>OY728161.1:20000000-25305000 GCA_963277665.1 Viscum album
CTATATTCAGAAGAAGCTTTCTTCCATGTTTTTTCAGTTTTCCTATGGACCATTGAGAAAAAATTGTTTTCAATAGTCCACTTTAATTACAACAACCCCCCTCAAACAGCCTTTACATACCACACAACATCGATAACTTACACCCACATCATGAATTGGATTGAATTCCATTTCCATTTCTTATTTTTATTTGATGTTTTCATGAAGATTTAATACCTGGAAATTCCAATCACCTATATAATACACCCTTTCCTCCCTCTTGAAGCATTTCATGTGGGGTGTTTGTCCAAATTCAAGAGTGAACCAACTGGATCTAGTATAGTGAAATGGCATTCAATCCTACTCTACCAGCCAACTCTAGTCTGCATGACTTGAATACCACACTCCATTGTAACCCTTATGTGTCTACCTATCTCATAAACTCAAATATTTAATCACAAAACTACAACCAATCATGAAGTCTGGAAATTGATCCAGTCCTCAAGAAGGCATTCCCATTTCATATTAGGAGATCAGTTGGAAAAAATATTTTATATAATTTTTAAAAAACTACCCAACCACTAGAAAAGAGGAAATTATAAATTATAATGGAATTATAGAAGTTTTTTTCCTTTCTATATGTCTTGGGGTCTATATGTTTTTGGAAATACATTTGTTTTTTCACTTGACACGAATTTTTTAAGACTAAAAATCAATTGTCTTCTTAGAAATGCAATGGTTTATCAATGGACTATGTGGTCTATCTTGTGAAAGTAGTCATTGTTTCTAAATTTTGTTATTGTTTCATTGAATAGTATAGGCCTAATTATTTTCATAACAGTATAAATATGTACACTAAAAAAATCTATTGTAATATCACTAATTAGATGAGTTTTATTTCAATCCTAAGGATGCATTATAATCTACATAATGATCATGGAGGTCTTTCAATAAAAAGTAATTTCAATTTTAACAAATCTATTAAGGAATATTTTTTTGTGGTGAATCATCAATATGAAATCTAATATATTTTTATTTAATAGATCTAGATTTCTATATACTCTAAAAGATATAAATTTTAACTATATGGATTCTTCTATTTTTTCTACTCTCAAGGAATCCTTCTACAACATTTCAATATATTCTCATTGGTTTATTAGTCTAAATTTTCCCTTGATTTTTATTTAGAAAATTGGATAGATATGTGTATCATAAATCTTTTAAACCCTACTGAATCACTATTGGATACTAATGTATAAATTAAGTCAAAAAAGGAGACCACTCTAGTTTTTCTTCTAGAAAAATTTAAGAGTGTGGCATGCAATCAGAACATAATTATAAGGGATGACATTCTAATATAGGATCCCACATCTAGTGGGACTCTTACCTATATACCGAAATAACATAATGCATCATTTGGGAATGTGATCACCTAGGTTGGAAGAGTGAACAAGATCTAGGGAACTCCCTCAAAATTCTCTTTTTTATGAATCCTAGAACAATCAAATATTCTAGCTAATGTATTCCTTATTCTATAAGAATTTATCTTTTATCTTAATGGGTTATTTATAATCATAAAAGCTAAGAAATTAATCATTAGTTTTTGAGTTATGGGACCACTTCTACTCTTTGGTATGTTGTCTCTGACATCTTTTAAGTGGATATTCCTCATAAACCCTTGATATAGGATCAAAATAATGATTTCTAAAACCTAAATTTATCAATGAAAGTCTTTGATATCTTTATTGGGGATTGTGAAAAAGTGATTCAGAATATTTGTAATAGCCTAAAAATGGTTCATAAACAAACTCCCTTCAACATTCAATCATAATTTTTTCAGATTATGATTCCTATGGAAAAATCATATTCATTTAAATGGGTCACCGCAACAACTCTATTAATGATCATTAGGTCCTTTGGAATCGTGGTGTTATAGGTAATTTTCATCGTTCATTTATAAAATATGAATTATTGTGGAAAACTCCATTCTCTTGATGTATCAAATTCAACATGTATGTACCATCAACTAGAAGTCCATAATTTTTATGCATTGGGGTTGTTTTAAGAAATTTTAATGGTGATTTAATGGGGATGTCCTTATGATCCACATGGTAGAACAACTTCTCTTGATGTTGAATTTCTTAGATGGTAAAATGGATCTATTATTTATTTTTTTGATTCTCTACTAAAATGGTAACATCCTTTTATAGGATGCACTTCAAGATCTAGTTGCAAATGAACTAGACACATTTGGACCAAATGATCAATTTTATCAGGTTATATGCAATGAGAACAGTGACAGAGTTCATTTTAAACCTGGAAAGAAAACTATTCCATCTAAATATTGGTCATAAGGTATTGAATCTTCTAGAAATATAGCGGGAATGATTACTGAAGAAAAATTGCATCCCTCTATTGATACATAAAAGAAAAAGGTTAGATAAGAGACTCAAAATATGCGGAAAATGAAAATGAACAAATTGTTCAAGGTGATATTAGTTATATGTTCTTCACTTACTCTAGAGGTTGCAGAAACATTTGATGGGTTTTTATTGAGTTTTCACTCAGTTGATGAGGATGACAATGATTTTTTAGCTAAAAATGATGGCGGAGAGGCTGAAGATGCTGGTGGAGAGGTTGAAGATACTAGTGGAGAGGCTGAAGAAGGTGATGATGATAATGCTATTGGTGGTAGGCATGTTGATGTTATTAATATTGGTGATAATGAGGATGAGGATTCAGATGAAATTTTGGAGTGAAATTACTAATAGTTTCTTTATTTGTCTTTTTGTTTTCATTTTTTATAAAATTCCCATCTTATATGTATTAGATTTGATTATTTTTGTGGAAATGAGATGCTGAAAGTGGTTTTTTTGAATTTTTTGTAGGTGTATTTCTATGGTGTTTTTGTATACTCTAGGTGCAAGAAATTTTTTAAGGTGTTTTTTTATATTGCAGGTGTATTTTATGTTGTTTATGTATACTACAATAATTTGATGCGGTTGTATTTGTATGTGGATTTTGGAATTAGTTGCAGGTGTTTGGCTGTAGTTTTTTTATACTGAAGGAGACTACAGTCCCAGTTTTATCCGTGACTATAGGGGGATAAAGCCGCAATTTAAACCAGGGAAATTTCTACTCTAGAGCCTCTATGTAACTATGGATATAGATGGCCTATAGTCATGGTTAAAACCATGGTTGTATGACTCTATTTCCATGGTTTAATCTATGGAAATAGGGTGTCCCTTCTTCCACGGCAATATCCACTACGATTAATAAAAATTGGGGAAATAGGCTATTTCCATGGTTTGAGAGCCTACAGACATGGTTTCAAACTATGGATATAGGAAAAATTTCTAGTTGTGTGGAAATCAATACAGAAACCAAAGTGCAAAAAAAAGTAAACTCTGGTAGCATCTCAAGCCTCATCTTAGTCCCATGCTCTCCAGCATCATCTGTAATCAAGTACCTAATAAAGAAGGGTTCTTACCCTTATCTACACCTATAATCATATAATATTTTTGGGTCCAAAAGCATGACCCAAACACGATGTGAGATGAATCCCTGTAGGCAACCACCAAATGGTTTATGCCTAACTATTAGTGAATATACCTATCAGGTAATATGGAAGAATGAAGTAATAAACTAGGAAGTGATCAAAAGTAAACAATCCTAAAGTTTTCGATTAAATATATTTAATATTTATTATTCTTATGTTGAATCTTGTAACCCTTTGATCTAGCCTAATCTATGTATCCCCTATGTAATGTAACCAAAAAACGTCTCATAAGACCATCTAAACAATCAAGAATGTTTGAATCCAAGCTAGTGCTTTGGCTTGGAAGACACGCCACAATCATTCAACCATTCATAAACCACCCTATGGGAAAGCTCTCATGGTCTAACCCCTTTTGTTTAACATAGAACCAATTCATTTACTATAACAACCCTCTTGGAAAATATCACAGTTTAACCCCTTTGGTCCTACATGGAACTAAATCAAATATAAATTACCACTTTGGTAGCTATCATGATCAATAGCCCTTGGTCAACAGAGCATCAATAAATTATAAACAACATCATGGGTAGATCTCGCGGTCAATACCCTAGGCAAAAAATATAATCAATAAATTATAAACAACCTCATGGGTAGCTCTCATGGTCAATACCACTAGTTCAAACATCTATACCAAGGCTCTCAAGGTCGAGTGTAACTAAGTTGGAATTCATCTTAGTCTTCCTGGTCCAAAGCTCTCATGGTCCATTGGAAAAACAGAACACATCATATCAGAGTAGCTCATGTAATCTATAACTACTACATGGATTAACATTCAAAAATCTTATGACGTTCATTTCATATAATCAATCAAATCCATCCTAATCAACAAAGGCGTTGAAAACTATGTACGCTTCAAGGAAACCTATACCAAAGAACCATAACTATCAATCAAGGGAACACACCCATGGGGTGTCCCATAAACAAGGTATCTAAATATCCGTATAAGAAATAACCCCATATCAATCAATCAAAAAATATAAGGTATTTAAGAGGGTTAAATTACAAATAATGAAATCCCCCAAACATGGGTATGTGGTACATTTATCATATATAATCTAAATAACAACAACGAGATTCAAAGACCACTTACCTAGATATTGTATGATCTATATACATGAACGTTGGCCCTTGAATTGGCCTAGACCATCTTAGATATACAAAAAATTTTAAAAACACACAACCATGAATAACTCACAAGAGATGAGGAATCATTAAGAATGGATCTAGAGGATTCGAGAAATCACTGATGGGATTCCAATTCACCCAACGGTGTCTCAATCAGATCTGAGAAAGAGAATTGATGGTTCGATCTTTTTTCATCATTCCGGAGAACTCTTGTATGAAACACATGAAGAAGAATTCATTTATGGACATGAGACGCGGCCCTACTCCATTATATCAACTAAAAATGAAAAGTACACAGTGTGTTCATTAAAACTATACACCATTTACTAGCCTCAATGATCCCCCAACTTAAGCGGTCTTCCAATTCATCAAACAGCCATGTACTCGGCCATTATAGGGATAGTATGTGGTTGTACGCAGTAACCAGGTACACGACATGTACAGAAAAGTACACGGCGTGTACTTAGAATATACACATTTCTTCATTTTTCCTCAAAAACTACCCAAAATCAAGTTCCATATCAGAATATAAGATCTAGGTTCTTACAAAATTCATCAATATCTCTTTACATTCTATCCCACCAGTAATACTCTTGAATTTCTATTTCTATCTTAGTGCTTCTAGGAAGTATGTAAAATATGGAACTATGAGTTTCACATAACAACTGTCTCTTCAACTATGAAACACAAGGAACAAATTATCTCATTTAAAATATTAAAAAACCCTTATTTTTAAACATTAAATTTAAGAAACTAACCCTTTTTAACCAATTATACCTTTTCATATTACTCATGATCTTCCTTATGAACATGGATAATTCTCTCTAAAATAGATGATTATAATGACACCTAAAACCAAATAGATTATGTTTAGGTTCCCAAAACTTCTAGGAAAAAATACATCAAATCATTAACCAAATGGTCATGTTCCAATCATATCATGGTTAGTGTGGTATTATTAATTTTTTAATCAAAGCATTAGCTATATTTTTTTCTTTTCATGTATGATAATAAATCATGAAATCATACGATTTGACCACTTCCAACCATCTTCTCAGTCTCATGTTTAACTCTTTTTGAGTGAATATATACTTCAAAAAAAATTAATTTTATTTATTTTACAATTGACTCTAAAAAATGGTTCCTCTATATTTTTAAATAAAAACCACTACAGCTTAGTCCAAATAATGTGTAACGTAATTTATCTCATGAGGTTTCAATTTATATGAAGCATAAGATATTACCTAATCATTCTGCATCAATACACAACCATGTCCCTTCAAAGATGCATTACTTTAGATGATAAAGTCACTATTTCAAGAGTTTAAGACCGAAACTATAAAATTAAACAATTTTATTTTTAGTTCCTAAAAAAATAATTACACACTTTTTTCCAGCTACATTTAAATCCTTTTCAAGTTAATATAGTTATTGGGATAGTCAATTGAGAAATTTTTTTATCAAAAATATTATAGTAATATTCCAATCTAAGAAAACAACAAATATATATGATATTGGTATGACTTTTCCACACTTAAAAAGCTAATAGTTATTCAATATTTATAAACAATATAACAAATAAATTAAATCTATTGCAACCAAATTCAAACTTACTAATTTTCCATATAACATATTTTATTTTATGGTTTGAAATAAATACATTGGTTATTTTAATTATCCTCATGAATTTTATAATATATCAACATGTCATCAATAAAAACATCTATAAACATGTTCAAATATTCATGGAGAACTCTATTTATAAGATTCATAAAAGTAGATGGGGAAATAGGCATCCAAAAGGGCATAACTACGATCACATGGTATCCATATCTAGTTTAAATCATAGTCTTTGTTATATCTTCATCCTTATTCTTCAAGTGATGGTACCCTAACCCGAGATCAGAGTTTAAAAAATGTTTTTCTCCTTGGATCTAATCAAACAAATCATTAATATCAAGAAAGGAGAACTTTTTCTTGAAAGTGAAGTTATTTAATGATCTATAATCAATGAAAAGTATCATGGAACCATATTTTTTCTTCAGAAATAAAATAGGATCACCCCGTGATGAATTTATAGGGTAAATGATACCATTATTGAGAAAATCCTATAATTTCATTTTCTGTTCCAAAAGTTCTACTTGATCTATTTGATAAGGGAGTTTTCAAATTGGATTCCAGTCAAAAAATAAGAAATAATTGAAATAAACATCCTAATCATGAATAAAACCTAAAAAATAATTTTTAATAACATCCATATATTTATTCACCATAGTGGTTTCACCAATATATACAGTTTTTTTATTTACCAAATTATGTGCTAAGTAACTTTCAAATTCATCTCGAATCAATTTCTCAGCTTCTTAGAAGGTTATAAAGGGTATGAAATCATCTAATAAAACATTCTTGTATATTTTATCTCTCTCGGCATAATAAACATAAATCTAATCCATAAAAAAAAATAATTTCAAACACTACCATGGGTAGTTCAACAATATTTTCAGGAAAGAACATCCAACTAATAACAATAGGAAAATACTCTAAATCATTATTGCTTTAATATTTACTCCTTGAGTTTTAACCCAAATTTCTATCATACCTTCATGAGGTGATATTATTAATTTACTTGAAATTTTACTATAAGTAAAAGAATTTAAATATCATGACTCAAATAAATGATTGGAATATTTTTAATAAACAAGTAACATTCTTATCACCATTTCATTAGATGGTCCCACATCAACTATATTAGGACAACTATAATTTTTCCGACCTTTCATCTTTCAATCCTGTTGATTTTCATTGTGGGTAACTAACATCCCACACTTGTTATCATAATAACAAAAGTCATTGCAACTAAAACTTATCACTAATATATGGTTATCATTTATCCCATTCTCTTATTTTTCATGGCTCTTTTATTTTCAACCATGAGCCCAGTGATCAAACATACCAAACCTATAACACTTTCTTGAATTTACCATACAGTTCCTAGGAATATTTTGAGAACATTTATCACAATATGTGAACATTATTTTCATACCTTCATATTTAATTGATGAATTTTTACACATTGCATATCATCCAGAACATTTTTATTCTTATTATCATGGAATACATGATCATTGAAGAACTCTAATTATACCATATCAATACACTATAAATTGTCTCATAAATTTTTAATTCATGGTAATATAATTTATTTTTATATAATGGTTTGAACCTAGATGTAAAATGATTAATCATGATATCAAGATCTTATAAAAAATTAGGTACATGCCTGACCAATCATAAAAAAAATTATTCATATTAGATTATAGAATCTTCATCCTTTTTCAATAATTCTTATAATTTTTTCTCCAACCCGAGTTAAAAAACCATAGGGTGTTATTTCTCAAAGGAAGGGATTATTAAATGTTTTTAATTACATGGTATCAATATGATCTCCCAATTAGATATGTCTAACCAAATACCAATATTACTAAGCTTCATCTATAAAATGACAAACGGAAATTGTTAACTTTTGAAATTATAAAAATCCTATCACATCAAATTTCTTCTCTAGGGAATTGATTCATCCTTTATCAACCACTGGATCTTATGTTCCACATAACTTATGAGGTTATTATTTCATGAAGTTATCAACTATCACCATGTTCCTCTATAGTAGATATGGCTTCCCTCTATCATGGATTCAACCACTATTTATATCTTTTATAAACAGATCCATCACATCAGTAAACTATTCATTTCCAATTACAATCATTCTGTGTTGTTGACTTAGAAGGATATCATCCCTTTGGTTACTTCCTACTATAGCCTCCTGGTTTCCTCTGTGTAAAACCATTCTGAATAAAAAAAATTTAGAATAAGCCGCATTGAACTTTTTCTATATAATTTCAACACAGCCAATAGGTAAAATATTATTGGGGTATTATATTATAATTATACTAACCCCTAATTTTATTTAAACCTTTTATTGATACCATATTTCTCTACATGGACTTAAAATTACAAATTATATTTAATTTAAACTAGAATCACTTTCTTTAGTTCCCATAGATCATTTAGGATTGTAGTTTTAGATATTTAGGTCATAAATCTTATATAAAATTATATTATATTACATATTAGACATTTATAATTAGTATCCTCATTCAACAAAAAACTTTTTAAAAATAAACATTTTTTCTTTTTATTGAATATCTCTACAAATTTAGAATTAAAATCATTTTTGTCCCTTTTAATACATAAAAAATAATGAAAAAATTTAAATTGTTTGATGAACAAAAGAAGCTTGGTAAGGGACTTAGAAAGAAGAAATATGTTTTTGAAATGGAGAACAATAAAACAAATGAAAAAAATCTTAAAATCATACCTTTTATCTAAAAATAGATTCATTTTTTAAAAAAAATTACCTTTTGAAATCAAAAAATTTCCATGAAAACTCATTACCAAGTATAAAAAAGTTTTTTATATGCATTTGGACATCATCATCTTAAAAAGAATACAAAAACCTTATAATTATAATAACCAAATGGATGAATTCCAATATAATTATCTAGAGAACATATTCATTAGCCAATGTATTTGAGAATTATATTATTAAAATAATCTTTTAAGAAATATCAAGAACACATGTGAGATATAATGGGGATCAAAGATTAGTATAAGTTTCATCAAGATCAACTGTGAGATATAAGAGGGCCCAAACCTTTTTAAATAATTTATAAGGAATATATCAGTTATAAAACCATTTAAAATATTTTTTAATCTGGTATCCCAAAACACATTTAGATATTAAAATATCATCTTTCATTAAAAACCCATTTCAAAACCAAAATAACTAGGAAAAAGGAAATATGGTTTTTCATTAAAAAAAATAAAATATTTTAAATTTATCCCAACTGCAAAATATTGGTTATAGTGATGGGAAAAGTCATTGTTGCAGTATACATTAAAAAAGAACATTCATTTTTTCGTTGGTAAAGAAAGCAAAAACATTTCATAAAAAGACTTCTTTTTGAAAACCTCTCATAGAAATCATTATATAATAACCTTTAGAGTTTTTTAATATATATATAATTACATTTGTAAAATAATTTTTTAAAAAAATTACATTGAAGAGATTGATTTTGAAAATAAATAATTATAACATTTAAAAATAGATTTTAAGTTAAAGTGTCCCTTACCTTGAGTCTGACTCATTGCATATGTTCTTTATCTTCTTGAATAATAATCACATACTAATTATTAAATTTATTGAGTACATTTTTCAGGTTTATTTTTTAATTTATTTCCCTTATTACGATGTCATATAAAATTTTTTAGTCATTTAATCTTATATTTTACAATTTGATAATGTTTAGTTCATAAGCCCTAAATGAATCTGGTTGGTTAAATAGGATCAAATAGGTCATTATTACATCATCTGTAGAATAAAAATAATGAAATAATTTTCATTTTGTAACCAATTTAAATTTTATAACCAATAATTAATGTTGGTTATAAAAAATGTAGGTCCCACTTATGCATGGGTAACATTTCCATTTATCAATGATCATTGTAGAAAGAAGGTAATTATTGTTTTATATTTACTAAATTATAATTATATCATAAATTCCATATTATTTCATTAAACATACTTATATATATCATCCATGTGATGTGGTGATGAAAACATAATGACATCTCTTCATGGTGGTGGTAATTGACACATACTCCTGAGCGATGTGAGAACTTTTAAATGAATGGAATAGTGATAAATTAAATGATATATTATATTTCCAGAATGATAAATATTTCATTAATATTGTATATATATACATATATATTAATTATATATTAATAACAATCCGTAAAATAAGGTAGTGTAAAATGAAATACATTGGTTCGTGAGGCTGTAGTCTGTCATACACATGAACGATAGATTCATTTCTCACTTGATGGAAGAGTAGTTGGATATAGGTTGTTTAATTAACCTAAAAACACCTTAATATATGAAATATGATATTTTTATTATTTAATTATGTATAAATAATAATTTAAGGAGTTGGGAGATGAAATAAAAAAGACTCAGTTAATAATGATGCCATTTTCTTCTGAAAATCTATTAAGGATTACACCAAATGATTTTATAGGTTATCTTTGTGATGTAACAAAAGAATATATGACGTAAAGAAGAATTTAAGGATACAATTTGGGAAGATATTTTCTGATCCGAAAATTTTTCTTTGTGTGATTAAATGATAAAAAAAAATTCTTTTTATAAGAGAGGGGAGGAATACTCATATAATTGAATAAAATACTATATTAATATGAATACATTTTAATGTTAAAATAGATAAATATTGATAATAATAGAATATATAATCAGTAAAAATATTAATTCCAACAATCCAATAAAATTTGAACAAGTTTAGATCACATTTTCAGCCTTAAATTTTTGTTTTAACCCTTTGTTTACCCTTTTTTCATTACCGTGAAAATAGGGTTTTTTACTCTCACAAGGTCATAATAATTAAAATAAAAGGAAAAATTTACTATAAATATACTATGGATAAACTTTTCAATCATATCTCATTCACTCGCCTAAATATATGATTTTTAGAAATTTTATATCATTTAATAAATTATTATCTTCATGAAATTTAAATAGAATCAATTTTAGTATTATTAATTTACTTTTAATATTATAACATCAATAAAATGAAGTAAATTAGAATAAAATAATTTAAAAAATTCATAAGTTTTTTTATAATTCAAATTTGATCTTATCATTAATTATTTCAAAATATACTACTTTAATAATTCTTAATGTCATTTATTTTGTTTTTCCATTAATTGAATAATTAATATGTCATCTTTGTGTAAACAATTAAGTTTATTATTTTAGAATAAAAAATTAAAAAAAATCACATGATGAATATATATCTTTTATTTTTAAAAATTCTATTTATAACGAAACATATCCTCTAATTATCCAAATGTTAAAAAAATTTATAGATATTAAAAATAATATTGTGACATTTTTATCATTTCCTTACATAAAATACAATAAATTTATTAATCACATGAAAATGGAATAAAATGACATATATTAGAAATTTGGATGATTATTCATGAGGTATAATCATCAAAAAATATTTACCTATGTTTTTGGGTCATTTTATAATCCAAATCATTTTATTTTTACCATTAATTACACAATTTTTCCATTACTGTGGTAGTAATATTAATAAGGTTACAATTATTATTGACTAAAAATAAAGGGGTCCATTTTAATAAATTTGGACCCGAATATTCAAAATATGGAATCAATTTTTCAAAATTCAATGCACATAAGTGGTTGATTTTTTTAAAAAAATTAAACTGGAAAAATGAGAAGAAAAACTGTTTCTCAGAAAAATTTCCTTTTAATGTAAAAATGTTTACATACTAAATTAAATTATAAAATTTATTTCAAAAAACCCATAATTGGAACAAAAAAATAGAAAGATACTGATTAAATTTTAAAAATTCAAAAAAATAGAATTTTACTTTATAAATACTTGAAAATATATTCAATTTTCAAAAACAAAATATTTATTTTCCATAATTCATTTAATATTTAATATTTTTAGAAAATAATAAAAATTTAATCTTAAGATAATTCTGAAAATATGATTTCAAACATGAAATTAATTTTTTTCAAAAAAAAATCTATATTTTTAAAATTGAGCTTTTAAATAAAATATTATAAAAAAGGAGTATAATAAAACTATTTCATTTTTTATTTTAAAATTTTACATAATAAATTTAAAATGGTTTTAGATATTGAATTAATTAATTATATAAATATAAAAATTATTTATGATAGAATTATATGGTTTATTAAAAAAATTACCTATATATCTAAAACACTTTTAAGAAAAACATTATTCACATATTAATGATTACTATATTTAACTATTATATTTTTAGTATCACCATATATCATAAAATCTATATTTTAATATAAATTTTATTTAATCATATACTGGTATAATCAATTACTTATTAACATTGAGCATTTCTATTTCTAAATATACTCCCACCAGTATTATAGATTCTATATTATTTTATGAATATCATGATAGGATACAAAACATATTTATGTTTGTGTAATAACACAAACTTCCTTGAAATATGAATGTTTTTCAAATAAACCATTATAGTATATCATATATGGTATATTATTTGTTTAGATTGATACCTATTAAAATATTATTTTTTAAAATAAAAAACTAATGAGTGTTAGAAATCATATTTTTTTGTTTTTTTAAACAAATAATAGGTTAAAAACATTATCATGTTTAATTGTTTTATCCTTATGATAGTTTCGAAATATAAAATAGATTTTTATTATTCATAAATCATTTATATATAATTGATTATCTCTTTTTTTATAAAAACTATTTGTTAGATAATGAATTATATAATCATATTAGTGACATAAGATAAATATAATCATATTTTATATATATTTATCAGATATTTTCATATTCATTGTAATGGATTGGACCTTACAACCCATTAAATTATGGAAAATATAGTGATTGAGGTGTCTAGAGAAATTACATAGCTTTTGGGTGAAGTTAGGTTTTTTTGGGATTTTGGGAGGAAAAGTGTTGTTTTAGAGGATAATGTTACATCCTGGAAGTAGATCACCAACAGTATATCTCTGGTGGTAGATCAAAAATGGTGGATCATTTAGGTAAAAGATCACTAATGGTAGATCTCTAGAATTAGATCACCAATGGTATATTATTCTAGTAATATATCACCAATAATATATGTGTGTAGGAAGATCACCAATGGTATATCATTCTGGTGGTAGATCACCAATGGTGGCTCTCTGGCGATAGATCGCCAATGGTAGATCTGTGGGGGCATATCACTAATGGTTGATCATTTTGGTGGTATATCACTGATAGAATATCTCTTTTAATTGATCAATAATGTTAGATCATATAGATGGTTTATCACCAATGGTAGATCTTTGGTGGTAGATCACCAACGATTGATCTATAGTGAATCCATTTTCCCATAAATATCTAGTTTTTCACTTTTGGTATTTTCTTTGATGGAAAATGGTTTTAATGACTTCATTAATGGATTTTAAATCTATTTTAAATAATAATTATTATATCCTTAGTTTTTATAAATATTGGATCCATTTTAATGGTCATACCATGTGGATTTGATGAGATCTTCCTTAAATGGTTGATTAAAAATTTATTTAATCCCTCTGCTTTTAGATCAGATATTTTTAAAGGGACGATCATTCATTTAATAATTTCATATTACTTTCTCTTGAGATTGGACGTTCCCAATCCTTTTTTCCCTAGAGTCATGTATCCATGTTTCCATTATTGGTTTTAATTTTTACATGATGGTAGATTCCTCATATGTGTGCAGCACATATTTTTGGTGAAGCGATTTGTGTGAAGATCCATTCTTCCTGGTTTGTAATTCTGTCATTTATCCATTAGTGTATAATTCTAATATGGGTTCCTATGTTTATATATGTATAAATTGTTTTATCCAAATTAACAAAGATAAATGTGTTGGTTAATTAAATTTGACAAGTTTTGTGGGATGCATAAATTTTTTTACTGTTTGGATATTATTTTTTATTGTAATTATGTAGGCTAAATTCCTTTTGGAAATTGTGTCCATAGGGGTAATTTCTTTTTATGTTATAATGTGAATTTTGGAATAAATGTTGGGTGGTTTTTGAAAACAATTAATTTTTAATTTTTTTATCATGTAAATGTGGTAAATGAATTGGATGCTCTAGGATCTTATAGTTAGTGTGATAATTCAGTTAATTAAATAATTAGGATTCAATAATATCCCTTATTCATAATATGTAAAATGATATGTGGTTGTGGAAGAGGATTTGTGTTGTGTTTTGGTTTTGTTGACGTAATTCTTGGATTGTGTGTATGTTTTTATGTGTGTATAATAGGGATGTGATAGTGGTTTTTATTTATTTTTGTATGGGGACTATGAAAGTGAATATTGAATAGTTTGTGTGAGGAATTTGGGTTGTCTATTATTGTTATATGATGTGTTATTATAGTTTCCCAAGTAGCATTAGAATGAACATGGTTTGTCTAATGGGTTGGTAATAATAATAAAATGAAATAAAGTATAATAGGTAGTGTGTTTAAATGGTGGGTTGTAAAATATATGTTAGATGAGTTGTAAATAATGGAATTAATTGGTTATTTGAATGAAATTTGATTATAATGTTAAATATATAAAATGGATTAATTTGAAATGGGTTTTGGATTGTGTCTTATGGATTGTGGCTTGTTTTTTGGTATTGTTAATTTATATGTGGTAGCTAAATTTTCAGTGGTTTTGAGGTGATGTGGTGAGGTTGTGATATGGCTAGTGCCTTGTTTATGAACCCATATGATTGGATTGTGTTTTTTGGTTTTATATATATATTATTGTCTGTTTCTAGTGATTTCTACACATTCTACACCCACATCATGAACCATGTTTTGGCACCCCTATATATATATATATATATATATATGTATATATTTGGGGGTTTTTTCCCAACATCCCGATGAGAGGATGGATTCTTTGCTACAGGCACTTATCTACTCCCTCTTCCCTAAAATGTTGACATGAATGGGATATGATGGATCGAAGTAAAAAAAGTACCACTTTTTGATGAATTGTGATAATATGTGTTGGTCTAGGGGTCTTTGTGTGAGATTTGATGTGATAGCTGATGGTCGAGGTCATACATAGTATGAGTAGAGCACAAGGTTGATGTCCTTTATGTTCTTGATATCCTACTACAATGGTTTTGAGATGTGATGTGTTGTGATTTCCTAGGTGTCTTCATGATAGATGTGATGTGGTGTGATTTCCTAAGTGTTTGTGGGTGTGATGTGATGTGGTGTGATGTGATGTTATATGATAGTATGGGAGCTACCTAACGTTCGTTGTTGGGGTGTGAGAGTACAAGATCAGTGGGAAAGAGGTGTGAGGTTCCCTTTGTCAATAATCTCCATATAATTTTATTATAATTGGATATGGTATTTAGTTATTGATCCATGGAGAGCATGGTTTGGGTTAGTATATCTATTTAGGTTTTGTTCTGTTTTACTTTTTTCCCACAGGTTCATTAGTTTTCTCTTTTCACATGTGCACAATATACTTTGGTTTTCCTACATAATATATTTCTATGCTCACCCTATGTATATTGAACTATTTTCTAGTTTTCATGAGGACTATGTGGACTATGAAGGATATTTATAGATTGGATATTTTTATAGTTGTAGTTTTGATGCGTTATTTATTACTTTTGGGTATTTACTTTAGAGACTTTTATCTATATTGGTTTTATTTATACATGAATTGTGGGATGGTTATTATCTTTATTTTATATTTTTCATGGATTTTCATGTGGTCGATTCATGTTATATTCTAATATTGTTTATATGATAGGGGTAATTTCTCTCATACATGATATTTTTATAACCTCGGTGTCAGTCACCAACCCAAGGCCTGTTGTAGGAAGTACTCATGGGTCATTATCTCTCTCTCATCATTATGATATCTTTGGAGGCAGGGGATCATGACTGAGTGGTATCATATATTATGGTTAAGAGATAGGATAGAGTTTTGAGTGAGGCATAGTAATTATTACATGGGTTAGTTAGTAAATAGTTTTATTTGACCTTAGTGAGTGCCATGGGATAGAGATACTAGCTAGTATAGGGAATTTTAGGGTCCATCGTAATCCAGTGCATAAACTCTGAGCTTATTGAATGACCATGTGAGGTAGATATATTTTATGGTAGATATCTGAGAAAGTTAACTGCATCATGGTGACTTGTTATTTTATTTATTTTGGGTTTTTTTGGAATGGATAAAATCAATAAAGAAAAATTAAAATTAATTTAAATAATATTCCATACTATTGGGCTTACGAAATATTTGTTGGCATTTTTATCTCTGGATCCTGGTCTTTGTCTATGTGTAGATTTGGTCATGGAGGTTCATAAAGATATCCTAGTTGGTCTCTGGAGGGTTGATCTAGTTGTTGATGATGATCAATAGAAGAGGATATTGTGATATTTTTAGTGGCAGTATTTGGGGAATTGCGCTGGAAACCTTTTTGATATGGATATAGAGAGCTGGCTAAAGGAGCTAGAGATCACTTTCAGTTTGATCTAGGCCCCGATGAAGTATTAGGTCCCTTGGTAATATTCATATGTGATGAGCTTTGCATCAATGATTGATATTGTACCTTGTTGAGAATAAGGAGGTATATATTTAATGGGTTAACATCCAGAAGGAGTTCTGTGTAGAGTTTCATTCATTGACCATGAAGGATGTAAAGATGCAGGAGTTTCTCTCCCTTCAGGAGGGAAGTATGTCTGTGTAGGAGCTTCGAATAAATTTCGAGGACCTTCTTTCTTTTGAATCGTTTTCCTTATGAGGAGTCTCATGTGATACATCTTGAGGAGGCACTCCATCGTTCGATCTAGTATGAAGTTACTCCTTTTACATTGCCAAAATATGTAGAGGTTCATAAAATGTTGTAGGTGTTCAAGTTGATACAATAATAACGAGGTCTACCATAATAGGGGAACAAGTAGGATTACTCAAGGTGTAATATCCTGAGTTTTTAAAAGGAAAAACTATATTCAATAGCATACATGATACACCACATGAAGCTTAAATGAACAACTAAATATCATTATTTAAATGTTACCATTATAACCTAGTCATTTGAATGATGGTAATGAACATGGTTAACTAAATTATGAAATTGTTTTTTACCCATTTGTATATAATGAATTCTTTGACCAATTAATTATATGTGAATATAAAACCCTTTTTAAAATAAAAGGAAATGTTTTTCCGAAAACTATTTAAATGTGAACAAGTATATTTTATACCAATAAATAAACAAATCACTCATGTTGGATTATATTAATGATATATATATATATATATAATATTCAGTCTAATGTTTAACATTTATCTTATGTTTTTTCTCGATATAATATAAGAACAAATCCAGTTTTACACATAAAAGAAGTATTTTTCAAAAAAGTCAGTTTTTCCACCTTTTTATGGCGTACTTGTTTTAAATATAGTTTTTGACACTTTTATAAATTATATTTGATAAAATAAATTTATACATGAAATTTTTAATATAAAAATTGTATTTGGTTTTTTTTTTCTGAAAATATTCATTTTTTGATGAATAATGAAAAATACCCTATTTTAATTGAAACCTGTTTGTTCATCAAATTTATTTACATTGATAAATTATATTTTTTAATGGTTTAAAAATATAACTTGATAAATTTTATTCATTTAATCCAATTTAGGTCATTTGAATCAACTTCACATTGAATTTGGATATAAAAATAGTTTAATATTTGGAAGGTTTTTACATTAAAAACATGTTTTCTTATTTATTCAAAGGGATTAGTTTTTAATTAATTTATTCAATTTCTATGTTTTGAATTTTTAAAAATGGGTTCCATATTTTTATTAATAAGATTCAAATTTAGTAAATATTCCCATTTTATTTTTTTACAATTTGAATAGTAATTTGTTAACTTTTTTAAGACACGATTAAAGGTAAATAAGATAATTAAGGTAAAAATATTATTATAATTATTATAAAATTACCCCAAAATTTTTTATAATTTTATTTTAAAAGGGTGTTTTGATATATAAAATCTTTGGGATAAAATTATAAACTTTTTAATCCACTTGGATCAGTGTATGAAATTTAAAATATTTTATTTAATGAAAAGTCAAATATGTCATACTCATTTTTTTCATAACTATAACATTTTTAATATGGGGTTACATAGAGTATATGTTCTACTATAAATATTAATTTGAAAAATAAAATTTTTATATTCGTTACGGTAATTTATTTTTAATTTTTATTAAATAAATAATTACCTTAAAGGGTTACACAATAACGATGTAGTAATTGTTTAATTAATAGAAATATCAAATAAATGATATTAAAAATGTTTAAATTAATATAATTTTATATAATTAATGTCATCCACAAGTTTTTAAGATACATTTCACGTGTTATTTATGATTTAAAATATTTTTTTTTGAATATATCATATTGTTATTATATTTATAAAAATTCGAGTAATGAATAATGTCAAAATTGACATTAATGATATTTTAAGATAATTAATAATTTATTAAATGATATAAAATTTATAAAAATCTAAACATCCTCATGTTGGTTTGGATAGGTCTCATAACATAATACATGAATCATTTATTGGTTTTTATCATTCTATTATAATTATATTTACCCTCAAAGTGTATATTACATGATATCAAGGTAAGATTTAAAAAGGTTAAATAATGGTTAAAACAAAATGAATAGGATTACAACAAAAACTTTTCAAATTTTCCTTTTAATAATAGATTTATAACCATAATCATCATATATTTGAAATAAGTTAGTTTGTAGCCATTTGGAATATAAGATAAATTTATATTAATTTAATAATTTGAATAATTCCAAGAGTGTCCCCCTCTCCAATAAAAGAAATCCCATTCCTCTCTATTCTTTACACCTCAAAACCTATTTTTTCTTGAAATTTATTAATTAATATCTTTCTATAATCCATACCCACATTCTACACATATTATTTTAGGCATAACACTAACCTTATAAGGTGATAATCAAAGGATATTGTCTGAAAAAAAGTATCGTTTTTAATTAAGTGTTTTTGTTTTGTTTCTTATTCCACAACCATAAAATATACTTCCACCAATATTAAATATTAAATCAAGTATCCTCAAAATAATAAGATTTTATTTGGTTAATTTCATCACCTAAATTCAGCTCAACTTCTTTCAAATGGGAAAATAATTAATTATTCATGTGTATGATGGACTACCACCTTCTGAACCGATATAATTCATTTTCCATCACCATATATCAATACAGGTTATAATAATGGAATTTGTGTTTATATATGATATTAATTATGTATTTATCATAATTAAATAATAATATATTATTTTTTTTCTTACCTTTCCATGCACATAAAAATGATAATGTTGTTCGTACGTACGTGTGAACTATCACCTCCATGAAGCGATGTGATTTATTTTTATCACCATATCACATGGATGATATATATAAGTATATTTAAATAATTAATATAATATTAGTGATATTATTATAATTTTTTAAAGATAAAATATTACTTACCTTATTTCCATAATGATCTTTCAAAAATGGAAATGTTACTCCTGCGTACATATAGCTTACCATCTCCATGATTGTAACATAGTTCATTTTTTATATCCATGTTTAATTATTGGATTTAAAAGTATAATTATTATATAAAAGTTATTATTATCTGATGAATATTATTATAAATATTATATAATTATAACCACTTTGAATATTGGAATCATACCAAATTCATTTTGGACTCAAGTACCGAAAATCCACAAAACACCTAACATGAACTTAAATAATTATGTGATTGTTATAACATGGATATAAGTTATATAAAAGGGATAATAAAATTTTAAAATGTAATAAAGAAAGTACATAATTAAGCTAAGTTTATTATTCATGAATATAAATATAGTACTTAATGATTCAGACTCAAGGTAATGGATTTTTTTGAAAAAAGCCCTTATTTTAAGTCAAAGGGGATGTTTTTTTAACTTACATGCCAAGAGCAGTTTCTCCCTATTTCATGAAACCTTATTACTTTAATATTTTCATTATGATTTTTTATATTTCTTTTCTAAAAAAAATTTCATTTTTATCTATGTGATTTTTATATTTTAATAGTGATTTTTTCAAGAAAATGGTATTTTGATATCTAAACGTTTTTTCCTTGTGGGTTTAAAGGGGTTTTCAATGGTTTTATTCATGATATGTTCCATGGAAATTATTTATTATGGATTTATACCCATTGTAGATAAATATATTATGATTTGATCCCCATTATAGTTATCTAATTCATTGGGTACTTCATATATGGAAGTTGACCATAAGGTTATTCCATTTGTAAGGGTGAATGTAATAGTGATATGGTAATGATGTCCCGAGTCACCTATAGAATTTTCTATTCATTCTAATGAGTTTTTAATAATAGGGTTTCAATGTTTTTTCATGTTTTCACTAGACTAATTATCATTATTTATGTACCTTACTGAGTGTTTTTTCTCATCCCATGTTTTAAAATATTTTTCACGGCGTATAAGGATGGTTAATAGAAAGGAGGAATCCCAGTTGAAAGGTATGATGATTTTATTCCTGAAAAATAAATCATGTTATATTAGAAAATATGAATACTATTTTAGTAGTTTCCACATTTGCTGAACATGGGATGTTATGTATAAATGATTGAAAAATCCCTAAAAATATAAACCTAAAAATATCATCATTGTTAAAGAAAGTAAATTTTTAACATAAACTCAAGATTATGTAATTTTTAAGGCTGGGACCTTATAGTTGGTATCAAATTAAAGGTATAGACAACTTTAGGGATTGGGACATTTGGTTAAACATAGGTTGAGCTTCTATGTATATTATATTAGTTAAATCCTTATTCTATAACATTTTTAGATTGAGGAAAGTTAGTTAATATGGAAGGAGGGGGATCTAAAACAATATTAATATCTCTTATTAATGAATTGCTTGCAATTATAATAGAAAAGTAGAGTCTTGAAGATTCTAAAACTTTTTCTAATATACAACTATCATGGAAATAGTTGTATGAAATATCAAAAACCTCCCCTATACCTTGATACATCCATGGTTCAAGGGTAGTTTTTAATCAAATCCTATTTTCTAAATATTCTTATATTATCAAAAAATATATTAATATTATCCAAGAATTTTTAGAAATTTTACTGTATTACAAAATTATGAAGCATTTTATAATTTTGATAAAGCTTCCAAAGAAGTAGAACCTTGTACATACTATTTATATTTGGTCTTAAATTATACTCTACCATCACATGTTTATGGTATTTTAAAATGATCCTTGATTTCAAGTTTCAAAACAAACATATTCTTAATGTTTTAAAAAATAAAGTTTTATCAGATGTTTTGAAATTATAGGTCATACAAAATTATTTTCCAAAACTATTTTCTCTAACGTCACCCATACAATCAAATTTGTACAAGGTTTATTTTGAAAAAGTAAGCAAGGTTGTTTTAAGAATCTCTAAAGAATTGTTGTAATGCCTTGACCTTATCTCTACATGAACAAAACGACAATGAAATTAGATGGAAACCATGGTAATGGTACGGTGTTATTTATTCTTGGCATATTTTATTAAATAATATGGAGACGAAATGTCAAATTTTATGATATATAAATTCTTCATGAATTAAGAAGTTGAGGTAATTATGGGTTGGGATATAAAATGAGAGGTATAAGATAAAATTTGATGATAAAAAATTTTATTAATGGATGAAACTCTACTTTCCAAGTAATTATATTTCCTTATGTTCTTAGTCAAGGTAGTAAAAAACCTCTTTAACTATATGAAAAGGATATTTGAATAGAAATGTAAACTTTTTACTTTTATTACTAAGATATCAATGAACTTTTAACCCAACATAGATTTATGGTTTTTTGATTGTTAAATTTATCATGGCCATGTTCTCTACAACTCTCCATCAGAACATGATAGTTATATTTCTCTTCTATGTCCATGATTTCTTATATGGAACACTAATATCTGTTATCTTAGGTAACCTTCATACTTCCCTTTCTTTATTTTAAAGTTGAAGTCTCGTTAATCCTTTTTCTAATGTGGGATTTTAATAAAGGTATTTTGAAAATTCAAACCTTAATTTTTGAGACTAAATTAAATAATGTGAGGATTTAATTTAAAAAAGGGGAAAATGTAACCTTATTTGTTTTTAAAAGGAAACCCTATGTTTGATAGTATACAATATATTCCACATCCAGCATAAATGAACAGCTAAATATTATTATTTAAATATTACAATTTATACCTAACTATTAGAATGATGGGTATGAACAGGGTTAACTAAATTATAAAAATATGCATTACACATGTCTATATAATTAAATCTTTTACTAATTAATTATAAGTGAATGTAAAACCCTTTTTAAAATGAAAGGAAATTGTTTTCTAAAAACTATTTAAATGTGCACAAGTGTGTTTTATGGCACTAAATAAATAAATCACTATTTTTGGATTATATTAATGAAATATATATATATATATATATTAAATATAATTTTTAACTTTATTTTTATATTTTTTCTAGCAATAATATATGAAAAAATATAATTTCATGCATAAAAGATGTATTTTTCAAAAAATGTAGTTTTGCGGCCTTTTAATGGAATATTATTTTAAATATAGTTTTGAAACCTTTATAAATTATATTTGAAAAAAAAACATCTAATTTAAAATTTTAATATCAAAATTATATTTGGGGGAATTTTTTGTATTTTTCTGATAAGATTCATTTTTTGGTGAATAGTGAAAAATACTATTTTTTAATTGAAAACTTATTTTTCATTAATTTTTATTATATTGTAAAATTATATTTTTGAATGGTTTAAAAGTATAATTAGATCAATTTTTTATCATTTAATTCAACTAATGTCATTGGAATCAATTCTTAATTTAATTTGTATATAGAAACATTTCAATCTTTTAAAGGATTTTTACTTTAAAAACTTGTTTTCTCGTTCTGTCAACAGGATTAGTTTTAAATTAATTTATTCAATTTATGTGTTTTGAATTTTGGAAAATGGATTCCATATTTGTAATAATAATTTACGCATTTATAAAATAGTTATCTTTTATTTGTGGACATTATGAATGGTAACTTTATTTTTTTTATTAACACAGTTAAAGGTATATCGGGTAAATAAGGGTAAAAATAATATTTAAAAAATTATAAAATTACACTTAAACTTGTCATAATTTTATTTTATGAGTTTATTTTGACCAAAATCATCATTGGGACTAAATTATTACCTATTTAGGACACTTTTATGAAATTATGACATTTATAATGTTTTATATGATGAAAAGTCAGAGATGTCATACTCATGTTTTTCATAACTATAACATTTTTAATATGGGGTTTTATATGTTATATTTTCAACTATATATTAATTTTAAATATAAAATTTTTATCTTAATTATGGTAAATTATTTTTAATTTTTAAAAAATAACTAATCACCATAAAGGCTTATACAATAATGATATATTAATTGTTTCCTTAATGGAAATATCAAGTAAATGATATTAAAATATTTAAATAACTATTATTTGATATAATTTATGTCATAAATGAATTTTATAGATTAATTTTACATTTTAGTGATGATTTAAAAGATTTTTTTTAATATATCATGTTTTTATGACATTATTAAAAATTCAAGTAATGAATAGTGTCAAACATGACATTAATGATATTTCAAGATAAAAAATATTTTATTAAATGATATAAAATTAATAAAAATATAAAATTCATCCCAATTATGGTATAAGTCTTAATATTTCATTAATTACTCATTTATTTGTCTTTTATCATTTTATTGTTATTATATTAACCCTAAAAGTGTAAATTACATGATATCACAGTAAGAATTAAAAATGTTAAATAAGGGTTAAAAAAAATATATGGATTAAAAATATAAGAAAAACTTCTCTAATTTTCATTATATGAATTTATTTAGACCCATAATAATCTTATATTTGAAAAAATATATTTTTGGAACCATTTTAAAAATAAAATGGTTTATATTAATTTAATAATTTGAAGAATTCCAAGAGTGCCCCTCCCCTATCCTATAAAAGGGAACCCATAAATCTCTTTTATTCACATATCAAAACCTATTATATTTAGCCAATATATACCCAAATCCTTTCCTATAATCCCTCCCCACATTATAGATCTCTTATATTATTCTGAACACTCACCTTACAGGTGTAAAGGTGATAATCAAATGAGATTTTCTGAAAAAAATGTATCCTTTTTAATTAAGTGTTTTGGTTTTACTTATTCTTCCACGACATTCAAACATTTTTAAAAAATTATGAAATAATAACTCCAATATCATAAATATACTGATATTTTATTATGTTAATATCATCAGCTATATCTATCTTCACTTCCATCAAATGGAAAATGAAATAATCATTTGTGTGTATGTCGGACTACCACCTCGTGAACTGATATAATTCGTTTTCAATCAATATCTCTCAATACTATCTATGATGATGTAATTCATGTTTATGTATAATATTAATTAAATTTTTATCATTATTAAAGAATAATATATCATTTTCATTCTTACCTTTTCATGCACATAAAAATGATAACATCATTCGTGTGTACGTGTGAACTTTCACCTCCACAAAGTGATGTGATTTGTTTTTATCCCCATATCACATGGATAATATATATATGTATATTTAAATTATTAATATTATATTAATTATATTATTATAATTCTATAAATATAAAATTATACTCACCTTTTATCCATAGTAATCATTGAAAAATGGAAATGTTACTCATGTTTACATACAACTTACCATCACCATGATTGTAATGTAGTTCATTTTTCATCTCCATGTTTAATGGGGGGATTTAAAATTATAATTTATATATATAATTTATGATTATTTCATGAATATTATTCTATATATTATGGACTTATTACCAATTTTATTGTTTACATTATACCAAATTCATTTTGGACTCATATACAGAGTATTGGAAAAACATCTGACATGAACATAAATAATTATGTAATTGTTATAACATGGTAATAAGTTATATAAAATTAATAATAAACTTTAAAAATGTTATCATAAATGTAAATAATTAACCTATTTTTATTATTTGGTAATATAAATATTGTACGTGATAAGTCGGACTCAAGGTAACGGACTTCCTTTTAAAAAACGTCATTTTACGTCGAAGGGAATGACTTCTTAACTTATACGGCATGATCATTTTCTCCTGATTTAATGAAAATTTATTACTTTAATGTTTTATTTATAATTCTTTATAGTTACTTTCTGAGAAAATAAGTTCATTATTATGTGTTCGATCTTTAAATTTTAAAAGTTCTTTTTCCAATAAAAGGCTATTTTGATATCTATAAGTGTTTTGTTTATCGGATTAAAGAGTTTTAAAGGGTTTTTTCATGGTATGTTCCTTGAAAATTGATTATTATGGGTTTATCACCATTATATCTCAAGATATGATGGGTTTATCCCCATGATATCTCAAGATATGATGGGTGTGCCCCATTATTGCTCTCCAATGAATGGGTACTCCAGAGATTGAAATTGACCATAAGTTTATGCCATTTGTAATGGTGAATGTAACATTGCTATATTAATGATGTCCCAAGGAACCTATATGATTTTTCTATGCATGATAATGAGTTTTTAGGAAAAGGGTTTCAATGGGTTTTCATTTTTTCACTAGACTAATGATCTTCTTTCTTTATGTCCCTTACTGAGCTTTTATGGTCATCCCAATTTCTAAAATGTTTTTCATAGGGTATAAATATTGGTAAAATATAGGATGAAGTCACATTGAAATTTATGATTACTTATTCATGAAAAATAAATCATGTTATTTTTGGAAGAGGTGGAAATCTTTTTAGTAGTATCCACGTTGTATAAACATGGGATGTTATGTATGAATGATGACTTAATTCTCTAAAACTATAAACCTAAAAAGATCCCCAATATGAAAGAATGTAAATTATTGATATAAACTCAAGATTATGAAATGTTTAAGGATGGGTCCTTACACAATGACTAGAGTTGTCAATGGTAGGTCTCAGGAGCTAGGTCCTTCGAGGTTTTTATTAGAAGGGAGTTCACCTCAATAGCTTCCCTTCTAGCCTTTTGGGGACAATGGTTTCCATGTTCTTCCTGAGGACTTCAGAAAAGTGTATTTTATTTATAGGGTTCATGGTCATCATCATGATTAGTGCCCAGTGGCTTCTCAAGAACCTTTTGGTAATTGTGGATAGGTTCAGTGTCATCCTTATTAGTAGTTACCAGTGAGGTTATTCTACCATTAGGGGAAGCAGGCTTATTCTCTACTAAGAGAATATGTGGTAGGTGGAGGCCAACATCATGATGTTCCTCGTGTCTAGGGACCTTTACCTAATTTTTTTCACGGAGGTTGTCTTTAGTAAACAAATAGAGGATCTAGGAATTGTCATTTTCACGCAGTAGAGTTGTTATTTCCAAAGGGTCCAGATATCATTATAGGTACCATCAGTTTGTTTAATACCCTTTATTATACCTTGTTTGATTTAGGATCTTCTCACTCCTTTTTATCACCCACACTATTCCATTCTCTGTGACTATATTTAGAGAAGCTTCCCATGCCCCTAATGTTTACTACAATAGTCAGAGGCCAGAACAGCTTATTTGATGTGTGCCAGTGATGTAGATTGATGATGGGGATACATTTTTCGTATTGGGATATTTTATTCATATAGATGTAGCTATAATATGTAATCCTGTGCATAAATTTTTTGTATTCCAAATATGATATTATTGAATTCTTCCAAAGGAGAGTCATATTCTTAGATGTGGATAGGTAACATGTGGTTTTCATTGGTGAGTGGGGTTGTTAGGTGGGATGTCGATATATAGAGCCCCTTTTTTCTTTTATGGTAGAGATATTAGTATAATTTTAGGTTGTGGGTGTTCCCAAAGTTGTGAAAGAGTTCCTAGATTTTTTTCTCAGAGAAGGTTATAAATCAACCTCCTTGATAGAATGTTTAGTTCCAGATATACTTGAAACTTGGTGCTTCTATGATTTTGATGGATCATAATCAGATGGATCCCTCTGAGTTGAAAAATTTGAGTATTTAGATAGATGATCTAATATAGAAGGGTTTCATCTGGCCTAGTGTGTCATTGTGGGGTGATCTAGTTTTATTTTCAAAGGAGGATGGCAGTCTGATTTTTTGTGTAGACTACCATTGGTTAATCTAGGTGACGATCAAGAATCACTATCCTCTTCTAAGGATTGATTATATTTTTGACCAGTTGAGACGATCTAGTGGGATCTCCATGATCAATCTATAGTCTGGGTATCACCAGTTGAGGGTAAAGGATGGAGATATATAGAAGACTACCTTCAAATGTAGGTATGGTCACTTAGAGTTATTGGTCATGCATTTTGATGTCGCTAATGCACCATCTGGGTTCATGAGGCTCATGAACACATTATTCTATGAATTCCTAGGCTATTTCATAGTTGTGTTCATCTATGACATATTGATATACTCAAATTAAGAGTAGGATAAATCTAATCATCTTAGAGTCATCTTATTGGTTATTTTATGACACCATCTATATATAAATTTATCGAAGTGTAAATTTTAGACAAGACAGGTGTATTTCCTCGGGCTTGTAATTTCTCAATATGGTGTGGAAGAAGACCCATCGAATTTTGAGTCATTTTTTCATGGGAAGCAACCAACAATGTGGAAATAATTGTATCTTTTAATGTATCACAAACTATTATCAGATGTCTGTTCCTGATTTATTTGGAGTTGTATGCCCATTGACAGTATTAACAAGGAAGGACTAGGATTTTTTGTAGACTGATTAGTGCTATGAATCATTCATTTACTTGAATGGGAAGTTGTTCAATTCTCATGTGCTTTAGTTACCTATGGAGTGTGTGATATTTGAGGTGTTTTTTTAATGATTCTTGTAATGTATTGGGATGTGTATTGATTTAGTATAAGTATTTGATCTATTATAGATCTAGTTAGTTTCTCCCCCACAAGAATAATTGTTTCACCCACAATCTAGATCAAGAATAAGTTGTGTATGCACTGAAGTTATGGTGGAATTACTTAATTGGGGATAACTTTAAGGTATTATCGGATCATAAGAGGTTGACGTATATCTTTTCTCAGCATGATCTAAATCTGGGATAGTGGATGTGGATGGATTTTCTTCAAGATTGTAATTTTAGATCTCCTAAACCTTAGGAAAATTGGATTTAGTGGCCAATAGTTTTTGAAGAATGTCACGAAAGGATGATTTTTAGGAGTCTTGGGATTCTTGGAGAGAAATGGAAGAGTTTTCATCCTTGAACTTAAATGTAAGGGTGGTTGATGGAGGATGATTCTTATTTTATATGATAGTAAATTTTTCTTTGATGCGATTGGTGGAGGGGTCTTACTGGGGAGACATAGAGGTATAAGTGATGTGTGATCATTTTTTCCTCGATGATTCTCTTGAGGGATGGTTGGAGGATGTTTAGAAACAGATCATATTTCATGGGAGGTTGTTTGTTCTAGTAGAGATGTGTGAGGGATTCATTCATGAGTTTCATAGCTCACCTTTAGTGGTACACTTAGGAGTTCCAAAGATGTCCCATATATTGAGGTCACAGCTTTGTTGGCCTAGGATAAAATGAGTTGTAGTAGAGTTCATGGATTGGGGTCTAGTTTTCCAGTAGGTAAAGGCTGAGCATCGTGTTACCAGAAGATTATTATAGAAGTTTAATTTTACCAAGATGAAATTGGATGAAATATATATGGATTTCATCACAATATTAACCTGAGATTAGGGAGGTTGTGATGCTATTAGGGTAATCATGGATTGGTGGATTAAATCATCTCACTTTCTAGCGATCAAGGAGTCGGACATAGTGAATATTTTGGTAATAAGGTAAGTGGATGAGTTGTTTTAGATGCATGGATTCATGAGGTACATTATATAAGATCATGATTCAGATTTTACTTAATGGTTCTAGAGGGGATTGTATCATGTTTTTTCACTCAATTTTTCATTATCATTTCTTTCCACCACCTGATGGATGGCCAGATAGTGTGGAATATCCAGATGTTGGAGAAAATCTTGTGGGTGTGTGTCTTGAACTTCGGTGGGTTGTGGGTATGATATCTACCCTTGGTTGAGTTTTATTATAACAACAGTTATCACTCATCCATTGGCATGGAGCCATTTGAGTATTTTTATGGGTGGACATGTCGTTTACCATTAATATGGGCTAAGGTTAGGGGTTCAGGTGTTCTTAGACCCAATGTGGTGTAGATAATGATAGAGAATTTTTAATTAGTTTGAGAGAGGATGAATGTTTTGAATGAACAAAAAATACTTATATTTTTTTCATGAGGAGGTCCTTAGATTTCAATGTTAGAGACAATGTGTTCCTAAAGGTTTCCCCTCAGCATTGGAAGTAGAGGTTCAGAAAGTGGATTAATCTATTACCCTAGTTTGTTGGTCCCTTCAAGGAGTTGGGGAAAATGGTGAGGTGGGTTATCGATTATCACTTCACCTAAACTAGATTGTATCTATGATATCATCGATATTTCTCAGCTCTTTTAGTATCTTCACTATGACTCTCATGTCATTGACTAGCTAAATTTGGATATCAAAGATGATTTGATGTTCATGGAGCAGCCAGTAGAGATCTAATACCATTAAGAGGAGTTGTGAGGAAGGACCATTACATTAGTTCTTGATTTGTGGAGGCATGGTTCCCTGGAGGAGAGTACTTGGGAGTATGATATGTAGATTCATTTCTAGTACCCATAGTAATTTTCTATCATTTTATGCTTTTTCTTACCTTGTTTTGATTTGATGTGATGTTTTTACCTTTTTGTTTTATATGATATGTGCTTCTTTCTTCATATGTGACGTGAAATAAGGCTTCCATTATATGAATAGTTGAGGATCTGAGTCCTAATCCGGGCGCATTATACTATAATGTGATTAAAACTGTGTGGGTGAGTCAGTGACTCCCATAGTGGATATTACTTGACATGGAATATATATATTTCTTAATTTCTATGTTTGGGGAAGTACGTTTTTTAGGCTATTATGGTTTCTTAGGTTGGAAAGTTTGATTTGTGGAAGTGTTTTAAATGTTACGAGATCCGTGAATAGTATCTCGAGGGACGATTGTTCAGAACTTTTTTCTCTTTCCATCTGGGTTGGTTTTGAATTCTCATGGGATATAATTGTATGAGAGGTAACCAATGTAATATACTAGACCTTCTAGCCCATTAATTTGTAGGAATTATTGTGATTGAGGGGGCCAAGGAAATTCTAGGGGTTTTTTGTGAAGGGAAGGAGAATTTTTGAGGTGTTTTGAAGGAAAATAGTGTATTTTAGATGATCACATTAGACCCTGGAAGTAGATCACCAATGATAAATTTCTGGTAGTAGATCACTAATGGTAGATCATTTTGTTAGTATATCGCCAATGGTAGATCTCTAGTGTTAGATCACCAATGGTAGATCATTCTTTAGGTATATCACTAATTGAAGATATCTAGTAGTATATCACCAATGGTATATAATTCTAGTAGTAGATCAACAATGGTAGACCTCTCACATTAGATCACCAATGTTTGATCACCCTGGAAGTACCAACATTAGATCTCTAGTAGTAGATCACCAATTGTAGATCATTCTAGTGGTAGATCTCTAATGGTATATCTCTGGTGGTAGATCAACAATGGTAGATCATCCTGGTGATATATCACCAATGGTAGATCTCTAGCAGTAGATCGCCATTGGTATATCTATAGGGAATCCGGTTTTCCAGAAATCCCTAGTTTTTAATTTTCGTGTTTTCTTGGATTAAATGTGGTTTTAATTCCTTAATTAATGTATTTTAAATATATTTTAAAAGATGATAATTATATCCTTTATTTCTAAAAACCTTGGATCCATTTTTGTGGTCATACAAAATGGATTTGATGTGGTCCTCCTAAAAATGGTTAATTAAAATTGTATCTAATCCCACTAATTATGAATCAGATCTTTATAAAAGGGAATATCATTCCTTATTATTTTTAACTTATTTATTCTTGAGAATGGAGGTTCGCAATCCATTTTTTCCTTGGATTTGCAGATCCCTATTGTCGGTTTTTGTTCGAATTCTCCTCAGAGGGTGGTTTTCCCCTATTTCTGGTGGAGTGATTGGTGTAAATATCCGTTCTTCCAGGTAGGTAATTCCTTAATTTCCAATTTATGTGTATCATACTCATAGGGTTTCTTATGTTTATCTATGTGGAAATTGTTTCATCTAAATTAATGAATAAAATATAATTGGTTAAATGAATTTGATAATGGTTAGGGGAATGAAATCATGTTTTTACCATTTTGATATGGTTTTGTTATTGTAGGTATATGTGTTAGATTCCTACTAGAAATTGTGTTCATTGGGGTTCCTTTCTTTCAAATTTATGATGTTTATTTTGGAATGATTTTTTGTGGTTTTTTGTAATAATTAATATGTAATTTTCTATTCACGTATACCAAGTTAATGAATTGGATGCCATGAGATCTTATGGTATATGTGATAACAACCTTAGATGAAGAAGTGTAATTAAATAAAATTTCATATACCTATTCTTTAAAATGATATTTTGTTGTATAAGTAGATGTGTGTTGTGACTTGGTTGAGTTCATGTGGGTCTTGTATTATGGCTATGTTGTGATGTGTGTGTAGCAGGGCTACGATGGTGCTTGTGGTGTGGTTGTGTAGTATGATTATGAAAGTAGAGGTCAGTAGGTTGGTGTCTAGATGTTGGGCTATCAAATTCTATCATATGATGTTTCAAACTAGTTTCACAAGTATTATTAGAATATACAATGTTTTCCTAATGGGTTGAAAATAATACAATGTATTGGAATAAATTAAAACATGATGTCTGTTTAAATATTTGGCTATTAAATATAAATTAAATGGGATAGAAATGAAGGAATTAATTGGGTGTTTTAATTAAATTGTATTATAATGTGAAATGTAGAAAATAGATTATTTTTAAATGGGTTAAAGATTGTGGATTGTTTATTGAGGCATATTGTGTGGTGTTGTGTAATTAGAAGTGGCAGTGGATGTTTCGAAGATTTTGAGGTGATGTGGTGACATTGTAATATGGTTAGTGCCTCGGTTTTGAACCCCTGGAATTGGGTTTCTGTGTTTGATATTATATATACACAATTGTATATTCCCTATGATCTTTATACATGCTCCACCCACATCGAGCACTATGTGCTAACACCCATATATATATATTTTTTGGGGGGTTGTTTTTGTCAACATCATGGTGGGTGGATAGATGGTTGGATACCCTATATTCCCCTCTCCCTCTTCTAGGATATGGTGACATGCATTGTGATGGACATAAGTCCAATGTTACACTATATATATGTGTTGTGATGAGATCAGATATCCCATGTGTCCTCTAGGGAGATGTGATGAGATGGATTGTGGTGGGGGTCGTTCCTGGTAGGAGGATGGAAGGAGGTTGATATCTTTTAGTTTTATGATACCCTACAACACTGTATATGAGATGTGATGTGATCGACAAGGTGCATTTGGGTGATATGTGATGTGATGTGATGGCCCAAGTTTATGTGGGCAGAATGAGATAAAATGTGTCGTGTTGTTATATGGATAAGGTGGGAGTGCCAGGATATTCTTTGATGGGTGTGTGAGAGCAGAAAATTAGTGGAAAAGAGGTGTGGGGTACCCTTTATCGATATGCATAATATTATTTCACTATACATTGATGAGTTATTTGGTGAGTGATCCATGGTGAGGATGGGTCTGGTGAGTATATTTGTAATACTATTGTTTGAGTCTATTGTTTTCTCACTGGTGAATTAGTATGTTCTTTTCACTTATGCATGAGAGACATTTCTTTTCCTATAGAGTATACTTTTATGCTCACCCTAAAAATATAAAACTATTTTCATGTTTCAAGGAGTGAAATGTGGATTTTGTTAAACATTACTACATCAGATCTTTATATAGTTGTTTTGGTTCTTCGTTATTTTTTATATTTAGGTATTTAGTTTGGAAAACTTTTATATGTTTCATTTTTAATTATACATGCATTATGGTATGGTTTTTTCCTTATTTTATATTATTTTGTGGAGTTTCATGTGGTTGATTCATCTTATATCTTAATACTATTGATATTATAGGTATTAATACCTCCCATACATGAGACTTTTATACCCATAATGCTAGTCGCCAACCCATGGCCTACTAAAGGTGGGACTCAAGGGTTCATTATCTCTCTCCCCTCACTATGGTATCTTTGGAGGGAAGGGGTTCTGACATTTATTCACATTCAAATCTTTTATGTTTCAATATTTTTCTATATGAATGTAAACTACATGCTAAAAAATTTCTTCCCTTCATTTTGAACTCCTCTCTGTTTACAACACTTATAAGATTTTCATTCAGTATTATTTACCATTAAATTAAAATGAATTATTTTTTATACCATCTGTAATGAAATTTAGTTTCATTGTAGTTTCAAAAACACATTTAGGTATATATAATATAAACCCTACATATTTAATTATCTCTATTCAATCATAAAACCCCATGGTTTCCAAACCCTTTATTGGATTCTTAGTGAAACGTTATTTAATACTTGAATAATCTTTTATAGTTCAACATTTAATATTAATCTAACAATATTTTCTAAAAATAACTAATATATAGAAATCATTTGTCTACTTCTAAAATTCTATTCATTAATTACATAAGTTAAAATTTATTAAATTCAAATATATTGTGAAAATATTTTCATAAATTAAAACAAGATGAATCTATAACCAAAATGACTAATTTTAAGACACCCTTGATTCCAATTATAAAAAATGACCAAATCATAATCAATGTGTATCCAAGTACCAATTTCATTTTATTCAAATATCTATTGTTTACATGGAATTATCAAGAGAATTTTTAGATAAAAAAATAAATTTCGTATGATATGTTCATCTAAGACTAAATCATACATATTATCAATTGAGTAACTCTTTCTCTCAATTACATTAAAGAGTACTTCATAATTCAATTTTATTCTTATCTTCAGTACTACTTTACATTTATAACTTTTGTAAAACATTTGATTGATATCAAATTTATTTTACAATAATAAAATTAAATTCAATAAAATTTATGTGTATTTCCACTATGATTATTGAAACTCTTCAGGAAATTAGGAATATTCCATCATATGGAACTAATAAACATTTAATTATTATGATTTTACCTCATGGTTTCAATGAAGTTATCTAGATACTTGATGAAATTTTATAGTACACTCCAATCAACTTTTCTTCTTATAGATTGAACATTTATCCATGTATATTATCTACACAGTACCATGACCCCGACATTATATGCTAAGATTATCCATCCTCATATATTTGAGAGTATTGGATAACCATGTAATGAATTCGTTTATATTGATGGAATATGGCCATTTATGTCATTAAAATGAATTTTGTAACAAGAATAATCCTTAATGAAACCAAATATTTAAATATTTTGTTAGATTACCCAATCATATTGAATATATAAGCAGATAATAAAATTATAAATCTATTAATTTTCAACTAAATACTTCTTAAAACGTAAATGAAAAATTCTATACTACCAAAAACATCTATATTCTCTAATTGAGAAAATTTCAACATAAGGTTACTTAAGAATATTTATCATTAATACAAATAATTTTCATTATTATCACTTCCTTAGACTATAAAACTTTATAGTTTCTTACATTAAAATTATCCTTTAAATGAATAATCTTAATATTTAGCTTGATAATGATTATAATGATATATAAAACAGAGTTTTTTTAATGGAGTCTCATTTCCTATGACCAAAAAATAAATAGTTATAATAAGTGCGACCCCAATACAATTTTGGCCCCTTTATAAAAAAAATCATATCTATTACTGTTCCAATATCCATATTTCCCCATAAAATACACTCATTTGTTTACATAAATAAAAAATGTTTATTTAGTAAATGTATCATCACATTCATAAAATTTCTGACACATGTATTATTTTGTGTATTACTCTTTATGAAATCTGTATATTGATAAACTTAAATTATTTCCTCTAGTATGTTAACTGTTATTGTTTTCCAACTAGTGTAACCTATAACAAATATATAGAATAATATAACAAATTATAATTAAGGGATACTCATGTTGAGATAGTCATGCCCAACAAGATAATCCATAGTTTTATATATATATATATATTGTTCCACATAATATATAATTTAGGGTTACTCAAGCTAAACTCCATAATAATTTGTTAATTGATTAAGGTTTTACAAGTACTAATTTGGATGGAATCTAAAACTTAGTAATATAGATCAACTATTGGACAACAAATTATGAAAAAAACCTCATGTAAAAATTTAAAACTAAGACCGGTAGCCATTCATGCTCGACGATTTCATCTACATTATCAAGACTAGGAAAGTTTGTAATGGCCTCTCTATAAAAGTTTTCTTTGAAATAAATTATAGTTGTATCATCATTTTTCAACATATAATCCTCATGAAATTGAAATGTTAGTAAATGTGGAAGTTAAGCTATCATAGTAAAGGTTCATTTTTAAGGTCATTTAAATCAATTGGTTGATTCTTTATATTTATTTGATTCAATATTCTATTTCACCCATTCGCATTCTTTTTTGTAATAACATTCATCAATCCATGCGTTCATTCATTATTTGTTAATGGTTTTTCATAAAAAATAAATTGGAAAGGAATAAATTTTGACTTTTATTTTTACTAGATCAAACTTCTATTCTACGAATGCACCAATAGAAATATTGAATTTATAAACATCCAAATCATCAAAGAAAACATGTAGCTCAATGCTAAACTCATGAGCTATGTGAATCACAATTATCAAAAGACCTTTTGGATGTTTTTTGTGTCATATATCCTTGTATATTGTACATAATAAAATGATGGGTTTGTGTTGATAGATATAAATTAAAATCATCTTCACCCTGTATAATATCAATACAGGAAAGGTTTTATTGTCTTCCTGATTCACATTTCATAGAAACAACTATAAAAAAATTATTACCTTTGGTAAGGAAACCCTTTGAGGGGAATGGCTTGCTACAAAGCTAGTGGGGTGTGGGTTCTTCATGTAGTGGTTCTTGTTGTGTTGTTTCTTCTCTTTAATTTATTCTCATAACATTCTTCAAAAAATCATACAACCAATAAAGTTTTTACTAAATAGAGATTATTCATAAATGTATATCATCTATTTTCTCATCTTTACCCCCCCCCCACCAGCTTGTGAAATTATTTTCTCAAAAAAAATAGGGATTACACCCCAAAACCCACACATCTAATGCACCCATGTTTTTCTATCCACTTCAAGGACACTAATAGTAGTTATTCATCAGGTATATCTAATGGGGATTCTTGTGTCTATTCCAGATAAAAATTATAAAAAAATACATAATAATTGTTATGTAATACCTATTTAAAGAAAAAAAATTATTATTATATCATACTTAAACATGCTTCTTATTCTTTTATGTAGATTCATCTATTAGTATGCCATAATTATTAGCATGAGACTCCTTATATAGAAAATGATGTGGGATATATCTGGATTTGGATTTTTATTCCACAATTTAAATATAAACACAGCAACATAATTATCTTATTTTTTCATTCCAAATAAAATTATTAATATAGATTTAAAATATATACCATTTTTTCAAATGAATCAGACATTATCCTTGCTTTATGGTAGAGGTAAGTTGGTTTCACTCCACACTGCTTATTTACAGCACCCAATTACTATATTATAAATTTACATTTCTCAATAAAAGTGATTCATATATAGATTTTCATGTAATTTATTACTAATCACAATATACCATAAAAGATGTCTCCTCACAACGACCAATAAATGAATTCCACAACTATTGGCGTATCATGTGTATATACATCTATGGTGGGTGTGGGTTTGTATTCCCTTCAACATACCTGAGATGATACTTGATAATAATTTTCTAAAATCCATTATGTGCCTTTCCAGTGAGCATAAATACAAATTCCATTCTGCAATCATCAAGTATAAATGCACTCTCTAATGGATAATGAAGTGTAAATCAATATTTCATTATTATTTTTAGTAAAATAAAGAAATTATTTCTAATGTGTTTACGCTTCTTTTCGTCACAGATTCTAACCACTGAAAAAGAGAAATACCTTAATCCAAAGTGATTCATCCTTTGAAGAAATATCAAAAATCGACAAAGGCATGAAGAAGGATTCCTTCCCACATGGGTCGAGTAGGTTTCCTCAATGTCGCGCAAGTATACCTGCACGCCAGATATTGGGCACGTAGTTGACTTACGTACACTCTTTGAACTTTGCCCAAGGTCTTCACCAGCCTATAAATACCCCCCTGTGGGCCCCCCGTTAGGAGAGAGGAAAAATTCCAGAAACTCAGATTTGAGCTCCTGACGCCCTAGTCTATTCTCAAAGCTTCTGAACACTATTAAGGTAATTTTTTACCTAGAAAGGGAGATCTAAAGAGGTGGGGTAAGGCCTAAGTGTTGAAACTCATCAACACTTGTGCGCCTAAGTGGCCAGCCCTTAAGGGAAATGGCCACACTTGCGCGCCGCCTTACCCCTTCAACAGAACTAGTGTGCCTCTCTTCTGGAAGCCTCTAGGGAAAGTACTATGGGCTTGAGCCAAGTCTCGCTCAAGTAATATCTTAAGGGTTGACAGTTGAGCAAGTACCCATGTGTCGCGCATGTATACCTGCGCGGCCAGGACTTGCACGCCCATGCAGGAATTGCGTGACACCTTTTTTTGGGTGCCCCTCCTGCCTATTTCATCTCTCATATTCCTATCCACATATCCACTTCAAGATTACGCTTTCAGAACTCTCTCCAAACCCATCCATGGCATGATTTCTTTGTTGGCTTCCTTATCTAAAAGGAATTCTATGGAACATCTCGTAAAATCTAGTGATTTACATATCTTTATGTCATAAAGGTCAGATATTTCATTAATTTAACCTCATCCTTTAATATGAGAGAATCCCTAACCTGGGAATCCTCCTTAGGAGTAAGCACCAGTCCTAAATCCCAAATTTGGGCATTTTCCTCAGGAATAAGCCCCAAGTTCCCAAAAATGGGCATCCTTCTCAAGAGTAAGCCCCAACCATGGTTCTCTTAACATGGGAATCCTTTTCAGGAGTAAGCCCTAGTCTCAAAGTCTAAAAATATGGGCATCATTCTTAGGAGTAAACCCCAAGTCCCTTAACCTGGTCCTCCTCCTTAAGAGTAATCCCCAGTTCTCAAAAACTTTTAACCTGGGCCTCCTTCTCAGGAATAATCCCCAGTCCTAATTTCTCTTAACCAGTATTAATTTACTTTTGATTTGGTCTTCCTTCTCAGGAGTAAAACCCAATCACAAGTCCCCTCCTAATTTGGGAATTTTCCTCCGGAGTAAGCCCCAAGTTAGAGTATCCAAATCTCCATAAATAACATATACCATTATAGACCATGTTCCTAGGTTTCTTCCCTGAAGTAAAACCCAATATTCATCTATTTTGGGCAGTCATACATACATAATCCCCACATCATTGCATATTTCGTGGAACAATTGTCTGGTTTCACCAATATCTCTTGTTTCTCACACCGAACATGACTCATGTGCGCTAAGAGTGTAAAATTAATCATAACATCTTTCTTTGAGCCATCCATCATTCATAAACATCATACTCCCTTACTCGAACTACGTGGGTTCTGATTCCTTTTCGAAACAAAGGATACATAGGTATTCCATCTGTGGGTATGATCCCAACTCTGAAATAATCCATGTCCTTCTGAATGACAATAAACTTCAAGTGCCCCACTGAGTGGCTTTAAAACGAGTATGGTCATCATAATGACCAAGAGACTTTTATAGATTGAAGGATACCATTGACTAAGAATATCTAACAAATACAGATGATTCTCTATCAATGAAGAACCTCAAATACATATAAATGATTCTCTAAATTTCCTACATATCTAATAATTGATTGTTTGATCCAAAGGAAAGCTCATTTTATACTTGGTAATGTTATAAGTATTCATGAACATAACTTAAATCTATAAAGAGAGTCCCGGAGTAGACAATAATTCCCCCCAAAAGGGTTTCATGAGTCTGACCTCCCATCCTCTTGACCAATGAAAATTCTTAAGCCGCATCAGTTCACAACTAATGAGCACCTACCTTTGGAAAGTAGGTCCAAATGGATATGGAGTCATTGGATGTTTCTGGTCATATGAACAAACCCGTTAGAAAATTCTTGGAATGTTTGACCCTTAAATAAATGAGGTTATCCCCAATTCCAGAGGAAACAAAAAATGGTGAACCTGACGTGAATCCTTAACCAAGTTAAAATTATGTTTTACCTATTTTTTAGGCCCCTATTTAAACTCAATGAGAGGGAAAACAAGACAATCAATAACATATGTGCTTATCCAAAATATGTAGTGGCCGAACATATCTTGATTATGTCTGTTATATCAAACAGGAACTCTTTTCCAAGATCTTCTGCAATACAGAAATGGCTTCTCTTAAGTTCACACCTGTGAATACTTCTACTGTGAATAATTCTGCTTTGAAGGCCTCTACTGCTACTCCTGTTGGATTGTCATCCGATCTGAGGAATATATCACCTACTCAGTGTCTTCAATTCTAGGTATCAAATGCGCTGGTTAAGGAGTACCGTCAAAATAGTACTATTCCGACTTTGGGGGCCGCTCGACAAGCCCTCCAAGTCAATAATTCACCCTGGTCGTCCGGACAGCGACGACCAGCGATCAAGAAGCAGGTGGTTCCAACCACCGTCTCCAAATATTTCGGGTCTTTATCCCCGAAACGTAATCACAATTCACTCCTATATTCTGGGGAGGTGAATGATCAGGTCCCCCAGGGCCTTAATTCCATGAGAAAAGAGTCCTTCCCAAGGGCTCCCATCAACAATCGCCGCCAGACTTGTGTTGCAGTGCACCCTCAACATGATGAGGGTATCGTCTCCAGACATTACTCTCAAGTTCCTCGAACCTGAGTAGGAAAGACGAACCGCTAGAGGTGAAATCTGGTCAATATTGAGTAGGTTCTCATCTCTACCATCTCCAGAGAAGTCCACCAACCTAACTTGGTGGCAAGCAACGAGCGAGCACACACACCCATCCGTTTTAATTCTGCTATCCAGCAGACTCGTCTAGCAGCAGCATGCCAATCCCACCAGGAAATTCCGGGGGAGTACTATAGACAGGAACATAAACCTGTTTGTAAATCATCAGTTAGTTTTTAGGCTCGTCTGACTGCATACGATGGAGCCCGCCAACCCAATGTGTTGAATACTGGTAAACAGTCACATACACCTGCTTACACTCATCAGTCCTGCTAGCAGCCTCGTTTGTCAGTATTGAAGGAAGATCATCAACCACGTTTTGCAGAGTGCAATCAGCAGGCACATACACCTGCTAGTATTGATCAAGCCTACCAACAGTCTCATTTGGTAGCATTCGGAGAAGTCAGTCGAAAAGCTCCGGCGACAAACAGGAGGCAAACTCAACTCTTTGCCCCCACACATGAGTACTATCAGAATTCACTGATAGGAAAAGGAGGACAAGAGCAGGAACATACACCTACTCCAAGAATAGAATGGACGTATATCCCCGTTCCGGCCGCAGAAGTCATCAAGCACATTCTGTCAATGGTGAAAGATCAGAAGAAAATCCCTGCTCATATTCTGGATGCCTGCCAGGATATTATAACCGCTTCAGCAGCATCTCAGGGAAATGCACATAAATCTATCCCTACCAGTGGAGTGACACATCAACAGTTCACTACGGAACAGACACACACATCAGTTCTAGTCCAAGAGGTTTGTGGGGTATACTCCCCCATATCATACGGACATCCAAGTCATGCACATACACCGGATTTGAGTGGAGACAATCAGCCTAACCTGATTATTTATCCTGAGAAGGTGCATGGACCTACCCATAATGATCACTTTCATCCACAAGTGGTTCCTAATGTGAGTAAGAAGGATTCTAAAAAGAAGACCCACCCAGAACAGTCAATAAATCAAGAGCCAATCTGTAACAAGGCCTTGCTTGATGCTGGAGTTCTTGATGCACTCAGACAATTATATGTTTCAACTCAAGATTCTACTCCCTCATTTCCCAATAGTGGGAACTTTAATTCTGAAGGTCTCCATCAGAAACTTCCTCATGAAGGCTTGCTTCATGACAATTCAATCGATCTTGAAGTTTCATCTTTAGAAGAGATCCACATGAACCCTATGTGTGGTTAGAAGACCAAAGAGAAAAATGTTTCATATTTTGTTGTAACCCACCATGGTGGTCCTCCCCATGATGATGAATTTATCTGCGAAAGTCCTCTCCGCAGTTAAAATGCACATTACCTGGAAAATGCTTCAATGGACAATGTAGTGACGAGAAAGCCCTCTTATCTTGAGGCACTTGAAAATATGAATCCAGTCATGTCTGATGCTTTATCATTAGTAGGTGAAATACTTTCTCAATCAGAAGATAGCCCGGGGTGTAGGTTATTCTCTAAACCACCCCTGGGTCGTTCATCTTCTAATTTGATCAGTGAATTCTCTACCGATATTTTTGAATCCAATGGAGTAATAATGAAGCACCAGCTCTAGTCTAACCAGGTAGAAGAATCATCATTAAATGATAGAGAGGAAGTACTGAATATTAGAAAACAACTGGCAAAAGATAAAGTGCCAGTCATGTTTTGTCCTTCGGCTAACTCTCAATATGATATTTCAGATATATTGACGGATGATGGAATTCATGATATTCATATCAACATATAGAAAACTCTTTTTCAGTTGAAAAAGAAAATATTATCTTATGATGAATATGAAAATCATGTCAAGATAATAGAAGGGTTATAACACCAAATTGACTTGGAATCTCTCCGAGTTTCTCGATATCTGAAGGCTGAAAAGCAGCAGAGATCCCTTCAACGTTCATGCCTTGGCGCACTAAGAAGATTGCACCAGTTAATTTCCAATGCCCCACCTAGTATTCATATCAGGGGATGGGGTGTTCATGGAGCACTACATTTCACTGTTCTCTCCAGTTAGCAATGCCCACCAAAAATGGTCTCATGCAATGTTATTCCCATGGCTGACCACAGTCAATTGGATTTGTTTGTAATCAAAGGCTTGTCCAAGAACAGACCTCAACTAGTTCTTCTCAAAATCAAGCATACAGAGAACAAGTTGTTGAATTACTCCTGCATCAAGAAAACAAGAATATTGAACATGCCTCTCGTTTGGAGCAAGCACATCATCAAGTGACAGAAGTTCCAGAAATCATCCAATGGTATTTTGAGCCGGGTGATAAGAGTTGATGTAGGTTGATGCATCTGGATAATTTTAGGACTAAAGTCCGCAATATCAGGAGAGGTTTCAAGAAGGTCTCTGATATAGCATGTGAAGAACCACCCCAGCTTGCCAGACTGGGGACTCTTTTAACCCAACCCTCAGAATCAACAAATAGGATTCGAGTAGTTGAGCAGGAACAGCAGGAACAACCCCAGTCTACCGGAATGGGGACTTTTTCAAATCCTCAATCCCTCCCTCAGAGAAATTAAATATTCTCTTGATTAGGGAAGAAGCCTCAAGAGGAACGAAGAGCCAAATTATCAGGAGATTCCCTCCAAATTATGGTTCGTCGAGAAGTTCCTGTGGGATCAAATCGACAAAAGGCAATGTCTCCTGAGGGAAATGGAAAAAGGAATTATCGCAGAAATGCCAATAGAAGGGATGCAATGCATTATGCATCAATTAATGTCATTAATTCCATTGTTGTTGATCCACCAGATGAGGCTCACTCAGAGGTATCAGATGAAAAGGATCCTGCTCAAGAAGTTGTACGCACAGACACAAATGAAGAAGGTGTGCATACATGAAATCAAAGGCTTACCCAGAATTTGGTTAATCCTTTAAGTAACCCACTTCCCCCTCTTCAAAAGGGAGCCAAAAAGGGGAAAGGAAAGAATAAGGTTACATACACTTCCTCCGAAGAAGGATAATCGCTCCCACTAGAGCAAATATTGTCACAACAAGAGGAGGAAATGGAGTAATTAAGGAGGTTGAATGCATAACTACTTCAAGGTAGTCTTCCTCCTAAGTGTTCTGGAGTCGATCAGCCAAGGGAATTTGTTGTGGCTACTGAGATGGATCAAGAATATCCTCCTCTACTAGTACACCCTCATAGTTCTAATCCTACGGGTCAAGTGCAACAACAATTGGCGGTGCTACCATCAGTTGCAGCACCAACCACCACATCTATCCAATATCCAGTTATTGCATCAGTTCAGGTCCAAGCTCAACCAGATGTTTCTCAAAATTTAATAACTACTATTCAGTCATTAACAGCTCGGTTGGAAGCTATGGAGGGAAAATGAGCTCAAATTAATCCAGAAAATAGAGCTTATCCTGAAGGGGATGATGCAATTCCTCCCCCATCAAATTTTATAAGTACCACATTCCCAATCATTAATGGTTCAGGAGACCCAGAGAAACACTTAACAATTTTTTTTTCTCATTACGATCCTATGATGGGAACCCATCAACAACAAGAATCAGTTAAGCTCAGGTGTTTTGTACAGTCATTACAAGGGTCTGCCTTTGTCTCTTACACAAGCATGCAATCCTGGTCAATTACCAGATGGGAGGATCTTCACAAAATATTCCTTCTGCAATTCATTTCAACGTTTCTAAAGACAAAAGTTTTTTATCTTTCAAATTGTATGAAAAGGTAAAATTAAAGGGTTTAATATTTCATTGCTCGCTAAAAGAGAGTAACATATTCCCTGAGCTTAGCACTACCTCAAGTAGAATTGTTGCCAATTTATGTGGAAAATATGCATGATTAATTACACACATCGTTGATCCTTGTGAAATACATAGGAGGGTTTCGAGACTGTACTTCAATCACCCAACAGATTGAATATTCGCTTATTAAGACTAAGTATAAAACTTGTGTAATTCCATTAGCTACAGGAAGGAGAATGGGTAAAGCATAGACTTCTACAGTTATGCTTAAACAAGCACATGTACCTGCTTCTACTTCAAAACCTTCATCTTGTAGAATGGATCCGCCTCTTGATCGCCAAAAATAGAGGCCGTTTCATCAATATAATAAAATAGATCAAAGATGAAAACAATTTGAGGATTTGAAAAGAAATGTTTACTCTTTCCGAATTGAACAAGTTCATGGCCACTTCATTTCGGCTCTGTAAAATAATTTGGTCCAATTACCAAGGCCCAAAAGGCCAAACAAAGAAGGAGATGAAGACCATCCCAATTATTTCCCCTTTCATCAGATGTTGGGGAATCCCATTCAGGAGTGTTTTGTCTTCAAGGACCTCCTGCAAAAAATGGTCGACTCGGGATAAGTCAAATTGAAAGTTTCTTCAGCTCAGGTAGCATATATTATTGCTACAAATCCAGAGGAAGAGGGTGAGTGTCAAGAAGTCAAGAACAAAAATTCAAAAAAATATGATGATTGGATGGTCAGAAAAATGATCAACCGAACTCATGATATTCTGCGAACACAATTGAAGAAACCAATTGTGTCTTCTGCCATGAATGACACAACAAAACCCTCTTCATCAGAGGGAAAATCCTCAAAGAAATGGAATAATTCAAAAAAAAAGGAACAATCAGAAGAAGATGAAATTGTGTCAAAGCCCATGTTTTCATTGACTCTGGAAAATTTTATGTCATCTACTTCGAAGCTACGAGCACCGCCCCACCAAACGGCACAGCCTAAATTGGCTAGTCAGGCGGAGTCTTCATCTGATGATGAGTTAATATTCAGTTCTTTTAATATGATTCATTTAACAGATCCTTATGCCAGTTGCAGTTTTGATTTCGATGAACCTGGGTTCCCTGTATCAAATAGAGGAATCAGAAGGAGTTTCAGAGGCTCAGGGTATAAGGGAAGACATGGATATTTCAGAGGTCACTATTCTAATTCTACCCCTGCTAGAACTGTGTATGCGGTCGAAACTCATGGCAGAGCCCTTCAACGAGCTCAACAAGAATAAGAAAGTTATTACACATAGGGCAGATTCAGTCCTGGCATAGTTGTTATGGAAGATCAGTTGGAGGTTCCACCTTCATCCTCTCATAAAGTAAATAGACCTAATCGGTCTAATCTTCCAAACCCATGAGTATTTCCAACTCCTATCCCGGTACAAGATGCATCAACTTCCAAAGCATCAACTTCTAAGGCACCTGCGAAACCACTTGTTCCTGTTGGAAAAAGTAGACCTTTAGATCAAAAATATGAGGTATTGATACACCTGGACCAAGTACTGGGCAAGTTATCAATTTTGGATGCCTTAATTCTATCAAAGGATCTTTAGGAGTCACTCATTGAGGCTTTTTCAAGTCCTCGGAAGTTTGAAACTAAAATTGTTGTGGCTGAAGGCCGCCATGTTGAGAATAATCCTGCAGAATGCCATGTAGTGATATCTTTCACAGATGAAGATGAAGATGATGTCGTTCATGGACATATTAGACCTTTGTATTTATCAGGAAAGTTCAATGTTGTATATGTTAAAAGAGCTTTCATTGATAATGGTTCAGGAGTCAACCTCATCCCCATTCATACACTTTGCCGATTGGGCCTCATGGAATCTAATTTATCTCCTTATACTATGATATTACAAGGATATTATAAAAATGAACAAGAACCACTGGGTGAGATTACACTCAGAAATTAGTTTGGAGATCTTGTATCCAATTCATATTTCATGGTTGTCGATCAAGACTTAGCCTTCAACATCTTGCTTGGCCAACCATGGCTACATGAACATGTGGTTATCCCTTCATCATATCATCAATGTCTCAAATATTGTTTCGATGGTCAAATTGGGACATTTTATGGTGATAAGGCCCCCTTCAAGAAATGTGAATCTCAATACATTGAGGCGGAATTCTATCACATGAAGGGAAAGGACAAATCCACAACAAGGGAGGTTACCAAAGTTAATGCTCTATATGGTTTGGAAAAGATTCCAGTAAACCCATTTACACATGTGAGTACAGATTATGTTTTTCCTATCAGTCAAATTGACAGGATAGACTCAAATAAAAATACTCTTATGGAAAATTCCATAATATCAATTACCGCAATCAAGCCAGACAGCATGGGAGAAATTGGTGATTCACCAAGCAATGATGAAAGCTCAAATGGGGATGTCTTCATTTCATCCACTGAAATTCAGTAGGTCTATACTTCGCCAACCAGGCCAGAGGAAGTTATAGTAATGCTAGACGTGAACGATGATGTCGATTCCCAATCCATCATCTCCTATTTAATACCCAGGGAAGACCCTTCATCATCAATCGGGTCAGAAATGGAAGCTTCTTCTTCAAGATGTTCAAATTTTAACATCTTTTCTGATCATGGAAATTCTGCTTCTCAATCTACTATGCAAGTAGAAACAGAAAAAATAACACATATTGGAGAAGAAGAAGAAGATCTCAGGGATGCTCCTCCATCATTTGAAGAGGGTATCTCTACCACCGTGGATGAACTCAGAGAAATAAATTTGGGTACAAAAGAAGATCCACGTCCCACTTTAATTAATGCATCCATGACTCTTGAAGAGCAAGAGATGTATATTTCTTTTTTATAGAAAAAGCAAGATATATTTTCTTGGAACTATACAGAGATGCTAGGGCTTGATCCTGATGTTGCCACTCATCGTTTGTTTTTTCTAGAAGAACATTGAGGATTCAAACAAGCCGCGATAAGAACACACCCAACCTATGCTTCCAAAATTGAATCTGATGTGGATAAGCTTATCAAAGCTAACTTCATTAGATAAGTTCAATATCCCAAGTGGTTGGATAATATTGTCCCTGTGAAAAATAAGAATGGAAAAATTAGATTTTTCATTGATTTCAGAGATCTTTATCGGCATTGTCTTAAAGATGATTTTCCAGTTCCGATTACAAAACTCTTAATTGATGAAATTTCTAGATATGAAGTACTTTACTTCATGGATGGATATTGAGGATATAATCAAATCTGAATGGCTCCATAAGATGAGGAATCTACAGCCATCAGAGCCCCTCGGGGTGTGTTTTTCTATCGGGTAATTCCCTTTAGCCTAAAGAATGCAGGTGCAACATATCAACGTTCCATGCATTGTATCTTCAAACCCTTTTTAGGGAAGTTTGTTGAATGTTATGTGGACGATTTTGTGGTTAAATCCAGGGAACTTTATAATCACTTGGATGATTTAGAAGTCATATTCCACAAACTTTGGTAACATAATTTGAAGTTGAACCCCTTAAAATGTGATTTTGGGGTAAACTCAGGAAAATTACTCAGCTTTGTTGTATGCCATTGTGGTATCGAAGTCGATCCTGAGAAGAAAAATTAAATCCTTGGTATGTCACCTCCTAGAAATTTGAAAGAATTGAGAGAACTTCAAGGACACATAGCCTATATTCGGCGTTTCATCGCCAATTTGGCAGGCAAACGTTTACCCTTCACCAAACTAATGAAGAAGGGAGTCACTTACCAGTGGACTGAAGAATGCCAAGAATCATTTGATGTTATCAAGAAGTATCTCTTGAGTCCACTGGTATTAATTCCACTTGTTGAAGGAAAGTCACTTACCCTTTATGTGACAGCTTTAGAGTGATCATTGGGTGCCTTTCTTGCTCAGAAGAATGATGTTGGGAATGAAAACAGCCTCTACTATCTCAATCAAAATATGCTTGAGGAAGAAACCTGATATTCAAGTATTGAGAAGTGCTGCCTAGCATTAATCTTTGCAATTCAGAAGTTGAGACACTATCTGCGACATCACGAGGTCCTGTTGGTACCTCGTCATAACCCGCTCAAATTCATCCTTAGTCGTCCAATGCTTACAGGATGTCTAGCAAGGTGGGAAGTTATTTTACAGCAATCTGATATTCAATATGTGTCTCAAAAGGCAATAAAGGGCCAAGCTCTAGCTGATTTCCTTGCTGAACACCCTTCAGTGGAAGATACATCTCCAGATATTGAACTTCCTGATGAGGAAGTCTTATTTATTCAAGATAGTCTCCAAACATGGGAAATGTACTTTGATGGTGCTTCCAGAAGTCCAACAGGGAGGAAAATGGAAAATCCTAAATTCAACAAAGTTGGGTTAGGAATTGTGCTCATTTCTCCAGAAAAGGAAGTGTTACCCTATTCCTTCTCATTGTTAGGAGGCGGAACAAATAATAAAGTAGAATACCAAGCTCTCATCATAGGATTGGAGTTGGCGCTTCAAGCACAAGTGAATCACTTAAAGGTGAAAGTTGATTGAGACCTGGTAATCAAACAAGTCAATAAGGATTATTCCATCAAAAAAGAAGAACTAATACCTTTGTATGATTACGTCAGAAAGTTAATGCTGGAATTTCCTATGGAACAAAAGTTTTCTTATATCCCGAGATCACAAAATTCCCAAGATGATGCACTGGATAATATAGCCACAGCTCTGGTAGATCCAAATCAAGATGAGACAACCATCAGTATTGCCCACCGTTGTACAATTTCACCTTATATTCAAACCAGAACAGAGGAAATCAATGAAATTGGTCCCATTCTTGAACCATATGGTCGTACTACAGGATGTATGACACCTATTAGGGAATACCTTCAAAACGGAACACTTCAACCTGATAGAGCTGGGAAAGAACAATACTAGAGACGTGTGGTCAATTTTACTCTTTATGATGGACCAGATCACTTAGAGAAAGTTATCAACAAGTGTGGTTTTGATGGAGTTCTCTTTAGATGCATTGATGGTGAAGAAACAATGGATGACATGATAGAAGTGCATTCAGGGGTCTGTGGTGCCCATCAGTCTGGACATAGACTATCTGATCAAATCCAAAGGCTTTGATACTTTTGGCCTTCAATGATACAAGATTTTGTTGATTTACCAAAGAAGTGTCATTCATGCCAAGTATATGCCAACTTCATTCATCAGACCCCATAGTTGATTTATACAGCTAAATATTCGTGGCCATTTTCCACAAGGGGAATGGATGTAGTAGGACCTTATCCTTCAGCAACATCCAAGAAGTTAAAGTTTATTCTTACTGCTACTGACTTCTTTTCCAAATGGGAAGAGGCAGTACCTCTCAAAGAAGTTAGTTCTAAATTCATTGTTAGCTTCATCAAGTCTAACATCATTACCATATTTGGTGTCCCTCATACCATATTGATGGGCAATGGCACCAACTTCTGTTCATCTGAGGTGAGGAAGTTGTATCAAGAATACAACATCAAATCCAATCATTTGTATTAGTATCATGTAGCGGCCAATGGCCAGATAGAAGCTTTCAACAAGACTCTGTCAAATATAATGCAAAAGATGGTGGATAATGATAAGAAATCATGGCCTGATAAACTCTTTCATGCTTTATGGGATTATCGAACCACCACCCGTACTGAAACGCGGTCAACTCCATATTCATTGGTATATGGAACGGAAGCAGTCTTACCCATTGAAGTTCAATTACCCTCTCTTAGAGTAGCCATTTGTGATCATTCATCTACATATGAACAATCTCAAAATCTATTGGATGAATTAGAATGGTTAGATGAGAAAATATTGTGCACCTTGCACCACTTGGAAGTCTATCAGAATCGAATATCATGAGCTTTCAATAAAGAAGTTCGTATTCGTTCATTCGTTTAGGGAAAATTGGTATTTGTTCTCAGAACTCCAATGATTCCAGGAAAGAAACCTCCCATGCTTGAGCCAAAATGGGAAGGACCATATTCAATATATAATTTCTACTCCAATGGAGCTTATTCTTTAATCTCAATGGTTGGATAACTCTTAACTACTCCAACCAATGCCATATTTCTGAAGAAATATTTTGTATGAACAAAAAATACACCAAGGATCCATGCATATGACTTTAAACTATTAGAACTTACATCCAACATGACGTTAAACTATGACATCCTAACTACATGACGCTAAACTTTACAGAAGTCCCTTACGTCCAGCAAGACGTTAAACTGCATAACCAACGGTCCATGCATACGACCTTAAACTGTTGGAATTTCTCTCATCCAGCAAGACATTAAACTACATCATCATCCATGGTCCATGCATATGACCATAAAATATTTTCATCCCTTACGTCAAACATGATGTTAAACTATGTCTTCTTTGTCCTTACTTCATGATATTAAACTGCATAGTCCCCCTTTTCATCCAACATGATGTTAAACTGTATTTTCCCCATTGTCTTAGCTACAGGATGCTAAACTGTACAACACCCTTATTGTCCAGCAAGGCGTTAAATTGCATCATCTGTTAGGGTCCATGCATATAAATTTAAACTATTGGAACTTACGTCCAACATGACGTTAAATTTTGACGTCCTAACTACATGACACTAAAGTGTACAGAAGGACCTTACGTCCAGCAAGACGTTAAACTACATAACCAACGATCCATGCATATGACCTTAAACTATTGGCATTTATCTCATACAGCAGGACGTTAAACTGCATCATCATCCATGGTCCATGCATATGAACTTAAAATATTTAGATCCCTTACGTCCAATATGACGTTAAACTATGTCTTCTTTGTCCTTACCGCATGTCATTAAACTGCACAGTCCCCCTTTTCATCCAACATGACATTAAACTGTATTGTCCACATCATCTTAGCTACAGGACTCTAAACTATACAACACCCTTATTGTCCAACATGAAGTAAAACTATGTTCATATCCAACATGATGTTAAACTGTTTCCCTATATTTTTCCTACATGACATTAAACTGTATTTTTTCCCTACTACAGGATGCTAAACAATACAGCACCGATAGTCCTCACTGTAAGACTTTAAACTGCATAGTCTCTTCATATGTCCTACATGGCATTTAATTGTGCATCGTTATGGTTGTTTCTACCTCTTGTTTCTCACACTGAGTATGACTCACGTGAGCATAGAGAAAACTTCAACTATAACACCCTTTCTGGGCCGATAACCATGTGTAAGTCCCAACATCATTTTTTAGGTCGTTGTCCCCAAGAACAACTTGATCACTAAATCACTCTTTAATTGAAATACGTGGAATTTGATCCTTGTCTTCTAGGCTGGGTACGTAGGCAACCTCCAATGGTTCAATCCCAAAACCAATCCCTTCACATCGGTTCACCTCCATCTCATATGATGTTGATTCGTGAAGTCATCCCCAGAATCAACATCTTTACATTGGTTCACCTTTGTCATTGATATATGACATTAACCTGTACAACACTTTTTTCCTGTATGACAATAAACTACAACATTCTTTAATACCCTCACCAGAGAGGGAATCATTATTTACATTGATCTTCAATCATGTTATATTCCAAATACTGTGTGCATATATGGTAATGCCTGAACCTTTTATCTTGGGTCAAACCATCATTGCACTAAAGTCCCCTTTTCACCCTTCACTTGTACGAACTAAATCTGTAAAAAGGGTATTTCTAGAACAATGTGGGATTGATTCCTATCCTTATGGGATATGTAGGAACATTCGAGTGTCCCTCGAATCCAGCCCCAAGTCTTTGGGCCTAACCCCAAATTCCAATTTCAGTATCCTGGCTGAAAAGTACATATGAAAACACACACTGTGTATTCATTATTATGGTCTGAGATCTATGACCCTAAACGAAGATCTCTCATTCTTTCTTCCCACATGACGTTAAAATGTATTTCAAGAATTACGTATGGCTTGATTCCCATCCTTATGGGATACGTAGTGAAGTCCAACATTTCAATTCAGGACCCAACCACAACATGATTATGGTTAGAATTGATCGGTGTATCTCCATATACATTGGACAATACCCATTTTTATGTGTCATAATCATAACCTTAAATAATTTCAGATCTTCATTAACCTTTTCATGACTTCTGGTCACAAAATTTCTGAATCTCGAGAATTCTTTTTCTTGACTCTGCAGTACGTACCCTTAGGCGGCCTTGCATAAACAGTCTATATAACAGTCCTGCCAGCCAAAAGATGTTATTATTTGACAATGCAGAAATTCCCTTAGGTGGCCCTGCATAATTCAACCCCCTAATGGGTTTGTTAAATACTAATAACTTCATTCTTGGGAAGAAGACCTCTTTTGTCCTTATTGGTCTTATCAACAATATGTAAGGATCCGCAGAAAATATCCATCCTTAACAAATTTGTCCCATGCTCTTTTTCATGATCTAAAAGTATTCAAGTCTTCGGATTATATTTCCCCTCCATACGTTTGGGTCAAACCTTCGTAGGAGTGACATTCATCCAGTTCTTAGAAAATCTTGTTTGGAAATATCTTCTCCATATTCAAGAACCTCTCTCCATACAACAAACTCTATGATTTGGAAAATTTGAATCCCCATAAACTTCCACTTCCTTTTTAGAAGTAGAAAAGTAAATTTTTGAGAGTTCTTTTTCCTGACTATGCAGCACGTGCCCTTAGGCAGCCTTGCATAAACAGTCTACATAACAGAATTGTCTGCTAAAAGATATTATTATTTGACTATACAGCCAATGCCCTTATGAGGCTCTACATAATTCAACCCCCTAACAGGTTTGTTAAATAGTGGTAACTTCATTCTGGGGAACTACTTCTTCTAATGCCTTTTATTCCTTTTTCATGTCATCCCTCTGATTAAAAATTTATTAAGTCATAGTTTACAAATTTTCCCTCATACTTGAGTTCAGTAATAAGTTTTCAGATAAATTTTCAAGAAATTGAGTCAATTTTAATCCATTCGGTCAAAGATGTTTCAACCTTAAACATTATCCTTTTTATGTCCGACGTGCATGACATAAAACTGTCCACAAAAGACAAGGGAACTCTGAGCAAAAGTCAAGTTCCAGCTCACTAAACATACATTTCGTATGATTTAGGTATTATTGAGAAATTAAAATATTCAATGTCTGTAGGGTTATTTATAATAATACTAGCAAAAAAATAAAATTATGCATACTAGGCCTATTGTCTTAGGTAAAATTTAAAGCAGGTAGCAAGAAAATGTAGGCACAAATGATTGAAGGTGAAAGTGTTTTTCATTGATGCACAAGAGTTAGAAGGACATCCACAAACTGGAGTCACTTCTTCTTTTCAGGAATTACAAAAGACTTTCAACATAACTCTTCATTTTATTTATGACATCCCGAGCTTCATCAGCAGTCTCTAGAATTCATTCATTCAACTGGATACAATAAGAGATGTAGTGATACCACCTCTTCTTGGAACAATTGTAAAAGAATGTTCTTGAGTGCGGTTTGAGAAAATGTTCTGCTGATCAAATAGTGACTCTGTTTATGTCCAAGAGACTTGGAAGATGGATATATGGATTTTAGAATGAAGAATTATAAGTAAAGAACCATTTGGAGAGATTACTCTTTTCAGATATGGTTCTAATACAATGATAGTCTTCTCTCCACCAACTGGCAGCGAAAAACATTTCAGCCCATTGGTTTTCCATTTTCATATCTACAAGGAAATGGCATGGAAGGAAAATTTGAATGTTCACACCATTGTTGTTGCTCTTAATGCACATCATAACCGAAATAGAGGAGTAGCAGTGCTGCTGCATTTCTGGAGTATAATTCTTTTCATCTAGAACTCTAACCCCTTGAAGATGACCATGGCCATACAGAAGCAAGTAGATGCTCTATTGAAAATTAACATGATATTTCTTCAAGTACTTGGCCAAATCTGGTAATGTTTTTTTGCAGATATTATCTTAATCATGTCCAATGATTCTCATCATATCATCAACTCGCTTGCTATCCAGTTCATCAGTCGTTCAGATTCTCTTGGAAGCCATTTAATCTGCACAAAAGTTGAATAATTAACTCTTAAATGGGTTGATTTTTCATAAAATTTGTAAAGAAATTCGAAAAAATGGATAAGGCATTAAGGAACATAAGTATAATTTTTGCGCGCAAGTATGATGTGTCACGCAAGTTTTTGGCATGCAAGTATCACCGCGCAAGTCCAAATACCTCTACAACAGCGTGATAGCAAAGAAACAACGGAAAACAGAGCAACTTGCGTGGTGAAGACAACATGCGCGGCGAGAGCTCGAAATTCTAAAATTCAGTGCATTGCGTGAGAAATGGCCGCATATATATAGGCCAGGCCTCCACCCTGCGTGCCTAAATCCAACGCGTGCAACCAGCTGTGCCGACGCCTGCGCGATGACATTTGCGCACTCAGAACCTGCGTGCCGAAGTTTCCAGGGTTTTCTTCTTTCCTCAGAGTTACATCCTCATTTCTTTCAGATCCAACTCTGAGGGGGGACTTTCGTTGACGCTCCTTTTCATCACAGAGTCTAACCACTAAAAAAGAGAAATACCTTAATCCAATGTGATTCATCCTTTGAATAAATTTCAAAAATTGACAAAGGCATGAAGAAGGATTCCTTCCCAATTGGGTCACACAAGTTTCCGCAATGTCATGCAAGTATACCAGTGCACCACATATTGGGCACGCTGGTAACTTGCATGACCTCTTTGAACTTCGCCCAGGGACTTCACTATTCTATAAATACCCCCTATGGGCCCCCCATTGGGAGAGAGGAAAAATTCCAGAAACTCAGATTTGAGCTCCCGGCGCCCTAGTCTCTTCTTGAAGCTTCCGAACACTTCTAAGGTAATTTCTTACCTAGAACGGGTGATCTAAAGAGGGGGAGTAAGGCCTAAGTGTTCAAACTCATCAACACTTGCGTGCCTAAGTGGCCAGCCCTTAAGGGAAATGGCCACACTTGCGCGTCGCCTTACCCCTTCAATAGAACTTGTGTGCCTCTCTTCTGGAAGCCTCTAGTGATAGTACTAAGGGATTGAGCCAAGTCTCTCCCAAGTAATACCTTAAGGGTTGATGGTTGCAAAAGTACCCATGTGTCATGCAGGTATACCTACGTGACCAGGACTTGCGCGCCCACGTAGGACTTGCACACCACCTTCTTTTTGGGTGCCCCTCCTGCCTATTTCACATATCCTATGCCTATCCACCTATCCTCTTAAATATTACACCTTCAGAACTCTCTCCAAATCCATACATGGCATGATTTCCTTGTTGTCTTCTTTATCTGAAAGGAATTGTGTGGAACATCTCTTAAAATCTAGTGATTTACATATCTTTATGTCACTAAGGTCGGATATTTCATTCATTCAACCTCATCCTTTAATATTAGAGAATCCCTAACCTAGGAATCCTCCTTAGGAGTAAACCCCAATCCTAAATCCCAAATCTGGGCATCTTCCTTAGGAATAAGCCCCAAGTTCCCAAAAATGGGGATCCTCCTCAGGAGTAAGCCCCAAGTTCCCAAAACTGGGCATCCTCCTCAAGATTAAGCCCCAACCATGGTTCTCTTAACATGTGATTCCTTTTTAGGAGTAAGCCCCAATCACAAAGTCTAAAAATATGGGAATCCTCCTTAGGTGTAAACCCCAAGTCCCTTATTCTGGGCCTCCTCCTTAGAAGTAAGCCCCAGTTCTCAAAACCTTTTAACATGGGCCTCCTTCTCAGGAATAATCCCCAGTCATAATTTCTCTTAACCAGTCTTAATTTACTTTTGATTTGGGCTTCCTTATCAGGAGTAAAACCCAATCACAAGTCCCCTCATAATTTGGGCCTTTTCCTCAAGATTAAGCCCCAAGTTAGAGTATCCAAATCTCCATAAAGCACATATACCTTTATGGACATTTTTCCTGGGTTTCTTCCCTAAAGTAAAACCCAATATTCATCTATTTTGGGTAGTCATACATACAAAATCCCCACATAGTTGCATCTTTCGTGGCACAATTGTCTGGTTTCACCAATACCTCTTGTTTCTCACACCGAGCATGACCCACGTGATCTTAGAGTGTAAAAGTAATCATGACATCTTTCTTTGAGCCATCAATCATGCATAAACATCATACTCCCTTACTCGAACTACGTGGGTTCTGATTCCTTTTCTAAACAAAGGATACATAGGTAACCCATATGTGGGTACGATCCCAACTCTGAAATAATCCATGTCCTTCTGGAAGACAATAAACTTCAAGTGCCCCACTGAGTGGCTTTAAAATTAGTATGGTCATCATAATGACCATGAGACTTTTATGTATTGAAGGATACCATTGACTAGGAATCTATAACAAATACAGATGATTCTCTGTCAATGAAGAACCTCGAATACATATAAAAGATTCTCTAAATTTACTACATATCTTAATCATTGATTGTTAGATCTAAAGGAAATCTCATTTTATACTTGGTAATGTAATAAGGATTCATGAACATAACATAAATCTATAAAGAGAGTCCCAAAGTAGACAATAATTCTCCCCAAAAGGGTGTGATGAGTCCGACATCCCATCCTCTCGACCAATGAAAATTCTTAAGCCTCATAAGTTCATGACTAATGAGCACCTACCTTTGGAAAGTAGGTCCAAATGGATATGAAATCATTGGATGTTTCCAGTTCTACGAACAAACCCATTAGAAACCACTTAGAATGTTTGAACCTTAAATCAATGAGGTCATTCCCAATTCCAGAGGAAACATAATGTTACACTAATATATTCCTAAATTAGTGTTTTAAGAATATAAACAACATCATTCCACAAATATACATCAATTGGAAGGTGCACTTGATTAGTTATCCCAATTTAACTAATGAAAATGAACATATTGGAGTTATTATGTGTTTTGTGTACATTCTATCCAACCTTGAATTTGAAGCCTCTACATCTCACCTTGAAATTTTTTATTAACATTATTATTCTATGATTCTCTTTTTTTGGGATATAGTTTTTCATCCTTCTTCCATTTCCTCATATTCAACATCATCAAGATGTTGTTCCTAGGGATTGGTGGCATCGTCGTGTGCAGAATCATGTTGTTCCTATACCTTGGTGTCATTAGCATAGTGAGAAACGTGTTATTCTTTTGGATTTGGACAATCATAATTTGAAAAAACATATTATTCCTCTATATTGGGATCATTAGGATATTGAGAAACCTATTTTTTCTTAGGATTTGGAGCATCAACATTTGCAGAATCCATTATCTACATAAATGGTTAAACATTTAATTTAAATTACGAAAATGTAGTAGTGAACAAATAATAATATAAAGGACTGCAATGTATATTAAAAAATATATAACATGGTTACTGAACTATCTTTTTTTCTTTAAAGGTTTATAGGATTTGAACCCTCTATCGAGTATCCAAATCCACACAATATGGTCTCCTCTATAAACAAAACCTCTTCTATAGTAGGAACACCGTGAAATGATTGTGATTTCCCAATGAAAGGGTTGTCATCAGTTGAATTTGCATCTGAACCTTTAGGTATTTTGGTCTATAATAGAATAATTGACCACTTTTTTCAGGATCTGGAATATAAAATAAATTTAATAACTATAATTCCATTATAAATTAGTCTCCTTTATACCCTTAGTAAAATCCACTTTCATGAATCCAAATTCATTGATTTTAATGTCACTACTATTATTAATGCACTTTCATTGAAAAATCGACACTTGGAATGTTTTATAATCTAACTCCTATATTTTTTTATGTTTCCAATGTTTGAATTATTCTCATATATTGAATTTTTTTCCTTGGTACTAAAAACAAGTATCACTTTATCCACAAGTGTAACTCCGTTATTTTTCAGGCAACTATGTTCATCATGTTACTTTTTTATGTATAACTATTAATTACATACCCATTATAAGATAATACATGCAAACTTGATCCTATGGATAGTAGTCCAATCCATTCTAAAATTGATTTTTTATTTGTAGTTGTCTCCTTAAAAATATGCTCTCGAAACCATCATATAAACATTAGATTATGTGTATTTTATATCTATCTTTCAACAAATGATATATTCAACAAAATAAGAATTAATTTATGATTTTAAACTTATAGTGAAACCTATAAACTATTACATAAAATATAAATGTTATCCCACTCCCACTCTATAATAGAAATTGTGATAGCATCTATTTAGAAAATTCCTTTACCCATAAGATGCCTGATGTGTTGAGATTTTGGTACAACAATGCTTTCCACATTGGACATGTTATCGGTATAGAATTCAACAGCTTCCTCAATAATATATTTCTCTATAATAGAACATTTTTTGTGAATTCAATTTTTTACATACCCTTTTATAATCATCATAGACTTTTAAATGGGGTACATTCATCTATAATGTATAATATCACATAGCCAAATCTCTCTAACCATGTAAAGAATAAATTGAACCATTATATTAAAGATTGATTATAGGAAGAACATCCCTAATTCACAAAATATGATAGAAATTTCCTTTTCCATAGTTGTAAATTTCATTAGGTCTATTACTTTACTACATATATCTTTAAAAAAGAAACATAGGTTCTTAAATTAGGACATACATTATTAGGAAAAATGAAACATAAAGATATAGGAATTATATCTTTCATCTAAACAAGATTGTCATGTGATTTTCGGCCGTTTGAATTTAAATTAAACGTTAACATGATATTATTAATATTTTATGAATACCTATATGTAATTTTTACATCATTCAAGAAGTTACAAAATTGATATCCCTTTTACCTGGAAGGAGTGTAACTAGAAGAAATAAATCATATCTTTTACCCTTCAATGGTGTCAACTCTTCCTATATCCCCATGTTAATCATCTCCAACCTTACCTTAATGTCATACTTTATTTATATTGGGTGCATTTAGTAGAATTCCAATGAAACTATCACATACAATTTTTTATACATGTGTGACATCATGGAAATGCCTAACATATAAAAAATTTCAAAACAATAATTCAAAAAACTGATCTATTTTTTAACTAGTTTTCTTAATGTTTTTCAAAGAACGTTTACAAAAGAGATGTCCATATATTTTACTTTATCAGACAGTTGATGAACTATTGGTAGAGACAGTGGTGTGACTTCTTTTGAATCCCATCAAATCATATCATCTAAGATCAATATTTATGTCATCTGGGAAGAAATATGTGATGTACTAAAAACATAGTCTTTGATGAATGTTTCAACTTAACTGAGTGTCTACCATATTCAAAAATGGTAAAACCTTGAGTTTCTATAATTCTATATCCTAAAAAATCATATATAGGAAAATTATTTATCATCCCATACAACATGGACCTCAATGTAAAATCTTCATTTTCCAAGATTCATACTACATAACACATGAATCCCACATTATTTTCAAATCTTCAATCAATATTTGAAAATAAACATCAATATTATTACCCGGTTGTTTTAGTCCTAATATAAGAATAGAAAATGTAATGAATTTACATATCATGCATAACCATAGTGGAAAGTTATAATTTACCAATATAACCATTAATGTACTGTGAGTGATACCTTGAAAACCAAAAGGATTCACTCCATATGTAGATATCACAATACGAAGGTTTCTCAGCTTCTTTCCAAATTTTGGGTACTCATGATTAATTTTTTTCCACATAGGATAGGTGGTTCGATGATAAAGTTTTCCATATTTATTTCTTATATTTGTGTGCCATGTCAACTGTCTTGGAGTCTCCTCACTTCTATATAGGCACATAAACCATGGAATGATTGGAATGTACCATATAAATATTAAAGGACTTTATTCATCTTTCTTGTATCAAGATGCACCACACTTTGGGTATTTTTTAAGTGATGCATGGTCCTCGTGAAAAAGTATATAGTTATTTGGAATGTCATGAATTAATTTAAAGATCATACCCATTAAAAATATCATATGTTTAGCATAATATATTTGGTAAGGAAGGTTATTAACTTATGTAAGCATGTCATTCAATAGAGAAAGCAGTTTAATAAAATTGGGGGCACTCCATCTATTTCTAATTTTTAAATTATATAGATTTAGTATGGATAAGAATCCAATATATTTAGTACAACCAACATACAATGGAATCTTTGTACAACTCTTTAACTTTTGAAACCGTTTTGGAAAATCATGAAGTTCATCTTAAACTGTCATTAGAATATTATCAATATGATCTTTATCATCATTCACACATATAATCATATCCTATATATGTTATTCATCATAGATCACACTTGTAATCATTTTAGATTATAAATAAAATTCATTGTTATCCTAGTCATGAGCTTCATTCATTTTTTCACCATATTTATTCCAACATGTATAACTATGATATATTCTGTGAAAGTTCAATAGTTCTTCCAACTCCTCTAGACTAATTAGTCTTGAATAAAAATATTGTAAACATGGAAAAATATTTTAGAATTTTCATATACATGATCTTTTTAAAATTTGATGAAATCTTTCACCCCATCCTCATACTCTTCTGCAATATGATTAGCATCCATCAATTTTTGGTTAATTTTCATCCAATTTGTTTTAGTAATGTTAATGTTTGAAAAAATGCCTAGAAATTATGTGTATTGAACCCCAGAAGTTAATTTTAAAATAATTATTTATTCTATATGAATCCATATTACTAAAATAATAAGAGTTGAGTGATGTGTATTGAGATTTTTTTTCCAGTGGTGGAAATCATTGAAGGAAGGGAATGTGGAAAATCAATGATGGTACAAAGAATCTAAATAAATGCTCATTTATTGAAAAACATGGAGATAAAGGATAGTTTTGGTAACATTGATAGGTGGGAATACAATAAGAGGGAGGATTTGATGTTTATTCAATTCTTCAGTTGGTATGCGGTGGTCCAGATGGTGATTTAATAACGGGATGCTTAGGAGTTGAAGTCATCCATTTTTTAGATGATGAAAAAATTGAAAGGGCCTAATCACTAGGCCTTGAGAATCCAATGTTTGAAGAAACTATTGGATTTAATTGTGGTTTGAAAATAAAAACTATGGGTCTATCTCAATGGTATGAACCAATAATGTCAATTGGAAAATAAATTATTAAAATTATGACTTAAATAAATCCAATGGTGATTGGAATGAATGTAAGTGATTCCATGAACAAGAACAGACTGAAAAGAAATTACCACTTACTAATTAGAACCCATGATGGAATGAAAGTGGGAGGAATCCTTAATGGGGTCAGCAAGGGGAAAAACTACTATGATTAAAAATTCACAAGCCCTCTTCTATGAGGGAATGTAATTTAGGTGATGATAATATTATAATTGGTGTGCTTACTACCCCACCACAATGTTAGGAAATATTCATTTAGGAGGAATAAGAAATTATTTTTTATATTGAAGTCATATTTCAAATTTCATTTCTAGTTTGGGAATTGTTTTTTGAAGATGAATTAGTTAAATAAATATATTGAAATACACTATTGATTTTAATAAATAAATATCGATCAACGATTTGAAAATTTCTATTTCTACAAATTATAATGAAACATAAATGTTTAATTTTAATTGAATGTATTTTGATTAGAATAATTTATATAGTATGAGAAATTAGGTTGGTATTTATTGGGCCTTATTATGCTACACAAGTGATTCATCTAGGCCCACGTATGAGAACATTCAATAATACTTGTGTAAGACTAAATCATTTTACACAATGGTTTCATAAGAAATTACCTTCATAACCCACAATGTAAGGAATTTCTTAAGCCCAAACTACTCATGTAAAAAGAATTTGGTTTATGAGGCACAATAAAAAACAAGTACAAGCAGTGGTATAAGAATGACTCATGTAAGATTCCCCATCAAATGGTTCTTGAGAAATTATCGGAAAAAAATGCCGTGTGTGATTAATTTGAAGATATCTCTTTTGATTAAATAGATAAACAATATCCAAAAAATAGAGAAAATCCTCCATTGTATTAAAATATAATTTTTGATCCTCTGATGAAATTATCTCTAAATATGAAATTAAACACACAACTAAAAATCAATGAGCACTAAAACAACAGTAAGTCTGAGAAGAATTGCTTAAGTTGAATATATTGAACACTGATAAAGGAGAATAGGTAATATAAGATTGACTAAAGATGATTAGAAATGATCACATGCCTTAGGTTTTGAGAGGGTCGATTCATTCGATAAGTTTGTGGGGGAGCAGCGCAACCGATCGACTTGAGTGAGGGAGTTTGAATGGAATGAAGAAGTGAGTTCTCTTAGGGCTGAATTTATAAGATCGGGAAGGGTTTTATCAAAGCATTCCAAAAAACATGGAAAATTATGAGTTTTATCAGCGCTAAAATAATAAGCACTGATAAAAACTTTTTAAAATGAAATAAAAAAATATTAAATGAATATATATTAAAAATGAATTATTAATAAAAAAAGTAAAAAATAATTAACATTATTTTTTAATATAAAATCTTAAATTCATGAATAATAAAAATGAGTTAGATTGAATAATTAAAAATTAATAGGATTCAATAATATTAAAAAATGTGTAAGTTTTCTTAATTATATAAATTTTTAAAAAATTAAAAATGAATATTTTTTAAAATGAAGAAGAAGACATATTGAAATATTACAACATAGTAAACATGTACAAAAAATGAATTCGTGTGATTCATTACATTGATTGTAAACTTTTATGAAAATGATGAAAATATTAAAAAATGCATTTAAATATGTTAATTATATATTTTTCAAACATTTTAGAAATATTAAAACTTAATAAATAAAATTGAATGTGTATTAATCACATAAATTTTAAAAAAAATAAGAATATAAAAACTTAGTAAATAATTATGTATAATTACTAAGATTAATTGTATTAACTGTTAACACGTACAAAAATAAAGAGAATACTAAAAATGTATCTAAGTAAATCAATTATATGGATTTCAAAATTTTAAAAACATTACAACATAATAAATGAAATTTAATAAATATTAATCATATAAATTAAAATCATATTACGAATATTAAAACATAGTAAATAATTATGTATAAATAAATATTAAAAAATGAATAAATTCAAGAAAATATTAAAAATTAATATGTTTTACAAATGAATAAATAATAATCAATTAAATGATACTAAAATTGAATAAATAAAAAAAAATAAAAAAAAGTGAAATCATAATATTAATTACGTGAATTACAGAAGGTAAAAAATGAATAAAAATGAATAAATAGATAATATTGATTATACAAATAACAAAATTATTAAAAATGAATTATATTAACTATACAAAAATTCTAATAATTAAGTTTAATCTAATTAAATTAAATACTCACACATATATTCATAAGGAATAAACTAAAATAAATATGATTAAATTATTTGATTAATTAATTAAAAAATAGTAAAAATTAGTCAAATAATATTAACTTTTCATTTATTAAATTTAATATAATATAATAAAATAATTAAGTACATAAACTCCAAAATATTATTGGGGATGGTGTATGTTGGGGTTCAATTTCATGTCAAAATTATGTGGGTTGGAGATGGTTTTATAGGAATCAATTATAAAAATTTCAAACATGTTAAGAAATATTAAAACAAAATAAATAAAAATGAATAGATATTAATCATATAAATTACAAACATATTGAAGATTAGTAAATTAATATGTATAAATTTTAAAAATGAATAAATTCCAAAATATTAAAAATTAATAAATACCAAAAAGGAAAAAAAATAATATTTAATGAAATTTTATTAAAAATGAGTAAATAAAATTAAATAAATTACAAAAAAATTTAAAAAATTAATTCATAACATTAATTACTTGAATTGAAAAGACATAAAAATGAATAAATAAATAAAAATATTATTGCAAATTATTGATGTATGCACTGTATTGATTGTATATCGAAAATATAATTAATTATTAAACTATATAATTTTTAATAATTATCAATAGTGTCATTATTTAAATAAATGTATAAATATTTAAAAATGAATAAATAACTATCAAAATTGAATATATTACAAAAAATATTAAATGCATATTTTTTAAAAATAAATACATATTAAAAGTGAATAAATTACAGAAAATACTAAAAATTTATAGATATTAAAATTTATTATATAATATTAAATCAATAAACACACATACACATACACACATACATATGCATCGACATACTTGTATACACTCATATACATATACAGGCACATATACAGACACATACACATGCACACACATACACATACATGTATATACATACACAAACATATGCATATACACATATGCATACACATACACATGCATATGCATATACATACACATACACATATGTACACATAAAAATACATACAATTACATACGCGTGCATGCAGATAAATCTGCATCTTTGCATATGCAAATATATATACACATATCTACATAAACACATACACATACACATACACATACACATACACATACACATACAAATACACATACACATACACATACATATACACATAAACACATACATATACATAGGTATTCATGTACACATACATGCACACACACACACACACATACATACACATTCCCATGCATATACATATACACATACACCTACAAATACACACATACATATGCAAAGACATACATATGTATGTATACATATACATACATGCACACTCACACATATATTTACATACACATACATATACATACACATACACATATTCACACTTACATACATACTTACATACATATATATATATTGATATATACATGCACGTACACATGTATACACGTACACATACATTTACATAAACGTATTTTCACATATACATATGCACAGAAACATACAATACACATACATAAACACACACAAACGCACACACACACAAGACAACACGTGCATACACACTACTACAGAATAGGGTTTGAACAGCACTAAAAAATCCTTTATCATGGATAAAAAACACCGATAATTGAAGTGCTATTAAAATGGGGTCCCTTTTATCAGCACTCAAAAAGATGCTAAATGCCCCTTTTATCAGCTCTAAAAAGCACAGAAAAAGATGAAAAAATACATTTTCAAATAGATTTTTTTTACTACAAACTGGTGTGTGACCACCACTCCCATTTTGTTAGCACTCAACCCCCCCCCCCCAACAACAACACTTGCCTCCCTTGCCCATTTAACAGTGCTATGCACCTGCTCACCCGTTCATGTGCCCCTATGATTCTCACTCAAATTTACCCAAGAGATGAAGGTAAAAAGGTCCTTGTAGTTTTGCTTGGGTTATTGAATCCTCAGAGACCTAAGAAAAAACCTATATACACGTACATTCTACGGACTGTTTTTGGCTATGAAGTGGCCAACTTGGGTTAATTTTATATGGTTTTAAAGTATAACTATCAGATTTAAGTGAATTCAATTTAAAATAATGAGTTGATCCTAGGTTGTCGCTCGGGGTGGATTGGACGTATTTTCTTTTTAATGATTTCAATTTCTTAAATTTGAGATGGGTTCATTTAAGGAGATAAAAAAACATCATCACTTACTGGTTTAATGCCTACACCCTTTAATACTAATCACCTATACACTTTAAGGATCAAAGTTTTGAGCACTTCAAGGTAAAGGTTCGTATTAGCACTTGAAGTGTGTGACCTTAAATTCAACAAGGACGATGGAGTTTAAAAACCATCAAATAAAAATATCAATTAAAGAAGTGATCATACATTAATGAGGTGATAAATAACATCCAATCCAGCCCCTTGCTACTCCCTTGGATCAACCCATATATGGGTTAGCCCTCCATTGATTCTATGGTTTCAATGGAAGCAGAAAGTAGACTCATGAGGGAGGAAATGGAGAAGTAAAAAACGCAATAAAATAACAATCACTCCGCCGTTGTGTGATAATATCACAAGGTTTGGTATGAAAAAGTTAACACCTTGAACCAACGGTATCAAAGTTATAAGGAGAATAACAGAATAATAAGATAAGAAAAACTTTTATTGAGAAACAAGGATGAATTAAAACAACTTACATGTGAAGGAAGAACATTACAAAGTGAAATTGGCAGCATAACATTAAGATGAAAACAAGCTCCAAAGATTCCTAAATCCTCCAACACCACTGCCTTAAATAGGCATTTTTGATCCCTTGGGTCGAACCTCCAACAGTACAAAGAATCTCAATTAATTTTGGTAGGCCATAGGTGGTGGAAAGCTTGTGGAATTTGGACTTTTCCACATTTGACCCGAGGTGGCATCCAGCTTTCATCCACAAAACAGATGCGTTTGGATGGCCATCTAGATGCCCGAATCAGAGTGGGCCATAGACGAAGAAAATGGATCTTCGGATATCTTCTAACTTACTGTAAAATTTGGTCCCATTTGGAGTTTTTTATTCCGAGATATGACTAAATTAGTGGGATTTTTTTCTGGGCCGTAGAATCTGGATCATAATTTTATCTCTAACTTGGGCCGCCTAAAGTACCACCATGGAGGCAGAATTAGCATTATCTCCTGAAGCGTTATTTGTTCCTATACATGTATTCTAGAATCCCACGAAACTTGGGATTAATTGTGCCTTTATGTTGGGCCCCACAGTCTCATCAGTGGGCTAGTGTCCAATCTGTCTTCTCCAGAATTGCTTCTTTTCATTTCCAAATATCTCCATCATCCTCCATGAATTCTCCACAGATCCCTGAATCAAACATGTTCATATATAAGTGTAGATAAATTTTCAAAAATATCAAATTAAAATATGTATAATTAGATTCCTTAAAATCAGATGAATCATTGGGTACTTTAAATGATGTTCAAAAATGTACCACATAATAGTGCATTTTAAGAAGGTATTACAATCATAATGTGAAATGATGTTCAAAGTGTAAAATGAACTAAAATGGTGTTTATAAATAATAAATCACATGAATATTATATATATTACCAATGAATATTAGCCTCATTTAGTGGCTAATCACACCCCCCAACTTGAGTTTTGCTAGTCCCGAGCAAAATATATCTCAACAATATGAAATTTGAATTCCTTTTTCCAAAAAACATTTTAATACACAATGATCACCAAAAAACCTTATACCAAACAATCATGAAACCCATCAAAATATTTTAATACAAGATATTTTCATAAGCAGATCCCTATCCCAAGCCCATTCCTTTGTTCAAATTCATTGCCATATTTCATCCAATGTCAATTAAGTATGAGGATGTGTTGTGCATCATAATAGACATGGGGGTTCATCTTTATTCAAGGGGGAAATTACGGAAGCGCTAGGTGGAATAACATTTCAATATTAAGATGAGTATTATTTTTTTTGTATAATTTTTTTGTTTTCTTTTTGTTGTTTTTTTTGTTTTTGCAATTTTTCCATTGTAATTGAAGATGCACTCAAAAGAGTCAACCCCTGTAGTGAGACTTTGCCGATGACTCCCAGGCTCAAAGACCTTAGGGAACCAAGTGAAGCCCACATACTCGGGCATCATCTCGAGTTAACTCAGTCAAAAACAAATTCAAATTACCAAAAATAGAGATAAAATTACTAACTCCGGGCCATGCAACTATGGAGTCACGATCCCCAAGTGCCGAAAGCCACGCATTAGATTATTTCATTGCTCTACGCGCAAAAAAAAAATTAATTAATTTTTTTTGAATACTCATATTAAACTAAAATGATCACCAAACCTATGCTTTTTATTTAGGGGACCCCATGAACTTAAACTAATACCCCACTATCCAAAGGACGTGCATTGTGATTTTTTTTTATTTGGATGAAAATATAAACGATGAAATATCACATTGGATAGCCACAATTTCCAAAATCTATGCTCATGAAATTATACAAGGATTAAAATTAGAATCAGGGTATGCTAAATTATTTGATATTCAGTTTCAAAGTGTGAAATGTGTATTACCATGTTTAAAGTTATAGGAATTTTTCCTTCCATTTAATTTTTTTTCAAATCATTCATTTTTTTTTACACGAAATCATTTTTTTATTTTATCTCCCCCCCCAACATAAAATAACACTGTCCCCAGTGTTTAAATAAAAGAAAATTTAGAAGGAGGTAGAGGTATAGAATGAAAGTTCAAAAAGGTAATTGAAATATTAGGATCATGGAATGAAGTCACCTGGTGGTTGAATTTTGAAGTTCTTGTTGCTCCAATTTAGTCCTTTGATATCCATGTCACTTGCAGAGTTCCCTCAGTGGAAAAATGAAAACAAACAAACAAAACAAAATAGTATATATATATATATAAGTACAATATAAGTATATATATAAAATAAAATAAGTTGATGATACATTGTATTCTTTTTAAATTTTTGGGTAAAGAATTACTCAAGGATCACACCACGTGACACAGATGAATATGGTGCTCCCCTTTCATACCCAACCATACACATAATAGAAGAACAGGTCAAAAATCTATTTTTTTTAAATATCAAAATGATTAATTATTCCTATTTAAAATATAAAGTTTATTGCAACAACAAAATTATTGGAAACTTGAAAACCATGGGTTCTCCCATGCAGTGCTTTGTTTAATGTCGTTAGCTCGACATGAACCCCCCAACTTACCCAATACCAACTTTAAAAATTTTAAGGACCACATGATTCAAAAATTCAACTAGGTTTAGATTAATTACATGTTTATAATTTGTTTCATTAACAAACCAATGTTCTAAAATGAGTTGGTAAATCCAAGGAATATCAGAAATGGTGGATCTAGTTGCTTCTCTAATATTGCCTAATACATCAAGGGCCATTCCAATTTTATTTATATCAAGAGAAGAAACAATGAAAACATGATGGTTTTGGATATCCTCAATGAATGAAAACTTGAGGAAGGATTGAAAGGACACATGTTTGAGTTCAGGCAGACTAACATTTTTAGACATAGGTTGGGAATTTGGATCGATCTCAGTTTTATTTTCAAAATTTATCAATAGAATTGGTTCCTTTGGAATAGAATATTCAACCACCAAATTGGAAATATCAGTTTTAGGAATGGGTATGGACTCAATGTTTGTGATTTATCTTAATGGTTCAGTGATTTGTGTTTTTGAAAAATCATCAATGGATTTATACTTAGGAGACTCAATCCATGATGTCAAATTCTTCTCTTTTGAATCCAAAAAGTTAATTTCCTCCTGATTTAAAGACCCTTCAAAAATTCCTTTATCCTCTTCATCTATCCCAAATCCAAAGGTTGGTTCTTCAATAAATTCATGTGGGGTTTGTGTGAAACTAGACACTTCACATAAGGTTATGGAAGGGACAGTTTGTGTAGGGATGGGTTCCTCACAAGTTTTATTGCTTTTTAGTTCTAACCTCAATGATGAAACCTCAAAATTCATTATCTCCATTTGTTGAAACAATTTTTCAAGTAATGGTTGTGGATCATGATGGGTAATGGGTTGAGAAACATGGTCTATTTCAGGTGGATAATTAAGTTGTTGGAATTGCACAGGAGGGTGTTCAGATTGGCCTTATTGGGATTGGAACTCATAATATGTTGGAATGTATTGTGGATCATATGAATAAAAACATTGTGGTTTAGATGAATTACTTGGGTCCCCGGAAATGGTGCCAAAATTTGATTCTCGCTCAAATTTATCCAAGAGATGAAGGTAAAACGGTCCTTGTACTTTAACTTGGGTTATCGAATCCTTAGAGACCTTAGAAGAATCCTATAGACACGTACATTCTACGGACTGTTTTTGGCTATGAAGTGGCCAACTTGGGTTGATTTTATATGGTTTTAAAGTATAACTAACAGATTTCAGTGAATTTAATTTAAAAGAATGAGTTTATCCTGGGTTATCGCTCGGGGTGGATTGGACGTATTTTCTTTTTAATGATTTCAATTTCTTAAATTTGAGATGGGTTCATTTAAGGAGATAAAACAACATCATCACTTACTGGTTTAATTCCTACACCCTTTAATAATAATCACCTATACACTTGAAGGATCAAAGTTTTGAGCACTTCAAGATAAAGGTTCGTATTAGCACTTGAAGTGTGTGGCCTTAAATTCAACAAGGACGATGGAGTTTAAAAACCATCAAATAAAAATCCCAATTAAAGAAGTGATTATACATTAATGAGGTGATAAATAACATCCAATCAAGACCCTTGATACTCCCTTGGATCAACCCATAAGTGGGTTAGCCCTCCATTGATTCTATGGTTTCAATGGAAGCGGAATGTAGACTCATGAGGGAGGAAATGGAGAAGTAAAAAAACGCAATAAAATAACAATCACTCCACCGTTGTGTGATAATATCACAAGGTTTGATATGGACAAGTTCACACCCTGAACCAACGGTATAAAAGTGATAAGGAGAAGAACAGAATAATAAGTGAAGAAGAACTTTTATTAAGAAACAAGGATGAATTAAAACAACTTACATGTGAAGGAAGAACATTACAAAGAGAAATTGGCAGCATAACATTAAGATGAAAACAAGCTCCAAAGATTCCTAAATCCTCCAACACCACTGCCTTAAATAGGAATTTTTGATCCCTTGGGTCGAGCCTCCAACAGTACAAAGCATCTCAATTAATTTTGGTAGGCTATAGGTGGTGGAAAGATTTTGGAATTTGGACTTTTCCACATTTGACCCGAGGTGGCAGCCAGCTTTCATCCACCGAACAGACGCATTTGGATGTCCTTTTAGATGGCCGAATCAGAGTAGGCCACAGAAGAAGAAAGTGGATCTACCTATGTCTTCTAACTGCCTGTAAATTATGGTCCCATTTGGAGTTGGGGATGCCCAGATATGTTCAAATTAGTGGTCTGTTTTTCTAGGCCGCAGAATCTGGCCCAGACTTTTATCTATAACTTGGGCCGCTTAAAGGACCACCATGGAAGCAGAATTAGCATTATCTCCTGAAGATTGAATTTTTCATATACATGTCTTATAGAATCCCACGAAATTTGGGATTAATTGGGCCTGTATGTTGGGCCCCACAGTCTCATTAGTGGGCTGGTATCCAATCTGTCTTCTCCAGAATTGCTTCTTTTCATTTCCAAATATCTCCATCATCCTCCATGAATTCTCCACTAATCCCTGAATCAAACATGTTCATATTTAACTGTAGATAAATTTTCAAAAATATCAAATTAAAATATGTATAATTAGATTCCTTAAAACCAGATGAATCATTGGGTACTTTAAATGATGTTCAAAAATGTACCACATAATAGTGCATTTTAAGAATGTATTACAATCATAATGTGAAATGATGTTCAAAGTGTAAAATGCACTAAAATGGTTTTTATGAATAATAAAGCACATGAATATTATATATATTACCAATGAATATTAGCCTCATTTAGTGGCTAATCACCCTACCTTTGGTGGGTTTCGAACCTGAGACCTCCCTCTCATACGCCAGCGCCTCTTTCACCCACCTATATTGTTTTGTTATGCATTTTATGATATATCTATATATTTACATATATTTCGTTACATTTTTTATTCATATATATATATATATTTAAATACATATATATAATTTTTTTTTCTTGTGTGCGTACGTGTGTATTTAAAAATACATATATACATAGATTAATTTATATATATGTGTGCATATATAAATATAATTATACATATTTATATTTATTTAAATATATTATATATTTATATTTATATACATATATTAGAATATATAGATAAATATTAATAAATTTATCAATACAAACACAAATATATATATATATACATTAATTGTATATGTATATAAATATTCATAAATTTTGATTTATAATAAAATGGATATAATTTTGTATTTTGATGAATTTTATATAAATATGGATACATTTCATGTAAATATGTTTACATATATATTTATAAAATTAAACATTTATGTCTGAACATATACTAAATATGTATATATTTTTATATATTTGATTATAAGTGAGACTACATTATGAAAATTGATAAAATTATGAAACCTTTATACCAATATGAATGTAAGTCCTAGGATTAAATTTAGTCCCCACTGAAAAAATCCAACAATACCCCCTTAAATGAGGATGAAATTCAATCGAATGTAAAAAAATTGGGATACCCCGACTAAAAACTCAGTTTTTGAGTCATTTTGGGATTTTTTTGGACTCTAAAAAATAGTGACCTGGGTCCCCTCGATCATGATGGTGTAGACACTACGGGAAAATCGTTATGTGCGACCGGATTTATTCCTGTCGCAAATAGTTCGTCGAAGAGGTTATTTTGCGATGGTAATAGTCGCCCCGTCACAAATGTCGAGAGGCAGTTAGACCTAGTTGTGACGGGATGTTGTCCTGTCGCAAAAAGTGTGTCGACAGGTCCCTTTTTGGCGACGGGCCTGTGCAAATAACCTTTTAACCGCCGACTGTAATTAATGTGGCCGAAGGTATTTGCAACGGGTCTTGTCGCAAAAAAAGTACTATTAGCGATGGGAATCTCGTCACAACTAATCTAACCTATATATATCCCCCTATATTCTTTCTTCTCTCCGCCTGAATTTCTTGTTCTTCTGCTTTTGTAAACTCTAATTTTAGAGTGAAATTTTTTGAGAGTTAGCTTTTTTTTTATGAAGAAGTTGTGAAGCCGCCTACAATTATAAGAGATCAAGTTTAAAGGTATATATGTTTTATTTAATTTAGCATTTATTTATATTCTTTATATTAATTTTAATTATTGTTGATTAGTTGTAATTAAGTAATATTTAAATTGTTTTGTCATCAGTATTTATTTGTAATAATAAAATTAAATTATTAGCACTAATTCTTAGTAATTAGTAAAGATTAAAAATTATTAACGCTAATTAGTAATGTATATAAATAATTAGAGGTAATTAGTAATTAGTAGTTGTATTTTACAGTAATTAATAGTAATTACCACTAATCATTAAAAATTAGAAATAAATAGTAATAATTTGAAAAAATAGTAATAAATATTAACAATTAGTAATAAATGGTATTAATTAGTAATAAATACTAATAAATACTAATAAATACTAATAAATAGTAATAAATACTAATAAATACTAATAAATACTAATAAATTCTAATAAATAGAAATAAAATTTAATAAATACTAATAAATACTAATAAATAGTAATAATTTATAATAAATACTAATAATTAGTATTAAATATTAATAATTTATAATAAATACTACTAATTTGTAATAAATACTAATAATTAGTAATAATTACAACTAAATACTAATAAATACTAATAAATAGTAATAAATATAATAAATAGTAATAAATATAATAAATAGTAACAAATATAATAAATAGTAATAAATATAATAAATAGTTATAAATATGATAAATAGTAATAAATATAATAAATACTAATAAATACTAATAAATAGTAATAAATACTAATAAACACTAATAAAAAGAAATAAATACTAATAAATACTAATAAATATAAATAAATACTAATAAATAGAAATAAATACTAATAAATACTAATAAATACTAATCAATAGAAATAAATACTAATAAATACTAATAAATAGTAATAAATAGTAATAAATAGAAATAAAAAAATAAACAGAAATAAATAGAAATAAATACTAATAAATAGAAATATAAAGTAATAAATAGAAATAAATAGTAATAAATAGTAATAAATACTAATAAATAGTAATAAATATTAATAAATACTAATAAATTGTAATAAATACTAATAAATAGTAATAAATACTAATAAATTCTAATAAAGAGTAATAAATAGTAATAAATACAAATAAATACTAATAAATACTAATAAATACTAATAAATACTAATAAATACTAATAAATAATAATAAATACTAATAAATAGTAAGAAATAGTACTAAATAGTAGTAAATAGTAATAAATAGTAATAATTAGTAATAATTAGTAATATTTAGTAGTAAATAGTAATAAATATTAATAAATATTAATAAATAGTAATAATTAGTAATAATTAGTAATAAATAGTAATAAATAGTAATAATTTGTAATAATTTGTAATAATTATTAATAATTAGAAAAAAATAGTAAAAATTCGTAATAATTAGTGATAATTAGTAATAAATTGTAATAAATAGTAATAAATAGTAATAATAATTAATAAATAGTAATAAATAGTAATAAATAGTAATAAAAAGTAATAAATAGTACTAAATAGTAATAAACTGTAATAAAAAGTAATAAAAAGTAATAATTAGTAATAATTAGTAATAATTAGTAATAATTAGTAATAATTAGTAATAATTAGTAATAATTAGTAATAATTAGTAATAATTAGTAATAATTAGTAATAATTAGTAGAAAATAGTAAATAATTAGTAATAATTACTAATAATTAGTATAATCAGTAATGCATAGTATAAATAGTAATAAATAGTAATAAATATTAATAATTAGTAATAAATAGTAATGATTAGTAATAATTAGTAATAAATTGTAATGATTAGTAATAATTAGTAATAATTATTAATAATTATTAATAATGAGTAATAATTAGTTATAATTAGTAATAATTAGTAATAATTAGTAATAATTATGAATAATTAGAAATTATTATCAATAATTAGCAATAATTAGCAATAATTAGCAATAATTAGAAATAATTAGAAATAATTTGTAACAATTAGAAATAATTAGCAATAATTAGTAGTAATTAGAAATAATTAGGAATAATTAGGAATAATTAGGAATAATTAGCAATTATTACAATAATTTGAAATAATTAGAAGTAATTAGAAATAATTATCAATAATTCGCAATAAAATCAATTGTAATGAATTGTAATAACTTGGCACAATTTTCAGTGGATTGACGACACTTCTTTTGCTCGATGAATCTTCTCTTTTCAACTCTCACAGACTCAAGAAATTATGAAAATTATGCTTCTACGTATGTATATCTGATCTAGTATGCACGAGTTTGAATATACATTCGTAGGACCACATTTTTTATAATGTTTTATGCGGTTTCAGTTGCAAGAAGAAGATTCATCGATGAAAAGGGGGCTCTTTTGTCTGAAGACTCAATTACTTGCATCTTTTTAACACTAAAATCACAAAGAAAAATCTACTCGAAGGTATACTTATGCATTCTCTTATGCATGAGAATGAATAAGAGTACCTCCCAACAGATTTATCGTTATGATTTTAGTGTGAGAAAGTTGCAAGTAAATGAGTCTTCAGACAAAAGAGTAGTCGTCAATTCACTGGAAATTGTGTCGCCCGTAATTAATGGTAATTATTAATAAGTAGGTGTATTTATTTGTCTTAATTTTTTGGATAATGTTTTTCTAATTTCAATTTATTCAAAAACAATAATGATTTTATATTTTGTAGAAAAATATGGAACAACGAAGTCGACAGAAGTCATTATTAGATGATCGCGCATGGATAAATCAGTGTAGAAATCCAAATAGTTCTAGATTAAATGCTGTATTTATTGAGGGTGTTAATTCTTCATTTTCATTTTCATCATCAAACCCAAAATTTTTTTCAGAAGGAATAATTTAGTGCCCTTGTAAAAAATGTGGTATGAGATCATTTTATACATTTGAAAAGGATGGAGAACATCTCTTGCGGTTTGGTTTTCAACCAGATTATGTTTTTTGGTATCAACATGGTGAACACAGTTCCAAAGAAGATACTAATAACTTGATTCCAGATCCATTACAGTTTCAAAATTTAGTACATGATGTTGTAGGTCCATCTATTCAATAAACTGAAACTCAGGATGCTATTGATTTAACTCATGAGTTGGAACCATTCGGATTTTATGAGTTGTTGAGGTCTGTTGAGGATGCATTATATCCTGGTTGTAAGATAAGAAAATTATAAGTGGTTTCAAAATTTATGGATTTTAAAATAGATAATGCAATATCAAACAACTATTTTGATCAATTATTTTTTTGATTAAAACACTGTTACCTGAAGGAAATGTGCTGCCTGCAAATTACTATGAGAGATAGAGGATGGTTCATAATTTGGGCCTTAGTTATCATAAGATTCATGTATGTGAAAATTATTACATCTTATATTATGGTGAAAATGAGTCCTTGGATAGTTGTCCCACATGTGGACAATCGAGGTATAAAGAAGCTCAAATGGGGAAGTCTGGATCGATTCCTACGAAACAGTTGAGATATTTCCCCCTTACACAAAGGTTGTAGAATTTTTTTATGTCTAAGAACACAACATCAATGATGTCATGGAACAAATCCATGATTTCAACCGATAAAATCTTGAATCATACATCTGATGGTGATGCATGGAAACATTTTGACTGACTGCATCTGTCTTTTGCTTTAGAATCCTGAAACGTGCAATTGGGTCTTTCTACTGACAGTTTCTATCTGTTTGGTTCTTATGGTAGTCAGTATGCATGTTAACCTATCTTTATAACTCTGTACAATTTACCTCCATGGATGTTGATGAAGGAGAGCTATATCTTTTTGACATTCTTAATCCCAGGACATTTGAAAAACAATATTGATGTTTTTTTGAAACCATTGATTGATGAGTTAAATTCATTATGGAGTAATAGTGTTAGTACATATGATATTGTTGCGAAACAAAATTTCATATTAAAATCTGAATTAATGTGGACGATTTGTGAATTTCCGGCATATGGAATGTTATCTAGCTAAAGTACACATGGTTTGAAATCATGTCTTTACTATATGAAAAAACAAAAAATTCTTTATGCTCGTCAATGGAAAAAAAATCTTTCTATTTTGACTCTTATCACAGATTTCTTCCAACCGATCAGCTTCTCAGAGGAGAAAATCTCATTTCAGAAAAGACACAATTAAAAGGGATGAATATCCAAAAATGATCTCAGGTACAGAGTTAAATTCAGTTGTATTTTCATTAACTCCCATCAACTTTGGGCCAAGAGTAAACCAACAGAAAATTCTTAGCCTTGGGAAAGAGCATAATTGGATAAAATGGATCATTTTTTGGGATCTCCCATATTGGTCTGATTTGTTGGTCTGCCACATGTTAGATGTCACACATATTGAGAAGAATTGTTTTGATAATTTATTTCATACAGTTTTGGATACACTAGGTAAGACCAAAGATAATGTAAAGGCATGATTAGATCTTACCCAAATTTCAGATAACCAAAACTTGAACTATTTCAAACTGTTAGATCATTGAGGTTAATGAAGCCAAAAGAAGCTTATACACTTTCCAAGGAGAGTCGCTTATTATTTTGTCAGTGGACTATAGATTTGAGACTTACATATGACCGTGCTTCCAATTTGGGACTATGTGTTAAGAATTGTCATATTACCAGATTAAAAAGTCATGATTATCATGTTATAATGGAAATACTTATGCCGATTGGATTTAGAGGTTTGTTGAAATCTATGATTTGGGATTCAGTATAAAACATATCATATTTTTTTCAAGATATTTTTGTGGAGACAACAAACTATGATACACTAAGTAAACTGGAAGAAGATGTTGTTGTCATTATATGTAAACTGGAAAAAATCTTCAAATCGGCTTTCTTTGACTGAATGGAACATCTAATATTAAATTTTCTACATGAAGCTAAATGTGGAGATTCGGTACAGTTTCGATGGATGTACCCATTCGAGAGATGCATGCAGAAATTGAAGAAAAAAGTACGTAACAAAGCATTTGTTGAAGGCTCAATTGCTGAATCTTATTTACAAGAGGAAATTGCTTTTTTCTTCTCTCATTATTTTGAATATGAATATCCCTCAAAACACAACTGCATGGGACAGAATGAGGGGAATACTGATGATGAATTGAAAAATCAATTATCAGTTTTTAATCATCCAGAGCTTGGATTCAGTGGAGCTCATGAATGATAGCTTTCTGATGATGAACATCACATACCTCATATATATGTTCTATTCAACTGTGAAGAAATGACATAATTTGTACTTTGAGTGCTTCTATCACTTATTCTATAATTTATGTTACAGTAAGTAAACTTATTTTATTTGTAGGTTATATGATAATCATATTAAGAAACAGGTTCCACAAATTACAGCAGCTTCTCTTGAAGAACACCAACAGAAAAAAATTTCTCAATGGTTTCAAAAACTAGTAACATAAATTATTGATGGTTTAACATATCAATTCAGTTTATTATTTATTATATTGATAATTGTTTTACAAATTTTTAGGTGTCTCAACATAACGATAAAATTGATAAGCGACTATGTATATTGAGTAACCCACCATCAAAATGGTTAAATCTTACAATGAATATGTGGTGAATGGTTTTCAATTTCATACACGAGTATATGAGGAATAAAAAAAAATAAACAGTGGTGTTTTTTTGAGAGGATCGCATCATTGAAAAACTGAAGTTGACTTTTATGGAATGCTGGATGAAATTATTGAACTGTGTTATCTAGGGAAAAATTACAAAACAATGATTAAATGTCGGCGGTTAGATACTGAGAGAGGCTTGTGTGTTCATCCGATTCATGGAATCTTCGATATTAAATATAGAAGTCTTCTTGCCGTAAATGAACCATTTTTACTGGGTCAATAGGCACATCAAATATATTATACAAAGTACTGTGCTACTTCAAGAGACCTGAGTGATTGGTGGAGCATAATAAAAATGAAATCTCGGGAAAATTAGTTTACTCAAACTGAATGTGGTTCTGATGAAGTACAAGGAATTGAAATTTTTCAAGAGACTACTCAAAATCCATCATTTTCACAAAGAGACATGAATATCGATGATGAAACCCCACAATTAAGGGTCAATGGTGACAATGATGTTAATGATATTAAAAATGAATTTGAAATGGTAAGAGATAATGAAATTAAAACCCATATAAATATTGATGATGCTGATTATGTATATGAAGACATTGACATCGTCAGATATGAAGGTGATGATGAAGGTGAACATTGACACAATTAAATGCTGGTTATAATCATAACTAATATATATCCATATGTAATAGTTATTTTCAACTATCTGATAACAACAATCATTTTGTGTTTTATATGGACCATGATCTACTTCGTGAGTTGGAGGAGGCTGATCAACCTTTGGATGAGGAGGATTTAGGATCATCTAACCCTCAGGCTACTGGCGGTTCAGGGGGTACACGGGGGAGGCATGGTCTTTCACGACTTATGATTTCTGACCCTATCCCCGAGCGGCGTCCACATCTTGGTTTCGATCCACGCAAGCGGAGGTATGATAACCTGTGTATTTTAGTTAGCTTTTATTAATTTATTTATATACTAATTTTTTGATTATTTGTTCTTTTTTCACAGTTTTGTGAATGTAGTTGTTGGACAGGGAAGCTTTATCTTGCACAATTATTTTCCCTAGTCATAGATCACATGGGAACAGATTCTCTTTGATGTGCGACTTGGAATGTTCAATCATTGGATAGTACGTAAATAAATAATATTTATTTAGGAATTTATTTCATTAATAAGTTGATATTATAAATTATTTGTAGGTTTTATGGTATCTCATCGATGATAGCATGTGTGGCACTTTCCACGAGGAATGGGAGGTGTCTATGCGTGAGTGTTTCCTTTAGTTTTTGCACAATTTGAGAAGAACAACCATTAAGAAAGCAAGAGCGGCAGTATTTGATTAGTCATATAGAGATGACCGACCAGAGTACATTTCATCTCACATTTGGGATGAATTATGTTCACATTGGTTGAGTGGTGGATTTCAAAGGAGATCTTCATTGGGATGGAAGAACAGAGGGAGACAGGAGGTGACACATCGAGCTGATAGTCGTACATTCAGTATGCATAGAGAGCATCCGGTAAGTAACTTTTTTGAATATTTTATATAACATTGCATATAAATAGTTTATTTTATATTCATATAGGCAGTCGAGTATCCCTATATTACAGAGTATGATGTTTATCAGAGGATGTATAGTGATCTAGCCACTGGAGAGATCGGAGGTGATCGCCAGCGTCAGATTGTGGTCAGTATTATTTCTTTTTCAATTTGAAAATTAACTGCATTTAATATTTTCACTATTTTAATTTCAAATTGAAACTGAATGAGTCATATGAGGCTGCGACCTCTCAGACATGGGATGATAGTCAGACAGAGATGGCTGATCAGACTAGTATTCACCATTTCGATGAGGCAGAATGGATCCAGGCGACCCAGTATGCCGTCGAAAAGGGTTGTATAGTTGGTATCGACTCTTATTTGACTTCGGAGACTTATTGTGGTACTTTTGCAATGTCAGCATCCTGCTTGAGAGGAGCTCGTGGAGAGGAATCATCTTATGGCTCACAGTATCAGGAGCAGTTGCGAGTTCAAACTGAGCTTATAGAGGGCTTGCAGAAGCAGTAGGAAGAGATGCATTAGTAGCAACAACAACAGCAACAACAACAACACGAGGAGGACATGCGTTGATGGTAGAAGCAACAACAACAGCATCGCGAGGAGGACATGCGTCGATGGCAGCAGCAACAGCAGCACGAGGAGGACATGCATTGATCGCAACAGCAACAGCACGATCAGATGGAGTACATGCGTCGTCTGACTCGTAGTTTAAAAAATAATATTCATTAATATTTAATATACAATCTTAAATGCATGAATAGTAAAAATGAGTAAGATTGAATAATTAAAAATTAATAGGCTTCAATAATATTAAAAAAACGTATAAGTTTTATTAATTATATAAATTATTAAAAATTTAAAAAATAATATTTATAAAAATGAAGATGAAGTCAAATTGAAAGTATTACAACATAGTAAACATGTACAAAAACTGAATTCTCGAGATTCATTACATTGACTGTAAAATTTTATGAAAATGATTAAAATATTGAAAAATGCATTTAAATATGTTAATTATATAGTTTTCCAACATTTTAAAAATATTACAACTTAATAAATAAAATTGAATGTGTATTAATCATAGAAATTTTAAAAAAAAATTACGAATATTAAAACATAGTAAATAATTATGTATAATTATTAAGATTAATTGCATTAACTGTTAACACGTACAAAAATAAAGAGAATACTAAAAATGTATGTAAATAAATTAATTATATAAATTGCAAAAATTTAAAAACATTACAACTTAATAAATGAAATTGAATTAATATTACTCATATAAATTAAAAACATATTACGAAAATTAAAACATAGTAAATAATTATGTATAAATAAAAATTAAAAAATGAATAAATTCAAGAAAATATTAAAAAACAATAAGTATTATAAAGGAATAAATAATAATCAATGGAATGATATTAAAATTGAATAAATAAAAAGAAAAATTAAAAAAAGTGAAATCGTATTATTAATTACGTGAATTAAAGAAATTAAAAAATGAATAAAAATGAATAAATAGATAATATTGATAATATAAATAAAAAAATTAATAAAAATGTATTATATTAATTATACAAAAATACTAATAATTAAATTTAATCAAATTAAATTAATTACTCACACATATATTCATAAAAATAAACTAAAATAAATATGATTACATGATTTTATTAATTAATTAAAAATAGCAAAAATTTGTTAAATAATATTAAATATTCATTTATTAAAATGAATTTAATATAATAAAATAATTAAGTACATAAACTCAAAAATGTTGTTGGGGATGACGTATGTTGGGGTTCAGTTTAATGTCCAAATGATGTGGGTTGGAGTTGGTTTTATAGAAATCAATTATAAAAATTTCAAACATGTTAGTAAATATTAAAACATAATAAATAAAAATGAATATATATTAACCATATAAATTACAAACATATTGAAGCATAGTAAATAAATATGTTTAAATTTTAAAAAATGAATAAATTCAAAATTTTAAAAATCAATAAATACCAAAAATGAAAAAATAATATTTAGTCAAATTTTATTAACAATGAGTCAATAAAAATAAATAAATTTAAAAAGTATTTACAAAATTAATTCATAACGTTAATTACATGAATTGAAAACACATAAAAATGTATAAATAAATAATAATATTATTGAAAATTATTGATGTATGCACAATATTAATTGTGTATAGAAAATATAAATAATTATTAAACTACTGAATTTTTAATAATTATCAAAAGTTTCATTATTTAATTAAATGTATAAATATTTAAAAATGAATAAATAACTATCAAAATTGAATATATTACAAAAAATATTAAATGAATATTTTTTAAAAATAAATACATATTAAAAGTGAATAAATTACAGAAAATACTAAAAATTGTTAGATATTAAAAATGATTATATAATATTAAATCAATAAACACACCTACACGTACACTCATACCTATTCATAGATATACATGTATACTGTAATATACATATACAGACACATACACATGTACACACATACACATACATTTATATACATACACAAACATATGCATATACACATATGCATACACATACACATGCATATGCATATACATACACATACACATATGTACACATACACATACATACAATTACATACGTCCGCATTTAGATAAATACTCATATATACATATGCATATATACATACAGATATCTACATAAACATATACACATACACATACACATACACATACACATACACATACACAAACACACAAACACATACATATACATAGATATTCAGGTATACATACACGCACACACAAACACACACACATACACATTCCCATGCATATACATATACACATACACTTACAAATACACACATACAAATGCATATACATACATATGTATGTATACATCTACATACATGTACACTCACGCATATATTTACATACACATACATATACATACACATACACATATTCACACTTAAATACATATATACATATATATATAGATATATACATACACATATACATGTATACACATACACATACATTTACATAAATGTATTTTCACATATACATATGCAGACAAACATACAATACACATACATAAACACACACACACACACACAGAAGACAAAACATGCCTACACACAACTAAAGAATAGGGTTTTAGTATCACTAAAATGTCCTTTATCATGGCTAAAAAATAGCAATAATTGAAGCGCGATTAAAATGGGGTCTTTTTTATCATAGCTAAAAAAAGATGTTAAATGCCCCTTTTATCAGCGCTAAAAAAGTATTGAAAAAGATGGAAAAAAATTCAAAAAAATATTTTTACTACAAACCGGTGTGTGACCACCACTCCCATTTTATTAGGACCCCCCCCCCATGACCACACTTGCCTCCCTTGCCCAATTAATAGTGCTATGAAGCTGCTCACGTGTCACTGCCTTTGGTGGGTTTCGAACCTCAGACCTCCCTCTCATATATTCGCGCCTCTTTCTCTCACCTATATGGTTTTGTTATGCATTTTATGATATATCTATATATCTATATATATTTCATTACATTTTTATTCATATATATATATATGTATTAAATACATATATAAAATACGTTTTTTCTTGTGTGTGTAAGTGTGTGTCTAAAAATACATATATACATACATTAATTTATATATATGTGTGCATATATAAATAAAATTATACATATTTATATTTATTTACATTTATTATATATTAATATTGACATACATATATTAGAATATATAGATAAATGTGTTTATGTTTATCAACACAAACAGAAATATAAATATATACATTATATATACATTAATTGTATATGTTAGTAAATATTCATAAATTTTGATTTTTAATAAAATAGATATAATTTTTTATTTAGATGAATTTTATATTTATATGGATACATTCCATGTAAATTTGATTACATATATATATTTATAAAATAAAACATTTATGTTTGAACATATACTAAATATGTATATATTTTTATATATTTGATTATATGTGAAAATACATTATGAAAATTGATAAAATTATGAAACCTTTATATAAATATGAATTTAAGTCATGCAATTAAATTTAGTCCCCACTGAAAAATCCAATAATACCCCCTTAAATGGGGATGAAATTTCATCGAATGTAAAAAAATTGGGATACCCCGACTAAAAACTCAATTTTGGAGGCCTTTTGGGACTTTTTGGACTCTAAAAAATATTGACCTCCCCCCGATCATGATGGTGTAGAGCTCATCGCACGCTTCGATTTGATGTATAGCTGAACCCAAATAGACACTTGACTCAAAAGTAATGATCATTTGATGTTTGAGTAACATTTTCAACTTATTTTAAATAGTTTATTGATTTTTTTTATTTTTTCGATTTTCAAAAGGTTATTAGATGAAAATTAATCGTGAATAATTAGAAAATTATTAATTAATTTTTTTTAATTATTTTATAATCAATTTTTACTAAATATCTTATATATTAAGTATAAAGTTGTATTTAGCCTTATATAAATCATATTTCATAAAATATATTATATTTATATCACTATAAATATATGTATATATTAATATAATGATTTTTAATGATAAATATTTTTTTTATGTAATATACCTTTTATCAATACTATGAAAAGAGCCGCTAAAAGTTCCTTTTATCAGTGCTAACAAAGTGATGATAAAGAAAAACTTTTATGAGTATTTTTTTTTGCAAATATAAACACCTTTTAACATCATTTTTTTGCAGATGAAGGTACCGCCTTTATCATCGCTTTTTTTAGCGTTGTTAAAAGGTGGTGTTGTGCAAAGCCGATTTTGTGGTAGTGACACATACAACACAGACATCCAAATATATAAACATGCATACTCATGCATGCAAACATACATACATACACATATAAATATATATATATATTTAATATGAATATAAATGTTTAAATTATATAAATAATATATATATGAAAATAAGATTCATTTTTTGTTAAAAGTTATAGAATTCTTATTCATATATTATATTTATATATGCTTATTAAAATATAAATCATATTTAAAAATATATAAATATGTATATATAAATAAACTATTCACCATGACCTTTATCAGTGCTAAACCAAAAAACACAAATAAAGGGGGTACTATTATCAGTGCTTGAAAAAAACATTAACAAGAGTATACTTTTATTAACTTTTTTAGTGCTGATAAAAGTTATCTTTATTTTCACCGATAAAAGTCACCCTTTTATCAGTACTTTTCGTTTAGCACTGATAAATGTAACCCCTAAATATCGCTTGAACTACAGTGGTGAAAATTTAGAAAGCTGAAATCATCCATGTGGTAACAAGGTTTGTGATAAATTTTTGATGTACACCAACCCTTTCTTAAAGACCCATTTAAACCTTTAATTGATAAATAATTCTCCCAAAATATATGATACAATTTGGATATCAAATTAATAATCCAGGATTTCAGGTTCATGCAATGAAGGATGTGTATGTTTATCTTTTAATATTGGGTTTTACATGAAATATTGTAATGTGTATCCCCAACAAAGCCCAAAAGCAATGAACCAATGGACATGATCTTTCATCTCAAGGTACTAAAATGTTGCCTCTTTACTCCACTAAAAAAGATGTGACACGCATATTTAGTTATGTTTATTTTTGCATTAATACTCTAATATTGGTCTTCAAACAACTGCAAATGTTGCATCAGAAATATGAGATTAACAAGAATTGACCCCAATAGATCCGTCTGCATTTAATGGAAGGCATGCAGGGACATGCACACTTGGGTGGCTGCCTATCCTCCCCAACACGGCACCTGCTATCCTCCTCTTTTAGCAAACTCCCAATCCAATTACGTAATCCATCATTTTCCTGAGGGCTTTAAATGCTGAGAATGGGTGAAGGACTTGTTATGGAATGAGTGGTGGGCGAGTTTCATTCGTGGCCAGTCGTCTTCTCCATTGAACCTCCACCGCCATGCCTGCAATTCCTATCTCTTCCCAATTAATTGCTTCATTTCTTACCTTTCAGAATGCAATAAAGAATTATTGTCTATCTTATTATTATTGTAATAGTGTGAAGCACTGACACGCAAACAAGCAGCTGCCCCGCCATTGCGACCCCAGGGCTCCAACCTCTTATAAAAGGCGGCCTTATTCGGGCATCAATGCCTCAAACCAGGTGCATCGTCGGAGCTGTTAAAGCAGAAGAAGGAATTAAGAGAAGGGTTTAGGGGATGATGGGAAGGGGGAGGTCCGGCGATGGTGCGGCGGCCGTTGGCGTGAACTGCGCCGCCGGCGAGCGGAAGAGCAGCTGCGGCTCTGGCTCCGCCTTCCAGATGCCGCTGCACTACCCACGCTTCACCAAGGCCGACTACGAGTCCATGCCGGAGTGGCAGGTGGATTGCCTCCTCGCGCAGTACGGCCTCCCCGTCGCCGGAGACGCCGCCCAGAAGCGCCGCTTCGCCATGGGCGCCTTCCTGTGGCCCTCCCAGTACACGGCTTGACCCGCCGCCGCGCTGCATGCATACGGCTTGACCCGCCGCCGCGCTGCATGCATACGGCTTGACCTGCCGCGGAGCTGCATGCATGCATCCTCTATCCATACGTAAGTGAATTCTATATATGGAGATGTACAGTTTGGTGTTCATGTTTCGGTTTTCTATATATTGTTGGGCACAGGTCCTATGTAACCTTATCAACTATGTCTCGGAGAGATGAATGGTGGGACTGAAGGCACTCTTTTAAGTCTTTGAATTTGATAATCCTCCAGTTTTGACTCCCAAAATCAACACCATTAAAACATTATAAGACTTATACAAATTAATGTCACCATTAAAATGTTCAGTTTGATTGTCAAACATATAAATACACCACTCTCACTACATTGTCCTGACCTTCTGTGTCCAATCCGGGGATGTTAACCATTGAAATTATGACGAAGATGGTTTTATTTTTCTATTTATAGAAAGCTTTGTTTTTGGAATTTGTGTTGGAGAATGGAGTGTTGACCCATGAAAATTCCACTTTAGTTAATTAGAAATTTATTTTGTGAAATAAGTTTATATATTTCATTATTACAAAAAAATTATTAAATAAATCTACAATAAGGAAATAATTATACGATTAATTATATATTTACATAATTTCATTTCATTTTTTTAATTACATTATCATCATAAATTTTAATTTTAAATATATTTATATTATTTATTTTAAGTAATTGAGATTTATTCAATTAATGAGATTATTACTATGTTAAATATTAATCATACTAATCGAATAAATATACCGATTGGGCTTGTGTATAATTATTATTTAATATTAATATGTAACAATTACAAATAAATATTCATAATAATTAGTCTCTTATTGGATTTATGATTCATTTCTGTGTTGATGTTTTGTGGTTAATCATTGATTAAACATAGTTTAATTATGTGTTTATAACATCGATTTGTTAAGTCTCCTTCCAATTTGTCAATCATTGTATATTCGACATTTATTTATATAACTAAATATTCGATTAATACGTCGAAAAAAATATCTAGAGAATATTTCAAGAGATTATATAGTTTAACATTTTCAATGGGGCATTTGATATCAAGCATATTACTTTTCTGTGGAGAAAATGTGAAAGTATATATTATTTTAGATGAGATATTATGATCGAACAATCGTTTTTGAACAAGATTCAAACAAATTATAAGGACTATATTCTTCATGTGGATGCATATGTTTCATATAATCATGCATAAAATGTTTACATGTGATTATTGTTACGAAAGGTTATCTGATGAACATAATGCTCAATGATACAGTACATGGGACGAATCTCGAATATGCTAACATTGAGAGTGGTTAGTTTGAAGGGAGAAATCCCCATTCTAGTGTAGATGGATAAGCAATGTAATTCATTGAAATCTTCAATGATGCGCAGACCCAAGTATCTCATAAATATAAAATTTTTAGTAAATTGTAATTTATCTTGAATTAGTTTACATAAGGATTTGAATTAGTGGATAGAAATGTCATTTAACATGTTTTGTTTTTATTATAAAAAATATTCCCTATTAGCGGAATGAATCATGGGTCATACTACAATGACTACAAGTTGAACAAAAGCTGACATTCCACATAGGAGACAGTGGATTCATGTCTAAAACAATTTATGTTTTTTAAAGAAGTGAATTCCAACCTGGATACATATATTGTGTAAAACTCATCCATGGTGTTAATGATGAGATAATTCAGAGTCATCCAAGTAATTTATGTTGAGTTGTGAATCATGAGAAGTAGATCACTATTAAGAAAATTTAATATTTTTTTGTTAAAACTAGGGTGGAATACACTATTTATGACATCAAAAATCTATAAATAGATGAGTTTACATGTATAAAAAATTCTGTAAAATGGTAGACTAACCAATTAAATAGACTCTTTATCATTAAAAGCGTTTTATTAGAGGCACTCAGAGTTTCCTTGGGATAGTCATAATATCTGATTGGGTTTGAAAATTGATGATTTTAACACATTCGACTCCATTGTTGGTACAAATCATAGTACATGGACCATGGGTTAGTTCCATAGAACATTCCTAAATGGTTATACATGAATCAAAATTTTCTAAAACATTCCACTCTTTTTAATTGACTTAGTGTAACACCTTTTTTTGAATTAAAGTATTATTATTTTTTCTGATTCAATGTGGAGAAAAACAGGTATTTGTTAATTTAAAATGACCACTGCAATTAGTGTATTTATTTATTGATTGGATAATATTGTTATTACTTCAATAGAGAATTTTTATTCTTATCCTTACATGTCAGTAAGTGAACTCCATAACCCCACATGTACTAGGTTATGGGCTATAAACTAGCACTGAGGTGTCCGCTCATGAAATTAAAGGCACTACATACAAAAAAACCTATCTCCCACTAATATACAACTTCATATCTCGTGATATAAATAGATAAATCGAAAACTAGTGATATAAAAAATAACCATCAATAATGGAATATGAGTCATGTATTTATGCCAAGTGTCTCCATAAAATACATCACAAAGGATAAAGACCCCAAAAAATAAAACGTAACTACACAAGCCAAACACAAGAAATACAATATAACTCTGAAGATGGGTGAGTCCCATGTGGTTTCCTCGATGATGAATCAAAGAAATATTCAACCATCTCTCCTATTACTCTTCATTATCCAATAACATTACCTAGCTGTACCTATTTATCTTCATGAACATAAAAGTAGAAACATGTAATTGGAAATGCATCAGTGAGTAATAATACCACTATTACATATTTGGATTTACCCAATGTTTCCCTTCATGTCAAGACCCATCCCAGAGGGGCCCATGCCATGACTCCCCAAGCCCGCCTCCAATAGGCTAACGACTGGTGACTACCACTAAGTAGGAATATCCCTGACATTGAAGGCATTAGTCTATGTAACGACACACACACACACATCTCCAAACATATACAATACTGAAATGTGAAAACATCTAAACAACAATGCATGCATGCATCTAAATCCCAAAACTAGAGTACGATAGAAAGTAAAGGAAAGTAAACAAGGCCAAATATAAGACCACCACAAAATTATGAAATCAAGTACAACCTAAAGGTATAGGGGATGCTTTCAATGTACCACAGGAACAAACCTCGGTCTATTCGATCTCACTAAGAACTATCTGGTCCTGGTCTATCAAGGACTCTGTCAAGAGGTCGATCATCTGCACAAGACACGACATGTGTAGACAATGCATGTGTAGGCATGAGTATAAAAATACCCAGTCAGACACCCAGAAAACACAAATCATAAAAAAAGGAAATATAGTATGCTCTACACATGTATATTTCAAAAACACATATAACAAGAATATCCAGATATAATCAATAAAGACACAAAATCAAAAGGTAATTCACAACCATAGTATGCTAGTCTAGGATTCCAGCTCGACGATTCCACAAACCACTCATCTAGGAGAACACACTCTTCAGTCTGATATAACTGATAATGCCCATCCGAGAGGTACTTCTCATCATTTCTCGTCAATAAAAGTCCACATGGATAGTTTGGAGAGAATTTGATACACATATGACAATCACACCCAAGGAAATGGGTCGATATAAACAAATCAATCTAGATTAACCCACTATGTAGAGTATTGGAACCCACATATTTTTGGTCATGATGATAGCATGAACTACACTTAGGGAAGAAAAATGAATATAAGATCTCACTATCAGTCTCTCGGATGGATTCCAATGATTCTATATAAGAAGTTATGCTGAAGGGATCGTTTTCCTAGGAGGAGGAGATGATTCCATACTAACCCTCAGGGAAAGGATAGGGGAAACACACTCTAATGAAACTTGTCCAAGATAGAGGAAATTTTCTCCAATCCATGTATAATAAAGTACAAGATGTATAGAATATGTCACACACTATGTCCCTTGACCCTAGGTCCTACCCGTGTAAACGACCCGTGTCCCTTGCACATGTCCATGCAGAAGTACACAATATGTAGGCTTCTTGTGTAGTCAACCCATGTGCCAGTACACATATTTATCTCGTGTACATGTTCCCATGTGCTAGTACACAAATTAGACTATGTATTTGGTCCAGGCCATGTCCGTGTAGGGGCGTACACAGCGTGCTCCAACCTATGTACTCCACCTCATGTCCATGTACCTCCATGGTACATGCTGAGTTTACCAAGAAGAGACCACATGTCGTGTGACAAGGGTCACATGTTTTGTGAATGTTATGTTTCTTCAAAACCCTAGCCACTGCTAGGCAGGACACACAAGACATGTAATCCCAGATCACATGCTGTGTGGATAGGGATATTCCAGAATCCCAGATCTGTGATCTGTGCATCTTCATCGTTGCTCTGGCCCTCGATCTGGACCCAAAAAACCATGAATCGGGCCCCGATGAACCTATCCATCACTGATCAACAACTTCCAGGCTTTCAATCTAATCAGAAAATAGAATTATGCATCGTTTGTCATTATGCGCCAAAGAATGAGGAATTGGCCATCTACATCGTCTGACCGGAAGAGCAGTTGTGGGTCTGGATTCACCTTCCAGATGCAGCTGCATTGCCCATACTGCACCAAGGCCAACAATGAGTCCATGCTGGAGTGGCAACCAGATTTCCTACTCAGGTAGTACGGCCTCCCCATCACTGGAGGCACTTCCCAGAAGTGCCACTTCACCATTGATTCATTCCTATGGCCCTCCCAGTACACGACTTAACAGGCTGCCGCGTTGCATGCATATGGCTTACCCGGCCGACAAACTGCATGCATGCACGCCTCATCATCCATTCTTCTTCTATTCATACATATGTGAATGCTGTATACGGATATGTACAGTGATGTGTTCATGTTTCAATTTTCTATATATTGTGGGGAATTGGTCCTCTGTAACCTTTTCAACTATGTCTCACAGAGAAGAATGGTGGGAATGAATGCACACTTTTATGTCTTTTAATTTGATAAGCCTCTTAATTTGACACCACAAATCAACACAATTAAAACATTATAATCCTTATACACATTAATGTCACACTTAAAATGTTCACTTTAGTTGTCAAAGACATAAATACACCACTCCCACTACATTGTCCTAACCTTCTATATCTAGTACAAGGATGTTATCAATTGAAATTATGATGATGATGGGTTTTTCCAATTTATTTAATGTTTTGTTTTTTTAATTTGTTTTGGATAATTGAGTGCTAACCAATGAAAATTCCAGTTTAGTTAATTAGAAATTTATTTTTTAAAATAAGTATTTATATTTAATTAATAAAAAAATTATTAAATAAATCAATAATAACTTAATAATGATACTATTAAATATATATTTACATAATTTAAATTTATTGTTGTAATTATATTATCATATTAAATTTTAAGTCAAAATATAAATATAATTTTTATTTTAAGTAATTAAATTTTCTTCAATTAACGAGATTATTAGTATGTTAAATATTAATCATACTAATCAAATAAATATACCGATTGGTCTTGTGGGTAATTATTATTTAATATTAATTGAAAACAATTAATAATAGACAATCATAATAATTTTTTTCTTATTGGATACTAAAATATTTAGTTAATTATGATTCATTTAAATGTCTATGTTCTTATGGCTAATTACTGATTAAACATAATTTAATTATGTGTTCATAACATCGATTTGTTATGTCTCATTTAAATATTTCAATACATATTTATTTGACATATATTTATATGACTAAATATTCGATAAATATGTCGAGAAAATATCTAGTGAATATTTCAAGGGGTTATGCATTTTATCATTTTCAATGGTGAATTTGATATCAAGCATATTACTTTTTCTAGGGAGAAAATGTGAAAGTGTATATTATTTTAAGTGATATATTATGAGAGAACAATCATTTAGAAAAGATATGTAAAGAAATTATAATGACTATACTCATCATGTGGATGCATATGTTTCCTATAATTATGAATTAAATTTATACAAGTGATTATTATTACGAAAGGTGATCTGATAAAAATAATTCTCAATGATACATTACATAGGATGGATCTTGAATGTGCTAAAATTGAGAGTGTCTAGTCTGATGGGAGTAATCCACATTCTTGTCTATTTGGAGAAGCATTTTAATACTTTGAAATCCTATGTGATGTACGAACCTAAGTATATCATATATATAACTCTTTTAGAAAAATTTAATTTATCATGATTTTGTTTACTTTATGGCTTTTCATTTGTGAATATAAATTTCATTTAACATGTTTTATTTTTATTATAAAAATCATTCCTTGTTAGCACAATGAATCCTGTGTCATACTATAATGACTACAAGTTGACCAAAAAATTACATTCTGCATAGGAGACCATGTTCTTGTCTAAAAATTATATGTTTTTAGAGATGTGAATTACTACACGGATACATCTATTGTATAAAACTCATCCAAGATGATTGATGATGTGATAAGTTAGATTCATACAAGTCATTAAACATGAGTTGTGAACCATGAGAAATAGATCACTACTAAACAAATTTAATAATTTTAACTAAAACCTTGGTCAAATAGATTATTTCTGTCATAAAGAATCTTCAAATTTATGATATTACATATATATAAAAAATAAGTAAAATGGAAGGATAACCAATTCAATAGAGTCTTTATCATTGAAATAGTTTTATTAGATTCAATCAGTGTTTCCTCAGGATATTCATAATATCTGATTGGATTTAGAAGTTGATGATTTTAACACATTCAGCAGCATTTTTGGTGAAAATCACAATACATGGACCATGGAATTAGTTCTAAAGAACTTTCATTCATGGTTAAACACGAAACAAAATTTTCTAACACATTATACCATTTTTAATTGATTCAGTGTAAGACCTATTTTTCTGAATTAGTTTTCTTATTTTTTATGATTGGATGTGGATAAAAATATGGATTTATTAATTTAAAATGACCACCAAATTTACTATATTTATTTATTTATTGAATAATATCATTATTACTTTAATGTATAATTTTATCTTGTCCTGAAATGTTAGTAAGTGAACTCCATAACCCTATATCTACTAGCCTTGGGGCTGGAAACTAGCATTGAGGTCTCCGCTCATGAAATTAGAGGCATTACCATAAAAGAAAACCTATTTCCCACTAATATACAACATCTTCTCCCATGATATAAATAGGTAAATCATAACATAGTGATATAAAAAATAACCATCAATAATGGAATATGAGGCATGTATTTATGAAAAAAGTCTCCCTAAAATAGATCATAATGGATAACCCGCCCCCCATAAACTCAAATGTAACAACCCATGTCAAACACATGAAATACAATATAGATCTGAAGATGGGGGTCCAATGTGGTTTCCTTGATAAAGAATCTGATCTATCTAAAACCATCTCTCATATTTGTCGTACTCATCCAAGAACATATACATGTTGCACCTATTAATCTACCTAAACATAAAAGTATAAACATGCATGTGCACATGCATGGGTGAGTAATAATACAACTATTACAGATTTGGCTTTACTCAATGATGCCATTTATCAGCGCTAAAAAAAATAACTGATAGAAGTACCCCATTAATCATTGATTTTTTAGCATTGTTAAAAGTGTACTTTTATCAGCATTTTTCGTTGCGCTGAAAAAAGTATTTCTTTTATTAGTGTTAAAACGATTGTTTTTAGCATTGATAAAATGTATATTATATTAAAAAAGTTATATATCATTACAAACAATATATTGATATATAAATATAAATATATTTATATAAATATAATATATTTTTCAAAATATAATTTATATAATAGGAAATATGTAATCACACTTAATATATAAGATATTTAGTTGAAAATGGTTTATAAAATAATTAAAAAATAACTTTAATTAAAAATATTCTATTTATTATTGATTAATATTCAATTAATTATGAATATTGAAAAATCCAATAAATTAATAAATTATTTAAATAAGTTGAAAACAATATTTGAACTTCAAATGGTCATAATGTTGGATCAGAGTGTTCCTTTGAGCTCTACCACCTATCAAATCAATTTTTTTGAAAATATCTATGATGTGGTGTCCTGAGGTAATCTCAGTCATCTTTTTTTGGGGGGGTCAGAAAAGGCCAAGAATGCCTCCAAAATTGTGTTTTTCGTCGGGGTACCCCTTTTTTTAACATTTTGTGGAATTTCATCCTTGTTTAAGGGAGTCTTATTTTTTTTTCCAAGATTCAATTTATTCTCAAGGAATACACACATATGGATGTTATGAAGTTCAATTTTTATCATTTTTTATATTTTAATATGATTTATAATTAAATATATACACATTTATAATTATTTGTATATATTTAAACTTAAAAATCTCATTTTATAAATAAATATGTATACATATTCTCATAAAAAATATTATTCTAAATATATAAAGTACATATAAAATTAACAACATCCATTTTATTTAAAAAAATGTATAAATATTTATATACCTATAAAATGTATATATAATTCATATATACATATAAATATTTTCTTGTGTGTATATATTAACAAAATGATATATATTAACTATATATTCTTTTGTACTTAAATAAATATTAATATATAATATATGTAAATAAATATAAATATAAATATGTATAATTATATTTATAGATACACACCTATATATAAAACATATAATTGTATGTATGTTGTATATATGTATGTATGTATGTATGTATTTATTTATAAACACACATACACAGAAAAAATATTTATAAATGTATTTAAAAAAATTCCATAAATATATATTAATATATGAATAAATATATGGATAAATAAATAACTATATATATAGTTATATCGTAAAATAGAGAACCAATAAACATATAGTAGTGGTAATGGTGTAGGTCCGTGAGGGTGAGGTCTCGAGTTTGAATCCAAGGGGAGGCACACACGGGTGTGGGAATGAGGGATCAACACTCTAGCGCTGATGAAGCCCCAAAGGAAGGTCATACGAGTGCTGATAAAAGAGTGAGACTGACGTCTAGTGATGATAAAAGCGGTGGTGGACGACCTACCAAATAATGTCCCTATTTTCATTTTTTTGACCTTTAACATCACTTTTTTTAAATGTTGATAAAAATTTCCCCTTTAAAAAGTGAGTAGACCAACATTGATTTTTTTATCACTGATAAAGTCTTTTCCTAGAACCTTTAAAAGTAATTTTTGTAGTAGTTTACTCAACATTACTAACACAACCCAACCCACTGGGTCCCTTCTACGGTTTGTGGTGAGATGAGTGTGGAACCTTTATCCCACCACCAACAGGTTGGGGGATGGTGACTAGTTCCAAGAATGTACAAATCATAATGACAAGACTTATTCTATACAATGTGTATTAGATACACATATCCATCCATTAAATATATCTACAACTACATCATAAAACATATCTAACTGAAAAGAAAATATCATGCATAAACATGATAAACATCCACAGACATACAATATAAATGTTAGTAAAAAATGGGTAAAATAAAAGACCAAAACCCCAAGACGTTAGAACGTCCACAAGAGACTATGAAGAAATAGAGTCACTGATTTATGTCAAACACAACCAAGAAATTCCAACTCCAAATCCACCATGCTCCACCATGCTCGGACTTCATGATCTCGATCAGCTCCCCACCCCCAATATCTCCATTGACTAGTATTCCACCAACATAGAAAAAAATGTGTGGTAAAAAACCTGTGTAGATGCATGTATAAACATACTTAGTATGATGACCTAAAATATAATGTTTGAGGACAAGTGTGTCGGCACACAACTGAGGGTCAAACCACAAATACACTCAAATCAAAGAGAAAAGGGGAGAACTCCAAAAATGAAAAAAATTGTGGTTTTACTTCCCAATAACCTGAAATCATGTATCATGGGGGTAAATAAAGATGCCTCAATTAAATAATTGATCCATAGGATAAAAAACCCATAAATAAACCTTACACCTACAAGAAATCTTATAATGACTCAAACATCCACTCACTCCATTGAATGCGGACCTCCCCAAACAACCCCACAACCTAGGGGAAGAGAGTTCTTGTTCTATATCCACTAGAGAAAACACCTATATACATTTCTACCATAGAGGTGATAAAATAATAACAGAAAACCTAAGGAAAAACAAAAACCAAACTACCAATTCATAACTAGTGAAAACACTCAAACATAATAATGAATCATTATTTCTAGAACAATTCCTTGATCTAAAAGGTCCCACCCAAAAAACCCACATCTTGGACCTTGAAAAAGGGGTTTGATCACAGCGGGTTACATGCTCTTTGACATTCAATGTGAAACTTGAGGGATTCCTTACTCATTGATGGGTATCATGAACCCCAATCCATGGTGGGGTTCCCATGTTTCTCAACTCCACTACAAAATATTCACTATTTAAAAGTGGTTTATTAGGGGTGGTTTAAGAAACTGCTGTTAAAAAAAGTTAACTGTGTTTAAATAAACATAGATAAATATTTTTAATTTCTTAAAAAAATTACAATTTTACCCTATATACTATGAGCCCTTATCGCTGCTCCCCTTTCTCACTTGACGCCACTCCCTAATAAAGATCATCAGTACTCCCTAATCCCACTTTCCGCTACTTCCAACTAAGACCCCATTCCCCCTCAATTTAACTTTATGATTCCCCTTACTTTTGATCCCAACTGATCCCCCCTTCCCCCCTCAAAAATCCATGATCCTCCATCCACTCCCTGATCCCCCTCACTGCTCCCCTTTCCCCATCACCTCCCCTCCACAACTGATCTCTCATTTTCTCCCTTCCCCCCATGTCACCTCTCCCAAGAAATTCCTCACGACCACTCACCATGCCCCCATCATTGCTGCTCTCCAATCCCTACCTGATCAATATCTTCTCTTCTCTAATCCACCATTCATTGATCCCTTGTTGTTCCCTACTCGTGCCCTTGCCTCCCCTCATTAAGCCCTTTTTTTTCTCCCTTTCCCATTTCCCCCCTTTCCGCCTAGCCAGAAAGCCCTATCTACTAAGCAACTGATCCCTCATCATCAATCCTAATCCCTCATTATCAACATCATGGTCTCCCTTGCTACCAGTTTCTCCCCTATTAACTTCATCCCCATCCTACACACCACGTTGTTAGCCACTTTGTAAGGTTATTGATTTATTTGACATATTTTTAACATCGTACTATCACATCCATATTTTTTTAATTCTTTACATATAATTATAAACAAGCTATAATTTTTGATGGATTATATACATTCAAATTAAAATCTATGAAAAATTAGTTTGTTCATAAACATAATCAAATTTAAAATCCTAAAGAGTTTTTTATATTGTAGATATAGAATAAATTTGTAATTATTTTTTAAATGAAAAATATTTCTTGTTTGTTTTAATATTCTCTAACGAAGTGTTGGAACTTTTTCATATATGGATAAAATATTGATCCCAGTACCAAGGAACAAAACCTATTATGCTAAGGGTTTGTAGGAGATTTTAGATTTTTCAATTTTCAATTGATCCGTTGATGGGAAAATAATATGTACATTCCCTAAATGTAAATTTACTAGATTGTTGAAGAGACATGATGTTTATGAACACTTGATATTGAAGAAATTATATGAAAATATTTTTTATGGATTTGACATAGAGAATTGAACATTATATAATGTTTTAAAACTAATTCTATTCAACAAAATGATCTCCCAAAATTTTTGAACATGGAAAATGAAATAAAAAACCTTATAAAAGATGCTTTCAACATTGAAAAGAGAAAACATCATCATCAAAACATATTTTAACAAACTGTTAAGGGTGTTATAAATAGAAACTTAAAAAATGATGTTTTTGGGACTATAAGACAACTAGATTAAGGTCATAACATATCATTGGATCCTACGCTTATTTATATGGAGACTAATGTAAGAGTAAACTTTACTGATCATACAAATGTGTTTCAGTATTTATTTTATGATGTAAATATAGAGCTGTATATTTGACATTTGAAATATTGAAACATTTATTTTCATCTGAAGTAGTACCATTTAAAATGCCTATGAGAAATTACAAATTAGGTGACTTCCCTGATATTGGAATTTTGGCATGACCCATTTTCAGAAGCTAATATCCATCAGTCTTTTTATGATATAAAAAAAGTTGTCACCATGATTGGTCTGAAATATACAAAAGTACACACTTATCCAAATAATTTTATCCTTTATTGGGAGAGAATTATAGTTGACAAGATTGCAAAAAATGTTCATATTCTAGATGATAGTTCAAGTGTGACATCAAGAGTTTGAATCAACATACTAATATAAAGAATAATAAAATGAATACACCTTAAACTATTTTGCATTACTTCCATTTAAAACCTTAATTGAAAAGATTATTCATTTTATCCAAAACGTCCAAGCCCGTGAAGTGGAATTCTATAGATAATAAAAATGATGGGTTAATGCGACATCCAAGAGATACAATAATCAAGGAAGACATTTTATTTATTACATATTTATTTCTCATTTACTCCTAGGAATGTGAGATTTGGATTGGATATCAATGGATTCAACCCATTTGGGACTTTGATTACTAGTTATAGTATTTTTCCTGTTGTTTTGATCTCTTGCAATCTACCTCCCATGGATGTGTATACAAAAAATGAGTTTTTATCATTTAGATGATTATTCTAAGAAACAAAATTCCCAAAAATGATATTGAGGTATACTTGAAACCCATAATTGAAGAATTACAGGAGTTATAGAGAAATGGTTTTGAGACATATGATGTATCTTCTAGAACAATGTACAAAAATGCATGTTTCTCTAATGTGGACCATTAGCGACTTCCATGGACTTGGAAACTTATCCAGTATGATCACATACATGGATTTGGATTGACTTGTCTGTAACTTTTATTTTGATACTAAATAACTAAAATATATTAAAAAATGGTTCTTATTGTGTGATCATATATTTCTTGATGCATCTCATAGATTTATGTTGAAAAATCTAAAATTAAATGGGTCTATTAATTGTAGAACACCTCCAATGTTTTTGATAGGTCCTAAAATATTGGAAAAACTTATAAATGTTGTAACAGAATTTTGGAAAGTGCATCATTTGAATGAGAGTAGAAAATTAGTTCGAAGTGCATCATCAATTGAAATATGAACAAAAAAATGGAAGAAAAAATTATATTATTCAAACTTCTATATTTAGAATCTAATTTTTTATGTCATGATCTTGATGTTATGAATACTTGGAATAATTTTTGTGACATGTTGTTCAACATATTTGTAACACCCCAAGATTTTACGAAAAATATTCTTTTTAATTTCATTAATGTCTTGTGTTGTACGCTACACCAAAAGGAGCTTGCACAACACGTATCCCTGAATTGGCTTGCATTACACGCAAGCACGGTCTTCCACGATAGCGTGTGTTGTACGCAATACCGAGCTTCGCTAAACAACGATATGCTATTAAAATATTATTAAAACAAGCCGTTATGAATAGTAATAACCACTTTTTGAAATTTTGTAATTTTTTTTTCAAAATGGACTTCATTTTTGGATTCGGAATATCGAAATTATCTTATGATGAAATTTTGGTACTTTTCGGATAACTTTCATATTCTGATGAATAGTAAAAATTAGTAAATTTTAATTAAAAACAACTTTTTTAATCAAAATAATTAATAGTGATAAATTATAAATTTGATTGGTTTTAAAGTATATTTAGAATATATTTTTACAATTTAATACAACGTTGTTCATTGTATGTAATTTCACATTTATACCAGACATAAACGAGTGTCAATCTTTTGATAGTTATTATCTCTTAAAAACACGCTATTTGTTTTGACGACGGGAATTAATTTTTAAATTAGTTAATGTAACTGATATGTTTTGAATTTGGTAAAATAAAAATCATTTTTTAATTCATAATATCAAATATAGCTTAGGCCTAATTTTTGGTATTTTTCTGGAAACTTTCATTTTTTGATGAATAGTGAAACTACTAAGTGGTAGTTAAAAAACTGAATTTTTTCATAAAACTTAATTTTACCACTTCTGTGAGTGGAATTTAAAAAATCCGAGAGACACGGTTGATGTCAGTAAGTAAAATTTTGTTCAATGAGATGAAAATAATTTTTGATGAATAGTAACTTTCTACTTTTTTTTACCATGGTTAAAAGTAAATAGGGTAATTAAGGGTAAAAATGATATTATTATTACCCTAACACATGTCCTAATTATATTAGATAAGTGTAATTCGACCAAAAACAACCTTAGGAATAAAATATGACCATTTAGGCCCACTTGGATTAGATTAGGACATTTATTTTTAATTTATTTAAAGAAGGGTTAAAATAGTTAAAATCAAAGTTTAATAAGTAAATCATTTTTAATATAGGGTTATACATAAGATAAATTCGACTATAAATATTCATTAGAAAGATACAAATATTTCCTACATAATGGTATTTTGTTTGTAATTTTTAGACATTAAAAAATTTAATTTATTTATGACACAACGATTATGCAGTAATTATATTATTAATGAAATATTGACATAATTGATCTTATAAATACCCAAATAAATGTAATTTGAGACTTTTTATGAATTCCACTAATTTTATAGGTTAATATGACATGTTATTATTCATTTAATTAACTTTTTTCAAACTAATAATTCTGTAATGATTTTCACAAAAATCAATTACTAAATAGTGTCAAAATTGACATAAAATAGTTTTTAAAACAAATATTATATTATTAATTGTTCTTTTATTCCTAAAAATATAAGGTTTGGCCAAATGACTTAGATAAGATTATATATATTAATAATAAACAACTTGGGGTTCGTTTGGCTTTTTATAGTATGTTTATTAAACTTATAGTGTAAGAACGCAAAAAGACACGGTAAAAGTAAAATTATCTAACTTAAAGTTAAATATAAATGATAAGGTTAAAATAGGAACCTAAACTTGTCTAAATTATATTGGATGAGAGGATTTAGACCCATCCCCACCTTAGCTTCTAAATAAATAAATTTGGATCTATTTAAAACCGAATTTGGCTTTATAATAAAATAATATTTTTAGTTTTTCCAAAGGTGCCCCTCTCCTCCCTTATAAAGGGAACCTCCTCCCTCTCTTCCTCACACCAATTTGAGCCTTCAATCTCGGCCAAACCCGGAAAAATTCTCTTCTCCACTACCCTAGAAACATCCTAGAGGTCCTGGTCTTCTTCAAAGACCAATTTTAGTGCCCTAAGATGAGGTCTCAAAGAGGCACTTCAAAGAAGAGGTAGTGTTCGTTACCGATTCTTTCAACTTTATTTCTTATTCCACTTCTTCTTATTTAGTTGTTTCACTATGAAGTAATAACATCAGTATCACTCATATACTTATATGTTATTATAAGTATGAAAAAACCCAATTTCACCATTTATCCACCCTATGGAAAATGAAATCACCGCGCGTGCGTACGTACGGAATACCATCTTCATGCCGTGGTGTAATCTATTTTCCACCACCACCTTACTTGGATGGGTTTAATGGTGAAAGTAATGAATATATATGATTATTGTAAAGTGATATTGATTATGTAATATTTTACGTACACTTTAATATAATTCCATGATCATGGGAATGATATCATTGCTCGTGCGTACGTACGGACTACCGTCTCCACGACGCGATGAGATTCATTCTCAATGATTAACCATTCATGAATGATTATAAATTATATATAATAAGTAATCATGAAATATATGACATAATAATGATACTGGATTTATATATATATATATATATATTTATGTCATCTACTTAATTCCATTCAATTAAATAAGGAAACGAAAACAGCGTTCATGCGTACGTACGGTCTACCGTCTCCATAAACGATGTATTTCTTTCCATTTAGCGATCCATTATATATATGTATATTATGAATATATATTATATATAAATCATTTTTTATATTCTGGATGTAAGTAATCATGATCTAAGTAATCATATGAATAATTAAAAGTTAAAACACGAACGACAAATGAGATGATTTTACCCAAAACGCTACTTTAACATGAATTTACAAAAGAACAGGTAATATAAAGTCATCAGTGAACCATATATGATATAATAATAATGAATATGATTCTGTAATAAGTCAATGACATTATTTAAATCATTATACAGGAGGTTTGGATACGTACGAAGCATATCGGACATAAGGTAAGGGATAATTTTGCAAATCTCATTTTTATCCGAGATTACTTATTTGTAAGTATTTACTGGGGTTATTGTTATCATCTATTTCCATGTTTTATAAAAGTGTTTTCATGTATGTTTAAAGTCATTTTTACCCATTTTTTACTTTTACTACATGGTATGTAAGGAATATTTCTTTTGTTTACGTTACGAGGTACTTTTTGACTTTTCCGACAAAAGTACGAGGAGAATGCTATTTTTAACTTATACGGCGTGAATAGATTTTTATGGTTTCATAATGCCTCATTTTCATGAAGTTTAATATACATGATTTTATGACTATTTTCAACAAAATAATTTTATTTTAGAAGTGAATGTCATTTTTTTGAAAAGAAAATGGTTTTGACGAAGAAAGGATATTTTCTTCAAGAATTCATTTCAAGTGTTTTATCAAAACCATTTTCATCTAAGATGACATTATTTCACATGTGTATGTTTCAAGTATCATGTCTCTATGATTTACATGGTTTAATTTTTCTTATTATGAAATGATATCCATTTATTTTATATGGATTATGTGATGATGTTTATGAAACCAATTTTATTCTTGGGTTATGATGAAGGATTTATGTTTATATTGTGGCACATGAAAGAATGATTTCAATATGAGATGGGTGAGACCTATATCTCCCTCAAATCCATTGGGTAAAGATTTATATCTCATTAGATAGACATGGCTGGAATGTCAAGTTAAACCGGTTCAGTAATACATGACTGGAATGAGAAGTGAACTCGATTCAGAAAGGGACATTGTCAACTAAGATGGTCTTGGCAGTAATGCCTTGTCTAATATGGAAATCATATCATGTAATTAATGGTTGCCACAATTACATGTTTTATTCCCATGCAATTTTATTATTCTAAATATTTCTTTATGATCTATGCCTTACGTAATTCCATGTTTTTTGTCATTGCTCAAGATTTCGATGTTTAAACATTATGTTCCTTTTTTTTAAGTTCAAATGTATATGATATGTTTTATTTTATACATGATTACCCTTACTGAGCATTTGAGATCACCCTTTTTATGTTTTCTTTTCCCCAGGATATAAAGAAAAGTTTTAGGTAAGAAAAAAAGGGAAGATCTTTATGGGAGATGTTGAAGATCTTTCACCACGATTATAAGATTACGTTCCAAGTTTCCAAAGACACTAAACTATTATAGTCCTTGTGTGTATTTTTTTGTTATGTATTAAGTATTCCTCAAAAGTAATGTAATGTCCATGTACGTCAAGCTTAGGTTCTCTACAGTTGGTATCAGAGGAAAGGTTTAGTCAACCTTTGGAAACTAGGATGCGAGAACTTTAGTGAGATCCCTAGAGATATTTCTAAGGTATGTCTAGAGATGTCCCTAAGGTTAAGTATATGTATAGGTTATAGTCCTAGAATTATGGTAACAATATTATATTAACCCTATGATGTAATATATTTAAGTTACTCCCCCTTTATTATGATTTTTGCCTCTCACACTATTCTTTTTGGGTTTTAGACGATGGCTGGAACCCGAAGGAACCATGTTGATCAATGTAATGGACAATGCAATGATTGTCCTCCTGAACAAACAAATGTTATGGGAGATGGAGTGCAAAATATTATTGCTATACTTACACAAGCTATGAATCATTCTGGACTTCCAAATGAGCAGAGAAGGGAACAATATTCTATTGAGTCCTTCATGAGGCAACGCCCACCTTCTTTCAGTGGGTCTTCCGATCCACTTGTTGTTGAACAATGGATCAGTACCACTGAAAATATATTTTCAGTTTTCCAATGTTCTCAACATGATAAAGTCATCTTAGTAGTATATCATTTGTAAGGTGGTGCTGATCAATGGTGGAATCTTATCAAGAATACGAGGCCAAGAGATGAAATTGAGTCCATGGAATGGGATGAGTTCAAGAACCTATTTTGTCAATAAGTACTTACCTCGTATTCTTCGAACAAAGATGGATAAGGAGTTTCTTTAACTAAAGAAAAAGGATGATGAATCTGTTGGTATTTACAAAGTGAATTTTACAAGGCTTGCAAGGTATGCATCTGGATTTATCATCCAACCTGAAAGTAATGTTGATCGATTCTTCAGTGGCTTAAAACCAAATCTTCGAAGGGAATTAGCTATAAGATACTTCAGTATCTATGAAGAAATTGTGCACTGTGCTATTAAGGTAGAAATGGAAGTTGGTGTTACATATCCATCACATGGTTTTGACAAGAAACGAAAGATGGAGTTCAAGGAGAAATCTCAGAATAATGGTGAAAAGAAGATGAATGTTTCTTTATGCTCAATGTGTGGAAAGAAGCATGGTGGAGATTGTCATAAAGGGACTAGAAAATGTTTTAAGTGTGGAAAAGAAGGTCATCGAGAAGCTGAGTGTTGAAATAATGGAAAAAGGGTTGCTAATGGTGTGAATAAAGAAAAGACTACAGAGAACTCACCAACAACACTTCAATGCTTCAAGTGCAATGAAATAGGGCATTATGCTAATCAATGCCCTAATTCAAGGGTTAATGATGATCGACATGAGAAACCACTTAAGGAAAAGGACAAAGTGAAGTCACATGTGATCACTATTGGTGATGTTGAATATAACCACAATGTGGTGGAATGATTAAGTGTTTATGTAATGGGATTCCAAAAATAATTATGTATATAGTATCATGGAATATTGGAATATTTATGTATTGGTCAATTGTGGTTTTCAATAATTTTATGGTACCGGTAACCATGGAAAGTGATTGATAATTTTTGGTAAGCAGATGATATGCGCATAATGAAGGGATAAGAAGATAATGAGATGTTTGATTGAATTCATGAGCTCATGATTGATATAAGGATTAAGTGATATCATGGTTTGAGTATAAAGAATTTTGAGGATTTTGGTATGTGGAAAGTGTTAACTTTTAACTGCATTCGTGTTTTCACTAAGGTTCAATGGGTATTCATTCTTCAATAGAATACATGATTAAGGTATTCACATGTTTGTAATTTGACCAAAAAGATATATCTTATGATATATGGGGGATAAATGATGGCATTCACATGATTGTTATGTGACATTTCAAGTAATCATTTTCTTTATACTATGACCTTGGACCGAAGTATTTTAGATAATCCTAAAGATTGGAATGAATTATGTTGGACATAAGTTAGTACAGTTTAAGGATAAAACTTTTTTCGATATTATTGATGGGATGTTATAGTAATATAGTTTTAGAAAAAGGATAACCTGCAGGACATGCGACAACCCATCACGTCGGACAAGGCTGTGGGAATCAAACCCACAACCGAAGTGAGACTGGCCTTTATCGCCTACCACTAGCCTATAGGAAGTCCCTGGTTAGTAGAAACTAGTTTTATTTTGTTACACGGTATGATATATGAATTATAAGTTCATTTTTGGAATCGTGTATGATTAACCTCACCATAGATGGACTTATGTATATTTGATAACTTTTGCTAACCTTTTGTTTGAAACAGATGGAATGACCCATCATTCTATCACATGATCTGCTAACACTTCGCGAATGACAAATTCAACTTCATTTCTTTAAGAGATGAAGTGGAAATTGTCCAAATAAATGAACAATGGTGATACTATACCAAAATCAAGAAAGTATTTCTTCTATTTCCAATTTCATCAATTTTAGGGAAATGATATTGAAAACCAAAAATGTTGTCCTAGTGCCCTTATATCTGATGAATCCGATGGTACCTTAGATCATCAAAAATCTATGGCTTTGTGAATGATGGATTTTTCATAGACATGTTCTCTACCACTCTCCATCATATCTTTATGGTTAGATTTTTCTTCCATATCCATATTTTTCACTTATGTTCTCCTATGTGGAAACCCAGTGATTAGTTAATTTGGGTAACCATTACATTTCATACATTAGTTTTTAATGTCAAGTTTTTGTATTCCTTTTTATGATGTGAGTTTCTATTAAAGAAATTTTCAAGTAGCAAACCATTTATAACCCCGACGAATTTCGAAGGCGAAATTCATTTTAAGGGGGGTAGAATGTAACACCCCAAGATTTTACGAAAAATATTCTTTTTAATTTCATTAATGTCTTGTGTTGTACACTACAAAAAAAGGATCTTGCAAAACACACATCTCTGACTTGGCTTGCATTACACGCAAGCACGACCTTCCACGATAGCGTGTGTTGTATGCAATACCGAGTTTCGCTAAACAACGATATGCTATTAAAATATTATTAAAACTAGCCGTTATGAATAGTAATAACCACCTTTTCAAATTTTGTAATTTTTTTTTCAAAATGGACTTCATTTTTGGACTCGTAATATCTAAATTAGCTTAGGGTGAAATTTTGGTACTTTTCGGATAACTTTCATATTCTGATGAATAGTGAAAATTACTAAATTTTAATTCAAAACAACTTTTTTAATCGAAATAATTAATAGTGATAAATTATTAATTTGATTGGTTTTAAATTATATTTAGAATATATTTTTAAAATTTAATACAATGTTGTTCATTGGATGTAATTTCACATTTAAACCAGACATAAACGAGTGTCAATCTTTTGATAGTTATTATCTCTTAAAAACACGCTATTTGTTTTGACGATGGGAATTAATTTTTAAATTAGTTAAAGTAACTGATATGTTTTGAATTTGGTAAAATAAACATCATTTGTGAATTCATAATATCAAATATAGCTTAGGCCTAATTTTTGGTATTTTTCTGAAAACTTTCATTTTTTGATGAATAATGAAACCACTAAGTGGTAGTTAAAAAACTGAATTTTTCATAAAACTTAATTTTACCACTTATGTGAGTGGAATTTCAAAAATACAATAGACACGGTTAATGTCAGTAAGTAAAATGTTGTTCAATGAGATGAAAATAATTTTTGGCGAATAATAACTTTCTACTTTTTTTACCACGGTTAAAAGTAAATAGGGTAATTAAGGGTAAACATGATATTATTATTATTATCCTAACACATGTACTAATTATATTGGATAAGTTTAATTCGAACAAAAAAGCGTTAGGAATAAAATATGACCATTTAGGTTCACTTGGATTAGATTAGGACATTTATTATTAATTTATTTAAAGAAGGGTTAAAATAGTTAAAATCAAAGTTTAATAAGTAAATCATTTTTAATATAGGGATATACATAAGATAAATTCGACTATAAATATTCATTATAAATATAAAAAGATTTCCTACATAATGGTATTTTATTTGTAATTTTTAGACATTAAAAAATTTAATTTATTTATGACACAACGATTATGCAGTAATTATCTTATTAGTGAAATATTGACATAATTGATGTTATAAATACCCAAATAAATGTAATTTGAGACTTTTTATGAATTTAACTAATATTATAGGTTAACATGACATGTTATTATTCATTTAATTAACGTTTTTCTAACTAATAATTCTGTTATGACTTTCACAAAAATCAACTACTAAATAGTGTCAAAATTGACATAAAATATTTTTTAAAAAAAATATTATATTATTAATTGTTATTTTATTCCTAAAAATCTAAGGTTCGTCCAGATGACTTAGATAAGGTTATATATATTAATAATAAACAACTTGGGGTTCGGTTTACCTCATATAGTATGTTTATGGACCTTATAGTGTAAGAACACAAAAAGACACGGTAAAAGTAAAATTATCTAACTTAAAGTTAAATATAAATGATAAGGTTAAAATAGGAACCTAAACTTGTCTAAATTCTATTGGAAGAGAGTATTTCTACCCATACCCACCTTAGCTTCTAAATAAATCAATTTGGGGCTATTTAAAACCGAATTTGGCTTTATAATAAAATAATATTATTAGTTTTTCCAAAGGTGCCCCTCTCCTCCCTTATAAAAGGGCACCTCCTCCCTCTCTTCCTCACACCAATTTGAGCCTTCATGCTCGGCCAAACCCGGCCAAATTCTCTTCTCCACTTCCCTAGAAACATCCTAGAGGTCTTGGTATTCTTAAAAGACCAATTTTAGTGCCCTAAGAGGAGGTCTCAAAGAGGCGCTTCAAAGAAGAGGTAATGTTCGTTACCGATTCTTTCAACTTTATTTCTTCTTCCACTTCTTCTTCTTTAGTTGTTTCATTTTGAAGTAATAACATCAGTATAAATAATATAATGATATATAATTATATGTATGAAACAACCCTATTTCACCATTTATCCACCCTACGAAAAATGAAATCACCGCGCATGCGTACATATGGAATACCGTCTCCACGCCGTGGTGTAATCTATTTTCCACCACCACCTTACTTGGATGGGTTTAATGGTGAAAGTATTGAATATATATGATTATTGTAAAGTGATATTTATTATGTAATATTATACATACACTTTAATACAATTCCACGATTATGGGAATGATATCATCGCTCGTGCGTACGTACGGACTACCGTCTCCACGACGCGATGAGATTAATTCTCAATGATTAACCATTCATGAATGATTATAAAGTATATATAATAAGTAATCATGAAATATATGACATAATAATGATACTGGATTTATGTATATATATATGTATGTCATCTACTTAATTCCATTCAATTCAATAAGGAAACGAAAACACCGTTCATGCGTACGTACGGCCTACCGTCTCCATAAACGATGTATTTCTTTCCATTTATCGATCCATTATATATATGTATATTATGAATATATATTATATATAAATAATTTTTTACATTATGGATTTAAGTAATAATGATCTAAGTAATCATATGAATAATTACAAGTTAAAACACGAATGACAAATGAGACGATTTTACCCAAAACGCTACTTTAACATGAATTTACAAAAGAACGGGTAATATAAAGACATAAGTGAACCATATATGATATAATAACAATTAATATGATTCTTTAATAAGTCAATGACATTATTTAAATCATTATACAGGAGGTTTGGATACATACGAATCATATCAGACCTAAGGTAATGGATAATTTTGCAAATCTCATTTTTATCCGAGATTGCTTATTCGTAAGTATTTACTGGGGTTATTGTTATCATCCATGTCCATGTTTTATAAAAGTTTTTTCATGTTTGTTTAAAGTCCTTTTTACCGATTTTTGACTTTTACTACATGGTATGTAAGGAATCTTTCTTTTGTTTACGTTATGAGGTACTTTTTGACTTTTCCGACAAAAGTACGAGGAGAATGCTATTTTTAACTTATACAGCGTGAACGGATTTTCATGGCTTCATAATGCCTCATTTTCATGAAGCTTACTCTACATGATTTTATGACTATTTTCAAAAAAATACTTTTATTTTATAAGTGCATGGAATTTTTTTGAAAAGAAAATGATTTTGATGAAGAAAGGATATTTTCCTCAAGATTTCATTTCAAGTGTTTTATCAAAACCATTTTCATCTAAGATGACATTATTTCACATGTGTATGTTTCAAGTATCATGTCTCTATGATTTAAATGGTTTCATTTTTCTTATTATGAAATGATACCCATTTCTTTTATATGGATTATGTGATGATGGGATGAGTTTATGAAACCCATTTTATTCCTGGGTTATGATGAATGATTTATGTTTATATTGTGGCACATGAAAGAATGATTTAAATATGAGATGGGTGGGACCTATATCTCCTTCCAATGCATTGGGTAAAGATTAATATCTCATGAGATAGACATGGCTGGAACGACAAGTTAAATCTGTTCAGTAATACCAGACTGGAACGAGAAGTGAACTCGATTCAGATAGGGACTTTGTCCACTAAGATGGTCTTAGAAGCAATGCCTTGGCTAATATGGAAATCATATCATGTGATTAATGGTTTACACAATTACATGTTTTATTCCCATGATATTTTATCATTCTTAATGTTTATTTATGATCTATGCCTTACGTACTTCCATGTTTTATGTCATTGCTCATGCTTTCGATGTTTAAACATTATGTTCATTTTTTTAAGTTCAAATGTATATGGTATGTTTTATTTTATACATGCTTACCCTTACTGAGCATTTGAACTCACCCTTTTTATATTTTCTTTTCCCCAGGATATAAATAAAGGTTTTAGGTAATAAAAAAAAGGGAAGATCTTTATGAGAGATGTTGAAGATCTTTCACCACGATTAGAAGATTACGTTCCAAGTTTCCAAAGACACTAAACTATTACGGTCCTTATGTGTCTGTTTTTGTTATGTATTATGTATTCCGAAAAAGTAATGTAATTTCCATGTACGTCAAGCTTAGGGTCTCTACAATATTAATTAATGAGAATAAAAAATATAAGGACCTTCTCAAAGCTCAGAAGGATTTACAAAAAATGAATATAAAGTGTTTTTTATATCTAGTTTAAAATGTACCATTTTCACAAAAACAATTCTATGAAAAATTGGGATAAAGATATATTCTTATTAATTTTAAAACAAGTGAAAGTATATAATGCGTATTCAAGTAAAATATCAAGTTGGTAGACTTTAAGAATCATAGGATACATGGATTGAAAAATCATGATTAACATATTTTGATATAGTAGTTACTACCATTAGCATTACATACATTGTTTCCTGAAAATGTTACTATATTTTTACTCTATTTTTTCACATTGTTAAAACAAATATGTGGGAAAAATATAAAACAAGATAAGCTTGAAAACCATTAGGATATATTTTTATTAGACATTATTTCAATGTAGATGATGTTTCTTCCATTATTTTTTAATATCATTATAAATGTAACTATAAATTTGATTGAGGAAAATAAATTAGGAGGTATTGTACATTATAAATGAATGTGTCCAATTGAGGGGGGTACTTTATTTATATTTTTTTCATTTTAAGTAATCAATTATTGGCACTTCATTAAATAAATAATTATGTTTTGTTTATTTTGTTCAACATATGCATTGTTCATTTGAAATATTATGTGAAAAACAAAGCACAACATGAAGGATCTAATTATAAAGACTATTTAGTAGAGAAGTGTCTAACCATTTTTTCTAAATACATGGATGATATTTAGACAAGGTTCAATCGAGTTGGACGTGTAGAGGACATATTGAATCAATCTCAAATACATGGAAAATAAAAAAGTATTCCTAATATTGGAAGATCTGTTGGGAGGATCTCAAATATTACAATAATAAAAATGGAATTATAACTGGAAAATAGATATGCGCTACTAAATAGTGAAATTGAAGATCCATTTATGAAGAGATCAGGATAAAAACAAAGAGACGATTGATAACTCTAACACAAAATGAGAAATATATAACAAATATTGTAAATAAAGATCTTGTAGAATAGTTTTCATATCATGGGAGTCTATAAAATTTTAAATAAATATGGATATTAGGTTGATACATATATTTTGTAAATATAATAATTTATATTATATTTTTAGATCATGTATACTAATAATCAGGATGTGTTTTCTGAAGATTTGATGTTTCTTCATCGAGGTCCTCTAAAACATGATATAATTTTCTACACTTACAATTTGAATGGATTTAAATTTCATATAGTTGATCAAGAAGAGGGTCTAAAAACACATAATTGTTTTATATTTATATTTTTTGATTTAGGATACTATGGAAAGTTGACTGATATTATTGAATTAATCTACCGTGATCATTTTTCAGTTGTTCTATTAAAATGAATGTTGTTCGATATTATGAGGGGTATTAAAAGAAATTCAATGCAATTTACTTATTGGAACATCTCTCGCTTGATGGATATCACTGAACGTGAATTACAGATATGTATATCTTCTAATCAAAATTGAAAATGGTATATTATTTGGAAGATGTCATGGATGAAGGGAGGAGTGTAGTTATTCACATAAAAATGATACTTGTATGAAATGGGTAATGGAGTGGAATATTTGACCTATGAAATTTAATCTTATCAATATCAAGAAACTGACTTATTTGTCAATCATGATATTTAAAATACTAGTATTGTAAGGGTGGATGAACTAAATGAATTAATGATAGAGTAGGACAATGGTATGAATGAAGTCCTACATTATTGTATGTGTAGTCATCCATTGAATTATCAACCACCTATATTATATGTTATTCATTTCCATTATTATAGATCTGTTATCATATTTATATTTTTTTATGCATGATTTGTTTATTTTTGAAATGTAAATGTTAGATTTCATTTTATGTGCATTCATTCATTAATATACCAATGTATATTATGTTTTTCAGTACTTTTCATATGTTATCATTTCTAAATTTCCTTTTTCTGCAAGATTTTTTTTGAAATATATGTTCTAAAGTAATTTTAACTTATTTAAATAGTGGGAATTACAAGGAAGAAGCTTTTCACTGATCTTAGGTGACTCCCAGTCGATGTTCCCTTGACCACATATACACATGATGATCATTTAGGCTCCCTCCCAATAGTATATGGGAAACCCTTGGTCTATCCCCTATTAGTGTTTGCAACACCTTCTATCTCCCTCCCATTTGTGTTTTTCACACCCTCATTCTCCATCTCATCAACAACTAGCACATTTCTTCCTGATTTAGTAGGTACAACATGTAGAAAATCTACAATAAGTTAACAGCTGGTCACTCATATTTTATAATGAGGATATTGGAGGGTGATAGATATTTGGTAAAATTTTAATGTGTATAAAGTTATTGTAAATTTTTATACTAAAAACCATTTTTTCATAAAATATGGAAACAATGTTACTACCGAGACAAATATTAATAGGTCAGATGTCTAGAATCTAAAAAGAATTAAGATAGTTGTCCCCATTAATTGTTATGGGGTCCTCATAGATTATGTTGTGGGATTATTTGGCCATATTATTGGCTAGATTGAGGTTGATCTAGTTACCCTTCCATTTACATATTCTTATTGGATTCATATACCTCGATCTTAGAATCACAAGGTTTTTGATTCCCAATTAATGGTAATTTTAATACATTATGGCTAAATAGAATGCCATTATTTAAGTAAATTCTAATATTTTTATTAAATGAATCTCTTGGTGATGATGTTATTCAACATTATTGTTACTGATTTTATCATAAGAAAGTGGAAGTTAAAAAATTTGGGTATGAAATGGAATGATTTTGAATAAATATTATAGAATGAATTCAATGATACATCATTGAACACTCAACAATAGTATGATAAGGTACCCAATGGGGTACCTAGGGAGTAGTAGATGGTATTTCTTGATATCCATATCTATAATAAGAACATGGAATTTGAAAATATATTATTATATTAATCTCATTTCACACATATATATATGTGCATATAACAGGGATATTAAAATGCATGAATGACTATTAAATTACATGTTATATATTGCAGTATGTTTCAAGAAAAAATTCATCTTTTCAAGATAAAAAAATCACCCCTATACTATTGGCTCAAGAAGTTTTTCAAGAAACTTGTAAAGTATTGAAATATTTTCATTAGTTTAAATAGTTATCATATAACATTATTTATTTCATATATTAATTTTTTTATTTATCATTGTTTAATATAGAAAAATAATTTAGTAAACCAAGTCTCCCAAATATAACATTTGATGGATGGTCATAAAAAAACTAATGGGAGTTATGTGAATGATCCTTCCAAAGAAATTGAGGGTATGGATTCATTTTTCATTATATTAACTTATTTTAAATTTTCACTTTGTTAATATGTATTACTTTCAATATGATTGATATTTTATTTGTTGGTAAAAATAAAATTACTCTAGGATTACAATCCCAAACAATCCTTCTCTATCTCCTAGGATGATCCACTTGGTCAAGTCCTTGGGAAGGGGAATCTTGGTTGTATACATGGGATCGGTTTGAGACACTTAATGTATGAGGTCTTTGGAAGGTCATTGAGGGCTACAATAGCATCTAGTTTTGGTTTTAGTTACTTCAATCCAATATATTCTCAAAGTTAATTTACCAAAAAGCAATGCACAATTCAGAAATAGGGGAGTTTAATCTAGCAACAAGGGGCTCATACACAAATGTGTGATGTGAAGTTCATTGCTCTATAGAAATAATTGGTTTAATTAATCAGAAGACAACTAGATGTTTCCTCGTGGGTATTGCATTTATGTGTGGTATGAGTGAGTAGGTAAATTACAAAACTTAATAATCTTTTAGTACAAATTTTTTTATTATTTTTATTTTTAAATTTATATAAACAATGATGTTTTATTTTCAATAAAATTGAAATAAAGTTGTCGGTAGCAGAGAGTGGAGATGGAGACAGAGGCAATGTCGTTCTTAGAATTTTGGGTAGTGATTAGGGTTGAATTTGGATTCAGTGATGGTGATGTGTTAATAAATACATGATAGACTAAAATATTATATGGTGATTGATAAATCGAGTTATGTTTTGCGGTATGAGATATACTTATTTCTCTTACATTGCATGAAATCTATATGCTCAGTTGATTTTCTATGTTTTATTTCAATTTTTCTGTTATACACATCAATATTTGGCTCATTTGGGTTTCTTTAATGATTATGTGAGAAGTAGTCCATTATATTTTAATGAATTTTGTTCTTTTCATAAATGTTATATTAGAGTTGGGATGGGTAACATATGATTACTATCATGAAAGAATGGATTTTTGTAGGCTTATTTTAGAAGGGAGAGTTGGGTTGGCCCATATAATGAAGATGTTAGAAGTAAGTAGTTGGGGTATATGTTTTGGGTTTTATCAAATGTTTCTTATTCTATCATTGTTATTCTTACAGTCTTGGAGGTGTTGTGTGGTTTCAATAATGAAAGTGGGGATGTGGTAAAATTTAGTGATTGATGGAGGAAAGGTATGGGGTCATAGTTCATTATTTTATTATTATGTAGAATCCTTATTATGGGAAAATTATTATAAAAATTGATTTCATGTTATTTTTTTGTGGTGTGTTGGATGATGTTTGGTGGTAATGTGGCAAAAATTTATGTGGATGTCTAGTGAAATGTAAAATATTAGTGCAATGGATATTCATAGGCAGAGATTTTGTTAAATAATGGGTGGGGTTTTATATATATAGTGAAGTTATTTGATTATGTGGAGGTATGCAGTGATGGGGTAATATATTAGAATGTCCATATATTTAAGTATGGAGGAAGTGGAAACATGATGAGGTTGTTGCGTTTTTTTATTTTATAGGATCTTTTTATACTGATTTTAGTGGTAGATTTTGGTGTTATGATAAGGTCTTTTATCCATTATTATTGGATCTTTCATTATGATATCTATAATCCATTGATCTAATATTTTATTATTAGCCTTGTAATTATTTAATTTTTCTTATAATTTGTTGTATCATTTTTTGATTCAGGTTTCTATCTTTGTAAACCTGAGTTTATGTTTACTAATATCAAAAACATGGTTAATCCTATATTAACACTCTTCATGTTGTTTTTATTGATTCTATCTTACTATTATAATTATTTATATACAAGAAATCATTATTAGTTAAAGAAATGTATATATTTGTATATGGAAAACATTTTTCTCATGTTATGATTATGTTTTAATTGAATCTCTATTAATAGTTGGTCTGTTATGTTTTTTAGAATATCAATATTGTTCAATTTTGTTTTCATGTATTATCCAATATCTTTATAATATGATTCTGGGGCTATAGTTTCTACAGTTTTTTCATAGTTATATACAGAGGATGGTTAAACTGTGACTATATATGGAAAAACGTTTTTAGTGGTGGTTTAAACCAATGTTATATATATAAAACAAATTATTATTAGTTTAAACAGACATTATATATTATTAAAAATTGTGTTGGATCAAACCGATGTTAAATATTAAATATCGTTTAGAGGAAAAATAATCTCTAAAAAATTGAAATAACTACTTCTAAAAAGTCAATCCAGGAAACTTCACATATAAAACCACTAAATGACTGAAATCTCCATGATTGAATGTCAACACCAACTATAGATGTGGTTTTGTAAAACCATTAGTGAACCATTTGGTGGTGTTTTAAACTTCATCTAGTGCCCTATTTTTTATAGTGATTCCACTATTATTATGATATTTTAAAAGATCACATCTTGGTACTTGTTCCCCATAAAGGTCCAAGAATAATCTAGGTGAATATTCAATACACATATCTAAATAGAAATCATCTCATAATCATGAAAACCTAGAGTTCCATCGAGAGGACCCATCAAGACAGTAATACAACTACCACTCCCTGCATCCAGTGGGTCTATACCATAATTAACATTGGAGGGTGATGGTATCCACTATCAACATTGAAACTAAGACATAAGGATAAAAAATTAAGGGGTAAAAAATAAACATCTCATCTTCCAATAAAATCTACCTGAACTAGTTCTAACTCTCAGGTACAATGGAAGAAGGAAATTATCTCATGATTTATACTCATCTATAAGTCCCTTCAGGACAAACACTTTATAGAGGGTGCTATCGAGGACTAGTTTAAACTCCAATGTTAGTCATACAGAGTTAAATTCCAAATTCACCTATCCAACCATGAAAATTAACTTAGATGGGCTAGGAGACTACACCATCATGATATACATGGCTAAAAACTTTCGATAAGTAATTCATGTATCTAATGTAGATAACTAGTGAAAAATACATGTTTCATTAAAACTCACAGGAAAGATGTTGTATGATGTGAAATGGAGATCATTCCATGAATTATAATTTTATATCACATTTGGTCTCAAATAATTTTTTCTCAATGACTAGATACTGATGTCGTAGACAGCTCGTGAATCCTACACCTATGTTGTACCTGTGGTGGTGTTCTAGGGAGGTCTATGTTTCAAATCAATAATCTTCCTCTTTCATTCCATTATACCCCACCTCTAGAACTATTGTAGATTATAATATAAATCATTATGGGGGGGGGGATTATGTCAATTCCTCCTTTTATCTCACTAATTAAGCACCACCCCACTTCTCTTAACCTCCTCTTATCCATTTTTATTATAATATTAATTTTTTCTTTTCGATTATAACTTTTCTTTAATATCTGCTTCACCTTCACCTAGCGCCTAAACTACAAACCACCTGAAGTTACACTACTAACCTACTGGAGCATGTGCTAATGACTACCTTATATTCCACTGCGCACCCCTAGTGATTTTTTTTCATTGTCACCATCACACCAAATAATCCATCCATGATTGAACTTTCACTAAAAAGCATCTCCCATGTGATTCCCTTGGTCACATTGTCAACCAATTCCCCCTTGGGGGGGGGGTTATCTCATCAGTGATCATACTAAGAACACTAATAATGTGTTTATTTCTTGGGGGGTTCATCTCTGATCTGGTATTGTTGATGCATGATATAGCTCTGTTTGAGAATCCCATTCGAAGATTCTCCTCCACCCTATTACAAAAAATGTTGAAAATGGGGTGGTATACTCCGCCCCATCAGGGAAACAGGAGTAGAATAAGGATAGAGGAATAAAAAATAAGTTGTTTTTACTAGATTTAATGACGGATTTATTCAACACCTGACAACTCATACCCCAAAACCCTGATGTTAACTAAAATTATAGAATTCCTAGTTTAAATTGGAATTTTGTACCCAACCACTACCTTAGTTTTCCCATCTTAGACCTAGTTTTGTAAATATCATCAATTTATCACAAAAATCATGCCCAGACTAAAAATATATATATCTATACTTTATACATTTATATTGAGGCCATTTCAGGTTCTTATTTCTACGTCAGCTCAGCTTGGGGGTAACCACTACCACCCAAAATCAGCAGAACCATCAAATAATTATCCTAATGTTATTTTCTATGGTAAATTTACAATTTTACCCTTTTTAAAATGATCAGGTTCTGAAATTACAAAATGGGAAAAGTCTTATGGTTGGGAACACTGTGGTTACAACATCCTCTCCACCTTCGAGTCTTTTCATTATTGAAAATAGAATCTCTAAAATAGATTATCGATAATCCCACAAACCAGCCTTATATTGGGAGACAAAACACCCACACTTTCGAGACACTAGCTTTTGAAGATCCCTACATCCCTAAGGCCCTATATTGAAACCCAATTCGAGAAAAAATCCCTTCTATATCACTCAAATAATGAAAAATGAATCAAATATTCTCATTCCTATAAAATATTTATTCAACTTTTACCTACTGTAGGGGTAGAATCCAACATAAGTGAAAATTGATTCACAAAAATATATCTAGTTTTCCACTAAAATACTTTTTCCTCCAATCGTGGGATGCCCATTAATTCCATAAAACATAAAAATTAAATAGATACAATATTTTTGTCTTTGAATTTAATATCAGGTAACCATGATCACAAAATTTTAAATGGGTGAACCTAAAGACTATCATTCAACAACAGTCTGATCACACCAAATTCTGCAACCATGCGCCATTTCAAGAGTGTCATACTGCATCTGAGGAGCCTACCACACTTTTACATTGAATCAATTATAATAATAATACACATAAATTATATTTGGTCTTTGGTATAAAGAAAACCTTGATCCTTTCATCAGATTATATATAATGAGAACACGAAAAATGTGCCTTCACCACTGACCTCTGCCAAGTTCTCATCCACAAAAAATGGCCCTGTCCATCCCTTCAGAATGATGGGTAAATATTTTCATAAAACTCAAATGTATAAAACCATAATCCTATAGAAAAATATAATTAATAACACCTCCCAATATTTCATGAGGTATCTCCCACAAAAACTATCACAATGTCACCAATGTGGCCACATAGCCATGATGACAGATAGAAAAATATTCTTATACTCATAATAACCAAACATGAAATGTCCATCACATTTTCATCATAATTCATAACCAGACCAAACAATAAGGACATCAAATATCATTATTCATAAGACTCTATCCATTATAATAGACTGTACAAAATCATACTTCAACCTCTACTTGAATAAGTAAGAATCCACAAAAACATGTCATTTCTATAGGCCCAAAACATCTTGCTGAGATTGTTTGGGACATCTCCAATGAAGAATGTTTATCCATTTTCTCTAAATAAACAAGTTAGATCCATTTAAATAAACATAGTGCATGATACTACACTAGCCAATTACGTTAAGAACAAATTGAAGCTTCTTGGTGTTTTTTCCTTTCCCATTCAATGGGTCCCACTTCCAATTAAGAGTAGACTACGTCCTATATGACCCATCACAAAAAACCACAGATGGAAATCCTAAAATTTAAACTTAGGTTATGGGTGATCAGTAGTCCCCAATAATAACACCATTGGTCCATAATAATCCTTAGAATAATCACATGGAAACCCACTCCACTAAATTCATCTCATACTAAAAATATAAACAAGGTAAGATCACCACCTCCAATAAGACTCTAGTCATGAAACATTGCTATAATGACTCTACAGAGATCCCTAGACCCCCACCAATAACATGACACTAATAGAATTGCATGCGCAAGTTATAAAAAATACAATACCTAATGGAAATGGTCAACAGATCATGCCTCGAGCAACCACATGTACATCCCGATCAAATCCATCCATATAGCTCACAATAGGAGAGAGTTTTCACAATAATCACCATCCATCATCTTTCTACTACCCATGAGATGAGATATCTTCCCTAATGATTCCTCACACGCTTGAGGGACATCAAAACATGCTAAGGATCCCAATCCTGAAATCCAATGTACCACATTCATTTTCCATTCCTCTAAAGATACTAATAGCCTAAAATAGCCCCTATTAATTTATAATCGTGGAGTAATACTCCGAACCAGGAGATCATAACAAAATTCCAAACACTAGAAAAACCCAAATAAAAATTCTAAACTATGGTGAGGGACTTTCACCTCACTGAGTGTCTATGGACCAATTTAAAAGGTAACTGACTTCAACAATAGTGAATCTAAAAAACATCACCTCTATATAAGTAGTACCATCACCCTATCTCATAGGGAAATACCAATTCCATTGAGTTGTGATAATAATTATTCTGTGCCCCAATACATGGGGGAATAATGACATTATCCAAAAACTCAATCATTGATAGGGGATCCCACACTCCTAATATATGACTGAGAAACTCAACCGAACATGAATGATGAGATATAGGATCCTAATTTCTATTATATGGGGTGGCTATTGTGGGGGGATACCAACACTATTGGAAATGAAAAATCTCTAGAACTATGGTGAAAGATTCCATTCCCCTAATAAGTAGGGGGATTCCAACTCTAGTGGAGGATCCTATACCCCATCCGTGATTTTTTGAATTGGGGATATAAACTCCAAATCATAAGTTTCTTGTACCTAAAGTACATGATGGGGGATATTGACCTTGCCTATTGAATGACATGTAGATAGAGGATCTCATTCCCTACTAAACAGGGGGTATACTGACCCTACCAGTTGGATGAGAACACTATGATCATCATTTGAAAACTATATTATCATATATAAATATCTAAAACCACTAGGAATAAAACTAAATAGAATATAAAGATAGAGTAACATGGGAATATATCATTTCTTGGAGCAATCCCATTTCCCACATCATCTATAGAAGTTCTATTCCAAAACATAAGAAAAAAATTCATGATATAAATCAGCATCCCCATTACATGATGACATATCAGATAATAGGCTATCACATTGTGAAATCAATAATTAACAAAATCATATATGATGTAGGGACATACCAACTATACCTTGTATCCAATGCCCTAGTCACTCATGTTAGTTAGAAGATTATCAAAATACTTGCATATAAATTTGTTTATTGTCTCATCCTAGTTGGGTTATCTGTTTTATCAACCAAACAGAAGTGTCTTCAATCATTGTCTCCCCATGTGTCTCGAACCAAACCCACAAGACACCTATCAAAAAATTCCCTCCTAAAAAAGACACTCACATTGAGAAAAATATGACACAACCCGACCCATTGGGTCCTATCTAGGGATGATGGAGATCCACTTGTGCAGCCCCAAGCCTGCCTTTAATATGCTGGGGGCTAATGACTAGATTCAAGAAATCATATCTAACATTGGGAGTCCTTATCATATATTGCCAAAAATAGATACACATCACTATCTAATGATTTCACACAGTCCATGAGAAACAATGAAGAAGAGACTCACCACATCCTACCAATCCCATCCCAGGAACTGCAATTTATGAATCCTCCAGGCCTTACCAAGATCAATTTTTAGGATATCCACTATCTCCCTTTCCACCAATATCTCCACTGACCAATACGCAACCAGCACATAAATAACATGTTTTGGAACAAAGATCTTATAGGGGTGAGTATAAACATACCTATTAGGATTCCCTAGTAACATAAAGGGGCATAGAAGACAAGTCAATGCACAACTGAGTGCCAAACTGTATATCTTCTCAACAAAAAGGGAAAAGTGGATTACTCCAAAACAAGGAAGATGTTGTGGCTTCACCTCACAATAAAATCAACCCAAGTCACATGGGGGAAGTCAAATATTCCATGATATTATAGGTAATCCATTTTTTATTGACCCCATTAATTACCCTTAAACCTATATGACTGAAATTAATAGAACCAAATATCCGCTCACTTTGTAGAATTAGGACTCCACAGACAACCCCACATCCCAGGGGAAAACAACTCCCTCACTACCACATATTCAGGAAAGGGATGAACCATCTTTTATCAATGGGTAACAGAAAGCATTGATAACAGGCTCACCTTTAATATTGTTAGCTAAAAACACCAATAAAGGTTACGTTTATCAGCACTAAAAAAGAACTGATAAATGTGTATCATTTATGAGTGCTTTTTAAACACTGATAAAGGATATATTTATTAGTGTTAATAAATCATTTTTATTAAAAATATTATTAATATATATAAAACTATTATATTTATTTTAAAAAACAACGTTTATTTATATACATTAATTAAAAAACTCATGTTTTTAATTAATTTAAATAGGGTATATTATAATATATATTTTTTAATAATTCAAATATTTATATATATAATGTTTAAAAAAAGTATTTATATGTTTATAAATAAATAAATATATATTTAAAAAAATATGTCTCTAATGAATTTGGTCAATAAATATATATGTGTGTCTATATATATATATCGTGAGATAATGATGATATTCATGGACATGATTATTTTTACGTATGTATATATTGATGCGCGAGTATAATTGATACTATACGATCATAATGTAAATTTGTGGACGTGATTGTGAGTTATGTTTAAAATATTATGATTACAAATATTATGATGACACATATGCACATGTTATTTATTCATCATTATGAATGTTCAATTACAAATTGATACTCGATTGATTTATTAATGTTATACTCATGAAATTATTATGTTCTCATAAATTCATTTAAAATTAAAATAAATATATTTATTTATTTAATTATAAGTTTATAATATACATATTTATTATATTTATAATTTTATTATATATATTTATAAAATTATATATATAATAAATATTTTTATTATAATCTAACAATTATTTAAATAAGTATATATTTATTTACACTTATAACTATAAATAAATAAATATTAATTTATAAATTTAAAATCATAATAAATATATTTATTATATATAACTATAAAATTATAAATAAATAAATATTTAATTTTAGTTATAAGTATAAATATATAAATTCATATATTTAAATAATTATAATATTATAAAAAATTTATTTATTATATTTATAATTTTATTAATATATATAATGAAATTAGGAATATAATAAATATATTTATTATAATATTATTTATATTATAGGTACTTAGCGATACAATTGCAACGAAACATAGAAATGCAACACACTCAACCAAGAAGGGCAGATCATAGCCCCCCAAGGGATAACCCACCCAATTTGACTGTCGAAAGGACCTGTGGACATGAAGCCCATTACAAAGCCTGTAGCCTAGGTGCCCAACACATGTTGCTATTTTTTTCTTGATGTCCACCGCCTTGCAGCTCATGAACACCACATGCCCGCCTTCTCATTTTCATGCCGTTGACAGCTGTACGTCCGACTCATGCCACTACCACGCCGTCATCCGCTAGCCACTACCTCACCGTGCCTATGCCACTGTCTGAGAGACCCACACCAAGGTTTCTGCAAAGCCAGCCCACATATAATAATTATATATATAATAGAATATTTATAAATATATTTAATATATATATATTTATAAATAAATAAATATTTATTTATAGTTAAAATTATAAATAAATATATATTTATTTAAACAATTATAATATTTTAATAAATATATTTATTATATTTGTAATTTTACAATTATATATAATTAAAATATTTATCTTATATAATTATATATTTATAAATTTAACTATATAAATTTATTAAAATTTTATAATTATTTAAACATATATATATATATACATACATATAACTATAAATAAATAAATATCAATTTAAATAATTATAAAATTATAAATTTAATTATATATATATTTTATAATTTTAATGTTATTTAAATAAATAAATATATTTTTAAACTTATAACTGTAAATAAATATATATTATTTTTAAATAATTATAAAATTATAATTAATATATATAATACATATTTTTTTATAAATCTATAATTATTTAAATAAAAATATATTTATTTCTAATTATGACTATAAATAAATTAATATATATTTATTATTATAACTATAAATATAATAAATATATTTATTATAATTTTATAATTATAAATAATTTATTAACGTTTGGTCCTTTCAGCACTAATAGTGTTTTGTTTTATGAGTGCTTTATATTTTAGCACTAATAAAAATATTCTTTATTAGGGCTTTTAAAAAACTGCTGATAAGATCCTTTCGTGTTTTTATAAATGGAACCCTATCAGAACTATTTTGTTACTCACAGCTCAATCTTTCATAGAACCAGAGCTCTGTCGTCGCCTATGCAACCCCTGCCGTCGCCTCCGTTGCCCCTGCCTTACCTCCGCCACCATTGCCTTCAGACCCTACTACTTCCACCAGACCTCCAAATCTATGGTATTATCTTGGTTATCCCTTTTGTAGTCATCACCCCTGCTTGTGTTTCACTTTCTCTTGAGGAACCAAACTATCAGCTTTTCTTCACATCATACTCCTCCCTCTCTTGTCTTTATTTTCTTAACACCCTTGCTTTAGATCTAGTGGAATGGGTCAATATTAATTCTTTCATATTCATTCTCATTCATTTTTGTCCATGGATTATAGAGTGAACCAAACCCCCTGATGAATTATAAGTAGTGGAAGTTCAATCGAGTTCCAAAGAGATTTATTGGTGTAAAAACATTTGATTGAGGCCAAAAGTTGATGGTTTACTACATTGAAACCCCAAACTAGTTTAATGAAATTAGGTTATAAGTAGAAATTGAAAATGAAGCTCTCAACTAAGAGATATAACACTATCTTTTGTATCAAATTCCAAAAATTAAATTCAATTTTGTTCTAAGTTTTTTTATTTTAATTCTTATTAATTAGAATTGTTCTATTATAATAATTCAATTATTCTTGAATGATTATGCTCATTTTTCATCTATTATTAAGAAATTTTTTCCTTTTTTGTGATATTATTCAATTATTATTAATTATTGTATTATTTAACATAGTCTATAATGGTTTTTTATTTAATTGAAATGATTTATAATCACATTCATGCAAGAGATCTTGAATTTCATGGGTCCATATGCTTTGTATTTACATTAGGACATAAAAACTTGTTTTGTGTTTGGAAAATGATTATTTTTGAATGGGAAATAAGATTTTATGGAGAATGTTTATTTTAAAACAAATTTTTTATGGAATAAAATGTATTTTAATGGTTGTGGAATATTTTAATTACATTTTCTCTTCTCTTTTCATTTTTACATGGAATTTTGGTTATTCAAACAAAAAGGGATTTTGAGAAAATCATTAATTTTTGAAACCATGTGTGATAATTTCCTTATAAAAAGGAATTTATTTAATTTGAAATGTTTTAGATGTGGTTGATTTAATTATGAAAAGATATATAACATTTTTTGAAATTATGGAAATGATTTAACATGAAAAGGTGGATTTTATTTTTAATAATTTTGACTGCTTTCAAGGTGATCATGTATTTGACAAATGATTTCAACTATCCAAGGATAAGGGTGTAATTTTATTGGAAATGAAATTTTTTAAAATGTTTTGTTGTGTTTTTTTCTTGTGTGGATTATTCTTTGGGAGTTGACCCCTTTCTGTGTATTAGGACTGTGTGACTTTAGTTTATTTTAAAACATGAAGGAGATATAATCATGTTTGATGTTTCTTTATTTCAACTCCATGAAGTGTATTTATATGCTATAGAAATTATATTATGAGAATATGAATTAGGGAAAATCCTCTGATTATTTTAAAGTATTTTTTATAGTGATTGGATTTATCCAAACATTTAAAGAAGTAGTGGACGAATGATCTTTTTCACCTTAGGAAGTATTGATTCATCATCCTTCCTTTTTCATGGTGACCAAGATCCTCACGAGGTTATGGAATGGTTTGTTCGTCTTTATAAATATACGAAGTTTGACAATCCTATGTGGTCTGAGGTGATTATTAATTTTGGGTGGTGTGATTGATGATTTTATAGTGGTTTATGGCCTTTTATGTGATATCCATTATATTAAGTTCTTGGTAAAAATAATTTTTATTTTCCTACTATATCCTTCATTATCCTACATGCAAATTAAATTTCACAAAAATACATATAATAATAAGAAAAATAAGTCTGGGTTTTATACAATTATTTTGATATATATATATATATATATATCATGAATGATTTTTATCTCTATAAAATCCTCTACTAATGTACTTAGAAATGATTAAACATTATTAGACCCAAAAATTGGCCTTTATAATTGTTTTAAAACCTTTAAAGCATGCCCGTAGTCGAAACAAATATCTTAAATAAATAATAATAAATAATATTTATTTTATTAATGAACCTTAAAAAAATTTAAACTCATTGTATCTGAATAAAAACCCTCAAATCTCTTTCTATTACTCTCACATGGAATTTTTGGAAGTTATTTCAATTGAACATTTTTTGTGTATTTATTTTGATATATATTAATATTACAAAATCAAATAGGATAAATATAAAAAAATTATTGATGAATTCTAATCATATGAAAATGTTGTATGAATATAAATTGAAATATTTCATCATGTTTCCAAAATATCCTTCATATAACCCTTCCCAAATCCTTTTTCTATGTTTACACTATTGTTATTCAAGACTAATTAGTCTAGAGGAGTTGGAAGAACACTTGAACTATCACAAGAATTGGTTGATGTTATAAATTTTGAAATAAACACAGGGAAAAAGAAAATGTAGCAGGTGATTAGAATAAGACTACATTTTATGGATCACATGATATGATTACATATATGGACAATAAAGAAGGCCACATCAAGAATGAGATTACATGTGTGAATGATGATGAGGATAATATTGAGGAAATAATCAGGATAATTGAAGATGAACTTCCGAATGGTCAATGTTTTTTTGATAAGTTAATTATTTTTGAAAGGATGTCATTATATGCTAGTTACACTAAATATAAATCCTTATCAGTCGTACTAGAGTTGTATAATTTGAATTCATGCAATTGATGGAGTGATGGCAGTTTTATAGAACTACTTTTTCTCATGAATGATATTCTCACAAAAGATAATGATCTCCCTAGCTGAGAATACTATGCTAAAAAAATGCTATGATTGGTGGGTATGATCTATGAAAGAATACATGTCTTCCCAAATTACTGTATACTATTTTTAAAGGACCACAAATCACTTAAATAATGACCAAAGTGTGGTGATTATAAATAAAATAATGATGAATCAGTTATTATTAAAGCTGTATGGTACTTTCCAATCATTCCAAGTTGTAGGAACCTATATGGAAGTTAGGATATTTGAGGGTAATTGACATGAAATGAAGATACAAGAAACAATGATGGAAAACTTTGTCACCTGGTAGACTCTCCACAGTGGAATAAAATTGGTCATGAGTATCCATAATTTCTAAATGAGTCGACAAACCTTCATTTAGCATTATCTATAAATGGCGTGAATCCTTTTGGTTTTCAAAGAAGCACTAACATTACATGGTTAGTTATGTTGGTAAATTATAATAATCCACCATGGTTATTTATGAAATTAAAATACATCATTTAATTTGGGATTATATGAGGACCCAAACAACCATGTACTAATATTGGTATTTATTTTTCTCCATTGATCGAGGATTTTAAATTATTATGGGATTTAGGTGTTACATTGTATGATGCATTTAGGAATGAAGATTTCACATTGAGAGCCATTTTGTGTGGGATAATAAACAACGTTCCTTATTATGGAAAAATTTTAGGATATTTAATCAAAGGAACTCAAGGGTGTCCCATTTGAAAATAAGTTACACAGTCAAGTAGGTTGAACCATTCTTCCATGAATTTATTTCTAGGACATGACATATTTCTAACCTCACTTCACAAGTAACGATATTGGATGACATAATTTGATGTAATTTAAAAAGATCTTACCCCACCATCTCTAGAAATATGGGATAAACTGTTTGAGAAAGTAAACGGTGTGGACATTGCAGTTGGTAATCCATTTTTTAAAAACCTTTTGAAAATTGGTTAGAAAAAGAGATTCGAGTTTTGTGAAATACCATACAAAAATTTTATATATGTTAGACATTTTTATGATGTTATGAATGTTGAAAAAAATGTATGTGATAGTGGAATTTGAATGTTGCGAAATGCACTCGAAAAAAATGATGGAATTAAGGCTAGGTTGGACATAGTTGACATGAGAATACAAGAAGAGTTGGAACATGTGAAGGGTGAAAAATGAATTTTTCTTCCTCCATTTAATCACACTCATTCCAGGTAGTAAAAATATCTGTATTGAATCTTCTTGAATGACTTTAAGATTTTAGAGGGGTATTCATCGAATATCAAGAATATAGTGTCTATGAAAGATTTAATGTTAAAGCGTATGAAATCACATGACTTCCATGTTATGATGAAAGATCATATATTGTAGCTCTACATTGCATTTTTACCCATAATTTCCATCATACATTAACCAAGATATGTTTATTTTTAAAATTTATATGTATCAAAGTTATATACCTAGTGAAATTAATGATTATAGAAAGGGAAATTTCCATCATATTGTGTGAATTTGAAATGATCTTCCTACCAAAATTTGTTGATATGATTGTTAACATGATGGTTCACACGATGAAATAGAATCAACTAAATGGTCTTATATACCATAGATGGATGTACCCCATTGAACTGTATATGAATATTTTTGAAGGTTGTATCAAAAATAGAATTCATCTAGAGGGTTCTATTGCATACTGATATATTTTTATGGGAATCATGGAATTCTGTACTGACTACCCATCTGATGAAAAAAGAATTGATCTACCAAAATATCATCCCCCTGGGAGGCTTGTGGATGAAGGAATTTTGGGAAGATATTTTTTCAAAATTAATATTACAGATGAGGAACATTCCCACCTTTATGTTTTTCATTACAGTTTGATGGTTTCCCCATATATTTAAACCCACAATGAAATTCTTATGAATTTGAATCCATCATGACCTGAAAGATGGATATCAAATACACATATTCAATAGTTTATAGGATGATTTCCGTACCATATTTTTAAAGAGTCATATTAAAATCTTGGTTCAATTTCAGAATGACTTTGATAGCTTTCCAGAGGACCATGTGTGTATGTATTCTCTTATAATATAATTGTAATTAAGGGTTACATGTTCTATACAAATGAACATGATAAAGACAATACCATAAAAAATAGTGTAGTTACACTTGTGGCTAAAGTGATGCATGTTTCTAGTACTAAGGAAATAAATCCAATTTACACTAATATTTTATACTTTGTAATCATAAAAAAAATATGGTAGTTGGGTTATACTCCATTCCTAGTGCCAATTTTTGAATACAAGTGGGTTGATAAAAGGAGTTCTGTTAAAATAGATGAATTGGGATTTTTGAAAGTGGATTTTAGTAAGGAAGGGTACAAAAATGAATTGTTTATAATGGAATCATTGATAGTAAAAATATTTTATGTACTAGATCCCAAAAATCAAAAGTGGTCAATTGTTATATTATCGACCAAAACCACTAAATAGTTACATGGAAATTCAACTGAGGATGACCCATTCATTGGGACGTCGCAATCATTTCACAGTGGTCCCAATGTAAGAGTTTTGTATGTCATAAGAGACCATAATGAAGTGATTTGGATACCAGATAGAGTGGTCAAATCCCACCATCCTTTTAAAAAAAGAGTGTTTAATAATCTGGTTATATTTTTTTGTAATATAAATTTTGATACCTAATATTATTATTTGTTCACTACTACATTTATGTAATAAAAATTAAATGATAAACCACTTATATATATAATGAATTCTTTATGTGTTGGTTCTCCCAATCGTGAGGAACAACAGGTCTCTCAAGTTACTGCTGCTCCCAGTGCAAAGAAAAAATGACCTTCTTCATGTGTTGATGCTACTGCTTCAGAGGAAAAATAGGTTCCTCAACATATTGTTGCTCCCATTTTAGAGGAACAATGACCCGATGCACATGTTGATGCTACCTCTCTAGAGGAAAAACATATTGATGATGTTGAATATGAGGAAATTGTAGGCGATGAAGGACTGGTGATGTAGAAAAAATAGGAGCATCATAGTTTCATGGTGTTAGAAAAAATCATTACGGATAAAAGCAAAGAAATAAATTTTGAGGTCGGATGGAATGTGTGGGTCCAACATGTTAACCCCAAAAAGGCCATATTCAGCAGTTACATTAGAATCATTGCTCCAAAAGGTGTACCAATTGATTTAGATTTGTGGCATCATGTTATGGACACGATCAAGACACTAATGTGGGAAGATATTATTAAAACATTATGATATCATTTATTTATTTTAATTAAACATAAAATAATGAACCATTGAATTACCCTTCATCATACTTGGAAGATTTCATTGATAGTAGATTACTCTCATAAGAAATATGTATTAATGATTTATAGAAGGATTCAAAAAATATTTCATAGAATTTTAAGAAGATATCATCTTAAATATGTTGATGGGAAAATAAAAATGCACCCACTGCTTATGTATACACGCCTGATAACCCAAGATGCATGGGGTTTGTTTAATAGCAATTGTGTTTAGGTGTATTTTTAGGTACGTTGTGTCTAGTAATTAATTTTTTGAAAATATTTGTATTCATAATTTTGATTGATAATTTTGGATTTATTAAATATAAATTGTGTGCTGAAAATGAGTAATGGATAGAAAAACCAACAGACCCTAACCGTAAAGAAAGGACAGGGTACTCTTCACTTTAAAGCAAATTGGTACATATTTTAAATCTACTGTAATACCTTTATGTGACATAAAATAACAACATAAGTATATTCCTTTATTAATATACTTATTAATAAATCAAAATCCCAAACCACTTCCATCCAACAATATGTTCTATGGAAGGAATCACTTGTAAATAAAGTTGAAATAATAATAGTTCAAAACAAACAAAAACTATGGGAAACATGTGTAAGTATGACACAATAAAGATTTTTTTAATTTAATCAGTATTACATAGAAATGATTATTTATTTTCCTATATTTTCTATCTAACATAGTCATAGGAATCATCAACACCTGTAATAGATGAGAACATGCTATCAATGGCCTTAAATAAGCTAGAAAAGTATGGCGATATTAGTGGTGCAGGTTTTGGGGTGACACCCTAAACATAATTTGAGAAAACAATAGAAGGATAAAGATAGTGAAATGGAAGTGATGAAAGCAAGATTATCTACCCTTTTAGAAAAATTTCAATGGAAGACTAATTTTCTTACAACTATTATGTGGTGAAGCAAAGAGAAGAAACAACTCAAGAACAATGATTCTGTAAAATCCCCCAACCCACCAGCTTTGAGGTGAGACACACCTCTCAAAGAGTTGTGTTATTCATGATCATAAATATTCTAATAATTGTTTATATGAAATGTGAATCTAACAAACACTAATACATTTCCAATACTAATATTCTATAGGGTGAAAATGACTATGATTTATATCTATCAAAACCCACCCATCGCCTTGTAGAATGGGATATGATGTTCAATATCCAATATGACATGCTACACAATAGACCACTTTCAACAATTCATGTGATAGTGGTGATTATCATAGCTCATGAGTTCAGTGCTGAGATACCTATTCCACCTGATGATGAAGATATTCATAAGATCGAAAAATTTGTTGGAATAGTCATATCACAGTTATAATATCTTGTAAAAAATCATATTGATAAATATGTATTCATTTAAAATTATTTTATGATGCTAAAACTTTAACAATTAATGAAAAATGATCTGGAAAAAGGGATGAGGGTCAAATGAACGGTCGACTCAAATCCATCTAAAGGATCGATCAAACGATTGAAAATATCTTCTGAAATCACATTTACCCTTTATATTAAATATCTACATTTACTAACATTAATGATTCATGCAGACAAAAAATTACATAATGGTAGAAGTCATTTAGTTGATTTTGAAGAAAATATGTACAAAGAGGAACAAACAGAATACATTTATTTTGAGAATTTAAATTAATTTCTAAACTATGAATGGATAAGAGACTTAGTTTTAAATTTAAACATGAGGTTTTTTTTCATGATTTTATTTTCCAAAAGTTGATATACTATGTTAATTATTACTAGATACATTTCATATTTTATAGGCATATATACCAATACCAATTGAAGGGATTTCCCCATGAAAAAAATTGGACTCATTAATCCACACCACCTCTACAAAACAAAAAGAAATAGAATCCAAAAAAATGGATTAAATAATGGATACCCTGGCCAAATAGTTGGAATGAAAACTTAGGGATGCCAGACTCTTTTAAATACCAATGATGTAGGGGTAAAACTCTACAATTTAATCATATAAAATATATTTTCATTTCATTCCTTACTTATTTCTTTTTATACTTTTTGAAAACATTGGATTCTCATTGAGGTTAATTTGGATTATCCAAATATTTATTTCCCAGATTCACAACACGGATACCAACAAACCAACTACATAGGATGACATTTTCAATTGGTAATAAACTACATTCAATATTTAATAAATAAAATTCAAGTTATAAAATTTATATTATGTTTTAATAAGGATTATAATATGATAGGGTGGTGTATAAATATTGTCAAAAATTAGAAATGAGGAAAGGGGTTATGCACAAGAATCTTGATAAGTTATAAAACTGGACAAGTATCATTGTATATATATTGATATTTCACTATTATTTATAAATGTTTATTAAATGTACAAAATAAAAAATAGAAACTATTATGGTTATTATGTCTATAAATTTATGAGGTAGATCATATATATATATATATATAATAGCATCCCGAAAGAGGTATTTTTGAAGATAATTACTATTTAATTTAAAATATTTATTAATTATTTCTGTATTTATATTTTTTCAGTACTACTATAACTATAAAAAATACACATATTCACAAGAGGATATAGATTTTAAAATAAATGAATTGGTAACATACCTGATGGTATAATGTAATCAAATAACATGAAGATTCTACTTCTATAAAAGTATTGGATTATTTAATATTTATGTTTTATTTATTTATTTTTAGTATTACTAACATATGTATTATTTTTTTATATAGGTGAATTCATTTTTTTTGAGTTGGGGTGGGTTTTCCAAAGCTACTCATGTCCATGAGAGATTGGAATTCAAGGTTTTAGTAGAGAAAATGAAAACAAGGAAATGGGTCATGAATTTATAAAGCCATCATGAAATTGTGAATTCCTACTACTTATTTAATTTGTTTTATCATAATTTTATCTTCTATTTGAAATTTATTTTCCCTATCATTTTATCTAATAATTATTTAGTTATTTTCATAAATATTTTTTTAAGTCATATATTTAATTCAAAAAACTTAAACAATCCATAAAAAGATAGAATATTCTTTTCTACCAATGTTGCAGTGCTTTCCATTGCTTTTATTGGTCGACATGTGGACACGGTATATTGAGTTGATGTTCTTAGATGAAAAACCATTCCCATTGTTGAAAACTAGTAGAGTTTTGATAGAGATAATATTTACAACATTTTTTATGCATTTTAACTGTTTTAGTCATCCCAAATTATCAATTTGAGCTTATATGAATCAATTTTGGATTTATGATGTGTTTTGGAAAAAATGGTGAAAAACGCATAATTCTGGATTTTAGACATATTTTTACAACAATGGTATTTTAGTCATTTAATGAAAAATATAAATCCAACATGAATAGATATTTTTTTGATGAAATATGTTTTTTATGTTCTTCAATTTTTTCTTCTGGACTAGGAACTGATTCGGCCATCTAATGGGCTTAAAAAATCAAGGATGTTTATGATATTTTCAGGAGGACACCATTGACACCACCAATGTAACAAAACTACAACTCAGCCTACACACATCCAATTGAGGTACGTCTACATGGGATGGCACTAAGACAAATAGGGTCGTCTTTAAAACAAATTTAAGGGAGTTTTGAAGTCATTAAAGATACCATTGAATGTTATATTTGTGAAGGAAGATTTCAAGAACCTGTGTCAAGAAAAAGAATCCTCCAATTTAAAATTCATAACTCATTAATACGATGTCCAAATGCTCTGAAATATGGTGGGAGGATGAAAAAGGGGTTTTGTAACTACTTTAATGAAGGAGGGATGCATGAATGGGCTGTTTAAGGGGTCATTAAAACATCCTAATCTGCAGGTTTTCGATTCGGCGAGTCTGATTGGATAGAATAAATAGTCAAAGTAAAACAGGAACAACTCTTGTTATACGTGTCCAAATCCGCTGATATTTTGAGGGGGGAAACGCACAAGATAATTATTAACAACATTCAAGAAGGTTAAAACACATGAAGATGTCATTTAATGGGTCTACAACGCATCAACATTTGGGAGACAAATTCTGGCTATAAAAGGAGGAGAGCTCCTCCCTCTCAAAGCATCTCTCATTCTTTCCAATTCCTTCTGGGACACCAAGAAAGATAAATTTTCAGCATTATTTCTTTTATTTATTTTCTTTTCCATAGTTTTTTAATGATTTATTCTTCCCCACTATCTTGATTACTCTAACCATGGTGGGGTAAAAATTTGGAGTGATTGGGGAAGAGTTGGTTTTCTATTTTGTAATGCTTGAGTTCTTGGATGTAATTGAATGAAATTTCTTTCTTCTTAAAAGTTGTTTTCAATTTCATTTAGCGTATTTTAATTTCAAGTGTGATAGTTTTTTAATTTTAATTATATTATTGATATTTTCCTTGGTAAAATAATGATTATCTCCCTCCACTGATTTTTGGTTTATATACGATGGAATAGAATAGGGATTAGAGGCGATGTACTCGATGATTGTCAGTACGTGTAAAAGGGGTAGTGAATGTTCTTGATATTTTGGGATAAACAAGACCCAATCGGGTATTTCCCATGTTAATGAAAGATATTCAATATAAATATTTTACACATGGAAATAAAGTTGACCAAACTGAGATCTTGGTATGGTTTTCTCTCACCATCATAATTTCACCAAGGAAGTGAGATGAAACGATTATGGAAACACACTTTAATTAACTAAGAAAGAAGAGGGTTGAATTAAATTTAACAAGGATAGAATTACAATTGGGTAACCAACACCAACCTAATCACCCTTTTAATATCATATTTTTTCAATCAATTGAATTTGAATTTCCATTCAACAGTTTTATTATCACACACACCATTTTTAATCTCTTTTAAATGTGAACAACTATTTTGTGTGCAGTCCTCTTTGGGAGACATCCTAGGTCAACCACATTACTACATTTTAAAATAGGAAATAATTGTTTTTCCATGACCTACAATAGGCGTGCGTCAAACTTGGCGCCGTTGTTGGGGAGGTAGTTCCACATTCAAATCATAAATATTTTACATTTTTCAAATTAAAATAAAATAATATAAAACACTTTCCATGTTGTTTTCAAATGACTATTTCATTAATTTATGTAATAATTACCCACATGTACATGAACCAATTATTGAATCATCTTGGTCTACCAAGGATAGTGTTTATTTCTTTGATAAACAGATTAGGGGAGCTCAAATCCAAATCATCAAGGATGATGAATTCAAGGATCTCATTCAAGACCTTGATGAAAACCATGGATACTCGGTATTAGAGGGATTGTCTAGAGAATTATTGAACTCCAAGAGTAGTTCCCATAATTTTATCAAGAAGTGGTTGAGGTGCAACAGAAAGAGGAAATTCAAACAAAAGATCAGTTGCAAGGACCTAGAGAAGAAATACAGGATCTGGAGAGAAAAATGGAATGGATAATTTAATATGTTCATACATCCTAAGAGAAACCCGAACATAAACATGAGCCATTATTGGAAGTGGATTCCCATATCGTACTTGATGTTGAAGAACCTGGGGAATCCATGATGTAATTAAAAGAATATCCATTTGGCCCTTCCCAACCATTACTGAAGAATATTGATGAAGAAGATGTGGCTTATGAAGTAAGTATGGGAGATCAACAAGATCTAGATGAGTTCTAGAATGAGTGCGATGAACTACATGATCCCCCTATTCCTCATAATATAGAATATCCAGAATCATTGATGGAAGACAACAACAAAAAGTGTAATTGGAAGAGAATATTGTGGTGTTTTACTGCCTACCTCAAGCTTGTAAAATTCAACTCCAAGAGGAACTTTCCACTGAAGGAGAAGGTGAAGCCGAGAAAACTCAGGGAGGTGATCTTTTCTTAAACTAATTATCTTATTGTTTTATTGAATCTGAATTGAGTATCAAATCCCCTTTCTTTAAATTTTCAGATTCAGACAACTCATGTATTGTCTTGGAGGATGAGGAAGAAAAGGAATATGCACTTAAAGATGAATAGTTGGAGCTCCCCAAACATGTTTATCATTTATTTAAGGGAGTACATGAGATGATTCAATTGGCATTTCCTGAGGAAAAGGATACCCAATATTCTTACATTGAAAGAGAATAATTTTATATTCACACTTCATGCTTTAACTTTGTTCAAATAGAATTATACTCTGACTTTCCATTTGATTTTTTCAATGATACAACATACCTTTAGAAACCACTGGAGAATAAAGAGGAGGCTATGAAATAGGACACCAAGAAAGACTAGGACTCCTTATTTATCCTACCCCCACCAAGAAAGTTGTATTTTATTGTCATAGGGGTGAATTTATTGTACTATACCCATGGAGTCCTCAAAAAAAAGGATGAAGTGCATGATGTGAAGAAAAAGATTTGTTGGTTCATCACAAAGAAACACAACACACCATCATATTGGGGATAACCAACTAAAACTGCCCATCTGGAGGTAGTAAAAATCCACAACCCACTTGGGGGATTAAACAAAGATCTATCCTTCTTTTCTCATCCTATTTATATTTTAATTTCATTATATAAATGTATTATGTTTTCTTTTTTTCTTTTTCTTACAGGTTATTGGTGTGTAACACTTAGGAGCCTAACTCAATGTTTCACTACCAATAAATCATGTTGTACCTCCATTTCACACTTGCTTTCTCTTATGATTCATTTCAAAACTGACTTACATGTTATATCAACTTTAATTCATTGAAGACACTGTATTATTTATGTGTGGGGGAGGGAACCCTTTTAGTTTAGGATTTCCATTTGTTGTTTTTTTTAAAATGTGTGTTTTCAAATTTTTGTGTGTTTCTTTTTCATTTTATTTGTGTGTTTTTGAAAATTTTGAGCTGAAATGATTATCATTTCCATTTTTGAAACCCATGTAAATGAGTGAACCAATATATTCCATGAAACTAAGATTAAATGAATAGTGAAATGACTTTGTTTCAAGTTCAAATCTTTTGGAATTTCATAAAATGTACTCTAATTTTTAAAATCCCATGCCACATCTCACTGTCTTTATTTTTGAAATCACATCCCTGTGAGGCTTCTTTAAACTTTTTGTCGTATTCATTACATTCACCTCATTTCTTAAGAGAACAAGACCATGATTTCTTTTACTAGAATTTGATTTATTCTTTATAAAACAAAAGGGTTTGAGGTACTTGTGTTTTAAATGATTGATGCATTTATTGGTTTTAAGCCCCCTTTTCAAAATAATCCTTTTCATTATAGCCTAACTTATACATTAATCATTGTATCCCTTAAAAGCCATGAACATCCTATTATTTTAGCCACATTACAAGATAATTTTCCCTATCCAACCTGCTCTTGAAGTAAAATTGCATGATCTAGTTGAACTTAAGTGTGGGAGAAGATGTCTTGTGGTGTACTACGTCATTTGGTGATATTTGGGTGGAAATTAAAATGTTCAAGAGATGATGTTTCTATTGAATATTTTATTTTGTTAAAAGTTGTACCTTTTCTGGAGCTTTCAGGATAAGATAATTTGTGCCTTTTCTGGAGCTTCTAATGGACAAAGATAGCTGTGCCTTATCTATATCTTTCAATAAAAATCATGATTGAAAAGATTGAATTTTTTTATACTAAAATGCTGAGGTGTTTGGATATTTCTTAATCTTTTATTAAGATAGATATGAATTTCTAATAATGGGAGTTAGGAGGATACTATACTTGAGTGAAAATTTTAATTGTGAAATTTTGTTTCAAAAAGATCCAAGACCTCCTCATTCCGTCATAGATTTTTTTACATAACAATCCTACCAACCAAAATCCACAGAATAACCCTAAAAAGTACTCATGATAAAAACAGTTCCTCAAATCACATAGGGTGGAGAAGTAGGAATTTATCAATCCTATGGGGACTCTTGTGTGATTTTGGATGTGAAAAGCCTTGTTGAACATTTACATTTGTGAAATGAGAGAAAATTCATGTGTGGTAGGTGTTTTGTGTGCATGGGATATGAAATGAAGTGGAAATATATTATATAATATAAAATGGGGAAGTTGAAATAATGATTTTTTATGAGGAATGATATCTTTTTATTTCTTAGTATGGATTTGTTGGATATCATTGGTATGTGTTTTGGATTAGATTTTATTTGATTTTGAGGTCTACTTGTCCAGGAGTCCAAGTGCTATGTGTGGGGGAATTGATAGAGCTAATATTTTCTAATTTTTTTGTATGCATTTCAATTGTTTTAATCATCCCAAAATATCAATTTGAGATTATATGAAACAATTTGGAATTTATGATGTGTTTTGAGCAAAATGGTGAAAAACACCTAATTCTAGATTTTATACAAATTTTTACATCAATGGTATTTTAGTTATTTCATGAAAAATATAAATCCAAATTGATTAAATTATTTTGTGTTGGAATCATTATTTTTTGTGATTACATTTTTTCTTCTGGACTAGGAGCTTATTCGAACATTTAAAGGGCCTAAAAAATCAATGAAATTTATTATTTTTCTGGGCAGACAACGTCGACCCCACCACCGTAACGGAACCACAACTTGGCCTACACACAAACAATTGGGGTACGTCTACCTAGGATTGCACGAAGAAATATAGGGGTGAATCTAAGAAAATTTGGCGGAGTTTTTAAGTAATTAATTCCACCATTGAATGTTATATTTTCTATGGAAGCTTCCTAGAACCTGTGTCCAGAAAAAGAAACCTCAAATGAAAAATTAATAACTCATTCATATGATTTCAAAATACTATGAAATGTGGTGGGTGGATGAAGAAAGAGTTTTGAAACATAATCCAGGAAGTTACGGACCTTTGAATTTTCCATTTAAGGGGTCATTAAAGCATCCTAATCCAGAGGTTTCCAATTTCTAGAGTTTTACAGGACAAAATCAATGATCAATGTAAAATGGGAATTGATTTGGGAATACTTTTTCAAATCCACTATATTTTGAGGGGAAACGACCAAGATAATTATGAAAAACAATCAAGTAGGGTGAAACTCATGAAGATGTCATTTAAAGGGGATACAACACATCATCATTCGGGGGAGAAATTCAAGGTATAAAAGGAGGAGAGCTCCTCCCTCTCAAAGCATATCTCATTACTTCCCATTCCTTCTGGGACACCAAGAAAGAGAAATTTTCGGCTTTCTTTATTTTATTTGTTTTCTCTTTCATATTTTTTTAATTAATTCTTCTTCCTTATTCATCATGATTATTCTTACCATGGTGGGGTAAACATTTTAAGTGATCGGGGAAGTTTTGGTTTTCTATTTTGTAATTCGTGAGTTATTGGACGTAATTGAATGAAATTTCATTCTTCTTAAAAGTTGTTTTCAATTTCATATAGCAAACTTTATTATAAAGTGCTATTATTCTTGAATTATAATTCTGTTATTGATTTTTTCCTTTTAAAAATAATCATTATCTCCCTCTACTGATTTCAGGTTTATATACGATGGAATAGACCGAGGATTAGTGGTGAAGTACTCGACGATTATTAGTACTTGTAAAAGCGGTAGTGAATGTTCTTGATTTTTTGGGATACACAAGACTTGATCAGGTATTGCCCATGTCAATTGAGGATATTCAATACAACTATTTTTCCCATGGAAGGAGAGTTGACCAAACTGGGATCTTGGTAAGGTTTTCTCTCACTATCATAATTTCACCAAGGAAGTGAGAGGAAACGATTGTGGAAACTCACTTTAATCAACTTAGAAAAAGAGGTTTGAATTAAATTGAACAATGATAGAATTATAACTAGGAAGCCGTCCACGACCTAATCACCATTTTAATATCATATTTTTTCAATCATTTGAATTAGAATTCCCATTCAATCATTTTCTTATCAAACACAACATTTTACCCTCTTTTAAACTTGACAAACTGTTTTGTGTGCAATCCTCTTTGGGATACATCCTAGGTCAACCACATTACTACATTTTAACTTAGGAAAAAGTTTTTTCCATGCCCTATGATAGGCATGCCTCTTTCTTAGAATGCTATTATGCATATTGTGGTGACTTCTCGTGATATAATGGGCAGAAGATCTTCCTCTGCTCTTACAGTTTTCAATAATGAGAAAGGTTTTTCAGCTAAGAACATTGACTCAATATGAATTTTTGGAAGTTCTATAAATAAATGAAATGGTAATCAGGATAAATTTGGTAGTTAGTATTTCTTCAGACTTTTGGATGTATAGGAATCAGTGACACCTCAATTCAACACATGGTGTGACCAGTACGACTCAAGGTGTTTTTTTAAAAATTGATATTAATCTTAGTAAAATAGACAAATGAAAAAAATAAAACAATACAAACGCATCTATTTTATTTTTATACCTTATTTTAATGATCTATAATTCACTTAGGGTGGGTAGGAATCAGTCTTACCTCAATACGATGCACGGTGTGACCGGTATGACTCCAAGTGAATGTTATCAGTTTAAAATTGACATTTTAGTTCACAATTTGACACTAACTAAAAAATAATAAAACAAGCTCATATTTTATAGATAATTTATGAAATAAATTCATGAATCATTTGTGACCTAAAAAATTTTGTCTTATATCAAACTGATACACAATGTGATCGGTATAAGTCAAAGTGTGTGTTTCTAGTTTAAAATGACTTTTTAGTAAAAATGATATGTGAAGTACTAAAAATCTGAAAAAAAAACATTTTTATTTTTTTGATACTTTATTAATATTATTCATGATTCATTTGGGATGTTTATGAATCACCCACACCTCAATCTGACACATGGTGTGACTGGTATGACATCAAGTGAATCTTTTTTATTTAAAAGTGACATCAATTTTATTAAAAAGGAAAATAGACATACTCGAAACTAATCAAACACATTAATATTATTTTGATACATTAGGGGAATGATATATATGTCATTTTAGACATTTATGAATAATCTACACATTAACCTATGACATGATGTGACCAGTATGACTTTAAGTTTGTATTTTTATTCAAAATTGTCATTAATTTTAGAAAAATGAACAAGTGATGTACTGAAACCAAGAAACCACATTTAGATTGTTTTGATCTTTTTATTAAAATGATCGATAAGTCATTTTTAGAAATGTAGTAATTGGAATCAGCTCAATATAATGCATGATGTGACTGGTCTGACTCCAGGTGCATATTTTTATTTAAAATTGACATTATTTTTAGTAAAAATAGAAACTGAAATACTCAAAACTAAGAAAATGCATTTAGATTATTTTTATAATTTAAAATGATGATCCATAATTCAGTTTTGATGTATAGAAATCAACCAAAACTCAATATGATGTACTGTGACTGATATGCCTCTATGTGTGTCTTTTTATTTTAAATTGACATGAATTTTTGAAAAATAAACAAGTGACCTATTGAAAACTATTAAAAAACAATCTAATTATTTTTCTACTTTAGGAAAATGATTTATGAGTAATTTATTATGTATTAGAATTATCTTCACCAAAATATGATGCACGGTTTGACCGGTATGACTACAAGTGAATCTTTTTTTTAAATTTACCTCAATTTTAGTAAAAAGGACAATGAACATACTCAAAATAGAGAAAATGAATTCATATTGTTTTGATACATGATACAATATCCATTTTTGATGTGTATAAATCAACTAAAACTCAATTAGAAGCACATTGGGACTGATATGACTCCAAGTGTGTCTTTTTATTTCAAATTGACATTAATTTTAGAAAAAGGAACAAGTGGAGAACTAAAAACTGAGAAAAAAAATTTGGATTGTTTTGAAACTTTAGGAAAAAAATCCATGAGTCATTTGGGACATGTAGGAATCAACTACACCTCAATCTGAAATATGGAGTGACTGGTATGACTCTAATTGCATCTTTTTATTTAAAATTGACATCAATTTTAGAAAAAATGACAACTAACATACTCATAAGAGAGAAAATACATTCATATTATTCTGATACATTAGGGAAATTATCTATAATTCATTTGAGATTTTTAAGAATTAGCCTCTCCAAAATCATATTCACGATGTTACCAGTTTGACTCAAAGTGCCTGTTATCAGTTTAAAATTAAAATTTTAGTTCAAAAAGTGTGTCACTTACAGAAGACCAAGAAAATGAGCTATAATTCTATTGATAATTTTAGATAGTAATTCAAAAAGTCATTTGTGACATATAGGATGTAGTATCATGTCAAACCAACACATGATGTGACTAGTATGACTGAAAGGGTGTGTTTCTAGTTTGAAATTACATTTTATTAAAAAACATAAGTGACGTACTGAAAACTGAGAATATGTATTCATATTGTTTTCATACATTAGGAAAATGGTCCATATGTAATTTTTGAAGTATAGGAACCAACAACACCTCAATATCACACATGGTGTGTCCAGTATAACTCCAACTGTGTCTTTATTTAAAATTGAAAATAATTTCTTTAGAAAGAATAATTTACATACTCAAAACTATGAAAATGCATTCAATTTTTTTTGATACTCTGGAAAAAATATCCATACCTCGTTTGTGATGTGTTGGAATCAACTTACCTTAATTCAAATTATGGTGTGACTAGAATAACTCCATGAATGTATTTTCATTTAAAGTTTATAATTTTTAATGAATTCTTTCATACTAATGTTTAATTTATTTATTTTTAAAGTTATTAACATATGATTTTTTTCTTATATAGTTGGATTCATTTTCTCGGGTTGAGGTGATTTTTTTGGTAATAGATTCCATGGGTGAACCTTATAGAGAGGGGACCATGGGCACCAAAGACGATGAAACATTAATGCTTTTAAATTTATGGGGATAATAATTATAAATGTAATTATGAAAAATATTATTTGAAATGTATATAGTATTTTTTTGTACACATGATGTAAAATTTATTTCAGTTAAATTATATTTTTTGTTCAGTATATAGGTTGGGGTTGTTGTAGGGTACTATTATACAAATAAAACATTACAGCAGGTGGATCCTTTATCAATTCTAGAAATAACGCTGATAAAGGGTCATCATTATCAACGCTAAACTAGTGTTGATAGGGGGGGGGTCTTAATCAGTTTTTTTGCACTAATAAAGGGGGGCCCTTTTAATAACTTTGAGATTAAAAATGAATTATTAGCACTGTTAGAAGACCTTTTGGGAACTGTTAAAGGGAATATCTGTAGTAGTATATTCATTTCATCCTAAGTGTAAAACACATCACTACATGTCTACCACAGAGGTGATCAAACCATGAAGGACAACATAAGGGAAACCAAACCCTAAACATCCAATTCATAACCTAGGGATCTCATCAGGAAGATCCGAAACTGGAGGTATCATCGACCCTAATCCACCAAACATGCATTAACAACCCCACCTTCCCATCTATTATGGGTAACACTGAAACATAACAATGAATACTTTCTTCTAGAACAACACTTTCCACAATGTCCCACAAGAACACCATGAATATGAGTCCCCAAAAGCGGTAATTAGATCGATGTGAGGAATCCAAACCTTGATATATGAAATGATGCTCAAGGGATATCAGCCTCACAGAAGGGTAACCTACACCCCTTTTCATGGCGGGGTTCCTCTATGCTCAACTTCCTCTATTATCATGATGTTTTATACCATCACATCTGGGTACTTGTGCCCCACCAAGGGCCAAGAACAACCAATGTGAGTTACCAATACTTATCACAAAATAGATATGGTCTCATAATTACATAAACCCAGCGGTCCATTGAGATGATCCATAAAAAAATTTCCATAGCCGCCAAACCCCTCCTCCTATGGCTCTAACATATAGCGAATGTGGGAGTGTGAATTTATCCACTGTTTTCACTGCTTATAGGCCAGAAGGCTAAAATGGGAAGTTGTAAACAATCAAATTCCTGAGCTCTAATGAAAAACCACATTCACTAGTCTTGACTTATGAATACAAAGTAAGTATAGAGATTTTTCAAGTTCTATACCCATCCATAAATATCTTTTGGCGACCTTATTACATAGAAGGAACTATTGGGGACAAACCAAATTTCTGATGTTGTTCATATGGAGTTAAAATTAAAATTAACCGATTACACCATGAAAATGACAATAGATGGTCTAATGGATTATTCAATCATGATCTACAAAGAAAAATACGTAGGATTGAATCCAAAAAAGAATTAATCACAATACATATGGAAGATGTTTCATGATGTAACATGAGGCTCATATCGTAAATTTTAATTTTATATTGTATATTGTACATAAATAATTCATCTCAGTGACTAGATCATTATGCGATAAATGAATCATCAATATGAAATAATAGTAAGTATATAAACTTGAAAAAATTATTTATAACAACCATAATAATAAAATTATTATTTTTAATAATATTATTAAAATATAACTCGTGATGTTGGGGCCAGTTGGGAGAAATTTTAGTCAACTCCACCCTATCTTCTCTCCAAAATTATGTAGCCGCTCCACCCTTCATAACATATTCATAAAATTTTTTATTATTATATATTTTTTCTCATAAATTTTTCCACATGGTTAGCCTCTGAATCACCATTGTGTGGATCCCGCACTACCAACCACTTGGAGGTGCACCGTAGACAACCCGGAGACCGTGCTGCCGACATCCTTACATCCTGCTGCAATCCCATGAATGAAACATCCTTCGCCGTATACATCTCACCATGTTGTCCAACCACAAATAATCTCTCACTAAACTACTTCTCCCATGTGGACTAAAATTGTAGTTCCCCAAGGGTAAACACATCTAGATCTAACAATAGTCTATGTTTTTTCATATGATACTCGGTTGACAACATATCACTAATTTATCACAATTGGAATGTTTCAACTGAAAATATATATTTTTATACATTATACATTTTTATTTGATCTCACAATGAACATGATTTTTTGAACTGGCTCATCCTGGAGGTAAACACCACCACAAAAAAATTAATAAAACTATCAAATAAATTTTGTAAGATCATTTTCCTCTCTACATTTAAAATTTATCATTTATTAAGTATCAGGCTCATAAATTAAAAAAAACAAGCCAACACTTTTGTGAGAAAAAATAGTGGTCACTACAATAGTCACCCCACCCAATGGGGTGACTTCCATGAATAGTAATTTTCTACATGAATCATCAATTTACAATGTAAACAATACTAACACCACAACATATGTTTCCATTGATATCACATTAAGATACATGATATATTTCATATCAAGGATGCTAATAGCTCACCTAAATCACATTGTAACAACCTGTGTCATTATAAGATGGTGGAATTTGTAATCCCCTCAAAATCCAATGTAATAGAATCTGGTGTAAATATAAATAAAAAATTTTGATTTGAAGGAGTGTCTTTTTTACTTGTTTTTGTTGATTAGAAAGGATACATTTGAAAATTTATAACAATGATTTTAAAAATTCCCATTCACTTCATTAAATTTTTATACTTTTATAACATTTGAACATCCCATGTTCTTATGTTTTTTTGTAGGAAAACTAGATGTTTTACTAGATAGAGAATATCACAAATACCAAACAGAGTTTCATCAGAAGGATATATAATTTGTATATTAGACCAATGAATACTATGTTCACTAGATAGAAGTTTATAAAACCAATCAGACATTGTATAATAGAGTCTATTAGATGATGTTATGGTAAGGATACCGGAAATAGTTTATCATACGAAGACATACATGTCTACCAAATTAGATTTAATTAATCCCACTAGATGAAGAACATCATACGATCTACAAAATGGAGAATTTTTGTCCTACCTGATAGAACCTAAAATCCTTTTAATGGGGCTATATCATATGGATTATCAGATGAAGACATTATTTTGAACCTTTCAATTGAATAAGAAGTTCTTCTGATGCCATTTTATTTTTTATTATCTACCAATCATTCTTTGTAATGGTAAATCCACTGAACATTAATATTTTTGAATCGTGATTATATTATATTTAATTATATTCAATATTCTATATGAATTAAATTTTTTCATTGATTTTTCAATAAAATATTTCAAAATTCATAAGTGTTTCTATCTCTATCACCCTTTATTGAGGGGGGTTTCAATATTATGAACCAATAATAATTTTTATGGTGAAACTACCACCCCTTTAATTGTAATATCTAAAATTATGATTGATCATGGAAAATTCACTTACATTCATGATATTCTTTTCTTTGTACCATGATTGATATCTTCCATAAAATATAAGAGTTTTTTCCTAACTTGATCTCCTTTTTTGAGTTATAATATTTATCCTTGAGTTTCATATTTCATTTCATATGGTGTTCCCTATTTCTATCTATGGAAATAAATTTTAGTTTGAAATCATCCAAATAGGTGAATTCTCTTCCCTCTTGAAAATGAAACTATATTAAGAATAATTCCCATCCACATAAATTCCACTTTATAATTCATTTCAATTTTTCATATTCCCACCATTGTTTTACATTAATATTTTTAATACCAAGCATGTCTTATTTCCTATTCCATTTAAATTTCTCATTAACCCATTTCAATAAGTTTATTTTTATTGTTTTCACAATGTGGGTTTTCAATAAAGGTATAAAAAAAGGGGTTTCTTCCCCTTTACCAGAAAAAGTTTTTCTTTCACTCTGCACTTCGTCTAGATAATCCTTTATCCCTCTTTAAATCCTTCAGTATTGATATATCCTTTTAAAATAATTTTTTACAATGTATTTCACATCACCTTTTTGAAAATGAATTTCTAAAATTCCCCACAACATCATCATTTATGATAATGTTAAAATTGTTTTTCAAAAACCACTTTTACATTTTTTCATCCATTTTACCATTTTAATTTTAAAAGGAATTACCCTATTGGAATTTATGTTAGATTATTTACCCTATGTTTTACATTATACTATTTTATTTTTTTAGAAATTAATATTTTGGTATCAAACATACCCAATTATTATTCTCTTGTGTGTTACTGTTAGATACATTGTTTTTGAAATTGTGTTTTTTCATCTAAGTCAAAATTCTTCTATGTTTTGTTTACTAGGGATATGTTAATTTAAAATCATCCACCTTATTTTCCTAGATGGTTGATTTCCATGTTTTGGGGAAATAATCATGAAACCCATTTCATTCTTGGGATAATATTACTTTATTTAAATTATGAATGTTTTTTCTATATAGAACAATTATTCATGTACATAATATGATGTGATAAGTTATATCTTCTGAAATGTTATATAAAGGATTATGGAGTGTACCTAATCTACTATGGTACTTTTTATACCATTCCATGATGGTCATGGGAGTGAACCTTAACATATTCTAATGATGTTATGATTTATGTTTTGGCGATAATCTTATGATACAAAGATCATTTCATATATGTTTTATTATATAAAATCCTCACACTATGATTCTTGGCAGATGATCCATGTTTTATTGGGTATAAATTCTATATTTTTTATTCATGTTCCTTTCTTACATTCTCATACCCATATGTTTATGTCATGTTAACTTATAATATTTGATTATTTTCACTTACTATAACACTTAATAATCATTTGAGATTTCCCCTTATTATGTTTCCTCTTAATTATGATTGTAAGGAATGTAATATGTGTGGTATGTCTAGGATATTATCAAGTGTAGAAAATTTGAGGGAGGTGTTGAATACTTGTTATGGATTCAGCAATTTCTTATAAAGTGTAGAAAATTCCCATTAAATTAAAAATACATGGGTGTTGTTATATAATGTATTGTTCAAATTTTATAAAACTATAAACTTAAAAGATAATGGGTATCACTACTAGAGATTGTGCTTTTAACAATGCTATAAAATAGCTTTGTCAGCACAAATAATTTCTAACTACATAAGTGATATTAAAAGAATGAGGCCTTTATTATAATAAGAAAAATCACCAATAAAGGCCCCCTTTATCAGTGATAACAATAATTACCCATAAAGACAATCTTTATCAGTTATTTTTGTTAGCATTGATAAAGGGTCTCTTTATAAAATCTTTATTTTCAATGCTGATAAAGGGACCCTTTATGATCACATTCTTGAGCACTGATAAATGAAACCCTGTATCATCACTTTTTTTTCATTGTTAATGGAACCCTTTATTAGTGATTTCTGTAGAACTGATAAAGATGTCTTATCAATTCTTAAACAAGCACTTGTAAAGACTATATTAGCTAATTCAAAACGTTATCTCTATAACAGCCATGAAACAACTCTATAAAAACAAGCCCAATTATAATATATAAATAGGAATATAAATATATAGAAAAAATGATGGGAATACATATATCACATTACACTATCATTTAATATCAAAATTTACATAAAAAATATTTACATTGATGTCATATTTACCATAAATAAAAAAACATTACAACCCATATACAAAATCTAAATGAGAAGTATTTTTCTAATGATCAACATATATATAAAAGATTATCCCTGAAATAATTTTTTTTAGTAACAGTGAATAAAAAGTAAAAAATATATAATTTAAATGTTATATAATCCACATATGGCATGAAATATTAAAAGACTTACATTTTTAATTATTTTTGGATAATACCATTTTTAGTAATTTGGTTTTGAGGGAGCTTACATGAGAACATGAGCCTTAGCCCAGTTGGTAAGTACTCCGTAAGTGCATCCAAGTGACCAGGGATCAAAACCAGGCAGAGGCAGAATTTCCGGGGGTACTGTAGCAGTACTGTAGCGGGAAATGTGCAGTACTGTAGTAGGTACTGTAGCGGGAACTGTAGCAGGAACTGTAGCAGCTGGGAATATGCCCCTGTTTAGGCCTTCAGGCCACCGATTTGGTCCCTGAGTCCTTTAAAGCCTTCAGGCCACCCAGGCCTTTGGGTCAGTAAGGCCTTAGGGCCACCTCAAGGACTTCAAGCCACCTCAAGTGCAGATGCAATCCGGACAACCTACAAGGAACAAGCTCTACAAGGAGGATGAGTAGGGAGCTTTCACCACAGCAGAAGCTAAACGGATTGAAAGAATGAGAGGGTATGGAACCTTCCATCGAGACAAGCATGTGCATGCACAGGAATGCCTAGCCAAACAGCCATGGAAAGGTGGAGATCTGATTTTAGGATGAAGATGATGGGGAGGAGTATTTCCAAGTAGTTAGTCTGGGTTGTATGTAATGTTTGAAGCCTACAGGAAATGAATTACTCTAAGGCCTATGGTCCATGTAATACTTATGCCTACAGGCCATGTAAGGGTTCCACCTCACCCCTTAAAAGGTGTATTATCAAAAATCAATAAAAAATTAAGGCCTTCGGGCCATTGGAGGGAGCTTACATGACTTATAGGTCCGGTAGGCACATGTCCTAAGTACATGACCCTGAAGGCCCCAAATACAAGACACTAATAGAACATACCCTCTACATCATATTTTATATTTCTGACAAATCTCCGATCCTTTCATGTTTTCATAACTAGCATTACCCTGTGTAGAGATGTATGGTGTATAGTACCGATGAAAAATGTTATACCCTCTCATCCTTCTTAATCTGGTAGCACTGCAAAGTTGGGTGCACTTCACTGAAGCCCCATCTAGGTCTGGATACGTGGAATTCATGCCTTCATATTTTTTATCCAAATTCTTCATTCCTAGTTGCTCAAATAACCATAGATTTACACTATCCTACTTCCTACTACCTTCAGTGGTTCTTCCATCATTGAGGAATATCCCACCGACCATCGTTCGCCCACTATTGTGGTCACCACCCGACATCGGACCTCCCTATTTATCATCATATCTTGATACTAGTCTTGTCTTCACTATAGAACCCCTACATATTATTGTAGACACATCACTTGTTGCTAGCCACAACCACTATCCTACTAGCCCACCTCACTACGGTCAATGTTGGATGACCCCCTTCACCGATTTGGTCCTTTTCCAAAACTGCCCGCCTCCACCCTATTCCCTTTTTTCTCCATCCACGCAAAATATTAGAGTTATACTTGTATTTTATCATGGGATTTGATGTAGGATTATAGGAAAACTTTACCCCAAGGCTGGACAACAACTTCTATATATGATAAATTATACAATTAATTACTTTATATATTAATGATATTAATAGTTAATCGTGTGTCATATTAAAATGTGATCAATTATTACATGCCATAAATGAATTAGGGATTGTTTACATAAATATTGGAAATAATTAGAGCTCATTTTCTCAGTTTTGGATATGTGATATGTGTTTTAAACTAAAATGACACTTTTATATTGAAAATATGCACTTCAAGTCATACCAATCACCTAATGTGTATTATTGGTGTGTGGTAAATTTCTATAAATAATAAATGAATTATGGATCATTATTCTAAATTTTGAAAACATGGAACACAATATTCTAATATGGTGAACAATATTTAAGGTTTTACACGAATATCTTCCAATTTAGTACTCTTCATAGACATACCCAACAAAAAACATTTCTTCATAACCTTGGGAAAGGAAACACAAGAAATGGAAAGAATAGATTCTTAGTATGGGTAAACATTAGGGAAGTAAATCTATGATCATATGATAGAATAAGATAATAATAAGGGTATGTTATAATGAAAAAAACTTATGATGTTCATACACAATCCATAAAATAACATAAACACGAGTCAACGAATAAAGACTGATAGATTATAAGACATGAATCATATGGGTATAATAGAATGTGATCCATGAGATAATATCATTGGAATAATATATATATTTGTTATATAATGTAAAGCCACCTATTTCAATAGTTTTATATCCTGGTTATAGCCTCTGAAACCATGGGTATATTTTATACCCACAGTTTTCAGAATTGGGACCTATTGGGGTGATAATATAGACCTATACCCATAGTTTCTATACAAAATAGGGGAATAGGTCCCATAAATTCTTCCATACCTACGGTTTAAAAAACCATGGGTACATAATTTCCCATCAGAGAATATGTACCCACAATTATAAAATCCATGGGTATAAGCAGCTACTTGCATTTGGAAGCAGTACCACCACTTCTTCCTTAGGCTCCTGAAAATCAAATAAAACATACCACATAAATTTAATGAAATTCAAAATTTCAACAATTTGTATCCAAAAAATAACTTTTAATAGTTTTCAAACCATATAAAATTCTAAAACAAAAATATACATCCATGAAAAAAATCAATTCAATTCATTATAGAACTAAACAACTGTCCTTCCAACTAAGTCAAAAATGGAGTGGATTAATATATCCCCATCACCAACATCCTTATCCTAAAAAAATCATCAAAAACAACAAAAAAATCATCATCATTATCAATAGAAACATCCTCACCAATAACATCATTTGTATAAGCAACGTCATCATTATCATCATCACCACCACCTTAAGCTTGATCGCCACTAGGAACCTCATTGGAATCACTTAGGGAATCATTTAAAGAACAAATATATTTTATATATGAATCAATAGTAGTATAACCCTATGATAAAATTTATTAACATATAACTGACATAGCTTTTAGGAATTTTTATATAATCATCTTACTTATTTCACGCTCAAGTTTACTTCTTTGATGTTCCCATAAAGCTATTTTTTCTTACTCATCTACTTATGAATGATAATTTTATATCTCGGGGGCTCTGAGAGGCTTGAGAGGAGTCCGAGGAGGACTAATACCTAGCGGGGATGATGTTTTTCCCTGGTCGACATCGAACACTACCCTAGTGCTCATCACCTAATACCTGAATCAAATGACCATTCAGTTTGAAATTTTCATATTCTTTATCATCAAGGGCCTCTAGGAAATTCTATTGAAAATATAAACATTATATTTAATTATAAATTTCTTCTAAATATTAGAAATACAAGGAAAAAACTTATAATAATTTATTTTGTTTGGGTATTTACTGCACTTCTATCATTTTTCTTCCTACTTGAGAAAAATAATTTATCTTGATGTACACGACCCTCAATGGAAAATATAGATTGCGGAAAATGAAATTTATTAGTATACACATATTCAAAATGTAAAAATTTCAAAATCTAGAATAATAATGAATTGTAATAACAATTAAATGAATGAAATATTTATAAATTTAAAAATATGATAAATATTGATGGAAAATTCATATATAAAAAATAATCATAAATTTTTTATAATTTTAGGTAATCATTATGAACATTCAACAATGTTGAATATGAATTATTTATATTCATTTCATTTTATTAACTCCATATTATTAATTATATAGCCAATGATCCATTATGCCTAGAGGCCAATTGGATATTACACTACTAGAAAACACGCCTATAATAATGCTTGAATAGGCCTTTATCACCACTAGAAAAGTGCTAAATAACTCAACATGGTTAAAAGGCCAAATATTTTATCAGTGCTAGAAAATCATTGATAAAGGAAACCTTTATCAGCTCAAATAAAAGCGCTGATAAAGCATACATCAACAAGGGATTTTAAAATAACTGATAAATGAAACCATTTACTATAACTTCCGTTTAGCACTATTAAAGAGACCCTTTATTAGTGCTTCTAAAAGAACTGATAAATATTAATTTATTAGCACTTTAAAAAGCACTGATAAAATTATGGTTTATTAGTTCTTCTACAAGAACAAATAAATCTACCATTTATCAATACTTTCAAAAGCACTAATAAATGTGAAAATTATAGTGTTATGGTACAACACACTACATCACCATTAACAGGTGTCGTGTGAAGAAACAACACACTACATAATAAGAAATAGCAACAGAACTTTACAAAATAGGATATAATTACTAAATATAAATAAAATAAAATTTAAATCAAAAATAAAAGAAAAAAAACCGTATTATGGAATATTTCAATTTCTTTTTTACTAAAATTAATGTAAATTTTGAAAAAAGCGCACTTGGAGTCATACCCGTCACACCGTCAGTGTAATTGAGGTGTGGATAATTTCTATATGTATAAAATGACTTATGGATCATTTTACTAAAGTAAAAAACCAATATGAATGTGTTTGTTCAGTTATGAGTATGTTATTTGTTTTTTGATTAAAATAAATATCAATTTTGAATAAAAAAGAACATTTGGAGTCATATCCATAAGGAACCAACCTTAAACATTTTGTAATGATGAATTAAGTTAATAATTAATATTGAGGATCTTTTTAGGTTTAGAGTTTAAGATAATTATGCAATAACTAATAAATTACATTTAAAAAATCACAAAGTAGACACTTCTACTAAGTATCCTCTTTTTGAAAAAATAACAACTTTTAAAAAACTAAACATGTCTAGTTTCATGTTTTAGATAGTATGACTTTTAATTGATCCCATTCGTGACCCTATTCATCTTGATATCCTATGAAAAACATTTAAAAACATGGTATGAGCATAAAAAGCTCAGTAAGGGATAAAAAATTTGGAAAGAAAACATTAGACCATCAATAAATACAAAAAAATGAAACCATACTTTTCATTCATAACATACATTATGAAATCATGAGATTTATGAATAACACACAGAAATCCTAAATCATAAAGGTAACTTTTGGAATCTATAACAAACATACATTGTAGATTTCACAGCTATGTAGGGAGTTAAATTTGGAACACCCATTACATTATATTGTCTAAATCTCTTAGAAGTAACATTAAATTTTACCTTCGTCACGTTACCCAATGCATTGGAGAGCTATCTCGTGCTCACTCGCCCTAGGATTATCACAAAACCACCCGTATACGTGAAAACTGACAAATAACTATAACATATTCATAACAAATTAATCAATCGTGAAGGAAAGATAAAATTTCCACATTGCAATAACAATATATAATTTCAAGATATTGACATAATCAATGATTTATCAAAACATTTTCAAAACTATTTAAAACATTCAATAAAGTGATTTTTGAATCAAAGTGCCCCATTCCACTTTGAAGATTTTTAAAGAAATTATAATTTCAAAAAATTCAGGTACATATAACGAAATCCTTAAAACCATTTTTAAAATATGGAAATTAATGTGAATGATTTATAAGAATAAGTATTTAAAAAATTTTAAAAAGATATTTTAGTTAAAGATTTCCTAACCAAATGAGATATGCTTGAATACAAATATTTGAGGAATTACATGAATAAAAGCTTATAAAATCATTAGAATAAGTAGATTCATGATATAATATGTCAAATGGTAGTATATAAACCATATAAAAGTGAATTGGTGTATAACAATTAATAAGTCTAAATGGAATGTAAATTGAGATAATGTTCCTTGCAAAAATCATATCCTTAGATTAAGGACAAATCAATGAAATAATTATGTGTGAAAAATAAGAATACACCCAATATAAGTGTACATTATGTGTAAAAAAATCATATGTCATTAAAACATATTCATAGATTGACATAATCAGGAAGTAGAAGTTTAACCCAACGAATTAAAATTGGATTAACAAGTTCTCTTATAGAAATTCGACAGCCTAACGACGACGCTTTAAAATTATGAAAATGATTTGAGGAGAGAGAAAAGGGTATTTCATCACATGGACCTAAAATTTACACAATAAGGATATATAATAACATATCCCAACATTTGATAATTGAAATTTAAATACATAACATAAAATAAGCCTTTGACTAGAAGCGGAGGCTGAAAGGTTCCCTTACCGATTTGGAAACTTAGGAAACATACACCACATGAAAGAAGGGCCATACAATGAAGATGTAAATACCAATAAATTAATTTATAATAAACAAATAATATAATCATGGTAAGTACATAAATCACACAAAAGGAAATTGTGGCAAATATAGCATGAGTCTCACAGGAATAAAAAGTGGGATGAAAACCCCTTACCACGTTGTAATCAATCATGTCATATGACCAAAAGTTAATAAACAAAAAAAATCACATAAAACCATGAATATAAATATAATCATGAAAATATATATCAAATGTAAGTACATAATAAACCACATTCAATAAATAAGTGGTGAACAATGGAAATATCACAGAATTAAAAGTGAGATAAGAAACCCCTTACCTCGTGTCCGACATGAATCATTTGTTCCTTGTTCTTCCTGAAAAATAAATTTAAGTTAATTTATAAATTATTCAGAACCTTTTTAAAGTTTATTATTCCTTTTATATAACTTATGACCATACAATAACTATTAGTTAATTATTTTAGTTCATATCAGACATTTTGTCGATGTTCGGAATTTGAGTTAAAAATTAACTTGTTATAATTACAATTTGTCTATGTGGTCAAAATTATGTTATATTCAGAATAATTTTAATTATTTAGATATCATATATATCATATATATCCAGTATATATGTATTTATAATAGTCCCTAACATTTGGACATAATAAATGAAATGCACCATTCATTGAGAGGGTAAGCCGTACGAACGCATGAATGCTACTTTAATTTCTATTTTATATTTAATGGAATGAAAACATAATAATACATAGGTATATTATAATTACATTATAATATAATACATTATATATGATACATAATTTCATTAACAAAATCATTTATACGTTCCATGTATGGTATGAACGAGTCATATCACTTTGAGGGGGCGGTATTCCGCACTTCCTCAAATGAAATTATCGTATTTATAAACTTGAAAAGCATAAATGTATGTTATAAATGAGAATTATAGAAGAATATTGATAATATATAATAAACTATATATCATATATAATTAAATTTCCATCACAATGTCCCCCTTGAGAGGCAGTTGGAGATACTTGAACAATCATCGTTTCGTGAGGCAGTAGTTCATCGTCCACAAAAACAGTATGTTTGTATCCATTAGATGGAGGTGTGTGGAAGTGTAGTTAGAATAATTATCATAAAAAAACTATTATGTTCAGTATACTTGTGTTGGTATTAAAGAAATTAATAAATAGAGTTTAGGGGGTTGGAGAAGTAATATAAAAGAAATTAACTTAAGAGAAGATGTTACCTTTAAATCAGGCATCTCCCATTGGTATGAACCAAATGGTTTACTTGAAGTGCCTTATTCCTATGGTAAGGCATCTAGGTATAAGAGATGGATATTGAGGGTTTATTTTGGCAGAGTATGGAAGAGAAAAGAGGCTTGATAGGTGTGAGTAACATGTTAGAGGTGAGGTATTTTTATAAGTTGTAGGAGGGGCTCTTTAGGAATGTTTGAAAATATTATTTTCTAATACATTGATTTTAGGTTTCTAAAGGTGCAAAACTTATTAAGGTCAAAGATAAGATGACTCCTGTTCTAAATAAAATCACCCGATAAGAATTATATAGGTTTTGGATATTGTTTTAATCTTTATAATGTTATATATTTAAATCATTCAATAATGTGGTAAACACTACATCATTATTGTGTCATAAATAATTTTATTTATTTGATGTATAAAAATTATAAATAAAATAAAATTATGCAGAAAATATTTTTATCTTTCAAATGAATATTTATAGTATAATAAATATATTTTATAACCTCATGTAAGAATTTATTTATAAAAACTTATATTTTTATGTCATTTTTTCATTACATTAAATTAATTAATATAAAGTGTCATTATTACTTTTATGTGCCTCCATGGGGTCCCAAAATAGACCCAAGGATACCCATGGTCTGAAATGTATCAACATATATGGTTAGGACAAGAGGAAGGGTAATTTAATATTAGAGTAATATTATTGTTTACCATTATTTACCAAATTTACCCTTTAACTATGGTAAATAAAATATTTACAAAAGTAAATATTCAAAATGTCTAAAAATAAAAGTTACCTATTTACAAAATTTGGACCTCATGATTCCAAATATGTAATCCATTTTTCCAAATTAAAAAAACAATATGGGAAGAAAATAATGTAAAATTAATTCTAGTTGCCAATACAGAAAAGCATGTTTTTAAGAAAAAATAACTATCAAAAGATTGACAGTTATTTATGTCCAATTTCGAAGTGAAATTACTTCCAATGGACAAAATTGGATTAAATGGAAAAAATATTATATAATGACACTTTTAATAATATTTAAAAGACAATATATCCGTATCAATAAATTAGATTAAAAGGTAGTTTTAAATTAAAATGCAGTATTTTTTACTATTCATTAAAAAATGAACTTTATCAGAAAAATACCAAAATTTCATCTAAAGTAAATTTTGATGTCCCGATTCTAAATAAGAATTTTATTTTGTCAAATAGAACATATAAAATTAATGAAAACTAGATTTAATAAGGATTCACCATCAAAAGGTTGTAAATCGACATTTTAAGGAATGTTAGAGTATTTATGCTTAAAATTGGATTCATTCACGTTTTAAGCCTCTATATTTTATTGGATGAAAGTAAAAAAAATTAAAAAATATATCAAATAATATTGTAGTTAGATCTGTTCATTCCCACCATTACAATGACTAGGCATCAACTACTATTTAAAATAATATTATTATATTATTATTTTTCAGTATAACATAACGTTGTGTGCAACGTAAGATTTCAATGAAACACGTTTCTGCATATCGAGTACCCCTTTGAACCTAGAATCACTTTTAAAGTAAAATTAGTATTTAATTCCCATATATTAATAAATATGAAAATTTTATATTCATTATTTACCTAGGATGTTACAATATCGATCACATTGTACTTAGTATTTAGGTGTGGATGATTCTTACACATAAAAATGAGATATATATCATTTTCCAAAATACCAAAAAAAACCAGTTGTGTTTTCTTGATTCTGAGTATGTCAGTTGTTTTTTAACAAAAATTAAATTAAATTTTTAATAAAAATATTCACTTGGAGTCATACCGGTCACACCATGAATTATGTTGAGGTGTGACTCATTTTTACACATCCAAAATGACTAAAATATCTTTTTCTTAAGGTATCAAAACCATCATAATGTGTTTGTTTAGTTTTAAGTATGCCACTTTTGTTTTTTTTACAAAAATGAAAATTTAAATTAGAAATAAAAAATTTTATCCATAAAAGTGTCATCATTTGTGGGTTTGACATGAGATTGATTCATACACATCATAAATGAATTAGGAATCATTTCCCAAATTATCAACAAAAACATAGCGTGTTTTATTAGTTTTCCATGAGTGACACTTTTTTATATTAAAATGTCATTTTCAACATGATAACATACACTTCGAGTCACACTATGCATAATATTGAGCTGTGGTGTATTTTTATATGTCAATAATGACTCATGGATCATTTTCCCGAAGTATCAAAACAATCCAAATTCATTTTATCATTTTTGAGTATGTCAATTTTTTTTCAGTAAAATTAATGTCAATTTTGAATAAAAAGATACACTTGGATTCATATCAATCACACCATGCATTAAATTGAGTTGTGACCAATTTCTACACTTCTCAAATGACTCTTGGATTGTTTTAATAATGTATCAAAATAATCAGAAAATGTTTCCTCTGTTTTGAGTATGTTACATGTGTTTTTTTCTAAAATGACATTTTAAACAAGATACCTGAACACTGAGTCATACATGTGGAATAATATGAGGTTTTTATATTATACTAATTCCTAAATGTCAGAAATGAGTTTCGAATCATTGTCCCAAATTATCACGAAAATCTGAGCATGTTTACTTGGTTTTCCAGGAGCGACACTTTTTTTATATTAAAACGTCCATATTAAATTGATAATAATAACTTAGAGTAAAAACATGTATCAAATTGAGGGGAGGATGATTCCTAGAAATAAAAAATTACTTATATATCATTTTCCTAAAGTACCAAAATATTACAAATGCATTTACTTATTTTTGAGTTTGTCAGTTGTTTTTTTAACTAAAATTAATGTCAATTTGGAATAAAAAATACACATGGTGACATACCAGTAACACCGTGAATTGGATTGAGGTTATAATGATTTCTTTACATCCCAAATAACAAACATATTTCTTTCTAAAAGTATCAAAATAATCAAAATTTGTTTCCACAGTTTGGAGTACACCTCTTGTGTTTTTTACTAAAATGTCATTTTAAACTGGAAACACCCACTTTGATCCATAAAATTGGTATCATGTTTGGGTTTTATATGATATGATATAATAAAATCCCAAAATTAATTATGAATCATCTTCCAAAATTATCAATTAAATACGAGTTTGTTTTCTTGGTTTTCATTGAGTGTCACTTTTCTGTGTTAAGATTTCAATTTTATACTGATAATCGACTATGGGTGTCACACCGTGCATCAGATTGAGGTATATATAATTCATATACATCCAAAATGACTTATGAAACATTTTACTAAAGTAACAAAACAATACAAATTAATTTTCTCATTTTTTTAGTATGTTAGTTGTTTTTTTAATAAAATCATTGTGAATTTTGAATTGAAAGATACAATTGGATTCCTACTGGTCACATCATACATCAGATTGAGGTGAGATTGATTTTAACAGATCCCAAATTACTAATTGATCAATTTACTAAATTATAAAAACAATCATAATGAATTTAAATAGTTTTGACTACGCCACTTGTGTTATTTATTAAAATGTCATTTTTATCTAGAAACAAAAACTCTGAGCCATACAGGTGGAATCATGTGTGGGATTTAAATAAGATTGATTAAAACATATCTAAAATTAATAATGAATAGTTTTCTATAATTATCAAGAAAATACAAGATCATTTTCTTAGTTTTTAGTGAGTGATTTGTTTTTTGAATTTAAATGTAAATTTTAAACTGATAATGGATACTTGGAGTCACATCGTACATCAGATTATGGTCAAAATTATTCTTACATGTCACAAGTGACTTATGTATTGTTTTCCTAATGTTTAAAAACAGTAAAAATGTTTTTTTTACCATTTTTTAGTGTACGAGTTGTTTTTTTTCATTAAAATTAATGTCAATTTTGAATAAAAATATGCACATGGTATAAGGCCCCGGCCTTAAAACTTACTTAATATTGAATTAAATGAATAATTCACGTTGAGGATCTTTTCACGTTTAGAGTTTTAGAGAACTAGAACATAACTATTACATCTCAAAAGATTACAAAGTAGTCATTTCTACTAAGTTTCCATAATAAAAAAAACTCTTAAAAGAAACATGTCTAGTTCCATGTTTTATATAGCATGACATTCCCTTGATCCCATCCTTGACATTATTCCACATTAAGTCCTGTGAAAAAATTTTCAAAAAAACTTGGGGTGAGCATAAAAAGCTCAGTAAGGGATACACAAAGAATGAAAACTGTTAGTTTTTCAAAATCAAGTAAAACATGTATACTCTATCAAAGTAATACCTTCACATTCATGAAGTAGTAAAAACTCTTCACTGAATAAAGTATCATTACTTACCTTTTTGTAACCAAAGTATTACCATAAAACCCATATAAAGAACACATAACATATATAATGGTAACTTGGGACATAAACATACTTAAGTGGAATAACCATATGGTCAACTTCCACCCATATCACTTAATGGAAGAGCCATACGGCCAATTTCCATACATACTTAATGGAATATCCATACGGCCGACTTCCATACCCAATGCATTAGAGATTATAACGTAACCACCCGTCCTGGTATTCACGGCACCACCCGTCATATGGTTTATAATGTAACCACCCGTTAAAATGTCCAAGTACCAATATAAAATCATAAAACATAAAACCAATATAAAGGAATGATAAAATTTCCACATTTCAATCACAATATATCATAAATATATTGACATAATATAATCCTTTATAAAAACCATTTTCAATACCAAAATACATAAAAGAGTATACGGTATTTATTTTATTTTAAAAACATTACGGCTTGTTGAGGAAGCCAAAGACCAAATAATACTCGTGGCGGCGGAAAAGGTCATTGTCACCGCGTACGTTAAAAAAACATTCCTTTTTGTCGTTTAGTAAAACGCTTCGTAGAAAAAGATTCCTTTTGTATAAAAGTAAACGTCAAAGGGGTTTATACACCGTATAAAATAATGTTGTGTATAAAACGAAATATGCCTCAATGAAAGGAGATTGAGACGAAGTCCCTTACCTCAGGTCCGACTTGACTCGATCGATCTTTAACGTCCTGAATAATAAACTTGAGTTAATTTATACTTGATTAAGAACCTTTTTAAAGTTAATTATTCCTTTTATATCACTTATTTCCATGTTATAAACATTATGTAACCATTTAAGTTAATGATGTTTGTTTTGTCAATATTTGGTTCTTAAGTCGAAAGTGGACTTCTTATAATTACATGTTGTTCGTGTGGTCAAAGGTTCTTTATATCCAGAATGACATTCCTGATTTGGATATCATATATATCATATATATCCAGCATATACATGTATTTATAATATTACATAATAATTTAGAGGTGAGAAATGAAATGCACCGTTCATGGAGACGGTAAGCCGTACGTACGCATGAACGCTACTTTCATTTCTATTTCGTATTTTATAGAATGGAATCATAATGATATAAGAGTATATTATAATTCCAGTATAATAAAATATATAATATCATTAACTTTATCCTTTACACATCCCACATATGGTATTAACGAATCAAATCACTTTCAGGGGGCGGTAGTCCGCACTTCCTAAAATGAAGATATCGTGTTTACCCATAATGGAAACAATAATGGTATGCCATAAATGAAAAATACATAAGCTTAAGGAAATAATAAACATATTATATATCATATATAAAAATAGTGACATCATAATGGCCACCTTTGAAGGTGTTAAAAGAGTATTGAACAATCATCGTTTCGGGAGGCAGAATTTTGCCATCCACGGAAACCGTATGTTCTTTAACCATTTGATGTAGTTGTGTGAGAGTGCAGCTCGAATAAATATTATAAAAACATCCTAGTATATTGAAGATACTGGTGTTGTTACAAAATAAGTAAATAAAAAGCGTTTAGGGGGTTGGAGAAGCAAAATAAAACAAATGAACACGAGAGAATGAATTACCTTTAAAAGTGTAACTCCTTTTGATTTGAGTCTAAAGGCTTCCTTTGAAAGGATTCTGCCCAAAGGGAATCATCTAGGATGAGGAGAGGGATGTGGAGAGAGTAAATGGGCAGGGGATGGCCGAGCCAAAGGCTTGAGGAGTGTGTGAAATGAGGTAGAGGTGGGGGCCTTTTATAAGAGGAGAGGAGGGGCACTTTTGGAAATCATGAAACTATTATTTTATTTTCAAACGTGTTTCGAATTTCTAAGGTCCCACATTGATATATTTAGAAGATAAGATGATAACACTTCAAAATATTCCCATCCAATATGTTTTGGACATGTGTAGGTTTTAGATATTACATTATCGTTCCATTTTATTTAAATCGTTAAATAATGAAGTCATCGCTGCATCATAATGATGTCATTAATAATTTAATTTATTTAATGTCTAAAAATTAAAAAAAAAATATGAAGTAGGAAATATTTTTATCTTTCCAATTAATATTTATAATAAAAAATCTGATATTTATAACCCCATGTAAAAATTGTTTTCTTAAAACATATTATGTTTGTGTCATTTTTACTTTTATTTAAAAAAAGGCATTAAAGTCATTATCTCACCAAAGTGGCTCCATGGGGCCCCCTAAATCGACCCATGGGTTGTCTTGGTCTGCCATGACATAACCAATAGGGTTAGGACTTGTGTCAAGCTCATCTCATTTTATTAAAGCATTATTTTTACCTTAAACTACACGAATTACCTCTAATCACGATTAAAAACTTAATAAGTTACTATTCACCAAAAAATTATTTTAATCTCATTGAACCACATTTTACTTCTTAATGACAACCATGTATGTCTGATTTTTGAAAATCAAAACACAATGATTGTAAAATTTCATTTAAACGGAAAATCAGTTTTTATAAGTACCACTTAGTGGTTTCACTATTCATCAAAAATTGAAGTTTTTCAGAAAATTACCAAAAATTCACCCTAAGATATATTTGATATTACGAATTCAAAAATAAAGTATATTTTAAAAAATTAAAAACATATAAGTCACATTAATTAATTTAATAATTAATTCCCGCTATCAGAGCAAATAGCGTGTTTTTATAAAACAATAAGTATCAAAAGATTGACACTAGTTTAAGTCCGATTTCATAGTGAAATTAATTCCAACGACCACTATTGGATTTAATGGTAAAAATATTTTATAATTTCACTTTAAAACCAATTCAAAAGATAATCTAATCATATAAATAAATTATATTAAAAAGAGGTTTTGAATTAAAATACAACATTTTACACTATTCATTAAAAAAAAGAACTTCATCGGAAAGATACCAAAAATTTACACAAAGTAAATTTTGATGTCACTATTCTAAAGAAGAGTTATTTTTGGTCCAATAGAATTTATAAGATTGATCAAAACTATATTTAATGATGGTTCGCCATCAAAAGGTGATAAGTGAACCCTTAGTGAAAATTAGGGTATAAATGCCTAAAATTGAACTCTTTCCATATTTTAAGCCTTTATATTTTATTGGGTAAATGTAAAAACATTTAAAAACATATATAATCATATTTTAGTTATTTCTATCCATTCCCACTAGTACAACAGCTACTTGTTAACTAAAATTTAAAATAATATTATTTTATTACTTGTGTGCAACGTAAGTTTTCAAAGAAACTCATCGTTGTGTATAGAGTACGCTATCGAACGTAGAAAACCCTTTTAATTAAAATTAGTATTTCATTTGTAAATATTAATAAATATGAAAATTATTTATTCTTTAATTACCTGGGATGTTACACATGGAGTCATACCAGTTAAACTATGCATCGGATTGAGGTGATAATTATTTATACATGTCTCAAATGGCTCGAGGATAATTTTCTAATATATCAAAACAATTAGAAATATTTTCCTTAGGTTTTAGTATACCCCTTGATTTTTTACTAATATGTCATTTTAAACTGGAAACACCCACATTGTGACATACAGGTGGCATCATGTGTGGGTTTGATTTGAGAATGATTTATACAAATCCAAAATGAATGATGAATCATTTTACAAAATTATCAAGGAAATTTGTACACGTTTTCTAGGTTTTAAGTGAGTGAAAATTTTTTGTATTAAAATGTCAATTTTAAACAGATAACCGACACTTGGAGTCACATTATGGATCATATTGAGGTACATATGATTTCTACAGATCAAAAACAACTTATTGATCTTTTTTATAAAGTAAAAAAACAATCCAAATGCATTTTAATGGTTTTGAGTATGTTAGTTTTTTCACTAATATTAATGCCAGTTTTGTATTGAAATACGCACCTGGAGTCATACTGATCACACCGAGTGTCATATTGAGTTATGACTAATTTATACACATCCCAGATGAATCATGGATAATTTTACTAATGTATAAAAACAATATGAATAATTTTTCTTGGTTTTGAGTATTCTACTTTTGTTTTTTTACTAAAATGTAATTTTAAGCTTGAAGTAGCCACTTTTAGCCATACAGGTGGCATCGTGCATGGGTTTGACATGAGACTAATTTATACACATCAAAAATGAATTATAAACCATTGTACAAAATTATCAAGACAATCTGAGCTCTTTTTTTTGTTTTTTAGTGAGTGGCACATTTTTTTATTAAAATGTGAATTTTAATCTGATAAAGGAATCTTGGAGTCACACTGTTCATAGGATTGAGGTGATTATGATTACTAAAAATCAAAAATGACTTATGGATCATTGTAATAATTTACCAAAATAGTCCAAATGAATTTTATTGTTTTTCAGTATGTCAGTTGTTTTTCACTAAAATTAATGTCAACTTTGATTAAAAAAATAAACTTGGGGTCATATCGGCCACACTATGTGTCGTATTGAGGTGAAACTAATTGATACATGTCGAAAATGATGCATGTATTATTGAACTAATGTTTTAAAATATTAAAAATGAATTTACTTTATTTTAGCTAAGAATTTTTTTTATTAACAAGTCATCTTAAAATGGAAACAGGAATTTTGATTCGTACATGTGGCATCATGGGTGGTATTCACATGAGACCGATTCATACATGTAAGAAATGAATTATAAATCATTTTCCTAAATTATCATGTTAATATGAGCATGTTTTCTTGGTTTTTAGTGAGTGGTTTTTTTAAATGCCCATTTTAAACTGAAAATGGACACTTTAACACCAAACCTCCTCGATGAACACGATATATCAACGTTGGTTTTCCTCCAATAGTTCTTTCATATACATTATTCCTTTAGGAGTTGATTACAAACATATTTATTCTAACATTTAAGTTGGATTTTATATATTTTTGTTTATTTGGAGTTATAAAAATGTTGCTTCAATAACATTAGGGGATAAATTAAAGCATCCAAGACATAATGATCTTATAGGTGGATTAATACCCTGTATAAAATCACTTAAATAATTAGTGAAAAAACATTATTTTAATAATTCACTTGAAACAATTGAAAAATGGATCTTATATTTAGTGAAATGTTTTGTGTTAAATTTTAAACAATTGTTCTCAAACACAAAAATGGTATAATCCTCATTTTACTTCATTTCCCAACAATTTTATTATTTGAAAGCCATTGCTTCTTATCCTCATCTACCTCAGTCTACACCTTAGTCTTCACCTATGCCTTCTCCTCTATGCCGGTCTCCAACATCGACTCTAACTCCACCTTCACATTTTCTTATGCCTTCACCTTCACCTTAACCTCCACCTCCACCTATGTGATTACCGAACAATTTTATTGATTGTAGGTTGATGCTTATAAACTAATTTATTTCTTTCATTATTATTATCCTTGATAAATAGATAAATAATAATAAATAATAATTATCACACTAATGCTTCACACCCCAAATATCTTTCGAAGGTTATAACTAATAATAGATCACAAACATAGCATGTAATCACGTAAATTTGTTGTCAATATAAATTATGAAAAAAGTACATTTCCCACTCATCTATAAACAAATTGATTTTTTCTTTTGAGTAACTAGTTTTTTAGAAATCTTGATAGTACTTAGAAAATATATACAGACAAATGATTATGAAATATATTAAATTAAATTGTAATAACCTTCAAAAATAACCTGTTGCGGGATGTTTATCTTTTCCTGATTTATGATTTTTCCCATAAATTTTCGGACATAATATCCACAATTGATGTCATTATCTTGTTTCAGACACCACAGAAACATTTAAAAAATTATGTAAACTCTTTTGAAATGTCATGATTGTTAAATATTTTTATATATTCCTTAATTTTTTTCCATTATTAGAAATCCACAAGATTTATCCCTTTATACACTAACACTATTCGATGATCTAGCCTGTATTGTGAAATCTATCTATCATAAAAAATTTCCTATTAAAACATAGAATTAATATTTAATTCGATGTTTGTCTATAAAATATAGATGGTAATGTATTACATATTCAAAACAAACAACATGTGTGGTCTATTGGTTTCATATCCTTGCATGGGATCTAAAAAATAAATATTCATGGTATCTATATTGACTGATATCTGTATCCAATATGTCCTTAAAATATAAGTAATGAATACATTAAACATAAATTTTATGTGATTAGATTTTAGAGTATTACTATTGCATTGTAGGAATCAAAAAGAGTCTGTCATATGATTCTTTTTTATTAAACTATTCAAGTAACTTATCTTTTTTTTAATTTCTTCCTCATTCAATGTAAGTTATACCATAGAAAAGATATAGTGATTAATAAATCAAAATCATGATTCGAATGATCTTCCCATTATATAGTTGTGATATAAATTCTTGTACAAAACATGAATAGTCAATAACATTAATAAACATATTAGATCACTATTTGGACATACGTACTAGGAAAATGGATATTATTTATGTTTTCACAACTAAGATTCCCAACCATTCATGCTTGAGAATCTCATTTAGAGTTTTGATACCAATTTCATCTATTAAGGAATATCTATATATTTCTTCTTCATATTAAATGTAATATATAATTTTATCTTCAAATGTGGTCTATGCATGAAGTTGTAATGATAATAAATGTTTACCTAGAAAAAGTGGGGATAAGGTACTCTAAGAAGGTTGTTTTTTCTTGACCGATTCACTATATTTTCTTGATTCGACCTTCCATTTATCCACCAATTTATCCATATGTAATGTCATACCTCACTTTATAGCTTTTATAATCAATTATTACATGTATATCATAATTGTATTTTAAATATGTACCACATGTACCATTATAAGTTTATACAGGCATATTATGATAAATCAAATAGAATCTTAGACCATTGTAATATCCAGACCATCAAGTAGAATTGGAAACTAAGTAGTTAGCTCACATTCTAGCCCAAAACCCACTATCATGTGATATTTTTAGTATTCTTGATTGTGTGTCTGGTCTCCTAATATATTAAGAATTTTACCCATCCCAACATGGTAGTACGTGGGTGTCGAAAGATAAAATTCACATACAACAAGACCCTACAGAATTTTAGTAATATAAATTTATCAGATGTTGTTTGATTCACATTTTGTAGAAAGAGTAATTAAAAAATTTATTACCCCAGGTAAGGTATGTGGTTGGGGGAATGACTAAGCTCAAATTTAGTGGGATCATTTGTTTCATATGTGTATCTTCGCTCTACCACAAGTTCTCTTTGATCCTTTCTTATATGTTGGTCTGCCAAATAGGACTGAAAAATAATATATTATTGTAAGTCTATTTGTGTTTTCAATCGTCTTACTATATTATATGTATCGTATTGTGGTTTTATCTTCTCAAAATATATTCATGGAGAGACTCCAATACCTAATCCTCTAACTTGACCATATTGTTTAGGCTACATCAAAGCTAATAAAAGTTTCTTTTTCATATGGTACATTCATTGTTTATTCTTGAGTCTAAACCATTTAAAAAATATGAACATAAATAGAATTTTTTGGTAATATTTATACAATGAAGAACGAATTAAAATTATTTCATACGTACATATGATTACCATAGTTATTTTTGGTTTTCATCAACTAATTTACCCCCATTATTTATATGATCCTTTTTCAATAACACATGATGTGGGATGGAGGTGGCTTCATATTTAGATTCTTCAATATTCATATAAACAAAGTAAGATATGTTGTTTCATATTACATAATTAATCATTTATGGTTAATTTAATATATATACCAATTTATTCTGTAATGAAGTGTTCCATATCCTTCTTCTAAGATAGGGGTATGTTGGTTTTGATGCATGTTTTTTATTTTCAGCACTCTTGTTTTTTCATAAATTAACATTTTTGAATGAATTTTGATAAAATAAAAAATGTAAAATAATATATTATTGACTTTAATGCACCTAAACTGATTTTAATTGCAATGATTGATGAAATAGGTTCGTGTTTCCTACTTTATAATGTGTGGATAACTATGTGGTGGGTGGGGATTTATTTTCCCCTTAGCATACCTAAGAATTAAATTATTCAGAAGAGTCCAAAAGCTTCTATGGGTTTTTTCTTGTATCTATTAAGGAAAATTTCTTATGGAAATATTCTAAAATAAATGATGTCTTTAAAAAATAATGAAAATTATATCAATGCTCTATTATATAATTTTTCAATAAAATAGAGAAATATATTTTAATATTTTCATTATATATTTCTAGAGGATTTCTTTTGTTAATGTTTTGATATGGTTCTATGATTCAATATCAATAGACACATACATCATGATTATGACCCCAATATAACTAATGATTTTGACTCTTTGGGGTCAATTGGTTTTCCACGTTGATTCTAACCAACCTCAAATTTTATACCCTGAATTCTTTTATTAATAATTTTATTCAAAATAGTGATGTTGCATCATTCATGTTTTTTTCATCAATAAGTTTTTGATCCCCTAATAATTCCACAGTTTCATCATCACCAGTCTATTCTTCCTTATAATTGGTAACATCATAAAGTTTATAAGAAATTTCATGCATGAGTAGTCAAACATTTTATTTTTCTTCAATAACATAAATAAAATAAAACCCCTACATAATATTCTTTAGATTCATACCTCTTGCATGAAAATTGTCACTATCTTGAATAGAGATAAGATAATTGAATAATATATCACAAATAATAGTCACAACCTTTATTTAATCCATCATAATACATTGATTGAATTTCATCTCATAATGATGGATTTTAATATCTCTTTCAAACTGTCCTTCCTCCCGTTATTGTGCTTCCAAAGTTCATTGATAACATACCTCCAAAATTGTTATTATTGATTTTTTGTATTATATTTATCTCCCATATTTTGGGTATATCTACCTATATTTCTTGAATAACTCTAACAAAAATTCATCCCATAAATAATGCTGGTGATCATTTTGGATTACTACTACTCAGAGTACATCAAACAACATAGAAGAGATGGGTGATGATTATCGAGTAACAAAATTCAATATTAATTGTTCAGGAGATGAAATATGTGTTTCCACTGCGGTTTAAAAATAATATAAATGCAATTTTAATTATGGATTCTAACATATGACATTACAAAAATGAATTAATGAACATTCAAATCCACATGAATTCCACTCATGATCATTTACATTCACTCAAAACAATTTATTGTTTTCCAATACCTCTGAAATGATTCCTTTTGTGGAATAGATTAGAGGAGATACAAACTTGTGGTGGCATTGGTGTGAGGTGGATAGGAGATCATGACAACCGACAATGTCTCCAAGCTTCCAAGAGAAAGTATCATGAAGAGGAAGCCGAATATAGGGCTGTAGAACTCTGGTCATTGTGGGAGGAGTAACTTCTTGAGATAGATTGGAACACATTTAAATTTATCAAGGGTGATGGGGAAGAGAATCAAAATGTGTGTTTGGAAGGTTTTTTTCCACAAAAGATGTTCTCCATGAGTATTTTCTAGTGGTCACTCAATGTAGATGTATTCTCATCCATGTATGCTGAACTGTGGAGTTATAATAGGATCTATTGTAACCACACTCTAAATTTATTTAATTTTTGGTGATGTTTTTTAAAAGTAACCGAGTGAGTAATATAAGAAAATTCATATCATGAAACCCAATAAATTAATTCATTTTGGTTTGATTAATTTTTGGTGTCATTTTTTGTGTTCCCAAAAAGTATTAAATGAGGTGGTTAAATGGATGAAAGAGTTAAAGAATGAGATGGGACATGCTATATTCATAGACATGGAAGATTTTTTGGTATATATTAATTATTAAAACTTAAGTAGGAGGTATTTAATCAAGTAACTTTGAAATCACAATGATGGGAGGAAGGCTAGTTTGAAAGGAGTCCAATCCATCATCAAGAGATTGAAGGAAATATAACATCTAAGGATGAATTAAATAATGTTAGTGATGTTTAGTTGTACTATAGTATTGAAGTTTTATATCTATATTCAATACATTAATAATTTTCATGAAAGATGCATGCAATTTTGGACTTCTATGCAAGGAGTGTATTGTATTTTATATCAATATTACCAAAATGAATCCTTATTTAAACAAACTTATTTCAAAAACACTTATTCCTTTTTTATGAAATGTTTTTATGTTTCTTATGACTATTATGTGTTGTATGTATCTTTCACAACAGTGGAAGGAGATACAGTTTTTAGTGGTCTTGTATGAAAAATAAAATCAATATAAAACATAATAATGATATAAAAATATTTAAAATGACTATATATACCCATTATAATATCTTAATTTAGAAATATACCACATATTACATCCAACATATCTAGTTGTATCAATACTCATAAGCCTTGAAGAAACATTCACTTTCAATTCAGGAAGATATTCCCACTTGTGCCTATAATTATTGTATACAATTGGCACAGATGACTCTTTTTTCATATGTTTACTTATAGATAATATTTATGTTCATAACAATATGAATAAGTTATAATCCTAACCCCAGATGAAATATAAGATACTCATAAATAAATAATAATAAGCTTATGTGTTGTAATATCATCAATAAGAGTATAATATACTAGGATTGTACCTATAACTATAGAATAACCATGCCAAGAATCATCCATATACTACTCAACCATAAATAATCTACCAGTCATTTCTAATGACGCTTCCTAGAAGGAATAGCTCAAAAGTGCCATTGGAGATTCCCCAACTAACCACATCAATAGAAATGTTTCACATCAAAGAGGTAATAAGGATTAAAGGGTCCTCAGTACCTGCACTGATGGAATCAATCAAAAAGCCTCCTAAATTGAAGTGGGATTGGAATACCTCCACTCTAATGGTCTTGATGAAATTAATCTCACCCCACCTACATTTGACATCTCTTCTTTCTACTATATGTGCCCATCATTGAAAATTATACCACATAGATTGATGTAGATCTATAATTACCTATAGGCCACAAGGATCAATATAAGTTCTAGAATATCAAGGATGTTTATTGGATCCTTCCAATGGAGATATAAGTGTTAGAGTGGTGACATATTCTCTATTAATGTATATATTCACAAAATTTTCCTCTTATAAGAAATAATAATCTTTTAGAAATAGGCACAAAATAATCAATATTAAATGGGCACTCTCTACCCCTCTCTCTCATTCAATTCCCTTTTATAAGTCTTTTTATTAAATTAAATATAATATAAATATGTTATAATAATTCTTTTAAATAAAAATAATTGATAGTATCTAAAAAGGTGGATAGTAAATAATCTCAATAAATTAATAAGTTATATAAAACTAATCATCGCTAATTTGTATATAAGAATGCACTATTTATTTATAAGTCATGTTTCTATTAATATAAATTTATAATTGATTCTAGAAGACACATAAGAACATGAGATTTCATATATTCTAACTGATTTCTACTAATCAACTCCTAAATAAGAGGAATGAGACTCAAGAAGATAGGTCACACAAAAAATAAACAAAAAAACAACCTAAACATCAAATGGTAACTCCAGTATCAAACATAATTATGCTATCAATGTATATTTATGGATTAATTATTATTCTTGGAATTTTTTTATATTTTGGATATAATCAATAACAATATCGATAGTTTCACTCTGATTCTATTTTGTTACTTTTTTGACCTAGTATACCCAAATAGTTCCCAATTCAGTTTAAAACATCACCTCATACACACATCCCAATCACTAAAGTCTAGTGTCACTACTAAGGGATATATATATTTATATCATGTTTGAGAAATGGGTTAACCTCTTAAATGTTTAACTAAACTAAAATTGATCATTCTAAAAAGCCATCATTACCTTTGCAGTAGCATATGGTGAAAATTTTATTTTATTTATCCATACAGGCCTATACACATATATTGACTGACCATTCCATATGAAAAAATCATTCTATATCTTTGAAACCATTTTTTATGGAATCAATTTATGAAATAGAACCACTCATTGTATTTCAAGGGTGATGATATGAAATGTAGGGTTCATTATGGTTAAGAACTTCGTAAAAATGAAAAATTTTGAACCCAAACAATCAAACAATGATAGAGGAAAAGTAAAAAATAACATATATAGGAATATAGCCTTGATTAATCCAAGGGAACATAGAGGACTCACGTCAACACTAAAGAAGTTACGTGAGATATTGAGAATCATGAGTGACTGAGTAATGGATATAGTTCTTTTAAAAAGGTTTGGGACACTTTTAACAGTGCTTCCTGAGAAGTGCTGATAAAGATCCCTTTTATCAGTGCTAAATTGATAAGCATTGATAAATCTCAAGATTTATCAATACTAATGTTTTAGTGCTGTTAAATATGTCTTTTAATAGATCTTTATTTTGGCGTTGATAAATATGAATCCTTAACAATGCTATAAAGTGCCGAAAAATAGTCATTTTATCGGTGCCAAAACTATAGCGATGATAAAGGTTTTATAATTATATTTATATAAATAAATTTATTATATTTTCTTAATTATTTAAATATATATATTTATAATTATGTAAATACATATTTAAAAAATAATAAACATTTTATTATAATAATTAAACATATATACATTTATAAATATAGTAAATTTACATTTATAAATATATTTATTTATAAATATTTACTTATAAGTATATTTTTAACATTATTAGTGGATATATAATCTTAAATACATGCATTTTAAAAATGATTGAAAATTAATAATTCAAAATAATTACACATTAAAAATATTAAAAAAAGGATTATTTTATTAATTAAATATAAATTATTAAAAAATATGGATATATATATATATTGAAGTGTATGAATACATATTAAAAATAGTAATACATAGTGAATATATATGTATATAAATAAAAAAATTGATCAAATTCAAAAATAAAATAAAAAATAAAAAATATTAAAAATGAATGCCCTAACTGTAATAGTATTAAAAACAAATAAATAAAATTGACTGATTAAAAACATAATATATTAAATGTATCATGTAATAATGAAATTATAAATTATACTAAAATTTGAATAAATTACATAAATATTTGGTGTATGTGTTTTTATATATTGCGTAAATATATTTCAGCATGATTTTATATATATAAATGCATTAATTACCCCCCCACATGTATGTGAAATCAATGTAACACATGAAATTTGATATATATTAAATTGAAAAAACAAAAAACCTAAAAAATTTATAAGACATTAATATATTTTTAAATAAAATTATATTCATTATATATATATATTTTAATATATCTTATTTATTACTATTTATAATATATGTACATATATAATAATTATTCATTTTTATTAATAATTGTTTCATTAATAAATTTTTAAATAATTTTGTAAATTATTAATTTCTAATATTTTTTTGAATTATTACAATTTATTCATTTTATATACCTATATTTAATATATACTATTTATTAATATATATAATATATATATATATATATTTAATTTATTCATTTTTATCAATAATTATTTATTTAACAAAATGTTTAATATTAATTATTTATTTACTTATTTTATGTTTTTATTTGTTTAATTATTTCATTGTATTTATTTTACACATCTATATATTTAATATATACTATTTATTATTTTTTAAAATTTAAATATATGTATATTAAATTTATTCTATTTTAAAAATAATTATTTAATAAATTAAATTGTTAAAAAAAATATCATTATTTGTTTAATTATTATTTTTTATTTTGGATCTTTATGAGTGCTAAAATAAGCGCTGATAAAGACGGACTTTATCAGCACATTTTTCTAGCACTGATAAATGTTAGTACAATTGAATATTCGTTTTGTAGTATTATTAGGCTTAACAACCATTAGTCCTATAGAACGATTGGCCATTAGGCATATATGTTGATTTTAGATTAGGCCTATAAGTTGACTATCCATTAGACGTAATGACCAATTGGCCATTAGACCTATAGGCCAATGAGTCATCGAGATTATAGGCTAATGGTCCATTAGGCTGATAGGCCAATTGAACAATTAGGCCTATAACCTAATTTGGCATTAGGCATATAGGCCAATTGGTCATTATGCATATAGGACACAGTTTACTAAGTAACAATATAAATAAGAAAATTATTGAAATTTCGATTAAATAACACGGCACTTCTCAGGCTTGGGCATTGTATTGCACCCCAAGGTGTGTACATATTCCATTGAATCATTTTTCTTTTTTCTTTTCTCTGATGCTTCTTAAAAAAATTCAATACATGTAATATGAGTTAAATTTTATATGAAAACCATTAATGATTGGGAATAATTTAAACTATTTTTTCTTCCAATAGGAAATAATTTTTTGATATTGAGTTTTTGGACTATCGATGAATATGGGTAAAACCTCTATATCAGAACCAACTCTACTTTTCCAACCAGTATACAACTCATGCTTGTATGATCTCCATAACTCCCCAAGATCCAACAAACATTCTATGTTAGGAACTTCACTGCCAGGAATGTAAAATTTACTCTTCAAGAACATATTAATTCATATAAATTTAAGAATAATATATATATATATATATATATGTATATATATATAAAATTTTCATACCCATATCCGCACTAATGATTTTTCCTTGATGTCATTATTGATATGTCTCCATGATATCAGTTACAATGGAATGATATTGTGGTTCTTGGAATAAGTGGCCATAAAACTTCTAAAATACCTATAATTTTACCTACCATATGATTTTCTTCATTTCAATCCACCATTATATGTGTTTGGAGATTATAGGTGTCCTGTATATGAGTGTACCCATGTCACCTACTAGAAGATTCCACTGAATAAAATAAGAGAAGGAAAAGTAGAATTATGTTGCAGTACAATAGGGAAAAAATGATGTGATATAATTTGAAAAAGTTATAATAAAAAGAAAACCACTGTAGGCTGGTCAATATGCTATGATGGATCTGTGGGCTGTCCTGGATTAGTAGCCTCTGAAGGAAGCGTCTGTTATAATGCATGCTCTGGTTGATCTTCATGCACTAGAGTTGAAGATGAAGAAAAAAACTTATTAGATGGTGGATGAATGATAGGAAATGGTGGCTGCATAGACATAGAATAATATGGGTTGTATTGTAACACCCCAAGCTTCCACGGTACACTTTTCGTTGAATAATACAATAGCGTGTGTTGTACGCAACTTCAAGTTCTAACACACACCACAACTAATAAAACTAGATGTTATGAATAGTAATACCCACTTTTTTAAATTTTATACATTTTACCTTTCAAAATGGACTTTAGTTTTGTATTCGGAATATCAAAATTAGCCTAGGGTGAAATTATGGTACTTTTCAGATAACTTTCATATTTTGATAAATAGTGAAAATTACTAAATTTTAATTAAAAAAAACTCTTTTAATTGAAATAATTAATAGTGATAAATTATGAATTTGAGTGGTTTTAAAGTATATTTATAATATATTTTTGCCATTTAATAAAATTTTGGTCATTGAGCATAATTTCACAATTAAACCGGACATAAACAAGTATCAATCTTTTGATAGTTATTATATCTTAAAAACACGCTTTTTGTTTTGACATCGGGAATTAATTTTAAATTAATTTCTACCACTTATGTGTTTTGAATTTGGAAAAATGTATTTCATATTTGGAATCAGGATGTCCAAATTGTGTAAATAGATAACTTTTATTTTTAGACATTTTGAATAATTACTTCGGTAAATATTTTATTTACTATGGTTAAAGGGTAAATCCGGTAAATAGGGGTTATAAAATAATATTATAATAATACTAAATTACACTAAAACGTTTCCTAACCTTATTGGTGGATACATTTACGAACATGGGAATCTTTGGGTCGATTTTGGGACCCCATGGAGCCACTTGTAGGTGATAGGGACACTTTATTTTAATTAAGTTAAAATAAATACAAAAATGACATAAGCATATATCTTTTAGAAAAATAATTTTTACATAGGGTTATATATGTTGGATTTTCGACTATAAATATTCATTAGAAAGATAATAAGAGTTCCTATATAATAGAATTTTATTTATAATCTTTAGACATTATATACGTTAATGTATGTATGACACAATGATGATGCAGTAATTACCTAATTAATGAAAAATTATAATAATTGATATTATAAATACCCAAAAAAATTTAATTTTAGACTTTTTATAAATAAAAATAATTTTCTAGGATAATATGACATGTTAGTATTGAATTAATTAACTTTTTGTGAAGTAATAATTCTGTTATGATTTTTTAAAAAAATCAATTATTGAATAGTGTCAAAATTGACATAAAAGATTTTTTAAAACAAATATTATATTATTAATTGATATTAAATTCCTAAAAAAATAATGTTAGGCCAAGAGACTTATATCATGATAGTTTTATCATTAATGGACCACTTGGGGGTCTTTTGGATGTATACAGTAAGTTTACTAACCATATAATATAAAAATACAAAGAGACATTGTAAAAGTGAAACTAATTAACTAAGAGTTAATACTTAAAGATAAGGTTAATATAGTAAGCCAAACCTGTATAAATCCTATGGGTTGAGTGGTTTTAGACCTATAACCACCTTAAAATTTAAATAATACACTTTGGAGCCATTAGAAACTGAATATAAATTTATTATAAAATAATATTTCTAGCTTTTCTAAAGATGCCCCTCACCCCTCTTATAAAAGGCACTCCCCATTATCATTAATTCACACCTTAAAAGCCTTTTGGTTCGGCCAAAACCTGCCCAAATACCCTCTCAACTTCCTTCAATTCATCCTAGAGGCCTTCCTTTAGTCAGAAAGCCAACCCAAGGAGCCTTTTTGATCAAATCAAAAGGAAGAACCCGAAGAATAGGTAATGATTTCACCACCCTTTTTCAAGTTCCTTTCTTCTTCCACTTCTTCATTCATTGTTATTACCATTTTAAAATAATAACTCCAGTATATTATATATACTTTGATGTTATTATAACCATGGTACAACCATATTTCAGTATTCTATCCATCCTTTGAATAACATGTCATCATATGTGCGTACGTACGGCTTACCGTCTCCACGTCGTGGTGTAATTGTTATTCAAAAAATTATTATTTGGATGGTTATAATAATAATGTGTAATTCATGTAAATAATAAATATAACATGATATTTATTTTTTATATATGCTATACCATCCAATTATATATTATTTTAATATCAAAAGAATGATATTTTCGCTCGTGCGTACGTACGGACTACCGTCTCCACGAACGCGATGAGATTCATTCTCCATCATATCAATTCAAGTCTAATTATAATATGAAGATTAATAATAATGTTTAAGGACTTAATATCATTCTGGATATGAATAATATACAACCTATCCATAACAAACATGTCTTAGATAACAAAACATATTAAAGAAAATGAGTAAATTAACACCCGAAACGACAATAATATTAAGATATTAGTAACAAAGCAATGTTAAAAGATCATATATGATATCATATTAATGTATATGATTCTTGTATAATTTAATAACAATTATTTTACCATTATAAAGGAGGTTAACCTTCCCCCAACCAAGGAAAAGTTCAAGGTAATGGGTTTCTTATCTCACTTTTAATTCCGTGAGAATTCCATTGTTCACCACTTATTTATTGAATGTGGTGTGTGTACTGCCCATGATTGTATTCATTATGTAATATATTTTAATTTATGTATATTTAAATCATCATTGTATTATCCTTCTTTCTTGGTTGTAGTTTTCTTAAGTTACCAAATCGATAAGGGAATTTGAAATTTCAATTTCCATTTATTCGACTTTACGCAAACTTCATTGATTATTTTACTCTGAGATTTTGTGTGGAATAACTATTCATTTTCTTATGTCATAATTTCTACTCTCCTTTTCTGTGGATATACTTTTGATACACATAATCACTCCATTGATAATTTCTCAAGTCATTGATATGAATTTGATAAGAGTAATTTTAACTCATTCTCCATTTGTTGAGTTAAATATCCAATTCATTCGTGTCGTCTTTACAAGAATATGTGTGAATGTACTATGATTGATTTACACTGAAAATAAAATCATATTGAGTGTAATTATATTTTTCACACATAATTATGTCATTGATTTATCTTTAACCTAAGGATATGGTCTTTATAATAGATTTAATCTCAATTTACATTCCATTGAGACTCCTTTGTTGTTATACACCAAATCACTTTTACATGGTGTATATAATGTACTTTGACATAGTATATCATGAATTCCTTTATTCTCATGATATTAAAATGTTTTTATTACCTTAATTATTTGTATTAAAGTGTCTCTATTTTGGTTATAAACTCTAACTAAAATATCATTTTTAAATGTTTTAAAGACTTATTCTTCTAAATCTTTCTCATTAATGTCCATGTTTTAAAAAGGGGTTTAAGAATTTATTTATATAGAAATTACTGTTTTAAAAATAAAACTCCTTTTAAAAGTTTCAAATTGGTATGGGAAACTTTTATTCAAAAATCTATTTTAAATGGCTTTTTGACAAATAGTGTGACTTTTAAATGATTTCAAGAAAAAGGGGGATATTTCTCTCTAATAGTTTTCATGATTATTTTCATCTATGTCAATATCCTTCATTATTATCGATTGAGGTTAATATGATACAATACAATCTTCCATATTTTATTGAATGAGTTATGTTTGACTGTGGATGTTATATTTTTATACCATTCATGGTTTATGGATCAAGTATTGACATTTAGTATGCAAGTTTTAATACGAATGTTTATGTTATATTTCAAACTTTTCATATGAGGAATGCATTGGACTTAGTACGTGATGGGTGGAGCCTGCTATAGCTCCTCGATGAATCGATAGGTCTCATGAGACAAACTAGTGTCTTGGCACAAGGCCTTGACAAAATCTTATTTGTAGTCTTGGCACGAGGCCTTGGCTATGTGGTTATGATAGTCTGGCATTATGCATTCAATCATTATGAAAGTGGTTATTGATATTGAATGTGATTATTCGATTAGTAGAATATCCATGTGAATAATTAAATGGCATTATTTTATTTTATTTCTTCCATATTATGTTGAACTTCAAGTTTAAAAGTCTTTTGTTTTAGTTATACATTGCCTTAAATGTTTATTCTTATTTATGAAAGTTTCCGCTATATTGTTATCCTTACTAGGAATTTGAGCTCACCCCTTTCTATGTTTTATTTTTCCCAGGATGTGAAGAAGTATTTTATGAATGACCTGTAGGGATAGTATGAAGGGATACGAGTGTGGACTATGGAGACTATATTGTTGTAGTTTTAATTTTATGATGTAATGTAAACTTTATGAATGTATCTAGTTATTCCAAGGCTACTAAAATAATCGGTCTTTCGATACATGATCTTTCTTGTGATCATGCCAATGTTATGTAATAATGCACCGACTCTGGGTAACTGGGGTCGGGGAATTACAATTGGTATCAGAGGAAGTTTATTACAAACCTTGGAAGCTAGATTTTGATAAACTCTGATTATAGCACATAGACCTAAGATGGACTTTGAGGATTAGTATAGAAGAACTTCCTAGAATTTTGGTATTGTAGAGATTTTGTGAGTTTTCTGAGAAATACATCCCTGTCTGGATACAAGCAGGTAGAGGCGGCTCTGGAACATATGTACCTAGGGGAAAAACCCGAAAACACCACATTGATCTAGACTTGAACGGGAACTGGTGCACGACAACGAGCCTTGCTGCACTCTTGGTTACGACACTCCCAGGGGATATGCTTAGGATAATTTACATTTTCTTTACAAACCAATTTGAAGTATTATATATAAGATGAGAGTAAATGACCTTGGTTAATCCTAATGTGTTTCAAATTGAGAATATGGTGACATGATGTTATCTAAATGATTTTATGACAACTATTACTCACATAATTATTTCTGGTTTTAAATAATGGCTGGATCCCAAGGAAGTCATAGTGACTTTGAGAATGATATGCAAGGTGGGAACGGTGGTGGAAATGAGAAACAAATGGAATGTTGATTGGTGTAAAAGATATCGTCTTCATACCAAATCAATTTTCCAAAAATATGATCAACAATATATATATTAACCAATTCCCGGACTCAACAAAGAAGAGAAAGGTGATGAATGATAAGAGCTCCAGTAGTAGAGACTATGGAGAAAGGAATCCTCAATTTCCATCATGCTGGAGACGTGGAAGGAGACACCCATGAAAGTGTCTCAACAGAATAAAGAAATGATTTACGTGCAGGAAAGAAGGACATAAAGTGAATAATTTCCGAGGAAAAATGAATAGTACTATGGAATAAAATAAAAATGGTCCCAAGAATCCATTTATAGTCATTTGTCGTAAATGTAGGGGACCTGACCATTACCCGAGTAAATGAACTATTCTATAGAATATTTTCTTGGTCAAAGAAGATTCTATGTGGAAATAAATGGTTGGATAAATGTTTAAAAGTATTAGTTATCCTTGTTGATGGGATTACTTTTGAATAATTTTCTATTATATTTGTAACCCTATAGTTTTCCATGTGAGAATGACATTTTAGGAATTCTTATCTTTTCCCTTGTGGATATAGTTATAAATAACCATTTGGTTTTATATGATCATTGGGTTTGAGGCAATTACATGTTATTATATTTTGGGATGAAAATGCAAGGTATGAGATAACATTTCTGGTTAGAATTAAGTTATGGTTATTTTGAGGAATTTATCTCATTTTGGTAATGTTATAAAATATAGTTTTTGAAAAAGGACAACACACAGACTGTGTGACAACCTGTCGCGTCGAACAAAGATGTGGGAATCAAACCCACAACCAAAGTGCGATTGGAATTTATCGCCTACCACTGGACTACGTGAAGTCCCTAGATAGTGTGACTAATTTTTTTTAGTTAAATGATTTTATTGATAAATAATAACTTGATTTGGGTTCTTATTTCTTATCAAATGAATACCCTTAGTATAGGAAAATGATTTGGTGATTAATTGATAAATGTTATTTTGGAAGATGTTCGCTTTGTTGGGAACACTATATGCCCAAGGAAAATAGAATAGTATGGGATTTCATTTGAGGAGTAATGGTGGATTTTTATCTATGTTTTTATTGTGGATTTATAGTGATTTTGGAATGATTAACCTATAATAGAGAATATGTGATTAGGTTAATTACATTTAAGTATGTGACTTTAAGAGTAGTTGATGTCATTTGGAGATACAATTTAACATGGAAGACTACATAACCAAATTCTTCTATGTTTTGGGTTTCAATATTAGTTTGGATTATATTGAAGTATTTTAAGGACAATTGTTTATTGAATGGTATTTATTTATCTTTGGGGTATTGTTGGTTTAATTTTAGAAATTAAGATTAGTGTTTTTTTAATGGAATATCCTTTTGGGGGATCATCAGATCTTATAGTAACCATTTTTTTGATTAATCTCTAAAGTCAAGGAAAATATATAGTTTATCCTGCATGGATCATGTGATTCTATAGAAGTTTATTCTAGATTTTCCAGTGTGACCATGTCTTCTTGAATACACATCATTTAAAAATGAGTTAGTAGTAGAAATTTATTAAAGAATGAAACTTTACTTAAAAAGTAATTATATCTCTCTATGTTCTTATTCAATATCATAAATGAAGTACTCATCCTTATGTAATGTAACTTAAAACAAAATTTTTTTTGTCTGTTTACTTTTCCTACTGGTTGACTAATGATCGTTTGTGCCAACACAAGTTTGTGGTTTTCTTATTGTTAACTTTCTCCTGATCATGTTTTCTATCCATATCCATCATAACTTGACACTTATTTTATCATCCATATCCATGTTTTTCTACATGGAATCCTAGTATACGTTATCTTGGGCGACCTTTGTACTTCTCTTTCTTTCTTTTAAAGTGACAGTTTTATTGAATCTTTTTCCGATGGGGACTTTCCATTATATTCCAATTCCCAATTATAAAAATTGGGAGGATTCTATTTATTTAAGTAGGGGAGAATATAACACCCCAAGCTTCCACAGTACACTTCTCGCTGAATAATACAGTAGCGTGTGCTGTACGCAACTTCAAGTTCTAACACACACCAAAACTAATAAAAATAGTTGTTATGAATAGTAATACCCACTTTTTAAACTTTTATAAATTTCATATTTCAAAATGGAATTCATTTTTGGATTTGGAATATCAAAATTATCCTAGGGTGAAATTTTGGTACTTTTCGGATAACTTTCATATTTTGAGGAACAATGAAAATTACTAAATTTTAATTAAAAAAACTTTTTTAATAGAAATAATTAATAGTGATAAATTATGAATTTGAGTGGTTTTAAATTATATTTACAATATATTTTTACCATTTAATACAATTTTGGTCATTGGACATAATTTCACAATTAAACCGGACATAAACAAGTATCAATCTTTTGATAGTTATTATATCTTAAAAACACGCTTTTTGTTTTGACAGCGGGAATTAATTTTAAATTAATTTCTACCACTTATGTGTTTTTAATTTGAAAAAATGGATTCCATATTTTCAATCAGGATGTCCAAATTGTTTAAATAGGTAGCATTTATTTTTAGACATTTTGAATAATTACTTCGGTAAATATTTTATTTACCATGGTTAAAGGGTAAATCAGGTAAATAAGGGTTAAAAAATAATATTATAATAATACTAAATTACCGTAAAACGTGTCCTAACATTATTGGTGCATACATGTCCGACCATGGGAATCTTTGGGTCGATTTTGGGACCCCATAGAGCCACTTGTAGGTGATAGGGGCACTTTATTTTAATTAAGTTAAAATAAATACAAAATTGACATAAGCATATATCTTTTAGCAAACCAATTTTTACATAGGGTTATATATGTTTTATTTTCAACTATAAATATTAATTAGAAAGATAAAAATATTTCATACATAATGGTATTTTATTTATAATTTTTAGACATTATATAAGTTAATTTATTTATGAAACAATGGTGATGCAGTAATTACCTAATTAATGAAAAATTAGAATAATTGATATTTGAAATACCCAAATAAATGTAATTTGAGACTTCATATAAATACCAATATTTTTATAGGATAATATGATATGTTAGGATTGAATTAATTAACTTTTTTATAAGTAATCATTCTGTTATGATTTTTTTAAAAAATCAATTATTGAATAGTGTGAAAATTGACATAAAAGAGTTTTTAAAACAAATATTATATTATTAATTGATATTAAATTTCTAAAAATTTAAGGCTCGGACAAGTGACTTATATCATGATAGGTGTATCATTAATAGACCACTTGGGGGTCTCTTGGATGTATATAGTAAGTTTATTAACCATATAATATAAAAATACAAAGAGACAATGTAAAAGTTAAACTAATTAACTAAGAGTTAATACTTAAAGATAAGGTTAATATAGTAACCCAAACCTATATAAATCCTATTAGTTGAGTGGTTTTCTACCTATCCCCACCTTAACCTTTAAATAATACATTTTGGATCCATTATAAACCTAATATGAATTTATTATAAAATAATATTTCTAGCTTTTCCAAAGGTGCCCCTCACTGCTCTTATAAAAGGGAACTCCCCATTCTCATTAATTCACACCTTCAAAGCCATTTGGTTCGGACAAAACATGAATAAATAATCTCTAAACTTCCCTAAGTTAATCCTACAGGCCTTCCTTTAGTCATCAAACCAACCAATGGAACCTTTTTGATCAAATCAAAAGGAAGAACCCGAAGAATAGGTAATGATTTCACCTCCCTTTTTCAAGTTCCTTTCTTCTTCCACTTCTTCTTTCTTTGTTATTACCATTATAAAATAATAACTCTAGTATATTATATATAATTTGATGTTATTATAAACATTTTAAAACCATATTTCAGTATTCTATCCATCCTTTGAAGGACATTTCACCATACGTACGTACGTACGGCTTACCCTCTCAACGTCGTGGTGTAATTGTTATTCAAAACATTATTATTTGGATGGTTATAATAATGATGTGTAATTCAAGTAAATAATAAATATAACATGATAATGATTCTTTATATATGATATAACATCCAATTAAATATTATTTTAATATCAAAAGAATGATATTGTCGCTCGTGCGTACGTACAGACTACCGTCTCCACGAACGCGATGACATTCATTCTCCATCATATCAAATAAAGTATAATTATCATTTGAAGATTAATAATAATTTATAAGGACTTAATATCATTCTGGATATTAATAAGATACAAACTATCCATAAAAAACATTCCTTACATAACAAAACATATAAAATAAAATGAGTAAGTTAACACCCGAAACGATAATAATATTAAGATATTATTAACAAAGCAATGATAAAAGATCATATATGATATCATATTAATGTATATGATTATTTTATAATTTATTAAAAATTATTTCACTATTATACAGGATGTTAACCTACCCCCAACCAAGTAAAAGTACAAGGTAAGGGATTTCTTATCTCACTTTTAATTCCGTGAGAATTCCATTGTTCACCACTTATTTATTGAATGTGGTGTGTGTACTGCCCATGACTGTATTCATTGTGTAATATAATTTAATTTATTCATATTTACATCATAATTTTATTATCCTTCTTTCATTGTTGTATGTTTCGTAAGTTACCAAATCTATAAGGGAATTTGAAATTTCAATTTCCATTTATTCGGTTTTATGCAAAATTCATTGATTATTTTACTCCGAGATTATGTGTGGAATCACAATTCATTTTCTTATGTCATAATTTCCACTACCCTTTTCTATGGATATGCTTTTGATACACATAATCACTACATTAATAATTTCTCAAGTCATCGATATGAATTTGATAAGAGTAATTTTAACTCATTCTCCATTTGTTGGGTTAAATATCCAATTCATTGGTGTTGTCTTTACCAGAATATGTGTAAATGTCCTCTGATTGATTTACACTAAAGATCCAATCATATTGAGTGTAGTTATATTTTTTCACACATAATTATGTCGTTGATTTATCCTTAACCTAAGGATACGGTCTCGATAAGAGATTTAATCTCAATTCACATTCCATTGAGACTCCTTTGTTGTTATACACCAAATCACTTTTATATGGTGTATATAATGTACTTAGACATAGTATATCATGAATCCCTTTATTCTCATGATATTAAAATGTTTTTATTACCTTAATTATTTGTATTCAAGTGTCTCTCTTTTGGTTAGAAACTCTAACTAAAATATCATTTTTAAATGTTTTAAAGACTTATTCTTCTAAATCTTTCTCATTAATGTCCATGTTTTAAAAATGGTTTTAAGAATTTATTTATATGGACATTAATGTTATAAATTAAAACTCCTTTTAAATGTTTCAAAGTGGTATGGGACACTTTGATTCAAAAATATATTTTTAAATGGCTTCTCGACAAATAGTGTGACTTTTAAATGACTTCAAGAAAAAGGGGGATATTTCTCTCTAATAGTTTTGATGATTATTTTAATCTATGTCAATATCCTTCATTATTCTCTATTGAGGTTAATATGATACAAAACAATCTTCCATATTGTATCTAATGAGTTATGTTTGACTGTGGATGTGATATTTTTATACCATTCATGGTTTATGGATCAAGTATTGACATTTCGTATGCAAGTTTTAATACGAATGTTTATGTTATATTTCAAAATTTTTATATGAGGAATGCATTGGACTAAGTAAGTGACGGGTGGAGCCCGCTATAGCTCCTCGATGCATCGGTAGGTCTCATGAGACAAACTAGTTTCTTGGCATAAGGCCTTGACAAAATATTATTTTTAGTCTTGGAACCAGGCCTTGGCTTTGTGGTTATGTTAGTCTGGAATTATGCATTCCATCATTATGAATGTTGTTATTGATATTGAATGTGATTATTCGATTAGTAGAATATCCATGTGAATAAGTAAATGGAATTATTTAATTTTATTTCTGCCATATTATGTTAAATTTCAAGTTTAACAGGATTTTTTTTAGTTATACATTGCCTTAAATGTTTATTCTTATTTATGAAAGTTTCCTCTATATTGTTATCCTTTTTGAGAATTTAAGCTCACCTCTTTCTATGTTTTATTTTTCCCAGGATGTGAAGAAGTATTTTATGAATGACCTGAAGGGATAGTATGAGGGGATAAGAGTGTGGACTATGGAGACTATATAGTTGTAGTTTTCATTTTATGATGTAATGTAAACTTTATGAATGTATCTAGTTGTTCCAAGGCTACTAACTAATAGGTCTTTCGAGACTTGATATTTCTTGTGATCATGCCAATGTTATGTAATAATGCATCGAATCTGGGTAACTAGGGTAGGGGAGTTACATGTATGTCAGGGGATACATAAACAAATATGGATATGGTAAAGGTGGGAACATATATGGTGGAGGATTAGACATGGAATGTGAAGAATAATATAAATGAGATAATGAATGCCTTAGTGGGAACATCACTGGAGGCTCAAGCAGATGATTGAATGGTGTGGTAGAGGGGGTGACTGCTAGTGGTTCAGTTTGGGAACATGTATGACGAATGCTCTGTCTAGGTCTATGAGCATCCCCGCTCACACACATGCTAGTAGGATGAGGAGTCAACTGTAGTGGAACTAAATGTTCCTAATTTTTTTTTGATAAAGAATATTAACATGACATTATATGTAATTTAGATGAAAAATATTAAAACTATTATTCTCAATGAGAGAAAAAAGTGAGGCAATGCATGACCACACACCTATGGATCAAGATCAAGTTGTCACTTCCTTTTAATTTTTGAATTATTTGTCATAGTCATTATAATAATGAAATGAACATTTTTTAGAAATATTATTTAAAAATTAAGGCCTAAAACTTATAATTTAAATAAGGCCTAAGTAATTTCATAACATCTTTTAGTAATACCATGTTATAAAATTTTTAAAAACATGTTTGAAACATATTATTCTGAATTGAAATAAATCTAATTAAATGAAACAAAAATAGACAATACTAAAATAAACATATAATTTCAAACTGACACTAATTATATTAATACTAACCAGAGAAACTCATGTCAATGTAAACTGAATGAATAGTGAACATATATGGTTTCTTCTATATATTATAAACCACTACTTCTGGTTTACCATAGACTCTCACAATGGGATAATTTAAGTCATCAAATGTAATATTTTGGTCCACAATAATAGAGGCCTCAAGGGTGGAAATTTCATCCCAAGTTTCAGGAAAAATATTTCCTGAGATTACTTCATTAATGACAACATAATCAGGTCTCATGTGATATTTCACATAAAAATGGTTTTTCTATTGATGTCAAAATGTATGGTTCATCGGTATGTAAGAATTGACTCATGTCAATAACTCTGAATCAATAGTCATTAATAAATATACCCTACCACATCATTGAATAGAAGAATTTATATTTCATCATAGTGAATCAATCTTGAGAGTATTAATCTAATAAAAATATTTTCTCGACAAGTTCATAACAATATACATCTTTATATCAAGGATGACTATCTGATTCACTAGAATAAAAATAGTTATAGTATTTAACACAAATCCATCAGGTTGTGTTCTCATTTTCACTATTTGATAAGTTGTGACAAATGTATACCCATTGATAATAAAAGGTTTTAATTCATGACCAAAATAATTGGTACCAAAAGACATTGATATTAATTCATGATAAACTAAGATAATAGGTATACTCAATACATGATATATATATATGAATAATATAATTAAATATATATCTATTTTTTAAACTAATTAAAGTAATGGTAATACATTTAATTTTATCCAAGAAGGAAGCTCTAGGCTATAAAAAGACTCTCTCAATCTCAAAGGTAAATATTGATGAACTCTAATTGTAATTTATTTATTTTACATACATGAAATGATAATAAAATTCTATGCTATATATGAAATTCCATAACATTATATGTTATATATATATCCAAATTACTTACATGATATAGTCATCGAAAAAAACATATATAAATAAGACCGTGTGATTGCTATATCTCGCTCTTCAAGGCTTAATGTATCCAATGTATAAGACCCAAAAATTCATCCTGTTTATGGAAGAGATGAAAATGAGGTCCCAATTTCCCTATACTATTCAACCTATTTTCTCATTGCCTAGTTATGTCTTGTGTTCACATTAGAAAATTACATTGACCAAAAATCCACACATTCATGGGCTACATAACCTCTCAAAATTGAATCCTTCAGGATAATTATTATTTTGGACATATGATTTCATTATGCACATATTTATTTCAATAGGATACATTAAATGAAAATAGACTAGTCCCCTAAGAACTGTTTTAGTAGGAAGAGGGAATATTAAATGAAACATTCATGGGAAAAATGATCAAGGATTTTTTCCCATCTCACACAAAACTAATTGTTCCCCATATTACATTTTTATCAAGAATGACTTCGATAACCTTTTAGAATAAAGGTATATAAAATATTCCATATGTGAATCACTTACACCCTTGAATTATTGAATAAAAAATGATAAATTTCTATTGGAATCCATTCATGGAGAGGGATATGATAATCATGAGTGTTTAGGGATTTTTGTTTCAAATACCTTCTGCTCAATAATTTAGATATGTTTCTGGAATAGCCACCATGATCCTTAATATTCTCCAATACTTCTAGAAATTAATTTTTCTCCAAGGGTGTCATCAAATAATAAGCACAATGAACATTACATTTGTTTTCACCAATAAACACAGGATGTAGTTTTGGTCGAATACCCTGATCCAACATGTCATAATGAGATCATAAGTCATCTTTGGTATTCCCCTTGATATTTAGAATAATTTCAAGCTAAATTTCACACATATTTTTTTTCAATGAAAATTATGTCTTAACAATTATTTAAATAATTTGTAGACCAATATGAAATTTCAAAAAATATACTTCTATTTTTTCAAATAGTGAGTGGATTCGGTTTCAGTATTATTACTCTTTTTAGATATTAGATGACCTATCCCTAATGAAAAAAATTAATATTTTAATTCATTAAGAACATCGCTACCAGAAATATATTGAGGTGGTTGTTCATCATCAACCATATTATTAGAACTCTAATAATTCTTCTTCTATTTATTATCCATAGGAAATAATAGTTTATGCACCATGAAACTGAAACTATGATGATATTTATGATTTCTAGATCATATATTTTTATACATACATGAAATGATATTTTTCCATTCAGATCCATCCATAGATAAATGCATAAGTATGGGAATCATTTATAGTCCAGATAAGTGTAGCACACATAAAATTTTTTTTGAAGAAGCATCAAATATACACATATCCATATCCCAAAGATACTTCAACTATTGTATAAAAGGCTGAAATTAGACATATTTTTTTTTTCAGGATGAAAAGGTGTAGATATCAATATGCTCAAGAAATTGATTTTTTTTCTCATACAAATCCACGGAAGAAGATTATAAACATGAATAAAAACTAGCCATGTGCTGTGAGTAGTAAACATTTGATCAAATGAACTAAAACCTTTATAGGAAATACCCAACCTAACATTATGCACCTCATCCACAAAATCAGGATGTTTTTCATCAAATTCTCACCCTGATAATCTATCTACAGGATGAACCAAATCATCATTACCTTTACTTCCCTCAACATAATTGAATCACATATTATCTGACATTTCTGTAGACATTAATACATTTTGATGATTGGGAATAAATGGAAAGTGCCACATGACGTTTTGGGGCACACGAGATGGTGTTCCATCTACATTTTCTATAGATTGATATTTACCACAATCATTACAGTAATTAAAGTTATATGTTTCCTCCCAAAACAAACTATATTATTTTAGACAAGAATAAACTTTATTTTTTGAAAATCCAAGATGCTTAACTAACCTCCTCTACTTATAAATATTTGAGGGAATCTCTGCACCATCGATAATTAAGTCCTTAAAAAAAGGTACGAATATAATAAATGGAGGCATTAAAAATTCCATACATGGTTTTTCCATTATATAACCACATTATAAATTCTAACAATTTTTTTAGCACAATCCTGTTATATTAGAGTTCTGGAATCATCCATTAAATTTATCACCTTCCCAACATCACCATCTTCATTATTTTCCTCATGTGAATTAAAATCGCTACCTTATTTCACTGACATACTATCTCTTTTGTGTTGATGGAAAAATGGAAACTGATCAAATATAAAATTTTCTGTACCACTTATTTTTTTATTCATTAAATGTATAATATTTTCCCATCTCTCTCCGGTGATTCCAAACATAATAGTTTGTTTGAAATAAAACTTTTTTTATATAGTACCTGACTTTTTATCTCCTTAACCATGGTCTTCCATCACAATTATTCCATTAACACTATTTATAACCTATATCTAAAGCATTAATAAATGAAAATCTATATTTTTTCCAAATTCTTTTAAAACTCAGTTGAAATATGATCGGTATGATACATCCAGCTTCTATCCATTCTATTACACAGAAAAATATTTATGTTTCAATCAATATAGTAAACCATAATTAAAAAATAATTACAACCAATTTTAATTAGAAATTCATCAAATATTACTGTTAGCTAGAAAAAAATGAATTAGAGAACTAAAATATGGTATAAGTGATGATTACAAATAATTAATGAAGGTGGGTATCCCTAAAATTTAATATTTCACTATCATGGTGGATAAATTGAGTTAATTTGAAACTACAATCAATATTATTCCCTTATAATCACTTATGTTTTTATAAATCAACCCTATGTATCTATCCCTATACTGAATCTTGTCTACCACAAGGATTAAATTTCATTTTTGATCAACATGGGCTCACAAAAAGTTCCAAAGACATCAACTTACACAATGTAAATGATTTTACCATAATAAAATTAAAACTAAAAAAATTATTCCATCAGGGAACCTAGGATAAAAAAATCATATATTTTTCATTAAAACATATGAAATAATGGTTTTTAAAATAAAGATCATTCAAACATAGTTAAATAAGATAATGAAATATTATATATTATAAAATATAAAGACATAAAATATAAACATAATCCCTATCTTTTTTATATATCAAACTATCATGTAAGACATCCAAAAAATCCTTTAGGAAAAAAATATTACATTTTGTTTTGAAAAACATATATGAAAAACAACCATTTAATTATATAAAAAGATAGTAACAAAATAAAATCACATATAAATAATGTTTAATTAATGAAAATATGTGTATAAGAATCGTGATATCAGTCCTCATTCCGACATACCATATTAATAACTTTATAATTAGTAATGTTAGTGGAGAAATCATGTTTAAATTATTTATTCATTCCACTATAGTTTTTATTTATTGTTCGATTATGGTTTATGAGAACACAATCTAAAATAATAATAATTGATGTTATTTAATAAAAACAAGAGAATATATTATAATTTTCATCCATTTTTTTCCATCATTATATAATAGTTTAATTTGAATATATAATTTTTGAAAATGTGATTCCATTCAGGATAATTTTAACTGAATGGTGTTAATTTATAGGGGTAGTGGACATGAAATTTTTTAGGTGTGGTTGGGTGGATGTTTTAAAAATAAAAATTCATTAATGTGAATGAAAGGAAATTTTAAATGAAAGTGGCCATATAATGCATAGGGATAAGGAAAGGTAATTAGTGATCTTATCCACTTGTTTAATTAAAAAATGGAATGACATTTTTTTTAATATATCAAATGACTCTTTAATGAGAATAATAATTGGAAACTTTTATGAAACATTTATATAATAAAACAATTCTTATAAACACTGTATGTTTGTTATATTTCATATCATTTGTGAGTTATAATATTTTCAACTTATTACTAAAAAAATAAACTTCATAAATATAACTATTGGATATGTTCTTGGACAATGACTATATATTGAATAACCTTAGTCCCAATGACCATATTTCTATAAAAATATATTAAGTGAACTAATATACAATGGTATTATTTAACTTTGATATACATCCTTACATATATTTATAAAACCATTAATCATTTTCATTTCATTCTTTCTCAATACGTTAATTATATTTATATTCCCCATTGGTTGAAAACTAGGATTGAGTGATCAAATAAACCATTTAGATACATTTTCCCTCAAAATATAAAAACTAAAATGGAAAATCAGGCATCTGAAATCTAAAATAGTTGAAAAATATTAAAAAACTATAGAAAAAAATTTATTTTTTGTAAAAGTGACTCATGACCATGAAAATAGAGGAACACAAGAAAGTAAATAAGAGTACAGAAGGAAATTTTACCTCTCAAAAATAACAATTTTGTTCCAAAAATAGATCAAGAACACCGTTGGATGGGTGAAATGTTGCCTGGGGGTATGCGAAATTTACTCGTGGTGGGTAGGGGGAGGCTGAAATTGCTTGAGGAGGGGAGGGAGGATACCAAATTAGATTGAGAAGGGGAGGGAGGAGGCCTAATTTGACTGAGGGGAGGGGGAATAATGAATAAAAGGGGGCTTAGGTTTCGAATGAGAAGGTGGGTAAGAGGATCCCATGTGTGACTCAAATATAAAAAACACTATACCAATAGTTTCTTAAAAAGTTTTGGTATAGTCATGGAAAGTTAATTTATACCCATAGTTTTCATAAACAGTGGGTATAACTCTGTGGGTATAGATGGATTTCCCAGTAGTGTTTTCATACACATCAGCTTATAAAATTTTGAACATGAATAAATGGATTCATGTTCACTCATTATGTTAAAGACATGAAATAATACCCTTGTGTAAACTTATGGATTTCAAATAGGTACACATATAATATTATGGACATGAAAGACAGGTCCACCCATAATATTGTGAACATGTAATCAGGTTCATTCATAACATTGTGGACATGTAATTAAGTTCACACATAACATTATGAACACTAAAGATAGGTCCACACATAAGATTATGAACATGTGTTTAGGTTCACACATCACATTTTGAGCGTGTAATCAGGATCAACCATAACATTGTGAAAATAAAATACAGGTCTATGTATAAACTCATAGTATTAAATATTCACTCCCAAGACCATCATAGTAGACAATGACCTTTACTAAACCAGGTTTACTCCCCAATCCATCCTTGTATATCTCAGGAAAAATAAATATTTTCCGAATGCATTGGAGGGATATATGGGCTTCCGCATAATATATGATATAATGGTATTTACCAAAACTATCTTGGTCACCCAATCATATAATCTATAATGGGCTTACCCGGTGCGGTCTGTGTTGCCTCATCTTGTAAGTTATAATGGGCTTACTTGGCGCTTTTTGGGTCACCCCATCATATAAGTAAATTACATGAACTAAAAAATGAATAAATTACAAATAAATTATATTTTATTATAAAACTCAAAAAATAAATCATTATTCTTTCTGAACCAAATTAAACTGTTGAAACGAAATGGATTTCATGGCAATCTCTTTCAAACATGGTAAACCCATGGAAATGAAATGGGTTTATAACAATATATTTGAAAAAAATGTTATTCTATCAAGAGAATGAATAAGGATGGTATCATTAAAAAATATAATCATTGGATCATAAGTAACAATAAGGGTTTTTGATGTTTATTAATAAAAATACCATTAAATTATCATAAAAAATCTCCTTGACAAAAAAATCCTTTTTCATTCTAAAAATAATTTTTTTAAAACATAAAACATTTTGAAAATCCTTTTCATTGAAAAAACTATTGAAAATTATAAAGGAATATTTAATATCATTTAAAAGATTTGTTAAATGTTATATTATTTTTTCTTTAAAAAAAATTAAAACATTTTTGAAAACATTTTTAAAAAACAAGGTTTTGGATGAAAAATATTTTTGAACCAAAAAGATGATTTTTATTAAAAACATTATTTTGAAATATTGGGTACATAAAGGGAGGAAAATGAAGGTAAAAAAATTTATTCTTATTCCATAACAATATTATTATAAAATTCATGAGTTTCTTGAGAGATAGATCAAAATATCTCACCATTGTAAACAAAATCATAAACAATCGTGATAAAACAGTGAGATTGTAACATAAGACTCTTACCACTTGTGTAGATTAGATTCATAATCCCCATGAAATAATAACATTAAATGATACTTTTAATATTATTAAATTATGTATATTAATTAAATAACATATCAATGTTTAATTATATATTACTCATAAAATAATATAGGTGTATTATATAACAGACTTCCCAAAGAAGGAAAACTGAGACAAAAGTCTCTTACCATTTGGGTAACTTTGAAATTGTAAACCCCATGAAAGGTAAATCATAAAATGGACAAGTAAAATGAAAAAAATATATGTATAATAATAATAAAAAACATTCATGGTTAGTATATAGACCACACAACAAAAACAAGTGGTGAATATGGCATATATCTCACAGAAATAAAAGTGAGATGAGAAAACCCTTACCATAAGTCTTGACCCCCATTGTACTCATTCAAAATAACTATATAATAAATATAAGTTTCGTATAAATATATTAAATAACCATTTTGTATATATATCATACTATATCTCATTTTATTTGGGCCCTTTTATTATTCATTTATTAACAATTTCATGTTAAAGCTATGTTTTAGGTAATAATCGCTTTGTTTTTCATATATGTTTTGATTTATTATTATTATTTTTTGGTCTTCTTACTCTGATCCTGGTTCCATAATCTAAAAAATGATAACAATGATATAACTATATAATATATATATGTTTATATTATATGTATTTATAGTAACTCATAAAATTTAGTGATTGTTAATAAAATACACCATTCATAGAAATGATAGACTGTAGGTACACATGTACATTGTTTCCATTTTCTTGTCATATTGAATAAAAGAAAATTAAACAATATATATATATATATATAAATATACTATTTTAGTATAATTTTTATGTCATATATTTCAAATATATTTTTTAAAACATTCTTAATACATTCCATGTAAAGCGTGAAAGAATAACATCGCTTTGGGTGGTGGTAGCCCGCCGTACACATGAACGACATTATTATATTTCCAAAAAATAGAAAGCATGAAGGTACACATGATATAATAATTAGAAAATAATAATAATATTATAAATATAATAAATATCATATATATAAAATAAATCCATCATTAAGTCTAACTGTGAGAGGTGATAATGGAAAAACGAACAACATCAGTTTGGGAGAGCGCAGTCCACCTTATTCAAAATCAATAATTTCATAACACATTTGATTGAATTGTATGATGTTTTAGGTCATAAAATTAAAATAAAAAATATTAGAATATATAAGATACTTATTTTTTATATTATTTTGAAAAAATAATAATTTAATGGGGTGGAGTAAGAATTAAAACAATGACATTTATTGATGAAGGTTACCTCCTCTACGGGTATCCTCTTTATTCTTTCATTAAAAGCCTTTCTAGGATGGATTTATGAACAGAATAAGTCTTTTTATATGATGGGAAAAAAGTTTTAAAGTGATTTGGGAATGTTTTATTTTCAATCCAAATGGATTGATAGGTGTTAAGAATGGTGGGTAGTGATTTCCCTTTTATAATTGAGGATGAGTGACCTTCTTGCGAATACCCAAAATTATTCACTATTGGGAGGTCTCACTTACCTCATGTGCCTCCAAAATTGATCAATAATTTAGGTTATTGTTGATTTAGTGTATAAAATATTCTATAACACAAAAATAAATAAAATTTTATTATTTTTATCCTTAGTCTTTATGTTTACTCAATTTTACCATTTTTGTTTTTAACATGGTAACTTGCTTTTTTATTTACCTAGGTAATTTATCTTTTAAGACTAAATTAAAATAATATTTATTAAATAATTTATTCCTTTTTATTCTAAATATAAAATAAAATTAATTAAATAAAAAATCATATATATGTGTAAAATTAATTTGAATACAAATGCATGTAACACATAAAATTCAATTTTAACATTAATCATGGTAATTAATATTAATGATTTTCACTAATAATTTTGATAAAAAATTAAATTGAACTTTTTAGATAATATATCTTATTTTGATTATAAATATTGAATCAAGTTTTCCATATTCAATACCCACAAGTGGATGAATTTAATTTAAAATAAATCTAATTGACATGAAGAGAAAGCGAGTTTTTAAAGAATAAATGAACAAAAGTTTACAATGTTTTTATATCGAATTTAAATATTAAATAGAATAAAATGATATAAATTGTATTATTAGATATATATTTAAAATGATTATAATCTAGAAACAATTTAAAATACAATTTAAAATTTTAAATATTTTAACTGAAAAGACAGCTTTCAATTAAAATTGAGTAGTTTTTACTATTCATCAAAAAATGAGACTTTTTAAAAAAATCCAAAACAATCACTGAAAGATAATTTTTGTATTATTATTTAAAAAAAGAATTTTATTTTTTAAAAATTAAATTTCCTATATTTTTTAAAAAATAATTTTAAATTGAGTGTACTAAGCACGGTTAAACAGACTTTTAGGGATGATACATTTTTTCTAAAAACAATTATTTTTATTTTAAATGATTATTGTTTTATTTATAATCAATAGATAAAAAATAAATATATGTAAAATTTATATTTTAATTATTTATTTAACCATATTCATACTCATAATTCTAATAGCAATGTGATAACTACAATATTAAATAATATTGTTAGAAATATATTATCGTTTGGTAAAAAATGGTCATTTATGTAACAAAATCTACAGAGGGAACTCATTGTTTAATTTAACACAAGATAACTCAGTGTTTCATGGTATTCAAGATAAACTATATATTTTTTGTAAAAAAATATTAAAAATATCACATTCATTTAAAAAAATATTTCACAAAATCTCAGAGTGTTACATTCTACCTTCATTAAAATGAATTTCTCTCTCAAAATTCGTCTCTTTCATAAATGTAATTACATTTGAAAAATTATTTCAAATAAAATTACATTGAATATAGGTTACATAAAACATCCACTTTAACAATATAAAGTTATGCGAGTAAGTTAACTACAATAACACATACTAGGTTTCTAAATGGGAAAGCATAGGTGGAACGTAGTGATTTTCACAAGGAAGGAAAGTGTAAATAATTATAAAGAGTGATAAAGATAATTAATACCAATAAATAAGGTGATCTAGAAATGGTTAAAAACCAACAAACCATAAATCTATGATTATTTAAGGGACCACTTTATTCACTATAAATGAAGGTACTGAGGTAGTATTTTTTTCTCAAGATCATTTTCCTAATTTTGGGGAATTCGTTTTCTCTCTAAACTGGGAATGTATAAAAATGTAAACATTTGATATTTTTTATGTCATAGGAACAGTTTTATCCCTTTGATATTTCTTTATCAACTTCCCCTTAATCTATTAATCCCATAAATGATGTTGAATTGGTTATTACTGGACTAATATCAGATCAAATTATATATATAGATATAATGATAAGTCATTCCACCTATCTGTAGTTATCATTAGAAAAATATAGTTAACATAGGTTATATAGAAATATCGATTTATTTAAAAAATAAATTAATCTATAAAACCTCATATGAATTTCATCTTAATCCATTCCACAAATGGTTAACCTTATAATCATTCCAAAATTCAGATTTTATAAATAAGGTCACCAAATTCACCAAAATCGACATAAAATTAATCATTCAAATATTATTAAGCATCTCATAATAGTAACATTAAATATATGTGAATACATTGGTCATATATTCTCTTAAATCACGGTAATAACCAAAATTACTATAAAATATAAATGAAAACAATCATGCTTTATCATTCCTTGAATAAATTCATAGATTATTGAACATATTCCACAAATACAATAATGTTGCAAACTCCATAAATGATAACATAAACCACTTTTTCAATAAATATTTTATCAGATATAGGTTAATAAATACTATTAAATTTACATTATCCATAAAAATTATATCTTTATCCAAACAGAAGACCATTTTGTCATCCTTAGGAACATGTTAAGGGTTTTCTTACCTTAATCATAAAATATATCCTTTCCATAAAAACACGTTTCAATTTTATCAGTAACATTAAAAATATTACTTAAAATCATTAATGAAAAAATTATACCAGATAATAATTATATGTTTCATAATTATTTAATTATGATACATAAACGCATCAATTATTCCACCTTATCCATAATCCATTAACTATGCTTCATATTCTTATTCCTTAATACCACTTTTATAGGGTGAAATAAAAACCAAGTCATAACATTAATAAAGTTTAGTTTATTCATGATTATCATGTTTAACATAAATAATACTATTATAACTACCCAGAACATTCATATGTTATTTGTAGTCTCCACATTTTCAATAGAAGAACCATTACTCATATAGCCTTACATATTCTATTCAAAATCTTTCCCCTTAAGAAATCGATTTTCATAATTCCAATACATTCCATATTTAATACATTCATTCCTTGATAATTCCTTAGGTAGACCAATATATCCATCCATTTAATTCACTAAACTTTTCATATTTTTTCCAAGTAATCACTTACTTTGTGTCCTTATTCTATACACATAAAACATTTTCTCATTCCTTTGATACATTTATTTGAGTTCTTCTTTCATGATTATTGGGATATATGATCTTCTTTCTTCTTTCCTTCATATTCTCCACCACCTAAACTCTCAATAAACTCAATCCTCAATTTTTTTGTGAGTTTGAGATTTTTTTAAGCTGTACATTGCTAATCTTGTTATTTGATAACTTACTAGAAAAAATCACAACATCATTCACTATTGTCATCACCATCTTTGGATTTTTATCATCAATTATCAATAACATTTAATGTTATCCTAGTTTCTTTTTGTTAACATAATTTATCAAACCAAAAGTATAGTTTGAGGAAATCTAATTATTAAGGGAAATAAAATAATCATGAAAATCACTTATAGGATGTCTAAATCATGGAACATTCTTATTTAGTCACTGAAAACTTATTTTTATCCTAATTAATTCATTGTCATCCTCAATTTAAATCCTTCATGATGGTTAAAAAGGAGTTTGTGAATTTCAAAAGCATATCTCTTGGGAGTGTCAAACCAGGTATGTAATAAGGCCCATTGTCGTGCATCAGTTCCTAATCAAGCCTAGCTCAATATGTTGTTTTCAGTGTTGTTACCCCTAGGTACATCTGTTCTTGATCCACATCCACATGTAGTATTCTGACAATTATTTATTTATTGGAAACAACTTACTATATCCTTTAACAAAATTATAGGACATCTTCCTATACATTAACTCATCCTCATACATTTCATTAAAGACATCCATAGAAATATTATCAAAAATATACCTAGGGATCTTACTAATGTTTTCTCATCCTAGTTTCCAATGTTTAACTAAAATTTTACATTCATACTAACTATAGTGAACCAAGCGTAGTCTATATGGATACTACATATTTTTTATGAATATTCATTTTATTTTACAAAAATAATCCTATGGACCATAATAGTTCAGTATAATTGGAAACTTGGAACACCAACTTATAATATGGTGAAAGCTATTTAATGTTTCCCCCAATGATCTTCCCATTTAATAGTCATCATAAACCTATCCTACATGAAACCATTCTTCATAAACTAGGGACGGAAACATAATAATGAGTTATCTCATATTCTTTATAAGTGTAAACAAGAGAGATATAAATCTATGTTTACTTAAAAGCATATGATAAGAATAAGGGCATCTGATAATGAACAAAAATTTTACAATTCATCCCCAACCTATCATAGATCCTAAACATGATTCATGGAATAAATAATGGCAGTTCATAAGACTTAAAATCATAATAGAATAAAATAATTTAATCCATTGGAGCATAATATTGGAATAAAACATAGATTTAGTGAAGAAACATTATCTTATAACATTGTGAACTTGTATAAATATAAATAGGTCCACTCGTTATGTTGTGGAAATGAAATCAGGACCCCACATAAACTTATAGACATGCTTACATGTCCATGTATATCATTATGGACATGAAATATTGGTCCAAGAAAAACACTATGAACATGTAATCATGTTCATGCATAAAATTTTGAGCACATAATCTTATTCACGCGTAACATTATAGACATGAAAGACTGGTCCATTCATAACATTGTGAACATGTAATTAGGTTCTCACATAATATTGTGAACATGTAATTAGATTCACAAATAACATTATGGAAATGAAATAAAAGTCCATGCATAACAATGTAGTAGTCAAGGTTAACTCCCAATACCATCATAATGGACAAAGTACTTTAATGAATTTGGTTTACTCTATGTTCTAAACCTAGTAATACCATGATATATAATTCTTTATCGAATATATTAGAACACTATCCGGACTATCCCATCATATAAGATGTAACAAGCTATCCTAAAACTATCTATGCCACCCCTTTTACATAAGTTTTAATAGAATACTTGATGCTATCAAGGATGCCCAATCGTATAACCTATAGTGGGATTACCTGACACTATCTAGGACACCCCATCATATACGTAATTTCCAAGAACCAAAACATAACTAAAGTACATTGTTTTTTAATTTCATAAAAAATCTCATAAAAAAATCATTATTATTTCATAACTTGATTATCACAAGAAATATAAATGGGTTTCATGCCAATATCTTGGAAACATGATTAACCCATGGAAAAGAAATATGTTTCATAGCAATATATTTGAAAAAATATCAATCCATCCAGAGAAAGAATGAGAATGGTATAATTAAAATATATCCCTATTAGAGTTTAAGTAAGAACAAGTGTTTTTGATGTTGATAAATGGAAATACCCTAAAAATATCATTAAAAACCTTCTTTTGTAAAATATCCTTTCTATTTTGAAAATAAATTTTTTAAAACATGAAACATTTTGAAAATCCTTTTCTTGGAAAATAACCATGAAAATTTATAAAGGATGATTTGAAAATAATTTAAAAAATTTATTTATTAGAATATATTTTCAACTTTTAAAACAATTTTTCAGTCATTTTATATTACATTTTTTGAAAACATGGTTTTGGAAGAAAATGAGTTTTTGAATGAAAAGGCGATTAGAAAAACATTTTTTAACTCTTAATTAAATATAGAGAGGAAGATTAAGGTAAAAATGTATTATTATAAAATAAATAAGGGAGAATAAAATTCATGAGTTTATTTAGAGATTTATAGTGATATATAATCATAAGAAACATAATCATAAACAATTTGGATAAATTATGATATTGTAATATAAGACTCTTACCACATGGGAAGATTTTAATCATAATCCCCATGAAATAATTACATTAAATGAAAAATATAATATATTTTAAATAAGTATATTTATGATAATACATTTAAAATGTGCATCATATACACCTCAAAAAATAATATTGGTGTATTACATAACATATGTCTCAAAGAAAGAAAATTGGGGAAACATAACTTACTTCTTTGAAAACATTGAAATCATAAAAACAATTTAATTGAGATCTTAAAATGGATATTTAAATATAAATAAATTTTAATATAATAAAAAAAAAATTATTTTTGGGCATTATATACACCACACAACAAAAATAAGTGGGGAATGTGACATATATCTCACAGAAATAAAAGTGAGATGAGAAAACACTTACCTTAAGTTTTGATTCTCATCGTACTTCATAATAATTACAATATAATAAATACATGTTTATTGTAATTTATTAATGAACCATATTTAAATATATAATAAAAAATATTATTTCTTTATTACCATTTTATTTCTAAATTATTCATAATTTCATGTTACAGTTATGTTTTGGGTAATACCACTTTGTTTTTTGTATGTGTTTTGATTGGTTGTTTTACTCTTACATTGATCATGGTTCAATAATATCCCAAAATATAACCATGATATAATTATCATATATATTAAGTATAAATTTATTTAGAGTACCAGAAGAAATTTAGCGATAGTAAATTAAATACACCATTCATGGTGACGGTTGGTCGTACGTACCTATAAACCCTATTCCTAATTTTTTGTCGTATTTAATAAATTAATAGTAAATGAAATATATACATATTTTAACATTAAATGAAAAAATTAAAGTAATATATATCACAATTTTTATTAAACCCATCCTTAAATACATTCCATGTAAAGCGTGAATGAATCATATCACTTCACGAGGCGGTAGTTCACAGTACACACAAACATTGTTATCGTATTACCATAAAATGGAATGCATAAAGTGATATATGATATAATAATTCTAGAATTGTAATAACATCCCAAATAACATATATATAACATAAATAAATAAATCCATTATAGGTGTTAATGGAAACAATGAATGACATCGGTTCACAAGATGATAATTCACCGTGCACACGAATAATGATTTCATAATCCATTTTATGGAAGTGTGTATTGTTTTATGATATAAAATTAACATAAAAATAACATAGTATATGGAATATATTTAGTGTTTTATATAATCATGTAAAAATAATAATTGATCGGGGTGGAGGAAGGAATAATACAAAGATGCTCGTTGATGAACATTACCTCTTCCTTAGGTATCCTCCTTAGAATTGCATGAAGAGATTTCCTTGGATTGATATATGAACAAATTATGGTTCCTTGTAAGAGGTTAGGGATGTTGTAAAGTGATTTTTTAAGGTTTTTTTTGATCCAAATTGATTTGAGATGTGTGAAAATGGGAGGGTCGTGAGTGCCTTTTTATAATTGAGGTGGAGTGATATTCTTGTATGTATCAAAAAATATTCTATATTGGAAGGTATCTTTTACCCAATGTGCCAAAAAAATTGGTTAATAATTTATTTTAGGGTTTATGGGGTTGTTAAATACATCCACCACATGAAAAATAAATTTTAATCATGTTGTTCCTTAGTCATTTATTTTACTCAATTTTACACGTTTTGTTTTTCCCATGGTAATTTGTATCCTTTAATTTAACTAAGTAATATATATTTGTAGACTAAATTTTAAAAGATATCTTCAGAAATTTTATTTAAACTAATTATAAATATGAAATAAAATTAATTAAATAAAATTCATTAGTATGTGTAAAATTAATTTTAATACAAACGCATGTAATGAGAAAAACCCTGTTTTAAAATTTATCTTGGTAATTAATTTTAAATTTTTTCACTAACCATTATATTGAAATTATTAGATAATATAAATTTTTAAAATTAAATATATTTAATCCCTTTTTTCAAAATAAAATCACATAATTGGTAAAATTTAATATAAAATTAATCATGCAGACATAATGAGAAGCATATTTTTAAAGCAAAAGTAAATAAATGTTTACAATGTTTTTATATCCAATTTCAATATGAAATTGTTTCAAATGAACTAAATCAAATTATAATATATATAATTGAACTAATTATAATTTTATTTTATTTTTAATATATAATTTATCTTTGTAAATAATTTAGGAAAAATAGACAGCTTCCTATTAAAATTCAGTATTTTTTAGTATTCATCAAAAAATGAAACTTTTCAGAAAATACCAAAAATTAACCATAAGATAAATTCTGTATTAAAATTTCAAACATAATGTTTTTTTTCAAATAAATTTTAAAAACATGGTAAAAATTAATTTTACATTAAGTGCTCTAAGCATGAGCAAACCATATTTTTTAAAAAATATAGTTTTTTTTCGAAAACATTCTATTTTCTTTTATGTGATTCTTATTTTATTTCTAATAAATATATAATTAATAAAAATGTGTAACGTAAATGTTTTAATAATTTATTTAATCATATTCATACCCACAATTATAATGTATAATTGATCACTACCATATTAAATAATAATGTTAGTTAAATATTTTCATTCGATAAAACTCAGTCTTGCATATAATGAATGGTTTTTAGAAAAATCAATGTTTCATGTAACATAAGTTTACTCAGTGTGGAGTTCTATTAAAAATAAGATAGTTATTGTGTGTATCACAAAATATTGAAAAGGTTAAATTCATTTGAAAAATATATTTCACAAAATCTAAGGGTGTTACAATATTATTTTCGTAAGGTTTGAAAATAATCTATGCTTGTTTTATCGGTTTTGGCTATGTGATTTATGTTTTAAACTACAATAAAAAATTTAAATTGAAAACACACAATTAAATTCCCGAAAAATTGCATAATGTGTCAGAATGATATGTGGTTTATTACTACATGTCAAAAATGAATTATGGACCATTGTACTAATAATTGAAATCAATCAGAGCTCGTTTGCTCCGTTTTGGCTATGCGACACACATTTTAAACTAAAATGGAACATATATATTGAAAACACACAGTTAATGTAATACTAGTCACATAATCTTTTGAATTGATATATTATTGATTTATATATATAAAAATTGAATTATTGAACAATTTCCTATTTTTTTTAAAACAATATGATCTCATTTTCATAGTTTTGGATATGTGTCACATTTTTTAAACTAAAATTACTGTTCTATATTGAAAACATGAATTTCAAGTCATACCAAACAAATATTTTATAAGATTGAAAAATAGTTTATTCCTACATATAATAAGTGAATTAATAATCACTATTCTAAATTTTGAAAAGAATTAGAGAATGATTTCTTAGTTTTTTCTATATGAAACCAATTTTAAACTAAAATGATACTTTCATATTGAGAATATACATTGAGACATATAGACCACATAATGTGGTGGATTTATATTTGGTCGATTCCTACTCATAAAAAATGAATTATGGATCACATTCATAATGTTTGGAAATAATCTGATCTTGTTTGCTTAGTTTTGGCTATGTGATGCACATTTTAAACTAAAAAGACACTTTTATATTGAAAAAACACACTTCAAGACATAAGAGACACATTATGTGTCAGATTTATGGGTGATAAATTACTACATTAAACTAATAAATTATTTATAATTTTAAAAGGTTTCAATCATTCTAATCTCATTTCCTTGGTTTTGGCTATGTTATGCATGTTTTAAACTAAAATGACACTTCTATATTGAAACAAAAAAATTTGATTCATACCTTACACATCATATATTAGATTGATTTATGGTCCATTAATATATGTTTCAAATAAATTATGGATCATTTTACTAATGTTTGAGACAATTTGATCTCAGTTTCTTGGTTTTTTCTTATGAGACATGAATTTTAAACTAAAATGATACTTCTATATTAGAAACATTCACTTTGAGTCATACCTGTCACATCATATGTCAGGTTGATGTATAGACAAATACTATTCATAAAAATGAATTATTGGTCATTTTATTAAATTTTGAAAACAATATGATCTCATTTTCTTAGTTTTGACTATGTGATATGCATTTTAAATTTAAAAAACACTTTTATATCGAAAACACACACTTAGATTCGTACTTACAACATTGTGGGTTATATTGATGTACAGTAACATTCTACTTGTAACAAATGAAATATGAACCACTATATTAAATTTTGAAAATAATAAGATCCTTGTTGATAGGTTTGGGCTATGTGATGCCCACATTACACTAAAATGACACTTTCATATTGAAAACATGCACTTCTAGCTGTGCCAAACACATCATGTCTCAAATTTATGTGTGGTAAATTTCTACACTTCCAAAAAAAATTATAGTCCATGTTTCTAAAGTTTCAAACCAATTATATTTTCTTAGTTTTTTTATGTGAAAAACTTTTTAAACTAAAATGGAACTTTTATATTGAATACACACACATCGAGTCATACATACCACATCATCTTTCAGATTAACATATGGTCAATTAAAACCTGTAAAAAAGTAATTATATATCCTTTTAGTAATTTTTTAAAATAATTAGATGTAGTTTTATTGGTTTTGGACATGTAAAACACGTTTTAAAATAAAATGACACTTTTATATTGAAAAAATGCACATCGAGTCATACATACAAAATCATCTTTCAGTTTTATATACGGTCAATTCATAAACATTAAAAAATGAATTATAGATGATTTTCATAATTTTTTAAAACTATGTGAGTTTTTTTTATTTTTGGCTATTCAATATGCATTTTAAACTAAAACCACTCTTTTATATTGAAATAAAAAACTATGAGTCAGACCGACCACATCATGTATGACCAGTTGGAACCATTGTCCAATTTCAATTAATTGGTATAGAACATCATGTCTAGCACCCTCGTAAGTATTTGAAGCATCATTCCTTGTTTCACAACCCATGGGTATTTGTATCATTAGTCCCTGACCCTTAAAAGAATTTTTTTTTGAAAGTTGGGTGTAGAACTCCATGTCTAGCACCCCATGAGTATTTAGAGCATCAGTCCCTATCTTACAAACCGTTTATCAATAATACATATATATTTATCATTGGTTTAGAACTCCACGTCTAACACCCCACAACCATCCTTTAATTAATTCATAAATAATTAATCCAATCCGTTAGTTAATTTAAAAAATCATTAACAACATAAATCACCCATCAAAAGTCAACCGTTAATTAACCATTCAACATATCAATAGTAAATAATTAATTAAAAATTAATTGTTCTTAGCAAGAAAAATAATTAATTAACTCAACATTTAATTATCCAAATTCTTTAACAAGTCTGAACCTGTCCACTCAAATAGTTATTATTCTAGGACTTTAACAAATTAAATGCATGTCATAATCATCACAAAACATGCTGAACAAAGCCCGTATATTTTGCAACCATATCACGCATCATATCATAATATAATAAAACTCCATCCAAGACAACTTAATGTAAGGAAATCTAACATGCATCAATAGGTACCCATGTCCAATAGTCGTAACAAACAATTAATTTGGAATCTTAATTTAATGCATTCAAATTAATTAATTCAAAAATTAATTAACTAATATTATCTCTTTAACCAATCATCAATTAATTAACCATTTTCTATTTATCATGTAATTATTAATCTATGCATTAATTATTACCAATTTCCAATTTATATTCTGAACATTTCAAATATTAAATATTCTTAATAATCAGTAATAGCCATAATTTTTATTCCAACTCAGGACATGATAATTAATTCTGCAATTAATTACCCTATTACCCATTCTACTCATTCAAATCATTTAATTATTTATTCATATCACTTTATCCCAATTTACAAAACATGATTAAAATCAACACATGTTCAAGTCCTCATTTATCTCACGTGGGGAACATCATTTTACAAGATAAAAAGTGTCATTCATAGACATATCATAATAAATGAAACTCGCATTCTCAATTTATTTAAAGAAGATATAATTACTAAATAAAGTGATAGGGATTTGGGACCCTACCTCAGGGTGGCACCATTTTAAATCCGAAGCGATTTAATATACATGGAAGCAACCAGTCCACAACTGGTCCACAATCGCACACACGCACACCTTATATATATATATATATATTCATGCGCGTGATGTGCAATAATATAAATAAAATTCATAATATTCAAAAAGGTACTCATAACCAAAGCAGTAAGGACCAACGCACCTAGAACTAGGTACTAGGGACTCATAAAAATTATTACACCCTTAATTTAATGATGAGAAACATTACCACGGTTAAATAACCTTTCCTGAAATATGGCGGAAAAGTGAAAACGAACTCATCTGCCTCGACTTTGTCGGCAGATGACGGAATATGGTCCAGAGGGTCTAGAGGAGTCCCTTCTATATCCCTAGAGTTGAAGAAACAAAAAATCCAAAAAAACCCAAACCATAGGATTTTGGCCGAGGAAACAGGGCGAGGGAGGATCGAAACAGTCGATGCAAATAGAAAAAATGTAGATGGACTCACCACACCGAGACAGAAAATATTCAAGAAGTCACTGAGAGGATTCGATCGCGTGATGTGAAGCCGGTGAGGGGGGGGGGTAGTATGCCTCAAAGGAGGGGCCTGGTGAATTTTTGTTGTTCCTCCAATCTGGTGGTGCGCCAGCCTCATGTTCTCTCCCCTAATTATCTATTACACCCATGATAAACTAATAGTCTTAATATAATAATAATAAAATTTATTATTCTCATTTAATATAATGTTACTTCATTAACTAAAATTTAAATAAATGTTTCACAACTAATTCTGAAAACCCCCATTAATCATCCAATAAAAATAATAAAATAATAATAATATCCTTATTATTATTAATATATATATTTTTATTTAAAATAAAAAAATATATAAACCATTTTAAAAAATCGGATAACCGCACAGCTAACTCGCACCACCTGACTACCATTGCACAACCCAATATCTATATTTTAAATGGTTTAATTAAATTAAACCAAACTACACATTTATTCCTTATTTAATAGTACAATTTAAAATTACCCATCTTCGATAACGCCCGACATATAATTATTTAATTAATTATCAAAACACAAATTAATTAAGTAAAAACCTCCACTTGGTAGTGATTAATTTAAATTTTATTGACCTTTAATTTAATTAAATGAAACCCCAAAAAAATAAAATATTATTATTATTTATAATAATAACAACAACCACTCATAAAACCCTAAAAATAATAATTGCCTTATTATTTTTATTATTATTCAACCTTATATAAACCCCAACACCTATTATTAAATAAAAACATTCTTTATTAATTATAAAACTCCTTATCTAATTAGACTTTTATTTTAGATACCCATAGCCACATTAATTTCACATCAATATTATACCTCATTAAACATCCAATTAAAATCTTTTAACATAAATGTTTCACCCCATTTAATTAAAAACACTTCCTCATTCATTATTTTCTTAATAAACATTTCATAATAAATTATTAAACTCCCAATTTATTACAATATCATTAATATGATAAAAACTCCAACTGATAACCCCTAATTTAATTTCCATAATAATAATAATTATTACATTCATAAAACTAAAATACTAATAATCTCATTATTATTATTTTTCAAACATTTGATAAACCCAATACCACTATTTAATAACAATGCTTCATTAAATATGAAAATCCTTATTTTATTGAATTTTTCTTTGAGAAGCTCAATATAGTTGTTAAATTCTCCAATATAATATACTCTTTTATCATGAAATTAAAATATCAACGCATAAAAATAATTTATGACACCATGATAATAATAACCTTATTATTATTAGAAAATTCCACCATTTAATAATAAATGTTCCTTTAATAATTATGAACCTCTTAATTTAATTTTTTTTCTTTTATAAACCCATAATCCACATTAATTTCATCAATTGTCATTTAATTAATTATTTAACATTCATTTAATTAAACAACCCCAATAATAATAAAAATAACTTCATTTTTATTATTAAAATCTTTTATAATTAATTTCAAACTCTCATATAATATTATTTAATTAGATTAAATAATTTAATAAGAAAGGTAAACTAAATGGTTTGGAATGCAACTGTGCGCTGCCCGTGCTGATCCATTAAAGTGGACTTTTCCAAAATCAGTGTTCCCGAGACTCATCGAGACACCTGTGAAAGTTACCGGGTTATTATGAATGTCCAAAAACGACACCTTTAGGTGTTACGATACTCAAAATAAAATTACAGAGCTTGGTTTAAAAAAAAGACCCAATGATAAACTGAAAAAAATTCAAAAACATTCGTATTTTAACCTGGTTCAATAACATGGGACATTACAATATACCCACCTTAAAAACATCTCATCCCCGAGAAGCCTTCAGAAACCACTACTAAAACAACCAACCAACCAAGATCATCTAATAATGTTAGAAGTGATGTGTTTTGTTCCCAATGCCAAACACAACTTCAACCCTTCACAAGCCTAATGGATAAACCATTAAAACCAGATCCAATGCTCAGTTTATAGCTTAAACATCGAAATAGTTCTAATATCATAGGTTATTAGAAGGACGTCGCCAACAAAAATGGTTGAATCTCGATCAATCAACAGAATAGTTTCACATGCTTCCCTCGGAAGATGTTGTGGACCCAAAACCCCATTTCTCCCATTATCTTACGATGTTCCATTAAAACTATCGAAAACATATGAATTTAAAACGAAGTCCTTACTTGAACTCTGGTGAAATTTCCATGTCAAGTCATCATAAGGATATTTTAAAACAACCATTCCACAACCCAAAAAAGTATCCCAAAGAATCAACGCATCCCGCATGCTACCCAGATAACAACCACTCATCAAGCCCAAGAACATTTAAACTATAGCGTGGTGTAAGACCAACACTATCTTAGTGTCTTCATGAAGAATTTAATATAGGGGACATTCTGGTCGTATTCAGAAGAGGGTACTAAGAGAAAAACCAAGGTCGTTAAGCAGATGAGTCAAACTATTAACAGACAACTCTTTTCTAAAAGCTCAACATCACCTGATGACACATTTATCAAAAACGATACAACAATACCCACCTTAGGATTTTTCATGACGTCACAATAAAATATCACCAGCTCACTAGTGCTTGTTTTTAGAACACATTAATGCAAGCATGTGACATTCCTCGAACCACGATCACCACTTCAAAAATTTATCATAAAATCCGAATCATAAACCTATCAGCGTTCCAAAACAGCCGAGTCCCAAGAAGTCCTCCCGAATAGTGGGACATGCTTACTTTAATTTCCTAGAACATTCTATGGGTACAACCTACCATGGGTTAGCCCCTTATGATCATTAACGTCGACCCTGTCACATGGTCACACAAAATAAAAAACACATGATTCAAAAGCTCCTTTTTTGTTTTCTCCATTTTAATTAATTCATTTCAACCTTTCATCATTTGAATGAATTTCAATAAACACACAAGTAATTTTTCAAAAAAACCCTCTAGTTTTCGAAACAATGACCTATGTGAAAATAAGCATGATATCACAAACATCCTCTTTAATCATTTTAAATTCAGTGTTATTCAAAAATAAACAAGAAATTTAGCATCTAAATTATTTTTAATGAAAAAAGACCTCCAAAAGTACCATTTATTTAATCCGTGTTCTTCAAAAGAAACCCCACAATGGTTCATTACAATCAAAATTCAGTAGTATTAAATTCATAAACATTTTAAAAACATACTATGGTTATATGGTTTAGTGAAATGGGTGGCCATCTACAAATCGATAAGGTGACAATACACCTTATCGCTGGCAGTTGGCTCCCATTTATCACAATCAGCATTCATTTTACATTTTAAATTTAGTAGCCCATTAATATATCAAAACATAAATAGCATGTCAGCATAATAAGTAACACAACAACATAATATAACACAAAAGCATGTCACAACAACAAAACATGCTAATAACTAAGGCACTATGCTATATAATGACTCGAGTATGTTAAATCTACCACCGAATCATGCTATCTGGAGAGGGATACTGAAGCAGATCAAAACATGGATTTTCACCAAAGAAACACAATCCAAATTAGCAGGCATCCTAATAATTCAACTACATGGAATGTTGTATTCATGACATGTGAATATTTAAGTGACTAAGATGATGTATGTAATAAACATCATTGCCTTATCAAGCCATGAAAATTACATTTTTTCAAAATTCACAAAATCAATAAACTGTGAAAAATATGCCAGTCACTCAAGGTGAAATCATATCAACTGTAACCTCTAATAGTACAAACATCAATTACCATCCCTGGACACTTGGTCATTTCCCGTACATGGGGTGATTAGTCCCAAGCAAAACAATTAACAAAAGAGCCAAAACATTCCTAGTCTCATCTCTACCAACCCAAAATAGTAAGACAAAGGAAATGAAACCCTCTGATACCACTTTGTAAGGTCCCAACCCGACTCACCACTAAACTAGTGGCCGGACCGATTTCCATAAGACCTCAAGCGTGTCTCTCCGTATGCTAGAGGATACCGACTAGAAGCGAGGGTCTAAATATAGTAAATGGAGAGACTATACCCTCTTATCAGATTTGCACAGTGGTATATCAAGGTAAATAACAATCAATGGAAATAAATAGTTGAAGCAGTCTAATAAGTGATAAAGTAGCGGAAGGTAGATTTTATAAATCTTGTACAAAAAAATTTCCTACATCAATTATATAGCATATGCATGCATGACAAGCTAATGATAAAAAATGGAAAATAGTGAACAAAACACCATTATGAACATTCCATTTCAAAAATAAATAAACAATGAATCCAATCCTTGAGGGTAGTCTCCCGAGAATCCCGAGCATCCACTCGGTCCATTGCTCCTATATTCCAAGGAAATGCAAACAAGACAATCAATTTAACAAATAGATTCTTCTTGGGTACCCCAGTGCAATGGCGGCCCAAGTAGGGTGTGCTATATAAATCACAGTAGGCCGGTACCACCGGTGTCTCCCCCAAATCTTGATATTCAATAAATAATTTAAACAGTGAAAGGATGAATAATTATGGTAAGAAGTACAGTGTTATTATATACCCAAGTACCTGCTTTAGCTCTCAGATGGTCTCTGAACCTGTATTGTACATTTTTCCTACATACACAATACTCATTACACAATCATTTTCATTTATCAATTATTAAAAACTCATTAAACTACAAATTCTTGTGATCCGGACAGAGCTCGACATTCTCTGTATAAGTCAATCACCACAGATGTCTCTTAAGACCATCTAAGTAATCAAAGACAAGACCAAATCCAAGATTTTTCTTTGTCTTGGATAATGCATCATAAGATATTCAATTTAATCATTCATATACTTCTCTGAGCCCGTTCACTAAAAAAAATTGTGATTCTCTCCAGGGTCCATCCACTAAGAGTGATTCACCCAAATCATTGATAAGTATGAACCCTTTCTCATATTATTTTCATAAATCATAATGTCATAATAGTTTTCATTAACCAATAAATTCAATTAATGTATGACCAATTGGACCCAGTATCCAATGTTAATTAATGGGTGTAGAACATCATGTCTAGCACCCTTGTGAGTATTTGGAGCATCAGTACTTGTCTAAGAACCCTTGGGTATTTGGAGCATCAGTCCCTGACCCATAAAAGAATATTTTCTTATAAGATGGGTGTAGAACACTATGTCTAGAACCCCGTGAGTATTTGGCGCATCATTCCTTGTCTCAAACCCCATTTATCAATAATAAATATATATTTATCATTGGTGTATAATGTTATATCTAAAACCCCACAACCATCAGTTAATTAATTCACAAATTAATTAATCCAATCTGTTAATTAATTCAACAACTAATTAACAACATAAATTGCCCGTAAAAAATAAACCATTAATTAACTATTCCACATCTCAAAAGTAAATAATTAATTAACAATTAATTATTCTTAGGAAGTCAAATATATAATTAACTCGACATTTAATTATCCAAATTATTTAACATGTCTGCACCAGTCCAATCAAATAGTGATTCATCCATGACTTTAACAAATTACATGCATGTCATAATCATCACAACACATGCTAAACAAAGCCCATATATTTAGAAACCATCTCACACAGCATCTCATAATATAATTCATCTCCATAAAAGACAATTTAATGCATGTAAATCAAACATGCATCAAAAGGTACCCATGTCCAATAGTCATTACAAACAATTAATTCAGAATCGTAATTAAATTAATTCAAATTAATTAATTCATAAATTAATTAACTAAATTTTATCTCTTAAACAAATCATCAAATAATTAACCATACTCCATTTATCATGTAATAATTTATCCATCCATTAATTTTTACCCGTTTCAAATTTATATTCCGAACATTTCCAATATTTAATATTCTTAATAATCAGTAATAGCCACAATTTTTATTCCAACTCATGACATGATAATTAATTATACAATTAATTACTATATTACCCATTCTTCCCATTCAAATAATTTAATTATTTAATCATATGAATTTAACCAAAATAGCAATACATGCTTAAAATCAACACATGTTCAAGTCCTGATTTATCTCACATTGGCGACATAATTTAATAACATAAAAAGTGACAGGCATAGATATATAATAATAAATGAAACTCACATTCTCATTTTTATTTAAAGAAGATATAATTCTTAAATAAAGTGATAGGGATTTGGGACCCTACCTCGGGGTGGCACCATTTTAAATCTGAAGCGCTTTAATATACTTGGCGACAAAAATTCCACAACTGGTCCACAATCGCACGCGCAAGCACCAAATATATATATATATATATATATATATTCACGCGTGTGACCTTTAATAATATAAATAAAATACAAAATATTAAAAAAGGCACTCAGAATCAAAGCAGTGATGACAAACACACCTCTAACTAGGTACCAATGTATCATAAAAATTATCACACCCTTAATTGAATGATATGAAACAATACCATGGTTAAATAACCTTACCCGAAACATGATGAAAAAGAGAAAATGAACTCACCTACCCCACCTTTTCAGTAGATGTCGGGATATAGTCCTAAGGATCTAGAGGATCCCCTTTCATATCCCTAGAACTGAAGAAACAAGGAAACCCAATAAAATCCAAATCATAGGATTTTGGCTGAGGAAACAGTTTGAGGGAGGATCCAAATAGCTGATGTGAATCACAAAACAAATGCAGACGGACTCACCTCACTGAGACAGACAAGATTTGAGAACACACTGGGAGGATTCGATTATGTGAAGAGGAGCTGACGAAGGGGGTGTAGCCGCCTCAATGGAGGGGCTTATTTATTTTTGTTGTTCCTCCAATATTGTGGTGTTCCACCCTCAGGTTCTCTCCCATAATTATCAATTACACCCATGATAAACTAATATTATTAATATAATAATAATAACATTTATTATTTTCATTTAATATAATGTTACTTAATTAACGAACATATAAATAAATGTTTCACAATTAATTCTTAAAACCCCCATTAATCATCCAATCAAACTAATATAATGACAATAATAACATCCTTATTATTATTATTATTAAATATTTATTTTATTTAAAATAAAAAAATATATCATTTTAAAAAACTGGATTACCGCACAGATGACCCTTACCATTTGACTACGCGTGCACAACCCGATATATATATTTAAAATGGTTTAATTAAATTAAACCCAACTCCACATTTAATCCTTAATTAATATTACCATTTAAAATTACCCTTCTTCGATAATTCCCTACTCATCATTATTTAATTAATTATCTCAACAAAAATTAGTTAAATAAATACCTTTGTGCTTCATAGTGATTAATTAAATTCTTATTGACCATTAATTTGATTAAATGAAACCCCAAAAAAATCCATTATTATTATTCATAATAATAATAACAACCACTCATAAAACAATAATAATAATAATTGCATTATTATTTTTATTAATATCCTGCCTTAGATAAAATCCAACACCTCTTATTAAATAAAAACACTTCTTTATTAATTATGAAAATCCTTATTTAATTAGACGTTTCATTGAGATACCCAAAATACACATTAATTTCACATCAATATTATACATCATTTAGAATCCAATTAAAATATTTTAACATAAATGTTACACACCATTTAATTAAAAATGCTTCTTCATTAATTATTATCTTAATAAACAATTTATATTTAATTATTAAACTCCAAACTTATTACAATATCATTAATATGATAAAAACTCCCACCCATAACCCCTAATTTAATTTCTATAATAATAATAATTATTACATTCATAAAACTAAAATAATAACAATCTCATTATTATTATTTTTTAAACTTTTGATAAACCCAACACCAATATTTAATAACAACGATTCATTAAATCTGAAACTCCTCATTTTATTAAATTTTTCTTTGAGATGCTCAAAAGCGTCATTAAATTCTCATAAATAATATACTCCTTAAACATGAAATTAAAATAATAACACATCAAAATAATTTATTACCCCATAATAATAATAATATTATTTTTATTAGCACATTCCTCTATTTAATAATAATTTTTTCCTTTTATAATTATAAAACTCTTCATTTAAAAAAATGGTTCTTTGATAAACACATAATCCACATTTATTTCTTCAATCATCATTCAATCAATTCTTTAATGTTAATTTAATTTAACAACCACAATAATAATAATAATAATTTTCTAATTATTATTATTAAAACTCTTTTTAATTAATTACAAAATCTCATATAATATTATTTAATTAAATTAAATAATTTATTAAACAGGGTAAACTGAATGGGTTGGAATGCAATCGTGCGCTGCCCGTGCAGATCCATTAAAGTGGAATTTTCCAAAATCGGTGATCCCGAGACTCCTCGGGACACATGGGAAAATTATCTGGTAATTAGGAAAGTCTAAAAATGACACCTTTAGGTGTTCCATCACTCGGAATAAAATTCCAGAGCTTGGTTTAAAAAAAATGACCCGTTGATAAACAGAAAACAAATTCCAAAAGAGTTGTATCTTAACCCAGTTTAATAACATGAGAATTTACATCAGTGATATTTTCTAATGACCATTAAGACTTATTTCTTTAGAAAATCATCTAAAATAAATTAACACTTCATGGTATAGTTGAAAATAAATTAACGTTACAATATATAATTTTTTAGTAAAATAGAGAATATATGTCATAAAATTTAGTTAATATCTTCCAAAAGAATTTCCATTAATATAGGATAGACATGATACCATGTATCTATATCAATTGAAACATTCATTCTCATTGTGACCCCAACATAACTAATGGACATTAACTAGTTGGGGTCAATAGGTTATCCACGTTGATTCCATCAAACCTCAAAATTTTATACCCTTTCTTGTTTCTTTGATATTTTTTATCACGGTGAAGCTACTTCATTATTTTTCTCCGTCAACATTTTGATGATTTCATAATAATTACACAATTTTAGCATCAACCATCGGTTCTTTAGCAATATTGGAAACATAATCATGTTAAAAAGCCATTATTTTCATGATTATTCAAACATTTAATTTATATTACACAAATATAGTACTTAATAGATATTATTATGGGGGAAATAGTATATTAAAAAAAATTTACCTTCTCCTTAAAAAATATTTTTTTTTATTTAAAGGATGTCATGATCTGGATCCTTTATCGAGTATTCAATTCCCCTCTTTTTAGACCCCTCTAATGTAAAATTTATTGTCAATATTGGGTCCATTGTGAAATGATTGTGAACTACAAATGAAAGGGTAATCCGTAATTGAATTTTTATCTGAACCTTTAGTTGTTTTAGTCACAAAAATGAAAATTGATCAGTTCTTTTTTGGTAGATTTGAGACATAAAATTACTAAAATTCTTGTGATTCCATTATGAATGGATTATCCATACACCATTCCACACTAAAATTCATCTTCGCAAATCCCAGTTCATCAAATTTCACTCCACTACAATTTTCATCCTATTTGAAATAGAATACCGACACTTGAAATGTTGTATAATACAACTTGTATATATGTTTGATGATTCCAAAATATGAAATATTTGCATACATTAAATTTCTATCCTTGGAACCATAAAAATTAATTACATTCTCTTTTCACATAAATTATCTATTTTTCATTGTAATTGGTTTATATTATTGTTTTATATATAAATTATATCCATTAATTACAAATCTAGTGTTAGATATAACATTTTGATTTGGTACCCTAGATATCAATTATATTCATTTGGAAATTGAGTTTATATTTTCAGATAACTCATTATAAATATGATACCGAATCACCATATAAACTATTGATAATGTGTATTTGATATCCATACTTTATCCCTTAACATATTAAAATGTATAAAAATTAATTTTTGGGATTCAACGTATGGAGAAACCTCTTCACAAATATGTAAAATGTAAAGGCCATATTGCTTATACACTAATAGTAATTGTAACAAAATCTCTTCTAGAAATACCATCACCATATGAAACCCTCTACAATGAAAATTTGGGATACTGATGCTATAAACATTTGATAGGTAATCCTTACACAGTTTAACAACTTGTTCGATAATATAAAAATCCTCAATACAACCTCCTCTCGGACTTCAATTATTGACCAACTCTTTCAAAATATTCATTTATCATTCAATAGGATATATCCATATATAATGGATAGGACCACATAATTAAACCTCACCCACCAAGTGAATCGTTAGGTGGAACATTTTATCAAATAATGATTGTGGGGAAAATATCTCCAATTCACAAAATAGAACTATAATAAACATATTCATGATTGAGAACCTTTTCAGGTCTATAATTTTATAGAATATGGATTTGAAAAAGAACTACTGTTTGGATGATTTATGTCATAAATTTTTAGGCTTAATGTAATTTAATCATACGAGCATAAAATGTTAAATAAAAACATGACATTCATTAGATTTTATAACCTTTAACATCAAATTAGTCATTGAAATGACATTCTTGATATTTAATGAATACCACTCTAGATCTTTTACATCATCAATGAAATTGAAAATTTTCAACTTTTCTTGACTGAATAGTGTGTAAGATTCTATAAGATAGAAATTATGCCTTTAAACTTTCACTGGTAACCTTATCCCCATGTCCATTTTTACTGATATAGACATTATTACAACTGTTTTTGTCATAAACATTTAGTAATGTGCTAATAACACTATAAAACAAAAACTTTTTCTGAAAGCATGACATCAAGAAAATGAATAACCACCAATCAATTCTAGTATGTTAATTTAATGAAAATTGATCACGTTTTCCGACATATTTCATAATTATTCATAAAAAAGGTTTAGTGAAAATAGTTTCAACATATTTTACATTCTCATATAATTGATTAGGAATTAGTGGAGACAGTGTGGTACCTTGTTCTATATTCCCATCAAATTACATCATCCATGATCAGTATTTATGCCATTGAGGTAAAAAAAATTATCATAAAAAAATATTCATTAATTTTTTTTTCAAATGAATTGAGTGTGTGCATTCTTCACAATGGGACACCAAAAAATTCCATTAACTATAAATCCTGACAATTTTTCTTAAGAGGGAAAGTCATTTTTTATATCATACTACATGGATCTAAATTTGAATTATTCACTTCTTTGAGAATCATAAAATGTAACACCTATATCCCACGTCAATTCCAGATACTAAAAAAATGGATCTAAATAGAAATCTATATCACAACTGGATTGTTTTGGTCTAGATATAAGAATATACAACATAAAGTATTTGAGATTTGTACATAACTATGGTGTAAAGTTATAATTTACCAACAGAAATGGCCATGTATTATGAGTACTACACTATAAACCAAAATAATTTATTCCATCTATAGATAATAGAAGACGGTGGTTTCTCAGATCTTTTACAAATTCTAGACACTCATAATAAATTTTCTACCACATAGAAGAGTCTGCTAGATGACATGGTTTTTCATATTCAATTATTCTATCTGCATGCCATGCCAATTTCCCATTATTTCCTATCATCCATATAGTTTTTTAAACCCTGGAATGATAGGAAATAACTGTACATATTTTAAAGGACTTGACTGATCTTTCCTGTATCAATTCATGCCACACTTATGAAATTTTAGATGTTATCCATACGATTTGCATCATTATTCACACTAGTATTCATATCTAATGATCAATAAAACGATGTATAATCCAAATCAGTGTTTACATTTAGTTTCTCCCTTTGTTTAGTCCAAAATTTATAGCTTCAATCTATTCCATGACATATAAAATGTTTTTCCAACTCTTCTAAACTAATTTGGCTTAAATAAAAATAACATATATATGGTCAAATCACCCCGATTTTGTGGTGATTCTAGATATACATTTATGTGGAAATACATTTATATCCATTTAATTTTAATATTTCCTTTTTCTATTCTACATGAATTTCATTGGATTACTCAAAATAAAAAACCTTATTCTACGTGTCTTTGGAACCACGTTTAGGTCTTGTTATATATATTCTGATTCAAGAACATGAAACTAATTCTCTACATGTTCCATTATCCAGTTCAATGGGTCATCTATTTCTAAAAATAGGAAATATATTTAAATTTCTCTATATAATATCATTTTTTCCAGAATCGTCCCTACCAAATGACCTATAATATATAGATTTCACAAGTAGCAACACATGGTGTTGCCAGGTATGTGCGAGGGAGGTGATGCACATCAAGGATAGTATAAAGGCATTGATAAATGAGAGAGGATTATAAATAATAACATAAATTATGTTTTGAGAGGCTTGTTCTGTCAAATAAGGCCGAGGGGGAGTAATGGAAGAGGCAAACTTCCACAAGAGATATAACATTTCAAGAGAAAATGGTTTAGTTAAGACAAAATTTATAAGATCGAGAAGAGTTTTATCAGAGCTAAAATAATATGAGATTATGAAATTTATATTTATTAATGATTTTTTGCATTGATATAGACATATCCTTGTCCACACTAGAATATTAGCACTGATACACATAGATTTTTATCAGTTCTAGAAAGGTGCTGATAAAAACCTATATAATTAATATAAATAAGTAGTTAAATGTTTATAATTATAAATAAATATTTATGTGATTAAAAATATATTTAAGGAACTATAAATATGTATTTATAAATAAAATTATAAATAAATATAAAAATATATTTTTTAAGAAGTATGGGAAAACACCACCTTTTATAATTACGAAATATAGCCCCCTTTTTCAACATGGTTATGAGGTAACTCTTACATGACCCAAAGACCCAATGTCTTGAAGGCCCATAGAAAATTTTAAAATCCCAATGGCCCTATCACCAAAAGACCCAAGATATGCATCCAAGCTTCATATCACAATCTCAATATTCTCTCTCTGACGCCCCATTACCATCAGTTGTGACGTTAAAAATTTCCCATCTTAAAGACCTAAAAGAGAACCCCTATTTAAACCCACATATAGTTAAAGGGCATATGATAGGTTTCAGTGCACCCATCACTCTTAAGAGCTTCCCACACAAAAATGCCTATATTCTCATTGCCACGTTGGTTCCAAGATTGGTCTATTTTCTTGTTTGGTCTTCACCAATCACAAATTGCGTCTTCCACTCTTCCAATAAACATCATGTTATATAGCTCTTTGTAGTGTCGTGGAAGAACACCCCAATATCCCAAGAGGTTATAGGGCTTGATAATAGGTTACAACACTCCAATTTCCCTTTAGATCTTCCCACCCGACGATTCTACATGGCGCCAGGTTGCAATGCCTACTTGATGTCCTACAGTGATCGGTTAGTCACTTTTTGCATCATTTGTTACTCTGTGGTGGACAGATTTCACTATGGTCTGAGGTCCAAATGGTGACCCTAAGGCCCTATGGCCCATAATCCCAAATCGGGTGAATAATTCCACTGTGACAATAACTGCTACAATAGTGGTAATAATGGATACTATAGTACTCGAAAATTATCCCCCTGCTAAAATTTGATCCTAAGTATTTTGGATACCAAGTAGGAGCCTTTATAATTAGGGTACAAGCTCATTTGAAATATATAGATATTATTATAAATAAATAATTTTTTTATATTATAAATATTATAAATATTTTTAAGTATCTGTTTATAAATATAATTATAGATATATACTTATAATTATAATTATAAATAAATATATTTGTTATTGTTTTATATATATTTGAATATAATTATATATATTAATATAATTATATATATATTAATATATATAAATTTTTTTAAATAAATTAATATATACATATATATATATATAATTATAAATATGTACTTTTATAAATATAGTAAATATACATTTATAAATTTTTATTTTGAAATATATTTTTGTAAATATAAATTTAGCATTATTAATGAATATATAATCTTAAATACATGAATGTTAAAAATGAGTGAAATTGTTTAATGAAAGAATGAATAGACATTAAAAATATATAAAAAATAGATATGTTTTATTATTTATAAATGTTATTAAACAATTTAAACTTGGATTGTAGTTGGGGATGTGAATAAGTGGTTAAAATCACAATCCTTCATCCAAAATACTAGAGTTTTTATCCTAGAAAGCCCCTTTGGGGATTTACATCACTTGTAGTGATATGGACATGACACTGTTCTGGTGACACTGATAGGATGATGTAGGTATGGAGTTGCACTAGGCCTTTGGTCGATGTTCATGGGCCACTTTACATTGGTCCAATGACCTATGTAATGGGTCTCCCTCTACCCAGATAGAAATAGGTCATTGCTTTCATAATAAAAAGAGGCTTCGACCCAGACTTTTAAAAAAGTTAAATATGGATATAAATTAAATTGAAGTTGAATACATATTGAAAATGTTAAAACAAAGTAAATAAATATGAATAAATAAACATTATAAAATGAGTTGATCAACAAAATTATAAATATTTATAAACATTAAAAAAGAATAAATAATAATAACTGGAAAAAATATTACAAATAATCCAAATAGATTGAAGGCCTTCATGTATTTTTTTATTTTTGATAACCCCCTTTAAAGTGATAAAGGGTAACCCTTGCAAGGTCTATAGGCTTAAAAATTACATGAACCATAGGACTTAGAGGAAATCAACTCAGACGAACCACTTTGAAATACCCCTCCTGAGAAAATATCTTGATGATAGCTCCCCACCTTTGTAGGGATGGGCGACTAGTTATCCTATGCATAGTTTCACTTTCTTGGTCTTGATGGAAATGCCATTCCATCTCAGTATTCCATGTCTGATTAGCTCTACTCTAGTGAATTTCCATGCTTTAAATCATCATCTAGAGCCTTGTTCCTTGTAATCTGTCCGGTTTGAATCTGGAAATTCGAGTGGCCGAAGGCCTTGAGGTGGTCCGAGAGCCTCACTGTCTTAGAGGCGTTGGGTGTCCCGAAGTCCTTGAATGACCCGAGGACCAAACCGGTGGCCCGAAGGCCCAAAAAAATGAATGGTTTTGGTTGCTACAAACACTGCTACAAAATATATTAAATAAATCATGTTACAAAATAATATTCTAAAATGAATATTTAAATTTGAATAAATTATATAAATATTATTTGTGTGTGTTTCATATAAGATTTCATTAATTACGTAAATGTGTATGTCAAATTAATATTTGTGAGTGTGTATATATATAAACAACACAAGTTTGATATATTTCAAATTAAAAAATGGCATTATATTATATGTAACATCTATTAATGAAATTAATAATAATAAGAATGAATAAATTTAAAAGTGAATCTCTGTCATTAATTGTATAAATTATTTTAAAAAAAATTAAAATAATATATGTAAATGATATTGAATATATATTAATTATATAAATTACAATAATATTAAAAACATTATTATCAATGTATAAAAATGTATAATTAAATATTACAAATGAATAAAATTAAAATAATATTAAAAAAATGAAAATGAACCAATTAAAAAACTATATAATTTTATTTGAGATTATTAATGAATAAATGTTATTAAAAATTAATAAATTTGAAAAAAATTAAAAAGTAATAAAAATATCAATTAAAAATTAATAAAATTAATATATATATATTTAAAAAGAATAAATAAATTACAGAAATATTTTATAAATTCATAATTAAAATATATAAATTATCAAAAAAAGTAAAAAATAACTTTAAATTATTAATGAATAAATAATATTAATTCAATTCATGTTAAAAATGAGTGAAAACTAATCAAAAGGTAAATAGACTGAAAAAATATTTAAAAAATGATTAAGAAATTAATTATAAATTTTTTTAAAATAAAAAAGAATATATGTTTAAATGAAAATGAATATATAAAATTTTTCTAAATTACATCTTTATAAAAAATAGTAAATCTTAATTGATAAATATAAATAAATATAAAAAATGAATATCATTAAATAAATATTAAAAAAATAAAAAAATAAAAAAAATAAAAAATATTAAAAAAATATTATCCTTTTTTAATAATAATGAATAAATTTAATATATATATATATATTATAATTAGTAATAATATATATATATATATATAATATTAATATAAATATAGAGAATGAATAAAATTTAATAATTAAAAAATATTATTTTAAATATTAATAAATAAAAATATAAAATTATAACATTAACACTTTATATTATTTTTATATGTTTGTATTTATAAAATTGAATTAATGTCATATATTTATATATTTGAAATTATAACATGCCATATTAAGTGTAACATATTTATTCGAATATTTAATTAATAATTAAATATTTATTATATGGTATCTATTTGAAATTGTGACAAATAACATTGATAAAACAAAATGTCAAAATTTTTAAATAGTTTTTTATTAATATGAAATATTTTTAATATAATTAATTAACCATTTTTACAAAATATATGACATATAAATTTATATGAATTTTAATAAATATTTCGTATTGTATAAATAATATTTATGATATATATATATATGTACATTTTGATTTATATTAAAATTTTCACTAAATATATTATATATCAAGTGAAAATGTAGGTTTAGTCATTTATAAATCATATTAAATGAAATATGTTATATTTGGATCAATATAAACATATTTATATGAATTTTAGTTGTGTTTTATCTCAGTGGTAAGCTCCCCGTAATACTACATCAAGGTTGGGGGTTCAAATCCCATTGGGTCCAGGTTACTGTTGGATCACTGTAGTGGTACTGTAGAAAACAATAATGACAGTGGAACTGTAGCACCAAAGACACTGTAGCGGTCGTGGGCACGGTATCCAGAACTATAGGAGTGAGGACTATAACATCCCTAGGTACAATAGTAGTACTACTCACCGGAGGGGCCTTTGGGCTAAAATATGGGGCTTAAGGCCACATATTGTGCTTTAATTTCTTATGGACCTATGGACCATGTAATGAGTCTCCTCTACCCAAAAACGATTCCCTTTATTTCAATAAATTTTTTTTGACCCCAACATAAAAAAAATATAAATATATTTATATATTAATATATGTTTTTTAATGATATAATTATAACGGAATATATCCTTTATGAAAACTCAATTTTTTTGATAAAGGGTGGCCTTTATGAGTACTAAAAAGCCTTGATAAAGAGTAATTTTATCAGTGCTTTTATCCATCAATAATAATGGATAACACTCTATATTAGGAATATTATTGTAGTGTATTTATTCTAAAATAATATTTCTTTTATTTCATGTAATTTAATGGTCACTTCCTTGGGTAGTCATTGTTTTATTGCGAACTATGGTTCGATGTGAACTACTACATCATCTACATTTTGACAAGTCTTTTGGGACTTACACTGACAGTTGCACATGTGCACTATTTCCATCACCCGAGCCTAATTATTTATCCAAAAACATCTTACTGAGATGATCCAGTTCTTGAATCCCCTATTTGAATCCCAAATTATGGAACAACCATTCCTTATAGATGAAAAACCCAAACTCCATCTAGAAAATAACGACCCTGAAATACGTACACATAGTGAGTATCTGGTGTTCCACTTTTCTATCTTCTAAAAAAACCACCTCTATTTCCCCCCTCCATCCACATCTTTTTATCAAAAATTCACATGAGAAAACTATGTTTATTACAATAGGGATATGTTTATGTAGAAGAAATACCTTTCAAACTAAAGAAAACAGAAATATTTTATTTCGTATCAAGGTTTTTTAGAAATTTTTGATGCACATAAACCCTTTATTAAATATGTATTAATGCCTTTAAATGATAAATAATTTTATATAAATACATGATACAATTTGAAAATCAAATTAATAATCCATGATTTTAGTTTCATGTGATGAATGATTTGTAGTTTTATCATTTAATTTTTTTTCTAGAAATATTATAACGTGTGTCCCTAGAAAAACGCAAATGAATGGAATAAATTGACATTATCTTTCATCTCATGGTACTAAAATGTTTTCCCTTTACTCGACTAATCATGGTTTAACACACATATTTATTTATTTCATTACAAATATTAAATTGATCTTAAAACAGGTGGATAGGTTTCATATAAAATATCACATGAAAATGTAAAGCATTCTTTTAGATCAAAAGTTATAAAAGATGTCAATATAATTTATTCAATGTCATAATTTATGAAAACCATTTAATAAATATCACTATTTGTGTTAAATGATCTAATAATGAGAAATTAGCTGTAATAGTATTGAATTATGTATGTCATTATGATTTCATTTCTATATTATAAAACTAGAAAAATGATTTAAATGAATGAAAATAAAGTAAATTAAATTCTTCTCAATGAAACACCCTTTAACCAAGTATTGGATGTCCCTAAAAAAATAAGAATCCTCTGATTCTAATTTTTGAAGCATTAATCTCAAAATTTTAACTAATTATGTTTTTATAGAATATATAAATATGAAATATTATAATTAAAAAAAAATCAATAATGAAATAATATAACAATAAACTTCGTTGTTATAAAAATAATGGTGACATGAGATTAATAAGAATTAACCCCAATAAATCTGATTTTATTTATTTGAAGTCATGCATGCATGTGCACACTTACACTCCATACATGGGTGGCTACCTACCCTCCCAAACATTACATGTACTATGCATTCTAGATGGTGTGGCAGCTGTTGGTATGAACTACCACACCGATGGCCAGAAGAGAATCTATGACACTTTCTATTCCTCTTAGAGGCCGCTACACTACATGTGCTACACAATGTCCGACTACGAGTCCATGACAGTGTGACAGCTGGATTGACTCCATGTTTTTTTTAATATATGGGTTTTTTGAAAATTATTAAAATGATTCTATGATTAAAATAATTTTAAAACTATGACAGAAAGTCAACATCAGGCTTTCCACATTTGGGGTTTAGTCCAAATATAGCAAAGCTGATGTTTATTTAACAAAACTAAAAAATTAAAAAATTAAAAAATATTTTTTTTATTTTTCATATATATTATTTTTAATTTTTTTGTTTTTATATACATATATATAAATAAAGTGTTGATAATTATATTATTATTAGGAATATAATTTCTTATATAACTTATAGAATTTAATTTAATTTTTAAAATAAATTTTTATGTGCATTATTAGTTATACTAATAATTATATTTTTTACATCATTATTATGATTTATTATTTTAATTATTTTAAATATTTATTATTATAATTCTTATATATATATTAATAATATAATTATTAATATCTAATTATTACAGGATAATTAATAAAACTTCATAGTAATGTAATTAATAATATAATACTAGATAATAATTATGTCCATTAATATTTGAAATTGAAAAGTTTATGTTTTTATGCAATAAATTTTGTGACATGTAAATTATCATTTGTCTATTATAATGATGATTTTTTATATTCAATTATGTTTTATAGGTTGAGTCAGTTTGTAAAATTTCATTTGTATTGTATTTAAAGTTTATAATTTAGAGTCATTCAAAGTCACCTACATGAAATATAATAATTTTTCAAGTTGTTAGTTTTGAAAGTCTCAAAATAATAAATTACAAATATAATCTGAATGAAATTTTACACACTTACTGAAAATATAAAAAATAATGGAAAATAATAATAATTTCATAAAAACAATTAATTAAATGTAACTTTAAGGGAAAAATAAATTGTTTTTTAAAAAATTACATCTATATTTATAAATTTTTTAAATTTCATTCATTTTCATTTATTTATTATTTGTATAGTCATAGTTATAAATTTTATTTAGATATTAATTATACTATATTTTATATACATTTAATTTTTAATGTGAAAATATTATGTTTCAATCAATAATGTATGTGTCACGTAAATTAGATTTTGTTTATTAGATTTTTGAAATTATTTTTATTTTCAATAAATTCTTAGATGTTTATGATATTTATTAAGTTTTAATTAGATTTTTTATAGTTTATATTTTATAAGATTTTAATGTTAAATACATGAAATTTAATAAGTTTTAATCTATTTCAAGTAGTTGAATTTGAATTCTTATAAAATATAAACCATGTGTTAAATATAAATGAAAATTAAAATAGTGAGTAAACATGTATAAAATGGTTGATAGTAAAAATAATTTCAATAATTTAATAAACAGACAATTTTATAGATACATTGTTTTTTCAAATCCAACTATTTAAACTAATGAGTACAATAATCGTCTATGGTGAGGTCTCATCCCACATGAATGAGACAGCCATATGAAAATCATCTGCCTCTATACTAGGGTGGAGTATAATAAGATAGAGATGCCTCATCCTAGTGGTGCTAGAACCTCATTTGTTGATTCTTTGACAGCGAGTCATTGGGAGAGGTGGCATCTAATTTTTTTCAAGTGCACTTGATCCTTCCCCCATTGCATAAGTGGAAGGAACAACTATCATCCACTAGGGGAAACATAAGGCTTGTGGAGGATCAGTCACCAAAGGTAGAGGTATGAGAAATGAGCCCTGATATGAGTTCGGATTGGTATACTTGGGAAAAATTATGGATATCCTGATAATATAATTGGATCTCATGCCTCCTGGTGCACATTTTCAATTCAGCTGAGGCTGGAATACTAAAGGTGCAACATCGACCTGTAGAAAATTTTAGGCCTCATGTGCAACACAGTGAGTTCTATGTAATCATCGTCATGGATCGTCAACATCCATAGCTGCTAAACGAGGATCCTAAATAAGAACATACTCTCCCTAGGTAGGCTCAACATCTCCCTATGGTGGATGATCAAACATACTATCATATAGAACATAAAACCATAGAATCCTCTCTTACATTGCAACATGTTAAAATTCCTGGATAAAAACCTTCCCCTCCTATAAATTAAACATAAATATAATATGTTGTAGGTGAGTATGTTGTAAATAGAATATTAATGAATTTAAAAAAAGCACAACAAAAAAACTAATGAAAATTTGTTTACCTACCAGATTAGGAATCCCTCTACCATGTTGAGTAAAGATACAGTATAGAATTTAGTCTATACCAAGGATTATAATTCAGTAGCTATACTAGATGGAATCCCAACATAAACATACCCTCAATATGAAATAGTTCTCATTTGTCTCATAGTTTCAGATACCCTTCATGTTATTGGAACCGATTGTAATGTCCCGGTTCCGAAATCCACCCGAGGCGCCCCGTACCCGGTTGGTTACATGGCTTCAAACGAATTTCCCCGAATGCCAGAGGCTGCTAACTAGCTGCGAGGGCCTTGGTTTTCATTGTGGGGAAACTGGGCCCTCATTGGCAGAGTACACAGCAGAAGTATAAAAATACACACATGAGCGGAAACAGTAAAAATTACATATGAAAGTAACAGTAGAAAACTGAAGTATAAACTGGAGAACATATATAAAACAATTCATGAGACATATGTCTAGGAAAACATCCAAACATGTCACAATGCTAGAATATAGAAGTACTAAACCAAAGTACAAAATAAATATGATAAACTCATCAGTATCGCAAGACATAGCTTGGTCCCATACTCTCCAGATCCACAATAAATCAGGTACCTGAAGTAGAAGGGCGCTTTCCCTTATCTATACCTGCAGTAATATAATATTTTGGAGCCCAAAAGCATGACCCAAAATGGGTTTGAGACTAAATACCAGTAGTCAACCAGCCGAAGATCTGTGCCTTAGAGTCAGTGAATATAAGGCAGGTAATAGTATAGAAAGCAGAAAACAGGAAAGTACTCAGCAATCAACAATCCATAGTATCAGTATCAAGAAACAGCTAAACACAAATAGGTAACCCCTTGGTAAATACTCACATCCATCCCCTCTGGTCATACCTAACAAGTACGAGCAACCCTCTGGGAAGTACACTCAACCTAACCCCTCTGGCTTTGTCATAACAATTCATAAAGACTATCGGAGGAAGCACTCTAGGTCAATTCCACTTATAGTCTAAGGTAGTTAGGGACTCTCTAGGGAAGCACACAAGGTCAATTCCACTTATAGCCCCAAGTTCAAGAGACTCTCTGAGGAAGCTCACCCATTCAATTCCTCTTATAGCCCCAGGTCATTCACAGACTCTCTGAGGAAGCTAACCTAGTTAATTCCTCTTATAGCACGGAGTGGTTCAAGGTAATTCAAATCAAAACAAATACTCTCTGAGGAATATCACTTGGTCTATCCCCTTATAGTCTATAAAGATCAAAGACTCTCTGAGGAAGCTCACTCGGTCTATCCCCCTATAGTCTATAATTTCCAAAGAGTCTCTAAGGATACTGACACGGTCTATCCACTTTTAGTCTACTACACCAGGTTCTCACGGCCCCGTGTAAGTAAACACTTAGTAATGTTATATTACCAATGTAATCCTGCAAAAATACTTGGATAACCAGTTTACATCATCTCAAGCATGTCATAAAAAAACATTCCATCCTACGACCCCAAAGCATGGAAAACATGTAAACAACCAATAGGCTAAACAGGAACAATTATTGTAAACACAACAAAGCATGGGTAGAACATCCAAGGCATAGCAATTCAACCCTATTCATAACCAAATAACCTCTACACAAGCATACAAGCATGGAAAGAAAAGCACATGGAAAAAAGGTAAATGCACAATACCTAGTTCAAGGGTATTGGTACAATTTCACATAATACTCGATGATTTTCAACACAAAGTCACAAACCACCTACCTTGGAGTTACGAGATCGCTATACATGAACCTCGAAGCTTGAATCACCTTAGAATGCCCATGATCGACAAAAAAATCTAAAATTCTCAACCCACGATAACTTGTGAAGGATGGAAAATCATGGAATGATACTCAAGAAGAAGTAAGAGATTAATACTATGGTTCTAACGAAATTGATGACAGTCGATTCTGAATACAGACGAAGGCTCGGGGGCTTGGAGAAGTTTCGGTGTTGTACAGTTTCTGTCGGCCAAACGGGACCTAGAAAAAGACACTTCTGGGGGTTAGATGTGACCTCAGTTTGTTTAATGAAAAAAACAAAATACACGTCATGTACTTTGGAAGTACACAGTGTGTAATTGCCTTTTCTGTACTCCTCTTTAGGCAGCCTCCATTTCACCCCCACACGGTCATGTGTGTGTCCAGGACATGGCCAACACACAGTATCCTGCGGCAAGGAAGTACATGGTGTGTACTCATAAATTACATGGTGTCTACTTAAAAAATTTCCAAAATTTACTCTTTTTCTCAAAAATGATAGGATATGGAAAAACATACCTGAAAGGAAGATCAAGGTTCTTACAAACTTCCCCCCTTAAATAAATTCATCCCCAAATTTCTCTAGCATGGCGTAGGAGGAGAAACCTCAAAATATCCAGCCATTGTGCTCGTACATCCACATCCCTCTCCCATGTATCGTCCTGTACCTTCCCGTTCTTCCATAGCACCTGTAACAGAGGAATAGTCCTGCCACTGAGAACCTTTGTAAAGCGATCGAAAATCTAGATAGGATGCTCTTAAAATGATGCATCCATTTCGAGCTCAACCTCCTCATGTTGAAATACATGAGACGGGTCTGAAAAGTAACGTCAGAGCTGAGAAACATTGAAGACATCGTGCATAGTAGGATACCTCTGAGGTAACTGCAACTGATAGGAAACCGGCCCAACTCTCTCCAACAACTCAAACAGTCCAACATATATTGGTGAAACCTTGCCTTGTCTCTGAAACCTCCTGTTTCCCAACATTGGAGTGATATGCAGGAACACCTGATCCTCGACCTCGAACTCCAGAGGTCATCTCCGCTGATCAACATAAGAATTATGACGATACTACACAATAACTATCCTCTTTCGAATCAACTCTATCTGCTCTGTGGTATCTTGGACAAGAAGAGGTCCCAGCATAGCTTCCTCTCTTGCCTCCAGCCAACATAATGATGATTGGCATGACCTACTGTACAAATCCCTGTAAGGTTCCATCTGAATAGTTTCTTGAAAAAAATTGTTGTAAGAAAATACCACAAGAGGTATATGCTTTTCCCAAAAACCTCCAAAATCAAGAATGCATGCTCGGAGCAAGTCCTCAAGCACCTGAATCGTATGCTCAGAATGGACATCTGTCTAGGGATGGTATACTGTATTCAAAAGTACCTATGTACCCAAGGCCTTTTGATTCCCCTGCGTGACCCGACAAGTAAAACTTACATCCCTGTATGAAACGATGGAGTGTGGAACTCCATGCAGACGTATAATTTCACAGATGTACAATTATCCCAGCTCATCAACAATGAAGGTTTCCTTGATCGGCATGAAGTGAGCGACCTTCATAATTCTGTAAATGACAACCCATACTACGTCATTTCCTCGAGGAGACCTTGGAAACCCTACCACGAAATCCATCGCGAGGTCATTCCACTTCCACTCCGGAATGGGTAACTACTGTAAATGCCCTACTGGCCGCTGATGCACCGCCTTCACCTACTGATAGGTGGAACAACTCATGAAAAAACTAGAAAAATCCCTCTTCATACCTGGCCACCAATACTGATAGTGTAGGTCACGATACATTTTGGTGACGCCCGGAAGAATTTCCCAAACTGTGGAATGAAAATCCCACATAAGATCCTCGCATATATCTACTGGCACCCATACGCGCCCCTTTAAATGAAAGATCTCGTCCTCTCCTACATTCCATCCGGGAATATGGTCCTCTATTGACACGCTCTCTTGTAAGACTAGGCCTTCAGAATCAAATAGCTGCCTCATTCGAACTCGATCAAGAATTGTAGAGGTAACAGCTGCATAAGAAAGGGAAGTCTGCCCATGTCTGTCATGAACCTCCAAATGCATCTTAGAGAATAGTTCCATAAGCTTCCACTCACTAATGGCCTCTTTAACTGCATGTATCTGAGTCCTCTAGCTCAATGCATCGACCACTACATTTCCTTTTCTAGGTATATAGGCATGCTCAAAGTCGAATGACTGGAGATACTGAACCCACCTTCTCTGCCTGAAATTCAAGTCACGCTGAGTGAAAATGTACATGGGAGTTGTGTGGTCGGTGAAACCCACGAAGTTATCACCTAGAAGAAAATGCCTCCAATAGTGTAAGGAATGAACAACAGCTACCAACTCCATATCATGCATTGGGTAATTCTTCTCATGTGGCCTCAACTGCCGAGACCCGTACGCAACGACTCCATCACCCTGCATAAGCATAGCTCCTAGCCCGATACCTGATGAATTTTAGTAAACGGTATAGCTCATGCCCGGATCTGGAAAGACTAGTATAGACGCTGAAGTTAACCTCCCTTTCATCTCCTGAAAGGCCGACTCACAAGAATCTGACCATAGGAACTTCTCACCCAGCATAGTCAGACTTGTCAGTGGTGCTGTTAGGTGTGAAAAGTATTGTATGAAGAATCTATAGTAACCTGACATCCCTAGAAAACACTACACCTCAATGATGTTCTTCGTCTTCTCTTAGGAAACTACCGCTCTCACATTATCTGGGCCTAGTAATACTCTTGCCTTTGAGATAACATGACCCAAATAGTGAATCTGGTCCATCCAAAAGTGGAATTTTAAGAGCATAGCATATAACTGATTCTCTCTCAGTGTACTCAGAACGATCTCAAGATGAGTGGCATGGTCGGGTCGAGTGTGAGAGTACATCAAGATATCGTCCCTGAAAACAACCACGAATGAATCCTATTATGGATGGAACACTCAATTCATCAGTGCCATGAAAACTGCCGGTGCGTTCGTGAGACCGAACTGCATAACCATATACTCGTATAGACCATACCATCTTCGGAAGGCTATGATAGGTATATCAGATGGTCTAACGTGCAACTGATGGTAACCAGATCTCAAGTAAATCTTCAAGAACACTCGGGCTCCTCGAAGCTGATCAAAGATATCATCAATCCTCGGTAAGGGATATCGGTTCTTGACCGTCAACTTGTTCAACATTAGACAATCCACACAAATCCGGAGGGTTCTGTCTGCCTTCTTCACAAACATGACAGGAAAATCCCAAGAAGAAGTACTGGGTCAGATGAAACCCTTTACCTGAAACTCCTCCAACTGCTTCTTGAGGTCATGTAACTCTGGTGTAGCCATTCTATAAGGAGGAACAGACACCGATGCCGCTCCGGGAACAAGATCAATAAGAAATTCCACCTCTCTCTCTGAAGGCAAACTTGACGAGTCCTATGGAAGGACATCCCTGAAGAGATCCACCACTTGAGAAAAGTCCATCTGTGAAGTCCCCTGGTCATCCAGATATAGACTAGAAATCTGGGCTGTAACTCCTCCTAACCCATGATGATCAGGACCCGCTCTGCACACTTGGACATCCCATTCTCCCTTATAAAGAAAATATCCACCCTCTGGGGATATGAAACTCACCCTATGATGATAAAAATCAACAACTACGTGGAAGGGAACTAACCAGTCTATCCTGAGAATGACATCATAGCCTGTAATCTCTAGGACATAGAGGTCCCATAAAAAGTGACACCCACTAACCTCAAGTGGGCACTCCTTGCAATGATGTACACTAGCCGTCGTAGTCCCCAACAGTGTGTCTAGAATCAAGAAATCGGTAGAAGAAAAGATTCAGAGACCAAGAATCTCCACAACAACAACAGATATAAAGCTATGGGAAGCCCATGTATCAAAAAGAGGTGTAGATAAAATTGAGGAAACATGGATCGTACCTCGAATTGTAAAGGGTACAAGATTTTTCTCTTGTTGGGTCTGCTCTACTACAATGGCCTGGCCTACTCCACAGCCTTGTGACCTTTCCTGACCACTCTGATCCAATCAAATCTGCTGTCGCTGATAACCTGGAGACTGAACACCATGGACGCGACCTCTACCTTGGCCTAAACAACTGGAAGAACTCTAGTTCCCAGACTGGTGAGAAACTGGATATACTGCTCCTGAACGTGGGGTCATATAAGAACCCCTATCACCCATAGCTGGGGAAATGATATGACAGAAATTCTCGAGATGGCCCATATTGCCACAAGATCGGCACTCTATTAGGTCTCTCTGGTACTGAGGCCTAGTATTCCCCCTCCCCCCACACTGGTAGAAAACTACCTGGCTACCAGAAGATACATCCCGCTTACTTTGATTTCCCCGAGCAGACTCCCTGTGGTGATTCCTGCTATCAGAAGGAGGAACACAAACTCTGGATGTCGAACCACACTATCTCACTGCTCTATAATCCCTCAAATTTCCCTCAATGATCAGCACCTAGTTGACGATCGAGGATATCGAAGTCAACCTGAAGAATCTCACCTGTGGTCGGATGTCATGCCTCAAACCATCTTCAAACATCCGCATAAGGAAAAACTCATCACCTCCTGGAATAGGCATGAAATGCTGCAGCTCAGTAAATCGAGACGAGTACTCCATAACAGAAAGAGTACCCTTCTCTAGACTCATAAACTTCCAGGCTCGATCGGCCCTCAAGGTCACCGAGTAGAATTAATCGTAGAAGATGCGCCGAAACTAATCCCAAGTCATACTCTGATGGCATCCTGATTGTGAGATCACCTCCCACCACCTCTTGGCGGATTCTTGAAGCATATTGGTAGTGAGATTCACCCTCTTCTCTGGAGGTATCTCCAAATGCTTGAAAATTGTCTGTGTGGATTCTATCCATGACTCTGTAGCCTGAGGTCCTCCATCCCCTAATAATGTAGGAGGATGCTGCTGTTGAAAGACCCACGTCAATTCTGCCATTGACGGGGTAGGACACGACGCTCCCTGAAAAGTTTGCATCATCCTCATAAATCCTTCCCTGAACTATGAATCATCACCTGTGCTAGGTATAATGGATGGTGCCCAGGCTGGCATAACAGGAGGATCTATTGGAAGTCCCAGATCAGCCATATTCGGTGTCTGATCACCGTTTGGAAACTGTCATACAACCGGAGGACGTCTCGATGGAATAATTCTGAAAGGTCAAATGCACACCTTAGATCAAAATTATCACGGACTGAAAACATAAGAGTACAAGAAGGGAAAAGGATAATGAAAACATTCATGTTTTACAAAACATTAATACACGACATGTATAAACACTACACGATGTGTTATCTTAAGCCTTTCACATGGGAATGTACTTCTGCCACAACTGGTCGTGTAAAAACCAAACCACACAACGTGTTGTCCCTAAACATGGCATGTACTTGAACTCTTTTCCCCTACAAGAGTCACCTTACATGACTAAACCACATGATCTTCTTAATATTAGACTACACGACGTGTTCTCGACAGACACTATGTGTACTATACAGGTTTCAATGACCCGTGTTGTTAACTACACGGCCAACTACATGGTTCACTCTACATGGTGTGCTCCAGGTGGACATGACATGTACAAGAAAGGATAACACCGACATGTGTTGTTCGTTACACGTCCGGGTACCTAGGTCAGACTACACGATGTGTTCAACGTCGACACAGTGTGTATTGGATTAAGGTTTATCTATCCATGTTGTTTGTTACAAGGCTGGATACTTAGGTTATACAACACGGTGTGTTCAATCCTGACACGACATGTATATCTCAAGTTTACCTCATCCATGTCGTTAGTCACATGGGTAGACACACAATCACTACAACACGGCAAGTACATATTGTACACGGCGTGTTCCTGGAAGATTTTCATAGCCCTATATCCCTGCCCACACAATCAGTGATGCTGTTATTCACTAAATGGTGTGTATTCATAAATTATATGAAGTGTATTCTGGGTTTCTCTGGAAAGTAGCCTCAGAATATACTCTGGAGCCCATAAAACAATGAAATCGAGCGTTAAGGTGCCAAATTCCGATCCGTGAAGGCCCATACTCCCTACGAATCACAGCTTGGCATCTTATACATGTTATAGACAAGACACGACAAGCTAATGGCCCACCAAATTCCGATTCATGAGGGCCCATAACACCTCAAGAACCAAAATTTGGTGTTCTTCTAAACAAATCCTTAAACAAAGAAATACTTATTAACAGTAGTATTCTATCAATGCATCTATCACAACAACATGAATATTCTACCCAACATATATCACAACAACTTGAAATTGCTAATGCACCTTAAATGGCATGGGGATAATGCATGACATGTGATCTCTAGAAAGTGCCTATATGATGCATGAGATGTCATAACCTCATATCATAGGTTTTCGACAAAAATGGAACCCCAATTACGTCAACAGTAATAGCTTGAAGCATGTGAGTCACCCAATGGTGAAAATCAATCAACTATAAAATTGAAAAATCAGAAAATTACATTAATGAGGTAAATTTTCTTTTCCCAATACATAGGTTAGCTACTCCTACGAATAGCTTATTACCAAGTACCTATTCCATACTATCCCTGATTATAGGCCCCAAACAGTAAGTCAAGAAGAAAAGAATTCCTCTGATACAACTTTGTAACATCCCGGTTCCGAAATCCACCCAGAGGCACCCTGTACCCATTGGTCAAATGTCCTCAAGAGCATTTCCCCGAACACCAGAGGCTGCCGACTAGGAGCAAAGGCCTTGGGTGTGATAATGGGGAAAACTATTCCCACAATGGTAGAGTACACAGTAGAAGTAAACACATAATCACATGAGCAGAAGCAGTAAAAATGACATACAAAAGTAACAACATAAAAATAAAGTATAAACTAGAGAACATATATAAAATAATGCATGATACATATGTATAGGAAAACATCCAAACAAGTCACAAGGCAGGAATACAATAGCGATAAACCAAATTGAAAAAAGAAAGAAGATAAAATCCTCCACATCACAAGCAATAGCTTGGTCCAAAGATCTCTAGATCCACAGAAAATCATGTACCTGAAGTAGAAGGGAGCTTTCCCTTATCTATACCCACAACAATATAATCTGTTTGGTACCAAAAACATGACCGAAACCGGGTGTGAGACTAAATCCTAGTAGGAAACAACTCAAAGATCAATGCCTAATAGTCAGTGAATATATGGCAGGTAAAAGTACAGAAAGCAGTAAACTGTAAAGTACTCAGCAGTCAACAATCCACAGTATCAGTATCAAACAACAACTAAACAAAAAGAGGTAACCCTCTAGGAAGTAATCACAGCCATCCCCTCTGGTCCTACCTAACAAGTAAGAGCAACCCTCTGGGAAGCACACTTGTCCTAACCCCTCTGGATCTATCATAAAAATTCATAAATACTCTTTGAGGAATCACTCACGGTCCCTTATAGTCTAAGGTAGTCAAGGACTCTCAGAGGAAGCATGCAAGGACAATTCCCCTTATAGCCCCAAGGTCAAGAGACGCTCTGAGGAAGCTCACCTAATCAATTCTTCTTATTTCCCCAGGTCGTTCATAGACTCTCTGAGGAAGCTCATCCAGTCAATTCCTCTTATAGTCTGAAGAGGTTCAAGGTAATTCAATATAAAACAAATACTCTCTGAGGAAGCTCACTCGGTCTCTCCCCTTATAGTCTATAAATCTCAAAGACTCTCTAAGGAAGATCACTCAGTCTATCCCCCTATAGTCTATAATGTCCAAAGACTCTCTGAATAATCTCACTTGGTTTATCCCCTTTTAGTCTACTACACCCGGTTCTCACGACCCCATGTAAGTCAAAACATAGTAAGGATTTATTTCCAAAGTAAACCTACAAAAATACTTGGCTAACCAGTCTACAAAATCTCAAGCATGTCAGAAAACAACACTCCGTACTACAACCACAAGGTATTGAAAATAGTTAAACGACCAATAAGCTAAACAGGACCAATGGTCGTAAATAGAACACAGCATCGGCACAAAATCCAAGGAATATCAATTCAAAACTATTCATAAAAAAATAACCTCTACAAAATAATACAAGAATGGCAGGAAAAGAACATGTGAAAAATGGTAAACACACAATATCCTGTTCAAGGGTATTGGGACAATTGCACATAATACTCAAATATTTTCAATAGAAAGGCACAAAACACCTACCTTGGCATTATGAGATCGTTATATGTGAACCTTGAAGATTGAATCACCTTAGAACGACCATGATCTAAAAAAATTTCTAAACTGCCCAACCCACAACAACATGAGAAAGTGGAGAATTCATAGAATGAAACTCAAGAAGAAGGAAGAGCTTACTACTGCTGTTCTAATGCAATAAACAACAGTCGATTCAGAGAATAGAAAGAGGCTCGGGGGCTCAGAGAAGTTTTAATGTCATACAATTTCTCTCGGCCGAACGAGACCTAGAAGAAGATAGTTCTGGGTGTTATACATGACCCTGATCCATTTAATGAAAAAAAAAACAAAATAAACGGCATGTACATTGTAAGTACATTGCATTTAATCTCCTTTTCCGTACTCCGCTTTAGGTGGCCTCCATGTCACCCCCACACGGCCATGTGTATGGCCAGGACATGCCCAGCACACGGTCTCCTGCGACAAGGAAGTACACGACATGTAATCATAAAGTACACAACATGTACTTCAAAAATTTCTAGAATTTCATATTTTTCTCAAAAACGAACAGAAAAGGAAAAACATACCTGAAATGAAGATCCGGGTTCTTACACCGATCGATAACCTACCTTCCTGTCGGCTTGATGGAATAAAGCACTGCTAACTGTCAAGGTGGAAATGGAATTCGTTGAAAAAATAAAAACTGACACATGATTCTATAAAGTTGGTGTCACTCAACTATATTAAAGTAAATGAGAGGCACTAAATCCATGGTATCATGAAGCCCATCTGTGCTTTATGTAGGAATATTGTCTAATAAAGCCCAGTATGGAATCCAATTAATCAGAAATTAATAGTGCCATTTGCTAAAAAAATTAGTTACTAACAATAAAAAATATAATATTATGAAATTGATTATTCAAGGAAATACTATATGTACTAACATCGATTAGTACTATATTGTCCAGTACGAGAATATATGCACCCATGTTTTTCGCATCCTGATAAAGTGATGTGTCTAACTTCACCTATAACATAAAAAAAATAAAGTGATAAATAAAAAGAAATTTAATTTAATAATACATAATATCATGAAAAACAATAAAAATGAGTGATCATTCAAGCATTACCATAGAACGTTAAGAAACACATCTATATAATGCTTCCGACCCATAATAGTAGGAGAGAGGGTAGGGATGCACTCCCATTCCCACATATGAATTTGTATGAAACATCCATTGAGATCAATGCGACCTGATCCTCATGCAAAGAATAATGCTATGTATGTATATTCCATGAACACAGATTCCCAACAGTATCTCCTTGCCTTATCAAAATCCTCCTGTAAACCCAGATACATCATCTGGATATGCTTACTACAGTGATTAGTGCACAATTTCCATCTAATAAGCTACAAGATATATGCATGGGCATGAAACATTAAAATATTCTCAACACTGTCAATGGGTAACTATTAAAAGTGCATCTCAATCCATCTCATAGATATCAACCCAGTATCTATAACATCATCATCCCCTATAATGTCAATACCTTGAAATAAATGATAAACTCAGTTCAGTATCCAAAAGTGGTTCCTATAACTACACCCCCTAGATATGAATACTGAGAATAATGGCCATATCCTCAAGGGTAATGGTCATCTCTCCCTTAGGAAAGTGGAATTTTTTAGTATTAGGACTCCATATTTTATTGAGTTATGCAAGGAGGTGATGAAAAATGAATGTATAAATTGATAAAAAAAATTCTAGATAATCCATCATGGTGTTGGTATGATATAATGGTTGATGTAGGTGAAATGTGATGATAATGGTGGGATTTATACACCATGATCCATCGAACCTCATGACCCACTAGCACATCACATGAAACATGCCGATAGTACTCAGTGAATAGATTACTATCCTCTATCTCTATCTATAAATCTATAATAGATATTGAGTAAGTATAAAATATAAATATTACAATATGGTTAGCATAATGGTATGAATGGAAGAATGTAAGATATAACATGTCTATACCCATTATTTTCAAACTAGTTTATTAATTTTAATGGATTAAATACTTAAGTAGATTCATGTTGGTATTCTACTAGACTTCATGCCTCACACCCATTTTGGTACATTTTAGGAGTTTAAAAATTTCATTTTCACAATCACTATTTTCAAAGGATATTAGGTTTTCAAACCTTCTTATTGGAATACTTTCATGTTTTAAAGGTATTTTTATTTAATAATAGATTTCGGAACACATAGGTTATATTGGTTGGCCACAAAATATTTACTTTACCAAAATTTAATAATTACTTATAATATCCTAAAAGAGGAAATTAATGTTTCATAGTATAATTTTTTGTCTTCCTAATGTTATGTTCGGTGGTTTATATAGATAATATGAATAATCCATGGCATTTAATCTAGGAGTATCAATCTAGGTGTGTATCAAGGCTTGTTGATGTGCACTAAGTGGTGATTGAGTCCAGATCAATCAACCTTTTACGAGTTGTTACAGCTGGGTACCTCTATGCCAAACCAAAATCCACTTGTAGTATCTAGATTACGATTTATTTACTTAGATAACCACATAATAACTACTTTACAAATATTTTATAATGACTTATTATATCCTAAAAAATGAAACTATTATTTCATAGTAAAATTTTTAATTTCCCAATACGTATGTTTATTAGTTTATTAGGAGAAGGTGAATCATCTTATGCATATCCCCAGGGTGTGTCAAACCAGGTGTGTAGTGAGGCCTGTTGTCATGATTTAGGCAATGATCAAGTCCAGCTCAGTCTCACTTTTATGGGTTATTAACCCTAGGTACCTCTGTACCAAATCCAAATCCACCTGTACAGTCCCAAAAAATAATTTAGTTTTTAGAAAACCAATGAATATTTACAATACTAAAATTTTAGAATGTCTTCTTATATACTAAAAGATGAAAAAAATGTTTCATAGTACACTTTTAATATTTTTAATGGTATGATTAGTGGTTAATGAAGAGAATTTGAATCATCGAAAACTTATTCATCGATTGTATCAAACTAGGTGTACAACGAGGTATAAATCATCTATATCATAATAGTAAAAAATCAAGTGTGCAGTTAATCCTCTTTGTCGAGCGGTTAACCATCTTTGATAAAATTCTTCGATCATATACTAATTCTATGTTAATCTGATGTTATTCTATAGCTAATAATAATTTAAAAATATGATAATCCTTAGTTAATAATAATTAATTAATTAGTTAATAATTCATTAATTAATAGTTCTTAAGTAGTGAGTTTAAAGTTAAATAATAATAAATAACTATTTAATCCGAAGTTATGTGTTTCTTAATCCTAAGTAAAGAAATTATTATTCATAATTTAATCATTTTTTATTCCTAATTTAATCATTCGTTACAGAAATTTTAATAACTAGTTAATAACATGTTAAGAATTCCTTAATTAACAGTTCTTATTTTGTTAGTTTAATGTTAATTAATAGTTAATCAATAATTTATTATTTTTTAATAATTACTTCATCATTAATTATTACTATGGTAGTCATTCCTTAATCTTTGTATAACCATTCCTTAATAAATGATCAATAATTATTTAATAATTAGTTAATAATTATTTAATATTTCATTAATCATTATTTAATCATTAGTTAATCATTATTTAATCACATGTTAAGCATTCATTATGAATTAGTTAATTGCAATTTAACTACACATTAATCATTTGTTAAAAACTAGTTAATATGTACTTAAATAATAGTTATTAAGTTGTTATATTAATGTTAATTATTTGTTAGTTACTATATAATCATTATTTAAGTAGTTAACTTATTGTTAATTATAGATTATTCATTACTTAATTTTTTTATAATCATTACTTCGTCATTAATTAATCCTATGTTAATCATTCATAATTAATTCACTAATCCATATTTTATCATTACATAATCATTTGTTAATCATTATGTAATACTAAATTAATTATGAATAATCATTAAATAATCACTTGTTAATCATTACGTAATTAATAGATATTAATTAGTTGATTTATAAATTATTTTTAGTTAATAGATTGTTAATCATTAAGTAGTTATTAGTAAATTATTATTTTATCATAATTTAATTATTTTTTATTTATTAGTTTAATATTAGATAATAATTAGTTAAATTTTAGTTAATCCAAATATAATTATGTCTTACTCATTCATTAATCAATCGTTAAAAATTAAATGATTATTATGTAACTACATTATAGTTAGTTATTTGTTAATTACTGTTTGACATTATTTAACTAATAGTTCCTGATTATTTAATACTTACTTGATCCTAATATTATCCTATTATAATCCTTGGTTATTTATTATCTAATCATTCATTAATCCTAAGTTATTCATTATATAATTCTTATTTAATCATTAGTTTAGCATTAGTTAATCAATACTTAATTAATATTTAATTATTAGAAAATCATTATTTCACTAATATTTATTCATTATATAGTAATTATTTGTTCCAAATTATGTCACTAATATATAAAAACTTCCAATTAATACAAAATAATAATAATATTATTATAATAAATCTATTACTGTGATTAATCATAATTTTTTACCCAAAAGTAATAAATAAATAATAATATTTTATTTACAAATATTAAATATTATTTATAAACTATATCTAACTAACTAATAAAATAAGTAAATAAAATATTTTAAACTAACTAAAAATGAAACAACTAAGTAAATAAATTACTTTAAAATAAATAAGAAAAATAAATTTAAATGATGATTCACAAAATTTGGCACTCCTTTTAGGCCACCGAAAACATTGCACACAAGGGATCAAATGCTAGACAACATTTAGAGAGGGAGGGAGTGGAACTAGAGAGATGGAGTGGAATTGAGTGATGAAAATGTGTAAGGGAAGGTTCCCAATTAAAGTGAGTTAGGGAAATTGAGTAATTGAGGATTCCACCTTTTCCATGTCACTAATCCGGGTCAATGATTGTAAAAGGAGGAATCAACTTTCTGCCTTTCAATTAAACCGAAAGGAGGTATCAGCCTTTCAACCTTTTTTGAATAGTTTGAAAAGTATTTTTACCATAAGACTATTTAAATAAATTATTTATTTAAAAAATTTTATTAAAAAATCATTTCCTCTTCTCATAGTACGACATCCCCATCATCGAAAATGCTGCTTAGAAGCCCTACTTCACCATGGGTGTATTCATCGGGATATCCCAATACACTGTTGACCAAACACCACATAACATGCATGAATCATTATAAATACATCCTAAATCCATACATTAATGAATGATATGGATATATACTATTAAGTGTTCATGTTTTAGTTGTCTATATATTTTTCATTTGGTTTAGTGGACACAGATCCTCAAAAATCTTTTCTACTATTTATTGGAGAGATATAGGGTGCACCATAGTGGAACGTGCCACAATGGGTGGGTCTCAATGGGGTATAAAGTCTAAACAACCCTCAATTACTTCTTTTTATTTGTGTATTTCATGGTTTTTTTGTAATGTATCCCCTTCCCCTTGAATCTATTGAAATATTAATTAGAGAGAAGAATGCTAGGAATGCATGCACTCGTTTAAGTCATTGAATTTGAAAAATATCTTATTTAGACACACAAAATCAACACCCCATTTACACCATTAAAACACTATAATATTTATATATATTTAATTCACACATAAAATGTTTGAATTAAGGATGTTGTCTTTGGTTTTCAGATACAAAAATACACCATACTGAATCTAACTACCTTGATCATAATGATTATTTTCATATAAAATATCAATAAAATAATTAAGTAATTATTATTTAGTTATGTCTTGATATTATTATGCCTAATAATTGGTTAAACATACACTACAAAAAAAATTATTCTTAGTGAAAATTTGTTAGCGGTGATTCTAATAACCACCATATAATAAATCATTTAAAAAAATTATTAGTATAGTGGCAATTTTATTATACCTATGCTATATTTTTTTATTCAAAGTATTAGCAGAGAATTCAATTAAACCATTGATAAATATTTTTAAAATCCATTAAATTATTCCCCTATCCCTTCATCACTCCACCCCCATTTATGACCACGGACCCTAACCCCCCCCCGCTGACCTCCCTCTCCCACCTCAGCAGCAACCCCTGACAACCCCAACTTAGCGGTGACCCCCGATACACCTCAAAACTCCCTCTACCCTTTTTAATGGAGACCCTAAACCTCATATAACCTCCCTCTACCTCCCCCATCATTAGTGATGACCCTTGACCCCACCAACTTGCTCTCCCCTCAACATTGACTTCCACCTCACGATCCCCTAGTCAGCGACACCCCACCTTACAATCCACTCGTCGGTGAACCCCCACGTCCAACTCCCCATAGCGATGGCCCCCCAACCTCCACCCCACCTCCCACTCCCCTGGAAGAACTCCATGAACCTGGACCCATTTTTGATGACCACCCTGACCCCAAACCCTTGCACGGTTACCAGTGTCACCCAAAACTCTAAACAGCTACTTCAATGACCCCACCAACCTTGAAGGAAACCATAGTGACACTAAAACCCCCTTCCAGTGACCACTGTGATCTTCAAACCCACTACCATATAATTATATGACCCTGACCCTATTGTCGGTGACATTTGTAACCACAAACCCCTTGGAAGCTATGACCATGACCTCAATCAACTTTGACATAGATTCCTCTACCAACTAATTTCAAGACCTTGATCCCCATACAAGGAACCACCAAGATCCTGACCCCCTTCCAATGACCACTGTGACCCAAAATACCCATTTCTTCTTGACGATGACCCAATAATTATTCTTTTCCCATTTTTCTGATGACTTCATCCCCGAACATCAATGAAGGTAAAATTGATTTATTTTTTCTAGGAGTTTTAATTAAATTATATAAATTTATGTGTAATTGAGTATTGTTTTATTATTTTGGATAGAATCATTTTGTTGTTGAATTTGTGTTATGTCGAATCAAGAACCTACCCTGGTTAATGGAGATGTTTAGTGTTTTTTAATTTTAATTATACCCATTTGATTAGATATTTATATATTTACATATGACTATACGCAGATAATATGTCCCTATTCTATTCCATGAGAACTCTCTATCTGGCATCGTCTTCCTACATTTTCTTTCAAGGATGATTTTTATCTTTTTTTTGATGTTTTTCTATGTGTGTTTGTTCAATTTTAGGTCCTCATATGACTTCCACCATTTCCCTTATTACCAAATCATTATTACGATATCCCATCACTGGATAGACTCGAAGGCACTTCGAAGGCTTGGGTTCGTGTTAGGGGATCTCACATCCCTTGAAACCTTCCCATTATCTCATCAATTTTCTTTATAGGATTTAATTTCATTTTCACCTTATTATTCTTCTTTTTATGTAGATTTATTTTGATTCCTCTCTACTTCTTCTAGTTTTTATTTCACCCTATTCAATATATGACTTATCTAGCTTTTCATAGTTCCCCACCGATGATGTGTGTGATGATGATGATCATGTGTGAAAAGTTGTATGACACGAGTTTCTGAGGGAAGGGGAAATTAGTCCTTTCAATGATCATGGCTTGTTGTCAAAGACTCATTTTCTACAAACTCTACCGTGGATTCCTATTATTCACTACCATTCATTTTTTCCTGGTGTAGTGTTTTATCTGAAAGTTTGGGTTGTATTGTTGGGGCAGATGATAGTGTTCCAGGGGTGAGACCAACACATATTTATCTCCTTCTATTGGGTAATTGTTAAAGTTGTTATTTCTTTTTCCTAGTATTTAATAAGATGGTATCCTAGGAGATTCTTGGTGTTTCACTTCTACTAATGTCAACAACAACTTCAGGTTGTACCATGTGTAATTTGAATCCATTAAGTGTTCAATGATATGATGAAGTTTTGTTCTAGTGGATTTTTATTATCGGTAATGTTGATGAAGATGATGGGTTTATTGCACAGTAGGGTGAGAAAATCAAGGATAATCGCGGACTAAGGTGATTTCATGTGTGGGTTTTCAATTTTTAACTGATAATATTACCATATGGTTGATGATTTATATTTAAATTTTGTATGTTGGGTTCTGTTATAACTATACTTGGAGGACGTTGTTACCGTCCTATCTTATGAGGGTTATTTGAAATTATAAAAAATAGAATTTTTAAATTTACACAGATAATTAAATCCAACACTTATGGATAAAATTTGTATTAATTTACCTCAAAACACACTTCTATATTCCAATGTTTTGGAAGAATTTTTAGATAATAAAATAAAAAACTGATCAATGGATGGTAGAATAAAATGTTTATGTCCTGATTATAAATTCAAGTGACATTTCAATAGAAAAAAATTATATTATAATTATACATTAATATAGTTTCCTGATAGATATGTATGTTGGATTTCACAAGGTTAATAAAATATTATGTAAATTAAAAACAATGACAATACTATCAAAGAAACAAAAATTTACCTGTAAGAGAGAATTCAATTAAAAATTTGTTAACCGACACATTTGGTTTTGCAGAATACAATTTCTATGATTTTATCAGATCAAAAGAATCTTAAATTAATATTGATAAGGTTAATCATGCTCAAAACATCAATGAAAAAAATGGAATTTAGGAATTATTTGAAGACATACAACAAGAACTGTATGAAGGTTGTGCCAAGTATTCAAAGTTATATTATCTACTTAAGTTGTATCATATAAATTTTCTTTATGTAATTATTGAAAATGTAATATACATTATGTTAGGGTTTTTTCATGATATATTTAGTGATGTAAAGATTCCTTTATCATTCTATGAGATGAATAAAGTCATTAAAAACTTGGACTTGATTATAAAAACATATATGCATTCCCAGGTGATTTCAGGCTTTAATGGGGAGAATAGTTCATAAGATTTCATATAAGAAGAGGGAATTCAAGGATAAAAATTGAGATTATAAATCAATGAAACCCCATGAAGAACCATAATAATAAAACCTTTATAACGGTATTGCATTACATTCCTCTGAATCCATGCTTGCATTGATTATTCAGGTCTCCTATGACAACATGTGACATGAAGTCGCATACTCGGGATATTAAAGAGGGCTTGATGATACATCTAAAATATTCAACATCATGGATTATTTTTTATTTTCTATATCTATATTTTTCTATGGATCCTAAGAGTGTATTTTTTGGATTGGATTCTGATGGTTTTATCCCTTTTGGTGCTTTAAGTAATAATTATATAATTTGTCATGTGGTCTTTATCCCCTATAAAATACTTCCATATATGCATATGAATAATATTTATATCATTATTTTTATGATTATTCCTAGAAATAAAATTCCTATAAATGAACTTGATGTATTCCTTTAAACTATTATTAAATAATAGATAGAATTATGGGATGATGGTGTGGAAAAATATGATGCTTCAATGAGAAAACTATTCAAAATGCATACTTCTTTAATGTGGAAAATTATTGAATTTATTAGACTATGAATGTTTTTTAGGTGAAACACTCATACTGGTTTGGATTTCCCAGTTTATAATTTTTATTTAGAACCTAAATGATTACCTTACAGCTAAAAATGATTTTTTATATGTCATCATCAATAACCTGATGCTTATCATAAATTCATGTATAACAAGACATGATTCAATGGATATATTTAATTGATTAAGTCACGTAAGGTGTTATCTGGTTTTTAAATCTTAGAAAAATTAATGAACGTCTTTGAAGAATTTAAAAAATGTCTTTAGATTAAAGAAGGATTAAAGGCTATGACATACAGTACCTGAAGAAGATGGAATGAAACAATGGAAGAAAAAGAGTATATTTTTTAAATTTCATTATTAGTAGTTTAATTTTATATGTCATAATATTTATGTAGTGCATATTGAGAAGAACAAACATTAAAATATACGTCTTACACTACGTAATGAGTAGGTTAAATCAATGTATCGCCGCAATTCTCATAAGTATTTAGAGTTAATGAATATAAAGCAAGGTTTTTGGGAAAATTAGAGTATAAAGTGTCATTAGAATATTTTAATAATCAATTATCATGATAAATGTGTATTCCTTCAAACAATAAATAATTTAAAAGTGCTAGATTGAAATTCAGGTAACATATCAAAGTGAGTTGACTTAAAACATAGAACATTAAATTAATTGAAAATTCATGACTCGCATATTATGATGGAGTAGTTGTTTCCACTTTCATTGTGTAATATGTTACCTAAAAAAGAAACTATGATTTTACATGAGTTTTGTACATTTTTTTTGAGATCTTTTTTAAAAAACTATAAATCCAACTATTCTTGATAAACCTAAAGAAAGAATGTTTTTGACACACTTTCATTTAGAGATATTATTTCCACCATCATTATTAATAGTCAAAATTCCTTTAATTGTTGATTTTTTAAAATAAGATAAAATTGTTTGACAGATACACAATCATTGGATGTATCCAATTGAGTGGTAAATTGATTTTTTTTATTTTCCTTAGAGAATTCAATTTTATAAAATCATGGGAAAATTGTTTTTAATTGGTCTCTTATTTTTTTCATCAGATACTAAGGTCATTTGAAATAATATGTGAGGAATAAATCTCCACCAAATGGATATATTATCAAAGGATACATTTTCGAAGAGTGCATGATCTTATTTTATAGGTACTTTGATAGTATTGAGAATAAATTCAATGTTTCTTGATGTAATAATGATATCTCCACCAATTATCGTTATGAAAAACAATAATTAACATTTTCAACTATTCAAAACTAATTGGAAAGGGGAAAAAATTTACACTGACTGAATTATACATTTTACAGGAACATATACATTTTCTACTAAATAGTGTTATTGAAGATCCATTTATTAAAGAATTGTGATTGCAAAAAAAAAAGCATTGACTATTGGGTAAAGCCCAAAATTAACTTGACTTAATAAGTGCTGTTATTTTGGATATTGTAGAATGGTTCATCCACTGTGTAATTATATATTCATATTCATATTCATGACATATAGTTATTTTTTTATGTTGAAATTAACACATCATATATTATTTTTTAAATACTGAATATATAAAACTGAGATGAAATATCAATTAATTTTATTTTTTGGATCAATGTCCTTTAATGTAGGCTAAGTGATTCGATACCGATAATATTCAAGGATTCATATTTCCTATAATTTATCACGAAGAAGATATGAAAAATAATTATAGTGCTGTATTTACACTTTGAGAGGTGGGATGCCATGGAACACTGAGTGATATAGTTGAATTAAACTATCATGATTTTCTTTCAGTTGTCTTATTCAAATACATGTGGTTCCACATTGATAAGGGTATAGTGATATATTCATTACATTTTTTATTTTGTCAAATTATAATTCTTGATCTATACTAGTGAGAATGAAGATCACGATCTATTTATCTTGGCTTCATAAGAGATTATTCTTTATTATGAGGATGATAAAATACATAAAGGTAAAAGGGTTTTTGTAAATATAAATCAATGATACTTTTATGATATTGGTGATGATGATCAACTGGTAATTTTTTATCATGAACATTATCAACCAAAAATCATGAATAGGTTTTACTAACAATATCAAAATGATAGAAATTTCAAGGGAGGGTTAAAATGAAGGACACACCACTTTGGTGGTTGATAACATTGAAGATAATGAAGATGAAGACATTTGATTATATATATTGGTAATGAAAATATTTTAAAATTTCTCATTTACAAGTGTTTCATACATATATAGGTTTATCTAGTTTTTTTGTAAACATATTTTAATTTTGTATTTATAATAAATTTAATACACCCGAACCATTTAATTGAATATAATTAGAGAACAAAAAAATTTCAGGATCCTTGACATCCAAAATCTTGGAGCACGCCACCACTACCAAATACTTCTACAGATTTGAGTGATTTTGTTGTACCCAAGACTAATACCAAGCCATTCACTTCCACAGATGTCATTAGTATCCAACTACCTCATTCTACTTTGGTGACGGAGCAGTTGGTCACACCTCCCTTAATTGGATATTGGGGAGTTACCATTACTAGAATGTATCTTACAGTTCAAAAAAACTATATATCTTATTAAATTTTTAATACATTTTTCAAAAAGATAAAGACAACTATATAAAGGATAAAAATACGAACAGGGAAGATGTGTTGGACCTGAAGGATATCATTATTATCATTTCGTTGGATGATTTGGAAGTGCCTACTAATGACGCTTCTATAATCTATGGGTAGATTCTGGGGAAAAATTCCTGTGAGACGGTGAGATTTACCATTAATTATAATTATTAGAGGCATATTGGTACATATTGAAAAAATAAGGTCTTTGATACTCATGTAAAGGTAATATTAATTTAATATTTGTTGATAAGTAATTTAAAAGGAATGAGTAAAATCTTGTAATATACTTATAAAGTGTTGTGTTTTTTATTTCTAGATATTTTTTCTTTTTGAAGTCCATAAATCCATTTCACACCCATGGACTTTGAAAAATTTGGGTATGAAATAGAGATATTTTAAATGAATATTATAAAATAAGTTTAATGAAACATCTATGAACTCATAAAAAATATATGAGAATGAGCCTGAATGAGTTTATCATGATAAATAGAATCATTTTTCTAATATTAACTGAGAAGCATCTCATGAGGTAATTACACATTTTAAAGTATCGTAATAACATAAACACGATAAAATTATAATTTTTATAATTTTTTCTATTTTTAGTAGTTATCTAAAAAATACTGTGAATCATGAGAACCAATTCATTCCTCACTTTGATGGGTCTTAATGTTTTTTGAGAAAAAGAGAAATTTTGGTTTTTATTTTTATTCCTTATTATTTATATAATTTTATTATAAGACATGTTTTTTCTAACTTGTTTATATTTTTTTTATAATGACTAATGAATTAGGTCACTCTATTGGCCAAATAGAGATGTTGTATAAAGTGCATAGGAACCCCAATGGAATTTTAGTAAATGACCGTAACAATGACATTAGAGAAAGTAGTTTTCATTACTATTTCATGTTATTTCATTAATATAAAAATGTAATAATGGAAAAATATATTATAACAACTAACAAGCCTTAAAAACAATTAAATTGGGCTAGCTACATTGATCAAATGATGCCAATATGGCATCGTTTGATATACCTAAGAATCCCCAAGTAATGGTGATTAATGATTGATTGTTTTTATAAAATATTTTTCATTTTTATGTTTTTATAGTATGGAAATAACAATAAATAGTAATGAAAAATTTATTAGTTAGATAATTATTAATTATATGATATTTTAAAAAATCATTATTAATATTTTTTTATTTATAGGTTAAAATTCAAGAAGTATGGGATGATAACCCTTCACATTAATCATCAGTTTTCTAGAGCTATGTAATTGCAATTGTTTTATGGAAGTAGCATCCAGAACATGTACGGGTGAAGGGTTCTAGGAACACACCATCATTTATCTTTGCTTGTGTGTCCTCATTTGTTACTGTGACACCCAATGGGGGTTTATGTAGTTCCATTGATTGGGAATCATAAATATAAATTACAATATTGAAAGAAAAGTTGAATGAAAAAGACGCTTATACCAAAACACAGGATCATTGGAAGTTGGAAATGGAAAATATTTTAGTTTTTTGAATTTAATCAGATAACTGGCATGATCCTTGAGGAAACATCCATCCTTATATCCCATCCAACTGATGTAAATTCTAAATTCCATATTTCATTCCATAATTTGAAAAGAACACATACAAATTTCTTAAATAAAACTAAAATGATACTTTTATATAGAAAACACAAATTTCAAGTCATACAAAAAATATCTTCTACCATATTGACATGTGGTTACGTTATACACATAAAAAAATAATTATATATCATTATCCATAACTTTGAAAACATCGCGATTTTTTTCTCGCTTTTGAATTGATAAACAGTTTTTAAATATTCACAAGCCATAAAAACATGTTTTAGGGGGTAAAAACCAAGAAAACGATGCCATATCGTAAATAAATCATAGGAAAACAACATTAGATTGATTTTTGAAATTAAAGAATCAATGATATTCCATTTTGAGTTACCATTTTCCTAGGAAGCTAATAAATGTTTTTATAGAGATTTGAGGAACAAAAATGTTTGTGTAATGGTCTAAATGATATAAAAAACATCATATTGATACAAAATCATGTGACAACAACTGTTTTGTTATTTTTTACATGTAAATGTCGACAACACATCAATTAGATGTGTGGTGTGGTTAAAATAACTTGTTAAAAACTTTTTAATGGGTTCCAAAGCCTTTTAAAACATGTGTTGGGGTGTCAAAACTATGAAATTGATGTTTTATATACCTAAAATAAATATAAAAAATTATATATGTTTAATTTTGAATTTTAGGAACTAATGACACATAATTATGAGTTACGGTTTTCTCAGGACGGTTCTATACTCTTTTTTAGTGTTTTAAAACACTAAAACATGTATGGAATGAGAAAAACCATAGAAAATGACATCATATTAACAATAAATTATGGGCAAAACACCATCGTGTTATTTTTGAATCGTATGAATATGAAACATTTCAATATGATGTGTGGTGTGGTCAGAATGACTCTGTAAACAATTCTTATAGGGTACAAAAGCCTTTAAAAACATGTGTCATGGGGGGTCAAAAAATGTTAAAATATGTTGGAATGAAATAAAATCAATGTAAAATTACCATTTATATAAAATTGAACTATAGGGATCGACATCTTGCCATTTTGAAATACAGTTTTTTCAGGATGGCCCTTAACACGTATTTAGTGTTTTAAAAAACTTGATCATGTGTTGAATGGATAAAAACATAGAAAATGATCTCATATTGATGTAAAATCATTGAAAAGCAACCAATGATATATTTTTGATGTGTAAGTGTAGACAACACATCAATATAACATGAGTTATGGTTGGAGTGGCTTGGTAAACACTTCTTAATTATACATAAACCATTAAAAACATGTATTAGGGGTTAAAGACTTGGAAAATGAAATCTGAATTCACTGTAATTAAGAGAAAATGACTGTAGATTCAATTTTGAATTTTAGGGACTAACAACATGTCATTTTGAGTTACATTTTTTCCGAAATGGATGAAAATGAATTTTGTGTGTGTTTTAAAACACTAAAATGATTATGGAATGGTCAAAAGCCTATAAAATTACCTCATATTCACATGAAATCAAGGTAAAACCACTATTGTGGTATTTGGGATGTGTATATATAGAGAACACATCAACATGATATGCAGTGTGGTCGGAATGAATTGGTAAATACAACTTAAATGTATGGAATCCATTAAAAACATGTGATGGCTAGTCAAAACTAGGAAAATGATACCATATTTCCCTAAAATCATATTAAAATGGCTATATATTGAATTTTTAATTATTGTAACTAACTACATGTCATTCTAAGTTATAGTTTTCCAAGGATGGCCATAAATGTGTTTTAGTGTATTAAAACACAAAAACATGCTTGCATTGATCAAAACCATAGAAAACGACATCATATTAGCATAAAATCAAGGGAAACCCACCATTTAGTTATTGATTGATATGTATTAAAAGGAAAAAACATGAATCCAATGTGTGGTGGGGTTATAATGACTTGGTAAACACTTCTAAATTGGTAAAAAATCCATTAAAAACATGTGTAGGGGGGGTCAAAATCGGGAAAACGATGTCTAATTACTTGAAAATCAGAGGACAATGACCATAGATTTAATTTTGAAATACAGGAGTAGAAATCACATAATTCCATGTTTTGTTTTTTCTGGGATGTCTATAAATATGATTTTAGTGTTTTAAACCACTAAAACATTCTTAGAATGGTCAAAACCAAAAAAAACGTCATATTTACATGTAATCATTAGAAAACCACTACAGTTTTATATTTTATGTTTACAAACATACAAAACATCAACCAAACGTGTGGTTTGGTCAAAATGACATGGTAAACACTTCTTTATGGTATAAAAAACATTAAAAACATGTTTAGGGGGTCAAAACAAGGAAAACATGACTGATTACCCTTTAATCAGAGGAAAATGACCGTAGATTGATTTTTTAAATGTAAGAAATGTCATTACATCATTTTGAGTTATGAATTTATTGGCATGGTCGTAAACACATTTTTTAATGTTTTAAACACTAAAATGTTCATGGAACTATAAAAAACATAGAAAATGACCCTATATTGATGTGTAATCATGGGAAAACCATATTTGAGTTATTTTTGATGAGTATGTATGTACAACATGACAATCCGACATGTGGTGTGGTCAGAATGACTCAATATACACATATTTAAGTTACAAAAGCCTCTAAAAAAATGTATTGGGGAGGGGAATCTAGGAAAATGACATTGGGTTACCTTGAAATTAGAGTAGAATGACCATATATTTAATTGTAAAATGATGGAACTTACAACATGTCATTCCAAGTTATTATTTTCCCAGGATGACTATAAACATGTTTTTAGGGTTTTAAGACAAGAAAACGTGCATGGAATGGTGAAAACTATAGAAAAAATGTCATACTTATGTGTAATCATGGTAAAACCACCTTTTTGTTATTTTTGATATATATTACCTGATTTTAGGATAATTTCCTTAAATGTTGTTTATTAAATAAATTTCATTCTCACCGCACGTCTATTGAAAAAAAAATTAGAATATTTACTGATCCATTTTTAGATTCAAGTGTTGAATCATATCATAAATTGGTAAGTTTATGTTTTCAAAGTGTTTTTCATGATATATAATTTTTTATTGTTAAAATATATTCTTTTTTATTAACAAAATAACAAATTTTATGTGCAACATTTTGAATAAGTTATCTACCTTTTCCATTTCTCATTTATTTTTTTAAATGTTATAGTTTTTATTATTGGTTAAATATTTTGATAATGGGAAGGATGTTGACCATTCTAATCCATTACATTTTTCATAAGGTAGTTATGATGGTCCTTAGTTTCTATGGTTTGTTAAAATTTTATAAATTATTCTACAATAATTCTAATTTATTATTTTTATTTTTAATTTATGTTTACTTTCTTGTTACAATTGATGAGGTAATGTGGTTCGTTTCAATTTATGACATGATGTGAAGGAATACAGATGCAGTGGTGGTCATGGGATGGATGTATATTTTAAATGGGTTTTTTCTAGACATATTTTATATGTATATATTGATGATTAAGGTATGAGTTCACTGATGTATGGGTAAACTAAGACTAAGGTTAGGCTGATGGTGGATGTTTGTATATATTAATGTGGATGTATGCTGTATGTATGATGGGTTTATCATACATTTATGTTTTATTTTATTTCATGTCCATTTTTATATATTTAGAGCTTTTTGTTTAATATTACACAAAACTATTTTAACTGTAATATTTATCATCGGTTTTTATTAACTATTTCTATGTATAATAATTAAAATCATGCATATAAATGGTTAAGGGTAACCACCCTTACACATAAGAACTGCTAATATATTTTGTGACGGTTAGTTTCATGTAATTTACTTCTCCCCCATTTAATTTTTAAAGGAAACTGCAACTAAATAGAAATGGAACCCCCACTAAATGGTACAAAAACATATACCAAAAAGACCAGAAAATCAAAGAAACTTCTCCTAAGTGATTAGTGACTATGAAGTACGTGATGGTTTTTGTAACCACCTATATATTATTAGAAATTGGTTTAAGCTGTCACTAGTTCATGAAATAGCCGGCAATACTTCCCTCTTTTTTATAGTGATATTGACTATATATAATTAAATTATGTGTTTAAAACATGTATTTTTATGTCTAATTCCAATATTAAAATCAATGTATATTATACAGATATTTATATAAAAAAATATTGGATCAATGTATCGAATAAAACATATAGGGAATATTTTAAGGGATTATCTAGCTTATCATTTTCAAAGGGGTATTTAACATCCATCATATTACTTTTCTATGGATAAAATGAGAGAATATATATTATTTTAAATGCGATAATTTGAATGAAAAATTTATTTTTTAAATATATTTAAATTAATTATAATGGTTATACAATTCATGTGAAAAAATATGTTTCATATATTCATGAATAAACTACTTACATCTGATTATTGTTATAAAAGTTGATATGAAAAACATAATGATCCATGATAAAGTATGGAGGATATATCATGAAGGCACTAATATCGAGAGTGGTTAGAGCAGTGGGAGTAATCCCCTTCCAGGTGAAAATGGAGAAGCATAGTATTTTTTTTGAAATCCTCAATGATGTATGGACCAAAGTATATAATAGAAATAACAATTTCGGAAAATCATAATTGATCGTGAATTTTTTTAATTTAAGGATTTTAATTAGTGGATATAAATTTCATTTTAAATGTTTTTTTGTTATTATAAAATTTATTCCTCATTAGCATAATGAATCTCGAGTCATACTTCCTTGACAACAAATTTACCAAAAACTTACATTCCACATAGGGGTCCACAGATTTAGTACTAAAAAATTCAATGGTTTTTTAGATATGTGAATTATTACATGGATAGATGAAATTTCTAAAACTCATCCAATAGGATTTATAGTGATATAAGTTAGATTCATCAATGTAATTATAGTTGAGTCATTAAACCTAAGATGTATATCACTATTAAAAATGTGTAACACTTTTTACTAAATTCAAGGATGAATAGATTATTCATGACATAAAGAAACTCTAAATTAACGAGTTCAGATTTATAAACAATTATGTAAAATGGTAGCATAAATAATTAAATATACCCTTTATCATTGAAATAGTTTTATTATAGGAACTTATTGTTTTCTTCGGGATAGTCAAAATACTTGAATGGTTCTAGAAGTTGATATTTTTAACACAATCATCACCACTGTTAGTGAAAATCATGGTGCATAGATGGTGGTGTTAGTTTCATATAAATTTTATCCAATGTTATACATGAAAATAATTTCTAATAATTTCCTCTATTTTTAATTAACCTAGTGTAACACCTATTTTCTAAATTTAAGTTATCTATTTTTTTGTGATTGGATGGGGAGAAAAATAGAATTTTGTAAATTTAAAATGACAACAAATATTACTCTATTTATATTTTGATCATATAAAATTGTTATTACGTAAATTTAGATAATTTGGTCATGTCCTAGAATGTTATAAGTGAACTATAGAACCCCACCTCTATTAGCCTTAGGGATATAAAGTAGTATTGAGTTTTCCACTAATGAAATTATAGGCTTTTACTCAAAATAAAACATATAAACCACTAATAGGAAACAACATCTACCTTGATATAAGTTGATAACTACAATATATTTATATAAAAAATAACCATCAATAATGGAATTATTATCATTTATATATGTCAAGAATCTCCAAAAAATACATCACAAAGGATAAATACCGTATAAAATCTAATGTAAGAACACATGTCATACACATGAGATACAATATAACTCTGAATATGGGTGATCCCCATTTGGTTTACTTGACGAAGAATCCAAGAAATCTATCACTATCACTCATATTCATCTACCTCATCCAAAAAAATATTCCAACTACACCTATAAATCTTCATGAACATAAAATTAGAAATATGAAATTTAACATGCATGAGTGAGTAAAAATACTATGTATTATTTACAAGACCCAACCCAGTGGGTCCTCACCTAGGCCAGTGGTGAACTGAGTGTTCCACCCCTAGCCCACCTGGAATAGGACATGGGTTGGTGACTAGCTCCATGAATGAATTTCTCACTATGTTGGGCCTTAAACTACACAACTTGTATCATATACACATCACTATATAAAAAAATACAACTACAAAGTAAAACATATCTAACCGAAATGCATATATTAGGCACACATCTGATAAATATCCCCATGAGTACAATATAAATGATAGTAAAAAATGGGTGAAATTCAAGGCAAAAAACAAAATGATGTTACATTGGCCTAAAATGACTAGGAAGAAAGTGAGTCACCACATCATTTCAATCACCTCCCATGCACTACCAGCACCAAACCCACCATGCTCCACCAAGAATTAGCTCAATGATCTCCACTAGGTCTTTAACCCTAATACCACCATCGACCAGTACACCACATACACATACAAAATAAGTGTAGGCACGAAGCTAGTGCATAGGTTAGTGTATACATATTCAATAAGATGGACTAATTGATGGTTCTAGGTACAATACAATCATTTCATGGTGGGAGATATATTAAAATTTTATTTAATAATAATTTATGAAAACTATTAGTGGTGATATTGCACATAAAATTTATAATTAATTTTTTAATATCTAATGAAATAAATACCTAGGATTAGGAAATTTATTCATTGATGAATGTTGATCATCCAAAAATACCCTTTTAGATTTTCATCGTTTCATTTTGAGGATCTAAGGATAGAATTCCTATAGCGATGATCCACATGTGCTCTAATGATCTATGAGTAACACCAATCAATATAAGGGTACTACTACGATGAATCAAGAGTCTTGTGTCTTTCATTCTTGATCATTCATTATTCATTCTTGAAGATATATCTCTTGTGTTTATCATTGTTGAGAGGTAGAGGGAAGGATTCAAGAGATAATTAATTGTGTACAACAATTATCTATTCCCAAATTTTGTATTCAATACACAATTTACATAATAATCTATTTATGGATTTTGGGTTTAGGTTAAAATATTATTTAATTACATACCATCCATTAAATAACAATTAAAACATTTAATAAACACCATGTCACAATAATAATAATATTAATACATTGTGTCATGTGACAACATGTGAAAATTGATAAATAATATTTAAAATCTTCTAAATAAATATTTATCACCAGATATGGTCTTAGTATATTCAAACTCATTTGTATTTATTGAATTCCCAAATAAATATTTTATTCACAAATAAATATTTCATTCAAAATCCAATAAATAAATATTTATTAAAATATTAAATAAATAAAATAAATAGTTTACTCACAATCCCTCAAATAAATATTATATATATATACATGTAATCAAGTAAATTATTCATTAATAAAAAAATAATTATTTATCAGCTTGTGAATATTAGAGATTAATAAAACTTGAATAAAATGATTCATTGAACTTGAGAATAATATTTATTCCAATAATTAAATTAAAATATAATTTTATCAAGATCATCAGAAACACTTAGCGTGTGACCCTATAGGATTAATTCTCATTAGAATTAGGTGGGATTGAATAATGTCTAAGATTACTATATATAAATGGGTCATAGAACCCAAAATAAAGAACTTAATATCGTAATGACGACAACTACATACAAATTTTCACTCTTTAATATAATCTCTTTATCATAATATCTGATAAAGAAGGTATCACTCTCATTTCACCGATCTATATGCTCGATATGCTTTTATTTTACTATCTAAAATAAACACATCATTACACCATGGTGGTGTAATTTAATTTGATAGTTATATTCTAATCAAAGGGCCAATATATCAGCTTCTATAAAGATGGAAAGGAAAACCCTTCATCTACTTATCCATTCATGACATGCCACTCATGACACACCGAACATATCAAATTTCACCACGATATTTCATCATAATTGTTTACAAAATACATCTATAAATGTGAGTTATAACATGAATTAATAATAATCTTAAAGTATAAGGACCATGACATGCTCAGAGATAACAATATCAGATGACACAAAAACATGTTGAATTAATATTGGATATTACACAGTGATAACTTTATGAGAATAATCCTCATGTGCCTATGATTACTCACATCTAACAGTCTATGTACTATGAATCCCATCATAGTACATTATCCTAATATAGAACATTATTTAAGAATATCATCATAGCACATCAATTTTCTCATCATAGTAGGGAACTTCTATAACCTTATCAATGCGACATATACTATAGAAAATTATTATAATAGATTCATGTTGAATAATGAAAAATATGTTAAAATATGTTTTACTAATATTAAATACATCAAATATAAATGTAATTAAATTAAAAACAGTCCTTTCTATGACACAAACTCTAACAAAATCAATCTTAGACTAGAGCCAACTGCCTAAAAACTTTAGTCTACTAGTCCACACTTGATATTCATGATTCTATTGAGTTAAGGATTTAGTAAAGGGGTCTTTTAGATTGTCATCCATGCCAATATTTCTTAGAGCAACTTCACCTCTTTTATAAAAATCCATCAAGAGATAATACTTCAAAATATGTTCTTTTTCCACGGACGTGACCTTGGATCATTAGCAAGATCCCCCATTGTAGTATTATCACAATAGAGTGTGATATGATCTTTAATTCTAGGCACCTTATCAAGATCCTGGATGATATTTTACATCCACACTGCTTCTTTAGCAGCCTCAAAAGCCACAATATACTAAGACTCTACTATATATTTTGTCACCATAGCCGCATTTGAGCTCTTCCACATCATATAACCTCTATTAAAATTGAATATATATCCCTTTTGTGACATTATTTCATCTTTATTAGTTTGGAAACAATAATCTACATATCCACTGATGACTAGTTCCTCATCTCCTCTATAAACTAGGAACATATCCTTAGTATGCCTTAAATACTTAGAGATAGTTTTTACTTCCATCCAACAGAGGTCACCTAGATCAACATGATATATTCCTACCATAGTTAATATGTATGAAACCTATAGCCTAGTACATATAATATCATATATGACTCACCCAATCACTGATGTGTATGAAATCCTTGCCATTATATTTCTTTCCTCTTGTGTTTGAGGAAAAATTTTCATGGAAAGATAAATTACACGTGACACTAATAACAACCCCCTCTTGGATTATTCTATACTAAATCTCTTCAGTATCGTATCAATGTATCTACTTTGACTTAGGCCAAGAAACCTCTTAAATATATCACGATGGATCATGATCCCATGAATATATGTTACCTCACCCAATTCCTTTATGGAGAATCATTTCTTCATCCATGACTTAACAGAGTGTAAGAGTGGTATTTCATTTCCAATGAGTAATATTCCATCAACGTATACTATTATGAAAATTACTACACTCCCACTAAACCATTTGTAGACACATGTATCACATTTATTCTTTATGAATACAAATTCCCTTATGGCCTCTTCAAAATGAATGTTCCATGACCAAAAATGTTTCTTTAATCTTTAAATGGATCTTGGAAACTTTAATACCTTGTTGGCATCCTTTGGAGTCACAAACCCCTCAGGATGTATCATATATACATCTTTATAAAGGTTCCTATTAAGAAGGATGTTTTTACATCCATTTTATAAAAAATATAATCATGGAAAACCACAATAGAAAGTAGAGTTATGATGTATTTCAACATTACAAATAGGGAAAAGGTTTCATCATATTCAATGCATTGATTTTGTTAATCCCTTTTTCAATCAATCATTCTTTATATGTATTTCCTTGTCTATCTATGTCCATTTTCATCTGGAATACCCATTTTCAACCAACAATATTTCTATATACTCTAGTTTATATCAAAATACATACTAAGTTTTGGTATATAGAATCCATTTAAGAATTCATGGCCTCTATCCACTAGGAAGCATCTATTCTATTTAATGCTTTCTTATAGGTTATAAGAACATTATTATCAACTAATAATTAGTCACCATCCTCATTGAATATAAAACCAAACTATTATGGTTCTCCAACCTCTCTAGTACTCCAACATAGTAAATGTGTCTCTAAAAAAATTTATTATTCTATATAGGGATTTGTGAAATTTAATCCTATACAAACTCTTATGTATCTTGAGCGTGGAAATTATTAATTTCTATCTCCCTCCCACAATATTTTTCAGAGATAAGATCCTCATTAATAATTTTTCAATTTCTATCATCCAAAACCTTTTATTTATAAAGAACTATATAGGTAGTATCCCTTTGTTTCTTTGGGATATCCTATAATGATACATTTTTTGTGTCGGGGTTCAGGAGTGTTACAAAAAGAGGCATTAAAAAAATACTTCTCAACCCCACACATGTTAGTAAGACAATACATGTTTATTTCCATTCCATAATTGGTATAGAATATAATATGTTGATTTATTTGGCACATAGTTTAGTACATATACTGTAATATATAACGTGTATCCCTAAAAGGATAATGGAATATTCATATGATTCGTCATTGATATAACCATTTCATACAAGGTCCGGTTCATCCTTTAACACATACATTTCCACTAAGCCGTATAAGGAGGTGTGAGTGGAGATAATATCCCGAACACTCATAAATAGTACATTTAGTCTTGATTAAGCTATTATACACCATGGTCTGAGAAGAGTTTCTTAGTGTAGAGACTCATGATTTTTCTTGTTTAACTTTGTAATATTTTGGTATATATTTCTAGATCTAGTCACTGAGACGACGTGCAATTCCATGGCCCAGAGTTCCAGGAATAAATTTTATTTAAATATTAAATATTTTTATACTATTAAAATCTTGGAAACATGTTATATATTAAATGCTATCTCAGATAAGAAAAATGATGCCATAGTTGAGCCCATAGCATGTTGTTTACCCTAGGTGGGGTATAACCTTTGTGGGCGTAGGCCTCCTATGGAAATAGTTATTGCAGGAATTTCTGTAAAAAAATATAACAAATTTATTTTGGATGTCGGATCGAGGAACTCCTGAATGGAGTCTCAAATTGGATTTATGTGACCACAGTTGAGTCTGGAACACCATGCTTACCCTAGGTGTGACATAATCTTTGTGGGTGCCAGGTCTCGGGTCGGTGGTGAGTCGATAGTTGAGAAGTTAATTGGAGAGGATTTAATTAAAAAAATATATCATCCCCTTCTCCCCTTGGTGGTATGGACACAAGAGGAAAGAGAACCTCCTCCCCCTTACTCTTCCTTTGATGATCCAAGGCTAGGAATTGTCACTGAAGGCTATTTTCCATGCTGATCGTCACCATATGGAGAACCAGCACATCACATGCATCGTTCTGCAGTCGAAGATTCAGTGTTTTTCCCTATGGATGGAGGATTTGATTTTTAATACTATTCCACCAAGTTAGACTTCTTTTTTGTTCGAATCGGTAATGGACTATCTAGTAGAAGTCGGTTTTGTGACGATCGCATTGTGAGGAGCTCTGATCTGGTCCCAATGTTTTTTCAACCACCAGGGTGTTCCCAGTGGTTTGCCGAAGGTCCGGCGGTGTGGGGTGCATGAGCGAAAACATGGTTGGGAGACGGCGGGGACAGGTGGGCTAGCATAGTGGGCCAAAGCAGTGGGCCGGGCCAAGCAGCTGGGTCGTGGGCTGTTAGAGCAAACTGGGAGGGCCAAAGCGGGCTGGCCCAGGCAGAGTTGACCGGCTGGAGTGGGATAGGGTATTTTAAAACCTATAACTTGCAAACATAACCTCAATTTACATGCTATTTGTATCCACACATTCATATCATCTTGGAGGATATTTTGAAATTGGTTTAAGAAAATTATGTATCAGGTTGGAGGCTCAGAGACACGAAATATACCATTTTAATAATAATAATAACATTATTATTATTTATTGTGTTTTGAATTAGACATATCTTTTATAAACGATGTATGATTGATGTTACATTAGCTATGTTGTGATCCATGACTTTTATTATGACATTTTAAAACTTATTTTGGGTTCTCGAACCAAAATCAAGGCATGGGATCCACTAGGCATGGTTTGGGAGTTTGCGAGTGAAATGTGAACTTTTCACATGGTGTCTATTTTAGGAAAGTAAATAACCCATCCTTTGTGTTTTTTCACATAGAACATGATGTTGGAATCTGTTATGTCTTGAGTGACTCCCCAAATCATGGGTGTTGGACTTTTACCTTTGGTTAGTTTCATCATGTGTTGTCACTCCCGTGATGGATTAGGGTGTGGGTTTCCCCATGAAGCTTATGCAGTTTGACTACTCCCCTTTCGTGGAAAGGCACAAACTCACTAATATCATTGGATGGTAGGGTCATTACTCTCCTTCCATACTAGGGAGAGCATCATATATCATTTTAGTGATTCTACCCTACCATCGGTGTGGGTCACATTTCATAGAGTGGTGCTCCCTTACCATGGGTGCAGGCCCACGTCTCTCATGGTGGCGTTCCCCTATCATGGGTGCAAGCTCACATTTTACGAAATGGTTCCCCCTTACAATGTTTTTTTGTGGGATCATGTTTTTCATTGTAGTATTCTATGTACATTATAGGGAGTGGGTTCAAAGTTGCGGAATAGTGCTCCCCTGTGTTCGAGATGGTAGTTCGGAGAGGGACCCTCAAATTGTTACATGTGATTCCTAGTTCAGAGTTATTTCTCCCTTGATGGTTTTACATGAAATCCTCTCCATAAAAGAGTGATTGAGGTTTCAAAAGTTGGTTTTCAAGGTAGTACTCCCTCAACTGTGGGACATTGGCGAGGCCTAAGAATATCCACTTGTGTACATTCAACCCTGTGAAGGGCGTTTGTTAGTATTGGTAGGACCTTTGGTGTTGGGAACTAGTGTTGGGCCCAGTGAGTTATTGTACAGAAATTATCAAATATATGATTATGCTGGAAATGAGCTTACCCTCATGGGGAATTTTTTATTAGATGAGTATAACTGGTTTTCTTTTTGGGCGATCTTTGTGTTTCCTTGTAATGTTTTCACTTCTTCATTAATGCACTATGTGGATGAGCTGACTAGTTGTGTTTATCCAAGGATGGTATCGAGATGGATTTTTTCTCTCATTCACGTTTCCTCTGGATGGTATGAGTGGACTTTTTCCATTCAGCTTATTTTTTCATTTGGGGGTTTTGGGGCGCCTACTGATTATCTTTATACTCAACCCTCCAAAGGATTTTCCCGCACATGATTTGGGTCTTGTGCAGACCACATGCCTATCGATGGAGTCCTAGGAGGACCCAAGACAAGAAGATATTAGTGAGATAAACCGATTAGAGTATTTATGAGAACTTGGATGAGGATCTCTCTAGTAGGTTCATTTGATAGAAATCCCCTCCATCTAAGTTGGTTGGACGCTTTTGTAGTTTGATTTCTATGGGCCCTATATTTTCCCTTTTATACAATTTTAGTACTCTGGTATTGGATAGATATATGATATTTTTATATTTCTGTATATATCTCTTCACTATTGCATGGAGGTGTATGTGGGTGCCTGTTTATATGTATGATAGGCTAAGGCCTACCATGCGTGTGATAGCCTACTCGGTATAGGTCTCCAGTCCCTGGTCTATTAGAGGCAGGCTTGGGGAGTCGCGACATGATCCCCATTAGGACAGGTCTTGACAGAGTGGTATTAGAGTGGGTTCCACATTTGGATTGCAATCATGATCTTCATTTGGGTTTCATAGAGGAAGTTTTAGGGAATGTTGAGTTCAAATTTTCGTCCAGAGACACCATTGTTGGTGTGGCGGTCGATGTATCCATTCACCAGGACTCAGATAACCTGCCATTCTACGCAATACATTAGGACTCTTGCCACGAGGAAATAAATGGTACATTCATCAGATAAAAATGGGTTTTCGGTTTTCTAGTCCTTCTTGAGTTAGCGCATTAGATAAAATATTTGATCATGGTGCATCTTGATTGTATTTTTGGAGGCCTCCATGACGAAAACCAGTTAGGGTTCTACAGATAAATTATGTTGATGATCCTCAATGAGTAGAGGCTTTAGGGTATGGCATGGGTTCTAAGGTTGGACCTCCAAGTGGTCCGATAGTTGATCCACCACCTATCGAGCAACAGGTCGTGTCGACAGTGTATGAAGAGGATGAAAACAGGATGAGTGTGATGCAAAAGTTATAGAGATAGTGATATATAAATATTTGGTGTGAACCAGGCCCCCGAGTTGTTGATGACTGGCTTGTGGTAGTCACTCGATTTTTCCTCCTAGTGAGGAAACCTCCCTTTTAGATGGTGGTCCTAGCTGTGAGCCTTTTTCATGGTTTGTCTGGGTTTTGGTGGAGTCTTGTGACAAAAACTCAAGATGAGGTGACACTCACCAAGGAAGAGTTAGAGAAACTCTTTAGGGAGGTTTTTTATCCATCCACACTGAGTTTGGTATATATCTAGGAGCTTTTTCAGCTTTGGAAGTGTAGCATGACTAGGGAAGAGTAATCAGTGATGTTTACTGGCTTATCACGTTACTCCCTAGACATGGTATGAGACCCATTATTTAGGGACCTGAATTTTGAGCAGGGCCTCTGTTGAGATGGTCGAGATTATGTGGTATCCTTTTTTACTTCCCACCTATGCGGGGGTACTAGAGTGGGCTCTGGTGGTTAAGAAATTTTAAGCATAGGGATATGTGGACTTTTCCCATAACGGGGGTTTTGAGGCTGATATTTCTACCACTGTTGGGAGACATTATGCATCTAGATAAAAATGTATGAGTCATAAATATGCCCGAAATCCGTCACATGGGTATGAGGGGAAGGATCAAGACTCAGGTTCTAGTCAACTGTAGGATTGGAACTTCTATGGTTGTGATCGTCAGGGACATCTTGCAAGAGTTTTCCTGAACCGTCGTGCTACTGACTGGGAGATGGTGAACAAAAAACCTCATCAGAGGAATCATTTCTAGAAAAAAGTACTTTAGTGTAGAAGATGTGGTGCCGGAGCAGGAGTAGCAGTTGGAGGTGGAAGACAATACGAGTTTCCACCACCACCACCCCAAGGTGGTCCATGCCTTAGGGAGCTAGAGTACGGTGGTGAGGGAAACAGAAGGCCATATAGGCCTTTGAACCATATGATATACGGAATGATAGAGGTATGAGTTTTGTCCTTTCATCATTTTTATATAGTTTTATTATACACTGGTAATAGGTACTATTCTCTTTCTTTGTATTGATCAATGTTTTCTTAGGGAATCAATAAGAATCTGTGTTTGTGTGTCTAGGATATCTTTTAATGCAGGTGAAATTGGGATACTTTCCCCATCAAGATTCCGTTTTGGGACTCAATCCAAAACTATGTGGGTGAGTCATTTCATCCCAAAGAAGACAGTGTTGATGTGTTGAGGATGAGTCCCTTTGATTTGTTTGTTCAGGGCGGTGTTTTGTGTTAGAGTTAGGGCAGAGGGCCAGGTAATACCTAGGGTGTGTTCTTGGGTGGCCATGTTTGGTTCGTTTTTACCCTCGTATGTTCGAAAATAGTTTGTTACACATGTTTATTGAAGATATTAGGGTGTGTTTTAATGTGTCATTTACCTCCCAGGAATGAGGGATGCTTTCCCCACTAAGATGTGTTCATAGGATGTGATGAAAAACAGTGTGGGAAAGTTAGTGCCACCAAAAGGGGAACATATCGAGGTGTGGTGGATGAGTCATTTTTCCTTGTGTTCTTGGAGTAGGGTATTTGGTCTCTGTGTTAGGTTAGAGAGGTGTTATACTGCTAGACTATAGGATTGTAGGACAACAGACGCTTGGTTCTTCCTACTATCGTAGCAGTGGAGAAATATGCCATGTTGCATAATGTTGAACTGGGATGGGCTGGACTTGGGTGTGGAAGCCCCTGTGGTTCCCTCGAGTGTGTGCTTTTTGGAATCATGGGAACCCTTGGTGTCTTTTGTGGTGGTTTCTAGTGAACTCACAAGTGAGGGGGACCCAGTTGAGAGACCATTTTCTTTCCATCATTCCAAGCCTTTTTCATTTTAGGGACATAAATATTAATGTTGTGGAGGATGTAGAAAATCTACAATTTCCTTGTAAGACTTTGGAATATGTTTACATATATTTCTAGAGGAAGGAACTGAGACAACATGCGATTCAGGGGCTCGGTGTACCAGGAATAAATTTTATTAAAATAAAAAATATTTTTATACTACAGACATGGAAGAAACAAGTTATCTATTAAAACGTATCTTGGATAAGAAAACTGAGGCCATAATTGAGTCTGGAGTGTGTTGTTTCTCCTAGGTAGTGTACAAACTTGGTGGGAGTAGGCCTTTTGTGGAAAACATTATCAAGGGTGTTTCGTTAAATAAATTTAATTGATTTATTTTGGACGTCAGATCAAATAACTCCTGAATGGAGTCTCATATTGGATTTTGAAACCACAGTTGAGTCCAAAAATGCTGTTTTACCATAGGCGTGACAGAACCTTTGTTAGCACCGAGTGCCAGGTTGGGGGGTGAGTTGAGAGATATACAGTTAATTGAAGAGGATTTAATTAAAAATTAAATCCCCCCCTTCTCGCCTTGGAGTTGCATATGTAGGAGGTAGTAGCTCCCCCTCCCCCACCCTCTTTCTTAGATGAACCAAGGAAAGGTGGTTCCACTGGAGGTTTTTTTCAATGCCGATCATCACCATATCAAGAATCAGTTTTTCATAGGCATTTGTATGCACCTTAATCATTGGTGTTTCACCCTAAGGTAGGAGCATTTGAGTTTTAATCTAGTTAGCCTCATTTATTATAATTTTTTGTTTGATTTAGAGATAGATCATCGAGTGGAGGTCAGTTCTATTAATATCTCATCATGAGGAGCTCAGATCTTGTCCTAGATTTGTTATTCGACCACTGAGATGTTGCTGGTGGTGTGTGGATGGTTTTGAGGTACGAGTAAAATGGGGAGATGCTCTGGATAGGATGGCGGTGCGGTGGAATACCTGCAGAGGCTATGAGGGGGGGGGGGGGGGGTTGGCAGACGACAAAAGATGGAAGACGGTGCAGGGTGCGCGACCTGGGCTGGAGGGCTTGGACGGTGTGTCGGCATGGCTGGTCCAAAGTGTGGCAGGACATGCCAAGCGACTGGGCCATAGGCTGGCAGAGAAAACAAGGTTGGCCAGAGCAGCCAAGCTCTGGCAAAATGGACCGGCCATAGTGGGTCGGTCCTACCAGAATGGGCTGGGGAATTTCCAACCCCCGTAACATGAAAACTAGAAATCCGATTTATATGATTTTTACGACCACATGTTCCTATCATTGAGGTAGATATTTTTAGGCCTATTTGAGATCTTTATTTCTTGGGATCGATGATTAGTGACACAAAACATCCAATTTTTACAATAATTATATAATTATTATTATTTGTAAAGTCTTGTATCAGACGCATCTCTTACATATGACGTCCGATTAAAGAATTGTCGTTAGCATTGTAACCCTAAAATTAATACAGAAGTGTCAAGGTAAATGTTAGGTGATTAAACCAAAATTGATTTGCGGGCCCCATGAGGCTCGGTTTGGGTGTTTGTAGTGAAATGTGACTTTTTAACCGGGTGACCATTTTGGAAAAGTAAATAGACTTTCCTTAATGTTTTTATAGATAGAAAAAGATGGTGCCATATGTTAAGTCTTGTAGGACCCCTACATCATAAGTGTGGGACCATTAAATTTTGGTAGTTTCTTCTTGGATTGTTACTCTTTTGATGGATTAGGGTGAAGGTTCCCCCATTAAGTTCATGAAGTTTGACTACTCCCCTACTGTGTTATGGAATAGGACTCCAATATTGTTTGATTGATGGGCTGGTACTCCTCTTACATTAAAGGGATCGGGTCCTCTATCTTTGCATTGGTGCTCCCCTACAGTGGGTGCAGGCTCATGTTTCAAAGAGTGATGCTCCTTTACCATGGGTGTAGGCCCACATATATCGTATTGGTTCTCCCCTACTGTCGGTCTGGGAACATGTTTTATATAATCATTCCCCCAACCGTGTTAGGGTGAGGGATCTTGTTTTTCAAGGTGGTACTCCCTTATCATACCAGGGAGTGGGTTCACACATTCAGAGTAGTGGTCTCCTGTGTTCAAGTTGGTAGCGGGGAGGAATACCCTCTACTTGTTACACGTGATTCTTTGTTTAGAGTTAGTGCTCCCTCATCGGTCTGAGGCATGGTCCCCTCTATACATGAGTGACTAAAGTTTGAATTGTTGTTTTATGAGTTAGTACTCCCATGACTATTTGGGAATGGTTAGGCATAAGGATCTCCACATGGGTACTTTCAACCTTTCAAAGGGGGTATGTCAGTATTGGTATGACCTCTCGTGTTGGGCACTAGTGTTGGGCCTAGTGCATTGTTGTAGAGAGATTCTCAAATAAAAATTGTCACTGGTGATGAGGTCAGACCCTAATGAGTTTTGATTATTGAGATGAGTATATCTGGTGTTTTTCTAGGTTTCCTTGTAGTGTTTTCACTTATAGGTTGACGCACAATGTGGTTGAGTTGACTATTCATGTTTAGCTAAGGATAGTCTTGAGATTGAGTTTCTCTCTCATTTGGGTTCCCTCTGGCTGGGATGAGTTGCTTGTTTCCTTTTAGTTTCTCCTTTTCTTTAGGGTTTTTTGGGGTACCTACTAAGTATCTTTATACTCACCCCTTCACGGGATTTTCCCACACATGTTTTCTGTCTCGTGCAAACCATATGCCTTTTGATGGAGTCATAAGGGGACCTAGAGTAGGAAAAGATTAGTGGGCAGACCAACAAGGGTGTTTACCTGAGAATTGATGAGGAACATTCTAATGGGTTCATTTGACAATGATCCCCTCTATCTGAGTAGGTTGGATGCTTTTACAATTTTCTTTTGGTGGGCCATGTATTTTCCCATTCATACTACTAATGTAATCTAGTTTGGGATAGATGTATGCATGTATTGATTTTTAGTTTTCTTTATATATATCTGCACGGTTTCATTGAGGTTTATGTGGGTTCTTTTGTATAGCCTAATCAGAGCAAGTCTCCAGCCCCTGGACTATTAGAGGTGGGTGTGGGGAGTCATGGATCAGGCCCCATTGGGTCAGGTTATGACACATAATATTCTTACCAAGGTGGTTCATAAAATCATTTTTTATTCCTTGAATTTATCAAAAATAATCCAACTAATACCTCATTAACTAGAATAGTCCATATCTACTAAAACCATCAGTAAATGGTATGATTTATGAGTACCCACCCCTTGCCTCAATAGAAAATGGTCCACACACATCGGTATGAACTAATTCAAGAAGATATTTACTCCAAATGAATCTAAATATCCATCATGATGTAATATAGTCTAGCATTTTTCATTTACATGACCTATCTAGTGATGTCAATGGTCGGTGTGATACGAGTCATGTGAGTTAACTTCGTTATCGATTTCCATTTCATGGTTCATGTAATACATCCCAAAATATCACTATTTAAATGCACCTTATCATAATATATTCTATCTTTATATATTAAGAAAAATTTATTCATAAATTTTAAAATATATTCATCATTATCTAGTCGGGATATAAAAATAATTTTTTTGGTAAATGAAGTAACATAATATCAACCCTTTAAAACTAAGACCATTCTAGACCGAAATGTGAGGTGGTAGTCCCCGATAGCTAAAACGGTATGTTTATCTCCATTAATTTCTCATGTATCTAACTTCCATTAATAAATCATTATGAATCTACTTGGTCCCTGTATTAAAATACATATACTGGCACCAAAATCTATATTTAACACAAATTTTTTTGAAACAGCTAAATTACACTTGATAAAAAATAGACTTGAAGCAACCCCTTGATTCTTTGTATGGGTGATGTTTCTCTTATAGTAGCCTTTATTTCCACATATGAAATAAACAAAATCATGATTCCTTGATTCCCCTATGATATTCCTCTTCTTGGATGGGTCTGAAAAAATTTGGTCCTTAAAACTATTCGTTTTAACATTTTGATTGTTCACTATAATGATGGAAGTGTTTTCCTTCTTTATATCATTATCAATTTGGAGAAGGATAGTAATAAGATTTAGCAGACACTTCTCAATGTTTTCTATATTGAAATTGATATTAAATATGGAGAAGATCTAAAGGAGTTATTCAAGAGTGAGATCTCTTACCGATTCTTTGGGGAGTCTAAACTCTATAAGATCTAGGTGGTTAATGTTTCAAATGATCTTTATTACATGAGACCCAGCATGGGAACCCTATACATGATTTTTGAGAAAGAGTTAGTTGGAAATCTCAAACCATTCCAGTATAGCTCACTGATAGTAAAAATCATGGAGGTTCTCTAGCAAACTATACACATCCATGTTTTTTCATGTATTCACGAGTTCACTACAAATAGATGAAATCATAAAACATGGAACATTTAACAAGTCATTAATATGTTTATTATAGACAAGTAACTCTTTATCAATCGCATCCATAGCAGGAAGATCATGAAATGAGGATTATCCCACGTAAGATTTCCATTAATCATTTTGCATAACACGTGGGCATCTATGTCATTCCTGGAAGATAATTCTCATAAAAGGGTAGTCATTATCAAATATTAATCATATGAATAATGTGGATGATGAGTTTCCATTTTATTCTACAATTAAAAGAGATTATTATTAGTAATTTCGTTGATTATAAATTGGGCGAGATATAACAAATTAATTGATTTTATTAAACCTCGCACTATTTATTCAAGTCCCAATTTCCCTCACCATTAAAAATAGAATGTATAGTTTCTAAAATTAAAGTGTAAAGAATCTCTATTTCATTTCTAATGATATAGAATTTTTAAATGAAAACCATATAATAAGTATTTAGATAGGTTCCGTTTCTAACTATGGGTTTTCATCTCCATGATCCATTGAGTGGATACCCCAATCTTGAAATCATTTCTTGGATTTTCTTCATACTTATCTCCATTTTTTTATTGAACTATATTTATGTATTAAACTAAATTCATGTTTGGTTAATTCAACCCAGAACTCTCATGAAACTCCCTGATAAAAATAAGTCTCTAGACTTTGGGCATGTACTACACTTAGTTATATGGTTTATATTACCATTAATGTAATGGAAGGTTTAGTATGACTTAAAATTAGGTTGAGTGATTTGAATTAATTTATCCATAAATTTTATCTTGTTATATCCCTTACTGTAAAACCTTCAATGGGATATGGGAAGGTGAGTGATGCATTTTCATCTTTTATATGAACCATCATGCAGTGTTAGCTCAGGGTTGAGAGGGTGATGAGTTGTTAGAATCATTTTGTAAAGTCCCGTGTTTTTGAACAGGGTTAAAATATGAATGTTTTCAATTTTTTTTTATATTTATCAATGATTCATTTTTTTTAAAACGAGCTCTGGAATTTTATTCCGAGTGTTGGAACAACTAATGGTGTTGTTTCTGGACTTACGTAATTGCCCGATAAATTTTAAGGGGTGTCCCGATGAGTCTCAGGTGCACCGGATCCGGAAAAATCCACTTTAATGTCTCTGCATGGGCAGCACATGGTTGCACTCCAACCTGTGCAGTTTATCTTATTTAATAAATTATTATTTATTAATTTTATATGATTATATGATACATTTGGATTAATTGAAATAATAATTTAATAATAATAAAAATAATGAAGTTATTATTACTATTATTGTGGTAGTTAAATTTATTGAATGTTAAAGAATTAATTAAATGGAAGCTGAAGGTATTGACGTGGATTTTGGGTTTATCAAAGAACCGTTTTATTTAAATAATGAGTTCTAAAATTATTAAAGGACCATTTATTATTAAATAGAGGAATTTGCTAATAATAATAATGTCATTGTTATTATTATAGAGTCATAAATTATTTTGATACTTTGAGATTTTAAATTCCTGTTAAAGAAGTGTATCATTTATGAGAAATAAATGTGGCTTTTGATCTTCTCAAAGAAACATTTAATTAAATGAGGGGTTATGGGTTGGAGTTTTTATCATATTAATGATATTGTAATAAATTGGTGGTTTGTGTTTTTAAAGAAATGGAAGTTTAAATATTAATAATAATGATGTTATTTTATTCGTGTGGTCATTTTGTTAAATCAATGTTAAAAGAATTTAATGATAAATAGGGAGATTTATAATTAATTACGAAACATTTATTATTAGAATAATAAATGAAGGTTAAAAACGAACTCGATAATTAATGTGGATTTAAATGGGGAGGTTGGACATAATCAAAATGGTCATTTTATTGTTTCTTTTAATAAAATTTATTTATGGGGTTTTTCAAAGTTCTGTTTTTTTAATGGGGTGCAAAAATTATGTGAATTTAATGACGTTGTTGGGTATCTCAAAGAAACGCTTAATAAAATAAGCAGTTTCGAATTTAATGATGGAGTGATGTTATTGAATAGAGGTGTTGGGTTATATCAAAGGTTTAGTAATAATAATGATATTTTTATTATTATGGTTTTATGAGTGTCATAATTACTGATAATTATGGATATTATTATTATAAATAATAATAGTAACGAATTGGGGAGTTTTTCACTTTATAGATAAGTGTTTAATGTGTATAATAATAATAATAAAATGAGTATTATTATTATATTTTTTTATTATTATTATTACATTAATGGTAGTATTATTATCGGGTTTTAATAGTTTAATAATAACTATTATTAATATAAATTAACTTAGGGGTTTGAAAAAGAAAATAAAGGGAATTGTATTCCCCTCTTCTTCCTCCCTATAGACAAGGTGTTGTACGCATGCAACAGCGCACCCCCTGATGCAGCCCCTTCCTCCCTCCTTCGAGCTCCCTCCTCGGCATGAGCTCCTTCCCGCGGTGCGACCAAGAGGCACGCGAACCCCCAGGTGACCCTCCCTGGATCAGCGCGACACCCAGGCAGAGCTCCTGTAGTGCGCGACATCCATGTCGCGACCCCCCTCCGGGAAATACCAAGAGGCACACCCCCCTTTCTCCCGGACTCGACTTGGCACGCGATGATTTCCCTCAGACTCTTCACGAATCTTGTCTGCCTCATCAAGGTGAGTCTATCTGCGTATAACTCATGATTTACATCGATCATTTGACTTCTATCTCTCACCTTATTTTCTCGGCTCAAACACGAAGGATCGGGTTTAATCTGATTCTTGCATTCCTCTATTTTTTAGTATATGTGAATGTTGACTCGAGAACCATTGGTCCATAATCCGGAATCCACCGCCAAGGGCGAGGTAGATGGTTTTGAATTGTCTTGCCGCCCTTGGTATGGGTAGGTTTTTAAACCCGTTGTTTGGTTTTGCACAGGGTATATTAAGGCCTATTTTTTTATGAGTTCCTAGTACCATGTTAGGGATGCGTTGTTCATTACAACTTTGATTCTGTTTACCGGTTTGATATATTGAATTTTCATTCATCAATGTAGGAAACACACACACACACACACACACAGATATATATATATATATAAAGGTTTGCGCGGGTGCGATTACGGACCAGTTGTGGACAGGTTTCCGCCACGTATATTAAAGCATTTTGGATTTTAAAATGGTGCCACCCTGAGGTAGGGTCCCTTCCCATGTGTTCAACTTTAATAAATACATTAATAAAATCCTTGCTACATTTTTGTGGATATCTAATTCGTGCAGTTATGTATTTATATTGTATTTCATCTAAATGTGAATTTAGTAAGTTTTCTTAAATTTCTAAATGTGATATATATTATGTTGATACATGGCTTGTGAAGTTGTTAAATGATGCCGCCCACATGAGATAAATAAGGGCTTGGACTTGTGTTGATTTTCATCATGTTTTGATAATTTGGTTAAAGTGATATGATTAAACAGTTAAATTATTTGAATGGGAAGAATGTGAAATAGGGTAATTAATTGTAGAATTAATTATCAAGTCATGATTTGGAATAAAATTGTGGCTTTTATTGATTATTGGGAATATTTAATGTTTGACATGTTCAAAAATATAAATTTGAAATTGGTAATAATTAATGGATGGAATAATTATTACATGTTAAAATTTTAAATGGTTAATTATTTTATGATGGGTTAAATAGATAAGATTTAATTAATTAATTTTTGAATTAATTAATTTGCATGCATTAAAATTAAGATTGTGAATTGATTGTTTGTTACGACTGTTACCCAAGGGTCCTTTTTGATGCATGTTATATTTCCACAGATTAAGTTGTCTTAGATGGAGTTTTTTTATATTATGAGATGATGCGTGAGATGGTTGCAAAATATATGGGATTTGTACAGTATGTTTTGTGATTATTATGACGTGCATGTAAATTGTTAATATCCTGGACGAATCACTGTTTGAGTGGACGAGTTCAGACTTGTTAAAGAATTTGGATAATTATATGTTGTGTTAATTATTTATTTGACTTTCTAAGAATAATTAAATGTTAATTAATTATTAACTATTGATATATTGAATGGTTAATTAAGGGCTGACTTTAGACGAGCGATTTATGTTGTTAATTAGTTATTGAATTATTTAATAGTTTGGATTAATTAATTTATGAAATAATTAATGGATGGTTGTGGGGTGTTAGACATGGCGTTATACACCAATGATATATATATAAGTATTATTGATAAACGGGTTGTGAGACAGGGACAAATGGTCCAAATACTCACGGGGTGCTAGACATGACAATCTACACCCAGCTTGCAAGAAAATATTCTTTTTTGGGACAGGGACTGATGCTCCAAATACCCATGGGTTCTGAGACATGGATTGATTCTCCGAATACTCACGAGGGTTCTAGACATGATGTTCCACACCCATTAATTAACATTGGACTATGGGTCCAATTTTTCGTGCTTGAAATGAGTTTAATGGTTAATGAAGGCTGTTGTGACATGATGATTTGTGAATTGATTATGAGAAACGGTTCAAACTTTTTTATGAATTGGGTGAACCACTTTTAATCAAAGGGATCATACTGAGTTTATGAATGGTTGAATTGAATAACATATGACAAATTATCCAAAACAAATCACAATCTTGGATTTGGTTTTTTACTTTGATTACTTAGATGGTCTTTAGAGACGTCTGCGGTGAGTAACTTATATGGGAGATGTTGGGCATAGGAAGAATCTCAAGACCTTCATAATTTATTAAGATTGGAATAATTAATAAATGATGAATGATTATGTAATGAATACTGAGTATGTATGAAAAATATATAATTCAGGTTCAGACACCAGTTGAGTACTGAAGTAGGTACATGGGTATATAGTTACATTGTACCGTTTACTTAATTTATGCATGCCTTCACATGTTATAAGTTATTTATTAAATGTCTGGTTTGGGGTAGTCATCAGTGGTCCCTGCCTACTGAGATTTATATCTCACACCCTACTCGGGCCGCCATTGCACTGGGTACCCAAGTAGATTCTATTTGGTTGCAGGACTATGTTGTTTCCATTTACTTGGGAGTTAGGCGCACAAGACTGAGCGGAGGCTCGAGATGCTCGAGGAGATCTCTCTTGGGGATTTGAGTCATTATTTATTTTTTATGCATTGAAATATAAATCATGATATTTTTTTCACTGTTTTCTACTTTTGTATCATTATCATGTCATGCATACATCTTCTGTATAATTTGGCGTTGGCCATTTGTTTGGCACATGATTTAGAAAATCCTTTTTCCGCTGCTTATTCATTTATTATAACATTTCTTCTATTTATTTCCTTTATCTATTTTTTAACACTAAAATGAGGGTATAGTATCCCCACTGACTATCTTTAGACCCTCGCTTCTAGTCGGCAGCGTCTGGCATACGGGGAGGCGCACTTGAGGCTATGTGGTGACCGGTCTGGCCACCGGTTTAGTGGTGAGCCGGGTCGGGATGTTACAGATTTGATCATTTGGAAGTGATGGAATGGGGTCACACAATGTACTTTGGTAGTGGATTCAGGATCTCCTCCAATGTTTGGTATCATCTCCATTTCTTGGTTATAGTGCAGGCCTTAGGGCGGCGGTCGGTGTCAACGATGGTGGAGGATGCCTTTGAGAGTTTTTTGGGCTTTTTTTGGAACACCTGGTTGTTCACAGAGATTTTGGGCCACATTTTAATAGTTAATTGGAATTATTGGGCACTTTTAAATGAAATTAAATTACTAATAATAGTATATATATATATAAATTGGATTTTGGGCCATTCAAATCTAAGGATGCGTACCTCTAGGTCTTTGGGCTGGTAATGGGATCTCCCTTATACTAATTCAAAAGGGATTTATATTTTCCTTTTTTTCAAAAAATGGACTGGTCCCCAACCTGTTTTAGAAATGAAAACATATTAAACCAACCTGTGACCTAGGGGAATAACTCCATTTTCTACCCATGGTATGAGTTTCAACATTTCACTTGTATATTTGAGCATCGCCATGTTTAAATCATCATGGTTCTTTCTTAAACCTCCTCCACACACCTAGGGATGTTCAATTAATTAAAATATTTATTATTCAAATGCAAGTGAAGGGAAAAAATATTGGTTAATGGTAATTCGATAAATATATTTAGAAATGAAGGTCCTACATAATAATGGTGGGAGGGATGACTTCCATGCCATCATTTAATTAAATATTAAATAATTGAAAGACAATGAAATAAATTAAATTAAATAAATTAAAACACATACATAGGACTTGGTTAAGCCAATGATTAATCATACATGCATTGAATATACAAATAGTAACCAACTATCATTCATTTCTTTATTCCTTCATTAATATTAAGATAAACAAGATTGCATTAATTAGTAAATAAACAAATAAATAATTTTTTTTCATCTTAATGATCATATGAACTTAATTTTAGATACCCATAATTAATAAAATTCATGTAAAATAAAAATTAGAATCAATAATGAAACATTTATTAAAATAAATTAATTTATAATTTTAATTTTTTAAAACCATTCATAAAGTCTAAAACAAAAATAAGAATCAATCAATAAATTATGGTTTTAATGATGAAATTTTCAATTTAATATAATTTAATTCTTCCCTTAATTGGGAGACTATATGACGTGAATAATTTAACTACACTCAATGTACCTCATCTTCAATGTATTCGAGTCACATGCTTTGGGCCTCAGCATGTTAACTCAGCCAGATTACATGACATGTAAATGATAACTACATGCCATGTATCTGCTTTCTGTATTCCAGGGTGGCCCAATCAACATGATGTGTGCAATAAATGCATGAATTTTAATTAACTGCTTGATACGTCTAGGTATAATGGAAATGGATACCCAACATGTACTCCAATTGAACTCCTTGTAACCTATTTTTATCGGCCAAATTTTTAGCACTCCCCGATGGAATCTCTGGTCATCATTGGTCTGTTCTTAAACCATTAAAAAAATGAAACAATAAACAAACATGATTGATATGTATGTAACATGTTAATTCATATCAGATTAAAGAAAGAATAACATGAAATGGAAATATATCCAAAATTGTCCACAGATCAATAATAAAATAAATAATTATAAATTTAAATGTTACCACTATGATACCATTTGATGGTTCTAGGCGCTGCAGAAGAATGTGGTGGTGGGTGGTATACTAAATTTATTTTAATAACCATTTCTTAAAACCATGAGTGGATATCTTTCACATTTAATTTATAATAAATTTATTTAATATATGATGAAATAAATACATGGGATTATAAACATTCTTTTTTGATGAATGTTGATAATCCAAAAAGTCATTTTCATATTTCCTTCATTGATCTATGTGGATCCAAAGATAAAAACCATATTGTGATGATCCACACATTTCGTAATGATATTTAAGCTACACCACTCAATCACCGGGTACTAGCACAATGGATTTAATGTCTTAAGTTGTTCGTTCATGATCACTTGTTCTTCCATATTGATGAAATATCTCTCGAATTTCTCATTCTTGAGAGGGAGAGAGAATGAATCGATAGAGAATTCTTTGTGCAGAACAACTATCTATTCTCAATTTTTGGATGCAAAAAAAAATAGACATAACCGTTTATTTATATATTTAATTTTTAGGTTAAAATATTATTTAATTACATACTAACCATTAAATAACATTTTAAACATTTAATAAATCCCATTCTACCTAATAATAATAAAATTATTTCATAGCACAAGCCAAATTTTGAAAATTGATTAATAATATTTACCAATATCTAAATAGTTATTTATCACTGAACATATTCTTGGTCCATTCAAACTCCTCAGTTTTTTTAATTCCAAAATAAATATATTATTCATAAATAAATATTTCATTCAAAATCCAGAGAATAAATATTTTTTAAAATATTAAATAATTAAAATAAATAATTTACTCACAATGAAAAGAATACATATTATATATATATATTCACATAATCAAATAAATTATTTATTAATAACAAAATTACTTTTTACTACCTTGTGAATATTTGTGATCAATAAAACTTGAATAAAATTATTCCTCAATCTTGAGAATAATATTTATTCCAATAAATAAATTCAAATAAAATTTAATTGAGATCATCATAATAAAATTTGGTGGGACCCTATAAGATTCTTTCTAATTGTGATTATGGAGGTTTTCCTGATGTCCAATATTATTTTCTTGTAATGGGTCAAGGTTCCTAAGAGAAAGAACATAATATGGAAACAATGATAACCGCATAAGAAAACTCATTTTGTAATAAAATCCCTATATGAAAATATATGATCCAGAAGGTTGAACATATATGTCTCAAACTTATATTCTTGACATGTCTATCTTTGACTATCTAAAATAATCACATCATTACATCATGGACATAGAATTGAATGTGACAGTTCTATTCCAATCAAATGGATATGATATCAGCTATTATATAAATAGATAGAAAAAAAATACTTTATTAACTTGTCCAACAATGGAACATCATTCAAGACGCACCCAAGGTATCGAACTTCACCGTGAACCATTATTATCATGGTTTATGAAATACATATAAGTACGCAAGTTGAAACACACATTAATAATAATCGTAAATTATAAGGAGCATCACACATGCTCATATATTGTAATATTTTATGAAACCAAGAAATGAGTTATTCTTAATGGGGGGTTTTTTTCTCATAATCTATTGTCTTGGTGAATACCATGTGCGTAATTCATGAGAAGAAGCCTCATCTACTTAGGAGTATTTGCATCTTATAGTCTATGTACTATATGTACCATAATTGTATATTATCCAATTGTAGAACATTATTTATTAATATCATCATATGACATAAATGTTCTAATCATAGAGGGAAATTTCTGTGACCTTATCAATACGACATATACTCTAAGAAATTATTACTTTAGTGTCATGCAGAACAATGAACAATATGTAATAAAATGTTTTATTAATATTCAATGCATTGAATATACATGTAATAAAATAAAAAAAATTGTCATAGGACACCAAATATGACTCTAATAATATAATGCGGACCGACCATTAATATATCACACAACTAAGGGTCAAACCCTTAAACTGTTCTACTCAAAGAGAAAATGGGTGAACTACCAATATGGAAGAAGTTGTTTATTTACTTGAAAATAACCTCAACTCAAGTTTCATGGGGGGAAATGAAGATTTCTCAATTTCCTAACAGATCCATAAGATGATAACCCCATTAATAAATCTTATACTTATAGTAATGCATCAAATGACACAAATATCCACTCACTCAGAATAACGAGGTCTCCACAAACAACCCCACACCCCAGGGAAGGCACTTCCCTATTCCCTATCCTTAATGGTAAACACCTCCCTACACATGTTCCTTGGAGGAAATGAAAGAACGAAGGATAGCCTGAGAGAAACCAAAACCCAAATTACTAATGCATAACTAGGGTATACTCTCAATGGTAATATTGAATCATTATTTTGGGGAAAACACGTCGATCCACAAAGTCCCACCCAAACACATCATATCTTAGACTGGAACATGAGAAATAATTGATGCTGGGAGCTTACAACTCACCATAAAATATGATGGTCGAGGAAAAAACCCTATTAATGGTTAACCTACATCCTTTCTATAGTGGGGTCCCTTGTTAACTGCCACTGATTGCTAGATATTTTCCACTGACCTTTATCTGTTCTAGACACAAATCGCTGATAAAGGGGAGACATTTATCAGCTCTCTAAAAAAATCTTTGATAATGATAAGTTTTATCGGAACTAAAAAAGTGTTGATAAAAGGGTACCAATTAATGACGATTTTCAAGCACTCATAAAATTCCACCATTTATTAGCACTGATAAAATAGAAACCTTTTTCAACTCTTTTTATTTAGTGCTGATAATGGTTATAATGAGTAATTTAATTTATACATAAATATTTATATTTTTTAAATTTATATTTATATTAAAATAAGTATATATATATGTAAATATAATATATAAATATGATTTATATAACTTTTAATAAAAAATGAATCCTATTTTATAAATTTTAAAAATAATTTTTTTTTTCAAATTTATATTTTTCAAAATGTTTAATACATTATTTGTACGCATTAATTACAAAATTTTTATATAGTTAAAATAAATATAATATATTAATAATTTATTTAATGAATTATATAATATATAAATGAATATATTTATTTAATTATATATTTAATTTGATATTAAATAATTTAAAATATATGTCCATGTATAAGTAGATGTATATATGTGTATTTGTGTATATATTTGTGCGTATGGATGTGTATGTGTACATATGTATGTCTGTCATGTGTACATTTATGTGCATGTGAAATTCTATATATTGATTTCAAATTATTTAATGTTTTTTAATATATCTCCATTTTTTTATTTTCTATATTTATTCAATTTTAAATATTTTTTAATAATTTCAAAATGAATATATTTGTGTGTGTTTAATTTAATTTATTTCTATTTTATTTAATAATTTTTATTTTATTATAGTTAATATAAATCATTTTTAATGAATTTTGTAATTCACATAAATGTTATGAATTTAATTTTTAATATTTTTTTAATTTTTTTTAATTTTATTTATCATTTTATAATATTAATTAAATTATTATTATATATTCACTAATAATATTTAATAAAGTTCGAGACAAATTCCCTTTATTAAAAACTAGAAAGAAAAGTCAACATAGGATGGGGTATGTTTTTTCTATCATTCCCAAATCACATACATATTTTCCCCTAATTGTAATACGTATATTTTGTTCTTCATCCTAGATGGCATTATGGTAAATTATTCCTTGTATGTGCCCACACCCATGGATTCATGGATGGATCCCTCTTCTCCAAGAACTCACATGTTGTAAGAGGCTTTTGACATCAGTTCTTTTTAAACCAGGGTTGACATTAGATTGAGGCACCACCTTGTCCAATTGATTTTAATCAGAATCTATCACTATAGGAGTCTTTAAATCCTCTTCCTTCGGTTCTTGAGACTGTATCATTTTATCTTACTGTTGGCCTATAGATTTAATGTGTACCTCAAGGACTACAAATATATTTATGTTGTAACCTGCAACTCATTAGTGAGACTCAATTTTTTTCCAGAATCATTGATGGATGTACCTAATTAATTTGGTCATGATTCATCAGCCTATCTATTACCACCGATAAGTGTAGACATTCCGAAAAAAAATCCAGAAGGCCTCTTAATTCACTAAGTTTTATTGAGGATTACTCTAATCATATGGTTCTGGAGAAGGATCCAAAGCACAAGATTTCCCAACATCAACTGAGAGAAAATTATCTTCCTTATTTTTTTTATAAAATGTATAGTGGAATTAGCATTTTATTTTTGTTTACCTTTGTGGGTTTTAAATGAAATCATCTATTCATGCATAAATTATTTATCAACCTCATCTTGGATAGAAATTTCTTTATCTAGCTCATCGAGCTGATTCACATCATCACTACCCTTCAATTACTATCATTCTATATCAACATTTGATGAATCTTCTTTTATAATGGAGGCCATCACATTTTCACGGATAACACATGTTCTTCATGTGATCATATTTAAATCAATATAGTTATGGATATAGATCTTTTCCAATTTGTTAGCCTCAAGTGCAATGTCTTTTTCAAGAATGATGTCAGCACATAATATCTTCTTCCATTCAGGTAATATTTTACCTTATGTAGATTAATTTTCTTTTTGGTATTATTTTATGGTGTGTTTGGGTGAAAATACGAAAAAATAGAAGAATGTCAGTAGTGCACGCTTGGTGCACAGATTTCTCTAACTATTCTACATGTCCCTACAAACCATATAATCATACACAAAAGAAGTTTTCATGGCTAGGAAATTGTTTTTCAAATCGGGGTCCCAATTAAGAGAAATCAATCACCCCTCCCCCAAAAAGATGTGCATGGTTGAGGTGCATGGTTAGGGGAAACTGTGAGCCTTGAGCATCAAAACAAGAATACATGATTTTAATTAACCAATTTTTTTAAAAAAATACCGAACCCCTTTCTAATACACTTGAGTGACCTAGAATGACCAATAATAATTTTATCCCAATTAGAGTGCCTCCCAGAGGGATTCAAATCCATTATTACCACTTTTCATCATGATTTGATGCCCGAATTGAAGATCTATACCCCTCCTGGTAAGTAAATCATATCTAGTTTGGTTTCCCATTCCTCTTACATTATTCTCCACTTCTAGAAAGGATTTCTATTCCTATTTGTATTGGATATAGTTATGGTTTTTGGATCAAGATATATTATTGTGGATCTATAACTTTATTTTAAGAATCTTGATTTATCTGATCATTGATTTAGATTTTAGATCTGGATTTCATCTAGTCCATTACTCATGTGGTGGTGAACACCTCAGGTGACATCATGGATCAGGAATTGAATCAGGTTAGTTGAAACTGATTTTGATTCTATAGGATGCAACTGGGATCCTCTCATGTAGGTTGAATATCTGATTGACTTCCACTCAAATAGCGACAGTGTTTGTGGTTGGCTAGTGTTAAATGACATTGACATTAGGGGACCTACTTGATGGTGGGTTCAATGATCTAATGATTGGGGTGAATTTCAGGGATGATGATTTGGGTTGGGTGATGGTGGCGAGTGATCAATCCTATCTCTAGTGGATATGGATTTGGACGACAGATGGATATTTACTACAATAGTTCCAGATGTAGATTTTGGGTGTAGGGAATTGTGCTTATGAATAGGGGGCCAAAAATAGGTAGTTCCGTAGTACGGACTCCGCCTAATAGTGGCGGTCTTCTAGCGACAGGGACTAATGTGGGGCACTGAGGAATGGGACATGATTGTGGAAGGGAAAGAAGATGCGGTCTACGAGCAATGTGAGCTAGTGGACAGATGGCTGTAGATGGGTGATGTGAGCTTGATGGGGGATGTGAGTATGTGTGTATAAAAAATGATGGGCCATCAAGATAGTTAAGGTATTTGGATCTCATATAATATAGGGCGGATTACGAGCCTTATATATATAAAAATAAAATAAAAAGGGTGCTAAATGAGTAGGTTATCCGATGGGGGATGAGGCTAATGCCTTCTCTCCCAACCCTCTGGGTGTGAGGTGTGTGTATGTTTCCTTATAATTTTACCCCAACTAACTAATATAAATATAATTATAATAAATATATTTCTTATATTTATAATTATGTAGATTTATATATTATTAAATATATGTAATTATATAAATATATTTATAATTATATAAACATATTTATAAACATATTTATTTATATTTATAATTGTAAATATAATTATATTAGATATTTGGGGATACAATTATAATGAAACACACACACACACATCACACTCACAATCTAGAAGGGCATGTCATAGCACCCGAAAGGTTATCCCACCGAACAAGACCTTATTTATTTAATACATATATAGTTCATAGAACCTCATAGTATATGGCGCATAGGCTGAATTCTTTTCCGTCCCATAGGCCCTAAAACAACATGAAGAAGCCACCCTATCATGTAAACATCGTACAACAAGCCTGTTGATTCCACTATGCCTTCGAAGAAAGTCCCCAACACAACCCCCTCAAACTGCATCTTTGTACCTATGTTCGACCGGTGATCACAAATGTCGTGCATCACCTACACCACCATCCCTAACTCCGCTGCATCCCACAATCATTGCCAGCTTGCACTCAACTAGACACCCACTTCGGTTGTCGAGTGAATGCCAAATACACAACCCCACTATTGACTAGGAGCCCCCATTACTGAAAAAACAAAAAGCAACCTCTCCCCAACCACCATATCAGGCGTTCATTCGAAAATCCATTAAATAAGGGTAAGTGGGGATTGCACCCCCAGTCAGCTACAACATAACAGGGTGCCTTATCCACCAGGCCAGAGCCAGGTTTCATTATAAATATATATATAATTATATGTATAAATTCATTTGGGCAATTCTTTTAAAATTATTATAATCATATAAATAATTATTTACCTAGAATTATATAAATAATTAAATTTATATATATAGATATATCAACAAATAAATAAATAAATAAATATATATATAATTTCATAATTATATTAATAATTACACACAATTATTTATAAATATATTTATATAATTATAATTAATTATTTATATATTTATAATATTATGAAATTATAATAAATATATAAATATATAAAATTATTTATAATTATATAAAAATAGTTATTTATAATTATAAATATATATATATATTTATAAATACATATTTAAATTTTTTTAATCTATTTATAATTATATAAATATTTACTGGTTAATAATTATATATATATATGAACAAATATTTTCAATTCATTAAATATAGTTATAATTATATAAATATTTATTTATAATTATATACATTTATATTTATTTATGATTATAAACATTTAATTTAATTATTATATTAATTTTAGTAATTAATATTTATCAGCGCTATTCTAGGAGGTTTTTATTAGTGATAGAAAAGCGCTGATAAAACTGATCTTTATCAACGCTACAAAAAGAATTGATATAGAGGGATTTTATCAGCACTTATTGTTTTAGTGCTTATAATACCCCTCTTTATTAGTGTTTTTTTGAAGCGCGTATAAAACCCTTCACTATCATAAAAATCAAACCCTAACCAAATTGATTCTCTCACATAATTCAAGCTCTCACATAACTAAATCCTCTTCACCACAATCCCTCATAATCACATTCTCTCCCTCTCTCTCCCTTGACACTGCATGCCATATTCATCGCTCGCCCTCACCACAGATCTCCTTCCCTTGCCACTATGGTCCCTCCCTATCCATTTATCTCCCTCAAACTCCCTCGCCACCGCCTACCCGAACCTCCATTATCCCTTACCACCACACTATCTTCTTTCCCATCACACATCCTCACCACCACACACTCTCCCTCACTACTGATCTCCCACACCATTGTGTGCTCTCCCTCAGATCAATTGATATATTCAGAGAACACAGTATGTGACCTGTTATTCACCATTTAAGCTTTTAATATTTTTAGTTCTTTTTTGAAAGTTTTATATTATCCAATGGATTTGAATGAAGCATCACTTCCCTCACATACCTTATTTGAGTCCACCATCACACAATAGTTGGAAATCACCTGCTTCACCATAGCATTTGGAAGTAGTGTGAATGTTTGGGTAATATATACCTGTCATATCTATCACTTCACCACTAAAAAGTTTTAGTCACTCAAAATTTCCTCATTACCTAATTTAGATAATTTGTGTATGTTTTTGAGTATTTAGAAATTATTATCCATTTCCTATGAGAGAAATTTTATGTTTATAATCTTTTTAGTATTCTTCTTATGTAAACTTCTTGTAAAATTTTATTCTTTTTCACTTCCCTATTATATAAAAATTGGAAAAGTTCAAGTGAAAAGTAAAATATATCCACATTTAATTTACATCAAAGTAATTTTATATTACTAAATTCATTTTTCCTATTAATACATTCCTTAAAATATGTATCGAAATGTTGTTTATGGATTCTATATATGTTTAATTTTATTTATTTTCATTTCATTGAGGCTTTATGCCAACCATGAGAATTGTTTAAATTTGAACCTTTTATGAAACCCATATTAGATTGTTCTTTGATTTTTCTAGTATATTTAGAACCCCATCCTGATACTTCTGGTTCATCAGATTTAAATTCAAGTTATTCTTCAAAAGTTGGGTTCTCAAAACCATGTGATTGGTCCCGATGAACATTTGATCATCTGAAAAAAGATAAAATTTGGATCCTAGGCATCTTATCACTAAAACACCACCTAGACTACCACGTAAAAAGTGTAGAAATGAATAAACATAATCTCCAGCACTAATGTTATAATATGAAAACCAATGTTATATAAACCATCCTATATCTCTTTGTAATTCCCCGACCCTAGTTACCCAGAGTCGGTGAATTATTACATAATATTGGCATGATCAAAAAAGATCATGTCCTGAAAGAAAGATTAGTTTAGTAGCCTTGGAAGTACTTGATACATTCATAAGGTTTAAATTACATCATAAAATGGAAAATTACAAAAACATAGTTTCCATAGACAACACTGAGATCCCATAGACTATCCCTAATGGTCAGTCATAATATACCTCTTCAAATCATAGGAAAAATAAAACATAGAAACGGGTGAGCTCAGATGCTCAGTAGGGATAACAATATAGTGGAAGCTTTCATAAATAAGCCTAAACATTTACGGAAATGTATAAAACTAAAACAAAATCCTTTTCAACATAAACATAATCATAATATGGAAAATATAAATCAAAATAATGCCATTTAATTACTCACATGGATATTATACTAGTCGAATAATCACATGCAATATCAATATCCACTTTCATAATGATGGAATGCATAATTCTAGAGTTCATAACCACATAGTCAAGGCCTTGTTACAAGACTAAAAATAAGATTTTGTCAAGGCCTTGTACCAAGACACTAGTTTGTCTCATGAGACCTACCGATGCATCGAGGAGCTATCACGGGCTCCACCCATCACTTACTATGTCCAATTCATTCCTCATATGAAAGGGTTGAAACATAACATAAAAATTCGTATTAAAACTAGTATACGAAATGTCAATATTTTGTCCATAAACCATGAATGGTATAAAAATAACATATCTATAGTCAAACATATCACAAAACTTTCAATATGATATGAAATATTTGTATCATAATAAATCAACTTCAACTACGATTAAAATCCATCAAAGAATGTTGACATAGATGAAATAAAAACATTTTTTTTAGAAATATCTCTTTCTATATTGAAATCATTTTAAAGTTATATAATTATAAAGGAAGACATTTATTTTGAAAATATTCTTATAATCTTGTAAGGTATTCTTTGATGATGTTATAACGGTAGAAAATAGCCGCACCCTCCATATAAGTTAAAAAAACATTCTTACCTTAATTTTTTTCAAAAAGGTCATAAAGTACCTTGTTTAGAAAATGACGAAAAGATTCCTCTCAAGAACATATAAGGTAAAATAAGGGTATAAATGACTTTAACACATTATCTATTAAATATTAAAAAAGTTTTGAAATAAATTTTTAAGAAACATGGTGGTGGATGATAAATAGGTCCCAGTAGATACTTATGTAAAAACAACCTCGGATAATAAAGAGATTGTGAAATTAACCCTTACCTTGTAATTTTCCTTGGTAGAGGGTAGGTTAACCTAATGTATAATGGTGAAATAATTTTTCTTAAATTATAAAATAATCATATACATTAATATGATATCATATATTATCTTTTAACATTGCTTTGTTAATAATATCATAGTATTATCGTCATTTCTGGTGTTAACTAATTCGTTTTTCTTTATATGATTTGTTACGTTAGTAATGTTTATAATGTATAGGATGTATCTTATTCATATTAATAAAGATATTAAGTCTTTAAACATTATTTTTAGTCATCTAATCAAAATTAGTTTTGAATGGATACGATGAGGAATTAATCTCATCGCGTTCGTGGAGACGGTAATCCGTACGTACGCATGAGCGACAATATTATTCTTTTGAAACTAAAATAATATATAATTGGATAGTATATCATATATCAAGAATCATTATCATTTTATATTTATTATTTAAATCAACTAAACATAATTATTATACAAATCCCAAAAATAATCTATTAGATAAAAATTACACCATGACGTGGAGACGGTAAGCCGTACGTACACACGTATTGAGACATGTCATTTAAAGGATGGATAGAATAATGAATATGGTTGAATCATATTTATAATAAAATCATAATATATAGAGGATATTGGAGTTATTATTTTAGAATGGAAACAACAAAGAATGAGGTATTGGAAGAAGATAGGAACTTGAAAGAGGTGATGATACATTTACCTCTTCTTCGGGTTCTTCATTTTGATTTGATCAAAAGGGCTTTATAGGTTGGATTTATGTATAAATTAAGGCCTCTAGGATGTTTGGAGGACAGTTGAGAGGGTATTAGGGTAGTTTTTGGATGAGAAAAAAGGCTTTGAGGGTGTGAATTTGAGGGAAGGGGGAGTGCCCTTTTATAATAGGGGTGAGGGGCACCTTAGGAAAAGCTAGAAATATTATTTTCTAATAAAATAATTTTCAGTTTCTAATGGATCAAAAATTAATTATTTAAATTTTAAGGTTTTTATGGGTCAAAAAACTCTCAACCAATAGGTTTTATACCCGTTTGGGTTACTATATTAACTTTATCTTTAAGATTTAACTATTAGTTAAATAGTTTGACATTTACCATGTATCTTTATATTTTTATATTATATGGTTAATAAACAAACTATAAAACTTCCAAGAGAAGATAAAGTGGTTCACTAATGACATATATAATATAATTTAAGACTGTTGGCCTAACATTATATTTTTAGGAATAGAATTTCAATTAATAATATAATATTTGTTTTAAAAACTCTTTTATGCCAATTTTGACACTATTTGTTATTTTGATTTTTTTGAAGTCGTAACATCATTATTACTTTGAAAAAAATTCATCTAACCAAAATTTACATGTCTTATTAACCTATAGAATTAGTGGAATTCATAAAAAGTCTCAAATTACATTTATTTGTATATTTATAATATCAATTATTTTAATATTTCATTAATTAGGTAATTACTGTATCATCCCTGTGTCATAAATAAATTAAATTTTTTAATGTCCAAAAATTATAAATAAAATACCATTATGTAGGAAATATGTTTATATTTCTGGTGAATATTTAGAGCCTAATTAATCTTATGTGTAACCCTATATTAAAAATGGTTTAGTTATTAAACTTTGAATTTAGCACTTTTAACTATTCTTTGTATTAAATAATAATAAATCTCCTAATCTAATAAAATTGGACCAAATAGGTTCATATTTTATTATTTTTGGTCTATTTATACTTATCCAATATAATTAAGACAAGTCTTAGGGTAATAATAATATCATTTTACCATTAATTACCCTATTTACTTTTAACTGTGGTAAATAAAAGTAAAATTTACTATTCACCAAAAATTATTTTCATCTTATTGAACCACATTTTATTTACTGATATCAACCGTGTCTCTTGGATCTTTGAAATTCAACTCACAGAAGCAGTAAAATTAAGTTTTATGTAAATTTTCAAATGCTCCTAGGAGGTGGGTAAAAGACGGTAAAAAGTTCACTAAAATTTTTATATATCTAAAATTATTATAAACTCACTCCAATGAATTACATTGAACTTATATAGGTATTATCTATCTATTTTGACTTAAAATAAATTTAAATTAAATAAATAAATATTTAAATAAAAATTTGGTTTTAAACTATGACATAGTGTTTTTCACTATTAATAAAAAATCGAATGTTTTCAGAAAACTATCAAAAATTCACCCTCAGTTAATTTCGATATTCTGAATAAAAAAATGAAGTCCATTTTGAAAGATAAAATTTATAAAATTTCAAAAAGTGGGTATTACTATTCATAACGGCTAGTTTGATTGGTTGTGGTGTGTTAAAACTCAAAGTTGCATACAACACACACTGCTATATTATTCAAAGAGAAGCATACCGTGGAAGCTTGGGGTGTTACATTCTCCCCTCCTATAAATAAAGTTGTACTCAAGATTTATAGAGTATTACTATGTAAAAAGACTTAGGTGTTTCTTCATCATAAGTTCCTCAGGTTACCACGTTTCCTCTTTTATCCTATGGTTTCACTATCCAACATTTACCAGACGTGTCGTCCGGTTTGTCAGCACTTTTTCTCTTGAACCAAGACCCTTGACAGACTCTTCACAATAAGAAATATTTGGTTCCAATTTTAATTCATCATAGGTTAGTACATGTGTTGGGTTAGGCATGTATTTTCTCAACAGTGATATGGGGAACAAATCGTGAAATATGGAGAGACTTGGCTGCATTTCCAAACAGTAAGATACAACCCCAATTCGTTCTAGAATTTCGAAAGGTCCGATGTACCTGAGACTCAATTTACCCTTCTTACTGAAATTTAAGACACCCTTACATGGAGATATCTTCAAGAAAACATGATCTACTACCTGTAATTCCTAATCCCTCCTTCGGTTATCAGCATAGCTCTTATGTCTACTTTAAGCCGCCTTAATGTGCTTTTGGATTAACTTCACATTTTCCATCATTTCCTCCACATGTTCTGGGCCTATGAGTTTTCTTTCACCAACATCATCCCAAAAGGTTGGTGTGAGACATCTCTTTTCATATAATGCTTCATATGGTGCCTTCTGAATACTTCAATGGAATTATTGTTATATAAAAATTCTACTAGAGGTAAATATTGATCCCACATACCTTGAAAGTCATGTTAGAAAGATCTCAACATGTCTTTTAAGGTTTGAATAGTCCGTTCTGATTGTCCATTAGTTTTAGGGTGGTAGGTAGTGCTCAAATGAAGTTTCGTATCAAGGTATTTTTGAAGACATTTCCAGAATCTTGATGTAAAATGTGGATCACGATCATAAATAATCGATAGGGGCACTTCATGAAGTCTTACAACATCATTAATATACAGACTTTCTAAACACTCAAGTGGTAAATCTTCTCTAATAGCAAGAAATTGTGCTGACTTGGTAAGACGATCAACAATGACCCATATTGCATCATTACATCTAAGAATCATTGGTAGTCCCATGAAAAATTCCATCGTAATATTATCCCATTTACACTCAGGTATGGGAAGAGGTTTCATGACTCCTCCAGGCTGTTACCTTCTAGCTTTCACTTGTTGAAAAACCATAAATCTTGACACAAAAATAGTAATCTCCCTCTTCATGTTGTCCGACCAAAAATGTTCCTTCAAATATCAATACATCTTAGTGCTTCCATGGTGTATAGAGAAATTGGAACTATGATAATCATCCAACAATTCCATTTTTAGATCACGTATATCGAGAACACAAAGTGTCTACCGAAATTTCAAAATTCCATCTTCATACAGAAAGTCACTAAATCACCCATCATTCACAGCTTTAAACTTCTATTGAAATTCTTCATCATCAGTCTGATAACTCTTTATCCTTTCTAGTAAAGATGGTTTGGAAACCATTTGATAATGTTTTGATGTTTCTCCTTCCATAGTGATTATCACATCCATATTTACTAGATCCATGTATATAGGATCCTTTACAACTCTTATCTAGTTCAAAATTTCATGATCTATTCTACTCAAAGATTCTTCCACCATATTTTCCTTTCCCGGGTGGTAGTGTATAGTGAAATCATAATCCTTGAGTAGTTAAAGACATTGCCTTTGCCTCATTTTGAGTTCCTTTTGTGAGAAAATATACTTGAATCTCTTGTGATCAGTATAAATCTCACATTTTTCACCATAGAGATTGTCTCTCCATGTATTCCAAGAAACGATTACAACATCTAACTCAATATCATGAGTAGGATAGTTTTGTTCATGAATTTTTAGTTGTCGTGATGCATAGGAAATAACCCTATCATTCTGAATAATGACATAACCAAGTCCATTCTTTGAAGCATCACTATAAATAACAAACCCATCATTCCCTTATGGTAGAGTCATGATAGGATCATTGAATAATCTTCCCTTCAATTATTCAGAACATTCTTCACACTCTTTTGTCCAAAAACATTTAACCCCTTTTCGTGGGAGCATTGTTAATGGGTTATCCAACTGGGAAAAATTCTTGACGAAACATCGATAATAATATACTAAACAAATAAAACTACGTACCTCAGTTATACTCGGCGGTGCTTGCCATTCTTGGATTGCTCTTTTCTTAGAAGGATCAACGAATATTCCATCCTAAGAGACAATATGGAAAAGAAAAGAAATATCCTAAAGCTAGAATTCACACATGCTAAACTTCCCATAAAATTCATGTCTTCTAAGAGTCTTCAGAATAATGCACAAGTGATTTTCATGATCTTCATAGCTTTTGGAGTATACCAAGATATCATCAATAAATACCACTAAAAAGTCATCAAAATAATACTTGAAAACTCTATTCATTAGATCCATGATGACAGAGGGTGCATTAGTCAACCCAATAGGTATTACTGTAAACTCGTAATGCTCGTACCTAGTTTAAAATTCTGTTTTTGGAATGTCTTCCTTCTTTACACACAACTGATGATATCCATATCGAAGCTCAATCTTTGAAAATTATTGAGCTCCATGAAGTTGGTAAAATAAATCATTAATGCGAGGTAGGGGATAATCTTTATTTATTTTCATAGCATTGATCTCCCTGTAGTCAATGCACAACCTCATAGATCCATCTTCCTTCTTAACAAAAAGGATAGGGGATTTCCATGGAGAAACACTAGGGTGAATAAACCCCATATTACTAAATTCATCTAGTTGTTTCTTTAGTTCCACTAGTTCCAAAATGACCATTCTATAAGGGGTATTCGATATGGGCCTTGAACTAGTAATTAAATCAATAGAAAACTCAAATTCTCATTCTGGAAGATGTCCAGCTAAATCTTCTGGAAACACATCAACATATTCTTTCACAATAGGTACAAATTCTATTTGAACATTATTTTCCTCACCCACAGTTATTTCATTCTATTCCTCCCCAATAATTGAATTTAGTTGAGCTACTGGGGGTGGATCTAGATAAGAATCAGGTGGTGACGTTTCTACTTTGAAGATAAGGTGTTTTTTATCATCGTCATCAAAAACAATATCCTCCTTCTTCTTACAATAAATTTTTTCATCATGGTCTAACAAACAATCCATACTGAGGATTATATCAAATTCAATCCTGGGTATGATGATGAGATCAGAAGATAAAGAACATTTATATGCCCTAATGTGGACTGATTCATAAAACATTGTTACAATGATACTTCCCTTAAGAGTTTTGACTGAAAAATCCCTTGTTAAATTAAATTAGAAATATCTAATTTTTTAGAAAACTAGGAAGATATGAAACAATTCGATGATACAAAATCAAATAAATAAATTCCTAAACTTGAGTAAACCGTTAAATTACCTTCCACCACATCTTTCAGAGCTTCAACCTCAGCAGTAGTGATAGCATATGTTGGACTTGATCCATTTTCCTTTTCTGAGGTATGTTTCCTTGGTGCTTATTAAATTCATTTTCATAATTCCCTCTTTCTCTACAATTGTAGCATTCAACATTGACAACCTCTGTAACAGCCCAAGATTTTATAAAAAAATATTCTTTTTAATTTTATTAATGTCTTGTGTTGTACTCTACACCCAAAGGAGCTTGCACAACACACATCCTTGACTTGACTTGCATTACACGCAATCACGACCTTCCTCGATAGCGTGTGTAGTACGCAATACCGAGTTTCACTAAACAACGATATGCTATAAAAATATTATTAAAACTAGCCGTTATGAATAGTAATAACCACTTTTTGAAATCCAGTAAATCTTATTTTTCAAAATGAACTTTATTTTTGGATTCGGAGTATCGAATTTAGCCTAAGGTGAAATTTTGGTACTTTTCGGATAACTTTCATATTCTGATGAATAGTGAAAATTACTAAATTATAATTAAAAACAACTTTTTTAATCGAAATAATTAATAGTGATAAATCATTAATTTGAGTGGTTTTAAAGTATATTTAGAATATATTTTTACAATTTAATACAATGTTGGTCATTGGATGTAATTTCACATTTAAACTAGACATAAACAAGTGTCAATCTTTTGATAGATATTGTTTCTTAAAAACACGCTATTTGTTTTAACAGCAGGATTTAATTATAAAATTAATTAATTCAACTTTTATGTTATGAATTTGGTAAAATAGACTTCATTTTTGAATTCGGAATATGAAATATAGCTTAGGATGAAATTTTGGCATTGTTCTGAAAAACATCAATTTTTGATGAATAGTGAAACTACTAAGTGGTAGTTAAAAAAACTGAATTTTTCATAAAACTTAATTTTGCCACTTCTGTGAATGGAATTTCGAAAATCCGAGAGACACGGTTATTATCAAGGACTAAAATGTGGTTCAATGAGATGAAAATAATTTTTTGGTGAATAGTAACTTTTTACTTTTTTACCGCGGTTAATAGTAAATAGGGTAACTAAGGGTAAATATGATATTAATATTACCCTAACACATGTCCTAATCCTATTGGACAAGTGTATTTCGACCAAAAACAAACTTAGGAATAAAATATGACCATTTAGGCCCACTTGGATTAGATTAGGACATTTATTATTAATTTATTTAAAGAAAGGTTAAAATAGTTAAAATCAAAGTTTAATAAGTAAATCATTTTTAATATGGGGTTATACATAAGATAAATTCGATTGTAAATATTCATTAGAAAGCTAACAACATTTCCTACATAATGGTATTTTATTTGTAATTTTTAAACATCAAATAAGTTAATTTATTTATGACACAAAGATGATGTAGTAATTATCTTATTAATGAAATATTGACATAATTGATGTTATAAACACCAAACTAAATATAATTTGAGACTTTTTATGAATTACACTAATTTTCTAAGTTAATATGACATATTAGTGTGGATTTAATCAACTTGGTTCGAACATATAATTCTTTTATGACTTTCACAAAAATCATGTATCAAATAGTGTCAAAATTGACACAAAATAGTTTTTAAATCAAATATTATATTATTAATTGTTATTTTATTCCTAAAAATCTAAGGTTCGTCCAAATGACTTATATAAGGATATATGTATTAATAATAAACAATTTGGGGTTCGTTTGGCATGTTATAGTAAGTTTATTAACCATATAGTGAAAGAAAACAAAAAGACACGGTAAAAGTTAAATTATTTAACTTAGAGTTAAATCTAATTGATAAGGTTTAAAATAATATCCAAACATGTCTAAATTTGATTGGATGATGAGATTACAACCCTATCTCATCTAATCTTCGAATATGAGTCATTTTTGGAGGTTTTTAAGTGGGGTTAGATTTATTATAAATTAATATTTTTAAGAATTCCTAAGGTGCCCCTCTCCTCCCCTATAAAAGGACACCTCCTCCCCCTCATCCTCACACCAATTTGAGCACTCAAGCTCGGCCAACCCCTGCCAAAATCTCTTCTCCACTTCCCTAGAAACATCCTAGAGGTTCTGGTCTTCCTCAAAGACCAATTCTAGTGCCCTAAGAGGAGGTCTCAAAGAGGCACTTCAAAGAAGAGGTAATTACCGTTACCAATTCTTTCATCTTTATTTCTTCTTCCACTTCTTCTTCTTAGGTTGTTTCATTATGAAGTAATAACATCAGTATCACTCATATACTGATATGTTATTATAAGTATGAAACAACCCTATTTCACCATCTATCCATCCTACGGAAAAAGAAATCACCGCGCGTGCGTACGTACGGAATACCGTCTCCACGCCGTGGTGTAATCTATTTTCCACCACCACCTTACATGGATGGGTATAATGGTGTAAAGAATAACTATACATAGTTATTACAACATCATATTGATTCTGATATATTGTATAATACACTCCAATTCAATTCAATATTTATAGAAATGATATCATCGCTCGTGCGTACGTACGGAATACCGTCTCCACGACGCGATGAGATTCATTCTCCATGTTAACCATTTAAGAATGATTATAATGTATATATAAGAAATAATAATGAAATATATGACATTATAAAGCTACTGGATTTATGTATATATATACATATGTATGTCATCTACTTACTTCCATTTCAAGACAATAAGGAAAGAAAAACAGCGTTCATGCGTACGTACGGACTACCGTCTCCATGAACGGTGTTTTTCATTTTATTTATCTATCTATTATATATATATATACTGAATATATATGATATATAAATCATATTTTATATTCTGGAAGTAAGTAAATCATGATATAAGTAATAATGATGTCAAGAACAACAAGTCAAAACACCTACGATAAATGAAACGATTTTACCCAAAACGCTTCTTTAACATGGAATTTACAAAAGAACGGGTAATATAATGTCATAAGTGAACCATATATGATATCATAACAATGAATATGATTCTGTAATAAGTCAATGACATTATTTAAATCATTATACAGGAGGTTCGGACACATACGAAGCAAATTGGACCTAAGGTAAGGGAAATATCACAATCTCATTTTTATCCGAGATTGTTTATTCGTAAGTATTCACTGGGGTGTATTTTATCATCCACATCCATGTTTCATCAATATGTAATATTATTTCCATCCACTTACAATAGTTTAAATCCAATTTTACTCTTCGGTGAGTTTTTAGTAAAGAATATGAAAGGAATCTTTTGTCGCTTTTTCATACGAGGTACTTTTTGACTTTTCCGACAAAAGTACGAAGAATGTTTTTTTTAACTTATACGGCACGAACGGATTTCTACTGTTTTATAAAGCCTTATTTTCATGAAGCTTCCTCTAAAATATTTCATGACTATTTTCAATAAAATCTCTTTCTTTTAAAGTTGCATGATGTTTTGTGAAAAGAAATTGATTTTGAAGAAGAAAGGATATTTTCCTCAAGAATTCAATTCAAGTGTTTTATCAAAATTATTTTCCATCTAAGATAATAAAGAGTTCTGTTTCTATCCATATTTTTACATTGATTTGACTATGTTGTGATGGAATTATGTTTATGAATTCCTTTATCTTATATGAATGGTTTTATGATGTCATGTTGTTTAAGAATCCCATTTTTATTACATGGGTTATGCAATGATGTATGATTTATGATTCTGTGGCACACATAAGAAAGGATTCATTAAGAGATGGGTGGGACCTATATCTCCCTCCAATGCATTGGGTAAAGATTTTATATCTCATGAGATAGACATGGCTGGAACGGAAGGTTATTTCGGTTCAGTGATACAGGACTGAAACGAGGAGTGAACTCGGTTCAGAAAGGGACTTTGTCCACTAAGATAGTCTTGGCAATGAGTCATGACTAACAAGAAATGATTTTCCATGATTATGTGTGCATGCCACAAAGTTTCAAGTTTTATGTTATGATTATGGGGATCTCATTTTCACTTCTATGATTTAACCCATGTTATGATATTATGAGCTCTTTTGCAGGTTAAGATTTCCAAAAAGCTATGTTCTTTTGTATATGATGTGATTGATATTTCTTTTGTTTACCCTTACTGAGCATTTGAGATCACCCTTTTTATGTTTTCTTTTCCCCAGGATATAAAGAAAGGTTTTTAGGTAAAAAAAAGGGAAGATCATTATGGGAGATATTGAAGATCTTTCACCACGATTAGAAGATTACGTTTCGAGTTTCCAAAGACACTAAACTATTACGATCCTTGTGTGTGTGTTTTTGTTATGTACTAAGTATTCCGCAAAAGTAATGTAAAGTCCATGTAAGTCAGGCTTCGGGTCTCTACAGTTGGTATCAGAGGAAAGGTTTAGTCAACCTTTGGAAACTAGGACGCGAAAACATTAGTGAGATCCCTAGAGATATTTCTAAGGTATGTCTAGGGATTCCCCTAAGGATAAGTATACGTATAGGATATAGTCCTAGAACTATGGTAACGATATTAGATTAAACCAAAGATGTTAGATATTTAAGTTACTCCCCCTTTATTATGATTTTTGCCTCTCACACTATTCTTTTTTGGGTTTTAGAATATGGCTGGAAACAAGATGATTCACGATAATGGAGGATATGATGGACAATGGAATGATATTCTTCATGAGCAACCAAATGAAATGGGATTTGGATGCCCAAACATCATTATTATGCCGAATCAGCAATCTCACAACATGATCAATAAAGTAAAATTTGGTAAGTTTCCTGACTCGACTAATAAGAGAAAGATGGAGTTCCATGATGATCATAGAGGAAAGAAAGTTCAATTTCCCCTATGTAAATCATGTGGGAAGAGGCATCAAGGAGAATGTTTCAAGGGAACTAGAAGATGCTTTGGGTGTGGAAAAGAAGGACACAAAGCAAGTAAGTGCAAAGGAAAAGGGTCGGTTAACACCATGGATGAGGATAATGGTATTGCTATGACATCAAAAATGGTTAAGTGTTTTAAATGTGGAATGTATGGGCATTATGCAAACAAATGCCCTAAGGGAAAGACTCATGAAGAGAATCAGTATGGTCATATGGGTAGTATTTATGTGGATGATGATGAAGAGACTACAAATGATATGTGAGATGAAAGAATTTTTGAAGCTCGGTCAATGGTTTAAGAATGTAGTGGAATTATTACATGTTTATCATGTGTAATGTTGTATAAGTAATCTCATGGTACTATGGAATAAAGAGACATGTAAGGATTGTAACATTGTTGTCTGATTAATGTTACCAGTATCCATGAAAGGTTATTCAGATATTTTTGGAATGAAGATGATATGCGCATAATGAAGGGATAAGGGGAAAATGAAATGTTTGACAGTATTCATGAGCTCATGATTGATATAAGGACTAAGTGATATCATGGTTTGAGTATATAGAATTTTGAGGATTTCGGTATGTGAAAAGTGTTAACTTTTAACTGCATTCAAGTTTTCACTAAGGTTCAATGGGTATTCAAGAGAGTACAAGATTAAGGCCTTTGAATGTTTGGAATGTGACCAACAAGATATATCTTATGATATATGGGGATCAACGATGGTATTAAATCTCTGGTAATCGTTTTCACTATGTTATGTGAATGGACTGCAGTATTATGGATAAGCCTAAAGATTGGAATGAATTATGTTGGACATAAGTTAGTATTGTTTAAGGATAGAAGTTTTTTCGATATTATTGATGGGATGTTATAGTAATATAGTTTTATAAAAAGGACAACCTGCAGGACGGGCGACAGCCCATCGCTTCGGACAAGGCTGTGGGAATCGAACCCACAACCGAAGTGCGACTGGCCTTTATCGCCTACCACTGACCTACAGGAAGTCCCTGTTTAGTAGAAACTAGTTTTATTATATTAAGGAGTATGATATATGAAGTATAAGTCCATTTTAGGAACCATATATGATTAATCTCACTATAGAACGATTTATGAATATAATTTTTGCTAACCTTTTGTTTGAGACAGATGGAATGACCCGTCATTCTATCACATGATCTGCTAACACTTCACTAATAACAAATTCAACTTCATTTATTTAAGAGATGAAGTGGAAATTGTTCAAGGCACGAACAACAGTGATATTGTATCAAAATAAAGTAAGTATTTATTCTAATTCAAATTTTCAACTTTAGGGAAATGATCTTGAAAACAAAAAATGTTGTCCTAGTGATCTTATACCTGATGAATTAGATGGTACCTTAGATCGTCACAAATCTATGGATTTGTGATTACTGGATTTTCCATAGCCATGTTCTCTACCACTCTCCATCAGAACATGATGGTTAGATTTCTCTTCCATATCCATATTTTCACCTATGTGGAAACCCAGTGATTAGTTTATTTGGGTAATGGTTACATTTCATACTTTAGTTTTTAAAGCCAAGTTTTGGTATTCCCTTTTACGATGTGGGTTTCTATTAAAGAAACTTTGAAATAGTAAACCATTTATAACCCCGACGAATTTCGAGGGCGAAATTCATTTTAAGGGGGGTAGAATGTAACAGCCCAAGATTTTATAAAAAAATATTCTTTTTAATTTTATTAATGTCTTGTGTTGTACTCTACACCCAAAGGAGCTTGCACAACACACATCCTTGACTTGACTTGCATTACACGCAATCACGACCTTCCTCGATAGCGTGTGTAGTACGCAATACCGAGTTTCACTAAACAACGATATGCTATAAAAATATTATTAAAACTAGCCGTTATGAATAGTAATAACCACTTTTTGAAATCCAGTAAATCTTATTTTTCAAAATGAACTTTATTTTTGGATTCGGAGTATCGAATTTAGCCTAAGGTGAAATTTTGGTACTTTTCGGATAACTTTCATATTCTGATGAATAGTGAAAATTACTAAATTATAATTAAAAACAACTTTTTTAATCGAAATAATTAATAGTGATAAATCATTAATTTGAGTGGTTTTAAAGTATATTTAGAATATATTTTTACAATTTAATACAATGTTGGTCATTGGATGTAATTTCACATTTAAACTAGACATAAACAAGTGTCAATCTTTTGATAGATATTGTTTCTTAAAAACACGCTATTTGTTTTAACAGCAGGATTTAATTATAAAATTAATTAATTCAACTTTTATGTTATGAATTTGGTAAAATAGACTTCATTTTTGAATTCGGAATATGAAATATAGCTTAGGATGAAATTTTGGCATTGTTCTGAAAAACATCAATTTTTGATGAATAGTGAAACTACTAAGTGGTAGTTAAAAAAACTGAATTTTTCATAAAACTTAATTTTGCCGCTTCTGTGAATGGAATTTCGAAAATCCGAGAGACACGGTTAATATCAAGGACTAAAATGTGGTTCAATGAGATGAAAATAATTTTTTGGTGAATAGTAACTTTTTACTTTTTTACCGCGGTTAATAGTAAATAGGGTAACTAAGGGTAAATATGATATTAATATTACCCTAACACATGTCCTAATCCTATTGGACAAGTGTATTTCGACCAAAAACAAACTTAGGAATAAAATATGACCATTTAGGCCCACTTGGATTAGATTAGGACATTTATTATTAATTTATTTAAAGAAAGGTTAAAATAGTTAAAATCAAAGTTTAATAAGTAAATCATTTTTAATATGGGGTTATACATAAGCTAAATTCGATTGTAAATATTCATTAGAAAGCTAACAAAATTTCCTACATAATGGTATTTTATTTGTAATTTTTAAACATCAAATAAGTTAATTTATTTATGACACAAAGATGATGTAGTAATTATCTTATTAATGAAATATTGACATAATTGATGTTATAAACACCAAACTAAATATAATTTGAGACTTTTTATGAATTACACTAATTTTCTAAGTTAATATGACATATTAGTGTGGATTTAATCAACTTGGTTCGAACATATAATTCTTTTATGACTTTCACAAAAATCATGTATCAAATAGTGTCAAAATTGACACAAAATAGTTTTTAAATCAAATATTATATTATTAATTGTTATTTTATTCCTAAAAATCTAAGGTTCGTCCAAATGACTTATATAAGGTTATATGTATTAATAATAAACAATTTGGGGTTCGTTTGGCATGTTATAGTAAGTTTATTAACCATATAGTGAAAGAAAACAAAAAGACACGGTAAAAGTTAAATTATTTAACTTAGAGTTAAATCTAATTGATAAGGTTTAAAATAATATCCAAACATGTCTAAATTTGATTGGATGATGAGATTACAACCCTATCTCATCTAATCTTCGAATATGAGTCATTTTTGGAGGTTTTTAAGTGGGGTTAGATTTATTATAAATTAATATTTTTAAGAATTCCTAAGGTGCCCCTCTCCTCCCCTATAAAAGGACACCTCCTCCCCCTCATCCTCACACCAATTTGAGCACTCAAGCTCGGCCAACCCCTGCCAAAATCTCTTCTCCACTTCCCTAGAAACATCCTAGAGGTTCTGGTCTTCCTCAAAGACCAATTCTAGTGCCCTAAGAGGAGGTCTCAAAGAGGCACTTCAAAGAAGAGGTAATTACCGTTACCAATTCTTTCATCTTTATTTCTTCTTCCACTTCTTCTTCTTAGGTTGTTTCATTATGAAGTAATAACATCAGTATCACTCATATACTGATATGTTATTATAAGTATGAAACAACCCTATTTCACCATCTATCCATCCTACGGAAAAAGAAATCACCGCGCGTGCGTACGTACGGAATACCGTCTCCACGCCGTGGTGTAATCTATTTTCCACCACCACCTTACATGGATGGGTATAATGGTGTAAAGAATAACTATACATAGTTATTACAACATCATATTGATTCTGATATATTGTATAATACACTCCAATTCAATTCAATATTTATAGAAATGATATCATCGCTCGTGCGTACGTACGGAATACCGTCTCCACGACGCGATGAGATTCATTCTCCATGTTAACCATTTAAGAATGATTATAATGTATATATAAGAAATAATAATGAAATATATGACATTATAAAGCTACTGGATTTATGTATATATATACATATGTATGTCATCTACTTACTTCCATTTCAAGACAATAAGGAAAGAAAAACAGCGTTCATGCGTACGTACGGACTACCGTCTCCATGAACGGTGTTTTTCATTTTATTTATCTATCTATTATATATATATATATACTGAATATATATGATATATAAATCATATTTTATATTCTGGAAGTAAGTAAATCATGATATAAGTAATAATGATGTCAAGAACAACAAGTCAAAACACCTACGATAAATGAAACGATTTTACCCAAAACGCTTCTTTAACATGGAATTTACAAAAGAACGGGTAATATAATGTCATAAGTGAACCATATATGATATCATAACAATGAATATGATTCTGTAATAAGTCAATGACATTATTTAAATCATTATACAGGAGGTTCGGACACATACGAAGCAAATTGGACCTAAGGTAAGGGAAATATCACAATCTCATTTTTATCCGAGATTGTTTATTCGTAAGTATTCACTGGGGTGTATTTTATCATCCACATCCATGTTTCATCAATATGTAATATTATTTCCATCCACTTACAATAGTTTAAATCCAATTTTACTCTTCGGTGAGTTTTTAGTAAAGAATATGAAAGGAATCTTTTGTCGCTTTTTCATACGAGGTACTTTTTGACTTTTCCGACAAAAGTACGAAGAATGTTTTTTTAACTTATACGGCACGAACGGATTTCTACTGTTTTATAAAGCCTTATTTTCATGAAGCTTCCTCTAAAATATTTCATGACTATTTTCAATAAAATCTCTTTCTTTTAAAGTTGCATGATGTTTTGTGAAAAGAAATTGATTTTGAAGAAGAAAGGATATTTTCCTCAAGAATTCAATTCAAGTGTTTTATCAAAATTATTTTCCATCTAAGATAATAAAGAGTTCTGTTTCTATCCATATTTTTACATTGATTTGACTATGTTGTGATGGAATTATGTTTATGAATTCCTTTATCTTATATGAATGGTTTTATGATGTCATGTTGTTTAAGAATCCCATTTTTATTACATGGGTTATGCAATGATGTATGATTTATGATTCTGTGGCACACATAAGAAAGGATTCATTAAGAGATGGGTGGGACCTATATCTCCCTCCAATGCATTGGGTAAAGATTTTATATCTCATGAGATAGACATGGCTGGAACGGAAGGTTATTTCGGTTCAGTGATACAGGACTGAAACGAGGAGTGAACTCGGTTCAGAAAGGGACTTTGTCCACTAAGATAGTCTTGGAAATGAGTCATGACTAACAAGAAATGATTTTCCATGATTATGTGTGCATGCCACAAAGTTTCAAGTTTTATGTTATGATTATGGGGATCTCATTTTCACTTCTATGATTTAACCCATGTTATGATATTATGAGCTCTTTTGCAGGTTAAGATTTCCAAAAAGCTATGTTCTTTTGTATATGATGTGATTGATATTTCTTTTGTTTACCCTTACTGAGCATTTGAGCTCACCCTTTTTATGTTTTCTTTTCCCCAGGATATAAAGAAAGGTTTTTAGGTAAAAAAAAGGGAAGATCATTATGGGAGATATTGAAGATCTTTCACCACGATTAGAAGATTACGTTCCGAGTTTCCAAAGACAGTAAACTATTACGATCCTTGTGTGTGTGTTTTTGTTATGTACTAAGTATTCCGCAAAAGTAATGTAAAGTCCATGTAAGTCAGGCTTCGGGTCTCTACAACCTCTTTCTTACCCTTGCAATCATGAGCTTGGTGGCCTTTTTCACAACACTTGTAACTGACTCACATTCCCTTTAGGCAAGTACCAGGGTGTTTTTTCCCACATTTACTGTAGGATGGATATTCAACTTTTCCCTTCTTCCCCTTATTTCTATTTCTATAGTGTTCAGCAGATCTCTTCTTCTCTTTCTTTTCTTTAATGTCATAAGACATAGATAATTGTTTTTCTATATTGATAGAACATGAGACAATATCATCATATGACAAAAAGGATTGTAAGACTAATGATCAATGGAGAAATGGATTTAACCCATGAAATAAATGATCAATATTACTTCTTGGGTAACATATATAATCTGCAGCATTCCTTGCTAAACTTGTAAAGTTATCTTCATACTTTGCGACATTCTCATCCTCCTTTTGCATCAGACTCAAAAATTGTCTTTCCATTTCCACTAGATGGTCATGAGGAAAGTATTTTTCTATGAAAATTTCTTTAAACTCCCTCAATTCCATATTTGATACTTCATCATCTTCCATTTTGTTTTGAATCAATGACCACCACTGATCAACATCTCCAGTGAGGCAGTAAACTGCCATGACAACTTTTTCCCTTTCGCTACTCCCCAAGGCATGGAATATTTTCTCAATGGAATTTATCCATTTCTCGGCTACTAGTGGATTTGTACCCCCATTGAACTTTGGTGGTTGTTTCCTCATGAAGCGATCTAACATTTATCCTCCACACTACGGATCTGGGTGCTCCATACGGGTATGGTTATTATTCATAACCAGAGTGAGTTGTCCTAGTATGGTGATTAGCTGATCAATGTCAGTTTTATCACCAGATCCCCTATAATTATCTTGAGTAGGAGGGAAATCCCTACATGGAGTGAGTTCATTGATACAATTTCCATTCCTTCCGCTAGGTTCCATTTCTAAACAATGGAATAAACTAGATTAGTTTATGAATCTCAATACATCAATTCAAACTTGTCAAACACTTAACATAAATTGAACAGTTTATGGATATAATCCATAATCATAAAATAAATTTCGTTGAGGAATTATATACTCATAAAACCTTCATAATGGTTTGTAAAGAAAATGAGATTTATCCTATGCATATCCCCTGGGAGTGCCGTAACCAATAGTGCAGCAAGGACCGTTGTCGTGCACCAACTCCCGTTCGAGTCTAGCTCAAAGTGGTGTTTTTCGGTTTTAACCCTAGGTACATCTGTGCTAGATCTGCCTCTACCTAATCATATCCAGATAGGGATGTCTTTCTTGGAAAACCCACACAATCTCTACAATACCAAAATTCTAGAACTTTTTCTATACTAATCCTCAATTTCTATCTTAGGGTAATGTTCTCTAATTAGAGTTTATCTAAATCTAGATTCCAAGGTTTATATTAAACTTCCTCACATACCAACTGTAATGCCCCGACCCCAGTTACCCAGAGTCAGTGAATTATTACAAAACATTGGCATGATCACAATAGATCTACTCTCAGAAGGCTGATTATTTTAGTAGCCTCGGAAGTACTAGATACATTAATAAGGTTTACATTTCATCATAAAATGGATGACTACAACAACATTGTTTCCATAGACAACACTGAAATCCCATATTATATCCCTGCAGGTCATTCATAATATAATTTTTCCTATCCTCGAAAAAATAAAGCATAGAAAGGGGTGAGCTCAGATGCTCAGTAAGGATAAAAATATTGCGAAAACTTTCATATATAAGCATAAACATTTAAGGCAATGTATAAAACTAAATCAAAAGACATTTAGACATACACTTAATCATAATATGGAAAATATAAATCAAAATAATACCATTTACTTACTCACATGGATATTCTATTAGTCAAATAATCACATGCAATATCAATAGCCACTTTCATAATGATGGAATGCATAATTCCAAACTTTAAAACCACATAGTCAAGGCCTTGTGCCAATACAACAAATAATATTTTTTCTAGGCCTTGTGCCAAGACATTAGTTTGTCTCATGAGACCTACCGATACATCAGGGAGATATAGCGGGCTCCACCCGTCACATACTAAGTCCAATTCATTCACATATGAAAGTGTTGAGACATAAAATAAACATTCATAAAAAACTAGCATAAAAAATGTCAATAATTTATCCATAAAACATGAATGGTATAAAAATAAAAAATCAAAAGTCAAACATATAACAAAACATTCAATACAAAATGAAAGATTTGTATCATAATAAATGAACTTCAACTAAGCTTAAAATCCATCAAATGATGTTGTCATAGATGGAATAAAAACATTTTTTAGAGAAATATCTCTTTATTTTTTTAAATCATTTTAAAGTCATATAATTATAAAAGAAAACATTTATATTGAAAATATTTTTATATTCATGTAAGGGAAGCTTCTATGATGTTATAATGGCATAAAATAGATGCACCCTTCGTATAAGTGAAAAAGAATTCTTACATTATTTTTGTCGAAAAGGTCATAAAGTACCTTGTTTAGAAAATGATGAAAAGATTCGTTTCAAAAAAATATTAGGTCAAATAAGTAAATAAATGAATTTAACCCATTGTCTATTAAATAGTAAAAAATGTTTTGAAATATATATTTATGAAACATGGAGGTGTATGATAAAGAACTCCCCGTAGATACTTATGTAAAAACAACCTCGGATAATAAAGAGATTGTAAAATTAACCCTTAACTTAAACGTTTCCTTGTTATAGGGTAGGTTAACCTCCTCTATAATGGTGAAATAATTGTTATTAAATTATACAAGAATCATATAAATTAATATTATATCATATATGATCTTTTAACATTTCTTTGTTAATAATATATTAGTATTATCATCATTTCGGGTGTGAACTGATTCATTTTCCTTTATATGATTTGTTACGTATGTAATGTTTTTTATGGATAGAATGTATATTATTAATATTCATATTGATATTAAGTCCATAAACATTATTTTTAATCATCTAATGAAAATTAATTTTGAATGGATACGATGGGGAATGAATATCATCATGTTCATGGTGACGGTAATCCGTACGTACGCATGAGTGACAATATCATTTTTTTTTGATATTAAAATAATATATAATTGGATGGTATATCATATATACAGAATAATTATAATTTTATATTTATTATTTACATCAATTACACATCATTTTTATAAGAATACAAATAATAATGTATTTAATAACAATTACACCACGACGTGGAGACGATAAGCCGTACATACACACGTATGGTGACATGTCATTTAAAGTATGGATAGAATAATGAATATGGTTGTACAATATTTATAATAAAATCATATTACATAGAATATACTGTAGTTATTATTTTAGAATAGAAACAACAAGGAATGAGGAAGTGGAAGAAGAAAGGAACTTGAAAGAGTTGATGAAATATTTACCTATTCATCGGGTTCTTCCTTTTGATTTGATCAAAAGGGCTCCTTAGGTTGCCTTTATGACTAAAGGAAGGAATCTAGGACGAATGGAGGACAGTTTAAAGGGTATTTGGGTAGGTTTTGTCCAAGACAAAAGGCTTTGATGATGTGAATTTGAGGGAAGGGGTAGTGCCCTTTTATAAGAGGGGTGAGGGGCACCTTAGGAAAAACTAGAAATATTATTTTATAATAAAATCATTTTCGGTTTCTAATAGCTCCAAAAGGAATTATTTAAATTATAAGGTGGGAATGGGTCAAAAACCACTCACCCAATAGGTTGTATACCGGTTTGGGTCACTATATTAACTTTATCTTTTAGATTTACCTCTTAGTTAAATAGTTGGACATTTACCATCTCTCTTTGTATTTTTATATTATATTGATAATAAACATACTATAAACTTCCAAGAGAACCTAATGTGGTTAATTAATGACATATATAATATTATTTAATACCTTTGGCTGAACCGTAGATTTTTAGGAATATAATATCAATTAATAATATAATATTTTCTGTAAAAACTCTTTTATGTCAATTTTGACACTATTTGGTATTTTGTTTTTGAAAAAGTCTTAAAAACATTATTACTTCGAACAAAATTTATCTAACCAACCAAAACATGTCATATTAACCTAGAAAATTATTTTAATTCTTAAAAATCCTCAAATGATATTTATTTGGATATTTATATTATCAATTATTTTAATATTTCATTAATTAAGTAATTATTGCATCATCATTGTGTCATAAATAAATTTAATTATATAATGTCTAAAAATTTAAAATAAAATACCATTATGTAGTAAATATTTTTAGATTTATAATTAATATTTATAGTCCAATTTATCATATGTGTGACCCTATATTAAAAATGGGTTAGTTATTAAACTTTGAATTTAACACTTTTAACTCTTCTTTGAATTAAATAATAATAAATCTCTTAATCTAATCCAAGTGGACCAAAGAGGTTCATATTTTATACCTATGGTTTTTTTGGTCGAATTATACTTATCCAATAGAATTAGGACATGTGTTAGGGAAATAATAATACCATTTTTACCCTTAATTACCCTATTTACTTTTAACCATGGTAAATAAAAGTAAAAAGATACTATTCATCAAAAATTATTTTCAGCTTAATGAACCACATTTAATTTACTTATATCAACCGTGTCTCTTAGATTTTTGAAATTCAACTCACAGAAGTGGTAAAATTATGTTTTATGTAAATTTGCAAATCCTCCAAGGAGGTGGGTAAAAGACGGTAATAAGTTCATTAATAAGTTTATATATCTAAAATTATTATAAAATGACTCCAATGAATTACATTTATCTTATATAGGTATTATGTATCTATTTTATCCAAAAAAAATTTAATAAATATATAATTATTTAAATAAAAATTCATTTTTAAACTATAACTCAGTGTCTTTCACTATTCAACAAAAAATAAAAGTTTCCAGAAAATACCAAAAATTTACCCTAAGATAATTTCGATATTATGAATCCAAGAATGAAGTCCATTTTGAAAGAGAAAATTTTTAAAATTTTAAAAAGTGGGTATTACTATTCATAACTGATAGTTTGATTTGTTGTGGTTTGTTAGAACTCGATGTTGCGTACAACACACACTACTGTATTATTCAAAGAGAAGCGCACCAGGGAAGCTTGGGGTGTTATATATTTGTTTTGAAATATGAAAAAATTAAATTAGATTTTTTAGTAACATTATAGATATCAGACATTATTTTTCATCAATAAATTCCACCACTACAAAACAATCTCTATACACATCATTCAAATCTTCTTATCTTAGAACAAGGACTTCATGTAGGTTAAATGGTTCTTTAAGAATGACATTTTATGGGTACAAGATAAGCCTTTTGATTTATTTTTTAAATATCAATATTAATGATTCAAATAGGATGGATATGAATAGAAAATGGATGGATTCTAATCATATAAAAACAGAGTATGAGGATTTGGTGAAATAGTTCATAAATTCTATAAAATATCATGCATATAACTATTCTAAAATCCTTTTTCTCTGTTTGTGATGTTTTTATTCAAGAAATATTAGTCTAGAGGAGTCAGATAAATTCTTGAACTATCACTAAATAGATCGAAGTTATTAATATTGGATTAAAAATGGGGAAAATATAAATGTAGCTAGCGAATGGGATATGTCTTTGTTTTATGGATCATATGATATGAATATAAATGTGACCAATGGTAAAGACCATATTGAAGATTTGATTATAGGCGTGAACAATGATAAAGAGCGTATTGAGGAAATAACAATGATGGTTTATGATGAACTTAAAGATTTTATAATTATTTTGTGAGAAGTTAAAGATTTGTTAAAAGATGACATTGTATGTAGATTTTACTAAATATACAACATTTTCAGCCATAATAATGATATGTAATTTAAAATCTAGAAATTTATGGTATGATTAAAATTTTACTGAACAACTTTATCTCTTGAATGATATTCTCCCACAACATAATGATACTCCTTTCTGAACATATGATGTAATTAGAATGTTATTTTAAATGGGTATGATCTTTAAAAAGAATACATTTCTATAAAAATTACTATATACTATCTCACAAGGATCGTAAATCACTTAAACAATTCTCAATGTGTGGTGGTTGTTGATAAAATATAGATCAACCAGGTCAATGAAATTTGGGTGGAACTTTACAATCATTCCAAGGTTTGAGAGATTATATAAAAGTGAAGAAACTATACAGAACTTTACATGGCCTGTAGATACAAGAAATAAATATTGAAGAATTTTTCACATGATATACTCTCCTTAGTGGAAGAAAATTGATCATGGGTATCCTGAATTTGTAAATGAGTAGATAAACCTTCCCGTACTCAATCAACCAATGTAATTTTTGGTTTTCAAAGAAGCACTAATTGTACATGGATAATTTTGTTTTTAAATTATAACCTTCCAACATGATTATACATAAAATGAAAACACATTATGTTATCTATGCTAATATCAGGACCAAAACAACTGGTTAATGATATTGATGTTTATTTGGCTCCATTGATCGAAGAGTTGAAATTTTTATGAGATTCATGTGTTACATTATATGGTGCTTTCATAAATGAAGATTTCATTTTGAGATCCATTTTCATATGAGATGATAAATGGAATTCCTATTTATAGAAATTTGTCAATATATTGAATTAAAGTATCTCAATGGTATACCATTTTTGAACAAGGTACACATTAAATTAGGTTGAAACATTTATCGAAGGCTATGTTTCTAGGACATCGTTGATTTATACACCAAAAAACACTAGTAAAAACCTTGGATGACATCATTATATGGGAATTCAGAATAATATAAACATAATTTCCACAAATAGGTGATTAACTATTTGAAAAAGTAAAATACATGGACACTTTTTTAAATGTGTTTATGAAAAACTTAAAAAAAATTGATTGAAAAAAGAGATTAGTTTTTTTGAATTACAATACAATAATTGTTTGTATGATAATAATTTTATTGATGTTATGAATGTCGAGAAAAATGTATGTGATAGTTTTAGTGGAATGTTACTAAATGATCAAAAAAGTATGGAATTAAGGATTGGACTTACTTTAATGACACGGGGATATAGGAAGAGATATCACCAGTAAAGAGTTAAAGAAACTTTTATTCTCCAACTGCTTAAAATATTTTTAGGAAAGAGGCATATCAATTTTATAACTTCTTAAATTATTTAAAAGATTTATTGGGGTATTCATAAAATATCAAGAATATCATGTAAATGGATAATTTAAAGTTAAAGGTATTTAAGTCACATTAATATCATGTTTTTATGCAAGATATAATTCTAGTAGCTTCACATTTCATTTTCCCTAATAATGACATTCAAACATTAACTAAGATATTTTTCTTTTTCAAATCTATATGAAAAAAGTTGTTGACGTGATGAAATTAACAGCTATGGAAAATGAAATTTCTATCATATTATGTGAATTGGAGATGTTATTCCCTTCCGAATTGTTCTATATGATGGTTTTCTCAATGTTTAAATTTTTAAGAGGTATATGACTATTTGGTCTTATAAATTATTTATAGATGTACCAAATTGAATGGTATATGGTGATTTTGAAAGGATATATCAACAATAAAAGTCATTCAAAAGGTTTTATTATGGAGCGATATGTTATTGAGGTAGCCATTTAATTCTATAAATACTACCTATTAGATGTGGAATGAATTTTAATAACAAACTATCATAACATTGGGCGACGTGTGTGTGACAGAATTTTGGGAATAGATATTGTCCCAATAACTATTATAGAACAGGTTTATGATCACCTTTATATTTTTATAACACATTAAAGGCTGCACAATATATTGAAACACAAAAATAAATTTTTATGTATCTTAATCTATCAAGGGATGAAATATGGATATAAAATAAACATAATCAATAGTTTATAGCATGGTTTTGAGCCATACATTTAAGGATTCAACTAAAAATTCAAGTTTAATTTCAAAACAACAATGATGGATATAAAAATATCCAAATGTTCATGTATTATTTTATAATGGTTAGGTAATTATCGATTAACAATTCTATAAAAATGAACATTATAAATTATTTTCCATGAAATATACTAGATTTACACTTGTGTCTGAAGCAATGCATGTTTCTAGAACCAAATAAATAAATCCATTTTTTGAAAATATGTCATACATTGGAATCATCAATAAATATGGGAGTCAGATTATAAAAAATTCCTTGTTCCAATTATTCTATTTATGAGGGATGATGATATGAGTCTTGTTAAAATAGATGAGTTTGGATTTTTCAATGTGGATTTTTGTAAGGAAGACTACAATGATGAAATATTTATAATCAAATCAAAAGAACTACATGTATTTTATAGTATTAATCCTGCAAACTGAAAGTGGTCAACTGTTCTTTTATTGACCAAAACCCCTGAAAGTTCAGACATCAATACAACTACTGATGTCCCTATCATTGGGATATTTTAATAATTTCACAGTAATCCCATTGTAGTTGAGGTATTTCACGTCAAATAAGACCATAATGAAAAGATTTCGATACTCGATTAAGGGGTAAAATCCATTCAACTCTGAAAAAAAGAGTTCAAAATCTAGGTGATATATTTTTTAATATACATTATGTTACCTCATATTATTATTTGTTAAACACTATATTTATATATTCTAAATTAAATGTTCATCCAGTTATATAGATAATGATTTCTGCACTTGAATATCCTCCCAATCTTGATAAATATCGTTTTCAAAAATTGTGGATACTCCCAATGTAGTTGAAAAACAATATTCTGGACATGATGATGCTACTAATCCAAAGAAATAATATATTAATGGTGGTGAATCCAAAGAAATGCTATCTGGTGAAAAACCTATAAGCTAGAAATAATAATATCATCATAGCATCACAATGTTATGAAAAATTATTACGGTGTGAAAAAAGGGCATTATATTTGAGGTCAGATCGAATTCATGTGGCCAAACTATTAACCCAAACAAGGAAATGTTTAGTAGTTACATTAGGATCTCTAGTCTAATTTACATTACATTTATGTAGATTAATATAGAAATGTTATGCATATGTGTGAGCCACTAATTTAGAAATCTATTAGGGTAAATATTGATCCTTGTGGTAAACTGAAGAAGGTGGCGATATGAGTTCCCCAAAACATATCTGTTTAACAAAACATAAAAAATAATTCCCCCAATCTAATGAAAAACACTCATTTAATCAAAATAGTATTAATATATAAACTTTATCATTCAAATATTTTCTCATAAGCGGGATCATGTCTTTTTCAAAATATTTTTGAAATACATTAACTTTTGAAAATAAGTTAAATAATAAAACACTTTATATAAATATAAATTAATACTGAATATAAAATTAAATATTCATAATAGTTTAGAAAATAGAAACTAATTTATAAATAAGTTAAACAAAACTATAAAATCACTATGTGAAATTTAAATAAGGGGTTTAGTGTCAATCCAAGACATAATACACTCCACTTGGAAATCAACTGATTCCATGAAGTTTTTTATAAAATAATCTAATCTATAACCTATATCATGTTTTAAAATCAATAGCACACATGGTTTTATGAAGATGATGATTTATGTGAGATCCATACCTATATAGAATGATTAATATATAATCTTGAGGAGAACATTGTAGAAATGGATTCTGCTATATGGAACGATCATGAAAAAGGAATTTGGGAAAACAATCCTTTATTGAATTCTTAATATTATAGGTAACATATGTTTTTTTGGTTTATTTATTTAAATATCATAAAAGTTTTGATATTTAAATTTTGTTATATTTATTAAAACATATAGTAGAACTAAATTCTTAAATTAAATCTTTAAATTATTTTAGATTTGTTTATTTTACTATGTCTACCCTTACTTAACTTACATATTAATTTATTTTTAAGAAAAATAATTATTTTAAATCTAATATGTTAAATAAAAACAAAAATATTGTATAATATTATATTAAAAAATATTATATTGTGTTTAAAAATGGATTTGTTAATTTGTAGAATTTTTATTATTCAAACACCATTTTTGGATTTGTTTTGATTAATTAATTTATTTTCATACCCTATTAATGATGTTATCATTTTATTTCACTAACCTAACAAATATGAAAAAAAAATTCATCATTTTAGTTTAATTATAATTGGATAATTTTTCTTATGTTAAAAGAATGTTATTTTTTGTGGAAAAACAGTGTTATACATTTACTTATTTTTCATATTCACATAAAAATTTTGGATTTTTTTTTCATTCATTTATATCATTTCATCTCTCATTAATGTTAGATTTTAATTTAACTATAAAAAATATAAATAAAAATGTGTTATTATTAGCTGAATTTTTATTTGATAATTTTTCTTTTTTATTTAGATTCATATATAATAGTTGGATTTGTATATTTTTGTAGTAATTTTTTGTTGGATTGATTTTTAGGATAATGACATATCAATCATATGATTCACCACATAATTTTAGAGAGGATCATACATACCCCTATATAGAGCAATTTACATGTGCTACAATTGATGAGCCTCTTCATAGTTCTTTAGAATATATATATATACTTTGATGGCGGAAAAGAGTTCAAGGGTTGGTAAACATGGAATAAAAATTATACCCAAATTATTAGTTTCTCATAGCCAGGACCAAAGGATTCAAGTACACTTTGATGATAATGATATTCTAATATTTATAAATTCAAAAAAAATTAATACTTTTATATCAGTGAATTCTAAAAGAAAAGATAGTATTTTTATTGATGTTTGGTGATGTGTGGATAAATTGACAATATCGCATGTTTATGAGAACATTTTCGAAACAACATTTGTTATTATTTTAGATATCTTTAAGTGTTTATAGTAACATATGTTTCCACCCTTTTTATCAAATGTGATATGTTATAGCTAATATAGGGGGATACATGAGGAAATGTTTATCATTAGCTGCTAGGAGGTGGAGGAATTTTAAATCAACCCTTACATCAGATTTCATTTTTGTGCCTTGATAACATCATAATCTTGGTGATATATATCCCTTTATAGATGAAGATATAAGGAGGAAATTTGTTTACTATAGATGATGAGAATCTCTTTTGGTAAGTGAAATGTTACCTTATAGAAGTTTTTATTTTAATGACCATATTAATTATTTTTTTATTATTAATTTAGAATAATTGTGGATATATCATCAATATATCCAACATAGAATGTATAAAATCATAATTTATCTTGGGTTTGGTATATGTTACTGAAAAAAAATATAGATGAAAATTTTCAAAAACTGAGAGTAGATTCCTCAGCCTCTACAGAGATTGAACCTCCACCCCCCCGCTAGACAAGAAAAATTGAAGGGGGGTCAAATGAGAAAAAAGGAGAATATATTATGGAATATTCATTGGTTTTAGCTGATAGGATTTTAAGATGTGTACTTTATTATTTATGTTAAATAAATTCTTTATATATTGTGATTCATTAAAGTCTTTTTGAAATATATTATACAAGATTTTACTGAGGAGAAGAGAACATTGGGGGTATTTATATTTAAGGACAGGACATACATTTTCACTACAAAATTAGAAAATCCCAATAACATTAGTTGTGTACAAGGATAACTGGAATTTTTATCGGTAAAAAAAGTGTCTCCACATTCAAAATATTCTTCAATGGATGATTTTTATAAGAAATAGAATCTTTGGAAGATAAAGTTCAGGAAATTTTTGTGATGATGTAGGATATGATTAGATCTTTGGTATAGTTTTTGTTTGTAGACATTCATATACAGTTTCAGGCTGATGTTCCCACTCCTTCACCTCTATCAGAAGATCCCACTACTACTTATCCTACAAATACACCTCCACATGAAGAACCCATTCCGTATCCTACTCTTACACCCCTCTTCCATAGCTTCCTAATTATTGTGAGTTATATGTTCATGATACCCAACATCAGATTGTTGCAAATTGTATGATATATTTTATTTTAGATACCATTTATCATCAAAAGGTAGAGATAATGCATAATAGGGTCACTATACAAGATATTATAAATTGATCAGCAACAAGACCATTTACTACAGATGAGGTGAGTACAATTGGAAGATGTATATGCTATTTATTAGTTTGTCCATATAGAATTGTTCAACAAATTAGTATATAGGTAGATGTATATTTTTAGTTCTATTTCATATTTATAATAATTTATTTAACATTTTAAAGATTATATATGTATCTATTTTCTGTCGGAATACTATAAAGGTAATGAAATTCTATATTGAAAATAACAAAAAAAAGTGCTATGACTTTTGACACAATTTCTACAAGTCTTCATATATTTTTAACATATTCAAAAAAAATTAGATATTTAAGAGATTTCTATAGAAGATGGAATTTTTAGGTGTTAAATAACTATGAGGATTTTGAAAAAAATATCATAGAGCGTTTAAATGGTGATCTTTTGGGTATTAAAATGATGAATGACTTTTCCATGTAATTTGATTAACAAAAATATTTAGATTCATATAATTTATTGTAAATTTAAACGTATGTTGGTTTTAAATTAGGTATACTTATAGAATTTGTATGAATTATAATAATATAGAAATATATGGATTTATAGACCCACAATTTATTTCACTTATGGCATGGATGATGACATATATAGAATGAACTGTTTATATTACATAATGATTTAAAAAAGAATGCAATTATTTAGAGCTTGATGTTTCCTTATCTATATGTTTATGAAACATATTTATCACAAAGTGTAATATATATATATATATTAAAATAATAGCAACTCCGATTAAATTTTCTTATATATTAGTGATCATTAGTGGTTGGGGGTTTTTTGTCCCTAAGAGTAGACATTTTACAGGATATGCCATATCCATAGTGAAGTGTGTGAAATTTTTATGAAAATTTTTAACATGTATGTCTGAATATATTAATACTTTTTAATATTATAATGAAATAAAATTTTATTTTATTCATTTTATTTTCAAAAATGGAATCATATTTCTTAATAGATAACATAATAAAGAAGAGTTATGACATTATATTTGTAAAAGAAAAGATGAATTTTCATTTACAATTACTTAATTTTGAATATGTTACTTAAAAATGATTTTTTGAATTGAAAAATATATTAAATGGAAATATAATAGAAAATATGGTGTAAAGTAATGTAGATAAAATGTTTTTTTAATTTATGAATGAAATAATTTGAACCAGAAATGTTATTAAGATTTAGAAGCTAAGACTTCTTTATAAACCATTCCATAACATTACATTCATTTTCTTAAGAATATATGTCCAATAATTTATTTTTAATTTCATATTTTTCATAATCCATGGACTTATACTTGAAAAAAGATGAGAAACTTAATGATTGAATGGGTGAATCATTTTATATGATAGATTGGATTTTAGTTTTTTTAATTTATATTTTAAACTTGAATGTTTACATTATAAGCCTTTGTGATGCTATTTTTCTCCTGGTTCTTTTTTATTTTTCTTTTGGTGTTGTGATGTTTTTCTGTTTCTACATATTAGGGTGGGTAATAATTTAAAATAATTTATTTTAAAAAAATATTTTCCAAATTAGTTATTTAATAAATGAAGAGAAAAATGATTCATAAGCTCTTACCACATCAATTTTTTAAAAAATGATTGTGAAAATGATTTTTCACATCGATTATGAAATAAGAGAAGTGAAAAAGTATGTAATTATTGATTTTTAATGTTGGTTTTTTTGATTAACATTGTTATAAATCAATAATGATTTGATTTTATAATTCTAGTTATGAAATAACCGACATGAAAACGATCCAAAAAAATTTATTTCCAACATCAATTTTTATTAACCAAAATAATTATATACATTGTCGCATGCTCTAACATCATGTGCTAATCGACATTATAAAATATATACAAAATTTAAGTGACAATTTTTTTTTCACTAGTGTTTATTTTTAAGTACATGATGTGTACTCTCAAATCCTAACCTAGGCATGTACTCCAACGATACATGGCATCTAAAACCCATGTTCTAGGCATGTATAACATATACACAGGGTGTAGCCAACATAGGGTACTTTCCCTTGTACCTCACGTGTATTGAACATGTATCCTTGTATGGAAATGTACTTCTTTATGTTGTATTGCCCACACAGAGGTCTATTAGTGTACTCTAGAGGACCAAGGGCCCCTACATGGGCTGTTTGGTAAGGTGAACAACTACAAGGATATGAACATCTATATGGTCTATACTCCTAGTACATTGAGTATACTTCTAAAAAGTAATATAATAAAAAGTAGAAGAAAACTTGATGTATGTTACTGAAATAAAAATCATGTGATCTGGATTTTCAAATGGGAATCCCTTGTAAATGGCTTGAAATATGGATTTTTTCCTAAATGTTATAGATTGACCATTAAGGTTGAATAAAAAGTCATAATAGGGCCTTAAAACTAGAAACCGGTAAATATATAGGTATTTAAAGAATAAACATAAAATGCCTAATTTAGGATGGGATTTGGCCAAGATTCACCAATTTCCATGATCCATAGTTGCCACAAGACGATCAAATCCATCTGAGATTTGTGATGACACTACTCTTATTCTCTCCCACTTTCTCCCCACCCTTTATATCTACATTCAATGTCTTGGAAAAGGAATCATATATGGGTTTTATGTGAGAAGCATGGGGATAAAAGGAGAAGATAAAAAGAGAAGAACACAATGGAATAAAATAGGAAACAAATAATGAAAAATAAAGAGAAAGAAAATATGGCATAGATCTGACCTTGACACTTGATAAGTGTTTATTCATTAATAAGGGAAAACCACCCATTCCAGACTCAATATTAAAGAAAAAATCTAAACCCAGTGCCCTGCTCCAACGATATATCCCAACACATGTGCATAAATAAAATAATATTTAAATATTTATATAATAATTAATTTTTTACATGAAAATTTTGAAGGCACAAATTTGAACCAAACTCCCTTCATATGGGAAATGTCCTATTATAAGAACAATGGAGTGGTCTAAAAACATAATCAAGATCATATACTAGGGAAATCCTCCATTTCCCCTTACACGAATCTAAAAGAAAACAAATCAAATTTCTACTCACATTCCATTTTGAATGAACCTTGGTCCTTATAAAATCCCCACATATCATATATATATATATATATATATATATATATATATATCCATAAGTCTCTCTAGGATACCATATTTTATAGAGTGAACAATTAAAAAATTACATAAACTATAACATCATTTTATGGAGTTAATATCAAAATTAACCTATTCCACCTTAAAAACCCACCACAAATGGTCTAATAGATCAAACTGTCAAGATCTATATCGAAAATTACTCAATATTGTCTCTAAAAATAATTTCATCACAACACAAATGGAAGGTATTGTTTGAAATAACATGCATCTCATACCTCAAATAAGAATTTCAAAATTTATATTGGTCTCGAACATCTCTTCTCAATTACTAGATCATGATGCCTTATACATATCATCAGTCTGACATCATAGTAATACCATATACCTGAAATAATGATTTTTAACCACCATGATAATAATTTTATTAATAATATTAATAATTTTTTTAACAATATTATTAAATATAACTCATTATGTGGGGGTGGTTTGGGGAAAATCTATGTTGACACCTTCCCATTTTATCTCTATAATTAAGCATCTCCACTGACTATGTTTTGCTAAATCGGATTTTTTATTTAAAAAATGGGATATGGTAGTGCATATTTTTAAAATTTGGTTTTGGGGTGGCATGAAACCCATTAACAATTCTCAATTTGGCTGAGAAGTGTAAATGGGATTCACGGATCTCATTCTATCACTAAGGAAGCATAAATAAATTCATACTTTCTCAAGGTGTGGTAGGATGTGTGAACACTATTCATGCTTTCTCTGAGATTTTTATGAAGGATTCATGAATGAGGTCCACACCTCTTCTTAAAAAATTATGAATAGACAACCTCCACCTATAAATTTCCATTTTTATAGACTACATTTTTTATGATGCACTATTGGATTTATTTATAAAATCATATTTCTCACTTTTAGGATGGTAAAGTCATTATTTGAAATTTTTTATTGTATATTTGTTTACTATTTTTTTGTATTATTTATTTATTTAATATGTATGGACACATGAATCTACAGATTATTTTTCTTTGTATCATATAATTTCATTATGAATTATTATTATTTATATGATTTAATTTAAATTTAAATTTTTATGAAATTTAAATATGCTGTTTAAATAATATAAATATTATATATAAAATATAATTTATAATTATGGGAAATTTTATTATATAAAAATTTTAATTTATTTTTTATTTGAAAAGTCAGTAATTGGATTTGGATATATTAATATATGTTATATATAATATAATATAAATATAAATTATAATATTCTATAAACATAGTTAGATAAATTGAATCTTGCTATATATTTGAGAAAATTTATTTTTTGAATAATTATTTATAAACAATAATAGCTATATTCTGTATCATATTTATGTAAATTTTAATATATAATATATTATTATTATATATATAATGTTATTTTCATTAGTGGTAATAAAAAATATTGTTGTCAACAATATATTTAAATGATATTAATTATAAATAATTATTATTCTAATTAATTATGTATAAAATATAATTATGTAAACTTTAAAAGTAATATTACTTTAAAACTTTTACATGTACTTATATAATTTTTTTATATTGAAAGTAATATAATTTTAAAATATTTTAAAGGTTATCTAAGTGTATATATTATTAATTTTGTTAATTAAATTTAACAAAATTTACTATTAATGATCTTTTCGGTAGTTATGTATTAAATAATAATATCTTTCTTAAGGAAACAATAGTTTTCTAAAATAAATATATAATTACCTTTTAAAAAATCAATAAATATATTGGAATATATTTCAATGTGTATATATATGAATTATAGTTTAAATATAATTATTGAAAATGTATATATTTATAATTTAAATTGTGAATAATTTGATTTGAATATATTTATATGTATATACTATTCTATATTATATCTAATGTAAAAATATTATAATATTTGATACACATAGGTATATTTAGTGAATATACTTATATATATATATGATCATTGAAAATTTCAAATTTTATAAGGTTTTATTATATAAAAATATAAATTATTTCCTTTTTTTTATTAAAAGTAACATAAGTTTACAATATTTTAATAGTAAATTTAGTGTAAATTATAGAAATTTTGTTAATTAAGTTTTAAAAATTTAATATTATTACTATTTTTAGTAGTTATGTATAGATATATACGTTATATTCTTTAAAAATTTATATTAGGAATTTATTTTAAAGACATCTTTAAATACAGAAAAATTCATATATATATATAAATGTATTTATATTTAGAATAATGTAATATAAATATTTTGATATATATTTGAATATTTATTATTTATTGGATATAATTATAGGTAATTTAATAATATATAGAACATAATAAGTATCCCAAAAAAGAATTTAAGAGTAGTGTGTGATGACAGATATTGACATGACTGGCCAATGTATGATTAAAATTATCTGTCTTTTTTTGTATGCATTTATTGATTTTATAATAATTTAATTTTCTTTTCCTTTTTGATGACCTCTATGTCATCCAACATTCTATATTTGTAAGGACCTATGTGACAATGTAAAAATTTTATGTATCCCAAACCCGTAGACTCTCTCACCTGTATGTGAGTATCCTTGTACTAAAAGGCTGTTCGAAAAAAGGTGTTTCTATTTGAAGATGTATTTTTACATCCTGTCTAAATTGAGATTAATGATTTCTGAAATATGAGATAATAGTGGTCCAAGAGTAACCACTTTGGTTGTGGATGGTTTTTCAAATAATGATAAACCAATTAATACAAATGTTCTTAAAATAAAGTGACATTTATTTAATCAAAACTAATTATTACATTCTTAACATTAGATTATTTAGTATAAATATATATAATGATTTATAAAATTTACATTCTAGTTAAATTTGTTAGCATCAATACTTTGGTTACTTATATCGATCAGCGTTTCAGCTACAGTTGTCTACTTTCAATAGTACCAAATTTCCATGAAAGATTGAATTTAAATAAATGTTTACATATATATATTTATATATATTATTTATTTATAAGATATAGTTTTAGGTGATGTTAAAATTTTTAGAACATAAGGAGCATAAAAAAACATGTTATTGTTATTTTATAGTGATTGATCTTGATATGATTGACTAATACATGATTGAAATTACATATTCTATTTTTTTTGTATCTGATTTCCTAATTTTAAATAAATTACTGATCTTGAGATGTAGGACTAATGTTTGAAATAGAAAGTCATGTTTTTTTAAAGTTATATAATTTTTTATAATTTTATTTTCGTTTTCTCATTGATGAACTATGTGTTGTCCTTCTCTCTATGTATATAAAGAAATGCTTGTCTATGTAAAAATGTTATGTATCCAAAACTCATAGTCTCCCTCAATTTCATATGAGTAACATTTTATTTAAAGGACATTTGACAAGAGATGTTGCTGCTTAAAGGTGGATTTTTACTCCATGAATGGAAATAGATTTATTGTTTCTGAAATATGATATAATAGAGGGTTTAGTTGATCCCTCTAGGTTTATTTTGTTTTATCAAATTATGATAAACCAATCCATTGAAAATTTAAAGACAATGTCAGAGTTATTTAATCATAACCAATTTACACTTGTTAAAAATTTAGGATGTATTATATGACATATTTTTAATAATGTTATATAAGTAATCATGTATGCATAAATATACTACAATGATGAGATAATTTATACAAATTAGTGTTTTAACTATAGTTTTACACCTGAAATAATGAAAAATCATTGTTACTATGTGACATTAGATAAAGTTCACAAGAATATTCATAGACATTTAAAACTGAGGACTGATCAATCATTACGTAATTTACATATCGAAAACATTAATATCCTATGAATCTATAGAATTATGAGTTTTTGTTGATAGATTATGTGGATTGGTTGGATTCATCATCATTGTTTCCTCAATATTATAGTAATTATTTAATGGAATAATTTTTGGTTATTCATGATATTGACAAAGAGAAACCAACTACTATAGAATCATGCTTCATGAGATCTATTGAAGTAGGTCCTTAGAAACATTATAATTTATTTTCTTCTTATATGAAACCTGTAATAGAATCAAATAATGAAAAATATGATCCAAATATGGAATGAACTATTGGGGACATCCCCATCAATGATTCTTAAATCTCCGTTGATGTGTGTGGGGAAGGATGAGGGCCAGACTGGTTCCGATGGGCTGGAGCACACCTCTGTGCACTTTGCAGGCCATTTGGGACTTGGCTGAATTTGAGGGAGGGATTTTCCTTCAGGAGGGACCATGCTTGCATGGGATCTCCAAGTGGTCCTGCATTGGGGTTGGCAGTGTTATCTTTTCTTGGTCGGGTCTGTTTCTGGTTTTCTGCTTGGGTCTTTTTGTTGTATGCTGAACCTCTCGGTTTCTCACTTTTCCCACAAAAGTGTTTTTCTTAAAAAAAATAAGTTTCAAAAATAGACAAAAAGTAATTAGTTGTAATAATACTACATTATTAACTTACTTAGTTGAAAGAATGTCCCATATATAATATTTTGATTTTGATTTCATTAAACCGACTACTGAATTCCCTAGAATTATATGTAATTAATTTGCATCAATTGATAACACCATATATATTGGATATGAGTTTGAAAGGAAAAAATTCCATGAAATAATATTAAAAAGAAATACAACATAGAGTGAAATTATTAATTTGTGGTTGATGGGTCCATGTAAGAAAAATATGTCATTCGATATGAAAAATATGGTCCAAAAAGTAAATTATAAATTCTAGGAATATAAGATAATTTTTTTCATGTTAGAAAATATCTAAATTGGATTACCCACATAGTTTTGTACATACACTCTTGTCACATGGCCACTCTTAACTTGATATTGAGTTTATATAGACATAAATACAGCTATCAAGAATTTGTTATAATTCTTCCCTCCACTATTAAACAATTTTTTATTAACATTATTTTACTGCATAATTTATTTATGAAGTATTATTGTATCACAAACTTCATTCACATCTTTGATCCCATAGTGGGAGGTGTCTTTGACTAGACCAATTTTCATAGAGTAGGGAAATAGTTGCTTCTTCCAACGGATGGGATTTATCATGAGATTTTGTTTTTTGTGTTAGGAAATGCAAAGGGTGTTGGGGATAATATAAATGTGCTAGGGATGATGACCCTGTTATGGATGAAGATGTGGCACATGAGGTGGGTGTTCATCATGATAAGGTAGATTCTCATCCAGTTCGTATTTTATATGCATCACAACCATAACCAAATGCAAAGGCTCAAACACAACCACAACCAGAGGCACAGTCTGTTGGTATGGAATATTTTTATATAGTGATAGAGGGTTAGTATATTGTGTTTCATTCTTTAGTATCCTCTGAACTGTAGATACCCATTATATAACAAAAATCTACTTCATATGTTGGGGGGAGTTATAGTAAACATCAAATATCCTATAAACTATGACAGGGTATAGGCAGAGAGACTGTAGATCTATCGCCTAACAATGGGATAATCTAGAGATAGGTTACATAGATGCTACATAAGAAATAAACCACTAGAGCATAAACATCAACAGATCTGACGTGAACGTATTATATATACCTAGAGCTATTTCTTGGAGGACCACTTTTGACACTGGAAAATTCATCCCCAAAATTTTTCAAATTCTCCCATAAATGATTCAAGAGTGTAGCCCGCTTTGTAATCTTCAATTTAATAGGTTGTAGAGCCCAAACGGTGTTACAGATTAGGAGTTATGGTCACTTGAAGTTGGAATGGAAAACTAGTTCGTGGAGGCCATTCGCGAAGCCCCCTTCGCGATCGTGGAGCCCCACCATGAAGCAAGGAGGTGGTAATGCACCGCGAACCCCTATGACGTTCACGAACCCACCACAAAGCAAAGAGGAGAGATGCTCCATGAACCCCTTTGACGATTGCGGAACCCCGTTGTGAAGCAAGGAGGTGGTAACGCTCCACGAACCCCTTTGACGTTTGTGAACCCACCACGAAGCAAGGAGGCGGGACGCTCCGTGAACCCCTTTGATGTTCGCGAACCCGCCATAAAGCAAGGAGGTGGGATGCCCCACGAACCCCTTTGATGTTCGCGATATGCCCTGAAGTAAGCACTATCTTCATTCCGAGCGAGCTCTGCTTCGCGGAGCCTCTCCCCTTTAAGTACCCAACTCACCCCCTTCTCCAAATGACCATTCCGCCCCTTGGGAGGCTGACCTCCATGTTTGTGTAGCTTCGCTTTCCTTTGTGAAGGTGCTTCGTGACCCATGCTCCACGAGCAGCTTCCTTTGTGTTTCTTCTCCGCGAGTCCATGCTCCGCGAGGAGCATCCGTTGCGATGCTGCTCCATGAGTCCATGCTCGGTGAGGAGCGTCCTCTATGATGCTGCTCCGCGAGTCCATGCTCCGCGAGTCCATGCTCCGTGAGTCCATGCTTTATGCCTATCGGTCCATACCGCAGGTGCTGCATCCCCGCACCCATTTTAGGGGTTACTGCTGGGCTGCGGTCCCAGCCCTTGGGGCCGGTCCCTTCGCAACCGTCACTAACCCCCATGAAAAATGGAGAGTCGCACTGCGAACTTTTCGGGCCGGGATGTCGACATTTCCCATTGCGCCCATATGCACAGCCGCCTTCCACTCATGGGATACCATGATTTGAGATACTCCTATATACACCATGAAACACCTTGAGTCAGTATATTCCTCTCGATTCGTTTCCCATGTCGTGAGTTGAGATTCTCATCATCAGTTCCCCGAGTAACTTGAGTCGAACAATTTCTGAAGTAACTCATCGAAACCCCATCGCTTGGCTCATATGCTAGGATGAACCAGAAAGGGACACCCTTCCATAAGTCTCAACACCAACTGTTGCTAGGCACCTTATGCCTAAAAATTCTATCTAAATGACTATAAAATATAGTAAGCCCTTTGTTCCAAACATAGGATACCTCTTTGCACAAATAAGAGATGCCTTATGCTCCAAGAATATGGTGCCTAAAGCCATGTCTACAATGGCGTAATTTCATGAGCGTTGGAATCCATTCAAACATTCCATCACTCCACCTCACGCTTTGTGTGTCCTTCATTAGGATCTACATCCACTTACATGTTCGAAGGGACCACCTAACGGCCTGGTCCCATACCACAGCAGCACACCTACCATCCTAGGACAACGCCCCGAAAGACTTTGGATGACACTTTGAGTCTGGTCCTGTGTTTCGAACACTGTCAGTAGTCGAACCTCATTTGTTTGTCCCCATTTCATGCTAACACGATATGGATGTTATGTTTCGAACACAGTCAATAGTTATCCTTCATCGTCATGCCACCCTCATTGTGTTCCGAATGTTGGGTATGTGATTCACACTTTTAATCCGCATTTGTTCAAACTGATTCCAAAGCCCATTGGTTTTATCCCTCTTATTCACTAGCGCAAAGGAGAAGACCTCAACCCACCAGTGCGTTGGGATGCCCTCATGGCCAGACATGAGGAAGACATCACGATCAGCTTCGTTGTGTAAGCCCCATCCACTATTGCCTCTCTAGAGCGGAACCCGGGTAGCTTCTTTTCGTAAGCCCCCTTCACCATTGTCACTCCATAGCCACACCCAAGAAACTTCCTTGCATAATCCCCATCCAATATTTCCGCTCCAGAGCGGCACCAGGGCTGCTTCCTTGCGTAATCCCCATTCACCGTTGGTGCTCTATAGTGTCACCCGGGCAGCTTCCTTGAGTAAGCCCCATGCACTATTGCCACTCCATAGAGGACCCAAGGCACCTTCCTTGTCTAAGCCACATCCACTATTGCCTCTCCCGAGCGGCACCCGGGAATCTTCCTTGAGCAAGCCCCATCCACTATTTTCGCTCTATAGTGGCACCCGAGAAGCTTCTTTGGGTAAGCCCCAGTCACCATTTCCGTTCCATAGCGGCACACAAGTAACCACCCTGGTGTAAGACCCTAGCTTTTCTTGTAGGAGGCAACATCCCTACCCCTTCTTTATTTGGTGTCAAATCCCTCTCTCACTAGGCATTGTCACCTCTGGGACTCCATCCTGGAGTAAGTCTAAACCTCTCCGGGATGCTAACCACTCATAAGCCCATGTTTCCTCTTTCGGCTACGATCATGTGTAAGCCACACATTGACCTCCCATGAATGCACCTTTCGCGATGAGATCATCAGGTCTTTTATGTCTGTTGTTTCTCACACCGACCAGGACTCACATGGGATTATAGAAAGCAATGACCATGACATCCACCCTGGGCAGCCTAGAGTGTAAGCCCCACCCCATATCTGAACTATGTGGTCTTTGATCCTTTCCAAGGCAAGGTACGTAGGAAGCCTCTATGAAGTTCGATCCCACATCCATCCATTGGTCCCGACCATGTTCATGTCAGTGCACCAGGCCCCCATACTTGAACTATGTTGTCTTTGATCCTTGACAAGGAGAGGTACGTAAGAAGCCTCCATGAGGTTCAATCCCACCACCCATTGGTCATGTCGACCCCATTCACGTTGGTTAACCATCACCTTGGGTTGCCTCAGAGTGTAAGCCCCCAATGCCCCCCTTGAACTACGAGGTCATTGATCGCTACCAAGGTGAGGTACGTAGGAATCCTCCATGAGATTCAAGCCCACCACCCATTAGTCGTTCCGACCCTCATCACATCGGTTCACCCCCGTCCTGCGTGACATTAAACTGTGGACCCCAATAAGCGGTAAGCCATTTTTTTCTTCAGTCAGTTGTATGACGTTGCACACAAAACCAATCCTGAACTACGATTAATTTGATCCTTGCCAAGGCAACATACGTAGGAGGCCTGCGTGAGGTTCAATCCCACCATCCACCTTGACCCCAGGTCCTTATTAACTCCAGTTCACCGAATCCTACCCCATATGAACTACGTGGTCTTTGATCCTTGTCATGGAAGGGTACGTAGGAAGCCTCCCTGAGGTTCAAGAACAACAACCAATGGTCATGGACAATTCACGTCTATCCAGACCCATCCTACATGATGATAAACTGTATTCCGCTTTTTATTCCTCTTTTAGTGGAAAGCCGTTGTCACTCCATTCAGCAGTAAGCCGTTGTCAACCTCTTTCAGCGGGAAGCCATTGTTAGCCTCTTTCACCAGCAAGACTTTGTCACTCAATTCAGCAGTAAGCCGTTGTCAGCCTCCTTCAGAGGTAAGCCGTTTTCATCCTCTTTCAGCGGTAAGCTGTTGGAACTCCAACCAGCGGTAATCTTTTGTCAAGGTGAATTACATTCACCAAACTATGCCAACTTTAATTACCTGCCACAAGGATACGTATGAAGTCTATTCAAGGCTCAAGAACAACAATACCATCACCTTAAAGATGGCCACATTCCATCCCCCCTCCACTCCATTAAACTCTCTATCATCCATCCAGATTCTCACCCGGGCTGCCACATCCCAGTGGGATCATGTCATCCACCCCCCTCGCTGCTCCTAGTAGCACCCGGGCCATTATCCATGTGTAATACCTAGCATGTATTCAGGTTGTTTTCCTCAGTGTACACCCCAATTCATCACCCCATAGAACTATGTGGGTTTTGATCCCTGTCGTCTACGTAGGGTACGTAGGAAACCACCATGAGGTTCAACCTCTGTTAAGGGTAAACATTGGCGTTCCCCTATTCTGGGGTGCACACTCCCTGATCCTCCCTCAACGGTGTCCAGATCTGCCTTCACGGTGTTACATAATCCATTTATGGGACATACCATCTTAGGTCTGCTCTTATCGAGTGTCCTGATCCGTCCACCCGTTAAACCTTCTAGGTGTTCCCTACTAGGGATGTACCAATCTGATCTGTCTATATGGGTTGTTCTGATCACCCTCATACCGTCTCCGCAAGATGTTAAGCTCATAGTCTTCCTTGTGAAAAAAACATGAGATGCCTAAGGAGAACCTTATAAGACATGCCTTTGGAATAACCGTCTCTACTAGACGTTAAACATGCAGAATACCCTATGTTAAACATGGGAAGCTGAGGAAAACCTCATAGACATGCCTATGGAATATGATTCCCCAAATTCAATGTGGGATGCCTCTTGTTATGCACCCTTGATATTCCCTCTTATGAGAAACAATATAGGTTCCCCAATGTCCACACATCCAGAGATGCCCCGACATGCCATATGTTGTCATCTACTCCGACCGAAGGTTTCTACCAAGTGAACACCCAATGGAATGTCCTGAGAAAAGTAGTGTAATTAACCAGCATCCACAAATATATGGAACTGAGAATGAGATTAATGAACCAAGACATAATCTATAAGAGATACCCAGACTTGGTAACACGTTTCGAGGAGGAATCCATGAAGGGAAGAACAGATATCCCATCATCCCGTTTCGATCAAGGAGAAAACGTCCCTGAATTAGCAACGGATGCCACCCGCCTTTGGAAAGCGGGAATGAGGGGCAACAGCTACGCTTCCTCAATAGATGGATGCACGCACCCCGGTGAAAGTGTTGGAAACAGAAATGGTTAACCCGATCTGAATCTCTTATCCTTCACTAGCGAGTAGACCAAATATGTCGGGAAAATTGAGGCATCATCAATGTGAATCCCCTCTCCATCACATGTGAGTGGATGATTACCATCGGATGTGTGAAGAAAATGGTCATTCATCTCCTCACCGATCCTGCCACCTTAAGAGGCCTTGTAGGTGGCATCCTCTACCCTACTCCTTTAGCCCCTCATTGATCTTGCCTCCTTAAGAGGCCGCACAGGTGGCATCCACCACCCGACTCCTTCGGCTCCTCGCTGATCCCACCTACTTAAGAGGCCACGCAGGTGGAATCTTCCACCCAACACCTTCGGCTCCGCTCCGATCCTGCCACCTTAAGAGGCTACGCAGGTGGCATCCTCCACCCGACTCCTTTGGATTTTCATAGATCTCTCCACCTTAAGTGGTCGCGCAGGTGGCATCCGCCACCCGACTCTTTCAGTTCCTCGCCGATCTCGCTTCCCTAAGAGGCAGCGTAGGTGGAAACTGCCACTCGACTCCTTCGACTCATCATCGATCCCGCTCTTTTAATAGGCTTCCCACGTGGCATCCACCACCTGATTACTTCAGCTCCTCACCAACCCCACCTCCTTAGGAAGCTACGTAGGTGGCATCCGCCACCCGAATCCATTGGCTCATCACCGAATCCGCAACCTTAAGAGCCTGCCCAGGTGGAAACCACCACCCGACTCATTTGGATCCTCGCCGATCCAGCCACCTTAAGAGGCCGCGTAGGTGGCATTCGCCAACGGACTCCTACAACTACTTGTCGACTTCACCGCCTTAAGAGGCCGTGCAGGGGGAATCTGCCAACTTACTCCTTTAGCTGCTCGCTGATCATGCTGCCTTAAGAGGTCGTGCAGGTGGCATCTACCACTCGACTCCATCTTCTCCTCGCGGACTCCGCTGTCTTAAGAGGCCGTGCAGGGGGAATCCTCCCTCGAATCCATAGGCTCCTTGCCAAAATCACCAACCTCATGGTCTTCATAGGGGAAAACCACCCCCAATCATATGGGGCATCTCCAATAGTACCAATAGCCACTATGGAGGTTCTCCCTACACAACTACCAACTTGTATGGAGGTTCTCCCCAACCCAGATGTCAACCATCAGGGAGGTCCTACCTATACGTCAACAAAGTTGTCCGGCCATCTGAGATGACAATCCAGGCTTCCATGCCTTACAGGATCCATCACCCTGTTGTACCGACGCTCCAGGCTTCCACGCCTCCCATGATCCATCACCCCGTCGTAACGACACTCTAGGCTTCCCCGCCTCCTGGGCTCCATCGCCCCGTCGTACTGATGATCCAGGATGCCATGCCTTCTGGGCTCCATCGCCCTATCGTAACAACGCTCAAGGATTCAACTCATTTTGGGCTCCATCGCCCCATCGTACTGACGCTCCTGGATTCCATGCCTTACCGGTCTCCATCGCCACATCGTACCGACACTCCAGGCCTCCATGCCTTTTGCGCTCCATCGCCCTGTCGTACCGACGCTCCAGGATTCCACAGCTTCTGGGCTCCATCACCCCGTCATATCGACACTCCAGGTTTGCACACATTCATGGCTCCTTCGCCCCATCGTACCGACATCCAGGCTTCCACAACTCCTGGTCTCCATCGCCCCATCATACCGATACTCCAGGCTTCTATGTCTTCTGAGCTCCATCGCCCCATTGTACCGACGCTCCAGGATTTAATGAATTCCGGGCTCCATCGCCCAGTCGTACCAACGCTCCAGGTTTCCACGCCTTCCGGGCTCCATCGCCCCGTCATAACAATGCTCCAAGATTCCATGCCTCTCGGGCTCCATCACCCCCGTCGCAACGAAGTCCCAGATTCCATGCCTCTAGGGCTCCATCATCCCCATCGTACCGATTCTACTGGCTTCCATGCCTTCTGGGATCCATCGCACCGTCATACCGACATTCCAGGATTCCACACCTTCAGGGCTCCATCGTACCATCGTACCCACAGTACTCATTTCTTCACCCCTCCATACTGAGGGAATGTAGTCATCCCTTCTATCCTTGTGACACTCTGTGTCATCGCAAATACCACATTGCATCAACCACAGAGGACGGCCCTGTGACTTTGACACCAGTATGTGGAAGGCTCATTATGAGGTATCCCAACACATGCACGAAGAAAAACCATGTGTATGATTAGGGAATTTTAGGGAAATCCCACCATATAGATTTCCTCATCATTCCAACCCACTAGAATTGGGAAGAGATGACCATCCCTCTACCAAAAAATTCAGTGTGGCATTATCGTCCTGTATGACTATAAACTGCATCATCATCCTGCATGAAGTTAAATTGTATGTCATCGTCCGTCATGATGTTAAACAACACATTATCGTCATGTAGGAAATTAAACTAAATAATCATCCTGCATGATGTAAAACTATTCATCTTCGTCCATCATGATGTTAAACTTCTTATCATCGTCCTGCACGACATTAAACTGCATCGTCGTCCTGCATGATGTTAAACTGTTCATATTCATCTGTCATGACGTTAAACTTATCATTATCATCCTGCATGACTTTAAACTGTATCATTGTCCTCCTTGATGTTAAACTGTTCATCTTCATCCATCATGACGTTAAACAACTCATTATCTCCCTGCATGACTTTATACTGCATGATCGTCCAACATGATGTTAAACTGTTCTTCTTCAACCATCATGACGTTAAACTGATAATCATTATCCTGCATGACATTAAACTGCATCATCATCTTGAATTATGTTAAACTGTTGATCTTCATTTGTCATGACATTAAGCTGCTAATTATTGTCCTTCATGACTATAAACTGCATCATCGTCTGGAACGACGTTAAATTGTTCATCTTCATCTGTCATGACTTTAAACTGCTCATTATCATCCTACATGACTTTAAACTGCATCATCATTCTGCATGATGTTACACTATCCATCTTCATCTGTCATGACGTTAAACTTCTTATTATCATCCTCCATGACTTTAATCTGCATCATCGTCTTGCATGACTTTAGACTATTCATATTCATCCGTCATGACGTTAAGCTATCCGTTATCATTCTGCAAGATGTTAAAATATTCATCTTCATCTTGCATAATGTTAAACTATATATCGTCTGTCATGACGTAAAATTTCTCATTATCATCCCGTATGAAAATAACCTGCAAAATGTTCTGAGCTCTATGAACATAAACTATGTTCACAAACGTCCACATAACACAACGTTAAACTGTCTGATCCGTCCAAACTGAAGAATATAAAACCATCCAGTAGTTGTCCTACATGACAATAAACTACAAACTGGCTGGAACATCCCATCATAGGCCCATCCTGAGGTCCCTCATCCTTTCCGGGCCCCTGGCCCATGTTCTCATTTAGGATTGTGTGATGTGGTGGGGACTCCATCTCCACATACATGTTGGGATAGGTTGTCTATGCCACACATATCCCCTTGAGGAGTCTATCCCTTCATTTATGGTCCATCCGATGTGTACAGGCCCATCCATGTTTCGTAAGTCCCATCATTTTTGTTTCTATCATCTTCTATATCCAGATGTACCCTGAATGGAATAGATGCTTGGCCTAACAGCTCTCCAACCATTATGGGATATCATCCTCAAGGATTGTGGTGACAAATTGATACGAGTCCCATGTTGAGAATATGGTGATAGGTCGATGCTCAATTTTTTTCCCTGAATTCTTATCACACAATGGTGGTTACTATGTTGCGAACCTAGTCACCAGTTGTCCTCTATCATCATTTCGGCTTAGTGGTCTTCCATAGGCATGCAGATTCACCCTTTCTGTCCCATGCATATGAAATTAAACTAGGCATCTATGGTCCGAGTTCTATGACCCCAAACTAAGATCGACTTCGTCCTCACTACAAGACGTTGAACTGCAAGTTGGCTGGGACTTTCCATTGGAGGCACAACCTCAGGCCCCTTGACCTTTTTGGGGCCCTGGCCCAAGTATTCAATCAGTATGGAATGATGTGGTGTGGAATTATGTCCTCATTAACGTTGGGGTGCTTGTAGTGCCATACACCTCCCTTGTTGGGGGTATCTTACCCTTACCTTCGCCCTCACTGTAAGATGTTAAACTTAAGATGGCTGGGAATTTCCGTCTGAGGCCCAGCCTCAGGGCCCTTGGCCTTTTCGGCCCCCCGACCCAAGCTCTCTTTTAGGGTTGTACGGTGTGGTGTGGGATTAAGTTCCCATTCATGTAGGGTTACTCTCCGCACCGTACACCTCCTTTATGTGGGGTATCTTATCCAATTTCATCCTTATTTCATGACGGAAAACTGCACATTAACCTATTCTAGAACTATGTGTGGCTTTATTCCCATCCTAATAGGATACGTAGGACCACCCGAACGTCTAGACATTGGGTCCAGCCCCATATCTTAGAAATATTCATTTCACCTTGGCCCCTTGGCCTACCCTCTCCCTCTTGAGAGTTCTCTATCCCCTCTCTTTCAAAATCAGCCACTCTCAAGTTGCGCCCCTCGACCCTCTTATGTAATTCACAAATGTGTCCATGATTACTCTGGTTCAGCATCTAAAGTGATGGATTTTACGTGGACATGATTTCTCCCATTTTTCACGCTTTTGGTTCCCCTGCATTTGGGCTTCTATAATCTTTCACACTTGAAGGGACCCCCAAAGGGCATGGATACTAGGACTAATGTCTCTCCTACCATCATGGGACAACATCCTCAAGGGTTTCAGACAAAAAATCAATACATGTCCCGCGTTGCGAATATGGAAGTGGCCGGCGATAATTTGTTTGTCCTCATTACAGGCTAAGGCGATATGGATGATATGTTTTGAAAATGGTCAACTGTCATCCTCCATCATCATGTCATCCCCTTTAAGCCTTGAATGTTGGTTACACGAATCACGTCATTGTCTTCCCATCTTGTCCAAATGGAATTTTGACACTCATGACACTATCCCTCAGTGCACATTTTCACGTTAGGAGGACAAAGCCGCAGTAAAGGCATCATTCGGGGCTCCGAACCGATTTCCCTTTAGCGTGCATCCCAGGTATTTCAATGATACCTCTTCTACCACTGTTTCCCACACCAAGCACTGCACACATGGGTTTAGGGATCAGTTTGAGGTCATCAGTTACATGGAAGTATTCGAATCTTCCATGGTCCAAGATATAAGACCTTAAAATACGTTCTCTTCAAGAACTACGTACGACTTGATTCCCATCCTCATGGGATAAGTAGGAATTCCCAGACACATTGTCTCCGGGTCCAGCCCTAGGAATCCAAAATCCTGTCCCATCTCTTTTATCCCCTAGGCCTGATCTCTCTGAGGAACATGTGGTGTAGCGAGTACCTCATGGGTCCTCATTCACGTCAGGTTTTGAAAATACCGCACCATTTGTCTCCTACGTCTTCTCCCTACCTAGTCCGAGCTCTATGACCTTAAACTATGATCTCCCTATGGGAACTGTGCCTCACGTTTGGCTATTTCACCGCCCTGCGCACAGTTTGTTAAATCAATCCCCCCTTAATGGTCCACCATAGGACCTTATTTTGAAGGCGACTGACCCCATGACCCTTTTCTTTAGAAAGGGACTTGAATCCCTCTATCTGATATGTCTTATAGTCTTATTCAGATGCATTTTGAAAAAGAGCCCGAAGTGTGGATTTTTCACGGGGACATTCCCCTCGTTCCATGTCCAATATTTGCGAGCCCGTTATCTGGATCCACATCCACTTCCTCATTCAAAGGGACCCCCTTCATGGCCTGGTCTCATACCACCTCAGCTCACCTATCACTTCAGGGCAACATCCCGGAAGATCTTAGACGACATTTGTGATATGTCCTGTATTTCAAACATGGTCAGCGGTCGACCCTCATTTGTATGTCCCAATTCCAGGCTTATGCGATGGGAATACTGTGTTTCAAAAATGGTCAAATGTTATTCCCTATTTTCACACCACCATCATTGTGGTCTATATCTTGAGCATCGTAATTCACACATTTCCACTTCCTTATGTTCAAGTGGAATTCCAACATACTCGACTTTACTTCATTGTGCATCTAGGTGTGTTACATGGACAAGTCAACATCATTGGGACATCATTCACCAAGCGTCCCCTCAGCCCTAATATGTTCCTGTATCAGGAAAGTCCCACCACTACTTGTTTCCCACATCGAGCACAACTCACGTGGTCTTAGTATTTTTGGTAGGATGTGTACTGGCACAACCATACCCTTAGTCCCTCATGACGTTAAACTGCACACTCATAACTACGTATGGATTGATTCCTATCCTTATGGGGTACATAGGAACGCCCGACCACTTTGCCTCGGGCCTAACCTAAGTTTCTCTTTTGGTCCCTTGACCGGAATAAATTTCTTTGGGGATACGTGATGTGGTGCATACTCCTTATGTCCTTATTTACATCAGGTTTAAAGCTACCATATCACATACTCCCTTCTTGGGATCTCCCCTTTCACCCCTCGTCCTATCGTATGAAGTTAAACTGCAAGCGTCCATATGTCCTCAATGCATGAAACTAAACTATGGTTCCACCCTGAAAAAGTTCAGGATGCCTCATATTAGTCATGGGATGCACCAGATCCATTTCCAGAGAGGAATTCACTTATCAGTGTTGGTCTCGGACTACACTATCCTTCAATAACTACGTTTGGATTGATTCTCTTTTTTATGGGAAACGTAGCGATGCCCAGACATTCCACTACATGCCTAGCCCCAGGGTCGTTATCCCTCTTGGACCCTCAGCCCCGAACACGATCCAGTCTCTATGATCTTAATATAGGAGCCTATAGTCCATGTGACGTGACTTTAAACTGTTAACCATGGTCCATGCAGAATGACCTTTAAACTACGTCCACCATCCTCACTATATGAAATTTAAACTACATGTCTATCATTTTTATTGGTATGACGTAAAACTACATAGCATTCCAGGTACTTAACAGATAGGTCCTGGTAAGAATTATGTTTGTTCCTTGAATAGATAGATACACTCACCTAATGTGTTTCGACCACAGTGGCATGATATCAAGAGTATTGGACTCCATTCGAACAACCTGTCATTCCACACTCCTCGCTTTGTGTTCCCTTTATTCGGACACTCTTCCTCCTTTAAGTCTAAAGGAACCCTCTAACAGTATGGATGATCAGCATATGGCTTGACTATTATCCTTGGGCAATGTTCTGGAAGACTAATGGGTAGCATTTTGAGTCAGGCCTTGGGTTTCGAAAATGGTCAATGGTCAGCCCTGGTTTGTTATTCCCATTTCATGCTAATGCAATAAGGATACCTTGTTTCGAAAGTGGTCAATGGTTATCCTTCATTGTCATGCCACCCCTATAGTGTTCCAAATTTTTGGTATCAAGATTCACACCTTCAACTCCCCTCTGTTCGTATTAATTCTAATGCCCCTGGCATTACCCAGCTCGTGCACCAGAGCACGGTGGGAGAAGCAGGTCGGCTGTCCATAGAGCCATGCTCTCCAGATGTGAACCCTATCTCTTTTAGGATTCTCCCAAAATGGTGATCGATGTCCCATTTTGATCCCCTCACACCTTCCATTGTTTAACACTCTCGTACAAAAGCTCCTGTTATCTCTTGTTTCCCGCACCGATCATGGATCACGTTGGCTTAGAGATTTAGTCGACTATCTCCTCAATACGATCGAGATTCAATGGACCCCGATTCATGAATTTTTCTCAGTCATTTCCTCAAAATGCTATCTGCCCCACCCTCCTTTCCCTCGTTGGACCCCATTCTTAGGGGTGGCATTTATTGACATCAGAAAACACATCCCCAAAATTTTCCAAATTCTCTCATAAATGATCCAAGAGCATAGCCTGCTTCGTACGCTTTGATTTTATAGGTCATAGATCCCGAATAGAGTTATGGATTAGGAGTTATGGGTATTTGAAGTTGGGATGGAAAACAGGTTTGCAAATCCCATTAGTGAAGCTCCCTTTGCGATCGCAGAGCCCCACAACGAAGCAAGGAGGCGGTAAAGCTCCGCGAACCCCTTTGACATTCGCGAAGCCCACCACGAAGAAAGGATGCAAGATGCTCCATGAACCCCTTTGACGTTTGCAGAACCCAGTCGCAAAGCAAGGAGGCTGTAACGCTCTGCAAACCCACTGCAAAGCAAGGTGGCGAGAGACTCCATGAACCCCATTGATGTTCGTGAACTCGCTGTGAAGCAAGGAAGCAGGACACTTTGTGAACCCCTTTGATGTTCACAATCCGCCACGGAGCAAGCTCCGTCTCTGCACCGAGTGAGATCTACTTTGCAGTGCCTCTCCCCTATAAATACCCATCTCACCCCCTTCACCAGACTTCCATTCCGTCCCATGGGCGGCTGATCTTCCATTTCAAAGAGCTCTTCTTTCCTTAACATAGTGGCTCCGCAAGCATCTTCCTTCGTATTGCTTCTCCGCGAATCCTTTCTCATCAAGTAGCAACCTTCGCGATGCTTCTCCACGAGTCCATGATTCATGAGTATCATAAATTGTGATGTGATCCATGAGTCCATGCTCCATGATTCCTTTCTCTGTGAGTCCATGCTCTACGAGTCCATGATCCGCGAGACCCCATGCTCTGTGAGTCCATGCTCCGCGAGTCCATGATTTGTGCTCACCGGTCCATACCGTGGGAGCTATGCCCCCAAACCCCCATTCGGGGTCAGTGATGGGCTGTGTTCTTGACCCTCGGGGCCAGTCCCTTCGCAACCGTCACTGACCCCCATGAAAAATGGAGAGTCACACTGCGAACGTTTCTTTCCGGGATGTCGACATTTTCCATTGCGCCTTTATGCGCAACCACCTTCCACCCATTGGATACTATGATTTGATATACTCCTCCGCAAACCATGAAACACCTTGAGTCTGTATATTCATCTCAGTTCGTTTCCCATGTTTTGATTTGAGATTCTCATTATCAATTCCCTGAGTACCTTGAGTTGAACAATTCCTCAAGTAACTCATCCAAACCCCATCGCTTGGCTCATATGCCAGGATGAACCAGAAAGGGACACCCTTGCGTAAGTCCTAAAAAAACAATTGTTAGGCACCTTATGCATAATAGTCTTATCTATATGACTATTAACTATAGTACGCCCTTTGTTCCAAACATAGGATGCCTCTTGCTCCAAATAAGAGAGGCCTTATCCTCCAATCATAGGATGCCTAATTCCATGACTACAATGGCGTAATTTCAAGAGCGTTGGAATATGTTCAAACATTACATCACTCCACCTCATGATTTGTGTGTCCTTAATTCATATCAACATCCATTACCATGTCCGAAGGGACCCCCTAACGACTTGGTCCCATCACACATCAGCTCACCTACCGTCCTGGGCCAACACCCCAAAAGAATTTGGATGACACTTTGAGTCTGGTCTTGTGTTTCAGACATGATCAACAATCGACCCTTATTTGTTTGTCCCCATTTCACGCTAATGCGATATTGATGCGGTTTTTCGAACATGGTCAATGGTTATCCTTCATCTCCACACCACCCTCATTATGTTCCGAATATCGGGCATGTGATTCACACTTTTCATCCCCCTTTTTAGACTGGTTCCAACACACCTTGGAATTATCCCTATTGTGAACTAGTGCAAAGGTGAAGGTCTCAACCCACCAGTGGGTTGGGATGCCCACATGTCTATATATGTGGAAGACATCATGGGCAGATTCCTTGCGTATTCCCCATCCACTATTGCCACTCTAGAGCAGCACCCAGGTAGCTTCCTTGCATAATCCCCATCCACTATTGTTGCTCCAGAGTGGCTCGTGGGTAGCTTCCTTGTGTAAGCCCCATTAACCATTTTTGCTCCATAGTGGCTCCTGGGAAGCTTCCATGTGTAAGCCCATCCACTATTTCTGCTCCAAAGCGGCACCCGGGCAGTTTCCTTGCCTAAGCCCCATTCACTATTTCTGCTTCATAGCGGCACCCGAGCATCTTCCTTGCTTAATCCCCATTCACCATTACCCCTCCATAGCAGCACCTGGGAAACTTTCTTATGTATTCCCCATCCACTATTTCCACTCTATAGCGGCACCCGGGCAGCTTCCTTGCGTATGCCCCAGTCACCATTGCTGGTCCATAGCGGGACACGGTCAACCACCCTGGTGTAAGCCCCTATATTTTCTTGCCGGAGACATCATCCATGCCCCTCCTTTCTTTGGGGCCAAATCCCTCTCCCATAGGGCTTTTTCGCCACTAGGCCTCCATCCTGGAGTAAGTCCCAACCTCTCTGGGATACTAACCATGCATAAGTGCCTCTTTCCCCTTTGGGCTGCGATCACGTGTAAGCCTCACATTCACCTCCCACAGGCGCACCTTTCTCAACGTGATTGTTAGGTCTTTGATGTGTCTTGTTTCTCACACTGATTTGGACTCACATGGTCATAGAGTAAGCACAGACCATGATATCGACCCTAGGCAGCCTAGAGTATAAGCCCCACCCTATATCTGAACTAAATGGTCTTTGATCCTTGCCAAGGAAAGGTATGTAGGAAGCCTCCATGAGGTTCAATACCACCACCATCCATTGGTCCCGACCGTGTTCACATCGGTTCACCAAGACCCCATACTTGAACTATGTGGTCTTTGATCCTTGCCAAGGCGAGGCATGTAGGAAGCCTCTACGAGGTTCAAGACCACCACCCATTGGTCACGCCGACCCCATTCACGTTAGTTCACCAACACATTGGGCTTCCTGAGAGTGTAATCCCCACATTCCCCCCAATGAAATACAGGGTCTTTGATCCTTTCCAAGTCAAGGTACGAAAGAAGCCTCCACAAGGTTAAAGCCCTCCACCCATTAGTCATTCCAAACCCCTTCATGTCGGATCACCCCAATCATATGTGATGTTAAACTTTGGACCCCAATCAGTGGATATACATTGTTTTCTCCAGTCAGCGGTAAGCTTTTTCACACAAAACCCATCCTCAACTATGAGGACATTTATATTTTCCAAGGCAAGGTACGCAGGAGGCCTCCTTAAGGTTCAATCCGACCATCCACCTGGACCCCTCGTCCTTATTCAAGCCGGTTCAACGACTCATACCCCATCTGAACAATGTGGTCTTTGATCCTTGTCAAGGCAGGGTACATCGGAAGCCTATGTGAGGTTGAATCCCAACAACCAATGGTCCTAACAATTTCACGTCGATCCACCCCCATCCTGCATGATGTTAAACTGTATTCTTCTTTTTGTTCCTCTTTCAGCGGCAAGCCATTTTCACTCCATTCAGCCGTAAGCTGTTGTCAGCCTCTTTGAACGGTAAGCCATTTTCAGCCTCATTTAGCGGCAAGCCGTTGTCACTCCACTCAGCAGTAAGCCATTGCCAGCCTCCTTCAGCGATAAGCCGTTGTCAGCCTCTTTCAGCGATAAGCTGTTGGAACTCCAAACAACTGTAAGCTGTTTCCAAGAAGAACTACATTCACCGGATTACCCGGACTTTGATTCCCTGCCACAGTGATATGTATGAAGTCTATTCATGGCTCAAGCCCAACACTACCATCGCCTTCATGACGGTCGCATTCCATCCCCCCTCCACTCCATTCAACTCTCCATCATCCATCCTGATTCTCACCCGGGCCGCTACATCCTGGTGGGATCAAGTCATCCACCCCCTCGTTTCTCTTAGAAGCACCCATGCCGCTATCCACACGTAATCCTCAACATGTTTCCGGGTTGTTGACCTCTGTGTACACCAAAATTGATCACCCCTTCAAACTACGTGGGTTTTGATCCCTGTCTTCTATACATGGTACGTAGGAAACCTCCATGAGGTTCAAGCCCAGTCAACGGTAAACCTTGGTGTTCCTCTATTATGGGGTGCACACTCCCTGATCTTCCCTCAGTGGTGTCCATATCAGCCTTCGCAGTGTGACATATTCACTTTATGGGACACACCATCTTGGGTATGCTCTTATCGAGTGTCATAATCCATCCACCTGGTAAACCTTATAGGTGTTCCCTCATAGGGATGTACCAATCTTATCCGTCTAAATGGGATATTCTTATCACCCTCATACCATCTCTGCAAGACATTAAACTCGTGGCCTACCTTGTGATAAACATGAGATTCCTGAGGAAAACCTCGGAAGACACAGCTTTGGCGTAACTGTCTCTTCTAGACGTTAAACATGAAACATACCCTGTGTTAAACATGGGAAGCTTAGGAAAACCTTAGAGACATGCCTATGGAATGTGATTCCCCGCATTCTACATGGGATGCCTCAGGTTCTGCACCCTTGAGATTCCCTCTTATGAGGAAGAATACATGATCCCCAATGTCCACACATCTAGAGATGCCCCAACATGCCTGATGTTGTCATCTAATCTGACCGAAGGGTGCTACCAATTCAAGACCCCATGGAATGTCCTGCCAGAAGAAGTTTAATTATCCAACGTCCAAAATGATATGGAACAGGGGACAAGATTCACAAACAAGGACTTAATCTATAAGGGAGACCCAGACTAGGTAAGGAGTTTCGAGGATGAATCCACATAAGGAAGAACCGACATCCTATCATCCCATTTCAATCAAGGAGAAAACGTCCATGAATAAGAAACTGATACCGCCAACCTTTGGAAAGTGGGAATGCGGGGCAACAGCTGCGCGTCCTCCACAGACGGATGCGCATGCCCCGACAAAAGCATCAGAAACAACTACCTAAGACCCCAACGTAGATTAGAGTGATACATGTTATATGTTTTTTTAAATCATTACATGTAAATTATTTAAAAAGAAATATATATATAATATTTTGTGGCATAAAACAAAAAATTTATATAATTTGAAATACATACAAATATTTTTGAATAATTAATACTAATATTTACATTAGAAATAATTGTATATTTGAATTTTTGTTTATATTAATACTTCTTAGTATTATTATCTATATTATGTATCATAAAAAATCATCTTAAATTTATTATTAAGTATCAATAACATTATAATTTTTAATTCAATAAATATCAGTATTTTTCATAATAAATATATTTTTATTTTTTTTAATATGAAATTAATTAATAATACAATAAAAATTATTATGAATAAAATAATTATTGATTAGTAAATATTTAATAATAAAAATTAATATATATATATATATATATAATACATTTTTTAAATAATACTATTATAATATTTATAACATAATTATATTTTATTAATTAATAATAAGTAATAAAATTGTTAAATAAAAATTATTATACCCATTACTAAATTACTAATATTTATGTAAACAATAATTTCTCAACGATTTATAACTATAAATATAAAAATATTAGTTAATATACTATTAATTAATTAGCAACATAACAATATAATATTAATTAATATTAAATTAAAAAATTTGCACATAATAGATATATTACTTATTTTTAAATTAATTATATTTTATATACATAAAAAATTCAAAAATATTTATAAAAAATAATTATATAATAATGATTAATATTAATAAAAATATTATATTATTAACTATATAAATAAATAATTCATAATACACCATAATATATTAAAAATAATATAAATCTTGAATTTCAAATATATTTTTAAATATTAATTATTTTATTTTTATTATTAAATAATAAATAATAGTTATTGAACTATTATCTATATAAATAACAAAATAATATATTATTAATTAATAATAAATTACATAATTGATTAATTAATAAATATATTACTTATTAATAAATTATTAAGAATTATATAAAAATTTTAATAAATATTTATATATTATATATATATATTGGTTATGTAATATTGAATATATATATATATATATAAAGGTGTGTAACATATTCATGTCTCGTTGTCTATGGCCAGGATGTGTGAACCCCATTCACAGTTCTAGGGAAAATCAAGATGCATGAATGAGGTTTAATCCTTCTAGAACCCACATTTAAAAATACGTAGAACCCTATAACAATTTTTCCCTTTTTTAAATTCATAAACCCCATTAAAAAAATTTCTCTCTAAACCATATTAACTTCTTATTTCTATTATTATTATTATTATAATTTTTGTTATTGATTTTTATATATCATTAACCTCCACTTCACATTTTCCAAGAGAATTATGTGATCGACTGCTTGGAGGTGCACTACTGGGCATATAGATCACATGCTTCTAACATCCTTACATCCCCTTATGTTCCCCCAATTGAGCCCTCTTCCACCATCTAGAATGTTTCCTCCTATAACTAGAAGAAAGAATAAATTCCCAAAATTGGAAACATGGTAAACTATTTCCTAAAGTACACAAGGTTTCCTATGCTTGGAAAGTATATTTCCCAAAGAACCCATGTTTTCCCACCATTCCACGATAAATTTAGGGTACTTTGGAAAATAGTTTACCAAGTTCTCTATTTTGGGAATTTCATTTTTTTGTTATATGAAAAAAATTGGCTCCACCATCTACATCCCACCACGTACCCCCGATCTCCAGTCATTGGTGGATCTCCTCATGGGTTCTTACCTAGTTCACAAAGACTTGAGATCCACCCAAACTCAAAGAAACTACCTCCCTATATACACCAGAGCATGATCAAATTAAATTCATCACTACCCTTGGTTCCCACGAACAAGTGAATCTAACCATGAAAAATTTCATCCAACAACGAAAAAACTATTTCATTAAATAACTAAATGGGGATACTATTTCTAGATCTAGGGATATTTTTTGGTTTTTTGGAGTATAGTTGTAGGTGTTGTGTATGATATTTCCTTCTATGAGAATTATTCAAGGAAGGCACATTCCATGACTACTTCCTCTTTATAAAATTCTCATAGAATGAATTAACCGAAATATAGACTTCCTAAAAATATTTATAATGAATATATATATAAATAATTAAACAAAACTGAACTCTTTTTATATTTGGTATTACTTTAATTAATGTATTCCAACAATATCATATAAAATTCCACAAAATCTAACCATTTATAAGGATGTGATCCTTGAAAAATATTCCGAATTTTTGATGTGGGATTCATACACCACTTTTCTATCATTTAATGAACACAATATTATTTATGAAAAAATTAATGGTAAAAAATTGTTAATGTTAACATATTTTTAATTAATAATAATTATTTGAATATATAACAAATATTTTGTAGTATATACATAATGTTGAATACTAATAATGTCATTAATGTTGTTAAAATTATAATTAATAGTAATAAAAATGTTTTTATATGTTATAATTAATAATCTATTTAATAATTAAGAAAATTATAATTATTAATTTGTAATAAATAGATCGATTCAGAGAGGGGGGATTAAAAATACTATATAATTTCAAATAATGAATATAAAAAATATATTTACAATATAATTAAATTTATATTTTAAAATTATTTGTACTAATTACTAATATAATTATTTTGAATTATTATTCACAAATAATGTTCTATGAAATGTAAAGTTATTTATTATATTCTTTAATAATAATAATGAAGACTTATGTAATAATATTAAATACTATTATTATTTAAAAAATTAATTTAAACATAAAATAAAATAATGCTATTTTTTTAAAATAAAATATATTTTTTATTTAGGTAAATAATTAATATATTATTTTTATTGTAAACTAAATTAAAATAATAATAATATTAAATATTTCATTATTAAATAATAGATATACACATCTAGAAATTTGACCATGAATAATAATTAATTGATAATAAAATCATGATAAGAATAAACAAAATATAATAAAGTCATTAATAAATTCATTATAATAATTTGATGATAAAAAAATTCTTATAATAATGTCTTTATAATAAATTCATGACATTATTAATAAATTTGAGAAAAATTATATTTTATTAAATTCTTGAAAATAATAATAATGTTATTATTTATGAATAATAAAGAAAAATATAATTATTTATAATGATCTAAATAGTCATGTTATTATTAAATAATATTAATTATTAATAATTATAATTTTTATTATTATTATTCATAATAATAATAATAATTAGAATTAATTTATATTCTAATAATATTTGATTATTTTATATAACAAGATTAGGTCAAAGTCCCTTTATTATAGATAAAATAAGTTTGAAGAAGGTAGAATGGGGTTATAAAAGGACCTACCCTCTTCAATAAAGACATTATACAAAAAAATTTGATTCATAAAATTTGCCAATTTTTTCCAAAACACCCTAAGATCAGAAAAAAGATCAAACCGAACAAGAACACATTATCATGTTGTGATGAGAAACACATCTACCCCGATAATAATTAAATCTTCCTCTTCTCTATGAAATAGCCAATAGGAAGGGTCCCTCACCATTATCAAAATATTATTTATTAGTGTCTACATTCATTTCTTAAATTTTGGAATCAATGATACATCCTTCTTCGTCCTCCTCACCACTATCAGAGGCAGGAAACTCAAATAGATTTTGTGTATGAATGTTACCTGTAACATTCTTATGCACTACCTTAGTATACATTGTAAAAATCAAAGGAATAATATTATCTAGGACATTTTCTTCTTTCTGAGTACATTTGTTTGTTACGCTAACCAAGGGAAAATCCATCTTGGTATTAAAAATTAAATCCTTGTTAGTCAGTTTATGTAAAAACTAAGGAATCTCACCACCTTTCACCACAACTATACAATTGAAAATCTCCTCTATAGAACCTAATATAGTAGGTTCATCCATTGGTATGAAAACCTAATCAATCTCAAAAATATTCTCTTTTAACTTACTAAAATATAGCACACCAGTTCCATCATACAACACAACCCCTTCATTAAATTATTTATTCTTGTTTGAATTCAATAGATCAAATTTTAGACCTTCTCAATATCATCATTTAACTTTCCTAGAATATATTTCTTTGAATCGGTGGTTTTGGAAGTGTCCATGCTAGAATAAACAATAAAAAACCAGCCACTGGAACCCCCGGAATCCTAATCCTCATGTTTCACTGTATGGGGAATTCAACATTGATTAATTTCAACTTCATTCATTAATGAGTGAAGATTATCAGGCTCCATTATCAAAGAAAAAAAGAAATGATTTTCCTTAGAAATATATGTTGGTATAATAATTAACATCTTCCGTTCACCCTTTATATTATTTTGAGGAATCGAATTTGTGATCCTTTTATTATTAGTTTCATTCTCCTTGCTATGGTTCAAGATCAGGATAATTCTGAATATCACCATCATCACTATGTTCATCCCTAATATCATTATAATTATAGGTATCGTTCTTAGACCTGATGTAAACCCATGACTATAAAGGAATATCCCAATAAAGATTATCAACCCCTTCCTCTCAACCATACAAATATGAAGGGGTTTTAATGTTGAGTCCCGTGTTTTTGAACCATGCTAAAATACAATTTTTTTAACTTTTTCATTTAGTGGATGGGTTGGTATTAAATCTAAGATTTGGGTTGATGTTCTGTGAGTTAGTATAGTATAGAGTGTTGAAATTGGACTTGGGTAGAGGTTTGAATAGTTTCCCAGGTGGCTCAAGGGGTTTTAGGAGCATTAGATCTAGAAAATCAGTGGATAAAGAAATTCAATTGGGTGCATGGTTTTTCTAAAAACTGTGATGCCCATAGTAGTGACCATGCATCATAATACTTGAAAGGTAGTGGAATTCGCATGAGCTACACACAGTTAGTCAAACTGTGCGGCTTGACAAAGGTGAGGCAGTAGCATTCGCACATGCAACACATGATTAGCCAACCCGTGCGGGGTACTCTAGGTATCCAGTAGCGCACACAATGTATACACATAGTCTTTCTAAACATGTGAGTTAAACCATACTATTTACCCAATTTTGAGTTTTGGATTAAATAATTTAGTAAAATTCTAGAAAAAAGTGATTTAATTAAATGTTGAAAAATGAGGTATTTATTTAATTAAATTCAATGTTATGAAGAATTTAACTAATTGAAACAAAATGATGGATTTTTTTAATTATAATGATGATGATATAATTTAATTGAATGATGATGAATTGGATATTTTTTATTTAAATTCAGTTGAATGGAATTTATATAAATGAGTTCTAAATGGGGAGTTTGGGGTTTATCAAAGAAGTGTCCTAATAAAATGATAATAATAATAATATAACTGTTATATTTATTATTACTATTCGTATTATATTAATTAAAATTTTATGTTTAAATAAAACCATATATAGAGGTCACCCCACAATTTTCCTTACAAGGAGAGCATGACCCCCTCCTTCCATGGTGTGACGCACCAGCCTCCTCCCAGGATCCCTCTCCACATGCCGTATTTGGGTGGCTCCTTCAAGAAAACTGTCAATATCGGTGGGGTATAGCCTTTTCCATGCATTTCATCCTTTGAAATATCAATTTCGGCTTCTTTATTGCCTTATCCATGCAGCTGAAACCCTACGGTTTGAGATTGATTCATTTTTCTCATTTCGTCCAGTTTAGGGTTGGCTGAATGATATCTCAGGACCCGTTGGTCTGTATTCTAATCACCATAACCAAATTTGATGAGGTTCTACTCGATTTTTTCACCTCTTCCATATTCGAGTAATCATATATACCAATTAATTAGTTTCACACCGCTTGAATTAGTTGATTATAGTTTTATTGAGTTGTGGTTAATTAATTTGGTGTTATTTGGTCCTCACCGAACAAATTTTCAGTTTTGATTATTATAATATTATCTTGTGATCAATTCCATGTTCATGTGTTCTTTTGTTGAAGTGTGTGTACATATGTAGATAGTGGTTTGATTTAGAAAGCATTGGATTGTCCAATTCTTTGAGGTAGAATTCTCAAATTTTCATAATTGATAAAATACACCATTTCATTATTTATCATTGTTGATAAATTTAAAAGAATTTTTGGGAATGAATTAATAGTTATGTTAAAAGATTTTTTGGATTAAAAAATCATGATTTTGTAATAAACCCTCTATAATGGGGGTGAGCTGCCTTCAAACTAAAAATGTAGCGATTATACTGATATGTTTTCTTAGCATGATAATATGTGTTTTCCTATAATTTTCTATTTAGTGGATGCTATTTAAATTATGGAAACATGGTTTCTTATCCAGGAGATGTATTTACTCCTATACATGTTGACACACATAGGTTAATTGGTAATTATGAGTTATTAAGTTTGATATATTGAAATAATTAAAGATAAATTAATTATGTGCTTTGGTATTATAATATAGATAATTAATCTGAGGATTAATTAGTAGAGGTAATTAATTATGGTTTAATTATATGAATTGATATTGTAATATAGATAATTAATCAGGGGATTAATTATGGGATATTGAATTTTCTATGATTATATAATTATTTGTGAATTAATTATGTGCCTTTGATAATATGATCTAGACAGTTAATTGTGGGATTAATTATGGAGAATTGAGATTTAGAATGAGATAATTAATTCTAGAAAATTAATTATTGATTTTGAATTGTCTTGTTAATTATTTAGTTGATGAATTAATTAATAGAAATTTATTACATAGTCAATTGTTGTGTTAAATAATGGATTTGATGTGTTTAAATAATTTTTTAATTAGTAATGAGTTTTATGATGAATAATTAATTGTGAATTAAAAAAATGTGAAGGACTGGGAACATGGTTTTCCAGTTTATATGTATACATGGTAATATGGTCCTTAGGATTATGGGCAATGGGAAATGGAACATGATCATTTTATTAATATGTAAAAATGATAACATGGTAATTATTCTTATCAGTAAAAAGAACGGGACATGGACATTCTATTGAGGAGTAAGAAAGGTAAAATTGTCATCTTACGTACATTTGTGATTTTGGAATCTTTAGAAATGTGGATTATAAATGTAAAATTAATGAATATAAATAATGGGACTTTGAGATATGGCATCAATTTAGAATATTTAGATCTCCAGTAAGAGTTGTAATAGGTACTGAGATATGATTTCACCTTTGAATACTTTATACAATAACATGGGCTGATGAAACCATTAAGATATAATATCATCTTTACATACATCAGACTCAGGCATGAACCAAAGAAGGTATTGAGATATGATATCATTATTAATATTTCAGACTCTTTCACGAGACGAAGCAGGTATTATAATATCATATTACCTAGGGAATGCTTCAGGTTCATGATTGAGAAGAAGTTGGTATTGAGGTATGAGTATACATGAGAACCATGGAGTTAAATAAATGAGTAAATAAGGAATATTAATTATTGTTATAAACAATCAATTATACATTATATATATATAGTCCCTATATAGAATGTTATCCCAACTACGAGCTGACGCAGGTATTTCCATCTGGTTCCCTTTGGAACCCAGATGAGTTGTTGTTTATATATTCAATTATTTTATTGGTTTCTTATACCCGTGCACTATTTAATTATATTTCACTGTCTATATTGAGATAGATAACAAGTGGTCTTGGAAAACAAAGATTTATATCTGACACCCTACTCTGGCTACCATTGCACTAGGGTACATGATAATTCTTTGTTGTTCTCAAGACCTCGGACTTTGTGGTTGCTGATGGCTGTACCTGAATGTTATGATTAAATGGACAAGAGGAAACTCGAGATGCTCATAGAGATATCACATGGGGATTTTAGTCTTTTATTTATTTTTGTACTAAGATGAATGGTATGATATTTTTTTAATACTTTATGATATGTGTCACCATGAAATGCATGCATTGTATAAAGTGGTGTTGGAAATTTTCGTTATTTATTTGAAATTTCTATTATCTTCTGATGTTGTCATCTATTTATATATTGTTCTACTACTGTGAAAACTCTGATTTGAGGGAATAGACCCCCCAATGACTATCCCTACACCATCACTGATACACATAAACCTATGACATATGGGGAGGCACGATTGAGGTCATGTGGTGACTAGTCTGGGTAATGGTTCGATGTCAAGACGGGTTGGGATGTTACAAATTGGTATTAGATGTGTAGTTTTCTTTTTTTCCCTTTTCATTCTGTTTTGGGTTGGTATATGGGATAGTAGGAATGTTTCAGCACTAGGATAGTAGCTAGTCTTGGGATTAATCACCCCACATATGGGGAATGACCAAGATATCAGGGCTCAAAATTGATGTTTATGTTGTTTTCTATTATAGTTGATGTGATTTCACCTAGGGTTATTGGTTTATTTTCCACTACTAATTGATTTTGGAAATTTTCAAAATTTACATGCCCTGATATGAAAAGGATGTTTCATTACACACATCATATATGCACTCAAAAACAACCTGACCTATATGTGACATACCATTTTTTGAATTAGTTGGATGTCTGCTAATTTTGATTTTGTGCCTTGGGTGGAATTACATGTATTTATCTGCTTTATCATTATTAATTAGATATCATGTTTTTGTGATATATTTAACATTCTTAGGTGTTTATATTCCATGATTTTCATGTTGTTAGCATGTTTTTTTGTTATTCCATGTTTTTATGTATTGCATGTTTTTCTGTAACCACTTATGACAACTACCTGAAGATGTCTTTATCCGTAAATAACTGTGAGGGTGGAATTTTTTGATTGCATTTATGATGGGAAGATTATTGAGTTATAAGGTGTATGGGTGCCTTATTACTGGGAAAAGGGTAACCTGATTATTCAAATAATAAAATAAAATGGCTGATAATGTTAAAATATTAAAAAGGCATTTATTTGATAAAATGGGAGCCCAGAGCATCATGTAAAGTGTAATGGATCTTTATAGATTGATAGATGACCACTCATATCACTTGTACAATTGTTTTTAAAAAAATCATATTAAATAAATTGGACCCTCAGAGGTCTCCTTATGATTAAATGGAACTTTGATGCTAAATTTCCTTATTATGATGAAATTACACTAAATGTTAAATTTTAAAGAGGATGTTGATATGTCTTTCTTATTTTTCTATGGGCTGTTGTTGAAAACCAACTGCCTTGTTGTGAAAATGTTCTTACGGTTTTGTTAAAATTCGTTCAAATGTTTATAGGATGAAAGACATTAATTAAATTACTGAAATGAAAAGGGAATTTTGAGCCTACTAAATTCTTTTTTTTTGCATGACCGAGCGATAGTGTTGATGCTTATTCTTTTTAGGGGACTAGCCCACATGAGGTATCATTCTTGGAGCTCAAGATACCCAATTTCAATTTTGAGATTTTGAAGATGGTTCGTTGTGGGTGTCGTTGTCCTTAGTAGAACTTCAGATTTCCTTAAAAGAAACCCATGTTCAGATGGGTTGTCATTGTATGTTGACATTTAAAATTGAATAATCATTGAGTAAAGCATGGTTCAACAAGTTAAATGACTCGATATGTTTAAAAATGCGTTATAGTTGTTTGAGATGGTGTGCTATTGGTTTTTCTGAACTTTGGATCATACGTGTTGACAAACGCGATACCATCTAGTGTTTAGTGATGCAATGAACTAGTTGAGTTCAGTGTGATTGTGGAAGCATATGATGTTATGGATATTATCAGGTTAATCTCAGAGTAGTGTGATTAGGGCGTTTGGGTAAGTGTATCCAACTACTCAGAGAGACTTTTTGGGACTTGAGTGTTTTTACATTCCTCTCGATTTAAATTTGGGATTTCAAGTGATATGTTGACGTGGTGATAAATATTGATAGAATGTCAAACTGTCAAGATATTTCTGAAATATATCACTTGAGAGAGTATAGTATTTTCATTTGATAACAAGGACACACCTAGAGTGGGTAGTATCAAATCGATTCTGGTTTATGCGTTGGTGGTTTCTTGAAAGCCCGAATTCAAATAGGTTGGTGATATGAAGAAACCATTGGAAACTATATTAGTTTTTGGAATAGTATTAGTGGTATGATTTGAAAGAAAATAGATTCCTTGGGTGATATAGGTACCATGGTTTGGTTGATGATGTGTCGGAAGGTGAAGCTGAGATTTTTGAAAAGAGTTGATCGGTAATAGTGTGGATGATATTTTTGGTGACATGGGATTATAATTAGTGTTCTATTTTGAATGATATAATAATTTCCCCTATCATGAGAAAATCCTGGAAACACTAAGATAGCATCGGTCTTATTCCACACTGATGTTTTAAATGTCTATTGGTTGGATAATTGGTTGTTATATGGGATTTACGCAGGGTGCATGGTTCTTTTCATGTAATGCCTTTATTCATGATGGGGAACAATAGTTTTAATGTTGTCTTATGATGTCTTGACTTGGGAATGTCATCAAAGATCTTGTAAGGTCTTCAATGCACATGTGGTTGGTGATTGAATCATTTTAAAGGAATGTCGCTGTTTTAAGGGAGAGTATGAGTTTATGGGCTGATGATGTATTTCAATGAAAAATCCCTGGTTTGGGAGTTTTATGATAATTGATAGTACTATTGTTGGAAACCACCCATGAGTGGGTGGTGTAGGAGGTGATGATGGGATCAGGTCACTTGTTTCATGGGCTCTGTTTTGTGCCTATTGTTTGTTTGGGTTGGATTTTGAGATTTGGAGAGGTTTTTTGAAGTATTAATCCATTGGGATTATGAAATGGATAAAGGTGAATTTGTAATTGGGAATGAAATATGATCATTCAAATGGGACTTCATGAACTCATTGGGTTAGTTAATGTTGAGGTGGTTCTTGAAAGTTCCAGGGGGATGGGAATTTTTTAGGTTCTTAGAGGGTAAAGTCCCTTGTTTTGAATTGGGCTAAAATATGTCTGTTTTGAACTTTTAAATTTATTGGTTGGGTTGGTTTAAAAATCAAGCATTGGGTTGATATTATGTGAGTTTGTAAGATTTAATGTGTTGAAATCAGGCTTGGGTAAAGGCCCGAAGAGTTTCCATGATGGCTTAAGGTGTTTTAGGAGCACTAAACCTAAATGTTTAGTTGTTAAAGAAATTTTAGAGGGAACACAGTTTTTTTGAAATCTTAACGTCCCATATCTATGACCACTCATATTTCTACTAGAAAGGAAATGTCATTTGCATAGGATACACGTGATTGGTAAAATTGTGTAGGTCAAACAATGTGTCTTTCCCAATGAGAGGCAGTAGACTTCACATAGGTTATGCACAGTTAGTCAAACCCTAAAGGGAAACCTTGAAGGATACTTCACGTATGCAGTAGAGGCTACATGATCTATAGATGATATACACACGGTCTATCATAGAATGAAAGTTAAACTATGCGGTTTACCAAGTTTTGAGTTTCGGGTTAAATTATTTAATTAAATTCCTAGTTAAAAAGGGATTTATGTGATTTTGATTAATGAGGTTTTTATTTAATTATTTTCATGGTTAAGAGGAATTTAATTAATTGATGTGAAAATGGGGAATTTTTTAATTAAATTTATGTTTAGATAATTGAATTAAATGATTATGAATTGGATAATTTATTTAATTAAATCTCATAGAAAGGAATTTAATTAAATGAGGTGCAAATCGAGATTTTGGGTTTATCAAAGAAGTGTCCTAATTAAGTGATAATAATAATAATATAATTGTTTATTATTTTTAGTATTATTATATTAGTTTTGTTTAAATATTATTTAGTTTTAAATAAAACCAAAGAGGGATGCCACCACGTTGTTCTCCCTAGAAGGCCAGTGTAACTGCCCCCCTCCCATGGTGCGGCGCACTAGCCTCCTCTGGGGATCCCCCTCCTTATGATGGATCATGGTGATTCCTTCATAAAATATTTCCATATCAGTGAGGTAAGGCATTCTCCATGACTTTCATCCTTCACATTGGGAATTTTGGCCCCCTCGTTTCCATATCCACATGGTCGAAACCCTAAGGTGCTGGATTGCTTCAGTTGTCTCGATTCTTCTAGTTTTGTGTTAGGATACTGATGTCTCTAGACCCATTAGTACATATTCCAACAAACTACACTGAATTCAAGGTGGTTTAGCTTGATCTGGTTCACCTTAATGATATTCGGATAAGGCTATGTACGTTCAGTGAACGAGCGAGAGGGAATTTCTATCTTTTGAACCGGTGCCCGGAATCGAATTCCGAGGGCACCGATGAAACCACAGCACCGGTAATTTCTTAAGAACGCCATTTCCGGAGTTGCGTTTATCCGATAGAAGATGATAAAAATTGTGGAAGTTTAATATATAACTTATCTACAATTTTTATTTTCTTGTTAAGTAGATTAAGTGTCATGTTACAACACTTGACCCTCTCTTAGGTTGTTTTAACCTATGTAAGGGAGTTAGGGGTGGGACCCACTTGGAGTTAACCACCCATGGAAGGATTTAAGGTGAGGTGGGGCCCACACGAACCCCACCCCTTCACTTTTCCCATAACCCCCTAACTCCCTCTTTATTTTGAAACTCCTCACCTCCCTCTTTATTTTGAAACTCCTCACCTCCCTCTTTATTTTGAAACTCCTTCTCTCCCTCTCTCCCTCATAACTCATGCCAACTAGCACTTAAATTAAGTTTATTGAAACTCTTAATCAATTAAGTGTTTGAATTTTGAACTTACAATGCATGGCATGATTAAAATAAAATAAGGGGAAACCTTGTTTTATTTGGAGGTTGAATTATGGTGGGAGAATTTTTGAGAAAGAGCCTTTGTGTGATAGAAGAAGGAAGCTCCTTCTTCGTTGAAGAACGTCCTCCTCTCCGTGAAGAGGGGTTCTTCTCTGATGAAGAACATCGATCCCTCAACTAAGAACGACTCGGTGATCACAGTTCTTCATCCTTTTTTTCCTCCACGGCAAGGGAGAAGACACTGACGTAGGGAACTCTCCAACGACAACGCGCCTTCCTTCCTCATCTCCGCAACAAGTGAGGAGACGTCGTTTCCTCCTCGGACGTACCCCAACATCCATGGAATCGACATCCAATCTCCGCGACGTCGTTCTCCGCGACGCCGTTCTCCATGACGCCCGACGTGCGACGTCAAATATCCAAGTAGGGGTTTGTTGTTGCTTTATTTAATTATTTTCCGTTCTTGGTTATAGCATGACAAACTTGAGGATGAACGATTAAGTGTTATCGTCTAACGAGAGCGGGACCGGAAAGCAAAAACACGGCCGAACCCCCCTCCTTGTTCTTGAATGTTTCTTGCGGATGAAACGAGATAGTGTGGTGCCGTCGCACCACGCGGGAATCACACAGAAATTATTGCGCGGTGCCGTCGCGCCGCGCCGTGGAAAGAATTATCATGAACGTGACGCCGTCGCGCCGCGTCGAAGGAAACCGAAGACGCCGTGGCCGGAGCCGGGCCGCGGCGGAGGGGCGCGGTGCCGTCGCACCACGCCGGATGACGAAGGCCGCAGCCGGTTCCGGGCCGCGGCAGATTGTGATGACCGGTGGCCAGCCGGGCCGCCGGTGCCGGAAGACGGAAGAGGACCGGCCCTTGCCGGTCCTGTTGACAAGAAGCCGGCCGGCCAGGTCGGGCCGACCGGGTTGGTGGAAGCCGGGGGAATTTAATTCCCCCGAGCAGTTATTTGGCCCCCCATTATGAGGGGGTCCGGTTTCACAAAGGGGGGGGGGGGGGCAGGCGGCCCCCCGTTTCCAGCAAGCTCGGCCTTAGGCCGAGCTGGCAGCGCGCCCAGCGCGCTGCCTTGTGCCGAACCGGCGCGCCTGGCCGGTTCGCCGGGCCGGGTCGACCCCGTCCGGGGCGGGTCGACCCGGTTCGGGCCATCCGGGGGGTCTCGGGCCGGGACGGCCCGGGCCCGAAACCCCCGTTACCGAGCGGTTTGGTCAAATGCCCGTATCTTGGGCTACGGGCCTCCAAACGACTCGCCGTCAGCGGTAACGCGATCCTTGGATAGAGACGGTCGTTTCGGTATACTATACTCAAGGTGCACCTTCCTTTTCGGGAGCCTACGTGGTTAAAACTCCATAGTTAAGCGTGCTTGGCCTAGAGTAGTGATCAGGATGGGTGACCTCCTGGGAAGTTTCCCAGGGTGGGTGTGAGACGGAAAGGCCAATAAATAACAGACCGGGCATCTGATTGATGCGCCATCTATTTCATTGAATTCCTCTAAGTGAGATGGATCTTTTGGCTTACTCTGCTCGAAGTTTGGATGCCGATGGAGTGCGGTCGGGTTGGATCGCACCGAAGTCCAACCGGGCCCGTGGAACGAAAAAGCCAATAACTCTCAGACTGGGCGTCCGATTGACGCGCCGTCTGTTGCGTTGAGTTCCTGTTGACGATACGGATCTTTTGGCATCCTCCGCCCGTGTTTTGGATGCAGATGGATAGTGGCCGGGTTGGATCGCACCGAAATCCAACCGGGCCCCTGGAACGGAAAAGCTGATATCTTTCTGACAGAACGTCCGTTTGACGAACCGTCAGCGGCGTTGGTGATATCGTTGAGAAACGGTCCCTATGAGTATACCCTATGAGAGTTCTGGGTACAGTTGAGATACGGCCGGGTTTGGTTCGCTCACGAAACCAACCGGGCCCCTGGGACGAAAAGGCTAATAACTCACAGACCGGGCGTCTGATTGACGCGCCGTCTGTTGTGTTGAGACCCCTATGACGAGGCGGTCCTTTGAGATACTTCTTCGTGGGACTTTGAGATACTTGGAGTATCGACCTGTAGCTCGTGGAGCGGACCCTCCCAGTGGCGAGTGTGCGGAGTACGGAGACCGTGTAACTGGCTGAGACCTGACAACTACTTGACCGACTCGACTTGGAGTGAGTCGACTAGCCCAGTGGACGGAGCACTACTTTCTGAGCTGCAGACCCATGGCGGACGGAGCACTACCTGTGTGACAGTTCAGACCCGTGGTACTCGTCCGGAGAGTACCTCAGCAGGCTACTAGGGGTTTTGCACTATTGTGTTTGGGTGACATACGTCGGCGGGAAGCACTACTGTGTCTGGGTGGCTGACCTGCGGTACTCGACAGGAGGAGTACTTCAGCAGTCTTAGGTTAGTGAGCAGTGTCTCGGAGTCGTGACAGGACCACTGTACACTCTATAGATGGAGCTCTTCAGCAGTTACGGTTTCGATAATGAAAATCCTGGTTTGAGCTGAGACTTTTGACCTTGTGTTTACCTCATGATTGAGATGGGTCACTTGATAACTTAGGTATGTGTATGGGAATATACCTGGGTAGTAGTTATCCATTGATTTCACAATCCTTGTGTTTCCTCATGATTGAGATGGGTTACTTGATAACTTAGGTATATGTATGGGCATATACCTAAGTAGAGGTTATCTGTTGATATCTTCTATGTGGTTATCCTTGTTGGTTTCAGTGAGACCTTGAGGGTCTCGGGGTCCCTACTGGGTATCGTTATACACACCCCTGCACGGGCTATGCCCGCACCTCGTTGTGTTGGTTGCAGACGACGGCCAGTACTGACAAAGGCCGAGTGTTCGAGGACTGGACGGTACCTGGAGGTGGACTATATGACGAGACGGTACCCAGAGGTGGACGTGACGACGAGGTGGTACCCGGAGGTGGACCACTGGGTGGGACATACTCGGAGCGGACGGCGGGACCCGAGGTGCAGAGGAGCTGTCTGTACCCACCCTTCATGTGGGATTTCCAGTGGACAGCTCGGTGTAGCAGCTTTACTTTTCAGTTGTTGTTTTCCCTTTCGAGTTGTACTTTACAGTTGGGCTTGTATTTCTGGCCCCTCTTTACTTTCCACACTTACTGTTGTACTCAGTTTTTACTTAGTGTTTACTTCTTCCGCTTGTACTTTGTGTGATTTTTTACTTTACAAAGGCAATGCCTTCCCTTTTTACTGGGATTTACGCCTTGGTGCTAGTCGCCAGCCCTTGGCCTATGGAAGGCGGGCTTGGGGTAGTCATGGCACGGGCCCCGATGACGGGTCGTGACAAATTGGTATCAAAGGAGTTCGGTTCTACCGCAGAACTTATAACTCTGATGTTTCTTCATGTGAAGAAATAGTGTTAAGGGTACCGAGTGTGGTTTTCAGTTCAGGGAGTCCAGTGTTGGTGCGGGCGGCTGACGTATCCATACACCAGGACCCTGACAACTGATTTCCGACTTTGTGCATGAAAACACTGATTGCGTGTGTGTTTCCAGAGGTTTTTAAATGTCAGCTCAAACCAGGTCAGCTCACCAGGTATAATCGTTTGATCGTGTTACGTTGTTTCTTTCAGGATGCCTTTTCACAAATGACCAGCTAGAGCCCAGAGGGATGTGTGTACTGATAGCCTGTCGAGCGACGAGGCTTCGGTACAGGGCCCTCTTGCAGTTGAGGCACCAACGGAGGCACCACCGATACTACCATACGTTGGGGCACCGAAGCCACCAGCCCCAGCAGTAGGAGATGCACGCCACTTGAGTGCGCTGCACGAGTTCCAACGCCAGAGGCCACCCAGGTTCTGGGGAGAGACGGACCCGCAGGCGGCTGAGGATTGGCTGGAGGCTGTGGTGGGAGTCTTCAAGCTAGTGGGGACGCTGGCAGACTTCATGGTGATCTTTGCTGCCAGCCTCCTTCATGCAGTAGCAGGCAGGTGGTGGAGCCAGTTGTCCAGTTTTGCGACGGGATGACCTTCACATGGGAAGACTTCGAGACCTTCTTCAGGGTGGAGTTTGTGCCAGTAGCTCTACACCCCGAGCGTGTACAGGAGCTTCTGCCTTTTCTGCGTGTTTTTCGATCAGTAGCTGAGTCATCTGTGGGAAGTAGACAGATGATGCAGAGGTCCAGGAGGACCAGACTAGCAGTTGGACGATCTCGGGTTTTAGGACCGGTGGTGCGGGGCACCCGAGGTGGGGTCAGAGCCAGGCATGCCAGAAATGGACAATGTTACTCCTGCGGCGGGAAGGGTCACCTGGCACGTGACTGTCCGAATCCTCGTACGATTGATCAGCGGGTGTTAGAGGAGCCACCGAGACAGAAGCAGCGACGAGTGCTTGAGCAACAGTCGAGCAGTGGACAAGGCAGTAGAGCTCCGAGAGTAGGTGGACAAGAGAGGAACTACTGGATACGTCCCTTGTACTTCTAGTTCCATTTTGCTATTGTATTCGTGTCTTGTAATATGAGCTACAATAATAAAAAGACACTTATCTTTGTTTGCTTTACTGTCCTTTTGTTTGGTTGATACTGAGTGGTCCCAATTAAACTGTTGACTTGACCCTCACTTTCGAGATTTTAACTGGAGGGGACCCAGTGACCTCACACTGATGCCGACAGTGTGACTCGGCCCATGGAGGTGAGAGTGACAGTTGGATCTCTTGGTAGTTACGTCGAGGCCTTACGACGTCATCCATGGCATGAATGCGTCATTCATGTTGGAATTGACTGTATTAGGCAACGAATGTGGTTCATCCAAGGGATGAGACCAGATTTCTCTTATCGGCAAAAGAGAAATCATAGCAGCTCTTGTGAGACTAAAGGAGGTCCAGGAAATCCAAGAGAGGATGAAGACTACACTGAACAATAATAAACAGGAAACTGGTGCCAGTCTTAGAGACTCGGGCGTGTTAAAGAAGTGGAATCTTAAAGGAGAGATGAGTCTACGAAGCAGCAGACGTGGAGGCAGAGCTAGGAGAGAAGCATGAGGTGGTGTACATCCTAACTTTGTACAACCACCCGCCTTAGTTATTCCTGCCAGGCTCAGGGAGCTGGAGGGCGGAGGAAGAGTGCGGCTTCATGCGGTCAAGGAGTGTGACCCAATGGCTCTAGAAATGATTCAAGGGACAGTCTGTGTCCACTACTGGCTATTGTAGTAACGGACGTCGATGTGGATCATTCCTTGCTTTCACAAATCTTGTTCCAGACCTAGAGTTTCCGGTAAGCCGTGGACTTGACCCTCATGTCTGGAGATACCTTGGGAGGAGACTCGATAATCACACTTATGCCGATGGTGTGGTCAGACCCTCGAGGCGAGAGTTTCGGTTGGAATCTCTTGGTGGCAGCGTCGAGGCCTTACGACGTTAGTTTGAGTATGGAATGGGAAATAACTGTTCATACTCAAATTGACAGTTTTAGGCAAATGTCGGGATGGGTTTTCCTTGGTCGGCGGAAAATGAAACCCCAGACAGCGCAGGGTAACTCTTGCACAGGAGGGTGCGACCGATCACTCTTGAGTCGGTCAACCTTACCCTCTTGACAGCAGCCTTTCGAGTTCCAGTTCTAACAGAAAATGGAGACCTCTGGAGTTCGAGGATGACGATCACGTCCTTATACGGGTCTCACATCGACGAGGTTTACGGAGATGTGGCCAAGGCAGCAAGTTATCTCCGGGGTTCAGTGGACCTTCTTAGGTCCCCAGCTGGGTAGGTGGGGTGGTTTACTGCTTGACCCATTCACCGCAGTTGCACCAGGTGCACGACAACTTCCACGTATCTCAACTGAGGAGATACGTGCTCGACCCTTCGCACACCATAGAACATGAGGAGCTGGACGAAGGAGATGGAGTGTCTTTCATGGAGATTCCAGTGGGGATCGAGGATCGACAGGAGCAGATCCTAGGAGGATGATCGATTCCTCGGGTGCACTTTCTTTGGCAGTACGAAACCTCCAGGTGAGCACATAGGAGCGGAAGGCTCAGATGCATGCTCGGTACCGCTTTTGTGACCCTAGTTTGTGTTGAAGCTTTATGGGGACGTAAAGCCCTGAGGTGGGAGTAATGTAAAGATCCGGAAATTTCAAAGAAATTTTTTTTCTTAATTTTCTTTGGAATTTTACAGGAACGCAGTTTCTGACGGCACCTGATTCCGAGGCACGGTGTGCCCGAAATTAATTTCTGAAGTTTCGCTCGGGTACGTTCAGTGAACGAGCGAGCGGGAATTTCTATCTTTTGAACCGGTGCCCGGAATCGAATTCTGAGGGCACCGATGGAACCGCAACGCTGGTAATTTCTTAAGAATGCCATTTTCGGAGTTGCGTTTATCTGAGAGAAGATGATAAAAATTGGGGAAGTTTAATTTATAACTTATCTACAATTTTTATTTTCTTGTTAAGTAGATTAAGTGTTATGTTACAACACTTGACCCTCTCTTAGGTAGTTTTAACCTATGTAAGGGAGTTAGGGGTGGGACCCACTTGGAGTTAACCACCCATGGAAGGATTTAAGGTGAGGTGGGGCCCACACGAACCCCACCCCTTCACTTTTCCCATAACCCCCTAACTCCCTCTTTATTTTGAAACTCCTCACCTCCCACTTTATTTTGAAACTCATCACCTCCTTCTTTATTTTGAAACTCCTTCTCTCCCTCTCTCCCTCATAACTCATGCCAACTACCACTTAAATTAAGTTATTGAAACTCTTAATCAGTTAAGTGTTTGAATTTTGAACTTACAATGCATGGCATGATTAAAATAAAATAAGGGGAAACCTTGTTTTATTTGGAGGTTGAATTGTGGTGGGAGGATTTTTGAGAAAGAGCCTTTGTGTGATAGATGAAGGAAGCTCCTTCTTCGTTGAAGAACGCCCTCCTCTCCGTGAAGAGGGGTTCTTCTCCGATGAAGAACATTGATCCCTCAACTTAGAACGACTCGGTGATCACGGTTCTTCATCCTCTTTTTCCTCCATGGAAAGGGAGAAGACACCGACGTAGGGAACTCTCAAACGAAAACGTGTCTTCCTTCTTCAACTCCGCAACAAGTGAGGAGACATCGTTTCCTCCTCGGACGTACCCCAACATCCATGGAATCGACGTCCGATCTCCGTGACGTCGTTCTCCGCGACGCCGTTCTCCGCGACGCCCGACGTGCGACGTCAAATATCCAAGTAGGGGTTTTTTGTTGCTTTATTTAATTATTTTCCGTTATTGGTTCTAGCATGACAAACTTGAGGATGAACGATTTAGTGTTATCGTCTAATGAGAGGGGGACCAGACCGCACAAACACGACCGAACCCCCCTCCTTGTTCTTGAATGTTTCTTGCGGATGAAACGAGATAGCGTGGTGCCGTCGCACCACGCAGGAATCACATGGAAATTATTGCGCGGCGCCGTCGCGCCGCGCCGTGGAAAGAATTATCATGAACGCGACACCGTCGCGCCGTGTCGAAGGAAACCGAAGACGCCGCGGCCGGAGCGGGGCATCGGCGGAGGGGCGCGGTGTCGTCGCACCGCGCCGGATGACGAAGGTCGCGGCCGGTTCCGGGCCGCGGCAGATCGTGATGACCGGCGGCCAGCCGGGCCGCCGGTGCCGGAAGACGGAAGAGGACCGGCCCTTGCCGGTCCTGTTGACAAGAAGTCGGCCGGCCAGGTCGGGCCGGCCGGGTTGGTGGAAACCGGGGGAATTTAATTCCCCCGGGCAGTTATTTGGCGCCCCATTATGAGGGGGGCCGGTTTCACAAAGGGGGGGTGGGGGCAGGCGGCCCCCGTTTCAAGCGAGCTCGGCCTTCGGCCGAGCTGGCAGCGCGCCCAGCGCGCTGCCTTACGCCGAACCGGCGCGCTTGGCCGGTTCGCCGGGACGTGTCGACCCCGTCCGGGGCGGGTCGACCCGGTTCGGGCCATCCGGGGGGTCTCGGGCCGGGACGGCCCGGGCCCGAAACCCCCATTACCGAGCGGTTTGGTCAAATGCCCGTATCTTGGGCTACGAGCCTCCAAACGACTCGCCGTCAGCGGCAACGCGATCCTTGGATCGAGACGGTCCTTTCGGTATACTATACTCAAGGTGCACCTTCCTTTTCGGGAACCTACATGGTTAAAACTCCATAGTTAAGCGTGCTTTGCCTAGAGTAGTGATCAGGATGGGTAACCTCCTGGGAAGTTTCCCAGGGTGGGTGTGAGACGGAAAGGCCAATAAATAACAGACCGGGCGTCCGATTGACACGCCGTCTGTTTAGTTGAATTCCTCTAAGTGAGATGGATCTTTTGGCTTACTCCGCTCGAGGTTTGGATGCCGACGGAGGGCGGTCGGGTTGGATCGCACCGAAATCCAACCGGGCCCCTAGAACGAAAAAGCCAATAACTCTCAGACCGGGCGTCCGATTGACGTGTCGTCTGTTGCGTTGAGTTCCTGTTGACGATACGGAACTTTTGGCATCCTCCGCCCGAGTTTTGGATGCAGATGGATAGTGGCCGGGTTGGATCGCACCGAAATCCAACCGGGCCCCTGGAACGGAAAAGATGATATCTTTCTGACAGAACGTCCGTTTGACGAACCGTCAGCGGCGTTGGTGATCTCGTTGAGAAACGGTCCCTATGAGTATACCCTATGAGAGTTCGGGGTACAGTTGAGATACGGCCGGGTTTGGTTCGCTCACGAAACCAACCGGGCCCCTGGGACGAAAAGGCTAATAACTCACAGACCGGGCGTCCGATTGACATGACGTCTGTTGTGTTGAGACACCTATGACGAGGCGGTCCTTTGAGATACTTCTTCATGGGACTTTGAGATACTTGGAGTATCGACCTGTAGCTCATGGAGCGGACCCTCCTAGTGGCGAGTGTGCGGAGTATAGAGACCGTGTAACTGGTTGAGACCTGACGACTGCTTGACCGACTCGACTTGGAGTGAGTCGACTAGCCTAGTGGACGGAGCACTACTTTCTGAGGTGCAGACCCATGGCGGACGGAGCACTACCTGTGTGACAGTGCAGACCCGCGGTACTCGTCCAGAGAGTACCTCAGCAGGCTACTAGGGGATGTGCACTACTGTGTTTGGGTGACATACCTCGGCGGGAAGCACTACTGTGTCTGGGTGGCTGACCCGCGGTACTCGACAGGAGGAGTACTTCAGCAGTCTTAGGATAGTGAGCAGTACCTCGGAGTCGTGACAGGACCACTGTACACTCTAGAGACGGAGCTCTTCAGCAGTTACGGTTTCGATAATGAAAATCCTGGTTTGAGCTGAGACTTTTGACCTTGTGTTTACCTCATGATTGAGATGGGTCACTTGATAACTTAGGTATATGTATGGGAATATCCCTGGGTAGTAGTTATCCGTTGATTTCACAATCCTTGTGTTTCCTCATTATTGAGATGGGTTACATGATAACTTAGGTATATGTATGGGCATATACCTAAGTAGAGGTTATCTGTTGAGATCTTCTATGTGGTTATCCTTGTTGATTTTAGTGAGACCTTGAGGGTCTCGGGGTCCCTAATGAGTATCGTTATACACACCCCTGCACGGGCTATGCCCGCACCTCGTTGTGTTGGTTGCAGACGACGGCTAGTACTGACAGAGGCCGAGTGTTCGAGGACTGGACGGTACCTGGAGGTGGACTATACGACGAGACGGTACCCAGAGGTGGACGTGACGACGAGGCGGTACCCGAAGGTGGACCACTGGGCGGGACATACTTGGAGCAGACGGCGGGACCCGAGGAGCAGAGGAGCTGGCTGTACCCACCCTTCAGGTGGGATTTCCAGTGGATAGCTCGGCGTAGCAGCTTTACTTTTTAGTTGTTGTTTTCCCTTTCGAGTTGTACTTTACAGTTGGGCTTGTATTTCCGGCCCCTTTTTACTTTCCGCACTTACTGTTGTACTCAGTTTTTACTTAGTGTTTACTTCTCCCGCTTGTACTCTGTGTGATTGTTTACTTTACAAAGGCAATGCCTTCCCTTTTTACCGGGATTTATGCCTTGGTGCTAGTCGCCAGCCCCTGGCCTATGGAAGGCGGGCTTGGGGTAGTCACGGCACGGGCCCCAAGGACGGGTCGTGACACTACATACCCGTTAATTGGTTTTGCACCCATTGAAGAAGGTGCTTATGTTATTTTAGAGATGTGGTGAATTAATTCAGTGTGTGTATTTCCTCGCCACACTAATTTAGGGTGCTGATTATTGTTATATAGTGTTGTGATAAATTCCAATTGCGGGCGTGCTATTTTTGAAGTGCGTGTACCTAAACACCTATAAGTTTTAGTTAGAATGTATTGGCTCATCCAATTATTTGAGGTAGGGTTCCTATATTTTCTTAATTGATACAATATAGTATTTAATTATTTATCATTGTTGATAATTTTAACTATAATTTTTGGAATGAATTTATAGTTGTGTTATATGGTTTGTTAGATTACAAAATTATGTTTTTGTAATAAAACACCTCTAAAGGAGTTGCACTACATTCAATATAAAAACATAATGATTCGGCTAATATGTTTACTTATCTTGCTAATATGTGTTTTCATATTCATTCCATGTTAGAGGAAGCTGTTTAAATTATGGTAATTTGGTTTCTTAGAAAGGAGATGTATTTCCTTCATTATATGTTGACACACTTGGTTTAATTGGTAATTATGAGTTTATGAGTGGGATATATTGAGCTAATTAATTGTGAATTAATTATGTAATATGATAATGTAATATAGATAATTAATAAGTGGATTAATTATGAGTTATTGTGTGGGATGAGTTGAATTAATTAATTTTGAATTAATTACATTCGTTGATATTGTAAAATAGATTATTTATTGGGGGATTAATTATGATGTATTGAATTGGATATATTGAGATAATTATTTGTGAATTAATTATGTGCCTCTGATAATATGATCTATATAGTTAATTATGGGATTAATTATGGATATTTGAGATTTATTAAGGGAATCTTAATTATGTAAAAATAGTTATGGGATATGGTTGTGTTGTTGATTAATTAGTTGATGAATTAATTAATGTATGTTGTTTACATACTTAATTATTGAGTTAACTAATGTGATTGATGTTTTTAATGAATTGTTGAATTAATAATGATATTGGTGAAGAATAATTAATTGTGAATTAATTATATGTGAATGAATGGGAACATGGTCATTTAGGTAAGAATTATAAATAGTAACATGGTCATTATGATTATGAGTAAACAGAATGGGAACATGGTTATTCTATTTATATGTACAAATGGTAACATGGCCATTATTCTTATGATTTTAAAAGGGAAAGTTGCCATTCTATTGAGGAGTAGTCATGGAAACACGGCCATCCTACCTATGGTTGGAATTTTGGAATATTTGGTAATGTTGATAATAAATTTGAAATTAAAGAATAGAAATAATGGCACTCTATGAGATGTCCTCAATTGAAAATATTTCGATCTCCAACATGAGTTGAAATAGGTACCGTGATATGATATCACCTTTGAATACATCAGACTGTAACATGATTGGAAGAAGTAATTAAAATAAGATATCATATTTACACACTTCAGACTTATTCCTGAGATGAAGAAGGTATTAAGATATGAAATCACCTTCAATATTTCGGACTCCTCCATGAGACCAAGAAGGTATTAAGATCTCATATTACACTAGGAATGCTTTAGGATCTGGTATGAGAAGAATGTAGTATTGATGTACGGGTATCCACAGGAACCCTAGAGTTTGGAAATAAATATATAAAGGATATTATATAATGTGATAAAATTTTCATTATAATATATATATAGTCCCCATATAGACACTTTTTATAGAAACGTGCTGAAGCAGGTATTGCCATCAGACATCCCTTTAGGACCTAGATTTTTTGTTTTTTATTTATTAATTCTTTCATTTCTTCAATATACCAATACGTTGTTAAATTATATTACATTTTGTAGATTGACCTAGAAAACCGGTGGTCCCAACCAACTGGGATTTATATCTCAAATCAAACTCAAGCCGCCATTGCACTGTGTTACCTGAGTAGACATTCCTGTTCTCAGGGCCTTGGACTTTGATGTTGCCAGTTGATGTACCTGAGAGTAAGTTTCAAAGGACAGAGATAAAGCATATGATTTTCGTGGAGATTTCTGTTGGTGCTTTGATGAATTTAATTATTTATATTCTAGTATGTAAATTATGCTATTTGGTTTACTACTTTCAGATATGTATCCCAATAACATGCATGCATTTTATAAACCGGAATTGGAAATTTTCCTTTTTCTATTGAATTTGATATTGTCTTATGCTATTTTAATCTATTAATTTCTTGTTATCCTACTGTTGAAACTCTGATATGAGGGTATAGTCTACCCAATGAATATCCTTACACCCTCGCTTATAGTTAGCAGACTCTGACTTACGGGGAGGAACACTTGAGGGTTTGTGGGGACTTTTATGGCTACCAGTTCAATAATAAGTTGATTTGGGATGTTACATGTAATATCATAAGCATGAAGAAGAGCTCCAGTTATAGACATTAATTCTAGACCAATACTGGAAAGAACGTGTGATGGTTCTGCTTTAGGAGTAGAAGAATATCCATATTGTCCATAAACATACTTTTACTCACATTCTATCAAAAACATACCCTTCTGATTTCTTCTAAAATATTTACGCAATTGTACTCTTTAATTAAAATTTCAACAAATTTTTTTTTGTGACATACATCCTTAATACACCCAAAAACAATACAATCCACATGATAATGGGGAAGTTTTTAATACTCCACATGCAGATAAATATCATCAATCAGAGTTGAGATAATTCCTTATCAATGAGAGTTGCACTAATGTCCACCTCCACTAGAATTCTAAAAAAATGACCAAATAATACTTGTTTAGAATCCCTATCAATCCTAATTGGAATCATGTTGTCATGGTAATATCATGTAAGATTTTGGGGTGCCATAGGATCTAATTGAGCTCATAGATCATAATACATACATGTTTAAAACCAATTCAAACATTTAAAAAATTAAAGTCCAAGGTCTATTCATGAAACCAAAGTGTTCCAGGATTAAGGTACAGGGAACCTATGATCCATGAACCATGACTCAGTTCATCTGAAAGAAATAAACAGTGCAAGAACCCATGACCAATTGAGACCCATTTCCAATAAAAGATCCCCAAATATTTGAATCCCAATGTACTAAATCATCAAGATACCATGGTTTCTCACCCATGGAAAGATTGATTATAGATATAAGATAATTTTTATCAATCTCTAGCCTCTCTAAGATTACATTTGAGTTTGTCTCTATGAGATCCAAAAAAGAATTTCTAAAAATTGTACGTATATAAAATTAAATATATGTGGAAAGAGAACTCGTACCTTCCTCAAAAGATGACGCCTGAACACAATCAAAATTACCATTTAGAGGAATGGATTGGAGACTAGATCCATCACTAATATTCAATGATCGACTTCCATAAGCCAATCGCCATTTCGACTAGAAAATGAAAAGATGAATGCATTCTTCCATCAGTTTCTAATCAAATTTGATTATTAATTATCAATATAATTTAAATAATTATTAACTTTAAACTATTAATAATATAATTAATAATAATTGATATAATTATAATTAATAAATAGAAAATATAAATTATTTAATTAATTAAATATTGTATATTTTTATTTTTTTATGTCAAATATTAATATTTATATTTAATAATATTTTATTTATTATGTATTTTAAATAATTTTTATTTTCAATAATCTAATATATCATAATTAAATGTCTTAAATTTCATTTACTCTCTAATTATAATTTATATTTTAATCTTTTAAAGTAACAAACATCTTTTAAAATTTAAATGTTATATTTTGAAACAAAAATATTTTTTATCATTTATATTATCAAATTTTTATTATTTTGATGAAAATATTTTTATTTTTAATTATTTTATATGTGTTAAGACAATGTTTTTTAATTTTATTTTGATTTTATATATAATTTATTTATATAATCTTTCATAGTTTATCAAATGAAACAAAAAAATCTTATTATGTTTCCATATGTATGTTTAGAAGTTTATATAATATAATATATTAACATAATTTAAATAAAACATAAAAAATACACCAAAATTATAAAAATATTTGAAAATACATATAATTTCATAAATAAAAAAAATCCACAATTAATTTACGACACAAAAAATTTATTGATTAAAAAAATGAAAATTCAAAAAATTTATGCGTATTAACTATATTATAAATAACATTAAGTTGAAATTTAGAATATAGAATATAAAAATTAAAAATAATTGAAAATAAAATAAATTTTAAAAAGACAATAAACAAAAAAATTCAATTTTAAAAAAAAATTTATCAGTAAAAACAATATACAAGTGAAAATATTACGATTTAAAACAATAATACTTTTTCCATTGAAATTAATATTTATGAAATTATTTTTATTTTATATTATTTATTATATGCTTTGTTATTGTGTAAATTTTCATTTAGATTGTATTTATATGTGAAAATTTATACGATTTCAAAGGCACCTAAATGACGCATTATTATATTTTAAGTTGGTGATTTTGAAGGAGTATAGATTAAAAAATAAAAATAAAATAGAATAGAAATTTTTTAAATTGAATAATCATATAAAAAAATTGTAGGAAAACATTTTTCATAAATATAATAAATAATAAATAATTTATGTAACAAAAACATTTTTTATTAAAAATATAACATTCACACATTAAAACATTTACTCTCAAAAATTATAGTTTAAATAAAATCTAAATGAAATTTAAATCATTTATTATACAAATAAAAATAAATTTAAAATAAAATATATTAAAAAATATTAAAAACTAAAAAATAAAATTTCATAAAAAAATATTATATGAAAAAAATCACAAGTACAAATGTTTTGTTTTGATTTAATAATATTTGTCTCAATTGAAATTAATTTTCCTAATTTTGTTTATCATTTTTTAATGGAAAATATTTTATATATGATTAGTCTGTGTGTAAAATTTCATTAAGATTGTATTTATACTTCATAATTTATAGGATTTCAAAATCACTTACTTGAAAAATTATTATATTTCAAGTTGGGGATTTTGATTGTTTATAAATTAAATATTATAAATACAATCTATATTTTTTCAAACTAACAAAATATAAAAAATTAATTGAAAATAAAAATAATTTCATTAATATAACAAAAATTGTTGTTTAAATGACAAAAAGATTTATTGATTTTAAACAAAACATTTAAATTTAAAAATATTTAGAAGCATTAAATATAGTATAAATAATATCTAACTTAAATTAAGGTAAATGATTGGAAAAATAAAAATTAATTACAAATATATGATATTCTAAAAAAAGAATAAAATGAAATAATTTATATAAAAAATTCCATTTAATATTTTTGACATGAACTAATGTTATATTATGAAACTAAAATATCTTTTTCGTTGAAATTATTTTCCATAAATTTTAAATGTTTTTTTTAATTTTCAATTGTTTTTTATATGATTAGTCAATGTAAAAAATATCATTGAGAATTTGTTTATACTTCATAATTTATAGGATTTCAACGAAACCAACTTGAAACAGTTCTATATTTAAATTAGATGATTTGGAAGGTGTATTAATTAAATATTCAAAATAAAATCTAAATGAAATTTTACATAATAACTATTCTTAGAAAAAATAATTTAAATTAAAAATAATTTCATAATTGTGATTAATAATTACTTATGACTAAACTTTTATTGTTTAAAAACATAACATTTACAGTTTTAAATAATTATAGGCATAATTTTTATTATGTGTTATATTATTAAATAAATTACAATGATGTATTGTTAATTACTTTATTATTATTAAATATCTAGAATTACATTATTATTAAAAATTAATTATATTATTAAATATTTTCAATAATTTCAACAATGTCTATGAATTATGATGAAAATAATATAATTATTAATGTTACTAATAATTTATTTAATAATATAATTTAAAATAAGTATTAATTAAATTTGTAATATAAAAATATAATAATAATAATAATAATAACAACAACTACTTGGTTTATTTTTAAAAAGTATTTTACTTAATAATAAAAATATTTAATACTATGATATACAAAATTATTGTCATTATCATTATCATTATTAAAAAACATAATAAAAATAATAATTTACATGACACAAAACATTATTTCTTAGTAATAATTCGTAAAAATTAGATTAAAAATAATCACTAATTATTTTGAAATCTCAAATTAGTTATATTATAAATTAAATTTTTTATATTTAGTATTATAAATTATTCAATATTTTTAATTCTCCCTCCCTAACCATTTTTAAATATTATATTTTATTAAAAATTATATTATTATTAATAAAAAATTTATTAATCATGACGTTTTATATTTTTTAATATTAATTATATTTTGAACAACATTAATGATATTGAATGTAATAATTACTAGGACATTATTATCTCATATTTATTCCATTATTATATAATAACTATTTATTATTAAATTTTATGGTTATTAAATTATTACAATTAATGTGTTATAATACATTATATATAATTCATTAAATAGTGGAAATGTGGTGTATGAATCCCACGTCAAAAACCTAGAAAAGATATCGGGTATTGCACCCTTATTAAAGGGGTGGTTAAGTGGGATTTTATGTAACATTTTTGAATAATTATAATAATGTAATATCAAATGTTTAAACTGTTAAGTAATATTTAATTTAATATTATATATTTTCTATACATATATATAAACAAAACAGAACAAAACAAAAAAATTTAAATTTTAAAAAAAGAATGGGTGTTATACAGGACAAAACCTTCTTTTTTTAATGAAATCACTTTATGAGATAACACCTTATTCTAGGATATTATAAATAAGGAACTCTCTCAGATAATTCCTCCTTCAAATGATATATAAAGAATGTATTTTTCGAGAAAATGTCTTCTTTATTATTCTTTTAAATAACGTTCTATATCAGACATCACCCATTATTCAACACTACCCCATGGGTTCCAAACAAATATTGGGAAATATTTTACCATTATAAATATTTTTGTAATTTATTTAATTTATGATGAAATATAGGAATGTTTTCCATCTTAAGACCATAGTCACTTATAACCCCACCACTGACACCTCTAATTTCCCAACTCTTGTTTCACACACAATTGAACCACAAAAAAGTGAAGAAAAAATTAATTTCCTAGGGAAGAAAAAATGGTATTATAAAAAATGAAGTTATTCTAAAATAATAAATGATAGAGCTTACCACATGTGGGATGACATAAGATTTTGAGTTAGTTACATGATCCATCAAAACGACGTCTCGATTCAGAAATGTTGGATCTTCATAGATAATGATCATCATCCAATCGGTTCTGGAAGTGACCAAAATTGGTAGGTATCCTCCTCCACACAATGAAAATGGGATGTGAAACTGGGAGGATTAGATCAATTAATTAATTTCATTTAATGTAATTTAATTATAATTTTATTCCACATGTGATATGTGGTACCCAGAAACACTGACGTGAACTAAAATTAAAGAAATATTATGACAAAAACCATATTCCCAACCTAACTACAACATTTATTTTCCCATATATTATTAATTCAAGAACCCATCAATAATTCATCAACATTAGAATGACACGACTATAAATATAGATTTTATTACGTTAATTTTTTTTGATTTCCTGTTTCACATTCTCTTCGGTACCAGCTCATCTCAGCGGTAAAACACCACTCCCAAAATCAATATAAAATTAAAATAAATATTTTAAAATCATTTTATAGGGTAGATTTTCAATTTTACCCATTTTTAAAAATCCACAAGCTCTGATGTTCTAAAATAATGTGCTGGAAAATAATGGTAACTACAATATTAACCCAACCCAATGTGGTGAATTTTATAAATAACTAGTTTCTATATGAATCATCAATATACAATGTAAACAGTAAGAAAACAACAACATATATTTTCATCAAAATCATATTAATATCCTTGATATATTTTTTATAATGGATTTACATAGGTCACCACAATCACATTGTAAAAACCCACATCATTTCAAGTTTGTGGAATCTAGAATCAACAAGGAATCGAATTGAATTGAACACAGTGTAAATATAAATACTAAATTTTAAATTGGAAATAATGGGGTTTTACTTTATTGTGGTGTTAAACATGAAATTTTGGAGGTGGGATAATTCCCAAAATATGATGGGTACAAGGTTTCATATTTTGGTTTTATAAAAATCAATTTTGAGTTGTAAAAAATACCACCAAAAGCATGATATGATTCAAAACTAAACCCAGTTGGAAGGGATGTGGAAATATGATACATCCCATTCAAATTAAAACCTGATTGATGGCCAATAATAACCAGATGATGGGATACTAGGATCCTGGTGGGCCATCAAACTACTAGTGGTGGGTCACTAAGAGTTCTGAAACTACTGGAGATAATGTGTTTAAAAATATTTATTCTATTTGTTTACAGTCATATAATACCATTCCTCACCCCCTCATATTATAACATATAAACAATTCTCCTTCAATTTACTATATTATACTTCCTAAAACTTCTCTTTAATCATTGATCTCCATATATCACTTCAACATAGTGTTTTCTATGGCAGTTGACTTCTATAGGTGGAGATTCTCTAGTCATTTTTTCATTATCACTATTATTCAAGAATAATCCCTTATTTAAATCCTTTTATCTAAGTAATATTTTTGAAGAGAGTGTTGATGAATCATGATGCCATAATGAATGAGTAATCATTGATAAGAATATGGTATGTAGTCACATTATTATTAAGTAACAAATCACATTTTGTTTTTGTAATGTGTGTGTAGTTGGGGGTTTAGGCTAGGATGACGATATTGTGAAATATTAATATGCACTAGGTAGGGATTATTATTGTTTTAATGGTTGTTATATAAATGTTTTGGTGATTTTAAGACTGATGGATGCCTATGTCACAATGGTGTGCTGACACCAATTATCTATAATTGACCCCTAAATGGTTTTATAATATGTTAATAACTTATATTATACTAAAATTTTTATTTATGTGTTGATTAAAAGATATTCACGTGGGTAGGTTCTCAATGTTTTAGTTTTATGAGTCATTACGCATTTTATTTTAGTGGGTAAATAAATATTTTGTGTATATGGACCCTAAAAGTACATTAGAGTTGGTGGATTGTGTTGGGTTTTATTCACTAAAGAACTAAACATAATGTGGTGAATGTCCAAATTTCATAACCTATTATCTAATGTGTTATTTTATAATGTATACTTTTCATATCGAAAATGGTGCTTGATATCATTCATATACCCCCCATCCAGGTTATCAAATTTATTTCTACTATTTATAAAGAATGTGACGCTCTATTGGATCATTAAATTTTTTTAAAGTGGTTGAATAATTAAAATTTAATGAGGTTACCATGGTAAATTGTTATAACAAACAAAAAATTTTATATGTTATGAAATATTGAAAATATAAGAGGATCCTTCATTAAATGATAAAGGCATATAATGTTATGTTTCATGAATCACATTCATAACACATTACAGATTATTATCATGTAGATAAAACTATCTTATGTTCTCTTATCAGTTTTCTTATGAGGATGATGTATTAACACATCATTCAGAAGATTGAGGTCCCATAAAATTTTATACTAATTCACATTAGTGGATGATATCATCAGATACAAGAACCATTTGGTTGTTTCTAATGGAAGTTAATCAAACTCACTTCCAATTAAGATTAATATTTACATAATTATTTTAACTATTTCATCACTTTTATCTTATTTATTCTTCTCATATCTAATCTTATACTAGATTTCAAGAATTATACTATAGTTAATATGTATTGTGACATCCCTTGAAATCCATAAAAGGTGTTTGATCACAGGTTAATGTTGAATTGATAAGATGATGTTCGGTTTTGAAAAGCTAAAATTTATTCTTTTTAGAAACCATATAATGGTAAACATAATTATTGAAGGTTTTATATTTTTTTCTAATAAAATTAAAATGATTTAATTTTCTTATGTTTGTGATATAGTTTTTTTAAATGAAAAGTCCTTGTTTCAATATAAATATAAAACAAAGGATCTAATTCAATGTTACCATAATCATGATAACTAATATATATACCATGGTGAGAGACACCATAAAAAACATTAAGACCATGGTCGATATTAATAAGCTGTGTTGGTTCTTGGTGATTTTAGCGAACTGAAATGAATTGATTCAAAAAAATATATTATTTTTAATTTAAAAAATAAATAAATAATGGTTTGGACTTTGATGTGGTCCCTTGTTAGACCAAGGAAAAAACTTCTTGTGGAATTTCATTACGACATTGTTTGAGTAGAGTATATTCGAGTCCGTATTAGTTTCAACAACTTTACTACTTCTTGGTGAAAATATTTTTTGTACATAGGAACATTAAAATAATTTTATTTAAAAAACCATAAATATCATGTCCAAAAGTTCCCACACTAAATCGATTGGATTTGTAACACCCCAAGCTTCTACGGTACGCTTCTCTTTGAATAATGTGATAGCATGTGTTGTACGCAACACCGAGTTCTAACACACCATAACTAATCAAACTAGCCGTTATGAATAGTAATACCTACTTTTTGAAATTATATATATTTTATATTTGAAAATGGACTTCATTTTTGGATTCGGAATATCGAATTTAGCCTAAGGTGAAATTTTGGTACATTTCGGATAACTTTCATATTTTGATGAATAGTGAAAATTACTAAGTTTTAATTAAAAACAACTTTTTTAATCAAAATAATTAATAGTGATAAATTATGAATTTGAGTGGTTTTAAATTATATTTAGAATATATTGTTACCATTTAATATAATGTTGGTCATTGGACATAATTTTACAATTAAATCGAACATAAACGAGTGTCAATCTTTTGATTGTTATTATCTCTTAAAAACGCGCTTTTTGTTTTGACAGCGGGAATTAATTTTAAATTAATTTCTGCCACTTCTGTGTTTTGAATTTAGTAAAATGGATTCCATATTTGGAATCAGGATGTTCAAATTGTGTAAATAGGTAACTTTTATTTTTAGACATTTTGAATAATTACTGCGGTAAATATTTTATTTACCATGGTTAAGGGTAAATCCGGTAAATAAGGGTTAACAAATAATATTATAATAATACTAAATTACCCTAAAACGTGTCTTAACCCTATTGGTTGATACATTGTCGACCATGGGAATCTTTGGGTCGATTTTGGGACCCCATGGATCCACTTGTAAGTGATAATGACACTTTATTTTAATGAATTCAAAAATGACACAAGCATATATCTTTTAGAAAAACAATTGTTACATAGGGTTATATATGTTGGATTTTAGATTATAAATATTCATTAGAAAGATAAAACGATTTCCTACATAATTATATTTTATTTATAATTTTTATACGTTAAATAATTTATTTTATTTATGACACAATGATGATGCAGTAATTACTATAATAGTGAAAAATTAAAATAATTGATATTATAAATACCCAAATAAATATAATATGAAACTTTTAATGAATTAAACTAATTTTCTAGGATAATATGATATATTAGGATTGATTTAATTGACTTTTTTCGAAGTAATCAATCTGTTATGAGTTTCAAAAAAATCAACTATTGAATAGTGTCAAAATTGACATAAAAGAGTTCTTAAAACAAATATTATATTATTAATTGATATTAAATTCCTAAAAATCTACGGTTCGGCCAAGAGACTTATATCATGATAGGTTCATCAATAATGGACCACTTGGGGGTCGATTGGATGTATATAGTAAGTTTATTAACCATATTATATAAAAATACAAAGAGACATTGTAAAAGTGAAACTAATTAACTTAAAGTTAATACTTAAAGATAATGTTAATATAAGTACCCAAACCTGTCTAAATTCTATTTTTTGATTTGTTTTCGACCCATCCCAACCTTAACCTTTGAATAGTCAACTTTGGAGCCATTGGAAACCGATTATGAATTTATTATAAACTAATATCTCTAGCTTTTCCAAAGGTGCCCCTCACCCCTCTTATAAAAGGTCACTTCTCCTTCCCATTTCTTCACACCTTCAAAGCCTTTTGGTTCGGCCAAACTCTATCCAAATACTCTCCCAACATCCCTAACTACAACCTAGAGGCCTTATTTTGATCCGAAAGCCAACCTAAGGAGCCCTTTTGATCAAATAAAAAGGAAGAACCCGAAGAAGAGGTAATGATTTCACCACCCTTTTCTAAGTTCATTTCTTCTTCCACTTTTTCTTCCATTGTTGTTACCATTATAAAATAACAAATACAGTATCATATATATACTGTGATGTTATTATAAATATGGTACATCCATATTCAGTATTCTATCCACCCTTTGAATAACATGTCACCATACGTGCGTACGTACGGCTTACCGTCTCCACGTCGTGGTGTAATTGTTATTCAATATAATATTATTTGGATGGGTATAATAATGATGTGTAACTCATGTAAATAATAAATATAACAAGTTAAGGATTCTGTATATATGATATACCATCCATTATATATTATTTTAATATCAAAAGAATGATATTGTCGCTCGTGCGTACGTACGGACTACCGTCTCCACGAACATGATGAGATTCATTCTCCATTGTATCCATTCAAGTATAATTATCATTTGATGATTTAAAAGATGATGTTTAAGGACTTGATATCATTCAGGATATGAATAATATAAAACCTATCCTTTACAAACATGTCTTACGTAACAAAATATATAAAAGAAAACAAGTAAGTTAACACCCGAAACAACGATAATTCTAAGATATTATTAACAAATCAATGTTAAAAGATCATATATGATATCATATTAATATATATGATTCTTGTATAATTTAATAACAATTATTTCACCATTATACAGGAGGTTAACCTACCCCAACCAAGGAAAATTACAAGGTAAGGGTTATTTCACAATCTCTTCATTATCCGAGGTTGTTTATATGTAATAATCTACTGGGATCTCTTTATCATCCACATCCATGTTTCTTAAAAATGTATTTCAAAACATTTTTACTATTTACTAGAATATGAGTTAAAGTCATTTATACCCTTTTTGACTTTTATAAGTGGTTTATAAAGGAATCTTTCCATCGTTTTCAAAACAAGGTCCTTTTTAACCTTTTCGACAGAATTAAGGTAAGAATGTTTTTTAACTTATACGGCGAGTGCGGCTATTTTCCGCCGTTATAAAATCTTCAAAGCTTCCCTTACAAGCTTATAAGAATATTTTCAAAGAAAATGTCTTATTTTATATGGATCTTAAATGATTTCAAAATAAAAGGAGATATTTCTTTAAAAAGAATTTTGATTTCATCTATGTCAACATCCTTTGATGGATTTTAAGATTATTTGAAGTTGATTTATTATGATACAAAACTTCTATATTGTATTGAAGGTTTTGTGATATGTTTGACTGTGGATGTGCTATTTTTATACCATTCATAGTTTATAGTGAAAGTATTGACATTTCGTATGCTAGTTTTAATACGAATGTTTATGTTATGTTTAAACCTTTTCATATGGGAATGCATTGGACTTAATATGTGACGGGTGGAGCCCGCTATAGCTCCTCGATGCATCGGTAGGTCTCATGAGACAAACTAGTGTCTTGGCACAAGTCCATGACAAAATCTTATTTGTAGTCTTGGCACGAGGCCTTGGCTATGTGGTTATGATAGTCTGGCATTATGCATTCCAACATTATGAAAGTGGTTATTGATTTTGCATGTGATTATTCGATTAGTAGAATATACATGTGAACAAGTAAATGGCATTATTTCATTTTACTTTTTCCATACTATGTTGAAGTTCAAGTTTAAAAGGATTTTGTTTTAGTGATTCATTGCCTTAAATGTTTATGCTTATTTTTTAATGTTCCGCTATATTGTTATCCTTACTGGGCATTTGAGCTCACCCCTTTTCTATGTTTTATTTTTCCCAGGATGTGAAGATGTAAGTTATGAATGACCTGCAGGGATATTATGAGGGGATTATAGTGTGGACTATGGAAACATTATGTTGTTGTAGTAGTTTTTCATTTTATGATGTAATGTAAAACTTATGAATATATCTAGTGTTTCCAAGGCTACTAAACCAATCGGTCTTTCGAGATTTGATCTTTCTTGTGATCATGCCAATGTTATGTAATAATGCACCGACTCTGGGTAACTGGGGTCGGGGCGTTACAGTTGGTATCAGAGGAAGTTTAGTAAAAACCTTGGAAGCTATATTTAGATAAACTCTGATTAGAGCACGTTGACCTAAGATGAACTTTGAGGATTAGTATAGAAGAACTTCCTAGAATTTTGGTATTGTAGAGATTTTGTGAGTTTTCCAAGCAATACATCCCTGTCTGGATACGAGTAGGTAGAGGCGGCTCTTGCACAGATGTACCTATGGGTAAAATCCGAAAACACCGCTTTGAGCTAGACTCGAACGGGAACTGGTGCACGACAACGGGCCTTGCTGCACTCTTGGTTACGACACTCCCGGGGGATATGCTTAGGATAACTCTCATTTTCTTTACAAATCATTTTGAAGGGATTATGAGTATATACTTCCTCAAAGAAAACATTCTTATGATTATGGATTATATCCATAAATAGTTCAATTTATGTTAAGTGTTTTATAAGTATGGGATTATGTATTTTTATTCATAAACTGATCTAGTTTATGCCATTGTTTAGAAATGGCGCCTAGTGGAAGAAATGGAAACCGTATCAATGCACGCACTCCATGTAGGGATTTCCCTCCTGCTCAAGATAATTATAGTGGGGCTGGTGATGCAACTGGTGTTGATCAGCTAATCACCATACTGGGACAACTTACTTAGGTTATGAATAATAACCTTACCCGTATGGAGCACCCTGATCCGCAACGTGGAGGAGCAATGTTAGATCGATTCATGAGGCAACAACCACCAACGTTCAATGGGAATACAAATCCCTTAGTAGCTGAGCAATGGATATTTTCCCTAGAGAAAATATTTCAGGCTTTGGGGAGGAGTGAAAGGGAAAAAGTTATCATGGCAGTTTACCGCCTCACTGGAGATGCTGATCAATGGTGGTCATTGATTCAAAATACAAAGGAAGATGATGAAGTATCAAATATGGAATGGAGGGAGTTAAAAGATCTGTTTTTAGAAAAATACTTCCCTCGCGACCATCGAGTAGATATGGAAAGGCAATTTCTGAGTCTGAGACAAAAGGAGGATGAGAATGTCACAAAGTATGAGGCTAACTTTACAAGGTTAGCGAGGTACGCTGGTGATTATATTCGTAACCCAAAAAGTAAGATTGATCATTTCTTTTATGGGTTAAAACCATTTCTCCGTCGAGCGTTAGTCTCACAATCCTTTTCATCGTACGAAGACATTGTCTCATGTGCTATCAAGACCGAAAAGGAATTCTCAAAGTCTTATGACTTTAAAGCAAAGCAAGAGAAGAAGAGACCTGCTGATCAATTTGGGAATGGAAATAAGGGGAAGAAGGGAAAGGTTGAATATCCATCTTGTGGTAAATGCGGGAAGAAACATCCTGGTACTTGCTTGAAGGGAATGGGAGTCTGTTACAAGTGTGGTGAAAAAGGCCACCAAGCTCATGATTGCAAGGGGAAGAAGGAAGATACCAACGTTCAGTGCTATAATTGCAGGGAGATGGGGCATTATGCAAATGCATGTCCTAAGCGTCAGGAGAACTTACCTCAGAAAAGGCCAAGGGAACAAGGCCAGGCTTATGCTATCACTACTGCTGAGGTAGAAGCTCCGAAAGACGTGGTGGCAGGTAATTTAATGGTTTCCTCAAGTTTAGCAAATGCATTATTTGATTCTGGATCATCGCATTGTTTCATATCTTCCCAGTTTGCTAAGAAAATTAGATATTTCCAATTTGATTTAATAAGGGAGTTGTCAGTTAAAACTCCTAAGGGAAGTATCGTTGCAACAAATTTTTGTGAATCAGTCCCCATTAGAGCACATAAATTTTCTTTATCTGCTGATTTCATCGTCATACCTATGATTGAGTTTGATATAATCCTCGGTATGGACTGGCTTTCGGACTATGATGCGAAGATTTATTGTAAGAAGAAAGAGGTTACGATTCTTGATGATAATGATAAGGAGCACCTTATTTTTAGAGAAGAATCGTCACCACATAATTCTTATTTAGATCCACCCCCAGTAGCTCAACTTAATTCAATTATTGGGGAGGAAGAGAATGAAATAACTGTCGGTGAGGAAAGGAATGTTCAAATAGAGGATGTACCTGTTGTGAAAGAATTTGTAGATGTATTTCCGGAAGATTTACCTGGACATCCTCCAGAACGAGAAGTTGAGTTTTCTATTGATTTGATTCCTGGATCAAGGCCTATATCGAAGACCCCTTATAGAATTGCCACTGTAGAGTTAGTCGAACTAAAGAAACAACTAGAGGAATTGAGTAATAAGGGATTTATTCTCCCTATTGTTTCTCCATGGGGAGCCCCTGTTGTTTTTGTTAAAAAGAAATATGGATCTATGAGGTTATGTATCGACTACAGGGAGATCAATGCTATAACGATAAAGAACAAGTATCCCCTACCTCGTATTGATGATTTATTTGACCAACTGCATGGAGCTCAATACTTTTCAAAGATTGACCTTCGATCTGGATACCATCAGTTGTGTGTGAAGAAGGAAGACATTCCGAAAACATCATTTCGAACCAGGTACGGGCATTACGAGTTTACTGTAATGCCGTTTGGATTGACTAATGAACCCTCTGTATTCATGGATCTAATGAATAGAGTTTTCAAGGAGTATCTCGATGAATTTTTTGTGGTATTTATTGATGATATCTTGGTATACTCCAAAACCTACGAAGATCATGAAAATCACTTGCGCAATATCTTGAAGACTCTGAGGAGGCATGAATTATATGGGAAGTTTAGCAAGTGTGAATTCTGGCTTCAGGAGATTTCTTTTCTTGGCCATATTGTCTCTAAAGATGGAATCTCTGTTGATCCTTATAAGACCAAGGCAATCCAAGAATGGACAGCACCTACGAGTATAACTAAGGTACGTAGTTTTATTGGTTTGGCAGGTTATTATCGACGTTTCGTCCAGAATTTTGCCCGATTGGCTAACCCATTAACGAAGCTCACACGTAAAGGGGTTAAATTTGTTTGGAAAAAAGAGTGTGAAGAATGTTTCGAAGAACTGAAGAGAATATTAGTCAATGCTCCTATATTGACTCTACCATCGGGGAATGATGGGTTGGTTATTTATAGTGATGCATCGAAGAAAGGACTTGGCTGTGTCCTTATGCAGAATGATAGAGTTATTGCCTATGCATCATGAAAGTTAAAAATTCATGAACAAAACTATCCTACTCATGATCTCGAGTTAGCAGCAGTGATCTTTTCTTTGAAGATATGGAGGCACTACCTCTATGGTGAAAAATGTGAGATTTATACTGATCACAAGAGTTTGAAGTATATTTTCTCACAAAAAGAACTCAACATGAGGCAAAGGAGATGGCTTGAATTACTCAAGGATTATGATTGTACGATACACTACCACCCAGGGAAGGCAAACAAGGTGGCAGATGCTTTGAGTAGAAAAGACCATGGAGTTTTGAACAATATGAGAATTGAAAGGGATCCAATTTTCATGGATCTAGTGAAGATGGACATGGGAATAACCAGGGAAGGTGAAACATCAATCCTTTTTCAAATGGTTGCCAAACCATCTTTACTAGAAAGGATTAAGAGTTCTCAGACCGATGATGAAGAATTCCAAAAGAAGATTAAAGCTGTGAATGATGGGAGATTGAGAGACTTTGTGTATGAAGATGGAATTTTGAAATTCGGGAAGAGACTTTGTGTTCCCAATATACCTGATCTAAAAAGGGAATTGCTGGATGATGCTCATAGTTCCAATTTCTCTATACACCCTAGGAGCACCAAAATGTATAGAGATTTGGAGGAACATTTTTGGTGGGACAACATGAAGAGGGAGATTGCTGATTTTGTGTCAAGATGTATGGTTTGTCAACAAGTGAAAGATGGAAGGCAACAGCCTGGAGGAGTCATGCAACCTCTTCCCATACCGGAGTGGAAATGGGACAATGTTACGATGGAATTTGTCATGGGGCTACCAAAGACTCCTAGAAGGAATGATGCAATATGGGTTATTGTTGATCGTCTTACCAAGATAGCACATTTTCTTGCTATAAGAGAAGATCTACCCCTGGAACGTCTAGCAAGACTATATATTAATGAAGTTGTGAGACTTCATGGAGTACCCCTATCGATTGTTTCTGATCGCGATCCCCGTTTTACTTCAAGATTCGGGAAAAGTCTTCAGAAATCCCTGGATACTGAACTTTATTTGAGCACTGCTTACCACCCTCAGACAGACGGACAATCAGAACGTACTATTCAAACCTTAGAAGACATGTTGAGATCTTGCTCACTTGACTTTCAGGGTATATGGGATCAATATTTACCTTTGGTAGAATTTTCCTATAACAATAGCTTCCATTCGAGTATTCAGATGGCACCATTTGAAGCGTTATACGGAAAGAGATGTCGTACACCAACCTGTTGGGATGACATTGGTGAAAGAAAACTTGTAGGCCCAGAACTGGTGGAGGAAACGGTGGAAAAGGTGAAAGTAATCCAAAATCACATCAAAGCAGCTCAAAGTAGGCAGAAGAGCTATGCCGATAATCGAAGGAAGGATTTGGAATTTCAAGTCGGTGATCATGTGTTTCTGAAGGTATCTCCGTGGAAGGGAGTCATACGTTTTGGTAAGAAAGGTAAATTGAGTCCCAGGTACATCGGACCTTTCGAAATTCTAGAACGAATTGGGGTTGTAGCTTACCGATTGGCAATGCCGCCAAGTCTCTCCAAGGTTCACGATGTGTTCCACGTATCTATATTGAGGAAATACATGCCTGATCCGACGCATGTACTCACCTATGAGGAATTAGAACTGGAACCCGATCTGTCTTATTGCGAAGAGCCCGTCAAGATTCTTGATACGAGAGAACAAGTGCTGAGAAACCGGACGACGCGTCTGGTAAAAGTTTTGTGGAGAAACCATAAGATGGAAGAGACAACGTGGGAACCCGAGGAACTTATGATGAAGAACCACCCGAGTCTTTTTATGCAGTAATACCCTATAAATTTCGAGGACGCAATTATTTGAAGGAGGGGAGAATGTAACACCCCAAGCTTCTACGGTACGCTTCTCTTTGAATAATGTGATAGCGTGTGTTGTACGCAACACCGAGTTCTAACACACCATAACTAATCAAACTAGCCGTTATGAATAGTAATACCTACTTTTTGAAATTATATATATTTTATATTTGAAAATGGACTTCATTTTTGGATTTGGAATATCGAATTTAGCCTAAGGTGAAATTTTGGTACATTTCGGATAACATTCATATTTTGATGAATAGTGAAAATTACTAAGTTTTAATTAAAAACAACTTTTTTAATCAAAATAATTAATAGTGATAAATTATGAATTTGAGTGGTTTTAAAGTATATTTAGAATATATTTTTACCATTTAATATAATTTTGGTTATTGGACATAATTTTACAATTAAACCGAACATAAACGAGTGTCAATCTTTTGATAGTTATTATCTCTTAAAAACACGCTTTTTGTTTTGACAGCGGGAATTAATTTTAAATTAATTTATGCCACTTATGTGTTTTGAATTTAGGAAAATGGATTCCATATTTGGAATCAGGATGTTCAAACTGTGTAAATAGGTAACTTTTATTTTTAGACATTTTGAATAATTACTGCGGTAAATATTTTATTTACCATGGTTAAGGGTAAATCCGGTAAATAAGGGTTAAAACATAATATTATAATAATACTAAATTACCCTAAAACGTGTCTTAACCCTATTGGTTGATACATGGTCGACCATGGGAATCTTTGGGTCGATTTTGGGACCCCATGGATCCACTTGTAAGTGATAATGACACTTTATTTTAATGAATTCAAAAATGACACAAGCATATATCTTTTAGAAACACAATTGTTACATAGGGTTATATATGTTGGATTTTAGATTATAAATATTCATTAGAAATATAAAAAGATTTCCTACATAATGATATTTTATTTATAATTTTTATACATTAAATAATTTATTTTATTTACGACACAATGATTATGCAGTAATTACTATAATAGTGAAAAATTAAAATAATTGATATTATAAATACCCAAATAAATATAATATGAAACTTTTAATGAATTAACCTAATTTTCTAGGATAATTTGATATATTAGGATTGATATAATTGACTTTGTTCGAAGTAATCAATCTGTTATGAGTTTCAAAAAAATCAACTATTGAATAGTGTCAAAATTGACATAAAAGAGTTCTTAAAACAAATATTATATTATTAATTGATATTAAATTCCTAAAAATCTAAGATTCGGCCAAGAGACTTATATCATGATAGGTTCATCATTAATGGACCACTTGGGGGTCTATTGGATGTATATAGTAAGTTTATTAACCATATTATATAAAAATACAAAGAGACATTGTAAAAGTGAAACTAATTAACTTAAAGTTAATACTTAAAGATAAGGTTAATATAAGTACCCAAACCTGTCTAAATTATATTTGTTGGGTTGTTTTCGACCCATCCCAACCTTAAACTTTGAATAGTCAACTTTGGAGCCATTGGAAACCGATTATGAATTTATTATAAACTAATATCTCTAGCTTTTCCAAAGGTGCCCCTCACCCCTCTTATAAAAGGGCACTCCTCCTTCCCATTTCTTCACACCTTCAAAGCCTTTTGGTTCGGCCAAACTCTGTCCAAATACTCTCCCAACATCCCTAAATACAACCTATAGGCCTTAGTTTGATCCGAAAGCCAACCTAAGGAGCCCTTTTGATCAAATCAAAAGGAAGAACCCGAAGAAGAGGTAATGATTTCACCACCCTTTTCTAAGTTCATTTCTTCTTCCACTTCTTCTTCCTTTGTTGTTACCATTATAAAATAACAAATACAGTATCATATATATACTGTGATGTTATTATAAATATGGTACAGCCATATTCAGTATTCTATCCACCCTTTGAATAACATGTCACCATACGTGCGTACGTACGGCTTACCGTCTCCACGTCGTGGTGTAATTGTTATTCAATATAATATTATTTGGATGGGTATAATAATGATGTGTAACTCATGTAAATAATAAATATAACATGTTAAGGATTCTGTATATATGATATACCATCCATTATATATTATTTTAATATCAAAATAATGATATTGTCGCTCATGCATACGTACGGACTACCGTCTCCACGAACGCGATGAGATTCATTCTCCATTGTATCCATTCAAGTATAATTATCATTTGATGATTTAAAAGATGATGTTTAAGGACTTGATATCATTATGGATATGAATAATATAAAACCTATCCTTTACAAACATCTCTTACGTAACAAAACATATAAAAGAAAACAAGTAAGTTAACACCCGAAACAACGATAATTCTAAGATATTATTAACAAATCAATGTTAAAATATCATATATGATATCATATTAATATATATGATTCTTGTATAATTTAATAACAATTATTTCACCATTATACAGGAGGTTAACCTACCCCAACCAAGGAAAATTACAAGGTAAGGGTTATTTCACAATCTCTTCATTATCCGAGGTTGTTTATATGTAATAATCTACTGGGATCTCTTTATCATCCACATCCATGTTTCTTAAAAATGTATTTCAAAACATTTTTACTATTTACTAGAATATGAGTTAAAGTCATTTATACCCTTTTTGACTTTTATAAGTGGTTTATAAAGGAATATTTCCATCGTTTTCAAAACAAGGTCCTTTTTAACCTTTTCGACAGAATTAAGGTAAGAATGTTTTTTTAACTTATACGGCGGGTGCGGCTATTGTCCGCCGTTATAAAATCTTCAAAGCTTCCCTTACAAGCTTATAAGAATATTTTCAAAGAAAATGTTTTATTTTATATGGATCTTAAATGATTTCAAAATAAAAGGAGATATTTCTTTAAAAAGAATTTTGATTTCATCTATGTCAACATCCTTTGATGGATTTTAAGATTATTTGAAGTTGATTTATTATGATACAAAACTTCTATATTGTATTGAAGGTTTTGTGATATGTTTGACTGTGGATGTGCTATTTTTATACCATTCATAGTTTATAGTGAAAGTATTGACATTTCGTATGCTAGTTTTAATACGAATGTTTATGTTATGTTTAAACCTTTTCATATGGGAATGAGTTGGACTTAATATGTGACGGGTGGAGCCCGCTATAGCTCCTCGATGCATCGGTAGGTCTCATGAGGCAAACTAGTGTCTTGGCACAAGGCCATGACAAAATCTTATTTGTAGTCTTGGCACGAGGCCTTGGCTATGTGGTTATGATAGTCTGGCATTATGCATTCCAACATTATGAAAGTGGTTATTGATTTTTCATGTGATTATTCGATTAGTAGAATATCCATGTGAAAAAGTAAATGGCATTATTTCATTTTACTTTTTCTATACTATGTTGAAGTTCAAGTTTAAAAGGATTTTGTTTTAGTGATTCATTGCCTTAAATGTTTATGCTTATTTTTTAATGTTCCGCTATATTGTTATCCTTACTGGGCATTTGAGCTCACCCCTTTTCTATGTTTTATTTTTCCCAGGATATGAAGATGTAAGTTATGAATGACCTGCAGGGATATTATGAGGGGATTATAGTGTGGACTGTGGAAAAATTATGTTGTTGTAGTAGTTTTTCATTTTATGATGTAATGTAAAACTTATGAATATATCTAGTGTTTCCAAGGCTACTAAACCAATCGGTCTTTCGAGATTTGATCTTTCTTGTGATCATGCCAATGTTATGTAATAATGCACCGACTCTGGGTAACTGGGGTCGAGGCGTTACAGGATTTTGGACCTGATAAAAAGTAGTTTTTGGAAAAATTATTTTCCTAAATTGTTTTATATCAGGTGAAATAGCTTAATGCTTAATTTGTTTGTTAAATTAATATTTGAATATTTAGGGATATAAATTTTTTATATGATATTAATATTTTATGATTTAGTTTTAAATATTTATGATGTGTTATATAAAACATAAAACCCTACATATAAGAGTAACATGATTGATATGATTACTCAGGATTTAATTTTCTTATACCTTGACTTAATTTTTTTTATGGAGTTATGAGATTTAATTTTGAGGTTATGTATAGTTTTTATATATAATGTGTTTGAAAAAAATTGAATTATAGACACTCATGATTAAATAACCATTGGTATATGGAGTTTGAGTTAGAATACTCACAAGCATGGAGGATTATATATTCTCTATAAATTTTAGGTCTAACTAACGGTCTCGCTATGTTTACTCACAGTATATTTTTTTAGATTTTAAACAATTATAAAAAATTACATGAAATTTTTTCATTTTCCTTATACATGTATTGTATTTTTATAGGTTTAGATTTATTTTAATATTATTTTTCGGTTAGTGAAACAAAATATGAGTTTTATAATTAGTTAAGAATTAATATGGTTTGAATATATTAATTTGTTTGATGAAGTAGGTTATACAAAAAAAATATCTAGAAGAAAGCGTATATACTGGTATTACATTCTATGTAATGATTTCATGGGATACAATAGTCACCTCGGATTAGTATAGGATTTATATTAAATTTATGAGACTCAAAAATCCCCTTAAAAACTATGTGTTATATCCTTCCAAAGAAAACCCATGTCAAGACCTAAATCATCTAAAAAAGTTGTTCCAAGAGAAATCTCGGTGTCTTTGGATAATTAGATTTAATCCATATTTGAAATGGATAACCCAAATAATTGGGTAACTAAATCCCTATAAGTTCATTTAGTGAATTTGAGATAATAATCCTTATCATATAAGTTACTAGGAGAATATATTTGAGTTTATACATATGATGAATTTGGTTAAAAATATATCTAAATATATATACAAGAGTTATATGTGATATAATGGTAAGGATTTTCTATAGTAATTAATATGGACAAATAATGCAGATGATATTTGAAATGGATAGGATATAATAATTTAAAGGTGATCGACACCAAGAGTGTTAGTGAAGATCCATCTTCTAAAAGTTCCTCAGAATGTTATGATAATTTGATGATCACGTTGATCTAATATACAGTTCCATGGAGTTAATACTTCATTAAATCTAAGGTAATTAATGACACAATAACAAATTCATCATTAGATTTATCCAACCCTTGTATTCCAAAAGATGAATTTATACACCTTTAATTGAATAAATGACTAAATATGTGTCTATATCTGAGAAAAGATATAAAAAATTAAATAAGACTATTAATAATATATGTAATACCATCATAAGTCCTATCAAATTTGAGTGTTACATTAAATATATTATTTTTCAAATTATTTTTTTGGAATAATATTATTAAAATAATAAAAACAAAATTTCTTACAAAGTGCCATTCTAATTTTAATTTTAAATGAAATAATTTTGAACAGATTCTTAGATAGTTTAAACAATCTAAAACAACTTTTCATGTTATTTATACATCATATGGAGTATCAAATTTATATTATAATTATTTTCTTCAAAATAGTTAATCTTTCAATCCTTAGTGTCATAAAAGAGTTTACTAAAAATAGCATTTATTCCTAAATACGAATAAAGAATTAAAACCATATTGGGAATAAATTTTGAATGTACCAGTAGTTATTCAACACTACAGTGTAGAAAAAATGTGGTTTATGAAAATTTTATATTCAAACATTCCAAGGCCCAAGAGAATTTGGATACCAGATTATTAATTTTTTTAATGAGGAATGATGATGTGAAATAGATAAAATTTTCATTACAAAGTTCAACACATGAAGACATTGAATATAACCTTCATGAAAAATGGAATACTTAAACGATATATATTTTTTATGTGGATCCCTAAATGTAAAAATCCATATAATGATGAGATACTAATAATATAATGATATATTATTTTCATTTTTGATTAATTTTCCATAATGAATCATTTTTTCCAAAAGAGGAATTTTTAATGAATTTATAAAAATTGAAAATCAGTTTGGTGATATTTTTAAAACACATTTACACACTATGATATTTGAATTTTTTAAAAAATGGGTATGATTTATGTTAGGTGATCATTTTTTCTTTCCTCTTTTAATTTTTTATGGGCGTTGGAAAAACCCACGATAATCGTGGAGGAAAATCTTTGTTTATATAGAACATTACTGTCTCATGGTGAAGGATATTCATATATTACAGAGTAAATTTTTTCTGATGTTATATGAAATACCATGAATATATTTCAAAACTACACTTAGCAGAATGTATCATTTACTTCATGTGATTATCTTATGTATACCCCTCACAATATATTGTTCTATTCCTAGGAAACCTTGTAATTTTGAAGTCAATATTCTATAATTAATATTATTTTCCAATATATAATTAGTTTGTAGGATTTTGTTGTTATGAATATCTTTTAATTATATTCACATATAACAACAAAGTTTATTCTCATAGAGTGTTTGGTTAGTTCTTACATTGGGTTTTATTATTATACAACAGTTTTTACACTAATTATGTAACCATTTATATTAATTATACTTAAAATTTATAATTTACTTTATTATCCTTGATTTAGATAATCCTAAAAGGGGATATGTGAGAAGAAAATAAAAAGAGGATTAAATGAGTGGAATGTGAAAAAGGGAGTAAGTTTCCGTAAACGTATAATCAGAATGTAAAGTTAGAAAAGTGGGAGAAGGATTTTTTATTTGAAATTATTTAGAAATGGGAAGAATGTTTTTAAATATTCAGTATATTTATCATAGTGGAGTATGTTTATTAGAAGGATGGGTAGTTATTTAGTTAACTTAATTTCATCTGGATTTCCTTATTATCCGGTTTTGGGATTATCAAAAATGTGGATACCATTGAGAAATTTTTATAAAATTAAATCCTATAAATTTGATATATTTTTGAACCATAATTGAGACTTTATTTTAGTTGTAATTAATGTTTACTCTTATATATATATATATATTTGAAATTTAACTTAAAAACCACTAGTTTTGGTGAGTCCATTCTAAACCATAAATTTTAAGAACCCTTAAAATTCACCTAAACTACATTAAAATAGTGACAGTGTCAAAGCATTCAATTATGTTATAAAAAACTATTTCTTAAGAAATATGATTTTACCATTAGAGATTTTATTATAGAAACACATACAAATAGAGATAGAGTCATTCCGGAATAGATATTTTTATAGCTTAAATTATTTAAATAAATTTTTGTGCACTATCTCACTACTGGAGGGATTCCATTTGTATGGGTTTTATTGAGTGTTATTAGAGAGTATATTTGTGAGGGATTTATTAGAAATGGTTTAAGATTTATTATTTTAATAATTTATATAAATTACTTGGAAAATGAAAAGATTCATGGGATTGGAATTTATGTGTTTCTAAAATTATATAAAGTATGGGTATATGAATTTTTATCAATCAGAATGATCAATATGGATCTAAAGGCGAGGATTTGATAGAAATAGACATATGGATCTATGAAATTCAATTATATTAATGGATAAAAATTCATTGATGGTAATTATATGATTAAATGTAGTATTAGTATTGAATTAATATTGATATTTTTCATTATATACTGAATTTTATAAATATATTATTATTCATCTTAATATGTGGAAAATTTAGTATTGGTTGAATTTTTGAATAATTGTTAGTGATATGTTTTTCTATGAAGGTTTTGGATTCACATGAAACTATTTTTTAATATGTTAATTCAATGAGTATTGTTTTATTTCTAAATGGAATTGTATTTAAATATTATAGATAAGATATTTTGTTGAAATATAGCAAACTTATTTTTAAAATTTCCATTTAGTATTGTCATAATCACCCCTACATGCATACTTTGGTGTGTATGTATACATTATTTTTTGTGATGTTAGGGATTGTAGTGTCTTTTTTCACATTATAAATTGATTTTAAGAGCTACATCCCTAGATAGATATGATAATTTTCAACCAAAAATTAGTATAAGAGTTAAATTATCCATAGTGTCTTTGTGTAAATTAGTTTCATTCGGTGTTATATATTCTAGAAAATTTTTCTATTTTCATCAAATACACCATATATTATTTAAATTTTCCTTGAATTTTGGAACATGTTTTTAATAAAACATTAGATTTATTATAATTATTTTTAATTATTATAGAATAAATAGTTTTATAATGTTTTTTCATTATGAAACACAAGTTTTATGTCTTTGATGATTAGGGAGCATGTTTATAGCCATGTTGAGACATTATATTGGGTATCAAGATTCAAGAATATGGTTAATGAAATCATAGAATTTTCTCAGATATATATTTCATGTTGAGAGGTGAATATTATATTTTGGTTATGGATATATTGTGTTTAGGACTCAAGAGGAACTTAAAAAATTTCATATCCAACCTCTTTATTGTTAAATTTTTGTTTCTAAAGTGTCTAGGCATGATAATGGGTTGGAATAAAATATTTTCTTATAAATATTTAGAGAAATGGATTATAATAACCTGATATACTATTTGTCTTTTTTATATTTATAAATATTACATTTATTATATTATGTTACATTCAATACTTGACTAATCTAAAAACAACGAATCTTCAATAAAATAAATTTATAAAAAATAACCATTATAGCTGCTAATCTAGCAAGAATAGGTAGTAGAAATTATAGTTTGGATTTCTATATTTAAAATAAATTTATAATTTTAATTTTACCAAATTAAATTAATTTTGGTATTTATTATATCAATATTAACATAATATGAATTTTTATGTTGTTTTAGAAAATAATTAATTTGTGAAGTGAAGAGAAAAAATATACAATTTTATTAAAGATACCAATTTTATAATACTTTAAGGATTTAAAATTATAATAATCCCTTTTAATATATATTATATTAATTTAATAAATAATTTAAATCATTTAAAAATACAATTTTGAATTTACAAAATAAATTTTTAACATTTCTGATGTACACGTAATATTTTATACAAAAAATTTTTTTTATGTGATTATATTTAAAATTATACTTTATCAATATTAGAAATTATATACTACCAAATTTATTTCACATTTGAGTTAATTGTTTTTAAAATATTTAACAATTTCAATTTCATTTTTAGGTATAAAAATTATATTCGTAAGATTGAAGTAATTACCATGATAAATATGAAACAATTTTTAAATTAACTATTTTATTATTATGATGTTATTTTTATATAATAAATTAAATTTATATTTTTTAAATTATGTCTCAAATTTAAAATTTAAAAATATATGTAATTATTTGTGAACTCATTAAACTGGAAATCAATAGTAAAAATGATTAAGAACACATAATGATCAAAAGTCAATTTTCAACAAAAATAGTTTTTTTTATTAAATTAATTTTAAATTTTATTTTTCCATAATTATAAATTGAATTTGAATAAATGGAGTTTAAATTATGTTTCAAAAAACATTTATATTTTTATTGTATTTACGCTATATTTTTATATAAAATATAAATTTCTTAGTTACAAATATGTTACCAAAATAAATATCAAAATGTTAAAAAATAAAAACTTATGGTAAAAGAGTTGAAACATGGTTATAACATGAGTGGTAAGTATTTTATGAGGATATCTAAACCCAATACCACCCCTTAGTCTTTATTTTGTAATTTTTGAATCATTTTCCAAGTAATAGTGTTATAATATTGTGGAAGCGTAATGGGTATTCCTAAAAGTTCCATTTTTTCATTATAAATGGGGACCATTTCCTCCCTTACATGGTAAAACTCCCCATTATAATTTCCATTTAAATTCTTGAAAATATACCGATAATATATCTCCTTTAATTATTCTTAACACCATGATCTCAAGATGTTAGAAAATGTCATTCACTTTTAAGGATATCTCTAGAAGAAGATCAGGTCTCCAATGTAAGTATAACCTTATTCATAACATTTTTTCCTTAATAAACCTCTTCCAAAAATATTAAATCCATAAAAATATAATGAAATAAATATCATTATTACAATTAAATTTTATTATATTAATTTAATTACGATAAAAATTTTCCCTCTCTATCTACTAAAAAAAGCATCGTTAGTGCATTATACAGACTACTAACTCCAAAAGCACTATCTTTTGTTACTCATCATCTCTATTCATGGATGAAAAAAAGGATGAATTAGATTAATAAATAAAATATATATAACATAAAAATTATCCAAAAATTTTAAAACAACCATCAGCACTCATCATTAGTGAATATAGAAATATATTTAATATATAAACATTATTTCCATACCACTATCAATATTATGGATATTATGAAAATATTTTAAAATAATCTTAGGCATAGTCAACATACATAAATTTTTATAAACAATTTACCAAACAACCTCCAGTAACTAATATAGACAAGTTAAATATATTATAATTATATAAAATATGATAGTTAAAGGTTATTTTCATATGAGATGTAATTAAATAATTTTCTAATGTTAGTATTTAATAGAAGTAATTTTGTTATTCCTGATGTCAATCACAAGTGATGAGAATTTTTAGACACATAGGAAAGGGATATTCGATACCATATTCATCTATTTTTGGTGACACATTTTATTTTTCACAAATGTTTTGTAATACTTTTTCACATGACTTTATATTTTTGTATATATATCCCTTAAATATATACTTAGTGAAAAATAATTTTCATTAATGGTGTTAAAAATATTTATAGTTACCTTTGAGATTCCCAATATTAAGTAAACCTAATTCAATGTAATATTCAAATATCTTATCACATGTTAATAATAAAGTCCATAAAAAGATTTTTTCACAGGATTTTCTTCTAAAAACAAAATTATTTAATGAAGATTTTTTTTTTCAGTTTTGGTTTTATGGAAGTAAATTTACAATTTCCTTACTCTAATAGATCCTTTAGTTATTTCATAAAGATTATCCCAAGTGGTTAGTTTTTACTCCTTCTTCTATTATTATTTCTCATGAATTTTATATAATAGAATACTATGGTCAATAAATATATTAATTTTTTTATTATGAAAGGAAAAGAAATTTAATTCCTTATTCTATTGGGAATCCTAATGATTTAGCCTTCATTTGTGCCTTTAATGATAGTTATGAAACCCCTTCCTTATCATGGGTTTGACCACACTTTTATATATGTGTTTTTACTTATATGGGATGCATAGATATGATTATCATTATGTAATTGGGGGTATTGGAATTATACATCCATATAATTCATTGGGTAGATATTTATATATAATGATATTCTATTTAATGGATTAGGGAGTGATCATAATTCCTCAAGGGACATTTTCCACTATGTTTATGGGAATGGTGAGTGATTTCTATCTACCATGGGAATTTATCAACATTATCATGATTTTATTGGGCGTGACTGTGAACTTATGTTTTTTATGTCATGAATTATGTATTCCACATATTCTATGGTTCCATGATCTTATAATGTAATTTAATTAATGGAGAAGATAATCAGAGGGGTAAAAAAATCAAGAATACAAATACCATGAAGGGAATTGAATCTATGGGGTTGTATAAATTCAAGATATTAATTATGAAAAAATATTTCCCTCATACTCTGAGACTTGAAATTGATAAGGAGATCTATTCAATCAATAATAATGAAAACAATTTATCATATCTTATGTCGAAAAGATCAATATGTATTCAGGATATTCCTATTGTATTATCAGTAACATTGAAAGTGAAATATATTACGTATTTATTGGGATAATGTCATGTCTATAAAGAACATTATAAATTCATTAATTTTATTGGTATAAAGATGTTTTCCAATGTTACCTCAATGTTGGGTTTTAAATGGGTGATTCTTAATGGTATTGTGGTACTGGAGAGAATGAGTAGAGAATTGAGTTTAACTTTGGGGGATCATCTGATAAAACTCATGGTCATAATAAAAATCCAATATCCCACATGTGAAAACTATTGAAATAATCATCAGGGAAACTGTGTCATGGGGATGAGGAAATTTTTCAAGCATGGAGTATGGGAACATCAAACTATCATATTTAAATGTGTGATAAATAAACCCATTATTGTGATCATTGAAAAAAATCTAAATCAATTCTCAATTTTGTTTCATTTGTTTCAAATACATTAAACATTGACACTATTTAGACCAATGCACTAAGACAAGGGCTGTCAAAGATAACCAATAGAAACATCCCCCAAGACGAATAGATAAAGGGAAGGATTATAAAATTACTAGTGTGATGATGGACTAAGACAAAAATGTGTGGACATGCATGATATTTATTAATTTAATCCTAGTGAATGTACTATTTTATTATGGTTCTATTCCATATTTCATATAATGAATTTTTAATAGAACTATTGGAACACCACTTCAAAACATTACGGTAATGATATTATTGAAAATTGTTAATCGAGATATTGTTGCATATTATGTACATAATTCTTTCCTATGTGATATCTATGTGATGAATATCCAAAAAAATCATAGTCCCTCTAGTGGAATGTGATTTAATATGAGTAATGGAATGGTTGTATCTATACAGAGATTAATGATCTCTTGGGAGAAGGAAATTTCTTTCTATATACCAAATTACCCTGTGATTTAGTACAAGTTCAAGGAGAAGGATGAATCTCCCATGGAATCTTCATTAGAAGAATGTATATTATTTACCAATGATAAATCATATATAGAATAGATTATTGATTCCAAGGAGATGAACACTCTTGGAGACATGAAAATTTTAAGGGATTATAATAATTTTTTCATTGAATAATTTATATGACTTCATCCTAATTGAGAGGCTGAGTCCTCAAATTAACATATACCCAGATCTCATATAATATCCAAGACTATATTTAATAGCTTACATTGTCCTAGAATAAATGAATAATATATTACATGAACTTAAGGATATAGGTTTTATAAGATTGAGTGCTTCACCATGGGGATCCCAGTCCTCTTTGTCAAGATGAAGGATAAGTATATCTGTCTCTTTGTCGATAATCATGAAATCAATAAGATAAAGATAAAAAAATATCCTCAATAATAGATTGTTGATTAGTTCAATTAGTTATGTTGATCTCAATACCTCTCTTAATTGGACCATCATTTGAGATATCATTAGTAAATGTTTAATTAGATGGAAATTCTAAATACTACCTTTTATATATGGTATGGGTATTATAAGTTTATAGTCATCTTAGACACATGAATTATCTAGTATTATTCATGTAATTAATGTATAATGTCTTTATATTTCACCTTATAAATATTTTGGTGTTATTTATTGATGATAATATTATATACTAAAAAACGATGAGGATGAATGTGTGCCTTTGAATATTGTGTTGAAGATAATGAGAAAGGAGAAGTAATATGTAAATTATAGTCAATATGAGTTGTGGTTAGAGAAATCAGATTTCGTGGGGAATGTTATCACATCTAAGGGGATATCCATATACCCATCATAGACAATAGATATTGAGTATTGAAGTAGACCAACATATGTGATAGAAATGTGAGGTTTTATTTGATTAATTGTGTATTAGAAGTAGTTTGTGTAAAACTTATCAAGATAGTCAAACCTACTAACATAGATTATTTACAAGGGAGTGAAGAATGGGTTGGATATATGATTTTAAAGATTGATTCAAGGAGTGAAATAAGAGGCTCAACATATAACCTATAATCACCATACCAACAAATAGGGTGTGATTTCTGATCTACAGTGATGCATCAAATAAGGGTTTGGGATGTGTACTCATGTGGAATGATAAAGTGATAAACTATTTCTTAAGGTAGTCAAGGTGAATAAATATAATTACCTAACTCATGATCTTGATATGACTATAGAAATATTAAAATTGAATATTTATATACATTATCTCTATGGAGAAGAGTGTTAAATATATATTCACAACACAAGAGACTGAAATATATATTCACATAGAAAGAGATCAACATGCTCCAATAAAGACAGGTAAATATGATCATGTATTATGATTTTTCAATCCGGTACCATCTATAGAAGGTGAACATGGTGAAATATCCCATACATATTAATGATCATGGAAACTTATCTATGATGTATGTTGAGAATGATCTAATATTATTAAAGAGAAAAGAGATGTACCTAGGAATCATGAAAAAAGAAAAATCAAATAACCTTTCATTAATGATTTCTAAACCATCATCACCTGAGAAGATTAGGAAACATAAAATTGATTATTTCTAGTCAAAACATAATGTTGATAATACGATAAATGGAAAATAATTTTAGCATAGAAATGAAGATGAAGGAGTTGTGAGAACTTGGAAACAACAATAAGCTCCCTCATAGATGAATATAAAGAAAGAGATGCTAAATGATTCTCATAATTCAAAAGTTTGTATTCACCCTAGGAGTATGGGGATATATAGATATATATAATAATACTATTATTGAGAAAATATGAATTAGGATATTACAAAATACATATATTGGTTCTTGGCGTGTCAACAAATAAAGGCAGAAAGGAAAATTTTCAAATGGATGATACATCCAATTTCCACACCTAAATGGTAATGAGATAACATCACTATATATTTTTTCATGGGAATTCCAAAAACATCTAAAGGGAATAATTGTATATGGGTTGTGTAGACCATATTATAAATACATCTCACATAATTTCCATTCATGAGGTCATCTCAATCGATCCCCATGCAAGGATATACATTAGAGATATACTGAGGCTTCATGGAGAACCACTATAGATTGTATCTGATTGAGATATGAGGTTCTACTCAATATTTTATAAGTGTCTAAAACATAATATATGAATATAATTTAACCTAAAAATGACATATCATCCCTTGATTAGTGGAAAATATGAAATGATTATCCATTCACTTGAGTATATGTTGATAGATTACACTGTGGAATTCAAGGGAGGATGGATCCAAAATATTCCCCAGGCTATGTTATCTTACAACAATAGTTTATACTCAAGCATCCAAATGGCCTCTACAAATACCTCTTAGGAAAGAAATGTAGAAATCCTACTTTACGGGATGAATTAAGTTAAGGAATGTTGTTGGTAACTAAGTTGGTTAAAGAAATGGTTGAAAAAGTAAAGACCATTATAGAACACATCAAAGAAGAATATAGAAAACAAAATAATTATGAAAATAACAATTGAAAAGTATTGTTCTTTTAGGACGGTGATAAAGTTTTATTCAATATATATTTATGTATCTGATTTGGGTAGTTGGTGAGGCTCGATCCAAGATATATTTTACCCTCTGAGATTCTTGATCACATAAAATATATGTAATATTGACTATATCTCCTACCAAAAATGTCCAAAGTACATGATGTGTTCAATATATCCATCTTGGGGAAGTACATACCATATGACTCACATGTACTAAATTCATAGGTGGTACAGTTTGAGAATGATCACTCTTTTGAGAGTATCCAATTAAGATATAGGTTCACCAAAACAATTTTCTATGAAATATAATGACACAAATTTTCAAATTAATTTGAAAAACTATATGTTTGAAGAGGAAATGTTGAAACTTGAATAAAGCAATTAACAAAATTACCCGAATTGGTATTCACCTTAGTCTATGAAATAAAATATTAATGCAAAATTTTATTAAGGGGGAATAATGAAATGATCCAAGATATTATTGATTATTTAAATATAATAATTACTATTTTGAGTATCTTAAGTTATATTCAATACATGATTAAACCAAAAACCATAAAAATTTACTATAATTAAATTATTAAAGATGATTGTTATAACCATTAAACTAATATGAATTGATAATAGTAACTAAATTTTAAATTACTATAATTAAAATTCATTTATAATTGTAAATTTAACAAATTAACTTCATTTTTGAATTTACTATATCAACATTATTTTAATACAAAATTTTATGACTTTTGAAATATAAATATTTTTTTTGGAGAATAGTAAAAATACTTCTTTTTTGAGAAAATATCTTTTATATAATTAAATAATGAAATAAATGATTTATAAAACAATTTTATGTATAAAATATAAATTTAATAAGTAATATAAATCACTTAAAAATAATCTATTGAATTTAAAAAACACATTTTTATCATTTCTAAAACATATGTAATATTTCACACTAAAAACTTTTTTTAACCGAATATATTGAAGATTAGACTTTATAAATTTTTGAAATTAAATATAACCAAGTATATTTCAAATTTTATTTTAAAATTTATATATAAGTTAATAATTTAAATTTATTTTTCATGTATAATGATAATATTAGTATGATTAAACTTAATTACCACAATAATGGTTGATCTTATTTTAAATGGTTTGTTTTATTACTATTTTTTTATCAAATAAATTAAATTGAATTTATTTAAATGATGAATATAGTACTTTTTAATATTATATATAATTATATTAACACTCATTCAATTATTATTCAATACTTAATATTATTAATACCATATAATGGTAAAATCCCATTTTCTACAAAAAAGTGTTGTTTTTTATTATAAGTTTAAATTTAAAAGGTGATTTTAATATATTTTTAAATTTAATTAGACAATGTAGAAATTTAATTTGGGTCAAAATCATTAAGAGTTGGTCATAGTGTATACATTATCTTTTTAAATAAAATATATTTTACTTAGGTGAAAATTATTTTCCAAGGTTAAAATCGAAATATTAAAGTGTAAAAATCTGTTGTAAAAGACAAGAAACATGTTTAAAAATTATTTTGAAATTAATTTTTGAGTATTTATCAACCCAATATCCATCAAAAATCAATTAATATGATATTTTTCAGTCCTTTAACATGTAATAGTGTAATGATATCATTTATGTTTATAGGGTATTCCCAGATGTTCAATTTTCATCACTTATAAAATGAGATCACCTCCATGCATCCATGAGTACAAATACCATTATAATTCCCATTTAAAATATAAAAAAAATTAAAACTAATATAATTCCATTTCTTATCCTAAATAACATTACTTTTAGATTTTATCTCAGTTCCTTCTCCTCTAAAGAATCTCTAAGATATGATCAAGTCACCAATGAAATTTCAACCTTCTTTGTAACTTTTTCTCCTTATTCTTACTCTTCTAAATATATTTCATACATAAAAATATAATTAAATAAAAATAATTATTATAAAAATATTTTATTATAGTCATATAATAACTACTATTTATTCCTCTCTATCCTCTAATAAAAACAAAAGTGTCGTCAGTGAATTTCATTGACTACAGCCAACACAAAGAAATATGTTTTTTATTTCATCAATGCCATTCATGGATGTTAAAAATTATGTAATGGATAAAAAAATTATATCAGTAATATTAAAATTATACTAAATTTTCAAAAATAATATATATTTCAATCCACCTTGTTTGTTGGGAAATAGAAACCTTAGTTGTGTATATGTGTGTAAAAACTTCTCTACGAGAAGCGAGTTTCATTTATCATCACAACCAGTAATAGATTTATTTAAAAATATATTTATTATATAAAAATTACTTTGATTAAACTCTAAATATATTTTAAATTTTCAACTATTTTAAAAGTATTTTAACCATGGTGAACATACATAATAAGCTCTAGAAGAATTGACCAGACAACCTCAAGTTACAAACATATGAATGAAAACTGTAATATAAATAAATGAAATATGATAGTTAAAGGAAATTATAATTTGAATAATATATGAATATGTTTATAATGTTAATATTTAAAAAAATAATTTTGTTATAAAATAATTTAATCATAGGTTCATAGAGAATTCATTAATGAAGGCATGGGATCATTGATACCTCATTCGTCACTCATGGGTTACACATTTTATTTTTTTATATCCCATTTATGAAATAGTCTTCTCGTGTACCTATTTTATTTTTCATATATATATATATATCTCTTACATATATATCTAGTTTAAAAAACTTCTCATTTGTATGGGTATATATGTTTTGTGTTCCCTTGAGAGTTCCATTATTTAATTAAACCCAATTTAATGGAACATTTCTATTTATTGTATCCTGTAAAGTCTAAACAATGGAAACTGTTTTTAAACCATTAATATCCTCTATAAACCCTCATTTTATAATGAACTCTATTGGTTCAATTTTGGTTTTATGGAAAATAATATTCTCTCTTTGTATTTAAAAATAACATTTAGTTATTCTGTAATGTTTCGTCCAAGTGGTTAATTTTTATTCTATATTCTCTTAATATTCCTAAAAATATTTCTATAATGGAACTCATTGTTAGAGACCTATTTACCTTTTTCAATTAAGAATGAAAAAATAATTTAATTACTTCTTCTCTTGGAAATATTTATGATTTAGCCTTCAGTTGTGTCTTGAATCATAATTATGAAACCCAGTACCTTCTCATGTGATAACTCACACTTATTTTTTATTTGTGGTTTCATTTACTCATGTGGAAAAAATATTTATACTTTTCATTATGTGATGGGTGGGACCATAATTATATATCCAACCAATGCATCGGCAAAATATTTATATCTCATGAGATGTTATGTAAGAGATTAGAGAGTGAAAAAAATCCAATATGATACTTTATCTAATAAATTTATCGGAACGAGGAGTGAATCCAATCCACCATGATAATTTTTCCAATTTATGGTGATAAATTTGGGGAGCGTCATATAATATAGGTTTATTATGTGATGAATAAATTTTCTTTCTTATATATATGGATATTATTATCTTATAATGTTATTTCCTTATTTCATGTCTCTATTATCATGATCATCATCTTTATTATATCATGTTATGCCTCTTGAATATCATGTTATGCATGATTTCCAAGTTTATTACATTAATATACTTTTATCTCACCCTTTTCCTTATGTATTTTCCAAGGGAATTCTATATACTTTTATAAGATCCGTGGGAGTTAAAATAACTATAACAATTTTTAAATAAATATGTTATTATTTATGTTTTCAATAACCTATATATGTGTCCAATCTTATGAAGATAATACACCGCATGATTATTAGCATATATTTATTGAATAATTTTTTTAACAAACACAAAATAATATGCATTTAATAATTGTGTCCCTATATGGATAATAATTTAATATATTCACATGGATTTTAAAAATGATATCAACAATTAAATTGGTTTTACAATTATTTTCAACAAATTAATGATCATTGAAATGTTTTGTAAAAATATTTTTTTTGAAGAAAATTTAGTTTAAATTATTTTTTATAATTTATAAACAATATAATTTTTAAAATTAATCTATCACATGAAAATGAATAAATAAAATTAATTATAGATTGGGATTTTAAGTTAAATTTTTACAACTCTTTTTATCTATGAATATGTGACTTTTTCACATTTTTTTCATTGATTTAAATTTTTTGTAATTTTGTTAATGGTTCCATGAAGAGATATATCATATCTAGAAGAATATAGAAAACTTGAAATGTGTTACAAAAGACATTATGTATTTTCACATGATATATTATGTATTGAACAATTATTTTTCCATAGTTGACTAAAATAAGTGGATGACTATTTGTAGTTTAAAAAGAGAAATCCAAATTTCATAAATAGTGGTGCTAAAGTATAGTTACCGGATGATTTTTTAGAAAGGATCAACAAATCCATTTCACTTTGTCATACTCTATAGAAATCTATAGTAGAATTAATCATATATATTCTTTAGGGAGAATCTTTTATTAGGTGGTAAGTGACTATAAATGTGTTTCTATATTTGGATCTTATATGGGTTATATTATAGAATTTTTGTAGTCCAAATTTATATCCCAACACATAAAGGTAAAATAAGTCTTTATAGATTTAAATTTTTTGTAGGGGAACATGATAGTGTTATATAATATTGATTGTTTTATAGAAGTTTTTCTATTTTTCTCTTGATCCGTTTACAAATGAAAATCACAAGGAATGAAGATTTTACATGAACCATTACATGAAGATTACATAGAAGTTATTTTTTATGATCTAACAACCCATTTTATACTGTTTAACAAGGTGACTATGTTGGAATCATGCATAATGACTTCATAAAAAAGATTTATATTTTTTTATAACTTGATGAAGGAAAAAATTCACATATATGAAAAATGGATACATTTTGACCTTAGAAAATATTATTATATAATTTTCTAAAAATATAAAATCTTTCTTTAGGAATGATTAATCTTGGGTTTTACTATTATGGGAGCACCCGAAATCAGCTATAGGACATTCTTAATAAAACTATATTATGACTTTAGTGTACATGCCTTGGGAACCTAAGGATATTTTATACAGACTTATCTCTGTAATATAGTATGGGGGATTATATATAATTATAATTTTTTATAATTGTTATTAAAAACTATAACAAACCAAGATATGTGTAACGACCCGAACTTTTTAATTATATTTGTTCCCATATTTTGTGTGTTATTTATTTTATACCCAACAAAAAAATATACTTTAATTAATGAAGTGGGTGTAATTAAAATGAGACTATTGGGTTTTGACTATCATATGACCATTGGTCAATATGACCATTGGTCAATATGACTGTTGGTCAATATGACCGTTGGTCAATATGACCGTTGGTCAATATGACCGTTGGTCAATATGACAGTTGGTCAATATGACCGTTGGTCAATATGACCGTTGGTCAATATGACCGTTGGTCAATATGACCGTTGGTCAATATGACCGTTGGTCAATATGACCGTTGGTCAATATGACCGTTGGTCAATATGACCCTTAGAAACTATAATCTTATTATTGTGTTTTTATAAATACTATTATCTTGGTTAATTAATAAAGAAAGAAGATTGAATGGCCTCATCCAGTAGACTCGAGCCATATGAAGCCCATCTATCGGAGCTTTGGAAGGAGGTAGAATCACTGGGCTTTTCTCTAGACCATTCCCAAGCTGAACATTAACGTATGAAGCTTGAACAGAATCACCTAAGGGAGAAGTTCAAGATATTTTAAATCACCCCTCGGGCAATGTTGGCCGAGCCACCCCAATATTCTATCACCATAGAACACCTTACACTTAGGTCCTATACTGGTGTTATAAGGGGCTATGTAACGAGACCTTAACTGCTTTGTGTGATCCTTTTATATAAATAAATTTTTGATATCTTCTTATGGAAAACATTGTGAATTTCAAATATCCTTATAAATATAGTATGTGTATTATTTATTAATTTAGGAAAAAAATGTATTTTAAAATATTTTTTTATTCATTAAATAATTAATAATGTGAAATGATTTTCAAAAAATGGTCTTCTATAGTTGTGATCAGTGAGAAATTCAGAGTCTAATAAGATCAATAGGGTTTTAGTGAATAGTAAATTTGGAATAGTAACATACCCATATGAATAGTAATGAATAGTACTTTGACCATAAAAATATACACTTCACCCATGAATGTATAAATACATTTTAGACATCTTAAAAGTTAAAAAATGATCAGAGATTAAGTTTTGGTATTTCTGTACACCATAAATATTTTATTTACAACTTTATAATTAATTTTATAATTAAAAATGGAAATTTATTTTCATAAAATTTAATCATAAATTTTTACTTTATTGTATTATGGGTATATGATATTTTTATGGGACCTTCATTACTTTTTTAAGGTGTTACAAGATTAGTTATACTTTTAATGTTGTATTTTTTGAATAAATAATGGTTTTATTTAAAAATTAAATTAAAAATATTTAGAATTTTCTTTTCATAAAATGGAATTCATTTTTGAATTCAGAGCATCGATATTAGGTTAGGATGTATATTTGGAATTTTTCTGAAAGAGTTGAATTATCGGTGAATAGTAAAAATGCAGTTTTGAGTTTCGGGTGTTTAATGACATCATTAATGATGTAATAATGATGTAATATTTATGGTAAACTTATGAATAGTTATATATTCTATTAGGTGTCTCAAGTGGCCAATACCATGGGAAAATACCATGGGAATGCCCATGTTTTTTCAAATACCACTGATGTGGTGTCCCTTGGAAATAAATAATTTATTCACTCACTCTTCCTATAAATACGAATCCATTTCCCTCATTAATTTAATTCCAAAATCATCCTTAATGATGTTTGAGTCTCTTAACCTCCTAGGGAGTCCTCCCAAGGTCCCCTCAATCCTCCCAAGGTCCCGACTTTCAAGCTTTCGAAGTTACTCTTCAAGGTAAGGGATCCTTTCACCCTCCTCTTTTAAGTCATGAATTCCTTTATGTTGTATCTTCTAGTATCAATCTGTTTATCTTGATGGTATGTTATTATATGTTATCATTACTGTCCATTTCATGTCCAATTGCTGTGAGACCCTTTCTTCTCTCATAAATTTTCTTTATGAATTTTCAAGTGACGCCGTTAGGCTGCCGAATTTCTCGTAAAAGTAATCACATCTTCTCTTTCCTTTCAAGTTTCCTTTTCTTTTGGTATGTCTTTCAAATATCAATACCATGTTCTTATCTCCATGTTATTCTGTATTTAAATTGTAATATGATTTATTTATGAGTGGGATACCCTTGTAACCTATCTTTTTATTATTTGCTAAAATAAGGTTATATAGCCGTTATGCAGCAGAAATTTCATCTCAGAATTTCAATCTCTTTCACTCAAGAAATTATCTTGTTTATTTATGTGAATAACCAGACCTATTTTGTTTCTATCAGTGTTCATAAATATATAAAAAGGAATTTTTTTTCGGGAATGTACTTACATATAACCCTCACTCCCTTTCTAGGGGTTATAAATGATATAATGATCTTATTTTTATGAACTTTTAAAACATCACGATTTTGAAATGAAACCCATTTATTTTATTCTTTATGGGTTATTTTTGAATGGTTTGATTATGATCTATGTGGATCACACGAAAGTAAAGACATATTAAGGGTTCTACCTGATATCTCTTCAATGCATTGGGTAAATAATTAATCTCTAGAGATGACAAGTTTCATGATAACTTGGTGAATAACCTTGGTAATTTTTATGACAGCTTGGGGATGGACCTTGATGATATGTTCATGAATGTATAAATTAAATGTTGTAGCCAAATATTCAAGTTAGGTTTCAAGTTATTTTCATTAGGATATTCCTATTCTTCCATTTCTCATGCCTTTGTGACCTTTATCATGTTCTTATTAATATTACTCAAAATCACATGTTAACTGTTTCACTTGTTTTCCTTACTGAGCCTTCTGCTCACACTTTTCTTTTATGTATGTCTCCAAGATATGATATGCAATATTTTTACATAGTATGGACCTATAATGAAGCCTTAAGAGTGGTTTATAATAATGTTTTATGTTGTTTTCATGTATTATGTTCCTGATTTACAAGACACTAGACTTTAAACATCATCTGTTTGTAAAATATAATGAAAAGTTATGTAATAAAAAGGCGGGATGCCATAGTTGGTATCAAAGGATAGTTTAGTTTTTTGGGAAATTAGGCTATGTAATATTTTGGAAGAATCCTATAGAAAATTTTAAATATTGGAAAACTTTCTGGTATTTTGGTGAGTATTAAGTAAGTGGTTTATCAAACAAAAACATCCATGTTTGGATAAGACCAGGTAGAGGTGGCTCTGGCATAGAGGTACCTAGGAGTGAAAACTCTAACAAGGAGTTTCGTTCTTGACCCGGGGTATCCTAGTACATGAAAATGGGCCTTTTTGCACTGTTGGTTATAACACTCCTGGGGGATATTTTTGGTTAATCATAAGCTTTTTATGAATCACTATGAAGGATTTATTGAGAAATGTAATTGTTTAAAGATGTTTTAAGATATAAATCCTTTATAGTTAAAAGATTCGTAAATGAAATAAGTTTCTCATTAAGGGTTTTTCTTTTAGAAATGGCGGGTAATAGTAGGAACCGTGCAAATGGTGACCGCAATGGACCATGCGCTGAAGACCCTCTGATTGAAGCTGGAATGGAAAAATTCATGTGAATGATGAACCAACTAACTCAAGTTGTGGGAAATAACTTGAATCACGATGAGAGACCGATATCACCACAAATTAAACAACATTATGTTGAGTCCTTTATGCATTAACGACCACCAAACATCAGTGGATCGACTGAACCATTGATTTCTGAGCAGTGGATAAGCTCTATCGAGAATATCATTTCCGTGCTCCACTGTTCAGAGCAAGATAAGGTCACCCTGGTTGTCTATCGCTTAGAAGGAGAGGCTGATCAGTGGTGGGAGCTGATTAAAAACATGAGGCAAATATTTGAGGTTGAATATATGGAGTGGGATGAGCTTAGAGGGATTTTCTTCAGTAAGTATTTCTTTCAATCCATGAGAATAAGAATAGAGAAGGATTTCCAAAAGATGAAGAAGAAGGAGAATGAATATGTCGGAATCTATGAGTTTAACTTCACCTGAATTTCATGATATACGTCTAGCTTTGTTGTGGATCCAAATGGTAAGGTTGATAGATTCTTCGGTGGACTGAGACCTCATATATGGAAGAATCTAGCCAACCAAGACTATGATAGCTATGAGGAGATCGTACGGAGTGTGATGAAAGTCAAACTAGAGTTTTGTGAGACACAATGGTCTCATAAATAAAATGAAAAATAGAGATCGATGAAGCCCAACTTAGGGAGGACCATTGATTAGTGGAGAGGAGGCAAGCAAGTGCAACGTCCCACGTGTAATAAATTTATGAAGAAGCATTCACGGAACTTCCTGGTCGGGAGTGGGAAATGCTAAAAGTGTGGAAGAGATGGCCATATTGCGAGGAATTGTCCTAGTGAGGTGAAACCTCAACTTCCAAACAATAACGAAAAGGGGAAGATGGTGCAGGAACTACCTGATGTCCAGTTCTTTAAGTGTGGACAACTTGGGCCCTTTGCCAATCACTGTAAAAATCCGAGGGCAGTGGAGGGGAACCACCATTAGCCTCAGCAAAGGACAAGGGAGAAAGGTCATGATTTTTCTATCACGATGGATGAATTTGAAGCTCCAAAAGATGTGGTAGCAGGTACTCTTTTTGTTCTCTCAAATCTAGAATGTAATTTGCTTTATTCTAGTTCTACGCATTCCTTTATTTCTTCCAAGTTTTCAAAGAATTTAGAATCAACCCCCGACTTGCTAAAAGTAGAGTTATCTGTCAAGACTCTTGGTGGGATTATCCAAGAATCATCACTGTTTAGAAAATATATTATTTACTTTGGTGATCACGATCTTATCACAAATATAGTAGTCATTCAAATGCTATAATTCGACATTATACTTGGGATGGACTGGCTCTCAAAATATAATGCTAAGATCAAATGCAGAAGTAAGGAAATCTTAGTAGTCTTGAATGTAAAGCCTATAGTTATCTTCCAAGGAGAGATATCTCATCTTGATCATTGTCTAGAAGAACCTCCTATGTCCATATTTATGGAATTGATCGGTGAAGAATAAGAAGTAAATGAGAGTTTGAGTATAGAAAGTGTACCCATCATCCAGGAATACATTGACGTATTTCCCAAGGAGTTTCCTGGACCTCCCCTAGAAAGAGAGGTAAAGTTATCCATTGAACTCGTACCTGGATCTCATCCAATATCATATACCCCACCTAGGATTGAAAATGTGGAGCTGGAGGAATTAAAGAAACAACTCCAAGATCTTTTGGTGAATGGGTTTATCCGACCGAGTGTGTCTTCTTTGGGTGCACCTGTTCTCTTTGTAAAGAAGAAGGATGGATCAATGCGGCTATGCATTGATTATGGAGAACCGAATGGGATCACAGTGAAGAAAAAAACACCCTCTTCCAAGAATTGATGACTTATTTGACTAACTTTGTGGGGCTCAATTCTTCTCTAAGATTGATCTTCGATCTGGTTATCATCAATTGAGGGTGAAGAAAGAAGATATTCCAAAATCTATTGTCCGACCAAGATATGGGCTTTATGAGTTTATTGTTATGGCTTTTGGACTGACTAATGTACCTAATATTTTTATGGATTTGATGAATATAGACATTAAGAACTACCTTCATAAATTTTTGGTAGTTTTTATTGATGATATTCTGATATATTTCAAAAGTCGTGAAGAGCATGGGGATCATTGACGGGCTATTATGCGAACTCTGCGGAAGGAGAGGCTTTTTGGAATGTTCAGTAAATGTGAGTTTTGGTTACAAAAAGTTTCTTTCTTAGGGAACATTGTTACCAATGAAGGAATCACAGTTGACCCTACAATAACAAATGTTGTAGAGGAGTTTCCCCAACCTACAACAATATCCGAGATTCATAGTTTTTTTGGACTAGCAGGATATTATAAGAGTTTTGCGAAAAACAATTCATGACTTTATAACCCATTAACCAAGTTAATTTGAAAAGGGGTTAAGTTTACCTGGACATAGGAGTGTGAGGAACATTTCCAAGAGAAAAAGAAGAGATTGGTTACTGCGGTCATGTTAACTCTGCCCTCAGGTGGAGAATGATTCGTTATTTTTAGTGATGCGTCTTTGAAAGGGCTTGGGTGCGTTCTCATGAAAAATGACAAGGTCATTGCTTATGTATCTTGCCAGTTGAAGACTCATGAGAAGAACTATCCTACGCCTAATCTGGAGATGGCTGTGGTAATTTTTGATCTGAAGATATGGAGGCACTATCTTTATGGGGAGAAATGTGATATATACACAGACCATCAAAGTTTGAAGTATATTTTCACACAAAATGAATTGAACATGAGAAAAGGAGATGGTTGGAACTTCTTAAAGATGAGGATTGTTCAATTCATTATCATCCCAGAAGAGAAAACGATGTTATTAATGCATTAAGCAGGAATGACCCAATTATTTTTTCCATTATGAGGATACAAAGAGATCCTTTGATCAATGACCTAGTAAAACTGGAATGGGAATTATAAAGTAAGGGACATCATCCAACCTAACCCAAAGGATTTCTCAACCATCACTACTAGAGAAGATCAAGAATGCTCTGAAATAAGATCCATTATTACAAAAGAATTTTGAGGCTGTGAATGATGGGAAGCTTCTTTAGTTCAATACTGATAAAGAAGGTGTACTGAAATTTCGTACAAGACTATGTGTTCTATCTATTCTAGAAATAAATAAGGAGTTGATGGATGAAAATAATAGCTCTACTTTCTCTATACATCCTGGTAGCACGAAAATGTATAGGGACTATTGTGATCATTATTTGTGGGATAAAATGAAAAGGGAGATTTATGACTACATTTCAAGGTGCCTAGTATGTCAGCTAGTGAAGACAGAGCAACAACTTCTTAAAGGGGTATTGCAAACACTACACATACCAGCATGGAAGTGGGACAATATCACTATGGACTTTGTCACTGGTCTCCCAAGAACTTCCAAAGGAAACAATGTGATATGGGTTATTATGGACCGTCTCACCAGGACTACCATTTTATCTCCATTTGGGAAGATTTCCCTCTTGATCAACATTCCAGGATTTACATGAAGGAAGTGGTAAGGCTGCATGGAGTTCTAATTTCTATCATATCTGATCATGATCCAAGGTTCACATCAAGATTGTAGAGAATTATTCAACAAGCTCTGAGCACTAAATTGAATTTTAGTATGGCCTATCACCCCCAAACTGATGGCCAATATGAAAGAACTATTCAAACACCCACGGACATGCTGAGAACTTTCTCAATGGAATTTAAAAGTGGATGGGATAAAAATCTCTCTTTAGTTGAGTTCTCTAACAACAACAGCTTCCACTTGAGCATTCAAATGGCACCATATGATGCTCTATATTGGAATCTATGTAGAACTTGTACATGTTGGGATGAAGCTGGTGAGGGAATGCTTCTTGGGCCTAATCTTGTGCAATAGATGAAAGAAAAGGTCCATGCCTTCTAGAAACACATTAAGGATTCTCAAAGACGGTAAAAGAGTTATGCCGAAAAATGTCGAAGGGACATAGAGTTCGATGTTTGTGGAAAATTAATTCTTCATAATTCACATTGGAAGAGAGTCATGGTGTTTGGGAAGAAATGGAAGCTCAGCCCTAGGTACATTGGCCCAGATGAAATCCTTGATCGTGTGGGAGCAGTGGCCTATCAGCTTACACTTCCTCCAAGTGTAGGTCAAGTTCATGATGTCTTCAATGTATCCCTATTGAGGAAGTACATACCTGACCCTTCACATGTACTAAATCCAGATGTTCTACAACTGGAACATGACATCTCTTATGAGGAGAAGTCGGTGGAGATATTGGATCGTAGAGACAAGGATCTATGCAACAATATTACCCACCTTGTTAAGGTGTTGTGGAGGAACCACAAATTTGAAGAAGCCACGTGGGAACTGGAGGAGTCCATGAGATAGAAGTACTATGACATTTTCCCATTAAATGGTATGTGATAAAATTTCCGGGATAAAATTTCATAAGGGGGGAAGAATTTAACGACCCAAACTTTTTAATTATATTTGTTTCCTAATTTAGTGTGTTATTTATTTTATACTCAACAAAAAAATATCATTTAATTAATGATATGGGTATAATTAAAATGAGACCGTTGGGTTTCGACCATCATATTACCATTGGTAAATATGACCATTGGTCAATATAGCCGTTGAAAACTATAATTCCATTCTTGTGTTTTTATAAATATGATTATCTTGGTTAATTAATTTAGAAAGAAGATTGAATGGCCTCATACAGTAGACTCGATCTATATGAAGCCCATCTGTTGGGGCTTGGGAAGGAGGTAGCATCACTATGCTTTGCTCTAGACTAAGCCCAAGATGAACTTTAATGTATGAAGCTTGAACTGAATCACCTAATGGAGAAGTTTAAGCTGTTTGAAATCACCACTCGGGAAATGTTGGCTGAGCCACCCCCATATTCTATCACCATTGCACACCTTACACTTAGGTCCTATGATGGTGTTGTAAGGGGATATGTAACGAGACCTTATCTTCTTTGTGTAATCCTTTTATATCAATAAAACTGTTATTTATTCTTATGGAGAAGTGTGTGAATTTCAAATATCCAGATAAATATAGGATGCTTATTATTGATGAATTTAGAAAAAAGGGTATTTTAAAATATTTTTGTATTCATTAATAATTAATAATGTGAAATTATTTTCAAAAAATGGTCTTCTAATGTTGTGATCAGTGAGAAATTTAGAGTCTAATATGATCAACATGGGTTTTAGTGAATAGTAAAGTGGGAATAGTAACATACCCATATGAATAGTAATGAACAGTAATTTGACCAAAAAAAATTTAAACTTCACTCATGAATGTATAAATACATTTAAGATATCTTCAATGTGAAAAAACGATCATAGTTTATGTTTTGGTATTTTCGTAGGCCATAAATATTTTATTTACAATTTTATAATTAATTTAATAATTTCAAATGGAAATGTATTTTCATGAAATTTAATCATAAATTTTTACTTTATTATCTTATGGGTATACCATATTTTTATGGGACCTTGATTACTTTTTTAAGGTGTTACAAAATGAGTAATAGTTTAAAGTTGTATTTTTGGAATCAATAATGGGTTTGTTTAAAAATTAAATTAAAAATATTTAGAAAATTATATTCATAAAATGGACTTCATTTTTGAATTCAGAGAATCGATATAAGGTTAGGGTGTATTTTTGGAATTTTTCTAAAATAGTTGAATTATCGGTGAATGGTGAAAATGCAGTATTGAGTTTTAGGTGTTTAATGACATCATTAATGATGTAATAATAATGTAAGATTTATAGTCGACTTATAAGTAGTGAGATATTCTATGAGGTTTCTCAAGTGGGAAATACCATGGGAAAATACATGGTCAAGCCAAAGGTTTTTTAAATACCATCGATGAGGTATCCCTTGGAAATTAATAATTTATTCACTCACTTTTCCTATCAATATCAAGCCATTTACCTCATTCATTTCATTCCAAAATCATCCTCAACGAAGTCATGGTCTCCTTACCTCCCAAAAAGTCAAGCCAAGGTTTCCTAAAACCTCCCAACGTCTAGACCTTCATGCTTTCGAAGTTACTCTTCAAGGTAAGGAATCCTTTCACCCCCCTCTTTTAAGTCATGAATTCCTTTATATTGTGTCTTCTAGTTTCCATATCTTTATGTTGAGGGTATGTTCTTATAAGTTATCGTTACAGTCCATTTCATGTCTAATTGTTGAGAGACCCTTTCTTCTCTCATCAATTTGTTTTCTGAATTTTTAAGTGACACCGTTAGGCTGATGAATGTCTCATAAAAGAAATCACATCTTCTCTTTGCTTTCATGTTTCCTTTTCTTGTGGTATGTCATTAAAATATCAATACCGTGTTCTTATCTCCATGTTATTCTTTATTTATATTTTAATATTATTTATTTATGAGTGGGTTACCCTTGTACCCTCTAATTTTATTATTTTCTTAAACCATGTTATATTGTTGTTATGCTTCCGAAATTTCGTCTCAAAATTTCTATCTATTTATCTCAAGAAATTATCTTGTTTATTTATGTGAATAACCAGACCTATTTCGTTTATATGGGTGTTCATAAATATATAAAATGGATATATTTTATTCTGGAATGAAAATAAATCCCTCACTACATTTTCATGGGTTATGAATGATATAATGATCTTATTTTTAAGAACTTTTAAAACGTCACAATTTTGAAATGAAACCCATTTCTTTTATTCTTTATGGGTTATTTATGAAATGTTTTATTATGATATATGTGGATCACATGAATGTAAAGACATATTAAGGGTGAGCCCTGATATCTCTCCAATGCATTGGGTAAATAATTAATATCTAGAGATTATAAGTTTCACAATACCTTGGTGAATAACCTTGGTAATTTTTATGACACCTTGGGGATGGAACTTGGTCATATATTCATTAATGTATAAATGAAATGTTTTAGCCTCATATTCAAGTTATGTTTCATGTTCTTTTCATTATTATATTCCTATTCTTCCATTTCTAATGCCTTTATGACTTTTATCATGTTCTTATTAATATTGCTCATGATCACATGTCAACTGTTTCACTTGTTTTCTTTACTAAGCCTTATGCTCACCATTTTCTTTGATGTATGTCTCCAGGATATGATATGTAGTAATTTTACATAGGATGAACTAATAATTAATCCTTACGAGTGGTTTTGGATTTTATTTTATGTTGTTTTCATGTATTATGTTCCTGAATTCCAAGACACTAGACTTTAAAGATCATCTGTCTGTAAAATGTAATCAAAATTTATGTAATAAAAAGGCGGGATTCCATAATATGAATCCCAAGTAAGGTATCGTGGGAACTAGAAGTAAGGTTAGAACTAGAACTATTATGGGAGGTTATGTACACAACATTATTCACTGAAATAATTTAAATAATGACGAGTGATAATGAAAATTACCTTGTTTACTTCTTCTATAATTATCTATACATTATTTGATATAGGTGAATCCCATTCGATTATATCTACAATAGTAGTAAGTAAATATAAATTTAAAATAGAGGTAATGACATATTATATGAATTTTGGAACACAACTTAGAGAAAAAAATAAAATTGGATTCAACTTCCAAAACCTTTTCTATAGTGATATGGGATATGAAAATATAGGGATGCATTCATTATAAAATGAATAAAACGTGTGATATAATCATTGTAATGGATTTATAATTAAATTTCAAGGATAATATTTAATATTATAGTAATAGAGTTTTATTTGAATCTTTGGATGTGTCTATCGATACATTTTAGGGAGTATGGGATGGTTATATGATTTTGGATGAACTCATGATTCAGGATATTATCTAATAATCTTAATAGTTGGTTGGGTTGGTTCATGAAATTAGAGAATATAATGAACAACATATGATTACATTAGTGTTTTAATATTTGGGATCATAATATAGACATAATTGTATAAGATATGGAACGATACAAGAGGGGGTGGATTGTAGGTTTAAAAACATTGTTTTTAAAATCTTGTGAAGAAAATTAGTTTAAGACATCTTGAACTAATACAATTAATAAACAATACATATTATCTAGATACTACTGGATCTGATTGATATGATATGATATGATACCATAAGTAATAAAAAAGAATTTTATTTGAATTTAATACAATGATAAGAGTATAAAAAATGTAAATGATTCTACCATAAAGCGTAGAGAATTTTTTAATACAATATGTAATGAATGTATCATGATTAAAATAATTACAATATAAAATATTTTCAATAGAATGAGGAAACAAAATGATTCAATTTCTATTACTAATGGATGTGTAAAAATAAAAGTTATTACAATTATTTTATCCCTAAGAGTAGTGTATCCATTCACCTAGGATAAAATGTTTTTCTTACCACCACCCGAGTAAGCCCTCAATATGATGATCGGCACATCTATCTTCCAATCCATGGAAGCCCAAAATTATGAAGGTAATCGACAACTCTATAATTAAAATACATGAAATATCTAAAATAAACATTTAAAAACACTGTCTTCTTATCCCCATAAGTCCTCGATTATTATCACAATGATCAATAACACAAATAAAATCCACGCACTTATTGGAATACAAAAACATAGATTGAGCTGTTCATGTTTCGAAATTTCAAGGCTTTCACATGATTTAAGAGATATGTCACACATTCTCTCTCTGTAACATGGAAGATAAAGATATTGAGATGTATGATTTTAATGACCTCTATTTGATATGCCTTAGGTTCAAATGGTAACATTGTTTCAAATGGTCATATTTTTTTCAAAAAACTCAGATTGATTTGGACACCTGGTATTAGTACAGTAAAAAAATAACAGAATTCAAGACTTTATTTTTATATGTATACATCAAATTTAATGAAAAAATTTTGGTTAGAAAACAATAAGTACATAAGTTTGAATGAATGTATAAGGTGAATTGTAATGAAGAACATGTATGCTGTTTTGGAGTAAAACATGAGTATGATACATAACTTGGTTATGATGCATATCCAAGATACAAAACATATAATAGTTACGATGAAAAATGTGATTATGATGCGTAACACAATTATGATGTATATCATGGATATGATACACGGTTAAGATTCATAACATGAATACGATGCATATTATGTTTACGATCCAAATCACGGTTCTGATGTATAATATGATTTTGATGTGTAATATAATTACGATGTTTTTCATGGATACGATACATGGTTATGATGCATAACATGATTCGATGCATATCATGATTACAATGAATATGGTTACGAGAACATCATATGTGGTTGCGATTGTAAAACAATTTATGGTACTACGACTAGAAATGACATATATGATTGTGATAAGAAACAACATATGCAGTTATAATGGAAAACAACATATGTAATTATGAAGGAAAACAACAACATATTATTAAAATGTATAACAAATTCATATTGTTATGATGTAAAATAAAATGAAATTTGTGATTTCCAAATGAAAATTGTTAAGGGAAAATGTTGAAACACATTTAGACTCAACAATCTCCCCCTTTTTGGAAAGAACAAATCAAAAAATATAATTAAGTCTTATCTCACCCAGAGTTTAGTAACTCTTATGAAAGTGTTATTGAATATGACTAATTACACCTTATGATTAATATAATCTATGTGTATCATATTTTCTATACACTTACTTGTGATTTCTTCCCCATAAAAAGGTATTCACCCATATTCCTTTTTCTGAAGGAAATTTTTTATTTTCCAAATTATTCTCCCCCTTTGTGATTTTAAAAAAGAATAGGGAATAAATTATTTTCCTATAAATAGTTAGAGAAATATATTGAGAAACAATAGCAATTACAATAAATAAAACAAGTTTTTATTAGAATAAAAGTTCAAAAAATAATCCTTTCTCCTTTTTTTATAAGTGGTTGTACACGAAGAGATTCATCTTCATGAAAGGTTTTCTATCTTCCATAAATTTTTCAACAACTTACTTCTGAGCCTTTAGCTTCACATCCTATTTTACAATAATCTTTTATGGTTTCTGGAGCCTTTTGTTATGAAGCCGATTGATTTCACCCTTTGATTGGAGCCTTAATTCTTGGGAATTGTAATAATCCACTCTGAGTTTGTAGACCTTCTGTAAGATTAAAAATCTATTTTATAAAAAAATATCATTATATCCATTTTCCAATTTTACCTTTAGCTGATCAAGCTCTTCATAGACTATTTTTTGAGGCACCCATTCCTTCAATGGATTTTACCTTTTCATTAAAATTAGTGACCAATTTTTGGTAGAATGAATTGATATCTTTTAACCACATCAACAAATCATCAAGCTTGTCTAAATGATACTTAATATTATCATCAATGTTGTAGGACCACATGTAAATAATGTAACAATCTTTGTTGTGATCAACATCGCATTCTTTTAATACTTTTAAATCAGCCTCATGATTTAAAAACCCATCCAATAGAGTCTTGATAGAATCAGTTCTTTCATTATGACTATTTTAAATGATATCAACCCTAACTTCAATTTTTGGAAATAATTGTATAATCATTCCAATATATTCAAATATGTTTCAGTGCATTTAATTCTCTTCACTATGATTGTCATTTCAAAATCTCTATCTTCATTTTATTCTGGGAGATCTCCAAAATGAGTTTCTATGCCAAAAAAACCATATGGTAGATTCTGATTCTTATCTTATTATTCATCTTCTTCATTAATTGATATTTGAATGAATTTCTTGTAATAATTCATTTTAGAATCTCTTTGATATAGCTGAGGATCAAGATATGGATACATAAAAGATACAACTTCTAATGATTCTGCTGAATGATTTCTTTGATTTCCCTCTTCATTATGTTCCACTATTCTTATTCTGGTCCTTGTTCTACTTCATCTTATCCATATTATTCTTTTTCAGTTTCTTGATTGATACATTGTTTAGACAATTATTCAGATGCCCATTTCTCTGCCCCTTTCTTTGTTGGATTCTATTGAGTTTGAATAGATGGCCCCCTTATGGAAATTATGGTTCTTTCTTCCTCCAATATCATAAAACGACTATCAATATCAATATATTATGATTTAATCTTCTTCATTCACTTCTTATTTTCTTATTCTATTATGGTTTCCTCAGTAATTATTTTCACTTCTAGGGAAGCTGCTGGATACAATCCAAAATGAGGATAACCTTATTTCATTTCTTCTTTCTTCTTCATCCACTTCGCTTCAACCACATTCGATACTGATTTTTGTTTCTTTTATTTCTTGGGTTTTGTTAGCTTATCTACCTTTCTTTTTTTGAAGTTCAATTGTATGTATTTTATGGTTTTTAAATCCCTTTAGCTATTTCTTTTCCAATCTCAACATCTGGATCTTTCTCAATCTTTTTTGATTCTAGATGGAATCGTAACTTTATTCTCCTTATCATATCTTTATTTATGAGAGTCTCCTTGAATGTTTTCTGATCAAACATAATTGAGACATTGTATGAACGTAGGAACCCTATCAAAAAATTTCTCTAGACAGTGGGAAACATGAGCAGCTGGGACTTTATGGCACACGATTTAAGTTTCTAGATTATTAAGAAACTAAAACCCATATGATTAAATATCCAAATATTCACTATATATTCAAGCCCATAAACATCAAAAACATTAAAAGTTTCTTTATCACAGTTTCTTGGTACTAATAGGCCTTCAACCAGAGGGCAATGAGAGGATTATTAGCTGATAGATTATTAACCTTCCTCTAATCATCACAAATTTCATAAAGATATTCCCCTCCTTTCTTTTTATCAAAGGTCCCTTCACGTTCTAGTAATTTTTTGAAATTAAAAAGAGAATCTCCCTCCAATGGAACTCCAAGGAAAGAATCTTCTTTTTTTATTAAGGTTGTGTATTTATTATCATACATCATAAATAACATCTTAAGAAAATTATCCTTCTCCATTGTTTTATAGAATCAAAAAACTTCCTCATAAAATAAATACTTGATCTTAATTAGGTCTTTTAACATAGAGGAATTCCCACCTTTGTAAATTTATTGTCCCTTTCAACGAATAATCAAAAGTCTCTAAAAAATATCGAGAGACTAACCTTTTAAATCGAAAGATAATAGAAGAGAACTATTTTGGACACATTTTCTTTGAAGGTGAAGTATTTGAATCATACATGAAAGACATGGAATGAAATATTGAAGCCTAATGTTGTTCATGGTTATGAAAAATGGGGACTTATCTAAAAACAAAAACTAAGATAAACTCTGATTATGAGCAATGTTGGTTATTTATAGAGAAACAAAACTTTAGAGAGAAGTAGAAGGATTTATTTTTGTGTTTGGTTGGGGCCTTATTTAAAAAGTAAATTAACATTCAATATTATATCTAAAATATCCAAAGGTTGAGAATGGTATTGAACTCTTGATTTTTTTTTCATTAAAAGAAAATCATATTCAGAATTAATCTGACAAGGGGTTAAAAGAAATAATTTAAAAACCAAAAATTTGAAATAATAATGGGAAATATATGTTTTTTGATGTTGTACCTTTCTGATTATCAAGATATATAAATTTATTTCAATATATTAAGCTTTTCATAATAATACCAATAAATGTGTAATACCAAAAATCATATGAAACTGATAAGAATCATAAAATAGAAAAAATATTTTAATACCGATTAGATATTTTAATACCGATAAAATAATCTAATACTGATAAAATGTAAAACCAATAAAATTTAAAAACGGTAAAATATAAAAATGATAAAATTTAAGAATTTTAAACTGATAAAACGTAAAACCAATAAAATATAAAACAGATAATATGTGAAATTGATAAAATTTAAAACTGAAAAAATTTAAAATCAATAAAATGTGAAACCTATAAAATGAAAAACTGGTAAAATGTTAAACCGATAAAATTTAAAAACAATAAAATGTGAAACTGATAAAATCATTTTTACCCCCTTTTAATAGGTGTAATTTGAAGTATGATATGGTTTAAACATGATGTATATGTGAATGACTATATTAAATTGATCATTCTTAGCTTCTTTGTAATGAATTCAAATATATCGAAAGATAATGGTTTTGGGAAAATTTAATCAAGTTGTTCTTGCATTCTGAAGAATTGAAAAATAATATTTTCTTTTTTTTGTCTGTGATCTCTAATAATGTGATTCCTAATATCTATTTTTTTTGAACATGAGTGATGTGAATTATTTTTACTAAGAGAAATGGCACTAGTATTATCACGTAGTTTATGTGTTTTTGAAAAAATAATGCCATAGTTTGTAAGTGTGTGTTACATCCACTATACATGAGCACAACAACTTCCAGCTGCTACATATTCAGCTTCAGTAGTGGAAAGAGCTATTGAGTGTTTTTTTGTAAGACCAAGAAACCAATGAATCCCCATTGAAATGATATATTCCAGATGCACTTTTTTCAATCCAATCTACAACCACAAATTTTATCATCTAGAAACATTTTAAAACAAAATCATTTCCAGAAGAATAAAATAGTCATAAATCCATAGTTCCCTTTATGTAGAGAAAAATTATTTTCACTGATTTTAAACGTGATTACTTTAGATTATATTGATATCTTTCACATAATCATACAGAAAACATTAATTGTGGATGACTTGATTTTAAGTATAATAAGCTTCCTATCGTACCTCTAATATAAGTTTGATATAGTGGTTTCCTAGTATCATCATGATCAAGTGTATTTGAGGCATAATTGGAGTTCTTATACTTTCAGTATTGTAATATCCATGCATTTTTAGTAAATACTTGATATACTTATATTTTTATATATAGGTTCCTTTTGGTTTTTGAGAGATTTAAAAACCTAAAAAAATTGTAAAATCATACATCATACTCATTTCAATCATAAATTTCATTAGATTCAGATAGGAATCAGTTATAGATTATAGATTTGATCTAAATATAATTTCATCTACATCGATTTTAATAATCAATTTTGTTCCTTCATTATAAAAAGAGTTGGATCTACAGTACCTTTAACATATTTTGTTTTGTAAAAGAAATAATATAATTGTATCATACCAAGATCTTGGGACTAGTTTAAGTCCACACAATTATTTGGTAAGTTTGAAAACATAATTAGGATGATTTGAGTTTAAAAAACTAAGTGGTTTTTCCACAAACACTTCTTCTTATACAAATCACTTTAGAAAAGCACATTTTATGTCAATTTGATATTTTTTAAGTTATAGAATGGAGAAAAGGCTAATAAAATATGAATAGATTCACATCTAGCTACCAGAGCATAGGTTTATTCAAAGTCCATTTCCTCTGGTTGATTATATCCTTTATAAATAAGTCTTTCATTATTTCTTATAATTCATCCATTTTAGTCAATTTCTTTTCTTCTGAAAACCCATTTTACACCAATTACAATTGTACCTATAGGTATTTCAACCAAGGTCTAGACCTTATTCCTTTAAAATTCATTTAGTGCATAATGCATTTCTTTATTGGAATCCTCATCACCTAAGGAATTGTTAGAAGTTTTAAGTTCAAATTGGTATAGATAATAATGATGTTTTATTTCATTTTTCGTGGGATTTCTAGTCCTTAGAGATTGATTTACATCACCAATGATATTATCAAACTGATGACTCTTACGAAAAAATTTATTTTGGTTTTATAAAATATATTCGTCCAAATAAGGTTGAATGTAATTTGGGGTAAATATTGTAGAAACAATTTCTTGAGTATTTCCCTTTTCATAAGAATTTTCATTTAAAATTTTATAATCAGTTTATGAAAAAACATCTGCTGATGTAGATAGTTATTGCTTAAAAACAAAAGGATCAATTTCATCAAATTTAACATGCACTATTTCCTCAATAGTACAAGAGTTTTTGTTAAAAACATTATAAGGCTTAGAAATAGTGGAATAACCTAGAATGATTCCTTATTGAAATTTGTGTGAAAATTTATATAGATTATCTTTAGTATTCAATATGAATACTTTTCATTAAAATAATATGAAGTAAGAAACTTTAGGTTTTTAGCCTGTCTATAATTCATAATTTGTTTCATTAAGAAAATTCTAATTAAAACTCGATTTATAGTATAACATGTAGTGCTTACAACATTAGACTAAAAATACATAGAAATTGAGTATTCACTCAACATTGTTCTTGTCATTTCTTTAAGAATACGGTTTCTTATTTAAACAATTCCATTTTACTAATCGGTTATGGGATCTAATTTTTTTTGAGTAAAACATTTCCTACTATAAAATGTTTCAAAGTAATTTTTTTAAATTCTCCAATATGATACCTTCGAATAGATATTAGTTTTAGGTTTTTATCATTTAAACTAGGGATAGAAATTTTTTGAAATAGAAAAATGATTAAAATTTATTTTCTATAGAATAGACCCATGTAAATATCATATAGTCAATAACAAAAAAAATACATTGTATTTTCATCAAATGCTTCCAGTTTGTGTAGGACTAAAAAATTCAATGTGTAATAACTGTAATTCATTAGATGTTGAAACATAATTAATTGATTTAAATCTATTTTTATGTGTCATTCTATATTTAAAATGATCACATACTTTTGATGAATCAATCCTGAGATCTGGTATATCCTTTAAAATCTTTTTCTTTGAGAGTTTACAAAGTTTCCGAAGGTTACAATGTCCTAACCTTCTATTCTATAACTATGATTGGTATTAAATTTCAATTAATCAAGGTAAGTCTTGGATCATATGGTCTTCTATGTTATGTGTGTATACATTCTCATGCCTATGGGTAAAGAGAATGAATTCATCCTTGGATTTTTGAACTAAACATTTAACATTCCTAAAATTCACAAGGTAACCTTTATCACATAATTGATTTATTCTTATTGGGTTTCTCTAAAGACCTTTAACCAACAAAACATTATAAATTAAAACTTCTCATAAAAAAACAATATTACCTATACCAATGATCTTTAATTTTGGATTATCTATGAAGGTCACTCTTCCCCATTTCATTTAAAGGATATTTTCAAAGAAATATTTATTTCCACACATATTCAAAGAACATACACTATCTATAAACAAAATATTCTTACTGTTGGTACACTATTTGTTTTATTGAAAAAATGTAACAGTTATATTTTTGGAACCCGATCATGTTTGGATACACCAATGATAGACAAATAAACTGTAGGAATCCACATTTGTTTTGCAAAGAGAGATTCATAAAATCCTAAAGATCTGGTTTTATTAATAGGACAATTTATTTCCCAATTTCAATCACTCTAGAACTTAGTGAAAATGTGGCACCTTTAGGAATGAAATAGTAATGTATAAAAATTGGTTTTGAGTAGGAATAAACTATTCTAGAATTATATCTTAGTAGATTAATTTTAAAATACATCTTGTCAAAGTTTTATTCACTATAGGTAATGTTTGATAAGAGATTCTTAATATACAAAATTTCATATTTTAGCCTAATGACTAAATTTACATTCTCATAAGAAATTGTTTAGAAACTAATTTTTCTATCAAAAATATATATCTATAAAAAAAGTGTTTCAGTGTCCTTAGAAATTTTATCCTTCTCAGATTTACTTTTATAAGTTTTTTCGAAATATTTCATAAATCACGAGACATTGGATCAATATAATTTGAAATATTAGATACTTATTTGGTAAGGATAGATATTCTATAATTTTCTTTATCATGTTTTTTATGAGTTTGATATTATCGTTCTTAAGTAGTTTGGTAAATCTGGATACTTATCCAAAATAGAATAGATAATCTTCTGATGAGGAAGATTCTTCATCTAAATAGTAAGAATATTTCTTATCAGGGTATTTAGAATTTAAAGATAAATTTAAAATAGATTCTAAATTGTGTACCTTATCCATAAGACAATGATTTTCATTAGATATTATGGCTATAAGTCCAATTTTATTCTAACCAGAAGAATCATATTCAAAATATTCTTCAGAAGAATCACCCCAACTTGTACTCAAATTATTATTTTCATTCAAGACATTAATATTATTATAATCGTAAAACTTATTCTATTTCTTTTAGTATGTTTATCCTTTGTTTATTTTGTTTTAAGAAAATGACAATCTGTTCTAATTTAAATGGATCTTTTACATTCATAACAAGTTATTTCTGAGTCTTTTTTATCTATTCTATCTTTATTCTTATTTTCTATTCTAATAATTAGTATTTCTCAAAATATTGTTCATCATTATAGTAAGATTGTCTAATTCATTCACAAGTTGTTTACAATCACTTGATTCAAATATAACAATAGATATCTTAGATTTAGATGTAGTTACCCTTTCATGAGTTTTTTGATTTAGATATTGTAGTGAAAGAGACACTTCCATTACCATTTTTATATTTATTGAAATCAGTATCTCTCTTCATTTTTGTTGCATGCCGTAAGAGAGTACCAGATAATTCATCAAGAGAGATTTGAGTAACTTTCCTGTTCTCATCAATATATATCCTTTTTTATTCCCATTATTTGGGAATTATATCAATTATAATTTCCACTATCACTTCATCATCATATCATTTTTCTCCCATAGATTTAATACTATTAACAGTTTTCATTAATATTTGTTGAATTTTACCTTCTAGTTCTCTATAGGGTAAAACAAAACCATGATATTCATCTTGGACCATAGATCTTCTCATTTCTATAACATTAGATGTACCAAAATGTGTGACTTCCAAATTATTCCAAATACAGTAGGCTTATTCACTTGAACATATCTGACTATTTATGTTCTCGGTCATTGAACACAACAGAGTGTTGAATACCTTGTAATTTAGTTTATATTCTAGTTTCTCTTAGATGGTTAAGGTTTTGACTTCCTTGTTTGTAATTTTTTAATCTCTAGTGAGCATCAAAAAATTATCTACTCAATTATTAATAAAAAATGTATTTATTCGATCTCCATAGTACTCATAATCATTCCCACCCAAAATAGGTGGTCTTGTTGGGTTTAGATTGTTAATCGATCCAATATTTATTCCTGCCACCTAAAAACAAATTTTTTTAACTACACACGTTTGTGTAGTAAGTAAATATAAACAAATGGATTATATCAATGAAAAATCAACCTTAAAAAATGAAATAAAGAAATGAAAACAAATCAGTGGAAACCTTACTTTGATACTAATTGTTGGATTGTAATATGGTTGTAAATGTATATGATATGGCATGATACAATAGGGTGTAAATTATCTGTTTAAAAACAATGTATTTAAACTCTTATAATGAATCATAGATTAATAGATCTTAAACTAATAAAACTCAAAAACAATACAAATTTTCTAGATTATCCTAGATTATATGGATATAATATGATATGATACCATATGTAATAAAAAAATTGTATTTGAATAGAAAATAATGATCACTGTAAAAAAAGTAAATTATTCTACGATACATTGTATATAATCTTTTAATATAATATTTAATGAATGTAAAATGATTAAATCAATTATAATATAGAATAATATGAATAGGAAGAAGAAAAAAATGATTCCATTTCTATTATAAAAGGATCTGAAAAAATAAAAGGTATTAAAATTATTTTATCCAGAAGAGTAGGGTATCATTTCACCAAGGATAAAAGGACTATATTATCAGCAACTGGTTAATCCCTCAATACAATAATCCTAAAATCTATCTTCCTTTCAACAAATTCCCTCGATTAATAAGGAAATAGACACCTATGTCTTTTAAATTCATGAAATCCCTCGATTCAACAATTAGTAACACCATCTTCCTATCCTCGAAAGACATAAATTTTCATCACATTGAACAATCACAAAATGAGAAAAATTACTTATTTAAATAAAAAAATAAGAATGAGACATTCATGTTTGGTATTTTCAAGGATTTTGCACGAAGCAGGAGAGATTTCCACAATATCTCTACAGAACTTGAAAGTTACAAATGTTGACATCTCTAATTCAAATGATCTCTTATTTACAGGCCTCCAGTTCCAACGGTCAGATTATTTCCAATAGTCATATTTCTCCTAAAAATTCGGAGTGACTTGGAAACATAACATTATAACGGTAAAAAAAAATAGAATACATGACCTAGTTTTGATTAGTATATAACTAATTCAATGACATATTTTTGGTGAGAAAACAATCAGTACATAAGGATGAAATAATGTATAAGATGAATTATAATGAAGAACATGTATGCAGTATTGGAGTAAAATATGAGTATGATACATAACTTGGTTATACTGCATATCATAGATATGAAATATAGGATAATTATGATACATAATGTGATTTAGATGTGTAATGTAATTACGATGTATATCATGGATATGATGAATGGTTTAAATTCATAAAATGAATGTAATGCATTTTATGATTATGATGAAAATCATGGTCATGATGTATAACATGATTATGATGCGTAATGTAATTACGATGTATATCATGGATACAATACCCAGTTAAGATGCATAAAATTATTTTCATGCTTATCGTTATTACAATGCATATGGTTATGAGAACATCATATGTGGTTACGATTGTAAAAAAATTTATGTGACTATGATGGAAATCAATATATGTGATTATGATGAGAAATAACATATGCAGTTATGATATAAAACAACATATGTGATTAGGATGGAAAACAATAGCATATGATTACGATGCAAAACAACGACATATGATTACGATGTAAAAAACATGAAATTTTTGATATCCAAAACAAAAATATGAATAGAAAAGTAGAAACACATTTAGACCCAACAGAATAATATCATACCATTCCCAAGAAATATTTTTTTAGATTCCACTGTAATGATATATTGAATTCTCCAATGACTTATTTATTGAAAAATGTTCGATATCCATAACTTCCTATAAAATAAACCTAAGATTTTTCTATATGTGAGATTTAACATCATATAAGCTATTTTCATGATCATTGGCTTCAATATAGGTTTAACATGATCTATTTATAAAAAATTTTTACAAGAGTTTGCAATAATTTATTAACTATTGGATGTTGAATAATGTGAGGGTGAAATAGAAACATATTTCAACCCATATGGAATTACATTTTGATTAAATAATGATATATAAGTAGTTAATTGAGATTTATCTATGGTTTAAATACTATCAAGAGAGGCTAATATAAGAGGATATTCCAAAGATTAGTTTTCAAATCTATTTGGAACATTTTTTTCATTGTAATTTTATTGAAGGTTCTCAAAGATTATACAATGTTTAAATCATTAATGAATCATATCTTATATGAATACATTGATAGCTTTGTGTTAGTATTTGTGGATAATATGTTCATTTATTCATGATTTCAGTGTGATCCTAAAATGAATTTAGTGATTATTTTTTATATTTTAATTGATATTTAATTAAATTTATTATTCTCAAACATTTAATTCTACACATAATAAGTAAATATTATGAGGGTTTATTATTTTTGATAAATAAATTTCTTAGTACCTTAAAATTTAAATGATATTATTTCTTGGTAAAATCATAAGAATGTTTTTGAAATATATTTTCTTATTGGTTTTAGTGGATAAAACCATATATTAATTTAAAACTTTTCAAAATTGTTATCACCTAAGAAAGAATTCAATATTAAAGGAGTAAAAATTTAATATAATTTGATGTATAAGGATTAATTTGAATAATCCATTTAATGACCCCCTCTATATATTGTTTTATTATTTCTTGAGAAAGTATATATATATATATATAATAATCATATTATGATTATTTTGGAGCAATATTAGGGTGTATTCTTAAACACAGAGAGAATGTCCTTACAAAAAGGGCATGAAAGTTGAAATCTCAAGTGAATTAGTACCCCTTGGATGATATATTATAAAAATTTAGTTTATTTTTTAATTAATTAGATACATTATCTTTTTAATGATAATTTTACTATGCCTTATTTTTATAATATTATGATATAGATTTTCTCCCAGTGTGATTTTAAACATAAATAAAATATGGTCAGAAAATAAATTTTAGAAATTAGACATTGAATTCTTGGATACACATATAAATGTAAATTTTAGGTCAAATGATTTGAGTTTAATGATATATATCATTTATATAATGAATTTTGAGGGAAATTGGAGCTAATCAACATTTTATAAGACATACACTAGGAATTAATAAAAGATAGAGATTTTATAGTGTGATTTAGAATGAATATATTGTCTACCCATTTTTAATGATTAAAAGAAGTAAAAATATCTGAATCCATGTATATAAGGATGTGAGAAATAATAAGTATAGGGCATGCCATTGATTGTTCTAATTTAAAACTATATTTTAATAGGTGAGTAGTGGATAATTTTAATTTTTGAATTTTGGTAATAGAACATTTTCATTGATTAACTATGGTAATATATCACAGAGTTATAAAAATGTAGTATGGAATAGGCAATTTTTTTTTGGAATGAACTATAAAATAAATAGATAAAAACATTTCTCGATGTCTATTTTTTCAATATGTAATAGTGGAATATAAAACAATATCAGTATTGATAAAATATTTACATTTACATTCATGGAATTTTATTTTAGATGCCAAATATACCGTGGAAGAAAGATGATATATTCATAGTCGTTGATAATCTTACAAAGATAGTGAAACTTTGGAATTTTCCAAAAAAAAATTATCCAAAGATCTTAATAATGAGTAAATCAGGGTTATATTTCTAATATAAATTGTCCTAAAGTAGAATAACTCAGTTCCATATTCACAATTGAAATATAGTTTTTGGAAAAATACTAAATGGAAATAAGAATAAATTTAATGATGAATATGACATGTAAACTCTAATTAGATAACAAAAGAACAAAAAATTCAGATATTTGAATATATTATTAAATCATATGTGGTTGATTTTAATTTTTTAAAGAAGATTATATTCTTTTAATAAATTATTCTTAAAATAATAGCCCTCAAAATATTATCCATATAACACTATTTGATGAATTTGTTGGAATACAATTTCATTTTTCATTTAATTATATTAATATATGATAAAAATAAATTTTGGGGTTTAGTTTGGTATAATATACGATGAGTAAAATTTAGTTCATTCAAAATTATATGTAATTAAATAATATTTTGTAAAAGACATTGTATATTCAATTATTATGAAATATATAATTTAATTTTGGTGACAATGTATTTTTCTAGTTATATCCTGTTTTGAAAAATTAATTAATTACGAAACAATAGAAACTAAAAACCGGATATATGTGTTGTGTTGTGTTATGCATTTTTTTGAGCAATTATAAACTAGATCCCTCTAATATTATCAATTTGAAGGTGGTTATCATTGAACATGATATAACATATATTAAAAGTACAATTTATATTTATGATTACATTGAATGAATCCCAAGTGATTGAATTATTACCTTTGCATAGGAATTATGGAAACATATTATGATCCAAGAGGAAACATTTTACTGAGAAGTGTATATGTAGTAGCAATTAAAATATTTTTCTATTGATAAAAGTATGCAATAAATTTCCATGTTTAGAATGTGTTTTAGTGGGTAAAATTGAATCAACCATACTTTTGAATTGTTTTCTATCATTAATTTTTTGGATTTGATATAGAAATGATATTGGTTTTATTAATTACAATGAAACTACCCTTGTTAATATAATTATTAATTTATTTGATAAAATTATTATTATTTCAATGGAAATATTTTAATGGGGTTATGAAACAGTTTTAGAAATGGGAGGAAATGGATAATTTTAATAAATATTTGTCATAAAAATTGACTCAAGTAGTTTATTATGATCCACCATGGTTTTTTAGAGGATTTTATAGAGATTATTGACTGATTAAATTATGGGTTACACATTGAGGATTTATATAATGAGATTATGTTATATGTAAATATAGAAACCCTTTACCCTATTTTCTATCAACACTCATTTAATCACCAAAATATCTTTTGGTGTCATTTATAGTTTTTAGTTCATAGTGGAAATATTTTGGAAAGGCAATTAATGTTGATTTTGACCTAGATAGTAAAAATATACAATGATTAAATTTTAATAATATAAATATGTTTGTTTTGATAAGTTGTATATAATATTTATTGAATGAAAATATTTTTTTCATATGATTATAATGGAATATTAATATAAAAATTTCTATATTTTCCCAATCTTATTTTTAAGGTGGTGAAAATATTGTTTAATTATTTTGTGTAAGGGTTGTTTTACCTTTGTTAATTTCATGTTTTAGTCAATTATTTCACCTATCCTAGATAAAAAATGACATAATTGTACTGTTTTGTGATATAGGGGATTTTCCACTTACTAGAGGCCATGAACATTTTCAACGAGTAGCATTGTGGTTGAGAAAAAAAGTATAAGATGTTGTTCCAAATATCAAAATAATGGTGTTATATGTTTTTTATAAAAGGAATTTCTTGATAATTCTGTTTTTTGTTCTGTAAAGTCTCATTCAGACCATTAAAACTCTAGTGAATTAAATTCTAGAGCATCAAATTTATATTTTATATAATTTTGATGAGCATCAAGGTTTTGGGCTTGATGAAAAGGCATCAATTGTCCGTCTCTTCAGCAGTAATAATATCATCCAAAGTATGTATATTTTTATGACATCAAGGGCAGTATATAATGTTGGTGAACTATCTATAAGGAATTATCTAGAAAGAATAATCAATACTATTTACCAGTTTAAGTGGGAGAAGTTGGTAATGTTATGGGCAATCAACAATAAGATTCCATCTGAATAATCCTTAATTAACATGTGATGTCAGTGCGATCGGAACAACTAGATGAAGATTATTTCAAAATATAGTGGGGAATGACCCTAAATAGTGTATCTAAGAATGAAATACTGAATTTCATGCATTTACTGTATACAAGTAGAATATAGAAAAAATATGATTTTATAGACTGTAAATCATTCTCTAGTGAATCATAGTAATATTTTTATCCATTTTATATAATATTTATTCTTAAAATAAAATAAATAAGTCAAAATCGGTAATACCATGAACATATGAAAGAATTATAAATCATGTTAATATTTTTATGTTATTTTCTTTCTTTTTGTAGTTATGTTTCATGTATTACCGTTCCATTAATTTACGTTGCATTATATTCTATACAGAGGTGTGTGCGATGTTTACATTGTGTGGGGGTATAGTTGAGTGAATTTCTACATTTGGTACATTTAGTCAAGGGAAGGAAAGGTTCATAGGGTCACTTTTTCCACTATGTTGATATTCATAAATATTTTCTTGAGGATCAAAAATCATAAGTTCAAATGGTTTTACTGGTATCCCCAGAAATCGATATTTTAGGTGGGTTATTTCCCATAAAGTTGTCTTAAAGTGAGATCAAATTTTATTGGTTTAACACGTTGGTATGAACATAAAAATTACTTTATTTAAAGGAAATATACGGATAATGATATTTTATGAAAACAAATTTGTCTTTTAAAAAATGTAGATTCATGAAATCTGATTCATAAAGACTGGGATGTCAAATTATTGAAGTTAAATCCATTGGTAGTGGAGATAGATAAATGGGAACTCTTTTATAGAAAAGTGTTGTATGTTGTAAGAATATCAATAGAATGAAATTTTACATTCAATATTCAAGAGATAAAGAGAAATATTTTTTCAAGTAATTGGTGAATATGTATGAAAAAACGATGACCCTTAAAAAATTATTCATGTTGCAATTACTATTTTGATTAGGCTATTCAGATGGAAGACCATTGGAATATAATGTTTATTACTATAATATCATCTACGTTAATATCCAATCATTAAATGTAATTTTTTTATGATGTACATTAAAAAAAAGGTAATGATAGAATAAATAAATTTAATATTTATTAGTATTCAAGAATTGTATTGCAATATATGTTATAAAAATATTAAGTATATTTTCTTTAAAAAAATGAGTTTTGTTGAACTAATTCATATATTGTTTTATTTGAAATTTTAATTGTAAAATTATATAATTTTAATTTAAAAAATGAATTCTATTTTTTAATTCATCATGTGAATATTTTCCTAATATATATTGTTCATATATTCCCAAAACAAATTATTTATCCATGAATAGTAAATAATATTGATTTTTGTAAAAATCTCATTTATTTTCACTGAAAAAAACCATAATATTTTGAATTTAGACCTAAATAAATATAATTCCCATTTATTTATAAATTATATTACTAAATATTTAGTAATCATCATTATATATGACATTGTAATAAATACATTAAGTCTTAGAGAATATTAATTTTTTTATAAAACTGTTTTTCATCATTCTTTATTAGAAACTCCTAAATTTGTTTCCACATATAGAGATTTAATTTGGGGAAATGGATTATATATTTATAATCAACACAATTAATATTATCTAATAAGGTAAAAATAATTTTTAGTTATAATTAATTTTAAAAAACTATAAAAGTTAATCCCCATAGTAAAATGGTAAATCGATTTAACTAAGGTTAAACTAGATGAGAAGGACACAATTTTTCATATTTAAAATTATTGGATAACATTATATATAATCATATCACATTAGGATCTATATTTATTTTTTGGGACACTTTTTTGTGAAAGTGACCTATATAAAATTTTAAATAAATTAAAAGGAAAAATGTCACTCTCTTACATTTAAAGATAATTTTTGTTATCATAGGGAAAAATAATGTCTTGAATGAATATTAATTGGTATTTATAGAATAATGGAATTATTTTCCAAATGGTAATTTATTTCTAATTTTTATTATCAATATAATTACCTAAAACTCGTATTTAATGCTGACATATTATTTATTTAATTAATAGAAAAAGAAAATAATTGATTTTAAAAATATTAAATGTATTATAATTCATGTTAATTAAATAAATTTTGGGAATTATTTAAATAAATATAACATGTTATATAGTTTTTAAGGTAATATATTATAATTAAATATTTTTAATGATGTTTTTGAAGTCAAATTAAATGAATAGTGTCAAAATTTACATTACTAATATTTTATAATAAATGATATTTTATTAAATGATTTAAAATTACTAAAAATAATATCATCATAATAGTGATTAAAATATGTTTAAAAATATAATATATGTCCAATCAATGGATGAATTCATATTTTAAAATTTCTTATATTGACCTCTAAAAATTAAAAACATTATTACCGTGGTAATTGTCGAAAAGGATTTAAGTAAAAATGAAAATGGTGAGAAAATCACCTAAGCATGTGTCATTTTATTGGATAAGATAATTTTAAATTATCCTCAACATAGATTCAAAATATTAACATTTTTGAAAAATTTTATTAAGAAAATTAATTTATATCTATTTAACAATTTAATAAATTCCAAGAGAACACAACCCATCTCTTATAAAAGGGAACCTTCTCTCATATTTTCTTCACACATAAAAACAATTTATTTCATCCAATCCATGCCCAAATTTCCTTCCTCACTTCCTTAACAATGATCAATAGGCATTGGTGTGGTCATAAATCCATCCTAGGTAATATTTAGGTGTGAACCTTATGAAGTTGTCCGGAGAAGAGGAAGATAATGACTTTTTGTGACGATTCATACTCGAGGTATGAAACATTAGGTTAAAAATAATTTTCAAAAGAAATAATTAAAAATAATTTTATTCCATGTCTAAATTTTAAAAATTATTTTATGGATGTATTAATTTAGATATAAATGAATTATGAAGTACATTTTATGTCACATTGACTTTATTTCTATGGTTTTCAAAAGAAAATTTCATACTTATTTTATATGTAATGTTTTGAAAAAAATATAAAAATGAATATTCTATTTAAAGATATACTATATTAAATAATTTTCACACCATGATATCCATTATTTGATATTTGGATTCCATTACCATATTTTATGTCTTCTTTAAAGAAAAATATTTTATTCCATTATTGTGATTATTTATTAAAAGGGTTTTGAATGGAATGAATATATCCATATATAGATTAATTTTCTTATGTGAGTAAATAATGTTTAGAAGACATCAATATTTTATGAATTGTGATTATGTTATGGTTCATGGGAAAATTTTATGGTGATGGGTGATTCTGTTATAAACCATGGTTGGGTGTGTTCATGATAATTCTAAAAATCATTAGGTAATATTTATGTTGGAAGTTGATCATGATGGTTTTACCATTTTTAACTATGAAGGTCATTTGTAAATGTGAAGTTTATTACATTGGTATCAAATAAGGCCATTAAATTTGTAACCATGAATGTTATTACACAAGTAAGAGTGGGTGCCAACGAGCCTGTACCGTAGTGGTACAGGCTCATACTTGGCATCCAAAAGACCCAGGGTCATGTTTGAGCAGGGGAGAATTTTCGGTACTATAATAGTACATTAGCGGTAGTGGAACTGTAGCAGTGGCGACACTGTAGCGGCGGAGGGACTGTAGAAGTTACTGTAGCGGGGGATGTACTATAGCAACGCGAGTACTATAGCAAGTAATGTTCACCAAGGGGTCCTTTGGGCTAAAAAATGGGCTTTCAAGCCTTGTATTCAGGACACTTATCCTTGGGCCTTTGGGCTTTGTAATGGGTCTCCCTCTACCTAGTCTAGAGAGGTATTTCCTTTAAAAAAAAATTGAGGCTTCAGCCCCAACCTTAAAAAAAACAAGTAAGAGTTATAAGAAAATTATTCCTCATGTTACCAACATTATTTATTTATGATTTATATAAGTCTTTAAAAACTATTATGAATAAACATTTTAAGATAGTGATATTCTATTTAAGGTAATCTGTTTTCTACTTCTTAATGGCCAAAATTATATCTTTGTGAAAAATATTTAAATAATTCTTTATGGTTTAAAAGAAACTTTTAGGATTTGTTGTTTTTTCCTTTATGATGTATTATGAATATTTTTATGGAAATATTTTGGTAGGGAAATTGATTTATTGTGTAAGAAAATGTTTATTTTAGAATCCAATGTTTTTTATTCAAAGAGTAAAATGTTTATAAGTGTTCATAGACTAATGGTTTCTTTGTTTATTTTATATTTTGTACTATGTTTTTTGTTCTCATACAACATTTTAAATTTTTTTCATTGGGTTTTATGGATGATTAGGGAGTGGGATGAGATAAGGATGAAAATTGTGAAGATATGTAATGAAAATATAAAATATTTCTTTTTTAATGTTTTTTGTGGAAATATTTCATTCAAATAACAAACATCCATTATATAAAATATTTTTATATTAATTAGTTTTGACTGAAGACTATAAAATTCTAAACCAAAAAAATATCATCAGACATAAGATAATGATTTCATAACATAAATCCAATGATTATTTTTATTACTAACGATAGTTCATTATAATTTGTATCAGATAATTTTTAGTGAATTTTAGAGGGTAGAATAATGTAATTAAATATTAATAAGATATTTTAATTCATGCTTATATTTGAAGATTATTTTGATATTAATAGATTTCTTCATCTATTCTATGTATGTTTATACTTTTTTTCCATAGAGAAAATAAGGAATATATTGTAGTAAGGTATTAAGAAGACAATATCCATCCAAATTAGTAACCCAAAATTTGTGGAATTGGAACTAAGTAGTTTGTTTCCATATCCTATAAGATTATAAAAGATATATATTTTCTTGGTTTCCATGATAGAACGAAACCTGATCTAACATTTATAAATATATTTATAATGGAGTAATTTATGATTCAAAACCCTCCTACATTTTTTGGATCCCCTGACATAGTGGTATATGATGGGTGGATTAAAAATGATGAAAATAAATTCGATTTCATGAGTGCTTTGGATCAGAAAAAGGAAATAATTTATATTTACTTTTTTATGGGGGATCCAATAATTGGTGGAAAATTTTGAAGAATACTAGTGTAATATAATATATTTATATCTAGAAGTGGATGAGTTTAAGAAAATTTTCATTGAGAAATAATTTCATAAAGTTGTTCGAATTATGATTGGAAAACAATTCATGGAATTAAGGTAGAAATACAATGATTTTGTGGATACACATAAAGAAAAATTCACCCCTAAGGAAGGTATAAACAAAATATTATATGGGATCTGTAGAATATAATTATTCAGTTTCACTCAATATTAAACATTCAATTTTGAATAGAATTGACTTATTTTGAAATTAAAATTTATCATATGTTTTTTCCATGTTTCAAGAAGGTGGAAATTGAGTTTGTTGAGGATTAAGTGTTCTATGAAAATAAGTATAAAATTAAGTCTAAGTAGTAATCCATGAGAAATAACCCATCAAATAATTTTTATGTTTTGAAAATAATGTTTCTAGGTTGTGATAAGTGTGGTGAAAATAAAATTAGGGAATTACTTGTGAACTATGGTAACTAATTCAGATGTGGTAGGTCTGTGTATATGGTTCATGATTGCAATGAAAAATATATTGGTAGTGGAATGGAAAATTTTTATAAGTTTATTATAAAGTATTTGAAATGTAATGATATGGTCCATTATAAATATGGGCAATCAAAGAAAGACACAAATGATGGTAAGTAGTATTACTATAAGTAGAAGGGTGAGGTGAAATCATTTTCAACTAGTATGGTGGATTTGGAGATATCAAATTATTTGGTAACAAGTATATTTCATATTTATTTAGAATATGATAATGTATTGATTGATAATTGTTATACACAATATTTCATTTATTATAAATATTCTTGTAAATTGGAAATTTCACCTCAAGAAATGAACATATTATTTAAGGTAAAACACATGGGAGAAGTATTAGAGAAAAACAAAATTTTAAGAAAATTCCTTTTGTGGTATGTGGAAAAAATCTACCTCCAAAAACCATGTTTTCATTCCCCTAGTAGCATTTGATGTAATTATGGGCATGGATTGGATATATGTTTACCTATATATGATAGATTGTCAAGATAAAGATGATATTTTTCTATAAGATTTTATGTTTTTATATAACAATTAATTCATACCATTTATAACATTCCATGAAGCTGAGAAACTGTTAACATATGTAAATAAATGTTATCATGTATATATTGTTGAAAATAGGGGAACTATTATTATTAATGATGTATCTATAGTAAAATAATACAAAGATGATTTTATTGATGTGATTTATGGATTTATACTTGATTTGGAAGATGAATTTAATATTAAATTAGTTTCACATGCTAAGACATTTTCAATACCCCCATATCCGATGGCTTAATTACTACTTATGGAATTGAAAATAAGTTATTGGATTTTCTTGGTAAGGCTCTCATTCATCCTATAACTTCATCATGGTATTATCGTGTTTTTTATTAAAAAAATATGGTTTCAGGAGGCTTTGTTTTGATTATAGATATTTTAATAATTTTACTATTAAGAATAAATATCAGTTATCTCATTTCAACTATAATGTCCTGACCTAGCTTCCACAAAACGATGCCCTGAGTTAGTCAGTCACATGAACTCAATGGAACATCCCTATATGCCAGAGGTTATTGAATAGCAGTGAGGGTCTAATATTGATCATGGGGGAACTATACCCTTTTTACTAGAAAATACACTAGTAGAATTAAATAGAAAAATTTCCAATGATATAACCCTCTCTAGAACAAAACAGTATCACAAGAGGATCAAAATGGAAAATGAAATATCCAAAACTAAACTGTAGACACATTATTCTAAATTCATGAAAATTGTTAATGTGAAAACCCTAAAATTAATAAATACACTGAAAACTCCCAAAAATGTCCCAACAACAATTCTGGTCCCCTCATCTATGCTCCATCCCATACAATCCATCTAACATAGGTAAAAATCCCTTAAACTATACTACAACCAGGAAATCTCTTTGGGTACTGATTAGGTAGACTGAGTAGGGGGTGAGTACAACTCAGTAGACTGCCCCCAATAGTTTATAGTGTAATATTTAGTCAAACCAGTGATTAAAATTGTATAATAATAAATAAAGGGAATAAATTTAATAGTTTAAATTTATTAAATTACTCTTTATTTAACCACATAACCCCCGAGTTCCTAAGTACAACTGAACCTCAATACCTTATTCGACGCATGTCAAATTTGAAACCATATCACATATTCAATTCAAAATTTTATTATATCACATGGTATTTAAATATTCATTTCATTTAAATTCATCTTTATGGATAATTATAATCATACACCATTGCCAATCTTATGGAAATTTAATGTTATGTCTAGAACCCCATGGGAATTTGGAGCACCAGTCCATATCCCACACCCCATGGCTATTTGGAACATAAACCCTTGTCATATACGATAATATTTTCCTACATTCCTTTTTTCTTGGAATGTCATGGATAGGACCCCATTGGTATTTAGAGCATCAATCTGGGACCCACACCCTATATATAAATCAATAACATCTACCACATTTATCAAAATGAATTAATACACATATTAATTAATCTAACTCAATAATTTCATATTCATATCATTCCACTAGTTAATTCCAAAATTAATTAATCCAATCAATTCCATTAATTAATTTCACAATTAATTAATCAATTAAAATCACTAAATAAATCCAACAAATAGTTATCATATCAATAAATTTATTAATTCATAAATTAATAAATCAATCAATTCCAATAATTAATTAAAAATTTAATTAGTCACATGAATTTAATTAATTAATAAAACAAATTATTAATCACATCAGGAATTTTATAATAACAAGAACCTCTATTAATTAATTTAACAATTAATGAATCCAATCATTCAATTACATAATCAAAACATTATCAATTCATTTATTACTTAATTAAGTAATAAAAACTCACAATCCCAATATCCACATAATCAATTCAACAATTAATTATTCAAAATCAAACTATCCAATATCCCCAATTTCACAATCCCTTAATTAATCAATTTACCAAATTAGTAGATTAATTTTTAAAGCCTAATTTTCTAATAACCTAATATAAATTTTATAATTACATATACATAATTGAAATTTATAATTTGGTATTTTTATAAAGACCTCCTAACTCAATTCATTGATGAGTGATTTCCCACTAGAAATCCCTAATTTAAAATAGATAGGTCAAACCATGATGGAGATCATTATCTAGATATACAACCTTGATCCATGATCAAATTAATCAAGATCTAATAACCATAGATATAGATCTAAAACCATTATGTATATTCATCCCACTTTTATCCAACAATATTATTTGGAGTGAATTATATATATCTTGGAGAGACAAATATTGATACCCAGAGAGGTACATATCTGAAAATACGACCATTGAATCAAAAATGACGGAAGTTGGGATCCATAAGAATTAATCAAAGGGCCTCCAAAAAAATTATATGAATAGGTTATAAAAAAGATAGGGTTGATTTATGGTTAGTATTGTGGTTTGGGAAAATTTAAAACCAATTTTTTTGGTTAATTAAAACTACACGCATGGTTTCCTATGTAGGGGTACACATTTTTCCAAACTAAATGCCTACACCATGCACCTTTATCTGGGGGGGGGGGGGTGATGCACTATTTATCTTAAGAGGGAGAATGATTTTAAAAATAGTGCATCTTCCGTGTAATCTCTCATTGTGTGGGGTTTCATGGATTGATGGGCCAGGGTGAACGGTTTTGGAAAACTGTGAACCAACCATGCAGTTCCCTTCATCATTCAAATTTTCTAAAATTTTCACCCTAAAACCACCATAATAAAACCAAAAAAATACTCATTACATGGAAATTGAATAATTTAAAAAAATCCCAAGATATCTCAAAAAAATGTATAGCATCTTACAATCACCCAACCTAATAACAGATCATCCTTGAGCTTTACTCCCAGACATCTTTGATATTCTATGTCAAAAATATCTGGCCACTAAGCCTACATATATACTTACCCCTCCCATGTTTCCTGCTACATATTTTTGTGTTTCCACAATACATGAACTATCAAACGGTTTTTCGTAGAAACACTCTCTCACTGTTATCCAACATTTGTATCAGATTTTACTCAAAGGACTCATCAGCTACAAGCTCAATATCTCCCACATTGATCACATGAGAAGGTTTGGAGTGATAACTCCAATGTTGTGACACATGGGAAATTTCATGCATAACACTGTAACTCTGTGGAATACCCAATTGGTATTCCATCAACTAGATTCTCTCCACTTCCACAAATAGTCCAAAAAACATAGCCGCCATCTTGCCCCATATTTGTATCCTATAATGAACTAAACTAGGAAAACCCTAAAGGAATACCCGGAATACCACTTTAAACTATATAGGTCATCATTTTCTATCAACATATGACTTATGTCTACTCTAATCCATATCCACATGCTTCCAAATTAGCTGAACTGACTCTATTGTCACCTTCACGAGACTCAGTCCCATCAACTCTATTACACCTACCTTGATACAACATTGAGGTTATCTGTAACTTCTACCACAAGGATACATTTATGGTTTCATCTATAGAATTTCCTGATAATTTTTTTTATATGAAAACTCCACAAGTTCATGGTGTTTCTTCCAATACCCAATAATTTCTAGGACATACACTCACAACATATCCTTAATCACCTGAATAATATAATAAGACTTCCCATCTATCTATGGGTGGAATGTTATAATCAATGAAACCACTTTTCCCAATTCTTTCTGAATAACCTACTAGATGAATGAAGTAAATCACATGTCCTGGTATGAAAGAATGATTTGTGGAACACCATGCAGATGGACTATCTACCGAATGCACATGTCTCCAAACTGATCCACTGTGAATGCCTCCCATACCAATATGAAATGTGATACCTTTGTAAAACAGTCTACACTCACCCAAATATAATCATTATTCTATAGATTCCTTGGGAGACCCACCAAAAATTCCATAGTAATGTCATACCACTTCAATTCTGTTATATAAAAATTATTGTAATAAACCACCAGGTTGTCGATGGCTGGATTTCACCTATTGATATGTGTTGAATCATTTCATGAACCCTGTGATATACTTTTTCATGAATAGAAACCAAAATTATCATCATAGTTCATGGTTCATTTTGGTCCCACCTAAATGTAATACCCACTTGAATGCATAAAATTTATAAATCGTCTTCTCCTGCATTCTCACAGGAACAACTACCTGATTCCGAACATAGATGATCTCATACAAAACTATGCTTCAATCTGAAGGTGACTACCCACCATCTAGGCTTTCCATCAAGGACTATCATTATGGATAATCATACTTCTTTTTCTTAATCCATCTTAAATGAGTATACTCCACCAAAATTGACACGAGTTTCATATTCTATTTACTCTCTTGAGAAACAATATTCATCTCAATCATTAAAGTCATCATTTTACACTCCACAATAGAATCATTAATAGGTTGAGCCTGATTCATCCGGATTAAATAATCGATAATTTTTTTAACATTCATAGGATTATATGTTATATCAAAGATGAATGAATGCATATACTAAACCCTTCTCTACTTTTTTAGACTCAAGTCTCGCTGTGGAATGATATAATTTAATCTCTTGTAATTACTATACACTATAAAATTCCCATCCATTAGAAAATGTCGCCAACAGATCATTGCATAAAAAAATACTTCCAACTTGAGATCATGTATAGGGTTGTTCTATTTATATGGCCTCAATTTCTGAGACCCGTACACCACAATGAAATCTCCTTGAATCAACATAGCTCCATGAAAAAATCCTAGATGCATCACAGATCAATGTATATTAGTCACCTGACTCAGGTAGGATCAAGATTATTGCTGTTGTCACAAACTTATTCATCTCCTTGAATGAATTATCACATGATCTAGACAATTAAAACATTACAGCCTTCTTGGACAAGCCCCAAGTTTGTGATTTTAAATTTGGAATGACTAAAATGAACATATGATAATATCCAACTAGTCATAGAATGCTATGAATATAAAAACATTATTGGTATTCTACCAAGAAACCAAAACCTACACTTTTTGGGTCCACTAACACCCCTTAATCTATGATGATGTGGCTTAAAAAATGTACCCAATCAATCCAAAACTAATACATAGTTATCTTAGAATATAATTGATTCCATCTTGGTGTACTCAAGATGATTTCAAGATGTTGGGATTGATTATCATGTGTCTTACAATACACCGATATGTCATCCACAAACACTACCACAAACTTAATCGGGTAAGGATGAAAGATTTGGTTCATCAAGGCCATTAACACAATTAGGGATTTTTTTTTAAAATAAATGACATCATAATTAACTCATAATGGTTATACCAATTCAAAAAAGTTTTCCTTAGTATATCTGAAGTTAGAACCCTCAAATAACGATACCCTAATCAGAAGCCAATATTTGAGTAGAAAGAAGCTCCCTTAAACTGGTCAAATTAAATATTAAAATACTGAAGATGATAATTATTTTTCATAGTCATCTTGATCAATTTTTGGTAAATAAAACATAATCTTAGAGTTCCTTCAGAATTTTTACCAAACAAGACTAGAGAACTGAAAGGAGATGTACTGGAATGAATAAATTCTTTTTCATACAACTCTTTCAAAAGATTATTCATCTCTTGAATCTTTATTAATTCTATTATATATGGTAGAATAGAATATGGCTCAGCTCTAGGAATGAGATCAATAGTAAAATCAACATCTCTATTAGATGGAATCCTTGGGAAGTATTCAAGAAATATATTCCAAAACCAATCCACTAAGGGTGGAATGACATCACATTTTCCACCCCCATCATCCAAAAATAAGAACGCAACATGGGTGTTAATCTCCCCTAGTTGTTGATAAAATGTTTCTACATGGTCTTCTTAGATATCCTACTCTCTAGAGTGAATATATTTTTCACACACAAGATACGTCAATGTCACTCTCCTATGCTAACAACCTATGTCGGATTTGTATGCTACTAACCAATTCATAGCCATAATTAGATCAAAGTAGGACATGTCAAACATATAAATACCTTATAGAAAACGACCCTCCCCAACGTTGACAGAAGAACCGATGAAAAAACAGATGTCTCTCGATCATAATAAAAAAGGGTTATCTATCATCAACACCCTCTCATGAACTCCACTGCTAAGCTCAAACCACACACAAGTTGTGAATAATCAAATTAATGAGAGGCAACAATATCAAATTTGGATGTAGATATCTCTGAGGCTAAAATAATTCTTCCTCTCACTATTGATGGTCTACACTCTCTATCTACAAGTGTAGGCTAAAAAACATGCAAATTTACTACCCCTCATCCCTGTGATGCAGTCTAAATTCACAGAGTTTCAATATTCTATTGATACATGTATTATTTATTAGAATAATCACTTTTATAATAGCTATAACTTCAAGACTAGTATGGTGTGGAAGATCCCCTTCCAACACTCTAGTTCTTTATCACTTCTCCATAAAAACTAATTTTTCATGGGTTCCAACAAAGCCTCTATAGATATCACATGTTTATGAAATATCGACACTCTACTGGTGGTATAGGAAACTTTTTAAGAAAGTGGATCGACCTACCAATCTGGGGAAAAGTACTCATGAAAGATCCTGGATAACTGATCCCTCAATATGACTAATCTGCTTCCCACTTCCATAAATGGCACTCTCCCAATTATTATTCATGACATTTGAATTCATAACTCCTGAACAACAAGAATGAATACACTATTCTCCACTAGATTCCCTCTATAGGTTCACATCATTTATGAGATCCAAATTCGGCAATTCTGAAAACTTCTTCAGCCTCATGGAATTCACCTGTGATTTAATTTCACTTTTAAGCCCATCATAAAACTAATTTTCCACAATATCTTCATCTCCTACCAAGGATGGATGAAATCACTACAAATCAGTAATACATCTTGCATACTCCATCACATAAATGCTCTCCTAATTGAGTCTCATAAACTAAAATTATCTCTCTTTCCTAATCTTCTCAGTGTAAAAGTTCTCTAAGAACATATCATAGAAGTATCTTCACTCCATGTTCTCCAAATTTCCATCCTGAGTCTAGATTTTCAACCATTGATTCACCTGACCACATAACATATAATCAACCTATTTTACACTCTTATCAGTAGGAGTCTCTATGTAGTCATGTATAATATGGATGGACATAATCAAAAACATAACTTCCTCAGGTCCACCCTCTTCAGTAAACGTTGGAGGGTAATACAACTATAACTACCTCATTATACCAGACATACTCTTTAATACCCACCCCAGGTCTCTTTTTAGGAATTTCATGAAACAACCAATGTTCTCTAGGAACTTCTATCCTAATTTCTCAACCACCATTATCTTTGCCTCAGGTTCCACTATAGGAGGATAATTTCTACCCATGTCCTCCTGTCATCCTCTAAACAAGCATCATCAGGGAGGCACATTTCTTCAATGGAAAAAATATATATCAGTTTACATAACACCACCATAACACATTGAACAAGAGCGTTTCACAATTATCCAAATCAAGTCATTCACCCTAACTGTTAAACACGTTCTGATTCGAGGCACTATCAGTGCACTAAACCATAATACATCTAGATTATGGTTAATGACGGGTAAAATCATTCTAATTACTAATGTTTCTAATTAAAATACATTTATTCACATTTTTCATCATTTTACAAATTTCAAGTTCATATTGAGAACCCTTTAAATACAAATACACAAGAAATGAAATAAATTTCAAGTTCAACAACTATTTTATGACCTTTTTTCCCATGCATATGAAAAATGATCCATGTCAAAAATTAATCCAAATTTTCTATAACCATTTATGCGTACTCATCTATCATTCCTTTCTGGTCCATGAGTCAAATCATAAAAATATCAAAAAAACCACATCACAAAAAATGTGCACCACCTAAGGTGAAATAAAATCCATCTATAACTGAAAATACCAATAATAATCATCCCACCCTAGGTAATTTGGTTTCCCCATACGTAAATTAGCTACTCCCAGGTGCAAGCTCATTTCCAAGGCCAGAATCTTCCGAGCCCCCTATATTCATTTTATAAATAGTAATACAAAAGATAACAAAAGAACAATGGTCTCTGATACAATTTTGTAACATCTATAATCAGGTTCCACTTGCTAGTTCCCCAATCCGGTAAGCCGTATGACCACAAACATGCCTCCCCATACTATTGAGGCTTCCAACATACAGCGGGGGTATAATATCGATCATGGGAAAACTATACCCTCTTTATTAAATTAATACACCCGTGAAATTAAATAAACAAAAGATGAAATATATAACCATAACCGGAACAGACCAATATCACAAGATGACGAAAATAATAAATACAATATCCAAAACTAAATATTAGACATGACATGAAAATTACATGTCATGTGTCAATGAGAAAGACATAAAATAAATAAAGACACATAATACTCCCATCCAGGCCCCGACACCAATTCCAGTTTTCTCACAAATTCTACATCCTATATTATCCAAATAAAATAGGTCCATTTCCCTTAAACTATCATGAAACCAAGAAATCTATATGGGTACTAATCAAGATGTCTTAGTAGGGTAAGAGTACAACTCAGTTGGCCACCACCAACATCATATAAAACAATATCCAGTCTAAATAGAGTATAGAGTTGTATAATGAATAAATAAAAGTTGTAGAGTAAAGAGTTTACATTTATTATATTACTCTTTATTTAACAACATAACCCCTGGGTTCTTAACGTCACATGAACCTTAATACCAGCTTCGGCCAATGCCTGAGTCTGAACCATATCACATATTCAAATCACATTTTTTTATAACACATGGAATTTCATTATCCCTATCATCGAAATCCATTATTATTGATAATTGGAACCATAGTCCAATTCAGAAATTATTAATTTAGAACATCATGTCTAGAACCGCATGGGTATATAGAGCGCCAATCCCTATCTCACACCCCATGGGTAATTGGAGAATCAGTCCCTATTACATACAATAATATTTTCATGTAGTCCTTTGGTCCTAGAACGTCATGGCTTCGACCCCTTGGGTATTTGGAGCATTAGTTCATGTCCCACAACCCCTATTTCAATAAATAACATAAATCACACACATCACAATATCACAATTAATTAATTCATAGAATAATTTATCCAACTCGACAATTTATTATTCACATAACTTCTTTTAATCACTACGGGAAAAATGGGTATTTGCGACGGGTTATTTGCGACGGGAATAAATCCCGTCGCAAATAGTCCCGTTAAAAACTTATTTGCGACGGGGGTATCTACCCGTCGCAAATAATTAGGCTTTTGCGACGGGAAAATATTCCCGTCGCAAATAACCGGCAGCGGTAAAAGGTATTTGCGACGGGAATATTTCCCCGTCGCAATTTGTATGTCGGCAGGTGGTTATTTGCGACGGGACCCGTCGCAAATAACTATTTAACCGTTGACCGTAATAAATGTTGGCTAAGGTATTTGCGATGGGTACCGTCGCAAATAACACTATTTGCGACGGGAATCCCGTCGTAAATGGACCCGTCGCAAATAATCTAACCTATAAATACCCCCATCCGTTTTTTTCAAATCATTCTCATTCTCTATCTTCTCCTGCTCTCAAACTTTTGTTTCTAAAGTTGAGTTTTTCTTCAGTTTAATTTTTTTCTCCGGAGATGATATTACAATTTTGAAGAACGATTAGAGCAGATCAATTTTCAAGGTATTTATGTTCATTTTAATTTAATATTTATTTTTAATTTTTTATTAGTTTCAATTATTCTTAATTAGTTGTAATTTAATTATGTTTACATTGTTTTTTTACTTAATAAATTTAAATTATTAGTATTGTTCATAGTTAATGGTAATTAGGAATAATTAGTAATAAATTTTAATAATTAAGAATAAATATTAATAATTAGTAATAAATACCAATATTTAGGAATAATAACATTATTACATTATTAGTATATTTTATTATTAATATTAAAATAATATAATTTTTTATATATATACAATTCTCTTTTCATCTGTGTGTTTACTGTATTCACATGTATTATTTGTATGTGGAGATAGAAAACGCACAGATGAAAGGAGAATTGTATATAAATCAGAAAATTATATTATTTTAATATTAATAATAAAATATATTAATAATGTTATTATTTGTAATTATTGGTAATTATTCCTAATTATTGGTAATTATTCATTTAATTACTAATAATTAGGAACAATTATCAATAATTATTAATAATTAAGAATAATTAGTAATAATTAGTAATAATTACCAATAATTAGTAATAATTAGTAATAATTAGTAATAATTATCAATAAGTAGTAATAATTACCAATAAGTAGTAATAATTACCAATAATTTGGAATAATTACCAATAATTAACAATAATTAGTAATAATTAGTAATAATTAGTAATAATTACCAATAATTACCAATAATTAGTTATAATTACCAATAATTACCAATAATTACCAATAATTGCCAATAATTACCAATAATTAGGAATAATTTGAAATAATTAGAAATAATTAGGAATAATTAGGAATAATTAGGAATAATTAGAAATAATTAGTAATAATTAGTAATAATTACTAATAATTAGTAATAATTAGTAATAATTAGTAATAATTAGTAATAATTAGTAATAGTTAGTAATAATTAGTAATAGTTAGTAATAGTTAGTAATAATTAGGAATAATTAGGAATAATTAGGAATAATTAGTAATAATTAGGAATAATTAGGAATAATTAGTAATAATTAGGAATAATTAGGAATAATTAGTAATAATTAGGAATAAGTAATACTTACCAATAATTTGGAATAATTACCAATAATTAACAATAATTTGTAATAATTTGTAATAATTACCAATAATTACCAATAATTAGTAATAATTAGTAATAATTACCAATAATTACCAATAATTATCAATAATTACCAATAATTACCAATAATTACCAATAATTACGAATAATTAGGAATAATTAGGAATAATTAGGAATAATTAAGAATAATTAGGAATAATTAGGAATAATTAGGAATAATTAGGAATAGTTAGGAATAATTAGGAATAATTAGGAATAGTTAGGAATAATTAGGAATAATTAGTAATAATTAGGAATAATTAGGAATAATTATTTATAATTATTTATAATTATTTATAATTATTTATAAATAGTAATAATTAGTAATAATTAGGAATAATTAGGAATAATTAGAAATAATTAGGAATAATTAGGAATAATTAGGAATAATTAGGAATAATTAGGAATAATTACCAATAATTAGCAATAATTACCAATAATTACCAATAATTACCAATAATTAAGAATAATTACCAATAATTAGCAATAATTAGCAATAATTACCAATAATTAGCAATATTTAGTAATAATTTGCAATAATTAGTAATAATTTTAAATAATTAGTAATAATTAGTAATAAATACCTAAAATTAAGAAAAATTAGAAAAAATTAGGAAAAATTAGGAAAAATTAGGAAAAATTAGGAAAAATTAGGAAAAATTACCAATAATTTGGAAAAATTGTGAATAATTAGTAATAATTACCAATAATTAGTATTAATTACCAATAATTAGTATTAATTACCAATAATTAGTAATAATTACCTATAATTAGTAATAATTAGGAATAATTACCAATAATTAGTAATAATTACCAATAATTAATAACAATTAGTAATAATTAACAATAATTAGTAATAATTACCAATAATTACCAATATTTAGTAATAATTAACAATACATACCAATAATTACAAATAATTGCCAATAATTACCAATAATTGCAAATAATTACCAATAATTAGTAATAATTACTAATAATTAGTAATAATTACGAATAATTAGTAATAATTACGAATAAATAGTAATAATTACGAATAAATAGTAATAATTACGAATAATTAGTAATAATTACCAATAATTAGTAATAATTACCAATAATTTGTAATAATTACCAATAATTAGTAATAATTACCAATAATTAGTAATAATTACCAATAATTAGTAATAATTACTAATAATTATCAATAATTACTAATAATTAGCAATAATTACTAATAATTAGCAATAATTAATAATAATTAGCAATAATTAGTAATAATTAGCAATAATTACTAATAATTAGCAATAATTAGTAATAATTAGTAATAATTAGGAATAATTAGGAATAATTAGGAATAATTAGGAATAATTAGTATTAATTAGGAATAATTAGTAATAATTAGGAATAATTAGGAATAATTAGGAATAATTTGGAATAATTATGAATAATTAGTAATAATTAGGAATAATTAGGAATAATTAGTAATAATTAGGAATAATTAGGAATAATTAGGAATAATTATTTATAATTATTTATAATTAGTAATAATTAGTAATAATTAGGAATAATTAGGAATAATTAGGAATAATTAGGAATAATTAGGAATAATGAAGAATAATTAGGAATAATTAGGAATAATTAGGAATAATTAGGAATAATTAGGAATAATTAGGAATAATTACCAATAATTATCAATAATTACCAATAATTACCAATAATTACCAATAATTAGCAATAATTACCAATAATTAGTAATAACATCATTACATTATTTGTATATTTTATTATTAATATTAAAATAATATAATTTTCTACATTATATACAATTATTTTTTTTTCTGTGTGTTTTCTGTCTCCACATGTAATATTGGCATTCTTTTTCAAAATTATCAACCTACTCGCCAATGGAGAGGTGAAAGTGAATGCCAATATTACATGTGGAGACAGAATGTTAAACACACAGATGAAAGGAGAATTGTATATAATATAAAAAATTATATTATTTTAATATTAATAATAAAATATACTAATAATGTAATGATGTTATTATTATATAATTAATATTTATGAAAAAAATTATATTAGTATTATTAAAAAAAATAAAAAATCAATATAATATTAAAATTATCAATATTTGTAACAGGTTTTGCTTTATTCTCAATATATTCAATCCTTGCTTGAGTGTTTTTTCTAACAAATTATTCAAAACCAGTAATGATTTTATATTTTATAGAAAAATATGGAACAACGAGGTCGTCAACAGTCATTATTAGATGTCCGCATATGGATAAATCAACGTAGAAATCCAAATGGGTCTGGTTTAAATCCAGTATATATAGAGGGTGTGGAGATTTTTTTATCATTTGCGGCATCAAATCCAGAATTTGTTTCAGAAGGAAAAATAAAATGCCCTTGTAGAAAATGTGCATTGAGAACGTTTGACACGTTTGACAAAGTGGGGGAACATCTCTTGCGTTTTGGTTTTCAAGCAGATTATGGTTTTTGGTATCAACACGGTGAACGCAGTGCCAGAGTAGGTGATACCAACTTGATTCCGGATCCATCCCAGTTTCAAGATTTAGTACATGATGTTGCAGGTTCATCTGTTCAACATACAGAAACTCTGGCTGATATAGCTTCAAATCCTGAGTTGGGACCGTCTGAATTTTATGAGTTGTTGAAGTCTGCTGAGGATGCATTATATCCTGGCTGCAAGATGAGAAAATTAGAAGCAGTTGCAAAATTTATGGCTATCAAATCAGATAACGGAATGTCAAACACCTGTTTTGACCAGATATTTTCTTTGCTGAAAACACTGTTACCCGAAGGAAATGTTTTACATGCAAATTACTATGAAAGTAAGAGGTTGGTTCGAAATTTGGGACTTACTTGTCAGAAGATTCATGCATGTTCAAATGACTGCATTTTATATTCTGGGGAAAATGAGTCGTTGGATAGTTGTCCCACATGTGGGCAACTGAGATATAAAGAAGGACAACACGGGAAGTCTGGTTTGATTTCTGTAAAACAGTTGAGATATTTTCCGCTTACATCCAGACTTCAGCGTTTATTCGTGTCTAAGAATACAGCGACAATGATGTCATGGCATAAAGAGAATATTTCAACCGATAAAAGCTTGAATCATCCAGCCGATGGTGATTCATGGAGACATTTAATAGAGTGCATCCATCCTTTGCTTTAGAAGCTAGAAATGTTCGACTGGGCCTTTCCACTGATGGTTTTTGTCCGTTTGGATCTTATGGTAGTCAATATTCATGTTGGCCTCTTTTTTTAGCTCTGTACAATTTACCTCCATGGATGTTGATGAAAGAGCCATATATCTTTTTGACTTTACTAATTCCAGGACATCCGAAGAAAAATATTGATGTTTATTTGAAGCCATTGATTGATGAATTAAATTTATTGTGAAGTACTGGTGTCAGTACATATGATGTTGCAATGAAACAGAATTTCATACTGAGAGCAACATTGATGTGGACAATAAGTGACTTCCCGGATTATGGGATGTTATCTGGCTGGAGTACACATGGTCAGAAATAATGTCCTTACTGTATGGGAGAGAACAAAGCATTTATGCTCATTCATGGAAAGAAACCTTGTTATTTTGACTGTCATCGCAGATTTCTTCCAGCTGATCATCCTTTTCACAGAAACAGATCTCATTTCAGAAAAGTAACAATTGAAATGGATGGACCTCCAAAAATGCTATCAGGTTCGGAGTTAAAATCAGTTGTATTTTCATTACCTCCCATCACTTTTGGTCCTACAATAAACCAACAGAAAATTTCTGGTTTTGGGAAAGAACACAATTGGATTAAACGTAGCATATTTTGGGATTTTCCATATTGGGCTGATTTGTTGGTCCGCCACATGTTAGATGTCATGCATATTGAGAAGAACTGTTTTGATAATTTGTTTCATACAGTTTTGGATACGCCAGGAAAGAGCAAAGACAATGTAAATGAACGTTTAGATCTTGCCCAAATTTGCAGGCGTCCAGAATTGGAACTATTTGAGAATGTCAGAACAGAAAGGTTACTGAAACCAAAAGTAGCTTATACACTGTCTAAAGAAAACCGTTTATTATTTTGTCAGTGGATTGCAGATTTGAGACTTCCAGATGGCTGTGCTTCCAATTTGGGTAGATGTGTAAAGAATGGTCATATTACTGGATTAAAAAGTCATGATTGTCATGTTATAATGGAGATACTTCTACCCATTGGATTAAGAGGTCTGTTGAATTCTGTGATTTGGGATTCCATAACAGACATGTCTCATTTTTTTTGGGAAATTTGTGCGGCAACGGCAGATTATGATGCTCTAGGAAAACTTGAAAAAGATGTTGTTGTAATTATATGTAAACTGGAAAAAATATTTCCGTCGTCTTTCTTCGACTCAATGGAACATTTGATGTTACATTTGCCATATGAAGCCAAATGTGGAGGTCCGGTATAGTTTCGATGGATGTACCCATTTGAAAGATGCATGCAAAAATTGAAAAGAAAAGTACGTAACAATGCTTCTGTTGAAGGATCTATTGTAGAAGCTTATTTGCAAGAGGAAATATCTTTTTTCTGCTCCCATTATTTTGAATCTGAGTATCCTTCAAAACACAACCGAATGGGACAGAACGAGATGAATATTGAGGAAATCGACAATCAATTATCTATTTTCAACCAGTCAGAGCTTGGTTTTAGTGGAGTTTATGAACGCTGGCTTTCAGATGATGAACATCAGAGAGCTCATACGTATGTTCTGCTCAACTGTGAAGAGATGACATCAGTTGTACTGTAAGTGTTTATATCACTTATTCTATCATTTATGTTACAATAAATAACTTTTGTTTTTATAGGTTGTATGATAATCATATCAAGAAACAAATTCCACAAATTACAGCAGCTGCTCTCGAAGAATGTCGACTGAAAAATTTCTCTCAGTGGTTTAAAAAACTGGTAACATAAATTCTTTATCTTTTAGAAACTCATTCAATGTATAGTTTACTATATTGATAATTATTTCACAAATTTTCAGGTGTCTCGACATGCTGATAAAATTGACAAACGGCTGTGTGTATTGAGTAACCCACCTTCCAAACTTGTTAAAACTTATAATGCATATGTGGTGAATGGATTTCGATTCCACACACATGCATATGGGGAATCGAAAAAAACAATGAACAGTGGAGTTAGCTTGAGAGGATCTCATCATCGAGAAAATGAAGTTGACTTTTATGGCATACTTGATGAAATCATTGAACTCTGTTATCTTGGACAACATTACATAACCATGTTCAAATGTCGGTGGTTGGATACAGAGAGAGGCGTGCGTGTTCATCCGACTCATGGAATCATCAATATTAAATGTAAAAGTGTTCTCGCAGTAAATGAACCATTCTTATTGGCTCAACAGGCATATCAAGTTTATTATGCAAAGTACTGTGCAACATCAAGAGACTTGACTGATTGGTGGAGTGTAATAAAAATCAAAATTCGAGACAATCAGTTTAGTCAAAGTTAATGTGCTTTCACTGATGTGCAAATAATTGATGTTTTTCAAGAGAGTACTCAAAATCAATCTTTTTTACAAAGAGACATGAGTATCGATGACGACACCCCACATTTAAGAGTCGGTGATGACGATGATGTTAATGATGTCACATATGAATTTGAAACGGTAAGAGATGAAGCAACTGTAACTCGAATGGATATTGATGATGTTGAGGAGGAATATGAAGATGACATTGACATATATGAAGATGATGATGAAGATGAACACTGATAGAATTTCATGGTATTTATATAAAATCATAATATGTATATATGTATATATAATAGTAATTATCAATTATTTTCTAACATTAACATTTTCTGTTTCAGATGGACGACGCCACATTTCGTGCCTTGGCGGATGCTGACCTGACTTTTGATGCAGATGAGTTGTTGACAGATGACCCTCAGCCTGCAGGCACTCCAGGGAGTACGCGGAGGGGGCGCGGTCTTGCACGATTGATGATTCCTGACCCCGTCCCTGAGCGACGTCCACGTCTTGGGTTTGATCCACGCACACAGTGGTGTGATAACCTGTGTGATAACCTGTGGATTTGACTAAGATTTCATTAATCTATTCACATAATAAATGTTTATTATTTTTTCAGTTTTCCGCATATAGCAGTCGGACAGGGCAGCGCTATTTTGCGCAACTATTTCTCTCATCCGTGGACCACATGAGAGCAGATTCCCATTGATGTGCAGCAGGCCATGTTCGGCCATTGGTTGGTACGTACGTAAATAAATAATTTTTATTTTGAAAATTATTTCATTTCTAACTTGATATTTTGATTTATTTGTAGGGTTTATGGTATCCGATCTAGGATACCATGCGTGACGCCATCCACGAGGAATGGGAGGTGGCCATGCGTGATCGCCTTCGTCAGTTTTTGCACAATTTAAGAAAAGCTGCGATGAAGAAAGGAGGAGTGTCAGATTTTGAGGAGTCATGTAGAGCACACCGACCAGAGTATATTTCATCCCATGTATGGGATGGATTATGTGCGCACTGGTTGAGTGGTGCCTTTCAGAGGAGATCATCGGTGGGGAGGCAGAATCGGGGGAGACAGGAGGTGACTCATCGAGCTGGGAGTCGTTCTTTCAGTACTCATAGACAACATCTGGTACGTACATTATTTATAAATATTTTATATTACTATAAATATTAACAGTTTATTTTTTATTCTTATAGGCTGTCGAGCACCCCGATATTACAGAGTACGACGTATATCGAAGGATGTATAGTGATCCTGCTACTGGGGAGCTCAGAGGTGATCGTCAGCATCACATCGTGGTCAGTATTATTTGTTTTCAAGTTTAAAAATTAACTGCATATAATATATTCACAATTTTAATTTTAAATTGCAACTATAGGAGTCATATGAGGCCGCAGCGGCACAGGCCCGGCCTGAGAGTCAGGCCGAGTCATCAGATCAGACCACTGCCCGTCAGTTTGATGAGGCGGCATGGATGCAGGCCACCCAGTATGCCTTCGAGAAGGGCCGGGTAGTTGGTATCGGCTCTCGACTGACTCCCGGAGATTATTATGGCAGTGTTGCGATGTCGGCGTCCAGCTCGAGAGGAGATCGTGCATATTCTTCTACACAGTATGAGGATCAGTTGCGATCTCAGACTTCACAGATAGAGAGTCTCCGACAGGAGCAGGAGCAGATGCATCAGCAGCATGAGGAGGAGCGTCGACGCCAGCAGCAGCTGTACGAGGAGCAGGCGAGTCGGTGGCAGCAGCAGCATCAGGAGAAGATGGAGTACATGCGCCGACTCACTCATGCTTTAGGGATGGAGTTTCCTCCACCACCATCTGCAGATCCCCCACCTCCCCCCTCCCCCCTCCTTCAGATTAGAGTTTGTATTTCTGTTATAAAATTTGTGAAATCAATTTTTTTTTTCTATTCGTAGTTTCTGTCTCATTATAATATATTAATAATATTATATTTTTAAATAACAATATTAATATGAATAATAATATTATTTATATTTTATAATATTAAATTTTATATATATATTAAAATTTTATATATATATTAAAATTTTATAATATTATAATTTAATTTTTTTTGTAATACTTGAATTATTTTAATATTTGAATGTAAAATAATTCTATTATTTTTATATTAATTAAAATAACTTATTAATATTTTTTTATTTATGAATTATAATTGTAATATTATTATATTAATTAAATCATTTATTAATATTCTATTATTTTTTATTTTTGAATTATAATTCTACTATTATTATGGTAATTAAAATAATTTATTATTTTCATTTGTAAATTATAATTCTATTATTATATCAATTAAAATAATTTATTAATAATTTATTTTTTTATAGTATTTGCGACAGGATACTATGCCGGTCGCAAATACTAGTATTATTAATAGTTTTTTATTTTTTAAAAAAAATAGTATTTGCGACGGGATACTATTCCCGTCGCAAATACTAGTATTATTAATTTTTTTTTATTTTTTTTAAAAAATAGTTTTTGCGACGGAACCGTCGCAAAAGAGATTTGCGATGAGTCCCGTCGCAAAAGGTATTTGCGACGGGTCCCGTCGCAAAAGGTATTTGTGACGGGTCCCGTCGCAAAAACTATTTTAAAAGTTTTTTACAAAAATACGGAATACTATTTGCGACGGGGAGAATGTCCGTCGCAAAAAAAGGATTTAGCGACGGGCCCGTCGCAAATAAGTGTAGTTGCGACAGCGTATTCAGCAACGGGCTATTTGTGACGGGACCCCGTCGCAAATACCTGTTTTTCTAGTAGTGAATTAATTCAATAATTAATTAATAACATAAATTACATTAATTTATTCAAAAAACAATTAATCACCTAAATTTCATTAATTAATAAAAAAAATTAATAAATCAAATAAATTTCCATATTAATTAAACAATTAATTTATCACATCAATTCCATTAATTAATTCAAAAATTAATTAATTTCATCAAGAATTGTATAATCCCAACAACCTCTATTAATTAATTCCAAAATTAATTAATCAAATTTATTGAAATTCATAACCAAATAATTCTCCATTAAATAATTCAACAATTAATTATTCCAAATTAAAAATCCCAATATTCTCTTAATAAATTCCATAATTAATTACTTCAAATAAAATAATCTAATTTCCCCAATTTTGAAATCCCTTAATTATTTTATTTACCAGATTAGATAATTAAATTTAAAAACCTCAATTTGTAATTATCCAATAGAAAATCAATAATTACATACATTTATATGAAACTAATAAATTGGGGTTTTAATAATAGACAAACTATCTAAATTAATTTATTATAGATAACCTAATAGAAATTACCAATTTCAAATGGATAGGTGAAATCCATGATGAAGATCATGATCTAGATACACAACCTAGATCCCTGATCAATGAAATCAAGATCTAATATCCCTAGATATAGATTTATAACCACATTAAATAACCATAAAAATTTTATTAAGAAAGGTGAGATGGAGATAGAGGGATAGAGAGATCAAAAAGAGAAGAAAATAAATTCATTGAGAGGTGAAGATCTGAAAATGAGACCTTAAAATCTCCATAAACGAAGATTGGGATCACTTGGAATTCATCTCGGAACCTTAAAAATTGGGAGTAATATGTTATGTATGAGTTAGGGTTCATTTGGGGCTAAACTTAGTGTTTAATAAAATTTAAAACCAATTTTTAGGTTAATCAAAACCATGCACCCAATTTTCGGGGAAGGGGCACACTGTTTTCCAATCCATGAACCAAAACAATATGACTCTTCTAGGGGGTGAACAGTTTCTTCTAAGAGGTTGTATGAATTGAAAAACTGTGTTCCAAACATGAAATATTTCTCCAAGAGGGGTTTCATGGTTTGTAGGGACAAGGGTATACTTTTTTAAAACCGTATACAATCTATGCACTACCCTTATTTATTCACATTTTATCAAATTTACACCCAAACACCCCCTTTGTAAAACACAAATAAAACATACTCAAAACAAGGAAAAATAATACCTAAAAACATGCCCAAGACCTCTCTAGAAAAGGTTTATATCTTATATAATTGTTTTTTTCTATCTCTAGGGAGAAATTCTTTTTCATAGGGTGAAATATATTCTAGGTAGCATCATCTGAAGGTGAATGGGGATGAAAGCATTAAAATAATGTTTTTGACTAGATACATGCATTTTGAGTTTGAGGTAATTCCCTTTGGGTTGAAAAATACCCAAACTATATAATTAGTTCCTATGAATAGAGTCTTCCATGCATATTTTGAAAAGTTTTTTGTTCGTTATATTGATGATATATTGATTTATTCAAAAATATATTATGATCATAAAAACAACTATATATTTTTTATCAAACCCTAAAGGAGAATATATTATATATTCAATTTATAATATGTGGTTTTTTTGTTCCAAAATTTATCATTCCGTGGATAGATCATAAATATAAATGGAATAAAAATTATCCCCTCTAAAACATATACGGTTCATGAATGGAAACATCCATTAAATTTTACTGATATTCACGATATTTTTTAGATTTTTTGGCTATTACTAGTGGTTTTTTGAAAACGTTTCATGGGTACGTATCCCAATAAATATGTTAACAAGAAATAGAGTTAGGGGTATTTTGAGAAATTAATGTGACGAACTTATAAAGGAATTAAAAATAATATTTGTGAATTCTTGAATTTTGGCCCTACCATCACGAAATAATTACTTTCTTATATATAGTAATGCCTCTTTGAGTGGTCTGGGTTGTGTTTTATTAAAGAATGATTGGGTAATTTATTATACTTTACATCAATTAAAACCACATGAGTAAAATAATACAACACATGAGAAGAACTATTATCTAATATCCTTGATTTGAAAATTTGGATACATTATTTAGGTGGAGTCAAATGTGAAATATATGCAAATTGTAATACCCCAAAATTTGAATGCAAGAACATTGAATTTAATAACGTGTGTGAGATGGAACAACAATGATATAACATAATAAAACAGTATGAGACATTATGATATATTTAATAATATAAATAAATATATTCTATAGATTTTAATGCATGAAACATTGAGTTATCTTGCATCATGTGAGATAACGGCATTGATTAATAGTTTAAATTACATGTGAGATCAAATTTTACAAAACAAAAATATATTTTTAAAATATTATTATTTAATATAATATGATATAACCAAGCTGTTAAATAAGAATTAGTGAATTTGATTAACATAGTTATAAAAATATATGTTTTAATTCATTGGTTACCTATTATTTATAAATTAATATAGAACCAAATTTAATTTAAAAGAAATATTTTTTATAAAACACTTTTTTTATTTACAGAATAAATTATATCTTAATAAAATTATATTAATTACAATTACTTAATGATTTTAATTAAATTTATATATTATATATTCAATTATTTTTTTTTGAAATTCATCTAATAGATTTAATATACATAAGATATGAACAAACCCAATATTATGTATAAAATCTATATTTTTATGAAGGCAGTTTTTCCTCCTTCTAATGAAATACATATTAAAAATATAAAATTTGAAAAATTTATATATTTAATATGTAAAAATAAAATTAATTTTTGAAATATTAATATCATATTTATTTTTGGGTGAATTTTTTGTATTTTTTTGTGAGGTTTCATTTTTTGATGAATATATAAAAATCATGAATTTTAATTGAGAACTTCTTTTTCATATATATATGTTATAGTGATATATAAAATTTGAAACTAATTTTAATGTATAATTAATTCAATTAAACATAAAATAATAATATTTAGGTTAATATAATTAACATCACATTGAAATTGGTTATAAACACATCATAAACATTTGAACATTTTTACATTAAAAACCCTCTATAGCATCACTTCTCATAGACTAAATTTAGATTAGTTTATTCTAATTCTATGATTGGAGTTTTTATAAATTTATTTAATATGTGGAATAAGAATATTTTATAATTTATAATAATTTTAACATAGTTTTTGCCCAAAAATATTAGTGAATGTTTTAAAAATTAATTACAATGATTAAGGTAAAATTAAACTTAACAATGGACTACACCATAAACATAAGGTCCAAAATGACCTAAAAAATGTAAAAAACCTATTTTATGGGTATATTTAGACCATATAATCTCTTTTATCTATCTTTGATCACTATTTAAGGCACAATATGTAAGTTAGACCTCTCAATAGTGTTTATCAGTTTTATATTTATAAGAATGCCACTCCTCTGCTATAAAAAATCTCTCAACCCTCCCAATTATTCAAATATCTAAATAAATTTGGATTATAAAAAATCTTCTAAAAAATCAGCCAATATTCCTCCTATTTTCCTAAAAGCCTAAAATTGGGAATAAATCTAACCCAGGAAGTCTTTTGGTATAAAAAAGTGTTACCTGAATAAGGGTTAACTATATTCAATATTAAATTTTTCTTATTTTACTTATCTACACCTCAACTTTTTTGTATATTGATTATAAAATAACCTCAGTATATTAAATATGTTTATTTCTTTTATTCTAAGAGTTTGACCTACACTTTCACACACATCCATTAAAGGGGATACATAGTCATTGTCTATGAGTACGATGGACTTTCACTTCCCGAACTAATATAATGCGTTCTTCTATTAAAATGTTTCAAGGATTGAATAATGATGAATTTTTAGTTTATATATGATATATATGATATATAATATATCTTTATATTTCTTTATTTTTTATAAAATACATACCTTTTTGGATGTTCATTTTTTTAGAATTCGATTACTTCATTTGTGGAAGTCGGTACCACTGGCTCCTCAAAGCGATGTGATTTATTTATGCTATATGTGGAATTAATTAATGATAATTTTAATAACAATATGTGAAATTAGTTACCTGATTATGATACTATAATTATGATATATATATATATATAAATTAATTTTCATTAAATAATGAAATGGAAGAAGAATTCATACATATGTATAACCTACCGTCTCCATTAAACTTGCATTTAATATCCTCTATACAAATTTTATGGATTGTTAAAAATACATAAATAATAAATATATATGATATTTAAATCGTGTTTTAAATTATGTAGGTGATATAATAATTATATAATTAATAAGAACAACTTGAAACATGTTAAAATATACTCGAAAAACTATGAAATTAACACCCGAAATATAGAAAATATTAAAATATTATTATCAAACAGGTAAAAAGACATTACAAGAAGTTAATATATGATATTATAAATATGATTATGGTTATAGAATAATTTAATGACATGATTAAAACCATTATAAATGATTTTAAAGTACATTAACCTAAAAGGAAATGCAAGGTAAAATATTTTTTCTCAATTTCCATTTCATTGAGACGTACTTGTTGTTATGAACCGATTAAGTTTAAAGTTGATTATATACTACTACATTAAATTTTAATGTCATGATTCATTCATACATCATGTTATTTAATGTTTCATTTTTAATTATCTTACCCAAGTATTTTAGGTTGAAATTGTTCAAGTGGTAAAATTCATCTTTATAAAATCTTGTTCTTCTGTGATTCTTAACATTCTCTTGAAACAATAAATTTATTATATTCCTTTTTCATAGTAAATATCGTCATATATCCTAATTATTTTTAATAACTATCATTATTTAATAAACTATATAATGCTTTTAAATATAGTATTCACTTTAATAGTTATTATATTTGTTGGGAAATATTGACCAATCTGTATTTATTTATTGAACACATATATTTGATAAGGAATATAGTTAAATAATTAATTTCATTACATGACATAAAAAATTATTTGGATATGTAATGATTTATGGGTAATAAACTATATATATCCCCTAAATTAATCTATAGGTTCCATGATACAAATTAGTAGGCCACATTAAATGGGATTTTATATGTAGTTTTTAACGGTATTGTGAAAGGTATTAATGATATAGGTTTTCATGTGCCTCATACAAGGAATCCAATAATTAATCATTTAATTAATAGATATTTCATTTTTATTTTTATTATCTCTTACATTTTCATATGATAAATTTTATGGATTCATTTCATTCTCAGATTATTGATTTGATGGCATTTGTTTTAGTTATTTACCTTGACATATTTATTATTCCTTCTCCAGTTGTTTAAATGGAAAGTGTATTAAGTTACTTACATATACATATTGTTTATTAATATTGATTAAAAATTAATTCAACATTACACATACCAATTAATATAATTTTATCTCACCTTAATTTTATTCCTTTAGCCCATATATGAAGATAGATTCGTTGAATGAGTTTCAAAGCATCAATTTATTTTTCTTCGTTTTGTGTTAGGATTTATTTTCTATTTACCAATTTAATATGGGTATCATGTTTGTAATACAGTTTTAAAAAAAATAATCTTATCTATAATTTTGGATTTTACTCCTTGTATTCATTGAAATTTAATAAAGTAATGCACCAAATTTGAGCATCAGGGTTCAGGGCGTTAGAGTTTTTATCAAAGGATGTTTAGTACCAACCTAGGAAACTGGAAATAAAAAAATTATATTAGGGAAACTAACTCTAAGATATAATTTGAATTTATTTATTAAATAATATACTAAAATTTTCTAAAGGTATAGATTATATGGGAATTCCTTTCGATACATCCCTTTCAGGATACTATAAGTGGACGTCATTCTGGAAGAGATATACATAGGGGAAACTACTAAGAAAAGTTGTGTTAGGACAAACTCGAGCATAGCCTATTAACCAAATATGCATTACTATGAACATAGTTTGACCATAAAATGAGATACTCTCAGGGTGATTCACATATTATTTACATACCATTATAAAGGATTTAAAAATAATGATATCCCTAAATAAACCATATTTGTGATTATAATTTTTGGTACACATAATGATATCAATTTATGTTATGTTTTTCAGTAGTATTGGGATTATAAATTAGTTTACCTAATTTTATTATTTAATCAATTATATTTCATTATTTATAAATGGTTCAAGGAAGGATGGATGACATCAATAATCGAGGAGAATGTAGATGTTTCCTTACTAAGAAAGCCGATACAACTTGTATTGGAACTATGAATGTTATGGATATATTAGGGAAGATTAATATGTTTATGTCCCATAACATTTCCCAGATGGAGAAACTAATTCCACAATGATATTCTCTAATGGTTGATAACTTTAGGTGACAGATCCCCCCATCATTTAATGGGAATACTAAATAAATAGTATAAGATCTATGTATTAAGTGTTTGGAGAAGATATTAATGGAAATGGATTTGATGAAAAAGAAATGGTTTCAAATTTAATGTATTGTATCAATATTGATGATGATCAATGGTGGTTATAGATATAAAATTATATGATAGAAGAGGAAATAAAAATCATGGATTTGAAGTATTTTATGGAAAATGTCTTGAAAAATATTTACCTCATGAAAAAAACTAAGATGAAGAAAATTTTCTTTAGTTTAAAGAAAAAGGTGGAATAATGTGTTACAGATTATGAATCTATCTTTACTGAGTATCCAGTTATGCTATGGATTAAATATGCCACATAGAGTACAATATTTACATATTATTTGAAGTACTTTGTCCAAATCTATGAAGGGATATGGTTTCTTTGAATGTTTCATCATATGAAGAGATTATTTTATGTTCCATAAAAAAAGAAGGAATTATAAATATCGTAAATTCTCAATGGATTACAAGAGATGAATATGTGTCATAGACCCTAGGAAAAAGAGAATCGGTCAAATAAGAATAAGGGAATGAAAATTTTTACAACATGTTATACCTAGGAAAAGAATCTCCTTGAAAAATTCGTGATATCAATAAATCTTATTCACACCACTAGTTTAGGGTTTTATGTTCAATAAAATTCAGATAAACATGTTCCCTATCACTCTCTGTCAAAATGTGATTGGTATATTTCTCTTCCACGACAATGCTTTCACTAATGTTATAATGTTTGAAGCCTTAGTTTGGGGGTGACCTTCACATTTCAATATCCATATTATTAATAAGATGGGTTATTATACTTATTTATGATATGTTTTTTTCAACAAAAAATTACTTTCAGAAAAAATCATTTCGTATTGAAATCATGATGAAATTTCAAGGATACAATTTTATTATGTTTGGGAGAATGTAACACCCCAAAATTCTAAAGTAAGAACATTAAATTTAATAGAATGTTTGACATGATACACAAAGTGTAGAATGAAATATAACTAATTGAGACCTTAAAATATATTTCATATTTTAATGATATAAATTGAATATATTTTAATTAATTAATAACTGTTTTAGCCTGCGTTACACTCATGAATGACTTTGTTTTATAGTTTACGTTACATAAAAGGAAGAGTTTTACAGAACAAAAATATATTATTAAATTATATTATTTAATATAATAAGATATAACCTAGAAGTTAAATTAAATTATATTAAATAGATAAACATATAAAAATATATCACTGAATTCATGGGATTGATATTAGTTATACATGAATATAGAACACAATTGAATATAAAATAAATATTTTTATAAAAACTATTTTTATGTATAGATGGTGTTTCCTCAAAATCAATTAAAATAAATTATTTTTAGTTTATGCTTTTATTGAATATTATCTATTAAATATTCAATCCAATATTTTTTACATTCATCTAATATATATGGAAGAAATATGATAAGAATAAATATAATATTATTCATAAAAAAAATATTTCTCAAAAGGCATTTCTTTCTCCTTCTGTTAGAGTGCCTATTTTAAAAACATATCTTGAGACATTTATAAATTATATATTCCAGAATATAATTTATTATTTAAACAGTAAATTAAAAGTTATATTAGGGTTAATTCTGGATATTTTCATATAAAGTTTCATTTTTTATGAATAATGAAAAATACTGAATTTTAATTGAAAATTGATTTTCTATGCATATAATTTATATTGATAATTTATATTTTAAATTGTTTTAATGCTTAATTATTTAAATTATATATAAATTAGTTCAATTTATGTATTTGGAACAAATTTCTCATAGAAATATTTTATTAAAACATCTCAAACTTTTGAAAATTTTACATAAATATCCACATTTTACATCTCTCTAAAGGATTAAACCTAATTTAATTTCTGCCACTTATCTGATTTGAAATTTGAAAAACATATTCTATAGTTGTAATAATAATTTTATATAATTTAAAATAACTTCAACATAGATTTTGACAAGAATTATTAGTGAATGAAGTTAAAATTAATTATATTGATTAAGGTAAAATTAATCTTAACAAGAGACTAAAACATAAACATAAGGTCCAAAATGACCTAGAAACATGACCAATTTTTTTAGTAACTATGTCAAAAAATACTCCATTTAATCGAATTTTTATAATTATTTCAGTAAAATGTTGTAAGAGAGTCTTTTCAATAGTGTTTACCTTTTAATATTTTCAAGAATGCAACTCCACTATAAAAAGACACTCAACCTCCACTAATTCACACCTACAATGCCCTTTTAACATAAAAAATCGATCAAAATAATCTCCCCAAATCCCACAACTTCAATAAGACTATTTTCTAGAATAAATCCAACCAAGGAAGTCTTTTTTAATAAACCTAAAAAAGTTACCTGAATAAGATGTAATATTCTTCAATGATCACTTTTGTTTCATTTACTTATCCACCCATTAAATTATTTTTCTAACTTACTTATATAAAAAAATAAAGATATAAAATATAATTATATATTTATATACTAATATATTAACCTACACTATCACACACATCCATCAAATGGGATACACAATCATCATTCGTGTGTATAACAGACTTCCAAATTGCGAACCAATGTCTCTTGTTCATCTATTACCACATCTAATGGCTATAATAATGACGGATTTATTGTTTATATATGATATATATATTATAATAGTGATGTATTTATGCTTCTATAATTTTTATATAACCCATACATTTTTTATTTCCATTTTGGGGGAATACAATAACATCGTTTGAGGATGTGTGGACTACTACCTCCACAAAGCGATGTGATTCATTCACGCTATACATAGAATGTATTAATAAAAATTTTAGTAAATATATGTGACATATACGTAATAAAAATTATATTTTAAATATAAAATACATATATATATATATATATCATTTATTTATTTATATGAAAAGGGATGGAATAGAGTTCAAGCGTACATACGGCCTACCGTCTCCCTAAACGATGCATTTCATTTCTTATATCAAAAATTGTTTTGGATTATTATAAATAAATAAATTTTTAATATATATTATATTTAAATAATAGTTTAAATTATGTTTACTAGGTAATAATTATATAATTAATAAGAATAACATGTAACATGTCAAAACAAACTCAAAAAATTAGGTAGTTAACACCTGAAATAGTGAAAATAATGAAATATTTTTTACAAATGGGTGTTATGATATCATAAGATGTACATATATGATATAATAAATATTATTATGGTTATGGTATAATTTTGAAACAATCCTAAAACAATTATATAATATTTTAAAGGACGTTTACCCAAAATTAAATGCAAGGTATAGAATTTTGCATCAATTTACATTCCATTGATACTTATTTGTTGTTATGTTGAAATTCACTATAATTCAGTGTATATACTACCCATATAAATTGCAATATCATTATTCACTCATACATCATTGTATTTTATGTTTCATGTTTAATTATCTTACCCAAGGGGTTTAGCTTTAAATGTACCAAGTAGTGAAAGTTATATTTTTCAATTTCACGTTATTTTTTGATAGTTAAAATTACCTTTAAATAACCACATTATTGTAATAATTTAATCATCAAAAATTTACATCAATATACACATTATTTTGTGATGGATATTATTACTGTATAAACTGTATACCATTTTTACATGCGATGTTAACTTTGACATTTATTTTATTTTTTTGGAAATATTGATAAATATTTATTCTATATTAAATATAGATATTTTATAAGGAATACTATTTATTAATTAAATAGATTAATTTATATGAGGAATTATTTAGATGTGTCGTGATGGGTGGGTCCTAGAAATTATATATCCTCTCGATGTATCAAAATTAACTCATGATACAAATCTGTTGGCCAAATTAAATGGGTTTCTTCCTATTATTTTAAAACGTCTTGTGAAAGGTCATGAAAGTATAGGTTTTTATGTTCCATAGATATGAAATATTATAATTAATCATTTACATATGAGATATTTCATTTTCAAAAATTATTGTCCATGATATATTCATATGATAACAAATATGTATATATTTCATTCTTTGTTTATTCATTAAATGGACTACGATTCAGTTATTTACCTTTTGATATTGATTATTACTTATCCAGTTGTTTAAATAGATATAATATTCCATTATTTACCTTAATATTTTTTTATTATTTATTTATAATTACTTTCATTGTACACTTACATTTATTTAAAATTTTATCTTACCCTTTTTTGTTTCCTTTTCCCATGATATGAAGACTGATTCTTGGAATGAGTTTAAATGAAATAGTTTATTAGTATTTCTTATATATTATATTTCATTTAGTATTTCCCAATTTAATATGTGTTTCATGTATGTAATATGTTTTTCCAAAATGGATAAACTGATCGGTCAATCAGGATTTTATTACTTATAATCAAGCCCATGTAAAAAAGTAATGAACTGGTTCTAGGATTCTCAGGTTAGGGTGTTACACATATCATTAAAGTTTGAATTATATATTTTATCATAATGTTTTTAACATGTGATAGTGGATATGGTATTATATTATCAATAATTATGACTTCACTTTTCATTATCATCATGGAAAATAAAATAATATAGTGTAATTGTTTAGTTAGAAAAAACATTATTCATTAACCATGTTATGTTTGAAACATGACTATTTGGTTATTAATTTTATGAATCTTGTTATTGAATCCATGGATACAAGAACATACTCTATTTTTATTCAGGTGTTAGTATAATAATCTCTATTATAAATAATTAATAAAGCTCAGAATATGGATCATGTTTTATAAGAATATGTTGAATCATTTAATAAGGGTATGTTTTCAAAGTTTAATGTTGATTAATGAGGTGTTATAAGATTTGTAAGATGACTAATGGTTCCTTTTGATTCCTAGTTAATGATATAATAATTTAGTGAAGTTCAGTTTCCCATATATTCCATTTATCTTAATAGTTCCATTATGTACAATGACCTTCAGAAGTATTACAAGTGCGAAGGAATAAAATGATATATTGCTGAATTTACAATGAAATTTTTGACTTATAAATCGGTTAAAGCCTAATAAAATCACTAATGGGGATGATTTAAACATTTTTATCTCTAGAGAGAAAATGGGAAAATATATCAAAAGATTTCATAGTTCGACTACTAAAGACGTCCAGAGATAATAATGCAATTTGGGTTACTATTGATTGATTTAGAAAATATGAAAATGTCCATTAAGGATACCATGTATTTAGAAAAGTTTTTTCAACTATATATTACTATGATAGAAAGGTTATATGAGGTTACTCTCTTAATTGTATCTTACCATGATCTCAGGTTTAATTAATTTATAGAAAGGATATTATAATTCATTATGAATTGAATTGAATTTCAATATATCCTTTTAGCATTTGTTTGATGGATAGTAAAAGAGAATGATTCATTCCATAAAATACATTACAAATTCATATATAATGTATTATTAAGGAATTTTGAATCAATATATTTTATTTGTTTAGGTTTCATGTAATGACAGTTTTCAATCAAGTATAGAGATAATACCTTTTGAGGATTTTCATAGAAAACAGTGCTAGATTGCAGTTTATTGTGATAAAGATGGATAAATTATATTTATGGGACAAAATTTATTATGGGAAATGTTCTAGAATAGGACTATTATTTATAAAAACATGAGGATAACTCATAGTAGGAACAAAATATACTCGAATAACTTGAGAAATGATATTTCTTCTGATATACGTGATCTTGTTTATTATAGTATCTCAATAGATAGTTCTATGTGTTTTTGGTAAAAAGGATAAGTTAATTATATTTTTAATTGGAAAAAAATGAATTCCTAGAAAAATTTATATAATTTTCATACAAAGTGGCATTTCATATGAGTTTATCCTATGTAAACCACATTTTTTTGATGTCACGATGTTAAGAAAATATGTTCCAGATTCATCTCATGTTTTGAGCCCTATGATAGTTTATTTAAAAGCTAAAATTTATTATGTGAATTAACTACTAAATATTCTTGAATATATATAGAATGTTTTGTGGAATAATTTTATTGTCCTTGTTATGGTTTTGTGAAAAACCCATTGGAGTGAAGAAGCAGCATGGGAATTTAAATTTTTCTATGATGGAAAGATATACCCTCTTGGTTAATAAGTGAATAAAATTAGGAAGAATCAATTAAAAAAATGGGGGAAGAATTTTAAAACCTTGGTAACGATACAATAAATAATTATCATATTTATTATTATTCATGAATTATATTGTTAATTTCATTACAAAAATACTACGAAAATTTTCATTGAAAAAACAAAAAGTGAAGTACTTTATTAAACAATATAATTATAAAGTTTTATTTATAATATTAATTTTAAAATATTGTAATTTTATATAAAAAATTGAATTTAATTTTATAAAATATCATTTCAAAATTATCATAAAATGAATTTAGGGGGTTTTTTTGAAAATATTGATATTTTAGTGTATAGTGATAAATATAGATTCTTGTAAAATTATCATATTTTTGGGAAATAGCCTCATAATAGTTTTAATTTTATACTAAATTAACATAATTCTCATTTATTTTGAAAAAATATAATTAATTATATTACAATTATTAATATATGTGATCATGGTAGAAATATATTTTTTGACATAAAAGGCATTTTTTTGTTGAAAAATTATTTTTCATCCTACATGACAACATACTTTCAAAATGAATTTATACAAAAGATTTAGATTGAATTTGATAAAATGGATTCCTTAATTAGAATGAAAAAGATTAATAATATTTTTAATTGTCAACTTAGTATTGTTTCAGAATGAATATGTAAACAGAATAATGCTTTTCCAACATTTTAAAATGGTAAATTGGGTCAACTATTGTTAAAACTAAGTGATAAGGACAATTTTTTTCAAATTCAAGATTATTGGATGAAGATATTTGTAAAATTATCACCATATAATATAAATTGTTTCACTTATGTGACAATTTTCCTGGAAAGAGACCAATATGATATTTTAAGTAAAGAAAAATCTAAAAGATCATTCTCTTACTTTTAAAAATATTTTATGTATTCACATATTAAAAATGGAATTCTATGAATAAATAAAAAATGATATTTTTAGAATAATATATTTATTTTAATTATTGGAATTTATTTATGGTTTTTTAATTATATATTTATCTTAAATTCTTATGAAATATAGAAACGATATTTAATCAATTAAAAATAAAACAAAATAAATTATTTAAAAAATATTTAATGTATTATAAATTGAATTAATTTTTTTATTAATGTAATTTTGATGACAAATATAAAATTTTATATAGGTTTCAATGGAATATATTTAAATTGCATCCTTTTCAAAATGTTTTAAATCCCAAATTAAATTAATTGTGTCAAAATCGACCGTAATGATATTTAATAATAAATAATATTTTATTAAATGATTTAAAATTATTAAAAATCTTATCTTTATACAAATGATTTATATATGTTAATAAGTATAAAATATCATCCATTTTTGTTCAAATTATCATTTTATATTAAAAATATTGACCCCTATAGAGTAAACACTTCATTACCATGTTAATTATCAAAAAGGGTAAAAATAAAAATATACGGGTGAAAGCATCACGTATACTTTTCCATTTTTTTTGGATGATATAATTTTGTCCCATCATCAATTTATCTTAAAATATTTCCATTTTTTGATATTTTAATATGAAAATTAATTTATATTAATTTAATTCATTATGAAATTCCATTAGTTCCCCTCCCCTCTACTATAAAAGGGACCCCCTATCATATTTGATTCACACATCTAAAACTTTTTGGATTGGAAAACACATACCCAAAAACATTATATAAATCCATACCCATTTCATAAAAAAAATTTATGATAAAAATCCAACCAAGGAAATATTTTGGCGTAAAACATAAGGGATTGTTCACAGAAGAGCAAGATAAGTAATGAACGTGATGAGTTAGACTAGAGGTAAGAGTCTTTATTTTTAAAATACTATATTAGTGTTTCCCTTAAAAATAATTTTATTTAATACACATATTTTCATAATTATTTTATAGATGTATTTGTATTGACAGAAATGACTTATAATGGAAATTTCATGTTACATTGACTATCTTTTAATGGTTTTCAAATGTTTTTTGAATATTTTATATGGAATGTTTTGAATAATAAAAAATGTAATGTTCTATTTTTACATATATTCCATAAATGGGTTTCTCACCATCATAACTACTATCTTATGATAAAATTACATTATAATAATTAATGGATTCTTAAAATAAAAACCATCCCATTCTTTATTCTGAGAATATTAAAAAAAAGGTTTTCAATGGAGTGAATTTATTAATATCTAGAAATTTATCATAAGGGTGAGAATAATATTTCTAAAACATAAATATATTATGTGTTATTATTATGTTATGTATATTTGGGGTTGTTTATGATGATAGGTGGCACCATTAAAAACTAAGGATTAGTGTTTCCATGATATCTCTCTAATGCATTGGTTAGGATATATATTCAATGTTGACCCTAAAGGTTATTTAATTTGTAACCATGAAGGTTATCTATAACCGTGAAGGTTGTTCCCTTATTAACAATTATTTTTATTCCATTTGTAACCATAAAAGTTATTCCTCGGGTAATAGAGATATTCAAATGATTCCTCAAGTTATCTATATGAATTATTAATTATTTCTATAGTTTACATATAAATATTATATTCTCATATTTTAAGATTATGAAATTATATTTAAAGTAAAGTATTTTCAACTTATTAGGGGTGACAATATAGATTTATCAAAAATATTTCATGAGTTTTTATGATTCCTACGAAATGATTATGTTCTTTATTTTTTCCATTAATATTTTTCATGAAATGTTTTATAAAAATATTTTTGTGGAAAATATGATTTACTATGTTAGAAATTATTAATTTTTAACCCGGAGTTTCGTTCGAGATTGGAAAGTATTTATTAGTGTTATTGAAATAACCATTTCTTTCTTTATTTTCTTTTACTTACTGATATATCTATGCTCATCCTAAATTTATTATTTTTTTAATTTTTTTATGGATGATTATAGACAATTCTGAGGTTTGGATTAGAATTGTGATGATATTTTATGATAATAAAAAATGTTTCATTTTAAATGTTTTGTTTTATAGGAAAAATGGATACTAATAGTAAGTTTCCAATATATAAAATATTTTTTTCTTAAGTATGAGTTATGAACCTACTCTATTAAACTATATACCTAATGAGATATTAAAATATAATATAATTAATTCCATATTTATTCCTCAAGACTATGTAGTCTCTATGGCTGATTCCTTATATATATGTGTGCTTCTACTATTATATTCACATCTAGAGAGATGGGATTTTATTGTTGTTGTATTCAATAAATACAAAACAAAATACACTTTCATGTTATATGATATCAACAACTTATTATTTAATAATGAACTATGTTGGAGGTAAACACAAGTACGGACTGGTTGTTCGCATTATACCAATAGAAGGGGAAGGCCACCAAAATGAAACAACGTCTATTAGAAGAAAATAACTAAAAAATCACATCAAATGAATTCATAGTAATTATGTTTTTCCTAGTGCAACTTGATGGAAATTTGGGGGGAAAGGAAACATTAAGAAGGATTGTAAGATTCATAAGGATAACACCATAGGCATCAATATCTTGTAGTTTATATTTAATTTTAATTACTGAGTGAGAATAATATAATAGGATTATGGGTGATTGACTATATAGAATCATCAAATTACATGGGAGATCATATATTCATAGTCTATTATGTAATAATTTTTTTAGGAAATTCTATCTAGCGGATGGTGAGTCCCTAAAAGATTTTGGAAATGGACAGATCAATATTCAAATTAATAATGTAGGATTCTTGAGGATACATGAATTTTTTCATATTTTTGTCCATAATGTAAATCAAATATACAATGAAAAACAAGGTAATGTTGTCAATGGGCGTTGATTTGATGATGGAGTGTGGATAGTTACCCAAGGATCAATGATAACATCGTGAAGAGTGAAGGATGTGACCCTTTACATGACTAGAAATTTAGATGGGATGAAGGTTGTTAAAAGAACAATTTATGAATATCCAAGATTATGAAACTACATTTTCATTCACCTTAGTAAAATATTAATGTCATTAATTTTAAGATAATACTAAATCTTGATCACATAGAAATTTAAATGTGTGAAATTTATGTGATGTGAAGGAAGACAATCTGACATTCAACATAGATGATCAGAAGGATAGAAATCATCTATTAGAGCTTGTCTGATCAAATTTTTGGGGATGTTCCACTATTTATTACTATGTTGGATTCCTCTACATTATAATAATAATATATTATGTTACTAGTAACGTGTTTATTTAATCTTATTTGTATAAGTATCTTTATTTTTAAGTTTTTATTAAGTGGAAAACATTAAATTTAATGGAATAATCTTCGAAGATAAAGTGAATTAATAAAAGAGATGGTGGATAGTACAACATATAAAATTTCTCATATATCTATTATAATGAAGTATTATTTCATGTGAATATGTTTCCTAGAACTTTATAAAACAAGGATTTCCTAAAATATTGAATCATAATTTAAAAGGGGAGGCTCAAATTTTAAAATTAAACTCAAAAATTTCCATGAAAAATTGTGTAAAGGAACATAAAATGATAACATATTTAAAAAATAGAAGTTCAATATAGATTTTGGGGAAGAAACATTATGAGAATCTATTATAATGAAATTGAGAAAATGTTTGACTAATTTTTTTAGGAATTTTTTTATATGTAATTTTTAATGAAAATTACTTGGTTAAACAAAAATGAAAACCAGAAATATATTTTTCCATGGATATAGAGATAAATTTTTTTCTATAGATTATGGGTTGGTTAAAGAAAAAATCATCATAAGAATGTATGTTAACTGTAATGATAAAATTCAATAGAAATACTAAAACATAGAGAAAAATAATGTTGGGTGAAAATAAACTCTTGAAGTCTATGTTGATTAGAGTACTAGAAATTCAAAAAATAAATAAAGAACTAATATATGGGTTCTTGACGAACTGAAATTCAAGGGGTAAGACCTTCAAGAGTAATAAAATATCAAGATTTTATAATGATCTATTGGGAGCACCATTAGTACCAACATTAGATGTTATTGTAATGGATGTTTCTGTACTGATATAAGGGGAAGATCCAAACAGATGAGGGTAGTCGATTAAGTTGAGGAGGTCAACTAAAATCAAGAAATTGGTGAATAGGTTTTGGTATGATTTGAATAATATAATCTAAATATATGGAAGAGAACTTGTGAATCCAAAGTATGTTTATTTTCATAGTGTCTTAAAATATGTGGATTTATCTATGAATGATGACATTTATTCATGGATATTGAAAAAAACTTGGCATATGATGAACTTCTATGTGTAAAAAGGCAGCTGAGAACAAGTGTTTATGCAAGATAAATAAGAGGTTGATGACATAAAAATATAAAATGAACTACAAGTTGTTTAGGGATTTTAATTGAATGAAGGATTTTATTTCTCATATATATTCTCATTGGAAGTTAAAACTTATTACATCTGAAAAGTACTTGTATGGTTGAATTATAAGTTATGAATCTGATACAAATGGAAGTCAAGAACACTTTCCATTAATGTTAGTTAGAGGATTAAATATATATAAAGTATCCAACATGTGTACACAAATTCTAGGACTAAAATATTTTTTGTAGATTGATGAAAATATTCCATGTTTGAAGTAAGAAAAACTATAATAGTGAAAAATTTGTGAATAATTTTTCAAATAATAAGGATTTGGTAGGTATAACACTGTTCATTTATATTACTAGAACTAATGGGTTATTGTAAATTCCAACAACCAAATATTTTTTTTTGAAGAAATGTTTTTTATGAAAATATGTTGAAAATATAAATTTTTTTGAAAATAAGTTATTGAAATTTTTAGAGATAAAATGTATTAGGAAAGCGAAGAAGATATTGGGAATGAATATAGAAAATGATAGGAAGACCAATCTTTTGTTCTCTCTTAGATGGTGTATATCCAAAAAATCATTAAAATGTTTAGAATATAGTAATTTAAATGAGTCACAACTAATCTAGCTAGACATCTCATACTATCAATGGCATAATCTTATATAATAGATGATACGTGTCAGTACATTGACATAATGTCTTATACTATAGATATCATATGTATAATGTATGCAATGCATTCTACATATCCTGATATTACATTTATAGAGGGAGTTATAGGAATTTTTATGTAAATCCCTAGAGAGGAACTTTGGGAATATTTTATTTGTATCCTTTAGTATTTGAATGGAGTGGATGAATAAAAACTTTTTTGAGAGGAATATTTGTTAGACTATTTTGTTAATACTTGAATTTCTCGGATGGAAAATGGTTATATGAACAGAAAAAGATTCAAAATTACTTTTGGAGGGGAAAAAACCAGTTGGTTATTGACAATGAATAATATTTTTAAATTAACAATAATAGAATAAGGGTACGTAGCGGAAATGAATTCATGGAAATATATATATTAGAAAAATAAATTACAGCATAATTGGATATTAATCAGGAAGGAGGGATTATTTTTATTAAAAACAAAATAGAAATATACGTGGGTAAAAATGTAACAAACTGAATCTGGTCGCCATCAAACCGGCACAAAACCTGGCTCATAGAAAGGCCCGAAGGGCGTTCCCTATCCCCACGGGCTGGAATAAGTTCCCTAGTATCATAAAAATCCATTTTGGAATGATTTACCTATGTTTGGATTCATATAATAACCAAAAACGAACAACAAACTAAATCTGAAAAATTATGCCAAACAAGACTTAATAAAAATTCAGAACTGAGTATATGGGTTTAAAAAATACACTATAGGTCCAAAAGAGTATAAAAGTAGCAGAAAAAAATATCAATGAGACTCTACATGACAACGGGTCCTCACCCACGAGCTGTCTCTACAACACCACACAATTGAAAGAAACTTGCAACCCGAACAACCATCACCCAAGGCCTTGCCTTTGCCTGTGTCAAACATTATCAAGTCTACTTACACCCAATGATGTAAGTAGGGTGTGATACTAATCCCAATAGGATATCACTCAGAAATTCCAAATTATAGGCATTATAAAATAAAAATCATTCAGGAGTTATAAAGAGAAAATGGTAGCATTTTTTTCTAAAAGTGCAACTTTGAAATGAAAATAAAATTCATTGGGGATAGAGTGAAATAATGAGTTCATTTGAATAAAACATGAAATATACCGGTTTTCATATCCAAAAATACCATAATGCAAGGATAAACTCCAAAACGGCCACGAGCACCAAGCATAGGAACACCCCTAGGTACTAGTTAGTTGTGAGACCCTAGTACCTCGTACCTCGGTGAAAGTAACAATAATAAAATTTGTTCTCATGCATGAGCCACTAGTAGAGGGAATACCAATAAACTAGTGGTCTCCAATCATCTTTATTATAGTTTTATAGTGTTATCCATGTCAAACATGCTAAGTGAACCACGGTCAAAACCCCTCCGTTCACTAGCGTACTAGTACAAGTTAGCCCACCTAGTTACATGGGCTTCCCCTCTTGTGATCAAACAATTTCCTCATGTAATGAAAATAAATTTTGACATATAATAATTAGTTCTGGTCACAAACATTCCAAACAGTAGCAACACATACTTTTCACCTTTTATATAACCAAATAAATCACTTATAATTTCAATAGAACAATTTCAAGAAAAGTAACCAAACTTTGCAAATAAAATGCATCTAAAATCCCACTTTTAATACCCAATGGAAACCAATATAATATGAAAAAAAATTCAGAATCAAAATATTTTTATAAATCCATTCAATAACTTATAAAATAACAAAAAAAGGCACATCATAGTTTGCACATGTAAAACACCATTTTTCACAAAATTGGAACTTCAGAATCAACCGCTTTGAAAATTCTACCCAAATCAATTTTCACAGTAAAATCAATGAAATAGTAACATAAAGGAAAAAAATACAGCAAGGAAACTCATTCTAAAATACCTACATATTGAATCACATACCAAAAGAGTCAAAACCCCCAAATCCTTGTGTGTCACTTCAACCGCACCTCCACCGCACCACAAGGGAGTGATATTGAACCTAAAACCAGAGGATTGGACCAAGAAACTCAAAACAACCCTAGGTACAAAGCCCTAGCTTCTAGACATTTATGTATTCAATAAAAAAAATAAGAAATCCTAAGAAAAAGGGAGGAAGGAAGTGAACCAACTTACTTGAGAAATCTGGATGTTTTTTGAAGCTTGAGGAGTTCGGCCCTAATTCGTGATGATTCCGAGATCCAAATAGGGGAAACAAATATGGGTGTGCGGATGGGTTCATTGGGGACGTGTGAGAGGTGGAATCACCGAACAAATATAAAAAATTAATATTTTATGATATAATTAATAAAAATATTTAAAATAGGAAATGAGATTTTTGGATGGCCGAATACCTAATCTGGTCACCCAAATACTAGATGCTAATAAATTTTTAAGGGGCCCAAATTTCTTTGGTGGTTTGAATAGTTAAATAAAAGTCATTATTGTAGTTTAATGGGTGAAAAAGGTTGATAAACGAAGGAGCTGTTAAAGAAAAGAAATTTATTTTTAAAACAAGAAATGGGCTCTCGGGTTGGCCCAAATTTTGAAAACCCACCATTTTATTCAAAAATGCCTGTAAAACCCTCAAAACAAAGAAATAATGTAAATTAAATGAAAAATACCTTTAAAATATTTTATGTATGTGACAATTCTCCCCACCATGAAGGATTTTCCTCCCCAGAAAGTCAACCGAATGCTTTTTCAAAAAAGTGGTTCGGGTACTCTTCCTCAACCCATGACTTTCGCTCCCATGTCTCGTGCGTATCGCTCCCATGCTACCAAAGAATATAGACTAGTGGAATAGACATTTCCCTAAGAACCATTTCTTGGAAGTCCACTATTCACATTGGCCACTCAAAAACAGATAAATCAGGCCCTATATCCAACTCCTCCCAATTCAGCAATGGGACGGATCTGAGTTGTATTTCATCAACTGGGAGACATAGAAAACATCATGGATGGATGTCAACTGAGAAGGAAAATCCAACCTATATTACACCTTACCAATACGCTCAGTGATCTCAAAAGGTCTGAAATACCTTGGAGTAAACTTTCCCTGCTTCCCCAAGCGGCGGTCACCCAGACAAGGGGCCACATTCAAAAATACCTGATCACCGACAGAAAACTCTAGATCTCAACACCTCTTATTAGCATATGATTTCTGGAGACGCTGAGCTGTCAATAAATGATTCCTTATCAACATGACCTTATCAAATTTCTCTTTCCCAAGATTCGGTCCCAAAATGTTGTCTCACCTACCTCAGCCCAACACAGAGGGGAACGAACAGAGGGGAACGTTAAGGCCGACCATAGAGTGCCTCAAAGGGATCCATTTGAATCTAGGATTGGTAGATGATATTATAAGAAAACAAGACCAATCCCAAATGGCAATCCCACGAACCACCAATGTCCAAGACACATGCATGAAGCATGTCTTCTAGATCTGATTTTCCCGCTCTGTATGACCATCTTTCTGAGGATGGAACGCTTTGCTCATTTTAATTTGGGACCCCAAATCCTTCTGATGATCTCCCCAAAACCGAGAGGTGAAGCGGGTGTCTCTATCTGAGAAACTATTGATGGAACACCATGAAGCCTTACCACCTCCTGAATATATAGCTCACCCAACTCATCCAATTTCGTTATATCTCTGATAGGAATGAAGTGGGATGATTTGGTCAGATGATCAATCTCCTCCGAAATATCATTCTTACCTCGAGGTGTACGATGTAATCCAACAATGAAATCTATGGAAACCTCATCCCACTTCCAGGTAGGAATGGGTAATGGATGAAGCAAACCAGAGGGCTTCTGATGTTCTTCTTTCACTTTCTGACAAGTATAGCATCTCGATAAAAAGTCAGAAATGTCCCATCTCATACCTGGCTACCAGAACTGTCTGTGAACATCATAGTACATATTGGTGGCACCAGGGTGGATGACCCACTGTGACTGGTGGCTATCCTGCATTACCACCTTCCTCAGAGATATAGGAACCACTGAACATCCCTTGAAACACAAGATACCCTCGGGGGAAGAAGACCAATTAGAAGATGTCTCCCCACCATGATGAATCTTTCTCGATCGCTGGCATAACTCATCACTGGGATGCTTTTCTTGAATCAATTCTAAAAGAGATGGGGTCAACTGAACACTTCCCAAGAATGCACTTCCACTATGCTCCTTGGTCTCCACTTGCATCTGAGCAAAGAGTTCCATCAGAGTCCACTCATCACTGGACTTTCTCAAAGCCTTCACTGCTACTCTTCTACTCAAGGCATCTGCTACAACATTACCCTTCCCTGTGGAATAGATAATATCAAATTCAAACCCCTGCAGGTATTCGATCCAACGATGCTACCTCAAATTGAGATCTCTATGTGAGAAGTTGTATGACAATAATTTCTGATTAGAGTAGACCACAAACTTCTCCCCAAAGAGATAGTTATGCCAAGTCATTAAAGCATGCATTACCACTTCTAGCTCCAGGTCATGGGTAAGATAATTCTTTTCATGTGGTCAGAGCTGACAAGAGACATACACTACAACATGATCATCCTGCATAAGCTTGCACCTGATACCCATACCCGATGCATCATATTACACCACATAGCCTTTCCTAAACTCTGGAAGGATCAAGAATAGGGTGGTAGTCAACCTCCGCTTCAACTCTTCAAAGGACGCCTGACATTCTGGGATCCACAAAAACTTCACCCCCTTCCAGGTGAGCATGGTCATGGGTGATGAAAGATAAAAGAAATATCGAACAAACTACCTTTAGTAACCTGCCAGGACAAGGAAACTTCTGATTTCAAACATGTTCTTTGGTTGCTCCCATGAAATAACTATAGTGTTCTTCTCAGGATCCACCGAAACTCCATGCTCGGAGATCACATGCCCCAAAAACATCACCTCCCTGATCCATATGGTACACTTGGATAGATTTTCATAACAAATGGTGCTCATGCTCCTCCTCGGATCTAGAGTAAACCAAGACATCATCCACGTACACCATGATGAATAAGTCGAGATACTAGTGGAACACCCTATTCATGAGTTCCATAACGACTGTTGGAGCAGTGGTCAATCCGAAGGGCATGAAAAAATACTCATAGTGTCTGTACCGACATTGGAAGGCTATCTCCGGATATCTTCCTCTTTCACCATGAGTTGGTGATAACCTTAACCCAAGTCTATTTTATAAATTCACATTTCCCCCTTAAACTGATCAAATAAGTCATCTATTCAAGGAAAATGATATTTTTTCATGATGGTTACCTTATTCATCTTTTGGTAATCTATACACAACCGGAGGGAGCCGTCAGCCTTCTTTGCAAAAAGAACAGGAGCAGCCTAAGGAGGGATGCTTGGGAAAATGAATCCATGGGATTATAAATCGTCCAATTGTATCTTTAATTCTTTCAGATCGGTGGTGTCTATACGGTATGCGTGAAGAGATATCAGATGTCTCCGCGGTTCCAAATCAATCGAGAAATCCATGTCACACTCTGGGGGCAAGCCTAAAAAATCATCTGGAAATACCTCTGGGAACTCATCCACCATATAAGGTAATACACCCTCAAGAGCATGACCATCATACTCTAGAGTGATCGATGATAGCTGGAAGATAATATTCCCTATCTCTGGGAGGGAGGTCCCGCATGACCTTACTGAGGGTCCCATTGCCCAAGAAAAACCTGTGGACTACCATCAGGTGCCACAAAACTCACCCGACTCCTATAACAATCGATGTGTTCATGAAAAATGTACCAACCAGTCCATGGTGAGGATTACATAAAAAAGTTCTATATCCAAGACCATTAGGCCACACACCATCTCCACCACCAAAACAGAGAGCGCACATGAGGGGTACCTGAGACCCGACTCCTTCTTCTTTCCCAGCGGCGTCACTAACTCTATCAGGAAAGATAAAATCTCAGTTGGAAAGTTCAGTGTGCTCACAGTACATGTAGATATAAATGATACTAAATAACTAGTATCAAAAGAGCACTAGATAAACAATATGTAATCAAAACGGTACTTCGCATGGTCTATGACCCAACATTCGATCTTTCTGTTTCCTGCTCGACAACATGAATATTCCTCATCTCTTCCTAATATCGACCACCCGCCTGTGGATCTGACCTAAATTAGATCTGCCCAAAAGATGATCAATCCCTACCACCATGGCCACCGAACCAAGATCCCCCTGTCCTCGATGGCTCTGACTGAGCTAGCACTCCCCTAAGAGCCACAGATTTTTTCCCACTTTGAAGTGGACACGCTATCCCGCAAAAGTTTAGCACATGTCCCGTACCTCGATAGTGGAAATAGTTCTTCAGAGGATGAGGGAATGCTGGAAGGATGTGCCCTATCTTCCCACACTTGTGGCACACGACATTCCTTACATCTGAAGCCACTGATGAAAACTTCCTAGAAGAGTGACCTGAACTGCCACCCCCATTCTTTCCCTTCTATTCCCGCTTCCTCTTCATTTCAGATGAGATACTAGTTCCCCTAGATGATACCACTACAAAGATCCCAGACCTCCACTTTTTCTCAATCTCTATCATGCAAGAACGATCAACCACCTCAGCATAAGTTCTCAACTTAAATAGGAAGATCTGTGAATAAATTTATGGTCGCAACCACTTCTCAAACTTCTGAGCTTTAAACCTCTCATTTGAAACAATGTCAGGTGCGTACCGCACTAGTTCCGCAAAACAGTTAGCATATTACATTACTGAATGATCTCCCAATGAAATATCCATGAATTCTCGAGATCTGTCATAAGATAGAACTTCTAGACAATACTGCTCATTGAAGATGGCCTTAAAATATCTCCAATTCATGTTTTCATGCTTCCCAGATTGAACCACCGATTCCCACCACTTACGACTGGGACCCTTTAGCTTAAAAGAGGCACATTTCACCCTAACCTCCTCAGGTGTGTCCAAGAACTCGAACATACACTCTATATTCATGAGCCATTCCTCTGCCTCTTGAGGTTCTAAGCTACCTCCGAATCAAGGGGGTTTATTTTTCATGAACTCCCGGGCCTTATCCATTCTGAGGCCAGATGCATATTATCTGGCTGGATTAGGAGCCAGAACCACTCCCTATCCCTGTGCCTGGACAGCCTGTACCACAACTTCTATCATCCTTTGATCGAGTGGCGTGGGAGAACTCTCTCCAGCTTCCTCCTGTGGGTGCATTGGAGCTTTCTGGGGAGGCACATTGTAACAAAAGGAAATAGTGACAAGAACAAAAATCAATACAAAAATTCTGAAAATTTCAGGAATAACATCAAATATAAACAATCTAAAAACCTTACAATAGTAAAATAAACAACTTCACCACACTCGATGTCCACGTGCAGTCTGCATCCCACACATCTCACCTCGAAGTGAAGATAAAAAAATAATTCTGACATCCCATGGTGACTCGTGGTCTGCCACGAGTGGTGCATGCCAGGCACCCTATTCATGACCAAAATCCAAGCCTCGAAAGTCCTAGCTCCTGTCTAGCCTGACTCATCCCAAAATAATAATATAACTCCAAAACATTAACCTCCTCTAAAACCATTTTTTCACGAACCAAATTTGGTCTCCATAAAATCGGCACCAAACCGTGAATATTGCAAGGGCCTGAGGGTGTTCCATATCCCCATGGGCTGTAACAAGTTCCCGGGTATCATAAAAATGCATTTGGGAATAATTTACCCGAGTTCGGATTCATAAAATAACCAAAAACAATCAACAAACCAAATCTGAAAAATTATGCCAAAAAAGGCTTAATAAAAATTCAGAACTAGGTATATGGGTTTAAACAAGACACAATAGGTCCTAATGTGTGTAAAATAAGTAGAAAAAAATATCCATGAGACTCCACATGACAATGGGTTGTCACCCACGAGCCGTCACCACAACACCACACCATTGAGAGAAACTAGCAACCTGAACCGCCATCGCCCAACACCATGCCTTTTCCTGTGTCAGACATGATCAAGTCTACTTATACCCAAAGGTGTAATTAGGGTGTGAGAATAAGGCCAATAGGATATCACCCAAGGATTCCATGTGATAGGAATTATAAAATAAAAATCTTGCAAGAGTTATAAACAGAAAATGGTAGCATTTATTTCTAAAAGTTCAACTTTGAAATGAAAATAACATTCAATGGGGATAACTTTAAAGAATAAGTGAATTTTAATAAAACAATCAAGCTACTGGTTTTCACATCCAAAAATACCATAAGTCAAGGATAAACGCCAAAAATTATACCAACACCAAGAATAAGAACATTCCTAGGTACTTGGTAGTTGTGAGCCCCAAGTATCTCGTACCTCAGAGAAAGTAACAATAATAAAATTCGTTCTCGTGCACAAGCCACTAGTATGGAGCATACCCATAACCTAGTGGTCTCTAATCATCTAAATTATAGTTTTTTTTAGTGTTATCCATGTCAAACATTCTATATGAACCATGGTCAAACCCCCTCCATTTACTGGCATACTAGTACACGTTAGCCTACCTAGTTACGCAGGCTTCTCCTCTTGTGCTAAAACAATTTCCCCATGTTATGAAAATCCATTTTAACATATAATCATCAGTTCTGGTCACACAAATTTCAAACAGTTTCCACAAATTCTTTTTACCTTTTATATAACCAAATAAACCACTTATAATTTCCATAGATCAATTTCAAGAAAAGTAAGCAAACTTTGCACATAAAATTCATGTAAAATCCAACTTTTAAAACCAAATGGAAACCAATATAATATGAAACCAGATATTTCAGCATCAAAATATTTTTATAAATCCATTACATGACTTATAAAGCATCAAAAAAAGTCACAACATAGGTTGCACATGTAAACCATCAATTTTTTCACAAAATTGGAACATAAAAATCAGCCGCTTCGAAAAATCTACCCAAATCAATTTTCATAGTAAAAAAATGCAATAGGAACATAAATGAAAAAAAATACAACAATAAAACTCATTCTAAAATACCTAAAAATGTAATCACCTACCAAAAGAGTCAAAACCCCCAAATCCTTGTGCGTCACTTCAACCGCACCTCCGCCGCACCATAAGGGAGTAAGATTGAACCAAAAACTAGAGGATTATACCAATAAACTCAAAAATAAAACCCTAGGTAAAAATCTTGAGCTTCTGGAAATTGGAGAATTCAATAAAAAAAGAAGAAACCCCAAGAAAAATGGAGGAGGAAGGAAGGGAACCAACTTACTTGAAATCTAGATGTTTTTTGAGCTTGAGGAGTTCAGAAATAATTTGCGATGAATCTGAGATCCGAAGAGGGGAAGACGAAGATGGGGGGTGATTCTCGGTTCAATGGGGATGTGTGAGAGTTGGAATCACCGAAACAAGAAAACAATTGAATATTTTATGAATGAATTTAAGAAAATTTTAAAACTGGAAATGGGCTTTTGGGTTGGCCCAATACCTAATTTGATCACCCAAATAAAAAATGATAATGAATTTTTAAGGGGACCATATTTCTTTGGGGGTTTTAATAGATAAATTAAGTTCATTTTTGAAGTTTATTGTGTGAAAATGGTTGAAAAAATAAGGATTTATTAAAGAAACAAAATTTATTTTTAAAACTGGAAATGGGCTCTTGGGTTGGCCCAAATTTTGGAAACCCACCATTTCCTTCAAAAAATGCATGGAAAACCGCCCAAAAAAATCAATAATGTAAATTAAATGAAAAATAAATTTAAAATATGTGATGTATGTGACAAAAAATATAGTTTTCAATGGAATGAAAAAGAACATTGGCCTAATGTAACTATTCAAAAAAAAATATTGAAGGATAATTTGTTAGATAACCGAAAGTTCACTAGTAGCCAAAATCTAGAAGATATGTTCACTGAGACTTTATCTCAAGAAATTCCTAGGCAGCATCATGCCATAGAATTTCTTGGGTGAATAGAGGAAGAAAAGTTTGATGAAAAAACTAGAAATTGATTGAAAGATGTTTACTGAGTATGTTTGATGAGAATTTTTGTGGAATAAGATTTAAAATGGGATATTTTTGGTATGTAAATGTTTGATTATACCATAAAAATAAAAATAAAGGAATATTTGAGAATCAGATTTACATTTATAGGAATTTCAGTTAGTGGTAAGTGGGTGTGCTTATAATGAAGGCATTGGTAATTCATCAATTCAATTGTAAAAATGTGATTAAAAGTTTATATATTGCAATTAAATCAATATAAGTGCATATCTTTTTTAGAATAGTATAGAATGAATTATCTCTAAGGATAGATCATGAGGTGTTATTGGGAAAATACATTGAGGTCAATAGTGTTATAAGAGATAAAAAATAACATTATTTATAGAGGATACTCTATTAATATGTAATTCAGTGTGACTAGAACACCTATAAAATGTATCCTATAAAAGGAAGTGGGGAACAACCCTAAAAATTATATATATTCATGGAATAATAAATTTGATTCACGAATAGTGCACTAGTGAAATATATAGTGCATCATAGTTTTTCAGAGTGTAAATAATTATTTAATAATTATTAATTAATTTTTTTAGTTGTATATATTATTTTTCGTACTATAACATAAATAAGTCATAGTGGATCCTCCCATGAACATAGGATAAAAACTCAAAACATGTTAGTCTCCTGTGTTATTTTTCAGTATTATGTACTTCTATTTCATGTATCACCATTCCTAGAATTTCTATTTCATTATATTAAATGATGAGGTGTGTATGAGGTTGACTTAGTGTGGTGGATATGGTGCAATAACTTCCTACATTCAGTACACTAAATTTATCTGAAGAAAAGTTATGGGGTTCAGTTTCTCTTCTATACTAATCATTGTAGTGAGTGTCTGGTGGATCAAAAAATATGATGTTCTATTGGTTCTAAAAAACAATCATAAAAATGCAATTATATGTGGGATCTTCTCTTGTATTCTGAGGATTTCATTCAATCATTGTGAGAAAAATATATATATATAATCAAATGATTTATAAGATATATCATCTAGTTTAATGGATTATATCATTTTTTCTATTGACTAATGTCATTAATTTGTGTTTTCATTTAAATTTTGAAAAATTAATCTTGAAATAAGACTTATAAAATATTCATTTTTTAGAAGTTGATTTCTTAAACTGTGTATTTTTTTATTTAAAAAAGGATTTTGATCATAACAAAAATATTGGTTTGGGGTTTCAAAAAATAATGGGTTATCATTTTTGGAAATTTAAAATATTTTGGGAGATAATGAAGTTTGTTAAATATGATTATTGGAGAAATTCAGGAAAATTACGGAAAATAAGATTTGATTTTAAATTTATTATTGAATTTAAAATATTGAATTATATGTTATTGTTTTGAATATAATTATGTGATGAATTTTGTTTCTAAATGTAATTAAATAATTTACATGAGAAATTTTAGGATGTGGTGAGAGTTATATAGGAAGGACTATTATATGAATGTATGTTTTGATAATAGAAATATATGGGAAATACCATAATGTAATATGGATGATTAAACTCTTTATATTTCATGATCATATGTCCTACTGGTATTGAATTGATTCTAATATTGATAATGATACCCAAAAAATTTTAAATGATATTTCTTAGGTTTTTGAAAATGGGTAAACCATGATGGGTTACTCAGTTTTTAGAAAACATGCATGTGAGTTATTTTATTATAATGTATTTGGATTCATGTGAAATTGTTTATTAATATATGATTTCAAAATGTATTATTTGATTTAGAAATTTGGTTTTTTGAATTCAAGATAATATAATTCTAGGGAATGCAGTGAAGGTATTTAGTAAAATCATACTTAGTATCATTTTACACAACCATACATATATATATTCTGGTTTATATGTAGATGAATTATTTTATTATATCATAAAAGGTTAAGTTTCTTTGGTCATTAGGGATTGATCATATGATTTCTATTATAGGTGAAACATTGTTGTGTTTGACTACAAATCAGTTGGACAATTGTATCTATATATAGAGGATATGCGTCAGTTTTTTTCATTCAATTATATTTGTTCCAGAATGATTAGGATTTTTTACTCTATTACACTTTATTTTACAAAAATAACTATAAAATATAGTTTTTTTTCCTTAAAAATTCTACTCAATTTTATATTGTTTTTCATTTACATTGATGTAAAATCATTCTATAATGATATTTTTTTATCCTTTAATAAAATTTTGAATCCATTCCTAATCGGTTATTATGATTGAGGCCACATAGATACCTTAACATTGGTTTTCTCATTTTTGTATCTAGGTTGATTCATTACCAATAGAGTTCAACATGATAAATTTTATTCTTATATACATCCATTTATTAATGTTTTGAATGATTTTTATAAAATATGTAATGAATTATTTCTCTAAATTTAATGGAATGATAAGAGAATGAGTTAATTTATATGAAAAATCTATTATTTTACTACTATGTAAGTTTTTATGGTTCAATTAGAATATAGTAATTTATATCTACTTATTTATATAAGAGTTACATTATTAATCTTATAAAACATTGTAAATATATAGTTATTCCAACATCCAAAATATTTTATTCCTCTATATCAAATGTTCATAACCTAGAAAATTATTATTTTATGGTTCCAAAAAGTTCTATACATCCCTATAATTGATTATAGTTGCTAAAATATTTTTTTATATATAAAAAGAGATATGTTTCATAATTATTACATTTAAAATAAATTTATACCCATAATTTAATTATATTAACACTAAAAATGGAATGTTTAATAATAATTGTAAAATGAAAAGTATGTTCATTGATTTACCATAGATGAAATATAAATTATTTATAACAAATATGCATTTATTAATTTTTTTTAAAAATATTTCATATAATATATTCTATGACTTTTACAGTATTAATGAAAATTAAAAATTCTATATTAATTCATGTAAATATTTATAAGAAATGGGTTTGATAAAACCATTTAACATATACTTGGGGCAGAGTAACATAATATATATTTATGTTAAAAAATAAATCATGAGTAAAAATAAACAGTTTTTGTTTCATTTATAATATAGCGATGGTTATTGATGGTGACTTTTCACATAATTCTATAAATGTAAATGTGGACAAGAAGACATTACGATGTCTAAAAATTCAAGAAATTATATTCTTCATTGGTATCACATTTGACTAAAAACTCATGACTTTTTACATCTAAATAATATTGATCCTTTAATTGTGGTTTTTAACTTATTTAAACAATATCTTTCAAGGAATCAACAAAATAATTATTTTAAAAGTAAATAAGAAATTATTGTGCTAGCTTTATCATATTTAGTGAATGATTTCCATCATCAATTTTTTGATGTCACTTTCCGCATGAATGATTAACTAATAGGTTGTCTAATGGCTTACAATACCTTTAAATTCATGTGGACATATAATATCATATAGGACCTGAATAATTTAAAATGGTATGTTTATAAAAATGATATCTATTTTCATGTTAAATATGAAGGATGAATAAATTATTTTGCATTTTGAATATCATAATGAAATAAAAATATAATAAGTCCTCTTAGATTGATTATAACATAATTAGAGAGTGAAAAACCTGTTATGGGTAATATTGAATTATCTTAATATATTAAATTTTTGTTTTTGACACACTATTATCTATTGCATTTATATTTTAAGATAATTTTTACATATATAATTAATGATTTAAATGATTGGTTTGCATAAATTTTTTCATGAACACATATCATTCTATATTAAAGAAAAAAATCAATTAGTTAAAATGAGACATATCTCTTATAAATGACTTTCATATTCAATAATAAAATTTTATATCATTTTAAAAATATTTCAAGAAATATTTATATTAACATTAATTTGAATTTATTTTGAATCAATTAGTTATTTATTTATTCACTGATGCATTCCATTGAATTATACTGATTATGAACATAAACTTTTTATGAGAGTTGAATAAATGGATAATGACCAAATAATTAAAAAATGAATTTTATGGTATATTTATAATGAGAAGACATTGAAATAATTTATATATAAATTTTTTCAATTATGCATTACAAAAATTTCCATGAAATGATAAATGAAATGTGGCACTATTGGTTATACATTCCTTATCATATATTATTACGACACACATGATTTGTATTATTTAATATGTTATTATTATAGTAGCTCTTATATTCGTTGAGTTAATTTAAATATTAGTGTTTTATTAATTTTAGAAGATATATAGTTAACATTTATTGTTAGGAAAATTAGGTATATTAACCACACATTAGTTGAAACCTGATACTATATCCAATAATAAATTATTTCATGGTTTGGGGAACCATGTATGATGACCATGTATCCCTAAGAGTTGACTTTAATCTCACATTTTCAGGTCTTCACCTCATGATACACATCATTATTGAATTATATAGTATTATAATGATGTTTTTATGTTTATATTATAGGGCTATATTATTTGAATTGTGCATATAATATTTAGCCTATAATTTTTTTTAATAAAATGTATGTCTATATAACTTGTTTTTTATTCGTATATTATTAATATTGTTATTATATTTATTATATAACAATATTAGGTGGGTAATTTCCATGTAAAAGTGGAAATATGATTTTCCTTACACTTTTTATTATATATAAATAATATATATATATATATATATATATATTTCTAACGTGAGATATTTTTTTAGTTTTAAATTATTTATTTTATTATTATTATTGGAAATCACATGGTAATAGGGATAAAATCCCATCTTCATCACAAAAATAGTCAATTCCCATGACCTAAGTGGGAATGGATTTTAACCTTATATTAACTCAATGATTCATGGAGGATCCCCATATAGGGGCCTATGTACGATTACATTATTTATTCATCTTATTTTTCCCTCCATCTTTACTCCCTTACCCCCTCACTTTTTCTTCAAATATAGTTCCTAAAGAAAAGATATTTTTCCATGTTGAAGAAGTACAATTGAATACATTGCGGATTTTAGTGTCATTGGGATCCAAAATAAATTTCAGCACTAATTGATCAAAACATCTTAAAGGAATCATGACTCCATTTATATCTAACAATAAATCTTTATAGTAATTCAATTTATTTGATATATTCATTCATCTAGGGTTTTCTATATATTATTTCTATTAAATTATCACATAAAATATTTTTATTGACTAATTTTTAAGTATTATTATGTGTTCCCATGATTTTAATTATTGACATTATAGAAATATCATGTATATTTGATTGTTTTATTTTTAAACAAATCTTCCTAGAACATAATTTTTTTTTATAATTATATGTGGTATTATTTTATTATAAATAAAAATATAAGTGGTCATTTATATAATAATTCATTTTTCAAAAATATATTACTATGGTTTCCAAAGGATATGATTCCAATGTGAATTCTAATGCCTAAAAGCTTTTTATTAAAATTTTTCAATGTTTTTTTTATTAAAATATATTAAGAAAATGGATTTTAATAGAAATTTGAGTTTATATGTATGAAATTATATGATTTATCATTAAATTATGAAATAGAAGTGGGGTTTTGATTATTATTATTGTTTCTAATTTTTTTGACCTCTTGCACACAATGTGCGTGTCTGAATTTTTAATAAATTTTAATATTATCGTGTTCATTTTTATTTTTGGAATTAGTGAATGGGGGTTTTTTAATGATATCATTTGTGATGCAGTTTTCATATGAGGGATCACATGGTATCCTTAGGTACATGGTGGGGAATGAAGGATGGGTAATAAAAAGAGTTGTGATATTCCTTTGGCTCATGACTATAGTCACGAATATTTAGTCACTAGTAAAAAACACAAACTCTAGTAACCTAGAGTTGATAGTTACTTTATTAAATTTGTACAAAATTAATGGATTGATTCAAAATGTAATGAATAGATTATCAGTCTTTGTATAATATATACATAATTTATTCCCATGTTACATTGAAACATTTAAATAATAGAATAAAACATCATAAAACATTATTATTTCTTATTTTTATTTCCATGATTTCATTAATAGTTCGCTTCTTATTACCGAGTGGAAATGGAAGCTTAATAATGTTGAGATAAAATTAGGACAAAAAATCTTGTTAAAACACATTAATTAATTATTTTTAACATAAAAATCCATATAATACAATCCTAATGGACTAAGACGACTAGCATCATCCGGAGATTAAATACATATTACAATTACTCGAAATAATGATTCAATGAAATTATTTATAAACTCTATCAAATTCCATTAAATTCCATTGATCATTAAATAAAAAATGAGATAACCCAATGATGTACAAAAAAATGGGGTGAGTGATAATTCCCTATAAGGGAATAATAAAAAAATCAAAATGTAAAGTAGTACATGTGAGTTAGGAAGAATAACATGGTGACATTGAAAGGTGGGATATATTATCATTAACATCAATGCATGATAACATATAGGCATCATAAAATTGTGGGAATAACATAAAACATGAAATCATAAGTAGAATTCAAGGATAAAAACTAAGACATCATAAAATAGAATGCATAAGATTATTTACCACACATTATTCATGGTATATCATGAGATAAAAAAATTACCAAATTAATTAGTGGCCTATATAATTTTGGTCTCAGTAATCACAATCATATCATGTACATTCATTTGTGGCCCACATAGATCATACAAAAAAGGTATTTTGTCACATTTAATCGAATGATTATGGATTGTGTGTTTCATACATGGAATTACCCAATGAATGGATAATATGTACAACTAGGTGAATACCCTTTTGTGGAAATATAGATGAGTATTCATAATATATATGTTTGGTATGGAGAAGGACAAAATAATTTCGACAACATAAAAAATGTATATAAATGTTCATTGAAGGGATTAATGAATGTGAAAGGTGATCTATAAATACCTAGGAATAAATAGTATAGATATATTATATGTAAAAACAAATGTGAACATGAATAATTGGAAATCATATTTCTTAATATAAAGTAAGTACATGAATGGAGAGGAAGAGGAAGATAATTCATTAATTGAGTGGTTGCTTATAAATGATTGAGAGTATCCTATTAATAGATTTAGAACACCTTGAGAGGTATTAAGAGAGGTATAGGTTGCCGAACATAGTTCTCAATGTGTTTTGAATGAAGATTAAATATATGTTTGGTGAGTATTTATAGAATAAGAAAGTCAATTCTTTATTAATTTCTAAACATAGGTTTTGGACTCTATGTAATAAAATAATAAAAACCACAACCTTTAGAATTGTTTTTACCATGCTTTATATAAAATAGGATTGGTTACTAATATTTTATTAGGTTTTGAACCAAATTCATTAATGAAATAGAAGAATTGTTATGTAAGTGAGTCATGTTCATACATAATAGTTTTTACAACCTTAGAAACATTAATATAAGTTTTTAAGGATTCATTATAGGTTAGTAAAATTAATAAAGTAACATTATAAAATAAATTATTTTTAAGGGAAAACCTATTTTAGGTCATTAATTTATTTTATTGTATTTATTACTTCACTTATGGGAAACTATGATGTCAAAGTACATACCATAAATTTATATCATATTAAATTTTCACCCATAAAATCATCTATATTTGAAAATTATGAAACATTCACCACTGGCTAATTTCTATGTTCTAATTTCAAAATGAATTTAATTTAACAAAAAAAACCACATATTTTTATTTCATATATTAAATAAAAATCCTTATTTAATTAAAAATAATAGTTATTAGCAAACAAAGATATTTCCAACCATTATAAAAATTATATGGGATATAACTAAATTATATTATCATTTATTTTAAATTAAATATTATTTAATATGAAAATTTAATGTGAATAATATTTATTTAAAAACTATTGGATTTATCAGGAAAGTGTTTTAATTAAAAAATAAACAAAAATAGAACTTTTGTTTATTCATATGGAAATCTATTTTTATCAAAAAAATTATATATTCATGTATATATATGTAATATAATAATGAAAAGATATAAAAATATATATATAAATTAATTCTACTGGGGTCTATATACATAACCCCTTATTACACCAGAGTACTCTCTAAGGGTGAGGTTTACAATGATCACACTTTCTTAGGTTGGTTTAGGGAATATAGTTTGGGTGGTGATCTCTATAACATTAAAAATATACAATAAACGGGTTCACTCGTGTCTCAATTGTTGAATATCAACTATGTATTACTTAAAGGAAAATTCTAGTTATTCCATCTACCTAGGAAGCTTAGAAAAATGAGATAAATGTGGTTTGATTTTATTTTTTGATTCCATTGATTCTTCCTTCTATTTCAAATAAATATTATTATAACACTTAATTTATTCTAATATTAATGTTCACTATAAAATAGATAATTTAACAATGGATATGATGTTTAATGATATTCTATGCATGATAGAATAATTATGGCTATATTTTCCTATTGTTCTAAATAAAAAATGAAATAAATTGAACGATTTTTCTATAACTACATTATTTAATGATGTATATATTCAATCAGAAGGTAAGGTAATTTATAAAATTTAAGGTTGTTACATTATTCCTCCATTTAGAATTTTTTTCTCTCAAAATTTCATTTCATACCCTATAAAATTTAAGGGTACATATATATCATTAACTCGTTTGGTTCTTATGTTACCTACCAAAACATGAGGTCCCATCATAGTACTTTGACTGAGTGTGATATATTATTATACAGAAAAGTGATATAAGAACATCACTTGATACTCCTTGTAATAGGGATCATTCTCGAATGGTTATACTGCAAAATTCATTACATTTGAGAGGTATTGTAATTATATTCATAAGAGGGATTCGTGGAACACTAAATGTATGGGTGATATGTTAGGAGGGAGTAGAAGTAAATATGATTCAACTTTGATCCTATTAAGGATATCAAAGGGGATGATGTATTTATAAATAATATCCCCCTTCTTTGCAATAAATCACAACGCTCTTCCATAGTGATATATGAAGGAAACCCATATCTCCAACCTCAAACTATAGGTCGCATCGATGGGTTTTTACATAGAATTTATGAAAAATTTACAAAAGTTCTCATAACTATAAATGGTTTGAACATTCTCTATCATATATTAGATAATATCGTATCCCATTAGCTAATTCTCTCTAACATCATCCAGTATGCTGGATTCCGAAACCACAACCCATAAATATCCTGTTAAGGTATTATATAAATACTAAAATAAAGTATTTTTTTGTATGATAACTCCATTAGGGGAAGGTTTTGATCCCAAAAACATTGGAAAACCACTTAATATTCTATCATAATAACTTATATTGTTTGAATGGTTGTTTATGAATGAATATGCACCAGAGGGTGATAAAAAGTATTTAAACTCAACTATATATCCAATAATTTCCAAACAATTATATATAACCTCAAGATAAAAATTAGATCTAGATCATAAACAATGATGAGTTGTACTATATGTAGTGTGAAAACATCTCTTCTGTATATTATAAATAGTTGGTCAAGAGAGAAATATTCATTGATTGTAATCAAATGAATTCAATATTTATAGATATTGATTGTTAGAGAAATGATGTTATTGAATTTAGATATGCAGGTGATTCAAATGATAATATACATGGCTATGTTTCCCCATTTCTATACTACTATGAGAAATGGTTGCATCATTACCGTATAATTTTATCATTCTTCCTTCACATGTTGGTATACTAAGAATCGATATATAATTTATGCAATCTCCCTCTTCATGTTTTCATAGAAAAAGTTTTTTAAGATATCTAAATATTTTTTTCCTACAAAGTTGAATAGATAAGTGTGATCTATTAACATAATCTAAAAGTTCCATATTCAATTATTGTAAATATGGGACACATATCTTGGTTAAAATCTATATGAATCAATCTTTACAAAAGTTGAAATATCGAATATTTTATACCATTATCTATAGTTCCTAATCATCTTTTTGGGCTTCTTTAATTGTCTTATGAATGGATGGTTGAATAATTATTTTGTAAAGGTAGGATGTAGTTAATTTTATGATCACAATTAAATCCCATAAATGTCTAAAAATATTAAACCCATTTCAATAATCATAATGGGTAGGGTTGTAGGATACTTTAAACTCAATGTATTTTACACTCTATTCATCTTCCTAGGATGGAAATGGATTGAACCATCATAATCCTCGATCTGCAATAACCACCATTGTTGGAACATATTGTGATTATTTGTGTTAATATATACTTAAGGATCTTATAATACATATATATTTCACACATCTCCCCATAGATATAATTTCACCATATCAATGATATGATGATCACATCAACTATTTAAAAATAAACTCTTAGGTAGTGTTTCTCATGGATAATTAATTGGATAGTGGAATAAGTTATCTCATTTTTATTTTGTATGATTATAGAACAAAATAATTATTTAGAAACTTCACCATAGATCATAAATCATTCTTCAATAGTTGGTATTGAAGTTATATGTGTTTCTATTAACCTGTTCATTATCTTTTTTAATATCTACTCACATATATTAATCCTGAATATTTTTACTCCCATCAAATTTATGTTTGTTAGTGGGATTTTAAATTATATAACATTTCACAAAATTTGGTTATAATACCCAACTACTACATGTAAAATAATGATCTATATCCCAAATGTTGGTATAAGATATCCTTATGTAGCCACTATAATCAAAGGATATATAGATATCCCTTTTCTAGAGATAACCTGCACCAGGAATGTTACTTTTTAATTCCTAAACTAACATTTACCATATATCAAATAAAATATTTCCTTTCACACGATCATTAGTAAAAAGTTGATATTATCCTCATATTGCACCTTGCATTTTTAGCAAATTAGAATATCATATATAATGACTACCAAAAAAATTTCAAGGTAATACCTAAATACTCTATTCGTATAATCCATGATGTTAGATTATAAATTAGTGAGACCAAATGGGACCACTAGAAACTCATAACGACAGTTCCCTTTTAAAAATACGAGACATTGGGATATCTTCCTTTCAAACCTTTACATAATAATATCCTATAAGAAGATACACATTAGATTAGCACTCGAATCCTTGTCGCTGATCTAACAAGTCATCAATATATTCAAGAGGATACTTTTTCTTTATCATGATCTTATTGAGATCATGATAATCAAAACAGAGGTGCATTTAACCTAGTCTTTCTTTATGAAAAGGTCCAATTCACCCCATTGAAAAGAATTTGGGTATATAAAACATTATTATATACTCTCTTATAGTTTCTTCTTTAGCTCTTCAATTTTAATAGGGGTCATTATATATTGAGTCTTGGTTATTAGAAATTATCTATTTAGAAATTTTAATTAGATCTCCACATTACAGATAGGAGGAAGACTATGAAATTCATTATAGAATACATCAACATTATCTCTTATAATGGACATGTCATCAAGGATCATATTTTCTTTGTTCTCAATCATCTTATTTGGATACACCTGAACATAAGGAAGTAACGTCAATTCTTGAGATGATGATTCCAAATATGATCCTTACCCCTCTTTACACTTTTTTGGAATAAGAGTAAAATTCATCATATGGACGATGATTTACTTCTCTTGGAAATTTTCATATGATCAATATAAGTAAATCCCTTCAATAAAAATAATTACAATGAACTGCACTAAGGGTATTTTAATAGGGTTTTCTATAAAATTAATCAAACAAATATTAACAGGGGTGAAGTAATATTATTGGGATTTAATAATAAATACAAATTACATTTTCACAAAAAATTCTAATTCCATGTTTTGAGGTTGTCTTTTGAATAGTTTTAATAATTTTTAATAATATGAAAGAATGCCTAGAACTAGAATCCAATAACCAGAATCAAATTTGAAATTAAAAATTCTTAAATGAATAACTAACACACTTGTCACTAATTCATTTTCACGATCCTACTTGTTAGATGTGAAGGTATGTTCTCACAACATCTCTCTAGGCCTTAGAGGTTATTGTTTCTAGTTATCCTCAATAACCCTTGGATTATTGAATTGGTTTTCATATTTCCTAAGTTATTTTTAATTAAAATGTTTGTATATATTCATTGAGTTTACTAGAAAAATCATTTATTCCATCATATCAATGGGTTTCTTAATCTATAATTTGAATTTTATAGGTTAGTGTAGATCCTAGACACACCTAAATCATTTCCTTTTCCCCTTAAGATAATTTATGAGATGATACTTCCTGCACTTTTGAAAAGAGGTATGTTGGTATTTCTTATCATCATGGGATTTATCCATTATTCCCCCAGAATTAAAATCCATTCTCTTCATACCTAATCTAGTATATTTATTCCATTTGGATTCAAAATAACTATTTTTACATTTATGGAACATCTGAGAATTTATTCACTCTTTTCAAAGACATAAATCACCAATGATTTTCTGAGATTCAACAATATCTCATTAATGAAGTAGTTGACTTCTCTATTTGGGGTCAATGAAAATGTTTGAGGAATATATTTAATATATTTTGATGTTTAATCACAGCCCCTGAGGGCTTTGTGATATGTAACCAACCTTATTACTTATATAATCTTGAATTTAGGTAAGAAAACACTTCCTTTTATATTGAAGATCTTTTCAATTTTAGAGCTTTAGAGAATTAGGATTGTACATTCATGACATTACACATTATTATAGAGTAGATACCATAAAAACGGTTTCCATTTTTTTCAAAATATAAAATTATAAAACTTAAAACAAGACTCCTTGAAAATTATTCTTCATCTAACGTGTCTTAATCCCTTGTATTACACATCCATGAACTTGTGAAAATTCATTTAAAAAATTTTCATGGGAACAAAAGCTCAGTAAAGGATGTAAAATAAGGAAAAATCACATTAGTCCATGAATACTCTTAATGTATGAAAACATTTTTCAAAGACAATATTTTCACCCATATATAATTAATTAATGTAACATGAGATTTACAAAGATCAAAAAAAACATGAGAACATGAATATAATCAAAAAGGTATCTTGGGGAATTACTTACATAATCTTGTAACCATCTTGGCTACCTTAAAATTTGTAGCCCTCGCAACTACATTACTTTGTTTAACCATCGTAGTTACACATGGAGTAACCATACGACCGACCTCTAAAATACTCATACCCAATGAATTGTAGGGAGATATAGGTTGCACACGTTATCCTAAATAATTCCCAAGAACCAAATCATAATCATACAATATGAGTAATTCCATAAAAAGATTACTTTGGAATTTCATAAAACCGAATTTTAAAAAGAGGATTTTTAAAGAAAATCCCCTTATGAATAGAATAAAATTAAAGGGAGACTTAATAGAGTGGATGGAGTGTGTAAATATACTATAAATTCACATAATAAAACAAAAAACAAACAGAACCCATTACACAATCAATTTAAATTGCACATAAGTAACGACGTAGAAGGTTAACCAAAAGAATGAAAATCGGGTTAAGAATTCCCTTAACTCAAGTTTTTCATACTTAAAACACGATTAAACAACCTGTATAATTGTTAAAAGAGTTTTATTAATATTTTAGAGAAACATTTTCATGTTTATAACATCTTATATGATCATTTAATAACATAATTTCACCCTTAATTGTTAGTATCTTGCCCTTTGCACTGTTTTGGGTGAGTTATTAACATGATTTCCATGATTGGTTCATGATGGACATTTTTTTCGGTTGGAAGTGAATTTCCAGAATTTTAATGTAGTATTATTTAAATATATCCAGTAACATAAATTAATACATTAATCATATTTAATTCTTAAATGCGATTGATTCATAAGTTAGAACATTAATGATGTTCTATTAGATCATTTTAGTGGTTATTTGATAATAACAACCCATGTTTTGTCTTATAAATTAGAACCATGAGTAAAAAAGAAGTCCAGAACCATGGGTGAGACATAAAACATATATTATAACTTGGTTCAACCATATAAATGGTTTCTTGACCAGACTTGAAATAATTAATAGAAATTGATATCAGATGGTCCATGATGTCGGTAATTCGACATAAACGGACAATGTTTTTTATTATTTAAATAAGTGGGAGAGGAGAAGAATAATGATAATTAATTTTGCATAAACATGATAAGACATAGAATATACATGATTTCTGGATATTTAATGACTCTTGGGTAGGGATATATGAAGAAAGAATAATGAAATAACTCAAAATAAAAGAATAATTGTGAAATCGCTTACAAAAGTTCGTAAGCCTAACGACTACGCAACATGGTTTTAGAAAATATTAAAAAGAGAGGGGGAAAGAGTCACCAATCCATGAATGAATCATAATATAGATTGGATCAAGAATAATTATAAAATAAGAATATTGTTTGTAATCTTTAAAGTTATACGACCTAAAAGATAGCTTGAAAGGTAAAGGAATGAAATTGAGAATTTTCGTACCTTATAGAGTAACCCTTAGAACGCGAAGGTTGGGATGTTGGGGGCTTGAGGAAACCATGGGAGGACTACTATGAAGGTAAGGAGGCCAGATATTAGTTGAGGGAGAATTGGGAATGAAATCAATGAAGGGAAGAGTTGGTATTTATAGGAAAAGTGAGGGATTATTTTAATAATTTTCAAGGGACAACGCATGGGTGGTATTTGCAAAACCATGGGCTTTCCCATGGTATTTGCCCATGGTATAAGACACTTGGGACACCTCAAATATTATTTAACTATACAAAAGTCGACCATATTTTTTATATCATTTTTATATCATTAATGATGTCATTAATACACCGAAACTAAAAACTGTATTTTTTTACTATTCACAGAAAAATCAACTATTTTAAAAAAATTACCAAAATTCACACTAACCATTTATCAACGTGTAGATTTAAAAAATAAAGTCCATTTTTGAAAATAATTTTCTAAATATTATTAATTTATTTTTTAAATAAATTCATACTTAATTCAAAAATTAACAATTCTAATTTTGCAACTACTTCTATATCACAATGAAAAATTAACCTAGTATCTATTATCTTAAAGCCTTAATAAAATAAAATAATAATTAAATTCACTATTCATTAGGGTCATATTACTATTCATATTACTATTGATAATGGTATGTTACTATTCACCAAAAAAACAAGTTTTTTCAAAATGACTCTAAATAACAGACTGAACACAATTGTAGATGACAATTTCTTGAAATTCAAAACATAGAAGTGGAAAAATTATGGTAAAAGGATAGTTATAAATATCTACTTAAAACAAAGATCCATGCTTTTCTATTTATTTTTAGAAAAACATGTGGTGTTACATTATCCACACCTTCTTGAATTTGTTTCATCACAATTTTATTTATTTATTAAGCAACTGAGGGTATTTTTCTCTCCTAGAATTTTCAGACTCCCATGTTGCTTCTTCAACCATGTGGTTTCTCCAAAAAACTTTTACCTGGTAGATTTACTTATTCCATAATTCTTGTTCCCTTCGACCAAGAATCTGAACTGGTTTCTCTTCATAAGAAAGGTTTTCTTCTAGTTGAACTGCTTCTGGGCTCAAGACATGTGATGAATCTGGAATATAATTTCTCAATATCAAAACATGAAAACCATTGTGTACCTGAAACAAACTCAGAGGCAATTCTACACGGTATGAGACTATTCCAACATTCTCTATGATTTCAAATGGACTGATGAACCATGGGCTTAGCTTTCTTTTCTTACCAAAACACATAACACTTTTCCAAGGAGAGACTTTAAGGAAAAATGTTCAACTACCCCGAAAGAGAAGTCTTTCCTCTTATTATCTGCATAACTTTTCTACCTACTCTGAGCTGTCCTCATGTGCTGCTGTATCATCCTCACTTTCTCAGCCACTTCTTCAACTAATTCTGGCCCCATCAACTCTCTTTACCCAAATTCATCCCAAAACACTGGAGTCCGACACCGCTTTCCATACAAGGCCTCAAAAGGTGCCATCTGAATACTGGAATAAAAACTGTTATTATAAGAAAACTCAACTAATGAAAGATGTTTATCCAAACTTCCTTGATAGTCCATTGAACAAGATCGAAGCATATCCTCCAATGTCCGAATCGTTCATTCTGACTGCCCATCTGATTGTGGATGAAAAGATTTACTGAAATTTAAATCTACGCCCAATGAATTCTGAAGTCCCTTCTAAAAGTTAAAAGTTAACCTGAGATCTCTTTCAAATACAATGGAAATTGGAACACCATGTAACCTAAAAATCTAATTTAGTTAAAATTGAGAAAGATGATCCAAAGATATTATATCTCGAATAGATAGAAAAAGTGCATATTTTGTCAGCTGATCAACAATAACCCAAATCGCATTGTTACCTCGAGAAGTCTTTGTTAGTCCCACCACAAAGTCCATGGATATATTCTCCCATTTCCACTCTGGAACTTGCAAAGGCTGAAGCATCCCTTTCGGTAGCTATTTCTCTGCTTTAACCTGTTTACATGACAAACATCTCATGGTAAAATCAAGAATATCTCTTTTCATTTCATCCCACCAATAATACCCCCGAAGGTCTCTGTACATCTTAGTACTTCCAGGAAGAACAGAAAATGGAGAACTATGAGCTTCAAAAAATAATTCTTTCTTCAATTGGGAATCACAAGGCACACACAAACTTTTAACAAATCTTAAAACAAAATCTTTATCATGATTAAAGTCAGGAAACTTACCCATTTTAACCAATTATACCTTTTTCTGTAGCCCACGATCTTCCTTTTGCGCCAGCTTAATTCTGTCTGACAACAAAGAATGCACTGAAACCTGAATCAAAACAATGGTATTCCCTGAACCAACAACTTCTATTCAAAGATTCATCATATCATTAATCAAGGGATCATGTTCCAAACATAGCATGATTAATGATGCATGATGATTCCGACTTAAGGCATCCGCCACTTTGTTGGATTTCCCAGGACAGTAATTGCTCGTGAAATCATAATCCATTATTAGTTTTAACCATCTTCTCAGCCTCATGTTCAATTCCTTCTAAGTGAATATATACTTTATACTTTTATGGTAATTATATATTTGACATTTGGTTTCGTATAAATGATGCCTCCAAATTTTCAAAGAAAAAACTATAGCTTCCAATTAGAAATTATGTGTGTGATAATTTAGCTCAGTAGGTTTATATTGTATCAAAGCATAGACAATTACCTGATCATTCTACATAAAAACACAACCAAGTCCCTTCAGAGTAGAATCACTGTAGATGGAAAACTCACCATTTCGGGATGGTAAGGCCAAAACTGGAGCATTCACCAATCTGTTCTGCAGTTCTTGAAAACAAACATCACATTCCACTGTCCAAAAAAATTTAACCTCTTTCCGTGTTAACACAGTTATCGAGCTAGATAATCGTGCAATGTTCTGAACAAACCATCGTTAATAACTTGATAAGCCTAGAAAACTACAAAATCTACGTGAAATTTGTGGGTATTGGCCATTCATCAACTAATTTTGTTTTGGCAGGATCAATTGTTATTCCATCCTTATTTACAATGTGCTCAAGAAAATAAATTTGTTGCAACCAAAAATCACACTTGTTGAATTTTCCATATAGTTTCTTTTCTTTTAATGTTTGTAAAACTACCCTTAGATGTTTTTCATGATCCTATTTATTTTTACAAAATATCAGAATGTCATCAATAAATACAACCACAAACTTTTCCAAGAACTCATGAAATAATATATTCATAAGATTCAACAATACAGAAGGTGTATTAGTTAATCCCAACGGCATAAAAAAAATTCATAATGCCCATATATAGTAAGAAAGGCTATTTTCGGGATGTCATCCTCATTCACCTTCAACTGATGGTATCCGGATCTCAAGCCAATTTTGGAAAAGTACTGATCTCCCTCGATCTGAACAAACAAGTCATCAATATGAGGCAATGGATACTTGTTTTTAATAGTGACGTTATTCAATGATTTATAATCAATGCAGAGTCTCATGGAACCATCTTTCTTTTTAACAAACAAAATAGGAGCTCCACATGGTGATGTTCTAGGACGAATTAATCCATTATCATGTAAATCCTGTAAATGATTTTTAAATTCAAGAAGTTCTATAGGATCCATAAGATAAGGGGGTTTTGAAATTGGCTTAGCATCAGGAACTAAGTAAATTGTGAATTCAACTTCTCGATCAGGTATGACACCGGGTAACTCATCAGGAAAAATATCAAGGTATTCCTTTACCACTAGCACATCATTAATTTTAATAGTTCCCTTGTTTTCAACAATATGAGCAAGATAACTTTCTTTTCCGTCTTTCAATAGTTTCTCAACTTCCTGATATGTTATCAATTGTTTGCGTTCATTCTTGTATACAAACTGAAATCCTTTCTGAAAATTTTTTTCTTTACCTCCACAGTCAATCTTAGCTTGATTATCAGAAATCCATCCATCCCTAGAATAACATCAAACTTGAATAAGGGTAAAACAACAAGGTTTTCAGGTAACGTATTTCCACAGAACACAATAGAAATATTCTTATAATTCCTCTTTGCTATAACATTTTCCCCAGGTGTTTTAAAAACATGGTCGGGTCTCATTTGTTGATGTGATATTTCCAATTTTCCAGAAAAGTTCTTAGATATGAAGGAATGTGTAGACCTCGTATCAATTTTTTTTAGCAAAATATGAGTGAACAAAAAAGTACCTAATACATATTCATTGGATGATCCAACATCTTCTGACATAGTCCCAAAGAATATCACTACACCTTTCTACTTGTAGTCTGGCTTCTTTGCATCATTCAGATCTCTCTTTGGGCAGGCGTTTGCATAGTGACCCATCTCACAAAAATTAAAAAACATTATAATTTTCTTATCATGATTATTATTAGGATCATTTTCATTGCAATATCAGGCCATATTTCCAAACATACCACATTTAAAACACTTCCTAGTTTTACTAAGACATTCCCCAGGGTGTTTCTTACCAAACTTTTCACAAAATAAAAATTGGATTTTCTTTCCATCAAATTTCTTTGGTTGATTCTTACCCATTTCTTGCCAACTGGACCTCTTCTTCTCTTTGTTTCCAAAATGCACATGATCATAAAAAAAAATCCATCTCTACCCTCTCAGCACATCAGACAAGTTTCTCATAACTTTTTAATTCACGGTAGGACAATGCCCTTCGATACCTTGGATTCAATCCTGAGTAAAACTGGTTGATTTTCCTATCAAGATCTAGAATAAGATTTGGAGCATACAGCACCAGTTGGGGGAAGTTCGCTTCATACACAGCCACTGAGTCTTTCTACATCTTTTTCAATTCATGGAATTGCTTCTCCATTCTAAGTCGCACCTCCTTAGGAAAATATTTTGCAAGGAAAAGAATTTTAAATTCATCCCAATCTAAGGCATAAAAATCCCCTCTACCCCTGATATTCCTTAACATTGACCACCAATGATAAAATTCCTCTTCAAAACGATAAATGGAAAGACTTACCTTTTGATTTTCTGAACATCCCATAACATCAAATGTCTTTTCAAGAGATTTGATCTATCCTTTAGTTGCTACTCGGTTAGAAGATCCATTGAATGTAGGAGGATGTTGTCTTATAAAATGTTCCATTACTGTCATGTTCGGTTGTGGTATCTCTATTGGTTCTCTTGCATGGATTCCACCACCATTTATTTCCTTCATTAGCCGATCCATTACTACCACAAACTGCCCAGTTCCAATCTCTACCATTCCAGGATGTAGTTCCAGAAGGATGCCATTCTGTCGGTGCCTCTCCTCTTAAGCATCCCTGATCCTTCTGCAGACAACCATTATGAAAAAACATGTCTTAGATAATGAAACATGGTAATCATTAAATGCTATTACATTTCGGATTTAACATAGATTGAAAATCATTTATCCTATTCTATTAACATCACCATAACCCTTAATGTTATCTAAACCATCCTCTGATACCAACTATAAGGACCTGACCTTATTACATAAATAATCTTGAATTTAGTCAGGAAAACAATTCCTTTTACATTGAAGATATTTTCTTGTTTATAGCTTTAGAGAATTAGGACAATACATTCATGACATTACATATTATTACAGAGTGGATACCATAAATATAGTTTCCAATTTTTTCAAAATATAAAACAATAAAACTTAAAACAATACTACTTGAAAATTCTTCAACATTTAAAGTGTCCTCCTTCCTTTTATTAAACATCCATTAACCTATGAAAAATCTTTTAAAAACATGGTATGATCACACAAGCTTAGTAAGGGATGGAAAATAAGGACAAATCACATTAGTCCATGAATACTCATAACGTATGAAAACATTTTCAAATGTTTTTATTTTCACCCATATATTCTTATTTCGTGTAACATGAGATTTAAAAAATATCCATACAAACATGAGAATATAAATATAATCATAAAGGTATCTTGGGGCATTAATTAAATAATCTTTTAACCATCTTGGCTACCTTAAAATTTGTAACCCTCACGACTACCTTACTTTTTGTAACCATCACAGTTACACTTGGAGTAACCATACGACCGACCTCCAACTTACTCATACCAAATTCATTAGAGGGAGATATAAACCCTAACGTTAATCATAAATAGTTCCCAAGAACCAAAAAATATTCCTACAACATGAATAATTCCATCAAAACATTACTTTGGAATTTCGTAAAACCGAATTTTAAAAAGAGGATTAAAAAAAATCCCCTTATAAATATCATAAAATTGAAGAGTGACTTAATAGAGTGGATTGAGTATATATATATAGTTTAAATAAACAAAATAAAATATAATATAAACGGAACCCATCACACAAACAATTTAAATTGCATATAAGTAATGATGTAGAAGGTTAACCTAAAGAATGAAAATTGGGTTAAGAATTCCCTTACCTCGAGTTTGTCATACTTAAAACTTGTTTAAACCTCCGATATAATTGTTAAAAGAGCGTTATTAATTTTTTTCAGAAACATTTTCATGTTTATCACATCATATATGATCATTAATAACACCATTTCACCCTTAATTGTTTGTATTTTTCCATTTGCACTGTTATGGGTGAGTTCTTAACATGATTTCCATGATTGGTTCACGATGGATATTCTTGTCGGTTGGAAGTGAAACACCAGAATTGTAATGGAGTATTATTTACATATATCCAGTAACATAAATTATTCCATTCATCATTTTTAATTCTTACATGAGGATGATTCATAAGTTAGAACATTAATGATGTTCGTTTAGATCATTTTAGTGGTTATTTGATAATAACAACCCCTGTTTTGTTTTATAAATTAGAACCATGAGTTCAAAAGAATTACAGATCAATGGGTGAGTCAAAAAAAATATTATAACTTGTTTAATCCATATAAATGGTTTCATGACCATAATTGAAAGAATTAATGGATATTGAAATCACATCGTCCACAATGTCGGTAATTCGACACAAACAGACATTGTTTTTTATTCTTTAAATAATTGGGATAAGAGAAGAAAAATGTTGAGTAATTTTACATAAACATACTAAAATATTTAATATACATGATTTATGTAGATTTCATGCCTCTTGGGTAAGAAGAAATGAATAACGAATAAGGAATGAACTCAAAATAAAAGAATAATTGTGAAATCACTTACAAAAATTCAGCAACCTAATTTCTACGCAACATGGTTTTAGAAAATATTAAAAAGATAGGGGAAAAGGGTCAACCATCCAGAAAATAATCATAATATATATTATATCAATAATAAGAATAAAATAAGAACATCATATGGAAACTTGACAGTTATATGAAATAAAAGAAAACATGAAAGGAAAATGAAAGAAATTGAGAATTTTATTACCTTGTAGAGTAACCCTTATAACATAAAGGATGGGACCTTGGGGGCTTGAGGAAACCTTGGGAGGATTACTATTAAGGTAAGGAGGCTAGAGCTTTGTTGTAGGAGAATTGGGAATTAATTCAATGAAGGGACGAGTTAGTATTTATAGGAAAAGTGAGGGATTATTTTAATAATTTTCAAGGGACACCTCGTGGGTTGTATTTGCAAAACCATGGGCTTTACCATGGTATTTTCCAATGGTATAAGCCACTTGGGACACCTCGCATATTATTTAAATATACAAAAGTCATCCAGATTTATTACATCATTATTATATCATTAATGATGTCATTAATACACCGAAACTAAAAACTGTATTTTTTCTATTCACCGAAAAATCAACTGTTTAAGAAAAATTCCAAAAATTCACCCTAGTCATTTATCAACATGTATATTTAATAAATTATGTCCATTTTTTGAAAATAATTTTCTAAATATTATTAATTTAATTTTTAAATAAAAGTATACTTAATTGAAAAAATTAACAATTCTAATTCTGTAACTACTTCTATATCGCAATGAAAAATTAACCTAGATGCTATTATCTTAATGCATTAATAAAATAAAATAATAATAAAATTTACTATTGATTATGGTCATTTTACTATTCATATTAATATTCATAAGGGTATGTTACTATTCCCAAAAGAAACATGTTGGTTCCAAAAGACTCCAAATAACATAATGAACACAATTGTTGATGACAGTTTAGTGAAATTCAAAACATAGAAATGGAAAAATTATGTTAAAAGGCTAGTTATAAATATCACTTTAAAACATTCTTCCATGAATTTATATTTATTTTTAGAAAAACATGGGGTTTTACATTATCCCCACCTTCTTGAAATTTTATTCTCGCAATTTTATTTATTTATTAAACAACTGAGGGTATTTTTATCTCGTAGCATTTTTAGACTCCCATGTTGCTTCTTCAACCATGTAATTTCTCCACAAAAACATTACCACGTAGATTAACTTATTCCGCAATACCTGTTCCCTTATATCAAGAATCTGAACTGGTTTTTCTTCATAATAAATTTTCCCTTCCAATTTCACTGCTTCTGTGCTCCAGACATGTGGTGAATCAGGCCCATACATTCTCAACATTGAAACATGAAAAACATTGTGTACCTGAAACAAAATTGGAGGCAACGCTATGCGGTATGCAACCATTCCAAGATTCACCAACATTTCAAAAGGACCGATGAACCGTGGACATAGATTTCCTTTCTTACCGAAACACATCACACTTTTCAAGGAGATAATTTAAGGAAAGCATGGTCACCTACCTCGAAAGAGAAGTCTTTATTCTGTTATCTAGATAACATTTCTGCCTGCTCTGAGTTGTCCTCATGTGCTGTTACATCATCCTCACTTTCTCATCCACTTCTTCAAACTAATTATGGCCCGCCAACTTTATTTCACCAAATTCATCCCAAAACACTGGAGTCCAACACCGCTTTCCATACAAGGCCTCAAATGGTGACATCTGAATACTAGAATGAAAACTGTTATTATAAGAAAACTCAACTAATGAAAGATGTTGGTACCAACTTCCATGATAGTCCATTGAACAAGCTCAAAGCATAGCCTCCAAAGATTGAATCGTTCGTTATGACTGCCCATCTGATTGATGATCAAAAGCTGTATTGAAATTTATCTCTGTTCCCAATGACTTCTAAAGTCCCTTCCAAATTTTATAAGTGAACCTAGGATCTCGGTCAGATACAATTGAAAGAGGAAATCCATGTCACCTGACAATCTCCTTGAGGTACAATCTAGAATGATGATCCAAAGACATTATATCTCGGATAGATAGAAAATGTGCAGATTGTTTAGCTGATCAACAATAACCCATATCACATTGTTACCTCAAGAAGTCTTTTGTTGTCCCACCATAATTTCCATGGATACATTCTCCCATTTCCACTCTAGAACCGGAAAAGGTTGAAGCATCCCCTTCGGTAACTGTCACTCTACTTTAACCTGTTGACATGTCAAACATCTCATGGTAAAATCAACAATATCTCTTTTCATTCCATTCCAACAATAATACTTTCGAAGGTCTCTATACATCTTATTACTGCTAGGATGAACAGAAAATGGAGAACTATGAGCTTCACCCAACAAATATTTCTTCAACTAGGAATCACATGGCACACACAACCTTTTACCAAATCTTAAAACACAATATTTATTAAGATTAAATTCTTGCAACATACCCATTTTAACAAATTATAACTTTTTCTATAGCTCACAATCTTCCTTTTGCGCCTGATTAATTTTGTCTGACAACTAGGACTGCACTGAATCCTGAAACAAAACAGAGGTATTCCTTGCACCAACAACTTCTAAGACAAAATTCATCATATCATTAATCAAGGGATCATGTTCCAAACATAGCATGATTAATGATGCATGATTCTTCCAACATATGGCATCCACAACTTTTTTATCTTTCCCAGGATGGTAATTGATCTTGTAGTCATAATCCTTTATCAGTTCTAGCCATCTTCTCTGCCTCATGTTTAATTCCTTCTGAGTGAATATATAATTTAGAGTTTTATGGTCAGTATATATTTGACATTTAGTTCTGTATAAATGATGCCTCTATATTTTGAAAAAAACCACATAATCCAATTACAAATCATGTGTGGGATAATTTAGCTCATGAGGTTTTAGTTGTATTGAAGAATAGGAAATTACCTGATCATTCTACATCCAAACACATCCAAGTCCCTTCAAATAAGAATCACTATAGATGAAAAACTCACCAATTCAGGAAAGAAAGGCCAAAACTAGAGAATTCACCAATCTCTTCTTCAGTTCTTGAAAAAAACCTCACATTCCTCTGTCCAAACAAATATAACCCCTTTCTGTGTTAAATTATTTATTAGGCTAGTTAACGGTGCAATGTTCTTAACAAACCATAGGTAATAACTTGCTAAGCACATAAAACTATGAATCTTTGTAACATTTTTGGGTCTTGGCCAGTCATCAACTACCTTTTTTTTGGCAGGATCAACTGTGATTTCATCCATATTTACAATGTTCCGAAGAAAAGAAATCTTTTGCAACCAAATATCACACTCTCTGAATTTTCCATACAGTTTATTTTCAATTAATGTTTGTAAAACAACCCTTAGATGTTTTTCATGCTCCTCTTTATTTTTAGAAAATATCATAATGTCATCAATAAATACAACCACAAAATTATCCAATAACTCATCAAATACTCTATTCATAACATTCATGAATAAAGAAGGTTCATTAGTTAATCCAAACAGCATAACAACAAATTCATAATACCCATATCTATTACAAAAGGCTGTTTTCTGGATGTCATCCTCCTTCACCTTCAGCTGATGGTATCTAGATCTCAAGTAAATCTTGGAAAAGTACTGATCTCCCTAGATCTGATTAAACAAGTCTTCAATATGAGGAAAGGATACTTTTTTTTAACACTTATGTTATTCAAAGCTCTATAATCAATGAAGAGTCTCATGGAACCATATTTCTTTTTAACAAACAAAATATGGGCTCCCCATGGTAAAGTGATAGGATGAATGAAGCCTTTATCAAGTAAATCATGAAACTGATTTTTCAAATCAAGAAGTTCTATTGGAGCCATATGATAAGGGGTTTTGAAATTTTCTTAGCATCAGGAACTAAGTTAATTGTGAATTCGACTTCTCGATCAGGTATGACACCGTGTAACTCATCAGGAAAAACATCAAGTTATTCATTTACCACTGGCACATAATTAATTTGAATAGTTCCCTTGTTTTCAACAATATGAGAAAGATAACTTTCATTTCCATCATTCAATAATTTCTCAACTTCCTGATATATTATAAATTTTATGGGTTCATTCTTGTATACAAACTAAAACTCATTCTAAAAAACAACTTCTTTAGATCTATAGTCAATATTAGCATGATAATCAGAAAGCCAGTCCATCCCCAGAATAACGTCAAACTCGACTAAATGTAAAACAACAAGGATTTTAGGTAATTTCTTTCCACAGACAAAAATAGAAAGATTCTTATAATTCCTCTTTTCTATAACATTTATCCCTAGTGTTTTAACAACAAGTTCGGGTCGCATTTGTTGAGGTGATATTTCCAATATATCAAAAATTTTCTCAGAGATGAAGGAATGTGTAGACTCCGTATCAAACAAATATTTAGCAAAATCTGAGTGAACAAACAATGTACCTAATACAACTTAATTGGATGGAACAACATCTTCTGATGTAGTCGTAAAAGATCTCACTACACATTTCTTCTTGTTGTCTGGCTTCTTTGCATCATTCATATCTCTCTTTTGGTAGGCGTTTTCATATTGACCCATCTCACCACATTTACAACACTTTAAAGTTTTCTTATTAGGATTATTCATAGGATCATTTCCATTGCAATCTCGAGCCATATGTCCAAACATACCACCTTTAAAACACTTCCCAGTTTTGCTAAGACGTTCCCCAGGGTGTTTCTTGCCATACTTTTCACAAACTGGAAAATGGATTTTCTTACCATCATATTTCATTGGTTGATTCTTACCCATTAATTGCCAACTTGACCTCTTCTTCTCTTTGTTTCCAAAATGCACATGATCATCAGCAAACTCCATCTCTACCCTCTCAACACATTGGAAAAGTTTCTTATAACTTTTGAATTCATAGGAGGAAAACGCCCTTCGATACCTTGACTTCAATCCTGAGTAAAAGCGGTTGATTTTTCTATCAAGATCCAGAATAATATTTGGAGCATACATCACCAGTCGGGTGAAGTTCGCTTCATACACAACCACTGAGTCTTCGTCCTTCTATTTCAATTCACGGAATTTCTTCTCCATTCTATGTCGCCCCACCTTAGGAAAATATTTTTCTAGGAATCGACTTTTAAATGCATCCCACTCTAAGGAATAAAAATCCTCTCTACCCCTGATATTATTTATCATTGACCAAAACTGATCAGATTACCCTTCAAAATGATAAATGGAAAGACTTAACTTTTGATTATATGAACATCCCATAACATCAAATATCTTTTCAAGGGATTTGATCCATCCTTTAGGTGCAACTAGGTCGGAAGATCCATTAAATTCAAGAGGACGTTCTCATAAAATGTTCCACTATTGTCATGTTCCATTGTGGTACGTCTATTACTTCTCTTGCATGGATTACAACACCATTTATATCCTGCATTAGATGAGCCATTACTGTCACAAACTTCTCAGTTCCAATCCCTACCATTCTGGGTTGTAGTTCCGAAAGGTTTTCATTCTCTCAGTGCCTCTCCTCTTCAGTATCCCTGTTCCTTATGCAGACAACCATTCTGAACAAACATGTCTTAGATAAATCAACATGTTAATATTTAAATTCTATTACATTTCAAATTAAACATATACTGAAAATCATTTATCGTATTCTATTAACATCACCCTAACCCATAATGTTATCTAAACCATCCTCTGATACCAACTATAAGGACCTGACCTTATTACATACATAATTATGAATTTATTCAAGAAAACACTTACTTTTATATTGAATATCTTTTCATGTTTAGAGATTTAGAGAATTAGGACATTACATTAATGAGAATTTACATTATTACAGAGTGGATACCATAAAAACAAGTTTCATTTTTTTAAAATATAAAACATTAAAACTTAAAACCAGACTCCTTGAAAATTCTTCAACATTTAAGATATATTCCTTCCTCGTATTAAACATCCATTAACCTGTGAAAAATCATTTAAAAACTTGGGATGAGCACAAAAGCTCAGTAAGGGATGGAAAAGAAGTAAAAATCACAATAGTCCATGAATACTCATAACGTATGAGAACATTTTCAAAAGATATGCTTTTCACCCATATATACTTACTTTGCGTGACATGAGATTTACAAAAATCCACAAAAACATGAGAACATAAATATAATCATAAAGGTATCTTTGGGCATTACATACATAATCTTTCAACCATCATGGCTACCTTAAAATTTGTAACTCCCACAGCTACCTTATTTTGTGTAACCATCGCAGTTACACATAGAGTAACCATACAAACGACCTCCAACATAATCATAACCAATGTATTGGAGGGAGATATAGGTCCCACCAAACATCTTAAATAATTCCCAATAACCAAAAAATAATCATACAACACGAATAATTCCTTAAAAACATTACATTGGAATTTTGTAAAACTGAATTTTAAAAAGAGGATTTTTAAAGAAAATCCCCATATAAATATCATACAATTGAAGAGAGACTTAAGAGAGTGGATACAGTATGTATATATACTGTAAATACACATAAAAAAACATAATTTAAACAAAACCCATCATAAAAAAATTTAAATTGCACCTAAGTAATGAAGTAGAAGGTTAACCAAAGAATAAAAACCGGTTTAAGAATTCCCTTACATCAGGTTTGTATTATATAAAACTTGTTAAAAGATATTGAATAATGGTTAAAAGTGTGTTATTAATATTAAAAAAACATTTTCATGTTTATAACATCTTATATGATCATTTAAAAACATCATTTCACCCTTAATTGTTAGTATTTTTCCCTTTGCACTGTTTTGGGTGAGTTCTTAACTTGATTTCCACGATTGGTTCATGATGGACATTCTTGTCGGTTGAAAGTGAAAATACAGAATTGGAATCGAGTAGTATTTACATATATCCACTAAAATAAAATATTCCATTCATCATTTTTAATTCATAAATGAGTATGATTCATAATTTATAACATTAATGATGTTCGTTTAGAACATTTTAGTGGTTATTTGATAATAACAAACCCCATTTTGTCTTATACATTAGAACCATGAGTACAAAAGAATTCCAGAACCATGGTTGAGTCATAAAATATATATTATAACCTATTTTAACCATATAAATGGTTTTATGACCATACTTTAAATAATTAATGGAAATTGAAAACACATCGTCCACGATGTCAGTAATTCGACACAAACGAAAAATGTTTTTTATTGTATAAATAAGTGGGAGAGGAGAAGAATAATGATGAGTAATAATCCATAAACATGATAAAATATATAATATACATGATTTCTGGAGATTTAAAGCCTCTTGGGTAAGGATATATGAATAAATAATAATGAAATAACACAAAATAAAAGAATAATTGTGAAATCTCTTACAAAACTTTTGCTGCCTAACTGCTACGCAACATGGTTTTAGAAAATATTAAAAAGAGAGGGGAAAAGGGTCACCCATCCATAAATGAGTCACAATATAGAGTAGATCAAGAATAAGAAGAAAATAAGAACATGGTATGGAAACTTGAAAGTTGTACCACATAAAAGAGAACTTGAAAGGAAAAAACAATGAAATTGAGAATTTTCTTACCTTGTAGAGTAACCCTTAGAACATGAATGTTGGGACCTTGGGGGCTTGGGGAAACCTTTGTAGGACTACTATTATGGTAAGGAGGCCATATTCATTGAGGGAGAATTGGGAATTAATTCAATGAAGGTACAAGTTGGTATTTATAGGAAAGTGAGGGATTATTTTAATAATTTTCAACGGACACCTCATGGGTGGTATTTGAAAAACCATGTGCTTGCCCCTGGTATTTGCCGATGGTATATGCCACATGGGACACCTAAAATATTAGTTAACTTTACACAAGTCGACCAGATTTATGAAATCATTATTATATCATTAATGATGTCATTAATATACTGAAACTAAAAACTGTATTTTTTTAATATTCACTGAAAAATCATCTGTTTTAGAAAAATTCCCAAAAGTCACCCTAAGCATTTATTGAAGTTTAGATTTTAAAAATGACGTCCATTTTGTGAAAATAATTTTATAAATATTATTAATTTAATATTTAAATAAAATCATACTTAATTCAAAAATTTACAATTCTTATTCTGTAACTATTTCTATATCACAATGAAAAAATAACCTAGATTCTATAATCATAAATCCAAAATAAAATAAAATAAAAATAAAAATTACTATTCATTAGGGTCATATTACTATTCATATTACTATTCATAAGGGTATGTTACTATTCACCCAAAAACAAGTTGCTTCTAAAAGACTCCAAAGAACATACTGAACATAATTGTAGATGACAGTTTTTTTGAAATTAAAAACATAGATGTTGAAAAATTATGTTAAAAGGATAGTTATAAATATCGACTTATAACAATGTTCCATTCATTTCTATTTATTTTTAGAAAAATCTCGGGTGTTACATTATCCCCACCTTCTTGAAATTGTGTCCTCAAAATTTTAGTTATTTATTAAACAACTGAGGGTATTTTTCTCTCATAGCATTTTCAGACTCCCATGTTGCTTCTTCAACCATGTGGTTTCTCCACAAAACCTTTACCTGGTGGATTACCTTATTCCGCAACACTTGTTCCCTTCGATCAAGAATCCGAAATGGTTTATCTTTATAATAAAGGTTCTATTTTAATTGAATTGCTTCTGGGCTCATGACCTGTGATAAATCTGGCACATACTTTCACAACACCGAAACATGAAAAACATTGTGTACGTGAAACAAAATCAGAGGAAAAGCTATGTGGTATGAAACTATTCCAACTTATTTGAATATTTCAAAAGAACCGGTGAACTGTGGACTTAACTTTCCTTTCTTACCGAAACACATCACAATTTTCCAAGGAGAGATTTTAAGGAAAACATGGCCACCTACCTCAAGAGAGAAGTCCTTCCTTCTATTATCTACATAACTTTTCTGCATGCTTTAAGCTGTCCTCATGTGCTGCTGGATCATCCTCACTTTCTCAGCCACTTCTTCAAATAATTCTGGCCCCATCAAATTTATTTCACCGACTTCATCCCAAAACGCTGGAGTCTAACAATGCTTTCCATACAAGGCCTAAAATGGTGCCATCTGAATACTGGAATGAAAACTGTAATTATAAGAAAACATAACTAATGAAAGATGTTGATCCAAAATTCCCTGACAGTCCATTGAACAAGCTCATAGTATATCCTCCAATGTTTGAATTATTCGTTCTGACTAGCCATCTGATTGAGGATCAAAAGTTGTACTGAAATTTAGCTCTGTGCCCAAAGACTTCTGAAGTCCCTTCCAAAAGTTAGAAGTGAACAATGGGATCTCGGTCAGATATAATGGAATGAGGAACTCCATGTAACCTGAAAATATCCTTATGGTATGATCGAGAAAGATGATCCAAAGGCATTATATCTAGAATAGATAGAAAATGTGTTGATTTTGTCATCTGATCAACAATAACCCAAATCACATTGTTACCTCAAGAAGTATTTGGTAGTCCCATCAAAATGTTCATAGATACATTCTCCCATTTCCACATTGGCACTAGAAAAGGATGAAGTATCCCATTCGGTAACTGTCACTCTGATTTGGCCTATTGACATGTCAAAAATCTCATGGTCAAATCAACAATATCTATTTTAATTCCATCCCACCAATAATACTCTCGAAGGAATCTATACATCATATTACTGCCAGGATGAACTGAAAATGGAGAATTATGAACTCCACACAACAATTCATTCTTAAACTGGGAATCACAAGGCACACACAACCTTTTACCAAATCATATAACACAATCTTTATCAAGATTAAATTCTGGAAACTTACCCATTTTAACCAATTATACCTTTTTCTATATCTCATGATCATCCTTTTACGCCTATGTAATTGTATCTGACAACGAAGACTGCATTGAAAACTGAAACAAAACAGAGGTATTCCCTACACCAACAACATCTAAGACAAAATTCATCAACTCATTAATCAAGGGATGATGTTCCCATTGTACCATGAATAATAATGAATTATGTTTCCGACTTAAAAAATCCGCCACTTTGTTTGCTTTCTCAAGATGGTAATTGATTGTGTAGTCATAATCCTTTATTAGTTCTAGCCATCTTCTCTGCCTAATGTTTAATTCCTTATATGTGAATATATAATTTAGACTTTTATGGTCATTATATATTTGAAATTTGGTTCTATATAAATGATGCCTCCATATTTTCAAAGCAAATACCACAGCTACCAATTCGAAATCATGTGTGGGATAATTTAGCTCATGAGGATTAAGTTGTCTCTAAGTATAAGCAATTACCTGATCATTCTTCATCCAAACACAACCAATTCCCTTCAAAGAAGAATCACTGTAGATGAAAAAATCACCATTTCGGGAGGGTAAGGCCAAAACTGGAGCATTCACCAATCTTTTCTTCAGTTCCTGAAAACAAACATCACATTCCTTTGTCCAAACAAATTTAACCCCTTACCGTGTAAACCTAGTTATCGGGCTAGATAACCACACAATGTTCTTAACAAACCGTCAGTAATAACATGATAAGACCAGAAAAATACTAATCTTTATAACATTTTCAGGTCTTGACCATTCATCAACTACTTTTGTTTTGGAAGGATCAACTGTTATTCCGTCCTTATTTACAATGTGCCGAAGAAAAAAAATCTATTGCAACCAAAAATCACACATGTTTAATTTTCCATATAGTTTCTTTTCTTTTAATGTTTGTAAAACAACCCTTAGATGTTTTTCATTCTCCTCGTTATTTTTAGAAAATACCATAATTTCCTCAATAAATCAACCACAAACTTATCGAAGAACTCATGAAATACTCTATTCATAAGATTCATGAACACAGTAGGTGTATTTATTAATCCAAACGGCATAACAACAAATTCATAATGCCTATATCTAGTACAAAAGGCTATTTTCGGGATGTCATCCTCCTTCACCTTCAGCTGATGGTATCCGTATCTCAATTCAATCTTGGAAAAGTACTGAGCTCCCAGGAGCTGATCAAACAAGTCATCAATAAAAGGCAAAGCATAATTGTTTTTAACAGTGATGTTATTCAAAGCTCTATAATCAATGTAGAGTCTCATGGAACGATATTTCTTTTTAACAAACAAAACAAGGGCTCCCCATGGTGAAGTGCTAGGATGAATGAAGCCTTTATCTAGTAAATCATGCAACTGATTTTTCAATTCCAGAAGTTCTATTGGAGCCATACGATAAGGGGGTTTTGAAATTGGATTAACATCAAGAACTAAGCCAATTGTGGACTCAAATTCATGATCAGGTATGACACCGGGTAACTCATCAGGAAAAATATCAAGGTATTCATTTACCTATGGAACATCATTAATTTGAATAGCTACATTAGTTTCATCAATATGAGCAAGATAACTTTCATTTCCATCATTCAATAGTTTCTTAGCTTTCTGAAATTTTATCAATTGTATGGGTTCTTTCTTGTATACAAACTAAAACTATTTCTAAAAAACAAATTATTTTTCTCTACAATCAATCTTATCATGATAATTAGAAACCCAGTCTATCTCTAGAATAACATCAAACTCGACTAAGGGTAAAACAAAAAGGTTTGCAGGTAATTTCTTTCAACAGACCACAATATAAAGATTCTTATAATTCCTCTTTTCTATAACATTTCACCCTGGTGTTTTAACAAAATGTTCGGGTCTCATTTGATGATGTGATATTTCCAATTTATGAGAAAATTTCTCAGAGATGAAGGAATGTGTAGACCCCATATCAAACAAAACTTTAGAAAATTATGAGTGAACAAACAATGTACCCGATACAACTTCATTGGATGGCCCAATATCTGCTGACGTAGTCTCAAAGGATCTCACTACACCTTTCTACTCATAGTCTGGCTTCTTTGCATCATTCAGATCACTATTTGGGCAGGTGTTTTCATAGTGACCCATCTCACAACATTTTAAACACATTACATTTTTCTTATCAGGATCATTCTTAGGATCATTTTCATTGCAATCTCATGTCGTATGTCCAATCTTACCATAATTAAAACACTTCCCAGTTTTTCTAAGACATTCTCCAGGGTGTTTCTTGCTGCACTTTTCAGAAACTGGTAATTGGATTTTATTACCATCGTATTTCATTGGTTGATTCTTACCCATTTCTCACCAACTGGACCTCTTCTTCTCTTTGTTTCCAAAATGCATATGATCATCAGTAAAATCCATCTCTACCATCTCAACACATCATAAAAGTTTCTCATAACTTTTTAATTCATGAGAGGCCAACACCCTTCGATACCTTGGCTTCAATCTTGACTAAAAGCGGTTGATTTTTCTATCAAGATCCAGAATAAGATTTGGAGAATACCTCGCCAGTCGGGTGAAGTTCGCTTCATACAACGCCACTAAATCTTCAACCTTATGTTTCAATTAAAGGAATTTATTCTCCATTATAAGTCACACCACCTTAGGAAAATATTTTTCAAGTAAAAGGCTTTTAAATTCATCCCACTCTAAGGCATCAAAATCCTCTCTACCCCTGATATTACATACCATTGACCCCCACTGACCAGCTTCCCCTTAAAAATGATAAATGGCAAGACTTACCCTTTGATTGTCTGAACATCCCATAACATTGAATATCTTTTCAAGGGAATTGATCCATCCTTTAGGTTCTACTGGGTAAAAATATCCCTTGAATGCAGGAGGATGTTATCTCATAAAATGTTCCACTACTGTCATGTTCTATTGTAATACCTTTATTGGTTCTCTTGCATGGATGCCCCCACCATTTATTTTCTGCATTAGTTGATACATTACTATCCCAAACTGCTCAGTTCCAATCCATAGTATTCCGGACTGTAGTTCTGGAAGGATGTCATTCTATCGGTGCCTCTCCACTTCAGCAACCATGTTCCTTATGCAGACAACCATTCTGAACAAACATGTCTTAGATAAAGCAACATGGTAATCATTAAATGCAATTAAATTTAAAATTAAAAATACATTGAAAATCATTCTATTATTCTATTAACATCACCATAACCCCTAAAGTTATCTAAAAAATCATAAAATACCAACAAAAGGACCCAACCTTATTACATACATAATCTTGAATTTAGTCAAGAAAACACTTCCTTTTACATTGAATATCTATTCAAGGTTAGAGATTTACAGAATTAGGATAGTACATTCATGGAATTACACATTATTATAGAGTGGATACCATAAAAAAAGTTTCCATTTTTTTCATGATTTAAAATATTAAAACTTAAAACAAAAAATCCTTGACAATTATTCAACATTTAACGTGTCTTAATTCCTTGTATTAAACATCCATTAATGTAATGACCCGAATCCGGAGCCCTTCCACTGGTGCCCTATACCCGGTCCGCCAGAAGACCTCAAGTGCAGTTTTCCCAAATGCCAGAGGCTGCCGACTAGCAGCGAGGACCTTGGTAAGTTATTGGGGAAACTATGCCCTCATTTGGTAAGGTACACCAGGAAAGAAATCAATAGTCAATATCAGAAGCAGTAAACAACATACAAATACTGGAACTAAACAGCGGAAGCAATGAACACATAATGATAATGATAATGATGCAACATGTACAAGTATCTAAGGAAAGAAACAAACACAACAATGTGCGGAAATACAACTGAAAACAATGTACGAAAGTAACAACAACTCCAGCAGCATCGCAAGCCTAAGCTCGGTCCTATGCTCTCCAGATCCAACCAGCAATCACGTACCCGAAGTAGAAGGGACACACTCCCTATCCACACATGCAACCATATAACATGTTTGGGATGAAAAGGAGGACCCATACAGGGTGTGAGACTAATCCCAGTATGCAATCACCACGAGATCGGTTCCCTACTGTTAGTGAGTAATATAGAAAAAGTAAGGGAAATAAATACAGTAGAGAAGAAGAAATACACTAATGTAAAAAATCCTACCAATCTCCCTTCACATTTATTTAACAGTTCAGTACAATCATTTAGTTATCAACCAAGGAACCTAGAAACAACTTTATACTCCCAAGGAAAGCAAGTAATCACAACAGGTAACTCAACAGTCTACCTAAACAGCAAGCAGTACAAACCCAAGCTTGTTAATTGGATTGGTGGACTCGTCACAACCAACCATCAAATAATACACTGACTCTCATGGTGGATCTTACTAGAAAACTTCTCTAGTCAAGTAAACGTACAAAGTCACAAACACTATAGGAATCTCTCACCGTCAATTCCCCTGTGGTCTTTCAACAAAAGATATAGACTCTATGAGGAATCACTTACGTCTAATTCCCCCTATAGTCTCACTACATAACTAAGGACACTCTAAGGAAGCACAAAGCCCCATTCCCATAGGTCTTGCGATCGATACATAGTATAACAGACTCTCTAGGGAAGCCCTAATCGTCAATTCCCCCTTTAGACTACCACACCAGGTTCACTCAGCCCTGAGCAGTTTAGTCGGGCGTAATCGACTGTTAGCAGCCTAAGTAAGTTCAGAAACTACTTGGATAATAACTACAAATTCATCCACAAGCTTATAAATAGCAGGCAATACATGCAATCAAGTCAACAGGCATACTAGCAATGTGCAAAAAGGGTTGCCTTATAGGAAAACAATGCCAAACGACATTCAACATCCAAAACAAGGGAAACAACCATGGGGTGATCCTCAAACATGATAACAAGCCATTATTAATCATCTAATAACCTCAAACATACAAGAAATCTAAGGCAGATAACAAAATATGATCAAAATCCTAACTCGAGATACCCGATACATGGGTATCCGTCACTTTTGCAGCAAAAACTAAAAGATAATAAATGTTGGGAAACAATCCACCTACCACAATGCTAGGAGATTGATATTATTGAACCACAGCCAGTGAATCAGCCTAGAATGAATTAAATCTGTAAAAATGTCTAAAACGTTCAACCTCAGATAACTCTCACAAGAGGAGTAATCTGGAAACATGGCCGAAGAAGAACCGAGAACTCGTCGCTGCGATTCTATTTCACCCGGTGACGTTCGATTCAGAAAACCAGTGAATAATCGGTGGCTTGGAGAAGAATTAGATCTCTAGGTCATTCTGAATGTAATTAGGTGGAGAAGAAGATGAAAACGTGGATTAGGTGCGACCCCGGTCCGATTAATGACATAAAAAGAAAAGTACACGACGTGTACTTCTTGAGTACATGGTGTGTAGTCCCCTTTTCCGAACGTCGTATTAATCGGACTCCACCTCATCGCTACAACCTGTGTGACTGGCCCAGAAACGGCCAGCACACGGCCTCGAGCGGAAGAAAATTACACGACATGTACTTACAAAATTTCTAGATTCTCCTCTTTTTCTCAAAAACATCCAGAAAAGGAAAACATACCTAAAAAGAAGGTTCGGGTTCTTACAAACTTCCCTCCATAATGAAATTCATTCCCAAATTTCCCTAGCAAGGTGGTGAAGAAGAAACCTCGAGCAACTCTGGTCACTATGATCACATATCAGCCTCCCTCTCCCAAGTCTCGTCCAGCACACGACCGTGCTGCCATATCACCCGTACCAGAGGAACATACCGACCACATAGTACTTTTGTGCTATAATCAACAATCCTGATAGGATGCTCCTAGAACGATGAATCCTGCTCCAGCTCAACCTCCTAGGGTCGAAAAACCTGAGACGGGTATGAGAAATAGCATCAAAGGTGAGAAACATAGAAGACATCGTGCATAGCCTGATATCTCTAAGGTAACTACAACCTATAAGCAACCATCCCGACTCTCTCTAGAACCTCGAACGACCCGACGTATCTCGGTGAAAGCTTACCCTGTCTCCTGATCCTCTTGTGTCCCAACCTCGGGGTAACACGTAGGAAAACTTGGTATCCGACCCCGAACTTCCGAGGTCGCCTCCACTGATCAACATAAGATTTCTGACGAGACTATGCAGTAACCATCCTCTTCTGAATCTGATCTATATTCTCTGAAGTCTCTTGAACAATATGAGGTCCCAGCAAAGCTGCCACTCCTACCTCCAGCCAGCATAAAGTTGATCGGCATGTCCTACCGTACAAAGCCTCTAATGGTGCCATTTGAATGGTCGCTTAGAAACTATTGTTTTAGGCAAACTCCACTAGAGGAATATGCTTCTCCAATAAAACACCAAAGTCTAGGATTCAAGATCGGAGCATATCCTCAAGCACCTGTATCATGCTTTTGGACTGGCCGTTAGTTTGGGGATGGTATGCAGTACTCAAAAGTACCTGTGAACCCAAGGACTTCTAGAGTCCCTGGCAGAACCGAGAGGTAAAGTGTGCATCCCTGTCTGAAACAATGGAGTGTGGAACTCTATGTAGATGAACGATCTCCCGGATGTAAATTCGTCCCAGATCATCGACACTGAAGGTCTTCTTGATTAAAAATAAGTGAGAAACCATTGTAAGCCAGTCGACGACGACCCACACCGCATCGTTTCCTCTCGACGGTCTCGGAAAAATAGTCACGATGTCCATCGTGACGTCGTTCCACTTCCACTCGGGAATGGGTAACTGCTTCAAAAGCCTCGTTGGTTACTGATGCTCTGCATTCACCTGCTAACAAGTAGAACATCTCATGCCAAAACAAGAAACACCCTTTTTCATACCTGGCCACCCGTACTGGTGATGAAGATCCTGATACATCTTGGTGACGCCAGGATGAACTTACCAAACTGTGGAATAGAAGTCTCTCATCATCTCCTCGCGTTTATCTGCTAGCACCCATATGCGTCCCTGGAAACGCAAGATCTCATCCTCGCCAATGGTCCACCCGGGAAGGGGGTCCTCTCCTAACATGCTTTCCCATAGGACTATCCCTTTTGAATCTGCCAGCTTCCTTATTCGAACTCGGTCCAGAAGTACAGAGGTAACAACCATAGAAGATAGGAATATCTTCCCCTGCCTATCGTACACCTCCAAATGCATCTCCGAGAACAGAGTCATCAGTTGCCACTCACTGTTGGGCTCATGAACTTCCTTCATCTGAGTTCTCCTACTCAATTCATCAGCCACTACATTGCCTTTCCCATCCGTATAGGCAAGCTCGAAATCGAAGGACAGGAGATACTCAGCCCACCTCCGCTGTCTGAGATTCAGGTCACAGTACGTGAAGATGTACTTGAGACTCTTGTGGTCAGTGTATAGCACAAAATGTTCTCCCAGAAGGTAATGTATCTAGAAACATAAAGCATGAACAACCACAGCCAACTCCAGGTCATGCATAGGATAATTCCTCTCATGTGGCCTCAACTTCCGAGATCCATACGCAACCGCTCAATCCTCCTGCATAAGCACTACTCCATGTCCGATGCCAGATGCATAAAAAAAAACTGTATAGCTCTTTCCAGACTCCGAAAAAACTAGGATAGGTGCTAAAGTCAATCTCCCCTTCATCTCCTGGAAGGCTGAGTCACAGGATTCTCACGAAACAAACTTCACCCCCTTCTTAGTCAAGCCCTTCAATGGTGCTTCTAGGCGTGAGAAGTCCTGTATAAACTGCCTGTAGTAACCAACCATCCCCAAGAAGCTCCGTAACTCGAAGAAATTCTTCGGCTTCTCCCAAGTACCTACTAGTCTCACATTCTTTGGGTCTACTGATACTTCTATCTCAGAGATGACATGACCCAGGAAGTGAATCTCTTCCATCCAAAAGTCGCACTTTGAGAGTTTAGCATAAAGTTGATGCTCCATCAGTGTACTCAAAATGATCTCAAGATGGGTTTCATGGTCATGTCGAGTGTGAGAGTACACCAAGATATCATCCACGAAGACCATGATGAAGGAATCCAAGAATGGATGGAACACTTGGTTCATCAGTTCCATGAAAACTGCCGGCGCGTTCGTAAGACCGAATGACATAACTGTATACTCGTAGAGGCCATACCTACTCCTAAAGGATATCAGAGGTATATCTGAAGGTCTAACGCACAGCTGATGATAACCGGACCTCAAATAGATCTTATAGAACACCGAAGCTCCTAGAAGCTGATTGAAGAGATCATCAATCCTCGGCAAGGGATATCGGTTCATGATTGTCAACTGATTCAAGTTTCGATAATCCACGCAAAGCCAAAGGGTACCGTATGCATTTTTTGCGAACAGGACATGCGAACCCCAAGGAGAAGTACTGGGTCAGATGAAACCCTTTTCCTACAACTCCTCTAACTGCTTATTGAGCTCTTGCAACTCAGGTGTAGCCATCCTATAAGGATGTATGGACACCGGTGTCGTTCCTGGCATGAGCTCAATCGAGAAGTCTACCTCACGCTCTGGAGGCAACCCTGAAATGTCTTCTGGAAAGACATCTGGAAAGTGATCGACCACTGGAGGAAAATATAACTGAGAAGTCCCCTGGTCATCCAGATGAAGACTTGCAATATGGGCCATAACTCCTCCTAGCACATGATGCTCGAGTTCGGCTCGAATCGCCTGAACATCCCACTGGCCTTTATGAAGGAAAGATTCACCCTCTCGTGATACGAAACTCACCCTGTTGTGATAGTAATCGACGACTGCTTGGAAGGGAACCAACCAGTCCATACCAAGAATGACGCCATAGGCCGTCATCTCCAGGACATAGAGGTCCCATAAGAAACGATACCCTGCAACCTCTAGAGGGAACCCCTTGAACTGACGTACGCTAGATGTCCTCGTTCCCAAGGGCGTGTTGAGAGTCAACATGTCAGCAGATGAAAAGACGCATAGATCAAGACATTCCATGAAAACAATAGAAATAAAGCAATGTGATGCACCAATATCAAAAAGGGATGAAGATAAAACTGAGGCTACTAAGATCGTACAACGAACTGTAGAGGTTCCAGGACCCTGCTCCTGATGAATATGCTCTACAACAAAATCCTGGCCTCTACTGCGGCCCTGTGTAACAGCCTGAAAACCCTAAGTTGCTCCTCCCTGAGCCTGACCACTGCATCCACGACCTCTTCCATGACCTGAATGTCCTACAGAACTCTATCCCCCAGTCTGCAGTGGAGATGGTGATCCTTCTCCTAAACGCGGGGTTGAAACTGATCCTCCTTCACTAACCGCTAGAAGGGAAACCTTGAAGAAACGCTACAAGTGACCCATCTTTCCACAAGATCGACACTCCACTGGGTCCCTCAGGAACTGGGGCTTCTTATTCCCACTCATCACACACTAATAACACACCACTTGGGTACCAGAAGAGAGATCTCGTCTACCAGAAGGAATACCACACTTTCTCGGGTCACCTCGGGTAGACTCTCGGTGGCGCTTCCTACTGTCTGACTAGAGGGAATCAACCTTGGACGCTGAAGCACCCTAGTACATAGCTCCAGTCTACCTCAGGTTCCTCTCCGTGCTGAGTGCCTGGTTGACTATCAGAGTAATATAAGACAACTGAATGACATTCACCTTCGATTTGATCTCCGGTCTGAGGCCTTCCTCAATCTTCCTCGCTAGAAACCGCTCGTCATTCCCCAGGACGGGAGTGAATCATTGTAACTCAGTGAAGCAGGAGGAATACTCCATAACTGAGATAGTACCCTACTGCAGGATCATGAACTCCCTGGCTCTATTAGCCCTCAGCGCCGCTGGGTAGAAGTAGTCATAAAATGTAAGCTAAAACTCATCCCAAGCCATAGCCTGCTGGCACCCCGTCTGGGAGACTACGTCCCACCATATATTGGAGGAATCTCGCAGCATATAAATCGCGAGATTCACCCTCCTCTCTATAGGCGTCTCCAGATACTCAAATATGGACAGCATGGCTTACAACCATGACTCTGCAGCCTGAGGTCCTCCATCTCCTGTGAAAGTGGGAGGATGCTGCTTCTGGAAGACTCGCGTCAGCTATGCCATAGTCGGGGTAGGATGCTGAACTCCCTGGAAGGTCTGCAAGAATCTCATGAAGCCCTCTCTGAACAGTGCATCGGCACCAGTGTCTGGAATCACTCTAGGTTCCATGTATGGAATGATGGGCGGAACTACTGGCAGTCCCTGATTAGTCGTATCAGGCGTACGATCGCTCCATGGTTTCTGGGGTGCAATAGGAGGATGTCTCGGTGCCATTGCTCTGAAAGACCAAAACACACCTTCATTAAAGACGAACACAGTTTCAACATAGGAGAGTAAAACAGAATAGGAGGTAAAGCCTTTAAATTTGGGAAAAACATGACTACACGGCGTGTACTGCCACTACACAACGTGTTTCTTAAAAGTTTACCTAGGGCGTGTACATTGGACATACCTGGATGTGTAAACTACCAGGCTACATGGTGTGTTCTTAAAATACACGGCGTGTACTAACCCTTTTCTCCTTGCCTGGTTACTTCTACATGACTAAGTCACACGGACTGTCCCAGCCGAAGACTACACGGTGGGTTTGAGGAAGACACGACGTGTACTGGACATGCCTTAACTAGACCGTGTTTTTAGCGACACGACCTGACACATGATCGACAATACACGACGTGTTCCTAAGAGACATGACGTGCACTTGAAGGGAAACCTCGGCTCGTGTTGTTCGTGACATGGCCGGGTACTCGGCTGATCCTTACACGGCATGTTCTGAACATACACGACGTGTATAGGAGAAGATAACACCGACCTGTGTTGTTCAAGACACAGCCAGGTACCTGGGGAAAAGATACACGACATGCACATACTGAACACGACGTGTACTAAACATGCATTAACTGGCCCGTGTTGTTAGTTACATGGCCAGGCTCCTAGTTAACCTCTACACGGCGTGTACCTACCGTACACGCCGTGTTCCCGAAAACCATTTACAGCTCCGTTTCCCTATTCACACGGTCCGTGACACAGCCAAAAAATACACGGCGTGTATATATAAAGTACACGCAGTGCATTCTGGGTTTTTCGGGACAATATCCTCAGAACTGCACCGGAGCCCAGAAAACACAAAAATAGAAAGGGTTAAGGTGCCAAATTCTGATCCATGGGGGCCCATACTCCTCGCGAATCAAAGCATGAAATCCTAACAATGCATCTAACAAGAAAGAAATACAAGAACTCACGACCCACCAAATTCTGATTCTCGAGGGCCCATAACACCTCTATGATCAGAGTTCGGCATCCGTGATAAGGATGCTCCAAACAACGATACCCTATCAACATAGAAGTTATTCTATCATAGTAGCTATCACAATAGCATTCATTTTCTATGAAAAAATCATATCATAATATCATGGAATCTCTAATGAAACATAGATGGCATGAAAAAATGCAGGGCATGTGATCTTCTAACGTGTGCCTATATGATGCATGAGATTGAATACCCTCATCTCATCAGGTTGCTACAAAATAGAACCACAATCATATAAAAAGTAACATCACAAAACAAGTGCAACACCCATCGGTGAAATCAATTAAACTATAACATTCGCAAAACTCAAAATTTTCAATATTCGTGGTAATCTAGCATTTTCCTAATTCACGGGTTCTAGAACTCCTGGGCTCAGCTATTTACCATTTACCTATTCTGTCATATCCCTGTCTAATGTCGGTAAAGTGTAAGTCAATTGAAAAAGTAAAGAACACCCTTTGAAACCACTTTGTAACTACCTGAATCTGGAGCCCTTCTACTGGTGCCCCGTACCCGGTCCACCACATGACCTAAAGCACACTTCCCCAAACTCCAGAGGCTGCCAACTAGTAGCGAGGGCCTTGGTAAATTATTGGAGAAACTATGCCTACATTTGGTAAGGTATACCAGGAAAGAAAACAACAGTCAATACCGGAAGCAGTAAACAGTATATAAACACTGGAACTAAACTGCGGAATCAACGAACACATAATGATAATGATAATGATGCAGCAAGTACAAGTATCTAAGGAAAGCAGCAAACACAACAACGTGCTGAAATACAACTAAAAACAAAGTACGAAAGTAACAACAACTCCAGCAGCATCGCAAGCCTAAGCTCGGTCCTATGCTCTCCAGCTCCAACCAGCAATCACGTACCCGAAGTAGAAGTGCCACAATCACTATCCACACCTGCAACCATATAACCTATTTGGGCCGAAAAGTAGGACCCAAACAGGGTCTGAGTCTAATCCCAGTAGGAAATCAGCACGAGATCCATGCCCTACTGTCAGTGAGTAATATAGCAAAATTAAAGGAAATAAATGCAGTAGAGAAGCAGAAATACACTAAATAAACAATCCTACCAATATCCATTCACATTTATTTAACATTTTAGTACAATCATTTAGCTACTAACCAAGGAACCTAGCAACAACTCTATACTCCCAAGGAAAGCAAGTAATCACAACAGGTAACTCAACAGTCCACCTAAACAGCAAGCTGTACAAACCAAATCTTGTTCTTTGGCTTGGTGGACTCGTCACAACGAACCAAAAAATAAATCACAGACTCTCTAGGTGGCTCCTACTAGCAAACCCCTATAGTCAAGTAAACGTACAAAGGCACAGACACTCTGGGAAGCTCTCACCGTCAATTCCCCAGTGGTCTTGTAACGAATGAAATAGACTCTCTGAGTAATCACTTATCTCTAATTCCCCCTATAGTATCGCTATGTAACTAATGAAACTATGAGGAAGCACAAAGTCCCATTCCCATAGGTCCTTCGATCGATACTAATTATAAAAGACTCTCTAGGGAAGCCCTAATCGTCAATTCCCCCTTTAGTCTACCACACCAGGTTCACTCAGCCCTGAGCAGTTTAGTCATGCGTAATCGACTGTTAGCAGCCTAAGTATGTTCAGAAACTACTTGGATAATAGCTAAAAATGCATCCACAAGCATATAAATATCAGACAATACATGCAATCAAGTCAAAATGCATAATAGCAATGTGCAAAAAGGGTTTCCTTGTAGGAAAACCGTTCCAAATGTCACTCAATAGCCAAAACAAGGGAAACACCCATGGGGTTATCCTCAAACATTATAACAAGAAATTATTAATAATCTAATAACCTCAAGAATACAATAAATATACAGCAGATAACAAAACATGATCAAAACCCTAACCTGAGATACCTGATACATGGGTATCCGAAACTTTTGCACCAAAAACTCAAGGACAATCAACTAAAGGCAACAAACCACCTACCTAAATCCTAGAAGATTGATATTATTGAACCTCGTCCTTTGAATTGGGATAGAACAGAGTAAATCTTCAAAAAAGTCTAAAACATTTAACCTTAGATAACTCTCACAAGAGGAGGAATCAGGAAACATGGCCAAAGAAGATCCGAGAACTCACCGCTGCAATTCTATTACACCCAACGACATTTAATTCAGACAACCTGTGAAGAATCGGTGGCTCAGAGAAGAATCATCTATCTAGGTCACTCTGTATGTAATTATGAAGAGAAGAAGATGAAAACAGGGATTAGGAGCGACCCTGGTCTGATTAATGAAATAAAAAAGAAAAGTACAGGGCGTGTAGTCCAATTTTCCGTTTGCCGTATTAATCAGACTCCACCTCATCGCTACACCCCGTGTGACTGGCCCGAACACGGCCATCAGACGACCTCGAGTGGAAGAAAATTACATGACATGTACTTGTAAAGTACACAACGTGTACTTACAAAATTTCCAGATTCTCCTATTTTTCTCAAAAACTGCCAGAAAAGGAAAACATACCTAAAAAGAAGGTCCGGGATCTTACAAATAACCTGTGAAAAATCATTTAAAAACTTTGGATGAGCACAAAAGATCATCAAGGGATGGAAAAGAAAAAAAATAACCTTAGTCCATGAATACCCATAACGTATGAAAACATTTTCAAAATACATGCTTTTCACCCATATATACTTCGTGTAACTTGAGATTTACACAAGATACACACAAAAATGAGAACATAAATATAATCATAATGGTATCTTGGAGAATTACTTACATAATCTCGTAACTATCTGAGCTATCTTAAAATTTGTAACCTTCATGACTAACTTACTTTGTGTAACCATTGCAGTTACATTTGGATTAACCATACGGCCAACCTCCAACTTAATCATGCCCAATTCCTTAGAGAGAGATATAGGTCCTACCCTTCATCATAAATAATTCCCAAGAACCAAAACATATCACACAACATGAATAATTCCATAAAAACATTACTTTATAATTTCATAAAATCGAATTTTAAAATAAGATTTTTAAAGAAAAGCCCCTTATAAAAATCATAAAATTGAAGAGAGACTTAATATAATTGATGGAGTATGTATATATACTGTAAATACACATAATAAAACATAATATAAACAGAACCCTTCACACAAAAAATTTAAATTTCATATAAGTAATGAAGTAGAAGTTTAACCCAAAGAATGAAAATCGGGTTAAGAATTCCTGTACATCGAGTTTGTCTTACTTAAAACTTGTTTAAACATTTTTTATAATGGTTAAAATAGTGTTATTAATATTTTACAGAAATATTTTCATGTTTATAACATCTTATATGATCATTTCATTACTTCGTTTCACCCTTAATAGTTAGTATTTTTCCCTTTGCACTGTTTTTGGGTGAGTTCTAAACATGATTTCCATGATTGGTTCATGATGGACATTCTTATCGGTTGGAAGTGAAGCTCCAGAATTGGATTGGAGTAGTATTTAAATATATCCAGTAACATAAATTTTTCCATTCATCATTTTTAATTCTTACATGATGATGATTCATAAGATAGATTATTAATGATGTTCGTTTAGATCATTTTAGTGGTTATTTGATAATAACAACCTCTATTTTGAATTATAAATTAGAACCATGAGTACAAAAAAATTACAGAACCATGGGTGAGTCATAAAACATATATTATAACCTGTTTCATCCATATAAATGGTCTCCTGACCAGAGGTGAAATAATTAATGGAAATTGAAATCGCATCGTCCACGATGTTGGTAATTCGACGCAAACAGACAATGTTTTTTATTCTTTAAATAAGTGGGAGAGGAGAAGAATAATGGTGATTAATTTTCAATAAATGTGATAACATATAGAATATACATGATTTTTGGAGATTCCATGCCACTTGGGTAAGGAGATATGAATAAATAATAATGAATGAACTCAAAATAAAAGAATAATTGTTAAATCACATACAAAAATTCGGCAGCCTAACAGCTACTCAACATGGTTTTAGAAAATATTAAAAAGAGAGGGGACAAGGGTCACCCATAGAGAAATGAATCATAATATAAAGTAGATCATTAATAAGAATAAAATAAGAACATGGTATGGAAAATTGAAAGTTATACCACATAAAAGAGCACTTGAAATGTAAAAGAAAGAAATTGAGAATTTTCTTACCTTGTATAGTAACACTTAGAACATGAAGGTTGGGACCTTTGGGGCTTTTGGAAACCTTGGGAGGACTAATATGAAGGTATGGAGGCCGGAGATTTGTTGAGGTAATATTTTGAATGAATTCAATGAAGGTAAGAGTTGGTATTTATAGGAAAAGTGTGGGATTATTTTAATAATTTTCAAGGGACACCTCATGGGTGGTATTTGAAAAACCATGGGCTTGCCCATGGCACTTTCCCATGGTATAATCCACTTGGGACACCTCACATATTATTTAAATATAAACAATTCTACCTGATTTATGACATCATTATTATATAATTAATGTTGTCATTAATACACCGAAACTAAAAAACTATATTTTTTATAATTCACCAGAAAATCAACTATTTTAGAAAAATTCACAAAATTCACCCTAACAATTTATTAATGAGTAGATTTCAAAAATGAAGTCTATTTTTTGAAAATAATTTTATAATTATTATTAATTTAATTTATAAATAAATTCACACTTAATTCAAAAATTAACAATTCTATTTTTATAACTACTTCTATATCATAATGATAAATTAACCTAGATGCTATTATCTTAAAAACGCAATAAAATAAAATAATAATAAAATTTACTATTCATTAGGGTCATATTACTATTCATATTACTATTCATAAGGGTATGTTACTATTCACCAGAAAAAAGTTGCTTCCAAAAGACTCCAAATAACATACTGAACACAATTATAGATGACAATTTCTTGAAATTCAAAACATAGAAGTAGAAAAATTATGTTAAAAGGAAAGTTATAAATATATACTTAAAACAATGTTTGATTAATTTATATTTATTTTTAGAAAAACATTGGGGTGTTAAATTTTTACTCCTTTTTGTGGTAGAGGAACTCCCCCTCTATTTTATGTCGTAGAGTGCGGGGTAAATATTAATTGATTTTGTTGTTGAATTATTCTGACACATTCAATTTAATTTTGTCCACAAGATACATATTATTGATTAATATGAACAATTGATCAACTTTTCCATCTATGAAACAAAAATCTATCATGACCTTCTATTGCATAATTAATTGAAGTATAGAGAACATATTTTTAATGTAGTTGATCCATTTTTCTTCAATTTAGGGATCGCAAGATTGACTAAAATTGAAATTCCTTTGTTTCATAATGTTTTCAATTTTAAAACTATATTTATTTTGGGGGGTGTGGGTGATCCTAATGATTCAATTTTATATTAAAAAAGTATTTCTAATTTAGTATGTATTTCCATGAAGTTATTGACTCATCCTAGAAGGTAGGGCATCTCATTTGATAATTCATAAAATTTCCCATTGTATTGTGTTTTTACTTATTTTATACAATTTCCATCCATTTTATAAAATAAATTAATATTTGGGATAAAAAGTTTCTAACATGTACAATTATAAATTGGAAACTTTGAATATTTATAGGATAACCCATAAATAAAATATATTCCTTAACCTATGAATTTCTAGGTGTCAAGATAAGGTATCCATAAAATATTTCCTAACATGAAATTTATTTAGAAATTTTTTATATTCGTAATTATTGTGAAAATATTGTGATTTACCAAAGCATATCACCCTGGAGTTTTTGGATGTGTAAATAGTCTTAATACAATTTTTCAGGCACCAGATATAGGTTGATTTAATTTCTAATTATCCATTTTTTGAGTTATCACCCCAAGGTATATATATTCCATAACAGCATGTATAATATATCTAAATCCGTATGTTGGTTTTTGGTTTTAGTCACTGTATAATACTTGGTGGAATCTTGTAAATGGACAATTTGATTGAAAATCATGTGATTGAGAAAACATAATTGGGATAATGAATGGATTGAATGATATTTGGATTATGAATAATTATATTTCTAAATATATGATTAACAACTTATACCTTAACAAACTCACAGAATCAAAAAAGAAGAGTAAAATATAGTTCACTGAGAGTTCATGTCGTATAAACCATAGTGGAAAAAACAAAAAAATAACTACGTGTCAAAAACATTGATAGAGACAGCCCAGATAATGTTTGAAAATAATTTAGAAATGTTCATTTGGAAAAAATAATGTAATTTAAATATTTATTGGAGATAGAAAATTAGGATTTGGATGGAGGAAAATAAATTTCATCATAGAGATACATTTAGAGTGTGGTGTCTTAAACATGGGTAACCTGGGATATATAAAGTTTAATAAAATCTTGTAATGTATAAATCCATGAAAAATAAATAGCTTATTTATTGTTAATGTTTTTAAGAGTCCACATTATGAAAATATTACTAATGTGTAACTCAAGGTTATTTTGGGAATGGATCGTATTTATTTACATAAATCCCAAATCGATTATCATTGAAGGGATGTCAAATATGATATTATGATCCAAACTATGATTTTATATTGGTTTGTTGATAAATATTACCTTAAAATGGTAATTATATCCATTATATGGGATATGATTCCAATTAAAAAGGGGTGTTTATCTCCTCTGAATATGGAGAAACACAAAATAAATGATATAATTATTATATTAGAGAATGCTTTTTCCTAGAATAATTTTTGAGCATTCCTCCAAATCATGTAACTGTGTTTTAAATATAACTCATTCTTGGTTATATATATATTTAAAATAATCAACATAAAATTTCACTGATTGTGTTATAGGAATTAATGGGAAAACTCAAGGGGAATCATGAAAAGGGATTCATTCAGCCAAGCATGTCACTATTTGGAAGACTTGTTTATTTTGATAAGAAGAGAGATGGTACAATTCAACAGTGTATTGATTATTAGGAACATAACAACACAAAAATCAAGAATAAGTATCATATTCCATTTATTAATGTTTTTGTAGATCAATCATAAGGATATTTTTATTTTTCAAATATTTATCCACAATATGAATACTATATGTTAGTGGTAAAAATTTAATACATAGCCAATACATTTTTAAATATATGGTATGGAAACTATGAAGTTATATTAACTCCATATAGTCTTAAAAATTCCCCCACTATATTCATGGATTTAATGAATTGATTATTCAAAGAACCCCTTTATTAGTTTGTGGTAGTACTTGTAGACAACATTTTTTTATATAAAAAAAGAATGGAATTGAATGAAGATCACTTTAAGATTTAATGAATACCCTATGGAAGGAGAATATTTAGGAAAAAATTTCCCAAACTATGAATTCATACACAAAAGGTTTCATTTTTTTATAATGGGTAGAGGGGTATATTAGTGGATATATTAAATAATGAACTTATTAAAAATTGGTCCAAACCAACCAATATAAGTGAGATCCATTATTTCCCTTGTTTGGAAAGGTATTATCAATGTTTTTTGGATAATTTATCACTGTTATCCAATCCACTAAATAAGTCGTCTTAGAAGGGTGAAAAATTTCATTAGATATATGAATATGATCAAAATTTCATAGAACAAGTGGTATGTTTAGTGAGAACACCAGTGATTACATTGCCCTATAATAGATATGGGAATGTGTTCTATATTTATGCCTTAAACAATCTATTGGGATTCATTATAATGAGGTATGATATAGTGATATATTACACCACCTTCCAATTGTTGGTTCAAGAGTGAAATTATCCAACTCATGATTTGGAGTTAGCTAATATAATTTTTGCATTAATTAATTTGATGGATTATCTTTATGGAGAATGATTAAATATATATTCAGATCATTAAAGTTTAGAGTATACATTCATTCAATAATAGACAAATTTTCACCCGAGAATATGGTTGGAATGGAATAAATATTATGATTTGTTAATACATTACCAATGTGGGAAATAAATCAAGGTGTTTACTAATTTGAGTTAAAAGTATTCTTCTATCTTTTATATAATTAGTATCAAAGAAAATAAAATATTATTAAATTTACAAAGGATAGGTATATAAATCTTTTTCAAAAGGGTAAAAATATTATCTTTTAAAAATTAGTGTTCAACCATCTATCCATATGAGTAATAAAGAGTCATAGAAGGAAGATGTGGAATTTCTAAAGAAGGTGAAATATGTTCTAATATTCAACCTTGATTATGTTGGAATTATATGTTTTCAAAACCATATATGTTTTTTATACTAACCATATTTGAAGAAGGATTTATTTGATAATGATCATTATTTTTCATTCTCTATTCATTCTAAATGTACAATATTTATTATAGACTAGCCGGAGTATTTTTGTTTCGACGATATGAAAGGTTATATTTTCTAGTATTTATCTCAATGCTTGGTAGGTTAGTAATTTATGGCAGAGCGAATGAATGTGGAGCGAATGTTATAGACACTACTGATACAAGAATGGAAATAGTAAAATATCACAATATTAGTATTTTAAATGCACAAAAAATAAATAAAAGAAACAAAGATATTTGGGTTGTAGTAAATATCCATATGAAGGAGAATAGTTTATTACCATTAAATAGTATGTAAATATTAGTCATCTTGATTGAATATACATTATTTATGTTTTAATGTTTCATAGAGTTCCATATTCTATTATATCATATGAGGATCCAAGGATCAGAGAGATGTTCTATAGAAGTGTTGGGTAGGCTCTAGATACCGAGTTGAGTATCAATACTTTTTTATCATCCGCATATATATGGATATACTAAATGAAATATTCAATCCTTTAGAGGATATTATGAGATATTATTTTATGGATTAAAATGGTGATTGTGATAAACACCTTCCCCTAGTCGAGTATTAATACAACATTAGAGTTCAATGAAGAATTTAGATATAACAGTATAAATACCTATATGATATGTAATATAGAACTCCAAAATTATAGCATAATTTTGGAAAAATAAAACTATTAGGAAATGAGCTAGTAGGGTAAATGGATGAGAATGATAGGGAAATTGATTTCTTCGAGTCGACATAAATTTTATGTTGGTAATCAAGTATAAAATATGGAATTCAATGTTAGTGAGAATGCATTCCAACAAATAATTCCATGTAATAATGTTATGTAATTCCAAAATAAAGTAAATTTATCCCTATAAATTTTATCCTCTTCTGTGATCTTGATCGAGAAGGGATGATAACATATCACTTTCCACATCCACCAAACCTCTATGAAGGCCGCTACACATATAATGGTTATCATCTAAATAAGTACATACAAGATCCATCACATTTGATGAACATAGAGCTCATTCCACTAGAGAATGTTCTTTACTATGAATAAAAATATGTGGAAATATTGGACGATATAGATAAAGTTCTACGGAACAAGACTAATCACCATAGTAATGTTATCTAGAGGAATCAAAAATTAAAACATGATAATTTAGAACCAAATAATGTAATTAAATAGAGATATCCTCATTTTTTAACATATTGATGGAATTTCATGGTTTAAAATCATTTTTAGGTTGCTAAAATAAAACACCCTATAGTTTATTATATATTTCTCATCAAATAAACCTAATTTCATCTATTTCTTTTAATACCCAAAAACATAAGTATATATAAACCAAAATGGAACATACTTTTATAACCTAGACATTAAATTGAAAAAAATGAATAGAAATTAATTTTTTTTAAAAACTATAATTTTTTTATATAATGTAAATTTATTGATATATTTTTATCCTATATTTAAAAAAGTCATTATATGCTTTAAAAATACATTTTCCTAAAAATTGGTATTTATTAAATTTTAAAAAGTTTCATTTTCATCAAAATTGTTCTGAATGTAAATATAATTATTTCATTTTATTCATAATCCAATTAAGTTCATTTAAATTAATATAATGTTTTATTTTTGAAGAAAAAAAATTGTATACATCAAATTTCACTCTAGAAAACTTATTTTCACCACATTTTACAGAAAAAAATTTGAATTTAATTGTAATACTTATATGTGACAAATATTGAGAAATGAATTCCATATTTTTAATTAGAATGTTCAAATTTTATAAACAATTCCATTTTATTTTTTGTGATTATTTAGTGTACCCTTGGTAAATATTTATCTCCAATGTGTGGATAAAACATTAAAATTAGGTTAAAACATTGGGATACCAATTTGATGATTGTCTAAAACATTACATTATCAATTTCCATAATTTTATTTCATTAATTTCAACCTATAAATATAATATATTTCAACTTGGTAACATTTTTCGTTGATTATATCCTTTATCTTAATTAAAGAGAATAATAAATAGAAAATGTCACTAATTTGACTATAATACATCAAAAAATAGTATATAAGGATTAAAAGAAGACATGTTCAGTTATAAATGATTATTTTACATATAATTATATTTAGAATATTTATTTAATTTAATTATTAGTGATTCAATAATAACCTTAAATCCTTACATAACAGCGCTATAATATTTATTCAATCAATGTAAAAATTATATATGTGAATTTAAAAATATTAAATGAAATAAAATTTGGATTAATTTTTATATTATAATGTTTTATATTAATGTAATATATTATAAATATTGGAATGTTTTATATTCAGATTACATTTCTATCATGTGTTTTTTTTCAAAGTAAACTTATGTGGAAAATTCTTAAAATGTCATTATTTAAAATATTTTCTTGGACATTATAAAAACCATAAAAACATTAAAGATTAAAATTAATATGATAAGGGTTTTAAAATGTCATAATTAATTAATTATTAGTGAATTTCAACAATATAATTAATATTATACCACTTCAATATTAAGAAATTCATTACGAGATTAAAGATTAAAATATGTTAAACATGGGGTTAAACCCAAATATATTGTTTTAAATGACATAGAAACCATATTAAAATTAATTTCCTAATGAAGTTTTGTCTATGGAATCTTTTTATATTAATATATGAACATTTAAAATTATTTTTATTATGAAATAATTGAATATATTTTTATATTTTTAGTAACTCCAAGCATGTCGTTTCAGTCACATTAAAAGTGGCACCCACTGTATGTTTTATTAACACCAATTTAAGGATTATATCTTGAAAATAAATTCTAATATAATCTATTAAACTCAAATAACACTGAATTATAGTTTATTGTACTATATAAATACAATTCTAAAGGACCTTAGTAATGGATCTAAAGGAGGTCTACCGAAGAAGAGGTAATCCTCATACCTGGCCTCTTACCATTTATTTCATTTTATACCTACTATAAATATATTTTAATTACAATTAAAAAATATATTTAGGATCTTAAATATAATTACATCTTTATATGATCGTGAGGGAACCATTATCCACTATATTTTCTGAAAACTGTAATGTGAAATTATCACTCGTGGGTACGTGTAGACTACCACCTCCACCTAGAGATACCATTCATTTTCTATCACCATAATTCATGGATGGTTATTAAAATGCATTTAAAATTTATATATGATATATATAATTTGTTATTATTTTATAATTATAATATCATATCTACATTCTTAACTTCCTCTCTGTTGGAAAAAGATAACATCGCTTGGGAGTTTGTATGCACTACCACCTCAATGAGGTGATATGAGTCATTTTTAATTCCATTCCACATGGATCGTAAATAGGATATATATATATATATAATTAATATATATGATATATATTACATAATAATGTTTTTATGTGGTTGGATTATCATTTTCCTTTCATTCATGCAATCCTTTTAAATGTGAAATGTATGTTCAAGAATATATTCGACCTATAATCTCTATGAACGGTATAATTCATTTTTCAATCACAATCCATAAAGAAGGACTATAATTATATATATAACTAATATATGTGGTGTATATATCATTATTAAAACCCATTATATTATTTAAATTTGATCAAAATATAATGACTAGAACTATCTAACCAAAATCCAATGAAATAATAGTTATCACATAGAAGAAATGTTTTAAATACAGATTTTTTATAAATCGGTGTTGAAATATTATATGTGGGACATATATTTTATTATATGTATTTAAATTACTCTTTTATGTAATTATAATAAATTTTAATTTATTGTAATGGTGTTTAGAGTGCCTTCGATGTAATTCAAACATAATGTGAATTACTTTAATCTCACTTATACCATTATGAAACACTTGCCATATTCACCACCTATATATTTTCTGTAAAATATATACTAAAAATTAAGTTTTTCTTATTAATATTATCATTAAAATTATTTTATATACATATCCATATAGTTTTCATTGTTTTGTGGTCACTATGATTCAAAGAAATACATAGTGGTAAGAGATTTATGTTACAACATTATTATTTATCTGGAATGTTAATAATAGTTTTATGATGACGAAATTTCATTTAAATATCTCTATAATATCATGATGTTTATTATAATTTGTTTATTTTTTTACAATAAATGTTTTTATTTAATTTTACTAACTTAATTTACTCAATATACTGAATGAAAATTTTAATGAAAATTCGATTTTATTTCACTCTTCAATTGAAAATACATTTTATTTCATAACCATATTTTCTAACAATAGTTTTCAAGTAATTTTATAATTTTATAATATTATTTTTATATTCATTTATCAATTTTATGAATTTTTAAAAGTCATTTGAAAAGGAATCATCTTTTTGTCTTTTAAATAGGTAATAATGACTTGTCATCAAAAATGTGTAGTGAATATTTATTTTAATATACAAGACATGAATCAAATTTATAGAAATCATGGCCAATTAATAATATTAATATTATATTAATTTTTTCATGTATATCTTCAGAACATATTAATTTAACTTTTATGAATTTTTTTTATATTTTATTTAAAAATAGAAATAGAATTTCCCTCAAGAAATATTTCAATGATATTTTGAATGAATATTTAATATATGATAACATCCATTGATGATATTAAGGATTTAATGGTGATATGATCCAATGATATAATTTTTAATATCTATTATTCTAATTTTTTCGTTATGATGATGAAATATGATTGAAACCTATATTCCTTTCCATCAGTTATGTTATGATGGATATTTTTATGATATTTTAGAATATATTAGAATGAATTTGGGATTATGTGAAGGGTGCGACCATATTTATATATCCCAATAATTAATTGGGTAAATGTTAACATTAATGTTCCCAAATAGTATAAAAGTCTTTTTCCCATATCTAAAAAAAGAGGCAACATGTGTGTTTTTTCCAAACACAAAAGGGGGTACATGGTAGGTTATCTGAAGACAAAGTATGTGTACGTGCAGTTATCATAGGACTAACATGCTATTAATTTCATAATGGGTAACGTAAAATACATTTTCAATGATAATGTTAATTCAAACTATATTAAACTCTTTTTTTTCTAATGGATTATGTTTTTACCCCATTATGATTCATATCATATGAAATGTTAAGCAGTTTACCACAAATTATGTTAATGATATAAGAATTAATGGGTATGATTTTCAAATTAAAATGTAATTTTATTTTATCATTTCAATTAACATCATAATATGATTTAATTATCATTTATATCTCTATTTTTTATAATAACTAAATTTTTTAACTCCCACATAATTATGTTTTCTATTCATATGGATGTGAAGAAATGTTGTCTGTATGATGTTTCAATGATTAATAATAGTTTTAAAAAATTTTGTACTAAAAAGTGTAGATATATTATAAGCTAGTTGTTTTCTTAAACAAGTTTCCAATGGCACTGAACCAATAATATTCTAGTATGAATCATAATGATATGTATTAAATATTAAACTTATAAGAAGTAATATTTATATATTATATGTATGAGTTTATATATGAAATATTTCTAGTGCATGTACGATATTATAATGGAACAAACAGAGTCATACATGGAATACCATAACATAATCAAAGGGGAAAACATAAAATAATACCCACATATATAAAACTATCTATAAGTGTGCTATAACCAATTGGAATATATACTTGGATATGATAAATTACACTAGGATAGATATACCTTTAATCCCACCAATATCGAGTTGTTAATAGTTTATCGATATCAAAATAATAACCCAAAATGGTCTGACACACACTAAGGATTTCATATGTAAATAAGCAGATAAAACAAAGGGTCCCAATGTGATATGTTTTAAAAAACATTTTAAAAACCATTATAACCATCTTGTTAAACATTTTTACCGAAAATAATCATCACTATAATTATTTAAAATCCATTTTTGAGTAAAAAATATTTTTTATGAATTTAATCAAAAATTAATGTTTAAAAACTACTTGTAGATCAAAATATAATTAATATCCCCTTTTTACATTCTTCTTGAGATGAATTTAAAAAAAAATTCAACTTTGATATCAAATTAGACAATTTAACTAACCAAACCAATATAAATTAAAATAACATTATGTAATTAATGGGTTTATAATATTTTATAGTGACACATACCATAATAATAGTGAAAACCATATTGACATTGTACATGGGGATAATAATGTAAGAGTTATACTCATAGACCTAGATCTTTAAAAATTTATCCAAATAAAATGGTATCCCCACTAATAAATTTATAGACAAAGGAAAGTGATCACAACCCCTTCTTAGAACATTATCAATAGGAAATTTAAGTCCATGGAAAATGTATTATTAATTTAATATCAAGAAATAATGTGAATAAATGATTAATAACCCCCAGAACAATCACTCAAGGACAGAGTAGGAATACCTAATCATTTTTGAATGAAATGAGAATTTCAAAATTTTAAACCCCTATGAATCATTCCTGGCCATTCTGATGTGTAATATTCTTTGATGTTTTGAGTTGGCCATAACACACACCATGACCAAGTGGAGCCTAGTTGGTTATGGTGGAAAGGGATGCCAATGGTTGGACACCCCTAAGACCATTACAAACATTGGATATTTTATTCTAGTAATTTACTCATGGAACTCCAAGGAACAAAATGGACTTTAAAAGGGGAATATATTACCCGTTTTTCACTATGAAAAGAAAAAAACTCTCGTTAATCTCCAAACACTTCAAAAAATTCTTAACAATTAGATGAAAAATTAAAGGATAAAAGAAATAAAATGTACATATCTAAATTTAAAACATAGGAGTATTAAAATGTATCATAAAAATGAAAAATATTCTGGAAAGAGGTATACTCATGGAAAATTCTAAAAAGAGAATCATTTTACACATTAATTAAAATGATCCATTCAAAACATGTTATATTATTTAAAAATAATTAAAGAAATTAATGTAATATAAAAGTGCATCAATGAATAATTTTTTATAAACAAGTACATTTCAAAATGAATCTAATGAATTAGGATTTTGAAAAAGTGATGTTACAAATCAAAAAATAAAATATGGGTTGGTATTACTTACAAGAAACAATTAAAGTAAAATATAATTCATGGGAAATTGAATATAATGGAAAAATATAAAACCTCAAGAATATAAAATGGATATGATGTGATGTTTTATGAATAATAAAAATTACATATATTTATTATCTTCCAAAATCATTCTTGATTTAAAAAAAATATTTAAAATGAAACCCTTATGGTTTGAGTAATATTTTTATCAAAACCACTATATTTAAAGGGATCTTGGTGAACATTGAGAAATAAGTCTCAAAAAATTAAATATGATTCAATGAACATCTTACATTATTTCATATCATAGTCGAATACACTATAAGACCCTTTATAAAAAATATAAATATAATAATAATCCATTAAAAAAACATTTTCATACACATAAACATTTTTAATGATTATTTATGATTATTCTCTAAATTTAAATTAATTAGTTATTAATTATTTTTTATGTTAGACATGGGTAATCATGATGAATTTGAACTTGTTTCGTAATAGTGGTGATCTTATTTAATATTCTAGAAAATTTAAATATTTAATGTTAATTATAGTTACAATAATGTATTAATTAAAAATCTTTATTGTTTTTAAATTTCCATTGATATGTACACTATTTATTTTCCTAGATGACGAAATCAACAACAAATATTGGTCAATAATTTTTATCCTACGAAAATTGTATTGTTAAATAATAATTTACTTGTTAATATATATTTTAGAGAAGAAAAAATCAATATTTACATATATATATATATATATATATTATTCCAATAAATATGTTTTCATTGTCATCAATGATATTATCTCATAACATTGTTCAAGTTAGTGGTTAAACCAATCCTATCATGGCCTTACCAAGCTTAATGGATGATTACTAACTAATTTAGTTGAAATATAATTACAAAAGTATCATAATGATATACATGAAATTTTATTAGTGTAATATATCAATATTAGAAAGGATTTATATGAATAATTAGAAGATATGAAATTATTAAATAATTTTAATTACATATTTTCCCCTCCATAAACTTGTTTTAAATGGCTCTTTAGACATTAGGAATTGAAAATGTTTATGGATTGAAAATAGTTTTAGAAAACCATAAATATTATTCCAACTGTAAATTCATAGTTAGGTTATGTTATAATAATTCATTAATATTGATAATTCTTTTTTAGAAAATTTTATTAACACCATATTGGTTGGAACATGGTTCTAAAAACCATGCATGTAAATCATTCTAGTTGATATTCATAATCATAAAAACCCATTTACAGAGAAACCATAATAACTAACCATGAAATGTATAATATTCATAAAAACTATTTACCCATAATTGTTTCATTTAATATCATATATATAGTAGTTATGATCCTTATATATCATAATTCTCCTAATAGATTCTCAAAATATATGTTCAACTTCAAACGAGATTAAATGTTGATCCAGGCATCCATTTATCCTCCCTAATCTATAAAATCAAATAGTGTCAAATTCCCAATTATTTTTTCTATGAATGAAATCCATAAAAATTAGTCATATATGAAAAATATTCCAGAATTCATCTATATCTATATTTCATGTAGTGATATTAAATTATTCAGATTTGATTGATCGTTTAGAGTAGTGAAATAAAATATTTTCTTTTGTATTTTTTTATTTCTCATTAAAATTGGGATTTTATAATTCCAATGAGATTTTTAAATTAATTATGGATTCCTAAAAGTAATATATTTTTAATATTGTAAATTTTGTAATATTATAGGACTATTTTATAAACAATATTGTTTTTAATGAAAATGAAGTTACAAATATATGTAACTTTATGATAATGGGAATGGAATATTAATTTAATAATGGATCAATAGTTTAAATAGATGAAATATTTAATAATTTCTCATAGTTGGGAGTTTCCACAAGAAATTGGATTACATGATGCTATATTTTTGAATCGATAGATTTAGTTAACTAAAGATAAGGGAACTGTGTTATGTAATATATGTTTATAAATTTTTAATTCGAAATCTTTTTAAATTGATCAAAGATATCAAGAATGAAAAATTGTGGTTGATGAATATTATTTTAGTTAAAAATATTTTAAAATTTATATAAGTTATTTTTCTAAAAAAGAATTGTGTTTTAAAATAAGTGGTCCTTTCACTATCTGAACACATATTATTTTTCATTTTTCTAATAACAGAATGAAAGGGATACTTACATGGTTAGAAAGCATTATGGCGGGGATAATTTTGAAATTATCACTATTTTATTTGTTACTAAATAGGTGTTATAATAGTAATATTTTAATTTAAAAAATAGGAATTTAAGATATTTGATAATTATAAAAAATAAGTCGTTAGGAAAACCATTCATTATAAGCATAAAATTGTTTAAATTTAATTTAGTGTGTATTGTAATTTCTTTTGGTTTTTTTTGATCCATAAATGATTATCATTCTCCTCAATGATTCGGCTCAAAATTTTATATCCATGCCATTCCCTACCAAGACCTTTAGAATTGATTTTTTCAATATTATATTTTTGTTATTTTTCTTATATTATGATGATATATTATTTTAGTTGGGCTTCCAATATATAATTTTTTTAAAAAAAAATTAATTCTCATATAACATGATGGTTAATCTTATGTAGTTTACATTATTATTATAATTATAAGAATATTTTCCATTGATGTGGGTAATGTACATAGGAAATTTTAATTCTAATTTGAATTGTTATTTTATTTTTATATAAATTTAGATATGATAGATAATTATAATGTGATATTTTTTTATTAATGCATATTTTTATTATTGGGAAATGCATCAAAAAATTGAAAAAACCCCTTTATTTCACCATGAATATTGGTGACACCCATAACCCATGGGGAAGGGAGTTACACCTCATCAATTTCACATAAATAGTATTAAAAGATCCATAATGGAGGGATCGAGTTATTATGTCCTTCCCTATTGAAATTATATTTCTCTATATCATCACTTCATCCTCTCCCCCTCAGGTTTTTATTAATTATAGTTCATAGGGAATAAAAAGATTTTCACGTTAAGGAAAAAAATTAAAATACAATGTGGTTATTGTTGTATTTGGGATCAAAAACCCATTAGTAACCCGGATTCATGAACTCTTAATAGATGTATTAATGTTTCTTTGTTTCTCGATAGTTTTATATAAAACATAATTTTTTTTAAATTATGATTCTTAGTTTTTTATGTATTACTTATTTTAAATTATCACCTACATCAGGGGCCATTGAGGTTATTATAATTGTTATATGGATTTCTTTTAACTTTCTGGATTTACATAATTGAGATTAAAGGTGTATTTGTGTGTTAAATTTATGATCCAATTTTCCATTAATATACATTGTTTTTAAATATGGAAGAACGATTTGTTCTGGTTGAAATTAATTCATAAATGGTGTCTTGAGTAAATTTTTATTTCATAAATATTATTTTCATTGTTTTTAATGGATATTATTATAAATGGAATTACACTATAACAACCCATTCCTTTCTTGAAAATATATTACATACATAAAATTTTTTATTCATTACATAATATAAAAAATCCTTTCCCATTCCATATGGTTTTTGTTTCTTCAGATACATAGAAATATAAAGATATAGTTCATAAAACATCCACAAAATCTCTTACTTATATCTTAATAACTAGAACAATTTTTACTTATCAAACTTAATACCTCTATTTATATCTTACGAAAAAAACCCAAGAAAAGGGTGATCAGAGATGATTAGTAATGGTAAAAAAGGGAGACATCAAACGTAATATAACTATAAGGGTATAAGAACCCGATTATAACATTTGAGAATTATACCCTACAAGATAAAGATCATAAACCGTAGTCATAGAACAAATCATAGAAGTTTATAAGACATTAATCATAAAAGAACACGATCTGGGAGAGAATAAAATTTGCATAATACCTGGAGAATAACATATATATAAGCATAGAAAATAATTCTCTTAGTATTCAAGGCTCATTAAAAAAATGCATATGGGAACTCTATGGGTGGATACACCTCTTAGTTGGGACACACCACTATAACCAATGGTAGGAAATTCCATATAATATAGCTTATTCACTCACCAAACCATGACCCTAGTCATGATTCACTCCCAAGACCATCAAAGTGGACAAAAACCCTCAATGATATGAGTTCTCTCTCTATTACAGTATTGTATTAATTAACCGAGTTAGCATTCCATTCCAATACTGTCTTAATGAATTGATTTCAATTTCACCTTCAGTCTATTCCATCTCAAGAGATATAAATCATTCCCTAATACATTAGAAATAGATATATTTCCCGCCCATCTTTGATTATAGTTTCCCCACTTTCCATTGTTATAAAATAACCACCATTATTGGTTATAACATAACTACAATGAAATAATAAAAATCATACATATTTTTTATATAAAAACATAAGTCATTAATCCAATTAGAACTAAAGTAAAGAAATGAGTTTCTTAAACATTTATTCATAACATGTCTCAAGAAAAAGAAAAGGTCTCATAAACATCATGAAATAATTAAAATATACCAAAATGAAAAATAATAATTATAATATCCTAGAATAAAATCCCTAGTAAATCATAAGTAACATAAAAAATTATTATATCAGCTGGAAAATAATTTTGAAAGATCACATGAAATAAATAATGAAAATAAAATTTCCATTTTAAAATCATTTCAATTTGACGAGTCGTAAAATTATAAAATACAATGTTTTATTTGAAAACTATATTGTAATATTATAAAAGAAACATAAATTCATTACGGAATCATGATGATGGTAAAATAAACTCTTACTGTAAAAGTTTCAAAAAACATTCCTTCTTTTTTTTGTTCGAAAACTCACAAAATAACCATTTTTAGAAAATGAAAAAAAATATTTTCCAAAGATTTTGAAAAAAATCATGAATTATTTAATATAGAATTAAATAATTATAAGAAAATAGAGAAACAATTTGGTAAATATTTTCATAAAATTTATAAATGGATGTAAAAGATATTTTTATGGGAAATATTTAAAAGATAAATTTTAAATGAAATTCCATTATATATATAATATTATTAATGTGATAATTAATTAAAATAATTTTTTTTATGACATATAGATCCCCAAAAAAATTATATTCAACATAATATAATCAAAATTCATCCCACGCATAATATTATCTTGGAATAATCAATGTAATATAAGTTAACCAGGTTAATGCAATTTGAGTTATTAAATCCTTTACCACTTTTTAATATGTCAAATTGTATTCCCCATAAAATTTAAAATTCTAATATTTTACATTTAATAACATTTATATAATACAATTCATGATATTTTATATCAAATGAAATCATATACATCACACAAAATAAATAATTGATGAAAAAGACATATATCATACTGATGTAAAAGTGGCATGAGAAACCCTTACCTCACGGTTCCCATTAGTTTTATATTCCTTATCATTATGTAAACAGGTTTAAATAATGTTTTTAATTCAATAGTGGACGATATTAATATTTATAATACATTATGTGATGCATTTATAACAACATACCACCCAATAATGGACAATATTTTATTATTTGCATCATTTTATGTTCGTTGGTTTGATGGTTTCATAATCATTTCAATTGTGAATAATTATGGATTTTCTTATAAAATAAAAATAAAACTATAAATGTCAAATTAAGTGGTATTTATTAAATTAAATAAGTCTAATGTTCACACATATCAATTTATTTCTTGTGTGAGGATGATTCTTTTGATAAAAAGTTAATGATAAACATTTAGTTTATTTTGATAAAATTTATAACCATCACAAACTAGTTTTTTTATTTCATATTATGTCTTTATATTATTTATAAAATAGGAAATTGGATATAATATAAATAATAAAATTTTATTTTACTTGAATAAAACTTTTATAACCAAACATGAAGGTGGTAATGGAAAAAATCATAATTCACTGAGACAATTAAGCTCCATAATTTGGACAATGGTTTTATTTCTTTTAAAAAAAGGAGATAAAAAGGGATAGATATTATATATTATATAATATATATGAAATTTTATTATATAGGTTATATTATATTTATTATTCTTTTATGGATGAAGGAGTTTATGAAAAGTTATAATTAGAAAAGAAATTAAAAGAGGTTGTTTGAGGAAATTACCTCTTAGATATCACCTCCTTAAAGGACCCCTTATGGAACATGGAATTGGAACTTGGATGAGACAATCAGAAAATCAAAATGGTAAGAGGTGGGAGGAGAGGTTTTATAATATTTTTTAATATCTTCATGTCTTGTGATGAAAATGTGAGTGTTGATGAGTGATATTTATTCTCGAGGAGGGTTGGTTTTAAGTGATTAAATGATGATTATTTTATATTTAATGTCAACCAAATTTTGTTGGAATTATTTAAAAATATGTTTTTGTTAAATAATGATTAAATTATGGTTATGTTCAAGAAAAACATCAACCACCCGTTTAATGTGGTGATTTCTAGGTATTTTAATCTGTTTACTTTTATCTTATCCTAGGAACATTGTTTTTATCTATACTAGGGTAAACATTTTTTTAACCTAGTAAGTTTTTGATTCCTAAAAAGTAAAATTAAATAATAAACATATTTGTACTGACTAATTTAAAATGTAAAATACCTTTTTCAAAATTAAAAATAATGAAATTTCCAAATCACATTTAAAATTAAACTCGAAAATACGCAATGGAAAATAATTTTTTTTAGAATAATGTGTTTTTCATCCCAGAAAGGTACTAATTCCAAAATAATGTATAAAAATAATTGAAATTTAATTAATTATAGTATATATAACTATTAATTAATTAATTTACTTTTATATCAGTTTAAAATATTTAAATTACTTTTACATTAAATGAAAATGATAGTTTTTATTAAAATATGTATTTTTTAGTATTCACTAAAAAGTTAATCTTTTGAAAAAATTATCAAAATTCAATCCAAATTTTATTTTTATAATATTAATAAAAAACTATTTTAATTTTATCAAATAAATTTTATAAAAGGATTAAATATTAAATTTATTTATTTTGTTATAGAATGATATAAATACTTCTTTTTGAAGAAAACAAATATTTAAAAAAAAATATACATTGCTAAATATTGTGTGTTTATTTAATAATCCTAAAAAATATGTAATTGAATAAGAAATTCATATATATTTAAATTATATTTTTAATATTATTAAAAACCAAAAAATTTGACAGGTAGTTTATAATGGTTCTGTTAAAATAATAATATTTTTGAGTTTATTTAAGTTTAGTGTTCCATGAAATGTAAACTATCATAGAAGTAATATTTATTAAAAAATAATGATACCTTACGATTTTGTGGTGTTATATAATTACCCAAATAAAATGAATTCCACCCTCTAAATTCATTACTTATATGTAAAAAAATTTGATACCCATACATTATCCAATCCATAAGTTCATATGTAGCATCATCTAGACAGGTGTTTTACTAGAAAACATTGACTAGGTGACTGGTCCTGTTTCACAGATTGTTATCTATTCAATCAATAATACTTACAATTTGTTCCTCATAAAAAATATCTTTCTCTAGTCATATGATATGTACAATATATGTAGAGACACATTGAACACATATTGGACTTGAGCATGGTTTGGTGGAAGCACTAATTTATAAGACACAGTACTGATATGATCAAGAATGTAAAGAAAAAAATTCATACAATTTTTTATTACATATAGATAAATAATGATATTCATTGGAAAATTCATTTTTTGGAAACCCCCATCATAAAAGGGTCAATATAAAATCCTCTTAAAAATATGGAATGAAAAATGCGAAGTTCCCCAAAAACACATGATTCCGATTAGTATAAAATTAGTTTAACATATATATAAATATATGAAAAGACTTCTACATATTATGTTTTATGGATAATGAAAGGAAACCTGGTCAAGATAATGTTGGTGAACAAAAATCTATAGGCCAAATAGGTCCGAAAAGTACATCGATATCATAAAAAATTGATGATATTAGTATCCAATTTTATTTCAAAATCATTACTGAAGATATACAATCTTTGTTTCATTTCATATATACATTATAAATCAGTTTTTGTGACATTATAAATTTCAACATTTTTTAATATTCAAATAAATCATGTTTAATGATTAATTCTTGAGGAACTAGTGGATCATAAGATTCATAAATGGATGACAAGTCATTCTATTTATCTCTAGTTGTCATCATAACAAGATAGTTGTCACTTTTTATCCAATGTACATAAATACTCATATTCTTAATTAATAAATTAATATATAAATCAAAATCCAAAGTTGAAATTAAATACATTTATAAAGTCTCACTCATATGAACCTTCCAAAATACTATAATCCTTTTTTTATTAAAGGTCCCTAAATTTTTAAAATCAACTAATCATTAATCTGCTAAAGAACATGATGTAGCTCTTAATTTTCACACACCAAAAATGAAAATATATTTATAATGTATCATTTTTAAACATTGTAATATCTAAAATTATGATAAAACCATAGGGAAAACAAGCTTGTTTTCCATAAATAACACTATCCTCATACCAAAAATAAAAAATTCATAAAATTTAATCCTAAAAACCAATTTTTTCTTCACATTACTTATCATTTAATATGATATTAATACTCTCCAATTTATTTTTTCAGAATCCAAAATCTATTTATATCATTAACATCCCGTCATCTTGTATATATAATGTTTTAGGTTTAACTTAATCACGTGTTCTAAAAATTATCACATTACAAACGTAATCAATTTTTAATATTTCCGGTACCATTGAATATATACATTCAAATACTTAAGTAATCACTAGAGTAGAATAATCATAGATGTTTCATTATATCACAATATCATGAACTTACTTCTACAATATTTTTCATGAAATCCAATGCATAAATAATCCATTACTCCACTTCGTTCTTAAAATATAAACCATGATTTTTCATTTTAATCCTTAAAACACATTTTATATCATAATTCATTCATAGTCTCTTCTTCCTCACCAATATAACCATTTATGATATAATCATTAAAATTATCTTCTTAATTATTCCCCATAGGTATTAGATTTAACTATTTCACACACATTGCACATATAAAACATTTAATTGTTGACGATTATTTATGAATACCATTATTCTTATCCAATGAATAAACATAACCTTCCAATTTTAATTAGAAATTAATTTCTTTTTGTTCTTCTTTTTAACACTCAATAAATCTTCTAGTCCCTTTGAAAAATTATTATTAGTTCCTTTTAACTCCCCAAGATTCTACGATACGTTTCCCTTTGAATAATATAATAGCATGCATTGTACGTAATATGGAGTTTTAATACACCACGACCAGTCAAAATAGACGTTATGAATAGTAATACCCACATATTTAAATTTTATAAATTTTATTTTTCAAAATGGACTCCATTTTTGAATTCGTAATATCGAAATTAGCTTAGGTTGAATTTTTGGTATTTTTCTAAAAACTAAATTTTTTTTATGAATAGTGAAAAACACAACATTATTGTTTAAAACCGAAACAATATTTAAATAATTAGTTATTTTATTTAAATTTATATTAGTTAAAAAAGGTAAATAATTATTATTTATGTTAAATTTAATTCATTAGAGTCATTTTATAATTATATTATGTAATTTTAATTTTATTGAACTTTTTACCATCTTTTACCAACCTTCTAGGCACATTTACAAATTTGCATAAAACTTAATTTTACCAATTCTGTGAGTTGAATTCCAAAAATCTAAGAGACACAGTTGATATCAGTATGTTTAATGTGGATTAATAATATGAAAATAACTTTGGTGAAATTAACTTTTGTCTTTTATTTACCACGATTAAAAATATATAGTGTAATTAAATGTAAAAATGAAATTTTTATTACCCTAATAAATGTCTTAATTTTATTAGATAAGTGTATTTTGTACCAAAGAAACTTATTAATAAAATATAATCATTTTTTTCCACATGGATTAGATTAATACATTTTTTATTATTTTATTTAAACAAGAGTTAAAAGTGTCAAATTTAAATTTTCATAACTAAAACATTTTTAATATAGGGTTAACCATAAGTTAAATTCAACTATAAATATTAATTAGAAATATAAATATATTTCCAACATTATCATTTTTATTTATATTTTTTAGACTTTATGTAAATAAATTTATTTTTGAGACAATGATGATGCAGTAATTACCTTATTAATGAATGATTAAAATAATTGATATTATAAAGATCCAAATAAATGTAAATGGAGTCTTATGATGAATTAAAATAATTTTCTAGGTTAACATGATATGTTAGGGATGATTAAAGGTATTTTTTTGAATTGATAATGTTGTTAGGAATTTCTCAAAAACTAAATACCAAATAGTGTCAAAATTGAAAAAAATTAGTTTTTAAAATTAATACTATATTATTAATTGATATAATAGTTCAAAAAATCTATGTATTAGACAAAGGACCTATATAATAATAGATACTTGATTAATGAACCACTTGGGGTTCTCTTGGAATTTTATGGTATGTTTAGTAACCATATTATATAATGATATAAAAATACATGGTAAATTTTAAACAATTTAACCAAGAGTTAAATCTCAAAGATAAGGTTAATAATGTGACCTAAACCTATATAAAACCAATTGGTTTATAATTGTTGACACATCGTCACCTTAGCATTGAAATAAATCATTTTCTATCCATTATAATCTGAATATTATTGTAACATAAAATAATATTTCATGGTTTTCCTAAAGTTACCCTCACATCTCTTATAAAAGGGTACTTCCTGTTATCTTAATTTCACACCTCCAAAGACATTTGGCTCGGCCAAACCTTGCTTAAATATCCTCCCAATTACCCTCACTTCAACTTATTGGACTAACATTGATTATAGATCCATCCTATGGAGCTCTTTTGATTAACTCAAAAGGAATCCCCCGAAGAAGAGGTAATAATTTCACTACCTCTTTCAAAGTTCTTTTATTCTTCCACTTCCTCTTTCTTTTTTGATTCCATACAAAAATAATAATATATATTACCTTATAAATACTATGATGTTATATATATTTTATAAATTAATTCGTTATTCTAGCCATTCTATGAATGACATGTAAGAAACATGCGTACGTACGACTTACCGTCTCCGCGTCGTTGTGTAGTTTGTTATCCAAACACTTCATCATTAGGATGTGTATAGTAAGAAGTATAAATGAAGTAAATAATAAATATAAAATGTTAATGATTCTTTATACATTATATAAAATACAATTACAAGTGATTTAACCATCAATAGAATGATATTTTTGCTCGTGCATATGTATAGATTACTAACTCCATGAATGCGATGAGATTCATTCCCCATCATAATCATTCAAGAATAATTTTTATTTTATGATAAAAATTATTGTTTAAGAAATTAAAATCATTCTATATATGAATCAAATACATCATATCCATATAAAACATGGCTTACTTCATATGAAGGAAAATGAATCAGTTAACACCCAAAATGATGATACTACTAAATTATTCTTAACAAAGAAATATTAGAAGATCATAAATGTTATCAAATTTATGTATATGGTTATTTTATAATTTAATAATGATGATTTAACTAATATAACAGAGTTTAATGTAACCTTGATCAAGGAAAATTACATGGTAAGGGTTAATTCTACAATCTCTTCATTATCCGAGGTTGTTTATACTTGAGTATCTATAGGGACCTCTTTATAATCCACATCCGTATTTCTTGAAGATGTATTTAAAAACATTTTAAATATTTGTTAGACTATATTTTAAAGACATTTATTCATTTTTTTTACTTTTTATAATATTTTTATAAAGTAATCATTCTGTTGTTTTCCAAACAATGTCTTTTACGACCTTTTCGACAAAATTAAGGAAAGAATGTATTTTTAAATTATACAGTGGGTGTGGCTATTTTCTGCTATTATAACACCTTTGAAGATTAGAGTACATACTTCTTTTACTATATTCAACATAAATGATTTCTTTTATAATAATGTGACTTTTAAATTATTTCAAAATAGAATTATGTATTTCTTTCTTATAGTTTTCATTTCACCTATGTCAACATCAATTGTTGGATTTTAAACTTGTTTGATGTTGATTTATTATGATTCAAATCTTCCATATTGTATTGAAAGTTTTGTGATATGTTTGAATTTGGATGTGTTATTTTTATACCATTAATGGTTTATAGATAATGTATTGACATTTCGTATGCTAGTTTTAATACGAATGTTTATGTTATGTTTAATCATTTTAATATTAGGAATGTATTGGACATAGTTAGTGATAGGTGGAGCCTGCTATAACTCCTCGATGGATCCGTAGGTATCAAAAAAAACTAGTGTCTTGGCACATGGCCTTGAAAAAAATATTATTTGTAGTCTTTACATGAGGAATTCACTATGTGGTTATGATGTCTAGAATTATGCATTCCATCATTATGAAATTTGATATTGTTATGAAATGGGATTATTCGACTAGTAGAATATTTATGTGAATAAGTAAATGGAATTATTTGATTTATATTTTCCATATTAAGCATAAGATTATGTTTAAAAGTCTTATGTATCAGTCTTATAAATTTCCTTAAATGTTTAGGCGTATTTAGGAAATATTGTGCTATATTGTTATCCTTACTGAGGATCTGAACTCACCCATTTCTTATGTTTCATTTCTCCCAGGATGCGAATAATTATTTTACGATTAACCTGTAAGAATTTTCTATGGGATAAGAGTGTGTTCGAAGGGGCCACAATGATCTTATTTTTCTTTATTTTATTATGTAATGTAAAAATTATGTATGTATTTAGTACTTCCAAGCCTACAAAACTAATCAGTCTTTCGAAACATGATCTTTTGTGATCATACCAATGTTATCAATTAATTCACCAACTCTAGGTAACTAGGGTTGGGGAATTACAGTTGGTATCATAGGATGTTTAGTACAAACCTTTGATGCTAGATTTAGAAAAAATCTAATTAGATAACATTACCCTAAGATATAATTTGAGAAATAATATAGAAGAACATCCTAAAATTTTGGTAATTTAGAGATTTTATTTATTTTACAAGAAATACATCCCTCTCAGGATACAAGCAGGTAGTGGCGGATCTGACATAGATGTTCCTAGGAGTGATAACTCTGACACGGTGTTCCAGGCATGATCTGGGGATCCTAGTACATGACAAAAGGCCTTACTACAATCTTGGTTACGACACTACAATGGGATATGCTTATGATAATTCACATTTTCATTACAAAACATTATGAAGGATTTATGATTATATAACTCCTAAAAGAAAATATTTTTATGATTATGGATTATATCCATAAAATTTCAATTAATGTAACATATTTCACATCATTGGAATTGTATATTTCTATTCATAAAAAATCTAGTATATTCTACAGTTTAGAAATAGAACCTAGTGGGATGAATGAAAACTGTATCAATTCATGTAATCCATGGAGGGATTTCCCTCTTAATTAATATAATTATAGTGTAGTTAGTGATGCAATAGGTTCTGAATAGATTATCACCATACTAAGACAACTCACTCTCGTTATGAATAATAACCATACCCGTATTGAGCACCCTGATCCACAATGTGAAAGATAAATGTTAGAAATATTCATGAGGAAAAAACAACCAATGTACAATGGGACTACAAATCCATTTGTAGTTGAGCAATGGACAAGTTCCTTAGAAAAAATATTTCATGCTTTGGGTAGTAGCGAAATGAAAAAAGTTGTCATTTATTTTTATCACCTCACGGGAGATGCATATCAATGGTGGTCATTATTTCAAAACACATAGTAGTATGAAGAATTATCAAATATGGAATGAAGGGATTATAATGATATTTTCTTAGAAAAATTATGTCCACATGACTATTGAGTAGATATGGGAAGGCAATTTCTGAGTCTGAGGAAAAAAGAGGATGAGAATGTTGCAATATAAGGCTAAATTTAAATAGATAGTGAGGAATGTATAAGATTATATACGTAACCCAAGGAGTAAGATTGATCAATTATTTGATGGGTTAAAACCATTTATCCTTCTAGAATTATCCTCACAATCTTTCTCGTCATATGAAGATATATTATCATGTTCTATCAAAATCGAATAATAATTCTCTATGTCTTATGACTTTAAATAATAGCAAGGGAAGAAGGGATCTGATGAACACTCTGGAGATGGAAATAATGGGAAGAAGTGAAAATTTGAATATTCATCCTGTGGTAAATGTGGGATGAAACACCCTAGTACTTCCTTGAAGGGAATGGGAGCCTGTTTCATGTGTGTTGAAAAAGGCCACCACCATCGTGATTTCAAGGGAAAGAAAGAGGATATCGATGATGAATGATACAATTATAGAGAAATGAGGAATTATGAAAATGAATGTCCTAAACTTCAAAGAAATTTACCTCAAAAAAGTCCAAGGGAGCAATGCCAAACATATTCGATCACTACTACTGAGGTTAAACCTCTGAAAGACATGTTGGCAAGTAATTTAATGGTTTCCTCACATTTAGACAATGCATTATTTTATTCTAGATCTTCTCATTGTTTCAAATCTTCCCAGTTTTCTAAGAAAATTAGATATTTCCAATTTTATTTAACAAGGAAGTTGTCAGTCAAAAATCGTAAGGGAAGTATCATTGCAACAATGTTTTCTGAATCAGTCCCCATTAGGTCATAAAAATTTTATTTATCTATTTATATCATCTTCATACTCGTGATTTAATTTTATTTAATCCTTTGTATGGATTGAATTTCAGGCCATGATGTGAAACATTATAGTAAGAAGAATGAGGTTACAATTTTCGATTATTATAAGGAGTAACTTATCTTTTGAGAAGAAACATCACCACCTGATTATTTTCTAGATCCACCCGCAGCAGTTCTACTAAATTAAATTATTGGGGAGGAAGTGAATAAAATAACTATGGGAGAAGAAATGAATGTTCGAAAAGAGGACATTCCTATAGTACAAGAATATGTTGATTTTTTCTAGAGGATTTACCTGAACGTCCTTAGGAATGATAAATTGAGTTTTCCATTGATTGAATTCATGGATCAATGCACATATTGAATAACCCATATAGAATGGACATAATGGAATTAGTGGAACTAAAGAAACAAATAGAGAAATTTAGTAATAAATAATTTATTCACCATAGTGTTTCTCCATGGGGATCCCCTATTATTTTTGTTAAGAAGAAAGTCATATCTATGAGGTTGTGCATTGACTACATGGAGATCAATGATATAAAAATAAAGAAAAAGTATCCCCTACCTCGCATTGATTATCTATTTGATCAAATTCATGGAGCTCAATATTTTTATAAGATTGAACTTCGATATGGAATCACCAGTTGTGTGTGAAGAATGAGGACATTCCAAAAAAGCAATTCGAACTAGGTATGGGCAATGCAATTTTACAGCAATGCCTTTTGGACTAACTATTGATCCCTCTGTTTTCATGGATCTAATGAATAGGTGTTTAATGGAATATCATGAGGAATATTTAGCGGTATTTATTGATGATATATTGGTATACTAAAAAATCTATGAAGATCATGAAAATCACTTGTGTACTATTCTGAAAACCTTCAAAAGAAATCAATTATATGGGAAGTTCAGCAAGTGTGAATTATAGCTTCTAAAAATTTCTTTTCCTGGCCATATTTTCTCTATGGATGGAATCTCTGTCGATTTTTCAATGACTAAGTCAATCCAAGAATTTCTATCACTGAAGAATAGAACTGAGGAACACAGTATTATTGGTTTAGCAGGTTATTATCGATGTTTCATCCAAAATATTTCCCAATTGGTAAACCAATTATCCAATCTCACAAGTAAAGGGGTTAATTTTTTTTAGAAAAAATAGTGAAAAATGTTTTGAAGAACTAAAGAAAATATTTGTCAATCGATCTATCTTGACTCTACTATTGGGGAACTATGGGTTTGTTATTTATAGTGATGCATCAAAGAAAGGGATTGGTTTTGTCTTTGTGTATAATAATATGGTTATTTCCTATACATCCCAACATCTAAAAATTCATGAGTAAATTTATCCCACTCATGATCTAGAGTTATCCGCTATAATCATTGCTATGAAAATATGGAGACATTATCCCTCTGGTAAAAAATATGAGATTTATACAGATCACATAAGATTGATATATATTTCCTCTTATAAAGAACACAAAATGAGGCAAAGATGAATGCTTGAACTGCTCAACAATTATGATTTCACTATACACTGCCACACTAGGAAGGCAAATAATAGGGAATTTGCTTTGAGAATAAAGTATCATGGAGTTTCAAACAACATGAGAGTTTAAAGGGATCCTATTTTCATGGATCTAGTAAAGAATGATATTGGAATAACCATGGAAGGTGAAACATCAATACTTTTTCAAATGGTAACGAAACTATCTTTATTAGAAAGGATAAAAAGCTCTCAGACTAATGATGGGGAGGTTCAAAATAAAATTAAATCTTAAAACGATAGTTCATTGATCAACTTCATATATGAAGATGAGATTTTAAAATTTGGGAAGAGACATTGTGTTTTGAAATACCTGATCTAAAAAGGGAATTGTTTAATGATTCTTATAGATCTAATTTCTTTATACACCCTGCTAGCAATAAGATGTATAGAGATTTGAAGGAACATTTTGGGTGGGACAACATGATGAGGGAGATTTATAATTATGTTCCAAGAGGTATAGTTTGTCAACATGTAAAGTCTGGAAGACAACATCCTAGAGGAGTCCTAAAACCTCTTCCCAAACCTAAGTTGAAATGAGATGATATTACGATAGATATTGTCATGGGGATACCAAAGACTCCTAAAAGGAACAATGGAATATGGCTCATCATTGATTGTCTTACCATGTCCACACATTTTCATGCTATAAGAGAAGATTTAAAACATGAAATTTTAGAAAGACTATATATTAATGATTTTTTATGACTTCATGGAGTACCCCTATTGATTTTTTCTAACCGCGATCCTTGTTTTACATCGAGATTCAAGAAAAGTCATCAGAAATCCTTGGATACAGAACATTTTTTGAGCATTTCCTACCACCCTCAAACAGATGGACAATCAGAATGGACGATTCAATCATTAGAAGTCTTTTTGAGATCTTTCTCACATGACTTTCAAGGTATGTGGGATTAGTATTTACCTCTAGTTGAATTTTCCTATAATAATAGCATCCACTCAACTATTCAGATGGAGCCATATGAAGTGTTATAAGAAAAGAGATGTCGCACACCCACTTGTTGGGATGATGTTTTTGAATAAAAAATCATAGGCCCAGAACAAATTTTGGAATCAATGGCAAAGGTGAAGGTTATCTAAACCCACATAAAAATAGCTTAAAGTTGGGAAAAGAGCAACACCAAAAACTGGAGGAATGATTTGGAATTTCAAATAAGAGATCATTTTTTTGAATCTATCTCCATGGAAGGGTGTTATATGATTCGGTAAGAAAGGAATATTATGTCCTAGGTACATCATACCTTTCAAAATTCTAGAATGAATTGGAGTTGTAGCAAACCATTTGGCAACGCTTCCATGTCTCTCCAAAGTCCATGATGTGTTCCACATATCACTGTTGAGAAAATACATGCCTGACCCAACCCATGTACTCACCTATGTGAAAATTGAACATGAAACTAATATGTCTTGTTGTGATGATCTTTTGAAGATTCTTGTTACAAGAGAACAAGTGTTGAGAAACCAGATAACTCGTCTAGTAAAAACACTATGGATAAATCAGAAGCTGGAAGAGGCGACATGGGAACCCGAGGAACATATAATGAAGAAAAATATGAATCTTTTATGCAGTAATATTCTAGATATTTAAATGATGAAATTATTTTAAGGAGGGGAGAATATAACACCCCAAGCTTCTATGGAATGTTTCTCTTTTAAAAATTCAATAGCTTGCGTTGTACACAACATAGCGTTTTAACACACCACGACCAATCAAACTAGCCGTTATGAATAGTAAAACTATCATTTCAAAATTTTATACATTTAATTTTTGAAAATGGACTTCATTATTGAATTCAAAATATCTAAATTATGGTAGGGTGAATTTTTGGTATTTTTCTGAAAACATTCATTTTTTTGATGAATAGTGAAAAGCAATGTGTTACTATATAAAACCGATTATTTATTTAAATAATTAGTTATTTTATTTAAATTTATATTATATAAAAATAGATACAGAATACCTATTTATGGTCAATATAATTAATCGAAGTCATTTTATAATAATATTAGATATATAAAATTTTATTGAAATTTTTACCGGCTTTTATCCACCTTCTAGGCGCATTTGAAAATTTGCATAAAACGTAATTTTATCACTTCTGTGAATTGAATTTCAAAACTCTGAGGGACATGGTTTATATGAATAAGTAAAATTTGGTTCAATAATATGAAAATAATTCTTTGTAAATTGTAACTTTTGACAGTTATTTACCATAGTAAAAAGTTAATTCGGTAGTTAAAAGTAAAAATGATATTATTATTTCCTGAAAAAATTTCTTAATTATATTGGATAAGTGTAATTTAACAAAAAACAACCATATGAATAATATATGATCCTTTTGGTCCAATTTTATTAGATTAATACATTTATTATTATTTTATTCAAAGAAGAGTTAAAATTTTTAAATTCAAATTTTCACAACTAAAACATTTTTAATATAGGGTTACATATATGATAAATTCTCTTATAAATATTAAATATAAAGATAAATAGATTTATTACATAATGGTATTTTAGTTATAATTTTTAGACTTTAAATAATTAAATTTATTTATGATACAATGATGTTGCAATAATAACCTTTTTAATGAATGCCTAAAATAATTGATATTATAAATATCCAAATAAATGTAAATTGAGAATTTTGATAAATTCCACTAATTTTATCAGTTAAGATAACATGTTATGGTTTATTAAATAAATATTCTTCAATGTGATAAAGTTTTTATGACTTTCATAAAAACAAAATACCAAATAGTTTCCAAATTGACATAAATGAGTTTTTATAACAAATACTATATTATTTATTGATATAATAATCCTAACTATCTAAGGTTCACCCAAAAGAATAATATAATAAAATATATTTCATTAATTAATTAATTTTGTTTCTATTTTCATATTATATTATGATTATTAACCATATAATATAATGTTACAAGGAGACATGGTAAATGATAAACTATTTAACCAAGAGTTAAATCTAAAAGATAATCTTAATAAGGTTACCTAAACCCATGTAAACCCAATTGGTTGAGATTTTTTTGACCCATCCCAATCTTATGCTGGAAATAAATCATTTATGAGTCATTATATACCTAATATGATTGATAAATAAAATAATATTTCATGGTTTTCCTAAAGTGACCCTCACCTCTCTTATAAAAGGAAACTTCCCCTTATCATAATTTCATACATCTAAATTTATTTGGAACAACCATAACCTTCTCAAATATCCTCCATAATACCTTCAATTATACCTAGAGGCCTTAAATTGATCATTAAGTCAACCAATTGATCCTGTTTGATCAACTCAAAAGGAAATACTCAAAGAAGATGTAATAATTTCACTACCCCTTTCAAAGTTATTTTCTTCTTCCACATCTCTATCTTGGTTGTCTCCATAAAATAATAATAAACTATGTACCTTATACATACTGTGATGTTATTATAAATATTTTACAACCATATTAATTATTATATCCATTCTATGAAGGAAAAGTCACCATACGTGTGTACGTTTGTCTTACCATCTCCATGTCGTTTTGTAGTTTGTTATTCAAACAATTCATTATTTTAATGGGTATAATAATGAAAATAACTGATGTAAATATTAAATATAACATGTCAAGAATTATATATATATATTATATTTTATAAAATTACATACTGTTTCACCATCAATAGAATGATACTGTTGCTCGTGCATATGTATGGATTACCGTCTCCACAAACGCGATGAGATTCATTCCCCATCGTTATCATTAAAGAATAATTTTCATTTTAGTATATAAAGTTTTTTTAATAACTTAAAATAATTCTGGATATTAATCAAATACCTCCTACACATAAAAAACATGGCTTATGTAACCAAGCATATAAAGTAAAATGAATCATTTAACACCTGAAAATGATGATACTACTGAAATAATATTAACAAAGAAATATTAGAATATAATATATGATATAATATTTATGTATGTGGTTCTTGAATATTTTATTAACAATGATTTAACTATTATACATTAGTTTAATGTACCCTGAACCAAGGAAAAGTATGTGGTAAGGGTAAATTATACAGTCACTTTATTATCTGAGGTTATTTATATGTGTGTATCTACTGGGAACTCTCTATCATCCACATCCATGCTTCTTAAAAATATATTTCAAAACATTTTGAAAATTTCGTAGACAATGTGTTATATTGATTTATACACTTTTTTTAGTTTTTATAATATTTTTATAAATGAATCATTTCGTCGATTTCCAAAAAATTTCCTTTATGTCCTTTTCGACAAAATTAATGAAAGAATTCTTTTTAACTAATACGGTGGGTGCGGCTATTTTCCGACGTTATTACACCTTCAAATATTCCCTTACAATATTATAAGAATATTTTAAAAATTAATGATTTATTTTATAATAATGTTACTTATAAATTTTTTCAAAATAAAAAGGGTTATTTCCTTCAAATAGTTTTCATTTCATTTATTTAAACATCCCTTGATGGATTTTAAACTTGATTGAAGTTGATTTATTGTGATAGAAATCATCCATATTTTATTGAAGGTTTTGTGATATGTTAAAATGTCGATGTGTTATTTTTATACCATTCATGGTTTATGTATAATGTATTTACCATTCGCATGATAGTTTTATTATCAATTTTTATGTTATGTTTAAACCTTTTCATATTAGGAATGCATTGGACTTAATAAGAGACGAGTGGAGCCCGCTATAATTCTTCGATGCATTAGTAGGTCACCTCAGACAAACTAGTGTCCCGGCACAAGGACATGAAAAAATATTATTTTTAATCATGGCACGAGGCCTTGAATATGTGGTTATGATGTTTGGAATTATACATTCCAACATTTTGAAATTTTCTATTGATATTGCATGTGATTATTCAACTAGTAGAATATACATGTGAATAAGTAAAAAGAATTATTTGATTTATATTTGCCTTATTATACTGATGTTTATGTTAAAAATGATTATATTTTATTCTAATACATTAACTTAAATATTTATTCTTAATTATGAATGTTTCTTCAATATTCTTATCCTTACTAAGCATCTGAGCTCACCCATTTCTTATGTTTTATTTTTCCCATGATGCTGAGAAGTATTTTACGATTAACATACTGGAGTAGGATAAGGGATAAGAGTGTGTTCCAAGGGGACACAATGATGTTAGTTTTATTTATTTCATGGAATAATGTAAAACCAATGTATTAATCTAGTAAATCCTATGCTACTAAACTAATCTCTCTATCGAGTCTTGATCTTTGGTGATCATGCCAATGTTATTTAATAATACACTAACTCTGGGTAAATAGGTTTGGGGTGTTACATTCCTCTACCAAAATGCTTTTCATGTGGAATTTTGAATTTTATTTCTTATATGGGTACCCTAAAACTCCATCTTTACCTTATTTATTGTATTAAAAAAATTAGAAAATTTGAGAGTATAGATTATATTATGAAATTTATGATTGGGAATAATAAAAAAGATTCACCCTCTGAATCCCTTTTTAATTTTTTTCTCATGAGTAAGACCATTCAATTTTCAATCACATCTTCCAATAATTAGATCCCCCTAGAACCATCCATTTTTAAAACATGAAAATGATAGTGCGAGAAACAATAATCATAGTAAGAAACCACATAATCAAGGGAGTTTCTTATAAAATTTAAATCTATGAAAACATGGTTTAATACATGGATATTATTGAATGTTACCATTATTCTAGGATTATAAATTATACATAGACTTATTGATGGGGTTATTACTTAAGGTTATATCATTATTACTTCCAAAAGATATTTAAACCATGATCTGATACAAACTAGAATGACCCCTTATTTTCATACATAGATATTTCATCTAAACAGAAAAATATAATTTACATAAAATATAAAAACTATACTATAACCATATGATTTTGTGTATTTGGAAATAAGGAATCATAAATAACTGGTTCATTGATCATCTATATTGTCTGCTTCTTATTCTTTAATTACTATAAACCTTTTTTATTGATTATACATGAAACATTTATTGATAAACAAGGAAAATAAACATAATAAATTATTGAGCCTGGAGGCTCAATAAGGGTAAACAAGGGAGATATAAATCATAAAAAAATATTAAGGTAATAAGAAAATGATCATAACATTTAAAAATTATTAAAAATATATCCATGATCATAATATTGACTCATTTAATAAATCATTGAATTTCATAAAATATGAATAATAAAATAACAATATCCATGATAGAATAAAATTGGAATAAGACATGGAATTTTTGTATAAAAACAGGAATAGAAATTTAATCCCTTAGTAGAAAAGGGTAATTTCCAAAACATACAAGGTCACAATATGGGTTCTAACACCTCATGGGTGGGAGACACCACCATCTCTCGTGGAATACCATTCCTCATTCTAGAGTGGTTTCACTTCAAAAACTATAACAGTAGTAAAGGATCACTCCAAAGGCCATCCTAGAAAACAACGTCCCTTAATTAATTGAGTTCACTCATCATTGTAGTTCTATCTTACAAAATAAAATTCACTTCTTATTCCAATACTATCTTACTAAACCAAGTATTCTAACTATTTATTTCAGGTCTATCTTATTATATATAAATCACTATCCAATGAATTGGAGGGTGATATAAGTCCCACCTATAATTGGTTATAATGTGTCCACCATTCTATGTAATAGCATAAGATTCATCCTTGGATATATTGTAACCAATGTTACATAAAAAAACCATAAATATTTGTTGTAGAGTAAAATAATTCATTCATTATATCAGAAAACATGTAAATAAATAATCTTCATAAACCCTTCATCATAACATATATCCTGGAAAACAATTGGGTTTCATAAAAATCATTCCATTATAAACATTAAACAAACATAAAAATAATAATTATAGTATCATAGAATAATATATCTATTAAAAAATATAAAATCAAATAATTTTATCTTATATGGAATATAATTTTGAAATATAACTTGAAATAATTCATGAAAAATAATATTTCCATTTTCAAATCATTTAAATTTCAGCTTCTCAACATTTATAAAAGGAAAATTTTTTCTTTCAAAATAATCCTATTAGATTTTAAAGGTATCATCAAAGTGTTAATTTTTCATGATGAAAAAATATTATACCCATTATTTATAATTTTAAAAAAATATTCCTTCCATATTTTTGTTGGATTAGTTACAAAAAAATTATTTAGAAAAAAAATAAAATAATCCTTTCATACAATTTTGTAAAAAGTAAAACATGAGTAAATATAAATTAAAAAACCATAATAGTATAATAAAACCTTTTTTGGAATTAATTTTAGAAAAAATTGACATAGATTTATATGGGAAACATTAAAAAGATATTTTTGAAAATACATTCCCTTATAAATATCATATCATTGAAGTTTGAACTAATAAAACAGATCAATTATGTGTATCTGATGTGAATACATGTTTTTTTAAATTAAATTTATATAATTAACGGTCATCCCACCAATAATATTAAAATTTAATAATTAATTATGTATAATTTTAACCTAATTAGTGGAATTTGAGTTAAGAAATGATTTTCCAATTTCAAATTCGAAGAATGTTATGCACCGTAAAAATAATATTTATAAAATTGAAAATTGAATAACATTAAAAAAATTATACTAAAGATATTATATATTAATGGTAATAATATAAATCAATAATAATAAAAAAGGGGTGAAATTTAAATATATATCAGAAAAGTAAAAGTGAGATGAGAAACACTTACCACAAAAATCACTTTAGTTTTGTGTATATTAAACTCATATAACAGTTTATAATTTGTTATATATTCATTTAATAACTCAATTTATATTTATAATACCTTATAATATACTTTTATAATAGCATACCACCTCATTATTAATAATATTTCATTATTTTCATTGTTTTGGCTGCATTAGTTTCATTGTTTCATTGTATGTTCACTTGTTTTGAATTATGGATTTTTATGTAGAATAGAATCAAAACTAAATATGATAAATTAAATGGTTTTCATGAAATTTTATATATTTAAATGTTCCCATATATAATTATTGTTTCTAGTATTAGTAAGGTTCATTTTATTAAATGTTAATAATAAATTCATAGTTTATTTTGGTGGGTTTTCCATCCATGAAAAATTAAGTTCACTTTATTTAATATTACATCTATATTTTAGGTTCATAGAATTAAATAAGATATATTATATCCACTAAAACTTTATTTTACTATAAAATTACATTTTTGACCATCATTAAAGGTGATAGTGGAATATTAACAGATTCATTATTCATGGAGATGGTTAACCACTATAATTTGGAAGGTGGATTCATTTCATTGAATAACAAGTGATGATAAAAGGGATAGATATAAGATATTTTATTAGAAATATAATATTAAAATATATACAATGTAAATGATTTATTATTATTTTATGGATAAAGTATATAAATAAAAGTTTGATGAAGAAAAGAAATTAACAGAGGTTCTTTGAGAAAGTTACCTCTTCAATACCACATCCTTGAAGGACCCCTAAAGGAACAATGAATTGTTATTTGGGTGGTACTAAATGAAATATAGTGTGGAAAGAGTGGTAAGGATAGGGTTTTCTATATATGTTATTCTTTTTATGTATTTTGATGAAAAATGGATGGTTAGGATTGATATTTATACTTGAGGATTAGTGGTTTAATGTGATTAAATAAAGAGTATTTTATATTTAAATCCTACACCATTTGGGTGGAATTAATTAAAACTAATTTAGATATTAAATAATGTTATAATTTATATTTAAAATTAATAAAAAAATAAAAAACCTATTTATTGTTGTAGTTTTTAGTTATTTTTTCCCCTTACCATTTAACTCTACCGTATTACATAATTTTACTTATACCGCAGTAATTTTTTTACCAAGGTATTTTTTTATTCCTAAAAAATATAATAACATTATAAAATAATTTTTCTTCTTAATTAAACATATTGAATCAATTTTTAAAATGTTAAAAAATATAAGTTTCAATGTTATATTTATAAATTAAACATTTAAAACGCCACAAAAAATATAGATTTAGAAAATATTTTCTTTTAGACCAAAAATGTATTTATACCAAAATAAGTTACAATGATTGTTTAATTTTAATTGATTAGATTATTTATAAATAATTATTAATAATTTATCTGAGATCAATTTAAAAAATAATAATATTTTAAGAAAAATATAAAATGATGGTTTAATAAAAGATGATAATTTTTACAATTAAAGGAAAAATTAAACATTTATGAAAATTTTAAAAAAATTATCCTATGATAATTTCAACATTATGAATCCAAATATGTAGTTTATTTCAACAAATAAATTTTCTAAAAATGTATATAAATAATTATATTTATTTTATCAGAAAAAGAAAAAGAAATTTCTTTTTGAAGGAAACATATATTATAAGAGATAATGTGTTTACTAAAATATACATGTTTATTAAATATGAATAAATAATTTTCAGTTGAAAAATGAATTCATATAAAATTGGTAAAATATTTAATTAGATTAATACCCACTATTTTAATGAATTTTTTTAGTAACTACATTTAAATAATAATATTATATGTTCATTTAAGCTCGGTGTTCCATGCAATGTAATATATCGAATAAATTTAAGTTACTCAGAATTATATATACCGTAAAATCATATGGTGTTATACACACTTCATATAATACATTAAATAATTTTTTGGAAGAAATTACTTAATAAACATTAATATATTTAATGGTTTTCGATGGAAAATTTAGAATGTATATAAATGATTAAATTAAATCTGATTACATTAACATCTATATGTGTTTATTGTGTTTATAATAATAAATTATATATCTATGGTAATCATCCACATAATAAATTTGATTGATTTATGTTTAAAATTTTAATACTATTATGTTTTTTTAAATATTTTAATGTGGGTAGTGTGTATTGAATGTTTTCGTTGTGGTTTAATATGAATTTTCACATGGGATCCTCTTGTAATCAATGGTAAATAAAGGATCATTTCAATAAGAGTTTTAATTTTTCTTTTTATAATTCCCTTATCCATGATTTCAATCCCCCCTGTGTTTTACCCATAGATGGTTCCATGAGGGTTAGTTTTGTTCTATGGTTGAGGTTGTCATTGTATATCAGATAGTGATTCTATTAGTGAGGTCGAGGGATATCCTGATTAGGCCCATGGTTGTCATCCCTCATAATTATTACATTGTGTTTTGGATTTTAAATCCCATTTTTTGTTACTTTTAGTTTTTGAATTTGTTTATTCTTTGATTTCCATGTTATAATTAACTCATGATGTAACATCCGTATTATTAATAATTCACATTATATCATCGTTCTAGTATATATTACACAATATTTTATCATATAACATTATTTTTAATTTGGTCCACATTATGGAAAATGTGTTTTTTCCAATGTATGTTTATTTAAATGAGAAATTATTATTTTACCTCTAATATATAATGTTTTCCCAAAAGTAATATTAAATTTTATTACAATTCCATCAAAAAAATATAATTCAAAGTACCTTAATAAATTTTATATAAAAATAGCATAGTGATTTTTTTCATATAAAATTAGTTACATTGATTCATGGTTGTATTATAGTGGCCTACGTTTTTATCCATGATTCTAAGATCGATTTTCGTTTTAGAGTCCTAGGACCTCCCTGGGGAAAAATGTAAATTTATATTAGTTTATGACCATAGAAAAATTATCCAATTAATTGACCAATCACCTAATGTGGTGTTTACACTCATGTTAAGTTGATGTTCTGTTTAGGTAGTTGGATAGACTTTATATTAATGTATTAAAAATAATCTAAAATTATTATTCCACAGAGATGATGTTGATAGGAATTTAATATTCCACATAAATAGATCATTATATGAAAATTTTGACACATCTATTGATTCTATAATTTTGGTTATATACACAGAGATCAATAATCAATGTTAACATCATCAGTTTTCTAATCCAATTTTAGTTTCATATTTTTTAATAGAACACCAAAATACCTGTGGTTTTTCTATTTTGGAATATTTTTATTGTAATCCATAAATTAACACCTATACAACTTATAATTAGTTGAAGGGAGATTTAAGTATATCTTAAGATATCTTAGATTTTGAAGAATATAATAATTTAAGGGAATTGAAAATGATGGAAGGATCATATAGTGATGATAAAAAGATACCTAAAATAGACAACATATCAATGAAACATTATTATTCCATAGAGGTAGTAATTTTTTATATCCTTTTTTCTCCATTGTTTATGATAATACTATGGTTTTGAGTTAAAAAAACTCTTTTTTTGATTATAAAACGAAAGTATATTATTTCCTAATTACTCCCTAAATCCATTATCGATTTAAAAATACCTATTCAACTAATTATTAGGATATAAATTTTTTTACCATAACAAATTTCTTTTGGATTTTATGATTTTTATGGTTTGTCACCAAATAGAGAAGGCTTGTTTCTCCATCTTATCTTTTCTCTCCTCCTCTCACTTTCTTCTTTTATAGAATTTTATTGAATAGTGGAGGGGATGTAGGCACAGGTGAAAACGGTTCATCAATAGGATGGTTTATTAACTATTTAGTGATTTCAAGGAGATAAATGACCTATTTGAGGTGTGTGATGTTTATGGTGAGGGTTGAGGGTCTGCTACCACTAAAACCTATGTTTTGAAGAGAAGGTCGACTACTGATACAAATGATATTATGACGTGGATGAAAGTTGTGTGAAAGATAGTGAGGATAGATAGTGGTGATAATTTTGATATCATTTTATTGTAAAATTATGTTAGTTGACCAATTTGGGAATAATGAATAATCTAGACCATGGTACAATGACATGAATGTTTAGAAGATCATGCCAGCTTAGTCCTAGGTGCTACTAGATTGGCCACGTCTTCCTAACCACATAGATATAACCACATAAGCCATGAACAGTTTGAGAAAAATGAGGAAATATAATATATAAATAAATATTATTATTTAAATTTATTCATTTTATGGATTTATATAAATTATTAATTTATAAAAAAAATTATAAAATTTTTCCGTAAAAAATGAATAGTTTTATTTAACTATAATTTTTCCTATAATCATTTAAATTTATTTAAATGTTAAATCTATTTTTTTTATAAATTTAATATTATAAAAATAAATTAATTTTTGGTATCATAATATCCAATATATTTTAAGATTATTTTTTTGGGGTTTTTCTAAATTGATTTATTTTTGAGTTAATAGTTAAAAATGTCGATTTTTTACAATAATGTCGTTTATTTGTAATAATGAATGTAATTTAAAAGAACCATTATGTTTTGAATTTTGTTTTAAGGTAATATAATATCTATTTAATTAAAAATAATCTAATAATTCAATTTTAATAAATATTTTATTTTATTTTTGTGTACATTCATTTTTATGCTTAAAAGATAATTTTTTAAATACAGTTTTTCATTATATTTTTTTCACATATATTAAAAGAAATTTACAACACATTTAAAAAGTGAATTATAAATAATTTACTAAATATTTTAAATCATGAGTTCCAAATTTAATAATTTGAGAAACTTTATTTATGGTCATTTTGAATAATTATCATGTTAAAAACATGTCACCATAGAAAAGGGTAATCAATTTAATTAACATAAAAACCTTATTATTAGGGAAAAACATTAATCATTAACGGATGATGTTATTTCGACCCTTATCACCATTTCATATATTTTTTGATTCCTATTTCATTTATTAATAGATTATAATATTTATTATTTTAGAAAAATTATTAGGGTCCCACTCAACTCACTTATAAAAGGTAACTTTCTATCATCTATTTCTTAGACATTTAGATCACAATAGTTTAGAAAAAACATGATTATTACTCTCAAAAAAACCGCTACATATTTATTATATGTCATGATCTTTTCAAAAAACAAATATAATAGGTATTAATGCATAAGACAATGAGAGATATTAGAGAAGAAGGTATAGGTCCAAGAAGACCTATTTTCAGTTTTTTTTATTCTTTTACCTCCTTCAAATAATCTTAAAACATGATTTAATAATAACTTAATTGACATAAATGTAATTATATGATGGTATATACCTTTTCGTCTCCTTTTTCATCTTATTAGAAATGAGAAAATCGTTCGTGTGTATGTGTAGACTACCACCTTCACAAGGTGATGTGTTTCATTTTTCCTAACCAAAAAATACATATGGTATAGAGGACAGCAAAAATGATTATATATATATATATATATATATATATATTTATGAATGATTTATAATTTATAAATTTAATAAATTCTTAAATTATTACTCTTTCCATCAGTTGAAAATTTATAATGTCATTGATGTGTATTATGGAATACCACCTCTATAAAGTGATGTGATTCATTTTTCATCCCTACCTTTCAATGATTGTTATAAGGATATAAATAAATAATTAATTGGAAATTTAAAACATATATATATAATTTTTTTATATTTAAATATTATTTACTATATTTTATCCACCCATTGTGAAAATGAAAACGTTTTTATGAGTATGTATGGACTACTATAACCATGAGAAGATGTGGATAATTTTTCATGAATTACATATTTTTTGTTATAAAAGTTTATTTATTTAATAAATATGATAATTATAACATTTATATTATTCATTATATAATATAACCACAACCCCTTTGACCATGATTAATGCGCTGATGTGGATTTGATGTTTTAAATCGAACAATCCAAAAACATCCCATGTGAACATCACCATTTAAAAAACTAAGTAAAACATGTAAGTAAATAGAATAAAAGGAATTATTAAAATGGAAGTAACATAAATTGTTATTTAATAAAGTGGGAAACTAATATAATTTTAGGATGTATAGAATATATGAACTGATATAAGGCTGAAGGTAAAATATTTTCCTAAAATTTGTGTTTTAATGTATTCATTTAAAAACATTTATTCCATATCAATATATTTCAAAATGTTATTTTAATGTTCATATTTATATAAAAAATATTTTTTCAAGTTATTTTAAACTAATATTTGATAATATTTTATATGATTTAAAATAAAACTTTTTAATATATACTGTTTGTGTCATTTTGATTTTATTAAAAAAATTGGAAATGAATGTTTTCTAACATATATGAACTGAATTTTTTTCCCATATTCATATCCATTATTAATTATAAAGAATAAAATAAAATTTATCATTATTATATTCAATGTATAGATCTATTTTAGTATTTGTGGATTTTTTTTAAAATAGTATTTCTAATGAAACATAATCTTTTTCTTATCTTTATGAGATAAATGAATGTGTTATTAGGTGGGTGATTGAATGAAAATTCAAATAGATAATGATCATAGTTAAATACATATGTGTTTTATTGATTATATTGTTTTTTCGAGATGAGTGAGAAAAATATAGATATGGTGACAGGTGATCTTGATATCACTCTCTATTTAATTGGGTAATGTGATAAATTTAAGTAGTTATTGGTTACTATTAATAGATATAGTAATTATAAGATTTGATGATTCCATTATAAGGGTTATTCTAATGTTGAATGTATTTAAAATGTAACATGTTACCTAAATGATATGTTTTAGTGGTTTATAAATTGAATAATTTGTTTTCAAATGTTAACAAAATTATTTTATATTTTAAGGAATGTTTAAGACCTTTTTATAAAGGGGAATCGATTCATTTCGTTGAATTGAATTCACAAGTGTGTTTATATTCAATGAAAAACATACTAATATTTTTATTCCTTTATTATATTATAGGAAATTTTTTTTGAATGATATTAATAAATTGTGTCTTGTTAATGTATAATTAAAATGACATTTAAAAGCATATGTTCACAATAAAAAAGAAATAATTATTATAAATTTTTAATGTTTAAAAATATACTAATATGTTTATTTTATTTTATATACCTTACTGTATTTTATAACTCATCCCAAATATTCAAATGATTTACAATTGGAATTAGGGATGGGGATATAAGTTAATAATTTAATGGTACTAGATATGGGAGTTACCATTAAATTGATCAATTGTTCCTTAATAAGGAATTTTACTATGGATAAAACTGATACAATGTTGAAATAATAACAAATTAATTAATTTATTTTTTTCAAATTAAAAAACATATATATAAAAAATATATTTTAAATATGTGAATGTGTAACCTTCTTTAAAATCATGTAACTATGGGTTATTGAAGGTACACTGGTTTGTTTTTGGTATCAGAGAAAAATTTTAAAAACCATTTGTGGATAAGAGTATGTTACATGAAATTTTAAATATGATCTAATATATAGCTATATAATCCCATGGGAGATATAGTTTATTTCCATCATTCACCATATAATCCATCACTATTTTGAATGGTTTTATATAGATGAAATAGAGAAGATATTATAGGAAGGAATCAAGAGTTTAATTTCCTTCTGATTCAGTTTGATAGAATGTTTTCAAAAAAGTACTTTGTAGTTTTGTTTATTTATATGGAATAATATGTTGGTGGTAATCATGAAAGAAAAGGTATTAATCTTATGTAGGGGAACATTTCAATATGGGAGTATTTATTGAAGTAACTCTCTATGTCATTTAGTTAGATATTCAGGCCCAGTGAATGATGAATGATTGACCAATACTCAATATAATATATTTTATGTTTTGGGATTATTGAATTATTATAGGGTATCTATTTCTATTTATCATTTTAAAATTAAAAATGATCAATGGTCATATTTGATTAAAAACTAAGGAAAAGGAAGAAATTTATGGCATAAAAGAGACATTAATGATATCTTTCATGAAAATTATTTTACAAAAGTTCTTTAACATAGAATGAAAAGATAATTTTTTATAATTAATTAAAAATGAGTAAGAATATAGTGTCTCTTATGAATCAAATTTAACTAGATTGGATAGCCATGCACTGAAATTCATTCTTGGAAATTATATTAAAATTTATTTATTTTACATCAGATTAAATAAATATTTATAAAGGTATTTAGTTACTCATGAGTTCATCATTTATGAAGAAATTCTATGTTGGATGAGAAACATGAGATGGAATCTAAAACATTTCACTAAAATAGTTGTATGAAGTGATATGGGTCGTAGGAAATATGAAATCATTCATCTAAGAAACACAGATGTAAGAAAATTTAATTACCCACTTTTGAGAAATGTGGAAATAGAAAATCTAGATAATGTATTTTGAGATCTAGTAAGTGTTATTGATTTGGAAATACCGTACACATAGCTCAATTATATATTGAACAGATTGACAGAAATGGTAAAATTGATAATGATAAGCAGGCCATAAAATATTTTTATTACTATGATTTGAGAATATATGTACATTTTTATAGAAAATATGTTACTCAAGTATGGATTCATCACGATCATAAATATGAAGGGGAAAAAATTCTATATCTATTTCTATGAATATTAATGTTCTTCATAATTAATGGGTGAATAAAAAATTACTTATTTAATTATAATATGGAAATTTTTTTTATTCAAGATCCAAAAATTATTTAATATCTAAAAAATTAAAAATTAAACTCGAAAAAAATCTTAATAAACGAATTAAGAACTTCTCATTAAAATTATTTGGTGGTATTATAATTGTTACATTAATATACAAAATACTTATGGTTACTATTAATGGAATGGTTGTTTCATGAAACCATAGTGTATAACCAATTATATATTTTTATGTTATTATACAATTGTATTTATTTTAAATTTATCATATTTAGATTTATTTTAGATAAATATATGTTTCCTTTCATAATGATTTTTTATTTTTATAAAATCCTGAATTTAAAACTTTGATAATATATAAAGAAGTTGAGAAAGTCATAAAATATTAATGTGAAAATTATCATGCACATATTTCTGAGAATAAATAATATGTTTAAATTAGTGATTTAATTGTATTAAATGTATATATTGATGTATTTCAAGATGATTTCCCCACTTTAATTCCTTATTGATAGGTTTAATTTACTATTATCTTAGTTATTAATTCTTAAACTATTTAAAATAATACTTATGGAAAATATTTTGTTAAATAGTTAAACATGAAAATGTGATTTCATGAGTTTCTTAGTAAGGGATTTATCGTCCCTATCACATTACCACAAGGTGATCATTTTTTATATTCAGAATAAAAATACGATTCTATGAGATTATTCATTTATTATATATCATTCCATATAATCATTTTTAAGAATATTTATTTATTTACTAATATTGATTAGTTGTTTGAACGTCTCTATAGTGCACAATATTTTTTGACGATTTATCTCAGGTTTGGGTATTTCCAGATGAAGGAAAATGTGGAGGTAATTCTGAGGATGTAATTTTATTCTTGGTATGGCCATTATAATTATTATAATATCTAAGTTAAAATGGAACTAAATGTATTTAATGATCTAATTAATGATGTTTTCCATGAGTATTTGGATATTTGTTGGGTTTTTTGTTGTTGATATTTCGGTACACTAAAATTTCTTGGAATATCATGAGAAACACATCTGTAAATTTTTTTAGTATTTAAAATAAAATATGTTTTATGTAATGTTCTTAAAATGTTAACTTTGGTGACAATAATTTTCTTTTCAATGGAATATTATTTAGACATATATCATAATAGTTGATCTTGCTAAAACTATAGTGTTGGAGCAGTGGAAATGTACAATAAATCTCATTGATATTTACTTTTTACATTGATTAATGGGTTATTACTAATTTTTTGCCAACAATATTAAATGTTTATCTATCCTGATAATTATTTTAACTAAAATAGTAGTTAAAATTAACTAGAAAATGAAATTTTGGGTATTTTTTCAGGAATTGAAATGAATATTAGATATGGACACATGTTAACTTCGCAAAAAATGGTGAATTTTTTATTTATAGTAATGCTTATTTGAATGGACTTGGTTTTTCTAGAAAATGAATAATTATGTTATCGCTTATATATCTCATCATTTAAAACCACATGAGTATAATTATCCAAAACATAATGTTGTGGTGGATGCATCTATTTTTTCTTTTAAAATATGTAGGCATCCACTATATATACTAATCCTAGGTTTCTATAGCCTCACTTGTCACCTCCACAATCAGCGACGTCACCAAATCTACACTTCCCTTCCCGAAACTACCCCCACACCGTCAAGATTTTCTCGGTTTACCTAGGGTTTCCACAATACTCCACGACTCTGCGATCCCTAATTTCCAAGAATATTGTCTCCAGTCGACGGATCCTCCACAGCGTGCTCCGCCTCCGCGTGCTCCGCCTCGGCGTGCTCCGCCTCTGGGTGCTCCACCTCGGTGTGCTCCGCCTCCTCATCCTCCACATTGGCGCGCTCTGTCTCTGCCTGCTCTAACCCTGCATCCTCTGTCTCCTCTACATCTATACACTCCACTTCTTTGTGCCCCGCCTCTTTGTGCTCCGCCTCTACGTGCTCTGACTCCATGTTCGTCGAGCGACGTATCACCATGACCCATCTTCGACATTAGGGTACCTCTCATCTAGCTTCTTCCTCCCGCGTCCTCTCGTGCTACCCCTATCCCCTCCATATCCCTACAGTTTCCGCTATGGGTTTCCATCCCACACCTGCTTCTACTCATTCAATTCATCGACCACATATACCTCGCGGTTTCAATACTTCCTTACAACATGAGATTCTTCAACAATCGACTGGTAAACTCCCTCGATTTTCTTTTCTCAACTCTTGATGTGTGAATTATTTTTATTTCAGTAGTTGTTTTCACATAAGAAATTGGTAAATCTATGGGATATGCATTAAATAGGAATGCGATGAAGATTGGTGAAATGTACCACCACATGAAGGTTATTTTTTTCATATGGATTTTTACATATTTGTAATTTTTAGTCATTTATTTGATTCTGATTTCTTTATCAATCACCATTTTCAATTGTGTATTATTCAAAATTGGTAATTTTTTAAATGATCCTCATATATACTGAAACTGTTTATTTTTTAGAAACATTGAATGATTTTTTTCAACTATTTTATAATAGAATACAATACTATCATTTTGTTTGTTGGGAGGGTGTCATCATTTTGATCTGTTTTAAAGTGTCACCAACACATTTCTCTCTTTCATCATTAAGTGTTTTATTTGAGGTTGTGGTTTTTAAATGTTCTATGCTCATTTAAGTGACTTTAATGTTAGTTTTATTTACTGCTTATAATTTTACTGACTACTATTCTCATCCTCACATAGCAAATAACTTATTTCCAGATGAATGTGCATGGGTTTATGGAATGAATGTCATCTATTTACGTGCATGGAGGAGGAAAAACATAAGATACACAACACTTATGGATCAAGGAGGTTGGATCATGGTGTTTTTTACCAACTCAATCATCATATGGATTTGAATTATGGATAAAGACTGAACAATTTTATATTTTTCAGGACTCATGGATATAATGATTTAATGATAGTCATGTGCTTCGTCAGTTTGACAAGACAGTACTTTAATATGACTTATTTGGGAAGGTATGAGGTTTTTTGGTTGTTTTATCCAATTCATAAATTTTCATTATGTAATATATTTTTTCAGCAAGCATGGTTTCCTTTTTTATTTTCAAAATATCAAGATCACATTTCCTTATGTTTTATTTCATTTTATTTTGGCTTAAATTAATCTCACTGAACACGTTTTTTAAACCCAGTTTTATATTTTTTAGTAATTTTAATTCAGTTTCTTATCATTGTAACTTTCGAATTATTCTGGTTATTTTCATTAAATATTTTTGAGATATGAAAGCTTGTAATCCTATAAGGGATTAAATTGAACTTGCTGAACATGTTTGGAAATCCCAGTTTTCCCAGTTTTTATTTATATCAATAAAATTCCTTAACATAGAAAATTTCTATATATCTTGGTCATTTTTTTAATCATTTTTAGATTTGAATGGTGGTCATTATATAATGGATTATAGTGAACTTAGTGTACATGTTTGGTAAGCCCAATTTTTCTAGATATAAACCATTTTAATGAAATTTCTTATCTTTATAAATTTCTAAATATACTGGTTATTTTCATTAATCATTTTGGAGATATGAAATGTGGTAATTATATGTTCGGTTTATTACTGATTTACTTTGAAACCGAACAATCACAAAACATTACATTTTTGTTCATTACTAGATAGTAAGATCAAACCAGTGAGTGTTCAAGAGTAAGCAGTGGCGTTTATTATATCCAGGTATCATATCATTCAATTTTTCCAATTTCTTTCATTAAAAAATTCATATCACATTACTGACATTATTTTTATCATTTCATTATCGGTCCCTCAAAGTGTTAGTTTTTCTATTGGGATATTAAATATTGGCACAATATTTTTTATGTCAACATCGATCATGTCTTCAACTAGGGTATATAAATCTTCATTACTATGTTCTTAATTCCTTCCATTATTACAATAAAATTTTCTAGAAACTAATTTATATTCTACTTTTTATTTTTTTTAAACATTTTCCTTTCAATCGTGACCTATATACTATTAAATAACAGTTAACTGTTAAATCAATGATATGTGTATCACTACTTTCAATTGCTGGATATTCAATCATAAAATCATCTAAAAAAATTTCTATGTAGAAAATTCTGTCACACGATTTTATTAATGAGGATGAAATTCGAGACTGTCCACATTTTTCGACACAACAAGGCTACTCTGATAAATTCTATTGAACTACATAGCTAAATGAAGGGAAATGTAAACTGGAGAACATAAAAAAAGAATCAAATGTGATGCTGGAAACTAATGGGAAGCATACCCATTCACTGTTGAATTTGTTTTCTTTTCTATTTTTTAAATTCATATTTGAAGGGAGACTGTCACTTGATTTAGGAGAATACACCATCATGAAAGACTAAATCAAGGGTATATTTTCAAGAATTGGGTCTTTTTTCAATGAATAGTTTATTTTACATGTATTAAATGTGAGTTGTCATTCATTTTTTGCACTGCATGTACTCTCATTCAAGTAGTGGATGTTGTGGACCACATACCTAGGGCTGAACCTGCTACTTTTTATTTTGTACTCCTCATACTGTTCCATTATTTATCAATCAGATGCTTAAATTTTTATATAATGGAAATTATACATGGGTTTCTTATGGCAGGGGGAGAACTGGTGTTGGCCATATAAATGTTTCTATAAAGATCATTTTTAAGAGGTAGGTCAGGTATTCCAAACTGGGGATTTTTATTTGATGGAATGCGTCCATTTCTATGTTGAAGTAAAACAAGGACTGTTGTTTCTTAGCTGTGCAGATGCATGGTGGAAAATTTTGAGGGAAATCCACCGTTTGGTTATGATGGAGTTCAATGCGTCTTTGGTGATGGGTCTTATATTGAAGAAAATTAGAGGTCTCTTATGCTGGGATTCATGATAGAAGGAATCACATAATTGTTATTGCTGAAGTGGAATTAGATTTGGGCCAACTGGTGTGTTTCGAACACGGTATAAAAAATTATCCTTGGTGGAAAACTTATATTGTTATAAGGTGCATAATATTGATCATTCATGATTGTCATATTCAAACAGACCTTCAGGGAGTGTATATTCCTTGCGGTTGCATTAGCTTCTCAAGGAACTATCTCCAATAATTGTATCATTTATGATGAAGAATGGTCCATTCCATTTATGAATTACTCCAACGTATTTTTAGGTATAATTCCATATCTATAAACACATTTATTTTCTATTACCATTCTTCCAAACTATATGTTTTCAACGAAGTGGATGTTTAGGAGTCATGTGCCACAATAAAAAAGGATTTTTTACCGAAACTACAAATTATTCTTCCACTCAGGTATTAGTATATTTATCCTCATTGCCTTTTTTTCATTACATCATTTGAATGGAAATTTTGGATTTTTTGACATGTCTAATTTGAATTATTTTTCAATTTCAGCATGTTAGTTTCCTAAAAAGTGTGATGCATTTCAGGTGTACATAATTTGGGGTGATTTCACAGATATGAGCTTCTGTGATTTTTTAGGTATTATGATTTAACATAATTAACCAATCTAATACTACTATTTTCATGTTGGCGGTGATTGAACACAGAGAGGAGCTTCTGTGATGTTTTAGGTATTGCAATTTTACATCATTAACCAGTCTGATACAACTATTTTCATGTTTTAGGAAATATTGTTCCCTGAGATCATTATGTTTCGACCATTAACCTATATAAAATCAGAAGGTGAGACATCAAAGTTGTAGGTATTCTTGTGTCCATAAGTACATATATATGGTACGTAATGTTATAATTTCCTCAAAAATTAAATCAAGATTCTGTTAGAATATTTTTTTTCTAAACTCCATCAATTTCATCATCATCTTATTATATTGATGGTTTCAAATTCCATAAAAACATTATATATCTTTGATTTTATAAAAACATGTAGTGGATATCATGGAAAAAATTAGTTTCATCCATTCTGTATTCATTACTTTTTATAATTCAGTTGGTTGACATCAATATCCTTCTATTGTTGTCTCATGGTTAGACTTTTGAGGTTATAAATTCTCAATCCCATTAAAATCTGAAATATATTGTTCTTCTCCTATTTGTTACTTTAAATGTAAAAAAAATGATTGGTGTGCCCATCAATTTTATTGGTTTCTTCCTCCAACAACCTTCACCAATGATCTTCATGTTAAAAAATTCATTTTGTGTCCATCAATTTCGTTTACTGTTTTCTAATTCTTTTTCTTAGTGCATGTGAATACTTAAACAAGAATTGGAAATAAATGCATGTAATTTGTCGTAAAATAGTAGAATTGACCTCCCTTCTGTACAATATATGAATACGGGTAATTTTTCTTCAATATTGAATCCACTATATATTTTTTTTATGCCCTAAAAAAATATGAAACCGATGATTTTTATACTTTCTTCCTTGACTACAACAACATTTCATCCAGGCCCATGAATATGAGCTTGCTTTGGTGTGGCTTGACCAAATGCTTTTCTTTGTTCTGGGGAGTTATCTCTGACTCATTATCTCTGTAAAATATATTTCTATTGACTTCCATTTGAATTTATCAAAAATAAGACCATATAAAGTGGAGGATATCCAAAGAAGAGGCCCAACCATTCCTACAAATTATGCACCCACAGTTTTACTTCTGGTAAAACTATGGGTGGCCATATTATGCACAACGTGATGTATGGATTTTCAACCAAATGAGAAGGAAAGGAAAATCCCTATCATGATAGCTTTTGTAATGGATAGGGAGGGAGAAGATGTATGAGGAGTATTCCAGTGTTATTTATGGGGAAATATAATTGACTACAAAACCATTTCATCCACGTCCATGAATACGAGCCTCGTTTGGTTTGGCTTGACCAACAACTTTTCTTTTTTCTGGGGAGTTATCTCTGAATTATTTTTCTGTAACAAATTTTCATATCGAGTTCCATTTTATTTTATCAAAAAAGGACCATAGAAATTGGAGGATATCAAAATAAGTGGCCCAAGCATTCCTGTAATTTATGCACCTAGAGTTTTACATCTGGTAATTATATGGGTGGCCATATTATGCACCATGTGATGTATGGAATCTAGGTAAGGGTAATGCTGTTATTTTTGGATTCAACAGTGAACTGTAAAATGCTTTTATTGTTTCAAAATATATGAATAGTCATGGAACACCCCCATATTTTTATTGCTAAAACATTTTGATTGAAATGTTTTTCCCATCTCAGGATCCTGAGAAAGGATAGTTCTTAATTGTAGATAATAGTTCGGAGTAGTGTGTCGTTTTATTTTGATGCATGTGCTACCTAATTAGATGTTATACATGTTTTGTTTATTGTTTTAATTTTGTTGATCATTTTAATGTCTCCCAATGTAATTACATTTATTCTTGAATTATGTTTTTTATCATCATCTGAGGTATGTAACACGCAATCATCATGTTTTTAAGGTGAAACATCAATAATGACTAACTATTGTGGCTAAAGGATTTGATGTCTTCTCAATGGTATGGTTGAATCCATCTAAAACTTGTGATTGGTAAGAATTCATTATGTTTTTCTCTACATTATATATACACTACAGTACCTGTCATGGCCAAATTTGAGATTTCTTATTCTGAATCATTAAATATTTACATCAGTTTAATTAATTGCTTCCATTAGTACATCCCCTATATATTATTTTTTTTGTCAATTATTTTGAACTCCAGTTTCAAAAATAAAAACCTCAGTTATCATTATCTTGTAGATGTAATTCATATTTTGTGTTCATTTGTTACATATTTTAGTCAATAGTACGTGATTTTTCAATATCCATTTCTATGTTTTTTCGTACAGTTTTATTTAGTATCACATTCAATATTACCATTCAATGATGAAAAATTTGTACATTATAATATTTTCCTTACTTTTTTTCAATGCAGTCCATCGGCAACATACAAAGTCCACTGGCCACAGTGGGATGACTATTCATGTGTCGAAGAATCATTGAGGGAAGATTGTCCCCCCTTCACGATGTTTTTTTGATTAGGTAATCACTGATTTCTCAGTTGGGGTTTTAATTGCAGCCATCCATTCATGGGTTCGTTGTTTTGAGTGGAGATTATTTGTATGATATCGTAATATGAAACTGCTTCCCATAATCATAATTGATGTCTTCGTCTTTCTTGACAATAACAGTGGATGTTGCTGAATCATGTCTAAAGTTCGCTAGAACAGTTCATCTCATTTTGATATTTCATATGATTCTATTATTTACAGTAACCCAAACAGTATGTTTTTTATAGATACGAAAATACAATTTTATGTTTAACCATGCTGTAAGAATCTACTTTTATGTGAACCACTTTTCTGTTTAACCAAACAGCTGTAAGAATATACTTATTATCTGAATCACTTTTATGTGAACCACTTTTATCAGCAAACTGAACTAGTTTCATGTTTAACCAAGCTGTAAGAATCTACTTGTTATGTTTTAGGCATTCGACAAGCTAATAGGTGAATTTATTTTTGTTTAAGTAGTTAATCTCTATAGGGATAAAAATAAGCCGTGTGTGGTTATGGAAAACAATTCATGTTTTCATTTTCCACAAAAATGTATTAAAACATATGTAGGAAATATTTTGGATATGAAGAAAATATATTGAAAACATGAAAACATGAAAACATTTTCAGGAAAACACAAAACATTTTTTTTATTTTCTAAAAAACTCCCATTTTATTTTTAATTTTCCATAAAATTTCTTCTAATTAAATAATTTAATACATTTTTAGAAAATGAAAACAAAAAATGTGTTTCATAACCAATTGCAGCATTAGGTTTTCAACTCACAAAAATCTTTTAGAAAATCTTATTCTTGTATAAAAGCAGCAAAACCTCTTATTGTTCTCTGATATTTAACCACTTTTTGAGGCATTCAGTATGAGCTGTTGGATTCTCACTGATATCATGTTGCCTCTGGCTGTTTTTGATATGCTGTTTATTGAGGAATAGGTTAAGAGAGAACATTCAATGTCAGTTTCTTGGACCCTATAAATTATAAAACTGGAATGATTCTTCTTTTCTATGTCTATTGCTGTGATGTTTATTCATATCCAGTGCTTTGTTTTTTTATTTTAAAAATTTGATTTATCCATTTGAATTAAGTTTTTCATTAATATCATTGATATCTCTATCTTGAACACTTAATATAAAAATGTTAGGTCCTCTCTAGGGACTTCAAATATTGGCACATGATTTGATACTTCAACATTGAATATGTCAGATACTCAGGTATTACAATTGCCATATATACTGACTGGAAATTATTTTAGCGGTCTTGTGTTTGGTTTTAAATTCTTTAAACAATGTAACAACTTGAATTTTATTCTCTACACATAGAATTACATGTCTCAATATAACTTAATGACCATTTGGTTTCCAGTATTCTCAATGTTTCTAACATCTATTTTATAAAATAAATTACTATTATTTCAGTTAATTCTTTAATTGCAGTGGCTAAATACCTTTCAATGTGATTTATCTTTCAATTCTATCCTTGTTCATGTTCATAGATTGTCTATCAATTTCTATAAATTTTTTCATAACACCTGTATCTTTTATAACCATTTTTGTTATTATCACCTGCATCTATTTTTACGGTTTCTCCAAATTTTATCACCTACATCTATTTTCATGTGCACCAATTTTAACACTTTCTCTAGATTGTTTCACCTTCATCTATTATCTTATAACCTGAATCTACTATAACTATTTCTATAAATTTTATTTTAACACCTGCATCTATTAAAAAATTTGTAATTTTTTAAATGAGACTCCTACATCATCAATCATCTGAATAAAACGTCTGACATGGATGTTAATATGTTTTGATCTCTTTGAATCACTAACCATTGGGGGGAGGATTCATCCTAGAAAAAGAAACATATATTTTTATGCCTTTATATTTCCTTTGAATTGGTCATCTATAAAAAAATCATCATCCCTGTAGTCTGAATTTTTTATCTGTTAACAAGTCATCATCCCTACAGTATAGATATTTAAATTTATTTTCATCATTATGATCTTCATTGAACACATTATCAACTCTATTTGAGACCTAATTATCACTATTTCAATTTTCAAATTTTAGTATTCCTTTGACAAAGTGGTTGGCAATAATGATGATGAAGACATAACAGGACATGAAGGCAATTTCCAAGTTATAGATCCTTGGGTTTGTTTAGAATATTTGACTGTATTGAAGTTACCAGCATGATGACACTGCCTTTGTGTGATCATTTACTACTTTGTATCACATTTTTATGGATTATTTGTATGGTTTTTGAAAGTAAAAAATCTCAACAGCAGGGGGAATAAATCTTCATTTTATTGGGTTTGATAGTTAAAAAAACCTTATAGTGAGGTGTTGGGTGAAATGTTCTACTGCATATTTGATAATCTAAAAGGAAATTGTTGTGTTTTTATCATAATAGAAGTTATAAGTTGAAGATTTTTAGTGAAATGGAGTGCTTCTAGTATTAATTTCTTGTGTTGTTGTAGTATAGTCCATATAATTTTGAATGATAATAATTGGTTCAGAAGTTAATTTTCTTAGAAATGGAGAGTTTAAATTATTTTCAACATTTTATTTCAGATGATTTTGTTTTCTTGATGAAATATTTATTCTTTTTGAAATGTATTCCATAGAAAATTAAATCATAATATACTTGGTCAGTAAACCATTCATGAATTAAATGTTATATTCATAATCCCTCTTCCCTTTTGTATATGCATCCTCCAACTCACCGGCCAATTCCTCCTCTAAGACATATTTTTCCTCCTCTCCTCTAATATAGTGCATATTCGACTATCATTTTCCCCATTTACATCATTTACAAAAACACTGATGACATATTTTCTTTCAATTTTCTCCTCTCACAATAAATGAGATACATTGACTTCATATAATTGATGTTTATTTGAGTATTAATATATTAAATTGAAATTACATTATCTTGCTGTAAAAATGCACGGGTAGGGTACTAGTATTTTATATAGAGGGAAATGTTAAATATATTGTTATCATAAATTTTTAAAGTATATATTATCAAGAGAAAATTTAAACATGGGGAATATAATTTTATGCTAACTAAATAGAGAATATCATTGAATAATTCACTATTATTCAGGTAAACCAAACAAGGCGTTTATGCCTTGAGTCAGAAATATAATGCACCATTAACAATGTTATGATTGGAAAATGATCCTTTTCTAATTATTTAATGCATTTTAACATAATTTTTTTAAAAATGTCTTTTATTTTGGTTCATGTATTATTAAATTTATATTTTTCAGAATGAATTAAGAAGACTTCGATGAAAGATATTGGATAGAAAGAAAATATATAATTGGTGAAGAAGGTTACGTTTTCAATGTTTAATGATAATAAAGAAGGTTTTATATTTTCAATGATGTTGACTTATCTAATTGGACTCCAATTTAATAATAAATTTTTATGTGAATATCATAGCTCTCAATTTTCCATTCATACTAGATGTATAAAACTATACATTGATATTCAAGAATGTCTTTGGTGGGAAGGTGTGATGAATGATATATCTCAACTAGTAGGAAAAAAATCATCTATTCTTCATAGATTCACTAGAGAGAAAAACTAAATTTATTGTATTATCACTTATGTTGTTCGCATATATAGGAATCTTATCTTTAATCGCATTGAGATTACCGTCACGTGGCAGGAAGAGAATATGAAAGAAAAATTCATTTCTTAATGGGTCACTATAGATAACTCATGTAACAAATTTGACACCATCAGATACCTCCCTCGAAATGTGCTAATATTGTGTGATATTATTCCCGTAGACTCTTCTATTGTGCCCCATCATGTTAGTATTCGTTATTTGTTCCCTTTTTCAATAAATTTTTTTATCATTGGATGGATGGTTATTATTAATAGTTTGAATAAATCTATTAATTTTATTTCTATATGAGATAATATTAATTTTGAACATCATTCAAGAATTTATCTTCAAGATATAGTCATGATATATGGAGTTTACATCTTGATTGAATTTTACTGTGTTCCTAGGAATACATAATTTATTAGAAATATCATCAAAAGTGGAGGGGTGCTGAATTAAATTTCAATACTACATTTCATCATTAATCTGATAGATAATAAAAACATAAAATTCATACATTAGATGAATTTTTTTGATATTTTTAATTTTATTATCATAGAAATTGTGACCAATATCTATCATTAGTTGAATTTTTTATAATAAATTCTTTATTACAAGTATACTGAAGAAACCATTTGAGTTATTAAATGGTAAGTATTGTAAAATACCAGAATATTGAGATGATATTGGTGAAATTATGTTTTTGGTCTTATAATTGGTAAAATAGATGTTTGATAAGGTAAATTAAACTTAGTATCACATGTGCAAATCATATAGTAGGTAGAAGACTCATGAAGATCCAATTATAAATGATATCTCATTCGAGGATTGAGATCATGTTTTTCATATAGTGTATCAATGGAAAAGTGTTATGCGGTTTAGAAAAAAAAAGGAAATCCCAGTTTTGGGGTTCATTTTTCATATCAAATTCATGAAATTGTAGGATTAGTTTCATAGAGAGTATCCTTACCTCTAAGCTTATCTTAGGTACCAGATGTGATTCATGTCTAATTGCTATGAAATTATGTAACTGATGCATGTCATGTTTTGAGCCCTAAAGTGGTAAAGTTAGAGGATAATTTTTCTTATAAAGGAATTTATGTTTATATTTTATATTATAGAGAAATATTAATATAAACTATGTTGATTCAATAGGTTTTTGTTTTTTGGATGAATAGCATGAATGATGAAGAGACATGAAAATTAAAAAAATTTTAGAGGTAAAAATAACCTCACATGATTATATAACAAATTAAATTGTGAGGACATAATTCTCTATGAGTGACATAACGTAAAAACCTAGAAAATTATAGAAATAATCAATATTATTATTTATATGTATTCATTTTATGGATTTATATTCATAATATTTTTATAAATAATTCTGTAAATGTTTTTAGTCGAAAATGGAATTTTTTCATTTAACTAACTTTTTTCCATAATTTACAAGGTGTTTTTTAGAAGATAAATTATATAATGTATAAATATAATTCGATAAAAATAACATTATTTTTTATTTAAAATATAATATATAAATTATGGTTATTTAATTTGATTTTAATAAAAATGATGTTTTTAATGAAAAGTGAAATATGTTAATTTTGGAAAAAATATCATATCATTTTATTAAATCTAGTATTTAAAAATTACCATTATTTCATTTATATTATTTTAAATTTAAATAATATCCATATTATTAATCATATTATAATTAATTCTTTAGGAATAAGTATTTTATTTTATTTTGGTATTAGTTCAATTTTTATGCTTAAAAGCACAATTGTCCTAATATTGTTTTTCATTTTAATTGCACCAATATATTTAAAGTAATTGATGAAACTTGTAAAAATTAAATATTTAAAAATGGATTCAATATTAGGAATCCAGATGTTCAAATTTATTATTGAGGTCAATTACATTTTTAGTCATTATGAATTCTAATGATAGTAAAAATGTGCCACCATAATAAATTATAATTAGGTTTATTAAGATAAAATACAATTGATAATGGTAAAAAATAATGTCATAATTATTATTGGATGAGATTATTTATAACATTATATAATTATATTTTAAATTGGATATTTTTGTGGCCACAATCCCATGATTAAGACATTATAAAATTAAAATGTTCATAAAAATAAATTTATGCCACTCCCATCACATATTAATGAGATCCTTACATTCTCCATTCCTAAAACAGTTTTGGAAATCTAGTCTATAGAAACCCTACCTAGACATCCCGTATACATATCTCTCCAATTCCTAGTTGAAATGTTATTCTAAAATGTCAAATCCTATAAGGATTAATGTGTAATTTAAAAGGATATATCTGAGAATAATGTATAAGTCATAACCAAACTATTTGATGTTTATTTATTCTTATACCATATTACAACATTCATGAAGAATGAATAAATATCAAATTCATTTTTTAAAATATGTTGAATTTTTATTATGATTAAGTGACAACCTTTTTTCTTCTCTTTTTCCATATTTTGATAAATAGAAAGATCACTTTAGTTCATGTGTGGACTAACACCTCTATGTAGCGATGCATTTGTTTTTTAATAACCAGATCAGATATATGGTTTAAGTGGGAAAAATTATCATATAGTATATTTATGAAAAAATATGTTTCCATTAGGATAAAATGTTACATAAATTCTTACTCAACACATATATTATAAATTTTTTATGTCTCTAATGCGTACATGGGTAATACCACTTCCATAAAGTGATGTGGTTCAATTTTAACCTTTACCTTACATGTTTGGTTATATATATTGTTATAATGAAAAATATGAAATTTATTTTATATTTTGGTTTCTATAAGAATGAAACATTACATAATTTCTTTACATTCAAACCATTAGAAAAAATAAATGGCTATTCAAGAGTAAGTATGGACTCCCGTCACTATGAAACAGTGTGGAACATTTTTCATGGAATCCTTTCATGATTTGTTTTTTGAATTTATCTTAATGAATAAATATAATTGGTATAAATTTTATAAAATTCAACATATTATGGAACCAAATTTTTTTTGAACAATTTCTACATATCAATGTGGTTTTCATGTTATAAACTGTATAATCCCAAAACATCTGATGTGAACTTAATCATCATAGTAACTAAATATAACACAGTAATAAATAAAATTAAATGAATAATGGAAATTAATAAATCTTGAAATAGGTTATTAATCATGTATACCAATAATATATTTTTTTCATATTGTATTTAGAGTATTTATGAAGCTAGATGATACTTATGGTAAGAGATTATTCATTAGAACATTATTTTAACGAATTCTATTCAGATATATTATTTCCTTGACCATGATCAAAAAAATTTACAATGGATAATATTATTTATAAATGGAATAATTTTTAAATTAATTTTCAACATAATTTTAATTTATTTTTAGAATTTTATAAAGGAATATTGTAAATTTTTATCTTATTGGTCATTTTGAGGTTTTTATAAATAGTTCATAAGAATGTTTTTAACATATACAAATTTGACGCCTTTATTCACTATCTAAGAGATTATTAATAATAAATATTTCAAAAAATTATTCCATTAGTATTTTCAAATAACTTTCCCACTCAATATTATGGAATTTTTATTAATAATATTTTATATGGAAACATAAATGTTTTATAGTCCCTTTAATATTACTAAATGTGTAATTACTTATGCAATTGAATACCTATTAAAATAGGGTTTTTTAAAAATTGAAATATATGTGTGTTTTATTTATTCTATGTTTCTTGTACATTTTATATGAATGGTGGGTGAGACTGATTATACTATAATAATTTATAATCCCAAAATAGCTCTCCAATGTATTTTGTAAAGTGGCGCTATTTAACAATTATATGTTATTATTAAGGGATATTAACATTATCTGGTTAGGTGAATCCATTTTAAGTGTTATTGTAATAGAAAATGTATGAGTAATTTCCCATGGTTCAAATATTATATGATTGTAATGGTTTATGAATAAAATATTATGATTTCAAAATGTAAGAAAATGTGCTTTTATTTTTAAGGATAGATTGTGATATTTTTTTACAAAGGTTGAGAGTTAGTTTTTATGGTTATTAACTCATTAATTTTCATGTTTTCTATGAAATATGTATGATTTTTATTTGGAATTTATTATTTCATTTGAACATTTTTAAGAAATATATTAAAAAATTCAGTTTTTTATGGAAAACAAGGTAGCTTTTTTGGGAGCTAATGTTCATTATGAAAAATAAAAACATTAATTGGGATTTTTTTAGTTTACAAATTGACTAAAAGGTTTATTTTCTTTTATATCCATTACTAATATTTTTTCTCATCCAAAATTTTCAAATTATTTTCCATAGGTCATAACGAAGAGTATAATTGTTAATAAAGGATGACTTCTAGACATGCGAGTAACCATGAAGTTAATCATGTGTGTATTTAAAATGATAATTTTTATATGAAAAATAGATATAATGTAGGAATATAAATACTTTTATATATGATTTTATGTTATTCTAAAAAAATATAATCTAAAATAATTTTGGATACATCAAAAAGTTCTACCATTTTACTAAGTCATGTAATAATATGTTGTTTAATGAATATAGTGTTAAATACTATGCCAGAACATCATGGAGTTATCCATGGCTAAGTTGGGATTTTGTTTTTTCTCCCTCAATCTGAATTGGCTGGGAAATGCATCTGTGATGTGTGTTAGAGAAACACACAGCACATAACACCACACATGTGGGACATAAATCCACACTTAAGTGGTGAACCCTTTCATCTAGAGTGTGTACAGTGTTCCTATACGCTTCCACAAGGCCTGATAACCTCCAAAATATAGTATTTTAGTTTTTTTCTCACTGTAAGAATGTTTTGGAAAAATAAATATCCAATCATGATTATTTTTTGTCATGATCCTGGTTTCATTGATAATTTATCCATTTTAGAATTGTTTTTATGAAATATGGGCAAATTTTATTTTAGATCTATTAGATCTAATATGGTATGGGATCATGATGATCAGAGAATCATGGGGTTAGGTACATTCAACGCATATGTTGGATACTATTCACTTGGGAATAGATCCACTGTATTACTAATAGAGTAAAATTATCTTCATAATGACTACTTTGTGCTACCACATAAAATATAATCTTTCTATATTCCAATCATAATGCATACCCTCTATTAATGAATTTAGATTCTTCATCTATCTACTCTGTTCGACATGGGATATGGGTTTTCATCATTGGAAATTTTTCCCCATGATTAATACTTTTTTCATAGAGCGGTGTTTGTCAGTTCCAACGAGTAATGTTGGTTTTTTCATAACTTGGATAGTTAAGGTATTAAGTGTCATCACTCCCTTGATCAATAATTATTATTCATTAAATCAAAAGTTTTTATATGGTTTTAACTAATTTGTTAAGGGTATTGGTGATTTTTAATGATTGTGTGTGGTACCACCTCAAATAACATGAATAATTTAAGGGGCATCAGATGTTCCTTGATGTTTTCCATTGGTGATGTGGAATTTATAGCTATTGGTATGAATAGATAATCAGGCCTGGAAACTCTTTAATAACCTCTATAATTTTGTGACATATGATGTACAACTTTGATATATTCATCCATCTTTATAGAAATTTTGGTACACTGAGCATTACATGTTTCTTGTAAAATTAAAACCACTATCGATTGGAGTATTGATGATAATGAAATCCTTATCTTCATGAGAATTATTGTTTTATATTATATCCAAATACTTTCTTATATTTTTCATGGTCACTCACTTATACCCGAGGTAATGTGTGGAATGTTTAATTAATTTTTTTCCATTCCCATTGTGAATCATTATAATGAGACTATTTAAACTCTCCCATGCATGATCTTTATTACAACCCATTTTGAGTCTGTATCAGGGAGGGAGGATTGAGAGATGTTCATGGTGGACAAGGATCTTCCATGGCCTAGTTAGATAGAATTTTCAATGATTATTGGGGATTCATGTTGGATCATAGCGGTGTTGAGAAGTGATAGTAGGGGATGTGGATTGTATTTGGAGTAAGTTTTCTATGATAACAATTTCATATGAGCTATTTGTTTTGATTTTTTTTGTATTAGGTCTGTAACTATCCATTTTGAATTATAAATTATATATAGGTTAATCACTGTGGATTATATTATTTTTTTCATATTATATATATATATATTATTGTATTATTTATCTTTATAAAATTATTATATGATGTGTAAAGTTGTTTTTTCCTTTGAATTAGGCTAGGGATTTCAACCATGTTTGATACATTTAATCACTAGTATCCACCAAATAATCCTCAAATAATATTAGGATTGGGTTGTCACACATAGATAAATTACACCAAGGTGGGATCCTCATAGGATAGATCATTTCAAATGGGTATCAAATTGGTCGAGTCCTATAAAAAGAGTTTAGAGTTATTATAATGGATTGGTTTTTAAATATAGGTAAGCAATGTCAACGGTGGTATCATGTTCTATTTTCAGGATAGCGAAACAAAAATAGTTCTGAAATAAGTTGTATCCCTTCACCAAAAAATATATAACATGTTAGCTGACCCCGATCTCAAATACATAATTTTTGAATTTAAGAAAGTTTTTACAGTTAAAGATCTCATGATTGATGGTTGAAGTTTTACTCAATAAGTACATGTCCATTGATGACAAAGATTTTGAAAAATGTGAAAAAATTCATTAAATTGTTGAATTTTGGTATGGTGATTATTATGTGATTTCTTCATTGAAAAAATGCAATACCTACTGGAAAAATAATTCTAAAAATGGAAGTGATGATTCTTGAAGGACTGTTATAAAAACATTCTCAAGATTTTTACAGGAGACAATTTGTGGTGTTCTTCATTATTACACTCATAAAAAGTGTTAATGTATGAAGCGTCACTTTCAAATTTATATTTGATTCAAATATTTCTGTTTCTAAAATTTGTTGATCCAAATGATAATATTATTGTTTATAGTACAGTTGATATTAATGAATAAAACATTTTATAATAGTACTTGTAAATGGAATATCTTTTACAACATTGAGAATGTGACATGATCTAGATAATAAAGAGAATGATGATAACATCTTTATATGAAATAAATGAGGATGATTATATGGAATTGAAAATATCAGTTGTATATAGATTTATTATGATTAGGGGATGTCAAAAAATTTTTGTGGTCAATTAGATGTGATTTCTTAATCTACGGAGAATATGATTAGCTGAGTATGTGTTATGTTTTTGTTGAATGTCTCAATATCATTCCAAACTGTGTATCCAATCATCTAAAGGGACAACCAAGGATAAAGGATGGCCAGTTAAGAGAATACTAACTATGGAGGTGGACATGTGTACCATAGAGTGCACACGTAGATGATTAATATTTACATTTTGTTCTAATCCTCTCATATTTGGGGAGGAATATGATGAATTATGTGATAAAAAATTCATACTAGGTTTATTAGCCAACTAATGGGAAGTAATAGATTATTAAGGAGAACATAATCCATAATAGTTTTGATTGGGGACACATAAATTGTATGCCACACTATTATACCACCTACAAAATATATAAATAACACATTAATATTTTAATAAAAAGGAAATAAGTTGATATGTTTCCAACCATGGCCATGTTGGGTTTCGTGACCATGAAAAGAGAGCTCCAAATCCTCAACCACAAGAGACAATCCAATCTCGATACATATGAATTTCCATTTGAGTAAGCAGTTACAAATAAATTATATCAAGGATTTTTTTGTACTCATTATTATATGGTAACACCTTGTATGATATCAAAATACTTTAAAATAGTTTATCCAACATTTTAGATATAATTTAAATGCATGCATGCAGTTAGATGGGAAAGCATGTGAGGATTGTTTTATAAAACACAATTCCAGGAATTTTTTGATAACAAGGTGGTAAAATTTATTAATTAAGAGAAGAAATGATTCCACAATTTTATACTTCACATAATTAAGCCAAATATAATGATAGATTATCTTAATTTCATTGTTAACAAAGGATGAGAGGCTCAAAATTATTTTTGATAATTTATATTGACATATTTTTCTGAATCATGATTTGTTAAAATATTCAATATATATCAATGGAACATTGAGATTAATTATAGTATGAGTTATTTGTGTTAATACCCAAAAAAATTATAATGTTATTCTCAATATCACTCTAAACACACAACATCAGGCTTTATTTAAACTACGATATACTATAAAAATATTATAATTTACATTTACCCATCATAACCATGCTATTAAATTATAATTATAATATTAATTAACTAATTTTTTTAAAAAATATTTAAAAATTTATAAAATAATAAAAATCTATTGATTAATCGATTATAAGTTGATACTCATTTCTTTGTATTCACATTATGCATAAAAAATTTGATTTCATTAAAAATGGGTTTTATTATATTTTTTGTATGAAAATTATAATTAATTTTTAAATTTTTTATAAATTATGTTTTAGGAAATTAATATCATTTATGAAATGAAATTTTAAATAATAAATTTGGGTTTATTTTTGGAATCTTTCTAATAGTTGTATTAAGTAAATTGTGAAATGTTTGATTTTTTAAAACTAGACTATAATTCAACTATCTCTAGTAATTTCAATATAGAATTATGTTTTAAATTTTATAATTAAATCAATAAAATTATCATTTATTTATAAGTAATTAAATTAACTATATAAGAATAATAATTATTCTTTATTTTATTATAAGTTCATTTTAGACTTGAAATGAAATTTTTCTAAAAAATGATTTTATATGAAAATTTTGTTTTTTCGATAATTACTTAAATAAGTCACTATTAATTAAAATGAATAATTTAATTTATAGATTATATTTTCAATCAAATAAATTATCATTCATTTAATAGTTTTACTATTCACGGAAATCAAATAAATTGATTTTTTTGCTTAAGAACAAATATTTCTAAAAACTATGTTTGTTGGGTTTTTTCAAACCTATTTTAATGTGAATTTATATCACATAAAGAAATTGAAGAATGAAAATTTGATAAAATATTTTCAATTATAATAATTAAAATAAATATCATTATGTTAACTAATTTTTTTATAATTTATAGTAAATTTTCTAAAATTTTTCTACCACAACTAAGGTTAAAATAGGATTACCGAGGGTTAAAATAAGCGAATAGGGTAATAATTATGTATAAAATTGCAAAATTATAACTATTTGAATATATTTAGACCTTATATTATCGTAAGTATAATTATTTTTCATTTAGTGAAACTTTAAAATAAATATTTTCTTATATTATTCAAATCCTTTAATAGATTCCAAATATATCCCTACCATCACTTATAAAAGTGCACTAATTATCCTCCCATGTTCACAACATTTGATACTTCTATATAGGAAATTACCTATGGAAAACAAATTTATATTTTTACCCATCATCCTATATACCATAGTGTGGTCCTAAGAACATTATATCCGAGATTAAGTTGTAATCTAAAGAGTCCACTAAAAGAATATGTATAAATTTTAACTAGGATCTTTGAATTTTCTTTTATCTTAAATATCCATAGAAAATATTGTAATCACCATAAAACTATGAATATATTATTTTAAATATAAGTATATGTTATCATGATGACGTTACAACCATTTTCCTCATCCATTCTAACAAATTTGAACTGAAAGTATCATTGGCGCATACGTATGGACTACCGCCTCCAGGTAGTCATATGATTAATTTTTCATCACCAGAAATAATAGTTTGTTATAAGGATTGATTTAATGATTATAAATGGTATTTATGAAATAATTATATTTATATAACTATACTATCTTATTAATCTTCTTATCATACAATCTGATGAGAAATGATAACATCCCCAAGGTGTATGTTTGGATTACCAACTCAATGAAGAGATGTGATTAGTTTTTAACTTATGAATAACAAGAACTTTAATGAAAATTGATTCAATTAATATATATGATATTTATGGTATAATAAAATTTCTATTAAAATGAATTATTATTTACCTTTCTTTTGGTCCATCCATTAAAAAGAAGAAAGATCACTTATGCGTATGTATGAAATACAATTTCCATGAAGTTATGCAATTAATTTTTCATGAACTCCTTATTTGAATGTTTATAAAATTATATTTAATGATTAAATATTTTACTTTTTAAAATTTTAATTCTCTTGATATTATGATTCCATGATCAATTTGGAAAAACAAAAACTTCCGAACCAAAACATATATGAAAAATTAAATAGTTAACACCCTGAAATGATTATTTTAATAATGAATTATTTATAGTAGGTGTTGGTATGTTATAATTGGTCATATATGATATTATAAGTGTGTAAATGGTTCTCTTATAGAATTATAATGAATCCAAATTTAATATATATGATGATAGATTTATTATGAACCATATATGTTATAGGGCTGGGGTTCTTCATCTCTATATTACTCTATTCAGACATGATTGTGTTTAGACACCTGTATATGTTTTTGAGGTATGTACACTACTAAAATTAAAAATTATAAAAATTAATATTTTAATTATTGTTATTTTATGTTATAATTCAAATTATTTCCTCAATGGGGTCATTATTTGAACGTTAGTAAGTTAGTAGGGGTTCAATATATCAAATTATATTCTATGGGAAGTATGATTTGTTATACACCTATCTTATTTTATAATTGGTTTGTTCAAATAATTAAATGTGTTACATTAGGAATATCATTAAATTTCTCATATATTATATATAATTTGACGTTATTTCTATTATAGTGGGTATGGATTAAAATTCCCAAATCATTACGGGCATTATGTTAAATTATAATTTTTATCAAGATTGTTTGTGATTTAATTTCCAATGATGAAGTTATATGATATATCAATCAGAAATCTTATTTATTTTATTTCCTATGGTTCATTATATAACATAAAGGTTTTTCCCATTTTTCTCAATCCATGTACTCAAATTGAATGAATTTTTTTAAGAAAAAATTATTTTTTTTTCTATTAAGTCTACAATATTCCCTTATATATCCATATTTTCTATAAAAAAATTTCAATATTTTTTCTATTTTAAAATTTTGAATTAAAATAATTTTCTCCCATTTTTTCCCGATTTTTTTATAGTAATATTCTTTCAAGTATCCAAAGAAGTTACATTATAAGAAATGTGAGAAACAATTTATTTTTTAAACATACACCACATGAATGAATTTTATTACCATCATGAATATTCTTTATTTTTATGTTTACATTACAATTTTACATTTTTAAATAAAAAAAATTAATGAATATTTTTTATATTTTTATATTTATAAATATGTGATTTCAAAATGAAATGTGTATTTTCCTCGTGAAATATTTTCGTGATCCTTTAATGAAATTTTCATCTATGATAAAATCATTTTTTGTTACTTATGATTCACTAGGGATATGATCATGTGATACCATAATTATTCATTCACTCAATGTTTTTTGATTATGATGTTGAAATATTGACAAATCCATTTTTTCCCATGGTGTAGGACATGGTTAAATAAGAAATGTTTTCACGATCTTCTAGAATAAATAGTCATAAATAATTATTATATAATGCCAGGGTCCATTATTTTTCGTCCATTAATTGGTTAAAAATTAATGGTTCAATAGATAAAAGTATACAAATGAGGTTATCCAAATATTAAAATAGAGTACATGAGTGGTTATTCAAACACTAAAATGGGTACACATGACGTCATCCCAATACCAAAATTTGTACCATGGTGATTAGACCAAGCCTAACATGTGATGGATGTCTTATTGGATTTCCATGGAATAAGATTTAAATGATTAAAATTATTCCACACATTGTGATAATATTTTATGACATGATCTTATGAGAATTTTATGCCATCATGACTCATGTTCTTTAATTATTTTATGATTCATATTTTATGAACTACCAATAATTTTTACTTGACTCATGATTATGATCAATGAATTCCTAGTTAGGATTTTCATAAGTCAAGATAAAATTATCAGACACTTATACACATGTAATTGATAAAAATGATCATTAACTGGTAACTCCCAAGTTTAAACTTATTTAGCACTAGAGAAAAATATTTATTTTCTACCAATTCTATATGATATAAATAAATTTACTATGTATTATATGTATTATAAGGGATATATTTTCGAGTAATTTAGTATGAGATAATGTAGATTTTTATATACCAGTTCCATATGTATCCATGTTTCCAGAGACACTAAAAATTTATTATTACAGTGTGAATCATAGTGATATGTAATTAAAATTTATATAATAAGATTTAATACTTATGAATAAAATATTTTCATCACTTCAGTAGGTATTAGAGTAAGGCTTAAATATTATAAGAATTTAAGATGAAAAAACATTAGTGAGAGCTGTTAGTAGGATACTATGTATTAGAGAACATTTAACATTTTTGTAGTGAAAAGAGTGTTGTATTCCAATAAAATATATTCCAGTTTTGATAATGGAATATAGATGTCTCTAGGGTGATAATTCACATATGGTTAACAAATAGGAATGGGACATATTGGGTACTAACTCGGTCATCACCAACACATGAAGATTGGTCCTAAGACTTCCCACTAACAAGAAATTGGCAATGGGATATTCTTTGGAAAATTCATGTTTTATTTATAAATCGCTATAATTTATATGATATATAATGATCATGGATGACATAGATTAATGATAAGGAAACATATTTTGAAAAATGGGATGAATATTTAGACATATAATAAATTATTTCTAGGACTATAAGATTTATTTGTATGATAATTATTTCTAAAACTATATTTTAGTAATATTAATTATATAGAACCTAATGGAACCTTATTAAATATGAATGTGATGTTTTATATTGTTATTTTAAACATGAACAACCAAATTTTATTGGATATGGAATGTAAAATATTATTATTATTTCAAAGAAGTATTCTTGATAAATAATTTACAACCAAAACATATGAATATTTTCAAATAAACCATATACGATAAAAATGGTGTTTTAGGATGTTCAATAAGGAAGGGTGATTCAATTATATATATGTTAATAATGTTGGAATTAGTACCTATATTATTTTCTCAATTAACGATCACAATGATTTATGTGTAGAAAATAATTTAATAATGAAACTAATTTCTAGGATAAAATGAACATTTCAATGGAGGAAAAATGTAAATGCCAATGCAACATTAATAGTTCAATGGTATATATGTGGGGACCATCGGAAATGTTATTGTTAATTCCATAATCCTTGGGATAAATCCTATAATAAGGATGGTCCTATGTAATTATAACTTTTTAAGTGAAATGATTTAAGTATTTATATATTATTATTAAATAATTATGTTGTACAAGTATTTTGTCAATGATATTATAGTTATAAGAACCGTGATAATTATAAGTATAATTCTGGAGTAGTTTTTCATTAATAATTTTCAAGAATACAATGAATGCTACTAATAACCTTGAAATGTGACATCATTTTTAAGGAATATTTTTTGAAGAAACAATATTGAGGGGAAAATAAACATTAATATGATATAGAGTTTGAGATAATAATTTTTAGTTGGGATAAATAGTTGATAAATATTTCAAATGTTATTTGGATAGTATTGGTGGCCAATAAATTCATAATTGATTTGATTATAGAGTTTTTTATGTTATCTTTGATAATGTTTATAAATTTTTTGTTGTGAAATATAATGGATAGTCTACGATTTTATTTTATTATAAATGTTAGTGGTTATTTTTGGAAGAATATATGATTTCATTGATGTTTTTTGTGATTCGCGGTATTATAATTTTTTAGAAATTATATTTTGGGAAATTAATCTCACATTTTATATTAACATGTCAATATTATCATATGCTATTTTTTGTATTTTTTAAAAAATATTTATTTATATTTTAATAATGGGAATTTTTTTTAAAAAATAATTTTTTTTATTAATTAACATAATTAAAAATCCCCCTTATGTTTTGAATTTTTTTTGATAAAGTGACACAAGTATATTTTAACTAGAAAAAATTTAATTAACTAAAAAGGAATCATCATTTCTAATTAAATAAACCCAAATATTCTTTCACATATTATTACCTTATTATTACACAATAAATTTCCATAAATTCAACACAATTAATGTAATGTCCTTGTTACATTGGATGATGTTAATCTAATTAGGTTAAATATTTAGATAGTATGGGGGGTTAATCTGGGAATGATAGATTAAAACAACTACCACTCGATATCTTGTTTATTTATAAAAACATTTCTTCTCCCTTAGTCCCATATATATATATGAATATAAATTAATTCATGAATGAGACATTATGATATTTATTCGATTCATGCTCACAGGGATACATCCACAGAATAAACAATCAGCAATGTGTGGGTTTTACCAAATTTAGTAATTCTCACTGCTAAATTACAAGTTCAGGATAGAGCACTTCTATAGAAAAGCTCACAACCATTAAAATATTTAGTGTTTTCTCTTAGTATTCCCAATGGTCACTTCCTATGTCTCGTTCTCGAGGTCCCTACTATTGTAAAGGATCACCATATTTCACTTCCATTACTCAATTCTCTTGAATGGGATCCATTAATAGTGTATAGACTTGTAGGTCCCTTAATTTTCACAAAATCACATATCCTCAACTATAGATAGATTCTATTTTGAAGCCCCCTTTTCACCCATATTTGAAATTAAATTTTCCATATACTATTAGTTATCGTAGATTACGTTGGAGAACTATTTATGTCACTTCACGAACAACCCAATAATTGTATGAATTGTGCTGTATTTTGTAGCGTGTATGTTTTGTGGACCACCTATCCTCCAACAACTACCTCCACATTAATGAACCAACTTCTCTTAAACATACCACCCTATTTATGTGGATATATTCTTTCTCTATAAACTGAACCTTCTATCATGAACCTTTCCTACATCGTGGTTAGCTTCTTTCTTCTGTAGACTGCATCTCCTCCACAGACCATCTTCCTTTATAGGCTATAGTTCCCCATAAACCACCATTCATGAACTATTACTACAAACCAATTCACCCTTAATGGAATCATCCCTCATAAACCCTTATCCTTAACCAAATTGTTTTCCCATGAACCACTTCTCATTTTGTGAAATCCTCCTCACAAACCTATCCTCCGTCATGGACTCCCCCGTGAACTCTTTCAAAATTAGAAAAAATTATTCATATAGTGAATAGGTTTTCTTATGAAAACCTCTCTAATAAATGATTGGATTAGAAGTTATTTTATATGAAAATATATATGAAAATATCTAAAATCCAATTAACCCAAATATTCGATGTGGTACAACTTTCACTACGTACCGTGCATCTCCCATGAACCAAAATTGTTCTACAAACCATTTTCCTTACGCTGTCTTTATATCACCTTGATCCTCTTCGGTGGTGGATATCTTTCATGAAAAAATCTAATCATGGATCATGAAATCTTCTCCTCACATATAGAAATTATGATCCATCCCATGAACTTACATCCTTTTGTGAACAACCTTTCTCCTTCGAACCGCAAGCCTTACTATGCACAATTTTCCTTACGTAGTCTATGTAACATGCATCATGGTCTAGGCATCATCCTTTATAGTCTATATTAAATTTATATACAAACACATGTCTTTTAATATTTTTCTTTTCAATTCCATGAACATCTTTTCAGAAATAATTTTTTTCCCAAAAATTCAAACTCCATATTTGGAGGCCCAAAGATTTCGAAAAAACTGGGAAACTGCACCACCTTAAATATCTAATTTGGAAAACATCATAAAAACTAAGGCATGGTAAATTTTTTTTCAACATAAACAATAACACCCATAAACACTGAGAATATGTATTATTTGATTTTTTTCCAACAATATTACCATTTATGTTTTATGAAGAACCTTCACAATTCGATTCACCGTTAAATCTTCATTAATATTCGCACTAGATTTTCATCCTTTGACTTTGATAAAAATCAAATATTTACTCATAACATACTCTAAGAACACATGATAAATGCCCAGTGTGATAAAAAAATGTATAATGTAATGTTCATCAATGAATCACTTCATTCCATTCCAAAACTACTCTTCTACTATCATAACAGACCTCATCGGTCGTGTTATATAATATATGAACGATCACTTCTAATATTTGCAGATTTAATATTACTCTATGTTAATACTTCCGTTGACTGATTCAACTCCCCTTATTTTTCTGATTTGCCGAGTAGATTCTCCCTATGTCTTGACTAATAAATTTTCACACATTTTAATGCTAAAATTCCTCCACATTCATCAACGAACCCGAAGTCCATTCCTTTTAGGTTTGAAATAGTGTAAGGAAAAGATGTTAGCGCATTATGGAAAAACACACCATACCTCAGGTAGAGAGGGTCCAACATACACATGTTATCAATTTTGGGGAGTCGACTAAACTCTTATAGATAGTTGATTCCATTCCAAATCTTATTTTTTTTAATTTTTGGTGAAAATATCTCAATCTTTATGTTCTGTAGGCACAACTATAATTTGAAAAGCCCTTTCTCCACATTCTCCTTTAAAAGGATATTTTATTTAAAATTGAATTATCCTTTAATTATGGAATATATTTCTTCTATGATATGTAGAACATGAATTATCCTAATGGGTTATGATTAGAGGCTTCACTTCAACTCTAATATCTTCAAGGTACTACTTCATCCAAAATAATTGCATTCATTCTTGAGTAGCCACAATATATTAAGCTACTGTAGTGATCAATGTAATTAAGTCTTGTTTCTTGGTTAGAAAATAAATACACAATCCACCAAGATAAAATTCATGACATGACATTTATTTCCAATCACATGATGATTTATCACAATATGCATTTGTAAAACCCAATATCACTTTCTGAGATTTTTTATTGTACATCAAAAAATATCCAACATTCCCTTGATATAATCAAGTTTTATTCTTAGTATATGAATGTGTATTTCCTTGGGATTTCATTATAACTTGAAACATGGAATGTGTGAAAAAAGTATCTTGTTGGGACTCCATTAATTAAAATAGGCATCCAATGATCTGTTTGTACTGTGTGTCATTAACTACTTTGCCTTCATCATCCCATGACAGTTTCATCTATGTATCCATGGGATTAATTATCTACTAGGAATTATCTTGTACAAGACTTCATATAACCTCTGTGGAATATTTAGATTGGGGAATTAATGTTCCATCCTTTCCTTGTATTACCTATAAACCAAGGGAAAACATCAGTTCAAAAATCATTTACTTTTAGAAATAACTTTTCATGAATTTAAAAAAAATGTATGCACTACCCTTCATCTAATCCACTAATGAGTATGTCATAAAAATACACTAGAACCATCAAAATTTGATAAATATTATTTTTGACATAGAGATTGTAATATACTCCACCGCTCTTAAATATGAGATTCTTTAAAAAGTGGTCGAGACTTAAATTCCACTATATTGGTGTTCTCTTTTACCCAAACAATGCATTATTCAGTGAACACACTCGATTCATATAATCATGAAAAAGAAAACCATATGTTTTCTCAATATAGACTTATTCTTCTCCTAGAACCCCATTCAGAAGTGATGACATGATATCCATCTAGAAATCATTGAACCAACATTACATTGGTATGGAAAATAATAATATGATTGTATATAGATTCACAATAGATGAAAATTTATTCTCAATATCAATTCCATCTATCTTGGAGTAGCCTTTTCACACTAGTCATTCATTGTTTTGAATAAATATTCAGTCTTCGTTTCATGTTATTATAAAAGAACTATTTTTTCTAGATGACATTCATATCTATTATTCCAAAACAATATCCCATGTCTTATTATTTACAATTTGGTCAAGATCAACATTCATAACCTAAACCCAATTCTCATCCCCAGCTACTTCATTATAACATGTAGGATCAACTAGGGATAGTTGTGGTAGTTTCTACAGGGTATTAATTCTCTATATATTCACTAACACTGTTTGATCAACAATAGATTTTTTCAATTAATTTTATTTCTTCTCATAAATCTTTGTGATGATACTAAATTCTTCGCATCCTTTTCATTATCATAATCTTCTTCTAAATTAGCACCGGGAACTGGAACATCCCCTAATATGATTATCTCTTTATCCCAATCCTTATGGAACTGATCATGTATTTTTTGAAGATTTATATCATTTTCTACTATAGTTATAACATGTATTTACACAAATATTCCTAGACACATATTGAAGAATTTATATTCAATTGTTTTCTTTGATTAGTGAAGAAATATCCTGTCATCTCCTCCAGATTCCAACTTCCTACATTTATCATTATTGATAATGAAACAGTTACTTCTGTAGACTCAAAAGCACATCAACGTTGGATTATTTCTATATCATAGTTCATATGGATTATTCTCTAATTTTGTAAGAAATAATTATCTATTTTATGTGTAGGTTAATATCATCACTGATTCTTTCCAAAACATCTTTGGTATGTCTTTTTCAATGAGTATGATTCAATCAATGTGGTTAATAATTCAGTTTCTTCTCTCAAATACTCCATTATGTTAGGGAGTTCTTTGTAATAAAACAAGTTTTCTAATCCCATGTTTCTTGAGATAATCCAACACTTAGATATTCTTGTACTTTTTTCATTATCTATTATTATCTTCTGGAATTATAACATATAAATTTTTTAATTCCTATAAATATCATGTAATGCAACCGAATACCTCATACATAAGGGTGATGATTTAAACCCATAACATTATGATAAAATCATCAATAAAAAGAAAAAACTATCTCCTCCAATCAATTGATCTAGGTGACATAGGTCCATACACATAATTATGCACCAACTCAAGGAATATTTTTGACCTTTTCCTTTTTGGATTATATGTTTTTTTAATAATCTTCCCTTGTTGACATGTATTACATGTATGAGTATAATCACATGAAAATCATGGGTAGTTACAAACAATATCATATTTCACCAAATGGTCCAATGATATTTGTCTTAAATGGTTAAGATTTTTATTTTATAACTTATTTTCCTCTTCCTGGGATAGAATGTAAATATCTTCTTATCCACTCAAAAGATTGAGATTTCTATTCATATGATTTTCTGTAAAAACAATTGTATCATGTTTATCATCGATGAAAGATAATTTTATTGAAATGTGTACAGAATTTCCACAGTCACTTAGTTGACTAAATCTAAGAAAGTTGTGTCTGCAACCTTCAAAAATCAAGACATCAACATGTCCAATGTCTTTTCCCCTAACATTTCTTTTCATGAGCCAAAAATCATCAGGCTGTAATAATTACCAAATATTATGATAACTTCATTATCATATATAATTATGGTCACAAGATATTTATTTCCTATCATATGTGAGGTGAATCCACCGTTAGTGATTGAAATTCCAATGTGATATATTGCTTTAAACACAATATCCACAACCACATCCTGTACTTCTATTTCTTTAAAATCCATATTTTTGACATCATACTTGATACAAAGAGATAATATTCATCATCCACAATGTATTATGGACCAGCTTTACACTGTAGAATTAAAAATAATTTTTTAGTTTTCATCTAATTTGATGATACCTTTTCAGGCATGTTCAAACTACAAGCATTCTACTTCAACACATTTATGTGAATTGTCAGTGAGAAATATCATTCCATGGGCCCAAATACACCACACCTGAAATAGGTCCTATAAAGTTATGTCCGAGATTATCGACCCCTATATTTCTACCTCTGTTGGTCTAATTCCCATTGATATGTATTTTCAATGGGAAAAATATTTTATGAGGGTACCATCATTCCAAAACAATAGAATATAATGTGATGTAAATTTATATGTCAAAATACTACACTACTAGTTCTCCCATGGGATCTTCAAGTCTTTTATTCTGATTCACACCCAAATAAATCTTCAATGTTTGAGTGGGAGCTACTGGTTCAACTTCATCCTTTACTTATTTCATTTTGTGATCAAGCCCTATACAAACTTTATCATTCCGACAAATCATTTTACTTTCCTAACAATCATTTTTTTACATTACAGGAATATTGATTTTCTATTAATATTAATCTTTTCTTCTCAAGCTAACTACTTCCTCTTCATGTTCTTTGATAATTTTGATTTGATCTTTTCTTTTATTTTTCAAACTATTGATCTCTCTTTTCTTATCGTCAATTTTAAGTTCGTAATGAACCACCTTTTTTTATTATTGTTGCATTGAAGAATTAATTTTTTCAATTTATCCATTCATCTTATACTTCAATTTTTCCTACTACTGCATATAAAGATTGGCATCAGGAACCAATTTGTTGGCTTTCTTTGTTTTTCATCTCCAATCATATATCGCTTCAAGAGTTTCTTATAATTAAATATAAATGTTAACTCTTCCTTATAATTCTACATCATCACTATATTTTTCATCATTTATTTAGAAATTTACCAAAAATACCACCATAGAATCTACTTCATGATCCATGTAGTCCTCCAACTCTTTTGAGTCGGATTTTTATGAACTTTCATCTTATTTTGAAAGTAGATAATTTTTTTGAATAACATTATCTGATCACTTATCCTAACATTCACACAGGATGAAAACATATTCTATGGAATTTACTCATTGAGTTCATTGTTATATTTAAAATATTATGAAACATTGATGAAAATTGTCCAATTATTTCACATCAAAAGCTTGAATGTGAAAATACAACTTTCAACATTCCTCTTTCTCTTTGCAGATTTTGAGAGAGAAATGAAATGACATCATCTAATATTTCTTCCTACATAATATCTTAAATAGAGATAATTTTCATGGAATTTAATGACACTTATTTGGACTTCCACTTTTCTAAAACATAATTATCATTGTTTCTCATTTCATATGAAAATAGAGTGTTATTAATATTATCTAATGGAAGCTCCATTAGATCATTATCATCTAATACAAAAACCTTCAGAATAAATCATCATGTAAGTTTTCTCAATATGAAATTGATAGTATTTATAACTTCAATAATTTCTCTAAGACTGCACATTTCTTAAAAGAAAACATTCACCTGATCAAAGAATCTATTAACACTCATTATGGTGCGTTATAAGATCCTCATATTTAATCCATATAACCTACAACTATGATTCTTTGACTTTTTGGTCACAATCCAAAATGTTCAAATAAAGCACAACTATCAATATTGGATGATATTCCATGAATATATATTGGAGACTCATGCATTCCTAATGATCATAAGACATTAAACAACCCATTATTCCATAATTGAATGTTGTATCAATCATATATTTGAATATATTTGTTATTGGAAACCTCAATTTCTTATAATAAGAGAGAACTACTGACTTTTACCCATCAGGATATAATACCAATTGTCAGCCAAATTAGGTTAAATACCATAAGACGAGGTGGGGGTAGGGGTGGGGGTGAATCAGTGTATGAAAAATGAAATCAAATTCCCCTTTGAATCATGTTTTGTCATTAAGAAAAAACACACTTCACAGTTATTCAAATACCAATATATGAATTGAAATTAAACAATGCATGAGACACAATGATTTTTACTTTTTTCGCCCTCACTGGGCTACCTCTAGGGAACATATAATCTGCAATTTGTAGATTATACCAAATCCACTATAGATCACTGCTAAATTAAATATTTTGGGCTATATCATGTATATGCTTAGCCTCACTACATTTAAAATATTTATGTTCTTCTTGCTACATTCCCAAGGGCCAGTCCCCAAATATATTTCTCTGGATCAATGTTGGTAGAAAAGATCACCATATTTCCCTTTCATTGCTCAAATATCATAGAGGGGATCCACTTAGTGTTTATGGACATGTAGGTCCCTGCATTTTTAAGACCACATACATCATCAACTATAGAGGGATGTTATGTTAAATACCCCTATCACCCATAGATGAAATTCAATTTTTTGCATACTATTAGTTTGTAAATATTCCCTTTTCAATATTTTTCACAACCTTCACAGACATCCTACCTCCTCCGGGAACTGGGTTACACTGTGTAGTATTTATTCATTATAGACCAACTATCCATCTTATATTTCCTCTGCTTCCCTGATGTGCCTCCTATTCCACATACCATCTTCCTTTCATGGATTACTTCTTCCTCCACGGAACAATATGTATTCCAATAACCATACCTTATTCGTGGATGAGTTCTTCTTCTGTGGACTGCCTCTCCTCTACATGTCATCTTTCATTGCAGGATACAATTCCCCATAAACCCCCCTTCAATAACTATTACCATTAACCAATTCACCTTACGTAAATTCTTCATCACAAAGTCTTGTTCTTCACATTTTTTTCCCATGAACCACTTATCACTCCATAGAATCATCCTTGCAATGCTCTCCACCTTCGTAGAATACCCCATAAAGTCTTTCAAATTAAGCCTAAATTTTTTCATAGTATAAAATTTTATCTAATGGAAACCACTCTAATTAATTATGGGAAGAAAAGTCTATATAAATATGAAAATAGATCCTAAAATATCACTAATTAAATTTTACCTAATCCTCGATGCGGTACAGATTTCACTGCGTACCATGTATCTCTCACAAACTACAATCGCCTCAAAAAACATTTCCCATATGGTACCAATATAGAACCTTCATCCCCTATGGTGGATGATCACTTCCATGAAATAATATCTTCGCATCTCCACTAATCAAGATCTCACTTTCACAAATGATGATCCATCCTACAAACTTCCATCCTTCCGTGAACTACATTCCACCCACGAACCATAAACCTTCCCATGAAGCATTATCTCTACATGTTCTATGTACCATGAATAATTGTCTGCATACAATCCTTTATAGTTTATATATAATTGCTATGCATAAAACCTGACATTTCATATTTTCATTTTCCATTCCACGAACTCCATGTCATAAACAAATTTCATTTCTAAAAAACAAACTCCATATTTTGAGGCCCAAAAATATGGAATACATTTGGAAACTATGCCACATCATATAGCAACACAACAAAATAGAATCCAAAATCCTTCACAGTCATATGAATTCTTCAAAAAACATAATCACACCGAGAAACACCTAATGGATGCATTGGGGTGTTTTTTCCCAATAAAACACTTGGTTCATAATACATAAAATGAAACTAAGACATGTAAAACTTATTTAATTAACTATAGTGATATAATAAATCCATTGAAACTCTTAAAAATGCATGGGATAACCAGGAGAGAACATGAATGAAATGGGTGAGTGAAAAAACCCAATTAAGGGAATAAACCAAATAAGGAGGCATAAAATGTGATTCAAATTTATAACATGATATCATCAAATAAAAGTCACATGAGTGATAAAATATTAGAATGAAATCAAGATAATTTTATGATAAGATGATGGAAATAAAATAGAGTGGACAAAACATAAAACATGAAATAAAAATATGTCAATAGTAACTACTGAGAAAATAACACATTATGGGAAAAGTCCCATAATGGATTGGGTTCACACCCTAACACCATAGAAAATGTCTCATTAGACTAAAACATTACCTAATGAAATATAGGTCAATATAATTTTTGGCCCATCTATAATTTTAATTTAATGTATATGAATATTCCTACCACATATGGATACTAATAACATTGAATAAACATAAGGATTACCCATGGGATGAAATGGGTTGCATAATCATATCTCATAATATAATCAAAATAGATTCCTTAAAGAAGAAAACTGCTAAATGGTCATAAGGAATGTATTAACCCATAAAAGGATGGTAGAATAATCAATTAATATAATTAAGATATATATATATATATAATTATATATATATATATTACTATAATTATATAAATTTAATGAGAGATAAAATTAGTTGTATAGAGAATTGTCATAACCTGAATAAAAGGTGGGTTAAAATGATGGCATACATCGAGCCCAATTTTTCACTGGCATTATTTATGTTCCCGAATAATAATATTATTTTAATTATTTACATTATTAAGAACATTTGTTGTGTTTATTATTCTTTTAATTTTATTTTTTAACATTTCATATTCAATTATATAACAACAAAATATTCAAATTGGGTGTTTTAACGATAAATGACTCATATATCCAAAATAACATTGTTAAAATGATTAATTTCAAAGAGATTATTTTTTGAATAATCTTTATTATTGTAATAATGAAATAATTATAACTCTTATAACTAAATTATAGTTATAAAAAAATTAAATAATGTTATGAAAAATTTACTACATTACAATTATGGAGACAATAGGCTGTAAGTACACATGGTTGACATTTCTCTTTTTCAATGATCATTATTGAAATAAGTAAAGTGTTATTTCATCATTATATAATGATAATTATATCAAGAATATAACATTTATTATTTATATACTCGTACATGTACCATAATCATCCTGTGGTAATAATAACATTTTAAAACATAATCAGATCAGTTCTTCAGGTAGTTGTCCTCTATACAAAAGAACGATGTTATAATTTTTAATAGATGAGAAGGTAAATTTTTTTATGATATATTAATTTTAAAAAATATTAATATGTCAAGAATATCATATATATATATATATATTCTTAAAAATAACGCATATTACCTTCTATATATTGTGTAACTGAAATATAAATCACATTTCATTGCGAGGTGGTAGAATGCCGCATGCATGAGAGACAATATCATATACCCAATGGAATTAAAAGTAATAAGGAATATGTAATAATATAATTTAATAAATCTATTTTTTTTAAAAACCAACATATTGATTCATTCAATATATAATTAAATCAATCATTCAGAAGAAGTGATGGAAAACGAAATATGTCAGTTTACAAGGCAATATTCCCCTGTACAGATGATCAATAGTATCATTTTCTATTTTAGGGATGAGGAGGTCGTTTTATGTAATGAACATAACATAAAAAATAGAAATTTATGTAATATATTGTGGTTATTATATGTATATAAATAATTTATATTTTAAGGTGTTAGAATATGAAGTCATGTAAAATTCTCAATTATGGATGTCACCACTTCATTTGAAAACTTCATTAGGTTTTCCCCAAATACCTTTCTTTAATGGATTTATGATAAAATATTATCCTAGGATGAGATGATTTATATAGGTAAGTGAATTTTTATAGCCCTGGAAAACCCATATGGGTTTTTATGTGTAAATAATAGTGGAGTGGGGTGTCCTTTTATATGTTGGTGAGAAGACACACTAGGAGTTTCTATGAATTAAAAAATACAACCAAATTTTTCTAATTATACAATGATAAAAAAACTGACCATTTCATGAACAAAGAACGTATAAGATCAATTTTTTTATAAAATATGATTTTGTCTTGCTTGTTAAATTTTTAACTCTCTGTGTTTCAGTTTATCCCCAAGTAAACCCATTTTTACCCTAACTGTGATAAATAAGTTTTTCTATTTTCATTGTTCATTATACTAAAAGACTAATTTATCCTTATTAGATAATATAAATTTTTCTTATTTCAAATATGTAATCCATTTTTACAGCATTAATTTATTGAACTTGATCAATTTTACAAAAAACCAAACCCCTAGATGTTTAAATGACAATAGGTTTTCATGAAATTTATATTTTATAGAAAAGTTGATATCACATTAACTATATGAAAAGTAATGATAATTAAATAAATTTCAATTAATATTTATAGGTATATAATATATACATTTAATTAATTTAATTTTTCATTATTATTTATTTTAATTATTTAAATTTAGAATCATTATTCACATTAAATAATTTTTCATTAAAAAGTGTTTTAAAGCCTAATAATAAACTTATACTAAAATATATTATAGATTTGATTAAAATTAAATTAAATAAAATTAATTTAAATAAATAATAATTATGTTATTTGAAATTAAATTATAAGTATATTGGGGTTGAACTTACTAAAATTAAATTAGAAATTTAAAAAAATCTGTATTTATTAGTATTCATTGAAAAATTATTATTTTCCAAAATATCACAAAATTTCACCATAAGATATTATATATTTTAGGATTTAAAAAAATATGTTAAATTTATAAAATAAAATTTCTAAAATTTCGAAATACTAATTATAATATAATATCCAAAAAATAAAAAAAAATCTATTTTTGAAGAAAACTTATTTTTAACTAATAAAAGGATTTTTCCTTATAACTGATTGATTAGTTACCAAGAATTTCTAAATTAATTTATACTCAGTAGGAAATTTATATAATCTTAATAAATTAGTTAATAATATTCATTCCACCCATTTAATTCCTCGATAATAATGATTATAAATAGCCATGGTTCGTTAAGACGTAAGGATCATGTTACAAAAGCTATAGAAAATACATTTCCCTTTTAATAGATTTTAGGGTGTTATATACTTTACTATTGTGTAAGTTCATTTTTGGGATAATAACATTTTTATAAAACCTTTTTGTGAGAAATGTGTTTTGATCTTAATTAATTAAATAATTCACTAATTTTTATATATTATAATTAAATATAAATTGTGTATATTATATAAAATATTTTAATATTAATTTGATACTTATTACTATGAAAGTAATGTAAATAAATTCAATTTTAGGATTAAAAATGATTTTTTTAAAAATAGTTTTAATTGTGTTTTGTGCATTTGTTTTAGAATATATTTCTTCTAAATATGGAATTTGAATCTGGTAAAATGAATTATTTATTTGAATTTGAATAATTTATATAATTTAAATTTTATGATATAAATTTTAATGATAATCACTAATAAAAAATTAAATTTGTGTTCCATAGATAATGTTAAAATAGATTTACCTAGGGGGGTTAACTAACAAATAAATATAATAATGGCACATAAACATGTCTAGTACTTATTGGGTGAATATATTTTTACGGTATATTAACATACATTCAATGTATTTTAAGTTTTTATAAACATTCAAATGAATGTGACATTATATTATAGAAATCATTTAGGTAATTCCATTTGTGGTCCTCCTATCTCTTATAAAAGAGGACGTGTTCTATGCCATTATTCACAAAAGTTGATCCTTTTGAGAGAACTAAGAAATTACCTAAAAATTTATTATATTCCATCCCTTTAAAATGGAATTTTTTTTAATCTCCTAAGACCAATAATTCATGACCTAAGGCGTAACAATCCGAGATTTTATGATAAATGTACTTTTAATTTCATTGATGTCTTGTGTTGTATGCTACACCAAAATTAGCTTGTGCTATATGAAACATCGTATTAGCTTATATTATACGCAAACACTATTCTTGGCTTGTGTTGCACGCAAGATCAACCTTCCTCAATACTGTGTGTTGTACGCAATACTGAGATTAAAAAAACAACGATATATTGTTATAATATTATTATGAACTAGCCTTTATGAATATTAGTATCTACATTTTGAATTTTATGACATTATCTTTCAAATTGTAAAGAACTTGGTATGAGAACAAAATCATTTTTTCAGGTAAAATAAGTAGTTTTCAAAAAATGTAGTTTTGCCTCCTTTTGATGGCGCACCGACATAAAATTTAGTTATTGAAATTTTTATATGTTTAATTTGACAAAATGATATCTTTATTTTGAACTAGGATATAAAAATTTACTTAGGATAAATTTTTGATATTTTTCTGATAAGTGTCTTATTTTGATGAATAGTAAAAATATGCTAAATTTTAATTAAAATATTTTTTCATCGAGATAATTTATATGGTTAAATTATAATAGTAAATTGTTTTTAAGTATAAATAGAATATATTTTTACCATTTAATATAATTTATTTCATTAGCATTGATTTTACGATCAACTCAATCTTTTGAAAATGTTTTTAAACAAAAAACTGTTTTTTTCGATAATGAGATTTATTTTAACTTAATTAATATTAATTTTGTATTTTTATTTTTGAAAAATTAATTCCATATTTTAATTAATTGGGTCCAAATTATGTTAATAGTTTACTTTTAATTTTTTGATATTTTGAATAGATACTACGGTAATTTGTGTTTACTGTAGTAAAAGGTAAATCAGGTAATTAAGGGTAAAAATAAGATTATAAAATTTCCTTAACACCTGAAAAAATTCTATTGGATGAATAAATGTAGACCCATGTCACCTAAAGGTCGGAATAGATCCATTTTAGGAACATTTTACCATGAAAATAATTTAATTATTATTAAAACTAAATAAAGTGACAACATGTTACTCTACTAAATATTATAAGTATAATAATTTTAATATATTGATAAACTTCATGAATCTTAGAACATGAATAGTCTCCAGAAATATAATGAAATTATTTACATCATCTGAATTTATTTATAATTTTTAGGGATTAAATAATTATCATTAAATGTGACACAATAGTGATGTTGAAATTATTTAACTGATTAAAATATCAAATAAAAGGTTTTAAAAATATTAAAATAAAAAATATATGAACTATTTAATATCCTCGATGGATTTTATAGAAAAATATGACATGTTATGAATAAATTAAATATTTTATTTCAAACATATCTTCTGTGTAGATTTTATTTAAATCAAATAAATCAATATTGTCAAAAATGATAGTATTTTTATTTTATAAAAATAACATAATATAAAAATGTTTAAAAATCACAAATTTTTTTAAAAATTATAAATTAAAATTTATATGGTCCAAAATTTCACAAATTATCCAATTATAGAAAATTCACAACACATAATTGATTATTTATAAAAATTTAAAATTTATAATCTTATTACCACAAATAAAATTAAATTGATTAAATAAGGATAAATCAAGTTAATAAGGTTTAGAATAAATTTCCAACATGACTAAATTTTATTGGTTAAGGAGATTACAACCCTATCTCATCTAATATTTGAATACGATTCATTTTTAGAGGTTTTAAAGTGGGGTTTGATTTATTATAAATTAATATTTTTGAGGATTCCAAAAGTGCCCCTCTCATCCCTTATAAAAGAAAACCTCCTCTCTCTCTACTTTACAACATTTTGAGCCATCAATCTCGGCCAACCCCCACTCATTTCTCTTCTCCACTTCCCTAGAAACATTATAAAAGTCCTGATATTCTCAAAAGACAAACTCTAGTCTTTAAGATGAATCTTAAAGGAGGTGCGTCGAAGAAGAGGAGGTTCGAATACATACGAATGATATCGGAGATAAGGCGAGTCATAAATTTTCCAATCTTATTTTTTTTCAAGATTGTTTATTCTTAAGTATTTACTGGTGTTTTATTTATCATCCATGTCCATGTTTTATAAAAATTGATTCATTTATGTTTAAAGTCCTTTTTACCCATTTTTGACTTTTACTACATTGTATGTAAGGAATCTTTCTTTTGTTTACCATATGAGCCAATTTTTAACATTTTTGGAAAAAGTACAAGAATAATGTTTTTTAACATATACGGAATGAATGGAATTTTACGGTTTCATAACACCTTATTTTCTTGAAGCTTACTCTACAATATTTCATTACTATTTTCAATAAAATCTATTTCTTTTAAAATTTCATGGAATATTGTGAAAAGAAAATTATTTTGAAGAAGAAAGGAAAATTTCCTCAAAAATTCATTTCATGTGTTTAATCAAAACCATTTTCCATCTAAGATGACATTATTTTCATATTTTCAGGTTTTACATGATTTCTCTTTTCTTATGATGAAATGATATCCATTTGTTTTATGTGGATTATGTTATGATGAGATAATGTTTATGAAACCCATTTTATTCTTTTGGGTTCTGATGAATGATTTATGTTTATGTTGTGGCACACATAAGAGTGATTTCATTATGAGATAGGTGGTACCTATATATCACTCCAATGTATTGGGTAAAGATTTATATCTCATGATATAGACATGGCTCGAATTGCAAGTTAATCTTGTTCAGTGATACAGGACTAGAACGAGGAGTGAACTCGATACTGTAAGGGACATTGTCCACTGAGATGATCTTGGATGCAATGCCTTGGCTACTATGCAAATCATATCATGTGATTAATGGTTTTCTACAATTACATGTTTTATTCCCAATCTATTTTATCATGATTGATGTTCCATTATGATCTATGCCTTACGTACTGCCATGTTTTATGTCATTGATCATGGTTTTGATGTTTAAACATTATGTTCATGTTTTTAAGGACAAATGTACATGGTTTGTTTTAATTTCTCCATGCTTACCCTTACTGAGCATTTGAGATCACCATTTATATGTATTCTTTTCCCCAGGATATAAAGAAAGGTTTTAGGTATGAACACAAAAGGGGAAGATCTTTATGGGAGATATTTAAGATCATTCACCATGATTATAAGATTATGTTCCATGTTTCCAAAGACACTAAACTATTATGGTCCTTATGGGTTAGTTTTTGTTATGTATTAATTATTCTGCAACAGTAATGTAATTTCCATGCTTTGGTCTCTACATTTGGTATCAGAGGAATGGTATAGTTAAACTTTGGAAACTAGGACACACAAACATTAGTGAAATCCCTAGAGATATTTCTAAGGTATGTCTAGGGATGTCTCTATGGTTTATTATAAGTATAGGTTACAGTCCTAGAATTACGGTAACGATCATAGAATTAAACCTTAGATGTTAGAGATTGAAAGTACTCCCCCTTGATTATGTTGTTTTTCTAGTACATGTTTTTTCTATCATACTATTATTTTTGGGTTTTAATAAATAGCATGAAACAGGAAGATTCCTGATAATAGAGGATATGATGGACAATGGAATAATATTCTACAAGAGCAACCAAATGAAACGGGATTTGGAAGTCCAAACATCGTTGTTATCCCTAATCAGCAATCTCATAATATGATCAATAATATCATCTTTGGTAAGTATCTTGACTCATATAATAAGAGAAATATTGATATTCATGATGATCATAGAGGAAAGAAAGTGTAATTCCACTCATGTAAATCACATGGGAAGAGGCATTAGGGAGAATGTTTCAAAGGAACTGGAAGATACTTTGGGTGTGGAAATGAAGGACACAATGCCAGTAATTGTAAAGGAAAAGGTTTAGTTAACACTATGGACAAGTATAATGGTATTTCTAAGACAAAAACAATGGTTAAATGTTTTAAATGGGGAATTTACGGGGATTTTGAAAACTAATTCCATAAGGGAAAGTCTCATGAAGAGAATCATCATGGTCGTATGGGTATTATTTATATTGATGGTGATGAAGAGACTACAAATGATATGTGAGTTGAATGAATTGTTGAGGCTCGGTCAATGGTTTAAGAAGGAAGTGGAATGATTTATGTTTATCAAGATTTATGTTGTATAGGTAATGATACTATGGAATAAAGACACATCGAAGGATTGTTACACTATTGTTTTTCCTAAAGTATTTGAAAGTATATGTTGAATAGTACTGGTAACCATGAAAGGTTATTCAAATATTTCTGGAAAGTAGATGATATGCCCGTAATGAATGGATAAGGAGATAATGATATGTTTCATAGTATTAATGAGCTCATGACTGATATAAGGAAAATTGATAACATGGTTTGAGTATATTGAAATTTTGGGATTTTGCTATGTGGAAAGAGTTAACTTTTGAAAGAATTCATGATTTCACTAAGGTTATATGGTAATTCATGATTCAAAAGAATACAAGATTAAGGTATTAACATGTTTGGAATGTGACCAACAAGATATATCTTATGATATATGGGGGATAAATGATGTTATTAACGTTCTTCTTATGTGACCTTTCAAGTAATCATTTTCTTTATACTATGAGTTTAGACCGAAGTATTTTGGATAAGCCTAAAGATTTGAATGAATTAAGTTAGACATAATATAGTATTGATTAAGGCAAGATATGTTTTCAATATTATTACTATACTGTTATTATAATGTAGTTTTAGAAAAAGGGACAACCTGCTGGACGAGCTACAACCCGTCACATGGGACAAGGTTTTGGGAATCAAACCCACAACCAAAGTGCAACAGACCCTTATCGCATACAACTAGCCTATCGGAAGTCCCTGGTTAGTATAAATTAGTTATATTTTATTAAGTTGTATAATATATGATGTATAAGTCCATTTTATGAACCATGTACGATTAATCTCACTATATATGGACTTATGTATATTTAATAATTTTTGCTAAAATTTTGTTTGAGACAGATGGATTGACCTATAATTCTATCGCATGATCTGCTAACACTTCACAAATGTCAAATTCATCTTCATTTCATTAATAGATGAAGTATAAATTATTCAAAGAACAACCAATGGTGAGATTGTACCAAAATCAAGAAAGTATTTCTTCTAATTCTAGTTTTTCAACTTTAGGGAAATGATCTTGAAAGCCAAAAATTTTGTCTTATTGTCCTCATATCTGATGAATCAAATGGTACCTTATATCATCACAAATTTATGTCCTTGAGATTTTTGGATTTTTTATAGCCATGTTCTCTACCACTCTCCATCAGAACTTGATGGTTAGATTCCTGTTCCATATCCATATTTTCACCTATATTATCTTATGTGGAAACCCAGTGATGAGTTACATTGGTTATCCATTATGTTTCTAACGTTACTTTTTAAAATGATGTTTTAGTATTATTTTTTAAGATGTGGGTTTCTATGAATGAAACATTCACGTAAAAAACTATTTATAGCCCCGACGAATTTTGGGGGGAAAATTCATTTTAAGGGGGGTAGAATGTAACACCCTGAGATTTTATGAAAAATATTCTTTTAATATCATTGATGTCTTGTGTTGTATGCTACACCAAAATTATCATGTGCTATACGAAACACCGTATTAGCTTTTATTATACGAAAACAATATTCTTGGCTTGTGTTGCACGTAAGAGCAACCATCCTCAATAGCGCGTGTTGTACGCAATACTGAGTTTTACTAAACAACAAAATATTGTTATAATATTATTAAGAACTAGCTATTATGAATACTAGTAACTATATTTTGAATTTTATGAAATTATCTTACACATTTTATAGAACATGGTATGAGATCAAAATAATTTTTTCGGGTAAAATAAGTATTTTTTTAAAATGATGTTCTTCCACCTTATGATGGCACACCCACATTAAATTTAGTTTTTGACATGTTTATAAGTTTAATTTGACAAAATAATATCTTTATTTTGAATCAATATATAAAAATTTACTGAGGATAAATTTTTGATATTTTTCTGATAAGTTTCTTATTTTGATGAATAGTAAAATTACGCAAAATTTTAATTAAAAACAAATTTTTTCATCGAGAAAATTTATATGGTTAAATTATAATAGTAAATTGTTTTAAAGTATAAATAGAATATATTTAAACCATTTAATATAATGTGTGTCATTATCATTGATTTTACGATCAATTCAATCTTTTGCAATTTTTTTAAACAAACACCCGTTTTTTTGACAATGAGATTTATTTTAAATTAATTACTGCAGCTTCTGTATTTTGAATTTTGAAAAATGAATTCCATATTTTAATTCATTTTCTCCAAATTATGTTAATAGTTTACTTTTTTTATGTTATAAATAGAAACTATGGTAATTTTTATTTATTGTAGTAAAATGTAAATCCGGTAATTAAGGGTAAAAATAAGATTATAAAATTACATTAACACCTAAAAATTTCTATTGGATGACTAAAGGTATACCCATTTTACCTAAGGGTCGTAATAGATTCATTTAATGAGCTTTTTACCATGAAAATAATTTAATTATTATTAAAACCTAAGAAAGTGACAACATGTGACTCTCTTAAATCTTATAAGTATAATAATTCTTATTTAGTGATTAAATTCATGAAACGTAGATAATGAATAGTCTCCAGAAATATAATAAAATTATCTACAGCGTGTGAATTTATTTTGAATTTTTAGGGATTAAATAATTATCGTTAAAGGTGACACAATATTGATGTTCAAATTATTTTATTGATTAAAATATCAAATAAATGGTTTTAAAAATATTAAAATAAATATTATATGAACTATTTAATATGGTCCACGAATTTTCTAGATATATATGACATCTTATGAATATATTAAATATTTTACTTCAGACATATATTCTGTGTGGATTTTATTTAAATTCAAATAAATCAATAGTGTCAAAATTCACAATATTTTTATTTTATAAAAATAACATAATATAAAATTGTTTAAAAACCACAAGAATATTTAAAAATTATAAATTAAAATTTATATGGTATAAAATTTCATAAATTACCAAATTATGGTCAATTCACAACACATAAGTAATTATTTATAACAATTTAAAATTTATAATCTTATTACAACAAATAAAATTAAATAGATTAAATAATGTTTAATCAAGTTGATAAGGTTTAAAATAAATTTCCAACATGTCTAAATTTTTTTGGTTGAGGAGATTACAACCATATCTCATCTAATGTTTGAATACGAGTCATTTTTGGAGGTTTTAAATTGGGGTTTGATTTATTATAAATTAATATTTTTGAGGTTTCCAAAGGTGCCCATCTCCTCCCTTATAAAAGGGAACCTACTCCCTGTCCTCTTTACAACACTTTGAGCCTTCATGCTTGGCCAACCCCAAGCCATTTCTCTTCTCTACTTACCTCGAAACATTCTGGAGGTCCTGGTCTTCTCAAAATCCCAAGTCTATCCCTTAAGAAGAAGCTTAAATGAGGTTCGTCGAAGAAGAGGAGGTTCGGATACATACGAATCATATCAGACATAAGGTAAGTGATAAGTTCTCCAATCACATTTTTCTCCAAGATTGTTTATTCATGAGTATTTTATGGGGGTTTATTTATCATCTATGTCCATGTTTTCTAAAAAAGGTTTCATTTATATTTAAAGTCCTTTTTACCCAATTTTGACTTTTACTACATTGTATTTAAGGAATCATTCTTTTGTTTAACATATGAGGTACTTTTTAACTGTTTTTGTAAAAAGTACAAGAATAATGTTTTTTAACATATACGGTAGGAATGGATTTTTACAGTTTCATAACAACTTATTTTCATGAAGCTTACTCTACAAGATTTCATGACGATTTTCAACAAAATCCTATTCTTTTAAAATTGCATGGCATATTGTGAAATGAAAATGACTTTGAAGAAGAAAGGATAATTTCCTCAAGAATTCATTTCATTTATTTTATCAAAACCATTTTCCATCTAAGATGACATTATTTTCATATGTGTATGTTTTACATGACTTCACTTTTGTTAGGATGAAATGATATCCATTTGTTTTATATGGATTATGTTATGATGGGATGATGTTTATGAAACCCATTTTATTCTTTTGAGTTATGATTAATGATTTATGTTTATGTTGTGGCACACATAAAAATGATTTCATTATGAGATGGCTGGTACCTATATCTACCTCCAATGCATTGGGTAAATATTTATATCTCATGTGATAGACATGGCTGGAACAACAAGTTAATCTGGTTCAGTGATACATGACTGGAATGAGGAGTGAACTCGATTCAGAAGGGGACTTTGTCCACAAAGATGGTCTTGGCTGCAATGCCTTGGATACTATTTAAACCATATCATGTTCTTAATGGATTTCCACAATTACATGTTTTATTCCCAATCTATTTTATCATGATTGATGTTCCATTATGATCTATTCCTTACGTACTGCCATGTTTTTTTTCATTTCTCATGATTTTTATGTTTAACCATTATGTTCATGTTTCTAAGTTCAAATGTATATGGTTTATTTTATTTTCTCCATGCTTACCCTTACTGATCATTTGAGCTCACCCTTTCTATGTTTTTTCCCCAGGATATAAAGAAAGGTTTTTGGTAAGAACACAAAAGGGGAATATCTTTATGGGAGATGTTGAAGATCTTTCACCATGATTACAAGATTATGTTCCATGTTTCCAATGACACTAAACTATTACAGTCCTTGTGTGTTAGTTTTTGTTATGTATTATGTATTCCGCAAAAGTAATGTAATTTCAATGCATGGGTCTCTACAGTTGGTATCAGCGGAAAGGTATTGTTAACATTTGGAAACTAGGATGCGCAGACTTTAGTGAAATCCCTATAGATATTTCTAAGGTATGTCTAGGGATGTATCTAAGGTTTAGTATAAGTATAGGTTATAGTCCTAGAATTATGGTAACGATCATAGAATTAAGCCTTATATGTTAGAGATTGAATGTACTCCCCCTTGATTATGTTGTTTTTTTAGTTTGAGTTTTCCCTCTCATACTATTATTTTTGGGTTTTAAGAAATGGCATGAAATAGGAAGATTCATGATAATATAGGATATGATGGACAATGGAATAATATTCAACATGAGCAACCAAATGAAATGGGATTTGGAATTCCAAACATCGTTATTATGCCTAATCTGAAATCTCATAATATGATCAATAATCTCATCTTTGGTAAGTATCCTGACTCAGCTAATAATAGAAAGATGGAGTTTCATGGTGATCATAGAGGAAAGAAAGTTTAATTCCCCTCATGTAAATCATGTGGGAAGTGGAATTAGGGAGAATGTTTCAATGGAACTAAAAGATGCTTTGGGTGTGGAAATGAAGGACACGAAGCCAGTAATTGCAAAACAAAAGGCTTAGTTAACACCATGGACAAGGATAATGGTATTGATAAGACATAAACCATGGTTAAATGTTTTAAATGGGGAATGTACGGGCATTATTCAAAACAATGCCCTATGGGAATGTATCATGAAAAGAATCATCATGGTCTTATGGGTAGTATTTATATTGATGATGATGAAGAGACAAGAAATGATATGTGAAATGAAAGAATTTTCGAGGCTTGATCAATGGTTTAAGAAGGTAGTGGAAAGATTTTTTATTTATCAACAGTTATGTTATATAGGTAATGGTACTATGGAATAAAGACACATCTAAGGATTGTTACACTATTGTTTTTCTTAAAGTATTTGAAAGTATATGTTGAATAGTACCGGTAACCATGAAAGGTTATTCAAATATTTATGGAAAGTTGATGATATGCACGTAACGAATGGATAAGGAGATAATGAGATGTTTGATAGTATTAATGAGCTCATGACTGATATAAGGACAAAGTGATATCATGGTTTGAGTATATAGAAATTTTGGTATTTTTCTATGTGGAAAGAGTTAACTTTTGACAGCATTAATGTTTTCACTAAGGTTCTATGGTAATTCATATTTCAAAAGAATACATGATTAAGGTATTCACATGTTTGTAATGTTACCAATATGATATATATTATGATATATGGGGGATAAATGGTGTTATAAATGTGATTGTTATGTGAACTTCCAAATAATCATTTTCATTATACAATTAGTTTGGATCGAAGTATTTTGGATAAGACTAAAGATATGAATGAATTAATTTAGACATAATATATTATTGTTTAAGGATATAACTTTTTTTGATATTATTACTGGAATGTTATAATAATGTAGTTTTAGAAAAAGGGATAACCTGCTGGACGGGCGACAACCAGTCACCTCAGACAGGGTTGCGGGAATCGAACCCACAACCGAAGTGTGATAGACCCTTATTTCATACCACTAGCCTACTAGAAGTCCATGGTTAGTATAAATTAGTTTTAATTTATTAAGTGTTATGATATATGAAGTATAATTCCATTTTAGGAACCATGTATGATTAATCTCACTATTGATGGAATTATGAATATTTAATAACTTTTGCTAACCTTTTGTTTGAGACAGATGGAATGACCAATCATTCTATCGCATGATCTGGTAACACTTCACGAATTTCAAAATCAACTTCATTTCTTTTTGATATGAAGTGGAAATTGTTCAAGGAACAACCAACAGTGAGATTGTACCAAAATCAAGAAAGTATTTCTTCTAATTCTATTTTTTTCAACATTAGGGAAATGATCTTGAAAACCAAAAATGTTGTCCTATTTCCCTCATATCTGATGAATAAAATGGTACTGTATATCATCAAAAAATTTATGGCCCTGTGATTGTTGGCCTTTTCATAGCCATGTTCTCTACAACTCTTCATCAGAACTTGATGGTTACATTTCTGTTCCATATCCATATTTTTACTTATATTCTCCTATGTGGAAACCCAGTGATCAGTTACGTTGGGTATCCGTTATGTTTCTAATGTTTCCTTTTAAAATGATGTTTTAGTATTCGTTTTTACGATGTGGGTTTCTATGAATGAATATTTCAAGTAGAAAACCATTTATAACCCCGACGAATTTCGACGACAAAATTCATTTTAAGGGGGGTAGAATGTAACACCCCGAGATTTTATGAAAAATATTCTTTTATTTACATTGATGTCATGTGATGTACGCTACACCAAAATTATCTTGTGCTATACAAAACACCTTATTATCTTTTTTTATACGCAAACACTATTCTTGGCTTGTGTTGCACACAAGAGCAACCTTCCTCAATAGCGTGTGTTGTACGCAATAATGAGTTTCACTAAACAAAATGATATATTGTTATAATATTATTATTAACTAGCTTTTATGAATAGTAGTAAATATATTTTTAATTTTATGACATTATCTTACACATTTTATTGAACATGGCATGAGAACAAAATAATTTTTTTCGAGTAAAATAAGTATTTTTCAAAAAATGCTGCTTTGCCACCATTTGATGGTGCAACCCCATTAAATTTTGTTATTAAATTGTTTATAAATTTAATTAGACAACATAATATATTTATTTTGAATATGGATTTAAAAATTTACTTAGGATAATTTTTTATGTTTTTCTGATAAGTTTCTTATTTTGATGAATAGTAAAAATACGCTAAATTTTAATTAAAAACAACTTTTTTTCATCGATATAATTTATATGGTAAAATTATAATATTAAATTGTATTAAAGTATAAATATAATATATTTTTACCATTTAATATAATGTATGTCATTAGCGTTGATTTTACGATCAATTCATTCTTTTGCATGTTTTTAAACAAAAACCCATTTTTTCGACAATGAGATTTATTTTAAATTAATTACTGCAACGTCTGTATTTTTAATTTTTTAAAATTAATTCCATATTTGAATTTAGTGGGTCCAAATTATGTAAGTAGGTTACTTTTATTTTTTTGATATTATGAATAGAAATTACGATAATTTTTATTTACTCTAGAAAAAGGTAAATCGGTTGATTAAGGGTAAAAACAAGATTATAAAATTACGTTAACACCTGAAAAAATTCTATTGGATGACTAAAGTAAGAACAATATCACCTAAGGGTTGGAATATATTCATTTTATGAACTTTTGACCATGAAAATAATTTAATTATTTTTAAAACTAAAGAAAGTGATAACATGTCACTCTCTTTAATATTATAAGTATATTAATATTAATTTAGTGATAAACTTCATGAAACTAAGAAAATGAATATTCTCCAGAAAGATAATAAAATTATCTACATCAAGTCAATTTATTTAGAATTTTTAGGGATTAAATAATTATCATTTATGGTGACACAATAGTGATGTTAAAATTATTTTATTGATTAAAATATCAAATAAATGGTTTGAAAAATATTAAAATAAATATTATATGAACTATTTAATATGTTCCACAAGTTTTATAGATAAATATGAAATGATATGAATCTATTAAATATTTTATTTCAAACATGTGTTCTGTTTGGATTTTATTTAAATTCAAATAAATCAATAGTGTCAAAATTGAAACTATTTTTAGTTTATAAAAATAACATAATATAAACTTGTTTAAAAATAACAAATATATATAAAAATTATGAATTAAAATTTATATGGTCTAAAATTTTATAAATTATCCAAATATGGACAATTCACAACACATAAGTAATTATTTATAACAATATATAATTTATAATCTAATTACCACAAATAAAATTAAATAGATTAAATAAGGATAAATCAAGTTGATAAGGTTTAAAATAAATTTCTGACATGTCTAAATTTTATTGGTTGAGGAGATTAAAACCCTATATCATCTAATATTTTAATATGAGTCATTTTTGGAGGTCTTAAAGTGGAGTTTTATTTATTATAAATTAATAATTTTGAGGTTTCCAATGGAACCCCTCTCCTACCTTATAAAAGGGCACCTCCTCCCTCTCCTCCTTACAACAATTTGAGCCTTCAAGCTCGGCCAACCCCAACCCATTTATCTTCTCCACTTCCCTAGAAACATTCTGGAGGTCCTGGTCTTCTCAAAATGAAAAATAATGTCCCTTAAGATGAATCTTAAAGGAGGTGCATCAAAGAAGAGGAGGTTCAGATACATACGAATCATATCAGACATAAGATAAGTGATAACTTTTCGAATCTCATTTTTGACCGATATTGTTTATTCGTAAGTATTTACTGGGTGTTTATTTATCATCCATGTCCATGTTTTCTAAAAATTGTTTAATTTATGTTTGAAGTCCTTTTTTCCCATTTTTGACTTTTACTACATTGTATTTATGGAAACATTCTTTTGTTTACCATATGACGTACGTTTTAAATTTTTTGGGAAAAGTATGAGAATAATTTTTTTAACTTATATGGCACAAACACATTTTTACAGTTTCATAAAACCTTATTTTCATGAAACTTGCTCTACAAGGTTTCATGACTATTTTCAACAAAATGCCTTTCTTTTAAAATGGATTGGCATATTGTGAAAATAAAACGATTTTAAAGAAGAAAAGATAATTTCCTCAAGAATTCATTTCATGTGTTTTCTCAAAACCATTTTCCATTTAAGATGACATTATTTTCATATGTGTGTGTTTTACATGATTTCATTTTTCTTATTATGAAATGATATCCATTTGTTTTATATGGATTATGTTATGATTGGATGATGTTTATGAATCCCATTTTATTATTTTGGGTTATGATGAATGATTTATGTTTATGTTGTGGAACACATAAGAATGAGTTCATTATGAGATGGATAATACCTATATCTCCTTCCAATGCATTGGGTAAAAATTTATATCTCATGAGATAGACATGGCTGGAACATCAAGTTAATCCAGTTCAATGATACAAGACTGAAATGAGGAGTGAACTCGATTCAGTAAGGGACTTTGTCCACTAATATGGTCATGGATGAAATGCCTTGGCTACTATGGAAAACATATCATGTTCTTAATGGTTTCCCACAATTACATGTTTTATTAACAATACATTTTATCATGATTGATGTTCCATTATGATCAATGCCTTACCTACTTCCATGTTTTATGTCATTTCTCATGATTTTGATGTTTAAGCATTATGTTCATGTTTTTAAGTTCAAATGTATATGGTTTGTTTTATTTCCTCCAGGATTACCCTTACTGAGAATTTGAGCTCACCCTTTATATGTTTTCTTTTCCCTAAGAAATAAATAATGGTTTTAGGTAAGAACACAAAAGGGAAAGATCTTTATGGGAGATGATGAAGATCTTTCACCATGATTAGAAGATTATGTTCCAAGTTTCCAAAGACACTAAACTGTTACGATCCTTGTGTGTTAGTTTTTGTTATGTATTAAGTATTTCACGAAAGTAGTGTAATTTCTATGCTTGGGACTGTATAGTTGGTATCATAGGAAAGGTATATTTAACCATTGGAAACTAGGATGCGCAAACTTTAGTGAAATCCCTAGAGATATTTCTATGGTATATCTAGGGATTTCTCTAAGGTTTAGTATAAGTATAGGTTATAGTCCTAGAATTATAGAAACGATCATATAATTAAACCTTAGATGTTAATGATTGAATGTACACCCCCTTGATTATGTTATTTTTCTAGTATGATTTTAGCCTCTCATTCTACTATTTTTGGGTTTTAAGAAATGGCCTGAAATAGGATGATTCATGGTAATGGAGGATATGATGGACAATGCAATAATATTCTACATGAGAAACCAAATGAAATGAAATTTGGAAGTCCAAACATCGTTATTATTCCTAATCAGAAATCACATAATATGATAAATAATCTCAACATTGATAAGTATCCCGACTCAACTAATAAGAGAAAGATGTACTTTCATGATGATCATAGTGGAAAGAATGTTCAATTCACCTCATGTAAATCATGTCAGAAGAGGCATTAGGGAGAATGTTTCAAAGGAACTACAAGATGCTTTGGGTGTCGAAATGAAGGACACAAAGCTAGTAATTGCAAAGGAAAAGGGTTAGTTAACACCATGGACAAGGATAATGGTATTGATAATACATCAATGACGGTTAAATGTTTTAAATGGGGAATGTAAGGGAATTATGAAAACCAACACCCTAAGGGAAAGTCTCATGAATAGAATCATCATGGTCATATTGGTTGTATTTATATTGTTGATGATGAAGAGACTGCAAATGATATATGAGTTGAATGAATTGTTGAGGCTCAGTCAATGGTTTAAGAAGGCAGTGGAATGATTTATGTTTATCAAGTGTTATGTTTTTTAGGTAATGGTACTATAGAATAAAGACACATCTAAGGATTGTTACACTATTGTTTTTCATAAAGTATTTGAAAGTATATGTTTAATGATACCGGTAACCATGAATGGTTATTCAAATATTTATAGAAATTAGATGATATGAGCGCAATGAATGGATAAGGAGATAATAAGTTTTTTGATAGTATTAATGAGCTCATGACTGATATATGGTCAAAGTGATATCATGGTTTCAGTATATAAAAATTTTGGCATTTTTCTATATGGAAAGAGTTAATTTTTAACAGCATTCATGTTTTCAATAAGGTTCTATGGTAATTCATGTTTCAAAATAATACAAGATTAAGTTATTCACATGTTTGGAATGTGACCAAAAAGATATATCTTATAATATATGGGGGATAAATTATGTTATTAACATGCTTGTTATGTGACCTTTCAAGTAATCGTTTTCTTTATACTATTAGTTTGGACCAAAGTATTTTGTATAAGCCTACAGATTTGAATGAATTACGTTTGACATAATATAGTATTTTTTAAGGCTAGAACTTTTTTAGATATTATTAATGGAATGTTATAGTAATGTAGTTTTTGAAAAAGGGACAACATGCTGGAAGGGCGACAACCCGTCGCGTCAGACATGGTTGTGAGAATCGAACCCACAACTGAAGTGCGATAGATACTTATCACATACCACTGGCCTAATAGAAGTCCCTGGTAAGTATAAATTACTTTTAATTTATTATGTGGTATGATATATGATTTATATGTCCATTTTAGGAACCATGTTCGATTAATCTCACTTTAGATGGACTTATGTATTTTTAATAACTTTTGATAACCTGTTGATTGAGACAGATGGAATGACCTGTCATCTATCACATGATCTGCTAAAACTTCATGAATTTCAAATTCAACTTCATTTCATTAATATATGAATTGGAAATTGTTCAAGGAACGACGAACGGTGAGGTTGTACCAAAATCAAGAAAGTATTTCTTCTAATTCTATTTTTTTCATCTTTAGGGAAATGATCTTCAAAACAAAAGAAATTTGTCATATTTCCCTCATATATGATGAATCAAATGGTACCTTAGATCATCAAAAATTTATGGCCTTATTATTTTTGGCTTTTTTATAGCCATGTTCTCTACCACTCTCCATCAAAACATGATGGTTAGATTTCTCTTCCATATCCATATTTTCACCTATATTCACCTATGTTGAAACCCAGTGATGAGTTACATTGGGTATCCATTACATTTTTAATGATCCTTTTTAAAAATATGTTTTAATATACCTTTTTTATGATGTGGTTTTCTATGAATAAAACTTTCAAGTAGAAAACCATTTATAACCCCCGACGAATTTCGAGGGAAAAATTCATTTTAAGGGGGGTAGAATGTAACACCCCGAGATTTTATGAAAAATATTATTTTAATTTCATTGAAATCTAGTGTTGTACGCTACACCAAAATTATATTTTTCTATACGAAACACCGTATTAGTTTTTATTATACGCAAACACTATTCATGGCTTGTGTTGCACGCAAGAGCAAGTTTCCTCAATAACATGTGTTATACGCAATACTGAGTTTCACTAAACAACGATATATTGTTATAATATTATTATAAACTAGCTTTTATGAAAAGTTGTAACTAAATTTTGAATTTTATGACATTATCTTACACATTTCATAGAACATGGTCTGAGAAAAAAATAATTATTCCGGGTAAAATAAGTATTTTTTAAAAAATGCAGTTTTGCCACCTTTTGATGGTGCACCCATGTTAAATTAAGTTTTTGACATGTTTATAAGTTCAATTTGAAAAAAATAAAATCATTATTTTGAATAATTATATAAATATTTACATTAGATAAATTTTTGATATTTTTATGATAAGTTTCTTATTTTGATGAATAGTAAAAATACGCTAAATTTTAATTAAAAAAATCTTTTTTCATCGATATAATTTTGATGGTAAAATTATAATAGAAAATTGTTTTAAAGTATAAATATAATATAATTTTACCATTTAATATAATTTATTTGATTATCATTGATTTGACATTGAATTCCTAGGTTAAATCAATTCAATATTTTTCAATGTTTTTAAAAAAACCCATTTTTTCGACAAAGAGATTTATTTTAAATTAATTACTCCAAATTATGTATTTTGAAAGTTTAAAAATGGATTCCATATTTTAATTCAGAGGGTGAAAATTATGTTAATAGGTTACTTTTATTTTTTTTGATATTATGAATAGTAACTATTGTAATTTTTATTTACTGCAATTAAAGTTAAATCGGGTAATTAAGGGTAAAAATAAGATTATAAAATTTCCCCGACACCTGAAAAAATTATACTAGATTACTAAAAGTCAACCCATATCATTTAAGAGTCGGAATAGATTCATTTTATGAATTTTGAGAATGAAAATAATTTAATTATTATCAAAACCAATGAAAGTTACAACATGTCACTCTCTTAAATCATATAATTATAATAATTTTAATTCAGTGATAAACATCGTGAAACATCGAACATAAATATTATCCAGAAAGATAATATAATTATCTACATCATGTGAATTTATTTAGTATTTTTAGTTATTAAGTAATTATCATTTATGGTGACACAATAGTGTTGCTGAAATTATTTTATTGGTAGAAATATCAAATAAATGGTTTTAAAAATATTAAAATAAATATTATATGAACTATTTAGTATGTTCCACAAATTTTCTAGAAAAATATGACATGTTATGAATCTATTAAATATTTTAGTTCAAACATATCTTCTGTGTGGATTTTATTTAAATTCAAATAAATGAATACTGTCAAAATTGACACTATTGTTATTTTATAAAAATAACATAATATAAATTGTTTAAAAGTCACAAAAATATTTAAAAATTATAAATTAAAATTTATATGGTAGAAATTGTAATAAATTATCCAATTATGGAAAATTCAAAACACATAAGTAATTATTTATAACAATTTAAAATTTAGAATATTATTACAAGAAATAAAATTAAATAGATTAAATAATGATAAATCAAGTTGATAAGTTCTAAAATTAATTTCCAACATGAATAAATTTTATTGGTTGAGAAGACTACAACCCTATATCATTTAATATTTTAATATGAGTCATTTTTGAGCTTTTTATGTGGTTTTTGATTTATTATAAATAAATATTTTTGAGGTTTCCAAAGGTTCCCCTCTCCTCCCTTATAAAAGGGTACCTCCTCCCTCTCCTCTTCACAAAAATTTGAGCCTTCAAGCTCGGCCAAACCCGGCTCATTTCTCTCCTACACTTACCTAGAAACATTATGGATGTTCTGTTCCTCTCAATAGACCAAATATATTCCCTTAAGAGGAAGATTAACAGAGGTGCGTCGAAGAGGAGGAGGTTCGGATACATACGAAGCATATCAAACATAAGGTAAGGGATACCTTTTCCAATCTCATTTTTGTCCGAGATTGTTTATTCATAAGTATTTATTGGGTGTATATTTATCATCCATGTCCATGTTTTCTAAAAATGGTTTCATTTATGTTTAAAGTCCTTTTTACCCATTTTTGACTTTTACTACATTGTATGTAAGGAATCATTCTTTTGTTTACCATACAGAGTACTTTTTTAATTTTTCAGAAAAAGTACAATAAGAATGTTTTTTTAACTTATACGGCATGAATTTATTTTTATGGTTTCATAAAACCTTATTTTACTGAAGCTTAATCTACAATATTTCATGACTATTTTCAAGAAAAATCATTTTCTATTAAAATTGCATGACATATTGTGAAAAGAAGATGATTTTGAAGAAGAAAGGATATTTTCCTCAAGAATTCTTTTCATGTGTTTTTTCAAAACCATTTTCCATCTAAGATGAAATTATTTTAATATGTGTATGTTTTACTTGATTTCACTTTTCTTATGATGAAATGATATACAATTGTTTTATATTTTTTATGTTATGATGGGATGATGTTTATGAAACCCATTTTATTATTTTGGGTTACGATGAATGATTTATGTTTATGTTGTGGCACATGAAATAATGATTTCATTATGAGATGTGTGGGACCTATATCTCCCTCCAATGCATTGGGTAACGATTTATATCTCATGATATAGACATGGCTGGAACGACAAGTTAATCTGGTACAGTGATACATGATTGGAAAGAGGAGTGAACTCGATTCAGTAAGGGACTTTGTCAACTAAGATGGTATTGGCAGCAATGTCTTGGCTACTATAGAAATCATATAATTTATTAATGGTTTTCCACAATTACATGTTTTATTACCATTCTATTTTATCATGATTGATGTTCTATTATGATCTATTCCTTATGTATTTCCATGTTTTATGTCATTGCTCAAGAATTTGATGTTTAAACATTATGTTCATGTTTTTAAGTTCAAATGTATATGGTTAGTTTTATGTTCTCAATTCGTACCCTTATTGAGAATTTGTGCTCACCCTTTATATGTTTTCTTTTCCCCCAGATATAAATAAAGTTTTTAGGTAATAACACAATAGGGGAAGATCATTGTGGGGGATGTTGAAGATATTTCACTATGATTAGAAGATTATGTTCCAATTTTCCAAAGTCACTGAACTAATACGGTCCTTGTGTGTTGGGTTTTGTTATGTATTAATTATTCCGCAAAAGTAATGTAATTTCCATGCTTGGGTTTCTACATAAGGTTTATTCCAACGACGGTCAATCAATGATGAAATATAAATACTAACCATGATATTTAATTTTATTTATTATTGCATATACTATAAACTAATTGTATCAAGTATAATATGATTATTATAGTACTATATATTTAATATTATGTTATTATTATGATAGAACGACCATTATACACCTCTTTTCCAACAAAATGATATGGGAGTATCACTCATGTGTATGCGTGGACTACCACATCCTCTATGCGATATGATCCTTTTTCATCAACAAGTTTCATGGTTGGTTATTAATCTAAATTTAACTATTATATAATATATTTATGAAAATCTTATTCTTATAAAATTATAATATCTTATCTACCATCTTAAATTACCATCCATTTGGAAACAATAATGTCTCTAATGTGTACATGTGGTCTACCACCTCCTTGATGTGATGTGATTCATTATAAATTTATGATTTATAATGACGGTAATATGGATATATTTAATTAATATATATGATATTAATGGTATAATATTCATTATTTAATGGTTAATTGTTATTAATTTGACATTTATTCCATCTATAAAAAGTTGATGCATCACTCATGCATATGTTGAGATTACCATGTCAATGAAGTTATGTAATTACATTTTCATAAACACTTTATATAAATTTTTATAATGGATTATAATTATTGAATATGAATTTATTTACATGATAATGATTATTTAAATTATTTAACAATGATCAAATTGTAATTTATATCACCACCAAACCAGAACATATATAAAAAATGAAATCCTTATCACATGGAAACAATTATATTAATATGTAATTATTTATAAATGGGAATAAAAATGTTATATGTTTTTAATATATGATTTTATAAATTAAAAAATTAAACTATTATAGAATTATAATATATCCAATTTTATTATACATGAGGTTATTTTGATTATGAATCATTTCGAACATAGATTAGGGTTTCATCATCTCGATATTGTTTTGTTGAGACATGATTGATGTTGTGCACATTTTTATGTTTATGCGGTGTATATATCACACCATTGAAATTTTATATAACATATTGTTCCTATTTCATGGAATTTACTATCATAAATCAAATTATGTCATCTATCAGGTTTTGATATGAATGTTACCTAAGTGGTAAGGTTATATCATCTAAAATTTTCTTTTCTAGGACATATGATATGTTATACAACTACATTATTTTACAAGGTGTATGTATTGAAAATTGTATATTTATATCATAATTGTATTTATATTAATATTATTTTATGTTTCATTGATGTTATTTCATTCATGGGGGTTATGGGTTCAATATTACCAAAGCGGTAAGGGTTTTATGTTACAATGTCATTTTATCAGGATTATTTATGATTAAATTTATATTGACTATGTTATTTGAAATATATTTCAAATATTTTTTTTTCTTCTATAGTTAATTCATAAAGATTAATTTTTTAATTTCTTTCATTTTTCTCTGTACAAAAAAGTTCAAAATAATTATTTTTTGGAAAATAAACATTTTTATGTATTTAGTCAAGAAATCCATTCTTTTTATTCATATTTTCTATAATTATTTGTCAAGAATGTTTTTACTAATATAAAATGAAAAATTAAAGTACTTTTTATAAATATTTTAACTTCTAGAATTTTTTTAAAATATAATATTCTTCTCATTTTTTGAAAGAGGTAAATTTTACAAAATGTTTTAAGAAAATATTTATTTTAACACAGACAACATAAAAATATTTTTCCACCATCATGAATAATCTATTGTTTGAATCTACCTATAAAATATTCTATGGTTTTCTTTAAAGAAATTTTATCTTCAACATTGTATAAATTTTTTAGAATTTTATGTTATTGATTTTAAAATGAATATGTTATTTTCCACAATAAATATTCCAATGATATTTTAAATAATTTCTCACATATGATATCATTATTTGATTCTACTTATTATTAAATAAGGACATAATCATTTGATAAACAGGTTATAATTTATTTGGATGATTTATTATTTGGGTGATGAAATATTAATGAAACCAATTTTTCTCTTCCTATGGGTTATGTTATAATGAACTGATAAATGTTTTCATGATTTTAGGTCATATATTTTAATTTATTATGATTATGTGGAAATTGGGACTATTATAGGCCTCTAATTAATTGTATAATGATTAATGTTTTATAGGATAAATGTTTCCCAACAATTTATTCATATCCCAAATGAGGGTACATTGGATGTTATCCAATGTCCAAAAATTGTACATGAGTGGTTATCCCAATACTAAAATAGGTACAAGGGTGGTTAACCCAAGACAAAAATATGATGGATATCTAGTTGTGTATCCTTAACATAATATTTATATGATTAATATTATGACTCGCCGTATGTCCTTCTATTATGACTTGATCTTATACTAATGTTATAAAATCATGGATCATGTTATTTGATTACTATATTATTCATGACTTATAAACTATGATGCTTTATACTATCCCTTAGGATTATGGTCTATGAATGACAAGATATGATTTTCAATTTTAATTCCCTTGTTATTATACAATTATAATCTTGTTATGTGGAAAATTTTAATATTTATTGGTATATTTATTTTCCTAACCATTATGGGAATATTATCCCAGCATTTATTTTGATTCATTTTCCATATTATATGATGAAAGGAACTATATTTGGCATATTTATGAAGGGTTAGAGTTGTAATGATATTATTGGGAGAAGATATATATCTTTTATGTAATAGTTGTTTATGTATACATGTTACAAAATACACTAAACAGGTATGTTTTTGGAATGATTCAAAATGATATACAATTAATATAATATAATAATAAATAATAATTATAAATGCAATGTTTCAGTCAATTAAATTGAGAACACATTTGTTTTATAAATTTTTTTTCCGATGTTCAAAATAGTACGAGATAGTGGAAAAATGAGAACCTTGTATGTTATCTTAATGAAGGGAATAAGATAAGTGTGACTTTTTTACAAGAAGGGAAAAAATACAATCTGAAGAGATACACTATAAATAAGAGTTGCCATGTAATGGAACATTTAGTGAACAATGAAAATCTATACCACCAGAATCATTGGACTATAAGATGTAATAAAAATTCCATTATGTTTACCAGATTAATTAACGGTCTTCGTGGAGAAAATAAATTTTTCAAATTCATGAATATTATCAACTTTGAGAAAATTATTCTGAAATATTAATGTGAGAATTGAATCAATAGTTTATGATGAATATTTGATAATGTAAAAGTTTAATTGAATAATTATGATCTTGAGACCCAATTATGTATTCCTATGAATTGTGTAAAAATGACGAATTTAAGAGCCTTGATATTTTATAACCAGGATGATATACAATATCTATCTAATAAGAATAATATGATTGAGGATAAGATACATATTACGTGGTTACTATCTATATAATTATTTTATGCTCTTAAAGATGCATTATTATTAAATAATCATAGTGTGTCCAAGTAGTGAACATGGCCAAACTATATGTTTATTTTTTAATAATCATTTACTTATTAAAAACTTATTCATTGGTTTAAGATAATTTCTTACAAAATATTGTACCTATCTAAATAAGCCTTTAAAAAAACTATTGGTTCTATTATAAACCATGTTTCATCTGAGAAGTGGATGATACATTCTTAACACCATTGTATACATTTAAAATTATTTTTAAACGTTATAAATCTATAGTGATAAAAAATATGTGTACTTGACAGAAGTAGTAGAAGTAATGAAGTTGAAAATCATATACCAAATGAACAATTTAAATATTGTGTGATGTAATTCTCGACTATTTCTAAATTAAATTACAATATCAGGATTGGGATCAAATTAGATTGATTAAATTATCTTAATTATGGTAGAGGTCCTTATAAAAGAGTGGTGAATTAAAATAAAAAAAATTATTCATCGTAAATGTTTTTTACACTGAATCACCCTCCCTCTCAATGTATCTTCATGACCCATATGGTATGTACACTAGTTGTTAGAGTATAATAGTACCTTGTATTTTACCAAATTCTCCCACATTTGTTACATGACTTATATGATATGAAAATTGGATGATGATCCATAAGTTTCTTAGGTTGATGACTTTTTCTCAACCCTGGTTGAATTATACATCAGGGTTTCTACAAATAAATTTAAAAATAATATTAAAAAAGATGCAATTAGATTAAAAAATAGAAAATAATCATAATAAAGATCAATCCAAATTTGATTGTGATCAAGGTGAAAAATTGTATTCACCCAAAACTACTTTATATTATACATTTGAAGAAACAAGTTTAATCTATAGTGTGTGTGTGTGAGGAGTTGAAACAAATTAGAATAGTTCGATACTTTTATTCTCAATTTTAATGGTATATTAATAATGATAATATTTATGTAATAATATATAGACATATATTAATTGTGTAATTTCATAAATACAAATCATATATAAAAAAGGAATTTAACAAGATGGATTGTAGACAAGGTAATAAATTCAAAAGGTCTAGTGAAATCATAGACCTTGTTATAGAAAAGAAAAATTGATGATAATTTTTAATTAAATTATTTACAAGATTAAATAATTATTTCAAAAAAATATTTGAGGTAATTTACAAAAACAATTCCTATAGTTGTTTCTCAATGATTTATGAATTTTAATAAAATATCAATGAATATAAGAGATTCACTGATGTAAGAAAAATAGAAAATAATTAAATATATTGTTTAAACTTTAAAAGAAATAATAAATATGTATAAAGATAATATTTATAATATCAAGAGATATTGGAAAAAAAAATTATATCCTTTTAGGATGATAAATATTATATAAACATGTTGTGTCATGGGATTTGGATAAAAATTGAAGATCTAGAAACTAATCATACAATAACATCCTGAACTATTAATAAAATGAATACCTCTACAAAATATTCAAAAGTATAATGAAACCATTTATAGAGTGGATAGATGAATTTAAAAATGATATAGTTCCACAATATGAGCTCAAAACTATGAGAATAATACAAAAAATAGAAAACTTCTTGTTTTACAAATTCTATACAACATGAAAAGTAAACAAGAAAAAAATGTTGGTTGTTCATGAATAGAATTTTTACACTTTTTTGTGTATGGAATTAAATTTTGGTAATAAAATATCATTTTACAATCTTATAATAATCCAATAATTGAGGAGTATTAGATCTAAAGTATGAATAAATCCTTCTTTTCATAGTTAACCTTTACATAGATAAAATAATTTTCCATTTAGGAACAGATATGAATACATTGATAAATTCTATGATTTTTTAAATTATATGGACAATGTCATGAGTACTTATAATTTGTATCAAAGTGGCACAATGTACACACTGATGAGAAAAGAAGACAATAATTGGTAAGTAACATCAAACGAATAATATCGAGTCTTCCTTGGGGGAAAAAAATCAAATAATGTGATTACAAAAGGAAAAAATAACAAAATTGTATTATAATGTTAAATGGGAAATCAATAGAGGATATAAAATCTAAATATACATGTATCTACTATATTAAAAGAGGTTACACCTAGGTTTATTTTAAACATATCATTAGAAAAATATACTAAAAAAGAAGCATGAATCAAATTATAAGTGAGTAAAAGTTTAGAAAAAAATGATTTTCTTACTTGAAGACACCCCAAAGGTTGAAGTAAAATATTTCATAATAATTTAAAATCAATTGATAAAAATAAACAGTGTGAGTAATCAAAGAAACTGTATTTTCACCTAAATAATGTTTGTTTTTTCAACTAATTTAGAAAGATAAAGGAGAAAGGAGCAGAACATGTGAAGGAATATTCTAAAGGAAAAGAACTGATATCACTTGAATATGTATAAAAACATCATGATGGGTTTTATAAATTTTTTCCAAAGTGTTCATTAAAAGTAGTTGTGTATAAGGTTTAAGTAGGTATGACCTAATATTGAGAATTGTGTGACTCATTTACATGGACTCTAAGAGATTGTTAAGAAAATTAAATCCACAATAATAATATCATTGAATGAAAAAGAATCATTGAATAATAAATAAAAAATGTAATTAATTATAAAATATATAACTAGGATGGATGGAGGAAAATGATAAACTTGGTTGAGAAAATATTTTTAAATTTTTTGTGCACAATGAGTAATAATGTGTTTTTTATTATTCTAGAAATAATTTGGTTTTATTTATAATTTTTTGATGTATGAAATATTTTAAGATCATGTATATAGAGGAAGACATATAAGAATAATGAAAAATTAAAATGTGAGAATGTTTGAACCTGTACAACATATTTAGTAACATTTACAATTATTCCATTATGGTGTATTTTCCACATGATATACCCTAAAACATACCCATTAAAAAGACTCACCATTATGAATATGTTTTTGAGTGTATCACTAAGGGGGTGTTTTTAGAGAAGGTGTTTTGAGGATACCAAAACCACTCATTAAACCAAAAATATTATTACTGTAAAAGTTATTGAGGTAATGTAATTTATAAAACAGTATGGTTTTATATTACCTCACTGTTGTTTATAAATAAATATAATCATTAAGGGGTTAAAATGATTATTATTCAAAAAAATAAAAGATATAATAAAAGTATAATTCATGGATCATTTTCTAAAGTATATATTCATGATGAATCTGATTAAATTATTTTTAATATTATGTTGAGTTATAGTGCATAAAATAATTTGGAAATTAAAATAAAATTAATTTATCAATTTGAATTATATGGTTTTATCCAAATGAGAGTTGATAAATATTTAAATTATATGGTCAATTTTTTTGGGTTTTTACTTGTTCCTAGAGAAGCAATGTACTTTAAATAAATCAACCATGTTGACGAGGAGATGAAAAATCATTATAATGTATTAATTATGAACTAAGGAAAAACCTTATAGAATTGGACTATGTCATATTCTAATAACTCTTACCAGAATGTGGTAGGTAATTTCTGGTATTTTAACAATGGGGGAGTGTTGGTGGATATGAAATAATAGTTAATGGTGGATTAAAACATTATATACCTGAATTTTTTAAGGGTTTATTGGCATTACTGTATGTATAAACCATCTTGAGAAATATATTTTTATATCCCCTAAATTAATGAATTTTGACTAGTATAACATGAATGTTTTTTATGGGTATATTTGGATACCTTGGTAACACACCATTTTTTGTACACTAGGTTATTCACATGTAGAGTTACAGTTTTCAAAAATTTGTTTCAATCCTAAAAAAACATGTTGTTCCAATTCGTCTTTTAATTAGTTTGATATTATTTAAAAATTAAAATAAGATAGAAATGGTATATGTAGGAAAGTGTGTTACTATCCCTAGAAACACCTTTGTATTTGTTATCCATAGGATGATTAAAAGGATGTATGGACACTTATTTACATGAATATGTATTATAGTATTTAAAACAGAAAGTAAGGGGAGATTAAAGAGACCATGCTTGGTGCCCGTATTTTATTATCAACATGGATAAGTGAGTTGATGAAATAGAATGTGTCAATATTTATTGAAATTCATTGACGTGTGGAAATTAGGTAAAATATAATTGAGTGTTTTTATTGTTGAAATTAATAATTCATAATGGAAAATGAATTATAATTAAGAATGTAATTATTATTATATGATTGTTAGTGATATATCATTAAGATTTATACCTAAAATTATTGGTTATGTTGTTTTTTATTTTAATCATGATATGTGATTAATTTACAAGGACACTCTCATCTACATTTTTATGTCTAATAATTCTGTTTTTAGATGTATATATCATAACGATAACACTTGTGTTGATGGTTGAGTTGGTTTTAAATACTAAAACATTTTTAAATTGTAAATTAAAATGGAATATTTTTTCAACATTTACATCATTAAGTGATCTAAATAATGATGATAATTATAGATAAATACTTGTGTTTAAAAAATCATTTACTAAAAAAACTAAAACTATTTGTTGGATGTTTTTTTATTATTTTTAGATGAATTATTTAAATATTTATGCCCTTTGGAGTTACATTGTTTTACTTATTGGAAGGAAATTATTTTATAATGTGTTGGAATAATTTTTTCAAAGTCTCAAAGGAAATCTAACCCATGTAGCCAACTATATCAAGGGTGGGATGCCATGTAAGAGGTATAGATTAACCGAAACCAACTGTGGAGGTGCATAAGTGTAGCATAGAGTGCATGCGTAGAGGTATATGAATCATATATTATTCTTAGTCACATATATGTGGGAAAAAATGAGTGGTAGTAGGTGAGAACCAACACATGACTAGATTTACATTATCATTAAGGATATGTTTAATCTTATAATGTAATTCCTATTTTATAGAAGTTTTTATGTGGGATGAAGAATTGTTAAAAAACATTGTTAAACTAGACCAAACATTTAGGAATAACAGGGTTATATTTAAAATTATACAAAATTTTCTGCATGTTATTCCATCTCATCCTTATTGGGTTTCTTAACCTAGTGGTGGGGGATCATAATCTTTAACAATGTGAGATGGACTGAGCATGATACACATGGGTTGAAATTTATCGTTATAATGAAAAATTGATATAGTAACATAATACAAGTTACATGTTATAAAAAATAAATAAAATACAAAATATCACCATTCATGATCATAATGAATGTCATGTCATAAAGGCGAGTTTGATACGTGCATGTAGTTACACATGTATGTTTGTTAGGTTCATATTTTAAAATAAAATATATCCAATGAAAATATATAAAAGTGATCTGCGAAGTTGAGAACCTATCGACATGATTCCCAAATTATCAAAATCTCATTATGTATCCTATGAGAATGAGAGACAGCATAAATTTTGGTTCCATAAATGGATGAGAGGCTCAAAATTATTTATAGATAAATATTAATGATGGTTCACTTGTTATATTTTTTATAATCAATGTTTTTGGAAATACTAAATAAATATCAAGGCAATAAAATGGTTTTTTATAGAATGGTTTAATGAAAATTATTTAGTTTCATAAAAATAAAATATTCAATAAAAATGTTTACATGAGGAAGTGAGAGAACAAGAATCATCGATTATCATTTTAATAAGAATAGAAGATCCATGTGGCCTTTTTAATGAATTGAAAATAATACTTCAAAAATAATATTTTTTGAATAAAAAACTTTCTACATAGTAGTGCCATGGGAAGCTGTAGTACTTGTGGATGGAAGAAACTATTCACCTGTACGCATGCACCATATAATGATAAAATTATCCTAAAACATTGATGAATTTATCAAATTTATTGTATATGTTTTATATTCTGCGAATCCAAAAATAAGACGAAGATGAAGGATAAAGTTATCTAGCACCACATTTCTATTCTCTATAAATATTAAAATAACCAAGGAGCATTTATCTGATGCAACCTCGAATATATGGAATATCTACCAATGAATACAATGAATATTGAGGAGAAGAGATTGGTTATGTGGTTATTGCCTATATCGTGCATTGATGATATTGAAGAACCACTATGATTAAATAAAATTGGTTAGTTAATGTAAATAAAAAGGATCAATAACATGTGTATTTGTTGATAAATTAATAGGGGTTAATGACCCGTCCATTAGTTCATGAAGTCTTTGAGAATATTTTCTATTCCCTTAAATAACCCCATAAGTCAACTTGTGGTTCCAGTATAAAAAACATTGTATCAATTAAGTGGATGAACCCTACCCAATATTTCTGTATGAATTTAACTGAAATTGTAATCATGCATTTCTATCATTTTAACAAAATATTGGTTTACAAAAAGTTTGACATTACCAAGAGTAAGATATAACATTGAGAAAAAACCTTATAAAAATAATGTTCATGTATACATTTCTATTTTTTTCATTACATTATAAGGTCTATAGTGATAGTGAATCAAATTGATATATTCCATTTTACCAAGGTTGATATTTTAGTATGATAAGTGTTAATAAAAATAAAAAAATAAAAACACTATACGTGTTGGGTATACAAATTCCACCAGCTCACAATGTCCTTACTCGATCTATCTCAGCTCAACAACATAAATAATATATTGGTTAGTTATACTGTTTCATGTACTTAATTTAAGCTTTCATATAGATATAATCTATTTTTATTGGTTTCATCCTATTAAATATAAGGTGCTACTTTTAGATAGATAATTTGTGTGAAGTGGGTTAAACAAAATTGGAAAAGACTATAGTTATGTCGCTCACTACTATATAGTTATGAAAATTAGGTTTTGCTTCCAAAACCTTTTTAAGATGTGAACTTTCCATTTGATCTATGAATGTTTCTCTAACTATTGTGCTTAATTCTATTTTATTATCTTATAGTTAGTGGCAGTTCCGAAATTCTTAGATGATACTTCTCATGGGTTGAGTATTCCAGGTGTATTCTGAAGATGGAGGCCTAATCTATGTATATGGAGAACTTGATCCTCCAAAAATAGAGGGTTGTATAGAGTGTGATACCCATGATTAAATTTAGGTTATTATCTCCCAAAATTTTTGGGGATTTATTTATTGAATTCCATGTATGGAATAGTAATCCGAATATTGATGATTTTTCTCCAAAACACGTTATGGATGTTAAATAAAACAGTTAGATTTTGTTCCTTTTTTAGGATGATTTTTGTCCAAGGATTTTGTACCCTTAGATGGGAAACATGACCTAAAAAAATTATGTTTTTAGGCCCATCATTATCATGACGTTTTAAGTAATTGTGTTTTTAGTTGATTTTTTTTGAGAACATTGGATTTTGTGGATATTTCAACTGTATTTATTAGGAGTTATTTTTGTGCTTCCATACAACACCACCTTTCCTGGAGGAACCTATTTGACCATTGTTTGGTGAATAATATATTGTTTTAGATTCCAAAAGGATGTGGGAGTAGTTTATAAATTCTACAAAAGACAATTGGAGTTGGGTTTTGAATAGTCCTAAATAATATAGATGGTGATGATATTTTGAACGAACTTTTTATAGAATGTTTATATTAATGAATTATTTTTTTTGTTGAGGGGAAATTTGAAGGAGGGTAGTCAATGTTGGAAAAAAAATTAATACTATCCCAAAATCGTATCCATTAGATCATTTTTATCTATTATGGATTATTGAAAACTAGGGGTTTAGAATGATTCGTATGAAGTATGCCTATGGTCAAGGTTCAACTGGTTTAGTTTGGTATGTGATTAGTATTCTCATTTCAACAACCCTAATACTACGAAATGTTTCAATGATTTATTCATCCAATACCATATGTTTATAGTGGAATATTTTGGTGGAACATTAAGTATAGACCATGGGATATATTTATTATATTAAATTATGGAGGTTATCATTCACTCACCCCTTTTTGAGAATAGAAATTTTCTAACCATGTGGTTGGAAGAGTGAAAATATAATTTTGATGCGAAATATATGGTTAAAGATCTATGTGTGTCTGAAATGATTATTGAATTTTATTCTAGAGGCATCATTCAAGAGTATAAATGTGGGATTATGGTCATAATTTTCCCCTTTATAGAAATATGAACAGAAAATTTTATAAATATTTGTTTATGGTGGTTCCTATACGGGATTGTGAAAATTTCCCCTCTTTCCATGAGATCTTAACATATTTGTAAACTCTCATATCATGATAACTATATTTATAGAGTAATGTTGGTCTTTAAAAGTTTTACATGTTGTATTTTATGATACTATAATGGAATAAAACAGGTGGTATGGATGATTCCCTTTGAAAAGATGTAATGACCTGTTTGTGGAAGTGACACTAGAAAAGAAAGTTTCAAGAAGTTATTTTGTAGTATGTGAGGGATATATTTCCCAAATTCCATTGATAGTGGTTGAAACTCTATAACATTTTTAGGGAGTCACATTGTGGTTGTGTACATTCAGTAATCTTGTATGTATAAAGACTCTTAAGTGATGGACCATAACGTATTTTTATATGGATGATGGCACATCACCAACATCAATATGGGAATAGTGGTTTTTAATTATTTGTCACATTTAATATCATGATGGACAACCTAAGTAAGGACTAACCTAGTAAATAATATCTCTTGATGAACACTATCATGCTCAATCTAATAACGTTTGTGATTTTTTACTAATTATAGTATATAGGATAACCTATGATATATAAATTAGTGAGTGAATAGTTTTAATTTCACTAATAAAATTATTTGTTGATATAATACTAAGAGTTAGTATAGTTAAGTTATGATACAACCCCTTTGGGACGATGAAGTGTGTGTACAAACCAAAGGAACCTAAAAAACTCATGAAATAAATGTGAATGATAATAACATAAATGGAAAAAGGAAATAGGTTTTATAAATGAAATGATATTGACGTATAAAAATAATTTGAGTGAAAAATAGGTTGTAAGAAATGAAATAACGATAAATTATGATTAAAGAGAACTTCATTGCATGTTTTTAAAATTATTTCCATCAATTTATGTTAGATAAAATATCTATGAAATATAATGAAATATAAATCATAAAATCCATCAGTTGACCAAGCAGCGACTCATCAAATTGATCATTTTTTTAAATTATAGAACAAAATTACTCCCAAATTGACAAAATTTGTGATAAACAATTTCCATTGATACTAGTGAGTTATTCTATAGAAAAAGTATTTTGAAAAAATATTTTTTTAATTGATAAATAGTCGTAAATAATTCCATCTAGATTTTTTCATCCCGGATTCTCAATATTTGGAAAAGCGAACTACCTAGGGAAATGAATATTAGTGTAACATCCCATAATAAAGGAATAAATGATGTCAAAAGTAAGAACCAAAATTTTCTCATTCCCAAAATATGTTTAGATGAAATAAATTTTTTAAACTATGACAATTTAGTAATTTCAAACAAAATTAGTGAAATATAAGACAAGAGAAAGAGTATGTGATTCCTCCCCAAATATATCCTACTCTAGAACACTAGATAGTATGAAAATATTCTTCAAACAGAAGATATCTTTAAAATATATCCAACATCCATGATGAAAAAGTCAATTCAAATATTTTCCATGAACCCCAATTATTCTTCCAATTATATTTTTTGTATAATTAGAATAAATGAGTATTATTTCATTATTCCGTGGGATCATATAAATATCATTTAAACTTGTCTCTCCAATTCCAATATGGTGTTCTATTCACTATTCACCATCTTCCATGGATGATTTGGTAAAACACCCCCACACATAAGTTAGATTCCCTGACATGTAATATATTATATCGTACATTATTCTATATCCAAACTAACTCATTCCTTATTAATCAATTATAAGATTCCAAAACATGATTTTATTATCATAGCTTTACAGAATTGGATCCCCTTGTCTCTGATTTCACCTTTTTTAAATTTAAGGGCTCATATAACCATTATGAAAATTAATACTAATGTAAGTTATATAAAAATACTGAAAAAATACAAAAATACATTCATAAAAAAATAAAAACGATATCATCCAAAAATGATAAATAAAATTTTTCAAGATATATGAAACAAAAAAAATAAAAATCATATTTTTTACAACAACTTAATTTTCAAATAAATTCATTAAACATTAATCTTGTCAATTTCAAATAAGAAATAAAAAAAATTATATGAATTTTAATCCCATAAATTTTCCCCTTAAAATAAACAAAAATACATTATCCTAATGTAATGATAAAATTAAACCAAAATTATTTAATCAATCCAAGACAAAAATTGATCAATTTCATCATGATATTCAATGAATAAAAATTACAACCCAGGAAACCTATTATTGAAAAATTTAAAAATCAATGCATATTTTCCATTAAAAAATAATATTAGTAATATGTTTAGATAGGGAATTATGCATTAATAATAAGCCACATAAAATAACCTAAACATAATATATTTTTTGTCCTCAGATAGTCAATTCAATTGATTCTGTTGAATAAAATAAATATCAATTGTGAGAATGTTGTTGTTCCATAATAAATTGATTTTAAAAAATATATACACCCATGGATTCAATCATATATATAATGATATCTCCCTATTTGTAACTAGTGGTTTGTCCAAATATAAGATTTTTTACAAAAAAAATCGATGAAGATTGTAATTTTTTAAAACCATTAATGAAGATTCATTTTTCACTTGACTAAAAATTCCAAATATATCATATCATCCAAGTTGAAAGTCACATAATTAATACAAAGTAAATATAAAAAATGTAAAATAATTCCTTTAATAAATAAAAATAATTTATTATTTAAAATAACCATGTTTTTTCTTAAATAATAAAGTGTTCATTAGTATTATGAGTTTTTTTCAAGAGACCAATTCATTTTATGAACCCAATTAAATATATATGAAATAAAAAAATTAACTAATTTTTGAGAAAAAAATGATATTTAAACATAATAAAAAATTTAAAATAACAACTAAGTATATTAAAGATCATGAAAGATAATTTTGGAAAAAATTATGGGTTTTTTATCTGTACAAGATTTATGTATTTCAAATCAAATGTAAGAAAACTACCTCAAACATTAAAATTATATATTTTCAATGATTTCAATCCAAAGGTAAGAAAGAAATTTTAAATGGTTTGGTTGAAATCAAATATAATGCTTCAAAAGGTAAAAATAAATATTTAAAGGGTTATATGATGGATAAAAATCATTTTTCCAATGAGAAATGTAATCTGTAAAATAATAACCTGATAAAAATTATAAAATATCCATCACATTATAATTTAACAGTTGAGGGATAGTATTTAATAACTATTCTGAAAATAATGATTGTAAATGGATTTTAAAAAATTTACCAATGAAATCATTCAATGGATATAACCACCACATCTAATAAAAAAATTCGTAGCAGTTACAAGAAAGATGCAATAATGGTTACAATATTCAACAAAAAACAACAAAAAATAATCCTTAGATTTATAATTATTAATATAGTAGAAATATATTTTATATTGAAGACAATATTACGTAGTATTTATATTATAATGTTATTAAAAAATATCCCCTATGTTTTGAAGCTTTCATCGTTGAAAGACTATATATGAAGATATCTCCCCATATTTGAATAAATTACATGTTCACCTAATCATATAGCTTTCCAAACAGTAATATTAACACAAGGAAGAAAAAAAATATTTCTCAAAGAGAATAGTCTGGAGATTGTTTAAGGGATGATGTTTTTAATCACTCAATTTATCTAATATTCGTAGAAGTTTTTTTTATTTTTTTGATATGTACAAAACTATGTATATTTATTCATGAATATTCTCATGAATACATGGTTGACACTATATAACTTAGTGATAACCCTAGACAATACGTTTTGACAATCTTAGAACAATTGAGAAAAAAGAAAATTCCAAGCAATCAACTACACCCACGAACTGAATGTAAAAAGAAACCAACTAAAAATGAGGAAACTAACAACATAAAGACACCAACCAGACCATTTTTTTATCATGGAAGTTATATGTACATGAAAAGTTATGGAATTAGAATATTGATAAACTATTATAAAATAATGATTGACCCCATTCGGAGAGATGATCGACCATAACAGACAGTGACTAGAAAACCCATAGAAAATAAGATGGAATGTGACTATGGCATACATGGATGGGTGATAAAGGATATTCCTATTCTTGAATATAATTCTCAATTCACCTGAAATCATAATATAAACAAGTGAAAACTATGAATACATACATGATTATGTATTTTTATAAATGTAAAATAATATAAAAGGATGGACGATGGTTTGACTCTCATGATATAATGAGTTTGAATTCCTCAGTTTGAATAAGTGGATAATCGACATTCAAACATAGAAATAGCATCCAATCCATCGGGATTAACATCAATGTATTGTTTAATCCTCTTACCATTAACCAAAATGGAATATTCCACTTTTAAAATAATTCCAAAAAATGATTAACTGACAACCTCAATATGGTGAAAGTCCCAATATATTTGGCCTTGAGTTTTCCTAGGAATATATTTATCCTAAAAAATGAAAATTCATTAAATAAAATTTAAATTATGTATTCTTAATGATATATTAGTGAAATGAAAATTTTCTTTCCTTATAAATCTAGTCATTATTTATGACTCTCCAATAATCTCATCTAGTTCACTTACCTCTAACATTAATCTTTCAAGAGAATTTTTGAAATAAAAATTTATTGCTCCATAGTAAAAGTGGACATATGATGAAAATACATAAGAAAATGGAAATTTTTACCAATTGTAATTTTATACAGATGCATCCCAATCTGTGTCTTATAAGATATAATATATTCCCATAAATAAACATCCATTTTCTCCGTATAACATTTTCAAGTGTGAGACACTATATTATTACAAATTTAAGTAATATCACAATTCTAAATTTCATCTAATATACTAGATATCGGGTGAAAGTATATTCTTGTTTTGTGAAAAAAAACAATATTTTTATATTAATAATGTTAAATTAATATTCATAAAATTTGTTATATGATAAATTATTAATGTTTTCACACTTTAAATATAGAAAATATGTTTTTGAATGAATTGAGAAACACTATAAGATTAATTATTCACATATACCAAAAACTCTACCCACATAGAGAAATAATCCATAAGCACAATATTTTATTCATTTATATTTGAATATGTTAATGACCTCATAATATAAACACCATCAATATCAAAAAATTATACGTATGAAATACCCTTTTTGGAAATTCTTTATTCCCCAAAATATTACATAAACATTAAAATTTATCAATTCCTAGCAACAAAATCCTATCATCAATGATATATATATTTAATAAAATCTAGAAATTATGAAATTCTGGGATATCATCTCATACCCATTAATAATATAGAGAAAACTAAATAATATGTAACATATCCTCTTCATGCACACATCTTCAAAGGATACCATGAATACACCTTCTAAAATAGAATGTGATGATCATGAAAACCATACTTAACAAAAAAAATTATTTTACTCATTTGGTTTTTTAGAGGTGAATGAGTGTGTCACCTATTGATAAAAAATGGAAAAATATTTATACCCCAAAGACTATATTTCTAACACTAAGGATATATTTTCAAATGGAAAAAAATATAAATATATATTTATTCATCATTTTTTGTGTTTTATATCTTGAAATAATGATGAACTGATATATTTTTATCACCATTGTAATCCCTAATTTAAAAATCAACTTTAGGTAAGTGAAGAATATTCCTCATAATCATTTTCTAAGATTCATTAATAGATAGAAGATACTTAAGTTCTATATAGTTTTTGAATAATATAACCTTATACCCAATTAAATTAAAACTATACTTTTCACTGGAAAACATAATAATTTCCAACTCTTTTTTTATAGTGGAGTAATTTTATTTTAACCAATGAATAGTTTACCAATAATGTGAATCACATGTATCATTCTTGAAATAATATTTTACAGACATTCTCCCAAATAAAAATCATGTTGGACTCACCTATTTTGATAAACCCAAATCATGTTTTGATAATCCTGAATCATGTTTTATTTATGTGATAGTTATGTTTCTCTTACAAGACAATCATTTATGTGAAAATCATGTTCATATCAAAGTGATAACAATGTACGTTTAATCACAATGCTCTCTTGTTTAATGCTCACAATGAAAAATTTCTCCTAGTTAAAAGGTCACTGATGCAAAGGTCACCGATACAAAGGTCACCTATGAAAAGGTCACCGATGGAGAGGTCACCGATGCAAAGGTCACCGATGTAGAGGTCACTGATGCAATGGTCACCGTTGCAAGGTCACCAATGCAAGGTCATCAATGCAATGTCATCGTTGCATGGTCACCTATACAAGGTCCCTGATGCAAGGATACTACTATGAAGGATACCGATGGAGAGTTATCAATTGAAGGTTAATCATGGAGAGTCACTAATGGAAGGATACTAATATATAGTTATCAACTGAAGGTTACCGATGGAGAGTCACCAATGTAAGGATACCGATGGATAATTATTGGTGGCAGATAACCATTGGAAAGGTTACTGATGAATGCTATTGATGTTCACTTAATGCTAAGTCCTACGGTTTTGAAGGCTACCGTTACCAGTCTACCATACTATTCTACTCCATACTTCTTTAAATTCTTAATCTTATTCTAACAATCATATTTTCTATCTTTAATTCTTATGAAATTAATTAATTATCTTTGTAAACATATCAAGATTCCGTATCTGGGGATAGTATGAGGTACGAGAGAGATTGCAAGTGAGGTACTTATATCTATCTTCAGACATCAAATATAAAATAAGAAAGAGGAACTCATAAAAAATGTGTGTATGGACTTGATGACGAGAAATGTGTCAGAGAATATGAAGAAACTTACTTGCTAGATCAAATAAGAACCATCCAGCACTTACACTGTAAAACCACAAGCATCATAAAGATCATTTTCAAGAAAAACTCACTTCTGCCTTGTGTGCTTCATCAAATCTCAATCAACACAAGAATCAGAACACTCAATTCTAGAAAGAAAGAACATGGAGTTGCGATACTCTATTTTGGGGAAAACATCCAGAGAAAGACTCGAACATCAAATTCTTCACTTAAATAAGCCTAGATCTAAACTGTAAACACATAGAGCCTTCTAAACTCAATCTATTCTTATTTTATACAATGATTTATTTTATTTAAAATTTTGTAGAAGTGTATTTTTTTTCATACACATTTTCTCTTATGCTTGAACTGGAGGATACAAAAATACTCACATCAAACTTCTCTTACACCTTTTTTCCCCATGTATAACTATGGAAGAGATAGTGTGTGGTTTGTGTTGTTAATCATTCCAACGAAGAACTGTGGTAGAGGGTGTGAACCCTGGACAATTTGTAATTACTATTGAGAAGCCCGATATAGGCTATGTATCATGTTTATTGTTAATATAAACTAATCGGTGGCAGGTGATCACCAATTGGAGAGGATTAAGACTCAGCTTGAGTCTGAACCTCTTGTTTAACTTTTCTAAGCACTATATTTTTTTATACTCTGTTTTATCTATTTTACGCTCCTTATAATTTCTAAAACATCAATCCATTTTGCATTTACATTAAGATTTAGTTTTGGTTAGTGTGTACATATGTTTAATTCAGTAAACATGTTTCAAAAGAAGAAGAAGTTCTTCACATGAATTCTGCTGAGGCCTTATCACCCTTTGAGAAACCAGTTGACCAACATGAGATTTACTTCACTAATTCGTTAATTAACTGGGCCATTGCAAAATTTGGTGGATCATTATAATAAAAATTTAACATAAATTTTATGTTGGAACTCAATTCACCACCCTCTTGAGATTCCACTCTGACCATAATTTGATATCATAGAATTTAGTTTAGTTTGTTTTTTACTACTACCTGTACTGGTGTGAAACATCTCAAATTCATTAACTATGATTTTAGATGTTCCTTAATGATCTTAATTTTTTTTCTTATCTAAATTTTCGGTTCTTTATAATTCTTATTAACAATGGATAGTAGATTTGAGGGTGTGGCAACAAGCTTGCCACCATTCTTTAATGGTAATAACTATGCTTAGTGGAAATTAAAAATGAAAAAGTTTCTCAAGAGTATGGGACCTAAAATCTAGGACTGAATTGAAGAAAAAAATGTATTACATGTTATTGGTAGTGACAAATGGTCTTAGTTGACTAATGCTACATATAATAATAATTATAAAGTAAAGAATGAATTGTACTATTCCTTATGTGACGAGTAATTCAATGGAATATCCTCTTGTAAAACGGAATATGAAATTTGGGATACTTTGGCTGTTTCCCATGAGGAAACTACCAATGTAAAAGAAATGATATTATATAATTATAATATAAAATATGATTATTATAAAATGGATACTAATGATCCTTTCTCGAAAATGTATCTCAGGTTCAATGAAATAGTGAATACCATGAGTCTTATTTGGAAACCAATGGACAACAAGTATCACATTATGATATAGCTTCGATGCCTACCTGATAGATGGAGATGAACTTATGTTTCTATCAGAGAATCTTATGACATAGGCAAGATACCATTGAAAGAACTAATTGTAAATTTTATGATGTACAAAGAAGAGATTAAGGTAAATCAAGAAGTAGATAAAAAACCCAAGAAAGAAATCTTTATCTTTCAAGAGTACTACCTCAAATAACAATGACAATGAAAATTATCAAGCTCTTATAGACACTTCCACCAATGAAGACTCAGATTTTGAAAGTGATGATGAGATGGATCATGTTTCCAGGATATTCAAGTAGTTAAATCGTAAGAAAAAGTTCCTTAGAAAGTAGAAATATAAATAAAGGTATGATAATAAAGGACAGTGGAAAAAGGAAAAAAACTGTAATGATAACACAAAAGAGATAGTCTGTTATGAGTGTAAATGAAAAGGTCAGGTGAAAGATGATTTCCCTAAGATGAAATTTAAAATAAGTAATAAGACAAGGTAAAGGGATATAAAAAGGCTTTGAAAGCTACTTGGAGTTCATTAGAAGATAAATCAAGTGGACCTCACACTTCTGATTTTGAAACGAACAAAAATGAAAACCTGTGTTTCATGATAGAAACAACTGAGGTAATACATAATTCACATGTATGTAAATCAAAATATTTTTAGAATGAATGTAAATCAAACAATGATGAAAATATGGATGAGGATGAACTATTTGAATAATGTGGAACGCTTGAGGACACCATTAATTAAATCATGGATGAATATAAATTATTAAAGAGACACCATGCTTTAAATTCCAATTATAATTCAGATCTAGATACTGAAAATGAAAAATTTCCTGAACTATTAAAATAAAATACTGAACTTAAATTATCCAATCAGAAATTAAAAATAGATCTTGAATATTTTAATGGAGGTAGAGAAAACTTGATTCAGTTACTCGGAAAATAGATTGCTTCAATATACACAACATGTCTACGATATCATCCAGGATAGAGAAGAATTATTAAGAATAATTTTTTTCCCAAATCATGATAGTTCACTACTAGTTCGTGTCCTAGACTATCTTTTGAAAAACAATTCTCTAAAGGATAAAACCAAGTGATTATGTCTCAAAAAATACTTGTTGATTATAAGAAACATGTGAGATAATTATGGGTTCCCAAAGCATAACTTGCTAATCTTTTTGGTCCCAAGAATATATGGGTACTAATGATACCCCAAAAAAATTTATTTTGAAGGAAAAAAAGTTTAAAGAGATCCTATAAAACTATATGGTACATGGATAGTGGATATTCAAGACACATGATAGAAGACTACTCATGCTTCAAGAGCCAAATTAAATTTGATAGAGGTGATGTTCTGTTTCGTGAAAAATTAAAAGGGAATATTGTCTTCTTAGTCCAAATTGGTAACGCTAATATTGTATTAATTTCAAAAGTACTTTTGGTTAATGTGTTAAAGTACTATTTACTATGTATCTCTCTGTTATGTGATGATTGTATTAATGTTAAATTTTAAAATGATACATGCATTGTTTTTAATTCTAAAAATGATTTAATATTCACTACTCTTAGAAATGAAAATGTACATTCTATTAATTTAAATTATATAGCTATGAAAAATGTTTCATGCTTAAATTATTTTCATAAGGAATCCTGGTTATGCCACATAATATTATGACACTAAAATGTGGACTCACTTAGTAAACTAACTAATAATGGTTTAGTTAGATACTTACCTAAATTATATTTTCCACTTAACAAAGTTTTAAGTCCTTTTCAAAATGGAAAAAACACAAATGTTCTTTCAAACTAAAGAAAGAACATTCTACTTCTCAACCGCTTGAGTTGTTTCACATGGATTTTTTAGACCATCTAATGTTTCAAGTTGAAATGTGAAGCACTATGTTTATGTTATTGTAGATGGTTTTTCTAGATATAATTGGGTATAACTTCTAGCTCAAAAAATTTAAGAAAGTTCTTACTTCATTAAATATTTCATGTCTGTAGAAAATCATATTGTACACAGTATTAATAGATGGTGAAGTGATCATGGCTGTGAGTTTGAAAATCAGGAATTTAAATCCTTTTTCTCACATAATGGATATACTCAAAATTTCTCTTCTCCTAGAACACCTCAACAAATAGCGTTGTAGAAAAAATAACTATGACACTTCAAGAGATTTCCCAGATTATGATAAATTAGTATAATCTACCTATTGATTTTTGGGCTGAAGCTATTAATACAGCTTGTTACATTAATAATAGAGTCTTGATTAGACCTGTTCTTAAAAAGTCCCTTGTTGAGGTCTGGAATAATTTGAAGCTTATGTTTAATTACACTAGAGTTTTTGGTGCAACATCATCATTCATAACACAAAGGAAAATCTTGACAAGTTTTCTTCCAAAAGTGATGAATGAATTTTCCTAGGTTTCTCAATCACTAGTAAAGATTATAGAATATCTAATAAGAGATCAAAATGTGTGGAAGAATCATTTGATGTCAATTTTTTTAATACTAATCCACATAAACCCAAAACATCTGTTGAACTCCTTAAGGAAGATATGTCAATACAAGACATTAATGATAAAGACAGTGAGCACTTAGTGAAAACAAACAGTTCTGGAAATTTTCCCAAATCTGTGCATGATGAATGTGGACCTATAGACATTCATGATGAGTCTAGTTCAACTCTTTCTAGAGTTATTATAACTCTCAATAATCACCCCTTAGATGTTGTAGTAGGTGATTTAAAAAGATGAACACAAACTAGAGCTTCTCTGAGAAAATAGGTTGAACATCAATCCTTTCTTTCAGAGCTTGAACCTAAAAATATTGATGATGAAATCAAAGATGAATTTTGGGTGAAAATAATGAATGAATAATTAAATCTGTTTGAAGGAAACAATGTTTGGGAATTAGTAGAAACACCTAACAACACATTGACCATAGGAACTAGATCGGGGTTTAGAAATAAAGCTGATGAATCTGGAAACATAGTTAGAAATAATGCTAGACTAGTTTCACAAGGATATAGTCACGAAGAGTGAATAGACTATGAGGAATCCTTTTCACCTCTAGCAAGACTAGAATCCATTAGGATACTACTTTCTAATGCAGTTCATATGAATTTACAACATTATCAAATGGATGTCAAAAGTGTATTTTTAAATGGCTACATATTTGAAGATGTATTTGTTGAATAACCCTTGGTTTTACAAATCCCCATTTTTCAAATCATATTTTTAAACTTTGTAATGATTTATATTGTCTGAAAAATTCTCCAAGCCCTTGGTATGACATATATTGTTCTTTCCATATTTAAGAATGTTTTACTAAAGGAATAGATGATCCTACTCTTTTTTAATGTATTTCTAATGAAATTTTAATAGTACAGATTTATGTAGATGACATTATTTTTGGATCCTCTAAAAATTATTTATATACTATTTTTCCAAAAGTGATTCAAGATCAATTTGAAAGGCTTTTAATGGGGGAACTTTAATTTTTCCTTGGATTTCAAATGTATCAAAAAAATGGTATTGTTTTAAATCAGAGAAAATATACCAAGGATCTTTTGAAACATTTTGGTTTGGATGAAATAAAGATAGTGATACACCTATGAGTACCACCTATAAGTTGGATGCTGATTAAACTAGTAAACCAGTAGATCAAACAAATTTCTTTGGTTTGATAGGAATTCTGATTGATCTTACTACTAGCAGACCTGGTATTATGTTCAGTGTATGAATGTGTGCTCACTTTAAATCCAATCCTAAAGAGTCTCATTTTACTACTGTTTAAATTATTTTTAAATATATCAAGTATACTACAAACATAGTGCTATTTTATCCAAGAGGACAAAAATTTAATTTAATAATTTATTCAGATTCTGACATTTCTGGTTGCAAGATAGATAGAATGAGAATATATGGAACATATCACATTTTAGGAAAGTCTCTAGTATCATGGTGTATTAAGAAAAAAATTATGTTTCATTATCTACTGCAGAAGTTGAATATATTGTAGTTGGGAGTTCTTGTTCTGAAATTCAGTGGATGAAACACACTTTAATAGACTATGGATATCAATTAAAACATTTCTCAATAAGATGGGATAATACAAGTGGTATTAACATCTCTAAAATTAAAGTATCTCATGCTAGGACAACACACATTTATGTAATACATCTCTTCTTGAGAGATCATTATCAATGAGGTGATATCACTCTTGAATTGATTTTTACTGAACACCAGTTAGCTATTATATTCACAAAAACTTCAAATTCTGATAGGTTAAATTACATTAAACAAGTGTTAGGTATGATAAATTGTTAACCATTAAAAACATCACTATTGGAGCTCACTGTTAGAATCCTCACCATTGGTCCTGAATGTTAGAAACCTCACTATTGGACCTCACCGTTAAAAACCTCACCGTTGGACCTCACACTTAGAAACCTCACCGTTGGAAACCTCAATGTTGGACCTCACTGTTAGAAACCTAACTATTGGACCTCATTGTTAGAAACCTCACTATTAGAAACCTCCCCATTAGACCTCACCGTTAGAAACTTCACCATTGGACCTCAACGTTTATCCTCACTATTGGACCTCACCCTTAGAGACCTTATAGTTAGAAACATCACCATTAGAAACCTCACTATTGTTACCTTACCAATAATCGATGTTTTTTGGACTTTTTGATGTTATCTACCTAATTATGAAATGTTTTATACATTACTTATTTCTATTATCTAATTTGTTTTTTGATCCCTAAGTGATAATATTAACGTACAAACCACATATAGATCCACATAAAACTCTCTTTAGAATCACTTTCACCCTAACCTTGGAACCTTACCCTCTTCCCAAACCCTCGAACCTCTTCAGATCACATGGAAAGAGTGAAGAGACCATTGTTCGGTGTTGAAAGGGATGCACCAAATCCAAAGAAACCACGAACTGAGTTGATTAGCGGAAGCAATGAAGTGTAAAAGTTGATCAACCCTCATTTTTCAATGAGGGAAATCATTGTTGATAAAGAGCTTAGTTCTGAATGTTTGTAGATGAGAAGATCTATAGTGCTAAATGAAATTGAAGCTCAAGGCCAGGTTGAATGCTTTGAAATCAACAATGGACCCTATTACCTGATGATAGTGAAGGAGTTTTATGTGTTTTTGAAATTCGAACAGACTAAGGGTGAGAACAGAATGTCTTTAATGGTGAATGGAATAAGTTTGAGTTTTTCATCTATTGAATAGGATGAGTGTCTGAGAGTACCACCTAAAGGTATTTATGACTAAAATTCAGGAGTGGTGCCTCCCACAACTGATTTTTTATATTATGAATATGCCTTAGCCTAACTGACAAGGATTGGGATCCCTAAGAGAGTCATTGTTACTGAAATGGATAGAGACGACAAGATAATATTTAATTTTGTTTACCATGTCCTGAGTCCCCGGAGAGGGGACTTTGCTACATTGAATTTTCAGGATGTATTTCATTTATATCTATTGAATCATGGAATAGAGACAAACTTGTGTAGGCTACGGATGATTCAATTAGAGGATATGACAAAGGCCAGTTCAAAATCCAATGCCTTACTTCATGCAAGATAGATATCCTTAATGATGAAGGTGAAAGGTTTTTCTAGAGATATGGAGGAAACATTTGTATTAAGGGATAATTTTTGAACTACAAAGGTAATTTCCATGTTGATGAAGATAATTTGGAACCCCTAGCAATGATGATTGGTATATGAAGAGGCTAAGCTATATGAGGAATTACACCCTATCACTCATCCTACTAGGCCTGTGGATAAGAGATATCCTAGTCTATAGCCTTATGAGGAAGAACCTTCTTATTCAGATGAATAAGTATAAGCTTATATTGTTCCAGAAATAGAGGATTCTCTTATAGATGATAGGAGTGATCTAGAACATCCCACCAATCCATGATCTAATACTGTAACCTTTGTTGAGCCTAGCCCAACATAGAGATTCTCGATAAGGGAAAATGTTCTAAGGGACAATGATGATGAAGAGACTAGTGAAAATGATGGGGTAGAAAATGACTTAAGAAACATTAGAGGAACCTCAAATGAGGTAGAGGACACTAAATCTAGTCATGATGACTTTGTGAAAGCTGTTGATGTATGTGAAGAAGAATGTCTTTGTCTCAGTCCTTTGATAGGCAATACAGAAATTGATGAAGGTGTAGATGGAGAGGATTCACACTCAGTTGAATCTGGAATTGTTTTAGAAGTTATGGAAGATTTTTTGGTGTTTGTGGAAGAGGACCCATCTATTGATGTAGTTTCTCAAGGAGTTATAGTAGTTCTTAATGTGGTTGATCAGTATAATGCTACAAGTGAGGGGGAGGAACATGTTTCCACAGGTTCAGTTACTATAGCCCCGGGAATAGAGGATTGGTCAGAAGACCCTAGATTTGTGGTCTTAGGCTTAGATTATGGAGACTCTGATGATGATCAGACTATCAGATGTCCTCTGATTCCTACTGTTTTAGAATCCACTATTGTGATGAAAGTGGTTCTTTTTCCTCGTGACTATGTGAACAAGGATGATTTGGAATCAATGAAATAATATCTGAAAAGCCACATTGATGAGATAATTTTTGGGTTAGAGAGGGATATGACTCACAATCAAGAATTTGTCAATTCTACAGTGGAAAGGCTAGCTTTTGCCTCTCACTCCATCCTTCTAGAGGAGGTAAAGGACTATCAGAATCAGATCAGAACCATAGAAGATTTTATGGAATCTATAAAGCAGTCGATTTCTAGATTAGAATCTTACATGGTTTCTATGGTATAGGTGAACAAAGATCTTCGATATATTAAAAGTATGGTTTAGCAAATGGTAACTTTGTTTGAGGACTTTAAGAATTAAATGGTGAAACATATGAGTGGAAAGAAGATGATGTGAAGAGGCTGATCAGTGGGATGACTAAATCTTTTAAGGAGACATCAGCTTTAGTTAAGGCACCTCTATATGCATCTACTTCATCATAAGCCTCTCCTCATGTTGATCTAGAATCCTTCATGTCAGTTGTTAGAGAAGTAGTTCCGATGTTCTCTAGTATCAGTACCTCAGATCCTCAGTGTATGACTCGAGTTATTTCCACTACTAGAGAAATTCATAATATAGTGGGAAATAATCTAAGGGAAGCTGGTCAAGATTAGAAGGCCATCAAGGAACTTGTTGTTTTCTAATACAAAAGGGTATACACAAACAATCAGATGGATGGTCACTTAATGTTGTTGTAGAAAAACTAGATGATTCCACCTATCACTCAAGTCTTTAAGGACTGGGTTAGTATGCTTTGAGTGTAGAAACCTGCTTTGGAGAAATTTAGGGAGAATAAGGATGATTTTACTTCAGCCATTGAGAGAGAAGGAAGTATTATTATGGACTTCTGAAATCTAATTTTACCCATACTCCATGTGGACTGTACTCCCATTATTGTTATTCCATCCTTTCCTTCTACCTTAGGTGCCTCAGGATCTTCCGGTGTTGTTCCATTGATTACTCCTGAATAGGCAATCAAAATCATGACCCCCACCATTTCTCAACGTTCTTCTCACTACAGGTCTACTGATGCTTCGGTTGCAGCTCCTCCTAGCCTACTGACTTCCATCTCTAGGCCTATCCCTCTATACTCAGAACTATCTTCCTCTACTTTCAAAGGGAAATATTTTTTTTTACATCTCTGATATGGATTGAATGTTGGATGTCTTAGTTGATAGGGTTCATTGTAACATTTTTTTATATTGTACTTTTTCATCATTACTGGATTGTTAACTTTTGTTTCTTTTTATCCACCTGTATTTTTGTTAATCATAATGGGGGAGAATTATTTAGGCTTTAATCTAAAGATAACTGAAGGAGGTTAAATATTTAAGCTTGAATCTCAAATTTCCCAAAGGGGGAGAAACAAGTTAGGTTTATGTTTTATACTTCATAAAGTTATAGGTGGAGACATTTTATGTTGAGTGAACTCTTTGAATATATATACTATCTAGAATTTTCTATAATAAACATGGATCAAATGTTATTATACACACCTTTGAATATATTAGTAAATGTGATTATCCCTAATTCATAAAATATTGACATAATTTGTGATTATCAAAAAGGGAGATATTTTTGGACTCACCAATTTTGATAATCCCAAATCATGTTTTGATAATCTGAAATAATTTTTTATTTATGTGATAATTATGTTTGTCTTACAAGATAATAATTTATGTGAATATCATGTTCATATCAAAGTGATAACTATGTACATTTAATCTTACTACTCTCTTGTTTAAAGCTCAGAGTTAAAAATTTCTCCAATTAAAAATGTCATTGATGCAAAGGTCATCGATGAAAAGGTCACCGATGTGAAGGTCAATGATACACAGGTCACCGATACAAAGGTCACTAATGAAATGGTCATCAATGTAAATATTGTTGATGAAATGTTCACTGAGGTGAAGGTAACCGATGCAAAGGTCACCGTTGCAAGGTCAAAGATGCAAGTTCACCGATGCAAGATCACCGTTGAAAGGTCACCGATGGAAGGTCACCGATGCAAGGATACTGTTTGGAAGGTTACTGATGGGTAATTATTAATTGAAGGTTACCGATGGAGATTCACCAATTAAAGGATACTGATAGAGAGTTTTCAAATGAAGTTTACCGAAAGAGAGTCACTAACCGAAGGCTACTGATGGATAGTTATAGATGGAAGGTTACCATTGGAAACTTTACCAATGAATGATGACGATGTGAACTTACTATTGAAGCCTACAATTGTGAAGGATGCTGATACCAGTCTACCATACTCTTATACTCCACACTTTGTAAAATTCTTTTGATTATTCTAATAGTCATATTTTCTAACATTAATGCTTCTGACATTAATTAATTCTCATTATAGACATATTGAGATACCGTATCTGGTGATAATATGTGGTACGAGAAATATTACACGTGATGTACTTATACCTATTGTCAGACCTCAAATATAAATTAGAAGAAATAGGAATTCACAAAAAAAATCAGTGTGGACTTGATGATGAGAATCGCGTATGAGAATATGATGAAACTTACTCGATTGATCAATGATGAACCATCCAAAACTTACAGTATGAACCCACAAGCATCACGACAATCATTTTTGGAGAAAACTATCTTCTACTTTGTGTTCTTCATCGACTCTCGATCAACACATGAAGAATAACAATCAATTCATAATGTCAAGAACCTGGAGTTTCAATACTCTTTTTTGGAGACAACTTCTAGAGAAAGACTCGAACAACAAATTCTTCACATAAAAGAGAAAAGATCTAAATTGAAAACACATAGTGCCTTTTAAACTCAATCTCATCATATTTTCTCTATTGTGTTCTTTTATTTTATATTTTTGAGAATTGTGAATTTATGTCATACACACTACCTCCAGTGCTTGAACTGGAAGATACAAAAATCATCACCTCAAACTTCTCTAACACCTTGTTTTCCCACGTATAACTATGGAAGATACCATATTTGGTATGTGTTGTTTATCATTCCCATGTAGAACTATGTTAGAGAGTGTGAACCCTTAATTGTTTGTAAAAAATGTTGAGAATTATGATAAATGGTATCTATAACGTTTACTATTAATATATACTACTTGGTGGCAGGTGATCACCAAGTGGACATGATTAAGTCTTGCCTTGAGACTAAACCTCTTGTTTGAATTTTTAGTGCACTATTTTTTTGTACTCTATTTTATCTATTTTTTACTTCATATAATTTCTAAAATATCAAAAAAAATTCATTCACATTGATAGTTAGTTTTTGTTAGTGTGTTTATATGTTTAATTCAGTAAACTTGTTTGAAAAGTTGATAATGTGTTTCACACTAATTCAATTGAGGCCTAATCACCCATTGAGAAACCTATTGACCAACTACACATTTACATATCCACTTCCATATTTAACTAGGCCGTTTCAAATTTTGGGGGATCTTTATAATAAATTTTAAACATAAATTTTAAGTATGAACTCAATTCACCCAACCACCCTATTGAGATTCCACTTCGATAAAAAAATCAATAGCATTAAATTTTAATTCTAAAGGAAATTTACTTAAAGGTGAAATAATTATTGTCATAGAAATGAGTTTTTATTTAAGAGTAAAAATTAACACAAATAACTATTTATCAAAAATAGTGGATTTTTATTTCATTATTAGTGAATATTAATAGAAATAAGCCTTTGTAAAAATTCATTATGAACCATTGGTAAAAATTTTAATTCCTTAAAAACCCTTTTACAAAATTGAAATTCCCCAGAGGAAGATGATTTTTATCACCTTTTGTTTGGAATAACAAATTTTTTAGCCTTTATATATACATTTTGACCTAACAAAATATCAGTTGTAATAATATATAAGAATGTTATTATATTTAAAATAAGTTTTATATCTTGAAATCATTTTAAAACCACTTTAATAATATAAATACATCACTGAATAATTATTCTAATTATTGAAAATTCATCCTTGAATATGGAAACTATTCTTTAAATCATATCATAAAACTGAAAACATACACCTCCGAAATGTTATTGGAGTTCTACAGAAGAAAAATGGAATTAAAATGATAATACTAGATTGAAATGTGATATTTGGTCATAATTATGATAGAAGTGGGTCTAGAGGTGGGTGTGAATAAAATGATAGAGGAAATAATTAATTTTTATATTTGATCACTATAATTTACCAAGTACACTTATCTTATCCTAACGGATGGATTTTAGAAACAACTATAAAAGAGAGAGATATATATAGTTTTAATATATGAGTATTATAAAACTGAATGTTTTTCAGTACGATAAATCACAACCTAGGAAAATGTGTGGAGAGACCCCAAACCGTGTTATAAAACATTTGGTGCCAGTAGACAGAAAACAGTCTTTTATAAAAGGAGTATCGCCAACCATATTGTATTAAATATTTTCAGGTATGTATTTACAAAATAATCACATATATATTTAACAAAACATGTGAGTGAAAATATTGAATTTCATAACATTACATAGACAGAGAAGATAGAACAAAAATAACAACTTCTAACAAGCATAATGATTTTTGGTAATGAAACAACTAATATATTCCCTTTTGATTTATATAGACATTTCACTATATGAATTAAATAAAAGGAACATATCAACACTCTAATGTGTTATGATGTCAAATAATATTTTTTACCTTCATGATAGTTCAAAAAAATTATGTAAATAGTTGTGAAAACAATTTCTCTATTTGCATACGAGTGTAAATGGTTTTTTATGATCCATATAAAATGATTGTGTCATCTCCATAATCATATCAATCCATGCACACTTCTTTTCCCATAAAAAATATTTTTGTTACGCAATTGAATTTACCTTTGAAAAAATACTAAATAATTAAAATAGAGTAAACCAAAAATATTGAAATGTCAAAAAGGATTCAATAAATATAAATGGAACATAAAATAATTTAAATTTATCATTTGAAAAAAAAAATTAATAAGTGAAGAAAAATAAATAAACCATCCAAAATATTTGTTCGATATAATCCCATGAAGATCAAAAGAAGATTTAATGTGTAAAAATAATTTATATATTAACACATTAAATACAAAATGTGTTTAAGATTCATTTAATTCATTAAAAACATTTAAAAAATTAATAAATATTAATAAATAATTTATAAGAAATTTTTTTAAAAAATAATAATTACAAATTATGAATAACATATGTTATATGTTTTTATGAAGATGATTAATAAATGTAAATAATATATATATCATTTTTAAAACATTTCAAAACCAATTTAATAAAATAAATATGATGTAAAATTATTTTAAAAACCAAAAAATAATAACTATGGTTATAAACATGAACCAAATAAAACCTAAAAAAATATATTAATTATCTTTTGATAGAAAAACTGTTCAATATTAGTAACGGTAGACGAAATTATAGAACCTAGTAAACTAGTACCATTAATAGTTCACAGTTAATGATTTCATAACACATGAATGCAAAATTTTATATGTGATTATAGTAAAATTTATAACCTATGGTAGAAGATGATACTATAGGAATAATGGTACTGTTGTTCGATCTTCGTATGCATATGATATATCTATATTTTGATAGAAGAATACTTATAGCATTATCTTGTGATGCTAGCTCCTATTAAGAGGTAAAGGGGTCTTTTATCATTGAGAGAGACATGGTACTGCTGTTAATTCTTGTGATAGCAAGCGTGGTGGTAGTGATATGATTGGATAGAGGAGTTGATATTATTTAACAGAGCTTCTACAACTGAATAGTTATTTTCATCAATGAATATGGTCTCTATATTTTCATCCTTTTCAAATTTATATATATATCTGAATTTTTACTTAGATTCGGTGTAGTATTGTGGTGTCGAAGTAACCTAAATAAATATATTGAAAATATTAATATAAATAAATTCTTGTATAATAATATTTTTAGAATAAAGGGTTACCCATTGACAAATATCATAGATGGGAAATATGATACTGTGATTTCATGCAGAATTCATGGTTTACCATAACTGTGATATAAAGTTGATTGGTGTTGGGAATTCAATTGAAGGGAAACATTTATCTATTCATTAAGTGAATTTATTGATTAATTAATTTTATTTACATAAATGTTAAAAACTAATTCCATATATATAAACTCATAGTTATGGAAAATATATATGGTAATCCACTAAAATGTGTGATATTATAGAGGATGAGGAGGAGAGAGTAATTTGTATTAGTGATCGAGAATGTGGATTGATGAAAATGATCAAGGATAATAATGAGGTTAGTGAAGAATTTACATGGATCTACATGTTAATCACTAGTGGATTATTTATTAACCAATGGTGGATAATTTATTAAGGAATGATATTTTATTAATTTTTATTTCCTTCCTTTGATTAATTAGTTAATAATGGATTGTGTGTCTAGTTTCTTTTTTGTGAATTGTGTACATTGCATGGGCCCATTCTTATTTAATATTTCAGAATCATGATTTTTATATACATTAAAAATTTATATAAAACACTTAACTTCCACAATTTATGGCCTTTGGATAGGATTAAATAATCTAATAACTATCTTAATCTATTATTTTCTTTTCCCACATCCCTTAATAACATTATTTATTGTTGACACATGGGTTCATAGATTCAACATTTTTTAGGCCGTATTCGAACATGATTGAACCTGTAGATTCATGGAGGATGTGTGAATAAAATAGTTATTTATTTTTTTTAAATGTACTAATGTTTTTTTGGGGTTTTATTGATGAATAATCATTTGGAACCCCAAACAGTGATGGGTGTAATGGTGGAGACCACCATGAGAGATCAGTTTTTAGATTTTAAGACATAGTTGGTCGAAAATCAAAAATTAGAGGTTACCCCTTATTTTTAATAGAGTCATATGCATTAATATAGCATCCCATGACCCACACTTTTTTCTCTGGTACAAAATAGCGTTCTTTATTTTTTATAAAAAGTAAATTTAAAATTAAATAGTCTATAATAAATTTGATAATCATTTCTAGTCAAGGATCTGGAGGAAAAGGAAAAACCATTATCATATATCCATGATTAAATAACTAATAAATTTATTGATATTTGAAATTTATTACACAAGGTTATTATCAAATATAATTTACTTTGAATAATCAAAAGGATCTAGAAAACATTTAAAAAACATATGGTGATATAAAAATTTCCTACTAAAGGTTTTAAAAACTAGAGAAAAACATTATGTAAAAATTATTTAAATACAACTTTTAAAACATAATCAAATATATAATACCATATAAAAAACTTATTTATTTGAAAAAAAAATTTGAAACATCTTTTCAAAATAAAATACCTTTTAAATTTATTGGTCACATTTTTGTTAAATTAATGATCTAGTGGTTTTTCCGAAAATAGTACACAAGCTTGTAAAATAAAACAATGGGGCCATTAAACCCATCCATGTAAGGTGGTGGTGGAAAATAGATTACACCGCGGCATGGAGACGGTATTCCATAAGTACGCACACACGGTGATTTCATTTTCCGTAGGGTGGATAAATGGTGAAACAGGGTTGTTTCATACTTATAATAACATATCAGTATATGAGTGATAATTATGTTATTACTTAATAATGAAACAACAAAAGAAGAAGAAGTGGAAGAAGAAATAAAGTTGAAAGAATCGGTAACGAACATTAACTCTTCTTTGAAGCGCCTCTTTGAGACCTCCTTTTAGGGCATTATAATTGGTCTTTGAAGAAGTCTAGGACCTCTAAGATGTTTCTAGGGAAGTGGAGAATAGAATTTGTCTGGGGTTGGCTGATCTTGAAGGCTCAAATTGGTGTGAGAAAGAGAGGGAGGAGGTGCCCTTTTATAAGGGAGGAGAGGGGCACCTTTGGGAAAACTAAAAATATTATTTTATTATAAAGCCTAATTCGGTTTTAAATAGCTCCAAATTTATTTATTTCTAAGCTAAGGTGGGTATGGGTCTAAATCCTCTCATCCAATAAAATTTAGACAAGTTTAGGTTCCTATTTTAACATTATCATTTATATTTAACATTAATTTGGTTAATTTTACTTTTACCGTGTCTTTTTGTGTTCGTACACTATAAGGTTAATAAACATACTATAAGAAGCCAAAAAAACCCCAAGTTGTTTATTATTAATATATATAACCTTATCTAAGTCATTTTGACGAACCTTAGATTTTTATGAATAAACTAACAATTAATAATATAATATTTGTTTTAAAAACTATTTTATGTCAATTTTTGACACTATTTAGTAATTGATTTTTTTGAAAATCATAACAGAATTATTAGTTCGAAAAAATTTAATTAAATGAATAATAACATGTCATATTAACCTATAAAATTATTGTAATTCATAAAAAGTCTCAAATTACATTTATTTGGGCATTTATAACATCAATTATGTCAATATTTCATTCATAAGATAATTACTGCATAATCGTTGTGTCATAAATAAATTAAATTTTTTAATGTATAAAAATTACAAATAAAATTCCATTATGTAGGAAAGCTTTTTATATTTCTAATGAATATTTATAGTCGAATTTATCTTATGTATAACCCTATATTAAATATTATTTACTTATTAAACTTTGATTTTAACTATTTTAACCCTTCTTTAAATAAATTAATAATAAATGTCTTAATCTAATCCAAGTGGGCCTAAATGGTCATATTTTATTCCTAAGGTTGTTTTTGGTCAAATTAAACTTATCCAATAGAATTAGGACATGTGTTAGTGTAATAATAATATCATTTTTTCCCTTAATTACCCTATTAACTTTTAACGGTGGTAAAAAAAGTAGAAAGTCACTATTCACCAAAAAATATTTTCATCTCATTGAACCACATTTTACTTACTGAAATCAACCGTGTCTCTCAGATTTTTGAAATTCCACTCACAGAAGTGGTAAAATTAAATTTTATGAAAAAATTCAGTTTTTTAACTACCACTTAGTGGTTTCACTATTCATCAAAAAATAAAAGTTTCCAGAAAAATACCAAAAAATAGGCCTAAGAAATATTTGATATTATGAATTCAAAAATGATTTTTATTTCACCAAATTAAAAACATATCAGTTACATTAACTAATTTAAAAATTATTTCCCGTCGTCAATACAAATAGCGTGTTTTTAAGAGATAATAACTATCAAAAGATCGACACTCATTTATGTCTGGTTTAAATGTGAAATTACATCCAATGAACAACATTGTATTAAATTTTAAAAATATATTCTAAATATTATTTAAAACCACTCAAATTAATAATTTATAACTATTAATTATTTCGATTAAAAAAGTTGTTTTTAATTAAAATTTTGTAATTTTCACTATTCATCAGAATATTAAAGTTATCCAAAAAGTACCAAATTTTCACACTAAGCTAATTTCGATATTCCGAATCCAAAAATGAAGTCCATTTTGAAAAAAAAATTAAAAAATTTCAAAAAGTGGTTATTACTATTCATAACGGCTAGTTTTAATAATATTTTAATAGCATATTGTTGTTTAGCGAAACTCGGTATTGTGTACAACACATGCTATCGTGGAAGGTTTCATTTGCGTGTAATGCAAGACAAGTCAGGGATGCGTGTTGTGCAAGCTCCTTTTGGTGTATCGTACAACACGAGACATTAATGAAATTAAAAAAAATATTTTTCATAAAATCTTGGGGTGTTACATTCTACCCGCCTTAAAATGAATTTCACCCTCAAAATTTGTTGGGGTTATAAATGGTTTGCTACTTGAAAATTTCTTTAATAGAAACCCACTTCATAAAAAGGAATACATAATCTTTACTTTAAGAACTAATGTATGAAACGTAACGGTTACCCAAATTAACTAATCATTAGGTTTCTACATAGGAGAACATAGGTGAAAATATGGATATGGAAGAAAAATCTAACCATTAGGTTCTGATGGAGAGTCGTAGAGAACATGGCTATGAAAAAGCCATCAATCAAAATGCTATAGATTTGTGATGATCTATGGTACCATCTGAATCATCGGATATAAGGGCACTATGACAACATTTTTCATCTTCAAGATCATTTCCCTAAAGTTGATGAAATTGGAAATAGAAGTAATACTTTCGTGATATTGGTACAGTCTCACCGTTGTTCGTTAATTTGAAAAATTTCAACTTCATCACATAATGAAATGAAGTTTAATTTTTCATTCGTGAAGTGTTAGCAGATCATGAGATAGAATGATGGGCCATTCCATCTGTTTCAAACAAAAGGTTAGCAAAAGTTATCAAATATACATAAGTCCATCTATGGTGATGTTAATCGTATACGATTCCAAAAATGACCTTATCATTCATATATCATACTGTGTAATAAAATAAAACTAGTTTCTACTAACCAGGGACTTCCTGTAGGCCAGTGGTAGGTGATAAAGGCCAGTTGCACTTCGGTTGTGGGTTCGATTCCCACAGCCTTGTCCGACGCGATGGGCTGTCGCCCGTCCTACAGGTTTTCCTTTTTCTAAAACTATATTACTATAACATCCCATCAATAATATCCAAAAAAGTTCTATCTTTAATCAATAAAAACTTATGTCCAAAATAATTCATTCCAATCTATAGGCTTATCTAAAATACTTCGTTCCAAGCTCATAGTATAAAGAAAATGATTACCTGAAATGTCACATAACAATCATGTGAATGCCATCATTTATCCCCCATATATCATAAGATATATCTTGTTGGTCAAATTACAATCATGTGAATACCTTAATCATGTATTCTCTTGAAGAATGAATACCCATTGATCCTTAGTGAAAACATGAATGCAGTTAAAAGTTAACTCTTTCCACAGACCAAAATCCTCAAAATTCATTATACGCAAACCATGATATCACTTAGTCCTTATATCAATCATGGGATCATGAATACCATCAAACATCTCATTATCTTCTTATCCCTTCATTATGCGCATATAATCTGCTTACCAAAATTTCTCAATCACTTTCCATGGTTACCGGTACCATAAAATTATTGAAAAGCACAATTGACCAATACATAAATATTCCAATATTCCAGGATACTATATACATCATTATTTTGGAATCCCCTTACATAAACACTTAATCATTCAACCACATCGTTTTCATATTCAACATCGCCAATAGTGATCGCATGTGACTTCCCTTTGTCCATTGCCTTATGTGGTTGCTCATGCCGATCATCATTAACCCATGAATTAGGGCATTGATTAGCATAATGACCCATTTCATTTCACTTGAAGCAATGAAGTTATGTTGGTGCGTTCTCTGTAGTCTTTTCTTTATTCACACCATTAGCCACCCTTTTTCCATTATTTCGACACTCATCTGCTTGATGACTTTCTTTTCCACACTTAAAACATTTTCTAGTCCCATTAATACAATCTCCACCGTGCTTCTTTCCACACATTGAGCATAAGGAAACATTCATCTTCTTTTCAACATTTTTCTGAGATTTCTCCATGAACTCCATCTTTCATTTCTTGTCAAAACCATGTGATGGATATGTAACACCAACTTCCATTTCTACCTTAATAGAACATCGCAAAATTTCATCATAGCTGCTGAAGTCTCTTATAGCTAATGCCCTTCGAAGATTTGGTTTTAAGCCACTAAAGAATCGATCAACTTTACTTTCAGGTTGGATGATAAAGCTAGAATCATACCTTGCAAGCCATGTAAAATTTTCTTCGTATATACCAACAGATTCATAACCCTTTTTCTTTAGTTCAAGAAACTCCTTCTCCATCTTTGTTCGAAGAATAAGAGGGAAGGACTTATTGAAAAATAATTTCTTGAACTCGTCCCATTCCATGGAATCAATTTCATCTCTTGGCCTCGTAATCTTGATAAGATTCCACCATTGATCAGCATCAACTTCCAAACAATATACTGCTAAGATGACATTATCATGTTCAGAACATTGAAGAACTGAAAATATCTTTTCAGTGGTACTGATCCATTTTTCAGCAACAAGTCGATCGGAAGACCCACTGAAAAAAGGTGGGTGTTGCCTCATGAAGGACTCAATAGAATATTGTTCCATTCTCTGCTCATTTGGAAGTCTAGAATGATTCATAGCTTGTGTAAGTATAGTAATAAGATTTTGCACTCCATCTCCCATAACATTTGTTTGTTCAAGAGGACAATCATTGCATTGTCCATTACATTGATCAACACGGTTCCTTCGGGTTCCATCCATCGTCTAAAACCCAAAAAAAAATAGTGTGAGAGGAAAAAATCATAATAAAGGGGGAGTAACTTCAATATCTAACATCTTAGGTTTAATCAAATATCGTTACCATAATTCTAGGACTATAACCTATACATATACTTAACCTTAGGTACATCCCTTGAAATACCTTAGAAATATCTCTAGGGATCTCACTAAAGTTATTGCATCCTACTTTCCAAAGGTTGACTAAACCTTTCCTCTAATACCAACTGTAGAGACCCTAAGCTTGACGTACATGGACATTACATTACTTTTGTGGAATACATAATACATAACAAAAATAGACACACAAGGACTGTAATAGTTTAGTGTCTTTGGAAACATGGAACGTAATCTTCTAATCGTGGTAAAAGATCTTCAACATCTCCCATAAAGATCTTTCCTTTTTTTATTACTAAAAACCTTTCTTTATATCCTGGGGAAAAGAAAAAATAAAAAAGGTGAGTTCAAATGCTCAGTAAGGGTAATCATGTATAAAATAAAACATACCATATACATTTGAACTTAAAAAAATGAACATTATGTTTAAACATTGAAAGCTTGAGCAGTGAAATTAAACATGGAAGTACAAAAGTCATAGATCATAAAGAAACATTAATAATGATAAAATAACATGGGAATAAAACATGTAATTGTGATGACCATTAATCACATGATATGATTTCCATATTAGCCAAGGCATTGCTGCCAGGACCATCTTAGTGGACAAATTCCCTGTCTGAATCGAGTTCACTTCTCGTTCCAGTCCTGTATTACTAAACCGGTTTAACTTTCCATTCCAGCCATTTCTATCTCATGAGATATAAATATCTACCCAATGGAATGGAGGGAGATATACGTCCCACCCATCTCATATTGAAATCATTCTTTCGTGTGCCACAATATAAACATAAATTATTCATTATAACCAAAGAATAAAATGGGTTTCATAAACATCATCCCATCATCACATAATCCATATAAAAGAAATGGATATCATTTCATAATAAGAAAAATGAAACCATGTAAATCATAGAGACATGATACTTGAAACATACACATGTGAAATAATGTCATCTTAGATGAAAATGGTTTTGATAAAACACTTGAAATGAATTCTTGAGGAAAATATCCTTTCTTCGTCAAAATCATTTGATTTTCAAAAAAATTCCATGCACTTTTAAAATAAAATTATTTTGTTGAAAATAGTCATAAAATTATGTAGAGTAAGCTTCAAGAAAATGAGGTGTTATGAAACCGTAAAAATCCGTTCACGCCGTATAAGTTAAAAATAGCATTCTCCTTGTACTTTTGTCGGAAAAGTAAAAAATTACCTTGTAACGTAAACAAAAGAAAGATTCCTTACATACCATGTAGTAAAAGTCAAAAGTGTGTAAAAATGACTTTAAAAATAAATGAAATCACTTTTATAAAACATGGACATGGATGATAACAATAACCCCAATAAATACTTACGAATAAGGAATCTCAGATAAAAATGAGATTTGAAAAATTATCCCTTATCTTAGGTCTGATATGCTTCATACGTATCCAAACCTCCTGTATAATGATTCAAATAATGTCATTGACTTATTACAGAATCATATTCATTGTTTTTATATCATATATGGTTCACTTATGACTTTATATTACCCATTCTTTTGTAAATTTATGTTAAAGTAGTGTTTTGGGTAAAATCATCTCATTTTTCGTTCGTGTTTTAACTTTTAATTCTTCATATGATTACGTAGATCATGATTTCTTACATCCAGAATGTAAAACATGATTTATATATAATATATATTCAGAATATACATATATATAATGGATCGATAAATGGAAATAAATACATCGTTTATGGAGACGGTAGGCCGTACGTACGCATGAACGCTGTTATCATTTCATTATTGAATTGAATGGAATTAAGTAGATGACATCTATATATATATACATAAATCCAATATCATTATTATGTCATATACTTCATGATTACTTATTATATATACTTTATAATCATTCATGAATGGTTAATCATTGAGAATGAATTTAATCACGTCCTGGAGACGGTAGTCCGTACGTACGCACGAGCGATGATATCATTCCCATGATCGTGGAATTGTATTAAAGTGTATGTATAATATTACATAATCAATATCACTTTACAATAATCATATATATTCATTAATTTCACCATTAAACCCATCCAAGTAAGGTGGTGGTGGAAAATAGATTACACCACGGCGTGGAGACGGTATTCCGTACGTACGCACGCGTGATGATTTCATTTTACGTAGGGTGGATAAATGGTGAAATATGGTTGTTTCATACTTATAATAAAATATCATTATATTAGTGATTCTGATGTTATTACTTCATAATGAAACAACTAAAGAAGAATAAGTGGAAGAATAAATAATGTTGAAAGAATCGGTAACCAACATTACCTCTTCTTTGAAGCGCCTCTTTGAGAACTCCTCTTAGGGAACTAAAATTGGTCTTTGAAGAAGACCAAAACCTCTAGGATGCTTCTAGGGAAGTGGATAATAGAATTTTTCTGGGGTTGGCCGATCTTGAAGGATCAAATTGGTGGGAGGAAGAGAGGGAGGAGGAGCCCTTTTATAAGGGAGGAGAGGGGCACCTTTGGAAAAACTAAAAATATTATTTTATTATAAATCCAAATTCTTTTTTAAATAGCTCCAAATTTATTTATTTCTAAGATAAGGTGGGGATGGGTCTAAATCCTCTCATCCAATAGAATTTAGACAAATTTAGGTTCCTATTGTAACCTTATCATTTATATTTATGTTTAAGTTAGGTAATTTTAATTTTACCATGTCTTTTTGTGTTCTTACACTATAAGGTTAATAAACTTACTATAAGAATCCAAACGAACCCCAAGTTGTTTATTATTAATATATATAACCTTATCTAAGTCATTTGGCCGAACAATAGAATTTTAGGAAAAAAAGATCAATTAATAATATAATATTTTTTAAAAAAACTATTTTATAAAAATTTTGACACTATTTAGTAATTAATTTTTGTGAAAATCATAAAAGAATTATTAGTTCGAAAAAAGTTAATTGAATGAATAATAACATGTAATATTAACCTATAAAATTAGTGTAATTCATAAAAAGTCTAAAATTTAATTTATTTGGGTATTTATAACATCAATTATTTCAATATTTCATTAATAAGATAATTACTGCATAATCGTTGTGTCATAAATAAATTAACTGTTTTAATGTCTAAAAATTACATATAAAATACCATTATGTAGGAAATCTTTTTATCTTTCTAATTAATATTTATAGTCGAATTTATCTTATATATAACCCTATATTAAAAATGATTTACTTATTAAACTTTGATTTTAACTATTTTAACCCTTCTTTAAATAAATTAATAATAAATGTCCTAATCTAATCCAAGTGGGCTTAAATGGTCATATTTTATTCCTAATGTTGTTTTTGGTCGAATTACACTTATCCAATAGAATTTGGACATGTGTTAGGGTAATAATAATATCTTTTTTACCCTTAATTACCCTATTTACTTTTAACCGTGGTTAAAAAAGTAGAAAGTTACTATTCACCAAAAAATATTTTCCTCTCATTGAACCACATTTTACTTACTGAAATCAACCGTGTCTCTCAGATTTTTGAAATTCCACTCACAGAAGCTGTAAAATTACGTTTTATGAAAAAATTCAGTTTTTTAACTACCACTTAGTGGTTTCACTATTCTTCAAAAAATGAAAGTTTCCAGAAAAATACCAAAAATTAGGCCTAAGATATATTTGATATTATGAATTCAAAAATGATTTTAATTTTACCAAATTCAAAATATATCAGTTACATTAACTAATTTAAAAATTAATTCCCATCGTCAAAACAAATAGCGTGTTTTTAAGAGATAATAACTATCAAAAGATTGACACTCGTTTATGTCTGGGTTTAATGTGAAATTACATCCAATGAACATCATTGTATTAAATTGTAAAAAAAATATTCTAAATATACTTTAAAACCACTCATATTAATAATTTATCACTATTAATTATTTCGATTAAAAAAGTTATTTTTAATTAAATTTTAGTAATTTCCACTATTCATCAGAATATGAAAGTTATCCAAAAAGTACCAAAATTTCACCATAAGCTAATTTTGATATTCCAAATCCAAAAATGAAGTCCATTTTGAATAAAAATTTACAAAATTTCAAAAAGTGGTTATTACTATTCATAACGTCTAAGTTTAATAATATTTTAATAGCATATCGTTGTTTAGCGAAACTCGGTATTGCGTACAACACACGCTATCGTGGAAGGCCGCACTTGCGTGTAATGCAAGCCAAGTCAGGGATGCATGTTGTGAAACTCCTTTTGGTGTAGCGTACAACACGGGACATTAATGAAATTAAAAGTAATATTTTTCGTAAAATCTTGGGGTGTTACAACAATATAGCGGAAACTTTAATAAATAAGCATAAACATTTAATGCAATGTATAAAACTAAATCAAAAGCCTTTCAACAGAAACTTCATCATAATATGGAAAATATAAATCAAAATAATTCCTTTTACTTACTCACATGGATATTATTCTAGTCGAATAATCACATGCAATATCAACAGCCACATTCATAATGATAGAATGCATAATGGCAGATATTCATAACCACAGATTCATGGCCTTGTGCCAAGACTACAAATATGATTTTTTCAGGGCCTTGTGGCAAGAAACTAGTTTGACTAATGAGACCTACCGATGCATCGAGTATCTATAGAGGGCTCCACCTGTCAGTAACTAAGTCCAATGCATTCCTCATATGAAAATTTTGAAACATAACATAAACATTCGTATTAAAAGTATCATACAAAATGTCAATACTTTATCCACAAACCATGAATGATATAAAAATAGCACATACACAATCAAACATAACTCATTCAATACAATATAGAAGATTGTACTATAATAGATTAACCTCAATCGGTAATAATAAAGGATATTGACGTAGATGAAACTAATCATCAAAACTATTTGAGAGAAATATCCCCCTTTATCATGAAATCATTTAAACGTAACACTATTTTTCAAGAATCCATTTATAAATAGATTTTTGAATCAATGTGTCCAATAACAATTTGAAACATTTAAATTTAATTTTAATTCTAAAACATTAATGTCTATATAAATAAATCTTTAAAACCATTTTTAAAACATGGAAATTAATGAGAAAGATTTAGAAGAATAAATTATTTAAAACATTTATATTGATATTTTAGTTAGAGTTCCTAATCAAATGAGAGATGCTTGAATAAAATTAATTGAGGTAATAAATAATTTATAATATATTAAGAATAAAGGATTTCGTGATATACTATGTCAAAGGTCAGTATATACACCATATAAAAGTGAATTGGTGTATAACAACAAAGAAGTCTCAAAGGAATGTAAATTGAGATGAAATCCCTTATAAATACAGTATCCTTTGGTAAAGTATAAATCAATGAAATAATTATGTGTGAAAAATATAAATACCCTCACTATTAGTGGATATTCAGTGTAAATAAATTAGATGACATTCATGCATATTCTTGTAAAAACAACACCAATGACATGGATGTTTAACTCAAAGAATAGAAATTGAGTTAAGATCAATTTTATATCAATGACTTGAGAAATTAAAAATGGAGTTATTATGTGTATAAATCATATATCCACAAAAAGGTTAGTGTAAATTAATAAATAATTAATAAACAGTGATTCCACACATAATATTGGAGTAAAATAATCAATGATGTTTGCGTAATGCCCACTGAGTAGAAATTGAAATTTGAAATCCCATTACCAATTTGGTAACTTATGAAACATAAAACCCATGAAAGAAGGATCATAAAATGAGGATTTAAATACCCATAAATTAAATTATATTACACTAATAACACAATCATGGACAATACATATGCCATAGAAAAGGAAATAGTGGCCAATATAGCATGAATCTCACGAGAATAAAAAGTGAGATAAAAAACCCTTAAATCATTGTAATCAATCGAGTCCTATGACCAAAAGTCAATTACCACAAAATGAATCATATAATACCATGAATATAAATAGAATCATGATAATATATATCAAATGGCTGCACACAATACACCACATCCAATAAATAAGTGGCGAACAATGGAAATCTCGCAGAATTAAAAGTGAGATATGAAACCCCTTACCTTGTACTTTTCCTTGGCCGAGGGTAGGTTAACCTCCTGTATAATGGTGAAATAATTTTTATTAAATTATTAATGAATCATATCAATTAATATGATATCATATATGATCCTTCAATATTTCATTGTCATTAATATTTTAGTATTATTGTCATTTCAGGTGTTAACAGAATCATTTTCCTTTATATGATTTGTTACGTAAGTAATATTGGTTATGGATAGGAAGTATCTTATTAATATTCATAATTATATTAAGTCTTTAAAAATTATTTTTAATAATCTAATGAAAATTAATCTTGAATGGAAACAATGGGGAATGAATCTCATCGCATTCGCGGAGACGGTAATCCGTACGTACGCACGCATGACAATATCATTTTTTTGATATTAAAATAATATATAATTGGATTTCATATCACATATAAAAATTCATTATAATGTTATATTTATTATTTTCATCAGTTATACATCATTATTACACCCATCCAAATAATAATGTATTGAATAAGAACTACACCACGACGTGGAGAAGGTAAGCCGTATGTACACACGTATGGTGACATGTCATTCAAATGATGGATAGAATAATGTATATGGTTGAACCATATTTATAATAACATCAAATTATATATATTATACTGGATTTATTATTTTAGAGTTGAACCAACAAATAAAGAGGTAGTGGAAGAAGAAAGGAACATGAAATATGTGATGAAATATTTACCTCTTCTTCGGGTTCTTCCTTTTGATTAGATCAAAAGGGATCCATAGGATGGCTTTACTGATAAATTAAGGTTTATATGATTAATGGATGATAGTTTAGAGGATATTTGGTCAGGGGTTAGCTGAATCAAATGGATTTGAAGGTGTTAATTTGAGAGAAGGGGAAGTGAACCTATATAAGAGGGGTGAGGGGCACCATAGAAAAAGATTAAAATATTATTTTATAATAAAATAATTATCGGTTTATAATGGCTCAAAAATTAATTATTTAAAGAATAAGGTGGGGATGGGTCGAAAAACTCTCAACTGATAGGTTTTAGACTGGTTTGGGTTACTATATTAACATTATCATTTAGATTTAACTCTTATTTAAATAGTTTGACATTTACCATGCCCCTTTGTATTTTTATATTATATAGTTAATAAACATACTATGAACTTACAAGATAACATCAAGTGGTTCATTAATGGCATATATAAGTTTATTTAAGGTTTTTTCTGATCCATATATTTTTTTAATAGAATATTAATTAATAATATAATATTTCTTAAAAAAACTCTTTTATGTCAATTTTGACACTATTTGGAATTTTGTTTTTTCTAAATCCATAACAGACTTATTACTTCGAAAAAAATTCATCTAACCAACCCTAACATGTCATATTAACCTAGAAAAAAAGTGTAATTCATGAAAAGTCTACAATTACAATTATTTGGATTTATATAATATCAATTATTTTAATATTTCATTAATTAGTTAATTACTACATCATCATTGTGTCATAAATAAATTATATTATTTAATATCTAAAAACTATAAATAAAATACCAATAAGTAGGAAATTTTTTTAGATTTCTAATGAATATTTATAGTCTTACTTATCTTATGTATAACCTTATATAAAAAATGTTTTGATTATTAAACATTGATTTTAACTCTTTTAACTCTTCTTTAAATATAATAAAAATGAATGTCCTAATCTAATCCAAGTGATCCTAAAGGATCACATTTTATTTCTAAGGTTGTTTTAGGAATAATTACATGTATCCAATAGAATTAGTTCATGTTATAGGGCAATAATAATATCATTTTTACCCATAATTACTCTATTTACTTTTATTCGTGGTAAATAAAAGTAAAAAGTTACTATTCACAAAAAATTATTTTCTTCTTATTTAACCACATTTTACATAATGATATCAACCATGGCTCTCAGAATTTTGTAATTAAACTCACAGAAGTGGTAAAATTAAATTTTAGATAAATTTGCAAATGCTCTTAGGAGGTGGGTAAAAGAGGGTAAATAGTTCAATAAAATTTTATACATAAAATTTTATCATAAAATGAAACCATTGAATTACTTTGAACTTATATTGGTATTATAGATCTATTTTTACTGAATATAAATTTTAATAAAATAAAAATTATTTAAATAAAAAGTCGGTTTTGAAGTATAACGTACTGTTTTTCACTATTCATCAAAAATAGAATGTTTTCAGAAAAATACCAAAAATTTACCCCAAGATAATTTTTATATTCCGAATTAAAAAATGAATTCAATTTTACCAAATTAAAAACATACAAGTTTCATTAATTTATTTAAAATTAATTCCTCTTGTCAAAACCAAAAAGTGAGTTTTTAAAAAGTAAAAACTATCAAAATATTGACATGTGTTTATGTCAAATTTAAATGTGAAATTACTTATAATCACCTAAATTGTATTAAATGATAAAAATATAATCTAATTATACTTCCAAACCATTAAAATACATAATTTAACAATATAAATTATTTCTATTAAAAATGTTGTTTTCAATTAAAATTTAGTATTTTTCAGTATTCATCAAAATATAAAAGTTATTAGAAAGGTACTAAAAATTTATCCAATACAAATTTTTTATCTACTGATTCAAAAGAAGAATTTAATTTTACTAAAATGAATTTATAAAAGTGCCAAATATAGGTTTCAAAATGGATTTTTTATTAAAAGGTGGTAAAATTTTAATTTTTGAAAAATACTTCGTTTATCTGAAAAAAACTTTCTCCATATATTATATCTCAAAAAAACATAATATGGATTCTAAAATTATATAGAGTATATAAAATTAAAAATTCAATTAATAATATTCAAAACCACTTTTGAACATCTAGTTTAGTAAGTCATTCTGCGCTCAAACACGGTGTTGTGTGCAACACAATCAATTGAATAACATTAGAGAAAATAAGTTGTTGTGACATCATGGGGTGTTACATTCTTCCCCCTATTGGAAATTGCGTCCTTGAAATTTTAAAATTGGGCTTGGGAACATCATTGAAAGTCCCAAATTGGAAAAAGAGACAATAAAACTATCTATTTAAAAGAAATAAAGGGAAGTACAAAGGTCATCTGAGATAACCCACACTAGGATTCCCTGTAAGAAAACATGGATACAAAAGATAAAATAAGTGTCACGTTCTGGTGGAGAGTGATAGAAAACATGATTAAGATAAAGTTAACAACAAGAAAACTATAAACTTATGATGAGATAAATGTTCATTAGTTTCCTAGTAGAAGAAGTAAACAGATATCATTTTTTTGTTTGATGTTCCATTTCATAATGTTGAGGAATTTTTTATGTGATTGACTAAGAACATAAAGAAATGTACTTACTTTTTATGTAGAGTTTCATCCTTTAATAAATTTCTACCACTAACTCATATCATTTTTTTCAAAAGATGAGTATTCAAGATGACTTTCTCACTCCCAAATCACTAGAATCAACTTCTAGAGAATCACATAATCCACAAAGGATAAACTATATATATTTACCTGGTATTTAGAGATTAACCAAAACCAAAATGGTTTGTACATGATCAGATGATCCCCAAAAAGGATAATCCTTTAAAGAAAGAAATACTTCTCTTAGTTCGTAAAATTAAACCAAAAATACCTAAAGGTTAATAAATACCATTAAATAAACAATTTCCCTTAAAATCCATCAATATAATCCAAACTAATACTGAAACCCAAAACATAGAATAATTTTATTATGCAATCTTCCACATTAAATTGTATTTCCTAATAACATCGACTACTCTTAAAGTCGCATAATTAAAATTAATTAACCTAATCACATATTCTATATGATAGGTTAATGTTTTCCATATATAACCGAAATCGCTATAAATCCACAAAAAACATATATAAATATCCACCATTACTCTTCAAATGAAATCCCATAGTATTTTATTTTTTTTAAGCATATAGTATTCCCAACAGAGCGAATGTCTTCCAAAATAACATTTTTCCTGTAATCTACAAACAATTTTCCTATACTAAGGATATATATTTGATAATACATAATATCCCAAATATACTTATTATTGATTTTTCACAATTATGAGGTAGAGATATTTTAGCAGTTGTATTTTTATATATTTTTAATATTATGAGAATCATGAAACACCTACAGATTATTCTATAATAGATTTTTTATTCTAACTTTGTATCATATGTTTGATGGAATCGATAAATTTGATAAAAGGAACAGTGAAAATGTCATAACTTTTGGGAAACATTTATTTAGTCTTAGTACATTATTGAGGTATATGTAACCCTCATGATTAATATTCTTTAACCAATTGTTATTTGAGGAATCATTCATTTTCATTATATTGTAATAATTTGAAAGGTATTAATAACCTTTAGGATGAATATGATCATTTATGATTAAGAATATTTTTAACGATGATCAACATATTTCAATGGTAGTTATATACATTATATATATATATTTTTAATAAAAAGCACAATATGTCATATCTTGAAAGGATGCATGGGATGAACCTGAAACTGAAAGGAGATAAGGGTGAAATACTTTCCATTGGTCTACACGATGTCTTGGTTAGTATAAAATATATATTCCTATAAAAATACATTGTGATAGATAATGATAAAATTAATTTCAGGAATGTATGATTTATTATAGATATAAAAATGGTATAATAAAGTGATTTGGTGGTAAGGTGTTTACTATTATTTTGGAAGAGGGTTACTATTTTTGGAATCATATATGAATAAGGTAAAAAATCACTATGGGATTTTATTGGAATAATAATTTTTGAATTACCTTCTAAGGTTATATATTATTTTACTATGGATTTATAGAGATTTAGGTCATTTATGGAATTGATTAGAATATCCTAAAGATTATATAACTATTAAATAGTAATATTATATATCAAATATTAAGAGATATTAATTTGATTATACGATTAATTTTAAATGTATATTGGAGAATATGTGATCAAATAATTATTATTTTTGGGTTTCAATCTTAGTCATGAATATTTTGAATAATTTTATAGAAAACTATTTTTAGAATGATTTATTTTTAACATTTTCTATTAATGATGAATTTTGGTGATTAATTTATTATTTATATAAACGAAGGATTATTAATTTTGGGATTTATTTTACCCCATAATAATTATTATAGTTCTGGTTAATATCAAAAGACATTACGAATATATTTTTATACATTAATTGAATTATGTAATCTATTAGAAGAGGATTTTTGTGTTTCAGGGATAAAATAATTCTCCTTGAATACTCATAATTTGGGAATAATAATGATATTATTATAGAAATTTATTTAAGGATGAATTTATACAAGTCATGTTAGTGTATTTTCCTAATTTTTATGTGTATATGGTAAGGAATTATTCAACTCTAGGAAAATGTTTTTGAAAGGAAAATGTTTCAGCATTACATTCATTCTTAAGAATTAATTATCTTTTTCACCCCTATTTGGTTTGTGGTTTTATGGTTATTCAGATTCTCATGACCTTTCAAATTATTTTTATCAAATGTCCTTTTCATTATGAATTATTATTTTTAAATTAATCACTTATTCTTGTCATTATTTAAATTTCCCAATAATGTCATCATATTGGGAGACCTAGTTATGTGTTATTCTCGATGAAATTTTTATTTCACATTATAAATTATAAATTGGTGGTTCTATTGTACCTTTTAATGATATTGGATTTAAAGAAAGGTATTCTAAAATTTCAAATCATTGATTTTGATATCGAGTTCAAGTTTCGTGGTAGTAATTTATTGAAGGAGGATAATGTAATATCCTAATATTTTAAGAGATAATCATCATGTTTGATAGTGTGTATGAATCCAAACACAATTATATAATGAGATCATAATACCTAGATACATTATAACATATTTAAATTTATATAAATTCAATATCCTCAATATAATTTAATACATGCAAAATGGGTATGAATAAAACTTTAAAATCACTTAAAACATTATTATTTTAACATGACTATTATAAGATAATCATTATGATGGCGAGTAGAAATAGTAATAAATAAATTATGAAAATCATATGTTTAAAACATTTTAAAATTAAATTAAATGATTTTATTTAGATTATATATAAAATAATAACAATTTTAAATAGAATGAAATGTAGTTTTTTAAAAATTATATAATTCTGAAAGGCAGAATAGCTGTGATTTGTGAAAAAAATTAAAATTAATTTTTATCAGCTTTAGAAAATGTGTTTAAAAAAGAAACTTAATTTATCGAATATAAATTCAAAAGCTCTATTTTAGTTAATTTTTTAGAATTTTACAAATATTGTTTTTTGATGAATAGTAAAAACTACAGATTATTGTTGAATGCTTCTTATTGTTAAAATTATATACATTGTAAAATTATAATTAATTTTTTAATTAAAATAAGTTAAAATATAATAAAAAATTTCTAATTTAACTTATTTTAATCAATTTATTGATGTTTATTTATATTATAACATTCAATACTTGGAGAATTGTTTTAATTGGAAACCCACTTTTTAATCACATTTGTGGTTAAATTTTAAATTGAATTATAAAACATTTATGAATTTAATTTTAAAAAATAGATTCCATATTTTAAATTATAATAATTTAATGTGACTATTATGTTCAACTTGTATATTTCCTATAAAGAATATTCAATCCATTAATAAGTAATTATAATTTTTAATTTAAAAATTGTGTTATTGTGGGGTTAAACCAAAATAATAATGAATCAAATAGCTTAAAAAATTATCCAAATCCAATTTACAGGACATATTTTCATAATATCACCTTAGGATCTATTTTTACTTGTTTTGTGGATACTGTTCCATGAAGGTTATGTATATAAAAATTAATGTAACAAAAAATACAAAATGTAACACTATTTATTTTATATTTAAATTATGTGTTCACATAAGGAAAAATAAATATTAGAACGATTACAAATATTAATGCATAGAATAATGTGTTTAATTTTTATTTGGGTAATTTATTTTTAATTTTTTTTAATAATATAATTATTTTAATTGTCACGACCCGACCCTACCTGGCTCGAGCTACAACTACCCCACGCCCGACTCCATAGGCCAGGGGCTGGCGACCAGCACCGAAGGCACAATAACTCGGGGAGGCCTTTGCCTAAGTACCTGTACACACACGCACAACACACTCAATTAAAAAGTGCAGAGTAAAATAAAAGGAAAGTAGAGTAAAGTGCAACTACTATATATATAAACCACCAAAAGTGCATCAACCTATAATAGTACAAGGTAAAGGCTGAAAATAAAAGGGAAAAACACATGCCCAATCTGAAAAGTGCCACAACCCGGCAACAGGTAAACAAAAAGAAAAATAGCTGGAAGGGTCCCCCACCTAGAACCCGACTCCGACCACCGCATGCGGTCCACGCTCCTGACTCCTATGCTCCTCTAACGTCACATCCAACCTGTCCATCGTCTGCAAGGGCACACCAAGTGCGGGAAAATCCCAAGTAGGGGTGAGTATAAAAATAATCAGTAGGATACCCCGAAGGCTCAAGGGAGCAACAAAGGAGGCACCAAAGGGTGGGAAGTAGAGCGATCAGGGAAAAGAATAGAAGAACAACAGAGAGTACAGTAAAGAGTACCATAGAGAGTCCAGCTCAACCCAACAAGAGGAAGGAGGTAGACTCATCCAGACCCAAGGAGCTTTAATCAGTGAGAAGGTGAACTTCTTATCGAGTCTTCGCTACCTATATCAGGATAGTAGTCTCATCCAACCACGAGAAGCTATACACCGAAAGCACGTGGCATACACCATGCGTCTTCGCCTTTCTGGGAGAGAGAGTAACCAATCCCAAGAAGTGGGTACTGAAACAAGGTATATACAATTCCATATTCTCAATGAATAATCTTGAACAACGCCGTAAGGGGATCTCTGTCCCGTAGCTCAGCCCAAGAAAAGAGTAGCCAACAGTCCCAAAAATACCCCCCATCAATGCACAGCATCCCGCATGTCTGCCCCAAACTACAAGTCAAGGTCTCAATCACCGCACCTTGACACTATCCGCTTTGGGCGGCACTGACTCACCCACCTGGTTTTGGGTCGCGTCACAAGGACGCGTCTCGGTGGGGAGGGCGCTCCTCGTACTTGGGAGTTCTGGAGGAACGTTAAACCACAACTCATCACTGCACCACAGTCGAGAGGTCTCCTCAAAGTCAAAGTCATTACATCACCGACCGGTAAAACCAAGGGTCCCACTCTGGTGGTCACGAAGGAATGCCACAGACTAGCCTAGTAGAAAGGACTGTGTTTGGAATGACAACAGGTGTCCAACTGCACATCCTTGCTAGAGGGTAATTCTTAATAAGATACCGGGTGACCCACTGCCCAGCCTTGCTGGAGGGTAAACCATATTATGATGTCTGGAGACCCACTACCTAGCCCTGCTAGAGGGTAAACCATAATACATCATCAGGAGACCCACTGCCCAGCCCTTCCGGAGGGTAAACCTAGAATAAGTTGTCAGGTGACCCACTGCCTAGCCTTGTTGGAGGGTAGACCTGGAAGAAGTCGAAGGGTGACCCACTGCCCAGGTCTGCTAGAGGGTAAACCCAGAACAAGACGATGAGCGACCCACTGCCCAGCCCTGCTATAGGGTAGACCCTCAAGAGTTATTGGGTGACCCACTATCTAGTCTCTGCTAGAGGGTAAATGTTGAACAAGTCGACAAGCGACCCACTGCCCAGCCCTGCTGGAGGGTAGACCTGAAACAAGATGACGGGCGACCCACTGCCCATCCCTACTGGAGTGTAGACCCTCAAGAGTCGTCGGGCGTCCCACTGCCTAGTCTTTGCTAGAGGGTAAACCCTGAGAAGTTTATGAGTAACCCACAGCCCAGCCCTGCTGGAGGGTAAACATAGATTAGCTCTAGCCATCACTACTGGGTGGTACAACACTTGCCAACCGAATACGGAGTGGGTATCACGCAACCACCCAACTCCATAACAACTCACCTAAAAGAGGTTTGGTGCATGCTCCACCACTATGTGCCACTAGCAGCGCTACCGGCCAAACAAACAAGAACGAAACCAGGGGGATACCACTCAAACATGTTGTTCAAACAAATGAGTGCAGAGCCTGGGGAAAAGCTCCACCATGCTGGTCAAACAAACGAGCATAGAGGGACCCTCTACGTCACAAGAGGTCAAGGTACGCAATGTAGAGGATGGCACACACATGGCTCCCCCACGACGTGTGGCCCCAAGTCAACCCCAACCAAACGCACAAACGTTCTCTGGTACAAACAACCACATGTACCTCTAATCGCTCTCGTATACTCCCAGAGTATACAACATTCCTGCCCACAGGCTATCGTGCACATGGAACCCAACGTCAACACGATGGCGTGATGTAACAACTCCAACCATCCACCTCAACGGCTGAGGTACAGCCAAGCACATCTCTCCACCCTCACGGGAGCGCACACGATCAGACGGAAAGGTCCGCTACAAAAACGATAGATGAACCGCCCCTAGGGCACCTTCGCATTTCTACATTTAATAAGATCACATATGAGGCTCCTCCCTCCTGAAAAGGTTACACCATTGTAATCCTCACGGAATGACTTGCGAGATAGTCTACTTACTCGCCTCAAACGGATATCCGACGGAAAAGTCACCAACATCACCTCACGCCCGAACGTTGACCCGTGATCCCGAGCCTCGACCCCGAATACAGTTGGGTGCATCGCACCAATGCGATCCCCTCGGGATAACACATCAAAAGAAATACTCAAATGAGTGCAATATATATCCAGAGAAAAAGGTGCATTCATGTGCACCGCACACGATCGGTGCTTCGTGGGACCCGCAACCTTGTCCCAAAACACAACGAACGGATCACACCGTTGTGATCCTCTCGAAAAAGTACACATGTTTGACTAATCACTTGTCCAAAACGGACACCCGGTGATAAAGCGGGAAAATTACTATCGACGCCCAAACGGCCCTCGTGGGCCCCACACTATCGTGCCGAATTAGGGCGGGCATATTTCACCATAGAAACCCCTCGGAAAAAAATCCTGAATCGACTGCTCGCACGCCCTAAATGGACGCCCGATTAGAAAATTGTGAAACACTGCACACACCTTGAAAGACGGGCCGTGGATCCCATGCCTTAACTTCAACCTCAATGCCTAAAACCACACTGGAATGTTCTGCATCGTTTCCAGGGTCCCAACGCCACTGACGGCGCTTAAATCGGACGTCGGATGCGTCTGCGCCGTCCAAAACAAGTTCCCCTGAAAAAACGACAATTCACTTAAAGATGTGTCGCGCCTCTGAGGACCCTTGTTTCGGGAATTAAAAATTCTCAAAACCATCTCAAAAACTTCGTCTTGACACGAGCTCCGCACTGCCGCAGACAGTGCTCAAAACGGATGCCCGTAGCCCGAAATACGGGCGTCCAAAGATAGAAGGAGAGAATACCCTTGGGCCGGACCGGCCCAGTCCAGCCGGTCCGCCCTGCTCGGGTCGGCCCGCTCCGGCCGGCCCACTGGGACCGTGGCCCAGCTGCCTGGGTCTGGCCCAGCCGAACCCGCGGGATGCCGCGCGCGGCCCACCACCCTGTGCGGGCCCACATTGCTCACACGCCGCACGAGTACTTCCTCCACCGACCGACTGACATGGCCGGTCCTTTTCCACGCGGAGACCCGTGTCACGTGGGTCTCGATGTCCCCGCGGGGTCGCGCGCCTGCGCCCCCTGTCCCTCGTCCAGATCGCCAGTCACCGGCGAGCCCAAGCCGCGCCACCCGCCTGAGGAACCCGGACCGCTGTCAGGAGCTGCGCCGCCTTCGCGCCCAGCCGAGCCGCCGCGCCACCTGGGAAGCCGCCGCCGTCGCCGCCATCCCGGACCGCCGTCCGCCGCCTGGAACCGCCTAAAAAAACAAGAATTCAGCCGGAAATTTTCGGGGATACCTCGGGCACCCCGAGACTTGGATTTTTGATCCGAGAAAAGATTTGGAAATCTTAGAACACGTGATATGAGAATTTGGGCTTTGGTCAACGATCAGGAAATAAATTGACAGGGGAAATCGTGCTCAAATATTGCGGGAAATTGAAAACGAAAACGATAAACCCCTACCTCGAAGGGCGTCACTAGACGCTTCGTGTGTGGACCATCAGAACCACTGTGCCTCACCAGAGATCGCATCGCCGGAGCTTCCTCTCCTGAGGTGGAGGAGAGGGGAGGGTTTGAGGAAGAAGAAGAAGAAGAAGAAGAAGAAGAATGGGGTGGGGGTGTTTAAGTACAAATCACTTAAATGCCCGCCCGACAGCCCCGAACTCAAAATTTCAGCGGGGTTGGGGTTAAGACTCCTGTAGGCTAAAAACCACGCTCCGAGCACAATGATGGTCTCAAAATTTTAATCCGAGGCCCCGTTCAAAAGTTACAACACCCACGCCTGAGGCTGCCAAATTTCGAAAACGCCCCCGAGGCCTTTTTTCACAGACGGCCCGCGCCCGCGAAACTTATACCCCTCATAGGGTAAACAACACGTTCTGAACTCAACGATGCCCTCAGTTTTCCAATCCAAGCCACTGTTTAAGAGATACTTGAGTTTCACCTTTAAACTAATTAATTAATTAATGAATTTATCCGTTTAACATTCCGAGAGCGAGCGAGTGGGTCCGAACATCCCACACCGACATGTTTTATGTCTTTTCTATGGTAAACACCCCATTTAGGACCCATCTGTACACTCAAATATTTGATCTAAACCACCATTTAGGAGTTATCCCAATTAGTTGGCATTTCCAGTGTGAACGCACTGAAAACTTAATTCCAGCCACTACGGGGCTCGGAATCACACGCCGTCTGAGGGCGCTGCTCTAGAATAATAACAAGAATATTCCAAAGACTTTCAAAGAACAAACCAGGTTCTTACATCATTCCCTCCTTCAATATATTCGTCCCTGAAAAGAAAAACCATGGAATAACTCAGGGTACTAAGCCCACACCTGACTCTTCCATACCCAGAAGGACTCTCACACAGCTCTACGCTACTGCACATAGACCAAAGGATTGATCTATTCATGCCCGGTCGGCCCATACCGATGTCGTGCACCCACTCTAGACTTTGGGGTTAGGGAAAGGCGGTAGACAACCTCGCCTTCCCTCTGAACGGTCTCAAACGGTCCAAAGGACCTCGTGGGTAGCTCACGTCCACGACCAAACCTCTACGTCGCAAGCCGCGACTGGAATCACCGCCCACACCTAGAGCAAGTCCCGGTGATTCCCTCATTCAGAATATCCATATGGTGAAACACCGAAGGATATATGGTCATGCAAGGTTCCACAATCGATGTCCCACAACCAAGGCTCTCTTACAGGCACGAAAGGCGAAGGAGTCAACACCATCGAATAGAGAAAAAGGTCTCAAGCCTTTTACCTTACCAAAACAGGGTTACACCGACGCCCCGTGCCACCCTGGTAACCCCTCAAGCAAGGAGTATAGAGGAAAGAATTCCACACAATTATTCTAACAATTCTACTGAAAAAAGTAGAAGAGCTGTAGAGCTTACCTCTTATCACCTCATGCTCTGCAGGATCGTAGACATCCAAGCTCACGGCTGTCTGCGGTCCCAACTGTCAGCTCCCGGAGGATAACGTGGACCGCCTACTGGTGATGAGAAGACCTCGTAAAGCCGTCCACAACTACCAACTCCTCCCATTACCCTTCTAGAACCACCTCTCTGAGTGCTACTCCGATCACGATGCTGCCTCGGCCATGGTGGTGCACTTACTGCCTACCCAAAGTTTTCATCATCTCTGGTCGGCCAGTCTCATGCCAAGTGATCTCTCCCATCACAAGCATAACACCGCCACTCCCTGAGCTATCCTAGTGCCTTCCGGTGCAACTGTGGTGTATGACCACGGCCCGGATCCCACTCACAGAAGGGTAACCATGGCTGAGGCCCTGCACTTTTCTGCCACAGTGGTATAAGACCACGTCTACGAAACTGGCAGTGGGGAGTCCACCTGCATCGAGGTCTTGTCCTCCTACACCTGCTAGCTACGGAAGACGTCTCACCTCCATCATCCCTCCCTGTTGAAACTATAGGTGCTCCTGAATCCAAATGGAGCGTAAGCAGGAGGGAAAAAACTCCTCACAGATCAACAACAGAATATCACCCCTCAAAAGCGATGACTCATCAAGAAGCTGAGTCACCAGACACCACCAATGCCATGTTTCTCCACCAAAAAGGGTGGCTGCCAAGGCCACTCTCCAATCGGTCGGTGTCTGCAAAATCATGAAAAGGCAACCCACTATCTCTAGACAAACCTATACTGCCTGAGGGTCTGGCTCACCACTGAACCTCAGCGGTCTCTGCAGCTGGAACTCACATCGCGCGCTCAACCTGCGCTCAAGCCACGTATGCTACACTGAAGTTGTCTGCTGCTCACCAGGTGGGGGTGCTTCTACCAACCCACCCAGAGAAAGGGGCTCACATGATGGGTCCTGGACTATGGCCTCAGAGCTCACAGGGTCGTTGTCATGAACCAAAGCTGGTATCCTGGCTGGCTATCTTCGAGGAGACATCCTGAATATTATCAAGGAGTTCTGCGGTCAGATGAGAACATATGTATATACCAATAACAACAATGATGGGGAGCTGACTCAAGAAGTACAGTCAAAGACATAATCATATGTGATTCACAAACCAATTTCCCGGCAACAAGTGTCTCAACATGCCGAGTCAACAAGCGGGTTATCAAGGTCCTAGTGAGTGGATACATCGGCGGCCGCACCATCACTAGACTCCCTGGCCTGAGAGCTGCTCTCGAGACACATTAACACTATTTCCCTATATCCCAACCAATTCATTTTATTTTAGGGACATCCGAACAACGTCCCAAGGAATGAACCACCTTTGATACCACTTTGTCATGACCCGACCCTACCCGGCTCGAGCCCCAACTACCCCAAGCCCTCCTTCATAGGCCAGGGGCTGGGGACCAGCACCGAAGGCACAATAACTCGGGGAGGCCTTTGCCTATGCGCCTGTACAAACACACACGAAGCACACTCAATTAAAAAGTGAATAGTAAAAGAAAAGACAAGCAGAGTAAAGTGCAACTGCTATATATATAAACCACCAAAAGTGCATCGACCTCTAACAGTACAAGGTAAATGCTGAAAGGAAAAGGGAAAAAACATACACCCAGTCTTAAAAGTGCCACAACCCAGAAATAGGTAAACCAAAAGGAATACAGCTGGAAGGGTCCCCCAACTGGATCCCGACTCCGACCACCGCACACGATCCACGCTCCTGACTCCTAAGCTCTTCTGACGTCACGTCCAACCTGTCTGTCATCTGCAAGGGCACAAAAAGTGTGGGAAAATCCCAAGAAGGGGTGAGTATAAAAATACTTAGTAGGATACGCCGAAGGCTCGAGGGAGCAACAAATGAGGCACCGAAGGGTGGGCAGTAGAGTGATCAGGGAAAAGAACAGAAGCACAACAGAGAGTGTAGTAAAGAGTACCGTAGAGAGTCCATCTCAACCCAACAATAGGAAGGAGGTAGACTCGTCCAGACACAAGAATCTTTAAACGGTGAGAAGGTGAACTTCTTATTGAGTCTTTGCTACCTATTGCAGGAGAGTAGTCTCATCCGACCATGAGAAGCTAGACACGGAAGGCACATGGCATACCCCGTGCGTCTTCTCCTTTCCGGGAGGGAGAGTAACCATTCCCAATAAGTGGGTAATGAAACAAAGTATATACAATTCCATATGCTCAATGAAGAAGCCCGAACAATGTCGTAAGGGGATCTCCGTCTCATAGCTCATCCAAAGAAAAGAGTAGCCAACATTCCAATAAATAAGTCCCATCAATGTCCAACATCCGCACGTCTGCCCCGAACTATATGTCTAGGGCTCAATCACCGTACCTTCACACTATCCTCATTGGGTGGCACTGACTCGACCACATGGTTTAGGTCGCGTCAGAAGTACGCGTCTTGGTTGGGAAGGTGCTCCTCGTACTTGGGAGTTCCGGGGGAACGTCCAACCACAACTTGTTACTGCCCCGCAGTCGAGAGGTCTCCTCAAAGTCAAAGTCCTTCCATCACCGACCCGTACAACCATGGGTCCCACTCCGGTGGACATCGAGGAAAGCCACAGACTAGCCTAGTAGAAAGGACTGAGTTCGGAATGACAACAGGTGTCCCACTGCCCAGCCCTGCTAGAGGGTAATTCATAATAAGATACCGGGTGACCCACTGCCCCGCCCTGCTGGAGCGTAAACCATAATATGATTTTTGGAGACCCACTGCCCAGCCATGCTGGAGGGTAAACCATAATACATCATCAGGAGACCCACTGACCATCCCTGCCGGGGGTAAACCTGGAATAAGTCGTCAGGCGACCCACTGCCCAGCCTTATTGGAGAGGTAGACCTGGAAGAAGTTGACGGGTGACCCACTGCCAAGATCTGCTAGAGGTTAAACCCAGAACAAGATGACGGGCGACCCACTGCCCTGCCCTGCTGTAGGGTAGACCCTCAAGAGTCGTCGGGTGACCCACTGCCTAGTCTTTGCTAGTGGGTAAACCCTGAACAAGTCGACAAGCGACCCACTGCCCAGCCCTGCTGGAGGGTAGACCTGAAACAAGACGACGAGAGACCCACTGCCCAGCCCTGCTAGAGGGTAGACCCTCAAGAGTCGTCGGGTGACTCACTGCCTAGTCTTTGATAGAGGGTAAAACTTGAGAAGTCGATGAGTAACCCACTACCCAGCCCCGCTGGAGGGTAAACCTAGAAAATCTCTAGCCATAACTACTGGGTGGTACAACACTGGCCAACCGAATACGGAGTGGGTATCGTGCAACCACCCAGCACCAGAAAAACTCACCTAAAAGAGGTTCAATGCTTGCTCCATAACTAGGTGCCACTAGCAGCGCTACCAGCCAAACCAACGAGAACGAAACCAGGGGGAGACCACTCAACCCTACTGGTCAAACAAATGAGAGTAGAACCTAGGGAAAAGATCCACCCTGCTGTTCAAACAAACGAGCACAGAGGGACCCTCTACGTCACAATAGGTCAAAGTACGCAAAGAATAGGATGGCACACACATGGCTCCCACATGACGTGTGGCCCAAATTCAACCCCAACCGAACACACAAACGTTCTCAGGTACAAACAACCACATGTACCTCTATGCTCTCTTGTATACTCCCAGAGTATACCACCATCCATCCCACGAGCTATCGTGCACATGGCACCCAACGTCAACATGAAGGTGTGACGTAACAACTCCAACCATCCACCTCAACGGCTGAGGCACATCCAAGAACATCTCTTCACCCTCACGGGAGCACACACGATCACGCACCAAGGGTCCGCTACAAACACGGTAGAAGAACCGCCCCCGGGGCTCCTTCACATTTCCACATTTAATAAGATCGTGTATGAGGCTCCGCCCGGCTGAACAGATTACACCGTTGTAATCCTTGCGGAAAGACATACGAGATAGACTACTTACTCGCCTCAAATGGATATCCGGTGGAAATGTTTCCAACAACGCCTCACGCCCCGAACGACGAACCGTGATCCCGAGCCTCGACCCCAAATACAGTCAGGTGCATCGCACCAATGTGATCCTTTCATGATAACACATCAAAATCACTACTCACATGAGTGCAACAGATATCCGGAGAAAAAGGTGCATTCCTGCGCACTCCACACGAGCGGTGCTTCGTGGGAACCGCAACCCGGTTCTGAAACCCAATGAACGGATCGCACCGTTGTGATCATCTCGAAAAAGTACACAAGTTCGACTAATCACTTGTCCAAAACAGACACCCGGTGATAAAGTTGGAAAATCTCCGTCGACGCCCAAACGGCCCTCACGGGCCCCGAACCATCATGCTGAATTATAGCGGGAAGATTGCACCATTTTAATCCCCTTGTAAAAACATCCAAAATTTACTGCTCACACGCCCCGAACAGACGCCCGATTAGAAAGTCGTTCAATACTACACGCAGCTCGAAAGACGGGTCGTGGGGCCCATTCCTTAACATCAGCCTCAATGCTTGAAACCACACTGGAATGCTCCGACTCGTTCCCAGGGTCCCAATGCCACTGAAGGTGCTTATATCGGACGTCGGACGCGTCCGCGCCGTCCAAAACAAGTTCCCCTAGAAAAATGAAAATTCACTTAAAGATGTGTCGTGCCTTCGAGGCCCCCTTTTTAGGGAATTAAAAATTCCCCTAAACCATCTCAAAAACTTCTTCTTGAGATGAGCTCCGCGCTGACGCAGACGACGCTCAAAACAGACGCTCGTAGCCCGAAATACGGGCATCAAAAGATAGAAGGGGAGAATCCCCTTGGGCCGGACCGGCCCGCTCCGGCCGGCCTGCTGGGACTGCGGCCAAGCCGCCTGGGTCCGGCGCAGCCGGTCCCACGGGCCGCCACGCACGGCCCACCACCTCGTGCGAGCACACCTCTCCTGTGCACCGTGCGTGCGCTTCCTCCACTGACCGGCCGACATGGCCGGTCCGTTTTCTACAAGGAGACCTGCATCACGCGGGTCTCGGTGTCCCCGCGTGGTCGGGCGCCTGCGACCCCGGTCCCCCGTCCAGCTCGCCCGTCACCGGCTAGCCCGAGCCGCGCCACCCACATGAAGAAATCGGACCGCCACCAGGATCTGCGCCGCCATCACACCCAGTCGAGCTGCCGCACCACCTGGGAAGTCATCGCCGCCACCGTCCCGGACCACCGTCCGCCGCCTGAAACCGCCAGAAAAACAAGGAATTCAGCTGGAACTTCTCGGGGCTGCCCCGGGCACCCCAAGACTCGGATTTTCGATCCGAGAAGAGCGTTGGAAAGATTAGAACACGTTCTATGTCATTTTGGTCTTTGTTCAACGATCGGGAAACAAATTGACAGGGGAAATAGGGCTCAATGATTGTGGGAAATTGAAAACGAAAACGATAAACCCCTACCTCGAAGGGCGTAGCCCGACGCTTCGTCTGCGGACCGTCGGAACCACTGCGCCTCACCAGAGATCGCCTTGACAGAGCTACCTATCCGGAGGTGGATGAGGGGATAGGGTTTGTGGAATAAGAAGAATAAGAAGAAGAAGGGGGTGGGGGTGTTTAAGTACAAATCACTTAAACGCTCACCCGACTGCCCCGAACCCAAAATTTCAGCGGGGTCGGGGTTAAGCCTCCCTTAGGCTAAAAACCACGATCCAAGTGCATCAGCGGTCTCAGAATTTTAATCCGAGGCCCCGTTCAAAAGTTACAACGCCCACGCCCGAGGCTCCCAAATTACGAAAACACCCCTGAGGCCTTTTTTCACAGATGTCCCGCACCCGTGAAACTTATACCCCTCCTACGGTAAACGGCACGTTCTGAACTCAACGATGCCCTCAGTATTCCAATCCAAGAATCCATTTAAGAGATACTTTAGTTTCACCATTAAATGAATAAATTAATTAATTAATTTATCCATTTAACGTTCCAAGAGCGATCGAGGGGTCCAAACATCCCACGACGACATGTTTTATGTCGTTCCTAGGGTAAACTCCCTATTAAGGACCCATCCGTACACTCGGATCTCTGATCTAAAACATCGTTTAGGAGTTATCCCTTTTATTTGGCATTTCCAGTGTGAACACACTGAAAACATAATTCTAGCCACTCCGGGGCTCGAAATAGCACGGCGTCTGATGGCACTGCTCTGGAATAATATAAAAAATATTTCAAAGTCCTTCACAACAAAAACCGGGTTCTTATATTAATTCTTAGGAAACTCCAACACAGTAATTATTTATATAATAGACGAATAAAATTAATCATACTAGAAATTTTAAATGTACTGTAAATTTAATGAATTGTAGTGTTTCATTAATTTTATATATAAATATATCTTTTGATACATGTTTTTATATAATATATTCTAATTCAATAATTTAGTTTTTTTAATTCAAATTGTGTTAATAATGATAAAATTGACATTAATGTTATTTTATATCAAATGATATTTTATTAAAACCTTGAAATTATTAAAAATCCTTGATTGTTTGAAGTTATTTTTAAATGTTTAATAATATAAAAAATGTTCCATTCATATACCAATTTCTATTTTATATTGAATCTATTGATCCCTAATATGTAAAATGTTTGTTTCCACTATTAATGTTAAAGTGGTATTTTTTGATGTTATATGTGCTCATGTTAAAATTAAATTTCAACAAACATTGGATTTTAATTTGATAAATTTAGTTTCATATTAGTAATAATGGTTTCAATGTTATATAACAATTATAATTTTATTTTATTAATTAATGATAAATTACCAAAGTGAATATTATTAGTTGTCGTTGTAGAAACAAAAATCACAAAAGAAATGAAACATAGATGTTTTGAATAACATGTTTAAGACATGTGTTTTTTTGTGTTTTAGGTTTTAATGCCCATATAAACCCTCCCAGCATTTAATTTAAGAATAACCCCTCACACCCTTTAATTATCAATTTTTGAGAAACTCTTTATTGAGTGTGACTTCCCAATACTGAATAATTTTCAGTATTTACAGAAATTTCACTACTAATCAGTTATAAAAGGGAACTCACACCCGTTAATTCATTAAAAAACCAATAACATTTCATCGGGAAAACCATTAAAAAACCCCACCATGATTATTAATTACAATTTAGTGCGTCTGGGAATCCCATTAGATGAACCAAACGTCCATAATAAGATATGAAAGGAGGTTCCTCGAAGAGAAGGTAATTTTCTTTACTATGCTCATTCCTTTTCTCCACACTTTTATAACCATAATTTATATCATAAAAATCTAATATAATAAAATAATTATATTCCATAAATTTATAAATTATTATTTTCATGTAATAATATTAATCCTTCTACACTTCCATCATTTGTGAAACGAAATGGTCAATCATGTGTATATAGGACTACCATGTTATGAACAGAGGTAACTCAATATCCAAAAACTATTATCATGGATGTATATAATGATATATTTAATTTATATATATAATATTTATTATATAATCACATTCCTAGTTTTATATTATCATATACACCTTCATACATTCAATTTTGATTAATAAACGCTTATATCGCTTGTGTGTAAAACAGACTGCTTCCTTGCAGAGTGATGCAATTTTTTTTAGCTATGATTTATATTGAATATAATATGGTTAACATTAATAGATATAAGTGATATATATGACATGATATAAAATATTTAAACTAATATATCATATAATTCCTTAAACTTTCATTATTTAAGTGAGCAATATCATCACATGTGAGTATGTAGGGCCAACCGTCACTACAAAATGACACTTTTCATATCACATATAAAATGATAAACATAGTTATAAGGATTTATATAATGAATAAAAGAAATATTTATATAATTGATATTAATATGGTTATAATGTAACTATATCCTATGTTCAAAAAGTAGTTTTTTCTAGGAAAAACTTGAATGAGAAAATTATGAAATTAACACTCAAATGAAAATAATGAAATATTATTTAAAAATTGGTTTTAAAATTTTATGACTGGATCATATATTGTATAATATATATTTGTATAGTTCTGTAATTTGTTTATTATAAAAATATATTTATTATATATGAGGATTAGACACATACAAATGGAATTATACCCGAGGAACGGATTTCTCATCTCACATTTACATCCACGAGTTATATGCTGTATTCACCACTTATTCCATTTTTTAGTCTATATAATTCCCATTTTGCTAAGTTATATCATGAAACACATGGAGTTCCCAGAAATTTAAAATACATTTTATGTTATTTCAATAGTTAGGCTTACAATTCAATAGTTACCGACATAGTAATTGTATATTTTTCATTCTAAGAATTATTCAAGTTTATTTTTGTTTATTTATCCATTTTATGAATAATTTTATATTTCTATATTAAAATCATTATATTTATTCTTCTAATATTTTTAATGAACAATTTTCATGTAATAGAACTATTTTACCACTTTTGGCACATAAAATGATTAAGAAAAAGACTTTAATAAAATATAAATTTATTTCTATCTTTATTGGAAAATATTTTTTCATAAAAATCTATGTTTTTTAATTTGATCTACAAAAACTTTTAAACATTTTCAATTGATATAATTAATAATTTTTTACCAGTTTTTACTTTTATTGAATTTAATATTTATCTAATTTTTAAAATAAGGCGTATTATTATTTTAATTAAAACATAGTATGAATCTTTGTTTAAACATAAAAGACATGAATTTACTTTTATTATTTCATGACGAAAAAAGTTTTATAGATTAATTTAATGTTATACATTGGTTATTTTAAAGGAAATATAATTTCTAGATAATTTTTGACCTTTTTAAACTATTTTCAATGTGAGAAGGTTATTTTTCATTTTACAGTTTTAATTATATTTTATTGTATTTATTTTCATCAATGACATCATCCATTAGTTTAAATTATAATAACATTAGGATTGTTTGTATTGATATCATCCTTATTAGTTCTATTGGTGGTTTATGATCAGTTTCGATGAGGATCTATAATTTTATTATCATTCACTATATTACTCGAGATAGATTATGATTATGTTAATTTAATTGTGGTATGTATTAATATTTCGTATGTTAATGTTTAAATATGAACGATTATATTTATTATGTTTTAATAAATTTATACAAGGAATGAATTTACATAATACGTGACAGTTGGGGATTAATAATAGATAGTTCCTTGATGTTTCGAGAGGTCTCATGAGACTATGAATTTTACCAAATTATATGTGACTCTACCCCTATATTTAAATTTATTTTGTAAATTTTTTGACATTATACATCAGATGTCCGACCTAATTAATTCTTTCATTATACTATCAGTTACTAATATGGTATTATATGATTGGCTAGAATTCCAAAGGATATTTTTCTTATTTATGTGATTATTTTTATGTATCTATTTTATCTACAATTATTTAATCTATATTATTATCAAATTATTGATTAAATGTCATGGGTTATGGTTATTTGCAGTGAAATATTGATTAATCTTTTTTTCATAATGGATTTTTTGATATGCATACCATTATTAAGCATCTACGCTCAACCCTTTCTTATGTTTTATTTTACATAAGATACCAAGAATTGTTTTTTGACAGATATGCAAGGATAAAATAATAGGAATATTGATTTTCTCATAGAATTTTTTTTTTCATTTTTTATATTAAAATATAATGACATTTTCATGAATGAATCTATTTTACCAAGATATCAGAATGATTTAGTCCATTAGGATGATATTCCTTGTATCTAGTGATAATGTAATAAAGTGATTTTTAGATCCAGGCAATTAGGGTTGGGATTGCTACAACTCGTACTAAAGGGTGATTAGAAGAATAATCGAGAACTATATTTTTGAAAACATAGGATAGGGAATATAACACTTTGATTTACATTAATGATATTAATAAGAATATTATTATAACCTAGTGTTTTGGTAATGTATATATATTATATTTTCCATTAAAATACATTCTTATTTTGATATTAAAAATAGGATGTGGTTCTAGTATTGAGTTACATATAGATAATAAAAACATGATATGTGTGTTAGGATTAACTCGAGCTTTACTTGGTATATAATAATGGCCCTTACTAAATACTTGATTTGAAACTCTATGGGGTTATTATTTTTTAATTAACAATTTCATTATAAACCAATATAGAGTTTTTGAAAATATTGATATGATTAGGAAACATTAATGAAGAATCCATGTTTATGATTGTGATATTATTTATTCATGATTTTTTGCATTTATTATTTGTGTTTCTCTATTTTTGGGATTATAAATCATGTTTGATAATGTTATCATCTATTGTTGTTTATTATATTTTTTATAAATGGAGCCTCATAGAAGTAATTGTAATTGTGTCAATTCACACAATACAAAGAGAAATAATGATGTCTTCTTTGATGGTATTCATCCAATATATTGAAGTGAAATAGTCTCCCAAAAATTATTATTATATAAGGACATAATATCATGTTATATATAGAAAGGAAATATTTCTATAGGTCATATGGATTTGAATAGATGTAATAAAAGAAGAGTATGCTAGAAATAAAAATTGATAAATATATGAAGAGAAATAAGTATTTCCCAGTGTGATAATTATGGAAAGTAACATCCTAGTATTTTCTTGAAGGGAATTAGAGTTTTCTACAATTTTGGTGAGAAATAACACCATGATAGTAATGTTAAGAGTAATAAATTATCAACCAATGTAAAATAATTAAACTATAATTATATAAGGAACTGTGAAAATTAATTCCCTATGAATCAAGAGAATATAACCTAGAAGAACTTATAGGATCAAGGACAATCAATTTTTATTATTATGAATGACATGGATTGGATAGTATGATTGTTTTTTTATTCATGAATTTTGTTTTAGGTTTATTTTATCAATGTTATTCTTGTTATAAAAATTATGAAAATAATATGGATTGTTTTTTTGATATTTTTGATTAATTATTTTAGAGAATATGTTGAATGATACCTTTGATCAATAAAAGTAGTAAATTTTTACGTAGAAATTTTTGAAAAATGAATGATTAATGGATGATGAAATTTAATATATTCCTCATTTTGATTAAATAATAATAATGATATGTTTATAGGATAGTATTGGTGGCATTTACATTGATTAGTTATTTGATGGTTTATGTTATTTTTACTCATGTTTATACTATGATTAGATTCATTGAATATATATAGAAACCATAAATTTTATATTTGAAAGAATTTTTATTTTCATTTTTTTATGATGATAAAAGTATTAACTTATTTGGAATGTGACACTAAGATGCACATTATATTGTCTGGGGAATATTATGTTGATTTAGTAACCTCCCATTTAAATTTTTTTCTAATATGAATGGGGATATACATATTTTTGGATGAGTATTGAGGTTAAATATTAATGAAATGGATTATTTTTAATAATGGGTATTATTAGATAACTTGTTCTAACTATTTTGGTCTTGGAAGTATCTAGAGACTGAAGGTATGACATGTCAATCTTTTCATGAGTTAATTATTTGTGAAATTTTAATTTTACCTAATTAGGAAAACAAATTCAAATTTTATATCTATTTAATAGAAAAATAGAAAAATTAGATATTTATTGTATTGTAACCAAATGCGGATGTTTTAAATATATTTTATAGTGTTATTTATCATAATAGCATCACCATTCATCAAATTTAAGAAAACGATCGTATGACAAAAATGTTATCTTATTATATTTATCTTTATTGATTAAATGGTACTTAAAATCATCACTTATTTATTGATTTGAGGTGTTTATAATTCTCATTAAATATGTTGTGTCACTATTTTTTAATCCTTGGGTGTTAGTATTCACTTCCTTGTCCATGTTTTCATTTTCCACCAATGTTCACCAATTTGGAATCCTAGTATGGTGTTATTATATATGTCATTTATACCCCCATTATATCATATCATGTGGATGTTTTATTAACCACATTTAACATGTAGGTTTCTATAATAGTTATATTCAAATTTTAAAAACAATATTTTATTGATCATGATTAAAGTGTATGGATTTAATTTATTTTTGGGGGTAGAATGTAACATAATGAGATATTAAAAGAGGAACATCATGGTCTATATCATTTTTAATTCCAAAAAGTAAGATTAAAAAAGAATATATCACCTTGTGGATTTAAGATATTTTTCTTTTTTATATAAATTCAGTCTATTCGGTTGTTTCCAATTCACACAAAACTGAGTATTAATGAAACGTAATAATGTATTAAAATATTATTATTTAAACATTAAAATAGTAATACTGATCTTAGGATGGTGTGTATGAATATTAATAAATAAATTATGAAAATTATATGTTCTACAGATGTATAAAATAAATTCACCGATTATATATTTAGTATAAATTAAATAATTACCATTTTATAGAGAATGATTTTTTTTGAAAAAATGTACTTTACTAAAAGATAGATTAGACGTTCTTTGGGCCCAAAATGTGAAATTAATTTTTAACAAATTATTATTTTTTCTATAAAAACAATTATTATTTTTAGAATATAAATTTATAAATTATCTTTGGTTGAATTTTTTGTAATTTTTAAAAAATATTTATGTTTTGATAAATATTAGAAAATACTGGTTTTATTGAAAGCAACATTTTCATTTATATTTTTTACAACATTAAATTATATATAATTTTTTTAAAGTTAAATTATTTCAATTATATTAATAATTACCTAATTTTGGTCATTTTAAATGCATTAATATTGAATTTTTAAATATAAAGAAACTATACTTTTGGTAATTCTATCTTGTAAAATTACTCTTTTATCATATATACAGTTTAATTTTAAATTGAATTATTCTACATCTATGAAAATAATTTGAAAAAATTGATTCTATATTCGGAATAATCACAATTTTTATTATCTAATGATGTCAAATTAATTTTTGACCATACTTAATTGTGAAAATAATAAAAAATAATTATCGTAGTTAAGATAAAAATGAATTTACTAGGGGTTAAATAAAAAATATACGGGTTTGATTTATTTAAACACTTATCAAATTCATAATTAATATCTATAAATTTACTCATATAACATAATAATATATTTTTATGAGTTATTAGGACTATTTTCCATGATGCTGACCTATATAATTATTTAATTAATATAAAAGACAAAATGTCACCCTCTTGCTTTTAAATTTTAATTTTGTTTTTACATATAGACAAAAGAAAGATGTGTAAAAATATGAATGGAAATTTTAAAAATAATGAAATTATTTTCATGAAATCTATTTAAAATAAATTTTTATTAATAATATAATTAAATTAAATTAGTAAGAAATACCAACATTGTAATTATTTAGTTAATAATAAATTAAAATAAATGATACTATTTTTTTTGAAATAATTGAATATTTAATGAAATTATATAATAAATTAATTTTTTAGATACATATATCATTTTATTGCAGTGTAAACAAAATATATTTTAATTAAATAATTGTTTTTATATTTATTAAATAAAAATATTTTGAATATTGTCAAAATTTACATTAGTATTATTTTATAATAAAATATATTAAGGAAATAATTTAAAATTTGATAAAAATAATTTCTTATGCCAAATGATTTGAAATTTTTTTATAATATAAAATATGTTCAATTAATTAATGATTTGGTGATTTTTAGTAATTCTATTTACCCCTAATGAGTAAAAAATATTTTTATAGTGGTTAAAGTGAAATCAGTGTTTTTCATGTTACATGCATTTGTGTGAAAATTAATTTTTAAGAAACATTTCCTATTCATATGAGAAATTGAAATTTATATTTATAATAATTGGGTACAAATTTATCAAATAATAACCATTATATTTTATGATTTATGGATAAATTTCCCTGTTTAAAAAGACAAGTCGAGTTATTGAAAAAAAAATGTTAAAATAATGAAACATTTATGTTATGTTTTGTTTTAAGAGATGTATTTTTTTGTGTGGTGGAGGATTTTATTAAACAAATAATACAACATATCATTTAGTAATAAATTTTATATCATCATTAGGAAAGAGAGTGACTTTTTATTATAGAATAGTTTTTCTTTTTTGATCAAAATTCCCCTCCTCCACCATTATAAAAGGGAACTCGCTACCCTCTCTTATTAATACACTTAAGTCTATCTAGATCTAAAAAAACTAAAAACATTCCTCCCCAATATACATATTTATATTCTTGAGCTTTTGTATTTCCTAAATTACCAACCCTAAGATCCTTAATAAGATATCCTAAAGTGGTTTCTCTAACATAAGGTAATAGTCTTCAGTTAGCTCATTTTTTAATTTCTGGATTTAAATATTTAAATTATTTATTAAAACCTAAACTATAATAAGAAATCAATATTTCATACACTGATATGTTTTTATTTTCATGGAATAACATTCATACATATCCACTTCAATCAAATGGGAAATGAAATCATTAACCATTTGTATGATAGACTACCACCTCACGAACATAGATAACTTGTTTTCCATTAAAATTTCTCGTGGTTGGATAAAATGATGGATTTACCACACACACACACACAGATATATATATATATATATATTATTTGTGATATAATGATACTCCTATAGTTATAATATCACATATACTTTATTATATTCCATTATGTTTAAAATATGATAACATCACTCATATGTATGGTTTGCTACCACATTACGAAGCGATGTCATTTATTTTCTGTTTAGATTACCATTCAGTGTAATAATAATTAATGTATTAAAAATATTATATATATATATATATGATATATATTCCATATAACAAATATATCATACAGATTTTTACCCTTTCACCTATTAAGGGAATGATATCGTCGCACTTGCATATATACAACATATCGTCACCACAAAATAATGTGATTCAGTTTCTATATCAAATTTTTAATAATGGTAATAATGATATATAAAATGAAAAAAGAGAATTTATATAACATTAATATAATTTTGGTGATGTTTTAACTCTATTCTATTTACTTGAACTGAAGCATTCATGATTAAACACGCATGAGAAAACAAGGAAATTAGTACTCTAAACATTGAAAATAATATAATATTATTAACAAATATGTGGAAAAATATTATAAATGGATAATATATGGTAATATATATATTAATATTATTATATAATAAATATATAAAAAATACTTTTTTATTATATAAGTGGTTCGAACACATATGAAGGGTATCAAACATGAGGTATGGAATTCCCATCTCACTTTTACTTCTATGAGACAAACACGATATTCACAACATATACGTTTTTATAGTATATATATTTACCATATTAATATTTTGTATTATGAAACTATTTATATTCATTATATTTAAATTTTTATTTGATTTTTTTTCATTTAATGTTATTATGATTCCGATGTTACAAAAGTAGTAAGGGATTATTTCATGACCTCCTCATTATTTGTGATTGTTTTTTCTAAAGTCTCCTTTGTGGGAATAATTTTTAATTTATATCAAAAAAATAATCTTTATTTTATACTAGGTTTATTCATTACTATTTCAATTTAATAGTATCATTTTACAGTCCTTGATTGTTAAAATTATTATGAAAATATTTTTAAGAAAATTCAACTTTATTTATCTCTTTGGTCTGAAATCCCTTTTCATAAAAATACTTATTTTGTAATTTTTTTACAAAAAATTAGTTTTAACTTCTTGAAGTGATTTATTAAAGAATTTTTTTTCCATTATACTTTTTGAAAAATATTTTTATTGAAATATTCATGTTTTTTAATATAGGTATCATTATTCATTTATAAAAAATGTGAAAAGAATATCTGTTTTAACCGATACAACATGAATTTAATTTTCCAATTCCATGAAAAGTTAATTATGTAAATTTTATTTTAAAACTTTTCAATGGTTTTTTCATATATTTTTTTTAATTTTTTTTTAAAAATTTATTTTTTAAATATATCTTCAATGTGAAAAGTGTATTTTTCTCAAAAATGCTTTAAATTCAATTATATGGTATTTATATTGATCAATGAAATTAAATCATTATTATACATATGATCCAATAAGGATATGTTCTATTGATATAATAATTATTTTTTTCTTGGACGGTTTATGATTATTTTTACTTAGGATGTAAAATTTTATTACGATTAATTATAAAACTCGGGATAATATATATTTATTTTTATTTGGTTTGGGTGAGTATTAAAATTTAAAATGTAATTTTTATAACACAATGTTTATATTGATAATTATTTAGCCCTTAATATGAGGAATGTATTCAAAATAATAAGTTATATGTTTGGAATAGATATATGTATCCCCTCAATGCATCGACATATTTTGAGAGTCAAATTAATTTTCCAAATTTAATTTTTTTTAACCAAAAATATTAAATTTCCTTGGGAAAGCTCTTGAGAGTAAGTTTCATATGTATGAAATTATATATTAACTCGTTATAATATAAGTTATTTAAACCCATGTGATAATTTTAATGGTTAGAAACCCATTGATTAGTTTTAAGATTCTGTGATTGTTTATAAGGATATATTTGATTATAATTTATCTCTTCCATATTATGCTTAGTTTATTGATAGAATGGATCATTTTTATGTTATTTACTTTTCCATATTTTTTATTTTTCATTATTGATGACATATTCCATCATATTATTAACGTTATTGAGTATCTCAGATCATAAAGTTCTTATGTTTTATTTTATCCAAGATACCGAGAAGTGTGTTGTGTTTGATATTATAGGATACATGATAATAAATAATGGAATTATTAGACAATACAGTTTTTTTATTTGATGTTTTAAAATTTAATGTGAATTTCATGTATGTATTTATTATAACAAGACTACTAATATAACACCCCATGTTTTTATTTCATTTTTTAGAATAAATTAATTTTATTGGATGTCTTACACTGAAAGATAAAATAATTAAATCTTAATTTATACTCCACAATATGTTATGATTTCCATGAATGCTACATCAACCTAGATTTCATTATACACAACACTAAATTTTAGTGAATCAACATTTTTTTATTTTAATTATTTAAGAGAGATAGATATAACATATACAATAAAATTAGAAATATGAGCAGTAATAAAATTTTTTTAAATATTATTTATAATGTTTTTATATAAATTTATTATATTTTTAATAAAACATAATTATTTTGGTAAAGTCATTATATTTTTAAAAGTATTATTTTCTTAGATGAATTGGTTTTTATGTCTTTCTATAAGAAAAAATAAAATTAATTTTATAAACACATAAAAATTTAATTTAATAAAATAAAATTAATATTTTATTTCATAATTTTAAAATTTTTGTAACAGTTAATGGTATATATTTTTCAAAAAAAAATCATTTTTTATGAATAGTGAAAATACTAACATTTATTAAAAAACCACTTTTAAATATAAATTTTTATTTTGAAATTGTATTTAATTTTGATTATAGAGTGTAATTAAAATAATTATATATATATATTGATCCAATTTATTCCACCAGAACTAATTAATCATTCAAATTAGTTTTAGAAATATCCCAAACAATTAAACATTTTTTCATAAAAAACGTGATGTCCCAACACACAAGGAGGATTAATTTTAAAATAAATATCTTTAATTATTTTATTTAGATCTTAAAAATAAATTTCATATTTTTATTCATAAAAATCTATAATATCTAATAAGTTAAACATTATTTTTATTCAAAAATATTTGTGAAAACAATTAAAATTATTTACCCTGATAAAGAGAAAAAATTTCATAACAAAGTATTAATTATGGCATAAAATGAATGATAAACATATTCAAAATAAATTTTATATCAATATTTCAACAATATAATCATTTTTATCAGATTTTAACCATTATTGGAGCTATAATACATGGTTAGAATAGGGTTGAAATTAACTTTAAAAAAATTTAAAAGAATGTCACTCCCCCTCCATTATAAAAAACACCCAACCCTCCCACTTATGCACACCACTCAAGCCCTTTTTCTCATACCTCATATGATAAAATATCCTAAAAAAATCCATAAATTTAATCTATAACCATCCCTTTGAGAAAAAATCCATATAGGTAAGCACACTGTTGAAAAAAAATAGATACACAAAGAAGAGGCAACATCCTTCCTCAAGATATTTTTTTTATTTTCATTCCCCACCACCTAAAACATTCTGATTCCATGATTATATAAAAACATAAGTATACTATATATAAGGATATTTTTTTAATTTAATGTTTGGAATAAAACATACACGCACTTTCATCTAATGGTAACTGAACTTATCGTTCTTGTGTACGATGAACTACCACCTCACGAAATGATGTTGTTTATTTTTACATTACCACCTGTCATGGTTTATAATTATGTATAGAAACTCATTTATTATAGGATATATATAATATTTACGATTTATATAATATTATAGAGTTATTATATATATAATATCATAATTGTTTTCTAATTTTTTTTAACTATGATAACCTCTTTTGTGGACGTGTGGATTACGACCTCTTCAAAATGATGTGATATTTTCACACATTACATGGATCATATTATTGATTGGTTTCTTAAATATATATTATATATATTAAATCCAAATTACAATTTAATTATACTATATATATATAAACATATATTTCATTTACCTTTTTCTCTCAAAATGATAATTAAACAGAAATATCAATCATGCATACAAACAACCTAACGCCTTTATGAATGGTTTATTCCATTTCATTTTTATAGAATTTATATATTTTAATAAATATTTTTTTAATTATTATATATTATATTTGTATAATGTTTTACATTCTTTAAGAAATTAAATCATGATCTGTGTAAGATGTTCATGAATAATAAGTCCAAACATGTATAAAAAAAGTAGATAATAGTCAAAGTGTAACATTAAAATGTAAGTGTTAATAAAAATATAATGTAAAAACATATATGGAATTAGATATATGAATATTATTATATGGTATATTTATAAAAAATAATATTTATTATACATGAGGTTTGAATGAGTACAAAAAAATCAAGACATAAGGTATGGATTTTCTAATGTGACTTTTTATATCGAAGAGATACGTGCCTTATTCACCACTCATTTCATTTTTTGGTAAATATAAAACCCATTAATTTATTCTATTATAGTTATGATTAAAGTTATTTGTATTTATAAATTTTTTTCCAATCTCCCATTCTTGAAGTTTATGTTACAAAAGTTACCAAATCGGTAAGGTAGTTTTGTCTCAATTTTCCTTCTTTGAGTCACATGTTTTTCTAATCACCTATATTATTTAACGAGTTATATACAAAATACCTTTGAAATATTATATAGTGAATATTATTCATTTAATGATATTATAAACTACATTTAATGTTATTTTCTCGTGGGGATTAAGATTAAATTTTCATAAAGTGGTATATATTTATTAGTATAATCTCATTTTTTACTAGAATTATTTACGATTATGCATCCATTAATTAAATATTATGATCCATATCCCAGGACCACTAAGGAATTTTTTATCCAATTCTTATTAAACATATATTAATGCTTTTTTACCATTATTACACTATTTGGAACTTAAGATAATTCAGAAAATTCTTTTATGAAAAGCTGACTTTATTTCGTTTTTTGGTTAGAAATATATGTTCTTTCAAAACCATTCGATCTAATTTTTTTTAAAAAACGGATGAATATTATCTTCTGATATCTAATAGATATTTGTACCCAATATTTACATTTATAAAAATAGTTTTGAAAAAAAAATATTTTTGTCATTTCCAAATCAAGGGAATTTTCTAAACATTTGAGGTAAAAAATAATGTTCAGCATGTGTAGAATTACCCCCCACCCTAATAATAATAAACTCAAAGCATGAATTGTATTTTTAAAAATATATTTGTGAGGAATTTCTATTCATAATATTCTAGAATTTTATTTTCAACTTTATGAATTTTTCAATGAAAATGGTTTTAATTTTATTTAAACGTGTTTTCAAAGATTTTCAATTACTCATTTATATGTTTTCAAAGGATTTTTAAAATAAAATTATTTTGTTGATTAAATATTTAATAATATGTTTTAAATATATTAAAAAAATTTAAAAATTATTTATGTTTTTAAAAGAGTTATTCGTAGCGAAAAATATAATTTCTTAAACAAATTTCTTAAATGAAATTGTAACGATTTATTTATATGAAAATTATTTTTAAATGGTTTTATAAGAATTATTTTAAATGAAATGATATCTTCACTATGTTAAATTTCATATGATATTTAAAGATTATTATTCATATAGGATAAAATAATTTGTTATATTTGTTCTTAATAGGGGTCATGATCCGAGAATACTGACTATAATATTTTTGGAATTGTATATGTTTTGCTGGAATGAAGTATATGAAAACCTTTTCTCATAAATGGATTACATGCTCTTGAAACAAGATTCTTTTCATGGGCCAAGAATTTATAAAATGATTATGAGACTATATCTTTTCTATATATAATGATATGAAGAAATATTTATGATATCCAATTCATTTCATGGGTTTTATATGATTTTTATTAAACAGACATATTTTTGTGCATCATGATATACTGAAAGTTTTATTATCATGTATAACATATATGAATGATCTTATTTTGTGATGGGTGAGACCTATATCTCCCTCCAATGTGTTGGGTAAAAAAATATATATCAATAGGTAATTATGAGAATAAATTTGATGGGATTGATATACTATGGACCATGAGAAAACCCGATCAATAATGGGAAGATAGGGAAATGAGATCCACTATAGGAAGAAGGGGAAACCCGATTCCTTATAAAGAAAGTAAAATGAATGGGTTTGGGTTTGATTCCCACCCATTAGGTTTTTTCTCCATGAAGTGAACTAAAATGTTTTTGGTGATGTTCCTTGATTTATAGGTAATAAAATTACATAATTCTGTGTCTTCAATGATTCTATGTTTTATTCCTATGTTATAATTTGACTGATTATGCTCTTGAGTCCCCTATGATTCATGTCTTATGAATTATAAATATTTATATGTCGATTCTTGTTTATGATATCTTATATTTAGTGTATGATCTTCTAATGTTACGATCACATTCTTATACCCTTATGCTCGTGCTTATGCCTACATATCCCAATTCTTTACCCTTACTAGGAATCCGAACTCACCCTTTTTGTGTTTCTTTTATATAGGTTTTGAATCCAAGAATTATGAATGAAAATAATAAGATGGGTTATAGTCCTAAGAAAATGACTAGGAGATAATGTATCTCACTTATATACCACTGTTTTTGTTTTTAGGTTTCCAAAGGAACTATACTAATTCATTATTTTGGTATCTATTTGTGTAATGTATTAATTATTCCTCAAAAATTATTTAATTCATTATATGTTATGTTAGGTTTTTAGATTATTGTTATTATATAATATTCTTAGTTATAATTGGGATACTAACATGATAAAAACATAGTGATAACCCTAAGGAGTTTTCTAAATATAAGTATAAAAATTAAGAAAACTATATTAAAATGTCTTGGAATTTTGGTAATGGATAGATTTATTGGTTTCATATAAATATATCCCTATCCTGATAATGCATGATTATTTTTTCCTATAATAGATATACATAGGGGAAACAATCTCGAAAGAATCGTATTGAGAAAGACATTATTAGGAACTATTTTCTGATAATGGGCCTCACTACACACCTATTTTGGCACTCATTGGCAACATTGATTGGGAATTGAAAAACTCATCAAAAAACCATCATGAAGTATTTAAATATAATTTGGATATGTATGAAATTTGATAAACCTATGTTGTAAAATATTAAATAATAAGTTTTAATTTAGACATCTTATCTGTGGTTTTTCATGAGTATGTGGTTCCTCACTATGAAAACTGTTACTATATACATTTTGGTTTTAGTCAATGTCTAAAACCCAAAGGATGTTAATTTTAATTTGAATATAATGTGTAATGATTTTACTCTTGAGTAACTAAATACTATAAGATATAGAAAAAATAATCTCATTCTTATGATCACCTGAATTTCAATTTCTATGAATCATGCTGGACATCCAATTAAGCAAAAGAGGGAACAAAATTCAGTTGAATCCTTCGTGAAGAAATTCCACATAATCATAAAATATCTTATTATGTACATTTTTATAAAATATAGTTGAGTAACACTAAAAATTTATTTTCTATTCTTCAATGTTGAGAACATTAAAAATTTATCCTTTAGGTTTATCATGTTGAAGGTGAAGCTGAGCGGTGGTTGACTCTAATCAAGAATAATAGGTAATAAGATAAAATAGAATCCATTGACTGGATGAGTTTCAAAATTTACTCTTCCATATTTACATTCATCATGTTCTAAATAATAATATGTAAATGTACTTCCTTGAGGTAAATAATGAAGATGATAAATCAATTGATACCAACGAATATAATTTCCAGAGGCTTGCGATATAAGCTTCAGATATTATCATCCAAGAAGATAGAAATTTTGACAAGTTATTTAAACGGTTAACGTCAATTCTCAAAAGGGCATTACACAAAATTGACTTTAGAAACTATGAATATTTTTTTTTATAATGAACAATCATGGTTGAAATAATGTATAGTGTTAAGGGTAAATCTCAATTTTAAACAAGAAAAGGAAGATGGGGTTTAAAGGAAAATTAACAACCATGGTAGGAAAAAGATAATACTTCTTTTATAATATATGTGTAGAAGGAATCCTAGAGGGAATTGTTTTATAGTTACTGTTATATTTATTAAGTGCAGAATGGAAGGACATCTTGACATGGATTGTGGAATGGATGGGAAAAAGTTTTCTAATGATTAAAATTTCGGGAATATTTCACCAAATAAACCTACCACACTTCAATGCTTCAAATTTAAGGGGAACATAAATTATGATAACCAGTGTCAAAACCCAATATTTTGTTATGATGAAAAATTTTATCAATATTTTTAACTAATGGAAATGGTTAAATCACATGAAATCATCATTTTTTATGAGTGGTGGAATACTGACGTGTTGAAAGGTACACTTACCATGCACTCTAGAACTATTAATTTCTTATTTGACTACAAATATTCTGAAACCATTATATATAAATAATTTTGTAATGTTATCAAGTTCCCTACCAAATGATTATATTTGAAATTAGAAGTTACCACCCTTAATTGTATAATTATTTCATCTCATATATGTAGTTCCTCTCTCGTTGACATTATTGGGAGTGTGATTCCTACAAATCATTTCATTATTTATTTTGTAGAATTTTATGACATCATAGTCATGGATTGCATTTATCTTCATAAATCACACATCCAATTTCTTATAATGGAACATATGTTTTATATTAAAAACCATCCTATTATCATCTATCAATGTGATGTAAATTATGAACTTCCAAAGGACATTACATCTAGTGTATGAGTCTTAATTTCCATTAACAAGGCATGTTTATCATCAATGGATGGGGGAATACTGAATTTATGACATGCCTATTGTAAAATAGTTTATGGATGCTTTTATAGATGAGTTTCCTATCCTTCCACCAAAATGTGAGGTTTTGTTTTCAATATAACTCATACATAGTTCCACCCTAATATTGATGACTCCCAATAGAATTCCCCCATTTAAACTGCTAGAATTGAAGAAAAAACTCTAAAAAACTATTATAAGAGATTCATTCATCTATGGATTCACCATGGGGTTCACCTATTATATTTTTTAAAATAATATTGTATAAATTTGACTCTCCATTTATGATTTGGAGTTTAATAAGATCACAATAACGAGTAAGTATCATCTCCAACATATTGATGACATTTTCGATCAACATTGTTGAGCTAAATACAATTACAAGATTAACTATCATTTGGGATATCATCAATCAAGGCCAAGAAGAAGGATATACCCATGATATAATTCAGTATAATATATGGACTATATGAATATATATTTATTCCTTTAGATCATACTAATTACCATTCTATCTTCATATATTTTATTATTAATTTCATTAGAAACTACCATGATCAGTGTGTGGTAGTTTTTATAGATAATATTATTATTTATTTGATGTTTGAATAATAGCATGAATACCTATTGACTATTTTACTATAGAACCTATGTAAAGATAAACTATTTGAAATATTTAGAAAGTGATAATTTTGTTTACAACAGAAATAATTTTTGTGTCATGTATTCACAAGATATGGAATATTAGCAGATCCATAAATGATGGTGATTATTGAATATATTCCTTCACTGAACATGGTTACTAAGATCTATATCATTATTGGTCTAGCTAGATATTATCAATGGTTTATGGAAAATATCTCAGGACTATATAATCTCCTAATCAAATTAACTTAGAAGGGTTCCACGTTACACTAGAATGATTAATTTGAGGAAATGATAAAGGAACTAAAGAGAATGTAAGTCAACACAACTGTGATTACATTACCATTTTTTGAAAAAGGGGTTGTAATATATATTAATAAATCCTAGAATAGACTGGGATGTTTTATTATGCAGAATCACATGGTTATCACTTATGCCTCATGATAGTTGTAGATCCATGAGAGAAATCACACTACTCATTATTTGGAGTTAGAAGCTATAATTTTTTCATTTATGATAAGAATTTATTATCATTATGGATAAATGTTTGATACATATAATTATTATAAAAGAATAAAATATATGTTCACATAAGAGGATTTCAATACGCTTGAGAGAATATTATTAGGTATTTTTATATATTATGACAGCTCAATAAATTACCTCCATAAGAAAAAGAAAAAGGTTGTTGATGCTTTGATTCAAACGGATCATGAAATCATTACTACAAAGATGATAACAAAAGATCCAATATTTAATGATTAAAAATGGGTGGATCAAGAAATCCTAAATTAAAAAATGTAATATTATATTTATTAATTGAATGCCCAAACCTATATCCAAGTGATGAATAAATAGTCACATAAAGAATATGTGTATTTTAAAAATATGGTTACAAATGTTCGTAATTTTATCCTTGGTCAGGATTAAGTTATTAAGTTCATGAATCATGTATGTGTTCCATCCACACTAGATTTGAACAAGGAACTATTGGAGGAAACTCAATTTTCAGCATTATCTATTAATCTTGGATATATGAAGATGTATTGAAATTTGTAGGAATGCATATGGTGGGATGGAATGAAGACCGTTTTCACAATGTTTGTAACATGGTTCTTGGTATGACAGAAAGTTAAGGATAAAAGAAAAAGTTCTAAGGGGTTGTTTCAACCAAAACCGATAGTAGAATAATAATTTTATAACATCATAATTTATTTTTTTGTTAAACTCCTCAAAACTTATAAATTGTTAGATTCTATAAGGGTGGTATTAGATCACCATACTAAGTCATCACACTTTTATCACTATTGAAAAAGTCTTTCATCTGGACCATCTTGTCAGGTTATACATAAGTAAGTGGAAAGGTTTCTAAGAGTACATCACTCCATTGTATCTGATCAATAATAGAGGTTTACCTCAATGTATTGGTGAATTAAATAGTCATACCTTTATATATAATTTAGATTCATCATTTGTTTCATTCTCAGAAAGATGGTTAGTCTAAAAAACAATTCAAAGTCTATATGATATGTTGAGATCATATTATCTGTATTTCAAATGTGGTTAGTATCAACACCGTACTCTAATATACATTTCATAAAAAACATCTTTCACTGCATAATTCATATGGATCCTTATAAAGCCATATATGGGAATAAATTTAATGCTCCCCCATGTTGGGATGAAGTTGGATAAAGGAATCTATTCGGGTATGAGATTACTATGAGATGACAAAGAAGTTCATAACAATTAAATATCATGTCAAGGTAGCTCAAAGTCATTGAAAAGTTTTATGTGGAAAACCAACTATGTGATATATAATTTTATTTTGGTGAGATAGTTATTCTAATATTCTCTACCCAAAACAAGTTATGAGATTTTTGAAGAATGGGAATGTATTTCGATGGTATATCAATCTATTTTAAATTCTTGATCATATCTAGATGGTATCGTATCAATTGGAATTTAGTCCAAATATCTCTCATGTATATAATTTTTTTAATATATATCTTATAAGGATGTACATTCTTGACCCTTAATATGTACATAACTCATATTTCCTAATGTTGGAGAAGAGTCTTTCTTATAAGAAACAAGCAGTTTAAATTATGGACCATAGAGATAATGTTCTATGAAACAAGGCCAATCACCTAGTAAATAATTTTTTTATAGAAACCACCAGTAAGAGGAAGCTATGTTGGAAAATCATGATATTATTAGGCATACCTGTCCTCATTTTTTTATCATAGAATACAAAATTTCATTGGATATATTAATATTAAGATGGTAGAATGAGACACCATATGTTTTATGATGATTTTTCTAAATAAAATAATTTTACGTGAGGTCCTAAAAATCATAATAATCTAATTAAAACATTATTTATTTGGTAAAACAAGTTAATCTTGCATGACACAAAATACCAACATGTATTGTGTTACACACCACACTAAGATTCAATGAAACACTAATTTATTATTATTATTATTATTTAGGTGAGATAGTTATAAAATATTCCTTAAAATATTAATATAAATTGTAATATATTATTTCTAATTTTATTAATATAAATAAAACATGTTTATAAGAAATAATATTAATTTTTGTAATTTCATAAAATGTTTTAAAATAAAATTTTCAGAAACAAACCACTTTTAATGTCCATCATTGGGAAATAATAGATTAATTATTAGTCAATTTACGAAATTTAATTGCATAAAATAAAAATCATTTTGAATTCATAATGTAAAAATTATAATAAGATGGATTTTAGGTACTTCTCTGAAAAACATCATTTTTGGAAGAATAGATAAAAATAATAATCATTAAATAAAAACTCCTTTTTCATATAATTTATTTATATAGTAGATTTATATATTAATTTGTTTATAAATTTTAATTAGTTTTATTTTAAATACATTAATCCAATTTAATTCATTGGAAACAATTTCTCCTTGAAATTAGATATAGACATCTCAAACTTCTATGCATTTTTTCTTAAAAACCACACTGTCGTGACAAAGTAGTGGGAGTTTTTATATATTATTTTCTTCCAATAATGTTATTTTAATATAAAAAAATGACTAAATATTTTGAATCAGTTTAATTTATAAGATATAATATTTTAAAATTTGTTTTTTACCAAAAAGTATTAGTGAAATCCATTAATATTAATTTAGAGGTTTAAGGGAAAAATTATCCAAACATTGGACTAAAATTTAAATTTAAAGCCCAAAATGACCTATAAATTTGTATTAAATTCATTTTATATTCATATATAGATACTATTTTACCTTATATATTATTTTAACCATTATTTGATCTACTTAACATCGAAAAAAGGTGGACGGAAATCCCAGTTAAAAATTTAGAAAAATGACACTACTCCACTTTAAAAAGGAACACACCCATCATAATTTTTCACACCTCTCAAGCCCTTTGGATATAAAAATATCAAAAAAAGTACCATTAAAACAAATTTATCTTTATATTGTAATCCTAATTTTGGGAATAATGAAATCAATGTAATCCCTTTGGTGAAAATCCAAAAAGTTACCCAAATATGTGTTAACATCCTTCCTCATGCACTTTTGTTTTATTTTCATTATCCAACCCATAAAATATTATTATTCCATACTTATAAAATATTATTTGTATCATAAATATACATAAATTACTTTATTATAAGTGATAGAACTACAATTATAGAAACTTAAATCTAATCGTAAATAAACATATCGTTCTTATGTACGATGATCTACCGCCAAACAAAAATTTGTTGTTCATTTTTTCATTTCCACCTCTCGGGGTTGGGTATTATTAGGTAAATTATTATTTTATATTATATAAATTATATTTATGATTTTTTATGATTATTTAATTTTTATATAAAAATACCTTCATATATTACATTTTGTGTATATATGATAACCATGTTTGGGGATATGCAGACCACTACCTCCTTAAAAAGATGTGATTCATTCACACAATACATAAAATATATTAAGTATGGGTTTAGAAAATATATAATATATATAGGAAATAATAATTATATTATAATATATATATATATATATTACAATTTATTAATTTATATCTAAATGATAATTATATGGAATCAAACGTTCACGCATATGTACGACCTACTGTCTCCATGAATGGTATATTCTATTTCATATTATTATCATTTATAGATTATTATAAATATTTATATATATATTATAAATGATATTTATTTATATTTTTATATTCTATAAATAATTAAGCCATTATTTAAGTAAGAGGGTCATTAATATTAAGCCAAAACATGAATAAAAATGTGTATATTACCTGAATCATACAATTAACAAGGATGTTTTAAGAAGTGGTTAATATAAAGATATGTATTTAATTATATATATGAAAATTTTTCTACTTTATATGTATACTAAAATTATTTTAACTATACATCTGTATTGATTTAGTATGTATAAAGTTGATACATAAGATTAATGTTTTTTCATTTGACTTTTTATACGCTGGAGATAAAAGCATTATTCACCCCTCATTTATTTAGTGTGGTGTATACACTTACTATAAATGTATTCTACCATACAGGTGATTAAATTTATGGTTATTTAGATATCGATATTATAATCTATCATTCATATGATTTACATTTCAAAATTTACAAGTCCACAAGGTAGTTTTGTATCAATTTTTTTTATTGAGGAATGTGTTTTTCTATAATCCTATATTCCTTTAAGAGGTGTGTATAATGTCCATTGGAAATGTTATATAATTAATATTATTATCATGATATTATAAGCAATGTTTAATGTTATTTAGTCTTGGGTTTTATGATTTAAAGTTACCGAAGTGGTAAGAATTTATTGCTACAATATCATCATTTTTTGGGATTATTTATGATTTGGTTTCATTGATGAAATATTATGATTCAAATGTTAAAAAAACCCATTAATTTTATTATCCTATGTTTATTAATGATATAGTTTTGTGTTGGTACCATAATTATTCCATTAGGTTATTTTGATAGTTAAAAATGTTCATTTAGGAAAATATGACTTTATTTCACCTTTAGGACGGAAACCTATGTTCTTTCAAAACTGTGTATTCAAAAAATGTTCAAAAACTTATTTAATACTATCCTATTATACATAAAATAACTTTTTATCATTTTTTCTAATTATAAAATGGGTTTAAAATTAATATTACTTTCATCTCTTTATCAAGGTTCTTTTATAAACATTTAAGGTGGGAAAGGAATGTTCGGCATGTATGGACTTTTTCGCCTTCATGATCATCATTCACTTGAAGATTACTTTGTATATTTACAAGGTTATTTTTAAGGGAATTATTTTCTTAATTTTCATGAATTTTTTATTTTAATGATTATTTCAATGAAAATTGTTTCCAAAAAGTGTTCAAAATTATTTTCAAAGAGTCCTTTATATGTTTTCAAAATGTTATTTTAAAAGAAAAGTATTTAAATCAATTATTATTTTATTTATATGTTTTCAAATAATTATTAAAAGAAAATGGTTTTCAGAATTAATTATGTCTTAGAAATAAATCTTCATACCATAAAATATATCCACCTTATGAAATATTTTAAATTAAATTGTAAATCATTATTTATAAGAAAAAAGTTTCGTAATGGTTAAATAATATATATTATAAAATAAAATAAAATTTCAATAAAAAATTTTCATGTGATATTTCAAAATCCTTATTCATCTAAGATGAACAATATTATTATGTTTTATGCATTACTAGGGATATGGTCAATCAAATCCATTCATATTAATTATTAAATTATATATGTTTTGATGTAACGTTGTTTATAACACCCATTTATATTCCACAATTTAATGCTCTTAAAACCCACTAATATTCACAATTTAGTCCTTCATGAAATGATTATTTGGCCTATCTATTTTCCATATTTAATAATACAATTAAATTCATATAAAACATATTTCATTACATGTCTTATGATATGATGCTTATGAAACCCATATATTTTTTACAAGACATGTCATCATGCACGTTTTATTATCTTTTGGAACATGCATTAATGTTATTTTTATGTGAATGGGGTGACCTATTAATCCCTATGATTCAATGGGTAAGTATTTATATCTCATGATATAATGATCAGAATAATGTCGATGTACTTAATCCACTATAGATGATGGGGAAACCTGATCAACTATGGGAATATGGGGAAACCTGATCCACTATGGGATGATTGGGAATCTCGACCCCTTACATGGAAATGACTGCCATTGGGGATAGTGGTGTGTTTTTCCTAGTAGTTGTAGTCCACATGAAGTTCCCTCATAATATTTTGGTGATGATCCTTGTCCAATATGTAATGATATTACTTTTTTATCTATCTACCACAACTCCATGTCTTATTCAAATGTTATGCTTTCCTGGATTGTTCTCTTGATTCCCTTAAGAATAATGTCTTATAAAATACCAATAATTATGCAATGACTCTAGTTTATGATCTTTGATATTAATGTAATGACCTTTTAATGGTAATATCATTTAATCATACCCTTATTCTCTTTTATGTACTTATATATCTTGCATGTTTACCTTTATTGAGAATCTGATCTCCCCCATATTATGTTCCCATTCCCCAGGTTATGAGGATATGTATTATGTATGATATGTCTAAGAAGGTTTATAGTCATGGAGAAACTAATAAAAGATAATGTATCTCATTGATTTACGATTGTTTATGTTTCCATGCTTCCAAATGAAATAGACTAATATAGTCTTTTCACGTATTATTCTGTAATGAATTATGTATTATGAAAAAATGATATTATGTTAATGTATGTTATGTTAGGGTTTCTATAACTAAAATATTTAATCCCATATGAAGTGATTAAATACATATCCATCTATTAATAAAAATGAGTCTACCGTCTCTAGGTTACTTTAGTTAGGGTCATTACAGATATTTTAACTCCCATATATTAAAAAAATGAAATTTAAGTTTTATATCATATTTGACATACAAAACTGAGCCTGAAAATACCATGAAATATTATTAGTTATATATGATATTTATAACTACGTTGTTAAAATTGATGTTTTGAATATGAATAAATAATTCATAAAATATATATAAGTGTCATAATCAAAAAAATTTATTTATAACTAGTTATTAAAAATCAACTGAAACTTTGTTAAATTCATTTTATTCTTAGATAATTTTTTTTCTTCAAAAATGTTTTTATCATTTTTTAGAAAATTTTATAATTAGGTTTTGGATGTTTTTGAAATTTTATTTTATATGAAAGATATAATTATTGAAATTTTAATTTCAAAATTATATGATGATGAAATTTTGAGAATTGTTTTAAAAGTATGAATTTTTCATTGAATTGTGAAAAATAATGTTTTTTATTGATATAATTTATTTTCATTGAAATTCCCCATAAAATAATTAATTTAATCCAATCTAAATATTTTTATATTTTAGTTATAAAAATTAAAATTAATTATATAAGAATCAATATTTTACATGAACTTAATAAAGTGTTTTTTTATTTATTACAGTGAGTTATTTAAAATTTAATCAAACACGCAGAAAAACAAAAAAAACTAACACAAAAAATGTTGTTATAATATTTATTTTATAACCTATATCTATATTCTCTTCCATCAAATGGGAAACTAAACCATCATTTATGTGTACATAGAACTACTACCTTAGAAACCAATGCATTTTGTTTGCAATCACCACCTCTTTAGGTTGTTTATAATGAATGATTTAATATATATATATATATATATTATATTCTTCATAAATTTATCTTTATAAAATTACAAAATTTTAGTTAATTTATTGAATTTATATTCCTTAAAAAAGACCATGTTGTTAGTTCATACGTGTGGACTACCACCTTTATAAATCAATGTGACTCGTTCTTCATCACTTCATCCCATGAATGATATATATTACTTTATTTAAATAAATATTATGGTAATTATGATATTTTTATCATTATATGATGGTAAAATAATAATTTCCTTTTTTGTACAATGATCGATGAAAAATGGAAATGTTATTTACACTTACGTAGGACCAACTGTCACCATGAATTTAACGTAGATCATTTTTCAAAACTAGGTTTTAGTATTTGTTTAATAAGAGAATTTGAAAAAAAAATTAATAATTATTTCATGATTTTTATTTCAGATATGTTAAAAAATTAATTCTTTTACCATAGGCATCCTACTAAAGTCATTTTGGACATATGAACCGAATATCATTAAAACGCCCAACATGAACTTAATTAATTACGTATTTTATTTTATAATGGAAGTATAAATAATAATAAACTATATTGTTTTGATTAGGATATTAAATAATTAACAATATTTTATTATTTTTAATGATTACAAATAAATGTGAGGATTCAGATTCAATGTAATATAACTTCATTTAAAATTCACGATTTAATGATCCCCTTCCAACTATTTTCCGTCCAAATCAATATTATTATAATTATTTTATTAATTTATTTATAAGGAAATAAAATAATTGTTAATAAATTATATATTTAATTGGACATTCATTAAAATATTTTTTAAAGGAATATGTTTACAGTTTCCTTTGGATTTATTTAAAAAAGAAAAGTGTAGTAATATATTTTAATATAGACGACAAAAATGAATTTTCCCACCATCATGGAGGATATTTTTTTTTCCATTACAATATTTGATGTTTAATTATAGGAAACAGATTATTTACATTCTTTTTCTATATTTTATATTGAAAATTATTTTTATAAATGAAAGGGTATTTCAATATATGAAAGTGTTTTTTAAATGGCTTAAAAATATTTATTAATGGTTTCATGATGAAAGAGTGAAATAATAAATTTTTTTATTCATTATACAGTAATTGGGAATTATATATCAAGATGGGTTATACAAATATATCATATGCATCTAATTGTTCCTCATTATAGGTCATGAAGATGGGTTAGCCGTATATAGATTACATGAAGGGTGGATCTCGTTATAGTTCTCTTTTACAAAATGTAATATTTCTCGTCTTCAAAGGGAAGAGGAAATGAGTTAACCAGTGTGATTTCTATTAGGTATTTAACTAGGATCCAATTATTTCTAACACATATTTAAAAAGGTTATGAATATGATTATCCAAGTATCCTAAAACAGGGTTTATGTTGTTTATTACGAGTTCTAATCATTTTTTAAAAAATGTGTCTACTTTTTATATGGAAATTATTTATTAAAAACACTAAAACAATAATGTGGTAAAGATATGCATTTTTTGGAATTTTATGTCTTTTATTGGATTAGTGGATTTATTCTATTTATGTCCCTTGCTGATTTTATTGTGCTTATCGCATGTTTTCAAATGTCTTTCATAGGTCATAAGGATTAGTAGAAATGTTTACAATGAAAACGTTTGAGATCTAGAAGTTTACCTAAATGAGAAAAAATTTATTTATAATGAATTTTATTGTGTTGGGAAAATTTATACTATGAGGAAGTGTCCAACATGTATTGTAAGAGTTTTTATGTTTTATTTATGACCTAATTACTTAAATCATTAAAGAATAAGAGATTATTAAAATGAAAAAAAATGAATTATTCTCTAAACATGAAATTTTTTGTTTTATAAGGATTGGGTATTTATGATAAAAATATTTAAATAAATATTTTTTTTCTCATATGATTTATTAAACTTATTATTTAAAAAAAACATTTTCTTCATTATTAATCACTTATACATGATCATCCTCGATTTCATTTTCATGGATTATAACCAAAAACCCAATAAATATATTATAACCTTATTAATATTATTTTAGGGCTGTTAAAAAACGTTTAATTATAACAATATAGAAATATTAATAATAAATAAAATATCAAGGCTATTTTTATAAAACATGTTCGAAACGATCAAGATTACCCATACCTAATATTGAAAATTAATAACAACAAACTGTAATTAGTATAAATATTTATAAAAAATAAAGAGTATACATGGAATATATATGATTAATTTTATGAAATAAGTTATAGATATGTCTATTTTCGTTATACAAGATGTTAGAGTTCAAACATGGAATATAAGATAACATATAAGAGTATATTGTCTCAAATTTAATTCATTGTGATATATTTCTAATTATACATGAATATTTTTTTTGAGATAATGAATATATAAAACATTTAATTAATTTTATCATGATTCCATCATTATTCATTACATATTTAATGTTTTTGAAATTAATTACTACAAGGGGGTTTTATTCAAATGATTCTAATTTCCTAAGGTTTTTCATGGTATAAATAATGATTCTATAGACATGTTATATGTTATGAAAAATTATTCATTTATATTTTTTTTATTGATGTATGACCCCATGACCTTAATATAATATATTTAATTTTAATTCATTTTATATATTATGTAAAATCTCATCTTTTTCAAAAGATTCTTTTTTAACCAAGTATTACTCGGATCATAAGAGTTTTTGGTAGAACATTTTTTCATTATGTTTTCATCATTATCTTAAGCTTATTTTATATATTTTGGGATAATTCTACCTTGGGATTTATTATGTGGTATTCTACAATTTTTTTCTAATGATTTATATTCCTACAATATAAACACTTGTAAAACTTCTCTTACCTTAAAGTAAATATTTCATATACGGGATATTAATATGTCATATATCTATTAATTGAGTTAATAATTCTTATCTTGAACATTGTTCTCCCACCCTATGTTTCTTCTACAAAAAATAATTTATTTTAAATTATTTTATAATACTCTACTTAAAAATTATGTTTTAGTAAAAATATTGTTTTATTAATCTTTCATCAATGTGGGTTTTCAATGAATGAAATTTCAATATATTATAATGGTTTATTTCATTTTATAATGTTTTATATTTAGTTCTACATTTCATATAAAAAATATTATGAAATTTTTAAGTCACAATTATTAGAAGTTATTTATAAAAGTGAAATGTGGGTTTTTATTTTATGTTAGTGTTGAAAATTTATTCTAAAAGATCTATTATGTTTTCACCTCCATTTTACATTTCAAATTTTAAAAGATTTACAATTATGGTATTTTTTGTTGGATGATTTATTTTCTAACATATATACAAATATATATTTATAAATATGGGTATTGAACTCATGGTATCCAATGATGCTTTTCCTTGTCCCTTATTATGTGATACTATTTGAATCATTAATTTTCCAGGGTTTTTTACATATATGTCAACATACATCTATGTTTAATTTCCATTGGGATATGATATTTTATAGACATACAATATATTTATATGGACAAAATATGTAATGTTTTTTCTATGAAAGTCTTGATCTGTCACTACCTTTATTTTTCCTAACCGTCCACCATGAATTGGAATATATTTTATTCTAATTAATTAAATTTATAAATACACTATTTCCCATTCCGTTGATTTAATGGTGTTTACCAATAATCTATATATAAACTTACATTGGAAATTGTTTATTTAACAATATTCCCATTTATCTATACAATGATAGCTTTTGGGATTCTTATAAAAAAACATTCCATTTATTTATTGTGGATCCATTGAAAATACATATATTTTTTATTTAATGACATATGTTTATTAATTACATAGGTATGTTTTCTATGTATTGTTTAAAAATAATATTCATTTTTTTATATGTTAGGATCATGAAATCCATTTCATTACCATGGAAAAAATAAAATGCATTCCATATGTTATTTTTGTATTATGAATGATTATTTATAATGTTGATTATTTATTTTACTCATTATCTCATATGAAAATGGAATTGGATATAAACGTGCGACATGTGTTGCCTAACTTTATATATCCCCTTGATGCATTGATAGGTATAATAATACCAACATTCTTCAGTATTAGGTCTATGCCTTCCTAATTAAGAAAGATATCATAATTATGGAATTGAAGATAAGAATGGTGACTTGGTAGAGGCCTTGATAATAAAATAAATACATCTAATATTATGGATTATATCAACATGAATTTGTTTATTTTTATACCTGGGATTTATTTAATTTCATTTCCATCCATGGATATTTTATGCTGTCAGATTTACTGGATTATTGAATTATGATGATTACATATTCATTCCATAATATTTTTTCATTGTTTAGTCCATGATTTCTTTAGTTGGATGTATTTTATAATAACGAATTTGATCCCACCCATTATTATAAATTTATTTCCCCATGTTATAAGGAAACTTTTGAAAAAATATTTTTCTATAATAATAGAATGTGAGGTGGATTTGTGCAATATGTTGATGAATTATTATATTTTAACCTATTCATAGTATCATGGGGGGAAAATCTCTATTTTATTTGTTTTATTAATTAATTATGTTCTGAAATCACTAAATATCTAAATAAAAAGAAATAGTTGGTTTATAAGAGATTAAATTATATTTGTTGATTTTTTAATTAAGTATGGTTCTATTTATTCTAATACATTTTCCATATAAGAGAGTATATAATTTATTTGTTTTTGGCGCCGAATATAGGAGTGTGTGTTTGGGGCACTAATTTTTTTCAGAGAATATATTAGATATATTTGGAGATCATGTGGTTTAAACGGATTATTTAAGGGGTGATAAGTTAGGGTAGATAATAATAAAAAGGGAATAGATAATCCTTTGGTACAATATATGATTTAATGTTAAGGAAATTATGGATATATTATTTTGGAATTAGGAAAAGATGTTATTTTTTAATATACTAGGAACAATTATATTTATAGAATGAAATCTTTATGTTTTGGTCTATTTATGAGTATGTTGTTTTCCAAGTAATATCATCCTTATCTGGATACCAGGAAGTTGATATATCTCTATAAATGTTGCACCTAGGGGTAATTATTGTAAAAACATGAGATTTTAAAAAATAATGACATTATAAAAAATAGATTATATTTCATGAAAAAATGATCTATAATGATCCAAAAATTATCTTTCATTAAATTTAATCAATTCGATGGCTTTCGGTACATGTAACCATGTGGTTAAATGAAAAGTAATATAGAATATTATTGTATCTTAGACTTTAAATTGGTGGGTATAAATATGAATAACTAAATTATAAATATTAAATGGTTTAAATATGTTTAAAATAAAATCAAAATTTATCTATTATTCTAAATAAAATAAAAATCATTTCATAGAAAATAAATTTTTTTCTGAAAAACAATATTTGTATAATATGTTGTTTTATTACACTTTGTGCCCATAAATTAATATTAATTTTAATGAATTATAGAAAATAAATTCTATAAAATTAACTTCTGTTTTTAAATAATTTTGTGAAAATTATCTTAGAGTGTATTTTTGAAAATATTCTACAATGTCTTTTTTAATGAATAGTTAAAATTATTAGTTTCATTTGAAAACTAGAATATCTTTTAAATAATTTTATATTTAAATATTGATTTAAATAATTTTAAATTAATAATTTGCGAAATAATATTATAATAAATGATATTTTGTTCATTGGAGTCAATTTTATATTGAATTTTGATATTAAATCTTTCAAAAAATAAGGAAACATTTTCATTGGAAAACCACATTTTCATAGGATTTATGAGACTAAATTTATATTAAATTTTACAAATTTTGTGAATTGAATTTAGGAAAATTTATTTAACTTTTTGAATAAGTACAAATGAAATCATATAGAACTTCCAAATGAATTTTGGGATATTATGAAATTAAAAACATTAAAAATTATTTATCCCAATTAAGGTTAAAAATGATTACCAGGTGTTAAACTGAAATAATTAATGTTAAAATGACCTATAAACATGAAACATTATAAAACTTATGGATATATTTTGGCCTTATATCATAAATGGTATAATAATGATCCATTTGGTATCCTTGTGGCTTGTGAAAAACAAGGGTATCACTATTTCTTTTCCAAGATTTCATGTTTGTCCTCTCACACTCGTACAAAAGGCCCTCCACTCTCCTGTCATCACCACACTCCAAATTAGTTTCTTATCTTTCATGAACTACCCAAATAATTTAATTATATATTTTCCCAAATATTACATTGTATGTAATTTTCATAAATCCAATATTGGAAGGTTATTGGTTAAATCCTAATGTGATTGTATAAGGAAGAGGTCAAGTTTTAAACCATAGGTATTTATTTTAAATCATCATATAACACATTAATATAGTCGCCAAGTATAATAAAATAATAATAAAATTATATCGTATATAAATAATTATTTTTTATGTAATAACCTATATCTACCTCATATTACACGAGAGGATGAATAATTATCACTTATGTGTATGGAGGACTACTACCTCAAAAATGGATGTAATTTGTTTTCAATCACTACCTATCAAGGTTTGATATAGTGATGTATTTAGAAAAATTATATGAAAATTAATAATATTGAAATAATTATGGAATTATAATTTCCCAAATATATTCTTATATTACAATTTGTTGAAAAAAATAACATCACTTTTTCATACATGTGGAATACAACCACAACACAACATTATGAAATGTTTTTTAATTTATTTTCACATATATGGTACTAAGGATATATTTAATAAATATAAAAGATATATTTTGTATAAAAAATTAATTTGAAGTTGAAATATTATTCCAGTTTCCAATGATCAATCTATTGGAACAATAAAAACAACACTCTTGTGTACGTACGACATACCATATCCCAGAACGGTGTACTCATATTCCGATATAAAAATTTTATGAACCATTTTAAATAATTATAAAATTATTATATATATTATTTATATTGTTATTAAAAAAAATTTTATGGTTGAAAATTACTATCTAAAAAGTATATAAATTACTAAACCAAACATAAATGAAAAACGATGAAACATTCATTCAAATTAGAAATTTGAAAAAATAATTATTAACAAATGGTTCATGAAATAGTTTAATTAAATAATATATTTTATAAAATATATGTGTATACTTATTTAATATATTTATAATAGATCAATATTTTTTATTTAGAATGTATGGAAATGTATTTTGGAAATCTCACATGATTTAATAGTTTCTCATCTCACTTACTTCTATGTGACATATTCAATATTCGCCACATAGTTGTTTTGTGTGGTGTATATATTGAACCTGTTAGATTTGAAGTAATGAAACCATTTATATTTATGTTATTTAATTTATAAATTTAATCAATATCGTTCACGGTGCTTATGATTCAGATGATACTATGCTAAAAATGGTTTATGTTAGAATCTCATTGTTTATAAGATTATTTAGGATCATGATTTTAATGATGAAATATTATTAATATATATATATATCAATAAAGTAATTAACTTCCATATATCTATGTTATCTATATATAATATATGTTTTCGTTTTAGTTTCCTCTCTTTAATAAAAAATATATTGAAATAATAATGTTTTTAATGATAAATGACTTCATTTATTTATTTGGAAAGAAGAAATTTTTATTCCATATCCCTATTTTATAAAAATGTTTTAATGATTTTTTTTAAAATATTAAAAATGAATTATTAATAAAAAAAATTCACATTTTTTAATATTTAATTATTTTTTGAATGAAATATTCTTTTCATTATATGAATGAACATTATTTTAACCTTTTTTCATCACTATGAAAGGAATGTTTTTATCTTATAACATTTGTAAGGAATTAAACACCTTAATGAAAATTAATTACATTAAAATCTAATATAAAATTTTAAAAGCAAATATTAGACAATGTTTTTTCCAAATATTCTAGAAACTTTTTGTTTTTAAAATCAATTTTGACTGGGAAAAGGGTATCTTCCTCATGAATGTTTTTAATGTCATTTTTGTAGTATATCCATTCATAAATGATAAAGTATTATTTTTTAGGTTTCATTTTTATTATGTTGTCATGATACCATCATTATTATTTCTCTAGATATTTTGTGATTAATATTATTTTCTATGTACTATTATGATACTATTCTCTATTTAATTTTTTATTTTTTATGATTTTTTTATTTTGGTAATTATTGAAATTTTGTATGTTTTTTTTAATTTGAATTTTTATTTTAATAATTGCTTACACATTTATTATGAGGAATTAATTGGACATATTATAGGATGGGTGTGTCCCTCTCTTGCCCCTTCACGCATCAGGTGGTCTCATGCTACAAACTATATTGGGTATTTGGGAAATGCATTACCCATTTATGTAAGATATGTTGGAATGAGGACATGAAGGTATGATTATTAAGTCTAATATAATGAATTCCATTATTATAATATTATTTATTGATGTATTATGTGATTATTCTAATAGTTTGAATATACATTATTATGTTTCAAGATCATGTATTTATTTATGTTGAAGTAATTTTTCATTATTTATTCCCTCCATTTTATTCTCATTTAATTGATTGAATGACATGTGTTTTGGTTTTTTAACTTGAAATAATAATTATGACTTATTTATTTATAATAGTCTCTTCATTAAGAACATGATATCTATGAATTTTATTTCACCATTTCATATATTTCGTTTCCCTATGATTTTAGGGAGTGTATTATGACTGACATGCAAGGATATGATAAAGGCATTTATAGTTCCCTCTAAGAAAATTCTATGTTTTATTTTTTGTCTTCAATTATAATATGACAATTAATTATGTCTCTAGTTTACAAAACTTACTAAACCATTCCGTCATTCGGGATGAGATTCCATGTATCTACTGCTAATGTAATACAGTAAAAACTAACTCTCTGCTTCTGGGATCCATGTATTTGTAGTTGGTATCAAAGGATGTTTAGTAGAAACATTGGTAACTAAATTTAAGAATAAAAGGATTTATCTACACAATCATATGATAGACTATGATGATAAGTATAGAGGAAAAATCATTACATTTTGGTAAGGAATAGACTATAAGGGTTTTCCTAGAAATATATCCCTATATGGATACTATAAGTAAAATTTGTTTTGTCACAGTCATACCTAGTGGTAATAAATTTTAGAATGGAACATTTGGATTTAAATTTATCATCACCCACTGCTTCACAACATGCCTTATTAAATTAATAATTTTATTCTCCTAGAAAAATTATGGGGATAATTAAAATTTTATTGGACAACTATTATGATTTATTTAAATTTTTTATGTCATTAAAACATTCACAGATATATATATTTTTCGATTATATGATTAGCAATGAATAAAATAATCAATTTATGCTAAGTATTTCGCTAGTTTTTCGAATATAATTTTTTTAATATTATCATTTAATCTAGTATCATACTTGATTTAGAAATTATGCATATCAGAAGGAATGAGAAATATGTCAAGGTACATAATCAATATAGGGATTTCCCTCATTGGGATGATAATGATACATATTCTGGATTTTTTTCTAGTATTTATCAAATTATACCAATATTAGGGAATCTAAATGAGCTTATGAGGAAAAATATTGCCTATATTTATTAGATTCAAAATCCACCATGCATTGTAATAATGTCATAACACATTAGTCATCAAAATCCTCTATAATTTAGTGGGACTAATAATCTATTTGTATCTAGGTAGTGGATAAATTCCCAAGAGAACTTATTTCTCGAATTGTTATGTAATTCAAAAAGGAAAATATTTAAATTGATGTTTATCATCTTCTTTGATATAAATAATTGTGGTTTTCAATTATTCAAAACACTTATTTTTTGCTGGAAATAAATAGCATAAAATTATTGTTTCTTAAGGAACTCTTCTTGGAAAGATATTTTCCTCATTAATAACAAATGAATATGGAGATACAATGGTATATTATATGATACTAGAAATAGGAAAATGTTTTTAGGTATAGATATAACATTACATGGATAAAAATACATGTTCTTTAATATGTACATAATCCAATTATTTTTATTGAAAATTTCCTTGATGCAATAAAACCAATCCTTCAAAGGGAACTAGCCTCCCAAACCTTCTCACAATATAAGGAAATAACATCGTATTCTATAAAGATAGGGAAACAATTCTCAAAGTCTTATGGATTTTAATGGATTTAAGAGAAGAATAAAATGATAGGGAAAATAATTAATATGGGTGTGAAGGGAAAGTTGCATTTTAACACATGAAATAATTGGGAAATAATCACCTTGGTACTTTCCAAAAATGAATATAAAGGTTAATCATGTGTGGAGAGAAAGGAAGTCATTTCAAAATTTAATAGGAAGAAGATAATCTTCTCATGTTTTGTGATTCAACTAGAAAAAGATCATGCACTATCCAAATTATTTCACCAAACGTCAATGGAATATAAATTAGAAGAACATACGGATCAAGGTCATGTTTATTCTATTAATTCTTATGATATGGAATAATTAATGTTCCTGTATATTTAGTGTAATTTGTTATGTTGTATATGTATTTTTACTCAAGGTATATTGGTTACAAAAATCATGAAACATCTAAGTATTGCCTTAATTTTGGAATCATATATTCCCTTTTGTATGATTGACTTAAGGGTTACGGATTATTTAATCGGATTATGATTTTATGGTTGATTATATGTTCACTATCTTAAAAACCATTTTTATGATTTAAGTGATAGTATTTTATCAATATTAATGATATTTTTTAATTAATTAAATCAAATACACCACATTTATTTAGTATATGTTTTATTTGAATTTTTTTAAGTAATATAAAATTATAATTTTTAGACATAAGATTAAAGTTATTGATAACAACTTAGGTGAATATGATCATTGATGTAAAGATATTAATAGAAAATTATGATTATTTGATTTTGTGGAAAAAGAGCAAGTCAAATAGAAAATCCTTTTAGTGAATAATTGATGTGAGAACCTATATAATTTTTTAGAATATTAAACATATCTCAATGAATAGTTTAGGATGTATATTAGTATGATTTTAGATATAGGATAATATGTCACATCCTGCAAGGCCATGGGGCTTGAACCCAGAACCGATGGCTTATAAGATTAATCCACCTACCACTAACCTTCATGATTTTTCATTATATATGAAATTTATATATAAACTTTTTTTTGACAAGTACTTATGTAATGGAATTGGTTATTCTTCTACTGGTACCTTTTTGTTTTAGAGATTAATATATTGTGTTCACTAACTCATGCTATCCATTTTATATTTGGTAAATATTAAAAGACATATGAAAGGACTTTTCACTCTTTTATGGATCTTATAATGCATTAACAGTAAAGTTTAGTGAAATAGTAACAAAAAATTCATTTTCTAAATTCATTTCCTTATGTAGGTAATGAAATATAAATTAATGTAATAAAAACAAAGGAAAAAAGTGTAAGTACATTTTCTTGAATTCACTATCAAGATGGTAAAGTAATCCCTTCAAAATAGAAAATGAATCTTGAAAGAAATATGTTATCATATTGACATCATATTTGATAAATAAATTATCTTTTCACTCTTCACACATTTATGTTTTTTGGTTGTTAACTTTATCTTCATTATTAAGTTTCTTGTGATCAATTATATCATTCACTCTACATAGTTGTTTACTCTTTTTATCCATACACATGTTTAAAAATTACAAAAATGTTCTAAAACATAGAAACATAGTTTTGTGTTATTCCATAGTAAGTTATTATTTCTATTTACCTACTTTAGGAGGTAGTTTTGGTAACCCTTCTAACTATATGGGATTTCATGAAAGGTATTTTCAAATCAAAAAACATTAATTACAAAGATCATGTCCATATTTGAGAAGATGAAATTTAATGAAGGTGGAGAGAATGTAACACCAAAATAATTTAAAAATAATATAATTATGTTTGATAGATTAAATGATATGCAAAAAAACATAAGCAAACTTTGAAATATATTAATTTAAATTTAATGCCTTTGATAGCTGGTGATACACGCAACCCCAAGTAAAAATGAATCGTAATATAGTATACTATTAAAACATAGTACTAAAATTTGAGAGAACAAATATGACTATATAAATTATTAATTTTATAAAGTACACACATGTATAAAGTTAAATAAATAGTTTTCTAATTATTATTAATAAAATAATAATCAATTGAAATAAAAATAAATGTGTTTAGAAAAAATATTTTTTTGAAATGTGATTTCATCACACTTTGGTTACATAATATTAATATAATTTGGACTATTTTTTGAATAATTTTTTAAAATTTAAATTCATTTTTTTAAATAAAAAACAAAAAATTATATTTTATTTATTTTTTGATCATTTTATGATGGTATTAATTTTTCTATGAATAGTGAAAAATACTGGTAATTATTAAACACATTAATATACATTAATTAATTTAAATGTGTCATTGTTATTTAAAATTATATTAAAAGTAAACTTAGTAAAATTATAATTGAATTAATACATTTTATATCAATATAATTAATTAATTAATTAATTAATTTTTGTATTAATACTTCAAATATTTATAAAAAAAATGTATTCATTAGAAAAGGATTATTTTATCCCATATGTAGCATTAGTTTTAAATTAAATTATGAATATTATATGAATTGAATTTTGGAAAATATATTTAATATTTGGAATAATGAAAATAAGTAATATATAATAATTTTATCTTATTTTTTGGTCATTATTATCAGTAAGAATAGTAAAAATTAATTACCATTGTTAATATTAAAATAGGTTTACCGGGGGAGGTAAGTAGAAAAATTAAGGCATTAAATGAGATATAAAAATCTAAAATTTAAATATTATTTAAATATTTTTAACTTATATCATCCCTGGTTTGATAATGATCCATTTTTAGCCTTTTTGCATTTGAAAAATGTGGCTACCACATTTTGTTTTAAACAATTCCAATTACATCATCCACCGCACATGTAAAAGGATACCTTCACACTCCCAAATATATTTAGATCAGTAAAAAAGATTAAAATATATTACTTACATTCCTCCCTATATCACAGAGTATTGTTTTGGTTCATAAATGAAATCTAAAATGTCTTTATCTGTAAACATAAAGTTGTTATCCGAATAAGAGAAAAATGTTTTAACCATGATATTTAAAATAAATAATTCTTATAAGAAAAAAAAATATTTTTCAACTAAACTAAAATAATAACCCTAGTATCTAACATGTACTGATATGTTATTATGTCAATATAATAACCTATATCGATCTTCACTTCCATCAAATAGGAAACAAAACTGTCAATCATCAGTTTGAAGGAATAACTTCTGAAAAATCTATGTAATTTCATTTCCATTATCTCTTATAAAGGATGATTATTAATAAGGATTTAACATATTTATATGATATTATTGAGATTAAAATAATATTTTAATTATAATATCACATATATCTTCCTACCGTACAATCTTTTATGATATAATAATGTCTATCATGTGTTCGTGGGGACTACCTCCTTCATCTAGAGATGTGAAATGTTTTCCATTTATTTTTATAATAGATAGTAATTTTTATATATTTAATGTATATAAATGGAATATGTTATTCAATAATGGTAATGTAATTTTTATATATTTCATACATTTCATATGCTCTATCTGTTGGAAAAAATGGAATAATTTTAAAGCATATGTACGACCTACCATCTCCATGAATGGTGTACCTCATTTTTCTATATCTAAATATTTTAGTCTATTTTAAATATTTACTAAATTATAATATTCTAAAATTTTGTCATGGTAAATTTTTTAGAGAAAATGAAACTATTATAAAAAAATGGACCAAAAAAATGGAACCAAAACCTACTTGGAAAATGTAGCAACTATCAAGAGAAACTGTAATTTTAACAACTAATTTTTGATAAATGGATGATAAATAACTCCTATAAAAAAATATATGGTTTGAAATGTATAATTATTATTTCATTAATTGATTTAAAATAAACCAATATTTATTAAACATGACATAGGAACACCTATGAATGATATCAGACCTGAGGTAAGTGATTTTCATATAAAATTTAATTCTCTGAGAAAAATACCATATTCACCATTTATCTATATTTTGGTGTATATACTAGACCTTTGATAATCTATATCATAAATAAATTTATATTAATGGTATTTAAATATTTAATTTATGTTATTTATTTCACGGGGAATATGATTCAGATGTTAGTAATGTGGAAAATCTATATATTACAAAATCAATGTTTATCGGGATAGTTCATGAAAATTTCTTAATTGGTGAAATCTTATGATATATAATTAAATACAATCAAAAATTTATATCTTATCAGATTATTTATGAAAAATATATTTTTTTATAAAATTTTACTCTCTTTAAAAACAAAATATACAAAAATAAATGTCTTAATGAAATGAAACATCATTTCTGTATTTGGTTGAAAACCATTATTATTAAATACCCATGATTTATAAAAATTCATTCAATAATGTTTTAAATTTATAAAAATTATTTATAAAATACATTTTTACCCATGTTTAAATTTATTTAACATAATTTTAATGGAATCATAATTTTTTTTAATCGTGATGTTTTTAATATTTTTACCACAATGTGACTAGAATTAATTTTAGCATATAAATTATATAAAAAACCCAATATTTTGAAACCTAGATGATTTAAATATTGTATTACAGTTTTACAAGGATTTTTTATAGAAATTTAATTTCTTAATATTCTAGAATTTTTTTATAGAGAATTACAATGTGAGTATGATTTTCCCTCAAGAATTTTTTTAATCCCATTTTATAGTATTTTAATTCATTAATGTCATCAATACATATTTAACTTATTATATAATGGGAATATTATGTAATTATACAGTGATTGTTATTTTTATGTATCATTTACTATCAGGTTAACTAGGTATGCACTATTATTTATTTATATGGATGGTTTATGGTTTTTTTTCATGGATTATGATAAATTTTAACGTTTTATGTTTTAGTTTTTCAATAATAATGACTAAATTGATTTTTTTACCTTTATCAAATGTGTAATTCACTAGACACAGTAAATGATTTGTATGAACTCTATAGAAACTCGATGAATTGGTTGGTCTCATGATAGAATCTACTTTGGGTATTTGTCTAATTCCCTACCCATTTATATAATATGTCATGGCACAAGGCCTTTACGATATGGTGATAATATCCAAAATATTGAATTCCATTATTATTAGAAAATTAAATGATGATCACTGTAATTATTTCATTATTTATAATATACATGGTTATGTTTTAATAGCATGTGATTATTTATTTGGATTTATTTTCTCAACATTTATTATTTACAAATTATTCCCATGTTATTGATCCAATAAAATGTGTTTCAGTTATTTACATATTATATTTATTATTATTTATTTACACATGATATAGTATTCTCTATTTAAACCCTTTATAATAAATTTATCTCACCCATTTTTAATTTTTACATTCCCTATGATTCATGGAACTGTATTATAAATAATATGAAGTGATATGAAAAATATAATTATGGTGTTTCAATGAAAATACTATGTTGTATTTTATGTTTTCTTCCATAATATAAGAATCATGTATATTTCTATTTTACCAATATTACTATAATATTTGGTATGTAAGTGAGAAAGTATGTGTATATTATGCCATTTTAATAAATTTACCCCGGACATTGAGATACTACACATGATTTATTTACAATTATCCTAAGAAAGGTGGATTAAGAATTGAATTGATCTTCACGTTAGTGCATGGTTATTTGTCCTAGTACTACACAACTAGATAGAAAATACATGTGGATATGATTTAGTTTACCATAGTATCTTTTCTATCCACCATAAAATAATTATTTCCAAGTTACTTTAATACATTTGGGGAAGGAGTATGAGAAAAACCAAATAATTTTTATATTAGGAAGAACCTAGAATAATATTTTTTGAGCTATTGATGATATATATAGAAATAAGAGTGATATAGGAATGAATAAATAATATTTATGATAACATGATAGTGTGATAATGTAGGATATCATGATGTTAAATTATGATAATTTAATTATGATGTTAATTTCTTATAACCTGTGAAAACCCCATTTGTTTTTAGTAATAGATAGAGAAATAGTTATGAAAGATCTTATTGGGTGTGAGGGAAATGATATGGTGGTATCAATGATCAACCCATATAAATTGGTGGTGGATTGAGATATTTATTAAATATGTTTTACCAACTATGTAAAATTAGGATTAACTATGGGATCATAGTTGAAATATTAAACACACTAAAGAAGAGACGGAATGTGTCAAAAGGATGTTCAAGGGATGAAGATTATGAAGGAACGAAGATTTAAATTAATTCATGTAAATGATATGGAAATAATCCTGAATGAAATTTACATTAATAGATAGATATATTTAATAAATGTTGTGATGATGTCCTTCCAAATCATAGATTTAAGGAAAATAGAGAAGCTAAAAATCATTTCATTCTATTACAGGGTAGTTGAAAATTATGTGAATAAGTTCCCGTATATATGGGATAGGTAGGGAATCAATTAACTACAATAACTGAAAATGGAATATCCTATGAAACTATAATTAATTTAAATGATAGTGAGTTTTCACTATATATTTCAAGTGCATTATCTCATCAATTTATATTTCCAATTATTTCTTATTGAGTTAAAAATAAAACACGGTGGATGATTATTATTAAATAATTTCCAATAATTTTGTTAATTTAATCCTTATATATCAATTCCATCTTAACATTGTAGAATTATATGTTAAAATAGTAATGGAGTGGATCTATTTATAATGTACTTACAACAACTATTTATTATAAATAAATCTCACTCCACATTGTAAATAAACCCTTTTTCATCTAAGAGTGAACAGCTAATTATGAGATACCTATAAAAATTATTTAGATCATTTGTGTAAATTTATTAGTATTCAATTTATTTATGGATAGTGGAGAGTAACACGATGATATTTTATTATACGATTTCATGTAAATAAGTCAATCTGTTCGATAGATTTGTCCACTTGCAACACCAAACATAAATAAAACCATGATATATATATATATAAATAATATAAATATTTATATATTCCCTTTAAAAACCCCCTTAAATTAGTGGAAATTAATAAGGTTATTTTTTTTTTGATATTTTTATAATAAAATTTAATCTATATTTATTATGGATGAAATTCCGTTGGCATAGATAAAATGCCTAATAACATGTTTGTGAACATAGAATTGTAATTTTCTAAAACATTTTTATTTATATGATATTATTTTCTATCAATTGAAAAACATGATTAATGTTTTTTCTATAAATTTATATTATTAATTAGTTAACAAAAATTGTAAAATGGCATGAAATAAGAAGAATAATAGATCATGTTCTAAAGTGTCTTTTTTCAATGAAAACTGTTTTTTCAATATATTTTATAATTTTCATTTAAAGATAAATTTAACAAATATTGAATATGATTTTTGGAAGATATAATTTTCTATAGACTCATCATAGTAATATAATATAATGATGAGAAATTAATAATTTTTTGAAAAGTTTTATTTTAATGCCAATAATGAAATATAACATTTTAAAAATACTTATAGTTGATGAAATTATGTCATAGAAATATGTTATTCTTTCATTGAATAAAATAATTGTTTTTATGTCAAATATAAAATATAAATATATTTATTCTAGTTTATAAACCTATAGATTATATTTTAGAACTTTTGAAATTTACTTCTTAAAAAATCATTTTTAATAGACTATAAATTTAATATTTTAAAAGTTGTTTTTCTCAATTTAAGAAAATTTATAATAATTAATAAATTTCCAATTTTCAATTATAAGGTCAATAATATGTTTAAATTAACCTTTAATTTTTGTTCATAATGTTCAATTGCTATGGTAAAACCTAGTTACCTTATTAATAGTTAATGTGGTAAAAGTGAAAGAATTAATGGTAATGATTTTAAAACAAATTTAAAATATATGTGAAATTGGTTGAAAGAGGATTTATTTACCATATATCTTAATAACTTCATTATTTCTAATTCTTGGAGCCAAATTCCAATAATGATAATTCCCATAATTCAAAATTTATTATTTTTTGCTGTAATAACATCCCTTTTCACCAAAAACTAGGCTTTTCATCACCCCTTCAATACTATTCCAATAATTTTTTTTCTTATTGAAAACCATTAATTTAACTTTCATATTTAATCCTATATTTATTCCATTATATATTGGTGACATTACTTTATCCTTAAAACATTATTTCAAAGGGATCCACCAAGGAAATCTCAAAGTTCTTATTGTGTGTAATCCTTTTTATTTAACTTATATATTTTATATCCATCCATTACAAATCAAATTTTCTCATCCTTATATGTTCACATTAGTATTGGCTATATAAATGATGTTATTATGATGATGAAATAATCATTATCCACGATTCTTGTAATAAACCATCCTGAAGTACCATATAAGACAACATTTAAACCTCTCATCACTAACCTAAAAGAGAGTCCTTAATCCTTAATAGTAGGTTATAAGTGTATTGGAATCCAAAACATAAAAAATTTGAAAGATTTATTCAAAAATATGTGAAAAAAGTCCTATGTAATTTTTGTTAATGTAAATAGATAAATAAATCATTATAAATATTTTATGGAATAGGATATAATACAAAAGTTGAATGTAGAACAAAACTACCAAATCCTGTCTCCTGGTGGTCCATGGACACCCGCAATATCCCTACGTACCCATCATCATCTAACATATCTCAAACCGATAAAAGGATGTCTAATATCAAATGAACACTTTCTATAAAAACAATAAGGATGAAAACACCAAACAAAAATAGTATTGTGTGAGCTATATAGTCCAGATGGATTCTACCAAAGAGATTATGCAATTAAATCACAGGATTATCAAAATATAATAAAATATGAGTATAATAAAGGGAGTGTAAATATTAAAATGTAAAATTTAAAATTAATAAAATGAGAGTAATATTACATCCTAGTTGAGTTTTAAACAATCATTGTAAATTTCACAATCATTTTCAATACAAAAGAATAAAGAAATACATTATTTCATTTAAAAATGAAAATATTTTCAAAAAATATTTGAAAATCATTTCAAAGATGAATTTAGAAGAAAACAATTCATATAATCTTGAACCATATATCAACGTGTTGAAAAATAATCAATAATTTTTAGCTTAAGTGAATCATATCAGTAAGTATATCAATCGATAATGACAATTAATCAAGTTAAGAACACCAATGCCATGTAGTGACAAAAAAATATATTATATATTGAGTGTAAATTTAATAATTTCATGGGTATGATATTGATAATATATCAAGTCCATCATAGTCTAGATATTTAATCAATAATGTCTGATCATCAGGATTATATCAAATCTGAAGGACACTGGAGTAAACAAAGACTACATATGCCCATTTTCCAGACGGCATGATCATAGAATGAATCTATCACATTCTCTGTGGATCCACTATACAATTTGTGAGTCCACTATTGATGTATAAATATATGTTATCTCATCTAACATTCTAGTTTTTCATAATCATGAAGAGGATGTGAGTGATAAAATTATGTTATAATGATCATAATAGAAAGACTCATCATTATTATCAGTATCTCATGCCCCTATCACTTTATATCATTCTCAGTTCAAATTCCACTATAACCTAAAACTCCCTCAATGTGATTATTCCATATTTCAATACCCATAAATTTGATGAAAACTAATCATGTAACATTAAGGTTTTGTCACAATGGAGTGCCATCATTAAGTTTTAACTATTACTTCAAGTATTATTAATTTCATATCAATTCAAATTTATATTCAAATGGGTAATCAAACCCAATTCCTTTCACAAATCGTTATCAAATATCCAAATGATAATTTAAATAGTGAATTGCATTCAAAATATTTATATGGAATTAAAATGGAATATTCATAATTAAAATGTAAGAATTCATTTCAAAACATGGGCCTATACCATTTTTCATTGTGAATGAGTCTCTCATTTCAAATAACCATAGAATTACCATTTTATAAAAAAGAATATAATCTCTCAAAAAGGCCTATTTCAATTTTAATAATTAAATAATTATTAATCATATTGAAATAAATACATGAATAAATAAATTTCATTCTAATAATTTCATTTTAGTTTATAAATCAGAACCTAGGTCAAAACCCTCTGTTTAATCAAAAAAATTTAACTTCCCAATGAAATGGAATTAAATGTAATATTTTAATTTTTTAAAATACAATATATATTCAAGAGGTGAACATTGAATTCAAATATTTCCACGAAATGTTCACATTGTATTGAATATTAATAGGAAAATATCATGGTGTAATTAAAGATAAATATTCATAGGATATATATTAAGAACAGGAAATAAAATTATATGAATTAAAATGAAATAATTAATCCCAATATAATTAATGATCCTAGAAAAACCTACTTTGAATATCCAAAATAGAAATTCATTTATTAGATGTTTTATTGTATATGATAGAAAATAGAAAATTCGGGTGTACGAATCCCAAAAAATCAAATATGGGATACTATAACCACAATTCAACATCAACCATTAGAGGTTAATCAATTAAAAAGTCCTTCATTGATGTTATGAAGAATTAATCATGATAATAAGTGAGATTTATTTTTAATAAGCGGACAACATACAAAAATAGTAACACTACCACGAATAAAACCTTGATCCACAATGAGATAATCTTAAGAAATATATAATCATCTATGAGGACACCCTAGTTTCAGTGGGTCTAATTCTAGATTGTAATGAATGAGAAATAAAATAAAATTGTTGTTAAAAGGTAAATTTACAAATATAACCTAATGGAATCTCACATTTAGTGATGCCTCCAGCTCACCAGTGGTTATAGAAGAACTTTTTTAACCTCTTTCCAAGCCATGAGTTTTCCTGTTTATACCCACTGGTTATCGAGTTAATATTCTTAAAGCGATGTAGATACTAAAATCCCACTTTATTATAGGTGGAACTCACTGTACATTTGGTTGACGATTTTTAGTTTAACTTGTTATATGTTCGGGGTTCACACATTCCTAGAATGCTTGGGATAACCTCTAACCCTGCTTTCCCATAGAAATGAACACCATGAATAATAAAATTATGAATGAAAAACTAATATGTTATAATTATCTCAAACATAATGATTTGTGTCCCTATAATTCATAAAATTAGAAAGATACAAATCATTTTGACCGTAAAGGACATCCAAACCCCACTAATGAGGTGGATATTTTGTAAAACAGAAGAGGAGTAACCCAAAAACAAATTACCTGACAGAACAAAAAAACCTCAGAAGACCATAATTTTGAAGAAAACATTATGAATAAACTATAATATTCTCACTTGTCTCAAAAATATATTATAACTAGAGATCTAGCACAAGTATCCCCAAAATTTAATGTTTCACCAAAATGGTGGAATATAGGGAGAACATTCATCCCAGATTAATACCTTTACCCAAAATAAGAGACCCCAATCACTCACTACGGAGAACAATACAATAGAACAAACAAAAATATTAATGGAAAATAAATTTTTTAAAAATATCAATGATTCCAATAGATATGAATACAAAAAATATCCAAATATACACCCTACGTGAAATAGAACATAAAATGAAAAATACCTGGGGAAATTACTCGATAATAACTCCGTACATCCAACATATAGCCTCAGCCCTTGATGAGGCCATTGATATAACCCACATCACCTCTAGGTTCCTAGTCCAAAAAGATTTCAAATTATCCTGGTTACCTAATTTCATTCCAAAATTATATCAAATACCCAATTTAATGTGCTCGAATTAACATGTTATTGCACAATAGGGATTTACATGATATCGAAAAATGGGATCACCAAACAAATAAAAATCCAAGATCTAAAAAAATGGTAAAAATGATAAGATAACAATTAAAACCAAGAAACTCAAATTGAATCAAACACTGAACATATAAAGACATGTGTGGAATTAAACAAATAGTGTTTTGAAGGAAAATGACCACAAACATCATTTTTTTCAGAAAAATATTTCATTCCATCCCCACTAGATTAATAATCCATGAGGTATTTCTAATAAATTAAAGAATATGGAAAACAAATTTCAAGAGACCACATACACAACGAAAAATAAAATTATCTACCAAAAACGAACCACCCTCACAACCACAACAATGGATTATTAAAAATTCAATATTGAACTCTAACTATGATGTTTTCAGTGACAATAAAACACAACAAGGAAAAATCTATCTATCTTCACACCCTCAGTGAGATCAAAAGGTTAGACCAACATCAAATTTTATTATCAAATCCCACTCCTTCATTATATGAAAATATTTACTCTAGTACCTATAGTTAGTTCCCTATTATCTTTATGGATCTATATTTAATTCCATTATGAGCTAATGATTCCTAAAGGAAACATCCCATTTTGGTATCCCAACATTAAAAAACTGTTAAGGTGACCCAAGAAACCACACTTATTTTAAAATATAATAATTTTCAAATATTAGATCATTGAATGATAATTTTATGCACAATATAACCACATGTAATGATTCTTCATTCCCATAGAAGACAATATTTTTTCTAAAACTCCCACCATCTATCAGAGGAGACATATTCTCCTAATAAAATTATGAATGAGGAATTATGTTGTTATTGTCACAATACTAGATTTAATTTTTCAAAAAAATATCTTTTAAGAACCATTAGATTAGAAATATAGGAATGAACTCACTTAATAAATCTATGTTCTGGGAAAAGAACCTATAAGAAATTGAATTCCTTAGGAGAATTTGGAATAGAAAGTTCAGGTTGGAAACATTCCAAGATAAAATATTTCACATAATACACTCCAAATGAAATATCACCTTGAGTGATACCCATAAGTTGATAAACTCAATCCTCCAAATATTAATTGGGAAATTTCAACTCTAGGAATAGTGACATGAATATTTCCAAATATTTTCCTTCATGAATTATATAAAGATCTATAAAAACCACCATAATTATCAAGGCCCCTCAAACAAGGAGTTGATAAATTTGACCTTTATTTTATCATTAGTATTTAGAAAACCAAATATCTCTTCATATTCATCATGGAACTTTATAAGAGTACCAAATTAACAATTATAAGAAGGTGGGAAATGATTCATGAGCTATGGATGTCGTCCAATTTATGTATAGACTCTAGATCCAATATTCGAGTGGGAGTACAAGTATATTCATCAACTAGAAATGATACTTATAGAAAAAATGATGCAGTCATTGAATACAGAACCAATAAACAAACATTATATCATTCCTGGAAAACATTCTAAAAGAAAATTATGGGCATCATGAAACATTGAATCAAAATCACATTCATAAGAAAACATAAAATAGAGCACAAAAAATAAAAAATAATTTAACAAATCTATAAACAAATTTTTATAAAATATAATTTTTTCAATAAGGAATAATATATCCCCATATATTAAAACATTTAAATTCCCTCTAAAAATTTAAAATCATGATATAAATTTATTACAATTCAAAAATACTTTACCCGCACCAAGATATTCAACCATGTTTTGAAAACATTAGTCACATTTTCAAATTTCTAAACGATTTCAATTTATGTACAATAAATAAATAAAATTTATTCGTAAAAATTCATTTTGAATGTCACAAATGAGTCCTTTAAAATCATGTCTAAAAATAATACATATCATAAAAACACATTTTTGTAATTGAATTTTTTTAATGGAAGTCTAAAAAATAGTTTTATATTGAAAATACATATTTTAATAGATTTTAAAACATAAAAAAGATTAATATGAAACAAATAAAATAGGATCATGTAAAAAACAGGAACCACAAACCTCAAAACTAACCTCAAATTCTTGAAGTCACTTGGATAAAAATTCATAAGGTGTCATGATTGTGGTGTGAGTATATCTATACATGGCTTGGTCACATAGAATGGTAAACCACCCAACATCCTTACAATAGTTCCCATAAATACATTGGGATAGACCACACTGATTCCTCATAGTGTACACTGATCATGAAGGCACTATGAAACTCTATTCAACTGTACATTTCAACCCAGAACAGATGAGATATTTATGATACAAAATATCGTATCTTCAGTAATCTAAATCTCATTAACATTATAAAAAAATAACTCAAAATGAAAGACTCAATTCCCCATTTACCCTGGTAACTCATGTACCATCATGAAGAGGTGTTGATCAAGTACCCATTGAAAATATACATCTTTAGTTTAAAACATTATTAATTTCCATTATACCATAAATAACCTAATATAACATAATGGGTTTTAAATAAAACACTTTCTTTAGGAAAAGATATCCGTTAATTAAATTTGTAATGAACTATTCTATTATACCATCAAAACTGGTATCTAAACAAGTTTTTACTAACCTGACAAGCATTCTCAATCCCAATGGAATTATTATAAGTGACTAAGAATATAGAAACATCCTTTGGGAATGATTTCAAATAAAAAATTAGAATTGAAATTTAATGTAAAATGAAAAAAGAAATTATCAAATAATTTTTTTTAACATGATCATTTCAAGGTATACAGTTATGATATAAAAGATGAAATTAGAAAAAAGAACAAAGCCATATACTGGTGGTCCAAGACAACCAACCATGTTACATGTTACCCACCCTCAAAAATCTAATATTAGATCCATAAAATTAGTTTAATGATCACAAAAACACATTCTGTAGGAACAAAAAGGATGAAAAAACTAAATGATATATTTAAGGTGTGAGAAACAGAACCCAGTAGAATTCCACCAAAGAAGTATGTGAATTTTATATTGAGGAAATCATAATATCCTAATATATGAAAATAATAAATATAGTAAAAGGATTTAAAGTTAAAAATAGAAAATTAAATTCATATGTATTAAATCATAACACAGTTGAGTTTCAAACAATCTTTAAAAATTTCAAAATCATTTTTGAAACCAAATCATAAAGAAATGTTTTCTTTCATTGAAAAAAATGAAACATTTATTAAAATCCATTGATAACCATTTCACAAGATTAATCTAGTTAAAATAAGCGATAATAATGTTTTCCAAATAGAAACAAGTTGAAAAAGATTGAATTTAGTAGAGTTAAGGTGTATTAATTTAGTAAGATGACTAAAAAATTATCATAATCAATCATTAAAAAAATAATCGTTACATTTTAGGGGTTAAAAATAATTTCATTGATTTAGTATCCAATTAAAGGGTTTCATGGGTATAACATAGATAACATTTTGAGCCCACTATACTCAAGTTATTATGTAAAGCATGCCAGATCGTTGGACATACTTCATTTTTCAAGGGGTGCCGAGGAATCCGAGCCCATTTTCACCCACTTTATTGGACACACATACATAACTTGGATATATCATATTCTAAATGGATAAAAAATAAGGCATGTTAGTCCTATAGAGAAAAATAAATATAGGAAATCTCATATAACTACTAAGGTTCCCACAACTAATAAATTAGGATATTGAGAAAATTATGTTATGAGTATCAAAATGGAAATCATGATTAGTTTCATGATGGTCTCCTTCCCCCTACATTTTATCTCATTCTCAGTACAAATCATACAATCTCCCAAAAACACCTATAAAGATAATATCAAATTTCTCAACTCTCATCAGTGGGAAGTACAAGAATCTAGTAATTCACATCAAGGGATTACCACATGATACGATCATTACAATGTTCAAACTAAGCCATCAATAATAAAAAATTTTAAATGAAGCCATTTTTTCAAATCATCATTAAATGTTTAATCATACTAACTAACTTGGAAAATTCATTATCAAATTCAAAAAAATCATTAATTAATCAATTACTTTCAAAATAGCCATAATACATTCAAAACGAACATTCAAAATTAAAAGGCATGATGTCATTTCAAAAAATGGTTCTTCACCCCTTTCCCATGTGATCAAGTCACTTATTTCAAATCACCCACGAACACAAATTTTATTAAAAATTATAAAATAACACAAAATGGGATCTTTTTAATTTCATAAATCAAGAACTTCAAATCCTATGGATATAATTTCATGAAAAAAATATTGCATTTAAATCAAGTAATTTTTATTTAGAAGTCAAAACTCAGGCCTATTCCCTAACATTCATCAAATGCATATTTAGATGATCCTTAAAATGGAACAAAAAATCAACATGGAATAAAAAATATAAAATAGAGAGAGAGATCATGATCATGGGAAACTCTATCCATTACATATTCAAACAATAGAGGATATGATCAAATAATAATTCTTGAGGTAGATTTAGATTAACATTAAAATAACATTTATTAAAGAAGAATAAAAACATGTATTTTAGTTCTCAAAGGAAAATTAACAACAAGATTATGTAAGAGAAAGAAAAATATACATGGAATATTTGAAATCAAACAATGATGATTAAATGTTGTGATTCCTCTAATGAATTACATAAAATAATGGTAGTGGAGTAATCAAATATGAATAATTTGACCCTGTAACAACAATTCCACATCAATAATTATATGATTAACAATTCCCAAGGCTACCAAAGTTCCTATAAAAATAAATCAAATTAAGAAGTGAGGTCATAGAATAAGAATAGAAACAAATACTTGAATAGGATATCTGTTTTGAATGAAGATTTAATCGACCAAGATATGTGTTTAGGAGAGAAAACATCTTCTAAGTGGGTTCCCAAGGTTACTTTTGTTGAATTTTTATTGGTGGGGATGAGAAATAAAATAAAATATTGGTAATATGGTGAATTTACCACCCTACCACAATGTGATCTTACGTACAATAGCTCTATAATCATTTCATTGGAAATAGAAGAACCATAATATCCTATGTATAGTCCACTTGTAGGATTATGTGTACAATAAAAGTGTTGTACCTACTACCAACCCATCGACAAGATGGTGGCCATCACTTCCTAACTGGTTGATGACTGTCATTATCTATAGTTATAGGTTCAAATATACACTTCCTCTAAATTCTTGTGTTTTCCTCTGAACCATCTCGACACTATACGAGTGGTCCACCTATGAAATTAAAATTGGGATGTTACATTTCCCCATATTTTTAATACAAATGAAGACATAGTTCATGAATATGTGTGGAGTACCGCCTCTATGAAGTAATTTGTTTGTTTTCCTTCATGATATATCATGGTTGGTATAAAAATGAAAATATGATATATACATAGGATATCTATAATATTTTAAATATATTTAAATTATAAACCATATTAATCATTTTTCAAGTTTTAGGAAAATTAAATCCTCATGCACATGTATGGACACCGTACTGCCTCTAGGGAATGATGCATTTTTTCCATTACCATATTTTAATGATGGTTTTAAGAGATGGTTTAGTGGATAAATATTATTTTAATGGATTAATTATTGGTTTTTTATAATAATCTATAGAACATTTATATTATATTATCAACAAATGACCATCGTTAATTCAATCATTAAATATAATAGTACTAAGAGAAACATGTTTTTATTCTCAATATTTAATATATTCAAATCCCTTGAAAATATTTATATTTTATACCAATTTCGATATATCACACCAATTAACTCTACAATTTAACATTATTCTTTTTTTATTGATATTAAAACTAAACCACAACCTAATCATCGATTAGTCATGGTATGTTTATGTTTCAGTCAACTAAATGACATACATGAAAAATGAAATGAATTTATGCACTTAATGAATATGGGAACACTATTTCAGTTATAATATGAAATAAATATTTCAATAATTATTATTTATTTCTTCAATGGTTGCGTTATTATTAAAATAATCACTTAAGAAAACATTTTGTGTTTGTTAAGAATCACTGAAATAAGATCATCATCAATTTCATCTTCATATTTTGTTACCAAAAATACCCTGGAATTAAATTTTTCCTCAAAAAATAGCTTGTAAAATCTATTATAGTACCTTTAATGATATCAGGTTGATGAAATCTGATACATTAATTAATACCAACACTATTTCAGCAAATTGAGTTCGTAATGATAATGATTATTTACCCCTATTATTGAAAATCTGTAATCACTAACTAAAAATCATATTAAGAATGATTATGAAGGAATGCTATAAATCAAAAATATATGCTTATTGTAAAAAAATTATTATGATTTATATGTTTCATATTATAATGTCCTAGTAAATTCTGTATAATTTTTTTAAATTACATGGAATTATTACGAGATAGTGAAATCTAACGGTGTGCGATTCTGAGGACCGGAGTGCCTGGAATGATCCATCGAAGCTTTATTAGGATTTATTTAGTGTGTGTAAGCAGGTTTCATAAAAAAGTGGAATAACTCTTAAAACGTTACTTGGATCCGAAATATGAGGGCAGTGTTGCGCTTAGGATGGTGGGTTTACCATAGGCACAAACTAATTTTAGTCGGCGTGTGCCTCCTTTATGAAAACCAAAAATATGGAATATCCATAAATAAAATAATTAAATAAATTATTTTATTTTTAAAATGGTTATAAATCACAAATGGTGGCTTTGATTGAAAATACAATACCACCAATAAACTCGTGAGGGAATACATTATTTAAGAAGATACTAACTTTGGTTGGTGCAGGCCACCTATAAAAGTTAGTTTTATGCCATAAATAAAATAATTAAGTGACAATTATTTTATTGTAAAATCCATAACTATTAAATGGTAACTTGAATTGGAAATACAAGAGTACAATTGGGTTCTTTGGGGTATGTTTCACTTAGTCACAACATAACCTCAACCGGCATGGATCGATGGTGATAGTTAATAATTTTCCAAACTTTTTTCAGGTACGTTTAGCAAATGCGTGAGATGTGTTTTTTAACTTTCAAACCAGTACTCGGAATTGAAATCTGAGGACACCGTCGAACAGAAAATTCTGATATTCTCTTAAGGATACCTTCACCTTGACCATAGTGGGTCGAGGGTGGTAGTTAGTTTTTCATATTTTCGAGGGAGTTGAAAAAAAAATATAAATTTTTATTTATTTAATTTGAAACCACCATTTTCAATTAATGGTTCTAGGGACCACCCAAACGTCCAAATTAATGTCGAGGAAACCCTTTGCATTCCGCTAATTAATGTGCCAACCAAAATTTACCTAATGAGCCAACATAACTTCTTTAATTAATAAACATAATTTAATAAGTTGGCTCCTCTTTTTCTTGAGTTTGGGGAAAGCTTTGGAAAAGAGAGAATTGGGGAGTGCTTTTGGATGATCATCTTCTCCAATGAAGAACACTATCCAACTAAGATCATCCTCCGGAATCGAAATATGAGGATGACCGTTGAGTTTGGATCGGAAACATCTTGCGAGAGCAACGAACGCCGTGGTCACCATCTCATCAACTTCGTCTTCTTCCTCGCACCACCTCAAATGGAAAATTGAGGTAGAGTTTTTATATATGATTGAATTTGTTATATTGATTCTTCATAACCTAAATTCACGAGGACGATGTCCAAACAAACATGGCCATCATCCCTTACATAAACCATGCTTCTCTTTCATTTTATTTTTCGCGCGTTCTTCGGGTGTTCTTCAACGGATAATATTTATTTGTACTGTAAAAAATGATTTTTGTTTATATTGATATATGGACATGAATACCTCACCTTAATGATCTGAAATATGTTATCGTTTATGTTTTTGGGCTTAGAACAATACCACAATGGCTCGCGGAAGGAGGCGACCAAATATTTGTTGGTGCTAAAAATGCCATAGTCTGTTGAGCACGAAATATGGACGTGGAGACATCATCCCAATGATTGTGAATATACAATCATTTTATTTTTCAGGTTAAGAAGAATGATGTAGTGGCGGCGGAAGGTAGGATGGTGGTTCGTGGAAGAGCGGAGGAGCCGGCTCAGTCGATGATGTGGGCGAGCAGACCGGGGGACTAGGCGGTGCGACTATCTTGAGGCACAACAGCGTGCCAGGCTGGAGGTGCGGCAGCACGGCTAGACGGAGGTGGTGGCGGTGGTTCTGGACGTGTGGAGGAAGCCTGTGGTTAGAGTTGCAGGAGAAGCCACGGGCTTGATTGCTTGCTGGAACAGTCCGTGAAGATTGTGTGGAAAAAAGTGTTAATTGGAGAGAGGAATAGTTAAATAGAAATGAATTAAAAATAAAAAGAAATTAAAGATGAAATTTGTGTAATAATGGGGAGGATCTACCCTTGTGTGTGAAACTCAATTGATATGGGTTATATGAAAAAAATAATAAAAAAATAATAATATAAATAATGTTATTATTATTTTTGGTTGTTAAACCATAATTCATCCATAACATTTCTGTGTGACCACAATTTGAAGAACTATCTGTGGTAGTACAAACCTAAAATCAAGATGGAAATTATGAGTCCAATATTGGATGTCTATTTTAGGTTTTCATATCGGGTACCCAAAATGCTCGTGTAATAATAAATTTAATATTATTATTAAATCTTTGACCCACCATAACTTCTACATGCAAAGTCCAATTAACTTGTTGTTAGTGGCGATGTGATCTTGTAATTAATACGGTCGATTCATGTCTAATGTTGGATACAAAATTCCAATTCATGGCTCGGGTCCACGAAACACCCATTATTTTTATTATTATTATTGCGGGATCTTGTTACTAACATATCTCCCTCATATGGTGTCGGAATGGTGAACCATCTGGGATGTTGTGACCCTGAAAATTAGAGGGATGTTTCAAGAAAAATTTTGGATTTATTATGTTGAGGTCGAAGCATGAGCCCTAGGAGGCCCAGTTCGAACGTGTGGTGTTGAAATGTAACTTGTTGACCGAGTATAAGTTTTGGAAAAATTGGTAGTCCAAACTGTGTGTTTTTCTATGTGGGTCGCAATGGTGTGACTCGTTCGGTTATCTGGTTCCATTTAAAGTAAGGTAAGTTGGATCAGACCCTGAATCTAACCAGGCCATTGGAGTGGAAATGCTAATAAATTACAGAAAAGGTGTTGGATTGACGCACCGTCTTATACGTTGAGACACCTTTTACCTAACAGTCCTTTGGGACAATTCTTTGTGAGAATTCATGGATGTTGGAGTATCGACCTATGGCTTGAGGAACAGACCCTCCCAGAATCAAGAGAGCATATTGATGGAGACTTGTAGCTAGCTATAACATGAGAAAGGGATCGTTGGTGGGTCAGTGCATGGGACCCTTTGTAGGTCGGTGTTGGACAGTTTCACTTGGATCAGCTCTAGGAATCCACGTGGGACTACTCTAGGATCCTACGTGGGTCTGCTGTAGTAGGATCTGGTGTGGGTCTGATGATGTACTAGGATCTGATGTGGGTCTGATGTACTAGGATCATGTATGGGTGTGATGATGTACTAGGATCCTGTGTGGGTAAACGTATATAGTAACCTATATGGTTTTGCCTCTTAATAGAGTCAGATGATTCATTAGTTACATCCAATCATCTATACCTATGTAATACTTAGTGTGAGCTGAGTCATTACCTTTGTGGTTGACTTCTTTGTGGCGTACTTTTGAGGTATTTCTCCTCATGGTGGTACCATTGTGGTATTCTTCTATGTGGCGTACCTTTGTGGTACATACCTTCGTGGTGATCATTCCTTCATGGAACTATTTTATTTTGGCTATGGAGTTGGGCCTTGTGTTTCCTCATGAATGCGATGGGTAATATTTGATAACATATGTATATGTATGGGAATATTACTAAGTATGGTTTTCACTGGTTACTTGCTTTATGGTTTAAACTTTGTGGATTTTTTGAGACCTTGAGGGTCTCGGGGTCCCTACTAAGTATCGTTATACTCACCCCTGCAAGGGCTCTACCCACAACTTGTTGTGTTTGGTGTAGATTACAGAAAGTTCTGATCGAGGCTGAGGGTACCAGGACAGGATCGTGCCCGGAGGTGGACCATTCGCCATGTCAGTACACAGAGGAGACGGACGGACGTAGAGTAATGAGGAGGCGATATGTACCTTCCCTTTTGGTAGGAACCTTGGAGGATGTCCCAGTAGTTATCTTCCTTTTTCTTTAGCTGTATTGTATTTCCAGTTGTACATGTACCTTTACTATTGGGCTTGTATTATGTCCCCTTTTACATTTATCACTCATTTCGTTATATAGTTTACTTGTGTTTGTATCTTGCAGTGTGCTTGGTTGAGTGTGTTTACAGGATATAAAGGCAATTCCTTCCTGGTTATTAGGAAATATGCCTTTCGGTGCTAGTCGCGAGCCACTGGCTTATGGAAGGTGGTATTGGGGTAGTCACAACACAGCCCCCGGGGGGACGGGTCGTGACAAATTGGTTTATGAGGAGTCAGTTATTCCATAGAACATTAGTCTCTGGTCTATTTAATAGAAATAGTGTAAAGTGTATTGAGTGTGGTTATCAGTTTTGGGAATCCAGTGTTGGTACGGCGACCGACGTATCAATACAGCAGGACCCTGACTTCAGACTTCTGACTCAGTGCTTGAAAGCACTGATTGCGTGTGTGTTTTAAAACATTTTGTTTTGTTTTCTTGAGTCAGTTTACTAGGAATATCTTAATGACTGTGGATCACCTTTTCCTTATCAGGATGCTGCTGTGTTGAAAACCAAATAGGATTCCCGAGAGAGTACACGATGACGGCCCACTGAGTGACGAGGATCCGGTGCAGGGCCCTCATAATATGTTAGCACCTTTGGGTGGTGTACCAGCAGCACCACCACCCAATCAGCAGTATTTACCACCAGTCCCACTGGAGAACAATTCATGACAACTGAGTTCATTGTACATGTTTCAGCGGTAGAGGCCTTAGAGGTTTCTATGTGAGATATATTCCCAGACAGCTGAGGGCTGGAATGAGGCTATGGCAAGAGTTTTTCACCTAGTTGAGATTCTAGTAGAGGATATGGTGATCTTAGCTTCAAGTATTCTATAGTGAGTGACCATGAGGATTTTCTGCATAGTTCTGAGGCTTAGGTATGTAGACCATTGCCTAAGATAGTACCTTCAAGTAGTGTGTCGTCTATATCACTACCTGTTGGTTACCAGTACAACCAGTGGTACTGGTAGAGGACACATTTAGGCTTAGTGCCTTACACAAGTTTCATCATTAGATATCCCTCAGGTTCCGAGGCAAGCCTGACTCATAGGCAGTTGAGGAATAGCTTGAGGTGGTGGCTGACTGTTATGTAGAAATTATAAAACTTCGTTAGAATTACATGTCGATATCTCAATATTCGTCAAGGCGTAACAACCATTATTGGTACTCAATGAATACGATAGGGTAAGTGCTTCAGGGCACTGAATTTTGGGCGAGGTGTGTTTAAGTACATCTGATCCAACACTATTCCTCTATACATTCCTACAAATGTTAGGGTTCTAGAGATAACTTTTGCGGTTGAATATTCTTTGGCTGAGCGGATACAACCCGTAAATGTTAGTAGTGGAATGGAGGTAAATAGAACCAATCATAGAGACTTGGGCGTGTAAAATGATTCAAGAAGAAGAAGTGTTAGGGAAAACTGAATCTATAGGGTAGTAGACGTGGATTCAGTGCTAGGAGAGCAGCATGAGGTGGTGTATTTTTCAACATGTTACAACCACCCCCTTTTTGGTACCCACCAGGCACAGGGAGATGGAGTACATGGGAAGGGAGTAGTTGTATATGGTCATGGATTCCGACTCAAGGGCTCTAGGAATGATTCGATGAATGGTATGTGTCTACTAATAGTTTCAATATTAATAGACATATGTAACAATCATTCCTTCCTTCAACTAATCTTGTCCAAGACCTAGAGATTCTGTTCAAACTGTTGACTTGACCCTCATGTTCGGAGATACCTTTATAAGGAGACTTGATAATCACACTTATGCCGATTGTGTGATCTTACCCTTGAGGTTAGAGTTTCAGTTGTAACCTCTTGTTGGAAGTTTTGAGGACATACGATGTTATATTGGTAATGGACTAGACATCCATAGTTCATACTTAGATTGATTTTATTATGAAAAAAGGTTGTGGTTTATCTACAACGTTGGAATGGGGGTTTCCTTGGTTGGAGAAAAAGGAAACCCATGCAGCGCATGATAAACTCTGGCATAGGAGGGTACAACTGATCACTCTTGATTTGGTTGGCCACACCCTTGTGTATGTAGATGTTTTGAGCTTTTAGTTCCCAAAAGAAGTGGCTAGAGTCCCTCCAAAACTATGAATTTTATATAGTCTATACTACTCGAAAGGGGAATGTGGTAGCAGACGCAATAAACAGGAGGTCTGGTCTAAAACTGCTGATTGAAGTGTCAGAGTAACTATTAGTGCTGCAGATATCATTCATAGATAGAGTTGAAGCTGCCTACCTACAGTCTACGACTATCACTCCCCCACTCCTTTAGCATGCTGGGGAGATTCAACTTGGGGGAATTTACTTGGAGCCTCGACGTGCTTAGATAACCTCAGGGTAGGCACCTGATGAATTTTCTGAACGTGGGGAGCATGTCGTCCTCTTCAGAGGACGTACCATGGTACCAGGGCGCTTCCAGTGGAGGTGTTTAGGGTGTTCCATATGTCCTCTCTGGAGGTACATCCTGGTGTGCTGAAGATGTACCAAGACCTCCGACATCAGTACAGTTACTAGAGATGAAGAAAGGAGTGGAAGATTTTTTATCACGATGCCTCACTTGTTAGAAAGTGAAAACTTCTCAGAGCCGGAAGAATTCTTATGCCCACAAGAGGAGGGAGATCATGAATTCCTATGGGTATCATCTCGATGAGGTTTTTGGTGATTTGTCTGAGGCGTTAAGTTATCAATGAGGTATATCAGTCATTTTCTGATCCTTCGGAGGGTAGGAGAGGTGGTATAACTCTTGGCTCTTCCACCACATTTTGAGAGGGTTCTCGATGTCTTCCACGTATCCTAGCTAAGGGGATACATGCATAACCCATATCACATCATCGACTACGTTGAGCTATACTTAGACGATGGTGTGTCATTTTCAGAGGATCTAGTGGATATTGGGGATCGCCATGAGTGGTTTCTTCGTGGGTGGTCGAAACCTCTGGTGAGCTTACACTAGCAGCACTTGAACCTCTAGGAGGGTACATTTGAGTGAGAGGCTTTGATTCATGCTCAGTACCCTCTTTTGGTTGTTTTCCCATTATTTTGTCTTTAGAGGGAGTAAAGCCCTTTGGTTGGGAGAATGTACTATCCCGGAAATTTTGTAGATTTTTTTAATTATATAGAATTATTACGAGACCGTGAAATTTGACAGTGCATGATTCAGAGGCCCAGAGTGCCCAGAATGATCCGTCGAAGCTTTGTTAAGCATTAATTAGTGCGCGTAAGAAATTTTACTCAAAAAGTGGAATAACTCAGAAACGGTTACTCAGATAAAAAATATGAGGGCACTGTTTCTCTCAGGATGGTGGTTTTATCCTATGTGCGAACTAAGTTTAGTCGGTACGAGCCTCCTGTGAGAAAACACAAAAAATGGAATAACCGTAAATAAAATAATTAAAAAAATTATTTAATTTTTCAAATTCTTATAACTCACAAACGGTATCTCATATTGAAAATCCAAGACCACCGTTGAACCAGTGAGGGCATGCTTTATTTAAGAAGATACTTACTTTGGTCGGAACTGGCCACCAGTAAAAGTTAGTTTTTGGCCATAAATATAATAATAAAGTGACCATTATTTTATTTTAAATTTCATAACATTTAAACGGTAACTCGAATTGGAAATCCGAGAGTACCACTGGGTTCTTTGGGGCATTTTTCACTTGGGAAGATCCTAACCTCGACCAGTGCGGGTCAAGGGTGACTGTATTTAAAATTCCAAAAAAAAATTCATGGACGTTCAGTAAACCCGCGTGCGACATTATGTAACATTTGAACCGGTACATGGAATTGAAATCCAAGGACATCGTTGATATAGAAGAACCAATATTTTCATACAGATAACTTCACATTGACCTCACTAGGTAAAGGGTGGATGTTATTTTTTTTGGATTTTCATAGGAGAAGAAAAAAAATAAAAGAATAACTTTTTTAATTTATTTGAAACCACCATTTTGAATGCTTGGTGGTGGGGATCACTTGAACATCCAAATTAATGTGACAGAAACCCTTGGTAATCATCAAGTTAATGTTCCAACCTCAATTTACTTAATGAGTCAACTTTACTTGTTAAATTAGTAAACATAATTTAATAAGTTGTCTCCTCTTTTTATTGAGTTTTGGGAAAGCGTTGGGAAAGGGAGAATTTGGGACAGATTTTAAAGGTTCATCTTCCGAAATGAAGAAATATCTCCAATGAAGAGCATCCTCTAGAATCAGATAATGAGGATGATGCATGATCCCAGATCGGAAACATCTTGTGGGAGCAACGAACGCTGATGTCACCATCTCATCGACTTCATCTTCTTCCTCGCGTCACCTCCAATGGAAAATCGAGGTCGGGGTTTTTATATATGTTTGAATTTGATTTATGGATTATTCATATCCTAACTTCACGATGATGATGGCCAAATGAACATAGCCATCATCCCGCACATAAACCACACTCCTCTTTCTTTTTATTCTTCGTGCGTTCTTTGTTTGTTGTTCAATGCCTAATATTTATTATTGCTCGAAACACGGAGATTTGATGAGTGTGATATATGGATGTGAAGCCCTCAACTCAAGGATCACAAATATGTGATTGTCTAATTTTTTGGGCTTGGAGAGATGTCGTAGTGGCTCGCGGAAGGAGGCGGACAAATATTAGTTGGCGCTCGAAACACAATATTCTGTTGGGCGCGACATATGGAAGTGGATCCCTTGACCCGAGGATTGCAAATATGCAATAATTTTATTTTATGGGTTTAGAACAAAGATACAGTAGTGGCGGAAGGTGGGGTGATGGTCCGTGGTTGAGCGGCAGATCCGTCTCAATCGATGACGTGAGCGAGCCTACCACGTGGCTAGGGGGTGCGACTAGCTCAAGGAGCAACGACAGGCATGGATAGAGGTGCAGTGGCGTGGCTACTCAGAGGTTGTGTCAGAGGTTTTGGATGTGTAGAGGATTCCTGCAGTTAGAGTTGTAAGAGAAGTCACGGGCTTGATTTCTTGCAAGAACAATGCGTGAGAATTGTGGGGAATAAAGAGTTAATTGGAGAGAGGAATAGTTGAAAAAATGAATTACAAATCTAAATAAATTAAATAGGAAATCATTGGAATAGGGGGGAGGAGTTATCCTTGTGTGTGAATCTCAATTGATATGTGTTATAAGGAAAAGATGATAAAAGAATAATAATATAAATAATGTTATTATTATTTTTGGATATACAACCATAATTCGACTGTAACGTTTCTGTGCGACCATAGTTTTACAAACCATCAGCAGTAGTACGACCATGACATCGAGATGGAAATTATGAGTCCAATATGGGATGTCTATTTCAAGTTTTCGGATCAGGTACCCGAAACACTCGTGAATTAAAAGATTTAATATTATTATTAAATCTTTGACCCAGCATAACATCTGCGAGAAAAGTCTGATAGACTTGGCATTAGTGGTGATGTGATATTGTCATTAATAAGGTCAATTCAAGTGTAATGTTGGATACAAAATTCTGTTGAATGGCTCGGGTCCACGAAACACCCAATAATATTATTATTATTATTACGAGATCTTGTAAACAATATATCTCCCTCATACGGTGTCAGAATGGAGAACCGACTGTGATGTTGTGACCCTGAAATTATGATGGATCTTTCAAGAATTTTGTTTTGATATTTTATGTTGAGGTCGAAGAGCGGGCCCCACGATGCCCGGTTCACGCGTGTAGCGGTGAAATGCAACTTTTTCATCGGGTATCCATTTTGTACAAATGGGTAGTCCAACTCATGTGTTTTTTCATGTAGGTCACAACACTGTGACCCGTTCAGTTATCCAGTTCCATTTGACGTATGGTCGGGTTGGATCAGACCCCAAATCCAACCAGGCCCTTAGAGCGAAAACGCTAAAAACTTACAGACTAGGCATCTGATTGACGCACCGTCTGTTGCGTTGAGACCCATTTTACGTGGTGGTCCTTAGAGATACTTCATCATGGGATTTCGTGGCAGTTTGATTATATACCTATGAATTTAGTATCGGACCCTCCCAGAATCAAGAGAGCATAGTGTATGAACCCTTTAGCTAGCTATAACATGAGAATGTGATCTGTCGTGGGTCGGTGCATGGGATATATTATAGGGATGTGTTTGAGAGTTTCACTTGGATCCTCTCTAGGAATCCACATGGGACTACTCTATGATCCTACATGGGTCTGCTATATTAGGATCTTGTGTGGGTCTAATGATGTACTAGAATCCAATGTGGGTCTACTATACTAGGATCCTGTGTGGGTTTGATGATGTACTAGGATCCTGTGTGGGTCTGATTATTTAGGATGCTACGTGGGTCTCCCTCTTAACAGAGTAAGATGATTTAGTAGTTACATCTAATCATCTCCTCTACTCTACCTAAGTTATTCCTAGTGTGAGATGAGTTTTTACCTTTGTGGTTGTCTTCTGTGTGACATACCTTTGTTATACTTATCTTCATGGTGATACCTTTGTGGTATTTTTTTGTGTGGCGTACCTGTGTCGTATTTACCTTGGTGGTAATCATTCCTTCGTGGAACAATAGTATTTTGGCTAAGGATTCGGGCCTTGTATTTCCTCATGAATGAGATGGGAAATATTTGATAACTTAGGTATATGTATGGGAATATACCTAATTATGGTTGTTTCTTGTTACATGGATTGTGGTTTATCCTTTGTGGATTTTGTGAGACCTTGAGGGTATCCAGGTCCCTACTGAGTATCGTTATACTCACCCTTGCACGGGTTATTCCCGAACCTTGTTGTGTTTGGTGCAGACGAAGATTAGCGCTGATCGAGGCTGAGGGTACGATGACTGGATGGTTCCTGGAGGTGTACCATTCGGTGTGTCGGTACGAAGAGGTGACGGGTAGACATGGAGTATGGAAGAGGCGATCTGTACTGACCCATCAGGTAGGAACCTCGAGGATAACCTAGTCGTTGTATTCATTTTTTATTAGTTGTATTGTATTTACGGTTTTACTTGTACCTTTAATGTTGGACTTGTATTCCGGCCCCTTTTACTTTCATCACTCTTTTTTTTGTACAGTTTACTTGTGTTCATATCTTGTTGTGTGCTTGGTTGAGTTTGTATACACAATATAAAGGCAATGGCTTCATAGTATTTATGGAATACGCCTTTCGGTGCTAGTCACCAGCCCCTAGCCAATAGAATGAGGGCATGGGATAGTCACGACATGGGCCCCGGGGGACGAGTCATGACAGTTATAGATAAGTTTATAGTGATTCTGTGGATGAAATGATAAACTCTAAGAGTTTCATGCCTAAAATTTAATTTCCTATGATATAATTTTTATTATACTCCATGTTAATATCAGAATGATGAATCTATTCATCCTTAAATTATTTTTTCATTAATATCTTGTTAGTTATTATATTTAAGATTTTATTTTAAATTTCATCCTCTCGGGGGGTTTTGATTTGATATCTTATAATTTAGTTGGTGTTTTATTTGTCTCATTTTTGATTCATTGAGACATGTTTCATGGTATGCACCATGACTCCTTTATAAAGTGATCTATTGATTTAAAATACCAATAATATTTCATTCTTTATTTCCGTATAATTCGTTGTATACATTGATCAAAATGAAGTATTGTCTTAAAAACAATTTTTACTCAATCGTTACATAAGTCAAAAGAGTTTTTTGAAACTCAAATTTCATTCATTAATTTATTATCATTATCTTTATCATATTTCCTATAAGATGGGTATATTATACCCTTGATTGTAATATGTGTTATTATCCCATTTTTTTCTTAGGAATTAAAATTTATATTAACAAAAATAATTTCTGAATATTTATTACCTTATAGAGTAGGTTTCATGTAATGGATTTTCATATCTAAAATATTATTTCATTGAGATATAATTATTTTGAATTATTTTGTTCAATTAATGTTTTCTATCTTCATAATGGTTCCTTTTATGATATTATAATAACTAATTTTAAAAAAATAATTTTTTGCAACAAAGAAGTATTTTTTATTCATACTACTTGATGGGTTTTCAACAAAGGTAGTTTAAATTTATAAAAAATATACATTTTATAAAAAAATTTATATTTTTATCAAAAACTCCTATAGAAAACATCATGTCATTTTAAAGGATATTTTTTTGGATATTATTTTAAAATGTAAATGTTTTGGAAATCATTCACATCATCTATTCATAAGTTACTTTTGAATGTTACATGCAAGTATTTATTATAAATTATTATTAAAAATGTTTTATAAAGGATATTTATAGTTTTTGTATCCATTTTAATTTTCATATTCAAAAGTATTTATACTCATGAGATTTATGTTTCATGATTTATTTTCTCAAAAATAAATATATATTTATAATTTAGTAGATTGAACTTGGAGTACCAAATAATATGATTCATAATAATTTAATATATAATCTCAAAAAATCATTATTTTTCAAGGATATTTTCCATCTATATCGATATATTTATATTTTTCTTTTATTACTCTAAGAATATCCCCTTTTGAAATGATCCACTTTCTTTCATTGGATGAATTATGTTATATTGTTTTGTTTTCAAGATATAACCTTTAAGTACCATTTTATTTTCTTATTATCCACCATCAATAAGAATGGAATTTCATCTAATTTTTTTTCATTGTAAATACCCTATTATCCATTCAATTTATTGAAGCATGTCATCAAAGAATCAATACATTGATTGATTTAATCAATTGTTTACATTAACCATATACCACATTATCTATATGGTGTCACCTTGAGGGTTAGATACATATAAAAATATATAAGTTAATTATTGGGAACCCATTGAAATATATATCTTTTTTAATCATATATTGCTGTTTTTTAATTCATCATGTAGGCTGAATATGATTTATTTTTCCTCCAACATCATTATCCGGATGTGTTATGATAATTATATTAGTTTTATTGACAATTTGAAATGAATTGGAATATTTATGTTAAAATTTAAATATGTATGATCATTATTAAATTTTATTATGTATATTTTAGAATTATATCATATTTTTAATGAATTAGATAAAAACATGTGAAGGGTGGGACCAACATTATATGGTCCCGTGATTTTTTGGTGTGTCCCAAGAGAAAAAAATGGTTTGGTATTTGCTGTATTCCTATCCAATTAAGAAAGATGTATTAAAAGGGGGTCTTGATGGAAATAATGTTATCTTGGAGATGGCCTTAACCATAATATCATAATGGATGACATTATTCATTCACTCACAATTAATTAAGTTGTTGTTATCCACAAGATATTTTTATTTTTATTTCAAACCATAGATATTTTATTCTCCTATTTTCAGTTGATTGTGGAATGGACATGATTACATACTCCTATAAAAATATTAATGGCTTGATTATGTCGTTATTTTCATAAAATTATGTCTTCCCTAACATGTCTATTGACAAGACTCTTTAATTTTTTATTTCTCGAGGTTATGAAAAATGTATAAAATATGATATGAATAGAAGAATATCATTTGTGGGGGATCAATGAGATATTTTAAAGATCTATTATGGTTTAACTAGTTCATAATGTTGTTGGGGGAAAAGATAAATATAATTAATTTTACTGATTAATTATATTTCATAAATCTCTAAAGGACTAATCCTAAAAAAATCATTGGGACATAAGAGATAGAACAATAATTATTTATTTTGTAATTAGATATTATTATTTCCAGGATATTACAATTTTGATCAATGAATGTACGTAATTTATATGTTTTAGGAAATAGATTTTGGAGCTTGGATATGGGGCACTACAATACATGCCATCTTAAGTTTAATAAAACAATTTTTTTGAGTGAAGGGGGGATATAGTAACACAATTTAAAATAAGAAATATAAAAATAGATTCAAAATGAATCCCAAATATTTTCACGTATAATTAAATATTAAAATAATAGAAATATATTTTCATTAGTTTAATTAAATCTTTAGTTTTGATTCTTCTATCTTGTGTTAAAATTTATAGCCCATCAAAAAATATGAAAAAATAATTTCTCAATAGGTGTCGAAATGTACAATATAATGAATCCAATATTTCATCGATTCTTGGGATATTATTATCACTATAATATTATGATCCCACTCAATGTCTTTAAAAACAATGTTCATCCCATCATTTATTAAATTTTAACCCAAAATGTTAAAATTATATTTGGCACATATGAAATTTTATAATAACAAAATAAGACTATAGTTGAAATGAAAAAACTAGAATTTCTATAAAATTTAAAAATTTATTATCTAATTAGAAATTCCAATTAAATATTTAATTTAAAAAATATTAGTTATAATTATATTATTTATAATCTATAACATATTAAATAAAATAATGAATTATCAACTCTCCCACACAAACCCATTTCACTGATCGGAAAATTTTATATAACGTACATAAAAAATTTCAAACTAAAATCAATTGTGGGAAAATTTTCTAAGATCTTTCCCAAATATAATACATTCATGTTTCATTAACGAAAAAAAACTCATGAATTTTTTTCTCAGAATATTTATTTTCATCCTCATGAATCCATACATGTCCCAATCATGTCTTAACTCACATAGAAATTTATGTCACTCTGACCTGATGTAAAATTTATTCTACAATTATTATCATACATGAAAAAAAAATGTATTGAAAAATATTCAAAAACATTCAAACTTATTAAGACCCTGATTCATAAAATTATTTTAAAAAATGAGGTATTGAAAGTTGTTTATATGGATTGGGATGAGTGGGTAAAATATTTTAATATTTATTAGTTTATAAAATAATTCAATTAACATAGATACAGTGGAATTATAATTAATGTGTTGGCATAAGAAAAATAAATCACTACATTCCAAAATATAAAATAAACACAAAAATCAAATATCATGATTTGTAAAATTTGAAAAATTGTAAATTTAATGATTATATTCATCCTTATTATAACCATTTTTATATTTCAAATTTTATATTCTTTTTTATGGATGAAGACTTGAAAATGTAATATAGTGAATGATTAAATTTTCATTACACATAACTTTTGAGAGGTTCATCAGTTATATAAGTAAGAATAATGAATAATTAAATCTCAAATACTTTTTAGAGAATATGACTAGAATAATTGAACTAAAATAAAGACAGGATAAAATCTTGGCCATTAAACTCTTTAATATTCATATAAAAATGAAATATACCCCACATAGAGTATTTATCTACAAAAAAAATAACTAACATTAATGTCCCTTCCCCCACACTCAAACCAGAAAGGGTCATTAAAATATATTAAATGTTGATGTAGGTATGGATATATAATCTTTTAATGTGGCTTAAAAAATAAGGCAATTATAGATTTATAATGGATAAATAGGATTTATGTAATGGGATGTTGTTAATTTTAAAAATATTAGGTTTGAAAATAAATTCATCAATGATATCAATTTTTTTGAGATCCAAATTCTTGAATGAAAAATAATGATGTGTTTTAGATTTCAAATAAGTTCTATGTTTATCTCAATATAGGGACGGTGTTAAATGACTATTTCACAACTATTAATAATAACTCATAACACCTAAAATATATTTTTCATCAATATTTCAATTAAATTTATTAGAATCATCTATGAAACACATAAAAATATTTGAAAATAAAATTAATTGTAAAATTTCAATATTAACAATGCTTCAAATTTTTGTTCCAAAATGATTTCAAATAAATAAAAATTAATTCATGAATTAATAGTGATAATTAATATTAAATTAAATTAAATTTTCATAAAAAGATAATATACTCTTAAAGGGATTGGCACTCCCTAACACAAAAATAAAACCACTCAATCTTATTAAATTACTAATATTAGATTTTTTGAAGTAATCGAATATGAAGGAAAAAATTCAACATGGTTATTTAGAATATGGTGGTTTTAAGTTACATTTATAATTACCACCTTTTATAAAATATGAAATAAAAAAATTACATTGTATGATATAAATTAGAAAATGAAAATATAAAATAGTAACTTAGGTTACCCCTCTGATTGAACTGTGTCTATAATATATAAATCTAGGTAGTGTTTTGGTCAAACCCAATTTCAACAAGGGCATGGTATCTTTGATAATAAATACAACATATTATTTATTCTAGTTTACTTTAGTAGATACGAAGAGTGGAGAACCCAAATAAAAGATAAAAATGACCCCACTCTCTAACTAGGAAATGAAAATAAGTTTGAATTTTAAGGGGTGTAATGATGTAATGAGTATTCCTTGTCATTTTTTATGGATCTCTTCTATAGTAGAAGTTCATATAGAAATAGAGGTGGTAGTTTCATACTTTTGATATCCTCAGTCACATCTACTCCTTCGACCACCACCATATTCGTCTCTTCTTTCGTAACATCTAGGGTGTATTTTAATGAATTCAATTCTATATGATATTAAATTTAAAAACAATTTAATTATTATAGTTTTCAAAAAATATTAAAACATGAAAAATTTAAATCAACACGATTATTTTTATTTTTATTTGATTTTGGGTAAATTTAATCATTTACAGCCATTGATATTTCATCATTTCTGAATTATATGACTCCCTCATCCTCAGTGGTAGACAATTAGTTCTTCCTATAATCACTCTCTTGGGATAAAAGAAAATAGTTATTTAAAACACAATGCATAGTAGTGAATTGTATTTGATAAGAATAAATAACAGAATACAAGAAAATCTAGATCCATGTCCCCTTTGTTAACTTTTTCTACGTTAATTTTTGGTTCATATTTTATTTACATTGTAAGGATTATATAATTATTTTGTAAGAGATGTTTTTGTTATGTTCATTGTCCACCTCAACAATGTCTTCCTCAAATGTATGAATAAAGAGATCTTTTTTTTCCTCTAACACCTATTTATGGGACTATAACATTTAGTAAATATGTTTTTTTGATCATTTTAGATATGAATTATATAAATAGTTTTTCAAATTTTCACAACATTTACTCAATGTTCTACTTGAATTACTTCTCACCATTGTTCAATTTCCACATACTATATAATTTTTTTGGAAAAAATATTATTGAATCTATAATATAAGGATGTGATTTTATCTATGATTCCATTTTTTGAAGAAATCTAACTTTACTAATATTTAAATGTTTTATAATTTTTAAAATGTGAATCAAATAATGAGTAATTTATTTAACTCCAAAAAATAACACTAATTTGGTGAATGTATTCTCGTATACTCTGAAAATATTACTAATTTCTTACTATGTACATAAAAATATCTTACATAGGTTTCTACTATTAACGAATGTTTTATGTAACTCAATAAACTAATAAGATTTTTTTATATTTTTTATATTTATATTTCATTGAAAAATAATGAAAAATGATGATTCAGTTGTGATGGAAAATGAATGAAAGGGATGAAATAAAATTTCTTCACAATATAAATATAGAATGACAAAAATTTAAAATTATTTTTGATAATATGAAATTGATATAATATACTAATTTATTTTTATTTTAACATTATACCTCGTATTAGAATATATTTACTAATGATCCCCTAATATTGTTAACTATTGAACTCTATGGATATTAATATGTAAAAATGAAATTAAGAAATGAAACCAAGGATAACATAAGTAAATAAAATAAAAACCCTTTAATTATAACACCCCAAGCTTCCACAATACGTTTCACTTTGAACAATACAATAGCGTGCGATTTACGCAACACCGAGTTCAAGCACAACACGAACATTCAAAATAACTATTTAAAAAGTACTTATGAATAATAATCACCCCATTTTGAATTTTATTTATATCCCATACAAATTTAACATTCATATTTTCTGTTTATTAGTCATAATATGAGGTCAAATTCAATTTTTCTGATCAAAGAAGTTTTTTTCCAAAATGCAGTTTTTCCACATTTTAATAGAAAATCCATTTTAAATACCATCTTTAACAATTTAATATATTAAATTTGATTAAATTAAATTCTTTTTTAGAATTTGGATATAAAAATTTAGTTTGGATAAATTTTTGGTGTTTTTCTGGTAACATTCATATTTTTATCAATAGTGAAAGATACTAAATTTTAATTGAAAAGATATTTTTTAATTCAACTAATTTATAGTCTTAAATTTTAATTTTAATATATTTTAAGTATAATTAAATTATATATTTATCATTTAATCCAATGTATGTCCTTAAAACTATTTCACTTTTATATTGGACATAAACACAAATCAATCTTTTGATAGTTTTTATTTCTTAAAAAACCCGCTTTCTGGTTTTGACAAAGAGAATTAATTTTAAATTAATTAATGAAACTTCTATATTTTAAATTCTGAAAAATATACATCATTTTTTATTTGGAATATCATAATTAACTTAGGTTGGGTTTTTGGTTTTTTATGAAGACATTAAATTTTTGATTAATAGTGAAAAACACTCTGTTATTGTTTAAATATTCCTTTTTATTTAAATTATTATATCTTTTATTTATATTTATTTTGAGCCAAATAGATACATAATACATATATATGTCCATTGTAATTAATTATAGTAATTTTATAATAAGTTTAAATTTATATTATTTTTTTGAACTTTTTACCGTGTTTTACCCACCTTTATGCACATTTTCAAATTTGCAAAAAAAACGTAATTTTAACACTTCTGTGAATTAATTTTCAATAATTTGGGATACATAGTTAAAATTTATAAGTAAAATTTGGTTCAATAAGATGAAAATAAATTATGTTGATTAGTGACTTTTGAATTTTTTTTACCACAGTTAAAAGAAAATATTGTAACTACGGCTAAAAGTGATGTTATAATTACCCTAACATGTGCCCTAATTCTATCAAATATATTTTTTTCTACCAAAAGAATCATTAGGAATAAAATATTAACATATTTGATATACTTGGATTAGATTGGGACATTTATTATTATTTTATTTAAAAAAAGAGTTAAAAGTTTTAAATTCAAAATTTAATAACTAAAACATTTTTTATATAGGGTTATAAATAATATAAATTTGACTATAAATATTAATTATAAATTTAAAATTATTTACTACATCATGGTATTTAATTTATAATTTTTAGACATTATATATTAAAATTTATTTATGACACAATGATGATGAAGTAATTACTTTATTAATGAACGATTAAAATAATAGATGTTATAAATATCAATATAAATTTAATTTGAGAATTTTAATGAATTAAAATAATTTTATAGCTTAATAAGGCATGTTAGGGTTGATTTAATGATTTATTTTGAAGAAATAATGTTGTTATGACTTTCACAAAAACCAAAATACCAATTACTGTCAAAATTGACATAAATGAGTTTTTAAAACGAATACTATATTATTAATTGATATAATATTCCTAAAAATCTAAAGGATGTCCAAATGACTTAGATACTGTTAGATATATTAATAATGACCCACTTCAGGTTCTATTTGTTTTTATAGTATTTTTAATAACCAATTATTAGAATAATACAAGATGACATGGTAAAAGTTAAACTATTTAACTAAGAGTAAAATCCATGTAATATGGTTAATACGGTGACCTACAATTTTCTAAAACATTTTGGTTGAGAGGATTTAGACCCATACAAACCTTATCATCTATATAATTCAATTTTGATCCATTAAGAACCTAAATTTATTTTATAATAAAATAATATTTCAAACTTTTCCTAAAGTGACCCTCACCTCCCATATAAAAGGGTACTTCCCCATATCTCAAAATAACACCTCCGAAGCCATTTGGCTCGCCCAAAAAATTTCCAAATCTCCTCCAAACTTCCTTAAATTCAACCTAGAGTCATTACATTGATCATAAATCCATCCTTTGGAGCCCTTTTGTTAAAATAAAAACTAAACACCCAAAGAAGTGATAATTATTTTAACTCCTCTTTCAATGATCATGTTTTCTTCCACTCTCCCATTATTTTTTATTTACATAACAAAACTATTACTCTAGTACCTTCTATGTACTGTGATGTTATTATAAATATAGTAAAACTATAGTCATTACTCTATCCATCCAATGAATGATAATGTCACCATGCGTGCGTATATACTGCTTACCGTCTCTACGCCATGGTGTAATTTTTTTTTCAACACTACAGTATTTATATTTATAGAATCATGAGTAATATGTATATAAATAATTAAAATAACATGCTAATTTCTCAGTAAAATTAATATACCATCCAATTCCTCATCTATTATTCATTAAGGAATTGATATCATCGGTCGTGTGTATGTGCGACTTACCGTCTCAATGAAACAATGAGATTCATTACCATGTTCACCATTTAACAATGTTTATAAAAATATATATTATTAATAAGTATGTAATATATAAAATAATAATTTTTTTGGTTATATATATGTTTGTGTGTGTCTGTGTGTGTGTACTTACATATATCTTATTCATTTAATTCTGTTAAATACGATATGAAAACAAAAACAACGTTTATGCATACGTACGGCCTACCATCTCCATAAATGGTGTATATCATTTCATATATATATCTTTTATAAATATTTATATTCTAAATTTATATGGTATATAAATCATGTTTTATATTTTATATGTTTTTAAATCATGATCTAAATGATACGATCAAGAATAACAAGTTAAAAATTGTACAATAAAGAAAGTGATTATTACCCGAAATGTAAATTTAACATATACATTATTATTAAATGGGTAGTATAAAGTAATAAATAAATCATGTATGATATAATAAATATGAATATGGTTGTTGAATAATTTAATAACATACTATGATCATTATAAAAAAGGTTAAACATACCCTCGACCAAAGGAAAGTGCAAGGTAAGGGTTAATTGCTCAATCTCAATATTATTTGCGATTGTTTATGTGTAATATATTTATATGAAATATTTATTATCAATGACCATGTTTCATAAAATAAATTTTGAAATTAATTTTTTGATGAAATATTTATGTAAACTTCATTTCAAATGATTTAACTATTTATTCTTCTAAATCATTCTCATTATTGTCCATGTTTGAATTATAGTTTTAAGGATTTATTTATTTGAACATGATTGTTTTAAAATGCTTATTCCTTTCAAAATATTTAATTTATTATGGGACACTTTGATTAAAAAATATATTTTAAATCTCTTCCTTTATAAATGTGTTACTTTTAAATGATTTCCCAAAAACATATATTTCTCTCAAAAGGGTTTATTGATCATTTAAAACTACGTCATTTTCCTTTACTAGATATTACTCTTTATTAAGGTAGAATTTTTATAATAAAATCATCCATATTGTATTGAATGAGTTATGATATGTTTGACCGTCAATGTGCTATTTTTATACCCTTCAAGGTTTATGGTTGACGTATTGACATTTCGTATGCTAGTTTTAATTGTAATATTTTCTTAGGTTTCAACATTTCCATTTGAGAAATGAATTATACTTAGTATGTTATGGGTGGGGCATGCTATATCCCCTCGATGCCTCAGTAGGTCTCATGAGACAAATTAGTGTCTTGGCATACCTTGTCCAAAATTTTATTTGTCATCATAACATGAGGCCTTGACTATGTGGTTATAATGTATGGTGTTAGGCATTCCCTCATTATGAAATTAATTATTAAATTTTACTATTAGACTAGTAAAATATCCATGTTCATGGTCATATGGTAATGTTTGATTTATTTTATTTATATTATTTTCTTGTTTATGTTTAAAAGGATGTTGTTTTTATTACACATCTTTCCTTAAATGATTATAGCTTCCGCAAAATTATTTACCCTTACAGAGCATCTGAGCTCACCACTTTCTTATGTTTTTTCCCATGATTTGAAGAAGTGTATTATGTTTTATTTTCATGGTTAAGCTAGGAAAATAATGGCATTCTCAATGGTTTATTTATGTTGTGTTTTATGTTTGATTGTGTAATGTATCGTACATGAGTGTATTCTATATTCCATGACTGCTAAACTGACCAGTCATTTCGGACATGATCCCTTATAATCATGCCTATGTATTAACATAATGCACTTGCTCGGGGCTTTTGGTGTCAGTGTGTTCCATTTATTTTCATCCGAAATCCAAATTATAGTCAACGAATATTAAGGGAAATTTTTTTCACTAAAAATGACAATTATTTTAGCTGAGTTATTATACATTAACCCAAAAATTATATCTCACGTTGATTAGTTTTTTCTTCTAAAGGTCCTATTATTTTACATGAGCTTGATCGTTCTATTATTGTCCATGTTGATTGAGTTCTATAGAAATTTAGACATTATTATTTGATTATAATTTATAAATTAGTATATTGTAATAAATTCCAAACAGAAGATCCTTCTGTTTGAATCTATAATAATAAATAATTTATTTTCATAACCTTTTTAGTGAATATTATTATATTTGGAATAAAATTTGATACATTATCAAAAAAAAGAGTGAGTAACTCATTCCCATGACAGGAGATGCTTTTAGTATCCTGAAAGTTTATAACATTATGATTATTAAAAAATTTGATGGTTAATAATAAGTTATTTAATAATATTTATAGGAAATTATATTTTGAATGAATTTAAATTTATAAAATTATAATGTTATAGACTATATAAAGATCAACTATATGAACTCATGAAGTTCTAGATATACAGAGTTTGATGATTGAAGTACTCACAAGACATGTACTTTTACAATTTTCATTAGACAAACTATAAGAAATATCATCATCGAGGGACTTTTAGCGATTATGTTAGATATCATTTTAAATAGATCATCAGATGAATTATTTTAAAAATATACTAGTTAGACATCTAAAAATATAACCATATAATGTCTCTTATATAATCAATCAGATAACGTTATATAGATTTCATTTAATGTATATTATTTCAAATTTCATTACATTGAATTTTACAAAGATCGTTATATAGAAGAGAAAAAAAAATATTATGAGGTTACATGATATATTAATGATATTTAAATATAAATTACATACATTTATTAGTATATAGGATAGAGGAAATATGCGAAGATAAGAAAATCGATTAAATTAATAGTTATACATAATAGAGGAAAATTTTATATCTACAAAATAAAAACATAATAATATGATTGGCTGATGAAGAAGTTACTAGACTGAGTTTATTAGACCAATATCTATTTAATGTTTGATCAGACGCATAATGATCATGAATAGTGTCCATATTATAGAGATATCCTTGAAAAACATTGAAAATACTATTTTCTTGTTCATAAAATGTAACGATGTTGAGCTGTTCATTCAATGTTATTAAATCTATCTAATATTTGAGTAAGTTTTGAATTTATTATAGATACTGATATTTGAAGAAACTTTAATAAATAATGAAGACTATGCTATTTTAGAATCCTTTATGTTGGTTAACAAAAGTCATGTTGAGTGATGAATTAAAATTTGGAGCTCGTTCTTCCTCCATGCTTTGCAGAGGATGTGTGCCTCTATAATGTGGTTATAAATCATTTAGAATTATTGTTTTCTGTAGAGTAAAATTGTGAATCCTAATGTCATGTGATTATAAATACATGAACTCCCCTGATTGAAGAAGTTGAGTTTTGGAGATAACATATCATATGGAGGACCATCAAATACAGGTGAATTAGTTGAAGAATAGCCATCTAGAGTTGTACCCATCATTGTTGAATTAGATATCAGAGAACTAGATGGTGGTGTCCCAAACACCTGTGCATCAGATAGAGTGCATCAGATAGATTTACTAACTATATTCATACTAGTGTTATTAACACTAGAAAAAGGTGAAATAGAGAGAGTTTATTTAAATTAATATTTTCAGACAGTTTTCTTATTGAATAGATTTTAATTTTTTACTTTCGACATGGATATAATGTAAAAGGAATGTTTTTATTAGTTTCCCAAAGTATAATTTCCTGTAATGTGACAAAATTTGATTTAATAGTGTTTGATCATATATTTCTAGATGATTATATTATATACATCAGTGGATATACTGTAGTCGACATGAAATGTAATGATTACCCATATTGGGATCAAATCTTGTAAAAATGATATGTGCCTTGAAATATTTATTAATTTTTACATACATGTGATGTTTAGTTATAAAGTGGAAATAATTGAAACACAAACCCATTCTTATGTAAAATTCCAATAGAAATGAAATTGAAATAAATCATAACAGATTTATACCCACACCCCTCTCTTGCTGGTTTTAAAAATTATAGGGTTCATCTAGTTGTATTAGATCATACAAGCTTTATAGTAACCCATATTTCTGTAGGACCTTTGAATACCCTAACAGGGGAGGGATGAATCAGTGTGTCATGTTTTTCTTTGAAATATATGGATCTTATTACCATGTTTATAGGAACTTGTGAAAATGGTATGATGAAATCGTGCAATAATGAAGAATTCATGTGTAGAGAGACAACACAGAAATTTTAACATTGTTCACCACTAAGGGATAGTCTAAGGAACACACGGTGATAGTTTATCAGTAATACCAATGTCTAATAATCTACAAAAATTGTGGAAAATAGAAGATCAGGCATGGATACTCTCTTCGAGGAACATTTCATTTACATGATTTTAGGGTTAACACACTGCCTCCCTCAGAACACTTCCGTCAACTCCACATATATTACTATATTGGGTGAAATCTTTCTCCATCTGTTAAATTAAAGGTATATTTAGTATAATGTAATTTAAGTGTTTTTATATGACTTTATCAATACTATTCTTGAACCATAGTGATAAATTACATCACCATGATAAACTAATAACTCATCTCGTATATTCAAAACTATCTTGTTAATCAACTCAAGAACTTGTGTGCAATACCTCCACATGCACACAAATTTTGCAATTTTCTAGAAAGAAGAGTTTTTCACAACACCTATCTTCCACAAAACCTGACCATGACATTCACCTTGTCCTGATAGACTCAAGGAACACTCTGAACACATGAATTACTATGCAAAAATCTTATATGCATAACTCTTCCGCATTATAGGGATACAAAAATATATGTTGGAAGAAGTTCTTGATTTTGAAAGGGGGTATCATCATATTTATATATGTCGTGGACCTTGTACAAAAATTTCTAACTCACCATATACATCCCTTAAAACCCTACCCTAGTCATATAATACCACATTCTGATTTTGTATTTGGTGAAACCCCTCATTTTTGTGACCTACTTCAGCATTATTTTTTAGGTGCATGAAAATATTCCTATTTTACAGACGTTCAACATTCACTACATTCCAGATCTCAAGGGGGACACGTTCCACATACATATATTTATGTGATAGTCTAGAAAGTCATATTTGGAAAAATATTTTGATTCACCTTCATCCTTTCATGAAACTTCCTTTTCCTAAAACAAATTTTTTCATCCTTCAAATTTTGGCCCAAAAATATTGAAAAAACAATTGAACAAATCTAACATTAACACAAAATATATCATAACAATAATAACACACATTTCAAAAACTAAATTGTCTAAATAGTATAGATTCAATGAAAACACAAACTAGAATCTGTTTCAAATAAGGAAAAACATTGTTTTTAACAATCTACCCCTTTCGTTTGGTTGGAAATCTTGAGATAAATTCAATAATGCACCAGAAACTATCCAAACCAGAAAGGCAAGAAAAAACTCCTAAAACCCTATATATACCTGATAAAATCAAGTCATATAATAGTAGAGGAGAAGCCTGGATTGGGTTCTCATTCTTTTGAATTCATAAATATTTTCATGCTATGATCTAAGAAAAATGAACGGTTTCCTCATTACTACTAATTATTATCCTGCCACAGAAGTATTACATACTATTTCAACCTAACACCTTATTATTATAATTTCATTTATGAATTTGATATTTTTACTTCATAACACATACTTCTCATCTTTTAAAGGAATCGTTGCATGCTTTGTGAAAATCATGCAAGGATAAAATCATTAAAACAATGAATTTCTCCATTATTACCTTTGAAAATTAATACTAAAACCATTATATTTATTTTAGTGCTCAAAAAATCACTATAGAATCATATCTCCCCCATATACAAGGATCACATTCACAAATAGTTTAATATAGTTAATAAAAATGCATATATTGGAAAATCCATAACCTCCTCATGCACTAGGAGATTGATGTACATCTAGGATCAATTGATGTTAATAAAACATAAGTTATTTAATGAAATAGTGAGAATTACATCCACTTTGTCATCACTTCCAACAAGGTACATTTTAATCACACCATCCACAACAATTTCCTTGATTACGAGATACATGGGGTCAATATGTTTTGTATGTGAGTGCTAAATAAGGGTTTTCTTATGTGAAATCCTGCTCTTATTATCACATTTGTCACCATTGGCTATTTCAACTCCTCACCAGTATCAATTAGTTGTTTATTGATCAATAATAGATGACTAAAAACCTTGGTATTAGAGATTAACAATTTTTCATATGTTATAAGAGAAGATTTTCCTTATTTCTTTCATTACCATCCAACACATTTATTACTAATAAATAATTCTACACAACTTGTGGAATGTTTCTCCATAATATATCCATATAAGTTAGAATCATAAAAGTCCAATTATTCATTATCTCTTACCACAAAAAATTTTATTCCAAAATTGATAGTACCTTTAAAATATCTCCTGATTATTTCAACTGCTTAGAACGATACAACTTCAGATAAAATTAAAAGGTGATCCTCTAAGATAGTTATAATGATGATATCTACCTATTTTGGAGTATAATATAATAATAATCAAATGGAACTCTTGTATATAGTGGTATTCATGGAAGTCTCATCCTCATGATTTCCATGTTCTTTCATAAACACAATCATAGTTTAAATTTCATTGGAGTCATGGATGCTGATTTTTTTTAGAATCTCTCTTGATTATATTTCTAGTGAAATATAGATTTAATAATTTTTTGAATCACCTATAACCCCATGAATTATTTGAGGTCACCAATTATATAAACATTAAATTATGATTTCATTTGATTATAAAATTATTCTAATGGTCCCCACCTTCTTCCTACATATATAATATCATCCACATACACAAGCACCAATTATTGATCATCATGTGAATTCATTACATATATATTATCATTGAAATGAAAAAAATTAATTGAATCTTATTCATAAAATTACCTAGTCAAAAATACAATACTCACAATGCCTACTTTATTCATGGGAGAGCCTTATTTAATATACAAAACATTACATCATCATTTACAGTAAGAAATATCACTGGTTGTTTAATGTTGATATATAATTTGAGAAATACTATTAATAATGCTGCTTCGAAATCCATATGATAAAATTTATATCATATTTGAATTTCCATAGAATGGAAAATCATAATCGATTATATTCTAGAAACTAGAAAAAAACATTTCTTTAACAAAATTTCTTCAACCGGTGCATAGTGTTTATAAACAAAGAATAACATGTTTCAAATCACATTTCCTTAATCATCGGTTTTTTAAATATCAACTCTATTTCAATAAAATTATTATTTTTAGGTATGTCAACAAGATAAAATGAATTGTTCTTATTAGTCCAATCATGTTCGTTGATCATGGCCTTCACCAATAATTCATCCGTCACTACTTCATTGAATGAGGTTGTTTCTATAGTTGATAGAAAATTAGAATGTGATTCATTCCTCAATCTTCTTTTCTATGTAGGTATGGTCTAATCCTGACTGATTTTGGATTTATTGATTTCCTCTCATCTATTTATTCTTTGTTTTTATGAAATTTTTTTTTCATCTAAGGTTTCCTATTCTCAATAATATTTTGAATCGTCATCATTTTTTCATCCTAGAATATTTTTTTAGGAGATCCACTATTTTTAATTTTATTATGTCCATTATAAATTTTTTATATTTCTTCTATCATATAATCATATGAGAATCTGGATGGATTTATGACTTTATCTTCAATGATCTTGAAATCTATTCTTTCAATAATTCTCCCAAGATTATTATTGTATCATTTTAAGGATTTAATATTCATTGAATATCCATGGAATATTCCCTCATTTAAAACATCACCATACATTCCTTGATTTTCTTCTATGATTCAGATGTAATATTTACTTCCAAAAACTGAAAAATTATTTAGAGATGGATTCTTATCATACCATAACACATATGGTGGATTGGTTTCCCCCAAAAAAATCCATATTTGATGTTGAATTTACACTACTTATTATATTGATGAGAAATATGCCTCTCAATTAGTATAGTTGAAGACACATTATTTACCTATCGTATTATACACTCAATTAGTCATTTTCTAATAGGGTTCTCACTTCAAAATCATCAATTAACTATTCCATGTATTAGTAAGTAACATTATAATTCTATAGTTGTTTATTCTCTTAAATTTTCATATTGTGTATTCTTGATTTGGGGACTAGTTTAATTCTCATCAATTCAAAAATAACCCTTATTATAATAATGAACTTGTTGCTTCTTTACAGAATAATTACACAAGTTATTCTCATATAATCATAAATAAAATATATGAAGTTACTCTCTCTATTTTTCCACCTATATTTATTTGACCACCAAGATTTTTATGGATGAGAATAAAATGAATTGATTCCCTATTGTTCCTCAGCTGAATTAATCTACCAAACATCTTTCCTCACATGGAAGAGTAAAATTTATTTTTTAATTCATGATTTATATTTGGAATGTAGAAAAGAAAAATAAACATTGATATATGTTCCATGTTCTTTTGATTACTGTGGCCCAACCTATAGTTCCACGAGTTGTTTTATACTTGAGTGATTATATAAGAAGTGTTCTCTTTAATATCATCCTGGTATAAATTTACATATGTTCTATAAACATTCATTAGAGGGTTACATATCTTTCTATTCATAGTGTACTCATTATGATTAAATGTAACTATTAATCCAGAGTATTAGAGTTTACTCACACTTATGAGACTGTGACGTAAATCGTCTACATATGGAAATTAAGTTATCTCTAAATCATCTTCTTCATGTTTTTTACCTCCACATCCTTTCAACATTATTGAACTATTATTTCCATATATCATAGTTCAATAAACCTTTTTCATTAAATTTCTCAATAATTATTCGTTTTAATATCATGTGATATGAACATCCACCACCAAAAATTCATGTTCTACTATTATTTTTAGCTTTGAGATATATTTATCTAAGGTTAGATTTCTCGATTTTCTTCTTTTCCATCCATCTGATACATGATTTTGTAGAGAATAAAGATGGAATTTCTGATCAATTTTAAACATGAATGGGTTCATTATAGTCATATTTTTCATCCAAAGGATAATACCTATTTTCTATAGTAACTCAACTATGTTGATGTGAATCTACCTTCACTGTGTTATTTTGGAATTTTTCCATGATTTATTTTTCCTACAATGAATATCTACATAGACCAAGCTAGGATAGTCAAAAAATATACATAGAATCCATTTCTTCATTATTATTAATGTTACAGTCCCATTTATTTTTATTGACTTCCAATAGCTTCCCCAGTTATATATCTCCATTCCTCCTTACAATATGACATTTTTATGGCCCCAAAATCCATATATTTGACATTTATTAAATGTAAATATGTTTTGAAATATATTCCTCCTCATGTAAACTTATTTAGTAAAATTATTTTACCGGATATCACCTCTAGATATTTGAGGATTATTTTGAACTCTCTTTTTTGTTTCCATTGCGGCATTCCTTGTAATGAAATCAGGTGCCTTTTTGATTTTTCTGACATTTTTCTTACTTCAATTTTGTCTCATCCCATTTCTCTCATATAATGTCAAAGAATCACATCCAATTCCACTTTCCCCATACATGTGGATCTTTGATCACATATGGATTTCTCTACTCCTTCATAACCACATTTATCATTATCAAATAGATCTGCATATGAGAATCATTGAAAATGTAATTTATTATTTGTTTCCCTACATTTTGAATCATTTTTAAATATACTCATTAGAATATAAAATTCTTCTTCGTGTGCCTCTATTTTCTTGGAATTTTTATCTACTCTAGAGGTAAAGACATTGGTGACTTTTCCTTCCCCTTCAACCATCAAATTAAATTCCCCAACATCTTCTGAACATTAAAGAGTGGTTAAATATTATTTTTCTCATACCTATAGTCAATCAACTTTTATGTAAATCTAATACACATAATCATATAAATCATATATAATGGATCTAATACCATTGATTATATTTATTTGAATGAGAATATTATCAAGAGAATTATCAAGTTCCACCTTCAGATAAAAAATCCCCAATAAACTTATTATATATATCTATTGGTAGTTTTAAATTTTCAATTATTCCCATTCAGGATGGTTGGGTTTCAGATTTAATAGTTGGTGCTTCATCATCCAAAATACATTATTGTCTTGTTTTCCTTTGATATAAAATCTCATTCTCTAAAATTTATTTCTAGATTTAAAATCCTCCTTTTGGTATATCCTTTTTCTAGGGCATTTGTAGGATTCATACTTTACTATCATCATCATCAAGCTTTCTTATTCATTGAGAGGCAATGTGACTTATTATACCACATGAAAACAAATGAAAGTGGAATCTTTTATCAAATATCTGTTTTACTCTCTTCAATTTATTGATAAAAAGATAAGGAATCTTGTCTTCCTCATTGACAACATCAACATTATCTCTATAAACCTTTTTTTTCATGTAATTGAATTCAATTTCATTACATACATGAGTGGTTTCATCTTTTGGGATGACTGTCATGATATAAAACACTATATTGTATAGTAGATCATCAACATAATGTTTAGATAGATCCCTTTTCATAATTGATTACACTTTTGGATTAAATATAGGTGTAAAACTTTTTATGATTTTTTTCACAATGTCAATATCTTTACTTTTTCACCAAGTCCACAAATGTCCAAAAAAACCAATAATTCAATTAATAAGGGAAAATTAATTTCCCTCAGGATCTATTTTCAAATCCTCAAATCTATTCTACATAACAGGGAGTTTATACTCCTTCAATTTTTTATCTCATTCATATATATTTATAGTTTTTCCAAAATAGACATGGCTGAATGGAATCTCATCAACACTAGATAAAATTAATATAATTGAGATTCAGTAAGGGAATTTTTTTATTTGGAATCATCATCAAGAATTTTCATATCTATTTCATTCATTGGTAGTCATGTCACATTAGTGACATGAATCCCCTAATTAGTGGAAAAAGAACATCTATCATAGTTGATCTATGATGATAACTCATAATATTCTTCCAAATCAAGATTTTTCATCCCCAAAATACGGTGAATCCCCAAACATTCCCAAATTTACCCATAAAAACATGAGTGTACAAATTTATCTCCAACAAAATATATCATCTGATACCATATATGAGACTCCATAACACCCCGATAGGGGAAGGGTGAATCAGTGTGTCACATCGTTCTTTTCAGGTGACGTATCATATTCCCATATTTGTTGGAACTTGTTAAACCTTTCTAATGGAATAATTTAGAAATTAATCATTCACATTTAGAGAGACAAAAAACAGTTTTACTTGGTACACCACTAAGGGATCCTCTAATGATCTTAAATCAAAAGTGTGTCAGTAATACCAAAACAAACTGATCTTCATGGATAGTTGAATACAGTAGAAAATAAGCAGTCAATATGATCTTGGACCAATACATTCACAATATTTTTTGGATAAAACAGTTCCCCCCTTCAAACACTTACATCAACTTCCCCAAGCTCACTACATTTGGAGATGACATTCTATGTTTAATGAGCTAATGGCCTAATCATTATATTAGAATTTATGTATTTTAAAATGACTAGCACAATACTCTTCTTAAACTGTAGTCTTGATTTATTTCAATTGAAATCATGGATAAAAAAAGATAGATATTCAAAACATTCTCGTCTCTCAAATCAATAACTTTCACGAAACAATTGTAAAAGAACACAAATTTAGGAATTTTTTTCAATATAACTTTCTTGAAAAACATATATTTCATGAAACATGAACATGAGTTTCACTTGATCGTGATAAAATCAAGGAACACTCTATACAAAATATTTACTATGCATAACTTTTCTTAATGAAACTAATTTGGGAAGTAAAGATACTAAATCTTCTTTGGATAATTTTTAATCTTTTTACTGGGGGTAGCATCCTATTTATACTATTTTTCTACCTTTTGATCTTGTTTTTCCCCCACATACCTCTTTCCACGGAATATTATCCCAATCAGGGAAGTCCATATTTTTTATTTTTATTTATAGTGCCCACATCATTTACACCACCCACTATATCATTATTTTTTAGGTGAACAAAAATCTAAAAATATCATGATAGATTTTCTATCAACCATTTCAGATCATTTTTTCAACTCTTTTTATTTTACATATTTTGATGTGATAGTATGTGAATGCCACTTGTTACCATGTTTTAGATTCATCTTTCTACATAAACCAAAATTTGTTTTCCAAAATAAATATCTTCTTCCCCCAAATTTTGGACCCAAATAATTTGAAAACACAAGTAAACAAAACCCCTTCAACATTGATGTATGATGATCCTTTATAACACATGATATGTAAATTCCTTCATAAACCTATTGTGTATTAAAATAAATCGCATAATTTACTCCATTTTCATTAATGAAACCCCTTTTTAAAATAATATTTCATATAAATACATTACTTATTTTTATATTAGTGTTCATTCAATTTTATAAAACAATTCCTAATGATGATAATGATCTAGTTTCCATAGAAAATAGGATATATAATAAAATAGTTCATAAATTCACTACATCGTCTCCAAATTGGTTCTTCTAAATTTTAACCATAATTAGAAATATCATACATAATATCTTTTTTCCAAAACTAGGGAATGGAAACATAATAAACAGTTTGCAGAAATGCTCTATACCAGTAAAAATGAATATATAAATCATTAATTAAACCTAACACAAGCATACTGGTATGATTACATGATTAATAAATTTTAGAACGCTTCCATTAAAAAAAATATCATAATCTAGAGTCACAGAATAAAGATTAGTAGTTCATAGTACATGAATCCTAAAAAAATCAATAAACCCGAGCCTTGAGATCATAAAAATATCATAAGACATGGAATTTAGCCACACACATAAGCATATAAAATCATTTCCTTATAATTAAGGGCTCACTTCCATGACTACCATGACATAATGGGTGCACTCACCACACCATCGTAATATTCATGGTTCACTCCCATGAAAATCCATGTGGACATATTTCCTTACTGAACTGGGCTCACTCCCCATTCCAGTTCTATTTATCACATAAGATATCGATATTTACCCAATGTATTAGTGTTGTATAAATTTTTTCCCACCCTTAATATAATTAAAATAAGTTTAATGTGTTTAATAATATCATAAATATTTCATCACATATGATTCCATAGAATGAAATGGGTTTCCAAAAATCTCATCATAGCATAACCCATAGAAAAGATGAAAGTTTCAAAAACATTTCATGTTTTCATTTGAGAATAAACCATGGGAAAGTGATGGGTTTCATAAAACTATATTCTTAATAGTCAATAACCCTTTAGAAAAAGAATAATTATTATATCCATTGATCATATCCCTAGATAAAAATAAGTTAAATAAGGGGTTGTTGAGTTTGATGAATAGAAATACCATTACCAGATCACTAAAACATTATTGTTGAAAATTTACATTACACATTTAATGTCAACATTCAAATATTTAAAATTCAAAAAAATAGCATATAAATTATTTTATTTGAAAATAACATTTTGTAATTATAATGTAATATTTATATTATTGAATGGTCATAAAGGTGGGAAATTTCATTCATTCCATATAAGAAAAATGAAATGATTTCTTTCAATTTTTTTTAAAAATTCTATGAGTTACTCATTTAAAAAAAGATAGTAAGGTTAATTTTATTTTATTTTTTTAAAAAGTATTTTTTTTATTTAAAACTAAAATTCTATATAATAAAAATAAAAAACATGTTTAGTTTTTTAGAAAATGGGTTTATGGAAGTATATGTTTTTTTGTCTGAAGAATGAAATATTTTTGGTTTTCATTAAAAACATATTTTCATTCTCTTAAATACTTAAATTTTGGAAAATTAAATTAAAACATGATTTCTCCAAAAAAAACCATTGGATAATATAGTTCGTGTGTGAGTTATGAGGTATATCAATAGATTTCATAAATGAAAACATAATCATAAATAATATTTATAAATAATGGGATTGGGACATAAAACCCATACCAATTTTGTAATATTTGGGCAGTGTCCCACCCCATGTTCCACTAAACTAGTCCCCAAGATGGTGGACCACTATTCCAAAAGCGCATCTCCAAAAAATTCTGAGGATACCGACAAGATGTTAGGGCTATGGGTAAGACAGTGGGGATACTATGCCCTTATAGGATGAGATATAACCTAACAGAAAACAATATACATAACAAGTAACTAAAGCATAGGGAAAAGGAAGATAGTAGAAGAAGTAGATAAATAACCTAATAGAATAAAAAATAATTGTGAAATATGAATATTCATTACAGATACCATGATAATGGTTATTCATGATTCTAAAAATAAATAAAAGTGTAGGGTTATGGGGTACAAGAATAGACTATATGATAACAACTACCAAAAGACCAAATAGATATTAAAATGTAGAATCTTGAGCATAGTCTGGTCCTCTACGCTTAAACTATATCCCAAATAGCAAAGAAATCATGAATCAGATGTGGCAGGCTTCCCTGACCCCATTCCAGTGAACATAAAGTCTACTCGGGTGCCAAATGGTGACCACACAGTGTGTGATATATAATCTCAGTAGACTGGAACCCACGGTGTCTTGAGATTTCCATTAAATATTACAGAAAAATAGTAGTGTTTCATATATATAATAAAAACAAGAATGATAAAAAATTAACTAAATTTTTTTGTGTTCCCAACAGGTCACCCATCCCATACAATTTACATCGTCTTAAGTCACAATTATGAATGAAGTACCTGGTGAACTAGAACACAAACACACACACACATAAATATAGCATGGTCAAATTAATATTATATACCAAATAAAGGGTCATTCCCCCAATCTTGTGCAATGTTATGGGGCTCTAATCCATATGTGAAGACCATGTGCACTAAAAGCATAAGAAATGTATCACCAAGAATTCAGAACCTCTATGAAGTATCAATAAAACATTCGGTGCATTTATATTCAAACATATAATTTTAAATGTTGAGTCCAAGACTGTCTCGAAGGTATCGCATTGATACATCCAAAAACTTATATCCAATTACAGAAGCCCATCCAAGGAAATTCTATTAATAGTCAATGTGTCGCTCATGGATGGTAAAAATAAGTCAATCCCAGGAATCGCTCGTAAGGGACCGAGTATCAGACGAGGCTTGGAATATCCATTTTTCCAATGGGTCTATACTCAGTTTTTTAGTGAACCAGTATCACCGAATATTATAATAAAAATCCCTAGTAAATTCCTTGCATGGTGATCCTAAAAATTGCTATCCTAGCATGTTGTTCTATAGCCTATAGAGCATAAAGAGGCTAATTGTGGGATCTTAATATAGGAACCATGTTCTCCCCCCAGCCAAAGATTATTTAAAAAAAATGAGAGACATATATGAATATATATTTATAATAGAGTTAAATTTTTGATTGAATCAATATAATTAACAATTAATTTCCACACACACCATTTATTCATTCCCAACAGTCACAACTAATAACATTAACAAAATATTAAAGAGAACTAGATCCTAACTGTGAAAGAAGATGAAATTTTATTTAATAAGGGTAAAACATGACATGATTTCTAAAAAAAAATATTTATGAAACAAATTCAATGAATAATAAGTTTATGGATTTTGATTCATCCTAAATAATATATTCAATTTAAAACATGAACAGAAATTGTTTCAGAAGAACACATCATTAATAATTCAATGACTCAAGGTCATAAATAAAATAAGCCAGTTATGTTGTTGTACACAAAGGGGTGTACAAAAACATTGAAACAATATAATAATGGGATTTTTCTTAAACAAAGGTAATAAGGATTATGGAAAATAATTTAATTTAATTGATACAAATTTTTAAATATTTTTCGGTAGGAATAGACGAGAGGCACAAAGGTGTGAATTGAAATAGGAAATTAAACAATGGGGAAGAATAAAGAAACACTACCTCATTGTCATAAAATATTCAATGCCCCACGATAACCATTGATTTTACATAATATAGAAGAAATTAGAGGATTTTACAAAAAACAAAATTTTGAGTAAAAACCTTCAACAAAAGATCATGCTATAGAGAGTGGATGAAACTCAAGGATTCATTGTGTGTAAGATTATTCTTAATTAGAAGTTGACTGCAATTCAGACAGTGAAGAAAAAAAATGGTTTATACCCATTTTAATTATTTTTCACATTATAGCTGATTAATTATTATTAAATTATTTATTTTTTTAACTTTTTGATTTCAATTTATTTATTTGAATTTATTGTATTTTTTTAATCCTTATTAATTATTTTTAACCCAAAAATTACACTAGGCCTTGGTGAATTATTTTTCATAATGAAATATAACCATTAAAAAAGAAATTTCTAATAGAAACTAGCAACATACCCCATGGCCATGCATGTTGTGTCACTTTATGGAATTTTTATTAAAAAATTAAATAGTCTACATTGTGGTCAATGTTAGGATGTTATAACCTCTCTTATTTAAGACAACTCATTCCAAATATTCCCTTCTAATTGTAGGGTAAAATCTCCTATGAAATGTTTAGGCCACTAGGAACACACATCAGTCTCCCCTCCCTAGTCCTTTTCTGGAACGCGTCCATGTTTCCTTATCCCCCAAAACATTTGAAAATTCCTTCCTTGAAAAACCATCATTATATGATCAATGATTTGAATCAGACTCTTCTTAATGGATGCATCCACCTCTATCTTGGTGTCGTCGGGAATTAAAGAATGAAACATGTTAGAATGATACTATTGATGCTAAGAGACATGGAAGATTTCATGCATGGAAATGTAACTCTGAGGTTATAACAATCGATAGGCCGCCATCTCCTCTCTCTCCACTATCTTGAATGTCCCAACACATGTCGGCTATAATTGTTCTTATCTCCTAATTTTCATATGTGCCAACCATGCTGAAACACAAAGAAAGAATTGATGTCCCACCTCACACTCCAGGGGTCTATGATGACAATCATTATATGAATTATGTTTGGATAGAGATGTATCCATACGCTTCTGAATTAGCTGAACAAGCTCATAATTCTCATGAATGAGATGAGTACCCAGAAGATATAACTCATCTTCTATAATCTAGAATAATGGTGAACAACAATATATACTCTTGAGGGCCTCATATGGAAACTTATCAATTGTTTATTAGAAGTTTTAATAATAAGAAAACTCAACTACATGAATATCTTTAACTCAAATTCCACCAAAATAAAGGATATATTCCCAAATCATATACTGTGGCATCCAAATGGTTTTCACCGAATTGCCATCAATCTGGGGCTGAAATAACTTCTCATAAGAACCTATGAACCCACTTCCTCCTACAATACATGCATTAATCACAATATGAAATGGGAATCTCAGTCCAACCTAATAGAATATGGAACAACATGAAGTCGAACTATATTAGACAGGTATAAAGTGTGGGACTCTGGTGAACCTACTGACAATCACCCATACTGCATCACATCCTAGAGGAGATATTGAAAATCCTATAAATAAATACATGGGGATGTTGCTCCATTTCCAAATAGGAATGGACAGAGGGTGTTGGAGCCTAGTTGGTTGTTGGTGCTCTCCCTGAACCTGCTGATAGGTGGAACACCGGGTAATGAAACCCAGTATTTTCTTCTTCATACCTCACCACCTCTACTGACGATGCATATCTATATACATCTGGGTATATCTTGGATAATATACCCTAACAGAGGCATGAAATTCCCCAATCAACTCTTCCCGAATGTTGGAAGTTACCCTCATACATCCACGATAGGAAGAGTTTTATAACTATCAAAAACCTAACTAGTGTGTGGTTTCTCTCCTATAAAGAATTCCCTCATAGTGTCCCTCTATATCAGAGAACAATCGCACACAAAAACACTCTAGAATAGAGGATGTCACTACAAGAGTTGTTATAACTGGTTGTCTGCATTGGTCTTTAAAATTTAGATGCATATCAGACAACCAATCCATTACCTTACAGTCACTGTTGGCTTTCTAGATGGTGTGTGTCTTTGTCTTGCAGCTGAGAGAATCATCCAAATCATTACCCTTTCCATGTGTATAATCTAGGTCAAAGATGAATAATAATAGGTAATTGATGCACCTTTGCAGCATCAAATTTAAGTCTCTCTATATGGATATATATTTTGAGATTTTATTATACATGTAAAAATATAAATTTCTCCCAAAAAGTTCTGTCTCCAACAACGTATATCATTAACCACATGTGATTATTTGAGATCGTGTGTTGGATTTTTGTATTCATGAGGCCAAAACCAGAGGGATCTATAGTCTACGACTCGATCACCCTACATCAGGACTGCACACAATCTAACTCTTGATGTATCAAAGATAATAGAATAACTTTTACCTTGCTAAGGTGGAATCGGAATAATATCTATCACGAGTCTTTCCTTTAACTCATTAATATATTTCTCACCAACATCAAACTAGATTAACTTCACAACCTTCTTAGTTAGGTCCATATGAGGCACTGCAATGTCGGAGAAATTTAAGATGAATTTTTTTAATATATATCCTTCCCTAAGAAGATTTTTATGTCAAACTCATTTTGGATTGCTTCTAGGAAACTACTACGCTCACTTTTTTCCCGTTAAATTGATATGCCTTCCCCAGATATGATATTTTCCCAGAAGATAACCTCATTGATCCAATGTGGCATTTACTGAACTTTGTGTGTAGCTAGTGTTATCTCAGTGAAATCACCATGATATCATGATGGGTTTCATTGTTGTGTCTAGGGCGCGAATACACCAAGATGTTGTCTATAAAGACTACCACTATAGAATAAATGTACATGGGGAAAACCAATTCATCAGATCCATGAAAACTGATGTCACATTTTTGAGACCATATGACATAACCAAAAATTTATATAAGCTATACCTTCTTTGAAAATATTTATATAGTATATCTGGTGTTATCACATGCACCCGAGGATTGCCCGATCTCGGATCGATCTTTGAGAAAATAGTTACTCCTCAAAACTCGTGGAAGAGGTTTTCAATAACATGTAACAGATATTGATTTCATACCGTAAAATAGTTGAGTCAATGTTAATACACACAAAATATGAGTGTACTATTTTAATTATTGGTGAAAAGGTCTAGTGAAACCCATTTTGAGGTACTAGGTCTGATGAAACCCTTCATTTAATGAACATGAAGCTGCTTAATGATTTCATATAGCTCTATTGATGCCATCCTATAATGAAGAATGGACATTGTTTCCACAGTTGGAACTAGATCAATAATGAACATTACTTCCCTCATATGAGGTAAGATGGAAAAAATCATTAGGGAATATTTCCCTAAAACTATCCACAATGGAAGGGAATTCCACTAAAGACATTACCAGATCACTGAGAAAGATACTTGCTGGCTGACATGTCACTCTACCCTACCCATAATTATTAGGTTCATATGTATCATCCTAGATATCCCATTATACCTTATATATACCATTGGGTGTTGTGAATAACACATTATATTGATAGAAATCTACATAGTCATGAAGTTAATGAACCAATCCATACCAAAAATGGCATCAAATTTAGTCATCTCTAGGAAAAATAGATTCAAGAAGAATATATACCAGCCTATTTCATGGGGGAACTCCTGTTACTCACATAATCCCTCTATTATGACCCTAAAGGTGTATTAACAGACATAACCCCAAATATGTAATATATGGGAGGAACCAAACTCTCAACAGTTTCTACAGATATGAAATAGTGTGAAGCACCATTATCAAAAGATCATAAACTAAAATAGAGGAAACAAGGATAATACCTATAATCGTATAGGTCCTCAGACTCTACTATTCATGTTCATGATTCACTACATACATATTAACTGAACGTCATCCCAGAGGTTCTTCCTGACTAGTCTCTGCAATTTTATTCTACTGGCAGTAGTGGTAATGACCCAAAATTTCATTAATGAAAATTTTTATTGATGTAATTAAATGTCATATTATGGTTATATAAAATGTAAAAATCATTGGTTTTAGGTATCTAGATTTTAAAATATCAGTACGAATTGTGACCATTTCTAATATAGCCATTGGATAGTGATCACATGATTAGTATAAATATAGGGCTTTAACAATTCCAATTTACTCAGACAAAGGAAGTGATGGCCTCATCCAGTAGACTTGCCCCATACAAAGCCCATTTGTTAGAGATCTAAAACGAGGTGGCATAATCGGGCTTCTCTCTTCACCTAGCCCAAGCCGATAATGAACACATTAAGATCGAGTGGAACCGACTTCAGGAGAAGTGGATGTTAATAGAGATTACCACCAGAGAAATGTTATCCAGGCCACCCCAAGAGTCTGTCACCATCACAAACCTTATACTTCAGTCCTATGCGGGTGTTATAAGGGGTTATGTTACAATACCCTATCACTATGACTATTTACATTGTTTTCGTATAAATAATGTGTATTCATTTTATTATTGTTACATTATAAATAGGTTTTAAAGCACAACTTGTATTTTAATTAATATTGAACAATGAAATATATTTTTATGAAATAATGAATTTTTGAATTAAATTATATTTTAATAAAATATTATTATTATTAAAATAATTTTTATTAAATTGAATTGATTATATATTTTTATGAATGCAATTGTAATTTTTATTATGGTTCAAAAACTTTTTTTGTCAAAACCCATGAATTTTTAGTATATGTCAGTTTTTTTCTAAAAGTAAAAATTCAAATATTTATCAAACAATTTAGATAAAATTTGTAATATTTTTGGAATCTGGAGGTCAAAATTATCCAACGGTGAATTTTTCTTAATTTTTTGAGACAGTCGAATTTTTGTGTAAAATTTAAATACCTTTTAAATATATAATTTGTTTTATGACATCATAATGACCCAATAGTTATGTAATAAAATAATATAAACATTATTATTTTCCAATAAATGTATTATCATTAAAATAATGTGATTTGGGTTTGTTTTATTTTCTTTACAATGCATCTGTGGACACTTCAAGGCTTATTAAACATTTTGTCTTTTTAAATTGTTTTCCTTGAGAGTGTGACTGACCTCCACATAAGAAACCCTATTATTTTAATAATTTCGGTCATTGGACTCATAAACTATTTTTTTACAATCCCCTTTGGAGAAAATCTTGGGCATTAACCATGGTCTAGTTTGTGGTTTTGATTAGTTTATTGTGAGGTGTCCCAAACCTAAATAATAATGAATTCCCACTCATTTACTATATAAACCCACCATATCTCTCTCTTTCTCTTCACTCAAAGACTTTTTAGTTTGACCAACCATTGACCTCCTATTTCTAAAATCCTCCCAAGGTTCCCCATGCTCCTAATAAGACTCTCTCAAGCCTCTCACATGCATTTGGGATCACACTTCCAAGTAAGAGACTACCTTTCTATTTTTGTCCTAGTTTCTTAATATTATTATGCCCTTTATTTAAATTGAAAATGATAGGGTATGACTTCTCACATTCCACATACTACCCTCTTTATTTTTGGATGATGGGAGACCCATTTCACTCTTATTAATGCCTCCCATGTACTCCTATTACCATGCCGAAATTCCATGAGGGATTTCTCTCTCCTCTTTTACATCAAAGTAATTATTATGTATTATGAATCTAAATTCCATTAAATTTGTTGGTACATGAATTTATATGACCCCCTTATTGTAAAATTCATATAATTATTATGAGGCACCCTTTTATCTCTCATCAACCATTTCCTTGAAGACTTATGTTACACTGTTATGTTGCTGAAATTGAACCGTGTTTCTTCCAAGGCAAGATCGTTGTGTAGTGAATACCATACCCATATCTCAATAAATGGTATTCACCATTATCAACATATACATATTTAATGGTACATTCATTTATTCATTATATATTACTTAATCATGGATTAACTTATGATGTTGATTGATTCCATGTGATATGATCCATGTGGCACACTTATGCATGGAATGAAATGAATTATAAGGGTGCACAATGATAGCGCTTCAATGCATTGGGAAAAGTATAGAATCATGATACATCATGTGAAATGAGTCTTTACTCATTATAATTCAAGTTAAATGAGGGTTTACACGTACTTCATGTGCAATGAGTGTTTACTCATGCTCCATGTGCAATGAGCTGTTGCTTAAGCTATTTTCAGGTTTAGTGTTGTTGCCACATTTTCATGTTATGATTATCATGAATTATCATGCATTTACGTTAATTTTTATCTTGATCTCCATTGGTATGCCTATTGTCCAAAATTTATTGTATTCTTCATGTTATTTCTTTTGTAATCCCTTACTGGGCTTTATAGATCACCATTTTCTTATGCATGTCCTCAGGAAAACCCATACAATGCTATGTACGAGGGAATATAGTGGTCATGTAAAGGAATATTCCAATAAAGATGTTGTGTTTAATATTTTATGTCAGTATGTAATGTTCCTAATCCCAAAATACACTATACCTCTCTATGTTAAATGTTTTATCAAATGAAGAGTTTATGTAATAAATCATGTTTATGTATGTAATAAAGAGCACGATTGTTATAGTTGGTATCAAAGGATAGGTTTAGTTATTTTTTGGATTAGGATTAGAAATCCCTAGTGAATCCATAGAGACAAGACTAAGTATAATAAAATAATCCTTATGTTTTGGTGAGTATTTTGTATGTTGAATATCTAGAAAATAAATCCATATCTCGATACATGTAGGTAGAGGTGGCTCTAGAACAAATGTATCCTAGGGGTAAAACCTGAAAACACCGCTTTGACCTAGACTCAAATGGGAACTGGTGTAAGACAACATGCCTTGATGAACTCTTGGTTACAAAACTCGTGGGGGATATGCATTGGTAAATTCACAAGATTATTATGAACCATTATTAAGGGAATTAAAAAAATCCCTATGATTATACAACGGATAACATAGATTGATGCTTATAGATTCGAAATAAAAGGAAATAAGCGTAATTTTTAAGTCATCGGCTTTGTCCATGGATTAAACTTTAATTGTTACCCCTAATATAACATTCATTAAGGAATAATAAATCGTTATAATTCAAAACGTTTTATATCACAATTTTATCATGTCCAGAGGGTAACTCAAAATTTGATATGTTTTATCCACAAGATAAAGGATAGTTTCGAGATAGAAGGGGAAGAACCTCATACAATACTCTTGTCCCTTCCTGAGGACATACTAGCTATAATTATTTTGATGCCAAGCTCGCATATCATTGAAACCATTTCCCATTTCCAAATTTCTTGAAAGACGCTCTACGACATATCTAACACCTCCTACATACCACGGAATCATCAAGGATCATGGCACAACTATGATCAAATATTAAACCCCCAACTCTACCACCTTTCAAGATGAGGGAGGCACCGTCAAGGTATTCTCAAATATTTCACCCTATCCATAGAGTATGATGAACTATTTGATTTTTAGAATAGTTTCTGAAGAGGGAGACCTCCAGAAGTCTATATATATATATATAGTATTATCTTCTAGTTTTGTTGGATATATAGAAAATATATTAGAAGAACCGCATTTCAGAAATTTCAAATCCGACTCTGTCAGACAATTTTACCAAAACCTAGTACATAGTGATTTTTTGAAACTATATTTTAGAAACAATATTTTTTTTAAAAGTGCATCTTATTTTCCATCGGTATGATCCATATTGCATGGACATTGTCTTAATTAAGGAAGTGGAAGGCTTTGAATGTGAATTGATGTATTGTTGCACTAAATAGTCCCTATCTCTCCATGATCGACATGATAATGAGGGTTGGGGAATTCTTAATGGCGGTGGGTAAGAAACCTCGATGCCATGTTTAAATTTCAGAGCTCTTTTGGTATGTATTCAAATTGTGAGGAAATTTTTTTCATAAGTGGGGAGGATTGTAACATCCCAAAAATTCATTAATGAAAATTTTTCTTGATCTAATTAAATTTCTTATTATGGTTATATAAATTGTGAACATCATTGGTTCTGTGTTTTTTGATTTTATAATATCGTTATGAATTTATCCATTTCTAATATGGTCGTTGAACAGTGATAACATGATTAGTATAAATATAGGGCTTTAACAAATCCCATTTACTCAGACAAAGGATGTTATGGCTTCATCTAGTAGACTTTCCCCATACAAATCAAATTTTTCAGAGCTTGTAAAGGAGGTGGCGTCGTTGGGATTAGATCTTGACCAAGATGAAACTGATCTTGAACACATTAAGCATGAGTAGATGGGACTATGGTTGAAGTGAATGTTAATAGAGATTACCACCAAAGCGATGTTATCTGATCCACCCCAAGAGTCTGTCACCATCGCATACCGTACCCTTTAGTCTTATGCGATTGTTATAAGGGGTTGTGTAGGAATACCCTAGCACTATGACTATGTACATTGTTATTGTATAAAGAACGTGCATTCATTTTATTATTGTTACAGTGTAAATAGTTTTTAAAACACAAATAGTATTTTTAGTTAATATTCAACAAACTAATAAATTTTTATGAATAAATTGTTTTCGGAATTAAATAATATTTTAATAAAATATTTTTATTATTAAATTAATTTCTATTAAATATAAATGATCATATAATTTTATGAATTACATTATAGTTTTTATTAAGGTGTGAAACCTTTTTTTGTCAAAACCCATAAAATTTTGGTCAGTGTCTATTATTATATTAAAAGTAAAAATTCAATTATTTATAAAATTATTTAGATAAAATGAATAATATTTTTGGAATCATGTCATCAAAATTATCCAGTGGTGAATTTTTCATAGTTTTTTGAAACAGTCAATTTTTTGGGTAAAATTTAAAAACATATTAAATATATAATTTGTTTTATGACATCATAATAACCCAATAGTGATTAAATAAAATAAAATAAACATTATGTTTGGCTAATATATTTTTTAAAATTAAAATAATGTGATTTTGGGTTTGTTTTATTTAATTTACAACACTTTAGTGGACCCTTCCAGGATTATAAAACATTTTGTCTTTTTAAATTGTTTTCCATGAGAGTGTGAATCAGCTCCACATAATCAACCATATTATTTAAAGAAGTTTAGAAATTGGCCTTATAAGATATTTTTTTCCACTCCCCTTTGGAAGAAACCATGGACTGGGTTTTGGTTTTGATTAGTTTAATTTGTGGTGTCCCAAACCTAAATAATAAAGAATTTTTTCTCCACTCTAATATAAACCCACAAAAGATCCCACTTCCTCTTCACTCAAAGCCTATAGAGTTCGACCAACCCATGCCCTCCTCTCCCTAAAATCCTCCCAAGGTTCCATAATCTCCCAATAATCTTCTCTCATGCCTCTCCTAGGGATTTGGGATCACACTTCCTAATATGGGATTCCCAGCTCTCTATTTTTATCCAAGATTAATAATATTGTTATGCCCTTTTATTTTCAATTAAAAATGTTGGGGTATGTTTTCACACCTTCCCCATACTACCATTTTTATGTCTGGATGATTGATGACCCATTTATCTCTCATTGATTCCTCTCATGTACACCTGTTACCATGCTATAATTATGTGATAGATTTCTCCCTCCTCTTTTACATCAAAGTAATTATTTTGTATTATGAATCTAAATTCCATTAAGTTTGTTTTTACATGTATCTATATGACCCCCTTAATTTCCATTTCTTGTAAATATTATGAGACACCCATTTCCCTCTCATCAATCATTTCCATAAATCATTATGTCACATCGTTATGCTGCCGAAATTGCACCGCTTTTTTTCCAAGCCAAGATCATTGTGTAGTGAATACCATACCCATATATCTATCAAGGGTATTCACCTTTATGCAAATATAAATATTTAATTTTACGTTCATGTATTTATTCCACATTACTTAATCTTGAAAAAACTTATTATGTTGATGGATTCCATGTTATATGATCCATGTGGCAAACTTATGCAAAAAATGAATGGTTTAAGAAGGGTGTGCACTGATATCACTCAAATGAATTTGGTAAAGAATTGTATCATGATACGTAGTGTGAAATGAGTGTTCACTCATTCTAATTCATGTGCAATGAGGGTTTAGTCATGCATGATGTGAAATGAGGGATTACTCATTCTCCATGTATAATGAGCCTTGGCTCATGCTATTTCCATGTTAAGAGTTATTGCCACATTTCTATGTTATGATTATCTTGGTTTATGAGGCCTTTATGTTCAGTATTCTCTTGTGATCCATTGTTATGAATATTTTCTAACTTTTATTTTATTTCACTTGTTATTCCTCATTTATTCCCTTACTGGTCTTTATAGCGCACCCTGTTCTTATGCATGTCCTCAAGTTATCCCATGCAATGCTATGTATGAGGGAATATAGTGGTCATGTAAAGGTTGTATTCAATAAAGATGTTTTGTTTAGTGTTTTATGTAATTATTTAATGTTACTAAGCCCCAAAGACACTAGACCACCTGATCATCCATGTTGTATCAAGTGAAGAGTTTATGTTATAAATCATGTTTAAGAATGTAATGACGAGCAGGTTTGTAATAGTAGTGTACTGGAATATGGTTTTGTCAACCATGACCTCCACATCCCCGACTTGACTGGCTAGTGGAGAATGAACTCCTAGTCTAACTTATATCCATAAATCACATACCTGATAGAGGCACAATCACATATCCTCTACCACTAGATTCTGAAGGAAAATAATGGTAGTAACACTGATGGTGACCCATCTTAACACATGGTCGACACTCTATCGAGTTCCTTACATAATAGGTTTTCTTATGGTAAATCCTACCGCACTAATGACATTTCATAGGGTCTTAATTATGTGTTATTTGGAAGGATAATACGCCATGTTAACCATAGAAATGATGCTTCTTACTTTGTGAAGAACCATTACCTGACTTCAAAACGAAACCTCCCAACAAACAGGATCATCTTGAAAAAGATTTCATTCCTTAAATAGGGACTAATTAACAATATCTATAATGATATAAAAATAAAATACATTCACTTGTGAGAATATGGATTATACAAATCCATCCTCAAAGTGTCTCATAATCATCTATACATCTCCCGTTACAGATGGGGAAAATGTTGGAGTTGTGTGAATTGAATATAATACTATAACATTACAATAGAGACCTATTAAATATCTAATAACACTCTGGAATGATCTTATCTTAGATTATGTGGGAATAAATAATCATAGAAAGCTCTCTGAAAGACTTCTCATACAATGTATCGAGTATTCTCTGCCTGAGAAATGGAATCCCACCAACGCTTAGTGGGGTCATGATGCATAATGACAACAAGTTTTACCATCTGCACAGGAAACATCTCATGTTTTTTGAATATAGATTTCATGGATTCGATCCATGACTCAGCATCATTGGTACCAACATCCCCGATGATTTTTGGAGGTTGTTGAGGCTGAAAGTCTTGTGTCAGCTCTGCCATAGTCAACGAAAAACTGGGAACACTTTAAACTGACTATATAAACCTCAAGAGATTATCCTTGTACTGGTAGTCATCTCATACCAGAGGATTATGATGAGGTTCAATAATATATGAGGCACTATAGGTTGTTCTATAGGAATAACTACAGGTGGATGAAAACCCACCAACTCTGTAAAGTGTCATCACTACTCTCCTTGCATACGACATGTGTATGTTGTGGTGAAATTGGTACACAATTTCCAAATTGATACCTTAGACTAGATTTGATTATAGATGATGGAAGACATTAAAGGAGTAGTATGAAAAAATGGTAGGTGCATGTCCTCCAAGAACATGGAATAACTGGTAAGGATTCAATATAATGTTGGTAGGTATGTGGCCTGCCTCTCGGTTTATGAAATAGATAGCCCGCTTCAAGAGATGGGTCTAGATAGAAAGAGAAGATGTATTAGATGAACTACTAAGACACATACAAAGATTATATTTATAACCAACATGCACTATAAGATATTATATTTAAACACAACAGGACTCACATTCATATCAGAAGTTGCGTGCTAAAAGTAGATATGGAGTGCCAATAACCATGTCATTTTGACCCTCGTGGTGCCTAATATGACGCATGTAAATGAAATTACTTCATGTCACTGGTATAAAATATTAAAAATAATCCTCCAAATATTTAACATACCACTAATAGAATAAATTATCTGTGTCAGAAAATGATGAAGTCGTAAAAAAATAAATCCCATAATCAATAACATAAATCCCAACCCAGGATATTTGGATTTCCCCTATACATGGGTTAGATAAATCCAAACACATGGTAAATAAAAAAAATCAGATTTCCAAGTCATATATATAAAACAAAAAATAATAAAAAAGGAAAAAAACTCCTCTAATAAAACTTTGCCTCATCCATCCCTATGTGCCACTGAACAAGGCCTCAAGATGATGGGCCAAATAACCTCAAGAATATCTCCACAAATATTAGTTGATACCAACTAGCAGTAAGGGACTTGGTTATGGCTATGTGGAGAATATTCCCTCATAAAATAAGGTATAACATTTAGAAAAACAATATATATAACAAGTAGTTGAAGCATAGATAAATACCAGATAGTAAAAGAAGTGGTTAAATGATCCAATGAAATAAACAATAATTGTGGATGATTAATCACCACATTTGATACCATGATAACGTCAATGTATGATAGTAAAAATATGTAATAGTGTTGGGGAAAAGGTTAAAAGAATAGAATTTATCCTAAAAAAACTAGAAAATGTCCAAATAGAAACTATGACATGGTATCTCATGTAAGGAACATCCCTCTTCCCCTAATATTCATCCAAAATATAAAATTAATAATGCATCAGAACCCACATGCTTCTCTGAATCGATACCGACTCACATAATGTCTAATCAGGTACCAAAAATTTCTTTTGAAATGTGTGAAATATAATCTTTGTATCCCAGATACCATAATGTCTAGACCTTTCCATTTCATTCTGTATAAAAATAGAATTGTGCAATATATATATATATAATACAAGAAAATTAAATAAATAAAAAAACTTACTTTGTTTGAGTACAGAAGAGGACACTCATCCCATACCACCTTCTTTCTCATATGCTAGAATTCTGAATGGGATACCAGGTAATGTAGAATATATATATACATGTATATATAGTAAGCCATAGTTATATTATAGACCAAAGGAATGGGAATACCCCTAAGAATGTGCTTATTTTTGGGGTCTAACCGATATGTCAAAACCAATCTCAGTAAAATCCCAATATAAGTATCATAAATAATAAGAAAAATCAATAAAGTATTAATAAAAATATCAAATTAATTTATATGAAAGCATTAAAATTTAGAGGTGGAGACCGAGCCCATTCCAAAGGTATCACTATAGTAAATCCAATAAATTATATCTAATGCCATGATCCCATCCAAGGAAATGCTTTTGAATGTACATGTTTTGCTAATGGATGGTAATTGTGTGTCTGTGAACAGTATTACATGTAAGGGACCATGTATCAGCCATGTCATGGTGTGGACCTTTTTCCAACAGATATATCCGTGATTTCCCCTTAGGTAACTAGTATTACTCAATAGTATAATAAAAATCCTAGATAATTCTCTTTCTTGGGAATCCTAAAACATCATATTTCTGTCTTGTTGTTCAATAATCTATCGAGCATAGAGAGTCCAATTGTGTATTCTTAATATATGACCCACATTCTCTGCCATATATATATACATATATATCACATAGCACTATTAATGAGTGAAACCATCTAATTTACCATTTAATTCCACTCTTTCTAATTATTCATGCCCAACAATCATGGATAAAAACATTAACACAATATTAAGCATTGCTGTAACTTATCAGGGAATGCAGATACAATATAATTTAATAATTTTAGAAGGTTAAAGTACATATAAAACAAAATTATTTGGGAAACAAATTCAAGGAAAAAAATTCATCATTTCGGATTCATTTGAAATAATTTATTCAATTAAAAAGTAGAACCCAAATTATTGCCCATGAAAACATAATATGTAATTAAAGACTCAAGGCCAAATGTAAAATATGCCAACTATGTATTTTCACCCAAAGGGGATTCCAATAATATTGAAAGCCCTTGAGAATGATATTGACCTTAAAAAATGGTTTTAAGGAGCCAAAAAACAATTTAATTAAATTAATACTGTTTATTATAGATTTTTCGGTATGAACCAAAAAGTAGTACAATAGTGAGAATTGGACGAAGTAACAAAATGACATGAATGAATAAATAGGCTCGACCTCATAGTCATATTATGTAACACCCCGAGATTTTATGAAACATATTCTTTTTAATTTCATTAATGTCTTGTGTTGTATGCTACACCAAAAGAAGCTTGGACAACACACATCCTTGACTTGCCTTGCATTACACTCAATCGCGACCTTCCTCGATAGCGTGTGTAGTACGCAATACCGAGTTTCACTAAACAACGATATGCTATTAAAATATTATTAAAACTTGCAGTTATGAATAATAATAACCAATTTTTGAAATTTTGAAATTTTTATTTTTCAAAATGGACGTCATTTCTGGATTCGGAATATCAAAATTAGCTTAGGGTGAAATTTTGGTACTTTTCGGATAACTTTCATTTTTCGATGAATAGTGAAAATTACTAAATTTTAATTAAAAACAACCTTTTTAATAGAAATAATTAATAGTGATAAATTATTAATTTGAATAGTTTTAAAGTATATTTAGAATATATTTTTACAATTTAATACAATGTTGGTTATTGGATTTAATTTCACATTTAAACCAGACATAAACAACTGTCAATCTTTTGATAGTTATTATCTCTTAAGAACATGCTATTTGTTTTGACGACGAGAATTAATTTTTAAATTGATTAATTCAATTGATATGTTTTGAATTTGGTAAAATAGAAATCATTTTTTAATTCATAATATCAAAGATAGATTAGGCCTAATTTTTGGTATTTTTCTGAAAACTTTCAATTTTTGATGAATAGTGAAACCACTAAGTGGTAGTTAAAAAAACTCAATTTTTCATAAAACTTAATTTTACCGCTTCCGTGAGTGGAATTTCGAAAATCCGAGAGGCATGGTTAATATCAAGGACTAAAATGTGGTTCAATGAGATGAAAATAAGTTTTGGTGAATAGTAACTTTTTACTTTTTTTTACCACGGTTAAAAGTAAATAGGGAAATTAAGGGTAAACATGATATTATTATTACCCTAAAAAATGTCATAATTCTATTGGACAAGTGTAATTCGAACAAAAACAACCTTTGGAATAAAATATGACCATTTAGACCCACTTGGATTAGATTAGGACATTTATTATTAATTTATTTAAAGAAGGGTTAAATAAGATAAAATCAAAGTTTAATATGTAAATCATTTTTAATATGGGGTTATACATAAGATAAATTCGACTATAAATATTTATTAGAAATCTAAAAAGATTTTCGACATAATGGTATTTTATTTGTAGTTTTTAGACATTAAATAATTTAATTTAATTATGACACAATGATGATGCAGTAATTATCTTATTAAAGAAATATTGACATAATTGAAGTTATAAACAACCAAATAAATGTAATTTGAGACTTTTTATGAATTAAAATAATTTTCTAGGTTGACATGACATGTTAGTATTGCTTTAATTAACTATTTTCGAACTAATCATTCTGTTATGATTTTCACAAAAATCAATTACTAAATAGTGTCAAAATTGACATAAAATAGTTTTTAAAACAAATATTATATTAGAAATTGTTATTTTATTCATAAAAGTCTATGGTTCGGCCAAATGAATTAGATAAGGTTATAGATATTAATAATAAACAACTTGGGGTTCGTTTGGCTTCTTATAGTAAGTTTATTAACCTTATAGTATAAGAACACAAGAAGACACGGTAAAAGTAAAATTATTTTACTTAATGTTAAATCTAAATGATAAGGTTAAAATAGGAACCTAAACTTCTCTAAATTCTATTGGATGAGAGTATTGAGACCCATCCCCACATTATCTTCGAAATTAATCAATTTGGAGCTATTTGAAATCGAATTTGACTTTATAATAAAATAATAGTTTTAGTTATTCCAAAGGTGCCCCTCTCCTCCCATATAAAAGGGCACCTCCTACCTCTCTTCCTCACACCACTTTGAGCCTTCAAACTCGGACAACCCCTGCCAAATTCCCTTCTCCACTTCCCTAGAAACATACTATAGGTTCTGGTCTTCCTCAAAGACCAATTTTAGTGCCCTAAAAGGAGATCTCAAAGAGGCGCTTCAAAGAAGAGGTAATGCCCGTTACTGATTCATTCATCTTTATTTCTTCTTCCACTTATTCTTCTTCATTAGTTGTTTCATCATGATGTTAGATCATCAGTATCACTCATATACTGATATTTTATTATAAGTATGAAACAACCCAATTTCACCATATATCCATCCTACGGAAAATGACATCACCGTGTGTGCGTACGTACGGAATACCGTCTCCACGCTGTGGTGTAATCTATTTTCCACCACCACCATACTTGGATGTGTATAATGGTGTAAATAATAACTATATATGATTATTTTAAAGTGATATTGATTCTGAAATAGTATACATACACTCCAATACAGTCCCACGATCATGAAAACGATATCATCGCTCGTGCGTACGTACGGACTTCCATCTCCACGACACGATAAGATTCATTCTCCACTTTAACCATTAATGAATGATTATAAAGTATATATAATAATTAATAATGAAATATATGACATAATAATGATTCTGGATTTATGTGTATATATATGTATGTCATCTACTTAATTCCATTCAACTCAACAAGGAAAATAAAACAGCGTTCATGTGTACGTGCAGTCTACCGTCTCCATGAACGGTGTATTTCTTTCCATTTACTGATCTATTATATATATATATATATATATATATTCTGAATATATATTATATATAAATCATGTTTTATATTCTGGAATTATGTAATCATGATCTAAGTAATCATATGAATAATTACAAGTCAAAACACAGACGACAAATGAAACGATTTTACCCAAAACGCTCTTTAACATGGAATTTACAAAAGAACGGGTAATATAAAGCCATAAGTGAACCATATATGATATCATAACAATGAGTATGATTATGGAATAAGTAAATGACATTATTTATATCATTATACAGGAGTTTCAGACACATACGAAGCAAATCGGACCTAAGGTAAGGGAAATATCACAATATCATTTTTATCCGAGATTGTTTGTACTTTGGCATTTACTGGGGTGAATTTTATCATCCACTTCTATGATTCCTCAATATGTAATATTTACATCGTTCTACAATAGTTTATATCCAATTTTACCCTTAGGTTATTTTTTAGTAAAAGATATGAAAGGAATCTTTTGTCATTTTTCGTACGAGGTACTTTTTGACTTTACTGACAAATGTACGAGAAGAATGTTTTCTTAACTTATACGACATGAATGGATTTTTAAAACATTATTTCCAAGAAGCTTCCTTTACAAGTTTTCAAGTTAATTTTTAATCAACTTCTTTTAGTTTAAAATTGTATGACATTTTAAGAATGGAAAAATGTTTTTGAAGTAGAAAGGATATTTTCCTCAAGAATGGAGTTCAAGAGTTTTATCAAAATTATTTTCCATCTAAGATAATATATGGTTCTGTTTATATCCCTATTATTACATCGATTTTATTATGTTGTGATGGAAATTTTTTTATGAATTTCTTTAACTGATATGAATGGCTTTACGATGTCACGATGTTTAAGATTCCCATTTTTATTACATGGGTTATGCTATGATGTTTGATTTATGATTTTTGTGGAACACATAAGAATGGTTTAATTATGAGATGGGTGGGACTTATATCTCCCTCCAATGCATTGGGTAAAGATTTTATATCTCATGAGATAGACATGGCTAGAACGGTAGGTTATACAGGTTCAGTGAAACAGGACTGAAACGAGGAGTGAACTCTGCTCAGAAAGGGACTTTGTCCACTAAGATAGTCTTGGAAATGAGTCTTGACTAATAAGAAATGATTATCTATGATTATGTGTGTATGCCAAAAAGTTTCATGTTTTACGTTATGATTATTGGGATTACATTTCACTGCTATCATTTATCCCATGTTATGAAATTATGATCTCTTTTGCATGTTATGATTTCCAAAAGATATGTTCTTATGAATATGACGTGATTGATATTTCTTTTGTTTACCCTAACTGAGCATTTGAGATCACCCTTTTATGTTTTATTTTCCCCAGGACATAAAGAAAGGATTTAGGTTTAAAAAAAGAATATCTTTATGGGAGATGTTGAAGATCTTTCACCACGATTAGATGATTATATTCAGAGTTTCCAAAGACAATAAACTATTACGGTCCTTGTGTGTGTGTTTTTTCTATGTACTAAGTATTCTGCAAAAGTAATGTAATGTCCATGTACGTTAAGCTTCAGGTCTCTACAGTTGGTATCAGAGGAAAGGTTTAGTCAACCTTTGGAAACTAGTATGCGAAAACGTTAGTGAGATCCCTAGAGATATTTCTAAGGTATGTCTAGGGATGTCCCTAAGAATAAGTATACGTATAGGATATAGTCCTAGAACTATGGTAACGATATTAGATTAAACCAAATATGTTAGATATTGATGTTACTCCCCTTTATTATGAATTTTTCCTCTCACACTATTCTTTTGGGGTTTTAGACGATGGTTGGAACCCGAAGGAACCGTGTTGACCAATGCAATGGACAATGCAATTATTGTCCTCCTGAACAAAAAAATGTCATGGGAGATGGAGTGAAAAATCTTATTGCTATACCTACAAAAGCTATGAATCATTCTGGAGTTCCAAATGAGCAGAGAAGAGAACAATATTCTATTGATTCCTTCATGAGGCAACGCCCACCTTCTTTCAGTGGGTCTTCTGATCCACTTGTTGCTGAACAATGGATTAGTACTACTGAAAAGATATTTTTAGTTCTTCAATGTTCTGAACATGATAAAGTCATCTTAGCAGTATATTGTTTAGAAGGTGAAGCTGATCAATGGTGGAATCTTATCAAGAATATGATGCAAAGATATGAAATTTAGTCCATGGAATGGGACGAGTTCAAGAACTTATTTTTCAATAAGTACTTCCCTCGTATTCTTAGAACAAAGATGGAGAAGGAGTTTATTGAACTAAAGCAAAAGGATGATGAATCTGTTGGTATATACGACGAGATTTTTACAAGGCTTGCAAGGTATGCATCTGGATTTATTATCCAACCTGAAAGTGAAGTTGATCTATTTTTTAGTGGCTTAAAACCAAATCTTCGAAGGGCATTAGCTATAAGAGACTTTAGTAGCTATGAAGAAATTGTGCGTTGTGCTATCAAGGTAGAAATGGAAGTTGGTGTTACTTATCCATCTCATAGTTTTGACAAGAAATGAAAGATGGAGTTCAAGGAGAAATCTCAGAATAATGGTGAAAATAATATGAATGTTTCCTTATGCTCAAAGTGTGGAATGATGCGTGGTGGAGATTGTCTTAAAGGGACAAGTAAATGTTTCAAATATGGAAAGGAAGGTCATCCGGAATTTGAATGCCGCAATGATGGGAAGAAGATGCCTAATGATGAAAACAAAGGAAGGGATACACATAATGAACCTACTACACTTCAATGCTTCAAGTACAAGGAAATGTGGCATTATGCTAATAAATGCCCTAATCCAAGGGTTAGTGATGATCGACATGAGCAACCACTTAAGGAAAAAGACAAAGGGAAGTCACATGCGATCACTATTGGCGATGTTGAATATGACAACGATGTGGTTGAATGATTAAGTGTTTATGTAATGGGATTCCAGAATAATGTTGTATATAGTATCATGGAATATTGGAATATTTATGTTTTGGTCTATTATGGTTTTCAATAATTTTATGGCATCGGTAACCATGAAAAGTGATTGAGTTAATTTTGGAAAGCAGATGATATGCACATAATGAAGGGATAAAGAGATTCTAATATGTTTGATAGTATTCATGAGCTCATGATTGATATAAGGACTAAGTGATATCATGGTTTGAGGATATAGAATTTTGAGGATTTTGGTATGTGGAATGTGTTAACTTTTATCTGCATTCATGTTTTCAGTAAGGTTCAATGGATATTCATTTTTCAAGAGAATACATGATTAAGGTATTCACATGATTGTAATTTGACCAACAAGAGATATCTTATGATATATGGGGGATAAATGATGGCATTCACGTGATCATTTTCTTTATACTATGAACTTGGACCGAAGTAGTTTAGATAATCCTAAAGATTGGAATGGATTATGTTGGACATAAGTTAGTATTGTTTAAGGATAAAACTTTTTTGATATTGTGGATGGGATGTTATAGTAATATAGCTTTAGAAAAAGGACAACCTGTAGGACGGGTGACAGCTCAACGCGTCGGACAAGGCTGTGGGGATCGAACCCACAACCGAAGTGCGACTGGCCTTTATCGCCTACCACTGGCCTACAGGAAGTCCCTGTTTAGTAGAAACTAGTTTTATTATATTACGAAGTATGATATATGAAGTATAAGTCCATTTTAGGAACCATATATGATTGATCTCACTATAGATGGACTTATGTATTTTTTGATAACTTTTCTAACCTTTTGTTTGAGACAGATGGAATGACCCATCATTCTATCACATGATTTTCTAACACATCACGAATGAAAAATTCAAATTCATTTCTTTAAGAGATGAAGTGGAAATTGTCCAAAGAACGACAAACGGTGAGACTATACCAAAATCACGAAATTATTTCTTCTAATTCCAATTTCATCAACTTAGGGAAATGATCTTGAAAACCAAAATGTTGTCCTAGTGCTCTTATATCTGATGAATCAGATGGTACCTTAGATCGTCACAAATTTATGGATTTGTGATTGTTGGCTTTTCCATAGCCATGTTCTCTACCACTCTCCATCAGAACATGATGGTTAGATTTCTCTTCCATATCCATATTTTCACCTATGTGGAAACCCAATGATTAGTTTATTTGGGTAATAGTTACGTTTCATACTTTTGTTTTTGAAGATTGGTTTTGGTATTCCTTTTTATGATGTGAGTTTCTATTAAAGAAACTATCGAATAGTAAACCATTTATAACCCCGATGAATTTCGAGGGCGAAAATCATTTTAAGGGGGGTAGAATGTAAAACCCCGAGATTTTATGAAAAATATTCTTTTTAATTTCATTAATCTCTTGTGTTGTACGCTACACCAAAAGGAGCTTGCACAACACACATCCTTGACTTTCCTTTCATTACACGCAATCGCGACCTTCCTCGATAGCGTGTGTAGTACGCAATACCAAGTTTCACTAAACAATGATATGCTGTTAAAATATTATTAAAACTAGCCGTTATGAATAGTAATAACCACTTTTTGAAATTTTTTAATTTTTATTTTTCAAAATGGACTTCATTTCTGGATTCGGAATATCGAAATTAGCTTAGGGTGAAATTTTGGTACTTTTCGGATAACTTTCATTTTCTGATGATTAGTGAAAATTACTAAATTTTAATTAAAAACAACCTTTTTAATAGAAATAATTAGTAGTGATAAATTATTAATTTGATTTCTTTTAAAGTATATTTAGAATATATTTTTACAATTTAATACAATTTTGGTTATTGGATGTAATTTCACATTTAAACCAGACATAAACAACTGTGAATCTTTTGATAGTTATTGTCTCTTAAGAACACGCTATTTGTTTTGACGACGGGAATTAATTTTTAAATTAATTAATGCAACTGATATGTTTTGAATTTGGAAAAATAGACGTCATTTTTGAATTCATAATATCAAATATAGCTTAGGCCCAATTTTTGGTATTTTTCTCAAAACTTTCAATTTTTGATGAATAGTGAAACCACTAAGTGGTAGTTAAAAAAAATGAATTTTTCATAAAACTTAATTTTACCGCTTCTGTGAGTGGAATTTAATAAATCCGAGAGACATGGTTAATATCAAGGACTAAAATGTGGTTCAATGAGATGAAAAGAATTTTTGGTGAATAGTAACTTTTTACTTTTTTTACCACGGTTAAAAGTAAATAGGGTAATTAAGGGTAAAAATGATATTATTATTACCCTAACACATGTACTAATTCTATTGGACAAGTGTAATTCGAACAAAAACAACCTTAGGAATAACATATGACCATTTAGGCCCACTAGGATTAGATTAGGACATTTATTATTAATTTATTTAAAGAAGGGTTAAATAAGTTAAAATCAATGTTTAATAAGTAAATAATTTTTAATATGGGGTTATACATAAGATAATTTCGACTATAAATATTCATTATAAAGATAAAAAATCTTCCAACATAATGGTATTTTATATTTAATTTTTAGAAATTATATAATTTAATTTATTTATGACACAACGAAGATGCAATAATTATCTTATTAATGAAATATTGACATAATTTATGTTATAAACACAAAAATAAATGTAATTTGAGACTTATAATGAATTAAACTAATTTTCTAGGTCAATATGAAATGTTATTATTGATTTGATTAACTTTTTTAGAACTAATAATTCTGTTATAATTTTCACAAAAATCAATTACTAAATAGTGTCAAAATTGACATAAAATAGTTTTTAAAACAAATATAATATTAGTAATTGTTATTTTATTCCTAAAAATCTATGGTTAGGAAAAATGACTTATATAAAGTTATATATATTAATAATAAACAACTTGGGGTTTTTTTGGATTCTTATAGTATGTTTATTAACCTTATAGTACAAGAACACAAGAAGACACAGTAAAAGTAAAATTATTTTACGTAATGTTAAATCTAAATGATAAGGTTAAAATAGGAACCTAAACTCGTCTAAATTATTTTGGATGAGATGATTTCGACCCATACCCACATTATCTTCGAAAAGAATCAATTTATAGCTATTTAAAACCGAATTTGACTTTATAATAAAATAATAGTTTTAATTATTCTAAAGGTGCCCCTCTCCTCCCTTATAAAAGGGCACCTCCTCCCTCTCTTCCTCACACCACTTTGAGCCTTAATGCTCGGCCACCCCTGAAAAATTCCCTTCTCCACTTCCCTAGAAACATCCTATAGGTTCTGGTCTTCCTCAATGACCAATTTTAGTTCCCTAAAAGGAGATCTCAAAGAGGTGCTTCAAAGAAGAGGTAATGCCCGTTACCGATTCTTTCATCTTTATTTCTTCTTCCACTTCTTCTTTTTTAGTTGTTTCATCGTGAAGTAATAACATCAGTATCACTCATATACTGATATGTTATTATAATAATGAAACAACCCTATTTCACCATCTATCCATCCTACGGAAAATGAAATAACCGCGCATGCGTACGTACGGAATACCGTCTCCACACCGTGGTGTAATCTATTTTCCACCACCACCTTATTTGGATTGGTATAATGGTGTAAATAATAACTATATATGATTATTTTAAAGTGATATTGATTCTGAAATAGTATACATACACTCCAATACAGTCCCACGATCATGAGAATGATATCATGACTCGTGCGAACGTACAGACTACCGTCTCCACGACGCGATGAGATTCATTCTCCACTTTAACCATTCATGAATGATTATAAAGTATATATAATAATTAATAATGAAATATATGACATAATAATTATTCTAGATTTATGTGTATATATATGTATGTCATCTACTTAATTCCATTCAACTCAATAAAGAAAAGAAAACAACGTTCATGCGTACGTACGGTCTACCGTCTCCATGAACGGTGTATTTCTTTCCATTTACTGATCTATTATATATATATATATATTCTGAATATATAATATATATAAATCATGTTTTATATTCTGGAATTATTTAATCATGATCTAATTAATCATATGAATAATTACAAGTCAAAACACGGATGACAAATGAAACGATTTTTCCCAAAACGCTCTTTAACATGGAATTTACAAAAGAACGGGTAATATAAAGCCATAAGTGAAGCATATATGATATCATAACAATGATTATGATTATAGAATAAGTCAATGAAATTATTTATATCATTATACAGGAGGTTCGGACACATACGAAGCAAATCAGACCTAAGGTAAGGGATATATCACAATCTCATTTTTATCCGAGATTGTTTATACTTTGGCATTTACTGGGGTGCATTTTATCATCCACATCCATGTTTCCTCAATATGTAATATTTACATCATTCTAAAATATTTTATATCTAATTTCACCCTTCGGTTAGTTTTTAGTAAAAGATATGAAAGGAATCTTTTGTCATTTTTCGTACGAGGTACTTTTTGACTTTTCCGACAAAAGTACGAGAAGAATGTTTTTTTAACTTATATGACATTAATGGATTTTTAAAAAATTATTTACAAGAAGCATCCTTTACAAGTTTTCAAGTATATTTTTAATCAACTTATTTTAGTTTAAAATTGTATGACATGTAAAGAATGGAAATTTTTTTTGAAGTAGAAAGGATATTTTCCTCAAGAATGGAGTTCAAGAGTTTTATCAAAATTATTTTCCATCTAAGATAATATAGTGTTCTGTTTCTATCCCTATTATTACATGGATTTGATTATGTTGTGATGGGAATATTTTTATGAATTCCTTTATCTGATATGAATTGTTTTACGATGTCACGATGTTTAAGATTCCCATTTTTATTACATGGGTTATGCTATGATGTATGATTTATGATTTTTGTGGCACACATTAGAATGGTTTAATTATGAGATGGGTGGGACCTATATCTCCCTCTAATGCATTGGGTAAAGATTTTATATCTCATGAGATATACATGGCTTGAACGGTAGGTTATATCGGTTCTGTGAAACAGGACTGAAACGAGGAGTGAACTCGGCTTAGAAAGGGACTTTATCCACTAAGATAGTCTTGGAAATGAGTCTTGACTAATAAGAAATGATTATCTATGATTATGTGTGTATGCAACAAAGTTTCATGTTTTATTTTATGATAATTGGTATTACATTTCACTACTATGATTTCTCCCATGTTATGAAATTATGATCTCTTTTGCAGGTTAAGATTTCCAAATGATATGTTCTTATGAATATGACGTGATTGATGTTTCTTTTGTTTACCCTTACTGAGCATTTGAGCTCACCCTTTTATGTTTTCTTTTCCCCAGGACATAAAGAAAGGATTTAGGTTTTAAAAAAAGAAGATCTTTATGGGAGATTTTTAAGATCTTTCACCACGATTAGAAGATTATATTCCGAGTTTCCAAAGACACTAAACTATTACGGTCCGTGTGTGTGTGTTTTTGCTATGTACTAAGTATTCCGAAAAAGTAATGTAATGTCCATGTACGTTAAGCTTTAGGTCTCTACATATTATATCTCAAGATCCATGAAAAACATTGATTTGACGTAAAATAGAATATGCCCAAGGATTAAAAAAACCCCAATTTTGGGTAAAAACCTTCCACAATATATCGCATGATGGAATGTGGATGAAACTAAAGGATTCATGGGTTGGATGATTATAAATACAATGTGGTTCACTATGCTTCATATGGGGACTAATATGGCGTATAGATGGAGGTTCACTGGGCTTATGAAGTTAAGAAATTGGTGGCACACCACCTGAAGAGGAGGGGGCATGATGCATTGTGGAGAAGAGAGGAATAGAATAGAGGGAAAAAAGAATAAAATGTAAATAAATAGAGGGGAAACAAATAAAATTAAACGAAAAAGGTAAAAAAATTAAATATGTAAATAAATCCAAAAATTGAAAGGATAAAACAAATAAAATTAATAAAAATGTGTTAAACCCATTTTAATTATTTTTCACTTTACATCTCACCTATTGTTTATTTTATTATTTATTTTTATTTCTTTTTCATTTCATTTCATTTCATTGAATTTATTTTAGTTCTTTTTTAATTATTGTTAACATGAACATTTCTCTGTGGCATGGTGAATTATTTTTCCTAATCTTACACAAACATTAAAAAAATCATTGTTGATCAGACCTTTAAAAGACTATATGGGCATAAAATCTGGGATAATTTAAGGAATTCGAGTAAATAAAAATTAAACAGACTATTCCATGGTTGATATAGAGATGTTAAAATTTTAATCTTCAGGAAAATGAAATAAATAACCTTTTATGGATATTAAAATTTATTTAAATTTGATAAAATTAATCAAAAAAATATTTCATTGGCTTCTTTAATACTAATAATAATAAACAAGTGGTGAATATGACATGTGTCTCATAAAAATAAAAGTGAGATAAAAATCATTTACCTTGTATTCCACTTGCTTCGATGGAACTCTACCTTCGTATATAAGAATTTTAATTTTTTTTAAAAATATATATCATCATAATTTTAATACTTATAATATTATATATCTCCCTAATATAAATATAAATAATAATTCATAAAATATAGAAAAATCAATTATATCGTTCATGCAGATGTTTGGTCGTATGTACACGTGAATGATGTATTCAATTTTTGAAAGATGAACAAAAAAATGTGAATAATAATTCATCTATATCCTATATATTAATTATTTATGTTATTATAACTATCCATGTACAGTGGAAAAGAAAAATGAATCACATCGCTTCGTGGAGGCAGGAGTCCACACATACACATCAGAGACATTATGATTTTCCAATAGATTTAATGGTAAGAAGGTAAGCATGATGTAATCCTTCGATTAATATAATAATATAAAACTAATCATATTTAATCAATAAATCCAACATCATATCCTTCTATGAAATACGGTGCTGGAAAATGAAATTTAAAACTACATAGACTGAGTATATCATTCATATGTATGAATGATACATTGACTACTATTTTTTGAGAAATTAGGTGGATAATATGGATTATATAATTATAAAAAATATTTAATATTATTTGGGATACTCATATTTTTTCATTTTATGACAAATACCATTAAATAAAATGAGGTAAATAAGAATTAAAAAGAAAGTGATTGGGTAAAGGAGATTATATATTCTTTCATATATCAACATTTGATCACTTCCTAACGATAATAAATTTATTGTTTTGGGCATACCAAAACATATAGAATATAAATATGAATTTTTATAAGGGATTATATAAGGTTTTCTTCAATCTATAAATCTCATCATAGTGTTAATAAAAAAAGTGGGGTTCCGTTTTATAATTGATGGGAGGGGAACTGTTGGGATTTATTAAATAATTAAAATATAATAAAGAAATTATCTAGAATTATAATGACCCCTAAAGGATAGGTATATTTAGAAAATATAGAATGTAGTAGAAATAACAAAAAACAAAAAAAATTGGATAGGTTTATGTGGTGTTTTGAACCATATCGTTTGGTTCATCACCATTGATTACAAATTTTTCTATTAACCAAAGTAAAAACTTTTTTACTCTTAAAGGGTTATAATACTACATATAACAAGATAATTAGATAATAAAAGGAAAATATATGGAACTTTAAATCATAATTTATCCACTATTTATTCTTTCAAATTTTTTTATTTTATTTAAATAATTTTATAATGTATTATTTTGATAAAATATTTTTAATGTTAATATTGACACTATTTATTTAATTTTAGATAAAAATACATAAAGGAAAACTTGAAATCAAAATATAATCTATTTTAATATAAAAAATATGATATATTTTTCTATAAAATTCAAGTATCCCCATAAATCACCCAAATCGTATTACTTTTAATATTTTTAAAATCATTTTTTAGTTTTTAAATGAATTGAATAAATACTGTATTAGAATTTCACATAAATAATTGTAAATATTTCATCCCAAAAAAATTATAAATAAATTACCATAATTAATATAATTTTATTTTTTACAAAATTTACTTTTATATTTATACATATCTAGTCTATTTCCTTCTGTGAAATCATAACAGATATTTAAAACTAATAAATTGACATTTAGAAAATTTATTTAATATAAATAATATACAGGTAATTTTCAAGGCCATGTGTCTTTTAAAAAAATGAAATTTGATACTAATGTGATAAAGGTATATTTTTCTAAATCCAATGATAATTATTATCAAACATTATGTCCTAATAACTTCCTTTAAACAACGAATAAAAATATTTTCCCTTTACCGTAGTAATAAATTTTACAATAGTTACTATTTTTATTGACCAAAAATAAAGGGGGAATATTAAGAAAATATTAACATTATTATTCCAAATATGGATTCTATTTTATAAAATTTAAATCCTTTGATTTTTAAATATATATTTTAAAAATAATAATCGAAGATGTGACAAAAATCACTTTTTAGAAAAAACTATTTCTATGTATAGAGGTCGATTTATTATATCCCATTTTTAGAAAATTAATATTATAAGAGCATTAAAATAATTTATATAATATATAATCAATAAATTTTGTTAAAATTATTATCAAATATTTATTTATATAATTTATAAATTTAAAAATACATTCCATGCCTAAAAATATCATTTTTTACTATAAAATTATTTTAATTTTTATTTATTATTACTAAATATCCAATGAGTTCATTTTATAGATATGTGACTGAAATTTTTTCATATTTTTTTTATTTTAATTCACCCCCATAATTCAAATAAAATAATAATACTTTTATAGAATATTATTATATGTTCCCAGCCTTAAACATTCCTTAATCTTGAATTATGTTAATAATTCACTTTGGGGATCTTTTGAGGTTTAGATTTTTAGAGAATAAGTCTGTAACTATTTCATTACATCTGAAAATTAATAATGTTGAAACTTATACTATATCCATATTTTTCGCAAACATAAATGTCCAAAAATAAAATAGGTGTTTTTTTATATAAATCTTCTTGAATTATTCTTTTCTCTTACCCATCCTTATACCCGAAGAAAAACATTTAAAAAACATGGGATAAGAATAAAATCCTTAGTAAGGGATATATAATATGGAAAGAAAACATTAGTCCATGAATACATAAAAATAAAATAGATAATATTTTTAATCTTAAATCATAATCTCTTTAACATACCTCACTAAATCATAATATTTTCGAATAAAACAAAAAAAATCATAAATCATAAAGGTAACTTGTGGCATCCATAACATACTTACATTGTAGGTTTCACTACTACATAGGGAGTTATATTTAGAATAACAATAAATTCAAATTCCCTAAATCTCTTTGTATAAATATTAATGTTTACCTCTATCATGTTACCCAATTAATTGGAGATCTATCTCGGGCTCACCCACCCTAGGATTATCACAGAACCTCCTGTATACGCAACCAATTACCAAGAAACATAACAAATTCATAACACATAAAATCATCATGATGGAAAGAAAAAATTTCCTCATTTCAATCACAATATATCATTTCATGATATTGAAATAATCAATGTCTTCTCAAAACAATTTTCAAAAGAAAAAGACTTAAAAATAGTATATGATAATTATATTCCTTTTAAAAATATTTCAGCTAGTTATGGAATCCATATGTGAAATAATGATCATGGCGGAGGTAAGGTTTTTGTCACCACATAAGTTAGAAAGAATCATTCCGTTTTTCTTTTAGTAAAACACTATGAAGAAAAAAATTACCTTTGTATGAAATTATAAGTCAAAGGGGTTAATAAAACGTAGAAAATCATGTCATGTATTGATCAAAATATGCCTCAATGAAAGGAGAAAAAGATGAAGTCCCATAAAAATTAAATTTTCTAAATAAAATAGATCTATTATTTTTAAACACTATAGTTACTCATAAGTAATGTCGAAATAAAAGATAGGATATTTTCATTGAATGGAAAAATCAAGAAGTATAAGATTAACCAAATAATGGAAATTGGGTTAAGAAGTGCCCTTACCTCGTATTTGACATGACCTATTCATTCATTATTCTATAGAATAATAAACTAAAGTTAATTTATACATTTATTAAAACCTTTTTTTGTTTATTATTCCATTTTTATCACATATGACCTTGTTATAAAAATTACACAATCATTTATGTTAATAACGGTTGTTTTGTCGATATTTGGTACTTGAGTCAAAAACGAACTTCATATAATTACATGTTGTCCATGTAGTCAAAAGTAAATTTTGTACAGAATTATATTCATTATTTCCATATCATATATATCATATATATAGTATATCTATATGTATTTATAATATTACATAACATTTGGAGATAAAAACCAAAATGCACAGTTCATGGAGACGGTAAGCCGTACGTACACACGAACACTTCTTTCATTTATATTTCATATTTAATGTAAATAAAACATAATGATAAAAAGGTATATTATAAATATAGTATAATATCATATATCATTTCATTAACTCCAACCTTTATTCATTCCAAGTATGGCATGAATGAGTCATATCACTTTGAGGGGGCGGTAGTCCGCACAACATCAAATGAAATTATCATGTTTACCCATTATGGAAACTAAAAGGTATGATATAAATGAAAAATAAAAAATCATAGGGACAATATAAATATAATATATATCACATATAAATATAGTTCCATAATAATGTATATCATGAGAGGTGGTTGAATATAAATGAACAATCATCATTTTGTGAGGCATTAGTTCGTCGTCCACCGAAACAATATGTTCATATCTATTAGATGGAGGTGTGTGGATTTCAATTCTGAATCATCCTCATAAGAACATCCTAGTATATTTAATATACTGGTTTTTTTATAAAATAATAAAATAAAGAGAGTGTAGGGGGTTGTAGAAGAAAATAAAAGAAAAGTACTTCAGAAAAGATGCTACCTGTAAATCGGGAAACTTTCGTTGGTTTGAACCAAAAGGATTTCTTGAATTTCCTTCTGCCTACGAAAAGGGTTCTAGGAGGAATAGAGGAATGTTGGGAGCTTCTGGTAGAAGAGTTTTCTTTTTGATCTAAGGGACTTTAGATGTGTCAGTAATGGGTTACAAGTGGGGTCCTTTTATAAAAGTGAGGATGTGCTCTTTAGGAACGTTTGAATGTATAATTTTATTATAAAATGATTTTTCTGTTTCAAAGGGTACAAAAATAATTAATGTATAAGAAAATATAAATATAAGTTGAAATAAAATAATCCAATAATAATTGGACAGGTTTTGGTTATTTTTGAATCCATATCATTTTTATTTAACCCTTTGTTAACTTATTTTACTTTTACCATGTATTCTTTTATATTCATACTATATAGATAATATATTTACTATAAAATTGAAAGGCACAAAAAGGGATCATTATTTAAATTTAAACATTATATTTTTCATTTTATCAAATATTAGATTTTTATAACTATTTTATCATTTAATAAAATATTAATTGATTTAAAAAGACATTTATGTTAATTATTATACAATTCATATCATGAATTTATAAAACTTCATAACAAATTGATAAATTAAAAAAACATAATTAATTCAATTATATTAAGTAATAATCATCCATAAAATTTTAGGATGGCATAATAAGTTTTAAAATAAATTTATTTTAATATTTACAATCCAATTTAATTTAAACATCCATTAACGAGGTAATCATTACAATATCATTGCGTCATAAATTAATTTATTTATTTGATATCTAAAAATTATTAATATAATCCCATGATTTCTAAATTCTACTCAGATTTAAAATGATTATTTATAGTAGGAACAGATAACATATATAACCTCATATAAAACTTATTTTACACAAATATATATGTTTATGTCACATTTTCCTTACCTTTAAATTAATTTTCATAGTGTCATTTTAACTTACAAGTGGCTACATGGGGTCCCATAATAGAACCAAGGACGACCATGGTCGGACATGTATCATAAAATATCGTTACGACACGTGATAGGGTTAATTATTATTATTATAATATAATATTTTTCCCTTATTTACCAGATTTACCCTTTATCCATGGTAAATAATATATTTACTGAAGTTACTATTCGTGAAGTTTAAATATAAAAGTTACATATTTACATAATTTAAAACTCATGATTCAAAATATGGAATCTATATTTCCATATTGAAAATAAATAACTTTCAAAAATTAATGTAAAATTAATTTACGTTTTCAAAACCAAAAAATTTGTTTTATGAAATAATAACTATCAAAAGATTTAGACTTGTTTATGTTCCATTTCAATGTGAAATTACTTCCAATGAAAAAAATTTGATTTAATTGTAAAATTAAAATCTAATTAAACTTTAAAACAGATTAAAAATACAGTATAATCAAAGTAATAACTTATATTAAAAGGTGGTTTTGAATTCAATTACACTATTTTTCACTATTCATATAAAATGATCTTTTTCAGAAAAATACCAAAATTTTACCCAATGTAAATTTTGATATCCTTCCTCTAAAGAAGAAATTTAGTTTTTCCAATTGATCATATACAAATTTTAAAAAATATATTTAAATTGGTTTCGTTGTTAAAAGGTGGTAAATCGACTTTTTAAGAATATTAGAGTATTTCATGATTAAAATCAGATTCATTATTCTCTTAAGCCACTAAAATTTATTGGATAAAATTAAAAAAAAACTAAAAAACATGTTTAATAATATTTTAGTATGTTCTGTTCATTCCTTCTATTACAGTGGCTATGTGTTAAATACCATTTAAAATAATAATATTATAATATTAGTTTTAAATATAACTCAACATTGTGTGGAACATAATATATCAAAAAAAACTGTTGTTGTGTGTAGAGTATGATATCAAATTAATTATCATCTTTAACATAAAATTTTTATCTTATTCATAAATATTAGTAGATATGAAAAAATATTACTCTATAAATTTAGGGGTCGTTATAACCTTCCCCCTTCTAGAAATTGTATCCTCGCAATTATAAAATTGAGCATAGAAACATCATTGAATGTCCCACATTGGAAAAAGAGTTAATAGAAAAATAACATTAAAATAATGAAATATAAGTTCAATGGTCACCTTAGATAACACACACTAGGATTCCATGTATGAAAACAAGTATTTGGAGGAGAAAATAAGTGTCAAGTGCTTATGCCGAGTGACAGATAAAATAACTAGGAGAAAGTTAACAACAACAAAAACACAAAAATGTGATAGGTTAAACTGTCTTTGATTCCCCAGTATGAAAATTAAACAGACAACAATTTTTTGTTTTAAGTTCCATTTCGTAATGTTAGAGAATTTATTTATGAGATTGACTAAGAACATAAGGAAATATAATTACTTTTCAATTGTAGTTTTATCCTTTAATATGTTTCTACCAAAAACTCATATTTTCACCAAATGATGAGTATTCAAGATGACATGGTCACACCTATAGTGCAAGAATCAACTTCTAGAGAATCACATAATCCAAAAAAGATGAACTATATATTTCCCCTATCTTTATAAATTATCCAAAACCAAAATGGGTAGTACAAGATCAGAAAATCCAAAAAATGATAATATTTTATAAAAAGGAATTCTACTCATAATCTCCAAAATTGAACCGATAGTACCCAATGTTTAACAAAGTACATTCAATAAGGACATTGGACATAAAATCCTTCGATATAATCCAAACTAGGATATAAACCCAAAACATAGAAGGATCTTACCTCGTAGTCCTCCATGGAAAATCTCAAAATTTATTTCCAAATAACATCTACAACTCTTAATGTCTCATATAATATAGTAATTAACATATTAAAATATTCTCAAAGAAAGTATAATCATTTTCATAATGATCCCAAATTGTTATAAATTCTATAATAAAAACATATATTCTTCCAAAATAATATTTCAACCATTAATCCACAAAAAAACCAAAAGTATTTTTTTTCCCTATGTATATATTTTTTCAAAAAAGAGACAATGTCATCCAAAATAAACATCATCACATAATCAATAAATCATTTTCCTACTATAAGGATATCCATTTCATAAAATATAAGTTCCCAAAATCATCTTATTCTTGATCTATAAATTCATTTACCCAAATATAATTAGTCATACTAACTAGGTACATCACATAGTCCCATGGTAGGAAATAAATCCCAATCGCACTTTGGTTTCAAGTTCGATTCCTTCAGATTTTTCTGACACAACAGGTTGTCACACGGTCTGCGTGTTGTTCATTTTCAAAAAAAACTATATATTTTATAACATTCCAAAAAATGAGATAAATTCCTCAAAATTGCCATTACATATTTTAACTAGTAATTTTATCTCATACCTATCATTTTCATCCCAAAAAGTAATAACCTGTAATTATCTCAAATTCAAGGATCAAATAATCCCAAATGGTTCCTTATAACATTATCCAAAAAAGAAAAGGTTTTTCTTCCTTGAATAAAATATTCATATATCACATATCAGGTTTAAAAATACTAGTAACTGTGTCCCAATGTAATCCTATCATTAATAAATTTAAACATATCATCACACATAGATCCAACATAACTCTTCAATTAATAAAATTTTGACATCTTATTCATCTAATATTCTTCTTGATCCTTTATCCATGTTTATCCATATTATTTTTCTATATTTCATTCCTAAAAAAATATTGCTTACTGTTCTACGATTTAAGTAATGTGAAAACATGGGATATGAAATAATCGATAACTTTTATAGGTCATTTTTAGTTTCCTCATCTTATATTGGAATGGCATTCAGAATTGGTAAACATATATTTTTATTATCCAGCTTATCCCATTCCCAAATGATCTTCGTAGGATATCTATTTGTATAATGACCATGCACGCAACATTTAAAAGATTCAATTTATCATTCAGAATGAACATCTTTCCATTTCCTAGAGTCAACATGATGCTTCCTTTTTTATGGATTGTTCTTTCTTTATGACCTTCATTACCACATCTATAGCATCTTAATGCCCCTTTGATTTAATTTCCTAGGTGTTTCATTCCACATGCTTGACATATGGGTTTTTCAATATACTTAACTTTATGATTATGAACTAAAATTCCATTGGGACTGTTTTCATGGATATATGATTCCATATAAAAATCACCATGGTTCATGTGTTCAATCATGACTCCATATAGTTGGTTGAGAAAAACCACCAGATTTCTCATTGTAGCTACCATTTCATTTGGTTTCTTATTCAGAAAACCGTCAGAATTTTCTTCATAACCATTGTTACTTGGGTTCCTACTTTTTCCAGATGTTTACTAAAGCCAAAATGTTCAGTGTGAGAATATTATTAAAATAATCATATAAAATCTTCTAAGGAGGTTAATTAGTAAGATATTAATATTCGTGTTATCATAAACTCATTCAATTTATCTAAAATTTATATGACTCTTTCAAATATTCTAACCATTATGGTTATGTAACTTATGATTAAATAAAACACTAATGTCTAATGTTATCTAAACAAACCTTTGATACCAACTATAAGGCCCTAGCCTTTAACATTACAAAATCTTGAATTATGTTTATAATTAACATTGAGGATCTTTTTCAGTTTAGATTTTTAGAGAATTAGGTCATTACTATTTCATTAAATATCAAAAATAAAAATGTAGAAACTTAAACTCTATCTAAATTTATCATGAAAATGAAACTACAAAGATAAAAAAAGATTTTGTTTTTTGATATAAATCTTCATGAATTATTCCATTCTCTTACCCGTCCATATACCCTGTGAAAAACATTTAAAAAACATGTGATGAGCATAAAAATATCAGTAGGGGATAGAAAGTAAGGAATGAAAACATTATTCCAGGAATAATTTAAAATAAAAGAAATCATACTTTTCAATAATAAAACATAATATCTTAAAAAACCTCACAAAATCATAATATTTATGAATAACACATAGAAATCGTAAATCATAAAGGTAAGTTGGGGAATATATAACATAGTTACATTATAGCTTTCACAACTACACAAGGATTTACATTTGGTATACCCATAACAGTATATTCCCTAAATATCTTATAAGAAACATTAATTTTTACCTCTGTCATGTTACCCAATGCATTGGAGAGATATCTCGAGCTCACCCACCCTAGGTTTATCATGGAACCACCCATATACGTAACCAATTATCTAGAATAATAACATATTAATAAGACATAAAATAAGCATAAAAGAAAGATAAAATTTCCTCATTTCAATCACAATGTATCTTTTCTAGATATCAAAATAATAAATCTTTTCTAAAAACCATTCTCAATTCCAAAATACTTTAAAATAGTATATGGTATTTTTTTCATTTTGAAAACACTAATTCTAGTTAAGGAAGACAAATATGAAATAATGCTCGCGGGGGCAGGAAGGTCGTTATCATCACGTATGTTAAAATGAATCAGTTATTTTGTAATTTAGTAATACTCTACATAAAAAAATATTCCAATTTAATGAAATTAGAATTCAAATGGGATTATACAGCATATAAAGGCATGTCAGGTATAGATCAAAATATGCCTCAATGAAAGGAGATTGAGACAAAGTACATACAAAGATCATTTTTTAAATAAAATAGATCTATTATGTGTATTCACTATAGTTAGAAATAAGTAATGCATAAATACAATATATTAGATAATCATATCATGGCATAATCAAGATGTAGAAGATTAACCCAAATAATATAAATTGTGTTAAGAAGTTCCCTTACCTTGTGTCCGACTTGACTCGTTCATTCTATAATCTCATGAATAATAAAATAAATATTATTTATACTAGCATCAAAACATTTTTAATGATTATAATTACTTTTATATCACTTATTATCACATTTTAAATGTTACATAATCATTTATGTTAATAATGGTCGTTTTGTCGATATTTGGTACGTTAGTTAAAAATGAACTTCTTGTAATTAAAAGTTGTCCATGTGGTAAATATTACATTATCTCCTGAATGATATTCAGGATTTATATATCATATATATCATACATATCCAATATATATATATATATATGGATTTAAAATAGTTCATAAAATTTGGAGATAATAAATGAAATGCACTCTTCATGGAGACGTAAAGTCGTTCATACGCATGAACGCTACTTTCATTTCGGTTTCATATTTAATGGAATAAAAAATTAATGATACATATGTATATTATAATTATAGTATAATATCATATATAATTTCATTAACTCCAAACATTACACGTTCCCTGTATGGAAAGAACGAGTCATATAACTATGAGGCGGCGGTAGTCCGCACTTCCTCAAATGAAATTATCGTATTCACCCATTATGGAAACCATAATGGTATACTATAAATGAAAAATACATAAGAATATAGAATAACTAAATATGATATATATCACATATAAATAATTTTCCATCATAATGTCCACCATGAGGGGCGGTAGAAGATAATTGAACAATCATCATTTTGTGAGGTCGTAGTTCGCCGTCCAAAGAAAAAGTATGTTAGTATCCATTATATGGAGGTTTGTGGATGCTTAGTTTGGATCCTTCTCATAAATAAATCATAATATATTTAATATAGAGTTTTTTTCATAAAATAATTAAATAAATAGTGATTTGGGGGTTGTAGAAGAAAATAAAAGAAATGGGCTTGAGAGAAAATGTTACCATCACATCGGATAACTCCCTTTAGATTGAACCAAAAGGCTTTCTTGAATTTCCTTATTCCTAAAGTAAGGCTTCTAGGATTATTAGACAGATGTTTTGGGCTTTATGGAGTATATTTTGTACAATCCAATGGGCTTGAGGGGTTTGAGTAATTGTTTATATGTGGTCTCCATTTATAAGAGGGAGGAGGGGCTCTTTACGAATATTTGAAAGTATTATTTTATTAATAAATTATTATCTATTTAAAAATTCAAAAAATACATAAGGTTAAAGATAATACAAATTTATGTCTAACTGAAATCATACAATAAGAATTGGATGTGTTTTGGATATTTTTTAATCCTTATATTCTTTATTTAACTCTTTGATAACTTATTTAACTTTTACCATGTCTTCTTGTATATTCATATTATAAGGTTAATATGATTAATATTAAACACCAAGTGACCCAAAATGTATCATTAATGTAATTTGTAACATTATATATATAATTTGGGATAATATTAGTTGTTTAGGAAAATTTAGTCATTTAAGAAAATATTAATTTATTTAAAACCACATTTATGTGAATTTTTAAAATATTCATATCATGAATTTTTAAAACTCCATAACAATGTCATCAACTATAAAAAATCATTTATTAAAATATAAAAAGTCATAATCATCCTTAAAATTCATGTATTTCATAAAAGTTTCAAAATACATTTATTTTAATATTTATAATCCCATCTATCTAATACATTAATTAATGAGGTAATCATTACATCAACATTGTGTCATAAATACATTTACTTATCCGATATCTAAAAATTATATATATAATACAAAGATGTAGGAAGTAGTTATATATTTCTAATTATTATTTATCGTTGAAAATATAACTTATATTACCCCATATTAAAACTATTTTACTATAATATATATGTTTTGTAACATTTTCCTTAACTTTAAATTAATTTTTATAAAATGTCAATTTCACATACAAGTGGCTCTATGGGGTCCCCAAATTGACCCATGTATGGCCATGGTATGACATGTATTATCCAATAGGTTAAGGACATATTTTAGGTAATTTAATATTATTATAATATTATCTCTTATCTTTATTTAATAGATTTACACTTTAACAATGGAAAATAAATTTTTTACTGAATTTAATATTCATAAAGTCTAAAAAAATTAACTATTTAAAAAATATGGACCTCTTTATTCCAAATATGGAATCCATTTTTCAAAATTTAAAACACAAAAGTTAAATAAGTTGATTTAAAATTAATTTCTGTAGTTAAAACCAAAAGGTATGTTTTTATGAAATAATAACTATTAAAATATTGATACTTGTTTATGTTCCATTTCAAAGTGAAATTATTTCCAAAGACAAAATTTGGATTAAATAGTAAAAATATAATCCAATTAATATTTATAACCAATAAAAAAGGTAGTCTGATCATATAAATAAATTAGATTAAAAGGTATATTTTAATTAGAATGTTGTACTTTTTCACTATTCATCAAAAATCTGACATTATCATTAATATACCAAAAGTTTACCCAAAGTAAATTTATTCTTCAAATTATAAAAGAGAATTTTATTTTTTTCAAATAGAAGATATAAAAGTGAAAATAACTATATTTAAAAATTGTTCTCCATAAAAATGTAGTAAATCGGCCTTTTAATGAATATTAGAGTATTTCATGATTAAAATCAGATTCATTTTTATATTAAGCATGTATAATTTATAGGATAAAATTTAAATTTTTTTTAAAAAAAGTGTAACACTATTTTATTTATTTTTGATCATTCCCACCAATACAATGTCTCTCTATTAACAACAATTTAAAATTGTAATATTATAATATTAGTTTTCGGTATGACTCAAAGGTTTGTGAAACATAATATTTTAAATAAATCTATTGTTGTGTGTTTGAGTATGCTATAAAAAAAGTTTCATCTTTAACATAAAATTAATATCTTATTCATGAGTATTAATATATATGAAATATTATTATTCTATAAATACCTGGTTCATTACAATTGTTCTTTTTTTAAACTCTATGTTGAGTATATTAAAACATTTCGAAGAAATTTTTATTTAAAGATAAATATTTCAAAAAATGATAGGGTGAAACATTCTATCACCCTTTTATTGAGTTTATCCCTCAAAATTTGTCTCTCTAAGAGGAAAAATTAGTTTATCTATATGTTATCACTTCCACATATTCTAAGGAATCTTCTACTAAATGATAGTTCCTCCATATAACATTCAATATATAATTTTTTTGTTCCATTGATGTTTATCACTATGATCAAATATTTATACCGATTATTATCAATTATAATGATCATTATATATTGTTATGGACTATGAGTCGAGTATATTTTATGGATCAACTATAAAATTTATAATGAGGGATATATCAAACATATCATTATCATAAAAGAGATAATGTGGAAATGCTAAAATATAAGACACTATCCCTACTCAATCAAGAATATCAGTGGGAACAATATTCCCTTGTAATGGATTTAAATTATTACCCGAACTCATAACATTATTCCATATATAAGATTTTATAACTTCATACCAAATTCTAATTCAAAATTCAATAAGTTATTATCAATATATATTTTCTATTGATTCTAATATATCTTGATGTTTTCATGAAAGAAACTATATTTCTATGATATTTCCATAGCTATGTCATGTTACAACAGATTATTTATCTAACTCTATTCCAATAATTTGGATTTATAAACTTACCTTAGAGAACATCACATGAATCTATATGAAACCTCAATTAAAATATATTATTTTAAAAAATACAAACTATAATAGTGCATTGATCCGAAATAAATTCGAAATCCATTGAAAATGTTATAAATATTTCTTTTAGGGTTTGAATAGTCCTATAAGTCTAATTTTTTTCTAAGGGAGATAATAAGTGAAGAAACGTAACTCTTTTTCTGTTTCCAACAGAATAAATTACCAAAAAAGGTACCCCTCAGATCTCAAAAATATATAACAGAATGTTGTACTCCATGAAATCATACGAATTATTTAATATATTTTTTTCCAGTTGATCAATATATAGATCTTATAAAAATATAAAAAATGTGTTCTCTTATTATTAGGTGATCAAATTTAACTCAAATATCATTATAGGCTTCACATATTTTGGGTAGTTCGATGAAAATTTCTATAACAGTGTTCTCCCATTTCCATTCTAGTATGTGTAATGGTTGTGACATCCCTTTAGATTTCCGTATCTCATCCTTGAATTTTTTATATACTAAGAACCTCTAACTAAAAAATATTCATTCATATCTCTATACATCTTTATTCTTCCGGGATGAATATATTATAAAGAATTATGGAACTTCGATAACATATAATTTTTAAAATATTGTATCAATGGAAAACATATAAAGTTATATAAACTTATCCTTCCATTTGAATTGTGGTTAATATTAGGAATAGTTCTATCCTTTTTCTGCATCTCTAGATATTCTTTCTTCACCGCTATAATATTCACATAGAGTAATGGTTGAACATTATTTTAGGAAATATATTATTTCATTTAATCCTTCAATATTTCATGATTCAACCATCGAAAATCATGATTTTTGGGATTTTATGTGATCCTCACCCTAGATAATCTAGTGTAATATTTTTGGATCAAAGCATCAACCACCTAATTCACCATCCCACATTGGTAATGAATTGAACAGTAATAATATTTAATCTGATAAAACTATCTTTTATGGAACATATTCAAATCTTTTGGTGTTAAAAATATATTTTAATCTTTTATGATCTATATATATATATAACACATTTATTTGTTATTATCTAAATATATATAATATATAAATTACCACAACTAACTCTAAATCATTATTTAGGTAATTATTCTCTTGAAACATCAGTTGGAATGAGGAATAAGACATTAGTATATCATTCTACATGAGAATACATTCGAGTGCCATCTCTGGTATATAAATAATATATAAAAAACATATCTACATTAGGGTAAATTATGAACTTGTTCAGAAAATTACCATCTCTTTGGTACCTTGAAATTTTATTTACATTCATCAATAAAAAATTAGGAAGTTCCATTTTGGGTTAACATGATGAATAGATTGGACACTCATGTGAAATTGTACACAAATCATCGACAATATCCATCCAACCCAAGAAAACTACATACCATAGTCTCAATGGTTATTCTAGAAATTATTAAATAAATTCATTCACTGAAAGATCTATTAATATACCCACACATGAGATTATACGACCCAAGAATGACACTTTCTAATGTAAAAATTCACACATGGTAGATTTTTTAAAAATATTCTACAAACATACAATATTTAGAATAATTATCAAATGATCATCATTCTCTTCATTGAATATTTAATATATAAGTATATTATTAATAACTAATTAAAAAAACTAATCTAGTTTAACTCTATGGAATGTATTCATTCAATCAATGATGATATCATTTGAATTAGTAAGACTCAACGACATCACTACAAATTCAATATTTTATTCCATGTATGGAATACTCTCTTGGTTATATCCTCCATCTTGAAACTAAATTGTCTATATCTTGAACAATTTTCAATAATAAAAAATTATTGAGATCTATTGAGTTTATCACACATGTGATCAATACTGGGTAGAGAATATTTGTTCTTCATTGTGATCCTATTGAGTTCCCAATAATCAACGAAAGATTAATTTTTCACCATTCCTTTTGAAAACAGAAATGGTTCACCACAAAAGGACACACAAGAATAACTGAATCCCTTTTCCGGATTATCCTAAAATTTCTTCTTCAACTATGAAAACTCAATTAGGTTCATTATATAGGGATACATTGAAATAGTTATAACACATGGTATGAATTATATTGGTAACTGAACATCCTAATTTAGTGGAATACATCAAAAATAATCTAGAAATACAATAAGAATATATTCTATGTTTTGTTTCTCCACAACCATCTGAGATAAAACCCCAACATAATATGAATCATGTCCCACACAATAGAATTTATTTCAATCATATTTTTATATATATCATCACAACAATATATGACCATAAGATGGATTTGAATATCAAATTGGTTTTCCATCGTTATAAATTGATTTGGTATTTTTTTAGAGAAATTAAATCCATGAATTGGATTACATTAAATCTATCCAAATGGGGAATATTAATAGCTTCATATATCACATTACCATAGAATTCATCTATATAAGAATTAAATAAATTAAATGTGATTATGGAAAAATAGGGGTTTTCAATGAAAATTTATCATCTAATCATTGGGGATATCAGTTGACATTATTATATATCATTCCGGATATTTGAGAATTTGATAACTAAGATCAAATATTATACTTCAATATTTGAGCATACTTTTAACCATCATTACTTCATTGTTCAATATTCAATCGCTTCGTAATGCCAAAATGGTTTCTGTAAAAAGAATGAATCTTTTATAAGAGTGGTCGATCGGTTATAGCTTCTTTTAAATCTAAAACATCTTACATTTAACCTAGGTCACTCATGGTTATTATCAATAAATGATAATGATGTGTTATTCATAGACACATCAACAAGGATCTATCTAATGTTTTCTCATCTTAATTTATTAGGGTTTTATTTATCAATACTCAGATTCCTACTAAAAAAACCATATTTTTAAAACATAAATGTAACGTATTAATAGATGAATATTCATTTCATTTTACAAAAAAAATTCGGATGATGTAATGGATTAGTTTATTTTAAAATTGAGATACATAAAAAATTGATTCAAAAGAAAACAAAATTATCTCCAACTAGGTTCCTCATAACAAGAATAGTTATTTGACATATCATATATAACACATCTCTTTATAACCTTCGAAATGAATCATAATAATGGGGGAGATCCATTCCTCAATAACATTAAAAACTGGAGATATTAATGATAAATTATACATAAAATGATCTTACATGTATGATAACATGAGTATAATATTTTAAAACCATACCTAATATAACATAAGTCATAATATTCGGAAATCTGATAAATCACGGTAGTTTATAATATATCACTAATAATGGAATAAGAGAACATTATGCATGAGAGAATAACTTCTACATATGACATGGAATTATGGTGTATATATAAGAATAGAAAATAATATTTTTAGTAGTAAAGAATCACTTCCTTGACTATCATAAAGTATTGGTTCACTCTGAAAACCATCATATAGTCATGTTTTACTCCCTTTTCTGTCATAGTGGATAGATTTCCTTAATGAACTGGGTTTAGTCCCCATCCCAGTCTTATTTATCCCATGAGATATCAATCACTAAAAATTTCATTGGAAATTTATATTATTCTAGGACCACACATGACATAATTAAAATATTAAATATGTATTACACGAGATAAAAAACATTCATAACATTATAACCCATCAAAATAAATTGGTTTTGATAAATATTTTTCTATTTTATCCTATAATAACCTATGTTAATAGAATTAAATATGTAAAAATAATTTAATTGTAACAATAAACTATCATTAGAATGAATAGTGATGGTATAATTGGATCATATCCCATGTAAAGAAGAATTTAAATAAATATTTTATTATGATTGATTTATAAATATACCATTACAGTATCATTAAAACATTCTTTACGAAAATGCACTTTCTTCACTGAAAATATTTATTTAAAAACAAAAAAATCATATTTTTTTTGAAAATACATTCCTTTGAAAATATACTTTGAAATTTATAAAGGGAAATTTATATTATTCAATGGTCATTATAGTCGAAAATTTAATTTGTGTTGTATATGTTAAAACAAAACATTACATTCACATTGTAAAAACTCAAAAAGTACCTTGTTTTTAAAATAACAAGAACATTCTGTTTAATCAATCATATAGTCCGATGTATATTTTTTTTTCATTTAAAAGATTTCATTAGATATCAATTGAACATGTTCTTATTTTATGTTTGAGAGATAGAGATACATTGATAATATATAGAAGAATCAGATGGAGGATATCCACAATCTTCAGATTTTATTTTACAATATCTTGAAAACATTGTATAGTTATCCGTGAATAGATTTAGTTGTTGATCCATTCATGAAAATGTTCTCAGATAAAAACAATAAAATAAAGTTGGAAGTGATTTAGAATCTGGTGGTAATGGGGACTCACCTCTAGTAATAGATCATCTCGACGGTAGCTCCTATTGGAAATAACAGTGACTCTGTCTGGTGGTATTTTATCCTGGTGGTAATGGTGACTCCCGTATGGTAGTAGCTCATATTGGCAGTAATGGTGTCTCAGAGTCGGGTGGTAACAGTGTCTCAAAGACAATGGTGACGTGCAATAATATTTTGAATAAATATCATTTTATCAGTCTTATCTTATAACATTCATTCATATAACTTGTGAATCATTATTAATAAAAGAATCATGGTTTGGTATCATTAAAATAATAGAGTTTCAAAATCACTCAATACATGGAGGTGCCAACATTCAGCCCCTTTTTAATGATCACAATACATGGAATTTTATAAATCATGTACAAAATGAGTAATCATATATAATTAAATATCTATTTCTGTTTAGTAAAATTATAATTATGATTATAAAATGAAATTCCAAATTTAAGAGATTAATGAAGTCCATAATTAGTTATCTTCCCCTTTCAATTGCATTATAGAATTCTTTCATCTCATCCATAAATTTTTTTGATGAGTGGGAGTAAGAACCTTAAGATGAATCTCCTGGTATTTGAAGGATTTGGTCTCTAGTGGTATCCTAATGTTCTCAGATATAATTTTTTTATTATTATACATTTACATCTTATAATTAATCTGTTAATAACAAGTACTTGATAACTTTATTTAATACGTGTCCTATCTAATTTTTTTGGATATCCTCTTATGAAATCAATGATGTGTTCGACATAATGTTATATCTTCCAAATCTACTCTTCATGAGTTCTCACAACACCGACAATTGTCAATATTTATTCTATGACCAACTATTTTAGTAGATATCTATCATGTTTTATTGGTGTAGGGGGATGTATAGATGAATTTTAGGCAGTATCAGCTAAAAAATCTGACTTATATGTAGTGGATTTCATGGATTCTAATAAAGATTTGGTCGGATACTCTAATTATGTTTTTTATCTTGCTACCTAATATGAAAATCTTATATTCTGAAAATTTATTTCTTGAATATGAAACCTATCTATCAATATAAAATATAACTAATTCAAACAAATATCGAACAAATTCTTTATAAAATTGATAGGTTGATGATGCCTAAGAGTTAAAGACATGAGTAATGTCTAAAACCAAATTCTTTTTCCATGTGTCTAAATCAGAATTCACAATCCATTGAAAATAATTCAAATCATCTTGTATCTCTATATCAGGTGGTAAAATAGTTTGAATAATTTGAAGTTCTCTTTGATCATGAGATATTTCAACCTCAAATTATCTATTAGTTTCCACGGGGATAAAAGGTTGTAACACTTCATATTGAACAATTTAATCTACTAGGGATCCTTCTATTCGGAAATTTTTTTAGGCTCATCATCTGAATCACTATATTCTAATCAATGACTTACAAGACAAGGATATTTTTCCTATTATTCACAGCATCAAACTGAAGGTCTTACATATGGAAGAATTGGTGTTCTATGGGTATTTGTGAACTTTTACTAACATTAATTACATATGGGGATGAATATGTCTGACTGGTTATGGAGTTGTCTACTGGTTATGATGGATCCAATAAATCATTAGGATTTTGAGTTTTCTCCCCCTCATTTTCATCTTCATTAAATTAAATTGGAATTATTGGAATATCAGAAATCATGGTATCCATTCGTTGATTTTCATCTCTATGAGAACTAGATAACATTGGTGTATATGATTTATGTTGAACTATCTCTCTATAGGATCGGTATAATTTCTATAACCTTCACAAACATCATGATCCATACCACATTTTTTTTCATCTATATGATCAAGGTCACAATTATTGTTTCTATCATCATAATAATAAACAAAATGTGCTTCATCATTCAAATCCTCTTCATCATTAGTGTAATATTAATATGACTTTTCAAGATCTACAATCTATTTCTCTGCCTCTTTAGAAAAATTACAATTACCTCCATTACCAAACTTATCACTTGTAGTCTTATAGTTCGAAAATTTAAATTTAGATTATCCACAAACATTAGTATAGTCATCTTCATGATTTTTATGTATGTGTGTTTCTCTAGTAGGAAGATAGCCAGATGAACGAACCAGTCCACTTGATAGTCTATATAGGGATTTAATAATCCCTTGATCACTCTATTATTCAACTAAAACGACATATTATGATTATTCCTCCACTATTGGATAATCAATTTTAGAATCCACATTAGTATAAAAGAATTCATTTATCTGGTCAGATTCAAGGCCTAGATCCAACATGTCCTGAGGTCCAGTGGAGTGATAAATTGGGTTAAAATTATAATACACATTCTTAATGTAACGACCCAACCCCAGAAGCCCAGATTTGTTGCATTATTACATAACATTATCATTATCACAAAAGATCAAGTCTCAAAAGACTGATTAGTTTAGTACCCTTGGATGTTCTAGAAACATTCATAAGGTTTACAATACCTCATAAAATGGAAAACAAAAACAACATTGTTTCCATAGAAAACACTGAGATCCCATACCATATCCCGACATGTTAGTCATAATTTACTTTTTCAGATCGTGGTAAAAATAGAACATAGAAAGAGGTTAGCTCAGATGCTCACTAAGGATAACAATATAGCGGAAACATTCATATATAAGATTAAACATTTAAAGTAATGTATAAAACTAATCAAAATCTTTTTCAACATAAAATTCATCATAATATGGAAAATATAAATCAAAATAATTCCTTTTACATACTCACATGGATATTCTAATAGTCGAATAATCACATGCAATATCAATAGCCACTTTCATAATTATGGAATGCATAATGCCAGACTTCATAAACACATAGTCAAGGCTTTATGCCAAGACATAAAATGAGATTTTTTTCAACGCCTTCTGCCTAGACAATAGTTTGTCTCATGATACCTACTGATGCATCAAAGAGCTATAGTGGGCTCCAACCTTCACTTACTAAGTCCAATGCATTACTCATATGAAAATGTTTAAACATAACATAAGCATTCGTAGTAAAACTAACATACAAAATTTCAATACATTATCTATAAACCATGAATGGTATGAAAATAACACATCCATAGTCAAACATATCACAAAACCTTCAATACAATATGGATGTTTTTTATCATAATAAATCAACTTCAAATATACTTAAAATCCATCAAAGGACGTTGAAATATGTAAAATCAAAACATTTTTTAGAGAAATATCTCTTTATGTTTTAAAATCATTTCAGAAAAAATTTATTTTGAAAATATTTTTATAATATTTTAAGGGATGCTTCAACGATTTTATAACGACGGAAAATAGCTGCACCTGCTGTATAAGATACAAAAACATTATTACCTTAATTTTGTCAAAAAGATCAAAAGGTACATTGTTTGGAAAATGATACAATGATTCCATTCAAGCCATTTTATAAAAATTCAAAAAAGGGTATTAATGAATTTAAACAATAGTCTATTAAATAGTAAAAAAATTTAGAATACATTTTTAAGAAATATGTATGTCAATGATTAAGAGGTTCCAGTAGATATTTATGTAAAAACAACCTCAGATAATATATTGATTGTGAAATTAACCATTAACTATTACTTTTCCTTGGTCGAAGTTAAGTTATCCTCCTATATAATGGTGAAATAATAATTATTAAATTATACAAGAACCATATATATTAATATGATATAATATATGATCTTATAATATTTCTTTGTTAATGATATTTTAGTAGTATCATCGTTTCGTGTGTTAACTGATTCATTTTCCTTTATATGCTTTGTTACATAAGTAATGTTTGTTGTGAATATGATGTATCTTATTCATATTCATAATGATATTATGTCTTTAACATTATTTTTAATCATAAAATGAAAATTAGTCTTGAATGGATACAATGGGGAATGAATCTCATCGCGTTCTTGGAGACGGTAATCTATATGTATGCACGAGAGACAATATCATTCTTTTGATATTAAAATAATATACAATTGGATGGTAAATAATATATATAGAATAATTATCATGTTATATTTATTATTTACATAAATTACACATCATTATTATACCTATCCAAACAATAATGTATTTAAATAACAATTACACCACGACGTGGAGACGGTGATCCGTATATAAAATAACATCACAGTATAATAACATAAAAGATAATGAATATGGTTAAAATAATGAATATGGTTTAACCATATTTATAATAACATCACAATATATAAAAGATTCTGGATTTATTATTTTAGAATGTAAACAACAATGAAAGAGGAAGTGCAAGAAGAAAAGAACTTGAAAGAGGTGATGAAATATTTACCTCTTCTTCATGATCATACTTTTGATTTGATCAAAAGGGCTCCTTAGGATAAATTTTTAACTAAATTAAGTCCTCTAGGATGAAGGAAAGACAATTTATACTTTATTTGGGAAGTTCTTGTCCAAGACAAATGGATTTGGATGTGTGAATTTGAAATAAGGGTGAGTTCCCTTTTATAAGAGGGGTGAGGGGCACCTTAGGAAAAGCTAGAAATATTATTTTATAATAAAATCATATTGGTTTTATAATGGCTAAAAAGTGAATTATTTAAATTAAAAGGTGGTAATGGGTCGAAAACCATTGAACCAATCGGTTTAGATAGGTTTGGGTCACTATATTAACTTTATCTTTTAGATTTAAATCTTAGTTAAATAGTTTGAAATTTTCCATGTCTCATTGTATTTATATATTATGTGGTTAATAAACATACTATATACTTCCAAGCTAACCCAAAGTGGTTCATTAATGATAAAAATATCATTATATATGTTATTTGCCCAATCCTTATATTTTCTAGAGTAGAATATCAATTAATAATATTATATTTGTTTTAAAATTTGATTTAAGTCAATTTTGACACTATTTGGTATATTGTTTTTTCTAAATTTATAACAGCATTATTTATAAGGCCCCAGCCTTAAACCTTACTTAATCTTGAGTTATTACAATATTACACATTGAGGATCTTTTCAGGTTTAGAGTTTTAGAGAATTAGATCATGAAACTTGCATTACATTCCACATTTAAACAAAGTGGTTACATAAAAGACAGTATTCATTCTTTCAATCAACGGAAACATATTGAAAATAAAACATGGATTCTTTCTTGACACATCCTTGACAATATCATCACATCATGTACCTTTCCCTTGACCTGTGAAAAACATTTCCAAAACTTGGGATGAGCATAAAAAGCTCAGTAAGGGTTATAAAAATATGGAAAGGAAACATGAGTTCATATATACATAAGAATGAAATCATACTTTACCCATAAAACATAGGCACTTTAACATACCTCATCAAACCATGAATAAATCATATAAAACAAAAGACATAAAGGTAAATTGAGGCATTCATAACATTCTTACATAGGGATTAACCCTCTTGGTTACATTTGGAATACCCATCACAGTATATTCCCAAAATCTCTTCGGGGAAACCTTAACGTTTCAGTCCTTCGCGTTACCCAATTCATTGGAGAGCTATAACGGGCTCACCCGCCCTTAGTTTATCACGGAACCACCCATTTTCATAACAATGACCAAGAACCATAACATAAATGTGTCACATAAAACATGCATAAAGGAAACATAACATTTCCACATTTCAATCACAATATTACACTTTAGTATATTGAAATATTGAATCCATTCGAAAAGAAACCATTTCCAAAACCATTTAAAACATTTAATAAAGAGATTTTTGAATCAAAGTGTCCCATACCACCTTGAGGATTAAATTTTTAAACCATTAATATCCATATAAATAAATCCTTAAAACCATTTTGAAAATATGGATATTAATAAGAACAAATAATTAAAACATTTAAAACGATATTTTGGTTAAAGGGGTTTTACCAAAATTAGAGACACTTGAATACAATAATTGAGGAATAAAATTTAGTCAGAACTTTATGATATCATGAGAATAAATTTATTCATGATATAATACTCCAAAGGACAGTATATACACCATATAAGAGTGAATTGGTGCATAACAACAATGAACCCTCAATAGAAATGTCAAATGTGATGAAATCCCTTATAAAGAAGGTATCCTTAAATTAAAGACAAATCAATCTCAAATATATGTGTGACAAATATAAATACACCCAATATAAGTTGATATTAATTGTAAAACAATAAATTGTCATTCACACATATTCAATGGATGACATATTCAATGACTACATGTTGAACCCAAAGAAATCGAAATTGGGTTAAAAAAGTTCCCTTGACAGCCTAACAGCATCACATTAAAATAAGTTGATGAGAGATAAAAAGTGTATCTCATCACTTGGACATAAAATTTACATCAATAAGGATATATTATAACATATCCCAACATAACAATATGTAAATTAAAAGACCCAACAAAAGAAGTCTTTTAGAAAAAGAGGAGGGTGAAAGGTTCTCTTACCGACTTGGGTATCTTTCAAAACATACACCCCATGAAAGAAGGAGAATAGATCATTGATGTAAATACTCATAAACGAAAGTATATTACACAAAGAGTAGAATAATGGGCAGTAAATACACCACTCAACGGAATTTGTGGCAAATGTTGCATAAATCTCACGAGAATAAAAGTGAGATGAAAAATCCCTTATGAAAACTCGGCAGCCTAACAGCGCCACATAAAACTTCTGAATATTGATTGATGATATCAAATAGGGTATCTCATAACATTACAATAAAATTTACAGCAATAGGAATATAAAATAACATCCCCCAACATTACAAAGAGGAGCTTAAAAGAAGTTACATAAAGGAGAGTACTTAAAAAGAAAGAGAGCGGTTAGATCTCTTATGAAAGTTCGGCAGCCTAACGGTGCCACTCAAAACGTCCAAAATGGATTGATGGGAGAGAATAGGGTCTCTCATCATATGAACATAAAAATTACAGTAAGTGTAATATAAAAGATCATCCCAATAACAAGAAAGATGAGCTTTAAAAGGAATGACATAAAAGTGTGTACTTAAAAAGAAAGAGAGGAGTAGGATCCCTTACCTCGGGTCCGACTTGACTCGATCGTTCTTTAATCTCCTGAATAATAAACTTGAGTAAATTTCTACTTCCTTAGGAAACTTTTTCAAGTTCATTATTACTTTTATATCACTTATTACCATGTCATAAACATTATGTAATCATTTAAGATAATAATACTTGTTTTGCCGATATTTGGTTCTTAAGTCGAAAGTGGACTTCTTACAATTACATGTTGTTCGTGTGGTCAAATGTTCTTTATATCCAGAATGACATTCCTGATTTGTATATCATATATATCATATATATCCAGCATATACATGTATTTAAAATATTACATAATCATTTAGAGGTAAGAAATGAAATGCACCGTTCATGGAGACGGCAAGCCGTACGTACGCATGAACGCTACTTTCATTTCTTTGTCATATTAATGGAATTAAAACTAAATGAGAGGTATGTATATTTTAATTACAGAATTATATTCATCATTTAGATATATCATTCACCATATATATCCATTATATAAATGTACTTATAATAGTACATTACATTTGGGGATAAGAAATGAAATGCACCGTTCATGGAGACGGTAAGCCGTACGTACGCATGAACGCTACTTTCACTTCTATCTCATACTTTAATGGAAAGAAATAATAATTATACAGAGGTATATAACAATTCCAGTATAACATCATATATAATAACATTAAATCCATCCTTTATACATCCCACATATGGTATTAACGAATCACATCACATTGAGGGGGCGGTAGTCCGAACTTCCTAAAATGAAGATATCGTGTATACCCATAATGGAAGCCATAAAGGTAAGACAAAAATGAAAAATACAGAAGCATAAGTAAAACATAAACATATTATATATCATATATAAAAATAGTGACATAATAATGGCCACCTTTGAAGGTGTTAAATGAGTATTGAACAATCATCGTTCCGGGAGGCAGAATTTCTCCATCCACAGAAACCGTATGTTCTTTAACCATTTGATGTAGTTGTGTGAGAGTGTAGGTCTAATAAATATTATAACAACATCCTAGTATATTGAAGATACTTGTGTTGTTACAAAAGAAGTAAATAAAAAGAGTTTAGGGGGTTGGAGAATCAAAATAAAACAAATGAACATGAGAGAATGAATTACCTTTAAAAGTGTAACTCCTTTTGATTTGAGTCTAAAGGCTTCCTTTGAAAGGATTATGACCAAAGGGAATCATCTAGGATGAGGAGAGGGATGTGGAGAGAGTAAATGGGCAGGGGTTGGCCGAGCCAAAGGCTTGAGGAGTGTGTGAAAAGAGGTAGAGGTGGGGGCCTTTTATAAGAGGAGAGGAGGGGCACTTTTGGAAAGTAAGGAAATATTACTTTATTTGAAAATGTGTTTCGGTTTTAAAAGGACCCACATTGATATAATTAGTGGATAAGGTTATAAAGGTTCGAAATCCACCCATCCAATAAGTTTTGGACATGTGTAGTTCATATATTTTACATTATCATTCCATTTTATTTTAATCGTTAATTAATGATGTCATCACTGGATCATTATGATGTCATAAATAATTTAATTTATTTAAAGTCTAAAAATTATAAAAAAATTACTATGATGTAGGAAAGCTTTTTATATTTCCAATGACTATTTATAATCAAAATGATGACTTGTATAACCCCACTTAAAAATTATTTTAGTAATACATATCATGTTTGTGTCATTTTTAATTTTAACATTAAATAAAAATATATTATTGTCATTTTCCAACTATAGTGGCTCCATGGGGTCCCCAAGTTGGCCCATGGCTTGTCTTGGTCGGACATGACTCACCCAATAGGTGTAGGACAAGTTTCATGGTGTTTTCACATTCTTATAATATCATTTTTACCTTAAACTACACCAATTACCACTAATCGCGATTAAAAACTTAATAAGTTACTATTCACCAAAAAATTATTTTTATCCCATTGAACCACATTTTACTTCTTAATGACAACCATGTATGTCGGATTTTTGAAATTCAAAACACAAATATGGCAAAATTTCATTTAAACGGAAAAATCAGTTTTTATAAGTACCACTTAGTGGTTTCACTATTCATCAAAAATTGAAGTTTTTTAGAAAAATCCCAAAAATTCATCCTAAGCTATATTTGATATTCTGAATTCAAAAATGAAGTCCATTTTACAAAATTCAAAACATATAAGTCACATTAATTAATTTAATAATTAATTCCCGCTATCATGACAAATAGCGTGTTTTTATGAAACAATAAGTATCAAAAGATTGACACTAGTTTAAGTCCGATTTCAAAGTGAAATTAATTCCAACGACTACTATTGGATTTAATGGTAAAAAAATTTTATAATTTCACTTTAAAACCAATTCAAAATATTATCTAATCATATAAATAAATTAGATTAAAAAGAGGTTTTGAATTAAAACACAACAATTTACACTATTCATTAAAAAAATGAACTTTATTGGAAAGATACCAAAAAATTACACAAAATAAAATTTGATGTCCCGATTCTTAATAAGAGTTTTATTTATTCCAAAAGAATGTATAAGAGTGATCAAAACTATATTGAATGACGGTTCTCCATCAAAAGGCGACAAGTGAACATTTAGTGAAAACTAGGGCATATACGCCTAAAATTGAATTATTTCCGTATTTTAAGCCTTTATCTTTTATTGTACAAATGTAAAAACATTTAAGTACAAATATAATAATATTTTAGGTATTTCTATCCATTCCCGCCATTACAACGGATACATGTTAACTACCATTTAAAATAATATTATTTTATTATTAGAGTGCAACGTAAGATTCCCAAGAAACTCGCTATTGCGTGTTGGGTACGCCATCGAGCATAGAGTCCCCTTTAAAGTCATGTTAATACTTTATTCACAAATATGGATAAATATGAAAATGTCATATTCTTTATTTACCTGGGGTGTTACATCCTTCCCCCCTTTTGGGAATTGCGTCCTCGCAATTTTAAAAAATTGAGCTTGGAAACATCCTTGAAAGTCCCACATCGGAACAAGAGTCGGTAAAACAATCACTTTAAAATAAAGAAAGATAAGTACAGAGGTCGCCCGAGTTAACCAATACGAGGACTCCATGTAGGAAAAAATGGACATGGAGGAGAAAACATAGGGTCATGTTCTGATGGAGAGTGATAGAAAACATGTTTAGGAGAAAGTTAACAATAAGAAAATCACAAACTTGTGATGGGTTAAACGGTGTTGGGTTCCCCAGTAGGAAAAGTTAATAGACAACATTTTTGTTTTAAGTTACTATTATTGAGGAATTTTATTCATAAGGAAACATAATCACTTATCAAGTTGACTTTCAACTTTTACTAGATTCCTTAATCAAACTCATAATTTTTCCAAAAGACAAGTATTTAGGGAGACTTGTTCGCATTAAGAGTACTAGAATCAACTTCTAGAGAATCACCTAATCCACAAAAGAGAACTATATACTTCCCATGTCTTTAGACTTTAACCAAAACCAAATAGGCTTGTACAAGATCAGATAATCCAGAAAAGGATAACCCTTTATAAAAAGAAAATCTATTCTTAATCTCCAAAATTTGTCAAACAAAACACAAAGTTCAACAAGGATCATCCGATAAACAATTTGTCCATATAATTCTTCAAAGTAAACCAATATAAGATTGAAACCCAAATATTTGAAGGATTTAGTCACATAGTCTTCCAAGTTAAATCGTAACATTTATCTCCAAACAACATCAGTTACTCCTAAAGTCTCGTATTGAAAAGTATTTAACCTAATCACATATCCTCTATGATAGGTTAATCATTTTCATAAATAACCCAAAATCAACTTACTCTTAATTCATAAAATCATATAACTAAAAAGAATCAGTCAAACTAACCAGGGACTTCACGTAGTCCAGTGGTAGGCGATAAATACCAGTCGCACTTTGGTTGTGGGTTCGATTCCCGCAGCTTTGTCCGACGCGACGGGTTGTCACACGGTCTGCGTGTTGTACTTTTTCCCAAACTATATAATTCTTAAAACATTCCCCAAAATGAGATAAAATCTTCAAGAATAATCAGAACATATTATAACCTCAAGATTATCTCATTCCCTTCATTTTCCATCATATCATAGAGTAACCCATAATTACCTAAAAAGTAAGGATCATATAAACCCTAATGGTTACCTTAACAATTATTACCTAATTTTCCACATCAAGTTGTCCATCTCGTACATGATGCATTAGAGAACTCACCAAGGTTGAAGTGGTTGATCACGAATCCTTGATAGTTGGTTTAGAACAGCCATGAGATTCCTCATTGAATACCCCATTTCATCGAGTCTTTTAATCAGAGAACCACCACAGTTTCTTTCAAACCAATTGTCACTTTGGTGAATGCAAGATCCATCCATTCAATAAAAACAGAAATGTCAGTGTGAGTATATCAACAAAATCATCATGTACTAATGAGGAAGGTAAACACTAAGATACACTTACTCATTCACTTTATCTAAAACTAGGACTCTTTCTGAAATCCTAACCATTATGGTAATGTCTCTTATGCTTAAAGAATAACCTAACCTCTAACGTTATCTAAACCGACCTTTGATACCAACTATAAGTCCCCATCCTTAAACCTTACTTAATCTTGAGTTATTACAAGATTACAAATTGAGGATCTTTTCAGGTTTAGAGTTTTAGAGAATTAGATCATGAAACTTGCATTACATTCCACATTTAAACAAAGTGGTTACATAAAAGACAGTATTCATTCTTCCAATCAACAGAAACATATTGAAAATAAAACATGGATTCTTTCTTGACACATCCTTGACACTATCATCACATCATGTACCTTTCCCTTGACCTGGGAAAAACATTTCAAAAACATGGGATGAGCATAAAAAGCTCAGTAAGGGTTATAAAAATATGGAAAGGAAACATGAGTTCATATATACATAAGAATGAAATCATACTTTACCCATAAAACATAGGCACTTTAACATACCTCATCAAACCATGAATAAATCATAGAAAACATAAGACATAAAGGTAACTTGAGGAATTCATAACATTCTTACATAGGGAGTAACCCTCTTGGTTACATTTGGAATACCCATCACAGTATATTCCCAAAATCTCTTCGGAGAAACCATAACGTTTCACTCCTTCGCGTTACCCAATGCATTGGAGAGCTATAACGGGCTCACCCGCCCTTAGTTTATCACGGAACCACCCGTTTTCATAACAATGCCCAAGAACCATAACATAAATGTGTCACATAAAACATGCATAAAGGAAGCATAAAATTTCCACATTTCAATCACAATATTACATTTTAGTATATTGAAATATTGAATCCATTCAAAAAGAAACCATTTACAAAACCATTTAAAACATTTAATAAAGAGATTTTTGAATCAAAGTGTCCCATACCACCTTGAAGCTTAAAATTTTAAACCATTAATATCCATATAAATAAATCCTTAAAACCATTTTGAACACATGGATATTAATAAGAACAAATAATTAAAACATTTAAAACGATATTTTGGTTAAAGGGGTTTTACCAAAATTAGAGACACTTGAATACAATAATTGAGGAATAAAATTAAGTCAGAACTTTATGATATCATGAGAATAAATGGATTCATGATATAATACTCCAAAGGACAGTATATACACCATATAAGAGTTAATTGGTGCATAACAACAATGAACCCTCAATAGAAATTTCAAATGTGATGAAATCCCTTATAAAGATGGTATCCTTAAATTAAGGACAAATCAATCTCAAAAATATGTGTGACAAATATAAATACACCCAATATAAGTTGATATTAATTGTAAAACAATAAAATTTCATTCACACATATTCAATGGATGACATATTCAATGACTACATGTTGAACCCAAAGAAATCGAAATTGGGTTAAAAAAGTTCCCTTGACAGCCTAACGGCATCACATCAAAATGAGTTGATGAGAGATAAAAAGTGTATCTCATCACTAGGACATAAAATTTACATCAATAAGGATATATTAGAACATATCCCAACATAACAATATGTAAATTAAAAGACCCAACAAAAGAAGTCTTTTAAAAAAAGAGGAGGGTGAAAGGTTCTCTTACCGACTTGGGTATCTTTCAAAACATACACCCCATGAAAGAAGGACAATAGATCATTGATGTAAATACTCATAAACGAAAGTATATTACACAAAGAGTAGAATAATGGGCAGTACATACACCACTCAACGGAATTTCTGGAAAATGTAGCATAAATATCATGGGAATAAAAGTGAGATGAAAAATCCCTTACGAAAACTCTACAGCCTAATGGCGCCACATAAAACTTTCGAATATGGATTGATGATATAAAATAGGGTATCTAATCACATTACAATAAAATTTACAGAAAGAGGAATATAAAATAACATCCTCCAACATTACAAAGAGGATCCTAAAAGAAGTTACATAATATAGAGTACTTAAAAAGAAAGAGAGAGGTTAGATCTCTTACGAAAGTTCGGCAGCCTAACGGTGCCACTCAAAACGTCCAAAATGGATTGATGAGAGAGAATAGGGTCTCTCATCATATGAACATAAAAATTATAGTATGTTTAATATAAAAGATCATCCCAATAACAAGAAAGACGAGCTTTAAAAGGAATGACATAAAAGTGTGTATATAAAAAGAAAGAGAGGAGTAGGATCCCTTACCTCGGGTCCGACTTGACTCGATCGTTCTTTAATCTCCTGAATAATAAACTTGAGTTAATTTCTACTTCCTTAAGAACCTTTTTAAAGTTCATTATTCCTTTTATATCACTTATTACCATGTCATAAACATTATGTAATCATTTAAGTTAATAATACTTTTTTTGCCGATATTTGGTTCTTAAGTCGAAAGTGGACTTCTTACAATTACATGTTGTTCGTGTGGTCAAAGGTTATTTATATCCAGAATGACATTCCTGATTTGTATATCATATATATCATATATATCCAGAATATAAATGTATTTATAATATTACATAATCATTTAGAGGTAAGAAATGAAATGCACCGTTCATGGAGACGGTAAGCCGTACGTACGCATGAACGCTACTTTCATTTCTTTGTCATATTAATGGAATTAAAACTAAATGAGAGGTATGTATATTTTAATTACAGAATTATATTCATCATTTAGATATATAATTCATCATATATATCCATTATATACATGTACTTATAATAGTACATTACATTTGGGGATAAGAAATGAAATGCACCGTTCATGGAGACGGTAAGCCTTACGTACGCATGAACGCTACTTTCACTTCTATCTCATACTTTAATGGAAAGAAATAATAATTATATAGAGGTATATAATAATTCCAGAATAACATAATATATAATAACATTAAATCCATCCTTTATACATCCCACGTATGGTATTAGCGAATCACATCACTTTGAGGGGGCGATAGTCCGCACTTCCTAAAATGAAGATATCGCGTATACCCATAATGGAAGCCATAAAGGTAAGACAAAAATGAAAAATACATAAGCATAAGTAAAACATAAACATATTATATATCATATATAAAAATAGTGACATCATAATGGCCACCTTTGAAGGTGCTAAATGAGTATTGAACAATCATCGTTTCGTGAGGCAGAATTTCGCCATCCACGGAAACCGTATGTTCTTTAACCATTTTATGTAGTTGTGTGAGAGTGTAGGTCAAATAAATATTATAACAACATCCTAGTATATTGAAGATACTGGTTTTGTTACAAAAAAAAGTATATAAAAAGAGTTTAGGGGGTCGGAGAATCAAAATAAAACAAATGAACATGAGAGAATGAATTACCTTTAAAAGTGTAACTCCTTTTGTTTTCAGCCTAAAGGCTTCTTTGAAAGGATTCTGCCCAATGGGAATCCTCTAGGATTAGGATAGGGATGTGGAGAGAGTAAATGGGCAGTGGTTGGCCGAGCCAAAGGCTTGAGGAGTGTGTGAAAATAGGTAGAGGTGGGGGCCTTTTATAAGAGGAGAGGAGGGGCACTTTTGGAAAGTAAGGAAATATTACTTTATTTGAAAATGTGTTTCGGTTTTAAAAGGTCCCACTTTGATATAATTCGTTGATAAGGTTATAAAGGTTCTCAATCCACCCATCCAATATGTTTTGGACATGTTTAGTTCATATATTTTACATTATCTTTCCATTTTATTTTAATCGTTAAATAATGATGTCATCACTGCATCATTATGATGTCATAAATAATTTAATTTATTTAATGTCTAAAAATTATAAAAAAATTACTATGATGTAGGAAATCTTTTTATCTTTCCAATGACTATTTATAATCAAAACTATGACTTGTATAACCCCACTTAAAAATTATTTTAGTAAAACATATCATGTTTGTGTCATTTTTAATTTTAACATTAAATAAAAATATATTATTGTCATTTTCCAACTAAAGTGGCTCCATGGGGTCCCCAAGTTGGCCCATGGATTTTCTTGGTCGTCCATGACTCACCCAATAGGTGTAGGACAAGTGTCATAGTGTTTTCACATTCTTATAATATCATTTTTACCTTAAACTACACTAATTACCACTAATCGCGATTAAAATCTTAATACGTTACTATTCACCAAAGAATTATTTTTATCCCATTGAACCAAATTTTACTTCTTAATGACAACCATGTATGTCGGATTTTTTAAATTCAAAACACAAAGATGGAGAAATTCCATTTAAACGGAAAAATCAGTTTTTATAAGTACCACTTAGTGGTTTCACTATTCATCAAAAATTGAAGTTTTTTAGAAAAATCCCAAAAATTCACCCTATGCTATATTTGATATTCTGAATTCAAAAATGAAGTCTGTTTTACAAAATTCAAAACATATAAGTCACATTAATTAATTTAATAATTAATTCCCGCTGTCATGACAAATAGCGTGTTTTTATGAAACAATAAGTATCAAAAGATTGACACTAGTTTAAGTCCGATTTCAAAGTGAAATTAATTTCAACGACCACTATTGGATTTAATGGTAAAAATATTTTCTAATTTTACTTTAAAAACAATTCAAAATATTATCTAATCATATAAATAAATTAGATTAAAAAGAGGTTTTGAATTAAAACACAACATTTTACACTATTCATTAAAAAAAATGAACTTTATTGGAAAGATACAAAAAATTACACAAAGTAAAATTTGATGTCCCGATTATTAATAAGAGTTTTATTTGGTCCAAAAGAATGTATAAGAGTGATCAAAACTATATTTAATGATGGTTCGCCATCAAAAGGCGACAAGTGAACCTTTAGTGAAAACTAGGGCATATACGCCTAAAATTGAATTCTTTCCGTATTTTAAGCCTTTATCTTTTATTGTATAAATGTAAAAACATTTAAAAACATATATAATCATATTTTAGGTATTTCTATCCATTCCTTCCATTACAACGACTACATGTTAACTACCATTTAAAATAATATTATTTTATTATTAGAGTGCAATGTATGATTCCCAAGAAACTCGTTGTTGCGTGTTGGGTACGCCATCGAGCATAGAGTCCCCTTTAAAGTCATATTAATACTTTATTCACAAATATGGATAAATATGAAAATGTCATATTCTTTATTTACCTGGGGTGTTACATTATTACTTCGAAAAAAATTCATATAACAAGCCCTAACATGTCATATTAACATATAAAATTAGTTTAATTCATAAAAATTCCCATATTACATTTATTTGGATATTTATAATGTCAATTATGTTAATATTTCATTAATTCGTTAATTACTGCATCATCGTTGTGTCATAAATAAATTAAATTATTTAATGTCTAAAATTTATAAATGAAATACCATTATGTGGGAAAAATTTTATCTTTATAATGAATATTTATAATCTAATTTATCATATGTTTAATCTTATATTAAAAATGCTTTACTTATTAAACTTGGAATTTAACACTTTTAACTTGTCTTTGAATTAAATAATAGTAATTGTCCTAATCTAATCCAAGTAAAACTAAAGGATCATATTTTCTTCCTAATGATTCTTTTGGTAGAATTATACTCATCCAATATAATTAGGACATGTGTTTGGGTAATAATAATATCATTTTTACCCTTAATTTCCCTATTTACTTTTAACCATGGTAAATAAAAGTAAAAAAGTTACTATTCACCAAAAAAAATATTTTCAACTTATTGGACCACATTTTACTTACTGATATCAACGGTTTCTCTCATATTTTTGAAATTCAACTCACAGAAGTGGTAAAATTATGTTTTATCTAAATTTTCAAATTCTCTTATGAGGTGGGTAAAAGATGATAAAAAGTACAATGAAATTTTTTATATATCAAAAATTATTATAAAATGACTCCAATGAATTAAATTGAAGTTATATAATTTTTATGTATCTATTTCTATCTAAAATTAATTTAAATAAAATAAATAATTATTTAAATATAAATTCGGTTTTAAACTATAACTTAGTGATTTTCATTATTCATCAAAAATTGAAGGTTTTTAGAAAAATACAAAAAAATAACCATAAGATAATTTTGATATCCTAAATCCAAAAATGAAGTCCATTTTGAAAGATAAAATTTATAAAATTTTAAAAAGTGGCTATTACTATTCATAATGGCTAGTTTGATTGGTTGTGGAGTGTTAGAACTCGAAGTTGCGGACAACACGCACTAATGTATTATTTAAAGTGAATCGTACTATGGAATCATGCGGTGTTACATTTAATATCTCTGTCCCAACATCCCTTAATGGGATTGCTGCCCAGATTAACTCTTTTAGAAGTTGTTTTTGATAGGAAAAACTCACTAAAAATGCCTTTAGATTCTTCTCTAGGTTTGATATAACCCTTTTCATCTAAGATGGATGAAATCATTTTGGGATAAATGTGACAGTTGGATCTAGATATTTTCTTTCATACTCATGAATATGGATCATAAAAAATCATCATATATTTATTATCTTCCATTTCTTCACCATATACAAAAAATAGACATCCTGACACCTCACTGTATTGAATCCCCCTTATCATGGACATAAAACATGATGTAAATATTTAAAAATAAATATACATTAACCATCATGAACATAATCAGTTGTAATTCTTAGTGTTTCACCTAGATTTAACTTTAGGATACCACTTTCATAATTGAAATTTATTCTATAATTCTGTATATATCTATAGAAATCTTCATACAATCCTTTATGAGGAACCTGCAATCATTTTTCTCACTCTCATGAAGAGAAATAAATCTCTTCTCCATCTATGATGCTTCAAATGCTATTGGATTTCAGGAAAAAAATGAATCACTAATTTTGTTAAAAATGAAAGACTACCATCTAATAATACACTTTATTATTTGAGGTATGTTATTTCATCCAATTCTTCTTTTATATTACCTTTGACACTATCATATTGCTAGATTGAATCCACTGTCTGTCAAATTTATTTTATACTTTAGCTACATGATTACTCGTATTCATGTTTAGTGAAAGAGTTTCCAAACTTCATACATATACTATTTGTTTCGTAGAATTCCTCACCTCTTCTATATTTGATTCTACAACTCACATCACATGGTCCTTTCAGATCAGCTGAAGGCTTCAATTGGATTAAGGAAGAAGAAACATTGGTTCAAGAGGAAGGAAATGGTTTGAGACATCAAGTGATAGTATTATTGAATTAATTTGGAGTTAGATTGATGGTTTTTTCATTTAGTAATTCTATTTAAATAATAATAAAATTTAAATAATAAAAATTTAATCCATAAGGGAAAAAACATAATAGAGAAATAGTAACCAAAAAAGGAATGGTGACTCATTCCATCGTGGATCCATCAATTGTGTCTTTATCAATAGTTTCTCATCAATGGGGACTCCATAAACAGTGACTCTATCAATGGTGAATCATAAACTATGACTTCATTAATGGTGACTCATCATCCAGTATTCTCTATTCCTAATTTAGGGTTGATGGAGTTTAATCATTCCAAAATCAATGGATTTGTGAATATATCAACTAGCTGATGTTTACTTAAAATAAATTCTAAAATTATTTCAACCTTTTGATAATGATCTCTCAAAAAGTGATTTCGTAGATAAATGTATTTTGTTCTAGTGTGAGATACTTCATTTTTGTAATTTTTATCAGACTTGTTTAATCAAAATATATAGGTACATGTCTAAATTGGTATCTAATATCTAGTAAAGTATGATTCATCATCATGATTTGTCCACAACAGCATCCATTATCTATGTATTCATCTTTAACTGTAGATTGTGAAAAATTATTTTTCTTATTACTACAAAATTATAATAGTGATTTTTTTATAGTTTGACAGGTTGTTGATGTTATTTTTCTATCTAAATTCTAGCTACCAAAATCAGTATCTATATAAAAAATTGAATAAAAAACATTCCCTCTTGTATAGAATAATCCTAAATTTTCTGTTTAATTGATGTATTTAACAATTCAATTTTCAACTAATAAATGTGACACTTTTTTATTTTTTTGAAAGAGAGAATGCATACACACATTAAACATGGTATCAGAATAAAAACTGGTTAAATATAAATGACTATAAATCATAACTCTATAATTAATTGGAGCTACTGATTTACTGGTGTCATCAAGGCCTTGTTAATAAGTGGTCCTCATGGGAGTATCATTGATTTTTTTTCATTCATGTCCAAAACGTTTTAAAATATATTAGTCTACTTAATTTTTATTAAATATAATCCTTTTTTATTTTGAAATATTTAAATTTCAATAATGAATTTGTTTTCACCCATTCAACTAATTTCAAATAATTTTTCTTCAGTTATGAAAAATTAGTACATAAGTAATCATAAGTAGATCTCAAAAATAATATCATCTACATATATTTTTACTATTAAAATATCATTTGAAATACTTTTTATAAAGAGGGTTGGATCAACTATTACTTTTGAGAAAATAGGTAAGCCTATATTACCAAGATCTAGGATCTTGTTTCAAACCATTCATAGATGTTGTTAATCTCAAAAATCAATATAGAAAATGAGGATTTAAAAATACTACGGGTTGCTCAAAAAATTATCCACAACTACAATTACATTTAAGAATTCACTTTTAAAATCCATTTGGATTATTTTGAAGTCCAAATGTGTTCCAAATGAAAGGATTAACCTAATGCCTTCATGTATTTCTACAGGTAAAACAATTTCATCATAATCAATACCTTCTTTTAGATTATGACACTGTGCAACTAATATTTCATTATTTCTTGTTATAGTTGATGAATCATCAACCATGTTTCCAAACACCCACTTATTTCTAATAGAGAAAGTGTCATTATGTATGTCAAAAAGTTCCAAATCATTTTTTTCTTTCAAAATAATTAAATTCAAAATCTATATCTATTACCCAAAATTTTTTAATTATGGTATAATTGATTTTATTAGTTTCAATTTGTGAAAATAAGTCTTTATGTTTAATTGGATTTCTCAGGGAAACTATGGTATGTATACCTTTATCTATGTTTCTTATAACTGCATCTAAATGGTGCTGTCTATGAGTCTTAATGGGTCTCTGAGCTGAGGGGTTGGTAGAATCATAGAATTATTCATATTTAGATTCTAGAAATTTACTAGATGAACTATATAGTTGTATAATATAACCTTTAGAGTATTTGTAATTGAGATTCGTAGTTGAAATATCATCCTCAGGGTCCTCTATGATAGTATAATACTCATTTAGATAAGTTTTATCAAAAAAAATGTGAAAAAATTGTTCCATTTTTATGGTTCTCTTATTAAAAACTATATATGAATATCTAGAAGTTTAATAAACATGTAAAATTCATTCATCACACTTGGAATATTTTATTTTTCAAATTATCCATCGTATTTTGTATAATCAATTAGAAATAAAAAAATAATATCATTAAATTTTAATTTTTGTAATTCCATAACTCATAATGTGTTCTCTATAAGAGATGTTGAATCAATTGTTTTTTTATAGAAGAAATGAAAATTTTAAAAAATTTATCCCAATTAGATAGGTAGGTTATACTAATTTTACATGGTGAAAGATATCTCTTGAAGAGTCTTATTTGTTCATTCTACCACTCTATTTTGTTTTGTTTCCTAGGAGATGAAAATGTGTGACTATATCGATTTTGACAACATAATGATTCAAAGACTTGATTTTTGAATTTTTCACCATGATCACTCCTTAAGTTATCAATCCTACATTCAATAAGGTTTTCTATATATTTGGAATATGTAAAAAAGGTAGAACAAGGTTCACTATGTTGAACAAGAAAGGGTACCACAGTGTTTCTAGAGAGTCAATCTACCAAGACATGTATATAATGTTATCTATTTATAATGCGGGCTATAGATGGTCTGAATAGGTGCATGTGAATTAATAATAATTTTTTTGAGATTGAAACATTCTTTTAGATTCAAATGAAATCCTATGATGTTTCCCTTTTTGGAATGGATTAAAAACTCTATCATTTCAGAATTCATGCATTGTTTGGTCTCTAACTGACCATTTCCTAGTTATCTTCAAATGTGATTAGATGTTGAAATGAACTAGTATCTTAGGCCAAATACAAGATTATCTATGAAAGACACATAATCATGATATATTTTTTGAAGATAAATAATTTAAATCAATATAATTAATATTATCATTTCTAAAAGAAGTATAAATTAGATCTTTTTTATCATTAAAAACATGATTATCATTATTTTAAAATTTCACATAAATTCCATAATAATATAATTGGGATATTCTAAAAAGATTTTATTTTAAACCATCTATATATAAAATATTTTAAAATAACACTGAGTTAGAATTACAAATTTGGCAATGGGATAGGATTTTAACATATGAATTGTCACCAAAGGTGACATGTCTATAATCATCATTGATCAAAATCTTGATGTTTGAGTAATCAAAAAACATTTTTATAGAATATAAACTATTTTATTACTATCTTATTTTACTATAGGTTTTTAAAAAGGTTTCATACATCAAAAATTTAATATCCAAAATTATTTTGTTACCCAAATCCAATTGTGTCTAGTTATGTATGTAATTAGATTTTTTGGAAACCATATTTTCCTAAAAGGTTTCATATAAACATAGCGAAGTATTCTAGGCATAAAATCATCCTCAGGTCCAATGATTTATGTATTTTTGGTATATGGACTTTCATAAATGGAACATTATGTAAATTAGGTTTTCTAATATTTCTTTGTCATGGATGGTAAACTATGCCAGTTGTATACTATAGAGAAACATCTTTCCCATTATTTCAGTTATTGTTTTATTGCCATTTATACATTTTTCTATATCACTTTTAAAATATTCATTTCCAGTTTTAATTTATTGTTTTATTTCTATAGTAGAACAATTTACCCTTTTTAATAGTATGATTATTTTTAACATTTACTGTTAAGGCATTTTGTTTCTTAAGTGGCGTATGTTAATCTTTTAGCTCATTAATGGTGTCCTCAAGCATGTTAGAGTGATAATTATGATTATTAATTGTCATATATTCCTCATATTTATTATTTTATTCATTTTCAAAAATTTATGAAACATCTGTAGGTGAAATAGGAAGATCATTTTGTAAAACTGATATACTTTCTATAAATAAGATACTTGATATCTTAGAACTATCTTCGTTTTTAGTGACAGTGTCACTTGAGCTATCTTCGAAGGAACTCCATGTATCTTTAATGGATCTTTTTGTGTCTTCCGTATTTATCCTCATTCTTCTTTTTAAATTTTAATTTTGGATAGTTATCATTAATTTGACCATTCCTCTTTCATTCATTGTGGGTGACTTCATTTTGGGAACTATAATTATTCCAATCCTTTATACATTATATTTTTTTAACATAATATCCTGTTAAATATTATTTTTTGAAGATCATATATTTCATATATAATTTTTTCAATATAATATCCATAGGATAAATTTCATTATCACTATCATTAAGAGATCCTTCTTCACGGGAATATTTAGTTTTAAATATTTCTATTTTTCATGAGGTGGTAGATTTGAATGTTATAGATTTTACATTTTGTTCATCATCATCAAACTCATTGTTGGATTTATGATCTTTTTTCATACATCATTATATTTATTATCAGTTCATTTTCATGTAGTTTAATTATGTCACATAATTCTATGATTGACATATATGTACCTCTCTATCTGTCTAGTATGCATATGAGTAGTCTCATTACTTGATCTGTGACTGTTATTTTTTTCAGGATAGTGCATAGTATTCACTATTTCATTGAACCTGAGATACATTATAGAAATAGGATCATTAGATTTCATATTCAATGTATCAGACTTGATTTTTTATGTACTTTGTCTCATTTCATTAATATTTGATGTTACTTCCTGTGATATAGATATTTTAACCCATATTTCAAGATGATATTTACAAGTATATTTTCAATTTAATGTATCAACTCCCAATGTTTAAAACAAAGCATTCATAGATTTATAATTATTATTTTAAGAAGTTAGTCTTGCATTATCTATCCACTTCTAGGAGTTTTTCATATTTCATATTTATCGTCTATTACAATCCATATGTCAAAACTTATACATTTCCAATGAATTTTCATTTTGATTTTCCATTGAGAATGGTTATTACCATTAAAATAAGATAGAGTATTTGTAGAAAATACTTCATATCTTGTATCCATAAAGAAAAAAATATGAATTTATTGAAATTTGAGATCATTAGAATACAACTAAAATCATAGCTAAAAACGATAATTTAAAACCATCGATACCAAATGATTTTTGTAGTGATTAACTCAATATGGGGTTAATTGATTTCCTAATAATTTTTTTTTAAATTATTAGACTAAAAATAATTACCCCTTTACAAAATAAACGATCTAATTAATGAAATCAGAATATCGATATATGATATATTCTATTAAATGATTTCAAAGAGATTGATTATGTTTTAAATATAATATATTTTATAAATACCATAACGTTATAAAACATATTTATTAGAAAAAAACATATATAAACACTATTTGAGTTTAATTATCAATGAATTTTTTTGTTTGCTAATAAAAGTATTCTTGAATATGATAGCAAAACAAAACAAAGACAATAGGGACACAAGAGAATAAACAAGAGGTTTAACATCATTTTGTGACTTAACACCTCCACTTTTCAATCACCCAATTCCAAGAACATTATAAATATAATAATATAAATACATAACTTTTATTATGTATATATTCAACATAAAATAGCAATCCAAGACAAAAAGACTCTTCCATAGTTGTTCATGGGATGTAATAATGAAACATGTCAAAAATAGAACTCTTTCACAAACACAGTGGAATAATGATTGAGGAAAATGAGAATAACAATTAGTTTCTAGGAATATTCAGTATTCTCTGTGTGTTGGATGATAAGAAAAAAACACACTTATCAACCATGTAATGTCCCATAAAATTCAAGGGAATGTTTTTTCTAAATTTTCTTTGGGATTTTACAAGAACACAGTTTCTGATGGCGCCTGATTCCGAGGCCTGGTGTGCCCGGAATTAGTTTCTGAAGTTTAGCTCGGCTACGTTCAGGGAACGAGTGAGAGGGTTTTTCTAACTTTTGAACCTGTGCTCAGAATCTAAATCTGAAGTCACCTATGGAATCGCAGTGCCAGTAATTGCTTATAAACACCTTTTCTAGAGTTGCATTTTCTCGGGTGTGGTTTTTATTTTTGGGATAAAGTTAAGGAATAAAATAAAAGTAGTGCGACCAATCTTTTATTTTATTTAAGTCGCCTAACCTATGTTAAGTGGATGACGTGGGACCCATAATATCCTACCGACAAGGAAGGATATTTTGTGTGGTGGGACCCACATGAGGAACCGTTTCTTTTCTTCTTAAGTAACACACCCGCACCCCCTATTAATGAAGTCAAACCGTGCATTTATTCTGGTTAAGAATCGCCTCATTAATTTGGGTGGTTAAATGGTTACAATTAATTCATTGAATTGATTGTTTATTTTTGAATTTCAAAGGTTGAATCGTGTGTTAATAAAATAAGACTGTTCTTATTTTATTTTTGTTGGAACCTGATGCGTGGAGAGGATTTGGAGGAATGCGTTCTTCTTCGATGAAGAACGCGAAGAACTCGAAGAACATGAAGAACGCACCAATCTCTGATGAAGAATGCCAAATCCTCGGAAATCAACGATGCTCCTTCCATGACGTTTCTTCCTCGACAATCCTTCTCTTCCGCGATGATCCTCTTCTTCCGCGATGGTTAATTCCGCGAAGAACTCTCGTTCGACAGAAACGTTGAGGTAGGGAATTATTTGAGAACGATTTTATTCCCTTGATTCTCTCATTCTAAATAAAACAAATAAACACGGATCAACTAATTATCTAGTTGATCCACGAACGTTTTCCTTGCGGGTTGGGAATATTTTGTTGCGGGAAGTTGTGGGGGTTTATTTTATTGTTGATCGTGATCTCATCTGTCTCCTTTCTTGGTTTCAATTGGGCCGCCTGTTATTATAATAACGGGAGGAGGTCAGACCGCACGAACACATCCGACCCTCCTCCCCCCCTTGTTTGTTTGAATTTGTTGCGGCACGTGAAAGGCAACGCGGTGACGTTTCACTGCACGAAAACGAGAAAGAACATGGTGACGAGGCGTGGCGCTGTCGCGCCACGCCATTGAGGCCGGACAAAACTGGGGGCGGAGTCGGGGCCGCGAAGGCGTTTCGAAGACGCTGCAGTTTGTTATCGAAGTGAGGATCAACGTACGATGGTGAGGTAATCCGAAAAGGCGTTTTGAAGCCGCTGCAATAAAGGTCGTGTCCCGGGAGGACCTTTGGCGAATGCAGCGGAAAAAATGGACCACCGGAGCGCGTCCGGTGGTCCACAGAAGTCCCCCCCGACACGCCGGCAGCCGGCACAAGGCCGCCGCGGCGGCGGGCAGCCGGTCCCGCGGCTGCACGGGACCAGAGGGACGCGGCATCGTGCCACGCCCTTTTATAGGGAGTGGCCCCCGCGCGGGGGCCGTAGTTTCGTCCAGGGGAGCGGTCCCCCCTTGCGCGGCCGCTTGGCCAGCGCCATCGAGCCAGCGCGCCGGGCTGAGCCGCCAGGCTGGACCACCAGTCCGGGCCGCGCTAGCTGGGCCGGGCCGCGCCCAGCCGGGTCGGACCTGGACGGGGGGGGGGGGGGGTTGGGACGGGTCGGTCCGGGCCCAGACCCCCCATTTTCGGACCTCTTCGGTATTTTGCCCATAACATGTGGTACGGACCTCCGATCGACACGTCGTCAGTAGCGTAGAAATCCATTGATCGAGACGGTCGTTTTCGTATATTACACTCATGGTTTTGGAGAACATTGGGTTCGGCCGGGTTGGTTCGGATACGAAACCAACCAGGCCCTCGGAGCGGAAACACTTATATCTTGAGTTCCGGACGTCCGATTGATGTGCCGTCGACTTTGTTGGTTTCCTCTTGATGAGACGGAACTTTTGGATTACTCTTCTCGAGGTTTGGATGCCGTTGGAGTGCGGTCGGGTTGGTTCGCACACGAAACCAACCGGGCCCCTGGAACGAAAAATCCAATAACTCACAGTCCGGGCATCTGATTGAGGCGATGTCTGTCTCGTTGAATTCCTCTTGATGAGACGGAACATTTGGAATATGTTTCCTGAGTTTTGGATGCAGTTGCAGTATGGTCGGGTTGGATTCTACCCGAAATCCAACCGGGCCCATAGAACGGAAAGACGGATATCTTTCAAACCGGACATATGTTTGACAAACTGTCAGCGGCATTGGTGATCATGTTGAGAAACGGTCCCTTTGAGTATACCCTATGAGAGTTCATGGTACAGTTGAGATACGGCCGGGTTGGTTCGCACACAAAACCTAGTGGGCCCCTTGGACGAAAAGGCTAATAACTCACAGACCGGACTTCCGATCGACGCAACGTCTGTTGCGTTGAGACCCCTATGACGAGACGGTCCTTTGAGATAATTCTTCATGTGACTTGTGATACTTGGAGTATCGACCTGTAGCTCGTGGAGAGGACCCTCCCAGAGATGAGCATACAGAGTACAGAGACCGTGTAGCTGGCTATGACCGATGAATGCTTTTCCGATTCGATTCGGAGTGACTAGCATAGCCCAGTGGGGAGTACTAATTTGTGAGGTGCCAGACCCATGGTGGAGGAGCACTACTATGTGAGGAGGAAGACCCGCGTTACTCGACAGGAGAAGTACCTATGTAGGCTATGAGGGGGAGCACTACTGTGTGAGGTGGCAGACCCATGGCGGAGGAGCACTACTGTGTGAGGTGGAAGACCCACGGTACTCGACAGGAGGAGTACCTCAGCAGTATTAGGTTAGTGAGAAGTACCTCAGAGTCATGGCAGGACCACTGTACACTCCAGAGACGGGGCTCTTCAGGAGTTACGGTTTTTATAATGAAAGTCCTAGTTTTAGCTGAGTCTATGACCTTTGTGTTTACCTCATGATTGAGATGGGTCACATGATAACTTAGGTATATGTATGAGAATATACCTGGGTAGTGGTTATCCGTTGATTTCATAATCTTTGTGTTTCCTCATGATTGAGATGGGTTACATGATAACTTAGTTATATGCATGGGCATATACCTAAGTAGAGGATGTCTATTGAGATCATCATTGTGGTTATCCTTGTTGGTTTTAGTGAGACCTTGAGGGTCTCGGAGTCCATACTGAGTATCGTTATACTCACCCCTGCACGGGCTATGCCCGCACCTCGTTGTGTTGGTTGCAGACGATGGGCAGTGCTGACGGAGGCTAAGTGTTCGAGGACTGGACGGTACCCAGAGGTGGACCACATGACGAGTCAGTACCCGGAGGTGGACCACACGACGAGTCAGTATCTGGAGGTGGACTTCGCGAAGTGATGACACACGGAGGAGGTTGACGGGCGAGATAGTTGTGGAGGCTATCTATACCTACCATCCAGGTAGGATCCGTGGTGGACGAACCAGGAGCTGCACCATCCGTACCTACCCTTCAGGTAGGATCCAAGGAGGTCGACCTAGGAGCCGCTTCTGTTCATCCATCTGTTGTCTTTTTCTATTGTATTTTCATTAAGTTGTAGATGTAATTCAGTTTGGTTTGTATTCTGTCCCATTTACTTTTCAGCACTTTCTTTTGTACTTAGTGTTTTACTTCGGCTTGTACTCTGTGGTGTTTTGTTTACTTTTTTAAAGGCACTACCTTTCCAGTTATCGGGATTTACACCATGGGTGCTAGTCGCCAGCCCCTGGCCTATGGAAGGCGGGCTTGGGGTAGTCACGACACGGGCCCCAAGGATGGTTCGTGAAAAATTGGTATCAGAGGAGTCAGTTCTACCACAGAACTTATAACTCTGATGTTTTTCTTTCTGTGAAGCAATAGAGTTTAGGGTACCGAGTGTGGTCTTCAGTTCAGGGAGTCCAGTGTTGGTGCGGGCGGCCAACGTATCCATACACTAGGACCCTGACAACTGATTTCATACTTTTTGAACGAAAAAACTGATTGGATGTGTGTTTCCAGAAGTTTTTAAAATTTATCTCAAACTAGGCCAGCTCACCAGGTATAAATCTTTTGACCGTGTCACGTTGATTCTTTCCGGATTCCTTTTCACGGACAACCAGCTAGAGCCCAGAGCGATGTGTGTACTGACAGCATGTCGAGCGACAAGGCTTCGGTACAGGGCCCTCTTGCAGTTGAGGCACCAGCGGAGGCACCAACGGTACTACCATACGTTGGGCCACCGATGACCCTAGCCCTGGCAGTAGGTGATGCACGCCACTTGAGCACGCTTCATGAGTTCCAGTTCCAGAGGCCACCCAGGTTCCGGGGAGAGAAGGACCTGAAGGCAGCTGAGTATTGGCTGGAGGCTGTGGTGAGCGTCTTCTGGCTAGTAGGGACGCCTACAGACTTCATGGAGATATTTGTTGCCAGCCTTCTTTAGGATGCAGCAGGCAGGTGGTGGAGCCACTTGTTCCAGATTTGCGACAGGATGAACTTCACATGGGAAGATTTCGAGACCTTTTTCAGGGTGGAGTTTGTGATAGTAGCTCTACACCCCGAGCATGTTCAGGAGCAGCTGCCTTTGCCGCAAGATTTTTGATCAGTAGCCGAGTCATCTGTGTGCAGTAGAAAGATAATGCAGAGGTCCAAGAGGACCAGAGCTAGCCGTACGAGGAGCATGAAGTGTAATGAATGCAGTGGGAATGGTCCCCTGGCATGTGACTGTCCGACTCCTCGTATAGTTGATCTGCATGCTTTGGAGGAGCCACCGAGGTAGATGCAGCGGTGAGTGCTTGGACAACAACCGAGCAGTGGACAATGCAGTAGAGCTCCAGGAGAAGGTGGACATGAGAGAAACTTGTGGATACGTCCCTTGTACTTCTAGTTCCATGTTTCTATTGTATTCATGTCTTTGTACTATGAGCTGCAATAATAAAAAGACACTTATCTTTGTGATGTTTTCTTTCTGGTCCTTTTTTTGGATGATACTATGTGGTCCCGGTTAAAACTGTTGACTTGACCCTCACTGTAACACCCTGAGATTTTATGAAAAATATTCTTTTCATTAATGTCTTGTGTTATACGCTACACCAAAAGGAGCTTGCATAACACGCATCCTTGTCATGCCTTGCATTACACGCAATCTCGACCTTCCTTGATAGCGTGTGCAGTACGCAATACCGAGTTTCACTAAACAAGGATATGCTATTAAAATATTATCAAAACTAGCCGTTATGAATAGTAATAACAACCTTTTAAAATTTTAGAAATTTGAACTCTCAAAATGGACTTCATTTTTGGATTCGGAATATCGAAATTAGCTTAGGGTGAAATTTTGGTACTTTTTGGATAACTTTTATATTCCGATAAATACTGAAAATTACTAAATTTTAATTAAAAACAACTTTTTTAGTCAAAATAATTAATTGTGATAAATTATTAATTTGAGTGGTTTTAAAGTATATTTAGAATATATTTTTACGATTTAATACAATTTTGGTTATTGGATGTAATTTCACATTTAAACCAGTTATAAATAAGTGTCAATCTTTTGGTAGTTATTATCTCTTAAAAACACGCTATTTGTTTTGACGACGGAAATTAATTTTTAAATTAGTTAATGTAACTGATATATTTTTAATTTGATAAAATAGACATCATTTTTGAATTCATAATATCAAATATAGCTTAGGCCAAATTTTTGGTATTTTTCTGGAAACTTTCATTTTTTTAATGAATAGTGAAACCACTAAGTTGTAGTTAAAAAACTGAATTTTTCAGAAAACATAATTTTACCGGTTCTGTGAGTGGAATTTAGAAAATCCGAGAGACACGGTTAATATCAAGGACTAAAATGTGGTTCACTGAGATGAAAACAATTTTTTGTGAATAGTAACTTTTTACTTTTTTTACCATGATTAAAAGTAAATAGGGTAATTAAGGGTAAAAATGATATTATTATTACCCTAACATATGTCCTAATTCTATTGGATAAGTGTAATTCGACCAAAAACAACCTTAGGAATAAAATATTACCATTTATGCCCACTTGGATTAGATTAGGATATTTATTATTATTTTATTTAAAGAAGGGTTAAAATAGATAAAATCAATGTTTAATAAGTAAATCATTTTTAATATAAGGTTATAAATAAGATAAATTAGACTATAAATATTAATTAGAAATCTAAACATATTTCCTACATAATTATATTTTATTTTTAATTTTTAGACTTTAAATAATTTAAGTTATTTATGACACAATGATGATGCAGTAAATATCTTATAAATGATATATTGACATAATTGATGTTATAAATACCCAAATAAATGTAATTTGAGACTTTTTATGAATTCCTAAAATTTTATATGTTAATATGACATGTTAGTGTTGATTTAATTAGCTTTTTTCAAACTAATCATTCAGTTATGATTTTTACAAAAATCAATTACCAAATAGTGTCAAAATTGACATAAAATAGTTTTTGAAAAAAATATTATATTATTAATTGTTATTATATTCCAAAATATCTAAGGTTCGGCCAAATGACTTAGATAAGGTTATATATATTAAGAATAAACATCTTGGGGTTCTTTTGGCTTGATATAGTTAGTTTATTAACCATATAGTGTAAGAACACAAGAAGACACGGTTAAAGTAAAATTATTTAACTTAATGTTAAAACTAAATGATAAGGTTAAAATAGGAACCTAAACTTGTCTAAATTTTATTTGATGTGAGGATTTCGACCCATCCCCACCTTATATTAGATATATATCAATTTGGAGCTATTTAAAACCGAATTTGGCTTTATAATAAAATAATATTTTTAGTTTTCCAAAGGTGCCCCTCTCCTCCCTTATAAAAGGGCACCTCCTCCCCCTCTTCCTCACACCAATTTGAGCCTTCAAGATCGACCAAACCCTGCCAATTTCTCCTCTCCACATCCCTAGTAACATTATAGAGGTTCTGGTCTTCTTCAAAGTCCTATTTTAGTACCCTAAAAGGAGGTCTCAAAGAGGCGCTTCAAAGAAGAGGTAATGTCTGTTACCGATTCTTTCAACTTTATTTCTTCTTCCACTTCTTCTTCATAGTTTGTTTCATTATGAAGTAATAACATCAGTATCACTAATATACTGATATGTTATTATAAGTATGAAACAATCCTATTTCACCATCTATCCATCCAACAGAAAATGAAATCACCGCGCGTGCGTACGTACGAAATACTGTCTCCACGCCGTGGTGTAATCTATTTTCCACCACCACCTTACATGGATGGGTATAATGGTGTAAATAATAAATATATATTATTATTTTAAAGTGATATTGATTCTGAGATAGTATACATACACTCCAATACAATCCCACAATCATGAGAATGATATCATCGCTCGTGCGTACGTACGGACTACCGTCTGCACGACGCGATGAGATTAATTCTCCACGTTAACCATTAATGAATGATTATAAAGTATATATAATAAGTAATAATGACATATATGACATAATAATACTGGATTTATGTGTATATATATGTATTTCATCTACTTAATTCCATTCAACTCAATAAGGAAACGAAAACAGCGTTCAAGCGTACGTACGACCTACCGTCTCCATGAACCGTGTATTTCTTTCCATTTAATGATCTATTATATATATTTATATTCTGATTATATATTATATATAAATCATGTTTTATATTCTGAAATTAATTAATCATGATCTAAGTAATCAATTGAATAATTACAAGTCAAAACACAGACGACAAATGAAACGATTTTACCCAAAACACTCTTTAACATGGAATTTACAAAAGAACGGGTAATATAAAGTCATAAGTGAACCATATATGATATCATAACAATGAGTATGATTCTGGAATAAGTCAATGGCTTTATTTAAATCATTATACAGGAGGTTCAGACACTTACGAAGCAAATCAGACCTAAGGTAAGGAAAAATATCACAATCTCATTTTTATCCGAGATTGTTTATACTTTGGTATTTACTGGGGTGTATTCTATCATCCAAATCCATGTTTCCTCAATATGTAATATTTACATCCTTATACAATAGTTTATATCCAATTTTACCCTTCGGTGAGTTTTTAGTAAAAGATATGAAAGGAATATTTTGTCATTTTTCGTACGAGGTACTTTTTGACTTTTTCGACAAAAGTACGAGAAGAATGTTTTTTTAAACTTATACGGCATGAATGGATTTTTAAAACATTATTTCCAAAAAGCTTCATTTACAAGTTTTCAAGTTTATTTTTAATCAACTTCTTTTAGTTTAAAATTGAATGACATGTTAAGAAAGTAAAAAAAATTTGAAGTAGAAAGGATATTTTCTTCAAGAATGGAGTTCAAGTGTTTTATCAAAATTATTTTCCATATAAGAAATATAGGGTTTTGTTTCTATCCCTATTATTACATTGATTTGATTATGCTGTTATGGAATTATTTTTATGAATTCTTTTATATTATATGAATTGTTTTATGATGTCATGTTGTTTAAGAATCCCATTTTTATTACATGAGTTATGCAATGATGTATTATTTATTATTTTGTGGCACACATATGAATGTTATCATTATGAGATGGGTGGGACCTATATCTCCCTCCAATTCAATGGGTAAATAAGTAATATCTTATGATATAGACATGGCTAGAACGGTAGGTTATACCGGTTCAGTGAAACAGGACTAAAACGAGGATTGAACTCGGTTCAGAAAGGGACTTGTCCACTAAGATAGTCTTGGAAATGAGTCTTGACTAATAAGAAATGATTCTCTATGATTATGTGTGTATGCCACAAAGTTTCATGTTTTGTTTTATGATTATTGGGATTACATTTCCCTAATATGATTTATCCCATGTTATAAAATTATGATCTCTTTTGCAGGTTAAGATTTACAAAATATATGTTCTTATGAATATGATGTGATTGATATTTCTTTTGTTTACCCTTACTGAGAATTTCAGATCACCCTTTTATGTTTTCTTTTCCCCAGGGTATAAAGAATGGTTTTAGGTTTTAAAAAAAGAAGATCTTTATGGGAGATTTTGAAGATCTTTCCACACGATTAAAAGATTATATTCCGAGTTTCCAAAGACACTAAACTATTATTGTCCTTCTGTGTGTGTTTTTGTTATGTTCTAAGTATTCCGCAAAAGTAATGTAATTTCTATGTACGTTATTCTTCAGGTCTCTACAGTTAGTATCAGAGGAATGGTTTAGTCAACCTTTGGAAACAAGGATGCGAGAACTTTAGTGAGATCCCTAGAGATATTTCTAAGGTATGTCTAGGGATGTCCCTAAGGTTAAGTATACGTATAGGTTATAATCCTAGAATTACTATAATGATAATATAATTAAACCTAAGATTTTAGATATTGAAGGTACTCCCCCTTTATTATGTTGTTTTCCCTAACATGATTTTTCCTCTCACACTATTATTTTTGGGTTTTAGAGGATGGATGGAACCCGAAGGAACCGTGTTGATCAATGCAATCGACAATGCAATGATTTTCCTCCTAAACAAACAAATGTTATGGGAGATGGAGTGAAAAATCTTATTGTTATACTTACACAAGCTATGAATCATTCTGGACTACCAAATGAGCAGAGAAGGGAACAATATTCTATTGAGTCCTTCATGAGGCAATGTCCACCTTCTTTCAGTGGGCCTTCTGATCCACTTGTTACTGAACAATGGATTAGTACCACTGAAAAGATATTTTCTGTTCTTCAATGTTCAAGAAATGATAAGGTCATCTTAACAGTATATTGTTTGGAAGGTGAAGCTGATCAATGGTGTAATAATATCATGAATACGAGGCCAAGAGATGAAATTGAGTCCATGGAATGGGACGAGTTCAAGAACTTATTTTTCAATAAGTACATCCCTCGTATTCTTCGAACAAAGATGGAGAAAGAGTTTCTTGAACTGAAGAAAAAGGATGATGAATCTGTTGGTATATATGAAGTGAATTTTACAAGGATTTCAAGGTATGCATCTAGATTTATCATCCAACCTGAAATTAATGTTGATCGATTCTTCAGTGGCTTAAAACCAAATCATAGAAGGGCATTAGCTATAAGAGACTTCAGTAGCTATGATGAAATTGTGCGTTGTGCTATCAAGGTAGAAATGGAAGTTGGTGTTACTTATCCATCTAGTAGTTTTGACAAGAAAGGAAATATGGAGTTCAAGGAGAAATCTCAGAATAATGGTGAAAAGAAGATGAATGTTTCTTTATGCTCAAAGTGTGGAAATAAGCTTGGTGGAGAATGTCTTAAAGGGACTAGAAAATGTTTTATGTGTGGAAAAGAAGGTCATCAAGAAGATGAATGTCGAAGTAATGGAAAAGGGTTTCTAATGATATGAATAAAGAAAAGACTACAGAGAACACACCACCAACACATCAATGCTTCAAGTGCAAGGGAATGGGTCATTATGCTAATAAATGCCCTAATCTAAGGGTTAGTGATGATCGACATGAGAAACCACTTAAGGAAACAGATAAAGGGATGTCACATGCAATCACCATTGGAGATGTTGAATATGACAACGATGTGGTGGAATGATTAAGTGTTTATGTAATGGGATTAAAAAATAATGTTGTATATAGTATCGTGTAATATTGGAATATTTATGTCTTCGTCTATTGTGGTCTTCAATAATTTTATTGTACCGGTAACCATGGAAAGTGATTGAGATATTATTGGAAAAAATATGATATGCGTATAATGAAGGGAAAATGAGAAAATGAAATGTTTGATAGTATTCATGAGCTCATGACTGATATAAGGAAATAGTTATATCATGGTTTGAGGTTTCGGTATGTGAAAAGAGTTAAACTTTTGACAACACTCTTGTTTTCACTAAGATTTAATGGGTATTCATTTTTCAAGAGAATACATGATTAAGGCATTCGAATGTTTGGAATGTGACCAACAAGAAGTATCTCATGATATACGGGGATCAACGATGGTATTAACATGCTAGTTGTATGAACTCTTTGGTAATCGTTTTCACTATAATATGAGATTAGACAACATTATTTTGGATAATCCTAAAGATTGGAATGGATTATGTTGGAAATAAGTTAGTATTGTTTAAGGATATAACTTTTTTCTATATTATTGATGGGATGTTATAGTAATGTAGTTTTCGAAAAAGGACAACCTGCAGGACGAGCGACATCCCATCGCGTCGGACAAGGCCGTGGGAATCGAACCCACAACCGAAGTACGACTAGCCTTTATCACCTACCACTGGCCTACAGAAAGTCCATGTTTAGTAGAAAGTAGTTTTATTATATTAAGTAGTATGATATATGAAGTATAAGTCCATTTTAGAAACCATATATGATTAATCTCACTATAGATGGACTTTTTTATTTTTTGATAACTTTTCTAACCTTTTGTTTGAGACAGATGGAATGAACCATCATTCTATCACATGATCTACTATCACATCACGAATGATAAATTAAAATTCATTTATTTAAGAGACAATGTGGAAATTTTCCAAAGAACGACCAACGGTGAGACTATACCGAAATCATGAAAGTATTTCTTCTAATTCCAATTTCATCAACTTTAGGGAAATGATCTTGAAAACCAAAAATGTTTTCCTAGTGCTCTTATATCTGATGAATTAGATGGTACCTTATATCGTCACAAATTTATGGCTTTGTGATTGCTGGCTTTTCCATAGCCATGTTCTCTACCACTCTCCATCAGAACATGATGATTAGATTTCACTTCCATATCCTATTTTCACCTATGTGGAAACCTAGTGATTAGTTTATTTGTGTAACCGTTACGTTTCATACTTTTGTTTTTAAAGATTGGTTTTTTTTATTCCTTTTTATGATGTGGGTTTCTATCAAAGAAACTTTCGAATAGTAAACTATTTGTAACCCCGACGAATTTCGAGGGCGAAATTAATTTTAAGGGGGGTAGAATGTAACACCCCGAGATTTTATGAAAAATATTCTTTTCATTAATGTCTTGTGTTGTATGCTACACCAAAAGGAGCTTGAACAACATTCATCCTTGACTTGCCTTACATTACATTCAATCGCGACTTTCCTTGATAGCGTGTGTAGTACGCAATACCGAGTTTCACTAAACAACGATATGCTATTAAAATATTATTAAAACTAGCCATTATGAATAGTAATAACCACCTTTTAAAATTTTAGAAATTTTATCTCTCAAAATGGACTTCATTTTTGGATTTGGTATATCGAAATTAGCTTAGGGTGAAATTTTGGTACTTCTCGGATAACATTCATATTCTGATGAATAGTGAAAATTACTAAATTTTAATTAAAAACAACTTTTTTAATAAAAATAATTAATAGTGATAAATTATTAATTTGAGTGGTTTTAAAGTATATTTAGAATATATTTTTACAATTTAATACAATGTTGGTCATTGGATGTAATTTCACATTTAAACCAGTTATAAACAAGTGTCAATCTTTTGATAGTTATTATCTCTTAAAAACACGTTATTTGTTTTGACGACGACAATTAATTTTTAAATTAGTTAATGTAACTAATATGTTTTGAATTTGATAAAATAGACATCATTTTTGAATTCATAATATCAAATATATCTTAGGCCTAATTTTTGGTATTTTTCTGGAAACTTTCATTTTTTGATGAATAGTGAAACCACTAAGTGGTAGTTAAAAAACTGAATTTTTCATAAAACATAATTGTACCGCTTCTGTGAGTGGAATTTCAAAAATCCTAGAGACACAGTTAGTATCAAGGACTAAAATTTGGTTCAATGAGATGAAAATAATTTTTGGTGAATAGTAACTTTTTGCTTTTTTTTACCACGGTTAAAAGTTAATAGGGTAATTAAGGGTAAAAATGATATTATTATTACCCTAAAACATGTCCTAATTCTATTGGATAAGTGTAATTATACCACAAACAACCTTAGGAATAAACTATGACCATTTAAGCCCACATGGATTAGATTAGGACATTTATTATTAATTTATTTAAAGAAGGGTTAAAATATTTAAAATCAAAGTTTAATAAGTAAATCATTTTAAATATAGGGTTATACATAAGATAAATTAGACTATAAATATTCATTATAAAGATAAAAATATTTCCTACATAATTATATTTTATTTTTAATTTTTAGACTTTAAATAATTTATGTTATTTATGACACAATGATGATGTAGTAAATATCATATTAATGAAATATTGACATAATTGATGTTATAAATACCCAAATAAATGTAATTTGAGACTTTTTATGAATTCATAAAATTTTATATGTTAATATGACATGTTAGTGTTTATTTAATTAACTTTTTTCGAACTAATAATTCTGTTATGAGTTTTACAAAAATCAATTACCAAATAGTGTCAAAATTGACTTAAAATAGTTTTTGAAACAAATATTATATTATTAATTGTTATTATATTTCTAAATATATAAGGTCCGGAAAAATGACTTATATAAGGTTATATATATTAATAATAAACAACTTGGTGTTCATTTGGCTCGATATAGTAAGTTTATTAACCTTATAGTGTAAGAACACAAGAAGACACGGTAAAAGTAAAATTATTTAACTTAATGTTAAAACTAAATGATAAGGTTAAAATAGGAACCTAAACTTGTCTAAATTATATTGGATGAGAGTAGTGCTACACATCCCCACTTTATCTTTGAAATAAATCAATTTTGAGCTATTTAAAACCGAATTTGGCTTTATAATAAAATAATATTTTTAGTTTTCCCAAGGAGCCCCTCTCCTCCCTTATAAAAGGGCACCTCCTCCCCCTCTTCCTCACACCAATTTGAGCCTTCGAGCTCGGACAAACCCTGAAAATTTCTCCTCTACACTTCCCTAGAAACATCCTAGAGGTTCTGGTCTTCTTCAGAGACCTATTTTAGTACCTTAAAAGGAGGTCTCAAAGAGGCGCTTTAAAAAAGAGGTAATGTCCATTAACAATTCTTTAAACTTTATTTCTTCTTCCACTTCTTCTTTATAGGTTGTTTCATTATGAAGTAATAACATAAGTATCACTCATATACTAATATGTTATTATAATTATGAAACAACCCTATTTCACCATCTATCCATCCTACGGAAAATGAAATCACCGCGCGTGCGTACGTACGGAATACCGTCTCCACGCCGTGGTGTAATCTATTTTCCACCACCACCTTACTTGGATGGGTATAATTGTGTAAATAATAACTATATATAATTATTTTAAAGTGATATTGATTCTGATTTAGTATAAATTCACTCCAATACAGTCCCACGATCATGAGAAAGATATCATCGCTCATGCGTACGTATGGACTACCGTCTCCACGACGCGATGAGATTCATTCTCCACATTAACCATTCATGAATGATTATAAAGTATATATAATCAGTAATAATGAAATATATGACATAATAATACTGGATTTATGTGTATATATATGTATGTCATCTACTTAATTCCATTCAACTCAATAAGGAAACGAAAACAGTGTTCATGTGTACGTACGGCCTACCGTCTCCATGAACGGTGTATTTCATTCCATTTACTGATCTATTATATATATGTATATTCTGAATATATATTATATATAAATCATGTTTTATATTATATAATTAAGTAATCATGATCTAAGTAATCATATGAATAATTTCAAGTCAAAACACAGATGACAAATGAAACGATTTTACCCAAAACGATCTTTAACATGGAATTTACAAAAGAATGGGTAATATAAAGTCATAAGTGAACCATATATGATATCCTAACAATGATTATTACTCTGGAATAAGTCAATGACTTTATTTAAATCATTATACAGGAGGTTCGGACACTTATGAAGCAAATCAGACCTAAGGTAAGGAAAAATATCACAATTACATTTTTATCCGAGATTGTTTATACTTTTGTATTTACTGGGGTGTATTCTATCATCCGAATACATGTTTCCTCAATATGTAATATTTACATCCTTATACAATAGTTTATATCCAATTTTTCCCTTCGGTGAGTTTTTAGTGAAAGATAGGAAAGGAATATTTTCTCGTTTTTCATACGAGGTACTTTTTGACTTTTCTGACAAAAGTATGAGAATAATGTTTTTTTAATTATACGGCATGAATGGATTTTTAAAACATTATTTTAAAAAAGCTTCCTTTACAAGTTTTCACATTTATTTTTAATCAACTTATTTTATTATAATGTTGTATGACATGTTAATAAAGGAAAATGTTTTTGAAGTAGAAAGGATGTTTTCCTCAAGAATGGAGTTCAAGTGTTTTATCAAAATTATTTTCCATCTAAGATAATATAGGGTTCTGTTTCTATCCCTATTATTACATTGATTAGATTATGCTGTGATGGAATTATTTTTATGAATTCCTTTATATTATATGAATTGTTTTATGATGTCATGTTGTTTAAGAATCCCATTTTTATTACATGAGTTATGCAATGATGTATGATTTATGATTTTGTGGCACACATATGAATGGTATCATTATGAGATGGGTGGGACCTATATCTCCCTCCAATGCATTGGGTAAAGATTTTATATCTCATGAGATAGACATGGCTGGAATGGTAGGTTATAACAGTTCAGTGAAACAGGACTGAAACGAGGAGTGAACTCGGTTCAGAAAGGGAATTTGTCCACTAAGATAGTCTTGGCAATGAGTCTTGACTAATAAGAAATGATTCTCTATGATTATGTGTGTATGACACAAAGTTTCATGATTTAAGTTATGATTATTGGGATTACATTTCACTACTATGATTTATCCCATGTTATGAAATTATGATCTCTTTTGCAGGTTAAGATTTCCAAAAGATATGTTCTTATGAATATGATGTGATTGATATTTATTTTGTTTACCCTTACTGAGCATTTGAGCTCACCCTTTTATGTTTTCTTTTCCCCAGGGTATAAAGAAAGGATTTAGGTTTTTTTTAAAAAAGAATATCTTTATGTGAGATGTTGAATATCTATCACCACGATTAGAAGATTATATTCTGAGTTTCCAAAGACACTAAACTATTATGGTCCTTGTGTGTGTGTTTTTGTTATGTACTAAGTATTCCACAAAAGTAATGTAATGTTTATGTACGTTAAGCTTCGGGTCTCTACACTCAATTTCGTGATTTCTACGGGAGAAGACCCAATGACCTCACACTGATGCTGATAGTGTGACTCGACCCTTGGAGGCGAGAGTGACAGTTGGATCTCTTGGTAGTTACGTCGAGGCCTTATGACGTCATCCATGGCATGAATACATCATTCATGTCCAGATTGACTGTATTAGGCAATGAACGTGGGTCATCAAGGGGATGAGACCAAGTTTCTCTTTTTTGAAAAGGAGAAATTTTAGCAGCACATTCAGATCATAGGCAAAGAAGGTGCAGATCATCTAGGAGCGGATGAAGACTGCACAGTGTAGTAAGAAATAGGAAAATGGCACCAGTGTTAGAGACTCGTGCATGTTAAATGCTTCAATAAGTGGAAGCTTTAAGGAGAGATGAGTCTGCGAAGTAGCATACGTGGAGGTAGAGCTTGGGGAGCAGAATGAGGTGGTGTACGTTTTAACATGCTACAACCACCTGCCTTAGTTTTCCCTGCCAGGCTTAGGGAGCTGGCGGGCAGGGGAAGAGGGTAGTTGCGTGCAGTCAGGGAGAGTGACCCGATGGCTCTAAGAATGATTCAACGGAAAGTATGTGTCCACTACTAGCTGCCATAGTAACAGACGTTGATACGAATCATTCCTTCCTTCCATGAATCTTGTCCCAGAGCTAGATTTTCTAGTAAGCCGTAGACTTGACCCTCACGTCTAGAGATACCTTGGGAGAAGACTCGATTATCACACTTACGCTGACAGTGTGATCAGACCCTCAAGGTGAGAGTATCAGTTGGAATCTCTTGGTGGCAGCATCGAAGCCTTACAACATTGGTTTGAGTATGGATTGGAAAACATAGTTCATACACAAATTGACGGTATTAGGCAAGATGTTTGTGATTTAATTACAACGTCGGGATGGGTTTTCTTTGGTCGATGAAAAGAAAACCCCAGGCAGCACAGGGGGGTGAGACCGATCACTCTTAAGTCGGTCAAACATACCCTCATGGTAGCAGTCGTTTTCAGTTCCAGTTCGAACATGAATTGGAGACCTCTAGAGTTCGAGGATGAAGATCACATCCTTATATGGGTCTCACCTCGACAAGGTTTATGGAGATGTGGCCAAGGCGGAAATTTATCTCGGAGGTTCAGCGGACCTTCTTAGGTCCTCAGGTGGGTAGGCGAAGTGGTTTACCACTTGACCCATCCAACTCAGTTGCACCAGGTGCACGACGACTTCTGTGTATCTCAACTGAGGAGATCCGTGCTGGACCCTTCGCATATCATCGACCATGAGGTGCTGGACCTTGGCGATGGGGTGACTTTCACGGAGGTTCCAGTGGAGATCAAGGATCGACAGGAGCGGATCCTACGAGGACGGTCGATTCCTCGGGTGCACTTTCTTTGGCAGCACGGGGACCTCCAGGTGAGAAAATGGGAGCGGAAGGCTCAGATGCGTGCCCAATACCGCTTTTGTAACCCTAGTTTGTGTTAAAGCTTTACGAGGACGTAAAGCCATGAGGTGGGAGTAATGTAAAGACCCGTAAAATTCGAAAGAAATTTTTTTCTCAATTTTCTTTGGGATTTTACAAGAACGATGTTTTTGACGGTGCCTGATTCTGAGGCCTGGTGTGCCTGGAATTAATTTCCAAAGATTAGCTCGGGTATGTTCAGTGAACGAGCGAGCGGGTTTTTCTAACTTTTGAACGTGTGCTCAAAACCAAAATCTGAAGGCACCGATGGAATCGCAGCGCCGATAATTTCTTAGAAACACATTTTCCTGAGTTGCGTTTGCTCGGGTGTGGTTCTTAATTTTGGGATAAAGTTAAGGAATAAAATAAAAGTGGTGCAACCGATATTTTATTTTATTTAAGTCGCTTAACCTATGTTAAGTGGATGACGTGGGACCCACAATATCCTACCCACTTGGTAGGATATTTTGTGAGGTGGGGCCCAAACGAGCCACCGTTTCTTTTCTTCTTAAGTAACGCACCCGCACCCCCTATTAATGAAGTCAAACAGTGCCTTTATTCTGGTTAAAAAATGCCTCATTAATTTGGCTGTTAAATCGTAACAATTAATTCATTGAATTGATTGTTTTTTTTGAATTTCAATGGTTGACTCGTGCATTAATAAAATAAGACTGTTCTTATTTTATTCCTATTGGAACTTGTTGCGTGGAGAGGATTTGGAGGAAAGCGTTCTTCTTCGATGAAGAACGCGAAGAACGTGAAGAACGTGAAGAACGCACTGATCTCCGACGAAGAACGCCAAATCCTCGGAAATCAACGACGCTCCTTCTGCGACGTTTCTTCCGCGACAATCCTTCTCTTCCGCAACGATCCTCTTCTTCTGCGACGGTAAATTCTATGATGAACTCTCATTCGACGGCAACGTTGAGGTAGGGAATTATTTGAGAACGATTTTATTCCCTTGATTCTTTCATTCTAAAGAAAACAATGAAACACCGATCAAATTATTATCTTGTTGATCTGCGAACCGTTTCCTTACGGGTTTGGAATATTTTGTTGTAGGAAGTTGTGGGGGTTTATTTTATTATTGATCGTGATCTCATCTGTTGCCTTTCACGGTTTTAATTGGGCTACCTGTTATCATAATAACGGGAGGAGGTTAGAACGCACGAACACGGCTGAACCTCCTCCCCCCCTTGTTTGTTTGAATTTGTTGCGGCACGTGAAAGGCAGCATGGTGCCGTTGCACCGTGCGGAAACGAGAAAGAACGCGGTGAAGAAGCATGGCGCCATCGCGCCACGCCGTTGATGCCGAATGAAAACGGGGGAGGAGCCGATGCCGCGAAGGCATTTCGAAGCCCCCGCAGTTTTTTGTCGAAGTGCGGATCGACGGACGATGGTGAGGCGATCCGCAAAGGGGTTTTGAAGCCGCCACAGTAATGGTCGGGTCCTGGGAGGACAATTGGCGAAAGCGGCGAGCAAAACGGACCACCAGAGCGCGACATCGCACCGTGTCCGTTGACAGGGAGCGCCCCCCGCGCGGGGCTGTGATTTCGTCCAGGGGAGCGGTCCCCCCTTGCACAGCCGATTGGCCAGCGCCAACGAGCCAGTGCGCCGGGATGAGCCGCCCAACCGGACCGCCAGGCCGGGCCGCACCCAGGCCGGGCTAGGCCGAACCAGCCGGGCTGGGCCGTGCCCCGCCAGGCCGGGCCGTGCCCATCCAGGTCAGACCCGGACCCGGGTCAGGTCGACCAATTCGGGCCGACCCAGGGGGGTTGTGCCGGGCCAAGACCCCCCGTTTTCAGACCTCTTCGGTCTTTTTCCCATAACATGTGGTACGGTCCTCCGATCGACACACCGTCAGTTGCGTAGAAATCCTTGGATCGAGGCGGTAATTTCTTTATATTACACTCAAGGTTTCGGAGAACAATGGGTTCAGCCGGGTTGGTTCGGATACGAAACCAACCGGGCCCTCGGAGCGACAATGCTTATATCTTCAGTTTCAGACGTCTGATTGACGTGCCTTCACCTTTGTTGGTTTCCTCATGATGAGACGGATCTTTTGTCTTACTCCGCTTGAGGTTTGAACGTCGTCCGAGTGTGGTCGGGTTGGTTTGCACACGAAACCAACCGCGCCCCTAGAACGAAAAAGCCAATAACTCACAGACCGGGCGCCCGGTTGACGCGCCTTCTGTCTCGTTGAATTACTCTTGATGAGACGGAACTTTTGGCATACTTCTCCAGAGTTTTGGATGCTGTTGGAGTATGGCTGGGTTGGATTATACCCAAAATCCAACCGGGCCCTTGGAATGGAAAGGCTGATATCATTCAGACCGGACGTCCGTTTGACGAACTGTCAGCGGCGTTGGTGATCACGTTGAGAAACTGTCCCTATGAGTATACCCTATGAGAGTTTGGGGTACAATTGAGATACGGCCGGGTTGGTTCAAACATGAAACCAACTGGACCCCTGGGACGAAAAGGCTAATAACTCACTGACCGGGCGCCCGATTGACGTGCCGTCTGTTGCATTGAGACCCCTATGATGAGGTAGTACTTTGAGATAATTCTTCGTGGGACTTGTGATACTTGGAGTATCGACCTGTAGCTTGTGGAGAGGACCCTCCCAGAGATGAGAATATAGAGTATGGAAACCGTGTAGCTGGCTGTAACCGATGATTGCTTGTCCGATTCGATTCGTAGTGACTGGGATAGCCCAGTGGGGAGCACTACATTGTGAGGTGGTAGACCCATGGCAGAGGAGCATTACTGTGTGAGTTGGTAGAGTCGCGGTACTCGACAGGAGGAGTACCTCTGTAGGCTTTGAGTGGGAGCACTACTGTGTGAGGTGGCAGACCCATGGCAGAGGAGCACTACTGTGTAAGGTGGACGACCCACGGTACTCGACAGGATGAGAACCTCAGCAGGCCTAGGTTAGTGAGCAGTACCTCAGAGTCGTGACAGGACCACTGCACACTCCAGAGACAGGGCTCTTCAGCAGTTACGGTTTCGATAATGAAAATCCTGGTTTGAGTAGAGTCTATGACCTTTGTGTTTACCTCAGGATTGAGATGGGTCACTTGATAACTTAGGTATATGAATGGGCATATACCTGGGTAGTGGTTATCCGTTTATTTCATAATCTTTGTGTTTCCTCATTTTTGAGATGGGTTACATGATAACATAGGTATATGTATGGGCATATACCTAAGTAGAGGTTATCTGTTGAGATCTTCTTTGTGGTTATACTTGTTGATTTTAGTTGGACTTTGAGGGTCTTGGGGTGCCTACTGAGTATCATTAAACTCACCCCTACACAGGCTATGCCCGCACCTCGCTGTGTTGGTTGCAGACGACGGGCAGTGCTGACAGTGGCTGAGTGTTCGAGGACTGGACGGTACCCGGAGGTGGACCACACGACGAGTCAGTACCCGGAGGTGGAACACATGACGAGTTAGTATCCGGAGGTGGACTTCACGACGAGACGAAACATGGAGGAGGTTGACGGGCGGGAGCATTGTGGAGGCTATCTATACCTACCCTTCAGGTAGGATCCGTGGTGGAAAATCCAGGAGCTTCACCATCTGTACCTAACCTTCAGGTAGGATCTGAGGAGGTCGACCCAGGAGCCGCTTCCGTTCTTCCAGCTGTTGTCTTTTTCTGTTGTACTTTAGTTCAGTTATAGCTGTACTTCAGTTGGGTTTGTATTCTGGCCCATTTACTTTTCAGCACATTCTTTTTTACATAGTGTTTTACTTCCGCTATTACTCTGTGGTGTTTGTTTACTTTTTTAAAGGAAAATCCTTCCATGTTATTGGGATTTACGCCTTGGGTGCTAGTCACCAGCCACTGGCATAGGAAGGCGGGCTTGGGGTAGCCACGACATGGGCCCCGAGGACGGTTTGTGACAAATTGGTATCAGAGGAGTCGGTTCTACCGCAGTAGTTATAACTCTGATGTTTTTCTTTCCGTGAGGCAATAGTGTTAAGGGTACCGAGTGTGGTCTTCAGTTCAAGGAGTCCAGTGTTGGTGCGGGCGGCCGGCGTATCCATACACCAGGACCCTGACAACTGATTTCCGACTTTGTCCATGAAAACACTGATTGCGTGTGTGTTTCTAGAAGTTTTTAAAAGTCCTCTCAAACTAGGTTAGCTCCCCAGGTATAAATCATTTGACTGTGTCATGTGGATTCTTTCAGGATTCCTTTTCATGGACGACCAGCTAGAGCCCAGAGGAATGTGCGTAATGACTGCCTGTCGAGCGACGAGGCTTCGGTACAGGGCCCTCTTGTAGTTGAGGCACCAGCGGAGGCACCAGCGGTACTACCATACGTTGGGCCACCGATGCCACCAGCCCCGGCAGTTGGTGATGCACGCCACTTGAGCGCGCTGCACGAGTTCCAGCGCCATAGGCCACCCAGGTTCCGGGGAGAGACGGACCCACAGGCGGTTGAGGATTGGATGGAGGCTGTGGTGAGGGTCTTCCAGCTAGTGGGGATGCCTACATACTTCATGGTGATCTTTGCTGCCAGCCTTCTTCAGGAAGTAGCAGGTAGGTGGTGGAGCCACTTGTTCCAGTTTTGCGACATGATGAACTTCACATGGGAAGAATTCAAGAACTTCTTCAGGGTGGACATTGTGCCAGTAGCTCTACACCCCGAGCATGTTCAAGAGCTGCTTCCTTTGCCACAGGATTTTCGATCAGTAGCCGAGTCATCTGTGGGTAGTAGACAGATGATGTAGAGGTCCAAGAGGACCAGAGCCAACCGTACGTGGAGCAGATAGTGTTATGAATTCAGCAGGAAGGGTCACCTGGCACGTGACTGTCTGACTCCTCGTACATTTGATCCGAAGGCTTTGGAGGAGCCACTGAGGCAGAAGGAACGGCGGGTGCATGAACAACAGACGAGCAGTGGACAAGGCAGTAGAGCTCCAAGAGCAGGTGTACAGGAGTGGGACTAGTGGATACGTCCCTTGTAATCCTATTTCCATGTTGCTATTGTATTCATGTCTTTGTACTATGAGCTGCAATAATAAAAAGACATGTATCGTTGTGATGTTTGCTTTCCTGTCTTTTTGTTTGGTTGATACTGAGTCGTCCCGATTAAAACTGTTGACTTGACCCTCAATTTAAATATTTCTACTGGAGGAGACCCAGTGACCTCACACTGATGCCGACAGTGTGACTCGACCCTTGGAGGCGAGAGTGATAGTTGTATCTCTTGGTAGTTACGTCGAGGCCTTATGACATCATCCATGGTATGAATACATCATTCATGTCCGTATTGACTGTATTAGGAAATGAACGTGGTTAATCCAGGGGATGAGACCATGTTTGTCTTTTTGGAAAAGGAGATATTTTATCTGCTCTTTCAGATCATAGGAAATGAAGGAGCAGATCATCCAGTAGAGGATGAAGACTGCACAATGTAGTAAGAAACAGGAAACTCACACCAGTCTTAGAGATTGGGCATGTTAAATGTTTCAAGAAGTGGAAGATTTTAGGAGAGATGAGTCTACTAAGCATCAGACATTGAGGCAGAGCTAGGGGAGCAACATGAGGTGGTGTACATTTTAACATGATACAACCACCCACCATAGTTGTCCCCACCAGGCTCAGGGAGCTGGAGGGCAGGGGAAGAGGGTTGCTGCGTGCGGTCAGGGAGAGTGACACGATGGATCTAAGAATGATTCAAGGGACAGTCTGTTTCCACTAATTGCTGTCGTAGTAACAGACGTTGATACGAATCATTCCTTCCTTCCATGAATCTTGTCCCAGAGCTAGATTTTCTAGTAAGCCGTAGACTTGACCCTCACGTCTAGAGATACCTTGGGAGAAGACTCGATTATCACACTTACGCTGACAGTGTGATCAGACCCTCAAGGCGAGAGTATCGGTTGGAATCTCTTGGTGGCAGCGTCGAAGCCTTACAACATTGGTTTGAGTATGGATTGGCAAACATAGTTCATACACAAATTGACGGTATTAGGCAAGATGTTTGTGATTTAATTACAACGTTTGGATGGGTTTTGTTTGGTCGATGAAAAGAAAACCCCAGGCAGCACAGGGGGGTGAGACCGATCACTCTTAAGTCGGTCAAACATACCCTCATGGTAGCAGTCGTTTTCAGTTCCAGTTCGAACATGAATTGGAGACCTCTAGAGTTCAAGGATGAAGATCACATCCTTATACGGGTCTCACCCCGACATGGTTTATGGAGATGTGGCCAAGGCGGAAATTTATCTCCGAGGTTCAGCGGACCTTCTTAGGTCCTCAGGTGGGTAGGCGAAGTGGTTTACCACTTGACCCATCCAACTCAGTTGCACCAGGTGCACGACGACTTCCGTGTATCTCAACTGAGGAGATCCGTGCTGGACCCTTCGCATATCATCGACCATGAGGTGCTGGACCTTGGCGATGGGGTGACTTTCACGGAGGTTCCAGTGGAGATCAAGGATCGACAGGAGCGGATCCTACGAGGACGGTCGATTCCTCGGGTGCACTTTCTTTGGCAGCACGGGAACCTCCAGGTGAGAAAATGGGAGCGGAAGGCTCAGATGCGTGCCCAATACCGCTTTTGTAACCCTAGTTTGTGTTAAAGCTTTACGAGGACGTAAAGCCATGAGGTGGGAGTAATGCAAAGACCCGTAAAATTCGAAAGAAATTTTTTTATCAATTTTCTTTGGGATTTTACAAGAACGATGTTTTTGACGGTGCCTGATTCTGAGGCCTGGTGTGCCTGGAATTAATTTCCAAAGATTAGCTCGGGTACGTTTAGTGAACGAGCGAGCGGGTTTTTCTAACTTTTGAACCTGTGCTCAAAACCAAAATCTGAAGGCACCGATGGAATCGCAGTGCCGATAATTTCTTAGAAACACATTTTCCTGAGTTGCGTTTGCTCGGGTGTGGTTCTTAATTTTGGGATAAAGTTAAGGAATAAAATAAAAGTGGTGCAACCGATATTTTATTTTATTTAAGTCGCTTAACCTATGTTAAGTGGATGACGTGGGACCCACAATATCCTACCCACTTGGTAGGATATTTTGTGAGGTGGGACCCAAACGAGCCACCGTTTCTTTTCTTCTTAAGTAACGCACCCGCACCCCCTATTAATGAAGTCAAACCGTGCGTTTATTCTTGTTAAAAAACGCCTCATTAATTTGGCTGTTAAATCGTAACAATTAATTCATTGAATTGATTGTTTTTTTGAATTTCAATGGTTGACTCATGCATTAATAAAATAAGACTGTTCTTATTTTATTCCTATTGGAACTTGTTGCGTGGAGAGGATTTGGAGGAAAGCGTTCTTCTTCGATGAAGAACGCGAAGAACGTGAAGAACGTGAAGAACGCACTGATCTCCGACGAAGAACGCCAAATCCTCGGAAATCAACGACGCTCCTTCTGCGACGTTTCTTCCGCGACAATCCTTCTCTTCTGCAACGATCCTCTTCTTCTGCGACGGTAAATTCCATGATGAAATCTCATTCGACGGCAATGTTGAGGTAGGGAATTATTTGAGAACGATTTTATTCCCTTGATTCTTTCATTCTAAAGAAAACAATGAAACACCGATCAAATTATTATCTTGTTGATCTGCGAACCGTTTCCTTACGGGTTTGGAATATTTTGTTGTAGGAAGTTGTGGGGGTTTATTTTATTATTGATCGTGATCTCATCTGTTGCCTTTCATGGTTTTAATTGGGCTACCTGTTATCATAATAACGGGAGGAGGTTAGAACGCACGAACACGGCTGACCCTCCTCCCCCCCTTGTTTGTTTGAATTTGTTGCGGCACGTGAAAGGCAGCATGGTGCCGTTGCACCGTGCGGAAACGAGAAAGAACGCGGTGAAGAAGCATGGCGCCATCGCGCCACGCCGTTGATGCCGAATGAAAACGGGGGAGGAGCCGATGCCGCGAAGGCATTTCGAAGACCCCGCAGTTTTTTGTCGAAGTGCGGATCGACGGACGATGGTGAGGCGATCCGCAAAGGGGTTTTGAAGCCGCCACAGTAATGGTCGGGTCCCAGGAGGACAATTGGCGAAAGCGGCGAGCAAAACGGACCACCAGAGCACGACATCGCACCGTGTCCGTTGACAGGGAGCGCCCCCCGCGCGGGGCTGTGATTTCGTCCAGGGGAGCGGTCCCCCCTTGCACAGCCGATTGGCCAGCACCAGCGAGCCAGTGCGCCGGGCTGAGCCGCCCGACCGGACCGCCAGGCCGGGCCGCACCCAGGCCGGGCTAGGCCGAACCAGCCGGGCTGGGCCGTGCCCCGCCAGGCCGGGCCGTGCCCATCTGGGTCAGACCCGGACCCGGGTCAGGTCGCCCAATTCGGGCCGACCCAGGGGGGGTTGTGCCGGGCCAAGACCCCCCGTTTTCAGACCTCTTCGGTCTTTTTCCCATAACATGTGGTACGGTCCTCCGATCGACACACCGTCAGTTGCATAGAAATCCTTGGATCGAGGCGGTAATTTCTTTATATTACACTCAAGGTTTCGGAGAACAATGGGTTCAGCCGGGTTGGATCGGATACGAAACCAACCGGGCCCTCGGAGCGACAATGCTTATATCTTCAGTTTCAGACGTCTGATTGACGTGCCTTCACCTTTGTTGGTTTCCTCATGATGAGACGGATCTTTTGTCTTACTCCGCTTGAGGTTTGAACGTCGTCCGAGTGTGGTCGGGTTGGTTTGCACACGAAACCAACCGCTCCCCTAGAACGAAAAAGCCAATAACTCACAGACCGGGCGCCCGGTTGACGCGCCTTCTGTCTCGTTGAATTACTCTTGATGAGACGGAACTTTTGGCATACTTTCCAGAGTTTTGGATGCCGTTGGAGTATGGCTGGGTTGGATTATACCCAAAATCCAACCGGGCCCTTGGAATGGAAAGGCTGATATCATTCAGACCGGACGTCCGTTTGACGAACTGTCAGCGGCGTTGGTGATCACGTTGAGAAACTGTCCCTATGAGTATACCCTATGAGAGTTCGGGGTACAGTTGAGATACGGCCGGGTTGGTTCAAACACGAAACCAACTGGACCCCTGGGACGAAGAGGCTAATAACTCACTGACCGGGCGCCCGATTGACGTGCCGTCTGTTGCATTGAGACCCCTATGATGAGGTAGTACTTTGAGATAATTCTTCGTGGGACTTGTGATACTTGGAGTATCGACCTGTAGCTTGTGGAGCGGACCCTCCCGGAGATGAGAATATAGAGTATGGAAACCGTGTAGCTGGCTGTAACCGATGATTGCTTGTCCGATTCGATTCGTAGTGACTGGGATAGCCCAGTGGGGAGCACTACATTGTGAGGTGGTAGACCCATGGCAGAAGAGCACTACTGTGTGAGGTGGTAGAGTCGCGGTACTCGACAGGAGGAGTACCTCTGTAGGCTTTGAGTGGGAGCACTACTGTGTGAGGTGGCAGACCCATGGCAGAGGAGCACTACTGTGTAAGGTGGAAGACCCACGGTACTCGACAGGATGAGCACCTCATAAGGCTTAGGTTAGTGAGCAGTACCTCAGAGTCGTGACAGGACCACTGCACACTCCAGAGACAGGGCTCTTCAGCAGTTACGGTTTCGATAATGAAAATCCTGGTTTGAGTAGAGTCTATGACCTTTGTGTTTACCGCAGGATTGAGATGGGTCAGTTGATAACTTAGGTATATGAATGGGCATATACATGGGTAGTGGTTATCCGTTTATTTCATAATCTTTGTGTTTCCTCATTTTTGAGATGGGTTACATGATAACATAGGTATATGTATGGGCATATACCTAAGTAGAGGTTATCTGTTGAGATCTTATTTGTGGTTATACTTGTTGGTTTTAGTTGGACTTTGAGGGTCTTGGGGTGCCTACTGAGTATCATTAAACTCACCCCTACACAGGCTATGCCCGCACCTCGCTGTGTTGGTTGCAGACGACGGGCAGTGCTGACAGTGGCTGAGTGTTCGAGGACTGGACGGTACCCGGAGGTGGACCACACGACGAGTCAGTACCCGGAGGTGGAACACACGACGAGTTAGTATCCGGAGGTGGACTTCACGACGAGACGAAACATGGAGGAGGTTGACCGGCGGGAGCATTGTGGAGGCTATCTATACCTACCCTTCAGGTAGGATCCGTGGTGGAAAATCCAGGAGCTGCACCATCTGTACCTAACCTTCAGGTAGGATCTGAGGAGGTCGACCCAGGAGCCGCTTCCGTTCTTCCAGCTGTTGTCTTTTTCTGTTGTACTTTAGTTCAGTTATAGCTGTACTTCAGTTGGGTTTGTATTCTGGCCCATTTACTTTTCAGCACATTCTTTTTTACATAGTGTTTTACTTCCGCTATTACTCTGTGGTGTTTGTTTACTTTTTAAAAGGAAAATCCTTCCATGTTATTGGGATTTACGCCTTTGGTGCTAGTCACCAGCCACTGGCATAGGAAGGCGGGCTTGGGGTAGCCACGACATGGGCCCCGAGGACGGTTTGTGACAAATTGGTATCAGAGGAGTCGGTTCTACCGCAGAAGTTATAACTCTGATGTTTTTCTTTCCGTGAAGCAATAGTGTTAAGGGTACCGAGTGTGGTCTTCAGTTCAAGGAGTCCAGTGTTGGTGCGGGCGGCCGGCGTATCCATACACCAGGACCCTGACAACTGATTTCCGACTTTGTCCACGAAAACACTGATTGCGTGTGTGTTTCTAGAAGTTTTTAAAAGTCCTCTCAAACTAGGTTAGCTCACCAGGTATAAATCATTTGACTGTGTCATGTGGATTCTTTCAGGATGCCTTTTCATGGACGACCAGCTAGAGCCCAGAGGAATGTGCGTAATGACTGCCTGTCGAGCGACGAGGCTTCGGTACAGGGCCCTCTTATAGTTGAGGCACCAGGGGAGGCACCAGCGGTACTACCATACGTTGGGCCACCGATGCCACCAGACCCGGCAGTTGGCGATGCACGCCACTTGAGCGCGCTTCACGAGTTCCAGCGCCATAGGCCACCCAGGTTCCAGGGAGAGACGGACCCACAGGCGGCTGAGGATTGGATGGAGGCTGTGGTGAGGGTCTTCCAGCTAGTGGGGATGCCTACATACTTCATGGTGATCTTTGCTGCCAGCCTTCTTCAGGAAGTAGCAGGTAGGTGGTGGAGCCACTTGTTCCAGTTTTGCGACATGATGAACTTCACATGGGAAGAATTCAAGACCTTCTTCAGGGTGGACTTTGTGCCAGTAGCTCTACACCCCGAGCATGTTCAAGAGCTGCTTCCTTTGCCACAAGATTTTCGATCAGTAGCCGAGTCATCTGTGGGTAGTAGACAGATGATGCAGAGGTCCAAGAGGACCAGAGCCAACCGTACGTGGAGCAGAATGTGTTATGAATTCAGCAGGAAGGGTCACCTGGCACGTGACTGTCCGACTCCTCGTACATTTGATCTGAAGGCTTTGGAGGAGCCACTGAGGCAGAAGGAACGGTGGGTGCATGAACAACAGACGAGCAGTGGACAAGGCAGTAGAGCTCCAAGAGCAGGTTTACAGGAGCGGGACTAGTGGATACGTCCCTTGTAATCCTATTTCCATGTTGCTATTGTATTCATGTCTTTGTACTATGAGATGCAATAATAAAAAGACACGTATTGTTGTGATGTTTTCTTTCCTGTCTTTTTGTTTGGTTGATACTGAGTCGTCCCGATTAAAACTGTTGACTTGACCCTCAATTTAAAGATTTCAACTGGAGGAGACCTAGTGACCTCACACTGATGCCGACAGTGTGACTCGACCCTTGGAGGCGAGAGTGATAGTTGTATCTCTTGGTAGTTACGTCGAGGCCTTATGACATCATCCATGGTATGAATACATCATTCATGTCCGTATTGACTGTATTAGGAAATCAACGTGGTTAATCCAGGGGATGAGACCATGTTTGTCTTTTTGGAAAAGGAGATATTTTATCTGCTCATTCATATCATAGGAATAGAAGGAGCAGATCATCCAGGAGAGGATGAAGACTGCACAATGTAGTAAGAAACAGGAAACTCACACCAGTCTTAGAGATTGGGCATGTTAAATGTTTCAAGAAGTGGAATATTTTAGGAGAGATGAGTCTACTAAGCATCAGACATTGAGGCAGAGCTAGGGGAGCAACATGAGGTGGTGTACGTTTTAACATGATACAACCACCCACCATAATTGTCCCCACCAGGCTCAGGGAGCTGGAGGGCAGGGGAAGAGGGTTGCTGCGTGCGGTCAGGGAGAGTGACACGATGGATCTAAGAATGATTCAAGGGACAGTCTGTTTCCACTAATTGCTGTCGTAGTAACAGACGTTGATACGAAGCATTCCTTCCGTCCATGAATCTTGTCCCAGACCTAGAGTTTCTGGTAAGCCGTAGACTTGACCCCCACGTCTGGAGATACCTTAGGAGAAGACTTGATAATCCCACTTACGCCGACAATGTGATCAGATCCTCGAGGTGAGAGTTTTGGTTGGAATCTCTTGGTGTCTGCATTAAGGCCTTACGACGTTGGTTTGAGTATGGACTGGAAAAACACAGTTCATACACAAATTGACGGTATTATGCAAGAAGGTTGTGGTTTAACTATGACGTCGGGATGGGTTTTCCTTGGTTGGTGAAAAGGAAACCCCAGGAAGTACTAGAGGGTGAGACCGATCACTCTTGAGTCGGTCAAGCTTACCCTCGTGGAAGCAGTCATTTTGAGTTCCAGTTCTAACAGGAATTGGAAACCTATAGAGTTTGAGGATGACGATCACGTATTTATATGGGTCTCACCTCGACGAGGTTTTCAGAGATGTGGCCAAGGCGGAAAGTTATCTTCGAGGTTCATCGGACCTTCTTAGGTCCTCAGGTGGGTAGGCGAAGTGGATTACGGCTTGACCCATCCACCTCAGTTGCTCTAGGTTCATGACGACTTCCGTGTATCTCAACTGAGGAGATACGTGCTCTACCCTTCGCATATCATCGACCATGAAGAGCTGGACCTTGGTGATGGGGTGACTTTCACGGAGGTTCCAGTGGGGATCAAGGATTGACAAGATCAGATCCTACAAGGATGATCGATTCCTTAGGTTCAATTTCTTTGGTAGCATGGGAACCTCCAGGTGAGCACATGGGAGAGGAAGGCTCAGATGCGTTCTCAGTACCGATTTTGTAACCGTAGTTTGTGTTAAAGCTTTACGAGGACTTAAAGCCCTGAGGTGGGAGGAATGTAAAGACCCGTAAAATTCGAGGGAAATTTTTTTCTAAATTTTCTTTTGGATTTTACAAGAACACAGTTTCTGACGGTGCCTGATTCTGAGGCCCGGTGTGCCCTAAATTAATTTTTGAAGTTTAGCTCAGGTACGTTTAGTGAACGAGCGAGCTGGTTTTTCTAACTTTTGAACCTTTGCTCAAAATCGAAATCCAAAGGTATCGATGGAATCGCAGCGCCGGTAATTGCTTAGAAACACCTTTTCCAGAGTTGCGTTTTTATCGGGTGTGGTTTTTAATTTTGGGATAAAGTTAAGGAATAAAATAAAAGTGGTGCAACCGATCTTTTATTTTATTTAAGTCGCTTAACCTATGTTGTGTGGATATCGTGGGACCCAAAATATCCGACCCACATCGTAGGAGATTTTTTGAGGTGGTACCCACACGATCCATCATTTCTTTTCTTCTTAGGTAACACACCCGCACCCCCTATTAATGAAGTCAAACCGTGCGTTTATTCTGGTTAAGAAACGCCTCATTAATTTGGGCGGTTAAATCGTTACAACTAATTAATTGAATTGATTGTTTCTTTTTGAATTTCAAAGGTTGAATCGTGCGTTAATAAAATAAGGTTGTTCTTATTTTATTCCTGTTGGAACTTGTTTCATGGAGAGGATTTGGAGGAAAGAATTTTTCTTCGACGAAGAACGCGAAGAACACGAAGAATGCGAAGAACAAACTGATCTCCGATGAAGAACGCCAAATCCTCGGAAATCAACGACGCTCCTTCTGTGATGTTTCTTCCGCGACAATCCTTCTCTTCTGCGACGATCCTCTTCTTCCAAGACGGTTAATTCCGCGACGAACTCTCGTTCGACGGAAACGTTGAGGTAGGGAATTATTTGAGAAAAATTTTATTCCCTTGATTCTTTCATTCTAATGAAAACAAAGAAACACGGATAAAATTATTATCTAGTTGATCCGCGAACGTTTTCCTTGCGGGTTGGGAATATTTTGTTGCGGGAAGTTGTGGGGGTTTATTTTATTGTTGATCGTGATCTCATTTTTCTCCTTTCTTGGTTTCATTTGGGCCAGCTGTTATCATAATAATGGGAGGAGGTCAGACCGCCCAAACACGGCCGACCCTCCCCCTCCCCTTGTTTGTTTGAATTTGTTGCGGCACGTGAAAGGCAGCGCGGTGCCATTGCACCGCGCAGAAACGAGAAAGAACTCGGCGAAGAAGCGCGGCGTCGTCGCGCCCCACCGTTGAGGCCGAACGAAACCGGGGGCGAAGTCGGGGCCGCGGAGGAGTATCGAAGACCCCGTAGTTTGTTGTCGAAGTGTGGATCAACAGAAAATGGTGAGGCGATCTGTAAAGGCGTTTTGAAGCCGCTGTAGTAAAGGTCGGGTCCCGGGAGGACCGTTGGAGAAAGCGGTGAAAAAAACGGACCACCGGAGTTCGTCTGTTGGTCCGCGGAAGACTCCCCCGGCGCGCCGCCGGAAAGGGGCCTCCACGGCTGAAGCTGCGGCGTTGGGTGGCTGGTCCTGCGGCCGCGCAGGACCAGAGGGACGCGGCATTGCGCCGCGTCTGTTAACAGGGAGCGGCCCCCCGTGCGGGGGCCACGGTTTCGTCCAGGGGTGCGGTCCCCCCTTGCGCGGCCGCTTGGCCAGTGCCAGCGAGCCAGCGCGCTGGGCTGAGCCGCCCGACCGGACTGCCAGGCCGGGCCGCGCACAAGCCAGGCCGGGCTGCGCCCTGCCGGGTCGGACTCGGACCCGGGTCGGGTCGACCCTGTTCGGGCCGACCCGGGGGTGGGGGGTGGGCCGGGTCAGTCCGGGCCCAGACCCCCCGTTTTCGGACCTCTTCGGTCTTTTGCCCATAACGTGGGGTACGGACCTCTGATCGATGAGCCGTTAGTTTCCTAGAAATCCTTGGATCGAGACGGTCGTTTTGGTATATAACACTCAAGGTTTCAGAAAACTTTGTGTTCGGCCGGGTTGGTTCGGATACGAAACCTACCAGGCCCTCGGAGCAGAAACACTTATATCTTGAGTTCCGAACGTCCGATTGACGTGTCGTTGACTTTGTTTGTTTCCTCTTGATGAGATGGAACTTTTGGCTTACTCCGCTCGAGGTTTGGACGCCGTCAGAGTGCGGTTGGGTTGGTTCGCACACAAAACCAACTGGGCCCCTAGAACGAAAAGGCTAATAACTCACAGACCGAGCGTCCGATTGACGCGCCGTCTGTCTCGTTGAATTCCTCTTGATGAGGCGGAAATTTTTTCATACATCTCCTGAGTTTTGGATGCAGTTGGAGTATGGACGGGTTGGATTGTACCCAAAATCTAACCGGGCCCCTACAACAGAAAGGCTGATAACTTTCAGACCGGACGTCCGTTTGACGAACCGTCAGCTGCGTTGGTGATCATGTTGAGAAAAAGTCCCTATGAGTATACCCTATGAGAGTTCGGGGTAGAGTTGAGATACGACTGGGTTGGTTCTCACACGAAACTAACCGGGCCCCTGGGACGAAAAGGCTAATAACTCACAGACCGGGCGCCCGATTGATGCGCCGTCTGTTGCATTGAAACCCCTATGACGAGGTGGTCCTCTGAGAAACATCTTAGGTGAACTTGTGATACTTGGAGTATCGACCTGTAGCTCGTGGATCGGACCCTCTCGGAGACGAGTGTACAGAGTACGGAGACCGTGTAGCTGGCTGTGACTAATGACTGCTTGTCCAATTCGATTCAGAGTGGCTAGCATAGCTCAGTGGGGAGAACTACATTTTGAGGTGGCAGACCCATGGCGGAGGAGCACTACTATGTGAGGTGGAAGGCCAGTGGTACTCGACAGGAGGATTACCTCAGTAGGCTATGAGGGGGAGCACTGCTATGTGAGGTGGCAGACCCATGGCGGAGGAGCACTACTATGTCAGGTGGCAGACACGCGTTACTCGACAGGAGGAGTACCTCAGCAGTCTTAGGTTAGTGATCAGTACATCAAAGTCGTGACAGGACAACTGTACACTCCAGAGACAGGGCTCTTCAGCAGTTACGGTTTCGATAATGAAAATCATGGTTTGAGCTGAGTCTATGACCTTTGTGTTTACCTCATGATTGAGATGGGTCACTTGATAACATAGGTATATATATGGGCATATACCTGGGTAGTGGTAATCTGTTGATTTCATAATCTTTGTGGTTCCCCATGATTGAGACGGGTTACTTGATAACATAGGTATATGCATGGTCATATACCTAAGTAGAGGTTATCTGTTGAGATCTTCTTTGTGGTTATCTTTTTTGGATTTAGTGATACCTTCAGGGTCTCGGGGTCCCTACTGAGTATCGATATACTCACCCTTGCACGGGCTATGCCCACACCTCGTTGTGTTGGTTGCAGACGACGGGCAGTGCTGACGGAGGCTGAGTGTTCGAGGACTGGATGGTACCCGGAGGTGGACCACACGACGAGTCAGAACCTGGAGGTGGACCACACAACGAGTCAGTATCCGCAGGTGGACATCATGACGAGAAAACACACGGAGGAGGTTGACAAGAGAGAGTGTTGTGGAGGCTATATGTACCTACCTTTCAGGTAGGATCCGTGGTGGACGATCCAGGAGCTGCACCATCTGTAACTACCCTTCATGTAGGATCCGAGGAGGTCGACCAGGAGCCTCTTCCATTCTTCCAGCTGTTGTCTTTTTCTGTTGTACTTTCATTCAGTTGTAGTTGTACTTCAGTTGGGTTTGTATTCTGGCCCATTTACTGTTCATCACTTTCTTTTGTACTTAGTGTTTTCCTTCCGCTTGTACTCTGTGGTGTTTTGTTTACTTTTTTAAAGGCAATTCCTTCCCAGTTATCGGGATTTACGCCTTGAGTTCTTGTCGCCTGCCCGTGGCCAATGGAAGGCGGGCTTGGGGTAGTCACGACACGGGCCCCGAGGATGGTATGTGACAAATAATATAAAAAATAGAAAAAATAAGAATATAAAAAGGTTAGTATGATGTGTTATGTATGTTTGTAGTCTTCAGATCAGCATCGATGAGGAGTTTACACTTTGTTCTGTAAAATTGATTTAGAACCGAGGATTATAGAAATCTGCAGTAATGTTTTAGTTGGTCTCTATCTAATATATCAATCAATCTCGGTAATGTGTTTTGTAGTTCCTTGTCTTTAATAATCATAAATGTGAATCATAATGTTTCTGAAAATTCCAAAAATCTTCCACACAATATACTATATTTTATATTCTCCAGTAAGAGATCGTATCATCAATTTATAGAATATGTTGTTTTTAAATGTTAGAGAGAGATAGATCCTTAGAGAATATATAGAAGCATATGTTGGAGGAGATCCACAATCCATGAAGCAGATCTTAATATTTCTGGAATAATTGGTCAAACTATCATAGAATAGATTTTTCTATTGAGAAATTCATATAAAATTCATGGTGGTAGCTCCTGTTGGCGGTGATGGGGACTCCATATGGCAGTAGATCATCTTATCAGTAATAGTTACTCTTATATGGTGGTTTCTTATCTTGGCAGTAACAGTGACTCAGAGTCTGGTGGAAGTAGTGTCTCCCAACAAATTGTGACTTTCCATATTATTTAGCAAAAATATCATTGAACCAATCTTACATTAAAAAATTGTATCATACAACATGGGTAAAATTACTGCTAAAAGAATCATGGTTTGTGATCATTAAAATAAGAGTGTGTTAAACACAATCTATACAATGAGGTACCAAGACAATTTTTTAGTATATAGGAAAAGATTTGATGTTTAATGGATGGAGAGATTAAAATATTATCATATTTAGAATATTTCACTATCCTAAGATTAGTAAACTGATCTCTGTAAGATGATATATAAGAAAGTGAATGTGGAAAATGAAGAATTTTACTTCAGACAGAGCTGTGAGAAACATTTGAAAAAACATTCATATATTGTGACAATGAATTCCTATTATTCAATTATTGTAAATCTCTATGAAATTATAATAACCATTAAAGTAATATTGACAATGATATTTGATGAAAAGTTGACAATGAATGTTGAATTTGATCTTCTGGATGATTTGAAGGTGGTCAAATAGATGTTGATTTTAGTGGGATATTCAATGAAAGAGACTACACTTTTCTCATATTGTAGATGGAATTATGAATATATAAAGTGTTGAAATATCATTTGGAATTAGTGGTTATTATAGAGGTAAATTTGTAACATTTTTATAGTGTGAATTTCTGAAAAATAAATCACATGGTTGGATAAGAGGTGGATTAGACACAAAGTATCATATAGAGGTTCACAAGACATGGTTGAGTTGGATGACGAAGCACTATAAAAAGGTGTACTAGATATAGGAGAATCTAATAAAGAAGCACCATATAGATTTATACAAGTAAAATCATCATTAGATGGTGTAAACTAGGTTTTAGTACTAGAAAGATTCTGATATGACATAGGAATACTTAATAGTTGTTCTATAGACTGATTGTACTAAACATAGAATTTACACAGATAGTTTTTAGTGAGAATATTTTAATGTTTTATTATATTCATAGAAGTGATATATTAAAATTTATTTTAATTTCTGGACACCTATCAAAATTTTATTAGGTGATAAAAGGATCTCAATGAGATATTTCTCATTTCTATTCAATAAATTATAAAGTAGATATAACTAGATAGAAGGTAGTCGACATTACATGAACTATGTACCCACATGAGGACCGATACATGTAAGAACCCATCATACAATGATAATTTAATTAACTTTTCATATGATTTATTATGGGTTATAATGTTAATAGGATTGAAACTATGATTTTTTTAAAGGTTAATTTAAAGAGAATGGAAATTTTAAAAGATCACAATCGATTAAAACCTTATTCTCAATTGTCAACACATTGAAAGGAACATAAAAAAAATAAGTGAAGGGAGTTGGATTGAGATTTAATATTGGTGGGGAATAATCTTCGAGGTGGTTTTTTTAACATGGATATGTTTTCGATAAGAAATGTTTTGTGATGGTAAACCCTAATATCGTCTTGACACATAAATTAATTCAAAAATTAGTAAAAGAAAAATATTAAAATAGATGAAAAAATATGTTTTATTGAATAATAAAGGAGATTAAAGGTGTACCAAAAAATAAATTATAGAACATTAAGGTTAAATCCTCAATGAATAAATCATCATGTTCATGTATTCATTCTAAAAATAGGAAAAGAAAAGTTGAATTTAACCATATCATTAGATAATCACAACATAATCCACCAATCAACCCCACAAAAGGGGAATAACACACATTTATAGAGTGTAGGGGAGGATATGGATACAGAATTTGTAGAAGTAGAATGTAAAATTATATAAAAATGAATCTTGAAAATTTTTATATGCATTTTACCATTAAATGACTGAACTTAATGTTTCTCCTGTTTAGTGAAATATTTTTTTATTTATGTATCATCTCTAAAATTTTATAATAACCCTATAATGAATGATTTTTTGATGGTGTAAATGGTCAGGTAAGGTATAGTTTTTCAAATCTAGTCCATCATTGGATTTCATACTCATATTAACCATAAAAAATTGTGATCCAGGTCAAAGAATTAAAAATATATATATCCTTTTATGTAAAAAACTATATCATAAAATTTAAAATAATAAATAATTTAATATAATATTTTATAATAATAATAATATACTACAATTAAATGGGGAAATCTTAAATTTCCAATGAATTTGAAAATATAATTCTTTAATTAAAAATTTAGATTAAATTTATAATTAAAATTCAACATGGTTGGATTGAATTATATTTTTAAAAATTATTCAATAAAAATAATTTTAATCAACCCATCATTTAATTTCATATATGTCCCTATGTGAAAACTCATAACATAAATACACTTTCTATGTGATGGAGGTGGAATTTTTCTCTGAATGATTTTTTTTCACTATAGTTTGGAGGGTATTACACTGGGATCTTGATCTTATATAGTTGGGTCATCTAAAGGACAATGGCAGTTCATATTTGATTGTGACAGATTTGATAGCCTCAGAGGTATTGGATTGAGGATGAGTACTCATTTGAAATTGGTTATATTTATCTTGTGTTAATTAGAATATTTTATATAAATCTGATGGAAATAGAACCTTGTTATAATCGACAATAGGTGTAAAACTATTGGCAGTTGAGGAAAAATAGAAAATTCCCAAGAAGTTATGTGAATGGGATGGGAAAAAGCCACATTGATTCTCTAAGTCCACATGCTAGTGATAATGGTCTATCTTCCTATTTTGAAGTAGATATAAAATGAGATGGATTGAATCCTAAAAAGAATAAATCCATGTAGATCAAATGGTATTAGTTAGGATCTTGTGAATCAAAGAGTGATAGGGTTTGATGAAGAATGATTTTTTTTTAAAATCCAACCAAAATATTCTTTAAAGGTGGGGAGATGATCTCTCAAACCATAATTTATATTAATTATAACCCCTTTGAAGAAAAATGTCATAGGGTTTTGAATTCATTTTATCTAAGAAGGTAGGAAAACCATTAAAATGGAGTAGTTTGATCTACTAAGGATTGGAAAGTCTCACATGTTGTAAATGAGTGTTTCATTTTGGTTTATTCCTTGTGATGTGATAGATCCAGTAACATCGTTGATGAGAGAGGATGTACAATTCATTGATGGTCATTTACCATGTTCCTTTAAAAATATTATATATGACAACAAAGGAGATTAATGTGAAGGTGGATTTATTTCCATACATGGATTTTTTGAGATATTTCTTTTTAGTTACCTGAGATGTCTCCATTTATGGTATTAAAATGTTATAATGTCTACATAATGTTGTGAACCATCAATTTCCTAATGTGACTGAGCTCAATTTTGAATTTTAGAGCCTCAATATAATCCCAATGGTAAAAGGGAAAATTTAACTTATTATATGACCTTGGAAATAGGGATTGATAGTAAAGTCAATCACGAGGTGTGTCATTTACACATAGGATAAGACAGTTTGATGGTTTGTGTATCTTAGTACCTCATTATTTACTAATTGGAAATAATATATTATTTTAAAACAACAGACATAGTTTTTAAATGAATTTATAATACCTAAAAATTGGGTGTCATAAGGGAATTCTATTACATCAATGATGACTATAATATCAATTTTACACTATGATCTTGATTATTCAACCTCATATACGTTGTTTTTTCGGACTGAGGTGATGGGACATAGCATTGTAGAAGTCAGTTGGGCCAATTAATAAGGATTATTTTCATCATTTTCAATGAGTAAACCATATGTACATGATTATGTATGATATGTATCAAGACTATATTTTAGTAATATCAAAAATTAATCTCAAAACCAGTAGAGGAACTTTTATAATTAATTTATAAATAATTTAATAAAAACATATTGATCTTGAGAGATGTCTGTGATGATGATTTTGATCATTTGAATAAAATCTGAGTTTTTTTATTGTTTTAATATTATCCAAAATATAATAACTATTATAGTGATACACATGTGTTATATGATTTAATAGCATCACTAGATGATATCTGGGTGATAGAGTGGTATTATGGATTACCTTGTGTCTTTAATGTTTGTTAAACCATGTGATACTTTGATATTAATGATGCCATTTCTTTATATGTCATTACTCATTGGGAGGAGGAATAGTGGATGATTTATTGTTATTTATAGGATTTATATAGATGTTGTTCACATGGATAATTCATTAGGTAGAATATTTTATTTATGAATAACACAGTTTCATTCACCTAAATGTGTAACCCATGAAAATGATATATGGATTATATATATATTGGGTTTAAATATTATTAATTTCAAAAAAATTAACATGACTAAATATTAAAATCTCGATAATCCCAATACAACAATATTAATTTTTGTATTTTTAAGAATTACGATTACTTATGACAAATTAAATATTAATTTCTATTAATTGAATTTATATTTTCTAAATGATCAGTAACTGTTTTATTATTTTCTTCATTGAGCACCTAACATAAGGAATATTTCATCATTAGCATTTATGAAACCAAAAATAACAAAAAATATTTACTTTATAAATAAATAAATATTATACATATGGTCATGTGAATAAATATTTATTTTAGAATTCTCTTACAAAAATATATAATAACTTCATTAAATGAATATTACTTATTACTTTGGACATAAAACAAGAGATAAATAAATATTCTATACACTGATCATTAAAATAAATTATTATTTAATATTTTACTCACATAAATATTTTAATTTTAATGTGACTAGTGAATAAATATTTTATGTCCATAAAATCGTGAATAAATATTATTACTCTAACTATAGAATATTATAGACTATAATTAATAAAAATAAATATAACATTTTATATATCACAGATAATAATTTTGTGGTGTTATATATGCCATTTTATTAATATAATTTGGTGGGCCTACCAAATGTAAACAATTTGTGTCTAGAAACATGTTAAGAAATCCCATTGAGAATGATATTACATTGTAATAATAACAACCAATTATAAATTCTACGTATGTAATAAAATCCCATTAATTTAATATCTGTTAATCAGGAATGTCCCATACTTAAATAATCAACCTATTTTCTTGATTTATCTGTCCTTTACTATGGGAAATAAACAAATTAATAAAATATGGTCATGGATTTTGATAAATATTTTCTAATAAATTCTATTATGATATCAACTTCCATAAAGAGGAATGTAAAAATACAATATTTACATATTCATTAACCTCAAATCACTTATGACTCATCTAATGTATCATAATTTCAATTGAACATTGTGCATCATGGTTTTTCACAGAACATTTTAGTACATGACTCCTAATATGAGGATCATTACACATACTCATAAATAAGAATATACTTTGAAATAAAAGAGGTGTAATTGCTATTTTTGGATCTATCCCCACAATATCTGATGTTTGAGATTAAAAAAATATTAATTTTATGATTCAATGTCTCAACCAATGATGATTATCAACTAGATGATAGTAAAAAGTAATATGCATCCCATCATAGAATGTTATCTTGAATATCATAATGTATTTATAATTTTTTAATTGTATTTGAAGTATCTCATCATACTAGGGAACCTATATGATTTTTTATTTGAAAATACCCCAAAGACATAATAACATTAATTTAAAATAGATGAACAACCATCCTGTGACAAGATATTTATTTAATATCCCAAAATTTTAATATATAGGTATTTGAAATTAATAATCGTTCATTTATAGGGGAAAAGCATTAATAGCCTCCCAATTTCACTAGTGACAACTACAAATAAACTTATATCCTCTACATCTCAGACATTTATGATTCTTATACAAAGATAAGGTTTCAGTCAGTGGGTCTAACACATTATTCTCCATTGTTACTATACATACTACAAACACACCAATCTAGTAAAACCCACTCAATATATGATACTTCTAATATATCTATTTCGTTTATTGATGCAACTTTTTCTCCATGTCTAGAACAACCACTATAGCATTATCATCATAAACAACTAAAAAATTATTACTTCTTGGTAAAACATCAATCTCGTGGATGGATTTTCATATCCAAACTACATAATTTTAAGCATCATAATTCACTATATACATGTAATTTTCTATAAAACTAGGGACTATAAGCCTATTTAAACTATCCTTTATTATATATCATTCATGTTGGTATAAAAAATATTTTATTTGTGATTTCAAATCCATTAATATATATTCATAAACACGAATCTATGTATCCCCTAATGTCTAACTCATGATCTCCTCAAAACAGCAGAAATATATCCCTATTATACCTAAGGTACATTATGATATTATTGAATCGAATTCAATGGTGGTATCCTATATATTATTTATAACTTCCTACAAATAATAATGTATAAGCAACATTCATTATTGTACAAGTCATGAAATAAAATATATATGATATCACAGATGAATGTATAATTCTACTCATCCTCTATCTCTTATCTCATGTATGTGGAAACATTTTCTTGGAGTGATATATTCCATGAGACATCGGAAATAACCACCTCATGGATTATTTATTAATGAATATATTTTTAATTTATCAATATATATATATTGATAGATCCTATGTAGTCTCATGGATCTATTCTGAATGATTTTACTCCCTATGATTCTAATATATTCACCAATGTCCTTGTGGAATATTTTATTTAATGAAAACATAATAGATTATAAATAATATATGTCATTAAAAATTATTAATATTTCATCAACATTCAATATTATGGAAAAATAACAATACCGCTAAAAAAATTATCAACATTGGACACCGATTCATTCTTTACTAAACTAAATTCATTGATGGATTCATCAAAATGAATGTTTCATTTTATGGATTCCTAGTTTAGATAATAAATTTATTTTTTATACTTTTCATATATATTTTTTTCATTAGGTGTCAAAAACTTGTTTTTTCCTATAATTTTCTTCCTAAATATTTTGATTTAGGTAGGCTATATGGACATCTTTTCAAAATAAAATCTAGTGAAACTGTTTCATTATAGTCAATTCATTGATGATTTTAGACACTTTTTCAACTAGTAACGACTTATAGAATCTAATATATCCATTTAAGTTTAGTTTTTTCTTGAATTATCATATAAACTTAGTAGTATTTACATCCACTGGAGGATATATTATAGTCTATAATTGGTTTTTTTATATAGAATCCATTTTAGAATTCATTGCCTCTTTCCTTTATAGAGATTTTGAGAAACTAAAAATATATTTATATGAGAGAAACTCATTTAAGTTTACTATTAATGTGTAATCCTAATCAATTAATTGTACAAAAATATCTATGATGTTCTCTAACAACACTGTTACAACTATATAGGACTTTGGTCTATGGAACATCTTCATACACCGGGCTTTGTCAACTATTTTCCTAGGCTATATTTGGTGTATCATGAGAACCAACTTCATGAAATATAAATTAATCAATTTAACACCAAAATACTTAAAATTAAAAATATAGGGTTTTATAGTTTATATGAAAGAAAACAATGTTCATATAAGAGAATTTATCTCATGGATGTTTTGCGATATATATAAATATATATAAATATTTGATCTCTTCAATAACATATAGAACATGAAACCCAAAGTCTAAATGAACTACAATACACGATACTATTAAAATCTAGATGTTAAATTTGTGGGTATAGATATTAATAAATAAATTAAGAATATTATGTTCAACTGTTGATTTGAATTTAAATAATAATCAATTAAAATAAAAAAAATGTTTTTCTAAAAAATAGTTTAGTTGGCCTTTTCTTGGATAATTTAAAATTAATTTTTAAAAAATTTAAAGAATTTATTTTATGGAATAAGAATATTTTTTGAAACAATTTTTTCAAAATTATCTAATTGTTATTTTTTTTATTTTCTCTGAAATGTTTCATTACATGTTGAATAATGAAAACATACCATTTTTAGTGAAAACTACCTTTTTTGTTTGAATAATTTCCATGGATAAATTATATTTTAAAATGTTTTTAATGTAATAGTAGATTAATTATATTATTATTTAACTACTTTAGATAAGTTTAAAAAATATCATTTTGAAAATTGAAAATAAAACCTTCTATACTTTTGTGAATTTTCTCATTAGAAACCTTCTTTTATATCACATATGTGGTTGTAATATTAAATTTTATTATGCCACTTCAATTAGTTAACTTATGAAAAATGGATTACATATTTTCGATATAAATAATTTATGTTATTGAAGAATTTAATCTTAATTTTCCATAATAATTAATAGTGAATATTGCAAAAATTAATTACTATTGTTATGGAAAAACAGGTTTACTATGGGTTATACTAAAAAGGCAAGGGATAATATAACCATAATATTTTAAAAAAAATTATGGAAATATTTAAATATTAAATCCTATAGGTTTTTCTAAAGACCAATTTTTTAGGAATTTTTTGATATAAAAATATTGGTGTAATTGATTCATTTCAAAACATCCATGTGTGTCCTCTCCCCCACTTATAAACTAACCTCCCATATTGACACATAGAACATTAATTGGAATGGAAAATAACTAAAAAAATCACAAAATAAACCCCCTACCAACATCTTATGACCCTTCTATTGATCATAAATTCACAATAGGACAGATTTTGGTGCAAACCTGAAGATGTTTTCTGAAGAAGATGTAACATACTTAAACGAATGTATTTTTGTTTCTTATTTGACATCCTTAAAATAATTTTAAACCATGATTTTATAATAAAATAACTAAATTAAATATTTAAAATATTTTTTTTATTTACTTAATGACCTATATACATCTCTTCTTCCATCAAATGGTAGATGAAACTAATGATCTTGTGTATAGAGGACTACCGCCTCGTGAATAGATTGAATTCATTTTCCATGAATATGATTCATGGGTAGATATAATGATGAATTTAAAAAAAATATTTTATAAATAATATTTTTATACTTAAGGAATTATAATGTCACATATACCTTCTTAATTTCCATTTTATTCAAAATTCAATAATGCTTCTCGTGTGTACGGAGGACTACGACAGCCCGAAGTGATATGATTCATATTTCACTAAAACATTAAATGGAATGTAATAGGGACAAATAAATTTAATATATTTCATATATATGACCTGATATATAGAAATTATGTATAATATATCACACATTTAATCACCCCTTTAAATATTTAATGAAATTATATCATCGCTTGTGCGTATATACGTCATGTAGTCCTATTGAAGCGATGCAATTCATTTCCCCACCTCCGAACTTCATGAATGATTCTAAAAATATAAATAATGAGTAAATATTATATTTAAAAAATTAATATAATTATGTATATGATGGGTCTATATCATATAAAAATGAAACAGAATAATCAAGAAAAGACACACTTTAGGAAATAACATAATAACACACAATGCATTAAAAATAATGTAATACTATTAAAAAATGGGTAGTAAAATTCAATAAGATGATCACATAAAATATTATATATATTAAAATATTTATAAAAAAAATAAGTATCATAATTAAAAAATTATATATGATAATAAATTTGGTTGAACCAAAAGGAAGTTTGAGGTAAGGGACTTCATCTTAGTCAACTTTATGGAGGCATAATGTAATGTTAAGACCATAATTTCTATTATATGATATATATAAAGCCCATTTTACTTGTAATATCATAAATAATCAGTAATTCAATGTATTGTTATTTTATTTTTTATTTATTTCTCATATATGTGTTTTACATGAAAATTACCATGTGGTAAATAATTACATAACTCAGTTTCTTTTCATTGGGTTATATTACTTATTCATTGTCATTGACATTATAAGATTATGTGTGTAAGTTTTTTTTGATTATATTATGTGGTATTTACAATTTTAAATTAAAATTTACATTTGAGTCATATAATCAATTCATTGACTAATTATCACCTATTCATTATGATATTTGAAACAATTTATTTCACAATCTCAATTTATTTGGAATTATTTATGAATGTATAACCAATGAAGGAAATAATTGATAATTTTCTAATAATCCATTTTAATTTTATTCTCCTATATATATGAAATAAAATTTATATGTAATAGTACCATTTACAACTCTTTGGTACTTAAAATCACTAAGAATTGTTTTATGATAATTCGACATTATTTATTAACATGGCCAAATATCCTTTTTCATCGTAATCCATGTTTTCTGAAGGGGGATTATTATTTTGTTACATTCTCAAAATTATTTATTAGATTAATTTTTTTAAATTATTTTCTTTTTTAAAAAATAAAATGAATCTGTATCTCGTTTTCAAAATGACGCCCATATAGATTTTACCAAAAAATTGAAAGTAATAATTGTTTCGACATGCTTGAAAGGAGAAGATATTCAGTCTATCATGAACACATAATGGTTAAAAAATTAAATTAAATGTTTAAAAGGATATTTTAAAGGAAAATTATTCTATCAATATTTTTTGAACATTTAGCTTTATAATGATTTTAAAAGTGAAAATGTTATTATCTTAAAGAATCATTTTAATGACATTTATAAGGTATACCTATTCATACAAGGATTAAAAACATTATTTTACTGGTCATATACTATTTATATGTTTTATTAATACCATCTTTGTCATTTATATTAGTGGATTATGTTCAGTTTGGCCAGGGAATGTATTGGAATTCTCTTTTGTGATTATTGTATTCAATAATTAACCTTCCATTGAAATATTCACTTTATTGTTATCATTGTACATTACAGTTCCCCTAAATATCTATATTATATTCCATAGATATGATTATTCCATAAACATTATATAATTAATACATGATAAACTTTACATTAAAAGTTATAGGATTTACTGGGGAAATTATTGTTCATTTGTATTCCTTACATTATATGTTAATTTATAGATAAGGGATATTGTTCAATAATTTAATCGATCATTTCATATATATGGAACTCATTGAAAATACAAATACATATGGGTCCCAATTATAGATAGTAACTATATTCATCGAATGTATCAGGATATGAATCAGTTGTCTTACCTTGGTTAAATGGGTGTCAATAATATACGTACCCTCAATTTTAAAATATATTGTAAATGGTTTGTCAATAGAGGTATCCTGATTCCTAAGATCATGAAGTCCAATAATTAATAATTTACCTAATAATGGTTCTTTTTACTATCCATGAAATTTTATCAATGATATAAACTATGTTTGAATTTCATTCCCAATTTGTTGATTAAATGGAAAGGGTTTACTTATTTACTATTTCATATTTATTTTTCCTTGTCTATTCATATTAGTAATGTTATTTATTAAATTAAATGTGTGTTAAATTATTTAAATTTACATTTTTATTATTTTATCTATTCATGATGTCTTCCAATATTCTTAACCCTTTCAGAGAATTTAATATTTCCATTATTTTACTCCTTTCCCATGAATCCAGGCTGTGTATTATGTATGATATGACAATTATATTCGAGGGGCCAATAATAGTATTGAAAAAAATAAGTTTTATTTTTTTATTAACATTTAGTATTTGAATTGTATATGTTTCTAGTTTACAATGATTACTAAATTATTCAATCCTTTGTAATGTGATTTCTTATATCTTATAATAATGTAATAATTTAGAAATTGACTCTGGGATAATGGGGTTGGGGTCATTATAGGAGGTGTTTGTGGAATTTTTGTAGAAACAATGGGAACTATAATTAATAAATCATATATTAGGGAACATAAAACTTTGGTATGATTTTAAGATAAATACATAAAAACATCGTAATGTTTTGGTAAGGTTGAGATTATGTGGTTTAACATCGAAACAAAGTCATATCTAGATTCTATGAGTTTATATAGTTCTAGAATAGTTCTTCATTGGGGTAAAAATTATTAAAAGGATATTCAATAATGTATTGATCATTAACATGTATACAAAGAAAGAACTTATTTCACTCTCGATTTGACACTCAATGTGATATGATTTGAATAATTCACTTATTCTTTACAAATAATTATGAAGGACTGAAATAGATGATGAAAATAAATGAACTATTATCATATATGGAAAATAATGTTTAATGAATTAAACATATTAAAAATTAATATACTTCCTTTACACTATGATTAATGTTTCACATAATATTTTCTTGATTTTCAGTCATTGGATGTATCCCTATGGAATCATTTTAACAATGAATATGAAAGACAATTTTTTTGTATGTGAGTTTCCAAATGGGATGATGGAATAAGATAATTATATAATTATTATTCCAAACCAATTATCACAAAATAATAATAAAAATCGATACCATTAATAACTATTAGAATCTTTAATAAGATTTTACTGCAGTTTTTTGTGATCTTGATTAATGGAATCCATTGAGAAAAGAAGGATTGATATCAATGATGTCATAAATGAGGAAAGAGACACCAAGGAAATTGTATCAATAAAAAAGTATTATCATTAATGGAAAATAAGGGAATAATGAAATTAATTTCTATGGAAAATTGAGGAGTATGATGGAAGGAAGTTAATTCAAACCTATGGATGTATTAATAGTTCATTGTGTTAGGTGTGGGGAACCTAGTCACTATCTATGTCAATGAACTATTTTAATGGATAAATCCCTGGTCAATGAAATACATATGTTGACATAAAATGGTTTGTGTATTTATTATGATTCCCCCATTATATTGTAGATATAATTTTATCGATGCTATTTTTTTTATAAATATTATTAAATATCTATAGATATTTTTAATTTTTGAAGCATATGTCTATTCCATAAAATAAGATTTATGGATAACATCCTGGTTTTATGAGTTCAATATTGACTATAAGTTCACTATATTTAACACCAATTTTTAGGTTTTATGTGATGGGATTATACCATGATTAAAGATATTTTTGGAAAAGTTTATAGAAATACAACCCATTGGTTTCATAAAATTTTTATTTAAAATTTTATTTAATGAAAAATTTGCAAATATTTTATACAAATAAGTTTAACGGTATTGGTAAATTTTTGATTTATTTTATGTTTATGTTAAGGTTATAATGAATTATAATAAATTATAAAAAATATTTGAATTTTATTAATATAATTTTCGAAAAAGTGACACCCAGATGTTGGGTGATAACTTGTCCCATCTGCAATGGTCGTGGGGCTTAAACCCGCATCCAATGTTTGATAAGGATGAAATTCTTAGAATTGGCCAAGGTGATGTTCTGATTAATATTTTGTTGTTTTTTATTAAACAATTTTATGGATAAATATTAATGTTCTACTTTTGGGGTTATAGTTGAGGGATATAGATTAATGTATCATATTGGATATCTTGTTCTAACTACACTGGTTTTGGAAAATAGATTGTGACCTATAGAAATATGTTTCACTCTTTTATGGAACATACGATCTATTAATATTGAATTTTAATGGTTTTGGGAAAAAAATATATAGTTTTGGATATTTATTTGTTGGATTAAGCAATGAAATGGAAATTTATCTAGGAAAAACCAAAGTATTAAATTGTTCTTTTGAAATAAAAATACATCAAATAAGTATATTTCATTATATTAATAGGTGGTAAAAAATTTCTCAGCATTTGAAAAAAGATGTTGAAATAATAATATTTTCTCGTTACCATCATATATGTTGAATCAAATGGACATTTACATAATTAGTGATTTATAGTTTTTAGTTCCTTAACATTTCATTAATCATTCACATTATTCTGTTAAATTATCTCTATCACTATATATAATTATTTATTTTTTCATTTAGTTGTGTATCTTCAAATGCCAAAAAATTTACCATACATAGAAATATAGTTCTGAGTAATTCAAAATAAAAATTTTAATTACGTTTCTATATTTTTAGGAAGATATTTTGATAATGAATTATTATATGTGGGTTTTAATCAAAGGAATTTTAAAATTTAAAACCCTTGATTACCAAGAACTGTTTTAAATTTTGAAGAAAACATTTCTTGAAGTTGGGGATAATGTTACACCCCAAAATTATAAAATTAAACTTGTGTGTTAAAGAGTGTATATGACATGAAAGACTGAGATTATATGATTACGTAACACCCAAATACTTCATGATATATTTATTTTTAAATATATTTGATTCAATCTGTAGCTTATAGAACACACAACCCTGAGTCTAATTAAACCATAATATAATATACCATTATAAAATATTAGTAAAATTGGATGGATTGAACTGTAATAAATAAATCAATAAAATTAATTATTTTCATATCTGATAAATATAATACTAATTATTTAAAATGAAGATTTTTTTAAAAAAATTTGTTTTTATAATTAAAAATGTTTCTATGCTTTTCACGTAGAATTAATAATTATTTTTAAAAATTTTATAAAATTATTTTTATGAAATGAACATAATTTTTGAATTCATCATATAAAAATTACTTTTAGGTTATTTTAGAGATTTTTCTAAAAAATTTATTTTTTTCATGTTTAGTGAATATTACAGTTTTTTAATGAAACTAACTTTTTGTTAAAATAGTTTACATAGTTAAATAAGATATAAATCTGATTTTTAAGTAAAATAATTAAAAATATATTAATATTTATGTAATTTATTTAAATGGAATAATTTTATTATTTAATTTTTATATTATAACGTTCCATACTTTTGTGAATTCTTACTTTTGAAACCCATTTTCTGTCGCCTCAACAAGTATGATTTTATACTGGATTCTGAATATTTGGTGAATTTATTATTGGAAAATGGATTCAATATTTTTAATAATCATAATATATATTATACATCCATTCTAATTTAATTTCATTTGAAATAATTTATTTTAAAAATATTTAAGTTAAATTACAGCATTTTGGTGAGAAAGAAATTTAACAGGTGATTAATCTAAGTAGATGATGGATAAAATGAAAAAAACGAGTCAAAAACCAATTTAATGGCCATATTTTAACACTATCCCACCTAAAATTCTAAAATTAACAATTTTGGAGTTCATATTATGGATAAAGATGTGGGAGTAATTGAATCTTTCCAAAAATTATATGTGGGTCCTCTCCTGTACTTATAAAAGTCCATCCCAACTCCACACCAATTTGCACATTCTATTATTTTTGTTTCAGAAAAACCCTTCAAAAATAAATTCCATAATCCAATACCAACATACTTGATTCCATAAAATAAAAATTAATCCATACTCTGATATATTTATTTTCTTTCCTAATGTAGTTTTCTTAAGAGGAGTTATCATTCTTAAAAGGGATTTTTTATTTGTTTCTTATTCCATCTCTATAAATAATTATTAAGCCATTATTATATAATAATATTAATATATCCCATATACTTATATGTTTTTAGGTTATGGTCATTACCTCTATACATATCCTCTTCCATTAAATTGTAAATGAAACCACTGATCATGTGAATTGTGGACTATAGCCTTAGAAACTGATGATTTTCGTTTCCCAGACCCACCTTTCGGGGATTGATATATTGATTGATTTAATGCATGTATATTATATTTTGATTTTTTAATAATTATATATTTATATTATCAAAAACACATTATTTATTTCTATTATAATTTGATAATGTCACTCGTTTGTATGGAAAACTACCGCATCATGATATGATGTGATGCCATTCATTTATCACTTTTGAATTACATGGAATGAAATAAGGATAAATTAATTAAATATTTTTATATATATGACAATATATTTATTATTTATGATTAATATGTAAAATATTTTCATAAATATGTATATAATAAGAAAATATTATATTTATAACAGTAATATAATTACAGAGATTTTGGGTCAATATCCTACAGAAAATAACTAGAACATTCATGACAAAACAAGCATTAAAAACAAGGAAATTATCACCGGATGCATTGTACATAATTAAATATTATTAATAAAAGTTGTAAAATTTTAAATTAGTATAATATATGATATTATCAATATAAATATTTTTCTATAATAAAATCATAAAATGATTAATATATTATACATGAGATTAAATATTGTACAACCAAAAGGAAGCACGAGGTAAGGGACTTCATGTCAATTTCCATTCATTGAGCTATATTGTAATGTTATGCACTTAATTTGTTTTTCTATGGTGAATATAATGAAATTTAAATGAAATATAGTTAACTATAAGTTATTTTAAAATTAAAAATTATTTATTTCAACTATGGGTATTTTAATTGAAAATCACAAAGTTTAATGAATTTATAAGCTCAATTTCTTTTTATTGGGCTGTATTACTTATTTATTGCCTTTGAAATTATATGAATATGCGAGTAATGGATTTTTTATACATTAATATATATTTAGAACTTATTATATGGAGTTAAATTTTATACAAAAAATTAATTCAATGATTAATTCGTACATAAACATTATAGTAATTTTAAGGGATTATTTTATAAAATCCTTATAATAAAGATTGTTTATATGTGAGTTTCCATTGAATGAAATTATTTATTCATTTTATAATAAAAACATTTCATTTTATTATAATTTTATTATACATGAAATATTAATGTTATTATACTATTTTTGAGTCTTTGGTACTTTATATTAATGAGAAATGTTTTTTTTAATAATATCAGACATTATTTGTCTGTTTATTGGAAAATATTTTTTCACCGAAATCATTGTTTTGTAAAATTATTTTCAAAAAATATTTTTTCATTCTAATAACTATTGATTAAATATATTTTTAACATTTTTTTTTAATTTTTTGAATTATTCTTTCAAATGAATCTTTATTTCATTCCGCAAACAAGCCCTATAGGGTTTTTATTGAAAAAGTGAAGGGAATCATTGATTTAAAATGTATGAAAAAATAGAATTCCTAGCTATTATGACCACACAATTCACTAAAGAATAAATTATAATTTTCATTGGTTATTTCAAAAAATATATTTTAAAAATACTTTTCATACATTTATTTTGAATTATATTTTCAAAGTGAAAAGTATATTTTCCTCAAGTGTTATTTTATTCACATTTTATTATATTTCTATTAATCCATGTACTCAAAAATTTATTGTAATTATAACAAAATTGGTATATTTTTTATTGATACCATACTTATCATTTTTATATATTTTTTATTATCAGTTTGATTAGTGATATTATTGAAACACTCAATATTTATTTATTTTTTTAATCGTTAACATTCCATTGAAATATTAACATTATTATAGTCATTGGAAATTAAATATCCCTTGAATATCCATATTATTTATCATGGATTTACATACAACATAAATTATATATCATTTATAATTATGTTATTTTATATTGAAATTTATATGATTATCAATGGAAATTAGTGTAAATATGTTTTCTTACTCAATATTGATATTTATTTGTCAGAAATTTTGTGTCTGAATTAAATAGATCACTTGATAGATGGTGAATGTGTCGGAAATGAATATATAGGTGGGTCCTATTTAAAGATACCCCCCTCAATGCATCAACAGTCTCATGAGTGAAATCAATTGGGTAGACTTAGTTAAATGGGTTTCTTGTATTTTCATACTATCAATTTTAAACTATCATGGAGAAAGTAATTATATTAGAGGTATGATGATGCATGAGATCATGACATCCAATAATTAAGAATTTCCATCATCATGAATTTAGTTACTATTATCTATGATATTTTCATAATAATATTTCCTATGAATAAATTTAATTCTTAATTTATTGATTAAACGGAATGTGTTTTGTTATTTATTGTTCATATTGATTATGCCTTATCGAATCATGGAAGTAAATTTATTTATTAAATGGGATGTGTGTTGATTTATTTACTTTTTCATATTAATTATTATTATTTATTCATTATTTCTTCCATTATAATTATCTTTTACTAAAAATTTGGGACTCTCCCTTATTTTTCTCTATCCAACGAAGTAGTTAGTATACTATATATGAATTTCATGGATATTATAGAGGGAAAAATATATTATCAAAACAATTATGTTTTAATTTATTTATTCAAATAAAATATTTGAATAATGTATGCATCTATTTTACAAGGAATGCTAAACTATTTTTTAATTTGGGATGACATTTCTTATATCTTATTCAAATATTATAATGTCGACACCAACTCTCAGATACCATAGTCGGGTTCATCAAACTCCAAATTTATTCTTTGTAGATGTTCTCCCTCTCATGGAACATGGAATGTATATTAAAAAAACCCCCCATTTTTTCAAATGTTTAATTTATTTATTATCGTTTTATTTCTATAGAGTATCCTATAAAGATCCAATATAAATATTATTTAGGATGTATGTTTCCAAAAAATGACTTAAAACTCTTTCCAATCCCACATATAAAATTCTAACATAAAATGATTTCCACCCACACAAAAACTCCTATGATATTCCATTTTTAGACTCTTTTTAGACTTTATTTATTTATGTGTTTCAATTTGTAATCTACATCAACATAATGATAACAAAATAGTTTTCTGACACATCATCATCCCCAATATATTAAATAATGATCAGTTATTCATTTCACTTACACTATTCACATGATGTGTATATAGATGAGTGAGTTCTGGAAGAAACCCAAAATACCTTGGATAATTTATGAAATAATTTTTTAGATACACTCTACCATGATTTGAGTAAATCTTATTTATATTTATACCATGTTGATTTTCAACTTCATTCTAATAGTTATTTATTTTATTTATGGAAATATGTGTATTCTCTAATAATCATAAATATCAATATCAACATATTTCATTCATAAAAGATTGGGATTATGAGTTTACAATCCTTGAATTAGTGGGAAATTGTTTAAACAAATTTATAAGAAACAACTCAATAATCTTTATGGTCGTTTCCCATTTCCAATAATAGAAACATGGGATATATTACCTTGTAAAATGACATTCCATATAACAAAATATTTTAGTTTAATATAATCTAAATATACATCATTAGGTATTTTTAAACATAATTTTAATTAAAATTCATACATATTTATTCCATAGTTATGTGTTAAATGAGTAATGTGAACTCTATTAATTATCAATTTGAAAATTAAATTTATGTTAGAAAAGAATAAGGCTATTATTTAAATTTTACATACCTTAACATATAAAATATTTATAAAAGTACTAGATTTTATATACAAATTTGAAAAAAAAACATTTCATATCTATTATAGATATAGAAATAATATATTTTTTTAACTTTGGTGCCTAATTACAATCCATTAGATATTTATAAAATCCCATTATTGACATGAGATGGAAGTGTCTAATAGAAACTACATGAATTTGTGATTCATTGGCTACTATAAATCCACATCACCCTTGGAATTATTCTATAATATACATTGTTCTTGTATTTGGAAAAAATGTGAGACCTAAAATAATTTTTTAGTTTTTTTTATAAAAATATAGTGATTTCAATCAATAAATAATATACATGAATCTCCTTGTTTTTTCATTATTAAGGTTTAAATCTTCTTTCGATGACACATCATACAACATGAAAAATAGATATAATAATAATCCCTTTATTTTTCTTTTATCATCCTCTTCTTTTAGTGGTTCTATGAAGAAACATTAGATGTGGTGTTAACCTTGTATATATTCACCTTTCCATTCATTTTATTCACTAAAATAACTAATGTATTTTCAGTAATTTTATTATATTATAATCCTGTAGAATATATAAAAAGATATATACTATATTATTATCTATGTATTCCTATTAAAAATTCATAAATAATGTTCATGAAGCTCTATGTTGATGAGTTGATCTTGAGATCCAAGCATAGGCCCTTCACTATATTGAAATCGATGATATTGAGATTCTTAATGTAACCCATCATCTTGATTACATGGGGTCTTTCTAGTTCCCCCTCTCCAAGATTTCACATGAATATTTTCATGGAAATATTTTTCCTCCCTTATCTATATACCTCTTGATAAATATATAAGAGATGGAATACCAAATAATAAGAATTCATCTCTTTATGTAGCTTCCAGATCTTACCGAACATGGATATTAAAATAATTAATTGGAAATATAAAACATCATCAATGTACATTTAGAAGATTTTATACTCATCCCCTCCATTTTCCACATTTGGTTGAATAGGTATTGTTCACTCTATCATATCTAACTTCCTCTAAATTAGTGATATAATGACCAAATCTATGTATTACTCCAAAAAGATCATTCTGGTGAGGAGGTTATCTATCACCAAAATAAATTATTGGTATATAATGTGTGATTTACATCACATATAACAAAACATAAATAATAATTTATTTTTAATGTATATTTACTATAGAAATATTTGAGAAAAAATAAATTTTATTATTTTACTAACATCCCACTATTTTATCAAAACTCAATATCTATCACTAATAGACTCAGAATCACATTTCACATGGAAATTATTATTGGAAGGATCAATATTTCACTTATCATAACCAATATAATGTTATTTTCTATTACATTGATGGGTTTTTGGGTAGTTGAAATTTCCAACAACAAACTTATGAATCATTTACTCATTTAGAGGATTCCCTAATTTAGAAACTGATCCTATATTTCAACAACACTTGACTCCAAGATACATCATGTCTATAAAGGTATTATCATATTTTTGGAAACATAGTTAAGATGACCAATAACCTTAATAAGAAGTACTTAATCAATGTAAGTGTTCTAATAGGGTCCCAACTAATGCTTAGTACAATATCTTCATTCTTCATAAAATAATATATGATTATAATTAATTAATACATTCTGAATACAAATTTTTATGATTTAATAAATTTAATTTATCTCTATACATGTGTTGTTATTTTTTTGGGTTTTATATATTTAATTAACATGTTAAATAAAAAATATTTTAGCACAATACATTTATTTAATTTCTTTACACATGTCTTGTTATCAATTTTATTTAACGTGATTGTGTTTAATAAAAAAAATGTAAATAGAAATCCATTAATTCAAAAATAAATAAATAAAATAAATTTAACATGATGTTACTAATGGATTATTTAATGAGTAACCAATAACTCATATTGAATCCTTAGGAAGAAAATGTGAGATATTGTCTTCTTTCAAATTAATACATTCGACAAAAGACTATTGCATATTTTTGGTTATTTTATCATCTTTTATGGTTTATAACTACCTCTTCTCTATAGAGATGCATCCATTATTTGTTTTTACTATTTCACAGATGAGGCAAAATAGGGGTGTGGAAAATATGAAATAAACTATGGATGCACTTGTCTAGTATAATAATGGTCTTATGGGTGATTCATAGATATTAATATTTAATTAATTAAAATATTATCACATATAAATAAAATAAATATTATAAAATTAAATAGAAACTAATACATAAAATTCATAGCCTAAAGTGATGATCTAAAAAATGCAGTAAATAACATCATATTTATATAAGAGAGAATTCGTGTAAAATGTCCCTTTTAATCAATATAAATTCCTCTTGAATTCCAAATTAATTATCATATTATTTAATTAATTCATTATATTCTATAATAATCCCTGAATTTCTAAAGATACATAAGATTTTAATCCCCTATAATTTTTAAAAAAACTAAATAATTTTTTTAAATATTACTTATGTGCATTGAATGTACTAGAGGAAACATGATGTGGACCTATCCAAACAATATTATTTCCTTAAATATTCCCCATTTTGTACAATGTATTTAAATTACAAGTATCGTACGTGGATGTTTACATAGATAAATGATGATTCCAACTATGTTCGAAGAAAAGTAGTTATTTCATCATGTATTAACACATGATAGTGTAACCCTACACTTTATGTACTATTTTAAATATCGGTGTAAAATATATGAAATATATGATAACAAAATGACTCATGGATCCAATTGTGTTTTCCGAAAATTGTCACGAATTTAATATTCTAAAAAACCCTATCACAAACCTGTAGGATCGAAATATAATATGAGATTCTCAATATACAAGAGGGGGGGTGAATTTTATACTTTAAAAATTCCTTTGGAACCTTTAAAGTTAGTTATGAATAACTAGAGTTTCCTTAAGAAAAGGAAAGAGCTAGGTTTAACAAAGTTAAACTAAGTAAATTCACAACACCTTCTAACACCGAACTGAACTTGGAAAGGGATTCCAAAAGTAGGTTCCAGAAATATGATTCCGGAAATTGAAACTTAACAAAAGTTACAATATGAGATTCTACCTTAAAGCGTATAGAATCTAAACTAATCAGAGTAAGTAAGGAAGTATAAGAATGTTATACTTTCCTTAAGATACAAATTGCAGCGGAATAAAGACAAGTAGTAAAACTACTAGTAACAAGATAATAGTCTTTTAACCCAAAGAGAAGGGTATCCAACAACCTTGGATAAAGGTCTCTTGATTTATACTTTCAAGCAAGTCTGTCTTACCCACACCAGGGTAAGCCCTCGATACGATGATCGGTGTCTCTGTCTTGCTATCCCCGCAAGCCCTCAACTTCAAGGTAGTTGGAAACCTCTGTCTTTCTCAGCAAGAAAGACCTCGATCTTTAAGGTAGTCGGCACCTCTATCTTCCTATCCCCTAAAGCCCTCAAATGTAATCACCAACATTCGGAGTCGCATGAAGCTTTGAGAGTTAATAAGAGACTCTCTCTCTAGAAATCACTTCAACAGCATGTAGGCACAAACTCAGTTGTTTTTCCAACAGCACCGAGCTCTTTCAAATGAGCTCCTATTTATAGGTATGGTCGGCTCCTTCTCCAACGGTCATATTTTCCTTAAAGTTCGGAGGGACCTGTACACGTGTCACTTAGACAACGGTTAGTTTATAACAAAATGGATGACATCGTTTTATAACAAAACAAGTGTAACAGAAAGTACGACATCGTTTTAAACTCTAACATAAAAGTTCGGAATAGAAATTTCGGAGTGAAGGTTCGGAGTGAATAAATTCAGAGTGTATAAAGCAATGATAATCAGATTCTGTTTAATAGGAGAATTCGGAATGAGAATTCGGAGTAGGAATTCAGAATAGGAATTCGTCATCAGAAATCGTAATGAGAATTCATCATTAGAATTCGTAATGAGAATTCGGAATGAGATTTCTTCATTAGAATTCGTAATGAGAATTATTCATTAGAATTCGTAATGAGAATTCGTAATGAGAATTCTTCTTCAGAATTCGTATCCTGAATCTGGAATAGAACTTAGTCAGAATTCATATCCGGAATTCGGAATGAAACTTCCTTATAGTTCTTGTCCAGAACCATATCCTAAAACAGAATGCTTTTATATCAAAGTTTTAATGACTCCGAGAAAACGAATCCGAATCTCACACTTAAGAAAAATATGAAAAATATGATAAGGATAATTTTCCTTATAAAAGCTATTTTCCTTAAGAAAGAAAATTTCCTTATAAAAGCAATTTTCCTTAAGAAAGCATTTTTCCTTATAAAATCAATTTTCCATAAGAAAGCATTTTTCCTTACAAAAGCGATTTTCCTTAAAGATAAGGTGTTTGTGATTTTCAAAACAAGAAGGAATGGAAAAGTCATAAGGAAAACCTTATTGACTCAATAATCTCCCCCTTTTTGGAAAGCACAAACATCCTTACGAAAAAGCTATTCTATGAAAGAAAGAAACACATTAAAGCTTATCTCCCTTGGTTTAAGAATATAGATGAATACGACTAACTCCCCCTTAGGCTTTGAAACACTAAGGATCGTATTCATATTTCCGGAGTGATGTTTCTTTAAGAAAAACTCCCCCTTTGATAAGCACTTATTAGATTTTCTCTTTTTATTAAGGATCTTTTCCTTCTGCCCCTTTGTGATTTTCAAAAAGAATTGGAGGGAATGGAAAAAAAATAACACTGTACCTGAAAGATTAGTAATGAAAACAATAGAAACAACAAACACAATTCTCATTATATTTGAAATGTCAGCAACAAAAACAAATTACAACAAAAAGATCGGATTGGTCATTTCGGATCTTTCTCCTTCGACATGATCCCCTTGAGAATTGTCTTGATCTTTTTGAGGTCCTTATGATCTTCCTCTGCTTGCTTCTCCAAGACGACTATTCTTGCTGATTGTGCTTCAATGATTTCTTCCTGAGCCTTCAACTTTTCTTCCTGAGCTTTCATCTTCTCTTCCTGAGCCTTCATTCTTTCTAGAAAATTTATCTGATGATCCCTTTCAAATTTCCAACTCTGATTAACGGAGTTGAGCTTTCCATTCAGATCTCTCACTTCCTGAATCCGAATGTTCTTTTCCTCTGTTAATTTCTCTTCGAATGATGCAGTCATCTCATGAAACTTCTTGTCCTCGTTTTGAAATGCATCCTTAACATTTTCCTGAAACTCATCCAGCAACCTCTTCTCTTCCACATTCTTCTTCGACCAGCTTGTCATCCTCTTGCAAGATCTTTTATGTGCTTCGTAACCAATGAAGAAAGTTTTGAACTGAGCTTCAATCTCAACACACTTATCCATTACCATGGATACAGAGTCGGTTTTCTGATTCAGCGCATGTTGAAGCATCTGGCATCTAGAGTCAATACTGGAGAAGGTTGGAATGGTTCCCACCAACTTCTTCAAGGATTGAACAACAAAATCGTGCCCCAACGATGATGACTCCGAATCCGAAACCTTGCTAGGAGAATTTTCTTCCTCAATAAGCTCCAACTTACTCTTAGAAGAACTACCAGCTTCCTTCCTCATACTCTTTTCTGAACTCGGGGTATCAGCAAGAATTTGTTTCCCCTTATCTTTTTTCGGAATAGAAACCTGTTCCGGAGATTTCTTCTCGCTGTCAGACACTTGAACAACCAAATCTTCCTCATCAGCAACTTCTACATTTTCCTTCTGAGCAGCATCAATTAAAATATGTTCTTCTTCTCTCAGACAAGAAACTTCTTCTTCGCCTTTCTCTTCTTCCATATTCGGAGTGACAAGCTTCGAAGATTGAGCATCAGATGTTCGGAGCGACAGGTGTTCCGAAGGAGTTCCCTTGTATTCATCTACTTGTTTGAGCACATCTCCTATCTCACCACTTCCTTCAGCAGCTTCTTCAACTTCTTCCACTTGCTCTACTTCCTCAGTAGCAACAGCCTCTTCCGGAGTAACAAGATTTCTTCCTGGAGTCTTAGGTAGAGATTCCAGAGAGAAAGATCTCGGAACGGGAATGGTTGCTGAAACCATTTCGTTGAACTTTAACAAGGCCTGAGCTACCTCAGCCTCAGACATTTTCTTCTTCAATTTCTTCTCCTTTGCTTGTTTCTCGAGCTCATCAGCAGCCTTTTCTTTCTGAGCTTTAGCCTCTGCAGGATCCAATCCGAACTGCGGATCTCCTTCCTTCCTCTTCTCTTTATCAGCTCTCCACTTCGCTGCAACCTCATCAGTATAGGTTTTCTTCTTCTTAGACTTAGGAGGTGCGGAGTGGACTTCCTTAGACTTGGGTTCCTCAGCTTCGACAACCACTTCTTTCAGCTTCCTCTTCCTTACCGGCTTGGATGATTCCGGATCAGCCACTTTCGGAGTCACTTCTACTTGTGGAGGTAGATCAATAAACTTCCCTGACTCCTTGTTAAAAGCTATATTCATTCTCTTAAGAGTGTCATCACTGAGCAACATGATCTTACACACCCTTGGTTTGGAACTACAAGCAACCTTGAAGGACTCAAGGAACCGAACTATGAGCTTTGACAAAATTGCTGGGTACATCACGATCTGTGCTCTCAGATTCCCCTTCTTCAGATTTTCAATATTAAGAAGGATATGCTTCATCAAGTTGAACTTTCTTAGATTTATCAGGAAATCTAAGATATATATCTCACTTTTCTTCAGACTATCCTTATCTCATTTTCTCGGTACAATAAGCCCTTGCACCCATAACTCCAGAATTCGGAAGTTTGTAGAAAGGCTTGCAATTTTCGGAGCCTTGTCATCATCCAATCCGAGAATTTCTAAGGCTTTCTCCTTGTTGAAACTACCCAAAGAGTCTGGCAATACGTGGGAAATAAACTCAGCTTCCCCTTCATAACTTAAGCCTACCAAGCTTGCAGCCTTGGTGTAAGAAAGCTTATATGTCTTGCCATACGATTTGAAAGAAAATTTTTCTCTATTATCTTCCTCGAAGAAAGAAACTGACTCATAAAACTCGACAAGAAAGTCAGAGTAGACTTCATCTTGGTTGCCGGTTTTTGATACCGCAACACCTTCCCAGCCATTCAGCTTGATATTCTTTGAAATAATAGAATCGTAGTTGCTGAAGAAATTCGGATGAACTAAGCTCTCTCTGTAGACTAACCACTGAAAAATGGGCTTGGTTGAAGACATTTCTTGAGAAGCTAACTCTGCAGACATTCGGATTAGAAGTCCTCTGAGATATTCGGAACAGAGAAGACTGAAGTTCGGAACTGAGAAAACTGTGGTTCGGAACGGCCTTAAATCGGAGAGTCAGAGCTTCAGCACGCAAAAGCTTGAAATCGATGTGGGATGAGAAAATAGGGTCCCCTTTATATAGGCAATGGGATGACGGTTCAACTTCCTCGGTTGATCTAACGGTTTAGAACGATCTGAGATCAGATCTAACGGTTGAAAGCTTGAATCCGATCTTTTTGAGGTTTTATTAAAGTAAAGAATTAAGAAATCCAAAAACCAAAAAAAAACTATAAGAAATTGCCAGCAAGTAAAATATGATTACGAAAGCTTCAGTAAGGAAATCATACCTCTCGGATTAGCTTAGGAAAGTTATTCGTAATGGGTAATATAAAGACGACTACGAAAAACTCAATACGATAAAGTAAATACGAAAAGTCAATACGAAAAACTCAATACGATAAAGTAAATACGAAAAGTCAATACGAAAAACTCAATACGATAAAGTAAATACGAAAAGTCAATACGAAAAACTCAATACGATAAAGTAAATACGAAAAGTCAATACGAAAAACTCAATACGATAAAGTAAATACGAAAAGTCAATACGAAAAACTCAATACGATAAAGTAAATATGAAAATTCAATACGAAAAACTCAATACGATAAAGTAAATACGAAAAGTCAATACGAAAAACTCAATACGATAAAGTAAATACTAAAACTTGTTATGGAAGATTCAGTACGAAAGTTCCGATATGAAAATACCAGTACGAAAGTATTCCATTCAGGAAATTTTCAATACAAATACTTCCATTCCAGAAGTATTCTTTGCGAAAATATCCTTTTTGGAAAATTGTAGTTCCGGAAGTTCCATTCCGGAAATTTTCTTTCCGAAAAGTTTGAAAACAAATTTTGAAAAAAAAACTTTGATAAATAAACAATCAAATGTACTCCCCCTATGATAAGGAGTTTATTACTGTAAGGAGATTTTTTTTAACAGAAAGTTAATTAAGGAAGATTACCTTACGGTTATCATTCCTAACATTTGTTTAATATATTCAAATCTATCAGAAGGCAAGGATTTTGTGAAAATGTCAGCAAGTTGATCTTGCGTTCCGATAAACTGAAGAATAATATCTCCTTTGTGTGTGTGATCCCTAAGAAAGTGATGCCTAATATCTATGTGTTTTGCACGAGAGTGATGTGCATGGTTTTTACTTAGGGAAATGGCACTTGTGTTATCACACAAAATTTGAGTTTTAGTAAAACTCAAGCCATAGTCTGTGAGTGTGTGTTGCATCCACAACACTTGTGCACAACAACTTCCAGCTGCTACATATTCAGCTTCAGCAGTGGAAAGTGCAACAGAATGTTGCTTCTTGCATGACCAAGAAACTAATGAATCTCCTAAGAAATGACAAGTTCCGGATGTACTTTTCCTATCCATTCTACATCCACCAAAGTCAGCATCAGAAAAACTTTTTAGAACAAAATCATTTCCAGAAGTATAAAATAATCCTAGATCCATGGTTCCCTTAAGGTAGCGAAATTTTTTTTTACTACCTTTAAGTGAGATTCCTTAGGATTGGATTGATATCTTGCACATAAGCATACAGAAAACATTAAGTCTGGTCGACTAGCTGTTAAGTAAAGTAGACTTCCAATCATACCTCTAAAAGATGTTTGATCTACTGGTTTCCCAGCTTCATCAAGATCTAAAGAGTTTGAGGTACCAATAGGAGTACTTATACTCTTAGTGTTGTCATAACCATACTTTTTAAGAAGATCTTTAATATACTTATGTTGAGATATGTAGGTTCCTTCTGGTTTTTGAGAAATTTGAAAACCAAGAAAAAATGTTAACTCACCCATCATACTCATTTCAAACTCAGATTTCATTAGACTAGCAAAAGAGTCAGTCAAAGATTGCTGAGTTGAACCAAATATAATGTCATCAACATAAATTTGAACAATCAAAACATTTTTCTTATCTTTCTTTATAAAAAGGGTTGGATCTGCATTTCCCTTAACATAGTTATTTTGAAGCAAAAATCCAGTAAGTCTATCATACCATGCTCGTTGGTCTTGTTTAAGGCCATATAAAGCTTTGCTAAGTCTAAAAACATGATCAGGATGTTTTGTATCTTCAAATCCAGGAGGTTGTTCAACAAAAACTTCCTCTTGAACATAACCGTTAAGAAAATCACATTTCACATCCATTTGGAAAAGTTTGAAATTAAAGAATGCTTCAAAAGCAAGTAGAATACGGATAGATTCAAGTCTAGCTACTGGAGCATAGGTTTCTTCATAGTCTATTCCTTCTTGCTGATTATAGCCTTTAGCAACAAGTCTAGCTTTATTTCTAACAATGACTCCATTTTCATCACATTTATTTCTGAAAACCCATTTTACTCCAATAACAGAAGTTTCCTTAGGTCTTTCAACCAAGGTCCAGACATTATTCCTTTCGAATTCATTTAGTTCATCTTGCATTGCTTTGATCCAATCATCATCACCTAAAGCTTCATCAGTTCTTTTAGGTTCTAATTGGGAAAGAAATGCTAGATGTTCTACTTCATTTCTTAAGGAACTTCTAGTCCTTACAGGTTGATTTACATCACCAATGATACTATCACTGGGATGATTCATAAGAAACACCTGGTTTGGGTTTTGTAAAACCTGTTCATCAACATAAGGTAGAAAGTCTTCTGGGGTAAATGTTTCAGAAGTATCTTCTAGAACAATTTCCTTATCAGAAGGTTCTTCTATCAAAGGTTGACAATCAGTTTTTGAAAACACATCCGAAGATGTAGGTTGGGAGGTTTTAAAAACAAAAGGGTCTGACTCATCAAATTTTACATGTAATGTTTCCTCAACAGTACAAGTATTTTTATTAAAAACTCTATAAGCCTTAGAGGTTGTGGAATAACCTAAGAAAATCCCTTCATCTGATTTTGGTGCGAATTTATGTAAGTTATCTTTAGTATTCAAAATGAATACTTTGCAACCAAAAACCATGAAGTAGGAATGTATTGGTTTTCTACCATTCCATAACTCATAAGGAGTTTTATTAAGAAAAGGTCTAATCAAAACTCGATTTATAGTATAACAAGCAGTACTTACAGCTTCAGCCCAGAAATTTCTAGCAATAGAATATTCACTCAACACGGTTCTAGTTATTTCTTGAAGAATTCTATTTCTTCTTTCAACTACACCATTCTGTTGAGGAGTTCTAGGTGCTGAAAAGTTGTGAGTAATACCTTTCTTACTACAAAAAGTTTCAAAATCAGAATTTTGAAATTCTCCTCCATGATCACTATGAATAGTTTTCAATGGAAGGTTTTTCTCATTTTTAACTTGGGCTCTAAAACTTTTGAAATAAGAAAAAGCTTCAGATTTCCTTGCTAGAAAATAGACCCAAGTAAATCTAGTGTAATCATCAACTAAAACAAATACATAGTATTTGCCTCCAATACTTCCAGTTTGTGTTGGACCAAAAAGATCCATGTGCACTAACTGTAATGCATCGGTTGTTGAGACTTCACCGATTGACTTAAAACTAGATTTATGTTGCTTGCCATATTGACAAGGATCACAAACTTTAGAAGAATCAAATCTAAGCTCCGGTAGATCCTTAACAAGTTTCTTCTTAGAGAGTTTACATAGGTTCCTAAGATTACAGTGTCCTAATCTTCTATGCCATAACCAAGAATGGTCTTCCATTGCACTTATGCAAGGTAAATCATGGCTTCTTAGGTCTTCTAAGTTTAATGTGTAAACATTCTCTTGCCTGTTGGCTGAGAGAATAAATTCTTCCTTGGAATTGTGAACTAAGCATTTATCATTCCTAAAATTCACAAGGTAACCTTCATCACATAACTGAATTATACTAATGAGGTTGTGCCTAAGACCTTTAACAAAAAGAACATTTGAAATCAAAGTTTTACCTAAAAGAACAATATTACCAATACCAACAATCTCTCCCTTAGCATTGTCTCTGAAAGTTACCTTTCCTCCTTTCGTTTTGATAATCTTTTCAAAAAAGCTTTTGTTACCAGTCATGTGCCGGGAACATCCACTATCCATGTACCAAATATTGTTGCTGGAACTTTCTTTATTTTCCTGAAATTGAGAACAAAGTTAGACTTTCGGAATCCAAACTTGTTTGGATCCGAGATTTCCAGACAATAAAATTTTAGGTATCCACATTTTCTTAGAAATGTAAGCTTTATGAAAACCTAAGGATTGAGTTTTGTTTAAGGAACAATTTTTTGCCCAGTGACCACCACATTGACACTTAGTGCAAAATGGGGCACTTTGAGGAACAAAATAATTGTTACTGAAAACTGGTTTTGCATGGGTATAACCAAATCCGGATTTATTTCTTAAAGGTCGTATTTGAGAATACATCTTATCAAAATTTTCCTTACCATGGGTAAAGTTTGATAAACACTTCTTTAAGGAAAAAATTTCGGACTTGAGTTTTACAACCAAGTTTTTATCCTCAAAATCATTAGTTTTGGAACTAGAGTTAGGCTCGAAAACATTTTTATTAGAAATTACTTTTTCTAATTCTTTAGAAAGTTTATTCTTCTCAGAACTTACTTCCTCAAGAATTTTTGAAATACTTTCAAAATCAGCATTTTTCTTATCAAGATCTTTAGAAAGATCTGATATCTCTTTAGTAAGAATAGAATTCCTAGAATTTGCCTAATCAAGTTTCTTGTTGTGTTTGGAATTCTCAATCTCAAGAAGTTCAGCAAATCTAGAGACTTCTTCATATGTAGGTAAAGTATTTTCCTCATCAGAAGATGATTCTTCATCAGAAGAGTTATAATACTTACTATCATTAGAATTTAATGAAACATTGGTCAATGATTCAACACTTCGTACCTTAGCCATAAGACAATGATTATCAATAGGTAATCTGGCTATAAGACCAAGATTCTTCTGTCCTGAAGATTCATATTCAGAAGATTCATCTGAAGAGTCACCACCACTGGCACTCCAGGTGTCATTAGCTTTCAGAACTTTCTTAGCTTTGGCTTTGTAATACTTCTTCCTGTTTCTGTCTGAATGTCTTTCCTTCCTTTCTTTCTTTTTGAGCATAGGACAATCTGGTCTAATATGTCCAGCTCTCTTACATTCATAACAAGTAACTTCTCCATCTTTCTTATCTTTCCTATCCTTCTTCTTATACTTGGATTGAAAGTTTCTCTATCCAGCTATCTTGTTCATACTTCGAGCAAGATTGGCTAATTCATTTTCTGAAACTTCACTTTCGCTTGATTCGGATTGGAAAATGACTTTCTTCGATTTGGATCTGGTTACTCTCTCAAGAGTCTTAGCTTTCATCTGATTCGAAGTTGTAGTAAAAGGAACAGTACCATTTCCATTCTTCTTCTTGATGTTGTCAGCATCTCTCTTCATTCGTGTTTCATGTTGTAGAAGAGTTCCAAATAATTCATCAAGAGTAATTTGAGTGACCTTCCTGTTCTCATCTATAGCTGTTCTCTTGGATTCCCACTCATTGGGAATAATGTCAATTATCTTGTCCACAAGAGCTTCATCATCTAATCCTTTTTCTCCCATAGATTGTAGACTGTTGACAATTTTCATAAATCTCTGTTGAACTTTACAGATAGGTTCTCCATAAGGAAAATTGAAGCCATGATATTCAGCTCTAAGCATAGCTCTTCTAGTCTCAATCACCTTAGAAGTCCCAAAATGTGTAACCTCCAACTTCTTCCATATACAATTAGCTGCTTCACAAGAAGAAATTTGTCTATATATATTTGTAGTCATTAAACATAGTAATGTATTGCGTACCTTATAGTTGAGTTGATATTCTTGCTTCTCCTGGTTAGTAAAGGTTCTGACTTCCTTGTCAGGAATTTTATAATCACCAGTAAGCATCACAAAGTTATCTACTCCAGTATTGATAACAAAGGTCTTCATACGATCTCTCCAGTACTCATAATCATTACCATCGAATATTGGTGGTCTTGTAGGATTCAGATTGTCAATAGATCCAACATTAATTCCGGCCATACTAAAAAATAACTTGGCACACAAACTTGTTAGTAGCTTAGAATAGAAATCACAAAGTTTGGAATGGGAAAAGTTCGGAATGGATAATCCGGAATGACAATGTTCGGAATATAAAAGTGAGCAAGAAAAACTTGTATGTGGGTACAAGTATTTCAATAACCTTGGCTCTGATACCAAATGTAAGAATGGTATAGAGTAAGAGGTTTCCAACCTTTTGATACCAATTGTAGGATCGAAATATAATATGAGATGCTCAATATACAAGAGGGGGGGTGAATTGTATACTTTAAAAATTCCTTTGGAACCTTTAAAGTTAGTTATGAATAACTAGAGTTTCCTTAAGAAAAGGAAAGAGCTAGGTTTAACAAAGTTAAACTAAGTAAATTCACAACACCTTCTAACACCGAACTGAACTTGGAAAGGGATTCCAAAAGTAGGTTCCAGAAATATGATTCCGGAAATTAAAACTTAACAAAAGTTAAAATATGAGATTCTACCTTAAAGCGTATAGAATCTAAACTAATCAGAGTAAGTAAGGAAGTATAAGAAAGTTATACTTTCCTTAAGATACAAATTGCAGCGGAATAAAGACAAGTAGTAAAACTACTAGTAACAAGATAATAGTCTTTTACCCCAAAGAGAAGGGTATCCAACAACCTTGGATAAAGGTCTCTTGATTTATACTTTCAAGCAAGTCTGTCTTACCCACACCAGGGTAAGCCCTCGATACGAAGATCAGTGTCTCTGTCTTGCTATCCCCGCAAGCCCTCAACTTCAAGGTAGTTGGCAACCTCTGTCTTTCTCAACAAGAAAGCCCTCGATCTTTAAGGTAGTCGACACCTCTGTCTTCCTATCCCCGAAATCCCTCGAATGTAATCACCAACATTCGGAGTCGCACGAAGCTTTGAGAGTTAATAAGAGACTCTCTCTCTAGAAATCACTTCAACAGCATGTAGGCACAAACTCAGTTGTTTTTCCAACAGCACCGAGCTCTTTCAAATGAGCTCCTATTTATAGGTATGGTCGGCTCCTTCTCCAACGGTCATATTTTCCTTAAAATTCGGAGGGACCTGTACACGTGTCACTTAGACAACGGTTAGTTTATAACAAAATGGACGACATCGTTTTATAAAAAAACAAGTGTAACAGAAAGTACGACATCGTTTTAAACTCTAACATAAAAGTTCGGAATAGAAATTTCGGAGTGAAGGTTCGGAGTGAATAAATTCAGAGTGTATAAAGCAATGATAATCAGATTCTGTTTAATAGGAGAATTCAGAATGAGAATTCGGAGTAGGAATTCGGAATAGGAATTCGTCATCAGAAATCGTAATGAGAATTCGTCATTAGAATTCGTAATGAGAATTCGGAATGAGATTTCTTCATTAGAATTCGTAATGAGAATTCTTCATTAGAATTCGTAATGAGAATTCGTAATGAGAATTTTTCTTCAGAATTCGTATCCTGAATCTGGAATAGAACTTAGTCAGAATTCATATCCGGAATTCGGAATGAAACTTCCTTATAGTTCTTGTCCAGAACCAAATCCTAAAACAGAATGCTTTTATATCAAAGTTTTAATGACTCCGAGAAAACGAATCTGAATCTCACACTTAAGAAAAATATGAAAAATATGATAAGGATAATTTTCCTTATAAAAGCGATTTTCCTTAAGAAAGCAAATTTCCTTATAAAAGCAATTTTCCTTAAGAAAGCAATTTTCCTTATAAAAGCAATTTTCCTTAAGAAAGCATTTTTCCTTACAAAAGCGATTTTCCTTAAAGATAAGGTGTTTGTGACTTTCAAAACAAGAAGGAATGGAAAAGTCATAAGGAAAACCTTATTGACTCAACAAAACCATATAATACAGTTAAATCATATGTTGTTCAGTATTTGAAAAAAAATAATTTTTATTTTGAAAAGTTATATTGTGTGGTGTAAAACATTTCTTAGCCCTTATTCAATGTAAATTGGTACACAATACATGGAAGACACAATTTCTACAAAATTTTTCTTTCCTTTTTTATCATTTAACGTTACATGCCTCGGGACAAGATGTGTTACAGAGAATGATTAAAAAATATTAATTAGACTATATTCTACTTATAAATAATGCAATTTTGACTGGGTTGTGTAGCTTGACTGATAGTAAACATATCACATTTTCATTAAATAAAAACCACATACCCTTTCGACACTATTACAACGTCATATAAAATTACAAAATCTGTTTGATAGTTACACTATATATAACCTGATAAGTAATTTGTTTCATTACCCCATCACTTTTACCTCTCCCAACCTAACAATAATGCGGGGTACCCCTAAAGCATGCCTGAAATCAGAAACAAGATGGAGACTAGAAATGAGGGTAAAAAAAATAATGGGAGTTAATTATATCCTAATATAAGCCAAATTAATATATATATATATATATATGAGAGAATCCATCATTAAATATAATTCCATACATATAAAACTACCACCATATGACAATTCATGTAAAAGTGTACAAAAAAAATCCAAAATAAAACAACATTAATAGAAATCCTAAGGAAGAAACATTAAAAATCACTAAACTCCAAGCTAGTAATTTGCATCATATTCTCTGAAGGCCTCTTAAAAATATAGAAAATAGATTATATATATTTATGGTGATCATAACATGCAAACACAGTAGGATCATACCGAAGTAATTTATAGAAAACATAAGATGATAATTCTAATGCTGTAATGAATAAATAATATAAAAAAAAGGAACAAAAATAGTTTTACTAACATTCCCTACCTCACTAAGGATAGTTTAATAAATAACATATCTAATTTTCTACTAGAATTTCATGATAATAAAAGAAAATCAAACCATTCATCAACTTCCCATCATATTCACTCCTCTCATATCCCAATGCCAAGAGTCTCTTTGATATAATCCATACATTGTTTTGGAATTCACATATAAAGAGATCTATGATGTGGGTTATGTCACAAACATAAATTCCCCAACCTCCCATATGGCCTAAAATATAGTGCTGAAAGTAGTCAATATTCACATATCACCATCCATTGCTACATAATCATCCTTAAAAAGGACATTTCATCAATAACCCCAAAACTAGTGCCTTGGTTTAACATGAAAATGAAAGAAATAAGAACACATCCCTCTTTATAACATTAATTACCCCCACCATATATCACATTTTATCATTTTCAAGAATCTTCACTAACTATGCAAGCATCATATGACATGTTCCACCAACAACGTACTATCACAATGTATTTCTTATAATGGATGATTTAGAAAGAGATGAAATTCAATAGTTCATTTTATCACAATCATTAATTATAAGGACCCCCGATATCATTAAGTCTAGGGACCCCCCCCCCCCCCATCCCCAAACATTTGGATGTTGGTATGATGTACAATATGCAGGTGGTTTTTGTAAAGAACTAAAATTAAAATATAAGGATAATAGATAGAAAACAATAAAGAACCCAATAATTCACATCAAATGAAACTAAAGATACAAATTTACTACCACATAACCTCATCAAATCCACCTCTAATCGCATCCCAAAACAAAATTAGTCTCACCACATGAAAAACCCTCCTTCAAAACCCATAATTCAATTAGTATAAATAAATAAACAAATTAATAAATTTACCAATTTTCTAATTGATTCCAATTTAATGGAATATCTATTGAAAATAAACTCTCAATTTCACCCCCATTATCATCATAGACATTTCTTATGTCAATCAAACAAATTATTCTTTGATAATTTTTTACTTCAATTACTAGAAATCACATTTCGATCACAAACTAATTTTTGTCAATTTCATTATTATAAGTGCATTTTATAAGAAATTGGAATCCTTAATAAATATTAAAAACAATAACCCAACATCATAAAAAAATAGAAACAAAACTAAAACAACAATCAATCTCTCAACACACCCCAAGTAAAACAATAACCAACTCCACATCCAATCTCGTTTTCACCTAAATTGGTTTCCATCATCACTCTATAAAATAAAATACATCTTCATTGACAATGAAATTATTAAAAAACCAACAAATAAAAAAATTGGTTTCAAACCCAAAATAATTGGCTGAAATAAAATTTTATTTAAATAGGGATTTCAATACATTTCGTTAACTTTACCATCAACATTTTCACAAAATTTTAAACTTTTTACATATTTTCAATATATCTATATATATATGAAGAGAAGTTTATGAATAATGAGTTCTAGAAAAAAATCATAGTAGGGGTTCACAGTTTAAATTAATATCATATATGTAATATGAGTAAACATTTTTTAACCAAATAACATCATGTACCATGGAATGAAATAATAGTAATAAACTAGAATGAGATAAACATGTTAGAACACATCCCACTTCGATTCCAATATACATAATAATATTGTTATCTTTTATATACAATATATAATATCCTCCCATGGAAAATAAAATCTATTATAATTAAACATATGAACAAAATATGTAGAGAACAAGGAACTCATACCACAATAAGAAACATTCTAAATCATTGTGTAATGAGAAGGATAAAGTGGAATATTTAAAAGATCATAACCACACCAAATAGGTATAAAAAACATATAATATAGTGGTAATTTAACAAAATCCATCCAAAACTATTCAAAAGTGTCATCATAAAAACCACAACCATATTTGGGTGAGGAATTAGAATAAGAATGGGAGAAAAGGGAAACATACATCATATCTACTATAAAAAATTGCTTGAGGTCAGGTTTCAAATAAGTTGGCAGTGGGTAAAAATACCCCCAATGTAATCACATAGGCCACCACTTAGTTGATATAAAATTCAAATAAATTGTGAGTTTTTAAGGGGTCTGATAAATTATACCCAATAGAAAAATAATGGGTCATGATATGAAAAACTATATCATTAATACAATTTATCTCATGATTTATTACATAACGATACACTAAATAAATCCCAAAAATATCATGAGCACTCATATATTTTGGTAATTAGATATATAGAAAAGTTCTATCAAAAAATGAGAAATAAACTAAAAATTCATAACTTTCCCTTAAATTACATTGTTCTTTTAAAACTACATGCGATAAGCTATGGACATATATAAGAAAGTGGTGATATATAAATCATATTAAGTGAAATTTCAAATCATAACATGATGAAAATAATACATGTGAGTAAATTGTCATATCAATGTATCATAATATTGGTGATGATCATGAAATTGAACTATTAATCATCATATAAGATGATAAAAGGCAACCTAAGAATATGGGAACAACATAAAACTAGACATCATAAGTATAAGTCAATGATAATTGAAAATTAATCATGATATAGTGTTCTTAGGATAAAATTTCTTGCATGATACATGGAGTATCATGAGATAAAAACATTAACAAAATTAATAGTATGGCTACATAATCATGATCCCACATGTCACATTCATATCGTGTACATGCATTAGTGTTCCACAGCGATCATACAACATTTGAAAACCTTTAATAAAATTTTACCTCATGAATAAGGATTATAGGTTATATAAATAGAATTAACAAATTTTAGAATAATATTTACATATTAGTTAATACCCTTAATAGTAGATGGGTATTACTATTCACCACACAAATGTGAGTCATGAAATATCACATAATAATTTCCATAGTATAACAGGTGAAAATTGAGGACTATAAAAGGGGATAATGAGTCTGAGAGGATAATATCATTATTTTCACATCATATGGATAGTAATATGGATGTGTAAAAAAATTTCCCAACATGGAAAATTGGAAATCAAAAGATATGATATAATGAAGATGCTTGATTTAAGAGAAGGAGAGGATCACTTACCTTGAGAGAGTACTTCTTAAATCCACAAAATATCATCATAACATCCTAGATCTATAACAACCTAATATTTAATGTTATGTAATCTTTTAAATGAAATTCAATAGCTTTCACTACACACACCATTGAGTTCGAGCACACTATGATCTATCAAACTCAATGTTTATCAAAAGAGGCTATTAATAATATTAACAACATTATGAAATTTATAAAACTTTTTTTTTCAAAACCGTCTTCATTTTTGAATTTGGAATATCAAAAATAGAATAAGGTTAGTTTTAAGTATTTTTTCAAAGAAATTTAAATTTTTTATGAAAAGTTAAAAATAATGCATTGTGGTTAAAATCATCTTTTTCATTTAGATAATTATTTTATATTAAATTGAATTTAAGGAAATAATAGATACCTTATAATTATATTTATCTAATTTAGTTCATTTAATTAATTTTTATAATATAATTAGATATCATAATATATGGAACTTTTGAACATCTCTTTTACCCGCATTCTCACTACATCTACATTATAATAATTAAAGTTATTTTTTCAATTTTTGTGAATTGAAAATTGAATAACAGACATACATGGTTGTAATTAGTATGATATTTTTTATGCAATAGGATTAACATAATATTTGTTGACTAGTAACTTTATTAAATTTTTATTTATTTACAATGGTTAAGGGTAAATCGAGTAATTAAGGGTAAAAATAATATTTTAATATTTACAAGTTACCCTAACACGTGACATAATTTCATTGTATAAGTGGGATTAAATATAAATAAATTAGATGATGAAATTATGATATTTTAAGCTACTTGATTATGAATAAGACTATTATTATATTTTAATTAAAGATAAGTTAAAAAAGCCATTTTCATAATTTTAATAAATAAATCGTTTTTTATATAGGGCTATACAATGGAAAAAATATACGAAAAATACTTATATGATATAAAATAAACTTATCTTAATAATGATATTTTATTTTTAATTTTTATATAATAAATATGTTGTGCATGGGATTTTATAATAACAATATAGTAACTATTTAGTTAATGGAAATATCAAATAAATGATATTAATAATATTAAAATAAATATAGATTAAATATTTTATTCAATAAATTAATTTTTGGTATTAGTATGAAATATTAGGGATAATTTAATGTAGTTTTTATTTGAAGTAATGATGTTTTTATGAAATTTTTAAAAGTGAATTAATAAATAGTCCCAAATTGAAATGATGAGATTATATAAAAAATAAAATATTATTAAATTATTTAAAATACATAAAAATATGGAGTTAATAAAAATAAGTAGGTTAATTATAAATATGTAATAAATTATCCAATTAGGTTTATTGTGGCATTTTATAGTAAGTATGTTGACCCTCTATTGTAAAAAGGCATGTATTCTCGGTAAGAGTTAAATTGTATAACCAATGGTTAAATCCAAATGATAAGGTTAATATTGTCTCCTAATCGTGTATAAAATTCATTGTATGAGAAGTATCAGACACATACTCATATTATGCTTTAAATATCTCACTTTTGAATAATTTTAAACCGAAAATCAAATTCTATTAAATTAATAGTTTTGGAATTTAAAAAACTGACCCTCCACCAAATGACAAATTGGAACCTCTACTTATCTTTATTTAAACCTATAAATCCTTTTAGTTTATACAAAACCATACCTTTTAAACTAAATGATTGTCTCAATTAATTATAGATGCCACACTTTGGTCATAAATCTATCCTAGAGTGTCCTTTTGTTTAAAAATAGAGACACTTGAAAAAGAGGTAATTGTTTTACCAACAACTTCAAAGTTATTTTCTTCTTCTAATTACATTTCAAAAATTTTTATCATATAAAAGTAATAATACCAATTTATAATATAATTTTTTTATTATGGTAAAACCTTATTCCACTTTTTACCATCAAATAAATAAAATATCACCATGCATGCGTACGTACGAATTATCATCTCTATGTTGTCATGCAAACTATTCTTAACCTATACATTAGTATTATGGGAATAATTTTTAATATCATGGGTAAAAATAATTAATATTACATAATAATGATTCTTTTTAATTAATATAAAATCCATTTCCTTAGCCATTTAACCATTACAAAATGATAACATCAGTCTTGCGTATGTACTGTTTCTGTCTCCACGATGCGATGAGGTTCAAGTTCAGTGTTAAAAAATCAAGAATGGTAATAAAAATATATATAATGAATATTTATGAAAATTATGACATAATAATTCCATTGTAATAATATATATATATATATATATATTTCATTTACATTCACCCATTCAATACGACAAGAAAACTGAAACATTGTTCTTACGTACGTACGTCATACTTTCTCCATTAATGGTGTATTACATTTACTATATATATATATTATATAGATATATATAATATATGATATATAAATTATTTTATACATTATGGAAGTAATTAAATAATGATCTATGTTTTATGATCAAGAATAACAAGTCAAAACACGTATGATAAACATGGTGATTATTACATGAAATGTTGTTTTTACATGGAATTATTAATAAACATGTTATATAATGTCATAAAAGAATCATATATGATATCTTAATTTTTATTATGATCATTTTATAAGTAAATAATATGTTTAATACTATTATAAAAGAGATTACGATATATACGGATAGTATCAGACCTAATGTAAGAGGATTCCGTCCCACATTTAATTTTTTTTGAGATTTAAGCCATGTTAACCACCTATTTACTATGTCTTCTATATGTAATACCCCAATTATAGTACATATATTGAATAAAAATATCGTAATGGTATTTAAATATTCATATTAAGATATCATGATTATGATTTAAATGTTCAAAGTGGTATAAGACTCTTTTAATGTTTAAAAAATTAATCCTTTATCCATTTAAATATTATTAGTATTTTTTACATAATTAATATTATGGATATAAGAGGATAATAAATAACTTTTTTGTTTATTTTTCATATCAATCAAAAAAATTTCATAAAAATATTTTTATTTATTTATGAAATGGTAAATTTTAAAATCTCATTATTATCTAAGATTGTTTATATATAATTATTAATTGGGACATATTTATCATCCATGTCCATGTTTATTTATTTTTTTCTAAAGGAATATTTTTAAGGTTTTTTTTAAGGGACTATTTCACTAAAACGTTGGTTTAAATGATTCATTATTTTATTCTTCTCAATATTTCTCATTTATGTCATTGATTTAAAAATGGGTTTTATGGAATTATTTATGAGGACATGAATAATTTAAAATGATAATTTTTGAGTTTCTATAAAATTATTCAAAGTGGTATAGAACACAATGATTCAAAAATATATTTTTCAATGTATTATTTTATAAATAATTTGATTTTTAATAAATGACTTCAAAAAAGGGTAATTTTTTCTTGATATTTCAAATGCTTTTATTTGATTATTTTCATAATTAACAACATCCATTTTGGGATCTTATCATTTATTAAGGATGATTTATTTTGAAATAATCTATCATATTTTAATTATTGTTTTATGATCAATTTGGATGGGGATGTGATATTTTGATACAAGTTAGGGTTCATTGTTATTGTATTAACATTTCATATGTTAGTATGAATATTAATGTTTATGTTGTTTATGCTTTATCCCATTTATATGAAGAATGCATTGGGTTAGTTAGTTAATGGTATGGCCTCTATGGATCCTCATGGAATTGGTAGGTCTCATAAGACATACTATTTTGGTATTTTATCCGTGTATCTATGGTATTTGCATGCGGTCTTGACGGTGTGGTTATGATGTATAAAATTATGCATTTTATCATTATGAGATTAGTTATTGATAATCATGTGATTATTTGACTAGTAGAATATCAATGTGAATATTTAAATGTTATTATTTAATTTATTCATATATTATTATACTAATGATTATGTTTAAAAATATTCTGTTTTAGTTTTGTACCATACCTTAAAATATTATTCTTTTTTATAATAGCTTACACTATATTTTTTATCCATACAGAGCATTTGAGCTCACCCCTTTCTTATATTTTACCTTCCCAGAAAACCATGATGTGTATTATAAATAATATACGTGGTTATGTAAAGAGAATAATGGCATTTTAAAAGGATTATTTATGCGCTATTTCATGCTTCGAATTGTATTGTAATTTTCATGTATGTATTCTATTTTTCAAGACAATTGAACTGATCGGTCCCGCGAAATTTTATTCCTTGTAATAATTCCAATGTATTAAAATAATGATCTAGCTTAGCGAATCTGGGGTCATAGTGTTTGAGTTGGTATCAAATGAAGTTTAGAAAAACCATAGAAATTAGATTTAGAAATCATAGATGATGAAGTATAACCCCGATAAATAATTTGATGATAAATATAGAATAATGTACTAGAATTTTGGTATGGTAGAGAATATGTGGGAATTCATTGAAAATATATCTGTTTCTAGGTACTTCATGAAGATGTGGTTCTCGAATAGACATAACTAGGTGTATCAATTCTGATAGGTTGTCCTAGGTTTTACATGAGGTAACCTAGAACATGATATCATGCCTTACTGCACACCTTGTTTGACACACTTAGTGGATATTCATAGGATAATTCAATTTTTTTAAAACCCACTATGAAGGATTTAGAATTAAATATGCCCCAATGAAACCATTTTTATTATTAAGAAACAATATATACATTAATCTTTAATTTATATTAAATTTTTTTCTAGTTTTTGGATTATACATTACGATATCATCTATCCTAGTATATGTTGTCATTTAGAGATGGCACCCATTAGTAGGAATTTGAAAAACATTGATGCACATGATCTATTGGGTAAGAAGGATCATATAATTCATGGTATTAAGCCAGTATTTCTATGGAAAATAATCTTACAAACATTCTCATTATATGAGTGCATAATATCAAGTGATAGTGGGACAAGTAAATACTACTCTATGTATTTTTTCTTCATTGGGAAGAAAGAGAATAAAATGATAGTTGGATAAAATATGGATAAATGGAATAAGAGGAAGATATATTTTCACATATGTGTTAATTAATGAAATAAGCACCCTAGTACTTTCTGGGAGGGAATGGAGTTTTTTATATGTAAGCAGACAAATTCCACTGAGTTCGGGATTTCAGGGGAAAGAATGAAAATTTTAAGGCTAAATTATTCCACTACAATGAGATAGGACACTATGCTAATAAATATATCACGAGTCAAAGTCATATACCCAAAAATAGGTTAATATAGAATATTTAATATTATTCTACTACTGCAGATGTAGTAGAATGATTAATGTTCTTATTTTGAGATTATAGAATTTTGTCATTTGATTATTTTATCAATAGTGTAGTGTTCATATGAATTATAGAAATAAATAAGTACTATACTGTAGTACATTTTCACTATGAATTTGGAGGCATTAATGATTTCAAAATGGTTTTAAGGTTATAAAATATTTTTTATGTCTCAATATGATCTAAATTACATTGTTTTGGGAATGTAATGTGATAACAAATTTTTCAAATTTATAGACCATTTTTTACTATTAACTTGGACATATGTATTTTAAAGAAGTATTAAGGTTGTAATAGATTAAATTGAACATTTTATATTATTTCTTATAGTTAATGTATGATTTATTGGAATCCTTTAGGTATCCTTTTTGGATTTATTATAAATTTAGACGATTAAGGAAATACATGTGGGCCTTATGATTTAACAAATGTGCTTCTGGGGTGAAAATTTCATTTCAATCATTCATTTCATGGTGAAAGGGATGATGTGTGAATAGATCAAAGCATAACCGAAGGATGATATTATGATTAGGACATAGAAATAAGTCAATTAAGTGCATTTCTGAATATTAAATTAATTCTAAAACTCTAGGGAAATGGTCTTAAAACAATAAACGATATCCTAGTACTTTTTTCATTTAATCAAATGATCCCTTAGATACTCTCATAATTATTGCATTGTGACTGTTGACATTCTCCAAACCATGTTCTCTATCACTCTCATTCAGAAAATGATGGTTACATTTTCCTTCCAGGTCCATTTTTTCCTATATGGAACCCTTGTCTGTTTTATCTCTGGAAACTATCATGCTTCAGATTTGTTATTTTGAATTAGTACTTTTATCAACACCTTTTCTAATGTCGAATTTCAATAAATGAATTTTGAATAGTGATAAAATTTATTACCAAAATCTAATTAGAAAATTGAGAGGATAAAATTTATTGAAATAGGAGACAATTTAACACCACAATATTTGATGCTGCATTATCTTTTAAATGAAATACAATAGCTTTTATGCATGAAAAACAGTGTTCGGGTGCACCATGATCTATTAAACTAGTAGTTAAAAAAGCAGTTATATATATTATTAAATAAATTAGGAATTTAAAATTTTAAATTTTTAAAATAGAATTATTTTTTGAATCTTTAACATCAAAATTATCTTTGGGTGGTTTTTTGGTATTTTTTTTGAAATCTTCATTTTTTGATAAATAGTTATAAATATTGCAATATATTTAAAAACAGAATCTTTCATTTAAATAATAAGTTGAAATTAAATTGATTTTATAGTTAAAATAAATAAATAATATATATATATATTTATCCAATGTTGTTAATTGGAATATGTTTTTAATAATATAATTATATATAAGTATTTATTGGATTTTTAAACATCTCTTTTTCCCGTTTTCACACAACATCAGGAGGATTAGGTCTAAAATTGTTTTTTCCATTACTGTGAATTGTATTTCAAAAAAGTAGGTATAAAAAGTTTGTTATTAAAAATAAATTTGTTCTCTAAAAGGATTAACTAAATTTTTAGGTCAATAGTAACTATAGTAATTTTTTTATTCACTGTGGTTAAAGGTAAATTGGGTAATTAAAAGTAAAAATAATATTATAATTTTTGAAATTTACCCTAAAACATGTCATAATTTCATTGGATTAGTGGGTTTCGACCAAAATAAACCTTATCTATGATTGAGATCATTTTAATCCAATTTGTTAAGAATAAGTCTTTTGTTATATTTTATTTAAAGATAATTTAAAAATGTCGTACTCATAATATTAATAAGAAAATAATTTTTCATATTGGGAAATACATAAGATAAATTCAAATATAAATATTCATTTGAAATATAATAAATTTAAATTAATCATTATATTATCTTTTTAATTTTTTACAATAAATTAGTTATCTAATCACTTGTATAATAATAATATTGTAATTGTATAATTAATAGAAATATGAAATAAACGATATTAATAATTTTAATATTAATGTAATTTTTTATATTTTATTCCATAAAAGATTTTTTTTGAATTTATTTTATATTTCAGGTATTATTTAATGTATTTGTGTGTATGGATTCGTGATTTTCTAATTTTTTAATAATTCAATTAATAAATATTGTCAAAATTTAAAAAAATGATATTTCATAATAAATAAGATTTTAATATGTGATAAAAATTTCTTAAAAATATGTAATTATTTAAAATTAATAGGATAATGTTAAGTATGGAATAAATTATCCAATTCATGTTATATATTAATTTTATAGTTTCTAAATTATCCCTATGGTGAAATCCTTTATGTATTCACCATAAGAGTTAGTTTATATAACGAGGGGTGAAATCCAAAAGTTAAGGATAATATATTTATCTAAAAATTTATAAAATTCATTGTTTCTATGGATTAATACCAATGATTATATTATACTCTAAATAACTCAATTTTGAGATATTTTAAATCAAAAATAAATTTATATTATATTAATATTTTTTGAATTTCAAAAAGTAACCATCCCCTCTCTTATAAAAGGGTTCCTCTCATTTTATTTTATTCCAAAATATAAACCATTTAGTTTGGAAAAAACCTTACGATTTACCCTCCCAAATTCACTAAATTCAATATAAGGCCCTCAATTTTCAATAATTCCATCCAATGGAATATTTTCTGAAAATCCAAAGGAGACATTCGAAGAAGAGGAAATTATTTTACCAAATCTTTTATAGTTTATTCCTTCTTCAAATTAATATTTTTAAGTTGTTACCATAATAATGTAATATCTAATGCATATAATATATGAATATATTTTTTTATGATTATTGGATGACCATTTTCCTCATTTACCCATCTTCAAAAAACAATATAACAATGTGTGTGTACTTTCGACTTACTGTATCCACAATGTGTTGTAAATTGTTTTTCATCTCAAATTTGTTTCTATGGGTATAATGATGAATATAATAGATATAAATAATTAAACATATATTATAATTAATATTTAAAATTAATATACAATCCATTTCCCTACCCCATTCCCATTACAGAATGATACCAATGCTCATGCATACGTACAACTTACCATCTCCAAGATGCGATGAGATTTATCTTTCTTGTTAACCAATCAAGAATGATTATAAAAAAACATATCTATAACTGTGAAATATAAAAAATAATAAATATACTAAATAATATATACTTATATATATACACAAATTTTTCATTTACATGCTCCCATTCAATACAATAAGAAAACATAAATACGTTCATGTGTACGTATGACCTACCCTCTCTGTGTAAAGTGTATAATATTTCACATATCTCTCTATTATATATGTATATATACTGAATATATATAATATATTAGTCACTTTATACATGTTTTATCTAAATAAATCATGATCTATTAAATATGATAAAAAATTAAAATTCAAAACACATATATAAACAAAGTAATTATTACATTAAATATTTCTTGAAATTTTAATTCTTAATAACCAGTTAATATAATGTCATAAACGAATCATATATGATATCATAAATATTATTATGAATCGGGTATATTTTAACAGTATTTTTATAACCATTATACTATATTTACATACATGTACAGAGTTTATCATAACTAAGGTATGGAAATTTCCTCCCACATATAATTTTGGTGAGATATATCAATGTTCACCAACCATTTCGTGTGTGTGTTGTATGTAAAAACCCTATTATATTTCATATCATTAATACATTTATCTTCATGGTATATAAATATTCAGTTGAAGATATCAATCCTATGATTAAAATATTCAATGTCGTATTAGACGCTTTAAATGTTTAATGAATTAAGCTTTTACGCGTTTCAATATTATTGATTTTATTTTAGATAACTATTTATATGGATATAAAAGTGTTATAAAGAAAATTTTATGTATATTTTTAATTTCCATAAAATATTTTTAAAAGCAATGTTTAAGGCATTATGTAAGGGTTGATTTTATAGTCACATTATTATCTGATATTATTTATATGTAAGTATTTACTAGGACCTAATTATCACTCATGTACATGATTCATAAAAATATTTTCAAAAGTAATCCTTTTATGGATTTATATTAGGGAATATTTAACTAAATTTATTTTAAAATGAGTTGAAGATTTATTCTTTTTAATCATTTTGATACATATACATTTTTTCAAAATGGGTTTTATAAATTTATTTTTAAGAAAATGAATATTTTAAAATTTTAATGTTGGAATTTATTGAAAATATTTCAAAGTGGTATGTGACACTTTGATTCAAATATATATATTTTCTAATGTCTTATTTTATAAATATTCACCTTTTATATAAATCAATTCATATAATATGGTAATTTTTGTCAAAACATTTCAGATTATTTTATAAGATTATTTTCATATATATCAACATACTTTGTTAGATCTTATGTGTGATTGAGGTTGATTTATTATGAAACAATATATCATATTGTGTTTAAGGGTTTATCATTAGTTAGACTATGGATTTTCTACTTTGATACCATTCATGGTTTATGTTTATTGTATTAACAATTCCTATGTTAGTTTTAATTTGAATGTTTATATAGTTTATTATTTACCCTAGTCCTATAAGGAATGCATTGGACTTTGTAAGTGAAAGGTGGGGCACTCTATATCCCCCAAGTAAATTAATAGATCTCATTAGACAAACTATTCTAGGGTTTTAACTATTTATGTATGGTTTTGTAACAAGGCCTTTATAGTGTGGTTATGATATCTCGCATTATGCATTCACATCTTATGAGATTACTTATTGATATACATGTGATTATTCAACTAGTATAATATCCATGTGACTATTTAAAGGGTATTATTTTATTTATTAATTCCATGTTATGTTGTAGATTATTTTTAGAAGGCTTGTGTCTCAGATTTATACCTCACCTTATATCATTGTTCATTTTATTTAAGATTACACTATATTTTTTATCCTTACGTAGAATCTAATATCACTGGTTTCATATGTTTTACATTCCTAGGATGACAACATGTGTATTTGTAATATTATGCATGGTTAATCTAGTAGAATAATGGAATTCTCAAAGGACTATATATACTGTATTTCATGTTTTGAATTGTAATGTAATGTTCATGTATGTAGTCTATTTCTGAGAACAACTAAACTGATCAGTCCTTTGAGATTTGATTCATTGTTATCATGCAAATGTATTAAAATAATGTTTTTGCTCCATGATTCTGGGGCCAGTGAATTACAATGACACATTGGAATGGTTATTGTGATGGAAATTAAGAGTAAATTCGTTCCCAATAGTTTTGAGTGAAGATTAATGGGAGTATTGGTGTTTTTTGATATCAAATAAAAAAATAATTCTTAATTGATTTCAAAAATTTGGTTTTGGAAACTATAAAATAAATTAATCCAACCCATAAAAATTCCAATCGGTTTTCCAATTTTTAATTACACAGTTTAATGTGAATAATTAATATATAATTTTAATAATAAAAATCATTAAAATAAAATCGTTGGTGATGTAGAGGTGGGGCATGTTCTTATAGAACTGAATTTACAATTTTAATTAATTATATTGGTTTTGTAGGATTCGTTAAGGGTTTATAAAATTAATATGATTTTATCTAAAACACATTATATTTAATTAAAAACATTATTTTTTTCATGGATACACATTAAAGTATCAAATTAAATCACTTTTCGGAATTTATGATGTCATTATAGAAACTGTATATTTATACAATATTAAACATTTACAGAAAAATTCTACTTTCACATAAAATTATTGAAACTGTACTATTAAATAATTTTAACACGGTGATTTCAAAAATAATATTAATTTTATCAGAATAAATCTCTAAATATAATAATTTATGTTTTTTATTAAAATCCATAATTACTAAAAAATACTTTTTTCGAAGATAATGTTTTTGAGAACATTATTAATATTAAATATTACATTATAAAATTGTATTATAATTTATATTTAAATTAATATTCATTAATAATAATATTCTATTAAATTAAAAATCATTTAAAAAATTATTTAATTTCATAAGAAGTTTTTCTTCATTGAATCTTATTATTTCCATAAAATATAATTTCAATTTCATTATATCAAAATCTCTCTTTTACTATACTCATTATTTAATTATTTATAATGTTATAAAAATAAAGGATAAATAAAAAAATAATTTAATTTAAACAAATATACAAATTCATGTTGTTAGCTTCTAATAATATATCCCCATCTAACACATGTTTATGCCATAAGGGTATAGAGTGTGATGGTGATGCCTTCTTGGTGTGGTTCGGCGAACATGGTTTGGGTTGTGATCACTATAAGCCTGAACTTATCCCATAAATGAATTTTATCATGCTTTAGTTATTGAATCTAAACATGGTCTTAGACAAGTTCAAATCTCATAGATTCCATATGCCTCGAAATCACTGATAAATCGTCTACCTAGTGTATTATCATGTTGGGTGAGACCATAACTACTTCTATTTGTGTTAATTATAAATTATCATCAACCAAAATATAATCATCATAATAGAAACAATATTATAGAAATATTATCAATGATAATGATTCGTAACATGATTTTGAATCTAAAATTAAATTAAATTAAAAAATATACAATGTTATGAATATTTCTTTATATTAATTCATTACATGGTAATGAGTTGATTCATTGAAAATGAGATTTCATTTAAAAAAAATTTCGACAATAAATTTTTTCCCTAAATAAATTTCAACCACCAAATTTTCATTTCATACATTAATATAGATGAGGATGTTTATATTTTTTCATCTTTTAGTTCCATAGATATATTCTAAAACATTTGGTTCCTCCAAATCTCTTTGGCTGGATGAGTTTTGTTATTTCATTTAACAATGACTGTATCAACTAAGATACTCACTAACTACACATCATATGAATGATTATTCCCTTGTTGTACAAGCTATGGATTCAGTAAATGGTATGGATTCAGTAGCAGTGATAGTCGATTAATCTCATCTCTCATTAAATCACCTATCTCAAAGGGGTAGATTTATAATGGAAAATATTTCAATTCTTCACAAACAACATGAATTTATTCCATGGTTAAATATGAAGGAACTCCTTTTCCAGATCTCAAACTCTATATCTATTTAAAGATTTACTATATAGATTTTTTTTCAACTATGTGATGTTTTCAATCAATGGTTAGTTTTTTATACCTTATCTATAATCTCTTTTAATATATCATGCCCCACCAGATTCAACTCTCCACCTTCATCTCATTATGATGGTTTTTGATACCACTTCCTATAAAGAGTCTAATTTGGTTCCATTTGAACATGATATTTGAAATTTCTTTTATATTATAGATTTATTAAGTTAATTTCTTGATCTCAATATCATTTTAAATCCATTGAACATGATCTCATAATATCATCCAATGTTTCAATGGTTATTTATGACAATGTTTCTATATATGGCAGATAAATAGTAATAAATCCTAGAAATCTGTCCAATTCTTGCTAAAGGATTCTCTAGAACCTCAATTTTTACCTTAGAAAGCTATATATATATATATCAATGTTAAATTTTCTCCTGCATATGTGTCATTACCTTATCTCTCCAAATCACCACACTCCTTCCATTTATTCATTCCCACCGTAAATATCGTCCCACTCTCTTAATTATCCTCCAATACAATTAGAGTTCTAGATGACTTCCATCTACTCTTCATCCACACTCACCATCAGCCAGCTAGGACTACAGTTCCTCCACATTTGTTCCGAGGTTTCACGCTCGCGATACCCCTCCACTCTTCCTACAGATCCCACATAACACATATGCCCTTATAAAGACCCGGAATTCCAATGGTTTTTTTTTTAAAAAAAACAAGGGAATTTTACGAGTCCTCATTTTCTGACGGCGCTTGATTCTGAGGCCCAGTGTGCCTGAATCAATTTCTGATGTTTTGTTTGGGTACATTCGGTACATTTATGAGCATGTTTTTATAAATTTTGAACTGTTGCTCGGAATTGAAATCCGAGGGCACCGTTGAACTCACAGTTTCAGTGATTTCTTAGTGAGTACTTCACCGCAGTTGCGTTTTATTGAGAGTAGAAGATAGTTTTTGGGGGTCTTTAATTAAATTGAGTAAAATTAAAGATTTAAATTTTTTTATGTTGGTGGTTAAAACCACCAAGGAGAGGTTGGAGGTGGGGGCCACTTCACCATAACCTCCCTTGTGATGATTATTAGGTGGGGCCCACCCGACCTCTTTAACTCCCCTTTAACCCCCTCGAACCCACAATTAATTTTGGTAAAACTCTCCATAAATTGGGGGAGCCTCTCCACCTCCCCCCACTATTTAATTACCAACTCTCCACCCATTAATTAAGTGAATGGTTTCTTTTAATTCAAATCTTTTTGAATTATTTTTCCAACAATTAAATAATGGGTTTGCTTAACCCATTAAATTGGTTGGAAAATATTTTTGGTTGAAACTTGAGAGATAACTTCATCCTCTCAATGAAGAACGTGAAGAACACTCCTTCCACTGAAAATCAACAATGTCTTCTTCCTTCTTTAACCGAGGCAAGGAAAGGGAAGCAACACCCACGAGGAATGGTGACATCATCTTCGACTTCTCCACCTTCGAACGCCCGTCCACCAATGACTAGTACCTCTCTTCCTCTTCCGACATTGACAGAACGATGCCGCCTTCCCGCGACTCTATCTAACGACACTGACAAGCAAGGTAGGGGTTTGAGTTTCCTTGTTTTCGTTCTATGTCGTTCAATATTTCGGTTTACGTTATGCTGAATGTTATCAACATAACATGGGGGTTAGGACAACACCAACACGGATGAACCTCCCCCTTTTTATCATGTTAGTTGTTGATGATGTAAGCGGACAACGACTGCCATCGTCATGTCGTCCGCGAGGAAACCGGCGGTTCCAGACCGTCGGGTCACAGGAAAGGCGCGACATCACAGTGCCAGGAGGAGGAAAGAAGAGTCGCGACCATGCCGGGTTGTGGCGGAGGCTCACGGCACAGTCGTGCAGCACGGAGGGAATCAGGAGGTCGCTGCCAAGTAGGGTCATGGCGGAGGGGTGCGGCGTCGCTGCACCATGCCGGTGGTGCATGACCGCGGCCAGGGAGGGTCGCGGCGGGAGAGCAGGGGCGTGTCGCCATCACGCCACAACGGAGAAGACTCGCGGCTTAAGGATGCGGTGGATAGGGGAGGGCGGCCGGATAAGCCGGCCGCCGGTGCGTGCCAGGGGGTACCCTACGGGTACCGTGGTTACAAGATTTGGTGCCTTGCACCGGCCGTGTTGGGAGCCCGGGGGGTGTAACACCCCATTTACGCGGCCAACTGGCCACCCAGGCTTGGCTACACGGCCAGTCGGGCCTGGCCACATGGCCAGTCAAGCTGAGCCATGCGGCCAACAGGGCCAGGCCACACTGCAAGCTAGGCTGGGCCACACGGAAATCCGGTCCAAGCCACACATCCAGCTGGTCCGGGCCACACGGCCAGCCAACCGGGTCGGGCCTCAACTTCGGGTCGGGCCGCCCCTTCGGGCTCGGTCATGCTTTTAGGTCGGGCCGTGCCTTCAGACTGAGCCACACCATTGAGTTGGGCCGCACCTTTGGTAGGGCCTCCCCTTCAGGTCGGGCCATCCCTCCAGACCAAGGTCAGGTCGGGTCGGACCGACTAGGTCAGATCAGAGCCGGACCCATTAGACCCGAATACATCTATTCGCCCATAGCTCCGGCTACAGGCATTCATTTGACGAGCCGTCAATGACACTGATATTTTTGGAATGAAGATATCCCTTTGAGATTACCCCATGGGAGTTCAGGTTATATTTGAGATACAGTCAGGTCGGTTCGTACACGAAACCAACCGGGACCACGGGACTAAAAGGCTAATAACTCATAAACCTGGTTTCCGATTGACGCACCGTCGGTTGCATTGAGACCCCTATGATGAGACGGTCCTTTAAGATACTTCCACGTGAGACTTTGTGGAACATGTATTATTGACCAGTTTCTTGTGGAGTGGATCCTCCTAGAGATGAGCAAGTAGAGTGCAGAGACCTAGTAGCTCACAGACCTGATGACTGCTTGACCGATTTGACTCGGAGAGATTCGACTGGCCTAGTGGGGAGCGCCCGGTATTTGGCAGCAGACACACAGCGGACGGAGGGTACTCAACAGGAGGAGTACCTCAGTAGTCCAAGGTTACTGAGAAGTTCCTTGATGTCACGATAATCCCACTGTTCCCAACAGAGGAGGAGTTTTTTAGCAGCTGTGGTTTCGATAATGAAAATCCTGGTTTGACCTGAGTCAATGGCCTATGTGTTTTCCTCATGATTGAGATGGGTTACATGATAAATTATGTATATGTATGGGAATATAACTATGTAATGGTTATCCATTGATTTCATACATTGTGGTTTATCCTTGTTGGATTTTGTGAGACCTTGAGGTTCTTGGGTTCCAGACTAAGTATCTTTATACTCAAACCTACACGGGATATGCCTACAACTAGTCTCGTTGGATGTAGATAAAAGAATGCATCGAAGGAGGCCGAGAGCACCAGGACTGGATGGTACTCAGAGGAGGACCTTACGACGTATTGACACAAAGTGGATTCTGACGGATGTCGAGTGCTGTGGAGGCCATCTGTACCTACCCTTCAGGTAGGAACCATAGAGGACGATCCAGGAGCTTCTTTCACCCTTTAGATATTTTTCCCTTTTCATTTTTACTTGTACATTACAGTTGGTCTTGTATTCTGGGCCACCTTTACTTTCAGCAGACATGTTATACAGTTTTTATATAGTTTTTGCTTCTGCTTGTACTCTGGTTGTGTTTTTTTACAGTTATAAAGGAAATTCCTTCCCAGTTTTAGGGAATTACGCCTTTGGTGCTAATATCCAGCCCCGGCCTATAGAAGTTGGGTTTTTGGTAGTCACGATATGTGCCCTGGGGGACGGGACATGACAAATTGGTATCAGAGGAGTCAGTTCTACCACAAAAATCAGGACTCTGATCATTCTTTTTTGTGAAGCAACAGTGTTAAGGGTACCGAGTGTGGATCTCAGTTCATGGAGTCTAGTGTTCGTGCAGTGGCCGACGTATCTGTACACCAAGACCCTAACATTTGATATCCATCATTGTACATGAAAACACTGATTGCGTGTGTGTTTCTAAGGTTTTATTTAAGTTAGATCAAACCAGGTCAGCTCACCAGGTATAGTCTTTTGACTATGTCACATCTGTTTCTTTCAGGATGTCTCCCCAAAGATGACCAGTTAGATCCCCGAGAGTTGTTCGTACTGACAACCCACCGAGCAACGAGGCCTCGGTGCAGGGTCCCTTTCCAATTGAGGCACCAGTGGAGACACCAGTAGTACCACTCCCTATTGGGCCATCGATGACACCAGCTCCAATAGTAGAAAGTGCACGCTGCTTGAGCATGCTTCACGAGTTCTAGAACCAGAGGCCACACAGGTTTAGGGGAGAGATGGACCCGTAGGCGGCTAAGGATTGGATGGAGGTTGTGGTGAGAGTCTTCAGGCTAGTAGGGACACCAACAGGCTTTATGGTGATCTTTGATGCCGACCTCCTTCAGGAAGCAGAAGGAATATGGTGGATCATGATGCTACAGATGCATGACGAGGAAACACTTCTATGGGCAGACTTTGAGGGCCTCTTCTAGGAGGAGTTTGTACCAGCCACCCTTCGAGTGGTGCGGATATAGGAGCTACTTCATCTATAGTAGGGAAGAATGAGTGTAGCTCAGTACTCAGTGAGGTTCATCGACCTCTCTGCTACTCCACTGATATGGTAAGTGACCCGTTCTTCCGGGCCCGTACATTTGAGCAGGGACTCAGGTGATAGATTATAGCTTCATTTATCTCACACAACATCCCGTTGCAGACGGGGGTGTTCGAGTAAGCCCTCATAGTGGAGAGTTGCCTAGCTGAGCAGTTTCCAGCAGCAAGACCCACCACTAGTAAAATTTCGGTGGAGTCTTCTACAGCTGGTAGTAGACATATGATGCTGAGGTACAAGAGGACCAGACCCACAGGTGGTTGACTGCACGACTCAAGATCGGTTGTGCGGTGCACCTAGAGTGGAGACAAATCCATGAATGAGAGGAGCAGATAGTGTTACTCCTGCTGCGAGCTTGGTCACATGGCACATGACTGTCCGACCCACCGTACTGACGTTCAGAAGTCAGTTGAAGGATCTCCCAGGTAGAGGCATAGGTTTGATCGAGGCGGTCCATAGGGAGCATGAGGATTTGTCATAGGAGTTGGTAGAGAAGCTGGTGGCGGTCGACAATACGCGGTGTTATCGCCACCACCACCAGGAGGTCCACCCCGACCATAGGGAGACGGTGGACAATGAAGAGCATAGCGTCAGGCAGCTGAGGCCTACGACCATGGTGCTCCAGAGATGATATGAGGTACGATATGTGTCTACTCCTCCATAGATGATGTTTTTATATACAGTGGTGCCAGTCACTCTTTCATTTCCACTGCCCACATTTGGAGCTCAGAGATTCCGATGGAGCCGTTGGCTCGATCCTTATGGCTAGAGACTCCTACGAGGGAAGACTCGATTATTACGCAATGGTTCTGGAAGTGTGAGATTACTCTAGGAGGATAGAGATTCGGTTGGGATCTCTTCATAGCGGCATCGAGGCCTTACGACGTCATCTTGGGTATGGATTGGTTATCTACAGTCCATGATCAGAATGATTGTATTAGGCGCAGAGTGTGGTGTGTCCACCCGGATGGGACCAGGTTCACCTTCACTGGAGAGAAGGGAACCATTGCAGCATAGGATGAACTTACTCGGAGGAGGGTGCAGCCGATCACTCACCAATTGTCTTGTTTTACCCTTATAGAAGTAGATGTGGAGAGTCTAACTTATCCTATAGTGGTGGTCCAGTACTCGGATGTTTTCCCTGATGATATTCTAGGACTACCTCCTCACAGAGAGGTGGACCTATAAATTTACTTGTACCCTGGGACGACACTGATATCTACTCCAGCATATCAGATGTCTCCCGGTGAGCTACACGAGAAGTGGGTACAACTGAAGGACTTGCAGGGGAAGGGATTCATCTGGCCCAGTATTTCTCCCTGGGCATCGCCGATTCTGTTCGCCAAGTTGGCATATGGGATCATGAGGCTCTGTGTTGAATACCATTTCCTGAACCAGGTGACCTTGAATAACAAGTACTCACTTCCGAGGATTTATGACCTCTTTGAACAGCTCAAGGGAGCACGATGGTTCTCTAAGATAGAACCCAGATCAGGCTATCACCAGCTTAGAGTTTGAGATGTGGATGTGCAGAAGATGTCCTTCAGGTGTCGGTAAGGCCATTATGAGTTCCTGGTTATTACCTTCGGTGTAACCAACACTCCATTAGTGTTCATGTGTCTCATGAACAAGATTTTCTAGCCTTACCTCCATCGATTTGTTGTAGTCTTCCTTGATGACATTCTGATCTACTCAACTACTAAAGAGGAGCATGCCTACCATTTGCAGGTAGTAATGGACACACTCTGAGAGCACCAACATTATAGTAAGCTCTCAAAGTTCAATTTTTTGGATTTGAGAGGTTCACTTCATGGGACACGTCATCTCAGAGGCTGGAGTTGTAGTGGATTCATTTAAGATTGAGGCAGTTCCTTCTTGGGATCCACCTAGGAGTTTGATAGAGGTTCAGAGTTTTCTAGGCTTGGTTGGATACTATCGGAGATTCGTTCCAGACTTCTCCAGAGTTGCAACACCACAATCAGCAATTATGAAGAAGGGGAAACCATTCGTGTGGTCGGATAGGTTCCATCCGAGTTTTTATTAATAGAGGTAGAGGCTGACAAGTTCCCCCATAATGAGGCATCGAGAGGAGGGCGTAGGGTACATAGTCTACTGAGAAGCATCAGGGAACAGACTCGGGTGTGTCCGGATTCCATAGTGAGCTTTGATCGCATATGGTTCTTGGAAGTGGAGAAAACATGAGTAGAACTACGCTAACCATGACCTGGAGTTAGCAGCAGTGGTCTTCACCTTGAAGATGTGGCAGTACTATCTGATGGGTGAACGTTTTACAGTGTACTCTAATCACAAGAGTCTCAAGTATATCTTCTCTCAGAATGAACTGAACATGAGACAATGATGATGGCTTGAGTTCCTCCAGGACTATGACTTTGAGATAGTCTATACTCTTAGGAAGGGGAACATTGTTGCGGATGCGATCAGAATGAGGACTAGCATTTAGCTGCTAGGAGAGGAGACAGAGCAGCTAGATGCCGTACATATATCCTTTTTTGATAGGGATAGAGAAAACTATCTACATTCTCTTATAGTCACTCCCCCACTTCCTCATCGAGTTAGGGAGGCGCAGTGTGGAGACGCTGACTCTCAGACACAACGTGCTCAGATATCCATAGGGCAGGCACCTGATGGATTTTTTGAAGGTGGGCAGCACGTCATCCTCTTCAGATGACATACCGTCGAACCAGTTGCACTTCGGGAGGATGTGTTGTGGGTGTTCTACACATCCCCTCATGTGGTACATCCAGGTGTGGAGAATATGTGTCAGGACCTTCGACGACAGCATTGGTGGCCTGGTATGAAGAAGGCAGTAGCGGAGTTTTTCTCACGATGCCTCACTTGTCAGCAATAGAAGGCGGAGCACTAGGTACCAGCAGGCTTTTTTATCCATTAGAGGTCCCACAGTTGAAGTGGGAGGGAATATCCCTAGACTTCATAATGGGTCTTCCACGTATATCCAGCAGTCAGGATTCGATATGGGTGATCTTTGACCGACTCACCAAGTCATCCCACTTCTTACCGATCAGAGAGTAGGGCTCATTAGAGAGATTGGGAAGCCTCTATGTGTAGGATATTGTACGTATTCATGGATTACCTTCTTCCATTGTCTCAGACCGTGACACACGGTTTACTTCCTGACAATGGAAGGGGTTTTAGGAAGCATTCGGGACACAACTTCTCTTGAGAACCACCTTCCATCCTCATACTGATGGTCAGACCGAGAGGCCCATCCAGACCCTCGAGGACAGGAATTGTGTTTATGTTCTTGACTTTGGTCGCAAGTGGGAGGACCACTTACCATTGGTAATGTTTTCCTAAAACAGCATCTATCACTGCACCATAGGGATGGCACCATTTGAGGCATTGTACTGTCGACCTTGCAGATCACCACTATGCTTGACAGACCCTGGGGAGTCAGCACTAGTTGGACCAGAGATGGTACATGCCACCATGTAGAAGGTGTAGATCATCAATGAGAGGATGAAGACTACACAAAGAAGAAATAATTTGTATGCTAATAGGAGACAGAGACCTCTGGAGTTCGAGGACTGTGACCATGTCTTCCTACGGGTCTCACCTCGACAAGGTCTACGGAGATTTGGACGAGGCGGTAAGCTATCTCTGAGGTTCGTCAGACCTTTCCAGGTCCTTATCAGAGTAGGCGAGGTGGCTTAAAAATTTTCTCTTCCACCTCAGCTGCATTGGGTGCATGACGTCTTCCATGTATCTCAGTTGAGGAGATACGTGCACGAACCATCCCACATCATCGACCATAGGGAGCTGTACATCGATGACAGGGCGAGTTTCATGGAAGTTCTAGTGGATATTGAGGATCTATTGAAGCGGGTCTTACATGGATGGTCGATACATATGGTGCACGTTCGCTGGCAGCACGTGAACCTCCAGGAGAGCACATGGTAGTAGGAGGCTCAGATGCGTACTCAATACCCACATTTTTCCCTTAGTTCGAGTTGTAGATTACGGTGACGTATAGCCTTGAGGTGGGGAGAATGTAAAGACCCGAAATTACTATAGAATTTTTTTAAATACATGGGTATTTTACGAGTCAATGGTTTCTGACGGTGCTTGATTCTGAGTACTGTTGTACCCGGAATCAATTTCTGATTTTATTGTTCTGGTACATTAAGTAATCATATGAGCGGGTTTTAATATCTTTTGAACCGGTGCTTGGAATTGAAATATGAGGGCACCGTTGAACTAGCAGCATCATTGATTACTTAGTGAGACCTTCACCATAGTTGTGTTTTATCGGCATTAGAAGTTTGTTTTGGGAGGTTTAAATTAAATTGAATGAAGATAAAGATTTAACTTTATTTTACTTTGGTGGTTAAAACCTCCAAGGGGAGGTTGGAGGTGGGGGCCACCACACCATAACCACTGTTGGGAGGATTATTAGGTGGGTCCCACCTGACCTATCTAACTCCCCTTTAACCCCGTTAAACCCCCCAATTAATTTTGGTAAAATTCTCTATAACGTGGGGGTGCCTCTCCACCTTCCCCCACCATTTAATTTCCAACTCTCCATACATTAATTAAGTGAATGGTTTCTGTTAATCCAAATATTTTTGAATTATTTTTCAAAAAATTACATAATTGGTTGGCATAACCCATTATTTTGGATGGGAAATATTTTGGGTGGAAACTTGAGAGGGAACTTCATCCTCTCAACGGAGAACGCGAAGAACGCTCCTTCCACCAAAATTTGATGTTGTATTCTTCCTTCTTCAACCGAGGCAAGGAAAGGGAAGAGACACCCACGAGGAACGCCGACGTTGTCTTTGACTTCATCACCTTCGAACGCCCATATGCCAATGACAAGTACCTGTCATCCTCTTCCGATGTTGACGGAACAATGTCGCCTTCCCGCAACTCAGTGAAACAACACCGACATGCAAGGTAGGGGATTGAGTTTCCTTGTTTCCATTCTACGTCGTTCAATATTTTGGTTTATGTTATTCCGAATGTTATCAACATTACATGGGAGGTTTGGCCCACACCAACACGACCGACCCTCCCCATTTTTATCCTGTTTGTTTTTGACGATGGAAGCAGAGAACAGCGGCCGAAATCAGGTCGGCCTTGAGTAAACCAGTGGTGCAAGACCATCGTGTCACCAGAAAGGCATGACATCATCGTTCCATGTAGAGGAAAGAAGATCCGTGGACACGTCGGGTCGCGTCGAAGGTGCGCTGTACTGTCATGCAGTGCGGAGGGAAGCAGGAGGCCGCGGCCAAGGAGTGCTACCACGGAGGGGCGCGGCGCCGTCACGCCACGCTGGAGAAGACCCGCGGCCTAATGCCGTGGTGGATAGGGGAGGGAGGCCAGCTAAGCCGGCCGCTGATGCGCTCCCGGAGGGATCCTTTGGGTCCCACATATATAAGAGTTGGCGCCTTGCGCCGACCGTTTCGGGAGCCCGGGGGTGTAACACCCCCTTTACGTGGCTAGCTGACCACCGGGGCCAGCCAGCCGGGCCAGGCCACACGGCCTACCGGGCACCACATAGCCAGCCGGGCCAGGCCACACAGCCAGCTGGGATGCGCCACATGACCAGCTTGGCCGAGCCACACTGTCAGTTGGGCCAGGCCATAGAGCTGGCCGAGCCAAGCCACACGGCTAGAAAACCAGGTTGGTCTGTGCCTTCGGGCCTGGCCGCACCTTTGGGTCGGACCGTGGCTTCAGGTCGGGTCGTGCCTTCGGGTCACATCGGGCAGTGCCTTTGGGCCGGGCTTCCCCTTGGGGTCAGGCCACCCATCCACACCCGGGTAAGGTCGGGTCAGCCTGACTAGGTCTGACCGGACCCGGACCCGTTAGACCCGAATACACCTATTCGCCCATAGCTCTGGTTGCGGGCGTCTGTTTGATGAACCGTCAGCGGTGCCGATTTTCATGGAATGAATCTGTCCCTTTTAGCATACCCCACAGGAGTTCGGGATATAGTTGAGATACAGTCATGCTGGTTTGTATATGAAACCAACCGGGCCCCCGGGACTAAAAGGCTAATAACTCACAGACCGGGTGTCTGATTGACACATTATCTGTTGAGTTGAGACCCCTATATCGAGGTAGTCATTTGAGATACTTCCAAGTGAGACTTCGTGACACTTGTAGAATAAACTAGTAGCTCGTGGAGCGGATCCTCCCGGAGACGAGAAAGTAGAGTGCAGAGACCTAGTAGGTGACAGACCTGACAACTGCTTGACCGATTCGACTCGGAGAGATCCGACTAGCCCAGTGGTGAGCGCCCGGTATTTGATGGCCACCCCATGGAGGACGGAGTTCCTGGTAGTTGGCAGCATACCCGTGGTACTCAAAAGGAGGATTACATTTGTAGGCTATAGGGGGAGCGCACAGTATTTGGCGGAAAACCCACAGCAGATAGAGCACGCAGTATTTGGCAGCAGACCCATTGTACATGACAGAAGGAGTACCTTAGCAGTCCAAGGTTAGTGATAAGCACCTCGGTGTTGCGATAAGACAATTGTTCCTGACTGAGGAGGAGTTCTCCATCATCCGTGGTTTCGATAATGAAAATACATGTTTGAGCTGAGTCAATGACCTTTGTATTTTCCTCATGATTGACATGGGTTACTTGATAACAAAGGTATATGTATGGGCATATGCCTAAGTAATGGTTATCTGTTGATTTCATACTTTTTGGTTTATCCTTGTTGGATTTTGTGAGACCTTGAGGGTCTCGGGGTCCCTACTGAGTATCGTTATACTCACCCCTACATGGGCTATGCCCACACATCATTTTGTTTGATGCAGACGACAGATAGCATTGATGGAGGCCAAGAGCGCTAGGACTGGACGATACCGAGAGGAGGACCTTATGACATATCAATACACAGTGGGGTATGATGGACGTGGAGTGACGTAGAAGCCATCTGTACCAACCCTTTAGGGATGAACCCCGTAGGACGATCCAGGAGCTGCTTTCACCTTTTAGATGTGTGTCTATTTTCAATTGTACTTGTACTTTATAGTCGGGCTTGTATTCTGGCCCACCTTTACTTTCAACAGGCTTGTTATGTAGTTTTTATATAATGTTTTCTTCATCTTGGAATCTGGTTGTGTTTTTTTATAGTTATAAAGGCAATGCCTTCCGAATTTTAGGGAATTACGCCTTTGGTTCTAGTCGCCAGCCTCTGGCCTATCGAAGGCGGGCTTGGGGTAGTCACGATATGGACCCCAGGGGACGAGTCATGATAACCCTCATCTTGGTTTCAATTTTATTCAACATAGGTTCCTCTTTGTGATTCCCCTCATCTTGACTTATGGTTATAATCTAGAAATTCCATCATTATGTTCCATGTAACTCCTTAGAGGGAATCATTCTTCCATTTCAAATTAATCACATTCCATCGCATCAAACCCCCTACGACATTAGATTTATATCAGTTCTCCCTATAGTACCAACAAAATATTATTTGTTGTATCCTCCACTCCTTGAAACCGGTTCATAATTTCTTCATAGTTGACCTACTCTCACGTTTGTACTATTATTCTCTTTTTGTTAATCACATTAGGCCGATGTGCTACTTCCCTACAACTATTACCAGAATTTTATCAGCTTCTACGGAACATAAAATATCCATAAACATAATACTATTCAATTCCTTCGACGAAATTGCGACGGTTCATTCCACATACAGTAATTTTTTATTCCATACTTGTCTACGCATTCAAAGTTATGAATTTTATACATCAATACCCAATATTTTTTTATCTTTCTCCAGAAATTATTTACTTCTTAATTTAACAACAACAACATTTTTAAATAGTTATTTATGGTATGCTTCTCAAAGTTAAACTATATGATTCTTTTTTTTTTGAAGAAATGAAATTTTTTGGAATACCCCTAGATGTTTATAGCTACAACATTTTTATTGAATGGATTTTCCAAACTGGCGATCTTGGGAAAGGTATGGGTTTAATTTCACCTATTAGTTTGGAGCAGTGCACGATTTTATTTTGATGCATGTTATACCAAATTTGATATATAAATGATTTTTTACATTATTTGTACATACCATAATAATTGTAATGGTTCCCAATGTTCTTACATAGATTCTTTAATTTAGGATTATTTTTTACCATCTCCATTTTTTGAATGAAATGGTTACAAAGATTCATGTTATTTCACATGATGTCTTGTTCTATTAATTCAATATTATATTTTTGACACTTATACTACTTACAGAGGTACATCACATGAAATCATTATGTTTTTAAGGAGGTGGAACATTGACAATGAATAAATATTGTGGATAATGGATTAAATGTATTTTATAAGGTATGGAAAAGTTTTTATTTTGAATAATTCATTATGTATTTCATTTCCTTTATTAATCAGTTTTAGCAGGGTATGGATGATAGTGTCTCTACCTCGCTTCTTTTGTTGGTTTTATTTGGTGATGTATTGCTACTTACTTTTTTTCCTTCATTTGTTATGAGTTTTTTGGATTTATATTGCTGTGATTTGTTATTCGGTTCCACAGTATGATGTTTGGGTTGGTCTTTGGGCGACGAAGCCAACATTATTTTATTGATGGCATCGATGCGATGATGTTTTGTGAGATGCAAAGAACACGTTGATGGATATGTTTATTACCATTTTGTTTAATGTTTTCCTTGAATATTGTTGATTCAAAAGATGGCTCTGGTATGGATTTTGGTATGATCTGATGGTGATTCGTCAATGGAAAGGCTATTGGTGTCTTCAGTGTTCGTGGTTAAAATATTTAGGGTTTACCAGCACTGGTCACAGTGATGAATGAGGATCTACGGTGGAGACAACTGATTGAGTATTTGGTGTCAGGGTGTGTGTCTTGAGGCAATGAAAACATGATGAAAATTTGAATGTTTTTTATTTCAAAATTTGAAATGGTTTTTTTAGCATTATCTTGGATTCGAGTAGGAGGGATGTTGTGGTTTTAATCTTGATTCTTTTTCCTGTTGTAATTTTATTGGTTCACAATTACCAATTAAAAGTGTTATTAGAAAAATAAAAAAATATGGATTGTGGTATGGATGATCATGTCTTCAAGCAATCTTTTTGTTTTTGAAACCCATTTATAAAGGGTTGTGAGAATGTTTTGAATCATTTATTAAATCTACTGTGAACTTCATCACCTTTCATCCACCATTTTTTGATGAAATTTTCCATATCTAAATTAATTGGTTACATGATATTTAAAATTATTTATGTTTTCGGAATAAGTTAATTAGTTTTATCTTATGTTTTCAACTATGTCATTTGATTATGTTTTTGAGTTGGAATATAACAAATGGTGATGTGGTATTCATAATTTTATATAATCCTGTCCAATTATTTATATTTAGGATTCCATGAATCTATAGAGAGATTCTTTAATGTCTTGTATTATGATCAAGGAAACTGGACTAACTAGAAAACCCCACTCTTGACTTCCATGTAATCAGGTTGGTGTACTCCTCCATTTCATTTTGATTCATATCACATTACTATAGTATGATTTAGTTAAATTGGTATAGTTGAAATCATATATACAAACCATTACAATATATCTATATATAAATGAGGTATGAATATATTTTTACATGGTGATACCCATGAAGCAGATAACATATAAAAATGAGTTGGAGGATCTTTTGGGATTGATCGTTTCCACCTGAAGTATCTAGAGATGTGTCTTGATAGCATATTGAGTTATGTGATTGGGAATAAAGTCGCCACATTAGCCACTACCTATCCATTTCCATTTTCTTATTCATTTTAATTTTCCAAAGTGTTGTTAAGAATTGATTTATCATTTTATTTCATTATTGTTATTAATCGTATGCCAATCTATTACGTAAGATCACACAACTCTTTACACCATCCTTCTCCCTTCACCACTTTCGCAACATCGTACATGTATGTTGTAAACTATAATCAACTAATTTAGTTTAATTACTTTTTGGATTAGAATATTTTTATGTATATTAAATTTTTAATTAAAATAGACTAATTTTTAAATTACATGTTTTTTTATTTTTCCATTATTTTATATTTATCATTTTATAACATATAGTTTATTTTATTTTCAGGTATTTTTGGATCATTGGTGCATGCCTCATTATCAGTATGTTATACATTTTCATCTACTCTCATCCCGATTGAATGAATCTATTATTTAGTGGGGATTGCAGTTATTGTTGTAGGTTATTATGGTTAGTAATTATTTCCCACGAAAAAGTTGAAGCAGTTATTGGTGGCAATATGTTTTATACTTATAATTATAAGTACTTCCTTTAATGAGTGCATTAAATGTCAATTTTTTCATGTATTAATATAATCATATTTTATTATACAATTTTTAGTTTTATTTATTTGAGTATACCTCATTACAAACTATTAAAATATCTAAAACTCGAAACTAATTAAATAAAAGGGAGCTCTCCTATCCTCTTTCTATGAACGAATATCAAATTTTCATATTTTCATTGCAGGAATAATGATTTCATGCTAAATATGGAAATAATAACAAGGGGTGGGGAATGAAGACCATTCACAAATTTTATATTCAGATTATTCATTTCATAGTGTCTTTCATGTTGATAGTTCTATGATTCAAATAATCATAGTTTATTGGATGACATAATCTTTTTCAATGCTATTATCATTAACCTTGATACCAATACATATTTCTTGGTTGAAGGACATGCATACAACATTAATAGTTTTATGTTTTTAAGATAAATTTGTATATTTTTGTCTTTTAAGGGAATTTTCTCTTTCAGGAAGATGGTATGATTCATTGAAAAAAATGTGAACCATTTTGGAAAACTAGATGTACTTTTGAATGTTTCCATTCATAATTGTCTTCTATCACCAGAATAATTTTTCTCCAAATGGTTTTGGAAAAGGTCATGAAATAATATAAAGATATATGTGGTTAGAAAATTCACATAAAAATATTTATAGGATGAACCAGTTTAAACATCAAATAGAAAATTGGGAAACAAGAAAAAATAATTAGATTCTCTATTCAATATAAATTTGAAATAGTTTTGAAGTTGAATGATTCATTCAACTTATAAATTTAATATCAAAATCAGTTTCCACATGACATTATTAAATTGTAATTTCTTTTGAAATAAATATTTTTAATTTTCTTTTTGATGAAACTGGATGTTATGATGTTTGTTGAGTCATATTTTTCCCAGATTATTGTTGCTGATTATGACATATGATCTGTTTCCACGTATATTTTCCAATAGTATAAATCCATTAGTTAATATTATATTACAAAGGCATTGAATCATTTTTAAGACCTCATATATTTTCTCAAATTTCCAACAAGTTCAAATATGTAGAACTAGAGTTCATGAAATTTATCATGTTGGCCATATCTTCGACCACTCCATGAAATAAAAAGTGTGTCACAATACCAATCAGTACTCACCATGTCCAATACCCATATATGTCTATTGATGTTCCCATGAATATAGTAACAACATAATCCATGGTATTCATGTAACCTGATAAAGGTTTATTACATATTCTTCCATTAAATTATATGAATGTCATCAATTATTGTCATGTGTTGTATGATCATAGTGATTCATTAAATTTATTCTTATGATATTTCATATCATTGAAGTTCTCTACAATGAAATAAACTTAATAATCAATTAGATGAGTATAAACTGTTTTTTTATCAAATGATATGAGACTTCCCAGTTAACTATTGTCCCGAAGTTAACTAGAATTTATGACATAATCAAATCCAGAATGATAGTTTAGAATTTTCTCAGTTCCAAAATATATGAATACAATTTCCTGGTTACAATTAATAATATAAAATTATTATTTAATAAAGGTTTAATTTCTATTAGTTTCATTTAATAATTGTTATTAATATAGTAAACATTAGTATTTTTGACATAACATTTGTTATATAATCATATATTAAGATGTATTTTAACATTGGTTCTTATAATATTTAAGGTTCAATGATAAATCCAATCATAGTCTAGTGTATCTTTCTATACTATTTATTTCAATATCAAATAGTGAATGGTTTATATAACATCAGGTATATAAATATCATATCTTATAAGCCACTATCCAAGTTTTTCATTGAAATCACTATCTTGGAACCAAAAATAGTAGTTAAAAAATCAATTTGAATATCATTCTCGTATATTTTTAAAAAAATAGGCTAGGAATAGTCACAATAAAATATTTTTGATATAACATTATTCAAAAGAATGGTAACACATTATTTACGTTTATAAAACACTTATAAAAACATTTAATCTAAGATCTCTATATTAATCATTTTGTAATATTTTTCTTTAAATAATCCATCAAGATGGTTTCCACCATTTATTGAATCAGTATAAATGTCACTAAAATGAAATAAAAAAATATTATAACATTAAAAAAATATAGTTTTAAACTATAAGATCTGTAATAATGTTATCATTTTAGAACATAGTCATTATTTTTCCATTATAATATCATAAAATAATCATGTAGATTAATATTCATAAAGAACTAAGATCATTCTGATCAACAATGAGTGGTTCTAGTCACCAATGTCTAATACTAACAACATATCTCCATTTTTATGCATAAATCTAACTCACCCAATACAACCATTCAATATATATATGACTCTTATATTTATATATATACTTTAGAACCACATGTGATATCTAATACCAAATTTATAGATATTTGAAGGTTTCATTTGGTAATGAAAAAAAACTGATACATCACATTAATTCCCTACTGTGGGGAAATATTTTTTTCAGTGACCCTTTTCTCCACATTGGATACCGATAACATCTTTCTACATCACTTCACATTTAATTTTCCTCTTTCTTCAAAGTGGTTCATATAATTTCCAATATTAGACACTGTCTTGGTGCACTTTTCTTATACATTATTCTTATTCTCCAAAAGATAGGAATAATTTATAAGCCTTAGTTAATGTTCATTATATACAATTAATGTTAGGATACATGGAAGTATGTTATCTATATTTTTCTTGTTTAAATTTAATATAATGTTAGATAATATTTTAGGGACTGATTTGAGAATGATTCCAATACACTATTCATTAGGCATTATCAACCTATTATTTTTAGATTCTCAATGTAGCCTTTCATTTTGGAAACATTAGTTCATGATGGTAAACCCTATTAAATAATACATGTGTAGAGGGCCATAGAGATCACAAACAATTATACTATATTCCTCTCCAGATAAATATCTTAATGATGACTGAGAATTTCTTTTGTATGCATGGTCTCCAATGATTTTTTCGGTTCACTATACATTGAAGAAAACATGAAACATTGGATATAAATCTTAACATCCATGTTTTTCTCATATATAAGTATGTCTTACTTAATCATCTCTAAAATTGGAATATCATGGACTTCATACTAAATAAAATATAAATTTTGATCCTAAAATAGTTATACGCCCAAGTGCCTACACCATTCATTGAATTTTCTTCTGATAAGGTTGTATTCTTTTCCCTTAGTTTTTCACAAGGATAAAGTTAGAATTTTTGAACAAAAATTTTATTATATAAGATTATATAGTGTATTATTAGTACATTAACTAATTACTAAAAGTGAGGAAAATTATATTTCATTATATGTAGGTAACTATTTTGTTATGTCCTATATACACTCACCATTAGATAGGAAATGTATTGTTTTTTTGACATTCCAACAGTAAGGGTCTGTATTCCCCTTATCATAACCTAAGAAATGTATTTTTCAACTAAATTAAGTAATTTATATTGAAATATATTTTCCAACTATTTTATTATAGCTCCTTGATCTATTTAATAGACCCCCATTCCAGAATCTCTCACTAATATTTCTCAAAAAATTTCCTTGAAGTTATATCATGTTTAAAATGGTCCACCACTCATAATTTATATTCTCAATTTCAATAAAAACATTTATAAGTGCTACTCGATAAAATTAAGTGTCTCAAATATAATTGGATTAACATATATATCGATGGATTTATTCGTAATCAAGTAATCAATGTCTTAGATTGAGATAACATTTTTTAGGTATTTTATTTGTTATTTTTAAATATTGATGGGTATAACATTTAAATGAAATTTTAATATTAGGTAGATTTATTTATGGTAATTACCACGGTCTAATATGAAATTTACACATAATCAATTTCATTTAATTCCATCTTTTCATATTAATACATTAATTTTTAAGATCATGTTCTTAAATCTGTAAATAAATCATGCAATTGGTTGAAATAAAATAATTAATTAAATTAAAGGATCATGATCTCTATATAATTATTTATCTATAGAAATTCAAAAAATAACACTATGACCCTGTGTGAAAACTTCTTATTTTTGTTATGTTATTAATTGTAGCATGTTATAATTCACCTATGTGTTGCCTGAGATGGATTCACCTATGTTCGGTTTTGAACAAGCTCTAGCTCATATCTATTTTAAAGACCCATATTTTTCCATGTAATTTTTTTATATGGGGATATTATGAGTACAAGAGTAATAATAGAGCATGATTCCAAGGCCCGGTCTGCCCAAAATGAATTTCTAAACTTTTTTTCAGTTACGTTAAGTAAATGTGCGAGCAACATTTTTTAACTTTTGAACCAGTGCTTGGAATTGAAATTCAAAGGCACTGTTGAACTCCCAGTGTCGACTTTCACTTATGGAGACCTTAACCTCAACTGTAGTAGGTCGAGTGTGGAATTTTATTTTCATATTTTTCATTGGGATAAAATAAAATAAACATACTTTAATTTATTTTTGAAATTTAACCCTCCCATTTGAAACAAGAAGGTGGGGACCACACGAGGGTGGTCGGGCATTTAATGTTGGGAATTAAATGTCAGGTTACACAAAAGGTGTAACCACATTCCACCTAAATTATTAGTATTCATTAATTTGGAATTAATGAATCAATATTAAACCCATGGCATTCTCCAAATTAAATGTGCCAACTTAATTTAATTAATGTACAAACATTTATTAAATTATTTCATAAGATAATATAATTTGGAACCTCACCTATCACGGGAAAAGGTGATTGGAAAATAAGGGGAGAGATTTAGAGAGTTGGAAAGATCATTCTCCATAAAAGGAGATCCTCCAAGGAAGAACGACTTCTAGAATCGAAGAACAATGAACCAACCTTAGAGCATCTTGCGGGGGTGACGAACGCTGATGTCAACCTTCATCTAATTCGTTTTCTTCCTCACGCCACCTACATCAGAAAATCATGGTATGGTTTTTTTAATATGATTGAATTTATTTATCAATTCTTCATATTCTTGTTTCACAACAACAATGGCCAAACTAACATTACCATCGTCCCATGCATATACCTTGCCTCTTATCTTCTGATCCTCAGCATGTTCTTCATGCGTTCTTCAACGCCAAATATTTAATGTCACTGGAAAGGAAATATATTGTGGAGAACGACATATGGACATGGAGCAGTCGACCCAAGGATCACGAATATGCGATTGTTTTATTTTTCGATCTTAGAATGAAGCCACAATGTCTCGCAAAGAAGGAAGTGGCCGGCACTTGGCCAGCTGCAAGGAAGAAAGGGTGGCGCACGTCCGCACCACTGAATGATGAGGAGGCCACAGCCCGTTGGCGGTGACTGGGCAGGCTGGCAACTGGCATCCGGACGGCAGCATTGTGGAGCGGAGGCACTCATCCACGTGGGTAGAGGAGTAGGAGGCTGCGACCTCTTGGCCATGGTCGAGTCTGAAGAGTGGCTTACCACGGTGGTGAAGAGGTGCATGACCGCACCGTTTGATGGAGGACCGACCAAAACACCAGCCGACCGTTGCAATTTGGTGGGACCCGATTGGATCTTGCAGTAACTTGGCAGCATCTAAAGGCGATTCCCATTGCAATTCCTAATGGAAGGGGGATGCTCCCCCAACGGTGCAAGCTTGGACGGAAAGCGCCAGTGGGCCGCACCTAGCATGGGTCGGGCCACGCTCAGCGGGTTTTGCAGGGCTTCCCCCATCGTAGGTCGAGCCGGAAAATGGCCCAGAGAGCATAGCCCCCCATAGCCCAGGTCGACCGGGTCGAACCTGAATCATGCTGTGTCAACCCAAACCAGTTCGGTTCGGCCCAGGCCAGGTTGGGCCGGGTCGGCCCAGACTCTGGCCCATTTGGACCAAGTTACTTTTTTGTGGCCATAACATGTGCTCCAGGCATCCATTTGACGAACCTTCTACAACAATAGAATCCTTGTATCAAGGTGGTTTTGTTGGTATACTCTATATGTGTTTTGGAAAAAGTTGGAGTATGTCTAGGGTGGATCAAACCCCGAATCTAACGTGGCCCTCAAAGAGAAACACTAATTACATACATACTGGGCATTCAATTGATGCGCCATCTATTGTGTTTGGTCCTCTATGACGTGAAGAACCTTTGGGATAATTCTATTGGGACTTCAGGAAGGTTGAGGTATGAACAATGTCTTAAAGAGCAGTTCTCACAAGTGGGCTATGTACGGAACCCTTGGACTAGCTGAGACTTAACGAATGCTAACCATTTCAACTCGGAGTGACTCGACAGGCCTAGTGGGGAGAACATTTGTGTGATGTGGTTGACCCACGGTGATGATCACCTCTTTGTGATGTAGTAAGACCATGGTACTCGACAAGAGGAGTTCCTCAGCAGGCCACGAGGGGGAGCACCTCTGTTTGGTGGGGCAGACCCACGATGGAGAGTGCCTATGTGTGATACTGCAGACTCATGATACTCAATAGGAGGAGTACCTCATTAGTTCTAGGTTAGTGGGAAGCACCTCTATGTGACGTAGAAGACCAACTATACACTATAGAAGAGGATTTATCTAGCAGCCGAGTTTTTCAACGTTGTGACTACGAATGTTACTTGTTATTATCCTTAGAGAATCATGTGGCTGGCTAACAGATTTCATAGTGATCCTATGTGGGTCAGCATCATAATCAGGTTTCTTATATTTTTATACCTAGTTTTAGTGGAGTCTTATATCTTTGTGGTGATACATGTGCAGTACTCATACCTTCATGGTATTACCTTTGTGGTATTCTTCCCTCTTGTGTGACGTGGTTATATTCTGATAACATAAGTATATGTATGGGAATATAACAAATTTGGTTGGACTGTTGTTTCTCTATTTTTTGTTTATCCTTTGTGGGTTTGAGAGACCTTCGGGGATCTCATGGTCCCTACTGAGTATTGTTATACTCACCCCTGCACGGGTGACGCCCGCATCTTGTTGTGTATAGTGCAGACAACGGAAAAGGCTGACTGAGTTCGAGGGTACCTAGACTGAAGACTTGTCAGAGGTGGACCTTTGATGAGGTGATTCGTAGATATTATCGTTTGATAGTTGTACCTACCCTGAAGGTATTATCCTTAGTGGGTGTTCACATGATCTGTACTCTGTTTTACTTGTACAATCATATTTTTCTTGTACTTTCTATTTGGGCTTGTATTCTGGCCCCTTAACATTATGTACACACCATGTTTACTATATAGTTTACTTTGTTCATGTATCTGGTTGTGTGTTTGGTTTGTGTGAGTTTATAGTTTAAAAAGGAAATTCCTTCCTATTTTATGGAACACGCCTTTCAGTGCTTGTTGACAGCCCCTGACCTATGGAAGGTGGGCTTGCGGTAGTTATGGAATGGGCCCTAGGGGACATGTCATGACATATTGGTATTAGAGGATTCAGTCATACTGAATAACTAGGACTTTTATATTTTCTATGAAGTGATAGTGCTAAGTGTTTTGAGTGTGGTTTATAGTACAGGGAGTCCAGTTTTGGTGCGGCGACCAACGTATCCATGCACTAGGATCCTGACATCTAATTTCCAACTCAGTGAATGAAATCACTGATTGTGTATGTGTTTTTGAAATGTTTTCATTGTGAACTTTTTGAGTCATCTCACCGGTTATAACCATAATGATTGTGGCACACATAATTTTTTAGGTTGCCTCCACATAGACATCCATCTAGAATTCCAGTTGGAGTATGTGATGAAATCCCACCGAGCGATGAGACTTCGGTGCAGGGACCCCATACGGTAGTTGTACCATCAGGTGGTGTACCAGCATCACCACTACCCGTTGGGAAGTCGATGCCACCAGCCCCAGTTGTACAGGGTGCATGCCGCTTGAGCGCATGGCATGAGTTTCTATGTTAGAGGCCACTGAGGTTCCAGGGCGAGACAGATCCACAGGTGGATGAGGACTGGATGGAGCCCATGGTTAGATTTTTTCTACTGGTAGGGACACCAGCTGATCTCATGGGGATCCTTCCCACTAGTATTCTGTAGGCCACTATGGGAATATGGAGGAGCTTGATGCTCCAGGTTCACGATGAGGTGAATCTCATATGGGCGGACTTCGAGAGCCTTTTCAGGGAAGAGTTCATCCCTACAACCCTACGCTCAGTGCGTATACATGAGATTCTCTACTTACATCAGGGTAGCATGACCATGGCTTAGTTTTCAGCATGGTTCACCGACCTCTCGTGCTACCCCATTGTTATGGTGTGGGACCCTTTCGTCAAAGCCCGAACCTTCGTGTAAGGGCCCAAACAAGAGATTTGAGATTTGATAGATTCTCTAAGCATCCCGACGCAGGAATGGGTGTTAGAGTGGGAACTCATAGTGGAGAGTTAACTTGAAGAGCATTCACCGGTAGCGAGACCCACCACTGGACGACATGTAGCAGAGCCATCGGTAGCTGGCAGTAGACTGATGACATAGAGGTATAAGAGGACCAGACCTATAGGTGAATGCTTGTAGGATACAGGGTCAGTGCGGCGGGGCTCTCGAGGCAGAGCAGGATAAGCAAGGATCATTTAGTGTTACTCATGCGGCGGGCAGGGTCACATGGCTCGCGACTGCCCGACCCGCCGTACTGAAAACTAGTAGATAGTCAAAGGACTGCCCAAGAAGAGGTGAATATTCGATTGTGGAGGTCCGTAGGCAGGATGCATACATGGTAGAGAAGCATGCCATGATGCAGGCGGTGGGTGGTGATTTGAGGTTCTACCGCCCCCACCACTACGTGGTCCACCCCGACTACAGGGAGTAGGAGGACATGGAGGAGCTCCGCTCCAGGAATTTGAGGCCTACGATCACGATACATTGGATATTATTCGAGATATGATCTGTTTCTACTCCACCTTAGCTGCAATACTAATAGACTCAGGGGTCAGTCATTATTTTATTTCCATGACCTTCATTCGGAGCTCGGAGATACAGGTGGATTCGTTGGATCAATCCTTATGGCTAGAGACTCCTACAAGAGAAGATTTTATGATTTCGAACTATTGTCGGCAGTGTGAGATTACTCTAGGAGGTGAGATATTTGGCTGGGATCTTTTATTAGCAGTGTCAAGGACATACAACGTCATCTTGTGTATGGACTGGTTATCCACATTCCATGCTCAGATCTATTATATCAGGAACAATGTGCGGTTTGTTCGCATGTATGAGACAAGGTTTTCCTTCACCTATAAGAAGGGAACCATTGCAACAAAATATGGACATACCTGGAGGAGTTGCAGGCAATCACACATCAGTTGGCCAGCCATGCCCTTGGAGCATTTGATGTTGGGTGTCCATGCTATCCTATTGTGGTGACCAGTACATTGATGTTTTCCCTGATGATGTGTCAGTTCTACCTCCTCATAGATAGGTGGACTTCTACATCGACATGTACCCTAGGACGACACCGATATCTACTCCAGCATTTCGGATGGCTCCTGTTGAGTTTTGAGAGCTGCGGGTAGAGCTAGAGAACTTGCAGAGAAAAGGGATTATTATGCCCAATGTTTCTCCTTGGGAATCCCTAATATTGTTCTCCATGAAGGCGGATGGTAGTTTGATACATTTTGTTTACTATCGGAGCCTGAACAAGGTGACCGTGAAGAACAAGTACCCACTACCGAGGATTGAAAATCTCTTTGATCAGCTAAATGGAGAATGATGTTTTTTGAAGATATTCCTCAGATCAGGCTATCACCATCTTAGGGTATGAGATGAGGATGTGCATAAGATGGTGTTCAAATGTCTGTATGGCCACTATGTGTTCATGGATATGGAATTCAATGTGACCAATTCCCCAGAAGTGTTCATGGGACTCGTGGACAGTATCTTCCAGCCATACCTTAATCGTTTTGTAGTATTCTTAATTGACGACATTCTGGTATACTCAGCAGCAGAGGAGGATCTAGCCTATCATCTTCATATAGTTCTGGACACACTATGAGAGCACTAGATATATGGTAACCTCTCAAATTTCTTATTTTGGATACAAGAGGTCCGCATTCTAGGACATGTTATCTCAGAGGTAGGAGTTTCGGTGGATCCAAAAATGATTGAGGATGTGCTCACTTGGGATCAACCTTGGAGTGTGATGGAGGTGTAGAGTTTCCAAGGATTTGATGGTTACTACTGGAGGTTTGTGTCTGACTTTTCCAGAGTTTTGATGGCCTTATAAGCATTGACGAAGAAAGGGGAAACTATTCATGTGGTCAAAGAGATTCGAACTGAGTTTCTAGGAGCTGAAGAAGATACTGATGTGTGCCCCCATATTTAGGCTACCAGAGGAGGGCATTGGTTATGTAGTCTAATACGATGCATCTGGGACTGGGCTAGGATGTGTCCTGATGCAAGAGTGAGTAGTGATTGCATATGGTTCTCAAATTGTGAGACAACATGAATAGAACTACTCTACCAGTGACCTGGAGTTAGCATCAGTGATCTTCACCTTGAAGATGTGGTGACATTACTTGATGGGAGAATGTTTTATAGTCTACTTTGATCACAAGAGTCTCATGTATATTTTCTCTCAGAAGGACCTAAAACTGAGATAGTGGCTCTGGCTTGAGTGCCTCCAGGACTATCGCTTCGAGATAGACTATACTCCAAGGATGCGGAACGTAATAGAAAATGCACTCAGCAAGAGATCTGGTATAAAATTATTGAGTGAGGGAACATAGCATATAGCCGTTTTGCAGATATTGTATTTAGATCGAGATGGAACATCATATCTTTTGTCTATGATTGTCACTCCCTCACTCCATCAGTGTGTCGGGGAGGCGTAGCATGGGGACCCTGACTACGAGACTCGATGTGCTAAGATATCAACAGGACATGAACCTGATGGATTTTTTGAAGTTGGGGAGCATGTCATCCTATTCAGAGGACGTATTATGGTACTGGTGACCCTTAGGATGTATTTGTTGAGGGAGTTCATTATGTACCCTCTAGTGGTAGATCCAGGAGTGGCGATGATGTACTATGACCTTCGTCATTAGCACTGGCGGCCGGGAATAAAGATATCTATGGCATAGTTTGTCTCTCGGTGCCTTATTTGTTAGCAACTGAGGGCAGAGCATCAGGTTCTAGCAAGCATAGATCAACCACTAGAGGTTCCAGAGTGGAAGTGGGATGGAATTTCCATTGAATTCGTGACAGGACTTCCACGCACATCCAAGACTCATGATTCTTTCTGGATGACCATTGACCGACTCACCGAGTCTACCCACTTCCAACCTATGAAAGAGAAGGAATCAGTAGGGATCTTTGGATGCCTCTATCTGCAATAGATTTTTTGGGTTCATGGTGTTCCATCTATCATTTTCTCCGATCGTGATGCAGGTTTTACTTCCCAATTATTTAAAGGGTTGTAGGAAGAATTCCTGACAGAGCTTCGGTTGGGCACCGCCTTCCATTCTCAGAAATATGGTCAGACAGAGCGAACAATACAGACCCTCAAGGACATGCTGCGTGCTTGCATCCTTGATTTTGTCCACATCTGAGATAATCACTTTCCTTTGGTGTAATTCGTATACAAAAACATCTATCACTCCACTATTGGTATGTCACTATTCAACGCAATGTATGATCGACCTTTCATATCACCACTGTGGTAGACTAGCATCGGGGAGTCACCAGTCGTGGGACCGGAGATGGTACAGGCTATTACAGAGAAGGTTCAGATCATCCAGGAGGGGATGAAGACAGCACAGAGTAAATAGAAGTCCTATGCTAACAAGAGATGGAGACCTCTGGAGTTTGAGAATGGTGACCATTCCTTTCTATGGGTCTCACCTTGATGAGTTTTGCAGAGATATGGTCGAGGAGGAAAGTTATATCTACAATTAATTAGACCCATTTTGGTCCTCAACGGAGTTGGAGAGGTGACATACCACTTAGATCTTCCACCTTAGTTTCACCTGATGCACGAAGTCTTCTACATATCCTAGATGAGGAGATACGTGCACAACCAATCTCACATTGTTGACTAGGGTGAGCAAGACATCGACGATGGGGTGATGTTTTTGGAGGATCTAGTGGAGATTGATGATCAATAGGAGCGGGTCCTTCATGGGTGGTTGATACCTCTAATGTGCATTTGATGGCATCAAGGGAACCTCCAGGAGAACACATGAGAGTGGGAGACTCAGATTCATGCTCTAGACCCCAAATTGTATCCCTATTTTGTGTTGTGGCTTTTGGGGATGTAAAGCCCTGAGGTGGGGAGAATGTAAAGACACAAATTTTTCCATGTAAATTTTTATTAATTTATGTGGATATTGGGAGTCCCAAATAATTGACGGCGCATGATTCTGAGGCCCAATGTGCTCCAAATTAATTTCAGAAATTTTTTCAGTTACATTCAGTAAATGTGCAAGCAGTGTTTTGTAACTTTTGAACCGGTGCTCGAAATTGAAATATGAGGAAACCGTTGAAATCACCACGCCGATTTTTGATTAAGGAGACCTTCACCTCAACCATAGTAGGTCAGGGGTCGAAATTAGCTTTCTGAATTTTATGGGAGAAAATAAAATAAACATGATTTATTTTATTTTTGAAATTTAATCCTCTCATTTGAAGCATGAAGGTGGGGACCACAAAAGAGTGTTCGAGAATTTATTTCTGGGAAATAAATGCCCGATTAGGAAAAATGTGTAACCACATTCCACTGTAATTATTAGGATTAATTATTTCGGAATTAATGAATCAATATTAAAGTCTTGGCTTTCTCCAAAATAAATGTGACAAATTAATTTAATTAATGTACAAGCTTTACATAAATTATTGTTTAAGATTATATAATTTGGAAACTCGCCTCTCACAGGAAAAGGGGATTGGAAATGTAGGGGAGAGTTTGGAGAGTTGGAAAGATCATTCTCCAACAATGGAGATCATCTAATGAAGAACGAAGTCTAGAATCGAAGAATGAGTGATCGATCTTGGAGAATCTTGTGGGGGTGATGAATGCCAAATCAATCTTTAATGACATTGTTTTCTTCCTTGCACAACCTACATCGGAAAATTGGGGTAGGGGTTTGTTTTTAATATGATTGAATTTATTTATCGATTCATTATATTTTGGTTTCACAATGACAATGGCCAAACTAACATGGAAATCATCCCTCGTATATACCATGCCTCTTATATTCTGATTCTCCACATGTTCTTCGTGCGTTATTCAATGCCAAATGTATAATGATGCTAAAAATGCAATATTTTGTTGAGAGAGACATATGGACGTGGAGCCCTCTACCCAAGGATCGCGAATATGTGATTTTTTAATTTTTCAGGCTTGGAATGAAGATGCAATGGATCACTGAAGAAGGCGGTGGCTGACACCAGGCTGAATACAAGGAATGAAGTGTGGCACGCGTCTACACCACCGAATGATAAGGAAGACGCTACCCGCCAGCCACGGTAGGGAAAGGTGGCAGCTAGTATCCAGCCGGTCACGCGTCGGAGCGACGACATGCATCCGCACTATCGGAGGAGCAGGAGGCCACGACAGAGGCTGAAGAGAGGCCGGTTGTGCGGGCCGCGGTGCGCGACCATGCCGCTGGGAGGAGGATAGGTCGGAACACCGACCGACTGCTATGGTTTGGCGGGACCCACTTGGATCCCGCGGTGACATAGAAGCACCTAAAGGTGATGGTCGTTTTCATTCCGAACAGAAGGGGGATGCTCCCCCTTCAGCCCCAGCTTGGGCAGAATAAACCACTAGGTCGCGCTAGTGGGCCGTGCAAGTGGGCTGCGCTCAGCGCTGGCCAGGCCATGCCCAGTGGGCCGGTGCAAGCTGCCCCATTTGCAGGTCGGGCCAAACCATGGCCCATCAGTCCGGGCCCACTGCAGCCCAAGCCAACTAGGAAAGACCCGAATCTGGCTGGGCGACCCGAACAACTTCGGGTCTGACCAGACCAGGGCCCTTTGGGACCCAGTTATGCCTTTGTGGCCAAAACATGTGATCTGGGTGTCCGTTCGACAAACCTTCTATGGAACAATAATACTTGTATCAAGAAGGTTCTATTTGTACAATCCACATGATTTTTGGATAATGTTGGAGTATGGCCGTGTTGGATCGAACCACGAATCCAACAGGGCCCTTGGAGTGGAAACTCTAATAACATACACATCGGGCGTCCGATTGACATGTCTTCTATTGCATTGGGACCCTTATGATGTGATGGACATTTGGGATACTTATTCATGGGAATTATGGGTGGTTTATGTATGCTCAATGGCTTGGGGAGCGGTTCACCCAGGTGCACTATGTATGGAACCCTGTGACTTGCTGATACTTGAGGACTGCTGACCATTTCGACTCGGCGTGACTCGACAGGCCCAATGGGGAGTGCCACTGTGTGACGCGGAAGACCCACGATGGGGAGTGCCTATGTGTGACTTAGAAGAACCAAGTTACTCGATAGGAGAAGTACCTCAGTAGGCCACGAGGGGGGAGCACCTTCGTGTGACGTAGTAGACCCACGGTGGGGAGAGCCTCTGTGTGACGCGACATACCAATGGTACGTGACAGGAGGTATACCTCAGATGTCCAAGGTTAGTGGGAAGCTCCTCTATGTGACATGGACAACCCACTGTACTCCATGGAAGAGGAGTTCTCCAGTAGCCAAGGTGTTCGATGTTGTGACTAGGGATGTTACTTGTAATTATCCCTAGAGAATCCTATGGCTGGTTATCATATTTCATAGAATTCCTATGTGGGTCAGCATCATAATCATGTTTCTCATGGTTGTATATCTGGTTTAATTTGAGTCTAATACCATTGTGGTTATAAATTTTTTGTACTCCTACCTTCATGGTATTACTTGTGTGGTATTCTTCCCTCCAGTATGAGGTGGCTATATTCTGATAAAATAGGTATATACCTAAGTAGGGTTGACTGTTGTTTCCATGTTTTGTAGTTTATCCTTTTTGGATTTGAGAGACCTCATGGGTTCTCTGGGTCCATACTGTGTATTGTTATACTCACACCAGCACAAGCTATGACGGCACCTTGTTGTGTCTAGTGCAGATGATAGACAACGCTAACTGAGTACGAGGGTTCCTGGACTGGAGACTGCTCAAAGGTGGACCTTTGACGAGGTGATCCATAGAGATGATCGTTTGAGAGTTGTACCTTCCCTTCAGTTTCGATCCTTGGTGGACGTTCATAGGATATGTACTCAGTTTTACTTGTACATTCTAGTTATTCTTGTAAATTCCAGTTGGGCTTGTATTTTGACACCTTTACATTATGTACACACCCTGGTTACTATATATTTTACTTTGTGATTTTATCTGCTTGTGTGCTTTTTTTGTGTGAGTTTAAAGATTATAAAAGCAAAACCTTCTCGTTTTAGGGGATACGCCTTTCGGTGCTTGTCTCCTATCCCTGGCCTATAGAAGGCAGGCTTGGGGTAGTCACGACACGGGCCCTAGGGGACGGGTCGTGACATCTACCATTAACCAACTCTATGTGCCTTAAGAAAATCTTTTTATTAAATATGATTTAAAAATCATACGTAAGTGAATGAATCAAAATGATTAGTTAGTGGTAATTATATCAAAAACGGATACATTCATGTCCTACAAAATAAATAAGGGAGAGATGACATGCATGCAGACATATTTAATTTAATAATATATAATTAAAAAACAAAAAATTAAAATTAATTTAAATTAAATCAACACAAACATAAATACATTGAAATATCATGATTTTTCTAACACATGCAATAAATATACATTGAAAATAACTGGATAGAAATCATTTCAAATAATTATTTGATAAGATAATCCATGCATGAATTAATCCGATTGATTAACATATTGATCAATTGATTAATATTATATTGTTTTTGTCAAATCATCCAAGATATTCTTATCCCCTATTATTTTAAACAACATAAATATTATTTATTTTAATTAAAATTTTATAAAATTATACATGAAATTGTACATGGAAGAAAATCAATGAGTACATATTCTAACTACTCAGTATGGTCTATATTTTATACAATAAACTCATAAAACATATTTGATACACAACATGTTTAATAATTTTACAATTTTTATTATTATAATAATGAAAAATAGAATAAATGAAAATTACATGCCCTGAATGATTTAATACACACATAGTCATTAGTTTTAACCATCCCTACTAAACATGTAGTTTTTATTATTATGTGAAATAAATTAAGTATTTAATTCAATATAAAACTTAAGGATCGACATGTATTATCAACATAACAACACAATGAACTCTATTTGAGTATTATTGATGTATTAATTAATTAAATTTTATATTTCAATATAATATGGTCAATTACATAGCATGTGATGTGTAGCCACACATTCTATACATTGCATTGATTTATGTCTATTGTAAACAGATGAGGACATAGTGGTTACTTCCAATTGATATTAATGAGATACTTGGTGTGTATTTCATGATTTATAGGTTTCATCGTATTCATATCATTTATTGAATACACACAATGAATTAATTTGAAGACACATCTATACCTCATGTTTTCTTCCTCGAAAAGACATAGACTATATGTTGTGTAAGAAATATAAATGTAGTCTACTGTAGAACAAATTGGTGCCACCTGACATAGTCTAAAAATATTTTATTTAATTCAAATAATTTCTATTTACTATATGATGAACTAGTGAACACATTGTTTTCCTATTGAAATGAACAAGGCTACAAGACATGTGACTGTGTTATAAATGCTAGGGAACATTGTTTTGTTTAGAATGTGTTTTTTAAACATATATATGAGTTCTTCACATGGGTTCTTCATCAATTATTAACAGATCAAGGTTATGTGAGTATGAAATGAAGTGTAATAATAAAGTATCATGAGGATATATTAATAATGAATTTAGTAATCAAATGAAATTTAAATTTTAAATGTCTAACAATCAATAATCAAATAAATAAATAGAAATTCGAATGTGGGAACTATGATACTACATGAATGTTCTGGGTGCTAAAAAATAACTAACTGAGGTTCAAAATGATTTAGAATTTATTAGATTTAACATATTTTCCTTTTTCTAATGTATTTAGGTTCCTTAAAAAATGAAAATATCATGATAAAACATTAAAAAACACGTTGATCAAAGAATATTTGTCACAATAAATTTATAATTAATTTAACTAGAATGAAATAAAAAATAAATCCATATAAAAAGGCCTTTCTGTCCAACATCATTGTGTTTATTTGACCCAAGTAGAGAATACATCTACAGGTGACCCACTCATTCTTATTTGACCTCCAAACAACATCAAAGGTTTTTCTAGATCTAACTGGGTTGATCGGTCATATTGTATTGTTAACATAGATTATTGTAAATATTTTATTGTCTTAAATAATTGTATATGAACACTAATTCTTGAGAATATGTAAGGGAGAGTATAATATCCAAAGATTGATAGAAGAATCTATAGTATTTTAATTGTTCTTTAGATAGAGATAATTAGATTTCCTTACAATGATTTTCCTATGAAATTAACCATAGATCAATAGATTAAAATATTAATTTATCGATTTACGGGTTTGGTTCAATATTATCTAATTTATCACATTTTTTTAATAATATATTAATACGATTAAATAACCATCATTCCATGATGAAATAATATTATTATTATTTTATCATGGAATATGCTAATTGGAGAAATGATAAATTTATTTTACTTTCTTGAAAATTAATATTTATCACAATAATACATCACTCCAAACTTGTTATCCTTGTAATTTTTGGAATACTTGAATAAAAATTAAATTAAATAATTATTAAATAAATATATAAGTATATAACTATTCTATATACCTTAAAATTAATAAATTTCCTTGTGAATAAAGCCTTATATAATTTATTTGGACACTAAATTACGAAGAAAACTATTCAACACACATGAAAATATTATTTATTTCAATAAATAAATCCAAAAACAATTAATTGAGTTCATTAGTAACTCTTATTTTGTAACCATCTAGGCTCTTTCCTCATTAAAATTTTATATTCCAACCAAAATTACTTGATTAATATCATGTAATTGGATTAAAACCCCAATGGAAAATATTTGATATCAGAAATTCAAAAACTATATAATAGTGTAGATAATATTAAATAACCCATTTGTCTTGATGTATCATAAAGTAAGTTGTATAGTTTTATCAGAAACATTAATTCTTGATATACTATTTTTTGATTATTTGGAATGAACATTTATATGTAACAATGTCCATGGAATTTATTTTGACTGTTCTATCCAAATAATAGCTATAAGATAACAACTTCTATAAATAGATTAGGAAAATTGTTCTTTTTCATATTTATCAACAAAATGTTGATCATTATGTACCCAACATGTCTAACATAGCATGAATATAGTGGGTCATAGTTTTTATCAACAAATTTAAGTACACAAGTCCATAATTGTATCAAAAATAATCATAAATTCAATGTATCATTACAAACGCTTATATATATTAATATATGAGGAAATGAAAACATGCAAAAATTTAAGTTGGTTGGTCTATCTTCATATTATATTATCTAAGAGATAACTATGTTAAAACTTCATGAGATTAATCATCATCATATTATGATTAATATCACAAAATAGTTGAAATAATTTAATCCCCATCATAGTTTTTCATTTATTCTGAAGGACCAATATTGAAAAGATATCATCAAATCATCACAGACTTCCTATCATAGTATAGAACTGATATGACATATTTTCGTGTGAAATAAACCATATGAATTTACCAAATTGAAGAAAGGTAGAATACGAATCAATTGGTTTATAGATATATTTAATACTCACTTCTTGGATTATATAAAAAAATTTATAATGTAAAAACTAGTTAGTTGTATATCAAAAATTCTAATAATGTCTACTTTAGGGTAATGCATAACCTCACAGATTCCACATTATATAACTATATGTTTCACCTAAAACTTGTGTAACCACAACTATTCATGGGTAATAGAAATCATAACATTAGATAGTCACTACAATGTAAGGGTATGTAGAATATTACCCTTACATAGTCTCCGCTATGCAAGGCTAAATGAACCATTACACACACATGGCCATTTCATAAGGGTAAATGAAAATTTAACTTCACATAATTCTATAATGAAACACCTCATATATATATATATATCCTTATTATTCTTCCCCTATCCAGAATAACATAGTGAAACCTCCATTTTTATATATCCACAAAACATAAAAAATAAATAAAACCAATCATGATTTAACCCACAAAAAATGAAACATGGCTTAAAGAAATTTATATAAGTAAAATATCTATAAAAATTAAATTTATAACATAAGGTAAGTATGGAAATAAATTTCTACCCAAAAAATGCTGTGAAATTCCCAAAATTTCATGCTTGGAATCACCCACTATTATTGTCACACATTGGCCTTATGTCGATTAATCTTGTCTGACAAAGATCCCTCTATCCCCATCCCAATTTCTTATTCTTCTTGAATAAATTACAACTGAATAATATTTTATTTCCTTATAAAAATTGAGTGAAAATTAATGGGTGAGTAATAAAATATAATTGAAATTTCATGAATTTTATTAATTTAATTTAATTTAATTTCCATACTATTTATATTTCCCTACTACATTCCCAAAACCTGGACCAAGAGTATGTATCTAAAAGTAAATAAATCCCATTACAAATTCAATACCAAAGGTATAAATGAAATAATAGAATATGATAAAAAGTTATTAATATTTTTAAAGGTAATATTCAATATTAACTTTTAAAATATTCAAATATCCAGAAAATATATATTTGAGCAGGTCGAAAAAATTCAATGTTACCCTCATCATTTTACCCATATAAACAAGGGAATTTTCAATCTCCCATGTATATCACTTATCATCCCTAAGAATGTATGGAGGTCCACATACTATAATACTCATTCCATTTTCCATAAATTCATCAATTACATTTCATTCGTTAACAAATAAATCCAATCAATCCACTTATAAGTAACTCCAAAACCCATGGCACACCATTCTTCGTAATCATTTCCACTAATTATTACCATTACTGAATCAACAAGATGGTGTTCTATGACATTTGTCTATACGGATACACCATAATGTCAATCGATAAGTAAATATACAGTTTTGGTTCTCCCCACAAGTTCATTAGTTTATAAATATTTATTTTGATCTATAGTTTTCTCCCCACCATTAATATAGATTTCTGAAATTAATTCAGAATATTACAATAACCTTCTTAGTGAAGTTCCCATCTCTCTAGACCCAATTTCATAAGAGAAAACTAGTTTATCATTCTATGGATGGAAATTATAGAAATCTCTTAGATTCAGGAACTAATTAATTATCTCATTATCTCATCAGAATACAAAAAAACATCCAAATAATCATAAAATTTTTCTATAACCACTATATATTATGAGTTTTACTTCCATACTAATTCCAAAAATGGATCCATGAAAAAATTAGATTATTATCTCACCCATGAATTGGCTCATCTGTGATTAAAATCACTTTTAGATCACCAAATATATATTGATCTTGATTCAAGCATATATTATTCATCTAAAACTATATCTGAATCCCAAATCTGGTACCTCGCACAAAAATGAATAAATATTATTCACTTACATACTAGAATCTAAAACTCACCTCGAAAATCAAGGTAATGGTATCATCATTCACAAAAAAATACTAATTTATGGTTTTTTATCATGGTCCACAAGCAATACAGTAAAACATGTAATGGGTAGATGTGAATGTTCAAATCATATCCTAGTATTAACAAGAAATATAAATCTTTATCCATTCAGGTCTCACAAGAACATCTTCCCAGGAATCCATTGAAAATCCATCGAAATAAGGGTCATACCCTCCAAAAATATTTGTTTCACCCCCATTAGAATAATTCTCCGATTAAAATACTTAAAAACCTAAATAGGTTCTTTAAATATACATGTGTCACCCATCCAGATCAGAACTCATCCATAATGGTTATTCCATGCACTATTTTATCCACATTGTCATCATCATTTCATAGAGGAGACACTCCTCATTTTCATCAAACCCCCACACTTCAAGGCTTTTTGGTGGCCTATTAAATCTGTTGGCTCTCCTCCTACCCATAATTGATATCTAATCCACATACCCGTGACACTATGAGTAATAATTGCACTCCATCTTGATCTCATCCAAACATAACATGCATAAAAACCCATACCAACCTATTATAAAACCTACCTCATGAACCCATTAATAAGTTATTGAATCCTAACTCAGATGATAAATTTCCAAAACAATCATTGCATGATAAAATAATCCATTCAAATGACCCATGATTTTCCTCTTTAAAATATTGAATTTCATGTACGCTTAAACCTATTTCATTGTTACCTATCATCTGAGCTTCATTTAAACATGAAAAAACATCTAAATATGCTCTAACATGACACCACTCAGAAATGAAATCAATTTAGGTAGGGATATTCTAAAACTGATTCTTCCCTCAAAACCATTCCTTGATACTGTTTCCACATATGTGATTTCATTAAAAAATATCAAGCCATAACATTGAATATTACTTTTATCCTATTACACAACGCACAAAACAATATAAATTCATGAAGCATATGCCCATGGTTCCTATATCTAAGGTACATGAAAATATAGGGTAAACACTCTCTCGGGGTAGCCTCACATATGTTACACATATTATCTAATACATAGTACTTGAATCACCTATCCTAAGTAGTATCTAATGAAAATAGAGATTCTAGCCTAGTTTATTGGGAATATCTCTAATAAGACATAGCTCATGGGAAACACCTCTCTATTCCCATTTCAAATAATCCATAGCAACTGACATGCCAAATCACCCACTCTAGGGTCTCACAAAACAATATCTGGAACAACATTTCAATTCATCGGCATACTAGGACACTAATTCTTATGATAAATCATTATATAATACTAATTTTTTAATATTATAGTCCTAGGATGATCCTCATTGAGGCTCCACATATGGGATCTATGCTCTTTATGATCACCTTCTCTTAAATTTCCATTTATATATATATATAACAAAATAACTATTAGATAATCTATATTATTTATACCATGGCCATATGGTCCCGTTCTATATAAATCCCCTGAAGCTATATAATAATTAATCATATAGGTTCTTAAAATAATATTAATTATCTAATCCTATTTATTTTAGAAAAACTTTAATGTAATAAAATTACTTTACATACAGACTAGTGTTCATCTAAAATCCCATACATTTAATTATCGTAAAATAACCATCAATGAGAATTTCATTTTATATCAATACGATCATTCAGAAGAAAAAATCATTTCATGGTTTAGTTGGGTATAATTCCACAAAAAATATATTCAATGAAATTATGTATAATTCATTTTTTGACTTTGAACAACTAGACCATCATAAAATTGATATCATGTAATTCCCCAACACTAGAAGCCTGGAGCCAGTGAATTATTTTATTACATTTTCATGATTATAATGAATCCAATACGGAATGACCGATCTGATTAATAGTCTTGGAATGATAGATTACATACATGAAACCAATAATAATTGGGAAATAGGAAATAAAACATGATTCATAAAAAATTAAATACACCACATCTATGAAATCCTAAGAAATGTTTTATTCTTTATAAAATGGGAAAGAAAACATAATAAGCGCGAGCTAAAAAGATCAATAAGGTAATTTAAATAAGATAAAATAATAAATCAATTAGAATAAATTAACTTTGAATGGTAAATAATTGATAACCCATTCCATTTAAATTACAAGATAAATAAACCTCTATATTGAAAGGTAAAATACTAGAACATAAGAGATTAATCAATAAAATGAGAAAGATGTGAATAAATAGATAAGTTTAAACCAAATATCAAGGATTAATGATAATAATAAATGAATTCTCAAAAATATAAATTCCATTTATTAGATGTCATGTTTATTGATTTATTAAAATTTATATAGGGGAAGATAGGTAATGAAATTGGATAGCATTTAAAGTACAATAGAAAATTCCTAAAGAAAATATTATTTTAACGCACTAAAGCATCACATGGAACATTAAAATTTTTTGAAAAATTATCTCATTTTAGAATTAAATTTATATTAAACTTAAAATATCATTATTATAAGGATATTGATGATATAACATGTTAATGGAAATTATATATATAATATATAAGTGAATTGGTGCATAAAAACAAATAACTGTCAAAGGAACAAAAATTCAGACGAAATCCTTTAGCTTAACCTTCATTTTTTTGTTTAGTCGTCATTATCCTCTTATAGATTGGGTTAAAATATGTTAATAAGTTTTAGAAAAATAATAATCATTTTTATAATATCATATATTTATTGTTTATAATATTTTATAAACTGTTTGTGAAAACTCATTAATTATTTTAACTATTTTTTGTGTTGATGACGAAGATTGTCGAGTATGTTTTGAATTTTCAATTATTATTCCTATTAACTATATATTGATTTCATAAAATCTTTATTTTAAACAATTACACAATTATCATATATATTAAGTACACATGTTTTATAATAATCCATTATATTTGGATATAAGAAGTGATATTCTTGACTCATAGAGAAAGTGGAATGTACGTATACCTGAACACTAATTCCATTTATTTTTCATATTAAATGAATGAAAAGATACTAATAAATATTTATATTATTAATCTAGAATCGAATTTATTTTTTATATTTTTTATAGTTTTAGGAAAACCATCCTTTACACATTCCATGTATAGGATGAATGAGTCATATCGCATTGAGGGGGTGGTAGTCCACACATCTTGTAATAAAATTATCATATTTACCCAATATGAAAATAATAAATGTATATAACAAATAAAATTTATAGAAGAATAAGTACATTATTTATATCATAAATATCCTGTTTATAAATTATTTCCATCATAATGTCCATGATGATAGGTGGTAAAGGAAGAAATGAACAATCATTGTTTCATGAGGCAGTAGTTTGTAGTATATAGAAACATTATGTTTGTTACCCATTAGATGGATGCGTTTATTAGTGTAGGTATAAAAATAAGAATAAAAACATCATAGTATATTTATGACAATGGCTTTTCATACATTCATGGAATAATAATATTTGACTGGTTAGATAACAGAAATAAAACTAAAGAACTTATGAAAAGATCTCATCTTTTAATCAGGAAAGTCATTTTGTTTTTAACCAATGGAATTTCTTAGATTAATTTAATCCCAATGGGAGACTTATAATATGGTGGGAGTAATTTTTAATATATATTTGGGATGATATTTTTCTAGCCAATGTGGATTGATATGTGTTAGTAATATATAGTGTTCTTAACTTTTTATTGGGGAGGGGAATTGTCTGTCTTGTAAATACCAAAAGGTATTCATTAATGGGAGGTCTACCTTACTTAAAGTGCCTCAAAATAATAAAAATAATAAATTAATGGGTAATAATGGATGATTAAAACGTCCACCTCCCACAAATATGTTGATTTTATAATTTTGGCACGTTAACTTATAAGATTGACCAATTTTATCATTTTTGTTTTTATTAAATCATATACTTTTTTCAGCCTATGTAATATAACAATTAAAACTGAAATAAAGTGAGATTTAAGAAAAAAAATTACAATGAATTATTAATATGATATCTAATTTATGAAATATAAATCCCATTTCTTGTGAAATATTTTTAAAACAATAAAACGTGACGCACTAAAACACTGCTTGAACATGGAAAATGTTAGCAATATTTTTAAAATACAAGGGTATGTATGTAAATTATTATTGATAAAATCGTAAATTAGTAGACCATATTAAATTTTTATTAACACATAAAAATAAAATTAAAGAAAAAATATTACATTAAAACCTTTGTATCAGGATATATTCATATAAAATAATAGTTAATGAGAATAATTAAATCAATATACTTCACTTTTAATATTTCTAGTATCTTTTCTTTTACATAGTTTTTAACAAAATATTCATTAGGTTGTCATTTATTAAGCATTTTAATTAAAAAATAATCACTAAATATTAATGATAAATTATTATGATAATATTAACACATTTATATTTCATAATGATGTGTGTAACATAAAATATGACTTTTATAAATATATCAACCTTTTTAAAATTTTAAATGTAAGGAAAGTTATTTATTTTATCCTTTCATTACTTAATCTTTTATATAAATAAAATACAAATAATAATATCCCAATAAACCATAAAATTAGATCCAAGTGGGAATATTGTAAAATCATTGGAATACAATAGAATTATGAAAAGTGTTCAGGTCATTTTAGTCCATAATGTTATTTATTTTCTCCTTCTTACGATTAATTTTACCATCATCATTGTAATTAATTTTAATAAATTAGAACTATTTTTTGGTCAAAAATTAGGATGATCATATAAGAAAAAAAGTTTATAAATATTTCAACCGTTGTTTTGTTTTGTTTTTTTTAATTTGAATCATAAATGTGGGAAAAAGTAGTTTAATGCTAATCCCACAAACATAGAGAGAAATCGGGTTTTTAATATAAAACCGATCAAAAGTTCGATTAGATTTTATATATAATTTCAATATGAAAACTATTCCAATGACATAACACAGATAAATATATGTATAATTGATCTATTTTGATGTCACTAATCTATTTAAAAAATAATTTTAAACAGATAATTTCTTAAATGAAATGCCCATTTTATTTAAAATGCATTATTTTTACAATTCATCAAAAAATGAAACTTCTAAAAAATTAAAATAATCACTCTAATATATTTTTTTCTATAAGATTCCAAAAAAAAATTATTTTGAAAAATAATATTTTTAATATTTATAAAATTTTGTTTTAAAATAGGTACTTCCTTAAAAGGTGGTAAAACTCAATTTTTTGTGTAACAAAACTAACAAGGTGTCATGGGAAAAGTAAGAGTATATTTTAATTTCATATAACTATGATAAAAACTATTTCAATTTTATTTTAAAATGAAAACTATTTTAATGGGTTTGAGTGTTTCATTCTCCTACCATAATTTAATTGAATCCTCATAATTTTTAATTTATCTCATAAATCAATTGATAGATATTTGGTATTACAATTTTTGAAAAAAAATATTATATATTGGGTTAATAAAAAAACTTATTAATATGTGGTAAAGGAAATATGAATTTCACCAAAAAATAGGCATTAGTATAATATATTATTATAGGAAAAAGTGGACATTGAATGGAAATCTTACTATCATGTTCAGATGGAGAGTGACAAATAACATGTTTGGCTAAATATTGTTGATCGAAAAACCATTGACCAACAGTTTGAATAAATGTCAATGATATCATAAAAAAGATGATGAAAACAATTTTTAAATAGCCTTTTTCTAGGGTTTTGAAATTATTTCCAACTCTAGGAATATATGTAAATTTATATTTCCACAATCATGATAATTTTCTTCTATAATACCATGAACTAATTCTACATCACCTATAAGAACAAGATTCTTCATATAATTATTTAAAAAATTAATATCTAAAACATCATTAAAATATCATCAAAAAAATACAAAAAATGTAAATGATTCCAAAATATTGTGATATAACAATTTATAAGGAAATTATAAATGAACATATCATTAGATTTTGATCAGTGTAAAGTAGATATTTAATCACGACATTTTGAATAGGTGAACTCTTTTATCAAGTATACTTTTTAAAATATGGTAACAATGTGAATTACTAAAAACATTACCAAAATAATAAATTCTTACAAATTCCTTAAGTATGAAATTTTTTATAAGATATAATCCATTAATGCCAAAGTCTGGTATATAAAACATCTCAAAAAGTCGTTAATTAGTTCCAAGGATGCCATCACATGTCAAAATAAATCATTTATTCTTCATTATCTCCATATCAAGAATATATTAAGAATTTTGTTTCCCTCAATAATAATTTTCTAAAAATTTAACTTGGTAGTAAATTATATTAATTGGAACCTTTTGGTATATGGCCCTAAATAATTAATGAATAATTACAATATTAAAATCCTTATATATTCCATAATCAGTACATTACTGATAAAATATTCAAATGACATAATACATAAATATGCATAGTAATCATTCATCATCATCTGAAGAAGTTTTATAACTTGATCCACATCCAATATAATTATTTTTGTTTTATTTATTTAATTCTTGAGACATTGAGTTGCATAGTGTCCCTTCTCCTTGTAGTTGTAAAATTGAATAGTAGAATTTATCTATTCGTTATCATTATTTAGAATGTGGAACCTTATCCCCACAATGATTATAAATTACAATTCCCATTATGCATTTAACAAGATGATTCTTTCTACAGTTATCACATGTTGGAAAATCCTTCTTTTCCTTATTCCTTGCATCCATCCTTTTCACTTCTATACTCTTCTTCTTTTTCTTCCCTTCAATGCTATAAGATATGAGTAATTATTTACTAAAATTGTTATAACAGAAATCTAATTACTCATATGATGAAAATACTTGTTAGAATATTTACCATAGAAATTTTTTCAGAGGATTATAAAAGATATGGTCCTTCTTACTCTTCATATAACGTGCATGGGAGGACTTCACATTCCATTTAATATATGAACTTTCAAAACAAGTGAATATACAATATTAATTAACAAAATAATAGTGTATAATTCCAAATATGTTTTAGAAAAAAAAAATTTATGCATCTTAAATCATAGAATCATAATTTTCAGTTTCATTGGTGAAAAATATACATTCAAATAATTCATAATGGATGTTAATAAATATATAAACTATCCAAAGCGTACCCCCAAGAGTGTCAAGAATAGTGTGTAGTAAGGCCTATTTTTCTATACTAGGTTACTCCGAGTCGGGAATGGCCTCATTGTCATTGTTGTTACACCTTGGTACATCTGAACAAGAACCGCATCCACTTATAGTATCCATATATGGATTTATTTCTATAAATATCCACATAATCACTATATTACCAGAATTATAGGGAATTATTTTATTAGTACTTAACATTCTATCCTAGGATTATCTTCCATAATTAATGTTTTCTAAAATATAATTTTCATGGTTGTTTCTGAACATCATTTGAAACCAACAATAACACCCCTACCCCAAAAGACCGAAGCTAGTGAATTATTTTATTACATTGGAACGATTAAATGGAATAAAATACTGAAGGAAATATTAGTTTATTTAACATGGAAATTTAGAATATATTCACAATAGAAATAATACATTGGGAAATATTTTATAAAACATAATACACAATATAATGAAAAAAACAGTGTCTATGAAATCTTATTCAATGTTTTCTTCTTCATGACATAATGAAAAGAAACATAAAAAGGGTGCTCACGAATACTCTATAAGGGTACGTCAAAAAAATAAATAAGGAATCAGCTATAATAAATTAACATATAATATTATATAAATGATAAAAATATTCCATTAAAATAACAATATAATGAAATATCAATATATAAGGGTATGAAACTGGAACACATGCCATTAATCAAAAAACCAAAAATGAAGTGAATCCACAGATATGTTGATGAAAAATATCATCGGTAAATAATGGTAATAAATAAATTCCAAAAAATATGTATGATTATTTATTGTTCACCATGTTTATTCAGTATATAGAACCATTACTATAAAGACCTTTCACAAATAATGTTCAACATTCATGGAAATGGTAGGCCATACATATATATTAACACTACATCCATTTATTTTTCATATTAATATAATGAAAATTTGTTTATAAATATTAATTTTATAATTAAAATATCATATAAATTTCATATATGTTACATAGTATTTCTATAACTATCCATTATTAATTCCATCTATGGGATGAATGAGTCGTGTAACTATGAGGGGGCGGTAGTCCACACTTCCTCAAACAAAATTATCATATTTCCTCAAGATGGAAAGATTAAATTTTTGTTCTAAATAAAAATTACAGATGATTAATGGCATTATAAATTTCATGTATACCATATATAAACAAATTTTTCATCATAACGGCCACCCTGAGATATGGTAATGGAAAATTAAACCATCATTGTTTCATGAAGTAGTAGTTCACTACACAAAGAAGCAATACCTTTTTTACCTACTTGATGGATGCATGTGTAATTTTACATGAAAATTTATCATAAAACATCCTAATATATTTACTATACAATGGTTGTTATATAAGCATGTAATAATAATATTTGAGGTGTTAGAGAATGGAAATAAAATGAAAGAGTTTAATGGAAGACGTTACCTCTTAATCAGGTAACTCTTTTCGGTTTTCACCAAAGGGATTCCATAGTTTTATTTCTTCCCAATGGAAGGATTATAGGATTCGGTTATGTATGAATGGGTAATATTTTTAAATATCTTTTCCAGCCAAAGTGGCTTGAGAGGGGTGAGTAAGGGGTAGAGTTATTGAATTTTTATTATGGAGGGGGAGTGTCACTCTTTTAATTACATAAAGTTATTCAATAATGGGAGCTATGACATACCTAAAGTATCTAGATAATGTTCAAATGATGAATTAAATTAAAATAATATTTTATTAAATCATCCAAAAAATACTTTGATTTTAATATTTCATCTTCTTAACGAATATGATTCATGAATTTTATCATTTTGGTTTATATTAAAGAACATTGTTTTCCATCCTATGTAATTGAAAAACTAAGAATAAAATAAAATGTTATTTATTAGAATAAGTAGATTCATTTGTTTTAATATTATATATTAATTATAAAATAAAAATATCATGTTTTTAGAAATTAATTTTAAAACAAGCGCAGGTGTGCACTAAAACATTGCTTGAACCTGGACTATGATACCAACTTTTTTACAAAATATGGGTCAATATGTTAATTATAAAATATAAATTGGTTAATTAATATAGAATATTGAACATTTATTAACAAATAAACCATAATTTGAATAATATATGATTTTTATTAATTTTTAATTATTTAATAAATTTCCATTTATAGTAAAATAATAATAATTTCAATTGTGAAATAATTTATTTAATTTTAATTTAAAAATATGAAAAAATATATTTTAATCCAAATAATATATGTTTATACCTATTTAATATGATATATTCATCTATATAAATAATTAGTTACAATAATTAAGTCAATATACTTCATTTTTAATATTTATAGAATCATTTATTTTAGTTAATGATTAACTAAATAATCTTTATGTTTCTATTTCATAAGAATATTATGTAATAAAATAATTAATAAAAAGAAATTATAAATTATTATGATGATATTAACACATTTATATTTCAATAAGATATGTATAATCGATAATATTTTGTTTTTACATATCTTAATGTTTTATAAATGTTAAAGCTAAGGAATATTCCATTTGTTTCCTTACATATCTTTTATACAGGGATCTTCTATTTAATTATATCTAATTAAACCATAAATTTTGAACTGATAGGCTATATGGTCTAATTATAGTAAAAACATTTATTTTGGACTAGTTTCTAGGTCATTTTGGTCCATATGAATAATGTATAGTCCCTTATTAGGCATAATTTTACTTTAATCGACATAATTAATTTTAATCACATTCACAAGTATTTTTGGACAGAAATTAAGTTTATGTTATTAGAACAAAAATATTATAGTTATTAAAATAGTTTTTTTCATTTTTAAAAATTAAAATAATAGAATAAGGGATATTAAGAGTAATGCTAATCTCGGAGATGTGGCAAGAAACTAGGTTTTTAATGCAAAACATTTAAACAATTCAATAAGTGTTTACATCTAATTACTGTAAAAAATTTGTTCCATTAAAAAAAATTGGATTAATATCTATATTATTGATCTATTGTGACAATAATAACTAATATAAAATATAATTTATCACTAATAATAACATAAATGAAAATCCCATTTCAAATTAAAAAGAAGTATTTTACGATTCATAAAAAAATAAATCTTCTTAGAAAAATACAAATAATATACCCAAATATAATTTAAAAATTTAAAATCCCTAAATTATGTTAATTTTGAAAAATAAATTTTAAATATTTATAAAAATTTATTTTTAATATAGATACCTCATTAAAAGGTAGTAATATCCACATTTGTGTGTAAAAAGCTACCTTAGTGTTGTGGGTAGAGTGGGCTTATATTGGAGTTGTTTATATGTGTGATAGAAAAATAAATAAATATATTTGAAAAGGAAAAATATTTTAATTTCGTTTGGTGTCACATTCTCCATATCTAAATTAAATTTCATCCTCATAATTTAAACCTGATACCAGAAATCAAGTGAGTTTTATTTGAAAATAATATTGTTGAAAAAAACATATCGTTAATTGGTTTAATAACACATCTTCTAAATAAGAAGGAAAATAAATATGAATAAAACCAAAAATCATTCCATTTATATAAGATATTATTAAGGAAAATTCTGATATAGAATATAAATCAATCTATCACGTTATGATGGAGAGTGATAGAGAACATGTTTAGCTGAATGATTTCAGCCACAGAACAATAAACCAGAGGTGTAAATAAAGGTCATGTATATCATCAAAAATGATGATAATTTGGAATAATATTTTTCCATACCCATTTCCAAAATTTGACATAATATTTCACACTCTGAAAATAAATTTAAATATATTTTTTTATAATCATAATCTTTTCCATCGAATAGTCCTTGAAATATTTCTATTTCACCTCTTATCTGTAGATTCTTTAATATAGTGAAGAAACACATTAATATATAAAAACTCATTCAAATATAAACATACACTAATTTATAAATGGAAACATTTTACAAAATTATTGTGATATAACACATTATGTGGAAATTCAATATAGACTTATCATTAGACATTGATCAATATAATGTACATCTTCAATCATCACATTCGTAACATGTGAACACCATCATAATATTTTCTTTTTAAATATGTTAATATCATTAATTACCATAAACATTTAATAGAAACATGCATTCATAATTATTCCTTAAGTAAGAAACCTGTTATTTTATATATTCTATAAATATAAAAGTGTTATGTAGACCATGACATGAATCAACCTGTGTCGACCCTAAACAGGTCACCCGACCAGATCTGTTGAAGGGCTCGAGAGGTGTTACCAAACCTCACGGGTTAGCAACAAGCACTGATGGCATCATCAGAGCACACAAGGGAATGATTTTCACCATTAAGTGAATAAGAAACTATAACTAAAATAAACAAAAAAACCCAAAATATATATATAATAGAACTGAAAATCATTGGTACAGTGGCCTAAAAAGTCCCACTGAACAGTAAAACTAAACCGACCAAACATGATGACCAAACCAACTCCAAGTGACCACATAAGTCCCTCACTAACACAACAATCGCATGTTGCCAAAGCAAATGGAACTCAAGTCGAATCCTGCACAAGTGATAAAAATAGAAACGAACTATGTGCATGAGTATTAAAACATAATAGGATATTCCAATAATCTATTCCTAATACACTTATATTTAAATAAACGAAACATCTATTTTCATGTTTGAACTACAATTATTTAAATTAAGTTTTTCTTTTCATTACTCTAAAACAGAGTATGATTCATTTCCATTATTTACATTGAAAACCCCAAGTCACTCTATCAATGAGAAATTACCATTTTGAAGGGGAAAGTGATGTTTTAATATTCAATTTTCACAAAAAGGATAAGAACATTTCCTTATGATCAATTTTCATAAGACACATTAAATCCTCACATCACATTACAGTGAAAATAGTACACATGAATGTGCTATAGTAGTTACACAAAATGGGAAATAAAATGAAAATATAGATACATGTAGGACATTTAACACTGCAAGATATAAGAATGAGTAGATATAGGTGAACCCAGGAGATCAAGAACAAACCTGAACACACTAATACATAAAGCTACATCCCCGTTGTCATGCCACACATGATGAAAATCAAGACTTCCGAACACCCGGATACCCTAACTCATGATAGAATGAGGGGCCCAATCCCATAGTAATATACCTAAATATTTTTCCACTTACTATGGGTCTCTAGTTTGTACATTAACTACCATTTCATAAATCTTTATTATATAGTTCTCTCGATATACCTGCTCCCCATTTTTCATGCATATAAAAACGTGGTTATCCAACTGATTCAAATCAAGATTCATATCACACACACACACAAACATACAGAACTACACAGACACACACACACACACAGACAATAATCAACAGCATTCACCACCAAGAGCCACTATAAGGACATATATCATGCCTTCAAATAAACAAAACATGAAGAGTCCAACCCAAGGAACTCTGATAATGCATCACTGAGATTCAATTTCAAGGACATCACATCAATTTCATACACATACATTTAATTACAAACTTCGATATGAGGTTTTCATAATTAATCAATTTAATTATTTTCACAATGATGACAAAAGGTCGTTAAACATTCTTCGAAAACCAAAATGTATTACTAATAATAAAGCAAAATTTTTTAAAGAATTGAAAAAAAAACATTTCCAAATAAAAAAATTTATATATTCCCCCAAAATATTCAGATTAGATATCAAAGGCACAAACATTTTCATAAAAATTCCAAATGGCCATTTATCAGCAACACGTGTTAAACACATTAAACCCTAATAACCATTTTTATAGAACCAAAACAACTTTGAAACGCCATAAAATGACCCAAAAATATCATATTTCATGCTTAAAATATAATAAAAAAATCAAAAAAAAAACATTTGTATATCAAATTTATCATATAAACTCCAACCATGCACTTTTTCACAAAATATGAATGCACTCTTTAATGAACAATTCCAATTAACACCCAAAAAAGAATAAACCCCATTTTTCATGACATAAATCCATTTAAAAAAATAAATCATATTTTATATATTGAATCTAGGTGTTAAATCTTATTGAACATTTAAAAAACACACATGGTGAACATTTCAACAAAAACAACATAATTCTCACAAAACATGGCATAAAGTACAATCCATTCACTCCAAATAAATTATTATAGTGTTTTGAAACAATACCAAGAATATATATAATGTCCAAATAGATTGAAAATTATGTATAAAAAATTATAAAATCATGTGCAATGGGAGACTTACCTCAAAGCCACTGTGCATTGACAATGAATATCCCAGAACGCTCTGTGAGTGTTTCAAAACTCCAAAACTTGGATGAATAACCCTAAACAATATAAAACACCATTTAAAACAAGAAAAATAAAAGGGAAATGGCATAAACAAGGTTTGGAGAGTGCTGGTCATAGAGGAGTCAACCAAGGGGGGTTCAGTATGAGAAAACAAGTCGCTGAAAAGGGTGCTTATCGTAGAAGGACCGGATGGAAGGGTGTGCACTGCTCAGAGGAGGTTCGTGCAGCTGAAGGTGGGTTATTGAGGATTTTCATGCCAAGAATGTTTGAGGTAGTGCTAGATTGGGTGGGAAATATCAGATAGGGCTGTCGGATGGATAAGGGGGAGGCCCCTGGTGCATTTTATGTGCATAGGGATGTCGTAGGAGGGGGAGATGCCGACCGGAGGACACACACGCTAGAAGGGGAAAGTGAGGAGGCCCCTGAAAAGGGTCACTATATAGAGAGGTAGCACCCCAAATCTAGGGGAGATGGGAGGAATGGTCATTCTAGTAAGGGGTGGGTGGTATCTCAACAATTAGGGCTTCATTTCATTTATTACATTAGAAAAACCCTTAAAATAAATGATTTAAAACTATCTGAAAAAATAATAATGGAAATTATAACAACTCAGCACTAATAATAATAATTATAATAAGAATAATAATAAAATGGTGATAAAAATAATAAAAAATCATTTTGTATTTTAATATTAATCAAATTAATTACAATTCTATTTATTTGAAAGAATCCATGCGGTCTGCGCACTGCATAGGTGGCCATGCGTGAACCATGTTCTAACTCATGTCTCCAGAAACTATTGCACGTGTGCTAGAGCTAACAACATGGTCATTGCTGATCGTGTTGGGCATGTGCACGGGCTTAGAATCCCCTGAAAGTACTAGGAGTAATAATAATAATAGTAATAGTAACTAATAATAATAATAATATAATAATAATATTAATAATCTGAATAATAATAATATTATTATTATCTTTATTAAAATGGCTCAATATTTTTCCCATTTTCTTTTCTTTATCATAATTTCCCATCTCAATATTTAATTTGTTAACTGGTTACTTAGCAGGCCACATGATATTTTGATAAATTCACATGGCTAAATTTCTACCCTACACATGCACTGGACATTAAGATGCTTACAACACTTATTTATCAACAAAAAACAATCATTCAACTAGACCACTCCCCCACCTTGAAAAAAAAATTCAAAACCAATAAAAACTAATTATATAATAGATAAAAATTATTTATAATGTCATGCTGGGACAATTCTCATTACCATAAAACATTCTTCCCCAAAAATCCACTACACCTTCCACCTAATTGATCCACACCTATGTATCCCACATGAAAAGATAAAACCTCTCAAGATGAAGAAATTTATCCAACTACCAATCGATCTTAACCTCATTTCCCATACCGAGAAACCACCCATAGACACTACATGAGAACAACGAGGAAGTTCAAACGACTGCATCCACAAACAATCCATAACACGATCGTTAGTGCTTCTCCCATGAACCCCATCATTTACCAAAACTGATAGGGGAACTCAATGATCAAAAGCTTTAAAAGAAGGAACTTCTACTAGATCAAAGAGAAACCAAATCAAAAATTGATCACCAGTAGAGGGGGAGCCCATACCGACTACCCACCATTAGGAAAAAACTTGAACCGAATAATTTATATGATAAAACTGAATGAGACCTGCGGTGGGTCTCCCCACCATTAAAGACCAACTAATTATGACCAAATATTAATTTGACATAAACTATATCATGGGCTCATCCATATAGGACAACCAAAGTTCCATTACAATGGAATATCAACCCATGCTAAGAAGAACACAACATGATTATTTAAATAGCCCACTCCCAAATGTAGGGGATGATAACTAAGCCAAAACTTCTTCCAAGAACCGAAAACCCCCAACATAGAAAGATAGGATGGAAGGGGAATAATTTTAGGACCACTGAAACCATTTTATAAAAATACTCATGACTCATAACCTCAATATGGAAACAAACTAAAGCCTCCATGGAATCACATGTGTGGTCAATGCGATGACACTGATCCGACCATTAAAGCCATAAAGGCACAAATACTGATATTTTGAGAGGGGTATATCCATTGCACTCTTTGCAATAAGAGGGAACATGAAGTGATAGTGAGTAACGTCCAGACCCCAGAATCTAGGAGCAGATGCATTATTTTAATGCATTGGCTTGATTACAAGTAATCAAGTCCCGAATGACCGATCTATTTTGTAGTTTTGGAAACAAGATACATTCATAATTTCGACACTATAACTTGAAAAGAAAAAAAACACTAATTAGTCCATTAGAAACATCCAAGATTCCAAGATTATTCCGAAAAGTCACTCATAACTAATCTCTTCATATCACGGGAAAATGAAACATGAGAAAGGGGTGAGCTCAAACGCTCAGTAAAAGTATGCAATATAGAGAAAGATAACATAAACATTATGCATGGTGAATAATTGAAAACAGGTGGCTTTAAAAATAATAAACATTAAAACTTTATGGCATGAATATGAACTGAGTAAATAAATCCATAATAAAACATAGTCCTGGGTATTCTACTAGTCGAATATCCACATGAAAAGCAAATATCTAATCACATAATGAGGGAATGCATAATGCAGGACATCATAACCACATAGTCAAGGCCTTATGCCAAGACTATAAAAAAGATTTTGTCAGGGCCTTGTTCTAGGACACTAGTTTGTCTCATGAGACCTACTGATTCCTCGAAGATCTATAGTGGCCTCAACATGTCACTACTAATTCTAATGAATTCCTCATATGAAAATTTTTATACATAACAAAAACATTCAAATTACAACTAGCATATGCAATGTTAATACTTTATCCCCAAACCATGAATGGTATAAAAATATCACATCTATAGTCAAACATAACTCATTCAATACAATATGGGATATTGTATTGTAACAGATTAACCACAATCAAGAAAAATATAGTATATTTAAATAGATGAAAATAATCATCAAAGCTATATTAGAGGAATATCCCCCTTTTACTTGAAAACATTTAAAAGTCACACTATTTGTCAAGAAGATGCTTAAAAATAGATTTTTGGATCATTGTGTCCCATACCACTTTGAAACATTTAAAAGTAATTTAAATTAAAAAACATTAATTTCCATATAAATAAATCCTTAAAACCATTTTTTAAAAAATGACATTAATGAGAAATATTTAGAAGAATAAAATTTTAAAACATTTATAATGATATTTTAGTTAGAGTTCCGATCCAAATGAGAGATGCTTGAATTAAAATAATTGAGGTAATAAAAACATAATAATATCATGAGAATAAAGGGATTTATGATATATTATGTCAAAATACAATATATTAACTAAATAAATGTGAATTGTCACATAACAGCAAAGAAGACTCAATGGAATGTAAATTTAGATGAAATCCCTTATAAAGACAGTATCCTTTTATAAAGTATAAATAAATCACATAATTATGTGTGAAAATTATAAATATACTCAATATTATTGTTTATTATGTGTAAATCAATCATAGGATATTCAAACATATTTTTGTAAAAAACAACACCAATGACATGGATGGTTAACTCAATGAATAGAAATTGAGTTAAGATCAAGTTTTTATCAATGAATTGAGAAATTATAAATTTAGTGATTATGTGTATCAAAAGTATATCCACATAAAGGGGAGTTTAAATTACTAGATAAATAATAAATAGTGATTCCACACATAATGTTGGAGTAAAATAATCAATGAAGTATGCTTAAAGCCCACTGAGTGGAAATTGGAAATTGAAATTCCCATTCCGATTTAACAACTTATGAAACATAAAACCCATGAAATAAAGATCATACAAAGAATATTTAAATACCCATAAATTAAATTATATTACACCAAGAATAAAATCATGTACAGTACATATGCCACACAAAATAAAATAGTGGCCAATATAGCATGAATCTCACGGGAATAAAAATGGAGATGAAAATCCCTTACTTCTTTGTAATCAATCGAGTCGTATGACCAAAAGTTAGTGACCAAAAAATGAATCACAGAATACCGTGAATATAAACATAATAATCATAATATATAACAAGTTTCAGTACAAAATACACCACATGAAATAAATAAGTGGCGAACAATGGAAATCTCATGGAATTAAAAGTGAGATAAGAAACCCCTTAACTCAAGTCCGACATATCTTGTAAGTTCCTTGTTCTTTCAGAATAATAAACATAAGTTAATTTCTAATTGATTACTAATATTTTGAAAGTTTATTATTAATTTTATATCACTTATTTCCATGCAATAACAACTAGTTAATTATTTGAGTTCATATTGGATATTTTATCGATGTTCGGAACTTGAGTCAAAAATGAACTTGTTATAATTACAATTTTTCCATGTGGTAAAAATTCCATTACCTTCAGAATGATATTAAATATTTATAAATAACATATATATTATTTATACATTATATATATATATTTATTACAGTACATAACATTTGGATATAAGAAATGAAATGTACCATTCATGGAGACAGTAATATATACGTACACATAAACACCACATTCATTTCTATTTTTTATTCTAATGGAATTAAAACATAATGATAAATGGGTATATTATAATTAAAGTATAATATCATATATAATATCATTAAGTCCATCCTTTATACGTCCCACATAAGGAATTAAAATGTCATATCATTTTGAGGGGGTGGTAGTCCGCACCTTCTCAAATTAAATTGTCATGTTTTACCCATAATGGAAACCATAAAATAATTATATAATTTGAAAATAATGAAGCATAAATAAAACATAAACATAATATATATATCATATATAAATAAATTTCCATTTTAATGGCCACCATGAGAGGCGGTAGGAGATAATCGAACAATCATCGTTTCGTGAAGCATTACTTTTCCATCCACAGAAACAATATGTTCTTCACCCATTAGATGGAGGTTTGCGTAAGTTTAGTTCGTATAATTATAATAAAAACATCATAGTATATTGAGGATACCAGTTTTGTTATAAAATAATGTAATAAAAAGTGTTTAGGGTGTTGGAGAAGTAAAATAAAACAAAATAAAACAAAAGAATTTAAGAGAAAGTGTTACCTTCAATTTTGGCAACATCCTTTGGTTTGAACCAAAAGGAATTCTTGAAGTTCCTTATCCCTAAGTTAAGGATTTAAGATGAAGAGGGGGATCTTGAGAGATTATTTTGGAAGTTTTTGGACGATCCAATGGGCTTGAGAGGTGTGTGTAATGGGATAGAAGTGGTGTCCTTTTATTAGGGGGAGGAGTGGCACTTTAGGAATGTGTGAAAATATTATTTTATTATATAGTGATATTCGGTTTCTAATTGTCCAAATATAATTAAAAAAAATGATAAGATGACTCATGGTCGAAATAAAATCATCAAATATGAAATGGACAGGTTTTGGATATTATTTTAATATTAATAATCATATTTATTTAAATCATTTATTAATGAGGTAAATACTACATCATTATTGTGTCCTAAATAATGTAATTTATTTTATTTATAAAAATTAATAAAAAATTACTATAATGTAGGAAATATTTTTATCTTTCCAATTATTATTTATAGTCGAAAATATGACTCATATAACCCCATGTAAAAATTGATATACTAAATGATATTTGTTAATTCCATTTCTGTCTTTACATTAAGTTAATGAAAATAAAGTGTCATTATCATTATTAAGTGAAACCATGGGGCCTCAAAAACGACCCAAGGATGCCCATGGTCGGTAATGAATAATAAAATATGGTTTGTACAAGTTTTAAGATAATTTTGTGTTATTATAATAATCCTTTTTACCTTGTTTACCCTATTTACCTTTAACCGCTGTAAATAAAAGTCAAAAGTTACTATTCATAAAAAATTATTTTCAACCTATTGAACCATATTTTACTTAATAATAACAACCATGTATCTCATATTTTCTAAATTCAATTCATAGATGTGGTAAAATTTCATTTAAATTAAAAATTCGGATTTTTAAATACTACTTAGTGGTTTCACTATTCATCAAAAATTGATGTTTTTCAGAAAATACCACAAATTCAGCCAAAGTTATATTTGATATTCCAAATTCAAAAATTATGTCTATTTTACCATATTAAAAACATAAAAGGTGGAATAATTAATTAAAATTAATTTCCGTTGTAAAAACAAAGAGTGTGTTTTTAAGAAACAATAACTATCAAAAGATTGACTCTTGTTTAAGTATAACTTCAAAGTGAAATTAACTTCAATGAAAAAAATTGGATTAAAGGGTAAAAATATTATTTAATTACACTGAAAATCCAATTTATAATATAATCTATCCATATAAAGAAATTTGATTAATAAGTAGTTTTGACTTAAAATACATTATTTCTCACTAATCATAAAAAATGAATATTATTTAAAAAATTACAAAATTTCATCCAAAGTAAATTTTGATTTTTAGATTATAATGAATAATTTTATTTTGTGAAAATTAATATGTAAGAGTGTCAAATATTGGATTTAAAAATAATTCACCATTAAAAGGTGGTAAAATTGTTTTTTTTTTGAAAAATACATTTTTTATCAGAAAAATTGAATCGGTTCTTATAATATGTCAAATAAACACATAATACATATGTTAAAATTATATGGAGTATATAAAATTCAAAATCCTGTTAATACTATTCATAACCATTTTTTAACGGATAGTTTTGTAAGTCGGGGTGCGCTTGAACTCAGTGTTGCATGTAGCGCAAGCTATTGAATTTAATGAAAATAACTTACTATGAAATATTAGGGTACTGCATTCACCCTTCCTTCAATAAGTTGTGTCCTAAAAATTTGAAATTATACTTAGAAAAGAAATGGTTAAAAATATTAAAATAATTTTGTGGAAACCCCACATCAAAAATTGGGTTAATAAACTTTAGTCTTAATAAGATGGAAAAGGAGATAAAAAAGTCATCACTAAATTATTATCTTGATTAGGAGAAAATTGGTGGAAATTAAAGACACATAATTTGAGTAAAAGAATAAATATATATAGGGAGTGATTGAGGTCTTCAATCACAAAAAAGTTTAAAATTGAGGGCCTCAAAGCCATCAATCTATGACGATTTAAAATATTATAGGTTCAAAAAAACATAAAGCATTTGGATAAAACTTTTTTTCGTTTTAAGATCCCTTCCCTAATGTTTAATAATTTATTCATTCATAGAATAAGAAAAAAAATATACTTGACAAGTATATTTTCATCCTTTATCTAATTCTTACAAAAAACTCATCTTTTACTCCAAATGATGAGTATCAATTATGAATTTGTCACACCTGAAGCACTAGAATCAACTAATAGAGAATCACATAATCCAAAATGGATGAACTATATATTTCCTTTTTTCAATAGATATTAACCAAAAGCAAAATTATTATTAAAAGATCAGATGATCTATAAAAAGGATAATACATTAGAGAAATAGATATTAATATTAATTTCAAAAATTAAACCAACAAAACCCAAAGTTCAATAAATACCATTCAATAAACAATTGTCCTTAAAATATTTTTATATAATACAAACTAATATGGAAACCCAAAACTCATAATAACTTTCCTACATAGTTTTCCACGTTAAATTTTATCTCCAAATAATATCTACTACTCTTAAAGTCACATACTTTAAAGTATTTAACCTAACCACATATTCTCTATGATAAGTTAATTATTTACATAAATAACCCAAATCGTTATAATTCCACAACATAAACATAGGTAAATAGTCCTTTACACTTCAAATGAAATCCCATAGTATTCAATTTTCCTTAGGCAAATAGTATTCCCAATAAAGTGAACATATTCCAAAATAACATTTATCACTTAATCACCATATCATTTTCATATACTAAGGATATCCATTTGATAGGGTATAAGATCCCAAATGAACATATTATTGATCAATAAACTCATTTAACTAAAAAGAATTAGTCACACTAATGAGGAACTTCACGTAGTCCAGTGGTATGAGATAAATCCCAATCACACTATTGATGTGGGTTTGATTCCCACAGCTTTGTCCAACACGACGGGTTGTCACACGGTCTACATGTTGTCCTTTTTCAAAAACCATATAGTTTTATAATATTCCCAAAAATGATACTGATTCCCCAAATTAACAATAACATAATTTCTTCACAAATGTTATCTCATACCTCACATTTTCATTCAAATATTTAATAACTTGTAATTTCCTCAAACTCAATGATCATATAAACCCAAATGGTTATTTATATAAATATATATATATCCACACGAGAAATGATAGTTCTTCCTCAAATACCATTTTCACATGATAAACTACAGGGTTAAAAATTCAATAGAAAAGTCCTCCAATGTAACCCCATCAACCAAGAGCACTAATACTTTTTAAACATTTCTCCAACCATTTATTACAACATATCTTATTCCTTGACCAAGAGGATATCCTATAGAATAGGGCATTCAATCGGGTAATGGCCAGGTCCCCTACATTTATGGAAAAATGACTGTAAATGGAATCTTAGGAACAATTTTATTTTCTTCCATAACACTCTTCATTTTTCCTTAGCAATTCTTTTCTTTGTGTCCTTCTTTCCCACAAATAAAGAATTTCTTTGTTCAATTAAGAGACCTTACTAGTTGTCCCCTTGCACATTTCTTGCATGATGGAAAATGAGCTTTCTATTCTCTATGGTCTTCACTGGTCGAGTTCTTATCATTCACCACTTTTCTCTTCCTTGTTGAGTCTGAGAGTTGGTTAATATATATTTTGTTGATTATATTTTTTGAATAATGATTCGGCATCAACATGATATCTTTTACACCTATCAATATTCCATTTTTTTGCTCATTTCCAGCACCGTTAAAACCTTGTACATCATTCTCAATGTTACTATGTCTTCCTTGGGATCCATCCATTGACCAAAACCAGAAAGAATTGTGTGAGTAGTAATAGTTATAAAATCATTTAGAGAATATCATGAAACATTATTTTCTATTTAATACACCTAAGGATTAAACATGTTCATTTATTCTCATCTTATATTAAAATCATTCAAATCGGTTTGTAAAGATAATCTAAATTATCCTATGCATATCCCCTGGGAGTGTCACAACCAATAGTGCAACAAGGACCATTGTCGTGTTCCAGGATACCCCATGTCAAGCCCGAAACTCTTTGTTAGAGTTTTCACTCCTAGGAACATCTGTTCCAGAGCCACCTCTACCTGCTCGTATCAAGACATGGATCTACTATGAGGAAAATACAAAAAGTCTCTACATTACAAATATTCTAGTAAGTTCTTATATACTAATCATCATAGTCTATCTTAGGTTAATGTGATCTAATTAGAGTTTATCTAAATCTAGTTTCTAAATTTTGTACTAAAATTCCTCTGATTCCAACAGTAAGGCCCCGACCCCAGAATCAAGGATCCAGTGATTTATTTTAATACATTGGCATGATTACAAGGACTCATGTCCTGAAGTATTGATCAATTTAATAGTATTGAAAATAAGATACATACATAAGTTCAACACTACAAATTGAAAAGAAAAACAACACTAATTTATTCCCTTAGAAACATCCAAGATTCCATGATTATTCTTGCAAGTCACTCGTAACTAACTTCTTTATATCATGAGAAAATGAAACATGAGAAAGGGGTGAGCTCAAATAATCAGTAAGTGTAGGAAATAAAGAAGAAGATAACATAAACATTAGACATGGTGAATAATTGAAAACCCATGAATATACAAATAATAAACATGAACACTTTATGATAGGAATATGATCTGATTAAATAATGTCATAATAAAACATATTCATGGGTATTCTACTAGATGAATAAACACATGAAATATCAATATCTAATCTAATAATTATTGAATGCATAATGTCGGTCATTATAACCACATAGTCAAAATCTTATGCCAAGACTAAAAATAATATTCTGTCAAGTCCTTGTGCCAAGACACTAGTTTGTCTCATGAGACCTACCAATGCATCGAGGAGCTATAGAGGTCTCTATTCATCACTTATTATGTCCAATTAAGTCCCGATATGAAATGTTTGAAACATAACATAAAAATTCGTATTAAAACTAGCATACGAAATGTCAATACTTTATCCAAAAACCAGGAATGGTATAAAATGAGCACATACACTGTAAAACATAACTCATTTAATACAATATGGAAGATTTTATTGTAACAGATTAACCTCAATCAATAATAATAAAAGATATTGACATAGATGAAAATAATCATCAATACTATTTGAGAGAAGTATCCCCCTTTTACTTGAAAACATTTAAAAGACACACTATTTATCAAGAAGTCTTTTAAAAATAGAATTTTGAATAAAATTGTCCCATATTACATTGAAACATTTAAATGGAATTTTAATTTTAAAACATTAATTTCAATATAAGTAAATCCTTAAATCCATTTTTAAAACATGGACATTAATGAGAACGATTTAGAAGAATTAATTTTTAAAACATTTAAAATGATATTTTAGTGACAGTTCCTAAAAAAATGAGAGACACTTGAATAAAAATAATTGAGTTAATAAAAACTTGACTATATCATGAGAATATATGGATTCATGATATATTATGTCAAATTAATGTATATGCACCAAATAAAAGTTAAATGACATATAACAATAAAGAAGTCTCAATAGAATGTAAATTGAGATGAAATCCCTTATAAAGACAGTATCCTTAGGTACATGATAAATAAATGACATAATTAAGTGTGAAAAATATAAATACACTAAATATTATTGGATATTCAGTGTAAATAAATCAGAATACATTCACATATATTCTTGTAAAAAGAACACCAATGACTTGGATGTTGAACTCAATGAATGCAAATTGAGTTAAGATCAAGTTTTTATCAATGACTTGATAAATTATCAATGGACTGATTATGTGTATCAAAAGTATATACACACATAGGGGAGTGGAAATTACTATATAAATAATAAATAGTTATTCAACACATAATCTTGGAGCAAAATAATTAATGAAGTATGCATAAAGCCCAATGAGTGGAAATTGAAATTTGAAATTCCCTTACCGATTTGGTAACTTATGATACTTACAACCCATGAAAGGAGGATCATAAAATGAAGATATAAATACCCATAAATTAAATTATATTACACCAAGAATACAATCATGGAGAATATATACACCACAAAAAAAATAAATAGTGTCCTATATAACATGAATCTCACGGGAATAAAAAGTGAGATAAAAAACCCTTACTTCATTGTAATCAGTCGAGTCGTATAACCAAAAGTTAATAACCACTAAAGGAATCACATAATACCATTAATATAAAGATAATCATGATAATATATATCAAATGGCAGTACAAAATATACTACATTCAATAAATAAGTGGAGAAGAGTGGAAATCTCACGGAATTAAAAGTGATATAAGAAACCCCTTACCTCAAGTTTTATTTGTCCTGTATGTTCCTTGTTCTTCCTGAAGAATATACATAAGTTAAATTATACTTGATTAAGAAAATTTTTCATGTCTATTTTTCCTTTTATATCACTTATTTCCATGATATAACAATTAGTTAATTATTTGAGTTCATATTGGATATTTTATCAATGTTCAAAACATGAGTCAAAAATGAACTTGTTATAGTTACAATTTTTTCATGTGGTAAAAATTACATTATATCATAAATGTTATACATAATTTAGATATCACATATATATTATATATCCAGTATATATGAATATTTAAAATAGTACATAAAATTTGGAGATAAGAAATGAAATGTACCATTCATGGTGACGGTAATTTGTTAGTACGCATGAATGCTACTTTCATTTTTATTTTTACTTTTAATGGAATTAAAACATAATGATACATAAGTAAATTAAAATTACAGTATAATATCATATATAATATTATTAATTCCATCCTTTATACATCCCACATAAGGTATTAACGACTCATATCATTTTGAGGGGGAGGTAGGATGCACTTCTTCAAATGAAATTATCGTGTTTTACCCATAATGGATACCATAAAATAATGATATAAATGGAAAATAAAGAAGCATAAATAAAAAATAAACATAATATATATATCATACATAAATACAGTTCCATCTTAATGGCCACCATGAGAGGTGGTAGGAGATAATCGAACAATCATCGTTTCGTGAGGCGTTACATTACCATCCACAGAAACAATATGTTCTTTACCCATTACATGGAGGTGTTTGTAAGTGTAGTTTTAATACATATAAAAACGGCATACTAGTATATTAAGGATATAGGTTTTTTTATAAACAACTGTTATGAAAAGTATTTAGGGGGTTGGATAAGTAAAATTAAACACAATAAAACAAAATAATTTAAGAGGAGGTGTTACCTTTAATTTGGGTAACTTCCTTTGGTTTGAACCAAAAGGACTTATTGAAGTGCCTTATACCTAAGGTAATGATTCTAGGAGGAATATGTGGATCTTGAGAAATTATCTTGGTAGGGGTTGGATGAGCCAAGGGGATTCAGAGGTATGTGGAATGGGTTAGAAGTGGTGTCATTTTATAAGGGGGGGCTCTTTACGAAAGTGTGAAAATATTATTTTATGATATAGAGATATTCATTTCTAAATGTCCAAAACTAATTAACGTCGAAGATAAGATGATTCATGGTCTAAATAAAATCATTCAATAAGAATTGGACAGGTTATAGAAAATATATTATTATTAATAATCATATTTATTTAAATCATTTATTATTGAGGGAAATACTACATCATTATTGTGTCATAAATAATTTAATTTATATGATATCTAAAAATTATAAAAAAATACAATAATGTAGTTTATCTATTTAGATATCCAATGATTAATTATAGTTGAAAAGATGACATATATAACCCTATGTAAAAATTGATATACTAAAAGATATTTGTTAATATTATTTTTGCCTTTACTTTAAGTTAATTTAAATAAAGTGTTATTATCATCTTTAAGTTGATCCATGGGGTCCAAAAATCGACCAAAGGATGCCCATGGTCGTAAATGACTCATCCAATAATTTCAGGACATGTGTTAAGGTAATTTTGTATTATTATAATATTTTTCCCCTTGAATTACCCTATTTACCTTTAACCACGGTAAATAAAAGTCAAAAGTTACTATTCAACAAAAATTATTTTCATCTTATTAAACCACATTTTACTTAATTATAAAATCCATGGATCTCAAATTTTCAAAATTCAATTCATAGAAGTTGTAAAATTTCATTTAAATTAAAAAGTTGGATTTTTAACTACTACTTAGTGGTATCACTATTCATCAAAAATTGATGTTTTTCAGAAAAATACCAAAAATTAAGCCTAAGTTATATTATATATTCCATATTCAACAATTATGTATATTTTACCAAATTATAAACATATATGTTTGATTAATTAATTTAAAATTAATTCCCGTTGTCAAAAGAAATAGCATGTTTTTATGAAAAATTAACTTTCAAAAGATTGACACTTGTTTATGTATAAATTCAAAGTGAAATTAATTCCAATGACCAAAATTGGATTAAAGGGTTAAAATATAATATAATTACACTTAAAAACCAATTTAAAATATAATATAACCATATGAATAAATTATATTAAAAGGTAGTTGTGAATTAAAATACATTATTTCTAACTATTCATAAAAAATTAATATTATTAGAAAAATACCAAAATTTTATCCAAAGTAAATTTTGATGTCCTGATTCCAACGAAGAATTTTATTCTGTCAAAATGAATATTTAAGAGGGTAAAATATTGGATTTAAAAATGGTTCTCCATTAAAAGGTGGTAAAAATGATTTTTTTGAAAAATACATTTTTAAACTGAAAAACTGAGTTTTTTCATATAATATTTCTTAGAAACACATAATACATATGTTAAAAATATATGAAGTATATAAAATTCAAAATCCAGTTAATACTATTCATAACCGCTTTTGAACGTCTAGATTGGTAGGTCATGGTGCGCTCGAAATCGGTGTTGCATGTTGCACAAGCTATTGAATTTAAAGAAAAAAAATTACTATGAAATATTTGGGTGTTACATAGATAAACCACAATATGATAATAAAACTTGTCTCTCTGAAAAATTGGAGGGATTAGTTGAGATGAAATCCCTACACCCCTATAAATTTCCTAACTCTGAGAAAAGCATCACTTCGAGGCCTATGGATGGAGTTTGAATGATCGAATAATCCGATGCACCACAGTCAGTAGATAATAATCACAACACCCCATGAAAGTCAGTAGCTCAAACAACACCCCTTTATCTGAATGGAGGCGTGTAAGATAAAAACCCCATTTTTACCACTCCAAACTATCGATAGAATGATTTGTAAACTCAATGAAATAAACCAAACACCACTGTGAACAACTTCCACAACCGAGAGAAACAATACAATAAAAAGACACATTAAGTCAATCCCAAAGCACTCTATACTCTAGAAAACATATTGGGGTATCTTTCAAAGCTGTGGATCTAAATTTTGAGACATGATAATGAAATCTATTAGTTGATAAACTAGAAATATTTCACATGGGCAACTGCTCGTAGGAAATCACATGGTAATGGTAAAACCAAAAAGCACTATCGAAACCAAATAATGAATCAAGAACACATATAAAACAAACACTACAGAATTTATCATAAATTAAAAAAAAATTTGTGGGTTGTAAAATTAACAAAGGTATTCCATGGAGCATCATGCATACAAATTTCATGCCACCCTTGGCATCCAAAAACCCTTCACAAATGGGCCACATTGCTACCACATTCCATATATATCCTTGCATGTGAGAACACACAGAAAAACATGGTGAAACATAACATTAAACATCATTTTCAGAAAAAGAACAACTAAACATATTTAAAAATCAATTACCATCCCATAGTCACACTAACCACCATGTAAATATTATTCAGCATATTTCCATCAAAATCCTTTTAACTTTCATTGAAACATTTTCATGAATCTCAACAAACTCCCCAGAAGGTCATTTTAGAAGAACCCATTTAACCAAATCCATTAAAAGAAATTGGTTTTGAAATTTTTTTCCCACATCCTAAAATCTAACCATTACAAAAAATACCCCATTTTCACAAATTCAAGAAAAGGGACTTTATATGATTATCAGAATTCAAGAGGGCTTAAAAAAATAATAAAGGGAACTGTTGTCGTTGGGTGACTTGATCATATGGTTGGTAGCCATATTGAAAAAAAATATCGATGGAGATCCTTCTAAGAACATTCCCCCAGCTCCACATGGAATTCTAGGACTTGAGAGATCATGGAGTCCGTTGTACCAAGTCCACTTATTTTATCAAATGAAAAAAACATTCCCTATGGGATAAAAGAAAGTAATAAAACAAGACATTCCCTGGAAATCAGAGGATCAGATCGAGTAAGAGTTCAAGAAACATTTCTAGAGCCTACCCCTTGAGTACTGAGTACCCTACTACATCTACATTAACATTCCCATGTAACAAAGGGCACTCCTAGAAGCAGAGTCTACAAATAGCTGACCCACACGGATACAATATTTTCACCAACTAACCCAAGACATTCCTCAACCAATAACATGATCGGATCCACATAAAGGTCTAAGAGGTGTTCCCAATCCTCCTGGGATGGAAAAAATAACCAAACGAATCATTAGGTTACATAATTGAACTATTTATTCCATTAAATGAATATTAAACAATACTGAAAATAAACAAAACAACCTATTATATATATAAATTATAACTAAATATCATTGGAAAAAGGAACTGAAAAATCCAACAAAACCTACCGAACATGACGACCAAACTAACACCATGTTCCCCCGAATGTCACTCTCCCACAAAACCATCACACATTGCTGAATGCGATCAAACTCAATCTGAAACCTGCAAAGGGGATAAAAATTTAAAAGAACTATAGGGGTGAGTAAAAATACTCATTATCCTATCCCAATAATCTATTCGAAATTAACATCCTTTACATTAAAAGAATCAAAAGAATTCATGTTTGAACTACAATAAATTAAATTTAGAATTTCTACATGTTACAAAAAAACAATGTATGGTTCATTTCCCTTATTCACATTCCAAAACCCAATTCACTCTATTATTGATAAAATTACATTTTTGAGGTTGAAGTGATGTTTTTTTTTCAATTTTCAGAAAAAGGATAAGACTCTTTTCATTGAAAAGAGTTTCCATAAACCACATGAAAACCACACATCACATTCTATTGAAAACACTACACATGAAAACCCAATAGTAGTTACACAACAAGGGAAATGGAAAAAATACATATATACAAGTATCAAATTCGACACTTAAGGTGCTAAGAATGTGTAGACATAGGTGAACCCTGGAAATCAAAAATAAACCGCAAAGTACTAAAAGATAAGAATCTATCCATGATTTCATTACACATATGATGAAAATAAAGACACCCAAATGCCTAACCACCATATCTTAGGACACAATGAGGGGCCCAATCTGATAGTAACAAAAGAAAATATATATCCACCTACTATGGGCCACTGGTAAGTTCTGAACTACCAGTGCAACTATCATTCTCAGAAGGTTCTCTCAGTATGCTATTTCCCCACGTCTCAGGTATTTAAAAAAGGGGGGAGCCAACTAATTCCAACCAAGTATAAAATCACACACAGATATATATAAAATAATAATCAACAACATGCACCACCCAGAGCCACTCTAAGGACTGATATCATGCCATAAAATAAACAAATCATGAAGTGTCCGACCCGAGGCACTATGATAATGGATCACTAGGATTCCATTTTGGGTACGTCACATTCATATCATACACATACTAGGAATGAGAAACATGCAATGGAAATTTTCATAATTAAATTTTTTCAACATTTGCACAGATATTCCAAACGTCCCATTAAGTATTGTTCACATACCAAATATTTTTTACAAATAAAAAATCCAAATACTTTTATAGAGGTTAAAACACACCATTTTTTATCAAAACATTGATAAATTCCCCCAAAATATTCATATTACATATATAGGGAAGAAAAATTTTGGTAAGAATCTCAAATGGGCATTAACTTCTACTCGTTCTAAAACACCATAAAACCTCGATAACTATTTATTTATAGAACCAAAAAATCATTGGAAATTGATAAAAGGTCCCCCAAAATATTATTTCCCATACCTACAATACATTAATAACTTTAATTAAAACATATCTATATCACACATAGCACATAAAGGCTAATCAAACACTTTTTCACAAAAAAAGAAATCAATTCTTTTACGAAAGAATTCCAATTAACACCCAACAAGGCATAAAAAACACAATTTTAGTGCAATAATTCCATTTATAATAATAAATCACAATTTATATATTTTAAACTTGGAGTGAAATATAAAATAACATTTTATTAAATAACGTAGTGTGCACATTTCTATGAAAATGACAAAATTTTCACAATACAAGGCATGAAATATAATCCTTTCACACCAAATAATTATTTATGGTGTTGTGAAATAAAACCTCGAATCTGTATAAGGTCTGAATATATTGAAAATGATGCAAATCAAGTTATAAAATAATATAAAATGGGAGTATTACATGAAATACTTGGTGCATTGACAATAAAATCCAGATATCGCTCCACGAGGGTTTCAAAACCCCAGACCTATGAAGAACAACCCTAATATATCAAAAAATCAATAAAAAATAAGAAATATATACTAAAAAGGGGATACTGGAAGTGTGAAGGGGGTGTTGGTCCAAGACAAGTTGACCAAGGGGTTAAGCCGAGGAAACCAAGTCACCGATAGGGGTATGGGTTAGAGAAGGATTAGGCGATTGGGTGTTTGTCGACCGATGTTGGTCATCACAGCTGATGGTGACTGGTCAGGGCTATCCGCAAAGAGAAAGGGAAAGGTGGTGCCAGAAAGGGCATGGAAGACCATAGTGGTAATCCTAATGGGGAAGGGGGACAGCACAAGCTATGTTTTATAAACATATGGAGGATGCTGGATGGAGAGATGCTGGTAGGAGGAGTTGCGTACCAGAAGGGGAAATGGAGGAGGCCGCCAAAAAAAAATTGTTGTGTTTGAAGGTAGTGTGTAGAACCAGGGGGAGGTGTCGTAACTCCTAGGATGTGGGAGTGGGGTAGCTCACCAATTAGGGTTTCATCTATTTATTTTATATAATATAACCCTAAAAGAAAATAATTTAAACTAACTAAAAAAATAATAATAGAAATTATAATTTCTCATAAATAATAATTATAAAAATAATCAAAATTATAATAAAGTGAGGATAAAAATAAAAATTATAAAAATATGTGTTTCATTTTAAGAATAATTAAATGAATAATAATTTTATTTATTTGAAAGAAACCATGCGGTCTTTACATAGCTCAAGAAGCCATGCACTCATCGTGTGGTATGTCATATCTCCAGAAGATATTGTATGAGTTCCTGAGCTAGGTGCATGATCTCTGATAACAATTTGATTCCCATGCACTGTCCTAAAAGCCACCAAAATTCCTAATAATAATAAAAATAATATTTATTTATAATAATTAAATAATAACTATTATAATAATTACTATTAATGATAATAATAAATAATATTATTAATAATAATAACGAACAGTAATATTATTATAATAATAATAAAAATAATAATATTATTATTATTATCAATAATAAAATGACAGAATTGTTTTTTCAATTTTTTTTTCATTTACCAAATTTTTTATTCCGATAGTTAATTCCTTAAATGGTTACTGGGTTGGTCACAAGATAATTTAATGAATTCACACGAATTCATTTTTTCCCTACCATTGCACCATACATTGAGACAGTAACAACACTTACTTATCAAAAAAATGAGAAACATTCAATGGAACCCAGACCACACCTCAACAAAGTATTCAAAACAGAGATAAAATAATAAAATAATAAATATAAGTTATTTTTAAGGTCAGTGTCTGACATACCACTTGTTGAAAAATAAATATATAGATTCTATGTAGCCAACACATTTCCAAATAAACATTTTTTCATCATTATCTCCATATAAAGATTATATTAAGTGTTGTATTTATCTCAATTATGTTTTGTACAAAAATATTAAATTTCTACTAAAATAATTTTCTTGGTACCATTCATCATATTGTTTCAAATACTAAAGAAAAATATTGTAGTATAATCCTAATATATTACATAATCAGTACACCCATGATAAAATATTCATATGACATAATTATTAAATATTAATATTAATCATTCCTATTCACCTATTGTTGTAGGATAACTTGATCACTAACCAATATAATCATTAGGGTATAATCCATTAAGACATGTGACATTGATTTATATAGTGTCCTTTTTCCTTGTAGTTGTAATAATGAATAATAGTTTTTTATTTTTACCTTTGAATTATTTAGCATGGTAACTGTTATCTACAAACTTTTAATAAACTCCCATTAACTTTAATAATTTACCAGGGTGATTCTTTCCACAGTTATCACAAGTGGGAAAAACATTCATTTCCCTCTCCCCTATATCCATTTGTTTCACTACCATCATCATCTTCTCCTACTTCCCTCCAATTTCATAGACATGGAGAATTCTTTACATATATTGTTATCACATGATATCAATTCACCGTATAATTAAAATACATGGGACTCTAATTCCCTTTGAAATGTTGTCTTATGATCAGAAATGATATAAGTCGTCTTACACTTTAGATCACATGAATTGGTAGAGTTCACGTTCCTTCCTCTAGGTTCCATTTCCAAAAAATGGAATATAACTAATTAAATAATTAAATCATAATATATAATTCAAAATATGGTATACTACATAACATTAATTTTTGATTTGTAAATCCTAAAATCAAATTCAGTGGTTACATTTGGGAAATAATTAATTTAAACTCCTTCATAATCATAGGTTAAGAAAATGTGAACTATCCTATGTGAATCCGCTGAGAGTGTCAATACAGATTCAAAGTAAGGCATGTAGTCGTGTACTATGTTACACCCTGTTAGGACCAATACACATTGTCAGAGTTGTTACAACATGGTACATCTGTGCTAGAACCACATCGACTTGTTTTATCTAGAAAGAGAATTTTTCTAGGAATACGAACATAATCTCTATCATACCAAAAATTTAGGCTTATCTTATATACTTGTCCTCAATATTTATCTTAATGTTATGTTCCATAATCTATTTTTTCATAATGTAGTTTACAAGGATGATGTAAACCTAATTTAATTCCAACTGTAATGCCTCGACCTCAGAAGACCAAACCTGGTGCATTATTTTATTTCATTGGCATGATTACAAGGAATAAAATACTGAAGGAAAAATCAGTTTAGATGTATTGGAATCCATGAATAAATACATGATACCAATAATTCATTAGGAAAAATAAAATATAACTTGATAACTAAAAATAAGAAAGAAATGATTCCCAATGATGTTTATTAAATGTTTTATTCGTCATATACTAGGAAAAACATAATAAGGGTGAGCTAAAATGCTCAATAATGATAATTAAAGTTTAAGAAGTAATAAATAAATGGTAATAAGTTAACATGGATTGGTAAATTATTAATAGAACATGCCATTAAAATAACTAAATAAGAGAATATCAATATAGAAAAGCCTGAAATTGGAAAAAATTCCATTAATCAATAAAAAAAGAAATAAGTGAATCCATAGATATTTCGATGAAAAAAATGTGGATAAATAATGATATTAAATGAAATATTAATAAAGAAATTATTATTTATTGGAAACCATGGTTCCTAGGCACACGGAACTATTACTTCCAAGACTATTCACAATACGGTTTAAAACAGACTCATTAAAAACCGATTTTATTTTTCCAACCATAATTATACTTACAAGACCATTACCATGGTAGTTTATATCATAATGGTTATAAATGAGAATTGTTTTCCATCCATATTTCGATATGACAAATGATGCATCAATGTGCATTCATTAACCAGTCCCCACCCTGAAGGGCATACAATAAATGGTCTTCAACCCATTTCTTACACATCAAAATCATTACACATATCAAATAATTAATATGCATTATCAAATATTTAAATTTAATTAAGGATGTAGATTTACAAAAATTTCACTAGTTTATAATAGGTAATGAAAGTAGATACCACTGAATGACCATTATATATTTGTTGAGGAAAATAATATTTAAATATCCCAAAGTGTTCCATACCACATTGAAACAATTACAAACATAATCCCCTTTTAGAAATAACATTAAATGAAACATATAATATCAGGATAATATATAGATTCATGATATAAAATTTCAAATGTTATTATAAACACCATATTAATGTGACTACGTGAAAAATAAAAAATAAGACATAATGGAATGTAAATTAAGACAACAACTCTTACCTTAAACATTATTTTTGTTTTCTGAAATTTATCTTCATTTAGAAAGGTTTAGAATATGTTTCTAACTTATTTAATAATCATAAAAAATCCTAGAATATATTTTTTACTATTTTTGATATAATAGAATGAAATAAAATGAGTGTAGGGGTGGAGAATAGATATAAAACCATAGAGCTTATGAAAAGATGTTAACACTTAATAGTAGAACACTTTTTTGTTTTACCTATTGTGATTCCATGGATTTTTTTTATTCCAATTTTTATGATTAGATGCTGGTTTTAGTGACTCTTATGATCTTTTTGGGAATATTTTTATCATGTATAAGTTGATTTATAATCATTATTAAGGGGTATAGTTTTGCCTTTTTATAGTGGATGGGTGGTGACACTCTTGTATATACCAAAAGGTATTCATTAATGAGAGGTCTACCATACCTAAAGTGCCAAAAACATGGAAACATAATATTTTAAAGAGGATGAATGGTATATTAAAATCTCAAAAACAAAAAATAAGTGAATTTTTATAAATTGGTTCCTTCACATATGAGAATTCCAAATTTTATCATTTTGGATTTTATTAATGTATCTAGTTTTCCATTCTATGAAATTTGATCATTAAGACTAAACTAAATTGATATTTAATAGATAACATATTTACAAAAAATTATTAATATATACAGACTTTATAAATTAAAAAACATATTTTTTTTGAAATTAATTTTAAAATAAGTGCGTTTGATGTACTAAAACACTACTAGAACCTAGACCATACAAAAAATGTTTTTATAGTATATGGGCCGATATATTTGCTATAAAAGAAAAATAAGTCCATGAATAGATCAAATTTAAAATTCATTTTAATTTAATAATAATGTGGAAGAATATATTATTTTCATTAATTTTATTACATTTATTAAAACTTCATTTATTGTAAAATATAAAAAACTGTCAAATTTAATATTATTAATATAATTTTAATTTTAAAATATCAAAATATATTGGAATCAAAATCTATAATGTTTTAAATTAAATAACATGATATATTCATCATAAAAAATAGTTTATGGAAGCTATAAAATTAATATACATCACTTTTAATATTCATAGCATTATATATTTTCGATTATTAGTAACTAAATAATCACTACGTTGGCTTCTCAGAAGATTTTTAAATACCTAAATCATATATAAAAAGTATTGATAAATTATTTTTTAAAATTATAAAATTTAAAAATAAAAATTAATTATATAACTCCAAATAATATTTTTTTAACATATCTCAATGTTTTTTAAATGTTAATGGAAAGGACAGTTCCCTTTTTGTCATCTTCATTACTTAAACTTCTATATTGGGTACATCAACATAAAAATATCCCCATATATAATAAAATTAGATCTAATAGGTTATATGGTAGAATTATTGGTATCCAATGTCTTCTAGACATGTTTCCATGTCCTTTTGGTCACTAATATTAATGGTTGGTCCCTTATTAATCTTAATTTTACCTTAAACACCATAATTAATTTCCATCCCATTGATTAATGTTTTCGGTCAAAAATTTTGTTGATCTTTTTTGAAAAAAAATATTAACCATATTACAATAGTGTATATCAGTTTTTAAAATTTCAAGTCATATGTGTAGGGAAATTAAGAATAACGCTAATCTCAAAAAAGCAGAGAGAATGTGTGTTTTTAAAGTAAAAACATTCAAATGTTCAATATGTATTTGTATATAATTTCAATATTATTATTATTCCCATGAAATAATTTGGATTAATAAATTTATAATTGATCTATTTTGACATTATGATCCAATTTAAAATATAAATTAATTCCAATAACTATCTACACGAAATTCCTTTTTAAATTAAAACGCATTATTTTTATAATTCATCAAAAAACTGAAACTTCTCTAAAACATATCAAATATTTAACCTAATATAATTTATAAAATAAAATACAAGAAATTAAGTGTATTTTGACAAATAAAATTTATTAATTTTTTGAAAAAACAATTAAAAAGTATCATTGGAAAAATGATGTAAAACTCAGTTTTCTGTGTAACCCAAGTGAGTTAGTGTTGTGGGTAGAGTAAGATTTTCTAGTAATTGTATATTTGTATGATAAAAAAAGATTAAATTTATTTCAATGTAAAAATATTTTAACGTATTAGGGTGTGACATATGAATTACACACTATCATTTTTATGTCATGTGAATACTATATTCCAATATCATTAAAGAACATATGTCTATTTATAATGGCCTAAGAGCCAAAATGAATAAAAATATCATCAATAAGTTACATGATAACCAATTATGTCATATACCAACCAATGTTTAATAGTAGAAACCTTGAATAACCATCCCTACCCATGTAACATAGTCATATCCTAGTGAAAGGTGTTCTTGACACACCCAGCCAAGAACTATCACAAATGTCTACACATTCCCTGATCACATATCTACTATCTCCCCAAATAAACATAAAAAATAATAATAAATAAGTGATATAAGTTAGTTGAATATTTGATACCACATAGTAATGACCTTAACCCATTACATGATGAATAGTGACTTGGCATGAGAGTTACGTGACCTTATGAATGACTCAACATAAGTGAGAGAATACCAAATAGTAGTGGGGGTTTAGGGTTTTATCATGAAGAGAATATAGACACATATTAGTGTATGAAATATTAAATTAAATAACTCAAATATCATCTATAAAAAAATATCTATCATAGTATAGTAATTTAATATACAATGACAATGATATATAAAATGTATTACTATTGCTATAAGTTACAAAGACTATAGTATATCTAGTAGACAGAAACTGATCACTAAATAGGATGATGACATATACATGATAAATGAAAGAATAAAATACATTTATTCCTTAATTCCATCCCAAAACCTCTTTTCATCCCAGTCGTGGTCCTCGTTTATCCAGTCCCCCCAAATCCTACTACAATGAGAATCCTCCAAATATGAACTGTTGACCATGGAGTTCTACATAGCTACCCAAGTTCTATGGCCCCAAAAGAAGGGTGCGAGTAAAACCGAGTTCAAAACCAAAAATGTTGTACAATATATAACTAGTAAATGTAGTATATTTTAACATCACATGCACAAAATTAGAAAAATAATAAGTTGGGTAGAATAATAAGTAAATAAACACTCTTCATCAACATATTCCATCAAGAAACTCGTGATCGAACCAAACACTCTTTAGCCAATAATATTGATTGTTTGATCACATCACATAACCATTCCAACCACATATATATTTTATCATAGCGAGTATATTAAGAATAAAAATAACTCTGATGACATAATATAGATCCTCATGAGCACTGTAAGTATCCCTTCATGTCAGGTATAAGAATCATATCCTAGGTTTACCTTCAATTGTATAATGTATCTCCAATTGAGGAGGTAGAAACTATGTATCCTAGGAACCTGTAATTACTATAAATTACAGTCGTATTCCATGAATCATACGAATCCTATGTAACATATGATGTACACAAAATATCATATTAATCTCTTTGATTATCTGTAGATATCACTAGAACTCTAACTTGATACACGAAATCAATAGGAACATAATAACTCATCACTAGTCATATCTTAAGATACTAGGGATACTTGGGATTTCTCATTATAACTAAATATCAAAATATTCTATTTGATTAATCACAGAAATGAAACATTCATGATTAGTATCCATTAGATTAGATGGCAATATTTCCAATTATCCAATGTCATATATCATGGGGACTATATCCACTGTAAAAAATCTCATGATAATAATAATAATAAAATTGGTTAGAAATGTGTCCAAACAATTTTACGAAATCATTGTGAGGCTCCGAAGTGATGGACCTATATGTCTATATCATTGATACCCAACAAGGAATATGTCATTAATATTGGTTCTATGGTGACAACTAAAATCAAAACTACCCACTCACACAATAAACCTTTCATGGGAAACAAAATATGAGGGAATCCACTAAATTCATCATGGTTAGTTAATAAAAAAATATCAGATTTGGGGACATATCTCTCAACATCAACTATGGTACAATAGTAGTCAATGAAAGGAAATTAAATTCATTGGTACCACTATAATCAGCATAAGGATTTATTGGAGTCTAAGAGAGAGATATACCAGTATCACTCTAGAGAAAATAAAAAAATGTCACCACTGTTCAAAAATTATTCTAGGTTGGTCTATTCTAAACACCTGTCATCAAACTACCCATGGAATATGCACCTAATTATTATTTATTGTCGGTGTTGGAATACATCACCTCAAGATTTACTCATTTATGCCATCATATTTAATTCATCATAAGGTTCTAACACCTCTAATGTAGTCATATAGTACCTAATTCATCAGTTACCCCTACTCTGGGTATCTAATGACACCTATAATAAAGGACACCATATAAAAATAAATAATTTAATTTACACACCTTAAAGGATTATGTACATAAACTCATGTATTTAAAATTTATCCACCAACAATCAGTGAATAAGGGTTGAATGTAGTGAATATGGATCTATCGAGGCATATGGATCATTGTTCTTCTAAGTCAAAGGCAGTTGGTTTTATGAAAAAAAATTAAAGTACACATTTTTTTAATTTAAAGAGGATGAACATCCATAATTATTATGGTATGCATCACATTATACATATATAATAAAAATAAATAAATAAAATGGTTATTCTCAAGGGACCATAGACCTCTAATTTGGATTCATATCCTTATAAATATTCCCTAACCATTGTTGAGATGGTATACAAAACCAAACTATCCATCATCAACAAATACAAGGAGCAAATTATATTTATAATAAATTGATAATTTCTAAAAATTATAAATTTAATTCATAATTAATTCCACTATAATGATTAATTTCAAACAATAATAATAAATATTATTCCATAGAGTAAAAACAAAACCATAGTAAATTATTTATATTCTATAAAGATCACACCTTACATTTTTATTTCATGAACATACTGATTTATAATACATTAATTAATTGTGAAATTATATAATAATTTTTTTAATTAATTAAAAATTATTTTATATATCATATAATTCTCCCCTATACCAATTTTTATTCTTTAAAATAATCCCCAATAAAAGTGAAAGAAAATGATTATTTCATTATTTATAATTATAATACCTTTATATCATATGGGGTATGTAAATTATTTTAAAACTCACCCTTCTGCATGGACCGTTGTGTATAGTTGAGCTTTTTTATACCATAGTGAAACCTCAACTACATAAGGGTAATTAAAACTTAACCCTTAGGTAACTTCCACTGTGTAATGATGAGAAAACCATAAACCACACATGAGATTTTTGTAATGGTAAATTAAACATAACCCTAACTCAATTGAAAAAAATGAACCCCATAATATATATATATATTCATTTTATTAATTTTTTATCCAACGATCTCACACAACATGCTAAAAAAATATTTACAGACTTCCAAAAAATTATCAAGCAACAAAAATAGGCATGATGCATCCCCAAACAGTCAAAAATTACCTTCTACAAACAACATTAATAAAAACAATATTAATATTTTAAATATAAATTTCTTATTGGTATTAGAAGAAAAATAGATGGTCAACCTTGTGATGAAGTGGATGAAGTTTCAATATTGGAATCAACCAAGACATCCATTATTCCCTGATATTATATTGATCAATATCCTCAGAAAAAGGTCCCTTTCTTCCTCTCTCGATTTCATATTCAACTAGAATATATTCCAATGTAATCCCATTTATTTTACTCAACATGAAATGATAGAATATAAGGGTTTGTGGGTAATATAATATAAATAAATTAAAATAATATAATTTATTTTATTTTATTTTAATTGAATTTAAAAAACATGAACTCAGTCCTGAAATAAGGTATTTTTTATAACACTTCTAGGATACTCCACCCACTCCAATCAAAATTGGGAATTAACAATTATAATCAGAGAATCTGTTTAAATATATACTAATTTTCATAAATGTAATATTAAAAAATCCTTAAAAAATATGCATCTTTGAAACCTAGATTACTTTATAACATGGTTAAACAGCTCATTCTAAGATCAATAGAGCCCTCGAAAATCTTTCTAGCATCATTTATTAGTTTTAGATTCAATTTTACTCTAAATAATTACCTTAATGTTGAAAAATTAAAATTGGAAATTTTTTTGAAACATATAAAATGTTTTGGTATTTATAGGGGATTTGGAATGGCTTCATCGACCCTTTAGAGACACAATATTTTTATTTTAACTAAGTGAAAACCAAATATCATTCAAGGATCTCTTCCAAAAATAACTTCATCCTAGGCCAAAACTCTTCAGTCCATAATATATCTTTGATAAACATTAATCAAACACTAAGGGATGTCAATGAAACTCATGGAGAACACCTTTACTAATTGAAATTATTACATACATCATCACCTAAAAAAATTTGATATTGATCATTTTATAACCACCCCTCAAGAGAATAATTATAGATGTAAATGTTTTTCATCACATCCACCTCAGAGTCTCCTTATTGATATTCCTCTACCCTCTTAATCAATAATTTTTACTCTATCATCTGACGGAGAAAACCCTTACCTAAATTCTTATTTATGAAGAAGAATCACCGAACACTCATCTATCCCTTGCCAAAATCCCCAGATTCTTGAATGACATATCATCATTGCATTGTGGTCATTATTTTAGAAAAAAATCTCTTAATGGTGTGAATGAAATCTCAAAGACATAAAACTAAATGAAATACATGAAACTACATAGACATTGATTCAAATACCAAAGTGTAAAAACATATTTCAGATATATATGGTTTTATAACGTCATTAATGCCTCAATGAATAGTTAATTTTACCATATATTTATGGGAAACAATACTAACACCAACTCTATATAATGGGTGGAATATTTATGATTGTGGGGATATGAACACAAAGTGTTTTATAAAATTTGTTTATAACATCGTTGTTTTAACATCATTGTTTTATTACTCATGCTAAAAATATTTTTAACATAGATAATTAAATAACCAATGTAAAATCTATTACATGATTGTTTATTAATTTCAGTTATATAAATAATAAAAGATGATAATACACTATAAAAAATGACAACTTCAATTATTTCAATAACCAATAATAAATATTGATCATTGATATAGATTTTATTTTTTTCGCATGACACCAATGTAATTTAACCTTCCTTCATATAAATTCACCTTCATCCAAAAGGAAATTTAAAATTTTTATATTCCACTAAAATTTTAATTACTATATAAAAATATATTAATAAGAAAAATATTTCATATATTTTTTTTATCAAAATTACATTTTGTTTATCATATGTTAGTTTCTCCATATAAAAAAATCACTAATCCTTAATTTTTATACTCAAAATATAGACTAAATATATGTTTTACTGATAGTTACAGTGACATTAGTGTGATAAACGATGAAGAAATTTTTTTCAACACCATGGTTTTTCATGATAATTGTAGTTGTAAAATACCTCTAATGATTTCATTATTATCATTTAATATTTTCTTGATATTGTAATAAACTCTTGATGATTATTATAATTATATCATAGAATGGTTTTTTTGTTATGAAGACTATAATTATAATCTATTTATTTTATCGTGTGAAAATATAGTTGTTATTTTATATTATATAACCCAGATAAGTGTAAGATTTTATAGCCTGAATAATATTTTTTAAAAGAATTTATTTTTTTTATAATGAAATGGAAAATTATACTTCTCATTTAGTTTTTGATAACTGATGTGAAAAATCCGTTCATATATTGATTGTTTTTAAGAAATTGATGTAAAAGATAATTTTTTATGTCTATTTTTCTATAACCTATGTGAATATTAATAACAAAAATATATTTTCAATATAGGTTTTAATCATCCATGATTTAAATATATTTGATATATAACATTAAAATATGTATCCTAAATAACCTACATTAATTATTTTAAAAAATATATCCCAAAACACGTTTTATACCAGTGCTTGATACATATGGGATCACCAAAATATGATGCATCATTACATGTCGTAAGCCCAAATTTAATGTGTCAAAAAATACCTTGAAAATAACCCCCTACATAGGGAAACAATGAACCAGATCACTAATCACCATCCCTTTCATCTAGTTTAATGATTCATGACACTAATCCATATATATGAATTTCTAATACTTATTGTTCATTTCTATTAATTAGGCTTGAATCATAGATAAGTTATACTAAAACTACTTAAAATATAGTGTATGGCCAAAGATTTTGTGAACCTCTAACACACTCTTAGGTAAATCTTAAGAAACACATTCTAATACATCAACAGATCCACCCTCACACCCTACATAGACAAAACGGGTCTATAGATGTGTACTAACGACATCTAAATCAAGCTCTAGGATTATTTACCTTATATATCATGAGGAAGAATAACTTGGAGGATGTCTTTTAGATGGTCAAAAAGATCCTCCTCTAAAATATAGTATATGTGGATTTCATCAACGAAACTGATTACAGTCTAGTCTGGATTTTCATAGAACAAGTATTTCATAATCACCATGGACACACCTTGTGTTTTCATGATACTAAACATCACGACTACAAAAATTATGTCTCTATACCAACAAAAAAATTATTTATTCAAGAGATCCACTTCCATTACCCCAAATTGGTGATCTCCAAAAACCAATTGATCTTCATAAAATGTGGTGTCTCCCTTTATCTTCTCAAATATGTCATCTATAATTGAATGATGGTAATAATTATTTATTGTATCCTAGTATAACCATTTTAGTCCATACACATCACCATACAACCATACGAATTTTTGGTATACAATAGTGGAGAAATCCATAGGGATATATTATGCCAGATCAATCCCTTTTGGAAAAGATCATGGATCTGTATCCTCAAATCATCTTCCTCCTCGAGTTTCATATGATTAGGATCCCAAATAATTTATTATTCCCATCGTTCCAACACTACCCAAAATAATAATCACGTTGAAGGAGTAGAGTCACAACCTCATTTGAAATTAATTCCATATACTTATCTACTACTCACGGAACCTACATCGTATGTGAATTAAATGATAAATCCTCCAAGTTAGAATGATGAGGCTTTGTAATCCTACTACAAATACATAAATTATTCTCTCTAATTAACACAACCCACTTGACTTATGTATTATAGAATGAGACTCTCCATCAGATGTTATCAACAACTATATGAAAATAATATATCCAATCTATTCGAATGATGAAATAATAAGGATGAATATATAAAAATAAGAACTCCTTCAGCTACTAATGTTTCACCATCAAACAATGTAGATTGTCCTCCAATGGGAATCAAAAACACAAAGGGAAATAGAATTCCTCCACTCCTATTTCTAATTTATGGACCATATTTTTTGTAATAATGGACTTAAAATATTTATCATTAGGAAATTAAAATACTAATGTAAGTGAAAAATTAATAATACCATCAATAACATATTATCCATAGGGCTATTGAACCTCCACGTGAATCATAAGCCATTAACCAACAACTCTAAATCACTACAGATGGCCTATACAATGACACTATGGTTGGGATCTATATGTTTGAGGACCACCATGATGTTGGGCTATACCAACACAATATATCTCTGTAATGGAATATTAATAATGATCTTACTACAAAAATAAAATGGTGGTACAAACAATAGATATGGCATCAGGGGAATAATCTATTGTTGTATCCAAAAATGGGCCTTATGAACTAGGTTGAAATAAGTGCCCTAAACAGTTGGAAATTTAGAATGTTAGAAACATTGAACCCCACATGCATAAAACACTATAAGGGAAATACTACTGGATAATCAATAATAGATAACCATATAATGGAATGATATATAATTCCATGTTTGACCACTTTCTAGTTGGAAGCACAACTACCTAGATTCCCACAATCTCTAATATGATGCTCGACCCCTCAGGAAGAGTTGCTAACCATCGTCTCTAGGTAATTCTTTTTATGAGCGATTTTACATGATCAATTCCACATCATTACTTATAGGTTTGTATGAATAATAAATGGTGTGGATACATTTCTATTTTTTTTTTGAGAAATTCATTTTCAATAATATATACCCTAGACACATCAACTAGAAAAATCATAAGATAATAATATAGAATGTTGCTAATAATGTTATAGATCTCTTGAATTCTTAGTCTACCATTTTTAATTGAGATTATGTCCTACCTATTTTTAAGCTTTATAACAAAAATCTATAACTGTAAAAATGGATCCCACTAGAAAACTAAAATTAAAACTACCACCACCTCTCACTTCCCACATTCCAGCATCAACCGCTAATATTTCACCCTTCACATATTACTTATTTATAATAGACCGTAGTAATCATCTCAGGATTGGATAAGACTAAAATTGATATCAATATCCTCCATAAAGGATTCCATGTGAATATGAGAATTCCACCATCATTATTTTCTGGACCATGATTCTTGAATGAAGACAATGCCCAAAAACCCATCCCATTTTCATTAGTAATATTTATCCATTGATTATTTATTCGATCAACCTGCTAAATATATCCACTCTGAACCACACTGGAATGATGAATATAATAAATTTATTAAAATATGGAAGAAGATAATCCCTCATCCTAATATCATGGAATTTATTTGTATTCATATATTTATTTACAAATTAATTTATCAACATCACTCTATTAAAATTCATGAAGAAAAAGACATAATGAATATAACATACATAGGTCTCTACTCCAAAATTAGAATAACCTAATTTTTTATATTAATAAAATCTTGTGGTTCATATGTTAGATTATAGAGGTTCTTAAAAACCATGGCATTGCCAATCTCCATTGCTTATGTCAAAATATAATCTCAATAGACAATTATTCACTACAAACCAATGGAATCCTTAAATATATTTAACAATATGATCTATCCCATCTATATGAAAAAATTGTTGATACCTATATTTCATGACCCACCATCTATTGGTACTCTGTTTGGGTAGGAAATAATGAAAATTAGTGGTCCCCAAATCATGAATCCAATATGCCACATGTGGGACATTAGCACAGTGGGTTCAAAATGTACAATGATAGGAATTTTCCCCATAATATAAGTAATTGAGTGAGATAATATGTAATATGCTTATCAAAATCATTCTCAACGTATAAAATAACCAAATTATCAAAATCCATGTCAATATATATAAATAATACTCAAAAAATAGTACAAATGGAAATACTATGTTATAAACTCCAGAAGAGTACTATCATCCATGCTTGTAAAGTACAAATTGATATCTAAAACGAATTCAGAATACTAAAAAATGATTATATATGTGTTGGATGAGAATAACATGAATTATTATCATCATCATACCCATGGAATCTCATGAAAAACGATAAATAGAATTATAATTCTATTGGGAATAAATAATAGAAAAACATACATATAAAAAGTTCAATTCACCATCCAACCATCACCAAGGCTCACTCACTATGTCACACATCCAAAATAGTTAAATAATATTTAGAGAATAATATAAATGTTTTTATATCCAATTTCACATTGATTTTATACCCCACACCCCAGCATCAAATGTCTTATTCTCCCACCCTTCCGTAAACTAGTAATATTGTTTCAAGTTGAGTTTCAGGTTGTGTGGTTCTCAACCTAACCTACCATAGACTATCCAAGGGATGAAAATCATATATTGGCATCATTCAATATCCACACATCAACTAATGATACTAAAGCATCATGTATATTAATATGTATCCATCGACAACCTCAAAACAACTGTATTATGGTGTCAGGGAGATGATGGATGTCATCATCGTGACCTCTTTCAACCATCCATAGTCTACACCACATATCACATTCAGTATTCATTATCCATCTCCACCATCTATGCCAAATTTGGATGATACTCATACACTAGTTGGTACTATTACCATGATCTATTTCTGAAGGGAATGTCAGGAAGAGGGGACATTTATTCATTATGTCCCCCACTATCATTGATATTAGGAACCCCCCCCCCCCAATATTTGGGTTTCAGCACAAAGTACTCAATGTTTATGGGGTACCTATAGAAATAAAAAAAAAACAGGATAGTGGATAACACACACTACCCAACTTAAGGGTTCACATGAAATGATAATTTTATTGTCCACTTTACCACAAAATAACAAAACAACACCATCCACCAACTGTTTCCACTACCAAATAAAACCCACTAGATGAAACATCTACACACACAACCAGAAATTCCCTCATTATCCATAAATTTAACTAGTTCTAAAATTTAATTATTCACTTACTATATTGAATTCAACTCTATATTTAATGAAATACTCTCTCCTAATCACCTCAAGTTCAAATCCTCGATTTCCCATTTCATTATATCCTATTATTCACCATTCAAGTTATACATCAATTACCAAATATCATACTTTCATTCCAAATTTATTTTATGACATTTCAGCATTATAAACTCATTATATAACTATCAATAATTAAAAATGAGGTTATCATAAAATATCCCCACCATCTCACAATAAGAACCACTCAGCATCTACTACAAACTATCCCTCGACACACCCAATGGAAAAATACCGACAACCACACTACCCATCACATTCCACACCAAATCTGTCCACACAATCACTGTACAAACCCCAATAAGATCAAAAAAAAAACAAAATAATAAATAAACCACAAAAATGATAAAAAAGTATGTTTTAATCACAATAAAAATTATGTCCAATCAATTTGATCTTTAATGATTACTTAAATAACATTTCCAAAACTATTGAATGGAAATTATCATACTATTTCTAGATATTCACCTAATTGGTTCACAACCATATATAAATGATTAACAATTTTTGAATAGAGAGTTCAAATGATCAATTACAACATGGGTTTATAATTAAATTCGGGATCAGACATGTTATAAAACAAATATTTATAGAAATGAAAACAATAAGCCTCAATGAAAGTTCAAATGACAATAGCATGAAAATATATGAACACCGGAAGACATATCCCCATTCCCTTATATTAAATTTAATCTATCTCAATATCTTATTAATTCAATATATACAATGTAAACAAATGAAAAAATATTGTCTAATCACTTTATTGATGAAATAAGGATAGAATAATGATCCCTTAAAACATCCTCTACCAAAAATCACAAGATTTATACTTGAATGGATAGTCCTTAAGACCATAAGTTCTATAAAATGTATGCTACAAGTAACCAAATTATATTTTGGGTATGGGGTAGTACCCTCGAGATTCTATTACATATTTTAGAGATTGAATTAATATGTAAATAAACCAGACATCATAAAACATAATAACAATAAGAGTACATTGAATCATTAAATAAAATCTATCAATATGAAAATATTCATTTTGAATAAAAAATTTACAACATAACACATATTACATCTCATAATTATGATATTAAAAGAATTAAAAATTAATGAATAAAATGAAATTAGTCCCTACTTCATAATCAAAGCCTTATATTGTATAGTTATATGATTAAATTTTAGTTATCGTACTCAATATGATATGCTAGGCCTCTACCTAACTTGAACCTGTAACCAGGGAAGTCTTCTAGGGTTCCCAAGATCCATGGATTCCTGACTAGGGTTTGATTATAAAATAGTAGGGAACCAATTATTTATCCATATACATAAATATTAAATAAAGTGTAGAAAAATGTTATTTTAATAATATATATATATATATATAATAGTATAAGTATAAATAAATAACAATTATTGATCCATAGTTTCTTCAATAACATATGGGTTTTACCCAAAAAATAATTGGACACAGATTGAGTTTAACTAAGCATATAAAAAAAGCATTCCAATGAATACCACCACTCGAACACCCCATGATTTTTTAGTATTACTATATTAAAAATTAATATCATCAATAGTTTTTATATCACAAAACACTATGTTTAAAATTGTAATTTACTATTATGTATGAATATGGGAATAGTTTTGTAACCATTAGAAATTTGAATATTATGAATAGAATAGTAACTTCACCAATGAATGTATAAATAAAATTTTTGTACCTTATAAAGGAAAACATGATATATTTATAAATTGGTAAAAAAAAATAATTTTTTTAAAATAATAAGTTAACTGTTATCTTTTTTGTAAATCATAAATATTTATTTACAATTTTATAATTAATATAACAATTAAAAATAAAATTATTTTGCATAAATTATATAAATAAATTAATATTTTTTGGTATTATGATTAATATATTATTTTCTAAGAACATAATTAACTTTTCTATGTGTTCTAAAATGAGATATAAATTTAAAATCTGTATTTTTAAAAAATATTTGTTTTTATTTAAAAATTTTATATCTCATATTTGGAAATTTATATTCATAAAATAGAGTTAAATTTTTTAATCTATATTTTAAAAAATTGTTAGGGGGAATTTTTGGGACTGTTCTAATTAGTTGAATTTTTGGTGAATAGTGAAATATGATAATTTATGTTATTTAAGAAATACATGAATTGTTGAGTCTAAATGATGGATTGATAATTTAAGATAATAAAGTAGAACTATACTACATTATTTTGATATATTTATTGTAATTATCTATCTATTCATATCATTTAATCATAATACTAAACTAATGAATAAAATTACTAGAATAAACCGCTCTCCTCCACTACAAATACCACACTCACAAACTCTTCACTTCACACAACAGAATTCATGAATCTTTCCCAATTTATATGTAATATTCATCCCAATTATATTCCCTAGGTACAACAGATCATGGTCTCAATTAAGGACCAAAAAAAATTTCCCTAAGGAGGTTCTCAAGGAGAATAATTCAAGAGGTAAAATTTTCTTTCTCTTTCTTTATCTTGTTTCAATTTTTCTTATTTTCATATAATATCCCCACCTCATATATAAAAATATGAATGATATGTCCATTATATTTTATATCGTTTATTTAATTATTTAAATGGTAAATCCATAATCATGTCTCTTATCCTCTTCTCATTTTTTGGAAAATGAAGACATTATTTGTGAGTTGTCGATTTATTGATTTCATGGACGACATCTTTTAATTTTTCAACACCTCCTTCACGGATGGTCATAAAACAATTTTTATCATCAAAAGAAATTATAATATATGTAGTGAAACTTATTTACTATTCGTTAACCAGTATATATATACATAATATTAATTAATAAGAAAAAACAACTTTGTGATAGTCAAAAACCGCTGAAAGAATCATAAACAATCATTAGTAACGTCTTATCTAATGATTTATCCTCACACAAAATATCTAAATGAATTATATAACAATTTTATATTTTTTTATTTTCATTAGTAATATATATATTCTATATTGGAGGACTAATTCTATTTGACATGATCATTCATATAAGTGTACACCTGATCCATTCATGAAATCCAAGACCCCCCCCCCACGAACGATGAAATTTAATATTATGACTCAGAAAAAATACTATAAAGGAAATTAATAAAATTATACCATATAAAATAAAATTTGAATGGGTTTTGAATTAAATTATTAGTTAATTTAATTTCATTATATAAGATACTATGTATAAATGAATAATGCTTTTAGACATATTGTTAGGGTTACATCTCGAACAACCATTTTTTCCTAAGGATATAACTTATTTCTCCTTATAAAAATGTAATTATTCATTAGTTTTATAAACCTATCCTAAATTCTCTATATATGATCTGAAATCATGCATAAAGATTTGTTCATCGTCCTTTTATGGAGAAATACATGATTTAAAAGGAGCATTTTTTAATTCCTCCTAGTTAGAAAGCACGATTAAGGGGTGAATCCTAATTTTAACCCATTTTGAAGAATAATCCATCATATATTTTTGGAAAATAAAATTATTAGGATGTAAATATTTTTATCCTGAAACACTATCTTATATATTTTCTATTTTTATGTAAATAATTAATCTTTTTATGTATTAATGAAACCGTTATATTTTCCATTGTACTACACTGAAAATACATATTTCTAATATTTCATAAAAAATATTTTTACATGTTTACACATTATATGGACACCATTTAATTGTAAATGCCATTTATTTTCTTGGATATACATGATACAATCTAATTTTATGAAAAATAAAAATGAATTTTCAAAAAGAACTCTACTTTAGTTAATAAGATATTCCTCTAAAGAGTTCCTCAATGATTATATTTTAGTTTTTTAATCATTTTAAACAATATTTATAGAATATTATTCTTAATTAGGATTTATATTTTATGATATAACTTACTATAATTCAATAAATATATTATGACTAGTTTTACTATTTATGTTCAATCGTGATACCATTCACCATGTTTCGTAAGAATTGTTAGTGATTATGTCTACTGATTTGGGAAAGTTACTTACATTTAATATGATAATTTTAATACGAATGTATAAGTTCATTATAATTTACACATTTCATATGAGTAATTCATTTTACTTAGTAATTCATGTGTGGGGCTCGCTATATTACATTGAAGCATTAGTAGGTCTAAAGAGTAAAACTAGTCTGGATGTTTACCCATTTATCAATATTGTCTTGGTCGAAGACATGATGGTATTTTTATTATGTTCAAAATCATTAATTATCTACTTTTAATATTAGTAACTGATAATCTATTTGATTATTCTACTATTAGAATATCCATTTTTGTGTTTTACACTCATATAATTAATTATATGTCTTTATTTAATCAGTTCTTATTTTTTCCATATTATTCTCATGATTATATATTAATGGAATCTGTTTTTAGTTATTCACCTTACCTTATTTGTTTTATCAACAGATATACTTCATACCCTTATTGAGCATATGAGGTCACCTATTTATTAATATTAAATTATCCCAGGATGCAAAGATGTATGTTATGAAGGACTTGTTGGGTTAATCAAGTGGATAATGTTGTTTCTCAAAGTATTATATATTTATTACTTTACTCTTTATACTGTAATGTAATGTTTATATATGTAATATGGATTCAAAAAATAATAAACTAATTGGTCCCTTAATATTAGAGTCTTTTATATATGGTAATTTAATAAATTAAGGCACCGACTCTTAGTTACTGGGGTTAGGGTCTTTATAGTTGGTATCAGTGCATGTTTAGTAGAAATAATGTAATATTGATTAAGAAAAAATAGTTTAGGGAATATAAACCAAATATATAATTTGAGTATAAACATTGAATAACATCCTAGAAATTAGGTTTCTAATAGGTTATGTGGGTATTCCAAGAAATAAATCCTTATCTAGATACTACAAGTGGATATGGTTCAATAATAAATGTACCTAGGTGTAACAACATCGATATGGTGTATTGGGACATAATTTTTGTGACATGTTATACAGTATTTTCATTACTTTTCACCCTTCATGACACTCTTAGGGGATATTAATAGGAAAAGTTACAATCCATTGGAACCCATTTGGAAGGATATGGAAGTAAATGTGTTCCCTATTAAACTATGCCTTTAATTATTAGAGTATCTTTGTATAAATTCCCAATTTATGTTATGTGTTCTTCTATTTCCAAATTAAGTATTAAAAATTATAAACTAATTTAGTCCATGACATTTCATAGAAATGTTGTTGAGTGGAAGCAATGGAAACCCTATCAATGCTCATATCCCATATAGGGATTTTACTCGAATTCAAGATAATGATCATGATGTAGGAGTTGTGACCGGATCTTAGAATATTATTACTATATTGGGATAACTGACTCAGTTTATCAATAATAACATTACCCATATAGAGTATCCTAATAGAAAATGCTGATGAATAATGTTTAATTTTTTTAGGAGACCAAAACCTCTGTCATTCAAAGGGTCTAAGACCCATTTGTTGCTAAAAAGGGGATATGTTCCAAAGAGAAGATAATAATAGATTTGGGAAGTAATGAAAGGGATAAGGTTACCAGTTATGTTTATTATTGATTGGGAGATGCAGATAAATAGTGTCATTAATCCAAAAAAAAAGCATTAAGAAATTAAAAATTTTGTGAGGAAGGATTTTATGAATATTTTCATAGAAAAATAATTTCCTCACGAACAACGAATAGATATGGATAGGTAATTCTTAAATCTAAGGAAAAAGGAGTATTATAACATTTCCATGTATGAAGGAAAATTTTCAAGGTATAAATGCATGTTATGGATTATATATGTCATCCATATAATTGGAATGATTGATTTCTTTATCGGTTGAAACCATTTTTTCCAATTGAACTGGTTTCCAAAAGATTCTCATCTTATGAAGACATATTGGCATGTGATATCAAGATACATGAATTTTTTTTCAGTATTGTGTCATTAAAGGAATGAAAGTTAAGGACATGAATGATATATTCATTGGAAAATAAAAAATGGAAAAGATGAATAATTTAATATTTTACATTCCATCCAATAATAAATATGGAATGAAACATCATGGAACATGCATATTGGGGATGTGAGTTCATTGTAATTGTTAAGAAAAAGGCCACCAAACTCGTGATTGTAATGGGATGAAAGAATAAATAAATGTGAAATGGTACAATTGTATAGATATGGGACATTATCAAAATGATTTTCTAAAGAGACAAGGAAACATTCCCCAAAAGCCCATTGGAACAAGGCTTTGCTTATAAAGTCACAACAACTAAGGTTGAAGTTACTAATAATGTGGTGTTATGTACATTAATCATCTCCTCAAATTTAGAAAAAGAATTTTTTGATTCTATATCATTGAATTCCCTTATTTCTTCCCAGTTTCTTAAAAATTTATATATTTATGACTCACCATTAAAACAGAGTTCTCTATAATGACTAAAAATGGAAGCCTAATTGCAACAAATATGGGTTGATTAGATCCTACTATGACACATAAATGAGGGATAATTTCTGATTTATCATCATACCGATGGTTCATTTTTATATAATCTTCATTATAGATTGGATTTCAAAATATATTTCTAGATTTTATTACAATTAAAATGAAATTATGAATCATGATAAAGGTATGGAATTTATCATCTTTAGGGGGGAGTCATAATTGTCTGATTCATTTCTACAACAACCTCAAGTAGATTTTCTAAATAGAGTTCTATGTGGGAAGAGAAACCACAACCTATGGATGATGAAATAAATATTCAACATGAATGTGTACCTATTGTGAATGAATACATTGATATATTTTCAGATGATTTAGTACATCATCCTCCATAGTGGGAAGTTGAGTTCTCCTTTGATTTAATTTCTGGTACAATGCCTATATCAAATACATCCTATAAAATGGAAATTGTGGTGTTAATAGAGTTAAAGAATAAATTGTAGTAATTTATAGATTATGTATTAATAATGCATATTGTTTCACCACGGGGATGTCCTATTGTCATTTAAATAAATAAATATGGATCCAAGAGGATTTTCATCGACTATAGAGAAGTAATTGAAAATATAACAAATAATAACTTTCCTCGACCTCCAATTGATGATTTATTTGATAAATGTCAAAGAGATCAACAGTTTTTTAAAGATTTATCATTGATCTAGATATATTTAATTGAATGTGAGGAAGGAGGATATTCTTAAGACAATATTAATTATACGTTATAGACATTATGAGTTTATTGTAATGCCATTTGGACTCACTGATAAACCCTCAGATATTATGGATAGAATGAACATGGTTTTGATGAAATATATTAAATATTTTTTGTAATGAATGTATTGAAGATATCATCATATAATCAAATTTCTATGAAGACTGTGATAACAAGAAACATATTGTTTTGGAGAATCTATTAGGAAAAAATTTATATGGAATGTTTAGAAAGATTTAATTATGGATTAAAATAGTTTCTTTTCATAGGAATATTTTATCTAAAGATGGAATCATAGCTGATACTATGAAGACAATGGTAATCCAGGAATGTCCTGCCCCAATGATCATAACTAAGGTACATAGTTTCATTTTTTTAGTAGGTCAAAATCAACATTTCCTTAAAATATTTTCCTGAGATGACCCATTAACGAAACATACTCGTAAAGGGGTTATGTTTTATGGGAAAAATAATACGAATAATGTTTTTAAGAATTGAATTTTATATTAGTGAATTATCAAATCTTAATTCAGCCATTAAGAAATGATGAATTTATGATTTATGATAATGAATAAATTTAATTACATGGTTGTTTCCATAGGAAAAATGATATATTTATTTTCTATGCATCAAGGAAATTAAATAATCATGAATAAAACTATCAAACTAACGATATTGAGTTAGAAGTAGTAATCTTTTCTATGAAGACTTGGATAGACTATCTATATACTGAATGATGTGAGTTATATAAAAATGACATGAGATTGAAATATTTCTTCTCACAGAAGGAACACAACATGCGGAAAAGGATATGGATAAATCTACTCAAGGATTATGATTATTCAAAAAAATACCACCCAGGGAATGTTAATAGGGTAGAAGATACATGGAGAAAGAAGTATCATGGTGTTCAAAACAAAATGATGAATGATATGGACCCGGTGTAAATAGATCAAGAGAATATGGATATGGTAATTATCAAGTTAGTTAAACCATTATTACTTTTTCAATTGGTTCCTCACCCATATTTTTTAGAAATTATTAATAGTTCTATTTTTAATTATGATAATTTTCATAGGATAAATAAATCTATGAATGATGAAATTTTGATAAACATTATGTCTGAGGATAGAATTCTGAAATTTGAGAAGTGTTTTTGTGATCCTTCTTTAACCAATCTAAAAACATAGTTATTAGATGATTCTCATACCTCTAAAATCTCTAATATAATTGTATCACAATGTTGTATTGTGAAATGAAAGGATATTTCTGGTGGGAAGACATGAAGTGGGAAACATCTGATTATGTATCACGTTACTAGTATATCAACAGGTGAAGGATAAACCAATACTTTCTAGAAGAGTCATGAATCCTCTACATATTCCCAAATTAAATGGGGATGACATTAAAATGGATTTGGTCGATGAATTATAAAAAAACCCAAGAGTGAATGTTGAAATATATGTAATTATTGATCGAATTACCAAATATTCACATTTCCTCACTCTAAGGGGTGATTACCGATTGAATCACCTAGAATAAATCACTATTAATGTTGTTATATGACATTATAGAGAAAATATTGGAATTTTTTCTTACCCAGATCCATGATTTATATTTAAAATATATAAAAGTCTTCAGAAATCCTTGGACACTGAGCTTTATCTTAGTATATATTATCACCCTCAGAATGATAGGATGTCTGAAAGGAACATTCAAAAATTATAAGACATGTTTAGATTATCCTCACATCCATTTAAAGGTATTTTGGATTACTTTTTTCCTTTTCTTCGGTTTTACTAAAATAATAGTGTCCATTCAATTATTCAAATGGAATTATGTGAATCATTGTGTGGAAATAGATTTTGAACAACCACTTTTTGGGAAGATTTTGGTGAAAGGAATCTTTTAGGGCCACATCCTATGGAGGAAACAACACTAAAGGTAAGGACTATATTAACCCATATCAAAGAATCTCGATGTTGGAAAACTAAATTTGTTGATAATCAATGGAAGATTTGTAATTTCGTGTAGGAGATCATGTTTTCTGAAATGTATCTTCATAGAAGGGTGATATAAGATTTGGAAGGCATGGAAAATTAACCCCATCATAAATTGGTCCTTTTGAAATATTCAAGAGAGTATGAGTTTTGGTTTATTATTTAGTAATTACACCTAGCCTTTCCAAATTTTTATAATTTGTTCCACATATTTTTTACGGAAGTACATGCAAGAACAAAAACATTTCCTCAATTCTAAAATAATATAAATAGAACATGATTTATATTACTATGAAGAGGAATTCTAGATTTGGGAAACCAATTAATTGGTGTTGTGGAATAGGATGTCTGAAATTGTAAATGTAGTTTGAAAAAATAAAAACAAATCAAAGCGGTGAAATTAGATCTGGAAAACATTAAAATGAAGAACTAGACAAATAATTTTATGGGCTGACAATCTAGATATTTTGAGAATGAAATTTTTTGAAGGAGGGGAGAATGTAACACCACAAGAATTTATGGTATTCCCATTTGAAAATTAAATGTTGGATAATTTATGCTTTACATAGAAAAGAGTTTAAAACAATAATATACCATTATGTATGACTTTCGGAATAGTAATGCATCCATTATGAATAAGTGTGTGAATAATATTGTAGTAATTTTACATATTAAGGTATAAATAAATGTTGGGGTCCTTACAAATAAAAACATGATATATTTATCTCTTGGTATATGAAGTTAAATGTTTTACAAATGAAAAATTAAGTTTTGGATTTTTTTTAAAGCATAATAATTTTTGTAGACATTTATAATTAATATAATTATTTAAATGGAAATTTAATTTCAAAAAATATATTTATATATTTATATTTAATATTATTATGATTATTTTATTTATTTATTAAACCTTAATTTATTTTTCTATGTGCTATAAAATCAGTTATAATTTTAAAAACAATATTTTTCAAAAAAAATGATGATTTTATTAAAACATAAATTTAACATATTAAAAAAATTCATAAAATGAAATTCATTTTTTATTCTAAACATAAAAAAAATTGAGGTTGAATTTTTGGGTGTTTTCTAAAATAGTTGAATTTTATGAATACTGAATACGATAATTTATGGTATTTAACAAATACACGAATTAATGATTCCTGGATGAGGTATGGATGATTTGAGCTTATAATATATAAATATTAATAATTTATTAAATATATTTTGGATTAATTCCCACTATATTCAAGGTTTCATAAAAAAATAATAAACTAATTAAGAAAATAATGATAAACAACCATCTCCTCCACTATAAATACCACATCTCACCTCCCTCTCTCCTCACACCTGTTAAGCCATGATGCTTGGAAATTTATACGCAATACTCTTCCCATGTATATAATACACTTCTAAGATGGAATTATCTCAAAAAATTCCATAACCAATTTCTTTACGGAGGTTCTCAGGGATAATAATTCCATAGGTGGAATCCTCTTTCCCTATCATTTTTTTGTATTATATTTCTTTTCGTTACTTATAATATATTTAACTCCTCTGTCCAAAAAATAAATCTTAAATATATTATCATATATTTAATACATTTTTATTATGAAAATATAAAATCCACCATAAATTGTTTCATTATCTTATATTTATTATAAATTTAGAAACGTTTTCCGCGAGGTTCAGATTTACCATCTTGATGGACAATGTGTTATTACTTCAAAATTTCTCCTTCAATGATCGTAATAAAATTATTTTATGGTCAAAATAGTTTATAATATATTTATTAAATATTATTTAATTTACTAAAAAGTTATATATATTCGTAATAGTAATTAATTATAAAAAATTAATCTGTGATGATTAAAACCATTCAAAATAATCTTAGACCATTATTACTATCTTCTAATCTATTGATTAATACTAAACAAAATTAAAAATTAATTATTATTTATATATTTAATATTTTTATTTTTAATTTATAAAATATAATTTCTATTATAGATAACTATTTCCATTTCAAATGATCTTTTGTGAAATGGTACAAGTGAACCCATCCAGAAAACCCAGGAATAGAACACTCCCAAACGATGAAATTGAATCTTATAAAGTATAAAAAATCCATAAATCAAATTATTAAAATTAGAATAAATAAAATAAATTTTTAATATGTTCTTTATTAAATTTTTAATAAGCGAAATTTGATTATCGAGGACGTTATTTACAAGTGGATAATGCTTTTCGACATAATGTAAGGGTTTCCTCCGAAACCGGAATTTTTCTTTTAGGATGTACCTTCAATATCATTAACCTAATTAAAATATATATTATTACTATATAAATAATATAGATTCTGTTTATATGTTAAAAAATCATGTATCTTGGACACTTCATATATCTTTTATGGGTAAATATTTGTTTTAAAAGGTCCCCTTTTAAATTTCTCTTGATAAGAAAGCTCGATAATGGTGTACACCCCAATTTCATAACCATTTTCTAGAAAAGTAAATAATATTTGTTAAGACACTAATATTTTTAAAAAATCATTATCTTTATCAAGAAAAACTATCATAGATATATTTTAGTTTTATGTAAACAATTAAGTTATTTCTCACATTAATGATTGTCTTATATATTCCCTTAAACAATACTAATGTGTCCTAATTATAAAGTGTCTTAAAATATATTTTATAAATTTTCACACTTCAGTTTGGCCTATTTTAACATTATATACCTTTTATTTTCAAGAATATATATTTTAATATATTAATTTTTAAAAATGAATATGATTTAAAAAAAAAAGATATCATTTTTTCAAAATAAATCTTCTTTTGTAAAAAGGGGATTTCTCTGAAGAATTCCTCGATAATTATATTAGAGTATTTTCAATTATTTTAGCACCATTTGTTGAATATTATTAGTAGTTGGGAAGTAATTATATGATATCATCTTCCATAATGTATTAAATAGATTATGATTAGTTTAACTATTGATGTGCTATATTGATATATTTTACCATGGCTGAAGCCTCATTTTTATTATTTAAAGAAAATGCCTCTTTAGACTGGGTAGAGGGAGACCCATTACATAGCTCGAATGCCTAAAGCCAAGTGGCCTGAAGACTAGACATGAAATCCCATTTTTTGGCCCAAAGAGCCCCTCGGTGAATATTACTGCTACAGTACCCGGGCTACTACATTACCGTCGCCGCTACAGTTCCTGCTACAGTGCCTCCACCACTACAGTGTCACCGCTACTACAGTTTAGTGCTGCTACAGTAATACTACAATGCCCTTCTACAGTGATTCTACAGTACCACCGGAAATTAGTCCCTGCCCGGATTTGGTCCTGGTTATTTTGGATGCCAAGCATGAGCCTGTACCACTAGGGTACAAGCTCATTGGCTTTTTCCCCATGAATCGTAATAATTGTTAGTGATTCGGTTAAATTATAGGGAAATAGTATGACCATTTAATATAGTAGTTTTAATGTGATTTTATATATTTATTATTATTTTACCCATTCATATAAGGATTTCATTTGACTTAGTTAGTGATGGAAAGGGCCCTCTATATGCCCTCGATGCATCGGGAGGTCTCATTAAGAAAACAAGTGTGTATTTTTACACATTTATATATGGTGAGTCGGTCAAATCATTGATGGAATGTTTTTTATGTTCAGATGTTTTAATTACCTTATAATTATATTAGTAATTGATAATCCATGTGATTATTCTACTAGTAGAATATAGAGGGTGAAATATTATTCACATATTTTTTAAATAGAATTAGGCATGACATGGTTAAAAAATGAGTTACTCCTCATCTAAAAACACACATAATACTAATTCAATGTTTCAAAAAGGGATCTGTGCCATGAAATACTCATGTTTAGGGACCCTCCCTTAACAAAAACTCAATTTGCATAGATAACCACGGTTAAAATTTAAATCCTTATAGTAATAAACCTTATCCTCTATATTTAAACAATTTATAGTGTGAATATAAATTCAATCTATAAGTGCCTTTTAGCTACAAAAATTTAACTGCATGACAACATGATTCTTCTCATAAACTCAATAGAGGACATGTACTTCCAACCGATTGTCAAAATATGAAAAAAATAAATAATTCAATATGTAAATATTTTTTTAATTCACCATTAATCATCAATTTTAATATTTAATTTATAAGGAAAAAAATTCCAATTCCATCCAACATGAACTCCCATAATGGGAACAAAGTTTTATAACCTCCGTAAAATATCACCACTCATCCTCAAGAAGTATCAATAACGCATAACAATTAATTATGACCTACATTGATCTCCAATTTATATCCCACCCTTATTGTTATACTTAATAATGGATGTAAATATTATATTGCACAACTCCAAACATGAGATGAAAATTTAATTAAAATCTACTCCAACACTCATTAGCATCACCAAAACCTAAAATTTGATCTTACCTACACCTATTAAATCTCTCTAACTAATGTTAATAAATTTAATTTATCGCTATGATTATTGTCCTCTAAACCATAATAATCAACTCAAAATTTATGATTACCAACCTGTGGTTCTCAATTCCATTGATATTTTATATAAAAATATAATTCCAAAAGACCAATGACCTATTTAGTATAATTTAATCCACCCACATCCAATTAAACTTCAAAACACCATCTAGAACTGATATGTATGAAATTATCTCAAATTCAATGTCACACATGCCGAAACATAATCACATTTCTTTATACATATAAAATTACTAATTTTGGAATCTATGGATCATTCAAACTATTCTTCTAATGTCTAAATCTGAATTTTAGAGTAATTACATTGTTGTATCTGAATAGGGCAGAGGTCGTCGTGGACCTCAAAATTATATTTAATAACCTACGCTAGCACATTGGTGTAGGGTCGATCCACAGAGAAGGCAGGTGAGTGAACTCTAAGGTTTTAAATCTAAAAACCTCACTATTGTCAGCAATGAGGTAAACAGCTCTATAGTTTTTTTAATCTTTAATTTTTAATTTTTTAATATTTTTTTAAATACAATGAAGATTAAAAAAAAGATTAAAACTAAGAAAATAAATCTTAAAATATGTAATCTTGAACAAAAGAAAATAGTGAAATGATGCATAGCCGCAATATAAGAATCGAGATCAAGAAAGTTCTCAAGAATCCTAAACTGCTGGAATGAATGTATGGTCTCTCCACAGATTACAATCAAAACACACCTCATGAAAGAATGAAGAATTTCCCTCACCAGGAAACTCAACAGGCAGACGATTTAGTCTTGGAGTTCACCACACCAAAATATAATTTAACTGCAAAGAAATTTAAAAATGAAACATTTGTAAACGAACTCGCCATAAATTCCCAAAGTAAAGGTTGTTTTTGATTTAAAAAATGCATCAAAAATCAACTTCTCCAGTCAATTTTGAAGTTTGAAATTGAAAACATTGAAGTGTGAATGATCAAAATATTATAAATAGAGTCAGTCTCTCCAACTGATTCTAATTTATTAAAATGATAAGCTAATGATGGTTTTTTGATCATAACCAGAAGGTTTTAAAATTCCCGAGCTGAAAAAATTCAGCCTTTTATCATATTGTATAATGCAGTGAAAATAATCAGAAACAGAGTACAAAGATTATGGAAAGAGAGAGGTTAAACGCTCCTAGAACTGCTCAGCTTCCCAGCTCCTTCGTCTCCTGCTCTATACATATGCTGCACCCCGGGAGGCTTTGCTCTCAAAAATGGGTTGTTCGTGGAATTAGAATAAGAGTCCCCAATTTTTTTTGCTTTATCTGCTTTAGGTAGCCACTGTCTTCTACTGCATGTCACCAAAAATGTTCCATCGACATTGAAATCCCTTCAAAAATGCACCGCAGAACGTGCATTTTATCGTGACTGGCTCGTCATGCTAATTTTTCTCACATAACTAACTTATGATGAGTTATTGGAAAGCTCCTGGACATTTTCTAGACTTTTGTGTGAACTGAGACGTTTTTCTGACTCAACTGTGGACCTGTACAAGAGAGACAAGAATAGAACAGTCAAAAACAAAAATATAGTTTCATGAAAATATAAATATAGTCATTAGTTAATTTAGAAATCTTTAAAATAATTACAAAGTATCTAAATTAAAAATTATTTAATAAATTATTTTCTTAACATAATTAAAAATAAGTTTCTATTAAATTAATTGATTTAAAATATGATTATTCTTATTTTAAAAGTTGTGTATTAAATATTAATTTAGAAATTAGTTAAACAAATATGTTTAATAAATTTTATAGATTGTTATTGTGAATTTAATAATTCATTTTCTTATTGTTAACGTTAATATAATTAAATAATTGCCTAGATGATTAATTAATATTACTAAAGTTAACTTTAGTTGCTTAAATAAATTTATTTTAATTGTTATAATTATATTTAAATAGAAAGCGTAATTCATAACTTATTATTAATTATTTTAGTTGTTATAAATTATAATTAGTTAATTAATAAATGATTTTTTTGCAAATAAATTGAATCAATAAATATTACTATTTAATATTTATGTTCTATTAATATTTTATCATTAATATTTAATTTAATTTTTAGTTTTTATCATAAGTAAAGTTATATTTTTTTTTTGACTTATTTTGAGTTATATTTTTTATATTCTCCCCCCAATTATTCTCTGCACAACCACGGGGTAGGGAGGGTTTTGGTCTAGTTCATCTACGCCAGTCCACAACTCTAGTTCTAGCAAATGCGATGACCCGAGCACTGACTTCCTCTCCTCCTCCTCAAGAGACATCGGAGGACCACATAGGTGCAACGCGACTCCTAATCTCGGTGGCTTTAGGTTCTCACCATGGTGCAGTGATTCTTCTTATCTAATCCTTGAAGGCTCCCCTTAAGAAGAGACTGGGATTGATTCAGCCGCCTCCTCGGGTGATATCAACTTCAACGTGGAATCGGCCTCAGCTCCAGTGGCAGACAACAGCGGCTCCACTACTTGAAGCACGAATCTCCTCATCATGCATCAGATTAGAACCGGCGGCAATCCCCTTTTCATCGCACGACAAATATCTCCAAGATGAGAGGGTTATTTCAGTCTCGTATTCCATGCGGCAAGTACAAGACACAGCGTCGACTACCACACTCCTTGCAGTAATTACTCTTCTCAACCTATGAACTGGGGAAAAAGAAGATATTTTTTTTGTAAAATAGAATTTGGATTTTGATCTATAAATGTGTAAATCTAGTGTTCGGTTCTACAGTGGGCTGCAGATATGGATTTTGGAATGAATATGGTGATGCTGACGAGCTTTGCGGTTGTGGTGGAGAACAGGGGAGTGGTGATATTGGTAGAAGATGTATACTGGTGAGGTGTAGGGGAAGAACTCTAATGGTGAGGTGTAGGAAACGAAGGGTCACTATTATACTGAAACTAAAAGGTAACCGATAGGCTAAGTATAAAGTCACAGTTACCTTAAGAAAACAAAAGACTCGCCGATAGTTTTAAATAGGAAAGGTCACAGTTAGAAAAATAAATTAAGGTTACTGGTATAATGGGATTCTACGGTTCACCATTAGTTTAAAAACAAAGGGAAGAACCGGCACGGGGGTCACCGATAAAAAAAAGATCACCATTATACAACAAAAATAAAAGCATCACCAGTAGAACCAAGGGTAACCGTAACAATAAAAAAACTAATGGTTACCTTTAAAAATTAGATTTAACAAAAAATTAAAACATAATTAATCTAAATAAAAAGATATAAAATAATTAATTAAAATAAATATAAACAGAAAAAATTATAACCTAATATTTATTAAAATATTTACTTTAAAAAACCAATAAAAATTATTAATAGATTACTCTAAAATTAAGAACTGAATATTTGATTAACTAAATTGAATATTTATTTAAACTAAAATTACTAAATAATTAATTACAAGGTAGCAGAAAATAAAAATGAAGAGAATCATTAACCAAATAGGATACTAATATCTCGTTTCTACCGTACCGGTAGACTAAAATCGATTGAAAATGAATAAATAATGTAACAACATATAGAAAATCAAATAATTAACGTTTTAAAACTCGAAATTAATTAATTAATAAACTATTTGAATACGTAAAAATAAAATCAAACTATTTTATTTAATTAAAACTAAAATTATTTACTTAATTAACTAGTAGGGTGACTAAACATATTAATAAATAATGTTAAAATATTTTAATGAATCCATATTAAAAAATAAAATATTTAAATAAAGTATATGTTGATTAAAACACAAAAAAGGATGTTAAAAGATTATTTATTAATAAATTCAAACTATTAATTAGTGATCAGATTGGTATTAACATAACTAATAAAAAAAAATTTGGATAAAATAGCTAAGATTAAAATTATTATTTAAAGACTAAAAATACATAATTAATTATAAAAATTTGTTAATTGACTAAATTAATTATAAAATAAAAAAGTAAAATTATTTAGTAAAAAGTGATTAAATAATTTATTAAATAATTAAAAATTATTTATAAATATGTGGAAAAACTATGCAAAAATATTGCCACACCAGTATCCATGATCAACAAAATCGTTCCTCAAAATTCACATTAAATTATTGATGTATTCTAGACATGATTATCCCAAATCATAATAATTTGATCCTAGTACCTATTCTAGTTCTCATGGCCTATCTATCAATACACCTAAACCTCATATCTTGTATTCACATTGGAGTAATAAAAAATTGAATTCACACTGTCATCGACATCCATGTTCTATATCAACCATCCATCGTCTGGTCTCCTCACTACCATAACCCTTTTCACACTATGGTCTTATATTTATATCTCATGTTGCATCCTTTACTCGATTTAAAGAGTGGATATGAAAATATCTTTTATACCTATGTATCTACATGAAACAACAATTACATCTTATTCATATTTGACAAGAACAATATCCTTATCCCCAGAAAAACCAATAATGGGGGTCCCAAAATATAATAGTTGATGGTGTGATCTCCCCCACATGCCTTACCTTATTCCACTCCTCTGATAAAATCACAATTTTTTTAATCAATATACATGTGTCTCTCCTCCAAATATACACATATAAATTCCAATGAAATAAAAACCTAGGATCACTCTTGGATCAACTGTCCAACCACAAACAATTTTTTTTATGTATCCTCTACCACTGAGGGAAGTTTACTATTCATTACTAAAACCTTATGAAGATAATCATGTATCTGTTTCATTAATTCCATTAGTACTTATCTCACACGCCACCACCCACTATTTCCATCATTAAATGGAACTATATGTAACTAAATCATACTTTCTCAATATCATCCAACTATACTATGTTTATGATCTAGAATAACTCAGTACTAGAATAAGACTCATAATCTAATTTATCTAATGTGATTAATTTGAGTCTCATACACCTCACCCAATGATTATTCCCACAACATTTCAATATCATCTAACCTAGATCACCCTTGGTGATCCATTACAAAATCTGACATTTCACCAATTTCATGGTCTATCTCATGACTACCCTCTAACAAACACTATCATAAAAAAATAAGCACCAACCCATGCGATACAAATCATAGATATTAAATTCTAGGATCTAAACTATCTATGTCATCATGGAACCTGGAATAAATATGTATTATATTAAATCCAACCAATACTTCCCTTATAAAACCATGATACATAAATGAACCATAAGTGATATACTTCTGAAAATGATAATAATTTCACTTGACTACAACAAATACCTATTAGTATATCATATTCACCAGTCATATAACTTGTGTCATCTTCACATGCATCCCATATTTAAGGCACTCACAATCCTATGTTCACCCTTTCTTTGCGTTACCCAATCATATTACACTACTCATCTTAATTGTGACACTCACCGCCCCAATTTCAAAGACTCCTATCATGATTCATAGGGAGTTCCATCCCACATATATATTATATCTCATACACATTGTAGCCCATAAGGAACACCCCTCTATCCCCATAAAAAATTCACATGACAACTGACATGAAAAATTATAGATTCTAAGGATCCTAAATAAAAAATAGGAATCACTAGAAAAGTCATTTCCATGTTACTCTAAGTTCATACACATATATGATTAACCAATCATTAATCCAAAATATCATAAAATCCCCAATGTTCCTTAGCATTCGAGATACAAAAACTCTATGTTCATGTTGTAATTTACATAAATATATCTGCATAGAGTTGAATCCCTCCATGTTGAGCTAGGTCAGGTATACCATAATGTTATAATTTAGTTTAGTAAAATTCCACTATGAATCGATACAGTAAATCACTATTTAGGTTATTATTTACTCATTAAATAAAATGAACAATTTTATTTTTAGAACTAGTATCATAAAAACTCACTCTGGGTTTACCTATAAAGGCTTTAATGCATGTATTGACATATCCAGGTCACTACATATTTGATACGAGAATGATTGTTTCGTCGTCATCGTCATAGATAATTCTTCTATAGAATCTAAATTGTCTTTAATTAGATGAGTCATTTACTAAGGTATAGATCATTATAATTCAAGCACCATGTTATATGGGAAAATTCAATATTCATTGTTATTTACACTTTATTCAACATAATCATATTTTATTAGTGATCTAAATAAATCAAAAATATATATGTCTTGTAAATTCTACCTGTCAAAAAATGATACTGAAACATGGGTATCTTTAAAATCTTCCAAGATCCATAACCACATAAATAATAAATAAAAAATATCAAAAAGTTATTTGTGTCACACTAGTTGAAATTATACAATCATAACATTGAAATCCTATAAATTTAGTCCCATATCCCGAGTAACCAATGATTCCTACTAGAAATGACGATCTGGATGATCTAGTCTGATATCCATCACATGCTCTAACTCTTTCATATATCACCAATCTATCCACTCCTTGAATATCAAGGAAAAATAAAACTATGATATATTTTATTATATTAGATATATAATTAATCTAACAGTACATTATAACAACATCGGCTCAAGGACACACATCGGTGTCAGAATTTGAGATTCACAGGGCTATAAGGTGTACCTACCCTAATTTTAGAGGCTTCTAAGTAGTATCAGGGTACACGGGTATACCATGGGGTGGCTAGACCTCCACATAATAGTTCCCAATAATAAATAACTGAAATAAACTATATCAAACACAATAACAATCACAATATGATGAATCATAAAATAACATCCCTTAATATCAAATTGATCATGGGGCAGAATTTAACCGTACAATATATAACATCTGACCTACCTATAAACCGACTACATATACAAAATAAATTAATGAATAAAAATATTTGGGGGATTTATTGCCACCCTGACCCCCTCATTATCCAAATGTCCAATTCTAATTGAACTGTCACTCTCAACCAACTACATCAAAACTTTAACCAACCTTCACCTGCTACTAGTTATGTTTTCATAGCTACCCAGTGCTATGGTCCGCTGATAATGGTGTGAGTAGAAGATACATGGGAACCACTAATTCAATCCCACACATAACTAGTAAATAAAACTTAAAATTATGATATGATCAGAATATAAATAAATCAACGTGAATGAGAAAAAATAAATGACCACCGTAGTACCTTAGGTTTTATCAGGACACCTAGGAACCATTAATTACATCATCTAGTAGTATTGATTTTTATATATTCAGTAATTCAATTTATACATCTAATACCACCTCTCTAGGGCATAACAACCCCTTTAAAAAACCATATACAGAACATAGGGGTGGGATCTATTTGAAAACAATAACTTAGAGCTAGGATGTTCACTTCTATGTTCCCGTCACCTAGAACTAGTGGCGGGTCTCTCTCCTTCCATTAATCTCATAATCTAGAGTGTAACACCAGATACTTTTATAAGTATACATTTTCAATAAATTTAAAATTTTCGGTATATTTATTTACTCAAAAATCCCAGTCTAACTAAAACTTGATATAATATTGATTTTAAAACACAGCTGTTGGTTTTTTCATTCTGATAAATATTTAAAAAATTTTACTCTATGTGTAAAAAAATTACATAATTAAAATATATTTTTTAATTATTATGTAATAATTAATAAACTTTAATAAAGTCGTTTATTTATTAAAGGTACTTTTTGGTGAAATGTTTTTTTGGTGTTATGATTTCTTACATAAAAAACGAATTTTTCTCAATTAAAAATTAATTTTAAATAAATTAATTGTCAATTTATTATTAATATTTCATATATTAGTTATTTGATTCATAGGAATGAAGAAAAAATCATGTTATGATAAAGATGGGCTTTCATAATTTTTTCTGCATGTAATGTTGTTTATGTCAATAACTAAATTAAACAACTAATTTTTATTTATGTTAATGAAAATTTATATAATATATTATAAATATTCTTTAATTTAACTAATATTTTCTTAGTCATATTTGTGAATGTAAATTCGATTTTCTTCTAAAAAATTCATTTCTCTAAAAAATGGATAATCATTACATTTTGTGTAATTATTTTAAAATTAAATTTTGTAAGATATAGAAATTTAATATGATAAAATGGATTTTATATTTTTTATTAGAAATTAATCATTTTGTAATTTGAAGAAATTTATTTTTTATTATAAAGAATAGTAAAAATATTTATAATTTTTTACAATAGTTTGTTTTAAAACAAGTTTACTAGGGGGTAATAATAAGAGATAAGTATAAATAATTACACATTATCATATCATAATATAATTTTCATAATATTTTCTCATAATATTATCTTTTATAAAAATTATTATACCTTTTTTTCACTTTCACATGATGTGACGTTAAATTATTTAAATAATTTATGTAATTCAGTGTGTGTCCCTCCCATCACTTATAAGATGGAACACATTCTCCTTATTTATTCAGAAAATATGATCAATCACTATTATCCAAGACCTATTAAAACCCCATTTTTTCCTCCTTGTCTTATATAATTAGAATATCTACAAACCCGAAAACTATCATGAGAAGGCTTAATGTGTAATCAAAAAGTGTTCCCTCAAAAAAGTGGTGATCGTCTTGCCCGACTGTTTCAAAGTTCACATTGTTTTATACTTGAAAATAATTTATTTTATCCATATGATCATAATAAATATTGAATAAAAAATTATTTTATGTTATTATGGTTATATAACACCAAATTACTACATCATTTCCATCGAAATAGATTGTGCGTACTTGCAGACTACCCCATCCATGTAATAATATAACTCATTTTCCATCACTATAATTCATGGCCGGCTATGATGATGGATCCAATTTTAATATAAAATTAAATGAAATTATTATCCTTATTGAAAATTGATTTCTTATCTTTGATCTAACCTCCCCCTTCCTTTGAAAATTGTAACCTATTTCGTGCGAATGTGTGGATTACCACCTCTACGAAGAGATATCACTTGATTTTCATTTTAAATTTAAATGATTGGTAAAAATGAGATATTTGAATAATATATATGATATTTGTGATATAATTATTATTCTATATATGTGAATTTTCATTTACCTTTCTTCCAATCCATCCATTATATATTTGATACATCACTTGTGCGTATATATAGACTATTGTCTCCATGATGTGTTGTAATTCATTTTTCATCATTTATTTATAGGAATATTTATAAAATTTTATATAATTACTAAATAAAATAATTATTAAATGATTAATATTTTCATGATGATGTAATTATGATGAACACTGAAGGAAAATAACACCAAAACATTAACATACATAAAAAACAAAGCAGTTAACAATAGAAATGATGAAGATAATGAAATATTAGTAATAAAAAGTGATAAGTTATTATATGTAAATAATTTTAATATTATAACGACGAATATGGTACTGTTATATTATTAATAATAATATTAATTTATTATACAAAATTATGGAGCACTAATGAAAAAAATTGTACCTTATGTAAGGGTTTCTCAGCTCACTTTTTTGTGTGATACAAATACCATATTCAACACTTGTTTCATTATAATAGTGTATATAATTCCCAATATATATATATATATATAATATCATAAATATATTTATTTTCATGGTAATTTTTTTTATTTAATTTTATTTATTTCATGGGGGTTAGAATTCAAAAGTTTCTAACATCATAATTTTTTACGTTACAATGTAATTGCATTCCTGAATTATTTAGGATTAAATTTATAATAATAAAATGATATGATTTATCAATAACAACTCATATTTATTTAAACTTATATTTTTATTTCTATAATTTATCTTTTAGATTTAATTTTCCTCAATATAGGTATCCAATAATTTAATGGAATGTTTTTATGAAAAATAATATTTGATTTTTCTATCGGTTAGGAATATTTTCATTCAGTGTCAATATTTTCTTTATTTTTGACCAGTATTGTTCTTACTATTATATATTATATATTTAATGTAATTTTAAACTTTCTATAAATAAATATATATTAAATCTACTTTATCTTGTTCCAAATGAATTTTTTTTACCAAACTACAGAATTTTTTTTAATGTATCTTGTGTGAATTACATATCTAGTCACCATTTTTATTCTTTTATTTAAATATTACATTAAAATATTCCATGGTTATTTTCCAAAAATATTTATATCCTCATATTTTAATATTTTCTATATTTTAAATAGGATATTGTAATTTGAAAAAGGTATTTTTTTCAAGAATATTTCTAGCGAACTATTAATGTTTTATTACATATTTAATAATAATCCATTGATGTTAATTGTGGTTTTTTGTTATATGATCCAATTATACCATATTTATTATTTCCCTATATTGTTTATGACTGTAATGATTAAATCATGATTCAACCCATTTTCTATTCTACAAGTTGTGGTATTATGATATGATAAATAGTTTCATGCTCTTTTTGTATAAATATTAATGGATTTTGATTCTTTGACTAACAGTTATGTTATATAACTCATGTTCATTTGGTAATGATTAGGTTTTATGAGCTAAATGGGTACAAGAGAGGTTATCCACAACCTAATGGAGGGTACATGAGTGATTATTTTTCTCCAGAAAAGGGTACATAATAAGTCATCCTAGTCCAAAATATGAAAAATTGATTGTTATCCCAATCAAAACATTTCATCAATGTCTCGGTATATATCCTTGAAGAATTATTTTTTTTGACTATTATTATGTAGAACATAATTCCACTCTCTTATGAAATTCTGTTAGACCACACTTATATTATCATGTCTTATGATACATGATTATCTTATGATCCATGTTTTATGAAACCTCCTAGTATTTAGGCCATGATTCATGTTTGTTACATATAACATGTTGGGTACGATTTTATAATATCAATATCATGTTACCATACCCTTATGATTATGTCATTCAAACATCTGATTGAGGAATTTTATCTATAATGTTTACCCTTACTAAGAATCTATGCTCACCATTTCTTATGATTCCATTCACCAAGTTATGAAGAATGGTTTTAAGAAGTGAATCGCTGATAAATTTTATATGTAAAACAACCTTATGGGAGATTTTAAATTTCATTAATGAAATAAGATGATTATGTATGTAGTATCTAGGTAAAAAACCTTTATTTTTCTCATGAATGTATTATTCTGAAATATATTTTATATTAATATAAAAATGATTATTTATTAATGACTGGATTTTATCGACGCAATTAGTATCCCTGGATCGTTTTATAGAGTTCATGTTCTGAAAACTTTAGTGGGATCCCAAAGAAATATCTACCTATATGATAACATCATGGATCATTGAAATGTAGATCATGTATGGTATTATTAAAAAATTCATCCATTAATGGATACAAGAAAGTGGATGTTGCAATTTAGTAGATTCACATAGGGTAACATCTTTGAAAATAGTGTATTGGGTATCGAAAATATTACCACTAGTGTGCGATTACTGGTCCCAAGGATGTACACATGGTAGACACTATAAGGGGAAATTGTTGAGATAATTCAAATTTTCATTATAAAACATTTTGAAGGATTTGAATAGTTGATAACCATGTATCACCTCATATTAACCAAAGGTTTCATAGATGTCAAATAATGTGTCATGATGTATAAATACAATTAATTAATTTTATTGTTTATATAATTTCTATATATGAATATTGATTGATAAAATAAATTTTTTTCTCAATGGATAGAACTATAAAGAATCATTAAAATAATGAATATGAAGGATAATGAAATGAATAGCATCATGATAAATGAAATAAACGTGGAGATAGAATTAGAATATCTATTTTCTTGATTACACTAAATTATCAATCCATGAATCAAGATGTGCTTATGAATTAGGATACAAGGGAATAATGTACTATTGATTCCTTCATCATGAAAAATATACCATTAATCTATGGGTTTTCATATCTAATAAATGATTATAAATGGATCAGTACCACTGAAAATATATTTTACATTTTATGGTGTTCATATAATGAAAATTTTGTCTTGTATGTTAATCATTTGGAAGGAGAAGCAGTTTATTGGTGGAATATTGTCAAGAACATAAGAACAAATGAATAAAATGAATATATGATGTGGGGATAGTTTAGGATGTTATAATTTAATTTTTTTATTCATAATATTCATTATATGTGAATGGATAAATAATTAATGATATTAAATGGATGGATAATGAATCCATTAGTACCTATGATGAAAATGTTACGATATATGTGAGGTACGATTTTGTATTATCATTCAACCAAAAACAAATATTCATCAATTATTTAGTGGCATAAAAGCAATTATCTGAATGGAATTATCCATAAGAGACACATGATCTGTGAAGAACTCATTAAATATTTTTTTGGGTAGAAAAGGATATCAGAGTCACCCATAAATCTCACGGTTTTTATAAGAAAATATGTATGTAATTGACAGAAAGTTATAATACTAAAAACAATGTGGGGAAGATTATGTGTCTTCCTTTATCCTAGAATTGTGAAAATATTCATAAATAAATTCTTCCTATAGTTACTAGTAACTTATTTATGTGAGGAGGGGAAAGTAATTAAGATATTTAATTTCAATTTGATGGTTAGAAAATATGATATGAATATAGAGAAATTTACAATAAATGATCCACTAACACATAATTTTTTTAAATTTTAAGATTAAGGTAATTTTGATCACTAGTTCTAGTTTAAATGGATTATTAATGATTATCTATTTTAGAAACCACTTATTCCCAATGAAAAATGGAAATATCATGTGATCAATATTTTAGATGTGGGTTATGTGAATGATAAGGTGAAAAACACACTTACCATCCACTCTAAGAGTTTTAATGTCTTATATGATAATTTTTATACCCAATCCATTATACCTAAATAATTTTCTATCGTAATATCATTACCCATTAAATAATAATATGTTGAATTTTCAAAAAGAACTCAAAACTTAATGATGATCGCATATGTGGTCTATTATTCTTATACAATTTATTTTTTTGGGATTTTATTCATGTTAATATTTATATTATACCTAAAAATGAAATGAATTTTTTAGAATGGTTTGGTCATATTTATATAGAAAAAATATTAATTTCTATGGAATAGAAGTAAATTTTTTTATTTTGATTGAATATGTTTTCATTTATTTTTATAATGATAAACATTATATTATATTGAAACATAGTTCAATTTTATTGGTCATAAATCATATCCATATGGGTCATTTAACTAAATTAATAAGAGGGAAACTAAAAATAAAAATATTCCTATTTTATAAGAGTTATTTTATGTATTTATAAATGTGTTTCCATTGTTTCCTCCAAATCATGAAGTTGACCTTCAATAGAAGTTGTAGATAGTGCAACACATATCTCAAATACTCCATTTTGAATGAAACATTTAAGATATAGTAATTGAAGATAAAACACATTGATAATGTTCATAATGTATTTATTAAGATTTGTTCATCACTATGGGTTGCACCATATCTTTTTCATTTGAAGAATGATGGATCAATGTGGCTTTGTACTGATTATAAAGAACCTAACAAGATTATGATCCATAAAAAGTATCATATGACCCATATTGATTATTTTTTGACCAACCATAAAGATCTAAATACTTTTCCCTGATTGATATTTATCTTTGATACTAAAAAACTAGGGTAAAAATTGATTGAATATGTTGTAAAACATTCTGTATGAGGTATGGACACTATGAATATAAAGTGATTCTATATATAATTTCTAATACCTTCACTATAATAATGGATTTTAAAAATAGAGACTTTAGAAATTTAAATTATAAATTTTTTGAATTATTTAATGATGATATTGTTATAAACTAAATAAAAATAATAATATCATACAGATGACATGATATATATGTTGAGCACCCATAAGATGGGGAATATACATTCCAAAATCTCCATGTACTGATTCATGTTAAAAAATTATCATACCTTGGGAATCTGATCGCTAGTGGTGATATGTAGATTCATGAGTTGAAGAGAAAAGTCATTGAAACTGGATAAGGCAAAAAATCAGGACTGAGATTCACAGTCGTCATGGATTGTCTATATATTATAGACACATTTTGAATAAATTATCAAAACTATATAATAAAATGAACATGTTTACATGGAAGATATTAAATCTTCTTCAAACTCAGAAATGTGATGAGAACTTCATGGAAATGAAGATAATGTAGATCAGTTCACCATTACACACATTACACCATATTGTAGATGAGTTCGAAATTTTTAGTGATGTATGTTAAAGAGGATGTTGATGTATTGTTCTGGACAATTATACATCCACAATAGGATCATGAGAGAAATTACCCAACCAATGGAAAACAAGGCACGAAATATTCCAATGTACCACTGTGATTCTAATGGAATGGTATTGTTTTTTAATTGATTATGTTTCCTAGTTATGGTAGAATTTACGGATCTATTAAATGAATCCCATTTCTCATCATTCTAAATTCATCCTTAATGAGTGAATATGTATAGAGACCTTAATGAGAATTTTTGGAGGGATAACATGAAGAGAGATAATACAAATTATGTATCTCAGTGATTGGTATGAAAACAAGTTATTAATGATGAGGATAAGTGTAAGTGGATATTATAACCATTAACCTTACAAGTATCGAAATGGTTATATTTCACCGTGTATTTATTCATAGTACACACCGGTTCATCTATAGGGAATAATTATATTTTTAATTTAGTAGATGGTGATTCAAATTAAAAATATTTCCATACTATTAGAGAATATATTTCCCATGATTATATTTTGAGGATACACATTAGAGATGTAGTATGGTAACATGGATAACTGTATTCAATTATATATGATTGAGATTTATGATTTACCTCGATGATTCCGAGATGTCTTTTGCAATCTCTTGATATATATTTGTGTTTTATTACTAGAGATAATCATAATATAGATGGTTAGTTTTAGAGAACCATGTAGGGTATTCTATGATAATATTATATAGGTTAAAAAGTTTATTGGGATAAACACCCCTCCAGTCACATTTTCATACAACAATGTATTTTACTAGAGAATTAAATTTGATCATTATGAAACCCTCTATATAAATAAGTACATAACTCGAACATTCTATGATGATGTTTGAGAATGGAAACAATTAGTACAAGATAGAGATGATGAAATATCTGATAAGTTTTCATCCATTAAACAACACATCATGTTAGATCAGATTATATATAAAATTTATAATGAAAAACATTGGTGATTTTTGGAATTGGATGTTGGGTAGAAGATATTCATACAAAAATTTCATTGAATAATTTTATGATATTTAAAAATAATTGAAATCAAATACTTTAGTATATTGTCCACCAAAATATTCATAACTGAGTGGGGATTGTAGCCTTTTATTGGATGCTTTAACAAAACCTATCATAGGTTCATGATGTGTTCCATTAATCCTTTTTATGAAATTAAATTCTCAATCCTATTCATGAATTAAACTCTGAGGATGTATTATTAGAGAGTGATATTTTATATGAATATAAAAAATTATAAATCATTAATCATATAGTGATATTTTATTGAAACTAGATTACTTACCTGGACAATGTTATATAGAGAAATTAAAAATTCATTGATTTTTTATGGGAACTTGAGGATATAATGATGTAGATTAATCTTCAATTTTTCTTCATTAGAGTGATGAAATTTTTATAGTGAAATTAATTTTATGGGGGGTAGAATTTTACACCATGATATTTAATACATAATCATTTTAAATTAATTTTAATCAGTCAATATATTCCCTTGTACACAACCATGAGTCTAACTGAACCATATTATATTATTCTGTCTATATCCAAATATTTATATATGTGTATTTGAATAGGATTACGATAATTATGAAATATATGTTCAAATTATTAAATTAATTAAAATATATTCAGTAAATCCTACGGAAAAATAATAAATTTTTTTAAAAATCTTTTATTGATTAAAATGTGTATTTTTCTAATGAAATGTATTTTTAACTGCTATGAGTTTTTCTGTAAACATAAATTTCTAACAAAATTTTAATATTATTTTATTTAAATTTATTGGCAATATATGAATTGTCTTCTATATACTTGTAATATAATGTTTATTAATAATGATAAATCCATTCAAAGGTAAATAGTTTTTTATAAAACTATTTTTAAGTGCACAATGTGTGTTAATATTAATAAATTAAATAAATCACTATTATTAAAAGATGTCTAAGAAATTAATTAAATATGTATTTGAATAATTATTTTACGATTCATCTAATAGTTTTTTTAATAATGAAATAAATGTAAATTCATTTTTATTTTTAAAAATACATTTTTCCAAAAAATAGTTTCTCATTGAGTTTATCATGATTAAACTAAAATTATATTTTAAAAATTTTTGAAATTTAATTTGATAGAATGGATTGCGAATTTTGAATATTCATTAAAAAATTCGGTAATGGGGAAGGTTTTATTTTTGGTCATAATAATTATTAAAAAAATGAAAAAATTTGTTTCCCCTATTAAGGTTAAAATCAGATTACTATATGGTTAAAAAATATAAAAAGGTCAAAATTCAACGTAACATTTCCTAATTATTATTTTCTAAATATATATATGACATATATTACATTATCTTATAATTTGGAAAATTTTTGGATACTTTCACATGAATGTTACAAAAAATCATTACAATCTTTTTTGTAATTCCATTTTTGTCCCTTCCCTCACTTATAAAAGGAGACATACTATACTCCTTTATTCATAGAATTTGTGACCTATATCAAAATAAAGCCAATATAAAAAACATTCTTGTCTTCCTTTTCATTGATATTGATCTTATAGATTATTCCTATGACTATTGTTCCAGATATTATAGTATAAGACAAAGGTGGTATCTTAAAATGATGTAATTATATTTCAGGAATCATTCAATGTTCATTTCTTCTTCAACTTACAATTTCTCTATTGTATCAATCTTAACAAAATAAAAATAGTATAAAATTAAAATATTTTTTTATTTGGATTTCATAACAACCATTTTTGACCTCCATTCCATCGAATGTTAAATGAACGTATCATTGAAGTGTATGTGTGAACTACCACCTCTACTTAGTGTTGTGATTTATTTCCCATCATAATATTTCATGGATAGTTAGTATAATGGATTTAATATTTATATATGGTATTAATAATATTATTATTCATATGTAATTAAAACATATTATCTACCCTCTTACCTTACCATCTATTTAAAAATGATAATTTCTCTTCCTCATACATGTGGACAACAACATCCACGAAGCTGGGAGTGGCTGTTGTGGATTGACCTGCAGCAACGACACCTAGTACAGAGGTCCTCCCAGTACCACCACCTTTTGGTCTATCCCTGCTTCCACTCTCAACATGAATGTATTCCTTGTTCTACCATTAATGTGAACGATCCCACCCCCAAATGTCAGTTACACTCATTACGAAAGCCTCTCTAGTTCTCATTACATCGGGTTTGGAGTCATTCATCATGCCACAAACTACAGATGTGGAGACGTTTCACATTCGGCCAATCTTTAGCATGGGGCCTCTGCCCTTGTCCTTGAAGTAGCTAGAAAAGGTTATCCTCACTGCAGAAATTATAGGAGAGAAGGCCAGTGTCGCTTCAACAGCACCCAGCACAGAGGTCCTACCGGTGCTCGGCTTCCCAAGTACAAGGACAATCTTCATGATGATGCTGCTAGGGGAATCAAACATGGAGGTCATACCCATGCTTTTATCAGCTCATGTGGTGGTCCAACCCACTCCATCACTTCCCACAGAGGTCCTCCCCATGTTCCCTTTGATATCTAACTCGGTGCTCCTCACACCCCATCTCACACAGGATGAAATCATATCCTCCCCAGCACGAGTACGGCCAAAAGACCTACTTTTTCGAAAAATCAACCCTATCCCGAAGAATTATCTGGGGGAAAGTGGGAAGGTCTTTGCATCCATAAAATTAATTCCAAGAAGTTACAGACCAAGATAAAACTAGTCTACTTCTCATATTCTATGGAGGAATATGACTAAGTGATAGAACCCTTTCCTAGTTCCTCCGTGTCAAGGGTCGGGGCAGGAACTAGGCGCATCAGCCTCATACTTCCAAAATGTGAGGCCCATCAGATTCTCACCTCCCTCCACAGTTATATCCTTGAGGATGAAAATTTGGAAACTCCACAAGTTACGGTCGTGCAATAACCGCCATCAACACCAAAATCACTCTCTACCTCGACTAGAGATCACAGAGAGCTATTCTAGAAACAAATGGAGGAAGAGCAGCAGTTTGGTCCATCCCACAAGTCATAGTCCCTATTCCAAAAAAATATGGTCGTCAGCCTGTGTTACTGCGTTGTGGTGGCTATGTCACTATGCTATTCGGTGGTTTTCCCGAGGTACGGTGGTTTGTCAGCTTGCTCACTGTATTCTCCCCCGGATAGTGTGTCATCTTAGTGGTCAAGCTCTATACCGCTTCCGCTTCCCCAGATACCTCAATTTAAAGAGCGGGGCAATGAAGTTCTAGTCCCTGAATCTGGACCAAGGAGATTGTGGGATATTCTCATAGAATGCCATTTCCATGAGTAGTTTTGGCTAGTTACAACACTGAATTTCAGTACGCCGAAATCGCTCACCCTGGAAGAGGTCATGTGTTTCCTCCAGACTATCTGGTTGACTCATTTCTATCTTCTTCATCAACGGGTGGCCTTCCCTAAGAGTCAGAAACACTTTGAATACATCAACCAACAATTCCATTTGGTTGGTTTGGTATCACTCTCAGTGGCCCAATTCCATGAGTCACCAAGTCTCCATAGGACCCTCCAACTATGATGTGTCTAGAGCATTAAAGTGATCCGTAGGAAAATAAAGGAGGCTTCTCCTCATGGGCAAATCTGTGGTTGGGGGCAGTACATGGCCCTCCATTTTAGTTCTATCTATCATCTTCCCAATTCGTTGGGGAACATAGAGGATATACCTTTTGTCACGTTCACAGTTAACATGGACAACCGACCGAGGGGAGAGAACGAGCTAGAGATTCTAGGAGAGGACATACCCCAAAGGGAGTTTCACACCTCATTGATTTTTTGGGAAGGATTACACATAAACAAAGAAATCTACTGGTTATTCCTTTCCCCATTGAGGCATTGGTCCTTAGCCAAAATCCCAACATGGGTAAAGAGCACCATTGAGCCGTCAAACCCTCTGACCCATCTACCTCAGTGCATAAGGCAGAGGATGATACTGAAAAAGACATGTTCCATCAGTAACTCGCCAAACCCAAGAAGATGGTCGATGAAATCCTTGATGAACACACTGCAGAGCAATGGCTAAACTACAGTGATCCTCAGTCGGGGTGTAGGGGCTGGCACAACATCCCCTTGGAAAATTGCCTCCAGGTGACCCTGACCATCCTGCCCCTGAGGACAGGGTTGAGGCTGGAACATATGTCAAGAGGGTGAGGAATATGTCGTTGAATCCTCTTAAATAACGTGACAATCCACAAGACCCAGCTTAGGTTCCCCCAGTTTCTACATAGTTTATTCTGCTTGCCTCACCACAAGAGTCTTGGCCTACATATCGTTTTGAAGAGCCTACCAACGTGATGGTGGCCACTAATCACTGTCATGATAGGAACACTCGCCCAGATGATCCAATGGTAGAACTCATTGCCCATTACGAGGCATTGGAAACGCAACAGGTGGAAATCTCTCCTATTGGCAAGCCATAACCATCTTGGGTGGACGATTTTGTAGAACCCCCTGGTTTTAAAAATCCCACCTTTCACCCTTCAATGGGATCGGGGACCCGACGCAGCACATGGACCACTTAATCACAGGGTTGGGCCCATGTTAGGAACTCTTGTGCTCCAGGAGACCACCAAATTATAATTCTTAGTATAGACCTTGGAGGGGATAGAATTCATCTGGTATATCCTTCCCCCCATCGGATTAGTAGCCGTCTTGAAGACCTCCATTGAAAATTCCTCAACCAATTTAGTTATGCCACTCAGAAGATGAGTATCATGGACATATTCACGCATAAGTAGAGACTTGATGAGAATTTTGTACACTTTTTCATGTAGTAGAATGGGATAACATACTCCCTTGATTTTCCACTAACTTAGGAGAAATTTATAGCTATGTGCAAAGATAATGTCATGATAAAACTAGTCCCCTCTCCGATGACCCAGAACTACCCTAAGGGATTCCACGATTTCCCCGGTAAGGCCTAGTTCCTAGAATAATCCTTGCACCGTGCTAAAAAGGCACCTCAATTTCCTCCTGCAATCACTTTGAGAAGGGCCTATAGGGTCGAGCCCACTGTAGTGGATATTATAGAGGACCACATGAAACTAAATTGGATACCAGTGGAGTCACCTCCATTGCCTCGTTGAGGCCCTCTACCTCAGGCATAGCCTCCTGCCCAGAAGCACCCACCTCAGAATAGGTAGTAGCCTAGCCACCACGCAATGCACAACCACCACCCAGGCATGATAACCAGGCTCCACCTCCTCAATAGAATCTTCCATCCCCTCATCGGGGTCATGCTCCAAGGGCCCCCATTTTAGACAAGAGGAACTAGACCTACTCATTCAATGAGGCCCAGGTCCCTGGTTACTTCTGCAGTGCCTTCGAGAAGGGCATTGTATGTCTGCCTGAGTGTCGGAGGCCAGAACAGGAAAACATCACTGATCACCCTAATTGTTGCCCTTATCATTGGATATTAGGTCACACACTCAAATAGGGATATGTGTTCAAAGACTAGCTTCATGTCCATGAGGAAAACAACATAGTCTAGTTTTTCACAGCTCCGACACAGGTGGCATGTGTCTTTGTGAGGCCATACATCAGTAGTGACTATAAAGGTGAGTATCATCAGGTTTCTAATCATGGTTACTAGAAGTAGGAATACTGGATGGATCCTAAAACAGTTTCTCATGCCCATGGTGTTATCTGTGCATGCCTGAATCTTCCAGAGCATTCAAAAGCTGCAGCTACTACTTTTGCATTTTCATCTCAGTGATCCTCTTCCCAGAAGAACAAACACCAGCTGCATAATGGAAAACAAAGTCCACCTCCAATGCCATCATCATCCCATACTCTTTGTGACATCATTCCCCCAGAGATGGAGATTCCTCCCAAAGTCTGTCCAATAGTGGATGAATTTTCGAGTGACAATATAGGGTAGAGTAGGTTAATGCCATAGATTTGGTAAACCCTGACATGATTCCTGACGACGAGGAGAACTAGGTAGGTCCTCCCAATGTCCCCATCTATCACCAGTGTCGATAGAGACATGGATATATGGTCCATAAGAGTTCCTCGGTCAGCACTTCCAGCTAGGCTGTGCATGCTACCGAAACTAGGAAGTAGGACTATCACAAAGCTTAGCACCCACAACCTTCTCATATGGTGACATCGGGTCCTCCTTCTCCATTGTTCATATTGTTGGATTAGGAATACCCACATCTACCGCTCATAAGTAGACAAACATTGCTACATACTTGTCTCAGTAATCGGGTCCTCATCCAGTAGTCACTATGTTGGCCTCGACTAGTGAGCCACATGATATCCCTAGCAACAGTTAGCTGTTGGTCTAGCCGACAGGTCCATCCATACCTCCTATCATCGAGTAATCTCATATAAGAAGAATTTCACAGCTGGAATGGAAGTATTATTCCTTCATTCATCTTTATAACATTCCAGCAAATCTCTTTATCCTTGATTCTCTTCCCCTGTAAGCAGATATGTGTGAGGCCCTCACTGTGGCTTTAAAAAGCCCCTACGAATTTGAGACGGAGGTAGTAGCCATAGAAACCTACCATGTAGAGGCGGTTGAGGATGATGAATGTCAATCCATCATCTCCTTATTTTGAGAACATTAAGGATCTCCCATACAGAGGCAAATTCTCCCACTATACATCATTGGTCAGTTTAATGGCATGGAGGTTCATCATTGTCTTGTCAACACCGGATCTAGAATCAACCTAAAACTAACCCAGACACTATCAAAATCGTGGTTTTCCATGGTTAATATGAGTCCCTATGACCTATGAATCCATGGTTATGATAGGACGAAGTAGAAAATGTCTGGAAAGATCTGTTGGAAGACCTAGTTCGGTGGTCTAGTTTCCAGTACTGAGTTTCTGGATTTCTCCCACGAAAATTCCTACAATGCTTTGATGGTATGTCATGGCTACACCTGCATGTAGTGGTTCCCTCATCGTATCACCAATTCCCCATGTAATCTCATAATGATTGATTGGGTGTTCTCCAAGGTGACATGTCTCCCTTTTCCTCTTGTGAATCCTGCTATCTAGATGCCGATTAATACATGATAAAAGACAAGCTGATTCAGGCTAACATGATTGGTCATGACACAGCCGCTACTAGCCTGTGGATAGATCTAGATGATGCCTAAATATTTCCCATCCATTGTATGGAGGCTACAAATATTGACATGGGATAATTCTTCATTTTTTTTCTGGAATGATGGGGGAACACATTCCTTGTCCAAGGGATGCGGGAAGACCGCATCATAATCTGACACAAATCAGGCTCAGGTAATCCTAAATCTCCCAACCCCCATAAGTTATTTGGATGTCCGCCCCATGGAAACAGTGATATGTCACACTTTCTTGTTTCGCTGGGCTGGTATAATCCAAATCAATCCAATGTTCCAATATTACATTGATATCATCAAGTGTTTCCACTACGGCTGAAGACAAGATTGGATCAGATCAATAACCTCCATCGGTATGGTTTCGATAGCACATGAGGTTCCTGATGTGGGGTCCACTACCACTCAGGCAGGTACCAACCACCAATCGTGATCTATCCAATGAAATAAAACACATCCCGCCGAGGATCCACCCTCTATAATTGAAGAAGATGTTTTAGAGGATTCTCCACTTCCTTTGAAGAGGGAACCTCCACCATGATCGATGAATTGTTACAGGTGAACCTTGGTAGCGAGGCAGACCTGAAACCCACATTGATCAGTGCCACCATGCCCCTCGAGGAGCAACAAAAGTACATAGATTTTCTTAACCCGCACTATGATGTATTCACCTAGAGTTTTGATGAGATTCTAAGACTGGATCATCAGGTATCCATCCACCGCCTCGGTCTCCCAACAAATGATCACAGGTTCAAGAAGCCTCCCAGAAAGATGCACCCTTCTCACTGGGCCATGGTTGAGGCAGAAGTTGATAAGCTCCTCATAGAAAATTTCTATAAGGAGGTATAGTACACCAAATGGATATCCAACATTAAACAAGTTGGGAAGATGAAGGGACATATCAGAGTTTGAATCAGAATCCCGAATCTCAACTGTCACATTCTAAAAGATGATTTTCCCCTTCCCATGTTGGAATTGTTGATCTATGGTAAAATTGTGTTCTAATCCCTCTCTTTCAAGGATGGGTACTCCATGCATTACCAGATCTAAATGGCCCCCGAGGATGAGGAGTCTACCACCCTCAGGGAACAACAAGGTACTTTCTGTTACCAAGGTATGCCATTTGGTTTAAAGAATGCAGGTCCCACCTATCAGTGGGCTATGCATCACATATTTAAGCTGATCCTTGGAATGTTGGTGGAATGTTACGCGGATGATCTATTGGTCAAATATTTCCAGCATCAGGACCATCTCAGAGACCTTGAGAATGTGTTTTTCTTCCATCATTCCTACCAACTGAAGATGAATCCATTGATGTGTGCCTTCAGAGTAACCTATGGGAAGTTTATCGGATTTGTTTTAAAATAAAGGGAAATCGAGATTAACATAGGGAAGATCAAGGAAATTATACAGATGTATCCCCTGAGCTGCATTCATAAGATTCGATGCTTCCAAGGCCACTGGGCCTACATTCACCGAATCTTCGCTAATCTGGCCTGTATATGTAAGCCCTTTTCCCGGCACAAGAAGAAAGTCACTGTCTATGAGTGGGACGATGACTATCAGACTGCTTTCAAGTAAATCAAGTAGTACCTGCTCTAGCCTTTGGTTTTAATTCCACCTATCTCCGAAAATCCTCTGGTCCTTTACATGACCACCCTAGAATGGTCTCTTGGTACCCTTCTCACCCAGAAGGACAATGAGGGGATGGAGAACTAACTCTACTACCTCAATTTCATTCTCCTCGATACAGTGACCACATACTACCCAATTGCAAAGATCTTCCATGCACTGGTATTCGCGGTAAAAAAATTGTGGCATTACCTCTATCATCATGTGGTACATCTGATGTCCAAGGTAGACCTGCTAAAGTACTTCCTGAACAACCCCTTGTTGACAGGCCTTCTAGCCCGGTGGGTAGTGAATATCCAGTAGTTTGACATCAAGTATGTCCCTCAAAAGGCTACTAAGGGGAAAGAATTGGTATACATCATTGCCTCCCATCCAGCTCATGCAGAATAGTCCCTTGATCTCGATTTCCCTAATGAAGAGATCTTCTCAGAAGAACAATCCATGTCATGATGGAAAATGCACACTGATGGTGCTTCCCCGAGCCCCACCGGCTAAAGGCTTAATGACCCTCATCTCAACAGAGATGGTCTGGGTATAATCTTCATTACCCCAGAACAAGTAATTAAGCTATATTAATTCCTATTATCAGAAGCCAACACTATCACTAAGGTAGACTATTAGGATCTCATTACTTTCCTCGAGTTGGCCCTCGAGATTGATGTTCCTATTTTTCATGAGAAAGGGGACTCCAAAATAGTCATCAACTAGGTCAATTGTGACTATGTCATCATAAAGAAATAGATCATACCATTGTTGGAACTCACTCTCCAGCTAATGGAATAATTCTCATCTTAGCTAGAGGTTACTCATGTCCCTCGATCTCAGAATGGTCGAGATGACGCCTTGGCTGGCCTAGCTATATAACGTGAAGAGACCGAACAGGATGATCTGATAAAGTGGAGTGGCATTGCTCCCATCACTCTAGATGATGGTGACAACCCAGAGGTAATCAACCTTACCTCTGACGCCTCCATGACCGGACCCCAAGGTTCCCCAGATGCAGTGATTGAAGTGACTCTTGACTAGAGAACCTCCTTTGTCGAGTACCTCCAAAGCATTAATCTCCATGCCGATCGGGTTGATCACGAGCAAATTTGACACTATGAGTTATAATTTACCCCCTAGGATGGTCCTTGTCGTGAGAAAATCCTATATTCGAGCAGATTTGATGGGTTTCTCCTCTGTTGCATTAATGGGGGTGAATATTTCCTAAATCATTCAAGAATGTTCATGCCGGTTCCTGTGGGGCTCATCAGACTTGGCAGAAACTACATTACCAGATCTAGAGGCTGGAACATTTTAGGCCCTCCATGATCTATGACTCCTTATAGATTGCAAAAAGGTTCCATGCATGCCAAATTCATGCCAACTTTATGCATTTTCCAGAGGAGCCTCTCCACACTACCATGTTCTCTTGGCCATTTGTAGTATGGGGACTCGATGTCATGGGACCATACCCACCAGTGACAGCTCTCCAGTGCAGGATCATTCTGACTGCTACAGAAATCTTCTCTATGTGGGAAGAGGCAGTTCCACTCAAGGAGGTCGAGGCCCATTCTATCGTTGAGTTTGTGAGCTCCAACATCATCTTCCGATTTGAGTCCCTCATGCCATCCTCACCGATAACAGCACGAACTTCTGGGCAGCAGAGCTGAAGAAAAATGTATGCTATGTATAAAATCTATTCTATCCATACCTCCCACTATCATGCGCAAGAAAATGGAAAAATTGGTGTGTTCAATAAAACCCTCTCTAAAATTCTACATAAAATGATTGGTCAGAATAATAAAAGTTAGCTAGAAAAGCACCCCAATTCCCTCTGGGATTACCGAATGATGACCCATAATTCCATAAAGGTGACCCATATTCCCTAGTGCATAGAATGAAGGCCCTCTTGAACATATAGATTTAGTTTACCTCATTTCTCAAAACTGTCTATGAAAAGCTATCACTAGATAAAGTAGCTGAAATCTGTATGGATGAGTTGTAAGCGCTCGATGAGAACATGCTTTGTTCCCTGCACAATATAGAAGGCATCAGAACAAGATAGCGTGAGCATTCAATACGAATGATTTCCTCTGCTCATTCTTGCAATCTGATTTGGTATTGGCCCCCAGGTTTCCAAATATACCTGGTAGGAAACCACCCATGATAGAGCACAAATTGGAAGGATCTTACATCATTCAGAAGGTTTACTCCAATGGCACAAACTCCCTTCTTACCATGGATGGTGAGCGTATAATCCCTCCCACCAATGCTACATTCCTCAATAAATACATTTCCTGAGTATAATGGTACTTCATGATCTTAAACAGTACAGTCCCACATGACCCTAAACTACATTACGGTCATACATGACCTTAAACTGTCCGGTCCTACATGTCCTTAAACTGTGAAATGTTGTCCCACATGGAATTAAACTCTATATCATCCCTCATGACATTAAACATTATGTCATCCCACAAGAAGCTAAATTGTTCGTTGTACTGCAATATGATAAACCACAAGAACTACAAATGGCTTGATTCCCATCCTCATGTGATGCGTAGGAACGCTCAGACACTTTTTCTCGAGTCCAACCCCAATTTTCCTCATTGACTTCCCCCCAAGGAATATCTCTCATGGAGGATCCAACATGGGTTCTTGAAGGATTATTTGGCCCCACTCATGTCATTATTAAAAATAATTCACCATGTTCCCTCCCTCATTCTTATCTCCTCCCATGTCCTCAGTACATGACGCTAAACTACATGGCCTTCATAACTATGTATTGCGTGATTCCCATCCTTATGTGATACATAGGAATGCATAGACATTCCATTCGTAGGCCCAACCCCAAACTTTGGTATCTCCCATTGGGTCAAAAAACATGGATTGTTATAGTCCATTTTCCTCGCTTACATCGATCCCATCATGACCGTACCATTTATCCCTCCTCCCTAAAGATCCCTACCTCTTCTACTACCGATATTGACTGTAAGTTGTATAGGAACATTTATGCTCCACACACACCATTATTTGGGTTTCCATTATCTTTCACATATGAAAGGTCCCCCGAATAATATGGATACTTACCCTAAAGTCTCACATACCATTTTGATCCAATGCCCTCAAGTATTTTGAACTAAAAATTGATACAAGTCCAACATTACGAATATGGTCAGTGGTCGACACTCATTTGTTGTTGACTATTGTGGTCGCATGATATGGATGTTGTGTTTTGAAGCTGGTCAAAAACTATCCTTTGTTATTGTCACCACCTTTATATGTCCCAAACATTGAGTGTAGGGGCTTATTTTTCCCCATTGTCTCATCAAGCTTCTGTCTACCTCGGGCAGGAGTGTGATTCTAGTTTTTGGACCTTTATATAATGGGAAGATCCTAGTCCTACTCCTTGCTTCCCACAGTGAGAATTTCCCACATCGTCTTAGGATATATGGTAAGGAAATTCCCACATGAGAGGTCATATGGTGGCAGTTGGCTGGGATACCCAGCCTCATGTCCCTCGACCTTTTCAATCCCTTGGCCCAAGTTCTCATCTAGGAGTGTGAAATATGGTATGGACACACATAGTTTTTAACGTAGTGATATTTTTGCACACCACACATACCCCCTCTAAGACATTCCTTCATTTATCGTCCTTTGCACAAGCACAGGCCTCGCCATGATGCATGAGCCCCATCATTTGGGTTTCCATCATCTTCTAGATCCAAAAGGACCCCCAAATGGCTGGGATACTCATTCAATGGGCTCTATTACCACTACGGGCCATCATCCCCATGGATTTCAAACAACAAATGGATATAAGTAACGTGTTACGAATATGGTAAACAGTCGACACTCAATTGTTTTCCCACAACCTCCAGTCACACAAATTCAGATAATATGTTACCAACATGGTCAACTGTTATCCTCTATCATTGTTGTCGTTTTTTGGTTTTCCACAGGTGCAAGGATTCTCCATCTTTATTAAATTGTCTCATGCAAATGACATTTAACTAGGAATACATTCGGAGACCTACGACCATAAAATAAGAGCAGCACCATCCTCGCGGTATGACGATAAATATATACAACATCCTTCTCTCAGAACAACATAAGTCTTGATTACCATCCTTATGGGATACGTAGTACCACATGAATGTCTAGTCTTCGGGTCGAGACCCATCCCTTAGAAATCTCCCTATAACCTTGGCCCCTAGTTGTGGTTTATTTCAAGAGGGGGGTATATCGTGTGGTATGTGCCTATGTCCCCATTCATGTCAGGTTTATAACAGCCATGCCACATACCTCTCTCTCATGATCACCCTTCATTCCCTTCCCCTACACTCATCTTGTTGAGTTTGCTTCTCATTAGTTGGGTCCCTTAAACCTCTTCGGTGATTCACCAACGTGCCTAGGAGTACTCTGGTATTGGTCCTAGAGTGTTCGATTCTACCTGGACATGTTTTCACCGAATTTTCAGGTTTTGTTTTCCCCTTCATTTGGGCTTTCATTATCTTTAACATCTTAAAGGACACCCAAATGGTATGGATTCTCAGCCTATGGGCTCTCCTACCATTACAAGAAAACTCCCTCGAGATTTTCGAACAAAAAATTGATACAAGTCTCGCATTGCGAATACGGTGTGTTGTCGATGGTCATTTGATGTTCCAATTTTAGGTCACAAGATATCGATGTTGTATTTTGAACATGGTCAATAGTTATCCACCATCGTCACACCAACCCCTTGAAGCTTTTAATGCCAGTTACATGATTCAAATCATTTTCCTTCCCAAAATGTCCAACTGGAATGTTGATGCTCTTGGTATTGTCCCTCAGTGTGCAGTTGGATGTTAGGAGGACAAAGTTGTTGTAGGGCGTCATTTTGGGATCTTCACCGACTTCCCCATTGCATGTGTCCCAGGTTTTTAAAATACCTTTCCCACCCTTGTATCCCACACCTTGTTTTACTCACATTGGATTAGCATCTGGATTGTGGTCTGTGCTCACTTGGAAGAGTTTCACATTTTCTATGGTCTGAGCTCTATGTCCATAAACTAAGATCTCCTTATAAGTAATCTTTAAGACCTACATCTATCTTGATTCCTATCCTCATGGGATACGTAGGAATGCCCATGCATCTTTACATTGGGTCCAATTTAATTGAGAGTTATTCTCTCCTACCCCATATTCTACAAATCTTTTTTGGCCCCTCATCCAGAGGATTCATTATAGTAATCACTCGCGGTGTGATGTGGACCTCATCCTCATTCATTTCGGGTATGCTATATTACATTGTGAACATTCCCGGTTGAACCACATATCTTTTGTATATGTCTGATCCATATGATTATAAACTATGCTTCCTAGTCTCATGTGACATTAAACTGTTACGTTAATAATGCACGACATCAATGTGCATGGTTGGTCCCATCACATGACCCTAAACCGTGACATTATTGTCTTTGCCGCACAATGAATAATGGTACCGCATCAACGGTGTCCTCACTCAAGGGGAAATCATGTTTGGTATCGGTCACCTACCATACCATTTGTCAAAACCTGCATATGGATTTATTCTTGTGGCGATTCATGGATATTCTATCCTCGATATCTTTCTTAAAAAACACATGTTCATTTAGAAGGACAAACAAGATCTATGAAATGATGCTTCTTTTGGTGAGAAGGCTAGACACACACGACATTATTATCTCTAGCACTGGTATCTTACCATTTCACCTTCAGAACTATGTATGGCTTGATTCCCATCTTCATGGGGTTGGTAAGAATGCCCGAGAACTTTTCCATGGGCCCAGCCTAACTTTCTCTTTTGGTCCCCCGACTAAGAAGTTTACTGGGAGAAAATTGTGGTGATACATAATCTAACTGTCCTCACTCACGTTGGGTTTAGTAATTATTTCACCATGTGTCTCTCTTCATCAGTTCCTTCATGTTCCAACCTCTATAACCATAAAATTAGACCACTCCACATCCTTGCCACAAGATGTTAAACTGCACGACATCTCCCAGAACCATGTATGACACGATTACCATCCACATTGGATACGTAGGAATCCCTAAACATCTCATCTTTAGGTTCATCCCCATGAATCTAAAACCATACCCCTATCTTTCATCCCCTAGGCCCAAACACTTTTGGGAATATGTGGTGGGCATGTACCTCAGGGGTTCTTATTCACACCGAGTTTTTCAATAGCTACACCATGTGACTCCCATGTCTTTTCACAACCTATTCTGTGTTCTATGACCCTAAACTATGATCTCTGTATAGGAACTAGACATTTGATTTGGCTACTCAAATGTGCTACACATAGTCCTTTAAATCAGGCCCCCCTTTATGGCCCCAGTGCCCTTGTCCTTGTAATGGGACCCGACTCCCTCTACCTGATATGCCTTTTTTCATACTCAGATGTGTTGGGACAAAGAGCCTTAAGTGAGGAATTTTCACAAGGACATTCCCCTTATTCCATGACCATGAATCATAAACACGTTATTAGTAATATTATTCTCTTCCACGTCTGAAAGGGACCCCCATTATGGCCTAGTATCTAGCCACATTGGCTTACCTATCGTCTTGGGACATCATACCTGAGGACCTCAGATGACATTTGCGATCGGTCCCGTGTTTCGACCATGGTCATTGGTCGACCCTCATTTGTTTGTCCCCACTACAGGATAATGCCAAATAGATACTTTGTTTCAAACATGTTCAAATGTTATTCCCTATCGTCATGCCACTATCCTTGTAGTCCATATCTCGAGCATCATGATTCACAAATTTCCACTTCCTTATGTCCATGTGGAATTCCAACATACTCGCCTATACCCCTTCATGCATTAAGGTGCATCAAGTTGGTTGGTAGTCATTATCGGGACTTCATTCTCATAGAGTCCCATCACCCCTAACATGTGACTTCAGGTTCTAGGGAAGTCCCATCACTAATCATTGTTTCCCACATCGATCATGACTCGTGTGGGCTTAGTAGTTCTTGTAGTATGTGTACTGGCGCATCTATTTCACACAGGCCTTTATTTCTCACACATGACGTTAGAATGCGCTATTAGAACTACGTTTGGATTGATTCTCATTCTTATGGGATATGTAGTGATTACCAAGAATTAAAAATTGGGTCCAGCCCCGAGGTCATTATCCATTCTAGCCCCTTAGGTCTGATCATTGTCCAGACAGTGGGACCTTTAAACTATGGGCATCGTCATCACCATACAACATTTACACCATGCGTTTACAGCCTTTATTTTTATGACATAGAACTATAGAGAATTCTTGGTCCTTTCTAGAGAGTTCATGTTCGTATGTAAATTTGATCCCTAATCAGACAGAAATTCCCACCTAATGTGTTTCTACCACAGTTGTGTGATTTCAAGAGTTTGGGACTCCATTCTAACAACTCATCAATCCACACTCCACACTTTGTGTAAAATATGTTCGGACCCTCATCCTCTTTAACATCAAAAAGAACCCCCTAATAGTATGGATGCTTAGTCTATAGCTCACTTACTGTCCTTGGCTAACGTTCTGATTGACTAATTGATGGAATTCTGAGTCAGACCCCATGTTTCAAATATGGTCAACGATTTTCCCTCATTGGTTATTTCCATTTCAGGATAACACAATAAGGATACTGTGTTTTGAATGCGGTTAGCAGTTATCCTTCACTGTCAAACAACCCCCACAGTGTTCTGAATCAGGGGTATCGGGATTCGCGCATTCCACTCCTTTGTGTTTGGGTTGATTCCAAATTCCCCTGTCATTACACCTCTCAGTCACTACATTACATTGGGAAGACGAAACATTGATTTTTTCGGAGGTCCTTGTCCTCTAGTCATGCCACTCCCTTTCTTCCTAGAAATATATATTGGTTATTCAAACATCAGATGTCTGAATCCTGATTTTCACTATTATATTTGGATGGAATGGAAATGTGGTCATCTGTTTTTTCACTCATTGGGCACAACCCATGCTATATTAGGGACTGATTACTAGATGTTCAATGAATTTAATGAAAATTAAATTGACCAAAAATAGATAACAGAACTCATGCACTCATCTATATTGAATAATCAAAACATGAAGGTCTTTTCAAAGTTACCAGAATCATAGTACCCGAGGGTCGACCCCTCCCATGGATGGGTTGACCTCGTCAAAAGATAATTTCAGCTCTGCCACCCACTGTCTTGTGGCATCCATGATTCTTTGTCACATGTTCGGTTCATGCTCCTCCTTGGCAGTGATGGGGGGATGTTCCTCTGCTGCGATCTGGGCCTGCTCCTCATTTTTTCGGATATTGACTATCTCCCTGGAGGCTTTCCTCATGCGATCTTCAGCCTCTTCCAGATGGGCCTTCAGCCACGAAATAATCTCCGACTACACATTGAGGGAAGAGGAATGGTCATCTGCCTAGATGTGATGCTGCTGAATCTCATTTTCAGCCTCTTGGAGCCTCTTGATGTTCACAACATTCTTCCACTGCCAACCCATACTAAGGCCATGATTATACTCATGGATCTTCTCTACCGTGATAACTCAAATGAGAATTTGGGGACACTGGGTATCCACTACCCTAGCGCACAGTTCACGTAGTCATGAACGAAGTCTCTCCATATGGTCTATCCATTATATTTGGGGGGTGTTATCGATAAAGAACATGATCATCTTCTAGGATCGGTGGTGGACTATATTTTTATCCTCTTAATTAGAGGTTGTCTCATCCGAGTTTGTGGGGTTTATAGGTTCATAAGCAGGGAAAATCCCCAAGAAATCATCAGTATGGTCTACATCTAGTTTCTGATCTAGTATGGCAGGACCTACGTTGTCTGGTCTATCTTCATTGTTGTATCACACCCCAATAATATCCATATCAGCCCTACTAATAGTCCCACCAGTTTTCAGGAGCACCGCATCTTGGTCATTCTAAATATCATCTTCCACAACCACTGGTATTCCCCTATGAAAGGTGCCTCCAGGAGTACCAACTAGCCTCATCAAGGCAACCCACACCATTTGAAGAAATTGTCATACTAACAAGTTAACAGATGTCAATAAAATTGATCAATTGGTGGTAGGCTTGAATTAATTTTCAATGGGACTTACAGAAAAAAAATTGTCAGCCTCTATCCTAGGTGGCTTCCATTGGGACCCCAAGGTGCAACCCTCCGTATATTGTTGGGAAGTCTAAACATTCTCGGGGAACCACCTCAGATGTTTTGGCCCCGCTGGATGTAGTAATCTCCCATGCCAAGGGCGTAAATCCTGAAGGCCCCAAATCTGTATCTATTGAGGAGCGAGAATGGGTAATGTGTATGAGGCCCTCCTTGACAGTTTAAATATTAGTGAAGGGGTCCAAAGTATCCTGGAATTAAATAACGGGGATGGGACTCAGAGTTTTACCTCGGGAGCCTCTGAAAACTCTTCATGCTCTGGATCCATGTCACCAACTTCACCATCCTCCAATGGGATCCCTATACTGACCTAATCCCTATGAGGACTCCTCCGAGTCTTCCGACAATGGGAAGCGCCTACTCAATTCTGCAACCGACAACTGCAGAGGGGCCATTCAATCCAACAACGCCTTAACCTGGTTTTTCATCAGACAAGGGGAAACCTAGGATTACACGAAGTTCTCTATGTCTTCCAGGTATTTCACTTCCTGCACTTGGGATACTACAAAGTCATCCTAGACGGGGTCGATTCCCAGGAAACCCAAAACATGATTTTTCAAGTGTTCCCACAACATGGATTGGCCGAAAAATTTCTTTTTGAAATCCCAGATTTCCCTGGCCTCTTGGAAGTCATCATTCTATGGCATGTCAATATGGAACAACCACTTCCCCAGAGCATGGGTGGGTATTATGAAGAATCCTCTTGGTGGCCTCCCCTGTGGATAAATCTACTCTTCTGGGACTGCTGGGTCTGCTGCCACTATTGGATCCACCGAAACTGCCTCCACCTCAACCAGTTTAGGCCTCACCGCCATGGCAGCCCCACCACCACAGGATTTCCTTGCTGCCTTCCGGCCTGGCCTCAAAGTTGGGGAGGCACATCATCATCGGCCCGAATGGTTGGCTACTTCATCATCTTTCCCAGGTAGGCCACCTCCTAGCTTTTTCCATACTCATTCACCAAACCGATGAAGGTTTTGAGCAGTGGAAGATAATTCCTAATCTTCCTATATTCTTGTGTGATAATGATCTACAAAATCATCATCACGCATGGGTTATCCTCGTAGCACACCCCTAAATAGTCATCTGGGATCAGTCGCTGCATGCACCGAAATTGTCTGGCGAATCGGTGTGGGGTGTACGGATCACATAGGGGATTGCGGTCCACCCGTGGCACTAGGAATCCAACTCAATAGGCCATGAGGTACAACAAAATCTCTTCTATTCCTTGGCCATTATCGATGAATATACCCATTGGAAATGGGAACAGGTGAAAGTTGAACTCCACTACCTTCCAGACCCAGTTCAGTACTGCCTACACAGTCAGCTTGGCCAGAATGCTCCCTACAACATTTCGAATGGACGAGTGGATGTTTGATCCTTGAGTTAATATGGGGTTTGGTTATTAATATATCCCCATAATATGCACCACTATCCACACATATAAGATATGAAATGGCCCGCATATTCTCTGTGACTTTTTCCCCTCACTGATATGCCACAACATCATGTACCGCTTGGTGAGAATCAGGATTCCGAGGTGACCTGCCCACCTGTCTCTAGCATAGATTCCTTGATAAACTTTCTTGGTCACAATCCCATGTTCGTATTTCTCACTAGAAGGATCCAACCGCAGATGAGTTCCGCAAGGAGTGTAGCCAACATGACTACCGATTGTTGCTAGGTGCTAACGATCAATCCCCAGGTTTTCACCCTCCTATCCTCCAAGATCCTCTAGTATGAGAACTCCTTGACTCATTGTGGCCTCTTTGTGAATGTTTTAGGCATCTCTAGAAACTTCCTGTCTTTGGAATTTTCAGGAACATCTTAATCCAACTTTTGAAGTGGATATCTATCACTGACTTCTTGTCCCCTCTCGATACTATGTTGGTCAACACCACTGTCAGTGATGAAATTTCCTCTGTATCCTCCCACACACCCATAATAGGGAGGAACTCATCATACATCACCCCTAGTATCGGGTCCTCTAAGATCATATGCATGCCCCATAAACAGATATCGACCTCTCCATGGTGTAAATGGAAGTTATTGATCCTTGATGACTATCTTCTCAACAACTACGACATCAGCTGCTTCAGCTAATAGATATGGAATTGAGAGGACCATACTGCCTCAAACATGCCCACTCTTCTTATCTCTTCCTATAATTCCTCACAAGAGGCACCTACCCAGTAGGCCTAGGCTCAGTCATCTATGAAGTTGACACCCTGGTGCAGATCCCACTAAACCGACCACCCCTTTCCCAGGTTCCTCTAGGCCGCCTTCAGGATAGAATTATGAAGTGAGGAGATTTATATGACTACAATTCTTTCCCTTCAACATTGTTCAAGTGACTGTATAGGTAGTCAGTGTTGGTAGGCTTGAAGTCCTCTCGGGCATGGCCATCAGCTACCCTGAACCACTAGTACTGGCACAACGTGCTCTTGAACCAGTTTGTGGGCTCTCACCATCTCACTTCAGGGATGAAGACATCATCCCTCAGTCCAAAGCCATACAGAGGATGCCTCTTACATAATAGACAGTTCTTTTGGATTTTCAACAGTAACTCAACCAGAAAATTATGGTTATAATTTCTGATTAAAAACACCAATATATCTGAGTTATGTGTTATCTCTTCCCTCTAAGCCACATCCACAAAGACCCCCTAGAAGCCTCTTCGTGAGCCACTCTATTTTTGAGTTTGGGCGATCTATGGTTTTGGTTCATGAAGCTCCTTTACAGAGCTCATTCGAAGAGGTCATTCATGAAGACTATTTGTGAATCCCTTCGCTGGACTTGAAACACAATCCGTAGAGAGCACCGTTGTGGTATCAAAAAAACTCATTGTTCTCCGTGAAGATGAAGGCCCGATTTGTGTAGAGAAACCATAGAGTATTCCGATCTTCGCGAATCGAGAGTGCTAAAGACAAAATCACAGAGATGATAATGGAAAAAAGAAAGTCCAGCCTCCCCTATTTATATGTGAGGACCCCCGGTACATCATGGCCTATCCGACCGAGGAGTGATTCACCGCACGCTCTGCCCGTACATCTCCCATCCACTTTAAGATCCTCCATCGTGAGTCAGCATCACAGTTGGATGAGGAATTTTGGTGATTGACCCTCAGATATTGACCATCGCTTTCTCCTTGGCTCCTACTCTGGGGGGGGGGGCATTTGTTGGCGCCAAAAGTTGGGATGAACAAGAACAAATGGAGAGTCGTAAGGGATGCCACACAAAGCTTATTCATGGAGCCCTCGCAGACCCGCGGTTGGTGCAAAGATACCCCTCCATGAAGGCACCACAAAGAAAGGAGGTGAGAGGCTCTACAACCCCATTTGATGTTCGCGAACCCACTGTGGAGCAAAGTCGTGGGAGGATCCATGAACCCATTTGACCTATGCAATCCTACCATGGGGAAAAGAGGCTGGAGGATTCGTGATCCCCTTTTACATTTGCAAAACCACCTCAGAGTAAGGAGGAGGGAGGCTCGGAGAACTTATTTGACATTTGGGGTCCCGCCGCAATGTAAAGTGGTGGGAGGCTCTGATATTATAACAAAGTTCCACATGTCTTTCTGCCTAGCAAGATCTGCTTCACGGTGCCTCTTGCCATTAAATATCAGGCTCTCCTCTATCCCAAAGGACGGATCCTCTGACCTTTCGCCTTCGTAGCTCTCAAACCACGAAGCTAATTTTTCTCTGTGAACCATGAGCTCCTCAAGGTACATTATCTTTATGAAGTGACTCACCCTAGGTTTGAATTCCGCACCTCATCCAAGTGGGATACCCTTCATGGTGTCCACAGGCCTCTGCGAAAGAAGGGGATCTCCAAGGGGACTAGGGTCTTCGCGGAGCACATAATATTTGAAAGACACCATCCCTGAACATGTGACCCACTTGCTAAGGTAAGGTCACTGTGATTCACAAAGCACATTTCTGCGAAATGCTACGCTTCACTGGGCACCCTTGCTTCGCAAAGAACTGCTCCGTGAATGCCTTTCTACTTCGCGAAGCCCCTTCTATATGAACCTATTCCCTATGCCTAGGATAGGCCACTTAATTTCATGAAGAAAAACAATTCACAAAGCCCCTCCTCTACATGGAGCACCAGAGCTTCACAGGGCTTATACCTATGAAACCCTTTTCTCTGCAACTCCCTTTCATGTGCAACCCTCTAGGTTTGCACGAAGTGATTTAAATATCCCTTGGGTTGTAATTCTTTTTGTGTTGCTTCACCTAATTCTTCGTCGCATAGGCATGCTAACATCTATTTCTTATTCACGTAGCCATGCTAGCATGGACCCCTCAATGGATCACTCCATAACACCCCCTCAACATGGTATTGCTGATGCCTTACCTTCCTCATGGGTGGGCGAGTATGAGTTATGTAAGTCATAGGGGTGCATAGTGAACCCACCTCATCCGAGATGTATGACGTTAAAAATCCATGAACCATTCTCTCTATTACATGATGTTAAAATGTGTCCCTTCCCCTTGAATCAAAAGTGTGGTCCCCTATCTCGTACATTATGTACACCCACTGATCTCCACGGGGGTGAGATAATTTCTCGCATGGAATGAGATCTTATTCATTAGAGTGGTGCATGTCCGCGGGGAAAGGGAAACCACATTGGTGTAAGTCCTAGTCTCCATCTCTATGGGATTTTCCCCACTGGGCCTCCACTCTAGAGTAAGTACCAGTCTCCATCTCCCTAGGCTATAGACCACACGTAAGACACTATTTCCATTATGTGATGATAACTACGTTTCATCCCCATTCAACATTACAGGGATGCACCTTTCACAACATGATCGTCACGTGTTTGTTGCCTCTTGTTTCTCACACTGAGAATTAAAAATGTAGGATTAGAGTAAGCATCGACCATGAAATCCTCCCTAGGTAGCCTAGCGTGTAACCCCAAAAACGATCCACCATTTTGAACTCAGTAGAAATTGATCCTTTGAAAGGAATGGTACATATGAAGCCAACCTGAGATTCATCCCCACCATCCATTAGTCCCAAACAACTTCATGTTGGTTCACCAACAACTCATAAACTAGGTGGACTATGATCCTTTCCTAGGAATGGTACATAGGAAGCCTCCTTAAGGTTAATTCACACAATCCAATTGGTTCTTATCCCCCTTCACGTCGGTTCCCAACCCTTTTTGAACTATGAGAACTTTGATCCATTATATAGAAAGGTACGTAGGGATCCTCTCTGAGGTTCAAGCCCAACAAACAGTGGTTCTGATCCCCTCCACATCGGACCACCTTCATCCTGTATGACGTTAAACGGCATGCCCCCTTTTCATCCTACCCAATGTTAAACTGCATCTACCCTTCATACAATGTGGACATTGATCCTTGCCAAGGCAAGGTACGTAGGAAGCCTCTCTGAGTTTCATGCCCCCCATCCCATTGCTTCTGACCACTATTCATGTCGTTTCCCAACCCTTTCAAAACTACATGGACTTTGATCTCTTCCAAGGCATGGTACGTAGGAAGCCTCCCTGTGGTTCATGCCACCATCATTCTGAACTACGTGGATTTTGATCCTTGCAAAGGCATGTAATGAAGGAATCCTCTATGAGGTTCCGGCCCACAATACATCTGAACTATGTGTACATTGATTCTTTCCAAGGAAATGAATTTAGGAAGCCTCCCTGAGGTTCAATCCCACCATCCATTGGTCTCGACCATCTTTATGTTGATTCACCCACCCCACCCAAACTGCATGGATATTTATCCCTTCCAAAGCAAGGTAAATAGAAAGCCTCCCTGAGGATGAAGCCCAACTCTCATCGGTCCTGACCACTTCACATCGGTCCACCACCGTCATCCAAGAGGTTGAACTGTACATCCCTTTTGTCCTTCATGATAGTTAAATGCCCCCCTATGCAGCATTAAACAATTTTTATTCCCTAGCCAGTGGTAATCCTTTGCAATCCTCCTCTAGAAGTAAGCCATTGTGAACCTCATTCAGTGGTAATTAGTTGTGAACCTCACGCAACATTAAGCTATTGTGATCCATATTCCATGGTAAGTATTTTTCAACCACATTCGACGATAAACCATTGATGTCCCCAACCGACGGTTAGACATAGTCAAATGAACTACATGGACTTTGATTCCCTGGCATATGGATACGTAGGAAGCCTCCCTGAGGTTCAATCCCATCACTCAGGTCTCATCTGGATCTATCCCTCAATCCCATGTGTTCCAATAAGATCATCCCCAAAAATTGATTTTCTATTTCCTCCAGATCCCATCCATGCGTCCATTCTCATGGGCCACCTCCTCAGGTGTCCCATTGTCCCACTGAACTATGCAGACAATGATTACCTTCCATGGGGATACGTAGGATGTCTTTTGGAGGGTCAATCCCAACATCACTGTCTACCTCGAGTAGACTCCATATCAGTCCCCATCCACGTCAATTAACCGTCCATTATCTATCTTGACTCTTACCCGGGACGCCACATCGTGATGCGATAATGCCCCCCCATTTCCCATTCTATTTAGCAACAATAGGGTAAATTACCGCATGTTATCCCCAATATTATTGTGCCCTCCAGGGGTCATGCCCCTCTGATCCACTCTAGTTAGTGTTCTAATCAGTCTGATCAATATATACTAGATGTTAAATTTGTGTCATATCCTGTGTTAAACATGGGAAGATGAGGAAAACCTCAGAGATATTCATTTTTCATATAATTACCCATATTCGACATGGGACGCCTCAACCATCTGTGCCCTCGAAATCCCTATAATAAGGGATAGAAACCTCGATGTGCTATTGTTCCAACATCCAGACACGCCCAGTGATGACCAACTTGACTACTCCCCTAACCGAATGATGCTTCTATAAGTGGAACCCATAGAATATCTTGAAATAAACTGTGTAATTAACTGGAATCCATGAAGATATGGCCCTGGTAAGAGTTTCATGAACAGCGTCTTTATCTATAAGGGAGACCAGGGCTAGTTAACGATTTCTGAGGAGGAATCCACGAAAGGAAGAACCGATATCCCCTCATCCCATTTTGATCAAGGAGCAAAAATCTCTGAATAAGGAATGGATGCCTCCCGCCTATGGAAAGTAAGAATGCAGAGCAACAAACAGTGTGCCCTCATCATCCTCAAAATAGACAGATGTGTGCACCCTGATGAATGAATCAGAAACAACGCATTGAAACTACAACTATTCACTATTTAATGTTCCATGTAATATTGTATCCACCATCTTGGAAAAAATACCTAACACACTTTGATAATTCATTGTATAATTAAATTAATTTCTTTTACTAAAAGCATTAACAAAACAAGCAATAATTTACAGTCATCTTAAAAATTGGCAATAGCATGCATACATAATCTTCAAGATTCCCCTATCCACCACTTGAAATGGCCCATTGAATGTTGTATAATGATGAAATTCTCTAGTGGTATTGGTACCAACCCAAAAGTGAAACTACAATGTATTCCATTATGATGAAATGGAACCAAAAATAAAGAGAACAATTGAATGAATTACCCCAGATCAATATGAAAACACACTAAAATCCATCGCTTATATAAGGGGTTCAGAGGGGATGAGAATGGGAGGAGAGAACAATAGTGAATGCAACCACCCAATCCTCTTTATTTACTAAAATCAAAGATTTCATAACCTATGAAAATGGAATTGTTTCCCAAATCTTAAAAACAATCACAAGTCCCTTTAATGGTGTTAAAACGCGGTATTTCTATGAAGAACTCTGATTGAGGGACCCTCCATGGACAAACAAAAATACATTCACGACATGAAACATGGTTCATATCATTAAATCCATAGATAATTAAACCCCTCCACATATATAAACATCATTCATAGAGTGGATGAACCACTATACATTTAGGGGTATGATGATGAAATATTTTAGTAACCTTACCACCAAACCCTTTTCATAAGCTCACTTGAGTGCCCATATCTCTAGCCTTGTCTCACACAATAATAAAAAGGAATATATTATAATTTATCAACACATAAAATTCAAATATGAACTTCAGTTATAAAAAATTTCCCTTCAAAAATAGAAAATTAAAATTCCTTCTTAATTTCACAACTAAAAAATCTATTTGTTTTTATATTCACTACCATAATTAGAAACATTATAAATCATTGAAAAATTAAATGGATAAAAATAAATTTCATCCAAATAAAAATAAATACTAATAGGTATCATGAAATCTTAAAACATTGTTCCACAACAATTTTCATCCAAAATTCATAAAAACATTTCATCCCCACAACAACAACATTATTATGGTGTTGAATGAGAAGAAAAAAAGAGATGGGGGATGGAATGTCACCTTATATCACTGAGAACCAATTCACTAATGTTATAGATCAAAGAAATTAAAATATGGGGGGTGAATGGCCTCAAATATATTCACATATTGCATCTATGATATTAGTGAAAATTTATAATAATGGTTATTTTCCTAGAGAGTTATGAATTTATTCTCAGTAAAAAACTAAATGGCTATGACATTGTATGACTGGATATGAAAAACATCATTATAATTTTTTTAAGACCACTTCGTACCAAAGAGGGATACTTCATAATAACTAATACCCAAAATGGAGTCTAGAAACCATTCCACAAATTTTCTCCTATCCTATCAATGTTAGAAATGGCTACACAAAAACCAATGAACCATTCCACAACCCACAAAAATAGAATGAGATATAAAACTAGCCCCTATAGTTATCCATGTCATTACAATAAATTTTGCTGCAAATATCTATTCTAGAGGTTGAGAAAAGGTAAAAATGACCCCTTGAGGTTTCATGATACTATTAAAAAGCAACACTAGTAGATAAACTCTTTGACAACATAGCATAGTTTCTTATCCCCACATCGTGATATGCCCAAATATGCATTGAATCAAAAACCCATTATCAAAAAAATCCATGAATAAAAAACTACAAACAATTTTAAATTATTCTACTTTACCAGGACTTATAACTCCACACGATTGGATCCTTAAAAAATTTATATTTCATCTTTAACCCCACTATTTTCTCCATGAACTTCCTCATAACATCTCTATCAACCAAATATCAACATATAATAGGCTGAAATAGTTTTATGCATTATATTATATTATGTGTGAAGTGATAAGAGTTATAATAAATTTGAAATTATTTTTTATTTAATGAATCGCCAAATAAAAATCCAAAATTTTTATAAAATCATCAGTATATGGAAAAGTAATACTACACAACATATATTTAGGTTACACAATGTGTAATATGTTCGTGTTGCCATGATATCTGACTCTGTGTAATGGTATCATCATGTATTTTTCACCTATTTTACGAATGATCATTGTTATATCATTGTGAATTAACATGAAATTACCACATTATTTATTGAAAATGCAAAAAGAATGAATTAAAATCCAATTAATTGGGGTTATGATAAAAAAAAATTTAGATGAAAATAAATTTAAAAATGAAATCGTGGATTCTACTTGATGGTATTGGGGATAGTGGTAGGCCATATGATCCATCGTTAGTTGTTCTTTTTCATCATTTACATTGGAAAATGAAACAAAATTGATGAAATAATCGTATAATGATTATGTATGAGGACTGTGATGAATGAATCATAAAACGAGGTTATATTCTTACATTTTAAATTAATAATTAATTAATTATTATGATAATAACTCAATCATTATAATGTTATCTTATAAATAAGATGGTTGATCGAACTCCATTTGAATAGTTTCATCATTATGATATGGATATAAATAATATAATCTATCTAAATGTGAAATACTTGTTCCCCTAAATGATAGAACACCACTAATTTATCTCTAGAATCTAGAAATGAGTTACCATTTTCCATTCACTGTTTGGTTTGGTCACAACAAGTGATCATCCAATTTTTAACATCATGTATCTCGATCTCTTGATGATACGAGGGTAGAAGAAGAGGAAGTAGATCTGTCATTCTGGCAAGAAACCCCAAGGATGTTCTTTATATAATGTGTTCTATAGGGAGAGGATGCATTAGGCACAACATTTATTAAATATTAATATTTCTATATTCCCTATGAATAAATAATCAAAATAAATTAATTTCATGGAATGATCTATCTTTTTCAATATAATTTACAATTTTTTTATTAATGTAATTCATATTTTTATAATGAAATTTAACACTAATATCATTCTCAACTTGATGCACTTGAATACTCTTCGAATTATTCCTCAGAATATAATAAAATAAACTAATAACTAGTACTCATTAAATAAATAAATATTACATTCTTTGTCTTGTTAATTAATATTTATTTTTATATTCATGTAACCAAATGAATATTTTTTTTAATAAATATAAAAAATTTATTTCTTATTTAAAAAAACAATTGACAAATAAATATTATATTAAGTTATCGTAAATATAAATATATTTTTCATATGTAAAACGTATATATATAAATTTAAAATAATTAGTGGATAGATATATATGATCAATAGAATAATAAATAAATATTAATCATCAGTATTCATTAAATTATTTACTCCAACAATATTATTTTTGTTGAATTTATCTAAGATCTTAGATACACCTTATTTTCCAGAACATACCCCACGGGGTCCATCCTAGGCCGATATTATGCTAATGTTAAAACATCATGCCTCTCTATATTTTTCCAGGGGATGGTGGCTAGTAAACATTTGGAATATCAATGAAATAGAAGGTATTAGGCTAATTTAACTACCCATAAACTCATTTAAATAAGATTAAAAATTAAATACCTCCCAAAAAATATCATAGGTAAAATAAAACCGGAACATTTAGAGATTAAAAAATACATGCGACATCCTTTATGAAAACATAAAACTAATGAATCACAATTCGAAACTATCTAGGAAAATAATATACAAAAAACAAAAAATGTATGAGTTCGTAATTAATGAAGAAAAAGGAAAACACAAGAGAGATCATTTTTTATATAAACTATATCTGACCACTAATCATAATATGCTCTCCCATTTATTGTTATACTCCATTGATATTAGGTATGCTAATGTCTTAGTATGACTATCATTCTTCTGCATAATTCATAACATGTTTAGGAATTACCATTCTAGGGTGTGTATAAAAAAACTAATTAGGACACCCCAAAACCCAAGGGGGGGGGGGAATAAAATACAATAGCTAGATCAAGCCATAATTTATTTAGTGAGAAGGAAACCCAATATTATATATTCTATCAATTAATCCCAGTCAAGAATATAGAGAAATTCCAATCATTAAAGGTTTAAATGGAAGTATGAGTTTTCCAGAAACCCCAAACATCCCAACATTGATACTATGTTCCCTAAATTTTTTTTACAAGAACCAAAATCGAGGGATGACTCCTCACCACTATTCTCCAAATTTGATGCAGAAATACATCTATTATAGGACACTATAACCATCATATCTAGTTGATAGTTGAGCACCACTTCATAGATAGAGAACCCACAACCATTTTTATTTGGTGGGGGGTGTACCAATACTACCGATATTTATTGTATGGATGACCCATTCCTTGGTACGTCGTAGAATTACCGACCGCAATATCTATATGATAACCACACATAATCACTACTAAATAGTGAGAATCTTTGAAATATGTTATCTATTGTTATCACATCATGTCGTCTCAAAAATTTTGAAAAAAATACCACCATCACAATCTACAATGAATAATACATAGTATGGGATAAAGAGGTGACCCAATAAACATCTCTTAGAAAGAGAGAAACATGATATTTTGATATCTAAAAATGTACAAGATTTGTTAATTGGGGCACACATCCTATAATACCACCCAATTACATGGGTGGGATCTTCCATGCACATGGATCATCTGACAATGTGCATCCACGTGAAATGTTACTAAAGTAACAAGAAGTGTTTGATCACCTAGGGTATAGGGGCATGTGATCTTGATACCTGGATCAACCCAAGATAAGTTTCACAGAATGTGAGGTTAGGCCCAAATGGTATGTGGAACTTAGATTGCGAGAAAACTATTATTTCTTTGAGAATGTGAGAAACATAGTATGTGTTCTTTTTTATTACAAATTGTGTAGTAATGAATTTCATATAAAGTGATAACTGGTATCATAGTCTACTTATATTTTCAAGATCATCCAATATAAAACCATTTACACTATTGACATGCCCAAACCATCCAAAAAAGACGATGGTCTTAATTCCAAATTATTTTCCTTTTATATCCATAAATTGTGATTCAGGTTGGTCGAGTGTCATTCATCACACCTCCCATCACTAAATCAAGGTCCAAATAACCAAAACGAATATCCTAGATCATTCATTATTCTATGATCCATCCACTTAAAATCAATCTAATGGGTATTCACATAACCATCATGATTCTAGTGGTTTGACCATTCTTTAACTACTCTAAAAATGTCAAATCATTAACCCTAGGGGATGACGATGAAGAAAATGAAGAACATATGTGAGAGAGTTAAAAAAAAGAATGTTATATTTTCTTTTTTATATGTGAACTCAGAAAATTATTATAATCATGGAATCCAATGGAATGAAATACAATGATATTAAAACTGAAATTTATTATCAAGATTGGTAATTAAATTTTGGATCATGTGCATAATGAGATTCATTGAAAATAAAGAATATTTTTATTCCATGTTGAGAAAGAAACCAACAAGTGTGTAAATCATTAAAATAAATTGGGAAACCTCAATAAAAGTACTATTTTTGGTAATGAACTTGTTTATGAGTGATTTCATTAAAAATTAGACTATATTCTTCATTCATCTCACAAATATCCTTTATTATTCTATGTCAATCCATGATCTAAAGCTCATCAACACTGGGGGAACTCATCTTCTTCCAATATAATCTCATGGGGTTATACAATCAACTATATATATTTATTTTAATCAATTATTTTTCAGGGTGTTGATAGGTTTAAAATTAATCAAATTAAATAAAATATTCAATTAATTTGTTTAATGAACCTGGAAAGCACTGGATTCTATGGAATATCTAACATTATCCAATCTCATGTCACACCTAGGATAAAACCTGCATTTTAGAAACAACTACAATCTAAAAATTTTCATTTAATGTTATTATAAATGGGAAAACCATTTATTGCCAAAATATATAGTTGCATGATTTAGTATATTTAATATATTTAATAAACTATTCTTGTGTTACAAGTTGAAAAAGAAAAGTTCAAACTCAGAGAAAAATTATAATGTTATGTAAATTGATATTCATTGGATTAATATATGAAAATAGATGATTTTAAATACTCCTCACATTCAAGGATTTTCACCCCATGGAGAAAAATACACAAAAAATTTTGAGGGTATTAATCCAACATCAGGATCTCAAACTCTGAAGAGATCTCTTGATTTTTTCTATTGTGTCTAAAGTATTTAATCTAGAGGAATGGTCCACCCACATATGGACCTCTCCTACTGATCTCTAATCTCCATTGGGTACTCCATGAAGGTGGCCTCCATCCTTAATGTCAAAATCGCCCATGTTAAAAACATGGGAAATTTATTGAATATATACACATGTATACATTACATGGAAGATGTTATAAACCAAATACATCCTCTAAGGTAAGGAAAAGTGATAAGAAACCCCACCAACCCATCATAGAATTCGTAATGAACTAATAATCATCAGGGATAACATGATACCACAACATAGTCTTCACTGTAGTTATCAGGGTGAGAATTTTAGGTTGAAATGGTATCGCTACTCGAACTGAAAATGCCAACAATGTCAGTACACATAATAATTAAATCTTTTATGAGATCTCCACAAATGAAAATGAATCACCTATAGCTCCTATATCATAACCTTCTCCTTCTATAGACCAACAGGAGATGTCTCTCCAATGTCAATTCAATACAATGGTGGAGTAATGGGTCTCCCATATAGTTACCCAAATAGAGCCATTCCGTTGGAGGATTGATAATATTTATTACTAGATAACTCCTCAAATAGAATTTTATCCTCCCTTATCCATCCAAAATCCAACCAACATTATCACAATATATTTCCAAAAAGTTGGATAGTTAGTTCATTCTAGACATCTATCTTGGTGTGGAACACCATGATCATTTTTAATGGGAACACAAAATATTATTGCAAGAATCTCCAAAATTTTGATATAAAAAGATCATTACGCTCATATGAGATCATCATGGGCACACCATGAACCTAGATGATCTCATGCATGTAATGTTTCCCCAATATCTATGTTCAACTCAACTCATGGATGAAATGAAAGTGTATCGACATGAAATTTCAATAAAAAATCACTTATAAAGTGTTGTGTTATATCTATTTATGTTGAAGAACAATAAAAAAATCCATCTGTTTTCATTTTCACATCAATTCATGGGTCTCAATAGGTTGACATAGACCTGTTAGAACCTGATGTTAATCCAAAACATGCTGAAACATGGGGCATAAAGAAAAAAACTCAATAATACCCTACCTCATTATAACCCACAAAAACTGCCCCATAATTTTGGGGTACATCTTTTTCTCTCCTATATTTACCACCAATAGAGAGGTTTGAAACTCCATCACCATTTATTTACGTATTGCGACCGAAACTACAATCCATAATAGGAAAAGGTTGAAATATTCTTCACCTTCCAGACATCCATCTAGTGAATCTCTTGGGGATATCAAGTTTTTTTAATATCGTAGTTAATATCTCCTAACTACGCCTCTCTCAATCACTAAAGAACTAGTAGCGCCACCATATCCAAAAATAATAAGATATATTTCTCTATTATAATAGTGTCTGCAATATCAATCAATTATCTTTATTTCCTCCTACACTATGATGGTAGGGATTTCTTACTTTGAGAATCTACGAACATAATTCCCTTCCATTGTGTATAGACTCCGTAAAAATTTTTCCTCTATGAATCATAAAATATTCCATAGTATCATGTTGACATCACTCTATATGAAGATCTACTCAAGACTAATATTGTCTGAGAAAACACCAAATGCTCACCTGGAAGATAATGCTTCCATATATTAATGCAAAAACACATATTTATAAATCCAATTTGTGAGTTATGTAGTTCTAATCATGATGACTGAAATTATTTTACCTAAAAGAAACGACCTCATAAATTTTCATCTAAATGAATCAATGAACAACTCTAGAGGGATCACAAAACACCACATACTCAACTCCCTCCTATAGTAGTATCAATGTAGTAGAACTGGATAGCCTATGTATTATCACTTTGAAGGACCACTAACACTGCCCAAATTATGAAATTTACTTCACCTTCTATATAAATGTTCTCAAAGGTACCAAATCATAGAAAATTCCTCCAAAAAAACATTGATAGTACACTAAAATAATATGGAATCTTTATACATCTGACAAGATTTTGGGTGTCTTCTAGATTTGAACAACATCAATATTTATTGGGACCACAGCTACACCATGTAAATAAATAAAATTCCCAAGAAATTTAACCTATTAGATATAATACTGACACTTTGAGATGATGATATATAATTGGTTCTCCAAGGGTAAGTATAGGAACATCCTCAAATAGTTAGTATGATCCTCCTAAAATGTAATGTAAATGATAATTTCATTGATAAATAAAACCATGATGGAGTATGTGAAAGTTAGAAATATCTAGGTCATAATTATCATAAACATCGCTGGGGGATGTTTCACACTAATAAACAGCAATAAGAACACACATTACCTATGGAGACCTCAGAGTAGCATCTCTTTAATACCAATATTAGAAGTATTCCTAAATAGCACTCCAATGCATTAGGTTATATTTAGTCTCAGGATACATAATGTTTGGACATGTAGTAAAACTAAATCCATTATTTTAGTATTTTTACATGTGTAATAGTATTTCTTATTAGAATTCACTCATGGTTATTCCATGTTTTATATTGATTTTAAATTTCAATGTTGTCATGAATACATGATCCCATGTTTTTTAATTTATTCTTTTATATCTTAATTCATGTTCTATTCTTTTTTATGTTGTCAAGTTATTCCTTCTAGACCATATAGTATACTACATTTGTATATTTATTCTTTTACTAGGGTTTTTAGATTCCTCAGTTTGTTCATGTATAAATTAGGTTATCCTATTTATATGTGAGAGCTAAAAAGAATTTAGGATCTCATTATGGATTTTAAATAAAATATTCTCTCAAAATGGTTTTACGTTCAGTTATTATGTACCTAATATTTTGAAGAAATTACTATTTATGATCAGTGGTTTGAATTTCATGGGTAAAATTTCTTAAAACCATGTAATAATATGTGTAATAGGCTATAGTTTTTATAGTAGGTATAAGGAAACATTCTAGTTATTTTTGTTTATTATGACTAAAAAACATATCTAAGGACACTGGGGATAATTCAATCGCCATAGAGAACATAGATTGTAACATAGAAAATCACAATATAGGATATACTTATCATTTAAATGATTATCCTTATATGTTTAATATTTTTTATATTAGTACTATAAAAGTACTAAAATTCTCTTAATTGTAATTTATTCTTCCATGTTAATGGTATGAAATCAGATAACTCATTACAACAATCAATGTGATAGGCAACATGATGTATCAAATAATGATATTCCTAAGCTTATGGTAGTAGGAATAAGATATATTGGTAATATTACAATTAAAATATCACATATAACAATTAATAAATATAACATAGTTGACATTCTAACACATAAAAAAATATTAGAATGGAATCTCATATAATATCCTATAATAAACCAGATAAATAAAATAATAATAATTTCAGTATTTATAAAATATTATTGGAATAATTTTTCTGAAAGAAGTCTCAAGGGGACCAGAAGATGATTCAAGTTTGGAAAATAGCGGTTTAAATCATCTAATTTTGGAAGAAAATTGATGATTCCTTATAAAAAAATTTGGTACATAAAAGTAAAACTAATGTACCATATATCTTTCTATGTCGTAGATGTGTAGAAGATTGGAATTATCAAAGTTAATTCTACATTAAAATGGTTGATAAGAATAATTATTACCAAAAGTATCAAAGACAAAGGGAAAGTGCAATCCCATATGTTAAGATGAATCATGATGATTGAATAATAATTAAAATATAAACTAGTGTAATGTATGCCCTGTTTCACTCCCATTCATTCCATTTTAGAATAAATTTTATGTTTTTGAAGATAATCATGCCACAACGCTAAATTTATTGATTTAATTAGGAAAAATTAAATGATTATTGTATCATAAGTTTATGTTCATGAAGATTTACTTCATGTAAATAATATTTAAATTCCATTATTTGAGTTCGATATTATTTTTGGAATAGATTAGATTTCTTTATACCAAGACAACATCAACTATTAGGAAAGGGAGATTACTAATCACATCCCAAAGAATCCTCTAATTAGTAACAAGTGTAAAGAGGATGATGAATATAATTTAGAATAACCGTTTCATTTGTGGATGTTATATCCTTATGATAAATAAAATCAAGGTCATGTGATTATGAAAAAGGAGCGGATCTTGCTAAAACAAATTCCCATCGTGAGGGTCTACACTTACATATTCCCTCATGAATTTCCTACTCTACGTCAGGAATGAGATATTTAGTTCATAACTGAACTCATTCCTAGATATCTACCTTTATCAATGTCACATTATAGAAAAGCCTCCATTATGTTATTGGAACATTAGAAGAAGTTATAAGTGAATCTATACATGGGTATTATAGGCTCCAGTGCATCAATGGGGGGTGAACTTATCCTCTTATTCATGAATATGGATCAATCAATGCAGCTATGAATGGATTATTGTGAGATAAAAATCAATACAAAGAACAAAAATCCACTACGATGTATTGATGTGTTTTTCAATCAACTACATTGGGCTATGTATTTCTTTAAGAAGTACCTTTAGTGGAAATTACATCAATTAAAGGTGATAAAGGAAGATATTCTCAAGGATTCCTTTAAAATAACGAATATACACTATTAGTTCATAGTTATTCACTTCAAACTTGCAGATTCTAAAAATATATTCATGGAAATAATTATTATAGACTTTAGATATTACCTATAAAATTTTATGGTTGCCTTTATTGATGATATTATAACATAATCCTTGAGTAATAAGGAACACAATATGCATGTAAATACTATTATATGTGTTCTTTAAAAAGATAAAATGTATACAATGTATAGTAAATTGGAGTTCTGGAGGGAGGAAGTTTAATTATTTTGGAATATTTTCACCAACAAAGGAATATATGTGGACACATCAAAGATAATAGAAATCGATGAGTGGACCCAGACATCATCTAAAATGGAAATGTGTAGTCTCCATGGTCTAGATGGTGATTAATAATGATTTGTGAAGTGAATTTCTTGATTTTAAATCCCACTAACAATGCTTACTCAGAATGGAATAATTTTTTTGGGACCAGTGAATGAAAAGATTTATTTAATGATTGGAAAACGAGGCTTATCACTACACTAGTACTCATACTAGTAACAAGTGGAGAACTCTATGTGAAATTACGTGATTCTTAAATGAAGATAATTGGTTTTTTATTGAGAAAAAATAATTATTTGATATTATACACATCAATTCAGTTGAAAATTCAAGAGAAAAACCATCCCATGCCTGATCTGGAGTTAGCAGTTGTGATCTTTGTGTTGAAAATATGACAGAATTATCTCTATATGGAGAAGTGTATAATATATACTAATCATAAGATCCTAAAATATATATCACATAGATAGAGATCAATATGCACCATCTTATAATGTTAGTTATTATCAAGGATTTTTACTTCTTAAGCCACTATCATCCTAGTAAAAAAATAAAGCAGAGGTTTCTCTATATAGAAATGACATATAAAAATTATCATTGACAAGAATTGATAAGGATAAATATTTTTATACATTAAATGGATGGAAATGGGAATCATTAATGAAGGGATTTCATCAATACTTTATAAAAAGATTGATCAACAATCATGTATATTGAAAATAATGATTCTCAAATAAATGATGAAGAAATTCTGAAAAATATGAATGATATTAGAAATGGAAAATCATCATAGGTCAAAATTGATGAGTAATGAGTCAAAATATATTGGCTAGATTCATGTGTACCACACAATCTATATATTTAAAAAGATCTTTTTAATGATGCACATCGATCCAGATTCTCTATTCACCCAGAAAGCGTAATGATGTATCAAGTTATCTTTGAAAACTATTTTCGAAAAAATACATAGAAATAGATCACAGAGTATACATCGAAGTACCTAGTATATCAGTAAGTGAAGGATGAATTGAAAGGGTATAATGTGGTTATGAAACCATTTCACATTCTAACATATAAATGAAAAAACATCACCATGGACATAGTCACCGTACATTCGATGAAATACAGAGGAGACAGTGATATATGGGTTATTAGGGATCATCATATATATAGATATAAATTTATTAAAATTTGAAAGTACATATTACTAGATGAATATAAATGGATATAAATCAATGATGCGGTAATGATATATGTAATACCCCTATCAATTTTATCCAATAAAGATCTGAGATTCACATCCATGCTTTAAAAAAATCTCCAACAAGCTCTATAAATTGACATGAATATCAGTATGGCCAATCATACTCAAATAGTTATCCAAAATGAGTGGACTATTTATACAGTAGAATATATTTTAAGAGCATGTTATATGGGCTTCAGTGGAGGACGGGGGAAAAATCTACCTCTGGTCCTGTTCACTTACAACCACATTTCCACTCAATCATTCAAATGGCTCCATAAAATGAATTTTTATGGGAAAATATTAAGAATACTGAATTATGGGATGAAGTTAGTGAATATAAGCTTCAAGTACCTGAAATTGTCAAAAAAAATGGCAGAATAGGAGAAAACAATTCTGCATTACATCATGGTAGCCCAATGTGGACATAAGTTATATGAAGAGAATCTTCAACATGACCAAGAAATTAATTATGGATACATGGTATAAATCTCTATATTTATATGTATTAGTAACATGAAATTTGGAATGAAACGAATGATATGTCCTATGTACATTGGCTTCTTAGATATTATTAATCATGCTAGAGTAGTGGCCTATCTACTAGCCCTTCAACCGACCATGTCTCCAGTATGTGATGTATTCCATGTATCCCTCTCAAGGAAGTAAAAACTAGATCCTTCACATGTACTGAATTCAAAGGTGGTACAATAGAAAAATTATATCTCTTATGAAGGGAATCATGTGTAGATCTCTGTCCATGTGGATAAATTTATACACATCATGTTTACTCAGCTAGTTGAAGTAATATGGAAAAACCATAAGTAAAAATTTATGACATGGGAATTAGAAGAAGAAATTAAAGAGAAGAACCCTCCAATATTGTCATCTTATTTTGTCAAAAGAAATTTCTAGGGAGAAATTTCAAAAGGGGGATGAATGTAATGACCAAAAATTTGATCAATTGAAATTCCTTTCAAATTATTTTTTCACATATTATAAAAAGCATAAAATAATATAGTGATAAATAAAAAATATTATAAATTAATAATTAATTAATTAATAAGTATTTCTAGAAATTTAGTGGCCTATACGAATGGAATAGTAAATTGAGTGTTTGAATAGTAATATGACCATTAAGAATAGTAAACCATCCAATAAAATAGAAACCTCTACATTGACAGTATAAATAAGATTTTTTTTATCTTATGAATGAAAATAAAATATATTTATATCATTGAATTAGTAAAAAAATATTTTAAAAATAATAAATTAAGAGAATATTTATTTTCATAAAATTGATTGATAAATTAAGATTTTTTTGTATTCTAATTATAATATTATTTTTGGAGGTCCTAAGAAAATTTGGGAAATATCATAATGTCAGTTATAATATTAAAATCATATTTTCTCGGGTAAATGATGATTTTTTATAAAAACTATATTTATCATATTTTGAAAAATACTTTCATGAAATGAATTATATATTTGAAATATACACAAAAAAATGTTCATGATTATATTTTGGTATATTTGAAAAATAGTTGTATTTTTTGTGAATAAGGAAATACAACAATTTACTATATTTAAAAATATAAGTTAATAAATAAATTTTTGATTCATGGGTTAGTCAAGGACAAGGTAAGTGGATATTATCTAGAAAATATCTTAATTTTTTATTTTTATTTAGTCATGTAAGTTAACACAATTTATATTATTGAGATAAATAAATAAACTAATGATTAAAATAATCATAAAACACCCCTCTCCCCTAATAAATACCACCCTTTACCACAGTTTCTCCAAAGACCTCCAAAGCCTTGAATATTTTCCAAATGGTACCCAATTATCTTAATAAACTATACCTAATGTCCCAGAGCTTCTAGTATCACCAAAGAACCAAAAAATGTGCCTCAAAGAGGTTCCCATAGAGAAGAAATTCAAGAGGTAAAATCATATTACATTTTCTTGTAATTTATTTTCAATTTTGTTTTTTTCTACCCCTCTTATTACCTAACATTATAAAAATTAAATGATAACTCATTCATATTATTTATTATTTATTTTTATTATGTTAATGTAATATCATTCATCAAACATTATTTCATCTCCCTTTTATTCTATGAATGAAAACATTGTCTATGATGTGTCAATTTACAGTCATCAATGACAATAAATCTTCATTTTCCATTACAACCTTTCAATCTAACCATAAAACCATAATTATGGTTAAATAAAATTTCATTATACATATTATATATTATCTAATTTTCAAGAACAAATATATAAATAGGATATGAAATAAAATGATAGAGGTTTATGATTGTCGTAGAAACCAACAAAATATTTTAAATCATTTTCATTAATGTTTTATCAAATGAATAATCATATTTAAATTTAACTAGATGATATATAAGACCATTAAAATATATTTATGTTTATTAATAATATATAATTTCAATTCTGTAAAATTATTCCCATTTTACATGAACTTCTATACTTGTATACAAGTCAATCGATCATGAAAACTAAAAAAATGAATGATCCCCAAACGAAAAAATTGAATCTAACAACTCATCAAAAAGATCAAAAATGGGCTTAAAAATATTAAAAATATATATATTCACAACTGGTTCATAATTAATTAAATTAATTTAGTCATCTAGTACATTAATGTAACATTCATAACACTTCCAATCATAAGGTAAGGTATTATTTTCAAAAATCCATTTTTCCATCGGGTTATGCTTTCTCTCTCTTGAGCTAAATGTAATTATTAAATTTACTTATGTAATATTCCTAAATTATGTGTTTATTTTCCAATAATAGGCACCTATATCAACTATTCTTTCATTATCTTTTAAATACATGTTTTATAGGTTCACCTACTCAATTCCTCATGATTAGAAAGCCCAATTAAAGGTAGCATCCCAATCACATACAAATTTTCAACTAAAATCCATAATCTATTAAAATACAACAATATTTTTCAAAAATAACATTTTTTATCATGAAAAACTATCTTAGTTCATATTTATTTTTATGAAAACAATTATTAATTTTTATTCTTCAAATACTCATTAATATTTTCTCTTAAAACATGCTAATGTGCCTCTTTTCTAATGTTTCACAAATAATATGTCTAAAAATTTTCACTTTATTTAGAAATTATTTATAATTATCTATTTATATTTTCACTTATTAATTAACATGTATAATTTTAGTACATTCCTCTGAGGATATCATTATAATGGGACCATTTTTATTTCTTTATGACATGATTATGATACCAATTTATTTCCATGGGTAACCCTTATGTTTAATCCTTATAATTTATTAATTATGTGGAACAGATTTTCCTGAACTTGTTATGATGGTTGTACCCATATAGAACTCCAACATATTGGGTAATGAATATTCTTATAATATGTTATTTTGGTTTAGGTAGTGTACCTGATTCTTTTATGGGACCTTTTCCACCATGCAGAATAGTCTTGGTTGTTAGCCATGAATGATATCTATGTCATGTTGTGTGATGTTTCCACATTTTTAAGATTTCATGATTACATTAACTCATGCTATATATGTTGGGTTTATGTATTATAATTCAAGTTCAATTAAATTTTATGCCATCATTATATTCCATCCAACCCTTAGGTTATACTAATTTCCAATATTTATTCACGTACTAAAATTTTTAGCATATCCCTTTTGTTCATGTATTTCCTAAGATATCCTATGCATATATAAGATATAAAATGAAGTTTGGAGCTCTTTAGGGGGATTAAATAAAATATGTCTTTGTTTTTGTTTCATGTTTTTTAATTAGCTACCTAGTATTCTAAATGCAATAGACTTTAGGACCCACAATCTGTATGTCATGGATAGTTATGCATAAAATCATTTAATAATATTGGGAAAATCCCTGGAGAATTATATCCTTTATTTGTTAGAGTATCAATCAAACCTACATAATGATATGGGGGTACCACACTCTACTACTTCAGGAGATTACCAACCATGGCATCACATTTATTATCAAACCGGATCATTTCAATATAATGATTATTTCATAATGAATTTAAACATCTAGCCAATCTCATGTATTATCTTAGAATCTAAGGCACAGAACACCATAATATTATATTTGCAATTATACATATAATGTGAAAATATCTTTCCTCCTTCCATGAATTGAACAAATAGATACAAATGGTTGATGGTTATTAGAAAATTATGTGGTTTGTGCATTGGAGAACAAAACATGTAACAAAACTCAAGGACCAAAGCATGTTCTTCCCAGTCATGTTTTGACTAAAAATGTGCATCCACAGGGTGTTCCTTTAAGTGAAAACGATGTGTCTGATCACCCAGGGTCCTTGAATGTGTAATATTTGAACATGGGTTGACCATGTGGGAAGTGTCACACAATTTATGGGTCCACCCACATGTTGTGTACTACTTAACTTAGGTCAAAACACTAGCAGTTTTGATTAACTCAAGAACACACTTTTCCTTCCACAAAATTTCATGATGTGTAGTTAGAATTTATATATATAGTGATTTCTTGTTACCTGTTCTTCATAAATTTTAGAGATCCTAAAAAATCCACATTCATTCTATTCATTATATATACTAAATGCAATGAAAAATGGGGAAAACATACATTCATTGAATTACATCCTCCAATTGATGAAAATTGGGATTCAATCATCCTAGCATCATCTTTTTCACCTCTCATTATTAAAGAAGAATCATAATTCCATATTACAACATTTATGATCCTTTATTACACCCTGATCCATATAAATACCATGGATCCCAATGTTCGTGTCATAATAATAATGATTTTGGGGGTAATATCAATCTTAAATATATGTGGAAATTTTAGATCACTAACCCCATGGGATAATGATGAATAAAATATATAATGATGGTTGTAGAGAAAAAAAATGATATTATCAGTAGGTGATGTGACAATGATTAATGATCATAATCTGAGAATCCAAATTGATCAAATATGACACATTGATTACATATAAATTGGTCCAAAAATGTTAATTAAATTGTTGTTCATGTAGATAACAACATTCAATTTTTTATATATATTATTAAAAATTTCACAAAAATTATAAATAATAATGGTGTAAATATAAAAAACAATAAAACTTATTTCAAAAACTTATTGATCATTGTAGCACCCCATGATTTCAAAGTAAGTAATTTTATTTAATTTAATTCAATAGCTTGTGCTACATGCAACACCGAGTTTGAGTGCACAATGACTTGACAAACTAGTCGTTCAAAAGCTTTTATGAATAGCATTAACTGAATTTTGAATTTTATAAAATCCATATAATTTTAGAACCCATATTAGGTGTTTCTTAGACATAATATAAGACCATATACAATTTTCTAGTAAAAGAATTATTTTTCAGAAAATGTAATTTTACCTCCTTTTAATGGAAAAACATTTTTAAAACCAATATTTTACACTTTTATATATTAAATTTAATGAAATTAAATTCTTATTTAGAATCAGGACAGAAAATTTTATTTTCAATAATTTTTTTGTATTTTTCTGATAACATTCATATTTTGATGAATACTGAAAAATACAAAATTTTAATTGAATACAATTATTTTAATAGAAATAATATATAGGGTTAAATTATTAATTTTAATGGTTTTAAAATATATTTATATTATATTTTTATCATTTAATACAATTTAGGTAGTTATAAGTAATTTCACATTTAAATTTGACATAAAAACATGTCAATCTTTTGATAGTTTTTACTTTTTAACAAACTGTTTTCAGTTTCAACAACGTGAATTATATTTATATTAATTAATGAAACATTTATGTTTCTAATTTGGTAAATTAGAATATATTTCTGAATTTTTAATATCAAAATTATCTTAGGGTGAATTTTTGATATTTTTCTGAAACCATTCAATTTTTTGATGAATAGTGAAAACATTGCGTTATTGTTTAATACTGACTGTTTATTTAATTTATTATTTAATTTATTATTATTTTTAATTTAAAATAGATATATAATACCTATATAAGTTCATTGTAATTCATTTGATACATTTTATAATAAATTTAGATGTAAAAAATTATGTTGATATTTTTACCGTCTTTTACCCACCTTCTAGGAGAATTTGCAAATTTGCATAAAACATAAATTTACTGATTTTTTGAGTTTAATTTCAAAAATATAAGAGTCACATTTTACATTAGTAAGTAAAATTTGGTCCAATAATATGAAAATAATTTTTGGTGAATAGTAACTTTTGACTTTTGTTTACCACGGTTAAAACATAATATGGTAATTAAGGGTAAAAATGATATTATAATAAATCTAACACATGTAATAATTCTATTGTATAAGTTTAATTAGACCAAATACAACCTTAGAAATAAAATATAATCTTAATTGGTCCACATGGATTAGATTAGGACATTTATTATAAGTTTATTTAAAGAAGAGTTAAAAGAGTTAAATTCAAAGTTTAATAAGTAAAACATTTTTTTAGTATAGGGATATAAATAAGATAAATTAGACTATAAATATTAATTAGAAAGATAAAAATATTTCCAACATAATGGTATTTTATTTATAATTTTTATACATTAAATAATTAAATTTATTGATGACACAATGATGATGCAATAATTACCATATTAAAAAAAGATTAAAATAATTGATATTATAAATATCCTAATAAATGTAATTAGAGACTTTTGATGAATTCCAATAGTTCTATAAGTTACTATGAAATTATAGGGTAGATTAAATAATTTTTTTCCAATTTAATCACGCTTTTATGAATTTCTCAAAAACAAAATAGAAAATAATGTCAAAACTGACATAAATGTGTTTTTAAAAAAAATCCTATATTATTGGTCGATAAAATATTTATAAAAGTCTATGTTTCGGAAATATGGATTAACTAATATTATATATATCATTAATGATCCACTTTAGGCTCTCTTGGAAGTTTAGAGTAAATTTTTAACCATATAGTGAAAGAATACAAGAAGACACGGTAAAAGGTAAACTATTTAACTATGAGTTAAATCTTAAATATAAGGTTAGAATGGTAACATAAAATTTTCTAAAACCTATTGGTTGAGATTTTTTAGACCTATAACCACCTTTTATTTGAAATAAATAATTTTTGAGAAACTAGAAACAGAATATTATTTTATTATAAAATAATATTTCAAGGTTTACCTAAAGTGACCCTCACCTCTATTATAAAATGGTATTTTCCCTTCCCTCAAATTTACACCTCCAAAGTCATTTGTATTGGCCAAACCCTGCCCAGATATCCTTCCATCTTCCCTCAAATCAACCTAGATTCCATACATTGATCAGAATGCCAACCTATGGATCCCTTTTGATCAAGTCAATAGGAAACACTCGAGGAAGAGGTAATAATTTCACCAATATCTTTTAAGTTATATTTTTCTTCAATTTCCTAATTCTTATTTATTTAAAAAACAAAATAATAACTCCAGTACCTTATACATACTGTTATGTTATTATAAATATGTTACAACCATATTATTTATTCTATCCATCCTATAAAGGACAAATTTACCATACGTGCGTACGTACGACTTACCGTCTCCATGTCGTGGTGTTGTGTGTTATTCAAACACTTCATTTTTTATATGGGTATAATAATGAGTATAACTGAGGTAAATAATAATTATAACATGATAATGATTCTTTATATATGGTATACCATCCTATTACATACGATTTAACCTCAATATAATGATATTGTCGCTCATGCATACGTACTGATTACTGTCTCCACGAACGTGATGAGAAACATTCCCCATCGTAATCATTCAAGAATAATTTCTATTTTAGGATTAAAAATATTTTTTATTAACATAATATCTTTCTATATATGAATCAAATACATCATATAAATAACAAACATGGCATATGTAACCAAGATTATAAAGGAAAATGAATTAGTTAACACCTGAAACGATTATACTAATAAAATATTATTTACAAAGAAATATTAGAATATCATATATGATATCATATTTATGTATTTTGGTTCTTGTATAATTTAATAACAATGATTTCACCATTATACATGAGGTTAACCTACCCTATATTAAGGAAAAGTAAAAGGTATGGGGTTTCTTATCTCACTTTTAATTCTCTGAGATTTCCATTGTTCGCCAATTATTTATTTTCTGTGGTGTATCGTGTACTTCAAATTGATAGAAATTATCATTATTCTATTTTTATTCATGTTATTATGTGAATCATTTTGTGGTTATGAAATTTTGGTCATACGACTCACTTAATTACAACATTTTATGTGATTTTCATCTCCCTTCATATATCTATGGGATTCATGGTATATTGCCACTATTTAATTTTGTGTGGTTATGTACTTCCCATGATTCTATTATTAGTTTAACATAATTTAATTTATGTTTATTTACATCTTATTTGTATGGTACTTCATTCATGGGTTGTATATTTCGTAAGTTACCAAATTTCTTAAGGGAATTTCAAATTTCAATTTCTTCTCATTGGGCTTTACGTATACTTCATTCATTATTTTACACCTAGATTATGTGGGGAATGAATATTTATTATTTATGTAGTAATATCCACTCCCCTTTTTGGGGAAATATCGTTGATACACATAATCACTCTTTTGATAAATTCACATTCCATTGATATGATCTTTTTAAGGGTAATCTGAACTCAATTTCCAATCATTGAGTTAAACAGCCAAGTTATTAGTATTGTTCTTACAAGAATGTGTGTGAATGTAATAAGATTGATTTAAAATGAATATCTAATTTTATTTAGTGTATTTATTTTTTTCCCACATTATTATTTTATTGATTTATCCTTAATCTATAGATATGGTCATTATAATATATTTTATCTCAACTTACATTCCATTGAGACTTCTTTGTTGTTCTGCGGAAATTCATTTTTATTTGGTGTATATACAGTACATTGACATAATATATCATGAATACCTTTATTATCATGATATTATTAAGTTTTTATTACATAAATTATTTTTATTCAATTGTATCTCATTTTTTTATGAACTCTAACTAAAATATCATTTTAAATTTTTTAAAAATTTATTCTTCCAAATCATTCTCATTAATGTCCATGTTTTAAAAATCGTTTTAATGTTTTAAAATTAAAATTCCACTTAAAATTTTCAAAGTGGTATGTTACACATTGATTCAAAAATCTATTTTAAACAGCTTCATGAAAAATAGTGATACTTTTAAATGTTTTCAGGAAAGGGGGGGATATTTCTCTCAAATAGTTTTCATGATTATTTTCATCTATTTCAATATCCTTAGTTATTCTCGATTGTGGTTAATTTTTTATAATACAATCTTCCAAATTGTATTGAATGAGTTATGTTTCACTGCGGATGTGCTATTTTTATACCAGTCATGGTTTATGGTTAAAGTATTGACATTTCGTATGCTAGTTTAATACGAATGTTTATGTTATTTTTCAACATATTCGTATGAGGAATGGATTGGACTTAGTAAGTGATGGGTGGAGCCCACTATAGCTCCTCGATGGATCGATAGGTCTCATGAGACAAACTAGTGTCTTGAAAAAAAAACCATGACAAAATAATAATTTTAATTTTGGCACAAGGCCTTGACTATGTGGTTATGAAGTCTGGAATTATGCATTCTATAATTATGGTATTGGATATTGATAATACCTGTGATTATTCGACTAGTATAATATCCATGTGAATAAGAAAATGGAATTATTTTATTTATATTTTTAATTTTATATTGAATTTTAGGTTTAAAAGGCATGTGTTCTAGTCTTATATATTGCCTTAAATGTTTGTTCTTATTTATGCCAGTTTCCACTATATTGTTATCCTTACTAAGAATCTGAGCTCACCCCTTTCTTATGTTTTATTTTTTCAAGGATACAAAGAGGTATATTATGATTAACCTACAGAAATAGGCTAAGGAATATAAGAGTGTTCAAAGGGGACACAATGTTGTTTTTTTATTTCCTGATGAAATGTAAAACTTATGTATGTATCTAGTACATCCAAGGATACTAAACTGATCAGTCTTTTGGGAAATGATTCCTTGTATCATGAAAATGTTATGTAATAAGTCATGGATTCTGGGTAACTGGGCTCAGGGCATTACAGTTGTTATCATAGGATGTTTAGTACTAACCATGGAAGCTAGATTTATAAAATAAGAAACTATGAATTGGAAACACGACCCTAAGATAGGCATTGAGGATTAGTATTGTTAAACATACAAAAAATTTGATAATGTAAATATTATATGTGTTTTCCATGAAATACATCCCAGTATGTATATGAGCAGGTAGAGGAGGCTCTAACACAGATGTACATAGGAGTGAAAACTCTGACAAGGAGTTTCGGGTTTGACCCAAGGTATCCTGGTACATGACAACGGGCCTTACTGCACTCTTGGTTATGAAACTCCAGGGGGATATGTTTCGGATAATTCACATTTTCATTTCAATCCTATTTGATGAATTTTAATATAAGATGATAATAAATAAACATCGATAATACTAAGCTGTATTATATTGAAAATAAGGTGTTATGATATTCTCTAAATTATTTTATGACTCACATTTTTCTTTCTTGGGTTAGTCAATGGCAGAATTCCAAGGAAGTCATAGTATCATTGATCATGATATACAAGGTGGGAATGGTGGTGGAAATGAGGAAAAAATAGATTGTTGATAGGTGTAAAATATATTCTGTTCATGCCAAATCATATTTCTAAAATTATGATAAAAACATATATATTATCCATCACATGGACTCAACAAAGGAGCGAAAGGTGGTGAAAGGTAAGAGCTCCAGCAGTGGAGACCATGGAGAAAAGAAATCTCAATTTACATCATTTAGGAAATGTGGAAGGAGACACCTAGTAAAGTGTCTCAATAGAATAAACAAATGATTTATGTGTGGGAATGAAGGATATAAAGTAAAGAATTGTCGAGGAAAAATGAGGAGCACTGTGGAAGAAAATAAAAATGATCCCAAGAATCGATTTACAATAATTTTCCATAAAGTAGGAGACCTCGACATTTCCCTATTTAATTCCATATTCTTTAGGATAACCTCTTAGTCATGGAAGAACCTATGTGGAAATAAATTGATGGTGACATGTTTAAAGGTATTAGTACTCTTTGTTGATGGGATTAATTTGGAATACTTTTCTCTTGTATGTGTAACAATGTACTTTGTTATGTGAAAATGCTATATTAGGAAGAATTATCTTTTTTATTATAGTAATTAATAACAATTTGGGTTTATATTATCCTTCAATTAGAGGAAATTACATGTTATTAAATTTTGGGATGAAAATGTGACGTATGAGATAACATTTGAAGTGACATTATGTTATGGTTATTTTGATGAATTTTTATCATTTTGGGATTGTTATAAAATATAGTTTTTGAAAAATGACAACACACAGACCGTGTAAAAAACCATCGCGTCAAACAAAGATATGGTAATCTAACCCACAACTAGAGTGTTGTTGGGATTTATGGCCTACCACTAGACTATGAGATGTCCCTGGTCAGTGTGACTAATTCTTTTTTAGTTAAATTATTTTATTGATCAATAATATGTTGATTTGGGATCTTATGACTTATTAAATTTATATCCTTAGTATAGGAAATTTATTTGGTCATTAAGTGATAAATGATATTTTGGAAGTCGTTCGTGTGGTTGGGATCACTATATGCCTAAGGAAAATAGAATAATATAAGATTTCATTTGAGGAGGAATGTTGGATTTTTATCAATGTTTTTATTGTGTATTTATAGAGATTTGGGTTATTTTTGGAATGGATTAACCTACCATAGATAATATGTGATTAGGTCAATTACATTATGTATGTGAATTTAAGGGTAGTCGATGTTATTTGGAGATAAAATTTAACATGGAAGACTATATAATAAAATTATTCTTTGTTTTTTGTTTCAATATTAGTTTGGAATATATTGAAGGATCTTAAGGACAATTGTTTATTGAATGGTATTTATTGAACTTTGGGTATTATTGGTTTAATTTTTGAAATTAAGATTAGTATTTCTTTCTCTAAAGGATTATACATTTGTCGGTATCATCTGATCTTTTACTAACCATTTTGGTTATGGTTAATCTCTAAATAAAATGTAAATATATATTTCATCATTTGTGGATCATGTCATTCTCTAGAATTTGATTCTAGCGCTTCAAGTGTGACCAAGTCATATTGAATACACATCATTTGAAAAAAAATATGAATTAGTGGTAGAAATATATTAAAGGATGAAAATCTACTTAAAAATTAAGTATATATATTAATTTTATTAGTCAATCTCATAAATAAATTCATAAAGTTTATGAAATGGAACTTAATATAAAAAAACATTGTTTGTTTTCTTGTCCTACTGGGAAACTAATGATTATTTATCCCATCTCCAGTTTGTGGTTTTCTTGTTGATAACATTATCTTGATCATGTTTTTATCACTCTACGTTATATCATGAAACTTATTTTATCTTTTATATTTATGTTTTCCTATATGGAATCCTAGAATGGGTTATCTCGGGTGAACATTGTACTTATCTTGCATTCTTTTAAATTGATAGTTTTACTGAGTGTTTTTCTGATGTGGGACTTTCAATGAAGATTCAAATCCTAATTTTAAAATTTCAAGGAAGAAATTTCCCAAAGGAGGGAATAATGTAACACCCCACGATTTCATAGTAAGTTATTTTCATTAATGTAATTCAGTAGCTTGCGCTACATGCAAAACCGAGTTAGATCGCACAAAAAATTTCCAAACGAGTCGATCAAAAGTGGTAATGAATAATATTAACTGAATTTTGAATTTTATATACTCAATATGATTTTATAATCCATATTATGTGTTTCTTAGAAATAATATAAGAACAAATTCATTTTTCAGATAAAAGTTATATTTTTCAAAAAATGAAATTTTACCATATTCTAATGGAAAACCATTTTTAAAATTAATGTTTGACACTTATATATATTATATTAAATTAAATTAAATTCTTATTTAGAACCAGGACATTAAATTTTATTTTCAATAATTTTTTGGTACCATTCTGTTAACTTTCATATTTTGATGAATGCTGAAAAATAGTAAATTTTAATTGAATAGATTTTATTAATCGAAATAATTTATCGATTTAAATTATGAATATGAATGGTTTGGAAGTATATTTGGATTTTGTTTTTATAATTTAATACAATGTAGGTCATTATAAGTAATTTCACATTTAAATTTGACATAAACACATGTTAATCTTTTGAGATTTTTTACTTTTTAAAAACCCACTTTCAGTTTTGACAAAAAGAATTAATTTTAAATTAATAAATACAACTTCTATGTTTTTAATTTGGTAAAATATATTTCATTTTTTAATTCGGGATATCAAATTTATATGAAGGTGAATTTTTTGAATTTTTCTGAAAATATTCAATTTTTGATGAACAGTGAAAAACACTGCGTTATAGTTTAAAACAGAATTTGTATTTAAATAATTATTTATTTTATTTTAATTTATTTCAATTTAAAATAGATATATATTACCTATATAAGTTCAATGTAATTAGTTGGAGTCATTTTATAACAAAATTAGTTGTATAAAAGTAAGTTGAACTTTTAACCGCCTTTTACCCACCTTCTAGGAGCATTTGCAAATTTGTATAAAACATAATTTTTCTATATATATGATTTTAATTTCAAAAATCTAAGAGACAGGGTTGACCTCAGTAATTAAAATTTTGTTCAGTAAGATGAAAATAAATTTCGGTGATTTGTAAATTTTCACTTTTATTTACCATAGGGAAAATTAAATAGGGTAATTAAGTGTAAAAATAATATTATAATAATCCTAACATGTGTCCTAATTCTATAGGATAAGTGTAATTCGACCCAAAAAATTTAGGAATAAAATATAATATTTTTTCGTCTACATGGATTAGATTAGGACATTTATTATAATTTTATTTAAAAATAGTTAAAGGAGTTGAAATCAATGTTTAATAAGTAAACCATTTTTAATATAGTGTAATACATAATATAAATTCAACTTTAAATATTCATTATAAATATAAAATGATTTCCAAAATAATGGTATTTTATTTATAAATTTCGGACATTATATAATTAAATTTATTTATGGAACAATGATGATGCAGTAATTACCTTATTAATGAAAGATTAAAATAATTGATATTTTTAATATCCAAATAAATGTAATTTTATACTTTTGATGACTTCCACTAATTTTCTAGGAAAATATAACATGTTAGGGATGATTAAATAATTTTTTTTCAGAGTAATCATCCTATTATGATTTTCACAAAAACCAAAATCTAAATAATGTCAAAACTGACATAAATGAGTTTTTAAAAAAATACTATTTTATTGGTTGATATAACATTCCTTAAAATATAAGGTTAGTCCAAAGGGCTTAAATAATAACATATATTTCATTAATGAACCATTTACATTATTTTGGATGTTTGTTTTATGATTATTAACTAGATAGTGTAAGAATACAAGAAGACACGGTGAAAGTTAAACTATTAAACTATGAGTTAAATAAAAAAGCCAAGGCTAAAAAAGTAACCTAAACTTTTATAAAACTTATTGGTTGTGAGTTTTTATACAACTCCCCTTTAGAGATTCTACATAAATCATTTCTGATCCATTATAAACCAAATATGATTTTATTATAAAATAAAATATCAAGGATTTCTTAAAGTGACCATCACATATCGTTTAAAAGGGTACTTCTCTTTATCTTAATTTCACACCTCCAAAGCCATTTTTCTTGGCCAAAATCTACCCAAATATCCTCCCAACATCCATCAGATCAACCTATAGGTCGTACTTTGATCAGAAAGACAACCTATGGAGCCCTTTTTTATCAACTCAAAAGGAAAGACCTGAGGAAGTGGTAATAACATCACCACCCTCTTTCAGGTTCTTTTCTTCTTCCAATTCCAGTTTATTTTTTGTCTCCACGCCAAAATAATAATGCGAGTATATTCTACATACTGTGATGTTATTATAAATATGGAGCAACCATATTCGTTATTCTATCCATCCTATAAATTACAAAGTCATGAAACGTGTGTATGTATTGCTTACCGTCTCCACGTTGTAGTGTTGTTTTGTATTCAAACAGTTAATTATTTGGATTGGAATAATGATGAGAATTTCTGAGTTAAATAATATTTATAACATGATAATGATGATGTATATATGATATACCATCCATGTACTTACGATTTCACAATCAATATAATGATATTGTCAATTGGGTGTACGTACGGATTACCTTCTCCATGAACGCGATAAGATTCATTCCCTATCGTAATCATTCAAGAGTAATTTTTATTTTATGAGTAAAAACAATGTTTTTGAACTCAATATCATTAATTATATGAGTCAAATACATCATATCCATGAAAAACATTGCTTACGTAACCAAGTATATAAAGGAAAACAAATCAGTTAACACCCAAAATGATGATACTATTGAAATATTATTAGCAAAGAAATATTAGAAAATCATATATGATATCATATTTATGAATTTTGTTCTTTTATAATTTAATTATTATTATTTAAAAATTATAAAGTCAATTAAACTACCTAATACTAATGAAAAGTACAATGTAAGGGGTTTCTTATCCCACTTTTAATTCTGTGGGATTTCCATTGTTTTCCACTTATTTATTTGTTGTGGTGTATCATGTACTGAAATTTTATATATATTATCATGAATCTCCTTATATTCATGGTATTCTATGATTCATTTGGTGTTTATTAACTTTTTTTCATACGACTTGATTGATTACAACGTGGTAAGGGATTTTCATCTCACTTCTTATTTCAGTGAGATCCATGCTATATTACCACTATTTCATTTTGTGTGGTGTATGTACTACCCATGATTATATTCTATATGTAGCATAATTTAATTTCTGGGTATTTAAATCTTCATTTTATAATACTTCTTTCATGGGTTTTATGTTTCCTATGTTATCAAATTAGTAAGGGAATTTCAAATTTCAATTTCCTCTCATTAGGCATTACGAATACTTCATTGATTATTTTACTCCAAGATTATGTGTGGAATAACTATTTATTATTTATGTAGAAATATCTACTTCCCTTTATATGGATACACCTTTGATATACGTAATAAATCCATTGATGATTTCACCTTCCTTTGATCTGAAATTTTTATGGGTAATCTTATCTCAATTTCCATTCATTGAGTTAAATATCCAAGTCATTGGTTTTGTTTTTACATGAATATGTGTGAATTTAATCTGATTTATTTACACTAAATATATAATTATATTGAGTGTATTTATATTTTTCACACAAGATTATTTCATTTATTTATCCTTAATCTAATGATACAGTCTTTATAATTTATTTCGTCTCAACCTACATTCCATTGAGACTTTTTTTGTTGTTATGTGCCAATTCATTTTTATTTGGTGTATATACTATAATTTGACATAATATTTCAAGAATCCCTTTATTCTCATGATATTATTATGTTTATATTACCTCAATTATTTGTATTCAATCATCTATCATTTGGTTATATTCACTGACTAAAATATCATTTTAAATGTTTTATAAATTTATTCTTCCAAATAGTTCTCATTAATGACCATGTTTTAAAAATGGTTTTAAGAATTTATTTATATTTACATTAATTTTATTTAATAAAAAATTATTTTAAAAGTATCAATGTGGTATGGGAAACTTAGATTCAAAAATATATATTAAACAACTTCTTGATAAATATTAAAACATTTAAATGTTTTCAAGAAAAAGGGGGATATTTCTCTCAAATTGTTATGATGATTATTTTCATCTATGTAAATATCCTTCATTATTCTCGATTGAGGTTAATTTTTTATAATAAAATCTTTCATATTTTATTTAATGAGTTATTTTTGACTTTGGATGTGCTATTTTTATACCATTCATGGTTTATGGTTAATGTATTGGCATTTCGTATGCTAGTTTAATACAAATGTTTATGTTATGTTTCAAAATTTTCATATGAGGAATGCATTAGAAAAAGTATGTGATGGGTGGAGCCCCCTATATCTCCTCTATGTATTGGTAGGTCTCATGAGATGAACAAGTGTCTTGGAACAAGGCCTTCACAAAATCTTATTTGTAGTCTTGGCACAAGGCCTTGACTATGAGGTAATGAAGTGTGCCATTATGCATTCCATCATTATGAAACTGGATATTGATATTAAATTTGATTATTAGACTAGTATAATATCCATGGGAATAAGTAAATATCATTATTTTATTAACCTTTTGCATATTATGTAGAATATTAAGTTTAAAAGGCTTGGGTACTAGTCTTATACATTTCCTTAAATGTTTGTTTTTTTATGATAGTTTTTTCTATATTGTAATCCTTAACGAGCATCTGATCTCACCCCTTTCTTATGATTTATTTTTCCCAGCATGCAAATAAGTATATTACGATTAACTTGCATGAATAGGTTAAACGATGTAAGAGTGTTCAAAGTGGAAAAAATGATGTTTTTTTATTTAATGATGTAATGTTAAAATTTTGTATGTATCTAGTACTTCCAAGGCTACAAAACTGATCGGTCATTCGGGACATGATTCCTTATATCACGCCAGTGTTATATAAAAATATACCGATTCTAAGTAACTGGGGTTGGGGCGTTACAATCATCATCGAAGAACATGTTATCTAGTAGTGTTTTTTAATATTTCATTGTGTTTTTAATTCGTCCCATGAATATCCTTAATAAGTTAACATCGATAAAAATTATTGTGTTTGTCAATGAAAATATTGGCACTCCTCTTCATCCATCCTAAGATTCTTGAGTAATATAGAAAACCCTATATATTTTCAATATTTTTTTCTTTAAAATGGTGGGGGTGCTGTTTATTATTAATGAAATTAAATATAATATTAAAATATTTTATATAACGCTCTCACCAAAAAATTAGTTTTATGAAACATCTGAAGCCGTCCATATTTATTTCTCACCAAGGATAATCCCAATTTTCCAAAAAAAAATTCATATATTATATTTCTAAGGTTCTGGTCAATAGGAAAACAATTCATTTTAAAATATGTATTCCCATTATTTATTATATTTTGTATTTTTCATATGTTATTTTTGGAGACCAACAATATCAAATATCCAATTACAACTCTCATGTAATTTCTAGATATACCTGAATAGAAATTACATGGATCAATATATTAAAAATAGAGTTTCTATAATATGTGTTAACTTTTATTCCTATTTCTAATTGTAATTAGATATAATTTAAAAATATTCTTGAGTAGATTCTAAAAAATTTCATGGCACACACAGAGAAAAAAGTTACTTCATGATGTAAATTACCATATTTTAGATATCACTATGTAAACAATGAAATTTCTAAAATATATCATAATCAATAAGGCTTAAAAAAATGCATCAACAACCTATGTTCTCGATTTCTCATCAGTTAACTATATGAGAGGATCTAATCAATATAAAATGGAATAGAATTTAGTTCAAAAACTCTATTACGGCAATAGGGGATTTTGTGACAACCCTTGCATTTAAAATGAAAACAACATGTTGAATATATTTATTTTATACAATAAGTTGAACAAAAATGATGATTGATATATTTTGTATTGCAACATATGATTGGTGTTGAATCATATGGGGGAGGAACCAGGTGTAAAAATTATTTTACTATTTGTTATAATAAATTAAATATTTGATACCAATTTATTATAAATCTATGTTTCTAGTTTTTATTGTTGGATCTATTTTTGTTAATCCCAAAAACCATACCTCATGAAATGTATTGAAGTAGTAAAAAATTAATTCCATATTTTTAAACTGTTATACATGAGGTCATACTATTGTTTTGATTCGTTATTCTAAAAAATGATGTATTATAAACTAAAATAATTCACATATTAAAATGTGTTACATGTTATGCAGACATACAATAATCGTTTCCCATGATAATACCCCTAGTAACATATGATCAACATCACCCCACAGTGTATTTTCAAGTGACTTGATTTGTCTTATTTTTCTATAATGTAGTTAAAAACCATAAAATCAATTATTATACATGAAAATAATTTTATCTATTAACTCATCAATGTAGTCTTCATATACCACATGTTCTTTTGGAAATAAATATTCTATTACGTATCTACTTGTAGATAAATTTCACATCACAACGATATATTTAATTGACCTATATTTCTCACTAACATCCAAATAAATGAAAGGATTGACAATGAATATCCCAACATTATTTTTAGGTTAGTCTCTCTTTATTATTACATAATATAAAATGACTAAAAAATATGATTCGATCACATATGTTTTTATCATTAAATTCATCAAAACCAAGTTGTTTTATAGTTTCAGAATTTTTTTTGCATCACTAAATATCATTACTATATCTTGTATTAGATTTTACATATTCATTATTAAGAGAGTAAATAATGATATCTCATATCTATCCAACACATAGTTATTTAATATTTAATCACTAAACTACAACCTCTCCCCTTTTCCATTATAATTCTATGATATTCTTATTTGTATGTGTATTTATTTTAAATCATTTAAATACTCTAATCATAACTATTATCTTCAAATAGAATATTAACATGAATTACTTAATTCAAGGACAAAAGGAACATCATATAATACCCACATTTGTGATGACTTTTATTTTATTCACTATTTTTTTTCAAAAAAGAGTGATATTCCAGGAATACCACTCACTCGATACTTCACATTGATAAAATATGGCCAATTCTATCTTTGTTTTTTAAATAAATTTTCATCCACTCATCTTAAGGGAGTATTATAATAACAATCATTTTCGAATTCCATATCAATATAACTTTATTTTTTGGATTGGATGAATATTTATTAAGATATTTTGAAATGACTTCTAACCGTAATTATCTTCATCAAATTGGGTCCAAAAATTATTCAAATAATTCTACCACATGTATGGAAAAGAAATCAAAAAACCAAGTTGTTATGGGGAGAAAAATAATTTTTCATGAAAAAAATAACATGAATATGTATATGGATTTAAATAGAATATATATACTCAATATAACCTGAACCATTATTTAATACCACTAAAAAATTTTGAGTCACATTGGTTTTATATTTTGGCGGATATTGGGGAATCATTGTAACATAATCAAAATTATTACTAAAACATTAGTGAATAAATTTATGATCTTAAAGGATTAAATACTGTGTATCTTTATCCATTTCAGGATTAGGAAGATTAAATTGCTTAAATATTCATCTCCAATATGAATTCATACTTCTCTGTAATTGAATGAATTCTAAATTCCAATGAATATGACAAGAATCATATATTTTCACTTTTATTAAAAGTAAAAAAATAAGTAAACTCCAATTTTTCTTTCATATTTCATCTCGCCTTTCAATTCATCTTGAGGAAATTCATAAATGTGTATTTCTTATAATTCCCTTTTAGGTGTTTTTTAGGTTTATAACCATGTAGAACAACCCATCCAACATCCCAAATCAATAATTTTTTTATAAATTTATATATGGAAACATTATTTTTCAAGCATAAAAAGGACGAATTTTATTAAATTTCCCCTGGATCATATGATTAGTATATCAAAAATATATTGATCCCAATATATAAACACTTAGTTAGATGACATCTACACTAAGGAAGGTGTATCTAATATACATGGATAAACTAAATGTACAATTGGATTCATTTTCCAAATTCTTGTTATCTAATAAGGAACAAATATATGATGACAGTCAGTAAAATGTATATTTGTCTATTTCACAACTATTCATCAAAATTTGACACATATGTTGGTCTTCTTTCTCATAAACACTATTAAGCCTTTTCTAAATATCTCTTTTTCTTGATAATCATATTTACACAAATAAAAAAACAAAAATAAACATCCCTAAAATTTAAATCTAAAATTAATCCTAATGAAACATGCACTAGATTCAAAATATATTATTTTTTATTATCTATATTAAAATTAGAAAATGATTCATTCAATTATATTATTAAATCAAATCAATCCCAATCCATCTTAAATTTTATTAGTCAAACTCTGAATTTCGTACAAGAGTGTTTTAAACCAATATTTAGAAACCAATATATTATATACCTAATATATTAATTTTCCACATTTTATGATTGAGTCTTAAATAATTCAAAACATTTCATTATAGATATGACTTAAAAAGCTATTTGGTCTTAGATTATGCAACTAACTATCACATTAACCTCTTCACCTTAAAATTTATGTTTTTGGTATCACGTTAAAAATATATTTCACTATCCCCTCCACATTCTAGTAAATTTATTGTTAAAAACTTCAACATATCCAAAACATTCCTTTGGCTTTAGGTTCATTGAAATAATAATAACAATTATGTGATGGTCACATGAATTTATTAAACTGTGTATTCAAGGGTTATGACACCATACAATTTTCATTTCCCATTGATTTATGTGAAAAATATTACAATTTATTTAGTGGGAGGATATTCACTCCATCACCTATCTCACTAACATACAGGTTGACACTTATTGGAAAGAAATAAAACCAAATGTATGTGGGTACATCAAATACCCACAATTTGAAAGAAGTCAACACCATTAATTTTCATAAAAAAATAAATGAATATATGTATATATTCTCCCACTTATTAATATAATGTACATATGGAAATTTTATCTTACCTTTGATACATAATGTGGTAAGGCCAGAGACATTCATCTCCCCCTTCACTAATTTCAGAAATTCTAAGGAATGTTATTTACTTTATAAACAACACATTTAATAATAAAAATATAACATTATCCCAATTTGTATCCATATATGATCTACATTCATTATTAATTTCATGGGAATGGAGTAGAACCAACTTCATCTTAGTAATTTGTCATTAAATCATCCATTATATGAATCGATTGGAAACCCCTTTATAGAAAGAAATTATTATTATATTTTATAAAAATCCTATTATAATACGATACCAGTTATTTATTTAAATGACTTGGGTGCTGCTCCATCTGATTTACAAGATGATTCAAGAACCCACCCTTGAAATGAACAAACACGTCACAATTATACACATTCCAGGTATGTTATTCACCATTTGTTTAGGTAATCACTATACTCTATTGAGGATAATATTTATAAGTAAAAATTGATATGGTAGAATAAATATTAAACCTAATAAGTCAATATTTAAAGAAGATATTTTTATTTATAGATACATGTAAGAAAATTAAAACTCTTGAAGATTAATTTCACTTGAATATTCTCCCTCAATTTATTTTCCTTTAAATTATTCACCTTAAATTCCCAAAATTAAAACACAAATATAAGAGACATTCAAATATGGTAGATCAATAATCTTATCATTATCAGGAGAGAAAAAGTTTGTGAATAATTTCATAACTGATAAAATCATTTTCATGGTTGTTTGAAAATTATATACAATATCAGGACTAAATTTTCCATTATTTTAAATATCTATTCCTATATTAGAAAATTTTAATTATTCTTTTTTCCAATTTTCTATATAGTTGCATGGCCATAATTAAATAATAATCTATAGAAATTTGATTCTTTTTTATCTTTATCTGACCTTATAGAATCTTTCAACTGTATGAACATTATGATTAGTATATATGTAGCCTCATGCTTATCATTATTATTGAGATTTAATTTCTTCTTTACATTAATAGATTTTGAACGTGAGTTCATAGTTTCATCCCCTTTATATTTCATTAAATATTCATATTGAGGTTTCTATGTCATAAATTTAAAAAAACATATGACCAACCATTATGAACTATTCAAAAACATATTCTTCCACATCTGAGATACACTTTTTTGGATCTTTTAATCATATTCATTAGGTTTATTAATATAAATAATAATTTTACTATCTATTACATACATTTATTTCATTTTGATATACACATTTCCCTATTATTTATTTATTTTTGATATAGATATCATTGTGGAACATGGTGTGGCCTTTTTTCATAATATAAGAATATATTTCCAATTGGAATGAAACTGAAATCAACAATACTTGTTTATTTCATGGTAGGATATTATTCAAAAACCATCCTTACAAATTTATCAATGAAAAATCATGTTTCTTCCTTCATCGCTTCTTATTATCTAATAGTTCGATCTTATCATCAATATAGAATTGATACATTATAATATTGTGAAAATATTCTTAATAATAGTGACCCCTTATTTTATATAACTATCATAGTCTTCTAGTGTACTCAAATACATTCTCCATGGATGGATTTACCATTTTCTATTGAGTTTTATTTTTTTCATGTGCGTTCCACATAATTTAAGGATCACTCCCCATTGTTCGACCCTTCTTGAACATGTACACAATGAAATATTTTGTCAATAACCACAGTTTCACTATCTATTCCTCTATAAGAACCAAACCTTAAAATTAACCTTTTTTATTTTTGTTTTATGTGAATAATTTTCTATATATATGATTGGCATTTCTTCATGGAAATCCGGCAATGTTTTAGTAAATACTTGACCTTAAACATTACATTAATTAACATTGAGGATATTTTCATGTTTAGAGATTTAGATAATTATGCCATTTCTATTACGTTACATCTCAAAAATTACAATGTAGACACTTCTACTCAGTTTCTATTTTTTTCATAAAAAATAAGAACACTAAAAAATATTCATGGCTACTTCCATGTTTTAGACGGCATGACTTTTCCATGATCCCATCTTTGACCCTATTCATCCTTAAGTCATACGAAAAACATTTCCAAAATGGGGAGGAGTATAAAAATATCATTAAGGGTTATAAAATAAGTAATGTAAACATTAACCCATAAATAAATACAAATCAATGAAACCATTCTTTTTAATCATAACATACCTCATGAAATCAAAAGATTTATGAATAACACACCGAAATTATAAAGCATAAAGTTAAAATATGTCATTCATAATATACATACATTTTATACTTCACATATACATAGGGAGTTACATTTTGAATAACCATCATAGTATGTTTCCTAAATCTCATTGGAGAAACATTAAAATTTTCCTCCGTCACGTTACCCAATTCATTGGAGAGCTATCTCGGGCTCACCCACCCTATGCTTATTATCGAACCACCCGTATAAGTAAACAATTGCCAAGAACATAAAATAATAATAACACATAACATAATCATAAAGTATTGATAACATTTCTACATTCCAATCACAATATATCATTTCAAGATATTGACATAATCAATGCTATTCAAAAACCATTAAAAACATTTTATAATGAAAATTTTGAGTCAAAGGGTCTCATACCACATTGATGCTTTTGAAAGAAATTTTAATTTCAAAACCTTCAGGTCCATATAAATAAATCCTTAAAACCATTTTTTAAACCTGGACATTAATGTGATTGTTTTATAAAAATATATCTTCATAACATTTAAAATGATATTTTATTTAAAGAGTCCCTAACCAAATGAGAGCCGCTTGAATAAAAATAATTAAGGAATAACATTAATCAAAAAATTATAATTTCATTAAAATAAAGGGATTCCTGATATAATATGCCTATCGACATTATTATTACCAAATAAAAGTGAATTGGTGCATAACAATAACAAAGTCTGAGGGGAATGTAAATTGAGACGAAATCCCTTATAAAAACCATATCATTGGATTAAGGATAAATCAATTAAATAATAATGTGTTACAAATATAAATACACTCAATATTATTGGATATTCAGTGTAAATAAATCACAGGACGTTCACACATGTTCTTTTTAAAACAAAACCAATGACTTGGATGTTTAACTCAACGAATGGAATTTGAGTTATGATTACCCTTATCATGTTCATATCAATAGCATGGGAATCTTATCAATGGAGTTATTATGTGTATCAAAAGTATATACACACAAAGGGGAGTGGATATTATAACATAAATAAATAATCATTGATTGCTTGCAATAATCATATCCTGACATAATTAAGAATTTGATGATTAACCAATGGAATGGAAAGTGGGTTAAAAAGTTCCCTTACCGATTTGGTAACAATCAAAACATACAACACCTGAAAGAAGTTTAATACAATGAAAATGTAAATACCCAAAAATTAAATTACATTTCAAAATGAATAAAATCATGGTTAGTACATACACAACACAAAAGGAAATAGATGCAAATATAGCATTAATCTCACGGGAATAAAAAGTGAGATGAAAACCCCTTACCACGTTGTAATCAATCGAGTCGTATGAAAAAATTTTAATAACCAACAAAATAATCACAATATACCATGAATATGAATAGAAGAATGATAATATATATCAAATGGTAGTACACAATACACCACTTGCAAAAAATAAGTGCTCAATAATGTAAATCTCACGGAATTAAAAGTGTTATAAGGAACCCCATACCTCATGTACGACTTAACTCATTTGTTCCTTTTTATTAATAGATAATAAAATTTAGTTAATTTTTAATTTCTTAAAAACTTTTATATACTTTATTATTCTTTTTATATCAGTTATTACCTTACAATAACAATTAGTTAATTATTGGATTTCATATCGGACATTTTGTCTCTGTTCGGAATTTGAGTTTAAAATGAACTTGTTATAATTTCAATTTGTCCATGTGGTCAAAATTACTTTATCAAAAAATATATATATTAATGATTTAGATATCATATATATCATATATATATATATAGTATATTTGTATTTATAATAGTACATAACACCCATACATAAAAAATAAAATGCACCGTTCATTGAGACGGTAAGCCATACGTACGCATGAATGTGACATTCATTTCTATTTTATATTTAAAGAAATGAAAAAATAAAAAAAAATTAGGTATGTTATAATTCCCGTATAATATCATATTTTATATATGTTACATAATTTTTTTAGCACCGTCATTTATACATTCCAGGTATGGTATTAACGATTCATATCACTTTGAGGGGGTGGTAGTATGCACTTCCTCAAATGAAATTATTGCATTTATAGAACATAAAATCATAAAAGCATGTTATAAATTAGAAATACAGAATCAAATTGATAAAATATATATATATATATATATATATCATATATAATTACAGTTCCATCATAAAGGCCACCATGAGAGGCAGATGGAGATATTTGAACTATCATCATTTCGTGAGGCAGTAGTTCGACGTCCACAGAAACAGTATGACTGGCCACCGTGAGTGGCGGTTGGAGATATTTGAACAATCATCATTTCGTGAGGTAGTAGTTTGATGTCCACAGAAACAGTATGTCTGTATCCATTAGATAGTGGTGTCTAAAAGTGTAGTTATAATAATTCACATAAAAAACCTATTATATTTAGGATACTGGTTTTTTTATAAAATAAATGATTAAATAGTGTTTAGGGGTTTGGAAAAGTAAAATAAAAAAAACATAAGAGTAGACATTACCTTTAAATCGGGTATCTCCCTTTGGTTTGAACCAAAATGTTTACATGAAGTGCCTTCTTCTTAAGGTATGTATTCTTGGTATAAGATAGGGATCTTGATGGCTTGTTTGGGTAAAGGATGGATGATAAAATGGGCTTGAGATGTGTGATTAATGGGTTAGAGTTGGGGGATTTTTATAAGGTGGAGGAGGGGCTCTTAAGGAATGTTTGGAAGTATTATTTTATTATATAATGATTTTCGGTTTCTAAATGTATAAATCATTTTAAAGTAGAATTTAACATGCCTATTGTTCAATATAAAATCATCCAATAAAAATTGGACGAGTTTTGGATATTTTTTTAATCTTTATAATCTCATTTATTTAAATCATTCATTAATGTGAAATAACTACATCATTATTGTGTCATATATTCTTATATTTATATGATGTATAAAAATTATAAATAAAAGATAATTATGTAAGAAATAATTTTATATTTAAAATTAATACTTATATTATAATATATAACTTATATAACCCCATTTAATAATTGACTTACTAAAAGATATATGTTTATATCATTTTTTTCATTACATTAAATTAATTAATATAAAGTGTCATTATCACTCTTATGTGGCTCTATGGGGTCCCAAAATAAGCCATAGGATTCCCATGGTTGTAAATGTTTCAAAAAATAGGGTTAGTAAATGTATAATTGTAATTTATTATTATTTTAATATTACTGTTTAATTTTATTTACCAAATTTACCTTATAACCATGGTAACTAAAATATTTACTGAAGTAAATATTCATAATGTATAAAAATAAAAGTTACATATTTACACAATTTTTACCTAATCATTCCAAATATGGAATCCATTTTTCCAAATTCAATACATAGAAGTGGTATAAATTGAGTAAAAATTAATTCTCGTTCTCAAAACGAAAAGCATTTTTTAAGACATAATAACTATCAAAAGATTGACAGTTGTTTATGTCCAATTTCAAAGAGAAATTACTTCTAATGACTCGTATTTTATTAAGTGGTAAAAATATATTCTAATTACACTTTAAATATTATATAAAAGATAATTTAACAATAAAAATAAATTATATTAAAAGTCGGTTTGGAGTAAAAATGTAGCATTTTTCAATATTCATTAAAAATTGAACTTTTTCAGAACAATACAGAATTTTCATCCAATATAAATTTTGATGTCCCGATTATAAAGATGAATTTTATTTGGTCAAATATGAAATAAAAAAAGTGAAAAACTATATTTAAAAATTGTTCCCAATCAAAAGGTGGTAAATCTACATTTTAAGGAATGTTAGAGTATCTACTATCTATACTAAAACATGCTTTCTCCATGCCTACGTGTCTCCTTCTCCTTCGGCCATGTCACCTTCCAAACACAATTACTACAATTTCCAATAAAACCTACTGCGACATAGTCGGGATCCACCTCGCGGTCTCTCCCTTCAAGCCTCTGAATTAGGGATCATTCGTTGGGAATACTTCCACCCTCCAGCTACCAAGCACCATCATCTCTACTGCATCGGCAGCTCCGGAAACACCATCCGAGCTTCCCGCATGCACGCTCTACCCAATTCCTGTTACTTTGTTTAGTAGTATGTTGTTTTGTCTTCTCTTACATCCATATAAGGGGTTTTTTTTGTACTGAGTCGCTTCCATGAAGGTCGACGAAGCTGTCCTCATCGTCTTCGGTAGGCAGTCAGTTTTACATTGTCCTGGTACAGTTTCTCTCGAGGTGAAATAAAATCGTTGAAATGTAGGTACAAATTCCTCCATTATAACATATGATATTTGACTATTATCTTCCAATGTGTTTCTCCGCATCTAATTAGAATAATTTGTACACCTGCAATCCATGTGTGGGTACCTTTCACCACATTAGGTGACATTCGAATTGCATATTTGAATCTATATTTTCTGCATAAATTTTATCTGTTTCTTTTTCTGTAATTGTGGTTCATTGCAATCACAGTACAATGCTTCATCATTTTAAGATAATATTTAGTCCCTCTCTTCCATATGACTAATTTATATATGTTTCTCTGATGTTGCTATTTCTTTCATGTTGCTATAACTTTGGTATAACTATCCTTCAGTGAATGAATATTTTGTACTGCTCTTCCATATGTCTTCCCGTACTGCATTGTATTTAATTGGATATGCTAATTTCACATTTCTGTATATTTTATAAATGATTATTTCAGGTTGTTATAACTATCATTTAGAATAATCATAGTACAATACTTAACTATGGGTTTCATTTACTACATTATGTGACATTCAATTGGGATATTTAAATATATATTTTCTTTGAAATATATATGTTTTCTTGATTGTGGTATAACTGTGGTTCATTGCAATCACAGATCAGTGTTTATTTAGGTTTACAGAATACTTAGTCGTTATTCCACCCATCTTCGCTGCATAAATATTTTTCAATATCCATCCAAGGTAATCATCTAAAATGTTTTTCATTTGTGTTCCTATACTGCATTACTTTTAATTGAATATGCTATTTTCGAATGTATATTTATGTATAATATACATATTCATCTTTCATGTTAGTGTAATTATCGTTTAGTAAAATAACAATACGCTGCCTATTTTTGTTAACAAGAAATATCATACAGAATTCAAACATGAATTCTCCATCAATTGACTTATCAGTATATTTTAAATTGAATCTATTTAACCATAAATATCTTTTGGTTGCATTCAAAAATTTACAATTAGACATAATGACAACAAAAAAAATATGTAGACATCGACATCATCGAGAGATGCATGGATGCAAAGGATACATCGTATTAGAGAATGAAAAAATGGGTAAAACAGTATTTTATTTCCTTGAAAACATTACATAAACATACTTACTAAATTTCAGGTTCCTAACTTGAGAGGATAATCACCCATGGACAACCATCAACTTTGTTCTAATGCTTCATTTGATTCAAGGCAACTAAATTTCGACTTGATCAGAGGAGCACGCATACCACTTTCAACTATACTTACCAATGGTTAGTATAATTTTATTCGACCAACATTTTCATATACATCCAATATATTAATTGTAAATAATGTACTCTACTTTACTCATTTTCAATTTTAATTGACATTGGCTCTAGATTCAGGATCTTCTTTTCCAAATAGTGTTATAACAACCATTAGAAAAAGTTGTAGTAACATTGTTAACTGTACTTCAAGTAAGTATCTGATCGTTTGACTCTTAAATTCCATCTAATCATTAAAACATTGTTCTTGTACTATTTATTCACCGAAGGAGGATCATGCATATCATTTTCACCTTTATGTTTCATGGGTAAGTTATATTACACTATCAATGAACAGTGAGTATATATATTTATTTTACTATCTCATAACATTGTATGGTTTTTCAACTACTAAATTTCATTGACATCTCATCAAGGTTGTGGAAATTAATTAACAATATTTTCACCCGGTATCATGATAAAGAATATATTTCCATATAATGACGATAATTATGACCCCTCTGGTAACTATTCCATCACCGTATTTTTGTGAATACAATCACATCATCTATTATATTTATTGAACAGTTTGTCAAACTATGCATTCATTTTTCTAGGTGTAACGATGGATGGAAATATTCCCACATACCCTTTGTGTAAATTATTATCAGAGTAAGCATAAATCATGTGTTCAAATGCTTTCTAATTGTCACATACTGAAATTTGTTGCACTATTTGTTTAAATCAGATTCAGTTTTACTACTTCAACTACTGGTAATGAAGCTTATTTTCATGACACATGTGTGATGTATATTATAATCATTCTCTATTATTCTTCTGTATCTATAGATATATATGTCTATTATTTTGGTATTTCAACGTTATTTGAATGAATAATTTATAGTTGAAAAGGTTGTGTCATCTAAACTGAGTCATATCATTTCAAAAAGAGATCTATCAACTGGTGAAATAAATGTTGGAATTACTCATCAAAAATACAATTGAGGTTTGACCAACTACATAATCATCTGTTACTTTATAGATATTTCGTATGAATTTTCTTAATAATTCAATCAAAATACAGCTGCAGAAAGAATGCAACTACTACACCTTGCGGAAAGTACAGGTCTTATTCTATTATGTCTATATATATATATATCCATTCTTATAGTATTTCATATTATTTTAAATGAATATTTTACACTTGAAAGGAATGTGTCATCTAATTTTAGTCATGTCAGTTCAGAAAGACATGTAACAACTGCTAAAAGCAATGCTGGAATTAGTCATAGAAGATACTATTCAGGTTTGACCTACTGAATAATCATCTATTACAGTACATAAATTTCTTATTCATTATCTTACTAAAGAAATGAAAATACTGCAATAGAAATAATGCAACAACTTCACCTTGCGGAAAATGCAGGTAACTATATTATTTTTACCTTTTACTATAATATTAATCAAGTCATCACAGTTTTGTGTAATTTATGCTTCCATGTTTATTAACACCATTCATTTAACCCTAATTCACCTACAGAATATCTGAATAGTGGAGACGCCTCTAATGCATTCCAATACTTTGGATCTATCTTTTGGTTTGATGAGAGAAATTTAAAATGCAGCACAAAAGAAAACCCACGATTTGGTGTATGTTGCGCGCTTGGTAATGTCTCTTTGCAATTACTACCGTCCCCTCCTCCGTACCTATAAACGTTAGTCTTTAATCAAAACACTGTGGAGGCAAGAGCATTCCATGAATGTATGCATATTTAAAATTATATGTTTTCATTCACATCAATGGGTGGTAAGGTTGATAGAACATTCAATAATGGAAGAGCTCTAATCATATTAAGATTGAATGGACAAAACTACCATTTCATAGGTAGTTTGTGTCCTCCAGAGGGACAACCAACTAGGTTTTCCTAGCTATACGTTTATGATACTACGAACGATTCTCAGAACATGATTCTTAATGTCAGGTAATATTTGACATGTAGTTTAACACATTTACGTGCCTGTCATATTTTCACATCATTGTAAATTTACTTCACATTGCAGTTATGCTGTAGCAAATTCGAACACAGTGGTCAATCATAATATTGCTATCAACTTACAAAATATGCTCATGATATTAATGATTTAGCTAGTCATTTCAAAAGTGCAAAGGATGTTCTTGATCGTCAAGAACATGCAAACTTATATTTGTTCCTTCTTAAGAGAAAAAAAACAGATGCATCAACATACAACTTCCCTACTACTTCTGAGATTGCGATGCTTATTGTGGGTGACATTGAAGATCTCAACAGTGAAAGAGATATTATCATTGAAAGTAGAAATGGTGATTTGTAGCGGATTGATGAGAATCATCCCTTGTACCTTCCATTGCAATATCCGCTAATTTTCACAAATGGTCAAGATGGATATGTTGACAATGTTTTGCATCGATCTACGTCAATGAGTACATGTAGAATGATTCAGAAAGTAACAATGCGTGAATACTTCTCATTTCACATGCAATGTTGGTCGAGTGATACATTGACATTACAACATTCAAGAAGACTATTGCAACAATTTATTATTTATTCTTATACAATGATAGAGTATCATAGACTATCCTTCATACGCTTCAATCAAAAACTCTTGATAGTTGAGTTGTACGATGGGTTGTAAGATGATTTTCATTGAGGTGATCATGATGGGTATGCATGCGGGAAGCAAAAAATTTTACCGTCTACATTTACTAGCGGTCCCATATATTTGATTCAAAACTACCAAGATGCAATGTCAATATGAAATTGGGCAGGATATCTGGATTTGTTTTTAATGTTTACATGCAATCCACTATGGCCTAAAATCACCAGATTTGTATCACCTCACAATCTTCATCCTTCAAACATTCCGCACATTTTATGCATAATTTTCAATATTATGGTTTAACAGTTAATGAAATAATTACAAGACAAGAGTTTTTTTGGAAAGTCACGAGAAGGAACTTTTATAATACAAATTATTTTATGAGACATACTTTTTCGTATTTAATGAATCCTCTGTTGAACGGTGTCATTTATATTATCACTTTCTGTGTAGTAGTTCATACGGTGAAATTTCAGAAACATGGAATTCCACATGTACACATGTTACTATTTTTAGGTAGAGAGATCCGAATAGGTACTCCTACCTGCATTGACAAATTTGTTTCTGCTGAAGTTCCAGAAAAAGGTGAGTTCCCAAAAGTTCATGAGGCTATTATGAAGTTTAAGATGCATGGACCTTGAGGTAATGCAAATCGTAAATCACCTTGTATGTAAAAATGAAAATGTACAAAAAAAATTTGAAAAAAAATTAGTTTCAAGTAGAACAGTTGATGATGATGTGTATGTTCTATACTGATGAAGAAATGATGGAAACACAATTGGGAAAAATGGTTTCCCATTAGATAATCGGTTTATTGTACCGTATAATCTTTTCTTGCTAATGAAGTATCAAGCTCATCTAAATATTGAAGCTTTCAATCAATCTACTTTCATCAAATATTTGTTCAAGTATATTAGCAAAGGTAATGATCGTGTAACAACAGCTCTGTATGAAACCAACACGACAACATTTTCCGGTAATAATGTCGATGAGATTAAAATGTATTATGAATACCGATGCATCTTTCCTTGAAAGGCCGCTTGGTGTATATTTCCCTATGATATCCACTATAGATATCCTCCAGTTGAATGATTACATTTTCATTTACTAGGCCAAAATAGCTGTTGGTCGGAGTGGACACTCAAGAGGGGGGTGAATTGAGTTCCAATTAAAATTTCTATTTAAAATTCATTTTCCAAATTCCCCCAAATAAAACACAGAATTAAGCTGTAGTGAATTTATATCAAAGTAAAGGTTCTGTTAGGTTCTCAATGTATTGATTATTTCCTAGTTAATCAAATCATAGGAGTTGATTAACTTTTGAATCAAAATTACTGATTTACAACTAATATAAACACTTGGGAGTTTTATTATCAAAGTGACTTTAAAACTGTTTTTGGTTTTAAAGTAGTTTGCAGCGGAATAAAAATAGCTTTGAAATGAAATAATCATAGTAGATATAACCAAGAGGTTATGTCTCAAGCTGAGACTTAGTACTCTCAAAACTTTATATAAATGTGATCCACACCCTGGATCGGGGATTACAACAGTATACAACTGTCCACGTCTAGGACCTCTACCACTGTTATTCGTGGGAAACAAACACAACAGCAAACCAGCTGTCCAGGTCACGCACGACCTCTACCACAATCCCAGTGGGAAATAAAAGATGTAAGAGTTTGAGTGACGATTTACAGATCCTCCAGTTAAAGTATTGGAGACAGTGTGTGTGTAAAAATATAGTAGATGACACACACTACTCGAAAATTAAATAATAAATCACAGAGGAAAATATGTAGTGTTTAGAATGGCTCTAGTGATTGTAGTGCAGCTCTGGAAATCTTCCAATTTGATCAGAAATGGTTTTGAGTCCTCTTCTAGTTTTTGTCTGAAAAACAGAGTGTCGTTTGCTTGACATCCAGGTTCAGAGACAATGAAACTATAGTCTATGAAGTTCTTGTGTGGATGTTCTCGTTCTCGTTCTCAGTTCTTTCTAGTATGCAGGAATGTTTGAGCTCTTCGTGTGTTCAGTCGTCTCTTTTCATGTAGAATTTTCAGCACCTTCTTATTTTTGTCACGCTCTTATTTGTTCTTCCAACCTCTTCTTTTAGCTGCAGGGGAATCTCTTATTTAAAGTACGAGCTCCAGCAACAGAAGTGATTTCCTTTTTGCAGGTACGAGGTACAGTTCCTTGACATCCAACAACACACAATAAATAAATGTCAGTGTATTAAAATATACCTGATATGACTGTTGGTTAGATTAAATAATGATAAATAAATTAAAGCAGCTTCAGGTTCTGTCTCAGAATGGTAGCTTGGGATATCGGTATCCTTGTGTATCGGTAGGTCTGAGTATCGGTAGCTTCTTGTGTAACGATAACCCTTTGTGTAACGGTATCCTTTCCATCGGTAACCCTTATATCAGTATTCTTTATGTCAGCTGGTAGACATTGGTAGCAGTAAGCTATACTACATCAGTAACGGTAGACTTGTCTTGTATCAGTAGCGGTATACTTGTCTGTATCAGTAGCAGTAAGTCCCTATCGGTAGCTTCCTTGATGTATCGGAAGAATTTGATGTATCAGTAGACTTGTGTAACGATGACTAATCTGTACCGGTAGATCTCACATAGCGGTAGACTTAACTGTATCGGTAGCTCTGTTCTGTATCGGTAGCTTTATTCTGTTTAAGCATTCTATTGGCAGAATGAGTTAAGTCATAGTAAACGTACATCCAGTAACCGAAAGTCTAATACTAAACATAAAATAATAGAGAATTTCTTAACCAAATTATTTTATTATAATATAATTATCATAACATATAAATACGAGTCTGATGTACACAAATACTAAAGTATGTATTTATCCACAATATGAATCATCAAACTATAAATAAGAAATATTGATATTATCAACATATAATAAAGCATAATTGGGATTATCAAAATATAGTAAAGCTACTAGATTACTAGAGGGTTCAACAATATCCCCCTTTTTGATAATCAAAACTTATTCCAAAATGAAAAGAATTTTAATCAGAGAAGAATTAGAATTAGAGGAAAAAGATTGCTTTTATTAAAACAAATCTTCCATATTCCTCCATTTTTCAAATGCACTACAAGATTCTCTTAGGTCTCATTTTCCCCCTTTGTGTTTTTCTCCCCTTTGTGGTTTCCTCCCCTTTGTTAACTCGTACGACTCATATTTTTCTCCCCCTTTTTGATTAAAAAAAATAAGGGATCAGAGAAATGATAATGACTAGAAATGTAATAGAAACATAGTACAATAGATAAAGTAAGAGGTATTTCATTAATGGACAACAGATACACTGATAAAATCATAAGGTCAAAAAAATACAAGTGAATCCTATAAAAAAGATCTAGAATCACGCAATATTCCTCTTGAACAAGAGTCTTTCCCTTGGGATCAGAAGAGGGTGCAGAGTCAGATTCTGTAGAAGGCTTAGGAATAGCTGAAAGAACAACCGGTGGGTCAGCCACTGAAACTGTTCTGGATCTGAAATTTGTGCTCTTCTGTGGGATCATAGGTGTCAAGCTGCGAAGAGCATGAGCTGAAGTCAACTGAGGTGTACTCCCAGATGAAGAAGCAGGAAGAGCAGGAGGTACAATCACAAGTATGGAATCCACATGCATGAAGGGTAGCAACAGGTACCTGAAATCTATAACAATACTCCCTCCTCTCTCCATTGCAGACACAAAATCATCTTGATTTTCAATGAATTTATCCAAGGAGTTAGCTCCCTGAGCTTACTAACCTGTTCTCTGAATGCATGAGTCACTGGAGGCAACTTCATATTTTCTAGAAAGAGCTTGAAATGGTTTTTCATTTGATTCTTGGTATAGACCTTCTCAAAATAAGCATCCACTTTATTTTTAATTTCCTTTTGAGAAGCAGTAGCTGGCCATAGGTGATCTTGAACAAAACTACTAACTTCCCTAGTGGTAGCAAGGATCTGAGTATCCGAGGAGCCACTGGTAATGTCCTTAGCCAACTCTTCCTGAATAACAGTTCTGATCTGGTCAAGGATCACAGAGGAGCTGGATGAGGGAAGGGGTTTACCTGAGAAAGCTATTGTCTCCTTGAAAGAGTGTGTTAGTTTACTAACAAACTTCTGAACAATTTCATCTTGACTGTTCAAATGTTCTTTGACTGAAGACTTAAAAGCCTCAAAAAATACCACAAATATCATTACTACTTCTTTGACATATCTGATATCAGTGTGCACATGGGTTTGAGAACTGTTCAAAGCAGTCAATGAAGAAATCGATTGTCTTAGAGCCACTACAGCTCCTATCCAAATCTCAATTTGATTATGGAACACCTTAACATCATCCATCATTCCTTTCACTATAATAGCAACAACACATCCCAGAGATAGCTCCAGGGATTGCTTCGCATTCCTCATCTCTTCAACCAGACTTGTCTTCAAGTCTGCCACTGACTCTCTCAGTGCATCTTTCAATTCAGCCTTTAAGGACTCAAGTTCCTCCTTTGTTGCCACATTTTCAGCCACAACAGTTAGGATAAGAGATTCTATTTGGGGCTGGTCTTCCTCATCCGAATCTCAATAGGAAATTCCAAGAACCATATATCCTGGATCTGATGTCCAACCATCAATGTCATACAAAATAGATATTGACCCAGGATGCTCCCCCTCACATGGAATATTCTCCTGAGATATCTCCTCCAACTCTTTTTCTTGATGTAATTCTATAATTTCCTCTACAACTACAGCAGATTCAATATCCATTTGCTCTGATGGCTCAAAATCTCTATCAACAACAGATCCTACTTCTGCTTCCTGATCAGGCACTATCTTGACTGTACTGTCTATCAGATGGCTCAAAATACGCTCTTCTTCATCATTTTCCTCATCATTTGCTTCACTAGAAGCCTCCTTTTCTCCATTAATGACACGATCAGATTCGGTTTCCTCATCCTCTTCAGAGGTGTCCTTAACAACATACTGACATGCTTCTTCTTCTTCTTCCTCAGTCTCAGTATCATTGTCCTTCAAAATAGTTTCTCTCCTTGGTAGTTCTTTTGGAGGGATAGCTTCTCCATAGGAAATGGTTTGAGGCATATGACTAGGAGGTAAATCAGGGTCTCCTCCTTCCTCAACTGATGTCTCTTCCTCCTCAGATTCATCATCACTGTTGACCGGTTCTGGCTTATTTGGTCCAAGACCAGGATCTCTCACATTCTTTGGTCTAGAGGGATGGTCCTTTGGTGCGAACTTATCATATATTCTTCCTTCATCATTCACCCATGATTTTCTCCAAGGATTCTAGCTAACTTTCATATATTTACATATAGCCGTTGTGATGCATAAATTATCCTTAACTACTATCATTTCATCCCGAGTTCCAGCCACCTCCTCTGCTTTCAACATAACAGAAATCAACTTTGAGAAGAACAGTGCATTTGACTTAGTCTTCGGTCTAGTCATATCCTCAATCTGAATCATAATCAATCTACACAGATTTACCTTAACTCCATGCTTCAACATATGTAACAAATAAATGTCCTAGAATCTCAGTGTAGAAAAGTCTCCTATCCTTGGACTAACTACATGTTCAGTAAACTTGAAAAGAAGTTTATCTTCTCCTGTCATCTCTGCAGCTATGATTTTTCTAGGGGTCCCATTCCCTGTCATCTCTAACAACGAATCTTCATACTTAAACAAGTCACTAGAAAAGGGTATGGATTTTGAATAAACAGAATAATCACCTTCATGTGGAACTTTTACATTCTCAGCCCATTCAACCAAAGTAAAGGAAAATTTGTGACCATTTACATATGAAAACATCTTGTTTTCTTCTTCGGACTTCTCAAAACGAACGAACTCATAGAACTGTTTCACCAGTCCTGGATAATAAGGTCCATTGTTGTTTGTGAAGCACTTGAGATAACCTTGTTCTTTTAAAACCTTAAGAACCACGGACATGCTCTCCATGATCCATTCTGCACACACTTCTTTCTCAATGAAAATCTCTCACCTTGAGAGATGCGGGTTTACTGGATTCCATCGAGCTACACTTTCACCGCTTCCACTGGCATCAGCATTGGTCACCTTCTATCTTTTCACTTTCAGCTCATCACTACCATCTGTAACCTGAGGTCTCTTAAGGTGGGCCATTACTGATCTGAGGTTTAGGGTTTTGCGGCTTGAGAGGGTGAGGTTGGAGGGATTCGAACAGACGAGTTCGCGGTGAGATTGAGTGAAGTCTAATATCGTGTTTAATATAATTTAGTTTTCAAAAATAAAACAATTCTTTTAAAAATGGTTCGATGTCTCAGCTTTACATAAGTTTAAAACAGAGGGAGATGTACCGGTAAAGTCTCCTGACGGAGAGGTATTCTAATGGTGAGGTCTCCTAATGGCGGGGTTTCTCTAACTGTGAGGATTCTCTAATGGTGAGGATTCTCTAACGGTGAGGTTTCTCTAAGGTGAGGTTTCTCTAATGGTGATGATTTTCTAACGGTGAGGATTCTCTAACGTTGAGGTCTCTCTAATAGTGAGGATTTTCTAATGGTGAGGATTCTCTAATGGTGATGATTCCCTAATGGTGAGGTTTCTCTAATGGTTTAAGAGTAAGTTATCATTCCTAATTCATGTCTAATGAAACTTAATCTTTCGGAACATAAAGGATTAGTGGAAATAGCAGCTAATTTATGTTCAGTGGCTATAAATTCAAGAGTTATATCAACTCTTTGATAATGATCTCTTAGAAAGTTGTGTCTAACATCAATGTGGTTAGTTCTAGAGTAAGACATACGGTTCTTTGATATGTTGATCGCACTAGTGTTGTCACATTTAATTGAAACATGTTTAAAATCAAATCCATAGTCCAATAAAGTGTGTTTCATCCAACGAATCTGTGCACAGTAACTAACAGTAGCTATATACTCTTCTTCAGCAGTAGATAATGCAACTGAGTTCGGTTTCTTACCACACCATGATACTAGGGACTTTCCAAGTAAATGACATGTTCCAGATGTGCTATTTCTGTCTAACTTTCATCCAGCAAAGTCAGCTTCTGAATAACTTATTAAATCAAATGATTGTTCTTTTGGGTAAAACTGTCCCAAATTGGTAGTGTATTTAAGATATTTGAAAATCCTTGTAACAGCAAGTATGTGTGACTCTTTAGGGTTAGCTTGAAATATAGCACACATACATACACTAAACATAATATCAGGTCAACTAGTAGTAAGATAATGTAAACTCCCAATCATACCTCTATAATTAGTTTGATCTACTGGTTTACCAGTTTCATCAATATCCAATTTAGAGGTGGTACTCATAGTTGTATCACTTCCCTTAATACTATCCAAACCAAAATGTTTTAATAAATCATCATTATATTACTCTGATTTAAAATAATACCATCTTTTGTTTGAAATATTTGAAATCCAAGAAAGTACTTAAGATCTCCCATTAAGCTCATTTCAAACTCATTTTGCATAACCATTGAAAAATCAGTACATAAAGAATTTTTAAAAGATCCAAAAATAATATCATCAACATAGATTTTTACTATTAAAACATCTTTTGAAATTCTTTTTATAAAAAGAGTGGGATCAGCAATTCCTTTTGTAAATCCTTTTGAAATAAGAAAATTTGTAAGTCTGTCATACCAAACTCTTGCAGCTTGTTTTAAACCATATAAAGCTTTAGAATGTTTAAAAACATGATTTCAAAAGTGAGGATTTGAAAAACCAGGTGGTTGTTCTACAATAACATCTTCAACAATAAGACCGTTTAGAAAAGAACTTTTCACATCCATTTGATATAACTTGAAATTCAGATGAGATGCAAAGGCAAGTAAGATCCTAATTGCCTCTAATCTGGATATAGGTGCAAAGGTTTCCTCATAGTCAATTCCTTCTTCTTGATTGTAACCTTGTGCAACTAGTCTAGCTTTATTTCTAATGATATTTCCAGATTCATCAAATTTGTTTCTAAACACCCACTTTGTCCATATGGTCAAAGTGTATTTAGGTCTTTCTACTAGTTCCCAGTCTTTATTTCTTTCAAAATTGATTTAGTTCTTCTTGCATAGCTATTACCCATAATTCATCATTGATAGCATCATTGATTTTTTTAGGTTCTAATTGTGAAATAAAAGCATGATGTTAAACCTTATTTCCTATAAGAAGATCTAGTCTGTGTTCCTCTATCAAGATTTCCTACAAAATCTTCTAAAGGATGGTTCTTTAGAATCATAGTTGGTCTTGAAAAGGCAGGGCTAGAGATTTCAGGTTCATCAACAGGTTTGTAGTCAGCAGAAGCAAATTCTGGAAAATTTCCAGAACTGGACGTTTCAACTATAGGTCCACTGTCTTTATGATTATGGTTCAAAATAGAGAGATCATCCTCAAGATTTTCAAGAGATGTCTTAGGTTCATGTGGATCAGTTTCATCAAATTTGATGTGAACAGATTCCTCCACACATTTGGTTCTCTTATTGAAGAATCTATAGGCTTTACTAGAAATAGAGTAACCTAGGAAAATTCCTTCATCACTCTTGGATGCAAACTTATCAAGATTATCTTTAGTATTAAGAATAAATACTTTGCAACCAAAATCTCTGAAATAGTTAACCGTAGGCTTCATATGGTTCCACAACTCATAAGGGGTCTGCTTAAGACCATGTCTGATTAAAACTCTATTTATAATATAACAAGCTGTATTAAGAGCTTCAGCCCAAAAATAAACAGGTAGGTCATACACATTGAGCACGGTTCTGGCAATTTCCTGAAGGGTTCTATTCCTCCTTTCCACTACACCATTTTGCTGAGGTGTCCTAGGGGCAGAGAAATTGTGACTATAGCCATTGTGTGAGCAGTAGGATTCAAACTCATGATTTTCAAACTCACGACCATGATCACTTCTCAAGGTTTTAATCTTAATTCCACTAAGGTTCTCTACAGACTTGGAATATTTAACAAAGTAAGAATAAGCTTCACTTTTGTGAGCTAGAAAATATACCCAAGTATACCGAGAATAGTCATCTACTAGAACATAGACATAGTGCTTCCCATTTAAAATAGAGACTCTAGAAGGTCCAAACAAATCCATGTGTACCAGCTCAAGAGGTTGAGAAGTTGATACTTCTTTCTTTGATTTTATAGAAACATTATGTTTCTTTCCCTATTGATAGGGATTACAAACTTTATCTGCTGGGAATTCAAGTTTTGGTAGGTCTCTAACTAAGTTCTTCCTAGAAAGATTTCTGAGTGCATGTACATTGCAGTGTCCTAATATTCTGTGCCAAAGCCAAGAATCTTTATCAAAAGCATTTAAACAAGTAATATTTTTCATAGCTAAAGAATTTAAATCAACAACATAAGCATTTTCATTTCGCAGGGCAGAAAATACTAAAGCATTTTTAGAATAAACATTACAAGAATCATTTTCAAATTTAACATTGAAACTATCATCACATAACTGAGAAATAATTAGTAAATTATATTTATGTCCATCAACAAATAGAACTTTAGAAATTAATACTCAGTCAGTGTTACCAATCTGGCCTAAGCCGATGATTTTCCCTTTATAATTATCACCAAAAGTGACAAACCTCCATCAACTCTGACTAAGGTTATAAAGCATGAGAAGTCTCTGGACATATTTATTGAACATCCAATGTCCAAGTACCAGGTCTTTCTACAGGAGCTCTTTAAGTAGGTTCCCTACAAAACAGATTTAGACAGGAAATGATTTTGGTACACATATTTTCTTGGGTCCAGACAGGTTAGCCAATAAAACTTTAGGAACCCAAATTTGTCTTATGGGTCTCATAAAATATATAGAATCAACAGATTTGGAAAGATAAACCTTATTAGATCTGTAACAATGAATATAACTAGTTTAATCATATGAACCTCTAGAATTATAACTATCTAGATTCTGTCCAGATTTAGGAATAAATTTAGTTTTGGTAAATTTTCATTGCCCAGGTTAGTATCCAATGCCAGTAGTACATCTAGGTGTAATCTGCTTACCTAGAATTTTAGTAAGAGTATCTTTTCCATTTGTGAACTTTTCTAAATCCTTCCTAATTTTCTCATTTGACAATTTCAGTTCGGTGTTTTCATTAAGTAACCGAGCATTCTTTTCCATTTCATTGTTAAGATCATATTTATGATTAACAGTTAAAGCATACTATTTCTTTAAACCTTTGTATTTGTCTTTCTGCTCATTACATGTTTCATCCAACATATCACAGTATTCAAATAGTTCATATTTTGACATATTTTCAGAATCAGATTCATCTCCAGAATAATAAGAATTTAAAGCAGGAGTTTCAGATGTTACCTCAGAGGTGTTTGTCAAAAAACACATGTTTTCCTTATCTTAGATTTCATCTTCAGAAGCTTCAGATTCACTGGAGCTATCTTCAGAAGCACTCCAAGTAGCTTTCATGGATTTCTTATAATTATTATCCTTATACTCATATTTCTTCTTGTATTTCAGTTTTGGAAAATATGCTTTTATATGTCATTTTCTCTTGCACTCATAGTAGACAACTTCATCAGATTTTTCAGATTTCTTCCAGTCCTTTTTCAAGTGTCTCTTGTTGTCATACTTACCTTTGTAATTTTATTTTCTGAAAAACTTATTTTTCCTATAAAACTTCTAAAATATTCTGGCTATGTGATCTATTTCTGCATCACTGTTAGTTGCACTTTCACTTTCTTCACAGCTTGATCTATCACTTACAGCTTGAAGTTTCTCCTTATTCATTGAAGTAGATGTCTTGAAGGCAACTGACTTACTTTTTGGTTCATCATCTTCTTCTTTGTTTACTTTAAGCTCTTCTTCATACATCATTAATTTACCAATAAGTTCCTTAACTTGCAGTTCACCAATATAACAAGATTCTCTAATTGAAACAGAATTGCCCCTCCATCTTTTAGGTAGGCATCTCAAAATTCTCAGGATCTTCTCCTTTGATGTAACATATTTTCCTAATGAGAACATTGTGTTGAAAATTTCATTAAACCTGAGATACATATCAGAAATGGGTTCATCAGGCTTCATCTAAAAATTATCCTATTTAATAGTATAGGTGTTCAATATCATTTCCTTAACGTTGGTTGTTCCTTCATGATAAACACTTAAATTATCCCTAATTACATGTGTAGTCTTACAAGAAGATATTCTATTAAATTCATCACCTCCAAAAGCACAATACAGAGCATTCATAGCATTGCAATTATTATTGTAGGCTATCTTAGTAGCTTCATTCCAAGTAGATCTAACAATAGTAGGAATTTTATGTTCTGATTCTATGGCAGTCCAAATATCAAAACCCATGCTTTCTAATTGAATTTTCATCTTAATATTACACTGAGCATAGTTGTTTCCATTGAAAAATGGTGGTCTATTAGTAGACACACCTTCAAGTCTGTTATCCATGATAAATAGGTTAAAATAATAAATTTAAAGAGATAAAAATTTAGAAATAACAGAAATTTTAAGAACTTTAAAATACAACTAAAATAACAGTTGAAAAACAGAGTACTTCAGAAAATATTTTAATTCCTCTGATACCAAATGTTGGTCGGAGTGGACACTCAAGAGGGGGGTGAATTGAGTTCCAATTAAAATTTCTGTTTAAAAATCAATTACAAAATTCCCCCAAATAAAACAAAGAAATAAGCTGTAGTGAATTTATATAAAATTAAAGGTTCTGTTAGGTTCTCAAGGGATTCACTATTTCCCAGTTAATCAAAGAAGAAGAGTTGATTAACTTTTGAAACTAACTTACTGATTTACGACTAATATAAACACTTGCGAGTTTAATTATCAAAGTGACTTTAAAATAGTTTTCGGTTTTAATGTAGTTTGCAGCGGAAGAAAAATAGCTTTGAAAAGAAATAAGCATAGCAGATATAACCAAGAGGTTCAGTCTCAAGCTGAGACTTAGTCCTCTCAAAACATTATATAAAGGTTATCCACACCCTGGATTGGGGATTACAATAGTAAACAAGTGTCCAGGTCTAAGACCTATACCACTGTTATTCATGGGAAACAAACACAATAGCAAACCAACTGTCCAGGCCACGCACGACCTCTACAACTATCCAAGTGGGAAATAAATGATGTTAGAGTTTTGGTGAGGATTTACGGATCCTCCAGTTAAAGTACATGAGACAGTGTGTGTGTAAAAATATAGCAGATGACACACACTGCTCAAAAATTAAATAATAAATCACAAAGGAAAAGATGTAGAGTTTAGAATGGCTCTAGTGATTGTAGTGTAGCTCTAGACTTCTTCCAATTTGATCTGAAATGGTTTTGTTTCCTCTTCTGGTTTTTTTCTGAAAAACAGAGTGTCGTTCGCTTGACATCCAGGTTCAGAGACAATGAAACTTTAGTCGATGATGTTCTTGTGTGGATGTTCTCGTTCTCGCTCTCATATCTTTCTGGTATGCAAGAATGTATGAGCTCTTTTTGTGTTCAGTCGTCTCTTTTCATGCACACTTTTCAGCACCTTCTTAATTTTTTCATGCTCTTATTTTTTTTCCAACCTCTTCTTTTAGCAGCAGGGGCATCTCTTATTTAAAGAACGAGCTTCGGCAACAGAAGTGATTTCCTTTTTGCTTGTACGAGGTACGATTCCCTGACATCCAACAATACACAATAAATAAATGTCAGTGTATTAAAATATACCTGATATGACCATTGGTTAGATTAAATAATGATAAAGAAATTAAAGTAGCATCGGGTTCTGTCTCTGGAATGGTAGCTTTGGATATCGGTGGCCTTGTGTATCAGTAGGTCTGAGTATTGGTAGCTTCTTGTGTAACGGTATCCCTTTGTGTAACGGTAGCCTTTCCATCGGTAACCCTTCTATCTGTAGACTTCATGTTAGTCGGTAGACTTTGGTAGCGGTAAGCTTAACTGCATCGGTAATGGTATACTTTTCTTGTATCAGTAGTGGTAGACTTGTCTGTTTCAGTAGTGGTACGTCCCTATCGGTAGCTTCCTTGATGTATCGGTAGAATTTGATGTATCAGTAGACTTGTGTAATAGTGAAAAATCTGTACTGGTAACTCTCACATAGCGGTAGACTTAAATGTATCAGTAGCTCTGTTCTGTATTGGTAGCTCTATTCTGTTTAAGAATTCTATTGGAAAAATGAGTTAAGTCATAGTATACACACATCCAATAACCGAAAGAGTAATACTAAACATAAAATAATAGAGCATTTCATAACCAAATTCTTTGATTATAATATAATTATCATAACATATGAATATGAGTCTGAAGTACACAAATACTAAAGTAAGTATTTATCCACAATAAGAATCATCAAACTATAAATAAGAAATATTGAGATAATCAACATATAATAAAGCATAATTGGGATTATCAAAATATAGTAATGAAACTATATTCCTAGAGGGTTCATCAATAGTGTTACGTACACTGACAATGATCATATTGAGGATGTCTTGAGTAAGGAAAATATTTCTAAATCAATGCTTACGGCATGGTTTCAAGATAATGTTGCTTACCCGAAAGCAAGATGTCTCACATTCACAGAATTTCCAAATAGATATGTATTCCACCAACGTGAAAAAATATGGTGTCCAAGAAAGCAGGGGTTGAGTATTGGTAGACTTTATTATGTGCCACCGACAACTGGAGAGATATATTACATCCAGTTAATGCTCACAAAGATCAAAGGTGAAACTTCTTTTGAGAGTATTAAAACTGTCAACAACATTATTCATGGAACATTTTATGAGGCATGTTCTGTATTGGGACGTCTTACTGATGACGGAGAATTTATTAAAGCAATAAAGGAGGTGTCGACATGATCTACAGGATGGTCTATGTGCAGAATTTTTGCCAACATTTTGTTCTCAAACAATATGTCTTGCCCAGACATTGTGTGGCATGAAAAATGGGAGCTCCTCAGTGAAGACATTCTCTATGCGCAACAAAATAGGCTACAAATTCCAATTATATGTTGTCTGATTTCTCAATCTATATAATGTGAAATGTGTAGTTGTTAATTCAGTATCTTTTTCTTCCTTATTAAGACATTGTACTAATTAAATAACAATATTTCATGATTCCATTTAGATTTGATAGTCACGGATCATCAAAAACAGATGTATGCTTTACTTGAAATATAAAACCTACAGCAGAGGAATGGTAGATCTCTTCAATATTTTCCACCAATGCCCATTCTAGATTCCGAAATTGTCTCTCAACGAAATAAATTGGTAGCTGATGAACTAAATCATAACAGAGAGAGTCTTCGGAATGAATATCTGACTTTGAAAAGTAATCTTACTTATGAATAGAATGACGTGATGTGTACCATTATGTCTTCATTAACTACACCTGCTGGAGGTGTATTTTTCTTGAATGGTCATGGAGGAACTGTTAAAACTTATATTTGGAATGTATTGACATCTTTACTATGTTTAGAAGGTAAATTTGTTCTGGAAGTTCCATCCAGTGTCATTTCATCATTTCTGCTACCGGGTGGGAGGACAACACATTCCAAATTTCGAATTCCGATTTCTATTTTGGAAAACATTGTTTTAAATATTCAACAAGGCAGTGATGTCAGAGATCTTCTACAGTTAACAAAGCTTATTATTTCGTATGAGGTACAAATGATTCATAAGAATTTTTTTCAAGCTGTTTACCGTACTTTAAAAGATATAATGTCCATAAAAATGAAAATGTATCAAATTTTCCATTCGGTTGATTAACTATTGTGTTGGGTGGGGATTTTAGGAAAATACTTCCTTTTGAACCTAGTGGTAATAGAAATGAAATAGTTTCTTCAATTGTAGATTCTTTATACTTGTGGCAACATTGTCGCATTCTAACAATGAAAAAGTACATGAGATTGCTTTCCAATTCTACTACAATTTCTGATGAGGTTCTTGAATTTTCCAAATGGACATTAGATATTGGTGAAGGTCGAATTACAAAACTGAATGATGGTGAAGCTACAATTCCAATTCCATATGTATATCATCTTACTTCGACTGAAGATCCTATTTCTAAAATTGTTGAACATACTTATCCCAACATCATATGTAATCATGCTGATGTTAATTTTCTTAAATATTGTGCCATCATAGCTCCTACTCGGGATATTGTTGAAGAAGTAAATGCGTACATGATGTCCCTCACGTCTTCTGAATGCAAAGATTATTTCAGCTCAGATTCAGTTTGTGATGCAAGTTTTGATACAGATAGGCCAGAAAACATTTACACATCAGATTTTTAAAATGGGATTAATGTTTCAGGGATGGTTTCCCATAAACTTACACTCAAAATTGGGGTTCCTGTGATGCTTCTTTGAAATGTAGATCAATCTGTGGGATTATGTAATGGAACTCGCTTGATTGTTACCCACTTGGGAGATCATGTCATCAGAGCAAGAATTCTATGTGACTGTAATTAAATATATCTTTCTTTCATTCCATGATTAAATATGACACACTCCGACAGTCGGTGGTCTTTCAAACAACAAAGAAGACAATATCCTTTGACTGTTTCTTATGATGTGACTAGTAACAAAAGTCAAGGACAATCACTGTCTTCTGTTGGGTTGTATCTTCGAAAACCTGTCTTTTTTCATGATCAATTATATGTTTCTCTCTCTAGAGTCACATCACCATTAGGTTTGAAAATAGTAGTTGGTGATAATAATCCCACAACTAGTGATTCAATGAAATATATTTTCTATAAATAAATATTCCAAAGATTGTGTTAGGTGTATGTTAAATTTAATGTTAAACTGTCAATGTTCGATTCTGCTCAATCTATTTAGGCCTGATTTTATGAATGTCAATGTTTCTGATTATGATCACTTGGTAAAAAAAATAAAACATCACATTCATACCCAAATGTCGTGATCAATTACCCCTTTGAATGATTTCACAAATGATATTGATGATACATTGAAGATACACGTGCATATTTTGAATTTGTGGTGCAACACATCATCCAGGTACTCCAATGATGTTGTGGCGATTGATATGATTCTATGAGATATACAGGTGAAATCATAATAATAATAGAGTTCATATTATCTTTCTTCTATTTCATTTATCTTCCCAACTTAAGTATACCACATATTTTTCATGTTAATTTATATGTCTTTCAATTTTTGACATTGTTATAAATTTATTTCTGCAGAATGTGAAGATACATTGTACTATTACTGGGCATCATATTCTCTCTAATTTAAAAAATATATTGCAGGATGGGATGTGATATTTCATAGATAACTTGTAGATAGCTGCAAATCAAGGTTCCTACTTAGGAACTAGACATGCATGTCGAGTACTATTCACATCAACAACGCATGTGCGGCTATGTGATGCACCTCTACCACATTTTTGTTTTGATTTTACTTCTGTTGAAGACTTAATTCAAAGAAAGGATCCAGAACAACATTTAATAGGTAAAAGTTTATTGATATTTCTGAAACATTTTATTACTGTTAGTACAGTATGTTTGTTGATCAATGCATCATTTTTCGGATTACTATCAACTTTTATTTGCTTACACTACAAAATCTTTTCTTCTTTCTGATATGTTTTAGAAATTATTGGATATTTACGTTGCTCACATCGTCTTGAAGCATTGGGTAATAGAAATTTCAAAATGAAAATTTTCTTACAAGATGAAAGGTAGTCATTACATCATTTTACTATGTCTGACCTGCTGTTCTTATTTAACATTATGCGGTAAATATTATTTTGCAGTGAGTTACAACATAAATGCAGTTTATGGAGTGACTATGCAAACCATATGCCTTCTTACTTGGAAGATATCATCGGTTCATCAACTATTTTAATATTGAAATTCATCAGAGTTAAGAAATTAAATAGTATGCTCTCTAATAACACAATTCCTTATTTCCATTTCGTTTATTCAATGCTTATAAAAGTTTTAAATAAGTAATCCAACTGAAATCGATTTAAAACTACTTTCATAATCTATTATTTTGAAAACTGGCATTAATGCGATGAAAATACTTTTCAATCTTGATATTGAAGATGTTGAATCATTCCGAAAAAGGTGCTATGTACAGTTGATTTTATTGTCATTTTCGTATATGTTGTCCAATGTTTACTATATGTTAGATGTAGATGTTATGTTTGACATTTGAGTTTCATTTTTCAATTTTTAGATGTATGTTTTTAATTTCATCAGAGATTCGAATTCCAGCACCAACAAACCCATCATCATTCTCTACACCATTGCTATATTAGTAAAATAAATAAACCATTTCTTAAGTGATGAATTGTGATAAGGTATGTAGTATACAGAAAATTTGCAATTTTCATTACGCACTTTAATATTCTGGATGTACCCATATAGTACTATAAAATTTCATTATCTACAGTATTCTCAATGTTGGAAAGCCTACAAAGTGCTGGATTTCTTTCACCATAAAAAAATTCAAACAACACAAAATTGGTTCTATGATTCATGCAATTCTTCCATGAAAAAAGTGCATAAAGATGATGGAAAAATTTGGTGCAGCAACTGTAAGAAATCTGTAACCCGCAGTATTCCCAGGTTCTTATTTATTCTTCTTCTTAACAGTTTATTAGTTACATTATATATCATTAGTAATTAATTTCACTTATCCTAAATCCCTTTGTAATTATATTTATAAATCAACATATTTCGAGTGCAGCTTCTTGTGACTGATTTCACAGACTCCATATCAGTTGTCCTATTTGATAAACAAGTAATGCAATTTGTGAGAAAAACTGCTTCAGATCTGTGAGATTATTTGACTCAGGTACTACTAGATAATAATCTAGCATTATGAAAAAATATGTTCTCTTCATTTAAACTAACATTTAGTTTTTTTCTTAAATAAGGCTGATGATGAGCATGGTTATCCTACTGAATTGACTGTTTTCAAAATAAAAAAGGGTTCTCCTTTGAATTGAAGTGTCAAACTATAATATTCAAAATCGTCACCATTAAGTAGAACAAAACTCATACAATGTAATATTCATTTCTGAAAACTAAAACTACATCACCAACTTCAATGATATCTTCACGGAATTTCAGGTAGATTCTATTACATATCCTTATTTTAATTAATATGGATAGGCTGTAAATAGTTATTTGTCTTATTATTTATATAAAGCATCATTAGAGAAGTGGCAGTACAAATGTATGTAGTGTGCATGAACATAATCAGATACAATATAATCCATTATCATCATTTTTACTTCCCTTCATGTAAAGAACATGCCAATAGACTAATTATTTCTTCTTCTATCATAGGAACATCAAAATGTTGAATCATTTCGACTCAGTGAAAAGGATGAATCTATATTTGAAACATCTTCTGCAGTATCATCATGTATTCAGGTGTATATATATTTTCTCCCTTTGAATTTTCTTTACATGTCTTTATTTTCATCATACATTTTCATTTCTCCTAGATCTGATACTTCTTTCAACTACGTTCTATATGTAGAAAAACCTACTGACTGATTTTCTGAATGAAGATGTTATTGAGAATTCTCATCATATCCCACCTGAAAGTGTCAGTAGACCAAGTCAGGAAAAAAATATGGGAATCCAAATGAAGGATGATTATCAAAACCCCACGATTTAAAATAAATTCCCATTTAAATAAATATTGCATTGAATATATTATTTCACCAACATCACTAAACTAAAAAAAGTTAAAATTTAATTTATTGAGATAAAATATTAAATTAGATTATAAAAATACTACATTAAAATAATATAATATGAAACATAACTTCTAAAAGTAAAATATGAAAAAATGGACATTTAAATAAAATTACTCTAAAAATGAAATATTTATCATCATATTTTTCCATGAAAATCATCATAGTGATTGTGACTGTTGAAATAAGTCAACACATTAGAAATATAATATAATAGTTGATAAATAATTAAATAAATTGGATGTATAATTAAAATAAAATTTTTAAGGCTATATATATAGAATGATATATAACAATTATAAATAAAATCATTTGACATTGGCCTTTGGAAATATGATTTTTTGATATATAGTTGTTAAAATTATTGTCCTTGGACATATATGTATCCAATAAGTATATCGACGTTGTTTATTTTTAGTCATATTATATATTGTATTAAAATTCAAAAATAATTAATAGAGAAAAATATATATTTAAGATCCAAATATTTTAATGTGTCACGTACTTGTTTATGTTTCTATTAAAAAAATTATTTTTTTGTTAATGGAATGGTTCTCAGGTGAATGTTGTGTCTCAGGGGAGTCTCAGGGGTTTGTGGAATGAAAATGTGAAATTAGGTCCATCCATTTCATGCTTGATGGTTGGAACATAGTTAGTAGTAAAAATTCTCCATAGTAGTGCGTCACTAGATGATGTTGGAGAACGGTTGAGGAATAGTAAAAGTGGGTAGCCTGAAATAATGCAAGCTTGGAAAGAGCCATCTTGAATGGAAACCACATTATATGTCAAATATGTTAGGTTGCCTAGATACCATGAATCCTTGTACCCCTATTAGACCGATGGTGGTTCAAGGTTGGAACATGGTTTGTCCAACCTTGCTGCTAAGTTGAGTACATCATTTACAATTAGAGAAATTTCAAGTTTCCCATCCTGAATTATGAAATATCACCCAATTTTCAACCTCATTTTACTATACAATTGATTTATGATGTAAATATTCCTCCTAATATTTCGTGGGGTTATTATCATTTAATTATTTCCCATTTGGAGTGATGTTGGGTGAAAACCCAAGACCTAGGATGATCTAACACTCTTATTCCTTGTAATTTTTGATTGAAACCTTGTGGAATCCTTATTATTTGTTAGAGTATTGAAAAATATTTTTTTTATAAAATATTATAATTTGAGGATTTTATGGTTGTTTGATTTTGAATCTTGGACTAATTTTTAGTGATTCTCTTTCTACAAACATGTGGTTGGTTTTCTATTTACTATATCCCAAAGTATTGAAGTTGGTTATGTGATTATGGTTGTTTTGTGGAATCGATTTTATTTCCCTTTTGTTCCATGGGTAGTAAATTATAATTGGGTTAACTAATTTATGAATCTAACCCTCCTGGACCCTATAGGATCTATTGAGATTAGCTAGACCTTGCTAAATGATACTCATGGAATGGGCCTCTTCATTGAATTGGAAGTGAGTTTTTAAATGTAAGATGAATTTTTATGATATATAACCAATGATTATTAAATTTATCATTTGAATATGTTTTTATGAAATAAAACAACGATAATAGTTTTTATATTGTTAACATGGTATAATGGATGTGTTTTTCATAACCGAATGTGCTCAAATAATTATGGAATTTAAATTTTATATCAGTTAAATGGTCATAGTATAATGATCACATGAATAAGTGTTTTGACTATAGTATTGGAAAGAGGGTATACTACTATGGTTTTGGTTAGTTTTAGGCTATATACCCTGCACCTTTATTTCATTGTTTATGTTGATGGACTGAGTCACTTTTCCACTAACGAATGCACTTGGTATGATTATATGGATGGAGGTATAAAGCTATGATCAAATATATTGTTTTGTGAAATGAAATTCCTATATGATGCTCATAAATATTATCACATGTTCAATATTTTATAAGTAATATATAATTTATTATATTGGAATAGGTGGAAGAATGATTGATGCTTCTTGATAATGCAAGGAACTATTGATGAATGTTTCTGATGTAAATATTTCTAATCAGATGAACGTGTTCTATCATTATTTATATTTCTGATCACCATAAATATACATAAACTATTTTAGGCTGGTAATTTTGAAGAAACGATTCGAGGAGTCTTACTAATATTTCCTGATACCCTTCTTGGGTCACCATTGGGTATTTGAGAATTCTTCATGGTAACAGGCTAGTCCAATTGAAAAGCCCTTATGCTAGATGATTGATTTGGGACCTAGGGACGTTCGTGGATGAAAGACCTTGACTTGGTTGAAAATATATTTGGAAAATTATTCATCTCGTACTTATTTCATGTTTTTTATTACACTAGGCACTGTAGACAGGACATGGAATATTTGTTTTTTGGTTTGGCATGTATCATGTTATGGAAAAGTGATTTGTGAGGGATGATAATTATTTATACCAATATAGTTATTTCTTATTCTATCTTTTATTCCATATTTGATAAAGAGTTTATATTCTACCAACAAGTCTCATTAATAACCAATTGATAGTCAGTATGATCGGGCATATGAGGAGGCATTCCTTAGTTTATATATCCCACCGACTTGGGGAAGCATTTATGTGTCACATGAGATAGGGTGTTAAAAATTTGTATCAAAAAGAGTTATTTTTAATTATTCTTTACAATGGGATAGTAAAAAATAGATTAGGATGTGTCAATATTTATAAATGAGCGAGTGCATTTGGAGTATAAAAACCATGTATGGGGAAATACCTGGACACCTAGGGTGGGATCGTTGTTCATGATTTATTTCAGTATAGATGGATGTTATTTCACATTGAAAGATAAACTTTATAAGTGACATTATTAATTCCTATGATTTTATTTCTGGAATGGTATTACATGAGTTTTGTAAGTGCATGCATCATTCTAGAATCTTCATAATATTTTTACATGAATATTATTTGGAACAAATGAGGAAGACATGGTATGGTCATGTATGGGAATTGAAAATGCCTTTTAAATCATGTTGAGTTTTTTACAAAATATTCCTGAGAGAGAAGTTATAATTTTATGAATGATTGAAATACATTTTAAGATGGTTAAAATAGTTAGTAAATTGATTTTTTTTAGAATTTGGAATTTTAAAAATAATTTTCTAATATAAGAAATTTTTTATGTAAGATTGGGTTTATCCCATGTTGAATGTGGCCCATGATAGGGGTGGTTAATGAAAGTGACTGAGATGTGATCATGTCCTTTGGAAAAGTGTACACAGAATGGGTTTTTTATTACTAGTAGTGAGGGATGTTTTTTAAACTATAGAAACATTATGTTATTTGTTATGAGATTTTTTTGGAATTATTGAGCGATTACAACATGACAAAGTCTACCAGTTTACTGACAAGAGGGCATCACTTAGAATGATCATCCAACTATGGTGTAGGACACCATGACTATAAATATTTAGTGCAAGCACCCTATAACATTCCCTATAGAGTGTGGAACTATGGAATCCGAGATCTTGATAGAGGCCATCAAGAGGAGTAAATATAATTTTTAGAAACTTTTAGTGAATAATGTCAATTTTATGACTATTATGTTGCGTGTACCGACAATATGGTAGTGGGATCTCTTAGTTCTGAATGAGAATAAAGATAATATAAAGAGGAATGATTACGAAGAATTTTTTTTGGAAAATTTATATTAATATACTATATGATAAGAGATGGATAAAAAAGTTTTGAGGAAGAATCCATGGACTATATCCATGATAGATTATATTTGCTACATCACTTACTCGAATCTCTTCATTCTAGTGTTCTTAGGGGATTGGGATACTACCAATAGACGTTTTTAAGAAAGAATTAGATATGATATCTTGTATAAAGTATATATGTTCCATTTAAAGTGTATTTATATTGTTGTCAATCAGTATTTAATTTCATAATGGAACCTAAAGGGGGATTATAGTGGTGGACATGAGTAATTAGTTGTGTGGTCCACCGTTAAGGAATCCAATAATACAATTCACCATTTTGATTGTTTTCACAATGCCCATGGTAAAAAAATTTCTAGAGAAGTGAAATGAACTCCCATTCGATTGATCATGTGTTTTGTTATAAATACATGAGGTTGGGACACACCAATGGTAAATATACCTGAAAAATATTTGAGTGCTGAGAATAATGTATGATGGTTCATGTACGGTGGTTTTACAAGAACCCTTAGTAGGATTGAAGCGACGGTTAGTCATGGCCATTCTGGAGTGTTGTAATGGGGTCTACTACCCCATACCAGGAAAGATGTTGGTGTTCTAATGGATATGCTAGTTGGGGTGGTAGACGTGGTGTTTCAAGACTAGATATTCTGGATCAATAGCGTATTGTATCACCATGAACTCAGATTGGATCCGATTGGAGAGGGGAAAGTCATCAACATGCAATATATCCTACACCTGATTATGGGGAGGTTGGGTCATTGGTTGTTTGATTTATAATTCTTATATATTCAATTATTCCAACTAATTTCTTTAATATTGTGTCCCCATATTATTTTATATCTTCTCAATTTCTAAATTTATTAGTTCATGAAGTGGAACATATGTGTGGAGTTATATTAATTGATTCACCATTAAGAGTGTGGTTCCGGGGTATCAAACAATATAAGGATTGTTCCCTAAAGGGTGACATATACCATATCATTTGGGACTTTTTTGTGATAGGAGTGTATAGTTTTGAACTAATATTGGGTTTGGATTCTATTCTGTTGTATCAATACCATATTCACTATTACCACTAAAGGGTGGAATTAATTTCTCTTGAGAGTGAAAATTATATCCACCGCGGGTAATATTATATCTCGAAAAGATAGGGAAGAATTATTTGATAGTGGTATAGTGATCCTGCAAAATATGTGGACTGGATTTCACTTTATGATGGTGGATTAAAACCAGTTGTTTTACCCCTTAAGGAGTATTGTTTTCAGTATGAATTTCTCAATGATTTATTGGGGTTTCCACCCATGATAGATGTTGAATTCATGATTTTATAGTACGCAGAACTAATCTAGTATCCATTTTTCAAAACACGATTGCACCGATTGAGATTCTATAGCTCAAGAATCAGATCATGGAGTTAAGGGTAATTTATTTATCCATCCAATAATGTTTCATTTGTGATCTTAAGTCCTCATTTCTAAGAAGGTTGGCAGGATTTCATGGTTCTTTTTTGATTATTGAAAATATATTTGAATGATACTTAAGAATAGATATCATTTTCTATGCAACGATGATCTTTTAGACCCACTAAAATGATCTTATATTTTCTCAAAAATTGAAGTTATGTTTGGGGAATCACCAACAGAGGGTGATACATCCATATATAGGAAATATTACATTTAGGAATAGTTATGTGTTGTAGGTGTTTTTCAAAATTCCCTTCAGTTTGGTAATCACAGTTACAATGTTTGAAAACATAAATAACAAAATCTTCTAGTTGTAGTTAGATCTGTTTCTAGATGTTTTTTATGACATCTTGGTATACTTTAAAACTCATGATGACCAAATCCATACATCATTATATAGCCTTTTGTATACTGAGGTATCATCATATACTTTCCATGTTATCCAAATGTAGTTTTATTATAATAAATTTACATTTCATGGGTCAGATCATCTATATATTAGGATTGATAGTGGTACAATATAATGTGAAGTAATTTGTATATAGAGAGAAGAAAAGTAATGTTTATAACATCATAAGGTTTATGGGTCTAGAGGGTAATTATTGAAGGTTTATCTAGGAATATTTCTAGCTTGGAAGCACCACATTCAGGCTTAACCTATTAGGGTTTCTTGTTCTAATGGCATCGATCATGTTATGATTTCTTCAATGAGATTAATAAGTGTCAGAATACCATCCCAATCATGATTTTATGTGAGTTGGGTAATGATTATTCATTATATTGTAATGTTTCCATGCTCAAACCTCAAGTAGTTTTGATAATGGTTAATCCAGTTGTGGAATATGTGTAATTATAGTTGTGACCACATAAATGAAAATATCCTATAAATTATCTATAATTTCCTAAAAAAGGTTATACCTTGAAATATTGGTGATATTTTACTTTGGGTGAAATATTAATTATGTATATCGATCATAGAATTGTTATTTATAACTAATCCCTACAAGATTTGAGTATTTACTAGATGATATAGATTTAGTACATGAAATATTTTTATTTTAATCTATCATACAATATGACAATTAGATGTGTATGGGAGAAGACTTGAGATAGAATAAATTGTCCAAGGAGGTTCAAGAATATAGATCTGAGTTAATGATGATGGATTTTTATAATGACATTAAATTAGAGATTCCATAGGGGTATGTGAAGATAAAATTTGTATCTATGTCAGTTGATTCCAGATATCTAATCCAGATCAATGAGAGGTAGTAGGAGTATCCATAGTGTTTATAATTGAGGGAATGCATTGATGGTGGGGAGTCACCTTCTGACTAGATTATAGTTTTGGATGATATCATCTACATCTGGGGATATGTTGTTGTATGAAATTTTATATTGGAAGAGATGATGTGTGGATATAAATCCTCAATGTGGGTGTGGGGATTAAATCTATGTTTAACCAGATTTATCGATATATTAATCTAAAATATTTTTGGCCTATAATGAAAAAAGTTATTATAGATTTCATGAAGCGATGATATATATTCTATTTTGGGAAAGCCAAAAATCAGTGACTAGGGAGTTTGGTACATCCATTTCCAATTTTAAAAACAATGTGGAATGTTGAAATGATAGATTTTGTGATAGGTATCTTGTGGTTTTATTAGATGAATGATTTTATATTAGTTATTGAGGATCTGTGGACCAAGAAATTACATTTCATACCAATTTTAGAGACTCTTATCATGGGCCAATTGGTAGACTTGTATGTTCGAAATATAGTTGAGTTACATGGGGTACCGTTGAGTAATATTTCATTTCATGATCCTTGTTTTTCTTTGTGCTTCTATTAAGGATTAAGAAATGTTCTTGGAACACGTGTATTTCTGAGTATGACTATTTCACCTAAATATAGACTTGTTATCAGAGAATATTATTCAAGTTCTTGAGCACATGTTTGGGGCATGTGTCATAGACTACAGTTGATCATGGGAATGAAAGTTAGAGCATGTGGATTTCTCCTAGAACAAAATTTTCCATGATACTATTCATATATAACCATATTATACACTATTTGTTATGCCATGTTGATTTCTATTATGTTAGATGGAGGCTAGGGAATTACAGTTGTTTTTTATTATTCTCATACATGAGCCATCAAAGTAGGTTCAGTTGATTTAGAAATTTATGGATTTGTATGAGAGTATGAACAAGTCATATGTTGATCAGAATTATTGAAGTCTTTATTTTTTTGGGAGTGATAGTTTGTTCCATTGGATGTATCTAATTTTTAGCCATTGAATTCATAAAAATGGTATGAAAGAACCCATGTATATGGGGATGTTTGAGATTGTGTAGAGTGTCAGACTGATGTCATACATATTAGCTCTTCCATGTTAGTATTGTGGCATGCATGCTGTTTTTAAAACATTGACAGTATCACACCAACCAATAAAATGTGGTCAATGTTGATTAATGTATATATTTTAGTGGATGTATCCTTTGAGGATAATATAGTTATTATTGTGGAATACAATGAGAAGGACTTTCTGCATGGGTCTATAACATTGGTTTGTGTGCTTTTATAACACTGAAACTATTAGGAGGAATCTTTGGAGAAGGAGTTGGATAAACAAACATAGTGAACTGGCCTTTTTACAATTAATTATTATTACTTTTTTGGAATGGGGATTATGGATGAGTAGTTATAAGGTGGGAAGGATGTAATATATTGATCATCAGATGAGGTATGTTCTTTATTAAATTTTATTTAAATTCAATTTATTTGGTTTAATGGAATGATTCATGGTTATATGATGAGTCTCAAGTGTGTATTGTGGATTCACACATCAAAATAGTAATTATGTTCTGTATGATTCTTGTTTCATGGTTTGTTCATGGATAGAAGTAACCTTACACCATAATCATGCGGTCCTGGAGGAGACAAGCACACATTTGATGAACCCTACCAATTGAGAGCCTGAAACACTTCAGGCTTCGAAATAGCCATTACTCACATCCACTATAAGGATTATCAAACCACATAGTCTTCAAAGAGTCTATTAAACCTAGACACCATCCTGGATAGGGGTGGTTCCTGGTTGTCACACGTTTTGGCCAATCAGGTAGCCAAACTATACACATCATTAAAAAAGTGAGAATTATATTTTTTTCCCTTTGTCCTCATGAAATATCACATGAATTAGAGCCTCATTTAATCCAAAATCATTTAGTTGTTGAAATTATCCCTCCCAATATTTCATGGTATGATTCTATATCGATTTCTAGAAATTTAGAGTGATATTTTGTTTGAATTGGACATCAAAGAGTGTATAACACCCCACTTCCTTCTAATTTTCGGTTGTGACCTTATGGGATCACTCTTCTCCATTATAATCCCTAATATTATATCTTTATATCATATTGTATATTGTGTATTTCACGATTTCTTGAGATTAAATCAATGTCTATGGTTTTGTATATTTCCATATATGAATATGGGGCAGGTGGTCTGCAAGTTATATCCCATAGTCTTGTTGATTATTATGAGTATGTGGTGGCATTATCCTATATTATCACTATAAATTTGGTTCCCTTGTTTGGAAATTATAATACAGTTAAATAAATGATGAATTTTACCCTTATGGTTCCTTTGGGATATGTTGAGGTTGGCTAGGTCAGGCTAAAGAAAACTATTAGGGTGTACCTCTTCCTTGACTAGGAATTGAGTTTCAAAATATTAAATTAAAGGGTTTATAAGTAAGAACCAATGAAAATTATGTATAAAAAGACATAAATATTTTACTAAATTAATCCCAAGATAATTTTATTTATATTTATATCATGGAATAAGGGGTAAATTTTCCTAACTCGAATGTATTCAATGATTTATGGTATGTAAATGATAAATTATTAAAATGTCTGGGGGAAAATCCCCCAAGGTATCATTGAAGCATTTTTGGGGTGATTGTGTTTGTTGACAATGTGGACATCTATGTTGTGATTGTTGACAAAGAGGACCATGACATGAAAATTTGTTATCAAAGGGGATTTCATGGTAGCATGTCGAGTTAAAGGGATGTTGTAAATGATCTATGTTTTATTCAAGAACATCGACAAAGGATTAGATAATCTGGAGGCGGTACATAATGAGGAGATACAAGGTGACTTGCGCAACAGAGACTTGAGCGCCAATGATTATCAAAGTGGTTTTGGAAAAGGGATTTGCGTGACTTGGTCTTGAAGGAGAAGAAACATGTATGCAGAATGTTTTTCAATATTAGAACATCAAAATATGGCCAATGGAAAAGGGCCAGCCAAGTACTAGGGTGGGTTACATAGATGACTTGTGCGGCAGAGACTTGAGCGCAAAAACATGCACACTGAGGAGAGACTTGCGCGCCGTCGCGCAAGGTGTCCAAATGCCTATAAATAGAGGTCGAACCCACCTCATTCGGTACGAGATCAACACTTTGAGAAATCCGATCTCTCGTCGTGCAGGTGTGGTGGTCGCGCAAGTAGATGTTGCGCGGCAGTTGATAGTTGCATGTCCAGTGTGGTTTGGGCGAGAAATGAAGGATGTCTCTCATGTGTTGAGTAGAAGAAGGGGGTGTGGAGCAAGTGGTTTGGTGACACTTGCACGCCATTTTTTGAAGAAGGGTGTTAGTCGATGGTTGTGAACCAATATTGGTTTGGGCGTAAAAGGGTGTGAATCGTGCAAGTTTGGAGTTGAAGAAGATTGTGTCATGCAAGTGGTTGAGGTGGACTTGGGCACCAGTTATAACTTGCACGCCAATACTTGCACGCCGACTTAGAGAAGGGCGCTAGGTATGGTTGATGCGCGGTAGTGATTCAGGGCTATGTGGAAGCTGGAAGATTTCCAGATACATTCGGTGTAAAGTGTGATTCATCTACGGGTGAAAGTTGAATTTCAACAGAGCTTCCACATACAACAGAGGATATATTCATTAGTGATATGGAAGAGACCTATAGGTCTATAAAATGTGAGTGGATCCTTTCCAGATTAGTGAGTAAAAGTATAGGAAGACAGTGATCCTCTCCCCCGACAGTGAACTAGAGAGTGAGAAACAAGGAGTGACCCTTGGGAAAATAGTGAGCTGCCCCTAAAATTTGTAAAGTCGATGAACCTGGGAATAGAAGTAATATATCCCGAACCTTGTAAACAGTAGTGTGATTTAGTGGGTTTGGTACAGCGGCACATCGTTGTTGTATGATCCATGGATGTACCCCAGTGAGGGTGAACCATGTAAAAATCTCTGTGTTTGCCTGCATACTTCCCTGCATTGCATTTAAAGCATCATCATCAAATAACGAAGAAAATAAGTGGTCATAATAAACACAAAAGTGCAAAAAAAATGACCCTTGTAATAAATAGGAAAATATCCAGTGGGGAGGAAAGAATTTTGAAAAAGAATATACATACCCTGATTCACCCTGCCTCTCATGGTATATATGCACCTATTGGTCCTAAAAAATGGTAAATGAAGCGTTATCAAGTGAATTAGTGGGTTGGGTGGGGTATTAGAAAAAGGATCTACACAAATGGATTTGGATAGAAAGAGGCTTTAGGCCCCACAGTATTATTTCAAGGGGCATGATGTCGGACAAAGGCTATATTCCCCTAAAGAATGGACATGATATGATTATATAGACTAAGGTTCGGGGTTATGATGGTATATATTGTTTTTAGGAATGAAATATTACTATGGTTTACGTAACATTAATACCCTTTTGAATAGTTTAGAATACATATGTTGTAGAGTATACATGCATAGGATGAAGCAGGACTGATGAATTTGGAAAACATAAGGAACTAATGATGAGTGTTTCAAATATTAATCCAGTTAATTAGTATGAACCTTTTCTACATTTTTTTATCTAGTTGATCATAATAATTTTACATACAGTATTTTAAACTAGATATTTTGTAGACATCATTAGTGGGGGATGAATAAGTTGTTGTCTTACCCAGGTCTATCCTCTATTGGGTACCCATGTAGACATAATGGTAATAGGTCCAGACAGGGGAAATGTCCCTATGAAATTAGATTGTTTTGGGTCCCAAATATGTGCATGGATGAGGGAACTAATATTGGATTGAAGACCCATTTTTTGGATTCTACCTATTTTATTTATTGCCACTTGTTATTAAACATTTAATTATAGACATTACATGGAATATTTATTTCATTATTTTGGGAATGTACCTAGTTTTGGGAAGAATATTTGTGACAGATTCCTTTGGTTATATTATTTCCAATATTTCATATTCTATCTTTTGTTCCATAGATTGATAAAGTTTGTATAGTCTCCCCACATGCATAACTTTACCGACACTAATTTTTGGAAACCTCTAGTATATATAGTGGAGTGCTTGAGTTGGCAAAGAGAACCATCTTGGGGAACTAGTTATAGTGGCACCCGAGACGAGGCGTAACAATATATAAAAATAAATTAAATTAATTAATTATTAAATATTTTTATGATTAATACAATATTTTTATTAGATAATGATATTATAAAATTGATATAAATATATTAATATCATGTGATTTTTTGAAGATAAATTTTTTACATTATAAATAATTCATTTTTATGGAATTTGGTGAGGAATATATAATATAATGTGATATTTTAAAAAAAAACTAAAATAATGTTGTTTATTTTTAATGAAATTATTCCCAAAAAATGAAGGATTTTAATGAAATATAGTTATACTAATTATAATAATATAAATTAGAGTTCATAAAATAATTTTTATTTGATATTTATTAAAAACTAAATATTTTTATTCTTAAAAATACATCTTTTAGATATTTAATATTATTTTTTATATTAAAATAATTTTTTTAATCCTTAGGTATTGAATCAAGTAAAATTAATTTCAAATTCTAATTAGGGTATTAAAATAATAATAAAAACGAAAAATTCACTTTTATCCCAACCTAATATTACTGAGGTAAATGTTTTTTTTTGCAAGTAAAAAATATGATTTTGTTAAATGATTTTTTAAAGTTCTATTTAATTATTATTTGTTTAAAGTAAATTTATATACATTAAATAATGAATATTATTTAATATATATGTATATATAAAAATATTAACACTCATTGAACAAGTAATTAGTATTAAACTGTACTACGAAAACTTAATATGTAACACCCCAACCCCACTTACATAGAGTCGTTGCATCATTACCTAACATTGGCATGATCACAAAAGATCAAGTCTCAAATGACCGATTAGTTTAGTATCCTTGGAAACAGTAGATACATCAATATGTATTTCATTACATAATAAAGGGAAAAACTACAACAACATAGTCTCTATATTCCACACTCATATCCCCCCAGACTATCCCTACAGGTCAGTCATAAAATACCTCTTCACATCCTGGGAAAAATAAAACATAGAAAGGGGTGAGCTAAGATTATCAGTAAGGATAACAATATAGCGGAAACTTTCGTAAAGAAGCATAATCATTTAAGGCAATGTATAACTAAAAAAACCTTTTAAACTTTAACTTTAGCATAATGTGGAATAAAGAAAATTAAATAATTCCATTTACTTGTAAACATGGATATTCTACTAGTCAAATAATTATATGCAATATCAATAACCACTTTCATAATGGTGGAATTCATAATGGAAGACTTTCATAACCACATAGTCAAGGCCTTGTGCCAAGACTACAAATAAGATTTTGTCAAGGACTTTTTCGAAGACACTAGTTTGCCTCATGAGACCTACCGATGCATCGAGGAGCTATAATAGGCTCCAACCATTACTAACAAAGTCCAATGCATTCCTCATATGAAAAGGTTTGAACATAACATAATCATTCGTATTAAAAATAGAATATAAAATATAAATACATTATCCATAAACCATGAATGGTGTATAAATAACACATCCACATTCAAACATATAAAAAAACCTTCAATACAATATGTATTTTTTGTATCGTAATAAATAAACTTCAAATAATATTAAACTCCATCAAAAGTTTTTGACAGAGATGAAATCAAAAATATTTTAGAGAAACATATATTTTTTTGAAATAATTTAAAATTAACATAAATATAAAAGAAATCATTTACTTTGAAAATATTTTTATAATCTTGTAAGGGAAGCTGTGATGATTTTATAATGGTTGAAAATAGCCACACCCTCTATATATGTTAAAAAATACATTCATACCTTAATTCTGTCGAAAAGGTTAAAAAAGACCTTATTTGGAGAATGATGGAAATATTCTCTTATAAACATCTTATAAAAAGTCAAAAAAGGGTATAAATGAATTTAACACATATTATATAAAATAATAATAATGTTTTGAATTTTTTTTAAGAAACTTGGTTGTGGATGATAAAGAGGACCCTGTAAGTACTTACGTAAAAACATCCTCGGATAATAAAGAGATTGTGAAATTAACCCTTACCTTTTACTTATCCTTGGTCGATGGTAGGTTAAACTCCTGTAAAATGGTGAAATAATAGTTATTAAATTATAAAATAGTCATAGACATTAATATGATATCATATATGCTCTTTTGACATTGTTTTGTTAATAATATCTTAGTATTATCTTTGTTTCGGGTGTTAAAGGATTCATTTTCCTTTATATTCTTTGTTATGTGAGTCAAATTTGGTATGGATGGGATGTATCTTATTCATATCCTGAATTATATCAAGTCTTCAAACATTATTTGTAATCGTCTAATTAAAATTAGTCTTGAATGGATACGATGGGGAATGAATCTCATCGCGTTCATGGAGACAGTAATCCGTACAAACGCACGAGTGACAATATCATTATTTTGATATTAAAATAATATATAATTTGATGTTATATCATATATAAAGATTAATTATCCTGTTATATTTATTATTTACATGAATTACACATCATTATTATAACCATCTAAATAACAATGTACTGAATAACATTTACACCACGACGTGGAGACGATAATCCGTACGTACGAACATATGGTGACATGTCATTAAAACGATGGATGGAATAATGAATATGGTTGTAACATATTTATAATAACATCACAGTATATAAATGATACTGGAGTTATTATTTTATAATGGAAATAACAAAGAATGATGAAGTGGAAGAAGAAAAGAACTTGAAAGATGTGGTGAGATATTTACCTCTTCTTCAGGTTCTTCCTTCTGATTTGATCAAAAGGGATATATAGGTTATATTTATGACTAATGTAAGGCCTCTAGGATGAAGGGATGAAATTTGTGAGGGAATTTGGGTAGATTTTAGCCGAGACAAATGGCTTTGCAGGTGTCAATTAGAGGGAAGTACGAGTTATCTTTTATAAGAGGGGTGAGGGGAACCATAGGAAAAGCTAGAAATATTATTTTATAATAAATTCATCTTCGGTTTATAGTGGCTCAAAAATAGATTATTTAATGTTTATGGTGGGTATGGGTCAAAAAATACTCATCAAATAGGGTTTATACAGGTTTGGGTCACTATATTAACTTCATATTTTAGATTTAACTCTTCGTTAAATGGTTTAATGTTTACCATGTCTTTATGTATTTTTATATTATATGGTTTATATACTTCCATGAGAACCCCAAATGGTTTATTAATTACACACCTATAATTATATAAGTCTTTTTGTCGAACCATATATTTTTAGGAATTGAATATCAATTAATAATATAATATTTGTTTTAAAAACTCTGTTTTGTTAATTATGACAGCATTTTGTATTTTCTTTTTTCTAAATTTATAACAGCATTATTAATTCGAAAAAAACTCATCTAACCAACCGTAATATTTAATATTAATCAATAAAATTAGTGGAATTCATAAAAAGTCTCAAATTATATTTATTTGAATATTTATAATAGCAATTATTTTAATATTTCATTAATTATGTAATTTCTGCCTCACCATTGTGTCATAAATAAATTAAATTATTTAATGTCTAAAAATTATAAATAAAAAACTATTATCTATGAAATAGTTTTATATTTCTAATGGATATTTATAATAGAGTTTATCTTATGTATAACTTTATATTAAAAATGTTTTAGTTATTAAACTTTTATTTTAACCCTTTTAACTCTTCTTTAAATAAAATTGTAATAAGTGTCCAAATCTAATCCAAGTTGACCAAAGACATTCGTATTCTATTCCAAAGGTTGTTTTTTGTGTAATTTTACTTATCCAATATAATTATTACATATGCTAGGGTAATAATAATATCATGTTTACCCTTAATTACCCAATTTACATTTAACCGTGGTAAATAAAAGAAAAAAGTTACTATTCATCAAAATTATTTTTATCTTATTCAATGATATTTTAATCCTTGATATTAATCGTGGTTCTAGTATTTTTTAAATTCCACTAAAAAAAGTGGTAAAATTATGTTTTATGTGAATTTGCAAATTTTCCGAGGAGGTGGGTAAAAGACGGTGAAAAGTTCTATGAAATTTTTATATATCTAAAATTATTATAACTTGAATCCAATGAATTACATTGAACTTATATAGGTATTATGTTTCTATATTGACCTAAAATAAATTTAAATAAAATAAATAATTATTTAAATAAAAATTCGGTTCTAAACTATAACACAATGTTTTTCACTATTCATCAAAAATTGAATGATTTCAGAAAAATACCAAAAATTCACCCTATGCTAATTTGGATATTCGAATCGAAAAATAAATTCCATTTTGAAAGATAAAATTTATAAAATTTAAAAAAGTTTGTATTACTATTCATAATAGTTAGTTTGATTGGTTGTGGTGTGTGTTCGAACTCGAAGTTGCGTACAACACACGCTACTATATTATTCAAAGAGAAGCATACCATGGAAGCTTGGGGTGTTACATTATCCCCTCCTTCAAATAATTCTATCCTCGAAATTTCTAGAGTATTATACGTAAAAAGACTCGGGTGGTTCTTTATCATAAGTTCCTCAGGTTCCCACGTTGCCCCTTCCATCATATGGTTTCTCCATAAAACTTTTACCAGACAAGTCGTCTGGTTTCTCAGCACATGTTCCCTTGTATCAAGAACCAAGACAGGCTCTTCACAATAAGACAGATCGAGTTCTAGTTCAAATTCCACATAGGTGAGTACATGTGCTGGGTTAGGCATGTATTTTCTCAATAGTGATACATAGAACACATCGTAATCTTTGGAGAGATTTGGCGGCATAGCCAAACAGTAAGCTATAGCCCCAATTCGTTCTAGAATTTTTAAAGGTCCGATGTACCTTCAAGAAAACATGATCTCCTACCTGAAATTCAAAATCCTTCTTTCAGTTATCGGCATAGTTCTTTTGCCTACTTTAAGCTGATTTGATGTGGGTTTGGATTAGCTTTACCTTTTTCATCATTTCCTCAACAAGTTCTGTGCCTACAAGTATTCCATCACCAACATCATCCAAACAAGTTAGTGTGCGACATCTCTTTCCAAATAACGCTTCATATGGTGCGATCTGAATACTTGAATGGAAGCTATTGTTATAGGAAAATTCTACTATAGATAAATATTGATCCCACATACCTTGATAGTAAAGTGATCAGGATCTCAATATGTCTTCTAAGGAATGAATAGTTTGTTCTGATTGTCCATCAGTTTGGGGGTGGTAGGCAGTGCTCAATCTAAGTTCAGTAGCTGGGGTTTTTTTTAATACTTTTCCCGAATCATCATGTAAAACATGGATCATGATCAGAAACAATCGATAGGGGTACTCCATGAAGTATCACTACTTCATTAATATATTGTCTTGCTAGACGTTCAAGTGGTAAATCTTCTCTTATCGCAAGAAAATGTGCTAACTTGGTAAGATGATCAGCAATGACCCATATTGCATCGTTCCTTATAGGAGTATTTGGTTGTCCCATTACAAATTCCATCATGATATTATCCCATTTACACTCAGGTATGGGAAGAGGTATCAATACTCCTCCAGGTTGTTGCCTTCTAACGTTCATTTGTTGACAAACCATACATCTTGACACAAAATCAGAAATCTCTCTCTTCATGATGTCCCATTAAAAATGATCCTTCAAATCTCTATAAATCTTAGTGCTACCTGGTTGTACAGAGAAATTAGAACTATGAGCATCATCCAACAATTCCCTTTTTAGATCAGGTATATCGGGAACAAACATCTCTTCCAAAATTTTGGAATTCAATCTTCATATATGATGTCAGTCAATTTCCCATCATTCACAGCCTTATTCTTCTTTTTATACTCTTCATCATCAGTCTGAGAACTCTTTACTCTTTCTAGAAAGGATGGTTTGACAACCATTTGAAAAAGTATTGATGTTTCCCCTTCCATGGTTATTCCCATATCCATCATTACTAGATACATGGAAATAAGATCCCTTTGAACTCTCATCTTGTTCAAAACTCCATGATCCTTTCGGCTCAAAGCATCTGCGACCTTATTTTCCTTCCTCAAGTGGTAGTATATAGTGCAATCATAATCCTCTAGTAGTTCAATCCATTAATTTTTCCTCATGTTGAGTTCATTTTGTGAGGAAAAATACTTCAATCTCTTCTGATCGGTATATATCTCACATTTTTCACCATAGAGATAATGTCTCCATATCTTCAAAGAATAGATTATAGCAGCTAACTCCATATCATGAGTAGGATAGTTTTTCTCATGATTTTTATCTTTCATGAGGCATATTCAATAACCCTATCATTCTTCATAAGGACACAACCAAGTACTTTCTTTTAAGCATCACTATAAATAAAAAATCCATCATTCCCTGATGGTAGAGTCAATATAGGAGCATTGACTAATCTTCTCTTCAGTTCATTGAAACATTATTCACAATATTTTGTCCAAAAATATTTAACCCCTTTACGTGTGAGCTTTGCTAATGGGTTATCCAATCAGGCAAAATTATGGAGGAAACGTCGATAATAACCTGCTAAACCAATAAAACTGCATACCTCGGTTATACTCATTGGTGCTGGCCATTCTTGGATTTCTCTTTTCTTAGAAGGATCGACATATATTTCATCCTTAGAGACAATATGGCCAGGAAAAGAAATATCCTGAAGCCAGAATTCACACTTGCTAAACTTCCCATATAATTCAGGTCTTCTCAGTGTCTTCAGGATAATGCACAAGTGATTTTCATGATCTTCGTAGCTTTTAGAGTATAACATGATATCATCAAAAAGTACTACTACAATGTCATAATGATATTCCTTGAAAACATTGTTAATTAGATCCATGAAAACAGAGGGTGCATTAGTCAGCCTAAACGACATTACTGTAAACTCGTAATGCCCGTACTTGGGTTGAAATGCTTTTTTCAGAATGGCTTCCTTCTTCACACACAACTGATGATATCCAGATCAAAGTTCAATCATTGAAAAAAATTGAGCTCCATGAATGTGGTTGAATAAATCATCAATGCGAGGTAGGGGATACTTGTTCATTATTTTCATAGAATTGATCTCCTTATTGCCAATGCACAACCTCATAGATCCATCTTTATTCTTAACTAAAATAATAGGGGCTCCCCAGGGAGAAAAACTAGGGTGAATAAATACTTTATCAATCAATTCCTCTAGTTATTTCATTAGTTCCACTAATTCCACAGTGGCCATTCTATAAGCGGTCTTCGATATAGTCTTTGAACCATGAATTAAATCAATGGAAAACTCAATTTCTCGTTCTAGATGATGTCCATGTAAATCTTCTGGAAACACATCAATATATTCTCTAACAATAGGTACATCCCTTATTTGAACATTACTTTCCTCACCCACAGTCATTTCATTCTCTTCCTCCCCAATAATTAAATTTTGTTGAGCTAATGGGGGGTGGATCTAGATAAGAATTAGGTGGTGATGATTCTGCTCTAAAGATAAGGTGTTCTTTATCATCATCATCAAAAATAGTAACCTCCTTCTTCTTATAATAAATTTTTGCATCATGGTCTGAAATCCAATCCATTCTGAGGATTATATCAAATTCATTCATGGGTATGATGATGATATCATGAGATAAAAAACATTTATATGCCCTGATGGGAACTGATTCACAAAACTTTATAGCAATGATACATCCCGTAGGAGTTTTAACTGAAAACTCCCTTGTTAAATCAAATAGGAAATAATAATTTTCTTAGAAAACTGGGAAGATATGAAATAATGTGATGATCCAGAATCAAAGAAAGAATTGGATAAACTTGAGGAAACCATTAAATTACCTACCACCATTTCTTTTGGAACTTCAAACTTAGCAGTAGTGATTTCATAATCTTAGCATTGATCCTTTGTAATTTTCTGAGGTAAGTTCCCCTGACGGTTTGGACATTCATTTTCATAATGCCCTAACTCTCTGCAATTGTTTCATTGAACCTTGGTAGCTTATTTATTCCCCTTTCAATCACGAGCTTGGTGGCCTTTTTCACCACACTTGTTACAGACTCTCATTCCCTTCAAGCAAGTACCAGGGTGTTTCTTCCCACATTTACTGTAGGATTGATATTCAAGTTTTCCCTTCTTCCCCTTATTTCTATTTCTAGAGTGATCAGCAGATCTCTTCTTCTCTTGCTTTTCATTAAATTCATAAGACTTAGAGAATTCTTTTTCTGCCTTGATAGCACTTGAGACAATATCTTCATACGATAAGAAGGATTGTGAGACTAATTCTAGATGGAGAGATGGTTTTAAAACAACAATAAAATGATCAATATTACTTCTTGGTATTAGTATATAATTTTCAGCATGCCACGCTAACCCTTCAATGTTATCCTCATACTTTGTGACATTCTCATCCTCCTTTTGCCTCAGACTCAGAAATTGCATGTCCATAGCTGATCGATGGTCACGAGGAAATTATTTTTCTATGAAAAACTTTTTAATCTCCCTCAATTCCATATTTGATACTTCATAATCTTCCTTTGTGTTTTTAATCAATGATAAACATTGATCATGATCTCTAGTGAGGTGGTAAACTACAATGATAAATTTTCCATTTCACTACTCCCCAAGGCCTGGAATATTTTCTCTAAGGAATTTATCCATTGCTCCGCTACTAATGGATTTTTACTCCCATTAAATGTTAGTGGTTGTTGCCTCGTGAAGTGATCTAACATTGATCCTCCAAATTGTGGATCAGGGTACCCTATACGAGTAAGGATATTATTCATAACCTGAGCGAGTTATCCAAGTTTGGTCATTATCTAATCAGAACCAGTTGCATCACCAACTCCACTATAATTATCTTGAGCGGGAGGTAAATCCCTACATGTAGTGTGTGCATTGATATGGTTTACATTCCTTCCACAAGGCGCCATTTCATATAATGGCATATACTAGATTAGTTTATGAAGAGAAATACATAATTACAAACTTATAAAACACTTAACATAAATTGACAAATTTAGGGATATAATCCAAAATCTCAAAAAAAATGTTTTCTTTGAGGAAATATATACTCATAAACTCTTCATAGTGGTTTGTAAATAAAATGAGAATTATCCAAAGAATATCCCCCCAGAGTGTCGTTACCAAGAGTGCAGTATGGCCTATTGTCATGCACCAGTTCCTGTTTGAGTCTAGATCAAAGTAGTGTTATCAGGTTTTACCCCTAGGTATATATGTGCCAGAGCTGCCTCTACCAGGTCGTATCCAGACATGGATATATTATCCTAAAACACACAAAATCTCTACAATACGAATGTTCTAGTAAGTTCTTAGGTACTGATCCTCAAAGTCTACCTTAGGGCTATGTTCTCTAATTAGAGTTTATATAAATCTATCTTCCAAGGATTGTAATAAACTTCCTCTGATACCAACTATAACGACCGACCCCAGTTACCCAGAGTCGGTGTATCATTACATTACATTGGCATGATAACAAAAGTTCAAGTCTTGAAAGGCTGATTAGTTTAGTATCCTTTGAAACACTTGAAACATTCATAAGTTTTAAATTAAATCATAAACTAAAAAACTACAACAACATAGTCTCCATAGTCCACACTCATATCCCCTTAGACTATCCCTGTAGGTCGGTCATAAAATACTTCTTCACATCCTAGGAATAATAAAACATAGAAAGGGGTGATCTCAGTTTCTCAGTAAGGATAACAATCTAGTGGAAACATTCATAAATAAGCATAATCATTTAAGGCAATGTATAACTAAAAAAAATCCTTTTAAACTTGAACGTTAGAATAATGTGGAAAAAATAAATTGAAATAATTCCATTTACTTATTCACATGGATATTCTACTAGTCGAATAATCACATGCAATATCAATAACCACTTTCATAATGATGGAATGCATAATTCTAGACTATCATAACCACATACTCAGGCCTTGTGCCAAGACTACAAATATGATCTTGTCAATTCCTTGTGCCAAGAAATTCGTTTTCCACAATGAGACCTACCAATGCATCGAGGAGCTATAGCGGGCTCCACCCGTCACATACTAAGTCCAATGCATTACTCATATGAAATGGTTTAAACATAACATATAAATTCGTATTAAATCTAACATACAAAATTTCAATAATTTATCCATAAACCATAAATGGTGTAAAAATAAAACATCCACAGTAAAAAGTAACACAAAACCATCAAATGAATATTGATGTTTTGTATCATAATAAATCAACTTCAAATAATCTTAAAATCCATCAAAGGATGTTGACATAGATTAAATCAAAACTATTTGAGAGAAACATCTCTTTTTTTTAAATCATTTAAAAGTCACATAATTATAAAAGAAAACATTTACTCTAAAAATCTGCTTATAACCTTGTAAGTGAAGCTATGACGATTTTACAACAGTAGAAAATAGCCGCACCCACCGTATAAGTTAAAAAATACATTCTTACCTTAATTCTGTCAAAAATGTTTAAAAGGACCTTGTTTGGAAAAAGACGGAAAGATTCCTTTTTAAACATCTTATAAAAAGTCAAAAAGGTTATAAATGACTTTAACCCATATTCTATAAAATAGTAAAAATGTTATGAGATATATTTTTATGAAACATGGATGTGGATGATAAAGAGGTCCCAGAAGATACTTACGTAAAAACAACCTCACATAACAATGATATTGTGAAATTAACCATTACCTTGTAATTTTCCTTGGTCGACGTTATGTTAAACTCCTTTATAATGGTGAAATAATTTTTATTAAAATATACAAGAATCATATACATTAATATGATATCATATATGATCTTATAACAATGTTTTTTAATAATACCTTAGTATTATCATTGTTTCGGGTGTTAACCGTTTCATTTTCCTTTATATTCTTTGTTCTGTGAGTCATATTTGTTATGGATGGGATTAATCATATTTATATCCATAATTATATCATGTCTTGAAACATTATTTTTAATCATCTAAAGAAAATTAGTCTTGAATGTATACGATGGGGAATGAATCTCATCGTGTTCGTGGAGACGGTAATTCGTACGTACGTACGAGCAACAAAATCATTCCTTTGATATTAAAATAATATATAATTTGATTCTATATAATATATACAGAATCATTATAATGTTATATTTATTATTTACATTAATTACACATCATTATTATACCCATCCAAAAAATAATTTATTGAATAAAAATAACACCACGACGTGGGGATGGTAATCAGTACGTACGCACGTATGGTGACATGTCATTCAAAGGATGGATGGAATAATTAATATGGATGTACCATATTTATAGTAACATCACATTATATATAAGATATTAAATTTATTATTTTAGAATGTAAATAACAAATAAAGAATAAGTGTAAGTAGAAAAGAACATGAAAGACGTGTTGAGATATTTACCTCTTCTTCGAGTTCTTTATTTTGATTTGATCAAAAGGGATCTAGAGGTTGGCTTTCTGACAAAAGTAAGGACTCTAGGATGAAGTTAGAATAGTTTATAGGGTATTTGGGTAGAGTTTGGTCGATCCAAATGGATTTGATGGTGTGAATTAGAGTGAAGGGGGAGTTCCCTTTTTTAAGAGGGGTGAGAGGAACCTTAGGAAAAGTTAGAAATATTATTTTATAATAAAATAATTTTCGTTTATAATGGATCAAAAATGTATTATTTAAAGGTTAAGGTGGTTTTGGGTCGAAAAACACTCAACCAATAAGTTTTAGACAGTTTTGGGTCATTATATTAACTTTATCCTTTAGATTTAACTCTGAGTTATATAGTTTGATATTTACCATGCCTCTTTGTATTTTTATATTAATTGGTTAATAAACATGATATATACATCCAAGATAACCCAAATGATTAATTAATGATACATATATCATTATATAAGTCTTTTTGTTGAACCGTAGAATTTTAGGACTAGAATATTAATTAATAATATAATATTTGTTTTAAAAATTCTTTTATGTCAATTTTGACACGATTTGGTATTTTGTTTTTTCTAAATTCATAAAAGCATTATTACTTCGAAAAAAATTAATTTAACCGAACCTAATATGTCTTATTAACCTATAAAATTAGTGGAATTAATAAAAAGTTTCAAATTACATTTATTTGGATATTTATAATATCAATTATTTTAATATTTCATTAATTATGTAATTACTACATCACCATTGTGTCATAAATAAAATAAATTATTTAATCTATAAAAATTATAAATAAAATATCATTATGTAGGAAATATTTTTGTCTTTATAATTAATATTTATAATACAATTTATCTTATGTATAACCCTATATTTAAAATGTTTTAGTTATAAAACATTGATTTTAACTCTTTTAACTCTTCTTTAAATAAAATAATAATAAGTGTTCTAATCTAATCCAAGTGGACCCAAGAGGATCATATTTTATTAATAATGTTGTTTTTTTCGATTTATACTTAACCAATATAATTAGGACATGTGTTAGGGTAATAATAATATCATTTTTACCCTTAATTAACTTATTTACTTTAAACCGTGGTAAATAAAAGTAAAAAGCTACTATTCACCAAAATTTATTTTTATCCTATTAAACCACATTTTACTCCTTGATATTAACAATGTCTCTCAGATTTTTGAAATTCCACTCACATAAGCGATAATATTATGTTTTATGTGAATTTGAAAATTTTCATAGGAGGTGGGTAAAAGACGGTGAAAAGTTCTCTAAAATTTTTATATATCTAAAATTATTATAAACCGACTCCAAGGAATTACATTGAACTTATATAGGTATTTTTTATCTATTTGACATAAAATAAATTTAAATAAAATAAATAATTATTTAATTAAAATTTCGGTTTTAAACTATAACTCAGTGTTTATCACTATTCATCAAAAAGTGAAAGTTTGCAGAAAAATACCAAAAATTCACCCTAAGATAAATTTGATATTCCGATCCAAAAAAGAAGTCCATTTTGAATGATAAAATTTATAATATTTCAAAATTTTGGTATTACTATTCATAACGGCTAGTTTGATTGGTTGTGGTGTGTGTTAGATCTCGAAGTTGCGTACAACACACGCTACAATATTATTCCAAGAGAAGCGTACCGTGGAAGCTTGGGGTGTTACATAATATTTTCAGAAGACTTTTTTCATCAAAAATAGATTACATATATATATTATATGTTTTAATGTAAAATATAATTTTTATATTTTAAGAAACTAAAATATAATATGTGGAGTAAACATTTTGGATCAAAAAATTCATATTTTGTATGATGTTTCATATTATATTTTCATTGAAAAAAATTATCATATTAAATACATAATCTTAGTTAATATGGGATACCGTGTAATCATCCATAGCTCAAATTTTATTAAATTAAGCATTTCAGAAGGACTTTTAAGGTGTAAAATTAATATACGCATGTCCCAAAAACCATTTTTTTCCTTACTCTTATGTAATTCCATCTTCACCCCTCGCCTAAAATTATTTTACAAGGAAATGACCAATATTTTCACCTATAAAAGAGATCACTTCCACAGACATCAAACAAGTATATTATTTTAGATTACACCTGGATAAATTTCAATTATATAAAACCCCAATATATTATTATGTAATTATTTCTAGAATAATACGATGGTTGATAGAGTGTACCACATTAGGAACCAAGATGAAATGAATGGTGTTATTCTAATTTTTTATTTAAATATGACTATTATGAACAAGATATTGGTTACACATGTTTGTATATGAATAAATATATTAGTCAATATTTATAGAATTTTATTTAACTTAATAAATAGAATAATAAATGATTTTTAAATGATAATAAAATCATTTGTATTTAAAATATAAATTATAATAAATATATCATTAAGTAATTAATATTTTTTATATTAATAGATTAAACTAATAACTATTTATAAATGATTATAATTAAATTTATACACTATATATAAATTTAATTTCATCTAAATTCATTTTATTGTTTTTATTAGGAATAAGATGATGATAAAATAACATTATTATTATAAAATACATTTTATAAAAAAATATTTTCCTTGCATTTTTTTGAATATAATATATTTTATTTTAAATTATTTTGAAGGTTTATTTTAACAAATCAAAATAGTTTTTGAAATTATCTTTTTAAAAAAATATTTGAGTAAATATTTGCGAAATTCTCAAAGGACTAATTTTTTAGTAAATAGTTAAACATGTGATATTTTATGAAACTACCAATTCATTATTTTACATAATGTAATTTAAAAGTTCCATTCTATTTTGGATTTTGTCTTATAATAAAATAATATAAATTTTTTTAAATAAATCTTACTAATCTCATATGAATCATTATTATATTTTATTTTTATAAAAGTTTTTTTTAAGTGTGAAAACACATTTCTCTGAAAATTTATTTTATTTTTGATTTGTTAAATTATATTAAATTTAATTTATAACACTTCTATAAAATTAATAATTAAATATGTATATATATTTTCAATCAATATATTTTTCATTAGTAGTAAACACCATTTTATTTTTTTCATTACTAATAACAACCATTGTAAAATATTATCACTATGGAAAAAGGTATAATGGGTTAACATTGATAGAAAAATATTTCAAAATGACTCAAAAATAAACCTAACAAACACCATTAATTAATTTTAAGATTTTATTTCATCCACCCAAATCCTATTCATGATATTCTAGAAATTTGATATCCTTTTCCTTTAATAATGAACATTAATTTCTTGTTTTTTATAAAGTTTAAATAAAAAATGTCACATTGATTATTTTAATATATCAAATACGTTTTTATAGGGATAAAATTTAGTTTCTAATGGTAATAATTATAATTTTAAGTTGAATTAATTATTTTTATGATATTTTTTTATTTTATTTTTTAGTAATGGTATAATTACCTTGAACTCTTACACGACATCAATGTAGGGAATGTACAAGAAGTAAAATAGGAATATAAACTAATTAAAAATAACAAAATGTCATATTTTTTTAAAAAAATTATTACCTTAAAAGATTTGTTTCATAAAAATAATGTATAAATTATTTTAAAATCATTTATAGTAGAATTTTATTTTTATCATAATAATTTTTAAGTCCAATTTTATGAAGACTATTGAAAATGACATTAAAAGGTTTGTAATTTTTAAATAATATTTATAAATCATTCTAAAACTATAAATATAAAATAATAATAAAAATAATGTTAAATTTTGTAGGATAACATGAATGTTTAATTAATATTTCACTTGGGTTTTTTTAAAAAGAATTTCATTTCAATTGTGGATTATAATATTTTTTATAATCGTTAAGCTTAATCATTAATAATGATGTTGTTTGAAATATTCAAGGAATAAAATATAATTACATTTTTATTAATATTTTTGGATGATTTTATTTCTATATTTTAGCCATTATATATGATTATTTGAAATGTTGGATTCATTTTCCTTCATTTTGAAAAATATTATATATTAAAATATCGTCTATTTATAATATTTCCACCCAATTCAAAGAAAAAAGGTCCCAAATTCTACTATATCAATTGCACATCTAGATCTATTTATCAAAACAAATACCTAACGAAATCACTTCTTAATCATCATATTCATTTTATATGGGTTATAATATAACCAAATGAACTACTAGAATCATTAATTGGTAAGCCGAAGGAGGTTTCCTGAAGAATTGGTATAACTTTTAACTAAGAATTTTCATATTTATTTCATATCCCACCTCATATAAATATACTATAATAATGATGTTATTATTACTATAGTTTCTTAATTATATCAAAATGTTTTTATATTAATGTAACAACAATTTTACAAGGTATGGTAAATAAGGAAATCTCTCATGAGTATGTGTGTATAACTTCCTCCACGAAGCCATGGGTTTATTTTTTCCTAATCTCTAAATAAGGATGTTTATTATGATGAATTTAATGAATATATATAATATTTCTAACATAATAAAGATTTAATAAGGATAATATATTACTTATCATCAAACTCTTCAATTTGTCGTAAAATGATAATATCGTTTGATTATATGTATAGACAACCACCACAAAGGAGAGATGTTATTTAGTATTTATATCTATCATTAATGGATGAATATAAAATTTTATTTAAGGATGAAAATTGATAATTATTTTATTATTTATATTTTATATATGAACCAATATTTACGCATTTTACCTTGGTCAAAAAAGAAAACATGTTTTGGGATTATGAACTGATTGTCCTCAAAACATCTGACGTGAACATAAATCATTTTTAATTGAATAAATCATGTTAATAAATTAAATAAAATTAATAATTATAATTTAATAATCATGAAAATTTTATCAAACAAGTATAAAAATATTACAATATTATTATCCTTGAGTGACATAATGTAGAAAATGATTCGATACATGAGGTAATGGATTTTTAATCTCAATTTACATTCTGTGATAGATATATCACATTCTACTAATGTTTAATTTATTATGGGGTATATAATCCCATATTTATATAATTTAAATATAATTTCCAAAAATTTAATTTTTTGAAAAAATATTCATTAATTTTTCGACTTTAATTGACATTTTATTTTTATGTTTCCAAAGCAGTAATGCATTTCCATTTTAACCCTTGCTTTAATTTTTTTTACATTGAATATCATTATCCTCCATGTACATGTACATAAAATGTTTAAATAATATTCTTTTTTATTATTTATATATTGAGAAATTTTACTTTCAACAAACATTTTAGATTTTATAATTGTCTTTGAAAATAAATTTTTGATATATTTTTGGTACGACTAACATTTAAATTTTTACAATGGTATGAAAAGAATATTCAATTTTATTATATTTGGAATGATAATTTTTTTGCACTATCATGAGTTTTCTTTTATTTTAAGCACCATTTAAAATTTTCTAGGGTTATTTTTAAATATAAAATTTTTCATAATATTTTATACATTTTGTATTTAATATGTTATCAAAAGAAAATTTTATTTTACAAATATTTTAAAATAAATGATTGAAATTTTTAAAAGGATTTTTCTAATATATGAAAATATTTTAATAAGTTTAATTATTTATTAGTGATATAATCTAATGATTCCATCTACCTTATTCCTTTGTATGGATTATGATCATGTTGTTATTTTTATTAACTTGGGAAATTATTAAAATTTCATATCATAGTTTTTCAAAATGAATGTATTTGTCGATTTAGTATTATATTGTTATTAATTTCATTCATATAAAGAAATCAATGGTGATTTGAATTTTATAAGTCGGGCCTAGAAATAAATATCCCCGTCATGTATCAAAATCTATTGTGACACATTCAATCTTAGGTATCTAGTGTATTCTTACCAAATTATTTCTGATATCATAATTGTAGGCCTTGAAAATATTTTTATGATTACATGGAAAAAAGTCTTCATGATTTGATTATGATATCGACATTATGAAATACATCATTATGAAGTTAGTTATTATTATCAATTTCATTATTTATATTTTTATCTTTTCATATATATCATTTTATAATGGTTGGTGTTTTTTGGAGTTTTCTTATTTTATAAGATTAAAAAATAATAATCGATTTAGTATAAGTTTATGATATTCTATGGGTAATATAATTATTTGAATGGATAATAATTCATTTTTACATGAAACCATCATGTATGTTGATTACTTATTTATGATTTCATATATGAATTTTTTTTAAATACTTTTAAAAAAAATTCAACAGTATAAGATTCATGTAAACATCAAATTTATTATGGAAAAAGGAAAATATACTAATTTTTTTTCATGAATTTATCTTTTACTAAACATTATCATTTACATTTATAAACCATAATGTTATGTTTTTTTTCATGCCATGTTTTAAAATTTCTTCACAGGGCCTAAGGATGTGAATGAATTATTGAATATAAAATGATGGAAAATCTTAAATGAATCAAAAGTGTTATGATTGGATACATGAGTGTAATCATAAGAACAATTTTTTTTATAAATGATTTGGACTGATTATGCAGTATGAAATTTTGAGTAAAATGGGAAAATTCCCCATTCAATGAGAAATAAATCAGTTCTAATATAAATATATATAGGTATTCTTAATTACATATTTGTATAGACCAAAAAATATTATCCAGGATGTAGGTGAATTGATATTTTCTATTAAATTTATACTTATGGATGTAAAATATCGGTAAATTTAGATGATTGAAATCTAACATGTTAAGAGTATTATTTTAGCAATGGATCATTTTGTATGGGTCTAGGGAAGTACAATTGAAATCAAAGGAATAGGTTAGGTAAAATTATGATTTACGATGATCATGATATTAATATTTTAAGAAATTTATATTCCATAATTGTTTAATAAGTCTTAGAATGATCATATTTTTGAGAGAATAGATACCCTAATTGGGAATTTAATGTTATGGGATATGAAGAGGATTAAATATATTTTGGGACATAATTATTGTAATATAATAGTTTTGTTTAGTATATTCTCTAGTGAAGTGGTAATTTTTGTAACATTGTTTCTATATTTTTTAGAGACATTATTAGATGTATTGATACCCTTTAGGGTCAAAATGATCTATGTTGATATGGTAAGTACTGAAAATTTGATAAAAACGTTATTATTTATTTGGAACATATAATTTACCATATAAATAACCATAGGTTTGAAAATTATTATTGTGGTTGTGTGACTAATTATATATTTGAATATGTTATCAATATTGGGAAAATTGTATTATTAATGTAAATGGGAAATATTTTGTGAATGATGATATTTTGTTTTTAGAATAAATTATGGATTATCTTTTGGAAGAATTGATGATTAAATTTTTGGTTTATGGTGATTTGAATAATTTATAGGAAATATTATTATATTTTTAAAATTATATAATTAAAGCATATAATTTTTTTAAAAAATCTAATTTATGGTTGATTAATGTTTTTTGGAGATAATTTCAAATTACATTCAATGGAATTTATATTCAAATGTTCATATTTTTTGGTATTCAACTTCACATGGAATATTTAGAAGAGTTTTATGGTTAGTTACTTTTAAAATTCTCAGTTTTAAAATGTTCAAAAAAATTTTGTCTTACATTAGATGTACATTAATTTATAATATAATATATTTAGAATTTATTTTTACCATTATATAGATGATAGGTTCTATGTAAAGGGTAATGATTTCTATATTTATATAAGATATTTTTTTATTTATGTTATGGTATCTATTTTTAAGGGTTACGTAAAATTAACCTAGTCACTACATATGGGAAGGGTGGATTTTTGGGAGGTTGCATAATGATAATAACCTATTTTTAATTGTTTTATAAAGTTATCCTTTAATTTACAAAGGTCATGTAATGGTAAATCTAGTTCTACATAAGAGTAATCACCCATATGTAAGTGTTGGATAATGATGCATAAATGTAATAACGAGTTTATAAAGGTAATGTAAGGTTAAAATTGTTTACCCTCATGAGAAAACTATTAGATGCTTATGGGGAGAACCATGTTTCCCTTATACATTCTTATTTTTATATTCACGTTAGTTTAATCCTCATTTATCATTTTCTTATTCAAAAATCGATCCTATAATTCATTTTTCAATATTTTAAAATCCATAAATCAGGGGAATTCATTTCCTTGACTTGTGTACTATTCATAACTCAAATTTTGGATGGGTTAAATGCTCCACATTTGTTTTTTTATGTTTAAAAAAATTTTATTTTTATTTGGGGTTTTAGATATATAAACCAGAGAACATGGTTCTTTGTTTTAAAAATACCCGGCCCTTATTACACATTGGTCTGAATTTTCAATTATGTTTGGGATGTCTATGTAACCTTTCAAAAATATTTGAAAATACTTCCATGAAAAAATTTCTTTTATTATTTCGGTTCTCATGTGTGAAATATCATACTCTCTCCGTTTTCCTAAGTGAAATGTCTTTAAATAGATAAATTATTGGTATTAATTTTTATTTTCTCAGCACATTATTTAATTAAAAACCGTTTCAAATATATTCTTTAAATATTTGTGAAAAAATGTCTATGAATCCTACAATTGTAATAACACCAAATTATCATATAATAATCAATAATTGTCCAATGTTTACCTGAATTTTGTTCAAGAGGGAAAATTTATTATTATAGATTTTGTTTATTCTTCCATTATAAATAAAATAATTAGAATAAGATATTGGAATGCATGGTATGATGATTTATCCATTCAGTATAGTGATTTTTTTCAGGTGATGAAACTATTGAAGAACCTTGACATTGACATTGATAATATTAATTATATATATTCCTTACGATTTGGAGCATTTGTATGTATGTGATTCATTGGTATTCTTCTAATTTTTGAGTAATTTTTTACCAAATAAGGTAGTGATTTTTTTGTAGCTCACATGAAAAGTACATTATGATTGATTATGTTGTAATTATAGGGTATCTTGTTACCATGCTTCATGTAGATCAAATTATATTATATATTGATAATAATTTATTATGATTTAAAGATTGACCTACCTAATTATATTATTTTAATATTGTGTACATTCATTAAATGTAGAGGTATTACCATTATTACCGATAATTCGTGGACTGTAATGGTAGAATATCCCTTAGAGGGCGGGTTCACATGATGTGTTTAAAGGTTGATGGTAGAGCTATGAACAATGAGGGAGCATGATATCCTTATGACCAATCCTAGAACTCGATGGCCTTTGGATTCCATGTTAAATGATTACAAGTCAGCCTTGTGTTCTAAACTGAATGTTTATTCCTTATGGATATCAAATAACATTTACATATGTTTCCCTTATGGCCTTACTAACAACATAATTACTTATGGATACCATGTGACATGTTAACTACTTGTCCTTATGGCCTGACCTGAAACATGATTCATTATTACTACCATGTAACATGTTCACCCGCCATGTGGATAGTTCTTGATCACATAAAAAATATTTTGATTTTTATTCTATCATGTAGATAGTGTAGGTATCAATGGGGATCATGGTGAAATGGTTAGGACACCGAAAATAGATATATTATTGTATCATATTACTTAGTAATTTATTGTTATCAACGAATACACATGTTATAACCAAGAATATATGTTAAGGATGAATTAGTGGTGGATTATGGTGTTTTTTTACTCACATGTTCCCAAAGCATCTCAATGGACATGTTGAATTCAAATATATGTTATAGTTAATGGAAAGGGGTTTATATTATCTAGGGGTAGTGAATCATGGTGGAAAAATATTTATCATGAAAAACAATGATGTCTTCCAAAATAGTTTCATTTATCTACTTTCACCATTTATACCATGGTTCATCCTACCATAATGAATTGTTGATTTTCTTACATGTATTCCATTAAATTTAATGAGTTATTCCTAGGAGGAATATACCATTAGTTCTGGTTATCCTCCTAAGATAACATTTGTGTGATCCTACGAAATGATTAGTATATTTCTTAACATTTTTTGAGTTTAACTATTCATTTGGAATTTCGTAACAAATTTCACCTTAATGATGCCGAAATGTTTCTCCTAGGGATTAGAAAAGAGTTTTAAAATAGGTTTTGTAGTAGGTTTTAATTGATCATGATCATTCACCTAATCATGTCATTTAGGATTTATTGAAACTCTCGTTGGAATTCATCTATATAGTTCTTATTCTATGAGGAGGATTATCCAAGAATGTTGTGGTCCATGCTTGGGATATTCATCTTCAGAACACATTATCATTCAATGGAATTAAATTACTGTCAGGGGATAATGAATTGATTGATATCATTGAGGGGATATTTTTTCTAGTTGAGAATCATGAGTCTTATCAGGTCAAACTATCATGGTTCAATGTAGATCTCTGATATTATGGAAGGTTCAAGGGGAGAATATTGTTGTCAGTCTTCTTCATGTTTCCATTGGATATCCCAATAATATTTCTAGATGATTGAATATAAATGTAATGTAATCAAACTAGTGTAGATGAATGCTTCTAGAATAGAGAGGTGGGTATTTGGAACAACATATGGGAGGTGGGGGTTCTTATTGATTTAACTGAGGTCTGAGTGAGTATTCTCAAAAATGTTTTTAAAAACCTCAGACCAAGTCATAGTGATTCAAAAATATGTGACACAAAAATTTATTTTAACTAGATATTTGAGGTTAGGCTACCAAAATGGAATTTTGTAGGCTAAATATCAGACCCAGGGATTCCGATGTGGTCCTCAGTAGCATGAAATTTTAATGATTTTTTTAAAATACTAGCTTAATATATTTTCATCCGACATTGATTGAAAACATAGATATGTATGATTTATATCACCCATGGGAAACTGTTCATGATGATATATTAGTGGGTGATGGATGTACCTAGATTTTTTCTAGACATGAGACAACATAGGATTATTATAACATAGATTTTATGATTTTATTATGTAGTAGGATCAGTGGTATCCACCTCAACCATTACTCTAATTTTGGATCACTATTAGGATATCTTCTTAGATAACATCATATGTATTCCCTCTGAGTGGATATTTTACTTTAAGATATAATTCGTGAAATTTCCACAAAACATATTTGAAGTCATATCCTGATATATCAGTAGACCCATAGAATGTAGAGGTGGTATTATCCTATACTGATACCAAAAACATGTTGGATATCATTTCCTTTATGTCATTATTTACATATAGTCCTTGTCTTATCCATGAACTCTTCTATTTATCATCTCTAAATATTTCCCTAAAAATGAATGGGTTGAATCCATAATAGTCTGGCAATTATAGGGACGTTTTTATTTAACTAAATCATTTGATGACTATAGAAGTAGTGTTGATTCTTTCAATGGCTGGAATTGGATATTTCCTATATTACAATTCATCTAGATTTTGTTAGGGGTAGTTTTATTGAAGATAAATTGGGTAGTATCATCAAGGTCATGTTAGCAATGACCCCATGAGAGGAATGAACATACCCATTTCTTGTAGCCATCAAAATTTTTCCATGCATTGAAATGTTAGTGATACTATCTATTTTTTGAGAGGTTTTGGGTCTACATATAAAATAAAAGACTCTGATATATCTTCTAAAAATGGGATATTAATTTGAGTTTGGGGAACAGGGTAGATTACTTGTAGATATTTGAATTTGAGAATTCATATAAAGTAGTTAATGGTGAAATACTTGTATATTCTTTTACCAGTCAGACATAAGTAGCTCTATTGCTTGGGGAATAAAATTTATAAGAATAGTTTAACATGATTAGTTTATTTTTCGACTAGTTTACTAATGCATTCATGGAAAAGTGATCAATGGAATGTACTCAATTATTGAAAACCTCATGTTTAATAAATCGAGTGAAGTGTAATCATTAATCAAAGACAATGTTTTAAATGAGATATGGACATATTGTAGGTGGAGACCTAATTCCAGGGTGGATGATGGATGAAAATGATGTGATTAACTTACATGGGAATGTTATAGTCAATGATTCCATTAAGGAACAATTGATTAGTGACTTTCATACTTCCAGTGTGGGCATAGCATCATGAAGGAAGAAATGACATATCATTACTTCAAGTTTCTTCTTTAGTATCATTGGAAGAATAGAGTCAGTTGAGGATTTTTCCCCCATTTCCTTACCTATCATATCATGAAGCTTAAGAATAGACATCTAGGATGATTTCTCTACGAAATTATTTTTTCCCATACTGAATGGGGTGGATTGCATTATTCAATTTGTGAAGGGGTTACCCTGGACTCTAAGAATTTCTGATTTTGAGGGTGATTGTTTTGAAAATAATGAATGTCTCCCATTTTCTAATAATAATTAAGACTCAATCAATAAATTATCTCATATATCTATATATATATGTGAGAATGTATTCTTCAATGGATTACCCTATAGAATTACAACTTTTAAAGACATGTGTTTCCTGTTAATATTTTCAAAAGGTTTACAGTATGCCTTAGAGACTCATATGACATTGAGAAAAATGTAACATCTTTAGAAATAAGTACTATCAGATTAGATGATTAACAAACTAAAATATATGTTATGGTCTATTGTTATGGAATATAGATCATATTGTAATAATCAACTAACCTTGGTTGAGTTTTCATTCAAAAATTATTTATTTTTAGTTAAAATGGAACCATATGAGGATCTCTATGGTAGGACATGTTGTTGCCACATAGATGGAATGAGCCTGTAGAGGTGGAGATTATGGATCCTTGTTTGGATTAGGATACCTCTAAGAAATTACAACTACCACCTTACATGATCATCATAGAAAAAATTACGAAAAAATATAATTCCAAATATAGGTTAAACCGTTGGACTATTCAATAGAAAACAAGTTTTTTATAACAGTGAATCCTTGGTCAGGACATCAATGATTAAGAATGAAAGGGAACCTAGAACCATGATATTTCATATCATTCCAGATAACCAAATAGATTAGAATAGTGGAGTATTATATATTTATTCCTCTTTAATATCAATGGATGAATGATGTGTTTCATGTGCCTCATCTATGGATGTACATTTCCAATCCTACATATGTTGTAGATAGTTATAATATTGTTTCATAGTCTGGCACAACATATGTTAATTAGAAAAATAAAATTATAGAGTATAGTGTAAATGTATTGTATTGGAATACGTTAGAACTTTTTCTAATTTTATTCCACAATAGATAGATCAAAGAGAAGAATTAGAAGTATAAGACATATATTTAGGCTTCTTGGTCTAGGTTGTTTGATCATAAACTCTATAAATACCTCTTATGGATAAGAAGTTGTTAAATGTAGAGAATTATAATGCTCTCCGTTTCTAACTATTCTTCCCCCTTTTATTTAATTTTTATATCCATTATGTGAAAATATAAAAAAAATTAATCGTTATTTTTACCATTAAATAGAGCATAGGGTTTAATCAATGATAAATTAATCCTACCATTAAAATAGAATATTTTTTGGAGTTATGTAAATGAGAATTTGTTATGGGTAATATAGGGGTAACTGTGTCACTGTTCAAGGGTATAGTTGACTTTTTAGGTGTTTTGAATAGGTAATATCATGTTTAAAAGGCATTGTAAAGGTGATATGTAATCATGAATGTTTTTATATGGACAACTCTAGTGTTATGTGTGAGTGACCACCATTGTTAATGGGTTGTTCAAAGATTAGTATGGATAGTCACATGTTTTTATGTATCGGATAATGAAAAAATTCATTTGAATCATATGATAGCTATGTGATTTTGAATGTTAAATACATTTCACCCTGATGTAGTGTACTTTTTTGGTATTATGGTAGTTTTTAACCAAGTTAATAATTTTCATCTATCTCACTGAAATCAATATTTTTTTAAAAAATTATTAAAATTATGGGAAATCAATTATTTATCTTCAAAAAAATAACTGATATTTTGGAAGGTTTAAATTATCCCCCTTAAATATTTTATTAAAAGAAAAATTTAATTTTTACTTTAATTTTAGTTTTCAAGGATGTGAACCTATACACGGTATGATTTCTTTTAAAAATAATCTAACCTACATATACATTATTTTTGATAACCTCATGATTAATCAATGTGTATAAGCTCATTAAAAACGATCTTCAATGTCTTATTTACACAATCCGATGTTCTTATTTTGATTTACAATCATGGAATAACCCTCTCTATCAGATTTACAAAGGTAAAATGTTTTTAAAGAGATAGATTCCATGTAGTAATTTATATTATTTATTCTAATTATTTCATAATCTAATTGTGAAATAATATTTTCAAAATATTATTTGAAAGAAATTTTAAAGATTCCTAAAATGTTAATAATTCAAAATTATTAATAAATAATAATTAATTTTACTTCCATTCCATTAGTTTATCCATGAGGGATAAATCATTTTCTCATTTGGTTTTAATATTTTTTAGATAATAAGATAATTGGTATTAGTTCTTGGAATCCTTTGAAATAGAATTAAACTAATAAATACACATGCATGTTCTAGGTAATGACACTCACGAATAAAATTTATGTTGACATGAACAAGATTGATGTATGATGTATCTTACTATTTTGGTCCCTTAGATTCACTTGTTACCTTGGAATGAATCTCGTGTTGGTGTGTCTTGTTATTTATGCATGATAGTGATATCTTGTGGGTTTTTGTAACCCATGAAACCCATATAGTACGATTGATTTAATAATAATTTCTAGTGTATCTCATTACCGTGATTTTATATTTATGAGATGTTTAATATATTTCTATGAAATTTTCTGGATCTTATGGCATGCTCAGCCTTATTATACTCTACCCTAATGTGAATAATTTCTACACCTTTTGAGGTGTTATCTTTGATACTTTGAAATATTAGACTATCATGAAATAGTTATTCCAAAGAGTGTGACTTCCGAGGATATGTGGAAATGATGATGATGGACCCATACACAGGGAAGGGTAATGAAAACCTTAGGGACCAACTTAGAACTCAATTCATTTTGGATACTAACTATGATGTTCACCAGTTAGCCTTGGGGACCCACCCAGAACATGATTCCATGTGGATAACAAGTAACATAATCATTATTAAGACTTATATCTTGACTAGAATCTCAATTACTTATAGACAAAATGTAATATGTACACTATTCATCCTTATGACCCAGCCCAAAAGAAATGTTAGTTGGATAATTAGTAACAAGTTAACCATTTATGTATCCATCTCTTGATCAAATATAGAATCATTTGATTATATTTCTAGTATAGAACCAAGTCCTGTATAGTGAGATCTTATAATGTACTAGTTAGAGCATGATTAATATGTGAATGATTTTATATGATTTCATGTTCATTTTTGTTATCATGATTTACACCTGCTATAATTTTCATGTATGTTAGGGATTCATTAGTGATGGTCTACTAGGGTTTGTTACTCACAACCTGTAAAAAATAATCAATGTGCATATAAATTTCATGTATAGTGATCTAAGTAAGGGAATGAGGCTTTCTGTATGCAGTTAAAAAGTGAAAACTATATTAATTATCATTACCCATATGGATTCTATAGGATTCCACAAAGTTTACATTTAACTGACTACACCTTCTAATTTTGGTTTAGATTTCCAAATTAAGATCATAGTTTATTTACGAGTATGAAATGATTTAAATTTTTTATTAGATAGTTCTACATTATATTCCACCATGATAATTTTTGCATTTTTTTGTTTTTATGTTTATAGTTCATGGATATGATTACCTAGTGTATAATATCCCCATTGAAAACATTTGGACACTTTCATATTTTCAGTAGCCTCTTATATATAAGGATACATTCATAAATTATTAGGGCTCTCTAGATCTGACCTTGTGGTCTAGGTATGGGTGTTGTACTAATTATAGAATGATTTTTATTGAACTTTTTTGTCACTGTTATGAATATATAGATTAATATATTTTTCCTTCATATGAATGTTTCTTCATATTGGATATTATCATTAAATGTACTATCCTTTTATGGTTTTTATTAATAGATATGAACATGGTAAATAAATTGTAATCCTTTTATGGTTATTATGATTTATTATATATTAATTTTAGTGATTTAGTCATGGAAATTTCATCATGGTTATGACATATTGTATAGGTGGAAAACTAATCAAAGCATAAATAAATAATGAAATTCCTCTAACTAAGTGGAATGAAATGATGTGTATATATATATTCATTGTATCTCTTCCATTATGGTGACATATTTTCTCAACATGATCAAGACAAATAAATAATGTAACACTCAACAGTCATGGTATTAATTTTGAAACTAATTTTCATGTATGACTATTATAGAGGTAAATACATTACAGGTTCATGGTATCAACCTATAAATTAATTATTATGATGAATAAATATCATATTTTAGTACTATGTTATGAAGATTTCCTTTTGAGAGAAAATAATTGAAATTTTAAGGAATAAATTCGTCTATGAGTGAGAAAATATAACACTATAATATTTCAGAATGTGATTATTATTTAGAATATAAAATGTTTGAAAGAATATACCACATAGAAAAATTATTTTAAATGAACAACAATATAATATATAATTATTATTATTTTAAAATTACCATCAGGAACTAACTACTAGATTTTCTTGTAGGATTATGATTAATTGTATTATGAAAAATAAGATTAATGTTTTTTTTAATTTAATTAAGAAGAAATCATACAACGAATAACAATTTGTTATAAATGATAATAATAACTATTTTATGTAAAATATTACTTTTTATTAAAAAAAATTATGTTCGTAATGTATATTTTAAATATATTAAATTAATCACTATTGATAAATGATTGAAATGAAATGATTATATTTTACATCATTTAAAATGATATATCATTAATTTAACTGAGGATATAAGTTAATTAATGAATATAAATAAATTTTATTCTTAAAAAATACTTTTTCATAGAAAATGGTTATTATTTCATTTTATGTGAAGATATCATATTTAATTTCAGATTTTTTTTTAAATTTTATTTGAAATATTGGACATAATATTTGAAATTATTATGTAATAATTAACATAAAGTGTATTTTTGTCTTTTTTATAAAAATATAATTTCTGAGTGAATAATGAATATTACAGAAATTTAAAATATTATAATTTATTTTCCTTATATAAATTTATTTAAAGTCCTGATAATATTTTTGATTTTGTGTTAATGTTATATTATATCATATATATTAAACATTATATAATTATTCTAAAAAAATAATTTTATATGACTAATTTTATGTAACATTATTCTCAATTATACGAAAAAAAATTTCACGTATTTTGCAAAATTGAATCCTGAAAAATTGGATTATTATTTAAAATAAAGAGGGTCAAATTTTATAATGTGGATAATTTCTTTATTTCAGGTTCAATAGAAACCATGGTTAGTATTTATGAAAGAGGAAAAAGGTAAAATGGATAAAATGGGATTGAATAATATTGGATAAGGTCCCAAAATAAATCTAAAACTTTTAATTATTTCATTAGATGAGGATTTTTTACCAGAGTCATCTTATCATTAAAATTTCTATAATTCAAAATCATTTCCCTTTGGTAATTAAAATTAATTTATTTCAATTAATGGATAACTAAAAAATATCACTTTCATTCCTTTAATATCTTTAATATTTTTTCTAATGGATAATAAGAAGTTATGAATGATAATAAATTTTTATTTGGTTCATTAAATTTTTTTTTATGATAATAATTTTTTAAAATTTTTAGTGATTGTATAATTACCATCATTGCATATGAAATGCCAATGTATCTCATGTGGATGAAATAGGAATGGAATATCAGTTATTTTATGAAAATTAAATGAATTTTGTTTCAAAAAAATTATAGAGTCTCATGATTTTATGATATATCTAACTGTATAATTATTTTGAAATATTTTATATTTTAATTTCATTTTTTTCTTGGTATTTATGATGAAATTTTTAAAAATAGTTCATAAAATGACTTTATGTGTTAATTAATATTAAAAAAATTATTTTATCATTATAAAAACGATAAAAAAACCTATAATAACTCAATTTTATGTGAAATTTGATTGTATATCACTAATTTTCCTTTCATTTTCAACCTGTAATTTTTAATATTTCTTTTATTATCCTATCATATTGGAAAATATGTTATAATTCTTATGGTCAAACATAAGTAATGATCCATTTAGACAAATGTATATGGTTTAAAATGAAACCTAAAAATTTATAATATTTATTATTATAATTTATATAAAATGTATCTTATATATATTTTTATCCATGGACTTTTCAATCCATTTTACATTATTTTGGAACACTTTATATATTAGTAATTCAAATATTTTTTTCATTTCCACCCACCTCACTTGTAAAAGGTAGCATTATCTAATAACTTTCTCAAAAATCATGATCCATTTGGGACCCCAATATCTTACCAAATACCTTCCCGAAATTTTTATCCATATCCTTGAGTTTTTTCACTCACCAATATAACAACCTAGAAGGCTGTAGGTGAATGCTAGAGGATGTTTTCAAAAAAAGTGGTATAACTCCTAACTAATTATTATCTTGTTTATTTTTTTATTAAACCTATAAATAGTTGTATATATATAATATGATATTATAAATATATTATCTCATATATAATTAAATTTTATAATGTCTATGGAAAAAATCATTTTCTATATACGTTTACATCCAATGAGAAATATAAACATCACTCTTGAGCCTTTGTAGACTAATTTATACACGAAGTTAAGTGTTTATTTTTTTACCACCAGATCATATGGATATTTATTATTATATCATTAATGAATATATATTATATTAGGGAAAAACATATGAATCTGTAAATATAATACCTTACTTACCCTCTAACCCAACCATTAGTTGTAATATGATAACATTGTTCATGTATACACAAGGAATACCACATCCATGAAGTGATGTGATTCATTTTTCATGTTCTCAATTCATGGATGGTCCTAAAATTTTATTTAATTTATATATAAAAAAATCTTTTCATGATTAATATTATTGATTTATTGGATCAATTAAAAATTCTATCATTGTCATCCTACAAAATTACTTTTGGTATTATGTACTGAACGTCCTCGAAAAGGTTGACGTGAACATAATAAATTTAAAAAATAATTAAGTCACTATAATAAATTGAACAAAATGTATAATTATAATTGTTTAAGGACAAATTTTTTAAAAAATATTTATAATTCTAATATAAATTTATTATTATTTATTTATAGAACATACAAAGTGATTTAGGAAATTAGTTAAGGGATTACTCCTCTTCATTTCTGTTCTTCAAGTGTTATGTTATTTTCACCACATGTTTTATTTTGTGTAGAATATATACTACTTAGTAGAATAATTTTATCATTCATTTAATTAAAATCATATGGTAAAAAAATCATGTTATATCTATCTTCATAAATTTATATTTGATTTAAAAGATACAAAAGTGGAAATATATTTTCTAATTAAACATTGTTTTCAATTTTATCTTTTCAAAATATTTATCCCCTATATCGATTTTCATCAAATGATTAAAGAATGTTCTTATTTATAATTAATATATTTTTAAACTTCAATCTCAACATCCTTTTATTTTATTTAAAAATTATTAAATGTATTATTTTCAATTATTTTCCATTAGACTAACATATTCAATTTTTTACTATAGTTTTAGACGAATGTTCTCTTTTAGCATATAATGCATGAAAGGATTTTGAAAACATCATTGAAATTCTATAATTAAAATCATAATTTAAATGTATCCATATTTAATTTCAAAATATACAATTCCCTAATATTTTAGAATTGTATATTTAAAATTTTATGAAAATGATTTTTTTTCATGTTTTCAAAGAAGGGTTAAATTAAAATTTTAAATTGGTTTTTATATATTCCAATATCCACTGATGATTTATTTTATTTTTTGGGGGATAAAATATAATGGTATTATCTATATTTTTTATATGGATATATTATGATCTTTCTTTCCATTTATTGACTCGAGGTTGTATGGACCACTAATATTGTAGTTTTCAAAATTTAATGTTTATGTAGTTTATGGATTTTATTGTTACTGTAAAAACCCGTAAAATTCAAGGGAAATTTTTTTCTAATTTTCCTTGTGATTTTACAAGAACGCAGTTTCTGACGGCGCCTGATTCCGAGGCCCGGTGTGCCCGGAATCAATTTCCGAAGTTTGGCTCGAGTACGTTCAGTGAATGAATGAGTGGGTTTTTCTAACTTTTGAACTGGTGCTCGGAATCGAATTTTGTGGGCACCGATGAACTCACAATGCCGATATTTGCTTAAAGAGACTTTTGCTGCAGTTGCGTTTAATCAAGAGCGGAGGTTAGTATTTGGGTTTTCTTTAAATAAGAGTAATAATAAAATAACGTGTCATTCACTTTATTTTATTTCAGACGCCATTGGGAGTGTGGTGGTTGAAACCTCCTCATGGAGGTTGGAGGTGGGGCCACCACACCTTAACCCCCCTTGAGAGGTTATGGTGGTGGGGCCCACCCGAATTAAACCTCCCGTGGGTGGTTTATTATGGTAGGGACCACACGGGGCTTAACCCCCCTATTAATGGGAGGAGAGGAAACCTCTCAACTCTCCCTCATTAATGAGGGGGAGCCTCTTAATTCCTCAACTCCCCATTAAATGGGGAGAAACTCCTTGGCACCCTCCCCTCTTAATTGGTGCCAACAGACCTCATAAATTGCGTTAAAGAAATTTATTTCACCCGAACCTTTTTTTTAAAAGATTATGTAACCAAAATGGTTACATACCTCTCCCCTTCTCCTATATATAGGGATCTTGGGAGAGGGATTGGGGACGGATTCACCAAGCGACAGAGTGCTGGTAAAATACCGCGACGCCCAACACTTGGAAAGAAGCTTTTCTTCACGAACGAAGAACGCTCCACTGACGAAGAACGCTCATTTTCCTTCCACGAAATTTCTCCCCATCCGTGGCGAGACTCTTCAACGGTTCTTCTTCTTCCCCTTCATCATCAACAGATCGACGAACAAGCTCAGAAGCGGAATCGGGTAACAAGCGACAACGGCTTCACCTTCCCTTGAGTCAGATGAATGCCGGCGTCCCCCTTCGACGCCGTCATCCTCGCGACGCCATACCGCAACGAACCACGAACGATGACGCCTCTTTCCGATCAGCTTATACCCAAGGTAGGGGATTGTTTTCAATTATTTATATTTGTTCGAGAATTCCGACTTGATGATCTTCGTGGTTTGAAACCATTTGTTATCGAATTTGAACTTTGTGTTTTAAAACCAAATGATAACGAATAACGTGAGGGGGCCGGACCGCACGAACATGGCCGACCCTCCTCCTTTATTTTCGTGTTGGTTATTTGTGCTTCAGTTCGAGAAGACAAGGTGCTGACGTACCATGCAGAACCTTGCGACAAGAAAATGAGCGACGCCGTCGCGCCACGCCGTGAAGTGAAAGAACAAGGACGCGACGCCGTCGTGCCGCGTCGGAGAAACGGAAGACATCCGCAGACGGAGTTGGGCCACGGCGAAGGGGCGCGGCGCCATCATGCCGTGCCGGGGATCCACGAAGATGGCACGTTTCATTTTGGCATGTGGATTGACGGGCGATGACGAAGCAGGCTGTTTTGGCATTTGAATCCCTTCGTAGTGAAGGTGGGGTCCCGGGGGGACCATAGGCGAAGAAGGAATGAGGAATGGACAACCGGAGCGTGTCCGGTGGTCCGTGAAAGGCGGTGGCGGGTGGGGGACACCCCGCTCCGCGATTCGGCTCGGCCACGCTGGCCGAGCCGGGCCGGGCCGGGTCGCCCCGGGCCCAGACCCCCGTTTCGGTCCACTTTGGGTCAAAAGCTCGTAACATGAGATATGGGCCTCCAAACGACTCGCCGTCAGCGGCAACGCGATCCTTGGATCGATACGGTCGTTTCGGTATATTACACACAAGGTTTCGGAGAACTTTGGTTCGACCGGGTTGTTTCGTACACGAAACCAACCAGGCCCTCGGAGCGGAAACGCTCGTAACTTGAGTTCCGGACGTCCGAATGACATGACATCGACTTTCTTGATTTCCTCTAAGTGATAAGGATCTTTTCGCTTACTCCGCTCGATGTTTGGATGCCATCCGAGTGCGGTCGGGTTGGTTCGCTCACGAAAACAACCGGGCCCCTAGAACGAGAAAACCAATAACTCACAGACCGGGCGTCCGATTGACGCGTCATCTGTCTCGTTGTTTTCCTCTTGATGAGATGGAAGTTTTGGCTTACTTCCCCCGAGTTTTGGATACATTTAGATAGTGGCCGGATTGGATCGCACCCGAAATCCAATCGGGCCCCTGGAACGGAAAAACCGATATCTTTCAGACAGGACATCCGTTTGACGAACCGTCAACGGCGTTGTTGATCACATTGAGAAACGGTCCCTATGAGAATAACCTATGGGAGTTTGGGGTATAGTTGAGATACGGCCGGGTTGGTTCGCTCACAAAACCAACCGGGCCCCGGGGATGAAAAGGCTAATAACTCACAGACCGGGCGTCCGTTTGACGCGCCGACTGTTGCGTTGAGACCCCTATGACGAGGTGATCCTTTGAGATAATTCTTCATGGGACTTTGTGATACTTGGAGTATCGACCGGTAGCTCGTGGAGCGGACCCTCCCGGAGACGAGCGTGCGGAGTACGGAGACCGTGTAGACGACTGAGACCTAACGACTGCTTGACCGACTCGACTTGGAGTGAGTCGACTAGCCTAGTGGACGGAGCGCCCGGTATTTGGCGGCAGACCCACGGCGGACGGAGCGCCTGGTAGTTGGCAGCAGACCCGCGGTACTCGACTGGAGGAGTACCTCTGTTGGCTATTAGGGAGAGCGCCCGGTATTTGGTGACATACCCTCAGCGGACAGAGCGCCCGGTAGTTAGCCGCAGACCCGCGGTACTCGACAGGAGGAGTACCTCATCAGTCTTAGGTTAGTGAGAAGTACCTTGGAGTCGTGACAGGACCACTGTACACTCCAGAGATGGCGCTCTTCAGCAGTTACGGTTTCGATAATGAAAATCCTAGTTTGAGCTGAGACTTTTGACCTTTGTTTTTACCTCTTGATTGAGATGGTTCACTTGTTAGCTTATGTATATGTATGGGCATATACCTGGGTAGTGGTTATCCGATGATTTCATGATCCTTGTGTTTCATCATATTTGAGATGGGTTACATGATAACTTAGGCATATGTATGGGCATATACCTAAGTAGAGTTTATCTGTTGATATCTTCTTGTGGTTATCCTTGTTGTTTTAGTGAGAACTTGAGGGTCTCGGGGTCCCTACTGAGTATCGTTATACGCACCCTTGCACGGGCTATGCCCGCACCTCATTGTGTTGGTTTCAGACGACAGACAGTGCTGACGGAGGCCGAGTGTTCGAGGACTGGAAGGTACCCGAAGGTGGACTACATGACGAGTCAGTACCCTGAGGTGGACTACACGACGAGTCAGTACCCTTAGGTGGACTACACGACGAGACGACACACGGAGGATGTTGACGGACGAGAGCGTGGAGGAGGCTATCTGTACCCACCCTTCAGGTAGGATACGAGGAGGACGACCCAGGAGCCGCTTCTGTCCTTCCAGCTGTTATCTTTTCTATTGTACTTGTTCAGTTGTAGTTGTACTTTCTTTTGGGTTTGTATTCTGGCCCATTTAATTTTCAGCACTTCTCTTGTACTTAGCGTTTACTTTTTCCGCTTGCTTACTCTGTGGTTCTTGTTTTCTTTTATAAAGGCAATGCCTTCCCAGTTATCGGGATTTATGCCTTTGGTGCTAGTCTCCAGCCCCTAGCCTATGGAAGGCAGGCTTGGGGTTGTCACGGCATGGGCCCCGAGGACGGGTCGTGACAAATTGGTATCAGAGGAGTCGGTTCTACCGCAGAACTTATAACTCTGATATTTTCTTTCTGAGAAGCATTAGTGTTAAGGGTACGTAGTGTGGTTTTCAGTTCAGGGAGTCCAATGTTGGTGCGGGCGGCCGACGTATCTATACACGAGGACCCTGACAACTGATTTCCGACTTTTTGCACGAAAAAACTGATTGTGTGTGTGTTTTCAAAGGTTGTCCCTTAAAACAACTCAAACCAGGTCAGCTCACCAGGTATAAACATTTGACTGTGTCACGATGTTTCTTTCAGGATGCCTTTTCACGGACGACTAGCTAGAGCCCGGAGGGATGTGCGTGCTGACAGCCTGTCGAGTGACGAGGCTTCGGTACAGGGCCCTCTTGCAGTTGAGGAACCAGTGGAGGCACCAGCGGTACTACCATACGTTGGGCCACCGATGTCACCAGCTCCAGCAGTAGGCGATGCACGCTACTTGAGTGCGTTGCACGAGTTCCAGCGCCAGAGGCCACCCAGGTTCCTGGGAGAGATGGACACGCAGGCGGCTAAGGATTGGCTGGAGCCTGTGGTGAGAGTCCTCAGGCTAGTGGGGACGCCGACAGACATCATGGTGATCTTTGCTGCCAACCTCCTTTAGGCAGCAATAGGCAGGTGGTGGAGCCACTTGTTCCAGTTTTGCGACGGGATGACCTTCGCATGGGAAGACTTCGAGACCTTCTTCAGGGTGGAGTTTGTGCCAGCAGCTCTACACCCCGAGCGTGTACAAGAGCTTCTGCCTTTGCCGCAGGGTTTTCGATCAGTTTCCGAGTCATCTGTGGGCAGCAGACAGATGATGCAGAGGTCCAGGAGGACCAGACCAGTAGTTGGACGATCTCGGGTTTTAGGACCGGTGGTGAGGGGAACAGAGATAGGCGTTCCAGAAGAAGGTTGTGTTACTCATGCGGCGGAAAGGGTCACCTGGCACGTGACTGTCCGACTCCTCGTACGGTTGATCAACGGTTGTTGGAGGAGCCACCGAGACAGAAGCAGCGGCTGGTGCTTGAGCAACAGCCGAGCAGTGGACAAGGCAGTAGAGCTCCGGGAGCAGGTGGATAGGAGAGGAACTAGTGGATACGTCCCATGTACTACTAGTTCCATGTTGTTGTTGTATTCGTGTCTTTGTACTATGAGCTGCAATAATAAAAATTCACTTATCTTGTGATGTTTGCTTTCCTGTCCTTTTTGTTTGGTTGATACTGAGTAGTCCTAGTTAAGACTGTTGACATGACCCTCACATTCGATATTTCTACTGGAGGAGACCCAGTGACCTCACACTGATGCTGACAGTGTGACTCGACCCTTGGAGTCGAGAGTGACAGTTGGATCACTTGGTAGTTACGTCGAGGCCTTACGACATCATCCATGGCATGAATGCATCATTCATGTTGGGATTGACTGTATTAGGCAACGAATGTGGTTCATCCAGGTGATGAGACCAGATTTATCTTATCGGCAATGATGAAATCATAGCTGCTCTAGTGAGACTAAAGAAGGTCCAGGTCATCCAAGAGTGGATGAAGACTGCACAGTGCAGTAAGAAAAAGGAAACTGGTGCCAGTCTTAGAGACATGGGCATGTTAAATGTTTCAAGAAGTGGAAGCATTAAGGATAGATGAGTCTGCGAAGCAGCAGACGTGGTGGCAGAGCTAGGAGAGCAGTATGAGGTGGTGTACAACATAACATGCTATAACCACCCGCCTTAGTTTTCCCCGCCAGGCTCAGGGAGCTGGAGGGCGGTGGAAGAGTGCGGCTACGTGCGGTCGAGGAGTGTGACCCAATGGATCTAGAAATGATTCAAGGGACAGTTTGTGTCCACTACTAGATGCTGTAGTAACGGATGTCGATATGAATCATTCCTTTCTTTCACAAATCTTGTTCCAGACCTAGAGTTTCCGGTAAGCCGTGGACTTGACCCTCACGTCTGGAGATACCTTGGGAGGAGACTCGATAATCACACTTATGCTGACGGTGTGGTCAGACCGTCAAGGCCAGAGTTCCGATTGGAATCTCGTGGTGGCAGCGTCAAGGCCTTACGACGTTAGTTTGAGTATGGATTGGTCAATAACTGTTCATACTCAAATTGAAGGTTTTAGGCAAACGTTAGGATGGGTTTTCCTGGGTCGGCGAAATGGAAACCCCAGGCAGCACAGGATAAACTCTATCACAAGAGGGTGCGACCAATCACTCTTGAGTCGGTCAACCTTACCCTCGTAGCGGAAGTCGTTTCGAGTTCCAGTTCTAACAGGAATTGGAGACCTCTGGAGTTCGAGGATGACGATCACATCCTTATACTGGTCTCACCTCGACGAGGTTTACGGAGATGTGGCCAAGGCAAAAAGTTATCTCCGAAGTTCAACGGACCTTTCTAGGTCCTCAGCTAGGTATGCGGGGTGGTTTACCGCTTGAACCATCCACCTCAGTTGCACCAGGTGCACGACGACTTCCACGTATCTCTACTGAGGAGATACGTGCTCTACCCTTCGCATATCATCGACCATGAGGAGCTGGACGATGGCGATGGAGTGTCTTTCACAGAGTTTCCAGTGGGGATCAAGGATCAACAGGAGCGGATCCTTCGAGGATGGTCTATTCCTCGGGTGCCCTTTTTCTTGTAGTACAGGATCCTCCGGGTGAGCACACGGGAGCGGAAGGCTCATATGCATCCTCAGTACCGTTTTTATATCCCTAGATTATGTTAAGGCTTTACGAGGACGTAAATCCCTGAGGTGGGAGTAATGAAAAACCCGAAAAATTCAAGGGAAATTTTTTTCTAATTTTCCTTGGGATTTTACAAGAACTCAGTTTCTGAAGGCGCCTGATTCCGAGGCCCGGTGTGCCCGGAATCAATTTCCGAAGTTTGGCTCGGGTACGTTCAGTGAACGAACGAGCGGGTTTTCCAAACTTTGGAACCGGTGCTAGGAATCGAATTCCGAGGGCACCGATGAACTCGCAACACCGGTATTTTCTTAAAGAGACTTTTTCAGCAGTTGCGTTTAATCGAGAGTGGAGGTTAGTTTTTGGGTTTTCTTTAAATAAGAGTAATAATAAAATAACGTGTCATGCACTTTATTTTATTTCAGACGCCATTGGGAGTGTGGTGGTTGAAACCTCCTCATGGAGGTTTGAGGTGGGTCCACCACACCTTAACCTCCCTTGAGAGGTTATGGTGGTGGGGCCCACCCGAATTAAACCTCCAGTGGGTGGTTTATTATGGTAGGGACCACACGGGGCTTAAACCCCCTATTAATGGGAGGATAGGAAACCTCTCAACACTCCCTCATTAATGAGGGGGAGCCACTTAGTTCCTCAACTCCCCATTAAATGGGGAGAAACTCCTTGGAACCCTCCCCTCTTAAGTGGTGCCAACGGACCTCATAAATTGTGTCAAAGCAATTTATTTCACCCGGCCCCTTTTTTTAAAAAAAAAATTATGTAACCATAATGGTTACATACCTCTCCCCTTCTCCTATATATAGGGATCTTGGGAGAGGGTTTGGGGACGGCTTTACCAAGCGACGGAGCGCTGGTAAAATACCGCGATGCCCAACACTTGCAAAGAAGCTTTTCTTCGCGAACGAAGAACGCTCCACTGACGAAGAACACTCGTTTTCCTTCCACGGAATTTCTCCCCTTCCGCGGCGAGACACTTCAACGGATATTCTTCTTCCCCATAATCGTCAATGGATCGACGAACAAGCTCGGAAGTGGAATTGGGTAGCAAGCGACGACGGCTTCGCCTTCCCTTGAGTCAGAAGAACGCTGTCGCCCCCCTTCGACGTCGTCATCCTCGCGACGCCATACCGCAACGAACCTCGAATGACGACGCCTCTTTCCCATCGGCTTATACCCAAGGTAGGGGATTGTTTTCAATTATTTATATTTTTTCGAGAATTCCGACTTGATGATCTTCGTGGTTTAAAACCATTTTTTATCGAATTTGAACTTTGTGGTTTAAAACCAAATGATAACGAATAACGTGAGGGGGCCGGACCGCATGAACACGACCGACCCTCCTCCTTTTTTTTCATGTTGGTTCTTTGTGGTTCGGTTCGGGATGAAAAGGTGCCGACATACCATAAAGAACCTTGGGACAAGAAAATGTGCGACGCCGTCGCGCCGCGCCGTGAAAAGAAAGAACAAGGACGCGACGCCGTCGCGCCATGTCGGAGAAACTGAAGACATCCGCAGACAGAGTTGGGCCACGACGAAGGGGCACGACGCCATTATGCCGCGCCGGGGAACCACGAAGACAACGCGTTTCATTTTGACATGCGGATTGACGGGCGACGACGAAGCAGGCCATTTTGGCGTTTGAATCCCTTCGCAGTGAAGGTGGGGTCCCGGGGGGACCATAGGCGAAGACGGAAGGAGGAACGGACCACCGGAGCGCGTCCGGTGGTCCGTGGAAGGCGGCGGTGGCGCGCCGCCGGAGGGTTGGCGGCCGACGGATCCGCCGCCGACCTCAATCAGCGGCGGGCGGGGGACACCCCTCTCCGCGATTCGGCTCGGCCGCGCTGGCCGAGCCGCGGCCAGCCGGTCGGGCCGGACCGAGCCGGACCGAGCCGGGCCGGGCCGAGCCGGGCCCAGCCGGGTCGAACTCGGGGCGGGTCGACCCGGTTCAGCCGACCCAGGGGGGTCGGGCAGGGTCGCCCCGGTCCCAGACCCCCATCTTCGGACCACTTTCGGTCAAAAGCTCATAACATGAGCTACGGGCCGCTAAACGACTAAACGTCAGCGGCAACGCGATCCTTGGATAGAGACGGTCGTTTCGGTATATTACACTCAAGGTTTCGGAGAACTTTGGGTTCGACCAGGTTGGTTCGTACACGAAACCAACCGGGCCCTCGGTGCGGAAACGCTCATAACTTGAGTTCCGGACGTCCGAATGATGTGTCGTCGACTTTGTTGATTTCCTCTAAGTGAGACGGATCTTTTGGCTTACTCCTCTCAAGGTTTGGATGCCGTCGGAGTGCAGTCGGGTTGGTTCGCTCACGAAACCAACCAGGCCCCTAGAATGAGAAAACCAATAACTCACAGACCGGACGTCCGATTGACGAGCCGTCTGTCTCGTTGTTTTCCTCTTGATGAGAAGGATCTTTTTTCTTACATAGCCCGTGTTTTGGATACAGTTAGATAGTGGCCGGGTTGGATCGCACCCGAAATCCAACCGGGCCCCTGGAACGGAAAAACCGATATCTTTCAGACAGGACGCCCATTTGACGAACCGTCAGCGGCGTTGTTGATCACATTGAGAAATGGTCTCTATGAGTATACCCTATGGGAGTTTAGGGTAGAGTTGAGATACGTCCGGGTTGGTTCACTCACGAAACCAACTGGGCCCCGGGGATGAAAAGGCTAATAACTCACAGACCGGGTGTCCGTTTGACGCGCCGACTATTGCATTGAGACCCCTATGACGATGCGGTCCTTTGAGATACTTCTTCGTGGGACTTTGTGATACTTGGAGTATCGACCAGTAGCTCGTGGAGTGGACCCTCCCAGAGATGAGCGTGCAGAGTACAGAGACCGTGTAGACGACTGAGACTTGACGACTGCTTGACCGACTCGACTTGGAGTGAGTCGACTAGCCCAGTGGACGGAGCGCCCGGTATTTGGAGGCAGACCCACGGTGGACAGAGCGCCTGGTAGTTGGAAGGAGACCCGCGGTACTCGACAGGAGGTGTACCTCTGTAGGCTATTAGGGAGTGCGCCTGGTATTTGGCGACAGACCCTCAGTAGACGGAGCGCCCGGTAGTTGGCTGCAGACCTGCAGTACTCGACAGGAGGAGTACCTCAGCAGTCTTAGGTTAGTGAGCAGTACCTTGGAGTCGTGACAGGACCACTGTACACTCCAGAGACGGGGCTCTTCTGTAGTTATGGTTTCGATAATGAAAATCCTGGTTTGAGCTAAGACTTTTGACCTTTGTGTTTACCTCATGATTGAGATGGGTCACTTGTTAACATAGATATATGTATGGGCATATACCTGGGTAGTGGTTATCCGATGAATTCATGATCCTTGTGTTTCCTCATGTTTGAGATGGGTTACTTGATAACTTAGGCATTTGTATGGGCATATACCTAAGTAGAGGTTATCTGTTGAGATATTATTGTGGTTATCCTTGTTGGTTTAGTGAGACCTTGAAGGTCTCAGGGTCCCTATTGAGTATCTTTATACTCACCCCTACACGGGCTATGCCCACACCTCGTTGTGTTGGTTGCAGACGACATGCAGTGCTGACGGAGGCCGAGTGTTCGAGGACTGGACGGTACACGGAGGTGGACTACACGACGAGTCAGTACCCGGAGGTGGACTACACAACGAGTCAGTACCCGGAGGTGGACTACACGACGAGACGACACACAGAGGAGGTTGACGGATGAGAGCGTGGATGAGGCTATCTGTACCTACCCTTCAGGTAGGATCCGAGGAGGAAGACCCAGGAGCCACTTCCGTCCTTCCAGATGTTATCTTTTCTATTTTACTTGTTCAGTTGTAGTTGTACATTCTTTTGGGTTTGTATTCTGGACCATTTACTTTTCAGAACTTCTCTTTTAATTAGTGTTTACTTTTTCCAATTTCTTACTCTGTGGTGCTTGTTTTCTTTTATAAAGGCAATTCCTTCCCAGTTATCGAGATTTACACCTTTGGTGTTAGTCGCCAGCCCCTGGCCTATGGAAGGTGGGCTTGGGGTAGTCACGACACGGGCCCCGAGGACGGGTCATGACAGTTACTAAATTTATTAATATAATTATAGAATTGGTCATAGTATGTGAATTACGGGGTGATGTTATAGCTTGACCCTCGATTGATTGGTAAGTCTTATGAGATAAACTAATGTGGTTATTTTTTATATTTTTCCCATTTTTTATGATGTATTAGATTTATTCTTTGATGATATATTTATTATTTCATGGAATAGGGAATTTAATTTATTATTATGATGTTTGATATTATTAATAATATCATTTAAAATGATTTATTTTTACCCATTAGATTATTTTTATTTTTATCATTTAATATAATTCATATTGTTTTTATATATTGGTTTTATCGAAATATTTTGACATCATAATATAATAAAATGAGGATTTTTTAAATAATTTTTATTAAAAAAATATGGGTAAAAAATCTTATGTAAATGATTTTTTTCATTAAATTATAATAAAATATGATTTTTCCATTTTGATTTACGATGAACTGTTTTATGGAAAACATTCTGAAAAATTATTATTTCATTAGAAGGTTGGATATTTTTTGAAACCTAGTGTTTATTAGGAAATATGGAATGAATATTTAAGGGTTTTTAAAAATTAAAACTGAGTAATGGGTTTGAATTAATTTTCTATCACTTACTATTTTTTTATTTCACATACCATACCATTAAATGTCATTTAGAGATACTAATGATTTGTAATAATCATTCAATGGGTAATTATGACACTTATTGTATGAAGACAATATGTTAAGATAAAAAACATGACTGTTATCAGAATCACCTTTTTAGTTGAATTTTGATGAATTATTATGGAATAATAAAATCAAGGTATTAGGGGAAAAGTTCCTATTTTATAAGAAATACGTGGGTTTTAATATAATTTTTTTTACTAAATCTGTAGATATATATTTCGAAAAGGATCTAAAAGTATTTAAGTGAATCATTCATTATTTTTGAATTCGTTATTATGAATGTTAAATTTTTTGTAATTATAGTTTTTCTCATATCCAAAATTTTAGGAATATGAATTTAGAACTTTATGTATGTCTATAGGTCTCGAGACCTCTAAACTGTACTTCTCAAATAATCATCTTACTTGAATGTATTCCTTATCTAAATAGACTATGGCATATTTACTTCATTCAATAAGGATTGATTTATCCAATTTAGGTTACAAGTACACAATTATTTTTTTATTCATTTAATTTCATACATATATTCTCCTTAAAAATAATTATACAATATATTGATGTTACTTGAACATCAATATACTACTTATAATGTGATAATACTATTATATAACATCATACACCTTCTCATTAATTAGATTGACATATTGTTGTATGTGTTGGTTTAACCACCTACATGAACAATATATATTATCATTACTATTTATATCATAAATGAATATAATTACAACATTAAAAGTTATATATTATATTAAATTATGATTAATTTTATCAATATGTTTTCCTAACATTGTCACCAGAAAATGATTGATCAAAACATATCAACTCATTTTTGTCATTAAATTATTCAAAATGTGAATGTTCTGGATTCTATTTTCATAAAAAAATACATATAATTTCTATCAAAATAATATGGGAAATAAAAATATCCATGAATTATTTTCTTCCAATAAATTTTTTAATATGTGAATGATGAAATTTTTATCAGTTAATGGAGATTAACATCATCATTATAAAAAATTTATGAGATAATTAAAATTTATAACATTTTATGACTAAACTAAGTATGAAATTATTATAGTATATTTAATGAATTATAATTATAATTGAATAACATACATGGTTAAAATATGTGAATCTGGTTTTGAATGAATTGATTAATATGGTTATGTTTATGATACTCGAGTTTAAATCACATTTACAGACATTTGGAGTAAATGGTAAGGGGTGTCACATCTAAATTGTATATTTATTGAGATATGTTCTACATTCACGACATATATTATTTTTGATTTTGTATATACTATACATGGATTTGTTTCGACATAATATTTAGGAAATAATTTTTATTTAAATACACATGTAATGTTTTCCCTTTCATGGTATTTTGATTCCAAGGTTTCAACAACCCCACAGGTGTTCATTGAAATCTAATTTATAATTCATGGTTGTTATGAATATGTTTTCATATATAAAACCACTTATATTTTATATCTTCTCGCATTTCTTGAGATTTATATACCTACAACAATTTCATATCCCCTGGCTCATAATTCATATAAGGTGATTCTTTTAGGATAAATTGATCATTCCTTATATTTTCAGTCATAAATATTTATCATTATATACATATTCTTTTTTTCCATTATAAAAATCAATATATTTATTATTTGATTTATTGATTTATTTTTTCTGAATCCTGAAGTATTTACAAAAATGAATATTCTATTAGAATTTTTATATGATTTTTTAACACTAACATTGTCATTATTTACAAAATGTGAATGGAATATTTGTACAGATATTTTCTTTACGAATTATTCATTCTTCCATGTTTATGTATTTTATTTTTGAAACATAATTTTATTGTATTCATGTGTTTTAATGATATTTTTATTTTCTTTTTTAATAAAATTTTACCCATAAAAATAAATTGTTTCAAAATTGTAAAAATAAATATATTTTTATTTTCAATGTAAATTTAAATGTTTTATAATTGTGTTTTTCATACATGTGACAATCAATTAATGATTATTTTTGATTTATTGGAAATACTCTCTACTAATAGAAAGAATTTTTTTTCGATGGATTGATTTTAATAATTTAGTTTTGATATATTCATAAGACACGCTTTTTCATGAGTTAATTAAATGTTTATGGTATTCTGAATTATTTTATATTTATTTGGAACACATATGTATAATCTATAATTATGTCATTTGTGGGTCTGTTATATCCCTCTAATGCAGTGATTAATTATTTATATATCTTGATATCAATAGATAAATTGGGTTGTGATCCCAAAGCCAAATATTAGCCCAATACTATAAATTTATACAATGGTATAGCCCAAGATGAAAAGGTAATTATGTGGTTAAACCAAGATCTATATAGTATGAAAATTGGTTAGACTATTATATTATTATATTAATTTATTTTTGGTCAACATTGACACATTTTATTAGTTCTATTTAATAAAAAAATATGTGACAATGTTATGTTAATATGGATAATGATTATTGACTAATGCTACCTCTCTTACGAATCATGTAATATATTTTTTCAAAATCCACATTCAATGACCCATGACATTTTATATATTATATTATGTGTATTAGTATATGATGTTTGATCTAAGAATAATTTTTTTGTCAACATAAATGCATATTTAATTGAGGATCAATTGTTATATTTAGTTGTTATATATTATGTTTACCCTTATTAAGCGTATTATCTAACATTTTTTAATGATTTCATTCCATTGGAAATGAATAAGTAATTTATTAATGGATTTTTTTAAATGGATAACATGTATGGAAAATATTTTTAGAAATTATGAAAACTTATTGTGAAATAAAAAGACCATGTAACTAATGACACTACACCTTTAGCTTATAGGATTAGTGTGTGAATTTTAAATATGATATTTTCCATGATGTAAAATATATATTCTACTCTCGGGTCATATTAAATGATTCCATATAAATAATTTAATGTATGTGTTTTTAGAACTAGATACATGAGTGTAGGTCTACAGTGGTTTACATAAGATATCAACTTCATTGATTGGAAAGTTATATATCTTATATTTAATAATAAATTCATACCATGTAATTAATGAAACACCCAATGTATCCTTCTCCCCCATGAAAATACAATGTAATGTTTTTGTTCAATAAATCAAAGTATGTGAAATATTTTTTTTAATAATAATAGTACCACATCTAGGGATCATTACACACATTCAAAGATAGTTATATCTGATGATCCTTAAGGAAGATATTCCAAATGTCTTGTATTTTTTATCCTAGTATATTATTGTGAGATATTTTATAAGATATGTGAGAATGATTTAAGGAAGTGGTTATGAAATTTTTTCTTCTGAGTTGATACATGAGTTCCAAATATTTTTAATAACAATATTTGGAATATTTCATAAATTCATATTATTTTGTTCCATTATTCAAGTTAATAACTCCATAAAGAAAAACATCATCTATGACGTGGTTATACACATTCATAAAATGTGTGAGAAACAAGGAATGATGTTATCAGATAATGATTGGGTCTACTAGTTACAGATCACAAAAAATATGTGATGGGATGAAGACAAACAATTTGTTCCATATATTATGTTTGTACATAGTTTTTATAAGTATATGATGTAAAAAGGGAGAAGTGGTAAAATGGTTTACAAATATTCATTTTTTAGAAGTATTACAAAGTTGATGATATTGATAGAGACATGGAAGAGATGTTTCTACCAGAAAAAGAGGGAAATTATAATTTTCAAATCAATAGTACCATATTGAGAAGGTTTATGTAAAAAATTCATTAGAAGTTTAAACAATGTTATCTGATATAATGAATTATGTTTAAGTGGAAAAAAATTTGTTACATGTTATATGAATATTGATTTCATAAAGGGATATATGGTATGAAAGAATTAGTTTCATTCAATCAGATGAAGAAACATTAGTATAAGCTTTTTTTACACAATTGAGGATATTATAGTCGAAGGTGAGTTTGTAAAAATAATTACCACTATCATTGGATGGAATGATACAAGTTTCATTGGAACAATATATGAAAGGAAATTAAATGGATTGAGTGATTGGTCAATTTTCCATTAGAGGGATGAACATAAGAAATAAGATGATGTCAGTGGAAGAATGGTATAATTAATATATTGATGATTATGTTTGTAAAATGATGCTTTGTAACAATTTGGAACATATAATGGATGAAAATATCAGTGGGATGCCCACTCATCAGAAATACATGATAGGATGAACATACGAAATTGCATCTCTTAGTGAAAACAGATAGTGTTCATTGATTGTTGAATTTACAAATTCATCATACTCAGTTAATAAGTCAATATAGATTAGGAAAAAGTTAGTGAAATAGAGTAGGGAAATATAGGAAATTTATTATGTAGAAAACAGAAATAAATGTACCAGACAACATTATGAGAAAGTTTAAAAAATGTTTTATATACCTTTTATACTGAATATATTTATATGGTCCATCATTATTTTTTATAAAGATGATATAATGATGTTAGATGAATTTTTTATAAATCTATGATTATGGATGTTTGTAGGAGTTTGTAGATGGTGATGTTTTCCTAGATGAATCGAAAAGTCTCTAGAATGTTTTAGTGGAATCCAAAAATTTATGATGATTGGGAGGTTTAATATTTGTGTTTTCATTGAGTGGGACAATTAATTTGATTTCAAAACCATTCACTGACAATTATTCTTATTAAAACATAGTGAAATTACATACCATAATAATATTGTTCGCCTATACAAGAGAGTTGAAATGCGGAAGGTTTTTGAAAGCCCATGTTTCCAACCATGATATTATTTTATATGATAACGAGCTACTGTATTGATATTGTAGTAAGTGGATGAAATCATCGATTTCAATACCACATATAAAATAGTGGTATCCTACAATGTTGCTGATTTGAGACATCAGATTGGGCCATCAGTATGATGGAATACAATTTACAGACACCATATAGACTCTATCCTGATGGAAACATCATACAGAAAATTTCTAGATAAAAAATTTTAATGAAGAAACTATTTTTTAAGTAATTTTTGATTACTAAATAAAGGATGTAATGACCCAAAAATTTATGGATAAAATTCCCATCCTTTTCACTTAAATAAATGTCTGATGGTTATATAAAATATATAGACTTATTTATATCTAATTTTATTTTAAATGACAATTAATTATCTTTACCATTGATAATATAGTTGTCGAACATTGATCACATGAACTGTAAAAATATGGGGTTTTAACAAATCCTTTTGGTACAGACAATGTATTTGATACCCTAAACTAGTTGGATTAAACCCTATGTATCCCATTTGTCAGAGCTTCTAAGGGGGATATCATTTTTTGTATTTTCCCTATACAAATACCACACCGGGATCCAATAAATTATACATGTGCAAAACTATCTATAGGATAAGTTCAAGATCATCGAGATCACAACCCAAACCATGTTCACCATACGGCCCCATAAATGCCCCACCCTTGCACAGCTTACTCTTTGGGAATATGCTACTCTAATATTGGGACATGTATCAATACATTAACAAAAATAGCATGTAAAATATTTTTTTATAGAATAATGAATATATTTTTCTTCCAATTATTGTAACATCGAAAATAATTTTTAAAGCATAAAATGTATTTTTGGAAATCTATTTTGATGAATTAATGGTTTTTTTTAAATAAAAAATATTTTAATAATATATTATTTTTAAATAATTTTATTAAATATAAATGATTATATAATTAGTTATGAAGACAAAAGTAATTTTTATTAATATTTCAAAAGTGTTTTTATCAAAACCCATCAATTTTAAATAAATTTTTTTTAATGTAAAAGATAAATTCACATATTGAGAAAATTATTTAGTTAAATTGAATGTTATTTTTGGAATAATGATGATGAAATTATACAATGGTGTATTTTTTATAGTTTTGTTGATAGAGTAAAATTTTTTGGTAAAAATTAAATACCATGGTAATATAAAGTGGTTTTTATGACACCATAATGGATGAATAGTGATGTTATGAATAATATTAAAGGTATCATATTCCATATATATGTTTTTAAATTAAAATAATTAAAATTTTTGTTTATTTGAAATATTTTATAAAGCCTTAGTGAATCCCCCAATTCATATAAAATATTTTAATATTTTAAATGAATTTTTTTGAGAGTGTGACTCACCTCCTCATGAGACCAAGAGTTGTTTTAAAATGTTATACCCATAGACAAATAAAATAATGAAATCCACTCCACTTTTCATGAAACCATAGGTAAAAACCTTGGTATGGATTCTGTTTTCAAATATTTTATTATGAAGTTTCCAAACCCATCATAATAAAGAAAACCCCTCATGTACTATATAAACCCAGATGAGCTCGAATTTTACATCACTAAAAACCCTTGAAACTTATCCATACTCTTCTCTCTACACCCTAGAGTCCTCCCTAGAATCACCAAGGTCTTAAAAAGCCTTTATCATTCCTATGGTGTTATACATCCAACTATGTGATTTCTCTCGTCACATATCCATTAATGAACTTATTTTAAACTATATAGCTTAAATTCATTTTCATATATTTTGATATTATGATCCATGACCACATTACTATCAATTTGAGTTATAAATTAATATATCTTCCATTCACTCTCATTCTTCCACCACTATTATCCTTTACGTACACATGTTATAATGCTGAAATTATGTAAGGGATCATCCCCTCGTCTCCTTTATCATTCACCCTTTTTTGTCATTCTTATAATTTATATTTTCCAATTTTTGGATATGTTATTAAATATTTATATTACTACCCATTTTATTGACAATTTATTGGATACCCCTTCCACTCTAATCAAACCATTTTATTAATTTCCCTATAACATCGATATGCTGCCAAAATTGCACCATGATTTTAGATTCCAAGATAATGGCATAGTGAATACCTTACCCATTTATATATCAATTGTATTAACCATTATGCACATACTCATATTTATTTGGGAATTATATGTATTTATTAAACATTTCAATATTGTGGAATAAAAATATGATTTTTATTGAATCCATTTTATATGATCAATGTGGAAAACATAACATGAGAATGAAATTATTTTGAAGGATGCTCCCTGATAGCGCTCCAATGTGTTGGGTAATGATTTGTATTAGTATAAATCATGTTGTTATAGTGTTTTACCTAATACATTTATGGGACTTATTTCCACCATAAAGTTGTGGTGGTTTACCTTTGGATTATGTTTATGATGCAGTGTTTTAAGTTGTTACCCCATTTTGCATGATATGATTGTCATGATATATCATGCCTCATTATTCATGTTCATTTATGACTCATTGTTAGGACTTGTCTAACATGTTTTATTATACTCATGATATTCCAGGATTATTCCCTTACTAAGATTTATAGATCACCCCTTTCTTATGTATGTCCTCGGGTTATCCCATGCTGTGTAAAGTACAAATGAATGTTTTGTCCATGACAAATAAGTTATTAGTAAATATGTGGTAGTATTTCATGTTTTATGTAGTTATTTAATGTTCCCAAAACTCTAATACAATAGGTATTTTTATCTTCATATTTTTATTAATCTCATTCTTATGCAATAAATCATGTTCTAATATGATATAAAGTTCAGGGTTTTTATTGTTGGTATCGGAGCATGGGGTTAGTTATTTGGGTATTATGATTAGAAAACCCTATTGAAAACCCTTAGGGATAAGAATATGTGTAAGAGAAAATTACTATATTTTTTTAGTATAATTAAATTGTTTTATCAATAACATACATATCTATCTGGATACTACATGTGGACATGGATTTGGAAATGATGTGCCTAGAAGTAATAAATATAACATGGTGTTTTGGGCTTAACATGGGGGAACCTGATACATGAAAATGGGCCAAACTATGCTCCTATTTGGATACTCCCTAGGGGTTTTCATTAGTGAATTCCAAATCTCATTACAAACCATTATTAATTGAAGAATGAAAAAAATTGACAATAATAATTGTTGGCTATTTTTTGAATTTATAAGGAAATCATGGAAGTGGAAGATGAGTTCATATTAATTTTCTTATAATAAAGCTGATAAGGGAAAGAAGACCCAATTTCCTTCATGTAACATGTGTTGAAAAAGGCACCAAGGGAAATGTCACAATGGGACTGGGGAATTTTTTATATGTGGAAATATAGTATACAAAGTATCCAACTACAATGGAATAATGGATAATGTGATCGATGGAAGACATTTTAAATGTAATCCATCTCACAGAGTTATATGTCATAAATGTAGAGAATTCATGCATTATCCAAGACAATGCTCTATTAAAAGTGCTGAGAATCATACTGAGCATCAATAATCTCCAGGTTCAAGGGTTCATAGAATATCCTATGATAATATTGATAGTGTTAAATTAATTACATGTAATAAAAAATTAAATGTAGTGTATGTCATAATATATTTATATTCAGGTCCTATTAGTATATCATTTATGTTTTCTGAGAACATTGATTCCCAAACAGAAATTATATTAAATAATAAAGGAAAACATATATCTATATTGTATCACATGTTTATGATTGTGGGAATGTTCTTCATGAAAATATTATAAGTCTCCCTTCAGTGGAATTTGAGGGAAAATGTAAAATTCATTACCTAAGTCTCAATGATGATTAAAATACATGAGAAGACAATCCTACACAAGATTTCAAGTAGGAAGCTGTAATATTTGATTTGAAAATCATGAGGTATTATATATTTGGGGAGAAGTGTGAAATATAAATAGATCAAAAACGTCTAAACTATAAATTCATACATCACCATCAACATTATTATTTTTATTATAGTAAGGGAGAGCTACAAGGAATGAGAATAAAAAATAACTATAGAGGCTGAAAGTAATTAAGACAAAGGGCTTCATCCCAAATCAAATTCACCCCTAATGTTTATGTACGGAAGCATTCGAAAGGAAACTAAAGAGTTTACTAGGGGATACAAGGGAGGACAAGTAGTTTTCCACTTTGCTCCCCTCCTTCCATGTGTGGGTGACCATATAGTTGTTGCTCAGAAGGGCCTTGCACTACCTAATGATGAAATTGATTAATCAATGTAAAAATCCATTACCATTAAAAGAATCATGGATAATCATAAAATCTGTCTCCACTTCAGAAATTGGAATGTCCCATTCCCAACAGATGGACATAACTGAGAGAACAACTATGGCCTCCACTCATATAGAACTATCACTCCTAAAGAGAGCTGTGAACACCAGGACAACACTCCCCCAAGTATCACGAACTACTCTACCTTGGCACATGTATCCTAGGACACAAGACCCATCTGTGTTGAGATTTAAGCGACCATTGGAGGAAAAAACTGAATCTAGCACCCTTGGAGGTTATTTGATGAATTTTTTCCACAAGGATGCACAACAAGTGAATATAAGGAGACTCTTTCCAGTTACTAGACTGGAAGATCATATCAACCAGTATGCACTGAGCCCTTGCCACAATGGACCTAACAACAGATATAGACCCCTCAAACCTAGCTCGGTTCTTGGATTTCCAGAAGAACCGACACCCCACATTGATGATTAAGGAACACACCACTTTTTCCACCTTTGAACCCTCAGACCCCTGAAACCATCTCCCCAGGAACATGTCAATTCTTGCCACTTGGGATGAGAAATCTATAAAATACCCAAAGGTATACAAATCCATGAGTTACCAATACCATTAAAATAAAATATTGATTTTTCATCCAACACTCTGGTCCATACAACATTTGAAACAGGAATCCAGGGAAATGACGAGGCATTTGACTTTGATATCAGATGGCAGATCATTGTTCTGAATTCTTGAAGAAAGAAAGTTGAGTTTAGTAGGATTTTTTCACCAGATAATTTAAATCCATCTATTATATTGGCCCTATGAGTTGTTATACTTCAATAGCCTTTCGAGTTAAATTTCCCTGAGATAGAGGGAGTGAAAACGCACCAGTCCTGCTATGAGGAAATAATAATGGAGTCAAACACTTCCTTTTGAGACGCATTCAAAACTGACCTCAAGAATGTTAGACGTGGGTTCGATTCGTTGACGGAGTTAGTGGGAAGTGGATGCCAGGGATAGGAAATTGTGGTGCCCAACCAATTATGAAACTATATGCGGATTTTGCCTTCACCAATGATCCATTGTGAATTTGGAATAATATTCGAGATGATTCTACACACAGAGGACCATAAGGTAAACCCATTTGATGAAAGAGCTGCAAAACTAATATGTTTCTTTTGGTACTTAAGCATACCCCACAGAGTACGATCCTCGATAATCTCCCATGGTAGCCTCGTATGCATGGACTGAACTGTGACTACCAACCTATTTACACTGATCCCTCCCACATGAATGGGACTAACAAACTTCCCCCACGAAGCCCATTGTCTCTTCCCCCCAGATTGCACGTCCTTGATAAAACGTTCAAGGAAACTATCAATAGACTATATGACACCCTTTGGCACTACAGAAGAAGCAAGAGCATTCACTGCTATTGCTGGGGAAATTCTTTTGAGAAGAGATATGTGGCCACCGATGGATAGGATGTTATTATTCCAATTTAGAATTCTACCAACAATATTGTTCACCACTTTTTAAAATTCCCTTTTACAGAGTCTTCCTGGATAAATAGGGGAACCAAGATAGTCCTTGGGAAAGACTCCATGCTGCATGTTCAAACTGATACCTAGCTCACACACCTGGATTTCATTGTAAGGCTTAGAAAAATGGAAGTTTCTCTTCCCTCTACTAATAATATAGCCACTACAATGACAATATTCCTATAATATTTTACTAATGCCTTGGATATATCTCTTCACCGCACTCGTGAAAATAATTGTATCATCTGCAAACATCAAGTGCAATGTGGAACGAAGCCAGACATCATATGAAAAGGAAGAATTTCCCAATTGGAAATACACTTTTTGATCAGTCTAGTGAGATTAAATTTTATGAGAACAATGATACTGAGGACAATAGGTCAACTTTCCATAGTCCTTGGATGGATTTATAGAAGCCGCGAGTATGCCCCATGAATGATACAACCATCCATGATGAGCTAACAAATATGATAACAATTGACAATGATCCTATCTCGTTAGACATGAATATAATGGACCAGGGAACCGTAATTAAATGAAAATAATCAATCCATTCACAAATGATTGCTCAGGCTTCAAATTTTTAATGATAAAGGTTACTCAAGAAGATAATTGGTGGAATCCAAAAGAATGTGAAAACTATTGGAAATGGGGAATCCTTGGAGTTAAATGTTAATGAAGAATGAATTGTGATATTTGGGACAAGATTATGAGTTCCAATAGATAATTAGATTATGAAATATCTTTTGGATGATGCATATATTTATACATTCACCATTCACCTAGGAAACCGAAAGATGTATCAAGATCTCTGAGACCGCTATTATTGGGATTACATGAAGAAGATCATTATAAGTCAAAAAGTGAAGGCTTAAAGGCAGAATTATAGTATGATGATGCAACCATTACCCATACCAACATGGAAATAGGGAAACATCACCATTGCCTTTTTCAATGAAAATCCAAATACATCCATCGAAAAAATGTTATCTAGGTTTTTGTGGATCATTTTAAATAGACGTGACACATTATTTTGATTAGTGGGGATTTATACCTAAATCTACTAGAATAGATATAAATCAGTGAAGTGGTAAGGATTCATGGAGTACCACTATCAATTTTGTTAGATCGAGATCCAATATTCACCACCATGTCTTGGAAAAGTATCCAAAATCCTCTAAACAGTCAATTGATCTTCAGTACGTCTTATAACCCTCAAACTAATGGCCAATATGAGTGGAAAATCCCAAAAAATAATTACTTGTTGAGAGCATTATCAATGGAATTAAATGGTATATGGTACCTACATCTTCTTTTGGTGGAGTTCTCTTACAAAAAATGTTTCCACTCATTCACCCAAATTTCCCACTATGATGCCCTTTATGGGAAGAAGTGAAAAACACTAACACGATGTGAAGAATTCAGGGAATGAAAACATATTGGTCTTGAAATGGTTTATGAAATGGTGGAGAAGTTTAGGACCATCCAGAAGTACGTCAATGTTTCTCAAAGTCGAAAAAAGTACTATTCTGAAAATCATCGATGTAACACACAGTTTGATTTATGAGACATCTGATTCCTCTACATATCTCCATAGAAATGTGTGATGAGATTTGAGAAGAATGGAAATCGTAAATTGCGGTACATTGTCCCTTTTATGATCTTTATTCAGATCAGAGATGTGACCTATCGACTAATACTCCCACCGAACATATCTCAAGTGCATGATGTATTCCATGTATCCCTCCTATTAATGTACATAGAAAACGATTCAAATGTACTAAATTCATTGGTGGTACTATTGGACATTGATATTTCTTATGTGGAAAAGTCTGTGAAGATCATATAGAATAGATAAAAAGTTCTATTACATAAGACAATTCCCATCATCAAGGTGTTGTGGAGAAACCATAGGATTATATAATAATCATGGAAACCAGGGGAAGTGATAAAGATTAGTAACACTTGTCTATTTTAGTGTGGGAAAACCAAATTTTGAGGGTGAAAATTCTTAAAGCGGGAGGTTTATAATGAGAAGACCATTTATGAATAAAAGTCCCATTATTTTGACTTAATTAAATATCTTGTGGTAATAGAGATCATATTCTCTTCGTTATATCCAATTGAATTTTAAATGACCGTTATGTATCTTGACATTTGATAATATTGTTTTTGAACAATGATCACATGACAAGTAAAAATATTTTGTTTTAACAAATCATTTTCATATAGAAAAATGATGTAATGACCTCATCCCATTGGATCATACCCCTTGAAGCCCATTTTTCAGATCTTCTGAGGGTTGTAGTATTTCTAGGCATTGCCCTAGATCAAGCCCAATCCGACATCCAAATAATTAAGAATGATAAAAACCATTTATAGGATAAGATCATGATCATCGGTATCATGGATCAAACCATGTTCACCAAATGTCCCCATGAAATCCCCAACATCATGAACCATAAACATAATTCATATAGTGGTGTAATAAAGGGATATGAATCAAGACCCTAGAATTAATATTATTTACATTATTTTGTATAGAATACTGAATATATTTTTCCTCATATTATTGTTACATTGTAAATTATTTTCAAAAGAAAAAAATTGTATTTTGAGAAATCTATTTTTATTAATTATATGAGTTTTTTAATGTAATAATATTTTATTAAAATATTATTATTGAATAAAATTTATTAAATATAAATGATCACATTATTTTTTATGAATTCAAAATAAATATTTGAAAAAAAATTCATCAAAATATGTAAATTGTTAATAAATTATGGATTTTATTTTTAGAGTGATAATATAAATATTTAGAAAATTATTTAGATAAAATGATTATTATTTTTATATTCAAAATGTCAATATTATCCTACTTTGATTTTTTCATAACATTCTAAGATAGTTCATTTTTTTGTAAAATTAAATATGGTATAAATATAAGGTGAGTTTTATGACATAATAATATTCTAATAGTGATGTAATAAATACTATTTATGTTATCCTCAGAGCAATATATTTTATTAATTTATAATAATTTAATTTTGAGTTGAATTTTATTTGTTTTATAAATCTATAGTGAATCTTCCAAGACTTATAATATATTTGATTATTTTAAAATCATTTCCTTGATAGTGTGGCTCACTTCCACATAATAAATGAAATTTTTTAATATTTTAGGCCCTTGGACCTATTAAATAATTCATTCCAATCCCATTTTCTAGATATCATGGGCCAAAAACATCTGTTGGTTTCTAATTTTGAATATTTTATTATGAAGTGTCCAAAACCAAAACAATAATGAAATCCCCCTCCCTTCCATTATAAATCCACCCAAGATCCAATTTTTATTCACTAAAACTCCATTAAGCTCATAAAAACTCTTATATATACTCCATAGAGTCCTCCAAAGTCACCTCAATATCTCAAGTAGCTTCTCCCAAGCCTTTTTAGTTACACATCGATGTAAGGGATTTCTCTCATCACATGTGTATTCAAGCACTTGTTTTATATTTTATATTATTAATTCCATTTCATATGTTGGAGTATTAAGATAAATTTTCCAATTGATGTCCATTTTATGTATTAATTATGAGATCTCATGTTTATTATCATTAATTCCCCTTATGATCCTTTATGTACACCCATTACTATGCCAAAATACCATAATGGATCTTCAACCCATCACCTTTTTCAAGCATCCCTTTTATTCCGTGTTATATAATTTCCTTTTACATAAGTTGGGATATGTTATTAAATATTTCTATTACATTACATTTCATTTCTATGTTATAGGAGACCCATTTATCCCTCATTAACCCATTTTATAAATTTTTATATGTCATCATTATACAGATGAAATTTTACCACGATTTCCCATGCCATGATAATGGTGTAGTTAACACCATACCCATTTCTCAATCACTGGAATTAACCCTTATGAATATACTCATATTTTTTGGGGACATACATATATTTATTCCACATTTCTAGATCATATAATAAAATATTAGGATGAATGAATCCATGTTATATTTTATATATGGACCAACTAAGCATGAAAATGAATTGATTATGAAGGACGCATGATAATATTTCTCTAATGCATTTGGTAGTGTTTAGCATCCTGATAAATCATGTGGGGACAATGGTTTACCTAATTACTTAACGTGAATTTTTTCCACCATGAAGTCATGGTGGATTTTCATGGTCTTATGTTTATGATGTAGTTTTTTAAATTCTTGTCACATTTTCCATGTTATGATTATCATGATATATGATTCCTTATTATTCATGTTCCTTTATGACTCATTGATATGAATTTTCTAACATGAATTTTTATTGTCATGTTATTCCAGGATTATTCCTATATTGGACTTTATATATCACCACTTTCTTTTGTTTGTCCAAAGGTTATCTCATATAGTGTTATTTATTAAGTAATGGTGTGTTCATGTCAAAGAATATTTCAATAAGGATGTTGTATTTCATGTTTTATGATGTTATGTAATGATTTTAACCACAAAGACAATAGACCTATAGATCATTAGGGTTTTATTAAGTGAAATTTTGATATAATTAATCATGTTTAAATATGAAATAATTAGTAGTGTTATTATATATAAAATCATTATAAATGATCAAAAATTCAATAATAAACTAATAAGAGTAGTTATAAATACTTTTTAGGATACATAATGAGTCTTTTAGTTGTTGGATAATTGTATTCATTTTTAAAATATATTTAATTTCCATGGACCAAATAAAGTTCGGATGGTAAGGATATAATCAGAAAAACCTGTAGAGAGCATCTTAATCTTGTGTTCTATGTTTTAATATTATATTTTTTTCATTAATGTGATATTTTAATATAATGTTGATATGAATAAAAAATAATAGATGTCATGGGATAATTTCAATTGAAAAAATTAGGAAATTATCACCATATATTAAATCCTATCATCTTATTAGTTGTAAATATATTATGAAATATCAAGTGGTATTAGAGGGATATTCCCATGTTTGGCACGTATCATGGATAATATAAACAGATATAGCAGTAGAGTTATTCATATCTTTGATGATATAAATGATCATGTATAAAAAAATAGAATGATTTATTATTTTCCATCTCATTTATTTTAATAAATCAATTATACTATAGTTCAATTTCCATATATTGGGAATGATGATCCAATGAAATTCACTAAATTTTTTTTATATAAGATATAAAAGATTGAAATTTTATCATTATTTATTTTTCAGGAATTTTTTTTCTTAATGTGATCAGTCTGATGACAGCTAAAGAAACATGAAATGGTATTGAATGTATGATTGAGGTAAATATAAAACTAAATGAACAAAATATCAAAATCATGCAAAGTAAAATTGAATATATCATAATGGAAGATGATCAAAGTATTAATAAGTATTTCATCTGATTTTATGAAGTTATTTGAAAAATCACAGTATTTAGAGACATCTTTACTAATTTTAACATTTTTAAGAATATTGTGATATAATTTCCAAATAGGCTTGTTTAAAAAATTCCAATTTTAGAAGATAAATATGTTTTATTCACTTATGAATTACATAACCTTCATGTTTCATATTAGTTATGGAATTATCCGACCTTCAAAAAGAATAAAAAGGGTGAAGAAACTATTAAGACTATGAGAATGTTGAAAATCTACAATTTTCATAGACATATTTTTGGATTCATTGATTTAAATAATAATCATGATGATCAAATTATTGATATAATAATTCCTCTAATATAAAATAATTAATGTTGAGGTAATTGAAAATATGGAGGTATAGACCAACTTAAATGATTCGAGTGTGCTAGAAATGGTAAATTTTTAATGAATTTTACTAAGAATAATTTTGTAGAATATGACGGTGATTCTAAATAAAAATAAAGGTTGAAGAACTAGAGTAAAAATTCCACAATTTTTATAAAATTTACATAATGTAAGAAAAAGTATGCATAAAAAATAGAATTTGAATGTGGAGTAAAAAAGTTCAATACAACGCTATTAATAGTAGTTCTAAAAATTATTAATATCTTGAAATGTTTTGAACATTACATGTTAATGATGAAATTAGGGTATCCTCCCAAAACATTTGATAATAAGAATGTTATGAAACCTATAGAGAATATCAATTGAAATTCGAACATGTATAAAATCATGAGAAAAGTAAAAAAAATTCACGAAATATGTCATAATGTCAAAAAATAATGAATGAGATAAAAGGAATTTTTGGAAATAAGATCCTATTAAGAAGGATCATGTGAAAATTTAGGATATGATGAACAAAAAATTATGTTAGTATTGAAAAGGGTTATTATAGTATATGTTTCCAAGAAAATTTTATCCAAAGAAGATAAGGTTTACAAAACCATATAATGATTTCATGAGGTTAAATATTCCTTAATGAAGATCATTGAATATTTTAATAATTCATTAATACTATATATTGAAAAATATTATGCTATTTAGAAAAAAAAATCAGTAGTCTAGTGACATAAATACCAAATAAAATTAAAAGTTCATCCAAATATCTAACCATATTGAGTTAAGAAATAATATTGGAAAATTATTATTTGAGAAAATAATTTATAAATAAATTAAATCCAAAAAATCATAAATTGCATCCATAAAAAATATTTTTCATGCTATGGATATTTTTATACACAATATTATATTAATCCTCAACTAAATGAATACAGGTAAAGATCATTCTTCTTCAAAATATCTAGATTTTTTGGATATCGTTGTTGTTGATTTATATATGGAAACTAGGAATATGATTTTTTTTAAATAAAATGTCTCTATTAATAAATAATAATAAACTTAGGGGGAGAAAAATTGGATGAAAAGAGAGTAACATCACTTGGTTACAAGAATAATTAAATGAAAAATCATTAGAAGCTAGAAATTCTCCAAAAAAATTATTTGATTTCCTCTATGATGATTATGAAGGTTGGGACCAACCATGTCACTTTACCATTGAATTTATGAAATCCCTTGTAGAAATATTTTCTTATTCTTCAAAATAAATAATGTTTGAAATATGAATAATAAGGAAACACATTAGTTTTTTTATATGACTCTAAAATATAATAAAAGGAAAAACCATGGATTTATAATAGTGGTTTCCCCAAAAATGTGAGATGTGATATAAGGCTCGTGATAGATATTAAATAATATGAATGTGGAGTTTTTTCATTGAGTTATGACAGTTCTTCAAAAATAAGTAAAATCTTAATAGATGACATTGAATCTCATAGACTAAATTAATGAATATTTTATAGGTTTATGGCCTCAAGAACAAAATTAAATATGTTACAAAACATTGTTATTATAGAAATGAAATAATATTTTGAAAATATTTTGTATCATTATAATTTTAAAAAAGAAAAAATTCATAACTATATTAGAAAGTAGTGAAAAAATTTCTCATAGTTTAGATCATTGTAATATATATTTATTAAGTGTCGATGATAAATTTTTTTTGATGAAAAAAAGACTATGAAATCAAGGACACAATCATATGAGGATCATTTCTAATTAAATATGTTGGAAAAATTTACCAAAACTAAGAATGAATGATTATGCTATTTTTATAACCTGTCTGAATAGAAGTATTATTTCTGGTAGACAAAAAAATTTAAGTCCAATCTTAAAGAATTTTTGACCTCAAACACTATGATATTTCTATGATAATGAGACAAAAATAATCAATAGTTGATTATTAATATATATCATTTATTGACAACTTCACTCATATGATATATGTACAATTCATGAAATATAAATATGAGGATGTAGAGATATTTAAATGTTTCAAAAGTGAATTTGAATGAGTGAAGGTTGTTTATATTCTGAATATGATAACTGAAATCCCAATGGAGTATACAAGAAATTATTTGGAATCTTATCTTAAGAAAAATTGAATTAAATAATAATATAATTATCCATACACTTTATAATAAAATGGATAATGGGAATAAAATAATATAATTTTGGATGAAATAGATATAAATATTCTTTTGGAATAGAAATATTCTAAATTATAATAAATAAAATATGTCCGAACAATTGTTCACATATTGAAAAATGTTTGTTGATAATATAACTAAAAATTAATCCTTTTGATATTTTAAAATGTAGATAGAATCAATGAAATACAACTAAAAAATTGGAAGTAAATTCTTAATTATAATAAGAAATAAGGATAATAGAATTTATAAGATGAAAGAAAAAATGGAATTTTCTTGTGTGACACACCTGATGAAAGAAGTTACAGATATTTGAATAAACAACTTTGTAAGTTGGTTGATTCCTATGATGTTAAATTTATTGAGAATATGACTTCATAAAAAAAATTGAATATATTTTAGAAGAATGTTTGAAAACGTGTAATGAAGACAATGAATGAGAAGATGTGTATATGCTAAATCATTTAAATTATAATCCATATAGTTTGCATGATAAAAAATGTCATAATATAATATTTTTTTTAAAATTATAATAACAAATAGAAATAGGTTAAATTTTAAGGCATCATTAGAAATCAAAAATATAAAATCCAAATCCAAAGTAAATAGAGATAAGAGGACCAAAAATTACAAAATTCACTGGTGGAACAAAAATTAATTTCAAAATAAATATAACATATTATATGGGAATAGTATGTGAATGATGTTTTATTTAAAATAAATAAAAAACACAACTTAGGGACTTGTTCTATGTCTAACAAGAAATAAAGTTATAATAATAATGTGTGATTTTAGAAAAATAATAGATTAACATGGAGAAATTTCAAAAAACAATTATTATAGGATACTCTTAAATGGAAGGAGGTTACTTTGGAAAAACATTTACCCTATTTGTTGACTTTAAACTATATGAATTTATTTTAGGTTTTACACATCAATATAAACAAATTATATTCATTTTATTTTCTGTATAACTTTCAAAAGGGAGAGATTAAGGAAAAACACTATATTGAGAAAACAAGTGGGTCCATTTGTAAAAAATATGGGTCTACGGTATGTAAGTTGAAGAAATTATTCGATGGGTTAAAATATGCACCACATGCATGGTGTAATAAACTTAATTGTTTCTTGAAATATTTGGTCTTCTCCAAATGAAAATGTGTAAAAACTATGAATGCGAAGAAATTAAGCAATGATACCCATATTTTCATTGTTTATATTGTTGATATAATTTGGGTATGTGACATAGATAAAAAGTGTGAATAGTTTTCGGAAACAATTAAGAATAACATTAAGATATAAACTCTGAGTGAGTAATCTTTAATTTGGGGCATATAACATTAATAGAAGGAAAATATATATATTTTTATCATTGGAAAATAATGTAACAGTGTTATTATAAATGTTTGTCATGATGTATTATATATTTTTTTCAATAAAAATAATTATTGATGTGATGTTGCATAATGATGATTCTCAGAAACATGTGAATTAGAAAGTCATTAGGATGTTGATAGGAAGCTTTATCTATCCAACAACATTGAGTCTAGAAATTGAACATGCTATTACATTTTGTCAATAATATTAAATTTATCCAAATAAATCTCCTTTTTTATAATCTAAAATTATACTCTATTATGTAAAAGGAACATCATCAAATGGACTTTTGTGTAAAATATTTTTTTACATGAACATTTATGGATAAACATGTCATAATTGGGTTTGATATTGTATTGATTAAATTCCAATGTTATGACGAACATTATTTTATGGAAATGTTGTGGGATCTAGAATATTAAGAAATTTATTTAAATTACCTTATTTACAATAGAAGCACAATATGTCTCTATCAATAATTTTTTTATAATATGGATGAAAGATCAACATTAATATATGAGTAGAAATTTAAGAAATTCATTGAAGCTTCATTGTGATAATCAAGGTTCCATGTAACTTTCTAATATGTAATACATTATTATAGATCAAAGAAAATTTATATTATGTATATATTCATAAAATATAATGTTACAAATAGGGATTTTATACATGATAAAATTTCAATAATGTATTAAATTATTGATATTTTTATAAAATCAATGCCAATATATATATTGTACGAATTGAGGAATCAACAACATGTCCAGTATCCAAAAAATATATCCAAAATATTTTATGTTAATCCCATATGATCCTTAGGTTTTTTTAGAAATTATGATGAAATATATAACATTGTACAAATTATTTTTTTTGAATCCAAATAATATGTTATCTGTAATAGGGAAGAGATATAAATTATAGGTGGAATTTATCTTATCACGAACATAAAATTTCTTATCATCTAGGGATGGAATTTGATAATAAACATTAAATTATCTATTAGAGGGGATTAATGATATTATTTACATTAATGGAATTGATTTGATGAAAGTTATAAAAATATTTGTGAAACAATTTGAATCATTAAGAATGTTGAATTTTTTTTCCAAAAAATAAAAAGGGTGTGATTGAAGAGACTTTGGGATATTTTTGTAACATGTTTTTATTAATTTTTAATATATATATTCTTTGAGTCTTTTGAAATAAATGTAGGAAATATTTTTAAAATTTGTTTGGAATTTTTTGCATAGGATTTTTTGGAAGATATTATGATAGCTTCATTTTCCAAAATATGAAAAATTCCTAATGTTAGATGATTTTTTCCATTATTAAAATTCCTAACAACATTATGAAACTCATGATCAATGTTGAATTTGAAAAAAACCATATAATGGGAGAAAAAATAGGATTTACTTTATCATATGACGATTGAGAATACTATTTGAAAATCATCAGATATAAGTTAGTGGAAACATACTATAAAAAAGCAAGGGATATTGAGTTTTCACACACTTAAACCAAATTTAATAATTATAAATGTAGAGTAATTATAATCGTGTGAGAATATTTATGTTAAAGTTATAGTACAATTTTTAAGCTATAATACTGGAAACCCCTAGGAAACTGTATCTAGTTATAGGGGAAATGATAAATATTCAAATAAATGTAACCTAATTTTGAAATATTATGTGACATAAGTATTTAAAATCTTAAATAATATTATCTAGAAATGTGTATAATGTTCAAGTGGAGAATATTTTAAAAAAAAATATTTGTAGATCAATGTCATGAAGGGAAAAATTTTATAATCCAATGGACTACTTTTCATAATTAATAGAACCATTGGAATATATTTATTTAAAATAATTATAGATATTATAGAATATGTTGAGTTAATACAGTCCTTAGAAGGATTATCAGACATGCATGTACAAGTTCCATCAGATGGAATACTTTAAGTAATTGAAATAGATGAATTGATTAATAAATGTCGCATCAAATAGATGTACATAAAAAAAGTATGATGTTATTGGATGAGAGGTCTCATGAAGATTCACCAGAATTATTTTGGAAATACATAATCAATATGATGTTAAAACAGATATAGGATGGACTAGATAATGTGAAAAGGACTCATCATACAAAAAATGTCTAAAAAATTTATGTCAGTGCTTCTTCTAAAGGATATTGATATAGTGAACTATTCAATGATGTTATCAATCCATCATACCAAGTTATTCAATCGATACAGATCAAGTATAAGGGATTCATGAAAGGAAGAACTAGATGAAGAAGTTCTTATAATGTAACCCAACAAACTTTTACTAGTCTATATTTTTAAATGGATTACATAAATTTATTTAATTATTTTAACAAATATGATGCAGATATGATCATTCAATGATCTTTATCAATATGATTTAATGAATTATGAATAGTTTCTTTAACATTTATGTTAATGAAGTTCATTGAAGGTTTTATATTTTGATTCTTTCCTAAAATATTTAAGAAGACAATATAATTATCGTGAAGAATCTTGTGAATTTCAGATTACTATAATATTTTTTTAATTTTCATTGACTGTTTTAATGAATTTGAGTTCATACATTTTCACCCACAAGCACAGATATAAAAATTGGGTGTATGTAAAACTGTACTAATAGTGTTCACCCATATGATAGGGTTATTATTCTAAAGGTTTTGGGAAGATAGAGATTCCAACCGAGATAACACTCTATATGAAGAAGGGAAACCGACCAATGATTATGGCCAGTGACATAAAACAATTATTTGTATTTCATGTATCACCTAGTGGTATGAAATAATGTTTTGGATGGAAAAAATCACAAATAATATATATTTAGAGATTTTTGTCATATAGGTTGATACAAATAGGGATTCTAAATAGTTTTTGAGGTGAAATAGTTTGTTCATCAGACATAGATCATATTAGAGGGATATTATTTTTATTAACATAAAATATTCTTAATATAGAAAAATGGATTAGTTATATCAGATGGATCAATATTGGATCGAGTTTATGTTACATTTGTTTGATGAACATAATTCACATGTGATCAAGACTAAATATTACAAGATGAAATCATTAGACATTCCATTTTATAAGGAATTTCGGTGAGCATTGAATAAATTATTATTTATCTTGTTTTGGATTTGGAAACCCATGAAAACAATTTAATTGAAAAAATTTAGTACAATCCACTTATGGGAGTCGTTATAATTACCTAATAGTGATAAAAAAGTATAAAGGCAGTTTTCTCATTGTATTCACTTTTTTTATAGTTAATTTCCAAGGACTGAATATAGTATCACCCGATATTATATAATCACCAACACTGGGGTTGATCTTTGTAAATCCAATGTTCTATTATTTATATTCCAATATATTAATTCTTGTTAGACTATTAAATAAATTTGATATGGATAAAAATACTAAAATGTTTCAGGGGTAAATTTAAGTGAAAAAATAACCCCAATAATTCACCCCACATTATAAGCAGTTCTGATGATCCTTTGGTACATTAATATCCAATGAAAAATAACTTGAATATTTCCTACATGCATTACTATCAATATAATTTCTCTCTTGAGAAATTAACACATTCAAACATCATGACTTCAATTTTCGTATGATTATTATTATCTAGAATATGATAGTTAATTATTCTTTCAATCCAATCATAGAATCTTATAATTATTATAGGAATATATTTCAGAAAAAATCTTAATAATTTTAGGATATAATATTAAAATGTATCTTCTATATCATTTTAATGTGTTAAATACCTCAAGAACAATATCACATTAATTTAAAGTAGAAAAAACAATCATTTGATAGGATAATTCATAAATAATATTGTATTTGAATATATATAGGTAATAAAATGTTCAATAATGTTGGTTCTTAGTAAAAATCACTTATATGATGTTGATAAATAGTTTTTTAATAAAACATTATGAAACATTGGGATTTTCTATATAACGATTAATTGTATATTATCTTAGTGTTATTCTCTATAAACAGTAGAATCAGAGAATTGGAGATATAGAGATAACATGTAAATCTGATAATATATTTCTTAAAAAAAATCAAAATCAATTTGAAGACTAAATTGTGATGATGAACAAAACCTTGAAATTGATAATTGATCTAAGAAAAAACATTCCACCATCAATGAATGGCATTGAGATTTCCCATTTCTATTATCATTGTGAATTCAAAAAAAATTAAAAACAAATATTCATTAATATTGAATCATGGTGGTTTATTTTTTGATCATTCCTTAAATCCATCTATGACATACAAATCCATCCACCATAAAAATTTATGGTAGAAAACAATTAAACCAAATACCATTAATTTTGTTTTTCCAATTTTAGTTGTGGATCAATGAAAATAAAATGAATATATTTTCTCTCTTCACTTTTATATTTATCTCACACTCTCTTCCTCTCACTCCCCCCTATCAAATTGTATAGAAGGAAAAAAGAAGGTTGATGGAATTATGGATCAGGTGAATGGGTTCACTATGATGGAGGTGCTAAAGGGGAGGGAAAAGGGAAGGTAATTTTGGACATATGATAAAAGTGTGAGGAACCAAATGAGGGGTGTTGGATGACTTTCAATGTGTTATGGATTGCATGGAGACGGGAGACCACTAACACGACTATTATTTAATGGTGGTGGATGGATGTGGGGTGGCCAATAATGATGGGAGGTGGTGGACATTGTGATGTCATGGGGAACCCTACTGGTGGATCTCTACCCATAATCATTAGCTAAATAAGAAAGGTCTGTGTGTTGAACCTCGAGATAAGACATGTTAGACTAGAGCTATGGGACTAGAAGAAAAATTATACCTCTGAGAGCTCATGTATCCCAACCTAGCACACATGTGGGAACATTTAATGGTCCAGGCCCTTCAACCTAGCTCAGCTAGTCAATTGATTTTTTGAGCATATTGGGTGAAATAATTTTCACCTTCTACCAGTTCACTATATGTGGGTAATCAAAGGATTTTATATAGAATTATAACCACATCTGTGGAATTTTCTGGGTATTCTCAATGTAAAATGGTTATTAACAAATATATAACATATTGAAGTTATTTTCTATAGTATATCTTGAGGGTGTAATTGGTTATACTTGGAGTCCATGTATAAGATGTGATGGTAAATTTTATATTTTTTCTTCATAGGGGTGACGATTAGGTTTCATCCAGATGATAATAGTGTTCATAGGTTTCTATACTGCACCCTCATTTAATGGGAACTTTAGTGAGGAAAATATCACCTATATTATTAAGGTAGTAATATTCTCTTACACATTAATATTTTATTTAATCCCTATATACTATGTAAATATTTTGAGATTCTGTGGGTGTAGGTCGTATATATTGAATTCATATCTATCATGATCTGCTATGTGATACTCAAGGAATGGTTCTTCTATTTGGGATGATTAGGAACATTATAGATACTTTTTTATCAGTGAGGAATAGAACAACCACATCTACTTCTACTAGATGATGTGGGTTTCCTTGTATCAGTGTTCATTATAGTAGTTTTAAAAAAAAAGATGATAAACATATATCCATATTCCAGTATAGGAATACAAAATGGGTGTTTGGAATGGAGAAATAGTGTTAGTAGTTTCATGATATATGGTATAGTGTCCCCATAGTGGAAACAAACACATTATAGTGGATCATGTCCTTATCTTATATTTCTAGTAGAGACATGGAATTCATAGGGGTTAGAAAAATCATATTCTTTTACTCTTGTGCCTCCTCAAAAACACCTTTGTTACCTTCAGAAGAAACATATTGATTTTATTTCTAGTAAATAATTTATAAATTTTTCTATACTCCAATCATCCTATGTTTCTTATGGAATATTATTTTTTTATGATAAATAATGAAATTTATTAAAATCAAGGAGGAAGAGTTCACAATCCTTCATTGTGGTCTTAAATAATTAAGTCCAAAGGAATCATAAATAAAAATGACATCAAAACCTAGAGGAAGGGATCCCTATGTGTATAATTCGATAAGATGGTTTCCCAAGGTCTTCTATGTGACTAAGAAGTCAGTACCATGGTTACCATCACTCCATGTGTGGGGGTGATCAGTGTCATTGAAAGTGTAGGCCTTCATTATATTAATCATGTAAGAAATCATCTGAAGGGTAGTAGAAAAATACTTATGGGAGAACCCAATGATATTGGAATCATATTCTATAATTGATAGTGGGTTTCAGCGAGAGTGGAATAGTTCAAGGACATTGAGCAAATCCTTTTTCCTCCACCTCCAATAGCCAGAAGGCCTTCATTTTTTATTTATTTTCTGATAGTCGACTTTTCAAGGGGTGAGGTGGAACCCTTACATGGCACGTAGGTGAAAGTATTACATGGCCCGTAGTCCTTATAGGAATTCAATTCATATGGTCTTCAAACATTACATACAATCAAGGCTAACTACTTGGAACTGCTCCTCCCCAGCATCTTCATCACGAAATCAGCTCTCCACCTTCATATGGTTGTTCAGCAAGGCTTTCCCATGCATGCACAGGCTTGTCCCGATGGAAGGTTCCATACCCTTTCATTCTTGCAATCTGTTTAGCTTCATCTATGATGAAAGCTCCTTTCTCATCCTCCTTCTGAAGCTTGTTCTATGTAGGTTGTCTGGTTTTCATCTGCACTTAAGGTGGGTCGAAGGCCTTGAGGTGGCCCAAAGGCCATACTGACCCGAAGGCATGGGTGGCCTGATGGCCTTAAATGACTCAGGGACAAAATCTGTGGCCCGAAGGCCCAAATGGTGGAATATTCCCATATGCTATAGTTCCAAACAGTGCCTTCTACAGTTCCCTCTACGGTACCTGGTATAGTACCGCACAGTTCCTACAATAGTAGCTTCTACAATAGCTTTTTAAAGTAGCCGTTATAGTGCCTTCTATAGTACTGCTATAGTTCCCTAGAAATTAGCCTCTGCTTGGATTTCATCCCATGTCTCCTTGATGCACTTAAGAAGTCCTCACCAACTAGGTTGAGGCTCATGTGTCATGGCCTTTTTCCTCTACTGTCATAGAATCACCTGGTATAAATAAATTATGAATTTAATACACGATTAAACTAGTGGAGTTATGTACCATGCCTCCGCCATACAACACCAAAACGTTTTATTCACCATTGGTATTCATTTTAAGGACTTGTGATAGAGTTTACCAAAATATCTTTTTTCCACTCACCACTGGCCTGGGCACCCCATAGTTACCGGTGGTGAATCATATAAAGGAGGGGCTAGATATTGTTGATGAATTAGGCTTGGAAGGCATTCCACTGGGTAGTGGGCCTTCACTACTAGGTCTATCCCCAATTCTTATATTCTATTGTCTCGATCATGTATACGATCTTTCCAATCAGACTAGTGGATGACAATAAGGTGAATGAACCACACATCCTCTAAACAATTTTTCCGACTATATCCCTTCATCCAACCCTAGACGAACTCATCTATATACTCCATTTCACCAGGAAGGGTAGTTAACTCCCCCATGACAACCCAGGTTGTTCTTTCACATTAGCCATAAAATAATAGGTGTGGTATAGAATATTTTTTGGGAACCAAACAACATGGGAACTTAGAGGCCATGTGGATTCTTTTTCCCTTCACTGTCATGTAAATGAGGATGGAATAATTTTGACCACAAAAAAACAAAAAATTATATTTTGTTAGAACATAATTACACCATGACATTATACCCTATGGGTTGATACGTAGCTGACTTCTAATCCAGATTATATAGGCATTGTATATGGATCTTTCTAAAGGTGATCCCAATAAGATGAACTAGACAACGCCCTTCTCCACCTTGATTTACTCAATGGATTTCAGCTGGGTAGGGTTCATGATCTTATGTTTGAAAGATGGATGAAAGATATCTTTACTTAACATCGGGTCTAGGGTAGGGATTCCATGATACCCTGGGGTCTCTACAACCTATATTCCCTCCCATAAGTTGATATCTCCTTCCCCAAGGATCAATATTGAACTATGTTGAATGATAAGGAAATTTCCCCACTAGTTGATCCAATGTGGGGAGGGCTGAAAAATATTCATTTTAGGTCTATAGACATAATTCCATATAATAAATTCACTAAATAGATAAATTCCCTCAATAAACTCTAACATCAAATTCCCCTAATGATAATTCATAGATCCTATACATTCTTTGTGTTTATACCCCCATTCTCCACTGATTTTAAATGTTTGGTCAAAGAGACCTAGTGGAATGTAACCTCCCCTTCAGCATTCAAAATAAAATATTTGAGGAAATTGTAAATATCCCTAGTGACTAATTTGGGTAGCTATATAACTAAATTAATATCCAATGCGATGGATGACAACATGAATTTTATGAGGGTAATTATTCCACCAAATGAGATAATGTGGTTTTCCAAGACACTTATTTGGTTGTTGATATTTTTAATAATACCTTAAAATTATTTGGCTTGAACTCTTCCAGGGGAAAATCAGTAAACCATTTTCTCATTTTCATAGGGTATCCCTAGGATTACAAAGAATTATTAAATTCTTTTCCTTATTCTGATCATGAAAAATGATGAAAAAAACACATGACATTTGTCCCTCTTAATTATTTTTCCACTCCAACTTGTCTATTCATCGATTAACTTGGCGAAGAACTTGAATAATGAGCAACACCCATTAATTAAAAATATATTTTCATTAGTAAACATAAGTTGAGATACCCCTAGGAAGTCGCGTCCACAATTTTATGGGCTGATGAAACCCCATTTCATGCATGATAAAATATTTATACCAATGGTTTCTGAATCATAATAATGATTCTAGGGGATAGAGGATCCCCTTTAATGATCCTCTAAACTGATTTGAGGAATCCACATTTCCATACCATAAATAAAATATTAATATATTCCAATATATATCCCCATAACATAAAATCCATTACCCATTGAGAAAATAGAATACACCACATGACCAGAAGAATAAATCCCCACTCAATGTGGTCGTAAGACTTATCCATACCCCCTTAATGATAATATTTGAATACCTTTCCTTTTTTATCTCTAACCATTTATTGAGAAATATCTATCACCCTTGGATTGAACTACCTTGAATAAAATCATGTTATTATTCTATACCTAATAGTTGATGAATTGAGATAATCTCTTGTTAATGATTGAGTCTAGAAATCAGTATGGAAAGTTACATATGCTTATCCATAGAAACTAGTTGAATTAGAAGGGGTCTTTAATCTTTAGAATAAGTACCACTATTATCTCATGTCAAACTCATGCAACGGACCCTCCACAAAAAATAATCCTGGATGGGAGAAAAAATATGTGTCTTAATGATACCCCAAGTGGTATTCATAAAATGAATCAAAACATTCAATGGGTCCTGTTGATCTCTTTATTTTGAGAGAGATGAAAGAATCCAAAACCCCTTCCTCCTTTGGGACACTAGTGATCACTATATTGGCCTGATCAGATACTAACCTTAGAATAGAGTTGAATAGATCATCTTATCCTTCCAAGTAACCATTCTGTGTATAAGGGTTAGGCTCGGATAAGAGGTTTTTGATTTGGTCATTGACCATAGCTACAATCTCATATAGGTTACCAGTTCATGAACCATCATTAAACAAAATGTTGTGCGTGAATTCCTAAAAAATATTCTTCAACCATGTGTGAAATAAGGCCAAGTTATGGACACCTTGTATAGGTAGGTATTCTCAGGACCTTTCACAGATATTCCTATCATAATATTTAAAAATTTCATTGTATAATATTATTTTTAGGCCTAGAGGAAACAATAGATCCCCATACTGTGTTTCTTCATGGATAAATTTTGTATTGGATATTTCTCTTTGGATATCTTTCAGTGTCTCATTATTCTGTGGGAGAGAGATAGAAGATAATGTGAGTTCCTTCTTTATGTTATGTATTTTGTTAGAAAACCCAATAAAAATTTCCCCTTGGATGGGGGTCTATAAAAAACTTTCACCACGAGAAGAATGTTAGGCAGATATGATCAGTAGTTAGAGAAGAAAAACTACCTACATCGAATGTTACCAACCATTAGGTTAATGAAAATGGGAGAGTGGTCTGGCAGTGAACTCATCTGGTGGATGAAAAATGTCTTATGGTAGGAGGATAGAGACTTAAGGTTACCTAAACAATGATTTCACATGCACTATGTTCACCATCTTCATATATGGTTGATTCACTAGTTATATTTTCATACAACGTAACATAAATACATTAATATTTCCTTGGAAGAAAAAGAAAAAAAGGACATCCTATAATTGTTAGGGTACTGCATCCCCTATTCTTTTCTGAAACCTCCATTATCATGTTTTAATCACCCCAACCAACTAATAATCATCAACTAGGTTTATAACCATGATTTTGGGGCATATATTCTATGGTATCCTTGCTTCATATTTCCTGTAAGAAAAATAAAAGAGACATCATTCTCTTGAAATTTATACTTAAACCTAAATCTTTGGACTGATACCTTATGTTTCGCGACAGCAACTACCAAGTTCGATAACACATAGATGTGGTGGTAAGTAGGTTCTACATATAGTAATTTCCTAAAGAAAATTATTATAGAGAATTCCCCTATTAATTAGGGAGATTTGTTTGGTTTTAGAAAAAAAATGCAAGATTTATGTTTGGATACCTCACAGGAGAGGAAGTCAATCCTGACCCATGATCCTAGGCCCAAGGAATTCTAGATGATTACACATATCATTGACAAACTGGGGGTTTGTAATTTTTCCCAAACGTAAAAAGCTGATTTCCATGTATGATAGTGGTGTAAAACATTCTTTTTGATTGATATCACATGAATACATCATAATCGTAAAAGTTAGGATATGGGAAGGACCATGACACCTCTTGTTGGAATAAGCGGTGGATCCAGCACTATTCTGGTGTGATGAACGATATGAGGGAGAGCATAATCATAGGATAAAGCACTATAATTATAAAAAGGATGACGTTGTGAGGATGAATAACCAGAGTCCCATTGATAATCTAACCATGGGGGAGATGTATTGTACACTAGTTCTTTCTCAATGGATAGACGATAATGGGTGGTGTATGGGGGGTAGTAGGGGAGAAGGTATGAAGAGGGAGGTAACATGGGGTATGAATGGGACTATGGATTTGAAAGGGGAAAAGGGTACATCCAATAATAGAGGGAGGGATGAGGTGAGAAGGGAGAGGGGAGGGGAGAGGATTGAAGGTCCAACAGGTAACCAATTAAGGGTTTCGTATTGGCAGGATGGTGGGTAGGGAAATCTCATGGTGATGTGGAATTAGAGTTGACCTAGGGTTTTCCTACCACTAACCCACATGATGTGACAACTACATCCTTCAATCAGAAATATTGTGACTGAGGAAGAGACACCCTGCACTAAATAGAATCACTGAGAAATATAGAATAGGATTCCACCAATCCACAACTCCTTCCGTTCGATGATTTATTTGAGACATGGGGAGTTGATAGGTCCATGGTGACACTAATCCGAGTATCCTCCGAATCATTAATATAAAGTGCTCGATCATCCAAATAGAAAAAATTACTCATAGAGTCACCAATCTTCTCTACAATGTATGGGTTTTTAAAGGGTAGTGGTTGAATTGGGAGTTTCATCCAGACCTCTGACTAAGGTGATTCATTACTATGATGCACATCCATGGACTAGAGGGAGAGGATAAAGGACCACTAGTTAAATGAATGGGTGAAATTTCCCCAAGACTAGACAAAATCATCCCAATATTATTGGGTGATAAGGTACAATTTTCTATTATAGTCCACGATCCTAGCAAGAAAAAATAGATTATAGGAGTGAAAAATGTACTAAAAGAAACCACAAGGGGTTTTTTCATCCCCAAAGTTTGCAACCATGTTCCACTTAAGATGCGATGAGGATTCCTAAAATGTAGAAGATAAGAAGCTAATCACTGAATAACCTTTCAATAAACTGATTCCATAGGATTCTATCAGAACCGATTTGATTGAGGGGTGGAAAGGAAGGGGGAAAAGTTCCACTAAGGATATAATATTTTTTCAGAATACCAATAAACAAAGAATTAGTTATCTAGCTGAGATGAGCAGAGTTTGGATACACTATCTCTAAAGGGGTTTTCCTTTGAGGGAGGGTGAACTGATAGTTTCAACACCACCATAGTAGATGAGGACTTTGTAATGGGTAGATGTAAAAATGGCGTTGCAATGGGTGTATTCTCAGAATTCAAATTTGAATCAATTAGATTAATTTTACCCTTATTATGTAACATACCTAGTTTAAGATAATATTATTTGTAAACCTCGTTACTCCAAAAAAATATAGTTATATAGTATATCTATAACCATTATGTTATTATTTCCAATTACTCTCACATACAATGGTTTAAGATATAATTATTTTCTTGATTTTTACATTGTGTTTTCGAGGATTCCATCTAGGAATATCAATACTCACCCCTTCATAGGACAAGAGTCCACATTGTGTTTTGTATGTGAAGGTTATATAGGGTTCAATGATGTTATTGGTGGATGTATTAAAAAAGTGTATTTATTATATTTTACAAGAATTGCTGTTTTTTTAGAAGCAAGAAAGGAATTTTTGATACACATAGGTTATTATAAAATGATTAATTCAGGATTGGAACTAGTTTCTTGATAGGACATATTCATAACACCTATTTATACTTGTATTCTTGTTTTTTTGGAATTTTATTCATCCATAATACTCATTTTGCATCATCTATTTTGTATTGGAATATCATTTTCTATTTTAAAGTATATCACAAGAATTAGATATATATATATATATATTGATTTTTTATTTATCTTTTCTTCTTTATTATTTCTTGAGTAGTGGTGTAGGCTATGTATATGTGTGTCAAGGTATGGTCATCCATCAGGTGTAATATACATACTTAGTTCTAGTCACCAGCCCCATTCCTAGTAGATGAATACATGTGGTGGAATACTAGGAATAATGAAACCCATGAATCATCTTGGTGGGCTAGGTCATGTTAGGGTTCTTATAGATATTTCACTCACAATCTATTCACACACATTGATGTGTGTATAAAATATTATTCATTTAATTTATTTTTTATATAGTTTTATTGATTTTCTTATTTTTCTAATATCATCATCTAAATGTAAATGTAATGAAGGTGTAGTTATATAGAGTATTGTGTTCCACAAAAAGTTTTTTGGGTCTTTATTCCATTTCTATTTGAACAATGTTTTATAATTGTAGTAAATATTTTTTTGGATAAGAAATATTATGATTTTTGGTTATAAGAGATGATTTATCTTTATTTACTTATTATTTATTGTTCTACATTATTATTTATTTTATATAATATGTATATTATTCCCATATTATATGTATCGTATCATCTGGAAATTAATCATTCCTTGGATGATTGAGAACACACTTTAGATTTGGGGCATGTCTGTTTAGGTACATTTTCCAAGTATTTCAGCTTATGTTTTTCATTCATTATAAAAACTTTAATGCGATTAATAGAGTTTAATTCAGCACTTAATAATAATTTTTACTTCCTAAATTTGTCTTGTTAAATATGAAAATAAATTATACATATACTATTTGTGATGGAAAAAATTAAAATTATATTATATATAGAAGTGGTAGTATATAATGAATCATTCATATTGGAAACAAAAATAAAAAATACTTTCCTAGATATCTTTTCATTTTTATAAACTAATATGTTTTATTTTTAATTTCATGTTTAGAAGCAATTACAATTATCCATGAAGAGAAAAATAGTAGTATCTTTAATGATTGTGATATTGTAAAAAACATTGCAGTCAATTATGAAGTATATATTTTTTATCCTTTAAAGATCATTGATGGAGAAACCAAAAAAATTGGTATTAATTGATTGGTAATCTATTGTTTTATAATCCCATTATATTTATTAATGTTGGATCATATTTATTATTAATGAACTATTTGTAATTTTTTTTGAATTAATATAATTTATGTACACAGATAAAAATATTTATAAACATAGTATATCATATTTAGCCCCAATAGAATGGGTTCCACTTGAATCATCATCTAGGAGTGATAGTACAAATGAGTTCATGTTTAAATATAATGATTTTAGAAAGTTAAGGTTATACATTACACAGATGGATAGACATATATGTGTACGTATGTATGTCTCGATATATGTATGAATGCATATTTTTATACACATAATAATTTAATAACCACATTTTTAAATAAATCATATGTTTAATGTTTAAAAAATAAAACTTTTCAAATATAAAATGATTATGTATATACAAAAAGAAAACACTCATATTATCAAAATAGTATACCCTTTATATTGAACAATGAAGCTATTAATATAACAAAATAGGTATAAATATTAACGATTAAGAAAGAAATACATCATAAATATTAAAAGAAAAAGAATTGAAGCAAATAAAAATTTTTATTTATTTTTCTATCTCATAATATTTTTTGTTTTAATAACAATAAATTATGTGTTAAAACAAAAATATTAAAAAATTTAATCTCAAAGCATAAGTTATGTATTTTGTTTCTATATTTTACAGAGATATTTTGGGTGTGTTACATATATGTGTGTTTTCCATTTTATATATTAATAATCATTTATATTATATAACATATATATCATATAAATATTAACCTCAAATAAAATAAAAAATAAAAAATAAATTTAATAAATAAAATTTAATATAGAACATATCAATCATAGAATATATAAAATATAATGAATATGAAAATTATTTCAAAAACATATAACATATATAAATAAATTTTTATATATACATATTTTTTGTGATTTAAATCAATATATGTTATATGTTATGTTTTTGAATTTTCTATTTTATATGTTTAGAGTTTTATCCGTCTACCATTTTATAATTTTGTATGTTTTTTATTACATGTGTTAATATATGTTGTGTTTTAAAAAAGTTTATATATAAGTGGAAAACCCAACATTGTGATATCATTTTGATCATATTTTTTTTAAAATTATTTTAATCCAAATTAATGATAAAAAAATGATATTCATATAAAACTAAGGTAGTTATGTGTCAAATAACTCAAATATTTTCCCTCACATATGATCCAAATTAATTAAAATGTTAATATAGGTTTTATTGTTTGATGACTTCAACATGTACATATTATTGGTTATATAGATTGTAGAATTATATACATTTGATACGGTAATTGTAAATTATTTGGAATCTAAATTAAAATCTTCAGTGTGTGTTCTGTTATCCTTTATTCATCTTTATTATACAACTTCATGAATTAAAAAAATTAAAAACAATATAACAATAAATCGAAGATATAATATTAAACTAGAATTTAATTTTATTAATAACATTACTACGACATTGAAATCTTAATTTTAATAAATTAAAATTTGAAAATTATCATCACTTTATTATCAAACTTATTCATGATGAGTAGATATACTCCCTTTAAATAATATAAGGGATTTATGGGAAATTAAAATGAAGAAGGAATGATACATATATAATATATTTAGAGAAACATTTGGATAATAGAGATTAGAAAAAAAATTGGTTCACTACAAATATATATTAATTAAAACATTAACAACATCCAATTACATTGCTCAATATTGATATATTAACAAATGAATTTCATTTATTATAAATAAAATAATTCTCATCATCACATATCGAGGAAAAATTTGAAATCTATTTTACAGTTTTTTATATTTATGTAAAACGAATACCATACCACCCCCCTCATTTGTCGATGAGAAGTCAACATTGATATAAATCCACAGTGATTGATTTAGAATGTATTTAATTATTCATACTGAGAAGACACTGAAAATTTATAAATCATTGTTGATTGGAATTGTCTCATTACATCATTTTTTAAATGATTAAACACATCACTAAACCATTCATTGAAAAAACAAAACTCATAATGACATTGTATAACATAGTCAAGCATTATATTTTTTATATCAAAGAAATCTATTATTGAACTGACCATTAGTTAATTTTAACACATAAATTATATTTTTTCCTTATTTAAATTTATATTTTCCATTTTATATAATTTATTAGCTCTTAAATACATAATAATATATAAAAAATTAAATGAGAAAATTACATGATTTGGATGATTCGGTCTAATGATCAAAAAAATATTCCAAATATTTGATGAAAAATTGAAATGAAGATACAATACTAATGTTAATAAATTTAAAAATAAATTAAATAAAATTGAAAATGCATATTTTTTATATGAAAATCATATCAGACAATACAATATAGCTATATAAATATATAGGGTATTGTGGAGATACATGATATTTTTGTGTGTCACCTTGAAAATGATAATTTTATGAAATATATTTTTCAATGAGATATATAATAATATCACATAGAATGATATGAATTTTATATAGGATATCACAAAAATGCATTTAAATTAGCCATAACATTTTCAAGTTTCTTACTTTCTATGATTAGTTTACATTTATTGTTTTATTATAATATCACAATGAATATTTAAATTTTAAATATTTTTATTTAGTTTGATGAAAGTAAAATGTGTATTTTTATAATGTTATAAAATATGTATTTTAAGATATTATGTAGTCACATATTTATTAGGTAATCCAGGATATCATATAAATACGTGATAAAATTTAATGATTAATTATACATTTTACACCTAGTCATTGTGTGATTTTTTTGCCTTACTAACCCTATGATAATTCATTTTTGATTAGTTGATATATATATATATATTGGGTAGTTCAAACTGCATAGTAGGTTAATTTAAATCATTTCAATAATGTTTATATATTCACATGAATAGTTTGTACTTAAATAGAAATGATTTCTTTTATTTTTAATTATGAATATATATTCAATATAATTATAAATAACATTTTAACAAATAATATGGTATATTATTCATTTTTGTTTCCCTTAAAACAAACCCAATAAATCAAACTTCTACTATAAAATTATTATAAAATATATAGTATTTATTTTCATTGATTCATCCTTCAAAACCCCACATTGGTTTGGGGATCATTTTAATTTTTTTTAAAAGAATTCATAAATTGATTAAAAGTTATATGATTTTTGTGAAAAATGATATCGTAATATGTTATGTGTTGATATACTTTACCATCATATTCCATTGTAAATTAGAATTTTTTTATCTAAATATTATTATTAATGAATGTAGGGATTTAGAATATATTTATTTAAGATAGGCCTAGTGATCATATTTTTAATTATGAGTTCCTAGACATAGATATAATATATGATATTTTATTTTTGTAAAAAACATTAAAACATGCATTTTTTTTGGAACATGGAACACGATATATAATTATCTCACTTTTACAGTGAAAATATTTCTAGAAATATGAGGATATCACTATAGTTTTGATTTAAAATGCTGCATTCAATTAATATAAAAAATGATTACTAAATATATCACAATGAATTATATGTGATATAAATGTTTGGGATAAATAATATAGTTTAACCGATGATATAGATTATCATTGTTCATGGTTTTCATGTAAAATAGGGTTTGCTATATCGCATGTACAAACAATAGTTCTTTTAATGACTATGATATTCATAAGTTTTTAAATATTTGTGTATTCTTCATTTATGAAATAAAATATAATTTATAAACTAAACTAAAATTTTAAAAAAAATACATATATAATTAATGAACTATTTATAATTTCTTAACGTTATTATTAATTTATAATAATTAATTATTTTGTTTTTTGGAAAATATCTAAGAAAACTATTTATCATTAAGTGTTAATGTTTCAATTTTAGATTTACATGGAATTAAATACATAAATTTTACATAAATTTTTTTATTAGAATAATTAATATATTTATAATGTTTTTATAAATTATAAAATAATAGAAATTATTTTTTATGAATGATTCATCGTGTATTATATAATGTATTCATATTAAATTTCAATTAATGAATCCAAAGAAATTGTTTTGTGAAATTTAATAAAAGTATTTAATCAATATAAAATATATGGTATTTATAATCTATAATGGATTTATATGGATTTATATGGTGAAAATATTATATTTTTATAAATTATATATTTTTTTATATAAATTAGTTAATGTGTATTCCATGTAAATTGCAAATATATAATGATAATATTTGGAAAATAAATATTAATTTTTTCTATTTATCGTTTATGAATGAAATTAATCATTTTTATGAATTTTAGCTATTTATTATTAGTTCTTAATGAAATGTTTAATATATCTCTTATTATTAATAATATATTAATTAATTTAATTATCTTCTCACATATTCATGAATATAAATTTTTTTATTATGAATTTATGTATGTAATTATTTAAATTTACCCTATATGGTTTTTTATGTTTTTAAATTCATTTAATATTATCTAACTCAGTATTCTATGGGAATGAGTTTTTAGAAACATAAACACCCATTGACCACTTCATATGAGATAGTTAAAAATGAATGTTAAAAAATACTAACATTAAAATTAATTGAGGTTATTAATATTGTATTTCAAGGGACTCTTTGGAATTCATTTTTATCGAGAGGGTTGGAGGTAGATCTCATTTCACCATTCTAAAAGGACTCATGAATTCTCCTCATCTCCCTCATAGATATAAATATTATTACTAAATCATTGTCATATGTTAGTATGGGACTATTTATCCACATGCAATTAGTTGATCATTTAGATTTATCTAAGTGAACATTTGTATGAATAATCTTTTCTCCATAAACATGAACATAAATATATATCAATGACTATATATTGATGGTGTCATGTATATGTATCATAGACATTCCATCATTTTATATAAATGCTGATTCATGATTCATTTTAATGCAATATTGTTTAAATCCTTATATATAAAAAACTAGATTTTATCACTATCGTGAAATGTGTTAGGTGTTCAGGGTGTTAGGATTGGGTCCATGAAAAGGGATTCTATTGTAAATATGTAAATGTAATGAGAACCCACATTTTAATGTTCCACATAACTAGATATTTTTCAACTTTTAAGGTGATGTGATAATGACTGATCCATATAGTTTAATTTCATGTAATAATGACACCAGTGATAAATGTTCATTGTGTTGGTTTTGTTGGAGGTTACATATGACCATACCATTCTATTTTACTAGATCTTGATGAGATTAATTTTGTCACAAATGTAATGTGACCCTTAGAAGATAGGTATGAATACAGACATGGCCTATTGAGGATAGTGGGATAATACCTTAAAGGGATATTCCCCTCCAACTATGGGGCATAGTTTTTTTCAATAATATAGCTTGATATAGGGTAGAACCCTGGAGAAAATAGACCAACTTTGGGTTACTATGATTTTGTAGGGTATTATTTCCAATATGTAAGGAGGTCTAGTATCATGAGAATATTCCCTAGAGAAGAGAATAAAAAAATGTTTTTTATGGTTTAAACATCATGGAGAAATAAGTTTCCTAGATAATACGTAACCAATACCTCATAGTTTGAGATTCATTATTTATGGTCTTGTTCGAAGACTATACAAATCATTCTAATTTAATTTTGTAAGCATGTATTCTTGTAGTGTAACATCATTAATAATTTATGGTTTCCATAATGTTTAATGTCATGTTGCAGGGATATTTGGTTAATGAAATGTGAAACAACAAGGAAATAAATAGTTATTACATATATAGGGTTTTCCTAGAGATATTCTAGGGCCTAAACCTTATAGGAGGCGCACACTGGAGAAATTTTATTTTCTTCTAATAGTGTGATCTTCATAGAACTTCACGATAGTGTGATTCACACTCAATTATATTAACATGAGACAATAAGAGATTGAGAACATTGTGTAAGGGTGAAGTAATATATTTTAATGGTAATTTTTTATTGAAGCTTCCCATTTAGTATATCCAGGCTCATTGAATAGGGAAAAAAATAATTATTGAGTACATAATTTATTGGTACTTACACATGTGAATAATTCCATAACCCTTCCTGTAAGTTGGTTGAATGGTACTTGAATAGGAGGCTATATATTGGCCCATAATTTTAATACATAGATATCAAATATAAACATATGAATAATAATTATATAATATAATGAACTATTCCCAAAGAATATATGTCTAGTTCCTTCTGAAAATGTACAAATAAGATACTAGTTCAAATGTTTCTCTCATTATGTTTATTATAACTATAACCCATCTTAGAAATTTCATATTTAATAAATTTATTCATCACATGGGGATAGAAAACATAATAAATGTTGAGATTAGATGTTAAATAATTGTAAATAAGATATATTTCAACGGTCACACGATCATGACATGAACATAAGAGTATGAGAACTTGAGAACAACATTTTAATATGATACCATTGATATTATAGATCATAATATTTAGTCATGAAATATGTATTCTTAGTTTATAATTCAATAATAATTAATGAATCTAAGAACATTATTCATTAGAGGATAAAAATGGTATAATATTTAAAAATGTGGCATACAGATAAGAAATAATAATCATATACTTAATAGTAAATTCACATTTATAGGACTATCATAGATGAATGGGTTCACTCCCCAACCAATCATAGTAGTCATGGATCACCCCCTTAAATATTCTAGAGGAAAATTTCCATAAAAAAATGTGTTTACTCTCCATTCCAATCCTAAATATATCATGAGATACCAATATTTACCCAACTAATTAGTGGGTGATATATCTTTCACCCATCCTAGGTAAAAACATGACATCGGTTTTTGGTTATAACCAAACAACTGACTTTGGTTATAATATAACCACTTAATTTATTTATAAATTAATGATTTTCCTATGTTATACTAAAACCACCATAAAATAATTATAACCATATATATTTCTTCCATAATATCATAAGATATTTATCATATCATCACATCATTATATTTTCAAATAAAAAAGGTTTCATAAATATTTCATCAAATTATAATAGCATAAACTAGGTAAAATGAACGGTTTTTATAAACATCTCAAAAACATTACCATTAAAAATTAAGTCAATTAATAATAATTTTATAATTGGATCAAATCACATGAAATTTATAATTAACATTAATCATGTCATATTAGATGTATAATGATTTTGAAAGATCAATTGTATCATTTCTTAAGAAAATAACCCTTTCGACTCTAGAGTAAGTTTTCTAAAATATATAAATTTTTAAACAATTATGGAAAATATATTATTCAAAAAGTGAATTAAAAAATGTAATTTAATAATAAAAATATTGATTTTTTAAAACATTTTTTTATATTGTATAAGTTAAAATAAAATGTTATTTTCCCAATTTTGTACAAAATGAAAAAAAACATCATTTTTTTAAAAATGTGATGAATTTTCCTTTAGAATAATATTTTATAAAATTATAGATGGGTAAAATTACCTTAAAAGTCATATGAGAATTATGGAAACTATCCATAATTTTTTTAGTATACATCTATATAGATAAAGAATGTGTTTAAACTGAATAGAAAAATAAAATTGCTTTTCTATAAAATTGTTTTCTGTATTGTGAGTACATATGATGATGTAAATTAAAAAAAAATGAATTATGAATAAAAAAGAGTATTATTAAATTCAATATTTTCATTGGTGATAGATCAAAATATTTCATCATTACAAACATAATCATAATCAATTGAAATAAACAATGTGGTTGTAAGATAAAACCCATACTACTTTGGTTTATCTTCAATCGTAAGTCCCATGAAATAATGAAAAATAGATGGATATGTACATCAAATAATTTCATGATAATAATTGTAAATAATATTCATCGAATGTGTATACACCACAAAAAAGAATCACATGGTGAATAGAGATTTTGTCCCATAATACTAAAAGTGGGGAAAAATACCTTACATTTAGTTTCATGTGATTCGAAGGAACTATAACCTCATGTATTATTATTTTAACATAAATATGATAATATTTAATAATAATGAATAAACTATTAATATTATATATATCGATTATATAAATATTGATAATCATTCAACAAGGTAGATATAGACAAATAAATTACACTTTTCATGGATACATTAAGTTGTACATATATATGAACACTATTTTTCATTCATCAACAAATCGTGTGAAAGAAAGTTAAAAAATAACTCATGTATCTATAATTATTATTATATCATATATTTAATATATTTTAATTAAATATATCTTTATTACCATCTAATTAAAGTGGAATAAAAAAACATATCACATTATTTCGTGGAGGTGGTAGTCTTCACATACGCATGATCCACATTATTATTTTCCAATAGTGTGGAAGGTAAGAATTTGTATTTAATATCATCATTATATAATAATAATTAAGTCATAAATATTTTTTATAAACATTAAAACCATCATAAAAAATCTTTATGTATGATGGAGATAGAAAATGAATAATACAGATAAATGGATATGGTAAACCGTATTTACACATAAGAAATACTTTCACATTCCATTTGGTGGAATGAGGGTGAATAAATGTTGTTTCATAATAGTAAAATATAATAATATTGAATATATAGATGTTATTTTATTATTAATATATAATATATATGCATTGGACAATAAATAATAAATAAATAAATATTTATTGATTAAGGTGTTTAATTATTTATAGAAATGAGTCATTTAGATATCATTTAATGTGATATAAGGATGTAATTTTTGGAACAATAAAAAATATAATATGTATAAGGACGTGTATAAGGCAACTTGGAAGATTTTTTCTATGATATAAGGCTCATTATGGTGTGAAGATTAGAAAGAAGCGGTTCACTTTTACAATTAAAAGGACTTCAACTCTTGTAATTTCATCATATATTAACATAATATATATCAAATTTTATGTCAAATGGAGAAAATTTGAAGGTATTTTAATTTAAAATGTGTATTTTCCAAAAAAAAAACTCATTAAATAATTTTTATAAAAGTATTTATCCCACTTCCCCTTAACATTTATTTTCAACCATTTGTTATCCATTTTTTCAATTACTATAATGTTTAATGTTTATTCTCATTACGGTTTAAAAAGTTTTCATTAAAATTAAAAAAGTCCCAAAAATGGGTCATTAATTATGTTTAAAATGATATCCCATTCATTTAGATGAATATATGATTTTTATGAGTTTATATCATTTAATAAAATTTTATATATTATAAAATATCATTAATGTCATTTTAAATAGTATTTATTTAATTTTGCATTAAATACATAGAGAAAATGAGTAATTCAAATATAATTATTTCAAACATCCATTATAGGTCATAAAGATCTATTAAATTCGTGGAACACAATGACTTAATCAATTTTCTATACTATTATTTTTTTAAATCATTTTGTATATATTTATATTAATTGATGAAATACTACATCCATGTTGAAAAATCATTTGAGGTTGTTATATAATTAAAAAACGAAAATTAAATATAAATAATTAAAATAATTTAATTATTCTCAAAATATATACTTATATTCATTAATAACTTTATTTTCCCCCAATTTTGAACAATAATATTTTCTGAATCATGTAGAGTTCCATTTTGTAACTTTTTTCCACGAATAATATATTGGAAATTTTCATGTAAAAATTATCAATAAAAAACTCAATATAATGCAAATGATATAAGGGTTAGATTCAATTCCCTAAAAATAATTATTTTGAAAAACTATGGCCTTATAACTTAATTTTTACATAGATTAAGCTGATTTACCCTATACCGAGATAATAAATTTTACCACAGTTATTATTAATATTGACCATAAAATAAAAGAGGTCTAATTAAAATATTTAAACCTCCCAATTCAAAATATGGGATCAATTTTATTTAAATCACTACCTATAATATTCAAAAATTAATTATTTAATATACATGAAACATATGAGGAAAATCAGATTTTAGATAAAATCATTTTTAAGAATAGAACATTGTTTTTTATTATCCAATACCTAGAAAAGTATTAAATGAATTTTAAAAAATTTGATTGAATATATAATATATAAATATCATTAATATCATTCATAAATAGATATTTAGTTAATTTAATAATATTAACCATTTTTATATATCTAACCTTTTTTTCGAGAAAAATATAGCTTTTTACATTCAAATGATATTATTTTTATATATACTAAATTATTAACAAATTAATTTATTCAATAAATTTATAAACAATAAAATTTTTATAAATTAATTAATATTATTCATACCAACCAATCTAATGTCTATGTAGGTACTGTCACATAATAATAGTTTAATTGTATATCACTATCTATTGAACCATAGTGTTGTGTGAAACAAATCCAATCTACGAAATCAAATTCCATTGAAAAAAATTTATTTCACAAAATTATTGGGTTATAAATTCGACCCCTTATAAAGAATTTAACCCTAAAAATTAATAAATCTAATAAAAAAATGAGGGTATGTTTTTTTAATTTCATCTGTGTAACCCAAGTTACTTCTAAGAATCATTATCCCTTTCATTGAAGATCAAAATAATCAGGCCCTTATCGCTCCTCCTCTAAAGGAGGAAATTAAAGCAGCCTTGTTTTCTCTTAATATGGATAGTGCTCCTGGTCCATATGGGTTCACTAACAAATTATTCATGTTTTACTGGGATGTCTTGCAGGACGATATCACTCAAGCAATCAAGGAGTTCTTCAAATATTCCTATATTCCATATTGGATGAATTCATGTTTTATTGCACTGATACCCAAGAAGGAAATGCGGTTGACATTAAAGACTTCAGGCCTGTTGCGCATGGAAATAAAATCCCAAAGGACATTAGTAAGATTATTATAAAAAAGATGGGACCGTTGGTTAGTGACATGATTACTCAAAATCAATTTGGATTTTTTCCTGGACGCAATATTCAAACTTGTCTTTTTGCTGCCTCAGAATGTGTTAACGTGATGAGGAGGAAAGTTAGATATGGGAACTTTTCGCTCAAAATTGACTTATCTAAGGCTTTTGACACTCTGTGATGGAGCTTTATTTTCAATGTCCTCAAAAGGTATGGCTTCTCGAATGGTTTTATCAAGTTGATTAGTACCATCCTTAGCTCATCAAGGCTATCCATTCTTATTAATGGGGCTCCTAGAGGATTCTTCCCGTGCACTAGAGGTGTGAGGCAAGGGGATCCGCTCTCAGGTTTTCTATTTGATATTGCAGAAGACAATTTGAGTAGGTGTATCAATGATCTTGTTCAGTTTGTCTTTTATAAGCAAATTAGGGACGGGAATAATGATTTTGCTCCCTCACATTTGCTCTATGCTGATGATATACTTCTGTTTGGGCGAGCTTCTAGAAAAACAATCTCCTCTATCAAGGTGTTGTTTGAGCATTATGAAGATGTGGCTAGACAGGCGATTAGTTGGAATAAATCCGGCATTGTTTTTGGTAATGGCATTACGGTTGGCAAGAAAAAAGAATCATCCGAGGGCTTGGGGTGAAAAAAGGGACTCTTCCTTTCCAGTACCTTGGTGTTCCTCTCTTCTGGGGGAAAGTTAAATGACATTATCTGGAAGGTATCTATTCTGGAATTTTCAATCAACTTGCTAGCTGGAAAGTGAAGGCTATGTCCCTGGCTGGAAGAGTGTGTCTCATTAACTCAGTGATCACATCAAAGTTTGTGTACTCCTTCTCGTTGTATAGGTGGCCTAGGGGCCTCATCAAGGAGTTGCAGTTTATGACAAGGAATTTCTTATGGACTGGTTCTTCCCACGAAAGGAAATTGGTAATGGTTGCTTGGAAAGAGTGTATCAAACCAATTGATCTTGGAGGCCTTGGAATCAAGGACCTAAAGAGATTTAATGATGGTCTCATTGGGAAATTCACATGGGGCCTGATCTCCAATGATGCTTCTAATGATTTTTTGGCCAAATTATTTAAGGACAGGTTGCTTAATGGGTACAAACATTATCTTGGGTCCTCCGTGTGGGCTTTTCTTAGACATGCCTTCAATAAAATCATGAACGAAACAAAGTTGCTGGTGTGTGAGAACTCAAATCTCAACTGTTGGAATATCACTTGGCTTGATAGGCCACTGCACGATATCATGAGCAGTCACTCTGAAGTAAGGAATATGCCCATTGTTAATTTCAGAACACAATGGAAAAGATTTGATAGCCTGCTTCCCCTTCAAACTAGACTTGAAATTCAGAATTACACATTCATGGTTCATGACACGCTGATATGGAAGCCAAATAGGCATGGGTGTTTCAACATCAAGGAATTTTATATGATGGAATGTGGGATCTCTACTCACACTCCGAGATGCATTACAGCCTTTCAGGCTCCCTATATCCAACCATCCAGATTCATCTTAATTTAGATAATCTGGAAAAATAGACTTCCCACACATGATCAACTCAAGCGGGCAGGAATTTAGATTGCTTCAGCATGCGATCTATGTATGTGTGGAGAGGAAAATGTGAAACACTTGTTCGTGGGCTGCCGATATGTGCACCAACTTTGGTCATATGAAGGTTCTCTGTTTGGGCTGGATTTGTGCTCTCATATGCAGGTTGATGAGATCCATTCAGGGTTGTCCAACGCTGGGTGAAGTGAGAAAATTCAGAATCTGCTGCTGGTGGCTGGTGCTACAATTTTTTCGGCTGTTTGGCATGCGCGCAATGCCATCCTGTTTGAGAACTAGAAGATTTCTGCCCAGATCGGAATGATTTCCCTGTATAGGGAAGTGTGTGCAGCATCTATGGTGCAAACTGGAGGGATGAATAACAACTTAGCTGACCTGCAGGTCCTCGGAATGCTAGGTGTTCCCGGTCGCCCCCGAAATCCCAAAACTCTCAAATACGTTTGATGTATACCTCTGATAGGCGTGTGGCTCAATGTAAATGTAGATTGGGCAGCTGCTGGCGCGCTAGGGCCATCTGGATGTGGCGGAGTCTTCCGCACACATCGTGGTTTTGTGAAGGGTTTCTTTTACTGTCACACTGATATAGGGGTGGCCTATGAAGCTGAGCTATGGGATATTATACATGCAGTCAATTTTTCTGTTCAATTCAAATGGAGTTTGTTATGGATTGAATCAGATTCTCAAACTGCAGTGCAGGCCTTGAAAACAAGAACACGAGATGTGCCATGGAGAATTCTACCTCACTGGATTGCGTGTCTCAACAAGGTTACCGAGATCAATCTGATAATCTCACATGCTTATAGGGAAGCCAATCAAGTTGCCGATGCTTTGGAAAAGAAAGCAATAATGGAGAAGAATATTATGTGGTCCTTCACGGCAACAGAATACTGCGCTCCACTGGTGGAGGTGGACATGTGTGGTGTAATATACTCTCGCCTTTGTAATAAGTCCTTGTACACCTGACTCTATTATCTTTTTCTTAATAAATATTTTAGGGATGGATCTGACCGGACCCTGGACTTTTTTAGTACTTCTAAGAATTTGTGATTTCAATTGTCAAGTATCACCAATTGTGAAGTATTTTTCTATAACACATTTCATATATAATAAATATTTCTATTAATATTTCTGTATTATAAAGTACATGTTCCATTGGTATGATCTATTATTTTAATACATGTGATGGATCATTTATAACATCCTTTTGGGGGATACATGGAACACATTAGGAACATGAGACTGGTTTAGTTGAAGCACCCAATGATAAGCTACTATACGGACACAATCAGAAATTTCAAAAGGGGAAATAAGATTATGGGTTTGATTTCCCATCTTTCTAAATCTCATAACTTTTTTCCATGTAAAATTAATTTAAATATCATATCAACTACCTAAAATTTTAGATCATGTTGATGATTTTCCACAATCATTTCAATAAAATATGTTCTACCATGTTTTATTATTGAATTGTTATAACTCTCTTATAATTTCATCTGGGGGCTAAGGCCCCACCTGTATTCTCTACCCAAATTCATTCAATCATGGTAGAGTTCTAAACATATTTACATAGAGGGATCATATGGATCCATCTGAATTCATGAGTTAAATAAAATTTTTTTTATTTTAATTGAACTAAGAGTAGTTACAGATCCCAATCACAATTGAAATCCATAGAAAAGAAATCTCAGCATATCTTTTTGGGTTTGAATTTTTATCTTAGAATAATGTTTTTTCTATATTAAAAAAATAAACTATTTATAAATAAATTTCTATATAAATCTCTATAAATTCATTGTATACCCTAAATCTCAATTAGGTAAAATAAAATGTGGCACTCAAGGGAATGTTACCACTTCGTTAATGTTTATTCTAGAAATTTTACCAACAAGGATGTCTTATTTAATTCCAATTATGTGTAATGACATTATAATCTGGTCATTTATAAAACTAATAGAACTATGGAATTTATGTGTATTGTGGAATCTGACCACAACATCAATGGGGATATTTTATCATTTCAATTATAGTATAGATAACAGTTGTGTCGTCCCCTTAATGTTTCTTCTTCATCCATAACATGAAGACATACTAAGAACTGATTCAAAAACCCAAAAATATCTATTTTTATTCTTTCAAAACATAAATACACATTCATTTTGACCAAAATTATTTTTATAACCCTTTTTCACTTCATTTTTGGGTTAAATCCATCCTTCCTTATACGAATCAATTGGTTTTTCCCCAACATGTGGGTTACCTTTTTTACAAAACAATATTTATATAATCCGGAAAACATTAAACAATTACCGCAAAATATAATATAATATAATCCTTAAAGGATCAAAATATCTTTAATCATATTTATATAAAATTTAATTTCATTCATACATAAATATATTACTCACTAAAACATATACAAAACCAAAGGGTTGTGTCTCTATAATTTTCTACCAATATATAATTAATCAGGGTATACTCCCCTGACATAATAACTCAATATGGGTGTCAGAAATATTGAACATATAAAAACCCTCCACCACATAAATCAATGATGTTATACATGACACATAAGTTAATATTACCTGGAGAAATATATTTTTCCAAAATTTAAATCTCCCTTAATTCCTTAAATAAACACCTATATTACATAAAAACAATTCAATTGGAATCTTATGTTCATCCTTAAACTGATTATATATCAAATGAAAAATTTATTCAAGATTATGGGTAGAGGGACATAGTCCATTCTTGTAATCACATCAAATTTCACTAAAGTATAAATAATAATATTATTATAGGGATTATTCAGAAAATCTCCTTTAATAAATTCCCAACACTAAAGTAGAAGACGAGTGTGCTCCAATTTCCCTGTATCACATTGGCTCCAGTGATTTGATAAGAATTATTTTTATTCCATTATCCTATGAGGTTGTTGGTGATTGTAATCCTCAATATACCAAATATTAGTTAATTTATTCACATAATTCACCAAATCATTACATTTTATATACTAGAGAGTGGGTGGTTCCTTCTGTTGAGTTTTTATTGATTAACATCATTATTTAACATCTTCCTATCATTTAGACATCAAATTTTCTAAAAAACTTCATTTATTAAGATGAAATATTTATGATTCCCCTTAACCCAATTTCCTCCATGTTCCTTCCACACGTTTATAATAAAATAATTCCCCAATTCTCCTCTGTATTGTGTTTAGGCTATCCTTTAAATTACATCATTCTTTTCAAGTAAAAAATATGTCATGTATGGGTAACTAAAATCTCCATGTCCCTCATTATTGAACATAAAATTATTTATTGCAACTTATAGAAGTATTTAATGCCCAAATAACTCTAGATACAAGGTTTTATGCCATATAAGAATCGATAAAAATTAAATTTAGGTTGGATGATAATTCCATAAGCATACATCAAATGTTTCATGAAATATTCCTTATAGGTTCAAATAGATTAATCATCCTCATTTTCATCTTAAGGGATTTCTTATCAATACTCATGTGAATAATATGAGAAAAGTTATTAATCAAAAATAATCTCAAAAACTTGTCCCAATCCATATATTAAATTTCATATTTTTGCCTTGTCTTATTGATAAGAATATAATTTTTATTTTATTTTCCTTCTTAATGACTATATGAGAGGTGATATTTTTCATGTTATGTTCATGGGGAAATTGAAAATATCTTTTCAATTGGTACAGATAAATTAATCAGTAACTATTGATTGGAATAGACACTAAAATATGTTCCACACTATCTCATGAAAGACACAATATAATGTTGTCACCCCAACTTATCATTTGTATTTTCAGTATGATTAAAATAATGGAAATGTTGTGTCCTCAAGTAATGGACTAGACCATTCTAGTCCATTATATTGTGGGATGTATGGTGTTTTAGGAGTCCTAGGGAGGCATGGTGAAAATTTTAAACACTTTTTTATGTCTTTAGTTTTTCAATGTTTTCAAATGGACCCTCCTTCCAATGGTGCCTCACCTAGGTAGTGTCACCTAGATGGAATCTCAACCGGGATGTTTCTCTATGTCATTAACTTAATGATGGTCACTCGACCAGTGGGGACTTTTCCAACGTTGTCTCTCCTAATGGTGTCTCACTGATTGTGGAAGGTGGTTTATTCTAACGATGCATCATCCTAGTGGTGCCTCTTCTTAATGGCTCCCCATCTTAATGGAACCTCGTCCAGGTGGTTCATTGTCCATCAGTGCCTCGACTAGCGGTGCATCGACTAGTGGTGTCTCAGGAACACTGTTTTCAATTTCTCTTATTTTTTCACTTTTCATATATTTCATGGATGGAAAACACTTTAAATGACATATTTATGTGGATTTGAGTCTCATCGATAACCCATTAATACTATAATTAATTATTCAAGACATTGGTAGATTTTAATTGATCAAAAAACAATATCCTGATTAGATATGCATTACTGGAAAATCAAAACATATCTAAACCCTTGATTCAATTTTTATCTTCCCAGTCCCGAGATACCGTTTCCCCTCATTATTCCTTAGTTATATTCTCCTGGTATGAGATGCTTCAAACACTTATTCCAATATAAATTAAGGATGATATTGAATCTTTTGGTTTTTTGTCCCTATAGTTTTCCTAATTGCATACATGCCCCATTTTGGGTGAAACCAGGAAGTTTTGATCATCACTTCATCTATATAGGTTTCTGTTTCGTAATTTAAAATTTTTCATCATATTGTATGGTAATATAGATATTTAACCTTATGAATATAGTTTATTCCAGATTAATAAGGATATTAAATTAATTTATCAATCAATATATAAGGATTGTGAAAAGTGATCCATGATCTTGATGTAATTTTTTATTATTTATTTTCTGAATCTATATGATTACTACATGTTAAAATTCATTCTCGTTGGGGGTCCTTTTTTGTTTAAAAAGTGGTCATTGTAAATCATTTTTTTATTAATGATGAACTACTATATATAGGAATCAATTAATCACGTATATTCATCTAATGAATGGATACCCTAGGATCATATAGTTTTTGTCATTATCCGAGAATTAACAAGGGGAATTAAGTAAGGGATTCCTTGATGAATTAGAATATGCTTCCCTTGGTCTATTTGGTGATGTGGTTATGGGAATGGTGGTGCATAAGGGGATGGTTTTGTGGATATATTAATTTAGGCATGTGTTCTTGGGTGTGGAAATGATTTGGGGGTTTGTTTTGGTTTGGATGGTGGATTGGAAATGATAATGTTGAAGAAGGATAGTTCTGATTAGTATGGGTGATTTACCACTGATCACATACAAAAACCTTCACCTCATATTGGGGGTCATGAAACAGTTTGTATTTATTGTTTATCCACCATAATTTATCAGGGATCTTCACCTTCGAAAAACTCAATTTCTTGTTTAATATTGTGATTTCATGGTTATTAAATAAGTGAGGTAATGAATAACTAATTTATTGGTAATGATTATAATATATTGTTTGGTTTAATTTACATGAAGTATTTTATAAATTAAATTGGTTGGAAATGGTAAATGGGGGTTAACACTTGTTGAACGATGTTATGAATTTAATGGTGGTAGCAAAGGTTACATTGTTGTGAGTTATTTGATAAATTAAGAACCCATTATTTTTGGATGGAGTTTTTTATTCATATATTTTTATATTATTGTGACTTATATATGCACCCCACCCATGTCGGGAAAAATTTGTTGAACACCCACATAGTCAGATAGGGTTTGTCATTCCCAACATCCTCATGGGAGGATTGATGGCTTTCCACCCGTTCTTCCCTGCTCTATTTTCCATGTAATGATGGCCCAAGATTTTTCAGGCGAGTTATGATGAGGTGTCCTATGTGTCATTGGGTTGATTTTTGATGTTAATTCTATCATTTTTAATATATGATATGTGATGATATGTGATATGATGTGTGGTGTAGGTGTTTGTGGGAAAGATATGGTTTGAGGCCCAAGTGTGTACAATAGGGATCTGTTGTGATTCCCAGGTGTGTTCAGGTGTGATTTGTTGTGAGGCCTAGGTGTGTGTAAGAAGGATGTGTTGTGGGGCCTAGGTGTGTGTGGGAACTATTTTTTTGAGTCCTTGGTGTGTGTGGGTTGGATTTGATATGGTATATTTAGAAGAGGTGGGAGCACCCAAACTTCTGTCTTTGGGGAGAGAGAGTTAATAATCAGTGGGAATGTGTTGTGGGGTTACCTATCATTAATGTGTACTATATTATATTAAATGAATTTCATTAAAAATTTTGTGCATCATGATGATATTGGGACCGTTATTATTCCTAGTTATGTGATGGTTGGTTCTGTAGTTTTACCCCAAGAGCATTCGTATGATTCTTTCACATGTGCATGAATGACTTTGGGTCTCATACTCAGTATACATGTATGGTCACAATATGAATATAAAAGTAAATGTAGATTTCTATGAGAATTTCACGGACCATTATGAGTATTAAAAGCTCATACCATTGAGTAGATATTGTGTCTCTACATATATTTACTTTTCATTGTTTACTTTGGATAATTTTATTTAATCATTTCTATTTATAAATGCATTGTTGTATGGTTTTGGGTTTCATTATATTATGTCATGGAAGTGAATTTTGGATGATTCATTGTATCTTTCGATATTTTTTCCATATAAAATGGTAATTACACCCATATTGTGAGATTCATACACCCTTGGTTCTAATTTCCAACTAGAGGACTACTAGAGGAGGAACTCATGAGTCATTATCTCGCATTCTTCATTGTCATCCAAAGAGAGGTATCATTGGAGGGAGGTGGGCATCAATGAGTGGTATCTGAGGTGATGGTTGAGAGATATGATAGATTTTGGACTTAAAACCATTGATGATTTCATAGGATGGTATGTAAACCGTTCCAGTTTACCTTGGTACATGAAAAAGGCCAGGGATATCGGTTATGACCCATGATTTTAGGGCCCCTCATGATTTTGTGCACAGACCCAAAACATATTGAACGATCATGTGAGATGGAATTTTTTGAAAGGTAGAGAAATATTAATGGTACAAGTATCATAATTAATTTTTTTGTTATTAGAATTAGTTTTGTTTTGGAAGGTTAAATTAAATTAAAATAGTTAAACTATATAATAAAGAACAATTCCCTACATCTCGGGCATTGGATACCCTTATCGGCCTTTTGGCTATGGATTCTAGTCATTTTCTGAATGTGGATCTGGAATCAAAGGTTTTTTATGATGATATGATTAATAATTTTATTTTTTATCCAGTTATGGATGATGATCAGTGGAAGAGGGCATTTCATTCTTTCCAACTGCAGGCTTTGGGAAAGTACTGGGGTGGTGTTTTAGACGTGGAGACCAGAGCTAGCTAGAGGAGATCAAAATTGCCTTCAGTTTGATATAGGCCATGACATGATACTAGGTCTTTTTTTTCATTCAGATGTTGAGTGTCGTGCGTTAGTGGTGGACAATGTATTTAGTGGAGTATAATGAGACAAATGTTTTGTGGGATTACTTATAGAAGGAGTTTTGGGAAGAGTTCCTCTCATCGACCATGAAATAAGATAAGAAGCAGTAGCTACTCTCCCTTTAGTACGAGAGTATGTCTGTGTGGGAGATTGGGATAAAGTTCTAGTATCTTCTTCATTTCAAACACGATCTCATTTCAGATGAGGAGTCTCATGTGACATGTCTTGAGGATACAATTCATACTTCTATCCATTTGGTTATTACTCTTTCTAGGATGCCAATGTATTTAGAGGTTCAAAAGAAGGTGGAGGTAACCAATAGGATTCACTCACGAAGAGGCCTACTATTAAAGGGGTTATAACATAGTTCTTCAAGAGGAAAATTTTTTGGTGGTAGATAAAATGTGCTTCGACCATAGTGGTTTTGACCGAAAGGGACACAATCCTAGTAGCTTCCTTTCATGACATCTAGTTCTAGTGTTCTTTATTCCTTTCATGAATTCATTTAGATGATGGGTTTATTTTTTTGGGTTCATAGCCCTCATTATAACCAGTTCCCAATAGCTTCCCAATGTTAGTTTGGTGGAGGTCGGCAGGTTTAGTACCATCCTCACCATTTGTTTTTGGTCAGGCCGCTTTAGCAGCTCGGGTAGCAGAAAGTTTCTCCACATATAGAAAATATAGTAATTGGAGGATAAAATCAGAATTTTCCTAGGGTTCAAAGACAAATAATAGATCATGTACGTGGTTTTTTCATCATTACAGGGGATGATGATCTTGGTTTGGTAAGTTTCATACAGTAGAGGCGACTATTCCAGTTTGGCCAGAGTTCGTCAGAGGTATGGTCAGTTTGGCCAAAACACATGATTGTGATTTTTCTGATTTAGGATATTTTCACTTCTTTTTTATTCCCACTCTATCCTAGGATTTGGCACTATATATGGACATGATTCCAATTCACATGTGTTAAGTACACTAGTATTAGGCCAAACCAACTTGTTTGATGTATGTCATGGGTGTAGAAGAATGATGGGACCACATATGTCCCTAGGGATATATTCATTCAACAGATGTATCCAATCTATTTCATTATAGGAAATGACTGGTTTTATTCTTCATGTTCATTTATCTACTTCTTTTATAAAAGAGTCATGTTTTTATATGTTTATGGACAATGATTGGCTTCTGTTGGAGAGTGGGGTTGTTAGGTGGTAAATCAGATTATGGAACCTCTTCATTCCTTGATGGAATATTTATTAGTGGAATCAGTGGTTGCGGGGAAGTTATATTTTCCTAGGGACATTGGGGAGTGTTGGATTTTTTAGAGTTTTTGGTGTTACCCCATTGACGTGATGTTGATTTCAGAATAGATATACTACCCGACGATTCTATGATTATGATGGATTCTTATCGGATATAACCTTATGATATATAAGATTTGAGGATTCAGATAGATGTTCTGATGGAAAAGGGTTTTGTCCGACCCAATGTGTCATTGAGGGGTGCTCCTGTAATATTATCAAAGAAGGAAGATGGTGGTATGAGGTTTTGGGTAGACTAGTGGCGGTTGAAGCTAGTGAGAATGAAGAATTATTACCAAATTTTGTGGAGAGAAAATCATTTCAACTACATGATAGGGGAGAGTTGGTTTTATAAAATAATATGTTGTTCGCATATCACCAGTTTAGGGTGAACATGGGAGATATCCCAAAGACTGACTTCAGATGCATGTATATGAACTTCAATTTTATAGTCATGACATATCTAATTTTGGAATCACCTTCAATTTTGAAAAGTCTTACGAACTCTATCTTCCATGAGTTATGAGGATGGTACGTCGTCATATTCATCGTTGATAATTTAATCTACCTATGCTGGGAGGAGGATAACCAGTAGCATCTCATAACTCTCTTGTTGTTTCTTCGACACCACTATATCATTTGAAAGTTGTCCTACTGTATGTTCTGGATATGAGAGGTGTGTTTCCTTAGGCATGTGTTGTCTCATAATGGTGTAGTAGTACATCAGTGAAAGGTTGAAGAAGTGTTTTCTTGGTCATCACCCCAGTACATAACACAGTATCATATTTTTCTTATTCTTTCACGCTATTATTGGAGGTTTGTACAAAATTTCTCTCGATATGTAGCATAGTTGATATCCTTGATTTGGAGATACGATGATTTTCTGTTGATAAAGAAGTGTTAGGAAGTGTTCAGTTACCTGAAGGGAATGTTGGATGGTGATCTGGTGCTCTGGTATCCAGAGGAAGGGGTGATATTTTTTGTGTTTTGGGATGCTTCATGTATAGTTTTGGGATGCATTATAATGTATCAGAAATTAGTAATATCTTATGGTTCTAGGAAGATACCTCCCCCTGAGCATAAATATTCCACCCATGTTTAGAACGATTAGCCATTGTTTTTGTGATGATGTTATGGTTGCTTAATCTCATTGGGGATGGATTTTTGGACTACAATGATCACAATAGAATGCAGTATATCTTTTCCCATCTTGATTTGAATTAAACACATTGTAGGTGGATTGATTTTATTCAATAATAATATTTTGAGATCTATTACACACTGGGAAAGGGAAATTTTGTGGCCGCTACTTGAGAAAAAATCCTTAGAAGTAGGTCTTTCAAAAATATGTCTATTATTGGAGATCAATAGAGGTGTTGATAGCATTACACATACATGCACGATTGGATTGTGAAAAGGACTATTTGTTTCAGATGTCGGTGTATTCTTCTCTAATGCAGCGGGTGGGGGAATCTTGGTGGGAGACATAGTGGCATAGCTGATGCGTAATCATGTTGGCGATGGTTATTCTCTAGAGGGATATTCAAAGTATGGTTGGAAATGGATTTCACTTCATAGAATATTGTTTATTTTGATATTGTGTGAAATGGATTCCATAATGAGTTTCATAAATCAACATTGGTGGTACAACCATATGTTTCCTAGGTGTACTTTGTCTTGAGGATGAGAATTTGGTGGCTCAAGAGGAAATGGGTAGTGGCGAAGTTGATGGAGAGGTGTTTGGTTATCCTATAGGTAGAGGACACACATTGTGGTCCTAGTTTTTTTGAATCCCTTCTATGTTTCTAGGTGTAAAATGGATTAAATATCAATGTATTTCATCATAATATTATAAAAACCTCCCGGCAGTTGTGACTCTAACTCAGTGATCATCGATTGAGTGATAAAATCTTCTCACTTCATTGCAATCAAGGTGTCATGTGTAGTGGATTCTTTGGATAAGATGTATATGGATGATGTAGTTTGGTTTCAAGGAATTTTCTGGTCAATTATCTATTACTGGGATACATAGTATACCTCACGGGTCTAGAGGATATTTCATCCTGAATTTGGAACTCATTTATGCCATATAACTACTTTCCACCCTCAGATAGATGGGTGGAAGGAACGTAAAATCCAGACATTGAAGGATATTCTATGATAATCCATCATGGACATTTGTGGATCTATGGAATGAAAAATGACCTTAGTTGTGTTTCTTTATGACATCATATTTTTATTTTCAATTGGAATGTTCTTATTTAATGCTTTCAATGGGAGACCATGTAATTGTACATTGTGTTGGATAGTGGTTAGGGAGGTGTCTATTCATGGACCTAATGTGGACTAGATCCCAGCAGATATGGTTCATCTTGTTCGTGAGAGAATTAAATTAGTGAAATATTTGCAGAAGTCTTATTTCGATCAAAGAAGGATCCCCAGTGATTTCTAGGGTCATTAAGAGAAGGTGATCACAGATAATCAGTTATATTGAATATTTTTTAGTGGAGGCCTATTTGGTAGGGGGAGAGTACTTTTGAGTGATAAACACATATTCATTCCTTATATCTAGTGTTTTTTATAGTTTTTATATGTTTATTTCTTTTTAATGTGATGTATGAACCATATTTTATATTAGATTCATGTTTTCCTTTCCCTGTGTGTGTAATCTAATTTATTATAAATTCCAAACATAAGAAAAGGGGAGGACCTGATTCCTAATCTACACACATTAATTGCGATGCAGTTAATCTAGTGCATGTGAGTCCGTGCTACACATAGCAAATAGTATCATGACAATGAGGAAAAAATTATTTTATTCATTTTTTAACATGGTATGGTTGTTAATATTGTGTGGTGTTTTTTGTGGACATTTGGTTAAATGTGGTGATGTTTTGTTTTATTTGGTATGTGGAGTTGATCTTGGGTGTAGGGATTTCCAGTCCAGCATTCACATACCACAATGTAGTTTGTCATTGATGGGTTTAGTTTATTGGAGATCATCAAGTGTAAAGAGATCATTTAGATGTATCTCAAGGAATTGTTGTTCAAACCCTTCCTCTCATACCCATAGAGTGGGATTTTAATTATCGACGATGAGAGTTGTTTTATAGGTATCTCATGTCATGGGAGAGACCATTCCAATCTAGTAATTTTTGGGAAATCTAGTGTTTGAGGTTCCCTGTGAAGTTAATGTGAATATTTTCAACACATTGTAAAATTTAAAATTTTCCTTTATTTTCTATCGGACCCTCATGCCAATAGTTCTCACCCTAGATGTGTTACCCCTAGTGGGTTAATCCTCGCAGGTTCACCCTGGTGGAGTCACCTTATTGGTGTCACCTTGGTGGTAGCTCACCCATGCGGTTTCTTGCTGATAGTGACTCGATGATTGTCGCTCGACCAATGGTGCCTCGTCTAGTGGTGTCTCACCAAATGATGTATCACTAATAGTGGCTAGCAGTTTATCCTAACGGTGCTTCATCCTGACGGTGCCTCATCCAATGGTGCCTCGACTGGTGGTACTTCGTCAATTGGCGTCTCTTGAACAGTGCTTAAATCTTCATCTAATTTTTACCTTTTTAACTCTATCATTGACATAAAACACTATTAATGAAATATTTTAAAGGATTATAGAATTATTAATAACCCAGAAGTTGAATATTTAATTTCATAAGAATATCTGTCTTTTAATTGGTCAAATTTTTTTATCATTACTAGATCTACCTTTAACCAAAAATCAACACATATATAAACTCATGAATCTTTTTCTATCAACCAAATGTTAAGATACCATTTTCCCTTCCCCTTACATATTATTTTATCATTGTGTAGGATTCCAATAACCCTTTTCCTTGAAGTAATTGATAATGAAGTTGCAGCTATTGGTTTTTGTTTTTTCATACTGTTCTTTCTATGATATGCATGCCCAGTTTCTATTCAACCAAGATTTCCTGATCTTCTCTTGTTCCATGTAGGTCTTTCATTCATATTTATTTATTTTTCATTATGTAGTATGGTTATATATATATATCCCTTTATAAATATATATTTTTCTAGATAAATAAATATAATTGAATTAATTTATTAGTCAATATACACGATCAAGGGAAAGTGATACATGATCTTTGTGTATACTTTATATTATTTATATTATGATTTTATTGGTAACTACCCACTGAAAATATTTTTCGTTGGGGGTCCTTATTAGATCCCTACGTGATTCATACAATTCATGTTGTTTGAATTATATTGAATGCTAATATATAAAAATCGGTAAATCCCAAATGTTCCTCTAATGAATGGATGCTCCATGATCATATTGTTTCTATGATAATCCCTAAATAAATAAGTGGAATTATATAAGGGATGCCTTTTCAAAATTGATTATGGTTATCCTTGGTTAATGTGGTGTTGTGGTTGTGGGGACAATGTTCTATGGGGGGTCATTATGTGGATATGTTCATCAGGGAATTTGTTGTTTAATGTGGCTGTGAATTGGGTTGTTTTTTTAGTTGGATTGATTGATTTAAAAGGATGACTTCGAATAAGGATAATAGTGATTGGAATGGGTGATTGTTCATTGATAACATGCAGAAACCATCACCTTGTATCAAGAGTTCATTTAATTATTGGTCTTTACTGTTAATAAGCATTAATTTGTCATGCCTAGTTACCTTCAAAAAATAGTGCTTTTTGTGGAGTGTGGGGATTTCATAGTTTCCGAGGTAGAGATGGAATGAATTAATAATTTCTTGGTAATTTTGAGAGGACTTGGGTTGGTATGGTTAATGAGATGAGAATTTGTTAAATGAAATTGGATGGAACTGTCAAACGGGGTTTTCTACTTGTTGTGTTGTGTTATTCATTTAATGGTGTCTACAAAGGTGACAGAGCTATGAGTTGATTGTTTTCATGAGATCCCATAGTATGTTCTAGAGTGTTTGATATAATACATGTAATTTTATTTTGTTGCGATTTATACGTGACCCCAACCCACATTGATCACTATATGTCAAACACACACATTTTCATGCATGGGTTTCTTTCACAATGTCCATATGGGTGGATGGATGTTTGGCCACCCAATCTTACATGCTCTATCTTCTAGGCAATGATGGCCCAAGGGTATTTGGGTGAGTTGTGATGTGTTGGCCAAGATGTCTTCGGGATGAGTTGTTATATGGATTAATAACTATCATTGGGATGATATGTGATGACATGTGATATAATTTGGGTCCTTGGTGTGTGTGGGAATTAGGTCTTGTTAATCCCAAGTGTGCGTGATAAATAAGTGTTGTGAGGCCCAGGTGTGTGTGGGAGAGATTATAACATCTCTCCTTCTTAATACATAAATTTACATTACATTTTACAAATAGTGGATCTTTAATTTCTAGTGTCATGGAAGTCAAGAACAAAAAAAAATGAATACAAAATAAAACATTCTTCTAAACAACTTTTAGGGATTCATCATAGGTTCATCCAACGTACAAATACTTCATCTCATATACTAGAGACAAACATCAAAGTAAAGAGTTTGAAGAAGGAACAAAAAGGGAAAGAATAGAATCATTTTACATGTGAACTTGAGATACATCAATAAAGTCATGATAAATAACTTTAAGGAATGAGAAAGAGATCATGAGGCATACCATAATAAAAATAATTTATTTCATAACATGAAGATGTGGCTACAACATTTAAGATAGACAATCATTTCCATACCACCAAGGTCCATCCCCAAGGTGTCATTAAAAATTTACCAAGATTATTCACCAAGGAATCGTTAAAATGGTTATCTCGAGAGATTAGGTCTTTACACAATGCATTGGAGCCCTATATAGTAGAAACCTTTATTTTTCTTTATTATCATGTGAGACACATATATCATCATCAATAATTTCATAAACAACCCATATACCTTAAAAAATGGGTTTAATTTCATAGTCATAACATTTTAAAAACTTCTTTAAAGACGTGATCTTTATGTCACTTTAAACCCAGGGAAAAGGAAAGTGGGTCTCATGTATGTCAATCCTAGAATTTAAAATTGAAAATTTAAAATTTTGATATATTTGTGAATAAACCCTGTTGAATAAATTTTTTTGAGTATTCACTTCATAAAATAACAGAATTTGAGAAAAATAGAGAGACTTTTTGAGACAAAAATCCGGTAGCATAATGACTATGTTGCAGGGTTTTAGAAAACATTGAAAAGAGAGGGGACATGGGTCCCCCACTCATAAATGATCCATAAAACAGTATAGGGACAGAATATAAGGGATATAAGAACATAGTAATGAAATTTTAAATACATACCATATGAAATGAAAAACATGGAAGGAAGACAAAAATAAGATTTCTCTTATGAAAATTCGGCAGCCTAACGGCATCACTTAAAACATCAAAAAATGAATTGATGAGATCAAATTGGGTCTATCATAATATTAACATAAATGAACAGTATTATGGATATATATATCATACCCCAAAATAATAAAAATTAACTTTAAAGGCTTGACATGAAAATAGAACTTTAAAATTAGAAGGGTGAAAGTATCCCTTACAAAAATTCGGCAGCCTAACGGCGCCACTTGAACATTCTTAAAATGATTTGATGAGAGAAATAGGGGGTCCATAATCATATGAACATGAAAAGTAAATTAGTATGAATATAAAATATCATCCCCAACATAAGAACATAGAGCCTAAAATAAATGACATAAAGGAGAATACATGAAAAGAAAGAGAGAGGTATGATCCCTTACCTTGAAGAGTAACATCAATATCTTGATGTTTGGGACCTTGGGAGGCTTGAGGGAAATGTGGGAGAACTCCTTGGGAGGAAAGGAGACCATAACTTGGTTGATAATGATTTATTAATGGAATGGATGAGATAATGGCTTGGTATTTATAGGGGAAGTGAGGGGACAAGGCATTAATGGCCAAGGGACACCTCATTGGTGGTACTGGAAAAACCACGGGCTTGCCCATGGTATTTACCCGTGGTATTGGCCAATTGGTACACCTCATACCTTATATTACTATTCATAAGTCTAACAGAATTATTTCATAATTATTACATCCTTAATGATGTTATTAAGCACCCGAAACTCAAAAACTGTAATATAACTATTCACCGAAAATTAATCTTTCTTAGAAAAATCCCAAAATTTCACCTTAACAAAATATCAATGCTCTAATTTAAAAAATGAAATCCATTTTATGAAAATATTTTTCTAAATATTTTTAATTTAATTTTTAAATAAAAACACTATTCACTATAAATTCAACTATTTCAGAAAAATCCCAAAATTTCACCTTAACCAAATATTGATGCTCTGATTTCAAAAATTAACTCCATTTTATGAAATTTATTTTATAAATATTTTTAATTTAATTTTTTCTTAAAAAACACTATTCATCTGAAAAAACTAATACTTGACTACTAATTTCTGAAACAGTTATTTACTGATTTTATTGAATCACATTACTTAATCAAGGTGCCTAAATTATATTAATACTTTCTTTAAGTGAGATTACTAATCCATTTGGTCACATTACTAATCCAAAGTGTAAAATCACTATTCATAATTTACTATTCAACAAAAATTAAGTTGATCTTATTAGAATCTAAATTTATTACTGAACATAACTGTAGAAGGCCATTTTTTTGAAAATCATTACTCATTATTAATTATTTATGGATTACATAAATATTTTTAAAATATCAATTTTCTAAAATTCTTCAATAATATTTATACTATATTTATCAGGAAAATTGAAAATTCAAAAACATCACCATAAGAAGAAATAAAAAAAATTAAATCAAAGTATTACAGAAGGAAGTTACTGTCTCGTTACGTAGCCCCTTATTACACCAGCACCAGACATAAGAGTAAGGTGTACTAGGGTGATAAAATCTTGTGGCAGCTCGTCCAACATTTCCCGATAAGTGATTTCTATCATCTTGAACTTCTCGCGATGGTGATTCCATTCCAACTTCACACGATGAATTTTGACTTGGGTTTGGTCCAGAGCAAAGCCCAAAGGTGCTACCTCCTTCTCGAGTTCCGTCAGATGGGCTTCAATTGGCCCGAGACTACTGGATGGGGCCATCAAATCTTCTTTCTATATTAATTAACCAATATCACTTGTATTGATAGACAATAACGGAAACATTTAGTTTCCAACAGTCATATTGACCAATGTACATATAACAGTCAAAACCAAACGGTCTTATTTTAATTATACTCATTTTATTCAATGAAATCGTTTTGTTGAGTATAAAATAAAATAACACACAAAGTTAGGAAACGAAATTTATTCAAATTTTCAGGTCGTTACAATATTCCCACCTTAAGAAATTATGTCCTTGTAATTTTACAAATTGGGCTTGGAAATTTTGTTGAAAGTCTCACATCAGAAAAAGAGTCAGAAAACCTATTACTTTAAAATAACGGAAGGGAAGTACAAATGTCACCCGAGTTAACCCATACTAGGATTCAATATACAAAATCATGGATATGGAAGAGAAAATAAAGGGTCATGTTCTGATGGAGAGTGATAGAAAATGCGATTAGTAAAAATTTAACCACAAGAAGATCACAAACATAAGATGTGTTTAACGATATTTGATTACACAGTAGGAAACGTAAACCAAAAACATTTTTGATTTATGTTCCTTTTCATAATTTTGAGGAAATCATTTACTACATAGAATAAAATATAAGGAAATATAATTACCTTCATGTAGAGTTTCATCCCTTAATAATTTTCCACCATGACTAATATTTTATCCAAACAATGAGAATTCAAAAACAGTTGGTCTCATCATAATCACAAGAATCATCTTCTAGAGAATCACATAATCCAAAAAAGAATAACTATATTTTCCTCTTGTCTTTTGTCATAAACTAAAACTTAAAAGGTTTGTACGAGATCATATAATACCCCAAATGGATAAAACATTATAAAAATAAATATGACTATTAATCTCCAAAATTCAACAAAAGTACCCAAAGTTCTAGAAAGACCATTCAATACACAACCATCAATAAAATTCTTCAAAATAATACAAATTAATATTGGAACCCAAAACTCAGATGTATTTCATTACATAGTCTTCCCCAATAAATCTTAACATTTATCTCCAAATAACAACTAATACTATTGAAGTCTCATACTATAAAGGGTAATTAACCTATTCATATATTCTCTATGATAGGTTCATCATTTTACAGAAACAACCCAAATCACCATATATCCACAATAAATACACAAATTATTATGAAAAATAATTTAACCATTCCTCCACAAATTAAATCCTGCAGTATTTTATTTCCCTTAGGCATATAGTACTCCAAATGTGAAAAATCATCCAAAATAACCTTTATAATTTAATCAAAAAAATCATTTTCCTATACAAAGGATATCCATTTGATAAAACATAAGTTTCCAAAATCAACTTATTCTTGATTCATAAAAATAGCATGTGAATTTGTCAGCCTGAATGGCATAACAACAAAATCGTAATGCCAATATATTAATTGGAAGACAGTTTTTGGAATATCATCATTCTTCACCCTCAATTGATGATAACCAAAATGATGATTAATCATACAGAAGAATTGAGTCCCATGAAGTTGGTCAAATAAGTCATCAATTCTTGGAAGAGAGTATTTGTTCTTCAGTGTGATCCCATTTAGTTCTCTATAATCAATGCATAGCTGCATCGATCCATCATTCTTCTTCACAAAGAGAACTAGTGCTCCCCAAGGAGACACACTTGGTCGGATAAACCCATTCTATAAAAGATCTTGGAGTTGTTTCTTTAATTCCTCTAGCTCCACATTTTCCATTCTATAGGGGGTCTTTGACATTAGATGAGATCCAGGTATGAGTTCAATGGAGAACACTACCTCTCTTTCTGGGGAGGTCCGGTTAACTCCTAAGGAAATACGTCAAGGTATTCCTAAAGGATGGGGACATTTCTTAAAAGGATAAATCCTTTGTGAAAAACATATTTCATTTATGAATGTTTTAACTAAAAAGGATTTATTTCTTAAAACATCATTCTTGGAAAATTACATTTTTCTATAATTCTTTCATAATGATTCATAAAAAGCTTGCGATTAACCAAACATATCCACTGGGAGTGTCGTAACCAAGAGTAAAGAAAGGCACATTGTTGTGTACCAGTTCCCATTCAAGTCTAGATCAAAGCGGTGTTTTTGGGTTTTACCCCTATGTGCAACTGTGCCAGAGCCACCTCTACCTACTAATATCTAGTCAGGGATGTATTTTCTTGATAAACCACTTACTCAATACTCACCAAAATACTAGGAATATTTCCTATATTTAAAATTTTATATAGAGTTCTTCCGAATGTTTTAATATCCTAATTTCCATAAATAACTAAACTATCCTTTGATACCAACTATAGCATCCAACCTTTTTAATATCTAACATTTCATTACATTTTACATACAAAGGATCTTTAAAGTCTAGTGTCTTGGAAATTAGGTACAAAAAAACTTGAATACAACATAAAACATTCATCTAAACCACTTTTAGGGAATCATCATACGTTCATCCTATGTACAACTACTGCATCGCACATCCTGGAAAAATACATCAATGGAAAGGGTGAGCAGAAGGCCTAGTAAGGGGAAGAAGAGAAACATGTTACATGTGAATTTGAGATACATCAATAATTTCATGATAAAGAACATTAAGGAATTTGAATGAGATCATGAGGCATAAAATAATAAAAATAATGTGTTTTATAACTTGAAGATGTGGCTAAAAAATTTAACATAGACAATCATTTTCATATCACGAAGGTCCATCCCCAAGGATTCATTAAAAAAATTACCATGGCTATTCACCAAGGTATCGTTAAAATGGCCATCTCTAGAGATTAAGTCTTTACCCAATGCATTGGAGTGCTATCAGGGAACACCCTTAATTTGTCTTTATTATCATGTGAGCCACATATATGATCATTAATAATTTCATAAACAACCCATATATCATTAATGAAATGGGTTTCATTTCATAGTCATAACATTTTAAAAACATCTTTAAAGACGTGATCTTTATGTCACTTTAAACCCACCAAAAAGGAAATCGGGTGTCATGTATGCAAATCCCAGAATTTAGAATAGAAAATTTTTATATATATGTGAATACCCCTATATAAAATAGAGTTTTGAGTATTAACTACATAAAATAAAATAATTTTGAGAAAAAGAGAGAGACATTTTGAAGCAAAAATTCGACAGCATAACGACTATGTTGAAGGGTTTTAGAAAACATTGAAAAGAGAGGGGACATGGGTCCCCCACTCGCAAATGATCCATAAAACAGTACATGGACAGAATATATAGGATATAAGAACATGTTAATGCAATTTTAAATACATACCATATGAAATGAAAAACATGGAAGGAAGAAAAAAAATAAGATTTCTCTTATGAAAATTCGGCAGCCTAACTACCTCCCTTAAAACATCAAAAAATGAATTGATGATATCAAATATAGTCTCTCATCATATGAACATAAAATAAAAGTATTATGTATATAGAGATCATTCCCCCAACATAATAAAAAGGAACATGAAATACTTGACATGAAAATAGAACATGAAAATGAGAAGGGTGAAAGAATCCCTTAAAAAAATTCGGCAGCCTAACGACACCGCTTAAAAATTATTAAAATGAATTGATGAGAGAAATAGGGGGTGTCTCATCATATGATAATGAAAAGGAAAGTATTATTAATATAAAATAACATCCCAAACATAATAACACAGAGCTTAAAATTAATTACAAAAAAAATATTACATGAAAATAAAGAGAGTGGTGGGATCCCTTACATTGATGAGTAACATCGAAATCATGAAGTTTGGGACCTTGGGAGGCTTGAGGGAACCTTGGGAGGACTCCGTGGGAGATAAGGAGACCAGAAAATCGTTGAGAAGGATTTTTTAATCGAAAGGATTAGAGAATGTCTTGGTATTTATAGGGGATGTGAGGGGACAAGGCATTAATGGTCACGGGACACCTCATTGGTGGTATTGGAAAAACCATGGGCTTGCCCAGGGTATTTTATAATGGTATTGGCCAAATGGGACACATCATATCTTATATTACTATTCAGAAGATGACCAGAATTATTTCATAACTATTACACCCTTAAGGATGTCCTTAAACACCCAAAACTCAAAAACTGTAATTTCACTATTAAAAAAAATTCAACTTTCTCAGAAAAATCCCAAAATTTCACCTTAACCAAATATAGATGCTATGATTTTAAAAATGGACTCGATTTTATGAGAATAATTTTCTAAATATTTTTAATTTAATTTAAAAAAAACTATTCACTGAAAATTCAATTGTTTCAGAAAAATATCAAAATTTCGCCTTAACCAAATATTGATGCTTTGATTTCAAGAATGAACTCCATTTTAAGAAAATAATTTTCTAATTATTTTTAATTTAATTTTTAATTAAAAAAAATATTGACAAAAAAAAACTAATACTTGACTAATAATTTATGAAACAGTTGTTTACCTATTTTATTGAATCACATTACTTAATCAAGGTGCCTAAATTATATTTATACATTCTTTAAGTGAGATTATTAATCTCTTTGGTCACATTACTAATCCTAACCATAAAATCACTATTCATAATATACTATTCACATAAAAATTAAGTTGATCTTATTAGACTCTAAATTTCATACTGAACATAACTGTAGAAGACAATTTTTTGAAAATCATTGCACATTATTAATTATTTAAGGTTTGCATAAATATTTTTAAAATATCCTTTTTCTAAAATTCATCAATAATATGCATACTATATTTATCCAGACATTTTAAAATTCACAAACATCACCATAAGAAGAAATCGAAATTTTTATTTACATCAAAGGATTACACAAGGAAGTTACGGTCTAGTTACATAACCCCTTATAACACCAGCATAGGACCTATGAGTAAGCTGTTATAGGGTGATACAATCTTGGGGCAGCTCGACCAACATTGCACGAGTAGTGATTTCTATCAGCATGAACTTCTCACGAAGGAGATTCTGTTCCAGCTTCACACGATGAAGTCCGACTTGGGTTTGGTCTAGATAAAATCCCAAAGGTGCTACCTCCATCCCGAGTTCCATCATATGGGCTACGATCGGACTGAGACTACTGGATGGGGCCATCAAATCTTCTTTCTATATTAATTAAACAATATCACTTGTATTTGTAGACAATAATCGCAACATTTAGTTTCCAACAGTCATATTGACCAACGATCATATAACAATCAAAACCCAACGGTCTTATTTTAATTATAATCATTTTATTAAATGAAATGATTTTGTTGAGTATAAAATAAAATAACACACAAAGTTAGGAAACAAAATTTATTCAAAATTTCGGGTCATTACAGAGATGTCATGTGACACCCAGGTGTGTGTGGGAAAGATGTGTTGTGGGGACATGGTGTGTGCATGAGGGATGTGTTGTGAGGCCCAAGAGTGTGTGAGAGGAGTGTAATGTGGTATATTCAGAAAAGGTGAGATAACCAGGACGTCTGTCATTGGGCTTAGAGTAGCTAATCAGCGGGATTGTGGTGTGGGGATACTCTATCATTGATGTGTATTATAGTATGTTACATGACTTGTGTTACTTAGTGTGTGTTATTTGGTGGGATTGGGAGGTTAATATATCTGCATAGGTTTTTTTTGGTTTTAGTGATTTCTCAATAGAGAACTAGTAAGCTCCATTCATATGTGTATGAGATACTTCAGTTTTATTATTTATTATACTTGTATTCACCCACTATGTATATAATATTTCTTTTAGGTTTCTAGGAGGATTTCATCGTACGTGTTGGGAATTACCAGATCGGACCTTTGGACAATTGTTGTGTCTCTTCTGAACATTAATTTTGGTTATTTAATATAGAGACTGTTACTATATCAATTAGATTTATATAAGCATTGTGGGATGGTAATGAATTTCATTATATTTTGTGTTAGAGTTGGATTGTGGATGATTCATCTTATCTCGTGATCTTTTTCCATATAAACTTGTAATGACTCCCATATTTTAATATTTTTATACCCTTAGTGGTGGTCATTGAATCGGGTCCCACTAGAGGTGGGACTGGGGATCATTATCTTTGATTATCATTTCCAGCCTTGGAGGGTAATATTTGGAGGGATGGGGTTAGGACAGACCAAAAAATGGAGATTTATTGTTATAGTTCCCATAGAATTTGGTTGAATAGGAAGAAAATATCTTCATCTATCAATCAGAATCACCATTGACATGATTCATTCCGATTCTATCCATTGACAAAATCCAAAAATCATAATGTGAGAAATAATATTCATAGTGGAAAAAAACATAAATAAGTAAAATAATATATTAGATTTATAAATTCGGAACCCTTTGGTGTATCCTAGGTCATTAATGATCATTAAGACAATGTAATTATTTTCCCTATAGATAGACGTATCCCCATAGTTCTCAAGAATTTTATTCCAACTGAGTTTTTAATGCTTAAATAAACCCTTATCTAATACCAACTATCATGACAAACACATTTCTTACATCAACATCACATGTAAATAGTGGAATGTTTATAACCTGATTAAATAAACCACACATGAATTATATAGGTTTTGTACATTGGAGAAATTAGACTTATTAAGAACTGGTTCATAAGAGTCTCCCATTAGGTTCTTCATTAATAGAATCCCTCTTATACATATCATACATAGTAACATTTTTTATAACATGGGGAAATGAAAAATAATAAAGGGTGAGATCAGATTCATAGTAATGGAATGCAAGGGAGATCTCAGTGAGCACATGAGAATAACATGATAATACAGGATTGAGGACATGAGAATAATATTTGGAAATATTACCCTACTTATCATAGAACATAATATTGATTCGTGATATAAAGACTGTTTTTTTATAAGATAGGAATCATTATGTAATCAAATAACTTGATCCTTGAGATAATAACATTGGTATTGTATAATAGTTTGTGGCGTACAAACAATTATATAAAATCATTTTCTTAGTAGTAAATTCTTATTTCTAATACTATAATAGTTGAAAGTCATTCCTCCCAAAACCATCAATATTGTTAAGGTTTACTCCAAATATTATCATAGTGACATTCTGAAATAGCTTCAATACCCATTGAATTCTTATTTATCATACGAAATATCAATCTTTAACCAATTCATTTGAGGGAGATATATGACCCACCCTTCCTCTTTTATAACATGACCATTGTCCCGTGTTAAAATATAACCACCGCCCTAGGTTATAATGTAACCACCATCATTGGTTATAATGAAACCAACAATACATAATAAAAACCATACATAATGGTGAAATTAGTTGTTAAAACATTCATCATATCATCCTATGAATCCTCATTAAAATAGAATGGGTTTCATATAAATATTTAATCAGTTCACTATAGTATAACCCCTGGAAAATAAATGGACTTTATAAACATCACATCAATATAAACAATAACAATTTAGTGAAATAAAATAATTAATTTCATTGAATAATATCCATAGAAGAACATAATTATCTTCAATGAAGTCATCATACCTTGAAAATGATTTCTAAGGATAACTGGAATCATTTTTTAGGACAATATCATTTCCACGTTGAAATAACCCTTTTATGTTTTAAAATTTTCCCAAATACAATAAATGTTAATTTCATTCAAAATAACTTTTAAAACATAAAATTTATTCATGAAATCCTTGAGATTTCAAGATTCATGGAAATTCCATTCATGTTGTATATGTAAAAAGAAAATATTCCTTTCACATTTTCTCAGAAAATGTTAAAAAGTTCTGTGTTCATAAATTGAATTGAATATTACTTTTAAGACATTTTGTAAAAAATAGGAAATATTTAAAAATTACATTAAAAATTCATAGTATTATAGTAAAAACTTATTTAATATATTTCTAGAAAACATTGATAATTAATGAAAAATATTTATACTGAAAGGAAAAATGAATGGAATTTTTCCATAAAAATATAGTTTTGATTTCATGAGGAATGAAAATTATGAAAATAAAAGGAAAAGCAGTATTCTAAAGAAATAACCACCAGAGTATAAAATTCATGAGTTTATTGATATATTTATAATAATATATCATTATTAGAAACATAATCATAAAAAACCATGATAAACAATGTTTTTTTCACATAAAACTCATACCAAATTGGAATATTTCGAATCATAAACCCCATGAAATAAATAAAAATAGATGGATATGTTTATAAAAAATGTAATGGATAATAATTTTAAAATAAATTCATGGGTATTATATACACTCAAACGAACTTGTGTTGTATAAGTCATGTTCTCTAAAGGAAAAAAGTGATTGGAAAATCCCTTACCTTGAGTTACACATGACTCGAATGAACAGTTACCTCCTGTATGAAAAATTTAGATTTATTATAATTATCTGTAATATTAATAAACATAAAAAATAATAATATATATATTCATTATACCCATATTTAAAATCGTTAAAAAATACTGATATACAAAATTAAATGAGACCATATTTGTAGATGGTAGGTATAACGTGCACATGAACATTGTATTTATTTTTCAATGGATGATATTAATGAAAGGAAAAAAATTAATAAATTTCATGAATAATTAGTTAATCATATTTTTCATATATTATATTTAAATACATCCTCATTAACATAGAAGTAAAAAAATGAAACAAAATCTCATCACTTCAAGTATGTGGTAGTCTACACATACGTATGAACAACACAATTATTTTCCAATAGTATTGTATATAAGAATGTAGATAAGATATTATTATTAAAAAGGAGTTATTATGAAATAATTATCATATATAATCATTAAAATAATCATAATAACTATTCATTAAGATAGTGATAGAAAATAAATTGTATATCAACATGGAGATTATAAGATGTACATACACACAAGCGATATGTTCACCTCCCATTTGATGGAATGTTATTCAAGAAAAGTGCCTTGGAAAATATAAAAAAATTTAATTATATTGGGGATAAATAATTTATTATAATCGGAAAAGTGTAAAATATTAATAGGAAGACAACAATATTTTAATATAATTTGATCATTTTAGGCAATTACCACTTCGTTGAAATGACTCCTTTATATATTTATTTAATAGCTCCAGCATTGGCCTTTTTTATATAACAGTACCTTTAGAATGTGTTAATTAATGTGGATAATATAACATAGAATTTTTTTAATAAATATATAATTCTCTCTATGGTCTCAATATGGTAATGTGGGGGTTCCCCTTTATAATGAATGGAGGTGGACTATTTTAATTTAGCCGAATAGTAAAAAAATATTAATTTTGATGTTAAAAAAGATCCAAATTGATAATTTCCCACAATAAAATGATTATGAGTCAAAATAAAATCATTTAATAAAATTAATAAAATTGTGTATCACATTTAAACCCTTATATTTTAGGTTTAACCCATTGTTAACCCTTTTTTACAATTACCACAATATTAATGCTTTCTAACCATTAAGTGTTAATAATGTCACTGTAAATTGAACACAACCAAAAAATTACAATGGATGATGTTTTTAAAGATATACCATTTTTTAACTGAATTTACTAATTATATTTACAAAAAATAATTCAAATTATGTAATTTATTTAATTTTTTATGATAAATCACTTTTGTGCACATAGAATGATTTTTTTTGAAAAATATTAGTTTTACATTTATTTTATTACATTTTTATTTATAATCAATGGTTTACTAATGAATTTATTTAATAATTGTACAAAACAAAAAAATTCTCAATTTAGTTAGTAATAATCATACACACTAATCCATTCTCTAGGTGTTTACTGTAATACAAAAATATTGTAATAGTATATCATGGTTCATTAAAACATCGCATTTCATGTAACAGAAGCTATCAACAAAAATTAATTTGGGAAAAATATATTTCATAAAATCTCATGGTGATATATGAAAACCGAAAATTTGGGGAATCCAATGGTAGATTTAAGTAATAACCCTGATTTATATACCTCCCATTATTTCTATACTCTTGAATCTACCCAAAGCATATGCCAATCAAACTCATAAAACATTAATCCATAAAAAATTTCATGGATCATGGATGGTGTAACTGATTTTCATATCAAGGTGAAACTAATTATCAAGGGAATTAAATACTAATATTTAGTTGAGGGACTTCTCATTTTTGGAGGACATGTGGGAGACACTTTTATCATCGTAAATCATGGTTGAAGGAGGGGTTCTCTAGTGTTCCATGTAATTTTATCTGGAATATGATGTGTACTTGGAGAAGGATATGATAATTATATTACAAATTAGAAGATATTGGACATGGGATTTTTTACCAGTAATTATAGGGTGTTCACAATTCCTTGGTAAGAGTGTAAAATATCTTTTTTTTTGTTAAAGGGCTTGAAGAATGATCTTATAATGTGGTTCGTGTGTGGGAAAGACTAGTTCCCCCATGTGATGGAATCCAAAGGGATTTTCACTAGAGATGCTTGGTAAATTATTCAACAATTTATGGTAAATAAATAGTCTTCGAACAAGGGATGGATAATAATTGGAATCTACAATGTGATACTCAGGAAATGTGGTGCCACATTGATTCTAGTGACAGATGATGTTTCATGCGATTGAAGTAGAGTGAAACAATACCAATGTAATAGGGTAACTACCTGGATTCCTTTAGATGAGTGGAACATAAGTTTATTGCATAAGAATGTTCATTTACCCTAGTATTAATGAAGTTGTAATGAAGTGGTTCCTTGTGATGTTTTAGAATATTCAAAATCCATATCAAGCTCAACAACCCTCTATTTTGCTTAATTTACCAGGGTTTATATGAAATATTCTATCTAAATGGTTTTATAGACATCATTATAAGAATATAGTGAATAGATCATCATTCCATCTCTTTAGCTTCCAAGAGATTCATATGAGGAGTCCCAAGGTCCTGTTATATGTAAATTGGGTTAAATGGAGAATTGCATATGGCATGTTACATGTTCTTGTATCCGGTAAACACACATATCATCTAGGATTGAATGTATCAAACACTGGAAGGGTGAGTTAACAGGGTGCACTATAATAGGGTCAAACATAGACTTAGGAACCAAAGGCCCAATAATGTACATTTTTGGGATTGTGATAATTGATGTGCGGGGGGAGGAGTTGGGTATGAAACATTAGAATGAGCTTGGATTTCATCATAAAAAATAAATATCATTTGATGACCAAAAATTATGATTCAAAAGCCTATATGAATTACTAAATTGTCAAATTGAATAAATTGAAAAAAACTACTCCACTCAGTATTGTATATACACCATAGTCATGTGTTTTATGAATCTAAAATGCTCTATAATGTCCTGAAATATGGGGCATAAAATATATATGACCCATTTAATTATAACATGGTGAAATACATTTCCAACTATGAGAGGGTCATTCCAAAAACCATGAAACCATATTGGGATATGTTTTGGGGGAATCCTGATGCCATGGTGTTTGAGTAAACTGGTGTGAATTGAATTCCAATCTGATTCATTTTCTATAATAGATATAATTTTCTATGCAAACAAAAAATTAAAACTATTAGAGAGGAAAATATCTTATATTTTTTGAAAAATTTCATGAATCACATTCTACATTCAGACAAAATTACCACCCTTATAATAGGATTGTTTACAAAGGAAGGAATCCAATACAATGGTAATATTAGGAAAATTTATATATATTATATGTAATATGTCTTCTTTTATGTTCTTGAAACTTTTGAAACCATAATAACAGAAATACCAATTCATCATTAAGCCATTTGAAAACATAATTTTATGTTAACAATGTCAATCATTTTTCTCAAACACATAAGTCAAAGTGATCTCCTTTATTGTAAGGATAATAGAAAGGATATATTCATAAATATCATAAACATAACACTATATTTTGTATATTAATATGAACTAGATTCCCCTAGGAATGGAAGATATATATTTATTGTAATAGATACTATCACCATAATAATAATGTTGGTCCACTTGGATGAATGATTTCATTCAACGAATTAATAAAATTAGATAAGGGTAGAAATATGATCACTATAACACTATAGTTGATATTTTATGAAAAATTATATCCTTAATGGATTTGATAATTGATTTATATAGACATAGATACCATCAACATATCACTATATTTCGTCTATTTAGATGAATTATTTTACTTTACATGATGAGGATGATGAAGGGAAATCTTAGAGTAAGGATTCTAACATCAAAAAATTTATGTGCACTGAGTATTTATTTCTTTATAAAGTTTTCCTAGATCCTATGATATGATATACTAGATATGGTGTAAATTTTGAATTGTCTATGTTTTCCAAAGGTTAGGGGACTTCATGATCCCAAAATGAATTCTTTAGCAGTCATATTGTGCACCTCACAGTCATTGAGTTTTTTAATTTATATCCTTAAATTTTTCCTGAAAAAAAAATTATGTACACCTACAAGGAATGGAAATTGATATCTAATGGTTTCTATTTATCAGATTAAAACTAGTTAGTTATGTTCCAATTTCCTAGGCATTTTTATGACCAGAAATTAAAACAAATATAAGTAATTATTATTGTCAGGTAGATTAAGTAAAAAGGAGGTATTATGAAGGTAGTATTTTGAGTAAGGATTACCTACCATCAAAAGAGTGTTTAGTGACATAAAAATATATATAAAATTTAAAATTGTTAATGTTAATAGTTCAAAAACAAAATTTTCTTGATGTTTTATTTTGAAACAAATTGACCAAACACATAGGATAGTTTATCTAGGAAGGGTAAGGTAATCTGGACATGAATAAAATACCAATTAAAAAAAATAGACTATACTATAAAAGTTTTGACATCATTTTATGGTCTCGAATATAAGACTATCATTTCATGTAGTAAAAGGTAAGTGATAAGGAATTATAAATGGTATTATGGTGATGAATTTAATCTGTTCTCATAATAATATAATAGTCCACAAATCTAGTCACATCAATGGTGATTTAACAAATTGAATAATTTGAATATGTGTTAAATAACTCATAAATTAAGGGGATTCAATCAATGAAGATGAGATGATAAATTTATGGTGATGATGACCACATGACATATTCGAAATGTAGGTTTCTTTATAATGGTCCGATGGAGTATAAAAATTATATGATCTTTCTCTTCAGTATGAGAATTCCTATTTTTGACAGGTCATATATGTGAAGAAAAATCCTAAGCAAGCTGACACATCACCTAAGTATACCTAACATAGGGTTTTTAGGAACAAAAAAACATAGGACACATCTATAATAGAAAAACTTATATTGTAAAAATTGTAAGAATTATTATATATCCAATAGAAAGATTAGAACATAGAGAAACCACTATGAATTAATCTTCCAATGTGGGGGTTGAATCCGATGAACAAGGGACTCCAAATGACATTGAAAATATATATTCTGTTTCAATGGTTTGATAGTGATATTTGGAGGATGATTATATGGTTTGATAAAAGTACAAATATTTATAAGCAAACTAATAATTTAAAATCCACAATGAAGAGTCCTAGACTTTTGTGAAATGGAGCTCAAAGAAACTGATACTATGACACAATGGGATGGGCCACTCTATAGCCTGTCTAGTTAAATCACATTTGATAATAATGGGCCAAATACTATATTTTAGGAGAGTAAATTAAATAGAATCCAAGAATCCCACACCACAGAGACCCACTGTCAAAGGAGAGGCTAGACTATTGTCTACCCCCTATGATGCAACTATTGTTAGTTTGGAATAAACAAAAAAACATGCCCCTCAGCACAGAATAGTGATACATGATCCAAAACATAGGAACCGTGAACCTACCTATTCCAATACCCTAGTTTATCAATTTTTCCAATGTTAGTGGGAAATAAGGAAAATTCCAACCAGACTCTATATCACAACCATCTGTTCAATGCTCCTTTTCAGATAGACACACTGAAGATTCACCCATCCATGTAATAGTCCCATATAAAAAACCATAATGACTATAAAAAAAATTAATCCAGGCCGTAAAATTGGATCGGCTTAAAAAGAGGCTTGAATTACTTGATATGTTGTAATGGGATGTTATAGTCTCCCACCATAAATGATGTTTGGCTCCATAAATTTGTTATGGTTCTGAAAATGTAGAAAGAGAAGGAAACCATTACATTATTAATGGTTACCACTACTAAACCTCATTTATATCCAAGACAAACTGTAATTTGACATGCAGATGGGAAATTATTTTACCTCATAGTACCTTATATATGTGATATATAATCTGAATATGTTGTTAAATAACAATGGAATCGATATCAAGATCAATATCATCCCATTAGATTGTTTTTAAGGGTCTTGTTGATACAGAATTATTTGGAAAACATGAAATACATCATGAATAAATGAAAAGTTATACATAATGTTCATCCTATACAACATTGTTCTAATTCATCCAATGATCTGAAAGGGGCCAATAAACCTTGGTCCTAACATTCCTTGCTAACCAAAACGATGGTGTACGAAGAGAGGTGAAACATAGAGAAGATACCAAAAAAATCTCAATCATTGTCTTCTAATGATGATTCTTAATATTTTTATTTATAATAATTATGTTCCATGAGAAATTTATTTTATATCAATGTCACGTTATCCATCATCACCTAAAAATGTTTCAATCCAACCAATGAACACTCTCCCAAATATTCCCAGCAAAAGGGAGATCTACAATCCACCGATAAAGTACTTTTAAGGGAACCATATTAATCAATTCCTAATAAAAACTATTATATTAAAATCTTTTTAGAGTAATATAAATTTCCTTGGAAACCCCAAAATCATAAATGCATTCCCAACTGTAGCGACGGAGGCACTGTATTAGGTACTGTAGTGGGGTGTTATAGTAGTATTGTAGCAGCAACAAAGTGTAGTGACAGAGGCACTGTAGAAAGTATTGAAGTGCCAGAGGTATTGTAGTAAGTACTGTAGTAGCATGGGTATTGTAGATATATTGTTCACTGAGGGGACCCTTGGGTGACAAAATAGGCTTTCAAGCCTTATATTCAGGCCACATAGCCTTAGGCCTTTGGGCTATGTAATGGGTCTCCCTCTACCCAGTCTTAAAGACGATTTTTCTTTAAATAATAAATTGAGGCTTTGGCCACTACCTTTTAAAAATTGAATGTATTCCCAAAGCATAATATATAAGGCCCCGACATTAAACCGTAATTAATCTTGAGTTATTACAAGATTACACATTGAGGATCTTTTCAGGTTTAGTGTTTTAGAGAATTAGATCATAAAACATGCATTACATTCCTCATTTAAACAAAGTGGTTACATAAAAGATAGTTTTCATTTTTCCCATCAACGGAAACATATTTAAAATAAAACATGTATTCTTTCTTGACACTTCCTTTACACTATCATCATATCATGTACCCTTCCCTTGACCTATGAAAAACATTTCAAAAACTTGGGATGAGCATAAAAAGCGCAGTAAGGGTTATAAAAATATTTAAAGGAAACATGAGTTCATATATACATAATAATGAAATCATACTTTACCCATAAAACATATGCATATAAAATCATTAATAAATCATAGAAATCATAAGACATAAAAGGTAACTTGAGGAATTCATAACATTCTAACGTAGGGAGTAACCCTCTTGGTTATGTTTGGAATACCCACCATAGTAAATTCCCTAAATCTCTTTGGAGAAACCTTAATGTTTCACTCCTTCATGTTACCCAATGCATTGGAGAGCTATATCGGGCTCACCCGACCTTATTTTATCACGGAACCACCCGTCTTCATAACAATTCCCAAGAACCATAATATAATCTTATCACATAAAACATGCATAAAGGAAACATATCATTTCCAACATTCAATAACAAGATATCAATACAACACATTGATATAAAAACATTATGAAAACCATTTTCAATACCAAAATAAAAGAAAAGTAAAACATGGTATTTATTTTTCCTTTAAAAAGAAGGTATGGCTTGTACGGGAAGCCGAAACTCAAATAATGGTCACGGCGGCGGAGAAGTCGTTGTCGCCGCATACGTATGACAAAAACATTCCCTTTTGTCGTTCAGTAAACGCTTAGTAAGAAATGATTCCTTCTGAATAAATGTAAAAGTCAAAGGGGTTTATACACTGTATAAAATAATGTTGTGTATAAAACAAAATATGCCTCAATGAAAGGAGATTGAGACGAAGTCTCATACAACGACGGTATCCTTGGATTAAGGATAAATCAGTTACATAATTATGTGTGTCAGACTAATACACCAAATATAAGTGGATATTAAGTGTAAAAAAATCAGAGGGTATTCACACATATTCATAGAATGACATATTCATGGAGTACAAGTTTATCCCAAAGAATCAAATTTGGGTTAAGAAGTTCCCCTACAAAAATTTGACAGCCTAATGACGTCACTACAAAATTCAGAAAATTAGTTGATGAGAGATAAAAGGGTATCTCTTCACATGGACATAAAATTTCAATCAATAAGGATATAGAAGAACATATCCCAAAATAATAGTACGTGAATTAAAAGACGTAACAAAATAAGTCTTTTAAAAAGAGGAGGGTGAAAGGTTCCCTTACCGACATGGGTATCCTTCGAAACATACACCCTATGAAAGAAGGTCAATACAACATTGATGTAAATACTCATAAATGAGAGTATATTACACAATTATTAAAATAATGGTCAGTACATAAAACACTCAAAGGAAATTGTGGAAAATGTAGCATAAATCTCACGGGAATAAGAGTGAGATGAAAAATCCCTTACGAAAACTCTGGAGCCTAACAACGCCACTTAATACTTACAAAAATGGATTGATGAGATAAAATGGGGTCTCTCATCATATTAAAATAATGTTTAGAGAAATAGGAATATAAAAGAACATCCCCAACATAAAAAATAGGAGCTTAAAACAAGTGACATAAATGAGAGTACTTAAAAAGGAAGAGAGAGGTTAGTTCTCTTACGAAAATTCGGCAGCATAACGATGTCACTCAAAACATCCAAAATGGATTGATGAGAGATAATAGGGTCTCTCATCATATGAACATAAACACTAAAGTGAGAGTAATATAAAATAACATCCCAATCACAAGAAAGATGAGCTTAAAAGGAATGACATAAAAGTGTGTACTTAAAAAGAAAGAGAGGAGTAGGACCCCTTACCTCGGGTCCGACTTGACTCGATCGTTCTTTAATCTCCTGAATAATAAACTTGAATTAATTTAAAATTCCTTAAGAACCTTTTTCAAGTTCATTATTCCTTTTATACCACTTATTACCATGTCATGAACACTATGTTATTATTTATGCTAATAATGGTCGTTTTAATGATCATTGGTACTTGAGTCAAAAAAATAAACACTTTATAATTACAAGTTGTGCATGTGGTAAAATATCCATTATATCCCGAATTTTATTCATGATGTAGATATCATATATATCATATATATCCAGTATATTCATTCATTTATAATATTACATAAAATTTAGAGTTAAGAAATGAAATGCACTGTTCATGGAGACGGTAAGCCGTACGTACGCATGAACGCTACATCCATTTCTATTTCATATTTAATGGAATTAAAACATAATGATAAATAATATTATTTTAATTCCAGTATGTTATCATATATAATGTCATTAAATATATCCTTTATACGTACCACATATGTTATTAACGAATCAACTCACATTGAGGGGGTGATAGTCCGCACTTTCTAAAATGAAGATATCGCGTATACCCATAATGGAAGCCATAAAGGTATGCCATAAATGAAAAATACAGAATCTTAAGGAAAACAAAAACATATTATATATCATATATAAATTTAGTGACATCATAATGGCCACCATGAAAGGTGTTAAGAGAAGATTGAACAATCATCGTTTCGTGAGGCACTAATTTGCCATCCACAGAAACAGTATGTTCTTTAACAATTAGACAAAGGTGTGTGTAAGTTTAGCTCCAATACATAATATAAAAACATCCTCATATATTTAATATACTGTTGTTGTTACAAAATAAAGGAATAAAAAGAGTTTAGGTGGTAGAGAATCCAAATAAAACAAAAGGACTCAAGTGAAGACATTACCTTAAAATCGGGTAACTCCCTTTGGTTTGAGCTCAAAGGATTCCTTGGGAAGACTTCTGACCCAATTGAGGCTTCTAAGAGTTATAGAGAGATGTGGAGAGTCCAAATGGTCAGGGTTTGGCCGAGACCAAGGCTTTGGAAGTGTGGGTATGGAGGTAGAGGTGGGGGCCTTTTATAAGAGGAGAGGAGGGGCACTCATGGAAAGTAAAGAAATGTTACTTTATTTTAGAATGAGTTTCGGATTTTAATGGTCCCACATTGATTTTGTTCTAGGAAAATGTGATAAGGGTTCGAAATAGACACATCCAATAGGTTTTGGACATGTTTAGGTCTTAGATTTTACATTATCTTTCCATTTTATTTAAATCGTTATATAATGATGTCATCACTGCATCATCATGATGTCATAAATAATTTAATTTATTTAATGTATAAAAATTATAAAATAAATACTATGATGTAGGAAATATATTTATATTTCCAATGGCTATTTATAGTCAAAAATATGACTTGTATAACCTCATTTAAAAATTGTTTTAGTAAAACAACTCATGTGTGTGTCATTTTAATTTTAACATTAAATAAAAAGGTATTTATGTCATTTTCCAAACAAAGTGGCTCCATGGGGTCCCCAAGTTGATACATGGATTGTATTGGTCGTCCATGACTCATAAAATGAGGGTAGGACATGTTTCTAGGACATTTCATATTATTAAAACATTATTTTTACCTTAAACAACACTAATAACCTCTAATCGCGATTAAAAACTTAATAAGTTACTATTCAACAAAAAATTATTTTAATCCCATTGAACCACTTTTTACTTCTTAATGAAAACCATTTATGTCAGATTTTTGAAATTAAAAACACAATGGTGTCAAAATTTCATTTAAACGGAATATCAGTCCTTATAAGTACCACTAAGTGGTTTCACTATTCATAAAAAATTCACGTTTTTCAGAAAATTACAAAAAAATCACCCTGGATATATTTGATATTCCGAATTCACAAATTATTTCTATTTTAAAAAGTTAAATACATATAAGTTGCATTAATTAATTTAATAATTAATTACGGCTGTCAAAACAAATAGCGTGTTTTTAAGAAACAATATCTATTTAAAGATTGACATTAGTTTAAGTCCAATTTCAAAGTGAAATTAATTCCAATGACCACCATTGTATTTAATGGTAAAAATATATTCTAATTTCACTTTAAAACCAATTTCAAAGATAATGTAATCATATAAATAATTTAAATTAAAAATTGGTTTTGAATTAAAATACAACATTTTTCACTATTCATTAAAAAGTGTACGTTATCAGAAAAATACCAAAAATTTACACAAAGTAAATTTTGATGTCCTGATTCTAAAAAAGAATTTTATTTTGTCAAATATAACACATAAAATTATCAAAAAGTGGATTTAAAAAAGGTTCTCCATAAAAAGGTGGTTAATCGACCTTTTAAAGAATAGTAGAATGTTTACGATTAAAATTGGATTCATTCGCATTTTTAATCCTCTAACTTTTATTGTAAAAAGTTAAAATATTTGACTAAAATATATAATCATTTTGTAGTTTTTTCTATTCATTCCTGACATCACAACAGCTAGGCATTAACTACCATTTAAAATAATATTATTTTATTATTAGAGTGCAACGTATGATTCCCTAGAAACTCGTTGTTGCGTGTTGGGTACGCCATTGAGCATAGAGTCCCCTTTAAAGTTATATTAATATTTTATTCACAAATATGGATAAATGTGAAAATTTCATACTCTTTATTTACCTGGTTTGTTACATCCTTCCCCTCTTTTTGGAATTGCGTCCTCTCAATTTTAAAATTGTTCTTGGAAACTTCATTGAAAATCCCACATCGGAACCAGAGTCAGTAAAAAAATCACTATAAAATAACGAAAGAGAAGTACAGAGGTCACCTGAGATAACCCATACTAGGATTCCATGTAGAAAAACATGGACATGGAGGAGAAAACATAGGGTCATGTTTTGATGGATAGTGATAGAAAACATGTTTAGGAGAAAGCTAACCAGAAGAAAATCACAAACTTGTGATGGGTTAAATGGTATTTGATTCCCCAGTAGAAAAAGTTAATAGACAACATTTTTGTTTTAAGTTTCTTTTTATTGAGGAATTTATTCATAAGGAAACATAATCACTTATCTTTTTGACTTCCAACTTTTATTAGATTTCTTACACAAACTCATATTTTCTCCAAAAGACAAGTATTTATGAAGACTTGTTCACATTAAGAGTACTATAGTCAACTTCTAGAGAATCACCTAATCCATAAAAGAGAGCTATATACTTCCCATGTCTTTAGGATTTAACCAAAACCAAAACCAAAAAGGTTAGTACATGATCAGATAATCCAGAAAAGGATAACCCTTTATAAAAAGAAAATCTATTCTTAATCTCCAAAATTTGTCCAACAAACCCCAAAGTTCATCGAGGACCATCCGATAAACAATTTTTCCATAAAATTCATCAAAGTAAACAAAAATAAGATTGAAACCCTAATATTTGAAGTATTTAGTCACATAGTCTTACAAGTTAAATCGTAACAATTATCTCCAGACAACATCTGTTGCTCTTAAAGTCTCGTATTGAAGAGTAATTAACCTAATCACACATCCTCCATGATAGGTTAATAAATTTCCATAGATAACCCAAAATCAACTTAGTATTAATTCATAAAATCATTTAACTAAAAAGAACCAGTCAAAATAACCAGGGACTTCACATAGTCCAATGGTAGGCGTTAAATACCAGTTTCACTTTGGTTGTGGGTTCGATTCCCACAGCTTTGTCCGAAGCAACGGGTTGTCACACGGTCAGCGTGTTGTCCTTTTTATAAAACTCCACAAATAACCATAACATGTTTTAATCTCAATAGTTTCCTTATACCTCTAATTTTCATCCAAATTCATTATGATCTCAACATCTTAATTCTTGATGTCTTATTTAAGCACCATAAGATAAAATAAAATGATTCCCGAAATGAATAACAACATACCTTGATCATGGCGTCAACTCAGATTCATCGTCATCTTGTTCACATAGGTAGACGTCCCATGCATTACAACAATGATTTAGAGATCCTTCAAAATCATTTGCTTCCTCCATCCAAATACACCTTGTACAACACAGGTCATATGGGTGTTCACAAAAAAACAGTTTTGGAAAATAATCATGTATGACATATAATTCCAAAACATCTGATAAAAAATGATTTCTATAAAATAGTTGAACAGAATTTGAGTTGAAACTTTCTATTATTGGTTCTTTTTAAAATACCATAAGTATGTGCTGAGAGACTATATTTTAAAAGAAAATATAAATTGGTTGCGCAAGGGTCTCCTTCCTCAACACCATTTTTAAAATCCTAATATGCTTCAAATTCATGTGATAAGGTACAATATTTGAAAATACATTGATAATATTTATCTTTCTTGAAAATATGTGAATATTGTGAAAATAGTATTTGTCTAAAAACAGCCCATGATCCACGATGATAACGAGGTATAGAGGAGGTGTTTTATATCTTAAAAAAATGCTTGCAAGTGAGTTGTATGCTAGAAAAAGTTTCACAATTATCCGAACATGACTTTGCAAAAATTATTGCAAGCATGTCATCAGGAAGAGATAGGAATGTCATTTGAGATCCTTCTCCTTCCATTCGTAACTAACTTTACTTTTCCTGAAAAAAATTATAAAATAAGGATTTAACTGAAATAATAGATATATGGACTAACCATGTGTCTAAAAAACTCATAATCCCTAAAGTTATCTAATCCTCCCTTTGATACCAACTATAAGGCCCCATCCTTAAACCATACTTAATCATGAGTTATTACAGGATTACACATTGAGGATCTTTTCAGGTTTAGAGTTTTAGAGAATTAGATCATAAAACTTGCATTACATTCCAAATTTAAACAAAGTGGTTACATAAAAGATGGTATTGATTTTTCCCATCAACGGAAACATATTTAAAATAAAACATGGATTCTTTCTTGACACATCCTTGACACTATAATCAAATCATGTACACTTCCCTTGACCTGTGAAAAACATTTCAAAAACATGGGATGAGAATAAAAATCTCAGTAAGGGTTATAAAAATATGGAAAGGAAACATGAGTTCATATATACATAAGAATGAAATCCTACTTTACCCATAAAACATAGGCATATCAAATCATGAATAGATCATAGAAATCATAAGACATAAAAGGTAACTTGAGGCATTCTTAAAATTCTTACGTAGGGAGTAACACTCTTGGTTACGTTTGGAATACCCACCACAATATATTCCCAAAATCTATTCAGAGAAACCTTAATGTTTCACTCCTTCGCGTTAACCAATGCATTGGAGATCTATATCGGGCTCACCCGCCCTTAGTTTATCACCGAACCACCTGTCTTTATAACAATGCCCAAGAACCATAATATAATCTTATCACATAAAACATGCATAAAGGAAACATAACAATTTCATCTTTCAATAACAAGATATCAATACAACACATTGATATAAAAATGTAATGAAGACCATTTTCAATACCAAAATAAAAGAAAATTAAAACATGGTATTTATTTTTCTTTTAAAAATAAGGTATGGCTTGTAGAGGAAGCCGAAACTCAAATAATGGTCACGACGCCAGAGAAGTCATTGTCGCCGCATACGTATGACAGAAAAATTCCCTTTTTTCATTTAGTAAACGCTTCGTAGAAAAATATTCCTTTTGAATAAACATAAAAGTAAAAGGGTTTTATACACCGTATAAAATAATGTTTTGTATAAAACAAAATATTCCTCAATGAAAGGAGATTGAGAAGAAGTCCCATACAAAGACGGTACCCTTGGATTAAGGATAAATCAGTTACATAATTATGTGTGACAAACAAATACACCAAATATAATTGGATATTAAGTGTAAAACAATCAGAGGATATTGAAACATATTCATAGACCAACATATTCAAGGAGTAATAGTTTATCCCAAAGAATCAAATTTGGATTAAGAAGTTCCCTTGAAAAAATTTGACAGCCTAACGGCGTCACTAAAAAATTTAGAAAATGAGTTGATGAGAGACAAAAAGGGTATCTCATCACATGGACATAAAATTTTAATCAATAAGGATATATAAGAACATATCCCAACATAATAGTATGTGAATTAAAAGACGTAACAAAAGGAGTCTTTTAAAAAGAGGAGGGTGAAAGGTTCCCTTACCCACATGGGTATCTTTCGAAACATACACCCCGTGAAAGAAGGTCAATACAACATTGATGTAAATACTCATAAATGAGATTATATTACACAATGATTAAAATAATGGGTAGTACATACATCACTCAAAGAAAATTGTGGCAAATTTAACATAAATCTCACGGGAATAAGAGTGAGATGAAAAATCCATTACGAAAACTCGGAATCCTAACAGCGCCACATAAATCATACAAAAATGGATTGATGAGATCAAATAGGGTCTCTCATCATATTAACATAAAGTTTAAAGAAATAGGAATATAAAATAACATCACACAACATAACAAATAGGAGGTTAAAATAAGTGACATAAATGAGAATACTTAAAAAGAAAGAGAGAGGTTAGATCTCTTACGAAAATTCAGCAGCCTAACGGCGTCACTAAAAACATCAAAAATGGATTTATGAGAGAGAATAGGGTCTCTCATCATATAAAAATAAAAATTACAGTAAGATTAGTATAAATGAACTTCCCAATCACAATAAATATGTGCTTAAAAGGAATGACATAAAATAGTGTACTTAAAAAGAAAGAGAGGAGTATGATCCCTTACCTCGGGTCCGACGTGACTCGATCGTTCTTTAATCTCCTGAATAATATACTTGAATTAATTTCTACTTCCTTAAGAACCTTTTTCAAGTTCATTATTCCTTTTATACCACTTATTACCATGTCATGACCACTATTTTATTATTTAAGTTAATAATGGTCGTTTTAACGATCATTGGTACTTGAGTCAAAAAAATAAACTCTTTATAATTACAAGTTGTGCATGTGGTAAAATATACATTATATCCAGAATTGTATTCATGATGTAGATATCATATATATCATATATATCCAGTATATTCATGCATTTATAATATTACATAACATTTAGTGTTACGAAATGAAATGCACTATTCATGGAGATGGTAAGCCATACGTACGCATGAACGCTACATCCATTTATATTTCATATTTAATGGAATTAAAACATAATGATACATATTAGTATTTTAATTCCAGTATGGTATCATATATAATATCATTTAATATATCCTTTATACGTACCACATATGGTATTAACGAATCAAATCACTTTGAGGGGTGGTAGTCCGCACTTCCTAAAATGAAGATATCACGTATACCTATAATGGAAGCCATAAAGATATGCCATAAATGAAAAATACAGAAGCTCAAGGAAAACATAAACATATTATATATCATATATAAATATAGTGACATCATAATTTCCACCATGAAAGGTGTTAAGAGAAGATTGAACAATCATCGTTTCGTGAGGCAGTAATTCGCCATCCACAGAAACAGTATGTTCTTTAACCATTAGACGAATGTGTATGTAAGTGTAGCTCGAATACATAATATAAAAACATCCTAGTATATTGAAAATACTGGTGTTGTTACAAAATAAAGGAATAAAAATAGTTTGGGGGTGGAGAAGAAAAATAAACCAAAAGGATTTGAGTGAAGACATTACCTTAAAATCGGGTAACTCCCTTTGGTTTTAGCTCAAAGGCTTCTTTGGGAAGACTTCTGAAAAAAGTGAGGCATCTAAGAGTTAGAGAGAGATGTGGAGAGACAAAATGGGCAGGGGTTGGCCGAGCCAAAGGCTTTGGATGTGTGGGTAAGGAGGTAGAGGTGGAGGCCTTTTATAAGAGGAGAGGAGGGGCACTCTTGGAATGTAAAGAAATGTAACTTTATTTTAGAATTTGTTTCGGATTTTAATGGTCCCACATTGATGTGTTTCGAGGATAAAGTGATAAAGGTTCTAAATCCACCAATCAAATAGGTTTTGGACATGTTTAGGTCTTATATTTTACATTATCTTTCGATTTTATTTAAATCGTTAAATAATGTGGTCATCGCTGCATCGTCATGATGTCATAAATAATTTAATTTATTTAATTTCTAAAAATTATAAAAAAATAATATGATGTAGTAAATCTTTGTATCTTTGCAATTAATATTTATAGTCAAAAATATTACTTGTATAACCCCATTTAAAAATTGTTTTAGTAAAACAACTCATGTTTGTGTCATTTTAATTTTAACATTAAATAAAAAGGTATTTATGTCATTTTACAACCAAAGAGGCTCCATGGGGACCCCAAGTTGACCCATGGATTATGTTGGTCGTCCATGACTCATCCAATGAGTGTAGGACATGTGTTTAGGTTATTTTATATTATTAAAACATTATTCTTACCTTAAACTACACTAATAACCTCTAATCGCGATTAAAAACTTAATAAGTTACTATTCACCAAAAAATTATTTTAATCCCATTAAACCACATTTTACTTCTTAATGAAAACCATGTATGTCAGATCTTTGAAATTCAAAACACAAAGGTGGAAAAATTTCATTTAAACGGAAAATCAGTTTTTATAAGTACCACTTAGTGGTTTCATTATTCATCAAAAATTGAAGTTTTTCAGAAAATTACCAAAAATTCACCCTAGGCTATATTTGATATTCTGAATTCAAAAATGATGTCTATATTACAAAATTAAATACATATATGTTTCATTAATTAATTTATTAATTAATTCCCACTGTCAAAACAAATAGCGTGTTTTGAAGAAACAATATCTATTAAAAGATTGACACTAGTTTAAGTCCAATTTCAAAGTGTAATTAATTCCAATGACCACCATTGGATTTAATGGTAAACATATATTATAATTTCACTTTAAAACCAATTTAAAAGATAATATAATCATATAAATAAATTAGATTAAAAATAGGTATTGAATTATAATACAACAATTTTCACTATTCATTAAAAAATGTACTTTATCGGAAAAATACCAAAAATTTACACAAAGTAAATTTTGATGTCCCGATTATAAAGAAGAATTTTATTTTGTCAAATATAACACATGAAATTATCAAAAAGTGGATTTAAAAGAGGTTCTCCATCAAAAGGTGGTTAATCGTCCTTTTAAAAAATATTAGAATGTTTATGCATAAAATTGGATTCATTCACATTTTTATTCCTCTAACAGTTGTTGTAAAAAGTAAAAATATTTGACAAAAAGATATAATCATTTTGTAGTTTGTTATATTCATTCTCACCATCACAACAGTTAGGCGTTAACTACCATTTAAAATAATAATATTTTATTATTACTGTGCAACATAAGATTCCTAAGAAACTCGTTGTTGCGTGAAGGGTACTCCATCGAGCATAGCGTCCCCTTTAAAGTTATATTAATATTTTATTAAAAAATATGGATAAATGTGAAAATGTCATACTCTTTATTTACATGTGGTGTTACATAATATTAGGGAACTGAATAGCTCTCTCTATATATCCATCCATATGTGGTTCATATGTCATACTTTATTCCATCATAGAACTCATCACCGCATTAAAAACTATCTATGAAATATATGTAAATCATGGATACCTATAATAAAAAATTATAAAGGGAACCTCATAAGGTTTTCCAACCAATCGAACATACAGGTACTCAAAATAATCCACCACCATAATCTCCAAGATATTGAGGAAATGATATGATATGACAAGTATATCAATTATCACCCCATTATAATTGTTTCTATTTTGAGTCTATAAAAATTCAATGGTTAATTTCATTGAATTATCCTCAAAATTGATTACTTTTAAGGGTAATTTTTGAAATAAACTATTTGTTCTAATGTACTCCTCTATAAAACTCTAGCTAGTAAGTCATCAGGACATGGATATTTTTATCATCCAACTCATCCCCCAGTAACTAATACTTATTTCTAAGATAATGATACATTTTTGTCGTTATAGGGTGTATAAACCATCATGATTAGTTTACACTATAAAAAAATCCCTACTATAGTGATAATGGATCAACAAACAAAACTCGAGAACAAAAAGAACCTACAGGTGACTTAGACCATATACTCGAGGTCTCCACACCTTTTAGGATTATATTAAAGAAAAAAATTAGCTTATGCAAAAAAATCAAGCTGAAACTAGTCATCAAATGATGATTCATCATTTAACTAGGATATGATAACAACCCTATTATCCTAATCAATTTCCTATATCTTCTCAATTGACCAAGTCATTAGAGACCACATTAATAATAATTTTTTAATGGATTGAGTTATTAATTTCCATATCAAACAGTAAGCGACCAAATTACCTTCCCCTAGTGTATATGAAATATCAAAATTTAGTGTCTAGAGAAACTCAACCCAGTGTCTCTCTCCAAAGTTCATTACCATAAGATTAAAAATATTCTTTTTGTACTTATGATAATAAAATACTATAAATAACTCTCCTAATGAGAAAGTGACAACATATTTTTAGTGAATGAATAATCAATAACAAATAAATATCAAATGAAGGGTATCCATTGTAACTATAGAATAATTATAGAGAGATAAAGGCAAATACATTATTTACCAATATAAAGAATCAAAAATGTTTTGTACCATAGGAATCACATTATGTATCATAACCCAAACTCAATATTGGTTGAATTTGAACTGGTGCTAAAGTCAAACTCACCATTAGTTCATTAGATAAACTCTAAAATTTTATATTCTATTCAAAAAACACCATTATATGTCAATGTTATCATTATATATATAATCATATAAAATTCCTGAAATACCCATGTATTATAAAAATCCATGAAAAATAAACTCATTATAACAATCACATTTTCAGAATGCTCCCGATATATAACTACCGAAATATTATCATGAACCACTGTGATTACCCTCTCAGATAAAACATTCCTTAGAAACACCATGTCATATATCCCGAATTGATAAATGGTAATATTATCATAAAAGAGATGATCATTTAAAGATGATATCCAAATGATCCATGTGTTCCTCCTATAAATTGAAGTGCACCATAATATCAACCACGAAAATGATGATGAAGGATTCCATGAATTTAGAAAAAATTGAAATATGAATTCCATGAATATGAAGGTATAATTACTAATACTGAGTGACATAACCACAAAAAATACTGATATCGGTTCTAATATATTATCATTGGAATATCCTCTTCATCAAAACTCAACTGGGGATTCTGTCACTAAATTTCAGTCCATCAATCTAATGTGGTCCTATCAGTTGATGAAATATTTCAAAAATATTTGGAAAAGGATACATATAATTTGCAATCAGCTGAATATGATTTTGATAATCTATAAAATGTTTTAGGCTCTTGTTTTCCATTTAAAAATGGGGATAAGTGAAGATAATGATGACATTCTATGATGAATAAATCCCTTATTACCTAGTTCTTTAAGATAAAATTTACATTACATTATCTTAAATGGTTTCATTAGATAATGCAATTTATAAAATGGAATTATACTAGGGAGATTGTTAATTGAATATTGAACCTACCTCAGTAGTGGTTACCAAGAAAAATCACTATGAAATACCTCATGGAACACACTAACCATTACAGAATGTATACATATCAAACAAGGATCAATTAAATTAAGAAATATCTTGCAAGAAATGATTCAAATCACTCCATCACACAAGAAAATGTTCCTTACTATACCAAATCTATAATCTCACAAATCCTAAAAGTTATGAAAGACTCCATTGTTTGATAGATTATATACTTTATGATGATGACATATAATATGATTTTAAATGTTGATCATTTAATCCTTTTTAATAATTATTTTAGACATATAAAGAAATATATCTATTAATTTCAATAAAACATCAATGTTATATATCATCACCCTACATGAAGGACATTGAAACCATATTTTAACCTCATTTCCAACGGTGTGAAAATATCTAATAAGAAATACATATGTTTTGAATGAAGTTATGACATACGAATTAACATTGATGATATAAATGAATGATTTTCTCATATATCCAATAAATATAGAACAAAAATGGATGAAATAAATATTATACTTCTAATAGTAGTCATTCATATCTGAAATTCATCTAGGACATACTCCCCTATATTATTATTTCCATTCTCATATCCAAACTGATCTTTCTATTTCACATTAAGATCATCTCTAGACAATGGATAATACCAATCACCCTTTGAATAGTTATAATGCACTTACAATCCCTTGGTGAGACTGGATCCATCCTTACCGCCTTTGGACATTCCTACAAAAAACACCCAAGATGGAAATATTACCGCCATTGATTAAATATTTTTGGTGTATGTATACAATTATTCTTGGTATGAACAACAAATTAACATAGATAGAAAATAACCTATTACTATCCTGATGAATTCCAAGAAACTGGTCTTGACCAAAATTGGCTACCTTTACACTTCCGTCAACGGTTTGAAGTCACAATATGTCTAAAAACCTAACCAATCAAAGTTCCACAAAATCGTTTTTTATTCAATCTCTACCTCTTCCATTTCCACCTTTTTTACTACCTATAATAAGGTATGAATTCTTTCTTAGAATTATCAACGACAAAATATATTCTCCTTGAATAATATTCAACCGTCAGGCTTAATGGTAATCAATAGAAATAAGATCAGTTTCTAGGTGTTGAAACTCAATGAAATTGATGGAAAACTCTAAAAACATATGATTTATTTTTTATAAGGCCATTAATTATTGATTCCTCACCACATACAATGTTTATGGAAAAAAAATATGACTATATACATTCTTTAGAGAAGTCCATGTAATATCTTCATGAAATTTATCTTTCATAATATAGTCCCACTATCTTTATACTAGTCAATAAATCATGTATGTGAAAAAATACAACATTTATTCCTCAGGATTTTTCATAAATTTGAATATCATCTCCATATTCTGAAGGAATTACTCAAAATCTTGGGGTTTTTTTCACCACAAAATATTTATGGATTCCTCTTAGTAAATTCCAATACATGATCAATCTTTTATCCCAAGTGTCCAATACCCACCCGACCTATAGTATATATAGTGTAGACAATATCATCCCACGAGAAGTTTACATTAGAGGTTTTTCTAATAGAACATGTCTCGTATGTTCCACAATTACATACATAATATCACATGTAGGAGTTATTATTTAATAAAAACAAGAGAATAACCAAACAACATATGGTAAAATTTCAAAATTATACGATTGAATTCCAAAACTCATAATTATTATATTGAACAAAAATTATGTGATGAAATCATCGACTCTATAAATTAAATAAAACCCCTTAAAAATGGAAAATCCCGTTTAAATTAACTCAAATTATTTTTCATTCATATAAACTCAAACCCCAAGTCTCAAGATAAAAAGAATCCAAATAAAACCCATGGTAACTTGTGTTCAATCATGTAAGTTAGTTGGGAAATTACCCTCATGGACTTCAATCCAAAATACTAGAATCCCAGAATCCTATATACCAATGTCCCAAAAACAATCATAGTAATTGTTATAACACCCTTGGTTGGGTAATATATATGAGGACATTTTGTAATAAACTATCTTAGGTCAACCTATCATGATACATTACTAAGCCCTCTATATAGTAATGAGAAAAACAATAGAAGCCCTATTCTTAATTAGAGTAATAATTGACACAATGATGAATAAATAATCCATATCCATTGTATATAAATAATTAATACAAATAGATATACATTAACAAAAACTAATGTGGGATTAAAATGAGTTTCCAAGTTATTATAAGTCCCCTTCCCAAAACTATCCCACAATGAAGGTACTGAATACCAAGAGAATAGAAAGACATAAAAGATAACCATCACTTTATGTTAATTCTATAAAACCACATCTATAAACAAGAAAGGAAAAAAGTAGTGTTGGAAAAAAAATCCATGAAGGATTTTACAATTGAATATTTTCTGATTTAAATACCTTGAAAAATTTAGATCTAGTTTAAAAAAATTCATTATGTTAAGATGTTTCAAAACAAAATAATTTTTAATAACATCATTTTTATTTCATAATATCCACTCATATTAAAAAAATAAATCATTTGTAAAAACAAAAATATATGGTAAATCATAAGAAATGGTCTATAGTCTATGAGAATATGTACTCAAACATATATATATATATATATATATATTAATCTATTAATCATGTGAATTCAATTGTTATTGAGTCCTATAATACAATGTCGATATCAAACCACTAGTTGTATAACATACACTAAGAGTCTCATGTCCCTTTTCTTGGTGCCCCAAAGGTTTTAAGTGTTCGAGGCTTCCCAATAACATTTGAAAAACATATTAAAAATTTATAAACCATTTTTGTTAAATAATAATAATAAATTATGTTCATTAAAAACAAATTCATATTAAAAATCACATTTAAGAAATCTCATCGAACATTTATTCTGAAAAAATACATTTTAATGAAGGGACCCTTTAGAAAGATGAATATTTTTGGAAAAATTCACTTTCATAAAAAATCAGTGAATTCCATAGAATAAGCTATAGTATATTATACGAATATCATGTAATGAATGAGTTTAGCTTCATTATAGACACATAAACATAAATAATATAGAACCCCCCTGCACTAATTGATAATTTATGGTTAGGATTGAATCTGATCAATAATGTGTTTTAAAGGAATCTGAAATGCTCTCCTGGATGCCCATGGTTGGAGAGATAAAGTTTGAAGAAGATATATATTTACGGTTAATTAGTTATTTAAATGTTAATATAAAATTAGAACATAATGAAATATCCTCCAAGAGGACAATGTATATGAGTTGGATGAATCACATACTGGACATAGTGGGGGGGGTGCTATACCATATCCAATCTCATCAAACAATGGATGATAATGTTGGAAAATATATTATTTTTCATGAGAGGTAACTATGTTGTTGTTTTGATGAATATGTTTTTGATCCTCATGGATAATGGAGATGCTATTCTGAAACCTATTCACCATAGAGTAGCTATGAAAAATTTGGAAGAACCACGGAAACATACCCCTCAGAGAATAATGTCGTATTCTACTCAGGTATTCCATAGCACTTGAACAACCATTCACATAACCCTTCTTCACATAATATCCATTCCAAAATCAGTAGTGGTACCCTAAATTGTTTCTCCTAGACTCCACAACACACCTTACTTCTCCACATTGATGCTACACCCATCGATGGTACAATCCATTATGATAATTACAATTGAATCTAAAAACACAAAACCAAGACCAATCCAAGGGGTGATAAAAAAATGATGTTATATGTATATCTGGACTAGTTACGAGATGCTACAATATCATGGGATCTGATATAGATCAATATTATTGGAACAGTATATAGAGTATAAAAGTATATTTCATCAAGTTGGAATATTTTATTCCTTGATATCCATGAAAGTTTTATGAGAATTTAAGAATATATGAATTAGAGATGGGGTATGGAAGAAAATAAAATTACACAAGGGTTCTAAAATCCTAACGTCTACACCACGATGTATGGAAAACATACTCATTGTGAATAGATATGATATTTCATTTATCTAACACTTTTCTGAAAAAAGGATGTCCCGTGAGAATGTCTCAGTTTTATTTATGGCCATACAGTTGGTCCTATAAGCATTGAATTGTTTCTTTGTTCTCTAATTATATTAATAATACCTAAAATTGAGAGTCTCAAATAGGGTAGAGTCAATTTTTTCTCATACCTCCCCTTATGGGGTTCTGGATATATAATTTTTTCATTTTATGGCATGTTTTTTAAGGTCATACACTACAGAATAATAAGGGAAAGAGATTAATGTATTATAACATTAAATAATAACTTATGAATTTAAAGTCCAATATATTTGATTATAATATGAGAAACCCTATATTATATGGGGGAATAAAAACACAACATGAATTGGGTCCCAACACTAATAAATGATGGGACCAAGTTGGAAAAAAGATATTTTTGAAAGAGGGAAGATGCTTGTTGTGTGTTTTTTGTTAGGGAACATTATAAAGAAAACAAATAACTTCACATTGAATTTTTTAGTGATCGGACTGACAACTATATTCATGAAATTAGACTCACAATAGTAAATATTGTCTATCATAATTATAGGATTTTTTTCTATTATAAAATTATCATCAGAATAACCATGGGTATGTAATGATGAAATATGATAATAAGGAAGTCATATTAGTGTTAGAATGACTAAAATATACCTATTTAATCATTTCTATTTCATACTTCAAAAAATTCATATGTTATAGAAGAATATTGTGATTTAATATTTATGAATGAAAGGGGAATTATTAAAATATTATTGAGGTATTGTTTAATAAAATATGCATACTCTAATGAATGGGATGTTACAATACATGCCAATTCATGTCAGAAGACGATAAAGTTCATAGTAAATGTATACAATTTCAAGAAAAATTTATGATACAAGTAAAGGTTTATAAAAGAAATAAGTTGAAGATGGAAAATATTTTGGGTCATAGATCATCATTTGAGATCACCATTTGAATAAATTATTGGTGGATGAGATGGATGATCGAAATGTGAACATGTGAATATTTCGGTATTAAGTTATAAAAATAAGTCACAGGAAACAAATCATCAGTGTAAGATGTTGAGTTAGGAAATTTAATTGGTATCCTATTCAAATATGGAATGAATTTAGTGAAGTCAAAGCTCCTAGAACCTTTCCATAGGATGCAATGTTCTACTAATCTATCATAATAGATTCCAAAACTGATTCATATTTTTTATATATTTTTTATATCATATGCAGTGTTTTATTTTAGATGTAATTTTTTTTATAGATTTTTAGGGAGCACTAAAAATAAAATAATGTGAGAGTAGTTAAAACTAATGTATATATAGAATAATAATTGTTTTTCATGAACAAAAAATTAATAAAATTAGAGATAAATCAAAAATTTATTCATCCATTTTCATCATGATGAATTGTGGATTATTTTTAAGGTGGAATAAATGTTATTCTGATCATGTGGGTCAAGAGAAATGAAATTATATGATTCTATTTTTCATGTGGGTCAAGGGAATGATGTTCACATTTATGATTCCATTTGGGTAACTTGATAAAAATTATTTTTTCATATATAATTTTGGTCAAGACACATTATAATTGTAATGGAATTGATCTATCAATGTTTAATAGAGACCAATATATCTAACGGAGGTTGACACTAATAAAAATCATTTGATGTTACAATATGTATGAAGAAATGAATAAAATGTTAATATATTTTAGCATTTCAAAAAAATTTGGGGATCATGGAAGCTATTAAAGAATATTAAATAACCATTTTCTTATGTTTCATTTTTGTGAAGCGAAACATAATAAATAATCTATTTTCCTCATCATAATAAAGACATCTAAAAGAGAAGTTGGTTCTGAGGATCATAATGAGAATACATCTTATTCTAATATGATAGAATTTGTGTTTTATTAACATGTTTGGATAATCATAATAAAGAATCTACAAATAAAAATATTTTGTCATCGTAATGACCAAATCAAAATGGAGATTCAAAATCAGACTATATAATGTAAAAAATTTAGAAGTGAGATGATGTTTTGAGAAGTTTATTAAATAAAAAAAGAGTGATGAAGCATTGAATTTGTCAAATATGTATCCAAAACATAATGTAAATTCTGGTTTCACGAAATTTTTCGACTGGGTCTACTTTTTATAATCAAGTCCAAACTAGATTTGGATCTCCAATGAAGAGAACCAGGACATTTTACTTCCCTGAAAATCAATGTAATGAATAGAGAATGTTTATCAATGAATAATTTCATAGATAATGAGTTTCTAAATTGAGTATTACTAGGGATGTTTTTCCTAACCAAATAAGAAAAGAGAATAGAAAATATCATAATAAGAGTTTCCAAAATTAGACCAAGAAATCAGATTTGGTTTCCCTACTGTGTAAGTAGTTCTAATTTTTTTCATCCATATTCTGACTGAGTATATTATCATATTGAGAAATCAAACCTGGAATATCGTAATCGGAAATTGGACTATGATTCATTACAATGTCCAGGAATGTCATTCCTATTGATAGGTATGAAAGATGAAGAATTGTTTTTGAAGAATCTAATTTTTAATATTGAACAAGGAAGAAATATAAAATACTTATTACTTTATTATTAAATAATTATATTAAATTAATTGAGTTAAAAGGAGATGATACATTATTGTATTGAACGTAATGCATCATTGGCATAATGGAATACCCCACTCATTATATTCCACACAAAATGTTTTTTATAGTGTATTTTGTGGTATCATATTGATTTTATACCATACCAATGACATAGATGTTATGGTTTATAATTAATACTTGTAATTTATTATGTTCATGTAAATGTGTTTTTGGTTTTGTTTTCATGAAGTTAACAACACTTTAACAAGAGGTGTAGGATGTTTCGAATGAAAATAAGTGTAAACTAAAATGTAATCACTAATTCACAAACACCGCCTATCGATGATACATTGAACCTACTAGTCATTCTTAGTTGTGATAAGAACTTGTTTTAATTATTTTACTTTTTCTATAATTTTGAATACATAGTTGTGATGGATAATCACAATTTTGATAAAAGAAATGGGATTCTGGTCCCCGGTGGTAAGATTAATCATATCATGAAAGATATAATGTTTATTTATCTTATTTATATTGGGTAAGATGTTTTGGAAGCTTCAATAGATATATTTTCTATTATTGTTGTTAGTTTTCCTCTTAAACATATTGATAAGAAGAATATTGACAATGATAAAGGGACAATAATTTTTTACTCTCGTCAAATTCTAAAAGATATTTTTCAAGAGTGAATGGTTTTACACTACCAAAGGTAGATGGGATTAGTTTAAATGATGTATAATGGAAATACATAAGTTAATACGTCAAAGTAAAAAAATTTGGTCGCTGATGAATTAATATTTTAAAATGGGTGAGTATAAATATATTGGTGACTTATTTACCATGGTTATTGACATTTTCAGCACTATCAAATTTGTTGGTGAAATTTATAAGAGTCTATTCTTGTTAGAAAGATCTAAACAATCCTACATGACATATTTGATGATAAAGATTCCTCTTTGTAAAATATAGATCCCGAAACACTATCACTGGATGAGTTTCATAGTAGTCTCATTACTTTTGAAATGGGAGGGAAAAAGTTGTGAATGTAAAAAAAGGTTAATAGGGAAATCTTTTTCAAGTCTAAATAATGAAAAGTCTTAAAGGAATTTTTTATGATGAAACTAGTGTCTCTAATTAAAAAATGATGAATTAAAAAATAATGAAAAACTTTTTTCATTCTTTTCTAAAATTATAAAATAGGTACTTGTAAAAAAGGGAAACTTCTATTGAATTATTTTGAATGTTAACCCATTGGTAATTGTTAAGAGAATTTTCCTAAAAAATACAAATAAGAAGTTAGTGATGATGATAATTTAATGTAGAATAGACCATAAAAGAAATTAGGTGATAATGGAAATTCATATTCAAAAGGAAAAGATATAAAATTCACTAAAAAACTAGATTCTTCTATATAAAGATAATAAATAATATGATAGTGAAGTTTAATCCAATAATTCAGTTGATAAGGATGAATATACATTTATCTAAATAGTTAAAAATGTTGATCTTGGAAGAATCAATTTTGATGAAGAAAAAAATCAATTTTAATTGAATCTAAAAGAATAATTGGAAACATTTCTGAGAAATATTCTCAGAATTGGGAATGAAATTCCGATGGTGAATAGTCATGACTCTCCCATAGATGATCAATAAGTTTTTCCTAATGATAAAGCCAAGTTTTTAGAATAGAGTGTTGATTTTATGAAAAATCATGACAACCAATAGAATCATAAAGAACATTTTGAAGTAATGTTGATTGTAAAATGAGAAGAGTTAGAAAATGTCCCACAAAATCTGTCTAAATATTAATAATGTATTATCATTTTAGAAATTTTATCTCATAATTTAGTTAAATATATAAAAAGGGTAAAGATAAAAAGGATAAAATTTACCTTCAATGGATGAGAAGAATGAAGTTGTATTTTTTGAGGAGATGAAATATGAAGAGGTTATGTATGTGTATAAGAACAACAATGTTTAAAATATTGAAGATCCAAAAAATTATGATTCTAAAAAATAATGTATTACATTTAGTTCTAATAAATCTAAAAATAAAACTGATCTAAAAAGGAAAATTCATGTTGACCTCAGAATGGTTTGTGTTAATCAATGTTACAATAAGAATGACTAGATGGATTCTGAAAAACATGCTCAAAATTCTATTCAATATGTAACTTATAGAGGAAAATATTTATTCAATATATACTACTAGGAATGTGGTGGATTATCGAACATGGAAAATATGTGTGCTTTAATCAAAATCCTTACCAATTTTCCAAAAATTAAATAAGGAAAATATTAAGGGGGACTAAATCCTCTCAAAAAATAAATATGATTTGGTTTTTCATAAATATAATAATTCATTTAAACTATTAGAAACTGTTTTTAAAAATAAGAATAACTTGGACACATTGTTAAAGGTTGACATCTTTTGTTATTAGAACATTAACCGTTTGATAAAAATTATCAGACTCTATAATATAAAAAATAAAAATGGAATGAAAAATCTCGTGTTGTTGAAAAATATCTTAAATTGGTAAATGTAGAATGAACATGGATTCTATATTGTGGGTGTTCTTCTCATGTTACAATATATTTTAATTTTTTTAGCAATGTTAAAGATTTCAAATAATGATGATTAACATATGGAAATGATTAATATCTCAGAATAAAATTGGTTTTAGCAACCATCGTTGGGAAAAATTAATATATAAGGATTATTTGATTTTTGATAGACTAAAACAAAACATTCCTAGTGTTTTGTAGCTTTGTGATGGTGAGAATTGTTTTTAGAAAATATGGGTTTCTTGTAATGAAATTCGCTGATGGAAAGATTTTCAAAAGGGCAAAATTAACAAAATAAAAAATATTCTATTTTGGTGATGTTTAAAACTATGGGTTCTTTTGTGTGGTGGAAGAGATTCAGTCATGGAATAAAAATTTTGAAACATGTGTCAGGTAATGATCGCACCATTATTCATTTCTTTATTTCACTCTTACAAAACTATTTTGAAGTTGTTTTCTATTTAAAATTATATATATTTTATCAATTTGAAAATCCAATTTAATTTGGTAATTAAATTATTATAACTATTATAAAATGGAATTATACTTGAATTCCAGATGTTGTGGCAGGACGAGGTGATTTAGAGGGTGGGAGATGATCAAGAAGGAATATGGGTCAACTACATGGAATCCCAAGGGAATCTATCCACCATTTTGAATAGCCCAATATATCATTAAATCAAAATGGGATTAAATTTTGGTGGATAATCCAAAATTATATGGTCAGACACACATCATAAGAAACCCAATCCAATTAGTCCATCTACTATTCCATCATAACTAATCATTCAAGGGGATCAAATAAACATGAATTCCAACATTTGGTTGGGTATTTTTTACAAATATCATGATAATGTTGTCAAATGGATTAAAAATATGATGTGGAGATATTTAATTGGACTAAAAAAATAATAATCATTTTTCCAATTCCAGATATTGTGTTTTACTAGTCCAATACTAAGAAACATTTTGTATAACTAAAACTGGGTGCCCAAAAACACTTCCCATATTGGCTATAAAATGGCACACTAGTCACCTCATTAGAATTTTTTTAACAAGGGTTGAAGTGATGACATATTTGAGTTCCATACGTATCCTCTCATCACTTTTTATGTTTTATATTTTTATATACTCAATGGATGAGCCCTTTAAATGTGATCCATTGATGAAATTCTTCTTATCTTTCTCATATTGTAACATTTTTCTTCATAATTGAAATCATAGTTCATATTATATAATTATACTTATTAAATTTTATTCAACATTATTCTCATTTAATCCTCTTATTTAGGATATAAATCATGAGCAGAAAGTTTATTGGATTATACCCTGTCCACAACCATTGTAAATGTGAAACATTTCAACGATGACTACACCGCCCATTGGAGAGTATTGATTTAGTAATCAATCTAAATCTTACCTTATTCATTAATTTATTTTTAATAAATAAGATAATTATAGTAACATAATATGATATATTAATTTAGTTTTTTATTTAAATGAACCTAATAATGTAATTGAACAATTAATACAAAACACATGAGTTGATAATTGTGTGAATTGTTATAGTGTGATATTAATATGTAATGAAACATCACATAGGATGAATTTTTAGAGTGAAAATATAATACCCAATCTCAATTATTAATCATTTCCTTATTTGAGATGTTACCTTATTATACACTGACAATAAGTTATACTTAGTACATCTATGAATGGTTGGTGTTGCGATTTCATGTTCTGAAAGTACCCTAGGGTTCCATTAATTTCATCCTAGTGGATAGGTTATTTCTCGTAGGGTTTGGTTGTTAACAAGTTGGTGGATCAAAATTAAGTGGATTTTAAATTAAATTATATTTATTAATTATGAATCTATGATGTTGAGTTAGATAAATTATGTTTTCAAGAACAATTCTAAAAAAATCTTCTAGTTGTGTATTTTTAATAGAATTTCATATCAAAAAAAATTAATATACTTCTAGAATTATATTTCTAATTTTATAAATGATAGTAATCAAAAAATATTTTCATTAATGTTTTTACATAATTTTAATTTATTTTCAATGTACCTTTAAAAAAATTTTTTGTTACTACCTCTTTGAGAGATGACGTTGGTCTATCACTTTTATAAACCTATGTACTAAAAAACCACACATAATTGAAAGCACCCATGCTGAAAACATTAAAATTAGCATCATCTATGGTGAAGAATGTATTTTCTCAACAAATTATAGGTATGTTTTCAAATTTTTTTATTATTTTCATCCCTTCTTTCTTTCTTTGTTCCAATTCCAGGTATTTTATTTTATTTTCTCTTTTCCCATTAATTGTTTTCGACCAGGAACCTATAATAATATTAATTTTATTATGGTCAACTGTTCCCCATTGAATTTTTCTTTTTTCCTTTCTTTATTAAATGAAATGATCCTGATGATCTCTTAGATATTGAAATCCTTAGGCCCCGAATCCGACAGTCTCAATCTGTGGGAATTTTCAATGGTCAACCAGCTAGATAATTACTCCATTATGGTAACATTGATATTAGTTAAAAAATTTAATCAAACATTAAACAATAGAAAATGGCTTAAAACAATAGAAATTGACATAATATAACCATTTTATAAGTGGTTGAACCCAAAATGAACTATTAACCAAATTTTATTGCATATCCAATCCTTGAATAAGAATTTTAATTGAAATATTGTTTAATTAACCATCTTACAATGTTTTATGCCTTATCTTGTGTGGCTGAAAACAAACATTTTAAATATTTTAATGCATTTTCCTCAACCTTGAAACCATAAAATTTCTTTCAAAATAAAATAAACCTATGTGCACTCCCAATCTAACATGATGGAACTACAAAAGACTGAATTTAATATATAAAACCGAAATATGTAACATTTTGGAATGATTTCAAATGTCTTCTCTTATAGAGGTTTTTTTCCATCATTGAGGAACACTTTCATTCGTAAAGAGATCTCATGGATACATCATGAAAAATTAGAGTCAATTTATGAGTAGTGGGAGATTCAATAAGTAGTGTGCAAGATTTTCACATCACCAAATCAGTGGGCAACTCCTTATCATTTACATATATGAAGGAGTCACACCTATGAAGAGGAGAATAGTTGATGGCACAACTGGAAGGGAATTGGTCAAAAAAACCCTAGCAAATTCACATGGATTGATTTACAAGATGTTATAAAACTCCCTATAATTTGGTAAAATAGGTATACTACATGTTTTAGGATTACATCAGGTAAGAACTTCTTCCCATAAAAGTCATTTAACTGATACTAGGTTGGAAGAATCGAACACTCTGTTGACTATGATTAATTTGGATCAAAATTCATCTCAACCCCCACCTGTGAGTCCTTATGGTACTTTCACTAAAACAAATCACCCATCCAATTGTTTACCCCTCCTACAAGAGACTGTGTATTATGTAGCTGTATTCCCTAGGAGACCATATCAATATAAACAACAACCACATCCATATAATAATTATGATTCCGTTCCACCAACATTGTACCAATGGTGAAAGGATCTATCATACATGAGGTATGTCTATGGGAAATAACAATGTCACCCATTTCAACAAAACTTATACCCATATCCTCCTTACAAACACGGCTTCCAACAACCCCAAAGGTAATTTTACCCTCAAGCATCAATAAGTTGACAAAAATGGAATTCTATTCAAAAGTTAAATTCTAACATATATTACCTTTTGAAAAAAATTATTCTCAATCCACTGAGTCAGCAAAAGAGTCATGGTTCAGAGTTAAGTGAATCAAAGACATAAATTTTCAATATTCCAACCTCCCTCCATGAATAATCGTTAAGAAATATAGAAATAAACATTACCAACCTAATTTTAATACCATGTCAAATATCAATTCCATAAAATTGATTAGTGCAGAGAAAAAATGTTATTTCTGTTCCTACCATTCAACCGAGATTCACCTCAACCATAGAGAATCCCTATTCAAAACCAGGTGATGAGAAACCTAAGGCAAAATAAAATGTAAGAAAATTAATGATGATGTTACTCCTAAACCCTTAAAATTCCCCAATAGAGTTGTTCAATACAAAAATATGGTAGAAGATGCAGTGAAAAAATTGGTTTCGAGAAATTCATGTGTGTTAAGATAAACATCCTCCTTATTTAGGCAATTAAGAGAATCACATGGTCTGTTAAATTCCTAAAACGATATTGAACCATTTGAAGATGGATAAAGGGAAATGAATGGATAAAATCATGTATGTATTGTGACAGCATTCATTATTCAAACTCATGTAATGTTAATAATAAAAAAGGATCTTGGGACATTCACTATCCCATGCACCATATTGGGGTTACACATTTATGATGATACATGTGACATGGTAGATTTGATAAATGTGATCCCTCACTATGTAATTTCTTCTTTAGTAGTTTCTTAGATGATTATAATAAGGGTAGTGGTGTAGTTAGCGAATAGAGCTATATTATATAAAGTGAGAGCCTTTGATGATGTACTTGTTTAGGTAAGAGACATGATCTTTAGAGCAATTTTATATCATCCTATCATGGAGGATGATCATGTAAATTATCATTCTCCCACTATTGATGGTTTTACATTCCCAAAAAAATCAAAAACTATCATAAACTTCCATGAAGATACACTTTCCTTGGAGTTTGGAGATAATTTCTTTATATTTAATGTTTTGGACACCATGAAGTTCCCCTCAGAGGTCCATTATGGTTTTGTTATATCCCATTTTAAACAACCAAGTAAAATCCCCATGATATTTTATTTTCCTATTCTTAGTAATATTATGATCATTGGTTGAAGTTTAATTTATATGATCACTTCCACAACAATTTATAATTCACAATACACTTTTATATTTTATTTTGAAATGGATTTTTATTCCCATTTTGATCATGTTCACTCTAATTATGAATTTTTTGTTTAATATTCTGATGGTTTTGATGAATTATTCTCTAATTTTAATGATTTCTATTCTGCTATTAATGTTTATTGTTCACATATTTTAGTTCCATCAATGTCTCCATCCATACTGAACCCCACAAAATTGGTACTCTCGACATTTTCACAAAATCTCAAATACTAAAACTTCTTGATTTGTGAGATATTAACTATTATAATTACTAAAAAAATCATTCTCAACGTGAAGAAAATATTTTTAATATTTTGAAGGACAACATTAGGGAAATCAGGTGGACTATTGATGATATATCATGTATTTTCCCCTCTATTTTCATTCATAGGATTCTTTTCATTGATGGGGTAAACGTATGAGGTTTCCAAAAAGGATACTGAATCCTACTCTACTGAATGTATTCAAAAATTAAGATGAAAACTAATCAAGGCTAGTATAATTTATCCTATTTCAAATTTCCTATTGGTTAGTCCAGTTCAGATTGATCCTATGAATATTAAAGTTACTCTTGTAAAAAATAATATAGGGTAGTTTGTTCTAATGAGGGTGCAAAACATTTGGTCCACGTGTATCGATTATAGAAAACTAAATCAATCCACTCACAAGGACCATTATACCTCCTATTTGTTTGGTCAAATTATTGACAGACTAGCTGGGAAAGAACACTATTGTTTCTGGGGTTGATTTTTTGGAAGTTTTTAGGTTTCTATAGCTCTAAAGGATTTGGAGAAGAAAGTATTCATTTTTTTAATTTGGTACATTTTCTTACCGAAGGATTCCATTGGGACTTTTCAATTCCCCTGGTACTGTCCTGAGATTCATGTTAATTATTTTTTTCATATTTCATTAAGATATAAATGGAGGTATCTATGACTGATTTTAATGTGTATGGATCATCATTTTATGAATGTCTCTTTAGTTTTTTAATGGTGTTAAATCATTGTATTGAAAAATATATTGTTTTAAACTCTCAAAAGTGTCATTTCATGGATGAGCATGGAATTAGATTAGGGAATGTAGTGTCAAAAGATTTAATAGTTTTTGATAAATATAAGGTAAATATTATTTCATAATTTCGATATTATTCATGTGTGAGTGATGTTAGATCATTACTAGGGAATACAAGATTTTATCGACGATTTATAAAATATTGCATTTTGATCACTCTACTTTTATTACATTTTATTCAAAATGATATTACCTTAATTTTTATGTAATCATGTATGATATCATTTTAGGAGCTAAAAAAGTTTCTAACCACCATGATAGGACATTTCATTTTATCTTATACATGATCGATCAAACATTGCAGTTTGGACTATCTTATCACAGAAGGTGGAGGGACATTCACATGTTATTTAGTTTTATTTAACAACATTGGCTTCAAGCCTATCCTGCTAAAAGACAACATAAATGGAGTTTCTTACTATCATATTTTCTTTAGATAAATTCTGATCATATATATTGTGCTCTAAATTAGTTTTATTTTCTGACCACGCACCTATGAGAAACCTCATAAAGAAGACAGATGGAAATCCCAGACATATCAAATGTATTATCTTTCATCCATAATTTTATACTGAGATAAAAGAGAAGAAGGTTCATAAAACATGGTGGTTGACAATGTGTGTAGGATTACTCACCCACTAGAGGCTAACTCTTTGGGCTATGTACCACTTCGGGACACCTTATGAAATTCCTACAAATTTAATGAAACATCTAGTAATGAATTTAGAGAGTGATTTTTTTGTGTGTGAGATCTATGCCTATGGATTATATGTATTGATAAAGTTATTATTATGTGTGTTCCTTATCGTGAGTTTGATTATGTTATACCTTTCCCCCCTAGAATTTAACATGAATGATACATTAGACCCCAAAATATAAACTAAGAATTTATTAGACTCCATATTATATTTCCCTAGACTATTCCATAATGCTCACGTGTTTTGAATTTCATTCTCTCATTTACAACATGCTTGATACATTTCTAAGAGACAGGTCATTCCCCCATAGACCATATAATCTTATTAGTTTTTTATGTTTAGGGAATTGATTTTAGGAGTCCTTTTCCATCTTCATTTGATTTGTTGTACATTTTGGTCATTCTTGATTATTTGTGAAAATGGGTGGTGGCTAAGACCACAAAAAAATGATAATCATTCGGTAGTATACATTGTCAGGGCACAAATTTTTTTCATGGTTACAGTACGAAAGGATATCATCAATGATTAAGAAACACATATTTTAATTCATAATTTAGCTTCCTTTCTTTGGATGTATATAGTGATAAAAAATAAATCAACACAATTCCACCCACAAATAAATGGAAACAGAGAGGTTTCAAATTGGTAGTTGATTTTTTTTAATAAAGTGGTGCAGTGAAATAGGAAGGATTTTAGAAATCACATAAATGATTATTTGGGGGATTATAGGAAAACATACATGACTCCCATTGGTATGTCTCCATTTAATATTATTTTCCAGAATGACAGTCAAATCCCCATGGATGTCAGGGATCAGGCTTATTGGTATCTAATGAAATGTTTCATGGATTTAGGCCAACCAGGAATTCAAAAGAAGATGCCAATTCAAGAGCATGGGTAGATTATATTGTAATCATATGAGAACACAAGGCTCTACATGGAATGATCAAAAAAGGATCGTGATAGAATAATTCTAAAAAAATAATTTCATATAAGGGATAAATCCCTACGCTATAGTTCGAAATTGAAGCTAATGCCTAGAATGTAGAGTTCAAGATGGTTAGGTCCATATATTGCATCTAAATTTTTTTATTCATGCACAATTGAGATCACAAAATATGAATTTGAAATGAGCCTTAAATTCAATGGGATGCATTTGAAGCAATACATAGAGTGACATTCTACCAATGCAGTTGATTTCATCTTGCTTCATGAACCCATCACCACTTGAGCATATCAGTATGATCATAATGATTTAAATTTTGCATTATTTATTCTTTTTAAATTCATAATTTCATGATCACATATCATATCATAAGTTAACATTAACGATAATGAAATATTTTAAGTGTGGAGAAGGAGGCAACATTTTGCGATTATTACTTAAGATCGTAATTTTGGTGATTTGGGTGTTTTTTGTTAAATTAATGGTTAATTTTTTCAAAAAATAAAATGAAAAAAATGAAAAAAATATCATGTAACATTATCATTTACATGTGAAACATGTTTAAATTGAATGTTTTTAAAATTCGTTAGTGGCATGATAAGAATAAAAAAAATTCATTATTAAGAGTTGTTTTTTATAAAAAATAAATTCATTGCTGACATGATTGGTTGTGTTATTATAGAAACTTTTAGATTTTGACACATTTCATTGTGGTATTGGATAATTGTAAATTGTTTCACAGATTTCCCTACACAACATTTCACAAGACCATGACATGCGATATTTTTCCTTATCAATTGAAGGAATAGAAAACTTATGTAAAAAATAATCTCATATAAAAGGTTTTTATATATAATAATTTCATTTCTGATTAATTTAATTATTGTATCGAATCAACCTATGATTTTGTACATGATATCCGATAGTTGTATGCCCTTAAAAAAATATAATCATATATATATTAATAAATAGGGGAGTAATGAAATGTAAAGCACATGGGTATATCTAGGTCAAGATCTTATGTTTTGAATTTTTTGGATAGCTTATGTAAGTGGGTCTTGAAATTTGATTGCAAAGGAATGAGGAATTGGTTTGTTGAATTATACTTGTTAAGAATAATTTCTTCCCATGACCTAAATATATTGAATATTTGGCGAAGATATGAAAATTAAATAGTATTCCCACACAAACATGGGTAATTAGTGGAATATTTGACCCATGAAGTTTTTCTCTAGGATTAGTGATATTATTTTCATTGGACTTTTTTTATAAAATTAATGAGAAAATTACTTAAAAATATATTGATATTGACTTTTGATGGGATTTATACTTTTCATATATTTCCAATTTGGATTGATTAATATGAAAATGATTATATTTTCCCAGTTTTTTTGGAATGCATGATTTGTGGTTTTCCCAAGAGTGTAATATGGTAAGTTTGGGGGTGTGATCACATCACGATTCACTACATTAATTTACCCTTAAATCATTATTTTAACCAGGTTTTTTATTAAAAGTACAAATAATATATCAAATTAATTATCACATTTTTCTTTTATTAAATTGTAATCGCTTTTAAAAAAGTAAATTATACATGTTTTGGTGTTTTTGTTGTTGGAGGGGGTGATTTGGAGGGTCGAATACGATCTAGAAGGTAAATGGTCCAAACTACATGGAATGCTAAGGACATATGTCCACTATTTTTCATATTAAGAGAAGTATGTGCATCTAAATGAGATGAAATTTTATGGAATAATCCAAAATTTATAAGGACACAACTAATCTCAATAAAAATAAGCCAAATTCAGCCATCTGCTAGCCCCTCTAAACTAATCATTCTAGGGTACCAAATATACATGAATTAAAAGGCATGGTTGGTTATTTTGAAAATATCTCCTCAAAAAGATGTCCAATGGAAACTGAAATTTACATGGATATATTAAAGAGTCTTTTAAACAAATATACTCTTTTTTAAAAGTTGTGATATTTCTGTTTACAAGTCCAAAACCGAGGTACAATTGGTATAACCAAAAGTTGGGTGCCAAACCCACTTTGCATTTGGGCAATAAAATGGCACCATAGGCACCACATTTTCATGTTCGACCAAGAAGTGGAGTTTAATAATTTAGTAGTTCCATAGTGTTCCTATCATCACCTTTTCAACTATGTAAATCCATATACTCATAGGGATAACACTTGAAGCAGTGATCACTTCATAAAAGCCATCATGTTATCCTCATATAGATTTCTTTGTATTTTCAGAATAAACATCATTGTTCCACATATATTTATTATACTTCATATGTTATATGAAATATTTCCCTAATTTAATATTACTATATAGTATATTTATAAATATTAGAAATTTTATTGGGTTATACCCTTTCCACAACCTTTTTGAATGAAAAATGTTTCTATGATGACTGCATCATACATTGTAGAGTAGTTCTTTTTAGTAATTAATATACCTATTACCCAATTCATTAATTTATTTTGATTAAATGAGAAAATTTAATTCACATAATATTTTATATTATGTTTTTATTAATTTAAATGAAACTAAGAATGAAATTTAACAATTAACAAAAAATACACATGGTTGAGAATTGTGTGAATTTTGAGGGCACGATCTTAATAGACATTAAAAAAACACATGGGTTAAATTTTTAAAGTTTAAATATAATACCAAAAGTCAATTAATACCCATTTAATAATTTTATATGTTATTAATGTAAACCAGAATATAATCTAGCATTATATCATCAATAAACGAAGGGTGTTGTGATTCCATGTTTAGAAACAAGCCTCGGGTTCAATTAATTTCATCTTGGTGGTTAATTTAATTATTAAAGGGCTTGGGGATTAAAATGATGGGGGTCATAATTAAGTGTATAATAATTTGAATTATAATTATTAATAACTAATTTTAGAGGTATAGTAATACCGATTACATATTCTTAAAATATTTTCGTAAAAAACATCTTCTCATTCTGTCTTATTAAATGATTTTCATTAAAAAGATAAAATATTCATGTAGAATAAATTATATATTTTCATAAATGATTAAAAACCAATCCTATTAATTAGTAGGTTTATATTATATTATATTATTTTCAAAATACCAATAATAATTTGCTTGAATTAACTTTCTCCTTCGAGAGATGACTTTTTTCTGCCACTCTATTGGACCTAAAAATTATTAAATTAAACATAAATTGAGAGAACCCATGATATTTCTATTCTGAAAAACATGAACATGGTATCAAAGTCAGATAGTGTTTTAGGTATTCATTATATGTCAATATGAGGATATTTTTGTTGAATTATTTCTCATAAGGGGAAGATACCAGAACACTATGCATAAGAAAGACAATAATTATTACAAATGAACCCTATAGATTTTTCATTTATATATCTACAGAACAATGATAAAACTCTAAACTCATGGAGACAAGTACATAATTAATTTCATTGATTAATTTACTCACATTACTTGTGTTATGTATATGAAACATATGTCATATGCTACCAAAATAATTAAAATCATCAGGATGAATGCCGAGTATGATTGGGAGTATTCAGTGAAGAATTAGAGAACTGACAATCATGAAGAATAGAAATATGTTGCATTTTAGGAAAACATTAGAGTCTTTTAATTATTTACGAGTCCAATACATCATAAACTATTAAAAATTTGAATTTCTAAAATAATTAATAAATGTTTAGTTGAAATTGGATGAGTTATGTTATGTGAACATATTCTCTCTCATATATATCAAAGGAAATCCTTTTACACTTTTGTGCTTATTCAAAACTGACATCTCCCTAGACCAAGATCATAAATTAAACCATATAAAATCTTTTAGGAATGAACTCCTAGTTTGAAGCAATTATGTGTTTTTGGGAGTCCAACCATCATAATCAACAAAGGTAGACACCATGGAATGTTTTGCGAGAAATGTGAGGATTGAATTTTTCATAGGTATGCTTCATATGGAAAATGATATATATGTTTTAACAAAGATTCAAGTATATTACAAGACATTATTTATGTGTAATTTTTTGTAAATGAAGAGTAAGATAAATAGACTCTTGTAGTGAAAGAAGAAGAAAATAGTTAAAAAATTCTATTAATGATGAAGAAAACAGTAATCCAAATCAATAATTAGAGTAATAATCAAATATTCTAGTGATGATGATTAATCTAAAAATTTCATCCAAGGCTTATGAACCAGGTTTAAGATCAAATCGTTATTCATTATCAACATAAATAGGTTCAAAAAAGAAGAACATAAACTGTTATTAATCATACTTCATTATATTCAAAGGCTGAGTTGAATGATGTGAATGGATTTTTTGAAAATATAATATGGGTTCAATATATGAATTAAAAGCTTGATAAATTTAATTGGAATGATATTTGGGATCATGTACCTAGTCCATATAACAAAAATGGTATCATAAAAAATTATTTTTTTCAAAATAATATGAATGAAGATGGTGATGTGATAAGGAAGAAAGGAAGATTAATCTGTAAAGGCTAATCAAACATTAAAGTAATTAATTTTGATTATAATATTTCCCTTTTGGAATGGATTGAAAGAATTAAAATATTTATTTCTATTTATGCACATAGAACATAAATAAATATAATATAGATATGAAACCATCATTTGTGAATGGTGATCTTGATGGGGATATTTATATAAAATAATCTTGTGGAATTGTTTTGGGGAAAGATAATTGTTATATCTACATTTTATAGAATTTTTTTTATGGAATAAAATAACATCAACAGTAATTGTATTCCAAATTTCCGAATTTTTTAAGGAAGATGATTAATGTTAAAATAAAAGTTGATAGAAATCTTTACATTTAATTAAATGAAACTTTTTCCAGCATAGTAATTTTTTATTTTGATGAAATTATATTTTCTATGAATGATGAAATAATTTGTGAAAGATTTGATAAAGATATGAAAAATATGTTTCATATTTCCATGATGGGATAAATAAAATACTTTCTTAGGTTACAAATATTACAGAAGAAGGAATAAAATTACTTCACATGATAATTGTGTTATACAAAATCTTAATAAGTTCAACATAAAAAATTATGAACTAGACTGAACCTTGATATTAATGGGAACGAAGATGAAAAAAGATGAATAAGGCAAGGAATTTTATTAGAATTACATTCAGAAGATGATAGGAAGTCTTCTATATTTTAGAGCCTGAATACTAGTCATTTATTATGTCTTTACCTTATATGAATGATTTTGGAGTTATCCAAAAGAATAAAACATTTTGGATGAAAAAATAATTCCCACAATATCAAAGTTACATCAAATATTGAAATTATGTTGGATATATTAAAAAGTATTGATTTTTTTGGGTTTTCATATGCAAATTGGGTGAGAACTATTGATGGTAAATATCCACATATTTTGGAGTTTTCAATATTAGAAATAGTTGTGTTAATGGTTCTTAACTCACCAGGATGCACTCATGAGATCCACCCTTCTTTCACCCCTAGGGATTCACTTTCTCCCTAGGGAAAATGGAGTCACTTCACATTTATCCCCTCCATTCCCCACTTATCTCTCAATTTCCCTCCTAGGTTAGTTATCTCTCCTAGTTCCCCCACTTCTCTCACTCTACTCTAGGATGTCCTCTTCTTTCTTGCATCCCTATGATCTACATAAACTCTTTTATGATCTCCATAGACACATATCTCTGCTCTTACATTATGATCAACCACCCCTCTTTTGGCCAGATCTTGAATGATAGACTCTCTGATATTTTGGGATTTGTAGTTGGGTATATCTAAGTCTTCATGGATTTTATGTCCTATTCCTAATTGGGATTAATTACCTTTTCGTTCAATCATTCATTCTAACACATTTTAGTTTTTTCCTAACATTAATTATGGTGTCATTACTATCTCCCCTTTCTTATTTTAATGGTGTTATGGTCTCGGTTCTCCATGGGGGCCTTGTAGGTTAGCTATGCCACCACTTGTTTGTCTACTCTAGATCCAGGTTTACACCTCTCTCTATGATGTGGATTTTTGAGGTGGTCTCCCTAGGTCATTGGGATGTGATATCGAGTGGGTTTCATGATGGATTATTCTCTATTATCCATAAAATGTCGATAGTTATAGATTTTTTGTTTCAGATCATTGAACAGAGGTGTTTTGTAGTTATTCATTTATTTTTGGTTTTTGGTGGAATTGGTGGAGAACCATAGGCTGCTCTCTAGATTTTCATTAACCTAAGGGTTGATTCAATCTATGTTGGAGTCTTTACGTGGTCATTTTTTTGTCCACTAATAGTTGGTTGCTTGGTGATGATAGTGATTGGGGTGTCTAGGTGGGTTTCCTGTAGAATCTCATTCTCATGTCCTTCTGATGAACTTCTTGGTGGTGTTGCAGCTAGACTATTATGATGAAGAGTGACTTAGAAGTGACAATGATGGATTTCCAGTTTGTGATGTAGGATTTCGGCTTGCAGACAGTGTTGATTAGATGGTTTTCATGACTCTAGTGAGGGTATGTTCTGTTGGGCATGATAATCGCAGTTATGTAATTATATAATGGTGGTGTAGTTGATCATACAACGATGTGATGATTTCAGTAAAATTGTTTTTATGGTTTTTGAATTTGAAATATGAAAAAAAATTATGAGCCACAGTTTAGATTTTTTAGTGGGGTTTTTATTTCTTTAATGTATTGTATTTTCCTATTTTTGGATTAGGGTTGACACTTTTACCTTAAAATATTAATTTGAAAATACATAAAAATGCACTTGGAGAAACAGTGAACAATGTGTTAGTTCTAATACAAAGAAACTGGGTTTGGTAACTCTTATAATGACTACATCATTGTATGTTTCTTCCAATTAATATTATACAAAAATATTTTATATGAATACTCAGATAGAATATTTACTTATTTAATTGAAGTTAAACTTTCTCTTGGTTTGTAAAAATCAAATTTAAATCCAACATGCCAGAAATATGGTACAAAATTATAATAAAAAACATATTGATATCAAATATCATTTCATCAAAAATCATATGGAGATTAATGAATGGAATCTAGAGTATGTTCTTACATCCATACATGTTTCTAAAATTTACACAAAACCATTTCCAATGGAAAATTTTCATAAATTGAGGTTGAACATGGTAATCCAACCTCTTTCTCATCATGGTTGAGGATTGTGTTTTGTCCCATATATCATATTTTAGTGGGATATTTCTCTCAAATGGTGATAATGTTTTACAAATCTATCCATTGTTAGGTAATAAACATTTTAACGAAACATGTAAAAAGGGGAGTTTTGGATATATAGTGAATATAAAATTATAAATGTGTGAACTATTATAAATATTATATATAGTGGTTGTATGTTTATTTTTTAGAAGGTGGATGATGAAAATAAATTAGTATAGAAGGTTGTGATGAAAATATTTTATTGTGTTCATGAGTCACTACTTTTGGATAGCAAGGCTTTGATATCAATAATGATTTCTTCCTTCAATGTGTTAGCTCACGCATGAATAGAATTTATGATAAGTAATCCATTTCCATAGGATAAAAATATATTTGATTTATGGATCTTGGTCAAAAAAATCCAATGGTTATTATTCATAGGACTATGTTTGAAAGAATATTGTTTGGAATGATAGAAGATTTTTGGGTTTTCATTTTTTGTCAAAAATGTTTAAGAAGAAAGTAAATCATCCAAATTTTTATTTTTGGTTATTGGACTAACCATAATATTTGGAAATTAGACTAAAAATGGTGATGAAATTCCATAATATTATGTAGATTTTTTTCGATATGATTAGTGTTAGTAATCTCATTGGATTTTGTTTTGACACAATTAATGAGAAACTGACTTCAAAATTTATTGATATTAAGTCTGTATGAGATTGATAATTTTCTGATATTTCCAATTTGGATTGAGAAATATGAACATGAATATATTATCACATTTTTTGGACTACATGATATTCTGTTTTTCCCATGAGTATAATAAGGTAATTGTGGGTGTGTGATCAGATAATGATACACAACATTACATTACCCTTAAATCACTGTTTTAATCTGGTTTTGTATTTAAAATTGAAAATATTATATCAAAAAAATGTCCCATTTATTCATTTATTAATTTTTAATCCCTATGTAAAGGGAAATAATACATTGTTTTAGAGATTTCATTATAGGAGGATGTGATTTGGAAGGTCGAAGATGGTCTAAAAGGAAAATATGCCAAAGTGAATGACATTATAAGAACATATGTCCACAATTTTGCATATTAAAGGAAATATCGGCATCCAAATGGGATGATATTTTATGTAATAGTCCAAAATTTATTGGGAAACTTCTAATATGATAAAATAAAATCCCAGTTCTTCCATATTCTATCCACTCTGATTTGATCATTCTTGGGGTTTGAATCTACACGAATTCAAAGGTTTGGTTTGTTATTTTGAAAATATCTCCCAAACCAAAAGACCAATGGCTTCCATGTTTTACATAGATATATTCAATAGTCTCTTTAGGAACAGTCATAATTTTTACAAGTTGTGATATGTCTATTTACTAGTACAAAACTGAGGTATAATTGGTATAACAAAAATTGGGGGGCCATAACCACATTTTGTTTGTGCTATAAAATGGAACCATATGCACCATATTTTCATGTCATACTAGGAAGTGATGTTAAAATTTTTTAAAGTTCCACCATATTCTTATCATCACATTGTCTACTATGTATCTCCCTATAGTCAATGGGTGACCTCTTGAAGCAAGGATCCCTTCATCTTATCCATCCCATCTTTCCCATGTAGTGATGAATGTATTTTCAGAATAAACATCATGGTTCCACTTCTATTTATTCAACATATTTTGTTTTATGTAACATTATTTTTATTTAGAATTCCCATATAGTATATTAATAAAGATTGTATAGGTTATTGGGTTATACCCTTTACACTACCTTTTTTAATACAAAATGTCTATATGATGACTGCACCATATATGAATGAGTAGTTATTTTTAGTAATCAATAATTAAAATTTCAATATTTATTGATTTATTTTGAATAAATTATGTAATTTAATTCACATGATATTATATATAATTTTTTTTTAATATAATGTAATCTAATAATGATATTGAATAATAAACAAAAAATACGCAAGGTTTAGAATTATGTGAATTGTGAGAGAGTGATCTAAATCATCAATAGAAAATAATATGGGATAAATTTTTTAAGGAAAAATATAATACTAAAGTCAATTAATAATAATTTAATGATTTGATATGTTTCAATATTTAAAATAGACCATAATCTAGCCTTAGAACATCAATCAAAGCATGGTTTTGTGATTGCATGTTCAGAAACTAGCCAAGGGTTCAATTAATTTCATCATGGCAGTTAATTTTATTCTCAGTGGGTTTTGGGGTTAACAAGTTCGGGGATTGTAATAATGTTTATATTAATTTAAATTAGAAATATTAATATGCAATTTAATAGTTCTAGTATGATCTATTATGATTTTATAAAAATATTTTCTAAAAAATCATCTTCATGTTGTGTCTTATTAATTGAATTCCATTTAAAAAAATTACAATATTCATCTAGCATAATTCCTATTTATTCATAAATTATAAAAACCCCCATAATTTTAATTATTAGGATTATATTATACTATATTGTTTTCAAAATACCAATTATAAGTTGTTTTAAATTACTTTCTTCTTTGAGAGATAACTTTGGTCTGCCACTCTACTGCACCAAACAAGTAAATGAGTAAAAATAACTTAAGACAACCCTTGATATTTCCTTTCTGATGAAAATGAACATGGTATGAAAGTGGGATATTTTTTAGGTATTCATAATATGTCAATAATGAGATATTTGTGTTGTAGTGTTTGTCATAAGGTAGAGATAATCAACTATATACATTAGAAATATTAAAAATATTCTAAATTAACCCTAGAGATTATATATTTCAAAATCAATGGAACAATTTAAAACCTATAAGCTCCTGAAGTCAAGTACTTCATTAATTTCATTGATTAATTTACTCACATTACTTATGTTATGTATGTGAAATATAATTCAGATGCTCTGAAATATATTTAAATGCTTCATGATGAAATATGAGAATGAATTTGAGTATTCGGTGAAGATTTTGATATCTAGAAATCATGAAGAAAAGTAAAATGATGAATTGGAATGCTAACATTACAGTCATGTAATTTTTAATGAGTCTAATACATCATACACACTTCAGAAAATGGTGATTGTGAAATAAATAATTGATGTTAATTTGAAATTGGAAGAGCTATGTTTCATGAACATATTCTCTCTCATTTATTTTGGAGGCAATCCATGAGTACTGTTGTGAATATTAAAAACAGATGTCTTTATAGACCATGTTCATATATGACACCATACTAAATGTTTTAGGAAATAATTCCTAGGTTGAAACAATTAAGTGTTTCTGGGAGTCCATGTATCATAAAGAACAATGGTCTAAACCAAGGAACGTTTTACCTTGGAGTTGAGGATGTAGTTTTTTTTATCTATGCTTTAGATAGAAAATGATATATACTTTTAACGAATATTCCAGTATATTAAATGAATCTATTTATGTTTAATTTTTTGGAATGTAATAGTAAGATAAAAAAAATCTGGTACCTAAAGAAGATTAACAAGATGAAAATAATCTGATAACAATGAAAACAATTTTAATCCTTTTCAAGAAGTATAGTTAGAATCAAATATTCTAGTGATGAGGATGAATCTAAAACATCATTCTCGGCTTATAAATAATGTCGACACTCAAAAAATGATTCATGATCAACATCAAAAGGTTTAAAAAAAGAATATAATATTTTTAATTATATTTCATTATAATCAATGGTTGAGTTGAATGATGTAAATGATGCGTTTGAGAATCTAGAATTGGTTCAATATGTGAATGAACTGCTTGATCAGTTTAAAATTAATGATACGTGGGAGATTATACCTAGGACAAATAAAAAAATGTTATCATCACAAATATTTTTTAGAAAAATATGAATGAATATTCTAAAGTGATAAGGGAAAAATCAATATTGGTGTGCAAAGGATACTCAAAAATTAAAGGAATTAAATTTGATTAAAAAAAATCTCAGATTGAATGGTTTGAAAAAATTAAAATAATTCTTTCTAAATATGCACATTGATGTTCAAAAAATATAATATGGATGTGAAATCCTCATTTTTGAATGGTGATATTTATTGGGATATTTATATAAAAAAATCTTGTGGAATTGTTTTTTGAAAAAATTATTTTTATTTGTACATGTTGAAGAATGATTTTTATGAAATAAAATAAGATCATTAGGAATGGTATTCCTAATTGGATACTTTCTTAAGGAAATTTATTTCTATGAAAGTAATAGTGTATAGAAATTTATTCATTTAATAAAATCAAAATTTTCCCCCATTTTAATTTTTTATTTTGATGACACAATCATTTATAGGAATGGTGAAAGAATTAGTGAAATATTTGATGAAAATATGAATAATATGTTGCATATTTTCATGATGTGGAAAATAAAATACATTCTTAGGTTACAAATTTTACAAATTATGGGAAAAAATTTTATTTTCCATGAGAAGTATGTCATGGAACATCTTAAGTAGTTTAACATAAAAAATTCAAAACTAGATTCAACACTGATTCTAATTGGAATAATGTTTTTATGATATGAAGAAGGAAAAAAGGGTTATTACAAGGATATTCATAAGATGATCAGAATTTTGTTGTATTTAATGGCCTCCATACCAAAAATTATTTATTTAATTACCATATAAGCATGAATCCTGAGTTCTACAAAATAATAATATATTTTGGATCCAAAACCTATTCTCAAAATATAAAATGTATAACAAATTTTAAAAATATCTATGATATCTTAAAATGCATTAAATCTTTTGGGTTTTCATATACTGATTGGGTAGGAACTATTGCTGATAGAATATCCACTTATTCTATAGATTTCATTATTGGAAATAATTGAGTTAATTTTTCCTAACTCATTTGGATGCACTCGGGCTATCTTCTCTTCTTTTACCCTCTGGGATTCACTTTCATCCCATTAAAAATAGAGTCACTTCACTTTTCACCCCTCCAATTCCCTCTTATCTATCTCTTTCTCTCCTAGGATAGAAATCTCTTCTAGTTCCCCAATTCTCGCTCAATCCCGTCAGGGGTGTCCCCTTATTTATTAAATCCATATACTCTACATTGATGCTTCAATGCTCTACCTATCCCCCTCTCTTAGCTTTGACATTTCGATCTACCACTCCTCTCTTGGTCAGATCTGGAATGATAGACTCTCTAATGTTTTGGGATTTTTTGTTTAGTGGCTTTGGGTATTCTTGGAATTTCATTCCTTTGTCTAATTCGGTCTTTCTACCCTTTCAATCATTCTTTAATTTCCCTATTTTTTATTTTCTTCATAGCTTCAAATAGGGTTTCAGGCCCGTCTCCCCTTTCTTGTTTGGATGGTGTTATGGTCTCAGATCTCTTGGGGGCCTTGTATGTTAGCTACGTCACAACCCATTTTTCTACTCTAGATCCAGGTTTACACCTCTCCTTGAGGTGGATTGGTGATGTTGTCTCCCTAGGGCATTGGGATGTGATATCGAGCGGGTTCCATGGTTGATTCTTCTTTATTGGCTCACAGATGTCGAAAATTATCGATTTGTTGATTTATCTCATTGGACATAGGTGTTTTGTGGTGGTTCATTTTTCCTTGGATTCTGGTGGAATTGGTGTAGCACATTAGGCTTCTCTCCAGATTTGTGTGGACATGAGGATTTATTTAGACTGTGTTGGAGGGTTTCAGTGGTCATTTTTTTCATCATCGATGGTTGGTGGCTTGGTTCTTATGGGGATTGGGGTGTCTAGGTGGGTTTCTCAGGGAGTCTCATTCCCACATTATTCTGATGTCCTTCTTAGTGGTTTTCCATCTCATCTATGATGCTGACAAGTGACTGTAATGTGACAATGAAGGATTTCAATGTGGAAATGTTGGATTTCAGTTGGATGATGGTGTTGATTTAATGGTTATGATGACTAATGTGATGGTGTGATTCGATGGGGATGTTAATCATGGTTATCTAATAATGAGATGGTGGTGTAGGATATCATACAATGATGTAATGATAGCCGTAAAAAAATATGGTTTTTGAATGTGAAATTTCAAAAAAAAAGAGGAACAGTTTTGATTTTTTGAAGTGGGGTGTTATTTATTTATTGGGTTGTATATGCCTAGTTTTTTGTTGGGGTTCATAATTTAACCAACAAATGTTCATTTGAACAAAAAAATGAAAATGGAGAGTGAGATAACATTGTGTTAGTTCTAATACAAATAAATCATGTTTTGTAACTCTTTGAATGACTACAAGTGATTATGTTTCTCCCACATAAGATTCTATGCAAATTGTTTGGATTAATACTCTGTTAGAACCTTTACATATTGAATTGAATTTATAATTTCTCATTGGTTGTGAAAATCATTGTGAAATCAAACTTACCAAAAATATGGTACAAAATTATAATTCAAAACTTATTGATATCAAATATCATTTCATCAAAGAGCATGTGACGAAGAATGGAAGGAATCTAGAGTATGTTCTTATATCCGAAAAAGTTTCTGACATTTTCAAAAAATCACAACCAAAGGAACTATTTCATTAATTGAGGTTAAACATGGGAATCCAACATATTTCTCAACATGTCTGAGGTTTGTGTCATGTCCCACCTCTCATATTGTATTTTGATATTGTTTTGAAATGGTGATAATTTTCCATAAATTTATCCATTTCATTTTGATAAACATTTTAACAAAGCATTTCAAAAGGGGGAGTTGTGGAGAAGTTGTGAATATAGAATTATAAATGGGTGAACTATTCTAACTGTTTGATGGAGTGGTTATACGATAGAGTTTTTTAGGATGGTGGATGATGAGATGAAATAATTATAGAAATTTATGATGGAAATATTTGAATGTATTCATGAGTCACTACTTTTGAACATCATGGATTTTATATCAATAATTATTGTTCCATTAAATGTGTTAACTAATGTATTCATATAATTTATGTTATGTATTCCATTTTCATAGGATACAAAATTTACATGATTTATGAATCATGGTTTACAAAAAAATCCAAATGTTATGGCTGTTGGGACTATGTTGGAAGGAGAATTTTATGAATGATAGATTATTTTTGGGTTACCTTTTTTGTCAAGAAATATTAAGAAGGAAATAAATCATCATATTTTTTATTTTTTGGTGATTGGACTAACCATCATATTTATGAAGGTAGACTCAAAATAGTGATGAAATTCCATCAAATTATGCAGATCGTTTCTAGAAGAAATAGCTCATCAGACTCACCTTGGGTTCAAAATCAGGAAGGATCATAATATGGACGTTTAATCATATTCTACATTACTACAATAAAATATAATGATGATATGATATTTTTATTTTCAAAAAATTCAGATATTATTTGAGAGAATTTCGATGCATGATTTTTGAAATAAAGGTGGACTGCTGCCATAAATATTAAGTTATGGTTGGAATGAATGATGTCAACAAGAAAATATGGGAAGTTACAATGAATGAAAACTTATTTCAGATGATAATTAATATAATCTTAAATGTATTCAATTTCATGTTCAATTCATGATACAAGAAGTGGTATGTGACAGAATTAATTTGATAAATCAAAAGCATTCTGATATTATATCATTGATGTGAGATCACTAGATGATGACATGTTTGTTCGATGAGATGTTTGATTAGAATATGAACATGTGATGAGGATGGTTTTCAGTTAGGCCAATAATAAAAAATAAAAAAATCTTTATACTAAAACATTTTAGTTCTAAATGGTCATTTGTATATTATTTAATGATGGAAATAATTTACTATTGCCAAAGTTCCTTGAACTGGTCATAAAAAATAGTGTACCACCGATCTTTCGTAATGGATTTTAAAACTTATTCATATTTTTATTATCATTTGAATACCAAAAGTAGGGTTTTATCAGAGAAAATATTTATTTGTGTGATATTTTCTGAAAAAAATAAAAAAATAAACTTCGATTTGTTCGGACTTATGAATACGTAAAAGAAGAAAAGTTTTTTCTGACCAATAAAACGAAGAAAATTAGAGATTAGTCATCATATTAGGAAATTATTTACACCGAAACAATTTTATGATTCATTTTAAATATGAAATATTGATAATATATATTATTGGAAATGAAAAAATAAATGATCATATTTTTTTATCATGTGGGTTGAGAGAAAGAATTACACTGGTAAGTTTTATTTTTGAGTATGAGAAAAACTATATTATTCCTTATACCATCTAGGTCAACAAACAATAAACGGGAAATGACACTGATATATCATTGTGACTTAAAGAACAATCCATATGACATAGGCTAACACTGATAAATATAGTCATATTTATGAATTCTTCTAATGAAATAATGAAAATGATAATTACATTATGATTGTCAAAAAAATAATGGGGATCATGGTAGTTGTTGAACATGTTTGATGAATGGTTTTCATATCATAGATTTGGTTTAAAGACTCATAATAAATAATTGGATACTCCCATTATAATATATTAATTCAAATGAGTTTTTCGTTCTATGGATCATTATGAGGAGACAAATTATTATCATATGGTCGAGGTGAATTTTTTAAAATAGTGTAGAGAAACATAACAAAGAATATATAATCTGAACATATGTCTTCATCATAATTATTAAATCGAAATGGAGATTCATAATTATAATAAATAATGTATGAATGGTGTCAGTGATATGAACATTCAAGATGTTTTGATAAGAAGACATAAGAGTGGATAAGTATTGAAGAAGTCAAAGATGTAAAAAAAAGTGACTACAGAGCACTGATGAATTATTGAATGAATAATAATATATATTGGGTAATTCTGAGGTAGAATTTTTTGGACCAAAGATGAAATCAGAACAGACTAGATCATAATCAAATATTTTTTGTAATCAAATTAAGTAATCAGACTGGTGTTTCTGGTCTTAGAAAAAAGAAGTTCATATTTATTTTCTCCATATTCTAGAAGAGTATTTCATCATATTTAGAAATCATACCTGGCATATTGGACTAGTAAATTGGGATGCATTTCATTAGGATTTCAAGGAAGTTATTTCATAATATAGGATAAGAATGTGAAGAATTGTTTTTAACGAACCTATTTCTGAAACATGATCAAGTCAGAATAGTAACATGTTTCTAAACTTCTTACAATATTATAATATTATATCAATTGTGCAATAATAAGAACACACAAATTTTTTGAACATTGTTCTACACGAGTGTAAGGGAATATACTACAGAAATTATTCCAATCAAAAGGATTTTTTCTATTGGATTGTGTCGTATTAGATTGTTTTTATAACATAAAAAAGACATTGATTCCCTTTTTGAGTAGTTACCAATTTAAAGAATTTTTTACCATGGATGTGAATTTAGTTTGGTTTTCATTATGATTACAACTCTATAAAACTAGGTGAAGGATGATTGTAAAGATAAATTAAAAATTTATCACAGATTCACCCATCTCCCTCTCAATGATACATTGATCTTACTCTGAATTATCACTATAGTATATCTTGGGGAAGGAGAACACAATTAAAGGTCACAATACAAGGATCAAAGGGTTTGAGATAACACATCTTGTGTTAAATAAAAATTTTAATTAGAATTTAATAATTATAATGCCATGATATTCCATCATAAAGAAGGTGCATATAGATTATGTTCATGATTATTTAACTGGTGGAGTGTAAGAGTGACATATAGAATGGGTCTTGATTACTAATAATGTTTCAAATCATTAAAATTGAATATGTGTAAATAATACATCACATAAGAAGTTATTTTATTATAATAATTGATATGAAATTTGTACACATGGGATTTCTATGGACCACATTTGAGTGACAAAATCTATTATGATATAGTATAGGTTTGTGTAGATTTTTTCATATTCCCCATAGAATATAGAGGACTCTGGTTAGTAGTACACATTAGTGGTGCATAGGAAAATCAATATTGGGGTTATAGTATGAATAATCAATAAGAGATTTCTTATTGTGTTGAATACACTCATTATTGAAAGATGGTATGATTTATGTGGATCCAAGTAACCTGAGCTTTGATGTGTGATGTATAAAAATGTATTCCCTAGAAGAGTGATAGAGGAATTTTATACACAGGAATACCATGGTTAATTTTCTATGATTTCCTTAAAATGAGTGGAAATGTATGATGAATCATTGTTTAGATTCAAATATATTATTTTAATGCCACTACATATCCTAGGGTATATTGAATCAAGAAACACATTGTTATTATATTTTATTAAATTATCTAATCATTATGATATATTATTTAGATGGGGAGGGTATTTTATTTTATGTCATATTTAGTGAAAAAAACTATGATGGAATCGCTAATATGGGTTTGGTTCTCATATTCGGAAATGTATATATCTAAATAGTAATATCGTTGTTAATTAATTTCATATAGAGTTGACCTATTATTATTTAGTATAACTTCATGAGATAAGGGAATAAGTACCATACATTTTACAATAATATGAATGGAATGTTATATAGCATGTTGTGAACATTTAGGTTAGGAAAAATATGATATTGTTTTATATTTTTGATATTCACATGTAGGGTAACCTAATGTAAATGAAGTGGTCCTACCCATGGGATAAAATGGGTGTTTAATTTGAATTTTAGGCTAGTCATAGAATATAATACCTAGTAATTACGACATATATTGTAATAATAGGAATCAAGCAACATGTAGGTCATTATTACGTTAGTGAAAAATGAAATTTGTAAGGACTCGATATGGATAAAGAGAAATCCAATACTAGGATGATGAATTTATTATTCCATTATTTCATATAATGCGTTTGAAAAATATCATTCCTTGGAAGATATTTTGTATATCATATTCCAACAGATGATAAATTATATATTCATTAAAAAATATTAGTTGGACATTGGATATAGGATGGAAAAATCACTTCAAATCTTATCAAAACATGAATTAATCCACTTAATATTAATATATTGGTTTCCCTATATAGATCATGCCTATTTCTTGGGGTAGTAATTTTGGAATGGGTTCATAATTGAAGAACCCCCTGAAGGAGTCTATTAAATTAATATGGATCATACATAAAAGTTATATCATTTTAGTAATATATTTAAGTGATAAATATAGGCCTTATTACATATATACTTCCATCTTATTAGTGAGACATAATGTTTAATCTAGTGATTCAAAATTATTATGTGGTTTCTTCTCTGTAGAATGCATCCCTGTGTACATTACAAAAAAATAGGCATCCCCATTATAAAATTTTAAACATGAAAGGGAGATTTCTATTTGTTGTAAATCATGGATGATCATCGATATGGATATCTAGATGTCACAATGTATCCTAAAGTATCTTGAATCAATCGAAATTTAGTTCTAAAAGGGAAAAATATCATATAAATCTAGATCATATGTATGAAAACTAATGTTCTATATTATTTTGACTACCTATTTTGTCTATATAGAAATACGGAAACACATAGTAAATGGATGGAAATTCCTTCTATATAATCCTCTCATAATATAAGGACTCCTACAATGATCTAGATCTTTTGTAGGGAGAAAATGAAATATATAATATGATACTATAAGTAGTTTAAGGACATATAGGATGAACCATATTTTTCCATATTTTTTAGTTATGGTTCACCTAGTTTTTCTATATTGAGTGATCGTGTAATACCTATAAAATAACTACATTCATACTTAGTTTTATACTTAAGATGAAATTGGAGGATTGAAAGTACTACAACAGGTATCATGAAAAGGAAATTTTCATCATAGATAATAGGTTTCTGAATTTGAGGTGTGAATGTGTTAGAACGTTTAGAAGGGTCATAATGTTTAATAAGTTACGAAAATTAAAAAATATATATTATTATATAATTATAGAAATCTGCAAGTTTTATAAGGGTTATAAAGTTTTATATGTTACGAAATTTTTATTCACATAAATAAGGTTTTTATTTTAAATATATAATTAAATATTTGGATCCTTATTTCGATATACTAAATATCATTTTTAAAATCAACATGCCAAAATTATCCAATAAGGTATTTGTCATAATTTTCTGAGACAATCAATATTTTGTGTCATGAAATATGGTATGAATATAATGTATGTATTATGATAACATAAAAAACCTAAATGTGATTTAATATAATACCTATAGTGTTTTCTTGAAAAAAAAAATTTCATTAAAATAATTTATTTTACTGTAGTAATATTAATTTTTAAATATTTTATGAAACCTTCCTAAACATAAAGGATATTTTATGATTTTTAGATTAATTGTATATGATAATTTCTAACTTCGAATTCCAGAATGATATAATTTTAATAATTTTTTTTCTTTAACTGATATATTATTAAAACCAATCCTCCATGATAATTAACAACGTAAAATATAGTGGTAATTAAAATAGTTCTGTATTTTTTTTAACCATTTGTCAAAAACCCAGGTTTTGAAATAAATTAACAATCTCCTCTCATTTTATATAAATAACCACCCATTATCCCATTAATCATAACATAGACTAATTTAAACATGATTTTTGTATCATATACCCTCTCTAGAAATTTTATGTGTATTTTTTAAGGTTTAAATGATATCTTTTAAATTATTAATAAGAAACCCCCATGTTATGAGATTTTATCCCTCCTCTTTAAAACACAATAATTTTCTTTATAATAGTCCTTTTTATTTTCAATTTATTTTGTTTTCATACTATTTTTGTATGGTATATGTCTTTCCCAAATAGTGAGAGACTAGACTGATATTTCTTTTATCACTTCCTTGAACATTTTTTATACATGTAATGATGATGAAATTAACCATTGACTTTACATTACATACATTTTTATTGTGAAATTGAGAACCCACATTAATTAAATTGTGTTCACCTTGATATAAATATCATTCCTTGATAACATACATCCACATATTAACCAAACATAACATAATTGTGATAATAAAATGATGAAAATTTTTCTTAGGTTATATGATCTATAAAAAGGATAATATAATACATAGGAACGATGGGACATGATAGAACTCAAATGCATTGAGAATTGATTTTAACTCATGGGATACTATGTATGATTCATGGGTTGTTAACTGAAGTAAAATATTTTATGTTGTCATTGTGGATATCCTCAACATATACTTGGGATGTCACATTTTATATTGTAACCATTTCCTATGATTCATGATTTTTTATGATGTTTTATAATGATATGGTTCGATGTGAGTGTGTCTGATCCTTACCTCCTTATGTTATCTAGATATTCCTCTTGAGTCACATTTATTATTTATCATAATCCTATTCTTTTATAATTATATTACTTGTTTTTATAGATCACCACATTTTTTATGCGTGCCATTGGGTTATCCTATTTATTTTTAATAACTAAAAGTAATTTAAAATGGAACCATGGAGTTTCAATTAAATATATATTATGTTACTTTATGTTAATGGTTTATGTATCTATATTCACAAAAAAATTATGCCTCTCATTTCTTTGAGATTCTATTATATCAATATTTATTCATAAAATCTCGAAATAAAATATTTTAAAAATTAAGGTTGTTATAGTTTTTATGACATACATTTCTAGTTACTTTTGGGAATATGATTGTGAATAAAATAGTTAAAACAATGGGAATAAGTGAAAATAATGAAACTATCAATAGCTTTGGTTAAAGAAAAATGTATGTGGTTTCATATAAATTAATGCCAAATCTTGATATTTTCTAGAAAATGTAGTAGTACAAGAAATTATCTTAGGGTATTCATCCTAAAAAGGATGTTATGGAATTGTTTCAATATTCTATCATTTTATGATGAGTGGAAATTAGTCTACACACCTAGAAAAACATGCTGCGGGAATATTCTCCAAATAATTCTTATTCATTTTATAGACCAATATAAATGATGTAAAAATAATAATAGGTAAATAAAGATAATAAGAAATATAAAACTAATAACCAACATTGAAACATATAGATTGCTAAGATAGGATATATATCTTATTTCAGCTATGTTATTTCTTTTCAATTTTATATTTTTATTAAATCGTGTATCCAACTCCAAATCCATCATTAATATTATAAAATTGTGGGAAATAGTAGGAATATTGTAAAAATATATATGTGATGTTAAATATGATGAATTTCCTAATTAAATACTTAATATTATGAGAGGGAGAGTGTTCGCAGGGTCATTTATATGAAAATTCCTCTAAAATTTATGGGATATACTTATCCCCTATTTTAAGATCATGATATTAACTACATTGATTAAATATTTCAATCCTTAAATTCTCTACGTAAAATAAATTCATATTATCTATTTATATCTTGGAAGGGGAAGCTTGTCATTGTTTGACAATTATCATGAATTAAAAACAAAATATGGTGATTCAATCCAAGGAGCATGATGTATTTAATAATATATTTTACAATAAATACTTTATTCACACTCTTTATAATAAAATAGAGGGGGAAATACATGGTATTATGAAAACCTTGGGTAAATTTATTTAGGATTTTAATGAAAATTGACATGAAAATCGTTATATTCCTCTAGATTTTTCAGCGATTGTCAAATTATGTTTGACTCTTTCATCATTGGTACTAACCTAATACTTCAAAAAGAAGGGTTATTCATGGATTTTATAGCTATTAGAATATTTTATGAAGTGAAATCCAAATTAGTATGGTGATGGGTGATTCTACATAGTCTCATGGGATATGATATAAGAAGAAGAGGATGTATTATAACCCATAATAACAATAATAAAATACTCATGGTGGAAGGAGAATAAAATGTCCCTTCTTTCATAATTGTTGGATGAATAATCCTTGAAACTGCCTTAATAGAATGATGTAGTGATTTATGTGTCGAATTTATGGGAATTAAGAGAATGAGTTTTATAAGGAGATGAAGAGTCCCACTAATATTGTGTAGGAAAAGAAGGTTCTCTTCAATTGCAAACTGATTATCTAATGTATCAACTATATGTAACATGTACATTAGGTGATCAAATGAACTAATCAAACTGTTTTCAATGATAACCAATGAAATAAACCTCCAAATATATGGGATCGAGAAAAGTAATCTATTATAAACAATACTAAGGTGGATCCATATAATGAATTGGTGACTTCTATACTAGTTATTAATTCAAGAATTCCAAATCCATCATTTATATCATGTTCTAATAGTTATTTTATATCATTAATTATTAGTATAAATATTAGAATTCAACATCAAATCATGATGGTTAATATATGGGTGAAAATATAGAATTAAAAAATTAATTCTTCCCAACTATATAACTCCTCTGCTATTAATGATTCTAGGAGGAATATCCCATCAAAACAACTCATTAAATATTTATTGGAATTAGATGTAATTTTTTGCATGGATTTTATCGACTTAAAATATTCAATTTCAGTAGTCATAAGATATAATTCCCCGTAAATATCCAAATTTGACCTCTGATTTTATGAATGGTCAAAGTGGGTGATGAATTTATTTAGAAACCTCTTCTCAATCATTGATAATATTACCTTATGAGAAAGAACATCTAGCTAAAATTATTGATACAATGGAGTGGATCACACATAATGGGATGAGAATTATATGGTAATAGGATTTTGTATTCCCTGAAGAGTTTAAAGTCCTTAAACCAAATCAAGAGGTTTTCACTCAATTGATGTTATAACAAAAATCCTATACTAACATTGACAACATCTGGGAAAGGATTTTTGATCTAATGTGATGTATCTAAGAATGAATATGGTTATCCCATATAAAAAATTATAATGTGATAGCCTAAGTCTCTTTATAATTGAATGTTATTGAGTATAGTTTTCCTATACATGATACTGATCTATATGCAGTAATAATTTCATTGATCATTTTGTGTAATTATATCTATGGAGTAAATTTTCATATATATTCAGATCATAAGAACCAGATTTATGTATCCACACATAATGAGAACATAATACACCAACAAAGGTGGATATAGATGATCAAAGATTGTGAATGTTAAATCCATGGACATTGTGGGAAGATGAAAAAAAATAAAAAATTATTTACATATAAATTATTCACAATCCTTAATAATGATGAAGATGATAATGACTAAATCCTCTAGATATGAAAATAAAGGGGATTGTAATCATAATAGATGAAAAATCATCTAACATTACCAAATTGATTCCTCAATCAATCCTACTGGAGAATATTAAGGAAGATCAATTGGAAAATGTTAACATATAAAAATTGGAGGATGTTTTATGTATGGGTAAATCATCATAAATAAATTTTTATAATAAAGGAGTTTTAGAATTTGGAACACGACTATGTCTAACATCTATGTTCTAGATAAAGAAAGATATACTTAATAATTCCCACAGCTCAATATTCACCATCCATCCATGGTTCACAATGATATATATGGATCTCAAATAGATCTATTGTTGAGACAATATAAAGACGAAGATTTGGAAAATAAATCACATTTCCTATTATGTAATCAAGTAAAGTATTGAAGGAAAAATTACAAAGGTATGATGATACCATTACCAATTCTTATAACAATATGAGAATATATCACAATGGATTTCATTAATGGATCTTTGATATAAAAAACAAATGAAATAGTTCCCTATGGATTTTATTCTAACATATTGAAAGTAAAACTAATTTTTTTTCAATTCAGGAGGACATATAACTCGATTAACATGTATGTATATATATCTAATAAGTTTTTATGTTTTATGAAACACCATAATCAATTTTATCAGATTGATACATGTGATTCACCAAAAAATTATAGAAATAGAACCAAATTTTTTTAGCAGATATTTATAAAAAATTTGGTCATATTACACTTATATTAATGCCTAGTATAAATGAAATATTAAGAAAAATTGGGATATTTTTAGAGCTTTCTCAATGGACATTTAATGAGAATGGGACCAATATATGACATTGGTCATGTTCTTATATACGTATATCCTCTACTTGAGAATTTATTTTCATCCCTATGAATCCCTCTACGGAATGAAAATTATAAATACAACATTGTTGGTTGATTATGGGGATCATAAAATATTAGGAATCGAGCTTGTGGAATAATTCACCAAGAAGGTTATGGTTATTCAACAAGATATCAACAAGAAAAAAGAAAACAATTAGTTATATGGATCATCACTAGTGAGATATGGAGTTAAATTATGGAAATAATGTGTTTTGTTTCTTATCACCCAATAAGAGAAGTATAAGGTTTGGAAATGATGGAATCATAATTCCTTGGTATATTGGTTCCTTTTAGAATCATCATTCAATCTGAAATGTGGCCAATCGACATGAACTGCCACCGAACATGTCTCATGTACATGAAATATTCGATGAATCCATTTTGGGGAACTAGATACTATATCTTTACATGTACTCAATATAGATGTAGTTTAGATGTTTAAGGACCATTCATATGAGGAGAATCGTAGGAAGATATTGGTCCATGGTGACAAAGATCTTCATAAAAAGACATATCACCTTGTCCGTGTTATTTGGGAGAACCATAAATTTAAACAAGAAACAAAGGAACTAGAGTATGTTATGAAACATATGTACCATCTCATATTTTCACATTAGTGTATCAAATAAAATTTTATATTCAAAATTTCATCATATTTTTAATAAAATCACTCATCTATCACAATAAATAATTTTTATGTCTAATAATACATAAACATAGAAAAATTAAATTTCATTAAAACTCGTGAAATATTATGCATTATACTTTCTAGGAATAGAACATCAATAATAAAACTAATTAATATTTTTTAAAAAGGGGTAAACTCCATTGAATCATGTTTTCCCAAAAAAATAACCCCTTACACGATGACAGTCATAAGAAATAAAATAATAAGAAATTTAATAAACATTACCAAGGGAATTTTTTTAACTAAAGTAAATGTATGTGAATTGTGGAATATTAATATTTATTATTTTTAATGGAAATTATACTATTTAAATTTGACTATAAGATGAATCATATATATCAATTAGTTAATGGGAGAATTCATCAACATGACCATTATTCAATATGATCACTAGTAAATATAAACATTGGGAACTGCGACCATATGAAATGGAATCATTTTAATATTACTAATGTGGTTATTGTATATTGAGAGTAATAACAATAACTAGTAAATTTATAAGAGAGTGATCATATCCTTTAATTGTAGGACCATGCCTTATTAATCCCATTAATTATGGATTTATAGTAAGGTTTTATCACTGGTGTTCCCCCTTGACCAATCACATGTAGAGCTTCAACATGTGAGGCTAGATTTGAAATACCTATTGTAAAAGGTCAAGTTAATATAGATCACCACCAAATACATGTTAACTGAGCCACTCAATGATAGTCACATCACATCAATCCTTACCATTTAAGCATATACTGGTGAAATAAATTGTTATATTTCAATACCACAATATCAAAAAGGTTAAATTTTATTTTTACGAGTTAAATACTAGTAGCCTTAATCCCATGTTCATTAAAATGATATAAAATAAACCTTAATATAAATTGAAAATGATGGAGTTTTTACCACATAAAGAGAAAAAAAATTATTTTTGAAAAATATATAATTTGAATTAATATACACTTTTATCCTAAATTTAATTATATAAAATATTTTTTTTAAATATTCTTTTTAAAAACATGTTATTTTAATGTAATTAATAATATAATTTTACAATGTCCCGTGTAATTTTTATAAGGGTTTTAAAAGTTGTGCATTTAATTAAATCAATAATTTTTCAATAAATATTGATTTTTTATATAAATGGTAAAAATATTATATTTTATAAAATATTTTTTCAAAAAATAATTTTTTAAATTAGTATACAATAATTATCCCATTAAGAATTTTTCATTGATTTCTAAGATATATCATTATTTTTCAGAAAGGAAAAATATTGAAGAAATATATAATAACAACTGTTATATAATAATAACCAAAATTTTATTTAAGAAATGATCAAAGGGATTTATCATCCATAAATATTTATATCATTAAAATAATGTATTTTAATTGGGTTTTTTTTAAAACCCGATAATGAAACTTAAAAATACAAAAGGTTATCCCTTCAATGAACTTTATTATACAATGATTATGATGTTAAAATAATACATTTATTTTACATGCCATACATTTTTTTGTGACTAACTCACAAATGTTTCATTCAGGGTTTTTAGCCTAGATATATAAAACCATTATTGATTGGGTACATCTATGTATCCATTCATAATTTATAATTAAATGGATTAAAATAAGGAAATATAAGCATATTTTATATGAATGTTGTGGCACAAGTACGATAATACATAATAAGGATTTGTCCTAATAGTGCTTTAATGAATTGGATAATATTTACATATAAAGAGACCATTTATGGTTCAGAGTTGGTTATTCTAAGAATACTATTTTATGATTTTGTTGAAATTGGATTTGAATTATTATTATGATTTCTTTATTTTATATTGTTACTAATTTACCAGGTTAAAATTTTTTTTTATGTTGTTTAATCATTCCATTATTTAATGTTAGTCTGTATTATTCTTACATCATTATATATTGTGGATATTACTATTTACTCGTTTATATTATTTATCTTCATAGTATTATTTTATTATTCACTTATGAGGATATAAATTTGACATAATTTCTTAAGTAAGCACTCTTTTTATCTAGCGTGGTACTAAGTGATAAATAGAATATAATACCAAATTATAGCGTTTTAAATAATTATATTGTATTTTATATTAATTTAATGGTTTATGTATCAAATTTATAAGAAAACTAGCCCCCCTTTCTCCTATAATGTTATTATATGTATCTCTATGATAAAACTCATCAAATAAAATGTATTATAATTATTTATTGAATATGGAATATTGGTGTATTATTCCTCTATGGTAATGTGACGGTGATGTATCATTAAGAAAAGGTTAATTTGGTTAGGATTTATCATTTTCCATGTGATATGTGATGGTGATTTATCATTCATTTTATGGATATGTAATAGTGATCTATTAATCACTCTGGTTTGTGTGATGGTGATGTATCCTTCAACAGGGTGAAATCTAAATGGTATTTATCATTCTATATGGGAAACATAATGTTGACGTATCATTAAATATGTGAATTTTTATAGTGATTTATTATTCATTGTGGGATATATAATTTTTATATATCATTGATTGTAGTTATATATGTATAATGATTACATAATAACATTGATTGTTGGTAAAAGAGTGATAAAAAATTCTCCCTCAAGTTGTATTAATCCAATGGGTGAATCAGCCCATTATTGTAATTTTTTAAGTAGGTTTGATCACTATTGAAATTTTATGTTGATAATTCTATTCCATAGAGTCGTAATTTATAATTTTGGTATATTATTATTTCATATATATTATGAAGTTAAAAGTTCTATGTTTATTTAGGTACAACATTAGTAGTGGCCTACTAAGATAAAATCAACATCATTAATGTGTATTATGCTGAAAATTAAAATTTCTTGGTTTATGACACATTTAAGGGAATAGTACTATAAAAATATGGTGGATATAGAGTTCCAAATTTAGTGTTTTAAGATGAAATTGATCATTGTCTCTGGTCATGTATTTTAGTTGTCTCAAGTATTTTGTTTTTTAGTATATGTTATAAATGATTAACCCGTGGGTTATCTTAATTATTATCTATGATTCATGTGACATTATGGTATATCATTTGGATAGATAATGTGTTATGTTATTCATTTATGGTTGGTTCTTAGATGTAATATCCTTAAGTTTTGGTTTTATATTAACTATTTTTATTATTATTTCATCTACTATTATTCATATTTATATATTCCACAAGATATAGAATCATCACTATCTATTATATTCAATTACTAGTCATTAGAAGCATCCATCATAAGGGGAGGAACTCAGGTTGATATGTGGGGTTTCCAGTTTATTCATTATTAGATGATCCATTATGGGGATGTTATGGTGGTTATGGTTCATAAAAATTATAAATATAAAAAGGGATTTTGTAAATAGATACTCAACATCAAACTACTTTAACATATCGATTGGGTATCCATATAGGTTCTATGATATTTTAAAAAGGTGACTGTAAAGACCTATATGACTTAAAATCTTTTATGTCCCCAAAATAAAAATTTTTCTTAGTAAAGATTGTTCAAAAATGACTCTAAAATGGGAATTGACTTTGAGAAAACCAAAATTATATATTTGGTAGAAATTTAAAATAATATAATAGTGACCTGTTATTTTTATTTTTTTTTTATTTTAAAATAAAAAAATGTTCATTATTAATTCACATGGGATTTAAAAGGGTTTTTTTCTAAATAATGTTTATTTTAAAAAATTGTGTGGAATTTTTCATAGCACAAGTATGTTATAATAAATAAGTCACTTTCTTGATTAAGTATTAATATTGGCTGAAAAATATGTGTTAGAATGTGTATATGTGTTATTGAATCAATGAAATATATATAAATCCACTATGGTGGTGGGTACCACCTAGATTTACATGATTTTGATAAATATAATTTTTTCCCAAGAGATATTATTTTTCTATTATTCTGAAGAAAAATAATTTTCTTATAGGATATGGAATGTTTTTATATAATAAATATTTATAATTATAATATTCATTATTTTCCAAAATTTAATTTAAATTTAAAAACTATCAGATAAAAGGCGTTATATGTGTTGGAAGTCATTGTAGTTAGAAAATTTTATCACAATAATTTCTTAATTTTGGAGAATATATTATTTTAATAATATTTTGTGTATTAAAGTTGTAATATTTATAATAATTTTTGTTTTGTACTATTGGGGAACGATCTCAGTGATTGTTCATAGTGACTTTAAATCATTATATTATAGAGAAAATTCATTATTTATTATCCATTCATGGTATATAAAATTAAGTTGGGCTACTATTAATTTCAATGTGTTAACCTAAAACATAATTTTTTGTGTCAAACTTATTTGGTCCATTCATAATTGAATTTTAAAACATTGAAATAATGTTATGGAATATTTGGATATGTAATAATGTTCATCAATGTTTCTTTCCAAATTTTAAATTATTTCATGTGTAAAGAGACCAGTTGTATTTAATATTATACTATTTCTGTTATTATAATTTTTAATATTAGAAATTAGTGTTTCAAATAATTAATATTATTATCAAAAGATGAAACATATATATGATTATCTAATTTATGGTTATAGATTAATTCACATTATTGAATTGAATAATCTAATTCAATTACAAGTAATGTTATTATTATCATCATTTCTAGGAAAAATTTTGATCACCCCTTCTTCCAATCACAGACATTTTGAAAAGGGAGTCCATAAAGATACTATTATCCCCTATCATCTATTATTATCTTATATTCAATGATGCATCAATAACAAAACATTTGTACTTATTCTGTATTCTCTTATTTTTCTACTTCTACATTTCCTTATCTTTTTTGCCTCAAAGTATTTTGTACTCAGGGATAATTGCATTTTTTGCCTTTTCCATTTAATGGAAAAACGAATTATTTTCAATTTAATTATTTTATTAAGGGGATTTTCACTTACCATATTATCATAATATAAACATGGTTGTTAATTAAGTCATGGTAAAATCAAATTTGGTTAGGTGATTCCATTCATTCACAAATATTTTGATAAATCATTGATTCATATTAATTTTATATAACATTTCCTTGATATATATTATATTCATTGATATATATTGTATATTTAACCTATATAAAATATTATATGTTGAAATTTAATATGTTATCTCAATTTATATTATATAATAATGGTACTCAATCAAATAAAAATTTGTTATTTTCCCATGTATCTTATGCACACATGGTGTTCAATGAACTTATTTTCATGTTTCCATGGGAAATAGACGTTTTTTTCGGAAAATATTTTCTTATGATTTTGAAAGGATAGATTTTATGTATTTTATAATGGTTTAAAATTATAATGATGTAACATCCCAGGTAAATAAAGAATAAATAATTTTCATATTTATTAATATTTACGAATTAAATATTAATTTTACTTTAAAGGGGTTTCTATGTTCGATAGCGTACCCGATACGCAACAAAGAGTTTTTTGAAATGTTATGTTGCACTCTAATGATAAAATAATATTATTTTAAATGGTAGTTAACACCTAGTCGTTGTAATGGAGGGAATGAGCTGAACTAACTACAAAATGATTATATATGTTTTTCAAATATTTTTACTCATTACAATAAATGTTACAGGATTTAAAATGCAAATGAATCCAGTTTTTAAGTGTAAACATTCTAAAATTCTTTAAAAGGTCGATTAACCGCCTTTTGATTGGGAACCCATTTTAAATCCAATTTTTTTCAATTTTATAAGCTCTATTTTTCAAAATAGACATATTATTGATGATTGGGACGTTGAAATTTACCTTGGGTTAATTTTTGGTATTTTTCTGACAATGTTCATTTTTCAATGAATAGTGAAAAATACTGCATTTTACATCAAAACTGCTTTTTCATATAATTTAATTTTATGGTTATATTATCTTTTTAATTTGTTTTAAAGTTTAATTAGAATATATTTTTACCATTTAATTAAATGATGGTCATTGGGATTAATTTCCCTTTGGAATTAGGCATGAACAAGTGCCAAAATTTTCATAAATATTGTTTCTAAAAACCCGCTATTTGTTTTGACAAAAGAAATTATTTTTAAATCATTTATTTCAATTTCTGTGTTTGGAATTTGGTAAAATGGATGAAATATTTTGAATCAGAAGGTCCAAATTATGTAATCAAGACTCTTTTGTTTTTGGACATTATGAATAGTAACGACGGTAATTATCTTTAATTATCTTGATTGACGAGTAATCGGGTAGTTAAAGATAATAAAATAGTATCATTATAATATAAAATGACCACAAAATGTGTCCTAAGGCTACTGGTTGTCTCATGGCCGACCATGGGATGCCTTGTGCCAAACATGGGGGCCCCATGGAATCACTTTTGTGAGAAAGTGACTTTTTATCTTTTTATTTTTAAAGAATTTTAAATGTAACAAAGAAGGTATCACCTAAGTAAAATATTTTTAATTTTTTTTACATAAATGATCTTGTGGACTGTAAATATTTTGGAAATATAAAAAGATTTCCTATATCATATCAATTTTTTTATAATATTTATACATTAAATAAATTAAATTATTTATGACATCATGATGATGCAGCGATGACCTCATTATTTAATGATTTAAATAAAATGGAAAGATAATGTAAAATCTAAGACCTAAACATGTCCAAAACCTATTTGATGGGTGGATTTATAACCCTTATCACCTTATATTCGAAACACATCAATGTGGGACCTTTAATATCCGAAACACATTCTAAAATAATGTAACATTACCTTACTTTCCAAGAGTGCCTCTCCTCTCCTCTTATAAAAGGCCCCCAACTCTACCTCCTTACCCACACTTCCAAAGCCTTTGGATCGGCCAACCCCTGCCCATTTGGTCTGTACACTTCCCTCTTTTACTCCTTGAAGAATCAATTTGGGCAGAAGTCTTCTCAAGGATGCCTTTGAGCTCAAACCAAAGAGAGATACCTGATTTTAATGTAATGTCTTCATTTGAGTCCTTTTGTTTTATTTTGCTTCTCCAACCCCATAAACTCTTTTTATTCATTTCTTTTGTAACAAATCCAGTATCTTAAATATACTAGGATGTTTCAATAAGAAGGATTCGAGCTAAACTTACACACACCTACATCTAATGGTTAAATAACATTCTGTTTCTGTGGATGGCGAATTTCGGCCCCCCGAAACGATGATTGTTCAACATTCTTTTAACACCTTCAAAGTTGGCCATTAAGATGACACAATATTTATAAATGATATATAATATGTTTATTTTTTCCTTAAGCTTCTGTATTTTTCATTTTGAGCATACCTTTATGGCTTCCATTATGGGTAAACACGATAATTTCATTTTAGGAAGTGCGGACTACCGCCCCCTCAAAGTGATGTGATTCGTTAATGCCATATGTGGGACGTATAACGGATGGATTTAATGTTATAATATATGATGTTATACTGGAATTATAATATACCTCTATATAATTATTATTTCTTCCCATTAATGTATGAGATAGAAATGAAAGTAGCGTTCATGCGTACGTACGACTTACCGTCTCCATGAACGGTGCATTTCATTTCTTATCCCCAAATGTAATGTACTATTATAAGTACATATATATAATGGATATATATGATGTATGTTACATATAAATTATTTATATAATTCTGGAATTAAAATATAAATACCTCTCATTTAGTTTTAATTCCATTAATATGACATAGAAATGAAAGTAGCGTGCATGCGTACGTACGACTTACCGTCTCCATGAATGGTGAATTTAATTTCCTTCCCCTAAATGATTATGTGATATTATAAATAAATGTATATGCTAGATATATATGATATATATGATATCCAAATCAGGAATGTCATTCTGGATATAAAGAACCTTTGACCACACGAACAACATGTAATTGTAAGAAGTCCACTTTCGACTTAGAAACCAAATTTTGACAAAACAAACATTATTAACTTAAATGATTACATAATAACATGGAAATAAGTGATATAAAAGTAATAATTAACTTGAAAAGGGTTCTCAAGTAAATAGAAATTAACTCAAGTTTATTATTTAGGACGTTAAAGAAATATCGAGTCAAGTCGGACCCGAGGTAAGGGACTTCGTCTCAATCTCCTTTCATTGAGGAATATTTCGTTTTATACACAACTATATTTTATACGGTGTATAAAACCCTTTTTCTTTTACTTTTATACAAAAGGAATCTTTTCCTACAAAGCGTTTTACTAAACGACAAAAAGGAATGTTTCTTTTAACGTACGCGGTGACAGCGACCTTTTCCGCCACCGCGAGTATTATTTGGTCTTTGGATTCCCCAACAAGCCGTGATATTTTTAAAATGAAATAAATACCGTATACTCTTTTATGTATTTTGGTATTGAAAATGGTTTTTATAATGGATTTGTTATGTCAATATATTTGAGTGATATATTGTGATCAAAGTGTGGAAATGTTTTCTTTTCATTATGTTTGTTTTATGTCTTATGATTTTATAATGGTACTTGGACATTTGACGGGTGGTTACGTGATAAACCATATGACAGGTGGTGCCGTGAATACCAGGACGGGTGGTTACATTATAACCTCCAATGCATTGGGTATGGAAGTCGGCCGTATGGCTATTCCATTAAGTATGTATGGAATTTGGCCGTATGGCTATTCCATTAAGTGATATGTGTGGAAGTCGACCGTATGGTTATTCCACTTAAGTATGTTTATGTCCCAAGTTACCTTTACATGTTATGTGTTCTTCATATGGGTTTTATGGTAATCCTTTGGTTACAAAATGGTAAGTAATGATATTTTATTCAGTGAAGAGTTTTTACTACTTAATGAAGGTGAAGGTATTACTTTGATAAAGTATACATGGTTTACTTGATGTTTGAAAAACTAACAGTTTTCATTCTTTGTGTATCCCTTACTGTGCTTTTTATGCTCACCCTAAGTTTTTTTGAAATGTTTTTTCACAGGACTTAATGTGGAATAGGGTCAAGGATGGGATCAAGGGAAAGTCATGCTATCTAAAACATAGAACATGACATGTTTCTTTTTAAGAGTTATTATTTTATGGAAACTTAGTCTACATTGTAATCTTTTGAGATGTAACATTTATGTTCTAATTCTCTAAAACTCTAAACCTGAAAAGATCCTCAATGTGAATTATTCATTTAATTCAATATTAAGTAAGGATTAAGGCCGAGGACTTATAGTTGGTATCCGAGGTCGGTTTAGACAACTTTAGGGGTTAGAAAAGTGTAAAATTATAAGTTATTTTATGGTATGATTGAAATGATATAGCATTTAAAGATAACCATGTTGCTTTGCCTAAGATATTTCTGTCTTCAGAATGGTTTTCCGCAGAGGAAACAAATCAGCTATGTTGGGACGACATCAGGAGGATGACAACCTTCCAAATCATCAACCTGAGATGGTTGGAATTGGAACTGAACAGTTTGTCGGAGTGATGGCACAGTTGACTTAGGATATAAATGGTGGTGGTATCCATGCACGAGATCATCCAAATAAACCACAGAGGAACTTTTCAGTTATGGAACATTTCATGAGGCAACATCCATCATCATTCAGAAGATCATTTGACCCTGTGCAGGCTGAAAGGTGCATTAAAGAAACGGAGAAGATTTTTGATGTCATGGGGTGTTCAGAACATCAAAAGGTTAGTCTTGTTGTTTACCATTTTGATGGTGAAGCTGATCATTGGTGGTCGATGGTGAAAAATATCAGGGATAGTGATGAGATTGATGATATTCACTGGGAAGAATTCAAAGGTATGTTTCATGAGAAATATTTTCCTAAGGTGGTTCGTCTTAGGATTGAAAAATAATTCTTAGAATTGAGGCAGGAGGATGGCTCAGTGGCTACTTATGAAGCAAAGGTCACTCGATTGGAATGTTATGCTCCAAACTTTATATGTGATCTTAATAGTAAAATAAACCGTTTTTACTTGGGGTTAAAGCCAAAGTATCGATGGGCTTTAGCTTCTTATGAGTTCAAAAGTTATGAAAAACTTGTTCGATGTGCGAAGAAGGTGGAAATTGAGTTTGCTGATGATCAAGTGTTCTATGACAAAAAACAGAATAAGAGGTCCAGTTGACCGGAAAAAGGGAAGAATTCATCAAAGAAGCAAGGAGGTAAGAAAACCAAATATCCATCTTGTGATAAGTGTGGTAAAATGCATCCATAAGAATGTTTATCCATGTCTGGTAAGTTCTTTTGGGGTGGTAAGTCTGGTCATATTGCTCGTAACTGTAAGGAGGATGATCAAGCAGGCAATGAAAAGCCATCAGTAAGATGTTTTAAGTGTAATGAAATGGGTAATTATGCAAATGAGTGTCTAAAGATGAACTCAACTGGGGGAAAGCATCCAGACTACAAGAAGAAAGGGGTGGTGAAATCCTTTGAAACAACTTCAGTAGATGTTGGGCCATCGAATGAAGTGGTATTAGGTACACTGTTTGTTTGTTCAGATTAAGCCAATGTGTTGTTTGATTCAGGGTCTACACATTCTTTCATTTCTGAGAAGATTTCTAGTAAATTGGGAATTCCATCACAAGATATGAATCCTGAACTTATGGTAAAAACACCCGGGGGAAAATTTGATACAAAAAGGAATTATAAGAACCTTCCTAACCTTGTGTGTGGAAAGAATATACCAGAAAACCTTATTGTTTTGCCTCTAGTAGAGTTTGATGTTATTTTGGGAATGGATTGTCTTCTTGTTTATCATGCTAAGATTTACTGCAGAGCTAAAATGATTTCTTTTCAGAAAGATTTTCCGTTTCTGTACAAGAATGAACCCTTGATTTTGATAACAGATCAGGAAGTTGAGAAACTAGTAAAAGATGGAAATGAATGTTACCTAGAACATATTGTTGAAAATAAAGGAACAATTCAGATTAATGATGTTTCAGTGGTAAATGAGTATCTTGATGTTTTTCTTGATGAGTTTCCTGGTATTATTCATGATCAGGAAGTTGAATTTACTATTGACTTAGTTCCTGATTCTAAGCCAATTTCAAAACCCCGTTATCGAATAACTCAAGTTGAACTTTTAGATTTAAAGAAGCAATTGCAGGAGTTATTGGATAATGGTTCCATTCGACCTAGCACATCACCATGGGGTGCTCCTGTCTTGTCTGTTAAAATGATAGATGGCTCAATGAGACTTTGCATTGATTATAGAGTCTTGAATAATATTACTGTTAAGAACAAGTATCCTTTGCCTCATATCGATGATTTGTTTGATCATCTCTAGGGAGCTCAGTATTTTCTGAAGATTGACTTGAGGTCGGGGTACCATTAGTTGAAAGTAAAAGAAGAAGACGTTCCGAAGAATGCGTTCCGTAATAGATATGGCCATTATGAATTTGTAGTTATGACTTTTGGGTTAACCAATGCACCTGCTGTATTCATGGACCTTATGAATTGAATTTTCCATGAGTTCTTGGATATGTTTGTGGTTGTTTTCATCAATGATATTTTGGTGTTTTCTAAAAGTAAAGAGGAGCATGAAAGTCATTTAAGGGTTATCTTGCAAACCTTAGAAGAAAATAAACTATATAGAAAATTCAGAAAGAGTGAGTTTTGGTTAAAACAAATTTCTTTCTTGGGTCATATTGTTTCAAAATATGGCATAACTGTTGATCCTTCTAAAACAAAAGTTTTTGAAGAATGGCCAAGACCAACAAGTGTAACCGAGATCCGTAGTTTTCCTAGTTTGGCAGGTTACTATAGAAGTTTTGTTGAAAATTTTTCACGGTTATCTAGTCCAATGACTAAGCTAACTCGGAAGGGTGTTAAGTTCATCTGGACAAAAGAATGTGATGATTTTTTTCAGGAGTTGAAAAGACGATTGGTGAATGCTCCAGTTTTGGAACTTCCTTCCAGGAATGGTGAGTATGTTATATACAGTGATGCTTCATTGAAGGGACTTGGGTGTGTCTTTATGAAGAATGATCGGGTAATTGCATATGCTTCACGTCAATTGAAAACTCATGAGGTAAATTACCATACAAGAGATTTGGAATTAGCTGCTGTTGTTTTTGGTTTAAAAATTTCGAGGCATCATTTGTATGGAGTAAAGTGTGAAATATGTACTGATCACAAAATTTTAAAGTATATATTCACTCAGAACGAATTGAACATGAGAAAGAGGAGATGGCTGGAATTAATCAAGTATTATGATTTTACAATTCACTACCATCCGGTAAAATAAAATAAAGTGGATGATGCTTTGAGTCAAAAATTTAATGCTTTATTAACCATGCTATGTTTAGAACGAGATTCTTTGGTTTTTGATTTGATGAACTTTGGAATAGAAGTTTTTGGTGCAGGAAGTTCTTCTGTTTTGTTTCAAGTATCAGTGAGATCATCCCTATCAGACAGAATTAAGAAAGCACAGAGGGAAGACAATGAGTTGCAAAAAAAGGTAGAGCTGGTTCAAAAGGGTATGTTGTCTAAATTCAACATTGATAATGATTGTGTTTTGAGGTTTGGTAAGAGATTATGTGTGCCTTGTGATTCAAAGTTGAGGAATGGGTTGTTATGTGAGGCTCATAGTTCCCTGTTTTCAGTTCATCCTTGCAGTACTATGATGTACAGAGATCTGCGGGAGTATTACGGGTGGGATGAAATGAAAAGAGATATTGCTGATTTTACTGTGAGGTGTTTGACTTGTCAACAGGTTAAAGAAGAGCTGAACTTAATGAAAGGGATGCTTCAGCCTTTACCAGTGCCAGAGTGGAAATGTGAGAATATATCCATGGACTTCGTTGTGAGATTGCTGAAGACCCCTCGAGGTAATAATGCAATCTGGGTTATTGTTGATCGCTTGACTAAATCTGCTCATTTCCTTGTTATACGAGATACTTTTTCACTAGATCAACTTTCCCTTTTGTATCTTAAAGAGATATTCAGGTTACATGGAGTTCATCTCTCCATTGTTTCTGACCGTGATCCCAGGTTCACATCTAACTTTTGGAAAGGCCTTCAGAATTCCTTGGGTACTGAATTAAATTTTAGTACAGCTTTTCATCCTCAATCAGATGGGCAGTCAAAACAAACAATTCAGACCTTGGAGGATATTCTACGATCTTGTTCGATGGATTATCAGGGAAGTTGGGACCAACATCTTTCCTTGGTTTAGTTTTCTTATAATACCAGTTTTCATTCCAGTATACAGATGGAACCATTTGAGGCATTATATGGGAAGCGGTGCCGAACTCCAGCATTTTGGTATGAAGTGGGTGAAAGGAAGCTGATGGGACCAGAATTGGTAGAAGAGATGGCAGAAAAAGTTCAGTTGATTTAGAAACACATGAGAATAGCACGGAGCAGGCAGAAGAGTTATGCGGATAACCGGAGGAAGGATCTATCTTTCGAGGTAGGTGATCATGTTTTTCTCAAGGTTTCTCCAAGGAAATGTGTGATGCGATTTGGTAAGAAAGAAATGTGAGTCCAAGGTTCATTGGACCATATGAAATTCTGGAGAGAGATAAATCAGTTTCATACAAAGTGGATTTACCTCCGAGTTTATCTCAGGTACACAATATTTTTCATGTTTTGATGTTGAGGAAGTATATGCCAGATTCATCTCATGTTTCGAGTCGAGAGGTAGTTAAGCTGGAAGAGAACCTATCTTATGAAGAACAACCAGTCCAGATTCTTGACTGAAAAGAGAAAGTGTTGCGAAATAAGGTAATCCACCAGGTAAAGGGTTTGTGGAAAAACCATATGGTTGAAGAGGCAACATGGGAATCTGAAAATTCTATGAGGGATAAATACCCCCACTTATTTTGATAAGTGAGTAAAATTGTGAGGACGAAATTCCAAAAGGGGGGAAGGATGTAACATCCCAGGTAAATAAAGAATAAATAATTTTCATATTTATTAATATTTACGAATTAAATATTAATTTTACTTTAAAGGGGTTTCTATGTACGATAGCGTACCCGATACGCAACAAAGAGTTTCTTTGAAATCTTACGTTGCACTCTAATAATAAAATAATATTATTTTAAATGGTAGTTAATGCCTAGCTATTGTAATAGAGGGAACGAACAGAACTAACTACAAAATGATTTTATATGTTTGTCAAATATTTTTACTCTTTACAATAAATGTTAGAGGATTAAAAATGCAAATGAATCCAGTTTTTAAGTGTAAACATTCTAATATTATTTAAAAGGTCGATTAACCGCCTTTTGATGGAGAACCCCTTTTAAATCCACTTTTTGAAAATTTTATAAGATCTATTTTCCAAAATAAACATATTATTTATGATTGGGACATTGAAATTCACCTTAGGTTAATTTTTGGTATTTTTCTGACAATATTCATTTTTCAATGAATAGTGAAAAATACTGCATTTTACATCAAAACTGATTTTTCATATAATTTAATAATATGGTTATATTATCTTTTTAATTTGTTTTAAAGTGTAATTAGAATATATTTTTACCATGTAATTCAATTATGGTCATTGGGATTAATTTCACTTTGGAATTAGGCATGAACATGTGCCAAACTTTTCATAAATATTGTTTCTAAAAACCCGCTATTTGTTTTGACAACAGGAATTATTTTTAAATCAATTATTTCCATTTCTGTGTTCGGAATTTGGTAAAATGGATGAAATATTTGGAATAAGAAGGTCCAAATTATGTAATCAATACTCTTTTGTTTTTGGACATTATGAATAGTAACGACGGTAATTATCTTTAATTATCTTGATTAATGAGTAATCGAGTAGTTAAGGATAACAAAATAGTATCATAATAATAAAAAAATGACCACAAAATTTGTCCTAAAGATACTGTTTGACTCATTTCCGACCATGGGATGCCTTGTTCCAAACATGGGGGCCCCATGGAATCACTTTTGTGAGAAACTGAATTTTTATCTTTTTATTTTAAAAGAATGTTAAATGTAACAAAGAATGTATCACCTAAGTAAAATGTTTTTAATTTTGTCTACATAAATGATATTTTGGACTATAAATATTCATTGGAAAGATAAAAATATTTCTAACATCATTTTATTTTTTTATAATTTTTAGACTTTAAATAAATTAAATTATTTATGACATCATGATGATGCAGCCATGACCTCATTATTTAATGATTTAAAAAAATGGAAAGATAATGTAAAATCTAAAGCCTACACATGTCCAAAACCTATTGTATGGGTTTATTTTGAACCCTTATCATCTTATAGTGGAAACACATCAATGTGTGACCTTTAATATCCTAAACACATTCTAAAATAATTTAACATTTCCTTACTTTCCAAGAGTGCCCCTCCTCTCCTCTTATAAAAGGCCCTCACCTCTACCTCCTTACCCACACTTCCAAAGCCTTTGGCTCGGCCAAACCCTGCCCTTTTTGTCTCTACAAATCCCTATCTTACTCCTTGAAGCCTTACTTTGGGCATAATTCTTCCGAAGGAATCCTTTGAGCTCAGACCAAAGGGAGTTACCCAATTTTAAGGTAATGTCTTCACTTGAGTCCTTTTGTTTTATTTTGCTTCTCCAACCCCCTAAACTATTTTTATTCATTTATTTTGTAACAACTCCAGTATATTAAATATACTCGGATTTTGTTATAAGAAGGATTCAAGATACACTTACACACACCTACATCTAATGGTTAAAGAACATACTGTTTCTATGGATAGCGAATTTCTGCCCCCCAAAACGATGATTGTTCAACATTATTTTAACACCTTCAATGGTGGCCATTAAGATGACACAATATTTATATATGATATATAATATGTTTATGTTTTCCTTAAGCTTATGTATTTTTAATTTTGAGATTACCTTTATGGATTCCATTATAGGTAAACACGATAATTTCATTTGAGGAAGTGCGGACTACCGCCCCTCAAAGTGATGTGATTCGTTAATGCCATATGTGGGACGTATAAAGGATGGATTTAAAGTTATTATATATGATATTATACTGGAATTATAATATAACTCTATAAAATTATTATTTCTTCCCATTAAAGTCTGTGATATAAATGAAAGTAGCGTTCATGCGTACGTACGGCTTACCATCTCCATGAACGGTGCATTTCATTTCTTATCTCCAAATGTAATGTACTATTACACATACATATATATAATGGATATATATTATGTATGATACATCTAAATGATTAATATAATTCTGGAATTAAATTATACATACCTCTCATTTAGTATTAATTCCATTAATATGATATAGAAATGAAAGTAGTGTTCATGCGTACGTACGGCTTACCGTCTCAATGAACGGTGCATTTCATTTCTTAAACCTAAATGATTATGTGACATTATAAATACATGTATATGCTAGATATATATGATATATATGATATCCAAGTCCGGAATTTCATTCAGGATATAAAGAACCTTTGACCACACGAACAACATGTAATTGTAATAAGTCCACTTTCGACTTAGAAACCATATATCGACAAAACAAACATTTTTAACTTAAATGATTACATAATAACATGGCAATAAGTGATATAAAAGGAATAATGAACATGAAAAAGGATCCTAAGAAAATCGAAATAAACTCATGTTTATTATTCAAGACGTTAAAGAAAGATTGAGTCATGTCGGACCTGAGGTATGGTACTTCGTCTCAATATCCTTTCATTGAGGAATATTTCATTTTATACACAACTATATTTTATACGGTGTATAAACACCTTTTACTTTTACTTTTATACAAAAGGAATATTTTTCTACGAAGCGTTTTACTAAACGAAAAAGAGGAATGTTTCTTTTAACGTACGCGATGACAGTGACCTTTTCTGCCGCCGCGAGTATTATTTGGTCTTTGGCTTCCTCAACATGCCGTGATGTTTTTAAAATGAAAAAAATACCATATACTCTTTTATGTATTTTGGTATTGAAAATGGTTTTTATAATGGATTTTTTATGTCAATATATTTTAGTGATATATTGTGATCAAAGTGTGGAAATGTTTTCTTTCCATTATGTTTGTTTTATGTCTTATGATTTTATAATGGTACTTGGACATTTGATGGGTGGTTACGTGATAAACCATATGACGGGTGGTTCCGTGAATACCAAGACGGGTGGTTACGTTATAACCTCCAATGCATTGGGTATGGAAGTCGGTCGTATGACTATTCCATTAAGTATGTATGGAAGTTGTCTGTATGGATATTCCATTATGTGATATGTGTGGTGGTCGACCGTATGGTTATTCCACTTAAGTATGTTTATGTCCCAAGTTACCTTTACATGTTATGTGTTCTTTATATGGGTTTTATGTTAATCCATTTGTTACAAAGGGGTTATTAATGATATTTTATTCAGTGAAGAGTTTTTACTAATTCATGAAGGTGAAGGTATTACTTTGATAAAGTATACATGGTTTACTTGATGTTTGAAAAAATAATAGTTTTCATTCTTTGTGTATCCCTTACTGAGCTTTTTATGCTCACCCCTAGTTTTATTGAAATGTTTTTTCACAGGACATAATGTGAAATATGGTCAAGGATTATATCAAGGGAAAGTCATGCTATCTAAAACATGGAACTAGACATGTTTCTTTTTAAGTGTTTTTTATGGAAACTTAGTCTACATTGTAATCTTTTGAGATGTAACAGTTATGTTCTAATTCTCTTAAACTCTTAAACTGAAAAGATCCTCAATGTGAATTATTCATTTAATTCAATATTAAGTAAGGTTTAAGGCCGGGGCCTTATAAAAAATGTGGTTAAATAAATTAAATTAATATTTATACATTAATTTTTCATATATTTTCCTTGAATCATATTATATAAACTAGATAAATGTTTTATTAAATTTTTCCCCAAAATAATTGGATATGAATTATATTTAATTATTTTATTCATCTAATTGAATTTATTAACTTGTAAAAATGGTTTTAGATTAAATTAATGGCTTTTACCAAAATATTTTCTTTCATGATTCACCATTTAGAAAGGTTTTTATTTATTATTATAGATCAAGATTATATTATATAATTAAAATGAGGTGTTATGGGCCAAAAAAAGGATAACAGATATGTTTTTTGATATATTCCACTTTTATTAGAAAATGTTTTGGGAAAAATATTCTATTATTAGGAGGGTTCCAAATATATGCACAAATCTATGTTATGAGGAACCACTACCTAGTTTATTCCCTCTATGTCGTGATGAAACACCAACTACGAAGAATATTTCATGACGGAAAACTGATTAGCTCTATTGTGGAAAATGAACTAGTTTTTATTAATACGTGATCGCATAGCCCATAAAGTTTTATTTATTTATTTTATATGATAATAATTATGGTTATGATGACATATCCTATTAGTGTGTTGATTCATATAAACTATAACTTAATTATATATGCATGTTTCACTAATTAAATGTTTTGGTTTTTTTTCCAAATTAATTACTGTTATGTTTTACCCTATGGAATAATGTTTTTCTATATAGAAAAATAACATGCTTACATTGAAATGCTATGAATAAATTTCATTTTCGAAATAAGATTGTTTTATTTAATGATCAAAATGGAATTTTCATAATTTATATCATAGAATTGAATATAAATTAAAAAAATTAAATCATATATAATATTTTTTATTGTCATATTTTTATTTCATTTTCACCATAAATGTAAAACAACATATTTTTTAATATTTTTTATTAATAATTATAATTATTTTTAGAACATCTCATACATAAACCATTAGTCTAAATGTACTATAATATTGAATATAATTATAAAATAACCATTAAATTGGTTGGTATGAATAAAAAACTATATTATGTGAATATGTATGATTTCGAAATATGTAATGTAAATTAATTTGTAATCAATTGGGAAAAATTGAAAATAAATGTCATTTATAAGAAAAAGAAATGTTTTTCTAAAAAATCTATATTTATATACGATATATGTGGTTTTAATAAATTAAATAAATAAATATAATTTAATTATTTCAATTAAATGTATATATTATATATCCAATCAATTTTTTGATATTAATTTAATGTGTTTGTTTTCCATAAGATTGTAATAAATCCATTTTTATGCTCAAAACATTATTTTTCTAAAAAATACTTTTCATTCAATATTAATCATTTAATTTTAAAATGATTTGGTACAACTTCTAGAAATTTTATTATAGAAAATGTATTAAATATTATTAATTATTATATAAAAGGTTAGGGAATATCACATATTATTTTTAGTTATTCTAAATAGTAAATGTTTTAAAATTTATCACCCTGGTAAATGTTTAATCGGGATAACCTGGGTTAAAAAAATGTTTAGGTTACCATTTTTCATATTAATTCTTATTGGATAAGGGACTTAAACCATTATCCCATTTTCTCAGAATCAAATTTTTAAGGGACACTACCCCCATATTAATGACCTATACTATTTTTAGAGCAACATAATATACCAACTGTCACTTTATTATATTTTAATATATCTTATGGATATGAATAGTAATTAATACATGTTTTTAATAAATATATTTACTTATTTTGAAGAAAATGAAATTATTTTCCTGATAGTAATTTATTTCTAATTTTTATTAATTATATATTTACCATAGATTATTACGCAATGCTAAAAATGTATTTCTTCACCAAATAAGAAAAAATAAATTATTTTATAAAAAATAAAATTAATATAATTTGATTGAGTTATAGTTATACATGAGTTATATAGAATAATGTAACATATTACTGTTTGGTTAATGGATTATATTTGAATTCTCTCTTATTGTTGGTGTCTTTTGTTCCATATTAAATGAAAATTTTCAAGAATGACATTAATGATATTATATGAATATAATATTTTATTAAATTATAAAAAAATCATAAAAATATATTATAATGGATGAAGGTGGAAAATAAATGTTCAAAAATATTATTCCGTATCCATTTCGGGGAAAAATGTAACCATGTATCTAAAAATATAAACTTTTTTGATGAATAAATTAATTATTGGTGTTAAGTATACAGTCTGTCAACCAAGCGGTTAATAAGAAATTAAAGGATTAAAATTAAACCATAACATATCGAAATTGAAATATATATTGTTATTTCAATCTTATTCTATTTTTATGTAAAAATCCTTATATTTGGAATCATTTTCCTTGATTATTAATTAGTTATGTTCAAATATATATTTGTAATTCTATGTGTGTCCATCCACTCTATAAGAAAAGGATAACCATTCTTTCTCTTCACTAAACCAATTTTACCCATTTATCATGACCACCCTACTCAACAACCATAAAAGATTCCATCCCCATGATTTGGAGTTTTTTCTGTTCTTAAAAAACCATTCCAGGGGTCCTAAAGAAAGGATATAGTATAGGTATACATATTAATATGAGGTTATAGAAACATTCAAAGTAAGTGAAACCTAGGTAATGGTTTTATAATACAATCTCATTGTTTTTCAGGATTGTTGATGATTAAAATTAAAATTTCAAAATTTAATGATCTGACCCTCAATAATATCACTAATTTTTTGATCCACGTGTTATTTTTATAGAATATATATTTTCCTTTCATTTTCCTTTCTTCGTGTACTCAGGAGACTGACAGTTTGTTTTTAAGTAAAATATATATCATTCATATCTTCAGTTGATAGAAATTTTCCTTCCATACCTATTATTTCACTAAAATATTTTAATTATTATTTTACTTAATTTATATTACTATTGAAATTAATTTTTTCAAATATTTAATTTGAAAAAAAATTTACAAAAACAATCTTCTTAGTATTTTTTCTAAATATAGTACTTTTTGAATTTTCAATGAAAATGGGATAGATTTATTTGTTTAATCATACACGGAATGAATGTAATTTATTGAAATCATAGATGATTGATGAGTTGAGGGATACATTAAACCATTAAAATGTCCATTTAAATGAAAATTTACTTATTAATGTTTAAGAAAATTTCTTATTTTTTTAAAAAAATAAAATTTAAAAGTTATTGTCATAATGAAATTTTTCGGATAACTTTTAAATGAATTTAAATCAATAATAACATCCTTGATGTGAATAATTATTTAATGGGGATTTCATATAGTGATACTATGCTTAATATTTCTTTAAATGGTTTATTATTGAGATATAAAGATCATTATGTGTGAATTCTCAACCAGTGTTCCACTAAACAGTGCCACTAACCGGTTGGCCACATGCCCTCAAGCGTGCATCCCCATATGCCAGAGGGTGCCGACTAGAAACAAGGGTCATGTAAGTAAGTCATGGAGACACTAAACAATATTTTTTCAGAATCAAAACACCAACAGATGAAAACAACTATAACTAAGTGAATAACTGTATAAATTTTGATAATAATACCCTTTCATATGATAGGAAAACAATAAAATACAATACATAACAGGAAGGTGAAACATGATATGATAATTCAAGTGTCAAGTGTTTAAAATGAAACTAAAATTAAAGAAACAATGACATCCAAGCGGGTCCCAAACCATGTTTGGTTCTCTCTCCCCTGATCCAATTCCAAATAACAACTTATCCCAGGTCATTGTCCTTATCTTGTCCTGAAACAAAAAGGTCTACATAGGTGCGGATTAGGAGGCCTGAATAGGGTGTTAGTAAGAATTAGTAGGCCACCACCAACAGTGTCTAGAACAAGTCCAGTCAAATGATAGTGTATTCTGTTTTATAAATCAATAAATACAATGCATAATTAAATAGTTATCACATTGTAATTTAATCATTAATCATCATGATAGTCTCAGTTTCAATTCACATTTCCCATTTAAATTATCATTCGTTGTTATCATTCATTTGGTACATGTCTTCAGTCCTAGCACCCCAAAATCTCATTATGTGTAGGTATTCATGCCTAGCACCCCATATATCAAGCTTGGATAACTATTTGAGAGTAACTCCATGTCCAAGTCCCAACTAATAATTGTTCTATAACACCATGTATTGCACCCCATATCTCATTTAATTTAAGTATTCATGCCTTTCACAACAAAATATGAGTGATTTAATCATTTTTTAATTCACAAGAATTAACCACATCATTAATTTACTAATCCAATGTTTAGTTAAACATTTCACAGGTCATTAGATGACTAAAAAATTAACTAAACACATATACCATTAATTAATTCATCAGTTAATTAGTCAATCAACATAACTATCATTCCATAATTAATTCATTTACATTAATTATCCATATAAAATCACAAGTTTTCTTAATTAATTCTCACAATTAAATATCTTACATATCCAAACATCATTTCATAATTAATTTACACTAATTAATTATCTTATCAAAATTAATTGAATATTCAAATACAATATCACTACCCATAACCAATCTCCAAAATAAATATCTATTTGTTCGACCCCCCTTTGTTTGTTCTATGATTCAATTATCAATTCGTCACTAAGCCAATCGCAATTAAACTCCACATTCCTAATTACTCCCATTTTGGAAATTAATCATCAATGGAATCTTAAAAATTCATAAACTCATATTCACATTTAAATTCCATGACTATGGGAGTTTGATTTAGTCCACCTATCTCAGTATATTGATAGATGTTATCCCAAAAGATTTCCCCAAAATATAAGGGGCACAACATCGTCGATCAATCTTTGAATCTAATTCCATAAGCCAAAATTTAGATCAAAAGAATCAAGATCTTGAAAATCTATATCTAGATCTAAAATCCTAGATATAGATATCAACTCATAGCTTCAGATCCCTAGAAATAGTGGTGATAATCCATGAATAGATCATGGAAGGATAGAGGAAATACTGGGAGATGTAATGAGATAAAATCCACTTATCGAGAAGAGAGTAGATATTCTATCCAGGCTTTTGAACTCAAAGAATGAGGTTCAAATCACCTTGTAATACCTCTATAAGGCTCTAGGATCACCTAAAATTTGGAAAACCCAATCCAAGGTCGAAATATGGGAGTCTCAGGGGGGTCGGGTGGTTTTAAAAATGATTTTTGGATTATTTAATTTGTGTGCATGGTTTCCTGGGAAGGTGTGAAGACTTGTGGAAAACCGTGTTCCGACCATGAAGACCTATGGTTCAAGTTTGACATGGTAGGTAAGGTTTGGTCACATGGTTTGAAAAACCGTGTGCAAGTTGTGTAGACCTCTCTATCCATTTTCACATGGTTGAAAAAGTTTGGTTGAACGATATGTCTAACCATGTGCAAACCATTCACAACCAACTATTTGTATGTTTTTTATAAAAAACACCCATAATCACCCAAATCCATTACTCTAAAACAATGGTACTTAAAATCCTAAAAATGTAAATGAAATGTTTCCCAATATGACTCCATAATGTCAGAGATCTTACCATCTACCCACCTTATAATAGATCGTCCCAGAATTTCACTCCCAAACTTCTCTAAGATTACAAGACAAAAAGATTGGTCCATTGAGCCTTTCTATTTGCTTCCTATTCCCATGATTCCTGTTGAATACTTCCATGTTACCATAACATAAGAACTAATGACCCCATCATTCCATGTAACACATTCTATCTATGACCCATCAGAAGGATCATATGATTCTCAAATGACACGTCTATATCATGGTCAACCTATTCCTTATCAATCTTATTAGTAGTGTTAGGTTGATACCTCTATAGAAATGACACAAGTAAACCATCATTCATAGTTCTGAATTTATGTGGAAGGGCTAATCAGTACATCACTAGCCTGATTCTCTCCAGTACCTCAAACGGTCATATAAACCAGGGCTCCAACATGCCCTGCCTCTATATCATGTGGTGACCCAATCTTGGTGACACCTGATGGAATACATGATTTCCCTCTATAAACTCTATGAGTCACCTCTTTCTATTATCATAAAACTTCCTCCTACAATGAGATGTAACCATACATTTCTGAATCAACTAGACTTGCTCTAATTTCTCTAGAACAAGACCCTATCCAAACTTCTCTGACTCACCCACCTCTAACAAACATAGAAGTGACCTACAAGGTATTCCATATTATTCCTCATGTGGTTCCTTCTCTATATATTTCTGATAACTATTGTTCTAAGATTACTAAACTAAAACCAAGTTAATCTCCCCAAAACCACCAAATTCAAGCACTCATGCTTGCAACATATCCTCTAACACATGTGTGATACACTTGGACTACCAATCTGTTTGTGGGTTGAAGTTCGTACTTAACAAAACCACTATTTCAAGTTACTTCTGTAAACCCTTCCAGATTTGTTATGTAATGCATGAATCATCATATGAAAGTATTTTTCGGTGTACCCCATGAAAATGATTTATCTTACATACATACAGTTATCCCAAATGTTCTACAGTAATGGGTTCCCTGAAAGGTAGGAAATGTGCTACATTCATTAGTCGTTCCACGAAGAACCAAATATCACCATTCTTCTTAATAATATTTAGATTTCCTACTATGAAATTCATTTTCACATCTTCCAACTTCCATTCTAGAATATATAATGACTACAATAGGCCTCCAGGTCATTGATGCTCTGGCATCACCTGCTGATAGGTGAATCATATTGTAACGAACCCAACTATGTCCTTTTTCTTTCCTGGACACCAAAACAATCATCGAAGTTCATGGTACATTTTTCCCACTACAGGATGTACTGACTACATTGAGGTACAAAATTATCGCATGAGTTCCTCTCTCATACTCATAGGCACAACAACCTCATTTTCACATAGATGATTTCATTCTCATATATTATCTTGTCTGAAGGTGTCTCCCCACCTTCAAGGATTTTCATTTAGGCTAAACACTTGGGATCCTCATAATTATTATTCTTGATCCATGTCAAAGTTTCGACTCCATTGCTATAAAAACTAGAGTCATCCTCTCCTAACTCTCCCGAACAACCACATGCATTTCCAATAGAAAAGTCATCATCTTCAACTCTTCACTTGCCTCATGTACCAACTCAATCTATGTTTACATTATCAAGGTATTAGTCACACTATTCCTTTTCTGAGGTGTATATGTCCATTAAATATCAAAGGAATGCTTATACTCTACCCATATTTTCTGCCAAAGATTCAAGTCACTCTGTGAAAATATATACTTCATGATTTTGTATCCGTAAAAACTGTAAACTTTTCACCCAAAAGACTATGTCAGCAATTGTTAATAGCTTAGACCACTACAACAAACTCAATGTCACGCATAGGGTAATTACATTCATGTGACCTCTACTGCCCATAAAAATAAGAAACAAATCATTCCCCTTGCATCAAAATAGCTCTGAGTCCGATCCTAAAAGAATCACAATACAGTGTGTACTCCTCACCTGACTTAGGTAAGATAAAAATTGGTGCCGATGTCAAGTGTTACAGCAACTCATGGAATGCATTCTCACATTATACTATCCAATCAATCTTTTCCCCATTCATTTTCAAACATGAATGTGGTGCATCCAATTAGGAAACGTCCTGGATAAAACTCCTTTAATAACTAGTTAATCCCAAAATTCTTCAGATATCAATAAAAATTATTGCCCTATTCCCAATAAACCACATCCTGCACTTTTTCTAGCTCCACTACCACACTATCATCTATAATGATGTTCCTCAAATATTGAACCTGGTCAATACCAAACTGACATTTAGATAGCATGGAAAATATTCAATGCTCTCTTAGTGTACCGATGTTTTTTTAAGATGTTGGGAATGATCGTCAAGATTCATAGAGTACACCAATATTTCATCCACAAACACCATCACAAACTGATCTATATATAGATAAAAGGCCATTTTCATTAAGACCATGAATAGAGATGGAGCATTTTTATACCCATATGGAATTTCAAAAAACAACTAACGGCCATACCTGCTTCTGAAAGTAGTTCTTCGAATATCAGAAGTCTGAAATCTCACCTGATGTAAACCATATCTCTAGACGATATTGGATAAAACAAAATCCACCATCAGTTGGTCAAATAGATAAGAGATAGACGAAAGAGGATATCTGTTCTTCACGATCATTTTATTCAACTTTTGTTAATAAACACACAAGCGTAAACTCATGTGTTCTATCTTTGCAAAAACAAATGATGATCCCCAAGGCAATGTACTTGGATGGATAAACATATTATCATATAAATCCTCCAACTACATTTTGATCTCTTGAAACATAGTCGGTCCCATTTTTTAATGTGGAATGGATACTAACTTATCCCCAAACAAGATCTCAATAGTGAATTCCACATCTCTCTCAGGTGGCATATGAGAAAAAAATTCAAAAAATAAATCCTATAATAATTCTAATATTGGTGGAAGGAAATCATTCCTACCACTCCCATCTTCTAGCTAGAGACTAGAGTCATGGTTTGTGATCTCTCCCAGTAGCTGAGTAATTCCCCTAGCTCATGCTTCATGGATATCCTATTATCCATGATGAACATGATGATCACCCTTAAGAGATACAAATATCACTCTTCTACGATAACAATTTATGTGGCATCGGTATGCGACTATCCATTACATACACTTAATATAGTCAAATACCATTATAACATGGAAATAGTTATCCCAATGAAAATGATACTCTCGGATCTCTTGTGATCATCCCTTGCATAGACAAATATCCCAAAACTGTTTTCCCAACGTTGTATCCATATTCATCACGCCGCCTACGGACTCCACCTCGAAGCAAAAACCATTAAAAATATTTTCAAATATAAAGGAATGAGATTCACCCATATCGAACAAGAAAATAGCTAAATTAGATGAAAATAAAATTGCATCTCTCACTATGGATGAAACAACCTCGCTCCATATATGAATAGGCTGTATTGCATGTAACTTTCATATACTTCTTCTATTTGGCATCGTACGACTCCCCGGAGTATAACCACTCTACTGATATAGGTGCTCATTCCCTAAATCACAAATTCTACTTCCTCTATCGCCTATCTTAGTTGAATCCTAGCAGCCATACCTACATGGTGTAGAAGGCCCCCTTCCCACAATCTGACTCTGAGAAGCTACTCTCTCAGCACTAGCTTCAAACATATTCCTAAATAGTGTCTATTGGTGCCCCATCTTGCAACAAAACTGGCACTCCACTTATGGTCGAGGAAAATGTGTATGATAGAGTCCCTGACTCCCATAGTGGTGGAAAGGCACATGAGTAAGATCTGGTGAAACTGTTCCTCCTGACTATCCAACTTACTTTCCACCGTACTGATTATGGTTCTAATAATGATGCTTTCTAAACTTGAAAGGAACACTCCCTGATCATCTAGTGATAGCCACCTATCATGTAATGGAAGCCTGCTTCAGGTTCTCCTCGTAATTGAGATCCTAATTGACCACTTCTGTGAGTTTCATTAACCTAAATATATTTACATGGGATTTAATTTCACACCTAAGAACGTCCGGAAATTGATTTTCTAATGAAGCAGCATATGCCACCAAATCTAGTGGAAAAACGCTGTAAATCCTTGAAATATTCAGTGTATTACATTATTGGAATGTTTCGTTGAGTCAAATTCATATACTTTGAAGCCTTCTCTTATATCAATGTCTCTAGATAGAAGTTCTCCAAGAACATCAATAGAACGTCCTTCCACAATTTACCATCAGTCTGTCAAACTACTACCTGAATGTCCCGCAAATGCATTGTTGACCCCCATAGCATATAAGTACCAAATTAATCCTCCTCCCATCCGGAGTCTCTAAATGTTCAAGTATCGTGTCTATGGATTCAATACAGAATTCAACTCCCTCAAGTCCACCCTCTCTAGTAAATGTAGTATGGTGTTATAGCTGGAACTCCCTTTTCAATTCAGACATTCTTTTCAGAACATTCCCTGGGTCTTTCTCTATGAATTTCATGAAATGAGAAAATTTCTCTCAGAACTATTCCTCTTCCCCTCAGATTTTACCTGTTGTGCCTCAAGGTCCCTATCTGGATGTTTGTTTTGGCACATACCCCTTGGTCTCTCCCTCAATAGGAATCATGGAAACATATCTCTACATAGAAAAATACAGATCATAGGTATCATTACATAAAATGATAACATTTATATAATAGGAGAAACTCTCAAAACAATTTTCAACTTGTCATTTTTTTTCTTTTCCTTTACACATAGTCAACACCGAGGCCGGATCACTACCCTTAACCATCATACATTATGCTCTTGGTTAGAAAGGGAACATAAATTCTACTTAATTATTTCAACCACTAATTAATCACATTATCTCAAATTAATTAATTAGTTAATCATACTCATTTTATCAATCTAAATTATTATTAGAAAATAATTTATTCTCTTCATTAATCATTACTTCAATCTCACAACAAGGATAAATAGTTAAATTTCAAAAATATACCAATAACCCTTTTTTCCATGAGTGCCAAGAATGAATCATGTGACTACAACCCCGATTTACTCAAATAATGCATGAAAACTCAAGTATTGTGCCTCATTATGCCGTGAACCAAATTCAATAACTGTCAAAAAAATTATCACACCATTACACAACTGCATCACCCTAGGTGAAATAATATATAACTATAACATGAAACAATAATCACAACAATCCCACCATAAGAACACAGATTTTCCCCGATTCATTGGATTGCAACTCCCATGCCTGAGTTCATTACCAAGACTTGACTCTTCTCAGTCTCATTTATACCATTACAAAAATAGTACAAAAAAATAAGAATGAAATAAAAAACCCTCTAATACAACTTTTTGAAGTCTTGACCTGGGTTCCTCTAAATAGTGCCCCAATCTAGTTGGTCACATGCCCTCCAGCATGCCTCCCCGTATTCTAGAGGGTACTGACTAGTAGTAAGGGTCTGGTAAGATTGTCATGGGGAGACTATATCCTATTTTCATAGAACCAAAACACAAATGAAATAAAAAACATTAACCAAGTGTAGAAGTGTATAAATAACCAGTATAATACCATGTATTATGATAGTCAAACAAGAAAATTCAATAAACTACTGTAAGGTAGAACATACTATGAAAATGCAAGTGTCATGTGTCTACAATACAACTATAAGTAAAGACATATTGACTCCTAAGTGGGTCCTAACCCACTTTTGGTTCCTTCTCCCATGCTCCAATCCCAAACAACAACCTACCCTGGGGCCTTTCTCTTATCCTACCCTACAACAACAAAGTCTATTTGGGTGCCGATCAGGTGGCCTAAATTGGGTGTGTGTACGACTCAGTAGGCCACCACCAAGAGAGTCTAAAAAATTCCAGTAAAATCATAGTGTATGTAGTTTTATAAGGCAATAAAAAAAATTCATAATTAAATAATTATCACATTGTAATTTATTATTTACTCATCAAATTAGGCCCAGTTATAATCAAGTTTCCCATTTGAATCATTGTTCATTATTATCATTTATTCAATGTGGGTCATCATGCCTAGCATCCCAAAATCGGATTCAGCGTACATCGTCATGCCTATCACCCAATATCTTATTTGGGGTAGGTTTTAATGACTGACACCCCATATCTCTATCTTGGATAACTATTGTTGAGGAATTCCATGTCCATATCCCAACTTCTAATCATTCTAGAATGCCATGTATAGAACCCCATATCTCATTCGGTGTAGGTTTTCATGCTTAGTACCCCAAAATCTCATCCATTTAATCATTATTTAATTCACAAGAATTAACCACATCATTACATTACTAATCCAGTGATTAGTTAGAAATTTAAATATTATTTAGTTAACTCAATAATAAACTATTCACATAACCCATTAATTAATTAATCAATTAATTAATGAATCAAAAAAATTCTCTTTCCGTAATTAATTCTGTAACACCTCGACCCTAGTTCCCCAGATTCGATGCATTGATACATAAAATTGGAATGATCACAATATATCATGACCCAAAAGGTCATTTAGTTTAGTATCCGTGAAATTACTAGATACATACATAATTTTTACGTTACATTATCAACTAAAAAAAATAATATTTTGTCTCCTTTTAACACTCTTATATCCCTTAGCCTATTATTGTAGGTCAGTCATAATTTACTTCATCACAACCTCGGAAAAATAAAACATAAGAAAGGGTGAGCTCAAATGCTCAGTAAGGATAAAAATATTGTAGAAACAATCATAAATAATCATAATTGATTAAGGCAATGTGTAATAATAAAACATAAGCCTTTTAAACATAAAATTAAGAATAATATGGAAAAATATAAATCAAATAATGAAATTTACGTATTAAAATGGATATTCTACTAGTCTAATAATCACACGTAATATCAATAGCTAATTTCATAATTATGGAATGTATATTGTTGGACATCATAACCACATCGTCAAGGCCTCGTTCCAATACTACAAATAACATTTTGTCTAGGCATTGTGCCAAGACACAAGATTGTCTCATGAGACCAACTGATGCATCTATGAGCTATAGCGAGATCCACCCATCACATACTACGTCCAATGCATTCCTCATATGAAACTTTTGACTCATAACATAAACCTTCATATTAAAATTGGCATACGAAATTTCAATATATTAACCACAACCCATGAATGGAATAAAAATCAAACATCCACAATTTTACAGAACTCATTAAATACAATATGGAAGATTGTATCTACATCAATCATGAATAACTAAAGATGTTTACATAGACAAAAATAATCAGTAAAACTATTTGAGAGTAAAATCCCCTTTTTATTGAATCCATTTAAAAGTCTCATTGTTTATCAAGATGTTGTTAAAAATACATTTTTGAATCAATGTGTCACATGACTCTTTGAATCATTAATATGGTTGTTTAATTTTAAATCTTCATGTCAATATAAATAAATAATTAAAACCATTTTTAAAACATGGAAATTTATGAGAATATTTCAGAGAAATAAATCCATAAATCATTTAAAATGATAATTTAGTTAGAGTTCCTAACCAAAAGAGATAAATTTGAATACAAATAATTGAGGTAATTTAAAATTGATAATATCATGATAATAAAGGTATTCCTGATATAATATGTCAAAGTACAGTATATACACCATATAAAAGTGAATTGGTACATACCAACAACGAAGTCTAAATAGAATGTAAATTGAGATTAAATCCATTATAAAGACAATATCTTTTGCATAAGGATAAATAAATGCCATATTTATGTGTGGAAAATATAAATAAACTAAATATGATTGGATATTCAATGTAAAACAATCATAGGAAATTCACAAATGTTCATGTAACAACACCACCAATGACTGAGATTTTTAACTCAATGAATAGAAATTTAGTTATGATTACTCTTATCAAGTTCGTATCGATGACTTGGGAATTAATAAATAGTGTGATTATATGTATCAAAAGTATATCCACACAAAGGGGAGTGTAAATTACTACATAAATAAATAAATATATATTTCACACATTATCTTGGACTAAAATAATCAATTATGTTTGCGTAAATCCTAATAAGTGGAAATCGAAATTAGAAATTCCCTTACCAATTTGGTGACTTACGAATCATAAACCCCATGAAATAAATATCATACAATGAAAATTTAATTACCCATAAATTAATTTATAATACACAATGAATACAATCATGGTCAATACATACACCACACAAAATAAAATAGGGGCAATATAGAATGAATCTCATAGAAATAAAAAGTGAGATGAAAACCTTGTACCTTGTACTTTTCCTTAGCCGAAGGTACATTAAACTCCTGTATAATAGTTAAATAATTTTTATTAAATTTTAAAAGAAACACATAGATAAATATGATATCATATAAGATCTTATACTATTTCTTAGTTAATAATATTTTAGTAGTATCATTGTTTTGTGTGTTAACTGATTCATTTTCCATTATATGTTTTGTTATGTAAGACATGTTTGTTCTGGATAGGATGTATTTGATTAATATCTAGAATTATATTTACTTCTCAAAAATTAATTTTAATCATAAAATGGAAATTATTGTTTAATAGTTATGATGGGGAATGAATCTCATCGCGTTCGTGGAGACGGTAATCCATACGTACGCATGAGAGAAAATAACATTCAATTGAAAGTGAAATCATATATAATTGGATGTTATGTAATATATAAAGAACCATTAACATGTTATATTTATTATTTAAATCAATTATACATCATTATTATACCCATCCAAATGACGATGTGTTGAAAGACAACTACACCACGACGCGGAGACGGTAAGCCGTACGTACGCACGTGTGGTGACATTGTCATTAATAGAATGGAAAAAATAATGAATATGGTTATAAGATATTATTAATAACATAAAAGTATATAGAAGGTACTGTAGTTATTATTTTGGTATGGAAAAACAAAGAAAAATGATGTGGAAAATGAAGATAACATTGAAAGAGGTGATGAAATTAATACCTCTTCTTCATGTTCTTCCTTTTGATTTGATAAAAAGGTATCCTTAAAATAGATTTATGATCAAAGTAAGAACACTAGGATGAATTTAGGGTAGTTGGGACAATATTTGGTAGGTTTTGGCCAAGCTAAATGGCTTTGGAAGTGTGACATTAATATAAGGGGAATTTCCCTTTTATAAGAGAGGTGAGGGTCATTTTAGAAAAAACATGAAATATTATTTTATTATAAATACATTATGAGTCTCTAATGGCTCAAAATGGTTTCAGATAGGCCTTATGATCAAAGTAAGAACAATAGGATGAATTTAGTTCACCATATTCTCTAATGGATCCAAATGGTTTCAGATAGGTTTCAAATAAGTTTAGTTCACCATATTAACCTTTCAGATAGGTTTAGTTCACCATATTATTTTATTATAAATTCATTCTCATTAATTTTAGAAAAAACAAGAAATATTATTTTATTTGGTAGGGTACGGGTTGAAAAAGTATCAACCAATATGTTTTATATAGGTTTAGTTCACCATATTAACTTTAACATTTTTATTTAACTCTTAGTAAAATAGTTAGTCATTTACCATGTCTCCTTGTATTTTTATATTATATGGTTAATAAATATACTATAAACAGAACAGAGAACCAAAAAAGGTTCATTAATAACATATATATCATTATATAATTCCTTTGGATGAACATTGTATTTTTAGGAATATTATGTAATTTAATAAAATATTATTTCTTTTAAAAACTATATAATGTCAAAATTTGACACTATTTAGTATTTCGTTTTTGATAAATTCATATCAACTTGATTACATCGAACACAATTAATTAAATAAACCCTAACTTGTAATATTAAACTATAAAATTATTTGAATTCCTTAAAATTCTCAATTTACATTTAATTTAATATTTATAATATCAATTATTTAATCATTCATTAATTAGTTAATTACTGAATCATCATTATGTCATAAATAAATTTAATTATTTAATGACTAAATTTTTCAAATAAAAGATCATTATGTAGGAAATATTTTTATATTTTTAATGAATATTTATATTATAATTTATCTTATGTATAACATCATATTAAATAGGGTTTAGTTATTAAACAATGAATTTTACACTTTTAACTATTTTATAAATAAAATAATAATAAATGTCCAAATCTAATCCATGTGGATCCAAAGGATCAAATTTTAAACCTATGGATGATTCTGGTCGAAATAAACTTATCCAATAGAATTAGGACATGTTTTATGGTAATTATAATATCATTTTAACAATTAATTTCAGTATTTACTTTTAACAGTGGTAAATAAAATTTAAATATTACTATTCGCTAGAAATTATTTTCATCTTATTCAACTAAATTTTACTTAATGATTACAATTGTGTCTCTTATATTTTTAAAATTAAAATCTCATATGTGGTAAAATTATGTTTTATGAAAATTTTCTAATGTGCCTATAAGTTGGGTAAAAGACGTTAAAACATTCAATAAAATTTTATACATCTAATTTTATTAAAAAATGTCTCCAATTAATTACATTAAACTTATATATGTAATATATATCTATTTTTACATAAAACAAATTTAAATAAAATAAATAATTAGTTAAGTAAAAAATTCAGTTTAAAACAATAACGCAGTGTTTTCACTATTAATCAAAAATTGTATGTTTTCAGAAAAATACCAAAAATTCACCCTAATATAATTTTTATAATATTATTTCAAAAAATAAGTCTATTTTACAAAATTTAAAACATAGATGTTTCATTAATTAATTAAAAATTAATTCCCATCGCCAAAACCATGAAGCGTGTTTTTTTTAAAAAGTATCAATGATCAAAATAATGGCATGTGTTTATGTCCAATTTAAATGTGAATTTACTTATAATGACCTAAATTTTATTAAATGATAAAAAATAATCTAATTATTCTTCAAAATCCGTCAAATTTATAATTTAACACTATAACTTATATTGGTTAAAAAAGTTGTTTTCAATTAAAATTTAGTATTTTTCACTATTCACCAAAATATGAAAGTTATCAGAAAAACACCAAATATTTATCAAAACTAAATATTTATGTCTCTTTTTTAAAGAAGTTGTTTATTTTGTCAAATTTAATATATAAAAGTGTCAAATATTTGATTTAAAAATCGTTCTCCATTAAAAGGTGGAAAAATAACATTTTTGAAGAAAACTTCCATTATATGAAAAATTGAATTTATTCTTATGTAATTTCTAAGAAACAGATAATATGGATGTTAAAATTATATGGAATATATTAAATTCAAATTTTATTTAATACTATTCATAACCACATTTTGAATAGCATGTTTGGTAAGTATTAGTGCGCTTGAACTCGGTGTTGTGTGTAGTGAAAGCTATTGAATTACTTTAAAGAAATAATGTACTATGAAATATTGGTGTTTAACATTTTTCCCCCATTTTGTAAATTGCGTCCTTTGTATTTTAAAATTGGTCTTGGTAACTTCATTGAAAGTCCCACATCCGAAAAAGAGTTTATAAATCAATCACTATAAATGAAATAATTATAAGTTCAATGTTCAACCAAGATAACCCATACATGGATTCTATATAGGAAGACATGGATATATAATATAAACTAAATTTAAAATTCTGATTGACAGTTATATAAAACATGATCAAGAGAATGTTAACAACAAGAAAACCAAAGACTTGGTATGGGTTAAATGGTCATGATTTCCATGTAGGAAAAGTAAACGGACACGGTTTGTTGTTTTAAGTTCCATTTCAAAAAGTTGAGAAATTTATTTATGAGATTGACTAAGAAAATAATGAAATATACATAATTTTCAAGTATAGTTTCATCCATTAATATAATTCTACCACTAACTCATATTTTCTCCAAAACGATGAGTATTCAAGATGCCATGGTCACACCTAATGTGCTAGAACCAACTTCTAGAGAATCACATAATCCTCAATAGATGAACAATATATTTCCTTTGTCATTAGTCATTAACCAGAACCCAAATGGTTATAATATGATCCGATGATATCGAAAAATGATAATCCTTTATAGAAATAAATACTACTCTTAATATCTCAAATTTAAAAAAATACCCATTATTCAACAAAGACCATTCCAAAAAATTTGTCCTTTAAATTATTCAAAATAATCCAAACTTTTTTTGGAACCCAAAATTTATAAGGATTTGATCACATAGTTGGCCACAGTAAATCGTATGATTTATCTCAAAATAACATTGACTACTCATAAAGTCAGTTACTTAAATGTAATTAACCTAATCACATTTTCATTATGATAGGTTAATCATTTCCATTAATAACCCATTAGTGGTGATGTCTTCCAAAATAACATTTATCACTTAATCACCAAATCATGTTCCTATAATAATAATAAATCATAAGTTTCCAATATCAAAAAATTATTTATCCATAAAATCATTTAACAAAAAATAATTATTCATATTAACTAGGGACTTCACGTAGTCCAGTGCTAGGTGATAAATCCCAGTCGCACTTTTGTTGTGGGTTTGATTATTATAGTTATGTCCAATGTGATGGGTTTTCACATAGTCTGTGTGTTGTCCTTTTTCAAAAACTATATATTTTCATAACATTCCCACGAATGAGATAAATTTCTTAAAAATAACCATAACATATTTTAACCAAAAATATTATCCCATACCTTGACTTTTCTTCCCAAAAAGTAATAACCTGTATTTTACTAAAATTCAAGGATCATATAAACCCAAATAATTCTTTATAACTATATTCACAACAGAAAAGATAAACCTACCTCAAAAAAATTTCACATAACAAACTATAGGTTTACACATAAAAGAGAAAAAACATCCAATGTAATCCCATCAACAAAGATAATTAATACTTTTCAACATTTCTACATCCATTTGTTTCCACATTGGTTTTTCCATGACATAGAAGTTATCGTATATAATATGAAATTGACTTCAGTAATTCATAGGTCCCTTAAAATTACATAAAATGACTATAAATGGATTCATAAGGTCATTTTTATTTTTTTATATAGTATTCTTTATTTTTCCTCGAAAATTATTTAATTTATGTCCTTCTTTACCACACATAAAGCATTTATTTGTTCCATTAAGACAGTATCTTGGGTGTCTCCTTCCACATTTACTGTATGATTAAAAATGATCTTTCTTTTCTACATGGTCCCCATTGCTGTAGCTCTTATCATTATCTGCATTTCACTTCTTTGTTGAGTTCGGGAGTTGGTTAAAGTATATTTTATTGGTCATATTTTTGGAAAATTGATTTGGCATGAACACGATATTTTTTTACGCCTATAAATATTCCATTTTTCCATCATTTTGTCCTTCATTCCCACCTTGTACATCATGTTCAATGTTTATATGACTTCCTTCGAATATATTGATTGAATAAATCCAGAATGTATAGTGTGAATAATAATAATCATAAAATTATTTAGAGAATATCATGGCATTTTAGTTTCAATCTAAAACACCTTATGATCCTCCATGGTTATTTATTCTCATATTATCTTAAAATCATTTAACTCGGTTTGTATAGAAAATGTCAATTATCCTATGCATATCCCCTGGTAGTGTCATAACCAAGAGTGTAGTAAGGCCCATTGTCGTGTACCAAGATACCCTGGGTCACGCCCGAAACTCTTTATCGAAGTTTTCACTCCTAGGTGCATCTTTACCCAAGCGGCCTCTACCCGATCATATCCATACAAGGATGTATTTTTTGGAAAACACACATAATAATTATGTTACCAATAATTTTGGATGTTCATCTATACAAATCCTCAAAGACAATCATAGGGTTACGTTCTCTAATCAGTGTTTATCAAAATCTAGTTTCCAAACTAAACTTCCACTAGTACCAACTATAATCCTCCAACCCTAGTTTCCTCGAATCGGTACACTATTAGTTAACATTGGCATCATCATAATAGATCATGTCCTAAAAGACTAATTAGTTTAGTAGCCTTTGAAGTATTAGATATATACATAAGTTTTACAATACATTATCAAATGAAAAAAACAATATTGTGTCTCTTTTGAACACTCTTATATACCTTAGACTATTCCTATAGGTTAGTCATAATTTACATCTTCACATCCTGGAAAATTAAAACATAAGAAAGGGGTGATCTCAGATGCTCAGAAAGGATAACAATATAGTAAAAACTATCATAAATAATCAGAAATGATTAAGGCAATGTATAAGACTAAAACACAAGACATTTAAACATAATATTTAACATAATATAGGAAATATAAATCAAAAAATTCCATTTACATATTCACATGGATATTCTACTGGTCGAATTATCACATATAATATCAATAGCTAATTTCATAATGATTGTATGCATAATGTCATACATCATAACCACATAGTCATGGACTCGTGCTAAGAATACATATAATATTTTTTCAAGTCCTTGTGACAAGACACTAATTTGCCTCATGGGATCTAACGATGCATCGAGGAGCTACAACAGGCTCCACCCGTCACATACTAAGTCTAATGCATTCCTCATATGAAAAGGTTGAAACATAATCTAATTATTCATATTAAAACTTTCATAAAAAATGTCAATATTTTAACCAAAAACCATTAATGGAATAAAAATATAACATCCCTGGTCAAATATAACTCATTCAATACAATATGGAAGATTGTATCAACCTCAATCAAGAATAATTAAACATATTTACATTGATGAAAATAATCAGTAAAACTATTGGAGAAAAATATCCTCTTTTATTGGAAACAATTAAAAGTCTCTCTATTTATCAAGAAGTTATTAAAAATAGATTTTGGAATCAAAGTGTCATGTACCACTTTAAAACCTTTAAAATGAATTTTAATTTTAAAACATTCATATCAATTTAAATAAATCTTTAAAACCATTTTTAAATCATGGACATTAATGAGAAATATTTAGAAGAATAAATCATTAAAATAATTAAAATGATATTTTCGTTAGAGTTCTGAACCAAAAGATAGATTATTGAATAAAAATAATTGAGGTAATATAAACATCATAACATAATTATAATAAAGGTATTAATGATATACTATGTCAATGTATAATATATACACCATATAAAAGTTAATTGGGGCCTAAAAACAAAGAAATCCCAATAGAATGTAAATTGAGAGTAAATCCCTTATAAATACCATATACTTAGGTTAAGGATAAGTCAATGTCATAATTATGTGTAAAACAAAATACACTAAATATTATTGGATATTCAGTGTTAAAATATCAGAGGACATTCACACATATTCTTGTAACAACAACATGAATGACGTGGATGTTTAACTCAATGAATGGAAATTGAGATAAGATTACTCTTATGAAGGTCATATCGATGACATGAGAATTTTTCAATGGATTTATTATGTGAATAAATATTATATCCACACAAATTGGAGTGGAAATTAATACATAAATAAATAAATAGTGATTTTACACATAATCAGGGAGTAAAATAATTAAATAAATTGCGTAAATCCCAATGAGTGGAAAATGATATTAGAAATTCCCTTACCGATTTGGTGACATATGAAACATAAAACCCATGAAATAAGGATCATACGTTGAATATGTAAATACCCATAAATTAATTTATATTACACAAGGAATATAATCATGGGATGTACATTCACCACACAAAATGAAATAGTTGCAATATAGCATGAATGTCATGGAAATAAGAAGTGAGATGTAAACACCATACCTTGTACTTTTACATAGTCGAGGGCACTTTAAACTCCCATATAATAGTAAAATCATTGTTATTAAATTATACAAGAACTACATACATAAATATAATATCATATATGATCTTCTAATATTTCATTGTTAATAATATTTTAGTAGTATCATTGTTCCTAGTGTTAACTAATTTGTTTCTCTTTATATGTTTTGTTATGTAAGTCATATTTGTGATGGATAGGATGTATTTGATTAATATACAGAATTATATCTAGATCATAAAAACTAATTTTAATCATAAAATGAAAATTATTCTTTAATGGTTATGATGGGGAAAGAATCTCATCATGTTCGTGGAGGCGGTAATATGTATGTACGCACGAGCGACAATATCATTCATTTGAAAGTGAAATCGTATATAATTGGATGATATATCATATATATGGAATCATTATCATGTTATATTTATTATTCATATCAATTATACATCATTATTATACACATCCCAATAATTAAGTGTCGAATAAAAACTACCCCATGATGTGGAGACAGTAAGCTGTACGTACGCACATATATTGACTCTGTCATTCATGGTATGGATAGAATAATGAATATGGTAGTATGATATTTCAAATAAAATCTTAGTTTTTATAACTTACTAGAGTAATTATTTTGGTATGGAAACAACAAATAAATAGGAACTAGAAGAAGAAGATAACATTCAAAAAGGTGATGAAATTATTACCTCTTCTTGAGGTCCTTCATTTTGATTTGGTCAAAAGGGATCCCTATGATGGTTTTCTGATCAATGTAAGGCCACTAGGATGAATTGAGTGTAGTTTTTAGGATATTTGGGTAGGGTTTGGCTGATCCAAATGGCTTTGGAGGTGTGAAATTACAATAAGGGGAAGATCCCTTTATAAGAGAGGTGAGGGTCACTTTAGGAGAAGCTTGAAATATTATTTTATTATAAATTAATTTTCGGTTTCTAATGGCTCAAAATGGATTTATTTACAATATAAGGTGGGTATGGGTTGAAAAAATATCAACCAATTGGTTTTATATAGGCTTATTTCACCATATTATCCTTATCTTCTAGATTTAACGCTTAGTTAAATAGTTTGGCATTTATCATGTTTCTTTGTATTGTTATAATATATTGTTAATAAACATTCAATAAACTGACAATAGGAGTCCAAGTGGTTAATTAATAACATATAAATCATTATATGAGTCCTTTGGAATAAACATATATTTTTATGTATATTAAAAAATTTAATTAAATAGTATTTGTTTTAAAAACACAATTATGTTAATTTTGACACTATTTAGTATTTGGTTTTTGTAAAAGACATATCAACTTGATTACATATAAAAAAATCCATTAAATAAACCCTAACATGTCATATTAACCTATTAAATTTTTATCATGCATCAAGAGTATCAATTAACATTTATTTTCAATATATATAATATAAATTATTTTACTAATTCATTAATTTGGTCATTTCTACATAATCAATGTGTCATAAATAAATTTAATTATTTAATGCCTAAAAATTATAAATAAAATATCATGATGCTATTAATAATTTTATATTTCTAATGAATATTTATAGTTGAATTTTTCTTATATATCAATATATTAAAAATGATTTAGTTAATAATCATTGAATTTTATACTTTTATCTATTATTTAAATAAAATAATAATAAATGTCAAAATATAATTCTAGTGGATAAAAAGAATCATATTTTATTCCTATGGTTTATTTTGGCTGAAATAATATTATCCTATAGAATTTGGAAATGTGTTAAGATAATTATAATATCATATTAACCATTAATTAACCTATTTACTTATAACTGTGGGAAATAAAATTCAAAAGTTACTATTCACTAAAAATTATTTAATCTTATTAAACAAAATTTTACATACTGATGTCAACAATGTCTATCAGACTTTTTAAATTAAAATTAAAAGCGATAAAATTATGTTTTATGCAAATTTGCTAACAAGCCTAAAAGGTGGGTAAAAGACGTTAAAAAGTTGAATAAAATTTTATACATCTAATTTAATAATAAAATAACTCCAATGAATTATATTGAAATTATATAGGTATTATGTATCTATTCATAATTTAAATAAATTTTAATAAAATAAATAATTATTTAAATCAAAAGTCGGTTTGAAACAATAACGTGCTGATTTTAACTATTAATCAAAAATAAAATGTTTTGAGAAAAATACCAAAAATTCACCATATGGTAATTTTGATTTTTCCAAATTCTAAAATTAAGTCTATTTTACCAAATTCAAAACATAGAAGTTTCATTAGTTAATTCAAAATTTATTCATGTTGACAAAACCCTAAAGCGGTGTTTTTTAAAAGTAAAAACTATCAAAATATTGACATGTGTTTATGTCCAATTTAAATATGAAATTACATAGAATGACCAAAATTGTATTAAATGATAAAAATATAATCTAATTTTACTAAAAAACAATTCAAATTTATAATTTAACACTATTAATAATTTTGACTGAAAAATCTGTTTTCAATTAAAATTTAGTATTTTTTTACTATTCACCAAAATTTGAATGTTATTAGAAAAACACCAAAAATTTATCGAAAATATATTTTTATGTCTCTATTCTAAAGAAGAAGATTATTTTTTCAAATTAAATATATAAAAGTGTCAAATATTGGAATTAATAAGGGTTCTCCAATAAAAGGCGGTAAAATTTCATTTTTGAAAAATATTTATTTTATCTGAAAATTTGAATTTGTTATTATATAATGTCTAAGAAACACATAATATGAATGTTAAAATTATATGGAGTATATATTATTTACAATTCATTTAATACTATTAATAATAACTTTTTGAATTGCTTTTTTGGTAAGTCGTGGTGCGCTCTAACTAAGTCTAGTGTGTAGCGCAAGCTATTTAATTACATTAAAGAAGGTAACTTACTATGAAATCATGGGGTGTCAAAAATTATTCATAAATAATTATCCATATCAAATATCAATTTTTATAATTAATTATCACAATCAATTATCTTACATATCTAAACATCACTTCAAAATTAATTTCCCCAATTAATTATCATTAAAAAATACATTCAATATCAATATTAAAATATCACAACCCATAATAAATATCTAAAACAAATATCTATTTGGTCAACACCACCTTCAGTTTCCCTGTGATTCAATTATCAATTAATCACCAAGTCAATCACATGAAAATTCCACATTCATAACTACACCATTTTAGGAAATCAGACATCAAGGGAATCTAGAAAATTCATGAACTCACAGTCACATATCAATTCCATGACTATGGGAGTCAGATGTAGACCACCTACCATAGTATATTATTTTATGTTATCCTAATAGAATTCCCCAAAATCTATGTGGCACAACAAAATCAGTCAAGCAACCGATTTAAATTCCTAAACCAAAATTTATATCAAAGGAATCATGATCTTGAAAATCTAGATGTATATCCACAATACTAGATATAGATATCAACTCATAGGTTTAGATCCAAGGAAATAATGGAGATCTATAGTCAAATGATCAAGTAAATATAGGTAAATGAAAGGTAGATTTAATGGGATGAAATCCACTTACTGGGAAGGGAGCGGATCTTGAAAATGGTCTTTTGATCTCAAATAACGTTGTTTAAATCACCATGTAATACCTCTAGAAGGATCTGGGATAACCTAGAATTTTTCAAACCCATGCCAAGGTAGAAATATTGGAGTCTTAGGATGGTTCAGTGGGGTTTAAAAAGGATTTTCAAATAATTAAACCTGGGCTCATGGTTTCTTGGGAAAGGGCCCACGGTTAGGGAAAACTATCTGCCAACTGTATGGTCGCACAGTTAGACAAATTGTGCAGAAACCATAAAGACGACTATGTCTAGTTTTTCATTTTTTCATAGTTTTGATGCACAGTTTGACTAACCGTGCATAAACCGTGCATAACCCAATTTCCATTCATTCTTTTTTAAACACCCCAACTCACCCGAAGACACTACTCCAAAATAAAGGTATTTAAAAACTCAAAATGTAACTAAAAAAGTACCTGAGATGCCTCCAAAAAAGGCCAAGATCATACATTGTGACACACATTTTCCCCAATTTATGGAATGTTTATAAAACATGTTAATTTTTGACACATTGTGATATGGTGATTGTTTTATGATCCTATGGAATGTATATGAATTATTTTCATTATTTTATTGGTGTTACCAGAATTATATATCCGTCCAATGAATTGGATAAAGATTGATATCTCAAGAGGTAAACATGACATGAATGGAGATTGAACCCATTTTAATAATGGATTCATTTGATAATAATAGTTTTGGACCTTAACTGTGACTACTAAAATGATTTGGGGAGTGAAAAGGTATATAATTATATTCTATTCAGTGATCCTTTACATTTATGGAAATGAGTTTATATGATAATTTTTATACCAAAAAACGTATCTATTATGATGATGTTATGCTCTCATGGATCAGGTTATTTAATTCCACGATGATTTAGATCTTATAAAATATAAATACTTATTCCATGACTCATATAATGATCTATGATATATAAGGTATGTTTTTTAAATGATAATGTCATGTTTTTATTCCCTTATTCTCACATTATGATCATGTAATCCTTGATATCAATACAATTAACCCTTATAGAGCACCTAATCTCATCATTTATTATATTTCATTTCTAAATTTTATGAAAAAAGAAATTAATTATTATATGTATAATAAGGGTGATAGTTGTGAAGATCTTAGTTGAATATTATGTAGTTGGCTTATAAACCAATTTTTTATGTATCTAAATATCCAATGATACTAGACCTATATGATTCAATCATAGATCGTTATGTTATGTAATGGAAATTAATCTAGTAAAATTTTATATCTGTGTATGAAAATATGGGTTGTTTTAGTTGGAACCAGTAAAGGGTTTATTTACCATTGGAAATTAATATGATTAAACATTAGTGAGAGAATTGGGGATAATTGAATGTATTTTATAACATCTTAATGTTATGGAAATGATCATGAATGAGTTACATTAGAACTAAGGTGTACAAGATTTATGGTATATTGATTAATACATCCAATAAACTATTTTTCATGATTGATTGGTTTCCCATTATGATTATTATTTCTCACACTATGCATTTTGGACTTATTTAATGAATATAACCTAAAGGAATAGTGTTAATTATACATGTGACAAAAAAATGAAATGATTTTTCTTCTTTATAAACACAATTTTATGGGATCTAGAATAAAAAAACTTATTATCATGTATATGTAATTTTATCATTATATGAATCATTCTAATCATCCAAATTAGAAAAGGAGGGAGATTTTTTTTTATTCTGTCATAATAAAATATTCTCCTTTATTTATTGGGTTATCTACTAGTTATTTAGAAAAGGATTTGTACCACTGAGAAGATATTTTTTATTCATCATTATTTGATACAGGTAAAATATACATTTCTCCTTATTTTATAAAAGGAAAAGTAGGTAAATGTTCACTTCTATAAAGAATATGGAACCACATTGTTAAATCCAATCCATTGAGTGGAATGAGTTTGAGGGAATATTTTTCAATATTAATTTTCATTATATTCTTTATATGAAAATTGGGATGATATTTTTTGATAAAATGTATAGGAATATTGAATATATTGGAACCTGTGAGGAATCTATTCCATTAATTTTGAATTAATATTCTTGTATTATACACCAAACAAAATGTTTGGTTGATATATTCATAGGTATCATAAACCCCAATACCCAATGGGTGATATCCATAACGGAAATTAGTATCTATGAAGAATTAATTTTATATTATTTCAAGGTGAATATTGAGAATGGAGTTACCCATAAATATCTTGTTTTTTATTTGAAAAATAAATATAAAATTATAATGAAATTCTAAAAAACACTGATAGAAACAAACTATATTTTCATTTATGATTGATCAATGGATAGAAACATGGAGAAATTTTTCTTAGTGGGACTAGTAAATATTTTACATTTTCAATGGAATTTCACTGAGAAATTGAATTCTGATTTGAGGGGAATAAGTTAGATTATTATAGGAATATAGATAAATCTCTTGTTATTGAACCACCTAAACTCTAGAGTTTCAAATGATTTTCGTTTAGGAATTATTCAAACTTGTTAAAAAATATAAAGGTGGATGATGATGATTGATGTCAACAACCTATAATGCTGGGATATAATGAGAATTATCAAGAGATTTCTATTTTTAATGAGGGGTACGATAATGAAGTGGTGAAGGGTATATTTACAATTCTCTATAAAAAAATAATGTGTTATTTGAATGTGTATCTACCCAATCCTTTATATATAAGGAATTTTCTATGTGTAGTAAATTACAAACTAATTATTAGATGTTGAATTAGTTGTTAAACTCCATAATAATATGAATATTTTATTTCATGCCTTTCATTATTATCTATTTGATTTTTATAGGAATGTGATTCCTTTAAATATTGTTATTCCCGCATGGTTAAATTTTATGATATCATAGGAATGTATTGTCATTTTTCTACATATGTCCCAAAACTAATTCTTGGTATGGTAATTCAAATTTGACATTATATTCCATAATATGGTCACATATCAATGTTACGATAAATATGATCTTCATATTAAAATAAAATCTATTGAATGGGTCATGATCCCTAAAAAAAGTTGAATTTATCTTAAAAGGATTGGGAGAAATTCCACATCAATGAAATTCCTAATTTATAAGAGTTTCATGAGGTATTTCTATTTGAGTGTCCATGTATTCCATTAAACAATGAAGGTTATTTCTCAATATATCTTATACAATGTTATTAATTTATCAAAGGGAGTTATTATGCCATATAGCTATTCATTTTTTATGAAAAAATATGGATCAATGAGACTCTATATTTATTATCTGGGATATGACATGATCAATATCAAGAATAGTTATCATTCGCTTTATATTGTTGATCTGATTGATCAATTGTGTGATTATTGATATTATTCCAAGTTGGTATTAATTTTAGATACCATAAATATTTGGTTAATTAAGTTGATATACCAAATAAATCATTACATATAATTTATAAACATTATGAATTTATATTTATTCCCTTTGGTCTTGTTAATTTCATTACAATATTCATGGATTTAATGAATAGTGTCTTTAAAGATTACATTGATCAGATTGTGGTAGTATTTATTGATAATATTATTACATATTAAATGAGAAATGAAGTGCATAAAGATCACATTAACATTTTATTAAAGACACTATGTAATGAAAATCCCATTGAAATATATACAAACTGTGAATTTAGCCTAAATAAATTATCATTTATGGGTCACATAATCTCACGTGAAGTTATATGTATGGATTCATCAAAGATATTGGTTATTGATTGTTTTACCAAAAAAACTATAACTAAGATTGAAATTTTTTGTATTTTTTAAAGACATTAAGATTATTTTGAGATGATTTCTCATGGATTTAAAATGAACTCACAATTTAAACTTTGTAGGGAGAAAAATTTACTTTGGATACATTAATGTGATGAAAATTTCTAGGATATGAATAAAAGTTTTTTCGGTGCACCTATTGTTAAAATACACTATAATGAAAAAGGATTCATAATCTATTGTGATTCATATAAGAAAGGAATCATATGAATTCTTATGCCAAGTGATATAGTGATAGATTATATCCCCCAAAAAATTGAATATATATGAGAAACATTACCCAACTCATGATTCTGAGTTAGATAAAGTGATTTCATCCTTAAAAATAAAAATTCATTATCATTTCAAAGAAAGGTGAAATACATATATATATATATATAATATGTTAAATTATATATTCACAATTATATAGTTGAATATGAACCATAGATGATGGTTAGATCTAATTATAGATTCTGACAACTCAATACATTTACACCATGGGAATGTGATCAAGGTAGAAGATGCCCTATTCCATAAGGATTGTGGTAGATTATCTATGACGATGATCACAAAAGATATATTTTTTTTGGATTTTCAATGATTTTTTCAACAAATCCAAATGTTATGGGATAAATATTATCTTGATCAAATGAAAATTTGACCATCTATCCATATAAGGATTAAAGAGGAAGAGAAATAATTTTTCAAACTCTAAAAATGGTGATAAATGTTCCTTACTTAAACATCTATTATGATGTAATTATAGGGTTTATGAATAGTGTATCTATTCCAACCTTATGATATTTGAAAACAAAGTGGTTGGATGATGATTAGAGTTCGCCATTCTCTATTAAACATTGACGTATGAACAAGTGTAGAGATATGAAGGGGTATTTGTTGGGGGAAAACATAAAATGAGATATTTTTAAGAATGTATTGGGGTAGAACATTATGTTAGTATGTTTAGACATGGATACTGAAGTATATGGAGATGATACAACCATTACCATAAAAAAATTAAAATGGGGAAACATCCCATTTTATTTTGTAGTATGACAATCCAATATGTGATGGGGACATAATTCCATGTCAGTTATAATCAATTTCCATAAGAATTCATCATAGTTCCTAACTACTAGATATTATTTCTATATAGATCATCTTACTAAAATTTATTTTTATGAACTAGTATGGTTCCATGGATGGCTAGATTCAATAGTATTTTATTGGTATCTCAGGGTTTCCATAATGTTATGCTGAAATCAACAGCGAGTTCTGGATATGGAATTCAGTTTGAGTATATTTAATTATTTTATGTTAGATGACATGACTGAGTGAACCATTAAAAACCTATAGGATATAATGCGATCATTTTATTTTGATTTAAATATTATTTGTTATCAACACCTTTTTCTTATGAATTTTTTCCAATGACATATTTTACTCAAGCATTCAGAATGATCCATATAAATCCCTATATAGAAATTAGTATAGAACTGAAATGTGTTGGGATGTTATTAACAAAATAAATATATTGGGACTTGAGCTAGCAGGGTTAATGTAATAAAATTAAATATAAATTTAGAATCACATCAAGGAAACTCAGAGGTGGTATAAATTCTAAGAGGATAATAATTAGAGATATCTGGAATTTGAAGATGAAGAGAAGCTATTACTATTAATTTATCTATGTAATTGGGAAATGATAATCTGAAATAATTTAACGATTATCCCTATGATTATTTAGCCCTTTGATATTATTGATCTATTAGGTGAAGTGACATATTAATTATCACATCCATTAGACCTCTCTCATGTCCACATTTTATTACATGTATCTCACTGGAAAGAAGTATATACCTGATCTCTCACATGTTTTGAGCTCAATGGTCATACCTATGGATAAAAATATTTCTTACAAAGAATATCTAATAGAAATTATGGATCATATAGAGAATGTTATTTGGATCTAGACTACTCAATTGGTTAATGTAATCTAGAGGAATAAAAAAAAGAAGTTACATGAGATATTGAAGATGTGATGTAAGATAAATATCCTTATTTTTTGTATTATAGTGATGGAATTTTTAGGGAGACATAAATTCTAATGGGTATTGAAAATAACAAAAAAATATTTTTTAATATGATATTTTTTATTAAAAAAATATAAATTGCGTGTATCTTGTGATTCATTCAACTCCTAGTCTAAATGAACCATTCAATAAAATAATAGTGTATCTTAGGATTTAAATTTGAATGTATAAATAGAACAATGAAAATTATGAAAAATTTATGGTTTACACATGTATAATGGAAATTCATTTCTTATAAAGTGATTATAAATGGAAATTAAAATAAATTATAAGTCAAGGATATTTTTTCTAAAAAACAGTTATATATGTGAAATTTTTTTATCTTAATAAATTAAATTAATCACTAGTGATTAATTTTTTTAATTAAAATTAAATATTATATTCAATAAAAAATTTATGATTCATCTAATGATTTTTAACTATGAGAAATCAAAAAATATATTGTTATTCATAAAAACATATATATATAAGTATGATTTTTTATCGCATTTGTGGGACCTATTTTTATAATTTGTTTTTGGAACACATTGAAATTATTTTTTAAAAATATTTTATATATTTGTAATCATGAGGAATGAATGTTTTAATTAGTATCCTTTTATTGTTTGGTATTATTAAAATAAAAATTGGTAAAATTTTTAACATTATTAAGGGGGAATTCAAGTTAACTTTTTTTTAAGTTAAATGTTAATGTCACTATTTCTATCTAAACTCTTATTAAATGATGAAACATCAACCCTTATCACCTAAATCTTGAAATTTTATTTCCTAATGGAAAATATTCAAGGAAAATGAACTATATAATATTTAAAAGAAATAAAATTAAAATTGTCACTCTCTTATTCTCAAATATCTCTTATGTGTTCACATAAGAACAATAGAAAGCTATTAATGAATATTTATAGAGACTTTGAGCATAAGAAATTTAATTTCATCTAGCTAATTTATTTCAAACACTTCATAATTCTATAATTACCATCAATGATTATGAAAACCAAACATAATATTTATAGAATAAATTGTACAATAAAATAAATGATTTAAAAAAATTTAATGCAATATAATTTGAATGAGTTATGGTGTTCTATAAAATATGTGGATAAATATTATATAATAGTGTTTTAATAATGTATTGAATTCTAACCTCATAATTAAAATGGTATCTATAGTTTAAAGTTAAAATAATAGTGTCAAAATTACATTATTAATATTTTATTAAAAAATATATTTTAATTTTTTTTAAATCATAAATATCATAAAAACGACAAGGTTGAAAATATATAGTAAAAAATACCATCCTTAACCATTTAAGAGCAAATTTTCTCCATATATGTAAAATTATAACCCATTATGATTTAAAAAATTGTTACCATAGGTCACGGTCAAATTTGGATGATCAGGGGATTTATGAAGTTTATATGGGTAAAAAAATAACCTATATAAATTTCTTAAGAAGATGATATTTAAGCATTATCCTCTCTTTTTTTGAATCTATATACATTTAGTATCATTTCGGATGATAATAAAATAGTTAAATTTTATTATTTTTGGTTATTCAATGTGTGTTTGTTCCCCCATTTATAAATGGAAACCCCTCATTTCCCTTATTTTCACCACTTTGATCTATATTTCTCGACCAAAACCTACCGAATCCCCTGGTCAACAGCCCTAACCATGAAATTTATATACCATTATTCATAAAACACAATTATAATTATTTTTAATAATGGATATAAATTTGGCCTCCAAAATAAGTGGAATATACGGGACATTCAATGAAAGTGGAACTAAAGGTAAGAGTTCTATGATACAAACTCTTAGTTTATTGTGATTTTTTTTTATATTTATTATGATAACATTTCATCATCTAACTCAAACTATCTCATTAAAATTATTATTCTATTCCTATTTATATAGAATAAATTATTTTCATTCGTTTAACTCTTTTTATATACATAAGATACCAAAATAATTTTTAAGGAAAATGGGCATCCTTACTCACTTCAGTCAAAAATCATTTTTCTTCCATGACCAGGTTTTCAGTAACATGTTTTTGAGAATGTTTTAATATTATTATTTTATATTTATGTCAAATTTTCCATTTTCATTACAATTTAAACATAAATTATATGTTCTTATTTTAATTTTCTAAATGACTTATTTTTTGACTTTTAAGTGAAACTGTGAATGGAAGCTATTTTTAAATGTAAATGACATGAACAAATGTAACACCCAAAGATTTTTTGAAAGAAATATTGTCAAATAAATTTAATATTTTGAAAAATTTTCAATAAATGAACAATAATTTCTATCTTCTCTTACATGAAACTCTATGTCTATCATATATTATACACAAAAATGAGGGTAACTTATGATGCATGATGCACTCAATTTAAATAAACTATAACATATTATTAAAATATTATTATTAATATGATAGTTTTCATTTTGCAATTGGAATGAAGGTTAAACATAAGAGTACCAAAATTATGAACACATATTCATTACAAATTTATATAAAATGAATTATTTTGTGATCGATTAATTATAAATGAAAATAGAAAAAACATTTTTTAAAAAAGTAAATCATTTTTTAAAAAAGAATTTTTTTCTGAAAAAAGACATATTTTATGGTAATAAATTAAAAAATAAACTAATAGTGAATTTTTTTAATTAAATATATATATTATATAAATAATAAAATACATTAAATTAATCTATATATGTTTTCTACACATGATATTATAATAAATCCAATTTTACGCTTAAAACATTATTTTTGTAAAATATAGATTTGTCCCCTTTTCTACCACATACATTAAAAATTAGGTTTTAAACATTTTAAAATATTATTTTAATAAGTAAATTTAATTTTCGAAATCATCATGTCAAAACATTATGAGGATGATTTTATTATAATTCTATGAAAACAAAATGTTTTTGATGAATAGTGAAAATATTTAATTTTAAATGAAAACTATATTTTTGTGTAAAATAATTATAAAGGTAAATTACATTTTTAATTTTATTTAAATTAAAATTATTTCAATTATATATCTATTAATTCAATTTAGGTCAGTAAAATAATTTTTATATTGAATTTTGATATAAAATGTTTTTAAAAGTTTAATCGTTTTCTCATTCAAAAAGAACATTCCCATTGTGTTTAAGTGATTAATTTTAAATTTAATTTTATAAAATATATAAATTGAATTTGGAAAAATGGATTATATGTTTTAAATCAGAATAATGAATTTATATAATATGTTCCTACATTATTTTTTATCAAAATTAATAATTAATATAGTGAAACTTAATTAAAGCCAGTACGGTAAAAATGGGTTTACCATGGAGTAATACTAAAAATATACGAGTTTAAATGACATAAAAACATTTAAAAACATATTTTATGGCCATATTTCGACCCTATAATGTTTAATTATTGATTATAATCAATATTTTCAAATTATTTCATTAGAAAAATGTGGTTTAAACCTTTTCTTTTCAAATAATTACAAATGTGTCATTCACCACACTTATAAATAGTCACGTCCCATCCTCTATTCCTCAAACCATAAGACCCATTTGGTTCATCCTATAGCTAGAAAATATCCTCTAAATTTATTAAATATGATCCTAGAATCCTTATTTTTATCACCAATCTTACATAGTATGCCTTTGGATGTAATCCTAAAATGATACAATAAAAAATGGTAATGTTTTTCAGAGAGCGTTTTAATTTAATTTTTTCCACCACCTCTATAAGTCCATATTATAAAAAGATGATAAAATAAACTTATTATATTATTTAAAAAAATTGTTTTTATTTTTTGGGAATTAACTATAACCATCTCAATTTCTATCAAATGGGTTGAAAAATCAAAATTCATGCGTATGGAAAACTATTTCCTCACGAATTCGTGTCATTCATTTTTTCCATAAAACCTCTTACAATTGAGATTAATTATACATATAATATATATATATATATATAATATTTATAAATTTATTATATCTATAGATTCAATATATTTTACATTCCTTTTCATTCAATCAGTGATATGATACTGTTGCTCGTGTGTACAGCAGACTACTGTCTCGGAAAGTTATGTGATTTGTTTCCACTAACACGTTACATAGAAGCTAATAAAGGAAAATATATCCTATATACGTGAAAAATTAACATTAATGACATATTAGTACTTATTTAAAGTTAATATAACAATTTATTTCTTACCTTTTTAGTCACTGAAAGATGATGATGTCATCTACGCAAGTGTAGACTATCACCTTTACGAAGTGCTATGACTGTATTTTATTCACCACACTACATGGATGATATGTATAAATAAATAATATGGTATATATAATATTAATATAATTATATAAAATATTATATATTACATGTCATATTTCTATAATGTTCATGGAAAAATGGAAATGTTACTCATGTGTATGTACGACCTGCCTTCTCCATTACTATAACGTACATGATTTCTCAAAAGTATCAATAATTAATTATATTAATAGAAAAATTTATGTATTAATATCGTAATTATAAAACTATTTTTATTTTTAATTTTATGTAACCATGATTAAATTATGAGGATAAAAAATAATATATCTTAACATATACAAAAACAAAGTAGTTATTTCCTAAAATGTTACATAAACATGGAATTATTAAGAAACAAGTAATATTAGGTCCTAAGAACATAATATATGGTATGATATATATAATTATATTTCATTGATAGATTAATAATAAATATATATTTATTATAAATGTTTTTATTGAGTATGAAGTAATTTGATACATATGATCTGTCACAACCCGTCCTCGGTGACCGTGTCGTGACTACTCCAAGCCCGCCTTCCATAGGCCAGGGGCTGGAGACTAGCACCAAAGGCGTAAATCCCGATAACTGGGAAGGCATTGCCTTTATAAAAGTAATCAAAACACCACAGAGTACAAGCAGAAGTAATACAGTAAGTATAAAATAATGTGCTGAAAAGTAAATGGTCCATAATACAAACCCAACTGGAAGTAAAACTACAACTGAACGAAGTACAACAGAAAAGACAAGCAGCTGGAAGAATAAAAGCGCTCCTAAGTCTTCCACCTTGGATCCTTCCGGAAGGGTAGGTGCAGATAGCACAGCTCCTGGATCATCCACCAAAGATCCTACCTGAAGGGTATGTACAGATAGCGTAGCTCTTGGATCGTCCACCACGGATCCTACCTAAAGGGTAGGTACAAATAGCCTCAAAAACGCTCTCTCCCGTCAACCTTCTCCGAGTATCCTCTCGTCGTCACGTCCACCTCCGGATACTGACTCGTCGTGAGGTCCACCTCTGGGTACCGTCCAATCCTCGAACACTCGGCCTCTGTCAGCACTACCCGTCGACTAAAACCAACACAACGAGATGCGGGCATATCCCATGCAGAGGTGAGTATACGATTCTCAGTAGGGACCCAGAGACCCTCAAGGTCTCACTAAATCCAACAAGGATAACCACAAATAAGGATCTCAACAAATAACCCTTACATAGGTATAGGCCCATACTTATAGCTAAGTTATCAAATAACCCATCTCAATCATGTGGAAAAACAAAGGATATGAAAACAACGGATAACCACAACCTCGGTATATGACCATACATATACCTATGTTATCAAGTGACCCATCTCAATAATGAGGTAAACACAAAGGTCACAGAATCAGATCAAACCATGATTTTAATTATTGAAACTGTAACTGCTAACGAGCTCTATCTCTGACGAGTACAATGATCCTGTCACGACTCTGAGGTACTGCTCACTAACCTAAGACTGCTGAGGTACTCCTCCTATCGATTACCACGAGTCAGCCACCCAAACACAGTAGTGCTTCCCGTCGGGGTCTGCCTCCCGAACACAATAGTGCACCCCCACTAATAGCATGTAGAGGTACTTCTCCTGTCGAGTACCATGGGTCTGCTACCTGCTACCAGGCACTCCATTCGTCGTGGGTCTGCACCCAATCACAGTAGTGCTCCGTCCGCTGGGCTAGTCGACTCACACCAAGTCGAGTCGGTTAAGCAGTCGTTAGGTCTCAGCCGGCTACATTGTCTCCATACTCCTTATGCTCATCTCCGGGAGGGTCCGCTCCATGAGCTAAAGGTCTATACTCCATGTATCAAAATGTCTCATGAAGAAGTATCTCAAAGGACCACCTCGTCATAGGGCTCTCAACACATCAGAAGGCGCGTCAATCAGGCGCCCGGTCTCCGAGTTATTATCCTTTTTTTCCCAGGGGCCCGGTTTGTTTCGTGTGCAAACCAACCCAGTCATATCTCAACCGTAACCCGAACTCTCATAGGGTATACTCAAAGGGACCGTTTCTCAACGTGATCACCAATGCCGCTGACGGTTCGTCAAACAGACATCCCGTCTGAAAGTTATCAGCCTTTCCGTTTCAGGGGCCCGGTTGGATTTTGGGTTTAATACAACCCTAACACTATCAAACTACATCCAAGACTTAGGCTAAGTATGCCAAATGTTCCGCATCATCAAGATGAATCCAAAAAAGTCGACATCACGTCAATCGGACGTCCGAATCTCAAATTATAAGCATTTCCGCTCCGAGGGCCCGGTTGGTTTTTGGTTTGAACGAACCTGGCCGTACCCCATGATCTCCAAAACATTGAGTGTAATATACTGAAATGACCATCTCAATCCAAGGGTAGCATCGCAACTGACTGTGTGTCGATCAGAGGTCAGTAGCCCATGTTATGGGCGTTTGAATGAAACTGCCCGAGAATAGGGGGTTTGAGCCCGGTCTGACCCGGCCTGATACCCCCTCGGTCGGCCCGAACCGGGTTGACCCGACCCGGGTCTGGGTCCGGCCCAATAGGGCACTTCCCGACTTGGTGGGCACGGCCTGGCCCGGCCCGGCCCGGGGCTGCTCGGCGCCAGCCGAGCAGGGTCGGCTTGGCGCTGGCCGAATGGACGCAAAAAGGGGGGGCACGACTGCCCCCCCCCCCCCCCCCCCCCCGTGATTGAACAACGGTGGGGAATTAAGCCACACCCTCCCCCAAACCCGGAATGGAAAAGCCGTTCCGGTCAACCGTGGCTCAGCAATGACAGTCTCCTCCGGCGGCGCGCTGCCGGTACTGGTCGTCGGCGCAGCCGCGCCGGGGCGGTGCGCCGCCTCCACTCTCTGCGGACCACCGGACGCACACCGATGGTCCGTTTCACCCGTTGTATGCGCCTGGAGTCCTTACGGGACCCGAACATCACTACAGAGTCCTCAAATCGCCTCTGCGACCTGTTCCGTCATCTCTCGATGATCCGCACGTCAATATACAAATTATTGAGTAATCGAATCGCCCCTGCGGCCCCGACTCCGACCATGGTTTCGTTCGGCCTCAACGGCGCGGCGCGATGGCGCCGCACGTCTTCGCAGAAATCTTCTTGTTTCCTCGCGGTGCCATTTCACCGCACTCCTTTTTTTATGCCGTGACAAACACAACATTGAAGGGGGAGGAGAGTCGGCCGTGTTCGTGCGGTCCGACCTCTTCCCACTATAAAGATAACAAGAGGCGCAAGAATAATATGATGAATGACAAGGGAAATATTCACGAACAATAAATGAACCCCTACCTCATGATGTGATCCCTTGATGGATCTGCGGAGAGGTAGCGTCGTTCGTTGACGTCATAAAGTGACGTCATCGTTTGTAGTTTTCCCACGGCGGTGTCTCCTCCGTTGATGGATATCCGGGAAGCGTTCATCGTCAAAGGTCTTGGAAGGCCCGTCGTCGCCAATGTGTACCCAATGATGTGAAGCCTACCCTCTTTTCACAGAGAAGGAAGAAAGGGGTACGTCACAGCTCATTTTGGATTTAGCGTTCTTTGCAATAAAGCGTCGTTCTTCGTTGAGAAGGCGTCTTTCTTCAACGAAGATGAATTATATTATTCTCCTTCTTCTCACAAGAACTCTCTCCAAATTCCCCAACACAAATTGTGTCCCAAAATAAAATAATGGCTCACAAATTATTTTATTAATACATTACATTTGAAATTCAAAACAAAAAAACATAATTAATTAATTGAGGAGACTCAATACATTAATTAAGGTGTGTGTTGGCTTAATAGAATTAAGAGGGAGATAGTGAAGGGGAGATGTTACACAAATTAAGAAGAGGTTACCATTTAATTCAAGAGGTGAGTTAGCAAGAATTTATTAAAGAGAGGAGGATGTGAAAAGTCAAATTTAAAACCGAGGGAGTTTAAGGGGGTTATAAGAAATACAAGGGGTTATGGTCTTGTCTGGGCCCCACCACACTAAAATCTCCCATGGGAGGTTATGTGGTTGTGGGCCCCACCTCCCACATATTCACACATGGGATGTTGGGTTGTTGTGGACCCTACCAACAACTTCCCATGGTAGATTTTAACTTCCATGATTATCAAAAATAAAATTGTACACAATTTTATTTATTTATTCCTTAAACCCAAAAATTTAACTTCTTCCCCCGAACAAACGCACCTATGGTATAACTCCACTCAAGGAAAAACCGGTGCTGCGAGTTCATCGGTTCCCTAAGATTTTAATTCCGAGCACCGGTTCAAATGTTAGGAAAACCCGCTTGTTCTTTCACTGAACTTACCTGAGCTAAACTTTAGAAATTTTTTCTGGGAACTCCGGGCCTCGGAAGCAAGTGCTGTCAGAAATTGTGTTCTTGTAAAATCCCAAAGAAATTATGAAAAAAAAATTCTTTGAAATTTCTGTGTCTTTACATTACTCCCACCTCACGTCTTTACATCCCTGTAAACCATTAACAAAAACTAGGGATACAAAAGCAGTACTGAGCACGCATCTGAGCCTTCTGCTCCAATGTGATCTCTTGAATGATCTCGTGCTGCCTACAAAAGTGCAACAGAGGAATCGATCATACTCATTGGACCCGCTCATGTCGATCCTCAACCTCTACTGGAACCCCGCAAAAGTCACCCCATCGCCAACGTCCAGCTCCCCATGGTCGATGATATGAGTCGGGTCAAGCACATATCTCCCCAGTTGAGATACGTGGAAGTCGTCGTGCTCCTGATGCAACTGAGGTGGATGGGTCAAATGGTAAGACACCATGCCTACCCTGCTAAGGACCTGAAAATGTCCGCTGAACCCTGAAGATTACTTGATGCATCAGCAACATCTCCATAGACCTCGTCGAGGTGAGACCCGTAAGAAAACGTGGTCACCATCCTCAACTTCCAGTGGTCCGGTCTCCTATCAACATATGATTTCAGCCTGCTCTGTGTAGTCTTCATCCACTCCTATATGATCTACACCTTCTCTGTCATATCTCGTACCATCACTGGTGGGTAGGATGTTTTCCGACGTGGAAAGTTGGTCAACGACCACCCTTCTTTTCCTATGTTCCAAAAGAGCTGCTCAGATTTCTCCTTTGTCGAGAGGAGAAACTTGGTCTCATCCCCTGGATGAACCACATTCTTTGCCTAATACAGTCAATCCTGACATGAACGGTACAATCAGGCCATGTACGACGTCGTAAGGCCTCGACGTTACTACCAAGAGATCCAACCATCACTCTCGCCTCCAAGGGTTGAGTCACACTGTCGGAATCAGTGTGTGGTCACTAGGTCTCCTCCAGTAGAATTCTCGAAAGTGAGGTTCAAGTCAATAGTTTTAACTAGGGTCTCTCAGTATCAACCAAACAAAAGAACTGGAAAGTAAACATCACGAAGATATGTTTCATTTATTATTGCAGCTCATAGTACAAAGACACAAATACGGCAGCAACATGGAACTAGAAGTACCAAGAAAAAAATTAATCCACTAGTTCAGCTCCTGTCCACCTACTTCTGGAGCTCTAATGCCTTGTCCACTGCTCGGCTATTGCTCAAGCACCCGCCACTGCTTCTGCCTCGATGGCTCCTCCAATGCCTGCAGATCAACTGTGCGGGGATTCTGATAGTCACGTGCCATGTGACCCTTCCTGCCACATGAATAACATTGTCCTCTTTGATCACTCCTGGATCTAACTCCATCCCGGGTGCCCCGCAATACCGATACTATAACCCGAGGTCGCCCACCTGCGGGTCTGGTCCTCTTGGACCTCTGCATCATCTGTCTACTACCTACAGATGACTCAGCTACTGATCGAAAATCCTGAGGCAATGGCAGCAGCTCCTGAACACGCTCGGGCTGTAGAGCTACCGGTACAATCTCCACCCTGAAGAAGGTCTCGAAGTATCCATAGGTGAAGGTCATCCCGTCCCAAAACTGGAACAAGTGGCTCCACCATCTCTCAGCTGCTTCCTGAAGGAGGCTGGAAGCAAAGATCACCATGATGTCTGATGGAGTACCCACTATCCTAAAAACTCTCACCATAGTCTCCAGCTAATCCTCAGCCGCCCTTGGGTTCGTCTCTCCCTGGAACCTGGGTGGACTCTGGCATTAGAACTCGTGCAGCGTGCTCAAGCAGCATGCATTTCCTACTTCTATGGCTGGTGGAATTGGTGGACCAACATATGGTAGTACTACTAGTGCCCCAACTGTAAGAGGGCCCTGTATCGAAGCATCATCACTGGCAAGCTGTCAGTACGTACATCTCTCAAAGCTCTAGTTGGTCGTCTGTGATAAGGCATCCTGAAAGAAACAGACGTGACATGGTCAACTATTTATACCTAGTGTGATGACCTGGTATGAGATGTTTTAAGGGAAAACCTTTGAAAACACACACGCAATTAGTGTTTTCGTGCACCGAGTCGGAAATCAGAAGCCAGGGTCCTGGTGAATGGATATGTTGGCCACCCGCACCAACACTGGACTCCCTAAACTAAAAACCACACTCGGTACCCTTAACACTATTGCTTCACAGAAACGTAATATCAGAGTTATAAGTTCTGCGATAGAACCGACGTCCTCTGATACCAATTTGTCACGACTCATCCTCGGGGCCCATGCTGTGACTACCCCCAAGCCTGCCTTCCATAGGCCAGGGGCTGGCGACTAGCACCAAAGGCATAAATCCCGATAACTAGGAAGGAATTTCCTTTATAAATTTAAAGAAAACACCACAGAGTACAAGAAGAAGTAATACACTAAGTACGAAAGAACGTGCTGAAAATTAAATGGGCCTGAATACAAACCCAACTAGAAGTACAACTACAAGTGAACGAAGTACAATAGTAAAGAAAAGCAGCTGTAAAAATATAAGCACTCCTAAGTCGTCCACCTAAGATCCTACCTGAAGGGTAGGTACAGGTAGCGCAGCTCCAGGATCATCCACCACGGATCCTACGTGAAGGATAGGACAGATAGCGCAGCTCCTGGATCGTCAACCACAGATCCTACCTGAATGGTAAGTACAGATAGCCTCCACAACACACTCACCCTTCAACCTCCTCCAAGTATCATCTCATCGTGAAGTCCACCTCTGGATACTGACTTTCCATGAGGTCCACCTCCGGGTACCGTCCAGTCGTCGAACACTTGGCCTCTGTCAGCGCTGCCCGTCGACTGCAACCAAAATAGTGAGGTGATGGCATAGCCCGTGCAGGGGTGAGTATATGATACTTAGTAGGGACCTCGAGACCCTCAAGGTCTCACTAAATCCAACAAGGATAACCACAAAGAAGGATCTCAATAGATAACCCTTACTTAGGTATAAGCCCATACGTATAACTAAGTTATCAAGTAACCCATATCAATCATCAATAAAAACAAAGGTTATGAAATCAACGGATAACCGCTACCTAGGTATATGCACATACATATACCTAGGTTATCAAATGACCCATCTCAATCATGAGGTGAACACAAAGGTCATAGACTCAGCTCAAACCATGATTTTCATTATCGAAACCGTAACTACTGACGTGCTCCGTCTCGGATGAGTACAGTGATCCTGTCATGACTCTGAGGTACTTCTCACTAACCTAAGACTTCTGAGGTACTCCTCCTGTTGAGTACTGTGGGTCAGCCACCCAAACACATTTGTGCTTCCCGCCGGGGTCTGCCACCCGAACACAGTAGTGAATCCTTCCAAATAGCATGTAGAGGTACTTCTCCTATCGAGTACTGCGGGTCTGCTGCCTGCTACCAGGCGCTCCGTCCGCCGTGGGTCTGCACCCAAACACAGTACTGCTCCGTCCACTGGTCTAGTCGACTCACTCCATGTCGAGTCAGTCAAGCAGTCGTCAGGTCTCAGCCATCTACACGATCTATGTACTCCATATGCTCATCTACGGGAGGTTCCGCTCCACAAGCTATAGGTCGATACTCCAAGTATCATAATGTTTTACGAATAAGTAACTCAAAGGACTGCCTCGTCATAGGGGTCTCTACGCATTCGACGGCGTTTCAATCAGGCGCCTGGTCTATGAGTTATTAGCCTTTTCATCCTAGGGGCCCAGTTGGTTTCATGTTCAAACCAACCCGTTCGTATCTCAACCGTACCACGAAATCTCATAGGTTTTACTGATAGGGATCGTTTCTCAATGTGATCCCCAACGCCACTGACAGTTCGTCAAACAGACGTCAGGTCTGAATGTTATCAGCCTTTCCGTTCCAGGGGCCCGGTTGGATTTTGGGTTCAATCCAACCCGGCCACTATCCAACTGCGTCCAAACCACAGGTGAAAAATGCAAAAAGGTCCGTCTCATCAAGAGGAATCCAACAAAGTCGACATCACATCAATCAGACATCCGGAGCTCAAGTTATAAGTGTTTCCACTCCGAGGGCCCCGTTGGCTTCAGGTTCGAACCAACCCAACCGTACCCCATGTTCACCGAAACCTTGAATGTAATATACTAAAATGACCATCTTGATCCAAGGATATCTTTACAACTGATGGTGTGTCAATCAGAGGTTCGTAGACCATTTTATGGGTGTTTGAACAAAACTGCCCGAGAATAGTGGCTCGGACCCGGTCCGACCCGGCCCGATACCCCCCCTGGGTCGGCCCGAACCGGCCGACCCAACCCGGGTCCTTGTCCGGCCCAATAGGGCGCGGCCCGGCCTGGCCTGGTGCGGTTGGTCTGGCCCGGGGCGGCTCGGCGCAGGCTGAACGGACGCTCAAGGGGGGGGGGGGGGAGCGGCTGCCGCACTTGATTGAACAACGGCGCGCCACCGCCACTATACGCGGACCACCGGATAGGCACTGGTGGTCCGTTTCACCCGTCGTCTGCACCTGGAGTTCTTACGGGACCCAAACATCACTATGGAGTCTTCAAATCGCCACTTCACCCTATTCCGTCATCGCCCGACGATCTGCACGTCAATATACAAACTGCGGAGTCTTCGAATCCCCTCTTCAGTCCCAACTCCGACCATGGGTTCGTTCACTCTCAATGGCGCGGTGCGATGGCTCCATGCTACTTTGTAGTATTTTTCTTGTTTCTGCGCGGTGCCATTGCCCTGCGTGCCTTTATTCATACTGCGACAAACACAACATCAAAGGGGGAGGAGATTTTGTTGTGTTCGTACGGTCTGACGTCCTCCCGTTATAAAGATAACAGGCGGCACAATAATAATACGATTAATTGCAAGGAAAATTTTAACGAACAATAAATTAACCCCTACCTCATGATGTGATCCCTCTATGGATCTGCGGAGAGGTAGCGTCGTTCGTTGACGTCAGAAAGTGACGTCATCGTTTGCGGTTTTCCCACGGCAGTGTCTCCTCCTTTGATGGAGATCCGGGAAGTGTTCTTCGTCGGAGGTCTTGGAAGGCCAAACGTCGCCAAAGTGTACCCAATGATGTGTCGCCTCCCCTCGTGTTGCAGTACATCGCCACTCTTTATGGTGTTGGCGTTCTTTTCTATGAAGTGCTGTTCTTCGTTGAGAAGGCATCGTTCTTCAACAGAGATGAATTCTCTTCTTCTACTTCTTCTCACAAGAACTCTCTACAAATTATCCAACACAAAGTGTGTCCCAAAATAAAATAATGGCTCACCTATTATTTTATTAACACATTCCATTTGAAATTCAAAACTCCAACACTTAATTAATTAATTGATGAGACTCAATACATTAATTAAGTTGTGTGTTGGCTTAAAAGAATTAAAAGGGAGAGAGTGGAGGGGAGAAGTTAAACAAATTAAGAGGAGGTTACCAATTAATTAAAGAGGTGAGTTAGAAAGAATTTATTGAAGAGAGGAGGATGTGAAAAGTCACATTTAAAACCAAGGACGTATAAGGGGGTTATAAGAAATTCAAGGGGTTATGGTCTCGTGTGGGCCCCACCACACTAAACTCTCCCATGGGAGGTTAGGTGGGTGTGGGCCCCACCTCCCACATATTCACACATGGGAATATGGGTGGTTGTGGACCCTACCAACAACTTCCCATGCTAGAATTTAACTTCCTGGATTATCAAAAATAAAATTGTACATAGTTTTATTTATTTCTTCCTTAAACCCCAAAATTTAATTTCTTCCCCCAACCAAATTCAACAACGGTAAAAGTCCACCTAAGCAAAAACCGATGCTGCGAGTTAATCGGTTCCCTCAGATTTCAATTCCAAGCACCGGTTCAGAAGTTAGGAAAACCCGCTCATTCGCTCACTGAACGTACCCGAGCTAAACTTCGAAAATTGTTTCCGGGCACACCGGGCCTTGGAATCATGTGCCGCCAGAAACTATGTTCTTGTAAAATCCCAATGAAATTATGAAAAAAATTTCCATGAAAATTCTGGGTCTTTACATGATGTGGGATTTCAATCTCACTTTTGACTTCATTGACACACATTTCATATTTCCCACCTACATCTATTGTAAGGTTAATATACTACCAATGAATTTATTTTATTATTATTATCCTTAAAATTATGTGTATTGAAATTATCATTTGACAGTTTCACTTTTATGGAGTTAACATGTCATAAGATAGAAATGTGCTTTGAGATTTTTGTTTGGATTTTCCATTGAGACATATATTATTTTATTGACCAATATTACATTATGAGGTGTTTATAAAACCAATTTTACATGTGATACCATGGAATTTTTTAACATAATATTATTTTATATTTTATTTAATTAATTTCTTTCTTGGGTCTTACATTTCAAAGTTACCAAACTATTAATAATTTAATATGACAATGTCATTATTTATCAGTCTTGTTTATGATTATGTTTCTAATGATTAAATATTATAATCCATCCTTGAAGAATTTTCAAGAAGATTCCTCTCCTCTATTTAATTAAAGTATTTAAAAGTAATAAAACATTTTTACACTCTTTATATCATAATATATTTGATTAAAAAATGTAAAAAAAAGAATATATATTTCTCTCTATAATCATAAAAAAAATTATTCAGAAACCATGTTTTTTAAAAAGTTACAAAATTATTTTACTATTATCCTATTATTTTTAAAATATATGTTTACACATGTTAAAAAATTTTCAGAAAAAATAGAATAATATTATTGAAATTTTTTTTAAAAAAAATATCATTTATATTTTAATGAAATTTTTAAAGGGATATTTGTTTTAACAAGAAAAATATGAAAGAAACTTATCATAATACTAGGTATTATATTCTGGGAATATTAATTTATAATTATTAAATTTTATTTCAAGGAAAATTATTTTGAAATTTTTTATGATTTAAGAAGTGTTTTCAATATGAAAATGGTGTTTTCCCCAATAAATATTTTAAATGAATATTTAAATATTCCTTTATATGTTATCAAATTTAATTTCTCAGAAAACAATCTCCAAAATATTTTGGTTTTAATAGTGATTTTAAATGAAAAGGTATCTTACTCAACAAACAATCTATATGATTTTCCTTTTATAATAATTTCCCATTTAAAATAACTTCATTTAGTGTATCTTATTCTTTAGTAGGGGTATGAACCAGGAATACCATTCTTATTATTTATAATAATGGTTTATGATGAAAATATGTTGATGTATCCCATTTCTATTCATTTTTATATACAATTAAAAAATGCATATGTACCCCATTTCAGTTTCGATTGGTTATGTGTTAATGAGGTGATTGAATGATTATGAATTCTATATCTTTTCAATATGATATGATATGATGAAATTATTATGAAAACCAAGACATTTTACGAGTTAGGAAATTATGAATGTTTTATTATCTTGGGAAACACAAAAATATGTTTTTATTAAATAAGACCCTGGAATTCAAATGAGGCATTTTTTTTATGTTTTAGTTTAACTAACATTAAAATTATTAATGTATTGATTCATGAGAGTGTGATATGTCTCAAGTGTTTCCAAGGGGTTTGACTCGCAGAATGGAGGAAAATATGCAATTCAGTGTTCTTTGGAGAGGGATGTTGCATGGTTGGTAAAAACGTGAAAATTGGGGACCAAATCATGAGGGATAAAACAGAGCCATACACCATGGTCACATCCCATTTTTCAAAAATTTGTGGGATCCCCATAAGTTTGTGAGACCTAGACCCCTCTTATATAGAGTATGGTTCATGGATGGAACATATTTTTGCCAACCATGTGTCCAAACCAAGGCCCCCTTTAATAAGTCGGAATGTTCAATTTTGTCCCCTCTGTATTTGAGGGTTCTATCCCAATTTTCCTTCCCTATTTATCCCATTAGAACTGGTGAAAATTAGAACCCTCCTAAATATATAAGAGACATTTTTCACCAAATTTTAATCCATTTAGAGTGTTTTTGTGTGTCTGTTGAATCTCTGCGTGTGTCTGACATTCATATTCCTTCAATTTTATTTTTCAGGGATCCTATAGATTTCTATTCTCCTACAAAATACCTAAATATTTATTTTCAAGTAGATATCTATTTTTGGTATGGAAAGGGTGTTTGTGTTTTAATAAAGGTCATATATTGGGAAAAAATCCATCTACAATCTTGATTTAGGTGTTCAATAAGTTATGTACCATAGTATTGATTTCAACTATGTGTATGTGGTTTTGTTTTTTGTACCATTATACTACGTTTCATTTCCCATGATATGAAATGGTTAATTGGGTATTTAAATTGTCTGTTTAAACCTTAAAGATCCATTGGGATCCATTCAGGATGAATTAAATGGGATTATGGACACTGATGGGGTGGACCACTCCCTTGGACATGACTGATTGTGGATTTTAAATGATAAATTTTGGGTTTTATTATATTAACATATTGAAAAATATAATTTAAATAGTAACATGAAAATATTGGATGATTGTTATAACATGAAGCGATATGTAATTGATGATCAAAAAATTAATATATTTTGTAATTGGTTAATGGTTCATTACCTCATTTAAAAATTTATCATAAAAAAATTAAATGTTTGTGACATGTTAAATGAAAAATTGGTCTTGTTTTGGAAATTGAGAACATAACAATAGTAATGAACACTATAGATGTGAATAATGGAATGGTGAAACCTTGTTTTTTAGTTAATGATATGGTTAATAATGATAAGACTATGTGATTATAATATATGGTAGGGGGTGTTGGACTGATGCGATAATCTCGTGGTTAGGCTACAAAAATGGTTAGGCTCTCTTGGGCATAATAGTTATTCGGTTAATGGACTGATTCTCCTGATCCCAAGGGTATAGACTTGGCATTATATATTTTTTTTTGGGATGGTCAGACATGGATTTCTTAGTCTCGGTAGGATTTATAGACTAAAGCTCCATGTTTTACGACCAATGTCTCTTTATACATGTCATAGATTATAGGCACAAGCTGAAGTAGCTTTCACGAGAATGGGTAAATTGTTATAATTAAATGATAGTAATTGATCTAATAAATTTTAAACAATATAAACTTTTGTTAATATTACATTTTTATATATTAGAATATATATTTTTTAAACACATTTTTTAGTGGCCTCATAAGTTGTACTTTCACCCTACCTGAGACTCCATTGGGTACCAAAGAAGACTTCATGGGTACAGGTCAATAAAATGAAATGGGCCATATAAAAGATGGTTTATTTGGTCTTGGGTTTTTCATGGAGTAGGGTAAAGAAAATGTATCAAGGACAATTTTGTGTATTTTTTAGTTTTGAATTAATTTTTGGTTTTCGTTACACTTAACATTATATGAAATGGTATGGAATATTTAATGTTTGGATCTGGGTATGTACCCAATTTTGTGAAAAAAAATCAATGGAATTATTATATGTTCTTTTAATTAATTTATTCTTATATTATCTGATGTGTATTTATATAATAAAGAATATATAGTCCAACAATGTTTCTATTAGTCACTCACTGCTAGTCTTCAACCACTAGCATATAGGAAGGCATAGTTGAGTTCATGTATTGCATCAGCTTAGGGCACCTGTTTAGTGGCTCCCATGTATGGGAATTTTAATTTAGTATTAAAGGATTCTCTCCAGTTAAATATTTTATTTGGAAAAGGTATATATGATACTAGGATGTCTCAGGCCTTTGGTAATATGATCATGTATTAGATATTCTAACTAATATATGGTGGAAAACCAAAGTACCTAGGGTGGGATTTATGTTTTTTTATGTTTTTCTCTATAGTTGGAGGTTAGTTAACCTTGATATATGAACTGGTAGTGTGGTGTTAATAGTTATTAGATATTTCATCTATGACCTAGAATGTAAGTTGGTCATATATACATGAATCATTCTAGTCACTTAGGGGTACACGTGACATACATCACGGAAGGTACACAAGATAAAACGGGTTGTGGTCAGGTATTAATGTTTACAAATTCATCTTAAATTCTACTGAATTTTTAAAAAAATTTCCTAATTAAAATTTCTAAAAAGTGTGAAAATAAATGAAAATGGTTTTTTGGAAGTTTAAATGGTGCCTAATGTATATTGAAAATGTGGGAGTGTGTTTACCCCTTGTTTATATGGCCCAAGATAAGGGTGGATGGGAAATTATATTGGGTTAGTGATTTTGTTTGTTGGGATAGTGTATGTTGAATTTTTTATTTATCACTAGTAGTGAGCCCTCTTTGTTTATGATTTGAAACCATATGTGGCATGCTTTGAGATATATGTGTTAAATTTTTGAAAGATTCCACCATTAATACACATACAAGTTGGTCGACAAGAGGGTATCACAGATAATTCTAATTTTTAAGTGGATCAAGAAACCCTATTGGTTGAAGGTAATAGATGGGGAGATATATTATATTATAATATTTACATTTCATTACATTTATGGATTGATATCTAAGGTGGGTTGTGCCAGGTATGTTTTATTTGAAAAGGTAGTTATAGATGATGCACCCTGCAATGTTTTCTTGAAAGGGTGGACTTGAGGTAGGGGAGTTCTAGATTGAGTCCATACAGAGGATTCCAGAAAATTCAGAGTCCCCTCCGAAAAGTAGATATAATCTGAGGAGTTATATATTGTGGGGACCATTGAGTAGTTGGTGTGATACATGTGTTCAATATGACTATACTAAGGCGATGGATTTTATGTTCTTCAGGGGGAAGTTCCTATTAAATTTTTACCCTTAGAATTTGTGGAAGTAGAAGGAAGAAGAGTTTATTCCCCAAAATCAGGAAAGTGTGATAGTGCTGGATTATGTTGGCAACCGCACAGATTTATTTTTTTTCAAGGATTTTTTTAGTTGTAATGAATATGGAAATTCACATTCTTCATTGGATTGTATGTGATATCATGTCCATGTTAAATATATTCCAATAGAATATATTTGATGAGGTGGTGGATTAGACTCCCCTTAATGAGCGGAACCTAAATGAATATTTGTGAGGAAGATAGACCATTAAAATTGGAGGATCTAATTGTAAAAATTTTTATAGAAGTAAGATTAATTATGAGATTTTTTATTGGAGTTATGGTGGATAGAGTAGTCATGGAAAGGGGGATTGTCTTCCAGGGGAGTGGCTCAAAAGACTTATATCATTGTTTTAGGACATTTCACAAGTGAGGATAGTTTCCTAGACCACTAATGGAATTATGATAATGAAATAGGATGGTTCATAGGAATAGGGACTATAGGAACCCTAAACAAGAAAGTATTGGTGGTAGAACTAGGCTTGTATAGAGCACCGACATAGGTTCATCTACTTAGTATCATTCATGATGTTATAGATCTACCATATATATCAGTAGATGTGGGGTCATGTTAGTTTGAGAAAAGATAATCCTTACCATTATGGTAGAGAAACACTAAAAATTCATACCATATCCAAAGGCTTAGGAGTATGTTATTTTCATTCAATTCATCCTACACATGGTGAAGGAGAGGATAAATGATCTATAATTTGAGGAATTATTCATATAACATACATTCATTATTGTTTATTATTTGATAATTATTCCTTTCATTATTTTATATCAACTCAGTTTATGAATGCTTTGGGTCTAGAAGGGAAACATGTGTTTTGGGTTTTGTTGATTGAGAAATTGTTTGTGGTATAGGTGGAGGATATCATAAAATGTAATAAGTTTTCACTTATGGATGGTGGATTCCAATTCCATTGGGAATTGTTTGTGCTTGATGTATCATGGTTTGAATAAATATTGGGGATGTATTTTTTAGTTTATTATTGAGTCCATATTTATTTTTAACAGTGAATGGTAGAATTCACATCCCTTGATGGGTGATATCATTTTCATCTGGTGGGGTGGGTTATTCATGTAGGTCCTCCAGATCATGTTTATCAGTGGCTAACTGAGTTCAAAACCCATCTAGAATGTATAGTTCTTTTTTATGGGAAGGATATAATGATGTATTTATTACAATGATGGATCAATTCTAGGATATTATTTCATAGGACATCAAAGGACTTACACCTGAGAGGGATATTGAGTTAATTATTGTACTTATTCCTTGGTATGAGCTGATTTTCATTCCTCTTTATAAAATGGTGCTCAAAGATATTTTGGAACATAAGAATCATTTCATGCAATTGGAATGGAATGGGTGTGTCCAGCCATGTGTGTCACATTTGGGTTTACTGTTATTGTTTACCAATAAGTTTGATGGATATCTAATCTTGTGCATTGATTACCAGAAGTTGAATCAAATGATTGTTAAGAACTAATATATTCTTTCACATATGGATTTCCTTTATGAATTTCTTAGTGGTTCTTCTATTTAAACTAAGATTGGATTGAATTCAGGTAATTATTAGATTAGGGTGAGACTATTTAATATATTGGAGATGGACTTTGGGATCTAGTATGGTCTGTATTATTATTTTTATTCCATTTGGGATGAAAAATGCCCCAAATTATTTTATAGAATTGATGAACCAAATCTTCAACACGTACTAAGACCATTTTGTGGTTGTTTTGTGGAAGAAATATTCAGTTCCTCCTAGAAACTCAATGATCATGCCAACCATTTTTACATCATCCTAAGTGAACTAGGAGCGAATCAACTATAATCTATGATATCCGAATATAGATTCTAAATCTACAAGGTGATTTTCATAGGATACATCATTTCCAAGGAAGGGTTTTTAGGAGACCCAAATAAAGTCCAATAATTTATATCATGAGTTCATCCCAATAATGTTTTTTTATATCATGGAATTTTTGTGTCTAGTGGGATATTAAAGAAAGTTCATCAATGACATCACTCACTTAGTTGTACCATGGTCATGATTGACTAAGATGGGTATCATGATTGAATATTCATAATCATATGAGAATTTCTTCTAGGATATGAAGACAAGTTTGACTATTTCTACAATTTTGATCCTAATCAAGATGAGTATAGATTATACCTTTTTTGAGATGCATGTAGTGTTCGTATTAAGAAAGTTTTGATAGAAAAATATTGGTCTGTGGAATTTTGGAGATAAAATTTGAGGCATCATGAATTAAATTACATTATTCATAACCTCTATATGGAATCATTTGTGTATACTTTAATGTTTTGGTTGATCTATTTTTTAGTTGAATGATTACTACGTATACTGACCATAAAATATGGAATTATATTTTTCTAAATATGATTATAACCTCCAATAGTGAATATGGGTAGAGTATACAAAATATTTGGATTTACAGTTTTCTTATATGTTGGGGAATGAAATGGTTTTTTCCAAAACCTATGGAAAAATACATCATCTAAGCTAGTTAATGAGTCCAATTCTTATTGAAAAAAAATTTCTTCATTCAATGAGATGTATATTGAGATTTATGAGGACAAGTGAAAAATGTCCCTTACACAGCTATTGGATTATTCAAACCAATTGAGATGGATCAAGGAGAGGTAGTATAAAGATCCTCATTGTTTGGATTTTAAGTTAATCCTTGAAGTTTTGGGGTCAACATATACCTGGAATATTAATAGTTATGAGATCATTTATGTTCAAGGATGATTATTTTCTAATATGTACATTGGAGGAGATGATGGATGAGTTTTGTTTCTATAAATGGGTTGTGCCACATCCTTTAACAAAAATATATTGTCATCTTCGTTAATATTATTGATTTCCATGGATAAAGAAAGAAGTTGTAGGTTTCATGTCATTGTGCTACATCAATTAGTATATGAAGGCCGGGCATAAGTGGTTGGGTGGAATACCATAGTCATTTTCCATTACGGAATAGAAGTGGGATGATGTCACTATAGACACTATTGTGTGTCTTCAGAGGACACCATTGAAGAATGATGTGATATAGGAAATTTTGTATGGATTAACCATGGTGGTGAACTTATTAGTGATCTGAAAGAACTTGACTATGAAGAATATGAGTGATTTTTTTTGAGAGACAATGTGGTTTGAGGGGGTTCCTCATTGACCAGTTTCATATCTTGATCAAGTTTACACTTCATGCTTCTATAAGGGTTTTTTGAAGGATCTTTATACCTAGGTTCTTCTGATTATGGATATACTCCCTTATAAGGACGAGTATTCAAATCATACTAGTCAGATACTAGAGGACATATTGAGGGAATATGTCCTTGAAATTGGTTGAAAACAGGAGAAGAACATGGAGATTTTTGGTTTCTCCTATAAAAATAGGTATCATTTGACTATTCATATGGAAACATATGAATTTTTCGATAGTGGTGAGTGTTTATCACCATTATTCATATGGAATTTGGGAGTTAGTTTTATTGGGGAGGAGTATGATATACGAGACAAAATATCATGATTGGGTTATTCCGAAACTCTTCGAAATGGATCACTATTAGAATTAGTCATTCACATATCAGCTTCTTCAACCTATTGATTTTGTTTTAGGAGATCATGTGTTACATTAAATGTTTCATAGGTTTTTTCATCATCAGATTCAGAAATAGGGCTAGTTGGAACCAAGGTATATTTGTTTATTTGAGGTTTTGGAGAAGATCTGTTCAATGGTGTAATGATACGCTCTTCCATTGTGGTATTGTGCTATTCATAATGTTTATTCCGATTTTATGTCTTCAGGATTATCACCCTCATTATTCTAATGTGATTTTGGTTTCTAATGATGATGTTGATGTTGATTCATTTTTTTAGATAATATGATTCATATTATCAAACATTTAGAGAATGTTTTAAGAGGTACGGTTGTACCATTGGTTTTAGATTTGTTGATGCATGGTAATGTTATAGAAGAGACTTGGGGATGGAGGAATATAATTTGACCCACTGTCCTAATCAATTTAACCTTGAGACATAATGATGTGAGGAAGTGGAGCATAAAGAATATCCATTATAAGGTTTAAAGGTTTTATGTTATTTGGATTGTTATGAGTTGTGTTTTTGTTTAATATTTTGTTTAACTTCATTTTAATGGTTAATGAAATGTTTACATAGATAATTGGGAGTGTTGGGTGTATACAAGGGGTATTTTCCATGTAATGGCGGGAAATTAATCCATCTAGTGTGAGTTTCATAGTTGGAACATAGCTAATGACAACTATGGACCAAAACTGTACTCCCTAGTGAGTGATGGGGCAGGGTTGGTAAAACCTTGCATGGTGAGGCACCAAATAGTGGGGTATTGGATAGATCCATCTGGCATAGTCATCGTACGGTCTGTAAAAATGTTCCGGCATCCTAGGATGTCAAGTGAACAAGACCCCTCTTAGAAATAGGATGGAAGATGGTTGGCATGAGGTTTTTCCAACCTTGCATCCAAAAATTTATTCCTCATTAAAATGCTAAAATTTCTCATTTTCTCTCTCAGGCATTAAGAGCTCTAGACAAATTTTTATTCCCTATTATACCTAGTAACCATGGTGAAAAAATTCTCTTAATGTTCCAGGATATGGTCCTCAATCCATTCAAATACATTTTGAGTCTACATGGGTGTGTATCAAATAACAAAGTGAGTCGAATACTCTTATTCATTCTATTTTTTTTTGTTATGGGCCTGTATAGTTTTTCTTAACCTTTTGAATCACTATATCCTGATTTTCCAAAAAAAATTACTAGGTTAAGGATTTATAGGTTGTTTGAGATTGAATCCAGGGACAGGGTTTAGTGAGCATTCATCTATGATCTTGAGGTAGGCAGTATAAAAGTTATATACCAAAGAATTTATATCTATTATGTGAATGCGGTATTCGTTTCAGTTTGGTCATACTACATACCATTTCCCATGAAATCAAATTGTTAATTGGGTGGACTAATGGTGTGTTGGAACCCTCAAGACCCCAAGGGGATCTGTTGTTGATGATTTGAAATATCATATGGACATCCCTAGGGTGGAAACATCCCTTGAGAATAAAGTATTTCATATGTTAAATGATAAATTTTGGGGTTTATTATATAAATCCTTTAGAAAATGTGATTGAATATATTACATAGAAGTATTGGATTCATGGATTAACATGAATTTTTAAGTAATTTTTTATGAATAAATTAATGGTTATAGAAATTGGTTAATGGGGAATGACCTCATAGATTAAATGTTTGGTAAATGGTAATAAAAGGTTATAACATGTAAAATTTTAAATTAGGATACTGTTATGAATTGAGAACAAGATTATACTAATGAACATATGAAATGGGATTAAATGGAATAATGGAACCATGTTGTTTTTCAGTAATTAAATAGTTAATGATGATGAGGGTATGTGATTTTAGTATATGGATGTGGGATGTTGGACTGATTCTCTACTCTCATTGGCTGGCTTGACTGATGATCAACCACAAAAATGGACAATTGTTATTTTTTGGAATGGATTGATGCTTCTGAATAAAAGATTATGGACATGGTGTTCCATATCATGGATGAGATATTGGGAAATGGAATTTTGAGTCCTTAATGTATTAATAGATCTAGGATCCATGTTATCTGACCTAATAACCTTTTTTCAAATGGATCATATGACAGGTATGGGCTAAAGAAGGTATGTTCAAAAGGGTAAAATGTTGAATAATTAAATTTATATAATTTATACATTAAATGTTATCCAATATAACCAATTTTATTTTTCTTAGTCATTATTTATTATACTTAGGTATACAAAATATTAAACTGGGAATTTTGTAGACACCATTTGTGGTGGCCTATTGAGTTTACTCACTACCTTCTTAGGTCAACATTGGGTACTCTAGTAGACTTCATGGAAGCAGGTTAGGACATGGAAAAGGACAATATTCTTGATGGTTGATTTGGTCATTGGATAGGCTTGTAATTGGGTACTAGGCTTGGTATTAGGAAAATTATTGGGGATTATTCATTTTGAAGTTATTTTGGGTTTCCACTCTACATATCTCTATGTAACATAGCATTGCATATTGACAATATTTTTGTAGGTATATAACCTATTATGGAAAATGGTTTTGGAAATGAATTATTATCTATTGTATTGATATATTTTTTATTATTTTATCTAATGTGGATTACTCTGATAAATAGGGTATAGTCTCCTGACAAGTTTGTTTTACCATCTATACAAGTCGTTATCTTCTAGAATATAGTGAGGCGTTCTTGAGGACATGTACCACACCATCTCTAGGGACTGGTTTAGTGGATCTAGGGTCGGGGCATTAAAAGATAGTTGCGACCTATTTCTCCCTCCATTTATTTAGGTAAATATTAATATATAATAACATATATAAGACTTCATCACATAAGAAACCTCATTCAGCAAGGGACTTTTTCAATTATGATGGCCTTTTGAGTTAACCTTGTCTACTATTATGGTATGGGGATTTAACTCCTCCCACTACTATAGCTATGATAGTTATTCAAGAATACTATTTTAATAATTTTCTATTCTTGTATGTATTCCAAAAAATTTTCATTATTTCATTATTATGGTCTCAGGGCTAATGTTCCATAATTTCCCTATGATTCTTGTCTTATGAACTACAAAACATTATTTCATGAATCAGGATTGGGATCTTTGATATGCGTGGTATTATTTTTAATTGTTATACTCATGTTCTAATGACCTTATATTAATATTATTCTTTCATATCTTCCTTCTCTAACCTTACTGAGCATATGAGCTCAACCATACATATGATTCCTTTCCTAAAATTATGAAAAAAAATGTTTTAAGAAGGGTATTATTATAAAGAGTACATAATGGGAAGTTATTTATAGAAGAAATTAAAAATAATTCACCGAATCAAAATATTTTATTCCTAGTCCCCAAATGCATTGAACAATTATGAACATCAAGAATGTGTTTATGTAATGTAATGAATATTATTCTAAAAATATTTAATATTCATACATGAGAAGTCTAGGATTATATAGTTGGTGTTAGAGGATAGTATTAGTTCACCTTCTGATACTATGATGAGGGAACATTAGTGAGTTCTCATTGGATAATTCTAAATATAATTATAGGGATGTCATTGTGTATAAGTCTATTGATGAGTCAATGTATTAGAATATTTCATATAATTTTAGTAATGGATATATAATTTTTTTTCCAAGAAATTGAAGCCTTTACTATAATCTATTAGTTGATGTTGATCTTGAAAAGAGTTACATTTGGGTAATAACTCCCAAAATGGTACATTGAGATTGGCTCAATCATCACCTCTTGCCTGATAATGGGAATTGATGCACACCTGGGTTGACACAATTAGGGGATATTATTTCTAAATTACAAAACACTTTACAAATGATCATGATACATTTAAAAAGACAATGATTGTGAATGTACTAGGATAAACCTAATGTGTCATAGTTTAAGATGAATGTGTCTTTATTTTGACATACTATAAGTTATTTTTTCATGATTATTTGGTTTTCCATTATGATTAGTTTTTAACACACTATTGTTTTTTGGTTTTATTAAATAGAGGTAACTAGAAGGAACTAGATTAACATTGATTGCAAACCAAATGTTTCTGATGAGAATCAAAATTGGATGATGTATAGAAAATATTATATTGTAATTATAACTAATCAGTTATGAAAGAACTTGATTCATGTTGAACACCTTAACCAAATCTCATTATTACCAAAGAAGAGAATGAAATAGTTGATTTAGAGTTCTGAAAGTGGAGACTGTAAAGGAAATAAGATTTAATTTGATAAATCTAAATAATTTGAGAAGAACTAATCTATAGAATGTATCAAAGAAACATAGAGATGTTCTGAGAGTGGAAATGAAGAACACAAAGAATGTAATTATTCAGAAAAAATGAAAAACATAATTAACAAAATGGATGAAAATAATATTTTAACTAATGTAACAATGAATTTGAAAAGTTTTAAATTTGGGAGGTATGGGAATTACAAAAAATTATTTCCTAAGGAGAAAACTCATGAAAATAATAATAAAAGTTTTACAAGTAATGGGTTTTTCTATTAACATGGATGAGACTAAAAAAGTAATAAAGAGTGAATTTAATTGAAAACGTCTATTTCATTTAAATTATTAATTATGTTAAATTATATTTTAATTTTCTACAATAAAATTGATTTTTTATATTTCCATTAATCCAATTAAGCCAATTTAAATCATTTTGATATTGAATAATTTTATAAAAACATTGTAAACTTTGGAACATTTTCTATTTGAAAACCAGCTTCCCCATTACATCTCTGGGATTATTTATATATTAAAATTTACACCATATGTTAATTGAATTTTGAATAATTGGTTCAATAATTTTTTTAGAATAATTTATATTATATAATAAGTTCAAATTAATTTTTTACTAAAATTAATAGTGAAAACACTAAAAATAACTTATAGTGATTATGGAAAAAATGGGTGTATTAGGTAGTTAAAATAAAAAATATAAGGATTAACATTACCTAAAAACATGTATAAAATACCTTTTATGACAATATGAAAACAATAAAATGTCTATGTCTCTATAAAAATAAATTTTGGATCCTTTTTTCTTAATAATAATGTGGGTACACCTTTTTCATTTTAAGAAATTAAAAGTGATCCACTCACGTCACTTATAAAAGGACACACACTCTTCTCTTTTCATAACAACAAAAAAACATTTTGGTAATATATATACCTTTCCATATAACAAAAAATCTACCCTAATTTTATCCTAGAATCATCATTTTATGTATGCATCCATTCTATGGTGGATTTTTGTGTAAACGTATGGAGTATTCCCGAAGATGTGGTAATGTTTTTAATGAGCATTTTTATTTTATTTCTTCATCCATATACATAAATTATTATGTTTCAATTTATATATAAAATCTTGGTATAATAAATATTATTATATGTATTTATTTTATGTTTATGACCAAAAAACATATCTACATCCATCAAATGGTATATGAAATCATCGTTCGTGTGTACACCAGACTACCACCACGCGAACTGATGTTATTCATTTTTCCATTACCAACTCTCATTGTTGGGAATGATGATGGATATATAATATATATTTTATATTGATTAAATTATTATAAAAATTTATTCATTATATCATTTATAAGTTTTCCTTTCTTCCATTCCCTAGGGGATATGATAAAATGGTTTGGGTGTACAGCGGACTACCAGCTTGTGAAGTGATGTGATTATTTTTCATTATTGATTTTCATAAAAGATAATAAGGATTAATATATGTGATTTATACGAAATAATATTGTTAATAATGAAATATTTTAAATTATAATAAAAATAATTTATTGTTTTATCGCTTTTATTTTTACACATTGAATGATGATGATGTCATTCGTGTACATGTGAACTATCACCTTCACAAAGCGATGTGACTATCCTTTCATAACCACACAACATGGATGATATGTATAATGAATTAATGTGGTTTTAATGATTTACATAACATTATTTGATGATAATATATTATTTAACTCATTTTGATAATAATCTTTGGGAAATGTAAATATCAATTATTCGTACGTATGGCATATCATCTCCCGGATCATAACATACTTAATTTCTAAAAACCATATTTAATGATTATCATTCAGAGTATAAATGATGTATAAATATGATAATAAAATAAATTTTGTTATTTTATATATGATTTAACCATTATTAAATTAAGAGGAAAAAAATAACAATTCTAAATAAACATTAAAAACCAAGTGGTTATTGCCCTAAATGCGACTTTAACAAGAAATTGACAATAAAATGGTAATATAACTTCATAAGTAAGTCATATATGGTATGATATATATAATTTTGGTTAATTAATGTTTTATAATGAACTTATTTTTATTATACATGATTTTTGAATGAGTGTGAAAGATATTGAGACTTACAATAAGTGGTTTTTGTCTCACAAATTACTTCTTTTGGAATCATTCCATATTCCCCACCTATTAATTTTTTTTGGGTCTATACAACCAATAAATTTATTTTATTATTCATATACTTAAAAGTATTTTTATTTACATTTCCATTTTAGTATTTCTATTTCGTGGGTTTTATAGTTCAAAAGATACCAAATTAGTGAGCAATTTTTGTTTATATTTGAATTCTTTGAGATATATATTATGTTATGAACCAATATTGGATTATGATTTTTATATAAACACCCTTTTAATTGAGATATAATTTATTTATTTAACATTTCCATTTTATATTGTCCATTTATCTATCTACATTGATGGGGATAATGTTTCACTGTTACCAATTTGATATATATATTATATTACAATCTCATCATTGATTATGATAATTTATGATTATTTTTTTTATGATAAAATATTATATTCCATATATCAAAAATTATCATGAATTTTATTCTCTTATGGTTATTCATAGTATTGTAAGGTAATATTATCATTTTCCCAAAACATGGTAATTAAAATATTTGAAAAAATGTTTTTATGAATTGGAATATTTATTTATATCTTCTGTAAAAACCCCTTTTATCATCAAAAAAATGTTTTATAAAATATTATCAAAAATGTTTTACTATTTTAAAATCATTTTTAAAATAATTTTTCCCATTTTTTCATTTATCAAAAAACATTGCAAGGTATCATCATGTCATTTTCTTATCAATACACATTTTACACTAATTGAAAATATGAAATGAATCTTTTTTTAACTTATAAAACATGATCATCATATCCCTTGTTCATGACCATTATTTTCATTAAATCATGATTGATAAATTTTTTTATTTTCAAATATAATTATTAAATTTCTTTATGTATTTAAATTTTTTTTCCAACGTGAAAATTTTATTTTCTTCAAGAAATGTTTTAAATGATTTTTAATTATTCAGTTTTTTTCATGTTTAAATAAAATTAACATTATTTAAAAAAACTATTCTATTTTAAAATTTTATTTAAAATGAAATTTAATCTTCCTCTGTAATTTTCCAAGTGATTTATCTTCTAGAATAATTTTACATAAAAATGGAATTGTTAATATAAATTATGCTTTACTGTGGATATAAACCATTAATATCATTCTTATTAATTATCTGAATGGTTTATGACAAAAACTTATTTATTAAACTAGTTTCTCTTCAATGATTATAAAATTAATAAAATACTTATGAAAAATGATTCTTTTTCAATGGTTTATGATTTGATGAGATAAGAAGAATATTATGAAACCTATCTCTTCTACACATGTTATAATATGATGAAATTTTTATGAAATCTAATTCATTTTAGAGATTGTGATATAATGAATTTTTAATGATCTTGTGGAACAGATAAATTTGTTTTTAATTTTAATATTTGTGGGACTTATATCTTACTCCAATGAGTTGGGTAATGATTTATATGTCAAAGAAATAAATGATTGTAATGTTGAGTGAACTCAGTTCAATATTGGAACGTGTCCACTATTATAGTCTTGGGAGTGATCCTTGATTACAATGACAGTTTTAGGATTGATCCCACTTAACAATTATAGTCATGTAAGTTATCCTTGAATACTATTTAATGTATTATCAATAATTATTTTCATGGTATAATTTTATGTCTTATGCCGATGTTATGCTCCTATAGATCTTGTTATTTTAATTTATTTTGATTCATTTCTTATGAACAACCAATATCTAATCCATTACTCAAAATTGTTATATTTGATATGAATAGTATTATAATTAATTTGTATTATCTTGTTATCATACACTTATGTTCATATAATTCTCACTTATATCCCTTTTTCAACCTTACTAGGCATTTGAGCTCACACATTCTTTTGTTTCCTTTCCAAATGTAATGATGAATGATTTCCAGTAGGTTATGTATATAAATATTAATTAATGGGAAGATATTTATAGGATACGTTGAATATTTTTCCAAAATTATAATATTGCATTCTTAGAATTTAAATTAACTAAACTATTATGGTCACCAAGAATATTATTATATAATTTAACAAATATTCTTCTCGAAATATATAATATACATGTATGATATTTCTGAGTATCTATTTTATGGGTTCCCACTCATCCCTTGAATGGGGGGTTATTAAAAATTCAATAAAAATTAAGGCGTTTAGGCCATTTGGGGGGGGAGTCTCTATTTGAAATTTCCCAATATCATTATTTATCAATAATTTGAATCTTCCTTCACAGGTTTTTAAAGATAATATCAATGAAAAGGGTCTCCCTACATTTTTTTAATTTTCTATATCTTAAAATTTTGATTTCAAATTTAAATGTTTATTTGTATAGAAAAATATTTCAGATATCATTTAAAATAATATTCATATATGGTATCAACCTTGATGGTATTTTTGATTTATTAGGGATATGATAAAATGTCACCATCCTTATTCTGTATTTGGATGGTTTATGATTTTTATTAAATGGTGTTCATGAAACCAATTTCCTTTCCCTTGGTTATTCTATAATGAGATGATGAAATGTTTATGAAACCTGTTACTTTTCCAAGGACAATGATATATTTATGAAATCTAATTCCTTTTCATGGGTTATGATATGATGAATATTTTATTATATTTTTGAGCACATGTGTATTATTTTATTATGTGATGGGAGGGAAGGAAATTATATATTCCACCAACACATTGGAAGAAATATTGATATATCACGAGAAATATTGGAATGGAATGGGTAGTGTACTCAGTTTAGAAAGAGACTCAATCTATTATGAATGTATTGTGAGTCACCTTTTACGACTCTGATTATTTCGAGATAAACCCCAATCAAAAATGATTGTCTTGTTAGAAAGACCACACTACTAAGGAAATGTTTTGTTATAATTATATGTATAACAAAAAAATATTCTTTAATTTCTATGATCTCATGGCTCATGTAAATTGTTTCATTTTCGATTCATTTCTTATGAAATTTTATGATTTTTGAAATCACACATGGTTATGGTTATTTATTTGAAGGGTGTGATTTTCAAAAGTAACTCCCATTTTCTTATAACCTTATTCTCATGTTTTGTTTATGTAGTTATTGATATCTCCCTTATCTACCCTTACTATACATTTTACCTCACCCTTTGTTATGTTTTCTTTCCCCATGTTATAGAGTAAGGTATGAAGTATGAACAATATATTAGGGTTACTAGTTATGATTAACATAAATTTGAAGGAGGTAGTTTACATATGAACCAGTTGTGTATGAATCCGGATTTTCTATAATACTAGACCTATTTTATTATGGAATGGGTCAAAATGATAAATAATTAATATTATATTAATAATATTTAGTATCAATTAATAAAAATTGTGGAATATTTTAATATATATATATATAAACCATGGGGGTGTATGTTTCCGTATTCTCCAATGATATATTTTTTCATGGGTGATCAATGTGTATTATTTCCAAGAGTGTATGATGTTATTTGATCATTATTATCGGGGTGGTGAAATATTAAGGAGTCTATGTCTCACAAAGAGATGTATATACAATACTCTTTAGCCATGTAAGATTTTATATAGCAATTTTCACCTAATTATTTGATTTTTATTTTATTTTATTATGTTATCTAAAATTTGGAATTTTTTCTATATTTTAATGTGTTTTTAATTTCATTTATTCGTTTTTTAATGAAATTTATATTTATTTTGAACATGTGAATGAGACCCTTAAAACTTTTTTCCAAAACATAGTGACTAGGAATTAAATTTGGGATCTATGAAATATATTTTATATTATGATGGATGAAAATAAATGTCTGGATATTAAAAAGAATGTATAATTTTATCTCAATATTATTACATCTAATATTTAGATAAATGATTTTATTTTAATAATTAATCTGGTATTAGTAATCGAGTGGGAACATCATATAAGGATTTGTTCATTGAATCTACAAAACTAGTTGACCAAAATATCTTGATATATATAATTAGAAAAAATTTATTTATTACTTTTACTCAACAACATATTAAATTCTATATTTAAAAATATGAAAAATCTCATCATATTATGAAAATTCTTCAATTAGATTTATTCAATGTAATCTTAAAATATTTATTTGGAAAATAAAATATTATACTTTTCTATTTATTCAAATTTTAAATTACTCATAAATTTATTCTGATGAAGACATCATTGGATGTAGAAGGGATTTAAAATATATTCATCAAAAAGTTCACATATTAAGAGAGTTTTTTTGGATAAATTATGATGATATATTTTATTACAAATTCTATGATTGAAGCTAAATATATAAGAAAAATGAACTTATCAAGCATAGTTGATCTAGATATAACACATAGTCACTCTTTCGAAGGTGATATTCAATATGTATCTAATTATATATTAAAAAAATATTTCCATTTATGTATCTAAATTTATAAAAAAACACATATGATATTCTCATATATATTTGAGGCCTAGTTTTCTTCTCGATCATGAATAAAAGTAATATTTCTTTCTTGAATTTATTGAAACTGATAATCAGTAGCATATATCATTACAAAATGATATATTCCAAAATATATGATTACATTATATATAATATGGGACTGATTTATTATTTGGTTCCACATTGAAATTATATTATTTAGACCCCTAAAAATAAAAATTCCTCATGAAATGGAATGTATTTTTCATTCATGGGGATTCTTATTTTTTTGGAATATAGTTATAGATGATATAATTAAAAATGGTCTAACTCATATTTATAATATATATATATAATTTTTCAAAATTCATACTAATTTATATATTTTGAATTATTATTTTGGAACCATTAATTCAATACTATCTATTTGATTCATTCAATTTCAAGCATCCGAGAGAATTAGCTTGGGAATGAAAATGGTATATATAATTTCACAAAATAAATCACATCAATCCATAGATTTTGTTTTCATTAAATATTATAGTGGTAAATTATTGAAAAATCATTGTTTTTTAGACAAATGTGTCCATATAACCACTCACACTTATATACAAATAATATTACCATATAAATAAATAATATATTTTGTATTATGACCTAAAAAACTATTGAGCTCCATCTTGTTTATGATTTCATAGATTTATTCCATCAAAATCACACAATATACTAATCCTCTAAAATGTTTTATTTTTATTCACTCAATTCAAATTCTTAGTATGTAGTAAATAAATGTGATGGAATCATGAGAGAAAATTTTTGGAATATTGATTTATTCTTAAATGTTCAATGTGTATGAATATTTTATAAATAGGTTTTGAAACATTTTTTTTGGAAAATATCATTACAATGAATCAAATATTTTAAATTATTTTATTTTAAGTATTATTTTAATAATAAAATATTATATGATATAACAAGAAGAGTAAATAGATTAATTTTTGGAAAATAAAATCATGAGATATCAATGAATCAATATATTTTTTATCATGTTATTGGTTTACCATATGATGTTGAATGTGTATTAATCCCTCTAATGGTTTGTGAAAAATATAAACCATTTCTAAAATGTAAGGAAATTATCAAAATATATTTTCATAAACACAATAAACATAAAATGTTTAACTTTTTTCTATAATAATTAATTACCATTAAATGAATTAAAAATTTAATAATTCCTTAAAATATATATTTTGACACCATAAATGTATAGGATGTATGAATCCATTATTTTCTGTTAGATATGGTTAAAATTATTACATTTTTTTATATATGGGAATATATGGAGTAAATATATTCGAGATTAGTATTATTAAGAATGTCACATTATGATAAAATACTAAATTGAGTTATTTCAATCATCAAATTTGATGAAAATTTTTGTATAATTGAAATTAATAAACAATGGATGATAATAAAAGTAATTAACAAGACAGAAACTAAATTATTTTATGATATAAATGAAAATAAAATTATTTATTTGTGGGTCTAAATTCCTACAGAAGTCTGATACATTGAAAAAATATGAACAATATACAAGTGAATTTCTTTAATAATAATTGATGTAGATGAATTTTAATCTATCCAAAGATAAATAATTTTTTCTCTATTAATCAGATTTAATAAAAATAAAAGGTAAGTTATAAAAATAAAATAAACATCTCTAAAGGAAATAGAAAGTGAATGAATAAAAATACAAGAAAAGAGTTGATGGATTTGATTCACTTTTCCAATAGATGATCAATCTGAAGGTTGTATAAACATTAAATAATTAGATGTTAGTAATGATGATAAAGAAAGAACAAATAATTTATAAATTTAATGCAATATATAATAATTTTATGATTGGAAAAAATTATATTCTCAAAAATCCATATCATAATATTTTAAAAATAATGAATCAAAGAAGAAGAATATGAATTCTAATTAAGGTATGTAATTAGAAAATTTGGAGTAGATACTCCTGGTAAAACACAAAAGGATAATGTTTATTTTCTTTACCCTCTTCATTCCATAACTATGAATAGAGGAGGTTGAACATTAATGGAAGTGGATTTGTTTCTAATCCTTACTGATTAAAAAATTAAAAGGAGGACTCATAAAGGGTAATACATAATTTGAATCATAAATTGATATAGATCCTCTAATGAGGGAAAAAATAAAATTAATGGGTATTTATTTTGTATGGCGTTCTTTTTATTCACAAGTAAATTGCTAACAAAATCAGTTAGAATTTTGTTATATCCCTTAAAATGAAATCATTTCAATAATAGGTTTCCGCATCATTATAAAATTCGAATACATTATAATTAAATAAATAAATAACTAAAATTATACTATAGTTTTATTTAATTATATATTTAAAATAGAAAACATAGATGATTATTTTATCTCTAATAATGTTTGAAATGATTCAAAAAAAAATATTTAAGATGAATTAAAAAATTGGTAATATTATTTTTTAGAAGTTGAGGTCAAATAATAAAGATGAATATCATCTTGATAAATCCATAATAAATGTATATTTCTAAAATAAATCCTTTTAAAAGTTAGATTAAATAGTATATAAGATAACCTCTAGAAACCTTTTATAAATTATTATTAATAATATCCTTGAGGATTATTTTAAATGTAAAATCTATACGAGATTATAACAGATAAAATAATGATGATATAATCTATTGAGAAATATTAGTAAAATAATTAAAATGATTTTTATTCATTCGAGTATATTCTCTATCATCACAATTATTCCTCAATAGAATGATTCAGTTATTATGGTTGAAAATATTTACAATTTAAAGGAAATGATATACAGATAGGTTCCGATCGATAGATAATTTCTCAAATCAATGAATAACATATTTACAACATCGAGATTAAAAATAAGAATATATAATATTTTATATATTAATAAATTAAGATCTCTCACATAGAGGTAAATAATAGAGAAGTTGGGATGAATGTGGAAGAACTTGATATGTTTAATGGAATCTTAAAGTTGAATAATTAAGTGATACTAAAAATAATAAGTAAATCAATGGAAAAAAGTATTTTATTTACTCATTTATGTCAATTTTTATATAAATTAAATGTTTATCACTTGATATTAATCATTAATCAGTATATAATTGAAATTTTTTAAACATTCTATTTTGTGTTTTAGAATAAAAAGTGTTTAGGGAGAATATATTCTATTTATTTTTCATTTATAGAATGATAATTAAATGGATAATAATTTCATGTAGAATATGATCAAATGTTTAGTATGTGTGGTTTTAAAAATATATCAATATGTTTATTACCATAAAATATTGGTTTCTTTACAAATGTAAATAATATTATGACCATTTCATAAGAATATCAAAAAATAAAGATATTGATATCTAATTTTATGAATGATATATTTTTTATAATGGTGATGATAAATTGGAATACATATAATATATTCTAAAAAACATTACATGATTTTTTTAAAATTCTATATGTAAATTATTTATCTAAACACTATATTTTTTAAAACATACACCCCCTAATCTACCACAATACTTTGAATTATTGAATTCTCGTATGATAAATTTAAAATTAATTATTTTTTTATTGCATTAAATCACTTTTTTATATTAGTGATAACCCTAAAGAGAGTCGATATCATATTTTTGACTGTGAGGGTCAATGGATGTGAATATAAAAATTTCATACTATCTCAAAGATGCTCAAAAGTCGAAGTATCAACAATATAAAAATAAACATAATAAATAACCAAGAATTTAAAATGATGATTAAAATAATGGGTGTGACATATATCATACACATAAACCATTTTTTGACTGAATGGACGGCCTAGATTTATTCCAAGGTTTAATAGGTATCATTCCATCCCTTTCATCATAATATGAATTTTATATTGTTTAGTATTCCATGAACATAATTGTATTTTTCCTCCCAAATAAGGTGGAAGTGATTTGTAGTGTCCACTATAGAGATATATGAAACCTTCTACCCTTTTAATACCACCTAATCCAATTGATGACGTTCAATGGTGAGTGGGAACTCTTGGAACCTCATTCTTTCCCAATGCCACTAAATAATGGAAGAAGTATCCAAATTCACAAAACAAACCATTTACTTCAACATTTAAGTATCCTATTAGGATTTTAAAATGAATGAACATCAATATTTCAATGTGAATGTTTTTTATAAATAATATCTTATCACATAAATAGTTAATGATTATTCGAATTCGTATTTTATATAATTTCTATTGTAATCTACATTTTTAGGTTCCTGTAAATTAAATATGAAGGTAATTCATGAATTTATTTTTTAATATTAAATGCTGAACACTTAGATTGTGTGTGAGGGATTCCATTTTTATATTGATTATCATCTTGACTCTATTTATTAAATAATTGTTAAAATAAAGAAAAATTTTATTCTTGATTTTGCTTCAAATAATTCCAAAAAATGTTATAAAAACATGTCTTAGGGAGAGAATTAACAAAAAATATTGGGATAATTTAATAAAAGTTATGTATAAGAACTTTCGACATTTAATCTTCAATAGGTGAAGTTTTTTTAGAAAATTATATATATAGAATAATGTTTTTATCATACTACTAATATATATTAAACTAATTTTTCTGGGGGATATAAATACTAATATCAACATAGTATAATTTTAATGTTATTTTTTATTTTTCATAATAAATGTCAAGACCCAACCCATAGGGCCCCCAGGGGTTGATATTATCCCTTGGGTGACTCCCCAAGGCCACCTCTAATTGGATAGAGGATAACAACATGTGTATAGTAGGAATATCATTAATATAGGAGGACATATACTTTTATGATTATAAAATAACAAGCACCCATCTCCATTCCAAAATGAAACTTAATAATTAACTAAAAACATTATAGTGTAAACAATATATGAAACATAATATAGAAATAATTTAACAGAATCCAACTTATAAATATCACAGTCATAAAAAAGGGAAATGTAGACATTCAAAAATGATAATGAATATAGTCAAAATTTCAATATATTATTATAATCCAATAGTATTATTTCTTCCAAGGTCATCAGAAATCTATCTGTCATCTTCATATAATATGAAACATGTGGAAAAATAACATGTAAGGGTGAGTAAAAACAGTATCTGTAGGGGATCCCATTGAAAATCATATCAAAATAATTATATAATATAATTATATTAACCCATATGTCAAAGAGAGTATAAGAAACCCAAAAAACTCATAAAGAACCCCTATTTTATAAGATTGGAATCTCAATATTAATAGATTTCTAGGTATTAAGATTCTTTCTACTAATCCAAATTTCTAATATCTAATTCAAAGAACAATGTGTTTCATGAATGAAACGAAATATATAACCAAACATTTTCCACTTTATACCATAACTATGAGATAAATGTCTCTTGTAGGGGAACTACTCCCTATAGGTGGATGATGACGAGGATGTGAAAATCTATAGATAGTAGACACACACCCTCTGAAAAATTGGTGAATAATGAATCCCCCGGTATATAATATATGGGGGAACCATTCCATGGATAGAAATAAAGTGATATGGGAGTACTATCCCTAACATCACTCTGATGGACACACCTAGAGTCTTCCATGAGCTAAGCATTAATGGAAGAATAATTCCAATTACATCACCCTACTCCATATATATGATGTTGAAAAAATTCCATCATTATTTCCTACATTGGATTTTTTTAAAATGGACTAATCAAGAGTCCAAATTTGTGTCCCAATAAAGAAGATAGTGGAGGTAGAAAATGCTACGAGAAAACATATCATGTTCATCTTGGAACACGAAATGTATGACATAGCCTAGGAATGCCTATATCCCATCATGCTACATGTAATGTGAAAACCCATTTACATTTTCTGGGATGGAATCCATATTATGTGTGGGATAGCTAGGGTCTTGGTAGTTCCCTTCCCTTAACATAACTCAACTAGTCTGAAATCAAACATAGTGTGACTCTATGGGGACACAAAATATCTAACCATGTAGGGGCCTTACTATTTTTCAATTGTAAAAATATTATCTATTTCAGTAGTGTAATAGGTTATTTTCTACCTACCATATGTAATTTTATATTTTACTCTATATCAAAACACTATATACCCTATAAAAAAGACTATATAGTGTTTTTTCATTAAAAAAATTCTATGTGTAATCAATTTTTTCATAAATTGTAATGCCTGGTCTCCCAGATCATAACATGCCCACTATTTTCTACCGAAAATCTCATTAAATATAGAATCAAAAGAACCAATAATTAATGAATTATATCCAATAATCAATATTATCACATCAATTTTAGAAAAACAAAATTTTCCTTGAACTAAGTATAGTCTCTCGCCCCACCATCATCAAAAGTGGGTTTGAACCTATATATTCTTTATAAATATTCCATGTATTTTCTCTAATTGCATGAATCAATATATTTATTTCTAGTCTCTAAAATCACTATGGTTCCTTTATTTAGTCCCACATTGAATAATAATGGGATTAAAATCATCGGCATATTCTAGGATAATGATGAATACATGAAAAATGAAGGATAAAAGTAGTAATATATAAGGAATGTTCATCGATGGTAGTTTCAAACCAGGCCATCGATCATGAACATGGTATAAATATATAGTTAGATAATAAAATAATATTTGATTAATAGTGGGTTATGATTTAAACTGATTATCCATGAAATTATATAAACATAACTAAACTATTAAATTATGATGGTTATTATTTCCATGTTTGAATAAAAAAATAATAATATTTTAGTCCAACAAATATCATAACATATTTTGTGATTTCCCTGATAATTTATGAATAATTATTCAAGATCATCATTTATGGTGTTATCTAAAACATTATCTTTTTTAATGAACTCTATGGTCTCTAGTCATCCTCCTGTGGATTTATCCCCATGGTGTTTCTTAATTATTCTGTTTGGAATCTCCCAGGGATTAGTAAATAACAATATGTATTTTCAAGAACATAAGATTAATAGGGAATATATTGTTTATATATATTAATAGAAAAAAATATTTTACTTTATTTTATCTAAAATTCACACATGAAAACACATTATCAATAGGGTCAATTCCAAACAACATTATTTCATGCATATGGTTATTCTAGCATTCTGGATGCAATGAATGTCATATATTCCTTCATTGAGGATCTATTCAATTTTAATTCCATTAATTCCAAAATAATTCCCATGAATAATTTATTAGAATTAATATTTTTATTAATAAAATATTGGGGTCCTACGATACTTATAGCACCAAAAAATTCTTGGGAAAATCCCAATATATATTTATAAATAATCAAATGGTTAAAATTTGGGAAACCAATTTTATATTCTTTACATCTTCAAGGATTTAATTCACTAAATATCACAGGAATCAAAAAATGTATAAGTTATTGAGACCCTATTTTGATCTCATGATCCCATGAACTGTCAAATACATTCCCATGTCACCAAAGAACTCAATCAAATAGAATGTTCCAACCAAAAAGAATCATATCCTTTTGACCCATGTTCACTACTACGTACATTGAGATGTTGGATCCATCATCAATGTCTATATTACCCTAGATAAAAACATGGTAAATATTATTCACATATTTCCTCAGCTGCGACACATGGGATTATTCATAAACACCATCCAACTATGTGTGTATGGTAAAGTGTTATGAAATCCCTCCAACCAAATGGAGTTGGAGGAATGACATAATAGACCTTGGTGACATATTTTTTGTAACACCCAAGACTTTTATGACAAATATTTTGTTTTTATGTTATATAAATCATCAAAGGAATTTTTCCCTACACACAACACTAGCTTGGCTTTCTTCACACGCAATCACGACCTTCCTTGATAGCTTGCGTTGTACGCAATACCGAGTTTCACTAAACAACGATATGCTATTAAAATATTATTAAAACTAGGCATTATGAATATTAATACCCACTTTTTTAAATTTTGTAAATTTTATTTTTCAAAATGGACTTCATTTTTGGATTCGGAATATCGAAATTATCCTAGGGGGAAATTTTGTTATTTTTCTGAAAACATTCAATTTTTTAGGAATAGTGAAAACATAGGGTTACTATTTAAAAACCGACTTTTTATTTAAATAATTATTTATTTTAATTAAATTTATTTTAGGTAAAAATTGATACATAATACATATATAAGTTCAATGAATTTCATTGGATTCATTTTATAATAATTTTAGATATATAAAAATTTTGTTGAACTTTTCACGGCCTTTTACCCACCTCCTAGGAGAATTTGAAAATTTACATAAAACTTAATTTTACCGCTTCTGTGACTGGAATTTCAAAAATCCGAGAGACACAGATAATATAAAGGACTACAATGTGGTTCAATGAGATGAAAATAATTTTTTGAATAGTAACTTTGTATTTTTTTAACCACGGTTAAAAGTAAATAGGTTAATTAATGGTAAAAATGATATTATTATTACCCTGAAACATGTCCTAATTCTATTGGATAAGTGTAATTCGACCAAAAACAACCATAGGAATAAAATATGAGCATTTAGGCCCACTTGGAATAGATTAGGACATTTAATACTAATTTATTTAAAGAAGGGTTAAAATAGTTAAAATCAAAGTTTAATAAGTAAATTATTTTTAATATAGGGTTGTACATAAGATAAATTAGAATATATATATTCATTAGAAATCTAAAAATATTTCGTACATAATGGTATTTAATTTTTAATTTTTATTCTTTAAATAATTTAATTTATTTATGACACAATGATGATGCAGTAATTATCTTATTGACATAATTGATGTTATAAATAACCTAATAAATGAATTTGAGACTTTTTATGAATTACAATACTTTTTTATGTTAATATTACATGTAGTATTGATATAATTAACTTTGTTCGAACTAATAATTCTGTTATGATTTTCAAAAAAAGCAATTACCAAATAGTGTAAAATTTGACAAAAATAGTTCTTAAAAAAAATATTATATTTTTAATTGTTATTTTAATCCAAAAAATATATGGTTCATCCAAATGTCTTTGATAAGGTTATATATACTAATAATAAACAACTTTGGGTTAGTTTGGCTTGTTATAGTACGTTTATTAACCTTATAGTGTAAGAAAACAAGAAGACACGGTGAAAGTAAAATTATTTAACTTAAAGTTAAATCTAAATGATAAGGTTTAAATAGAAACCTAAACTTTTCTAAATAATATTGGATTAGAGGATTTCGATAAATCCCCACCTTAGTATCGAAATAAATCAATTTGGAGCTATTAAAAACTGAATATGACTTTATAATAAAATAATATTTTTAGTTTTTCCAAAGGTTCCCCTCTCCTCCCTTATAAAAGGGGACCTCCTACCTCTATTCCTCACACCACATTGAACCTTCAATCTCGAAAAACCCATGAAAAATTCTCTTCTACAATTCCGTAGAAACATCCTAGTGGTCTTGGTCTTCATCAAAGACCAATTATAGTGCCCTAAGAGGAGGTCTCAAAGAGGCACTTCAAAGAAGAGGTAATGTCTGTTACCGATTCTTTCAACATTATTTCTTCTTCCACTTCTTCTTTTTTAGTTTTTTCATTATGAAGTAATAATATCAGTATAACTCATATACTGATATGTTATTATATGTATGAAACAACCCTATTTCACCATCTATCCATCCTAGAGAAAATGAAATCATCGCGCATGCGTACGTATGGAATATGTTCTCCACGTCGTGGTGTAATCTATTTTCCACCACCAACATACATGGATATGTATAATGGTGTAAAGAATTACTATATATGATTATTGTAAAGTGATATTGATTCTGAAATAGTATACATACACTCCAATTCAATTCCACGATCACGGGAACGATATCATCGCTCGTGCGTACGTACGGAATACCATCTGCACGATGTGATGAGACTCGTTCCACATGATCTTCATTGAATAATGATTATATAAATGAATTGAATGAATAAATATGATATATTTTAAACTAATACCATTCGGTAAATTTCGTATCTATAACCTAAAAATAATAATAAGAATTTATTCGACAAAACACGCACAAGAATAAAAAGTAATAAACACCCGAATAACAAGTAGTAAAGAAATATTACTAATAAGAAGCTAAGAATATAACCATATATGATATCATAAAAATATTTATGATTCTGGAATAAGTCAATAACATTATTTAAGTCATTATACAAGTGGTTCGGACACTTACGAAGAAAATCAGACCTAAGGTAAGGGACAATCCCGCAATCTCAATTTTTATCTGAGATTGTTTATACTTCAGAATTTACTTCGGAATATTTATCATCCACATCCATGTTTCCTCAATATGTAATATTTTTTATATTCTCCTATAGTTTTTTAAATCCAATTTTACCCTTCAATGTGTTTTTATTAAATGATATGAAAGGAATCTTTTGTCGTTTTTCGTACGAGGTACTTTTTGACTTTTCCGACATAAGTACGAGAAGAATGTTTTTTTAACTTATACGACATGAATGGATTTTTAAAACAGTATTTTCAAGAAGCATACTTTACAAGTTTTTAATTTTATTTTTAATCAACTTCTTTTAGTTTAAAATTGTATGACATGTTAAGAAATGAAAAATGTTTTTGAAGTAGAAAAGATATTTTCCTCAAGAATGGAGTTCAAGTGTTTTATCAAAATTATTTTCCATCTAAGATAATATAGGGTTATTTTTCTATCGCTATTATTACATTGATTTGATTATGTTGTGATGGAATTATTTTTATGAATTCCTTTATCTTATATGAATTGTTTTATGATGTCACGATGTTTAAGAATCCCATTTTTATTACACGGGTTATGTTATGATGTATGATTTATGATATTGTGGCACACATAAGAATGGTATCATTATGAGATGGGTGGGAACTATATAAACCTCCAATTCATTGGGTAAAGATTTATATCTCATGAGATAGACATGGGTGGACAGCCGGTTATACCGGTTCAGTGAAACAGGACTGAAACGAGGAGTGAACTCGGTTCAGAAAATGACTTTTTTCTGCTAAGATAGTCTTGGAAATTAGTCTTGACTACTACGAAATGATTTTCTATGATTATGTGTGTATTCCACAAAGTTTCATGTTTTACGTTATGATTATTGGGATTACATTTTACTACTGTGATTTATCCCATGTTATGAAATTATGATCTCTTCTGCAGGTTAAGATTTCCAAAATGTTAAGTTTTTATGAATATGATGTGATTGATATTTCTTTTTTTTTACCCTTACTGATCATTTGAGATCACCATTTTGTATGTTTTCTTTCCCCAGGTCTGGAAGAAGGTTATTAAGTAGGTTATGGCAAAAAGAGACTCTAGATATGATGAAATAAAAGGGAGACAACGTTGATTATTTATGAACCATTTGTTTATGTTTCCCAGTTTCTTAAGACACTATACCTATACGATCATTTCATGGTTTTGTTATATTTTGTAATAATTGTACTTCAATTTTGATGTAACAACCATGTATGTAAATTATGGATCGTTATAGTTGGTATCATAGGAAAGGTATAGTCAACCATTGGCAACTAGGATGTGAAAGCCATAGTAAGAACCCTAAAGATAAGTCTAAGCATAGAACACAATCTTAGTGTTTTAAAAATGGCCATGAAAAACCTACGATAAGACCTTAAGTGTGAAATTTTATTCGTGATTATGTGTTTTTATTATTGTTATTAGTGTTTCTCAAACTATTCTTCTTGGTTTTAGTCAATGGCTGGAACCCGAAGGAATCATGTTAATGCGGAATGTGACGGGCAATGAAATGATTGTCCCCATGAGAAACCATACGTTATGGGAGATGGAATGAAAAATCTTGTATCCATGCTCACACAACTTTCTCAAGATATGAATCATGCAAGACTTCCAAAAGAGTAAAGGAATGAGCAAAATTCTGTTGAATCCTTAATGAGGCAGCGTCCACCCTCATTCAGCGGGTCTACTGATCCATTACTGGCTGAACAATGGATCAGTACCACTGAAAAGATATTTTCAGTTCTTCTATGTTCTGAACATGATAAAATCATCTTAGCAGTGTATTTTTTGGAAGGAGATGCTGATCAATGGTGGAATATTATCAAGAATATGAGGCAAAGAGTTGAAATTGGGTCCATGGAATGGGACAAGTTCAAGATCGTGTTTTTCAATAAGTACTTCCCTCGTATTCATCGCAAAAAGATGGAGAAGGAGTTTCTTGAACTGAAGAAAAAGGATGATGAATCTGTTGGTACCTATGAAACATATTTTACAAGACTTGCAAGGTACGCTTCTGGTATTATTATCCAACATGAGAGTAAGATCGATCGATTCTTTGGTGGATTAAATCCAAGTCTTCGAAAGGTGTTATCCATAAGGTACTTCAATAATTACGAGGAAATAATTCGATGTGATCTCATGGTTGAGATGGATATTGGAGTAACCCATCAGTCATATGGGTTTGATAAGAAGTGGAAAATGGAATTCAAAGGAAAATATAAAGATCACACTGAAAAGAAGATGAGTTTTCCCTTATGCTCAATGTTTTGAAAGAAACATGGAGGGAGTTGTCCTAAACCGACAAGTTAATGTTTCAAATGAGGAAAGTAAGGTCATCAGGCAGTTGAATGCCGCAATGATGGGAAGAAGATGTCTAGTGATGCGAACAAAGAAAAGTCTACAGAGAGTGAACCTCCTCCACTTCAATGTTCCAAGTGCAAGGAAATTTGGAATTATGCTAATAAATGCCCTAATCCAAGTGTTGTTGATGATGATCGACGTCAACAAACTCTTAAGGCTAAAGGAAAAGGAAAGTCACATGCAATTTCAATCAGTGATGTGGAGTACTATAACGAAGTGGTGAAAGGTACAATTACCATACACTCTAAAGTAGAAAATGTTTTATTTGATTCTGGATCCACACACTCTTTTATTTATAAAGAATTTTTTAAGTGTATCTCCGTATTACCTCAACGATTAGATGTTGAGTTAGCTATGATAACTCCTAATGTCACAACAGTCGCATCAAAAGTTTATAATTCTTCTCTTATTAAAGTTTGTGGAAAAGTGCATCCTGCAAATCTTGTGATCCTTCTAATATTGTAATTTGATGTGATTCTTGGCATGTATTGGCTTTCCCTATATCGATCTCATATCAATTGACAAAGAAGGAAAGTCAGATTTCATATTCCAGATCAATCTATGATCGTCTATCAATGCAAGGATGAACATAACCTTCCAGTGGAAATTTCATCCATTTTGATGGGTCTTGATTCCACTAAATGAGGGTAATTTATCTCAAATGGTTGGAGAGAAACTCACAATTATGAATATTCCCATTGTATGGGAGTTTGAAGATGTCTTTATGGAGGAATTACCAGGTCTTCCACCAAATCGTGAATTTGAGTTTTCAATAGAACTCGTACCGGGTGCTTTACCTATTTCAAAGACACCTTATAGAATGGCCCCAATTGAGTTGCATTAATTGAAGAAGCAACTCCAAGACAATCTTGATAAGGGATTCATATGCCCTAGTGCGTCACCTTGGGGAGAAAATGTTCTGTTTGATAAGATGAAAGATGGATCAATGAGACTCTGTATTGATTATCAAGAAATTAACAAGATCATGATCAAGAACAAATATCCTCTCCCACGCATTAATGACTTATTTGACCAACTACACGAAGCTCAATACTTTTCCAATATTGATCTTCATTCATGGTATCATTAATTAAGGGTCAAAAGGGACGATATACAAAACACAACTTTGCATACAAGGTATGGAATATATGAATTTATAGTGATTCCATTTGGTCTTAATAATTCCCCTGCTATCTTCATGGATCTGATGAATAGAGTCTTTAGAGACTATCTTGATCAATTTGTGGTAGTTTTATAGACGATATTCTTGTCTATTAAATGAGCAAGGAATAACATGATGATCACATGATAATTATATTGAAGAACCTGAGAATGGATAAGCTTTATTCCAAATTTACCATGTGTGAATTTTGGCTTCAAAAAGTTGCATTTTTTGGTCACATAATCTCAAAAGAGGCGATATCTGTGGATCTTTCAAAAACAGAGGTTATCGAAAGATGGTTGAGACCAACAACAGTAACCAAGATCCGAAGTTTTCTTGGTTTCGCTAGTTATTATCGATGTTTTGTGAATGATTTTTCATGATTATCTAATCCACTCACCAGGTTGACTCGAAAAGGAGTTAAGTTCGTATGGACGGAGGAATGTGAAGAGAATTTCAAGGAGTTAAAAAGAAGGTTATCCAGTGCACCTGTGATCAGACTTCCTTGTAGTGGAGAAATGTTTGTGGTCTATAGTGATTCATCCAAGAAGGGGCTGGGGTGTGTTCTTATGCAAAATGATATGGTGATAGCTTATTCCTCATGACAGTTGAAAATCCATGAGCAAAATTACCCAACTCATGATTCAGAGTTAGCTACGGTAATCTTTTCATTAAAGATTTGGAGGCATTATCATTATGGAGAAAGGTGTGATATTTATACTGATCATAAAATTTTAAAGTATATTTTCACACAAAAGGAGCTGAATATGTGCCAAAGAAGATGGTTGGAGCCGATTAAGGATTACGACTGCTCAATTCATTTCCACCCTGGGAATGCAAACAAGGTGGCAGATGCGTTAAGTCGACAAGACCATGCCAGTTTATCCATTATGTGGATCACAAAAGATCCAATATTTATGGATTTACACAGGATGGATCTTGGATTTATAATGTAAGGGGAAAATCATATCTTTATCAAATGAATGTTCAACCATCTATACATGTGAAGATTAAAGAGGCACAGAAAGAAGATGTAGAGTTAGAAAATAAGGTGAGAAATGTTCAAGAATTCAACCTTGATTGTTATGGGTTAATAATGTTTAGGAATCGGGTTTGTGTTCCTCTCATCTCTAAATTAATGAAGGAGCTGCTGGATGAGGCTCACGGTTCTTTATTATCTATTCATCCGAGAAGCACGAAGATGTATAGGGACCTGAAAGCGTACTTCGGGTGTGATGGCATGAAAATAGATGTTGCGGAATATGTCTCTCGATGCTTGGTTTGTTAGAAAGTTAAAGCTGAGAGACAGAAGTCTAAGGGGATGTTACAACCATTACCCATACCCGAATGGAAATGGGAAAACATCACTATGGACTTTTTCATTGGACTTCCTAAAACATCCAAAGGCAATAATACTATTTGGGTCATAGTTGATCGTCTTTCAAAGTCAGCACACTTCATCGCTATTAGAGAAGATTTCTCTCTGGATCAGCTTGTCGGGATATATGTAAAGGAATTGGTATGATTGCATGGATTACCACTTTCTATTATATCTGATCGGGATCCGATATTTACCCTGAAGTTATGGAGATTTCTCCAATATACTCTGGATACAGAGTTGAGTTTTAGCACTGCTTATCATCCTCAGACAGACGGTCAGCCTGAGAGGAAAATTCAAACTCTAGAATATATGTTGTGAGCTTGCTCTATAGATTTCAAAGGTGGTTGGGATCAACACCTGCCTTTGGTAGAATTTTCTTATAATAATAGCATTCACTCCAGTATTCAGATGGCTCCTTATTAAGCCCTCTATAGAAATAAATGCAGAACTCCAAATTGTTGGGATGATGTTGGGGAAAGAAAGCTATTAGGACCTGACCTTGTTAATGAAATGGCAGAAAAGGTCAGATCTATTCAACAACACATAAGAGCAGCTCAGAGTCGACAGAAAAGTTATGCCAACAACCGAAGAAAATACCTAGAGTTTTAAGTGTGTGATAAAGTGTTCTTACGAATATGTCCTTGAAAGAGAGTAATGAGATTTGGAAAAAAGGGAAAGCTGAGCCCTAGGTATATCAGTCCTTTCAAAATATTGGATCGTGTTGGGAATGTAGCTTACCGATTGGAGATTCCACCGAATCTATCCCAAGTTCACGATGTGTTCCATGTATCTCTCTTGAGAAAGTACATACATGATCCTTCACATGTACTCAGCTCAGAAGTTGTACCGCTGGAGCAAGATCTTTCTTATGAAGAACAGCCGATAGAGATTCTGGATCGTAGTGAAAAAGTCCTACAAAACAAGACCACTCGCTTGGTGAAAGTTTTATGGAGGAACCACCAATTAGATGAAGCTACATGGGAGCTTGAGGATATGATGAGGGAGAGGTATCCTCATCTGTTTGTTAAAAAGTGACAAATTTTGAGGGAGAAATTCATTTCAAGGGGGGTAGAATGTAACACCCGAGACTTTTATGAGAAATATTTTGTTTTTATGTTATATAAATCATCAAAAGAATCTTTCACTACACACAACACTAACTTGTATTTCTTTACACGCAATCACGACCTTCCTCGATAGCTTGCGTTGTACGCAATACCGAGTTTCACTAAACAACGATATGCTATTAAAATATTATTAAAACTAGCCGTTATGAATAGTAATACCCAATTTTTGAAATTTTTTCATTTTTATTTTTCAAAATGGACATCATTTTTGAATTCGTAATATCGAAATTAGCCTAGGGTGAAATTTTAGTATTTTTCTGAAAACATTCATTTTTTGATGAATAGTGAAAACACTAAGTTACTATTTAAAAACCAACATTTTATTTAAATAATTATTTATTTTAATTAAATTTATTTGAGGTCAAAATTGATACATAATACCTATATATGTTCAATGCAATTCATCGGAGTCATTTTATAATAATTTTAGATATATAAAAATTTTATTGAACTTTTCACCGTCTTTTACCCACCTCCTAGGAGAATTTGGAAATTTACATAAAACATAATTTTATCGCTTCTGTGACTGGAATTCCAAAAATCCGAGAGACACGGTTAATATCAAGGATTAAAATGTGGTTCAATGAGATGAAAATAATTTTTGGTGAATAGTAACTTTTTTATTTTTTTTAACCACGGTTAAAAGTAAAAGGCCAATTAAGGGTAAAAATGATATTATTATTATCCTAACACATGTACTAATTCTATTGGATAAGAGTAATTCGACCAAAAAAACATTAGGAATAAAATATGACCATTTAGGCCCACATGGATTAGATTAGGACATTTAATATTACTTTATTTAAAGAAGGGTTAAAATTGTTAAAATCAATGTTTAATAAATAAATCATTTTTAATATAGTGTTATACATAATATAAATTTGACTATAAATATTAATTAGAAAGCTAAAATTATTTCCTACATAATGTTATTTTATTTTTAATTTTTAGACTTTAAATAATTTAATTTATTTATGACACAATGATGATGTAGTAATTATCTTATTGACATAATTGATGTTATAAATACTCAAATAAATGTAATGTGAGAGTTTTAATGAATTAAAATAATTTTCTTTCTTAATATGACATGTTAGTATTGATTTAATTAACTTTTTCCGAACTAATAATTCTGTTATGATTTTTAAAAAAATCAATTACCAAATAGTGTCAAAATTGACATAAAATAGTTTTTCAAACAAATATTATATTATTAGTTGTTATTTTATTCATAAAAATATAAGGATAGGCCAAATGACGTAGATAAGATTATATATAGTAATAATAAACAACTTGGTGTTCGTTTGGCATGTTATAGTAAGTTTATTAACCTTATAGTGTAAGAAAATAAGAAGACATGGTGAAAGTAAAATTATTTAACTTAAAGTTAAATCTAAATGATAAGGTTAAAATAGAAACCTAAACTTTTCTAAATTCTATTGGATGAGATTATTTCGACCCATCCCCACCTTATCTTATAAATAAATCAATTTGGATCTACTAAAAACCGAATATGACTTTATAATAAAATAATATTTTTAGTTTTTCCAAAGGTGCCCCTCTCCTCCCTTATAAAAGGGCAACTCCTCCCTCTCTTCCTCACACTACATTGAGCCTTCAATCTCGGCCAACCCCTGAAAAATTATCTTCTCCACTTCCCTAGAAACATCCTATTGGTCTTCTTCTTCTTCAAAGACCAATTTTATTACCCTAAGAGGAGGTCTCAAAGTGGCACTTCAAAGAAGAGGTAATGTCCGTTACCGATTCTTTCCACTTTATTTCTTCTTCCACTTCTTCTTCTTTAGTTGTTTCATTATGAAGTAATAATATCAGTATAACTCATATACTTATATGTTATTATAAGTATTAAACAACCATATTTAACCATCTATCCATCCTACAGAAAACAAAATCACCATGCATGTGTACGTACGGAATACCGTCTCCATGCCGTGGTGTAATCTATTTTCCACCACCACCTTACTTGGATGGGTATAATGGTGTATATAATAACTATATATGATTATTTTAAAGTGATATTGATTCTGAAATAGTATACATAGACTCCAATACAATTCCACGATCATGGGAACGATATCATCGCTCGTGCGTACGTACGGAATACCGTCTCCACGATGTGATGAGACTCTTTCTACATGATCTTCATTGCAAAATGATTATATAAATGAATTGAATGAAACAATATGATATATGTTACACCAATAAAATTCTGGAAATAATGTATCTATAACCTAAAAATTATAATAAGAATTTATTCTACAAAACACGCATAAGAACAAAAAGTAATAAACACCTGAATAACAAGTAGTAATGAAATATTACTAATAATAAGCTAAGAATATAACCATATATCATATCATAAAAATAAGTATGATTCGGGAATAAGTCAATAAAATTATTTAAATAATTATGCAGGAGGATCGGACACTTACGAAGCAAATCAGACCTAAGGTAAGGGACAATCTCGCAATATCAATTTTTATCCGAGATTGTTTATACTTCAGAATTTACTGGGGAATATTTATCATCCACATCCATGTTTCATTAATATGTAATATTATTTATATCCTCCTACACTTTTCTTAATCCAATTTTACCCTTCCGTGAGTTTTTAGTAAAAGATATGAAAGTAATCTTTTGTCGTTTTTCAAATGAGGTACTTTTTGACTTTTCCGACATTAGTATGAGAAGATTGTTTTTTAACCTATACGGGATGAATGGACTATTAAAACATTATTTACAAGAAACTTCCTTTAAATGTTTTCAAGTTTATTTTTAATCTACTTCTTTTAGTTTAACATTTTATGACATGTTAAGAAAGGAAAAATGTTTTTGAAGTAGAAAGGATATTTTCCTCAAGAATGGAGTTCAAGTGTTTTATCAAAATTATTTTCCATATAAGATAATATAGGGTTATGTTTCTATCCCTATTATTACATTGATTTTATTATGTTGTGATGTAATTATTTTTATGAATTCCTTTATCTTATATAAATTTTTTTTATGATTTCACGATATTTTAGAATCCCATTTTTATTACATGTGTTATGCTCTGATATATGATTTATGATATTGTGGAACACATAAGAATGGTATCATTATGAGATGGGTGGGACCTATATCTCCTTCCAATGCATTGGGTAAATATTTATATCTCATGAAATAGATATGGCTGGAACGACAAGGTAAACAGGTTAAGTGAAACAGGACTAAAACGAGGGGTGAACTCGGTTCAGAAAAGGACATTGTCTGCTAAGATAGTCTTGGAAATGACTATTGACTACTAAAGAAATGATTTTAAATTATTAAGTGTGTATTCCACAAAGATTCATGTTTTAAGTTATGATTATTGGGATTACATTCCACTGCTATGATTTATCCCATGTTAAGAAATTATGATCTCTTTTGCAGGTTATGATTTCAAAAAATGTTAAGTTTTTATGAATATGATGTGATTGATATTTCTTTTGTTTACACTTACTGAGCATTTGAGATGAACCTTTTGTATGTTGTATTTCCCAAGGTCAGAAAGAAGGTTATTAGGTAGGATATTCCAAAAATGGACTCTAGATATGATGAAATAAATGGGAGACAATGTAGATGAATTATGAACCAGTTGTTTATGTTTCCCAGTTTCTAATACACTATACCTATACGGTCCATTCATGGTTTTGTTATAGGTTGTAATAAGTTTACTTCATTTTTTTAGTAACAACTATATATGTAAAGTATGGGTCGTTATATTTTTAACCTGTAAAAATTAATGAAACCCTTATTTAGGGTAGAACATTAGGATGACATTGTCCCCTTGTTTAAAATTTAATAAACTATGATATCTCTCTATTCCTGATTTCTCTCAACACTTTGTTTTACTCATATACTAATGTATCATGAAAAAAATCACTAATATCAATTGAGGATGATTTATACCAATAAAATATTTCATTAAAATATCATTCTATCAAATGTATATCCTATAGGGTCTCTTATATAGAGCATAAAATGGTTCCATGAAGATTGTGGAGTGATATATTATAATATTATTGTACTCTAAAAGTGGTAATTTTTCATCCCAAATCCTTCTTAATTCTAAAACACAAGATCCCATAATATAGTCTAAATCCTTGTTTTTATTCTAGATCTACCCATCTATATATGGAGGGACTTTTTTCCCATCCTTAATCATTCATGAAATCCTCAATAAAACAATCCAAAACATGGATTCAAAAAAAGTATCATGGAAAAATAAAATCTTCAAGGGTAACCTATGATGTTGAATAACACCCTTCATTTACTAGAACCTCAGATTCTCAAATAAAAACTAATCATGGAATAATGATATGTTTACCGAGCTATTAATTTGATCAATAATCACTGAGATAGAGTTTTTTCCACTTTTTATCCATTGAAACCTCATCACAACATGTAATTATAAGCTATACCACTTTTATTTCATGATTTCAATTGGTTGAGTCTAGAATTTTTTAACTATATTTTTTCCTTCACCATCTAAAAAATGAGGAATCAGGGAACGTAAATAGAAACAATCAAGCAAAAACCATCACACAAAAAATACAATTACATGACCTGGTAAGTATTATACTCTATTGGATATACAAATAATGGGGGTTATATGATACTCTCTTACCACCTTATGAAATTCAACCAGAACTACAATCTATCTTTTAAAAAAATATAAAAATTTACCAACCATCAGAAAATCCCCCCAGTGCATCACTTTAGGAAATCTGGTCACACATAACATCATAATCTATTTCACCACATTAAGACTATCTCACATTATGAAGAATAGGTGGATTCACCACTATATACTACAGATATACTACAACTCACTTTTCCAGTAGGGTCCATAGAAAATATGTCATTTTCTTTTATTCCTCTTGCACAAAAAAGAGTGATATTTACCTATAGGGGAATATTCCATCAAATTACTCCTTCTTAGATTATAAAATAAATCAAAGTCATATTATTATATAAATTCCAACAATTTTCTTTATCATAGATTGAGTTATCTCTTGGTAATGGTATACCAAATGGTATATTGGTTGGAAAAAACTATAAGAACAATCCAAGAAGATTATTCGTCAACATAATCACAGAACAGACTATTGATTCCAATTCTCTGGCATGGGTTTTATAGTTCTTATCAAGGGGTATCAAATTCTTAGACCCATAAGAAATCATTATCTTCCTATACATCAACACATATTTTATCCAAAGTTGATATTCCTAAAAAATAAATACATACTCAATAGAATCATCTAGTAGTATCAATATTTTATAACTAGTCAACATATACCTTATCATCTGGAATGCACTTTTTTTACTTATTTAATAAAAAACATAAATAAAATTTTATATCAAGCATGTGGATGGGGATATAATCCTGTAAAAAGTTTCCATCATCTTTTGTTGGTTTCCTACCAATATAAGGAATCTTCATACCTATGATACACTTTAAGGTAGCTCTCATAAATAATTACCTGAAATTATTCTAGCTCCACCACTAAACCATGATCAAAGTTGTAGTTCCCCAGAGATTCAACCAATCAAATCCAAATCTTACACTTTGAGAGATTACCACAAAACTGGTGATCATTGAGTAATTCAAGGACAAACCTCAAATTCATTGTTTTATCCTCCTAAAACATAAAGTAATTGTGAATGGAATCACTAAAGTGGAGAATTATGTTGTATTCTTCATCTAGTTTATAATGTCCCAGATTCATTCAGGTAATTATTTTAATTATATGGGAATATTATGAGTCCGTGAAAATTGACGTCACCTGATTCTGAGGCCTGGTGTGCCCGGAATGAATTTCAGAACATCTGCTTCGGGTAGGTTCAGTAAATGCACGAGTGCCGTTTTTTAACTCTTGAACTGGTTATTGGAATTGAATTTTGAGGACACCATTTAACTGACATCACATATTTTGGATGAGGGAGACCATCACCTCGACTGGAGTAGGTCGAGGTTGAATATTAGTTTTTTTTTATTTTTTGGAATGTTAGACAAAAAATAAAATAAAATAAATAACTTTTTTTGTATTTTTAAATCCTCCCATTTGAATCATAATGGTCCGGACCACATGAGAGTGGTCGGGAATTTAATGTTGGTAATTAAATTCCTGGATCCAAAATAATATGTAACCACAACTCTAATTAATTAATTGTGAAATTAAATCTAAATTAATGGACGGTTACTATTTAACTCTGCATTGTTGTGACAACATTAATTCTTAACTTTTAAATCTGGCACCTCACCCCTCAAGGAGAAAATGAATGGCCAAGGAGAGCCTTTTAAGGAAAAACCTCCAAAAAAAAGATCTCCCAATGATGAATGAGAACGAATCTCGAGCCTGAAACAGAAATGTGTTGTGGGAGCGACAAACGTAGGTGTCCCCTTCATCGACTTCATCCCCTTCCACACGACATATTCAACGAACGTAATGGTAAGAGTTTTAATTTCAAGTATGATTAAATATTTTTGTTGATTATTCATATTCTTGATTCATAACGATGATGGCCAAACATACATGGTGATCGTTCTACACTTATACCTTGCCCCTTTTCTTTTGTTCTCCGCACGTTCATCATGTGTTCTACAACGCCAAATATTTATGGGCACTAAAAACCCAATGTCTCATTGAGAACGACATATGGATGTGGAGTTGTTGACCTGAGGATCGTGAATATGTGAACGTCATAATTTTTGGGCTTGGAACGAAGATGTAAGGTCAGGTGGAAGACGGTGGCGGCCGACACCCGACCGACCACGTGGAGGTAGGGAAGCGCATGTCTGCACCGTCAGAAGAGAAATAGGCCACATGGAAGCAGGGTGGAGGCCGGCATCTGGCCTGCCTCGTGGTGGAGTGGCGGTGTGCGTCTGCACCGACAGACCAAGAGTCTGCGGCCGTTGGGCCACAGTGGAGGTCGAAGGGTGGCCGACACCCGGCCATCAATGGGGGACAATGGCGCCGTCATGCCATAGGGAGGAAGATCGACCTACGAACTGGTCGTCCGTGACACACCACACAGGACCCACTCCGGTAGGTCCGGCTTCCAAAAACTGAATTCCCCTCTTACCGATCGGGTGATCTGGGAGGTTCCCCCGTCCCGGGCATCGGCTAGGGCAGACCCCACAACGACGGACCACCCAACCAAGTGGGTCCCACCGCAGTGGGATGGGTCTAGCGGGTCAGGCCTGTAGAGACCCATACCAACCCGTGCGGACCGAGACCGGGTCGTGCCGACCTAAACCAGGGCGGGTCGGCCTCGGCTGCGTCAGGCCGGGTCGGTCTGGCTGGGTCAGAACTAACTCGGGCCCCTCTAGACCCATATACACCTTTGTGACCATATCGTGAGATCTGGGCATCTGTTTGATGAACCATCTGTGGCGCCAAAATACTTGGACAAATATTTTCCTATTGGTATACTCCACTAGAGTTTTTGGATAAAGTTGGAGTACAACCAGGTAGGATTGAACCCAAATCCAACCGGGCCCTCTGAACGGAAATGCTAATAAACTATAGACCGAGTGTCCGATTGACACGCCATCTATTGGATTGGGTCCCTTATAACGTGAAGGTCTTTTGGTATACTACGTCATGGAGCTTCGTGATGGATGAGGTATGAACAATTGATTCAGGAGTGGTTATCCCTGAATCAAGTGTAATATGAGCGGGGATCCAGTGGCTGGTAGTGAGGCGGAGGTTGGAGATGAATAATACGGAAGTTTATAACCTATCGACTCTGGGTGGGTCAGATCCTGTGTGGGTCATTGCAGGGGTTAGTAACTATCAATCCTGTATGGGTCAGTGCTCAGTGATCCTGTGTGGGTCAGTACATACCGATCCTGTGTGGGTCAGATCCTGTGTGGGTCGGCGCTCTGAGATACTATGTGGGTCAGCGCATACTGATCCGGTGTGGGTCAAATCCTATGTGGGTCATTACCGGGGTTAGTACCTATCAATTATGTGTGGGTTAGATTTCTTATAATTAACAGTATTGCCTCCTGAAATAATTAGATAATCTTGTTTTCTGACTAATCATCTGTACATATATACTTCACTAATACCTATTTGAGGTGAGTATTTACCTTTGTGGTACTCTTCTGTGTGGAATAAAATTGTGGTACATAGATTTGTGGTTTTACCTTCTTGGTATTCTTTCTTTCAGGTAACAGTTGGGCTTTGGGCAAATGAGTCGGGCCTTGTGTTTCCTCATGGACGAGATGGGTATACGTGATAACTAAGGTATATTTATGGTCATATACTTAAGTAGGGTTGAATGTTGTCTCCATTCTTTATGGGTTATCCATTTTGGATTTGAGATACCTTTGGGGGACTTGGGGTCCCTGTTGAGTATTGTTATACTCACCCCTACACGGGCTTCACCCGCACCTTGTAGTGTCTTGTGTAGATGACAGACTATGTTGACAGAGGACAGGGGTACCAGGGCTGAAGGCTTCTATGAGGTGGACCATAGGTGAGGTGTATCGTAGAGACGACCATTCAAGAGCTGTACCTACCCTTTAGGTAGGACCCTTGGTGGGTGTTTATAGGAGCTGTATTTTAGTTTTACTTGTACTTTCCAGTTTTAATTATACTTTCCTGTTGAGATTGTATTATGTCCCCTGTTACTTACTATACTCACTCTATTTACTATATAGTTTACTTTGAGGTAATATCTTGTTGTTTCCTTCGTTGTGTGATGTTATAGGTTATAAAGGGAATACCTTCCCAATTTTAGAGATATTACTTCCCAGTGCTAGTCGCCAGCCCCTTGCCTATGGAAGGTGGGCTTTGGGTAGTCACAGTACGGGCCCCGAGGGACGGGTTGTGACAAATTGGTATCATAGGAGTTCAGTTCTACCAAAGAACTGGATCTATGAACTTTTGACTCAGCAATAGTTTTAAGTGTAATGAGTGTGTCTTTCAGTTCTGGGAGTCCAGTGTTGGTATGGCGAATGATGTATCCATACAACAGGACCCTGAATTCTGATTTCCGACTCGGTGCACAAAAAAATTGATTATGTGTGTTTTTGAAATTATTTTCCTTGGTTTATTTAGATTCATCTCACCAGGTATAACTTAATGATCATGGTGAACCGGTTTTTTATTAGGATGCCTCCATGCTGACCGCCAGCTGGTGTTCCAGGTAGAGTATGTGATGAAATACCACTAAGCGTTGAGGCATCGGTTCAGGGCCCCCTTACAGCAGTTGAACCATCAGGTGGTGTAACATCATCACTTCTACCCATTGGGCAGCCAATGCTACCAACCCCAGCAATAGAGGGTACACAATGCATGAGCACATTGCACGTGTTCTAGTTCCAGAGACCACCGAGGTTCCAGGGAGAGACGGACCCATGGGTAGTTGTGGATTGGATGGAGGCCGTGGTTAGAGTTTTCTAGTTGGTAGGGATACTAGATAATCTCATGGTGATCCTTGTTGGCAGTCTTTTTCAGGAAGCAGCGGGCAGTTGTTGGAGCTTGATGCTCTTGGTTCATGACATGGTTACAATCATCTGGGAAGACATCGAGAGCCTTTTCAGGGAAGAGTTCTTCCCAGTGACCCTACGCTTAGTGCATATACATGAGCTTCACCACTTACACTAGGGTATCATGATATTGGCTTAGTATTCAGTGAGGTTCACTGACCACTTGTGCTACTCCATTAGCATGGTGGGAGACCCTTTTTTCAGTGCCTGGATCTTCGTTCGAGGGCGCATATTGGAGATTATAGCTACGATGGTTTCTCCCAGCATCCTGATGTAGGGGATGTGTTAAAGTGAGAACTCTTAATAGAGAGCTTCCTTGCTGAGCAGTCACTGCCTGTGAGACCCTCCACCGAATGACACGTAGTAGAGTCACCGGTAGCTGGTAGTAGACAGATGACGCAGAGGTCCAAGAGGAACATACCTATAGGTAGACGACCGCATGATATAGGTTTGGTGGTGTAGGGTTCTCGAGATGGAGTAGGAAAAGTGAGGATCAGACAGTGATACTCGTGTGGCAGGTAGGGTCACATGCCTCGCGACTGCCGGACCCGCCATATGGATGACCAGCAGACAGTCGAAGGACCGCCTGGGTAGAGGTGAAGATTCCATCGGGGAGGCCTCAGGCTGGGGGTGGACATGGAAGAGGAGTTGGCCAAACAACAAGTGGTGGGGGACTATTATAATTTCTACTGCCACCCTCTCCGGGTGGTCCACCCCAACCACAAGGAGTAGGTGGACATGGGAAAGCTCTGCTCCAAGAAGGTGAGGCTTATGATCACGTATTTCTGGAGATGATTTGAGGTACGATCTGTGTCTACTCCACCATAGTTTTAGTACTTATAAAAACAGGTTCCAGTCATTATTTTATCTTCAAGACCCTCATTCGGAGCTCAGATATACCGGTGGAGCCATTGGATCGATCCTTAGAGATAGAGACTCCTACGGGAGTAGATTCTACGATTAAACACTGGTGTCGGCAGTGTCAGCTTACTCAAGGAGCCAAAATCTTCGACTGGGAGATCCAAGTAGCATCGTCGGGGCCTTACGACTTCATCTAGGGTATGGAATGGTTATCTACAGTCCATGCTCAGATCAACTATATTATGCTCAAAGTGTGGGGTTTCTGCACAGACAGGACCATGTTTTCCTTCATCGGCGAGATGGTAAGATTTGCAGCATAGAATGGACTTACCCAGAAAAGGGTGCAGCCAATCACACATCATTTGGCTAGCCCTACCCTCAGATCAGTTGATGTTGAGAGTCCATGCTATCTCGTCATGGTGGACTAGTACGCTGATGTTTTTCTAGATGATGTTCCACGTCTACCCCCTCGCAGAGAGGTGGAAATCTACATTAAAGTGTATCCTAAGATGACATCAGTATCTAATACAACCTATTGGATGAATCCCATGGATCGTGGAGAGATCCGGGTACAACTGGAGGACTTGTAGAGCATGGTATTCATTAGGCCTTGTGTTTCTCCTTGGACTACCCCGATTTTGTTTGACTATAAGGCGGATGGGAGTTTTAGACTCTGTGTGGACTATCGGCCCCTCAACCAAGTGTCCATGTCTAACAAGTACACACTCCTGAGGATTTATGATCTCTTTGATCTACTGAAGGGAGCATGATAGTTTTTGAAGATAGACCTCAGATTAGTCTCTCTCCAGCTCAGGGTATGAGATATGGATGTACAGAAAAAGGATTTTAGATATCAGTATAGCCATTATGAGTTCTTGGTTATTCCATTCTGTATGACCAATGCCCCAGAAGTGTTCATCGGACTCATGAATAAGATATTCCGACTATACCTCAATTGCATTGTGGTAGTCTTCATCGTTGAAATCCTGATATACTCAGCGACAGAGGAAGATCATACATATCATCTACAAATTGTTCTGAACACACTCCAGGAGAACTAACTTTATCGTAAGCTCTCAATGTTCCAGTTCTGGATCCGAGAGGTTCACTTCTTGGGAAACGTCATCTTAGAGGCTAGAGTTGCAGTGGATCTATCGAAGATTGAGGTTGTGATTGCTTGGGAGCCACCCAATAGTGTGACGGATGTGCTGAGTTTCTTGGGTTTGGCATGTTACTACCAGAGGATTGTGCCCGAACTTTCCTGAGTTGCAGTACCATTATCATCTTTGACAAACAAAGGGATACCATTCGTCTGGTTGAAGAGATGCCAGTGGAGTTTCCAAGTGCTGAGGTAGAGAATGATGAGTTCCCCATCATGAGCCTACCAGAGGAGGGCATTGGGTATGTAGTCTACTGTGATGCGTCAGGGAAAGGAAATGGTTGTGTCATGATGTAGGAGCGAGCAGTGATCACGTATGGTTCTCGACATCCAAGACATCATGAGTATAACTACGCTACCCATGACCTGGAGTTAGCCATAGTGGTCTTCACCTTGAAGATGTGGAGAAATTACTTGAAGGGCGATGGTTTTATAGTCTACTCCGATCACAAGAGTCTCAGGTATATCTTCTCTCAGAAGAACCTGAACATGAGATAGCAGCATTGGCTTGAGTCCTCCAGGACATTGAATTCGAGATAGTCTACACTCCTGGGAAGGGGAACGAAGTAGTAGATGCACTTAGCATAGGATCTGGTATTCCGTTGCAGAGTGAGGCGATGGAGAAGCTAGCCCCTTTGCGGGTGTCCTACGTAGATCGAGTTGGTGCAGCTTATCATTGGTCTCTGACTGTCACTCCCCCACTCCTTCATCGATTCGGGGAGGCAAAGCTTGGGGACACTGACTACGAGGCTCAACGTGAAAAGATATCCAAAGGGCAGACACCTGATAAATTTTATGAAGGTGTGGAGCACGTCATCCTCATCAGAGGACATACTATGGTACAGGTGGAACATAGGGAGGAATTGTTGAGGGAGTTACATACATCCCCTCTAATGGTACATCTAGGAGTGTAAAAGATGTACCAGGACATTAGGTGTCAGCACTGGTGGCTGAGAATGAAGCAATTAGTGGAATATATTGTCTCATGGTGCCTCACTTTTCAGAAAGTGTTGGTAGAGCATCTGGTTACAACATTCTTAGTTCAACCACAAGAGGTGCCAGAGTAGAATTGGGATGGAATTTTCATGGACTTCGTGATAGGACATCCACACACATTCAAGGTAAATGATTCCATCTGGGTGATCATCAACCATCTAACCAAGTCGGACCAATTCCTACATATCAGAGAGCATGGATCAGTTGAGAGCATGGGAAGACTCTACATGAAATAGTTTGTGCAACTTCATTGGGTGTCATATACAATTGCCTCTAATCGTGATGAACATTTTACTTCCTGTCTATGGAAGGGGTTGTAGGAGGAGTTCAGAACATAGTTTCTGTTGAGCACCACCTTCAATCCTCAGAAAAATGGTCAGACTGAGCAGACCATTCGGACCCTTGAGGTCATGCTATGTGCATACGTCATAGATTTCTATCGAAGCTAAGAGGATCTCTTTCCCATTGTGAACATTTCATACATCATAAGCTATCATTCCACTCTCAGAATGGCACCATTCAAGGCAGTGTATTTTTGACAATAAAGATCACCTCTATGTTGTACTGACCTAGGGGAGTCAACACTCGTGGGACCAGAGATGGTATGGGCTACAACGGAGAAGGTGCAGATCATCCATGAGTAGATTAAGACTATACAGAGCTGTAATAAGTCCTATGATGATAGGATATGGAGACCTATTGAGTTCAAGGGTGGTGACCATGTCTTTCTACAGGTCTCACCTCGACAAGGTTTACATAGATTTGGCTGGGGCGTTAAGTTATCTCTGAGGTTCATCGGACCCTCTCAGGCCCTTAGTAGAGTAAGGGAGGTGGCTTACCACTTAGCTCTTCCCCCTTAGTTTCACCAGGTGCATGATATTTTATACATATCCCACCTGAGTAGAAATGTACATGATCCTTCACACATCATTGACTAGGGAGAGCTGGAAATCAATGATGGGGCGAAGTTTTCGGAGGTTTCTAAGGAGATTGAGGATCGAAAAGATTGGGTCCTTCGTGGGCAGTCGATACCACCGGTGCATGTTCGTTGGCAGCATGGGATCCTCCAGGAGAGCACATGGGATTGGGAGGCGCATATTTTTGCTCAGTACCCCCATTTGTTTCCCTAGTTTGTATTTCTTCTTTCGAGGATGCAAAGCCCTGAGGTGGAGAAAATGATAAGACCTGTGTTTTTCATGTATTTTTTTAATTATATTGGAATATTATGAGTTTGAGAAAATTGAAGACACCTGATTCTGATGCCTGGAAATAATTTTTGAACTTTTTTTCGAGTACTTTCAGTAAAAACGGGAGCGATGTTTTGTAACTTTTGAAACAGTGCTCGGAATTGAAATCTGAGGACACTGTTGAACTCGTAGTGCCTATTTTATCTTAGGGGGACCTTCACCTCATCCATAGTAGGGTGAGGGTGAAAGTTATATTTTTGTGGGAAGGTTAGAAAAATAATAAAATAAAATAATTATCTTTTATTTTATTTTTAAAACCTCCCATTTGGATCATAATGGTGGGTACAACACTAGTGTGGTCGGGAATTTAATGTTTGTCATTAAATGTCTGGTTACATATAATATTTAACCGTAACTCTATTTAATTAATACTGTTCATTAAATCTAAATTAATTGAAGGTAACTCTTTATATCCCCATTAATGTGACAACATTAATTCTTAACTTATTAATTTGGTATGTCACCCATCCAGGGAAAAGGAATGGTAATGGAGATCCTTTGGAGTAATATCCTCCAACAAATAACATCCACAAATGAAGAACGAGGACAATGCTCGAGCCTGAATCGAAGACGTGCTGCGGTAGCGACAAACGCTGGCGTCCCCATCAGCGACGTCCTCTCCGTTCTCGCGACATCACCAACAAACACCAAAGTAGGGGTTTTAATTTGAAGTATGATTAAATCTTTTTTTTCATTCTTCATATTATTGATTCATAACGATGATGTAAAAACAAACATGGCCATTATTCTGCACTTATACCTTGCCCCTATTCATTTGTTGTAGCGTGTTCTTCGTGCGTTCTTCAATGCCAAATAATTAATGCAGATGAAAAAAAATTTCCTATTGAGCGTAACATATGGATTCAGAGATATTGACTACAGTATCGTGAATATGAGAATGTCATGATTTTCAGGCTTGGAAGAAAGCTGAAATGGCTTGCGGAAGAAGGAAGAGGCCGACACTAGGTTGGCCGCGCGGAGGTTAGGCAGCGAGTGTATGTGCTACAGGAAGGGCAAGAGGTCGTGTCCCGTTAGCCGCGACGGAGCAGGGTGGCGGCCGAAATCTGGTCAGCCCCATTGAGGAGTGGCGGCGCACGTCAGTGCTGCTGGAGCCAGAGGTCACGACCACTTGAACGCGGTGGAGGCCGGAGGGTGGCCGTCACCCGGCCTGTCATGGAGGACAGTGGCGTTGTCGCGCTGCCGGGAGGAGGATCGGTTGGTGAACCGTCTAGCCATGTCACTCCACGCAGGACCCCACATTGGTTGGTCCTACATCCAAAACCCGAATGACCCTTTGGATGTTTGGGTGACCTGGGAGGCGCCCCCCTCCCGGGTGTCGACTAGGGAGGACCTCGCCATGATAGACCACCTAGTCGAGTGGGATGCACTGCAGTGGGTCGTGCCCAGCGAGCCCACTAAGACCCATCCCAACGAGGCCGGACCCAGAATGGGTCGATTCAGACCCGACCCAGGCCCCTCTAGACACAGATATGCCTTTGTGTCCATATCTTGAGATACGGGCGTCCGTTTGATGAACCGTCTATCACGAAAAAAATCCATGGATTGAGACAATCTGATTGTTATACTCCACTTGAGTTTTGGATTAATGTTGGAGTATATCTAGGTTGGTTCGATCCTGAATCCAATCGGGCCCTCAGAACGGAAATGCTAATAACATACAGACAGGGTGTCCGATTGACGTGTCATCTGTTGGGTTGGGTCCTTTATAATGTAATGGTCCTTTGGGATACTACTTTGTGGAGATTCATGGAGGATGAGGTAAGAATTATAGATTGAGAAGAGATTATTCTAGAATCAAGTGTACTATAAGAGGGAATCCAGTGGCTGGAAATAAGGCGGAGGTTGGAGACAGATAATACAGAGGTTAGTTACATATCGACTCTGGGTGGGTCAGATCCTATGTGGGTCATTGCGGGGGGCATTACCTATCGATCCTATGTCATTCGGTGCTCAGTGATCCTATGTGGGTTAGAACATACTGATCCTATGTGGTTTAGATGTTGTGTGGGTCAGCGCTCAGTGATCTTGTGTGGGTCAGTGCTTACCAATCCAGTGTGGGTCAGATCCTGTGTGGGTAAACGCTCAGTGATCCTATGTGGGTCAGTGCATACCGATCCTGTGTGGGTTAGATCCTATTTTGGTCATTGTAGGGGTTATTACCTATCGATCATGTGTGGGTTATACACCTTATAATTAGCAACAATGCCTCTTGACAGAATAAGATGATCTAGCTTCATGACGGATCATCTGTACTAATATACATCACTAATACCTATGTGAGCTGAGTATTTACCTTTGACACATTCTTTTGTGTGGCGTACCTTTGTGGAACATACCTTTGTGGTGTTACCATCGTGGTATTCATTCCTTCATGGAATAGTTGTGCTTTGGGATAATGAGTTTGGCCTTCTGTTTTATCATGTATGAGAGTGGTATACTTGATAAATTAGGTATATGTATAGTCATATACCTAACTAGGATTGACTATTGTTTCCATGATGTGTGATTTATCCTTTGTGGATTTTGAGCGACCTTCAGGAGTCTTGGGGTTCATACTGAGTATTTTTATTCTCACCCCTGCAAGGTCTTCACCTTCACCTTCTTGTGTCTTGTACAGATGACGAACAATGTTGACTGAGGATGGGGGGAACTAGGACTGAAGGCTGCCCGAAGGTGTACCTCAGGTGAGGCGTATCGCAGAGATGACTGTTCAAGACTTGTACCTACACTTCAAGTAGGATCCTTGGCGGGTGTTCCCATGAGCTGTATTTCAGTTTTACTTCCACTTACCAGTTTTACTTGTAAATTCCAGTTGGGCTTGTATTCCATCCCCCTTTACTTACAGTACTCAATCTATTTACTATATAGTTTAATTTGATCTCTTAATTTTTTTTTGTGCTTGGTTGTTTTAGGTTACAAGTTATAATGGAAATTACTTCTTGATTTTAGGGATATGTCTTTCTAGTGCTAGTCCTTAGCCCCTATCCTATGGAAGGCGGGCTTTGGGTACTCACAGCATGGGCCCCGGGGGACGGGTCGTGACATAGTTCATAAGCTCTATGAAAACTGTAGGTTAATTCCTAAAAAAAATAGTGTGAACATGAAATCTTAATTCCCATTGGGAAATATAAACATCATCATTGAAATATTCTCATTATAAACCCCAAAATAGTTGATGTAGGACTTGAGATCAATCTTCATGAACTATATTCTACCATTTAATTTTTTTAAGAGATCATTGATCATATAAAAGGATTAAATGTTCTTGATAATAACATAATTCATTCTATAATAATCAATACATATCCTTAAGATCTCTTCCATTTTCATGATGAACTACCCTGATGCTAGTGAGGGGGACACACTAGGTATGGTAAATATCCTCTCTTGACGGTCTTCTAACTATACAGTTACCTACCATATGTTATCATCAGTTATGTGATATTAAAAAAGGATATTGTGGTTGGCTTGTGCTATAAGTCAATTCATAAGTCAATATCCCAACTAGGAGATATTCCTAGAAAATATTTTTTGTAATAAATCTATTAAATTCTCCAATACAACTAAAATTTGGATGTCTAATAAGCCCACTGCACATAGAGGTAACTCACAAACTGATGGGATATATGATTCATCATTCTATGAGAAAAAACATATTTATTGTGGAAAATTTATTTCAATCCATTATTGGAAACATTAATCATATGAGACCATAGGAATATAACTCTCATGGTGTGGAATACTATCTAGGTATTAATAGTAAATAACTAGTCCTTATATAGGATAACATCTTATGGATTCATCACATTGAAAAAGTGGTCCCATGTAAAATAATCTCTATTATACATGAAATGTACAAAAAAAATATATGTCAATTTGTAGAATCACTCATAGTATGAACCTTTATACATTGTTACTAGGATAAATACACTATAGTAATCTATATCTCTCACATTAGTGATATAAAAAATGAATGAATCAGTCAAACATTTGTAAAAAATTACTAGATCAAATGTAAAAATTACATAGATTATACATCAAATCATATCATGTGAAAATCACTCTTATTGCATCACTCCTCTATTTTTGAGGTCATACCACTTTATAATCACTATCTATTATGCACCGGGATAGGAAATCATATACCATGTAATCCCTCCCATTTCATTATTTACATTTTAAACCAATTAGATAATTAAATTTACTAGAGAATCCTTGATCAAAAATTATTTCTCAAAACTATTCATATATCACCAAATCAATATAGTGGTACTTGAGTTCAATAAACCTTGATGTGTACTCTGAACTATCATTTTGCCTTACAGTGCCTCTAAAATCTCTTGACTCTGGAGAAAGTAGATGTTAAAAGGACCCTGCCATATTACATTACATAATCATATATTTAGTCAAGAAATTTCATTATTTTACGTTAAGGAGAATTTCTTGTATAGATATTCAGAGAATAGGGGCATAATGAATTCATAAAATTACACATTATTACGTAGTGGATTCCATAAAAATATTATTTATTTCTTTAAATAAATAAAACATTTCAAATGAAACATGATTTCTATGAAAATTCTTCAAAAAGTTAATGTGGATTCATTATTTATATTACTCAGTCTTATAACCTCTAAAATCATTTAAAAACATGGGACGAGAACAAAATCTCATTAAGGGATATAAAAATATGGAAAGAACACATTATACCATGAACCCATGTAATGTAATATATCATTTTCAAAAGACTTACTTGTCACCCATATATACTAACTTTGTAAACATGAGATTTACTCAAGATCCACTAAAAAAATTAGAAAAAAATTAATATCAAAAAGGTATCATGGGGTGTTGCGTATATAATCTTGTTAACCTCTCAGCTACCTTATAATTTGTAACCCTCACGGCTACCTTACAATTTGTGTAACCATTATAGTTACACATGGAGTAAGCAAACGATCGACCACCAACACATACATACCCAATGAATTGGAAGGAGATATAGGCTCCACCCTTCATCATAAAAAATTATCAAGAATTGAAACATAATCATACAACATGAATAATTTCCTAAAAACATTTCTTTTGAATTTCGTAAAACAAATTTTTAAAAAGGATTTTAAAAGAAAATCCCTTTATAAATATCATATAATTTACATGAGAATGAATTGATTGGATGGAATATATATATACACTATAAATAAACGTAATTCAACATAATATAAACAAATCCCATAACATAAAAAAATTTAATACCACATAAATAACGACATAGAAGGTTAACCCAATGAATGGAAATCGGGGTACGAATTCCCTTGCCTCATACTTGTCTTAATTAAAACATTATTAAACCTCTAGAATAATTGTTAAATTATTTTTATTAATATCTTACTGAAACATATCCATATTTATAATACCTTATGTAATCATTTCAATACATCATTTCACCCTTTAATTTTTAGTATTTTGTTCCTTCCATTGTTTTTGGGTGAGTTCTTTCCATGATTTCCATGATTGGTACATCATGGTTGTTCTCGTCAATTAGAGTTGAAACTCCGGAATTATATTGAAATGGTATTTTCATATTCCAGAATCCATAAATCATACCATTTATCATATTTAATTCTGAAATTAAGATGATTCATAAGTTGAAACATTAATTTTGTTTGTTTAGATCATTTTAGTTGTTCTTTGATAATAACAACCACATTTTTTTTATAAATTAAAACCATATGTACAGAAGAATTACAGAACCATATATGAGAAATAATACATATATTATAACCTGGTTAAACCATAAAAATGGTTTCATGGCCTTACTTTAAGTAATTAAATCATATTGAAATCACATCATCGACGATGTCGGTAATTCGACACATCACGGAAAATGTATCTAATTCCATGAATAAGTGGGGGAGGAGAATATGAATGATGATGAATATTACATGAACATGAGAAAATAAATAATATACATGATTCTATTGAATTTATTACCATTGGATAAGAGGAGGTGTGAAAATAAGAAGAAAATAAAGGAACTCAAAATAAAAGAAAAATTGAGAAATCTCTAATGAAAATTCGGCAGCCTAATGACATCACATAAAATTTCATAAAATATTTTGATGAGAGGAAAGGTGTATCTAATAATTCATACATAATATGGGAAATTATGGGAATATTTAATGGAATATCCCTACATAATCTAGAGGGAATGAAAAATATGAACATCAAATTAAAGAAAAGAATGAAAAAAACAGAGGATGCTTACTTATTGATATCTTCTCATTGAGATCATTCGTAAGGCCTTTGGTTTTGGACTTTCGGTGAGACCACCAGCTCTAGGACGTGGGGAAGTGTCTTGGGAGGAGTTTTGGCATAACTTAGGTAAGACTCAAGGCTTGAGTGGTATGGGAGGAAGAGGGGAATGAGGGTGGTATTTATAGTGGAGGAGAGAGGGTATGTTTCATTATTTTAATCATTATTATAATATTTTTGTTCAAGACTATGAATAATCATAATTAATGTTACCCAAAATAGTAATAATGGAATGTGAGTTCGAACCATGTTGTCTTACATCACTTATGATATCATAAATAATGTATTTTAAAGATAATTTGAATATACGTTATTTTTTCGTATTTTTCTATTCATAAAAAATTCTTGAATTTTAGAAAAATATAAAAAATTCACCCATACCATTTCTTGACATATAGAATTGAAAAATGAACTCCATTTTTTGAATATAATTTTCCAAATATTATTAAGTTAATTGTTAAATAAAATCATACGTACTTCAAAAATTAACAATTTTAAAACTATAACTGCTTTAATATCACATTGAAAAACTAATCAAGATGTCATATTCATAAATCCTTAAAAAAATAAAATGATAATCCAATTTACTATTCATTGTGGTCATATTACTATTTATAAGGGTATGTTACTATTCACCAAAAAAATATGTTGGTTCCATTAGGATGTAAATAAATTACTAAACACAACTGTAGATGACCATTTTTCAAAATTCAAATTATAATAGGGGAAAATTATATTTAACGGATAGTTATAAATATCTAATTAAAACAATTTTTCATGCACATCAATTTTTTTAAAACCATTGGGTGTTACATTATCCTCACCATTGAAAAATCACGTCCTCTATATTTTATTTATTTATTATACAAGTGAGGTCACCTTTCCCTCACATAATTTTCAAACTCCCATGTTGCTTCTTCTACCATGTGGTTTCTCCACAAAACCTTTACCTGGAGGATTACCCTATTTCGCAATACATGTTCACTTTGATCAAGGATCTGAACTGCGGTCTCTTCATAATAATGGTTATTTTTCAGTTGAACTGCTTCTGAGCTCAAGACATGTGATGAATCTTGTACATACATCCTCAATAACGAAAGATGAAAAACAAAGTGTATGTAAGGCAAACTCAGTGGCAATGCTACTCTGTGTGCAACTAGTCCTACATTATCTAGGATTTGAAAATGACCTATGAACCATAGATATAGTTTCCCTTTCTTACAGAAATGCATCATAATTTTCCAAGGAGAGACTTGACGAAAAAATGGTCACCTACCTCAAAATAAAAGTCTGTCCTTCGGTTATTTGAATAACTTTTCTACCTTCTCTAAGTTGTCCTCATGTGATACTAGATCATCTTCACTTTCTCATACACTTCTCCCACTAATTCTGGCCCCATCATCTTTTTTTCAACAAAATTCATCCCAAAACGTTGGAGTTCGACAAATATTTCCATACAATTCCTCAAAAGGTGTCATCTATATACTAGAATGAAAACTATTATTATAAGAAAACTCAACTAAATAATAATGATGATCCTGAATTTCCTGGTGGTCGTTTGAACAAACTCAAAGCCTATCTTCCAATGTCTGAATCATTCACTCTGACTTAACATATGATTGAGGATGAAGAGTGACACTGAAATTTAATTCTTCTCCCAATGACATCTGAAGACCCTTCTAAATGTTATAAGTGAACCTAAGATCCCAGTCAGATACAATGGAATTAGTAACTCCATGTAAACTAACAATCTACTTGAGTTATAGCCAAGAAAGGTAATCCAAATACATTATATCTCAAATAGAATGAAAATGTTTAAATTTAATTATTCGATCAACAATAACCCAAACTGCATTTTTACCTTTATAAGTATTTGGTAGTCCCACCATAATGTCTATGGATTCATTCTCCCATTTCCACTTTGGCACTGAAGATAGATAAAGCATCCCATTCGATAACATACTCTAAGATTTAACCTGTTGATATGTCAATCATTTCATAGTAGAATCCACAAAATCCCTTTTTATTCCATCCCACATGTAATACTCCTAATGGTCTCTATACATATTAGTACTTCCAGGATGTACTGAAAATGGAGAACTATGAGCTTCACCCAATAAATCAATCTTTATATGAGAATCATAAGGCACACACAACTTTTTTCCAAATCTTAAACTACAATCTCTATCAAGGCTAAATTATGGAAACATACACATTTTAACTGGTTCTACTTTTTTCTATAGCTCACAGTATTCTTGCAGTGTTTACATAATTCTGTCTAATAACAATGACTATACTGAAACCTGAAACAATATAGATTTATTCTCTTTACCAACAAATTCTAAGACGAATTTAACATATAATTAATCAATGGATCATTTTACAAACGTAACATGGTTAATGATTTATGATGTTTTCAACTCAAGGAATATGACATGTTGTTTTCTTTTTGAGATGTTAATTAATTGTGCAATCATAATCCTTTATTAGTTCTGGCCATTTTATTTTCCTCATGTTTAATTCCTTCTAAGTGAATATATAAATTAGACCTTTATGGTCAGTATATATTTGAAATTTGTGTCCGTATAAATGAGGCCTTCAAATTTTCAAACAAAATACCACAACATCCAATTCCGAGTCATGTGTTGGAAAATTTAACTCATGGGGTTTCAGTTGTCTTGATGCATAAGAAATTACCTGATCATTCTACATCAAAACCTAATCATGTCCCTTCAAAGAAGAATCTTTATAGATGAATAACATACCATTTTGGGAAGGCAAGACAAAACTGTAGCATTCACCAATATTTTCTTCAGTTTTTAAAAACAAACATCTCATTCCTATATCCAAATAAATTTATCCCATTTTCATGTTAACTTAGTTATCAGGCATGAAAACCATGCAATTTTATTAACAAAACATCGGTAATAACCTATTAATCTATGAAATCTAAAAATTTCTGTGATATTTTTAGATCATGGCCATTCATCAACAAATTTTGTTTTGGTAGGATCAACTATTATTCCATCCTTATTTACAATGCGCCCATTAGAAGAAATCTTTTTCAACAAAAAATCACACTTTCTGAATTTTCCATACAGTTTCTCTTCCTTTAAGGTTTGTAAAACAACCCTTATATGTTTTTCATAATCCTATTTATTTTTATAAAATAAAATAATGTCATCAATAAACAGAACCACAAACATATGCATGAACTCATGAAATATTCTATTAATAAGATTCATGAATACAACAATTGAATTAGTTAATCAAAATGGCATAAAAACAAATTAAAAATGCCCAAATCTAGTACGAAGGACTATTTTCAGGATGTCATCCTCCTTCAACTTCAGTTGATGGTATCTTGATCTCAATTCAATCTTGGAAAAGTACTGATCTCCCTAGAGCCGATCAAAGAAGTCATTGATGTGAGAAAAATGATACTTTTTTTACCAGTGATGTTATTACAAGCTCTATAATCAATGAAAAGTCTCATGGAACGATATTTCTTTTTAACAAACAAAACAAGAGCACCCCATGGTGAAGTGATAGGATGAATTATGGATTTATCAAGATAATCCTCCAACTGATTTTTCAATTCAATAATTTCAAATATTTCATATGATATGGTGGTTTTGAAATTTGCATAGCATTAGGAACTAATTCAATTGTGGATTCGACTTCTCGAACAGGCATGACACCGGGTAACTTATCAAAAAAACAACAGTGTATTTATTTACCACTATCACATCATAAAACTTAATAGTTCCCTTGTTTTCAACAATATGATAAAGATGAAATTCATTTCTATCTTTCAATAGTTTATCAAATTACTGATATTTTATCAATTGTATGGGTTCATTCTTCTATAAAAACAGAATCCCTTTCTCCAAAACATATTTTCTAGCTCTACAGTCAATCTTATAATGAAAAATAGAAATATAATCCATTCCGAGAATGAAATCAAACATGACTAAGGGTAAAACAACATGGTTTTCAAGTATAGTCTTTCCAGAGACCATAATATAAATATTCTTGTAATTACTCTTTTCTATAATATTTCCCCCTGGTGTTTTAACAAAAAGTTCCAGTCTCATTTGATGAGGTGATATTTCCAATTTACCAGAAAATTTCTCAGAGACGAAGAAATGTGTAGACCTCCTATCAAAAAAACTTTAGAAAAAAATGAGTTAACAAAAAAATATCATGATAAAACTTCATTGGATGGCTTAGCGTCTACTGACATAGTTGAAAAAGATCTCACTACACATTTATGCTTATAGTCTGGCCTTTTTGCATCATTTAGATCTCTTTTTGGGAAGTCATTTTCATACGGACCCATATCAAAACATTTATAACACTTTGTAATTTTGTTATTAGGATAAGTCTTAGGATCTTTGTCTTTTAAATATCGGTCCATATTTCCAAATGTAACACATATTAAAAACATTCATGTTTTGGTAAGACATTCCCCAGGGTGCTTATTTCCACAGTTGTTATAAATTGATAACTGGATTTTCATACTATCAGATATCATTTTTTGATTTTTACACATTGCTTGCCATGCGGACCTCTTCTTCTCATTATTTCTAAAATGCACATGATCATTAAAAAACTCCATCCCCAACCTCTCAGCACATCAGACATGTTTCTCATAACATTTGAATTCACTAGAGGCAAATGCCCTTTGATAACTTGGATTAAATCCGATGTAAAAGCAATTGATTTTGTTATCAAGATCTAGAATAAGATTTAGAGCATACCTCTCTAGTAGGATGAAGTTCATTTCATACACAGCCACTAAATATTTATCTATTTTCTTCAATTCATGTAATTTCTTCTCTATCCTATGTCTCAACACCTTATGATAATATTTTTCAAGGAAAATACTTTTAAATTCATCACACTATAAGGTGCCAATATCCTCTATATACATGATATTCATTACTATTGACCTCTACTGATCAGCTTCACATTCAAAATGATAAATTTAAAGACTTTACATTTTATTGTCTGAACATACCATAACATTAAATATATTTTCATAGGATTTAAACCATCCTTCAGTCGCTACTGGGATAGAAGATCCATTGAAAGAAGGAGGCTTTTGCCTCATAAAATGTTCCACTATATTCATGTTCTTTTGTGTTAACATTTGTAATTATCTTGTGTGTATTAAACCACCATTTATTTCGTGTGTTAGCATAGTAATTACAAACACAAACTACTCAGTTCCAACCCCTACCATTCTGGGCTATATAATCTCAAGGATATTGTTCGGTCGGTTCCTCTCCTCTTCAGCTTCCATGTTCCTTCTGCAGACAACCATTATAAAAAAACATATCTTAGTCGAAGAAACAAGGTAATAATTAAATTAAATATCATTTGAAATTTACCCTAGAGTAAAAAAACATTTATAGTAATATATTAACATCATCTGACCCCTAATGTTATCTCATACATCCTCTTATACCAACTATATATACCTGACCATATTATATTATGTAATCATAAATTTAGTCAAAAAAATTCATCATTTTACATTAAATATATTTTCAAGTTTATATATTTATAGAATAATGAAATAATACATTCATATAATTACACATTACTAAATAGGGGATACATTAATAGTAGTGTTCATTTATTAAAAAATATTAAACTTTTTAAATTAAACATAAATTATTTTTCAATTCTTAAAACATTTAACATGGATTCCTTCTTCATCTCAATCATCCTTATAACTTTTGAAAATAATTTAAAAACATGGGATGAGACCAAAATATTAGTAAGGGATATAAAAAGAAAAAAATAACACATTAGTCCATGAACACTTGTAACGTAAAAAATCATTTTCAGAAGACATACTCATCACCCATATATACTTACATTGTAAAACATGAGATTTACAAAATATAAACACGAAAAATAAGTACATAAATAGAATCAAAACGGTATCATGGGGCATTAATTACATAATTTTGAATCCCTCTTAGCTACCTTATAATTTTTAACCCTCGCGACAACCTTAAAATTCGCATAACAATCACAGTTACACTTGGAGTAACAATACGACCGACCTCCAACATAAACATAACCAATGCATTGGAGTGGGATATTGTTCCCACCATTCATCATAAACAATTACCAAGAACCATAACATAATAATACCACATGAATAATTGTATAAAAACACTACTTTTGAATTTCATAAAACAAAATATTAAATAAGGATTTTAATAGAAAATCCCCTTATAAATATCATATAATTTCTGTGAGAATGAAATGAGTTGATAGAATATGTATAAAAAACTGTAAATACACATAATTAAACATAATATATACAAAAACCATCACCCAAACAATATTATCACAACATAAATAATGAAGTAGAAGGTTATACCAAAGAATGGAAATCGGGTTATGAATTCCCTTATCTCGGGCTTTTCTTAGTTAAGAAAAATATAATCCACCTATATAATGGTTAAAATAATGATATTAATATATTTCAAAAGCATATAAATATTCATAATACCTTATATTATCATTTCATTAAATCATTTCACACTTTAATTTCTAATATTTTGTTCCTTGCACTGTTTTGGGGTGAGTTCTTTCCATGATTTCCAGGATTGGTTCATAATTGTAGTTATTGTCAATTGGAAGTGAAACTACATAATTGGAATGGAATAGTAATAAATTATTAAAGAATCCAAAAATTATACCATTTATCATTTTTAAATCTGAATTTAAGATGATTCATAATTTAAAACATTATTGATGTTGGTTTAGATCATTTTAGTGGTTCTTTGATAATAATAACTTCATTTTGTTTTATAAACTAAAACCATGTGTAAAAACTAATTCTAGAACTAGGTATGATACATAATACATATATTATATCCTTTTACAACCATAAATTTTTTTCATGACCCGACGTTAAGTAATCAATGCAGATTGAAATCATATTGTCCACGATGTTGGTAATTCAACACATCACAAACAATGTTTTTTATTTATTGAAGAAGTGGGGGAGGAGAAGAAGATTAAAGAAGATTCATATATGAACAGTATAACACCATAATATAAAAGATTATGGATATTTCTTGCCTCTGGGATAGAAGGAGGTGAGTAAAGAAGATGAAAATAGAAGAACTCTAAATTAAAGAAAAATTGAGAAATTTCTCACAAAAATTCGATAGCCTAACAACGTCACTTGAAATTTCATAAAATATTTTTAAGAGAAGAAATGGGTATCTCATAATTCTAACATAATATTAAAGTAAGCAGAATATGGAATGGAATATAACAACATAATACAAATGAAATGAAATATAAAATCATAAAATGAATGAAAATAATGAAAATAAAAGAGGATGCTTACCTCTTGATCTCTTCTCCTTGATATCTTCCGTAAGGCATTTGGTTTTGGAATTTTAGTGAGATGAGAAGCTCTAGAGATGTGGGGAAGATCCTTGGGATGTGTTTTAGGCAGATCTTGGGTAATGATCAAGGCTTTAGAGGTGTGGGAGGAAGGGGGAATGAGGGTTGTATTTATAGTGGAGGAGAGGGGGTATTTTCATTAATTTAATCATGATTATAATATTTTTGCTCAAGACTATGAAGAATCGTAATTCATGTGTCCAAAAATAGTAACAATGGCATGTGAATTCTATCCAAGGGGGCTTAAATCACTTATGATGTCATAAATATTGTATTTTACTGATAATTTGAGTATACTGTATTTTATCATATTTCACTATTCATAAAACATTTATGAATTTTAGAAAATTCACGAAAATACACCCTTACAATTTCGTGATGTGTAGAATTGAAAAATGAAATCCATTTCTTAAAAATAATTTTCCAAATATTATTAATTTAATTTTTAAACATAATCACACTTAATTATAAAAATAACAATTTTAAAATTATAATTACTTTTATATCACATTGAAAAATTAATCCGAATGTCATTATCATAAATCCTTCTAAAAATAAAATCATAATAAAATTTACTATTCATTTTGGTCATATTAATATTCCTATTAAAATTATTATGGGTATGTTGCTACACCCCAAGAAAACAAGTTGGTTCCATTAGGCTCCAAATAAGTTACTTATCCTAATTGTAGATGACAATTTTTCGAAATTCAAAACATAAAAGTGGAAAATTATTTTTAAAATCTTGTTATAAATATCTACATAAAATAAATTTTCATGCATATCCAATTTTTAAAACCATGGGGTGTTACAGATTCTCAATGTAAAATAATCATAATGGAACAAGTGTCAAAACACTATCCATGAGCAAGTAACTCATCATTGGTATGAGAGATTATACTCCACTACTTCAATATTTCTTCATGAACATGATTTTTTTTATCACTACTATCAGATCGTTTGGGTTCTATAAAAGTTTTAAATCTAGAACAACCAACTTACTCAAACACATTGCAACGTGAGGGTCTGACGCTCTATGAAACCTAGGCAATCTCTACCCCTAAAACTCATGAAACAAGATAATACTTGACAGATAGTTTTCATAGCCTACATGAACTGTCTATTTCTCAAAATGATGATGAAAATCTACATTAACAACTATTGGATGGTCCTCATGCGCTTCTTCAGGTGGAATAACTGATTTCAGATCACATGGAGGGAAAACCTCATGAATAGGTCCCTTAATTTAGGTTACATCACTAAACTAGTTGTTATAATGAAATCATAATATAATCGAAGAAGGTTTTCTATATAGTCACCAGCTAAAATGTAAAATGATTTAGTATTTCTAGTTGATCATATCAATGAGATATATAAAGGACTTATAAGTAAATAGAACATTTCTATATGATACATATACCATTGGTTTCCCTTTAACCAATGTTTATGTGTGCGGATTTGAAAAGCACTTAGTCAGAGTCCTTGTGTGTAGAATAGTCTTCTACCACACCATAATTGAGTTTTATAGACTAGTATATGAACTCATCACAGTTTGAAATCATTTACCAATATTACCAATCCAATCCATAAGTCAAATATCTCTTCAGAAAAAAATCTATAGGATTGGAAATCCTATCACACAACTCTATCGTTACACAACCCATAGGGGCCCACCTAATGCCAGTTGTAAGCAAAGAGAGGCACCCCAGCTTACATCCAATAGACCAAGGGCTGGAGACTATTTTCAATAAGGAATATCATTGAAATTTGAATCCCTAGAATAATTTTGCAACAAAAACACACAATCACCCAACTCTCTGGAATAATGATGAATAATAAAATACTAAAATCTCTAGAGTTTAAACAATTCATGAAACAACTTCTAAAAAATACATTTGAGATTAATAGATAAATAACCAAAATCATAGAAAGTCAATATACATATCAATAAAAGAAAAACCGTCAATTCCAATCATAATATAGACATTTAGAGGAGAGACCACACCTTTATAACTGTGTCCAACCATTGAATTCATGCCATGACCATATGTTGTATTATGCTCCACCAATGTCAGGTCCACTAATGCCACATCCAATACGATGTTAAAATATAAGACATGTAATATGTGTGTAAATCCCATTTAGGGGTGAGTATAAACATACTTATCTGGATTCCCAAAAAATCTTACTTTTATGAAATATAATAAGAAAGTCATTTCTCTCATAATCCATAGAGGGGACATGAAACCTAATAATATATATGCTCTAATATAAACCCATGTTGAAGATGGAAGAATATATACCACTACAGATGTTTTGAGTAATGAGTCAACTTGTAGATCGAAATTTCACATGATTGACGGTTAGAACCACTCATAAGATAACACGAATCAGTACAGAGGGCTCACACCTCTTTATTATGTACCACATCTGAATGAGAACTAACATCATTGAACGAACTTCACTCTATTGGATCCCTATCATGAGAGAGTACCAATACATATAATAGGGACCCATTAAATCTATTTTGTTGTAAAGTATTGAATCTACCTATATGTACAATATAGGGGGATCCCATTACATGGATGAAAGACTTGTTAGAGAGGATTAAAAACCCCAAAATCACTCAGATGATCCCAACTAAACCCTGAAATCACAAATATGTTTCCATAAAAACTATCATACTAAAATCTCTTATAAACATATATCTAATACAAAAAGAGCCCACCATCACTTACATTGTAAAATTATACTCTTAATGGAAAACTCACATCCCCAAATATAAGTCCAAATAGAAGAAGATACAGGAGGTAGAATATGTTATGAAATGAATGTTGTTCGTTTATCATGGGTAAACATAGTGTATTACTCAACCCATCAATGGTCATTTCTAGCTACCCACTAAAAAATTTCAATGAAAATTTTCAAGACATGCTCTATAATCAAAATAACATGTAGGATCAACCATGATCTTGGGGTTTTCCTTCCCTAGACACATCTCGACATGCTATATAGATCCATAGAACGGGTCCCTACTAGGGCATAACCAGTCTAATCACATGGGATCCATGATATGTTATCCCTATACATGTTTCAACTACTTGAGTAATATCACAGGGAGTGTGGTATATTCTATGAATCATGTGATATTTAACAATATATTGAATCCCTAATAACCATAGAAACTGGTCTTCATAGCTTATGTTCCACTAAAAAACATGATGTATAATAATATTTTCCTTAAAAAGTAATATTAACTCTTTATTATAATCATATGTCTACATTTCTCTACATATATGTCACCTATTTTCATGTAAATTTCCCCAACCATAATGAATCCATCACCAGTCGTCAGTATCTAGCTTTTTTGCCCAGAAAATGTAATTTCATTCCACTCATATACAGTTCATCACACCCCCACAATCACTATGGGGTTCGAACATCCATCATTTATTATAAAATATTTTGTGGTTCATTTCTATGTCCTCATATATATATATATATATATATATTTTCTTCAATATATCAAACTATCGTGGATCCCAAATTCAATTTCATCACATATTGGGCCATATGTTGAATCGTTGGTTTATTATAGTCCAATATTGAACACATGAATACTGCAGGTAGAATAAATAAGATGATTTTATTTATGGAAGTTACAAACTCTCAAATAAATTGAAACCACATACTCAAATATAGAATCATATAATATCAATGTAGTGGATTAATTTTGGGTCAAGAGTTATATTAAATATCTGGGAAAAGTATTAGATATAGGAACTGGAGGAAACCATGGTGAATATGATATCCATGACTGAAACTAGAAATAATATGGAGAAAATAATAATAAAATAATCCTTACATGGTGGTTCTTTTTTATCCATAAAGAAGAACAACTCTGTTTAGTCATTGTTGGTGAGATTTAATAAAACTATAAACGGAAATTGACTTTTTGGTATCTGATCATCAATCTATGTATTTCTCTCCATGGTGGTTCCCCTTTCCACCGTTAGAAATATATAAGGGTTATGTTTCTAATCCTTTGGATTTTATATAATAATGAATAAATATGGGGTAAATTGGTTAGTAAAATAAACCAATTTATTAAATAAATTTATTTTTTTATCTATCATTTTCCCATGAAACTGAATAATCCCAAGGTTTGATGAAAATGAACTTTATATCACAACTTCTGTAAACCCCACAATTTTCAACAAATAATAGTACCATTTCTACCATCATATTGTATATTGATAATGAATTCAATTTAATCAAAAAATATTAATGCATTTAGTTTAATATAATTATCATTTTTTATTAATTTAGATATAGTTTCTAGCTTCATCTATAATTTCATTCCAAACCTATGGAAAAAGAATGATATATATTTATAAATATTCAATGGTTCTAGATAATATAATGTGTGTTATTATAATAAAACTAATTTTTCCATTAGTATTTCAATATGTATCTTCTAAGTATCCCTATTTGAAATGTTTATATAATTTATATTTTCGTGTGAATTTATATTCTAAATTTTATTTAATTATTTGATCCATTTCTATGAATCTATTATTAATTTTAATCACTTTTTATAGTTGATAAAATATTTTTAGGTGATGAAATGGAGATTGATAAAAGGATTTTATTTGTTAAATATATAGAAAACATGTATTTAAAAAATTATAACCTGATAATATATCTATAATAAAGATCTAGTGCATTAAAGATGAAGATAAATAACATGAATAGAAACATATTCTATAATATTCCCTATAATACATAGTATTATTAAATTATAAGATAATATTAAGATTTAATATCATGTTAATCACTATTAACGTTGTTCATGATTATTATGTCAAAAGAACATAAGGAAAATTGATATTTTACAATCATTATAGATCACTATTATCTTGTTAATTGATAGAAACTAGTAATGGGACTCTGTAAATGATTTGGGATATTGGTAATTCATGAAATAAAATTAAGATACATATCATATTAATATAAATAGATATTCGAGGCCTTTATTAAGAAAGGATTATAGATAGCATAAATATAGTAACATTTAGTATAGACTAGAGATATTACTTAAAATTACTAGAGGATGTTTTCATCATATCAGTCTGCATATTTCAGATTGTGTAATGGATTATAAATCCATTGTGATGTTTGTAGGTAGGGTCGGATTTTGTGTATGCATGAGATACACTATTGGTTTAGGAAAGTCCATATCCACAAAACCTGTAGTTTAGAATAAGATTATTAGTGGAGAATCTTTTACATGAGTTGAATAAGTTATCATAAAAAGGATTAGGATTCATACATTACAACTAAGCCTTATAAAAACAGAATGTGATTCTATTTATTGATTAATCTTCAATGAAAGTGATTATTTAATATTTATTAATAGAAACATAAAAAATATATTTTCAAATGGTTAATTGGGGGGGGGTCAGATATTTTTAAGTTCTTAGTATTTTTAGGAAATATTTTAATAAATTCATTAACACTAGATTCCCATCCCTAAGACACTACATGGTGCATTGGGCATCTCAAGTGTTATTATAACAGATCATCTTCCATCTAGTTCAAACTATATTGAATTACATCTTATTTTTGACCTTCCTAATATGAATTTTATATATGAAGTGATTTTATAAGAACCATTAATGGTGATTTTAGATCTCATTCTTGATCAAGAATATATGGAGGTTTCAAAAAAATACTGAAAAACAAGAAGAAAATATAGGGAAATAATTTTATAAAAATATTCAAGGATTTAGAGGAAACACTACTACTTGAAGGTTGTCAAAAATTTTATTTAACTAAATATATTAAAAATTATTTTGTTGATAACTCACATAAAAGAATGGGTGATTATTTTTTAAATTAATCACTAAGAGGTTTTTACTATAATATTAATGGTTATTTTTAAATTTTACATATTAATGTTTATATATATATATATATGTGTGTGTGTGTGAATACATAAATAGGATACATGATTAAATTAAATATGTAGTTCTAGGATTTTATGCAATTAAATATGAATTGGAAAAAAATATATCAATGTGTAACAATATCATAAAACATGTTGAAGGTGAGTAGAAATATGTATAACTTTTCCGAGATATATTTTATCTTGTTAAATAATATATTCCAATAATTTTTTATGAGAATTATTATATTAAATAAGTTATATATAAAATTTAGATACTATAAAAAACCTCTAAAAATTTGGAAGATTCTTATCTAGAAGTTAATGAAAAGAAAAAAAGAACATGATAAATTTTAAAAATTATATATACATAAGGATCTTGTAAATATGATTAATAGAAAATATTAAGAAAGGGTGAAATAGTTTTAAGACCATAATTATATTCCTAATTAAAAATATCGTTAGTTAAATGTGAATATGAGAAATCTAGAAAGCGCCATTAGAGACTATTCCAAATCTATTTTAACAATAAGTGTTCTTATAATATTGTTAGATTATTCATTCTAAAAAAGGGTTTTTGATTGTGTCAATAAGATATTGAGATTATATATTAATTTGGCCACATAATAATCTGTGAGAAAGGTGTAATATGACATTGAAAAAAATATTTGGGTTCCCCGCTATATGAATTAGATACTAAAACCGAAAACAAATGGTAAAAAAATGGAACCAACCAAATCTAACTTCTAGTTAATTAATATGGTCTCTAACATATATCAGATGAGTCTGAAACACATATATATCTCAATTGTTTTTAAAATTTTCAATAAATTCACATTCAAGACACATTATTCACTCTTGATCTAGAAATGAAAACTAGAAATCAAAGTATATATGAGAACATGTTTCTTTTTTAAGAAACATAGAAAATAACAAAAAATTTCAAAATCCAGTCATCTGGTTTGTTCCCAGCAAAAACACAAAATCCAGAATTCTTGTTTCCATAGATACTAGTTTTTTATTTTAAAATACACTCAAATAGTTTTATACACTGGAAAACTCACAAAAGATATAAAAGTACCCCTTGAAATCAAAGGATTTTCATTAGAAACTAAAATAACCAAAATATCTGGCCTAGTGGGTCCCTTTAACCAAAATGAATCATGTTGTAAAAAATATTTATCGAATTCAATTTCGAATATAATTTCCTCAAATTTTTTAAAGACAAAAAAATCCTAACAGATTCCAATATCACCATCCCCATGGGCCATTTAATGTAAAAAACATGTAAAACCATTTTACACAAACCTTGTTTAAACATATGAGATTCCATTTCAAAACTAGGTTTTTCTAAAAATATATACCATCTAAAATATAATTTCCATATGGGGGAAACAATCACTATAAACATCATCCAAACATGTCCCTCAAATCTAAATGTAGCAATTCACCCATAATAATAAAATCAATATAACATTGATTATATATTACATTTCATCAAATAATAATGGATTCTAATGATGGAATTTGTCCAACAAAACTACCCAATGTAATGTTAATCATTACATAACCATACTATTATCATGAGGCATGAAAAACTCACTAGATCCTAGCTAAGTGATTTATCTCGTCCTAAGTATCTCTATCCCAGATTTGGATTCTCGATCCAATACAACACCTCACTCATCCTAGTGTTCTAATCTATAATCAAAACATATCCTTGAAATTTCGGTTTTAATTGATGTCATGTTGACCATGAATGTTTTTTTATAAACCCCACGAGTATTGATATCCAATCTCTACCCCTAACAGACACAATCCTATTCCGAAACACACTCTTATACTATTTTTTAATGACATAGTAAGGGTCACCTATATAGTACCATAAAATGGGTCATCAAGCATGCCTCATAATGTTCCAAAGGTTTCATACTAGATTTTAGGTCCTAAAATATTAAGTGGAATACCATGCCCTAAATAATAAGGGCTAGTGATCAAAACCAATACTTTTTAAAATTGGTAATGACCCATTAATATAATTCACATAACAAAATATATAGAAGATTAATCTTATGGAAAAATGTGTCCACTAATATAAAATAGAAATAAATTAAATAATAAATATTTTAATTCCTCGACCCCAGATACTGAGAGCTGGTGCGTTATTACATAACATTGGAATGATCAATATTGATCAATTCCCAAAATACCAAATAGTTTAGTATCATTGAAGTACTAGATACATACATAAGTTTTACAGTACATTATGAAATGGAAAAGGAAAAACATTGTGTCCCATTGGAACACACTCATAACCCTTATCCTATTCTTTTAGTTCAACCATAATATTCTTCTTCGCTTATTGGGAAAAATAAAACACAAGAAAGGGGTGGGCTTAGATGCTCAGTAAGGAGAACAATATTGTAAAACTATCATTTATAAACATTAACATTTAATGCGATGTATAAGACTGAAAAAAATCCTTTTAAACATAATATTCATTATAATATGGAAAAGATAAATAAAATAATTCCATTTACTTATTCACATAGATATTCTACTAGTCGAATAATAACATTTAATACGATTAGCTAATTAAATAATGATGGAATACATAATATTGGAAATCATCACCACATAGTCAAGGCCTCATTCCAAGACTACAAATAATTTTTTTTTCAAAGCCTTGTGCCAATACACTAATTTTTTTCATTAGACCTACAGAGGAATCAAGGGGCAATATCGGGCTCCACCCATCACTTACTATGACCAATGCATTCCTCAGAGGAAAACGTTGAAAATAACACAATCATTTTTATTAAAACTAACATAAGAAAAATTAATACATTAACCATAAACCATGAATTGTTTAAAAATAGAACATCCACAGTCAAACATACCACAAAACCTTCAAAACAACATGTAAGATTTTATCATAATGAATCAACTCCAAACAAGCATAAAATCAAACAAATGATGTTGACATAGATAAAATCAATCTAAAAACTATTTTAGAGAAATATTTCTTTCCACTATGAAATCATTTAAAAGTAAAGAAAAATTTTATTTTGATAATATTCTTATAATATTTTATGGGGATCTTCGAAGGTGTTATAACATCAAAAAATATCCACACCCACCGTATTAGTAAAAAGAACATTCTTTCCTTAATTTTTAGAAATGTTCATAACGTACCTTGTTTGGAAAACGATGAAAATATTCCTTTCAAAAAAATTATAAAATATAAAACAAGGGTATAAATGAATTTAACACATAGTCTTGGAAATAATAAGAAAAATTTGAAATATATTTTTATGAAACATAGATGTGGATGATAATGAAGGCCCATCAGATACTAATGTATAAACAACCCTGAATTGTAAAGGGGTTGTATAATTTACCTATACCATATACTGTTCCATTGTAATGGGTATGTTACCCTCATGTATAATGGTTAGATAATTTTTATTGAATTATAAAGGAACCTCATACATTAATATGATATCATATATGATCCTTTAATATTGCATTGTTAAAAATATTGTAGTCGTATCATTGTTTCTAGTGTTAATTGATTTGTTTTCATTTATATGTTTTCTAACATAAGTAATGTTTGTAATGGATATAATGTATTTTATTAATATATATAATGATAATAACATCTTAAAAAAAATTTAATCAAAAATTTAAAATTATTCATGAATGGTTCTGATGGGGAACAAAATCTCATCACATCGTGGATACGGAAAACCATACGTACGCATAAGCGATAATATCATTCAACTGATCATGAAATCGTATGTAATTTTGGATGGTATAATATATTTTCAGAAAAATTAACATGTTATGTTTATTATGTACATCATTTTTACTCATTATTATACAAATCCAAAAATAGAAGTGTTGAATAACTTACTACTACACGACGTGGAGACGATAAGTCGTACGTATGCACTTACGTTGACTTTATCATTAATAAAAAGTATAGAATAAAAAATATGGTTTCAAAATATTTATAACTACTTTAATGTATGTAGAAAATATTGGAGTTATTATTTTTTTATGTAAACAACAAATAAATTGGGAGTGTAAGTAGAAAAAACTATGAAATAGGTGATAAAATTATTACCTCTTCTATGGGTTCTTTCTTTTGATATAAACAAAATGGCTCTATTAGTTGTCTTTATGATCAATGTTATGCCTCTAGGATGAATTTATGGTAGTTGGGATGATATTTTATTCGGTTTTGGCTGATCCAAATGTATTTTAAAGGGAGAATTTGAGAGAAGGGTAGGTACCCTTTTATAATAGAGGTGAGGGTCACTTTAGGAAGAGTTTGAAATAATACTTTCTTATAATGTTGTTTCCAGTTTATAATATCTTCAAATTGGTTTATTTAGAGAGTAAGGTGTGGATGGGTCGAAAAACACTCAAATAATAGAATTTATAAAAGTTTTTGTTACCATATTAACCTTATATTTTAGATTTAACTCTTAGTCAAATACTTTAACATTTACCATGTCTTCATGAATTCTTATATTACATGGTTAACAAACATACTATAAAATGCTAAGAGAACATAATGTAGTTAATTAGTGACATATATATCCTTATCTATGTCTTTTAGACAAACCATTCATTTTTTGGAATATTACATCATTTTATAAAATATTCATTGTTTTAAAAACTCATTTATATCAATTTTGACAGTATTTATTATTTGTTTTTTATAATTCATGAAAACATGATTACATTGAAAAAAATACATTGAATCAACCCTAAAATGTCATATTCGCCTAGAAAATTAATTTATGTAATATAAATATTCATATTATATTTATTTTAATATTTATAATATCATTTATTTGATTCTTTCATTAATAAGGAAAATACTACATTATTAATGTGTCAACAAAAATATATTTATTTGATGTCTAAAATTTATAAATAAAATACCACGATATATTATATATTTTAATCATTATAATTACTATTTATATTAAAAAATATCACTTATATAACCCCATATAATTTTTTTACTAATAGATATAAGTATATATTATATTTTTTACCATTAATTAATTTTTATAAAGTGTCATTTTAACTTACATGTGGATCCATCGAGTCCCCAAATCGACCCAAGGATTCCCATGTACAGACATGTATCAGCCAATAGGGTTAGTACACGTGTTTGAGTAATTTAATATTATTATAATATTATTTTTTACCCTTATTTACCATATTAACCGTTTTGTCATTGTAAATAAAATATTTACTGAAGTTACTATTCATAATGTCAAAAAAAGTTACCTATTTACAAAATTTACACCTCATAATACCAAATATGTAATACATTTTTTCAAAGTAAAATCATGGGAGTTTCATAAATTTATTTATAAATAATTCTTATTTTTTAAATCAAAAATAGGGGTTTTAATAGTAAAATATATCAAAATATTGACATGTGTTTATGTACAATTTAATTGTGAAATTACATCCAATGACCTAAATTATATTAAATGATAAAAATATATTATAATTATAATTTTAAACAACGTAAATTTATAATTTAACACTATAAATAATTTCAATTAAAAACCTTGTTTTTAATTAAAAATTAGTATTTTCACTATACATCAAAATATGAATGTTATCGGAAAAGAACTAAAAATCACACTAATGTAATTCAATATTCCGAAATAAAAAATGATATCTTTTTTAAAAAATTCAATTTTTATGAGTGTCTAAAATTAATTTTATTATTGGTAACAAAAGGACATAAAAGTAGGTCTTTTATGAAAATAGTTTTTTCTAAATATATAACAATTTTATCAAAACTTATAAATTTATTTATAAATATGTTTTATTTATGTTAAAAAATTATAAATAAAATTTAAAATTTATTTTTAACTATTCATATTACATTATTAAATTGATAAATAAATATATCATATAAATAATTATAATACTAATGTGTTGTTTTGCAGAAACTCAATCATACGTATAATGCAAGCCAAGTTAGAGTAGTGTGCAATATAAGCTATTGAATTACTTTAAAGAGATAATGTATTGTGATATCATGGGGTGTTACATTCTCTCCTCCTTCAATAAATTATGTCCTCGCTATACAAAATTGTTCTTTGAAAATAACAGGTTAAAAATAGAAAATACCTTTGTGGAAAACCCAGATCAGAAATAGGGTTAAGAAAATTTAGTCTTAATAAAATAAAAATGGAAATGAAAAAGTCACCACCAAATAATGATTTTGAATAATAGAACATTTGTGTAAATTAGAGACAAATAATTTGATGAAAACATAAATATTTATTGGGAGTGATTAAGGTCATCAATCATAAACAGATGAATAATAAATGGAAAATTGAGGTCCTCAAAGACATAAATCTATGATTATTTGAAAAACCAACAGTTCAACAAAACATAAGTTATTAAGACAAAAAAATTCGTTTTAAGATATTTCCCCTATATATTAAGAATTAATTTCATCATATAATAATAATAAAAATAATACATTACAAGTACATTTCCATCTTTTAACAAATTTCTACAACAAACTCATCTATCACATCAAAAGATAATATAACTCTAATTATCCTAATCGTATCGGGATTAAAAATGAATTTATAATTTAACTATCAAACCATTTAAAAACCCTAGATTATAAAAACAAGAATAATAGGTAGGCCAGGGGTAGGTGAAGCACCCTCGTCCCTCCTCAGTTGTGGGTTCAAGTCGCGCAGCCTTGCCAGATGCGATGGGTTGCCGCCCAACCTTATGGATTTCATTTTTATAACAATACAAAATTTATCTTAAGAAATGTTTTTACTATAAAAAATAGTATCCAATGTCTAAACTAATAAATTCCAACCTTAAGACTTATCCAAAATACTTCTGTCTAAACTCACAGTTAAAAATTAATAAATAAGGTAAGCGTATTGAAGATCTCTTATTCCATGTGATAACATGTGAATACCTTCGTCATGTAATCTTTTAGAACATGTTAACATCATTATTTACCATAAAACCATATTGATTACATTCATGTTCACTTATTCATTATGGAATACTAGATATACTCCAAATATCGAAAAATGTTGTCAACTCCAACTATGATGGAATAAAAAACAATTAATTAGTTTCAAGGTAGTCAATAGTATTCAATATAATTTATAAAAATCAATCATATATTATTCGGAAAAAATTATCACATTTTTGGAAACATATTAAGGATTATATTTCCCCGAAACATATATTTTTTAAATTTATAACTTGAAACTATGTCACATTACTTGGTACCATAAAATCTAAAACCCCTAATGAAAATGTACTATAGTACAAGCCTTATATACTTTATAATTAATATAACTTGTTCCTCATTAGTAAAATACTATGATGAGACATTTCTTTAATAACAAAATAATAACACTAATCATATCTCTTCATCTATGGTAGTATCACTACTTGATTATTATCCAATAGCATAATTTGGGGTGTACTCTGATGATTTGGAAATTGATTCACCTAGTGTCTCAACTACTTGTAGATGAGTAATTGTATATTTGAAACCTTTTTCATACTCTTGAAATCACGAATGTGGTGTCCTTTTTCATTATACTTATAACAAAATCACAATATATTCAAGCACTTCCCATGGTGATTCTTTTCAAAGTTATCACATGTGGGAAAATCCTTCTTTCTCTTATTCCATTTATCCATATTTATCTTTACCATCCTATTCTTCTTTGGATTCCCTTCAAATCCATAAGGCTCATATAATTATTTACATATTTTATTAACACATGGTACTATTTCTTCATATGATGAGAACGTGTGGGAGACTATTTCCCTTCTCAATATTTTCTTATGACCATGAATGATATTATCATTCCTACTCATTGGATTATGTGTATTGCTATATTTCTCATTTCATCTACTGGTCACCATTTCTAAATGATGAAACAAACTAGGTTATATCGTATCATAATGTATAATTGAGAAAATAGAACAATTCTCAATATTAATTGAATATTTTCACATATATAGTTTCATAATCATAAAAATGGTTTCTTTGCCGAAATATTTACACATAAATCCTTCATAATTGTATTTAAAGAAAATTTGAATTATCCTAATAATATCACCTATGAGTTTCAATCCAGGTGCGCAGTAAGGACTGTTTTTGTGAACTAGGATTCCCCAGGTCAAGCCCGAAACTCCTTGTCCGATTTTTCACTCCCTGTTACATCTGTGCTAGATCTACGTCCACTTGTAGTATCATAAATGTGATATATTTCTTGCAACACTCTAAAAACATGAACATTACCAAAATTATAGGATGTTCTTCTACACTAATCATTAATGTCTATGTTAGGGTAATGTTCTCAAATCAATGTTTTTCTAAATCTATTTTCCAAGGATTGTACTTAAATTCTACTGATTCCAACTGCAATGCCCCGACCCTAGTTACCCAAAGTCGATGAATTATTACATAACATTTTCATGATCATCAGATATCATGTCTCAATAGACTAAACAATTTAGTATCCTTGGAAGTACTTGATACATATATATGTTTTAAATTACATTATGAAATGAAAAAACTTCAACATTGTGTCCCCTTTGAACACACTCATATCCCTTAGCTAATACTTACATGTCAACCATAATATACTTCTTCGCATCCTGGAAAAAATAAAACATATGAAAGGGGTGAGCTCAGATGCACATTAATGATAATAATATAGTAGAAACTATCATAAATAAGCATAAAAATTTTAGGTTATGTATTATACTAAAACACAATACATATAAACATAAACTTCAGAATAATATGAAAAAGATAAATCAAATAATTTCACATAATTATTCACATGAATATTATACTATTTGAAAAATCACATCTAATACCAATAGATAATTTCATAATGATGGTATTTATAATGTCGGACATCATAACCAAATAGTCAAGGCCTAGTACCAGGACTAAAAATAAAGGTACTATCAAATCCTTGTTTAGAGACTCTAATTTTTCACATTAGACATACAGATGCATCTATGGTATATATAGGGCCCCACCCGTCACTTACTACATCCAAGGCATTCCTCATATGAAAATGTTGAAACAAAACATAAAAATTCCAATTAAAAATAGCATTTGAAATGTTAATAATTTTACCATTAGCCATGAATGGTATAAAAATAGATCATCCAGATTCAAACATATCAAAAAACCTTCAATAAAATATAAAATCTTGTTTCATAACAAATCAATACCAAACTAGCGTAAAATCCAACAAAAGATGATGAAATAGAGGATATCAATCCAAATACTAGTTGAGAGAAATATTTCATTCCAAATTGAAATTATTTAAAAGAAACAAAAACATTAATTTTGAAAATATTCTTATATGCTTGTAAAGGAAGCTTCGAAAGTGTTATAATGGTGTAAAATAACCACACCTATCGTGTATGATAAAAAATATCCTTTCCATAATTTTTCAAAAAAGTCATACAGTACCTTCTTTGGAAAATGATGGAAAGACTACTTTAAAAATATTTTATAAAAAGTCAAGAACGGTTATAAATGAATTTAACCCATATTCAAGTAAATATTAAAAAAATTTTGAAATAAATTTTTAAGAAACATGGATTTGGATGATAAATATGGCCCAGTAGATATTTACATATAAACAACCTCAAATAATGAAGATATTTTAAGGTTAACCCTTAATTTATAAATTTCCTTAGGCGAGGGTATGTTAAAATCCTATATAATGGATTAATCATTTTTATTAAATTATAAAATAACTATATACATAAATATGATATCATATATGATCCTTTAATATTGCTCTGTTAAAAATTTTACGGTGGTATCATTATTTCAGGTGTGAATTGATACATTTTCCATTATATTATTTATTATGTAATTCATGTTTATTGTGGATAGGATATATTTTATTCATATCCATAATTATATTAATTTCACAAACAGTATTTTTAATTATCAAATGAAAATTATTCTTGAATGGTTACAAAGGGGATCGAAATCTAATCGCGTTATAAAGACTGTAAGTCATACGTACGCACGACGGATAATATCATTCTATTGATGGTGAAATAATATAAAATTTGGATTGTATATTATATTTACTAAATCATTAGAATATTATATTTATTATTTAAATCAATTATACTCATTAATATACCCATCCAAATTATAAAGTGTTGAATAACAAAATACACCACAATGTGGAGAGGTTAAGCCGTACATACCCACAAATGGTGAATTTTTCATTCATAGGATAAATAGAATAATTCATATAGTTTTTAAATATTTATAATAACATCATATTATGTATAAGGTACTTTAGTAGTTATTTCGGTATTCAAGCAAAAAAGAAGAAGATGTGTAAGAAGAATAAACGATGAAATAAGATGATTAAATAATTATCTCTTCTTAGGGAACTTCCTTTTTATTTGAACAAAAGATATACTTAGGATGTCTTTATGATAAAATAAAGTCCTATAGTATCAATTGATTATTGTTGGGAGGATATTTGAGTAGGGTTTGGCCGAGCCAAATGGTTTTGGATGTTTGAATTTGAGAGAAGGGGAAGTACCCATTTATAAGAGAGGTGAGAGACACTTTAGAACGACCTTGAATTATTATTTTATTATAAAATTATTTTCGGTTTATAATAGCTCAAAATTTATATATTTAGATCCTAAGGTGGGGATGGGTCGAAATACTTTCAACAAATATGTTTTAGACATGTTTAGGTTACCGGATTAACCATATCTTTTATATTAACTCTTAGTTAAATAGTTTAACGTTTAAAATGTCTTCTTGTATTTTAATATTACATGGTTACTAAACATATTATAAAATGACCATAGATCTTGAATTGGTTTATTAATGAAATATCTAACCCTATATATGCCTTTTGTACTAACCTTATATTTTTATGAGTATTATATTATTTAATAAAATAGTATTTCATTTAAAAACTCATTTGTGTCAATTTTGAAACTATTTAGTATTTGTTTTTATTAATGTCATAAGAACTAGATTAATTTGAATAAAATACATTTAATAAACCATAAAATGTCTTATTAACCTAGAAAATTATGGTATGGTGTCAAAACATCCAAAATATGTTTATTTTAATATTTATAATATCATTGATAATATTCTTTCATTAATAATGAAAATACTGCATCATTAATGTGTCATAAATAAATATATTTATATGATATCTAAAAATTATAAATAAAATACAATCGTATAGTAAATATTTTTATCTTTATAATGACTATTTATAGTAGAAAATATCACTTTTATAACCCCATACAAACATTGTTTTACTAAAAGATATATGTTTATGTTACATTTTCCAAAACATTAAATTAATTTTTATAGTGTCATTTTCACTAACAAGTGTGTCCATGGTGTCCCACAATTACCCATGTATAACCATGGTCAAACATGTATCAGAAAATAGGCTTAGGACATGTGTTAGGGTAATTTAACATTATTTAAATTTTATTTTTTACCCTTATTTACCTGGTTTACCCTTTAACAACAGTAAATAAACTATTTACTGCTGTTACTATTCATAATTTCTAAAAATAAGGTTAACTATTTACACAATTTGTAACTTCTGATAACAAATTTTGAATTCAATTTTCCAAATTCAAAAAAGAGAATTTGAATAAATTTATTTAAAATTAATTACCATTGTCAAAACCAAAAAGCGGGTTTTTTGATGTAAAAACTATCATACGATTGACATGTGTTTGTGTACAATTTAAAGGGAAAATTACATACAATTACCTACATTATATTAAATGACAAAATTATAATCTAATGATACTATAAAACCATTCAAATTTATAATTTAGAACAATAAGTTATTTCATTTAAAAAAGTCCCTTTTAATTAAAATTTTGTATTTTTCACAATACATCAAAATCTGAAAGTTATTAGAAAAGTACCAAATATTCACCCTAATATAATTTTGATATTCTAAAATAAAAAATTACTTTTATTTATTTAAATTATATTTTTAGGAGTGTCTAAAATTAATTTTATTATTTTTCTCAAAAAGAAATATAAATTATTTATTTTAAGAAAATTGTTTATATATATATATAACTATTTTAACAAAACAAATAAATTTAATTATAAATATGTTTTATTTATGTGAACAAATTTTAAATAACATTTAAAATTTATTTTTTCTATTCATATTTCAATATTTATTTGATAAAAAAATTTATCGTTTAAATAATTATAATACTAATGTGTTGTTTCGCCGAAACTCAATCTTGCGTATAACACAAGCCAAGTCGGTGTTGCGTGCAATATAAGATATAAAATTACATTAAAAATAAAACATACTATGAAATATTGGGGTGTTAAATATATAATGGATAAAACATAAATGATTTGTAGAAGATAAACATATAACAGACATCACATAAGTAAATGGAACATTATCTACTATTTGAAAAATATAACTAAAAGTAAATTAACCTAAGCACTAACTCAAATAAACATAATGTTATATATATGAGCACCGTAACCAATTAGAATTTTATCATATATATATATATAATTTATACATATTCCATTAGATATGACCAGAAGGTCTATCTATATAATATAAAACACATGGTGTGTATGTGGGTAGGGCTATGTCTAAGGACAAAGTATGAATCCCTAATTCTTTAACAATACCTATTAATGCTTTGATCAAGATGATGCACGTGAAATAAATATATATTGAGTGTATTCATTCTTGTGCAACACTCCCACCTGAAGAAACATAATACATAGTGTATATACAAGCATATGTCGTTGGTTATCACGTACAAACAAGGACAACTTAACACTTGACCATCCAAGATTTGGACCCATGTCGAAAAACGTAGATTTAGTTCATACCACAAAAACAAACCCATACTAGAAGACTCTGGGTAGAGTGTTATATAATACAAAAATTGACATATTAAGGAATTATTCCATATCAGAACCACTACCTAAAGTTGTAGGGTATGGTTTTCCAAAGTCATAGAGCATCCCATCACACTAAAAGGTGGCCATACACTATATAAAATATTCATATCATGACACTCAATGGATATCACATAATAAGTACCCAATCCATCTCTTCATACTCAATGTTTCTCAAACATCAAATCTCAAGCTTCACCTTATAACTCAAGGTGGTCTGAGACATCAAATATCCAAATACTCCTTCTCACTAAAGGATGGTTTCACATCCATTATCAAGCCACATCTTATCACTCGTGTTTGGACCTATCTTCTAACAAATTTAGTGCCCCATATTAACCATAATTTTAGGACCATAACCTTATCACTCGATAATGTTATAGGCCTCAGGTTTTCCATCGCCAAAAACTTTATTGAATTAAAATCACAACACATAATCTGTACATAGAAAAAAGATACATGCAGGGCATGAGACCATACTCCAAAGATCAATAGCTCATTTATAGGGAACAATTACCTTGATACCTAAAACTCCCCCTATCAACATCTTTCAATACATAAAATATAATTATCTAAATAAACATGGTCACCCATATAAAGAATGTTAATCCCCTCTACTAGGATCCTTCAAACAAATCACATACTTTTAACATGTATACAATAACATCAAAACGTAGCCTCATATTTGATGGAAAATATAATATCCATGTCCAACAAACACATAGTCATGAATCATCATGCATCAAAATACATATCAAATAACCAAAATTAGTTTGTGTTGTAAGTGAATAGGATTGGGAAAATATGTTATCAAACACACAATATCCAATGGACCATAAATAATTTTAAAAAAGTTGAGTTTTTTTAATTTAAAATTGTGCCAACATTATATTTTTAAAACTATTTCGATATTTCATCACATGCACTCATATACCCAATGGGCCCTCAGACCCAATTCTCCTCAAAGGTTCTTTATAAACCTCTATATATATATTGAAATAATAATTAATATTAAATTTTAAAAATATCAACTATTACCTAGAAATACTATTTGAGTTAAACCCATTTTAAATAAAGCATGAAATGGAATATTTTTACTCATTGGAAGGAAACTAACATGAGAATGAAAAAAATTAAGAGTAATGTTAGAACTAGTTCAACCAAGTAACCATCATAGAACAATTTATAATTATATAGAATATTATTATAATATTTTGTTGAAGTGAGACTATACCAATCTATCATTGATCTCAAACAAGTCATGAAATATAAAGTGAATAATAATAGTAATGCACAAAAAAAAGAAATCATCATAAAAACAAAATAACCAGAAAATCAGGGCCTCCTAACTCAATGGTTGATCTATAAATCATCATGATGTCGTAGATTCCTCCTATAATTTTATAAGTACATATCACATTAACAGAAATAATAAAATTAAAAAAATTTAATTTAAAAAAAATACAAATCACAACAACCAAGGCTAAGCTCATAGCGTGTCCTTCATCGGGTTTAAACCAAGAGAAAGACAGTCTAATCTACTCTCGATAAGCACCAAAAAATGGAAAAAATAATCCTCAAATTAGACCCACTATTATACAACAAATTTTACCCAACATCCCTAAAATAAATAATTAATTCTATATTTAAAAAAACTTCAAGGTGAGGAAGAAACGATTTCTTAAATACCTTGTTCTCGGTACTTATATGTAGATCACACATGAAAATTCCCTCAAGAAAGATTATTTTTACCTGTTTTAATAATATAGACTCTTCCAAACCATAATCAGCAAACCAAAATTTTAAAATATCAATGAATGATGAATATGTGACAAGAGATTAAAATATTACCTTAAACAAATGAAACAAATATCTCATTAACCTCCCAAAATTATGTGGAGAAAATTTAGTGAGACAGAGAGATAAAGAGGGATCCATATTACACATCCCATTAACCAAAATAAGGAGATAATAATAGTGGATCTGAATAATACCCACTTTAAAATTACTCTTAGTCCCCTAAAAATCTATTAGAGGGAACTTTTCATTATAATAATTTTAGAGATGATAAAAGACCATTACCAAGGATTTAGTTTTGGTGAAACATCCTAATTTTATTCTTGAAGGACCACCCAAAACTATCTATTGTGGTATAGAAAAATTCTCAACATTACATCTTCCGTGAGGGATTCTTGATAACCCTTACCCCCTTTATCCATAAATGGTGCATTCCATGAGCTATGGAATTTTTCTGTCCAACTATGACTATGGTACAGCTTGGTCTCTAGAATATGGTGTAAATACCAATGAAAGGTTAGAGGTCCTAACCCAAAAACCTCTAACTCCTAATAACTCACTATATTTACACACCATTGATGGGGTGTAGTCCTTCCTCTCCAAGAACCATGCCAATGAAGTTCCCTCCACTACATTGTGGCCTCCTTACATCACCCAAAACCTTTCTACAAATCCCCCTATTATGGAATGGTCCTCTTCCATGATATTTAATTCAAGGTACTAATTCTAGAGAACCCACTTTGGTAATTCACCCACTAAACATTAACTTTCAAAAAATCTCATAAAAATAATAATACAAGATCACAAAGTTCTCTCATCAATCAAAATCAAGAAAACCCAACTCCGAAAAATCCACATTAACTCATAGCGATGTGATTCATTAAAACTTACTCTAAATAATCTACAATAGTTATTTATAGAGGTTTTGAGATAATGGGGTGGTATTTTGGGGGGATTATTGTTTATGAATTGATGAGGAATTTTATGATCTAGATTATTGAGTAATTCCTGGGTTTTTTGGACATATGATCTTCCCTCTATCCTTGTTATTATATTTCAGTATTTGTATCTTCCATTAAAGTAGGGGATTCAAAGAATCTATCATTATTTTATCTATTGATGTTGGATCATCATGTTGAATTTCTTAATGGGAATATATTTATGGTCATCCTAAATAAATATTATGTTTATGAAATGATTATTTTAAATGGCTGCTTTTGCATCGCATGTGATTATACAATAATTAATGACAGTTTCATCATATAGTTTTATAAATAACCTTAATTATATATATAGTTATTATTATTATTATTTATTTATTTTTTATGAAATATATTTTTTATTATTATGAATAATTAATTACTTTTATGTTATAATTATTATAATTGTTCAACAAGATTATATATTTTATTTTGAATTTATATTGGATGAATATAGAGGATAATAGATATTTATTATTAGGAACCTAATTTACTACATCTGGGTTACAATGAATTATTATAATCATGATGGTATTATATAATTAATAATTAATGGTTGGTGTCATTAAAACATCTTTGGCAATAAGATTTATGGTTTTTGAATGATTAAGAATTGATCACTCCTTATTATTTATCACCACAATAAATTTTGATTATCATCCTTTTAAAAATTTAAATTTTAGATCCATTATGAAAATTATATGAAAACATATTCTAGTTGGTTTTATGAGGTAATGTATGAGCTATGATGGTGTTGTTTTGGTGGTGACTTGATGGGGTTATTTGAATGATTGTATTGAATGGTGATAGGAATGATGTTGAGATTTTTGTATTAGGTTAAGTCATTAGATGATTTTATTATATATTGTTGGATGATTTATTTATAATAATGATAATTTACTTTGGGTGTATCCATACAATAAATGGATCTAGTTAATTCTAAAATACCTAGAATTATGGAATTAAAAATGAATAATGAACTAACTAAGGGGTGGATAGTTCAAGATAGTTATCTATGACTGTGAAAAGTTAATAAAAGTGAATCCATGAAATGGTTAATGATTAAGGTTGGTACACATAAATATGAAATTTTATTGTTGAATATGGTAGAACAATTGATTTTATATGGGTTATATATTTCAAACCTATAAGGATAATAGTAAATTATAAAATGAATTGGTGTTAACTAAAGTAAAATGTTGATCTTAGTGTTATATTTTAATATTTTTTTAGGGGAAAAAATTGATTCCTAGAACCTGGTGTTTGATATAAGTTTTTTATGGTCCATAGTTCCCATGTTTTATGTTTAGGGTAGGATTTTGTCCTTAAATACGGTTATGTAATTCATATCCTTTATGTTTTTTTATTTCATATGATCCACTACATGATTCAGATGGAGAAAACTATTCCATATTTTTATAGGGAATAATGGATTTATACCAAAATCTAGTTTATCTAGTATTCAAAAGGATGTATACTCAACCTACTTCACTCTATATTCCGTAGTAGTATTATATATTGAAATATCAAGTCAATGGTGGTTTACAGTGTAGGGTATTTACTCATTCGAACTATAAGAGTTATAAGTTGCGACCAAAATATATGAGGTTTATCGTGGATTATGTTTAGATAATAGACAAGATTTACTTTGTAATGGATTATAGTTTTTATATGCATACTTATTGAGGAGTAGTGATAGATTATGGGTTTATTTTTATTGACATGGGTTTTGAACGAACTCATTTTTATTAAGTGGACATAGGGATGTGATGATGGTTTAGTTGTGATTATGTGTTTTGGTATATGATATTATTGGGATTTTGTGGATATAGATTAGATATATTTACATGAATATTTTGAATGACATGAAGAGGGGATCAATGATCCTAGATTTAAAGGGTTAATATTTAGGGTAATCAATTTTGTAGAAACAGGGAAACAATGTAACTTTCACCAATATTTGACTTTGATGTTATATTTATTATTTTTATGTTTCAATTTTTCATGGAACCTTTTTGAGGTTGAAAATATACTTCACCCAATTAAATTTATGATTTGATTTCCACTATTAATTCAGTAGGTTTAGTATGTTTTTTTCAACATTTACATGGGTTATTTTTTAGGATGATCATAATGAGTATACTATTACAAAAACATGTATATGTATATATATGCGTGGGTGTGTGTAATCCATGTCCTTATGTGGGTGTTGGTGATTGAACTAGAAATTACTAGATCATGGATGATATTCATGAATTTATAGTAATCATATTTATTATCAAAGGTGTTGTTGTTATATATTTATATTTTAGAAATGTATTTTATGAAATTAAAAATATTTTGTATTGGATTATTTATATTATAGAGTTAATTTATTTTTCCTTTTATTTTCCTAGGATATAGAGGGTAATGCATCCAATATTTATTTATTTCATATCCAAAATTCTATTTACCAACACAAGGATTAATGGAGGTGAACATAAAGAGTTACACAGATCTAAACTACGGAAAAGGGAGGGGTACCCATGTGGGGTCATTAAAAGATTCAAATATATCAAATAATTCATAATTAGTGATTACATTAACAAATAATTATATTTTCATTTGTAATTTTCATCATTTATATATCAAATTATAAAAATATAAAGGAAATTGGTGTTTTAATATTTTGTATCGAACTTCTTATTCTAAATATTACAAATTTTATCAATAAATTATAGATTATACAAAACATAAAACATACAAAAACATCCATAAAAAACTTATTATTTTTAAATTGATCTAATTATGTTATTAATAATAACATAATCTTCATTATCATGAAGAATATATAGAGGACAAGATAGAAATTAATGTGGATGCGCCCTTAAGGGGCTCTCCTCCTAGGGTTTTCTCCTCTCGCCGCATCGTTCCTCATCGCTGCGGAGGGCGCGTCTTCTCTCTTCGAGATCAGCAGGTTTTGGTGGAGGCACCGTTGTAGTGGAATTAGGCGGCTTCGCGGTTTGTGATGCGTCATAGGCTTTTCAGCTGTTGCTTCGGATCTGGGGGTGTAAGACCGGATCGTCATCGGCATACTCTATGGAGCGCTTCTGATTCGTTTTGGCAGTTTGTTGACGACCTATGGTGAGTTTCCCAACCGTTTGAAGGCGTGCTCAAGCGTCGGTGGTTTGGTGGTCCACCTCTCCTCTGGTGAGTTAGGGTTTTTGTGCTTTTTTCGGCTGATCTGGTCGGCGGCGGCGGGATCTCCTGCTTTCCTTTTTGGCGTTTTTTTGGGGTTTTTTTTCCGTTCTTGTTATCTTGCGGGGTTTCGATCTGCCGTGGTTTATATTCATGCGTCTTCACGAGTATGGGTTGAAGTTGCTATATGGATGTTGTTTTCGTTTGAATGGATGGTTTGTGACGGTGGTGATGTTCGGGCTTGCGTCGTTTGGGCTTTTCCCTCAAGGTCGTTGGATGCTAGGATCCGTGATTACAGTGGCAGTCCAGTGTGTTTTCCCAGCGGCCTGGACGGAGTCGACTCTGGTACTCGTGATGGCTCGAACCTTGCAAGGCGAACAACGATGCAGAGGTGAAGTGAGGATCGTCCCTGTTCGATGTTGCGATTCCGGCAACGTCGAGGTGAAGTGTTGTGTGGCTCCGAAGATGGTTCCCCGCCTGGGCGCGTGGTGATCCAGCGAGTGTGAGTGGTTCGAGTTGTGCGGACCGAGGTGTCTGTGTGATGTTCCAAAACCCAAGGTGGGGCACGGCTCGAGGCGTTGAAGACTGATTTTTTTGAATTTGGATGTATTTTGTTTGAATTTCAAATTCCTGGTGACGTGGACTGTAAGGGGGTACCGGCAACCCTTAAACGGGTTTTCTGTACTTTTCTTTTATTTAATAAATAGTCAGGGGCCTGCCTCTGACTGACTTTCCTGGTATAGAGGACAGATTTTTTTTATAGAAGAAGCATAATAAAAATTTTACAATTCAAAAACTAACCAAGTCGGTAGATTTAAAATATTTATTCCCATTCATAATGTTGAAAATTATTCTCCATTAATATCACAATGATCGTATTAGATCATTTTCAATTATATTATATTTATTAGTACATTTAAATTGGTTTAAATGTGTGATAAATTATCAATATTAAATAATAAGAAGTCAATGTTTAAAAAATATCATATATATCATTAAATTATCAAATATCATCATTCATGAATTTATAGTTAATAATATTTTTCATGTTATAACATCAATATGATATATAAATCATTCACACTATTATTATATTTAATTTCAATCTAATATACTTTAAAAAATATTTATTATGTCAGTATAATTAATTACATTAGAATTACCTATTGACAATTACATAAAACAAAATAGTAACCACCTATTAATATCAATTATTAATGTAAGATCCATATTTCCTTATTTAGTTAGTTAATTTTTATTTTTATCCAGAAGATACTCTAAGGATACCGTTACTAGAAATGTTCCATGACTTTTATTACCCATTATTGTTTTTTGTCCTTAGTTTCTAATGTGGGGATGTTTTGGTTATTCCCTAGTAGTTTTATCAATCTCTCAAGTGTCAAAGTACCACCAAAATTCTATTTTCATTCAATGTGATATGGAATTCCTTTTCATGTGATCTTGTAACACCCAAGACACCACTATAGTAGGTAAACACCACATCCTAACTTATGACGAAATAAACAATTTAAAGTGAAATTATTCATCACATTATTTCTATGATTAAATTAATTTCCTCAAAAAGAAAAAAAAACATCACTTTTTAATTCAACAAATCAAAATTAGATTAGAAAAGATTTTTTAGATTTTTCATAAAATCATAGTTTTTAATCAAGGATAATTTTTCCACGAAACATGTAACTTTTTTGACTATTTCGTTATATAATATTGTACTACAGGTATAGAATCTCTTTTAGGTAATAAAATATGAATTTAAGGAATTATAATATTCATTCGAAAATATTATTTTAATTTATAGATTCAATTTTCATATTTTTAGACTATTATAAACATTACATTAATAAAAAAATTATACCTTTTCTTAATCAAAATTATTTTCAATCAGGGTTATGTATTGAATTATCTTGAAGTTATAAAAATGTTATTTTTTAAATTAAATAAATTTATGTCATTAAAATCAGTATCCACGGTACTTTTATAATATATATGAATTTAATTATTAAAAATTTTATTTCTATAAATACTAAGGGTGTCTATGTGTTGGGATGGGGTGTGTTTGGGGATTCTTTTCAACACAAACTAATCAAAATTGATCATGTCAGTTCGGATCGGATTGGTTCATGAATGTTTTTTAGTTTAGATCAACCCAAGCCTACCTGTCTATGTTCGGGTTCGATTGGGTCAGGTTGATGGATTTATGGAAAAGAATTATTTTGTCCCTAAAAAATAAATATCATCTGTGCCACATAGAAACCTCTCATCTTTATATTGATTTATCGTACTCACTATTATAGGGACACCTCTATCAGTCTGGTAAAGAATAAACCAAGATATTCCAAACTCACTCTAGGAGGTCATTCTTTCGTTTGACTGAATATCCCACTCTATCAATGTTTGGATCAATTTTCATGGAATCATCACAACCTATATTCATGAAATGGAGATGTAGATAATGAAGTGAGGCCCAAAAAAGAGTTTTCTATCAACATAATCATGTACATCTACTTTATTCTGATCCAGACAGACGTACTACAAATTGAGGAGGTTCTAGGGTGGTTATGCGATTTGAGCCCAGGAATTGTTCAAGTGGTGGAGAAGGATATGAAACATATCTAATCAAATTATCAAGAATGGTTCATCAAATAACTGTATTACTAATCCATGATGTTTTTATCTTTGTAGGTGTTTAGTGGTGTGGATATATCAGAGTCGGTTTTAAAGGGAATGTTGATAGTTGTGAATATCATCATGGAGGGGATAGTCCATTGGGTTTGTTAGGTCAGGTTGATATTTATTCCCAATTAGTGACACAAACATGCCCAACCATGAGTAATTATAATAAAAACCAACCAGTTCATATAGTTTATTAAACCTAACCCCACCTGGTATGGTCATGTTAGGTTGGTCGGGTTTGGTCTAATTTAATCACTCCTACTAAAAAATATTTTTATATGATTATCTGTAAATTTTTTAAAATTAACTTGTTAAATTATTATAATAATATATGATAAATTTATATTCAATATAGAAATTATATTAATCAAATAATTTTATATGTTGAATATTATTCTTAATCATTAATATTAATTACTAATGTTAAAAATCAATTTTTGAGGTAAAAGTAAAGGGGGTAAATTGAGTGTAACCTTGTGGTGGGCCCTAAAAATTTAAGGAAAAATCAAAAAATTGAAAATTTTAAATCTAGATCAATATTTACATGTTCGTTCAACAATTTTATCAATTTTATGGCATTTTAAATTATAATAGTAACCTTAAATTATTAATAATGTATGGTTTTCTCACAAATACATCATTCCCTTTACTTATAAAATGGTAGAATCTTATCCACTTCAAGAATCACTAATAATTTTAATTTTTAAATTAATATACTTATTATTATATCCCTATAACTGTATCTAACTAAAATAATCCTATATTAAATTATATTTTTCTTCATGATATTAAATTAAATAATACATCCAAATAAAATTCAATTCCCCATCATGAGTATTATCAACTACTTAGTATAATTCTTGAGTTTAGTCATTAAAATTTATTATAGACACACTAATATAAAGATATTATTATCAATAATATAATATAATTTCACTATTATAATATTAATATCATTTTATATTCTTATACCCATTCCATTAAGAATAAATGTTTTTCATGTGTTTTAATGACAATAGCTTGCATGACGTATCATGTTTCATTTTTCTCCAAAACCATAGAAGGATGTTTTTATGGCAGAGTTCAATGGATAAATATTATTTTTATGGTATCATTATTTCTATATTATGATAATATTTTGAACCGATTAATGATTAGATCAAAAAATAACCATCGTTAATCTAATTTTATAATGTAATCATACTAAGAGGATCATAATTTATTAAAATTACATAATGTTTTAATATAAAATTCAACATCAAATAATTCTATATAATTATAATATATCACACAAACAACCACTAAATAAGATCATTATTGTTCTGGTACAATTATATTACAAAAAAACCAGCTCATATTCATTCATTAAATCATGGTAAGTTCATGTTTTTATTAGTTTAACATCATTTTGAAACGTACGATCCATTTACATCATGGATTAATATGAAAAAAATATACTACTATAATATGATATAAATTCTTGATTTTATATATCTATATATATATTATTTTACAATCTAATTCATCAATCAAGGAAACACCCTTTATTCATAAAAAATCACCAAAATAATCATATTATCGATGTTATATTCAAGGATAACGACTAAAACAACTCATAATCAGAATTTTAAATGTAATAAATTAATAAAATAATCATAAATATTAAATTTAATGACATTTTAATAATGGAATTTTTATAATGATATAATATAATCATTTTTATTATGAATGAAGTAGAAAAAATGAAAACATTAAACACTGATGTGGATGATCAAAAGAATTCATAGTAGAATAAATATTTTTGATGAGTGTGAATGAGAATGGTTATGATTATGGCTATGAATTAAGTTATTAATAAAACTATTTTTATCATATATGTGGTTAAAGTGTTTTCATGAAATTCATGAAAAGGGGTAATATTTTTCATTCTCAAATTCCTCTCTATGAGAATTATTTTTTTTATGCACATAATATCATTTATATGGATTATATACTACCAATTATAGATATCATATCTTGAAATTCCTTTATTAATGGTATATTATGATCAATATTAAGCCATATTTTCCAAGTGGTTTTGGTATAATTTCTACCCAATTTATAACTATGGTTTTTCCATATCAATTTGTTTTTCATTATGACTCATTTTATAATCACCATGAAATTTAGTTGGAGTTGTTTAGGCATTTACATGAAAACCCTTTTATCATGTTACTAATGAAATTAAAGGGATTTATAATTCAATATTTTAACCCCTATCTCTTATTCAATAAATTAAAGAGTTTTATTTTCAATATTTGGAAAATCATCTTATATATTGGTAATGTAAAAGTGTGTGAACTTATCTAGAAAATAATACTCTATCTAGATACATGAAAGTTGATATATATTTAGTATAGATGAAACTTGGGGTAATAACCCAAAAAAAATTTATTTGGTCATTGATTAAATTATCACCCTAGTGCACTATTCGTGGGACAAATACTACCCACCTGAAAAGAAACTCATGGAGGATATACGTTGGAATATTAACAAGATCTTAAGGAACCGTGATAATGTATTTTTCCTACCATTATGTTAGTCTTCTTCCAAATAAATTGAATAATCTGTTTACAATATTCCATCGATAACATAGAACATTATATGCAGCACAAAAAGTATATTTGTTGATAAGCATACATAATAATATTTTAATGATAACTTATGGCTTCTATGCTGATTGAGGGGTGTTCTTATAGGCATCCAAATTATTATATTGAATGGTTAAGTATTTTAGGTATTTATTTCTCAATATATGGATAGAAAATTTTTATTGAGTAGAAGGTTCATCAGGTAATTGTATTTATGACCTCAATGATTCATATTGAGAATTTAATGGAGATAATCAGTTGGGTGATGGGGTATGACATCACATAGCTCTCTGATGCATCAATATATCACATGAGACAAAAACAGTTGGGTATTGATTTATATTCATTCCCATGATAGGAATGTTTTTTTACATGATTCCCTAGAAACATGTTTGTGATATTCAACACAATTAGTTCCATATTTAAAAGATTAATGATTTTTTTTACCATGTTTTCAATCATATAGAATTCCCTAAATTTCAGTTTATTATAACTCAATGGTGTTCACTTATTATTGATATATCACTTATTAAATTTTCATGTTTTGTAAGTATCCAATATATGATACATCCTATTGGGAATCTAAGCTCTCCTATGTTTATTTTGTTTTCCCTACGAAACTTAGATGATGAAAATGTAGAATTTTTAGTGATATGAATGATTGATAATCATGTTCTAAAAATGTTTCAGGTTTTATCATATGTTTTGAAATGTATTGTATATATGTATTTAGTATTCATAGAATAATAAATTTTTTGATCCTTTATGAACTCATGTATTTTGTACTAATAGTATAATCTAACTATCAACTTTTATTTTTTCAGTTTTTTATGTCATAACTAGTATAAAATGATGCTTATTAGAATCCTTGAAAATTATATTTAGATGAAACAAGTAAGATAGAAAAAATAAAATGAAAACCACTAAATATTTCTCGGGAAAATTCTAGAAACCATTATAGTAATTTTATTTTATAAATAAATGTTATAAGAAAATTATGTGTATCGTATTGTAGAATGATTATGACTTATGGGGGTAATAAAGACATTATCAACACATATATTCAATTAAAGGATATTTTTATAAAAAGATAATTATTGTAGGGTTGTGTCTAATCAGATCAAAAATATATTAGAAAATCTATCCCATGTTATGAAAAATAGTTTCAACCACATAGAGCAACCGGTTTATCCACAAAATAGTTACAACTATGCTAGATCGCTTCATGTAGAAACTGCTTCTAGAATTCAATTGGACTACTAATACTATATTAGTATATTAATGGATAAAATTCATAGATAAGATCTTTCTCAATTTGTGATGTAGTGAAATGGAAAAATTAATAATGGTTGTATTTAATTTAATGGGAGATGTAGACCAATAGTGGTCGTTACCAAAAAAAACTAAATAAGAAGATGAAATCAAATGAATTGAATTGGGAACTTTCAATTAGTTATTCTAAAAAAAAGTTTCCTTGTGACCAAGAGAATAAAATTAAATGTTGTACCACAATATTAGAAAAATAAGGGAGGAAAATATTGCTGAGTATGAGGCGTTGATTACCATTTTAGATAGGTACACTATAGACAATGTATGTATAATGGAATATGAGATTGATCATTTCTTTAATGAGTTAAAATGGATCCTTATAAGTGAATAGACCACATAGACCATTTCCCTAAATGATGATATAGTCTTAGGAACAATTATGATTGAATGGGAGTAGTCTATTATATAGATATTCAAGGGAAATTTGGAGATAAATTCTAGCTGATCATCATTGGAAGAAAAATATGGTTATGGGGAAGAAAGTATGGATGAGATTTCCAATGTATTGTAATTGTGGGGAGAAACAGCATGAGGATTTATGAATGAAAAGGTGATTTTGTTTCAAATGTGTGTAAAAGGGCATAAGAATAACCAATTCAAGTTAAATACATTAGATTTTTATTTATAATTCATTAACTATAGGTATAAGGGATATTATACAAACCAATTAACCAAACATCAAAATATTTTTCCTTTGAAAACTCCGTAGTAGAAAAAAAGAATATGTGATTTCCACATATAAAGATGAAGTTTCTAATGATATAATGGAATTTATTTTTTTCATTGAGCCAAAGGTATATAATATTTTATTTGACACTAAATCTTCACACCCTCTTATATATTCTCCTTTTTCCAAAAACATGGGATACTACCCTAAAAACATAGTAAGGAATTTGACAATTAATACCCCAATTGGGAGTCTTATATACACAAATATATGTATGGAAATAGTATTTATGATTCATAGGAATACCCTATTTGTAATTTATTTTATTATACCTATTTTTGTGTTTAATATGATCCTTATAATGTATTTGAATTTTATGCATAATGAAAAAAGTTTCATTCCATGAACAGTGGATTATGATTCCTGAAATTTAGGTAGAAATAGTTTTTATTAGAGAGAAAAATTCATCATCAAGATCATATTTAAATCCTTTCTAGGTAGAAATCCGAAAAGAAATTTTAAGTATAGAGTAAGATCAATAGTGATATATGGATAAGGACTGTATCAAATGAATTGAGGTTATAACCATCATAAAAAACTTGTCATTTTTTAAAGAATTGTCTCGTTATCCACATGATAATGAATATGGGTTCAATGTTTAACTCATTATTGTTATAAGGCATGTATTTTTACATTCTTATAAAATAAAACTAGTAGCGATGGTGGAGGTGAGTAATCAATTATGGAATTTTAGTGAATTTTTTTTAAATCCCCTATCATTTCACTATAGGGAGACCCTTTTGACTGATGAAAAGGTAGGCTGAACCCATGATATTATGCATAAACTATGGAGAGATCAATTACAATACAATAATGAAATATTAACAACTTTTATGCATTGATGAATTATTTGATTCACATTAAGGATACTAATATTTTTTGAAGACTTATCTTCCCTCGGGTTATCGTTGATTAATATTTGAGAAGGTTTATATGACAACAGTGATATTTTGAATAATGTATGGACATTATAATTTTATGGTAATTACTTTTAGATTCACTAAGTCACATTCTATATTTATGGATTTGATTAATATAGTATTGAAGGAGTGTGTTAATAACATTTGTTGGTATTCATTGATGATAACATCATATTCTATTAATTTTATGAAGTGAATGAGATTATTCTAAAAATAATTTTGGAGACTCTTTTAATAAAGATATTACATAGGAAATATATTTATTGTGAATTTTTTTTCATTGAATTTTCTTTTCCTGATAATATTTACTGCAAAGATGGAATATTTTTTGACCCTTCAAAGTCAAAGGTAGTTTGAGAATTTCCTAATCTGATGTAAATAACCAAAATAAAAGGATTACTATGATTACCAAGTTAAAATTGGTTGTTTGTTGTTTAATTAAACTAGATAGTTAATGCATTGACAATTTTAAAACATAAAGGGGTTATATTCACTTGGTTGGGGAATGAAGGAATGATTTGATGATCTAATGTTTTGATTTATTAATGCACTATTGTTTAATCTACTATAATTAATGGAAGTTAATGTAATTTATATTGATGAATCATAGAAATTAATTGGTTATATCCTTATAAGTATTTATTGGGTGATTTTCCACACAATATCATAATTCAAAATATATGAATATACCTATCCATCTCACGAACGTGAGCAGGAATCCATAATATTTTATTTCAAAATATAGATCCACTAAATATATGGTGAGATTTGAGAGAGATATATATATAGAATAAGTAATGGAAGTACATATTATCATAAAAGGAGAACAACATCAGGTAAATATTACGGTTTAAACTACTGAAGGACAATGATTATTTGATATGAGTCCACTTTAATTAGTAAAAAAAGTTGGGAGATGCCTTTAGTAGAATATATCATTCAGTTCTAACCATGATTTAGATTATAAAAGATACCATATTTTGAGAACTAGAAAATATTTAAATGGTGATTTGTAGGAAATGGTATCCATCAATCCTTTTTAATGAAATTTTTCATCATGCTTACCAGTAATGATTTGGAATTTATAGTTGAATGATTAGAATATAAAAAAAGACGATTAATGTAACAAATGAAGCAGAAGTAATAGAAATCATCTATATATATGTAATATTAGTGTTTAAAAAGATTTTATGTGTTCCATATATAGCATAGTTTAAGAGGGAACTTCTAGAAGATTTATGTAGCTAAAATTTCACTATACACTAGAGAAGATCAAATATTTATAGGGATTTAAAAGACCATTTCTAGTGGGAAGGTTTGAAATCAAAAATTGTGAATTATATATCCATATTATTTGTATTATAGTAGGTAAATGATGAAATAAAATATCATATGTGTGTGATGAAACCTATAACTATTCTTATATATAATTTAAATAATTGTATAATGGACTTCTTCATTGTACTACCAAACAATCAAATGAATAAATATGCTCTATGGTTCATAATTGGATGTCTTAAAAATTATTCTAATTGAATAACTATAATATAATATCTACCCCATAAAAATATTTCATAGTTATATATCAATGAAATCATAATTCTTCATGGGGAACCACTATCCATTGTATCTGACTGTGACCCTCATTTCATAATGATGTTCAAGATGAGTTTTCAAATGGACCTCAATAATAAGATATATTTAGCAATGAACTATCATCCCTAGACTACTAAATAGTATAAAAACTATCTATACATTATAAGACATGGTAATATAATGTTCTCATGACTTCTATGTCATTTAGGACCACTATCCATTGTATCTTACTTTGACCCTCATTTCATAATGATGTTCAAGATGATTCTTCAAATGGACCTCAATACTAATATACATTTAGCAATGAACTATCAGCCCCAGACTGATTAATAGTATAAAAAACAATCTAGAAATTATAAGACATGGTAAGATAATTTTCTCATTACTTCTATGTCATTTAGGACCAATACCTACCTCTAAAATATTTTTCATGAAAACATAATTCCTATTAAACCATCCAAATAGAACCATATGATAATTTATTTTTGAATAAATGTATACTCAAACCATTTGGGAATAAGTCAGTGAAATAATGTTATTTGGTCCATAAAAAGTATAGGATATAAGTATTATAGTATAAACTATTCAAAATCATATTCAAGAAACCCATAGAACAAAAAAGATTTATGATGATGATTGTGGGAAATACATAGAATTTCAACTTAAAGATCATCTATTCATGAATGTTTCACTATGGATGGGAGTTTTATTATTTTTTAAAATGAAAAATATATTCCCTAGGTACAGAAGACCTTTTGAAATTATAGAATGAAATTGATCTTTAGATTACCCATTGGCTATGATGCCTTAACTTTATAATGTGTATGGTGTCTTCCATGTCTTATTACGGCTGAAATACATATTATATCCAATGCATGTTCTCCCATATAAGGGAATAGAGTTGGATCATGATTTGTATTATAATAATAAACATATAATGAATCCAAATTTATATGTTTAAACTATTTAATACTTATATAGGTATCATTGTATTTTTACATGGATTCAGTGATGTGTTTTGGTCTCATAGGACACAAAAATTAATATATTAAAAATATTTTTATTTATTTTATCATGATTGAAAATATTTTTTTGATTAAATGTAATTATCAAGGATTGAATCATTCGATATAAAATCTGAGATAATGGTTGTTTCTGTATCATTATTTTTACCCAATGTGTGACATAAAGTTGGTTGGCATCAGATATTTGGTTTTTGGTAGTGAGTAGAAGGTGTGTTATATAATTTAATTATTTAATATAATTAATTTTCATGAAATATAAACCTATTAAATAAATATTTAATTATTTAAAATTTTTTGGTTTATTTAAAAAACAAAATATATTAGTGGAGAGGAGGAGGGGAAATTTTTTGGGGATAATGGATCTAGGAATGAGGATCAATGACAAATGGTTGTGGAGAATCATGTAATGGATGATGAGCATAACAATATAATCTTCTTATACACTGGTTGATTTGTAATTCACCAAAAATTAATCATTTATTGAGGCAGGGTATGTTATTTTCTAAATTTCTACCCTTTATTAATTAGATAATAATTGCTTATTGTCTACTATTATTTTCTACTAATACCTATTATCCTTAAGATCCCTCAATTTAATTCGTGTTCTTAAAAGTATTTATACATGGTTTTTGTAGCTATTTTTCCACTGGTGGTTTCCAGAATTTAATGATTATTGGTTGATGATTCATCCAAAAATGATTATATTACCTTTATTCAATTTACTTTCTTACCACAATTCTGTATGCTCTTCGATATTGGCCCAAAAGGTTTATGTTTTACATTTTCAGGTCATATTCGAGTTGGATTGAACACCTAATTCAAGGTATATAAATTAAAAATGCATGGAATAGTTTTCTGTTGATATATAGTGGTGTGTTCCCTAATGGGAGTGATTTATATGAGGATCCAAACCCCAAATAGTGGTGGAAGGCTCCTTAGTAATAACTGTGGATGAACGAAGTTCAATTTGAAATGCACCCGATTCCAGGAATCAATATTCGAAGGCTTTCCCTTTGATTTCTAATGGATTTTGTAACACCCCATGCTTCCATGGTATGTTTCCCTTTGAATAATGCAATAGCATGCATTGTATGCAACTTGGAATTTAAGCACACCACGAAAAATCAAACTAGCCATTATGAATAGTAATACCCACCTTTTAAAATTCTATAACATTTATTTTTCAAAATGGACTTCATTTTATGGATCAGAATATTAAAATTAGCTTATGGTGATTTATTGGTATTTTTCTGAAAACATCCAAATTTTGATGAATAGTGAAAAACACTGCATTATTGTTTAAAAGTGACTTTTTATTTAAATTTTTTTATATTATTTAAATTTAATTTCAGTCAAAATAAATACATAATACCTATATAAGTTAAATATAATTCATTGGAGTCATTTTATAATAAGATTATATATATATTATTTTATTGATCTTTTTACCATCTTTTACCCACCTTTTAGGCACATTTACAAATTTTCATAAAATGTAATTTTATGACTTCTATGAATTAAATTTCAAAAATCTGATAGAAACGATTATCATCATTAAGTAAAATGTTCTTCAATAATATGAAAATATTTTTTTAAATAGTAACTTTTGATTTTTATTTACCATGGTTAAAAGTAAATATGGTAATTAAAGGTAATAATGATATTATAATTATCCTAACACATGTCCTAATTCTATTGGATAGGTGTATTTTCTCCAAAAACAACCTTAGGAATAAAATATTATTATTTTGTTCCACTTGGATTAGAGTATGACATTTATTATTATTTTATTTAAAGAAGAGTTAAAATTGTTAAATTAAAATTTTCATAGCTAAAACATTTTAAATATAGGGATAAACATAATATAAATTCTACTATAAATATTTATTATAAAGCTAAAAATATTTCCTAAATAATTTCATTTTATTTATAATTTTTAGATAGTAAATAATTAAATTAATTTATGACACAATGATGATACAATAATTACCTTAATAATGAATGATTAAAAGAATTGATATTATAATTATCCAAATAAATGTAAATTGAGTCATTTGATGAATTCCAAGGATTTTATATGTTAATATGACATGTTAGGTTTGATTAAATTAATTTTTTTAAAATTAATCATGTAGGTAGGACTTTTTCCAAAATCAAATACTAAATAGTGTCAAAATTGACACAAATGTGTTTTTCAAACAAATAATAAATTATTAATTAATCGAATATTCATAAAAATATAAGGTTCTCCCAAAGTACTTTTATAAGGTTATATATATCAATAATGAAACACTTGGGGTTCTGTTGTCTGTTTATTGTATGTTTATTAACCATATAATATAAAAATACAAGGAGGCATGGTAAATGTCAAACTATTTAACAAAGAGTTAAATCTTATTGATATGGTTAATATGGTGACCTAAACATTTATAAACCTATTGGTTGAAATATTTTCGTCCCATTCCCACTATATTCTCTAAATAAATCCTTTTGGAGACATTAAAAATAGAAATTTTGTTTTTATCAAATAATATTTCAATCTCTTCCAAAGTGACCCTCACCTCTCTTATAAAAGGTAACTTCCCATTCACTCAAAATCACACCTCCAAAGCCATTTGGCTACGCCAACCCCTTCCCAAGTTTCCTCCCAACTAGCTTCAATTAATCCTATAACCCTCCCTTTGATCCAAAATCCAACCTAAGGAAACCTTTGGATCAAATCAAAAGGAAGCACCTGAATAAGTGGAAATTATTTCACCACCTCTTTCAAGTTATTTTCAGCATCCACTTCATCTTTCATTGTTATTATCATACCAAATAAATAACTAAAATACATTATTAGTACTTTAATTTCATTATAAATATGTTTCAACCATATTTATTAGTCTATCTATCCTATGAATGACAAAGTCACTATACGTGCGTACGTATGACTTACCGTCTCCACATCATGGTGTAGTTTATTATTCAAACACTTCATTATTTGGATTTGTATATTAATAAGTATAACTAATGTAAATAATAAAAATTACATGTTAAGGATTCTGTAGATATGGTATAACATTAAATTACATACGATTTCACCATCAATAAAATGATATTGTCGCTCGTGCGTACGTATGGATTACCGTCTCCAATAACGCAATGAAATTCATTCCCCATCATAACTATTCAAGGAATAATTTTCATTTTGTGATTAAAAATAATGTTTAAAAACATAATATAATTTTGTATATGACTCAAAAACATCATATCCGTAACAAACATGGATTACTTAACCATGCATATAATGAGAAATGAATCAGTTAATACCCGAAACGATGATACTACTGAAATATTATTATCAATGAAATATTAAAAGATCATAAATGATATCATATTTATGTATGTGGTTATTGTATAATTTAATATCATATTATGGCCATTATAAAAGAGGTTAAATGTACCATTGACCAAGTAAATGTACAACGTAATTGTAAATTCAATAATCACTTCATTATCCATGATTGTTTATACGTGAGTATCTACTAAGACCCATTTATCATCCACTTCTGTGTTTCTTAAAAATGTTTTTCAAAACATTTTTACTATTTCCTAGACTATGGGATAAAGTAATTTATACCATTTTTTTACTTCTTATAAAATCCTTATAAAATTATATTTCCTTCATTTTCCAAACAATGTACTTTACGACCTTTTCGACAAAATTAAGGAAACACTGTTTTTTAACTTGTACAGCGGTTGTGGATATTTTCTACCATTACAACACCTTCGAAGATTCCCTTAAATGATTATAAGAATATTTTCAAAATAGATTTTTTCTTTTATAGTTATGTGACTTTTAAGTGATTTCAAAATTTAAATAGTTATTTCCCTATTGTAGTTTTTATTTCATCTATGTCAACATCCTTTGAGGGATTTTAAACATGTTTGAAGTTGATTGAAATGATAAAATATTATTTTTTCTATTAATGGTTTTGTGTTATGTTTTAATGTGTATGTGTTATTTTTATACCAATCATAGTTTATGGTAAACATATTAATATTTTGTAATCTAGTTTTAATGTGAATGCTTATGTTATGTTTCAATCATTTAATATGAGAAATGCATTGGACTTAGTAAGTTACGGGTGGAGCCCGCTATATCTCCTTGATGCATCAGAGGGTCTCATTATATATGCTAGTATCTTGGCACAAGGACCTGAAAAAATATTATTTATATTCTTGGCACGAGGCCTTAACTATGTGGATATGAAGTTTGACATTATGCATTCGATCAATATGAAATTGGATAGTGATATTTCATGTGAAGATTCGTTTAGTAGAATATTGATTTGAATAAGTAAATGGAATTATTTTATTTTTATTTTTTATATTATACTAAGGATTATGTTTGAAAGGATTATGTTTTAGTCTTATACATTTTCTTAAATGTTTATGCTTATTTATGATAGTTTCTGCTATATTTTTATCATTAGTGGGCATTTGACCTTACCCCTTTCAATGTTTTATTTTTACCAGTATTCCAAGTAGTGTATTATGATTTGATATGATGGGTTATGATAAGGGAATAATGGAATTCTCAATGGATAATTTTGTTTGTGTTGTATGATAGAAAGTGTAATGTAACATTATGGTAAGTAATCTATTTTCCAAGGCTACTAAACTAATCAGTCTTTCAACAATTTATCCCTCATAATCATGCCAATGAATTAAAATAATGCACGGACTCTACAATTTTGGGGTCGGGGAATTATGGTTGGATCATAGGGTGGCATAGTAAAAACCTTGGAATATAGATTTATAAAATATCTTATTATTGAGAATTACCCTAAGATAGAATTTGAGGATTAGTATAGATGAACTTCCTAGAATTTGGATAATGTAGGGATTTTGTGTATTTTAGAAGAAATACATTCTTGTATTGATACAAGCTTGTAGTGGTGGCTCTGGCATAGATGTACCTAGGAGTGAAAACTCCGACAAGGAGTTTCGGGCTTGACCTGGGGTATCCTAGTACACGACAATAGGCCTTGCTGCAATCTTGGTTACAAAACTCTCGGGGGATATTCTTAGGATAATCCACATTTTCATTAAAACCCAATATGATGGATTTATATGTATATATCTCCGCAAAAAAATCATTTTTATGATTATGGACTATATCCATAAATAGTTAAATTATTGTTAAGTGTTATTAAAGTTTGGAATTATGTTTTGTGATCCATAAACTAATCTAGTGTATACCACTATTTAGAAATGGCTCTTAGTATAAGGAATGGAATCCTAATCAATGCATGTAATCTATATAGGGATTTACCTCCTACTCAAGATAATTACAGTGGATCTGGTGATGCAAATAATGCTGATCTTCATATCACCAAACATCAACTACTCACACTAGTTATGAATAATAACCTTACCCATATGAAGAACCCTGATCCACAACGCGGAGGATCAATGTCATAGAGTTCAATGAGGCAACAACCACCAACATTCAATGTGGCTACAAATCCATTTGTATATGAGCAATGGATAAGTTCATTAGAGAAAATATTTCATGATTTGGGGTCTAGTGAAAGGGAAAATGTTTTCAAGGAAATTTATCGCCTCATAGGAGATGCAGATCAATGATGGTCATTGATTCAAAACACAAAATAAGATGACGAAGTTTCAAATATGTAATGGAGGGAGTGTAAAGATATTTTCTTAGAAAAATACGTTTCTCGTGAACGTCGATTGCATATGGAAAGTCAATTTCTGAGTCCGAGGCAAAAGAAGGATGAGATTGTTTCAAAGTATGAGGCTAACATTACAAGGTTCACAAGGCATGAAGAAGATTATATACGTTACCCAAAGTGTAATATTGGTCAATTATTTTATGGGTTAAAACCATTTCTCTATCTAGAATTAGTCTCACAATCATTGTCATCGTACGAAGATATTGTCTCTTGTTTTATCAAGACCAAAAAGGAATTCTCTATGTTTTAGGACTTTAAAGAAATGAAAGAGAATAGATGATCTTCTGAATACATTGGAAATAAAAATAAAGGTAATAAGGGAAATGTTAAATATCCATCCTATAATAAATGTGGGACGAAAAACCCTGGTACTTTCCTGAAAGGAATAGGGGTCTATTAAAAGTTCTGTGAAAAGGTCCACCAAGCTCCTGATTTCAAGGTAAAGAAAGAGGTTGTCAATGTTTAATGATATAATTGTAGAGAAAAAACGGCATTATTAAATCTAATATATTAAGATCCAAGAAAGATTACCTCAAAAAAGGCCAAGGGAGAAAGGCCAAGCTTATGTGATCACCACTGATAAGGTTGATGCTCCGAAAGACGTGGTTGTAGGTAATTTAGTGGTTTCCTCAAGTTTATCCAATGAATTATTTGATTATATATCATCGTATTGTTTCATATCTTCCCAGTTATCTAAGAAATTAGATATTTCCAATTTGATTTAACAAGGGAGTTGTCAGTCAAAAATCTGAAGGGATGTATCATTGCAACAAAGTTTTTTGAATAAGTCCTCATTATGGAATATAAATGTTCTTTATCTACTGACCTCATCATCATACCTATGATTGAATTTTATATAATCCTCGGTATGGATTGTCTTTCGGACCATGATGCAAAAATTTGTTGTAATAAGAAATAGGTTTCAATTTTCAAGGATGATTAGGAGTACCTTATCTTTAGAGAAGAAATGACACCACCAGATTCTTATCTAGATCCACCCCCAGTAACTCGACTAAATTCAATTATTGGGGAGGAAGATAATGAAATAACTATCGGTGAGGAAATTAATGTTCAAATAGAGGACATGCCTATTGTGCAAGAATATATGGATATGTTTCTAAAGGATTTACCTAGACACCATCCGAAACTAGAAATTGAGTTTGGCATTGATTTTATTCCGAGTTCAAGGCCCATATCGAAGACCCCATAAAGAATGGCCAATGTGGAATTAGTGTAAAAAAAGAAACAACTAGAGGAATTGACTAATAGGTATTTTATATCTCTATTGTTTCTCCATGGGGAGCCCATGTTCTTTCGTTTAAGCAGAAAGATGGATCTATGGGGTTTTTCATTAACTACAGAGTGATCAATGCTATAACAATAAAGAACAATTATCCCATACCTCACATTGATGATTTATCCTACCAACTTCATGGATCTAAATATTTTTCAGAGATTGAACTTCGGTCTAGATATCATTAGATGAGTGTGAATAAAGAAGACATTCCAAAAACAGAATTTTGAACCAGGTACCGGCGTTATGAGTTTACAGGAGTTCCTTTTGGACTGACTAATTCACCCTCTATTTTCATGAATCTAATTAATGGAGATTTCACAGAATATATTGTTTAATTTTTAGTATTATTTATTGATGATATCTTGGTATACTCAAAAGGCTACTAAGATCATGAAAATAAATTTTCACACTATTTTGAAATCCCTTAGAAGAAATGAATTAAATGGGAAGTTTAACATGTGTGAATTTTAGCTACAGGTGATATCTATTGATGGTTGTATTATCACTAAGGATGGAATATTTGTTGACCATTTAATGACCAAGGAAATTCAAGAATGGACAACACCAACATGTATAACTAAGGTATGCGGTTCTATTGGTTTAGCATGTTATTATTGGATTTTTGTATAGAATATTGCCCGATTGGCTAACCCATTAACCAAGCTCGCACGTAAAGGGGTTAAATTTGTTTGCAAAAAAAGAGTGTGAATAATGTTTTAAAAAACTAAATATAACATTAGTCAACACTCCTATATTGACTCTAACATCTGGGAATGATGGGTTTGTTATTTATAGTGATTATTTAATGAAAGGACTTGGTTTTGTCCTTATGGAAAATGATAGAGTTATTTCCTACGCATCACGACAGCTAAAAATTCATGAACACAAATCTCCCCCTCATGATATTTAGTTAGAAATTGTAATATTTTCTATGAATATTGGGAGATAATATTTTTATGGTAAAAAATGTGAGATAAATAGTGATAACAAGAGCTTAAAGTATATTTTGTCAAAAATAGAACTCAACATGAGGACAAGGCGATGGATCGATCTACTCAAGGATTATGATTCCACTATACACTACAACCCGGGGAAGGGAAAGAAGGTGGAAAATTCATTGAGAAAAAATAATAATGGATTTTTGAACAAGGTGATAGATGAAATGGATCATATGTTCATTGATCTAGTAAAGATGGATATGGGAATAATCGTGGGAGGTGAAACATCAATTCTTTTTAAAATGGTTTCCAAACCATATTTACTAAAAAGGATAAAAATTTCTCAGACTAATGATGAGGATTTTCAGAAGAAAATTTTAACAATGCATTATGGGAGACTGAATGACTTCATATATGATAATGGATTTTTTAAATTTGGGAAGAGTATTTGTGTTCCTGAAATACCTGCTCTAAAAAAAGAATTGTTGGATGATTCTCATAACTCTAATTTATCTATACACTATAGTAGCACTATGATGTATAGATATTTGATAGAACATTTGTGGTGGGACAAAAGGACAGGGGATATTGCTGATTATCTGTCAAGATGTATGGTTTGTCAACATTTAAAGGCTGGAAGAAAACATCCATGAGAGTCATGAAACCTCCTCCAATACCTGAGTTGAAATGGGATGATATAAGGATTGATATTTTCATGGGGATAACAAAGACTCATAGAATAAATGATGCAATATGGGTCATTGTTTATCACCTTACTATGTCAACACATTTTCTTACTATAAGAGATGATTAACTATTTGAATGTTTAACAATAATATATATTAATGAAGTTGTGATACTTCATGGAGTACACATATTTATTGTTTCTGATCATGATCCTCGTTGTACATAATTATTCTAGAAAAGTCTTCAGAAGGCCTTGGATACTGAACATCATTAGAGAACTGCCTAGCAACCTCAAACTGATGGACAATCAGAACGGACTATTCAAACCTTAGAAGTCATGTTGAGATCTTTCTCAGTAGATATTCATGGTATATTGGATCAATATTTCTCTCGGGAAGAATTTTCCTATAACAATAGCTTCCATTCAAGTATTCAGATGCCACCACAGGAAGCATTATATGGAAATAGATGTCGCACACAAACTTGTTAGGATGATGTCGGTGAAACAAAACTCATAGATACAGAACTTGTTGAGGAAACAATGGAAATGGTGAAGATTATCCAATCCCACATTAAAGCAGCTCAAAGTAGGCAAAAGAGTTATGCAGAAAACTTAAGGAAGGATTTGGAATTTCAAGTAGGATATCATGTTTTCTTGAATGTATCTCCATGGATGGGCGTATTATGATTCAGTATGAATGTTAAATTAAGTCTTAGGTACATTTTACCTTTTGAAATTATAGAAATAATTGGAGTTTTAGTTTATCGTTTGGCAATGCCACCAAGTCTCTCCAAAGTTCATGATGTGTTCCACATATCACTATTGAGAAAATACATGCCATACCCAAGGCATATACTCACCTATGAGGAAATTGAACTGGAACAAGATCTATATTATTTTTAAGATCCTTTTAAAATTCTTGATACTAGAGAACAAGTGTTGAGAAAATGGACGACATTTCTGGTAACAGTTATACGGAGATATTATAAGATGGAAGTGGAAACATGGGAACCCATGGAACTTATGATAAAGAACCAGCTGAATAATTTTACGTAATAATATTCTAGAAATATTGAGGAATAAATTATTAGATGGATGGTTGAATGTAACACCCCATTCTTCCACGATACGTTTCCCTTTGAATAATGCAATAGCTTACACTAATCGCAACTTGGAGTTTTAGCACACCATGAAAAATCAAACTAGCCATTATGAATATTAATACCCACTTTTTGAAATTTTATAATTTTTAATTTTCAAAATGGACTTCATTTTTTTGGTTTTTAATATCAAAATTATCTTAGGATGAATTTTTGGAAATTTTCTTAAAAAATTCAATTTTTGTTGAATAGTGAAAAACACTGCGTTATTGTTTAAAAACAACTTTTTATTTAAATAATTATTTATTTCATTTAAATTTATTTTATGTCAAAATTGATACATAATTCCAATATAAGTTCAATATAATTAATTGGTGTCATTTTATATTAATATTAGTTGTATAAAATTTTATTGAACTTTTTACCGTCTTAACCACTTTCTAGGGACAATTTCAAATTAGCATAAAACATAATTTTAATGCTTCAGTTAATTGAATTTCAAAAATCTGAAAGACATGGTTGAAATTAGTAAATAAAATGTGGTTCAATAAGATGAAACTAATTTAAAGTGAATAGTAACATTTTCATTTTATTTACCATGGTTAAATGTAAATAGGGTAATTAAAGGTAAAAATGATATTATTATTACCCTAACACAATACCTAATGCAATTTGATAAGTTTATATCGACCAAAAAAAACCTTAAGAATAAAATATGATCATTTGGGTCCACATGGAATAGATATGGACATTTATTATTCTTTTATTTAAAGAAATGTAAAAAGTGTTAAAATCAACATATCAAAACTCAAACATTTTTAATATAGGGTTACACATAAGATAAATTTGACTATATATATTAATTAGAATTCTAAAAATATTTCCTACACCATGGTATTTATTTATAATTTTTATACCTTAAATAATTAAATTTATTTATGACACGATGATGATGTAGTAATTATATTATTAATGAATGATTAAAATAATTTATATTATAAATATCCAAATTAAAGTAAATTAAGTATTTTGATGAATTCCAGAAATTTTATAGGTTAATATGACATGTTATGGTATATTGAATGACTTTTTTCAATGTAATTATGTTTTTAGGTCTTTAACAAAAATAAAATACTAAATAGTGAAAATATTGACATAAATGAGTTTTTGAAACAAATAATATATTATTAGATGATATAATATTCCTAAAAATCTAAGGATCCAAAAAGGACTTTTATGAGGTAATATATATCAATACTGATCCACCTGGGGTTTTCTTGGTAGTTTATAGTAATTTTATTAACTAGATAATTTAAAAATACAAAGAGTCATGGTAATTGTCAAACTATTTAACTAGAGTGAAATATAAAAGATATGGTTAATATGGTAACCTAACTCTGTATAAAACCTATTGGTTGAATGATTTGCGACCCATCCCCACCTTAGACTCTAAAATATCTTTTTTCCATAGAAACCTAAAATTATTTTATTATAAAATATTGTTTCAAACTTTTCCAAAAGTGACCCACACCTCTCTAATAAAAGTGCACATACACTTCTTTCAAAATCACACTTACAAATCCATTTGGCTCAACCATCCCTAGCCCAAATATCCTCCCAACTACCTTTAATTAAACTTATATTCCTTCCTTTGATCATAAATCCATCCTATGGATCCCTTTTGATCAAATCAAAAGAAATCACTTGAAGAAGAGGTAACTATTTCACCCCCTCTTTCAAGTTCTTTACTTCTTACACTTCCTATTTCATTGTTATTCCCATAAAAAAATAATTACTCCAATACATTATTTATACTGTGATTTTATTATAAATAGGTTACAACCATATTCAATTTTCAATCCATCCTATTAATTACAAAGTCACCAAATATGCATACGTACGGCTTACCGTCTCTACGTCGGGGTGTAGTTTATTATTCAAACATGTCATTATTTGGATGAGTATATTAATCATTATAACTAATGTAAATAATAAATATAACATGTTAATTATTCTGTATATAAGATATACCAAATTTTTACATACTATTTCTCCATCAATATAATGATATTGTAGCTCATGCGTACGTACAAATTACCATCTCCACGAACGTGATGAAATTCATTTCCCATCATTACCATTAAAGAATAATTTTTATTTTATGATTAAAAATATTGATTAAGAACTTAATATCATAATGGATATGAATAAAATACATTATATCCATAACAATCATGGATTACGTAACTATGAATATAAAGGGAAATGAATCCGTTATCACCGGAAACAAAGATACTACTGAAATATTATTAACAAATCAATATTAGAATGTCATATATGATATCTTAGTTTTGTATGTGGTTTTTGTATAATTTAATAACATACTATGGTCATTATATAGGAGGATAAACAAAACCTCTTCCAAGGAAAATTACAAGGTAAGGCTTAATTCTACAATATTTTCATTATCCGAGGTTCTTTATACGTGAGTATCTACTGGGACCTCTTTATCATCCATATCCGTGTTTCATAAAAATGCATTTCCAAAAAAATTACTATTTCATAGGCTATGTGTTAAAGTTATTTATACCCTTGTTTCACTTTTTATAAAAATTTAATAAAAGAATATTTCCGTCATTTTCCAAACTAGGTACTTTATAACCTTTTAGACAAAACTAAGGAAAGAATGTTTTTTATCATATACAGTGGGTGAAGCTATTTTCCACCATAATATCACCTATGAAGCTTCCCTTTCAATATTATAATAATATTTTCAATATAAATATTTTCTATTATAATTATGGGACTTTAAATGATTTAAAAATTGAAAGTGTTATTTCTCTAAAATAGTTTTTATTTCATCTATGTCAACATCCTTTGTTGGATTTTACACTTTTTTGAATTTGATTTACTATGATAAAATCTTCCATATTGTATTAAAGTTTTTGTGATTTTTTTGAATTTGGATGTGTTATTTTTAAACCATTCATGGTTTATGGTTAATGTATTAACATTTTGTATGCTATTTTTAATATGAATGTTTATGCTATGTTTCATTCTTTTCATATAAGGAATGCATTGGACATAGTAAGTGATGGGTGGAACCTGCTATAACTCATCAATGCATCGGTAGGTCTCATGAGACGGACTAGTGTCTTGGAACAAGGCCTTGAAAAAAATCTTATTTGTAGTCTTGGCACGAGGCCTTGAATATGTGGTTATGAATTCTGGCATTAGGCATTCAATGAATATGAAATTGGCCATTGATATTGCTTGTTATAATTTGACTAGTAGAATATCCATGTGAAAATTTAAATGGATTTATTTGATTTATATTTTCTATAATATACTGAAGTTTATGTTTAAAAGGATTATGTTTTATTCTTATACATTTCCTTAAATTTTATGCTTATTTATGAATGTTTTATCTATATTGTTATCCTTACTGATCATCTAAGCTTTCCCCATTATACATTTTATTTTTCCCAAGATTCCAAGAACTGTATTATGCTTTTATTTAAAGGGTTACACTAAGGGAATAATTGAATTATTAAAGGATTATTTATGTTGTGTGGTATGTTATAAAGTGTAATGTAACATTCATGTATGTAATCTATTTTCATGACTGCTGAACTAATCAGTCATTCAGGACATGATCCCTTGTAATCATTCAAATTTTTTAAAATAATGGACTAACTCTGGACTTCTCAGGTCGTGGAATTATAGATTGGGTAGTCACACTCATCTTACATCTACCAAGGAAGGCCCCAGGGGGTTTGGTCATAAATGATTTTTATAAATTATTTTTTTATCCAAGTGATTTTCTTTGGCATTAAACATATTATGAGGATTGGTTTGGGAACTTATGTAAATAGTGTTATTGTTTCTCAATATCAGTCTCAAGCCTAGGAACCAAGCATTGGTGTGTCATCCAATGTATCAATATACCAGGACATTGACTACATTAATTTCTATTTCGTATAGTGATATCTATGATATAATAAAACCAATTGAACATGCATCATATAGGATTACATCTTTTAACATATATGTCTATGAATCAGCTCCTAAAATATTCTCTTTCACTGTGGTAGATCATAAGGATTCTCAAGATTCCTCCCCTATGATGTAATGAAGTATTTATATTCAAAACCCTAATGATGACTAGTAGATTAATGATGCATCATTTTGATGAACCATTAATGACGTTTTTTCTACTGGGGGAGCACAAAGAAGCACTACCACCTACTGACCATTACATGGACCACCTCTAGTTGTCTAAAAAGTCAATCGATTTCATCTTCAGAGTTCAATAGCTTCATCAGGATTGGGTTATTTTAAACACAGTCATATCACATTTAGTGAGTTCCAATTATAGATTCAACTTAGTTTTTATTGTGATCTAGACTATGAGGTAGTATAGGATTGGCTCGAGGTAGTGTTCTATGTTTTCCAACTTTTTCGGACCCCAAATGATCAGATGAGTGTGGTCATGACCATTTTTCTTCTTGGATTATAAGGTAACTAGTGTGATATGGTCGTAAGTATCCATTAATATGTAATCCTAACAAGGTACTATGTTATGTATTTTTTTAGATAAGAATATTTTCTTATGACCATATGGATGATTGAGATTTAGCTACAGGCGAGTGCTTTTATTTTCAACCCATAATAGGATCCCTATTTGTGAGAAGGTGGTCCTAAACGCTTGAATTATTCATAGATTTAATTGTAATTTTTGTATACCTATGTTGGTTTCATGTGACCTGAGATCAACTATATAAGGAAGGGGAAATCATCCCCCATAATGTTTTGTTCTCTTGTGATGCGACAGTGAGACCCTAAAATATTTGAAGCTTGTTCTAGCTTATATAGTTGACCACTATTTAGTTGGATAATATGATCCTTGGAGAGGTATATACTATAATAAATCTTCTTTTAGACCAATTGTGTTCCCTTTGGAATCTCATTATGTAATCATGAAAAAAAGATGAGATATATATGACATGAATTATAATCCATTTCCTACATCATGTGACAATCAATTACAAGTACCCATTTCCAAAGGATTAATGACCTAATTTACAAGTTTTAATGCGTGATATGGTTCTCAATGTTTGATATGATTTAATACTACCACCTATTGAGGGTTCATTAGCATTCTATGATAAAGATGACATTTCGATGGAATTACATGAATGATGAGTTCCTAGTGTTTCTATTTAATGAGCAAATCTCCCCCACAATGATCATGGTACTTATAAACTATATGTTCCAATATTAATTGGACCAATTCATGGTTCCCTATATCAGTTACATCTTCACAAACCCTATTTCAAAATCATTTAATCATAAGGATTTTGATGATGTCCATAAATATATGTCAGGATCACCTACTATGGTTGGATCTCAAAGTTTCAACATTTGATTCAATTGGTAATTTTTTTAGATAATGTCAATCTAGTTCATTGTGCAGCTGTGGACCTAAAAAATACTTATGCACTGTTTTCCTGTGATCCACCATGGATCATAGATGCGGTGAAATTTTTCCTTGGTTTGGAAGGGTATTTACCTGTTTTTTTATGGACTTTTCTAATATAGATTCCACTTTTATAAACTTAACATGGTAGGGGTAATAATTTTCCTAGCATAATTACTGATTGAAACCTCAATGAGTTGAGTTAGTATTTTTTGTGATTCAAGGAAGTATAGAGTCCATGATCTTTAATATGTGACCTAAACAACTATAGATGCAGAACCATTCTTTATGGATGTGTGGAGATGTTTTCTTCTATTAAATCATTTTTTATATATATCTTTTGATTCTCATGTACATTTTTATTGCGGAGATATTAAAATGAGATATAGGAGTAGGTTATAGTTCCTTTGATACTTTGATGTCGAGATATTTTATAGTTCTCAAAAGTAAAAAATGTGGAAAATTATCTACTTATGATATCATATTCTAGATTGGTGGAGGAGGTTTTAAAGAAGCCAACCTTACTGATGATGGCCATGATATATATCTTCTCTCCGGTCGATGGATGTGACATCCTCACTTCATGAGTGTCTGAGATAGGTTCATATGGAATATGATGACTATGAGATTTTACACGTTTAATATCCTCAAAGGATAAAGCGAATGTTTTTTATAAATATGGGGAGCACTCCATCCTTCTCCGTGGATGGAAAGTGGTTAAGATCATATTTCATGTGGAGGTGATAAGAGAGTTTTATACCTCATTATTGGTAACAAATATATGTTTGGGGAAGATGTAGAAGAACATCCAGTGGTTATTTAGGTGGGAAGGATGAGGAGGGTAATTCCTCAGTTCGTTTCTAATTGTCCCACATGTTAGTAAGTATTGTACGAACATATTGTTCAAGTGGGATTGACTCATACTCTTGAGATCCAAGAATAGAAGTGGTATAGAATATAGGGGGATTTTTTAATAGATATTCTATTGATTGTGAGAGTCCATGACACTACATAGGCTATTCTTGTCTAATTGGCCAATTTAATTACATCATAGAGAAGAGTTCATATCGTAGTTCATGGTAGTTATATGTATGTGAGATTTTTTAGCTTCATGGCTACCCACAATGTTTGTCTCTGACCATGATGGTCAATATACATCATGGGTAAAGTGGTTATATCCGGAGGATTTTGAAGAATAGTTACAAATAATATGATGTTCTACCCACAAGCAGATGGACAATATACCGGGACCATCCATGTTTTGGTAGAATGTGCTATGGGACATCATGTTGTTATTACATCTAGGGATAAGTGGATCAATTTCATCTTTTGCAGATTCATGTAATAGAAACTATCACTCCATTATAAGTATAAAACAATTTGAATCTATATAAAGATACTCTAAATGTCACAATTTTTGCTGAACACATATTAGAATTAACCTTATTGTCTGAATAGAAGTGGTGGACGAAATGATAATTAAGGTTAATGTGATCCACGAAAATTTATGGACCACTCGGTGTCAATAAATATCATATTCAAACCAAATTCATAGAAGTTTTTAGTTCCAGATTGGATAACTCATAGTCCCTGTATTATTCCCATGATTTGGATTAAGGAAAATTTTTCAAGGATTATTTTCTTCACTATGGTTCTATTGGCTGTACAAGTACTTATGTGGGGTTGGTGAGGATTCATGTCACTTTTCCTTACCCCCGTAATGGTACTGAGTGTGTAACTTATTCTATGTTTAATAGATGATATAATACATTAATCAACCATAGAACGTTATTTTCTACATATAGAATGAAATAAAGGATTGATTCATCTTATGAGAGCACTCAGTGGAAATTGGGGATGGATAGAAGATGGATTAACATGGATGGACCATTCCTCTAGTATGAGTGTCATGGTGGCATGGGAGCATGCATGGGAGATCCTAGGTGTTTGAGATTCAGATGTGGGATCGTTCCCCAACTATTTTATTTCACATTATGAATTTCAAGTAAAAAATGAATAAATAATAGGATAAATTAATTAATCAAGTTTCATTAGTTTAGTTCTTGAATGTGTATATAGGTATCTATAGATATTTTTATCCAATTAAGATTATTTTTGGTTTATATATGTCCGTGAAGTTGATATATTAATAATATATATATATTAAATATATTATGAACATCTTTTTGGAACGAATCATTTTTTTTCATTTATTGATTCCATTGATGAGAAATCTAATACTGTTGTTTTTTCTGGAACATGGGGATAACCTTAGAGTGGCATAGAGTTGGTTGGTGTTAGTAATTTTAATGTGTTAATTCATTAGTGAGTTTGTTAGGTTAATTAAAATTTTAATTTATACAATTTATCTAATTTTCTTAATTTTTTCAACACTGATCATTCCTTTATAATTATTTCTCTCTGAAAAATCACAAGGGTTATCTATAAGACCCCAGAAGATTATATGAGAGGGGAGGAGATATATTTTATGCCAATGGACCCAAGAACATTGATTGATGATGAAAAATAATGGAGAATCATGAGATGGGTGATTAATGTGGTGGAATAATCTTCTTCCTTTCAAGTGGAAATGTTCTTTTCTAGTGGTTGATCTATTCCTATAGTAGGTTATGCTATTTCATGGATTAAAACCTTGATGAATTTGATAATCATGGTTTTTTATCTAATTTTTTTTATATAATTTTCATTCTCCACATGATTCTTGAATTTAATTACTGTTCATAAACCTATTTATACATTATTTTTATAAATTGTTTTCAACTAATTGATTCCAAAATATAATAATAATTGCTCAAAAATGCATTTACATTTATTATATTACCTTATTTCGTATTCTTATCCTAGAACTATTCTTCATTTTCTTCATTGAGGCCCCATGCATTCATACTTCGACATTACGTACCCATATTTGAGTGTGGTCAAACCTTAGATTTGTCAGGGATGGGTACATGATGTATAGATCTATGTTTCTTGGACGTAATATTGTGGGTTTTGTGATAATAGTAATGGATTCAAGGATAGAGACCCCAAATGATGACTTGAGGTGAATCAACAAAACATACAGATGAACAGAGTTCAATTTCCATCCAATCATGTAATAACCCCAACTCCAATAACCTCGAGATGATGGTAAATTAATTATATTAAATTTGAAACATGGGATAGAATCTCAAGGGACTGATCATTTTTTCTGTTTGGGAGAGACGGATAAATATATGATAATAATTTTTCAATGGGAATAAAATATAAAAAATAAAAAAATTGAACATTCTTCATCCTTGAAAATCATTCAATGATTTCAACTTCATTTCACGAGGAATGAAAACAAAATAATGGTAATATTAAAGGCTCATTAAGGATTATGTATTGTGGAATAATTCTAAATATAAAATTCATAACCATTAGGTGAAGGTAAAAAACTAAAAACACACTTCATTTAATCTATAACAAGAGCACGAGATGCATAAATGGAAACTAGAAATACAATAATATCAGATAATAATAAATGAATTCCCAATAAATGAAGTAAATGATTTTGGTCATTATGATCCCATATATCAATATATATATACCTTCAAATAATATTCCTTTGATAGTTCAATTTATATATTGGTATAAACTAAAATCTAATTAATTTGGCCAACTGATTTGTCTCATGAGAGCAATAGATGCATAGAGGGAATTTTATAATCCAACACCACCCATCACTTCATATCGAATCCATTCCTCATATATTTCATGATAAATTAAATTCATAAAAAATAATTATTAATAAATATCTATATTGAGTAAAGAAAATAGATTTCTCATGATTTTTCATAGTCAATAAAATAATATTCATATTAAAAAATCATATGAAAAAATTGTATAAAGATTATGAAATAATCATATCCATGATAAAAAATATGAATATTTTAGAAATTATTTATTCCTAATAGACATAAAACTATATATTTTATAAGATAAATTTAAAGACCGAAAAAGTAATAAGAGATAAGAGATAACCATCAATTCATTTAAAATACTGGGTTTTTAATAAAATCATGTCCTTTGATGATATAATTAAAATGGAATTGAAATATTAAAATACTATTTAATTAAATATTTTTACTTGTATAAACCTTAAATATGTATACAAGAAACTAAAAACATTAAAACCATTATGAGGTTGGGGATATCTTTTAAATATGTATACATTAAAACAAACCTTTTGACTTTTTGCAATGAAGGATGAAAATGAGACTTTCCTAAAACAATATAAATATTCCTTTAAAAACTTTTAAAAAGACAAAGACAATATTAAAATTAATTAATAAATATTTTTAATAATAAAAAATATTTTCTTAAAATAATTTTTCAAAATATATACATGAATGAAAATTATATCCAATTTTTTTAAAAAAACTGGTTATTCATTTAAACATTAATTTTCATGAATCAAGTGAAATAGAGATGAAAATTTATATAAAAAAAATTCAAAGACCTTTAATAAGTATAGGATAATAAAATAGATGGTTTTTTGAAGGAAAGATAATAATATAACTTCAAAAAAAGTTAAATAAATCTTGAAAATGGGATTGTAAAATAAATCATAACATTATTGGTTTCTTTCAAATTGTAACCCCTTAAAATAATATGTTTTAATTGAATCAGTAATCATTAAGAATAAGTATTTATTACTATTAAATATATCAACGGGGTAGTATATATAGAACATAAAATTAAATAGGATCACAATATCAAATATATTTCATATGAATGGAAATTGAGATGAAATCCCTTACCTCACACTTCTCTTTAGATAAATGTGCTTTAAACTCCAATATTATAATGAACAAGGATTTAAGTCAATATTTATCATATCCTTTTATATTTATATTGAATAACTATCGCAAATATAGGACCAATTACTATATTGGTTTAGTGTATTTGGAGATTATATACACAATACTCTTATCTAGTGAATGGTCTTCAATTTCTCCCACAAACATTTTACATTTAGTAAACTTCATGACATAACCTAAGTTAAAAATTTCTTCATAAAGTTTGGAAATGATACATAATAACGGGTTATCTTAGATGCTCAATAAGGGTTAACATAAAAGATATGAACTGACGATAAAATTAAAGTGTATGATTTTCCTAAGGGTATGAAATTATGAATATAAAAAAAGATTTCCTACATTATCTATCCTGGATTATTCAAATAATAAATTTTATAAAACATTTTCAGTTCAAAAATCATTAACCATAGGAGTGAGAAATCATCGTAATTAAATCATACAATATTGGGGAATTTCATATATGCGTTGAACCATCTTCAATATAGAAACAATTTTATATGTCTAGGTTAAATTATGAGACCCTAAAATCATAAAGTATCATGCAACAAAACTAGTTTCCCATCTCATAACATATCAGGCGTAATCAAAATTTTCCCATTTCATAATGGATTTGGAATAATCATGTTTTTCCCATAGTAGATCAATCTTTTCAGCCTGTTTCACATAATGGATCAAACCCATCATCTCATTTAACATAATTATCTTAATAGATATAAAACATTACCCAATCCATTAAATGGGGATTTAGGTCCCACCTATCATTTTTATAACATTAATATCATCCACGGTTATGATAGTACCACCATCTTTTTTTATAATGTAACCATCATACTTAGTTATAAAGTAACCACTATTGCATAATGAAAATAATACATAAGTATTCCCAAATATAATAAAATATTCATCAAATCATAACGTGTAAATAAAAAATGGTATCATAAGCATCTCATCATAGAATAACCCAAATGAAGGAAATGGGAATTGTAATCATCTTATCAAATCATCATCGTATAACTCATAGAAAATGAATGAGTTTTGTAATCATATATTCATCATAATATCAACCCATCTAGAGAAATAATAAAGATGTTTTAATTGGATCATATCCCTTGTATGTCATATGTAACATAAAAGGATATCTTCTCATATAGAGAAAGTATATTTTAAGATAAGATGGAACATTTCATATGGAAAATACCTTTTCTACTATGGAAATACCCTTTTAGAAAAAAATTCAATTTTTTTTTCAAAATACTATTCTTTAAAAATAACCATAGAAAAAAATTAATCATTAAATCATTTATCAATAATTAAGAGAGAAAATTGTGTTCATGTCTTAAATTTTAAAACAAGTATTCTTTTCATATTTTTGTGAAAGGAAAAGAGTCCTTGTTAGGAAATCGATATGAAGATTACTTTTAAATGATTTATTTAATATTAAAACATTGTTAAAAATGTATTTATAATATAATTTTTGGATTTTGAAATTATATTTTAATCCCTTTTTTAAAATTTGGATATGGATAAAGGGGTTTTCGACTAAATAGAGAAATAGACACGATATTTCCTAAAAACATTATATTGGTATAATTAATACATGGAGAGTGGAAAATAAAAGGAAAACATATATTTTATAGAAATAAAAATAAGAATACAATAATTAATTTTATTGATAATTATATCATAATATATCATCATTGGCATCATATCATAAATAATCATGTTAGACAATGAGATTGTAAAATTTAACCATTACCAATTTTGTATCTTTTAAATCGTAATCCACGAGAAAGAATAACATTAAATAAAACTATAAATATAATTTATATATCTATGTTCATGACATGACATTTCAATGTTTCTCTCTATACACAATATAAAATTTAATAGGTTCATAAAATAACATATTCCCCAAAAAATACAATTTGAGACAAAATCTCTTACTTTGAACATTTGAATATCCTATATACACCTCAATGTCCTTTGTACACATTTAATATCACATATAATAAATATAATATTATTATAAATATATTAAATAACTATAATCATATGTATCTTTCCATATATGATTTACTTATTACCATTTAATACATATTTATTTATAGTTCCTTGTACAAATTCCATTTTGGGAAAGAATTGTTTTATTTTTCTGGTATTTTTTAATTTGGAATTTTTGGTCCAGTTATTTTTATAATGTTTCCATAATTTATATAATTTTATCCATAATATAAATAGATATATTCATTATATAAGTTTTTAGTTTAATCTATTACAGTTTGAGATAGAAAATGAAATATATTATTCATGGATACGGTAGGGTGTATGTATGCATAAACATTGTATTTATATTCTAAAAGAATGTAATAAAAAAAAGATAAATAATATATTAACTTTTTAGAATAATTATTATTCCATTTAAATCACATATTTTCATTAAACCTTCCTATATAACCATCAATGTAAAGGTTAAGTGAAAAATTAATCACATCACTTCATGATTTTGGCATCTTCTATACAAACATGTGATATTATCATATTCCCACAAAATGGAAATAACGAAGGTATATTTGATATTATAATTAATGATATAAAATATATTCATAAGTATCGTATAAATATGTTATATAAAACATTATATCCTATCATGAGAGGTGGTGATGGAAAATTAATTACAACGGTTCATGAGGAAGTAGTCTGCCATACACACAATCAGTAGTTTTTACGTACATGATGGAAGAGGAGATATATGAAATTAATTTCATTTACATAATAAAAAAATAATGTATAAAATATAATGATGTCATTATATCATCTTGGTTGAATAATATTTTACGTAGTAATATAAATAAATAAATAAATAAAAGTTTTTGAATTTTACTTCAACTTTGAAGAACCTATTTATGTATATACATAAATCTTTCTAAGGACGTTTCCAAACTAAATTAAGGATTTTATGATGTTTTAATGGAAATAAGGAAGATATTTTTTATTCTATTTTATAAACCAAATGTTTTTACATTTTGAAACAGAGAGGATAATGGTAATCCTTTTATATACTGGGGAATTGACAAACATGGAAATTTTCAAAAAAATAAGTTTACGCATGTTTTTAACATTCCAAAAGGCCTCAAGATGGTTAATTATTGAACCTTATATGATATAAGTTATAAATATGGCCATATAAATGGAGTTTATCGAGTTTATATTTCGTTTTTTTAATATGATTAGATTAACCCCCATATAAACTTGTTTCATCCTGAACCACATTAATAAATTTGTACTATTTTGACACTTCATTTTAACTAAAAATTAAGATGAATTATTATATAATATTAGTTATGATAATTAATAAAACGAAATTATTTTTTCCAAATTTCATTTACAATTTTCTTGATAATTATATTAAAATTAAATCCATTGATATGATGAAAATGAGGTTTTCCAAAGAGTAAATATTTATAAATATAGAGTGTTTAAATACCAAAAATAAACATGAATTTGATTAGAATATTAAAAATGGGATTTGTAATAAAATAAATGATTTAATATTACATTTGTAAAAGAAATAAAACAAGTTGAAACATTTTAAATGGTTTAAAAATTATTTTTTAAATAAAAATATGTACTCATCACTCTTCAATGAAAAAATAATCCTTTAGGAAAATTCTAAAAAATTCACCCAAATTTATTATTGATTTAGGTTCAAAAAATGAAGATTAGTTTTTCAACAATGTTTTTGAAAATTGTAAAAGATTATCTTTATTATCTTTTCATGAAAATAAATATTTTTTTATTAAATATTATTTTCAAATCATATAAATACTCTGATAAAAATTGAGTTCTTTTTATTAACGTGATTTTTATATATAATACCATTATACTTAATTTTTAAATGTTTATATTCTTTTTAATAACACTATGTTTAATGGATTTTTTATGATGGTTATGATTAAATAATCATATTAAAAGAATATTGTGGATTGATAAAATTTGTTGTATCATGTAACACAAGGTATCAATTAAATTATATATATTTGAAACAATCATAAAATTCAACTTTGTTATATTATACAAAAAATAAATTGAATTTAACCCTAAAAATTTAATCACTTTAGTACAAATAATTGAGGACACATCTTCTTTATTTCATTCCAAGGTTCTCATATATATTCCACAAGCTAGTTGTTTTTTCACAAAACTTTTACCATGTTAGTGGTCTTATGGCATAAAACATTCTCTAAAAAATCCATATTTTCTAAAAATAAATTCCTCATAAGAATTTTAACTCTCCAAATGTATGAAATTTTAGTTCATGACATGTTATGGATCTTGTGTGTAGATCCTTAAGAGCGTTAAACGGAAAAAATTGTGAAGATGAGTGAGGTTAAGTGGAAGTGTTATGTGATAGCATATTGCAATGATATGATCAAGAATTTAAAATCAGTTGATATACTTAGGGATTATTTTTCCCTACATTAGAAATATAATAAAAAATATTCCATATATAATTTCACAGAAACACCATCTCACCAACATAAAATTAAAAATTAGACCAATAATTTTCAGAATATTTTTTACATCAACATTGTGATGTCTTTATGTATCATTGTATGGCTCTAACCTTATCATCCATTTCATTTTAAAGATAACGTCCCAATATCATTCCTTTTCCAACTAAATTATAGTTTTTTATATATAATTCATTCCATTGGGGGATTTATAAGGATCTATCTCAATTTAAAATAGAATATAATTATTATACGAAAACATTGTTATAGGAAGATGTCGATCCTAAACCCATTTAGAAGTCGTAAAACAAGATATTAACATAACCTATAGGGTTTTAATTATTATATAATAATAACCGTCTATCTGATAATGATACACCGTGATGAAACACAACTCCAAATCAAGATAATGCTTAAGAATTCAATAAAATATTCTGGTAAACCTCTTATCCAAATTAGATATAATTAAATGTTGTACCTCTTGTGACCTTTACACTAACATAATGTATATTATGAAAATAATATCCAAAGAGAAATCATCACAATAGTGATAAATTATTCTGTGTTTCTACATCATTTGACTACAAACCATATAACATTGTTCTTAGCATACATTTTGGGGGAGTGTGATGAAATAATCAATATTGTTATTGTCACATTTCCATTCTATTGTGGGGAATGGTTATAACACCCCCTTCAACATTTTTTTCTCAACCTTAACTTGCTGACCTAACAAACATCAAAATATGTTTTCTTAAATAACCCTCTTTAAGTCACCCCACCAAAATTTCCATTAATAATCATTATAAATCGTTTTACTTCCATGAAGTATGAAAAATTATAAACTATGATATAGTTTTAATATATCTATAATCAAATCTTTTAGGAATGGAACACACACATGGATACTGACCCATATAATTCCCTCATAATCACAGTTAATATTGGGAACATTTCCCACCATCATTTATCACTCGATATCATAACTATATTCCTATCCCCACAAGTATAGATGGATGAACACCTCTATATTAAATTTTTTATTTCTAAAACTTTTAAGGGAGTAGTGAGAACCCTATAGAAAAGAAGATAAAACATCAAAGGTTACAATTGACTTTCTGAAAACAATTCAAAGGCAATTAGAATATCATTTCCAAAATATTTTCTAGGTTAGGGAATTTAACTGGAATCCTGGATCTTCCCCTATGTTGTCTTCATAATGCCTTGCTAGATACTCCCAAGCCTTCATATATTATTCATTACTAATATTTCCCATATTTAAGCCTCTGAGATAGATGGTTGAACACATATTTATAAAATATAAAATTTCTCCCATTCTGTCAATATTTCATGATCCATCCATTTAAAATATATGAATTTTGGATTTATTGTGATCCCCTTTGTAAATAATCTAATATAGTCCTTTTGACGCAAAGCATCAATCACCTTGTTCACTTTCACAATGTGGTAATGAATTAGGGATTCATAATCATTACTCATATTGACTAAATTATCTGTGAAATATTCAACTCTTAATGTGTGAATATTTAATAAAAATATTATGAATAGTATATATCACACATTACTCTATAAATAAAATTCAATTATATATTTAATAAAAATTTTACAATAGATAACTCCAAATCACTATTTGGGTAATTTTTATAACGAACCATAAATTTTCCTAAGGAATATTTTGATGACCATTCCATTCTGCATGAGGAAAAATTCAAATTTTTTATTGGATAAATCACTATAGATTACAAACCTATCTCCATAACACTATAATGTATGAACATGTATGATGGATAATTTTCTGATCAGTTTCATTAAGGATTCCTCACATTAATCTATCTAGAGGTAATGGTCTTCCTTAAAAGTTAACATGGTTAGTGGATTATATAATCATGATAAGTTCTCCACAAATAAATGAAAATATCAATACAAACCAATAAATACATCATATCATAGTCGTTGTGGATGGGATGGGATAATGTCCAATTTCTTCTTTATTTGATGGATTTACAGATATAGCATATCATGATATTATACAAACCAAAAAATGAAACCCTTTAATATAAAATTAACAACATTTATATTATTCATATAGTTTCCCTTTCCTTTGTTTCATCAATATAAATTTTTTGTTATAATCATATTCATCCTTTGCCATTTCATGAATTTGAATATCATCTATAATGGCTACCAGAAATTTATCATTGTAATGTATAAAATGTAGTACCCCAAACGTTTTATGATATGTTTCTCTTAAATACGTTGTATTCGTTAGATATCCAATATTTCCCGATTCACTGAGCCTCAATGGAACAAAACATGGTTACTTATAGAAGATAGCAATAAACTAGCCATTAAACGTAAATTTTCCTACTCAGTGATTTGAATTTTAAAAATCTGACATACATGGTTGTGTTCAAGATGATATATAGAGTATGATAGAATTAAATTAATTTTCAGTGAATAGTAACCTACCCTTATGAATATTAACATGCCTGTATGAATAGTAACTCACCCTTATGAATAGTAATATGACTCTTAAGAATGGAATCCTTACCCTTGAGTGTATAAATGAATTTAGATACATTCAAAATGATGATGAATATTTTAAGTGTTTATATATTTCTATTAAATAATGATTTAATTAAATATTAAATTAATCCTATTCAAGAAAATTATTTCTGAAAAATGGAATACATTTTTGGATTCTACACATAAAAAATGGTTTGGGTGAATTTTTGGGATTTTTTTGAAATACTTAAATTTTATGGGGAATAGTAAAATACATTAATTTATAGTATAAATACATTATAATTTAAATTAACTATTCATAGCATCATGAGTGATGTAAGTACGAAAATAAATAACTCACTTTCATATATTACTATTATTGGTCATTGAATACTCACTATTTCTTGTCTCGAGAGGAAATAATATATTAATGAATATAATATTAAGAAAACTCCTCTCCCCTCAACTATATAAACCACCCTTCACCCCCTCTTCCCTCCCACACCACTCATGCTTCAAGCCTTGCCCATATTCTAAAAAATACTCTTCCTAAGACCTCTCCCCACGGTCAAGACTTTCTTTTCACACAAAAATTCAAAAAACAGTGTCCTTATAGAGTTTCCCAAAGACGTGTATTCAAGAGGTGAACCTCTCTTCTATTTTCATTCAATTATTTTTTCTACTTCCATTATTTTGTTCACTTTTCTCACCTAACCTCATCCAAATTCCATGATAATTCATGTACCATACATGTAATGAGTTTTCATTATAGTAATATAATATTTCATCTTAATCTCTTTTCTTCTTTTCCTTTTATACAATAAATTCAAAGATCGTCTGAGATGTGTTAATTTATCACAGTCAAGGAAGATGGGTTTTCAATTTTCATTACTATCATTAATAATGGTCATGAAACCTTTTTAAATGGTTGAACCAGATAATAATATATCTATTTTATCTTTTTTAAAGTTCTGGAATCCTTACTCACCCATAATATGGAATAATAATACAAAACAAGTTTATTGTGCACATAACCGCCGAGCTAAATCCAAGTGTTTATCAATAACATTTAACTAATGATTCATCCTCAAGTATATAACCTGGAGTCATTATAAGATAATTTATATCTATTTAATGTCAATAATAATTTATATTAACAATTCTGGATGTTTCGCCACATTTCAAATGAACTTCCATTCATGAATGCAAGTAAACGAATCATGAAAACCAAGGAAGAAAATGCTTCCAAAACAATAAAATTGAATATCTTAAACCCTTCAAAAATAGCATTAATAAGCCTAATAAGGTCATACCATATCAATTACTTGATGACGAGGTTCTGTACTTATTAATTAATGAGGATAAATTTGACTATTCAAGTCGTTAAGAATAATCAAGAACACCTTTGAGCATAAGGTAATGGATCTTCTCTCTCCCTTTTATTCAAGCATCTTCCATATGTTGCGCCCTTTATTTTTAATACCTAATGATGAGGAATGTTTTCTAACCTTCCCCATACTTCCCTTATGACATATAAATAATGGGATGTCCCTTTACCTCCCATTAATCCCTCGCAAGAACACTTGTTACCTTGGAGAAATGCTTGTAAGGGTTTTTCTCATCTCACATTCAATTTTGTGGGATTTCCATTGTTCACCTATTATTTCTTATATATGGTATAGGTGTACTTCCATTTTATTTATGTTATTAGGATTCTCTTTATATTCATGGTATTTTTTGATCCCTTTGGTGGATATTAACTTGTGGCCTTATGACTCATTTGAATACAATGTGGTAATGAGATTTGTTTCAATTTTCACATCCTTGTGAGTTGCTTAGAATTGTGAACCTACTTATTCACATGTAGTGTAATTACATCCCATTTGAGATAAATTTTCAATTGAAATAATATTACATTTAAATGTACAAATTCTCTTATCATTGATATTATTATTTTCTAAGACGTATACCATCTTGTATACGGTATTTATTTTTAATGTTGTTTTGAAGGTGGAATAATTTATGAATCTGTATCCTCTATTCTATACAGATAATATAAAGTCATATTTCTCTTATGTTGAATATATTTATAAATATTTCATTGGATGTAGAGGTGGGTGGGGTCCTCTACCCCCCCTCGATGCATTGGTAGGTCTCATGAGACAAATCAGTTTGCGACAAACCCTTCGAGTTTGATTCCAAAAAATCAGACTGGGTTTCTACCCACAGAACTAAACTGTTTGAATGGTATTATGGATTCATGTTCTAGATACATGACATCCAATTAATAAGAAATATCATTATTCATTATTAGTTATTACTATCCATGGGGTTTTCACCATGTAGAAAAATCTATATATGCTGTTTCATTCTTAGTTTATTAATGGTGTGTGTTTTTCATATATTCACCACGCCATATTGATAATGTCATGTTGATTATGATTCCCTTATTAATTTATTCTTTCATCCACTATTTTAACCCTTAATTATCATTTGAGATCACCCCTTTCATTTTTTACATTCTGAAGGTGATGGAGAGGAAATCATTTATTGAGTTTTTGTGGAAGTAGTCCTTAGTTTTGGATATGTATCGTATTTTGTAACCTTTTCCAATGTAATTTGAGTTACATCTATGTATCTAGTATCTTAAAGACCACTAAATTGATCATTCCATCAATATTTTCATTTCATCTAACCATACCAATGTACTTAGGGATGCACCAGCTCCAGTCTAGAGGGGTCTGGGCATTACAGTTGGTATGAGAGAAAGTTTAGTAGCAATCATAGAAACTAGACTAGAAAACGTAGATTAGGGAACAAAGAACTAAGGTATTATTTTAGGATGAACATACCAGAACGTCCATTTATATTGGTAAGGAATAGACTATGGGAATATTTCTAGAAAATACATCCCTGTCTAGATACGAGCAGGCAGAGGTGGCTCTGGAAAATATGTACCTAGGAGTGAATGCTCTGACTAGGAGTTTTGGGCTTGACCTGGGGAATCATGGTACATGAAAATGGGCCTTGAATCACTCTTGGTTACTAAACTCATGGGGGATATTCTTAGGATAATTTATATTTTCATTACAAGCCATTATGAATGATTTAAATGTAAATTATTCCTCAATGAAACCATTTTTCTTATTATGGGATTTCCCAAGCGTAGGATCTCATTTTTTTCTAAGTATTTTTTTATTTTAAGATTATACATTGTGATTCATACCCTAATCTAGTGTGTTCCACTATTTAGGAATGGTGTCTAATAGAAGAAGGGGAATCAATACTCATGGGAAATGTAGGGATCTCCCCACTATGAAATTCAACACAGTCAATGTTGGTGTTGATCAGATCATGACCATATTTGGAAAACATACTTAGGTTGTAACAAATAATCATTCAACACCTGTGTTGAATCATTTCATGTAGCAGAAGCCCCTATCTTTCATTGGGACTACTAATCCAGTGGTTTCTGAGAAATTGAACAAGTCCCTTGAAAAGATATTCATGACATTAAGATTCAATGAAAATTAAAAGGTAGTACTTTAGGTATATTGTCTCAAGGGAGACGCTGGTCAATTGTGGTCCTTGATTCATAATACCTTAGAGGAAGAAGAAATAGAAGATATGGAATGGCGGACTTTTAATGAAATATTCTTCAAAAAATATTTCCCTCGTGAGCAACGAACTAAAATGAAGAAGAAATTCCATGGCTTAATGAAAAGGGAAGAATACTGTGTTGCAGAGTATGAGGATACCTTCACAAGGCTAGCCAGGTATGTTGTAGATAACGTACGTGACTCGGGAGTCATGATTGATCATTTCTTTGATGTTTATAAGCCAAGTATTTGAATAGAACTTGATTCTCAGACATTTTCACCATGTGATGAAATTGTATTAAGTTCCATCAAAACAGAGGAAGAATTTTCTAGATAAAATTTGTTCAAAGGAAACCATGAAAAAAAATTTGTACTCTAATAACCAAGGGAAAGGTAAGTCACCAAATAAGAAAAAGGGAATGAAGAAATTCCCATTATGCAAGAACTGTGGAAAGAAACATCTTGGGAAATGCTTGAAAGGCATGGGAGTCTGCAATATGTGTGGAGAAAGCGGTCATCTATCTCTTGAATGTAAGGGGAAGAAACAATTTGAGGATGTTCAATGCTACAATTGTAGAGAGAGGTGACACTATTCCAATGAGTGTCCTAAGTGCCATGGAAACATGCCTCAGAAAAAGACAAGATAGTAAGGGAGATCTTATGTGATTACAATCATGGATGTTGATGTTCTTAATGATGTGGTGGCAGGTAAATTAATTGTTTCCTCAAACTTATCCAACACATTATTTCATTATGGGTCATCGCATTCATTTATATATTCCCTGTTTTCCAAAAAAATTAGACATGTACAATTTTATTTAATAAATTAGTTATTTGTTAAAACTCCTAGGGGAAGCATCATTGCAGCAAAGTCATGTGAACTAGTCCCCCTCGTGACACATAAAGGTGCTTTAGATGATATCCTTATCGTCATACCAATGAATTAATTTCATATATAATTTTAGGTATGAATTGGCTGTCAAATTATTATGTGAGGATATATTGCCAGAAAAATGATGTTACAATTTTTGAAAATTTTGTTGAATCTATTATCTTTATAGTAGAGAACTCTCCAACTGATTCTTATATAGACTCACCCCTAGTAGCTCTGTTAAATTCAATTATTGGAGAGGTAGAGAACTCAATATATTTGCGTGAGGAATGAAATATTCAAATTTAAGATGTGAATATAGTGCAAGAATAAATATAAGTATTTCCAGAGGATTTACCTGGACATCCTCTAGGGCAGGAAGCTGAGTTCCCTATTTATTTAATTAGTAGTGCAAGACCTATATTAATGACTTCCTATAGAATGGCCACTGTGTAATTATTTGAGCTAAAGAAACAACTAGATTAATCGAGTAAAAAGAGATTTATTTGACCTGGTGTTTCCCCATTGCGGAGCCCCTATCCTCTTTTTCAAGAAGAAATATGGATCCAGGAGGCTATCCGTTGAATAAAGGGAAATTAATTCTATTACAATAATGAATAAGTATCATCTACCCTGGATTGATTCTTTATTTGATCAACATCATGATGCTTAATAATTTTCAAAGAACGAAATTCGATCTGGATATCATGAGCTACTTGTGAGGAAGGGAGATATTCTTAAGATAGAATTTCGAACAATGTATGGGAATTTAGAGTTTACATTGATGCCTTTTGGACTGAAAAATGAACCCTCTATTTTAAAGGATTTAATGAATATTGTTTTCAGTGAATATGTTGATAATTTTTTTTGGTATTCATCATTGATATCCCTGTGTAATAAAAAAGCTATGAAGACCATGCCAATCACTTGCAGATTATTCTAAAAACTCATAGAAGAAACGAATTATATCGAATGTTTAGAAAGTTAAAATTCTGGCTTCAATTATTTTTTTAGGCCATACTGTCTCTAAGGATGGAATCTTAGTTGATCCTGCAAAGACAAAGGCAATCCAAGAATGGCCCACACCAACAAACATAACCAAGGTACACAGTTTTATTGGCTTATCAGGTTACTATTGGTGCTTCATTCAGAATTTATCCTGACATGCTAACCCGCTAACCAAGCTCACAAGTAAAAGAGTTAAGTTTTTGTGGACAAAAGAATGTATAGAATGCTTTGAATAATTGACAAGAAGACTGGTCAATGTTCCAATTTTGACTCTTCCATCTGGAAATGAGGGATTTTTAATATACAGTGATGCATTAAGGAATGGACTAGGTTGCGTCCTTATGAAAACAAATAATGGTATTTCTTATGCATCATGATAGCTAAAAACTCATGGGTAAAATTATCCAACTCATGATCTTGAGTTAGAAGCTATAATCATTGCTCTGAAAATATGGAGACATTCTCTTTACGGTGAAAAAATTCAAGATATGCACATATCACAAGAGTTTGATATAAATTTTCACACAGAAAGAACTCAGCAAGAGGAAAAGGAGACGGCTCGAGTTACTCAAAGATTATGATTGTTCAATACACTAACACCAAAGAAATTCAAATAAGGTGGCAGATGTATTAAGAAGGAAAGATCATATAATTCTGAATCAAATGAGCATTGAGATAGATCCTATATTCAAGGATCTACTAAAGATTGATATGGAAATTATTAAAGAAAGGGAAACATCATTACGCTTTCAAATTATTTCTAAACCATATTTACTAGAGAAGATAAAAATATCTCAATTTGATGATGAGAATCTGAAAAAGTAAATTAATGATATCACGGATGGGAGATTGGAAGAAATCGTATATGATGAAGGATTTCTGAAATTTGGGAAGCGGTAATGTTGTCCATCAGTACCTGAGCTAAAAAAGGGAAATATTAGGTGATTCTCATAGCTCAAATTTCTCTATACACCTGGGTTGCACAAAGATGTATACAGATCTGAATGAACATTTTTGGTGGGATAATATGATGCAGGAAATTGCTGACTATATGTCAAGGTGTTTAGTTTTTTAATAAGTAAAGGTAGAAAGAAAATATCCTAAAAGGGTGATGCAACCTCTAACTATTACTATATGGATGTGTGATGACTTTACGATGGATTTTGTCATTGTACTACGGAATAATCCTATATGGAATGATGAAATATGGGCAATTGTTGATCATCTCAGAAAATCTGCACATTTCCTTGCAATAAGGGAGGCTTTAACACTTGATCGACTGTAAAGACTTCATATTAATGAAGTTGAAAGTCTCCATGGTGCACTGATATCAATTGTGTCCGATCAAGATCCCCAGTTTACATCAATATTCTGGAAAATACTTCAGAAGTCTTTGAATACTGAACTTCGTATGAGTATTGCATATCACCCCAAACTGACAGACAGTTTAAAAGGACTATTCAAACTCCATAAGACATACTGAGGTCATTCTCTCTTGAAATCCAAGGTATGTGGGATCAATACACGCCCTTGGTGGGATTTTATTACAATAATAGTTTCCATTCTAGTATTCAAATGGATACTTATGAAGCATTATATGAAAAGAGATGTTGACCTCCGACTTGTTGGGATGATGTTGGTGAGAGGAAACTTATAAGCCAAGAACTTATTAAAGAGACCATGGAAATGGTAAAGTAAATTCTGGCCCATACTAAAGCATCCAAAAGTAGGAAGAAGAGTTATGCTGACAACCAGAGATACGATTTTTAATTCCATATAGGAGATCATGTCTTTCTGAAAGTATCTCAATGGAAGGGTGTCTTATGGTTTGGTAAGAAAGGGAAATTGAGCCCTAGGTACATTGGACCATTTGAAATTCTAGAAATAATTGGAGTTGTATGTTACAGTTTAGTGATAGTGCCAAATATCCATAGAGTTTGTGATGTGTTGCATGTGTCATTGTAAAATAATTACATGCCAGACCCAACGCATGTACTCACCTATTAAGAAATGGAACTAAAACATCATTTTTCATTCTCAGGATTCTTGACACAAGGGAGAAGGTATTGAAAAATCAGACAAATCATCTTGTAAAGGTTCATTGGAGAAACTAGAATATGGAGGAAGCAACATGGGAACCTGGGGATGTTATGAATAATAACAACTAACATCTTTTTGGTGGGCTGTAAACCTAACATTTCAAGGAAGAAATTTCTGAAATAGGGAATAATGTATCCCCACCAAACATTTTATGGTATGTTTCTCGTAAATACACTGTATTCATTTGATAACCTATATTTCATTAATAATTAATCCTCTATGGAAAAAAACATAGTTACATATAGGAGATTGCCATTACCTAGCCATTAAACATTAATTTTCAAGCTCTGGGATTTGAATTTTAAAAATATGACATACACGGTTGTGTTCAAGATGATATTTAGAGTCTTATAGAATTAACATAATTTTCTATGAATAGTAACATACCCTTATGAATGGTAACCCGCCCTTATGAATAGTAATATACCCTTATGAATAGTAATATGACTTTTATGAATGGTATCCATACCCTTGAGTGTATAAATGAATTTATGCACCTTAAAAACAAAGATGAATATTATAAGTGTCTATATATTTCTATTAAATAATGATTTAATTAAATATTTAATTAATCATATTTAGAAAATTATTTTCGAAAAATGGACTTCATTTTTTGATTCTACACAATGAAAAATTGTTATGATGCATTTTTGGGATTTTTTCTGAAATACTTGAATTTTTTTGTGAATAGTAAAATACATTAATTTACCGTATAAATACATTATAATTTAAATTAACTATTACTAACATCATGAGTTATGTAAGAACCCAAATATAAAAAACACATGCATATATTACTATTCATGGTCATGTAATAATCACTATTTCTTGTCTTGAGAGGAAATTATAAATTAATGGTTATAATATAAAGAAAACTCATCCCTCCTCCACTATATAACCCACCCCTCACCCCCTCTTCCTCCCACACCAATCAAGATTCATTCCTTCACCAAATTATTCCAAATACTCTTCCCAATCCCTCTCCCTACGTCCAATACTTTTCGGTCTCACCAAAAGTCCAAAAAAGAGCCTTAAGGAGTTTTTCAAGGAGAAGTACTCAAGAGGTGAACCTCTCTTCATTTTTCATTCAATTCTGTTTACAAGTTCCATTATTTTGTTCTCTATTCCCACCTCACCTAATTCAAATGCCATGATAATTCCAGTTCCATACATGTACAAGGTTTTCATTATTCTAATGGAATAATTCATCATAATCTATTTTCTTCATTTCCTATTATATTATAAATGCAAACACCGTCCAAGATGTCATAATTTATCAGACTCAAGGAAGAAGGGTTTTCGATTATCATTACAATCATTAATACTGGTAATGAAACCTTTTTAAATTCTTGAACCAGACCATAATATATTTATTTTATCTTGTTTAATGTTCTGGAATCCATACACACTCATAATACATAATAATAATACAAAACAATTTTATTGTTCACAAAACCGCAAACCTAAATCCCAGTGTTTATCAATAACTTTTAACAAATGATTCATCCTAAATTATATAACCTAGAATCATTATAATATCATTTATATCTCATTAATATCACTAATAATATTTATTAATTATTTTTTATGTTTAACCATATTTCAAAAGAACATCCATTCCTGAAAGCATGTAAACGAATCATGAAAACCAAGGAAGAAAATGCTTCCAAAACAATAAAATTGAATATCTTAAACCCATAAAAAATACCATTAATGAACGTAATAAGGCTCTACCATATCAATTAAATGATGATTTGGTTATGGAATTATTAATTAATAAATCTAAATTTGATTATTCAGGTCATTAAGAACAATCAGGAATACCTTCGAGCATAAGGTAAGGGATACTCTCTCTCCATTTTATTCAAGCATATTCTCTATGTTGTGCCCTTTTATTTTTAATACCTAATGAAGAGGTATGTTTTTTAACCTCCTCCATACTACCATTATTACATATAAATAATGGTATACCCCTTTACCTCTCATTAATCCCACGCAAGAACACTCGCAACCATCCTGAAATGTTTGTATGGGGTTTCCTAATCTCACTTTCAATCATTTGGGATTTCTATTATTCACCTCTTATTTATTATATGTAGAATAAGTGTGCTGCCATTTGGTATGTGTTATCATTATTCTCTTTATATTCATGGTATTATGTGATTATTTTATTGGATATTAACTTTTGGTTATACGACTCAATTGGATACAATGTGGTAACGAGCTTTGTTTCAATTTTGACTTCATTGTGACTTCTTAGTATTCTGCAACTACTCTTTCTTATAAAGTATAAAAACATCCCATTTAACATAAATTTTCAATTGAAAATATATTCCATTTAAATTTCCATATTCTCATATCATTTATATTATTATTTTCTAAGCTGTATACCTTCTTACATACGGTATTTATTTTGAATCTTATTTTGACTGTGGAATTAATTATAAATTTGTATCCACTACTCTATACGGATAATGAAAAGTCATATTGATCGTGTGTTGAATCTATGTATAAATAATTATTTGGATTTAGAGGTGGGTGGGGCCTGCTACATCCCCTCGATGCATTGGTAGGTCTTATGAGAAAAATCTTTTGGTGACAAACCCTTAGAGTTTTTTTCCAAAAAATCAGACGGGTTTCTACCCACAGAACTAAACTATTTTAGCATTATTATGGTTTCATGTTCCTGATACATGATGTCCAATTAATAATAATTCTAGTTTTACATTATTATTTATTGTTATCTATGAGGGTTTCACAATGAAAAAATCGATGGATGCAGTTTCATTCTCAGTTTATTAATGTCGTCAGTTTTTCATCTATTCACCATGCCATATTTATTATGTCATATTTATTATGATTCAATTATTATTTAATTCAAGATTCTTCTATTTGTAACCCATAATGAGCATCTGAGATCACCCCTTTCATTGTTTACATTCAGAAGTTGATAGATAGGAGATCAATTATTGACTTCTTGTGGATGCATTCTTTAGTTTTTGTTATGTATCGTATTTTGTAACCTTTTTCAATGTAATTTGAACTACATTTATGTATCTAGATTCTTCAAGACAAGTATAGGGATCATTCCTTCAGGATTTTCATTCCTTCTAACCATTCCAATGTACTTAGCGATGCATCGGCTCTGGTCTAGAGGGTTCGGGTCATTACATAAATACATTATTCACTAAATCCATTAAGATAAAGGGGGAATTACTAATGTCATGACCTGTCTCCCAGGGCCCGTATCATGACTACCCCAAGCCCTCCTTCTATAGGCTAGGGGCTGGTGACTAGAACCAAAGGCGTAAATCCCTAATATGGGAAGGCATTGACTTTATAACTATAAAAAAACACATTAGAGTACACAACTGGAAGAAAAGCACTAAGTAAAACTTTATAGAAAAGAAGTGCTAGAAAGTAAAAGGGGCTGCAAATACAAGCCCAATTGGACAATACAAGTACAACTGAAAGCAAGTACTGCTGAAGAAAAGTAAAGCATCTACTAGGTCATTCTACAGGGTTCCTACCAGAAGGGTAGGTATAGATGGTATCCTCAGCACTTCACGCCCGTCTGTCTCCTTCGTGCACCATCACTCCGAGTGATCCACCTCCGGGTACCGTCCAGTCCTGAAACTCTCTACCTCAGTTAAAGTTGTTCTTCATCTGCAACCAACACAACGAGGTGCGGGCATAACTCATGCAGGGGTGAGTATAATGATACTCATTAGGGAGCCCGAGACCCTCAAGGTATCACTAAATCCAACAAGGGTATACCAAAAAGTACGAAATCAACGTATAACCATTTCATAGGTATATTCTCATACATATACATAATTTATCTAGTAACCCATCTCAATCATGAGGGAAACACAGAAGTCATTGACTCAGCTAAAACCAGGATTTTTATTAATCTGATCCTTTGGCTACTAGAGAACTCCCCCTCTATCATGTATAGTTCACCCACAACGTCACATAGAGGTGCATCCCACTAACATGGACTGATGAGGTACTCCTCCCGTCGAGTACCATGGATATGTTGCGCTCACATAGAGTCTCTCTCCACCATGGGTCTGTTGCGCTCACACAGAGGCACTCCCCTGGTAGCTTGCTGAGGTACTCCACGTGTTGAGTACCATGGGTCTACTTCCCTCACATAGAGACACTCCCCACCATGGGTCTACTGCGCTCCCACATAGGCACTCCCCACTGGGCTAGTAGAATCACTCTGAGTCGAATCGGTTAGCAGTCATCAAGTCTCACCCAACTACATGGTTCCCTCACAAATGTTTGCTCGTCTCTGGAAGATCTGCTCCATAGGCTACTGGTTGATACTCTAACTGTCACGAAGTACCACAAAGAATTATCTCAAAGGTATGCCACGTCATAGGGGTCTCAATGCAAAAAACGGTGCATCAATCAGACACCCTATCTATTAGGTATTATCATTTTAGTCCTGATGGCCCAGTTGGATTAATTTACGATCCAACCTGACTGTATCTCAATTATACCCCGATCTCTAGTAGGGTATTCTAAATGGGACGGCTTCGATGCAAGAATATCGGCGCCACTGATGGTTTGTCAAACATACGTCCAGTGCCAAATATATGGCCCAAGAAGCTAAAGGTTCAGTAACGGGCCCCGCCCTGCAGACTGTGAGGGAGGTTTGGCCCCGAGGTCATCACATAGGATACTCGGCCCAAAGGAAGGGTCCAGTTTGGCCAGCGCCGCGAGGTGTGAGGCTCGGGCAACTCAGCCAGGGAGGTCAGGCCGGTTGGGAGACCAGTGGGCAGGTCGTGCGAAGCACGAGCTGGCCGTGGGTGCGCGGAGTAAAGTGCGTTAGGGGACAGGTAGTCCACGAGGGCACCGGCAGGGAGCTGGGGAGGTCACGGGGGCGCCAGCCGGGCGGCCTGCAGGGCGCGGGCGTACTGGAGGGCCGGAGGGCCACGGGCAGGTGGGCCGCGCATCGGGCAGGGCGCTGAGAGGCCGCGATCACGTGAGCCTCATGCCGGGGAGGGCGCTGGGGGGCCACGGGTAGGTGGGCTGTGCACCGGGCAGGGCACCAGGAGTAATCGGGAAGGTAGGGTGTGCGTCAGGAGGCCGCAGGTAGGCGGGTCACGCACCGGTTAGGATCGACAGTGGTCATCCAGACGCTTGGGTGCGCCATGAGGAAGACACGATTTGCGAAGGCCGCGGGTAGCACGACCTTATTCATTGTCACCTTCTTCATCGTCGCCTCATCGTCATGATGTAGAATGCAACAATAAAGAAGAATCGACAAAGGATTTCAATCCATGTTAGGTTGGCCCTCATCCTCCATGTTTAAAGTGATATCAATTGGTTCATCGATGTAGGAAATATGAACATCAATTATTTACAACCACACAATGATTTCTTTTCAAAAAAAGAAGACAAAATAAAAGGGATAAAACACAAGTTAAACCCCCTACCTTTGATTCTTCAATTGACGTTCATCGTTCATTGACGGTGTTGTGGAACGAAGACGGTGAATTTCTTCATTCTCCGCGTTCGACACACACTCCCAACCCCGAGCTCCGTCGTCCGTGGAAGACACTCCATGTCTGAAGGATCCGAGGGAAGAAGTCGAAGAAGGTTGTTGGTGGCGTTCTTCGCGTTCATAGTTCTTCATTGGGAGAACTTCTTTTCTCCCAAGCTCTTTTCTCAAGCTCCCACCAAATGAGAATTGTCTAGAAAAAAATAATATATTTTATCTATTATTTTATTGGCACAACAATTTCAAAATGGATGAATAAATTAAGAGGCTTACCTTAATAAATTACATGCGTTGGTGCAATTAATAAAAAGGGAATGGTGGCACAAATTAATGACAGATGAGGTGAAGGGACTCCCATCCTCATTAATGAGGGGATTTGGGAGATTTTCCACTTTCCCATTAATTTGGGGGTTTTAGTCTCGTGTGGTCCCCACGATATAACCTCTCATGGAAGGTTATGTATGGGTGGACCCCACCACCATAACCTCTCATGGGAGGTTAGGGTGTGGCATTCCCACCTCCAACTCCCAAGTGGAGGTTTCAACCGAAAACCAATCACACATAAGGTGACTTAAAAATAAAATAAAGTGTTGTACACTTAATTTTATTATTTTTTTATAAAAATCCAAAAAATAACTTTTGTTCTTGACCATCGGTCGTCGAGGTAAAAGTATTATTATGTGAAAATGGGCACTGTGAGTTCAACGGTGCCCTCAAGATTCAATTCCGAGCACCGGTTCAAAAGTTATAAAAACCCGCTCATACCTTTACTGAACATACCAGAACAAAATTTCAGAAATTGATTCTTGCCACACCGGGCCCCGGAATCAAGCACCGTAAAATTTTAGGACTCATAAAATTTGCATGTATTTTAAAAAAATTCCACAGTATTTCTGAGTCTTTACATTATCCCCACCTTTAGGTCTTTACATCCCCATAATCTATAACTCAATCTAATGGGAACAAAAGGTGGTACTGAGCATGCATCTGAGCCTCCCGCTCCTATGTGCGCTCCTAGAGGTTCATGTGCTGCCAGAAAACGTGCACTAGAGGTATCGACTATCCATGTAGGACCTGCTCATATGGATCATCAATCTCCACTGGAACCTCCATAAAATTCTCTCCATAGTCGACGTCCAACTCTACATGGTCGATGAGGTGGGAAGGGTCGTTCATGTATCTTCTCAGCTGAGATACGTGGAAGACTTCTTGCACCTGGTGCAATTGAGGTGGAAGAGATAAGTGGTAAGCCACCTCTCCTACATTGTTGAGGACCTGGAAAGGTCCGATGAATCTCAGAGATAACTTTCCGCCTCGGCCAAATCATCATAGACCTCATCGAGGTGAGACTCGTAGAAAGATGTTGTCGCCATCCTATAACATCAGAGGTCTCTGTCTCCAGTTATCATATAACTTTTTCCTACTATGTGCAGTCTTCATCCACTCCTGGATGATCTGAACCTTCTCCGTAGTAGCACTTACCATCTCTGGTCTCACTAGTGCTGACTCCCCAAGGTCAGTCCAGCACAAGGGAGATCTGCAAGGACGCTCATACAATGCCTCAAAAGGTGTCAACCCTATGGTGGAGTGATAGCTGTTGTTGTAAGGAAACTCCACCAAAGGTAAGTGATCCTCCCAACTACGACCGAAGTTGAGGGCACATACAGGTAGCTTTTCCTTGAGGGTCTGAATGGTCCGCTCAGTATGACCATCAGTCTGAGAATGGAAAGCAGTGCTCAAGCGAAGTTATGTCCTGAAAGCATCCTGCAACCCCTTCCATAGACAGGATGTAAATCATGTGTCACAGTTAGAGACAATAGAGTATGGTACAAGATGTAAACTCACAATCTCATGCACATAGATGTATCCCATTCTCTCTACTGAACCCTGCTCTCTGATCGGTTGGAAGTGGGATAACATGGTGAGTCGGTCGATGATCACCCAAATTGACTCGTGACCCCCTGCATGTATGTGGAAGACCCGTCACGAAGTCCAGGGATATCCCATCCCACTTCCACTCTAGGACCTCTAATGGCTGAACTAAGTCTGCAGGTACCTGGTTCTCTGCCTTCACTTGCTAACATGTGAGGCACCATGAGAACAACAATGCTACTGCCTTTTTCATACATGGCCACCAGTACTGTCATCGAAGATCCTGGTACATCTTATCCACTTCTAGATGTACCGCTAGAGGGGATGGGTGGAACTCCCTCAACACTTGCTCCTGAAGTGCCCTAGTACCTTGGTACATCCTCTGAAAAGGATGACGTGCTCCCCACCATCAAAGAATCCATCAGGTTCCTACCCTATGGTTATCTGAGCACGTTGTGTCTCATAGTCAGCGTCCACATGTTGTGCCACCCTGACTCGCTGAAGAAGAGGGGGAGTGACTATAAGAGATTGTAGTAAGGCTGCTCCATCTCTATCCAAAAAGGATATCTGTAAAGCATCCAACTGCTCTGTCGCCATTCCTAGAAGATGAATACTAGTCCTCCTACTGAGCACATCTGCAAGAACATTCCCCATCCCAGGAGTATAGATTATCTCAAAGTAATAGTCCTAGAGGAACTCAAGCCAGCGTCGTTGTCTCAGGATTAGGTCCTTCAGAGAGAAGATATACCTAAGACTTCTGTGATCAGAGTACATCATAAAATTCTCCCCCATCAGATTGTGCCACCACATCTTCAAGGCAAATACCACTGCTACTAACTCATGGTCATGGGTAGTGTACTTATGCTCGTGTTGTCTTAGCTTCTGATAACCATAAGCAATCACTGCTCTCTCATGCATCAGGAAACACCCATGTCCAGTACCTAATGCATCGTAGTAGACTACATACCATACGCCCTCCTCTAGAAGCCTCAAGATGGGGGCACTAATAAGCCTCTGCCTCAGCTCCTGAAATCTCTACTGGAATCTCTCTGGGAACACGAAGGGTTTCCCATTCTTTGTCAACACTGATAGTGGTGCTGTAACTCTAGAGAAGTCTGGAATGAACCTCTGATAGTATCCACCCAAACCCAGAAAACATCGTACTTTCGTCACACTCCTGGGTGGCTTCCAAGAAACTACTGCCTCGATCTTCACTGGATCAACTACAACTCCAGCCTCTGATTTGACGTTTCCCAAGAAGTTAACCTCTTGAATCAAAAACTGGAACATCAAGAGCTTAAAATAATGTTGGTTCTCTCGGATTATGTCAAGTACTACATGAAAATGGTAGGCATGGTCCTCCTTAGTAGTCGAGTAGATCATAATGTCGTCGATGAATACTACGACAAAGCGATCGAGGTAAGGCTGAATGATCCATTTCATGAGACTCATGAACACTTCTGGAGGGTTGGTTATGTCGAAGGGAATCACCAAGAACTCGTAGTGGTCGTAACGACACCTAAAGGTTGTCTTATGTACATCCTTGTCTCGAACACTGAGCTGGTGATAGCCTGATCTGAGGTCTATCTTTGAGAACCACCGTGCTCCCTTCAGCCGGTCAAAGAGGTTGTTAATCCTTGGGAGTGGTTACATGTTATTTATGGTCACCTAGTTCAAGCGAACGTAGTTGAAACATAGAATCAAACTCTCATCTGAATTCTTGGTGAAAAGAATCAGTACTGCCCATGGAGAAACACTGGGCTGGACGAATCCCTTCCCCTGCAAGTCCTATAGTTGTACCCTCATCTCGTGATGCATAGTGGGAGCCATCCAATATGATGGAGTAGATATCAGTGTCATCCCAGGGTACAATTCATTTTAAAAGTCCACCTCTCTATGAGGAGTTAATCATGGATCATCGACAGGGAAAACATCTGCGTACTCGTCCACCACTACAAGATAAATCGAACTCTCCACATCAACTACTATGAGGGTAAGTCAAGACAACTAGCGAGTGATCGGCTGCACCCTCTTCTAAGTAAGTCCTTCCTGTTCTGCAAAGGTTCCCTTCTCACTAGTGAAGGTAAACCTAGTCCCATCTATTCGGACACACCGTACTTTTCACCTAATACAATCAATCTGAGCATGGACTGTAGATAACCAGTCCATACCCAATATGACGTCGTAAGGCCTCGACGCCGCAACTAGAAGATCTCAGCTAATGCTCTCGCCTACTAGAGTAAGATCACACTACCAGAACCATTGTGTAATTGTCAATTCTTATTTCGTAGGAGTATCTAGCCATAAGGAATGAGCCAACGACTCTGTCAGAATTTCCAAGCTCCAAACGAGGGAAATGGAAATGAAAGATTTAATGGAACCTATGTGTATAAGAACTATAGATATGGTGGAGTAGACACAAATCAAACCTTGAATCATCTTTGGAGCACTGTGATCGTAGGCCTCAGCTGCCTGAAGTTGAGCTCTCTCCTGTCTACCCTCTCCCTACGGTCGGGGTGGGCCTTCTGGTGGTGGTGGTGGTAACACCTCATAATGTCTTCCACTGCCAGCTACACGTCCAACTCCTCTACCATGTCCGCCTCTTTTGAACCTCTTCCTCTACCTAGGAGGTCCCTTAACTTCCTTGTGATCATCTGAATGACAGGTCAGACAGTCCGGAGCCATGATACCTTGCCCGCCGCATGAGTAACACAGTCCACTCCTGGCATGTCTGGCTCTGTCTCCACTCTGGGTGCCTCGAACAACTTATTTTGAGTCGTGTGGTCATCCACTTATAGGTCTGGTCCTCTTGGACCTCTGTGACATCGGTCTACTTCCATCTACATATTACTCCACTGCATGTCGGCTAGTAGTGGGTCTCGCTACTTGTGATTTCTCAGCAAGGAAACTCTCTACTATGAGGGCTCTCTCTAACACCCCTACCTACGTTGGGATGTGGAGGGAGATCATTGAAGAATTGATCTCTCACCTGAGCCCCTGATCGAAGGATCAGTCCCTGAAAAATGGGACTCATACCATATCTGTGGAGTATCTTGAGAGGTCTATGAAACTTGCTGATTACTATGCTAATGTGATGCTTCCCTACTGCAGATAAAGTAGCTCATGTATCCGCACTGCACAAATGGTGGTTGGTACAAATTCCGCCCGAAAGAGGATCTCGAAGTCTGCCCAAAGTATGGTTGCCTCATCATGAACCTGGAGCATCAGGCTCCACCATCTACCTGCTTCTCCCTACATGAGACTCATAGAAAGGATCACTATGAAGTATGCTGGTGTCCCTACTAGCCTAAAGACTATCACCATCGCCTCCAGCCAATCCTCATCCACCTGGGGGTCTATCTCTCCCATGAACCTGGGTAGCATCAAGTGTTGGAACTTGTGCAACACGCTCAAGCTATGTGCATTGTCTGCTGTTGGGGATGGTGTTGTAGGTGGACTAACAGAAAGTAGTTCCACTGGTGCCTCCACTGGTAAAGGGCCCTGCACCGAGGCCTCGTCGCTTGGTGGAATTTCAGTACGTACGACCCTCGGGCCTCTAACTAATTGTCCATGTGGAGGTATCTTAAAAGAAACAGATACGACACCGTCAAAATATTATACCTGGTGATCTGACCTGGTTGAGCTGATTTAAAGAAAAATTTTGGACACACGAACGCAATCAGTTTTTTCGTCCACTATGTCGGAAATCAGAAGTCAGGGTCTTGGTGTATGCATACATCGACTGCCTACACCAACACTAGACTCCCTGAACTAAAAACCACACTTAGTACCCTTAACAGTATTTCTTCACAGAAAATAAAGATCAGAGTTCTAATTTTGGTGGTAGAACTAACTCCTCTGATACCAATTTTTCATGACCCGTCCCCCGAGGCCCGTATCTTGACTACCCCAAGCCCGTCTTTCATAGGCCAGGGGCAGGAGACTCGATCCAAAGGTGTAAATCCTTAAACTGGGAAGGCATTGTATTTATTACTATAAAAAAACACATCAGAGTACACAACTAGAAGCAAAACACTATGTAAAATTGTCTACAAAAGAAGTGATGGAAAGTAATATGGGTCGGAAATACAAGCCCAACTGGAAAGTACAAGTACAAATGAAAGAAAGTACAACTGAAGAAAAGTAAATCAGATACCGGGTCGTGACAAGTAAGACCAAATGGAATAAAAATATACTCATATTTTCCATAACATTTATTGAATTATATATTGGGTATATCCTCCTTCTTGAACCTGAAATAATTATATCTAAAAGAAAGGTATGTCTTCGAAAATTGTGGATCATCAGATAGTTATTACAAAAATTAATAAATATGGGATAGATGATGTTTTTTCATGATATTTATATTATTAATCCCCTGATAATAAATTCAAAAATACATTGAACCATTATTATTTTTATCAATGAAAATAGGTTCACTCCATGGTAATGCACTAGATAAATCATTTATAAAGATTATTTTGGAGTTAATTCTTAAATTCATGCATCTCAATCAGGGATATTATATATGGGTTCTTAAAAATGTGTGAAACACCATGTATGAACTATATTTAGAACACAACATCATGATTCGGTGGAATACGTAACAACTCTTCTAGAAATAAATCCAACAACACAGGATCCAAAGGAATTTCTTTAATTTATAGTTTCTCCCCATCCTTTTAAGAATAATATCCATTATAGCTGGTAATTAAGAACCATAAAATATAAGTGATTCCCATTGTATGTTTTTACTTCCTCTAACACCACTAATGAGAATTTGATCTATTGGAATACAAAATGTGGCCTCCCTTCCGTATAAATTTTTTTTGGTATCAAAGTAAAGAATGAAAATTCAGAGAATGAATCACCTGAAAATAAATTAGGCAGAGGATAAAAAGAAATTCCTAAAGTTAATTCCCATGAATAGAAACTGATGAATAATCATAGATGTTATATGGTATCATCCTTACATTAGGGTTTTCGCAGCTAATTAAAAATATAATCATTGAGTATAATAATTTAACATACTAAGAGACAAGTCAAAGTTAAAATAACTAAACATCAATAGGGTAAAAAAAATATTTGAGCCATCCTATTACCACCTCAACATCATCATTATTTCATCAATTCCTTAATAAATCCAAAAAAAATCTTAACTATCAAGCACCATTAATTAGAGTGAATAATCCTGAAAAATCATTTATAGGATATCAAAATCCTAACACATTATTTTATATCAATGAAACATTATTCTCAACCTAGATTATTCATAGAAATTATCCAAATCATTTAATATGGTTTGTAAAGTGTTCAATAAACTACAAATGACATCCCTAGGGAGTGTCAATCCCGGTGTGCAGTAAGGATCCTTATCATGAACCAAGTGATGATTATGTCTGGATCAATACTCCCTTTTGGAGTTACTAACCTTAGGTAGAGTAGTGTTATACACACATCAACATTCAGTACCCACAATAGGATGTAGTATCTCAAAAAAATTATTATATCCATAAAAAAAGATATTTTCCTATATTTTTATTTATCCTTATGATTATCCATATACATTTCCCAATATCTCACTAAAAGATTCTCAAACTAGTTTACAAGGGTTAACTAAAACATGATTCTATACCACAAATGATTAATTGGTCATTCAATGAATATATATCACATAATTTAAATTCATACTTAATAGATTTCCCTATTATATTACTGAATACAATATATGTTTAAGGACATTTGATACTATTAGACATTCCTATCACATCATGAAGGATATTCAATTTATCCCATAATGATCTCCCTAATTATTATTTTTCATATACCTTCGCTACTTAAATCATGTATTCATAACCTGGGGAACGTAAACATAATAATCAATGAGCTTAGATGCATGCTAAGGGTAAACAAAAAAATATTAATTTATTGTCACATGAAAGAATAATATAATCATAAATGTTTTGAGATTAAAAATATAATATAAAACATTAATTCCAAGTATTTTATTGATTATAAACATTATTTTTGGAATAAAACATTATCATTTCAAACGGCATGAACCATAAAACTGAGAAATTACCATTAATAAATCATGAACCATAGGTTTAGGTCATATAGGTGTGGATCAATCATAAATATTGAAAAAAATTATATATAATGGTTAAAAAACAATACCATAAATTCATTACGGATCTGGAATCCCACACATCCTTGGTTATATCATAATAATTTCCTTGGTTATAATGTAATAATTGTCTTGATTATTAGATAACCACCATACTAGTAATAATGTTTCCACCATAACATAATTAAAATCATACATAATTGTGTGTAAACTTAACAAAACAGTCATCATATCATAACTCATTAGTATAAAAGGGTCTTGTAAATATTCCATTATAGAAAAACCTATAGAAAGGAAATTGGTCTCATAATAATTTCATTAACTCATCATACAATAAAATATGGAAATTTGGAATTTTTCATAAAAATATATTCACTATACTCAAAAACCATCAAAAGAAAAAATAATGTTGGTTTTTTTGGATCATAATACCATAAAATTATATGTAACATCAATTATGTTAATCATATGTGGAGAATGGTTTTGAAAGATCACATGGAACATTTTTTTAGGAAAATAAAATTTCCACTTAAAAAAAGTTAAAACTAAAATTTCAAACAAAAAATCAGAATAAGTTTTTATATAAATAACCTTGGAATCCTTTAAAGGAATATTTAAAACATGTTTTTTTATGATGGTGGATTTTTTTTTATAATGTCATCATTAAATGAATTATTCCTTTAGAATTTTTTTAAAAACCAATAGAGCCTTCATTGGAAAACTACAAGAAAAGTCTTTTTAATAAATTTTTTAACAAGTAAAAAATGGTAAAGGTTTTCTTTAAAAAATCATTTTATATTAGTGAAAATTTTATCAAAATAATTTTTTAGAAAACATATAAATAGAAGAAAATAGTTTTTTTCCCGAATAGATAAATAGAGACATTTTTTCATAAAAACATTATTTTTGTATATTTAATAATTTTAACGTATAAAATTAAATGAAATTATGTATTTAAAAATAGAGGATGAAAAAATATATGAAATACTTGAGATTTAGATCATAAGATCAAATGTTTTTAATAAATCAAAAATAGTCATATTAATTGATAATATTTAAACATTAAATATTTACCGTTTTGCAATATTTTGAATCATATGAAAAATTAAAGGAAATATTTTTATTAAACATTAAAAGTAATGATAATAAATTAATGTTATAAAGATTCAATGGGGTTTTATATGCATATCATAAAATATTTCATAACAAAACTTATAACCTAATAAAGAAAATTTGATACAAAATCTGTTAGCTTATGTCTCGAATTCCAATATAAAAATTTGAATATAATTTAAAAAAATATAATTTAATTATAAATTTATTATATAACCATACTAATATGTATCATTCCATATATTTTTTCAAATTATGAAATTTTATTTCCAATTTATTAACAATTCTTTTTTAAAATCATGTTTCATATAATAACTACATTATTTTTTAGGTATGTTTGGATAATGTACTATTTATCCTTTTTCTATGATAATTGTTCAATCATCTAAAAAATGTTTCATTTGATATAAATATAATATTTATTAATTATATATTTAAATATATTGGTTTAATAAATTTTTATTTAGAAAATTAATTACGTTGTTCATGGAGTCATTATGTCGTACATACAAAAGAACAATGTATATATTTTCTTGATGAATTGAACGAAAGAAAGGTAAATAATATATTTACTTTAAATAATATATTTACATTAAATAATAATTTTTAGGTATTATATGTAAAAAAAATTAATTAAAACAATCCTTATTAGCATCCATTTAAAGAGTATGTGAATAATGTAGAAAATTGCTTAATGTTTTGGTAGTTCACCATACACATGACCAAATTTATTGTATTCCAATAGAATGTACAGTTATATGGAATGTAAAATATTAAAATAAAATAAGTATAATAATTCCATAAATTACATATGAATATTTTATATACATAATTATATCTAGCTGTGATAAGTGCTGATTGAGAATTAGTTACATCAATCAGCGATACATTAGTCCATTGCACAAACATTTGAATGGATATATTTACCACTAAATGGAACAAGAGATAGATTTAGTTCATTAAATTATCATAAGAAAATCTAATTATATTTTATATTCTAATTTTATTATATATTCATTGTTTATGAAGTTTTTCATTGGTTATAGGATGAAAAAAAAACAAAAATACAACTTTTTTAATTTTACGTCTTCTTCGGAGATCCACTTTAGGTTTCAAACTAAATCCTTCGTAAGATGTTTTTATAATATAAATAATACTTCTAGGATATTTTTATAGAGTATGGAAGATATTTTTTAGTAATTTTTTTAATAAAATGGTCTGTTGAGGTGCTAATAGGAGAGTTGAGGGGGTAGCATTTTATAAGTTGAAGAGATGTCACAATGTAATATTTAAAAAATAATAATGTGTACCAATGTTTTTTAGATGAAAAATAACTCAATAATGGAATATTGTCTATGTTTAGATCATATAAGGTTTTAATATTTCTTAAAAAATATTTTTTAAAAGTTATTAGTTATTTTTACTACATTACTATTTAGTTGAACCCCAGGGTAAACACATTTTAATATTTACCGTGGTAATTAATTTTCACTATTTTTTCAATTAATATTGACCACATTTTAATTTTAGCATATTATATAATATTAATTATTCTAATTAAATATATATATATTCAATTTTTATAAATTCGAATCATATAAATGTAAAATTTTAATTTTAATTTAAACTCTCAGACACGATTAATAAGTATTTCCCCAATGAGAAAATTATCATAAGTATATAATGTTTTAATATATAAAACCAAAATTTATTTTATTAAATTGACCAAAATTGAATTAACAATAACATAATTAAACTAAATTTAAATTAAAATATTTTTAAAATTGATGGATATTTATAAATTCATTACCTGTAAAGGATGTTTTTAATAAAAAACTATATTATTTTATTATTAATCAAAAAATTAATCATTTTAGAGAATTATATATAAATCCATTAGATAATACGAAAATTTTGTTTCAAAAAATTATGACTATGTTTCAAATTTAATTTTCCATAAGTGTCAAAAATTATATTTTTAATTGGTTTACAAAAAAAGTAAATACATTTGTTTAGAAAATATTATTTTCATCCCACATAGAGTCTTTAAAAAAAATAATGTGCCTTTTAACAGTATATTTCATTTATATAAAACAATTATAAATAATCAGAGAAAATTTGTTTATTAATATTGTAACGCGCCGATCTAGAAGCCCATATTTGGTGCATTATTTTATTAAATTGTCATTATTACAAAGAATCATGTCCCGAAAGGCCGATCAGTTTTGCAGTCTTGGAAAATAGATTACATACATAACGGTTACATTACATTATAAAGTGAGAAAACAAAAACAACATTATCCCCTTTTGAACACATTCATATCCCTTAGCCTATCCCTACAGGTTAACTATAAAATACTTATTCACATCCGGGGAAAAATAAAACATAAAAAGAGGTTAGCTTAGATGCTCAGTAAGGATAACAAAATAGAAGAAACTTTCATAAATAAGCATAAACATTTGAGGAAATGTATAAGAATAAAAAAATACTATTAATCATAAACATCATCATAATATGGAAATGATAAAACCAAATAATTCCATTTACTTATTCACATGTATATTATACTAGTCGAATAATCACATGCAATATCAATAGCCACTTTCATAATGATGTAATGCATAATACCAGACATAATAACCACATAGTCAAGGCCTTATGCCTAGAATAAAAATATGATTTGTTCATGGCTTTATTCCAAGACACTGGTTTGTATCCTGAGAAATACCGATGCATCGACAAGCTATAGTGGGCTCCATCCATCACTTACTATGTCTCATGCATTCCTCAAATGAAAAGGTTTAAACATAACAGAAACATTCATATTAAAACTAGAATACAAATTGTCAATACTTTATCCATAAACCATGAATGTTATAAAAATAAAACATCCACAATCAAACATATCACAAAAACTTCAATACAATATGGAATATTTGTATCATAATAAGTCAACCTAGATTATGAATAATATCTCATAATGGATTTTGAAATTGATGAAAATGATCAGTAAAAATATTTGAGAGAAATATCCCTTTTAAGGAAATCATTTAAAAGTCACATAATTTATAAAGGGATTCATTTAAAATATATTTATGAATCGAATTTTCCCATACCACTTTGAAACATTTGAAAGGAATTAACATTTTAAAACTTTCATGTCTATACAAAAAAATCTATAAAACCATTTTGAAACTTGATCATTAATGAGAAATGTATAGAAGAATAAATGATTAAAACATTTAAAATGATGTTTTAGTAAAAAATTCCCTTAAAAATAATCCCTTTAAAAACACTTTTATAAAACATGGACATGGATAATAAATATTTCCCAGTAGATACTTACGTAAAAACTACCTCATATAATAAAGAGACTGTGAAATCTACCCTTACAATGCACATTCAATTGTTGAGGGTAAGTATAACCTCTTGTATGATGACCATATTATGTAATTAAATTATACCTAAACCAAAATAATATTTTTTATATCATACATGATTCATTTATGACTTTATAAAACCCATTTAAAATGATTTCCATTTTAAAATAACATTTTGGGAAATAATTTCTTTATTTATTGTACGTGTTTTAACTTGTTATTCTTGATCCTATCATTTAGATCATGATTTAAACACATACAGAATATAAACCTTTATTTATATATAATATATATTTAGAATATAAATATTTAAAATAGACAGATATATGAAATTGAAGGCACTGTTTATGAAGACGATAGGCCAAACGTACGCATAAATATTGTTTTCGTATTCATATCGTATTGAATGGAAATAAGTGAATAAGATATATGTAAGTATAGATATATCTATCCAGTGGAATTATTATGTCATATATTACATACTTATTAATAATATATATTTTTATAATCATTGTTGAATGGTGGACGTGGGAATGAATCGCATCGCGTCGTGGAGACTGTAATCCTTACGTACGCACGAGCGACAATATCATTATATTAAAGGAGAAATAGTATGTAATTGGATGGTATATCATATATAAAGAATCATTAACATGTTATATGTATTATTTATATCAATTATACTTATTATTATACCCATCCAAATAATGATGTTTTAGAATAACAAACTACACCACGACATGGAGACGATAAGCCGTACGTACGCACGTATGGTGACTTTGTCATTTTTAGGATGGATAGAATAACGTTTATGGTTGTACCATATTTATAATAAAATCACAATATATATAAGAGAATGTAGATATTATTTTACAATATAAATAACAAAAAAAATGGAAGTGGAACAAGGAAATAACATGAATGAGGTGATGAAATATTTACCTCTTTTTGGGGTTCTTCCTTTGGATTTGATCAAAAGGGCTTCTTAAGTTGGATTTATGACAAAAGGAAGACCTTTAGGAAGAATGGAGGACATTTTTTAGTATATTTTGTCAGGGGTTGGCTGACACAAAAGGCTTTGGAGGTGTGAAATTGAGAGAAGGGGAAGTTCCCTTTTATAAGAGAGGAGAGGGTCACTTTAGGAAAAACTTGAAATATTATTTTATAATAAAGACATTTTCAGTTTCTAATGTATAAAAAATTAATTCGTTATCGGATAAGGAGGGAATGGGTCGAAAACCACTCAACTAATAGATTTTAGAATGGTTTGGGTCATTATATTAACATTATCTTTTAGATTTATCTCTTAGTTAAATAGTTTGACATTTACCATATCACTTTTTATTTGTATATTATATGTTTAATAAATATACTATAAAAATACAAGAAAACTCCATGTAGTTCATTATTAATATATATAACCATATATAAGTCCTTTGTCTTATCCTTATACTTTCAGTAATATTATATAAATTAATAATATAGTATTTGTTTTAAAAACTCAATTATGTAAATTTTGACAGTATTTAGCATTTGATTTTTTTGAAATCCATAAAACATAATCCCTTATATTAAAATGTATTAAACCAAACCTAACATGTCATATTAATCTAGAATTTTTTTTAATTCATCATAAGTCTCAATTTACATCTATTTGGATATTTATAATATCAATTATTTTAATATGACATTAATAAGGTAATTACTGTATCATCATTGTGTCTTAAATAAATTATAATATTTAATGTCTAAAAATCATAAATAAAATACCATAATTAAGAAATGATTTAATATTTGTAATTAATATTTATAGTCTAATTTATATTATGTGTGGCATAATATAAAAAATAGTTTAGTTATTAATCTTTTAATTTAAGACTTTTAACTCTTTTTTTAAATAAAATAATAATAAACGTCCTAATATAATCCAAGTGGACCAAAAAGAATAATACATTATTCCTAAGGTTTTTTAGTCGAATTACATTTTTCCAATATAATTATAACATGTGTTAATGTAATTAGAATATCAATTTTACCTTTAATTACCCAATATACTTTTAACCGTGGTACAAAAAGTCAAATTTTACTATTCACAAAAAATTATTTTCATTTTATTGAACCACATTTTACATAATAATTTCAAGCCGGTCTCTCTTAATTTTAAAATTCAACTCACAGAAGAGGTAAAATTATGTTTTATACAAATTTTCAAATGATCCTCGAGGTGGGTTAAAGACTATAAAAAGTTCAATAAAAAATTATACATCTAATTTTATTATAACACTAATCCAATGAATTATATTGAACATATATAGGTATTATATATCTATTTTGACTTGAAATAAATTTAAATAAATTAAATAATTATGTAAATAAATAGTTAGTTTTAAACAATAACGCAGTGTTTTTCATTATTCATCCAAACTTGAATGTTTTCAAAAAAATTCCAAAAATTCACCATAACATAATTTCAATATTTTTAATTCAAAAATGAAATCTATTTTACCAAATTCAAAACATATAATTTTCATTCATTAATTAAAAATTAATTCCCGTTGTCAAAACCAAAAAAAAAGGTTTTTAAAAAGTAAAAACTATCCAAAGATTAACATGTGTTTATGTCAAATTTAAACGTGAAATTGCATATAATGACCTAAATTCTATTAAATGATGAAAATATAATCTAATTATACTTCAAAACAATTCAAATACAAAATTTGACACTATAAATTATTTCTATTAAAAAAGTTGTTTTCAATTAAAACATTGTATTTTTCACTATTCATCACAATATGAACGTTATCAGAGAAGTACCAAAAAATTTTCAAAACTAATTTTTTATGTCCTACTTCTAAAGAATAATTTAATTTCATTATGTTGAAAATATAAAAGTGTCAAATATTGGTTATGAAAGGGGTTCTCTGTTAAAAGGTAGTAAAATTGCATCTTTTTGAAAATTACTTCTTTTATCAGAAAAAATGAATTTGTTCTTATATTATGTCAAAGAAACACAAAATAATGATGTTAAAATTATATAGAGTATATAAGACTAAAAATTCAGTTAACACTATTCATAATCTCTTTTTGAATGGCTAGTTTGGTAAGTTGTGGTGTGCTCAATCTTGGTGTCGCTTGTAGCGCATTCTATCGAATTCCATTACTGAGATAATGTACTATGAAATCTTTGGGTGTTACATTCTCCACTCATTCAATAAATTATTCCCTCACAATTTGAAATTTTTATTCAGAAATAAAGGGATAAAAATAGAAATATATGTTTGTGGAAAACCCACATCAGAAATTGGGCTAATAAAATTTAGTCTTAATAAGAGGGAAAGGGAATGAAAAATCCACCACCAAATTATGATCTCGATTAGATGAATATTGGTTGAAAATAGAGACAAAAAATAGGAGGGAAAATGTAAATATTTATAGAGAGCGGTTGAGGTCATCAATCACAAACAAATGTAAAATTAAGGTCCTCAAATCCATCAATAAATGATGATTTAAAATATTGTTAGTTCAACAAAACATAAGATATTAGGATAACAAATTTTTTGTTTTAAAATCTCTTCCCTAATGTTTAAGAAAAAATTTATTCATATAATAAGAGGAAAAAAATATAATTTACAAGTAGGGTTTCATCATTTATATAATTCCTACCAAAAACTCATCTTTCACTCCAAAAGCTAATAAAAATCAAAAAATGTTCTATTTCTCCTAATCGTATAGGGTTCCAAAAATAATTATTTTATAATTCATTTTTCAGACTATTTAAAAAAACTACATTATACAAACCAGGACATCAAGTAGTCAATTGCTATGTGATTCACCCTTGTTACCCTTCGGTAATGGGTTCATGTCCCGTGGCCTTGTCGGACGTGATGTGTTGACACCCGACCTCTGGGTTGTCCTTTTTATAACTATCCAAAAATAATATTATGAAATAATTTAACATTAACAATAGTTTCCAATGTCAAACTTAATTGATTCAAACCTTTATACTTAACCAAAATACTTCTGTCCAAACTCATAGTCCAAAATTTATAATATAAACACAACAAAAATCCTTTTTCCATGTAATAACATGTAAATACCTTCATCATTTATTCTTTTAAAACACTATAACACCTTGAATTACCATAAAACCTTAATTATTACATTCATGTTCCCTTATTCCTTATAAAATACTAGATGTACTCCTTCTACCCAAAAATTTTGTATACTCCAACAATGATGGAATATACAAACCATTAATTAGTTTCAAAGTATTCAATATTATTGAATTTATTTTATCCAAATCAATCATATATTATTCCCAAATCACTACCTTAGTTTTAAGACCATATAATGGTTTACCTTTACTTCAACCATGTATTTCCCAAAACTTTTAACCTGAAACTATGTCACATTATTTGGTACCATTCAATCACAAATGCTTAATAGAATAGTACTGCAATACAATCCTTCTAAACTATATAATAATTATAACATGTACATCATTAATAAAATAATAAAATGAAACTATACTTCAATAAAAACATAAGAAATCTAATCTTCCCTCTTCATCTTCGGTTGTATCATAACATGATTATTATCCAATTGCATTATTTTGGGTATACTCTGATGATTTGGACATTTCTTCATGTAGTGTCCCAACTCATTGCAGATGCATCATTGTACATTTGAAACCTTTTTCATACCCTTGCAATCACATACTTGGTGTCCTTTTTCTCCACACTTATAACAAATTACCAATCACTTCAAGCATTTACCAAGGTTATTATTTCCAAAGTTATCACATATGGTGAAATTGTTCTTTCCTCTCTTCCCTTTATCTATCTGTCTCTCTTTCATCCTTTTCTTCTCTTACATCCCTTCAAATCCATAAGACTCAGAAAATTCTTTACTTATCTTATTAACACATGGTACTATTTTTTCATATGATGAGAATACATGAAAGAATATTTCCCTTTTGAATTTTATCTCAATACCATGAAAGATATGATCATTCTTATTCTTTAGATCATGCGTATTATTGGAATTTTCATTCCTTCTACTAGGCACCATTTCTAAACAATGGAATACACTAGGTTAGTTTATGAATCACAACACATAATTCCAAACTTGAAAAATACCTAACATAAATTGAATTATTGTGCATATAATCTAAAATCATAAAAATATTTTAGTTGAGAATGTATTTACTCCTAAATCTGTCATAATGGTTTGTAATGAAAATGTGAATTATCTTAACCATATCCCCTGTGAGTGTCATAATAAAGAGTACAGAAACACCCATTATCATGTACCAGGATACCCAGGTCATGCCTGAAACTCATTATCAGAGTTTTCACTTCTAGGTATATTTTTACCAGAGCCGCCTCTACCTACTCGTATCCAGACAGGGATGTATTACTTGGAAAATAGAAAAAATCTCTACATTTCCAAAATTATAGGATGTTCTTCTATACTAATCCTCAATGTCTATCTTAGTGTAATGTTCTAATTTTTTTTTTCTAAATATAGTTTCCAAGGTTATTTTTAAACATTCTCTAATACCAACTGTAATTCCCCAACCCCAGAAGCCCAGATTCGTTGAATTATTTTAATACAGGAATCATGTACCGAAGGACCGACCCGTTTTGTAGTCTTGGAAAATAGATTACATACTGGAACATTACATTATATTATAAAATGACAAACAATAATAAAATTGTACCCTTTTGAACACATTCATATCCCTTAGCCTGTCCCTATAGGACAAACATAAAATACTTCTCCACATCCTGGGAAAAATAAAATATAGAAATGGGTGATATAAGATTATCAGTAAGGATAAGAATATAGCAGAAACCTTCATAAATAAGAATAAACATTTATGGAAATGTACAGGACTAAAATAAAATACTTCTAAACATGAACATCAGCATAATATGGAAAATATAAAATCAAATAATACCATTTACTTATTCACATGGATATTCTACTGGTCAAATAATCACATGCAATATCAATAGCCACTTTCATAATGATGTAATGCATAATGCTAAACTTCATAACCACAAAATCAAGGCCTTTTTCCAAGACTTAAAATAGTATTTTTTAAGGCCTTGTGCCAAGGTAGTAGTTTGTCTCATGAGACCTACTGACGCATCGAGGAGCTATAGCGGGTACCACCTATCACTTACTAAGTCCAATTCATACCTCATATGAAAGGGTTTAAACAAAATATAAACATTCGTATTAAAACTGGCATGAAAAATCACAATACATTATCCATAAACCATGAATGGTATAAAAATAACACATCCACAGTCAGCCATATCACAAAACCATCAATAACATATAGAAGAATTATATCATAATAAATCAACCTAGATAAAGAATAATATCATGTACATGATTTTGACATAGTTGAAAATGTTCATTAAAAATCATTGAGAGAAATATCCCTTTTTCATGAAATCATTTAAAAGTCACATAATTTATAAAGGGAGTCATTTTAAAGATATTTTTGAATAAATGTTTCCCATTCCACATTGAATATTTTTAAAGGAATTAAAATTTTAAAACATTCATGTCTATATTAATAAATCCTTAAAACCATTTTGAATACGTGTACATTAATGGGAAAGGTTTAGGAGAATAAATATTTAAATCATTTAAAATGTTGTTTTAGTAAAAAAATCACTTAAAAATAATCCCTTTGAACACTATTTTATGAAATATGGACATATATAATAAATATGTTCCATTAGATACTTACGTAGAATAACCTCGGATAATAAAGAGATTGTGAAAATTAACCATTACCTTGCACTTTCCATTGGTCAAGGGTAATTTTAACCTCAATTATAATGCCCATAATATGTTATTAAATTATATCAAAACCATATTCATATTTATTATATCATACATGATTCATTTATGACTCCATACTACACATTTAAAAATTATTTCCATGTTAAATTAACATTTTGGGTAATAACCGCTTTCGTTATCGTAAGTGTTTTAACATGTTATTCTTGATCATATCATTTAGATCATGATTTAAATTCTTCTAGAATATAAAACATGTTTTATATATCATATATAATTTGAATATAAATATTTATAATATATATATATATGAAATGGAAGACACCGTTTATGGAGACGATATGTCTTACGTACACAGAAATGTTTTTTCCGTTTTCAAATCATATTGAACAGAAATAAGTGAATAATATATATTTAAGTAAAAGAATATAAATATATATATATCCATTAGCATTATTATGTCATATATTACATACATATTAATAATATATATTTTAATAATCATTGTTGAATGGTGAACATGGGAATGAATCTCATCACGTCGTGGAGACGGTAATCCGTACGTAAGCTCTAGCAACAATGTCATCATATTGTTGGAAAATTATATGTAATTGGATGGTATATTATATATACAGAATCATTAACATGTTATATTTATTATTTACATCAGTTAAAATCATTATTATACCCATTCATACAATGAAGTGTTTGAATAACAAACTACACCACGACATAGAGATGGTAAGCCGTACGTACACATATATGGTGACTTATTCATTTGTAGGATGGATAGAAGAACGAATATGGTTGTACCATATTTATAATAATATAATAGTATTTGTAAGATACTGGAGTTATTATTTTAGAATAGAAACAACAAAGAAAAATGGTGTGGAAGAAGAAATGAACTTGAAAGAGGTGATGAAATATTTACCTCTTCTTCAAGTTCTTCCTTTTGATTTCATAAAAAGGCCTCCTTAGGTTCCTTTTATGAACATAGGAAGGCATACAAGATTAATGGAGGAAATTTGGGATGATATTTTTTTTAGGGTTTGGTATAGTCGAAAGGATTTTGAAGTGTGAAATTATGAGAATGGGATGTTCCCTTTTATAAGAGAGGCGAGGGTCACTTTAAGAAAAGCTTGAAATATTATTTTATAATAAAATAATTTACGTTTTTTAATGGCTCAAAAATGAATTATTTATAGGATATGGTGGGGATGGGTCTAAAACCTTTCATCCAATAGGTTTTATATAGGTTTTTTTCATCATATTAACCTTACCTTTTATATTTATCTCTTAGTTAAATAGTTTGACATTTACCATGTCTTTTTGTGTTTTTATATTATATGGTTAATAAACATAATATAACAAGGAAAATGAACCCCATGCGGTTCAATATTAATATATATAACTTTTTCTATGTCCTTTGGCTGAACCGTAGACTTTTAATAATGTTATTTCAATTAATAATAGAGTATTTGTTTTAAAAACTCAATTATGTAGATTTTGACACTATTTAGTATTTGATTATTTTGAGATCCATAAAAACATTATCACTTCCAATAAGATTAATTTAACAAACCCTAACATGTCATATTAACCTATAAATTTCAGAAATTCATCATAAGTCTCAATTTTATATTTATTTGGATATTTATAATATCAATTATTTTGGTATTTCATTAATGAGAATATTACTACATCATCATTGTGTCATAAATAAATTAAATTATTTATGTCTAAAAATTATAAACAAAATAAAATTATGTAGGAAATATTTTTATCTTTCTAATTAATATTTATTGTCAAATTTATATTGTGTGCATCCCTATATACAAAATAGTTTAGTTATTAAACTTTGAATTTAACACTTTTAACTCTTCTTTAAATAAAATAATAATAAATGTCCTAATCTAATCCAAGTTGATCAAAGAGGATCATATATTCTTCTTATGGTTGTTTTTTTTCAAATTACATTTATCCAATAGAATTAGGACATTTGTTAGGGTAATTATAATATATATTTTACCATTTATTATCCAATTTACTTTTAACCACGGTAAAAAAAGTGAAATGTTACTATTTATGAAATTATTTTCATCTTATTGACCCAAATTTTACTTACTAATGTCGAATCTGTCTATCGGAGTTTTTAAATTCATCTCACAGAAGCAGTAAAAAAAATTTTTAGCCAAATTTTCAAATGCTCCTAGGATGTGGGTAAAAGACTGTAAAAAAATCAATAAATATTTATACATCTGATTTTATTATAAAATTAATCCAATAAATTACATTGAACTTATATAGAAATTATATATATATTTAATTAAAATAAATTAAAATGAAATAAATAATTATTTAAATAAAATGTTGGTTTAAAACAATAACGCAGTGTTTTTCGCAAATCATCAAAAATTGAATGTTATTAGAAAAATTCTAAAAATTGACCCTAAGATAATTTTGATATTATGAATTCAAAATTTAATTCTATTTTACCAAATTCAAAACATATAAGTTTCATTAATTAATTTTTAATTAATTCCCATTGTCAAAACCAAATAGCGAGTTTTTAAAAAGAAAAAACTATCAAATGATTGACACGTGTTTATGTCAAATTAAAATTTGAAATAACTTATAATGAAATAAATTGTATTATATGATAAAATTATAATCTAATTATACTTAAAAACCAATAAAATTATAAATTTAACACTATAAACTATTTCTATTAAAAATGTTGTTTTCAATTAAAACATAGTATTTTTAACTGTTCATCAAAATATGAAAGTTATCATAAAATCGCAAAAAAAATTTCCAAACTACTTTTTATATCCCACTTCTATAGATGAATTTAATTTCATTAACTTGAATATATTAAATTGTCAAATATTGGTTTTAAAAAGGGTTCTCCATTAAAATCCCATAGAATTGCATTTTTTTAAAAAATACATCGTTTATCTGAAAAAATGAATTTTGTTTTTATATTATTTATAAGAAACACATAATATAAAAGCTAAAATTATATAGAGTATATAAGATTCAAAATATAGTTAATAATATTCATATCACTTTTTAAATGGCTAGTTTGGTAAGTGGTGGTGCGCTCGAACTCAGTGTTGTGTGTAGCGCAAGCCATTGAATTTCTTTAATGAGATAACATACAATGAAATCACGAGGTCTTACCAATATTCATTTTATCAAGTTTAAAATCTAGGTTATATAAGTCATGTTTAAATAATAATATTAATAGTATATTGTGGTTCCTTAAAACTCAGTGTTCCATATAACAAAAGATATCAAAGAAATTAATTTTTTTTGAATGAAAATTCTTAAAATCTAAATTTAAAAGATATATAATGACTTTATACATGTTTTTAATTTAATATATAAAAATATTATTATTTATAATTTAATATAATATCCTCTTATAACATCGTATCTGCTGTTTGATAATAATATTTCATTATAACCATTATTTCGGATGTTAACTTGTTCATTTTTTTATGAATATTTTGTCATGGATGTTTCAAATATTATGTATTTGATATAATTAAAAAATATCTATAATGATATTAATGCCTTAAATTCCATATACATTCATTTGATACATTGTTATAATAATTATAGAAATTTGGACATGGAAAAAATCATTTCTCTTCATGGAAATAGTAGGTCGTATATATGCATGACTGATGTTATCATTTACATAATGGGTGAAAGGTTAAGAAAGATGAAGATATAATAATTTTATAGAATCAATATCATATAATTATTAAAATATATAAACATTTGTTCATTGTTATCAATATCCATGTGATTCGGTGATGTAAAAAATATTACAACAGTTTGTGAGATGGTAGTCCTCCATACACATGAGTGATGTTTTTGTATCACATTTGATGGACACTGATATGGATAAATATTATTCCCTAAACATAATAATATCTCATTATATGGGAGATTCCATTGTTATTATATTGGAATAAGTAATAGGTAATTTCATATCCTAAAAGATGAATTAAAAATCAATAACTTGTTAATGATAATTACATTCACATAAAAATCCTCGTTAAGATATCTTATTAAGAACCATAGGGTAGGTCATTTACAAAGTCATACATCTCTTTAATTTGAATAAGGATGTTGGGGAGAGATTTTTTCATTTCTTCTTTCAGATAATTGGCTCAATAGGTGTGAAGAATTGATGGTAGGAGGTTCCCATTTATAATGGTGGTGAGTGGCACACTTGAATTTTTTCAATGTTTTAAAATAATTCCAAGTTTATTTCATGAAAAATTTCTTCAAAATGGATCATATTTTACTATTATATGATAAAGGATGAATCCAAACCAACTAGTGTGTTTTCAATAATATATTTTTTTGATTTTGACCCATATTTTTTGGTTCACTATAGTAAGTCCATGATAACGTTGATCTTATTAAATAATTTTTAATATTTTTAAAATTAATTATAATAATATATAATTTTGAAATTTTAAAATAATATAAAATACTTTAATAAATAATATGGATTCAGTTTTATCTAATTTAATTCGTATAATTGGAAGAGTTTAATTTTAAAATACTCCAACAAAACATGTTGAGAAACGGTATTTCCATAAATTCATTTGTCCCGAATATGTTGTTATTATATTAAAAATATGACTATTAATCATCATTATTTGGTTTAAAATCCATAAAATTTTATATATAATTTATATATTTCATTTAAATCATTCATCATTAAATATTATTTTAATTCAATAAAATGGAATGAAATTATACCTTATAAAATTTTTAAAAATATACATTTAACCTCAAAATGATTATTTTATATCAAAAAAATATTAATTATATAAATTATAACAAATTATTATAAATAAAAAAAATTATAGTTAAATACAAAATTTCAAATTCTTCATTTAATCTCTTTTCTAAGGGGAAATATCAAAAATTAAATCAAGGATTATTATTACCAACTATGTTCAAAATTGATATTTATCATATTAAATAATAATAATTTTTTCAATGAAATATTAAAATTTGAATTTTATTTTAGTTTTATCAAAATATATTTTTTAATTACTATAATTTAATTTTGGGTGTCACCTTCTTCTTTCCTTCAAAAATTTTCTCAATGAAATTTTCATGGATATTACATTCAAAAACAATTTGGGTTGTTCTTCTCCCTGCATCCTCTAGTTCTATCATTTCTTTCCCCATTTTATTATTTCATTAAAGTGAATTTACCAGTTGAGTCATATGAATAATCAATAATTTTAATAAAGTGTCAATAATCAGCATGGGCTATTAAAATTAAGATAGATCATGTTCCAATTATATTTCATCATAGGAGAGAAAATATGTTGGGTCTAGCATGTACTTCATTAAAATTGATATATATATATATAAGAGATCATGTAAATTAGAGAGACATGGTGGCATAAGAAATTATTATTATGTGTCTCTTACTCTATCCAATATTTCAAAAGGTTTTATGTACCTGAGGCTCAATTTAAATTTATTATCCAACCTTATAACCCCTTTCTAGGTAGATACTTTCCAGAAAATGGGATCTCCCATATCAAATAAAAAATATTTCCTATAGCTATTGGAATAACAATTTTTCCAAATTTATAGTTTTTAATGTGACTATAGAGAGTCTTTACCTTTATCATTTCCTCGATGATAGATTTTGGTCCAATAAGTTTCCTTACAAAAACTTCATCCCAGCATGTTGTAGAACAACATATCTTCACATATAATGCTTTATACGACATCATTTAATTACTTTAATGGAGTCTGCTTTTATAGTAAAAATTTACCAGATCATAATAAAAATCGAACATACCTTCAGAATCATGTGATCACAATATCATCTTGTATTTTAGTTTTATAATAGTCCTTTCAGACTCTGTATTAGTCCAGTGATGATATGTGGTGCTAAATTGAATCTCTGTATATAGAGCCTTCTTAAAATTTTCTCCATAATTCCAATGTAAATTGTGGATCATGATTAGATACAATTGAAAAATGTGCACCCTGAAGTCTTAAAACGTCATTAATATAGATTTTTTCAAGGATAATAAGTGGTAATTCTTCTTTTATTGCATGAAAATGTGTAGATTGGGTTAAGTGATCAACAATGAATGATATTGCATCGTTATTTATTCATGTATTTTGTAATCAGGTGAGAAATATCGTAGTAATTTCATCCAATATCGATATAGATATATGTAGAGGTTTCTTGACTCTTATAGGTTATTATCTCACGCATTTCACTTTTTAAAAAACCATTAATCTTGAAATATAATCCTGAATTTCTTGCTTTATATTATCTGAACAGAAATGAACCTTAAAATGAAAATACATATTATTTCTAGAGATATTCAATATAAGAGAATAATCCATGAATTTCGTTTTTAGATTATGTATAAATGCAACATTAATAGTATTTACATATTTTAGAACACAAAGTTCATAAAAGAAGTATTTCAATTTCCCATAATTAAGAACATTAATTTTTTTTTCGAAATTCTCATTATATGGTTGAGAAAATTTTCACTTATCAAATAAATATGCTATAGAAATAATTTGAAAATTTAATGATTTTCTTCTTCTATTATAATTACTTTATATTTATTTAATACATATATAAACATGAGATAGTTTTCAATCCAGATTTTGCTGAGTCCTCCATGATTAATCCATATCAATGAATCTTCTATGTTATTTATCTCCCCTAGTGGTAGTGTTGTAGGGACCTAGTTTTTTACAATAAGGAATTGAAATATCTTTGAATATTATTCCAGTGCTATGAGCGGAGACGGTGTACGATTCTGAGGCCCAGTGTACCCGAAATTAATTTTATAAAAATTTTAAAGTGTTTTTATAATATGCACATGTCCGAAATAGTAAATATGTTAAATGGTAGATCAGATAAGAAATCTGAGGTCGTGGTTTAGTTCATGACAGAGTGTTTCCCCTAGGCGAGACATAAAATGAGTTGGTGCAGGGAGTTCAAATAACTCAGACATTGGTAGTGTGTTAAATGGATGAATTAAATTATTAATTTATTCATTTAATAGTTCAAACCCAAATAACTCATAGATGGAGGGTTGGATGAGAAATCTAAAACCACCGTTGAGTTTAGAAAGTTGGTTTTATACATGGAAGGGTATATCCTTTTTCAGGATTCGTAGATTGGCTTATGTTCCATCGTAGGAGAATAATTAAACAATTAAACAATTATTTATTAAATAATTTGATTAATAACCTAAACCTAATTTAAGGTTATAAATACTTTTTTGGAGGATTTCTCTCATAACTGTGTTATCAAAAATGAAAACAAACCATCTTCTTTTCCTCTTATCCCCATTTACGAACAACGAATAAAGAATGACAAGACTTCGTATCCATGAGTATCAAAGTGCGATATGGGAAATGGATCTAGATGAATGTGTTCTTCAACAACGGTTGATCCAATAACTAGGCATGACTCGTTCATGGTGTTCTTATACCTTGAATTAAACATTGAGCATGTTGTATGTCAATCCTTCAACCCCTACCCCTTATTTATAAACAATGCATTAGACTATGAATCAGATTTACTATTTTATATAATTTTTATAATCCTGGTGAAAAATATGGATCACCATCCCAGAAAAAATGGCTGAAGATGTTCAAAAACTTTTATTTTGATTAATTTATCCACTATTCTTCTTCGCGATCATCACCATGGAATCCACCCAGATCCCGATTCGACAATTTCCGGGCATCCCGGGATAGATAAGGTGCCCAGATTCAAGGTGGATCGAAGAAAAGAAGGCTAAATCGTGAGAAAAGACTGATGATGCATAGATCATCAGCCGATGATTGCAGATCTGTGTTTTTTTCTTTTCTTCTAGGAATGGGATTTCGGTGGCTCACTGAAGGTGAGGAGGTGCACAGTTCAGGCGTGGCCGGTGTGGCGGAGCAGGATGGCAGTACGACGTGGCTACAGGAGGTCCGACTATAAGAAGGTGTGGGGGCCACTCCCAATATGGGGTGGCATTTTCAGCGGATGAGATCCAGTCGACAATAGATTTCCTTGGACGACAACAAACCTGGTGCAGGTTGCTTCGGTTGGCAGCTGACTTCATTGACATACAACAAGTGATCGTGGAAGATTTCAAGGGTTGTTGAACCAACACGTGGACAACCTTGTTGTTGATTCCCGTTGTAACAGTATTGAATCCCTTATGTAATGTGTGTAATCCTTGTGTGTTGTAATCCTCCGTCGAGAACCGGAGAGACATGAATAGAGGAAGAGCCCATGTTTCTCCCGTGGATGTAGGTAACTCGCCGAACCACGTAAAAATTGTGTGTTCCTCCATTCTTTCTCCTGTTTTGTGTGTTTGAGGTACCATGCACCTCCGATGCACCCCAACAAGTGGTATTAGTGGCGAGTCGGAGCGAACATAGGTGAGACGCCGAGGAGACGTCGATTTTTCCGGTGGCCGGAAAATTGAAAGTGGTCGAAATATTTTTTCAATTCCATATCTGTGAAGAGGATATCGATACAATTCCAACGGTGCAAACGGCGATAAAAACGGAGTTGAAACGAGCCTGGTAATCTCGGTCAATATTTGGTCAAACTCGCGGGTGAACAGTACCCCAGTGCCAGAGAAGACGGCACAGTTCACGCCACTGGCACTATTCCGGAGAGATTCCGGAAGTAATTCTGGTGTGCCCCGTCAGCGCCATGTCAGCGAGCGATCTGGACGGTTGAACGTGTATTGACCACATCATGGTAAATTGGTGTCCAATTTCGGCGATCCAGGAGTCGATTCCGACTATTTCGACCGTTCTGGACGCATCCGTATGGTTAGTTTTTTAAATTTCTCACTCTATCAGGTCGTTTTGAGAAGGGTGAGACATCGATGGTAGTGATCGCATTTTGCGACAACGACGATGACGGGTGGCGGGGCACTACCAAGATTTGATATCGAGACGTTCAGTGGTCAAAATAATTTTGACTTGTGGCAAAGAACGGTGACAGATCTTTTGGTGCAGCAGGGCATGATCAGACCGTTGATCAGAGAAAAGCCCGAGATAACTAGTGCCGATGATTGGGAAGAACTCAAGATGCGGGTTGTCAGCACAATTCGACTATATTTGGTGAATGAGGTAAAGTATTCAGTGTTGTACAAGATATCACTGAAGTAGATCTGGAAGAAGTTGGAGAAGCGATATATGGTGACGTCGCTGACCAACAAGTTGTTCTTAAAGAAGAAACTGTACCAGTTGCGAATGGACGAGGGGAAAAATCTGTTGGATCACACCAACGAATTCAACAAGATCCTGACACAGTTATTGGAACTCGGTGTGAAGGTTGGAGAGGAAGACAATGCACTTTTTCTTTTGTCATCACTACCAAGCTCATTTGATGGCCTTGTGACTGCATTTCTCGTGGGGAAGGAGACATTGAAGTTAGACGAGGTGATGGTGTCACATCAAGATTCCGAGGCATTCTGAAGACCTGTGATGCATTCAGGCAAGCAAATCATGGTGATGTGGGATGGTCAGCCCAAGAGGAGCTGACATTGACAGTCAAGAGGTAATGAATGGAGGCCAAAATCCAGGGGGCACGATCCTAGAGAAATCACGTGTTTTTTGTGCGAGAAGAAGGGTCACTATAAAAGTGAATTTAGAGAGACCAATAAGTACTTTGCTGGGAAGAAGAAAGTTGAAGATGAGGTTGTGAACATCACAGGATTATCAGACGATGATGAAATCTGCATGACAATGGGAATCATGCACTCAGATGAGCGAGTTGAATGGGAAGAAGTGCAGTGTCATTACTGCAAACGAAATGGGAACATGAAGCAGTAATGTAGTTTTCTAAGAAGGAAGAATGAGCGGGCTCAAAATCCAAAGGAAGATGGTTGGGTTCTGGATTCGGGGAGCTCATCACACATATGTTCGACGAGAGGTACAATTGATACTTTTCAGTAGGTGTGAGACTCGGTGAGACTTGGTGATGGGTTAACATGCGAGGTTCTAGGAGCCGTGATAGTGAAATTGAAGACACATGATGGAGGAGTTCGTAAACTGGCTAACGTGAAATTAGTTCCAAGGATGAGGCAGAACATGATATCATTAAGTAGGCTTGATGCGAAAGAGTTCAAGATTTCCATAGCAGGGGGAGTGTTTGAAGTCTCACGCTGGGATGCAGTGAAGTTTAATGGGATGGAGTATCATGGGATGTATCATTTTATGGGGACCGCAGTCATCCCGGGATCGAGTGAAGATGGTGGAAGTTCCACATCATCTGGCGCGAAGACGCGTGTTCGATTTGCTGATGATGTTTTCAACACGTGTAAGTAGACTGTATGTCAAATTTCTACCCCAAATTGGTCGTGAGGGGGAGATTTGTGGGGGCCACTCCAAATATGGGGTGGAATTTTCTGCAGAGGATATCCTGTCGGCAATAGATTTTTTTGGACGACAATAAACCTGGTGCAGGTTTCATCAGTTGGCAGCTGACTTTGTTGACGTACAACAAGTGATCGTGGAAGATTTATAGGGTTGTTGAGCTAACACTTGGACAGACTTGTTGTTGATTCCCTTTATAACGGTATTGAATCCATTGTGTAATGGGTGTAATCATTGTGTTCTATAATCCTCCGTCGAGAAACGAAGAGGCGTGAATAGAGGAAGAGCCCTTGTTTCTCCCGTGGATGTGGCAACTAACAGAACAGTGTAAAAATTGTGTGTTGCTCTGTTCTTGCTCTTGTTTTGTGTGTTTGAGGTACCACGCACCTCCGCTGCACCCCAACAGAAGGAAGGTTGCCACACGGTGGTCTGGTGAGGGCATCAGATGGCAGTAGGAAGAGACTACAGTGATGGTCTGGGGTTCAGCGGCCCATGGTGTACAGGTGTAGATAGAAGCTCCATGTTGTGGCGCAATAAGGGGGTTCAGCAAGGGTTGGGCACGAGGCAGCCTGAGAGGCTGGCGGTGGGCTTTGCTAGAGGTGGCGGATCTTGTGGACAAGGGGGTGGCTGCGTTGGGAATTCTGGGGAAGGGAGTGAAAAACCTAGAGAAAAATTGGGCATAAAGAAATTAAAAACAAAAAAATAAAAATAAAAATAAATAATATAATATAATAATTAATTTTTTAAACCCCTATACCTCTAATTTGGGGAGTCCGATTCACGTTTCGTTAGTGCCAGCATTATCCCGGTTGCGATACAGTCATTATAAGTCTATTTAATGAAATTTTCTTCGCCCTACAACCTTTCCCCACGAAATGCTGTGAAATTAATGATTTAATATTACTATTAAATTTTCAACTCGCCATAACTCTTGCGTACGCCATCTGATGGACGTGTTGTCTATGGGAGTGTGTTCCAGTTTTCAAGACAGAATATGGATGACTTCATCGAGTTGTGCATTGGGTATAATAAATGTCCAAATAATAATAATATTTTAGTATTATTAATGCTTTGAACGGCCATAATTTTTGATTGATACGTCCAATCGACATGCCATCAGTGGCGTTGTGATCATGATATCGAGGTGGATCATTTGACACCCAATTCGGATATTTATGTGGAGGTTGATGTGTGGGCCCCATGATACTCGGTTTGTACATGTTGTTGTGAAACACAAAGTTTTTACCAGGTACCCGTTTTGGATGAATGATTAGTTTACCTCAATCGTTTTTTCATGAGGATCACAATGGTGAAATCCATAAAAAAAATTTAATCACCGAGACATGGGCCCCATAGGACACCTCTTGATTGTATTATAGAAACATATGATTTATTCATCAGATGTCTATTTATGGATAATATGTAGATGATCATTCTTGTTAATTTTTAAGGATCACAACTGTGTGATCAATTGGAATTTGTGGTGCCTTGTTCGTAATCTCATTAAATGTGGAAACACGAAATGAATATAAATGGAAGAACCTTTTGACATGTTTGACAAGAACCCACAACTTGGGTCATCTTAGACTCTTGTGAGAGTTGAAAAGATGTATGAATAGATATTTCAAATGTTCTGGGTGTGACGCCTATCTAGGGTGTAACCCCACGACTATAGTGGCATCCTTTCTGAGATGTACCATATAGCAGGGATGGCCAATGTTCTATACTTCATGCTGAGAGGTGCAATTCAGCAAGGATGATCAATATTCCTCAGTGACTGCCCATGAATTACCGGGTCTACACTCCCACCGGGCCAGGCAGTGTAGTCCCCAAAGAGATACTGGGCTGACCCAAAGTTTATTCCCCAAGGAGATACCAAGCTGTCCCGAAGCGCTGTCTCTGAGGAAATATCATGCTAACCTACACCATAGTCCCTGCCGAGATACAAGGATGACCCAAAACATACTCCTTGATGAGATACTGTTCTGGCCCAGTGTATAGTCTCTGAGGAGATATCGTGTTGACCCTCCCGGCATGTTAGTTTGCATAGTCCCCGATGGGTCATAGAAGACCTTTGACTGTGCGGGATGGTGGGGAGGCATGGTTTGAATTAGAATTGGACTCATGAGAAAGAGGGGATCTTTCCCCTCCGATAAGCATCCTTGTGAGATGACCTAAAACCCTGTGGGCATGTTAGTGCTTTCCAAAGTGAATAGTATCGAGGGTAATGATTTCGAACCCATTGGCTTCAGCTTCCTGGTATTATATGTTGAGTTTTTGGGATTTGAATACGTCTTTACATGGAACTATTTTCTACTCACATTCTTAGGATGTTCTATGAGATAAATATCCCTTTTCTCCCTAGTTTGGGTTACATTGAATCACCATATCTAATTTTTGGTGGAGTAGAACTCTTTTTAATATACCTTGCTCCCATATTGTTTTCTTCCAGTGGTATCTCTTAATATTTCCCCCTTCACCTTTTTTTTGATTCCATACAAGGTATCTATATACACACCCCTACATGGGTTTCACCGAACATGTTTCATGTATTTTGTAGACAACAGACATGTTGAGCATGATTTCAGAAAATTTTAGGGATACAGACAACATAGACCATGTTTAGTGGTTAAATTTTCTATACAAGAGTAGGGATCTTTTACTTGTAACCCCTTTTCAGTTTCCTTTATGTTGAGATGTGTTTCCGGTTTGGGTGTGTGTGTTTTCCATTTTACATTTCAAATTACACTACCATACACATTATTCTCACTACTACAAAAATGGGAAAGGGAAGTGTTACCCCATTGTCAGCGCTAAAAAAAGTGATCATAAAGGGGCTCTTTTATGAGCGCTAAAAAAGCACTGAGAAAGGATATCAGTGCTTTTTCTAGCGCTGATAAACGCCCCCCTTTATCAGCACTTTTTTAGGAGCGCTTATAAAGGGGGGATTTATCATCTCTTTTTCCAACCGGTGATAAATTTTATGTTTCAAAAAAATCATAAAAAATAACTAATTGTTATATAAGTATATTTATATTGATATAAATATAATATAAATTTTTTAAATATGTTTTACATACGTATAAATATACTGTTAAATTTAATATATAATAAATTTAGTGGAAATAGATTTAAAATATTTTAAAAAGTATTATTAATTAATAATTTGATAATTATTATCGATAAAAAATAATTTAATAACAATTTGAAGACCCAAAAAATCAAAAACAATTAATAAAAGATCTAAAATAAGTTGAAAATGTATCTCAAACTTCAAACAACAATAATTTTTGATCCAGGTGTCTATTTGAGCTCTACAGCATATCAAATTGAAGCCTGCGACGAGCTCTACGTGACGGTGACTAATGAAAAGCTTCTGTTATATTTTTGATGCCAAAAAATTCCCAGAAGGCCTCTAAAAGTGAGTTTTTACTCGGGATCCACCGATTTATTAACATTCAAACATGTATAGCATCTAATCCGGATGTCTGTTCGCCCTGTACCACATATCATATCTAATATTTTTTCGTTTTATTCTATTTGACTTGTTGTGGAGTTGAAACAGGCTTATGGATTATAAGTTATGATCGTTTTAACATTCTATGGCTTTTCAAATACACATATATATGTATTTATTCGTAAATATCTATGTTTCTATGTGTGCCTGTGTCTGTGCGTGCGTGTGTTGTATATTTTTATATATTTATTTATTTATTTAATTATAAAAACACATAAAAACATATTTCATAAATGTATTTAAAAATAATCTTATAAGTATATATTAATATATAAATATATATAAGGATAGAAAATTATAACAAAAAATATATATATAAGTAAATATATATATATATATATATATTAATATACGAATGAATATATATATACTAATATATGAATAAATATATTTATATTAATATGAATCTATATCAATATATGAATAAATATAACTATGTATATATATATATATAAATAGATATGTCATCAAATAGAGAAAAAACTAAAATAGCTTAGTGGTAAAGGTGCAACCGCAAAAGGGAAAGGTTGCGGGTTCATGTTCGGGTGGAAGCAAAGGGGTGTGTGCATGTGAGGATGCGAGGGAAGGGAAACGTGCGGGGGAGACCACCTAGCGCTGATACGGGGGGGGGGAGCGCTGTTAAAGCTCTCCCCGCATTATTTAAATCTTTTTTATTTTGTTTTAATTTTTTTCCCTTTTATCAGCGCTTTTTAAAAGCACTGCTAAAGAGACCTTTATCAGCTCTATTCGAAGCGCTGATAAAAGGGACCCTCCTATATTAGTGATGAGCTTTACAACACTTTTTTAGCTCTGTTAAAACCCATTTTGAGCGCTGATATAAGCCATTTTTGTAGTAGTGTCTGTCTAGGGGATCAGGAATGTTCATTTTATTTATAGCAGTTTCATCTATTATTTCATTTCCCTATGAAATTTCATGACGATTTGGATGCATGTGTGTTTATATGTGTTTATCAAAGGTCCACCTCAAGTTGATATGCCTTTGGTGCTAGTCGCTAACTCCTATGATCTGGAGGCGGGCTTTGGGTAGTTTTTGCTCGAGCCCAGGTAGGGAAAGGTTATGACAATATGGTATCAGATGATGTTCATTCCTTGGGATGTATTTCAAATGTTACCCCTTAAAGGATTGGTTGGGATTAGGTTAGTGATTTTTAATTGTCTCAAGAGCGGGTCTCTTTCTATGGTGTCCAGTGTTTGTGTGGTGGCTGGTATAGCCATTCTCTAGGATCCTGATTACCAACTTGTCAACATGACACTGTTAGAAAATGGTTACAGGGAACAATGATACATGAATCATATAGGATTTGAGTCCTTGAATGTACTTCATGAGTCATCTCGCCACTATGTATTAGATATATATATATATATATATGCTCATCTAACCATGGTACACCTTGATCATTTTCAGGATGCCTCCACGACAACAACCATCCAGGATTCCAGCTCCAGTTTGTGACAATGACTGATGAGCGATTATTCCTCAGTTTAGGTCCAATAGTGCCACCCCCATCCTCTAGGTGGGTAGGTAGCAACACATCCACACATCAAGTAACATTCGGTACTAGAAAGACAGGTTGAGGTTGTGTGCCGATTGAGTGCACATCAAGGGTTTCAGTGACAGTAACCACTGCAGTTCCTTGGTGATCATAATCCCTAGGTGGCAGAGGATTGGCTAGAGTTATTATTCTACATTTTCGGGATGTTTTGGGAAACAACAGATCAGAGAGTGAATTTGGTAGCTAGCCTCTTCCATAGAGAAGCTAGGGGTTGGTGGAGAATTGTTACCCCGATAGGTGATAAGGTGACCCTCACGTGGGATGAGTTTCACCATCTATTTCATGAGGAGCACTAACCCTATAGTTTTCACTATGTTCGGATCTAGTAGCCTCATGAATTGTAGTAGGTAGGTATGACGGTGGCAGAGTATGTAGCAAGGTTTACTGATCTTACCTGCTACTCCCAGGATATGGTCAATGGAGGCTACTTCCAGGCACAGAAGTTCGAGTAGGGGATCCACAGAGATATCTAAGCTGGAGTAGTATCAATATGTATCCCCACATTTAATAGGGTGTTACAATGAAAAATTGTGAAAAATTGATTCTTAGAAGAGTGATTATAGGTATCTAGAATTGGTGGTAGGTGCGATATGGCTGAGTCTTCTTCAGCATCCAGGCTCCAGAGATCTCGGGATAAGAGACCCATCTGTGAGTGGATAGAGGGGCATGGTAGTGCAGGTCAGAGACAGAGAAAATCCCATGGGAAGCCTGGGGAGGTCCTATGTTATACCTAAAATGAATATGGTCACATGTCTCGGGACTACTCGACTAGGCATACCGAGCATCCTAGGCAGGCAGCAGCTGAAAAACCATGGTAGAGGCAACACTGTGACCAGGGGTCTCCAAGGCGGGGATATGGATTTCCCCAAGGAGGTAGAGCCGAAAGGGAAGTGAGAGGAGCTGCAGGTGGGGGACAATGATATGAATTACTCCCACCACCAACATCAGGCGGCCCACATTAGGCTCAAGGAGCTAGTGGTTGGGGCCGCAGATAGCCACATGCTATAGATTTTCATGATCTATTGTCACATTGGATCATACAAGGTACAATTTTTGTTTACTCTACTCATTCCTTAGTACTAGTAGACACATGTTATAGCCACTTGTTTTTTCGCACCACTCTGTGTGAGAGACGGATATCTCATTAGAGAAACTATCACATCAACTACACCGTGAGGTTCCTATTGGAAATGATTCCTCAATATATTCCATCTATGAGAAGTGAAGCATGTCGCGATTGAGGAGATTCGTACATGTTCCTAAAACCACTAGAAACTATTGAAAACATTATGTGAGTATACCATCCATTTGTATCATATGAATTGGCAGAAAAAAACATATAGGATTCCATAGAAGTGGGAGAGCCAGGTGAAGACTCATTTTTCTGATTTTTTGTTTAGGTTTTCATTCTAGGGATGAATATTCTGAAGGAGGGAATGATGTAGATACTCGGTTTTTGACTAATAAGACATTGAAATATTTCTAAATATAATTCCAATGTTTGGTGCTGAGATGGTGAGCAATTTCGAGGGCCGATGTGTCTGGAATTTATTTTATAATAATTTTGAACTATTTTTATACCACGCACATGTTGGAAATAGGATATCTCTTAAATGGGAGCTCAAATAAGAAATATGATGCCACAATTGGGTCTGGAATGAGGTGCCTCCTCTATGTGCGACATAAAATGAGTCGGTGTAGGACGTTCAGACCCCTCTCTTATTAGAATTGTCTTATATAGATGAAATATATTATTAATTTATTAATTTAATATCTTGAACACGAATAAATCATGTATGAGTGGTAAGATGAGAAAAATTATACCACAATTGAGTTTAGAACATAGATTTTACCCATGGCAGGGAATAACCATGGTTGGCATCAGATGTTCAATTTATGTACAATCGTGGATGAATAATTGAATATTTATATTATTATTTATTTAATTATTAGATAAATATCATAAAACTAATTTGTGAGTATAAATTCATTTTTAAATTATTCCTCTCACAATTTTGTTTTCACTAATGATGAAAAAAAATATTCATCTCCACTCCTCCCCATTGATGAAAAATAGAGAAGAATGATGAGACTTTGGATATAGGAGGATCGAAGTGCGACGAGCATAACAGATATCGACGAACACATTCTTCACTAATGATTGATCTAATCTATAGGTTGGACTCACTTGTGGTGTTCTAATGCCCTGAATTAATCATTGATAATTTTTTTTTTCAATCCATCAACCTGTATTACTTTCTTCCAAACTCTGCATGAGGCTATGAATGAGATTTACTATTGTATAACATTTTTTCTAACCACGGTGACAAATCGTGATCGCCTGCCAAGAAGGATTAGACTAAGATGATCAAAAACGTTTTTTGATGCCTTTATCAACTATTTTTGTTCTCAATCATCCCATGGAATCGAACCTCGATATCAATTTGACAATTTCTGGGCATCACAAGAAAGATCATGTCCCCGAATTGAAGGAGGATCAATGAAACGATGACGAAATTGGGAGAAAAGACTAGTGATTCATATATTGTCACATGATGATTGTAGATAAATGTTCATTAACTCATTTATACTTGGAATTGGAATTCATTGTCTCATTGATGGTGCGTTAGTGCATTTTTTAGGTGATGCCAATTCGGTGAAGCAGGACGATGGTCCGGCATGGCTCCAGCCAATCCATCGACCAGCAGGATGGTGGCCAGATAGTGGTCTATCGAGGGCGTCAGGTAGATGCAGACCGAGGTGGTGGCAGTAGTCTGTGGCGCAGCATCCCGTGGTGGAAAGGTGGAGGCAGAAACTAACTATGGCATGATGACCCAGTAGTGAGGCAGGTGGTGGCTCAAGGTAGTGGTGTAGGCAGACGGTGTAGAGGCGGTTGGTTGTGAGGTGTCAAAAGGAGTCTAGCAGCAGGAGTGGCCTAAGTCGGCAGATCCGCCAGACTAGAGGGCGGTCTCATGAATAAAAAGAGGTAAGGGGGGTAAATCGTAGAGAAAAAATGGGGATAATGAAATAAAAAATGAAAAAAAATAAAATTAAAACAAATTATATAATTATTTTTTTATTTGTTTTGAACACCCATAGCTCCAATTTGGGGAGTCCAATTCACACGTCGTTAGTCGCAACTTTACCCCAGTTGTGATATGATAATTTTAAGCCAATTTCATCAATTTTTCACCATCCTGTGACCTGGTCCATTGAAACGCCGTAAAATAAAATATTTAATATTGTTATTAAATCATTGACTCGATATAACTTCTGCGTATGACGCCCGATGGACATTCCTTATGGGGCAGCGCAGCCTCGTCTTCAAGACTTACATTTCAAAACTGAATATGGATTCCTTCACCATGTAGTGGATTGGGTCAATGAAATGTCCAAATAATAATATTATCATATTTTCATTAAATCATTGACCCACCGTAATTTCTACATACTATGTCCAATCGACATTCCATCAGTGACGTTGTGGTCCTGATATCATGGAGGATCCATTGAATTTTTTTTATGTTTATGTTGAGGTTCAGGTATGGGCCCCATGAGGCCCAGTTCAAACGTGTTGCGGTGAAACATAGATTTTTCACCTGGTACCCATTTTTGATGAATGAGTAGTCTATCTCATGCATTTTTTCGTGAGGATCACACTGGTGAAATCCCTATATTTTGTTTCATGGAGAAGGAATGGTCCCCATGGGATTCCTCTCAAGTGTATTACAACTATATAATACTTTTACATCAGATGTCTTTTTTGGGAAAATATATAGTCGATCTATCATTTTTTTGGAAGGATCCCAATAGTGTGATCAGTCTGAATGTGTGGAGCCTTGTTCATGTTCTCATTAAGTGCGAAATATGAATAAAATACCGATGGAAGATCCTTTTGATTTGTTTCAAAATAAATCATGTATTGGGTTAGAATAGACTCTCATGAGAGTGGAAAAGTTGTTTGAATAGATGTGTTCAAATGTTCAGGGTGTTACACCTCTCTGGGGAGGCACCTGATGACTCTAGTGGAGTGATTTATGATAGGTACCATCCATCATGGATGGTTAGTGTTCCTTAGTGCTTTATATGTGGTTCTATCTAGCAGGGATGGAATGTGTTCCTCTGTGCTTTCGAAGAGTTAACATCCAAAAGGGATGGCCAGTGCAATACCGGGCCGACCCTCCTACCGAGTCAGGTATCACAGTCCCCGAGGAGATACCGAGCTAACCCGGAGCGTAGTCCCCAAGGAGATGTCAGGCCTACCCAACCGCTAGACCGATAGAGTAGTTCTTATGGAGGTGTCGGGATAACCCATATCATTGTCCTAGAGGAGATACCAATCTGACCCAGAGTGTAGTCCCTGAGGTGATACCGGATTGACCGAGAGCGTAGTCCTCGAGGAGATACTGGGATTACCCATAGCATAGTCCCTAATGAGATACAGGTCTGACCCATAGTATAGACCTCAAGGAGATATCATGATGACCCTCCCAGTGGGTCGGGTAGTGTAGTCCTCGTTGGTTCAAAGATGACACTCGACTATGCGGCACAGTGGCGATGCATTCATTGAATAAACATAGGACTCACGAGAAGGAGGGGTTCTTTCCAAACCGAGATGTATCCTTGTGATACGACTTAAAACCATGATCGAGAGTCAGTGATGTCCAAAGTGGATAGTATTGCGGTGCGAGGATTTGGGCCTTTTTGACTTCGGCTTCCTTGGAAGATTTGTTAAGGTGTTGGGAATTCTAGATGTATTTACTTGGAATTATCATCTACTCAATTTCTTTGGGTGATCTGTGAGATGGATAACCCCTTACTCCCCCTTTTTGGTTTCTTTGAATGAGTATATATATTTTTGGGTGGAGTTGCACTCTTTTTTCGTACCGTGGTCCCACACTGTTTCTTTCTAGTTGTATCTCATACTGTTCCCCCCTTCACCTTTCTTGGGTTTCCTACATGGTATGTATATACTCACACCAGCATGGGCCTATCCCCACACTTTTTGTATATTTTTTGGATTAATGATAGTTCAATCATGATTTCATAGGATCTTAGGGATAGAGACTGCATAGACTGTGTATGGTGGTCTGAGATGGGATACATGAGTTGCGCTCTATTGCTTGTTACTCCATTTCTTTTTCTATCAGGTTGGGACATGTTTCTGGTTTTTGTGTGTGCATTTTCCCTTTTTACATTCCATTATACACTACTTTACCCATTGTACTATCATGAGGATCAAGCATGTTCGTTTTATTTATAACAGTTGTGCCTTTTTTTATTTTCCCAATGAACTTTTTCATTGAGTTGGATGGGTGTGTGTGTACAGGTGTTTAGGCAAGGGAATCCCCATGTTGTTATGCCTTTGGTGTTATTCGCAAACCCCTGAACTATAGAGGGGAGCATGGGGTAGTTTCAGCTCGAGTCTTACTAGGGTCGGGTCATGAAAAGTGTATTTGGAAACCATAATCATTGAGTTCCTCTATCCATTGTATATTCTTGATGTTGATATCATTATATAAAGAGATTAATTTTTTGATCTTATGGTCAGATTATATCTCAGAATATTCCACATAGTGAATATATATATATATATCAAAAAAGAAAATTTTATGGTTTCCACCTCAAGATCATGATTTGGATAGTTTTTTTTTCATATGCCTTTAACATCCTTGATTCCTAGTCACTAAAATTTTCATTATGCATAAGGACATAACTAGGTCCCTTCTTCAATGAATAACTACATATCACAAATTGTTTATTTCATGATGGTATAGTAAAAAATAAATCATTGACCAATAAACTATTCACTTCTTGATAGTATTTTTCAGATTATTTTTTCCACTTGAACTTTATTATATTACATGAAATATCTGTTAATGGGTTAGCCAATCAAGAAATGGATTTATCAAGTCACTGTAGTATCATATCTAACCAATGTAACTAAATAAATTATTTATGTTCATTGGTGTTGTAATTTATTTTTATACCTTTTTCTGTGAGGAGAAACTTATATTCCATCCTTAGTGGCAATATGAGCATGAAAATAAACTTTCTAAATACATAATTCACAGTTGCAATATTTAAAAACTATCTATTTTCTTCTAAGAGACTCTGAAATTATATATAAGTTATTTTTACAATTCTCATAACATATAGAATACACTATGATATCATAAAAAAATACTACATAATTGTTTTGAATATATTATTTTAATATAGTTTTCATTATATAAATAAGAGCATTGGGTGAAATAGTCAATCAAAATGGAATTACTATAAATTTGTAATGTCAATACCTTGTCTGGAATGTTGTATTCAAATTATCTTTCTTCTTTTCTCCCAATATATGATACCCAAGATGTAGATAAATATTTTGAAAATATCTAGCTCAAAAAAATTCTTCAAATAATTCATCAATGTGAGGTAGGGGATACATATTCTTTATCATAAAATCATTTTTTTCTATATAATGAACACACAGTTTCATAGATCCATATTTTGTCTCAGAGAAAAGAACTGTGGATCCATAATGTGAAACCCTATGGGGAATTACTCACTTATTACATTACTCAAATATTATTTTATTCAATTACACTACTTCCAAAGTGGCCATTTTATAGGGATTATTTGATATTGGTCATTGAACAGGGTATAAAATCAATGGGATGCTAAACTTCATTCTTAGGTGTATCTATGGGTAATTCCTCTATAAATACATCAATGTATTCCTATAAAATATTAATATTATCAATGTGAAGAATACTTTTTCAATATGTAAATTTTTTTCCTTCTTTTCCATGTATTACATTCCGAAGAGCTGTTGGGGTGGATCTAGAAACATCCCGGATTATTACGTATCTAATATAAAGATAATAAATTCCATATCTTCATCAAAAATACTATATTCATTGACCTTGAAATAATGTTTCATTTTAATATAAAATTTTATCCATACCATGGATAATATCAATTTTATCAATATGTATAATAATAACATTGGAAGACAGGGCATCTTTATGTGTCATATTGTTAATTTCCGAACACATCCATGTAATATAGAGATTTCCACCCAGAGTTTTGACTAACAACTCTATTCTTATGGTTGTATGTAAATACATAACATTCATTAAAAAAAATAGATGATATAAAATAATATTAAGATACATAATCAAATACAACATTATAAAAATATTAGACTACGATTAATGAAACTTCCACTACACTTCTAAGAACTTCAACCACCATTGTAGTGATCTCAAAGTCATGGAAATCTCCCCTTGGCCTCTTATATTGTAGATTACCATGATCCTTTGGTTATTTGTTTAAATAATGACTCCTTTAGTTATAATTAAATCATAGGATAATAGATTACTATTTAATTCCTTTGAATTCACCACCCAGATGACCCTTAACTATACACATGTAAAAAACTCAAATATCCATCAAGCATTTCCTAGGATGACAATTTTGAAAATTTTCACCTAATGGAAATTACGATAAAATTTGGTTCTTTCACGAGTTACATTTTTCTTGGATTTTATCCTACCCCTTATTCTATTTATTTCCCTTGAATATAGAGTATCAAGAAAGTTCCTTATATGTTTTGATGGTGTAAAAAAAATTTCACCGTATGATGAAAATATGTGAGTAAATATTTCCCTTTGTATACTTGGATTAATCCATTAAAATAAGAGGTCAATAATGAATTATATATTATATATGTAGTTTATAACATAGAAAAATAGTATTAAAAATGTATCCTTATACTCTACAATGGGTTCTCCTTCATTTTTCACTAATATGGGGAAAATTATCTTCATTTTATTTCATTTATCGTGACAGAAATATTTTTCAAATAATGCATCTTTAAAATATCTCTATTTTAGGGCTTTATTTCATCTTACTCTTTACTATTCTGTATGAACATATTCCATTATTCAGATTCACTTTTTAGAAAGTATATTTTTAATATAACTATTTCTTTATCATCACACTCTAAGCCAAGAAATATATTTTCGAGGGACTTAGTGCATTTACCATCATAAATGGATTAGTAGTTCCACAAAATGATGTTGAATACTATAACATTAAATAATCCAATATAATTGTATCATGTCATGGAAAATCATGGTTAATTATTAAATTATTCTAGATAGAAACAATTTCTAGTAAATTAAATTTAATAAAAAATTTTATAAAATTATAAATTATAAATTTTAATATATAATTATAGATCTTGTGTAACACTGGACATAAATTGAAATTAAATTCATTATTAACCATGGATTTATGAACATTTTTTCTTTGGGAATATATGTATGCCATGATAATACTTTAAAATAATTAATAATTTTTTTGAAAATAAAATTACAAATAACCCTATAATATCAATCTAGATTTCCATACAATGTTGTAGGTCAGTTAACACTCACCATGCACCATAATGATGACCATTAAATACATGAAAAAAATGAATTTGTTCCAAAACCACCTCTACATATAGGATCCAAAAATTGATTTATTTCTAGAAAAACCACATAATATCTTCTTTAGTAAACCTATTATGAAATTATAAAAAAATTATGAATATATTTAAATTCTATCATAGGTTTATGTTCTCAAATATATGTTTTCCAAAATAAAATCTCCATTGTTTCTATTAATCATACACTAATTCCAACTATAAAAAAGCACAAATCTATTAACCCAATGTTGGTAATTAGTATACTACATTGGGATTGATACAAGGGATAAAATCTAGATTTACGGATTTTTTTATTAGCCTATGATATCTAGAAAATTCCATGTTACCTTTTCTATATATGGACTAATATACTAATTATTAAAAATGTGAATGCCTTTTATCTATCAAAATCATTAAAGGATTTATTCATTTTCACCCATTGAAAGGAAAGAAAATAAATGTGAGATCAGATTCCTAATAATTGAAATATATATTGGAATCTATCATGAGTAAATAAGGCATAATATATATGAAAATTTAAATAATTGGAGACACATTACATTTGATCAATAACATGATAATGAAATCTATCCATAAATAATATCATTATTTTAATATCACACATGATAAAAAACTAAATTATAAAATAATTACATAAATAATATAGGTTTTCATGATATCGGACATAATTATATCTTTACCATAAAATCATTTTCAAAGTCTTTTTAATCCATGGAAATCTATTCAATAAAAAACCCATTTAATTTGGCGAACTGATTTTTCTCATGAGACCTATCAATCAAGAAGAAAACTATAACCCGGACCTACCTATCACTTCATTCCCAGTGTATTCCACGTATATTAAATTATTTATTCAATTCATATACAATAATTCTTATCAATAAATATCCATATCCAGTTAATAGCATGGGTTTATCAAAAATTTTCCAAGTCAATAAAAAGAAATTCATATTAAAACACTATATATAAAAATGATATATAGTTTTGGAAATAATATTATTTGTGATACAAATAATATAAATATCTTAAAGAAATTTAAATTCAAATGTTCATAAGAAATTGGATGATTAAAGAGAAAGTTAATGACCACATAATTAATAAGAGAAAAATGACTGTTATTGTTTTATGAAAAATATAAGTCATGTGATAAAATCATGCCTTTTAGCGAAATAATGATAACAGAAGTGAAATATTAAATTAATCATTCCATAATTATTTTTCAATTTAAAACCACTTAAAATAGGTATAATAATCTAAATATCATAAAATGGTTATGGCGGTGGGGAAGACTATTACCACGTTATACATTAAAAATATTTTTTTTAATTTTTATGAATAATTTCAAAGATTTTAATTTTATAAGAAATTATAAAGGTTCCTTTAAAACAATTAAAAATCAAATTATAACTTATAATTTACTTAATAAATCATTTGAGTAAAAAAAATTACTTTTGGAAAATAATCTTGAATGTTAAGTGCATAGAAAAAAATATATGTCTGATTGAAAGAGAAAAAATATATGATTTTATTTTATACATTTATTTGGTAGATTTTAGTGAAAAATGGGGAAAACGTTGGATGAAAATATGTAAACTACTTAAATATCCATTTTAATTGTGAATATATATATTTTATATATGATTTATTATAATATTCCTTTATGAAATTGGCAATTCCAAAAAATGAGAATGTAAAATAAAATATTACATCATTGATAACTTTTAAATTGAAACCCCTATAAGGAATAAACATTATTTGAAAAATTAATCCTGAATAATAAATTGGTATTCATGTTAAATATATAAATTTTTTGTTATATACAACACTTACAATAAATAGGTCCATATATCAAATATGTCTCAATGGAATAAAAATTGAGATGAAATCACTTACCTCATGCTTCCCTTTTTAGAAAATGCTTTAAATTACTATTTAATTATGTTAAATTATATAATATTTTTCACCAAAATCATATTACAATTTAGAATATATTATATCATCCTCTTATAATAACTTACCATTCATTTGATATGAATTCTTCATAAATACCATTATTTTTTGTGTCAAATGCTTTTTTTTCTTACGCCTTATTTTTCATAGAAGTTAAATTTATTTTGAATGATATATATTACTATAATATATATAATCATATTAAATTTTTATAAATAAAATAATTCTTTATATACATGTTTATAATCATCAATGAAATTTGTACATGGAAAATGAATCACATCGCTTCAAAGAGATGGTAGGCCGTACCTGCGCATATGAGACATTATCATTTCCTTAATGAGTGTAAGGTTAATGAATTTGAGGATATATTAAATTTAAATAATAAATATCATTTTATAATATTCATATTTATTAATTATTTATTTCCTCATAATTATTCATGTGATTTGGTGATGGAAATGAAATTGCATCAATTCACAAAGTGGAAGCCTACCGTATAGATGATAAATTGCATTTTTCCTATTTGACAGAGGAAATGGATAAATATTTTGACATAAAAATAATAAAATATCAGTGTTTGGGAGATAATTTTTTTATTATATTTTAATTTAAATGGCAAAATTCAAAGTGGTAAAATAATTATAAAAAATGGATCTTGGTGAAGACGATTAACTTCTTATAGACAGTCTACCTTTTGATATCTTACTACGAAACCTAGGGTTATTATTTTAGAAATAAATGATGATATAGAGAATTTATATGGATTATATTGAATTTTATATAGTGTTTGGGTGAGCTAAATTGATCAATAGGAGTGAATAAAATATAGGAGTAGGTGATCTTTTTTAATTGAGGTGAGTGGTCTGGTTGTAATTTTTCAAATTATTACAATAATGTAGAGTAAAATTCATTGAAAAATTACTAAATTATGGATCATATTAGAAGGTGATAATGGTAAGGTGTAAATCCAACCAGCCAATGGGGATTCAATAGGTGTTTTTTTCATTTGTACCTATTTGATTTTAGGACAACCCCCTATTAAACACTTTTTTAATATTAACTATTATAATTAATTTTTATACTTTTTGAAATTAATTATGACCATGAATTAATTTTAACTTATTAAAAATTAAAAATTATACATATTAAAATTATTTAATCCATTTTAATAAATTAAATTTAAATTATTAGTGGTATATAATTTTAAAATAGACATGTATAATGTGTCAGAAAATAATTTTTCAAAAAATACATTTTTCATGCATAAGATGTTCACACATTAACTATATAATATATAATACTAAATATATGTATTTAAATTCATATATTAAGATAATATATATATATATAATGATTCATTAGTAAATATTATCTTAATTAATTAAAATTGGAGGACATTATTTTTTTTTAAAAAATATTGTTATCAAATAACATCCTTTTTACCTCAAAAGGATTTTATATTAATTTACGTCAATAAAATAAAAAATTCAACATATTATAAATATTACTATAAATTAACATATTATTATTTAATGTATAAATTTTCATTTATTTATAAAATCATATTTTTGGGGTAAAATTTCGAAAAAAAAATCAACTTTTATTTTTACCAATTGAATTGAAAATCGATATTCATCCTATCAAATTTAAAAAGTTTCCATAAAATATGAAAATTTAAATTTTATTAAACATTTATCAAATTATAATTACTACTTAATATAATTTATGATTGGTTGTATAAACTGGTGGCCAAGAATTGAAAATTGGATACTTACCCTTGGAATTTAGTGGGATTGGGGAGTCATACACTGGTTACTAAGCCATGGCAGGTTGGGTCATGATAGAGCATGTAATTATCCATTTCACTAGAGACAATGTATTATAGAATCATACAAAACATTTGGAAAAAGACCTTTAGGGAAATAAAATCTTACAAGAGGTAAGGTAGGAGCCTAATGAAGTAATAAGTAATGATTATCCACATTTCATCAATAGATGATATATATCCAAATTTTGTGTATAAAATTATTTATCTTGAAAGAATGTAACACCTGAAACTCTACCATAATATGTAAAAACTATAACCTAATATATAATGAAATGTTACCTATAAATAGACTATATTCATGGATTTATTTAATTTGTTAATTTAATTATATTAAATTGTTCAAAGTAACTTCATTTTTTAATTTTTTATATCTGAATTATGTGATAATTAATTTTGGATCTTTTTCTAAAATATTTAGTTTTTAGTTAAAAATAATGTCTTCATGAAACTCCTAAAATTTATGATGTTACAATTTTATATGAATTACATATACTTTTAGAAAAAAATTCAATTAAAAAATTATTAATTTATGGAATAAAAATAATCAATTTAAAATATCTATCTAGTTCTTATTTTTTGTACATATTTTGACCCTATATTAACCAAAAATCTAATTCATAACCATTTTGGGCCACTCTCATAAGAAAGTGAAATTATATTATTTAAATCTCTTCTGAAATTCCTTTTGTGACCTTTCCTACAATTATAAATGGGAAACTCATCTATACCATTATTCACATATACTGATCTCATTAAATCATCCATGAACTGAATAAATCCTTTTCTAACATCTATCACCTTTTCACAGTGGTCCTATTTTCATCATAAAACTATCTATTTTAGGCATATGTTGTAATATAAAGGAGGTTTATCAATAAATAGTTATAACTCATAACAAAATACTTATAATATTATTTATTCGTACACCTTTTGTAAAACAATTTTATTCAAAAAAAAATATGATTAATATTGTATCATAAATATAGTATGATGTTATTATTATGATTTAATATCAATTTTCATCAAAATTTTCATCAAATGGAAAATGAAAGTATTCTATGTGCGTATAAGTGGACAACCACCACCACTTACCAATTTGATTCATTTTACATCACCATATTTTATGGTGTGTAATTATAATGGATTTAATTTTTAAAATCTATATTTATTATTTATGTATTCTTCTAGGGAGATAATATAATTACAATCATCTTACATTAGCTTATGTTGTGAAATGATAATGTCACTAGTGTGTATGTGTGGACTACCACCTCTATGAAACGATGTGATTCATTGTTCTGTTTTTATTTACATGGTTGTTAATACGGATTTATTTAATGAATATATTTTATATCTATTACAAAATTATTATTTTTAATGGTAACATTTTATATCTCTCTATTTTTCATCCATCGAAAAGTGGAAACATTACTCATTTGTACATACTAATTATCATCTCCACAAAGTGATGTAATTCATTATCATCACCACGTTATATCAATAGATATAATTGTTAATATAATGAATAAATATGATAATTAGTAAAATATTAACATTTTCTTGATGATTTATCTTTGATCAAACTATTAGTACCAAAACAATAAAATTGAATCATGCATGAAAAAACAAAATTCTATAACACAAAAAAGTGATTTTAATAAATTAGTGATATGATGTTATAGTTAATACAAATATTGTATGATATATATGAATATGGTTCTATAATATATCAGTAATAAATATTTATTTATTATTGGGGATTTTTTAGAGCATACGATGTAGTACATGACCTGAGGTAATGGTTTATGTTACAATCTCATTTTCTTGTGGTTGTCTAAGATAAATTATTATTTAATGAAATTATATGGTTCATATCTGCTAAAAAATACTTATTTTATTATTTTATGGTTATTCATTGAATTTCTATGTAATATTACAAAATTTTCCCTCTTTGATAATAAAAATTATCAAGAATTTTTTTTGAATAAAAACCAATTTTATTTCCTCTTCATTCGGGAATCATTTTATTCTAGGTCTATATATTTTAAAATATTTTCATGAAATTATTATTCAATATTTGAAAATTATTTATTAAATCCATTATTCCCAATTTTGTAATTTATATAAAAATATATTAATGGAATATTATTTTCTACTTTCAAATGGTGTAATTCTTTCAAAAGGTGTGAATGGAATATTAATTTCATTTTACACCACATGATTGGATTTTTCCACTGTCCGAACTAATCATTTCACAAATGTTTAATTTATAAGTATCTATGGATATTTTTAAATGAAAATTTCTTTCCATGTATTTCTTAAATTTTTATATTTTAAATAAGTTATTTCAAAACGTAAAGGGGTTTTCATCAATAGATATTCTAATGATCTTTTGAAGGTATTTTCAACAACGAGAATATCCATTAAATCTACTTATGAATCATGAAGGATATAATTCAATGAAACTATATTTAATAATTATCTGGATGGTTAATGATTATAATGATGACATAATGATGAATACCATTTTCATTTCAATCATTTATTCTATGACGGAATGATAATTGTTTTCATAGTACTATGGATTACATATGAATGTATTATTATAATGTGATGGGTGAGTCTGTTATAACCATCCAATGTGTTAGGATAATATAGATTACTCATGAGATAAATAATCTATGTTTTAACATGAACTCATGGTCACAACCTGATTCATTGACATGATATTATGTCCATATGATTTTATATAGACATTATTTCATGTCCATAAGTTTATATGAGGACCTGATTTCTTGTTCATAACTTAATGAGTTATCACATTACTATTTATAGTTTTTCACACTATTATAATATTATTATTTCCCCAAAATCAAATTTTTATCATATTCTCTCATTGATCATGTTTGATTATTGGTGATATTTCACCTTTATTAATTTTTACATTTATTATGAAAAATAACCATTCCATGAATCCTGATTTATGATATATGAATTCATTGGGTGTGAAATTCTTAAGTTGTGATCATGTTCTCATACCCATATTATCACTTACAAAAATTGATTTATATCTCATATATCTCCCTTATTATAATCTGATATCATTCTTTCTTATGTTTTTGTTTTCATTTGGTTATAAAGAATGTTTTTAAGTAGATAACGTCAAAGTAAAGTACAATGATAAAACAACCTTCTACAATATGTTGAATACCCTTTATTAAATATGATTTTTATGTATCCAGATTCAAAATAAACTAAACAATTACATTTATATGCAATTTATCATTGTTTTATTTATTTAATATTCATAAACGGATATAATAATAATTAATTTCATTATCAAGTGAAATTAGGTAGTATTAGATCAGGGTTTACTTTTTTTGGGATGAAGGTTAGGGAAATTTGTAGAAAACCTTGGGGAATTTAATTATGTTAGATAACCACCAAATGTTCATGTAATGTAGATATTATGTGTTTCCCATAAAAATATATCTATATTTTGATACTTTATGTATTATACAAAAAAAAAATATAAAACCTACGGTGTAAGAAATCAGTTCTTTATTGAGGTACGATATCTTTTAATTTTGTTCAATTTTCATTTCAAATAGTTAATTATGGCTTTATGTATTACAGACATGGAATTAAAAATATGTTTTTATTATATAAATGGATTAATTTATAATTCAATAAAACATATAATATTTTATCTATCCAATATTCGTAAGTATTTTAATTAATTGTAAGTTAATTATAATACTTATAAATAGGTATACTAATTACTTGTAGTATTAAAATTTATTTTAAACAAATATAGTTTCCCTTTTGTGGAATGAATATTTATTAATAGAATTTATTTTAATAAAAGTATAATAATTAAAAAATATTAATTGAATAATTATTTACGAATATAATTATATTGGTTTTATAAATTTTTGTTTTCAAAAAATACACAATTATATATATACATATGAATATTAAATAATAATTTGGAATTATAAATTATGGATTATTTTTGTAAGTGTTAATATTATATTTTATTAAAAAAATTTAATAACTATTTTGATTAAATACCAAAATTATTCACATATCATTGAAATTATTGCATTATGATACAATTTATTATGTTTTGTTTTATAAATCATTAAAATGAATATGTTATAATAATAAAAAAAAGGACATGGATAAAAAAAAATAAAAACAAATCATAAGGGGATGTGCTACGATCGATTCGATAACCGTTCAGATCATGCAGGAGGTGGTAACAATGGGATGAGAGCTCCAAATCGATACATAAGAAGAAGAGGTGCGATGAAGGTTCCCAGAAAAGAGTTATCTATGTTCTTGGGTGGTCGTGTCAAGCCGTCAGAAGTGGCCGAGGGTGAGCCAACATTAGAGAAGGGTTCACTACGAGAATAAGTGGTGTCAATCTGTGTCCGAGTAGGTTAGGGTTTTGTCTCATGTTCCAAATCATCACGGTATATCTTTTTATGGTCTGAATATATTAATATTTCCTAGTAGCATCGTTGTCCATGTTTAACCAATTGTCATTACCTTCAATTTTCTATTCCTTGTATCAGAATGTTTATAATCATTCTATGTACCCTTTTTATTTTGATTTCTTAAAAAAATCTAGTCTGTATATGTCATTTGGGTTGATCGTATTGCAGTCATGCTATATTGTTTTTGTCATTTCTGTTTGCCTCTTTGTACATATCTTTCATAAAAATCCAATGTGTGTCATTTGTACTATGTTATATAATATACTTTTTGTTGTGAGAACATCTATGTGAGTGCATATAATTCCTTAAACCTACGTGGAAATGAAAATTTTAAAACAAACTAGGAAACCATTCTTTCCAGTTTGAGAGAGGAAAAGGGTTTGTGGCAGACGTCCTGTAGCTTAGGAACTTCTATTCAAGTCACATTGAAGTCCAAAGCCATATATCATTGTTTTTTCATATGAAAAAGAAATGTTGGATTTTTTTTGTTTAATTTAATTGGAACTCTGATAAATTATAATCTTATATATGACTCTCCAGATCCTAGACTAGTAAAATGTCCTCTATTGTAATAAATGTTGGGTATTATTTTAGTTTCTTTATATAAAAAAAATATACACATCGTTTATAAGGGCTGAGACCGGTTTCTCAGGATTGAGTCCTTATAAATGGTATTAGAAGAACGGTCTTGAAAAATTTAGAGATTAGATGTTTTTTTCTAAGTGTTAGATTCTAGAAGTTTAGTAGACCTAGTGTATCTTAAATCTGAAGGCGGAAATTCCAAATTGTTTTATTCTGAAGAAACGAAATTTGAGGACATAATTATTTTGATGGGGAAAAATTTAATTGCACAAAAATTCTAAAAATGGTTTTATTACATGAATGAAATAATTTATAATTCTAAGAAACTAATAATATTTTAGAAAAGGATTTTCTTATGTATTTTAATAAATTTTATGTTAATTCTAATAGTTATAAAAATCTATAACTGTTATATATACTTATAAATTTCATTTTAAAAGAATATTTATTAATAGAATTTATTTTTATAAAAGGATATTGAATAAAACATTTTAAATGAATAATTATATAGAAATATAACTAAATTAGTTTTATTGATTTTGGATTCCACGAATGACATACACACACACACACATATGAATATGAAATTATAATTTTGAATTATAAATTATAAATTATTTTTATTATTGTTACTTTTATAATTTTTTTAATAAAATTTTAATAAAAATTTGATTACATATCAAAATTATTCACATATTTATAAAATTGTTACATTGGGAAAAAAATATTAGGTTATGATTTTTAAAATATTAAAAAGAATATGTTATAAACAATAATAATGAAATTGATGAGAAAAACAAATCTTAAGGGGGTGCACTAGGGTAGTGTCGCCAGCACTCCATGTCATGCAGGAGGGGGTACAATCATGCTTGAGAGCTCCAAATCGAGACTCGAGAAGATGAGGTGCAATAAGGGTTCATGCCTGGAGTTATCCACACCTACATGAGGTCATGTCGAGTCACCAGGAGAGGTAGTGGGCGAGATAACCGGTGATATGGGTTCACCATAAGCATAGGGGGTGTTGATATGTGTTTGAGAAAATTAGGGTTTAGTTTTAGGTTCTAGATTTTTGTGGAAGGTGATTTTGTGTAGGTCTGAATCTCTTTGGATTTGTTGGTAGCACTGTTTTCCCTCATTACCCATTTGGAATTAGCTTTAATTTTCTATTCCCTATCCAATACTATTTATCAGCGTGTCTAATTTTGTTTTTCCTTTGATTTTTCGAATCAATTTATTCTATAGATTTCATTTCGGTTGATCCTGTTGAATTCGTTTTATAATGTTTTTGTCATTTTTATTTTTCACTATGTGCACAGCTTATAGAAAAAGATTGTGTGTGTCGTTGTTCCTCTGGTTTTCAGTCTCTTTTCGGTTATGTACTCATCTAGTTGAATGGATATAAAAGACACAATCTTATGTGGAAATTGTAATCTAAAAAAACATGAGAAATGTTTTTGCTAGTTCAGGAGAGGAAAAGGGTGTGTAGCATTAGTCGTATATCATATTGACTATTGTTTTAGAAACGTTGATATCCAGAGTGGACATCATCATTTTTTTCATGCGTGTAAGCGAAGTTGGATTTTGTATGTTTAATTTTATTGCAACTCTAATAAATTTTATTCTTGTATTTTACTCTCCAAAACCTAGACCGGTAAAAGGTATTATTATTTAATAAAATTTTCATATTTTTTAGTTTATTTTTAAACTTTTTATATAAAACTCATTTAGAAGGGCTCAGTTCAGTTTCTCAGGATCAAGTCCATATATTATGTGAATTGCCTTCAATATTATAGAGGTGAAGGTGTTTTTTGTGCATAGTTTGGACCCCTGAACCATGATTTTGTAGAGAAATTGGAATGTTACAAGGTTAGAAGAAACTACGTGGAGTATTCCACATTGTTACTTCTAATAGTCCATGGATGGATAGTGGGATGCTATCAGATGCCATGTTTGGTAAACCATACCATTTGGGGTGTAAGGTTGTGTGAAAAACTACAGACTTTTTAATTATTTTTCCATAGTTAGTGCATGGTTAGAATAACCATTTTCCAAATGATAGTTTCCCCTTCCAAAAATATTAGATGCTTGACTGGAACATGGTTTTTTCAACCATGCATCCAAACCATGGGACCCATGTATTTTGGTGAATTTACCATTTTCATAGAATTAATTATTTCAAAACCTTAATTTTTTCCCATTTCCAATGTTCGATAGCCTTGGATCAATGAGAGATCCTCCTTAAAACCAACAATTTGAATCCAGATAAATTACTCATCTGAGCTCAATGTCAATATCTGTTGAAATCATTGCATCATTCTTGATTAGTTATATATTAATTTTATGTTTTTCCATATTCTTCTTGGTATTTAATGTGCTATTTAGGGGAAAACTAATATGCCATATTTTAAGGGTTCTCATTCATTATTCATGGTTTACCCAACAAAATTTGAATCAAGAGCTAATACAGGAAGATCACTATACTATAGACCAATGGTGGGTAGTTTTGTGCTTTTTCCTTAATTTAAAATTATATATATATATATGCTATAGTCTATCATTCCCAATTATCAGAGACATTTCCTTGAAAGGAATTATAATCCATAATTAAATGGACCACTTGTAACCTAGGTAATTAATGAGAGAGTTGAAAAATTGTTATATGTTAGGGAAGATAAATTTGAACCACCCGTTGAGGGTGATGTACAGTTAAAAAGGCCACCATCAATGGATTTAATTTTGGGTTCCTTTTAGGAGTGTATTTTATCCATTTCCATGTGATGTTTACATTAGCTTGTAATTTTAATTTTAATAATTAAAGGATTGGGGTGGGATGACAATAACCTTGGGATATAATATTCTAATGTCTTGATTAAGAATTATTTTATCCTTATTGGAAATTAGACATGAGAAAATTAACAAGAAAATAATTCTATGATTATCCATGCCTTGATCCACTTTTTGAGGTGAGATTTAAATGAATTTAATATAGAGATGAAGATGAAATAATTATATTATATTTGTTGAATGAATTCTTCTAATATTATTTTGGTGAAAAATGGGTTCATATATGAATGCCATTGATGGAATCGTTTTTCATCTACATTTTTTACACCCATGTGATGCTTCAATTTCCTCTTATGATTTCCATGGATGGACTCAGAGGGAAGGCTCATTGTACCCCTGATTGATTCCCAAAATCATTATGGATTTCCATGGAATAAATAAAATGGGGTGTTCATTATATATTCTGTTGTTGAAACTTGGGATCCTTAATTGTATTGGGATGGATGGACTCGACTGTAAATTATGTTATACCACACCTAGAGTGATATCAGGATATCCATGATGAATACCATAGATGGTCTTGTAAGGTTCTTTGTTCATGATACACTAAGAGAGATACCTATATTATAATTTCGAAAATCCAATTATGGTATAGGTTTCATAATTGAACACATAATTAAATGATTCATATGATACATATTCTAAGAAAAAGAACAATCCTGGATATGGTCAGTGACTTATACCTTTTAAATGACCTGGTTCGAAATCCTTGATCACATATATTCACAGGGAAAGCTGGGTTATGTGCGAGGTATCGAGACATTCTAATTAAATTGAAATGATTATAAATTTACATAGGAATGAATATTTATTCAGAGATATTACGTCAAAGGCTGAAGATGGTAGAAGGGGATAGGTGTCCACTAGATCCCGAACCATTATTAGTTGTTTACTTTTATGTACTTCAATTACATATTTTATTACTACATACACACAATTTTTATTATATATTCACTAACTATATGGAATTATAACATTGGGTAGTTTCCTACTGGGATTGTATCTCAAACCCTACTCAGTCCATCGTTGTGTACCCGAATACACTATATGTAGTAGGTATGTATAGTGTAAAGTTCATTGCTATTGGTTTTGGATTACTGTATTGGGGAAAAGAAGCATGAGACTAAGATGAGGCTTGTGATACTATCTGAATACATTTTATTCTTTTTGGTGTTTTAAATGTATTTTTTTCCTTACATGTAAGCGAATTTTGGATTTTCTGTAAATACATGACATGTATCTTCATCATAATATGTATATGAGATTACTTCTGGCATTGTTTATACATGCTTATCTTGTCTATTTATAATCTAGTTGGTTATTATACTACATCTATTTTTTATTATTATATATCTAATGCTCTACAATCTAGTAATGAATAAATAGCCTCCCCACAAACACTTTTTAGTCCCACACTACTAATTATCTACCAGTTGCATTTGGGGAGATGCACTTGAGACCATGGGTCAACTGGGCTTGTGGAACCTTTTCATGGAATTCTGGTCCAAGATGAATCAAAGTGGTATAAAAAACATTAATTTTGGGTTTTTATTAAAATTTTGGGATAGTAAAAAAGTATAAGATGCATAATTAATTTGGTAATTATTTTTTCCATGGTGTATCTAACCCATATACATAAAAAATAAAAATTTCCTCGAATGAAATTGTTGTTTTCTTTTTTTGGAATATTACAATCAATTTTATTCAATTATTGGGTGATGTAATAGGAATATGATATTATTATTGATACTATTGATGGTTATATTTTTTTCCAACATGATGAGATGATTGTATTCTAAATCATGCAACATATTAGACACATTTTAGAATTAATATTCCATGCATTATTCCATTCCATAAAGGGTGAATTTCCTAATTGAAAAATTGTTTTAATATATTCCATGAGTGATATAACAATTTTGTGATAGATACAATGTCTAGGGGATTGAAAAAATGTAGTTTTTACACTGATACCATGTTATAACCAAATTATATCATTCCGTAATAGGCTACAATAGACACCATAAAAAGCCAATTGTGGCATGTCGTTTAATGACCAATGAGTTTCATGTACTGGAAGGTGTGGTGGGGTTGATTAAGTGGACACAATTTTTTTCATAAGGAGTATGTGCCCTTATGGGTCAGAATTTGGTGAACCATTCGATTCAACCATTTAATATTATTGTGAAAATGAATAAGAATAAAATGAAAACTATATTCGTTATAATGGATAACTTGACCCAGACCCAAACATAATAGTGGTCAATTGGTAGTATCTTATTCATTTATATGATATCTATGTCGCCAACACCAAACTAAAGTACATGGAGAGAGGTGTATTCTCTTTTTAGAATTATTTTACATATTCTTCTATAGTATCTACTATTTTATAAGCAAACATTGATATTTTCTTGATACGAGGTGTGTATTCTGAATTTGTCGAGGTACTCCACCACAACATACATAAGTTGCACGCTAGGTGGGTGGTTGAAATCATGCTGTAAAGGTCGTGCTCTATGGGATTTCAGTAGATACTACAATATTTCCATCTACGGAACCAATAGTTGTACCAATAGGTTTCAAGGAAATGTTTCATGACAGATTTATGTGTTTCATGCAAACCATCTATGGAGCACCGCGACCAACCCAGACTATTACAATATTGATGCCTGAGTTACAACATTAGAATCCACCCATGATGTCAGGGGATGGTTGACCACATGCTATAGATTCCTGTCTAGAGGCCTTGTTATCTATCTTCATGCATCCCGATACACCTATCGAGTGGAGGGTAAAGCTCACTAATTATATGTTGTCTATTTCCTCTCAGATATTGTGGGATGTAATTAATCAGATTAATATCCATCTAGATATGGTTAAGAGGTATCTTCAAAAAACCTTCTATGCTTATATCTATCCTGAGACTTTGAAGGCCAATAGATCCTAAGTGTTCATGTACCTGGAGTATAGAACATGGTCAGTTATGGATTATTCAGACCGTTTTACTCTGATCCAGAACATCACATATATTATGATGGATGATGAGTTATCTAAATAAAATACATTCAAGGATTGTATCATGTTTGAAATATGATCATAGGTTAATGCCTTTCAGATGAATAGAATTTTTTGAATAGTGTGTATAGCGCTTATCATAGATTGTAATCTGTGGGAGTCTAAGGGTGTGATCTAGGGTAGTTCAGCACCCGGATCTGGTTCTAAAATGATCGGTATTAAGAAGAATCATCTATAGATTCACATAATGATATTTGTAGCCAAAAAACTTACTTAGGTTTCTAGGAGTGGTTCCAGAAGTTTTTTAGTTCGAGACTGATGCAGGCCTGTCCTAGGGAAGGGGAAAAATAAAATTTATTTTCCTAATGCAGCACAGTGGGTTACCAGGGTCATCTCATTTTAGGAGCATTGTAGTAGGTAAAATAAATTATTATAGTTCACCTTTTCAAATTATTTTTTTTTTTTTAATATTTATACAAAAATATGTTTTCTAAGGTTTTCGAGAACATGAAATTAAAATAATGAAATCAAAAATTTAAATATAAATGTAGTTGTGGATCTTGACAGAATGAATTTAGGGAAGAAATAACATGGTCCTAGGGTTGGATAACACATGTTCATTCAATATTTATATTTAATTTAAATTTTATATGAGAATGAATTTCATTAAACCTAATTAATTAATTATTTTGCATTTATTTGTTGAGTGCGTGATTTTATCATGCATCCGACACACCAACCCACACCTCCTCCAATAGTCATATAGGGTAACACATCAATCGATAATGTTATTACTACAATATTTAGCTCCACTATATATCATTTCAACCCATATAAAAACCCTAACTCCACCATAAGAAGGGTTTTCCTAAGATAAGGGAAGGAAAATGAATTAATCAAGGAAAATTAATGGATTTGGAATTAGTTTCGTGGTGGATGATCACTACATCTGTGCAAAACAACCACATCCACCAGAAATTGATCTAAAAATTTTTGGTATGATGCACAATAATAGAGAAAACCATGAAACCTACCCTTGGTTCATGCATTGGGTTATTCAATTTCTATAACGAAGTGCATAGATATCTAGATGGAAAGATGGAAGACAGAGAATGAGATTGATATTTGAAGAGAAAAGGGGTTGAAAAAGGAATGATAAACTCTTTAATAATAAATATATGAATGAATTACATGAGAAAATACAACTAAAATAAAAATAAAATAATTAATTAAAATTATAAATTTCCCTATGCCACCTCTTTTTGGTGCCCTAGATAGTGTGGTGATGGGATGAAATTGATTGAGAGTTAGGATCTCCTCTCCATTTATAGGTAGAATCTATCCTCCACAAGTTGTCGCATTTCTGACCAGTTAATTGGCCAATTCATGCGTTGAATCCATAATGAATGTTTTTCATAAATGACTTTTCTATTCACCCTCCAAATTTTAGGTCATTTGGACATCGTATGAATCAGATGAAATTTTTTAATTAATGGTATCATTTTATGGATGAATGTTCCAGGCATCTTTCTTAAATAATATATCATTCAATGGATAGCTTAATGGATTAAAATCATTATGGAATATAATGGAGAAATGAGTCCATGTATCTGTATTCCATTAGAGGTGGAAAAACCACATTTGATGGTTTTTAGGTTGAGATGGACTTCTGTTATTATGTTGGGGTCCACGATGTCTGTCCGAAAAAGTCCTCAACTACATTGATTATTTAGACCTCAGGATGATCGATTCATCCCCTGGTCTTGAAGAAGATGTTGAAGGAAATAATATAACGAATCTATAAAAATGTTTAACTCAACTTTGATTTATATTTTTCAGTAGAAGACTAAAGCACCCTTGACGTAAAAATCTATAAAATTATATAGAATTATGAACATTTCACTGTTTTCCTCAAAACACATCCTAAATGAAAAATTGATCCATATAATCTCCATTTTATAATTTTGGATGGTTAAAATAATTAAAACTCATAAAAAAATATTGAAAATATTATCTCTATCAATTCCCCAACATTTAAACTGTGTTTTTCTTGAAGCATAAAATATCATCCTCGAATTCAGATGAAACCAATGTTACCAATATTCAAATTCCAACATAATAAAATTTACCAATTTTCAATGTCCAATCAAACATTCAAAAATCCATATAAAATATAAATTTAATTCCCCATTTTTTCAAAGAAACTATGAACTCATTCATTTTACTTTTCCACTTGGAGGAATGGTGAAACTGTTCCATTCATTCAATAAAGCACCATGATTCATTATTATTAAACATAAAAATTAATGATTTACCTCAAATATGAATCTTTTCTATCATCTATCATGATACAATTCAAGTAGAGTTTTTATCATATCATGATAACATTATTCTTATCCATAACGTTGTAAAAGAACTACTTTCTTCACATTTTAAAGAAGAAAGGAAAATAAAATCACGAGGACTTGCAGTAACGATTCAAATGGATCTAAGGCTTATGGTTTGTAGGGTTTGATGCTTTAAAAATTAATGCTCAAGGAGGATTATAATCTCTTTAGTTTAAAGCATGACATCAAAATTAAATGTGTAATGAATTTATCATCTTTATAGTAGAAACACCCACTTACCCTAAAACTAAAAGTAATGTCATGATCAAAGTAAAGCATAATAAATTATTCATGAACCCTATTGATTTTTTTTAATTTTTATTTTTTTTCTTTTCGCGAAAGATTTGATTAGATAAAAACCCATATCCCTCACATAGACACATGTGAATAGTAGATAATAGGTCTAGGAAATTATTGTTCTTGGTTCTCCCAAATCACAACACATGATTTTTCTTTTTTGCTTTTTTTTCATTTTTTCTTTATTTTATTTCAAGAGGGGAAAATAATGATGTAAATTGAATGATTCTACATCCTTTTACAATTCCAACAATATCACCACCATAAATTTTCATTATTATGTATAAAATTCCTTCCACCAGTATTCTCTTCACCCAACTGATCATCATTAAAATATCATTAAAATACAAAGAGTAGGGTTGGAATGGATAAAAATTCCAGGAAGCATGGATCATCCCAATAAAGTTCATTCATGGTCTCTATGGGCTAAAACAAGGATTAATACAATGGTGGTATTTATGTATAAGTGATTTCCAAAGGATGCCTCAATAATGTTTAATGTATTTTTGTATATTCATAACTCTAACAAGTTACAATACATGATCTAGTAAGTGACATGTACAATTATCATGCAAGATATATGATCAAGAATAAATAGGAAGTACTAGGCCTAGAAGTGCTATCTATAATGAGACATATGACATGGTACAATCACTCTAGGAATGATTTATAATAAAAAATCAATTCACATGAATTTCATAAATTCAAAGAATTATGTATTGTCGTGAAATTTAATTTTCATAAATCATCTAATTCCTTCAAATCGTGAGTCATAAGTTCAATATCTACGCTTCACTTTTAACATTTATTTTGTCCATTTTACTCATTAAACCTCAATAACATAGAATTATAAAACATAGAATTATAGGATTCCTAAGAAACACATGTCTCGAAGATAATTCAAGTGACGGAATAATTTAAGTGTGGGAAATCAATTCTTACCATTAAAGCTCAAAACATGTTTCAGGAAAAAACAATGTAATGAGTTTAAATGTTTAAACATTAAAAGTGAACCCTCTTTTGAAATAATGATTCAGTATTTTACCTATAATTAAGGATTCCTTTTTCCATTAATGACCCTACAAAGGATAATTACTCACTTAAGAACAAGGATCAACTCATTAAAGCTAAAAAAGGTACGGAGGAGTGGTATACATGTAAGAATAATCTAAAAAAGGAATATGAAATATAAAGAACATGTAAAGATAAATCTTTGCAAGATCCCCCAAGTAAGGCCAAAATTGTTACTGCCACCAGTGGGAAGTACCAACTATTATCCATAATCTGATGGGGGTAGATCTTCTTTAACATGAAATATCACATGTAGTTCTTCTCATATTTCATTTCATTGTTCATATTGTCTAGGACTCCATGAATAGAGTACACCAGATCCTCCCCCTTTTGAATGTTGTAAAACTGTCATAGAGGGGGTAGGATTATGTATGGAACCTCATCTTATTTTTTGACTACTTGTGAAACCATCTTATCTTCTTGTGTTGGCTTCATGGGGGCTTCAGCCTGTTGTCTAAATTTCTCAGGCTCCTCAATATGGCTCTCTTTATGATGGGGCTCCTATAGTAGATGTTCAATGTGTTCAAGCAGCTCTAGTTGTTCCAAAATTGGTGCATATTTTTCTACATCATCCTCTAAGGCATAATAAGAGTCCTCCAATTCAAAAAAATCAAAATATTGGGAGTTATACTGAAACCAATCTAAATAAAATTAAAATATCACGAGGTAATGAATGTATCATCTCCCTGAGTTGGTTTGAATTTAATATCCTTTTCAATTGAAAGGATTGTTGGAGTAGATCTTCCCTAGATAGAGTTTAGTTTTTAGGATCCTCCACCTTGAATTTGGCCCCAAATTCTTGGATATCTTTAGGGAAATATAGAAATACAAGGGGCACTTCATTCTTATCCTTGAATCATTTCAAGTCAGTTTGAAGTTAATTGATCATGCTCATAAAAACATTTGGTGATATCCATGTATTTGGGAATTTTTGAAATTACATGAATGTTTTCATAATATAATCCCCCCTTCAATGGTGTTACTTCTCTGTATAGTCTATTTCTTCCTCCAGCATATGTGAGTAATTATTCGATGAATTGAAAAAAATGGTTATTTGAAAACATCATTATAATTTTTTTCTATTTTTTAATGGAAAAAAAGAAACATATCTACAAAAATCTGAATTTTGAAAAAGTGGTCGAAATAACTACTTAGCTCCCCCGCAACAGTGCCAGTTTTTCCGCACTCCTATCATGGGGCATAGAAAAAGTATATTATTTTCTTAATTCAGCACAGAGGATGACCGAGGTCATCTCACTTGGGGATTGTTGTAGTTGGAACCATCATATATAAAGTTAATGGTGCCTCATGATGTTTATTATAACTGGATGGAGGTAGGTAGTCAGGCTCATCCACCTCGAGTTTGGATTCAACATCATGGATGCCTTCATTAAAATCATAAAGGCCAGTGGAACTTCCTTCATAGCCTTAAATATTTGTATGTAATATTGGAGTTCAAAGGCCATTGACATTAAATATTCAGGTGAGATTAATGTTTCTAGTCTTCTTTCCTTATGTTTGAACCTTATCATTAGAGAATCAGCCCTTCTTTGGTGTTCATTCTTAGTGTATTATGATTCTACCTCCTGCACCTGTGTGTAATTATTCCATGCGAAATATATTGAGTTTATAGAAATCATGAAAATTATTTTTATTAGACTTTTTAATGGAAAAAATATATTAAAAAAACATGAAATTTGAAAATATTATTGAAATAACTGTTTAGCTCCCCAGAAATGGTGCCAATTTTGATGCACACCTATTATAGGGCATTCCAACTGAAAATTTATTTTCCTAATGTTGCACTGTGGATGACTAGAGTCATCTCACTTGAGAAGAGTTTTAGTAGGTTCAATAACTTATTCTAATTCTAATATTCTAATTATTGTTTTAAATATTTTTTTAAAACGATGTTTTTAGGGGTTTCATAAAAAATGCATTTAAAATAATGATATAAAAACATTACATCTAAATGCTGATGCAGATAATGACAGGATAAAATTAGGAAGAAAGAACATGGTCCTAGGGTTGGATAACATGGGATAATTCATTATATATTTATTTTTTAAATTTTATTTGATAAATTATTTTGTAAAAACAAAGTAATGAAATATTTTCCTTTCTTTTATTGAGCCTGTGATTTTATCATGTTTACGACAAGCAAATACACACCAACTCCATTAGTCAAATAAGGTAACACATCATCCGAGAATGTTATTCCTACAAGACTCGACTCCACCATATTTCATTTTAACCCTTATATAAATCCCAACCCCACCATATGAATGGTTTTACTAATAGAGGGTAGGTAAAATTAATAAATCATGTAAAGGAAATGTATTTGGAAATATTATTGTGGTGGCCGATCGTCACACCCGTGAAATGCCCCAACATCAACCATAAATAGATTTAAAACATTTTGAATTGATGCGCAATAATAAATAACACTGTGAAACCTCCCATTGGGTCAATCATCAGGTTTTTCACTTTCCATTATGAAGTACATTGAGATCATGATGGATATATGAAATAGATTCAATGGTATTGATATTGGAAGGGAAAAGGGGTGAAAGGAAGATTGAAAAACACATTAATAATAAAAATATGAATTCATTCCATGAGAAAAATAAATAAATAAATAACATTCTAATTTCCCTTGACCTCCTCTCTTTAGTTCCCTATATGGGGTGGGGATGGGAAGGAATGATTTGAGAGGTAGTAGCTGCTGTCCTTTATATGAAGAATTTTTCCTTCACAAGTTGTCACATTTTTAACCCATTAATTGGAAAATTCACGTGTGGAACCATTCATGAAAACTTTTCCTAAATGTGTTTTCTATGAAACCTCCAATAATAAGATTATTTGGACATGGGATGTATGAGTTATGAATTTTAAATTAGGGTAATCATTTTTGGATGAAGGTTCCACGCAACATCTTTAAAAAATATGTCCTTCAATGGTAAACTCAATGGATTCAAAACACCATGTAATTTAATGGAGAGACATGAATAATTATCCTTGTTCCAATATAGGTATAAAAACCTCAATTTAAAGTATTTTGGATGACATAGACTTCTATTATGGTGGTGTGGTCCACCCTGTCCACCTGGAAAAGACATCAACCTCATGGAATTTTTAATGCCTCTAGATGATCGATTAATCCTATGGTTGAGAAGCCAAAGTTGACATAAATAATTAAATGATTATAAAAATAATGAAAACTCAATTTGGAATTATATTTTCAAAAAATGATAAAAATACCCTTAACGTAAAATTCTGTGAAAAATCCGGAATTAAGAACTTTTCACCATTTCTTTCAATAAACATTATAAATCAAAAATTGATCCATATAAGCTCAAATTGATAATTTTATAAGGTTAGTATAATTGAAATTAATACAATAATGTGGAAAATATTATTTATATCAATTACTCCATACTTATATCATTATTTTCTTTAAGCATAAAATCATAACATGGAATTCTAAGGATACCAATGTTACCAATATTCAAATTCCAAAGTAATAACATTTAAAAAGTTCTATTTAAAATAAAACATTAAATAATCCACATTAATTATAAATTTAATTTCCCATTTTTCAATGAAATAAGAAAATAATCCATTTTACTTTTCCCCTTTGAAGAATGATTAAACTTCTCTATTAATTCATTTGAGCTCCTTAATTCATTATTATAAATCCTTCCAAGTCATGACTTACCTCACACTTGAATTTTTTCATTAATATATCATGATACAATTCATGTAGAGTTATTATTATATTGTTAGAACATGCTCCTTATCTCTAATCTTGTAAAAGGTCTACTTTTTTGACTTTGTAAAGATAAAATCTAAAAAATTCAAGAGGATTTGAAATAATGGTTTAAATGGATTTTAAGATACAGGTTGGTAGGATTTGATTCTTTAAAAATTATGTCTCTAGGGGGGAGGATATTCAATTAAGTAAAATAAATGATATACAAAAGTAAAACTGTAATGAAGTTCCCCTTTTCAAAGTATCAAAACCTAATTTCCCCAAAACACATTGTAAGGTTGTGATCAATGTAAAAAAATGAATGATTATAGAACCCTCATGATATTTTTTAAAAAAAAATTTGTAATTTTTTTTAAAAAGTTATGATTAGATCATACCTCACATCCATCACCTAACCTCATGAAATTAAAATATTGTAGGTCTTGAAAATGGTGATTTTTGGTTCTCCAAAATCACAACCCATTATTAGTTTTTTGGTTGTTTTTGTCTTTGTTTCCTTTTTTTATTCTAATAGGGGAGAAAAATGAATTACAATGACTGACTCAACAACCTTTTAAAATTCTCACAATAACACCCCCACACATTTTTCTTATAATTTATAATATTCCTTTCACCATGATTCCCCTAACCCCAACAGATCATCATTAAAATAACATGAAGATACCAAGGGTGGGGTAGGAATGGATAAAAATGGCTTGAAACATGGATCATATCTATAAAGAACATCCATGGTCTCTATGGGATAAAAAATTGTTTATGTAAAGGTGGTATTTAAGGATAATGGATTTTCAAAATTTTCCTCAATCATTTTAAATTTGTTTTTTTACAGTTATAGTTTTGACATATTCCACAGCATGTTCTGGTAGGAGACAAGTCCCAAGATCACTCAAGAAATATTCTCAAAATTAAATAGGAAGTATTTAGTCTAGAAATCCTCACAGGAATGAGACATATGATATTGGACAATCACTCATGGAATGGTTTATTATAACAATTAAATTCACATGAATTTAAGAAATTCAATGAATGAAAAATGGTGATGAAATTTCATTTACATAAATAAAATAATTCCCATAAATCATGTTTCATCATTTAATTATCCATGATTCACTTTTAACATTAAATTTTCCATTTTAGACAATTAATATCATTAACATTGAAATTTAAAACATGGAATAAAAGGATTTATAATAGACTCATTTCTCCTAGATAAGTCTAGTAAATAAATATTTCATGTGTGGTAATACAATTCATATCATTAATGCTCAAAACATGTTTCAAAAATTTAAGGATTTTAAATGTTTAAACATTTAAATTGAACTCCATTTTAAATAAATATTCAATCCTCTTCCTCTTTTTAATGCTTCCTTTTCCCATTTATGAACCTAAAAATGGAATTACTTACATAAGAAAAAGTATCATGTCATTAAATATAAAAAAAGATATTGAGGAGTGGGACACATGCAGGAGTAATAAAAAAAAATTGAAATATAAAAAGCATGTAAAGATAAATCTTGGTAAGATCCCCCAAGTCTGCTTAGAATTTTTACTACCTCCAATGGGTAGTATCAGTTATAATCCATAATATTATGGGGCTGTATTTTTTTGACATGAACCACCACATGTTGTTCATACCATCTTGCATTTATTTTTTCTTATTGTGGAGAAAATCATAGATAGAGTACACCTGATCCAACCTCTTTGAAATTTTGTATAACATGAATGGCAGGGTTGAATGAAGTAATGGACATCATCTTATTTTGTTTATACATATGAAACCATCTTATCTTTCAGTGCTAGGTTCATGAGGGATTTAACCTCTTGTCTGATATTATTTGGCTAATCAACTTAGATAACTTCATGATAGGGTTCTACTATTAGATGTTCAATGTCTTCAAAGGAAATCTAGTTATTCCTCAGCATGTGAATCTTTTTCCACATCATCCTTCACGGAATTATATGAGTCAACCAATGCAAAAAATTCAAAACAGTTGTGATTTATATTCAAATCAGATTCAATAAAATTAAAAGAGTGATAGTTAAATATTTTATCATCTCACTGAGTTGGCTCGATTTAATCTCCTTTTAAATTGAAAATTACTTTTGGAGTTGATCATCATTGGATGGAGGTAGGTAGTTAGGCTACTCCACCTCGAGCTTGACCTCAACTTCATGAATTTATTTAGGGAAATATATAATTACTAGTGGCACAACTTTCTTCACCATGAATAGTTGCAACTTGGTTTGGAGTTCTTCGATGAGGGTCCTCAAAACATGTGTTCAGATCCATGTATCTTGGCCTTTTTTTAACTGTTCTAACATTTTCAAAAGATAATCACACCTTTCTTATAGTTCCTCCTCTATATAGTCTATTTCTGCATTTTCACCTGTGAGTAATTATTCATTGATTTGAAAAAATGGGTTTTTCAAAACATAATGATTTTTTTATTTTTTTATAATGAAAATAATGAAAAATATCAAAAAAATGTGAATTGTGAAAGATTGATCGAAGTAACAGCTTAGCTCCCTATAAATTGTGCCAATTTTGATGCACACCTACTATTTGGAATGGAAAAAGAAAACTATTTTCCTAATGAATCACAATAGCTGACTAGGGTTGTCTCACATGTGGAGATTTTTCATCAGTTAAATAATATATCCAGATGAGTGTTCCTCTTGGAGTTCATTATCCTTGTATGGAGGATGGTAGTTGGGCTCCACGACCTTGAGTTTGACTTCAACTTGATGGGAACCTTCATTGAAATCCTAGACCAAATGTGTCACTTCTTTCTTAGACTTGAATCTATGTATGTTCACTTGGATTTCATCCTCCATGGCCATAAAATTATTATGTGAGATCCAAGTTTCATGTCCTCTTTCCTTCTATTGGAATCTTATCATTAGAGCATCATACTTTCGTTAGGTTTCCTTCTCATTGAAGTCCATTTCCTCTTCATTTTCCTATGTTTAATTTTTTAATGTGTGGTAATTTACGTTTGAAGAGATCATGGAAAATGTTTTTTTAGATTTTATAATGAAAAAATTATTTACAAAAATTTAAATTTTGAAAAAGTTATTCAAATAACATTTTACCTCCCCTATAATGACATCAGTTTTGACACACAACTCTCAAAAGTTGTAAAAAAAGAAAATTTATATTCCAAATGCAGTACAGTGGTTGAATAGCGTCATCACACATGAGTATCTTTTCACTCGGTTCATTAATTTATTTTAGTTCACCTATTATAATTATTTTTGGTTTTTTTAATATTTATTGAAAATTATGTTTGCAGGTGTTTTGGAAAACATCCATTTAAAATAATTAAATGAAAAAATTAAATCTAAATGAAGATTCAGATGCTAACAGAACGAAATTAGGGAAGAAAGAACTTAATCCTATGGTTGGATAACACAGTTTCATTCAATATTTATTTATGTTTTAAATTTGAATTCATAATTCATTTAGTGAAACCAAATTAATGAATTCTTTTACCTTGATTTATTGATTGTTTGATTTCATCAGGCATCTCACACACCAAACCGTACCTCCTCTAATAGTCAAATATCATAACAACTCAACTGAGAATGTTATTCCTACAAGACTCGGCTCCAGCATATTTCATTTCACCCATTATAGAAACTCCAACTCCACAGTATGAAGGGTTTTACTAATAGATAGTATGGGAAATAAATTAATCAAGGAAAAGAAATGGATTTGGAAATAATGTCGTGATGGATGAACGCCACACCCAGGAAATATATCAGCATCTACCACAAATAGATTTAAAACATTTTGAATTGAAGTGAAATAATAATGAATATCATGAAACCCACCATAGTTTCAATCCTCAAGTTATTCACATTCCATTTCTATGTGCATTTAGATCACGAAGAAATAATGAAAGAGGGAGAATGAGATTGAGATTGGAAGAGAAAAGGAGTGAAAGAAGGAATGGAAAACACTTTAATAATAAGAATATGAATGCATAACATGTGAAAATAAAATTAAAACACAGATAAAATAATGAAATAAAATTCTAAATGGACCTTGGCCTCTTATCCTTGGTGTCCTAGATGGTGTAGGGATGAGAAGGAAAAGTTTGGGGGTAAGGGGTCCTCTCCTTTTATAGGAAGAATTTATTGTCCACATGTTCTTGTGTTTTTTGCCCATTAATTTGCTCATTCACACATTGAAACCATTATTAAAGTTGTTTATAAATGGTTTGGGAGTTCAAATTTCAAATTACTGCTCATTTGACAACCGGATGTATGAGTTAATATTTTTTAATTAAGGGTTTCTTTTTCTGGATGAAGGATTCAGACAGCTTCATTAAAAAATATTTCATTCAATGTCCATATTAATGTATTATAAACTCCATGGAATTTAGTGTAAAAACTATTCTTTGTTTCAGGGTTCCATTCCTAGTGGAATCACCTCAATTTAAAATGTGTATGTTGAGATGGGCTTTTGTTACGGTGGTGGGGTCCATGCTATCCGCCCAAAAATGTATTCAACATTATTGATTTTTTGAGGCCTCTAGAGGATCGATTTTTCCCCTAGGATAGAAGGATACTTTTATTGAAATAAAATGAGGATTCTATAAATATAATCATTCAATTTGTAATTATGTTTTTTATGAAATGACTAAACTACCATTGAAGTAAAAAGCTGTCAAAAAATCTAGAATTTAGTACTTTTCAAAAAAATTATCAAAACACTTCATAAATCCAAAATTGATCCATATAAGCTCAATTTTATAATTTGGGAAGGTTAAAATAATTAATATGTACAAAAAATGTGGAAAATATATCCTCTATTAGGGACACATGAGGCCTTAGTGCATGAGATAACTAGTTGACTGCCAATACTAAGAGAAGATGGGTTATCAAAATCAATTTTTATGAACATTTCCCCTGGATTCATGTGAGAGAGGATCTGTACCAACTCCATTTATAAGAGAGGGGTCACCAGCCTCACATCACGTAGGGAGATGGAGTATATCTGACTAATCAAGATGTGGAAATGGTCGTTTCCCTCATTGTCTAACCCAATATTCATAGCAATAGCATAAAAGAAATACTAAGCGTAGCTATGCTATATCATACATCCGTGGATCAGGCCAGATATATTCAGTTCAACCGAAACATGAGGTTCATGGTCATAGAACGTATAGTATGAGAGTTATAATTCTATAATCCTTTACTCTTCTATCATCAATTTTAAATACTAGGGATTCTCATTGTTTTATATTTATGCCTCTTATGGAGATACTTGGGCTCAATGTTCAACGTTATAATGGTGTTATGATGATTGATACACAATTGGGGATTATAATGGAGGGTATACAATAGTTAAGGGAGTTTTACCTTGATATTGGAAGGTGTCACCTCATATATGGCCTCTTTTTTTGTGAGATGAAAAGTTTTGATGTCATATTTGGGATGGACTGGTTGGTTTACATTCATGATTTCATTGAATGATATCACCGACGGGTGATATTCACATCACCAAGGGAGAAGATCATATTAACAAGGTTTAATGGGTTGTCTAGGCAATCCATACATAACCCAAGTATCATGGACTTTTTGGGATGACAACCCAGAATGCATGTTTATATCTAGTTGATTTACGAACACATTATGAAGATTTATCCATATTTTTTGATCATTTAAGGGATTCATTCCTAGATTAATTTCTGATATTAACATCAATTATAGATGTAGAGTTCACTATCGAGCGTGTTCCAATATCTTCACTAGTATCCATTCCTCTTTACCATATATCTACAACAAAGATATAGTAGCTGAAGAGGTAGTAATTAGATTTAGAGTAAAATGGTTTTATCCACCCAAATACTTGTTTGTGGGGTTCATTGGTCCTTTTTGCAAAAAGGTAATGATGGTAACATTAGGATTTGTTTGGATTACAAAAAATTAAACAAACTTTTTGTTATGAACCAAAATATTATACCCTGTATATATGATCTCTATTAATATCTCTAAGGATCTCGGGTAATATTGATTATTGATTTGAGTTCTGTTTATCATATTTAACCAAATTCATATTCCACATATATATAATCTCTATAACTATCTCTGAGGATCTCAAGAAATATTGAAGATTGATTTGAGATTTGGTTATCATCATCTATGTGCCAGACCACCAATCATATCTCACATATCCACTCATAGAAGGTATGGTGTATATGAGTATTTGGATATGTAGTTCAGTTTAATCAATATGCCTTCCATTTTTATGGGACCAGTAAACCATGTTTTCCATTCTTATCAAGATTCATTTGTTATGGTATTTATGGATGATATATTAGTGTATTATCATAATCAATATAACCATTCCTAACATTATGAAATTGTTATGGTTACATTGTGAGAGAATCATTAATTAGATAAGCTTACAATGTGCCACATCTGGATGGATCACAATCACTTCCTAGTCACATTGTCTTAGAGACATGATAATATGTTCACCTAGTGATGGTGGAACTATAGTTTCCTAGGAGCATCCTAAAAACATCATAGATATACAAGGTTTCTTAGGGCTATATTTATATTAAAACTGTTTCATACTATACTCATCACACCTATAAGTACCTATCATGGGCTTGGCTAAGAATGATGTGTAGTTTTTATGGAATGATGCATGCAATAGTTTAAAGGAAGATTGAGTTTAGTGTCGATGCTAATTTTTCTATAGCTGGGACACATATTCACAGTCTACTTAAATACATGAAGTATCCTGAAATGATTTCTTCATATGAAGGGAGATAGAGTCTTGGCTTATGAGTCTTAGTAGTTGGTCCACGTGAGAGGAACTACTTCACCAATGATCTCAAGTTAGGTGTAGTTGGTCTTTTATTTCTCTATTTGATCCATGACTTACTTGTAGAGCATTTTTTGATAATCACAGACCAACAAAACCTCAAGTTCATATTTACACAGTGTGATATGAATTTGTGGAACCTAAGGTGGGATGAACACCAATGGTATTTTTTTCGTGATTGCCTAAATTCTTGGTAAGGGAAAATAGTTGATGATGCACTAAGCAGGAGGACTCAGATAAAGGGACTTCAGCAGTCCAGTAGTGAGAGGACGAACATGGATTTATTCTCTAAGATTCACTTGTATGGTGAGGATAGTCATGGGAAATTTTTTTTTTCCTATTTTGTTACCTTAACACTTCTAACTATATTTGGGATGTAGAAGATATCAAATGATGATGGCCTATTCCTATGGGATACTGTAGCAGGTGAGGACAGTACTCTTAGTTAGGCCATAAGAAAATATCAATTTTTCATTTACATTGTAGAAAATGGGTTTCTACATACATTCATGAGGAGATTATGTGATACATTTATGCTACCCCTTGGGAACTGAAACCTATAATCACCTAATTTATTGGGATTTACATCTCTAGTACTGGTGTAAAGGTATTAAAATATATGTAGTTTTATTTTTCATTAGGTGTTCCAACTGTCAGTAGGTGAACGATGTACACCAGTGACCAACCGAACATTTATAATAGGTATCTATTCCTAAGTTGAAATTTAATGATGCCCTGATGGACTTCATGACATGTTTACTGAGGTCTCATTGTGGTAATTATTTTTTATATTGTTTTTTATAGGATCACAAAGGTAACTCATTTTTTACCTATCATGGAGACATTTTTAGTAGATGATCTTCAGAGGTTTTCTATCTATGAGATAGTTCCACTTCACGAGGTCCCTGATAATATAATTTTATTTTGGTATGACTAGTTTACATCATGGTTCATGAAAGGGTTTTATAGGTAATTAGGTACACAAGTGATTCTAAGAATGACATACCACCCTCAAACTGATGGTTATTCAAGGAGCATGATATATGTTCTTGAGGACATGCACTGAGCATGTGGCCATGATTTTTGGAGCTCATGGGAGGGGAACATTAAACTGGTGGAATTATCCTAAAAATTCATTTAGGATTCTGTTATGTCGGCGCCTTACGAGCCTTTTTATTGTAGTACATGTGTGTCTCCCTAGGGCCAGTAAGAGGAGGGAGAGGCAGCTATGCATGGAACTCATTATGATACAGAGACGATAGAGCATGTTAAGTTGATATGAAAATGTATGGATACTAGTGAATATCAACTGATATCTTATGCTGATCATCATCGATGGCCTCTAGAATTTTTGGTCATGGATTGTGTCTTTTTACATATTTCACAATGGGTGGGAGAGAAGAGAATCAACATATATGGTAATCATTCACAATGATTTGTCTGACCATTTGATATTCCAGATTGATTCAGCCTGGAAGCCTATCAGTTAAAAATATCTTAGAGGTATTAATCCATGAACATCTTCTTCTATGTACCTCATCCATGCAACTATTTGTCAAACTTTTCTCCTGAATTTTAGTCCAAGGAGGTTGTGTTATAGGTATATTTTTCCATTATATGGTATCTTATTCGTAATGTAGATCAATGAATGAGTGTTCTAAGAGGCTAGTAGGCTCCTCTAGAATAGGTTATATGGCAGTACGACCAAGTACTGAACCATATCTAGGAGTGGAAGGGTGGTTTATAAAAACAGTGTCTAGAGTTGGTAGGAAGGTTAAAATCGTAGAACATAAATTTTCGAGAGAAATAGGAAAGCCACATGATTAGTAGAAATTTTGTGTGGTATGACACATAGTTACTTTTACCATGTAAGGATGGATAGTGGTAATCTATAGGCCACACAGTTTCATAAACCATGTGATTTTGTGAATACAGTTATGTGATAAACTCCAAAATTTTGATAGAGTATTTTTCACGATTTGTGCATAGTTAGACAAATTTTGCGCATTAACGATATGAGTTTAACATTACATCAATAATGGGAATGAGGTTGGAATGTGGTTTAGATAACCTTGATTTAAACCATTGAATCCAAAGGATTTGAGTGAAATTTACATTTTTAAATTAATTTATTCAATTTGAATGATTATATTTCCTCATTTCTCACATTCTATAGCCTTGGGTCCTTGAGAGATCCTCATTGACACTTAAACTATATATCGGGAGAAATTAACCATCCCAACTCTCAATCAAAATCATTTGGAAGCATATGATTCATCTTTGTATCATCATAAATCCTTTTATTTAATTAATCATTCTTCTTTGTATCATCTATAAAATTTAGGTACAATCTAATATGCCCTTTTTAGGGTTCTCATTCATTCATTATTTTTATCCCTATCTGAGTGAAATATAGAGTTGATACTAGATGATAACTCCAATAAGGACCTATAGTGGATGGTCTCATGATGTTTCCTTTAATTTGGAGTGTTTACATATATTCCATTGTGTCATTAACCTAATTATCATAGTGAATACCTAGAAATGAAATCTTATCCTTGATTAAATTGAGCAGGTGTGAAGTATGCAATCAATGAGGCCATTGTTAAATTATTATAGGTATTGTACGTGAATATGAACCACCCCTTGGGTGTGTTCTATTGTTAAATGGATCACTATGGTTTGATATTTATTTTGGATACCTTTTTGATATTTCATTTAACCATTATCATGCGATGTTAATAATGAATTGTAATTTAAATTGAAATGATTAAATGAAGGGGATGGGATCACTTTGGCCCTTAGTTCTCACCATGTAATGGATTTTTTATTCATGATTTACTCATCGTAATGAAATGGATTCATGAAAAATTAAGAGGAAAACACACCTAAGATTAGACATGATTTGTGCCACCATATTAGGTGAGATTGATATAAATTGAAAAAAGTGATGTCCTTGACAATATTAAATGATATTGATTGAATGAACACTGGTGATATACCATGGGTGACATATGGTTTCATATACAAACACAATGTATGGACTCATCTGGCTTATAATTTTGTTACACCGCATTGAAACATGGATTCTCTATTAGGATTTCCAAGGATGGACTTATAGGGATGACTCAATATACTCCAAAATGATACATGGACTCCTTAAGGATTTCAATGGATGGAATCAAAGGGATAGTTGATTATATATTCCATGGGTGAAACATGTGCTCCATTATTGTACTACCAAGAATGGGATCAAAAAGAAAATGATGTTATACCACACCTAGTTCGATACTTGGATTCCCATGATGAATGCCTATGACGGTCTTGTAATGTTCTTAGTTCCTGATACACTAGAGAAATACTTGGAATCCAATATAAGGATTCTAAGGAAAAACTCATGTTCTTATTTGAATATGTAATGATATGATTTATACAATTTATCTACCAAGTAAAATCACAATATTGGATTTGATCACTAGCTTATGTATTATAGATGGATTAGTTGGGACTCCTTGGACACATATCTTCACAAGGGATACAGGGATACATATCAGGACTTTAGAATTACTAAATTAATGAACTGGATTTTAAATTTATATAGTGCTGAATTTTTATTCAGATACATTTATACTTTGGCTGAAGAAGGTTGTGGAGGACAGGTGTCCATGGGAACCCGTTGAATTATGGGATGTTTACTTTTATGTAATTAATTTACATACTTTATTACAACCTAAACACTATTATTATTAAATGTTCATTTATGAGATTGAATTATACCTTTGGATGGTTTCCTATTAGGATGGCATCTCATGCCCAGCTCGGGTTATTGTTGGGTACCCAAATAGTTTATATGATTTAAGATATGGATAAGGGAAAGCACCATACTATAGGTTTTTTATTAATTCTTAGAAGTAGGGGAGAACATGACCAGGATGAGGCTCATGATTCTAGATGGATAATTTTTTATTTTTGGTATTTTGTTACCATTATTTAATTTCTATCATGTTTACACATGTTGGATTTTTTTTTCAATACATGGTATGTATAATCATAATTTTTATATGATATTACTTATGAAATTGTTTATAAATTCATATCTTTAATATTTCTCGTCTATCTGATTATTACAATTCTTGTGCTAATTATTTGTTATTGTATATCAAATGTGATATAATTTGGTAATGATACTATAGTCTCCCCAATGATACTTCTTATTCACTCACTACTAGTCATTATCCTTTGGTGTATGGGGAGAAGGTCTTGAGGCCATGTTTCCATCCTGGCATGGGGAACCTTTCAGTGGAACTCAGGCTCATGATATTACATTGGTATAATTACTCTAAATGGGGATGAGTAAGAATTAACGAAATAAAAATTGGTTCATTGTGAGTGGGCTTAATAATAAACACCTGGATAGACACTCATAGGGGATATTATTTGTAGAATTAATTTTCCCTATATAAAATGCTAATAAGGATTGGAGTATATATTGAACATGAATAATCTATGGTATTCCTAATGATTAAATGATTTATAAGGTGTCATGATTTATAAATCCTATGAATTATTTTTTGGATTATATGATTTCCCACTATGATGATTGATTTTCACACTTACCATTTTGGTTTTATTAAGGTAATGGAGATGGAATGATGAAATTGAGTTGGTGGAAGGAATGCTCAAATATTGTAGTATCTTATTTCAGATTATTTATATGAATTCCTCTATTTCAGGAAATTTATAAATTATACAAGAATGTTAAATAGAATCATCAATGATTATATATTGATTTATCAGTAAAAAAAATAATGTTACTGTGATCAAATATCATTTCTGTAAATCCTCTATGATAAATGTATATGGGAATACACTTCCAAAAAGTCTTTTCACACTCACTCTAGTTAAATATAATTTTATATTTGGAATGAATTGTATCTCTATATATAGATCTCATATAAATTGATGAGGAAGGGCTGTTTTTTTATATTTCTAATAAACATGTAACAATCATTCAGAGTAAGGATGAAAATAAACTTTCGATGGAATTTACTTGCATTGTATAAGTCTTATTCCATTTTAATTGGGGATATAAATCTAAATTGATGAGGATAAACTAAAGAGTGATGATATTACCATTTTTATAGATTATGATAATGTATTTATTGAATAATTTCATATTCTCTAACTAAATCATGATTTTTGGTTTTCAATATAATTAATACCTGGTGTTACACCTATTTTAAATAATATATATATAATATATCTAATTTTTTTTATGGGAATTAAAGAAGAGATTATGGGAGAATCTAGATATGGGATTCAATAATTCTAGTTCTTCACCCTAGGAGGTACATATTTTTTGAAGAATAAATATGGGTTAATGAATCGTTGGATTTATTATCAGGAACATAATATTATAAATATTAAGATTAATTATCATATATTTTATATCAATGATATGTTTGATAATTTATGATGAGATAAACTTGTTTCCAAAATTAATTTTTAATCTATATATCGTCATCTAATAGTCCAGTGTGAGGATATAACATATACATATTTATATATGAGTTATGGTAATTATAAATATATATTGATTAAATTATTTCTTATTCATTCCCCTACCGTGTTCATAGATTTAACGAATATAGTCTTTGGATATTACCGCTATTATTTTGTGGTGGTATTTATATATTATATTATTATATATTTTACGTGTAAAAAAGAGGATGAAGAACATTTGATGATTGTAATGAGCAACTGAGGTATTGTAGGTTGTATGCCAAATTCAGAATTTTTAAATTCTATTTTAAAGAAGTTTCATTATAGGCTCATATAATCTCTAGTTAGGGTATATCAGAAAATACTTAAAATATGGTAGTTATTGAGTAGTGTCCTAGACAAACCGTAATAACTGAGACCCATAGTTTTCTTTTTATGGATACTACTGAATCATTATATGGGATGTTGTATGGAAATTTAATCAAATAAACATGTTGACTCAAAATGGAACCGAGTTCCTTTGGACAGATGAATGTGAGGAAGGTTTCATGGTGTGCAAAAAAAGTTTGGTATGTGCACATATTCACACACTACCTTATTCTTGATTATGTTTTTGGATTTATATTGATGCATATAAGATGTGTATTTGATTTTGATTTTTATGTATAATTACATAGTTATAGTTTATTATTCTCATAAACAAAAAATTCATGAGAAAAAATAACAGAATCATTATTTGGAGTTGGCCATGGTATTTTCCCCATTGAAAATATGGATTCATTATTTTTATGGTGAATGTTATGATATATATAATAATCATAAAATTATAAAGTATATATTCACATAGAAAGTGGAAAATATACTCTGGAGAAGATTCTCAGACTTTATTATAGAATATTAAAACTCAATATATTACCATAATGGGAAAGGAAACAATGTTACTTATATTTGAGTAAAAATTAAAATTCTATCTAATCTAGGATTAGGATAAAAATATTAAATATTTGTTTATTTTAAATGTATGGATATTGAAATCATGATGTAATTGAAGTAATATTATCTTTCCCAAATTATTTTTCAACGATCTATCCATGTAGGGGTTAAAAGAGGAGTAGAATGAAGATCTAAAGATATAAAGTAAGGTAAGAAATATTATTGAGTTCAACCATTATTCTTATATAATAATTTGGTTTAGAAACCATGTATGTGTCATTTCAACACTAAACATGATGAGTAAGCTATTGTAAAAATCTCATAGTTGATCATTCTTTATTCTTCCTGAATGTATGAAGATAGATATAGATCAAAAATAATAATTATAGAAGGATAATAGGAAAAATGATATTGGATATTATTTTTCATGGTTATTGGTGTTCATCATGACAATTATAAGTGACAAAAGACTAATTTTATGTTTAAAACATTTCTCATATCATAATGAAAAATGGAAGACATTACCATGGATTTCATAATCAATGTACTTAAAAAATCTATAGGGATCAATTATATTTGGGTCATAGTTGATTACCTTATAAAATTATAACATTTTATAATAATAAGAGAAGAATTTTATCATGATCAACTTTTCAAGATATATATTAAGGTATTTGTAGGATTTAATGGAGAACAACATTCTACATTTCATGATCATGATATGTGGTTTGTTTCATTATTCTTGTGAAGTATTATTTAGGATCAGGATTTATGGTAATTTTTTAGTATTTCTTGTCATCCAAAATAATATTTCTAATATGGGAGGAAAATTAAGACACTATACGTTATACTGAGAACCTATTCTATGTATTTTTAAGGTTGTTGGGATCAAAACGTTTCTCTTGTTGATTTTTCTTACAATAATATCTTTCATTTGATCATTAAGATGAATCTTTATGAAGACCAATATAGAAGGAAGAAAACCAAATATGACGTTCTTGTATTATTTTGAATAAATAAATCTATTGATACATGATCTAACTTCTGAAATGCCATAGAATGTTAGATTCATTATACATCAAATTTGTAATGCTCAAAGTCAAAAGAAAAGTTATGCTAATCATCATCAGGGATATCTTGAAATCATTTAGGATTGAAAGGTATGACTATGAATTTATATATAGAGGAAGGTGATGATATATTCTAAGAAGAGAAATATGATCCTTTTATATATAATCCCTTTGAAGAATCCTGATCATATTTTTATTTTTTCTTATGACTTGTAACTTCCATCAAACATCCCCAAAGTGTGTAATTTGACACATGTTTCTCTTCTGTATATGTTCAAACATGATCCTTCCCATGTAATAAACATAAAGGTTATACAAGAAGATAAAGATAATTCCTTTGAAGAATAAAACGAAGAAATATTGGATCCAAGAGATAATTTTAAATTGAATAAGTCTAGTCTCTTGGTTAATGTTCTATTGAGGAGTCATAAATTTTGAAGATTCTACATGGGAGCCTAATAATATAATGAAATGGGGATATAAAATTTTTTAAAAATCAAAGTGATATAATTTTGAGGGTGAAAATTTTTTTTTTTGGGGTATAATGGGTTTCCCCAAGATTCTATACGGATTTCCATTGAAATAAACTTAATTTATTTGATAGAATACTTGACACGCAACCCAAATTCAAAAAGAACCCATGCTATATTATACCTATATAGAACTTCCATTATATAGGTGGTTATAAATATGATTAACTAAAATATGAAAAATATATAAATTTTTTTCTCCAAGTCAATTTTGTTGATAATTTCTGACGAGACAATCAGTAAAATTTGAATGAAATTATGTAATGATTAAAAGGAGTATTTTTCAACCAAATGTATTTTCCATTATATTATCTTAAAAATGTTCAGTGATCACTATTGAAAAAAAAATCAATTAAATATAATTATAATTTATATTAATAATTTAATAATAGTTCAATTATTAGTTATCTATTGATTACGAATGGAGATGAAATTATCTAATAAAAAACAAGTTTTCTCTTAGAAAATTATTTTCATATGAACTGTATATTTATTTTAATAAAATAAATAAATAACTATTGATTAATTTATTTAATAAAATTTAATGATTATATATAAAATAAAATAATTTAATATTTATTTGAATTTTTTTACTATTAAATGAATGGATATGAATTCAGGTTTTTGTTTAAAATTAATTTTTCGAACAAAATATTTTTATTATTTTTTATACATTTATTGTAAAATAAATTTATAAAACATATAGAAATTAAACATTAAAAAATTTAATCCCAGTTTCTAAATATAATTTAATTTTTTTAAATATTCCATTTTCAGATTTGGACTAAATTATTAATTAAAAATTTTTAGAAAATTATTACCATGTTTAAGGTTAAAAAGTGTTTACCCGAGGCTATAAACCAAGAGATGAGGGTAATATTTCCATTTCAAAAAGTCTAATTATTATTATTTATATAAATTTATACAATATATTATCTTAAAAAGTAATTATTGGCCATTTTAAAATTTTTTTCGAGGAAATGGACTCAATATTTTTATAATCGTTTAGATAATTTTTTGTGTGTCCTCTCCCTCCCTTTTAAATGGGATCCTCCTCTGTGACCTTATTCAAATAAAATTATCTCCCTATATTGGAAAATAACTACTCAAATTCATTATAAAAATCCTTAAATATTCTTTACACATCTTTTTTATTGTAATACAATACATTCAAGACATATGGGGGAAACCAAAAGAGATTTCTCAAATAAGAGGTATAACTCTTAACCGAGTACTTATACTAAGATGTTATTATTATGATGTAAATTCTATTTCCACCACCGTTTTATCATATATAAAATTAATGTATTTCTTGTTCATACATATATACTACCCCACCCACATAATGATAAGATTCATTTTCAAAATTTGTAGTATTTATTTGGTTGTTATGATTCATTTAATGTAAATATATGATATTTTTTATGTAATTTATAATTTAAAAATAAAAAAAATCTCCCTTTTTACCTTCCCATCTGTTGTGAACTGATGACCTTTCTAGTGTGCAAGTTTTGACTACCACCTCCATAGAAGAATGTGTATTTTTCCATTTTGGATTTTCATATATGGTAATAAGGAACGATTTAAATAATTTATATGATAATTATGTTAAAATAATAATTAACTATTTTTCTTTGTTTTTAATCTCTAATCATTTCGATCCATTGAAAATAAAAATCATTACTCAGGTTTTCGGATAGATAATTATCTCTATGAAGTGATTTAATTCATTTTCATCACTTCTTCATATAAATATTAATAAATGTTTTTGTAAGGATTAAATATAATTATTATGAAATTATTAAATATATATATAGTATTTAAAAATAATGAAATTGCAATTACTAGAACAAAAAAATCAAAACATGCAAGAAAAACGAAATAGTTACACCAAAAATAATAATTTAGTGAATAATTGATAATAAAGGGTGAAAATTTGTGATAAGTAAATCATAAGTGCTATGATATTCATGAATATAGTTCCAATATTTATATAAAATGAATTAATATTTATTGTAAATATGTTTGAATTCATATAATGGATTAAATTACATGAGGTAAGGGTTTATGTTACAGTATCATTTTTTTAGGATTGAATATGAATAAATTTCATTGAGGGAAATTATATGGTTTATATCCTTGAAACCATATATATTTTATTCTATGATTTTTATTCATTAAATTTTAATGAAATATTAACATTTCCATCTTTATTGTTGTAATTTTTTTTGAGAAAAAGTTTTTAATAAAAACTAAATTTATTTTCTATTTTGTTGAGAATCATTTTCTTCCTTGTATATATTTAATAAAATTATTTTATATTTTTTTAATATTCTAAAATGATTTATTACCATCATTTTTATATATATTTAAATTTATATAAAATATTATAAATTTATTCTTTTGGATATTTTCGATATTTTTTAATTTTCACTAATGGCATGAATGGTTTTTTTAACACACATATAATGAAAATTTTTCCCGCCATCAGTACTACACATTTTTTTGAATATTACATTATAATATTCCATGGCTCATTTTAAAATATATTTATTTTTCTAACAATCAATATTTTTTTTAAAATATGTGTATTTAAATTGAAAAGGGTATATTAATCATGAAATGTTTCAATGATATTTTAATGGTATTTACATCTAGGAATACACACATTTATGTTTTTCTGATTCAATATAGATACAATCCAATTATTCCATACTTATTCTTTATTTGGATGGTTTATGATTACTATAGTTAGGTTTTTATGAAACCCACTTTCCATTACATGGTTTATGGTATGATGAAATGATAAATGTTTTTAGGATCTGGTGGCCCCCATATGAATTTAGTATAATAAGTGATGGGTTTATCCGTTATGTTCCTCCAATAAATTATGTAAGTATGGATAAATCATATAATAACTATGTTATGTGGGAGCATGATTTCATGTATAAAACATGATGTCCGTCTCTAGTTTCATGTACATAATTTTATCCATGGACCTGGTCTCATTTCCATAAATTTATATAGGTACCTCATTTAATGTCCTTAACTAAACGAGTGAGAATATTACTATTTATACATTATAAAAATGTTATAAGATTATTCTTGTGCATCATTCCTATGTTTATGATATTTCCTCATAAATCATGTTTATTTTTCTATTATTCTACACTCTAATGAATTATTCATTTTTTGTAACAAATAATTTTGGTATGAATAATTATTTATGATATTTTAATTAATTAGATAAGTATTTTTTATGAGGTGATCATGTTCACCCAACCTTGTTCTAATTTATGTTCATTGATTATTATCCCGTATGTTTACTCCTACTGGTCATTTTATCTAAACCATTCATAAGATTCCATTATACCTTGGTTATGCAGAATGGATTTAAGTTGGGTATGATAAAGGATAGTATAATAATAGAATAACCATTTGGTATATGTTTAAGATCTTTTATAAAAATAGTAAGTTTATATATCTAATTTCAAAATTCAATAAAATTTTATGTTATTGGGAAATGTAATGTTCTATTTTGTATTGAATATTTATCTAAAATTATGTAATATTGATGTATTCTGTGCTTGTTTTCCTAAATAAATGTCAATACTACAAGATCTTTTCGTGATTTTTGTACCAATGCACATAAATAATATAAAATAACTATTATTTTCGGATATTAAAGTTAGATTGGGAGTTGATAAAAGATTGGGAGAAAATTCTATACATGATCTGGGACGTTGGGAATTTATATGCATATAGTTAATGATAAAGTTCAAATACTTTTGAATAATATATTTAGGATGGAGGTTACATACCTTTATTATAATTTTATCCTTTACAGGTTGAATACTTATATTATATTTTTTGATGTGGTTTTTGTAAAACCAGTCAAGAAACTGATCAAAATGTGATGGATTATAAATCAAGTGTGTTGTTATTTTTTATAGTTTAATATATATTATGCATGGGAAACAGTATGGATTTAGGTTAATCCTTATTTATACAACTTTTAATTGACAATATTATTATTAGGGTAGAATATCTGATTCATGGTGAATAACTAACCATATGAAGGTGTAGGATTCCTACATTGGAGTCTAACATTATAAAACCAACATTTTATATTATTTATTTAGATTTTCTAATACATGTGGTTATTAAATATTTATTAATATTAACATATAACTACTTGTATTCTCAAGGGTAATGGTAGTTCAGATTTTAAGTGGGTTGTTAAAATTAACAAAAAAGAATTTGACAAAGAGTTTCAAACTAGATTTCCAACAGATGATTGGACAATCCATTGTGTATCTCAAGTGGTATCAGAGAAGACAATGTACACTATGGTTGGATTAATTTTTAATTTTAATGATTTTTATAATACTGATATGATGTTTAGACATTAGGTGATTTCATAAGATCCATATATGGGAAATTCAATTCTATTTCATATACAAGATGATATTTTGGTTTCAGATTGAACAATGAAAAATATGAAGTAATGATAGAAATTATTATAAAAAATAGAAATGGATAATTATGATACATAATTAATTGGTTAAAATAAAATTTTTTATTTATTTAAAATTTTTGAGTATTGATTTTATTGTAACTCATGTACAATGTGTGATAAATATTTTTAAAAGAATCACTGTGATAATTTTTTTCTAAAATTATGTATTATATTAAAATATTACCAATTAAATTATTCACATATATATTTTCATACATAATGAAGACATAGGATGATAAGTCATAGATAGATTTGGAATCTGATCTAATGGAAGATGTATTGGTTGAAAATATAAGTGGATGTAGTAGTATCAAAAAAAATTTGATGATTAAGAGAAATATGTATCAATTTTCCAGGATATATTTTCTCTAGTGAGTGAATATTTAAGAAAGAATTTTACTAATAATGTTTATATTAATTAAGTGATCCATGAATTAGAGAAACTATATAAATCCTCTATAAATGTCAAAGAATCTCAGATAGAATTTTTAGTAAAAAAATTAAATGAAATTTGAAAATTAGATAAAAAATTAATACACTAGTGGATAAGGTAAATATGAATAAAATAATATTTGATAAATGGATGAAAATACAAGGACATTAGATTCACAATATTAATTTTAAATTTATTTAGTTGGATTAAAATATGAGAAATTTGAAAAAAAACCAAAAATATATAATCTTTATAATCTATTTAAATCTGAAGTATTGACACATTAAATTCTCATATTATAATTCATTCAAAAATGATTTATACAGGTGGGATTAATAGATTGAAGTTATCTTGATATCCATAAATTATAAACTCATGGGGGAAATATTTAATAAACTATATAAATCTATTTTTTACTAATGTAATTTTCAAGGATTTTACATTATTAAAATCAAAATTTAGACTGATATGTTTATAAAATAATACTAAAATATCCTCCAGAACATCATGATTTGATATACTAATTTCTAGGAAGTGTATATTAGTATTTTTTTTCTCAAGAGAAGGGATATATTGTCCAAAAACAATAAATTTTTAAATATACTATGAATACTTCTAACGAAAAAAGAATAAAAATTATTGGCTATTGGTGGTACTACTATATGACTGGTAAAAGTGAAACTGGTTTTTTTCTTGATATGTTAATGTCTATAAATTATATATTTGATTACATTAGGTAGATTAGAGCTGAATTAAAACAAATTATTTATATTATATGTAATAAAATATCATATAATCATGGGAATATGTCTTTCAGGAACATATTTGTTACTCTTTAAAATTTATATGAATGTTCTGAAAAAATTAATCATAATGAAGAAGCGTTTTATTACAAACCAACTCAGCATAAATAAAATATAAATGTTAATATAATTCAACAACATTAAGTGAGTATGTAAGGGAAAAATTAGAAAATCCCCCAATGGGGATGAAAATAAAGTAGAAATTTCAATTAACGAAACCAAAAATGATTTTTAAAAATAATGAATCATCAAAAAATATTATATGTTAATTCTATGATAATAAAGGACACATCATGGACCATTATAAATTTTATGTTATTATTAATGTTAAAATAATAAAGATGGAGTAAAAAATGAGTTATTACAATAGATTGATAAAATGGATAGTTTAGATATTGACATCCCTAATAATGACATCTAATTTCTTTATAGGTTTCAAGTGAAGTTAACCTTACAAATATTTATGAGATATATGGTAGGTGAAAATTGTATTGGAATAAAAATTATATGTGAAATAAATATCTTCTATAATATGAAAAATTATTATAGTTAAATGGAAAATATTCAATGACTTTTTATACTAAAGGAGAAGCTATGAAAAATGAGTCTACAAACAAAATGAAAACTGAGAATGGACCTAAACAATTCTTGTACAATTGTCAAGAATCCTATGAAATCTAAAAAATAATGATGTTTCTTCTATTTTTGATAAGAAGATTCATATTATATATAAGAAGAATGGTGAAGAGATGATTAATATAATTCTTCCCAAATAAGTACTTATTTGAAAAATAAATAATGATAATAACATAATTATTTATCTACATTTTGGATATTTAAATAGAATCATATATAGGATCAGATCCACGTCTAATCCCAACTACACTAATTAATCAACTAAGGGATACTCCATTGTAACACCCTGATATTTTATGAGATAGATTATTTTTAATTTCTTTTTTTTCTTGTGCATTACTCTACAACAATATTAGTTTTCCCTCTATGAAACATCGTATTAGCTTACAGTATATTCAACACTATTTTTTTCTGGTGTTGCGCACAATATTAAATTATATTGATAGAATTCATTTCACGCATCAATGAGTATAGATTGTTTTCAATATATAAATGAGAAAATTTTGGATTATTATATGTGCAACACCAATGGAATCTTTCCCTACATTCAACACTTACTTGGCTAGCGTTACACGCAAGAGAGACCTTCCTCGATAGCTTGTGTTGTACACAATACCGAGTTTTAGTAAACAATGATATATTATTGAAATATTATATAAAAAATCCATTATAAATATTATTAAGCACTTTTTTAATTTTATATAACATTATCATTCATATTACACATTATTTGAGAACAAAATCAATTTTTTAGATAAAAGATATAACTTTCAAGAAAACGTCATTTTACCGCCTTTTAATGGCACAACCATTTTAAATATAGTTTTTTATACTTTAAAAAGTTATATATGATAATATAAACATATTCTTTTGAATTAGGAGATACAAATTTTCTTTATATAAATTTTTGATATTTTTCTGATAGCATTCATATGTTGATGAATAATGAAAATATGCTAATTTTTAATTGAAAACAACTTTTTCATCAAAATAATTTATATGGTTAAAATATATTATTTAATAGTACTAAACTATAAATATACTATATTTTTATATTTTAAGACAATTTATTTCATTTTCATTAATTTTACAATGAATTCATATATAAAAATATTTCAATCTTTTGTAATGTTTTAAACAAAAACACATTATTGTTCGACAAAAAGATTAATTTTAAATTAATTACTTCAAATTCTATGTTTTGAATTCAGAAATATGGATTCCATATTTTTAATCATAATGTAAAAATTGTGTAAATAAGTACTTTTTATTTTTGGACATTATCAATAGCAATTTCAGTAATTATTTTATTTATCATGGTTAAAGGTTAAAACTGGTAAATAAGGGTAGAAAATAATATTATAATAATATTAAACTACCCTAACATATTCCCTAATCCTATTGGATGATATATTTCTTACCATGGGAATCTATGGGTCGATTTCAAGACCCCATGGATTCACATTGATGTGAAAATGGCACGTTATTAGAATTAATTTAAGGTAATGATAATTATAACAGAAACATACATATTTTATGAAATATATTTTAATATTGTGTTATATAATATATATCTATATATATAACTAGTCACTAGAAATATAAAAATATATCCTACTTCATGGTATTTTAATTTTAATTTTTATACATTAGATAAATATATTTATCAATCACACAATTATGATGTAGTGATTACCTCATTAATGAAAGATTCAAATAAATGAATTTATAAATATTAAAATAATGTTAATTTTAATATTTTGATGACATCCAAGAATTTTCTTTATGAAATTGACTTATTAGGTGTGTGTGAATACTTTTGGTTCAAAGTAAATAGTTTTTTATTATTTTTTGAAAAATTCATGTATGAATAGTATCCAAAATTGACATAATTCATAACTTAAAACATAAATTAGTTTATTAAATGATTTTAGATTCATAAAAATCCAACATTATTCCAAATGGTTAATATTAGTCAAAATATGTCATTAATAACATTTTTTTGGTCGTTTGACCTGATATGGTAATTAAATTTACTCGCAATGTGTAAACAAATGATATCACGGTATGATTAAAAAGGGTAAAATAAGGGTAAAACCAAAAAGATAAGGATACAAAATATTCAAAACATGTCCAAATATTATGGTATTGTAGTTATTAGAACATAAATCATATTATATTATAATTAAATAAGTTTTATACAATTTTTTGTTGAAATTTAATTTATAATAAATTAATATTTTGGAATATTCCTAATGTGCCCCTCTCCTCTCTTATAAAAGGGAACCTCCTCCCACTACTCTTAACTCCATTTTGAACAATAAAACTCGTCAAAAACCTATCCATTTAACTTCTCAACATACCTAGTATCATTCTAGAGGTTCTGGTTTTCTTAAAAGTCTATCTCTCTTTCCGTAAGTGTAAATTTAAAGGAGGCACATCGACGAAGAGGTAATCACTTCTACCGATTCGTTAAAATTTATTTCTTCATCTAATTCATCTTCATTAGTTGTTTAATTATAAATTAATAACATCAATATCAAACATATAATTATATGTTATTTAAATATTAAAAAACCCTACTTCACCTTCTCATCCATCCTATGGAAAACAAAATCACCACGCATGCGTACATATGACTTAAAATCATCACGCCGTGGGGTAATCTGTTTTTCACCACCACCTTACATGGTTGGTTATAATGGTGGAAATAATAACTATATATGATTATTGTAACATGTTAATAATTATAATATATTATACACCATTCACATCAATACCATTCAACAACTATGTGAATGATATCGTCGCTTGTGCATACGTAAAACTTACCTTCTCCACGATGCGATGAGATTTATTCACCATGATAACCATTAAAGAATGATTATAAATTATATATAAAAAATAATCATGATATATATGACATAATAATTAAACTATATTTTTGTGTGTATATATATATGAAATTTATTTACTTATATTCAATTTAATAAGGAAATGAAAACATCAATCATGCATACGTACGACCTACCCTCTCAATGAATAGTGTATTCTATTCCATTTATCGGTATATTATATATAGTTATATATTAAATATATGTGATATAAAAATCATGTTTTACATTCATGATGTGAGTAAATCATGATTTAAGTACTAATATAAAGAATAACATGTCCAAACACGTATGATAAATATAATGATTATTCTCCAAAATGGATCTTTAACATTGAATTGAAAGATGAACGAGTAATATAAAGTCGTAAGTGAATCATATATGATATAATAAATATTATTACGGTTTTTTACAAGTTAATAATTTTTTAAACCCACTATACATGAGTTTTAGACACAAATGGAATAAATTTGATCTAAGGTAAAGGATAACTTTGCAATCTCATTTTTATCTGAGATCGTTTATACGTAATATTTACTGGGGATATATTTTTCATCCCTGAACATTTTTATAAAACATGATTCATAAAATGTTTACTATTATTTTATGTATGTTTAAAGTAATTTTAACACATTTTTGACATTTACTTCATAGTGTGGTAGGAATCATTCTTTTTTTACCATACAAGGTACTTTTTGAATTTTTTAGAAAAAGAATGTGGAGAATTATATTTAAACATATATGTAAAGAAAGGATTTATACAGTTTCATGAATCTTTATTTACATGAAGCTTCCTCTACACTATTTTTATTTTATTTCCAAAATATTTTTTTTCTTTTAAAATAATGCAGCATTTTCAGAAAAGAAAATGTTTTTAAAGATGAATAGATATTTTCATCAAGAACTAAGTTCAAGTGTTTTATCAAAATTGTTTTCCAATTAAGATGAAATATGGTCATGTTCATATACCTATTATTGCTTTGATATAAGGGAATTATTTTTATTATGTCCATTTATCTTATATGTATTATGTTATGATGGAATGATGTTTAAGAATCCCATTTTATTTCATTGGTTATGCTATAATGAATGATTTATGTTTTTGTGGCACATGTAATAATTATTTTATTATGATATTGGTGGGACCTATATCTCCCTCCAATGAATTTGGTAATGATTTATATCTCATGATATAGACATGGATGGAATGAAAAATAAATATGGTTCAGTAATATGGGGCTGGAACGATATGTAAACCCTCTTTAGTAATGGACTTCGTCCACTATGATGGTCTTGGCACCAATTTTTTGGAAACTATGGAAATCATAATTTGTACTTATTAGTTTTCCACAATTCTATATTGTATTCCAACACTATTATTATCATGGTTAATTTTCCTTTATGATCCACGCCTTATGTACTATCAAAATTTATATTATGCCTCATGATTTTGATGTTTTAACTTTATGTTTCTGATTTTATGTTCAAATGTATAAGGTATGTTTCATTTTCTCCATGTTTACCCTTAATAAGAATTTGAGCTCCCCATTTTTATTTTTTATTTTCCCCATGATGTAAAAAATGTTTTTAGGTAGGAAAAAGGGTAAGCCCATTACATGAGATGTGTAAGATCATTCACCATGAGTAGAAGATTATGTTCCAAGATTCCAATGACACTAAACTAATACGGTCTTTGGGCATCTGTTTGATAAATTTATTGAGTATTTTAAAAAATAATATAATGTCCATATACTTCAATCTTTGGTCTCTAAAGTTGGTATCATATTTAAGGTTTAGTTAGCCTTTAAAAACTGGGATGCGAAAACATAAGTGATATCCCTTGAGATATGTCTAATGTATTTCTAGGGATTTCCCTAAGGTTAAGTCTTACTATAAGACACAATCCTATAATTAAGGTAATGATCATAAATAAAATAGTATTAAACCTGTGATGTTAGATATTGAAATTACACCCGTTTATCATGCTGTTTTCCTAGTTTGATTTTTTCCACTCACAATATTCTATTGGGTATTATACAATGGCCGGAACCCAAAGGAACCACCTTAATGATGGATGTGAAGTGCAATGAAATGGATGTCCTCTTGAACAACCAATAATTATGGAAGCTCAAATAAATAATCTTGTTTCAATGACCACAAATCCTTATAGGATTTCCAATGACCAATAGAGGAAACAACATTCTCTTGAATCTTTCTTAAGGAATCATCCACCTAATTTTAGTGGAATGATTGATCCACTATTTACAGAGAAAATGATTTGTACTGTTGAAAAGATATTCTTCATTCTTCATTGTTTAGAATGTGAAAAGAATATGTTGGGAAATTATTGCGTGGAAGGTAAAGAGAATCTATGGTATAAAATATTCAAGAATATGAGGAAATTAGATAAAATAGACTCCATGGATTGGGATGAGTTTGAGAAAATATTTTCAAGTAATTACCTTCCTCGTATTATTCTTACAAAAATGGATATTGATGTTTCTAATCTATCTCATGGTTATGATAAGAAATGAAGGATGGAATTCAAAGGAAACTATAAAAATTATGGAGTAAAGATGATTAGATTTTCATTATACTCAAAGTGTGGAATGACACATGGAAGAAATTATCTTAAGGGGACTAATAAATGTTATAAGTGTGGGAGAGAATGTCATTGAGAAATTTATTGCTGATGTAATTGGAATAAATAGAAATCCCAAAGAGTGAACCTCCCACAAATCATGGTTACACGTGCATGGAAATGAGGTATTTCGAAAACCAATGCCAAAACCCAAAGGTTATGGATGATTATCTTCGTCAACAACCTCTTAAGGAAAAAAATTAAAATGACATGTGGTCACTATTACTAATGTTGAGTATGAGAATGAAGTGGTGGAATGATTAAGTTTTTATGTAATGGGACTCCAAAATAGTGTTAGGAAATATTATTTATAATATTATGGAATATTGGAATATCTATGTATTGGTCCATTATGTTTTTCCAGAGGTATATGGAACTACAAACCATGAATGGTTATTCAGATATTTTTGGAAAGAACATGATTTGCACATAATGAAGGGATAAGGATCGAATAATATGTTTGAAGGTATTAATGAACTCTTGACTGATATAAGGACAAAGTGATATCATGGTTTGAGTATATATAATTTTAGGTATATTTGGTGTGTGGAAAGAGTTAATTTTTGATAGAATGAATTTTGCCACTATGGTTCTACGGTAATTAATGTTACTATCATATTTTAAATTAATACATGTGTCACGACCCGTCCCCAGGGGCCTGTGCCGTGACTACCCCAAGCCCGCCTTCCATTAGCCTCGGTTTGGCAACTAGCACCAAAAGGCGTATTCCCTAAAACCGGGATGGCGTTGCCTTTATAACCTGTAAACACGCATGAAAAAGCACACATCAAGATACGAACACAAGTAATCTAAATAGTAAGAAGAGTGATTACAGTAAGAAAGAGGGACTGAAATACAAGACCAACTAGAAAGTACAAGAAAACTGAAGAGTACATGTAACTAAAAAAACTCTTGTAAACTCCCACCAAGGATCCTACCTGAATGGTAGGTACAGCTCTTGAGAAGTCATCTCGCGGTACTCCTCTTCTAATGTCCACCTACAAGCCACCTCTAATCCCAGTACTCTCTTTCGCAGTCAGTGTTGTTCGTTATCTCCACTAAACTCAACAAGGTGCAGGCATAGCTCGTGCAGGGGTGAGTATAACGACACTCAGTAGGGACCCCAAGACCACTGAAGGTCTCTCGAAATCCACAAAGGATAAACCAAAACATGAAATCAACTTAAAACCCTACTTAGGTATATACCCATACATATACCTATGTTATCAATTATACCCATCTCAATACTGAGGAAACACAGGGTCCAAACCAGAATCCCAAAGCTCAAATATTATACAAAGGAAGGAAAACCATAAAGTTAAGTACCACACAGGTAGGCCACACCGAATAATATCTCCAAGGTATTACCACGAAGGAAAGTACCTCATAGGTATGAACTCAGCTCACACAAGTTATAAATCAGGTACAGTAGTAGAGATTATTAGATGTAACTACTGAATCATTTTACTCTGTTAAGAGGTTGACCCACGTAGGATCCTAAATCATCAGACCCACACAGGATCCTAGTACATCATCTAGCCTACAAGAGATTCTAGTACAACAGACCGACACAGGATCCCAGTACATCATTAGACCCACACAGGATCCTAGTACAACAGACCCACACATGATCCTAGTACATCATCAGAACCACATAGGATCCTAGTACAGTAGACCAACGTAGGATCCTAGAGTAGTCACATATGGTTTCCTAGAGTGGATCTAAGTGATACTCTCTAACACAGACCCACACATGATCCTAAGCATAGACCCGCAAAGGATCCCTTTCTCATGTTACAGCCAGCTACAGGGTTCCCGCTCTAAGCTCACTTGATTATGTGAGGGTCTGCTCCTCAAACCACAGGCCGATACTCCATCTACCACAAAGTCCCACAAATAAGAATCCCAAAGGACCGCCACATAAAAGGGGTCTCAACTCAACAGACGGTGCATCAATCAGATGCCTAGTCTGTAAGTTTTAACATTTCCACTCAGAGGTCCTAGTTGCATTCAGGATCTGATCCAACCCGACCATACTTCAAATGGAACCGGATAGCTGAATGTATCAAACCGTTGCGATCTACATGAAAAAACACACGAGATGGACTACCCATTTTTCCAAAATGGATACCCGGTGAAAAGGTTTCATTTCACTGTAACACATGCGAACCCGACCTCATGGGGAATACTCTTAGACCTCGAAATAAAATATCCAAAATTGTTCATTAAATATACGTCATAATTTCAGGGTCACATTATCACAGACGTTTCACCGTTCCAACACCGTATGATGGAGATATGTCAGTTACAAGATCCTGTAATATTATTATTATTATTATTATTATTATTATTATTATTGGGTGTTTCGTGGACCCAAGCCACAAACTAGAATTTAGTATCCAAAATTAGACTTGAATTGATTGTTTTAATGACAAGATAAAATAGTCACATAAGGCAATTCCATCACACTTCACACGCAAAAGTGATGGAAGGTCGAACATTTAATAATAATATTAAATCTATTAATTCACGAGCGTTTCAGGTACTCGATCTGAAAACATGAAAAAAAATATATCCAATATTGGACTCATAATTTTCTTCTCGATGTCAGGTTCGTACTACCACTGATGGTTCATGAAAACGAGGTCGCACATAAATGTTACGGACGAATTATGGGTTTACAAACAAAAATAATAAAAACATTATTTATATTATTATGATTATATTATTTTTTCCCCTTATAACCCATCTCAATTGAGATTCGCGTACAAGGTTAGCACCTACCCCTTATTCCAACAATTTCCACTTTAGTTTCTTTTGATTTTTAATTATATTCTTTTCAACTATTCATCTCTCCAATTAACACTTCTTTCCCCAAAATTCTCATGCATTGTTCCAGCAAGCAATCAAGCATGTGGCTTCTCATAAAACTCTAACTACAGGTTTCCTCCGCATGTCTAGAACCACCTCCACCACCTCTGGTTATCCACACCACCGTGCCACTGGCCGGGCATGCTGCTGCTCCTCAAGCTAGTCGCACCACCTTGCCCCATGGTTTGTTAGCCCACGTCGTCGACCAAGCTGTCTCTACTACTCTACCATGGACCGTCATCCTGCCTTCCAACACCACTACATCTATGTTGTAACAATGAAAAATAAAATGATCACATATTCATGATCCTTGGGTCGAGGGCTCTGCGTCCATATGTCGCACTGAATAGTTTATTGTGTTTCCAATGCCAATAAATATTTGGCCGCCTCCTTCCATGAGCCATTGATGCTTCGTTCCAAACCCAAAAAATTAACGATCACATATTTTTGATCCTTTCATCAAGGGCTTCATGTCCATATATCACCCTCAATAAAACTACATGTTTCCAGCGCCAATAAATATTAGGCGTTGAAGAATTCACGAAGAACGCATGAAGAATAAAAAGAAAGAGGATCATGGTTTATGTGCGGGATGATGTCCATGTTTATTTGGCCATCGTTGTATTGAAAATAGGATATAAAAAATAAATAAAACAAATTCAAACATATATAAAACCCCCTACCTCGATTGTCCATTAGAGGTGGCATGAGGAAGAAGACGAAGTCGATGAGATGGAGATGTCCACGTTCGTTGCTCCCGCAAGATGTTTCCTATCTGGGCTCAAGCTTCATCTTCATTCTCTAATTCCAGAGGATGCACTTTGTTGGAGAGTGTTCTTTGTTAGAGAGGTTGATCCCCCAAAAGCTCTCCCCAATCCTCCCTTTGACAACGCTTTCCCAAAACTCCCGAAAAAGAGGAGCTGACTTATTAAATTATGTTTATTAATTTAACAAGTTATGTTCGCTCATTAATTAAATTGATGTTGGAACATTAACTATGGGAATAAAAAGCCTTTCCCTCAAATTAATTGGGATTTAAGTGGTCCCCACCACCAAGCATTCAAAATGGTGGTTTCAAATAAAATAAATAAAAAGCTAATTTTTTTATTTTTTTTTCTTCTCCCACGACAATATGAAAAACTAACGACCACCCTAGACCCACTATGGTCAAGGTAAAGGTATCGTTAAGCGAATATCAATGATGTGAGTTAAAAAGTGTCCTCAGACTTCAATTTTGGGTACTGGTTCAAAAGTTACAAAACTTCGCTCCCTCGTTTGCTGAACGTACCGAAAACAAATTCGTAAAATTACTAACAGTCACCCTCGACCCACGTCGGTCAAGGTTAGGCTCTGCCCAAGTGAAACACACCATAAAGAACCCAATGGTACTCTTATATTTCCATTCTGAGTTACCGTTTAAAAGTTATGTATTTTAATATAAAATAATATCCACTTAATTATTTTATTTACGGCTAAAAACTAACATTCCCTGGTGACCTGTGACGGGAAAAGTTTGTATCTTCTTAAATAAAGCATGCCCTCACTAGTTTGAAGGTGGTATTAGATTTTCAATCTGAGATACCATTTGTGAGTTATAAGCATTTGAAGAATAAAATAATATATTTTATTATTTTATTTACAGTTATTCCATTTTTGGGTTTTCTCACAGGAGGCCTGCGCTGACTAATCATAGGTCGCGCATAGGGTAAACCCACCATCCTGAGCACAGTGGTGCACTCAGATTTCTGATCTGGGTAACCATTTAAGAGTTATTCTACTATTTCATGAAAAATTATTATGCTTGATAATTAAAGCTTAACAAAGCTTCGACGGATCATTCCGAGCACTCTAGGCCTCAGAATTGCACGCCGTTAGATTTCATGGTCTCATAATAATTACATATAATTAAAAAAATTATACAGAATTTTTGAGACATTACATTATCCCCACCATAGGGATTTACTCCCCCAAAAGCCAAAAAAAGGAAAAACAACCAAAAGAAGGTAATCGTCACGCGTTTGAGCCTCCTGATCCCATGTGCTCTCCTGGAGGTTTTCGTGCTACCAGCATACTCGTACTAGAGGTATCGACTGCACACACAAAAACCACTTCTGCCAAATGCCAATCTCCACTGAAACCTCTGTAAACGATGCCCCATCGTCTAAGTCCAGCTCGATGTGGTCAATGATGTGAGATGGGTCATGCACGTATCCCCTCAACTGGGATACGTGGAAGACGTGATGCATCCCCTCCAACTGCGGTGGAAGAGACAAGAGGTATTCCACCTTTCCTACACTCTGAAGGATCAGAAAAGGACAGATATAACTCGGTGATACCATTCCCCCTCGGCCAAATCTCCAAAAAACTTGTCTCGATGAGACCCGTAGGAAGATATGATATCCCTCATTATGTTGACATAAGACTTCTTCTGTCTTTGAGCATTTTTCACATGATAATAAGTGAGGCATTGTGATAAAATCTCTACCACTGCTTTCTTCATCTGTAGCTACTAGTATTGACACCAGAGGTACTGGTACATATTCACAACACCAGGATATACTTCCAAAGGGGATTTATGGAACTCCCTCAACTCCTACTATCAAAGCTCCACAGGCAACATGGTATGTACTTTAAAGAGGATGACGTCATCCCCACCTTCAAAAAATCCACCAGGTGCCTGCCCTGAGGATATTTGAGCACTTCGATCCTCGTAGTAAATTCCCCCAAGTTGTGCCTCCTCGACTTAATAAAGGAATGGGGGAGTGACATTCATATAATGGAGGTAATTTGATTTATCTCTATCCATAAAGGATATCTATAGCGCAACCAGATGCTCTTTCGCCTCGCCTAGAAGCTATATAGAAAATAGACTATTGAGTGCATATGATACAATGTTCCCCTTCCTAGGAGTGTTGACTATCTCGAAGTCATAGTACTATTGGAAGTCAATCCAATGTCGTTGTCTCAGGTTCAGGTCCTTCTTTGTGGAGGTATACCTAATACTCATGTGATCCGAGTAGACTATAAAGCACTCACCCATCAAGTAATATTGCAACATCTTCAAGGCAAAGACTACTGCATCTAACTCCAAGTCATGGGTAGCGTAGTTCTGCTCATGCTGTCTGTGCAGTCCAGAACCATATGTGATCACTACTCAATCCTACATCAGGTCAAATCCGAGCCCGGTCCTTGATGCATCACAGTAGAATATGTACCCTATACAATCCTCTGGAAGCCTCAAGATGGGGGCACTAGTTAGCCTCTGGCTCATCTCATGAAAACTATGCTGGAATATCTCCGACCACACAAAGGGTTTCCCCTTCTTCATCAATGCTGATAAAGGTACTGCAAATCTAGATAAATCTATTATAAATCTACACTAGTATCCAGACAAACCAAAGAAACATTGTACCTCTGTCACACTCTTGGGTAGCTCCCAAGCAAGTCCTGCCCCAATCATCACAGTATCCACCGCAACTCCAGCCTCTGATATGACATGTCCCAGAAAGTGAACCTCTCAGATCCAGAATTAGCACTTAGAGAGCTTACTATAAAGCTGGTGCTCTCGGAGTGTGTCCAGAACTACCTGCAAGTGATAGGCATGTTCCTCCTCAGTAGTCGAGTAGATCAGAATGTCATCAATGAAGACCCCCAAAAGGCAATCAAGGTATGGATGAATGATTCTGGTCATGAGTCCAATGAAAAATTCTAGAGAATTGGATATGCTGAAAGGCATAACCAAGAACTCATAATGGGCATACCAACATCTGAAATCCATCTTTTGTACATACTTGTCTCGCACTCTGAGCTGGTGATAGCCTGATCTGAGGTCTATCTTCGAGAACCACCATGCTCTGTTCAGTGGATCAAAGAGGTTGTAAATCCTCGAAAGTGTATACTTTTTCTTCACTGTCACCTAGTTTAGGGGACATTAGTCAACAAAAAGTCTCAAGCTTCCATATGCCTTCTTGGCCAACAAAATCGGTGCTTCCCAAGGAGAAACACTGTGCCGAATGAATCCCTTACCCTATAAGTCCTCCAGCTGTATCCGTAGCTCACGAATCCCCATATGAGACATCCAATATTCTTCTGTAGTAATAGGTGCCATCCCAGGGTACAAGTCAATGTAGAATTCCACATCTCTGTGACGTGAATGACCTAGAATGTCATCAGGAAAACAATCTGCATACTGGTCCACCACTACAGGATAGCTCAGACTCTCTACATCAACTGCTATGATGGTATGGCTACCCAACTAATGAGTGATTAGCTTCACTCTCCTCCGAGTAAGTCCATACTATTCTAGAAAGGATCCTTTCTCACCGGCGAAGCTAAAACTGGTCCATTCCATGTGGACACGCTGCACATTGCGCATAATACAGTAAATCTGAGCGTTGACTGTAGATAACCAGTTCATACCCAAGATGACGTCATAAGGACTCGATGCCACTACTAGGAGATCCCAACCGAAGATATCTCCTCCTAGTGTAAGCTCAAACTACCAGCACCAGTTCATAATCGTCAAATCCACTCTCCCAGAAATCTCTAGCCGTAAGAATCCATCCAACGGCTCAATCTGAATCTCCGAGCTCCGAACGAGGGTAGTGGAAAAAAATAATTATTGGCACTTGTGTCTATAAGAATTATAGATAAGGTGGAGTAGACACAGATCGTATCTCGTATCATCTCTAGAGCACCATGGTCATTGGCCTCAGCTTCCTAGAGTTGAGCTCACCCCTGTCCACCTGCTCTCTGTGGTCGGGGTGGACCTCCTAGTGGTGGTGGCGGTAACATCTCGAATCGTCGCCCACCGCTAGCTTCACGACCGACTCCTCTGCCACGTCGGATTTCTCCCTGCGGAATCCTCAATCGATCCTTTTTATTTTCCTATGGGTTCCTTCGACCATCAACTGATTATCCCGGCACAGGAGGGGGTGTTAGAGCGAGCCCTCTTAGTGGAGAGTTTTCTTGCTGAGCAGTCACTAGCAGCAAGACCCACCACCAGTAAACACGTAGCACGGTCTTCTACAGCTTCCAGTAGACAGATGTCACAAAGGTCCAAGAGGAACAGACCAATAGGTGGATGACATCATGTCTTAGGATCAGTTGTGTGGGGTACCAGAGATAGAGCTAGTCATGTGAGGAATGGTAGTGTTTCACATGCGGTGGACAGGGTCAGATTGCTCGCGATTCATTTGTTACACCTAATAATATATACTACTGTACCCGATTTATACCTGGTGTGAGTTGATTTAGTACCTATTTGGTACTATCCTACATGGTAATACTTTGGTGGTATTCTTCTATGTGGCGTAACTGTGTGGAACTTACCTATCTGGGTTTCCTTCCTTTGTGGAACAGTTGAGCTTTGGGCTTCTGTGTTGGAACCTGTGTTTCCTCTTGATTGGGATGGGTATACTTGATAACTTAGCTATATGTATGGTAATATACCTAAGTAGGGTTGTGAGTTGATTTCATACTTGTGGTATATTCTTCTGTGGATTTTGGGAGACCGTCGGGGTTCTCGGGGTCCCTACTGAGTGTCGTTATACTCACCCTTTCACAGGCCATGCACGCACCTTGTTGTGTTGGGTGCAGACAACAGACATCGCTAATTGTGGAGGAGTGTACCAGGACTAGAGGTAGCAATGAGGTGGACTTTAGATGGGGCATACCGCGAGATTACCATTCGAGAGCTGTACCAACATTTTAGGTGGAATCCTTGGTGGGAGTTCACTAGAGCTATTTCAGTTACTTGTACTCTTCATTTTTCATGTACTTTCCAGTTGGGCTTGTATTCTGGCCCCTTTTTCATACTATACACAATATTTATAATCATCATTTTACATGTGTTCGTATCTTACTATGTGTTTGATTGTGTCCCATTACAGGTTACAAAGGCAAGTCCTTCTTTGTTTTAGGGAATATGTCTTTCGGTGCTAGTCGCCTGCCCCTGACCTATGGAAGGCGGGCTTGGGGTAGTCACGACATGGGCCCCGGGGAACGGGTCATGACAAATTTTTATTAGAGGTGGTACTTAGCCTTATGTGCAGTGCACTATCTAGGTTGAGATGTAAGGCCCCACAATGAGGAAGGTGTGCTCTAAAGGGGGGGGGGGGGGGTGAATGTTACACCCCAGAATGATAAAGTGATAAATGACTAAATTATATGACTCATGTGAACAAGGTGCACCTTCTTTTCAGGAGCCTGTCTGATTTGAACTCCACAGTTAAGCATGATTGGCATGGAGTAGTGATCAGGATGGGTGACCTTCTATGAACATTCCCACAGTGTGTATGAGTGAGGACACAACTCACTGGAAAGTACATGTGTTGGCCTGTGTGGACAATCATTAGTCAGATGACCCGTTCGGTAACGTGGGTGGGCCCCATGGGTGGGGACCACGTGTCTCTGGGGTACCACACAATCATTAGTCAGATGACCTGTTTGGGCATGTGGGTGGGCCCCATGGGTGGGGATCATATGTCTATGGGGAAACTGGTGGGCTAGGACCCGAAGACCATGTTAAGGCGAGGTGTCCGTGTTGTCACCAGGACCCAGTTGCTACAACATAATTAGGTTGTTTTTTTGTTTGGAATGTGACAACGAAGAACTGCCAAATGAGATATGGGAGAAAAATGTTTAGTAGATTTAGTTCACCTCCTTCTAATGTTTTATATTTTCAATTTTTGGAAGGATTTTAACGTTATATATTTATGGATAGTATTATTTATATTCTTGTATAAGTTTGATAGATCAATGAATTATCTCACTATAGGTAAATGTATGTATATTTAATAATACGTTATAAAAAATTTTGGAGAATGATGGAATGAACTATCATTATATCATATGATCTGTTGAAACATCAGGAATGACAAATTCAACTTCATTTTATTAAATATATGATGAAGTGGAAATTGTTCTGGGAATGACCAACTGTGATATAACACTGAAATCAAGTAATTGTTTCTCCATATGAAAAAATTCTTTAACATTAGAGAAATTTTCTTAGAAACAAAAAATTTTATCCTAGTAACCTCTTATTTGATGCATCAGATGGTCCCTTAAATCATCAATGAATTATGGATTTCTGGTGGTTAACTTTCTCCAAACCTAATTCAGTATCACTATCCATCATAACATGATGCTTAGATTTCTCATCCATAGACATGTTCTCACTTCCCACCTATGTTAACATAATTGGGAACCCATTGATTAGTTACATTGGGTAACTATTACATTACTAGCATTCTTTTTTAAAATGATGTCCCAATATAACTTTTTATGATGTGGGTTTCAATGAATGAAACATTCCAGTAGAAAACCATTAATAACGTGAGGAATTTGGATGAAGAAATTAATTTTAAGGAGGGTAAAATGTGACACCCTAAAATTTTATGTGAGATATTTTTTTTAATTTTATGTATTACATGTGTTTTACGCTACACCAAGATTAGTTTGCGCTATACGCAACACATTTTAGCTTGTAGTATACACAACACTATTATTGTCTTGTGTTGCACTCAGTTTTATGTTCTATTGATAGAATTAATTTGAAGAAAAATTGAGTATAAATATATTTCAATGTATAAATGAAACCTGTTTGGATTAAATTATATGAAACACTAAAGGAAGACTTCACTACACACAATACTTACATTTCTTGTGTTATACGCAAGAGCTACCTTCCTCTATAGCTTGCGTAGTACACAAAACCGTGTTTCAATAAACAATGATATATTATTAAAATATTATATAAAATATCCTTTATGAATATTATTAAATACATTTAAAATTTTATATAACATTAGAATTCATCTTACACATGATATGTGAAAAAAAATCAATTTTTCAGATAAAAAAAAAAATTTCAAAAAAATACAGTTTTACCATCTTTTGATGGCGTGGCCTTTTTAAAAATAGTTTTTGACACTTTTATAAGTTATATATATCAATATAAACTTATTTATAGGAGTTGGGCCATAAAAATTTACTTTAGATAAATTTTGGATATTTTTCTGATAACTTTCTTATTTTAATAAATAATGAAGTTACACTAAATTTTAATTGAAAAAAAAAACATTATCATCGAAATAATTTATATGGATACAATATATTATGGAGTGGTTTTGAAGTATAAAGAGAATAAATTTTTATATTTTATGATCGTTTAAGTCATTGTCATTAATTTTACATTGAATTAATATGTAAAAATATGTCAATCTTCTACAATGTTTTAAACAGAAACCTATTTTCTTCGACAACAAGATTAATTTTAAATTAGTTACTGTAATATATGTGTTTTGAATTTGGAAAAATTAATTCCATATTTGGAATCATACGTTTAATTTCTTTTAAATAGGTAGTTTTTTTGGACATTGTGAATTGGAACTACAGTAATTATTTTATTTACCATTGTCAAAGGGTAAATCTGGTAAATAACGGTAAAAAATAAAATTATAATAAAATTAAACTACCCTAAAACATTCTCTAATACCATTGGATGAGATATGTCTAACCATGGGAATCCTTGGTTTGATTTTGGGACCCCATGTATTAACATGGATGTGAAAATGATACTTTATAAGAATTAATTTAAAGTAATTATAATTATAACAGAAACATATATCTTTTATAAATGGATTTTAATATGGGGTTATATAATAAATATCTATGTCTATAAATAGTCATCATAAATCAAAAACAAATTTCCTCCATTGTGGTATTTTGTTTATAAATTTTATACATTAGATAAATATATTTATTTATTTCATAATTATGATGTAGTGACTACCTCATTAATAAATTATTAAAATAAAGGAATTTATAAATATTAAAATAAGTTTCATTTGAATATTTTGATGCCATAAATGAGTTTTATGAATGAAATTGACATTTTAGCGGTGTGTAAATTTCTTCAGTTCGATGTAATATGGTTGCGATGAATTTTTAAAATACGTTAAGTATGAATAGTATCCAAAATTAACATAATTCCTAACATAAAACCAAAAATAGACTATTAAAAGATATTAAATTCCAAAAAATATAATATTATGAAAAATAGTTAATTTAAGTCAAAATATATCATAAATAACATATCTTGTGCCATTTGACATGATTTGGTTCTTACAATAACCCACAATATGTAAATAACAAGATATCGCTATAATATTTAAAATGGTAAAATAAGGGTACAACCAAAAAGATAAATATAAAACAAATTAAAAATAATTTAAAATATTATTACATTATAAGTATTAAAACAAAAATAATCTTATATTATAATTAAGTATGTGTTGGTCAATTTTTTGTCGAAATTTTTTTTATAATAAATTTATATTTTGGAACTATCCTATAGTGTCCCTCTCCTCTATCATAAAATGGTACCTCTTCCCTCTCCTCTTCACTCCATTTTGAGCCTTAAATATCAGAAAACCCCTTCCCATATTTCTTATAAACAACCCTAGTAACATTATAGAGGTTATGGTATTCTCAAAAGACCTACTCTAGTTCCATAAGTGGAAATTTAAAGGAGGCACATCGAGGGAGTGGTAATCTTTTTACCAATTATTTCTCATTTATTTCTTCTCCTACATCATCTTTTTTAGTTTTTCCATTATAATGTAATAACATAACTATCAATCATATAAAAATATGTTATTATAAATATTAAACACCCATATTTCACATTTTATACATCCTATGAAAAACAAAATCACTTTGCATGCGTACGTACTACTTACCGTCTGCACATCATGGTGTAATCTGTTTTTCACCACCACCTTACATGGATGCATATAATGGTGGAAATAATAACTATATATGATTATTATAAAATTATACTAATTATTATATATTATAAAACATCCAATTAAATTCCCTTAAAAAATTATGGGAATGATATCAACTCTCATGCATACGTACGACTTACCATCTCCACGATGCGATGAGATTCAATCTACATGTTACCCATTAAAGAATGATTAAAATGTATATATATAAATAATAATCATGAAATATATAAAATAACAATTCTACTGGATATATATATATATATCATTTACTTACTTCGATTTAATTTAATAATTAAATTAAAATAGCGTTCATGCATACGTACGACCTACCATCTCCATTAACGGTGTATTCCATTCCATTTATTAATCTATTATATATTTTTTTATACTGAATATATGTGATATATAAATAATTTTTTTCATTCTTTAAGTGATTAATTAATTATTTAGGTAATAATATCAAGAACAACAAGTCCCAACACGTACGATAAATAAAATGATTATTATCCAAAACGATGCTTTAACATGGAATTGACAAATGAACGGGTAATATCAAGTCATAGGTGAATCATATATGATATAATAAATTTTATTATGGTTCCTTTACAAGTTAATAAATTTTTTAAACCCACTATATAGAAGTTTCAGACACATATGGATGAAATTGGACCTAAGGTATGGGATAACTTTGGAATCTCATTTTTATCTGAGATTGTTTATATAGAAGTATTTACTTGGGATATATTTATCATCCAAGACCATGTTTTATAAAAAAAATTTCATAAAATGTTTAATATTTTAATATTTATGTTTAATTTCATTTTTATCCATTTTTTACTTTTACTATGTGGTATGGAAGGAATATTTCTTTTTTTATCAGACGAGGTACTTTTTTGACTTTTTTGACAAAAGTACGAGCAAAATGTTTTTTTAACATTTATGGAATGAATAGATTTCTATCATTTCATGAAACCATATTTCCATTATGCTTCCTCTACAATATTTTAAATATTTTTTCAACTACATTATTTTCTTTTAAAATTAAAATTCATTTTGAGAAAAGAAAAAGTTTTTGAAGAAGAAATGATATTTTACTCAAGACCTATGTTCAACAGTTTTATCAAAATTAATTTCCATCTACGATGAAAAAGATTTATGTTTCCATCCCTATTATTAAATTTATTCGGTTGAATTAGTTTTATGAAGTCCATTTATCTTATATGGATTCTATTATGATGGATATATGTTTAATAATCCCATTTTATTTAATGGGTTATGTTATAATGAATGATTTATTTTTTTATAGAAAATATAAGAATAATTTCATTATGATATGGGAATGACCTCTTCTAATGCATTGGGTAATAATTTATATCTCATGTGATAGATATGGCTGGAATGACAAGTAAATCAGGTTCAGTAGTACTGGGCTGGAACTGCAAGTAAACCCAGTTCAGTCGTGGACTTCGTCCACTATAATGGTCTTGGCATCAATGCCTTGGCTACTATGGAAATCATAATATGTACTTATTAGTTTTCCACAAGTAAGTGTTTTGTTCCAATGATATTTTTATCATGGTTAATGTTCATTTATGATCCATGCCTTACGTACAACCATGATTTATTTTTTGACTCATGATTTTGATGTTTAAACATTATGTTCAAGTTTGTACGTTCAAATGTATATGGTATGTTTTACTTTCTCCCTGTTTGACCATTCGGAGCATTTGAGTTGACCATTTTTATGTTTTCATTATCCCATGATATAAATAAAGGTTTTAGTTAGGAAAAGAAAAGAGGTAGATCTTTATGCGAGATGTTAAAGATTTTCACCAAGATTAGAAGATTATTTTCTGAGCTTCCGAAGAAAGTAAACTAATACGGTGTTTAGAAGTATGTTTTTTTCATGTATTATGTATTCTGTAAAAGTAATTCAATTTCGAGGAACATAAATCTTGGGTCTCTATATCCATTTATTCCATTATCTTTCAATTTATACACTTTTTAATGTGAATTAATGGTCGAATATCTGTAAGGAAAAACCATTTAATGTAGTTATGTTTATAAAATGTGAAATATTCATCAATAATGTACTAGTTTAATTATTATCCTTTTAAAAAACATCATTTTAAAAACCTTGATTAATATTTTGTTTCAACTTCTATAATAACTTCTTATAAATTATCATTGATGAGAATCATCCTCTATGAATTTTTTTCAAGTGAATTCTATGAGGGGGAGAGGAAAAAAAAATTTTCTTCACATAATTATTTCATAAAAAATAAATTAATTTTTAATAGTATTACATGAAATTTAAGATTTAGGATTCATGATCACTTTTCCCATTTTTTTGGTTTATGATAAATCTTGTTAATAAGGGGTTATTATTTAATTGTAAAAATTGGTATAAATATATCTCACAGTTGAATGATTTTTATTGGTTACTGAAGTTGAGAACATGATTATATAATCTATTGATAACCCATTTGAAAATAATCTATGAAATGAATGAGTGATGGTATTATTTTTTGATCATTTATAGAAATTTTTTTGGTCTAGATAGCTTGATATTTTTTTCATCCTCAAGACGTATTATCTTATAATTATAGTTGATTAGTTGATACATAATTTCCATGAGAAATTTTATTTCACCATTCTTTCAAAGAAATGAATGTGTATTTATTAAAAATTATATATCTTAATAATGCGGAAAATAGAATGGTAGAATATGTTTTTTTAAAAAAATGAATGATTCATACAATATAATGAAGTTTTTTCTCAGTTATATACCATTTAAAATATTATAAGTAAGGGGGAAAAATTACACTATCTACTGGAGTGAATTTGGTATTTACAACAAATACAAAGGGGTGATCCAAGAACTCAAATGAAATAGTATACATGATGTTTTATTTTTTTTAATATATTTGAATAAGTTCCATGTAATGTATATTCTATATGGTTGAGGTAAGATGATCCCAATAAAAACATAAAAATACCCCCATACGTTGATGGGTAAAGAAGGCCTAATATTCATGGTGGGTAGACTATACACCCATACATCTCATGATTGGTGAGCTGGTCTTTATGTGAAAAATAAGGGATAAAGTGTTTTACAATAATGGTCTATAATAGTGGTATGTAGATGAAAAAATTAGCTATTTATGTGGATATTGAAGAGAATAAAGACAATTCATGATGATAAGTCAAAAAATAATGTGATTAAATAGAATTATTTCGATTACATTAATTTCTAGTATTGATTACTGATGGATTCACTAACAATAAATTGTTTTGTAGAGATTATAATTTATTGGTTTCAATAAAATCTTGTGATGTTGTAATTTAAAAAGGGAAAATAATGATTAAGTAAGTAAAATCCAACCAAAGGACTCTAAAAATAAATTTTGATGAAATTACTGATAAAGTGAAATTAGATGATATTTTGGAATGATGTTAAAATCCCAATGAATATTTTAATAATTTTTTAGATCATTAAATTTATCTCTGGAATAAAATGGTTATAATGAATTTAAAAATTAATTAATTTCTACTAAAATTCATGAGGTCAATCATGCAGACGTTATAAGGTTATATAAAGGAATATTATAGAGGAAATGTAAAAGGAAACATTTTATGATTGTTTCCTGTAAATTTAAATAATTATTATAACTTATCAAGGTTTATTTTTTAAGTAAAAGGAACATTATAATGTTCATCTGTTTCATTTTAAGTTAACGTTTGGCTTCATTATATTGATACAAAACATTGAAATTATGATTAAATATTGAATTTTGTGTACATAGAAAAGTCATAAACATTATTATGTTCATTAATAAACTCTATAAGGTTTTATTATAGACATTATAATGTGGGGACATTATTTCATAAAATTCATTCAAGAGATAATGGGAATATACTAAGGAAGTTTTCTATATTTCATATTGTTCACTATATATCTTCATAAGGATCCCTCAATGTTTGTAAGATTAATTTATCATTTGAATATATAGTCCAATAAAAAAATTATAAAAGTAAAATCTAATCCATGAGGCACATAAGTTTCATTTAACCTTATAAAGAGGTTACTTCTTACAAAGGAATTTCCTCCCGATGATAATAAAATAAACTTATTTAAGGATAAATAACTTTTTGAAATTTTAATGATGTGAATAGAATTGTAAAATATGATATCCCCATTTCGAAAAATATGGTATGTTGAAACTTATATTATAATGTTGAAGTTGAAAATCAAGAAAAAAATATAATTATTATTTTTCAATACATGATTCGAGAATTGATTTTTAGATGATTAAATGAGAAGATAATAAGGATATGACTGTTCAATTTAATATATCATTTTAGAATATGGAAATTAGAATATAAATATTACAAATCATAGTCGAATGAATATTTATTTATATTAAATTTAAGTTCTATAGGTTAATTCAAGAATAATTGACTATATAATCATTAAATAAGATGATTATTAAAATATTATAAAATCTTTTAATATAAAAAATGATTTTTTGATTCGAGTAAACTAAATGTGAAAAGAATATTTATGATTTAGAAGAAGAAAATCATATAGAGATTCAATCATATAATTCTATAATGAAGCTAAATCCTATAATATTATTTCATATGCATTCACACTAGGAAAAAAATGATCAATTAAACCACATATTATTTTTTATGATTTTCTTTTAGATCTGGAGGCTTCTAATTTGGGAATTTATGGAATTCTTTTGATATTTTTTTTGAATATCTATGATAAAATACAAGGATGAATTATTTAAGTAAGATAAAATGAGAAAAAAATAGTAAAGTATATTCTAATAAAATTAGTGGAGATAAGATATTGAATTAAAATTAATACATGTTCATCATGTAAAAAACCCAATGTGAAAAAATTAAATATAATTTGGGCATATAATGGAAGATAAACCATGTGATTCAGCTGAGGAAATATCTTGAGATCATGAAACCATGTTTTTTAAGGATTTTTCTGTTAAATATATAGAAAATATATTATATGGTATCTAACACAATTGATGATATTAATAGATATAAATATAACTCATAGGTATGAGATGAACATGACACAGTTCTAAATAATAATAACTTTCTAGGTATCAAATGATTTATAATCCAATGAAATTTCAATGAAGCTAATCAGGTGAATCAAATATAATGAGAAATAGATTAGGGATATATAGATTTTATCATATTTTTTAGAATTATATGTATTATATAAGTTAATGGAAAAAAATGTTGGACACAATGATGGCTTTGGGAGCTCTACATTTCGAGTGGATCTAGGTGGCGATGGTCGTAGATCCGGTCCCTCCCCCATCAGAGGGGGAGGGACCCCTCAGAGTCTGGCCCAACTTCTCTCTTTTCTCCCATCCAAACTTCCTCCCGCCATTCCCTGAAACTTAGATCTCCAATAAAGTCCCCGATTTTCACACATGATACCCTAATCTTGCTCTGTCACTATTGAAGTCCTTAGAAGCTTTGATGCCCCTCAATAAGACTTTGGTGGCCCATTTCAGGATCAGCCGCCCATCGGTAGACACTTTTGATAGATTCGTGTTCGATGCCTAGGGCTTACAATATCACGATACCATCGTTCTTCTCGATAACCGCCATTTTATGGTTTGCTTCTCGTTGGTGGAGGACCTAATTCAAGCTTGGGTGAGAGCTCTTCGCACCTGCAACGGCTCTCAGTTATACTATTTTGGATGGTCCTACAACGTCCATATAAAATAGGATACTCCAACAACAAAAATTTTGGGAAAGTTTTCCCGGTCTCCCCCTTTCTTTTCAAAACCCCTCCATCATTCGAATGATAGGAAATTTGGCCGGGAGTTTCTTGTGTTCGGATAGCCGCACCAACTCAGTGTGTCACCCTATATCCCTACACATATGTGTGGAAATGGATTTTTCTAAGCCTCTGGTAGATTGGATATGGATCACAGTGGGGGAGGAGTTTCACTGTAGACAACCAGTGATATTTGAATCATGGATAGACTATTGTTCTTCATGTCAGCGGTTGGGCCATTTACATTTTGTATGTCGTTGTAGCCATTATCATCGTGGTGGGGTTGTTCATGCTACTCAGAGTGAGTCTAGATTGCCTGAAGGGCCTGAGGGTGTTACCTTGAATGTAGAAGAAGTGTATAATCAGCTGATATAGAGAGATAATGCTACAGTGGGTTTTGATCCAAGGGTTACGGATATTGAGGTTCCCCAGAAGGCTTCAAAGGATGATCAATTGATCCCAAAAGTCACTGATATTTTCAACCACCTTAAAAAGGACATGGGTAATAAATGTTATTCTAGAGAGATTATCGACAGAAGGATGGGGTCAGTGAGAAGGAAGGTTCGCTTCAAGAAGAGGAGGGCACAAGGATATGGAGGTTCACTTGGATGTTGGTATGGGTATGCAGCTGCTTCCACTCGAGGAAGCTTCTACGAATGAGGCAGTTCATGTGGAATCAGTCATGAGTGAGGATCCCCAAAACATGGTATTGGATGAAACTCTATGTAATTTCCAATACATAGGTCGTGGATTTGTACAACCAAGAGGTCCAACCATATCAGTGCAGGCCATCCAGGACAAACCTTCCTATGCTGAGAAGGAAAAATCTGGAAAGAGTTTTAAGATTTCTTAAAACCAATTTGCTGTATTGGAAGAAGGTTGGGGTCATGCTCCCAGTGAATCTATTGCGATGGATGACAGTCCCGGTGAGGAGTATCATAAGGGAGGGGGGGTATTCCAAGTTGAGGATTCAACTTCGGACTCCCCTGGTGAGTCCAAATAAGTGTGGATTGAAGAGGATTATTTTAGATCCTCTTCAAAGGAAAAAAATCATTATAGATTCAGATGATTTTATCAAGCATACCCAGAGTATGTGCTGAAGGAATGAATATTACAACCTACCCAATCCTTTATTAACTAGGTCCTCAAGAAAAGGTAAACCTCCTTCAAAAACATGTAACGGTGCTGGTATGCCTGCGAGGGAATTTTTCTCTCAAGGAGTGGTTGTTCTGGTTCACCTAGTGGCTGAACCTTCCCTGGTGGGGGTCGAACACCCTCCTGGGCAATAGAGTGAGGATTTGTGACCTAATCAGACTCATGGGAATCAGCGAGAGGTGGATACTCTTTGACTATCAGAAACAGATTTCTTTGGTGATGAATCACATGAACCTTCTTCATCACTCAGATGATGAAATGGTGGATCAAGTCTTAGATATTAAGCCTCCACAGGAAGTCATCAACCAAATATTGGGGAAAATTCTTAGAGCGGAAACGAAAAAGGGGCAAGGTAAATGGATCGATAGGCATAACCACATCTTTATTAGAGGCTCAAACATGGGGAATATTAACATGGAGGAATATATACAGTCTTGGGACATCATGGCAGAACATTATGAAGACATCTTGAGGGTCTTTCCTGGCACTCAGGTAAACACTATAACTTGATTAATGTTTAGGGAGTTTAATTCTAATCAGATCAAATTATTCTTCAACAAAAATTTTATATCTTTGGGGCTTAATCGATACTACTTCAATTGTTATCACTTCCCTTTAAATGTGTTTCTAAATAAAAAATTTATAATGGTGGAATTATGTGTTATAGAAGTCCATGAGAATATTCATAGTTGTTATAATGGATTAAAATCAATTTGAAGTTCAGGATTCATTTATTAAATCACTTTATTAAAATATAATAACCTTTTTGGTTTAAATATCATAGTTTTCAACTGAGTTTAGAGAAGATAGAGAACATATTTTTTATACTATCTAGTAAACTGGATATTTATAAAGGATGAGTTTCATATTGTTAATAAGAATGACTAAACATATTTGAATACTCTGATAAGAAGCAATATTATTTCATATTAAAATAATTTTATCTTGAATATAATGAATATCTACATCAAATGGATATAATATGTTTTTTTAATACTTGTTAGGAGACTAAAGATGATGAGATGTAGTACAAATTCAAGTAAATTCTAGGAACTATTGTTAGATATATTTTATGGTATGGATGAACTATAAGTTCATGAAAACCTATGTATATTCCAATTATAATTGATAATAATTTTATTAGTGGAGAATCAGTGAATCCGTTTGAATAACCAATCAAAATGAAGATTAGGGTTCCAATAGTGGGTTGAAAACTTTTAAAAACTCCATGTGATACTTCTTTTTTACATTATCCAATACATTTGGTTGTTTTATACTGGGATATAGACAAGATTCTCTTTTAATATACTATCAGGTTTATCAATTTTTATATTGAGAGGGGAGTTTGAAATTGGTAAAAATGAATAATCTAAAATTTATTCACACCTTATTCTCCCCACCCACACTAGATCAATTTAATTTAATGTCTTTTGGACATATCAAATAAGAATGTGGGTTTAAATAATAATAATATTGAAATGAATAAATTTTTTGATAATAAAATGGAACTATTAGGGAATATATTCATCAAGAAAGAAGATTAGAGTCATTAAGAATATTTTTAAGGATCTTAAAATTTTAATGATTGATAGACTTTTCTATAGAAAGGTTCCAAAAAATATTCTATTACTATTTAACTCTTGGTTAGAATAATATTTATATATTAATGTTGATGAATTCTAGAGGTTTGTGAAACCCTTTTTTGGTATGTTTTTTTAAATAATATTAATTAAAATGTAACTTGTAATAACCCAGTTAAAAACATTGTTTTAGAATATACTCATAATTTATAGATAATAGGTTTCAAATAATGTGTTGTCTTTAGGAAATTATAGGGCAATCAGTTATGTGGATTTCACCGCATAGAGTAATCTCATAGTCACCATCATTAGACATAAACATTGTTAAAATAAATTTTTCTATAAGTTTATATTTATTTCCAATATACGTGTGAGGGTGATTTAGGTGATCTAATAGGATTCTCAAATTATCTAAAAAAATTAAAACATTGAAACAATTATTCATTAATCTAACACATTTCTATATATTACTGACAAATATTGAGTACCTATAGGGTTATCAACGTGATCCAAGTTCCCCTGATGGATTAAAAATAGATTTTGTATTTATTATTATTGAGTTTTCCTATAATTTCTATGATTTTTCCCTTAATAACATATGGAGAATAAAAATTTTGTAAACAGTAAATGTATACATATATTTTATGGATTATATATTTTTGGATTGAGGAATTGGATAGTTAATTTTGTTTTATCACTTTGTTAGCAGGTTTCAAAAAGATATAGTGATTTTTTTATATTTCAGAAAGAATATAACCTAACACATACTAAAAAGAAAAATACTGAATGTAATGTAAAACCAAGGAATGATATCAAAATATCACTATTAGAAAAGTGTTTCAAAAAATGATATTAATTAAATTTTATAATCATATTGAGGATAAACAAAAAAAAATATATGAAGTGAATGTTAATGTACATGAAATCAAATTATAGATTTTCAAGAGAGAGTTTTAGAGATGTTAATATGTTTCATGACAAAATTATTGATGATTTATACAACTTTATTAAAAAATTGAGAAATATAAAAAAAAATAAAGAAACCATAATGGATTCATTATTTATGATAAATAAAGTAATAAATTTTCAGATGAATTTAATTTTAAATTTTACTCAGTAGAAGATATGAATGTTAATCAACAATATGTTGAAGTTATGTACAACATAAATCTTGCTTCTCCGAGTATGAAATATTTTGTTTTCTCAATGTAAATAAATGTTTATAAATAAATTAAATTAAAAATAATAAAAAAATATTATATTGATTTAAATGAAATTTGATTCATCATCTAATTCAAATGACGATGGAAATTATTATTTAAAGTATGATAATTCAGGTTTTTATCTCTAGAAAATTTTATAAAATAAATAGGTGTGTAAAAAATTAGTAATTTTTAAATTTATTATGTGTGCTATAGTAGAAATTTTTTTATTTAACTATACAATGAAGAGTAATACTAATTCCTAATATGATGTGAATGGAGTTAATGGATTTAAAAAATAGATTAAAAAATCAAGTCACAAAAAAAGGAAATAAATATTTTGATGAGAATAGATTTTAAAAATAAAAGAGAACAAGTATTTTAAAAAAACAATTGAATGATTAAACTATTAAAATTTGTGAATAATTTGATGAAAATATTAGTGGAAAAGAGAAAATGATTCATGGGTTTAAATGAAAAACATGATTAATATTCATGTTACTATGAATATGATTAATAATTTTTGACAAGTAAATGTTAGAATTTGAACTTCAGTATTTTATAACATTTAATTTTCATAGAGTCCAGGATTGAATGACATGATGGAGAATTAAGAAAAACGATAAGAAAAAATGTTGACCATAAGAAATTTGAAAATAAATTATGTTCAAGTATAAATATGGAAAATCGTTTTCATTAATTGGATGAATATTTAGAATATGTGACTAATTAGGACATTTAGATGAATAATTATTGAAAAATATTCTATAAAAATATTTTAATCCTTTGGAGTTGATAATTCTCAATAACAAATAATGTGTAAGCATTATATAGTTAATGCAGATTGAATTAATTATAGAAAAAGTAAAAAATCATTATTTCTTGACAATGGATATTTCTTTCAAATGAGTAGAGATATAAATATATAGAAGAATATTGAATGACTTGAAAGAGGTTGAGTTACATTTTATGTTGGAAAATCACTAAAAATTATTGTAGGATTCACTTTTGAGAATGAATCATTGAAATTGAATCCATATGTTGTTTTTTTATAATGGGATGCAAAATTATCAATTTTTTCCATCTAATACTATGGTGCTAGAAATAGTTCCATTTTTAAGAAAAAACATACAATATCAAAAATATAAATTATACAAAAGTGATCACTATGGAATAAAAAACCTGTAATTATTATTTTAGATTATAAATACATATATATAATTTTAATATAGTGTTAAATCTGAATAACAAATCTAATACAATTGATTTCATCCTTTAAGAAAAATAACATTTGGTAAAATATTCAATAGAGATTTTGGGAAACATTTACCTAAAATAAAAAATGTAATATATAGAATTTCTAAAACATATAAAAATGGTAATATAGAATATATAGGTGATAAGAGAGTGGATATAAAATCCAAAATTCCATTTGAATTAATTTTCTCAAATTCATGTCCAAAAGTGAGATATAATTCAACTATAGGTGGTCTTTATTTTGTAAAACAAATTAAAGACATAACGAAGATGAGTAATTCTTGTTCATAAAATAAAATTTTGTGGCGGTGTAAAAATGAATATTTTCTAATGTTACATAAAAATTTAATTAGTATTTTCTATTAAAAACTATGAAACGATCATTTGTGTTGAACTATAAGTAACTCATTTGAGTTGTATATCATTACAAATTTCACCTAAACGAACTAAATCACCCTATATGAAACAAAAAAACATGGAGTTATAGAAATAATTCATGGAATATTTGTGGACATAAGAAGAAATATAATAAATATATATAATCATCCAAATATATTTTTTTAAAAATTTATTCCTAATTCTAAAAAAAACCAAAATAGATGTTTTTTTAGAAGTGGTGCCTCGGTCAAAGACCAAAGAACAATTTATTGAATAAAAGATTCAAAGGGATTGCATGAGATAGAATGAAGGGATTTTTAACAATCTCTATCAAATAGCTGAAGTAATTCTGAAGGGAGGGTGTCCATCCAGGTTATGGTATGATGAACACCCTTGTTGGCAAGGGCATCAGTAACGGTGTTAGCCTCTCTGAAGCTATGTGTGGCAACGTAGTCTATTTCATGCAGATATTCCAGGCACTGCATCCAAATATTGATCAAAGGCTAGGCAAGGTGAATCACCCCATTCCAGATGGCATAGAAAATGGTGGTAGAATCACTTTCAATCCATAGTTTCCTCCAGCCTTTTTGACTGGAAAACTTGACCACATGAATTACACCCATCATTTCAGCCTCTAATGATGAAGCAATGCCGAAACTACCAAAGAGACACCCACGAAACATGCAAGCAGAATCTCTGAAAATGGCACTACAGCTGGAAGGACCAGGATTTCCCTTTGAGGCACCATCATCGTTGACTTTGAACCATCCCAGCATTGGCGTTTTCCAAAAATCTTCGAAGGTGTGAAGTGGTTGACGGTATATGCAATTAATCTGATGCTTGTGAAAAATCTCCCAATCCTCAACCGAATTGTTGCAGTGGGATTTTTGGATCGATGAAGCTTCTTGAATCGCGATGAGGATTCATTCATTCCCTTAATTAAGATTTAAAGAGCATTTATTGTAGTGTATATCATTTTTGTCATACCAGATCGCATGTAGGAGCACAACAACAGTAGCTAGAAAAATGTTTGTAATTTGTTGAGAGGCTTGGCGTTGTACATAGAAAAATTCAAAATAGATTTTTACAAGAGCCTATATAAAATTTTAGAAATTATAAAATGTTTTATAGGATAAAAAATAATTTAAATACAATAATGTAATTGATAATCCATTTTTGATGAAAATAAAACTCACCATCAGGTTAAAATGATGACAATACTGTTCAATGATTTTTATAGCATGTTTTCTGATGCAAGTATCTATATATTCTAGAAAAAAATGTTTTATATGATTATAGATATCTATGATGTGATTATATTTAAAAAATTATAATGTTTATAATAAAATTTATGCGGTTGTTTTTGAAAAATCAATCCACAAAAACTGACTGAATTATGTAAATGTGAGTGAATAAAAACCACCAACTTAATAAAATAGTAATAAAATTGATTCAGGTCATAAAAATGATGAAGAATAATTTTCTATAAATTAAAAATAAAATTATATGAATGGGTTGAAACGTATAAGAGCAGAACATATCATTGTAAACTGATAATAACTTTTGATAAATAGATTTAATATGAAATTTAACTATCAAAAAACATTAGCTTCAAAAATTGAACAAAATTATATTCATGGATTTACTAAACACATAGATTTGGTAGTTTCCATGATGGATTAATAAGATAATATTGAAAATAATGATAATGGGGATATTGTTCCAACAACTAAATGAAACAAAATAATTGGCTCCACATGATTTTTGGAAAATACACTTGATGATGCTATCTAGATTACAAAAAAACAATGAATGATTAATTTTGAAATGATTATCATGAGATGTTGTGATTGATTTAAAGATAAGGGTTTCTCTAATTAGAACACATTAATCAACCAAGATATTCTATGTTGTAAGTGCACAAAAACAATATATGTTTTTTCAAAAGGGGATGAAATAGAATTTTACAAATGGTTACTACAAGGAGGATGTATAAATTAAAAAACCTGAGGGTTTTACTTGTCATGATAATATAATAAATGTTTATATGCTAAAAAATGTTATGTATAGATTTTAACAATCTTCTAGATCCTAGTATTCAAGGATAGACACTTTTTTAAAATATGTGACTTTCATTATATGAATTATTAATAAAAACCAATATGTAAAACATATTTGCACTAATATATTTATTACTGTAATGACCCGACACATTGTCTTGAGAGTATAATGAGTCAATAATGTGCCATAAGAGACATCCCCAAGATGCTAATGGCTGGAAATAAGTACTGACGGGTATCAGATACACTAGGGGGATGACTTACTCTTTAATAAATAAATCAATAAACCTACCAACCATAAGCAAAAATTCTGAATGTCATGCATGAAAAAGTGGAAGAAAACTCAACAACTTCATGTATCTCAGAATCACATCAAAGTAAGCAATAATAGAAAAATAACCAATTATCAAATTACATAGTGGATAGACTACGCAAGACTCTCCAAAGACCTCAAGACTCCATGCTCAAAAAGCTCCAAGATCTAAAATCTCCGAACAACCCAAACATCATGAGGTAGTGATAAACACGTGTGAAATAATTCCTTTTCCCTTGTCCCTGAAGATATCATCTGTAAAAGCACCATTGTGCCAATGTTGGGGTGAGTATAGAACTCAGTATGTTATCCCCAATGACTCCCCTACTCACACCACTAGGATAGAATAGTTAGAAACAATTATATAAAACAATTTATTAAAAATTTTTCTCAAAAACTATTTATAAATAAATATAAACCAGTTTCCAAAACCATTCATTACCAAAAGTGTACATGTGAAATTGAAAACAATTTTCCCAGCAAGATATTTTTCATGAAAAATAATTAAACAATCTTTACAACCATATCACTATATCACTTCATCATCATACCCAACCAATCCTCAAACCCATGCAACCAACCATGCATTCCAGATTATACAGTTCCATACTTATAAGCGGTTTCATTTCGATCTACCAAGTCATCACTAGTTAATTGTTTCCCTTGGGCCAATAACCCTTTGGCACTGAGCACAAGGTCATATTTCAGCCAAGCCCTGTGTATGAAATTCCCATGTTCTATTAAAACGTTGGAACTAAGAACAAGGTCATATTTCAACCAAGCCTTGTATATGAAACATGAACACACACTACATATTCCTAACGATCATGCCAAAACAACCCTTTCAATAAAAGCACTTTTTTATTGAAAACCATTTCTGTCAAAACCATTTCAGTGCCAAACCATTTAAATTCCAAAACATTTCAATAAAACTCAACTTTTATAGAATAAATATATATTGGAAATATATTTTTCATCAACCATTTATCAATTCCAAAAAATCCATATTTTAAAATCATCATTTTAAATTCATGAAACTAAACACCCTTCGCACAACTATCCACCAAGATCACACAACTTCAGAAAACCCATAAATCATCACAACTGAAGATTTTTTCATGCATTTGAAAGTCAATGAACCAATTTGAATCTAAGACAATCAATTATAGAAAGATTATATGGGAGTGAAACCACCTGCCTCGAAGGTTTTGATGAATATTTGACAATAAACGAAGAACAGACAAGAAAGCGAGTTGATTCTCCATGAACTCCCTCAGTTATCTTTTCCAAGAAAGATCATTACTCAAAATTGAATTATTTTTTGTCCAATAACATAGATCTTCCCACTATAGGTTCATATATCAGAATGAATGGAGATGAGAGAAGTAGATATGAGCAGATCTAAGAATAGATGTCCAATTCGGAAAGAAAGGTTATATACCTCCAAAATTGGACTTCAAATCACCAAGGGAAGGCTGTGGGATGGCTCCAACACATGTGGGGAGGGTTCCCCGTCCTTCTAGGGAATGAAATATCAATATAGGGGCGTTTTGAAACCAAAAAGAAATATATAGAGCAAAAACGATTAAGCTTCTAGAAAAATAAGATTAGATTTGACCTCTTCAGAAGGTTTGACAACACAGTTTGGGCTAACTGTGTATGGATCGTGTAACCCTCATTTTGTTACCAACACTCCTTATAAAACCCCAAAACACTCCCATACCTCACCTTTACAATTTTTATGGAAACAAATTTATTTATGGAAACATCCTACTTTATAGAAACACCCCACATTATAGAAACAACAAACTTTATTGAAACATCCCACTTTATGGAAACAACACACTTTATTGAAACACCCCTCTTTAGGGAAACGACCCACTTTATGGAATCAAACAATATTATGGAAACACCCAACATTATGGAAGCTCTCTATTTTATGGAAATTCTTTATTAAGGACACACTAATTAAATAAAACGTGAGTAAATGGGTTATGTAACCAAATACGCGGGTACTATATTCTCCCCACCATTATTCTATCTGTCCTCGAAAAGTAGAAAACCCTTTCTAGCCAAAAAGAGTATAGTCCACTACTCTTTCATTTCCTTCTCACGTTCCCATTTCACTTCCTAAATCAAACCATGTTCCTATAAAACCCACAATAGGTCGATGCTTTTCCCACACAAGACTTTATCTTGTCTATCCATGATCCGTACAGGGATATGTAATAGTGATGCATCCAGGTCTAGCTCAAAGTGATCCCATCTGATCACATGGTCAGGATCTGGATGATAATTTTTCAACTGTTATACAAGGATCACATTATGCACCGAACTAAACCGTGGTGGTAATGCCAAATGATATGCCACCTCTCCAACTTATTCCAGTGTCTCAAAAGTTACAATTTATCTAGGAGATAACTTTCCCTACTTCCCAAAATGATGATGTACAATCTTTAGAGATATCCTCAAGAATACATGATCACCCATAAAGAATGATAACAGTCTTCAATGGGGATCTGCATAATATTTCTGATGACTCTAATCCATCTCAATCCTCTATCTAATCAACTAGATCTTCTCTGTTGTTTTGTGGACAAGGCTTGGCCTGAATACTGATGTTTCTCCCGTTTCCAACCAGTATAGTGGATAATGACAAGGAAGCCCATACAATGCTTCAACTGGAGCCATGTGAATCGTGGTTTGATAGCTGATATTGTATTAGAACCCCACTAAGGGTGTATGATCCTCCCATGAGACACCAAAATCCATTACACAAGCCCAAACCATTTCATTAAATGTTTGTATCATCTGCTCAGATTGACCATCCTTCTGAGGATGATACACTGTGATCACAGTCAACTGCATCCCAAGGACTTTCTGTAAGTATTACCGGAAATAAGATGTGAACCTTGGATATCTATTTGAGACTATTGACACTGGTACACTTTTCTTGTTTACCTCTTAAGGGATATAGATTTTAGAAAGATCCTCCACCGTATGAGTTTCACAAATACCTATAAAATGGGCTGACATGGTTAGATGATCCACTATCACCCAAATGTAATAGTGTTTCTGGATCGTTCTCTGAATACGTGTAAAAAATTCATTTCTATCAGATCCCATTTCCACACGAGGATGGTCAAACATTGTAACATACCAGCTGGTCTCTAATGCTATGCTTTAAGATGATGAAAATTTATGCACCACAAGACAAACTCAGCCACCTTCCTTTCCATGTCGCTCTACCAAAACCGCGCCTTCAATGCCTTATACATCATTTGTGTACCAGGATGTATAACTCATCTCGAATGGTGGTAATCAAGAAGTATTTGTCCCCTAAAAACAATAGGTAAAAAAATCCAATCTCTAAATCAAAAAACTGAACCCCCATCAAGTTTCCATCCCTCAATGGTCTCCCCACCATTGAGTTATGAACATCGAAATAGACATTCTACATTAGATGTTTGTCCCACTTTGATCATTTATACTAATTCAGGAACAATAATAGATGAAAATTAATCTGCAACATCACCTCAGTCTTCACATTCCACATGCATGTCAACTAATACCGACATCAAATTCCATTCATCTGAAGCTTCTTTCGCTAATTGAGCATTTGACATTCTACTAAATGAATCTTCCACTGAATTTCCATTCCCCAGTGTTTACATCAAGTCAAAGTCAATAATTTGGTTAGAATACATCCATATCCATTGCCTCAGATTCAAATCTCGCTTTGAGAAAATGTGATTCATGATTTGGTGATCTATAAACATAGAAAATTTCTCACAAAAGAGATAATGTATATATGTTTTCAAAGCATGAACGACTGAAGATAACCCCAAATCATGTGTTAGGTAATTCTTCTCATGCACCATTAATGTCCTTTAACCATAAGCAACCACATGATCTCTTTCCATGAGAACACAACCAAAACCTGAACCTGAAGCATCAAAATAAACCACATACCCCTATCCCGATTCTTAAAAGATCAAGATAGGTTATGATGTTAACTGAACTATCAGTTCCCAACATGAATTCTAACATTCATCTGTCTATTGTAATGGGTCATTAATCTTTTAATGAGCTATGATTGGTGAAGGTAGTCATGAGAAACTGCACAGAAATCATCAGTAGTAACCATCTAGACTAAGAAAAATTTGTATCTTGAAAACATTCTTTGGTGGTTTCCAAGAGAAAAAATCTTCTATATTTTCCGGACCCACAGAAACACCTTTCGTACGAATGAGATGGCCATGAAAACATACTTCTTGTATCCACAAATCACACATTGATAATTTGGAATACAAACGATGATCTCTCAGGAATTGTAACACTCTTAACAGGTGCACCTCATGATCATCCCATGTCATTGAATAGAACAAAATGTCATCCAAAAACACCACAACAAAATAATTCAGATAATGTTGAAAATCCAATTCATCAAAGCCATGAATACTACTGGTGCATTCGTTATAACAAAAGGCATGACTATATCTTCACAGTGTCCATATCTACATATAAAGTGGTCCTTAGAATATCCTCTTTCTGAACACTCAACCAGTGATATCCTGATCGAAAGTCATTCTTGGATAACCATTGAGATCCCCTTAAATTATCAAATAGATCATCAATGTGGGGACGTGGATATCTGTTCTTTATTGTTACTTGGTTAGTCTTAGATAATCAACACACGACCAAAGGGTTCCATCTTCATTTTTCATGAACAAAACTGGTGCTTCCCATGGAGACGTACGTGGTCGAATAAAACCCCATCTTTCCAACTCCTCTAACTACACTTTCATTTCCCGTAAATCTGTTGGTTCCATCCAATAAGACGGAAGTGAAGTAGGACTGGTCCTCAGAAGGTTATCAATCATAAACTCCACTTCCCCTAGAGGTGGTAACCCAGAGACGTTCTTGAGAAAGGCATCTGGAAATTGATCCAAAACAACTGGAAAACTGTTTTCCTCAATCTGTTCCCTTGATGCCAATGTCAATGCTGACAATTAGTAAGATATCGTTCCCACTATTAGTGCCAACAAGCTTTTTCCACCCTTCATTATAATCCTCTCTCCTCTAAAGGGATCCTCAATGCTGTCCTCAGTCATGAAACTAATTTTTCCCCTATAACAGTCGATTTGAACCATGAACACTGTCATCCAATCCATACATATGATTACATCATAGAAATCCATATCCAATATCGAGAAGTCCCATTTTAGATCATCTCCATAAAAAGTTATAGCACTTGCTCTACACACCAAGGCTTGAATTCTCTTTCACCAAGAGAAGTTTGTAGATTCAAAACAGAAGGCGTCATTTCTAGTTTTAAACATATAATGTCAACAGAATGAAAAGCAATGAATTAATTTTATGTACCAAAATAAAAAAATCATGCACAAAGGAATAATTCAAAATAATTGTACCTCTCACTATAGATGGTCCATCCTGATCATCAACAATCATCTACTCAGCTCCATACAATTTTTTCTTCACTACATTTTTCTCCTTGTTTCCTTTGCTGAGGTTTCCCTGGTTGAGGAGTCATTGTATTTCTAGAATCACCATGGATAGATCTGATCTACTAATTATACTGATTCTACTGTCCTCATCCAGTCGAAGTATACGATGCTTGCGACACCTGAGAAGTGTCTCAAGCACCTAACATTGGATTACTACAACAATAGTGCTAAATATGACCCGTGTTGTTCCAATTATGAAATGATCTAGGTTGTGTCATAAAATCACACTTTATGTGGTCAAGCGAACCACATTGAAAAAAACTACTTTTTTCTAGGGTCGTGGAGGATGGTTTACTGATCCAGCCACCTAGTTCGGATTTCCACTTTCACCTTAGAAATAGGTGTCCCTTTTACACTTGTTCCCAGTTCTTGAGTTCCCACCGTTTCTTATTGGTATCATCATACCTCCTCCCATAAAACCCGAGATATCACATTCAACCATAGTCACTCTATTCACTATCCCTTTATAATTTGTAATACAAAGTACTACAATCATTGATGGAATCACCTGTTGTATCCATGATTCGATGATGTGTTCCTTCAAAGAGGTACTTGCTACAACATCTAGTTAAATGTGTACTATCTTCATGAACATAGTTTCATACTCTATGACAGAGAGACACCCTTGTTTCATGCTAAATTAGTTCGTCATTTTCGGAATCATGAACGTGCGAGGATAGAATTATTTGTTGAACAATTCCTCAAAATCCTCCCATGTAAGTTGTTAATTCAATTTTTCTGGCACCGCTAAATCACACCACTGATGTGCAAGATCCTAGAGCATATACATCGCCAGTTTTACCTTTAGCTCTACCGATGTGCTGATGAAGTTCAAGATACGATTCATCCTACATAGCAACACCTCCTCCTTATCGGGTTCCGAATCACCATGGAAATTATGTGTATTTAGCTTTATGAACTTGATGGAATGATCCATATGTCATGGCTCATTCCTCTGATTCCCTATGTACACAACTTGAAAATATTGGACAATACTTTGAAGCAGCTCTTGGTTCACACATGGTTCAGGTGCAACCACATTTTTCGCAGCTTCTTTAGGTTGGTTTTGACGACACCTACCAAGAGAAAATTTTAAACAAATAACAAACTCTGTTAAAATCACTTTCTAGAAATTGTTGTCTTAGCATTTCAAATTCTGTCACATCAACAATCACAACATTTTTTTCCAAAACAACCATTTTCCCATGTTCATCCATTTTTTATAACACATCACATGATTTTGAAAATTAAACCATTATCAAAATAATATAAGCATTCTCTTTTTCAAAATATATCATTTTAAAACAAATTCCAATATTTTTAAAAAGTTAACACTTCAATTTTTTTCACATCATGAATCATTCCTCAAAATGATGTGTAAACTTCTATTGGTAAGTCATTCCTCTAAAATTAATTTAATGCTCATAACATTGGCTAAACCCATGAAAATGATATTTTAAAATTCTATATGTGTCTCCAAACACTTATTTTCCTAACTCCTTGGTAACTAGATGTTCAACATAAAAGGGTTAGCTACGTCCTTTTATGCTATACATTTCGTGTTCTGAAAATCTTACTCCTTTCTATGATTCCCACCCAAGGAATAGAAAAGAAGGGATTTCATCTCCCAAAATAGGAACAATGATGACTACTTGTTAGGAAAGGACAGAACAAGCTAATAGCATTTGAATGACCCGCCAATTATCATTACCTTGAGAGTACAATGAGTAATTACTAGGCCTTAAGTGACCACCACAAGACACCAAAGGCTAGAAATAAACGCCTAAGGGTTTCAAATACATATGGGGGACGATTTAACATTCAATAAATAAACCAATAATCTTACCAACCATAACAAAAAATTCACTATATGATGCATGAAAAAATAGAAGACAACTCAACAATATCATGTATCTCAAAATCACAACAAATTTAGCAAAAGGAAAAGAATAACCATGTAATAATGTAAAAAATGGATAGACTACATAAGACTCTCCATAGACCTCAAGACACCATGCTCAACAAGCTCCATGCTCCAAAATCTCCGAATAGCCCAAACATCACAACGTAGTGCTAAAAATGTGTGAAACATTACCTTTTCCCTTGTCCTAGAAGATAGAATCTACGAAAGAACCAATTTTCCAAATAAAGGGTGAGTATAAAACTCAATTGGTTATCCCCAATAAATTCCCAACTCATGCCACTAGGATATAATATTTAGTAATAATTATATAAAATAGTTAATATAAAAAAATTTCTCAAAAATATTTTATAACTAAATATAAATAAGTTTCCAAAACCATTCATTAGGTAATGAATACTAGTGCAATTAAAACAAATTTTCCAAGAAAGATATTTTTCCAGAAAAATAACTAAACAATCATTACAACCATTTCACAATATCCCTTTATCACTATACACAACTATTCCTCAAACCCATAAAAAAGACCATGCATGCTATGTTATGAATGTTCTATACTCATGAGAAGTTTCTCTTTGATCTACCAAGTTTTCACAAGGTAATTGTTTCCCATGTTCCATTAACCCTGTGGCACCGACCACAAGGTCATATTCCACCCAAGCCGTGTGTATGAAATTACCAAGTGACATTAATGATTTGGCACCGAGAACAGGGTCATATTTCATCTTAGACCCGTATATGAAACATGAACACACACCACATATTCCCAAAATCACGCCAAAACTCCCATTTCAATAAAAACACCATTTTATTGAAAACCATTTATGTCAAAACCATTTCAATGCCAAACCATTTCAATTCTGAACCATTTCAATAAAACTACATTTTTATTGAAAACCATTTCTATTGAAAATATTTTTTTCATCAACCATTTAGAAATTCATGAAAATATATAATTTAAAATCATCATTTTAAATTCAAGAAATTAAACCCCATTTGTAAAACTATTCACAAAGATCACACAATTTAGAAAAACCATAAATCATCACAAATAAAGATTTTTACAAGGATTTCACAATAAATAAAACAATTTGAATCTAATACAATCAATTCTAGAAAGAGGAGATGAGATTAAAGCCACCTACCTCAAGGGTTTTGACGAAACATCGAAAAGAGATAAACAACACATAAGAAAGCAGGTCGATTCTCCAAGAATGGCCTTAGTTCTCTTATCCTAGAAATTTTAGGACCCAAAATTGAATTATTTGGCATCAAAAAACGTAGATATTACCACTATAGGTTCATATCTAAGAAATAATGGTGATCAGAGAAGTAGATCTAATAAGATCTAAGAAAATATGAAAAATATGGAAAGAATGGTGACATACCTCAAAAATTGGACATGAAATAACCAAGGGAATGCTTTGGGTTGGCCACAACTTGTGTGGGGAGGGTTATACAGACATATAGGTAGGTAATCTCGAAATAGAGATGTTTTGATGCCAAAAATAATTGTATAGAGAAAAAACGTGTAAGCTTCTAGAAAATAAGATCTTGATTTGACCTCTGTGTATGGTTTGACCACATGGTTTGGTCCATTCGTGTACGGATCATGTGACCTTACTTTTGGTCCCAACATTCCTTATAAAACCCTTAAAATCAAAAATTATTCACCTTAACCCTTTTTATAGAAAATCATTTTTTATGGAAACATCCCACTTTATGGAAACACCACACTTTTTGGAAACAACCAAATTTATGGAAACACCCCACTTTATGGAAACGACCCCCATTATGGAAACTCCCCACTTTATGAAAACAACCCAATTTATGGAAAAAAACAATGTTATGAAATCATCCAACTTTATGGGAACACTCTATTTTATAGAAACTCTCTATTAATGACATACCAATTAAAAATGTGAGGAAAGGGGTTATGTACTCGAAACTGGGGGTACTACAATTATTATTATTTATATTGATTAAATTATCTTTATAAGTAATAGGGATATTATTTGTAATAATTTTTATAAATAAATGAAGAATTATTTTGACATAAAAATATTTAGTGAAATTAATTATTTCTTATGTTTTCATTTTATAATGAAGAGTTTTACATTCATATATTGAGAAATATATTCCAAGGAATTATGGATTAAATATATAATATATCATTCAAAAAAATTTTCCACACATATTAATGTTAGTGTTGTGTTGATAAGTGTAACACCCTGTGATTTTTTGAAATATATTTTTTGAATTAGTTTAGTCATTTTGATATTCTACATTTCACAAAATACTGAATATAGATATCATTATAATAAAATCAATATGTTTCACTTGTGTTATACGCAACATCAAGTCAAGGATTATCTACATGAAACACTTAGATTATCTTGAATTATACTAAACATAATTCTTGGCTTTTGTTATACACAATTTTGATTTCCTTTGATATCTTGCATTACATGCAAGGCCGAGTTTTATAAAATAATTGTATATTATTAAAACATAATTATTTAATATAATAAGATTCAACCCATACATCAAATTAGAATTTATTAATATAATTAACTAACATATGGAAATATTTGGTTTATAAGATTAATTCATTAGCTATATATATACCAATTGATTATAAAGAAAATAGTTGTATGATCCCAAAGTCATTTTGACTTAACAAAACTAAATAATTACAGTTAGTTAATTATATTAAATAAATATATAATTTATGTTTTCAATAAATTTTTTTTATTTATCCAATAGATTTTATGGGAATGTTATAAAGACAACCCCCAATTTTATGCATAGAACTATATATTTTTAAAATTGTAATTTTACTATATTTTAATTTAGAATCCATTTTGAATATATATTTTTCCACTTTTAGAATTTTTATATGATTGAATAAACATATTATTTGAATTTGGTGTATCAAAATTAAATTTTGATGAATTTTCGGTATTCTTCTGATAAAATTTATTTTTTTGATGAATAGTGAAAAATACTACATTTTATTTGAAAACTGGTTATTCATATAATTTTTATATATAGTTAAAGTTTATTTTAAAATAATTTTAAATTTTAATAATATCACTTATAAATTAATAAAACCAATTTATTTATTTTAAATCAATTTCACTTTGAAATTAGATATTATAACTTTTCAAACATTTGATCTTTTCACATTAAAAACACTCTTTTTCATTATGTCTTTGGGATTAATTTTAAATATAATTTATCAAATTATATAAATTTAATTAGGTAAAATAAATTCCATATTTTTAATCATATTGAAATAATTTGGTCATATGTTTAATTTCATTTTTAGTTATAATAAGGTTACCATGGTAAAAAATATATTTACCACGGTATAGGTAAAAAATGAAACAGGTTAAAGACAAAATGGTAAAGGTTTAAAATATTAAAAAAAACTAAAAAATGAAAAGGTTATTTGAGGTGTGTATCAAACCTATCCAAACTCAAAGTTATTAATGACCAGACTATGTGATTTAATTTAATTCCATATAAAAATGGCTGGATTTAAATATAAAATATTCATTAATTAATCACTTAAACCAACCTATCCTTGTGTATAAATACAACTCCCCACCACACCATTTCGACCTAAAATTCTTTTATATCATAAAATATATTCTAAAAATTCACCTCCTCACTCTACCCACATTTATGTGCTTATTTTCGAAAAAGACTCCAAAAATAAATTTCCTCAATAGTCTCCCATGGAGGTCATATTCAAGAGGAAATTTTCCCAATGTACATCTCTTAATTACTATTACTTTTATAATTTGAACTCACATAATTGACCCAAAAATTGATGATAACTCCTTAATAATGTATATAATATTGTTTTATGTTTCAATATGAATATATTATATCCATTTCATTTCTCATCTCCCCTTATTCAATGAAATGATATAATTGTCCATGATATGCCAGTTAATCACCACTGTGAATAATGTTTTTGTTATCATTCCATTACCAACATCATTGATGGTATTAAAACTATTAATAGTGAAATAATAAATTGATATATACATTATAACATATTTTGTATTCGATAAATTTTTTACCAATCATACATTAATGCTTTCCATATTATCATGTGGACTACCACCTCACCAAAGCGATGTCTTTCGTTCACACTTCACATGTAATGTAATAAGTATTATTTTAGTAAAAATATATTATTTGAATGAAATATTAATACTAATATAATTATTTTATAAATAATTATATAAATTTCATTTACTTTCATTATTTTAACACGATAATAAAATGTAAATATTATCCTTGTGTATGTATGGCCTACCGTCCCCATGAACAATTTTTTTGTTATATTTAGATATTATGATAAATAATTTTTCATTGAATATATATGATATTTATATCATTTTTTAGATTCCATAAAAAATTAAATCTTGAGAATGAACAAAAAAAAATTAAAACAAGTGTGATCAAAAAAGAAAATATCACTTGAAACTCATATTAAACATGGTGTTAGTAATAAAAAGGTAATTTAATGACATCGATACGTCATATATGGTATTAATAATATAAATATGGTTCTATTATAGAATTATAATAAAAATATATTTATTATACAGGATGTTTGAACATGTTTTAGAGAAATATATTGAGAAGTATTGTAATTTCACATCACTCTTTATTTTAAGAAGACATATGCCTTATTCACCACTCATTTATATTGTGTGGTGTAGATACCGAGGATTAATGAATTATATTATTCTTATAATATAATTTATGGTTATTTAAATATCCATTTTATGATCACTATTTTATGTGGTTTTACGTTTTAAAACATTCCAAATGAGTAAGTTAGTTTTTTCGGGATTTTCATTCTTTGAGACACATGATATGTTATACACATAAACTCATTTTCGAGGTGTACATACTACTATTTGACATGTTATATTTGGAATATACTTTTTCAAGATATTTTAATGATATTTTAATGTTATTATTTTAATTGGATTATTATAAAAACATTTCCATGTGGTGTGGGGACTTTAAAATAATTTAAGATTATTTTCCTCAAGAAATGATTTTAATGATGTCATTAGATAATTTTTACATAAAATTATTCTAAAGAAATTATTTATATTAATGTGTTTTCCAAATAATAATTTCTAATCTTTAAAATCTATTTTCAATAAAAATGGGTAATTTCACAATATCCTTACTTTTTAATATTTTTTGTACATAAGTAATTTATGGGGCATATTTATCATGCATCTTCATGCTATATAAATATTTTTTCCAGTTTATTTATTCTATTCTCGTAGATTTTTTATTGTTTTTACCAATGTATTATTTTTTATTAAATGGTTTGAAAGGAATATTTTTTTCTTAAAAAGTCATTTTTTAATTTTTTAGGAAAAGGACAAGAAAAATGTTTGTTTTAACTTATATGGAATGAATAGAATGTAATTGATTCATGATTCCCTAAATCCATTAGTCTTTTCTTACAAGATTTAAATGTGATTTTCAAAAAAACGATTCTTTAAAAAATAGTCTTTATTTCATATAATGAAAATGTTTTCAAGTAACAAAGTACATTTTCCTCAACAAAAATTTCAAGAGTTCTCTCAAATGTATTTTTCATATAAGATAACAATATTTGATGTTACTTATGTTTTACTGGGGATATGCATCAATTTTTACATTATTATTCTATATATAAATAGATATGTTTATAATGGAATGATATTTATGTAACCCATTTATTTTTTAGGGGTTATGTTATGATTCCACGATGTTAAGAAATCCCATTTCATTCAACAGGTTCTGATATGATAAATGATTAATTTTCTCATGGTACACATATGTATGATATCATTATAAGTTGGGTTAGACCTATATCTCAATACAATGAATTGGGGATTGATAAATGTTTTATGAGTTAAACAGGATACACAGTAGGTCATCTCAAGCCCGAAACAAGAGGTTACACATGAGGGCGTCTCAATCCTGAAACAAGAGGGTACACTGGTGGATATCTCAATCCCGAAACAAGAGGGTAAATAGGTGGAAATCCCAATTCTGGAACAAGATGGTACATGGTAGGGAATACCAATCCCTAAATAGGTACATGGGTTATTATCCTATTCCTAACATGTTGGATTGTGTTGGTAGGTAGCCTTGATATATGATTTTAAATTCTTATGTGTATGAAAAAAATAATTTTTTTATTCCTCTATTATGCTTTCAAGGATTATTTTATCTACTCAATTATGATTAATGTCTTGTGAACATCCAATATTTATTCCATGGTTCAAGCATATGAAATTTTGATATCCTTAGTATGATCCATGACTATTATACTTTTGTTTTCATAAAATTATGTTCTTGTTATGCCTATATATCGTTCTTATTTATGCTTAATGAAAATCTAATATCACCTTTTACTTATGGTTCCTTTCCACATTTTATATATAATGGTTTTAAGTAGGAGTATTATATTTAATGATATTTGTGGTAAACAATGATGATCATCCTCTAGAATATAAGTTTGTTCTCTATGATTCTAAATTCACTAAACTAATATCGTCTTTTGGTATCCATTTTTATAATGTTTTTATTATTCTCTAAAAAATATTTAATTTCTATTCACATTATGACGGGCTCATTATAGTTAGTTTCAGAGGGATGGTTATTAGACCTTTGGAAGCTAGGATGGGAAAACATACTGAGATCCCTAATGATATTTCTAAGGATATTTCACGGTATTTATCTAAGGATAAGCCAATGGTTTCATTGGATTAAAATTAGGTATCATTATGTAGACATAAAATATTTGATTTTCAATGATTATATGGTTTTCCATTATGGTAAATGATTCTCACACTGTTATGTCTAGTTTTGGTCAACAGATGGAACACAAAATAACCATGTTAATAATTTATGTGATGGGAAATGAAATGATGTCACTCTTGAGAAACCGAATGTTATCAGAGAAGGAAGGAATAATCTTATCTCTATAATCACATTAGATATAAATGTTGATAAACTCCATAATCAACATGGTATAGAATAAAATTATTTTGAGTCTTTCATGAGGCTGTATCCTCTATCTTTTAGTGGGTCTTATGATCCACCTGTTAATGAACAATGGATTAGTACTACTAAAATTATATTTTCCGTTTTTTAATTTTTTAAACATGAGAAATTAATTCTAGTGATTTATCACTAAAATAGTGAAGTGGATTTGAGGTGGAATCTACTCAAGAATTCAAGGCAATGATATGAAATTGAATCTATATATTAGTTTGAGTTTATGAACCTATTTTTCCATAAGTACATTCTTCAAATTATTGGTACGAATATAGAAAATTAAATCCTATTCATTAAACTAGAATATTATGAATATATGAATGCATATGAATCAAATTTTATAGGGAGTGTGAGGTACTCTTCAAGTATTATCATCTAACAAGAAATAAAAATTTATTGATTATTTGGTGTTCTAAATGCTGGTCTTAAGAATGACTTGTCTATAAGAGACATTAGATGTTATGAATAAGTATTTAAATAATGAATAACGGGGGAAATTTAGTCTAGAGTTTCCTATCAATCTCATGTTTTTGAAAAGAGAATAAAGATATAGATCAAAGGAAAATCTAACAATAATGGGGGAAAGAAAATCATCCATTCATTATGAAAAAATTGTGGGAATTAATATATAGGTAATTGTCTTAAGGGGACTACTAAATATTATAATTTTGAATGGAAGATCCACAAGTATTTGAATGTCGATATAGTTAGAGGAAGATAACTAAAGATATGAATAATGGTAAATTCCCAAAGAATGTGCCTCCCACACATCAGGGATTCAATTTCATTCATTTTTCCCATTTTGCTAACAAGTTTCAAAATCCAATGAATAATTTGAATGGTAAGACAAATAAACCTCTAAAGATAAAAGAAAATGGGAAATTTTATGATATATTAATTAATGAATTTTTCCAAGATAATTAAGAAATAATTTTCCAACCCTCCATATATGGAAATTTTATAGTCGATATTGTATTAATAATCGCTATAATAGTTGTACCATTCATTCTTTAGTGATATTTCATGTGATCCTATCCCTATACAAGGATTGTGGAATAATAAAATAAAAATATATATTCTATCAGTACAAGGATGGAAACAAGTATTCATTGATAATATTTTTTGTATAATATAAGATCTTATTTATGGAATAAAGGGTGAATAGTTTTTTAATGGTTACAAGGATAACAATTGGTGGAAAGTTCAAATTAAACATTATTAGATTTTTTGAGAATTAAAGTATCATATTTTCATATGTGGATTTATAAAATATTAGATAACTTATTCTAAACATGTGATGTGATAATGTTAGTTGGAATGAATTATCATTCTATTTATAGATCTATTGATTTCTTAATTCTTAAGGAAAGAAAATTTCACCTTCATTCTATGGAATAATGGATTAATTATAAACTAATCAAGGTAAGAAAAATCTTGAGGTTATCATAAAACCATGTATGATTATATTCTCTTGAATATTATTCAACATTAGGAGAAAGGGATCGTGGGGTAAAAAGGTTTTCCTCTTATAATAATTTTTTATAATATTAGTGACCTATTTTACACTTCAATATTTTATGATTTTTTGATTTTTAATATTACTTGTATCACCCAATTTACGAGGATCAGTGATCTTAATCAATACCTCTTGTTATTTACATTATTCCTCCATTCCCAAATTTATACCTATGTTATCCATTTTAATTTTGATTTACATTTTGTAACCATTATTTTCCAACAATTTTTAAGATTATTTTTAGCATTTGTTTTTATGATATGGGTTCCTAGAAAAGAAATTTTCAGGTATATATACTTTATTAACATAGATGAATTATGAGGGAAAATCTTTTTATAGGAATATAATGCAACACACAGAGTTTTTGTAAATTTTTTTTGAATTTATTTAATATTTTAAATATTTATCATTTCACACAATATTGAATATAGATATATTTATATGAAAAAACTATGTTTAATTTTCTTTATAAATAACATCAAGTCAAGGTTTCATTACACGAAACAAATATATTATCTTATGGTATGATCAACTCTATTCTTCGTTTGTGTTATTCATAATTTCAATTTCCATCGATAGCTTGTGTTACAAGAAAGATCATGTTTCATCAAAATATAGTACATTTTTTTAATATTATTATTCAATATCATAAGATTTAATGGAGTTTTCAAATTATAATTTTTTTTATTATTTACTAAATTATGAAAATATACGGTTTATAAGATGAGTTTATTATAAATAAATATATATGAAACTTTTGATTTTAAAGAAAATAGTTTATGATCAAAACTTAATTTTGACTTAACAAGTCAAATTAATTACCTTTTTTGAAAAATATCATTGAAATATATATGTTATATATTAAACAAAGTTTTTTATATTAATAATATATATTTTATTGGAATAATGTTAAGGCATTCCCAATTTTATACGTAAAACCCTATATTTTTTAAAGAGGAAATTGTACCACCTTTTAAAGGTAAATCGGTTTTAAAAATACATTTTGAAACATTTATAATTTTTCTATGACAAAATTAACTTATTATACGAAATAAAAGTATCAAATAGATTTTTTGGATTATTTCATGGTATTTTTTTGATTTTATTTATTCGTTGTTAAATAGTGAAACATGATACATTTTATTTGAAAACTGCTTATTCATATAATTTATTTATATAGTTAAATTATATTTTCAAATAAATCTAATGTATAATTATTTCACTTATACGTAAATTAATAAAAATTAGGAAATTTAAATAAGTTTCACATCGAAAATAGATATTAAAACCATTCATTCTTTTCATCTTTTCACTTTAAAACCCCACTTTTTCATTATGTCTCCATGATTAATATTAAATCTAATTTTTCCGATTCTATTTATTTAATTATGTAAAATAAATTACATATTTGTAATAATAATTCTCAATTAGGTTTTATTGTCAATTTCAGTTTATGTTAAAAAAGTTACCATGGTAAACAAATATTTATCGTTCTATATTTTAAAAATGAAACATATTAATGTTAAACGGGTAATGGTTTAAAATACCTCTAAATATAACATTAAATGGATGGTTGGAATTTTATATGCCCTATACATCCCCAAAAATATTATTTCTTAGCCTAATTCTTTGAATTTAATGTGACCTAAAAATGGATGTCTTTAATTATAAAATATTCATTATGTAATCTCTTAAACATACCTCTCCTCAAATATAAATACCAATCCCCCACCCCATTTCAACCTAAAATCATTATTGGTCCTAAAATATATTCCCAAAACTATCCTCATTACTCTTCTCACGTAAATGTGCCTCCTCTATCACCGAAATTCCAAAATCCAAGGTCCTCAAGGGTATATAAAGGAGACGATATTCGTGAGGTAATTTTCCCAAAGTACCTCCCTTAATTTCAAGTTTTCCTATATTATCCTCACCTAATTCATCTATAAATGCATGATAACTCCAGAATAATGTATATAATATATTTTTTCAATTTTCAAAATAATATATCATATCCATTTTATTAATAATATCCAATTATTCAATGACATGAAATTATTGTTCAAGTTATGCTAGTTAATAACCTATGTGAATAATGTTTTAGTTCCTTTTCCATTATCACCTTCATGGATAGCCTTAGAAGTATTTTTATGGTTCAATAGTAATTTAAATTGAATATAATAAAATATTTAATATTATTTAAATTTTATATAAAATATACATTCATGCTTTCTTTATTTTGGATACATGATAACTTCATTGCTGGATGTGTGGACTACCACATCCTCAAAGCGATGTGATTCATCCACACTTCAAAAGGAATGTATTAATTATTTTATTAGTAAAAATATATCATATTAATGAAATATTAATACTATTGTATTGATATTATACATATTTACATAAATTTCATTTAATTTTGTTCTTTCAATATGAAATGAACCGAAAATAGTGTTCATGTGTATGTACGACCTAGAGTCTCCATGAATGGTGTTTGTTGTTTATCATTATAGATTATTATATATAATTTTATATTGAATATATCAGATATTTATATATTGTTTTATATTCTATAAATAACTAAATTTTGAGATTAATAAATTATAAGTCAATACACAAATTAATAACAATGAAAATATTACCCGAAACCTAACAAAAACATGGAGTTAATAATAAACGGATAATGTAATTCCTTAAGTAATTAATATATTCTATTATAAATAGTAATATAGTCATTTTAAATATCTATAGTAAACTTATACTTATTATACAGTAGTTTTGAACTTCATTGAATGAATCATATGTGATCTATGGGAATTTCGTCTCACTTTTAAGTTTTATGAGATACATGCCTTATTCATGACTCATTTATTTGGTTTGGGGTAAAAAATGACCATAAATGTATTGTGTGGATTTTATAAACTCAGTTATTGGTATTTACATATCCCTTTTATTAAATCTATTTCATTTTGTTTATGGTACAAAATTTACCAAATTAGTAAGGTAGTTTTTCATCAATTTATCTTCTTTCAGTCACATGTTTTGGTATAAACCTATGCTAATTTTTTAGTTGTATATACGAAATTTTTATTTGTTACATGAGTAATATCCTTATTTTATTGATATGTTATGATTATTTTTTTATTATCTCAGGGGTATTATTACATACATTTTTCAAAGAGGCATGGGATTCATTGAAATGTTTGAGATTATTTTCATCATGAAATGTTTTTAAAGATATCATTAGCTCATATTCAAGGAAAATGATTGTAAAGAAATTGTATACATAAATTTGTATTAATAATTTTAATTTATATGTTTTAAAATCTATTTTCAAGTATAATGATGTAATTTTACAATATCATTACTCTCTAATATTTAATATACAATATATTTACTGCTGTATATTTATCATCCATGTCCATGTTTGTTAAAATTATATTCCAGAATATTTTAAATATTTTATACAATATTTTAACCTAATTTTTCGTAATTAAAGAATTTTTATTAAAATATTTTAAATTAATTTTTTTCATTTACCTAATAATGAACTTTTTGACTATTTACTTGAAATTAATGAGAATAATTTTTTTACATATATAACATGTACAGATTTTTACACACTCATGACACATTAATACCTTGAAGATTCCATTAAAGGGATAAAAGGTTGTTTTAAATGAAAATATTTTCTCTTAAAATGTTATATAATTTCATTGAGTGGAAATGTTTTTAGTGAAGAAATTATATTTTCCTAAATAATATCTTTCAAGATATCTCACAAAATTACTTTTCACCGAGGATAAATTTATCTTATGTTTCTTATGTTTTACTGGGTATATTGATCAAGGATAACATTATTATTATTTCTATGAATGGATTTATTTATGATAGAATTATTTTTTTGAAAATTATTTATTTTTATTTGGTTAGGTTTTTATTGGATGATGTTTGTAAAACCCATTTCATTCCATGGGTTCTGATATGATAAATGATTTATGTTCTTGTGGAACACATATGTATGATTTCATTATGAGATGAGTGTTACCTAAATATCCCTCCAATTAATTGGGGAATGATAAATATTTTATAATCTTAGTATGTAACATTTAAGGGCATCCAAATCCCAAAACAAGAGGATACATGAGAGGAAACCCCACCCAAAAAACAATAGAGGACACATGTGGACATCGCATGCTTAGAAAAAGAGGGTACATGGGTGGACATCCGAGTACTGGAACAAGAGGCTATATAGGAGGGAATCACTAGCACGATTGAGTTAAACATGATACTATACCATGGCTAACATATTGTGAGGGTTTCAATAGGTAGCCATGACAAGTGATTTTGTATTCTTATGTGTCTTCTAAAAATTCCATGTATTATTTCCATGTTATGAATTCATGTATTATTTTCTTTATTTACACATGATTAATTTATTATAAACAACAAATTTTTAATACATGAATCATGTATATGATCTTTTGAAAACTAGTGTATTATCTTGAATTGTAATCCTATTGTTTTCATACCCTTATGTTCTAATTATGCTTAAATATCCTCCTTGTTTACCCTTACAGATGATATAATCTCACAATATTCTTATATTTCCTTTCCCCATTTTATAAGGATTTGTTTTTAGTATAAGTAAAAAAAGTGAATGATCATTGTGGGAAACATTAAAGATCTTCCTCTGTATTTGATGTTTTTGTTTTATGATTCCCAAGGAACTAAACTAATATAAAAATTAGTCATCTATTTTTATAATGCTTCATGAATTTAGAAAAATGGATATAATTTCCACAAAGGTAAATACTAATTCATTGTAATCAAGGATGTTATGAATAGAAGTGTAAGATAAAATGATTTGACAAAGTCAATTGGATTCCAGTATTATGAAATACAATCAATAATAGATGAAATATTTATAATGAATTTATGTACAAATTTTAAATCTGATCCCAAAGTTTCACATATGATGGATATAAAAATAATTCATACATATATAAATGGGACATTAAATTATGACATGTTATAACAAATAAGTGAAAGAAATAGTTTTTTTATATTAATGCTAAAATTGATGGAATTATTTAATGAATAATGTTGAAATCATGTGTTATATTAATTTTAGGGAACAGTTTTTGTATGTTTATAATATATAAAACTATGTTATACTTATAACCATTAACAATTGATATGTTTTGGAAACATATGAATATACACAGATGAATATCATCAAATGGTTCTATAATATTTGAAATTATTTGTTAAAAATAATTGAGTTTTTTTATATAAATTATAAATTTATTTGTTTTCAATAATTCTTTTTTTAATGGTAGAATCGTTACTCAAATAAGAGTGACATTATATATCATTGAAAAAATAATGCAATTCCATTCATAACATAAATTATTGGAATTGTTCATCATATGATGGATTTAAATAATATGAAATTGTATCCACTATAGATCCTTATAAATAAAATTATGGAATAATGACCTCAAATTCTCCCATGTGTTAACATAATCCTATATATTGATATTTCATTAATGAAAAAATTAAATTAAAATATGATATAGGGAATTAAAATATTATAATTTTTCAGGACTTGTGTATATGTAATGTGTTCTAGTACACATTTTGGTAGAGTCTTATATTAAGGAAGCTCTTACAGAAAATTATTTTCCACCACTCCCTCCTCGTAATGCCTAATAAGATCCAAAATGTAAAATCCTATTTAAACTCTAATTTAATGATGGGATGTGATATTTTCATGTCTTCCTTGGGATCGATTAAAACTATAAGTAATTAAATGAATTGATAGTATAAATTCTCAACATGGGAAATTCTTGACTATGATTTTTTAATTGCATATAACTATTATATGTATTTGTCACTAGAATACAAGTTTATTATTTATTATAAATGTTTATTGAAGTCAATGTTTCATTGTATAATTCTCCAGAATGTTTTTAATCTAAAATATTTTCCACCATATGTGTCATATCATCTATTTTCTATAATAGAGCAGAGATCAGCTAAGTCCTTTCGTAAAAGAAAATGATCCTAGTTTTTTAAAAGGCCGAGGAATCTATCCTTGACATGTATATAAAGTTAATTCCCATCCATAAATTTAATTTTTCTCTACCAACATTTTACATAATGAATTCGGCCCCTATAATCTTTGGTATAAAATAAATTTGGGCCTAAACACTAACATGTTGATCCAGTACTATTTGGATTCAGAATCTAAGAATAATAGATATGCTTTCTAGATTTAATATTTTTTAACATAATATTCTCTAGCTTTATTTAATATATTATTCCTAATATTTATTTCTTAATGGAAAATGTGTTTAGTTTTTTATCATACTTAATGTCAAAAATATGACTATAGAGGAGTAGTCGATCCTTTGGATCCATCCAAATGTTAATCAGTTCCTATTTAAAGATAATCCACCTCACTCTTCTAATTGGGATTCATGGAACTAGCCTACTATTTATTCCACATATGTGAAAGTACATTTAATTCATCATGTTTCTTTATTAACAATAAAATATATATATATATTCTAAAATAAAATTTTTATCTTAATTATAGAATATGGTTCTTAAATAAATTTTTTTAATATAATAAAAATATATTCATGTGATGGGATTTGTCAGAAATCTCTATTATATTTGTCTTCCATGACATCAAATTTTATGACAATGTAATTTGGATAATATTGATTCATAAGTGTTGATTGATGTGATCCCTACAAAAGAGTATATAGTTCTTATTTTCTTTTGAATAAAAATTACCCGATTTGACATTCACTGATTTAATATGTGGTTCAATGCTTCAATTTGAAAAAAAATAACGTTATGTTGGTGGGAAAAAACGTATTCATAATTGAGGGAAGTATATATCCCCAATTAATTCATTCTCCCTCAAAAAAAATATAGTCCCATTAAGCATTGAAGGATGAAGATATTAAAGTAAATGAGCAGTTACCAGAAAATTATATTAACCCTTACTAATATTAATAGCATATATGTATGAAATATCATAGATTATAGGAATATTCATCATAAGATCTCAATAAAAATCTTAATGGAAAGAGGTTTGATGAAAATAGAAGGAACAAAAATCTCACAAAGACTCAAAATGCACCATCTAAAAAAATTAAAACTCATCCTCATCCTCAATATGAATAAATTAAATGAAATACATATATAGAAATAATCCACAATGAATTGGGGAGGAAAATGGTGACAAATAGCCTTGGTCCAACTATTATATTTAATAAATATACGAATATAATTTCCAAGACTTTGATTAATCCCTAATGTATAAAAAATAATTGTCATACCATGTAATCTTACCCTACTCAATGATGTCATAAAATCATGATTCAATGAATACAAAATGATCTTATAAAAATAAACAAGATAAAACCATCGATGAGGTACTAGGATTTGGACTAAATAAATAATAATATCTCTTCCATATAAAAATGATTTGTTAAATGCAATAAATCCAACAAAACAACTTCAATGTGATCATTTAATCCCTAGGAAGAGATCATTATTTGATTAACAAGAACCCATTGATCACTATATACAAAGATGACAATCATCTTAGATGGTTTAAGGATCCCCATGTCTTAATAGAACTCTTGGAGAGAGAGGAGAATGTTCAAGAACCCTTCCATGGGAAAATGTTCCTTTACAAAAAGATAGATTAGAAGAAAAATTAAAAGTGATTTGTGGACAATAGAATAGTAATATTTGAGGGCAGGACACATGTGAGTTTATAGAGGTTCCCTTTACCCATACAATAGAGGAATTAATTGAGCGGTCATTAGTACAGGAAAAAACCCTGGGAAAACCTACAGAAACATTTGATAAATGAGCTAATAGTTATGATTATTTCACTAAAATACCTAAAATATTGAGTAATGGATATGATAATAATGGTGCAATAAATTTTTCAACAAACCATGTGAATAAAAAACATTAACTAAATTTGAAATTAAATATCATTCTGTTAAAATAAATTTGAATAAAGTAATTATGAGATGTCTTTGTGAAATAAAAATTATTTAGGATTCATATATATTTACAAAATATTTTCAAAGGATAGGTATTACAATATACGGATGAAAATGAAAGATCAAATTTTCTATTTAAAATAATATATTTTAGATTTTCACCATAATTCATTGTATCTATTATAATATTTGAGGAGTATACAAAACTCATATTTGAAGATTCAGTTTTTAATTTTTCTAAAGGTGATATTATATATAAAATGGGGCACATATATAGATATGAGTAAATATTAAGGGGTAAAAATCAATTGTCTACTCCATAAATTACCTATCCTAGAGGGATGTAATTAATGAAAAACGTTTATTTAATCAGTAATCTAGTTTCAATAAGTTTTTTATCCTTGAGAAATGCTATAAATTAATATTATTTTATATATTGAAGTTAATAGAAAGGGGACATTAAATAGTAAAATTATTTTTAAATTTATTATTGTGAGGATATATTATCATCCTTTTAATTATGATTAGGAATAATTTAAAAAATTTAGAAATTGTTTGGAGATCATTTGAGGTGTTTGATGACGTATAAAGAAGAATGATAAAACATAAAATTTAAGTTGTTTGTGTACTTTAGTATGTTTAAGAATTTTATTAACATATTATATATTAATGTCGAACTCAAAATTTATATTTAAAATTAGTTTTAAATTAGTAATAAAACAATAAACTAATGATTCAACTAGTAATGTATGTTGTAACTGAAATTCCACCAGCTACATAAGTGAGATTAGTGGTTATATAATATTGATTGAAACATCCTAAATTACATCTAATAATGATATAATATCATATAATATCAATAATTTTTTTTAAAAATTTATTTAAATGAGATCACATGTTAATGAAATATTTAAATGTGTTAAGTTAAACTAATATATCTATACAGAATAGCTATGTATAATTAAAATAGATATTGTATAAATGTTTATATTTTGAACTCATCAGAATTTGTAATTTTTTATTTTCTATTTTAGGATAAATAAATGGATTTAAATTCATGAAGATTAAAACATATATATGAATGATATTTTTATATACATAAATGAGAACAAAAATTCATATATTTTGAGGATAAATTTTGAAATATTGTGTGGAATATTTTAAAAGAGTTGATGATATAATCAATATTTATTTTAGATAATGAATTCTTGGGGCTTTCGAACAATTTTTTTTGAGAATATACATGTTAAATGATTGAGGTATTAAAAATAGTTTGATCAAGAAGAAAAAATATTTAGAGAAGGATGAGAAACTATGCTTTAATATGTGTGTTAAATAATTAGATAATATTCATTTAGAATATTTTAATTGTTTATAAAAAATTTTGGATAAATTATTATTCTCTGTAAAATATCTCAAGAAAATTTATGAAACTGTTGAACCCATGGATAAAATAATAATAATTGGTTGATTTTAAAGCATTATAGATATTTTTAATTGTATTTTTCATAGTATTTTTAAAAGTAATTTAATGTTTGAGGGATCCTTTCTAAAACCTCTTGAAAGAAAAAGTGCTAATATATTCACAAAATTCATAGATGAAACCTTCCATGTCATATATTCTTTTTATAATGATATTGGATTATTTGTTTTCTGTATTACATCGAATATAGAAAGGATGTAATAACCCATTTTAGAGGAGAAACATATAATTACCATGTCATCTTTGTATTTTCCTTTACATCATAAAAACATGTTTGGTTGATTTTAATTGTGTCAGAGAATCAAAAAATTAACAAGTCATAGATTATTATTTATAAAAAAATATTAAAAAAGGTCAGTGGTTCCCATTCAACCCCCACCCCACCCACACACACTGGGAAACCCTTTTACTGATTATAATAAATTCTATGATCCTCCATTTTAATCAATTTTTAATAATTTAATATGTGAACATACACAAAATAGTTTATAGAAATGATATCTATATCATATATTTTTTCATTAATCCATTATATCCTATTTAACCACCACTTATTGCAAAAAAAATCATATATCACATTCTCATGTATATCATATTAATTTTATTTAATCTTGTATTAATTAATCTTAATTATGATATATATTATAAAATAAAATATTAATATATCAAATTACTCATACTTTTTCATATATATTTAATCAATAATGAATTTTATTATGATCACAATTTAATAATAAATTAATTTATTCCTTCAAAAATGAGTAAATGGATTTGAAACTAAAAAAACATTTTTTTTCAAATTTCCCTCTTAAATAGTGAGATGATGGGATCTCTATTTTATAAGAAGAAATAAATTGGGAAACTATATCATTAATCAAGGAACTTCATTAATGGATATTTTATACAATTTTTGGTTCTAATTATATGAGGAAATTACAATCAATGAATGATCCTATTTAATATGAATGATTAAATAACACTTCAACAATTATATGGTATATGTTATTACTCTTTATAACATATTATTTATTATAAAATATCTTATTAATTTATAAATTATTAAATAATTAATATTAAAAATTAATATTTCTTTTGAATATATTTAAATTAATTTTTATCCATTTAATTACTAATATTTTCAACACCACATAACAATCTCATGAAGAATGTTGAATGAAACAAGAAGTACACCAAATGTACATTAGTTTGTACTTATTTCACATTATATTTTTAAGTTAGTAAGACTCTATAACTCTTAGTAATATATCTCCTCATATATAATAATGAAAATAAAATCCTTTATCGCTTTTAGAAAAATAGAAAATCATTGACTATTTGTAGCCTTCTATAATATTAATCATTTCATTAATGTATTAAATCAAATAATTTATTTTATATAAAAATAGTTTTAATAGATATAATATTCAATTATAAATGGTTTATATCATTATAAAATCATGTTTATGAGAGTCTTAATTATTCAAATACAATAATCATTTTAATATATTTAAAATTTTAGTTCATGTTTTCAAAATATAAAGTTTAATATAACCCTTTTTGAATGATATATTAGATAATGTATCCTCTAATATGTATATTTAGTGATATAATGATTCTAAAAGATATTTTTAAATGATTATAATGATGAATTAATAAAATTAATATATATATATTTAAATATATGACCATGTTTTGAGAAAAAATGTTTTATATATTATATTTTGGCGAAAAAGATTCAAATAACAACATATTCTACCTATGTATTTGGAATTTACATAAAAATTCTCAATTTTTGAACATGTAAGAAAATTAATATTTTTATAGAAACTGGATTATTCCACTAGATATCTTTGTATATTCCTTATAATAGTAAAAATCTATGTCCATATTACCCTAAAATATAAATAATATAGAAAGGGGTAAAAATAATCCTAAGCGTAGGGAACCATATGATGTAGCAATGATAAATTTAAAAAAAATAGAGAGTAATGAGAATATTAGAGGTATCCAAGGAGGAGATGACAATTGATAAATTTAATATCATTATTTACACTATGATATAAATTTACCTTTTAATAATTACTATAACACCACAAGATTTTGAGATATATATTTTTTTAAATTAATTAATATATTCAATATTATATATATATCATGATATTGGAAATAGTTATATATATATATATTATATAATCCATTTCACACTCAATTCCAAATTGTATTTCCCTAAATTAAATACCAACTTGGCTTGTTCTCCATGAAACACCGATGTGGCGTACAATACTCGCAACAACGAGTTTCTAATAAATGTATTTTCATATATATAGAATTAATTATTTAAGATAATTATAACATATAAATTAAAAATAGTTATATTAATATTAATAAATTAATCCCAAATATTGTTTATAATTGTTTTATATAAATAAATCATATTGATAATGAAAGATGATAATTTGTGTAAAGTCTTTTTATGTTAAAAATATTGTTATCTTGAATGGACCAATTTATTTAAATAAATTAATCTTTTCCACTTTTAGAAATTAAATTATATACGAAAATATTCATTTTTTAATTTATAATGTTGAAATTATCCTTGGGTGTTTTTTTGGGAATTTTATGAGAAACGTCATTTTCTAATGAATAGTGAAAAACACTGCTTTTTAGTTTAAACTGTATTTTTTCTCATTAATTATTTATGCAAAATTATATTAAAAATATTTTTAGGGTCAAATAACATTAATATTTTACATTTTAACACTACTTAATTCATTACAATCAATTTCAATATCAAAATGAATATAAAATCATAACAAACTTTTAATATTCTTCCTACATTAAAAAAATGTTCTTTCGTCTCGTCTGTGGGATTAACACTATTCTTAATTTTTCTGCTTCAGTGTTTTGATTTTAAAAAATAAAACATACTCCATTTTATTCAGTCTAATTTTTATATTATAATAATATCAAGTTAATGTTTTACCAAAATTAACCGTAAAAGTGATTAAAGTTAATTACAATATTTAAGGCCAAACTAAGCTTAATTAAGGACTAAACATTAAAATTAAGGGCTCAAATGACCTATAAACTTGTCTGAAACCCTTGTTTTTTCCATATTAAAAATATAACCACCCATTAATTAGTTTTTTTGTTTGGTAAAATTTATTTACGTAAAAACATGTGCACAACAATTTTTTTTCTAAAAATTCCATGTGAGTCATTTTCCTTCCCTATAAAGGTCACCAACTCTACCCATTCCTCACATCTCTAAAACCATATAATATAGTCCAATATTGGCTGAAATAGACTCCCAAAATATATACCTTCTTCCTTGAAACTTACCTTGGGGAATAATGCTTCTCAAGGAAGCCTTCGGGCCCAAACCAAAACGAGTTACCTAATTTAGAGGTAACATCTTTTCTCAAGATCCTTCCATTTATTTTCTATCTCCACCCACACCACTCACATTATTCCCCTATTTTGTGAAAAAATTAGTATCCTATATATAAATTTATGTCTATTAAATGTTTCTTACCTACACTTACACACACCCACATTTAATGGATATCGAACATACTGTTTCTGTGTACGACAAACTACTACCTCACAAAACGATGATTGTTCATTTTTCCCTTACCAACAATCATGGTTTCCATTAGGATGGAAAAAATATTTTATATTTCATATATTTTATTTATTATGTATTTATCTTTATTTATTCCTTTTACAACATACATATTTTTTCTTCCATTTCGTGTGAATACGATAGTCTCGTTTGAGGAAGTGTGGACTACTGCCCCCTCAAAACGTTGTGATTCATTCAAACACCACATAGAATGTATTATGGATGTTTTTAATTACTAAATATGAAATACATGATATATTAATAATAATTTAATGCTGATATATATATATATATATATATACTTTTCATACTTTTTTTCAATTCAACAATAAAATTGGAAATAACGTTTATGTGTACGTACGACTTACCGTCTCGATGAACATTGTATTCCATTGTGAAAACTTATATTATTTAGATTTATTTAATAGAAATATAATTTATAGAAATGATATTTATTTCATGTTTTACATTCTGGAATCATGATATAAGTATAATGACCAATGATGTAACTAATTAAGACATATGCAAAGAACAAACTGAATATTACCTAAAGTGAAACCTTTACATAAGATCGTTAACAAGATGGTAATATAAGGTTATAATAATAATATATATAGTAATAGTTATAATAATAGGTTTATGTAAAATATGTAGAATAAACTGATATTTATTATAAAGTAATCATGTATGAGTACAGAGAAAATCAAGAAAGAAGGTAAGAAGATTTCCTCTCACATTTATTTTTTATGAGATATAAGCTATGTTCACCACACTTTACTTTTTTGTAGTGTATATACTGAAAATATTGTATTCTATGTATCTTATATTTATATTTATAGGAATTCACATTCTCATTTTATGATCCTTATTTCATGGGGTTTAATTACCAAAAGTTACCAAATCGGTAAAAATGATTTGTCTCAATTTCCCTTATTTGAGACTCATGTTTTATTGTTTACCTAAACCCATTTTTGAGGTTAATATAATTTTATTTTACATTCCATATAATGAATTTAAATATTTTCCTGATATTATATTGTTCATTTACATTCCTTCCCCTAAATGGAGAGCATAATTCTATGATACCCTGTAATAAGAGATTATTGAGACAGTCTCATTTTTTTTCTAGATTATTTATGATTATGCATCCAATTATAAAAAATTTCGATCTATCTCTCAAGAATATTCATTATTTTCCTTATCCTATGTTATTTCATGATATATTTATGTATTTTTACTATTTTATACTCTTTTTTAAATAATATATTTTTAGAATTTGATTTTTGGGAATCCCAACTATACCCATTATCGAATCAGAAATATATGTTTTCTCAAAAAGGATTCCAAGAAAATTATTCCATTATCCAATAATCAATAAAATTAATTTTTTCCATTCTTTTCTTTCATTAATTTAGTCAATTGAATATTCTTGTCACTTTTTGAACAAGGCCATTTTTTATCCTTTTTACCATGGAAAAGGAATATTATTTTGACCTAATACGACATGAAAAAAATTACCTATCATAATTTATTCAATTCTCCCATTGCAATTTTAAAAATCATAATACTTACAAAATTTTTTTTTAAAGAAATTTTCAAGGAAAATTTATTTAAAAATTATTTTAAATCTATCATATATTTTTTCATGGAATTTTTTTTCAAAATGTTTTAAATGTTCGTTCAATGAAATGGTTTTTATAATATTTTCATAATTTCAATATATTTTTTGAAATTATTTTCAATGAAATGGTTTTGAATTTTTTTTTCAATATTATTTTATAATTTTTCCTAAAAATGGTATTCAAAATGTTTTCAAGCTTGTTTTATGTGTTTACAAGTACAATGGATTTAAAAAAAATCATCCTCTTTTTATAAGTATTTAAATTATTTTCAATGATATATTTTTTAAATGTTTTAGACCTATTTTTTTATTTTTAAGGAAAAACATTTTCAAAAAGATTTCATAATTTTAATTCAATTTTATAGGAAAAAAACATTAAAATGATTTGATGTATTAAAACCCTTTTTCAGACAAGAAAGGATATTTCCTCAATAAACGTTTTTATAGGATATTTCAAAACTATTTTCCATCTAAGATGACATCTATTGGTGTTACTCATGACTTTCTAAGAAACGATCTAAATAATGCACTCGTATCTTTTCTTTTAATGAGTTATGATTTATGTGAGGGTATTTAGGAAACACATTCCTCCTTCAAGGGTAATATATTTATGAAACCGACTTCACATTCAAGGGTTATATGTGCTTTTGGAACCCACTTCTTTTCATTTGTTATTTTATTGATGAAATGAATATGAAACCAATCTAGTTTCATAGGTTATGATATGTTTACATATTTTTTATACCCATTTCATTTCATGGGTTACTATATGTTCATTTATGATCTTATGGCACATGTATGTATGATTTCATTATGTGACGAGTGGGATCATTATCTCCCTCAAATTCATTGGGTAATGTTTTATATCTAAAGAGATATACTAAGATAGTCTTTGTAATGAACCTTGACTACAATGTTGGGCATAAGAGTGAACCATGACTATTCAGATGGTATAAGGAGTGAACTCATGCTGCTATGTTGTCCATTGGAGTTAACCATGAATACTATGATGGTATGGGGAGTGAACTCATACTACTAATATGGTCTTGGAAGCAATGCCTTGGATGATATGTAAATCTTTATATGTTTATTTATTTTTCACAAATACATGTATTATTCCTATCTTTTTCTTTCATATCTTATGCTCTTTATTTCATATGATTAATGTCTCATGAAGTAACAAACAGTATACCACGATTTCTGTTATGATATATGATTTGTAGGGTATGATATTTTATTTACACGATCAAGTTCTCATACCCTTATAATCATTTTTATGCTTACATATCTCTCGTGTTTACCCTTACTCGGCATTTGACCTTAACCCTTTTCTGTTACCTTTCCACCAGGTTATGATGATATCTACGATGTTTGATATTTCTAGGAAGGGTTCTATAAAATAATACCCTAGTGGGGGATGATGTTGCTATCATATGTACCAGTGTTTATGTTTCCATATTTCCAATGGCACTATACCAACTATGGTATTTGGGCGTCTATTTGTATAATGTTTATGAATTCCAGAAATGTTATGTAATGTCAATGTTAGTAAAGCGAGGTTCTCTATATTTAGTATCAAAGAAAAATTATATTTAAACATTGGAAACTAGTATGGGAAAATATTAGTGTTATCCCTAGGTATATTTATATGTATATGTCTAGGTATATCTCTAAGGATAAGTATAAGTATAATATAACATTTAGGAAATTGTATTGGAATTTTTGTAAAGGATAGAGTGAGTGGTTTCCATGAAATACATCATATTCTGTAGACTACAAGTGGATGTTTATCTGACACAAATATACATACGGGTAAAAACACAAAAAAGATGATCTGGTCATGACTCGATATAATAAGTTAAACGACAATAGGACTTTCAACACACCTAGTTAGTCACCCTAGGGGGATATGCCTTGGTAATTCACAAACTCATCACGAACCATCCTGAATAATTTAGATATATGTTATTTATGAATTACCTATTATAAACCTAGGGTGTTATATATTAAGGAAGGTGTCATAAGTAATTATTATCATGACTATGTGGTATTCATATATAACAAGTTATTCTCACACTATCATTCATGTCTTGGTTAATGGAGGAAACCAGAAGAAATAAGATTCATGTTGAATGTGGTTGAAGGTTTTCTGATGATAAGTTAAGTGGGATGATCGCTAGAGTGAGAGATGTTATAAACATGAAAAATCAGTTCTCACGGAACATGATTATTATATTTTACCTTATCCAAATCATGGAATCACTAAGGAATAGAAATAAGGAGTTTGCTGAGATTTTGGGTAATGGAGACCAAGGAAGAAAGAATATTCAGTTTCCATTATGTCATGAATGTTTTAATAATTTCCTAAGTTAATGTTTGGAATAACAAGAAGCTGTTTTGAATGTTGAAAAGAAGGACACATGTCTTGTGACCGCAAGTGGAAAATAAAGTGTTTGGTTAATGAAATAGATATGAATTTTGGCCTCTCTATGTCATTATCGAATATTAAGTGATTTAAGTGTATAAAAAATGGTCATTATGAAACACATAGTCCCAAGAGGAATGTTCATAAATAAAATCAACAAGGTGGTGTGATTAATGGTTTAATTTCTGATAATGATGATACTATAGATGAAATGTGAAAGGAAAGATGTATGATTTTTAACTGATTAAGGATGAAGTAATTGATCTATTTGTGTATTAATATTAAAAATTTATGAATGATAAAATATACAAGGATTGTTATACTTATGTTTTCACTTGGTATTTAAATTTTATGTTGTACTAGTGAACTGATTTAATGAAAATATGATATTTTGTCTAAGGTATGGTAACACTTAAAATGTTTTTTATGTTTAGATAATGTTTTATGGATAATGATATGTGGATATGAATATGAAAATTAGACAGTATGGATTATCTTGGAAGCAAGTAAGTACTTATTAAAGGGTGTATTATCCTATCATTGATGAAGCTTTATGTATATTCAGATTTAAGTAGTAAATCCTATATAAAATTTAATGAGGAAGAATTCATGTTTCACAAAGGTATATATGGTAATTCATGTTGTGAACATGTTTCAAAAGAATATATGATGAGTGTATTCACATATTTTGAATATAAAAAATGATAGATACTTTTTGATACAAAGGAATCTATGATAATATAATTTCATGAATCTCTTTCTAAGGATTTGTATTTTCACCTTTTAGAAGTCTTATGAGGTTAACCATTCATGCAATTTTTAAGTTAATATTTTTAGAAAGTATTTGTGCCCTAAGTTTGTGTTGAAAACCATTGTTAAAAGGATAATCAATGATTAAAATTATTTCAATGATTTTTATCCTTTATATAATATTACTATGGTCTAAAAAAAGAAATCATGTATTTTAGGTGACATCCAATCAAGTCTGATAATTCCGCGGGTCATGAACCCATGACCAATGGATGATAAGGGTTTCAATCCAACCACAAGACTACATGATGTCCTGGAAAAAGGGTAATTATTCTTAATGAATAAATATTTATGGTTAACTGTTAGTGTGACTTTTTATTTTTATATATTATTTAATGTTGTTTTTCTAAGACAAAAGTAGTTAGACATTTTATTCATTATGGGACATAAGATCGGGTAAAAGAATATTTTAGTTCTTTATTTATCAATGTTAATTTTTGGATAATTCATAACATGAGGTAATGGATGTATTAGAAATAATTCAATGCACAACCCAGGAATAAAGTTATGTTCATAGAAATTTATCAAGAATTACACAACATTCTGAAGGAGATAAAACATTTTTCTATCATAATCAATTAATTTTTGTTCAGCTGATGGCCTTTTAAATAATTACATATTAATGAATTTGTGGCCCTCAAAATTTATTATATCATTCACTTTTTTGTGATTGATGAACACAATCACTCCCTATAAATATTTAATATTTTTCTCCATGACCAATTATTCACACCTAGACTATGCTATTCTTTGTGGAATCCCAGTTATATGTTACATTGGAAAATAATTATTATAAGGTAGAAAACTTAAAACATTACGTAATCTTGAGTTAAATCAAGAATAAACCTTGAGGATATTTTCATGTTTAGAGATTTATAGAATTAGGCCATAACTATTACATTTCATCTCAAATATTAAAAGTTAGACACTTCTAAACAATATCAATTCCTTACATAAAATAAAAACTCTTAAAAGAAAAATAAGAATTATTTACTTTATATAAAACTTCTCGAATTATTCGTTTCTCTTACCGTTCCTTATACACTTTTAAAAAAATATTAAAAAATGTGGGATGAGTATAAAAATATCATTAAGGGTTATAAAATAAAAAATGAACAAAATTAGCCCATTAATATATACAAAACATATGTTCTTTAGAACACCTCATGAAATCATAAGATTTATGAATAAGATATAGAAATCATAAATCATAAAGGTATCTTATGGAATTCATATCATACGTACATTTTAGCTTTAGCAGCTACATAGGGATTTACATTGGAATACCCATCACTGCATATTCCATAAATCTCTTTGTAGAATCATTAACGTTTACCTCTGTCTCGTTTCCAAATGCATTGGAGAGCTATCTCATGCTCACCCGCCCTAGGTTTATCACGGAACCACTCGTATACATAAACAGCTCCAAAGAACCATAAAATATTCATAACACATAAAAAACACAAAGGAAAGATATAATTTCTACATTTAAATCACAATATATCATTTGAATATACTAACATAATCAATTCATTATCAAAACCATTTAAAAACATTTAATAAAGATATTTTTTAATCAAAATGTCCCATACAACTTTGAAGCTTTTAAATGAAATTAAATTTTAATACATTAATGTCCATATAAATAAATCATTAAATCCATTTATAAACCATGGACATTAATGGGAAATATTTATAATAATAAACCATTAAACCATTTAAAATGATGTTTTAGTTAAAGAGTCCTGTACCGCTTCAGAAAATGCTTGAATACAATTATTTGTAGAATACATTAAACAAATAATATAATATAATGTGAATAAATAGATTCAGGATATAATATGTAAAAGGATATTATATACACCACATAGGATAATTAAGGTGCACAATATCATGATATTCCTCAATAAAGGAGATTGAGACGTACTTCCTTAAATTGAATGTATCATTTGAATAATGATAAGTCAATGACATAATTATGTGTGAAAAATATTAACACACCCAAAATAAGTGGATATTAAGTTAAAAACAATCAGATGTCATTCAAAAATATTAATATCATGACATAATAAAGAATTTGAGGATTAACCAAAAGAATTGAAATTTGGTTAAGAAGTTCCCTTATGAAAATTCACAGCCTAACAACGTCACTTTAAAATTTAGAAAATGGGTTGATGAGAGAAAACATGTATCACATAACATGGAATTTTTTTACAAAAATAAGGATATATAAGAATATATACCAACATATGTAAATAGAAATTAAATTTCATAACATAAAATAAGTCATTGACTAAAATAGGAGGGTGAAAGGTTTCCCTTACCTCAATTCTGAATTGCCTAATATGTTATTTGTTCTTCCTTAATAGTTTACTTATGTTGAATTATTATTTCCTCAGAACGTTTTTAATGTTTATTATTACTTTTATTTAACTTATTACTTTTCTACAATAAACATATAATTATTCAAGTTCATATCGGACTTCTGTTGATATTTAGTACTTGAGTCAGAAATGAACTTGTTAAAAATAAAAATTATCCATGTGGTCAAAAGTACATTATCTATAAAATTTTATTCAAGATTTAAATATCATAGGTATCTATTATATATTAATTTAGATCCAGTATACTCTTATTTAGAATAATCCATAACATTTGGATATAATAAATTGAAATGCACTATTCATGGAAAGGTTAATCCGTACGTACTCATGAGCACTACTTTAATTTTTTTTAATTTTTAATTGAAGGAATTCAAAAATATACGTATTTATATTATATCTATATTATAATATCTATGTTATATATGTTACATATTTTCATTAATTACATCCTTTATGCGTTCCATGTATAGCATGAGCAAGTCATATAGCATTTAGATATGTGTTTTGGAAAGCATAACGGTATGTTGGAAATGAAACATAAAGAAGAATAGAGACAATATAAATATAATATATATCACATATAAATATATTTCCATCATAATGTCCACCATTAGAGGCGAGATAAGATAATTGAATAATCACTGTTTCGTGAGGCACTAGTTCACTGTTCACAGAAACAGTATATTCTAAATCCATTAGATGGAGGTGTGTGTAAGTTTAGTTTGAATAATTCTCATTAAAACATCCTAGTATATTTATGATACTGGAGTTTTTTATTAATAGACAAAAAATAAAATAATTGGGAATGAATAATAAGAATAATTGAAAATAATTTTAGAGAAGGCACTACCTTTTAAAACGTGTAACTTTTTTTTTTGAGCCAAAAGGCTTTCTAGAATTTCATTCTACATAGGGAAAAGATTCTAAGTGGAATAGGGGGATTTTTTGGAGTATAACTAAGTATATTTGGGATGATACAATGGGATTGAGAGGTGTGTGAAAGGGGATATAGGTGGTGGCCTTTTATATGAGAGATGAGGGGATCTTTAGGAATGTTTGAAAACATTATTTTATTATAAAATTATATTCAGTTTTAGATGGTCCAAAACTAATTTTATTCAAATATAATATTAATATATTTTTAAATAAAATCATCCTATAATAATTAAAAATCATTTGTATATTTTTTAATCCTTATCTTTTTTTATTTAACCCTTTTTTACTCTTACAATTTTATCAAGTATTTAACACTATGATAATCAACACAGTTTCCAAAAAATGTAAAATATTGGATTAATGAATCAATAATAAAATTTTACACTTATTATAACTATTTTTCAGAGTAATAGGAATTTTTTTGAATTTTATAATATTTAATAAAATATTTTATATTTTAAAATATGAATTTTGTCAATATTGACACTATTCATATCATGACATTTGTAAAATCCATAAACACATTATTGATTTGAAAAATCATCATAAATATGAATATAACATGTAACTATCATCCTGAAAATTCATGTATCACATGAATATAATCATATTAGATTTCTTTAAACATTTTTAAAATCATTTTTTGAATCTATTATTAACGAAGCAATCACTGCATCACCATTGTATCACAATTAAATTTATTTATATAATTTATAAAAATTATAAATAAAATAACTTGATGTATGAAATAATTTTATAATTCTAATTATTATTTATATTCCAAAATATAATTTATAAAACTCCATATAAAAATTGTTTTATTAAAAGATATATGTTAGTGTTAAATTTTCCTTAACTTTAATTTAATTATTATAAAATGTAATTTTCACTTACATGTGGCACCATGGTGTCCCCAAATCGACCAAAGGATGCCCAAGGTCTGAAATGTATCATAAAATAGGATTAGGACCAATTTTAGGCTAATTTAATTTTATCATAATATGGTTTTTAACACTTATTTACAAGATTTACCCTTTAACATGGGTAAATAAAATATGTACTAAAGTTACTATTTATAATGTCCTAAAATAAAAGTTAACTATATATAAAATTTTTACATCATGATTCCAAATATGGATTACATTTTTTAAAATTCAAATCACATAAATTTCATAAATTAATTAAAAATTAATTCCCTTTGTCAAAACCAAAAGGTGTTTTTTAAGAAGTAAAATAACTAAAATATTGACATGTGTTTAAGTCAAATTTCAAATTGAAATTACAAAAATAATTATTTTTATTAAATTATAAAAATATAATCTAATTTAACATTATAGCCAATTTATATGATAGTATAATTATATAAATAAATTATATTAAAAGGCAGTTTTTAATTAAAATGCAGTATTTTTCACTATTCATCAAATAATAAACATTATCAAAAAAATACCACAATTTTTTACAAAGTAAATATTGATGTCCCTATTATAAATATGTGGTTTATTGTTTCAATTTTAACATATAAAAATGACAAAAACTATATTTAAAATGGTTCCTCCACCAAAAGGCGGTAAATCAACATTTTAAAAAATATTAGAGTATTTCTTTGCTTAAAATCAGAGTCATTATTATTTTAAGCCTCTAAAAATTATTAGATAAAATTAAAAAATCATTAAAAACATTTTTAATCATATTTTATTTATTTCTATTCATTACCACTAATACAATGGTTGGGAATTAACTACCATTTAAAATAATAATAATATTATTTTATTTTTCTATATAACTCAAAGTTGTGTGCAACGTAAGATTTCAAAGAAAACCATTGTTGCATGTTGAGTAAATTGTCAAACATAGAATCCCCTTGAATGTAAGATTAATATTTCATTCGCGAATATTAATAAATATGAAAATGTAATATTCTTTATTTACATGGAATGTTACAATTATGGTCCCAAATTTCCCATTTTAAGGGAAGTTTTAGTATTCATTTTTACGATGTGAATTTCTATGAATGAAACTTTTAATTATTAAAACATTGATAACCCAGATTAATTTTGAGGGGTAAATTCATTTTTAGGGGTCAGAATATAACACCCATTGATTTTGAGAATTATTATTTTTTTAATAAATTTATCTTTTTAATATTTTTAATATCACATGACACTTGAAATATTTCATTAAATATATATATATTAATATATATTAAAAAATCTTGTCAAAAATACCTTTCAAATGTAATACCAACTTGGCTTGTGCTCCAAGTAATAATGACATGGCGTACGACGCACGCAACACTGTGTTTCCATGAAACATCTATATATATATAATTAATTAATTAAATAAGATAATTATAACCTAAAAGTTAAACATAGTTATAATAATAGTAATAAATAATTTAAAAATATTTTCTATAATATTATTATATAAATAAAATATATCGATAAGGAAATGATTAGATATTTTGTATAGTCTTTTTTTTTGTTAAAAATCCTTTTTTCTGGAATGCACATATTTTTTATAATAAAATTATAATTATTGACATTTATAAATTTAAAATGATAAAATAAAAGTTAATTTTTTAATTCCGTATTTTGAAATTATCCAAGGGTGAATTTTTTCAATTTTTATGAGAAACATCATTTTTTGATGAATAATGAAAAATACTGCTTTTTAGATGACAACTATATTTTTTCTAATTAATTATTATTAATAAATGATATTATGAATTTGTTTTAAGGTCATATAATTTTATTATTAAATCAATTAATAAAATTTAATTTATTATAATCAATTTCACTTTGAAACTTAATATAAAATCATAACAAACCTTTGAACATTTTCATACTTTAAAACCATGTTATTTCACCATGTCTGCAGGATTATCACTAATCATAATTTTTAGGCTTATGTGATTTGAATTTAAAAAATCATACAAAAATAATTTTATCCAGTATACTATTTATATTATAATAATTACATGTTAATTTTTGACCATAATGATTAGTAAAAGTGATTAAAATTAATCTCAGTAGTTAAGGCCGAATTAATCATAATTACGGACTAAATCTTAAATTTAAGGGCCCAAATGAACTATACACATTTTAGACACCCATTTTCTATTCATATATCGTCCATAAACCATAAATTATTGTATTTTGATTGTTTGGAAAGACATTTTTTATTTAATAACATTTTCAAACATAATTTGTTTCACAAAATTCCATGTGAGTCCTTTTCCTTCTTTACAAAAGGCCATCGTCCCAACTGATTCCTAACACATTCATAACCTTTTAAGTTCATCCAAGATTTACAAACGTAAAAAATAAAAATCATCCCTTATAAAATTAATCTTACATTTGGTCATAAATCTTTTCATGGAATCCTTTTTTCACAAACCAAAAATATTTGCTCGATTTAGAGGTAACATCTTCTCTCAAGATCCTTCCATTTATTTTCATTCTACAACAACTACACTCCTCTTATTCCTTTTTTTATGAAAAAAATAGTATCCTCAGTATACAAGGAATTTTGTATTAAATGGGTAAAACCCACTCATACACACACCTCCATCTAATGAATTTTGAACATACAATTTCTATATACAATGAAAAACTTACTCACGAAACGATGATTGTTTGTTTTTCCATTACCACCAATCATAGTGGAATTTATGATGGAAATATTGTTTATATATTTATTTTATTTTATTTTTTATGCATTTAATATTCTTTATTATATTAAAAACACACCCATTTTTAACATTCAATTAGGTGTGATGTTGATAATCTCATTTTAAGAAGTGTGGACTACCGCACCCTCAAAGCGATGTTATACATTCACATATAAATAAAATGTATTAAGGATGTATTTAATAATGTTATATGATATATATGATATATTAATTCTAATTTAATAATTATATATATATACATAACTCATTTACATATTTTCATTCAATAGGACAATAAAAATGGAAATAGTATTTATGCGTACATACGACTTATCATCTCCATGAACAATGTATTCTATTTCGTACTTCTTTATTATATATATATATTATTATAATAAAACATTAATATATATTCCTGATATTTATATGATGGTTTAAATTTTGGAACCATGATATATGTAAATTGACCAAAGAGGTAACAAATTAAGAGACATTCAAAGAACAAAGTGAATATTAACTAAAGAAAATCTGCGGTATAATATCGTTAAAAAGAGTGTAATATAAGGTTATAATTATTACATATATGGTAATAGGTTTTATAATATTATTCTATAATAAATTTTTAAAAAAATAATATTTTTTATACAGGAATCTTATATGATTACAGTGAGATTCAATACACAATGTTTGGGGATTTCATCTCACTTTTAATTTCTGTGGGATACAAGCTGTGTTTTCCACTCTTTCCTTTTGTACTGTGTATTTATTCATGATATTTTATTCTATGTATATTTTATTTATATTTAGTGGTTTTTACATTTCCATTTTATGAACCTCATTTAATGGGTTTTATGATCCAAATGTTTCCATATCCATAAAAATGATTAGTCTCAATTTGCCTTCTTTGAGACTCATGCTTTGTTATGCACCCAAACTCATTTTTGAGGTTCATATACTTCCATTATATATACCATATAATGAATATAAATATTTTCATGATACTATATGCTTAATGTAGGTTCAATCCCTTACATGGAGAGTATTATCCCAGGATACCATGTTATAAGAGTTTATTGATAGAGTCTCATTGCTTTTCAGGATTTATTATGTTTATGCCTCCTTTGAAGAAAACATATGATCTAGCTCTAATGAATTTTCATGAGTTTCCTTATCCTTGGTTATTTCAAGATATTATCATCTATTAGTACCATTTTCTACACTTTTTTACAAAATATATTAAACAAAGTGTTATTAGTAAATATCAACTTTACCCTTCTTCATTCGGAAATCATTGTTTTCTGAAAATGGTTTCCCGGAATAGTATACCATTATCCTATAAGAATTAAAAATAAATTTTTACCCTTTTTATTTTAAAAATATATTCCATGGAATATTCATTTCACTTTCTAAAGAATCCTCTTTTCTATCATTTTTACTATGTAAAAGGAATGTTTTTTTCACCTCGTACGACATGTACAGATTTTCCATCCATCATTAATCCAAGCGCCATTTGAATTGTTAAAAAGGTTGAAATTTAATAAAATATTTATATAATAAAATTTCAATGAAAATTATTTTCAAAATAGTTTTAGTCATATTTTATATTTTTTCATCGAAAAATATATTCAAAATGTTTTCATGCAATATTTATATGTTTTCAATGTACTTTCAAAAAAATGGTTTTCAAAATTATTTAAGCATATTTTATGACTTTTTGAGGCAAATTATTTTCCAGAAGATTTCAATATTTCATTATTTGTTTTAAAATTATTTTCAATGAAATTGGTTTCAATATCATTTCATGATTTTTGTAATATTTTTCAAAAAAAATTGTATTCAAAATGTTTTGAAGCTTCTTTTATGAGTTTTCAACAATAATGGTTTTCAAAACGTTTTCAAACTATTTTAATATGTTTTCACATTATATTCAATGAAAAATTGGATTTATTGTTTTTAAGATTATTGGACAGGTTTTCAAGGAAATATGTTTTCAAAATGATTTCATAAGATTCAAGGTATTTTCTAAGAAAATAATTTTATATTTTTTTGTATTAAAATTACTTTTTCAAATATTAAAGGTTATTTCCACAAGAATAGTTTTTAGAGGATATTTCAAAAAAAAATCCATTTAAGATGACATCTATTAATGTTACTCATTACATTATAGTAATTTATCTAAAGGATCCAAACATATCCTTTATATGAACGAGTTATGATTAATGTCATGGCCTTTATGAAACCCATTATTCTTTTATATGTAATATAGTTATGAAAACCATTTTTCCTTCATGGGTTATATGCTTTTGAAACATTATTCTTTTCAATGGATATGTTTATGATGAAATGGTTATTAATATTGCCTCTCTCTATAGGTTATTATATGTTTATATAATTATGGTACCCATTTCATTTCATGGATTACGATATATTCTTTTATGACCTTTTGGCACATGTTTGTATGATTTCATTATGTGACAGGTGGGACCTATATCTCTTTATAATTCATTGGGTAATTTTTTATATATCATGAGATAAACTAAGATGGTCTTGGGAGTGAACCTTGAATACTATCATGGCCATTGAATTGAGCCATATCTACTAATATGGTATGAGGAGTGAACTCACGCTACTATGACGACCAAGGGAGTGATCAATGACTACTAAGATTCTTTGGGGAGTGAACCCATACTACTAAGATGGCCTTTCCAGCGATTCCTTGGCTACAATTGAAGTCATTATTTGTTTCCTAGATTTTTATGTCTTCTTCCTATCTTATTCCTAAATGGAATATAATCCTTATTTCATTTGATTCATATCTTATAAATTATGAAATATTATTCAATGATTTATGTTATGATATTTCATTTGTAGTGTATGATATTTTATTTATAGGATCACATTATCATACCCTTATATTCATGATTATGCTTAGTTGTCTCCTTCTTTTACCCTTACTGAGCATCAGAGATCACCCCTTTTATGTTTCCATTCCCCCATGTTATTATGATATGTACCAGGATTGATACATCTAAGAAGGGTTCTATACCACAAGAACGTAGTGGGAGATGATGTATCTCACATATATACAATTGTTTATGTTTAAATGATTCAAAAGGAACTATACCAACTATGGTCTTTGGGTTTTTGTTTGTATAATGTTTATGTTTTCCACAAAAGTTATGTAATCCTAATGTTTGTAAAGATATGGTCCCTATAATTACTCTATTTGGTAATTTGTTATCGAAGTAACACTCATATTGGGAACATGTTATGGCATGAATTTATAATTTAATGGTTCATGATTTTTAATTTTTTTATATTATGAATATTTTTAAAATGCATATTATGTTTCTTGATTGTTATTATATATGAATTCCTAATTATGGAATATATATTTAAATTGTAATAGAAAAGCACACCCTTTTAAATTAGATGCAGATTGTGGTTATTTTATTCATAAAATGATTAAGTATTTCATGTTTTTAATTACTAAAGGATGGATAGGAATCAAAATAACATTGCCAATATGTTATAGACAATATTATATAGTTTATGATATGATTTTAGAAAATAGGTTCTAGACACTTGGTGATTTATAGGGATTATATTATTGTAAATGGATTTTAAGCTAACCAAAATGAAAAATCTATCATTCGATATGTTTCAAAAATATGTAATGGTTTGTATATACTATATCATAGTAAATCATTATTTTTTTTGAATAAGAATTATAATATCTATTAAAATTAAATAATAAAATAATCATCATCATTCTTTATGTGACGTCACAATGAAAATATTGAGTTTTCTTTAATAAATATAATGGTATTGAGAAGATATAAATACATAAAAATTCATTTTTTAAGGAAAATAATACATCATAATTTTATTAAACATGCCATATTATATTTTTATAATCCATATAGATTTTCATATATTTTGTTTTCAAATTAAATGGATTATTTTTTCTAAGATCATAAATTTTGATATTTTAGTTTGACTAATGATTACACTATGAATTATTAATAAAAATCTGGTATTTTTATTACTATATAAATTTGAACATTCTATTTGATAAATTTATATGGAAGAACCCTAATATTATGTTGATCTTTCTTAGGAGAATATTTATGATTTCTGAGAAGAGAACAAGTCTCAACATATACAGTGGACTGATGGTACATTTAGAGGAATGTATATGATTATATATTCTTGATTGATTTAATTTTTTAACATCAAAATTGTTTTTAAAGAATTATATTTATGAACATGGAGGGTGGATATTTAATTTTTTGGAATCCATTCCCCATTCCCATTAAACTTTTCATTACTAAAAAATATAAAATATAACTGATGAGGGATAACACCCAAAGATTAAAAAAGACAATCTACTCATAAATTTTAGTGATCCTCGAAATAAATATTGTACATAGATTGTCTCCTTTATTTTTCATACATCTTAATTTATTAGGTTATGTATAGGATATTAGGCACTAAATAAAAATATAAAAAAACTATGAAATATTTTTATGAGAAACGATTCACCCACACCCATATAATCATTTCCTTTAAATTTATTTGGTCAAAGTAATTGTTATTTAAGAGTAGGTTCTCCCTAGGATATTGTGTTCATTTACCATTAATTTTTTTATTTTTTTCCCTTATTATAGTACACATGAGTTTTCTCAATAATGAGAGAATTATTATTTTTTATAGAAAATGATTTATTAATTAGATTTATAGGATAATATAAAACATATAATTTTTGATATAAGATGTTGTTTGTAATTCCGTATGGATTTTGAGTTCTTATATTTTAAAAAATAATTTGAATTTTTAACTAATATAAAATATATTTGGAGAATAGAACAACATAATAGAGTTATGAACATTTGGACATCCCAAAAGGTTTTCTGAATGAGAATTAAGGCCTTGTTGGTGACCATGGGGTTTTTGGAGCATCAAAGGAAAGGTTGGGTTGTCTAGGTTGATGCATAAGATGTCATCCAGCTTGTGGAAAACCACAGGATTTTTGGTGGGATTGGTAATAACCCAACTATATTTCAAGGCTCGCCAATAGTCTAGTTGATTATTGGTATAATTTTAATTGGGGGAAATTTTTTTTGTTTTCATTGGTCAGGTAGCTGCTTTATTTTAGTGGAAGGGGCTCGAGAGGGGCTAGTATTGGTTGGCTCCCCCTATCTATTTCTCCTATTTGTTCCCTAGTGAAGGTGGATAGATTTTTTTAATGTCCATTAGTTATACAATGTGTTTTCCTCCCCTCTGATTAATACATTTTGGTTTCCAATAACTACTATCTGATATCAATTGATTTTAGGATAGATTTTGTATTTTTTTTAATAGTATAATGGAATTGAACAATGATGAAGTGGATTTATCATGGAATGTAAAGAGGACATATCAAGATTTCATATTCATGGTGATGGATATTGTTTCTGAAAATATTCATTTTGGAATGAATTTTATTGAATTTTGTGAGATGTAAGGTAAAATTGTTCATTGTAATGGTATTTTTAATTTGGCCTTTCATGTACCATCATACTAGGGGAGTGCTGACAGTGGACTACACCTAGTATCTCATGATTTTGGTGGGTTGTTAATTCCAACTGAGTATTTAGGCATTATGACTATTTTATTTTTAATTTAATACATTATTAAATTTTTTTATAACTATCCATTTTTGTGTCTTGGAATAATGGAGGTACCTAGGTGTTTGGTAGATGCTTGGTTGGATTGTAAAAGGATTTGGAGAGCTCTGTGAGGGGTTAACTCTGATGTTATGATAGTTAGCGATGTAATAAAATTGAATATATTTGTTTATGTATGTTTGTGTGTTATTAAATATTTCATGGGGTTAGGCCTTAGGGTTTAGGTACCAATATTTACCTTGGTATGAGAGTAAGATGGATGTAGGGCTCATATAACTAAATTATGAGATCATGGATAATAAGGTGAGTCGGCACCACCTGATGATGGTGTTTCCAAGGGTGGAGGTGCCATGTGAGCTCATGATAGGCCTATGTGTAACAAACTGACCCTCATTTTCATAATAAGGAAACATGAACCAACCAAGAACTATCTCATAGGGAATTCATGATCCCTACCGGCTGACAGCTAGTGTCTGGGAATCTCCAGAATACAGTTGGGAAAATTTTTCCCGAATAATCATAGTCAAAACAACTATAAAAACTACTGAAAACTTATCATGACATATCGGTATATCGGATATCCATAAAAAGTTAGATATTATAGAAATAATAAAGAAATAATGGAAATAAAATATATAATACCTATACTTACCCCCAGTATCCCATCCCAGCACAGAAATATTATTTCTCCCTTAGTGACCTCTCTACCTCCCACTAATATAGAAACCCATTGTCCATAGAAAATATAAAAATCCTAATTGGTTAAAGTAAATAATATAAAAGGCCACACATTAGACCTCATATGAATTAGAAAATAATCCATATAAAATTAAGTAATTTGAACCATATATTGCATATGATAAAATGAAAAGAACACTTCAAATTCTTAGAAAAATAAATTATGTATGAGAATTCTAAAGGAAAACCAAGAACCTACATCTATGAATTAATCAATTTGAGAAAAAAATCAATAGCCCACAACATCCCACCAAATATAGGGAAAATATTTTATAAATATATTTTTTGAAAGATAAATTATAAATTATTTTTTCAATGTCTTTTTAAAATAAATCTAACTAATAATTCCACAAATACATTTTTGAACAACCTCCCATTTTTAGAAAATATAGATTATTGAACATTTAATATTAAATTTCATAACCAATGAAAGAGGACCATTAAGATGAATAAAATATCCGGAATCACCAATTTTCCATTTTTCCTAAGGATCCCATGATATTCAACTTTTCATAATAATTGAAAATGAAATCCTTTTCATAAAATCAATTTGCAGAAAAAACCATTTTCCTTTTGAAAACTACACATTAAAAGATTATAAAAATAACAAATTTGAATGTACATCATAACATACAAACACATGTTGATACATAAATCACACATGGGAACCAATATATCATGGGAAAAAATTTCTAGGATATAATAAAGAAGTTGTTCCAATTGACAAAAATTTGTGGAAGCACAATCGAATAAAAAAATAAATCCATAACATGTACCAAAAAGGGAATAGTCACATGGTAATTATCCCCATAATCTAGTAATAATGTGCCTAAAATATTGTCAAGGAATCTATTTTGATACTACAAAACCTATCATCACCCACAAAAGTCTCATGAAACAATCTGAGAATAAATATACTTGGAATGCCTTAATCTACAAGAATAAATAATATTACTAATGTAAAAGTAAATTAACCCTTTTAGTCCAAAAATGTTGAAGTACCAAGGGAAAGACCCATAATCAATCCACTATATCTAATAGGGTTTCCCCAAAACATGTAATATAGTAAATTAATTGGATTCACATGACATGTTAAGTAGAGGTGATCATTCAAAAATCACATGAATAATATAAAAATATTTTGAAAATTACACATGCCTCTTCTTCCACACCCTCACATGAGGCAACACCAAAAAAATATCTATTAATTATCATTAAAAAAATCAAGGAAATTTGTTAAAAACCCCATGGGGTCATAATGTAAATTTCAAAGATACAACAAGATAGGTCTGAAATAGGGTATTAGAAATTTATAAAACTATTTATAGTGCCATATGGGAATTTAAAACACACCTCTCGGGATAATGATCCACATAAATATTTTTTAAATTGAATTGAAATATCTTTAACAAATACACATTCATAAATCTATATCCTTTTTCTTTTCAAATAAATTGTTCCATGTAACCGTTAATAAATCTCATTATCCAATTTTGAAAACACTTGAAGAAATGAAAATTCCAAATAGTCCAAAACATTTAAAATGAGGGACAAACGAATATATTTTTATAAAACAATTCATTAATGACACATACCCATTACTCTAAATAAAACTAGTGTTAACATGCCTAAAAAATTTAATTTCTTTTTTAGGTATGCCAAAATTTCATTTTTTCGTGCAACATAAGTCAATTCCTGGAATTTAAATTGCATAAAGGTAAATAAAAATCAGTAGGGGTTTCCACAGCCATTAAAATACATGGTAAAACATCATAAAATGCATTAAATATTATTATTAAAGAGAGTCATGTGTAATTTCATAAGTATTTGGAATACATCCAAGGGTCATTCCAATAACTAAAAATTAATCCCTAATCACAAAAAGAATAGAACAACATAAAATCAGAATTTAAATTAATAAGAATAAATTTAAAATATACTTGAAATTTATAACAAGGATTATAATTGAATTATAATGAAATGCCAACCTCAAATTGACAGTGAGTGAGTTGAAGTGTTCTATAACAAACCGCATTCAGTGGTTAATGCCCAAACAAGCACAAAAGGGTTCACATTATCCTTAGAAACAAAGAAGACATAAAAAATTGACTCTCATGGAACCCTTAGGTTTTTTCTAAACCAGTCACCATAACGGGGAAAGGAAAAATTGTTTGAGGAAAGTGACAATGGATGGAAAAAAGAAGAATATTATCTAACCTATAAATATTTCATGTGAAAATAAGAGGCATAGAGGTCATTTATAATGGGGAGAGGGTGGTTTCATGTTAAAGGAGCTCTATATGAGGGTGAAACATAGTTTAGAGTGGTGTGGGAGATGTATGTATTATTTTTTATGTATTTTTATTTTAGATTAATTTTGGAATTTTTTATTTTTTAAATACAAGAAATCTCAGACGGTTCTCAAAATCATGAGGAAGTCGTACTACCCGCACTAGAACCTCAAAACCATGTCACTTAGTTTTCATTAGGACCCTACATTTTTAAAATGACCATTTTAAAACTATTCCAAATGGACATAACCCTTTGCAAAAATTTTATACGGTTTCTCCAAACCAAACCCAACCCTTTTGCTGAACCAAAATTTGAAAAACAAATCTTGTCCTGAATGGAGCTTCTAAATATTTAAATTAGCCTTAATGTAATAAGTATAATATAAAAAAAGCAATATGGATAACATTGTTTCATAATTTTCTATCCTTTAAAAATCCATCTCAAATAATTCCCCTATTTATGGAAAAGGTAATGGACAATAGGAAAGCACTCCACGTTTTTTTAAAAAAAAGAGAATATTTTTGGGGAAAACCAAATGGATCCTAACACCATGGGAACATAAAAAATGATCCATCATATAATGAAATACTAAAATTAGTCAAAACAATGATGATAAACATAAGACAAAATCAACCATGACCATTAATCAAGAGGATCTAAATGAAGGGACAAAAAAACGTCTTGCCCCCATTTTGAAATAATCTAAACAATAAATCACTAAAAGAAATCAACAATAATGAGATTATTACTGAGGAAACCATAATATACATTTTTTATTTCACTAGGAATATATATCTATAAGTCTCTTGTTTCCAAAAATGTATCAAAGTGTAAGAAACACCCAAAAGATATTAAAACTATGGAACATCCAGTATCATAATATCAATCATCAAAAATGAACAACAACCCAAAAAAACCAACACAACAAATCATAAAACACTCCAAAAAATAATTTGTTAAACAGATTCCTCAAACAATAAAATGATATGGACTCAAACCATGGATAAATTTTTTGAGAAAATGGTGAATCCTATGACCTCACACTTAGGATACCCTCTAATTGTGAACCCCAAATGATACAATCAGACACAAATTAGTACATAGTCTTAACTATTTCCACACTGGTACTTGACACATAAATTATTCACCAAAGTCTATACAATATATAATCAAAAAATCAAAACTAAATACAAGACCATCACCACAAGGCTATTGTAACTAAAAGTCACAACACAGGGTAAATAAATAAATAGGCATGAACCAACCCATAACAATAACTCCTCAAACTAAAATTATAGGAAAAAGATTAATCTATAATGCTCAACTTATCATAAAATAGAATCCAATATTTGAGTCATATCTATATTTCAAGGCCATAAACTCGTCAAGAACAAAACCTCATGATAAAAAATCAAATCAATATAAATCCTTAACCCAATAAATCAATAAGATCATTCTTCTTCAATCAATCACACTAACTAGAAAAGTCTCACCTAACTAGTTTCCCAGAGGAAATTGATAGAAAACTCCCTATTATATTTTTAAAAAATGAAAAAAACCCTTACACTCTATATTGAGCATGGGAATGAGCCAAAAATATGGGAAGAACGGCACATAAAGTCCAAATCTAAACCCTTACCAAGTTATTTTCAAGAACTATAAACTACATATTAAGGAACATGATCCCAACCGAGACAGGATCCAAATATCATAAAAAGTGTCCCATGATTTATGAAAAGGAATATATCAAAAATTAAAATAAATCCAGGAAACAAACATGTCAAAAACATCACATTATTAAAAACCTCTACATACATAAAGTAATTAAAATCTATTTCACAAAAACCATTAAAAATCATTGGCAGACCCTAACTACATTATGAAATGATTCACTTACTCAATATTCTAAAAGATCTTTTTTAATAGATTACAAAAACACCACTCACTACATTTTCAATAAGTGAATGTAATCATTTTACCAAAAAAACCCAACAAGTCCTAAATCCATATATAATTAAGTTACAAAAATGTTTTTTAAACAAAAATGTTATCTAAAGACCCTAGTCAACTAATTTTGAACTAAATTCCCATATATTTCAAAAAACCAGTTTCATTTAATAATAAATCTGAAAGTCATAAATCCTTAATCAAATTGATTATGTGAAATTTCAAAAATGATTTATAAAAAAATGATTAATTCTTCTCATCTCAAATGTTTTTTCCATAAAATCCACTATTTTCAAAAAATCTCATTTTACTCAATAATCACACCAAAAGGAGTCACACAACAAATCTATTAAACTGAAATCAATATCATCCACATATAAAAATACCCAACATAACATGCCCCTCTCTATTAGGTTTATATCAATAGAATTTAAAAAAATCCAAACTGGATGTCGAGCCATGTCTAACTCATCCAAATAGTTTAATTCACCCTGGTTCAGTATTACAAAAATCCATATATCATTTTAAGATCAAGTTTTCAGTCGCTGTATAATTTATCGATCCATGAAAACTATACTCACAACCCCAATATATAATCCATAAACATCCCCAAAACAAATTTAAGCCCCACGTAAACTCAAACTATCATAATAATGATCAAAACACACATGAATATAAAGAAACCATAAATATGAATTCAAATTGAATCACATGATACCCATTGTAACTCCTACATCGTCACAAATATTTGTGGTCAATAACACACACATGACCAACTATTGGGTATTTATAATCAATTATAACTCTATCATACCATGAAATAACCAAATAAAAAAGAGGATTGTCAAAAAAGTTTATAGTTCTTTATACAATTAAGATGATCTAATTTTTAACAATATAAAAAATTTCATCAATATGATGAATGCCAAAACTGATATACCACTAGCCTGAGGGGAATTTCATGATCCCAAGGGGATAGAATCTTGTTTCATAGAATATCATACTACACTTTGGAATGGGATTATCAAATATATAGTGTAACAATAACAACAAATAACTAATGAAAATATTTAATGACCAATTCATATATCATACATCTATAACAAATTTTATTTTTCAGAATAACTAATGTATTACATAAAAGAAAATAGTAAATCCCTATAATCACCATAATCTTCCTCCCATGAAACTACAACTAAATCCACCTCTTGTCGCCTCACATAATCCTATATATATTGATACCCTCTATCCTTAAAAGTATGTATAGACCTAATTTTTCAAAAGTAAATCATATAAAGTTCCACACACACATACCCAATGTGATACCTAAATCACACATAACCTCCATGAAATCAATGAAACACAATCCAAATGACCAAATAAACTAGTAGTTCTAATGGTAAAATGAACTAGGGGGATTATAATAAAATCCTAAAAATCCCTTTAAATGTGCCAAAAACGAAATAGTCTCATGGGAATCATCATAAGTATCAATTAACAAAATACCTAAACTATAAATATGTAACCTAATTTGTAACCATTAAACCATTAAATATACATGGAAGTTCCATTGAACTATTTGAGAATAAGTATCCCTCAAACACCTTCATCCGTGGGAAAAGAACTTATCTCTAGAATAAAGTTCATCTTGTCCACTTAGTCTAACTATATAAATGTATCCATGTAACACTCACTAGATAACCCACTGTCTACTCTAGCGTATTCCCTCAAACATGTTATATAATATATTCCTAAGACTCCCATGAAAAGTTAAACTAAATGAGATAATTCAATATTCACATGCATCAATTTTAAATAAATTGAAAATAATAGATGAATCACCTCCCACACACTCACAAATAATATCCCTGAACATATATCTTTCTTTAATCACAAAAAAATACATGTCAATAAAATGAATATACCACAGGTTCATAATCAACAATAGCAAAAAACAATCACACTTGGTTCAAGGAGAGTCTCATGCATTTATAAAACTAGTTAAAGTTCATTATTTTAAGACCCAAAAATCAGGATTCTGATCCATATTCCAAATTCATAATATCATTTTAAATAACATTTCATATGACACTTTTTAAATATAATTATGTGTTATTTTGAAATCAATGGTTTCATGTAGCTATTTATAATATATGGAATCCAATTTTATAAATACATAAGAAAACCACAAGGCCTAATGGAAATATATATTTAAAATGAGTGTTAACACTATAAGGTTTTCTAGAAAATTCCTTTAAATAAACATACACAAATTCAAATAAATGAAACTCAGAGTCAACAACATTAAAAAATTAGACCTTTTTGATAAATCTATACACAAATTTAATATAAAACTTTTAATGGAACTAAACTCCATTCAATGCAATTAAATTTTATAAATTAAAATTAAAATTAACAATGTTTTCCATACCCAATCATGTCCATGGGTAAATTTTAAAATACTTGATTTTTTTGAAGATCCACTTTGGAAATTTGACAAACACATCGCATGTTTCTAAGGCTCATCCCAAGAATTAATAACAAATCAAAAATTCTTTCAAGTATAACATGATATAAAGAACATTTATATTCATAATAAGTCATTTTTAATCACACAAAAAATTTATCACATGGACTATAATATAATTCAAATGAAATCCCTACCACAAATTGATGGTGGGTGAGCCCAAATTTTATAAAACACATCACCTTCGTTGGATGATTCCCAAAATTAAAATGGGGACAATACAAGCCCAAAAAACAATGAATAAATATAAAATCATCCAACCCATTACCATTAGGGTACATCTAGATTATACATTTCAGGAGGGGATATGAAGAAATATGGGGAAAAATTAACAATGAAAAAATAATTGTAGAATATTCTCATATTTAGTAATGTTACATAGGAACAGAAGATGCATCACAAGGAAAAGAGGGGGTGGAACAACTAAAATGGATCTCACCCATGGGGGTGTGTTTTATCTATGATAGGGAGGGGATATGTGAGTCAATATTGTTTTATTTATTTTTTCATAATGGATATTTTGGAATGGTAAAAATTTTCAAAGGATTGGAAACCATCATTGTTTACAAACATTTTTTTAAAATGTGTGTAGTTGGTCTGCCCTATTGGAACCCCAATACCATGATGCATAATTTTATCTAGATCCCCATAATGATAGGGAGACAATAAAAATCCCTTCTAAATGAAATTATCTTATTGATGAACCCCAATGCATTGTCTTTGTATAGTTACGCCTAACGTTGAAGGACCTGCACTATGTTCAGAAAATACTAAAAAAAATTTAAATTATGTTTGTTGATTGTAAAGATTTAAATTAACCAAAATTTAATAAAAATAACATAAAAAATAAATAATAGGAATCATTTGGTGTCGCACTCTATGATGTCTTGGGATGCGATATGGGATATAAAGTATCCTAGGATAATTTAATAGGGGTAGTGAGAATGTTTGAGACACCTGGGGGCTGAGTATCGATGAGAAATATTTGTGGTTTTCTTTTGAGTGTTTAAGAACACTCTATTAAGGATATAGGAAAGTCTTAATGTGGTATTTGGGTGATAATGGTAGGTTGGGAAATTTATTATGAATTCCAAGTTTTGTTTTTCTTAAGAGTAAGACCAACCACTTGTGGCTAGGTTCGGGTAGAACATTGTAGCTTGTGATGGTCCTTGGGAAGAAAGGCCATGAGTGGACAATGAATTTATAAAGGATGAGTATCAACATCATGGGATTCAAGATAACATAATTATTCAGGTATAAATGTCACTAGTAGGTGATGAGAACGATTTGGTATCAATGAGAAAATGTCATAGTGGTTTTAGAAATCCAATTAGATGTCATGCAAGGAATGTTGAGGTGTGATGGGAAAAGGGGTCAGGTCATGAGAGACTATAATCGTGGGATCATCTAGTCAGTTGTGTTATATACTAAGGGTCCTACTATTATTACATATGCTTTAAGTGACGTTCCTATAGTCTAGAAGGGGTTTGATGGGATAATTATAGTTCTCTTACAAGGGTATTATATCAATGAACTTACCATATGTGGATTCGGTCAGTGTATTTGTATTCAGGCTATACCCATAGTGACAGGGTGGTAGTTATTCTATGGACTACATCCATGAGTGAAATGCCATGGTGGACTACATCCTATGTGAGGGGGAAGGGGTTGAAAGATGGAAAAGGATCAAGAATGATTGGCTTCAGTCATGGAAGAGGAATTCCTTCAGGGATGGGTTATTGGATGATTTAAGGAGACACAGATGAAAGTCCATCTAGTGAGTAGGTATTGTTCATGGATTATGGATGTATTATTGTACCTAGAGTTTGTAGGTATTGGGTCAATGTTTTTGAAGTCTTCCCTAATGTGGTAAGAAACCAATGGCCTGATGGAATTTTATACCTGATCAGGATTCATGATTATCTTGATTGAACATGAAAACCCGATAATGGTTTATTTGTGAGATAATATTTAGTTTTATTCTCACATCATGGATAGAAATCTTAATTTCCATTAATACATTATGTACGTATTTCAAGTTAGAGAATAGTTTTTACATAGGATCAGGATGAGGTAGATTAAGGGTATCAAGTGACAAGGATGAGGGACACATAAAGGTGTTTGTCTAGGATGTGTTTATTTTTTTATATTTGGGATCGTACTAATGGATGATTGTTGGTATGTTTTGTTTAAAAGAATCACATATGTTATTAGTTATGGTTGTTTATTTTTTAACTCCATGTACTCCGATCATATGGATTGGTATGATTCAGTGATATATTTTACCTTTTATTATGACTCTAAATCAATGTTACAATCTACCCACTATGTGGATTATACCTCCAAAACAACTCAATAACCACTATGATATAGGGAGGTGTGTCTGAGGTCCCATTCTTCCTTTGGTCTGGGAACTATCAAGTTGATCTAGGATGGGGAATTTCAAAATGTTATTAACTAAATTGTCTGTTTTATGATTTTGGGGATGTTAGATGTCTGGTCTAAAGATGTGTTAGATCTCGTGATAGATATCAGACCAGATTTTCTAGAAAATCTATTCTATTAGGAAGTAAAGGTTATTAGGGAGATGAGATTTTTGTTATTATTTTTTGATATTATAGTTGTATAATTTCACCCTATATTTCACCCATGAGTTCTGGATTTGTTATTTATCAGTTATTGGATCTTGGAAAATTTGTAATAGGCTAGTGTTTGTCACATGGACCATTTTCTAGGGGCTATATTTTTTCATTATGACAGGCATGTCGGATTCACATGACATGTGTCTTCTGACCTATTTTTATTTTCTTATGAAGAATTATACTATTTAATATATCATAAAAACATATATTATGTTCTATCATATAAGTTGTTGATGGATTTATACAAATTTGGATCATTGATAATTTCTTTTGTTGGATGATCATCTGGATCATTCAGTGGGATGTTTTTCGGTGATTCCAAAATAGAGTCCCTTTGTTAATAGATGTAGAGGGTCCTATCATGGATTGATTTCATAATTTAATTCCATTTTTGTGACTTGATGAAGGAATGGTATGCATGAGGTGTGAACTAAGGATGGTAACATGTATCCTTTAGAATAAAATTTCAGTTCACCTAATGATGCAGTGAATCAAAGGCATACAAATTCCATGGGATTTCAGGTAGAGAATTTCTTGGAGGGTTTTTGGAATTGAGGCAGGGTTCAGAGAGAAGAACTAGTTGTTTGCCTTTCCAATTAGTTCTTTGGATATATTTCATTTGTCATGAGGGGATATTGGAAAGATGATATAGTTCTAGAGACAATAATCATGTGGCACATGGTCATGTGGTTAACAATGGGGTGGGAGATTCCTTAGACTATTGAGTGATACTAAATTTCATTTGGGGAATGTTTAACAGGAAAGTTTTATGATCCTAGATTCTATGCGACACAACTCTTACGAGCATGAGTTTTGTGGTGTGATTAGGTTTCATGGATTGGATTTTTTTGTAAAATATTAGTGTGAAATTGAAGGTATGAGATGGAAATGAATGATGCCAATTTGGGTTATAGATCAATGAATAATACATTTGTGGGTTCCTTGAATGTTTCTTAGGTTTTTTAAGAACATGAGCGATGTAATGGTGATGGAGTTATGTTGGTTTTAGTTTATGTTCACTCATGGAATTAGCTGACTGGTGTATTGAGTTAGAAACATGAAAAAATGGAGACATGGAGTTTGGTGAGTTGGTATACATCCCTCTATGATGGTAGGTGGAATTGGTGGAGGATCTATATATTATGGGGTATTTAACCTTATTGGATGTCTTAACAAGGAATTCTAAGGAGGCATGAAACCATAGGTTAATGAGAAAGGATAATGGATCTATATGAGAAACAAGTATGTGGTGTAAATACCCATTTTTTGTGTGAAATGAATGATATAAAGGAAACCATATGGTGGGGAGTGATTCATTGGATATTTCAGGATGTAATCCATGTTTAGAGTGGATAATTACTATTTTGGATTCCATTCTTGGTTATTTGAGAATAAAAAGTGATTGGTATTTGGTTTGGAACATCAGTAATAATGAGATGACAACAACCTGTCATTAAATATTGTATTTGATTAAATACGGTCTATAGAGAATGGTTTTTAGGGACATTACTGAGTGATGACAACAATAGTTCAATGGTTAGAATCATCATATAGGTCATGGGTAAACAACCTTTATGTTGATAGGGTAGTATAGGCAGGGAGAGAATGGTAATAGAACAGTCAAGGAAACAATGGTTAATGGTGTGAGGAAATATTCTATGTGATTTAGTTATCTAGTGAATAAAATATTATGAATTCAGATCTATTGGAGGTAGGATTCAGTGTGTTCACATCAAAATCAGGTTTTTTTGTCAAAACATAAATTATGTTGAATTTGTGGTAAGTAAATGGTCAGAATGGGAAGATGGTATGTGGAGAAGGTTATCATACAAAATATTAACATATTATATAGGGATTATTCATCATTTTGGGTGTTTATATGATTTTATGTTGCCTATTTGTATTAATAAATCATGATCAGATGTCACACTGGCACATCATACGGTGAAACATATCATTTTCATAAAATCTAGGCAGAGGAGGTCTGACGGGATCTTTTTAATAGAGTTAGAAATAGTAAGATTAAAACCTAATTAGAATATCATTCTGAAATTTTGATTGTGGTTCAGATGAACCACTAGAATAGTATCTCGATTGGCAATTTTCATATAGTAGATTACTATGGCTTGGAAATTTCTACTGTGTGTTGATTGTTTTAGTTGGGATAACTATAATCACCGAGATGGATTTTTTTTAGGAGACTAAAGTATGATGTGAGAGTTTGGTTCCTTTAGAACTATATCATTTTTTTTGGTTTTGATCATGTGTATGAGCTTCTGATGAATATAATTTTGTGTTTATACGTTCTTAGTTTATGAAAATTTAGAATTAAAAGATGGAACACAGTTCGATGATGGTGAATTGATGATTGGGTATATTGGGAGACAAAGTTGGTTCATTGCCAAATATTCTAAAAGATGATAAGAATTATGGTGGGGGTTTGTGAAACCCATTGGATTTTAGGATGGTTCATTTTTTGAGCTCATGGGTTACCTGGTGGTTGGGAAGAATTAAATAAATTCTCATGGTTTTCAGGTTCTGGAAGAATCCATTGGCTAAATGGCGGTTATGGGGTATCCCCTTTAACTACCCAGGCTCATTGGCTATGTAATAAACCTATACCATCTCACCTTTGTGCTCAAACTTACATTTTAATGGCTCCTACATTCCATTTTTAGTTGGGATATTTATAAATTTTGTATGGTATGGGGATTTGTTATTTTTAATGGACTATAAAAGTTCTATTATTGGATAATTCTATAACTCTATTGCCCCCATTTTATTTCACTTAATGTTGTGTATTTTTATGTTACATGATTCGAATATCAATCCCCTTCCTCCACTCAACTCATCCCATTTTGGTTCCCACTTTTAACCATCCTATTTAGATCAATTTTATGTTAGGATTTATTTGGGATTCTACTGGTGTACTGTAAAAACCACCAAGGATGTTGGAGATCACTCTCTATTAGGTATAGGATGTCATGAGATTCCATGAAGACATATTTTAATTCATTTTTAGTGAAGGTGTGTCACAGATTAATTTTTTTGGGTTTTTAGTGAAATTTAGGGTAATTTGATTTGAGAAATATTATTTAGATTAGGTATTTCATGAATTTTGATTTTAATGGTGTGTTAGAAGTGGATGGAACCTAGTTACCAATGATTATTATTATAAGATGATTCCTTGGGACTCTTTAAGATTTAATACATTTTTTATTAGAAATAAATTATTATATATAATTTGTTAAGGTAAAATTATTTATATATATTGAAGTTTGTTTGGTGCCTTAGGGTCTAAGAGATTATTGGTTGTCTTGGAATATTACTAGTTGATCTTGGTGAGTGGATAACTCTAGTGTTGTTGTAGGAGGTACCTTAAATGAAATTACGTATGTTTTTGGGCATGATATTTCATTCATTCATTCTATTTGGGGTTTGGGTACAGGGTTTAGTGACTAAGAGTTCCCTTGGGTGAAAAATTAAGATGGATGTAGCCCTCATATACTTGAATTTAGTCCTCCTGAGAATGTATGTGAAGTATAATTATCTAGTGACTATGTCAATATGCGGTGATGGTTCAAATCGAGCTAGTTATGGGTCATTGATTTGTCCTAGGATGTGAGTCTAGAGGAAGGGTATCCTAGGATGAGTAATAAAGGCTTTAGGGGAATTATTAAAGGCTGGTGATTGAATGTCAATGGATGAGATTGGTGTGGGTCTTGTGAGTGATGAGTAACTCCCTCAAAAGGATGGAGGAATGTCTTGATGATTTCATATAGTGAGATTATTATGGTGGTATTTGGAATAGGGATGAAAATAATATTCTAGTAGAGATTTGGAATCACCTATTTAGGCTAGTGTTTGGTAGAACATAGTGGCTTGGAGTAGTCCTTGGGAATCAAGACAGTGAGTGGAAAGAGAATTTGTTAAGGACAGGGACTAACCCCATGGGGCCTAGTTTAATGGGAGCCTCCAAGAATCATTTTCACTATTATGTTATAGGATTGAGGTGGTATTTATGTGAATAAACAATGGAAGGGTTATAGGACCCATTGGATGACCTATCAAAAAATAATAGATATTAAGAGATTAGGGGATTATTCTTGAGTAACTAGATACAAGGGATCATTCACTGGGTTGTGTGAAGTAATATGGAAACTTTTTGTTAAATTTTATTGATGTGAACCTAGAAGTATAGAAGATATGGTTCCATCTGATCATCATTCCCTTATGAAGGTATTAGGTTGAGTATCATTCCATGTTTTTCGTAGGTTGGTTTTCGTGTGACCAGTCGATAACATGAATGAAAGGTTAGTGGTTTTGGTTTGGGCCTTTCATATGAATAATGTGGTTACCTAACCATGACCTATGTGGGAGGTTGTTAGTTGATAAGTGGAATAGGACCATTCTACGAGTGGCATGGTTCATCGTAGAGTTCTACCTTTGGGGTTGGGTTGTGGGAATACATGAAATGAGACTAATGAACCTCCCTTCAGTGGGGAGGTATGGGTCAAGTCTTATAGATGTATGATTGTTCCTAGTTTTTAGGGGTATTGGGTTGAGTTTTAGACAACATTATACACTAAATATCTAGGTAAAAGTTAAGAAGAGGTATTATTTAATAAGTAAATTAGTGGATCCTTGCATGGAATGAAAGAAGGTATGGTAAGGGTTAGGATGGTTGCGTTATCACCAAACAACCTGACATGTCTTTGTACCTTATTTCTGTTTGTGTTAACATGGTGAACACTTGGGTAATCGAAGAGTGTATTTATTGTAATCTTTTTCCAAAAGCACAAACATTAATATGGTAGAGTATTTTATGTTTCTTAGGGATAAGAGACATAGTTTTATGCTCACGCCTTTCATGGGAATCTAGGTGCACATACATACCTTATTTTATCATTTCAAGTTCATCCATGGGTTGTGTATAGTATTAGGTTGAGGCAGCTCAAGTGTATCATTATATTTGCATTTGGCTCATGTATAGTAGTAAATATAGGGATTTTGGTTAAATTTTTATTTTATTTTGTATTTAGGATTGTCCTGGTTGGAGATCAGTTGTTTTTTTTCTATAAAACCATCATTCATGTTATTAGTTGTGGGTTTTTATTATTCACACAATGTAAATTTATGTTCGGTATGTGTTTGATTCCTGGTATTTTTAATATTATTCAGGGGAATAGTCTCCCAAAAATATAAATTAATCACACACTTCTAGTCAATAGCCTTTTGCATGTGGGAAGGTGTGCATAAGTTCTTCTCCCAACATCAATCTAAGCTCTATCCAGTGTCCTTGCTCCAAGGAAATAAATTCTTAATATCTCTATCAATGTATTTATTCCACCTAATTTATCTACGTATTATATATTTATGGATTATAAGAATTTGGATGATAATATAAGATCTTACAATGTGTTTCTATTAGTATTATCCTTTATGAAACTGACAATGGGACCCCAAACGACAAATTATCTATGGGATAAAATTGAAATTTCACATAAAGTTGGTCATACATGTATATGTTAATATTCAATCTCGGAATGATACATATTAAGATATATGTATGGTTATGGATGAATCACTGGAAAATAAATTTATAATGTTAATAATATTTCAAGATATATATATGTATACATATATATTCTTTAAAGATTATACCATTGTGAAAAAATTAGTTTTAATTATATAAGAGAAATTTAACATAATGTTTTTGGTATATGAGTATATGATTAAGATAATTACAAGACCAATAAAATAAATAACATCTTGAATGGATTTTAGATGAGAAGAGTAAGAAAATTGAATTGGGAAGGTAAAATGGAAAAAAGGTATTTTTTTCAAACCATAGAGGGCTATAAAGATCACTTATTAAAAGGGATAACATGAGAAATAATACGTTTTTATTTTATTTAAATAAATGAATAAAATTTTATATAACATCTATAAAAGGGATTTCTTAATGAAAATGGTGAGTTTAACAGTAGACATCTGTATAAATGTTTCCAATTTCTTAAAATTTGGCATTTTACTCTATTTTCATAGATATATCTTATGATATATATAAGGATGGTAAAATAAAAGGATCATCAATGAGAAATAAAAAAACATGGATAGTGATTTTAATAGATTATATTTCACCAAGGTAATGTTAGGGATCCAACATCATTAAAAATTACCAATTTATATTAAACATAGATGTTTTATCCTATAATGATGAAAATAGATATGAAAATTTAAATTTAGTGGATGAAGGTGATTGGGCTTTTATATAACAATTTTATAACTCTAATAACTCCTCTGGTAAATAATAAACTGACTTATGATTAAAATAATATAAATATATATTTTTTTCAAAAAATAAATGATATATTTTTCATAACTAATATTGAAAAATGTCGTATGTACAATGCATCGTTAAATGAAACCATTGACACATATAAAATCAAATTGGATACTAAGAAATATCAAAAAACTCGTTACGAAAACAAATTTCATTAATATCATTATTTCAAAAATTAAAAATGTCATTGATTAAATATCCACACCCTTGTTCTTGACTCATGTTAAGTTTTACTCAATAGAAGAAAAGTTACATAAATCGGAAAAATAACATATGAAATTTAAATATTATATGGATAATATTATCAAAGAAGTGGGAGAAACAACCAAACTATAAGTGAGTGTTTTGAGATATATAATTAATATTTATTAATAAATTAATTAGAAGAAAGAAGCTATTTAAAAAAATCATTTTTATTAATTGAATCAAGTAAGGAAAATAGGAAAAATAATTTTTTGTAGTCTTATAATTCATGTAATATGAATCTATATATCAATAATTTTTATAGAAAATCATAATAATAGTGTTGTAGAGAAGAATGATATTTTTTAATTGGATCAGCCTAAGGTAAATTTTATTAATAATATAACATTAAATATTCTTGGCAGTTTTCTGAAAAAATAGAAAACATATCAATTACTAAAAAGGATATTAGAAAAAATGGAATAATACTTATTTTGGCCTATGAAAAGATATTTCGTGGTATAAGTGGGTGATATAGTTTGTATATATACATGAAATATGTATTTTGGTATAATATATCTTTCCCTAAAAAATAAAGAATTTTCTATTTGAATGGAAGATATTATGAAAATACGTGAAAGGAATCAACTTATAGTCCATGAGTGAATTGAAAGAAACAAATATCATTGAAGATCCTAGAAAGACTTACCTAATATGTGAATGACATGGTTTTCGCATTAAATGTAATATCAAAATTTCTTATTGGTTGTTAATTAAATAAGAAAATATAATTCATATAGTAAAATAGTTATTAAAAATTAATATAGTTGTTATTACTTAAAAATAATTAATTAAAGAAAATATGTTTATATTGGACAGAGTATTTTCATAAAATATGAATGAAAAAAATAAAATGATCTAAAAATTATGATGTAGTTTTTTTTACGATTTTGTAATTTCTATAATTTAACATTATAGGCATCAGAAACACTAAAATATATGAGAATAAATTCACTACTTTGTATATTATTATTATTTATTAGTCCAGACATAATTTATTTAGTGTATCAAGAATTCTGTGAGAAGGAGAAAGAGAAAAATAATTTAACAATCATTGATGTTTTAATAGATGATTTACGGGTGGAACTATCTATATGATATTATAACGAAATAATGGAAATATTTTATAAATAAAAAAATTTGAGATAATATTGATAACTGAGTATATTTAAATAGAATTTGTTATGGTATAATCTAAATAAACAATTAGGAAAAATGAACCTGCGAAGGATTTTTTGTCATAATACTTAATGAAATATTCTTGAATCACAACTATAAAAGAGTAAACTCATGTGAACATTTTTTCCACCCAATGGTTATGAAGAAAATACACAAATCAAAATAGATTAAAATAATAATCCCCCTTGAGCCTATGAATTTGAATATTTGTGAACATTGAAATTTTATATAGAAAAAATTAATTAATATTTATTGAATTTTATTTATGATTAAAATCATATGAATTTTGATTCATTTTTATCAACTTAATGACTTACTATAGTGAAATATAAAATTAATAAAAAAATATATTCATATAAAAATAGGTCATGTTGTAAAGTGTTTTTATTCTAATAATGGTTTAAACCACAAAAATTCAGTGTTTGATGAATATATTAAGAATTTTGAAATTAGTTTTCAATATTTATCATTTTAATTTCATTAAAAATATGGATTATCAAAAAAGAAAAATTAATGTTTGGTTAAGGGAGGATGAAAAATGATATTGAATAATGAACCTTCTGTATGTTCTTTGGCATCACTCTAAAAAAACTTTTTCTTGAATCAAAATGAATATATTATTTAGCCAAATTAGGTCAATATACTATATGAGTGATATTTTGAAATTATTAAAAACATAATGAGTTTGAGATTATTTTTCATCCTTTTTATTAGAAAAAACAAGGGAATGTATTTGGTAATGATTCATAAAAGAGTAAATGAGTGTATTTTTATAGGTTTACAATTATTGGAATGAGTATGGATTTTTAAAAAAGAATTTTAAGATGAATTATGTAATATATGATGTTATTTTTAATAGTATGATAGTGTTCAATGATAATAATTTACATGTGATAAAGAGATTTAAGAAAGAACATGACAAAAGAAAAACTAAATAGGGTAATTTATTAATTAATGTAGAATATTTGTATATAATATATGAAAATTATATGATTTCAATTGGTGAACATGGTATGGAAATTGGGGATATAATTTCAAAATTCATAAATGATGAGCCTAGAAATAAAACTTTTGGAATAATTAATAGAGTTAAAAAAACATATGACTTTATTCAATTCCATTCATATTGGATTACATTTTTTGTTTCAACTAAACAATATTGGAGAAAATTTATAACACAATGTTTCAATAGCTACCATTGAAAAGGGGTAAATTAAAATTGAAAAGAGTAAACCTTCATAGTTAGTGTAGCATCCCATTGGAAAGAATATAATAGGAATAAAATGGGTTTTTAGTAATATAGGTAATATGAAATATAAATTATCTTAAAATAATGTTAGTCCAGTTTATAAATAATATAATAAAAATGAGAAAATTTATTTTGTGGATAAATTTTAATCTAATTTTAATTCATGTAATTGTAATAATATTTCATGAAATATTCTTCTCAAAAAATTAAAATTTATTTTTATGGTATTTAAAGTCTATATTTGGAATAAATAACATGATATGGATGAATAAATAAATCACACCAACGAATTTATTATATGATACTGATTTTATACATGAGTACAAGTTGAAATAGTTTCTCTATAGGATTTAAGATGTTCTAAAATAATTATGTTCAATGTTTTATAGTTGTTTGAAGAGTGTGTTGTTTATATATGGAAAAGTGAGAATTAATATTTAGGTACAAAAAAATTACTTACTTATTGTGATAGTATATACTAATGAAACAATTTATATCTATAAATTAATTTAAATATTGTGAATAATGTGTTTCTAAGATTAAGAAATACTCTATGATTTAATTAAATGAATACATGAAATTTTTCTTGGGTTTTCATGTAGCACATTAAAAATATTTTATTTTGTTATGATAATAATAATATAAATATGGGTTCTTTTTAAACTCCTAATGGATGAATCAATTAAATTATACAATCCCATATATTTTTTATAATGTTTTCTAAAGATGATGATGGATGTGGTGTATATAAAAATGAGTTTAGAATATTTATGCCAGGTTTTGTATACATTAAAAAATTAAATAATATGCACTATCTGTGTTTCTATGTTACATACATGATTCAAAAGCATTCAAAATGATTCACATATTATTATGGAAAAATATCACATTCATTATGTTATAGGAACACATGAGTATGGGATGTGTTTTAATAAAGATAAATATATTCATCATTATTTATTTATGAATGTAGATCGTGTAGGTGATGCTAAAGATCAAAAATCAACTTCAAGTGAATGTTTCATCATTTTTTGAAGATGATGGACTATTAAAATCAAGAAGAAAAAATCATTTATAAATATTATCATGGAATCTATTAGTTTTTAAACACTAAAAAAATAAAAAAAATAAATGATTTGAATAAATTCATATCTTGTGTATATAAGACTAAATGTTGAATATTTTTTAGTTAATCTATGTCACAATCAAAGTGTGAAAAATTATTCCTAGAATATTTTGAAAAATTCAAAGTGTGATTATTCTAATATGAAATTTTGATTCAATAATAAGTGGTAAAATTTATTAAAACAAAATTTGCATTATGTTTTAACTAGGGAACAAATTATAGGTATAATGATGAATCCTTAAAACACAGTAAATTCTAAGGGGGAAATAATATTTTTGGTAATGATATTGAATGCGATTATAAATCTATGTTTTAAATATATTAAATCCCATAATTGAATTATATTTTTAATTAAAACTTATTTTCAAGAAAACATGAGAAATAATATTAATGAACCATTGTGTAGATAAAAAAGAAGATATATTTTATAATATTGGAAGTACATTGTGAGATAATGAAACTTTATGAATATAGTATCATTATTTATTCTATGATATGAACATATATATAAAACATTAAACTATTTAGTATTGATGGGTTTAAATAACATGAACATTGGAATCATACATTGGTCATCTTATTGTTTTGATAATTCCTAATTTGTGATAATTTTTTAATTTTACTTATTTTAAAGATAAAGATGGATTTTTTAATTTATTATTTAAGATAAATGTATTAAATAAATAGTAGATATTTAGAGAATAATATAAAATAATTCTATTTGGGATTGGATTCACATAATGCTTAATTCATGAGGAAAATGGTTATGTATTTCAGTAATAAAGTATGTGATTGATAAAGAGGAAAATCCACTTTTAAATATGGGAGACCTAAACTATCCTACTATATGGAATGGTTTTACAAAATTAGTTTCAATTTATTATATATATTTTTGACTTTTATGGTCAAATTATTTTATATTTTACCAATATGAGGAAATCATCATTAAATAATTTTAATAAATGATAATTGTATTACATAAACCACATCATTTTTACATAGATATATTTATAAGAAAACATAGATAACCGACTAGAAACAAAGAACAATATTACATGATAGGTTTGTTTAACCACTATAATAATTATATTTTTGTGTTTTTTCAATATAATAATATGAAATTATTAATTTTTCATTTCATATCATGGAATTTTGTGAAGATAATGACCCATATTGGTTTATTTAAACAATTCATAATATTTTTGTGATATTTTTGGACTTTTAATGACTTGGTTTTTTGCGTATTAATAATGATATCATCTAATATATTTAGATTTAAATTTTTCAAATGATTATTTGTTTAATATGTGATTACACCCCATGATATTTATACAATTATAACTATTTTAATACTATTTGGTACATATTTCGAGAAAAAATGAAGTTTTATATCAATTTTTTGTAATAAATAGTGATATTTTTTAGAGAAAACTATTTGTACACATCTATGGTGGATTGAAGGAACTTATGAAGGAAGAATAAAAAGCATAAATTCCTGATTAATTTCATTATAGATAATTATTCTCATCATTCCACTATTATTATTGTGTATTGTCTTGGATGCATGTAGATATTTAAGAAACATTTTAGAAGGGTATCATGGATTTCATCTTTCCCATGTCATTCTTGTTTAGTTGTATTTAGAATACCATGATACAAAGTATACAACCAATTAATAACCAAATTATTTTTACTCATATAGATTCAGTGAGCCTTGTAAAATCCTATTATTTCTATATTGTTACACTTTTCATTTTTTTTCATTATAAAATGATAGCATGAGAGGAGTATCCTACACACTAATTGGAAAATATATAATTTTTTTCTCATTGATAAATCTTATCATCACTCATCCACACTGACCTTAGTTTCCATCATATTTAACTATACGAATAACCAAATATAAATTTATTTATTCTTTCCACTTAATTCGAAATAAATTCTATTAGGATATCTTGTTATATTATATATCAAGGAACACTAAGGATGGTATCAATTCTAGTATTTTTTATTCATAAAGTGATACATGTTTTCGATAAATAAATTTATTGATCATTTAAATTTATAGCCTCATCCTCATCTAATTTGAAGGAGTTACATATATGTGATCATATTCTTTCACATTTGACTAAAAAAACATCAGTATCATATAAAATTATTTACATTTATTGATTAAATTTATATATTTTATTTTATAAATTTTAAAAACAATGAAAGACATTAAATTCAACATAATTACCATAAAAAAATTTTAATCTTTAATTTTGGAAATAATTTACTATTAATTTAATTTTTACCCCTTGAAATTATTTCATGTACATGTATTTGAACAATTATTTTGTTTCTTGAAATCCCATTTAGGAAAAATTTCTAATCCAACAACCGTTTATGATAATACATATGTTCATAATCCTTCATAAAAAACTTTTTTTGACTATTAATATCTTTATAGTTCCTTAACGTATTTTATAACATGGATTTATAACATTTCATTTTCAAATATAGAGGGTCAATATAATTTTTTTTCATTTATAAATACATTCATAATGAAATTTTTTGTCCCATTTTATATATTTTAATATTGATGTTAATTTAAAGAGATTAATGTATAATTGTTACTTATTATAATTTTAAAAAGGATAAAATTAACCATAATTTATACATTTTGATTAATTAAATCCTTCATCCATTGATCTAGAATTTTTTTTAATACCTCTTCAATGTATGTAAAAAATATTATTACAAATCTATTTTTACATGGATTTCATATTATAATAGTTTTTATACTAACTCCTAGACTCCATTTTTAGTAAATTGGATAAATTTATTAAAAATTTTGGTAACCCAATGTTGATCAAAAATATGTAATTATTTGTAAAATAAAATAAGTAAAATAAATACCATATATTTACACCCAATTATAACATGATATTTAGTTAGAGATCTGGGATTAATATCCCTAATAACACATTATGTGTGATAAAAATTATAAAAACTCTATTATTGAGCCAATAATGATTTATTGTCCCTCTTAAATTTGTTGTAATATTTCACTTCAAACATAATAAAATATTCTAATCTATTTAAGTAGATTTCATTGATTTTGAAATAATGATTACTAACTAATGATTTATTTGAAGTCGTATCTATTTTGTCAAACCTAAAATTTTTCAATCAAAATAATAAAAATGAACCTTTGATGACACTATAAATAATATTGTAAGTATAGAAAAAAAAATTATGTATAATATTTTTTTGATTTTTTTAATAGCTCGTGATGGGATATCATAAATATGCATTAATGATATTTGTTTTGTCGCATAAAAACTAAGGTTCACTACATTAACTATCCAATACAACATTTATTTGGTAATATTTTATATTTTAATATTTATTATTATTGATTTATCATTTCATTATGAAGTATTAGGTATATATATGTTGTTTGAATAACTAAATTCATCAAAAACATAATATATCTTTTTTATACTCCTCGCTGTGATATCTATTAAAAAAATATTAAAATTTTAACAATCACTTCAGTGAGAAAAATAATATTTTATAAAAATGTAAATATTATTTTTCTTCTAGTATATATTTCCATGTTATATTTATATCATCTAATATTAATACTCGTATATACCATCATCCTTGTATTTCTGTTATTTTTAGGGATATAAATTGATCGATGTGAATAAATTATTCGTATTTTATTAATTTTATTCGATTTATGTAATTCATTCATTATTATATTTTTTCATTGTTAATGTATTAGAAACCAATGTTCAATCATTATTATGGTATGAAAAGTTCATAACATGAATGTTTTTAGATATTAAAATAGTATTTTCGTGTTAAAATGGACTTACCGTATGATAAATAATGTTTTGAAAAAATTAATACTATCACATTTTTAGATAGTAAATCCTTGATTATAACATTATTATTCAATTTTATAGTATTAAAAAAATAAATAGGAATAGTTGTAGATATGATTAATCATGATTATTATTTAGTATTGTAACACATTGATCTAGGATCCACAAAACTAGGGACCTAGATAGGAATGTCATATGGCCTTAAGAATAATCATTTATTTTTGGATGCCATCAACAAGTATCATGTAATATAATAACCCATTTTTTTGAAATATTATCCCTAGAATATATAATCCTAAAAATAATAAAAAATTTATGTTGATTATATACTCTACTAATTACAAAACATTTATTTCACAATAGAAACAAATTTAATTTTTCAAAACTGAACACAAATAAAAATAAAACATACCTGATTTGTGACATAAATGAATAATTGTTTCTTATGAAAATTTCACCATTTTCTCCTACCATATCACCCACATGGATCTATGTCTCACCACTGATAAAGTAAAATAACTTTCATTTCTCAACATCATTAAAAATCTTCTCAACATATCAACTAACATGAAGATGTATGAATTGAATATAAATATAATATAATTCCCCCCAATAACATTCATAAATATTCATGCATGAAAAATGGAAATAAAATTTAATTATAATAAATATTGTTAAATTAGAAAAAATTATTTGTTAGAAATGGTAATTTATAAAAAATCTTCACGGATCAGGATATCAAATCCCATATTTCTTATTTATTTCAAAAATAAAAATTTCAAATCAATAATTAAATTTTTTTGTCAATTAATAATATTTTTAAAAATTAACCTTAGCATCTCATGTTTTAATTGATCCACATCGTTTTCTAAAAAAAACACTCAAAACACTTCTTCTACTCATGTTTCATCAAAAAATCCCCATTTTTTTTTAATATATGTTGATATTATAGAACATATAGATCATAATTCATCAAGTAAATAAAATTATATATCAATAAATATCATGATCAATCACTAACCCTATGAGAGACTGTATTATCATTTACTGGGCCCCAATGTGTAATCAAAATAATGAATTGTTAAAAATAGAACCCTACCTAGTGTCTTTGATATAATTTTTTTTTGGATTCTCCCACAATCCATGATTAATCCAACCAATTCATAACATAATTCACACTCTCTATGTATCAACCATACCACATTTTACGATCATAGGTTTCAAGAAAATTTGGAGATTTCATTTTCTTGTACACACACATACTACAAAATTTTTTAAATAAAATAAAATAAAAATAATTTCCCAAAAATTGACCCTTCATTATATTTTTTCCTAAAATTTTATAATTTTAAAAAATTCAAAAATGGAATAAAAATATTGATTTCCCAAAAACACTATAAATCAAATAATTTTTCATATCATAATTAATCAATAAAGAAATAATCTAATAACTAATCACATGGAAATTATTGAATCCTTTTATATAGAAATTATGTATCATTGTCTCCAAAAATTCAAAAATTGATTATCCTTTAAACATAAAACACTGAGTCTTACTATTGAAATCATATATAAATACAAATATACATGCCAATGAACAAAACATTACATTTATTGAGATTTGGAATTTCCCATGTACATCTTTATTTTCCCTTGTACCTAATTAACACGAAACCAATATAACTCACTATATAATATTCTATAGCCTTAGGCTCCCTCCAAAAAATATTTAAAAAATAATTTATTTCTTAAAATAGTTGAACCTAAAACATTATTGGTTTAAATAATTTTCACATTAACATCCAATCAAAATAATTCATAGAAAATATATTTAATAAAATATCCCACATACCCTAAATGTTTTACAAAAATATGACCACTGATCACCTCCTTCTTATATTCCACTAACACAAATAGAGAATATAGAAAATACACAAAGATTATAATATCATAATTCACTCCTCAATTTATAAATCATTCCTTATATTACATATTAATTTTACCATATGAAATTCCTATATAATTTGGTTAATAATCTACATATTTCCACTGTCATAACTTCCTCACGATCTATACTATAAATCCAATGGAAATTATGTTTTTAATCTATAAAATAATCAAATATAGAATATTATAATTCCATAGAGGCCTATTTTTAGTCACTCAGTTAAATATCATAAAAATCCTCCCTTTTAAAAAAAATCACAGTCATAAATTAAATGTCAAAATTTTGATTAGAATATTTAATTTAATTATACATGAATTATTAAATTCTAATTTACGATAAATCCCATCAAAAATATATATATATCATAATCAAATAATAAAATATAATCACATTTCCATTTAATTCATACAACATTAAATAAGCTAAATTCATTTTCTAAATTAATAAATGAACTCAAAAAACCAGATTATTACAATTCTCCCAAGCCTATGATTTTTTATCCTCAAAATTTCACTCTATAACTTTTTCATTAAAATGTTTTGGCCACTCCTACCTCATGTGAACTTCTCTTTCCCAACATTCCTCTTGAATCATCCCATGATTGTATAAAATCCTCATATAAGGAATGATCCATCCTATATAAATATTCACATTGTGAACTATATTCTTAATTACACATTATACATAATTCCTATAGAGTTATAACTGATATGTGTAAAATTTCATAATATTAGTATTATGTGGTATATAATTAAAATGATAAGAAGTAAAATGTTATAAATTTATGCATAATATTTATTAAATATTAATTTAACATATACTAAATAAATCTTTTCTAGGATATTCATGGGACCCACTTTTCAAGGAATCAATATTCCTTACATTCGTAAAATCAGGTGTATCGTCATTAGTGAAAATTTAAACAATATATGATCCTAGTAATAAATTTCATTGGTCATAACTGATTATCTACATAATAACATTGTTTTCTTTGAGACAAAATTATAATTCTATAAATTAATTAAAATCTTTTTTGCATCTCTTATTCCAAACCTGATCCAAAAAACAGTTCTTTCATTGGTTTCAATAAAAACTAATTGTGTAATAAAAGGTCAACCTTATGAATCATCAAATGGTTATTAATAAATTGATAAATAATAATTTTTTTTACAAAAAAATGAAACCAATGTGGAATAATAATCTAAATACATTCCAAAGTTGATAATCCATGCTAAGAGAATATCATTGTGAAATTTAATAAATCATTCTACACATTTATTTAAGGGTGGAAAGTCTTACTCATCCTCAACTACATCCCTATTGAAATATACAGTAACATTCTAAATCTAGATATAAATAAAAAATATCTACCCCTGACAATGTAGTAAAAAACTCCTTGATTCATAACTTATTCCTTTACATAAATCATACCTAAATCATCAAATGGTATGATTATTTGATTTAGTTGAAATTTATGGATTTTGTTTGTTGATACAACACTGCCCAATTTTGAAAATGTTCCAATTGTGAAATTAAAAAACCAGTAATGAAATCCATATAAATGTATTCCCAAAAAATTAAAATTAGTAATGTCTATAAAAAGATATTGGTCATCAATTTTCTTCCTTTACTCATTGACAAACTGTACATAATGAAATAAATATTTTAGTGTTCTACACCATTCCAAAACATAAAAAATTTCATTGGATGACATTATTAATGTTGGTACCTCGTTGATGCACTTCCCAACAAGAATATTGAAATGTTTTCAAAACATAATTCATTATATCCATAAGAACCAAGGAAAAAACTATGAAAATAATACCATATCTTGATTAAATTAAATTTTTTCATAGTCTCCCAATCATATATGGAATTCATTAAACTTATCCATAAATAATTATATAATCTCATATCTATTACTTATTAATAAAAAATAGATGCCGCACAATTACATGAGAGTAGTACCCCATCCATCATTTTATCTATCTTCTTGTGGAAATCCTTAAACAACCTCACCCAAGAAAACACCTGTTAATCTTCATTCATTACTTATTATTATCTTTTTCTATAAAAATTATATTCCTCCACATCTCCTTTTCACAGTGTATATATAATCTGAAAATAAAAATTTAAAATATACTCTACCCACTAGCATTACTTTTGTTGAGATTATGTTGTAAGAAGATATAAAATAAGCTCTTATGATTTGTATACGACATAAAATTATCACTAAAAATAATAATTTCTATTGTTCATAAAATCCTGCAAAATTGTAGATTATTCAAGATCATGTGTTTTTTTATTATCATGAGGTCTTTGTTTCTAAAAAATATTTCCCAAGGCCCCAAATCATTTTATCTAAACAAATTTTTTGTATAATCCAGATGCATCAAAGTATACATCATATCCAACTCCTAATTTAGGAAGTGTTAATACTTGGGTTACGGTTAGTCACTCTATGAAATCCATGAATAGTTTTTAAAAATTCAAACTTAAATCTCACTTATCGCTATTATAAGTCAAGGTTGACATCTGTGAAACTATTTTTGTGATGTCTGGGATAAACCTCCCATAATATCCAACCAAATATAGTGAATTCCATATTTTAACTACATTTTATGGTTTTATCCAATACATAATTTATATTACATTCATATAATCAAGGGTAATTCCTTTTAAAGATACAATGTGTCCTATAAATATATATTTTTAAATAAAAATATAGTATTTCATTAACATGCGATATAACGTTTTTTAATTAAACAATTATTTTAAATTACACAATTTTTCCCATGGGCAAATGCAATTATTATGTATATAAATATATCATCTGCAACACAAGATATTTTTAGTTCAATTGATTAATGAATTCCATAAACATATAATTTTTGTTGATAACTCTAAATAGAATGACCAAAAACTCATAATGGAAATTTCAATATCAAAATTAAACTTTCAAAATATACTTATGATTTGTACATATCTCATGATACATATATAAATTTTCAGTCATAAAAATTTAATGAGAACTTTTTAATTGGTCAAGTTGGTCCCCAATATAAATAGTGGGATATATATAATTTGGAATAACTAGGTTTTAATGTTTAAATCCAATACATAAATAAAATCATCAATAATATTTCCTAAAAATAGAACTAATACTTTACATGTGTAAATGCATGGATGAATATATTACTTCTTAATAATATCCACTTGAAATACCTTAAACTCATTAAATTGTAATGTAGTAACATGAGAAGAATGTAAATATATATATAATTGGAAGCACTTAGTAAATTAAAAATTATATGTAAATATTTTGTTATAATACTTAAAATTATTCAATGAACATATATGGAAACCTATCATATACTTATATAATAATATATTGATTAATTCATAGTATTTATCCATGCACATGACATTCAGTGTGCTAATATATAAATACGATATCATTTTCATTAAAAACATACCACTTTCTGGTCATAATATACCTTGAGAGTGTGGAATATCTCATTAAATGAAACAAAAAGAACTCTGGATCTACTATAATGAATTATCAATGTTAACATACCTGACTAATCCATATTAATAGTCAATTTATTTTTTTTCTCAAAAACTAATAAGCCTTATGACATTTCCTTAAGTACCAATTATAACCAAATAGGATGGGAACTTAATACCTTGATCAATAAACTAAAATAGTGGATCATCAATTCAAATTAAATACAATTTCATGTCCACTCACATGTATACTTGATCAATAAATCATATTGTGATAAATGAATGAAATATTCATGTATCAAACATGTATAAATAATTATAGAAGTTATCCAAACAGTTGTATAGTAGGTTGAAGGTCTTATATCATTCCCAGCTTCATATGATGAATCGAAAATTTTAATGGCCATTTTTTATAAATATATGGTATTGAAATTCCCTCTTGATGATTCATTTCTACTAATTACTGAGCCTATGAATCATTCTTCTTCAACTCACCAACTGATATACATAATCTAGGAACTATGTTATAGGATAATCACTACTCATCTTTGATAATCTCCCATAATATTTCATTAAATGGAATAAAGTAAAAAAAATTAATCCTTAGAGAGGTGAGGATAACAACATTAACTTCAAATGTCCCAATCCACCATACTAAAAATAGTTTAACGGAATCGACCACTATAAAAAATGAGTTGATGAATCATTAAATTATTTCACGGATTATCATGAACTTTATCTTCATTATAATAAATAAATTTGTTCCACTACCTAACATAGAATAAATATGATCACACACCACATGTATTTCAAAATTTCTTCCACCGTAGTTTCCCAAATTTCCATTGAAGTGTACTTAGGAAGCTTTAGTAAGATGATCTATTACCAAGTCACTTTTTTCAAATGAATCATAAACATTATATCATTGAGATTATTATCCATAAAAAACGTCAATTTATACAATAGACTAAAAAATTTAAGCATACTCTATTATTAACCAATTTTCATAATAATTTTTAAAAAATTCATCATCATTTTCATACATCAATTCATTAGGGAAAAAATGATCACTAAATAACTTTTAAAAATTATTATATTAAACATAATTTTTAAGACCATATTATATTATTGAATCCCATTACTTTAAATATTATAAATTCAAAAAAAATAATTATTAAATTGAACCTTTTTTACCTTTTGAATCCATAAAAAATTTATATTGGGTTAAACACATCAGTAGTGCAAAAAAAATTAACACGTTGGCATTTTCACATCAGTGTTATATAACTGACATGAAAATCTAAAAAAATTGGTTAATCATGTCGTTTCTTATATACCCGATTTGATAAAACATGTGAATAACGTTTTGACATCGGTTATAAAATAACTGATGTGATAAATCACCGAGATCAGATTTATCATGTCAGTTATTTTATAACCAACATAAAAGATCAAATCTAGGAGCCTTTTCACATCCCTTATAAAATAGCAGACATGATAAATTTAATCTTGGTGTTTTATCAGGTCAGTTATAAAATAACTGACGTGATAAAGCAATTTCTACTACAGTTATCAAAAAATTAACGTTATAATCATCAAAAAATAGTTTATCAGATCTGTTATTGAATAACTCATGTGGTAAAACTTTTAAATGATTAAGCACACCCTATATTCGGTGATTATATTTCTTCGATCGAGAGACCTGCAATTTATCTCTCTCTCGTGGAAAACCCCAAAGTATTCTTCGAAGTCAGGCCCTACAACCTTGTTTTCCCATCATCATTCATCATCTTTATTATCACCATATCTATTAGGTCGACTCGCAACACTAAATTAATCCACACACGCCTCAGTTTCATTTTTTATTTTTTACGATGCCCGAAAATTATGATTTGAGTTGTTATTTTTATATCTTTATTCTTGCTATCATTGTAAGTTTCATCATGTTATTTTATAACATGCTAAATTCTATTCTAGTAAAATAAACCATGGAAATGATATCAGAATATTTTAAAATTTTTGTGTTCTATCTTGTGTGTGTGTGCATACTTTCATGAATTTGGGGGGTGGGGTGTCTAGGGGTGGGGGTGTCTAGGGGGTTGGGTGATTTCCAAGGGGGTGTGGTTGTCTAGTGGTGTCCAATGGGGTGGGGGTGGTGTCATGGGGGCGAGGGGGCTTTCCATGACGGTAGGTGTGTCCAGGGGGGTGGGAGGGGGTGTCTAGGGGTTGAGGGGGATTTTTAAAGGTGTATGGCTATCCCGGGGGTGGTGGAGTCCAGGGGGTGAGGGGGCTGTCCAAGAGGGTTGGGGATGTCAAGGGGTGGGGGTGTCCAGTGGGGAGGGGGTGTCGAGGGGGAGGGGGGCTATCCAGGCGGTGGGGGGGGGGGGGGGCTTTCCAAGTTGGTGGTGGTTTCTAGGGGTATCCATGTGGGTGGGGTGTTGTCCAGGGGGAGAGGGGGCTTTCCAAGGGGGTAGGGGAGTCTAGGGGGTGGATGGTGTCTAGGGGGTGAAGGGATGTCCAAGGTGATAGGGGGGTTTCTAGGTGTGGGGGTGTCTGGGGGGTGTCCAGGGGGTTGGGGGGTTGTCCATGAAGGTGGAGTGCCAAGGGGGGATGTCTGGGGGTGGGAGTTTCTAGGGGTGGGAGGGCTGTCTGCTGGTGTGGGGTTGTACAGGGGGAGTACAAGGGGGTGGGTTTTCTAGGGGTGAGGGGGATGTCCAAGGGGGGTAGGGGTGTCCAAGGGGGTGGGGTGGCCTTACAGTTGGGGGGGGGGTGCTCCATGGGGTTGGTGGTTTCTATGGGAGGTGGGGGTTTTCCAAGGGGGTGGGTGTGTCCATGGGTATCCAAGGGGTTGGGGTGGTGTCCAGGGGTGAGGGGTGGTCCAAGGGGGTAGGTGGTGTCCAGAGGGTGCGATTGTCAAGGTGGGTGGGGGCTGTCCAGGGTATTGGGGGTTGTCCAAGGGGGTGGGGGTGTATAAGGGTGGGGGTGTCAGGGGGAGCTGTCCAGGAGGGTTAAGGGGCTGTCAATGGGGGTGGGGGAGTGCAGGGGTGGGGGTGTCCAGAGGGTTGGGGCTGTCTAAGGGGGCATGGGGTTGGACAACACCCTCACCCCATGGACACCCCCTACCCCTTGGACATCCCCTACACATCCATGGACCCCCCCCCCCCCACCCCCTTGGTCACCCCTATACACCCCCACCCCCATAGAAAGACCACCTGCACACCACACCACCCCCTTGGATAGCCCCCTCACCCCTGGACACAACCCCCTGGACACCCCCTGGACACCCCACCCCCTTGGAAACCCCCACCCCCTCTGGACACCACACCCCCTCTAGACACCCCTACCCCCAAGACACCCTCTCCCACGACACAACCCTGTAGAAAATTGCCCCACCCCTGCATTGCAATACATTATATAGTAGATAGTGCATGCCAACGGTTCTTGAACCATTGGTAAACATATATCCCAATGGTTTCCTTTAACTATTGGAATATATTATATAATAGACAACATGTATTTCAATGGTTCTTGGACAGTTGGTATATATATCCCAATAATTTCATTGAAACAGTTGGAATATATAAACTTCAGGCAGTCTATACCACTGGTTCCTATTGAACTATTGGTATTGGGATATTTCAACATTCATCATGCCAACAATGTGTCAAAACATTGGTATATTCCATCCCAATAGATTCTGGGGCTATCCCAATGGTTTCAAATCATTGGTATTGGTTGAATTTTCGTTACAAAATGTTTAAATATTTTAATATTTATAATTCGTATTTCTTGTTTACGGAAGGGTGAATTAGTTATCCAATTACACTAGGATGTATTCTTTGTGTAAATTAAGAATAAATGACCCATGATGAATTTAAAACTATTTTATATAACTATATTTTCATTAAAAATCATTTTCATGCATATCGTTTTCAAATATGAAAATATTTGTTTTATATTTCAAAATTGTTATACATTCTAATAATGATATTTTTCATATAAATATAAAATTGTATTATCTTAAGAAGATGTATAATATTGATTTCTTATTGGTAATAATGAGTCGTAGTGTTATTACGGCACATCAAATGAGTAATGAATATGAGGAATGTGTTGATGCCTTTTTGGAATTTTCTAAATGAAATGTCCCAAGCAGTAACATTTTTTTCCTTTCCATGCCTAAAATGTTCGAATATGAAGAAAATAACAGGTAGAGAGATCAATGATCATTTTATTTTTCATGGATTTACTTAATGTTACATCCCATGGATTTTTTATGGAAAAACTGGACAGAAATATTGATCTACTAATGATGATGATTTTCAAGATGGTAACTCTGATGGAATTGAAGAAATGATTCATGATATTACAACATAACAAATTGAGATATAACGGACAGTTGCACATCTATATGGTGATGTAGAAAAACCATTGTATCCTGGTTTTATGGAATTTACGGGTTTTTTCTGGTGATAAAATTGATTAACCTTAAGGAAAACATGGATGGAGTGACAAATGTTTTATAGAGCTACTATAATTTTTGAAAGGAATTCTTCCAAAAGACATGGATATTCTAGATTCACATTACAAGGCCAAGAAAATAATATTCCTGATGGGATTGGGTTACAAGAAAATTCATACATGTCCAAATGACTATATGATATATAAAAAGGAATATGAATTTCAGTCAGATTGTTTTAAATGTGGGACATCATGGTATAAGTTGAAAAAAAAATTACATGCTGATGTAGAGATTATATAGATCCCTACCAAGCTATTTTGGTATCTTCCTATAACTCATATTTTGAAACATTTATTTTCAAATTCACTTGATGAAAAAAAATGATAAGATGGAATATTGATGAGCAGATATGTGATGGAAAAATATGCCATCCTACGGATTTTCCAGAATGGAAGAAAATCTATGAGTAGTATCCTACTTTTGGAAATGAAATTAGAAATATCAGACATGGGTTATGAATAGATGGAATGAATTAATTCCGAACCCTCAGTGGCACATAGAGTTCATGGCTTATTTTATTGGTATTTTATAACCTCTCTCCTCAAGTTTGTTTGATGTGAAAATATTTCATGTTGAGTATAATTATTTTTTGTCCGATGTAACCCAAAAATGATGTTGATGTTTTTTTGTCATTATTGATTGATGATTTGAAACTTTTATATATGGATGGTCTTAGGGTGTATGATTCTTATTAAATGGAATATTTTAAACTACATGCAATGATTATGTTCACTATAAATGACTTCTCATTATATGGAAATGTGAATGGATACAGTGTTAAGGGGCATAAAGAAAGTCCAATTTTCGAAGAGCAGACTTCATATTGTTAATTGCATCATTGGATAAATCTAGTATACATCGGTCATCAAAATGTTTTTGATATGGATCACTCATATAGAAGAATAAAAAAGGCTATCATTGGATGAAAATTAATTTATATTGCGCAAAAACCTTTATCCCTGAATGTGAATTTTGAGAGGGTGTAGAACCTTGATGTGACCTTGGGAAAGAAACATAAATATGGTAATAATAGACATATTTTGAAGAAAAGTTCAACATTTTTTGAGCTACCATATTGGAGATATCATGAAGTGAAACATAATATTTTTTTCAAGCACATGGAGTAGAATATATGCAATAGTTTTATTGGAACATTGATCGATATTAAAGGAATGACTATTGATGGGTTGAATAAAATATTAGACTTACTAGCAATTGGAATACGTTTAGAGTTATCTCCCAATACTAATGTAAGACGAACATTTCTTCAACCATATTGTTATACATTATCCGAGATGGAGAAAATTAGCTTCTATCAGTGTCTTAATGATATCGAAGTGCCTCAAGGTTATTCTTCAAATATAAAAAAAAATTCTCTTTGATGGGTTTGAAGTTGATATGTATGAAATCTCATGATCATCATGTCAAGATGAAACAAAATCAACTAGTTTCATTGCATGGAATATTTCCAATCCATGTCATAAAAACAATAATGAAGTTGTTTTATTTTTTCAATTAAATTTGTAATAAGGTGATTGATGGGAGTGATTTGAACATTTTGAAAAATGATGCAATATCTATACTTTTTCAATTAAAAATGTATATTCTATTATATTTTATAGATATAATGGTGTATTTAATGGTTAAAATTGTTTGAGAAATAATGAATTGTGGACTTGAATATCTTCATTGGATATATCCTTTTAAAAGGAATTTGAAAATATTGAAGGGGTATGTTAAGAATCCATATCGACCTGAAGACTCCATTATTGAAAAGTATATTTCTGAGGAGGTTGCGGAGTTTTTTACAAGATATGTGGCTATGACAGAGCACATAGGTTTCCCTACATCTCACAATAAACAAGTTAATAACGAGGGAAACGGGATTCCTGGAATAAAATTCAAATCATTGTCAGGTGAACAGACGAAGAAGGAAGAATTATACATCTTGAATAACATAGTTGATTCTCAACCGTATATCACATTGTCCATTAATGAGTTGAAACAATTTCATCCAAATAAGAATGAAATGGGGATTGTGAATGAGATCAAAAAAATTCCCCTGGTTTAGAAAGACCTTTCTTGGTAGATAAGATATAACAAAGACATTAAGATTGGTAGTGGGTGGTCTAAGTTTAAATGGGATAACATTTTCTTGGTATGAAATTAAGGGCTATACATTTCATACTAATGATCAGGACTATATAAGTGTAGTTTATAATAGTGGTGTATTGGTGTTGGAGAAGTAATTCATTATTTGAGTTCTAGAGAAAAAAAACCAAAATTCTACATCAAGTGCATATTATAGAGTCATTGATAAAATATGGGAGGTTGATTACATTTAAATTATTATTACTATTTTTAACTAAAAATAGTTTATCAGTAATAACAGTGTCAGATATGATGAATTTGGAGTGATAGTTGTTATTCTGAATAGATTTGAAGACACAACATATTCATTTATAATGGAAACTCATGAAAGATATATTTTTTATGTAGTTGATCAATGAGATATATAGTGGTCTATTGTTTTACAAGGGAAACAATACATTGGTGAGGATAAACATGATGAAGATGCTGATTTATGTGAGATCTCTACTTCCATGGAAATTTTAGTAAAAAATAATGATGATCATGTTGAAGACATGGTTTGTGCTATAATGAACGATCATGATGAAGGAATTTGGGAAAACAATCCATTTTTACATATCTAATATTTCAGGTAACATATGTTTATTTATTGTTTACATTTATTATTTGCAGAAAAGTTCAGTAATTTTTGTTTATTTTAATTTTTTTAGTTTAGTTCATCATGTTTACCATTATATAACTTATATATCTATTTTTTATTTAATGAAAATTACTTTTCCATGTATACCATGTTTACCATGTTTACCATAGTTTACCAAAATTTACCTTTAGTTAACTTAAATATTTATTGATTTTATTGAATGAAAATTATACTACCATGAATTCCATGTTTTCCATCATTAGCATAGTTTAAAATTCTTACCGTATTTACCATATTTACTATGTTTGCCATATTTTACCATAGTTTAACTCTTCATAACATATATATTTATTGATTTTTTTGAATGAAAATTACACAACCACGTTTACCATCTATACCATTTTTTAAAATGATTACCATATTTACCATGTTTACTGTTACGTAACTTAGTTCAGTTTTCCATTTTTTGTTTACATTATTATTGTAATATTTGAACTGGAATTTTTTTTGAACTAATGTTTGATTTTATGATTTTAATGAAAATGAAATATTAATTAGTGGATCAAAAACATGATTCTAGAGATGAGAATAGTGATCATGCCTCTGGGGAGGAACATTCACATGCTCCTCTTGATATTCCCCAATATTCCTTATGTGTTTTGATAATGCCATAGAATAGTTCAAGAGTTGGTAAATGTGGCTAAAAACGTTTACCAAAATTATCAGTTTCCTATATCCAGGACCAGAGGATACTCATTGAGTTTGATGAGGATTTTATTTCTAGAGGTCCAGATGAAAAATATTTTAATACTTTTGTTTCAAATCAGGGAAAAAGAAAAGTAATAATTTTGAATAATGATTAGAGATGTGTGGAGAAATAGATAATATATCAGTTGTGGGAGATGATTTGGGTAAGATCCATTGTTATTATTTGAATAATATTAAAATGTTTCTAGTATAATATGTTTTACCTCTCCTTTATCAGATGACTTTTCATATTCTTGACATTGGAGGAGTTATGAGGAAAGTTTTATCAATGGTTGCAAGGAGATGGATGGATTTCAAATCAAACCTCATATCAAATTTTTTTTTCAAAGGTATCATGAAAATCCATGTCATATATATCTTTTATGATATGAAGACACATGAAGAAAATTTGTTGAAATTAGAAGAAAAGATTCATTTTTGGTAAGGGAAATGTAAAATTTTATGAGCTTTCTTACAAAAATGATCTTATTAATGTTTTATTAATGATTTTATATTCTTAATTTACAGTAAAGAAGGAAATAACATCAGGAGATCCAATCTAAAAATGTATAACCTTATAATTTATCTCGAGGAGGGTATAAATTATTGGAAGAATAAATGATGGCTGAAAAAATACAAAAACTACGAGCTGATTCTTCAGGATCTCGAGAGGTTTTACCTCCAACCCCTCCATCTTGACATGAAAAATGAAAGAGAGATCAGATTGTAAAAAAGGGGAAATATCTTTTTTAAGAATCGAGAATCATAGATAAGAAGAATATAAGATATTTATTTTATTTATTTAAGGTAATTATATTATTTATATATTTTGAATCATTACAGAAATGTTTGATTAATTAATACAAGATTCTATTGAGGAGTGAAGCTCACATGGGTCATTTACAACTGCTGGGAGGAAAGATATTTTATCTGCAGCATTGTGAATGCCCAAACACCCCGGTTGTGTATGAGGATATCTGACGGGTGTATCAGTAAGAAAGTTGTTTCCATGTTCTTAACATTCTTCCATTGATGGTGTTTATTAAAAAATAGAATCTTTGGAGGCTGATGATCATAATATTAATTCAACTGTGGAGAAAATGATTAGGGTGTCGGTATAGTATATGTTTGTAGACAAGTAAAAGACAATTTCAGACTATAGATCCCACTCCTCCACCACCCCCTATAGTCCCCATTATTTATCCTCCACCTCCTCCAGTAGCTCCCACTCCCCCACCTCATCTTGCAGACCCCATTTTTAGCCTACTCCAACGCCAGATCTTCCTACTAATTGTGGGTTTTATGTTGATGATACTCTATATCATATAGGTTCATATTAGCTGGTATATTGTATATGATATATAGTTCATCACCAAAATTTAGTGGTAGGGCATAATCGGGTCATTGTACATGATATTATAGATAGATCATCTAGAGTACCATTACCAACAGATGAGGTGACGACAATTGGACATAGTATCGACCACTTTTTAATTTTTCCATCCAGTCTTCTACGACTCATTACCATAGAGGTATGCATGTTATGTATTTTATTTTATTATTTTATTAAATTTGTTCTAACATTTGAAAAATAATATATTTTTCTATTTATTTTTACAGTTATCCATCAAAGGTAATGAGATAATTTATAAACACCAATAAAGACAAATGGCTATGAAATCAGATACAGATTCTAGTAGTCTTGACATATTTTCATGATATTAATTTTTTTTGGTAGATCATTATGACTTTCCAATGGAATCTCATGTTTGTGGATGTGAAATAAATGTTTGGATTGTGAAAAATGATATCATGGAGCTTGTTACTAGAGATAAGTTGGGCATCAACATGAGGTATATTTTTTTCATGTAAGTATTAACTCCTTTCGATGAATTATATTTATTAAAAATGCATACTTATGTATGTTTTGTATTAGGTGTATTTATAGCATGTGTGAGATGAATGAGAGGATAGATGTATATGGATTTATAGACCCACATTTAAATTCCCTTGAAGCGCATGCATTGAATGTGGAACAAAGAACACCTTATAATGCTGAAAGATTTGAACATGATATAATCATGCAGTGTTGGATGATTACTTTTTGAAAGAGGTATGAAACATATATATGGAAAACTGTTCATTATCATTTAACATAAAAACCACTAACCATAAATTTTCATTTATATTAGTGATCATGGGATGCTATGAGTTTTTTGTCCAAGGGAGATAACACTTTATTATATATGATCTATCCATGGTGATGTGCGGAGAAGTTTTTAGAATATGTTGGAAAAGTATGTTTAGATTTATTAATAGTTGTATATATTATAATTAATTTTAAATTTATCTCAATCTATTTATTTTCTAAAATGGGATGGGTCAACTTTCTAAAAAACACCAAGAAAAAGAGCGCCAAGTTTAAATATGTAAAAGTAAAGGTAAGTATCCATTTATAATTTATACTTTTAAATGTATTACATAAAAATTTTATTTTGAATTGACACTCATTTGAACAGAATTGTCATGAACAATAAGGAGTCGTCGAATGAAGATATTATATGTAGTGATTTATGTACGAAATAAATACAACTGGAACACTTGTGATGTTTGACCTGATAATATTTCCTTAAAAACATTGGCATAATATATCATTTGATTTTGTGATTATAAATGTTAACTACTATCCTTTTAATTTGTAGCTATTTTATGACCCTCATCCCTAAATTTCTCAATAGGTCAAACACTTACATTTGTAATGGTCAAATTATTTTACAGGTTTGATAGGATTTTTGTTTGTTTGTAGTGTAAAATGAAATTTTGAATATTTGAATTATAATTGTGTATATGGTAGTTGTTTTGGTTGGATTTAGGTTTTTTTAGTTAAAAATGTTTGTTTTTATGTTATATATGCGAATGATTAAATTTTCTCTACTTATTATTGTTTTGGTCTAGTTATAATTTTTTTATGGAATAGATTCTGGTCTGCTTTTGGTCTGCTTTGTGTCAGTTTTCTACTTGTATCATACATTGGCAGAGCATAGTAATGGTTTCATGGTGGTGGGGGTGTTCAGGGTGTCGGGGTTGTCCAAGGGGTAGGGGTAGTCGAGGGGGTGGGGGCTATCTAGGGGGTGGGGGCCTGTCCATGTGGTAGGGTTGTCAAGGGGTTGTGGGTGTCTATGAGGTGGGGAAATCCATGGGGGAGTGTCTAGTAGTGGGAGGGTGTCCAAGCGTGTAGGGGGTGGGAGGATGTCTAGGGGTGGGGATAACCTTGGGGGTGTCTAGGGGTGGGAGGGTATCTAAGGGTGTAGGGGGTGTGAGGGTAACCAGGGGGCTGTCTAGTGGGGTGGGAGGATATCCATTGTGGTAGGGGTGGGAGGGTATCTAGGCGTAGGGGGTTTTCCAGTGGGGTGGGGTCTATCTAGGGGAGTGGGGGCTATCCAGGGGGTGGTGTCTTGTGGGGGGGGGGGGGGGGTTGTACAGGTGGTGGGAGGGAGCTCCAGGGGGAAGGATCTATCTAGTGGGTGGGAGGGTGTCCAGGGGGGTAGGGGGTGTCTAGGGGTGGGAATGTGTCCAGGGGGTGGGGGCTGTCTAGGGGATGGGGGATGACGGTGGGGTGGGGGTGTCCAGGGGTGTGGGGGGGGGAGGGGGTGGGGTGTCTAGGGGATGGGAGGATGTCTATGGGTGGGGGCCTGTCCAGGGGGTTTGGGGGGTTGTCTAGGGGGTTGGGGTGTCTAGGGGTGGGAGGGTGTCCAAGGGGTATTCCAGTGGTGTGGGGTGGTGTGTGGGGGGGTGTCCAGGGGGTTAGAGGGATGTCCAGGAGGTGGGGGATGTCCAGGGGTGGGAGGGTGACAAGGGGTGGGGTGTACAGGGGGTGGGATAGTGTCCAAGGGGGTGGGGGTGTCCAGGGGTGGGGGTTTCAACAAGGTGGGGGCATCTAGGGGGTGAGAGGATGTCCAAGGGGGTAGGGGCAAGTCTAGCGGTGGGGGATGTCTAGGGAGGGGGTTCCATGGGGTGGGAGGGTGTTCAGGGGGTGGGGGAATTCTAGTGGGGTGGGGTAGTCTTTAGGGGGTGGGGGTTTCTAGGGGGTGGGGGAGGTAAAAGAGGTGTGGGCTATCCAGGGGGTGGGTGGGTGACCAGGGGGTGGGAGGGAGTCTAGGTGGTGGGGGTGTCTAGGGGGTGGGGGATGTCCAGGAGTGGGGTATGTCCAGGGGGGTGTCCAGGGGGTGGGGGTGTTTAGGTGGGTGGGAGGATGTCTAAGGGTGGGGGCTATCCAAGGAGTGGGGGTCTGTGGTGTGGGATGGTTTCTAGGGGTGTCTAGTTGGTTGGGGGGGTTTCTAGGGGGTGGAGGTTATCCAGGGATGAAAGGGAGGTCGAGGGGGTGGGGGACTATCCCGTGGGTGGGTCAGGGACTACGGGTGGGGGTGTCTATGGGGTGAGATGTTGTCCAGGGGTGGGGTGTCTAGGGGGATTTCCAGTGGGGTGGGTTGGAGTCCAGTGGGGTGGGAAGGTGTTCAGGGGGTGGCAGCTGTCCAGGGGGTAGGTGGGTGTCCAGGGGTAGGGGGTAGGGGCTATCTAATGGAGGGGTTCTCCTGGGGGTGGAAGGCTGTCCTATGGATGGGGGGGTTGTACTGTGGTGTGGGGGTGTCCTGGGGGTGGTGGTGTCTAGGGGGTGGGGTGTCCATGGGGTGAGAGGATGCCCAAGTCAGTGGGGGCCTATCCATGGGGGTAGGGCTATCTAGGGGGTGGGGGTCATCCTAGGGGTGGGGTGTTTAGGGGGTTGGTAGGTGTCTAGTGGGGTGGGTTGGAGTATAGTGGTGAGAGTATGTATAGGGGGATTTCTAGTGGGGTGGTGGGTTCTAGGGGTGGGGGATGTCCAGGGGTGGGAGGGATGTCTTGAGGGTGGGGAATGTCTAGGGGTGGGAGGTTGTCTAGGGGGTGGGGGTGTCCAGGGGTGGGAGGCTATCGAGGGGGTGGGGGCTATCCATGGTGTGGGGGCTGCCCAGGGGGGTGGGGGTGTCCACGGGGTGGGGGTGTCTAGGGGGTGAGGGTTTCCATGGGGTGGGGTGTCCGGGGGTTGGGGTTTCCTAGGGGAGGGAGGATGTCCAAGGGGGTGGGGGCCTATCTAGGGGGTGGGGAATATCCGGTGGGTGGGAGGGTGTCCATGGGGTGGGGGTGACTATGAGTGGGGGATATCCAGTGGGGTGGGGTGATTTATATGGGCTGGGGGTTGTCCAGGGGGGACGGAGGTCCAGGGGTTGGGGATATCTCGGGGGGGGGGGGTGACTAGGGGTGGGGGTGTCCAGGGGGTGGGAGTATGTCCATGGGAGGTGTCCAGGTGTGGGGGATTTCCATGGGTGGGGGCTATCCAAGGGGGTGGGGGTGTCCATGGGGGTGGTAGGTTATCCATGGGGTGGGGGTGTCCAGGGGTTGGGGTGACCAGGGTGTGAGCGGATGTCCAAGGGGTGGGGGTATATCTAGGGGGTGGGGGCTATCCATGTGTGGAAGGGTGTCTAGGGAGTGGTGGGTGTCCAGGTGTGGGAGGGTGTCTTAAGGTGGGGGCTATCTCGGGGGGGATGTCCCGGGGTTAGGGGTTGTCTAGGGGGTGGGGGTGTTCAGGGGGTGGGTGGGTGTCCAGGTAGCCATCCAATGGTGTGGGGAGGTGTCCTAGGGGTGGGGGTGTCCAGGGGTGTGGGGGAAGTCCAAGTGAGGTTGTCTTGGGGGTGGGAGGGTGTGCTGGGGGTGGGAGTGATGTCCAGTGGGGTGGGGGATGTCCATGGGGGTAGGGTTTGTCCAAGGGGTTTTAGTTTCTTTATTTTACATTGTTTATATTGAATGTTATATTTGTGAATGTTTAATTTTTATTTGGTTATTCTTGTTTTGTTTTTGAACTGGAATTTTCTTGTATGTATTCTGGTCTGGTTTTGGTAAGGTTTTGGTCTTTTTTCTACTTTTAAGGTCTTCTTTGGTAGAGAATAGTAATGATTGAACGGTTTTATAAAAAAAATTGGTTTTTACATCTCTTATTTTATAACCGACATAATAAATGTATGGGAAATGTATTTTATGTTGGTTATTTAATAACTGATGTATAATATATGTTTTCAAATATGTTGAATAATAACCCACATGAATAACGCTTCACAGACCAGTTTTTACATCGGTTATTTAATAACTGGTGAAATAAATTCATGGGAATGTTATTTTACATAATTTATTTAAGAACTGACATAGTATATATGTTTTCACATCCCTAAAAGAATAGCCTATGGGAAAAAAAGCATTGCAACCTGGTTTATCACGTCGGTTATGAAAATGAGCGACGTTATAAACTTGTTTTTCACATCATTTTTTAATAATCAATGTGAAAAATGATTCAGAGAAAAATTTTATTACATCGATTATTATATAACTGATGCAATAAATGATATAACATGTCAGTTAATTTTAAATAGATGTAATAAATCATGACTACGAAGCCTTTCCACGTCGTTTTTTAGGAACTGACATGAAAAACACATCATATTTATGTTTTTTAGGTTAGTTTTAAAATAACCGAGGTGAAAAACAACATTTATAACGTCTCCTGTGATAACGTCGGCAAAAAACTGATGTAAAAAATAAAAAAAACCAACGTAATTTTTTTTGCACTAGTGTTTTCATACATTCTTATATGTTCTCTTGCCTAGTATTTCCACTAAATGATAGATGAATATTCATCTAATTTTTTGTGGCCCAATATTCATCCATTAGTTTATGATGATAAGTTTCTCTACCAATAACATGGATACTCTACACTATCATGATCCCGAGCTAATGATCTATGACATAAACCTATACATATTATCTTCCACACCTAATAGAAACTAATGTATATTTAATATTTCTATTTCACATAGAAAATTTCAATTACAATCACAATATTTCTTAACTAATATTCATAAAAATATTCTACTCTACAATTTTTCTAGTGTACCATCAATTTTTAATTGACCCTTAAACCCTTTCTTATTTGTAACATATATGTATTTTCATTTGAAAATCTATTTTATCAATAAAAATAACCCTTATACATGATTTAAATTTATTAAAAATATTATAGTGGGTTTTAGTAACTATGTTTAAGTGTAATTAACTTTTATAATGGTTGGATAAGAGTAACATCCACTTTATAAGGGTAGATTCATTGGTCACAACATTCTTTAATTGTACATAGAGCTGCATAAGGGTAATCATGACTTGTATAATAGTTGTCCCTGTACTACGTAAGGGTAACCCTCTAACACCAAGGGGTTGTATAATAGTACAAACATGATACATATTGGTAACTAATTTTTATACATATGTTATATAAGGGTATTGTATCACTGTGTATGAGTTTCCTACTCATGCAATGGTGTTCCATGAGGGTATTCAATACACTGTGTATGTATAACCCAGTCATGAATTTTTTTTTGTAAGGGCATATTAGATATGTGTAAAGGTAATTTCGTTATTGTGATTCTAAAATATGGGTATCATCCATTTTATAAGCATATACTTTTTTTACCCTTATACAGCACAAGTTTTATATGTAAGGGTAAAAGTTTTTACCTAGTTCTTTCAGAATTAATCTTCTTCCACCAGTAAATGCATGTTTCAGTGATTTTAAAAGCATAAAATCATGGGATTCAATTCATTTGAAATGTATATAATATATTTACTCCTTTATTATGTATTTTAATCACTCTACATTCAATAAAGACTTGAATGAAAAATTAAATCATAGATTAAATTAGGGTTATTAAAGAGATGTAAACTAGAATGTGTTTGGATATTTTAAAATATTTGAACTCTTACTCACTTAATTTTTGGAAATACCTTAGAATATGATAGATATATAAATTCCTTCAAAAAAGAGATGTTATTTTCTCCTTGATCTAAATCAGACATTTATTCTAGTTTTTTGGTAGAATATAACCCTTCTTGTCCCTTATTTAATGTGTAGAGTTATTAAAAGATATAAATTCCATCTTGGAATTAATATTTTCCCTCATGATAATTCTATGAATATTTTAAATTTATTTCCCTAGATTTCTTATAGAAAATTATATATAAATAATTCCCTAATGATAATAATCAATAAATTATTCAATGTTTGATAAAAGAGATATTATCTCAGACTATCAAATATCGTAAAAATTTATTATCCAAAAATATCAATGAATCATGTTAAAGGATTATCACATGAAATGTAATAGAGATAGATATAGTATTATCAAAAGTGGTTTTATTATTATTCTTTATGGGTAAAATTCAAAGAACATGAATTTTAATATTTTAATAATACCAAAATTTTCTTAAAGAGATTAAGACATGTGATATTTTATTTCATTTCGAAATAAAATTGTTTGATTTTTTTCTATGATTACTTAATGAATATTGAATGTTTTAAATTTTTTATCTATAATCATAAGTCCCAAGTGGAGGTGTTCTCAGCAGTAGATGTTTCCACTCCAAATTTTCAATGCAATGAGGTTTTTTACCCATATTGTTGACTGGAATTTTTAGTAGGATGTTTCCAAACTTTTAGGGTTCTCATTTACACTTGTTTCTATGATACCATTATTATATTAGAATACTTGTAAGTTGAACTTGATTATTATTGAATTTGGGTGTGTTAATAGCCCATGAGAACCCTATATGATACTTAATACCATGATAAAATTCATATATTTTCATTAATGTTTGATATTGATCAAATTTATATAATATTAATAATTTTTCTCATTATGATTTTCTATGAATGTATGTATTTTATAACATGTTATATGTGTTTTTTGTAGCATTTTTCACGACCCGTCCTCAGGGCTCATGCCGTGACTACCCCAAGCCCGCCTTTCATAGGCCAGGGGCTAGCGACTAGCACCAATGACGTAAATCCCGATAACTGGGAAGGAATTGCCTTTATAAAAGTAACAAAACACCATAGAGTACAAGCGGAAGTAAAAAACATAGTACAAATAAAATGCTGGAAAGTAAATGGGCCAGAATAAAAACCCAACTGGAAATACAGCAACAACTGTACAAAAGTACAACAGAAAAAGACAAACATCTAGAAGAAAGGAAGAAACTCCTGGGTCGTCCTTCTCAGATCCTACCTGAAGGGTAGGTACAGATAGCGAAGCTCCTCAATGCTCTCGCCCATCAACCCCCTCCGATTGTCGTCTCGCCGTGAAGTCCACCTCCGGATACTAACTTGTCGGGTGGTCCACCTCTGGGTACCGTCCAGTCCTCGAACACTCGGCCTCCGTCAGCACTGCCCGTCATCTGCAACCAACACAACAAGGTGTGGGAATAGCCCGTGCAGGTGTGAGTATAATGATACTATGTAGGGACCCCGAGACCCTCAAGGTCTCACTAAAACCAACAAGGATAACCACAAAGAAGATCTCAACAGATAACCTCTACTTTGGTATATGCCCATACATATACCTAAGTTATTAAGTAACCCATCTCAATCATGAGGAAACACAAGATTATGAAATCATCGGATAACCACTACCTAGGTATATGCCCATACATATACCTAAGTTATCAAGTGACCCTTCTCAATCATGAGGTAAACACAAAGGTCAAAGATTCAGCTCAAACCAGGATTTTCATTATCGAAACTGTAACTGCTGATGAGCTCGTCTCTGGAGTGTACGGTGATCCTGTCACAACTCTGAGGTACTACTCATTAAACTAATACTGCTGAGGTACTCCTCCTATCGAGTACCGTGGGACTACCACCTCACACAGTAGTGCTCCTCTGCCATTGGTCTGCCACCTCACATAGTAGTGCTCCCCTCATAGCCTACAGAGGTACTCTTCCTGTCGAGTACCACATGTCTGCCACATCACACAGTAGTGCTCCTCCGCCATGGGTCTGGCACCTCACAAAATTGTTCTCCCCACTGGGCTATGCTAGTCATTCTGTATCGAATCGGACAAGCAGTCATCGGTCACAGCCAGCTACACAGTCTCTGTACTCTATGTGCTAGTCTTAGGGAGGGTCCGCTCAATGAGCTACAACTTGATACTACAAGTATCACAAGTCCCACGAAGAAATATCTTAATGGACCGCCTCTTCATAAGGGTCTCAACACAACAGACGGTGCGTCAATCGGACGCCCGGTCTGTGAGTTATTTACCTTTTCATCCTAGGGGCCCGTTTGGTTTCGCATATGAACCAACCCGGCCGTATCTCAACTGTACCCTAAACTCTCAAAGGGTGTACTCATAGGGACCATTTCTCAATGTGATCACCAATTCCGCTGACGGTTCGTCAAACGGACGTCCAGTCTGAAAGATATCATCTTTTCCGTTCCAGGGGCCCAGTTGGATTTCGGGTACAATCCAACTCAGTCATACTCGAACTGAATCCAAACCTCGGGTGTAGTATGAAAATATTTCCATCTCATCTAGAGGAATTCAATGAGATAGACGGCGCGTCAATCGGACGCCCGTTTTGTGAGTTATTGGCTTTTTTTGTTCTAGGGGCCCAGTTGGTTTAATGAGAGAACCAACCCGACCACACTCCGACGGCGTCCAAACCTTGTGCAGAGTAAGCCAAATGTTCCGTCTCATCATGAGGAAACCAACAATGTCGACAGAACGTCAATCGGACGTCCAGAACTCAAGATATAAATGTTTCCACTCCGAGGACCCGGTTGGTTTCGTATCCGAACCAACCCGGACGAACCCAAAGTTCTCCGAAAGCTTGAGTGTAATATACCGCAACGACCGTCGAGATTCGAGGATCGCATCGCAACTAACGGTGCATCGATCGGAGGTCTTTATCCCATGTTATGGGCAAAATACCGAAGAGGTCCGAAACGGGGGGGTCTGGGCCCGGACCGACACGGACGCTCCCTGTCAACGGACGCGGCGCGATGCCGCGTCCCTCTGGTCTCGCGCGGCCGCAGGACCAGCCGCCCGCCGCCACGGCTGATTCCGCAGCGACCCCTTCTCGGCGGGGCGCTGGGCGCCGCCACCTCCGGCCATCGCCCCCGGCCGTTGCTGCCGCCGTGCCCACGTGGCGCGCCGGTAGAGTCATCCGCGGACCACCAGAGGCGCTCCGGTGGTCCATTTTTCTCGCTGCTTTCACCAATGGTCCTCTCGAGACCCGACCTTTACTACGGCGGCTTCAAAACGCCTTCGTGGCCCGCCCCACCATCGTCCGTTGATCCGCACTTCGACAAAAAACTGCGGAGTCTTCAAATCGCCTCTACGGCCACAACTCTGCCCGCGGTTTCATTCTACCTCAACGGCACGGCGTGAAGGCTATGCGCTTCTTCGCTGCGTTCTTTCTCGTTTCCGAGTGGTGCAACGGCACCGCACTACCTTTCTCATGCCGCAACAAATTCAAACAAAAAGGGGGGGAGGAGGGTCGGTCGTGTTCGTGCGGTCCGACCTCCTCCTGTTAGTATGATAATAGGCGTCCCAAAATTAAACCAAGAAAGGCGACTGATGAGATCACGATCAACAATTAAATAAGCCCCCACAACTTCCTGCAACAAATTATTCCCAAACCGCAAGGAAAACGTTCGTGGATCAACTAGAAAATAAGTTAATCTGTGTTCTTTGATTTCTTTAGAATGAAAGAATCAAGGGAATAAAATCATTCTCAAACATAATTCCCTACCTCGACGTTGTAGTCGAAGGAGAGTTTGTCGCGGAATTAACCGTCGTGGAAGAAGAGGATCGTCGCGAATGAGAAGGATTGTCGTGGAAGAAACGTCGTGGATGGAGCGTCGTTGATTTTTGAGGATTTGGTGTTCTTCATCGGAGATTGGTGCATTTCTTCGCGTTCTTCGCGTTCTTCGCTTTCTTCGTCAAAGAAGAACGGTTTCCTCCAAATCCTCTCTATGCCACAAGTTCCAACAAAAATAAAATAAGAGTTGTCTTATTTTATTAACGTGCATGACACGTTTGAATTTAAAAAGAAATAAAACGAACAATTAATTTAATGAATTAATTGTAATGATTTAACCGCCCAATTTAATGAGGCGGTTCATAACCAGAATAAACGCACGGTTGAATTCATTAAAAAGGGGGGTGCGGGTGCATTACTTAGAAGGAAAGAAATAGTGGGGCTCATGCAGGCCCCACCTCTCAAATATCCTACCAAGTGGGTAAGATAATTTGGGTCCCAACTTATCCGCTTAACATAGGTTAATCCATTTTAAGTAAAATAAAATAAATTGTCGCACCACCTTTATCTTATTTCTTAACATAACCCCAAAAATTAAAAACCACACCCGAGAAAACGCAACTCTGGAAAAGGTGTTCCTAAGAAATTACCGACGCTTTGGTTCCATCGGTGCCCTTGGAATTCGATTCCGAGAACCAGTTCAAATGTTAGAAAAACCAGCTCGTTTGTTCACTGAATGCACCCGAGCCTATCTTCGGAAATTAATTCCGGGCACACCGGGCCTCGGAATCAGGCGCCGTCAGAAACTGCATTCTTGTAAAATCTCAAAGAATGTTTTGAAAAAAAAAATTCCCTTGAATTTTTACGGGTCTTTACAGTACTCCCACTTCATGGATTTATGTCCTCGTAAAGCTTTAACACAGACTAGGGATTAAAAAGAGGTATTGAGCATGTATCTGAGCCTTCCACTCCCATGTGCTTACCTGGAAGTTCCCGTACTGCCAAAGAAATTGCACCCGAGGAATCGACCATCCTCGTAGGATCCGATCCTCGATCCCCACTGGAACCTCCATGAATGTCAACCCCATCGCCATCGTCCAGCTCCCCATGGTCGATTATATGTGAAGGGTCGAGAACGTATCTCCTCAGTTCAGATACGTGGAAATCGTTGTGCACCTGGTGCAACTGAGGTGGATGGGTCAAACGGTAAACCACCACGCCTACCCAGCTGAGGACCTAAGAAGGTCCGCGGAACCTCGTAGATAACTTTCCGCCTTGGCCACATCTTCGTAAACCTCATAGAGGTGAGACCTGTATAAGGACGTGATCATCATCCTCGAACTCTAGAGGTCTCCAATTCCTATTAGAACTGTAACTCAAAACAACTTCTTCCACGAGGGTAAGGTTGAACAACTCAAGATTGATCGGTCGCACCCTCCTGTGCATGAGTTTATCCTGTGGTGCCGGGGGATCCCTTTTCTCCGACCAAGGAAAACCCATCCCGACGTCATAGTTAAACCACAACCTTTTTTCCGTATACCGTCAATTTGTGTATGAACTGTGATTGCCCAGTCCATACTCAAACCAACGCCGTAAGGCCTCGACGCTGCTACCAAGATATTCCAAACAAAACTCTCGCCTCGAGGGTCTGACCACACTGTCAGCATAAGTGTGATTATCGAGTCTTCTCCCAAGGTAACCCTAGAGGTGAGGGTCAAGTCTATGGCTTACCCGGAACTCTAGGTCTGGAATATGATTCGTGGATGTAAGGAATGATTTGTATCAATGTCTGTTACTACGATATCAAGTAGTGGACACAGACTATCCTCAAATCATTCTTAGAGCCATCGGGTCACTCTCCCTGACCGCATGCAGCTACCCTCTTCCCCTACCCTCCAGCTCCCTGATCATGGCGGGGACAACTAAGGCGGGTGGTTATAGCATGTTAAAACATACACCACTTCATTCTACTCCCCTAGCACTGCCTCCATGTCTGCTGCTTCGCAGACTCATCTCTCCTTAAATCTTCCACTTCTTGAAACATTTAACATGCCCAAGTCTCTAATACTGGTTCCAGTTTCCTGTTTTTTACAGCATTGTGCAGTCTTCATCTGCTCCTGGATGATCGGCACCTTCTTTGCCTATGATCTGAAAGTGCTGCTAAAATTTCTCCTTTTCCGAAAAGAGAATCTCGGTCTCATCCCCTGGATGAACCACGTTCATTTCCTAATATAGTCAATCTGTACATGAATGATATATTCATGCCATGGAGGACGTCGTAAGGCCTCTACATTACTACCAAGGGATCCAACTGTCACTCTCGCCTCCAAAGGTCGAGTCACATTGTCGGCATTAGTGTGAGGTCACTGGGTCTCCTCCAGTAGAAATATCGAAAGTGAGGGTCAAGTCAGTAGTCTTAACCGGGACCACTCAGTATCAACCAAACAAAAGGACAGGAAAGAAAAGATCACAAAGATAAGTGTCTTTTTATTATTGCATCTCATAGTACAAAGACACGAATAATACAACAACATGGAACTAGAAGTACAAGGGATGTATCCACTAGTTCTGCTCATGTCCACCTGCTCCCGGAGCTATACTGCCTTGTCCACTGCTCGGATGTTGCCCAAGCACTCACTGCTGCTTCTGCCTTGGTGGCTCCTCCAAAGCCTGTGGATTGACTGTGCGAGGAGTCGGTTATACCGCAGAACTTATAACTCTGATATTTTCTTTCTGTGAAGCGATAGTGTTAAGAGTACCGAGTGTGGTTTTCAGTTCAGGGAGTCCAGTCTTGGTACGGGCGACCGACAAAATTCAAGGGAAATTTTTTTTTTCTAAATTTTCTTTGGGATTTTACAAGAATGCAGTTTCTGACGGCGCCTGATTCTGAGGCCCGATGTGCCAGGAATTAATTTCCGAAGTTAGCCTTGTGTATATTCAGTGAACGAACGAGCGGGTTTTTCTAACTTTTGAATCAGTGCTCGGAATCGAATTTTGAGGGCACCGATGGAACCGCAGTGCCGATAATTGGTTAGGAACACCTTTTCCGGAGTTGCGTTTTATCGGGTGTGCTTATTAATTTTTAGGGTTAAGTTAAGAAATAAAATATAGGTGGTGTGACAATTTATTTTATTTTACTAAAAGCGGCTTAACCTATGTTAAGTGGATAAGTTGGGACCCATAATATCCTACCCACTTGGTAGGATATTTGAGAGGTGGGGCCCACACAAGCCCAACTGTTTCTTTCCTTCTATCTAACACACCCACGCCCCCCTTTTTAATGAGGTCAACCGTGCGTTTATTCTGGTTAAGAAACGCCTCATTAAATTAGGCGGTTAAATCGTTACAATTAATTCATTGAATTAATTGTTCGTTTCATTTCTTTTGAAATTGAAACGTGTCATGTGCGTTAATAAAATAAGACAACTCTTATTTTATTTCTGTTGGAACTTGTGGCGTAGAAAGGATTTGGAGGAAATTGTTCTTCTTCGATGAAGAACTCGAAGAATGCGAAGAACACACCGATCTCCGACGAAGAATGCCAAATCCTCAGAAATCAACGACGCTCCTTCCGCGACATTTCTTCCTCGACAATCCTTCTCTTCTGCGACGATCCTCTTCTTCCGTGACGGTTAATTCTGCGACGAACACTCTTTCGTCTACAACGTTGAGGTAGGGAATTATGTTTGAGAATGAATTTATTCCCTTGATTCATTCATTCTAAAGAAAACAAAGAACATGGATCAACTTATTATCTAGTTGATCCGCGAATGTTTTCCTTTCAGCTTGGGAATAATTTGTTTCGGGAAGTTGTGGGGGATTATTTTATTGTTGAACGTGATCTCATCAGTCGCCTTTCTTGGTTTCATTTTGGGCCGCCTGTTATCATACTAACAGGAGGAGGTCGGACCGTACAAACACGGCTGACCCTCCTTCCCCCCTTGTTGTTTGAATTTTTTGCGGCATGAGAAAGGCATCGCGATGCCGTTACACCGCGCGGAAACGAGAAAGAACACGGCAAAGAAGCGCGGCGCCGTCACGCCACGCCGTTGAGGCCAAACGAAACCCCAGGCAGATTCGTGGTCGTGGAGGTGATTTGAAGACTCCGCAGTTTGTTGTCAAAGTTCGGATCAACAGACGATGGTGAGGTGGGCCATGAAGGCATTTTGAAGCTGCCGCAGTAAAGGTCGGGTCCCGGTAAGACGATTGGCGAAAGCGGTGGTCAAAACAGACCACCGGAGCGCGTCCAGTGGTCCGTGGAAGACTCCACCGGCACGCCACGCCGGCACGGCGGCGACGACGGATGGCACCGAACGGCCTCCAGGAGGCGGCGGCACCCGACCCACCGTAGCTGAAGCCGCGGCGGCGGGCGGCTCGTCCCACGGCCGCGCGGGACCAGAGGGACGCGGCATCACGCCGCGGCTGTTGACAGGGAGCGACCCCCGCGCGGGGGCCGCGGTTTCGTCCAGTGGGGCGGTCCCCCCTTGCACGGCTGCATGGCCAGCGGATGCGAGCCAGCGCGCCGGGCCGAGTCGCCCGGCCGGACCGACAGGTCGGGCTGCGCCCAGGCCGGGTCGGACCCGGACCCGGGTCGGGTTGAGGAGGTCCGGGCCGACCCAGGGGGGTTGGTCCAGGTCGGTCCGAGCCGAGACCCTCCATTTTCGAACCTCTTCGGTCATTCTTCCATAACTTAATGTGACAACCGGGTCCTGGGGACAACCCAACCACCCCGCCTTAACATGGTCGTCGGGTCCTGTCCCACCAGGTACCGCAAGTTGCCCCCGTAGACACGTGGGGCCCACCCCAGGGTCCACCCACATGCCCTAACGGGTCATATGACTAATGATTGTCCCCACATTCCAACACTTGTCCTTTCCGGTGTGCTTTTTCCTCACTCACACACACCCTGGAAAAATTCCCCGAAGGTCACCCATCCTGATCACTACTCCAGGCCAAGCATGCTTAACTGTGGAGTTCTAATCAAACAGGCTCCTGAAAAGGAAGGTGCATCTTGTTCACATGAGTCATATATTTTAGCCATTTAACCCTTTATCATTTGTGGATGTTACAGTATTTTTTTTGGTTCCCAAAGAATGTGGACTGTTCGGACCTATTTATCCCTTAGAGGATGGGTGGGCATGATTTTTGAAAATAGAGATGATGGAACAAAATATATGCTTGTGATATGAAGATACCTCATGGATTCCATGTCACATATGTAATGAAGACATGAAATTGATGTATGAGGTTATGTACCTGTTTTGGAACTAGTTTAAATTTTTTTTCCATGATACAATTATTTTTTTACAATATTTGTTAGTAGTTCTTGAAAAAGACTTCATGTGGGTCTGTTCATAGCCCATGAGAGATTTATATGATACTTATTACCATGATAATATTCATAGATGTTGGTTCATGTTTGATATTTATTACAATTACTGTATTATTATTCTTTTAATCGTGATTATTTTCTATGTATGGTTGTATTTTCTACACTATAATGTGTTCTTTTGGTAGTATTGTTCTTTGTTCCCAAAGAAGGTGGACCATCATGACATTTTTTCCCTTAAAGGATGAGTGGGCATGATTATTGAAAATTGTGATGATCTAACTAAGTAAGGGGTATAGATATGATTATATCACATGGATTCCATCTAATACACTTTATTTATATTGAATTCCATGGATCGCGTTTCTTGATACCTTGTGGATAATGAGTATGATCACTCTATACCTAGTGGATGTTGACAAATCACTCACTTGATCCCTATTAGATGACAAGTAGAAAATTCAAACACTATGATAAAATTACACTAAACCCATGGGATTTCAAAAACCATGGGTATAGGGATCATTATAGACTATAAAACCAAAACATTGGTAAAATGTGGGAATATATTGGAAATGTTCACATATTCCCACAGTTTTGAAAAACTGTGGGTATAGGTTTTTTCTGGAGACATATACCCATTTTTATCCCAAACAATGTGGTATTGATCAAATCTATACCCTTAGTTTTCCAAAATACCATGGGTATAGGATTTGTTTTAATTCTTATACCGATGTTTCCCAAAAACATTGGGTATAGTTCTTGCCTATAGCCACAGTTTTAGGAAACAATTGTTATATATTTCCCACATGAGCAAAAAGAAAAAAATTAATGGGAAAAACAATTTCCACAGTTCTCTAACTATAGCCAAATTTTTTATAAATATATTTTTAAATATATTTATATATACTAATAACTCACTGTGGTGCAATGGTTAGGTTTCTGGATTGTATAAAGGTGGTCCAGGGATCTAAACTGATGGAAGAAAATTTCTTAATTCATATTCACATGGTTTCAAAATCGTGGGTATATGGTTATTGACATAGTTGAATAAAACTATTCCCATGATTCAAAACCATGTGTATAACATTTTAAAATCTGGGATACAGATATGTGATATATTGACGGATTATGCTCCCATGGCTCTCAGAACCATTGTTATATCCTACAACCAAAATTTTATGGTCTATACCCACAATTCCAAACCATGGGTATAGGGTCATTTTCTAGTGGTGACATGATGTGGAGTATCATGATTACTGGACTCATGGATTGTTCATTATTACTTCAAATTTATTAAAATTAATTTATATGGGGATCTCAAAACATTTTGGTTTAGGCTTGTAGTAGAATAGTTAGAACAAAAGTGATAAGGTTAATATTGTTCATTTCTTGCACATTTATTGTTTTTTGGGAATAAACATATTTTACAAGATCTTTTTAGTCAATGATGGATTTTTGGTGTCCTACTAGTTTTTATAACTCACACCATTCAATGTAATCCTAATGTATGTGTGGAAATAATGTATAGGGATCTGAGTAGGGGAAAGGGGCATGTTGATGATGGATGAGTAGTAGAGAATAGAGATGGTGGAAGGCAAGGATAGACTCTGGTGGACTCAATTGATTATTTATTTATTTATCTATTTAAAATTTACTCTAGATTGTATTTTTGATTATGGATCACAGTTATTTCTTTATTATGTAAAATATTTTCCATCAAATTTTCGAAGGCTGATCTAGTTAATTTTTTTATGTTATACTACTATTTTTTCAATTACATGATACTAATGGTATAATCTCCCCACTGACTATAATATAAACTCACAGGTAGTCGATTGAATTTTTAGTATCAAGAGGCATGAATGAGGTCATGTGTCACTCGAATTCATACATAGTGGTTCTGATCAAGGTGTTATAAAATTGTATCAAAGGTTCTAATTTCTTCTTTTCATTTTTTCCGGCCTGGTGCATGTTATAAAGGATATTGATAGGTGGTACTTGGGTATTGGAATTTCAATTTTCCATGAATAATCATGTGTAAAGGGCATAAAAGTTACTATTAATGGGATATTTAATACTATTTTGTGACATTGTGTGTCCATTTATGAATAATGTTTAGGAATATATGTTCATTGTAATATAGATACCAATTTCGGTGTTGTATAGTCTTTCTTTACCAAAAATTAAGTAAATTGTGTTCTCTATTTAGGATAGATTCTCTATTGTGTGATATATCTATTTTTCATTTATATTATAATATATCACTTTTGGAAATTGTTATTTTAATTGAACATGTTCTTTTGATTTTTTAAATATATAAAGAATATAACTTATTTGGTAGCACAAAACTATGATACGTTTTTGGAGTGTTATACTATAGGTGATGGTTATATTCCTATGAGAAACTTATGTAATCATATAAACTAATTAGTGTTTATCGTAACTACTCTATTCTACCAATGTGTTTCCATAAAGTAGTATAAGATGGCACCTTGATATAGTCTTATGGTAATACATGGGTTGTAGGCCAAAATAATCCCTTAAGAGAGAATATTTCTACTCTACCACCGAATGTATATGTTAATGTGGCTGGGAATGATCCTCCACCATATCAATGATATAGGCAGTAGGGTCACTTATTTTAGAATTCTTATTCATAGTTCTTTTCATAGAATTATATGTTCACCACTTTTAATGAATATTCAATGAATTTAAAATCCTTCATTCTTTATTCATCTAAGGCTCTATAGACCCTTAGTATGCTAAGGAATAATTTAGAATAATTTTGGGAAGCATTAACTTATTAAATAATCAATTGGAATTGTAGGTTAATGTTACATCATTCTTAGTATTGATGTTACTCAATCCATTATATATTTATAATTTTTTGTAGACTCAAATTACCAATAAATTTATCCTCTGAATTTCCATCCCTTGATATACCATTGGGAATGAAAAGGGACTATATTCAAAAATTACTAAAGTTTCCTATAATCATCATCAGTAATTGACATCTATAGTAATCTATGATACTAGGGATGATGTTATTCAATGTCATTCTATATATGGAATAGTTGGACAGATTTTGAATATTATATTTTCTTTTATCATTGATGAGTACCATTCACTTCAGTAAAGGGAGAGATATACATGATGACAAAAATAATTTTAATTGGGATACTTAGAGTTAGTCTCAACCCGTGTTAGCTTGAGATGATCACAATGTACATTCTAGGCATTTCTATTTCGAAAAGACTAGTGGAATCCCCCTAAAAATTTCCTCATATCAAATATCTATATTAAGTAATCTTTCAAGATGAATTTATAGTAATTCCTCTTGATAGATGCGTTAAATTTGAGACAGACCACCTATCAGGTGTACAGCCCATATTGATACCCCCTTATCATATAGTTCAATAAAACATGAAAAAGATCTAGGTACACCTTGAATACATATAGAAGAAGGGATTTATTTTGATGATTGTATCCCTAGGTGGTGAACCTATGATCTCTTCCAAGATAGAAAATTATATTATCTAACTATTAATTGATTACATGAAGTATAACGTGGTGATGGTCGAGAACATATATCTTTTCCCCATGATTTATGATCTCTTTTATATGTTAATGGGATCCCAATGGCTCTCTAAAATTAATATTCAATTAGGATACAACCTGTTGTGGGTTAGAGTATGATTCATTCTAAAGATAGAGTTTTAGAGTAGGTGTGATCTATATAAGAACATGATGATGTAATTTGGATTGATGAATGCACTGGTAATTTTCATTGATTTCATAATCAAGACCTTTAACCCCTATTTAGACTCATTTATCAGAGTGTTAAATACTAATCTAGTCACCAACACCAATGTTGATTGATGTACACCTTTAGATAGTTCTGTGTATACATTAAGCACACCATTTTTATGCTAATAATTTGAATTGTATCTTTTGGATTCATGAGGTGATGTTCATGGTGGATTTGAGGTAAGGGAATGGTTTATATGTAGACCCATAGAATGTAGAGGTAGTTATTTCTTGTACATTTCCTCAAAACATTATCGAGATAGAGAAACTTCATGGATTAGTGCGATATTATCAAAAAACATTCAATTACTTATCCCAATTATCATCACATATGACTATGGTAGTTAAAAAATTACTAAATTTCATGTGGTGGGACCATTATAAATAGATGTTTCTTGAACTAAATATGAGTTATACTATAGATTTGACACCGATAATTCCTAATCATTGGATAAGATTTGTTGTATACTATGATTCTTCATTATTTTATTTAGGAGTGGTACTTATATAGAGGGAGAAAGTAGTCTCTTATGGGTCATGTCAGCTACAATCCAATGATCATAACTTCAATACTCATGAATTAAATTTTTCATCCTTTATACATGCTATAAAGTTTGAGGGACCCTATATCTTATACCTGAGGTATGTTCTCAACACAACCATAATAGGGTCAATTGCATCTTCACAGATTGGAACATAATCATATGTTAGTGGAATCAGTTAGTATATCAATAGATATTTTTCATTAAGATACTGTATAGAACTATGAAAGGAAACTTTATAAAAAACAATTGTCGTATTATGATGTATGTTGAATAGGATATTTATGTGTGGACTTCAAAGGTGTAGGGGACCATTATGAGTTTATTGGTGTAATGGATTATGGATGATTCTAAGGATCAAGGATCAATGATTCTGTTCCATTGGTGGTCACATATTCTATACTATATTGGAAGAATGAATGATAGAAGTCAATCCTATGGTGTGTTGTGATGCAGGAATATCTAGATAGAGGTTATCTAATACTTGGGTAATCATTAGATGATAATGATGTGATCCTTGTGCTTGGAAGAGTTGAAATCCTTTATTCTATCAGAGTTTATATATCAAGGTACTTCAATACTTCTATAAGGTTGGTATATACTAGTGAAAAAATTGAAGGTGATAGTACTGGTGGACAATAATGAAGAGATACATTTTGGGTTTTTAATTGATAATTTACCTCAATAGGGTAAAAACCAACCACTAATGACACGGTTGTTTACACCATCCTCTACCTATAACTATGTGTAATTGGTAGGATGTCTTGATGGACTTGTTTATGTGGTTACTCATGACCCCAAGGAGTCATGAAATTGTCTGTGTGATTGTCAAATGATTGAAAAGGGTTAGTCAATTACTATTTATCCAAGAGACTCATTTAGTGGATGATATGGTACAGATATATGTATATAAGATTGTGAGTTCACATTGAGTTACCTTTATCATTTTGTTGGACAATGATTCATGCTCCACACCTATGTTTTCGAAGGTCTTGTAGAAATCATTAGGGGCATAACTGTTATTGAGAACAATCTTCCTTCCTAAAGAAGATAGATATTCAAAGAAGAAAATTTAAATATTAGAAGATATTATTCGATCTTATGTCGTATACTTTATTATATCTTCTCATTATCATGTATCCATACTTTAGTTTCCATAAAACAATAATTAACAATAATATATTCCAATGTCACATTACGAGGCTCTTTATGGGTGGTTGTGTCTTTCACTAATTTGTAAGAATGAGGATAGTGATTCAGTTGTTTTGGGTCTATTTTTGATCAAGAGGTCTCTAAGAGAGTTAAAACGATTCTGAAGATGTTGATCAATAATCACATTTAGTAGATATCATATGATAACCATTGGAATATTCCTTGGTTGTTCACTATGGGTGATCTGGTTTTCATGAAAGATACTCCTCAGTTTTTCAACCGACATCTTAGGAATCATGTCAAGCTAGCCAGACATAATGTTTGAACCTTAAGGATCTCTACGAGGATTGGGATAGTGGCATATCATCTGGATATTTTATATCACTACCAAGGTATAAAAAATGTGTTTCCTCTATCATAGCTCTAGTGGTACATGGTGGATCTTGTTCATGTCATTCAATACGAGGATGTTGAGTTTGATACTAATCGATATTATATGTTAATTTTGGTGTGGATTGTAGAACAGATAAATAAATCCATATATGTCATGAAATAACAACTTTTTGAGATTTTTAGTAGCATGGATAGATCCAGGAGAACACATTGGATCGTGAGTTTGACGATTGAGCTTAGTGGTTTGATTTTTTCGAACCTATCCACTGGAGACACTTCATGAGGATGAGAACTAATTTGAGGGAAATAATTCTTATATTATTAATTTTTATTTGTTCCTTAAACCCTATCATATTTTTAATTTTTGTTTATTTTTAGATGAAAATCAATTTTCTCACGAAAAAAATTGTATACATGATTTTATGTTGTTATGTAAGGTTAAAATGGGGTTTTCAGATTCCATATTGAGGTAATGGCCATTTATAAGGGTTATATAAGGGTTAGATATATTGGGTAAGGGTTTATTCTATGCTCCCAACATTGCATATGGGTAAAAGAAGTTGTCTAAGGTATTGATTGTTTTTGTATGGGTCATACCATTATTATGTAAGGGTAAATTTATTATATGAGGATATTTCATATGGTTGTGAGCACACTGTGTAAGGGTTACCCACTCATTTAAGGGTGATATATAAGGGTACAAACACATTGCATAAGGGTAACTTGCTATCATATGGTTGTTGTGTAATTGTATTCCATGCATAGCATAAAGGTAACCTAAATTTTATAAAGGTCGGTTTATGGTGATTGGAGTTACATATGGGTAATAAAGTAGTTTTAAAGCCTATGTTAGGGAATATATTGATGTCTAAGTGTATAAACACTTTACCAATACATAGTGAAAATTCCATAAATAAGGTTAAATGTGTTTAAACAATTATCTTCATATTTACACTTTTCTAACATATAAATTATTTTTAGACATGTTTAAATTTTAACATCATGGGATTTTATTATTTTGTCTAATTCAAGGATTGTAACCCATTTAATAAAAATTATAATCACTCTATATTCAAGATATTATTGAAAGGATAATTAAATCTTAAATTTAAATTGGACATTACACCACTGTAAACCATAATGTGAATATATATTTTAAAATATTTGAACCCTCTCTCCATTTAGTTTTTGATATCCTTCCACATCGGAGTGATTTAGAAATTCCTCTAAATTAGATCTATGTGGTCCTCCTTGATCAAATAGAGTAACTTCTTAATGTTTCTAGTGGGTCAAAACCCTTTTCCTCTCCAATTTCTCATGTGTAGATATTGGAAGAGATAAATTCCTTATAGGTTTTTATATTTTCTTACCTAATTCATCTATGAAATTTTGGAATTAATTACTCTTGATGAATTTAGGAAAATTAAGCTTTAATCATGCCTAAATTATGAAATTATAAAAAAACAAATAATTATTATCATGGATTATCAAAGATAATAAATGAATTACTATCCTGAAATATAAAACAATAATTATAAATGCTTTCCACATTCATATTATTCAATAGAGATAGAGTGTTTTTACATAAGGTTTTACTACTATTATTTGAGGATTAAATTTCTATCACATCTATCATAATATTTTGATATTTCAAAAATTACCCAATATATAGAAATTTTCATAGAATGTGCTATTTTATTTCATATGGAAATAGAATAGTTATATTTTTTACAAATATTGTTTGAAAAACATTGATCATTGATATATTGATTACTATGATAATAAGTCCTAGGAGGAGTTGTTTTTGGTTGTTGAGGTTTCTACTCCTACAATCAAACTATACTGGGTGGTTTCTCATTTACATTTACATGCATTGAGGTGGTAATATCTTTAACATTCAAGGGTTATAATTTAAAATAGTCACCATCATTCAATTCTTATGTTAGTATACTAGTTGTCACTTATTGATTATGATTGTATGTGGGTGTGGGTGTGTGTTATGTGAGAACCTTATATAAAACCTGATTCCTTCAGAAAATTCGTAACATGGTATTAATGTTTGATATTGATAACAAGTATTGTACATTTCTAATATCAATAAAGATGATTTAATGTGTTTTATTATATATTATACCACGTTATGTGTTATTTTGGAGGTTTTTTTCTTAGTGGATTCCATGGACCATTTCATATGGTGGAAAACATATTCTGAGTGTGATCACACAATTCATAGTGTATTGTGATAACATGACTCACTTGATTTCTATTGGGTGTTGAGTAGTATTTTCCTATGATATAGGGAAGTGTTATTTCTATCCTAATGAGTTGTTATTGATTACTTTTTATTTCTTGAAATTAATTTTGGAATGGAGTTGAAGCAGGTATAGTTGGGGATTTTGGTGATTTGGTTAGAACATGGTTTCCATGTTTTGGATAATTCTTTTCTTGTGCACTTATATTTTATTTTTGGAATATTCTTTTTATACATGATCACTTCAGTTGAGGATTCCTTTTTGTTGGAATTCTAGGATTTATTACTCAAGCCCTGCATAGATATCATGGTGTTCATGCCAGTATAATGTATAGAGACCTGAATAAGGAAAGGGGAACATAACTAATAGCTTAGTAGTGGAGCGTTGATCTGGTGGTGATCCTGGACCAACCTTTGGAGAGTGCAATTTATTTAATTATTTATATACAACAATTATACTATAGATTGTCTTTACAACATATGATAATAATTTTTATTTATAAAAATTCATGTATATATTTATTAATATTATATATTTATTTCATCTTATTTATTAATTTGTTTTATTGGTATTTTTATTTTGACATGATATTGTGGGTGTAGTATCTTATATGATGGAATAAGACCCTCACATATATTTTATGTCCTTTTATATTGAGATTCATGTATAATGTAATGGTTTACTCTTATTTATAACTTATGGTTTAGTTCATGGTGTTAAATCAAATTTTCTTCTAAAATATCTACTTAGACTAATTCATTTCCCACAATATTGTCAAAAAAAATTTAAACAGGTTTTTTAACATATTTTCAATTTTTTTAAAAACCATTAATTAATTGGAAATATAATTTCATGAAATAAATTTTTCCTTAAAAAAATAGCCATCTGATGAAAATAATAATCATACATACCATATTGCATGAAATCTAACTAGTGGTATTAACCTTTATTGTTGTGGGTCGGTGGAGCCAATAAAAATTTGAATTTTATAAAACTGGTGTATAGTTTTGAAATTCTAGATTGAGTTTTTCTTATTTTATCCTTAGTTTTCATAGTGGGGGTGTTTTACAAAGGTATGGAAGTATTAGTTGAAACATTTTATTCTTTTCAATAATTGGTCATATTGGTAAACTATAGGAAAAACTCAAGTTACCACCTAATAAACAATGAGGAAGCACTAGCTACAAGTGGAATTAGAAGGCGATAGTAATCCTAGAGGATCCACCATATGGATAGTGAACCCCCACCTATAATCCAGTAGTATATATAGTATTATAAAAAGTAATTTTTAGTAAAAAAATATACAATCCTATTATAATACTCCATATCATTTTATTCCTTGGAAAGACCCCCAATGTTCTCTAACACACATTCCTCTCCCTCTCCCATTTACTTCCAAGCCTCTTAATATTCTATATATCACCGAATTGATGATTCCATAGAGATAATGTATTCTTATTAGAATGGATAAGTTATTTAATAAAATTTCATTAACTATTATTGTTATCAATCTAGTTCTTATGTGGGGATAAAAAAATAACGAATTCTCATCTCATTTTCAGAATTTAGATGACTGTGGAAAAATTAATTAATGATATTGAATGTGGTAAGGCCAATAAATATATGGTATGTGGATCATTATTTATCAAACAATATATCACATATAGTTTAAATTAATTAGGGGAAAAGGATGGTCTATAATGGGAATTGAAAGGGGTATTTAGTGCATAATCCATTCAATTGTTGGTTTAGTATAGAACACTATATGTAGTTTGGTAAATAATGACCTAAACATGGTTTCAAAACATGGGGGTTTCCCCTAAAAGGGAGTATTGTGATTTTTTTTATTCTCTTGAACATGATCTTCCTATATAATATTGATTTGTTAACGATATGGGGTTAATTTTTGATTAATCCTATAGGATACTATACAATGGTGTTCCCACAAACTAACTTAGGTTAACCTAACATGTCACCCAATTTGGATCTATACAATGATGGAAGCATGCTTCCAATCACCATGGATTGGAAAAATGTACCTGGGTATCAACGTATGGTATTGTGGGAATGATTTCCCCATGAAATCATAACACAACATCTCATAAGTATAATTAGATAATGATAAACAAAAATATTACGTTGAAGAAGAATATGAAAATAACCATGATACATAACAAATAAAATAATGATGTTTTATGTAACGAATAATACAAATACATGAACAATACAATGTTCGCATGTGACTTACATAGCATCATATCATCCCATTATGAAGAGACATCGACAATTTGAATTCATCAAGCTACATAACACAATTATATATACCAGAAATCTATAAATCAAACTTTTCAAAAGTCCAAAATCATATTCAAGGAGGGAGTAAAATTACCTATAAGATAAATTGAGGAATAGATACAATGTATATCAACATGGAATCATTTTATTTTATTTTTATAGAAAAAATATGTTTTATAAATAATTTCATCTGAACCAATTTCTCCAAAAACATCATATTGTTTCCTTTAAATAATGTTTTATTCAAATAAACCATGAATGTGTAAAAAACATGAAATATTAATAGATGGAAATAATCAAAACCATCCATGGATACTCATAAGGTAAAAATATGTGAAATAAAATCCTAGAGAATAACAATAATGAATAAAACCGAGAACCAATGGGCTATAGTCTATATAGAATATATAACTATGACACAAAAGTAACACTAGTTGTTATAATTTGAATCATATTGATACTAAGTCCAGAATATATATATTAGTATCACAACCATAACCACTATTGGTGACACACTCACTGGGGTTTTTATATGTCCATAACTCTACCCACCCAAGGATCCTGTGTACTTTTTTTAAAACAATAAAGTCAATCATCCCCAAAATTTTACAGAACATTTCTACGAGATAATAATTATTTCTCCCAGGCTTGAAACCCCATTTTATATTCATCATAGATACATTTCCTCATACATATTAAGTGTGTAATAAATTATTTAAAAAATCCCCTCTAATACCACTTTCAACAATAAAAAATAATAAATTTTACAAAACAACCTCATATATATCCAATAAAACATTTTCATACGACAAAATAAAGGAAAACACAATGAAAAAAAGGAATTCTAAGAGAATGAACCATTGTATAGAGAATCATACATCTCCAATTGGGGAAAGTTGGCTATCTTTGAAAACAGTTATTGGAAACAAGGTGATCTTGTTCATAAATGTATAGATACAAAACAAACCTCGCCAATTACCCAAAACCCCTAGTAGATAAGACCATCACATTCCTTATGAGGTTTAATAATTGAAGGATAAGAGATATCAATGAGAATCCTAGATTTAGGAGAAGAAATATAGTGGAAATAAAATCATACCATAAAGATCTCCACCAAGAACATAGATGAATTTATATGAGACCAATGGAAAATCCTCTTAAAATATCAAGGAAAATTAGGTTCTACCTAATAAATGTTTATGGGGTATTTGGGTCAAAAAAATCACAGTTTTTGTAATTAATTTCCTTATTTATTAAACTTATATGGGTTTCATGAATAGGCCATTCATTTATTCAAATTTTGTGGTAACAGTGAATTTATTACTATCCCTTGAACACTAATACACATTGTTACCTTAGAATAGGCAAATGTTTAGAAAAAAATTTCATAATTTTTTCAACCACCATTAGACTCCAAAAAAACCTTATCTATGTGATACATATATTTCTTTATTATTTATGAAAATTGTTCCTAAACCATAATAAATGATATTGGAACCAACATATCCATATCAAATGGTTTCGTCATGGTTAACAATATCTATTTTTAAATAGTTTTCCTATTATTGTTCTCTAAAAAAATACCACATATCAACACATGTTTCATGAAAAAATTTTGAAACACAAGTGACAGGAAACAATCACAAAATAAAATATAAATGTGTCCCATAGGGTTTCATAGTTCTTCCCACCAATCCACTTTTTGTCCCAATAAATTATTCAATATTATGAACATGCAAAGATATCAAGACACTACTTCACTATGAGTACTTCATGATCCCCTGCCCTGTGGCGATCCCATATGCACTAAAATAGTACATAGACTAAGGGGATTGTTTTACCATGAATCCCCTTGTTCTAGTTATCCATAATATGAACTCATTTTTAAACTAATGTGGTTTTAGGATTAAGATCATCATATTCCCATTTTGTCAACTAGGAAACTTTTGGTTGATACCTCCTCAAATGTGAAAAATAAATAATGCCATGAATTGAAATCATGTGAGATTGGAATTCAAATCCCTATTCGATCTTTCTAATATGTTTGATGGTCTTGAAATGGAAAATAGAAATTCATTCTATATTACCTAGTCTGCTAAAATAGTGATGTCCCAAATATGGTGAACACTTTTGAAAAAAATGAAAACCTACTAAAAATAAAATGAGAGATAACTAAAACCCCTATATGATTTATGGATACTCTAAGATATTTGTAACCTCTCATAGATTAACTATACCTTCTTCATCGTCCCTTGGACGAGACACTTCCAAAAAAATAAAACTATCTCAATCTTCCCAAAACAAAGAAGATTCACAAGGATTATCATACAAATAATCAAATGGATCCATTCTACTGAAATCCTGATAAATATTTTTAAATGGTTACTTAACTATGTGTATATGTATTTATCATGACCAAAAAATACAATCATTCATGCTTGAAGAATATCCTCATGAATTTAATAGTATTTCTTAATCAATCCATTTATATGAGGATGATTTTCCATGATTAACATCAATTATGTTAAAAAATTATTATAAAACCTTCCATAAATATGATGTGAATCATGGATATCTATTAGAAAAAATAGATGACGGTACTCCATAGAGTTTCATGATCACTCAAACTTACAGGTTCCAAATATCTTATTTATTATTCATCTCCATAATAAGAATGAAATGATCCATTTTCATGATTCAATAATTAATAACCCAAATTTACTTATTTCCTCTATGATTATATGGTAAACTGACTACAATTCCTATTGATATCTTATCCCATCCCCAAATATGAATGGGAAAAGGATGAAATATTTCAACAAGGGTCTAGTTCTATTCATTAATCTCCTAACATGTAATGAATCATAATGTGAAGTCTATAATTAACCTCCCCATACATGGACACTAATACTAATGTCTCAAATCATGATACTGTATATTATTACAAGGGTGTAATGACTTAATCAGCCGATTTACACTACGTATATACTCCTTCCATAGAGTTATCATATTGAAAAATATACCTTATATGCACAAGAAACAATAATTATATTGAGATGAATCACCCAAGGACTTCCCTCTATAAAGGATGTTAATTAAAATATGGAAATTTGAGTTTAGTTCTTGTCCAAGATGAATCAAATTATCATTTCAAGAATTTGTTTTCAGATAAGCTAAGCACACCATCTAATCAATTTCATCCATTTCCAAGCGTATCCCAACATCATAATCATTAAATAACATTATTATATTAATTCATTTAGGTATTTAGTCTATAACTTCTTACTCAATGAATTAGTGACCACATTCCCTTTTCTAGTTTCATATAAAATATTGAATTCAAAACTCTAAAGACACTCATCCCAAGGTCTCTTTCATTGGATCATAACTCTTGGGGGAAAATATACAAATCCAATCTTCTAATAGATATTGGATTCATGTATTGAAATCATGATTCAGTATTTCTAATTCTAGATCATGTTTAGTATAATTCTTCTCATAGGGGAACTTTTGTTGAGATCTGTAACACTCCATATATTTCCCTTGAAATTTAAAACATTATAATATATCATTAAAATAATCTTCATAAATTTTATAACCAAAAACCAATTATAGAAGAATCAAAATTGGAGCTAAATTCAAACTAAACTTTAGTTCAATAAATAATCCATGACACATATCATTCCATTCTAAATTAACACCCTTATAGATCATCATAGTAATGGGATATTAAAAATTAGATAAATCCTAAGAATTTTATTTATAACTATGAAAACCAATGAATCTCTAAATCTAAAGCACATTTCAAGGTTTCTCTCAAGACATCACTACCTGAATCTTTATAAGATTCACTAAGATTCCTCTCTTAGAAATAACATGGCTTCGAAACATCACTACTTGGATCCCTAACAATAATATAGAGTGATTATATACATAAAATTTTAATTTTCAGTTATGGGATTAATATCTAGATAATCCCTATTTAATTCCTTCTTCTGGGAATGTTCCAAAATATCAACTACAAAAACAACCCCAAAGAATTCCATGAAGTTATGAATGATCATATTCATCAACATTGTGGTTTGATTGGGATTGGTGATGCGCCCGTAAGGGGCACTGTGAGCTAGGTTAACCCTCGTCGCCGCCTCCTTCATCTTCTATATCGGCGCGACCCTCATTCGTTCTCGGCAAGGTTGTGGCGGTGGAATTCAGTTGCAACGGCGTCGGTGACTTCGTGGTCTCGGTTTCATCGGTGATTTACATCGTGGTTGGACACTCTCATGGCGGCGCGATTTTGGCCGCGGTCGAGATCCAGCTTCTGCGGCTTTAGTTTCGCTGCCTCACCCCTGGTGTGTGAGGTGGAAAGTTGCAACGTTCTTCGTAAGTGATTCGGACGGTGGCGACGGGATCTGGTTTTTCACCGTCTACCTCCCAGCAGAATGGTGATGTTTCTCTGATATTTGTTTTTCTTTTTCGCAGTGTTTCTTATTTTGGAGTCGTTTCGGTTCATGGAGCTTTGTTCGTGCATCGACACTCAGGCTTTGGTTTGGTCTTCTATTGGATTCGTGTTTGTTTGAGGTTTTTCTACTGGATGGGCAATTAATTCCTTGGTATTGCGAAGGGCATATGGTTCTGTTGCGTGTGCCGGCAGTGGCCAGTTTAAAGGCTGGGTTATGATTTTTTGGATGTATGGTTCATGAATTTTGATTCCTGTTGCGTTGTCTGAGGTTTTATCAACACGAAGCAGTGGAAACGGTGGTTGTGCTGGTTGAATTTGAACTGGTGGTAATTTTTGACTGTGATGAACTCTGGAATTTTCGATGTGTAACCGTTGTAGCACCGGTGTGAGGTTTGAAATTGTTAGGTCTCGCTGCTGTGGCCTTGATTAATGGTACATTGCATTCTGTTTACTTGCAAGGGATTGACCCGGATGAGGTTTAGAGCTTGGAGCGTTCTCCTTCTAATCGTTATTTGGATTTGGAAGATCGATAGGGTATGGCGTTTGCCATTGGTACCGGGCCCGTACATTCTTGCATAGGACAGCTAGCCGAGCAGCGACGAGAAGATGAACGTTGATTATATTGTTTATCTGCTAGGGTGGGGCTTTTCCTTTCTCTTGAATTGAAGTGTATTGGTCTTGATGGTCCTGGCCCATAGAGGCATGGTTGTTCATGAAGTCTTTGATGTCTTTATGGTTTTCCACTTTTTCCTCAAAAGTGCTTTTGAAATAAAAATTTAATTTTCAGTCAGTCATATTCATCAACACCATAAACACAATTAGAGTTATATATATAACACCCTGATATTTTAAAAGAGGAATATCATGTTAGATAGAGTGTATGACATGAAACACCAAGATCAGATTAGAATATAAAAACTTTATTTTTTTTGAAATATTAATTTTTATATTAATTCAATCACTTTGATATATTGTGATGAATAAAACGGCAGGTTTTAATGAATCAAGATTCTCAATTATAATATTATTCAAACATTACCATTATAAACATCCCATTAAATTAGTTGATATAAATAGTACTAAAACATTATGAAAATTAATTAGTTTTCATATATATAAAAACTGATTGTTTAAAAATTTATTATAAATGAAAATAAAAATCATTTTAAATAAGAAGATTTTTTTCTGAAAAACAATATTTTTCTAAAATTTTGAATATTATCACTTATCAAAGATATTTTTAAATTAATATCTACAAATTTTATAGAATATATTTGAAAAATAAAAATTATTTTTGAGGTCTACATGTCAAAAATATCTTTAGGTATTAGTTTTGAATTTTCGAAAAAGGTTAATTCTTTTTATGAATATTGAAAATAATGATTTTTATTGATACCATCATTTTGATTATAATTACCAAAAAAGATAAATTATATTATAATTTCATTAAATTTAAATTAGTTCCAATATATTAAATTTTAACTAATTTAGATCAAATTTATAAATTTAATATTGAATTTTGATATTAGAACATCATATACATAAGATAGTTTTCTCATTGGAAAATTCCTCTTTTGTTGCATATGTGGAATAATTTTAATTTAAATTCTAACATATCTATGAATTTAATATTGAAAATTGGATTATATATTTTTATTTATAATAAATTTCTTATATAATATTTCCTAATAAAATTTTAATCCTAATTAATATTTAATGTTGTAAAAATTAATTATAGTGATTATGGTGAAAATGGGTTTATTGAGGGTTAGAATAAGAAGATAATTGTTAAAAATGACCTAAAACTATTATAACACACATTATTTGGCCATATTAAAAAATATAAACCATTCTATTATTGAATATTAATTTTTAGAGGGATTTTGAATAACAAAAATGTGGGTATCATTTTATCTTTTCAAAATATTTATGCATGTCCTCTCCCCCACTTATAAATAGATACCCACTCTCCTACTGACATCATGCTTCCAAAACCGTTTGGATCAGAAAATAACAACCCAAATATTTTCCATACACCACTTCAAATATCCTAGAGGCTTAAATTTTATTATTAATCCTATATATGAAGGCATTACGTATAAACCTAAAGAGGCTCTATAGAGAACAACTAAAATTCTTAAATGTGCATATTTGTTTTATTACTTATTAAACCTCCTGAAAAACATATTATACTCGGGTAACAAAATAAAATATTTATACACTCTATACTTATATGTTATTTTGTTAATTTCATAACTCATATCCATCTCCAATTCCATCAAATTGGAATCAAACTCAATGATCTTGTATGCGGTGGACTGCCGTCATGTGATCCAATGTAATTAATTTTTCATGAAAACATTTAGCGGCTGGATATAATATTGGGATAAAATATTTTAGATAGAATTAATGAAGTTATTATAATTATTTAACTACAATATCACATATTACCTCTTACATTCCATTAATTGGGGGTATGATAACAACACTCGTGTGTAGGATGGATTGTAACCTTGCAAAGCGATGTGAATCATTTTCACATAAGATTTTCATGGAAGGAAGTAAGAAGAAATTTAATTAATATATGTTATTTTTATTCCATAAAAATACATATATAAATATAATTTTACAAAATAAATATTACCTTCATATTGGTTGGAAAATAATAGTGTCTATCAGGTATACATGTAGACTACCACCTCAACGTAGTAATGTGAAATGTTTTTCATTTTATTTTATACAGATATTAAAAATTATAAATTTTATTAACATAAAAAAATATATCATAATAATGATTCATTGATGTTAAGTTAACGTATATTTTCATTTCATTCAAACAGTCTTGAAAAATGGAAACAACATTATTGTGTATGTAAGACCGACCATTTCCATTAATGTTTTAATCCATTCTCTATCTATTACTTCAATAGATTTCTATAAATACTTATATAATTAATATATATGATATTAAAATTATAGTAAAAAATTAGAATATATAACCATGATAAATATAAAAGGAAAGAAGTTAATAAATCATAACATCAATGAAAAATGAAGTAATTATCACATGAAATATTGATTTTAAAAAATAATTAATAATAAAAGAGTGATAAAATTATATAGATAAATAATATTTGATATTATATATATTAGAATTTTTCATTAATTTATATATAATAAACATATATGTATTATATAGTAGTTCAGAACATGTAGGTTTAGAATTGATCCTAAGGATATAGTTCCTTGTCTCAAATGTACTTTCGGGAGACATATGTCGTACTCACAACTTATTCATCTGTAAATTTTATACAGTGCCCCTTTTTAAATGTTTATTCAAGAAAATATCTATCTTAATTGTATTTAATTTTTTTGAATTTATTTCTATCATGAGTCTTATGATTCAAACATTACCAATGTGATATACATATATTTCACAATCTCATCATTATTTGATATTCTTTATTATTAAGTCCCCCATGGTTGAATTATTTGATATTTATATATTAATTATAATATATTTTCTTTATACTATATTCAATAACAATTAAGGAAATTTTACCAATTTTCATCTCTTTGGTACTTAAATTAATAGAGAATTTTTTTTAATAAAATATAACATTATTTCTCTCTTTGGTCCGAAATAATTTTTCACACAAATCTATGTTTTCTGAAAACATTTTTATAATATTTTTTATCATTACCCAAATGATATTTTAAATAATTTTTTTCAATGATTTAATTTTAATAATAAATTAAATTAATGTTCATGACCTTTTCCCGATAAGGCATGTTTTGATTTTATCAAAAATGTCAAATGAGTGTTTTTTAATATATACGACATGTATAGAATTTTCCACCATCATAACTATTCATTTTTTAAAATATTATTTTTCATGTAAAAAATGTTTTTTAAAGTATAAATATTTTTTTTTTGAATTTTTTGTTTTAATTGGATATTTTAAAAATGAAAATGATATTTTTCACATGGACATATCTAATTATATTTTTCTGGTATTTGTATTAATCAATGGAAAAACCTACATTTTATATTATGGTCCTATGGGAATACATTGTAATGATACCATCCTTATATTTTATCTTGATTTATTTATAATCAGTTTACTGAGATATAATATTTTGATACAATTCAGTATATTAATCAAATTGGTTTATGATTATGTTTATTTATTAGGGAATGTATTAACATTTTGTATGATTGTTTTTGAAATAAGAATTATTATGATGACTATATTCCAACCCATTCATATAATGAGTTCATTAGACATTTTAAGTGATGTTTTGGGCATACTATATCCCCTTGATGCATCGATATGTCTCATGAGACAAACTAGAATGGATTTTTTGTTGGGGCCTTAGCCATTAATATAAGATGTGTTGGAAATAGTCCTTGATGGTAGGGTTATTATGTCAGACATAATGAATTCTCTTATTATGAGATTAGTTATTAATATTTATTTTAACATTCTACATTATATAATATCCAAGGATAACATCCATTCATAAGTGGTTATTTATATTTCACTGTTTTATCATCATTCTTTCAAAACATATTTGGCATATGTTATTTTATAAATGGAATGCATTTCAATCATTTACCTTTCCACATTGATTATTCATATTTATTCATGATATCTTCCATATTATGGATACCCTTTCCGAACATCCATGATCACCCCTTCCTAGATTTTCATTCCCTATGATTTTAACATGTGTATTATGATTGATAAGAAGGGTTATCTTATAATAAATAATGATTCAATCATTGAAAATATGATCTTATATTTTATCTTTTCAATAATAATTTGAGATTCAATTAGGTATGATGTTTACAAAAAATAATAAACTCTATTATCCTTATATATTTGATTTGAATTATTATATGCTAATTGAATAATGTAACTACCTACTCTAGGATACTATGGTCAGGGTACTTGTATTTGGAATCAAAGGAAGTTTAGTAGAAACCATGTGAATTAGATTTAGGGAAAAATATATTATTTAACATAAACATATGATGGAAATTTATAGTAAGTATAAAATAACATAATAATGTTTTTTTAAGGTAGATATTATGTTTTTTATTATAAAAATACATCCCCATACGGATAATTCAAGTGTATGTGGTTATAGTACAGATGCACCTCAAGGTAATATCATTCAAAAATTAATGTTGATCTTAACTCGAGTATTACCTAGTACATGAATATTGGTCTTACTGTAAAGCTAGTTTGACAGTCCTAAGGGATGTACATTGAATAATTCACATTTTCTTTACAACCCATTTTTGAAGGATTTAAAATAATGATGACAATGAATATAATAGGTTAATCCAAAGATGTCTTAGATTGAAAATAAGATGTCATTATTTGGACATCCAATAAATACTTATATGGTTTTACCGCAATGAAAATTATTTATCACACAATGATTTTTGGTTTTAGAAACATATAGAACAAGAAGTAATTGTGTAAACATAGAATATAAATGAAAATGTGGTGACTATGATAAATCAAATGGGATATTTACTAGGGTAAATTATATCATGATTATTCCAAATCAGATATCTCGAATCATGATTAATACCATATACCTTATCCAACTCTCAAAAAAACCAAAAAATATAAGGGATAATTATAATAAGTGATTGAGTGATGGATATCATGGAATAAATAATTATTATTTTATTTCATGTCATGATTTGGAAAGAGACCATTATTATACCATCTCAAAGAAATGAGGAAAAAAGATTGTGGAAGAAAATGGAATACTAAAATTATTTTTCGAGGAAATATTAATAGTAGATTGTAATGAAATAAAATTCACCCTATGAATAACATTATAGTTTATTGTCATAAATGGGGGGAACCTGAGAGTTATCTATGGAAATTCCCTCTTCAAAAGGTCAAACCTTATAATTGGAAAGACTTCTGTTGATGTAAATAGGTTTAAGTCTTAATTTTTTTTGATTCATGAATTAAATTCTAGAATCATGTTTACAATTGTATAGTTTCTATAAGTATTATTGAACATATAAGGGTTTTATTGTATTTTGGAAGCATTTATGTATTCATTATCAATAGATTTATGGATACGCTCTTGGGTTTATGATTTTATGTTCAATCAAACGATCGATATCTGAAATAACCCCTTTTTTGTTTTATGTGATGTGATTTTACTAACCTTAAAAACATTCTTTTGATTCAAGTATGTAAATACCACACATTAGTTAATATATGTTTTAGTGAAACTATTATTAAAGTAATAATTCCTTTATATTTTTGGGAAATATATTTAAAGGTATTGGTGGCCTTAAGGGATTATCTTATCTTTGATGTTGATTTAGCTAAGGATTATAACACTTTGTATCATTATATATATTATATTAATATAACATTATAAAAAGGACAACCCAAATGTTTTGTGACAACTTGTCACATATTCTTAGCTTATGGGGCTTAAACCAACAATCGAATGGCCATAATGGTGCAATTGATACCACTTTCATGTGTGACGTTTGAGTTAATATGACAATGATTTTACATATGTATAATTGTGGATAAATACTTATGGAATAGGTTAAGTTATACTTATGGTTTTACTATTTATGATTCATGATTAATGAATTATATTGGATGAATCATTCTAACCATTTTGGTTATAGTAAAATTTTATAGATATATACAAGGTCTTTCCAAACATTTATGGATTTTATGATCCATTAAATGTTCATTTTACTATCGTAGGAATAAAACAAAATCTTGAATATTCATTTCTTTGAGTACTAAATGAATTATAATTTTATGGAACAACAACCAAATGTTGAAATAGTTAGTATAATTTTTACTATTCTCTCTCAAAAGATTAAAATAATCCCTTAACTCTTGTAAAATGATCTTCAACCAAAAATGATTTCTTATTGCCTTCATATGTAATGAATAAAATGGTATTTTTACGGAACACATATTTTTTTTGTTAAATTTCCCATGATTGTTTACTTTATTTTGATAAATAACCTCTATCATCCTCCATCATTATCAAGGAATTATGCATTTCTTCCTTGGCCTCATCTTTATACTCAAAAAATGTTATCTTATTTGGAATCCATGTATGTCTTCTTTCGGATAACCAATATAATTCCCTCCCTCTAATAAAACGATGTTTTATTCACACTTTTTATTATGTGGGTTTTCAAAAATGGTATTTTCAAATATCAAACCCTTGATTATTAAGAACCAGATTAAATCGTGGGGATGAAATTTATTTATGGGTGATATAATGTAACACCTTTAGTTTTTTAATGAGTAGCATCATGTTTAATAGATTTTATAAAATTAAACACCAAGAATATAAGCTAATATAACACCATGATATTTTCTATTATTTTCTTTTTAAATAAATATAATCTTTTCAATATCCTATGATGCATGCAACACCAGGATTCAATAAAAAACTATTCAATAATAAAATATAATTTAAACATGACCATTATTACCTAGTCAATAAATTGGAGAGTTCAAATAAGAATAAATAAATCATAAAAAATAAAGGATTTACACATAAATTAAATAATAAAATTGGTAATCAATTTATTATAAATAAAATAAAAGTCATTCAAAAAAATAAATATTCTATAAAAATTTGAATATTTCAAAAAGGGGGTGCATTACACTTTGAGAAAAAAATTTAAAATTATTTTTAACCGCATTTATAAAATTCATTTGAAAAAAAAACTTCATATTTTTCATTTAAATTTCAAAATTATCTTGGGGTATTTTTTTGTTTTTACTAGAATAATTAAATTTTTTCAATAATAATAAAAATACCTTTTTTTATTGGAAATTAATTTTTTTCAAATATTTAAAAATTTAAATTATATTTAATGTTTTTAAGTATAATTTGTTCAATTATAATAAATTTTTTCTATTTTAGTTCATTTTAATCATTGTCATATTCTATATTAATATTAACACATTCTATAATTAAGAGAATTTTCTCTTTGTAAAACTGCTTTTTCGTCGCATTTGCATATTAATTTTAAATTAAATTATACAAAATCAATGAATTTTAATTAATATAATTCATTTAATATTTTGAATCAGAATAATTTATATTATATAATATGTCCAATTTAATTTTTTACCATGATAAATTGTGAAAATATTAAAAAATAATTTTCACGGTTAAGGAAAAAATGGTCTTACCAAGGCTAAAATAATAAGATAAGAGTTAAAATTACCTATATTTTTCTATAACACATTTTATTGAAATATTTCTGCCCTTAATATCTAATTTTATCTAATGACCCATTTAATGTCATTTTTAATGATCTAAATGTTTTCATTAGTTTATATTTACAAAATATCCTTTTATTTCCTCTCCCCCACTAATAAAGGGCCACCCCTTATCCTCCTATATATGCATATATAAAACCATAATATTTATAAAAAAACTAAAAAAATTTCATAATTAAATACCTACCCAAATCCCAGAGGAATTATTTTTATTTTTACTCCTCCTATGAAGGCATTTGGTATAAACATATTGAGGCTCTGTGAAGAAGGTGTAAAGTTCATAAACATGCATATTTGTTTTATTTATTATTCCACATTAAAATCTTAATAAAAGATGATAAAATAATAAAAAAACATATAAACTTTAATGATATTTTATTATATTAATTTAATGAATTATATTCATTTCATATTACATTGAATGGGAAACGAAACTGTCAATTTTGTGTTTAGTGGACTATCGCTTTACAAATAGATTTAATTCATTTTCTATCACCAAATGTCAAGGCTGGATATAATGATTTAAATTTCAGGGATTATATTTACTACGTTATTATACTTATATAATTAGGATATCACATATAGCTTCATACATTCCATTCTGGGATGGATATGATAATGTTTCACATGTTTACGGCAGACTTCCTCCTCTAGAAGTGATGTGATTTATTTTCTGTTTACGCTTTAGATGAAAGATAGTAAGGATAAATTTAAGAAATATTTTTGATATTTATGACCTAATAATAATTATATTAAAATAATATCACATTAGTCTCCTTACCTTTTAATCTATGAGAAAAAACTAATGCCTCTCATTCATACATGTGGACTACCGCCTCCACGTTGTGATGTGAAATGTTTTTTCTTTTATTTTTACACGGATAGATAATTTGATATATTTTACTAATATAGATTATATATAACATAATTTGGATAAAATAAAGGTATATTATGATTTACATTCCTTTTTTTTATCCTTCAATAAAAATTTAAATAATATTTATGCATATGTACAACCTACCATCTCCATGAAAGGTGTAATTAGTTCTCTACCTCTAAATTTTATAGGTAAATATAAAAAATAATACAATGAAAATATATAATATTTATATCATGGTTAAAATTATGACTTTTAGAACCCTGATCAATTTAAAAGGACAAAAATTATCAAACCAAAACGTAGATGAAAAACAAGGAAATTATCATCAGGAATGATGAATTTAACAATGAATTAATAATAAATGAGATATTATAGGAAAATAATGAAAGACCTAGGAACACCCTGATATGGGAAGGGTGAATGAGGGTGTCAAAAATTTTCTTTTTAATGTTGTGGATCTTATTCCCATATTGGTAGGAACTTGTTAACTCTATCAATCAAATGAATGCAAGAAGATGAAACAAAATATTTAATTGGTTTACCACAAAGGGCTACATCCAAGGAGCATACGCCAATAATGTGTTAGTCGTACCTAAATCCACTAATCTTCCCTAGTTGGGGAGTACAAGAGTTTGGTCATCGTTACTCTATTCCAAGAAAACTACCCTTAAAAATGTTTAGGGATGGCTCACCACTTCCCTCAGAACACTTCCATAAACTCCCCCTAGCTCAATGCTATGACAGAAGTCAAACTCATTTTATCGACTAGAAGGTCACTTCAATATATTGACATTGGTTTCTTTCTCTCTATCCAATATGAGACACCTCTTTCATCAATGATACGAGTAGATGCTCATTGAAATCACTGATCAGTCTATGCTAATACTCAAAATAGCCCTTCGTAAATCCCCTTTGCAAAACTCAACCCTTCACAGGGCACACCACCTTATATTGAACAACCCCTCGTGGATCTCACTGAATCCCAGAGCGCATCCCCTCACAAAGCCCCCTACGTCGCAGAACACCCTACTTCACGAATATCACCGAGCCAACACAGAACAACCCATCTTCACGAAACTGAAATAATGTATAATCATTGTCATCTTTCAAGACATTAAAAGTATCTTCACAAATATCATGCTCTCATAGAAAAACCAACTTCATGAAGCACCCCTTTCTTCATGAAGTCAAAGAGACACCAGATTTTACCTCTCAAAAAATGCATGGAATTAAGAGGGGTGGCCTCTTATTTATGGGGATAGCCAAACGTGGAGCTCCTCTTCTTCAGGAGTGAAATTCTGATTGGCCAAAAATATCTCTGTGTCCCTTCTTCCATATCTCAAATATCCTATAAAAATTCCAGTTCACCTAGCATTTTGTATTTGCAAAGAAACACCATCAGAATTCTCAAAGCTTTATTTTTTCGAAATCCTCAATCCAATCATTGCGAAAACCATACCTTTTCCAAAAAATTAAATGTTGATTCTAGAATAATACCTTTTGTGAGGATCAAATATCAACAACTATTGATCCCATAGCATGTCGTCTTAGTTATTTAAATCATTGTGAAACAAAAATAACGAATCCCATATCTACGAAACTCCATCCTTTCCAATATTTTCGTAAGACCTCCTATAAGAACCACGTTTATTCATGAATTCCATTCTATAAATGTTGGACCCAAAAATTTATCAAATTCTTGGAAATGATGTCACTATAAAATCTAATTTTGTCTTGAACCCTATGACCCCTTTCCTTGAAATCTCACTGAATATCCATGAGTAGATTTAGATCAAATACAAACCATGAAATTTTTACAATAAAGAATAGCCTTGGATCCAATAAATAATATATGTTATTAGATATATGAATTATGTTTATTTAAAATATTTATAATATATATATATTTATTATATAATAGGTTTGAACTCATATAAATGAAATTGTCTCTGAGGTAAGGGTTTCACCTCTCACTTTTACTTTCATGATACATATGTAATATTAATCACTTATTCATTTTTATGGTTTATATAGTACCTATTTTTATATATTATATCATGTCTTTATTTATCTTCATGGTATTTAACATTTAATATTATTTTATTATTTTCAATGGGGCTTATGATTCAAACATTACAGAATTGGTAAGATGGTATTTCAAAATCTAATCATTATTCGATATTTTTTTATGTTTATGCCACTCTTGGGGAATTATTATATATATATATATAACCTAATCTATTTTATAATATTTTTATTTATTAAATATTCATTAAATATTAAATTTCTCCTCTCTTTGGTTCTTAATTTGATTGGGAATATTTTTTAGAAAAGAAATATTTATTTCTCTCTTAAGTTGGTAATCCTTTTCATCCAAAGTATTTTTTTTCTAAAAAATTTAAAAAACGTCTTAAAAATTCAAAAAATTATTTAATAAAATCATTTTTACCCATCTATTATTTTTTACAAAACAAGTTAATGAATATTCATTTCATTTTCCAAACAAGTATCATTTATATTTTACCAAAAATGGGAATGAAGTATTTTTTTAACCAATATAACAAGTGTGGAATTTCCCACCATCAAGAAAACTAAATATTTTAAGGATTATAATATATTTTTCCAATTTTATTTTCAATTAATTTCCTTTTTAAAATGTTTTTTTAACTTTGAGTTTAAAATTTGGATTTTTAAAATAAAAAAGATATTTTCCTTGATAATGTTTTAAAAGGAATTGTTATTGTATTTCTATTAATTAGTGACATCAAACCCAATTTTACCCTATGATATATTAAGAATATTTTGTAATTATACAATCCATATTATTTCTTTATGTAGTTTATGATCAGTTGATTAGGATGTACTATTTTAATACAATTTTCCATATTACTTTGAGTGGTTTAGGATAATGTTTATAGATTGGTGAAAGTATTAACACCCCATATACTATTTTTCAAAATATGAATGTTTATAATAATTATGTTCCATCCATTTAATATGAGGAATTCATTAGACATAGTAAGTGATGGGAGGTTCCCTTTATAGAGTCTTGATGCATCAGTAAGTCTAATAAGAAAAACTATATTGGGTCTTTGGTTGAGTCCATTACTATTTATGTTTGAGGTCTTAGAAAGATTCTGTAATGGTAGGGGTATTATGTTTTGCATTAAAAATTCCTTCATTATGCGATTAGTTAGTAAATCTATGTAATTATTCAAATAATTAGATTATCTATGGATATGTTTCAATATCATTTTTTTTATAAGGACTATTGGATCATTGCTTATTCCAACCATTTTCTACTCAAGTAGCTTTTTAAATGGGATGAATTTAAGTATTTTACCTAGAAATATTGTTTATACTAATTTATTCATGATACATTATTTTTTATGTATAACCTTTCTAATCATATGAGATCTCCCCTTCCTAATGTTTAGTTCCCTCTAATGAAAAGATGTGTAATATAATTTGTACACTAGGTTGTGCAAGATGAAATAATGATTCCCTAAAATAATATAATATATTCTATTTTATTTTATGTTTTTAATTGAAATATGATATTTATGTATGTATATAGTTTACCAATACTACTAAACTATATCTTCCATTAGAATTATATTCCATGTACCATATAATAATATAATAAAGTAACCAATGAATCTCAGATACTATGGTCTATTTTTTCACAATTGGAATGACCAAGCAGAATTAATAAATAATAAAAATGTCTAAGAATTCTCCTCAATATTGTCTTAATAACATCCCCCTCACATAATCCAATGTTTGGGTTCCCTTATCTTATAACAATCTTAAAATCCATCGGGATCCCATGAGTTAGTCGAACGTGCCATCAATCCTTTAAAAGTGAAATTTTTCTTAAAAGTCACTTGATTTTACTTTTTTAATCTACATAATGCCCAAGTATTTCATCTTCTTTCATTCAAAATGTAACTATTGATGACTAAGTTGTCACGCTTCAAAAATTGATTCATTTGTCCTAAATTTCCTCAAGATAAACATTATGTTCCTTCATCTCACTGGATGATATAATCTAAAATCGAAATGATATGGGGATAATCCCTAGAACAATTTAAATATTAAAAGAGTCATCTATGAGTGGTAGTAGCCTAGAAAAAACACAATGAAATATTTTAGGGTACTCACTCATAATAGTAGGATGTGATCCACTTCACTATTAGTCGATAACCTTAAGAAACATGTTCTATAAATATCATGATATTATTCCGACCTCTGGAACAAATATCCCCAATCACTTAGTTCTACATTCCCACTCACCCTAAAATACATTAGTTTCTGTATCAAGAGATAAAAAATTAACTTGATGATGCTATAAATTGATATGGTCTTTAAAAATAACCATTAAATGCATGTCAATTATGAGCTAGAAGATATAAAACTCAAGAATTATTAAATCTCATACGACCTCATACTCTGTGATCACTACATATAATTTGAAATACCTATTACCCCGTCCATTCCTTTTACATACTAGAGTAGAAATATTAATCATTAATACAATTCGGTCTGACAAAGGCCATAAACTGATTAAATAATATGAAATAAAATATTGATATTCACTACTATCAATAAAATCTCAGGCAATAGAGGGAAAAATAAACACCATAACTCTCACAGTAGTTATCCCCACATTAGATTCATCTAGTGAATACTCTATTTTATAAAGTTGTATGGAATCTACTACTCACTAAGACTTCATTGTTTCTTGGGTATCCCACTTTGAATGAGATTTTTATCAACCACCTGTCACTACATTTGACAAATCTATGGATCCTTTAGTAAGGGTTGATTCAGCTTTAATACCACAGGATAGTGTAACACATTAATGTATAAGGTTATATGATTTTCCTGAATAATGTAAAATAAAGGGTTTTACCTTAATGTCCAGACTAGTATGTCCATGTTATACACACTAATATCAAACCAAATAGTATTTTCCAAAGGAATCCCATGTACATAATCCGGATTTAATGTGTGAACACTTACATTGATTCATTTTTGAGATAGAAAATAAACCTGTGATAACCCATGAAATAACAGAAGTTACACATAGACCAATCATCCCTTCTAAGTCTACGTCATCCATATATGAATTATAAATTAACACAATAATCTCTTGAATGAACATGAGAATAATAACAGATAATATATTGTGATTCAGACTTATCATAAAAAATCTATCCTTGAGGTAGTCATTACAGAATGTTCTAGAGACAGATGACCAAACTCTTTGAAATGATTGGAGGACTACATCACTGAATAATATCTTTGATCCATAGAAAAAAAAACACTTTTCCTTTTTCCACATGAAATATGTTTAGATATAACTAATCATTGAAGGCCCTATGGAATTTTGTTAATGTGAGGTCTTTGGGGGATATATCTTACATGGTGGACTCTCCCTAAATCCTTCTATGTAATCTAATTATATAAGTTATAAATCTAAGCTTAATATCCCCTAGAGTAATCAAATAGTGGACAATAAATTATATTTTCTCTGTCAATTCCTATGGTTCTTAGGTTCCTTTCTCAACATGGAATATTTTTGGATTTATTTTGTAAACTCCAGATCAACATTTACTATTTGTTCTCAGTTTCCACAACTCACATGAAATAGGGAATGAAAATAACAGATTACCATTTCCAAGAAATATGGCATTACTGGGAGGTCTACCAATGGGAAATTTTACTTGGCTCCTAACCTATAATTTGAAGAGATACTTATATATGGAATTACCTATACAACAAAATAGACAACACCTAATTAGTGAGATGTGAAGATATAAAAAATATAAAAAAATTAAATATTTTATCAAAATAAAACAAAAATAGATCTCTAAATCATGATTCAAAATCACTGACCACTAATAAAAAATCAGGGTCAGATTCTAAATTAATCTGGACAAACACCCTTACTCACTTGTCACTTTAGAATCAATCGTATAAACTCTATTGTACCATTGACCCCATGAAAAATATTATCTTATTATGAATTTTTTTTAATGAAACAACCCTGGTTTGACTTACAAATCAACAATGATGGATGACTGGAAGGCCCAAATCATGTTTCTGGTTACCATGGGTTGGTGATAATATCCAAAGCATAAACACATAGATCCACATGAATTATTTCACCCTATAATCACAACATATCATGTCTCCTGTAATACAAGATAATGATAAAATAATATAGTATATTGAGGAATAAAATGTATATGCCCATGAGACATTAAAAAAATAATTATTTTTAAACCTATACCAAAACCAAATCCAGCACCAAAACTGAGTTTTCATGTGATTATTCTTCACTACTATCCCAAACCACCATGATGTGACATCAACCTGCAGAATTATTCATGTTACATGAAAAACATCACATTAATAGGAGCCTATGAAACTATATATTCTTATGACCAAAGGTACATGATGTGTGTGAGGAAAATTACTAATAGGATACCATCTTTAATCTATATAATTTATGTAAAAATGAAACCATTATTTCTAGAATTAAAAAACATATTTCACAGTGAATTTATTTTTGAAAAAAAAATCTCAAAAAATCTCATCTGTTTTTCATTAAAGAAATTATTATTTATGTGAACTAGTAGTATGAAAAAATGCATTATAGATAAATAAATGGAAATATCCAAGTCTTTACATGGAATATCATAAGGTTAACATTTGAGGAATCAATGCACGAAACATCACCATCAGGAATAAAACCAAGCCCCAATGTTCTCTAGCTAATGGTAATAAATATCATGGATGTGAAAAAAAGAAAAGATATTATAATATGTGTCATAGAGATATTGATTCTTGCTGAGGTCTATCAGTATCAACTCCATAGCCCCTAGTCGTTGTCACACTCACTAAGGATTTCATATATCTATAACCCAATTCACCAAAAGATACCATGTGTTATGTTTTCTCAAGACATTCTATTAAATCACTCTCATAATTTAATAAAACATTTCTATGAACAAATCATTAGAGATTTCAGGATTGAAAATCCTTTTTATTTTAAAAAACATATTTGAAGCAATTAATCAAACATGTGATGTGTGTAAACTATTTTATATAAAAAAACATAAAAAATTCAGTTCCACACAAAACTATCTACAAACAGAACTCATAGGTATCAAACAATCCATTTTTATAATCCAAACAAAAGGAAATAATAATATCTACATGGTGTTCCATGATAAAGAACCATTGTGTGGATAAATGTTTTTCATTAGAGTAAACATAGTAACCTTTGAAAATAGTGATTGAAAATTTTGACATCAGGTACCCTCAAGATAATATCAATCTAAAACATCATCAATTTCCCTATAAAAAATCTACCTTTTTCCATCACAACCCTTAATAGGATGAAACATGATGAATAAGATAGATCTTTTAAACATCATGATATTGGAGTGTAAAACGGTTGGAAATAAGATAATATCAAAATTAGATCCACCATTCTCAAAAGATAATTTCTAAAAGACTAAAAGGATAAACCCCTAGAGAATCAGGTAAAGGATGGGTCAAGTGAATGAGAGATTTGGTTTGGATTTGAATTTAAAATGATACAGGTTATCAGGGATTTTTTTTTATGATTTCATACATGTTTCATAGATTGGACACATTGTTTAACAAATAATGTATTCAATATAATACTTTTAAAATCTAAGAGTGTGAATACCTTATAGTAGATGTATGGTTAGAAAAATTGTGTACATGTCACAAAATAGACATTGTACCCATACCAAAAATTCTTCTTGGTTTACCTAGAAATATTTCATGTTTAGGAAAACAACAATCAAACCAAGAAAAACATCAATAAAACAAATAGAGAAATATCTCACTGTTAACTTACTGTTTCTACAAACCATTCATTGACATTGTGCCTGGAAAATTTATATTGAAAATAAAAAATCTCATCCCCCAAATCCTAAATACCATTTTAACCACAACCTTGAGAATACAATCCCAAAATTAAACAAATCGGGGACCTAGAGTGTGTTTTGGATTATTCTATTCAATGGGTACCCTCAATAAGGGAATGAAAGAATGAGGTGGTTTAGTATTGAGTCTGATAAAGAGAGGTTGAGGATGTATTATGGAATGATACTTCTGAAGGAATATAATTATATATAAATAAGAATGAGGAAGTTATTACCTATGTGTACAATATGTTTTGGATTGGAAAAATGATCTTATACTTATTTACTGCATAGATTTTTGTTTGGTGATACATTTAAATGTATAATTACAACATAGTTTTTTTAATGTTAATTTCATATATAGATATATATTCGAACAAATATTTTTCATGACTATACAATTAATTTCCATGTTTTAAGACTCAGTATAGTGTTATTTTGTTGGAAATTGTCACATTTTTTGTTTTTGTGGAATTTTGAGGTTAATAGTAATAATAGCATAGTTTTGCTATTTAACAATTTTTTTCTTTATTTTTACCATAAAATATTATAAACTAATTAAAATTGTGAAATTATTTTTTAGGAATCCTAGAAAACCTAGGATACATTTTTTCCTTCTAGAACACAAGCTTAATCAATCAATTGGATGCCAAAAATCATCTCCTGGCACAGGGCATCAAAATAGTTCACATATTTGGAATATTTAAAATATGATATTATATCTCGATGTTGGCCAGACCAATGATGCTGAATGTCAAAATGAAGCTGTATAAGATATGTATTAACAACTTTCATTAATGAAGAAATGTGTGAATTAGTTTTCTGGAAGGCTATTAAATTACGGTAAACCTGATAGATGGAATATGTTGAGGTTTCCTAAGAAGATTAAATTATTAGAGTAAACTAGTAATAATGTTATCTCCAAAATAAACTCTATGCTAATATTTTTAGGGGATATGACTAAGACAATGGGTTACAATGCTCATGAAGAGGATCACATGTGAATAGGAAACTTATTTTGTCTAACACGTGGTGTATTTTATAGGGAAGATCCGACCTAATAATGGAGGAGAGCTCCTCCTTCCCAAATAATTTCATACTATTCCATTTTTTGAGGAAGGAGGGAGGTGATCTCTGTGTATGGAGTTTTGATAAAAATATCCCCCTTTTATTATTATACTTAATTTTTATTTATTTTTTAAATTTACCCATGTAACAAATTCATATTTTTATTAAATTGATTCCATTTTCTTCTTCCATAATTCTTTCAATTCCAATATTAATTACACTATTTATCTCTTCTATATTATATCATGATATATTTTCAATTTCTACTGGCTTGTGACTAACCCAAGGCTTTGATCTAGGTAGGTTTCATGGTGTTCTTTGTTATTTTGCTTCAATTAAACATGTTTTAAATGTATTTTTTAGTGAATATAAGAGTATTACAGTGGCGCGGAGGTCGCCCACCATGACAATATCTTTAAATAATTTTCTTTTCATTGATTAATTATTTCCCCCACCCTCCATCACTCAAGAAAAACCATCATATGGTTGATATGGGGTTTATTATAGATATGAAATGACCTACTTTAGAGCCATGTCTTTTAGGAATAAAATTCTCGGTTAAGTGGTTATCCTATTTGACAATTGGAGGATGTGTGTATTGGTGTCATGATGGTATACTAAAATCACACACATTATAAATCAATGAAATGTAATTCAATAATTATATTTCACCAAATTAATTGTAAAATTGAATTTAAACGATAAAAAATAATTATTGAAACCATATTTTTCAACCCTAGGACCAAGACCATTCATTCTAATAAAAAAATTTTTCTGCATATGTATCCTCATTTAGTATCATTTATATTTTAATGTCATTTATATTTCATATTTTGTAAACTCTGAAAAAATTAATTGTTTTGATAAGTGAATAAAAACAACAAAAATAATTATATTATAAGAATTAGAATTATTTATTGAATCAACTATGATCCTCCTCAAGTGAGTTGACTATGGTCAGCCTACATGCTGCATTAGGAATTTTTTTTTTCTCACACCCCAGGATAGGCATGCAACCATACATGGAATATTTTATTGGAAGATAAATAGTTTTTTCGATCACTTTCAAAAAATTCAAATTTTTATAAATATTTTCATTTCTTTTCATTATTCACAAACATAAAAAACATATTTTCCAATTATGTTTTTAAACGACCATTTGTTCAATTCAGGGAACAATTACACATATGATTTAGAGAAATAAATAAATTATATTGAGGTAAACCCCAAAAAGGTGTGATTATATAATTATAACGCTCAAACAATTGAAAATAGGCCAAGAGACATGGATCTCACCACAATGTTTGATGAGATATATCAATGAACTCCAGATTTAGATGAAAAGATTCAAGGCCAAGAAGGAAGTTCCACTAGTTATTACTGATTTCACTGAATAAATACAAGAAATTTAGGCCAAATTCAAGGTGGAGGACCCCTAAAAACTATCTCCATCAATTGATAATCAACACCATAGGGAAATTTCCATAAAAAAGATATTCAAGTTCATCCAACATAGTGATATGATAAATTATTGAACTCAAACTATTTAATTTTTTTTGAAACTACATTGAGTATTACTCCCTATAGTTATTAATTTTCATAATATAATGATTCTTATTATGCCCATGATGAAGATGAATAAAAATAAATATCACCTGTTGATGAACACCTAGAGCTTATAGAAGACATTTAATATTCACCAGATTGAGTATAAGAAGAAAAATAAGTTGTTTTAATAGTACAAATGAAAGAGGAGGAGGTTCCAAACATCATCCAACTCCCACCATGTCTGTTGTACCTAATTTTGATGGGGTTATCTTGTGTAATATTTCCTTGTTGACCTCATTAATAGAGAAGAACAAGTCTAATTAGAAATTAACCACTTGTGATGGTTCACGTCAAGGAATCCCCAACCCCCATTAGACATTGGATAACAGCTGGCACTACCCTATGAAGGTAGTAAAAATTCAAGGCCCACTTAGGGGATTATAAAAAGATTTATCATTACATAATTTCTTGAATATGTATTTCAATTTCATTTTTTGGATTTTTCTAGCATGCATCTAACTCTCTATTATAATTTTGAGCTTAAATTACAATATCCTTATTCTTAAATGTGTAACTTTATTTTGTATGTTCGTGATGGAATAAGGAAGACCCCAAACAGTAGAATAGGAGGATAAATATTCAATTAAAATGGGAGTTCATTTTTATTATTTATCCTTTAAACTAATAATTTTTTTTCCATCATCTTGTTTTGAGATTTAAAGTTGAAATTGTATGTCCGCACATGAATTCAACTTTTCTTGACTTGTCTTGGAGACATGAGTTTCTTAGGGATCGTGTGATTCTATGTTTTACATTTCAAACATTAGAAAATTTAATGATTAAAAGGATAATTGAATTATTAAATTGAATCATGCATATTGAAATAATGACTACGGATTTGAGGGAATTGATTTATTCATGTAAATAAAATATACAAACCATTTTTTCATGCATTGAATTTATGAAATTCATGTGAATTTATTTTTCCTTGTTAATCATGCCTTGAGTGATTGAAAAGTGTTATAATTCATATTACTTATAGTATTTCTAAAATAAGTACTTATTATTTTTTCATGAGAATATTTCTTCAGCGATCTTGGAATACTATAGCAGAACTGGACATTGTGCGGGTACTATAACAGAACTCCACACCGCGCAGAAACTGTAGCAGGACTGTACACTGTGAGGGTACTGTAGTAGACACTATAGCATGCACTGTTCATTACTGTAGCAGTTGGAACTATTCATCTTGGACCACTGATTTGGTCTCGGAGTCCTTATGGATTTCAGGCCGCCCAGGCCTTTGGGTCGGTAGGGATTTCGGGCCACCTCTAAGGCCTTCATTCCACCTCAAGGCCTTCGGGCCACATGCAGTTTTCCAAGAAAGACTCTACAAAAAAATGGAATATCTCTAGAAGAGTATTCAGAGAAGGTGCACTCACCAGAGTAAAGCTAAATGGATTTTTTATAATGAGAGGGTACAGATATGCCATCAGGACCAGCCTATGCTTGCATGGGAAGCCTATCCAGACGACCATGAAAAGGTGGAGAGCTACTCTCACGATGCAGATGATAGGGAGGGGCAGTTCCTTGTAGATATTTTGGTTTAATTCCCTATGAACATTGGGTCATGTAATCTATTAAGCCTATGGGCCATGTAATCTCTAAGCCTACGGGACTTGTAAGGTTTCCCCTCATCCCTTGAAAGGGGGATTATAAAATATCAATAAAAATAAAGGCCTTCAGGCCATTCATGCAATAAATATGAAAATAAATTTATAATGATTGAGGAATATTTTGATAATCCTTTTCCCTTAAAATAACACCATTATATCAGTACTTATTTAGCCCATATAAACTATGAATGAACTAGTTATGGATGAGCCATGTTTGAAGGGATTTTTATCCTTTCCTAACCTATACTTGTTGTTTTCATGATACATTAAAGATGAAGTGTGAGAGAAGGAATCCATGGTAAATGGGATGATTTACATTATAAGGATGATGTGTGGGGGTCATTATTGTGGTAATTTTAAAAGGTTTCATAATCATTCATTGTACTCTATTGTTATTTCCCTCTTGAATATAAAAAATGACAATTAAAAACAAGAAGCAAAAAATGAGAAAAATTGGTTGTGATTTGGGTAAATGAAAAATCACCATTAATAGACCTTTGATTTCTATCGTACATGGTTATGTGATGGATGTTAGGTTTATTCAAAAGAATAACTTTTTAAAATGAATAAAATGAAATAAATTCTCTAAAAATAAATAAATGCATAAAAGTAAAAAAAATATTCAACAGAGGGCACAAATCATTCATTATTATTAAATTGATCATGATCATTACTTTGACTGTTGGAAAAAATGGGAGTTGTTATAATTTTAAGGGTATAAAGTCATTAAAATTTTTACGTTGAATATCATGATTTATGATTTAATAGTTAAATATCCTCATTGAGCATTCATTGTTAACATTAATTCCTACAAACCTTAATCTGTATGGTCATTAGAACCATACTTACAAGTCTTCCTGATTTTATGTGCTTTTTTACAAAGTGGAGAAATTAATTCTTTTACAAGAATATGGATATTTTTAATGTTATCAAAATATTAACATAAATCTACATGAATATTAATTGGAGTATTAAGAGAAAATTGAAATTTGAGGCAGATCGTGACTTGGAATTTTAGTAAAAATGAATTGAGGAGCTTGAATGAATGAATGTAGATGTTCCGTCCATTTTTCAATTAAAAAAGTAAAATACAAGAATTGATTATTTATTTTAATAATTAAAATTTGAATTTATATTTTAATTGTAATAATGAATTTTTTTACATTGATAATTATTTTATTATATTGAATTCAAATTTGAATATTGATAACATTGGTGTCCTCTGATTTTCAGTGTTGAGATTTTATGCTTGAGGAAAAGCATTATTTATGTGTAGGAGAATATAGAGAACTAATATTTTTTTTATAATTTTAAATTTAATTTAAATGTATTTAAACTCACGGTAGTGTTATTTTGTGGTAAATTGTTATATTTTTTTGTTTATGTGGAATTTCGAGCTTCATTGTAAAAATGACCAAATTTTTGGATTTAACTATTATTTTTTTATTATGTATTTTGGACATAACATTTTTAAAACTAATTTATGTTGTGAATTTAATTTGATAATCACATAAATATTGGGATACATTTCATCCTTATATTTAGCAAGATCACTCCATCAATTGATGGCCCAAAATCAGCCAACAACACATGCCTCTAAACCTGTTCACAAATATGAATTGTTTTAAATATGGAATTATATCTCAAATTTGAATGGTCCAATAATGATGAAATTATACAAGGATCTGTATAATAATTTTCTTAACAACATTTATAAATGATGAAATTCTAGAATTAGAGGCTTGGAAAGCCAATAATGTATGGAAATATTGGTATATGAGATATAGAGAGGTTGTCTAGGTAGATTAAATTGTTATTGTGAAATGTCCATAACATTCACTCTATAAGTAAACATACACCTAAATGATTATGGTTTACTATAATAGACATGGGTATAAATATTCATGAAGTGTTCCATGCATGAATCGACCATTTAATAGATCTAACATGTAGTAAATTTCAACGGAACAATATGGCCTATAATAGAAGGAGAGGTCGTCCTTTCTAAATCCTTCCATTCCATCCCATTGCATTTGAGGCACCATGAAAGAGATCTCCACTGATAGAGGCTGGCATAAAATCTCCCACTATTATTCAATTATTTATTTTTATTTATTTTCTTTTTAATTTTGTTTTTTCTTATGTAATGTATTCAAATTTTTATTATAGTGACTCCATTTTATTATTCAATATATATTTCTCCTATGATATTAATCTCGCTATTTATATCATATATCTCCCATCTTTATCTCTTTTCAAATTAAAATTGCATGGGAATAACAAGAGGTTTTTCCCTAGGGGAGGATTCATGGTATATTTTTATTACGCTTTAATATAAAATGACTTAAATAAATTTTTGGTGTATATAAGAGTATTGTATTGGTGAGACGGTCATCCACCATGACAATATTCTTAATTACTTTTATTTTTCATTGATTAATAATTTTCCCTCTCTTCTTTTTCAAATCCCCTTAATACGGTGGATTTGTGGTTTCCTGAAGATATGAAATTACATACGGTGGATCCGAGACTTTTATGAATAACATTATCAGTTGTGGTGTAATCCTATTTGACTATTGGAGGTGTTGTGGTTAGGTGTTCATGAGACATACTAAAATCCCCAAATCAATAAATCCATTAAAATTAATTCATTAATGATATTTCACCAAATTAATTGGCATGTTTAATTTAAAAAAGAAATAAATAATTAATGAACATATGTTATCCAACACTAGGACCAAGACCGTTATTTTTATTATGAATTTTTTATACATATGTATCCACATTTAGAATAGTTCATTTTTCCATTTCATTTATATTTCATATTTTCCAAACACCCAAAAATTTAATTTCTTCATATATATAAATTAAAAAAAATACATTAGATGGATGTAATTATGGATTGAATCAACTGTGACGCTCCTCAAGTGAGACGACCCTATTCATCCCTTATATGATATTAGGAATATAATTTTTCTTTCTCCACACCCTAAAATTAGTATGTGTCAAGAAACTATATTAGGTTCTAATATAAAGAGTGAGGTTTCTTCTTTATATATGAAAGTTATAGTTAATATGTTCATCATGTTATGATGTAATGGTTAGAGATTTCTTGGATTTTTATAGCTCTGAGGATATGTAAATGATGAATTGTCTTATGTGAATATCAGAATATGTTTTCTAAGATTGAGGTTCAATATTATTATATATTATATCAAATAAATATTATTGATGGATTTCAGGTGAGTGATATGTGATGATTTATCGCTATTTTTGAGATACTATAGTTTGGATACTATATGTGAATTTGGATTTTGGTTGTTTACTCTTATTGTTTGTTATTGAATATTAACATTTATGTGATATGGATAAAGTTTATGATAAATTTATTCTCATAATAGATGATAGAAACTATATACAGTGTTGTGTTGTTCTTATCAATCTATATGTTCCTCCTTGATAGAGTTTTCCACTATCTTCCCATATCATTAATCAAACTCACAATCACTTCTAGTGGTGTTCCAAGTCCTTTCATTTGGATATTATTTTCTATCTGTGTTCTGTCATGGCCAGTCTCCATTGATGTATATCTTGATTGAGGTTGAAATCATAGAAGCCACAGAGTAGTCTCATAGTACCCAACATGTAATTCCCAAGTAGAAATAATGGTAATGATTCTTGGAGCAATGGGAAGTGGAGGTGTATAAGGAAAATGGAGGTGAAAATTTGTGTTCTAGGAATGGTAATAGTGATAAAGAGAAGGCAGATGCTGTCATGGAACTAGGGGAGGATTCCAAACAAGGATCTTCAGTGGAGATGGAGTGGTAATAGATAGCTGATTCCCGGAAGCTACATGTTTAGAAAGGGATAACGAATGATACATACAGAATGTTTGTTGTAGAGAATGAATCTGAGGGTGGAATATGGATTGTTCCTAATAAGAGTTTAGCACAGGGGCTGGTGGGACACTAGGTTGAAGGTCACAGACATAGCTAGGAGAACATACATATAAGTAATCATTTTTCATATCTAGAGGGATTGAATCAAGACCAAAATATTGATAGTGAAGTTGAAATAATAGATGGGACAGAGAATGATGCATTGTCAATATGGAAGAAAAGAAAAGGGTGCAAGGATTACTCGTACCTACCAAAACCAATGGAGACCAGGTCATGTAAAAAGATGAAATCCAAGGAGAAGGAATGCATGTCGATATCTTGTGTTAACATATAGGGTAATCCTGAAGAATTGATACCAATGTTGTTGAGGATGGGGAGGGAAAATTTTGGGTAGAGTTAGTAGCTAAATAGAATCCACTGGAATTTTGTGTTCACTCTGATGAAGAAATTGTGGAGGAATTTCACTAGATCCATGGTACACAAGAAGAGGCCGAGAAGATGATGGGCATGCCACTTGGGGTGGATGTCAATAGTGAGAAACCAGCAAGGATTGAAAAGCATGACCTTATACTGATGAGGGGTTTTAATGAAGGGAAGATATGTAATGAAGAGTACTCTCAAACTTGGTAAAAGATGGAAGATTGATTTGAATACTTCTTCCTCGACAAGCCAGATCCACAGGTGCACTCTCTCTCCTGGAAACTCTTTAGGAATGAAACTTCTAGTAGACTAAAGTTCCTATTCAATAAATATTGGATATCTTTTTAGGGTTTCCCTACTGGTTGAACTTATTTGGTTTCTCACTTTTCCTTAAAAGTGTTTTATAATAAAAATTAATTAATTTTCAGTCAGTGTATTGATTAGTTCTAGAACTGTATTTCTATGTGGAAAGCATACAATAATCAGATTCTTCAGTTTTTTAAATTCCCTTTAGAGGGTAGGTTAATTGTATAAGGATTTCCTTGAGTTATTTGTAATGTGAAGGAAAATATTAATATTTTTTAGTTTTTCTCAAGGGTATAGTAAATTTGTTATATATCTTCTTTGTATTGGTATTTGAGTCTAGATATTGTAGGACACAAGTGTGAGTTTTAATGAATGGAAGGATTATTTGTGATTGTATTCTAATAGGGTTGGTGTTATGAGATTTTTGAAAATGGAGATTGACCATTCTTATATTTTTAATTTTATATTTTTTTAGTTTAATATGATATAAAATATTAATATTACTGTACGTATTATAATGAATATATATTTCATATAGTATTTATATGGTGGAATGAAACAAAGATGAATTATGATCTTGTGGTTAGTTTTATCATGTTTAATACCTTGGATATTTTAGAAAAGAAATTTTTGTTTTTCTTTATGAGTAATTTGGTTGAAAGTTAACAAATTAAATGTTAGAAACTTGAAAGGTGATCTAATAAAAACAATATTATTTCTCATTAAGGAATTATTAAACTATTTCAACATTGTGTTATAAATGTATACATATTCTTGTAGAATTAGTTTTAGAAAAATTTATGATGTTAAAGAATCGTCATGGGAATGGATCTCAGGGTAATCTTTTCTATCTAAGAAATAAAGAGGTTTCATATATTGCGATTAATGTGACGTTCGGATAAGGATTGGTAGTATTAAAATATCCATATTTATAGTCTCTCTAGTATGTGTATTGTTTTGATATGTGACATTTGTTTGTCCTTTGAGAACTGTTAGTATTCATAAACCCAATATATGAAATAGGATTTAAATTGAGTGTAGAACTATTTAGTTCCTAATCTTCTTAGAGACATCTCATTGGAATCATGTGTTACTAAGAAAAGGGAAACACTTAATGTGTAACCCAGGTTAATGATAGTATATCTATTAACCAATTATATAATGAATAATGGTTTATGAATTTTATAATAAGTCGGTTTTATCAACTCATATAGGGGATAAAATTCGAAACCTTTTTATAGTTGTTAAATGGTTTTAGGTAACTAATAGAATGAGTGTCCTTAATTGAGAAAAGATATGATATTATTTTTAGTTTTATAAATTCTTATGATTCTAGTTATATCATGTTATAGTAAATGGTATGAGGTCATATGATAATTATTATAGATGTTAGTTATGGTGTTTCCATTCAAAATTATGTGTAGTGATTATGGATTAGTGATAATGCTAGAAAATGCTTTCATGTTTTACTATGTTTCCATAAAACCCTAGTATGTTGTATGGGATAGGGCAATTGGCATGATATGATAAATAAACATTTTTCCAAAATCATGAGTAATGATGCATGTTTGATTAATTTTTTTTGAAAGATTATTGCTATGGGTATATATAGTGGAGAGAAAACAAATTATTTTTTATAATTTTCACCCTCTCATCATTATATATGTACTGAATGCAATAGGAAAAAAATCTAGTAATCTAGTAAATGTGGTGTTTAATACTTTTTATTACCTTTTCTTTATAAGTGAATATCTTATCCCATGTTACAAAAAATTGTTCAACAACGTGATATGATATTCTGAACAAGGATCAATCAAATATTATTAGGAAATTGAAATTTTAGTAAACTAGTGAATGAATACTATTAAATTTGAATGATATTCAAGTTTCATTATTTGGATAATGGATTATATTTGATGAGTGGGTAGTGGTTGTGAAGAAACACTCCTCTAGTATCCCAAATCCTATGTTTTCTTTATTACATTGGTATATGAAACAAGGTATTAAACCACCATAGATCTATCAGTTTAGTAGTCTTAGAAAATTAGATGCACACATGATTCCCATATTACATTAAAAATATAAAAACACAGAATAAAAACCATTCCAACATCCTTGGAATCATTCATAATTTCTATATTCATAATATAGGTTAAGGAAATAAAATAAATGTTAAAATCAGATTCTCATTAAATTTTACATAATGTATAATTTTTCATGTCTAAATAATGTATAATAAATATTATAGGGAAAGGAAATGAAAAAAATTATAATATCATATTATCATTAAATTTATAAAAAGTAGAATTTATCAGGTCTAAATAATGTATAGTAAAAATGGAAGAGTGGGAAATGGAAACATATTTTATTAAGCCATTAAATTTAGTTAAATGATCATCGATATCTAATATCTATATATAAATCATATGTATAATGGAAATTGAATTCTAAATGAATGAAATTCATAAATATATACATTCATGATCCTTCTAGCATGGATTTGTCTATGTTATCACGAATCTTAAGATAAATTTCACAGTTAAGAAATTATTCTTAATAAATTGGTATATTTAAACAAAATACCCATCTTTATGTAATTTCTGTTGTTTTGACTCATAAGACATATCAATGAATTGAGCTTATATCTATAAATGGGCCCCACCCATCACACTCTCCTCAATTTAATTCCATATATATTGAATTATTAATTTAATTAATCTTTAAAATCCTATATAAATCTATATTTTTATGTATTGAATAGGCAATATTGAAAATTTCCCTAGACAATGAAATAATAATTCACAATAAACTTCAATAAAATAATTTTGTACATAGAAGTGGTATAAAAATGAGATAATATATATGTTTTTAAATTATTCTATTTAAATCCATGACACATAGAATATGTCTATTATAGAAAAAATAATCTCTAATTAATCGATTGATTGTGATAAGTAATGTGATCACGAAAAGGATAATGACCAAAAAACCATGAATCAGAAGTGAATGAAACAATACCATAAATTCATTAGAATTGAAATATTTTTAGTAAAATCCATACTTTTGGAAATATAAACTAATGTGGAATAAAAATCATAAAAATAACTTCCTTGTAACTTTTTATAAATTAATTTATAAATAACTTTACAAATTATATTATTTCCTTTATGAAAATAATAGCTTTTTATAATATCATTAAAAAATCTATTCACATAATATTTAGAAAAATATATAATTTTTAAATTTCCATGATATATATTAAATTAATCATGAATAAAATGATGACTATGATGGAGGGAAATAGTTTTCAAGCATTGTATTTAAAAAAACTGTTTTCTCACTTTTGTAAAAAGTTGAAAATAACCAATATCAAAAATGCTGAAAATATTAATTTTTAAAACTAAAAAAAGAATTTAAGATATATAGTTAAATTAACATTATAAAATTTTACAAATAAATTGTATAATTCTTTAATCAATTCAAATAACATTCACATGAATGAAAAATATTTGGATGGAAAACATTGCCAAAATATTTTTAAAATAATGTCCCTTAAATGTAAATTGCATTTTTATTCTTCATAAAAAAATAGAATAAATTTTATATATAACCTTAAACTCAAAATAAACCATTTAATAATAAAATATATGGGGTCTATGATATTATTATCAGATCATCTTACAAATGTAAATTGAAATATAGACTATCTAGAAATAAAATGTGATTGTAATAGAAATCCCTTACCTTGGTTCTCTTCTTAGTCTTATATGTTTTATCCACCTATATAACGAATTTAAATTCATTTATTTGTTTATAACCTTTAAATATATATTTCATTTTTATATATATTTTATAATAATCATAAATTCATTTATTGAATAGTTTATTCTTATATTGACCACGTAAGGTTATTGGGGTAATTTCTCCAAAATAAAATATGTATATTTTTATTGGTTAATGATTTTATGAATTTTTTCTATCATTTAAAAAACATTATAATGTTTTTAATATAATTTTTAACCATTATAAACAATTTTTAAATAATGAATTCTTAGTGGAAGGAGTAAAGTGAATCACATAACTTCTTGGAGGTGGTAGTCTTCGTGTACACATGCTATGTGTTATATTTTTCTAATGGATACAATTGTAATAAATGAGATAATATATTATATTTTTAGAATAATAATTATGTATTAAATATGTTATATTCAATAATTTCACATTTATAACCATCTAATTAATGAGGTGATGAAAAATGAATTACAACGCTACATGGAGATTGTAGGCCATACGTACGCATGAGAAGAGTTTGCATTTTCCATTGAAATGAAAAGAGGTTTAAAATGGTTCAATAATAATCATAATATATTATGAATATATATATTATAATAATTTATTATTTTATATGGATAAAATAATTTTCATGTTGTTTAATAACATATTTAATTTAAAATAAATTGGTAATAGGATTACATTCATCTTTCAGAGGCCTCCTATGGCCTACAGCTTAAGCCTTCTTAGGATTGTAGTATGGTAAAAGTGGGATATTAAAAATGGGGGAATGATTCATGAATGGGTTTTAGGAAGTTATTTTCCAAACTACATGGTTCGTGGATTATTAATAATAGAGGATAAGTGGTTCCATTTTATAACTGAGGTTGGGACAAACATGGAATTATTTAAAAGATGTAACTAAAAGAAAGTCATTTTCTTGAGAAGGTGACACTAAATTGGAATAATTTACATTATGAAAATAATATAGTTAAAATAAAACAAACCAATTTGGTTTATGATTTTTTTTGTGTTATTTTGAAGTGTAATCTTATTAGTTTTATCCATTTTAACTCATTTTACAATTATGAAAAATGATAAATATTTACCATGGTTACTATTCATTATTATCGAAAATTAATTTTCACATGTCAAATAATGTTAATTATGTTTATTCCAAATATAGAATTAATTTTTCATAATTCAACTCTAAGAAAATAATGAAATTACTTTAAATATATGTTTTCAAATCATAATGAACTCCATTTTTAGATAAATGTTTAATTTGAGAATAAAAAATATTTTATAGAAAAAAAGTATAATATTAATTTAAATGAAATTAATTTTATTATATTAAAAAATGATACTTATTTTTCTTTATAACCAAAACAAAATTTAATGGATGATTTTAATTACTTGATTAAGAGAAAATAACTCTATATATATTTTATTTAATTGGAAATGATTATAAGATTTCCAAAATGTTAAGAATTTATTTATTATTTAAACATTTTATTTTTATATAACACCCCAATATTTATGGTAATTATATTATAAAATAAATTCAATTTAATTGATAGCTTTTGTTGCAACAAATACTGAGCTTAAAATAGCACTGATATACTATTAAAAATTAACATGATGGTTGGAATAGTAATATGGCTATTAGGAATAGTAATACAGACATTAGAATAATAACGTCACCTATAAAATTATAAATAAAATTTAAGTATCTCAGAAATTAAAATATTATATATTTATATATTATAATAATTATATATATAATTTCAAAATGTTAAATTATGTGTTCACATTTTTTAAAGTGTAAATGATTATTTACAATTTTTTTGACTAATAGAATGTTTTAAATGAAAATTTATTATATAAAAATATAATCATAAATTTATATTTTATCTATTTATTATAAGGTAATTTTATTAGATGTAAATTAATTTTTCGATCTTTCATAAAATAAATTATAACATTAAATTGGTATTTTTTGAATATATGATGATTTTAATTAAAAAATAAATTTATCATATTTATAAACTTATTTTTATAAAACAGAATACATATTTTAATTATATGAATCATGAAATTGTTAGCTTGAATTTATTGTATTTATCTAAAATATATGATTTTTCGTGAATAGTGAAATATGTTAATTTATAGTATTTATCATTTTATCCAAATACAAGAATTTTGGACTCTTGGTTGTGTAATTGATTATGTAAATTAACACTATATCAAACTCACATGCTCTAGTTACAATATTTAGTCACAAGAAGCATTGATATTGATAGTCCATAGACAAAATAGTAAACAAATGAATAAAATAATCTAAAAACCCATCTCATCTTCAATAAATACCACCTCTCCTCCTCACAAAATATAAGCCTTTTATAATTATATAATTCCTTCCAATTCATCTCCCATACCTCTTCCTAATGTTATGGTCTTTCATGTATCACCAAAATACCCATTCCATGTCTCTTAAGGAGGTTCTCAAGGAGATGGCCCTAAAGAGGTAAGACCTTCCCTCCCTTTCATTCAATTTATTTTATTTTATTATCCTTCCCTAACCTACCATGTAAAATGTAACATGATAAATCCATTATCATAAATATACTATAATTGTATTATGCTATTTGTGTATCCACTATCAATTCTATTCTATCAACCTTTAGTTTAAAAAATCAAAGAATAGTCCTAGAGGTGTCGATTCACCGCCTCTGTGGATGATGCTTTTTTGTTTTCTAATACCATTTTATGGATTGTTATAAAACAATTATAAATTTAAAATATATTTAAAAATGAATATTACAAATTATATTGTGTTATATAACCATTATATATATAATTTTAACTAATTAAACAAAACTATTTCATGATCATAAAAAAATACCAAAATAATATAAATGATTATCACTAAAAAATTATTGATTCATCCTCATTTCTGAAAAAATGATATATATAAGACCATTTAATATTAACTATGTTAATTAAAGACTTATAATTTCAATTCTTGATAACTATTCCCATTTTTCATTATCTTTCATACATATATGCAACTGATCCAATCATGAATACTAAAGAAATGAACACTCTCAAATGAAGAATGTGAATATTTTAACTCATAAAAAAGGACCTAAATGAACCTAATAAAATATTATAATAAATAAAATACATGTTCATGTGGCTCTAAATTAATTTAATAATGAATCTAATTTCATTATCAAGGACATTAAGTGAATGTGCTTAACACTTTTAGACATGATGTAAAAGATTCCCCACACACCACTATTTTTTACATTGGGTTGCATCTTATATCTCTATTTAGCCCAATATAATTATAAATTATTATTACATACACATCGTAAATTTGATGTCTATTCTTCGAACATATTTACTTAGCCAATTCCTTTTCTATTTTATGGGAATGTTTTTTATAAGGTTTCCTTTTCAATTCCTCCCAAAAACCAAGAATGATTTAATTAAACTCTCCCATTTCATACCAATTTTTATGTACAATACATAATCTATTTTAATCCACATTTATTTTTATAAAATATATATTTTTATCATGAAATAAAATATTAGTTCATATCAGGTTTTATTAAAACAATCAATCCTTTCTCGTCTTTAAATACTTATTTATATTTTCCCTTAAACTGCATTAGATTGGCTATTTTTTAAAAGATTTTCAAACAATTTTTAATTTTATTTCACATTATTTGTAATAATTTATAATTATCTATGACTGTATTCTCTTATTAGGGTTTATTTATGATTTAAAACCATTGTTTCTTGGACACCAATATGATATTCTCATTGGATATACCTTATTCACCACTTATTACTTGTGTGTGGTGTATGTATAATTAAAATTAATTTAGTATCATCATTCACATATTATTTCATTAAATATCCATATTTTGTATATCATGGATATAATTATTGAGTTATTTATATACATTTTTTAAACATAAGGTTTTTTTATTTTAATTTAGTCTTAACCGGGGAAGTATTCATAAATATATATTTCCTACTCAGTGAAAATATTTTGATAAGTCACATGTTTAATTAATTAAATATATGAATAAATAAATGATTTGTGCAATGGACCGAACCTCTACAGTCTATTACATTGTGAAAATTTGGTGTTGGAGGTGTTCTGGGAGGTCAAGGTGACTTGGAGTGCGTTTTTGAGGAATTTTATGGATATCTAAATGGTTATGGCCTTCTCACTGGAGGCGCAGGGTCAGTCAAACTGTGCGGCCAAACCATGCAAGGTTGGTCTTAGAGGTTGTAGCTAACACACAGTTAGCACACGGTTTTTCTAACCATGCAGACTAACCGTGCGAGGAGTGTTTGGCGAGAGAGAAGCTAATGCACGGTTTGTTAAACCATTCAGACTAACCATGTGAGCACTTAATGTTAGAACCTAAAATTCTGGATCTAACTCATTTTTCCTTTAATCACCTCGATTGTGCCCCTAAATGGTCATAACTCAGGATTAACCTACCTTGGTGGTAGAAGAACCTCTCCCAAGCGTTTTCGAGGCGATCTGGAGGCTTTTATTGGCGAATTGAAGCCGATTCTTGAGGTATGTGATCCTTTTTGGTTTGTTTCATAGATATACCTAGACCTACTCCTCCTCTTCTCTCGATATTTTAGATATATGCCCGTTATGGGTAGATCTAAGTGTGTGGATGTTTTTTATGATGATCTTTGGTCCTGGTTGTGTTAGGAGAAGATATCTAAGGAGGATTTGGGGAGAATCGACCCAGTTTCTTGGGCGTTCTTCAACCGTTGAGGTTTCTGGCAAAACCGTTGAGGCAGGGGACTCGTGGTTCTCTCTATTTTATGTGCAATTGTATTGTTAGCATGTATAATCCCACTGGATGACTTTGGAATTGATTTAATAAATATATTTGAAATGGATTAAGAAATTGCATCGAACATATGTTTTTGTCTCATGTTTTTTCCAGATAGTGTGATATCTATTCCTTGCTTGTTAGCATGTTGTTCTTGATGAAATTAATAAAGAACGTAATTTCGGGATTAATTGATAATTAATTGGCTAAATATAATGAGGCATGAAAAAGAATCTGGTTCATGTTGTAATTTTTTGTTGATTAAATTGGCATAATAAGCATGTTTATTATTTTTGATAGCTTAGTATTTTGTTTCATGATGTTGGAACCAACGAATTAAATTTGTTAATTCAAGATGGATTAAGGAACTTGATTGATTGAATTCTCTGAAGGGTTCTGAGTTACCCTCTCATTGTGAAATAGGGCTATGAGCCCAATTGATGTGGTGTTTGTTTTCATACTGCCTGTGATGTGATGTGACCCTGGAGGGGTGTTGTGATATGTGGAGGAAGTTAGGCCTTCTGGTTGTGGCAACGGATGATGCCTAGGGTGGCAAGATGCATCAGTTTATGCATGTGGGTGTCGTGGGGGACACCCGGGATGATGGTATGGGATGGATGTGAAGGCTAGATGATTGGTGGTTTTGATTGGTTGTTTATCAACCTTATTTTTTCCCACTGATCATGCCAGTTGATTTTTCATACCCTTCTTCCAAAAGGGGAGAAGACATGCGGGGTATGACATGTGATTTCCGTGTTTAGCCTCCCGATGGAGAATGGGTTTATGCTATTGCTATAGGCGGAAAAGACTCGATGTGTAGTTTATCTACTCACCGTGTTGAGCCCCATTGTGTTTATTAGAATAGGATTATTCTCTAGAATGCCTGGAAATATGGGAAAGTAATTCTGTAATGAAATATTGATTAAATGGTGATGATCCATGGGGATAGAGATGTGGGAATTTAATGGTGATGTTGTAAATTTTAAAGAAACGGTTGATTTTGAATGTGATGCCAATGATGTTTAATGTGGTTTTCTTCATGGTTATAAAATGTGCTAATAATTAATTAACGTATAGAGGAATTGATGAAAAAGGGAATTAGGTGACATAATGATATTCTTAATTGGTTGTGTGCTTATAAGATACCTAGTCTTAGAAATAGCAGCCTAGAGTCCGAGAGACGTTAGTTGTAGTTGAGACTAAGACTAGCTTATTCCCATAGTGTGGTTTTGAGTTATATATATTCTATAATTTTTGTGTTTCTATACGCTAATCCACCCTGTTAGTAAGGGAAACAGACACCAAGGGGATTCTGAGCTCTGGGGGGTGTTTTCCCCAACATTCCAGTGGGAGGATGAATGGTTGACTACCCCCTTTGGCCCTGCTCTCTTCTCTTGGTAGATACTCGTGCCATTTCCATAGCGATGAGGTTTCCCCATATATGTGTGTAGAGGTCTGTAATGGATTGTGGTAATTTCCACACATATATTCTGGATATAGGATCCTATAGACTACTATAGGTGTAACGTGTCTAGGCTGTGATGGATTGAGGATCTTTACATGGTTTATGGTTTGTAATGGATTGAGGTATAATAACCGACGTATGATACATGTTTTGTGAGATTTGGTGGCTCCCAGAAACTGCCTGGTTACTTTTGGTTGTGAGGATGGTGTGGTGCTTAGACAAGGTGTCTGCGGGCATTCCTTTGTGGTGCACGTGGTGCAGATTGAGGAGCTTAGCCCAATTGTATACGAGAAAGCCTTTGGAGAGAGATTCACAAGACGTATGTCATTTGGGAAAAGCAGAAAACCTGAGGGGAAGTAGTATAAAGGTACCCCTGATATTCTTTTCTATATGATATATTCTTTTATGAGTTACATGGTGAGAGTAGCCATGGTGAGGTTGGGAATATAGTATACCTATTTAGGTGATGTGTTGGTTTCAATTGTTTTTCACTGTGCTTTAGCATGCCTTCATTACTTTTTCATGAGAGGATTCGGGGAGGATACTACTGATTATACTGTTATAGCGACCCTACGATTATATAAACTATTTTTAGGTCACTTGGAGCAGGTTGGAGATCAGGCTGGTTACTACTAGCTTGTGGTAGTAGGAGCTGTTTGAGCTTGTGGTCTCTCCTGTTTTTACTTTCTTTTGGGTACTTGTAGTTTTCCATTTCAGTTGTAGTACTTTTTCATGGCATTCCATATATGAACTTGGGTTTCTTTTATATTTCAGTTCTGAGTTGGAGTTGGATGGTGTCTATCTTATCTCTCTCTTCTAAATGAGTTCTCTTAGATGGTAATGCCTCCCATTTGAGTGTTTATTATATCCTTGGTGCTAGTCTCCAACCCAGGGCCTACTGGAGGTTGGAATCAGGGGTCATTATCTCCCTTTTCACTTTTCCAGCCCAGGAGGGGTACACTTTGTGGGGAGGGGTCGTGACAGAGTTGTATCAGAGGTCTGGTTGAGGGATAGGATGGAGTTTGGAGTTAGGCACATGTGAGGTTTCATGGGTGGGTAGGGAAACCGTGTCATTCATGTTTAGGAAGTGTGGTAAACACTGGAAACCAGCTAAGACACTAGCGTTTAGGGACCCATATGATCTGATGTACGGACCTTCATGCTTATAATGGCTACTAAATAAGGTAATACTGGTTGCAGGATAGAGACCTAGGGAAGGATCATGCATCATTATTCTTTGGGTCTGTGTTTGAATGCGTAAACCTTGGGATAGGTTAACTTAAAACAATTAAAATAATACAATTAATTAATAAATGTTGAGTCTTCTGTATTCCAGGCTTAGGAGCTCTAAGTGATTTTTATTTTGCAGGTATGAATCCAGGTCGACGTCCTCGTCAGGTTTGCGTAGATGATGTTCAGCAAGCTATTCAAGCAGGTCGCCGTAGGTTTGAGGTTAATGATGACGACATATGGATGAATACACTCCGATTGTTTCATATCCAGAGCTTGGAGAAGTACGAGGGCTCCGTTTTAGATGCATTCATGGAATACTGGTTAGAGGAGGCTGAGATCGGCTTCAGTTCGATTCGTGCTCAGATGGATTACTAGATGTCCTTGGTTGTGACGATGCTGCGTGGAGCAGTGAGGCAGTGGTGGCTTTTTTTCCTCTAGGATCGTGAAGGGTCTGCGATCTCATGGGAGGAGTTTCGACACATGTTCAGAGTTGAGTTCCTTTCTTCGACTGCAAAGGAGTCTAGTCGCCAGGAGTTCATTACCCTTCGATAGGGGATCTCCACTATTCGAGAGTTTGGAATCAGTTTCAGGAACCTTTTACGATATGCTCCGGACCTGTTACCGGATGAGGAGACCATGGTGAGGCATTTCGAGGAGGCTTTGCGTCCATATATCTAGCGTCAAGTAGCTCCATTTATGCTAAAGACATGTCTTGAGGTGCTGGTGAGAGTAGAGGTTGTCGAGAGGACATTGTCCAGAACCAGATCATCATGAGAGGGGAATCAACATGATTCCTCACAAAGCATAGTTGTGGTCCGGGGTTCCCAGTTTTCAGCGCAGAAGAGTTTTCGTTCAGCCAGGGGTAGGTCCCAGCCCATCACATCTCGTTTTTCCAGAGGAAGCAACTCTCAGGCCTATGCCAAGGGATCATGCACTTTTTTTCATGTGGTGGTCATGGACATCAGCAGAGGGAGTGCCCGACCTTTCAGAGCGGTCATCGTGCACCGGGCGCTCCACTCCAGGTTCCTCCGTGGAGGCAGTTCCAGCCGAGGCAGCAGCAGCAGGTTTCACCAGCTTTCGATCAGCAGAGGGGAGATGGGGCAGTTAGGGGATATCCTCATTACACTCCCCGTCCTCAGAGAGAAGAGCGCGACCATGGTGGTGGTTGTCATCAGGGTCATAGAGGTTGTGGAGGAGGTCGTGGTTAGCATCATTCTCTAGTGTTGCCAGCGCTAGACAAGCTAAACGTCGTTCAAGGTACCCTTTTCTTGTTTTCTACCTTGGTGTATGCCTTGTTTGATTCAGGAGCGACACACTACTTCATATCACATACCCTTGTCCATTCTTTGGGACTTGAGGTAGAGTGGCTTCCAGTGCCCCTGGAATTTACTACGCCAGTTGGAGGTCGAGTTGACTTGTTTGAAGTATGTAGAGACTATGATCTAGTGTGGGGGAAACACCGCTTTTGGGGAGATTTCCAATGATTATGGATACAACCATATGATGTCATCCTCAGCATGGATTGGTTGAATTCATTACAGGCTATCGTGGATTTCTACAGGAAGTATGTCATTTTCTTTGATGCGGATGGAGAGAAAGTTGTGTTTGTTGATGAGTGAGATCCTCGGATGGGTCATAGATGGGTTCCATCCTTAACGTCCATGGTGGCTGGGATGATGCTGAGTTCATTAGAGGTTCAGTGGTTGGCGTTTTCTAGGGTCGTGGAGGAGTACCCTGATGTCTTTCCAGAAGAGGTTGTAGCGTTACCCCCTCGACGAGAGATCGAGTTTGGGATTGAGCTATATCCAAGAGCATCTCATATATCTATGTATTTGTATAGGATGGCCCTTTATAAGTTACGAGAGCTGCGTATACAGCTTGATGGACTATTGGAGTGCGGTTTTGTTCGGCCAAGTGTGTCACCGTGGGGTGCACCGGTTTTGTTTGTGAAGAAGGATAACAGCAGTGTTCAATTTTGTGTTGATTATCATCGCTTAAAAAAAGTGAAAATAAATAACCGATATCATCTTCCACGTACTAATGATTTAATCAATCAACTAAAGGGTGTATGTTTGTTCTCAAAGATAGACATGGAGTCAGGATATTATCCAATGTGGGTGAAGGATAAGGATATTACGAAGACTTCTTTCTGATGTCATCATTGGAATTATGAGTTCGTTTTAATGTCGTTCAGCGTAACGAATGCTCCAGCTGTATTCATGGGATTGATGAATGCAGAGTTCTGTGAGTTCGAGTACATGTTAGTGGTAGTTTTCATCGATGAAATCCTTGTGTACTCCACATCTGTAGAGGAGCATACAAAGCATCTATGAGCCGTTTTGGGAGTTCTTCGTCGACGTTAGCTGTTCGGTAAGATGTCGAAGTGTGTGTTTTGGGCTCGAGAAGCCCGTTTCATGGGTAATGTAGTGTCCCTATAGGGAGTAGCTATGGATCCATCGAAGGTAGAAGCAGTTGTGTCTTTGGCAGCCCCCAATACAGTTTCAGAGGTGCGATGTTTCCTTGGTCTCACAGGCTTCTACAGGAGGTCCGTAGCCAATTTCTCACAAGTTGCAACTCCTCTAACAGATTTGACTAATAAAGATCAGGCATTCATATAGACAGATCATTGTCCGGAAGCCTTCGAGTATCTAAAGGGGAAGATAGTGAGTGCTCCAGTTCTCTGTCTTCTAGTTGAAGGAGTTCAGTTTGATGTCTTCTGTGATGCTTCACATCTTGGGTTAGGTTGTGCTCCTATGCAACAGAGGATAGTTGTTTCTTATGGGTCTCGACAGTTGCGTCACCATGAACAAAACTATGACACCCATGATCTTGAGTTGGAAGTTGTGGTGTTTTCTTTGAAGTTGTGGAGACATTACCTCATTGGTGAGCACTTTTTGGTTTTCACCGATCATAAGAGTTTGAGGTATATTTTCTCCCAACATGACTCGAAATTACGACATCATCGGTGGATGGAGATCTTATAGGAATACGACTTTCAAATATCGTATACAACTAGAAAAGGGAATGTTGTAGCTGATGCACTGAGCCGAAAGTCACGTAGTGATGTTGTGCGTGAATCCAGTGATTCCTAGAGAGTAATGGATTAACTTTCAGCATTACATCTTGATATGGGAGAAGTAAGGGTAGAAGCTATCTTTTATATATGATGGTGCAGTAATCCCTGATGGAGAAGGTGGAAGAGTCCATATTGGGGGATCTAGAGGTAGATATATGGAGAGATGGAGTTTTTTGTGGTGAGGCCCCTGATGGTTGGTCGAAGGATGAACAACACCGAGTGTTGTATCATGTAAGGTTTTTTTTCTTTGGCAATACGCGAGGGGGTTCTTAGAGTGTTCCCTAGTTTTCCCTTAGTGGTACATCCTGGCGTGAAAAATATGTACCGATCCTTGAGGAGTTAGTTTTGGTGGCCTGGGCGGAAGCATGTGGTTGCAGAGTTTGTGTCTCATTGTTTAGTCTGCTAGAAGGTGAAGGCTGAACATTGTGTTCCATGTGGTCTTCTTCAGCCATTAATGATTCCTCAGTGGAAGTGGGAGGACATATCGATGGACTTTGTTACAGGTTTACCTCATGTTCCAGGAGGTTATGATGTTATTTGGGTGGTAGTGGATCGTTTAACAAAATCATCCCACTTCATATCAATCAAGGAGTCAAGCTTAGTGGATATTTTGTCGAGGAAGTATCTGGAGGAGGTGGTGAGACTTCATGGAGTCCCTTGGACGATCATTTTTTATCGAGATCCTCGTTTTACCTATAGGGTGTGGAGAGGTCTCCAATATGCTTTTGGTTCTAAGCTATGACTTATCACTTCTTTTCATCCTCAAACGGATGGTCGGACGGAGCAAACTATCCAGACTCTTGACGACATGTTGCACTCTTGTGTTCTTGAATTTGGAGGGTCATGGATGAGGAACTTACCCTTGGTAGAGTTAACTTATAATAATAGTTTTCACTCCACCATCAGTATGGCACCATTTGATGCCTTGTATGGCTGACCATTCCATTCTCCATTGTTCTGGAATGGGGTCGGAGAGTCAGCAATTCTCAGATCGAACCTTGTGCAGAATACAACAGAGATGGTTCAGGTGATTCATGAGAGGATGAAGGCAGCACAAGATCGTCGGAAATCATATGCTGATCAAAGGAGGAGACCCTTGGAGTTTAATGTTGGTGATCATGTGTTTCGGAAGGTGACTCACCGTCAAGGGCAGCGATGGTTTGGTTGGGGAGGTAAGCATTCTACGTGGTTTGTTGGGTTTTCAAGGTGTTAGCTCATGTTGGAGTTGTGGCATATCGAGTAGCACTTCCCCCACAGATGGGTCGGATACATGATGTTTTCCATGTATCGCAGCTGCGTCGTTATCTTCATGACAACTCTCACATCATCAATTGGGGAGAGATCGATGTTGATGATGATGCAACCTTTGAGGAGTGACCTGTGGATATCCATTACCATAAGTAGAAGGTGTCACGTGGGCGATCCATTCCTTTAGTTTGTGTCTTGTGGTGACACGGCGGCTTGGAAGAGAGTACTTGGGAACGTGAGTAACAGATACGTGCTCCGTACCCAGATTTGTTTTATGTCTAACTCTTTTCAGGTCTAATGTTTCCGTTTGTGGTTGTAGAACATTCATGTTTATGAGATGGCACCCTTTTTTGCTTTGGTGGATTTCTCTCTTTTGAGAGGTATCTTGATGGGTGGTTGTTCAGACCCTGTTTCGTTTTCTCTATAGGTGGGTTTTGGATTCTCAAGGATGAGAATGTTTTGAGTGGTATCTTCTGTAACGGGCCGGACCTCTCCGGTCCATTCCATTATGAAAATTTGGTGCTGGAGGTATTTTGGGAGGTAAAGGTGACTTGGAGTTCGTTTGGGTGGACTTTTAAGGAAATATAAAGGGTTATGGACTTCGCACGGGAGGCTCACGAATTGTCAAACCGTGTGGCCAAACCGTGCAAGGTTGGTCTTGGAGGTAGCGTCTAACGCACAGTTTGTCCAACAGTGCGGACTAACCAGGTGAGGAGTGTTTGGAGAGATAGAAGCTAACGCACAGTTATCGCACAATTTTTTAAACCCTGCAGACTAACCGTGTGGGTACTTAAAGTTAGATCCTAAAATTGTGTATCTTACTTGTTTTTCCTTTAATCACCACGTTTAATCCCCTAAGTGGCCATAACTCGGTATTACCCTTCCTTGGAGGTAGAAGAACCTCTCCCAAGCATTTTGGAGTTGATCTGGAGGCTTTTCTTTGCGAATCGAAGCTGGTTCTCGAGGTATGTGATCCTTTTTGGTTGGTTTCATAGAACTACCTTGATCTCCTCCTCCTCTTCTCTCGGGATCATAGATCTATGCCCGTTATGGGTATATCTAAGTGTGTGGATGTCGTTTATGATGATCTTTGGTCCTGGTTGTGTTAGTAGAAGAGATCTAAGGAGGATTCGTGGAGAATCGACACAGTTTCTTGGGCGTTCTTCAATGTTGAGGTTTCTGTCCAAACCGTTGTGATAGGGGATTCATGCTTCTCTCTCTTTTATGTGAAATTGTATTTTTAGCATTTCTAATTCCATTGGATGACTTTGGAATTGAATTAATAAATATATTTGAACCAGATTATTAAATTTCATCGAACGTATGCTGTTGACTCGTGTTTTTGATAGATAGTGTGATATCTATGCCTTTCATGTTAGCATTTTGTTCTTGATGAAATTGATAAAGAATGTAGAGATGGAATTAATTGATAATTAATTGGATTAATATAAAGAGGCCTAAAAAATAATCTGGTTCTTATTGTAATTTGAGGTTGATTAAATTGGCATAGTAGGCATGTTTAATATTTTTGATAGCTTACTATTTTGGTTCATGATGTTGGAACCAAAAAATTGAATTTGTTAATTCACGAGGGATTAAAGAACATGATTGATTGAATTCCCTGAAGGGTTCTGAGTTACCCTCTCATTGTGAAATAGGGGTAAGATCCCAATTGATGTGGTGTTTGTTTTACAACTTTTTGTGATGTGATGTGACCCTGGAGGGGTGTTGTGATATGTGGAGGCATCGATGCCTTTTGGTTGTGGAAGTGGATGACGCCTAGGGTAGTGAGATGCATCGGTTTGTGCATGTGGGTGTCGGGGAGGACACCAGGGATGATGGTAAGGGATGGATGTGATGGATGAATGATTGGTTGTTTTGATTGGTTGTTTATCTACCTTACATTTAACCACTGCTCAAGGAAGATGGTTTTTCTTACCCTTCTTCCGAAAGGGGTGAAGAAACGTGGGGTATGCCACGTGCTTTCCATGTTTAGCCTCCCGAGGGAGAATGGGTCTATGCCCTTGCTATAGGAGGAAAATACTCGACGGGTAGTATATCTACTCACCATGTTGATCCCCCTTGTGTTTAGTAGCATAAGATTCTTTTCTAGAATCCTTGGGAATATGGGAAAGTAAATCTGTAAAGAAAGATTGATTAAATGGTGTTGATCCACAGGGATGGAGATGATGGCATTTAATAGTGATGTTGTAACTTTTAAATAAACATATGATTTTGAATGTGATGCCAATAATGATTAATGTGGTTTTGTTCATGGTTAATTAATGTTCTAAGAATTAATTAACGTAAAAAGGGATTGATGAAAAAGGTAATAAGGTGACCTAATGATGTTCTTTAATTGGTTGTGTGCTTATAGGATACCTAGTCATAGAAATAGCAGCCTAGAGTCCGAGAGATGTTAGCTGTAGTTGAGACTAAGAATAGGTTATTCCCATAGTGTCGTTGTGAGTTATATATATTTAGTACTTTTTGTGTTTTTATATGCTACTCCACCCTATCAGTAAGGGAAACAGACACCTTGGGGATTCTGAGCCCTGGGGGGGGGGGGCGTTCCCCAACATTCTGGTGGGAGGATGAATGGCTGACTACCCCCTTTGGCCCTGATCTCTTCTTTGTGTAGACACTCGTGCCATTGGAACAGCGGTGGGTTTTCCCCATATATGTGTGTAGAGGGAATTAATGGCTTGTGGTTATTTCCACACATATATTCTGGATATAGTCTCCTATGGACAACTATAGGTGTAACGTGTATAGGCTATGATGGCTTGAGGAACTTTACTCGGTGTATGGGTTGTAATGGATTGAGGTATAATACCCGATATAAGATACACATTATGCGAGATGTGGTGGCTCTCAGAAAATACATGGTTACTTTTGGTCATGAGGATGGTGTGGTTCTTAGCACAGGTATCTGTGGGCAAGCATTTGTGGTGAACGTGGTGACGATTGTGGAGCTTAGCCCAACTGTATACGGGAAATCCATTGGAGAGAGATGCACATTATGTATGTCATTGGGGCAAAGTGGAAAACCAGTGGGGAAGTAGTAGCAAGTTACCCTTGATATTCTTTTATATATGATATATTCTTATATGCGTTACATGGTGAGAGTAGCCATGGTGAGGTTGGGAATATAGTATACCTATATAGGTGATGTGTTGGTTTCAATTGTTGTTCACTGTGCTTTAACATGCCTTCTTTAATTTTTCAGGAGAGGATTTAGGAAGGATCCAACTGAGTATACTATTATATTCACCCTACGATTATATAAACTATTTTTAGGTCACTTGGAGCAGGGTGGACACCAGGCTGGTAACTACTAGCTTGTGGTCGCTGTTCCTTTTACTTTCTTTTGGGTACTTGTAGTTTTCTATTTCAGTTGTAGTAATTTCTCATGGAATTCCATATATGTACTTGGGTTTCTTTTATATTTCAGTTCTGTGTTGGAGTTGGATGGATTCTATCTTATCTCTCTCTTCTGCATGTGTTCTCTTAGAGGGTAATGCCTCCCATTTGAGTGTTTATTATACACTCGGTGCTAGTTGCCAACCCTGGGCCTACAGGAGGCTGGTCTCAGGGGGTCATTATATCCCTTTTCACATTTCCATACCAGCAGGGGTACACTTTTTGGGGAGGGGGACATGATAGTTTGTACATTTTGTGATGGGTGTGGACTGGTTATAAATAGACCGTGGATTCATCAAATGTTCCCAAGAGATAGAATAGTTAAAGATAACCCATTAATATTTAATTCCATGGAAAATTAGCTTGATTTCAACCCATTGACATAAAATTATTATCATGATGATAGTGGTTTATGTTACAAATACATAACGCCCCAAAATTAAAAAATTTCATCATTCAATATTCATTTTTTAGTTTTTATGAGATTTTCACTATGATAAAATCTATGGATTCATTTTCATTTTTAGTGTATTTATGGCATGTATTTTTAATTTTATTACATTTCCTTATCGATTATGCCTTATTGATTTTTCTTTACTTATTATTGATTCATGTAGCCAATTATGATTGTTTGAGCTCACATTTTTATTTATTTTACATCACTAGGATATGAAGATAAAATACATGAATATGATTTAAAGAAGTAGTTTATTTTCCTTTATTATGTTCCATTTTAATTACCAATGTAATAAAGGTGCCATGAATCTATCTAGTTCTTCCAGAAAAATTAGCAGAAATATCACTAGTCATGTGATCTCTTGTATATATTCAATTGTAAAAAAATAACCACCCACCCAAGGGCTACTAGGGTCGGGGTTGTTATAGTTTGTATCAGTGTTGGTTTAGTAGAAACATTAAAAAAAGATATTAAATAAACATTTTATTATATTAATTCTTTATATTGAACTTTTGGCTCAATAATCATGAATATTATAAGGTAACTTAGTTTTTTCCATTATTTAGTGATGGTGGCTAATGGATGAAAGGGAATCAGTATGAATAGAAAATTTTTGGATTTCACTTCTATGAAAGTAAACATAGTTAGTGTTTTATCTGATAAAAATATTTCCATATTAGGATGGATTACATGGGTTATAATGAATAAACATACAACACATATTTTGGATCATTTCATAGTGTCGAAGTCCCCATCATTTAGTGGGACAAATAATCTAGTGCCAGTTGAGAATTAGATCATGTATCTTGAGAAGATATTTCTATAATTGGGATGCATAGAAAATGGTTAGGTAGTACTATGAGTATATTGTATCAATTTAGTTTTTTACTAATAGTGTTCATTTATCAAAAATACTATGGAGGACGATAAAATATAATATGTTGAAGAGAAAAATTTTAAAGAATCATTTAAAAAAAAATATTTCCCTCGTGTGAAATGAACTAAAATGAATAGAAAATTCATTATTTCAAATAATGAGGAATAAGAGAGTGTTTTATATTATGAGGTTACCTTTATAAGACTAAAAAAATATTATGTATATTATATATGTAATTTAGAAAAAAAAAGTTAGATAATTTCGTTTAAGGACTTAAGACATTTCTCCAAAGGGATCTGGCTTCTAAAATATTATCCCCATTTGTGGAAATATTATTAAGTCCCATCAAAACAGAGAAGGAATTTTCTAGAACATTTTTGTTTAGGTAAATAAATATAATAATATGTCTTCTAATAACCACGTAAAAGGTTAAGTGTCAATGCAGAATAGGAGAATTAATAAATTCCCTATATTTAGTTATGTTGGAAAGAGTAATCTTGGGAAATTCTTGAATGGAATTAGAGTTTATTATAAGTGTAGAGAAAAGTTTCATCATGAAAATGAATACAAGGTGATGAAACTAATAAATTATATCTAATGATTCAAAATTAATTAAATGTGGAATTATTCAAATCAATTTCCCAATCATAAAATGAATCTACTACAGAATAGGACAAGGGGAGATGCCAAAGATTATGTGATCTCCAAAACTAAATTAGAAGTAACCAATGATGTGGTGGAATGTATATTAATTATTTTAGAATATTTAGACAATTACTTATTTAATTTTGGATGATCCAACTCTTTTTTATCTACCAAATGTACTATAAAAATAATATATTGACATTTTGATTTAATAAGGAATTTGTCAGTAAAAACTCTTATGGGAAGCCTTATTGCAATTAAAATTTATCGGTCATTCCCTATTATGACACAACAACATTCTTTATTTGATGATATTTTCATATTAACTATGTTTGAATTTATTCAATCCTCAATATATACTTTATTTCCAAAAATTATGGGAAACATTAATGCAAGAAAAATGAAATTATTATTTTTGAGAAATGTATTGAATCCCTTACCCTTAATAAAGAAACTTAATCATCTAATTCATATATATTTCCACCCCTAGTAGCTTTACTGAATGAAATTATTTAGGAAAAGTGAAAAAAACATCTAGGGATGAGGAAATTGATATTCAAAATGATGAAGCACAAATTTTATGGGAATACATTGATTTATTTTTAAGCAATTTTTTAGACACACCAAGAGCATGATGTTGAGTTCAGCCTTTATTTAATACTTTATACAAGACAAATATCAAAGACTCCATATAGAATTTCCAATATGGAATTATTGGGAATTAATAAGTAACTTTAGGATTTGATTCATAAGTGAATTACTCACCCCAGTGTTTCTCTATCGAGAGACACTATTCCCTTCGCTAATAAGAAAGATTGATATTTAGGTTAGTGTGTTGAGTATAGATAAATCAATGTTATTATAATAACAAAAATGTTTCATATGCCCCTCATTGATTATTTCTTTGATAAACTTCTAGAATCCTGATATTTTCCAATGATTGAGCTTCATTCATGGTATCCTCAATTATGATTAATGAATGAGGATATTCCGATTTTTTTTTCAAATATGGTATAGGCATTTGGAGAGTATAATAATTCCATTGGGATTGAATAATTCATCCTTTGATTTCATGGATCTAATGAATAGAGTATTCTAGGTATTTCTTTATGATTTTTTTAATCTTCATTAATGACATTTTGATGTATTTTAAATGTTATGAAAACCATGAGAATCAACTTTGGATTATTATTATGTCTCTAAAAATGAAACATTTTTATTGTAAATTTAGCATGTGTGGATTTTGGCTTAAGGAAAATTTTTTTCTTCACAATACTGTCTATATGGATGAAAAATTATTTAATCCTATAATGGAAAAATAAAACCAACAATGGACTAGACCAATGAACATAACGAAGGTACATAGCTGGATTGTTTTTTCATTTTATTATCAGTGTTTTGGTCAAAATTTCTCTTGATTAAAGAATAATATAACTAAGTTCATGCATAAAGGGGTTATTTTTATCTAGGAAACAAAAAGTGAAGAAATTTTTAAAGAATTTAATAAATGATTATTAAATTCTCCAATTTTGACATTGCCATCATGAAATGAAGGGTTTGTAATATACAATGATGAATTGAAGAATTTACATGGTTGTGCCCTTACGAAAAATGATAAATTTACTACATATGAATTAAGTTCATTGAAGATCCATGAAACAAGTATCCATCTCATGATATTGAGTTATCTTCCATAATCATTTATATAAATAAATGGAGATCCTATATCTATAAAGAAATATGTTAGATATATATGTATCATAAAAGTTTGAAATAAATATTTTCACACAATGAAATCAACGTGAGGAAAAAATAATGGCTGGAGTTACAAAAAAATTATGATTTCCCTACACACTACCACCCAGTAAAAGTAAATATGGTAACAGATTTATTATGTATGAAATATCATGTAATTATGACCAAAATGAGGATAGACAAAGATATTATACTCAGGGATTTAGTAAATATTGATATGGTAATTGTTATGGGTTGAGAAACATTACTCCATCTCATAATTATTTATAAACAGTATTTACTTAGAAGATAAGAATCTTTGAAACTTATGATGAGGATTTTCAAAATAAAATTAAAGTCATTATAGATGGGAGTTAGGAATAATTTGTGTAAGAGGATGGAATTATGGAATTTTGAAATAGGATATGTGTTTGATAAATACCTAAATTGTAAAGAAAACAATTATATGATACTCATAGATCACATTTTTCTATCCACCCTCTTAGTACCTAGATATATAGATATATTAAAGAACATTTTTTTGGGATAATATAATGTAGGATGTTGTTGAATATGTGTCAAGATTATATATATATCAAAAATCAAAGGCTGTGAGCCAGATTCCTAGAGGATTATTGCAACCTAGACCTATTAGTATGTGGATCTATGATGAACTTACATTTTACTACATCACTAGATTACAAAATACACCTAGAAATAGTGTTATAATGTTTTTTATTACTAATCACCTAAAAAAGTCAGAACATTTTCTTAGTGTAAGAGAATATTTACCTCTCGAGAACCTACAAATACTCTATTTTAGTTATGTTGTATGGATTAATGGTCCACCTCAATTGATTTTTTCTAACAGAGATCCCCATTTTACAAAAAAATATAGGGGGATTCTATAAAAGGATTTGGATACTGAGCCATGTTCGAGAACATATAATCATTTTCAATCCAAATAACATTCTAAAATCCCTTTTCAAACATTATAAGACTTGTGGAGATCATTATCAAATGACATTAAAGGTATATGGGATCTTTATATACCTTTGGCATAATTTAAATGCATTAATAGTTTCCATTAAATTGTTAAAAATGAAACTTATAAATATTTATATAGGAAGAGATGTAGAACTCCAACTCGGTGGGATAATGTTGGAGAGAGGAAATTTATTGGCACAAAACATATTGAAGGGAAAGCAACAAAAGCAAAAAGATAATTTAGGATCATATTAATGTATATAAATGAAGAAAAATGAGTTATGTATACAACTAGGTATAACATTTTGAATTTCAAGTGGGAGATCATTTATTTCTAAGTGTATCCCTATGGAAGGGTGTCAAAATATTTAGGTAGTAAGGGAAACATAACATCTAGTCCATCAAACCATTTGAAATTTTAGAAAAAATTGTAGTTGTAGCTTACTGATTAGCAATGCCTTCATGTCTCTAAATACCATGATGTATTCCACATATCATTGTTAACTAAATACATTTCCGGCTCAATGCATGTACTCAACTATGATGAAATTGAATTGTAAGCTAATTTTTTCTTACGGTAAAGAGTCTATCAAGATTATTGATACAAGAGAGAACGTATTGAGAAATCAGATGACTAAAATTGTAATAGTTCTTTGGAGGAACCATAAAATAGGAGATGCAATGTGGGAACCTAGGGATTTAATGAAGAAGAACAACCAAAATCTATTTAGAAGGAAATATTCATGAAAAACATTCAGAATGAAATGTCCAAAATATGGAACAATATAGAACAATAATATTTTTCATAAATATCTTGTAAAATAAATTCAATTTTCATGATATCTTACATTTCATGCAATATCAATATTAAATGAATATTGATATACTATTAAATATTAACATGAACATTGGAATAGTAATATGACCATTAAGAATAGTAATGAGTAATTTAGAATAATAATCTCACCAATTAAATTATAAATAAAATTTATGTATTAAATAAAAAAATATAGTATAATTATATCATATAATAAGTAATGAAATATTTTTAAAATAATAAATAAAATGTTTTTATTTTTTGTAAATCATAAATGTTTATTTACAATTTTATAATTATTATAATGATTAAAAAAATTATTTTCAAAAAAATAGATTCATAAATTAATATTTTTGGACTTAATATTATAAGATAAATTGATGTGACCTTAATTATTTTTTCAAAGTGTCATAAAATAAGTAATAACATTAAAATCTGTATTTTATTACTAAATGATGATTTAAATTAAAAATTAAATTTATCATATTTAAAAAATTATATTTATAAAATGTAATCCTTTTTCCAATTCGACACATTGAAAAATGGTTAGGGATAATTAATGGGGTTTTTTTAAAATAACTGTTTTTTTTATAACAAAATATGCTATTTAACAATTTTTCTTAATACATGATTTTTTGTCATTTTTGAGTCATTTATGAAGTAAATGGAAACTATATCTAAATAAAATTACTAATATATTTTATTTATTCATAGGAATCATCACTATTGTTTGTCCTAATCCAAAATAACGAACAAATGAATAAAATTATCAAACAACACCCCTCACATCCACTATAAATACCACCGCTCAACACCCCTACTCCTAAAAACATATATGCCTTATATCATACTAATATTAAACCCAAATAATCTCCCAAACCTCTTCCCTATATTTTGATATTTTTGGTCTCACTGAAAGACCATTTCCAATTCCCTTAATGAGGTTCTCTTGGAGATGACACTCAAGAGGTAAAACCTTCCCTCGCTCTCTTTAAATTTCTTATTTTTCATATTCTTCCCCACCTACCATGTATAGAAAAAATTTTATATACATTATAATATATATAATATAATTTCATTATGTTTATGGTATATCTACCATCAATTAACTTCTCTCAACGTTTTGTTCTAAAAAGAAAACATCGTTCGAGAGGTGTCGATTCACCACCTTCGTGGATAATGAATTTTCATTTTATAACATCACCTTCATATATGGTCATAACAGAATATTCATGTTTAATAAATTTCATAAAATATATTATAATTTATTTAGTGTTTTGGAACCAATATATATACAAAATATTAATTGATAAAATAAAAAATTGTGATAATCGAAAAATAGAAAAAAACGGTTATCACTAAAATTTTATCAAATTAATCATCCTCATATATTGTAAAAATGAAATATATAATGATTAAATATTCATTATGTTAATTAATAACATATAATATCAATTATAGAGAACTATTTCCATTTTTAATGATATTTTATACATGTATAAAAATTAACCAATCATTGAAAACAAGGAAACAAACACTCATGTACAACGAAATTAAATCGTATAACTCATCAAAAAAGAAATATATTATCATAATAAAATATTATATTAAATAACATAATTTTTTAATATGTTCATAATTAAATTATTAATTAATCCAATTTCATTATCCATGTAATTAAGTGCATGTAATGAACACTTTCAGATATAATGTATGAAATTCTCTCTAAACATCAGTTTTTCCATCGAGTTACATTTTCTCTCTCTATTTAACACAATTTAATTCATTATTCTTCTTATATTCTCCTCATAGATTTTTTGTGTATGTTAATGAAACATTTACCAAGATAATTTCTTTTTTATTTTATTGGGATATAAATTTTTATAAGGATTCCTTTTTCAATTTCTACAAACAACCATAACAGATTTAAAGAAACCTCTCGATTTTTTACCAATTTTAATGAAAACACCAAAATATTTTTTACCCAAAAACATTATTATTATATAAATTGTTTTTTCATTAAATACTATATTTTTTTATTTCAGTTCTATGCAAACAATTAATCATTTTCCTACTTTAAAGACTTGGTTCTATTTTCCCTTAAACCACATTAAAGTGGCTAAATTCTAATATTTCTTAGACAAATTTTTTAACATGTTTTCACTTCACATGTAAATAATTTATAATTATATATTCCAATTTACACTTATGAATGTCCATGTATTATTTAAAACCATTATTCCATGGACCCAATTATGATATTCTCTTTGGTTATTCCTTATTTAACACTTATTCCTTGTGTGCGGTGTATGTATAGTTCACTTTTATTTATGATCATCATTCATAAAATATTTAATTAGATATAAATATTTCTTATATCTATGATATGATTATTTTATTATTTTTATACCATTTTTTATATACCATGTTTTCTTGAAATGTTGGTTTAACTGGGAAAATATTAATAAATCAATATTTCCTACTCAAAATAGATATTTTGATAAGTCATATTGTTCAGGAATGAAATATTTATATATAAATAGAATATTTTTAATTTTTGTGATTGGTGGGCACCCATTATAGATATCACCTCAATGCATCAACCGGTGTCAAGAGGAAAAATAGTTGGAAACAAACCCATCATGTAACTATTACTTTTGGAATATATATTGTTTATTGAAAAAAAAGTTCTATAAAAATTCATGTTATTCTTATATCATTTTAATGTCATAAAACTGAAATTTTATTTGAATAGTAGTATTTTCATCATTAATATAAAACTAAAATATTTATGCCAACTATCAAACATTCATTATAAGCTAATTTTGACATGTTGATTTCAAAAATGAAATTATTTTTGATAAAATAGAATTTATAAAAAATTGGGTTCAATCCCTTTCTTGATTATATCTTTGTGAATTATCCTATTATTTCATTAGAAAGAAAACTTTAATTAATATAATTCAAGATCGAGTGTTACATTTTTCCCTCCAAAAATTTCACCATCAAAATTTCATGAACATCACCTCATGAATAAATGTAGGTATTTATTCATGATAACTTCTTCATGTATACATGTTTCCTCTTATGTTTTATGATTTCTGCATCATTTCTTCACTAATAGAGTCATCTGATGACGTAAAAAATGTTCTCTAGTGTTAGGAATCTCAATATTCTCTTCACAATAATATAAATCATTTTTAAATTCCATTTACTTATATATTGAAAATGATTTGGTTATATAATGTACCTCTTGAAAAATACATACAGAACACATCATGATTTATATAGAGACTATGTGTCATTATAAAATTGTATGTTACAGCTTTAATAATTTCATGAATTTTGATGGTTCTGATATCCCTAGAACATAGTTTATTTTTCTTTTAAAACCTTATAACACCATTTCATGTAGACACATTCTTGATATCATGATCTCCCATTTGAAATTATAAATCCTTCCTTCAGTAATCTATATAAGTATATTAATTTCAATAATGTTCCTTGATATGACTCTGAATAGTTATTACATTCATTTTTTATCCTAAACATGTTCGAGGCCTAAGAGACTCCATTTTCCATTAATATCTCAATAATGTTTTATTAAAAATCCATTCCTATGTAATTCCTCATAAAATTTTATTCTAATTCTGTAATGGAATACTTTATTATAATAAAATTCCACTATAGGTAAATATTGTTCTCATATACATTAAATAACAAGTGGGAACAACCTCAAAATGTCATTGAATGTTTTAATAGTCCTTCCAGACTATCAATATTTCTAATTATTATTAGCAATGCTAAAATATAGCTCAGTTTCTTTTGCCTCCAAAATAATTTTTTATAATTTTCATGTAATCCTTAGGTCATGATTAGAAATAATTGTCATAATTATTCAATAAATCCTTGAAAATTAACTAATATTTATTATTTTGAGGTTGTCAATTTTTTTATGTCCCCTTATATTGATTGAATGTGTATACTTGGTATAAAAAATTATAATAACCTGTATGGAATCATTCATTCAAGGTCACACTAGAAATCCTGTTACAATGTCCATATTAATATCACCCCATTTCTACACAAGAATAAGTAGTGGTTTCAAGATTTAATGCCAGTGAGGAGGACAGAGGATGGGGAAGGACTGGATTTGGCCCCTAAGGCATGGACTTCGGTGGAGGAGGATGATGGATGGGTAAGGGATTCTCCTGGACTGAAGTCACAGCCTGTGCAGAAGGCTGCTAATGTTGAAACCAGCAATTGCTTCTCTGGTCTGATAAATGAAGAGGTGGATGAGGGGCGGGGCCAGCTTGAAGGAGAGGTTCCTACTTGGACTGATGGAGAGAAGCTTCCGGGTGAATTGCATATGCAAGATGCAGATTCTGGGCAGTCACAGTGCATGGAAACACTTGACAGTTCTAGTCATACTGGGCAGGAGAAGGGTGAGAATAGCAGTCTTCAGAATGTGATTCTTCCTGGAAAATGGGGGGATATTTCTGACAGTGAAAAAGAAAATGGTGATCGAAGTCGTGCTTCCTTTAGTGATGTGGTGCAGCATGGGAATAAGACAGTAGCAGGAAATGGGGATGCTGTGTATGCCTCACCAAGAAGAAGGCAGCGAAAGGATTACTCCTCCATGCCAAATCCAATGTCCACCAGGTCCTCGTTAAGTAAAAGCAAAGGTATGATTTCTTCTGAGGAGTTGGTGTGTTTAGAGAAGTTAAATCTCAGAAGAAAGTACGCGAAGATACTGAAGCAGTATGAAAGTTCGGAATGGGAATCGGCTACCGTGGATGAGGCGTTTTACCCACTCAATGCATTAGCCACCGTATTTTATTTACAAATAAGGTAGTGTATTGAGGAATAATAATCTTTGATCATTTATATCAATAACCTTTTCTCATATTGAGCTATTTTTTTGAGAATATTTCTTTGAAACTATTGTGATCCATAGATATTTAATATTTTTTACCACAACGGTATTGATTACATGTATTCATTAAAAGTTTTGTTTCTATCAACAAAATACTATGTGTTAGAAAATTATATTCATGAATATTAAATTCCTTAACGTATAATAATCAACTCAAATGTTTTTCATAAGGATACATCCAATTCCCTTCCTTGATTATTTACTATATATCACAAAACCATCATTTCTTGAGGGTAAAGTCAATATTGGGGCATTTATTAATATCCATATTAATTATTCAAAAAATTATTTACATTCTTCTAACCATATGAACATAACCAGTTTGAGGGTCATCATGGGTAACAGTTTGGATAATTGTGTAAAATTTTAAAAAATCATCAATATTAACCTATCAATCCATGGAAACTATGTATATTGTTAATACTAATTGTAATTGGACATTATATCACTATATATTCCATTGAATTATCTTTTGATATTCTATCCATAGAGATAAGATGTCTAAGAAAATAAACATATTAATGATAGAATTCACATTCCTAAATTTTCCATATAACTCCTCTAATCTATGAATCTAAATAATGATTCATAATTAACTATTATTTCCATAATATCCTTTAATTTATATCAATATATAATTATTTAATACCAAAATAAAAAAATTTAGAACATCCTTGAATACTATTTTCATTACATCCAAAACAATAGAGGGTTAATTATACAATAAAAAGGGAATTACTATAAATTCATAACTTCTATACCTCATATGAAATTCCTTATTTGGAATATATTCCTTATTTACTCACAGTTGATGACACACATAAAGAAGATCAATCTTGGAAAAATATTAATCTCCTTATATTTAATCAAACAAGTCATCAATGTGGGTCAGAGGATATTTTTCATTATATAAGTCGTACTGACTTCTATATATTAAATAAAAAACCTCATTGACTCATTTTTCTAATTCACAACCAGAACATGGTATCCTAATTGTGAGTCACAATCGATTATAATTCCCTGATCAAGAAACACATATTTCCATCGAGCCTCTACGCAAGTTGTAAAGGCTCATACTTGGAATCCAAGAGACCCAAAATCAAATCCGGGAAGGGATTATTTTTCGGGTACTGTAACATCATTGAAGTAGGGTACTATAGTAGTACTGTAGATGCGACAGAACTATAGCAGTGGTGCACTGTAGTGGCGGAGGGACTATAGCTGAAACTATAATAGTGGCGGTATTGTACTTGCCTATGTACTGTAGCAGTTATATTCAAATAAGGGCATTTGGGCTAAAAAATAGGCTTTCAGGCTTTGTATTCAGACCACATGGTCTTGGGGCTTTGACATATGAAATTGGTACCCCTATACCCAATTTTAATGAGGACTTTGCATTAAAAAATAAATGAGATTTTGGCCCCAACCATTAAAAAATAACGCTTATTTTTGTTACATTATTTTTATTAATTCCACTGTAGAAATCATGTAGTGATTCTATGACATAAATTTTCCATCATGAATGAGATAAATGGAAAATTAAACCACATTCTCAGGTGTATCTCATGTTTGTTTTATAGGAAATACCTTAATATATTCTAACCCTATAGTTACAACATACATTATAAGGATTAATTTCAAATTCATTAGTTTTATTTCCTTATAATCTCCAAAACAAATATTACGGAGACCTACTAGAGGTCGAACTAGACATGATTTAGATGACTAGTTCTCCCCTGTGATAAAAATTTATTCAACATATCTATGATGAATTATATCCTCATTCTCTTGGTAATACATATTCCAAATGTACTCTGTAATCGAATCCATACCAAAGAGTATATTAAATTCAACCATATGTATAATAATAAACATAATTTCAAATTGGGCCTTTAATGGTGCTAGTAAAAGGGATTTATCAGTACTATAGAGGTTATAATGATGTGAGTGATGTTAAGGGGATGGATTTAACAGTGAACATAAAAATCCCAGAAAAAGGACACCCATAACTGTGTTTTTAGCACTGATAAATGTGTACTTGAACAACCTTTTTTTAATGATCTTATAGGACAGCTTAATTAGTTCTTTTTTAGAACCCTTAAAGTCCCCCTTTATTTGTTCTTTTTTTATCATTGTTCAATTAGGCCTTAAAATCACTAAAAATGCGTAAAAATTTTCACTTATAATGGATATAATTCTATTTCATGCACCACTTTTTTTTCAGTGCTCCCCCCACACACAAAACCTTTATCTACTCTTCCTAAACCCATTTATCAGGGATTTAAATGATCTCATTACCCCATGCAATCCCCTGCTTCAAGTGAGTTTCAAGAATGAGACCTCCATCATATACATTAGTTCCTTTTTCACTCACTGATATTGTTTTGTTTTCTATTTTATGATATTTCAATTTATTTATATATATTTCATTACATTTTTTGTTCTTATATTAATATACATATATATATATATATGTCTGTGTGTGTGTATTAAATACATATATAAAATAATTTTCGGTGTGTGTTTGTGTTTATAAATACATACACCCATTCATTTATATATATATATATATATCAATCTATAAATATATATATACATATTTTTATTTATACACATATATTATATATTTATAATTATATACAAATATTTGAATCTATATAAAAATATATACACATTTTTTAAAACACACAAATATATATATATATATATATATAAACATTATATATTCATTAATTTTATAGGTATATAAATATTAATACATTTTTATTTTAAATAAAATCTCTATAATTTATTTTTATATATGGGTTATATCTTGATAAACATATATTATATGTAAATAGGTTTAAATATTTATTTATAAAATTAAATTTTTATTTGTGAATATATAACAAAAATATGTATATATTGTTATATATTTAATTATAAATTATGTGACATTTTGAAAAAACCTAAAATTTAAAACTCATAATATCAATATGAATTTAATCCCCATGAATAAATTTATTCCCCATGGAAAAATAGAAAAAAGACCCCCTTAAATTTTAAGAACCCATTTTTTTCTACGAAATACTTTGGAATATTTTTTATGATATTCCAGAGTAGCGCCTTTAGACGGCATGCGATTCCGAGCCCCAGAGTGGCTGGAATTGAATTTTTAGTGCGTTCACACTGGAAACGCCAAATAAATGGGATAACACCTAAACGGTGCACTGGATCCGGGATACGAGTGTACGGATTGGTCTGGAATGGGGTGTTTACCCTAGGAACGACATAAAACTTGTCAGCGCGGGATGTTTGGACCCTTTTCCCGCTTCTGGAACGTTAAACGGATTAATTAGTTAATTGATTAATTTGTTTAGTGTTGAAACTCGAGTATCTATTAAGCGGTGGTTTGGATTGGAAAACTGAGGGCACTGTTGAGTTCCTAATGTGTCGTTTACCCTAGGAGGGCTATAAGTTTTGCGGGCTTGGACCGTTTGTGAAAAATGGCCTCAGGGGAGTTTTCTTAATTTGTCGGCTTCTAGGGCTATGTTTAATAACTTTTAAACAGTGTCTCGGAATAAAATTCCGAGACCTCCGTTGCGCTCATAGCGTGGTTCTTAGCCTAGGGGAGGATAAATTCCGACCCCATCGGGAGTTCGGGTTCAGGGCTGTCGGGCGGGCGTTTAAGTAATTTGTACTTAAATACCCCCACCCCCTTCTTCTTCTTCTTCCCCAACCCTCCCCCCCCTCCTTTACCTCCGGCGACGCATCTACGGCGAGGCGAGTTCTGTCGAGGCGAGCTCCGTCGAGGCGAACTTCGGCGAGGCACAACGGTTCTGACGGTCCGCACACGAAGTGTCGGGCTACGCCCTTCGAGGTAGGAGGTTTCTGTTGCGTTTTCATTCCCGAGCCTACATTTGGGTCAATTTTTATGTGTCAATATGATGTTAAACCTTCAATCAAATCCCATAGATGCGTAGTATATATTGTTATCTCTCCAAAGCATTTTTCGGAATCAAAATCTGAGCTCGGAGGAGGTCGGGGTTGATCATTGAAGGTTGCGGGTTTTTCCGGTGGTCCGGCGAGTCCTGGCGCGGCGGGCGGCCTCAGGCGGTGTCACGGCGCGCGGCGGGCGGCCTCAGGCGGAGTCACGGCGTGCGGAGGGCGGCCTCAGGTTGTTTCTGCGGGCGTCGACGCGAGTGTCCGGTGGAGGCGCTGGGCGCGGCAGCGGGGAGCTCAGGCATCGACGGGGGTGTCTGGCGGAGCACCCGGCGAGGCGGCGGTCGCTAGGGAGCGGAGACCGCCAGGTCGCGGCGCCCGACCCCTGTGCGACGAAAAAGACCTGCGCCGCGCGGGTCTTCACGTGGCGTCCGCGACTGGCCCTCGTGGCCGGTCTGCGCGCGGACCGCGTGTCCTCGGCCGGCAAGCGCGGCTAAGTCGCGGGCCGGCCCAGGCCGGGCAGACCGGCCGGTCCAGGCCGGTCCAGCCCCAGGGGTCTTGCCCCCTCAGTGTTCGAACATCCGTATTATCCGCTACGGGTGTCCGTTTTGAGTGTCGTCTGCTGCGATGGAACCGTATCGACGAGATGGACTTTTTGAGATGGTTTCAGGAATTTTTAATTCCCGAAACAAGGGACCGCAAAGGCGCGACGTGTCTTTAAGTAGATGATCGTTTTCCTCCGGGATTCTTGTTTTGGACGGCGCGGACGCGTCCTAAGTCCGTTTTGAGCACCGTCAGTGGCGTTGGGACCCTGACATCGAGGCGGAGCTTTCTAGGGTGGTTCCGGGCATGGAGGTCTAAGTTGAGGGACGGGCCCCATGACCCGTCTTTCGAGCAGCGTGCAGCGTTTCACTCCTTTCTCACCGGGCGTCCGTTCGGGGCGTGCGAGCAGTCGATTTTGGATGTTTTTCTGAGGGGATTGCAATGGTGCAATCCACCCACTCTAATCCGGCACGATGGTGCGGGGCCCACGAGGGGCGTTTGGGCGTCGACGGTGATTTTCCACCTTTATCACCGGACGACCATTTTGGAAAAGTGAATAGTCCATCTTGAGTGCTTTTCGAGAGGATCGCAACGGTGCGATCCGTTCATTGAGTTTCGGGACCGGGATGCGGGTGCCACGAATCACCGCTTGTGTGCAGTGCGCCGGAACGTATCTTTTTCTCCAGATATCTGTTGCACTAAAGTGAGTAGTGCTTTTGACGTGTTTTCCCGAGGGGATCCCAATGGTGCGATGCGCCCGACTATTTTCGGGGTCGAGGCTCGGGATCATGGGACACCGTTCGGGCGTGAGGGGGTGTTGGTGACTTTCCCGTCAGATATCCATTGGAGGCGAGTAAGTAGTCTATCTCGCGTTTTTTTCCGTGAGGATTACAACGGTGCGATCTGTTTGGTTGTGTGGGGCCTCTTGTTTGATCTTGTGAAATGTGGAAATGTGAAGGTGACTTGGGGGGGGTTCTTCTACTATGGTTGTAGCGGCCCCTTGGTGTGTGATCGCATGCACTCCCGTGTGAGTGAAGCAATGCTTGAATAGATGTGGTTGGCCATGCCTGGGCCTTTGAGGTGGAGATGTTACGTCATGCCTGCGCGTTGACGTTGGGTTCTGTTTGGACGATAGCCCTTAGGCTGGAGATGAGGTATAATCTTGGAGTAGACAGGAGTGCTTGGAGGTACATGTGGTTTGTACTTGAGAACATTTGTGTTCTCAGTTGGGGTTGACATGGGGCCACAGGTCATGTGGTCCCCATGTGCGTGTTGTGTTCTGCTTTGCGTACTTTGACCTCTTGCGGTGTAGTGGGTCCCTCTGTGTGATTGTTTGACCAAAAAGGTGGAGTTTTTCCCCTGCCTCTGTGCTCGTTTTTTGACCAGCAGGGTTGAGTGGTCTCCCCCTGGGTTCGTTCTTGATGGATTAGCTAGTCGCGGTGCTAGTGGAACCCTTTGATGGAACAGGAACTGAAAATCTTTTGGGAGATTTGTTCGGGAGTTAGGTGTTTGCGCGATACACACTCCGTGTTCGGTTGGCCAGGGGTGTACCCTCCAGTAGAGATGGCTAGAGCAGTTCTGAGTTTTACCCTCCAGCGAGACTGGGCAGTGGGTTACTCATCGGCTTCTTTGGGTTTACCCTCCAGCAGGGCTGGGCAGTGGGTTGCTCACTGACTTTTAGGGTCTACCCTCCAGTAGAGACTGGGAAGTGGGTCACCTGACACACTTAGGGTCTACCCTCCAGCAGAGACTGGGCAGTGGGTCACCCGATGCACTTAGGGTCTACCCTCCAGCACAGACTGGGCAGTGGGTCACCCGACGCACTTAGGGTCTACCGTCCAGCAGAGACAGGGAAGTGGGTCGCCCGAAGACCTCTTAGGGTCTACTCTCCAGTAGGGCTGGGCAGTGGGTCTCCTGTCATCCAGTTCCAGGTCTACCCTCCAGCAATTCTGGGCAGTGGGTCGCTTGTCGACTTATTCCCGGTCTACCCTCTAGCGGGGCAGGGTAGTGGGTCTCCTGATGATTTATTAAGGTCTACCCTCCAGCAGGGCTATGCAGTGGGTCTCCTGAGGATGTATTATGTTTTACCCTCCAGCGGGGCTGGGCAGTGGGTTGACTAATAATGTATTAGGGTTTACCCTCCAGTAGGGCTGGGCAGTGGGTCACCTGATATCTGGTTATGAATTACCCTCCAGCTGGCCTGGGTAGTGGGACACATGTTGGAATTACAGGCTCACTCCTCTCTACTAGGCTAGCCTATGGCTTTCCTTCGTGACCACCGGAACAGGACCCTTGGTTGTACGGGTCGGTGATGGAACGAATTTGGCATTGAGGAGACCTATCGACTGCAGGGTCGTGACGAGTTGTGGTTTGACTCTCCCTAGAACACTCAAGTATGAGGAGTTCTTTCCTCACCGAGATGCGTTCTTGTGATGCGATCTAAAACCGTGCGGGTGAGTCAGTGTCGCCCAAAGCGGATAGTGTCAAGGTGCGGTGATTGAGCCCCTTGGCTTGCAGTTTGGGGAAGACGTGCGGGATGCTAGGCATAGATGGAGTTTCTTCTGAGACTGTTAGCTACTCTTTTCATGGGCTGAGCTACGGGACAGATATCCCTTTATAGTCTTGTTCGGGCCTCTTCACAGAGCATATGAATATGTATATACCTCGTTTCAGTACCCACTTCTTGGGCTTGGTTACTCTCCCTCTAGGAGAGGCGAAGACGCGCGGGGTATGGCACATTGTTTCCGTGTCTAGCTTCTCATGGTGGGACGAGTCTAATCTCCTGCTATACGTATCGAAGACTCGATGATAAGTTCATCTTCTCACCATTTCCAGCTCCTTGTGTCTGGACGAGTCTACCTTCTTTTCTCTTGTTGGGTTGAGCAAGACTCCCTTTTGTTCTCTTTACTGCACTCTCGGTTGTACATCTCTACTTTTATCTATTTGCTCTACTGCTCACCCCTTCGGTACCTCCTTTATTACTCCCTCGAGCCATCGGGGTATCCTACTGAGTATTTTTATACTCAACCCTGCTTGGGCTTTGCCCGCACTTGGTGTTCCCTTGCAGACAACGGACAGGTGGAGCGTGACTTCAATAGAGCGTAGGAGCTTGGGAGCTTGGACCGCGTGCGGTGGTCGTGGTCGGGTTCTAGGTGGGAGACCCGTCAGCTGTTCCTTTTTGTTTACTTGTTGCCGGGTTGTGGCACCTTTTATGGTTGGGCGCGTGTTTTGCCTCTTTTTTCCTTTTCAGCACTGTACTTTGTACTATTAGAGGTCGATGCACATTGTGGTTTATTTATAGCTGTTCCCCTTTTCTTTTCCTTTTTACTCTGCACTTTTTCATTGAGTTTCATGCGTGTGTGTGTACAGGTACTTAGGAAATGGCCTCCCTGAGTTATTGTGCCTTCGGCGCTGGTCTCCAGCCCCTAGCCTATGGAAGCGGGCCTGGGGTAGTTGCGGATCGAGCCCAGGTAGGGTCGGGTCGTGACAAAGTGGTATAAGAGGTGGTTCGTTCCTTGGGACGTTGTGCGGACGTCCCTAAAAGAGGAATTGGTTGGGATTTAGGGAAACAATGATGATGTGTCTCGAGAGCGTCTCTCAGGCCAGGGAGTCCAGTGATGGTGCGGCGGCTGACGTATCCATTCACAAGGACCTTGATAACCCACTTGTCGACTCGGCATGCTGAGACACTTGTTGCGGGGAAAATTTGTTTGTGCATCACCTAGGACTGCATCTTGACTGTGCTTCTTGAGTCATCTCCCCATCGTTGTTGTTGTGGTATATACAAATATTCTCATCTGACCGCGGCACTCCTTGATAATATTCAGGATGTCTCCGCGAAGACAGCAAGCAAGGATACCAGCTTTGGTTTGTGAGGACGACCCTATGAGCTATGGGGCCAACGTCTAGGACCCATCATGCGAGTCCCTTTCTCCGGGTGGGCCGATAGCAGCACCCCCACCTGTTGAGCAGCAGGCAGTTTCAGCAGAGCAGGCTGAGCATGAGCACAGGTTGAGCGTGCTCCGTGAGTTCCAGCATCAGAGACTGCTAAGGTTCAGTGGTGAGCCAGAACCCTAGGCAGCATAGGTTTGGCTCGAGGCAGTGGTTCGCCTTTTCAGGCTTTTGCAGACACCGACAAATTAGAGAGTGGCTTTGGCAGCCACCCTTTTTCGTGGAGCAGCTTGGCGTTGGTGGAGTCTAGTGACTCAGTTTCTTGACGAGTTGTCGCTTTCATTGGACGACATTCAGTTGTTATTCAGTGAGAAGTTTTTCCCCTCCTGCTTGCACTCCTTTCAAATTCAGGAGCTCCTGCAGTTTCAGAAGGGAGGGATGCCGGTGGCCGAGTACACGTCTAGTTTTGCAGACTGTGCACACTTCTATCCGAACTTGGTCCATGACGATAACCTATGAGCGCGGAAGTTTAGGCAAGGTCTCCGCCGAGAGATTCTTGATGTCGTAGTACCCTTGGGCATTTCCACATATGCTAGGGTGCTAGGTCAGGCGCTGGGGACATAGAGCTTCTTGTCACGTTCTGGAGTTGGTGGTGGCAGCAAGCACGTTGGAGCTGAGACGTCTGCCGCAGCTAGTGGGCGTCAGCAAGAAGATCCTCGACACATGTGGCTTACAGACAACCGGACTCAGGGGCGTGGTCATACACCACAGTGGCGCCGGAGGGCACCAGTGTAGCCTAGAGAGAGTCGGTGCTATGCTTGTGACGGCAAGGTCACTTGGAACGAGACTGCCCGACCTGAGTTGCTGGGAGCTTCGGGCAAGCAGCAGGCGCACCACCACGGCAGAGGTAGCGCCGTGGTTGGAGTAGCGCCCGGAGAGGTGGAGATAGTAGAGGAGTGGGAGGAGCTGGTAGTGCGGGATGGCTTTATGAGGTCTTTCCATCACTACTAGGCGGTCCACATCACGCTCCAGGAGATGACAGTTGGGACCACAGACAGCCGCAATCTTTGGATGTCTAAGATCCTGTAGAGCATGGGATGGTGAGAGGTACCCCTTGACACTCTTCTACTTCTTGTAGTAGAATTCTTAGGCTCTGCGTGTGAACGGATTTTCTCCCTGCTCCTTGTTTGAGGTGTTACCAGGGTGAAGCAAGGCATCGGGTGTAACCCTGTGTTGGTAAGGAAAAAGGCGTGATACCTTTTCCTTTCATCGACGGTGTTGACTCCTTCTCTTTCAAGTGTGTAAGAGAGTCTTGGTTGAGAGACATATGCTGTGAAATCTTGCGTGACCAGATATCCTTGGGTGCTTCAACATATGAATATTATGAAGGAGGAAATCACCGGGCCTTGCCCATGCCCAAGCGGTGATTCCTGTCACGGCGTGCGACGTAGAGGTTGGACCGGGAAGGTGAGCTACCCCCGAGGGCCTTCGGGCCGTTTGAGACCGTGCAAAGGGATGGCGGGGTACCCTACCACCTTGCCCTAACCCCAAAGTCTAGAGTGGGTGCACGACATCGTCAAGGGACGACCTAGTGTGAACAGATCAATCCTTTGGTCTGTGTGCAGTGACGTAGAGCTGCGCGTGGGTTCTTCTGGGTATGGGAAAGCCAGGTGTGGGCTTAGTACCCAATGTTACTCCCTAGTTTTTCTTTTTGGGGACGAAAATATTGAAGGAGGGAATTATTTTAGAACCCAGTTTTTGCTACGAAATACTTTGGAATATTCTTGATGATATTCCAGAGTAGCGTCTTTAGACGGCATGCGATTCCGAGACCCGGAGTGTCCGTAATTGAATTTTCAGTGCGTTCACACTGGAAACACCAAATAAATGGGATAACTCCTAAACAGTGCACCAGATCAGTGATATGAGTGTACGGATGGGTCCGGAATGGGGTGTTTACCCTAGGAACGATATAAAACTTGTCGGTGCAGGTCCTTTGGACCCCTCGCCCGCTTCTGGAACGTTAAACAGATTAATTAATTAATTAATTAATTAATTAATTAATTTGTTTAATGTTGAAACTCGAGTATCTCTTAAACGGTGGCTCTTATTGGAAAACCGAAGGCACTGTTGAGTTGGGAATGTGTCGTTTACCCTAGGAGGGCTAAAATTTTTGCAGGTGCGGACCGTTTGTGAAAAATGGCCTCAAGGGCGTTTTCGTAATATGCCGACTTCGAGCGCTTAGTTTAATAAATTTTCAACGGGGTCTCAGAATAAAATTACGAGACCTCCGTTGTTCTCATAGCGTCGTTCTTAGCCTTGGGGAGTCTAAATACTGACCCCATCGGGAGTTCGGGTTCGGGGCTGTCAGGCGGGCGTTTAAGTAATTTGTACTTAAACACCCCCACCCCCTTCTTCTTCTTCTTCTTCTTCCTCAAACCCTCCCCCCTCCTTCACCTTCGGAGAGCCAGCTCCGGCGAGGCGAGATCCAACAAGGCGATCTCCGGTGAGGTACATCAGTTCTGACGGTCCGCACATGAAGCGTCGGGCTACGCCCTTCGAGGTAGGAGGTTTCCGTTGCGTTTTCATTCCCGAGCCTACGTTTGGGTCCATTTTTATGTGTTAATTTGATGTTAAACCTTCAATAAAATCCCATATATTCGTAGTATATATTTTTATCTCTCCAACGCAATTTTTGGAATCAAAATCCGTGCTCGGAGGAGGCCGGGGTTGATCATCGAAGGTTGCGGGTTTTTCAGGTGGTCCGGCGAGCCCTGGAGCGGCGGGCGGCCTCAGGCGGTGTCACGGCGTGCGGCAGGCGCCCTCAGGCGGTGTCACAACGTTTGGAGGGCGTCCTCAGGTGGTGTCGGTGCGGGTTTCCGGTGGAGGCGCTTGGCGTGGCAGCGGGGAGCTCGGGCGTCGGTGGGGGTGTCTGGCGGAGCACCCGGCTAGGCGGCGGTCGCCAGGAAGCGGCGACCGTGGGGTCGCGGCGCGCGACCCCTGTGCGGCGACAAAGACCCGCACCGCACGGGTCTTCACGCGGCGGCCGTGACAGGCCCTCTTGGCCGGACTGCGTGGCTAAGCCGTGGGCCGGCCCAGGATGGGCGGACCGGCCGGTCCAGGCCGGTCCAGCCCCAGGGGTCTTGCCCCCTCGTTGTTCGGACACCTGTATTATCCGCTACGGGTGTCCGTTTTGAGTTCCGTTTGCGGCACTGGAACCGTATCGACAAGACTGACTTTTTGAGATGGTGTCGGGAATTTTTAATTCCCGAAACGAGGGACCGCAGAGGCGCGACGTGTCTTTAAGTAGACGAGCATTTTCTTCTGGGATTCTTGTTTTAGACGGCGCGGACGCGTCCGATGTCTGTTTTGAGCGCCGTCAATGGCGTTGGGACCCTGGCATCGAGGCAAAGATTTCCAGGGTGGTTCCAGGCATGGGCCCCCCGGCCCGTCTTTCGAGCTGCGTGCAGTGTTTCACGCCTTTCTCACCGGGCGTCCGTTCGGGGCGTGTGAGCTGTCGATTCTGGATGTTTTTTCGAGGGGATTGCAATGGTGAAATCCGACCGCTCTAATTCGGCACGATGGTGTGGGGCCCTTGAGGGGCGTTTGGGCGTCGACGTTGATTTTCCACCTTTATCACCGGACGACCGTTTTGGACAATTGAATAGTTCATCTTGTGTGCTTTTTCGAGAGGATCGGTACGGCGTGATCCGTTCGTTGAGTTTCGGGACTGGGATGTGGGTCCAACGAAGCACCGCTCGTGTGCGGTGCGCCAGAATGTATCTTTTTCTCCGGATATCAGTTGCACTCAAGTGAGTAGTGCTTTTGACGTTTTTTCCCAAGGGGGGCGCAATGGTGCGATGCGGCCGACTATTTTCGGGGTCGAGGCTCGGGATCACGTGACGTCGTTCGGGCATGAGGCGGTGTTGGTGACTATCCCGTCGGATATCCATTGGAGGCGAGTAAGTAGTCTATCTCGCATGTTTTTTCACAAATATTACAATGGTGCGATCCGTTTGGTTGTGCGGGGCCTCTTGCGTGATCTTGTGAAATGTGGAAATATGAAGGTGCCTCGGGGGAGGTTCTTCTACTATGGTTATATCGGGCCCTTGGCGTGTGATCGCGTGCACTCCTGTGTGACTGATGTAATGCTTGAATAGATGTGGTTGGTCGTGCCTGGTCCTTTGAGGTGGAGATGTTACGTCATACCTTCACGTTAACGTTGGGTGCCGTGTGCACGATAGCCCTTGGGCTAGAGATGAGGTATACTCTGGGAGTATACAGGAGCACTTGGAGGTACATGTGGTTTGTACCTAAGAACGTTCGTGCGCTCAGTTGGGGTTGACGTGGGGCCACACGTCGTGTGGGCCCCATGTGCGTGTCGTGTTCTGCTTTGCGTACTTTGTCCTCTCGTGGCGTAGAGGGTCCCTCTGTGTGATTGTTTGACCAGCAAGGTGAAGTTTTTCCCCTGGTTCTGTGCTCGTTTGTTGACCAGCAGGGTTGAGTGGTCTCCCCCTGGTTTCGTTAACTATGGACCAGCTAGTGGCGGTGCTAGTGGAACCCCGTGATGGAACAGGCGCTGAAACTCTTTTGGGATAGTTGTTCAGGAGTTGGGTGTTCGCGCGATACCCACTCCGTGTTCGGTTGGCCATGGGTGTACCCTCCAGTAAAGATGGCTAAAGCAGTTCTATGTTTTACCCTCTAGCGAGACTGGGCAGTGGGTTACTCATCGACTTCTTCGGCTTTACCCTCCAGTAGGGCTGGGTAATGGGTTGCTCACTAGCTTTTAGGGTCTACCCTCTAGTAGATACTGGGCAGTGGGTCACCCGACGCACTTAGTGTCTACCCTCCAGCAGAGACTGGGCAGTGGGTCACCCGACGCACTTAGGGTCTACCCTCCAGCAGAGACTGTCCAGTGGGTCACCCGACGCTCTTAGGGTCTACCATTCAGCATAGACTGGGTAGTGGGTCGCCCGAAGACCTCTTAGGGTCTACCCTCCAACAGGGCTGGGCCGTGGGTCGCCGGTCATCCAGTTCCAGGTCTACCCTCTAGCAAGGCTGGGAAGTGGGTCGCCTGTCGACTTATTCCAAGTCTACCCTCCAGTGGGGGTGGGCAGTGGGTCGCCTGATGATGTATTATGGTCTACCCTCCAGCGGGGCTGGGTAGTGGGTTGGCTGAGGATGTATTATGGTTTACCCTCCAGCTGGGCTGGGTAGTGGGTTGCCTGATGATGTATTAGGGTTTACCCTCCAGTAGGGCTGGGCAGTGTGTCACGTGATATCTAGTTATGAATTACCCTCCAGCATGCCTGGACAGTAGGACACCTGTTGGCATTCCAAGCTCAGTCCTCTCTACTAGGCTAGCATGTGGCTTTCCTTCGTGACCACCGGAGCGGGACCCTTGGTTGTACGGGTCGGTGATGGAATGACTTTGGCTTTGAGGAGACCTCTCGACTGCGGGGCAGTGACGAGGTGTGGTTTGACTCTCCCTTGAAATCTCAAGTACGAGGAGGGATTTCCCCACCGAGACACGTTCTTGTGAGGCGATATAAAACCACGTGGGTGAGTCAGTGCCGCCCAAAGTGGATAGTGTCAAGGTGCGGCGATTGAGCCCCTTGGCTTGCGGTTTGGGGCAGACGTGCAGGATGATGGGCATAGATGGATTTTCTTCTGGGACTATTAGCGACTCTTTTTTTGGGCTGAGCTACGGGATAGAGATACCCTTACATTCTTGTTCGGGCTTCTTGACAGCGCATATGAATATGTATATACCTCGTTTCAGTACCCACTTCTTGGGCTTGGTTACTCTCCCTCTAGGAGAGGCGAAGACATGCGGGGTATGCCACATGCTTTCCGTGTCTAGCTTCTCATGGTGGGATGAGTCTACTCTCCTGCTATAGGTAGCGAAGACTCGATGAGAATCTCATCTTCTCACCATTTCCAGCTCCTTGTGTCTGGACGAGTCTACCTTCTTTTCTCTTGTTGGGTTGAGCTGGACTCCCTGCTGTCCTTTTTACTGCACTCTCGGTTGTACTTCTCTACTTTTCTCTGTTCGCTCTACTGCTCACCCCTTTAGTACCTCCTTTGTTGCTCCCTCGAGCCTTCAGGGTATCCAACTGAGTATTTTTATACTCAGCCCTGGTTGGGCTTTGCCCGCACTTGGTGTGCCCTTGCAGACGACAGACAGGTGGAACGTGACTTAAGTGGAGCGTAGGAGCATGGGAGCTTTGACCGTGTGCGGTGGTCGTGGACGGGTTCCAGGTGGGAGACCCGTCAGCTGTTTCCTTTTTTTTACCTGTTGCCAGTTTTTGGTACCTTTTCTGGTTGGGCGTGTGTTTTTCCCCTTTTTCCATTTCAGAACTGTACTTTGTACTGTTAGAGGTGGATGCACATTCTGGTTTATTTATAGCGGTTTCCCTTTTCTTTTCCTTTTTACTATGCACTTTTTCATTCAGTGTGATGCGTGTGTGTGTATAGGTACTTAGGAAAAGGCCTCCCTGAGTTATTGTGCATTCGGCACTGGTCTCCAGCCCCTGGCCTATAGAGGCGGGCCTGGGGTATTTGCGGCTCAAGCCCGGGTAGGGTCGGGTCGTGACATAAACAATACTGAAATTTCATCAAATGTTAAAAAATTTGGACACCCTAACTAAAAAATCTATTTTTGGAGGCCTTATTGGCCTTTTACACTGTAAATATGTGACCGGGGTTAGCCCTAGACACAACGGCATAACGCTAATTGATGTTTAGATTTGATATTTAGTGGAGCCCAAAAGGTCACCTAGATCAAAAGTTATGCTCGTTTGATCTTCAAGATACGTTTTCAACTTATTATATATATTTTATTATTATTTTTGTTTTTATCTTTATATTTTCACTAAATGAATATTACATTTTAATAATTATGAAATTAATATTTAAAAATATGTTTTTATTTATGTTACATGTCATTTCCACTAAATCTATTATATTTTATGTGTAAATTCCAAGTTGTACTTATCTAAAGCATATTAAATATATATAAATATATTATTAATATCAATATAAATATATTTATATATTAACATGTTATTTTAAATGAATTATAAGTTTTTAAAAATTTAACCCTATTAAATCTGGTAGAAAATTACTGATAAAGGGGGGCCTTTATCAATGCTTCAAAAAAAGTGATGATAATGACCCCCAATTTTTAGTACATTTTTACAAGTATTCATAATGTCCCTATATTATCATAGATTAATTTAAAGCACTGATAAATGTCCCTATTTTGATGTTCTTTTTTAGGGCTTTTAAAGACCCCCTTTTACAACATTTTTCTAACACTAAGAAATGGGGGTTTTTAACAATGATTTTAATTTGTCCTATTAATTACCTAGAATTGGATCCACCATGTTTTTTAGTGGTTCATTTTTTCGAATAGGTTTTTTCTATGTGTCATAATTGGGACTAGCTAAAATATCCATTTTTTCAATAATATTTCGAATTTGTGTCTTGCGTGATAACACCCTTCTTGAATTTTTGTGAAAATAACTAATTTTATTGGTAGTCATGGAAATTATGAAATAGTAATATGATCAAAAATCACTTTAATCATTATCAAAATTTTAGATTATAATTAATTATCATACCGTTTGATGACGGGGTATGGGTATGGGGTGCCGGTTGAAGGGTTTATTCCCCAGATGGTGATGTCTTGCAGCGTGAGTTAAAAATTGGACCCACTTTTAATTGACATACCACCACATATTTAATAAATTACACAACAACTATAGTGATCACAACATATTGTCATTTCCCCCATGGAATATTTTGAGAAAAATCATGTGGTATTTCATTCATTGGTTTAAATAATTCCATATCACTACAACTAAATAATTGGATGGAATTGGTTAAGTTACTTCCTTCCCTATATCAGTTTATTTATCAGGTGGTGGAATTTATGTTTTCCTTTGGAGAGATCACCAAGATTCGAATGGCTAGTAAAAAATTCCAAGGGCTTCATCAACAATTGAGAGACTATTCCCCATTTTAAAATAACAAAACACTCTAAACTTAAAATAACCAAATAAACCACAAATTTATTCATGATATAAAGGAAATAAAACTCTAAGAGTTATCATTAAATCTAATTATAACTCTAAAAGAAAATTTTAGCAATGGACCACAAAACATCGAGTAAATAGAGTAAGTCAAAACTAAAAAAATATCAAGACTCCAAGACCTAACTCCATATCTCCCAACATGCTCCATACTGCAAATCCACAATATGGCCAAAGTATAATGGTTAACCAAAAATGAAGTGTGATAATTTACCACTTCTTATTTCACAATGAATAATATCTAAAAATTTACCAATGTTCTGTAGAAGGGGTGAGTAATAAAACTCTTTACGTTTTCCCTAATTTACTTTCTTACTCAATCTACTAGGACAGAACATGTTATCATAATTATATACAATATAATATTTAAATAATTTCTAAAATAGATTATATCAGGATTTAAAAACGTTTCATGAAAATTCTTTTGTCTAAAATAATACTAGTTCCAATAAAAGGACCCAAACAATACATTTCATCTATTTTACAAATTCCTTTTCGGAAAAACCCATTTCATTCCACATATCCACACATCCAACCATGCATGATACTTGGACCTCTATATACTCATGAGTGATGAATCGTACTTTCACTAAGTCATCACATAGTGAACCATTTTTATGATGGATATTCTTAACCCTTATATATCCCACTAATTATGGGGGATACTTCTTACCCATATCCCTACCCAATTCACCTCACACGCACAACCATTATGCCAAAAAATAATTCTAAATCACCAATTTTAATAGAACCATACTATTATAAAAAAACTATTCAATTAAAAATTTCCAATAAAACTAAAAATTTATTGAAAAATCTTTTCAATTCATAAAATACAAACAAATATTGTGAAATCATCATTTTGAAATCATTTTACTCATTCCTATTTCCACAAAAAATTCTTACATTCCCCAATTCTATAAACTATCACCGGAGATGATTCCCAACAATCCATTCATATAAATTTTACAACCAATTTCAGTCAAAATAATTAATTTGAAAAAAGGTCTTCAAATTCTTAATAGAGGAGTCGATAATGAATCCACATATCTATGGTTTTTTGTAGAAAACAATGAATGACACAACAACATCAATGAAACTGGGTTGAATATCAAAACACCCACCTTATATTACCTCCCCTATCATCAAAAATTCCAAATATAATAATTTTTGGAATCAAATACCACATATATATCAAAATAAAACATTGATATAATTTTTTAAGAAATGGGGAACTATATCTAAGGAAAATAGAGGAATACCACCATAAATGATGACATACTGTGATAATTTAGCTTCAAAGAAATAAGAGAAGCCTACAAATCTCCTCTTGATCGATGGGAGAAGCCTCCTTAGCCTTGGAAAGGATGAAATCATGAGTTAAGGTTGTTTTACTGAAATTTTGATGCATTAAAACATTATTCCGACCCAGATCCACCTTTTGTGGATCTATTTTTCAAATTGTGCATAGTTAGTGGTAGGGTTATGAAAATTGGGCGATAACAATGTGCCAACTACTATCCCATGTAGGAACCTCACAAGATTGGCTCAAATGATTTCCAAACCATGTTCCAACCATTCCAAATCCCATTGTCTCATGTTTCAAGGATTAACCTAGGTGGATGCACGGTTTGGGAAAATTGTGCACCTACACATGCACCATCCCATTATCCCATGTCTCATTCTGCACGTTTTTTGGAGAATTTCCTAGTTCACACTAATTTATCACCAATCATGTAGATTTAGAAAGTCACCAAAAACATTATGAACTTCTTCCAAACCCTCAAAAACATTACCCTAAAGATTTAAATACATTAAAAGGATAAAATAATGGTTATTTACTTCAAATCAGCTGTGCTACATTCTCCCCACCATTGATCGTTCCATCCCTAGGAAGTAGTAAACCAAAATTATTCTAAAATATTTCTAAAAATTTCTTCTTCATTTCCTTTTCCTGTTACAATGACTCTTCTAGATTCTTATAATGGTTCTACATAACCCACAATATAGTTATTATTTTTTCACGCTAGAATTTACCTTGCCTATCCACATTCCACAATGTCTTGTGCACCAATGAGGAATCAGGATCTTGGTCAACATGATTTCATTGAATCACATGGTCCGGATAATAATTATACTTTATCAAATTAGATACAAAGAAATGTTATGGAATGAACTACACCATGTTGTTAATTACTACTGATATTACACCTTAGTAACACATTCTAGTATCTCTATTGGGAATTTTTATCGAGGAGATAACATCCCATGCATCCCAAAACGTTGATTCCCAAAACATAGAGAGATATTCAAGAACGCATGATCACTCTCCTCGAATAACAATGGTCATTCATAATTATTGAAATTTTATTTATAATGAATCTGATCCATTGAAAACCATTTCTGGTTCATCTAAATCTTCTCCATTGTTTCTTGGACAAGTATAAACCCAACTAGATAAGTATCACCTATTTCCACCCAACAAAGTGTATAACAACAAGGATGCTCATACAATTATTCGAAAGGTTCCTTATGTATCAATTCGTAATAAGTGTTGTCATATAAGAACTCCACCAATAGTGGTCTTTCTTCCCATAATCCACCAAAGTCTATTACAAAAGGCAACAACATGATTCCAATGTTTTTATCATCCATTATTATTACCCATTCGTCTGAGGATAATATGTTGTGCTTATATCAAACTATGTTCATGGGGATTTAATTTATATATTTCAAGAAATTCTATATAATCCTCATATCTCTGTCTGGCACTATTGAAACTGGTATGCCATGCCTCTTTAACACTTCTTGGATATAGATTTTGGAGAAGTCCTCCATTCTAGGTGATTCACGAATAGCGATGAAATGAGATGGCACTGTGAGTCGATCTACAATCCCACATATGGAATTTTATTTCTGAACACTTATTTGGAGACATGTTAGAAAATACAAAGCAATATACTCCCATTTACACGTGGGAATATGTAAATTCTGCAACATACATGCTTGTTAGTGATGCTCTTCCTTAACATGATTAAATGTTAATATTCATGAAACAAACACATCCTCCTTATAAATCATTTCTCCCCAAAAAAACTTTTCAATAAACACCTTATACATAATATGTATTGTAGAATTAAAATCCCATCTTTAATGGTGGTAGGTCTGAAGAAGATGTTCCTCAGAACCCTATATAGGTCCATCCAATTTCGTAACCACAACACTGAACATCCATCTAGCTTATAACTGTCAATAGTCTCCCCGCCATTGCGTTTTTTCATCATAGAAAAATATTATAAATCATATTTTTGTGCCTCTTTAACCATATCCCACAAATTAGGAATAAAAAACTAGAAATAAGTCCTCTAATTTCCCTTGGTATTCCCATTCCATGTGAATATCTTCTAGGACCAACATCAATATCCACTCATTTGAATCATCTTTTTCCGACACAGTATATGAATTTTTTGGTTAATTAATCTTCCACAGAACTTCCTATTCCTGGTGTATACATATTCTCAATGTCAAAAATTTAGATATTCTCCATCCACATTCATTTTCTTAGGTTCAAATCCCTTTATGGAGAAATATTTTTTAGTCTCTTATGATCTTTAAACCTAGAAAATTTATCACAAAATAGGTAATTAAGAAATCTATTTAAATAATGATCTATTGAAGCTACATCCAAATCTTGTGTTAGGTAGATATTCTCAAAAAAACCATAAATTGCTTCATCAATAAGCCACAACATGGTCTGAAAACATGGGAACACATTCCAACAATGATTCATAAGAATCAAAATACACCACAAACCCTTATCCTGATTCCCTTAAAATCAGGGTTGGTGATAATGTAAGGAGAAATTTAAGATCTTTAAAAGACATATAACATTCTACATCCCATTAGAGAGGAAAAATCTTCCTTGATAATGCAATTGTAGGTATTTACAGTCATTAAATATAGTTAACAAAGCATTGGTAATAACCAGTTAGAACAACCAAATTTCATATCTTGAAGAAATTATTTTGTGGTTGGGAAGAGAAAATAGCTTATATAATTTCATGATATAATGAAACACCATTTTATAAAATTACATGGCGAAGGAAAAGCAAAATTTTTATCGAAAATCACATATTGATTTTTGGGAATACATATGATGATCCATCATGATTCACAACATTGTCGTTTAGTGTTGATCTTGATTAGCCCTTGTTATTGAATACACCAATATGTCATCATAAAACACCACCACAAAATAATCTAATACCTTGGAATTATTTGATTCTTCAATAATATAAATTATACAGATGAATTTTTAAGATTGGAATGCATAACAACATATTCATAATGGCCAGATCTACATTTGAAATATATCATTGTAAAATCATCCTTTCAAACCTAAAATTTGTGAAATCATGATCACATGTCAATTTTGGAGAACCACTGAGCAACCCTTAACTAATATAACAGAACACCAATGTGTTGAATTGGATACCTATTCTTTATCGTAAAATTGTTATGATTATTATAATCCACATATAGTTAAAAAGTTCTGTCTTCATTTTTCACAAACAAGATCTGTGTTGCCTATGGAGACTTGCTCAGAAAAATAAACCCTATTCTTTCAATCATTTCTGACTCCACATTCAATTCCATTAATTATGTTTGTTCCATTTGATGACATGGAAGGGAAATAGTATTGGTACTCATAATGAGATGAATCTTAAACTCTAATTAACTTATATGTGGTATTCTTGAGAAATTATCAGGAAAAATATCAAAAACTGAACAACCACTATAAGAAAATAATTATCCTAGAAATCTTCTATCGATGACAGATTCAAAACTACCAAATTGTGTGAGATAATTACAATTAATTTATCAGAAAATATCGTTGAAAGCCCTTTACACTTTCGTCTCCTCGAATGAGATTCTTGACACCATATTAAGTTGTGAAACTGAAATTTCTAGTATTTTAGTCAATGTGAGCCATGAAAAGTTTCAACCACTTCATACACAAGACTATATCATAGACATCTATCTCAAAAATAGAGAAATCCCATATCTCCTCCACTCCATTAGTAATTATAGAACATGCAAGATTCATAAAGGATTGACATTGTCCATGACTAAGAGATGTTTTCAGTTTTAATTTATAACACATCATCTTAATGTTTAAACCCATAAAATCATTTTCATGGGTATTTATAAAGGAATGGGATGCCCCAATATCACATAAACCTATACAAGGGTAAAATAAAAAATATTTCTACCTCTCACAGTTGATGGTCTAGACTAATCTTCCACAATAACCAGTTAAAATCCATATAATTTCTTAATCACTATGTTATTTTACTTAGTGTCAAGTTGAAATTTCATTGCTTGAGGAGTCATGGTAATCTAGGAATCACTATGGATAGCTCTGTTATGTTAATGTGGTTGATTCTACTGCCCTAATTTTTTCCAATCACATGATGCATGTGAAAACTAAGAAGTGTCCCGAACACCCAACCTTGGAGAACAATGACAATAGTGCTGAAGATTCCCCTAATGATTGAAATTAAGGAAATCTCTAGTTGGTGTCATAGAATATTACTTCATGTGGTCAAATGAACCACACTAATAATATCATGCCATGTTCACTAGTTTTGGAGAAAGATTAAATGGTCTGGCCATTTGATTTTGAGCCATACACCCACCATAGAAATAGGTGTCCCTCGTTCAATTTCTCCAAGTATTATAGTTCCCACCATTTCCCATAGGTATCGACATACATACTCCTCCCATTTCTCCTAATATGTTCCTTTCTTCCACTATTAATCAATTAACCATCTTTGTGTAATCCGTAATGAAAAGTAAAAAATATCTTTGATCGAATCCCCTACCTTAGCCCTATTTCGAACTTGTGTGCCTTAAATGATGCATTAATATTAACATCAGTTGAAAACACACTAAATTCATGAATTTAGCCACAAAATCCACGGTTGAAATATTTTTCTACTTCAAGATGAATAATTTTTGTATTCTTTGAATTCTAAATTTGTGTGAATCGAATTTCCTTTTGAAGAATTCATCAAAATCATCCCTTCAATAAAATTGGACTACTTTTCCTTGAACAGCTAAATCCCCCAACAATCATGCATTAGCATATATGTATCCAACAAAACAATCAGCACAGTTAGTGTGACAATGAAATTGAATATTGACCTTATCTTGATCAAACAAACCTCTTCTTTCTCTTATCCATATTCACCGATAAATATGGGTGGATTCTTCTATTAGAATTGGATAAAATGATCCAATTTCCTTAATTTATCCCTCATGATCCATTAGTCCAGAGCCTGAAATTTTTGGATAGTACAATGTACCCATTTTTGGTTCACCTATGGCTCTGGTGAAACCACGTTCCTAACATCTTTTTCTAGTTCGTTCAAATGATGCCTTTTGGGATCCATTTTATAAACAAACTACAAACTCCATAAGTATAATTCTATGTTAATTGATGTCTAAACACTTAAAATTCCTCCACATCACAACTATCATAATAATTGTTTCCGAAATTTTACCATCACCATGTTTAACAATTTTTGAAAATAATAATTTTTTCAAAATCAAACTATTTTCAAAATACCACCATATTTCCCTTTTCTAAATATTTCATATGAAAAAAATTTAAACATTTCTAAAATATCTGTATATTTCACCATTCCAGATATCATTACTCAAAATTAGAAATTAACTCCTAGTGGGAATTCATTTCTACAATACATGTTACGCTCTTCAGATTGGAAAATCCCATGACAATGGTATACCAATTCCTATAAGTGTCTCCATAACATTTATGTACTAAACCCCCTCATAACATGATGTTTGGAATAAAAATGTTATATATTTATTTTTTTCTCTATATTTCATGTACTAATGATCCTACTCTTTCACACAAAAATAACCTAATGATTAGACTGTAATGACTATCAACTCCAAGGCCAATAGGACTGAATACCACTTGGTAGGTATGTATCGAACATTCTAATACCTCTTGTAAAATCCCTCCCATCATAATTTTCTTGATATGGAGGTGTAATGTTATTTAGAATTAGGATATATCCATTAGATTCCAAAGGCCAGCAATAAAATCCCAGTTATTTATCAACATTTTGGGGATGATGTTCCATTTTAAAATAAAACAACCAATCAAACATAAAATAAAAAAATAAAATACTACATGATGCATGATATAAATGAAAGAAAACTATAATAATTACTATTATATCAAACGAAAAATCCAAAAGAGTTCCATGGTGGAAGAATATAAAACATCAAGTAATGAATGAAAGACAAACCCAACAAATTGTCCAGTCTCCAAGCCCCAACTCCACATATCCCAACATGCTCCGTACTCTACCTCTACAATACAACCCATGTATAATGGTACACCAGTAAAGAAGTGTGATAATATATCTTCTCATGAGTCATAATAAATAATATCCACAAAATAAACAAAGTTAAAATGCATTGGTGAGTAGTAAAAATTAGTAGTTTTTCCCCAAATTACAACCCAACTCACACCACTATGAAAGAAAATTTTAGTACAATTATATAAAATAGTTTTTATAAAACAATTTCTAATAAGGTTTATATCAGAATATAGACCAGTTCCGTAATAAAAGAGTTTTCTAAAATAATCAATGTTCCAAGGAAAGAAAAACAAACAATAATTTAAAACCATTTCACATGTTCCATTGTGTCATAATCCATTTAATTCTATATATCCACACATCCAACCATGAATGTAACCTTGACCACCCTATACTCAAGAGAGGTGAGTCATCCTTTCACTAATCCATAACTTATTGAACTATTTTGATATTGGAGGACCCTAACCCGTATCCATCCGACTAATGATGGTGTAGACACCTTATACTTATATCTCCAAGATTTACTTGAACACACATAAACATTATTCAAAAAACCAATTCCAAATAAATATTTTTTCTACCATTTGAATAAAATTTTTCATTTTTCAAAAACCATTCAAATGAAACATTTCAATAAAACAAAAAAAAATTATTGAACACACATTTCCATGTATCAAACCCCAACAACAATTTTGAAATGGTCATTTTAAAATCATTTTACTCATTCCACATTCTATACAAATTTCAAATTTCCACCATTCTATAAACCATCACTAAAGAGGGTTCTCAAAAAAAATAATGATAAATTTCAAAAAAGATTCAAATAAAACCCAATAATTTTTTCATCAATCCATTGTACTCTAAATAGTGGAGTCGTGAGTGAATCCACCTACCTTGGGTTTTATGGTGAAAACAAAAAATAGTACTAATACACCATCAAATTAAGGTTGAATCTCCAAAAACCACCTTAGATATCCTCCCCTATCATTAAAAAAGACAAATGTAATCATATTTGGTATAAAAAAACTATATATCTATCCACACTGAACAAATATATATGAAACCAAGATAGAGGGAGAAACAATTCTAAGGAAAACCAGGGAAAGTTGCCATAAACAAAGACATACTATGAGAATCCCACTTTAACGCACCAAGAGAATCATTTGGATAACATTTGTATTGATGATATAATTCATAATATCTATTGAGACAAAGAAATACCAATTTAGAGAAAGTATGGGGAAAAAAGAGGGGTCAAAACATAAACCCCACCTAGATCAACTTTTTGCATATCTAGTTTCTAAACCGTTCACGGTTGGTCAGATTGTAGGAAAACCATTCGGTGACAGTGTGCTAGATTATGTCCCAAGTAGGAAACCCGCATGGTTAGCCCACATGGTGTTTTAACCATGTGCCAACCATTACCAATGAAACTATATCAAGTTTCATAGTTTCTCATAGGTTTCCAGTAGTATTTGAAACACCATGTGCATCCTTGTGCACCTTCTATTTAGCCATTGTCGCACTGTTAACGGTTCCTAGGAGAAATTTTCATAGTTTCCTATAACCATGAACCAACCATTCTCCTTTTCAAAATCTTTAACTATATTCTAAAATTCTTTCAATTCCTCCCAAAATTTTCCACAAATATTTATATATATAAAAACTGTAAAAGAATGGTAACATACTTGAAATAGTGGGTCTTACATGTTTATTTCATTCCCTTTCATTCCAGATCCCTAGTTACCCTTTCAAAAAATTTGAAAAAAAAAAGAAAATTCAAATTAAGTGTGTACCTGGTATTTCTCTCCAAAATTATCACCTGTTGGAAATATCATCATCTCTCTCTTCTTTATTAACACAATTATTTCTTCTCAGTACATGTCTTACCTCTTCATTCCTTTATTTTCATTTAGTATATATGACCTGAAAAATTATTTCTCTATCTTAATGGAACATGATATTATATAATCATATGATAAAAATTATTAAGAAATAGTTACCCTATGAAATATGAATTAATTGCATTAAATAAATGATGATCATTCTTTATAGATTGTATATGTAGTTTATAGCATGTATGGGTACTCTTATAAAGATCTCATCAATCAATGCTATGATGTATTCTTCCTATTATTTTAAATTGTTGAAATTACTCTCTATTTGTTGTTACTACACTTGAGGGAATGTATTTCTCAATGAATGAAACATTAAAATTTATTCATTCGATATATTATATTACATCAACCTATTTAGTGTTTTGGATCAATAACCACCATTTATCAGCATCTCCCTTCAAAAAATACAATTCCAAATTAACATTTTCCCATATATTACTTCATAATTCCGAAAATATCTTCCCAATATACTTAATACATTTTTCATCTACTAATAGATTATAATATTCATTAAAAGATAAAGTAATCTATCATTTGAAGTGATCTAACATAGGTGAATTATTTTATGCAAAAATAGGTTTCACTATTTGAGGAAGTTTATTCATCATAATATGAGTCAACTACCCCAATATGCCATTTATATACACTATACCAATAGCATATATTTTGTATTGATTTTTAAGGAATTCCCTACATTGACTACAGGTGTTGATTACCTTAATTATTTCATGTGTCATCTCTAAAAAATGGTATAGAGTTGGTTGGACCATAATCCTCATGAATATTGAGATGTAAAATAAAAAAACCAATGAATGAAAAAGTAATCAAATACCCTTGGGGATTAAAAAAATTCTAATGTTTGATATGTTTATACAAAATATGAATCAAAATGTTTTTAATAAACTTCATAAAATTCCAAATGTAGAATCCCCGACTCAAGTAACACATATTTATTGTTCACTTTATTACATTGTTACAAGATAAAATAGATCACACCATGAAGGATCGATCAATTATTTTGTCCTAGAAAACTATATACACATTTAATGTTCATGTTTAATTGTAAATATAAATACATATCATAAGAATAAATTTTTTATCCTTGAAATTTTTTAAAATAAAATCCTTCAAATCCTGGGAAATTTAAGACAAAAAAATGGTGATATTAGGTTCTTAGTAAGGGTTATGTGAAGCTCAACTGATAACATAATGAACAATCAAAATGGAAAATTGGATAATCAAAACATAAACCATTAAATAAATAAATTTTATTCAATTAAAATCCATGGATAATAACAACATAAATATCAATTGGATAATTAGAAAATGAATTCTAAATAATTGAAAATTATATGTAATACATTCTTAATCATTCAATCTAGGCCTTGGTCAGGTTATATAGAATTAAACCCTGACGTTCTCAGTCAATATATAATTCTACATAAATGGGTAAGTGTAAACTAAATACCACATAATATAGAATTTCTATTTTTTTATCATGAGTATTATTAGATTATCAAGGGACTATCTATAACTAGGTCCCATGTTCCACTTTCATGTCTTATTCATTCCTTTTTAATTTAATGAACAATACAATTAATGCTCAAAATTCTTTACAAATAAATATTTTTCTATATTGGATCAAGAAGAAGAAATATTACACTAGATTGTGAAACAATCATTCTAAATAATATTCATTCTACTTGCGTCAAATATTAAATTTGTATATAGTTTACACAATACCATGGTGTTATAAATGATTTAATTTAAATCCTTGATACTTATAATATGTATATGGGGGATAAAATAATTTCCAATTAAATGATGGATTGTTAAAAGGGATGAGGTCTTTAATATTAAAAAAACCAAACCATGCATCAGTAAAGGGAGAAACAAGACCACCATTTAATCTAAAATGATGGTTTTTGAAATAATACCAATTATTTTGGGAATATAAAAGAAATTCTAATGGAAACATTAATAATATCTTCCTTGTAACGTTGTGTAAAAATGATGTTAAAAATAAAACTCAAAATAATTTTCATTCTTGTATGAAAATAATACTCTTTTCTATCATTAAAAACTAAAAATTACTAAAATATTGAGAAAAATATTTTTTTTTAAAATATATAATTATATACCTGTAAAGTAATATTGATAATTAATAATAGATGTGATAATTATAAATGGTGATGAACACATATATGCTAAAAACATTTTTCTCACATTTGTAAAAAAAAATGAATACAACGCATACAAGTTTTCTAAAAAAGGATCAATTTTACAAATTTATAAAGATGGTAGAGAATATTTTAAATAATATATTTCAAACATTTAATAATAAATAATATAATTATTTAAACATTTAAATTGACCTTGACATGGAAGAAAATATTGTTGAAGGAATAATTTAAAAAAAATATTTTGAAATGAAGGTATTTGGAATTTAACTTCCTTATTGATTTTTTATCCTTTCAGTGAAGAAATGGAAAATAGATATATAAATCCCAATAATAACCAGGGAAGAATGAATCAAATGTGTTTGAAGATATTATAATAATATAATTCTCCCAAAGGAAATATGACAAAAAACAACTTGAAATAAAATGAGATTGTATCATAAATATCTTACCTTGGGTATCTTCTTAGTCGTATGTGTATGATACTTAAATAAAATGAATGTAATATTTTTAAATAATTTATTAATATAATTTTTCATCTATTTTTCATTTTTTTTAATATTAAAATCCATTCATTGAATTTTTCATTCTTATATTGAAAACATATACTTTTTCATCTAATTTCCCCAAAATTAAATAATTATATTTTTCATGGATATAGTATTTACAAAGTGGTTCTATAATCTTCTGAATTTTAATAATTTCATGAATATAATTTTTATTCATTCAATCTAATTTTATAATAATCTATTCGTATTGGTAATAGAAAATCAAATTTCATCGCTTCATGGAATTATTAGTCCACACATAACCACGAGCGATGTTAACATTTTCTAATAGATGGAAGGGTAAGAAAGTATATGATATACTATATTTATATATTAATAATTATTTCATAAATATTATATATATTTATTAATCAAACCATTATAAATATCGAATAATATTATTGAAAAATACTGAATTACACAGAAATGTGGAGACGGTAGGTCATAAATTTGCACAATCAATTTTCTCATATTCCATAGAATGGAACATAGGTATAAAATTGTTTTTTCATAATAATAATATCATATAAACATATTTATTATACTATATTAATTATTTTTGTATAGATATAAAATATTTATTTGTGGTAGAAGAAGAAATAAAAATTGAAATAGTGGGTTAATACAATTACCTCTTCTTTGAGTGACCTCCATTGGATTAAACCTTAGGAATTCTTAGGATGGTAATAGGGTAATACCAATAGATTAATAATGAATTTAATGAATATAAGAATGTTTTTGGGATTGTTTTTTCTAATATAGGGGGCTCAATGTTTCTGAATAAATATGGATAAGAGGTTCCCTTTTATAAGTTAGAGAGTGACACATAAGAAATTACATAAAATATTTAAATAATAAAATGTAAATTACATGTGAATGTGACACAAAATTGTCATATATTCACAGATAATAAGATTAAGGATAAAATAAATCTATAAAATTTGTATTAAATGTGTGTATTGTGTTATCATGAGGCATTATCCCTATATTTTAAAACCTTTTCACTTATTATACACTTAATCAAGGTGAAAAATATTTAGTTTGGTTATTATTAATTGGGAAAAAATATTAATATAAACATTATAAGAAAATTTAATTTGGATGATTCCAAATATAGAATCAAATCTACATAATTCAACTCCTATTCGTGGTAGAGGTATATTTTATATAATATTACATTGTGAAATGAAACAATTTTTATAAAAAGTGTTTTTTAAGAATAAAAATATTTTTACCGAAAAATAAAATAGGATGTTGACTCAAATGGGATAATTTAGGTTATTTTAAATAAAATGATATTTATTTTTCCTTAAAAAAACCTAATTGTAAATAAACCTTGGAAACTCTGATTAAAAGAAAATAACTCAAAATAGTTTTTCTTTTTTAAAAAATGTTTGTTTAGTTTGAAAAAATGTTAATAATATATTTCTATGTTCAACATTATATTTTTTATATACATTATGTTAATTAATCAATATATATTTTTCAATAAAAAATATAATCATTAATGTTATTAATATTTCCTTATAGTTTCATAAAACTAATTTTTTTTTTCTAAAATATGCATTTTCACTATTCAATCAAAAATAAAATAATTATAAAAAATAGATTAAAATAACCCTAAGATAAATTTGGAATTATTAATAATAAATTAAAATAAATTAATAAAATTAAATTTATAATATTTAGTATGTTATGTTTAAATCATATTCCTCAATAAATACATATTCATTTTGTTATTGGTTCTTTAGAAATAAAAAACTTTTCATATTTGATGATCATGTGTTATATGTTTCATGAAGAAATATGGAGTCTCCATTCCATAAAATAGGGATTATGTAATAGTTATTTGTGGATGTATTGATCTTTTATTGTGAGTAATTATAATGTTTGGTATCATATATTAGTGTGTAAACTTTTTAAGGAGTGTTTTGGAATTTTCCATATTGATCAGTGTAACAGGCCTAGTCTATTAATATCAACATTTCCCAACTAGTTATAAATTTATTATTTATTGATTTTTATGTAAATTATAGAGTATTATCTATTCTAGGTTTTATCTATGGAATTATATTAAATTAATTTTTTGAGTAGTTAACATGTTTCAAATATTACTAATTGGACAAGTATAACTACAGTTCCGGTAGTTAGTTCATTTAGAGAATGTATGGTAGAAAAAATATTGAATTAAGAGTTATAGTTTATAAAATAATAGAAAAAGGTAAGACATAGGTTTGAATTTCCATTTTTCCAATACCCTATCATTGTTGAGATATGATGATTAGGAAGAGGAAAATGAAGCTGTGGTGAGTGAGCCAATGTGAGTTTTGGAGAATTGGAAAATTTATTGTATTTTATTAATGAATAACATGTCCATGTAGTGTTTGGAATAATTAATGGTAGGTGATAGTGGATACTAATGAATTAAATTTAAGATTAAATATATTTCTGGGTTATTTTCAAATATGGGAAGCGGTATAGTGGGAATATTATAATTAACTATTTCGTTAAGGTTTAGCATATCTATATAAAATTAAAATTTATTGGAATTGGTGTGAATGTGTTTTTAATATTAAAAATACAAATTATATTTTTTATATTTAACTATTAAATAGTGCATATTTATAATTTTTTATGAGTTATGGTGGAAAGATTTGATGTCTGGGTGTAAACATGACAAGATTAAAATCTAAAAGATAAATCTACAGTCACCACTGAGTTCTGGGAGGTAAATCAATGTGTATAAATTGATTATATTTTGGTAGTTAGCCCATAGAATTCAACATATGGTTGGTAACCCCCCCCCCCCACCCAGAGAGTTGGGGAATACCCCCTCCACCTCCCCTACTTAGTATCTCTCTTCCCTATCTTTTTACTGCCACCCCTCACCACTTTAGAGCTTATTGGTGACTCTCCCATCATCAAATTAACAATATGTATATTTAAATAGAATCTTATGAGTGATACTAAGTAAATACATCTATTTTACCACATAATTACACTCATATTACTGTTGTTTAATATTAAATCCCTAAATATATATTTTCTTAATTTTCTAATTCAAATGAATGGTATGAATCAAATAATAATACTAGATGGGAAAATGTTGAAAATTATGGGGAATGTTATATCTAATATATTAATATATATGTTCTAATATTTCTTGTCATGGTTCATGAATTATTCAGGGTTTAGGGTTGGGAGACCTAAATACATTATAAGAGACATCAAATTCAAGAGATAAATTATGTAAATCCTATCAATATCTCAATAATCATTATACACAAGGGTGAGTGGTCTATAATTTCTCAATGACTATGTCACCATTGGTTTTAGGAACTAGTGGCCATTAATGGAACATGAATGCATCCCCTGTCTTTAGATCAATAATGTGTGTGCTATAATGGTATGATAATGATTAATGTGACTGATCTAGCATGTGTAATACTTTTAAAGGTTGTTTTGGGGAGTAACTCCCCATGTGGGTTATTTAATAATGATGCATCCATGGTTTAGGAACACATGGTTTCCACGAAAGGGGGTTTTGGGAGTTTTTTAGTGAGGCTATATTTTTTAATAGCCTTGAGTGGATTGATTTGTTCAACAAAGGAGGACACTTATTATACAATCCTACTTGATAATATTCTATGGTTGTTTAAATATTATAATGACATTCATAATGGAATGATGAAATGATATCATAATTTATTGAATCATTTAATGAGAAACTTATGGAATATTACGTAATTGACCTTACTATAGAATATGAGTACAGATAAACGACCAGGGGGAAATGAATACCATAAGGTGGGTGATGCTTTGCGTTGGTGATGGGTTTAGGTTCTTATTAATTTCATGTATTATTTCATGGTGAGTCGATAAAAATTATTTCCACTTGTTAAGAAATTTATTAAATTTACATCAATATTTTATAAACTATGATAGGCTCTAGTAGGTTGATTGGGATGGTCTATTTTTATGGGAATGTGATAGCTAGAGATCAGTTTATATCTTGTAGACCAGATAAAATAAAAATTATTCAATAGATGTAGTGTGCTATATAATGGATGAGTGATCCTGGGATTTGGAATCAATAATTCTATTCACTATGTTACATATAAAATCTATGAGCAAGGTGTGGGTCGATCAAAAATGGTGGGATAGGTGTGGGTTTACTCCTAATTAGAATATTGGTTGTTGTTTATGTATTCCTTGTGTTTTTTCTGACCATTGTATAATTTATCATTCTTATATAGTTTTTTCCATGATGGGTGTTAGAAATTGGATATAGTGTTGTATCATGATCTACTATCATGATGTTCCTCCTCAGGGGGGATGGCTGTTATAAACCAATTTACATCATTCGTGAGTATAGTCTCTTCAAGAAGAGTGTCATGATCCATGTTGGATACATTACTATCTATGTGTGATGTTTCATGATCTACCCCATATATTCACATCACAACAGTGGTTAGACATAGTTACTTAATTTCTATTATCATGTTACCCTCCTGATCTTTAACTAATATTTAAGCTTCAAACGAGTATGGGAAACCATCCAATTATTCTTCAATTTCATTGACAGCTAGTTTAGTCTAGTGGATGAAGCCATATTAGAAACTTATATATGGTTTTACTATCCTAAATAATAGAAAAACACGGCATTAAGACATCAATATAACATGAAGGATTCACCAATAATGGCCAATGTTGATAGATTTGGGTGCATTGGTTTCACCATTTACAAGTGATAAGCCGAATTTTTTTCATACATGTTAGGTTTTATTATTCATTTTTTTAACTTCATACATACACACATTCATAAATTTCATAATATATTAGGGGTCTTGTGAATTATTTTTTCATAAGTTTCAAGATAATTACTTGATCATGTAATTCAATGGATGTGTAATCCTTTTTTTTGTTACATAGGTTTTTACAAAGGATTTTATAGTGATCAAGAAGGGGTTTTTTAAGACAGGATGAATAAATGGCATGGGATGATAGGTTGGAGTCTCTATGGTTTTTTCATAATTATTTTTAATTGTGTTCTATATATGTTAAAATAAGTGGGTGATCCTTTTTGATGTGTATATATATGAAATTCATGATTTATTTTTTCATAGAATATAGTATATATTTAGTTATGATATTAGTTAACACTTATTTGTTATTCTATTTGAGTACTATAACTTTACTGGATGGCATAGTTTTTGTTATTTATTATTACTAATTACCATGATATCAAGGTTATCTTCTCTATAATATTAAACATAGGTACAAGAAACAAGGTGTTAACCTCTATCATATGATGAGTTATCCTAATAATTTTTTTATCTGTTTCAAGTAAGGTCATTACACTATTTTAGACCTATTTTGTGATAAAATAGAACAAATAACATTGTAAAAATTTACTATGTGTTGTAAAAAAAATCATCTAATTACCACACAAAAATTATTCTTCATTCTTACTAATGTTTCAATATGGTTGAAATCAATAAAATCATCACATGAATAAATGTTTTCATTTAAATACACTACTTTTTAAAATATGAAAATGTTTTTAAGGTTCTATAAATTTTTTTATATGTATTCTTCTCTCTTTGGGAACACATCACATAGGACTCTTGATTTTAAATCTCATTCTAAAATTATGAGTAATCCTTCTTGACAGGATGATTTTGACAGGGTGATGAATGTCCAAGCAGTGGTGGATGGCCCCATCATGCCTCGACAAGAATGCTTAGGAATTTCCGATTCAAATTGATCTGGCATGAACATGTTTGACCTGGCTCCTCAATCATTATATGTACTTAATCTAGTTACTATCATGTATTAATGAGTAGAATATAAGCCAATATCTCTCAAATATGCGTGTATATAATCCTCTAAAACCAATTATGTTTTTCCTCAACACATTATGGAGGTGTTGGTTTCCCCATCTATCTCACCTTTCATTGATGGATTCTGCTCCATAATAATGTCTGAGAGCACGTTTGAGATGGTTGTGTCCTTTTACAAAGGGACCACGATGGCTAGATTCAGGGATTATATACTAACCCTCCTTATTTTTTTAAATTTTTTCATTATTTGGGACTTTATTATATAGAGTTTTTATTCGAGTTGAATTAGAAATCATTCTTCTCCCAGCACTTATAAGGGGTGGATTCTTTTAATTCCTAAGCTAGAGAATCCATGCTCTTTGGAAATTGTTATTTCAATCTACAAAGATGGACAATGTGTGTTCACAATGTTCATCATCTGAGTGTAGTGGTTATGTGAGTTTAGCTCCCAAGACATTTTTTACCTCTTCTTAATCTGTCCATACTTCATCATATTGATGATGCATTTGGTGATTTTATATATGTAGACGAGGTCACATTGTGAATATCAAACACAATTATAGACCACTTTTCTATCAAAATGGATATATCTCAACCACCAACCTCTTTAATTCTTCTTCAGGCCTAGGATTCTACAACGTAGTGAAAATACTGTTCAACCATCCCCTCTATCGATTCTTCTTATAATTCTAACTCCATGGTCACAAACTAGCCAACTATAGGAAAAAGTTCAATTGGTTCAGGGGGGATCACCTAGTGTGTTTCTTTCCAAAACATGATACTGCATCCAGGAATCATGGCAGAGATCTAATAGAGATTTCTCTCCCAGGATTGGCCCTAGATCTCATCATGAAGGGTGGTCCCCTTCTAGAGTTTATGGTCATTACTATACTTTATTTTTTCCCATATACCCCTAGTAATGTGTTTTTTACCTAGAGATGGTATCCTCCCCTATAGGATGATTGAATTTGTCATATTTAGAATTTTTTTGGCAATTTTTTGTTACGGATCTTATGGCCACTTTGGTGGAGGAGGGACCATGTTTGTCATCTTGGATAGAGGATGATCTTATTGTTCCTGATATCCACCACTTTGTTTACAGTGGTACTTCCCTCTTTGATACCTCATGCACTACAGAAAAAAATTCACAAGATTCTATAAAGGATTATCATAATGCTAACATTGTTTTAATGGAATATATATCCAATAAATTTTGAAACACTTTATCACCATTCAGTAGAATGCGCAATATATCCTAAACCAAATTTTCTCTCATTTATTTGGTTTCTCAAAATATGGGTTTGATATATCTATCCTCTATGGCCAGAAACATATCCCCATATAGTTTTGTTTTATCATCTAAAATTCAGATGTCTTGTGATCATAGGGTTAAAGTAGACTTCTTATAAAATTATATTCATAAAAACCATCCCTCACTCATTATAGAGTTGGAGCCAAAAATTAAACCTAAACTCCTCAAAATAATTTCAACTAGGATAGATATAGGAGATTTTTTTATAGATACAGTAACAAATTGCACATCTATACTTGTTTCTTATAACTATATAATAGTGGATATGGTAGACACATCTTCACATCATATCAATAACAAAGTCAGTTAATTTTTTTTAATTTTTATTATCCATTATTTACACCAAATTTGTTCTTTTGGTAAAGGTTGGATATCTATAAATCCTTGAAATTATTCAATATAGGAAACTATTCCTAGTGTGTTAGAGGAGACATTAATTCATTCATGTTTCATTAGAAAATTAAAGGAGGAGTATTTCACCCATGAAATGTGATGAATTATTCTTGTTCATTTTCATATGAATATAATCTGAAAAATATAGTTTATTATGTACATAAATATATGTGGTGAAATAATAAAAGAGGAAACAAATTCACCGAGATCTTTCTGGGGTACATATTAATTAATTATAAGGGATTATATTCAACCGTACATTCCAAAGTCTGCCACATTATCTAGTATATTTATGACCAATCACCCATGATAATTTTACTAGATATGGATCAAAACAAAAATAGGAATTTTTTCTTCTCAAAATGATGGAATAAGGATCCAGGATTCCTTGATGTAGAGCACACATATTGAGAGAAACCCACTCAGGGTCACTCATGGGTTGATCTTTATAAAATACTCAATTGTCGTAAGTAAAACACACAGAGCTGGAATAGTGGATAACACCAATGTCATGTCAGTGTTGACTACATGAAATAAAATATTGAACATATGGATGCAAGTCTTTAGAGGAATGGGATGCTGATGATTTTTCAACCATAATGTGAAAATGATGAAAAAATCCTTATTCAACCGTTTAAAGTAGATATTGATTCACAAAAAATATTGAGAGAGTTGTGGCTAATAGAAGGAGAAAAAAGATAGTCTACTTTAAGGTGTGAATTAATGAAAAGTGGTTGGTTGTCCAAATGAACATTCATTTTTGGGGTGGCCCTTACACTAATGATTCTGAGGTGGTGGGAAATGTGGTTGTGTCTTACTTTAAAAACCTAATTTCAAAATATAACATGTACATGTAGGATAGATAACGTAGGGGGAACCTAAAATATATTTTCTTCAACTATTTACCATAACTATTGGTGAATCATTCATATTATCTCTTATGTTCTATCTCAAAATAGAATACAGTTAATGAGGTTTCATTTACCTTCAACAAAGATAGTGCACCAGGAACGAATGAATTCCCAAGTTCATTTTATGTATCGTCCTAGGATATTATCAATGAATAGCTTATAATGGCTATCCAATAATTATTTAAAGGGGGGTCTTCCCGGATTTTCTTTCACATCCACCATCTTTCTCATTCCTAAGGTTAAGAATCTCAACTTACTCAACCAATACATTCCCATATACATGTGAAATTTTTTATACAACATTCTATCATGTATTATGAACAAAAGTATTTCCTTTCTATTACAAAAATAGATTTCATAGAAGAAACATGGGTTCATTAATAGTAGAACCATGTAGAGTGATAATGTGTTGGCTGAAGAGATAACTGACAATGTCAATAGGAGAATGACTAGTTCTAATATAATGATCAATGAGGACATGGAGAATTCCTATGTTATGCTTGAATGGATCATCACTGTAATAATTATGGAATCACTTGGATTATTTAGTTGGGTATATAGTCTTTTTTTACGGCTTCCCATGGATCTCTATTTTACTCACGTGGAGAAGATGTGTCTTTTCAATTCATTTTGAGACCTAATGTTGGGGGATCTTATTTCTCAGATTTTGTTCATTATTTCCAATGATTTTATTTTTAGAAAGATAAAATAAAATATATGAGTTCGAAATATACCCCCTTTTCATTTTATTCATGTATTTGAGGTCATATCACACACATTCTTTGTGGATGATATGTTTCTCTTCATAAATGGGTGGAACAAATTTTCTAGGTCCTCAATAAAAGGTTAGAATATTATTATAAAAATAGTGGGTAGAATAATATCCAATAATAATGTTGTACATCTCCAATCATTACCCTAATAGATGTTCCAAACTCACTGAGTAGTGACTGTGTATTGGTTTTAGGAACTTCCTTAAGAAATACCACAAGGATCCTTTATCATCAGTAATAATTCACATCCACTATTGAAAGTACATTCTCAATCGATTCACTTCTCATGTTACCAAATAGAATAACATCCTTCTGTATTATGATTGAAGAATCACTTTAGCCAACTGTGACCTATCCTCTATACCCATGCACATGTTTTCTTATATTAAATTTTTGAAGACTATTGTCTAGGATATCAAATGTGTGATGGATGACTTTATTTGAAATGGTCACCATGATGGGATATACTAGTAGGATTAATGGGCAAGGATTGTGAATCTTGTTTAGGAGGGAAGCATAAATATGTTAATACTGAGAGAAACCATGCACTTCCTATGTGATATATTATCGATGGAGTTCATAGAAGGGCTCTCCATTTGGTATAGGATTATTCTTGGGTAATATGGAGGGAACATGCGGTTATCGAGGGGAAATGTCTCCATTCTCTGGAACTCCACAAAAATTCATTAATCAATCCTCCTAAACATTTTAAAATATATTTTGTAGCATGATGACATGAATTTATTATGACATAAATAGTTTTATTATTTTCTTTTTTCTTGATTGTCCAGTTCCTAAAATTTCAATTTGGATTACTTGTATCCAATCAAGACTCATTTAGAATATTCTTAGTTGGAAAAATGTTGTTTTGGATAGTATCATACTTAAATAATATTAATATTGTTGTGTTTTCATGAGAACTTTTTCTTTTATCCCTTCTAAATTGGTTTACTACAACTTCATCTACAAAGGGAAGGGGTATGATGAGTTGGGTTGGACACTTTAGTGTAAATACATCCCCAAAAATTTAAATTATCTCATCTTCTAGATTCATAACCATACCATTCCATTGGAATATAATGTTTGATGAAAATATATTTATCTATCCTCTAGATGACTCATAAATGGGATTTTGAATGTTAAATCTATGAACCATCACTTTTTTTATATAGGATTTGGCTTCATCAATTTGGAAAACTTATTGGAAAATGGATTGGTATTGTGAATTTATGAAATTCCATTCTAAAATTAAAATCATCATGGTTCCAATGGGTGGACCACACATTTGTCGAATAAATGTTACATGTCCTATTGTTGGTAGTCAGGTTATAGATAATATAGGAATCTAAGAAAATCACAATACATAGAGGTCACACATTATCATGACTTCCACTAGAAATGAGTGTAGATAACCGCATTGAAGAGGTTAGGGTGTTGATCAAATATTGCGATAAATCTTCATCCATGAGAAAGTTTATTCCTCTTCAACCTCAACACATGAATGACATGAGAAATACTCCCTAGGTTTAGTGGGTGTGCTTGAATCCTCTATGTTCACTATTGAGGCATAACACTAATGGTCTATTAAATCATGCCCTGATGAGATAAGCTATTATTATATATGACACAAGGGGATTAGTGGTGCTGGTGTTCAGTTCCTACTATGGGCATAGTAATTTCATTACTTCTGAGGCATGTACCATTTCTAATAGACTAAATATATGAAATATTAAAAACATCAACTTAACTAATGTTTAAATTGACACCACTATTGTCTTCAACTCAATCCTTAGGCCTATTTATACTCCATCATGGATCTCCAGTCAAATTAGGAGCAGCAAAATTCTAATTCATAACCCAATAGAGATAGACAATACATGGAGTGAAGGAAAAAAAGGATAAGACATCCTTGCAATGAAGGCCAGCCCAGAGGAATCTATCCAAAGTTGGTTCTCTACACCCTGTCTATCAGGTCATTGTTAGTGTGGATAATCTAGGACTTCACCACATCAGACCATCATAAGAACATATTTTATCCACTATTTTCACTAATATCATAATAAAAAAAATGTGTTTGATCTAAATGGGGTTTAAATGGAATACATTAATGTTAATGATATTTTAGAAGGTAAATAAAATAAAATAAAAATACTAAAAAACAAGGCTTTGATTCCAGGTAAAATTATTAAAAACTAAATTCATATTGATAGTTTAATCATAAATTAATATTATCATTGTTCAAAAAATTTTAAACTAAGCGATCACTATAAATCTCTAAGCTTGTTCATAAATAAAAAAAATCATAATTCGATATAATATTTTACGATGACCTCAAAACCTAGTATAATATAATTTTCACTTATACATGACCCATATAATCTACTAATAATCCATAATCATTTTAAAATTTTAAAAATTATTAACATGAAAATTAAAATTGATAAGGAATAAAAAATCATATAATACATATATAAAATTATATATTTTCCAGGACTTAAAAAAATAATTTAGAACATGTAGTTCAATACTGAAACAATCATTTAACATTCAATCTAGAATTAAAATTTCTATAATTAGAGATCTCATTTTACAGTTAATTGAAACAACAAAAAAATACATAATTAAAATCCTATTGTAGTGCCCTACCACCTTGGAAAAATCACCTATGTCTACATCAGTGTAGATGCATGAACTAAGGTGCACCACCCTATATGCCAGTGTCTACAAACTAGTAAAAATGGTATAATGTGTTACATTGGGAGTGTATAACCTCTTATAAAATAATAAATAATTGTGGAAAACACCAAAATCATGAGATAAATTAACATGGTAAATATAAATAAACATATAATAATATACAAATGTGATATAGAAGAATACAATCATACTTTCTAGCTGATCTCAAAATGGAATAATTGTATATACAAGATAAACAAAATAAATTAAAACATAGGAGGTTATAAATCTATGATCAATACAAACACTAATCATAGTATTCAAATCATCATCATGTTTCTCAATCCCAATAATGAAATTATGGGCCTCAACATTATTATTTTTGTTTCCACTACTCAACCTTAAATAATACAAAAGGTTTTCCTGCACACCCGGCTTCACATAAAAGGGGTGAGAAATAAATTCTTCATATCCCATCCATAATGTTGAACCAATAATCTGCTGACATATGATAGTATATACCAACAATATATTCCAATACTAGAATAATAATTACAATAATAAATTTAATTTATATATCATAATTGATCCTTCTGTTTTAATATGACTCTCGAGATGGAACCCACATACATCTTCCAGTTCTTGATTTCATGGATTATAATACCGTCATTTGGAACTTATAAAATAGACTCCACATTTTGGTATATACATAACAGATCATTTGGAACTCATGGGAATACTTTCCCTACTACGAAACACAAACATATCATATGGAACCCAAGGGGAGACTCACCTTTCCATGAAAGACAAGTATTATCATTTGGAATACTAGGGGTTTTCATGCACCCTTAGAAAATAAATTTCATTTTTTAGAAACATAGGGGTGAAACATTAACATACAAAGATACATGTATCATCTTATAGAAACATAGAGGTGTGTGAAAACCCTACAAAAAAATTATTATTTTCTTGAAACTCATGTGTGTACCAACACCCTACCAAGAAAAAAGTATCATCATCTGGAAACATAGGGGAAATTCAACAACCAATAAATAAACATTCCCTCAGATCTCAATAGAGAACTCCCTCTATTATTAGATACACAAATATCATTGGGATATATAGGGGAATACATGCACCCTGTTGAGAAACCAAACATCACATCTCAGGGGGGGATCCTCTATCCATGGGAAAATCTCCCAAAACATGCACATTAGGCATAAAAACCTATCACTATGCTACAAATATCTTCTATCACGCACTGGTAACATAGGGTTAGCCTCAAAACTCTATTAACTCTTTTGTATCATTCTAGACACTCTGGTTAATCTCTTCAATACATCCTCATTCATGTAACATCATCAAGATGAATCCATTTTCATCCTCATATCACCCACAAGACATCACACACAGTCCTATAAACACATTTTAGTATATTATCATTAGTGTTAATCCATATACAACAACCTAGGTGTTCTATCAACATATATGTATTATTTGAATCATTATTTTAGAGGATGGTAAGGATTATCTTCAACACATGGCATCAAAACTCGAGCCCATTAACTAGGAACCTTATAGATCCATCTCGTACTAAGATCCATGGAAACCATATAAAAATACATCCTTTCATTATTATAACCCTCACCTATATATGACATCATGCCTCCCATTGGATGACTCTTAATTCATCATTACTAGGAGAACCCTCTCTTATACATCTCAACAACATTGAATCACATCACCAAAGAAATATAATAAATGTAAGGTCTTCACCTTCTCATTATACGTGAAAATATATGTGAATGGACTCCATAAATGATCAATTCCTTTGTCTTGGTATCAAAACATGATAAACCACTTTAACTGAATAGTACAATGTGTGTACATCTGAGTGCATGATATGTACTCTCAAAATCCTACTTCACCCATATACAATATCCCATTGTAGAGTGTATCTCACAAATACATGGTGTGTAACCTATTGCGGGTGTTTCTTCGAGTGCCTCACATGGAATCTGTCCATGTACCACTCATGATTTTTGGTCACGTATTTCTCACTGTTTTGTCCATATAATCCACACATCATGTACGCCCACACCATGTGTTTTTCCAACTACCCGGCCACACCCGAAGTCATATACCAATGGTACTATATGATGTTTTCTAATATACTACATTTCATGTGTTTATGTAAAGACCCGAAAATGCCTGTAATTTTTTTTAATTAAATGTGAATTTTACTAGTCTGCGAAAATTTGAAGCACGTGATTCCGAGGCCCGAAGTGCACGAAATGAATTTGTGAACTTTTCTTCAGGTATGTTTCGTAAATGAGCAAGCAGTTTTTTATAACTTTGTAACTGGTGCTCATAATTTATATATGAGGACACCATTGAACTCTCAGTTCCAGTATTATCTTAAAGATACTTTCACCTTGATGGTAGTTGGTCGAGGGTGAATGTTAGTTTTTGGGTTTTTTCGTGAAAGAATAAAACAAAAAAAAATTGGTTAACAATTTATTTTTATTTGAAACACCCTTATGGATGTGGGGAGGTGGGGTCCACTAGAACTAAACCTCCCTTGGGAATTTATAGTGGTGGGGACCACCCAAGCCTAAACCCCCAATTGGAATTTTAGTGGCAGGGACCACCAGACACCTCTTAATGGGAAGAAAGCTCCCAACTCCCCAATATTCCACCCCTCCCATTAAATTGAGCCATTAAAATGGTCCAATTAATTATACTAATTAAATTTTTTTAATGCGGTACATTAATTACACTGACTTGGTTGTGCCAACATAATTAATCCTTTAAGTTAATTACAATGGCACCTCTTTCATTTTTGGGTGGGATTGTGAGTGGAGAACCCTTGGAGTATTTCACATCTTCCACGAAGAACGCTCCCCCAACGATGAACGCCAACTTTGAATTCTTCCACAGGACACACTATTATAAGGAATGACATTGAATACGACGAACCGATGAACGAGTCTGAGATTAGTGGTGTGTGGAAGATGAGACGGACGACGAAAACTTCATATTCTTCTCGCACCAAAGTTAAAGAACAATCCATGGTAGGGGTTTACTACAATATGATTTTTTACTTTCCATGTTCTCCCTTTATAATTATTTTTCCGAGATTTGAGAATAGTGATTGATGAGGATTTAAGGGATGGCGTTTGATTATTATTTTCTTCACCTATTCTTGATACTCTTGTTCTTGTTAAGCCACTTAATACCGCTCTAATGCGGAGAGTGCGGGCAAAACGAACATGGCCCGTCCTCTCCATAATTCTTATGATGAATTGTGGTGTTCTTCATGATGGAGGAGGAAGACGACCAACCATGATGGGGCATGAGAATGGAGGTCATCATGACCGCCATCCATGACGAAGGAGATGTTGCAACAACACCGTTCTGTGACCACCGTCATTGCGGCCTAGTCGTGCTGCCCTGGCCCAACCACCGTCGCGGCCTCGCTGAGCCGCCCCGACCTAATCGCTGTCGTAGACTCTCCACACCGCCCTTACCGAACTGCTATCAGGGCCTCGATGTATCGCCACGACCATACCACCATCTCATCCTCGCTACACCTCCCTAGCTGAACCGCCACATCCATGCCGAACCCCTGCCTCCATGCCGAGCCGAGCCGCCGCACGAGCCGCCTCCGTCGTCCGGGCCACCTTCGCTACTCGAGACGCCTCCTACACCTCCCTTATAGCCTAAACACCCTGGCCGAGCCACCTCACACCCTCGGTGGCCCTCAGTGGCCTCACGGCCACCCGCGGACCTCTGTGGCCCCTCACGGCCTACCGGGTCAAACCTAATGGGCCAGGCCGCCCGCAGGCCGGGCTGAACCCAACAGGCTGAGACACCAATCAGATAGAGGTAGACCCAGTGAGTTAGGTCGGGTCTACCAAAACTGGGTTGGCCTAGGCCTGGTTCGGCTGGGTCAGTCTGACTGGGTCGAATCAAACCCAGGCCCACTAAGACCCATTTACATTCTTTTGTCCATAACTTTGGTACTGGACGACCATTTGATGAAATGTCAGTGGCCATGGAAATCATGGAGCGAGATGGTAGCTTTTTTATACCCCACTAGTTTTTTGGATAATGTTGGGGAATGATCGGGTTGGATTGAGTACGAATCCAACCGGGCCTTCAGGACTAAAAGTCTAATAACTCACAGACAGGGCATCCGATTGACTCACCGTCTGTTGATTTGAGACACCTATGACATGGAGGGAAATTGAGATACTTCCTCATGGGACATCATGGTAGTTGGAGAATCGATCAGTGGCATAGGGAGCTGACTCTCCTAGAGATGATCAGGCCTTGTGCGGAAAACTAGTAGCAGGCTGTGACGAGAAGAGTGCTCCCAGCTATCCTGTGCGGGTCATCTCCTAGAGATCCTGTGTGGGTCAGCTCCTAGAGATCCTATGTGGGTCAGCTCTAGTGATCATGTCTGGGTCAGCTCCTACTGATCCTATGTGGGAAGCTCCTATCGATCATGTGTGGGCCAGATCCTAGCGATCATGTGTGTGTCAGCTCCAATGATCCTTTGTGGGTCTGCTCCTAGCGATCCTGTTTGGGTCAGCTCCAGTGATCCTGTGTGGGTTAGATCCTGGAAATCCTATGGGGGTCATCTCCAGCAATCCTGTGTGGGTCATCTCCTAGGGATCCTATGCATGTCAGCTCCAGTGATCCTGAGCAAGTAAGCTCATAGCGATTCTGTACAGGTTAGCAGCAGAGCCTCTTAACGATGTAAGATGATTTATTAGTTACATATAATCATCTCTACTATTGTACCTAAATATAAACATGGTATTATTTGAGTCAGAACCTCTGTGTTCGTTCATGATTGAGATGTATTACTTGATAACTTCAGTACATGTAAGGGCATATGCCTAAGTGGGGTTATCTATTGTTTTCATACTTTTTGGTTTATATATACGAGATTTTTTTGAGACATTGAGGGTCTCGGGGTCCCTACTTAGAATCGTTATACTCACCCCTGCATGGTTTATTCCCTCACCTTGTTGTGTTGGATGCAGACGATGGAAAACGCTAGCTGAGGCTGAGAGTACCAGGACTGGATGGTTCCTGGAGGTGGACCATATGAGGTATCGGTACGCGAAGGAGACAGGAGGACGTGGAGTGCTATGGAGGTGATTTTTACCAACCATTCAGGTAGGAACGCAGAAGAAGACCTAGTTTATACCTTTATATTTTATCTGTTGTATTGTATTTCATTTTTACTTCTACTATTACGGTTGGGGTTGTATTGTAGAACCTTTTTTACTTTTAGAACTCCATTTTTTATACAGTTGACTTGCGTTCGTATCTTGATGTGTTATTGGTAGCGTGTGTTTACAATTTATAATGGAAATGACTTCCTAGTTATAGGGAATATGACTTTGTTGTTAGTCACCGGCCCCTGGCCTATGGAAGGAGGGCTTGGGGTTTGTCACGACATGAGCCCCGGGTGACGGGTTGTGACAAATATTTATCAGAGGATTCGGCTCTACCGTAGAGCATAAGAATCTTATATTTCATTTAATGGAAATATTGTTCAGTGTAGTGAGTGTGGTTATCAATTTATGGAATCTACTATTGGTGTGGTGGCCGACGTATACATACACCAGGACCCTGACTTCTAATTTCTGACTCAATGCACGAAAACACTAATTACGTGTGTGTTTTGAATAGTTTTATTTTTGATCTATTGTGTCAGCTCACTAGGTATAAATTATTGACCATGGAACACTTGTTAAATTTTGGGATGCCTCTATATAGATAGCTAGCTAGGGTTTCGAGAGTGGTACCTAATAATAGCCCACCGAGCGAAGTGGCCTTAGTGCAAGGCCCTTTTCCAGTAGAGGCACCAGCGGAGGCAACAGTGGTACCTTTCCCCATTGGGCCACTGATTCCACCATCTCCAGCAATAGATGGTTCATGCCGCTTGAGCGCATTGCATGAATTCCAGCGCTAGAGGACACCCATGTTCAGGGGAGAGATGGACTCACAAGCAGCTGAGGATTGGTTGGAGGCAATGGTGAAAGTATTTTGACTGGTATGGACACCAAACAATCTCATAATGATCCTTGCCACCAGCCTTCTATAGGTAGCAGTAGGAAGATAGTGGAGCTTGATGCTCCAAGTACATGATGAGGCGATGCTTCTATGGGTAGAATTTGAGAGCATGTTTCGTGCAGAGTTAGTTCTAGTGACACTTCTCATTGTGCGCATACAGGAGCTACTTCATCTGCAGCAGGGAAGCATGACTATTGTTCAGTACTCAGAGAGGTTCGCTGACCTCTCATGCTACTCCACTGATATGGTGCGGGACCCATTCTTCAGGGTCCGGACCTTCAAGAAGGGGCTCATGTGGGAGATCAAGGCTTCAATAATCTAATAGAGCATCTCGATGCAGGTGGGGGTTTTATAGAGATCCCTCTTAGTGGAGAGTTTTATTACTGAGAAGTCACCAGTAGTGATACCCACCACCAGTATTCATGTAGTAGAGTCTTTAGTAGCTGACAGTAGATCGATGTCACAGAGGTCTAAGAGGACCAGACCTATAGGTGGATAACCGCGGGATTCATGGTCAGTTGTACGAGGCACCCGAGGCAGAGACGGTCATGCCAGGAGTGGGCAGTGTTATGCATGCGGCAGGCAGCGTCACATGGCTCATGACTATCTGACCCGCCATATGGACGATCAGCATATGATTGGATAACCTCCCAGGCAGAGAAAGAGATTCTATCGAGGAGGTCCATAGGGAGAAGGTGGACATGGCAGAGGAGCTAGCCGTGGAACTGGTGGGGGGTGACGATTCGAGATGTTATCGCCACCACCACTAGGAGGTCTATCGTGGTTGCAGGTAGTATGTGGATAAGGGAGAGCTCAGATCCAAGCAGCTGAGGCCTATGATCATGGCACTCCGGAGATGATACGAGGTAAGATCTGTGTCTACTCCACCTTAGCTACAGTACTTATAGACATAGGTGTTAGACATTCTTTATTTTCCACTACCCCCGTTCAGAGCTCAAAGATTCCGATGGAGCCATTGGATCGATCCTTACAGCTAGAGACTCCTATGATAGTGGATTCGACGATTAGGCACAGGTTTCGGTAGTGCAAGCATACTCTAGGAGGTGAGATCTTCTGCTGGGATCTCCTTATAGAAGCATCAAGGCCATATGACGTCATCTTGGGTATAGAATGGTTGTCTACAGTACATGCATAGATTGAATGTATTAGGTGCAAAGTTCATTGTGTCCGCATGGATGAGACCAAGGTTAACTTCACCAGTGAAAAGGGAGCCTTTGCAGCACATGAAAGACTTACCTGGAGGAGAGTGCAGTCGATCACTCATCAGTTGGCTAGCCTTACCCTCAGAGCGGTGGATGTGGAGAGTCTGAGTTATCCTGTATTGGTGGACCAGTACATGGATGTCTTCCGTATTGACGTTCCAGCTCTACCTCCTCATAGAGAGGTGTAATTTTACATTGACTTATTCCCTGGGATGACACTAATATCTACACCAGCGTATCAGATGGATCCCGCAGATCCTTTTTCAGTTGCAGGTACTTGTAGAGGACTTGTAGGGGAAGGGTTTCATCCGGCCCAGTGTTTCTCCCTTGGCCGCCCCAATTTTGTTTGCCAAGATGGCGGATGAGAGATTGAGGATTTTTGTTGATTATCGGAACCCAAACCAGGTGACAGTGAAGAACAAGTACCCACTCTCGAGGATTGACTATCTCTTTGATCAGCTGAAGGGTGCACGGTGGTTCTCGAAGATTGAACTCAGATCAGGCTATCACCAGCTCAGAGTGCGAGTTGAAGATGTGAAAAAGACGAATTTCAGATATCGGTACGACCACTACAAGTTCTTGATTATTCCATTCCATGTAACCAACACCCCATCAGTGTTCATGGGACTCATGAACATGATATTTCAGCAATACCAAGATCACTTTATTGTAGTCTTCATCGAAAACATTCTCATATACTCGACTACTAAGGTGTAGCATGCCTATAATTTGCAGGTAGTACTAGACACACTCCAATAACACTAGCTTTATGGTAATCTCTCAAAGGTCCAGTTCGCAATCTGAGAGAATCACTTTCTAGGACACGTCATATCAGAGGCTATATTTGTAGTGGATCCAGTGAAGATTGAGGCGGTACTTTCTTGGGATCCACCGAATTTTCTGACAGAGGTACAGAGTTTCCTGGGTTTGGATGGATACTACCAGAGGTTTCTGCCGGATTTCTCAAGAGTTGCAGCACCACTTTTAGCGTTGACGAAGAAGGGGAAACCCTTCATGTTGTGAGAGATATGATAGTGGAGTTTTTAGGAGCTGAGGATGGGGATATCTAGTTCCCCCATCTTGAGACTTCCAGAGGAAGACGTAGGGTACATAGTCTACTGTGACACATTAGGGACCAAACTCGGATGTTTCCTGATGCAGGAGTGAGTGGTGAAAAAAAAGTTTCTTGACAGCAGAGAGAACATGAGCATAACTACGCTACCCCTGACCTAGAGTTAGCAGTAGTGGTCTTCTCTCTAAAGATTTGGCAACACTATCTGATGGGAAAGCGCTTTACAGTCTACTATGATCACAAGAGACTTAGGCATATCTTCTCTAAAAATGACTTGAACCTGATACATCGATGTTTGGCTTGAGTTCCTCTAGGAATGTGACTTTGAGATAGTCTATACTCTTGGGAAGGAGAACATTGTAGCAGATGCACTCATCTGAATATCTACTATAAAGCTACTAGGTGAGGCGACGGAGCAGCTAGCTGCTTTGCAGATATCCTTTATGGATTGGGATGGAGCATCTTTTCATTAGTATCATACAGTCACTCCCCAACTTCTTCAGCGAGTTAGGGAGGCGCAGCATGGGGACGCTGACTCTGATATGCGACATGCTCAGATATCCACAGGACATGCACCTGATAGATTTTCTGAAGGTGGGGAGCATGTCATCCTCTTCAGAGAACGTACCATGGTACCATTATCACTTCAGGAGGAATAATTGAGGCAGTTCCACACATCCCCTCTAGCGGTACATTCAATGGTGGAAAGTATCTACCAGGACCTCCAATGACTGCACTGGTGGCTGGGAATGAAGAGGGCAGTAGTAGATTTTTTCTATCGGTTCCTCACTTTTCAGCAAGTGAAGGCGGGGCAACAGGTACTAGTAGGCCTGGCTCAACCATTGGAGGTCCCAGAGTGGAAGTGAGACGAGATATCAATGGACTTCATGAAGGTTATTCCACATACATCTAGTGTCCATGACTTGATTTGGGTGATCATCGACCGACTCACCAAGTTGGTCCACTTCCTACCGATCCGAGAGCATGGATCTGTAGAGAGCATGGGACACCTCTAATTGTAAGAGATTTTACAGCTACATGGAGTACCTTTGACAATTGTCTCAGATTGTGTTACTTGATTCACTTCCCGGCTACGGAAGGGGTTGCAGGAGGCTTTCGGGACGCAGATTCGTTCGAGCACCACCTTCTATCCTCAGACGAATGGCCAAACTGAGCGGACCATTAAAACCCTCGAAGACAAGATGCGTTATTACGTCCTCAACATCGGTTGATGTTGGGAGGAACACTTGACTTTGGTGGACTTTTCATACAACAACTACTATCACTCCACCATTGAGATGGAACCTTTTGAGGCGTTGTACGAGTGACCTTGCAGATCACATTTGTGATAGACCGAGCTAGGGGAGGCAGCACTAGTGGGACCAGAGATAGTGTAGGTTACCACAAAGAAGGCGCATATCATTCAAGAGAAGATAAAGACTGCACAGAGCAGACAGAAGATGTATTCTAACAAGAGAAGGAAACCTCTGGAGTTCGAGGATGGCGACCACGTCTTTCTATGGGTCTCTTCTTGAAGATGTTTGCGGATATTTGGCCAAGGTAGAAAGTTATCTCTGAGGTCCATCGGACATTTTCAGGACCTCAATTGAGTTGGCGAGGAGGCATACTGCTTAGCTCTTCCAAATCAGTTGCATTGGGTGAAATACATCTTCCAAGTATCCCAGATGTGGTGATATGTGCACGACCCTTCTCACATCATAGACCATGGAGAGCTCGATGTCGATGATGGGGAGACTTTTACATAGGTTACAATAGATATTGAGGATCGAAAGGAGAGGGTACATCATGGATGGTCGATACCTATGGTGCACATTCGCTGGTAGCACGAGAACCTCCAGGAGAGCACATGGGAGCGGGAGGCTCAGATACATGCTCAGTACCCCCACTTGTTTTTATAGTTTTGTGATGTTTCTTACGGGGATGTAAAGCCCTAAGGTGGGGATAATGTAAAGACCCGAAAATACAGTCATTATTTTTAATTAAATTGGAATATTATGAGTCTGTGAAAATTTACGGTGCGTGATTCTGAGGCCCGGAGTGCCCGGAATGAATTTTTGAACCATTCATCGGGCACATTCAGTAAACATGCGAGCATGTTTTTCTAACATTTGAACTGGTGCTTAGAATTGAAATCTGAGGAAAATGATGAACTCACAGAGCCTGTATTTTCTTAAAGATAAATTCACCACAATGACAGTTGGTCGAGGGTGAAAGTTAGTTTTCGGGTTTTTTTCGTGAAAGAATAAAAAAAAGTGGGTAACAATTTATTTTTATTTGAAATAACCATGTGGATGTTGAGAGGTGGTGTCTATAGGAACTAGACCTCCCTTGTGAAGTTACGTTTGTGGGGACCACCCTAGCATAATCCCCAAATTTAAATTTTAGAGGCGGGGACCACCTGACCCCTCTTAATGGGGAGAAACCTCACAACTACCCAATATTACACCCCTCCCATTAAATTGAGCCAATACATTGGGCTAATTATTTGAGATAATTTAATTGTGCCAATGCAGTACATTAATTATGCCATCCGGGCTATGCCAACATAATTAATCGTTTAAGTTAATTATATTGGAACCTATTTCATTTTTTGGGTAGGATTGTGTGAGGATAACCATTGGAAGATTTCAATTCTTCCACGAAGAATGCTTCTCCAACAAAGAACACCGAATTCATCTTCATCCTGAGGACACCCTCCGATGAGGAAGGTCTTAGACTATGAAGAACTGATGCTCGTGCCCAGTATTGGAGGTGTGTGGCGGATGAGACGAATAATGAAAACTTGAACTTCTTCTCACTATAATGTCAAAGAACAATCCAAGGTAGGGATTTACTACAATATGATTATTACTTTACATGTTCTCCGCTTCTAATTATATTTGTGGGATTTGGGAATAGTGATTGATGAGGATTGTAGGGAGTGTGTTTGGTTATTGTTTTCTTTACCTATTCTTGAAACTCTTTTTCTTGTTGATCCACTTTCTACCGCTCTAATGTAGAGTGCGAGCCAAACTAATATGGCCCTTCCTCTTCGTAATTTTTGCGATGAATTGTGGTGTTCTTTACGATGGAGGAGGACGGAGACCGACCACGAAGGGGCACAAAAATAGTGGCTTTTACCACCGCTGACTGCCATGAAGGCGAGACACAACGATGCCGTTCCACGACCCCAGCTGGTGCGGCCTTGCCACGCCGCCCCTGCCGACCCACGACGAATAGAGCCCCCGCCGCCATCTGAGCCACCAGCGTCGCCCGAGCCACCACCGCCATCCGAGCCGCCACCGCCATTCCAACCGAGCTACCACCTGAGCCACGACCTCCGTTCGGGTCATGCCGATGCTTCCCTTCCAGCCAAACTGCCCCGGCTAAGCCACCTTGCTTCCTTCGCGGCCCTCTGTGACATCGCGGCCCTCCGCGGCCCCTCGCGACATGCCAGACCAGACCTAGTGGGCCGGACCGAACCCAACAGGTCGGGCCGAACCCAATGGGTCATTCCACTCAGCAGACCGAGCCATACCCAGTGGGTCAGGTCGGGTCGACCCGAACCTGGTTGGCCTAGGCAGGGTCGGGTCGGGTAAGTCTGACCAGGTGGTACAGGACCTGGGCCCACTATGACCCATTTAAATTCTTTTGGACATAACTTTGGTACCAAAAAACCATTTGATGAACTATTAGAGACAATGGAAATCTTGGTGTGAGACGGTCCCTTTGGTACACCATACTAAACTTTTAGATAAAGATGGGGAACGGTTCGGTGGGATCGAGTACGAATCCAACCTGGACCTCGAGACTAAAAGGCTAATAAATCACAAACCGAACATCCTATTGACATGACATATGTTTCATTGATACCCCTATGACATGGAGGAACTTTGAGATACTTTTTTGAGGGACATCGTGGTAGTTGGAGAATTAACCAGTGGATTGGGGAGCAGACTCTCCCACAGACGAGCAGGCCTAGTGTGGAATCCCAGTAAATGGTTGTGAAGAGAAGAGTTCTCCAAGATATCCTGGGCGGCCTAGCTCCTAGACATCATGTGTGGGTCAACTCCTGGCGATCCTATGTGGGTAAGATCATGCGATACTAAATGGGTGAGCTCCTAGAGATCCTATGTGGGTCAGCTCCCAATGATCCTATGTGGGTCAGCTCCCAGCGATCATGTGTGGGTTAGCTCCAGCGATCATGTGTGGGTCAACACCCAGTCATCAGGTGTGGGTCAGCTCCAGCGATCATGTGGGGGTCAGATCCTAGCGGTCCTATATGGGTCAGCTCCAGTGATCATGTGCGGGTTAGCTCGTAGCGATTCAGTACAGGTTAGAAGCAGAGCCTCTTAATGGATTAAGATGATTTTGTAGTTACATCTAATCATCTCAACTAATGTACCTAAAGATATATCTTGTGTGAGCTGAGTCAGAACCTCTGTGTTCCATCATGATTGAGATGGATTACTTGATAACTTATGTATATATATGGGCATAAACCTATGTTGGGTTATTTGTTGTTTTAATACTTTTTGGTTTATCCTTGTTGGATTTTGTGAGACCATGAGGGTCTCGGGGTCCCTAATGAGTATCGTTATACTCACCCCTTCACGGGTTAGGTCAAAAACTTGTTGTGTTGGATGCAGATGACGAACATCGCTGACTGATTCTAAGAGTACTAGGACTGGACAGTGCCTGGAGGTGGACCATACAGCGTATCAGTACATGGAGGAGATTGGAGGACATGGAGTGTTGTGGAGGAAATCAGTACCTACCCTTCATAGAGGAACTCGAAGGACGTCCCAGTAGCTACCATTCCTTTTCTTTAGTTTTATTGTATTACAGTTGTACTTATACTATTACTGTTGGGCTTGTATTCTAACCCCTTTTTTTACTTTCAACACTCTATTTTCTATACAGTTGAATTGCATTTGTTTCTTGTTCTGTACATGGTTGAATGTGTTTATAGGTCATAATGGAAATTCCTTCCCAGTTTTAGGGAATACGCCTTTGGTGTTAGTCACAGCCCTTGGCCTATGGAAGGTGGGCATGGGGTTAGTCACCGCACAGGCCCCGGGGGACAGGTTGTGACAGTTTATCATCCTCCTTCTTCACAATGAAGAACCCATGGCCTGAGTTGTTAAAATTCATGACTTGTGGTCAGGTTTTCTGAATAAAATCCTACTATAAATCACCCAAATCCCTCATTTTGACCAAAAAACTATTCATTACTAGCAGAAATGACCCTATTCATCGATATAACATAATAAAAAGACAAAATGGAATATTAAATAGTGAAGTGGTGAAAAATGAAAATTGAAACCTACCTCAACATGAAATCATCTATGTTTTGGATTTGAATATACACCCCTTGTCTAATGTATCATGATCTTTTCCCAATAATGACACGGAAAAAGCATTGATAACCTCCTTATCCCACCATTCCTCTTATTTTTTCCATTCCAAAGGGGTATATCCCAATTCCATTCATGTATATCAATGAATGAATAAAGATGTGGGTTCATAAAAAATTAAAAATACACATTTAATAGCTCATATCTGGACACGAAACCCAAATAAGTATTATATTTCAACAAGGTAAAACTATCCACTCCAACATTAACGTGAATTAAAAATCACTATCAAGGTTTATATTTAGGAGATATAAATATTTATACACTTGAGAATAATTAATTTTTATTTAATATATATTAAAATATTCCCAATAAAGGACCCACTCATAATTTCAACAAATTATAAACCAAGGGTAAACACCACATTTGAAAATAAATAGAACCATAAATGTTATTTGAAGGACGTCTCTAATGATAAATTAATAATTTTCCAACATTTTAACTTTTTACCAAAAATTCATATTAACCATAAATATAACTACCATTAATGACACAACTCGTTACACACCTTCCACTATAGCACATCTCACCCCGTATAATCCTTAGTGTTATGTCAACCATAGGAATCACCTACAGAGTAATTAATTCATAATTGAGTCATCATGTCCTGACTCATAATTCTAAATGAGTTTCCACATTGAAACACCAATTATCAAGAACACTAGGAACAAAAATATTATCAATGTGATCACTACCTTCACCATTAATGATATGGATATTATCCCCACTCGTCTATACTATTATATCTAAGTATCATCTAATTTTTTTCCCAAGTTATATTGTTCTCCGAACCATATGTCTAGGATCATAATGGTAAATTCCAATCCATTGTGATTCTTACTAATGAAATATTCTACAAAAATGTATTCACAATTTTCAATTAACATTACCATTATAGTTTCTTTCTCAGAAAATTCAATTTCACATGAAAACCCTATTTTTTCTTCCTCTAATCCATTGTTCTAGAAAATACTTAGTTACACTTGTTGATGCACTATATTATAACTCGATCCTGAGGCCTCAACTAAAAAAGGCATCCAAAGATCATAAAAAAACCCACATATATGTATGAATATAAAATTCTATGTAATTCCATGTTTAGGTCCTTAACATACCACATCCATCACCTTTCCCTTGCTATGAGCACCCTCGGACCTCTGATTTGACTCAAACTCAGATCACATCCCAACCCACTAGAATCCCATTTCCAACATATGGGATCCATCTAAAAATGGATCAATGGTCCTACCAGTAGAAGGGTCATATCTCAGTGACCCGTTTTTCATACATTACCGAATTTAATAATAATACATGGATTTATTTCTCATACCTATGTGAATAGATAAAAACTATTCATTTCCCATTCCCAACACACTAGGACCATCACATTTAACATCAACTAAACAAACATCCATACCAATGTTCACACACTCCACATCAAATTTTATACTTCCTATTTACGTGTGAGACACATTTTTGGAATATATAATTGTATGAAAATCATAAGGGAAAACATTGTGGCATTATTTCTGAAAACTAAATATAATTTGTGGATATTGTTTGGGTGTTAGTTCACCTAAATATATAGGATTGTGTTGTAAAATTTAGTCCATAAAAGTCCATTCACCAGAATATGTACTAGGGGGTACATCTTATGCATTCACCCAAAGGGTGACCAGTCAACTAGTAGGGAATTGTGAGATGGTGGGGTTCTTTGAATAGTTGAAGAGTCTATCTTTATATCATGAAGGAGGTTTATTTCAACCAATGAGATTCAGATGTTGATAGTGACTATAATAACTAGTTGGAAACTATTATAAAATTAGGGTGGATCACATGTGATATAAATAGTGATATTACTTGATCACTGTAATCATCATCGTTATTCAATTAATAAATCTGAAGTGGGATCCCTCATATATTCTGACATAAGCATAAATAACATAATTTTTTAATTTTTTTCTTTTATTTTTGTTTTTTCATTTGATATTTTTTTGTTATTTATTATTTGAATATTCTCCTTGTTTTTTCATGTTGTGGTGACATGGGTAATATTTGTATTATTCATTTCAGCTATCATACCCTGGGCCAATTCTAGATCTTATTTTCTATGCATCTAAATGTTTTGTGACATATATTATTTTTTTTAACTAGATGGTAGATTTGGACTTAATAAGTGGTGTCATAGCTCATGGTTTGAAATAATTTCAAACAATTGGAACATATTGAATGTTTTTTAGAGGTTGGTTTATTGGAAACATTCTTCCCTTTTCTATGATGAACAATATCTATAATTAGATCCTGAATTCATTTATTATTCATACATGAAGTAGTTGTAGTTTTATCTTATTTATGACATGTCATCAGATGATTGAAAGGACAGACTATAAATTTTTATAGAATGGATTTTCAGTTTTTGATAATGAAAATAGAGTATTTGACTCTGTTTAATGATCTCATTATTCTATTGAATTGATCCAAATGATATGTACTGAAGAAGGAATAATGGGAGAATATAGATAAGAAATAACTTTGGTTAATATGGATTTCAATGTTCTAAAATGTGTTTTTAAACAATTGTTATGTAAATATCACACAAGATATCATGAAGAACATATATTAAATGTTTGATAAGACTATATAAATGGACATGTTATTCTCATTAGAAAGACATTGAGTCACAAGAATGATGGAATGGAGTTATTCATCCAATCATTTGATCAGATTCAATGTAATAAAAGTCATTTGAAATCAACAATGGTAGAATTTATACACCTATTATTAGAACTGTTGTTACTTTTCTCATTCAATATTCCATGGCATATGATGGTGTTGTTTATGTGTAATTCTTATATAAAGGTACACATGAAATTTTTGGATGTTCTTTACCAAATCCAGAATAAGGTTATTCATCAAAAATTAGTTCAGCTGTCTTATTAAAATATGTATATTGTGGAATAATGATAGAATACTATTAAAATTAAATGTCACCAAAATGGATGTGGATGTTAGATTTAGAGAAAACGTTTATAGGAGAATTCAAATCGTATTCATTGTCATTACAAGAGGAAATTCAACATAGAAACGATTTCAATAATTTTAGGGAAAAATCTAAAATATGTTATTTTATTGGGTGGTTTATAACCCTGTGTTAGAGGAAAAGAGTGGTTATTTGATAATTTCCTCCATATCACACAATTCTTGGGATATATTCGTTGAAGATTAATTTTATTCAACATCTAATAGGTCATTGTGAAAAACAGAATCTTTGGATTATAAGGAAGACTTCATCAAGCAGATGGGAAATCTATTTAGATTATTGTCAGGGGAAAAGTCCTTTTTCAGACAAGAAATGGATTCTTTATGAACATTAAATGCATGTGAAAAATTTATAGATTGTCTAATAGCATAAATAAAATTGGATAACTGGATAATTTTTTTTCTATACAGTTTTCATGAATGTAATTCTAAAATTTTCAAGTGCCTCTATAGTTTTATAGAGAGGATTGATGGATGGAACATTGTTCTCAACTAGTTCAATGAAATGTGGGATTTTTTCAATAAAAATAAATTATGTGACATTATATAATGATTGTATCATCTATATAAGGAAGAAAGATATTGAGATCATTGATACTAAAGGATTACTAATCTTTGTAAGTTTATAGTACCAAATGTGTCAGAAATTTTTCATTGATATATATTTAATGGTGTCTTCCCAAATGGGATGAGATATATCAAAACACCAAAAGTTAAATTTTTTTCATATAAATGTTATTATACTAGAACCAATGAAATCTCCCATAGGTTCCCATTACTATATGACCATTATTAATTATTATATATGAATGTGTGGATTTATTTATTATGATCAGGTTTTATATGTACAATAATATTGTTCGATGGATTTCCATTATGGGGAAGGATGTTTGATGTAATTTTAAGTGATTATGGTTATAAAATGAGGGTGAGTATGGAATCATATAGTTGTAGAGGTTTTTCTTTGAGAAGGTGTTTTATTTTGAGAAGATTATTCATGATACTCTAAATAAAAACGATGTTGGGGGATGATGAATATTACAAGAGTGGGGAAGACTAAGAAAATAATGATACACATATGGTTACCTAAGTTGATTTGAGAAACATTTGTGAACTAAATTTTATACTCAGTCAATATGAGTCCATCATCAAACATAGGGTATAACTATTTGGCCAAAAGAATGTTTTTTAGGCCACTTAATTTTTTTTTAATAATATTCCAATGAACATTTTAAATATAAATTATTATAGAAGTTGTGGGAAATATCTATATCATTCAATATTATTGTATTTAGTGATGATAAATTAGGTTTTTAACTATAGTAAAATGAATCTAAAAAATTATTTAGAAGTTTAAATGTGATATTCAATAAAGAAAACATTTATAAAGACAGTAAACAAGAAATAAATTCTAATAAATGTAAAATATCAATTTATGTTTAGGATAAGTGATAATCCTGGGTAAAAGAGGATTATATTATTGAAAATTATAGAAGAAGGATAGTTCATGAATCCAAAGACCACCAAGTGAATTTAAATAAATGGGGTCAAGTTCTAATGGTGTTTTATAGTCCTAAATTACTAGATATTTCATGTACGGTGGAAGATTAATCATTTTAAGTTCACACAGAAGAAGTGTTGATTGTATAAAGAACATATCTAAAGAGATTTTTTAAAATTCTATGAGAGTTTGATGCCCAGTGAAAAATTATGGGAGTAATTGTCATTATCTTTTCGTAATGTAAAATGGAGATCCAAAAAGTTAAATGGAGGAAAATATTTTGATGGATATAAAATAGTGGTAGTTTTCCATGGGGGTGACCATGAATCCCATTATATATCTAGGACGTGGTAGTTGATAGATATTCCTACATGGATAAAAATTATTCAATGTAAAAGGGTTTTTTAAAAGAATTAAGAGTTGAATGGATTTTGGAGGTATGGGGCCAGGATAGTTGTGAATGGATTTCATCCAATGTAAGTAGATCATTTATTTGAAATCGTCTCATTTATATTTAATCACACAACTATTATAGATTTTTTTAGTATAGAAACATTATAATATCTTCATCTATATATTTTTTATGCGAATACATCATTCATTAAAAGGTTTATAGGTTAAGAGATCAACAAGGAGTAGCTATTTGGTCTCAATGATCAATGGAACAGAGAGCTTATATGTCTACGAAAAAATATGACTTAAAGTTTAAATAAGGTTTCATAAAATTTGAATAGGAAGTTCCAAGATTTAATGAATGGAAGAATTTTTGGGGAAATTTTGACTAAATCTATTACCAAAATGAGTATAATGAGAGGGGTTTCATAATCCACAAACATTATATATTTCCATGTTAATAATAGGTTTATTGAATATAATTATTAATATAAAGAAGTTTTTGTTGTTTGGAATCTTCATGATTTATAATATTACTCAAATAAATAGAATTTTTTTAATGAGGATTCTGTGGGACTGGATTTTCAATACAAAGTACCCATCCCAAGATGACTAAATCTGGTTGGTGGTTGAATATTTTTTCCTGAGCAAGGAGAAGTTGGTTGAAATAACCATGTAAAATCCTATCAATAAAATTAATAATATTTCTTCATGAATTGAATTTTCTGATGAGTACATGGAGTAGTTTAAATACATAGTAGTTGATATAACATTTATGTACAAAAGGGTTTGAACTCGTGCATGCATTACACAAGTAGTTGGAGTTTTCATCATGTTTATGATGAACCCTGGATGTGAGAACATGGAGGGAATGATTTAGATCCTAGGTATATTGTGTTTTCTAAATAATTGTCACTTTTATTGAAAATATATGTGTCTTTTAATGGTTTTTAGACACTGATCCTGTCAGTGATTAAAATATATTGAAGATAAAATCCAAATATGTGTTTATGTTTTCTAAAAAATATAGTTACTTTGATATCCAAACATAAAATAGTGGTCGCAAATTCAAAAAAATTAGTGGATTGAATCACTTTTAAGGATCCATTGAAAGATTTTATTTATTAGAATAGTTTTCTGTCAGATCATATAATGAGGTAAAGTGATGGGGTTATGTTTTGTGATTCAAAGTGTGAAAATCACATAGAAAAGAATCCAATGTTTTAATATATTTTTGCACGAACATTCAATTGAAGTACCACATCATATAGATGCTTTTTGTGGAATGATTTTTAGGTAAATATCATATCAATGGAATGTGTAATCCATCCAACATATTGAAAATTTATGTAACATGGGAAGTATCAAGGTTGTGTTTCTCCTCTGTTTGTTTGGGTTGACCAGAATAAAGGCATGGTGGGGAACCATGAAGCCAGGTTATTAAATTTAAAATTATTTGAATAAGGGGTGTATTGTATATGGTATAGGGCATATTAAGAAGTCTTAAATTAGTCTCATGTGAAATATTATATAAGGGTAAGCATAATTTTTCTCGAAGGAGGAAATATAAGACCACTAAAAGTGGAAAATATCATGGTCTCATTTCTAACAACTACATGGATTTAATGTGTTAGTTGTTATATGTAAATTAACTATAAAATATCGATCAATCAAATGTAATTCATTCACTAAAATTTCCAGTCAATGGAAACTAGAGTGGGGGGGACGCATCATGTGATATTGCCATATGGGTGAATAGTCAACTAGCAGGGCATATTGATGTGGTGATGTTCCTTAACCAGTCAAAGGGTTCCTATATGTATCTTCTAGATGTGGATGTATACTTTTTATGATATGATGGAAATGTTAACATGAATATATTATTGGAATATAAAATAAAATTATAGTGGATCACCTCTAGCGTACACCATGATTTTAGTCGATCATTGTAATCATCCTCATAATTATTTGAATAAAAGTGAGGTAGAATTCCCCTATGGATTAAAATATATGTTTAATCTATGTCATAATTTTAATTTTAATTTTATTTTTGACTTTTCTTTTAAATTCATAGTTCTCATTTAAATATTTTTATGGATTTTCCTTGTTTTTTAGTTCCATGGGTTTTCTAGTTTTCCAAATTTCCGTCATTATATGTGGGGTTTATTTCAGATCTCTTGTTTCTTGGCATCTGATGTTTTGATGAAATATATTATGGTGTTTTAAGAAATAGTTTTCCATATACCCAACACACCACACAATATGTATTTCTCATAACACACTTGAATCAAAATCTCAATATTTTCCAACATCATATGTGTGATGGTCCTTTTGTTCCATGCCCATTCATCACATCAATGCATGACTCCAATAATCCATGATTTCACCAAAAATTATAGAGAAAATATTTAAAACATTCATTATAAATTAAAGAAACCATCCAAATTGGGTTTTTTACCAAATACATCATCCCTTAACCACGACATGGCAGATCATTAATTCACATCTTATAAGGCCATTTCTCTTACCCATCACATGTTGTCTCGATCTCACCCAAACCCTATGGCTGTATCTCATTGTGAAACCCGATCTAAAAACCCGAATCATTTATACATGAGTCACACAACTTTATTCCTACGATAATGTTCTTAAACCACTAACCATAATCCAATATATGTTTGACTCATTTAACAAGAATCACACCATGGAATTATTTCCAACAAGCCTATAATCTCACCCATGCAAGGTGAGTCACACAATCCCCCACCAATGAAGCATCATCCCATAATATTAAAGATTATACCCATACTATATCGACCCAAGATCCAATCATCTAGGATCTTGATCTGTAATCTCATCAAGAACCAAACCTAAAATCAACCGTTTTTTGAATCTAACCAATCATTCTTTAAAAACATATCCTTGACACCACGGTACACCAAGTGATTTACTTCACAAAATCCCAATTCATCTTTATTTCTATATCATTTCCTCGGTAGAAAACAATGTACACATTTCATATAACCTTAAGAATCTACCCACTCTTTTAATTTCTACATCCACTCACATTTCATGTCTAACACTTGTCATTGGTTATCATCAAATTTCATAACCCTTCTAGACCATAGCAGGAGAAATTCCATACTAATAAATTATAGAACATCTATCACTGATATATTAATTTTATTTCAAAGGCAATGATCTCTCATCCCTCTCAAAGAGACCACATATCACATTGGCCACTGTTTATCGGCACACCTCAACTCTCATCTCACCTCACACCTAGAAACCCATGTTCCAAAACACCCACTCAAGAGTTCTAACATATACATCAAATATCACATACGAAATCCACTCCCCACTCTAGGGGACCAATACTCACTTGGAATCCTCATACATGACTACCCCATTAGGCTTCAAGATCTCATCCATGTTCATATGTCGTCTTCCTCATATAGTAATCATATTAGGTAAAACCAATGTAATGTAGTTCAATTAAGTATAATTCCACCAACAAACCATATGGGAAAACACTATATAAGTTATAATTGAAACATTAAGTATCTAAATCCACACCACAATCTCCCACAAGGGGATTATCATGAAGAGTTGTAGAGTATTTATTTACCCCACAAGGATCGCTATACAACCCTTATAAGGATGGACTATATAGTTACTGTTAGAAATTATAACCCATTAGGATCCACATGACCATTGATCAATAGAAAATATTATGGTTTAGTAGAGTATTATTACATCAACATGTTATATAGTAATGAAACATAAAATTTTATTTCACAATTTATATAGTTAAAACCCCTGATTTCTATATATCAATCACATGTAAACACATAAATGACGTGTGATTCATACAATCAAAGAATGATTAACATACACCGTCCGCTTTCTAAAAACCAATAGGTAAAAAAATATTAAAATATCTAATGGACACATAATAATTGAATAAATATCCCAATTGTAACAATGGAAAAAAAGAATAATAATCCAGTATTCCTTGTAATCTGGGTTTCACATTGAAAAAGGGTTCATGATACACTAGTATGAGGTCCATAACAAACCCTAACACATGCTGATTCACTGTCTAACATTTCCTTAAATTGAAATATGATAAAAAATATTTCTCTAATACCACTTTACATCACCAAGCTTCACCAAAATACTCACCCATGTTCAGGTTGGGGGTGATATGTGTCCTTAGGCATGCCATAGTACACAAATGTATACTAACTAGTTGTCAGGTTATAATGTGTTATCATGGGATGACTATATCCTCTTATTACAGGAATAAATAACATTAGATGTAATAAACCATTAGGAAATAAAAAAAAACATTGGACAATTAAACATAACATTTTAGAAAATGTACTGCAAAAGTATATAGTCAGGAATCCAAAGTAATCACCCAATAGTCCAATAACATGTATAAGATACAAAATAAGTAAATACAGAATAGGCTATAATACCATCCATGAAAAATTCATCAATACTACTCTCCATACACTCTTTTAACTTCTCCATCTCGAGAATCAAACCTTGGGCCTCCACGAAATCCAATTAATGTCTGGTTCTCAACCTAGAAATAGAAATTTGATCTACATGTGAACTAGGGTCATAGTTCAAGGGTACAGAAAGAAATTATCATTATGGATCCTCTAATGGTGTTTTTATCATCTCATATTACATGAATGTGCATGAATACAAGATACACCCAGCCCTTATATATATATAATTAAATAAAAATAAATAACTCTTCATCAATCCTTGGGTACTAACATTACACCCTTGTTTGACCATAAATAATGCATCCAGTGTTAGATGTCTCTGATCATAATACAATCAATCATAAATTAATGTATGACTCTCACTATTGGGAAACACATGAAAAATCATTCGGATCCCTAGGGAATAATCTACAAGTTGATAAACACATGTATAATCATTTAGAAACTAATGGGTGTTCCATCACCATACCAGGAAACAAGTATTATCATATAGAAAATCAAGGGTGATAATTCATTATTTAATGAAATAAGTACCATCAATTATAAAATCATGGGAATGAATATAAAAAAAAGGAAAAAAGTATCATCATCATGAAATAGAGGGTGTGAAACCACACCCTATCAAGAAACAAGTATCATCATCTAGAAACTCAATATTTTCCCCACACCTCACTATGAAGAATATCATTTGGATATTACAAGCATAATTTCCCTATAAGGAAACAACCATAGACCATATAAAAACATAAGGACCTATACTATCACCATATTAGAAAACCAGGTCTCCATTTTAATTGAATCTTATCTTTGAGGGATCAAAACATATAACATGCACATAAATCATAACATCCCATCTTTAAGATCATTGGATCATCTCTTATGCATTAGCCACTCCATCCAAGCCCCACACCTCAATGCATGCCTCGGTATCCTTCTAGACAGTTGGGTTAATATCCCCATGATCTTCTGGGTCATGAAAGAACATCATGTCATATCCATAAGAATCCATTATTTTTCCACACAGCATCGAATGAGGTCCCTAAGTCCCATCTCAGTATCTTCTCATCCGAATCAATATTTATCCAACACCCTAAGTATTCTTTCTTCTTATAGAGAATTAAAAATCAAACCATAGGAAGGCTTATAAATCCCCAAAATTTACCCCATACCATGACTTAGATTGGTTAACCATGGATAATACCAAGATATCTCCTGAAAATAACATCAGTCATTCTATTCCAAGTCATTCAATCATTTTCATGTCCCTCACATAGTTCTGACATCACATCTCTAATAGGATAACTGATAATCCATCATCATAGGAAAAATCTTATCCACCACATATCATCAACACTAGATAATATCATCTATTGAAAGTATAGTATTAAGGTCTTCACCATCATGTTTTACATAGATTAACCTACATATCCCCTCAAAATGTCATCGTCTTGTAAAAACATAACTTAATGTTGAATTCATATACTACTATCGCGGACTGGATAGTACCAACGAGTCTAGCATAATATCTCTATCTAGTAAAATAAATCTAGAAAATTGAAATAGGATTAATAATCCTAACATTATTCTACATAAATACTACTTCAAATGTCTCTTTGGAAGCCACTAAAAATAAGAAAATATTATCCCCCTTCCTTAAGCATAATTTGTTTCAATGAACATTCAATCACCCAATTCTTACTCCTGCAAAGTGATAACATAAGATTTTGTATACTAAGACCATAGTGAACATGCCAATTGTATTTTTCATAAAAATTATCTTCTCTATGATTAACACATTATATTAAAATATATTACTAAAATAATTATTCATTGTTAAGGTGATTATTTCTTATAAGGAAGACAATATTCATGGAAGGCTGATGGTACTATGGATATCATGGAATAACCCTCATCGTTGTGGACCCTTTTTTAGATCCTACAACAATTTTATTAACCATACATACTCCTTTATATATTTCATGTATGAAAAATATTATTTTTATGTTTTATGTAAAGTAACTGTTGGTTTAAAATGAGGCATACAATTGATCAGTGTTCCACCAAATATCAACATAAACTATGTTGTTCACTTTGGAGTTTCTAAGTCCCTATAAAAATCATCTTCTATGAATCCCTGTAAAGTATTATCTTCCCAAAATTATGTATATTTATAATCTAATTTCTTTGTGTATTAGAATATATATACATTGTAGCTTTTTAGTTCAACATTTTGGTGTTATAAATAATTCAACTACCAATTTCCAATGAAAATTTATTTTATAGACTTGTAAAAATCATCATGTACATAAAAAATTATACAACTATAGGGAATATATTATCCACATGTAACAAAACTCATATTTTATTATTACTTACTATGATAAGGATAATTTTATGTTTCTAAAAATACGGGTTCAGAAATGTATACATGAAATCATAAAATATTTCTAGCTGATATTTTAAATTTATTCCGTCCGAGATAACAATAGTGTACCATTTTTTACCCCTCCCGACCTACCTCAATAATATTTTCACATCACGTATTTTATTTTTTATTTTAATGAATTCCAAAAAATAAATTTTATCTATCAAGTCATTGAAATATTTAGACCCACTGGAAATATTCCATCCACATATAATAATATTATGATATATGTCATATAATTCAATGTCATTCGATAGAAACTATTATCAAAATCACTCCATGTAAAACCTTATTTGGTCATGAATTCATTAACATTCATGTTCTATTATCTAGGATTTACATTTTATACATAGAGTCCTCAATGAAAATTAAAAAAGGATCTATTATGATAATATTCAAAACACTTTATATCTGTCATATAGATCTCCTCTTCTATAAAACCATAAATAAAGTTATCTATGACATCCATTATATCTACTATAAAATCATTTAATGAAAAAAATCATAAAACAATCCAGATAAAATTATGGATTAATACTTCTAAAAAAATAATTTTAAATCAACAACTTGATGCTATTGGAATACTTTCACCAGTAGATATAAATTTTATCTTCTAATTCCATTTGCTTATTAATTAAAATGGTAGAACTATTATTTATCAAGTTATCTCTTTCCATATGATAGTTTAGTTATCTCCCATTCTTTTTTGACCTTAAATGAAAACATTTATTAATTCATAATTCACTCCCGCTGTTTATTGTCACTAGTGGTTTCCACTTAATCCCAGAACCTGAGTTATATAACATCTATTAGAAGCATGATGTTTATAACATCTCCATATCTCTATATCGTTCAACTAACTCTAAAATATCTTGTAAACCAATATTTAGATTCATCTAATTCTAGTGAATAAATTTTTAGGGATTTAAATTCTAAAGAACTATATTCTGATTTCTAAATATCTCTATATTTCTCTCAAGATTCAGTATACATAAGGATTCTACAAAATATTCCACTAGTCAAATTCCATCTACATTTTTTCTCATATTTCTTACTAAAAAAATTATGATGATCTTTTCCTTATATCTATATCAATTTGGAAATTTGTATTTCACCTTTAGAACACAAAATTTGATTCCATCACATTTCTGTATTTCCAAATAAAATTCTCAATGAATATAATGTTTTATATTTTAGAGAATTAGTCTATTTCATCACAACAAAATATGAAATAAAAATATGCATTCTCAGTTATAAAACAATAATACTCGAACATGTGTCCAATTTTTTATATCCATGGAATCAATATGAAGTATGCCAAAAAATGATTATTTAGAGACGTAAATCCTCTAGCATCGTATTCTACCATTTTATTTCCAGTATATTTATCTCAAAGATAGAATGTAAACTTTTTTTTAACTATGTAAGTAGCAATTTTGATTTCATCCATCCAAATGGTCTTTGGAATTATGGAGTGCACATGCAAGAATCATTCCTTGATAGTAAAATTATGGTTTATATATTATGGTGCATCATTTTTTATGGAATCTTTCTGTTAGGTCCACTAGGTTAGATAACCTCAGAGGTGGGATGAATCAGGGTCTGATGGATTAATAAAACTGCAGCTACTGATCTTGTATTGCTATTAAGAAAAACTCTTTTCTATCTATTTCCTTTAGAAATGTATAAAAAGAAATTAAATCATGCACAAGGAACAATTATTTTTTACATGGTTCACCCTCACTGAGCTATATCCAAGGAGAAAAAACTAACAATGTGACGATGTACCGATTCCACTATACTCACACTGCTGTTTACAAGTTCGAATCAGACTCACTGTCCCTACTAGTTTACAACCACTAACTATATGAAAGCTCACTGCTCTCTCAACTGAAGTGTTCTCACTTCTTCTTCAGAAGATCCACTCACAGTATATAGACATGTTGGTATCTTCATTATCTCTAATGAAATTTTCATACTTAACCATTAATAGATTCTCTGTTGACATCCATCTTTCACCAGCAGATGAATCTCTCTTTGCACTGGGTGTATCGAGAAACCTCAAATATTTCATGAAAACCATAACGGGTCTTGCACGCAAGATTCAATTTTTTTTTGAAAAAAACCCTTTTCATTCAATTTCAATCTTTCTTGCAACTCAAATCTTACACATAGCTTTCATAGCTTGCGCACAACTTAAAATATTTTTCGGAACTCCCTTTGCATGTAATTCTTACTCGATATAGTGATCGGATTTTCTCTATGTATCGAGATCACTATGTGAGGGGTAACTTCTTATTTATAGGCCTCATTGACCCCTGCATGTAGAAAGTGAGAAACATCGCACAAGATCCTAACGTGTCATGGAAAACCCCATTTTACAATGACTTTGGGGCGTATGTCTTTTTTGCGTAATTTTCTTCCTTCGTTCCCTTATTGAATCGTTTGTATGCTTCCTTCCTTTTCCATTTTTCAATGTTTGGACAACAAATCATGCCTAGTGCACAAAACACCATTTTATGTCATCTTTGGCGCACAAGTTTAATTCCCGCCAACCATCCCTTTTGCACCAATGTTCAAATAATTTGTGCATCCTCCTCTTTCGCACCAAAATTCAAATCTTTCATGCAGGTTCCTCTTCCACGCTAATTCTCCATTCTCTCACACACCTCACACATTTTCTATTTTTCAACCTTCTGCTCCCAAAAACTGCCTTCCGTGCAAGATTCCAAACCACCATATAACTTGCGCACAACATCCTTTTCCAAAAACATGTTTCCCTACATTTCCTATATTCAAGATCAAAAATTTGGCCAACGTTGGAAAATAGCGCCACCTTAGATCTGTTCTTTTTCTTCCACCTACAGATCATCCATTCCTTTGTCATCAGTGTTTCTCAACATAGGTTGTCAAAAATATCTATAGAGTTTGAAAAATCACCATGCAAACCCCTGTTGTCAAAAAAACTAATATCATGGACTTCTCTGTCAACACGGAGGCCCGCTTTGTCAACAAACACAATTACCTCAAAAAATTCTTCAGTGATACCTTGAGGGATTTTTCCCAACACTTTGGTACATCTCTTTTATTCCCGATCCATTTATTCTAGAAAATCTTCTATATGTTTCTAATGATTTAATTTACATCATTATCTAATCTATTGAAATTTAACTTCTAGAAAATTTCTATATCTAGAATATATTTTCAAATTACATAAACACTAGATACATCAAACTTATTTATAATTAAATACACACAAACCTTCCTTGTGACTTCATTGATAAGGTGAAAATGTATAGGGATCATTCACGAGGTTTTACTTTGTTTAGCCCCCATACATATGGGTGAATGGACTATAGATTTTGAGATTAAGGATTATGGAACTCTAAGTTGAATGATACCCTTTTATTTCATAAGTATGAAATTTTCAAATAACATAATTTCCAGGTAATAGAGATTCAATATTGTCAAAACCTACCTTCATCATTATGAGATAAGGGTTAACAAGGTGTCGAGAACATAATTCCTCAAGTCAAAGGATATATAGTGACCCCCTGAGTCCCACCTGTAATATACCCTAGGGTGGAGACCAGCGCCACGGGTATATAAATGTCCTAAAATTGAAGGGATTATGGTTTTTATGGAAACTAATATTGAGAGATAAGATGTAACAAGATCAAAAAACTCTGAGACAGAAATATATATATATAAAGAAACCAAAATCCATCCCACATGATTGTTTAATGTAAAAATTATTGAAAATACTATGATAACTCCAATGTAAGTACCAAAATAAGACAAATAAGGGACATTGTAACCGTCCCCAATGTTTGAGCTAGTATGGTCTAGAAAAGTCCACATAAGCTCCCTAAAAACATTTAAGTAGTATTATATACATAGAGCGATCATACATTTATACTCAGTAGGGAAAATCAAAAGTCACTCGTGAATGAGTGGGAGAAACATACTAATTCCCCCTTTAGAAAACAACAGAAACTCAAAAGAACCTAACAAGGAAAAAAATACACCCTAATCTCACCAAGGCGCACTAACCAAATAACAAAAGTAATGTAATGTAAAGTATAAGAACATTGATATTTGGGTACCTCACACTACTTCGCACCAGTTAAATTCCCATCCCTAACGATGTACTTTATGATGCTACCATGCTCTTCCACAAGCCACACTAACACAACCCACCAGAACACACCTGAGACACAAAACAAACACATACTTCTCGTAGATAGCTGGGACACTACAACACTACAATCCTATTTATAGACACACAGGATTTACACGTACCAAACCCTGCAAAAAAATGGGGAATCATCCCAAAGATACCCAGGAGACACCCCACCTATCAAAAAATATGTATTGTAGATCTAGTGACAAACCTAAATCCATTAAAACCTTTTTGAAGTTTCTTGGGTGGAAAAATCCTAGAGGAGGGAGCTGAAAATGGCCTATAACTAGTCATACATCCTCCCATCAGGATGTTAGTGAAAACACCATTCCCTATATAAATGGGGTTATTTATCTCAATGTTCTAATCATATGTGGGTGTGTACTGAAAACACAAGTATCTACATGTTTATACATATAGGTAAACAAACACTCAGCCCCACCTATGGGTTTGCAAAGAAGAAAATATCCCTCATAGACCACTTTTACTTCTACCCCTACATGAATGTGTCAACAAGAACCAAGATAACATACCAATGTAGAAGTATACCCCTGACCAATTCATTAAACCAATTCACATTTTTCATTTTTCAATTTATTCATTTGTTTATCCCATCCCATCCCGGGAAACTAAGAAGTACATCATCGACAACCGTTATCAGAAGCTTATAATCCACTAAACACTCCCCATAACAAAACACACAGCCAGTGAACCACTTCATTATTCCTCCCCATTTAACACCCATTCATATTTCAATAATACCAGAATCATTATCCATAGTTATCCAGTCCAATTCTACCCCTCAAAACCAAACCCTGCAACCCTTCTGCACAACAACACTACACTCAGCACGCCCTTAAATACAAAATCATGAAACATCCAAAACCTATAGCCCTGCAACCCAAACACTTCCCAGAAGTAATCCCACTGCACCACAAGTCCATCAATTCCACATTCAATCAACATCTCAAACTAAGATTACATCACACCTCATGCACCACCTCATACATAAATCCAACAACAAACAACACCAAAATCACATCCCCACTACAAAAACATATCATTCCCCACTCACATAGAAAACCACTTTATACACCCATTCACCCACTACCATATATAGCATTATACAACCCACAAATGGAACAATAACCATAAAACCATAAACAACACATAACCACACCAAATTAAGTAGAGTGTATTTAGATTTATCCACACTTTTCTTTAATTATACTTTAATAATACATGGGTGATCACAAAAAAATTTAATCCTCGGGAATCCAATTTATTTAACTATGTGTACATGCTTAATCATATTTTATGTTTACATACATTTCAATATAAAAATAAGTATAAATAATCATGGGTGTACAATCAAATACCACTAATGGAAATGATTTTCCAAAGAACACAACCCACAAGAATCAAAACATGGATCAAGGATAACATATAAAACAAAAATATCATCATCACCTTGATCCCCTATGATTTCATTTATTCCTCCTTGTTATCTTCAATAAAACATGTTCATCAGAATTAACAAGGAGACAAGAGTACACACACACAACATGATACACAATTAAAGAGAGTTGATGGAAAATCCATGCATGGAACAACAAGCAAACAGAACTCTACCTTGTTCCAAAATAGGGGGTGGACGAGTAGCCTAAAAATTACAAGGAAAACTAGATAGGGAGAATAACACAGGTGCACATCTCATCTAGTAAAAAATATCCTTGCACACCAAGAGAAAAGAGAGGAGAGGACATTAACCTTAGAAAAATATTGATCTTATATCAACAGAATAGGAAATAGCTTCAAGGCCATTAATGTTTAATAATAACCAAGACCATGTGGTTGGATTATTTCAAAGTCCCCATATCATTATCATATTAAATATATAATTAATATCCATTAAAATACCTTTATAAACACCCAAAAAAGGCATAAAAATCAATATATGTCAAATAAAATGTATGAGGGGTGAAATTTAAAAATCCATGGGAAACTGGGGAAAACAAGCAACATGGAAAACTGTAGAATGTGACTCACAGTTGGATGAGTCACGATGTCACTATTAGAGGATACACATCTCAATGAGCCACCATTAGATTTCACCATTCAGTGAGCCACCATTTAGTGAGAAACTATTCACTGAGCCACCATTCAGTGAGCTACTGTTGGGTGATCGAACGTTCGGTGAGACCGTTTGTTGAGCCACTATTCGGTGTCACCATCTAGTGAGCTACCATTCAGTGAGACATTGTTTGGAGAGCCACTGTTCGATGTCACCATTCGATGTTACAATTTTGTGAGCCACTATTCATTGTAACCATTTGGTGTCACCATTAGGCGAGGCACCAATTAGTGAGCCACCACTCAGTGAGATACCATTTGGTGAACCATCATTTAGTGACATCATTGGAATAATGATAATTTGGAAAGACTCTCGAATTATGCCACTATTACCTCCCAGAACACCCCAAACACTAGATTTTCACAACATAATGGACCTAAGGGTTTGTGATCATTACACCAGATACCTATCAAACTATTATCATCCTTGAGAATCCAAAACTAAACCTAGAAGGAGGAGGGGTCCGAAAAAACACCCCATAAGATACCTCTTATTGATAAATAATCGTTCATTGTTTGAAATTTGGAGAGAAAAACTTGACATCCAAGAACACCTTCCGAACATCTAATACCCCAAACAACCTCACAACACCAAAATTCACACTGTCTAGACATATGGATTAGGGAATTCCTTCCTCTATGACAAGATACTATCTACTTTGGGCAGTACTGACTTTCCCTCATGGGTTTTACCGCATCCACATTAATGAATCACTATAGGGTTCAGTTACTCCCATTCCAACATGTCAGGACTCTTATAAAATTAGAGAACAAGGAAACAACTCATCTCATGTGAAACAAGGTAATGTATTACATCAAAACAAGGAACATAATCAAAAACTCATAACAGCATTGGGTACTCAGCACACATTTGTGCCTCTTGCTCCCAAATACACACCTTCTTGACACTGTGCCTTCAAAACACATGATCCAAGGGAATAGTCCACCCACACAACATGTTCTCCAATTGATCATCTATCTCCACAGGCCACTCCATGAACAATGTGACATCATAGATATCCTACTATCCCCAATCAGTGACATGGGAGTCATTGGGAAGATAGATATGATATTGTTATACATGAAAGACATCATGGATCCTCCCCAATTGCAGTGAAAATACTAGCGGACATTCCACATTTCCCACTCAACCCAACACTGTGAAAGTTATGATGAACCTAGGAGAACATTTACTCCCTCTCACAAACCTCTACTGCCCATGTCAAGGTGAAAAATTCAAGAATACATGGTCTCCAACCTCGAAAATCTAGGGCCTTCTCCCATAATCATTATATGAATTTTGTTGATCCTTTGTTCCACTATCCTCTCATAGAAAATATTCATCTTCTATGTTGTACTCTACACCATGTCTGGACAAAGAATATCTACCTCACCTTCTTCTGTCCAACACAAGGCTGAATGACACTTTCTTTCATATAATGGTTTGAAGGGAGCCATGCCAATGGAAGATTGATAGCTATTATTGTAAAAGAAATCTACCAAGTGAAAATGTCACACCAGAGACCCACTAATATCTAGAACAAATGGCTGCAACATTTCCTCCAATGTATGGATTTTCCTCTATGTTTTTTCGTCCGTCTTAGGGTGGAAAGTAGTGATGATGCCTAACCAAGTGCCAAAAAATGTTGCAATCCCCTGCAGAATCACAACGTAAAAATTGTATCCTAATCCGATATAAAATATATTGGAACTCCATTTAGCCGCACCACCTCATCCAAATACCTATGCGCCAAGGCATCCATTGTTCTTGACTCTTTGATTTCTAAGAAGTGTGCAGAATTCGTCATCTGATCCACTACCTCTTATATTTCTTCGTATCCTCTTTAAGACCAGGGTAATCTTATGATAAAGTCCATCAAGATGTAAACCCAATAACACTCAACGAAATCTAAGGGGTGTAACATAACAGAAGGAAATAGTGCTCAGCCATCACATGTTGTCACACCAATCAAATTTCCAAAAACTCTGCCACTGCCCGCTCCATCCCAGGCCACTAGAACTGTTCCATCATGACCTGATACATCTTGGAAACTCCTAGGTGTACCGATAGAGGTGATATATTGAACACAATGAGAAATCCCTCATATATCTTCACTGGGATGAACATATTCCAATGAAATACCATCAGATTATGACCATACTTCAACATTCCTCCATAGCATTTCCTTGGTAAATTTGATCTCGCTTCACTTATTCCTATGAGTATCCCCACTAAGACTCCTCTACTTGACACCTCAGAGATGACTACACCTTCATCTTAAATAGATAGTCATTATCACCGTCCATTCATGCATCTAAGCGCATGTCATCCAACTGTTCCATTTCTCTCCAAGCATATACATATTCCAGAACAAATTCCTTCATTTACATCCTTCTCAAAGAATCATCCACAACGTTTTCCATTCTTGAGGTGTTGGAGATATCAAAATCGTAATCTTGGAGAAACTCTATCCACCTCCAGTATCGCAAGTTCAGATATCAGATGGAAAAGATATACCACATTCTCTTGGGATATGTGAAGACCACAAAGTGCTACTTGATGTGGTAATTCTGCCACAATATTAGTGAAAACACAACCACTACATATTCCAGGTCATGGTTGGCATAGTTACGTTCATGGGGACATAACCACCTAGAGCCATTGGAGATCACTCCCCATTACTACATCAACACAAAACCCAAGACCAAATGAGAAATATCACAGAAGAAATCAAAAAAACCCCTTACTCTAGAAACCTAATCACTAGGGCACTGAACTACTTTCCATTCAGATAGGTGAAATATTCTCCATATAACTCACTCCACAAAAATTCTTGTTTCTTTCTTGTCAGAGATGTCAGTGGGGATGCTGCTTGAGAGAAATAAGGTATGAATCTCATATAGTGTCCTACCATACTGTGAAAACTGCGTATCATTTCCAAATTATTTGGCGTTACCCAATAAAAAACATCATCTAACTTCAATGGGTCCACTGCTAATCCATACTGAGATACCATGTGCCCAAAGAAGTGTGCCTCTAATGTCCAAAACATGCACTTGGATAGCCTTCCATAGAGATTGTGGTGCCAAAGGATATCTAGGATGGCCCTGAGATGCTCATCATGCTCCTCCTATGACCTTGAGTATATCAAAATTCCATCAATTAATATGATGAAAAACTGGTCCAAGAACACACGAAAGATAGATTTCATGAGCCCCATCAACATGGATAGCATGTTCATCACGCTGAATGGAATAACTACGTACTCAATGTACACAAACCTGCACCTGAAAGTAGTCCTCATGTTTTCAACCTCCATCATCCTCAAATATTGATATCTATAATTTAGATTAACATTTTAAAAACAACTCCCTCCCCAAAAAGGTCGTAAAGATCATCATTACTTGAGAGAGGGTAACATTTCCTGACTGTTACCTGATTAAACCTCTAGTAGAATATATGCAGCCTCAGACCATCATATTCCATCATTAAACAAATATTGGAGCACCCCAAAGTGACCCATTGGGCTGAATAAATCCCTTCATTATTATATAATCAATCTAGATCTTCAAATCATGTATCATGGAAGGATCCATATGATAAGGATCCATTGAAATCAGAGAAGCAATGTGCTTTAAGTCTATCTTAATCTCAATGCCACGCTGAAGGTTAGAGTGACAACATACATGGGAAAAACATCCATGAACTTCCCATTGAACATGGAGTCCCTAACATCTCTACGTCCATTGATCCGATTGAGAAATTGGATAATAAGGATAAAAGAGGCTTCATGCACCTGCTTCCCACCCGACAACTCCTCTCGCCAACGAACCCTACACGCAGGAATTTCTTGTTTGAAAACAACACTCCTATCTAGAAGTAGTCAATAATATCACGAACCAAAAACAACCAGTTGATGATAAGGATGACATTTTATAGATTTATCTACAACAGAAATCGATCCGTACTGGACTGATGCGGCACCAACATCAGTCTACATCCTCGGCGAACATCAAAAAAGATGTTCTAACCTCCCACTGGTGTACTCAAGCATAGGGGCATAGAAAGTATCCAAATATATAGTCTCAAGGAATGGTATAGAGCAGGATCCAAAAAGGATTGTGAATCCCATGAATCAAAAAATTCATAATCAAGAGTGCTGAAAAACGGATTGTACCTCTAATAATCCATAGCCCCACAAGAACTACTGACTCTCCATCATGAAATTGACAACACCCAGCTCCTATTCCCCTCTACTGTCAACTCCCTCCTTGACCATACCCTGGTCACCATCCCGAAGGAGCACCCTGAGGTTGGCCTCTTCCTGCACTATCTTACCTTGGTGGAGCAAGAGCCCGCTGTCCCTGCTGCTGGAACGTCCTAGCGGCCAACTGCTACTCAGGCAGGCGTAGAACCATGCCATCTCCACTATACTAAGATTTATATGGGAAATATCCATATATTTTCCCATTACCTCTACCAGAAAATCACCTCATCCCCAAGCTTGGGGAAAAAGGGAGAGGACCAGAGGTTCAGAACTAAACTACTAGGGTCGGCTCCCTGCTAGTTAAAACCTGGAAGGCCCTGACGTTTTACACTTGGTGCTGTTAGACTTCCCTTTGAAAAAACCCAGTTGGCTTCCCCCTCATGGAATAAATCCACCCGAGTGCATTCTTTCTACTACCATAGCATTCTTCTTACCCTCTATGTTTGTCAGTTGGGTGAAGGGAGTAACGATATACTGAAGGGAAGGGAAGACTGACTCTTATCAGGGCCTCAACCAATAATACTCATCTAGGAATATATCTAGAGAAAAATTTATGAGATATTGGAACTTGAACCCCTATTACCTCACTAAAATAATGTTCTACTAGAATTAGAATAGAATTTGTTTCTTCTCGGCCTTCATCATGGAAGAAATGAATTCTTCCTTGAACTCTTTCTGTATGTCAACCCCTGAAACATCAGTCTCCTTCCTTGCCTCGAGGTAAAGTGTCCACCACTAACACATTTCTACCCTCATATGGATCAATGCTAGAGGAATCTAGTACATTGGAAGAGGCTATATCAAGCATTAATTGATCACCAACTAATTGATCCAAGACTGTGTCTCTATTTTCGAGACGATACCCTCATACTTTCCTAGATTCTGTAGCTGGAAAGCACGAAGCATATTCTTCTATTAGTCATCCTCCTCCGTTGGATCAACCCTATACATATCAGCCGGATTGGCCTACAGTTCCTCCACTTCCTAAGCCACTAGTGGGTGAAAACCACAATCCATAGTTGAATGGTAAATAAGGAATTCCAAGCCTGAGTAGTATAGAAATTATTTAGGGTTCATTTTAACTCATATCTTATTTTAATTTCCTAGAAACGCCCAAAAAAACAAGAACATAAGTCATCATGATATAGGTAACTTTCTTAGGGTCTCTACACTGCAATCATTATAGCCTAACTTGGTCATTTAAAAATCATAGATTCCTATCATCAGATCATGGTGGGCCCTAATATTCTGTGTCCTAGCCGGTCTTCCCTAGAATGGTTCAGGAGCCAAGATCACCAATCAATAATTTCCTAAAAACCCATGAAATCCTCACTTTTTCTAACTCCAATATATATCCTATCTCTCAACCATCGCCCATGATACCATTCTATCATAACATACCTTTTTAAAGATTGGGTAAGGGTTAGAAAGTTTCTAAGACCATCCATCCTCATGATAAATTAGAGATAATTCCCACCGTGTCCACCTCCAAAAGGCCCTGGCGTGGAGACCAACACAAAGGGTATTGATGTCTCACAAAATAGGATGAATTGGCCTTTTATAGTAACAACGATCGGGATATAAGATGTAACAACCTCAAACAACTCCGAGAGAGATATATTTAAAGAAAAAAAAAATCCACCCCACAAGAATGTTTAATATAAAAATACTAGAAAATAAAAACTAAAATCCAAAGTTACTTCCAAAATAAGAATAAGAAATGACACAAAAACCAACCCCAACATCTAATCTATTAAGGTCCACCACAGTCTACATAATCTCCCTAGAAACCAAAAAATAGTTTTATATATCTAGGGTGAGCATACATGTATACTCAGTTGGGAAAAACCAAATTCCCTCATGTACAAGTGGGAGAAGAATACTAATTCCCCCATGAGAATACAAAAATAATTAATAATAACCTCACAAGTTATACTACCCAGCTCCATATACCCATGTCAAACTTACCATGTAACACAAGTCAAGTAATGTAAAGTATAAGCACATCAATATTTGGGTGCCCTGCACCACTTCCCACTTATTAACTTCTCATCCATGATGTTGAACACCCTGATTCTACCACACTCTTCCACAAGTCCCACTATCACACCTGTCCACACACACCTTGTCCCCAAACCACACATTCTTCTCACTGACACCTTGGAAACTACCACACCACAATCCTTCCCAAAAACAACTAGGATTCACACATTCCACACCCTTCCCAAAAACAATTGGGCCGCATCCCCCTGACACCTGGGAAACAAACCAACTCTCACAAAACCAGTACCATAGATCTAGTAACAAACCTAAAGTTATTACAGCCTACCCAAAGAGTTTTGGGTGATAAAATACTAGAAGAGGGGGTATGGAATATCCAAAAACCGTCCATCCATCCTCCCACAAGGATGTTGGAAAAACATCCTCCCCCATAACAATAATGGTGTTCGGCACATAGTTCTCAACAAGAGTGCATGCATATAAAAAACACAATTAACTAAAAGTTTATATATATAGGTAAACAAGCACTCAAACCAAACTAAGGGTTTCCAAACAAGAAAACATCCCAGACAAACCACCATTATTGTTATCCCCACATGCTTGTATCACCACCAATGGAAATAAATTCCATAAGTAGAAGTATACCCTCATCCAATCAACATATCCAATTTCATTATGAATTTATGAATTTATTCATTTATTTATCCCATCCCTTTCTGAGAAACATACAAGCACAATCACTTAAACCATTCTCAGAAGGCTAAAAGCCATTAAACACACCCCAAAATAAAACTATCACCAAAAAAACCACTTAGTTCATCCTCCTCAATTAATACCAATTCATATATAAACATTGACAACATCATTTGTCATGGTTATACCGCATAATTAATCTCATCACAACCAAACCCTACACCCCTACTGAAAAACAACACCACAATCAACACAACCATAAACAAGAAATCATGACAGTGCCCAAACCTACAGCCCTGGTACCCAACCACTTCCCAAAATCAGTCCCACTACACATCAATTCCATCCGTTCCACAATAAATAAATCTCTCAACCCGAGATTCCATCACACCTCCTGCACCACCTTATACACAAATCCCACAACAACCACCACCGAAACGGCATCCCCACATCACAAACATAACATACCCCCACTCAAGTTGCCATCCCCTATGTACACCAATGTACCCACAACCATACTCTTCATCATACAACCCACACAAGGCACAAAACCTAAAAATAACATACACATCACACAACAAAAAAAATTAATAAGTGTTTACTTATATTATATCCACATTATTATTTTATTATACATTCACAATTCATGGGTGATCACAAAACATATTTAATCCTAGGTAATGCATTTTATTTATCCAGATGTATGTGGTTATTTTTATTTTCTGTTTGTAGTTATCTCAACATAGAAAAATGTATAAATCATAATGGGTGCACAATAAAAGACCACCAACATCCATGACATTCAAAAGATCACAACCCACATGATTCACGACATGGATCTAGGATAACATATGAAACAAAGAAATCATCATTGTCTCACTCCCATCCCCTTCATTTATTCCACCTTATTAACTTCTTTAAAATGGTTTCTGTTGAATTTTCTAGATGAAAATAGTAAACCACCCCTGCATGATACACAATTAAATAGATACAAAGGAAAATCCCATCATGGAATAACAAGCGACCACAACTCCCCCTTGCCCCAAAATATGGGGTCTTTGAGTAGTAGGAAAACACCAAGGAAAACTATATAGGCAGACACATCAAAAGAATAAAGACCTTCTAGGAGGAAACGTTCTATGTGAACCAAGAGAAAAGAGAAGAGAGGACCTTAGACTTAGAAAAATCCATATTAAATATCAATGGAATGGGATACAGTCTCAAGGCCATTAAAGACGAATCATGGTCAATATTATGCGGTTGGATTATTTCAATGTCCCCAAAAAAATTAGGATATTAAATATATAATTAATATTCTTTTAAATTCCTTTAGAATCACCCAAATAAGGCATCGAATTCTATTTACATAAAATAAAACCTATGAGGGGAGAAACTTCAAAATATAGGAGAAAGTGGAGAAAACTAGATATTTAGAAAACTATCGGAAGTGACACACCATTGGGTAAGCCATGGTGTCACCATTTGGTGAGAAACCATTAGGTGAGCCACCATTCCATGTCACTATTCGGTGAGACATTGTTCATTGGGCCACCATTCAGTGGGCTACTGTTTGGTGAGCCACCGTTTGGTGACCCGCCATTCTGTGTCACTACTTAGAGTCACTATTCAGGGATCCTCTTTTCAGTTTCACTGGTTGGTGAGCCACCATTCTGTGAGACACCATTCCGTGTCACGATTGAAAAAACATGATTTTTGGAAAACTATAACAAAGTCATTGTTACCTCCCAGAACACACGAAACATTAGATTTTCTAAATGGAATGTCCTAGAGGGGTCAAGGTCATAACAAGTATGGGTTGTTCTTCTATAACAATTTTGTTCCACTCCCTAATGTGACTAAGCCCATAATGACATAATTTCACATATTCATATTTTTTATTTATAAACATTGAATTTACATCAATATTTCCAATCAAGGAATGTTTTTCATCTTGTACTCCTAGAGCCAAAATAATAGATCCTAAAGTCACTCAATAGAATCAGTTTACAAATGTGGTGTTCAACTGACATCCTCCAAAATCACCATAAAAATGAGATTCTTTCAACGACCTAGATTTTTTCTCACTTCATTCAACAATAAGAAACTCCAATTCATTATCAAAGGTTTACATATCCCATTATAATAACATCTAATGCTTCAACATATGCTGGATTCACATTTCAAAATCATTTAGAAACATAGACAACCATCTACCTCCATTATATAATTGAATAGAATGATGATCCATATTCAACCAATAATTACCCTACTATAATATGAACAATTATCACCATATTTTCACCTCCCACTTATGTATTCATTTAATTTGAATATCTAGTACCTCTTATGTTTGTGAGTTCCTTGATATTTCATCAATCCATATAGTGGAATCGACACTTACCATTATTATAATATGTATTTCCTTAACAATTAAACTCTACTTGACCCCTCTACCTCAATGTTTCTTTATATAACTATTAATTTCTCTTAAATTTGAGCATACAAATCCATGAGTATTCAGTGATTTAATTAATGGTACATAGACCACGCTTAGAACGATTTAATTATTGATTATCCAACTCCAAAAATCCTTAAATATTATATCGATATTTATAAAGTAATTACTTATCGAATTGAATATTCCATCTCGTGATTCTGATAATGAAGGAATCAATATTATTTTCCCAACATCATCCATCAATGTAAAACATAATACTTCATATTGAATTCTAGTCATTTAGAATTTATTCACATGATCTTCCACTAACCTTCCTTTTGATAAACACATGATAAATAGTATTTACTCTAGAAAAACATTATTCAGTTTGGTAGAATTATCATATATATCTATTAGGGCTTCCATCAACTCAGTAATTGTCTTATTCTCTAATAGGATTAAGGGTTAAATATCATTAAAATGAAATCCTCACAAATCTAAGTGATTATCAATCTAAATTTTCACATTCATAATTTTCTATATTGTTCATCTCGATTCCTCCTACTGGAATTTCAAAAACCATGTGGAGGAGATAATCCTTATCTTCATCTACATGAAACTGATGTAATTTTTATAAATTTTAAATTTCAACATTTCCTTCTCCTGAAGTCATATATATTAATGAAAATTAATCCAAATAAAATAAATATAATTCCAAGGAAATTATTTATTTTTACCTATGTTTTAGAGTGAAACCCCTTGAATTTATATCACTTATTTGTATGTAGATAATGTGAAAACAATAGACGATGGACCTCAATCAACTAGAAGACCTCATAGAAGAATTTTAGCATAGTGGAAACACAACCACTAAAAATTCTTATAAATTACAGTAAAAAAATTTAGAATTCTGTTGAACCAAAAATAATAACTAATATATTTAAAATTTCAAAAAATCTGTTGAAAAACAAACACAAGAACATTCGTGGAATGAAAAAAATAATAATTGTAAAATGGATGAAGAAATGTTATGTGGTTGGTAATTTAATCCTATATCCATAAGGGAACTATAACACCCGATAATTTTATGAGAAATATTTTGTTTTTATGTTATATAAATCATCAAAGGAATCATTCACTATAGACAACACTAGCATGGCTTGATTTACAATGTCACAACCCGTCCTCGGGGCCTGTGCCGTGACTACCCCAATCCCGCCTTCCATAGGCCAAGGGATGGAGACTAGCACCAAGGCGTAATACCCAGTAAAAAGGAAAGGCATTTCCTTTGTAACATAAACAAACATCACAGAGCAAGCAAGAAGAAAATGTAAACACTATGTAAAATCTGGGTACAACAGTAAGTGCGGAAAAGTAAGTGGGCCAGTATACAAACCCAAACTGCAAGTAAAGTACAACTACAAAGGGAAAATAGCAACTGAAAAGTAAAGCCGCAGCGTCGAGCCATCCACTGGAAGTCCCACCTGAAGGGTGGGTACAGATAGCCTCCACAACTCCTCGGGCCCAGCTGTCCGCTCTGAGTACGTCCGTCCAGTGGTCCACCTCCGGGTACTGACCTTCTCCGCAAGCCTCAACTGCGATCAGCGCTGTCCGTCATCTGCAACCAACACAACGTAGTGCGGGCATAGCCCATGCAGGGGTGAGTATAAGCTACTCAGTAGGGACCCCGAGACCCCTGAAGGTCTCCCAGAATTCACAAAGGATAATCCCCAAAGGAAAGATACTATCACGAAATAACATCCGACACTACATAGATATATGCCCATACATATACCTAAGTCATCAATTCCAGTTTGCTCCAACGGCGATCCTAAGTACAACCCAGTCCACATATGAGAATGTAACCTGTTCCACATAGGAAATCACAACCCAATCCACACAGGAAAGCACAATGTAATTCACATAGGATATCAAGTCAAGATTTAGCTCACACAAGTATATTTCTTCATATGAAAATAGAGATGATCAGATATATCCACTGATTCATCTATGTCTTTGGACCCACAAAGGATCGATAGGTACTAACCCCCGCAATGACCCACAAAGGATCTGACTAACACCAGATCGATAGGTAACTAACCCCCAAAAAGACCCACATAGGATCTGACCCACACAGGATTTGTAGCACTAATCCACGTAGGATCGCTGAGTTCTATAGTCATCGCCGTCGAATCCACTGAGGATATCTGTACAGTCGTTGTCATCGTCGCAGTCGCAGCCAGCTCTAGGGTTCCCGCACACAGCAAACTCATTCGGGAGGGTCCTCTCCATGAGATGAGGGGCTGATACTACAAATGACACATAGTCCGGGGTTGATGTATCCAAAATATTTGTATTGTCAACAGGAACTCAACGTCACAGACAGCGCGTCAATCGGACGCCCGGTCTGAGAGTTATTGGCTTTTTCGTCCCAGGGGCCTGGTTGGTTTTTAAGTCAAAACCAACCCGACCATTCTCCACATACATCCAAACCTCGAGTGGAGTAATCCAAAAGATCCGTCAAACTTAGAGGAATCCATCAAAGTCGACGACACATCAATCGGACGTCCGTAACTCAAGTTATAAGCGTTCCTGCTCCGAGGGCCCAGTTGGTTTCGTGTACGAACCAACCCGGCCAAACCCAAAGTTCCCCGATACCTTGAGTGCTATATACCGAAACGACCGTGTCGATCCAAGGATCGCATCACAACTGAAATTGCGTCGATCGGAGGCCCGTAGCTCATGTTATGGACAATATACCGAAAGAGGTTCGGTAATAGGGGGTTCGGGCCCGGTCCAACCCGGTCCAATACCCCTAGGGTCGGCCCGAACTGGGTCGACTCGGACTGGGTCCGGGTCCGGCCCGCTCGGGCGCGGCCCGACCCAGTTGGCGCGGCCCGGGGCGGCCTGGGCACGCCCCAGCCGGGCCTGAGCGCGGCCAGGCCCAGCCCGGCGGCTCGGCCCGGCGAGCTGGGCGCGCAGGTGCTGGCCGGGTGTCTAGGCGGCCGGCTCGGCCGTTACGGCCGAGCGATGTGGGCGGGGGGCGCGCTGCACCCGTGTGGAGAAACTGGGGCCCCTTTATGGGGCCGCTCAGCTGGCCGGCTGGGGGTTACGACCCCCGACGCTTTCCTTTGACCGGCCGGCCCGCACCGGCCGGTCGGCTGCTACCGCCATGGGACCGGCAAGGGCCGGTCCCCTTGCTCCGACACCGGCGACCTGGTCTCATCCGCTGGTTCCACTGCTTAGCCGCGGCCCGGAACCGGCCACGACCTTGGTTTGTCCGGTGCGGCACGACGGCACCGCGCCCCTCTGCCGCGGCACCGCTCCGGCCGTGGTGCTTTAGTGGTTCTCCGGTGCGGCGCGACAGCGCCGCATCTTTGGTTCGTTTTCAATGGTGCGGCACAACGGTGTCGTGTCTTGGTTCGTCTTCAACGACACGACGTGACGACGCCACGCTTCTCCCCCTTTCCATATCAAAATTCGGCGTGGTTCTTCAGCACCGCGTTGCCTTGCTCGCCGCAACAATATCAACAACCAAAAAGGGGAGGAGTGTCGTCCGTGTTCGTGTGGCCCGACCTCCTCCAGTTATCATGATAATAGGCGGTTCAATGAAATTGAGAAAGCGACGAAAGATTTCACGAACTAACAAATAAAATAAATATCTACTTCAACTTTGTCGTCGAACGAGCATTCGTTGCGGAATGAACCATCGCGGAAGAAGAGGATTGCTGCAGATGTAACGTCATTGGCATTAGGTGATCTCCGAGGAAAGCGTCTCTCGCCGTCGTCCGCCATCGGAGGTTAGCGTTCTTCGTTGGCAGTGGTGCGTTCTTCGCGTTCTTCGTCGATGAACGAAGAATCTTCTCTTTTTCTCCCAAAGGCTTATCACAACACAAACACAACCATAATAAAATAAGTCCTTTCCTTATTTTATTATCAACATAAGAATTTGAAATTAAAAAGATAAGAAACGAACAATTAATTCAATGAATTAATTGTAACGATTTAACCGACCAATTTAATGAGGCGTTTCTTAAGCAGAATAAATGTGAGGTATGAATTTCATTAAAAGGGGGGTTGCAGGTGCATTACATAGAAGGGAAGAAATGGCAGGGCTCGTGTGGGCCCCACCTCACAAGTATCCTACCATGTGGTTAGGATATTTTGGGTCCCACCTTATCCGCTTAACTTAGGTTAAGCCACTTTATGTGAAATGAAATAAATTGTCGCACTACTTTTATTTTATTTCTTAACTTTACCCCAAAAATTAAAAACCACACCTGATCAAATGCAACTCCGGAAAAGGTGTTTTTTTAAGAAAATATCGGCGTGGCGATTCCATTGGTTCCCTCAGAATTCGATTCCGAGCACCGGTTTAAAAGTTAGAAAAACCCGCACATTCGTTCACTGAACGTACCTGAGCTAAACATCAGAAAATGATTCTGGGCACACCGAGCCTCAGAATCAGGTGTCGTCAGAAACAGTGTTCTTGGAAAATTCCCAAGAAAATTATGAAAAAATTTCCTTTATTTTTACAGGTCTTTACATCACTCACACCTCAGGGCTTTACGTCCCCGTAAAGATACATTAAAAACTAGGGAATCATATGTGGGTACTGAGCACGCATATGAGCATCCCACTCGCAAGTGCTCTCCTAGAGGTTTCTATGCTTCCATCTGATGCCCACTAGAGGAATCGACCGTCCACGTAGGTCCCCCTCTTGTTGATCCTCAATCTCTACCGAGACCTCCGTAAAAGTAACCCCATCATCAACGTCCAGCTCCCCATGGTCAATGATATGCGTTGGGTCGTGCACGTATCTCCTCAGTTGTGATATGTGGAATACGTCGTGCACCTGGTGCAACTGAGGTGGTAGATCCAGGCGATAATCCACCTCTCCAATCCTACTGAGGACCTCGAATGGTCCGATGAAGCATGGAGACAACTTTCCACCTCGACCAAATCTCTATAATCCATGTCGAGGTGAGACCCGCAAGAAGACGTGGTCACCATCCTCGAATTCCAGTGGCCTCCACCTCCTATCATCATAGGACTTCTGCTGGCTCTGAGCAGTCCTCATCCGCTCCTGGATGATATGGACCTTCTCCGTCATGGCCTAGACCATCTCCGGTCCCACAAGTGCTGAATCCCTAGGGTCTTTCCAACACAAAAGACATCTGCAAGGTCGGTCGTTCAATGCCTCGTATGGTTCCATCCCGATGGTGGAGTGGTAGCTGTTGTTGTACGCGAACTACACCAAGGGTAGGTGGTCCTCCCAGCTGCGACCAAAGTCGAGGACACATAAGCTGAGCATGTCCTCGAGAGTCTGAATGGTCCTCTCCGTCTGACCATCCCTCTGAGGGTGAAAGGCGGTGCTCAGACATAGCTACGTCCCGAATGCCTCCTGCCACCCCTTCCAAAGACGGGAAGTAAGGATAGAATCTCGATCGGAGACGATAGATGATGGCACACCGTGAAGTCGTACAATCTCCTGAACGTAGAAACATCCCATGATCTCCACTGAGCTATGCTCTATGATGGGTAAGAAAAGAGACGACATGGTGAGTCGGTCGACAATCACCGAAATGGAGTCGTGACCTCTGGAAGTGTGTGGAAGTCCAATCACGTAGTCCATAGATATCTCGTCCCACTTCCAATCTGGGACCTCCAAGGGTTGTACCAAGCCTTCTAGTACTTGATGCTCTGCCTTCACCTGCTGGCAGGTGAGGCATCGAGAATAGAACGCTGCCACAGCCTTCTTCATGCCCGGCCACCAGTGTTGTCGTCTGAGATCCTGGTACATCTTTGCCACTCCAGGATGTACCGCCAAAGGGGAAGTGTGAAACTCTCTCAGCACCTCCCCCCGTAAAGAAGCTGGTACCAAGGTACGTCCTCTGAAAAGGACCTCGTTCTCTCCTCCTAAAGAGAAACCATCAGGTGTCTATCCTGAGGATATCTGCGCATGCCGCGTCTCACAGTCGGCGTCCCCATGTTGTGCCTCTCTAACCCACTGCAGTAGTGGAGGAGTGCCTGTGAGTGACTGAAGGAAGGCAACTCCATCTCTATCCACAAAGGATATCTTCAAAGTGGCTAGCTGCTCTGTCACCTCCCCAAGTAGCTGAATGCCCGTCCTCCTGCTGAGAGAATCGACTACGACGTTCCCCTTCCCAGGAGTATAGACTATCTCAAAGTCATAGTCCTAGAGGAACTCTAACCATCGCCGCTGTCTCAGGTTCAGGTCCTTCTGAGAGAAGATGTACCTGAGACTCTGATTGTCAGAAAAGACTATAAAGCGCTCGCCAATCAGATAGTTTCGCCAAGTCTTCAGAGCGAAGACCACTACTGCTAACTCCAGGTCATGGGTAGAATAGTTTTGCTCATGTGTCCTCAACTAACGTAATCCATAGGCGATCAGTGCCCTCTACTGCATTATGACACATCCGATTCCGGTCCCTGATGCATCGCAGTAGACTACGTACCCTACTCCCTCCTCCGGCAACCTCAAGATAGGTGCGCTGGTCAATCTCTATCTCAGCTCTTGGAAGCTCTGCTGACATCTTTCTGACTAAACAAATGGTTTCCCCTTCTTTGTAAGAGCTGAGAGTGGTGCCGAAACTCTGGAGAAGTATGGCACAAATCTCAAATAGTATTCAGCTAGTCCCATGAAACTCCTCACCTATGTCATGCTCCTGGGTGGATCCCAAGCTATCACTGCCTCGATCTTTGCAGGATCCACCGCAACTCCCGCCTCAGATATGACATATCCCAAGAAGTGGACCTCACGTATCCAGAACTGACACTTCGAGGGCTTTCCATAAAGCTGGTGATCTCGGAGTGTGTCTAGTACAACCCTTAAGTGGTAGGCATGATCCTCCTCAGTCGTCGAGTATATCAAAATGTCGTCGATGAAGACCACGACAAATCGATCGAGGTATGGCTGAAATATCATGTTCATGAGGCCCATGAACACTGCAGGAGCATTGGTTACACCGAAGGGTATAACCAAGAACTCTTAGTGGCCATACCGACATCTGAAGGTCGTCTTTTGCATGTACTCGTCCTGAAGTATGAGATGATGATATCCTGACCTGAGGTCTATATTTGAGAACCACTGTAATCCCTTGAGCTGATCGAAGAGGTCATCAATACCAGGTAGCAGATACTTATTCCTCACTGTCACCCGGTTCAGGCGATGATAGTGGACACAAAGTCGCAAGCTTATGTCCGCCTTCTTGGCGAACAAAATCGGGGAAGCCCAGGGTGAAACACTAGGTCGGTTGAATCCCTTGCCATGCAAGTCCTCCAACTGTACCCGTAGATCTCGAAGCTCGGCGAGAGCCATTCGATATGATGGGGTGGATATCGGGGCTGTCCCAGGGTACAGATCAATATAAAAGTCTACCTCTCTTTGAAGAGGTGGTCCTGGAATGTCGTTGGGAAAGACGTCCGCATACTGATCCACCACTGCAGGGAAACTAGGACTCTACACGTCAACTGCTCCTAGGATAAGGATAGCCAACTGATGAGTGATGGGTTGTCCTCTCCTATGTGAGAGTCCATCCTGCACTGCGAAGGCTCCCTTCTCGCCGGTGAAGGTGAACCTGCTCCCGTCGGTGCATAAACATCGCACTTTGCGCCTAATACAGTCGATCTGAGCATGTACTGTAGATAACCAATCCATGCCCAAGATGACGTCGTAAGGGCTCGACGCCGCTACAAGAAGACCCCATCTGATGCTCTCGCCTCCAAGAGTAAGCTCACACTACCGGCACCAGTACGTAATCGTCGAGTCTGCTCCTATAGGGGTCTCTAGCCATAAGGATCGAGCCAATGACTCTGTCGGAATCTCTGAGCTCCGAACAAGGGCAGTGGCTATGAAAGAATGACTCGCTCCTATGTCTATAACAACTGCAGAAATGGTGGAATAGACACAGATAGTACCTCGAATCATCTCGGGCACACCGTGGTCATAGGCCTCCGCTTCCTGGAGGTGTGCCTATCTTTTCCTGCCAGCTCCCTATGGTTGGGGTGGACATCCTAGTGGTGGTGGTGGTAGGGCCTCAAAGCGACGCCCACCACATGCTGCTCGGCCAGCTCCTCTGCCTCATCCACCTACTCCCTGAAGACCGCCATGGTCGACTCTCTTCCATTGCCTCGGTGGCCCCTCAACCATATGTTGCTCCTCGGCACGGCGGGTCGGGCAGTCACAAGCCATGTGGCCCTGCCCGCCGCATGCGTAGCACTGTCTGCCTCTCGAATGACTGGACCCGCATTGTATGCCCCACACTGCTGAGCTTGTGTCTTGAGGTCATCTTCCTGAGGGTCTGGTCTACCTGGAACCATGATTCATCCGTCGACTGCCTGCTGCAGAAGACTCTGCAACCTGCTGCCCTGCGGTAGGTCTCGCTACTGATGTAGACTCAACAAGTATGATCTCGATCAAAAGGGCTCGCTCCAGTACTCCTTCCTGAGTCGGAATGCTGAGGGTGATCAGTGATTCCCTGATCTCATGTCTCAACCCCTGCTCAATGGTTTGGGCCCAGAAGAATGGGTCTCGTACCATGTTTGTCGAGTAGCACGAGAGATCGGTGTATCTCACCGAGTACTGGGCGACCGTCAAGCTGCCCTGCCATAGCTGTAGAAGCTCCTGGATGCGCACCGCACGGAGGGTGGCTGGGAAGAACTCCGAGCGGAAGAGGCTCTCAAAGTCCTTCTAAAGGAGAGATGCCTCATCGTGCACATGGAGCATCAAGCTCCACCATCTGTCTGCTACCGCGTGCAGTAGGCTAACTGCGAGGATCACCATGAGGTCTGCTGGTGTCCTCACTAACCTGAAAACTCATACCACTGCCTCCAGCCAATCCTCGGCTACCAGGGGGTCCGTCTCCCTGCGGAACCAGGGCGGTCGCTGGCGCTGAAGCTCGTGCAGTGCACTAAGGTGATTGCATTGTCAGCGACTGGGGCTGGAAGCATCGGTGGCTCGGTAGGTAGAGGTACCGCCGATGCCTTAGCTGTCAAAGGGACCTGTACTGAGGCTTTGTCGCTCGGTGGGCCCTCGTCACGCACAACTCTTGGAACCCTAGCTGGATGTCGTCGTGGGGCCATCCTGAAAAGAGACAGGTGTTCCACGGTCAGAATAGTATACCTGGTGAGCTGACACAAATTAATCACAAAGAAAACTTGAAACAGAAATGCAATCAATGCTTTCGTGCATTATATCGGAAATCAGAAGACAGGGTCCTGGTGTACGGATATGTCGTCCGCCACACCAACACTGGACCCCATGGACTGATAACAACACCCAATATTATTAAAACTATTTCTTCACTTAGAAAAAGATCAGAGTCCAATGTTCTATGGTAGAACCGAACTCCTTTGATACCAATTTGTCACGACCCGTCCTCGGGGCCCGTGTTGTGACTACCCCAAGCCTGCCTTCCATAGGCCAGGGGCTGGAGAATAGCACCAAGGCGTAATTCTCGGTAAAAAGGGAAGGCATTTCCTTTGTAAAGTAAACAATCATCACAGAGAAAGAAAGCAGAAGAAATAAACACTAAGTAAAAACTGGGTACAACAGTAAGTATGGAAAAGTAAGTGGGCCAGTATACAAACCTAAAGCGCAATTAAAGTACAACTGGAAAGGGAAAACAACAACTGAAAAGTAAAGTCGCAGTGTCGAGCCGTCCACTGGAAGTGCCACCTGATGGGTTGGTACAGATAGCCTCCACAACTCCTCGGGCCCAATCGTCCGCTCCAAGTACGTCCGTCCTGTGGTCCACCTTCGGGTACTGACCTGCTCCGCAAGCCTCAACTGCGATCAGCGCTGTCCGTCGTCTGCAACCAACACAACGTAGTGCGGGAATAACCCATGTAGGGGTGAGTATTAGCTACTTAGTAGGGACCCCGAGACCCCCGAAGGTCTCCCATAATTTACAAAGGATAATCCAAAAAGGAAATATACAATCAAGAAGTAACATCCGACACTACTTAAGTATATGCCCATACATATACCTAAGTCAACAATTCCAGTTCGCTCTAACTCCGAGCCCAATTACAACCCAGTCCACACTGGAAAACATAACCTGTTCCCCTTAGGAAATCACAACACAATCCACACAGGAAAGCATAACGTAATCCACACAGTATATAATGTCAAGATTCATCTCACATAGGTATACTTATTCGTATGACAATAGAGATGATCAGATATATCCACTGATTCATCTATGTCGTTGGACCCACAAAGGATCGATAGGTACTAAACCCCGCAATGACCCACAAAGGATCTGACCCACACATGATCGATAGGTAAGTAACCCCCGCAATGACCCATATAGGATCAGACCCACATAAGATCTGTAGGCGTTGGCCCACACGGGACCGCTGAGTGCTGACCCACACATGATTTGCCCACACAGGATCGGTAGCACTAATCCACGTAGGATTGCGGAGTGCTGTAGTCATCACCGTCGAATCCACTGAGGATCTTTGTACAGTCGTCGTCGTCATCGCAGTCGCTGCCAGCTCTAGGGTTTCCCGAACACAACAAGCTCGTTCGGGAGGGTCCGCTCCACGAGCCGAGGGGCTGATACATCAACTGACACATAGTACAGAGTTGACGTATCCAAAAGTCCCGTTTCGTCAACAGGAAGTCAATGTCACAGACGGCGCGTCATTCGGACGCCCGGTCTGAGAGTTATTGGCTTTTTTGTCCCAGGGTCCCGGTTGGTTTTTAAGTCAGTACCAACCCGACCGTACTCCACCTTCGTCCAAAACTTGGGAAGAGTATTCCAAAATATCCGCCTCACATAGAGGAATCCATCAAAGTCGACGACACGTCAATCGGACATCCGGAGCACAAGTTATAAGCATTTCCGCTCCGAGGTCCCGGTTGATTTTGTGTACGAACCAACCCGGCCGAACCCAAAGTTTTCCGAAACCATGAGTGTGATATACCGAAACGACCGTCTCGATCCGAGAATCGCATTTCAACTAACGGTGTGTCGATCAGAGGCTCGAAGCTCATGTTATGGGCAACAGATCAAAAGAGGTTCGGTAATAGGGGTTCAGGCCTGGTCCGACTCGGCCCGATACCCCCAAGGTCGGCCCAAACGGGGTCAACCCGAACTGGGTACGGGTCCGGCCCGCTTGGGCGCAGCCCGACCCGGTCGGCGTGGCCCGACGCGGCCTGGGCGCGGTCTGGCCCGGTCCGGCGGCTCGGGGCGGTGCGCGGGGCGCGCTGACGCTGGCTGGGGGGCCAGGCGGCCGACTCGGCCAATATGGCCGAGCGATGTGGGAGGGGGGCACGTTGCCCCCTTCATGGAGAAACCGCGGCCCCTTTATGGGGCTGCTCAGCTGGCCGGCCGGGGGTTACGACCCCCAGCACATTCCTCTGACCGGCCGGCCCACCCCGGCCGACCGGCTGCTGCCACCGCCGGACCGGAAAGGCCCGGTCCCCTTACTCCGACGCTGGCCGCCCTGTCCCAGCCGCCGGTTCCACTGCTCCGCTGCGGCTCGGAATCGGCCGCGGCCTTGGTTCGTCCGGCGCGGCGCGACGGCGCCGCTCCCCTTCGCTGCGGCCCCGCTCCGGCCGCGGTGCTTTAGTGGTTCTCCGGTGCGGTATGACGGTGCCAAATCTTTGGTTCGTTTTCCATGGCACGGTGTGATGGCACCGCTTCATGGTTCATCCTCAACGGCGTGGCACAACGGCGCCGCGCTTCTCCACCTTTCCTTAAAAAAATTCTGTGCGGTGGTTCACCACTGCGTTGCCTTGCTCGCCGCAACAATATCAGCAACCAAAAAGGGGAGGAGTGTCAGCCGTGTTCGTGCGGCCCGACCTCCTCCTGTTATCACGATAACAGGCGGTTCAATGAAAAGTAGAAAGCGACAGAAGATTTCACGAAATAAAAAATAAAATAAATCCCTACCTCAATGTTGTCGTCGAACGAGCATTCGTCGCGGAATTAACCATCGCGGAAGAAGGGCATCACTGCAGAAGGAACGTCATTGCCGTTAGGTAATATCCGAGGAAGGCGTCTCTCGCCGTTGTCTGCTGTCGGAGGTTAGCGTTCTTCATTGGCGGTGGTGCGTTCTTCGCATTCTTCGTCGAAGAACGAAGAATCTTCTCATTTTCTCCCAAACGCTTAACGCAACGCAAACCCATCCATAATAAAATAAGTCCTTCCCTTATTTTATTATCCACAAAAGAATTTGAAATTAAAAAGATAAGAAACGAACAATTAATTCAATGAAATAATTGTAACGATTTAACCGCCCAATTTAATGAGGAGTTTCTTAACCAGAATAAATGTAAGGTTTGACGTTCATTAAAAGGGGGGTTGCAGGTGCGTTACTTAGAAGGGAAGAAATGGTGGGGCTCATGCGGGCCCCACCTCACAAATATCCTATCAAGTGGGTAGGATATTGTGGGTCCCACCTTATCCTCTTAACTTAGGTTAAGCCGCTTTAAGTGAAATAAAAAAAATTTTCGCACCACTTTAATTTTATTTCTTAACTTAACCCCATAAATTAAAAACCACACCCGAGAAAACGCAACTCCAAAAAATGTGTTTCTAAGAAAATACCAGCGCTGCGATTCCATTGGTGTCCCCATTATTCGATTTTGAGGACCGATTTAAAAGTTAGAAAAACCCGCTCGTTCGTTCACTGAACATACCCGAGCTAAAATTCGGAAAATGATTCTGGGCACACCGGGCCTCAGAATCAGGTGCCGTCAAGAACTATGTTCTTGTAAAATTCCCAAGAAAATTAAGAAAAAGTTTCCTAGAATTTTATGGGTATTTACATACACACAATCGTGACCTTACTCAATAGCTTGCGTCATACGCAATACCGAGTTTCACTAAACAATGATATGCTATTAAAATATTATTAAAAATAGCTGTTATGAATAGTAATACCCACTTTTTGAAATGATTTATATTTTATCTTTCAAAATTAACTTCATTTTTTGATTCGGAGTATCGAAATTAGCCTATGGTGAAATTTTGGTATTTTTCTGAAAAATTCAATTTTTGATGAATAGTGAAAACACTGGGTTACTATTTAAAAACCGTCTTTTTATAATTATTTATTTTATTTAAATTTATTTTAGGTAAAAAATTTGATACATAATACCTATATATGTTCAATGTAATTCATTGGAGTCATTTTATAATAATTTTAGATATGTAAAAATTTTATTGAACTTTTCACCGTCTTTTACCCACCTCCTAGGAGAATTTGCAAATTTACATAAAACATAATTTTACCGCTTCTATGAGTGGAATTTCTAAAATCCAAGAGACTCGGATAATATCAAGGACTAAAATTTTGTTCAATGGGATGAAAATAATTTTTGGTGAACAATATCATTTTACTATCTTTTTCCACGGTTAGAAGTAAATAGGGTAATTAAGGGTAAAAATGTTATTATTATTACCCTAACACATGTCCTAATTCTATTGGATAAGTGTAATTCGACCAAAAACAACCATAGGAATAAAATATGACCATTTAGGCCCACATGGATTAGATTAGAACATTTATTATTAATTTATTTAACAAAGGGTTAAAATGGTTAAAATCAAAGTTTAATAAATAAATCATTTTTAATATAGGGTTATACATAAGATAAATTCGACTATAAATATTAATTAGAAATATAAGAAGCTTTACTACATAATGATATTTTATTTGTAAATTTTAGACATTAAATAATTTAATTTATTTATGACACAATGATGATGCAGTAATTATATTATCAATGAAATATTGACATAATTATTGTTATAAATACCCAAATAAATGTAATATGAGACTTTTAATGAATTAAAATAATTTTTTGTGTTAATATGACATGTTCTTACTGATTTAATTAACTTATTTTGAACTAATCATGCTGTTATGATTTTCACAAAAATCAATTACCAAATAGTGTCAAAATTGACATAAAATAGTTTAGAAAACAAATATTATATTATTAATTGTTATTTTATTACTAAAAATCTAAGGATCGGCCGAATGACTTATATAAGGTTATATATATTAATAATAAACAACTTGGGGTTTTTTTGGCTTGTTATAGTATGTTTATAACCTTATATTTTAAGAAAACAAGAAGACACGGTAAACGTTAAATTATCTAAATTAAAGTTAAATCTAAATGAGAAGGTTAAAATAGATATCTAAACTTGTATAAATTTTTTTATATGTGAGGATTTCGACCCATACCCACCTTAGCTTATAAATAAATCACTTTGGAGCTATTAAAAAACGGAATATGACTTTATTATAAAATAATATTTTTAGTTTTTCCAAAGGTGCCCTTCTCCTCCCTTATAAAATGGAACCTCATCCCTCTCCTCCTCACACCACTTTGAGCATTCCTGCTAAGCCAAACCCTGCCAAATTCTCTTCTCCACTTACCTAGAAACATCCTAGAGGTCCTGGTCTTCTTCAAAAACCAATTTTAGTGCTCTAAGAGGAGGTCTCAAAGAGACGCTTCAAAGAAGATGTAATGTCTGTTACCAATTATTTCAACTTTATTTCTTCTTCCACTTCTTCTTATTTAGTTTTTTCATTATGAGGTAATAACATCAGTATCACTCATATAATGATATGTTATTATATGTATTAAACAACCTTATTTCACCATCTATCCATCCTACGGAAAATGAAATCACCGTGCGTGCGTACGTACGGAATACTGTCTCCACGTCGTGGTGTAATCTATTTTCCACCACCACCTTACTTGGATGGGTATAATGGTTTAAATAATAAATATATATGATTATTTTAAAGTGATATTGATTTTGAATTAGTATACATACAATCCAATACAATTCCACGATCAGGGGACGATATCATCGCTCGTGCGTACATACAGAATACCGTCTCCACGATGTGATGCGACTCGTTCAACATGATTTTCATTGCATAATGATTTCATAAATGAATTGAGTGAATAAATACGATATGTATTACACTAATAGAATTCTGGAAATGAGTTATCTATAACCTAAAATTATGAATAAGAATTTATTCAACAAAAACATGCATAAGTACAAAAAGCAATAAACACCCGAATAACAAGTAACAATGAAATATTACTAATCAGAAGCTAAGAATATGACCATATATGATATCATAAAAATAATTACGATTCTGGAATAAGTCAATGACATTATTTAAATCATTATACATGAGGTTCAGACACTTACGAAGAAATTCGGACAAAAGGTAAGCGAAAATCTAACAAATCTCAATTTTTATCCGAGATTGTTTATTCTTCGGTATTTATTGGGGAATATTTTTCATCCACATCCATGTTTCTTCAATATGTAATATTATTTCTATTCTCCTACAATTTTCTAAGGCCAATATTACCCTTCTGTGATTTTTTAGAAAAATATATGAAAGGAATCTTTGGTCATTTTTTGTACGAGGTGCTTTTTGAGTTTTCCGGCCAATATATGAGAAGAATGTTCTTTTTTAACTTATACGACCTGAATGGATTTTAGAACATTATTTACATGAATATTCCTTTACAAGTTTTCATGTTTATTTTTAATCAACTCCTTTTATTTTAAAATTGTATGACATGTTAAGAAAGGAAAAATGTTTTTGAAGAAGAAAGGATATTTTCCTCAAGAATGGAGTTCAAGTGTTTTATCAAAATTATTTTCCATCTAAGATAATATAGGGTTCTATTTATATCCCTATTAATTAAATTGATTTGATTATGTTGTGATGGAAATATTTATATTAATTCCTTTATCTTATATGAATTGTTTTATGATGTCATGATGTTTTAGAATCCAATTTTTATTTGATGGGTTATGCAATAATGTATGATTTATGATTTTGTGGCACAGATAAGAATGGTTTCATTATGAGATGGGTGGGACCTATATCTCCCTCCAATTCATTGGCTAATGGTTTATATCTCATGAGATAGACATGGCTGGAATGATAGGTTATTCCGGTTCAGTGAAACAGGACTGAAGTGAGGAGTGAACTCGGTTCAGAAATGGACTTTGGCTGCTAAGATAGTCTTGGCAATGAGTCTAGACTACTAAGAAATGATTCTCTATGATTTTGTGTGTTTGCCACAAAGTTTCATGTTTTAATTTATGATTATTTGGATTACATTTCACTACTTTGATTTATCCCATGTTATGAAATTATGATCTCTTTTGTAGGTTAAAATTTCCAAAATGTTATGTTCTTATGTATATGACATGATTGATATTTATTTTGTTTACCATTACTGAGAATTTGAGCTCACCCTTTTGTATTTTTTCATTCCCAAGGTCAGGAAGAAGGTTATTAAGTAGTATATGCCAAAAAGGGACTCTAGATATGATGAAATTAATGGGAGACAACATAGATGATTTATGAACCAGTTGTTTATGTTTCCCTGTTTCTAATGACACTATACCTATACGGTCCTTTAATGGTTTTTTTAGATGTTGTAATAAGTGTACTTCAATTTTGAAGTATTAAAAATATATGTAAAGAATGGTTTGTTATAGTTGGTATCAGAGGAAAGGTATAGTCAACCATTGGAAACTAGGATATGAAAGCCTTAGTTATAAACCTAAGGATAGGTCTAACCATAGAACACAATCTTAGTGTTTTAGAAATGGCCATGAACATCCAATGATAAGGACTTAAGTGTGAATATTTATTCTTGATTATGTGTTTTTCCTATTATAATTAGTGTTTCTCACACTATTCTTCTTGGTTTTAGTCAATGGCTAGAACCCGAAGTAACCTTGTCAATGAGGAATGTGATGGGAAATTCAATGACTGTCCCCCTGAGCAACCAAACGTTATTGGAGATAGAATGAAAAATCTTTTATCCGTGCTCACACAACTTTCTCAAGCTACGAATCTTGCAGGACATCCAAAGGAGCAAAGGAGGGAGCAACATTCTATTGAATACTTCATGAGGCAGTGTCCACCTTCATTCAGTGGGTCTATTGATTCATTAGTTTCTGAACAATAGATTAGTACTACTGAAATTATTTTTTCAGTTCTTCAATGTTCTAAACATGATAAAGTCATCTTAGCAGTGTATCGTTTGGAAGGAGATGCTGATCAATGGTGGAATCATATCAAGAATACTAGGCAAAGAGATTAAATTGAGTCCATGGAATGGGACGAGTTCCAAAAATTATTTTTCAATAAGTACTTCCCTCATATTCTTCGAACAAATATGGAGAAGGAGTTTCTTGAACTGAAGCAAAAGGATGATGAATCTGTTCGTAACAGTGAAGCAAAGATTACAACACTAGAAAGGTACGCTTCTGGTATTATTATCCAACCTGAGAGTAAGATCGATCGATTCTTTAGTGGCTTAAAACGAAGTCTTTGAAGGGAGTTAGACATAATGGACTTCAATGGCTATGAGGAAATTGTTCGATGTGCTCTCAAGGTTTAGATGGACATTGGAGTAACCCATTAGTCATATGGGTTTCATAAGAAGAGGAAAATGGAATTCAAAGGAGAATCTAAAGAGCACACTGAAAAGAAGATGAGTTTTCCCTTATTCTGAATGTGTGGAAAGAAACATGGAGGGAGTTATCTTAAATGGACAAGTAAATGTTTCAAATGTGGAAAGGAAGGTCATCGGGCATTTGAATTCCGTAATAATGGGAAGAAGATGTCTAGTGATGTGAAGAAAGAAAAGGCTACACATAGTGAACCTCCTACACTTCAATGTTACAAGTGCATGTAAATGGGGAATTTTGCCAATCAATTTCCTAATCCACAGGTTTTTAATGATGATCGACGTCAACAAACACTTAAGGATAAAGACAAAGGAATGTCACATGCAATTTCTTTCAGCGATGTGGAGTACGATAACGAAGTGGTGAAAGGTACGCTTACCATCCACTCTAATGTAGAAAATGTTTTATTTGTTTCTGGATCCACCCACTCTATTATTTCTGATGAATTTTCTAAGGGTATCACCATATTACCTAATCAATTATATGTTGAGTTAGCTGTGACAACCCCTAATGGCACAATAGTCGCATCAAAAGTTTATAATTCTTCTTCAATTGATGTTTGTGGGATAGTGCTTCCTACAAATCTTGTGAAACATCCTATAGTGGAATTTAATTTGATTATTGGCATGGATTGGCTTTTTTATATGGATCTCATATCAATTTCCAAAGAACGGAACTCACATTTCATATTCCATGTCAGTCTATGATCGTCTATTGATGCAAGGATGAACATAACCTTCCAGTGGAAATTTCTTCCATCTTATGGGTCTTGATTCAACTAAATGAAGGTTATTTATCTCAAATGGTTGGAGATAAACTCATGATTAAGAATATTTCCATTGTACGGGAGTTTGATGTTGTCTTTCCGGAGGAATTACCGAGTCTTCCACCAAATCATGAAGTTGAGTTTTCAATAGAACTCGTACCGGGTGCTTTATCTATTTCAAAGACACCTTATAGAATGGCCCCAATTGAGTTGCAGGAATTGAAGAAGCAACTCCAAGAGAATCTTGATAAGGGATTCATATTCCCTAGTGCATCACCTTGGGGGGCACCTGTTCTTTTTGTTATGAAGAAAGATGGATCAATGAGACTCTGTAATTGATTATCGAGAACTTAAAAAGATCACTATCAAGAACAAATATCCTCTCCCACGCATTGATGACATATTTGACCAACTACACGGAGCTCAATACTTTTCCAAGATTGATCTTCATTCAGTGTATCATCAATTAAGGGTCAAAAGGGAGGATATACCAAAGATGACTTTCCGTACAAGGTATCGACACTATGAATTTATAGTGATGCCATTTGGTCTTACTAATTCCCATGCTATCTTCATGGATATTATGAATAGAGTCTTTAGATACTATCTTGATCAGTTTTTGGTAGTCTTTATAGACGATATTCTTGTCTATTCAAAGAGCAAAAAAAACATGAATATCACATGAGAATTATATTGAAGACCCTAAGAAAGGAGAAGCTTTATGCCAAATTTACCAAGTGTGAATTTTGTCTTCAAAAAGTTTCATTTTTGGGTCACATAATACCAAAAGATGGGATATATGTGGATCTAGCAAAAATAGAGGTTATCGAAAGATGGTAGAGACCAAAAATAGTAGCTGAGATCCAATGTTTTCTTGGTTTGGCTGGATATTATCGACGTTTTGTGAAATATTTTTCATGATTATCTAATCCACTAACCAGGTTGACTCGAAAAGGAGTTAAGTTCGTGTGGACGGAGGAATGTGAAAAGAATTTCAAGGAGTTGAAAAGAAGGTTATCTAGTGGACCTGTACTCACACTTCCTTGTAGTGGAGAAAGGTTTTTGATCTACAGTGATGCATCCAATAAGGGGTTGGGGTTGCTTCTTATGCAAATTGATGTGGTGATAGCTTCTGCCTCACGAAAGTTGAAAATACATGAGGAAAATTACCCAACTAATGATTCGGAGTTAGTTGCGGTAATCTTTGCATAAAATATTGTGAGGGATTATCTTTATGGAGAAAGGTGTGATATTTATACTAATCATAAAAGTTTAAAGTATATTTTCACACAAAAGGAGCTGAATATGCTCCAAAGAAGATGGTTGGAGATGATTAAGGATTACGACTGCTCAATTCATTACCACCCTGGGAAAGCAAACAAGGTGGCATATGCATTAAGTCGACAAGACCATGCTATCTTATCCACGATGAGGATCACAAAAGATCAAATATTTAAGGATTTACAAATGATGGATCTTGGAATTATAATGGAAGGAGAAAATCGTATCTTTCTCAAATGAATGTTTAACCATCTATACATGTGAAGATTAAAGAGGCACAAAAAGAAGATGTAGAGTTACAAAAAAAGGAGAGAAATGATCCTGAATTCAACCTTGATTGTGATGGAATAATATGGTTTAGGAATCCGGTTTGTGTTCCTCCCACCCCCAAATTAAAGAAGGAGCTGCTGGGTAAGGCTCAATGTTCTTCATTCTCTATTCATCCTAGAAGTATGAAGATGTATAGGGACCTGAAAGAGTACTTCTGGTGGGATGGCATGAAAAGTGATGTTGTTGAATATGTATGTATATGCTTGGTTTTTCAGTAATTTAATGTTGGGAGACATAATTCTAAGGGGATGTTACAACCATTACCCATACCTGAATGTAAATGGGAAAACATCACTATGGACTTTGTCACCAGACATCCTAAAACATCCAATGGAAATAATGCAATCTGGGTCATAGTTGATTGTCTTACAAAGTCTGCACACTTCATCGCTATTAGATAGGATTTCTCTCTGGATCAAATGTCCATGATATATGTGAAGGATGTTGTAATATTTCATGGAGTACCACTTTCTATTATATTTGGTCAGGATCCGACGACTACCTCAACGTTTTGGCGAAGACTTCAGCATACTCTGGAAACAGAGTTGAGTTTTAGCACTGCTTATCATCCTCAGACAGACGGTCAGTCTGAGAGGACAATTCAAACTCTAGAAGATATGTTGAGAGCTTTCTCTATGGATTTCAAAGGTGGATGAGATCAAAACCTACCTTTGGTGGAATTTTCTTATAATAATAGCTTTCACTCCAGTATTCAGATGGCTCCTTATGAATCTCTCTATGGAAAGAAATGCAGGACTCTAACTTGCTAGGATGAAGTTCGGGAATGAAAGCTATTAGGACCTGATCTTGTTGATGAGATGAAAGAAAAGGTCATATCTATTCAACAACACATAAGATCAGCTCAATGTCGACAAAAAAGTTATGCCGATAACCGAAGAAAAGACATAGAGTTTGAAGTGTGTGATAAAGTGTTCTTACGAATATCTTCTTAGAAGAGTGTAATGAGATTTGGAAAAAGGGAAAGCTGGTCCCTAGATACATCGGTCCTTTCGAAATACTAGATCGTGTTGGGAAGGTAGCTTATCGATTGGTGCTTACACCGAATCTCTCCCAAGTTCAAGATGTTTTCCATGTATCTCTCTTGAGAAAGTACATACCTGATCCTTCACATGTACTCAGCTCAGAAGTTGTACCATTGGAACAAGATCATTCTTATAAAGAATAGCCGATAGAGATTCTTGATCGTAGCGAAAAATTCCTACGGAACAAGACCACTTTGTTGGTGAATGTTTTATGGAGGATCCACCAATTAGGAGAAGCTACATGGGATCTTGAGGATACTATGAGGGAGAGGTATCCTCATCTGTTTGTTACAAAGCGACGAATTTCTAGGGCGAGATTCATTTTAAGGGTGGTAGAATGTAACACCCGAGATTTTTATTAGAAATATTTTGTTTTTATGTTATATAAATCATCAAAGGAGTCTTTCACTACACACAACACTATCTTGGCTTGCGTTACACACAATCAAGACCCTCGTCGATATATTGCATCATACGCAATACCGAGTTTCACTAAACAACGGTATGCTATTAAAATATTATTAAAACTAGCCGTTAGGAATATTAATACCAACTTTTTGAAATTTTGTAAATTTTATCTTTCAAAATTGACTTCATTTTTGGATTCAGAGTATCGAAATTATCCTAGGGTGAAATTTTGGAATTTTGATGAAAACTTTCAATTTTTGATGAATAGTGAAAACACTGGGTTACTATTTACAAACTGAAATTTTATAAATATTTATTTAATTTAAATTTATTTTATGTAAAAATTGATACATAATACCTATATAAGTTCAATTTAATTCATTGGAGTCATTTTATAATAATTTTAGATAAATAAAAATTTTATTGAACTTTTCACTGTCTTTTACCCACCTCCTAGGAGAATTTGCAAATTTACATAAACCATAATTTTACCGCTACTGTGAGTGGAATTTTGACAATCCTAGAGACACGGTTAATTTCAAGGACTAAAATGAGGTTTAATGAGATGAAAATAATTTTGGTGAATAGTAACTTGTTACTTTTTTAACCACGGTTAAAAGTGAATAGGGTAATTAAGGGTAAAAATGTAATTATTATTACCCTAACACATGTCCTAATTCTATTGGATAAGTGTAATTAGACCAAAAACAACCTTAGTAATAAAATATGACCATTTAGGCCCACATGGATTAGATTAGGACATTTATTATTAATTTATTTAATGAAGTGTTAAAATAGGTAATATCGAATTTTAATAACTAAATCATTTTTAATATAGGGATACACATAAGATAAATCCATCTATAAATATTCATTAGAAATATAAAAGGATTTCATACATATTGGTATTTTATTTGTAATTTTTAGACAGTAAATAATTTAATTTATTACTGACACAATGATGATGCGGTAATTATATTATTAATGAAATATTGTCATAATTGATGTTATAAATACCCAAATAAATGTAATTTGAGACTTTTTATGAATTAAAATAATTTTATATGTTAATATTACATGTTATTATTGATTTAATTAACTTTTTTCTAGATAATCTTTATGTTATGATTTTCACAAAAATTAACTACCAAATAGAGTAAAAATTGACATAAAAATAGTATTTAAAACAAATATTATATTACTAATTGTTATTTTATTCCTAAAAATCTATGGTTGGCCAAATGACTTATATATGGTTATATATATTAATAATAAACAACTGGGGGTTTGTTTGTCTTGTTATAGTAAGTTTATTAACCTTATAGTGTAAGAAAACAAGAAAACATAGTAAAAGTTAAATTATCTAACTTAAAGTTAAATCTAAATGATAAGGTTAAAATAGATACATAAACTTGTCTTAATTCTATTGGATGAGAGTATTTCGACCCATACCCACATTATATTTTAAATAAATCAATTTCGAGCTATTAAATACCAAATATGACTTTATAATAAAATAATAGTTTTATTTTTACCAAAGGTGCCCCTCTCCTCCCTTATAAAAGGGAACCTCATCCCTCTCCTCCTCACACCACATTGAGCCTTCAATCTTAGAAAAAAACTTCCAAATTAACTTCTACACTTCCCTAGAAACATCCTAGAGGTCCTGGTATTATTCAAAGACCAATTTTAATGCCCTAAGGGGAGGTCTCAAGGAGGCCCTTCAAAGAAGAGGTTATGTCTGTTACCGATTCTTTCAAATTAATTTCTTCTTGCACTTATTCTTATTTAGTTGTTTCATTATGAAGTAATAACATCAGTATCACTCATATACTGATATGTTATTACAATTATGGAAGAATACTATTTCACCATCTATCCATCCTATGGATAACAAAATCATCACGCGTGCATACATACAGAATACCGTCTCCACGCCGTGGTGTAATCTATTTTCCACCACCACCTTACATGGATGGGTATAATGGTGTAAATAATAACTATATATGATTATTGAAAAGTGATATTGATTCTGAAATAGTATACATACACTACAATACAATTCCACGATCATGGGGATGTTATCATCGCTTGTGCGTACGTACGGAATACCGTCTCCACGATGTGATGCGACTCGTTCTACATGATTTTCATTGCATAATGATTACATAAATGAATTGAGTGAATAAATATGATATGTATTACACTAATACCATTATGTAAATTAGGTATCAATAACCTAAAAATATTAATAAGAATTTATTCAACAAAAACACGAATAAGAACAAAAAGCATTAAACACCCGAATAACAAATAAGAATGAAATATTACTAATAAGAAGCTAAGAATATGACCATATATGATATAATAAAAATAATTATGGTTATTGTATAAGTCAATGACATTATTTAAATCATTATACAGGTGGTTCGGATACTTACGGAGAAAATCGGACCTAAGGTAAGGGAAAATCTCACAAATCTCAATTTTTATCTGAGATTGTTTATTCTTCGGTATTTACTGGGGAATATTTATCATCCACATCCATTTTTCTTCAATATGTAATATTATTTCTATACTCCTACAACTTTTTATGTCCAATTTTACCCTTCGGTGAGTTTTTAGTAAAAGATATGAAAGGAATATTTTGTTGTTTTTCGAACAAGGTACTTTCTGACTTTTCCGGTCAAAGTACGAAAAGAATGTTATTTTTTAACTTATACGGCCTGAATGGATTTTAGAACATTATTTCCATGAAGCTTACTGCACATGTTTTCATGTTTATTTTCAATCAACTCCTTTTAGTTTAAAATTTTATGACATTTTAAGAAAGGAAAAAAAATTTTGAAGTAGAAAGTATATTTTCCTCAAGAATGGAGTTCAAGTGTTTTATCAAAATTATTTACCATCTATGATAATATAGGGTTCTATTTATATCCCTATTAATTAAATTGATTTTATTATGTTGTGATGGAGATATTTTTATGAATTCCATTATCTAATATGAATTGTTTTATGATGTCACGATGTTTAAAAATCCCATCTTTATTATATGGGTTATGCAATAATGTATGATTTATGATTTTGTGGCACACATAAGAATGGTATCATTATGAGATGGGTGGGACCTATATCTCCCTCCAATTAATTGGGTAATGATTTATATCTCATGATATAGACATGGTTGGAATGGCAGGTTAATCCGATTCAGTGAAAGAGGACTGAAACGAGGAGTGAACTCTGTTCAGAAATGGAATTCGTCCGCTATGATAGTCTTGGAAATGAGTCTAGACTACTTAGAAATGATTATCTATGATTATGTGTGTATGCCACAATGTATAATGTTTTATGTTATTATAATTTGGATTAAATTTCACTACTTTGATTTATACCATGTTATGACATTATGATCTCTTTTGTAGGTTAAGATTTCCAAAATGTTATATTCTTATGAATATGATGTGATTGATATTTCTTTTGTAACACTTACTGAGAATTAGAGATCACCGTTTTGTATGTTTTCATTCCCTAGGTTAGGAAGAAGGTTATTAACTAGAATATACCAAAAAGGGACTCTAGATATGATGAAATAAATGGGAGACAACATAGATGATTTATGAACCAGTTGTTTATGTTTCCCAGTTTCTAATGACACCATACCTATACAGTCTTTTCATTGTTTTGTTATATGTTGTAATAATTGTACATCAATTTTGAAGTATTAACAATGTATGTAATGTAGGGTTCGTTATAGGAACATTGTCAAATATTCATTTCTATTAAGAATTACAAAAATTAGAAATTAATAACGAATTAGATATAGTAATTACACATAGATGTAATTGGAAATCTAACCAGTTGTACATATCATATGGTTCCGTCACTATTTTATATATGTACTCATCCAGTTGGAATGGTTTCACAATAATATGTGATTTGTGGTCAACCATTCATTTCTGTGAGGACAAAACTACCTCTACCACTACATCTGGTGGAATATTTCGTGTTCACCATCATTTAAAATAATTCGAGACCAATTTATCTTTCAATAAACATAGACCAACTTTTGTAAAAAACCAAATAACATCATAATTTCCAAAAGTTACCTTAATACTGAATTAATCAACATATTCTTCTACCTTGAGAATACTAATGTTTCTACTGATGATATTAATTCCGTTAAAATAAAATTTCAAGACTTGAAGTTGAATTTAAAATCCTTAAAATCTACATTTTGAAGACATATTTAAGGATCATTTCTCTATCCTCTAACATGTGTTCAAATATCATCCTCCTTCATTGAACTATAGTGTTATCCATCAAATTAGATTCACCCAAGTCCAACTAAGGAATAATGTTAACTTAAGATTTATTAGACTATGTACAACATGAATATGTCCTCGAGATAATTATTTCCATATATCATTCAATGAAATAAAAACATGTATTCCAAAAAAAATTCTGATGAAATGAAATTTCAACTCAATAGGTTTCAATCTTTCATGAAACATTAGATTCTAGGAAAGGATAATTGCACTCTAACTATCACAGAATAAGAATCCTCCTTCTCTGACCTTTTCAATATCCTTTAGTAATAACATTTACCAAAATAAATCCTTTATAGATTTCTTATCAATTATATATTCTAATTCTATTATCGACAATGTGACCATATACTGTAGTAAATATAACAAACCAACATTTTGTGTGGAAAACAAAATACAAAACATATTGTGAAATCTTGGGTGTATAAATATCAAGAAAATTACGCATAAAAAATACCCTATAAAGAATTATCTTCCCAAATATATATCGGTGTCACTTTTAATCCTTTCAATTATTAAATGATCCACTTCACCACTTCCCGGTTCTCTATTTTAGGTTTTAACATAAAATAAATCACAAAACCCATTCCAAAGTAATGACTATCCAATTAAAAATAATTATGTAAATAAAAATTCCAAAAGATAATGAAAAATGTAATATTTCATATACTATATGTTATGTTCCATTTTTGGTGTATGTGAACTGGATAAAAGGAAATACATGGAAATACTTGTTGAAATAAGATTACTTTTGGTCATCAAATATCTCTCGATGATCTTTCAAATTTATTATTTCTATGATAACCCTAGTGTAATGGTTTATCAATACCTATCAATCCTCATCCCCGTGATTTTTATGGACTATCCAAGATCCTTCATTTCAAAAAAATTTGATATTTTACATTTCAAATCATTAATCCATGAAATCTTTCAACCCCCAGTCAACATGTCATCCAAAAAAATATTAATATTAGGTATGCCTCATTATTTCGTGAATTAATAAAACTGAGTTATCAAAGATTCATTTCAGGAGTCTTTATTTAGTACTTAATTCATTAAGAACTACTTACACTATTTAAATTCCAATTTCAAGCCATATAGTCTTTTCTTCAACTTTTTCACAAATCCCTCATTTTATTAATCTTTAAAAACCTTTGGTTGCGTAATTTAGATCCCCTAAAAAACCCCCATTGATTAATGTTGTCTTGATATCCATTTGATCTAATTGAAGATAATCCTACGTAACTAATCTTAGAAGAATTTGGATAATATTATGTTTTACCACCATGGAAAAAAAATTATATGAATTCAACAACCTCTCTATATTGGAATATTATTTCCACCATTTCTTCCACATATCATATACTTCCATATGCTTCTTTTGTAAAATGGAAGACCCATTTTTTCTTATGTTTTAATTTACTTTTAGTACATCATCTACATCCCATGTTTGGTTAAACCTCAAGGAATCTATTTCTTCATTCATCATCGACCCTCATTGTTTTAATTCATTGATGGTTTCCCCTTCTTATAATAAATCTTGTTCTCGAATATTAATTAAATATAATATGTTCATATCATCTTGATATCTTTAGACTAGTCATCTAACTCTAATGGATGTTATCAACTCAACTTTTGATCCATATCTTCCTGGTATTGGAATTTTTAGAGCTCTATGTTTTGGATAACTATCACTCAATTGATCAATTTCTAGATATTTCCCTCATGCTTTAGTAGAACGTGAGAATTATAGAATGTATTTCACTTTTATAATTTATGGTTCAATTTTCCTAACATAAGGAATTATTAAAACATGAAATCTTTTATTTCAGTTATCTTGATCAATTTAGACATCAAAAGTTTATATTTTTATCTCAACCTCTAATTCCATGAAATTTTATGACAATAAAATGGCCTTTTAATTTAAAGGAATTTTTTAACATATAATGACTTGGCACTTTTCATCATCCCATTGGCTAAAACCAAATAAATCAACTCCCATGTCAAATAAGACAACAATCCATTAACAATGATTCAACTTTATCTTTATACACTTGATCGATATAAACAAGCTCCATACAACCAAATATTTCGAGATATCCAACTTACAATATCATACCAAACCATAGTTCTTCCAGTGTATTTTCCCCATTGTAGAAATTACACTTCTTCTGATTAAGTGTGAAGCAGTGTTGATTCATCCACTTAAATGAACTTCAGAATTATTAAGGGTAACACATGCATATTTCATTGTGAGTCGATTTATTGTTTAACATTTCTATTATTTCCATTTTCTTGTGTTTTAATAATTCTTCTATGTATCCAGATATATTTCATCTTGTATAATTTCAAAAGGTTTCTAATATTATATTATCTATCATTATCTTATATATGGAACATTAAATTCCATCTACATTCTCTTTACAACATATATTTATATTGTATTAAATAACTGAAGAAATAAAACATATGCATATGGAAATAAATCAACACCATCCTTGTCACATAATTTATTAAAGTGAAAAATTATAGATATCATTTTTTAGATAAGGCTTGGGATTTCCCCTTAACATCCAACTAATAGATCTCTAGCTTTTATCCTTTTGTATTTGGAACATCCAATATAAATAAACTCCCTTTTTTCCATGTATATAGCTTCTATGGATCCAAATTCTTTACTGATCAAGCTTTTTCATATCTTTCCCTAGTCAAACCTTTATGTTATTATCATTGAGTTGGTAAATCCTACAATTCTAGAATTCTATATCTTCAGATGTTTTAGTTTTATCTTTTCATTTCCCATATAAATTCCCATTCATGTTGATCATTTTAGTCATTAATCCATGTTCCATAATCATAGATCCTCATGTAAATTTATAGACTCAGTTGATAAATTTTTTATTAGATTACATCTATAATATACACTATAGAACTAGGATTTTATAGAAAACCTGGAATGTGTTACATTTCCTTCATCTCTAAGATACTCACATTCATATTAAAGATGTTTACATGTCCCTTTATGAAAATTTATAGGGATTCAAAATCATCATTCTAGTTTTTTAAAATTCATTAAATAAAAAGGTGTCCACACACCTATGTTGTTCTATTTAATGTAAATATTATCTGATTTCAACTACCCATGGATCCACATGAATATTAAAACTATGTAGCATGTTGTTTCTACCCTTAGTTGTATTAATTGAATTTTAAATTTTAGATGTTTTTTTATATGTGACATCCATTTGATTTTTATAATCCCACTAGAGATGCCCATGTTTCCCACAATTTAAGTAGGTATATCCTAGGTGATTCAACTTTCCTCAACAAATCTCCATTGAATTATCTAATGATCAACAATCAATTCTCCCCTAAGGTGACTATCCCCTTCCATCATCATTTAGTACATTGATGGAATATAAATTAACCTCCCTTATATGGAGTTCCTCCTTAAGGATAAAATTATTGACATCCCAAAACACCATATATGACTTTAAATATGAATTACTAACCAAAATGATCACTCCATATCAATATTATGTTAAATAATAGAGGAATAATATTTCCTATAAATCATTTGTGTAGGTCACCATTAAAACATTAAGATGTCCCAATATCATGTTAAATCCATTCACATGATCTACCACAAAACATTCCTTCTAATAACCTGATGATTACCCATCATCACATTATAATCAAATTGCCTAATAATATAGGATTCATGTACATTTTGATTATTTCCTCCATCATCATGCTTGTAGTAATCATATTCTACATGTTGAAGGCTAAATTTCATAAAAAAAACATATGTACAAATCCATGTAATTTTTTATCCAAATGCTTCAATTAAACCAAATATATATTTTCCATATTTAATACACACAACGGAATATAAAAATCATATGAATGAGTTCATATTATATTATAATCCACTTGAAATTGAAATCTCTTTCATTGAACTTACCATGTTGAACATTAACTTCCTATAACATCATATCTTCCAATTAAAGTAAAATAAATGGAAATAAATTTAATCTATAGGTGACTGTGAATTTAAAAATGAACTATCGAGTGTGAAAAGAATGACCTAATATATCTTAATTCGAATTGGAAACCATGCGATCATCCAAAATAGATCTCAATTTAATATAATGACACACATGAGAAGTTCATCACAGGGGAAAGAAAACCTCTAGAACTCCCCATACCTTATAGTACCATAATTAAAATTTACAATGCACTATAAAAACTTATAATATGTCAATATTATCATACACACATTTAATAAAATTATTCACAATAACTAATTGGAATAAAAAATAACAAAATTAAAATGGGTACACAAATATTATGTGATTCTAAAATAAATCCTAAATACACCATAGGAAATTGTAAAATATATATTTCTCTAGAAGTACGAGGATTAAAAAAATAATGATTTTTTTAATTATACATAGATTTAATTATTAATATAATAATTTTTACTCAATATATTATCCCACTACTATTTTATTGATATATATATATATACATGAATAGGTTTCACTTCCATCTAAGATTGGTCGTCAACTATTTGTTGCAATGAATCCAGTACTTCCTTGACTACAATATATGGTGGACTATTCATAGACCCCCATTCAACTAACGGATTAAACCGTATAATTTCATCTGGAAAACTCACACCATCCTAAATATACCAATGTAATTTCGTCATATTTTTATAGGAATACCTAAAAACTAATGTTGTCAATGGTTCCCACTCCATAAACATGACCGAAGGGTGTACTAGAGTTTCTCCTTTTGATAAAATGAATCTATCAACTAGATGTATGTTTAACAATACTAACACCTTCATCATATTTTGGAACAAAAATTCTGTATTATTGAACTTAATGGTGTTTGATTAGGTTTTCAAAATGAAAATCAACTACAAATTTACAAAAACCCCTTGTTTTACCACAAATCGCCCCACTAGGGTCCATAAAATGAACCTACAAGTGCATATAGCATGATAAAAATTTAAAATTGTGAATTGAATGGGGAAAATATGAAAACACAAAAACACATCCTACCTCATAGAGAAATCATTGAAGATATGGGTTTGAATATACACGCCAAGGTGGTTGCATCCCAATCTAGTCTTCATTGATGCTAGAGACAATGAATTTTTCACCTCCCTCCCCCAATTTAACTCTCAATTAGGTTTTTCCTATGGAGGAGACCCCCCCCCCCCCATTTTAAGTATCATATAATGAATAAGAAATGGTGTAAGATGAAATAAAATTCAAATAAAAAATAAAATACACAATTAAATCACCTTTCGGGGACATATAAACTGAATAATGATTATACACCAGCTAGGTGAAGCCTCTTATTTTGATGTCAACTACCAATACATTAATTCAATATGATGCTGTATTTGGGAGATATTTGAAATCATTCATGTAGAAATAGGTAATATTAATCAATATATATTAAAATATTCAAAAAAATAACTCCATCTTAAAATTTCACCAAATTTACTCATAAGGGTAAACACCCCATTACATTATCAATGGAACCATTTGAAATTAATTATTAAATAATATTTTATAGTAAATTACTATTTTTCCTTCAAAATAACTCAGGACCAAAAATTAAAAATTTCATATAATTTCAAAAAAAATAATGACATGATTTGTTACACCTATTATTATCTCTATACTATTGGATCAATGGATACTAAAATAATAATAGAAAACTATTTTATAGTATAATTATTTATTTAAATATCTATATAATTGCTAGTTTAACACTACTATCTACTACTAGACCATAACCTTATTTAATTTTTAAATTCCCTTATTATACAATTTTCTCCACCTTTTATATTTCTTATAACCACCCACTCAATTGGTCCCCTATAACTCAATCCATTTACTCTTATTATATTCTCACATATTTAATATCTCATCTAATACTAGTAACTCTAGAAACACCATGAGTTAATTTCTCTGAATGAATCACTAAATTTATTTCTAGATTCCAATCATCTAGATGAACTAGAAATTCCAGAAGCTTCTACATTGATTTGTTTCACAAAGTCATCTCGTGACTCAAAATATAATGGTTAAGAATATCCCACAACATTATTTCCCAATCACTAAATGGTGATTCTTTATCTTATAATCATCCAGTGTACACTGGATTACTCACTCATATACAATAACATTATAAATTATTCTTCAATGATCACTTCCCAACCATCATATCATAGATGGTTCTCTAAATATAACCTAAATGTCACAAGTCTTTCCATATTGTAGATTAATTTGTTTTAATTTTCTCCATCATTTCTCTATTATCTCATAGCCTTGTAGTTTACTTTCCAGCATGAAAATGCCTATACAGACACGTGGCTGTATTAGTAATAAATACATTATCATTTTACCACATTTTTAGTATATACTGACTTTCATCAACATTAAAATTATATATTCTACTTTTTAAAATTATTTCATTAGATTTAATGCTTCATTCTTACACTGATTAATGGGATCAACACAACTTATAACTCAAAAGGCCTTCCATGATTACATTAGTGACCATAAAAAATATTGAATCATCACTAAATCGTAATTTATTAGTAAAATATATTGTTTATTTTGATTCAATGGATTCTAAATTGATATCATAACTTATATCAGCCTCCACCTATTAATTTAAAAAAAACCATTATCTTTTGATTATTCAATGTGAGTATTTCTATTCTCAAATCATCAAAATTTTTCAATCTTATGACATAATATTTTTCATTCTTAAAAGAATATTATAGTTTAAACTTATGTTATTGAAGTCTATATTGAGTTTTACATAGATTTTTTAGGTTTTAAAATTATGGGATTTGGGTTAATTGATAGATTATTATACAATATATTGATATAAAATACTGTTTTATTATGTTTTCCATACATAGGTAATCAGATTTTTATATCATTAAACTAAAATTTATTTATCATGAAAATATTAAAATATATATTAAATAACTATAAAATAATAAAATATGTGAATTTATATTGTAATAATTTTTTTTGCATAATATTATACTAAAACAAAACGAGTCTATATGACATTGAAACAACCAAAAATATATATAAAAGAATAAAAATAATGAATCATTCCTTTTAATGATCATTAAAAATCATCATGATTTTTAAAATACTAATCTAAAATATTTAATAATGAAAACATTAATGATAAATTTACTAAATAAATATAAATACAAAATATTTAATATGAATAAAAATAATAATTGTAAATAAGCAACTATTAATTATATTAATAGTTCTATTAATGAAATAAATATAAATCAATATAAATCAATAAATTATAGAAATGATAAATAAACACTTATTATCAATTTTATGTTGCCTTTAACTATGGGTTAACATGGAACAAATAACAATTCCCAACAACATCACTATCAATAATTCACATACCAACACATCTCAATAACTAAAATTTCATAACAAAATATATTTTTACACCATTTTATAGGCATACCATGAGTTATAACCTTCATATTCCATGTACTTAAAAAATATCCCACGATTTTACTAAAATATCAAACTATAAAACCATTTTTTAAAAACCTCACTAAAGACACAGAAAACATGAGACCTAGATCAAAATTCATGGTTTCTTCAAGTCTACTCCCAATATTTCAATGTCTTGAAGGTTTTTATGATATAGTTTCCCTTAAATCATTGAAATTTGATAAATAATAAATAATTTTTTTCAAAAGGGTAAAAAGATAAAAAATTTCATAACCCCCATGAATGTATGAATGACCTCGTTTTAATTATGATAAAAAAATTAAAATCTAAATTGAAAAAACATCACAAATAAGAGTCTTAAAAAAAGTTCACATCACTGCACACTTTCAATAATTCATTAATGAAACATCATATGAAATATTAAAAATTATTTATTAATTTGATTAAACTCCATCCATGAATAACTTCTTTATAATACTTTCACCTCTGCCAAAGGGAGATATACTAAGATATATGGAAGAGGAATATATGATAAAACACTCATATAATTATAAAAAAAATTCTTCTTTTTCATAATAGATCTAACTAGTGGAACTCATACATAAATGAGTAAATAATATTCCTCTTTCTTCTACTATGAATTTCTCTATCTACCATAACTACAAGGTAAAATTTAAATTTCTAAGAAAATAAACATCAATGTGTACTACATGTATTCCAAGGTATACCAATGTAATTCAACTAGTCTGATGTCTCTCCAATCATATAATTCTACATAATTTACTACCATAAATTACAAGCCAACATTAAAACTTGAATCCAAAATTTAATTCCCCATCTCTCAATAATATTTAATATTCATCAATATCATATCAAAAAGTAATTTTTTTTGTAAAACAATAATAAAATATAATTACTTCTCTATGTCTATACTACATAAATAAATAAACTAAACTAATTTTTCAAATTATTAAATCCACTAAAAAATATATTTACCCCAGGGAATTTTAGTCTAAAATGATAATACATTGATACCATAACTGCCCATATAGAATTTTTCTGGATACAAATATATTTTCCCATGAATGTGTATTTACAAATGGTGAAATTTTTATATCCTAATTATTATTTTTACATTAAAAAATTCAATACATAATATTCCATGGTACAAAAAAAATATAATAGAAAATTTTCTAGTTGGGGTCTATAAAAGATTACTGATTTTTTCTCTTTCATGTATCAACATATTATATTTCTTTATTTTCTACTATTTTAAGCTGAATGTGATTTTAAGTGTTTTTTCATCCTTTTGGTAAATTTGAATATATTTTGAGAAATATATTATTTTTAATTCATATGTTTCTAGTTTTATTTAGTTTAATAGACTTCATAAAAGAAAAAAAAATGTATTTCTATATTAATAAATATCAATTTATTTTCACTCATTATTACATTTTGTGTTTAATTATGTTTCATCTATATTGAAGTTATAGATTCATCTTCACTTAATAATTTTTTCAATGATTTTTTTGAAATTTTTTGGGGATAGATTCTATGGTTTAGATACAGTATGACATATCAATTAAATTAAATCCATAAAATAGATGTATGAAAACTCCTTTGTCTTGATATAATTCCTATTGGGATGATTTTTCCTTGTGACCACTCCTATGAAATTATTAGCTTCTTCTTTTTTTGTTATGAATATATTAACATCCATCGTTCCTTTTAGAATTTGATTATTCATTCTTGATATAACTATTAATTTTATATAAAAAATATTTAACATATATAGTTGAAATTTAAATATAACGTGGCACCATTTTATATCTATATTCTTCTCATCCATTTAGAGTTCTAGTAGATAACTATTATTTTACATGTATAAATTATTATCTATATTTTCTATTTCAAATATTTTATAATAATTTTTTAGAGATCAAATATATTTATACGATTCAATAGAAAAATCATTTATATTTTTAAAATAAAATTCTTTTTTGTAGTGTTTTAAAATTTATTCATGTTATACATCTCAATCCCATATTGTATTATTTAACAAATAAACATTTTAATGGAATATTTATTATTATTTTTATTTATTCAATTTTAACATTCTTTAAATGAACATAATTATTTATTTCCCATATAATAATTTTAATTCGAATAGAATTTCCCTTGGTCACTCAAAATCTGATCACCTTGTTCATAATAATAGTTAACCAATGATATATTACAACTATTATTTCACTGAATATCTATGAATACCCTGACTCTAGTGTCCCTGAATTTGTGGTTACATTTTTATCTTGTCGTAGGATACAATCAAGTGTATCTCAAATTATTTCATAGTTTAGAAGTATTTGAAAACTAGAAAAAAATTGGAATTACACATTATGTTTCAAAAATTAAAATACAATATAGTATTTTCATATTGGAAAAAATTATCCAGTTTAGAATATCCAGGAATATTAATTATAAAAAAATACTCAAATAAGAAATGGGTGATCTCAGATGCTTAGTAATTGTATTATTATAAGAGAATCTAACATGTCATGAATAATATGGAAAGAATAATTATGATTAAGTAATAACGTTTTAATAATAACCTATGATAGAAATTCATTAATTGATAAAAATTCAAATAATCACACAAAAATCAATAACTAAATTTGTAATGATGTAATATATAATGTAATCCATAATAGACTTATTACTGAGGCCTTGTAATAGTCACCTAAAAATAAATGGGTAATGAATTCTCCAAAACCCAATCTAGATGGTCTCATTAGACCAACCAATGAATCGAGGGGATATATCAGGCGCCAATGATCTCTTATTATGTCCAAAATATTCCTCATAATAAGAAATTTTAAAATATAACAAGTATTCCTTAATATTCAATAACTATTCATATTGAAAAACATATCTTACAAAATATCAATATATTCCCCAGTCAAAATGATCATATATCATCCAATGAAATGTGGTCGATTTTATCATTAGAGTATGTACTCAACATAAGATCAAACAAAGGGTTTTGATATATATGAAAATACATTAAAAATAAAATAGTAATGTTTGATGAGGAAAATACGCTTTACACTTTGAAAATATGTTTTTAAAATATAAAAACTCTATAAAAAATAATGAAATACTTTTCATTTAAAAAATAATTATAAACTTGTAAAGGATGATTCAAATTATTGAGGATTTATTATGGCGGGAAATTAATTTCATTCCATAAAAGGCAAAAAAACATTCCTTTTACACTATCATTAAATTTTAAAAAGGAATTCTTTCAAAAAATGATATAAAGATTCTGTTAAAAATATTTGTGCAATTTTTAAACAGGGGTAATAATGTACTAATTAAATAATTGGATTATATTAAAAAAAATATTTCACTAGTGGAAAAATATCCCATACCAGTGGAGGTTTGAACCCACATCCTACACATTATATATCAATGATGTTACCATTATCCAATAATATTCTTTTTGAATATAGTTGGATATATATATATATATATAAATATATATTTAAGTAAATTATATATTGATTTATTTAATGATATTTGACAAAATAATTGAAAATAAATAAAGGTACACATCAAAATGGTTCTCAAAACTGTTCGAATAGGCCTATCCTAATGGTTTAGAGAGTTATTGGGATAAGAAATCTTGTAAAAATGGTCTATCCCAATGGTTTTCCAAAACTATTAGGATAGCCTTACCCTATCCTAATAGTTTTCTAAAACCGTTGTGATTAGTGTTTATCGAATCGGTTATCCCAATGGTTTCCCATAACCATTTGGATAGGTTTTTTAAAAAATATTTTATCCCAATGGTTTGCAGAACACCGTTGGGATAATATTACCCTATTCCAGCGGTTTGAAAAAACCATGGGCATAAGTGTTGTAAAAAATGGTCTATCCTAATTGTTTTAATATAACATTTTGGGATAGTGCCAATTAGTTTGATCTATCTCAACAGTTTACAATACCATTTGGATAGCCTTATATTTCCTATCATATGCCAGTAGTTTTGAAGAACCATTGGTATATGGGCATTGGTATAGATAGGATTTCTTGTAGTATTTTAGAAAAATATGGATATTGTAGAAATTATTCCCCAAATATAAATATAAAAACAACTACAAAACTGACATTTTATAGCAAATGAAATAGCATTTATCACCACTAGAAAAGAATAGAATACATGAGTGAAGAAAAAATATCTACTATTTAATAAGAACTGATAATGAGGTCCTTTATCGGTGCTAAAAAAACTAATAAAGGGGACCTTTTTCAGTGCTTTTAAAAGTACTGATAAAGGAACACTTTATCAGCACTCTAATTTAGTTCTACTAAAGGAACCATTTATCAGTTCTTATAAAAGAAGTTATAAAGGTTCTTTTATCATTTTTTATAGATGTTATGAGAAATTAAACCTTTATCCATGCTTATTAAAGTGCTGATAAAGTTTCATAATGTAGTGAGTTGTAATATCACACTACATCACCATTATAGTGTACCATAACAACCCTCTGTAGCACTAGGAACACCCCAGAAATAAAAAAAACAATTACAAATACATTATTTAAATGAAATTAAATTTAAAACACTAACAAAAGAAAAAAACATTATATTATAGACATTTGAAATATTTTTTTATACAAATACATAAATAAGAATTATTAAAAACATGAAAAAACATCAATATTCTTTTTCCTTTTAATCCTAACCCAACTCATGCTATTTATATACAAAACACCCCTTCTAAATAAAATAAAAAACTTATATAATAAAAAAATCATGATAGTAAATATATAATGAAATAAATTTACAGAAAGTTTTAATTTAACAACAATTGATGTCAATTGTAAATAAAAAGATGCACTTACAGTCATCCCAGTCAAAATGTGCACCATATTGAGGTACAACTAATTCCAACAAGTCTAAAATGACTTATTATCAATTTCCGAAATAATAGAAACAATATGAATGTTCTTGATCTGTTTTGAGTATGTCCGTTGTCTTTTTTAGTAAAATGTCATTTTAAATTGGAAATACACACTTTTGACTCATTCTGTTCTAATCATGTATTAGATTGATGTGAAACAGATTCCTACATGTCTCAAATTACTTAGTAATCTTTATATTAAATATTGAAAAATAAAATGGTCTCATTTTATCATTTCTTAGTGTGTGAAACTTTTTGAACTAAAATGTAAATTTTAAACTGATAACCGAAAATTTGAGTCATATCAGGCACATCGTGTATTGTATGGATGTTCAAATTATTAGTACACATAACTAATGACATGTGTATTGTTTTAATATTGTATCAAAACAATATGAATGTGTTTTATTAATTTTAGTAGTATAGTTTTCCATTTTACTATAATTCATGAAAATTGTATATAAAAACGCACATTGAGTTATAACTATCACACCATGTGTCGGATTGAGGTGTGGATTGTTCCAACATTTCCTTAATTACATATGGATCATTTTCATAAATCATAAATACAATATGATTTTTTTCTTGTTTTTGAATATATAACTTTTCTTTTATAGTAAAATGTTTTTTTAAAATTGTAACATGCACTTTGACTCATAATGATCACATTGTATTTCAGATCGAGGTTTGGATGATTCCAACAAATCAAAAATGTACTCTGGATCATTTTACTAAATTATTTAAACAATTTGAATGAGTTTTTAACGGTTTAGTAGGTCATTTTTCCATTTTAAAAAAATTTATGTCAATATTAATTAAAAACACGAACTCAGAGTCATATCAATTGCACAGTGCGCTAGATTGGAGTGCATGTAATTCATTAATGTATCAAATAACTTATGGATAATTGTACTAATGTATCAAAAAAATATGAATGTTATTTTTTTTCAAAAATTCGGTTTCATTTTTTTACTAAAATTGATGTCAATTTTAAATAAGGATGCACATAGAGTCTTACCGGTCACATCATGAATTGGGTTGATGTGTGGTTGATTACTACATGTTCCAAATCACTTGCGGATTGTTTTCCTAATGTAAAAAAAACAATCTGATTTTGATTTATAATTATTGAGTATGTCACATCACTTTTTTACTAAAATTTCATTTTAAATTTTAAATGGGATCTTTTGACTAATTCCAATCATATCATGTATTTATTTGATGTGAAATGGATTACAACATGTCATAAGTGACATATGAATCATTTTCCAAAATTATAAACAAAATATGAAAATGGTTGATTTGTTTTCATTTTGTGAATATTTTTGATCTAAAATGTTGATATTAAAATGATAATGGACACTTTGTTCCATACAGGGCATATGGTGTATTGGATTGAGATGTAGTTAATTATTACACATAAAAAATAATGTACGAATCATTGACATAAATTATCATAATAATATGAATGTGTTCTCTCAATATTGAGCATGACATTTTTCCATTTTACTAATTAATGTTAATATTAATTAAAATGATGTACTTTTAGTCAACCGATCACAATGTGCATCGGATTGAGGTGTGGTCGATTCCTACACGTCCAAAATAACTTATTCATAGTATCCCAAAATTATCAATGAAAACCGAAGGTGTTTTCGTTGGTTTGAGTATGTCAATTGCCTTTTTTACAAAAATTTCATATTAAACCTGAATCATGCACTTTGACTCATACCAATAATGTTGTGTTTCAGATAGAGTTGCGGATTATTCCTATATATCACAAATGACTTTTGGAACATTTTTCTAACATATTTAATGGTTTTATTTTTTTTTCTGCCACGAGTATATTATTTGTTCTTTCATAATAAAATTGATGTCAATTTTAAACAAAAAAAAAACAAAAAAGGACTCATACCAATCACACCATGTGTCGAATTGAGGTGCGGATGATTCATACATTTCTCAAATCACATATAGATTTTTCTTATAATGAATCAAAACAATATGAATTTTTTGTCTAGTTTTTATTATATTGGTTTTGTTTTTACTAAAATTAATTTTAATTTTAAAAACGACGCACTTAGAGTCATGCCAGTATAACCGTGCATGGGATTGAGGTGTGACCGATTCCTACAAACTCCAAATCACATATGGATCATTTTCTTAATGTATAAAAACAATCTGAATGAGTTTTCCATTTTTGGAGTATGCTAAATGTTGTTTTTATTAAAATTTCATTTTAAACTGGAAACTTGAACTTTTGAATCATTTGTTCGCATCTTTTATCTGTTAGATATGAAATGGATTACTACGTATATAAAATCACATTTGAATCATTTTCATTAATTATCAATAAAATATGAGTTAGTTTGATCATTTTTCATTGACTGATAATTTTTGAACTAGAAAGTCGATTTTAAACTGATAATGGAAACATTGAGGCATACCAGGAACATCATGTATTGTATTGAGGTGCGTATGATTCCAAAACATCACAATTGACTTATGGTGTAATGTCTTTACCCGGCTCACCTCTAAGATGGTGGCCGGACCAGTGGATCACATGACCTGAAGCACATCTCCCTGAATGCCAGAGGCTGCTGAATAGTAGTGAGGGTCTAGGGTTTGTCTCTGGGGACACTATTCCCTCATAGATCAGAGTTTCATAGTGTTATAATAGAGTATAAGTAAAGGAATATAATGGACAGTAAATATATAATTGAAAAAAAAGAAGAAGACAATATTTAACAATTTTATAGATGTTTCCAATGCCAAATTATACATCAGATGAATGCATGTCATGGTGATGATACATAACTCAATAAATAATAAAACATGCTTTATGACACTGTTCAATAAAAAATAATGATTGAAAATCCCCACTGGTTATCTCTATGATCATCCCAAGCTCCATCTCGGTCCCTTACTCTTAACTTATAGATACAAGCAGTACAACATAAGCAATCAAGCATGGTCCGCATTCCTGTGAACAAGAAAGGTATACTCAGGAACCCCAGTGCAATAACAGCCTGAGCATTGTGTGAGATATAAATCTGTGCAGGTAAACACCCATAGTGTCTAATCCATTACATTTCGTGTAGTAATTGAATGGATTGAGTAATTATATATTAAATTAAAATAATTAATTAATTGAAATGAAAGTAAAATAACATGGTCCGGGTCCCCAACGGCACCCATCCCTAATCACCTACATCATCCCAAGTCGGGAGTCTAAATAAAGTACCTGTAATAAGCAGGATGCACATACACATATATATAAGGTCCTAAGAACACAATGTAAATCGGAGAAGAGGAATAACCCGGGTTTGTGCTTTAACTTGGGATCTAAATTATGGGTCAACCATTTGTTGTTCAAGATACTAGAAAAATATCACAATTCTAAAGAGACTCAAAGTAGAAATAATATAAACCTTCAGTGCATCATTATAATTATGCTAAATTTGAGATTTAAAGTCCGAGCCCATCCCGAAGGTATCTCTATCGTGCATCATTCAAATTACTCAATACCACTGAGCCCGTCCAAGGTAGTCTTTTGGAAGACCTAGTGTCGCTCAAGGCACATATTTACCATGTGGTCATCCTAGTCTCACATAGAAGGTTTCATGTATCACCCATGAAATGGTATATCAACATTTCCAAAGAGTCCATCCTTGATGGGCCCTTTGGGAACCAGTATCACTCCTAAGTATTGAGAATGCCTAGGGAAGTCTCGGTCTGGAAAATCCTAAGACACCGCCCCTAGGCACATTGTGGTAACTAGTCAGGAACGAAGAGTTCAACCCTGAGTCCTTAATATTAAACTTTGTTTTCTCACCACACTATAATTAATTAGATGTCACAAAATAGGTATCGTAGAGTTGCATTAATAATTGCAACTAAACAATACATGTAACTCCCCAACAACAAATTACCATTTAAACTGAGCAGTTAGAGCAAATTTGATTTGTCAGAGAAAGCAATAAAAATGCACATATTAATTTATAAAGGCACAATAGGATAATAATTGAATAAGTAAGAAACTAATTAGATAATAAATAACTCAAACAACCATAGATCATTGTTCACAATTACACAAAACAAGTTATTTAATTAAAACTCAACAAACGAGATCATGCAACATGTGTAATTAATTAATTTTATTAATTTGAGGCTAATGGAAAATCATACAAGAATGTTGGCACACCCAAAGGGGTATCCAACAATGTTGAAATAATTTAAATTGGTTAAAATGTCCCACACAAAGTTTCAAAGGTTCATCAAATTAGTTTATTTAATTTAGAAAGGGAAACATTTAGACCTCACCGATAGGCACCAACTTGCGGCATAATGCTCGATTTAAATGACACCACAAAACAAAGGGAAAATGAGTAGTCACGCTACTATATACTCATATAGGATAATATGATCCACAGTGATATTTTATTTGACCTGAAACAAAAGAAATCGAATGATTTTAGAAAAACTCCAATTTAGTGTAAAATCATTATTGATAGATTTCATGGTAGATTTAGAAAATGATCACACGATTCTTGGTGCATGTGATTAGCCTTACGGAGAGCTTTAATACGCAACTGATGTAAAAAAATGGATGAGAAATGGAGTATATGTGGTCTTCCGAAGGAGGAGAGAAGTGGAGGAGGCGCACCACCAAGTGGCACTACATGGGTGATGTATAGTGAGAGGGAGAAGAAGAGGGGTGGAAAAAAATAAAAAACAAATGATAAAAAAAGAAATAAATTAATAAATTAATAAATTATTAAAATTAAAATGGTTGAATAGATGACATAATTATTTAAAATTGGTTTACCCCTTTTAAATTATTTTTAATTTCTCTCCAAAAATTTAAATTTTTTATCCCTCTTTAAATTCCATTAATTTTATTTAAATTAATTTATTCTTTCTTTAACCATTTAAACTATTTTTAACCTAAACACAATGCTAGTGCGTGATGTGAAATATTTACATACTGTCTGAAAAATTATTTAAGTAATTTTAATATTTTCCATGGACCTACAACAGGGTGCATAGACGTGCTTCTTAGGTCGCTTTAAATATATGGACTAAAACCATAAATGGTTCGCACTATTATTTAAATCGATATGTTACATGCATTTAGGTGGGTAATTAATAACGTTTTATCTAAGACAATGATAAATATCCACCCATATATATATGTGTGAAATATATATAAAAATACATCTTTATAATCATATATATACACCTGCACATGTATATATAACAACATATATATTTACTCCCCTTATATAGATATAACTCATTTATATAGAAATCAATGTTCTTATCCAAATATAATAATAATAAATATTATTTTTATTATTATTTAATACAACACATCAATGAAACCATTAAAATTTTAGTGGAAAGAACTATTTAAAAAAGGATAACAGTAATAAAATTAATATTGATTATGAATTTGGGTTTAATTAGAAAAAGTAATATTATCACATTTTTTACGTTGCCCAATTATTATTTACACTGCAACATAATTTATTAATTTTGAAAGTATATTTTATTTTTTTATCTATAATAAAAATAATGATATTAATAATAAAATTAATATTATTATTTCTAACCTTCCAACAAAAATATTTATAACCGAAATGACTTAACATCAGGTGTGATATGAAAAAATTTCTGATGATCACAAAAGTTTTTCTATGCCTAGGCTAAAACCACCATCCCAGACCTAATTATGGCCTCAAATTTCTTAAATAATGCTCTATTTGAGAGAAAATAATATCTCATTATATGAAAAAACTGAATAATAAATTAATTAAAAATAAGAGGGTATTATCATAAGTGATGTTGCCCAACACCCGATTGGAATCAATGTTATAAACTTACTAGGGTAAACTCGGCATTTCAGATCTAATTGTGGTCTCATATTTGTCATACAATACACCTTATTAGAGTTATTTCACTTTTTTTTAAAAACACACCTGCGTATGAATAAAAAAATTTAATATTTCTATACTATCAATGTCTAGGGTCTACGGGTCTTAGAATCCTATGTTGACTCTTTTTATCTCTCTAAAAATATTTAATAAATTATTTAAAATGGGAAAAATTGGTTTATACCCTTAATTTAATTTATTTTCAATTTAATTTTAATTTAATTAATTTAATTCAATATCTTTGAAAGACACATCACATCGGAAACTATCGGGAAAAAAATTTCTGATGCAAGGTTTTAAAACTGGCCTACACGCTAATGAAAAATTTTAATTTCCTTCTATTTTTAAATCATTCCAATAAAAAGGAAGTAATAACCTTCCCACCGTAGAATGTTTTGACCCTGATAATCCTTCAAGAACAATGTAACTCTCACCCGATCTACAGGGTCAAGAAGTCTCATACAAAAGTTCATGTTGCGTCCCAAAACACCCAATGCACAATAATACATTGGTTAGGAAAGTGGAACCTAAGACATTAAGATATGATTCAGAGCTCATTTTTTAACTAAAACAAAAATACTATACTTATTGAAACCTATTTAGCTAGATACATAACCATGTTTTCGACTCATTAAGCATCTGGTAAAAGTTACTTCCCACTTTAGTCTTTAACGTTAGAAAGAGGAAAATTTTTATTCAATCCACCTTCCACAATAGAAATTCCCTACAAGACACGCCCTTAATATTTCAAGTGACATTTCTCATGTGATTTAAAATGTGGATAATATGATCAAATCCCATTGAACTAAAATCCCATGTCGAGCCTGATTTTCATGAAAATACCTAGTCAACCCAAACTGCACTTCTCTCACCTGATGGAATGCTAGAAAAAGGTCACTCACTGACCACTTTATTTAAAAAGATAGATTACTAGTCGAGCCATGGTGAAAAAACATTTTCGAAGATTCCTTGCAGAGACGGTGGGATTTTTACAAACTGAAATGGGTTGTCTTCTTCAATGGTATTTCATATTTACCATGAAAATGTCCATTGATGTTCATAACAAAGTTCCAGTGGTGTTTTGTGATTTTGGAATCACTAAGGCTGAAAACAAGTTTGGGGTTACCTTGGATTGGAACTATATGAGTTAAAGGAACTAACACATGGTAGTCCACAATCCATATTTACGAGTGAGACGTTGGTACAGGGATAGGATTTCTATATCATAGCATTTACTGAACCCATAGTGGCATCATCCTTGCAGTCATGTTAGATGAAATGGCTTGTGTAGAAGTGTTCGTTCATGTAATTCTATCATGGTAATATAAGGGTCACCCAATACTAACCAATTCCTCGATAAGAACCATGCGTCAGTGTGAAACAATGAGAAACCCAGCCTAACCAATCCCAAAAACTTTTAAATATTTAGTGTGGTGTAAGATCGATGGTCTCTCATTGTATCAAGGATGAAGGCTAGATATGGGACATGCTCATCACATAAAAAAGAGTACACTAAGAGGATCATATGATTACAAAAAATAAAATGTTTAAATAATTTTCATGAAAACCAAAACCAAACTAACCAGTGTGCGAAAACATTTGAGTCCTGGAAAGTCATCCAGAGCATTCGGAAGAAGATGATTTCTTTAACTCACAATTCAATCAACTATAGAGATGACACGAGATGTGTTTAACAGCATAAGGGTTGATGATTATATTGAACTCGCCAAATTTGTAACAACATTAAGCACTCTACAAGAACCACATACATGAATGCATACTACCCTAAGGTGATACAAAAGCACGATGACATTTGACTCAGATGATGACATACCGAGTCATCCATCACTATGGAAATGAGATAGCCGAATGAATAACAAAAATGTTGACCACGCCCAAGGCATGCCTAAACTTTTGAAAAAAACATTACCGAATACTCTTGCTAAAACAAAATTCAAGATTACCATGAACACCCGTCCAAACAAGGGGGTCATTTAGAAGGATATGGGGTATGATTATGGACAACAACATGCAACAACAATAAAATTAAATATCATAGCATTAGAAAGGATATTATGTTCTAAGGGTGCTACCTACTAAGGGATTTCCCCTTACGAAAGCACAATCATCAACCCTATCAATAGGTCACACCCACAAAAATTTAACTAGACCTCCATTTAATTGCAGTAAATAAAGTTTAAAACGAAATCAATTACATATCAAACAAGTTTTCATGTTACTATAATCATCTAACAGAAATAAACATGTTGTAATCAAAGAAACATGACATTTTAATCATAGAGACAAGCTAGTAAGCACAAAAACATGATACATGGAAAATATGCTAGAAAACAGGAAGCATGGAAATAGGCTATTATGTTAAATATATATCTAAAACATGGTATCAAAATAGGAAATATAAATAAATACATGGAATGGAATGCATTCAAGGCACACAATTTGAATCAACAGTAAACCTAAAATGTAACTACATGGAAAGGCATTATACATGCCATGTGAACTTGTATGTTCCTGTTATGATGCATGAAATTCTTCATCCTTTCCTAAAAAACCAAGGGTAAAATAAAAAAAATTCCATAAATTCATAAGCAGCATAAAATACACCAATCACTCGAGGTGAAATCGTATCAATTGTAACATTGAAAAGCATGAACAATAATCCCAACCCTAACCACTTGGTCATTTCCCGTACATGGGGTGATCAGTACCAAGATTAGAAATTAACCAAGTACGGACACATTCCAAGTCTCCTGTCTACCAACACAAAAATGTAAGTAAAAGGAAAAACCTCCCTCTAATGTAGTGGTCAGGTGTGGGGTTTACCCTAGGTAGTTTATAACATTTGTGAGCATCAGATGATTTTTCATATCGCAACTGAATATATTTATTGGGGTTATAAATATTTTTTTGGAAGTTATAAATAATAATAATAATTTTTTTATTAATATAATTATTTGAGTTGAAGATAAAAAATTTTCTTACACAACTAATAAACTATGTCGTGGTGAAAATAATAAATGGAAAAATTTAATAAATGAAATAATATTAATTGTTCTAATTAAATAAAAAATGAAAAATAAATATTAATTTAAAAACTCTTATCCTTTTTTAATGTTTATTGTAATTAAAATATTAATGGGGTCATTGATGTGATATATTAAATGATAATAATTTTTATTATATTTATTATTATTAGATTTGAAAAAACATTGATGTATTTATATTTTAGGTATATCTATATATAAGGGGAGTAAATATATACGTTATTATATATACTTGTGCGGGTGTATATATATGAATATAAAGATATTTATTTATATATATTTCATATATATATATATGGGATGATATTTATATTTTGGATAGATAAAACATTATTAATTACCCACATAAATGTATGTAACATCTCGAAAAGAAATCAAGGTGCGGACCATTTATGATTTTAGTAAAAATATTTAAAGAGACCCAGGGAATGCCCATAAGAACAATTTTATAGGTCCCGAGAAGATATTAAAATTAATTAAATAATTGTTCAGACTTTATGTAAAAAATTTTACTTCGTCATCTATCTCTGCATTCTTGCTAAAAATAATTTAAATGGGTTAAAAAATAATTTAAATAAATTTATTAGATTTTAAAGAGCTATGAAAAATTAAATAAAAAATAAAACTGGAACACTTGGAGAGAAATTAAAAATAATTAAAATGGGGTAAACTCATTTAAATTAGTTGTTTCATTTATTCAATCATTTTATTTTTATTAATTTATTAATTTGTTTCTTTTTTTATCTCCCTTATTTTCCTTTCATTCTACTATTTTTTTCATCCTCTCCTACATCTCCCTATCTAACACCCATATACCACTCTCTTTGGTGGTGTGCCTCATTCTATCCTCTCTTCTCCTCATTCGGAAGCCCACTGTGACTCCATTTCTCATCTGTTTTCTTTGCGGTCAGTTACGTACTAAAGGTCTTGGTAAGGCTAACCTCGCATACCAAGAATTGTATGATCACTTTATAAATATATCGTTCTATTTATCAAGGATGATTCTACCCAAAAATTAAATTATTTTCATTTTAATTTTATTTTAATTAATATAATTCAACATAATTTAAAGACACATCGCAGTGTCAACTATCAAAAATAAAATTTTCTGATGATCGGTTTTAATACAGGATTACCCAACTAACGTTAAATTTTAATTTTCTTTTATTTTTCATTCATTTCAAAACATAGGACATTATATAAGGATTGTTTTCATAAAGTATCAAAATAACTATAATTTTATTTCTTAATTTTCCGTAGGACATTTTTCCACTTTACTAAAATAAATAATAATTTTAAATAAAATTATGTATTTTGAGTCATACCGGTCACACTGTGCATCAGATTGAGGTGTGATTGAGTCCAACATATCCCAAATGAGTTATTGGTCTCCATAAAGAATTATAAAAATAAAGTTAATGTGTTTTGTTGGTTTTGAGTATGTCATTTGTCTTTTTAACTAAAATTTCATTCTAAAATTGAAACCTGCACTTTGAATCATATTGATCACATTGTGTATTAGATTTAGTTGAAGTTGATTACTATACATCAAAAATGACTTATGGATATTTTTTATAATGTATTTAAACAATTTGAATTCATTTTCCCGATATTCAAAAGGTTAGTGATAATTTTAATAAAATTCGAGTCAATTTAAAATGAAAATATGAACTTGGAGTCATATCAGTCACACAGTGCGTCAGATTGAGGTGTGTCAAATTAATGCATGTATCAAATAACATATTGATTATTATCTTAATGTATCAAAACAATATTAAAGTGTTTTTTATTTTGATTATGAAAATTTGTTTTTATTACTGGAATTGATGTTAATTTTAAATAAATATGCACTTATAGTCATACCGGTCACACCGTGTATCCGATTGAGGTGTGGATGTTTCCTATATGTTCTAAATCACTTATAGATCATTTTAATAATTTATAAAAAAATATGAGTATTTTTTCATAGATTTGAGTATGTCACTTGTTTTTTTTAATGAAAATGTTATTTTAAAATGGAAACATGATCTATTGACTCATTCTGTTCACATCATGTATCAGTTTTTATGTGAAACGGATTCCTATAGGTCAAAATGACTTATGAATTTTTTTCCAAATTTATCAATTAAATCCATGTTATTTTGATTATTTTTCAGTGAGTGACACTTTTTTGAAATAAAATGTCAATTTTAAACTGATAACAAACAATTTGAGTAATACTAGGCACATTATGTATTTAATTGAGGTGCAGATGATTCCTACACATAAACAAACATATAGGTCATTTCCCTCATTTATCAAAACAATAAAAAAATCTAGTTTTTGAGTAGGATTGTTTCCCATTTTATTAAAATTGATGACAATATTAAATAAAAAGATGCACTTTGAGTCATACTGGTCACACCGTGGCTCGTATTGAGGTGTGATTGATTCTTACATGTCCCAAATGACTTATGGATCATTTTACTAATGTATAAAATCAATATTAATGTGTTCTATTTGTTTTGAGAATTTCATGTGTCTTTTTTACAAAAAAATCATTTAGAAATTGAAACATGCACTTTGACACATACCGATAACATTGTGTATTAGATTGAGGTGTGGTTGATTCCTACACATCAAAAATAAATTTTGGATCATTTTACTAAATTATTTAGTCAATTTGAATGTGTTTTCATGGTCTTGAGTGGTTATTTGTCCTTTTTACCATAATTTTTGTCAATTGAAAATAATTACATGCATTTGGAGTCATACCAGTCACACAGTGCATCAGTGTGAGGTGCGACTGATTGATACACATATCAAATCACGTTTGGATCATTCTCCCAATGTATCAATGTAATATGAATGTGTTTTTTTTGGTTTTGAGTAGTGTAGTTTGTTTTTTACTAAAATATTTTTCATTTTTTAATAAAGACGAACATAGAGTCATATTGGTCATACCATGCATCAGATTTAGGTGAGGCTAATTCCAACACATTCCAAATCACTAACATATCCTTTTTCTAATGTATCAAAAGAATATGTAATTGTTTTATTGGTTTTGAGTATGTAACTTTTTTTACTAAAATATCATTTAAAATTGAAACATTCACTTTTGACTTGTTCAAATCACATCATGTGTTAGTTCAATGTGAAATAGATTGTTACACATCACAAATGAATTAGGAATCCTTTTCCTAAATTAACCAAAAAATATGGACTCATTTGATTAGTTTTTAGTTAGTTCTTCTATTTAACTAATGTTTTGTTTTTAAATTGATAAGATTCACATTGATTCAGTTTTAATTTTTACTAAAATTAATGTCATTTTTAAATAGATATAAGTATGTGGAGTCATACCAGTAACATCATATATCGGATTGAGGTGTATCTTATTCCTACAAATCCCAAATTCTTAAAATAATATTGGTTGTCAATGTTACCATGATTTCCATTTCCATTCATTATTTAACTACCAACACTATATGAGCAGCTTCGAACAATTCACATCAACTCGAAAAAAAGAACCCACCTGTATAAGAAAAATAACATTATAAGTAGTACTAAATAGAAATAAATTAAACATACATATTAAATAATACATGAATTATATGGAAATTGGTATTACAATAAAATCATCAATATTACCTCCATAATTTAGAAGAGGTATCATCATTGTACTTATTCCAAAGGAAGTGGAGGTATCTTGAATGGAAGTGATAAATGAACCACTGTAGGCATGAAATGTTACTTGGGGAAAAGAATTATATGGATGTTATGGTGCAGAAAGGCATCAAAAATGGACAGATCACACTAAATTCAAAAAAAATCCTCTGGTAGAAGAAAATATTATTATGTGAGTAATACTAAAAAGAAATAAATTAAACATAAATATGAAATAATACATTAATTCTATAGACAATGACATTACTGTGAAAAACATGAAGATTACCTTAGTAATTGAACATAGGTAACGTTGATGCTCTTACAGAAAAGGAAGTGGAGGTAACATTAAGGATAATGATAATTTGACCACTACAGGGATGAAAATGTTTTGAGAGAGAATATTTCGTGGGACGTTTTGGTGTAGAAAGGCATGAATGATGGACATACCACCCTGAATCGAACAAAATAATCCACCTGTATAAAAAACAATTATTATGTTAGTAATATTAAAAATAAATTAAATTAAACATAAATAATAAATTAATTTTATATATAATGATTTTACCGTAAAAACATCAATATTTACTTTTTGATTGAGTATAGATAGTGTTGTGTATATTCTTTCAAAGGAAAGAGACATAGACAAAAGTATTCTAAAAAACGAACTTTTAAAGGAAAAATAAAAATTAAATCAATGTTTCATAATATAATTTTCTTGTAAACTAGAGATAATATCTCATATCATTACATTTACATCTTCCACAGGGCTTCCTTACTTATAGATTGTTCTTACAAGGTATTAGTAACATCATCATCTATAGAACACATTGTCTGTATGATTAGTCAAACATTTAATATAGATTATGCTAATGTAGTAGATAACATATAATATTTTGATGAAAACATAATATATTAAAAAAAATTACCTTATCATTGAACTCTCGTTATTTTTTTAATGTTTTCAAGGATTTGGTTCCTCAACCAAGAATCCTAATACCCTTTTTTAGGTTCCCTATTTGAGTATGTTAGATTTATTTACTAAAATTGATGTCAATTTAAAATAAAATGACACACTTTGAGTCATATTGGTCACACCATACATCATATTGAAGTGCTTCTAATTCATAGATTCCCCAAATTTATTAGAGATCATTTTCAAAAAGTTTTAAAACAATACGAATGTTTTTACTCTGGTTGGAGTATGTCGCTCTTCTTTTTTACAAAAATGACAGTTTATATTGGAACCATGCACTTTGACTCATACTGATCTCATAGTGTATCAGTTTGACATGATACCGATTACTACACTTCATAAATTAATTATGAATCATTTTCCTAAATGATAAAGAATGTTTGAGTTCATATTCTTACTTTTTAGTGAGTAAATTTTTTTGAAATAAACTATCGATTTTAAACACAGTACATACACATTGAGTCATATCGGGAACACTATGCGTCAGATTGAGGATTAGTTGATTAATACGTGACAAAAATTACTTATAGACTATTTCCATAAATTATAAATAAAATATGAATTTCATTTTCCTAATATTGAGTAGATCAATTGTCCTTTTTATTAAAATTGATATCATTTTAAAATAAAAATAAATATGTGGAGCCATACCAATCACAACGTGCATCAGATTAAGGTAAAACTAATTCATATACATCTCAAATGAATTATGGATTGTTATATTAAATTATATATTCAATCGAAATAAATTTTATCACTGTTGATAACATCACTATTTTTTACCAAAATGTCCTTTTAATCTCAAAATATGTACCATGACATGTACCAATCACATAATGTATCAATTTTATTTAAGACCAATTCATACACATCACAATATACTTATGAATCAATTTCTTAAATTATCATGAAAATACAATCGTGATTGATTTTTTTCAGTGAGTTATATTTTTTGAACTAAACTGTCAATTTTAAACTAATAATGGACAGAGTGAGTCATTGCAGTCACACCATTCATCTAATTGAGGTGAAACATATTCCTATGAATCCTTAATGACTTATGTTTCAGTTCCTCAAGTGTGAATGATGTATAAACCTCCATATACTTCTTTTTATAATCATATAAAACCCTATAATTTCATTAATAAAATAAAACCTATTTAAAAACCATGCTTTATATAAAAAATTTAAAAAATACTCTACTAATTATTTTATTTTGGTTTTATGAAGATTCTTATGGGTATATTAATGGATAAAAATAATATTTATTCATCATTAACTCTTCTTCCATGTCAAATAAAATAAATTTATTTTCTTAACATACACTCATCAGTTGAAATTACTCTATATCAACCCAAGACCCTTGAGCAGTGTAGCATTTCTTCTGTAGATTATGATTATTCTGCCTCTACCCTCTCAATTTTATTCTTTCCCTATACTATATCATTTATCTAGTTCTGCAGAGATTTTCTCTGGACCGATTTAGTTGAAATGGAGGCATCAAGTTAATAACTAGCTTCAATGGTGTAATTCACACAAATGGGATGCATTTTCCCTTTTAGAGAACACAATGATGTACAAGGGGAAATTCCAACAATTTACATCATTGTGTTCTAAAAAAGGGTTAATGCCTCCCATTTGTGAGAATTACACCGTGGAAACTATTTATTAACTCAACACCAACATTTCTACCAATTCCTTCCAGAAAAAAGATATATACAACCAGCGAACCGAAAGAGTGAAAGGTGGAATTGAAATTGAGAGGGTGGAGATGGAAGAATCAGTATATGCAACGACAGTGTCATGTAGCCTGGGGGTCTTGGGTTGTTATAATGTAATTTCGACTAACAAGTGCATTTTATTGAATTAATTTGTTTGATTTGACGTCGAGGTAGAGTTAATGATGAATTACATTCATTTTTATACTCAAATTTATCCATAAGGATCTGAATAAAACATTAATATAATAATTGGTTGAAGTTTTATTTATATTATTTTTTTCAATAAAACTTGGATTTTTAAAATCGTTTTTATTCTATAAAAAATGATAAGGTTTTATATGATTTGAAAAAGAGGTTGATGGAGGTCTGTACTTCGTTAACACATACCTAAATATGAAATTTACTTGAACTGGGTTCAGACCATCCATCCTCAAAAACTATAAAATGGAGGTCACTCCATATTCGATACATATATAAAAAAGTTAATATTCCAAAATATTATATATATATTTTAAATATATATGTATTATATTAATAAATTTATTTGTTTATAATTATATATATATATATATTATTATATTTAAATTTATTTGAATATAAAATATATCATTTGATATATATATAAATATACAAAATTATATTTTTTTTAATGAATCTAAAAAAATACTATTAATAAAAAAATTTAAATTATATTAATTATAAACAATTGTTATTTTGTGTAATAGTGTATAAAATGTAATTTTTTAAATTTTGGAATGTTTAATTATTTTACAAATATATATATAGTTACTTATTTTTTTTATTTTGAATGTAACAAGAGTTTATACTATTTTATTTATTATTGATGTATTGATTTTATTACTATTAGTTATATAGATATATAGGCCTAAAATATATATATAGATCTAAAATGATTAATGCCTAAATCAAATTTCTAATATATTGAATTTGATATCTACCATTACATTTTATAGAAAAATATGATTTTGAAACCTAAGGATTATATAAAGGTCACCTAAAATGCATTGTCCCATCCTTGGGATTCTAGGGAGGCCCATAAAGAAGTTGGCATAAATAAATAATACACATCAACAAGATATATCAGAAACGATGGTTAAAAACACAATAACCCTTGCAACGTTAATCCCATACACATTTAAACAGATATATATATATATATATATATTATGGAATATATAATACAAATCATTTCAAAACAAATTCAAATTTAATCATAATTTTGAATGGAAATAAATATAATCCCTTCCAAATATGGAAATCCAGAACCATAATTTGTGAATATATAATGATAAAATCATCCTTACAATATATGTTCTGAAAATGAATATGAATCGATAGAGAGAGATATATTTACATATATATATATAACTGTGTGTGTGTGTGTACAACTTTATACAATAAACATAAATTGATAAAAATATATATAACCCTTGTAGTATAATATCACAACATAATAAAATGAATACAACAACGAACTAATTTTGAAAATTGAGATCCATTGAAAAAAAATAAAAATGGTATCAGCCCTACTAAATTTTTTCTTAAAATAAAATAACACAATTCGGAGAAAATAAATTTTTAAGGAAAAAACCTTATATCAGAATATTAAAATTGAAATTAAATAAGTAATGTTACTTACATGAATTGCATAAAATAAACATATTTTTTTTATTCAAATAGTCATCAAACTGAGAATTGTTTTGATAAATCAATTTTCGTGGAGCCTAGAAAAGAAATGGATTTAATATAGTGAAGCATGATGAGATTTATATGTAGACAGTGAACAAATTGATTCAAAAACAATTTAAAAAGACCAAATCAGGATATCCAAAATAATATTCAAGAAAAAAACTGATCATGATCAAAAGAAAAATAGAATGCAATAAATGGACAAAAATAAAAATTGAAAATAGGAACCTACAACGGAAAATCGGAAACCCTCAGATCTAGATCTCAAAACAGAAAATATAGAAAGAAAATCAGGTCCTATAAAGGAAAATACAGTCCTTCCATGATAGGTTAAAGAAAGTCTGATACCTTCAGATCTATATATCAATGTTTTCCTCAGAATCCCTAAATGAAATCATGAACCAGATGTCATATAATGTTCGATAAACTGGAGGCAGTGGGTTAGGGTTATTTGAGTGGATCTGTGTGATTCGAGTGGGTTTTTGTGACTTGAAATTTTATTCACTAAGGAGGAGCACTAACAATAGGTGGATTCCACAGAAATCTTCTTCTATTTTGATGGGTTCACAGCAGGTTAGGATTTTTTATTTAGATCAAGGCATAGTTATCAAATGTCTTAAGAACGTTCTAATAAATAGTCCTTTTATCAGTGTATAGGATTGATTTAGTGATAAAAGTCATATTTATCAGTACTTTTTGAGTACTGATAAAGTTAGGTCTTTATCAGCGGTAAAAAAATCACTACGAAAATTTATATTTATCAGTGTTAATGTTTTAGTGCTGATTAATATGACTTTTATCGGTTCTAAAGAAATCAGTGATAAAGATTTCTTTTTTCATTGATAATTAATTAAGAACTAACAACGGATTTATAATTATAAGTATAAATAAAAAAATTAAATATATATATATATATTTAATATATATATATATATAGTAAATATATTCCTTATTTAAATATATTGATTATAATTTTTTATTTATTTATATATATATATAATTATTTATAATTATGTTAATATTTATAAAAAATAATACATATCAAAGTATATATACTTATAATATAGATATATATATTCATTATTTATGTAAATTAATTATAAATTTAATAATTATTTAAATATATAAAATTATTTATTTATAATTATATAAACACTATTTATATTTATTTATTTATTTATAATTATGATATATAATCTTAAAAATAATGTATGTACATTTTTAAATATTTTTATTTATGAACATATTTATTTATACATATTTGTTTAAAATTTTTTTACAGGTATCTTTTTAACATTATTAATGAATATTTACTTTTATGTACATGCGTTTTATAAATGGGGGGAGTTGAATAAATTTGAAATAAGTACACTATAATAATATTGAAAAAATGGGTAAGTTTTGTGTGAATGAAATTTATATAAAAATGCCATAATTATGTAAAGTGTATTCAATATATGCATCATTTGATTTCTGTTTAATGGATAAAACAAAAGACATTAAATTATATATCCATTACTCTATGATGTTAATCAGTATTTTTAATTCATATTAATTTTTTATTATAAACCATTATTCACTAAATATATTACTAATTAATGTAAAGTGCGTAAATATTTTGGAATATATGAATAATATTTATATAAATTAATATAAATATCTATATATTTAATATGTACTATTAAATACCATTAATAATAATCATCTAATTAAAAAAAATTAATATTTTTTCTAAAATTACTTATTTTTAATTTTAATTTGCTTAATTTTCATTTTGTATATCTATATATTTCATACATACTATATATTAGTATCTGTAATTTATATATATTATAATAAATTTTTTCATTTTTATTAATATTTATTTAATTAATTAAATTTGAAATATTTTTTTAATAAACAAATTTTTTAATTTTTATGTTATTTAATTTTTTTTATTCTCACCATTATTAGTGCCAAAAAAGCTTTGATAAAGGATGCTTTTTTGAGTGATAAAAATATAACTCTATTAAAGGGTACCATTTATCAGATGTAAAAATATAGCACTGATAAAGGGTATAATCTTTTAGTACTAAAATAATGCTGATAAATGGTACCCTTTATCAGCATTAAAATTAAGGTGTTAATAAAGGGGGCCCTCGTCAGCACTAAAAAATTCGTCGAGAAATAGTTAAATTTATCTTGTTTTTTAAATATCATAAATATTCCATTTACCAACTCTTTTCCTAGCGGTGATAAATCCAAACACTATTAATTTCTTGTTTTTTAGTAGTGAAAAAACCTTGAATAATGATGAAATTTTGAATTAAATCCTTACCTCATATCTGACTTCCTTCATATGTGTTCAAACATTGTATATAATAAATATATAATTTTTTATGAATATATTGCATAAAAATATATATATATATATATATCATATGATTTATTTTGTAATAATTATATTTTATCACATATTTATTAATAATTATTTATTAAGTCATTTTTTCGGGTGGCATCTGCTTTTTTCATGTATGTTTTTATTTAGTAGTTCTATTAATTATACTATTACTATGGTTTCATCATATCTATAATATAAGTCATGGAATAGATATAATATATTTTTAATATATAGATATTTATAGCCATCAATAATGACAGATATAGTAAAATGAACTATATTGTTCATCAAGATGGTATTTCGTACATACACATGAACACTTTTTTATGATTTTATCAGATAGAAATAAAGAATGACAAATAATAATTAATCTTTTTAGATACATGGTAATTTCATAAATATCACACATACCCATTCTTTTTATCTCCATCAATATCCAGGTAATGTTGTGATGAAAAATGAATTACACCGCTACGTGTAGACATTATGCTATAATTACACACGAATGATCTTTTCACCATTCCAGGATAAAAAATATTGGTATTATGGTGGTATTATAATCATAATAAAATTTTAATATATTTATCATACCTTATTTTTTATTTTATGATGGTCAAAACATAGGAAAGTGAATTATAATTAAAATTAAACTTTAAAGAGTGAACAAAAGATGATTACTTATTCTTTAGTGGAATCCATTTAATTATATTCATAAATGGTATAAGGTTACTATTTTAGAAGTTAAAGAAATTGATAAACATGTTTAATTATGTTTAAAATATTAATCATCATGTATTATTTAAGATATACAGCTCAATGTTGTGTAAGGAAGTAAGGGAGTAGGTGTCATTTATAATTGGGGTGAGGGGTACTTTCAGAATTTCTTCAAATATTGAATTAATATAAATTAGTTCTCATGAAAAATGGATAAAAATGTAAATAACTATAATATAAGGTGAACACAAGTCTAAATAATTTCATAAATTAACATTCCAAACAAATTCATAGTATTTTGGAACCCTTATCTTTATGTTTTAACCCAGGTTAACCCTTTTCTCAATTATCATACTATTAAACTTTTCTACCCACTAAGGTTCAACAATGTCACTATAAAATTATAAAGTATCCAAAAATGAAACATGGTAGATTTAATTAACCATAAAATAATAATTTATATTAATATAATATTTTTTATGAATTTTAAATCATTCAATAAAATATTATTTTCATAAAATATAAATTCCTTCCATTTTATAACTATTCATTTAGTTTGAATTTATTAAAATTATGAAAATAACTCAATATTATTAAATTACGTCAAAAAATATTTAGTATGTCATTTTCTTCTAGAATATTCTTTAGTTAAATTAATTATTTCCAAATTTATTACCTCTAATGATTTTAATATAATTAACATTATTTTTCTATTAAATAAATAATTACCACATCAGTGATGTGTACGCATTTAAGTTAATTATATTTCCACCAAAAATTAAAAAAATAACATGATAAAGATTAATCATTCAGACTTCAAATGAGTGTTTCTAATAGAATAAATCCTCGGGTTATCCCTATGTTAACAATGTTATATTTATTAAAAAAAGGTTGTGATGTTTCTTACTTTTCATTAAATAAAATATTAAAAAGGTCATAATCTCATACGAATGGAAACAAAAGGTCATATTACTAAATATTGGATGTGTTTGACAAAAAATTTATTCTTATAATAAGATTAACACATTTTTTATGGTTGCTTTATAGTCCTTATAATTTTATTTTAACCATAATTACCTGATTTTTCATTTATCATGGTAACAAAAATTACTAAATCCATTATTCATACAAAAAAAATACAAATAAAATATTTACTAAATTTGGAATTCCTGATTAAAAGTATGTAATGAATTTTTCAATATTTAATTTAAAATAGTGTCAAAATTTAATTTATGATTAATATTCAAAAATCAAATAAAACCATTTTTTATAAAAAATTGCTGTTTTTGTATGAAATTTTTTCATACAAAATTAAACCATAAAATTGATTCAAAAGAAATCAATTTAATTATTAATAATAAAATAGAAAAAAAAATTAATTTTATACCATTTGAAAATAATGGGATCATTGAAAATTAACAAAATAAAAATACAGTTTTCAATTAAAAAATATTTTTCCCTATTCACTAGAAAATAAATAATTAAGAAAAAATAAAAAAAATCATTAAATTTTATTTAATACAAAAATTAAATAATTTTTTGTAGAAAACTTATTTTAGAGGAGTAAAATTGATTTAATAGAATATAGTGTTTATTTCATAGTAATTAATCAAAAAATTTATATTTATTGATACAATTATATATATATATATATTAATATGTTTAATCCTTTTCACACCTGTCAATTTAAGAGCTAGGATATAATGGTCATATGAAAAATAATATTTTAATATTGTATCATGATTCATTTATGGTCAATGTTGTGTGTTGTATACTCTATCAAAAATAGAATTCCTTTAGAATCAGGTAGTTTTTTACACCTCAAGGTATAAAATAAATTAATATTTTTAAAAACTAAACATGTCATAAAATATTGTGAGGATACATTATTCCCCCATTTAAAAACATCCATCCTTGAAATTTTTGGAATGCCAACTCAAGAATAGATTTTGGTAGTTCTTCATCACAATTCTTCCAGTTCCCACATCATCTCTTCTATATTATAATTTCTCCAATGCACCCTTGCTATCAAAGTCATCTTGTTTCTAAAAACTAGTTATATAGTTTTTAAAATCTGGATAATCACTTCATAGTATGATAGATCAGGTTCCAAGGTAATCATATATGTAACATATCATTTATTTTAGAGTGATTTTAATTTATTTCAAAAATATATTCCTCATGTCAAATTCCTTCTATAATTTCAATAGTTATATCAGACCTAGGGATGAATTTTCCTTCCTTAGATAATCTTATAACACCATTCATTTGTTATACATTCAGTAAGAACTCTTATATAAATTTAAATTCCAAATCCATACTTCAACTGTCAACATAGATCTTCTTTACATCTTTGAGAAACATTAATATGGTTTTTCATAGTGTATAACTATTATTTGGTATCCTCCAAAAGTTCTGGTTCTACTGGATTCCTTTCACCAACTTCATCCAAATATGTTGCAGTACAACATCTATATCCATATAATGCTTCATACGCTCCCATTTGAATACTTCAGTTGATGAAATTTTTATATGAAAACTCTACCAAAGATAAAAACTAATCCTACATACCTTGAAAGTAAAGTAACCATGATATAAACATTTCTTATAATGTTTGTATAGTTATTTTTGAATTCCCATCAATTTTGGGGTGATAAGTTCATCCAGATAAAGCTCTGTATTAAGAGCCTTGTGAAGACTTTTATTGAATTTTTATGAAAATCATTTATCTTGATTAGAAAAAATTCAATGTGTAGAACCATAAAGTATTACTAAAACACTAATATAGTATTGTGAAATATTATATAGTGGTAAATATTCTCTCATAATGATGAAATGAGAATATTTGGTAAGGTGATCGGCCATAACAAATATTGTATCATTATTTCAATGAATAATTAGAAATACAGTGATAAATTCCATAGTAATATCACGCCATTTACATTTAGGAATAGTAAGATGTTGTATAAATCCTCTAGGATGATATATCTTAGCCTTCACCTATCAAAAAACTAGTCATTTTGACACATAAGTAGAAATTTACCCCATATATTATCACACAAAAAAAAACTTTCTCCAAATATCTATACTTCATTGTGCATCCAAGGTTTATAGAGAAATCATAGCTATTAGAATCATCTAATAAATCCATTTTTATCTTAGGTATATATGAAAGACATATCCTCCTTTAAAACTTCATAACACCATCTTAATAAATTAAATCTACCAATTTTTAGTAATTAATATCTTTAATTTTATTTTGAATATTCTCTTCATCAGTCTAAGAACATTTTATCATTTATAGTAAATATGGTTTATTAATAATTTGGAAATGAGTTATGTTATCACTTAATTAATAATTTATATATCACACATTACTAAATCCATAAACATAGGATTATTCACGATCCTTATTTCTTCCAAACACCATGATATTCCCTAATCATTTCATATTTTCCATTATTTTCATTCCTTAGGTGGTAGTGTATTGAGAAATCATAATCCATGAGTATATTGAGCCATCACCTTTGTCTCATGATGATATATTTATATGATAAGATATATTTTAAACAATTATACACTATGTGTATCTCATATCTTACACTATAGTGATAGTTACTACATATTCTCAAAGAAAATATTATCATTGCTAGATCATGACCATTAGAAGTATTCTTATATTAATTAGTTTTTAATCACATTCATGCATAGTAAATAAATATATCATTCTATATAGGGACACAATAAATTCTCTTCCTTGATGAATCACCAAATATCAAAAACCCAACCATTTCCTAATAGTGCATTCAAGATCAGAGCATTGACCAATCTCGTATTTAATTCTTGAAATCATTATTCACATTCCACTGTCTAAATGAACTTAACCACTTTAAGAATAGGCTTGGTTAACTGGTTAGTAAATAGGGGAAAATTTTATCAAATCGTCGATTTTATTCTATCAGACTAATGAAACTAGGTATCCCAGTTGTGTTTTTTGGTGTAAGATGTTCTTGGAATTCCATTATCTTCATAAGATCAACTGAGATTCCATCCTTAGATATAATATGGCCATAAAAATAATCATTTTGATACAATAATTCACACTTGATAAATTTACAACGTACCAATTTTCCTATAAGTGTCTCAAGAATGATTCTCATGTAATTTTATAGTTTCTTTATAAGTCTTAGAGTACACCAAGATAACATTAATATATGCCAAAATAAAATTATCGAGATATAATATTAATATTATAATCATTATATCCATAAAAACATTTGGTGTATTAGTTAATCCAAATGGAATTATTGAAAATTACAAATGTACATAACTCATTCTAAATATATTCCTTGGAATACTATCCTTATTTAAATGTAATTATATATTCCCAAAATAAAGATAAATTTTTAAAAACTAATTATCTATGTGAAGTTGATCACAAAATTTATATATGTTAGGAAGATGATACATCTTATTTATCATAATATTATTGATATACCTATAATCAATGTAAAACTATATAGATACATCATTCTTCTTAATAAAAAGTATAAATTCTCCCTAGGTCAAATAGTAGAGAGTATAAGTACCTTATTACACAAATACTCTAATTTTTTCTTCAATTACACTAATTCCACAGAAAATATTCTCTTGATATTCATTTGATATATATCATTCAGCATGGATTAAATCAATAGAAAACTCAATATCATGCTCTAGTGTGTGACCAGGTAATTCCATAGGAAATACATCTATGTATTCCTGGACCAATTGTTACATCGCCAATTTTAATATTAACTTTTCCATCCAAGGATGTGTGTTCTCATATATCCCAATAATTTAATTTGGAAATGTTTTTAGGGATGAGTCCTTATATGAATCTGATGATGGATTTTCCCCTCTAATGATAACTAATTACATATTTTCATCATGAATTTTAATTTCCTTATCCTTAAAATAAGTTTTCACATCATATTTTAAAATCCATTCTATACCTAGGATTATATCAAATTCAACCATTAGAAATATAATAAAGATGGAAAATAGGATACAATTTTTTGTCATAATAGGAACTAGATAACAAATCATTTTCATTATGAGACATCCATTATGAATCGTGACTAATAAATCATTACTTTCTTTTCTAAGGAAATGTCTAATTTTATTATAAAAAATTGAACATATAAAATATTTTTAAAGATCCAAAATGAAATAATGAATTAGCTATTTTTTGGATATAATTAACGTACCTACTACCACATAATTATGAACTTTAACCACTTCTATAGTTATTTCAAAATATTTGTGTTTCTCCCTTACAGTTTTCTGGGGGAAAGTACCTAGACACCTTGGACAATCTTGTTCATAGTTCCCCATCTCCTTATTGTTGAAGCATTGATCATTAGTAACATCATTATTTCCCTTCCAATCATGAGCCTCATTACCCTTCCCTCCATAACTAAAACAAAATTATCTCCCTTTTAAAAATTAAAAATGTTTTTCCATCCATATGTATCACATTTTGAAAATTTTTATTTTATCTTCTTGCACTTATCAATTTTTTCCCCTCCATCCCCTTCATCAATTTCGTCCCCATGGTGTCATATGACATACAAAGTTATTTCTCAATAAAGATAGCACATCAAAGTATATTCTTGTACGATGAGATGTTTTAGATGAATAGTTCTCTTAAAAGGAACTGATTTATCCCAAAAAGTAATGGTCAATATTAATCTTTTGATTATGTACATAGTCTGCGACATGCCTTTTTAGCATTGAAAATTTGGCTCTATACTTAGTAACATTTTACTCTTCCTTTTGACTTGATCTAAATAATTGTATCTCATAACCTCTCATTATTTGTGAGGAATATATTTTTAAAACAGTCCTTGATTAAAACCCTTCCATTTCATGCATATTGTTTCCTCTTATTCCTTAGTGCTTTTAATAAATTACCACCATTGATCTATATCCCCTGAGAGATGATAATATTCCATAAAAACCATATCAGATTCATTACGTCCCCATGTGAGAAATATATTTTCTACAGAACATATCCATTTATTGGATAAAAATGGATTTGTAGTCTCACTGAGTTATATAGTGTAATAATGACTGAAGCGGTCTATATATCATTGTTTCACTACATTGCAGATCAATAGGTTGCTATATATATATATATAAATGGTTCTTTTCTAAAACGTAAGTTAAATACCCCAATATGGTTATAATTTTTTTGTATTCACCTGTTGATCCAGCTCTAGCTAAATTATCATTCCTTCAAGGGTAAACCCTATATGGATTAAGTTCATTGATACAACTTCCATTCCTTCCAATAGGCCAAATATCTAAAAAATAGAATATAAAAATTCAGATAATAACATAATGAAAGATAATGTATATTTTTAATTCTTCTGAAACACATATCATAAATTTTAAATTTATTTATAACTAATCTAAAAGTTATTAAATTTTTTTCATTGGGAATATTCTCAAATTTAGGTATAGGGTTATGTTTCATAATCTATTTTTTCTTATATCTAGTTCCCCAAGGTTTATATTAAAATAGATCGGATACCAACTATAATGTCTTTACCTCTCGTAGCCTAGAATCAGTGGATACATTGTTATCTTCATATAAGATACAATAATTCTCATCTTAAAAGATAAAATAGTTTACTAGTAATAGAAAAATATACGCATACTGTAATTACATAATGAATTTAGAAACATAAAATACAATAATTTTTTTTATTTCAGAAAAAAATTATTCACTTTATCATATCAATGAATAGAAACCAAAAAACACTTCATGGAATCCTAGAGAAATGAAACATAAGAAGTGATCATAGAAGGATAGTATCAGAATGAATCTACAAGAATCTAATAGGGCCTGAATAATATAGAAAGAATAAATGATGATTAATTATAGTCATACAAAAAATAACAAGTGTTAGTTTTTCATCATTTTATAGAAAATATAATTGTCCCTTGTACATCAATAACTGAATGGATAATAATGGAATACTAAATGTCATACATCAAAAACATATCATCGAGGACATGGCCAGGAATTCTAAAAATAAATGGTTAATGGCACATTTAAAATCCAATCTACTTTTTTCTCATCAAACCAATTGATGCATATATGGGATATAAAGGGAACACCAAATAGTTTAAAAAATAAAATTAATTCTTAATATTATAATATAATACAAATAAGTCAACATTCCTTAATAATAGTTAACTTCTTATATTGGAAGAACAATTATATAGATTATTAATGAATTCCCTTGTCAAAATGATCATAAAATGTCTAAAGTAATATGGGGGATGATATCATTAGATTCTTTACTCAATAGAAGATTCAACAGTGAATGTTATCATAGATGTAAATAATTTAAAAATATTATAGGAAAATATCATGTAGATATACACCTTATACTTGAAAAATCACTCTCTAAAATCATGAAAATGTGAAAGTAATAGAGAAATAATTTTCACTGAAAATAAAATTTTAATATTGTAATGTAATATTAAAATTATTTATTTTCCATGATATATGGGAATTTTTTCATTCTATATTTGTTAAAAAAAACCCTCATTTTACACATTTATTAAAAGAAAAATAGTACATAATTCAGAAAAACATAAGAATATTATGTTAATACACCTTTGTAAAAGGGTATTACATAGGTATTAATTTATTTAATAAATCATTTGAGAATGGTTAAAATTTTATTTCAAAAAATTTATGGAAAATATGGTTATTGAAGAAAATATTCCCTCAATAGAAATATAAACAACCGCAAATAATGGTGAGATTATGAATTGTACCCTATCCTCGAGTCTGAATTCATTCATATGTGTTCGAACCTCCTGTATAATAAATTTTTTTATTAGAAATATATTCCAAAACCATAATAATATATATCATACCATTTATGATTAACTTATAATCTTTTATAACCCATTTATTTACAATTACTTATAAAATCATTGTTTTTGTGACAACTTCTTCATTTTTTAGGTATATTTTCATTCAATAGTTCTGGTCGTTATATTTTTATTATGGTTACATAATATCTAGTATATTACTCAGGGTATAAATATCATGTATTTTTAATAAATATATATTTAGTTTCATCTATAAAGATAAATATTACAAAATGAATTACACAATTCATGGAGACGGTAGACCATATGTACGTATGAATGTTGTTTTCACATTATAATGTATTTAAATAAATAAATATGAATAATAAATAATCCTTTTAGAATCATAGTTTTGTAATAAATGTCATATATAATAATTTGTCAAATATTTGAAACATTCATGTAACGTGGTGATGGAAAATGAATTACACCAATATATGGAGACGGTAATTCATACATACGCAGGAACGATGATATCACTTAATGTGTGATGGAAAAGAGATGGAATATTGTTGTAATATAACCATAATAAAATATCTTTATGTTTATGATATTGTATATATTATTTTAGGATGGAAGTATCACATGAAGAGGAAGTATAAGTAGAAATAAACATGATCTAGTTGGTAAATATCATTTCCACTTCTTTAGTGGAATCCCTTTAGATATATTCTTAGGGGGCTAGGGTTGCAGTTTTGGATTAAAAAACCCTCAATAACTTGTATAAATATGCTTAAAATATTAATATTTAGGTTTAGGCAGATATATATGGCTCAAATTGGGGAAATTGAGTAAGGGAGGTGGATCCCATTTATAATTTAGGTGAGGGGAACAATTAAATTTTCTTATAATATTAATTTAATATAAATTATTTATAATTTTATAATATATTAAAAATGATATAATTATAATATAAGGAGAATATAAGTCTATATAATTTCATAAAATATAATTGGATAGGTTCTGGATAAGTTTCAACCCCTATGTTTTAGTTTCAACCCCCATGTTAACCCTTTTCATAATTATTGAATAACAAAATTGTCTACCCTCGAAGGGTCCATAATGATACTATAAATTTCTAAGAAACAAATAAATTCACCATGATAGATTTAATTAACCATATCACGTCAATTAATTTGGATATAATATTTTCTTTAATTATAAACCATTTAACACAATTTTTTCATACAATATCAATAATGTCAATTTTAGAATTCTTAATGTAGTTTGACATTAATAAAATTAATGAAATAAACAAATTATAATAAAATTAATATAACACATAAATAATATTTCATTTTTATATATAAAATTTGGGTCACATTAAGAATTTCAAAATATACAACTTTTAATTATTTTAATATCATTTATTTTATATTTCTATTTATAAAATAACTTATGTGTCAGGGTTGTGTATGAATTGAAGCTATTTATATCATTAATAATAATTGAAAATAGATTAAAGAGATTATTATAGATAATATATATTTTAAAATAGTATTTATAACTATTTATATCCTCTTTTTATCTAAATATTAAAAATATTATAGTTATTAAAAACAAGAATGACATTTGTTACTTTTCATTATAAAAAATACTATAAATGTAATAATCTCATCTAAATGGAAAACAATGGTAATATAAATGAATATATCATTTTTATTGATGAAATTAAATCATAAAAAAATTTAAAACATATTTTATTGTCTATTTTTTAGTCCTTATCCTTTTATTTTTTAATATAATTACATGATTTACCATGTAGTAGGGTAACAAAAAATACTAAAGCTACTATCCATAATGACCAAAAATAAAAGTGTCAGTTTCAAAACATTAAACCTAAAATTAAAAATTTAGAATCCATTTTCATGATTATATTTTAAAATATTTCAGAAGATAATTTATTATTAAAATTCAAAATGCAACAAAAATATGTTTTTTAGAAAAAATTTCTTTTAAGTGTTAAATGTTTTTATACCAAATTCATCGATAAAATTTATTAAAATAAACACAATTTTAATATTCCAAATTTAATAGAACTAATTTTACAATGAACTTATTTTTTAACAAAAAGTAACTCCATAAATTCATAAATTAAAAAATACAATTTTAATAAAAAACACAATTTTAAATTATTCTATGGAAAATCAATATTTTAGAAAAAATTCCCAAAATCAACCCTATTCTCATTTTTTACTGGATGATTTAAAAAATAATATTCATTTCATAAAATATTTTTTTAACTTGAAATTACCTACTATATTTTTTACACAATAATAAATAAAAATAATTTCTCAAGAAAATATATTTTTGACTAATTAAATGGATTTACTATAATTGAGTGTTTATTTCCTAATAATTAATAAAAAAATTATTGATTATGAAATTTATATATATTTAATAATATTTTTAATCCTATTCACCCCCACCAATTTAATGACTAGGAAATAATGGTCGCGTGAATGTAATAATACTTTAATAGTGTATCACAATTCATTTAAGATCCAGGTTTTGTGTTTTATATGATTTAAAGCATATAATTACTTTAAAATCATGGAATGGGGTGCACCAAAAGCAATAAAATACGTTTTTTTAATAAATATACCATAAAATATTTGGGTGTTACACTATCAGCATAATGTTTTTTTATTTAACTATACTCATTCATAATTTCGACCATTATAATAGGTACATTTCATGATATGTGACATATAATGTCCTATATATATTATAACAAATATTATAATATGATACATTTATTTTTATATACACACATAGTGAAATAATATATTAATGTGTTATTGAATTTATATTTTTAAACTTATTTAACAACAACCAAAAAATAAAACAATCACCTTCATTCAGTATTTTATTAGGTTTTATCCTTATTTCTAAACTATAGATATAGTGATTACTAAAATAATTTTACATCAGTATTTTTCTACAAGTGTAATAAGTGTCACCAGAGTATTGAGTTATGGAAGATATCTAGTGATTAATAGTCCCTTAACTTGTAATATAGTTATAATTACTTTAGATTAATTAATTATTATGTAATAAAAAAATCCTTGATTCTATACCTATTGTTTTATCATTATATTTTATACATAAAGATGAATTTAAAATTTAAATATTAAGTTGAATATAACCACAACAAAATATTTGAAATGTATCCAGTTATTTAATAAAAACATAAATCAACATTATCATACAACTACTATATTCACTGCCACATATTAATCAATATGTTAGTTAATGTAAATGGAGTGAAAACATTTTAAGGGATTATATCCTTTAAATGAAATTAAATTTTGACACATGGAGTCACACAGTTAATAATATTTTTTATATTTAGGCACATTTGAATCACTTTCTTTTGGGTTTTATGTGAAATACACTTACTATATTTTGGATATGAGGCACATCTATTAAATGAAATCATTAGTATTGGATTAAAATAAGAAAATTTATAATGAAGACATAATATAATAAAATTAAAAATTAAAAAACATAATTCTAAATATTAATATTTAGTAGGATCAATGAGTAAATTGAGTTTAAGATTTAATTAGAATATCAAGATCATGTGTATATTATTTTTTAATTTACTATGGTACAATACTATTTACATGATATTCACTTATATACATTGATTTACTAATTATAGTATATAATTAGTCACTATATTATTTACTCATTATTTTTAGCCAATTAAAATTTATGTGACTATTACTGAAACAACCAAACCCATAGGGACACTACCCAGGCCAGTGGTAAGTTGTATGATCCACCCCAAGCCCTACTCAATTAGGTAAGGCGCTGGTGACTATCACTGTATTAATTTTACATATGATGGCATGCCTTAGAATAATTCCTATGTACAAAACAATTATCTCAAAAAAGAATATGAATAATATTTGTATGATATTAAAAACAAACTACAATATATATTGAATGTGACAACCACTACAATCCAAAAATAAGTAACTAGGAAAAAAATTAAATAATGGTGATAAAATATTCGCCAAAAATTTCCAATGGGTAAACCCATCTATACAATGTGAGGAATTATATATATGAAATGAAATAGCTATAAAAAATAATTATGTCTCATACCATCACCTATAGGTATCACTATGATCTTTTTATACCAAAACAACATCTACTAAGATCACTATTAAACTATTTGTTATGTGTATACGATATGATATATATGGGATAAATACCAATATAGGGTTGAGTATATACATACACAGAACGAAACCCCAAAATTTAAAACGGAATAATCAAAGACCTAGGTATCTTAGAAAAAACTATTTGGAATAAAACCCACTCAAGGAATAAGAACATTAAAATATGAAAATCTACTGATGATTTCATGTTAGAGTGTAATAAATTGAGTCATGTTCATCAAATATCCCATATTTTCAATAAATCCACCACTATAAGAAATACATGAATCCAACCTACCCAACTAAACCAAAATCATTTCATCTCATAGAATATCATGAAGGACTCATGCATCACTAATTAATGTGATGGTCAGGAGATTACCAAACCCCAGATAGATCACCCACTCCTTGATTAATAAGTTCATCAAATATGGGAGTAACTAAATCCATCAACTGAGGAACCATGGCCCAATTATTCATGGGGAATTTATTGGGGAAATACATAAATACATTGAATCTATGTTGGATATGTGCCTTGTCAGGTGGAAGATATTATAGACTCCACACCCAAACGATAGCGGTATTTCACCCCTTTAATGTGGGGGAATTACAAACATTTAAATATTATGGGTCTGCCACACCCTATAATTGACAAATAGTTTGAGGAGTACCAAACCCTATGTATTTCTACACACATCATGAATGAACCCCGTCATCACCCCTAGTGAGATAAAAACTAAACCTGTCTAAAAAATCATGTAAATGGACACAAGTGAACTGAAGGATCACTCGATTATGCTCTGTTTAAATAGATAATAGGATACACCATCACCTTATCCTAATAAAAATTTTTATGAAAACATAATTAAAAACCTATAAAAGTATTCTAATAGGTCACTCCCTCTATGAATCAAAAAATTCATAGCATCAGTTTTAAAATCATGATGTAGAACCTAACTTGCTGGTTTCACACTAAAATATAAACTCTTCACACTGCAGCCAAAGAATTTTTTTATCCTGTCTATGTAACAAGAAGTATATCCATACCACCTCTATCAAATCCATAATGCGTTTATGACCATCAGATCATATTACTCCTTCCATTAGATTAACTCAAACCCCATGGAAAATATATAAGTTTAACTCTATGAACATGAATTACTAGAAAGGTGGGCTAATAGTGTAACATTTAATGTTGTTATGTGATCCTTACAATCAAAGGACATGAGTACTCATGATACCCCTACATCATGATGTAATGATACATTTCATTCCATAATGAGTCACAAAATAGAAAATACCCAAGGACCTCATCATTTCCTTTTTGAGTGATCATATATTCAATGTACCTTTTTTGTTGGTAACTAAACATATAAACTTCCATCATAAGGGTTGGTCGGTTCATATATAAAAAAATATGAGAATAAAGGATTCGGGACAAAAAAATTAGTAATGTGATGTACAATACCACAAGCTAATAAACAAGGGTTTGTGTCCAAAAAGGGCTCTTGTAAAACGAATCAAATGGGTTTTACAGTAGTAATATAATGAAGGAATGAAAAAATTTATATCCATTCAAAATTATATCATCAAATAATAGACGGTGATACATTAAAATATTCCTGTTATATATATAATTCATAGATATTATATGAATCTAGGATAATAAAACTCCATGGGACTACCACAAATTTGTTATTGTTTGAGATGTCATGTAAGGGTCCTAGGGATCAAAAAACACACTACCAGAATCTAATGGGTAGATAAATATTGAGATAATATGAGTGAAATAGGGTTAAACAATTAATGGAAATAAAAACTTGGGTCAATCCTATTATGGTGAAAATTGTAAGGTTGTGTTGTAATTCCTCTACCCCAAAGACAAATAATGGAACAATAGGAACCATCACACCATAAAGTCCATATTTCAATTATATATATATGAACCATGGAATGATCAAATCCCTTCTTAAATCAATTGAAATATTAGTGAACTCTAGTAACTATATAATTCACAACCTATTTTGCGGTGTGACCAATGATGTCACAACATGTCTTCTATATCAAATTTTCTTGAAACTATTCATTCCCACAATGTTTTATTTCCCATCATCACATCAAAATTATTCTAATATAGGAATAATCCATAGGTTATCTATACTTAACATAGTAACTTATGATACCATGTAAAATAGATCATTATCACAGTCAAAAAAATAACACCATGTCAAAAAGAGACATTAAATCATAGAAATTATAAAGAATTCAAGAGAAAAATTACATGCTATTACATCCGCCCTGAATTCTATAATTCCAATCCCAAAAAACAAAGAGTCTCTCAAATTAGGGAGGGTACAGTGTTTTCATATTACTTTCACACTCACATAGTCTCTCTTGATGGTATTTATGCTACCAATACATAAGAACTAGAGGGAGAACTCAACATCAAAGTCTCAGATCCTTCCAATCATGAATCTTTCTCAGGTTCTTCTAGAAGGTAGAGTCATCTTCAATGTCCATAAATCCGTATTCATTTTTGGTTGATGGGTCATATATGTATCTCATTCTGTAAAACTTTTGGAAGACATTATACACCGATACAAAATGTAAGGGTAGCACTATGGAATAAGAATCCATTCCCACTGACCATTGAATCTAGAACTACCAAATAAAGAAGATGAATAGTTTATCTCCCTAAAAGAACCACTGAAAACTATTTCATTGTGAGTCTTCCAAGGAAACATTATATCCATATTCATACTCCCAAATTTGATTCATTAATTTTTATAAGACTTATGACAGCTCTGAGATATCCTCGTATACTCTTGGATTACTTAAAAATTCACTTTCATCGACTCTGCCAAATATATTTACATCATTGATAACTGTATGATCTATATACTGTATATGGGTAACCAAGTAGGTCCCCTACAATGCGCCTCAAACTGTTCCATGATGAAATTAGAGTTGTATTTTTTATTGAATAAGAACTCTATTAATCATGTGTTATCCCCCAATATTTTGTAATACCCCACGATTTCATGGTACATTTCTTTTTTTAAATAAATTCAATAGCTTGTGTGGTACATAACACTGAGTAAGAGAACACTATGATCTATCAAACTCGATATTTAAAAGAGATTTTTTAAAATTACTAACTGCATAATTCAATTTATAAATTTTATTTTTCAAAATAGGCATTATTTTTGAATTTTTAATATCAAAATTACCCTAGGTTGAATTTTTGGTATTTTCCGAAAAGGTTTAAATTTTTAATGAATATTGAAAACTACTCCATTGTTGTTAAAAACTAAAATTCTAATTTAAATAATTATTTTACATTAAATCAATTTTAATGTAAAAATTGGTAAATAATACATATATTAATCTTATTTAGCTCATTAGAATCTATATTATAACAGAATTAGATATAAAAATTTTAAACCTCTCTTTCACCCTCCATCTAACAACATTTACAAGATTGGCATTAAATGTACTTTTACTACTTAAGTGAATAGAATTTCAAAATATAAACATAAATTGTTGTAATTATTTTGAATGTTTTTGTCAAATTGGAACAACATAATTTATTGGTGAATATTAACATGAGTAATGTTTTATTTATTTACCATAGTTAAGAGTAAATATGGTAATTAGAGGTTATAATAATATTTTAATATTTTAAAATTACTATAACACATACCATAATCTCATTATACAAGTCTGTTTTGACCAAAATCATCATTGGGCTTATTTTTCGACCACTTTGAGCCTCATAGAATACTTTAATATATTTATAATATTATATTTAATGAAAATCCAATTTTCTTATACTTTTGTTTTTAACAAGTAAGATATTCTTAATATGAGGTTATATAAGTGATATGTTCATCTATAAATATTAATTATAAAGAAAAAAATGTTTATCTACACTAACTTAATTTATTTATAATTTTACAAAATAATTAATTAGATTCAATGGTGACCCAATGATTGATTTATTAAAGGATGAATCAAATAAATTGTATTAATAATATTAAAATAAATATAATTTATTTTATTTTAGGCTATAAAAGAATTTTTTGGATGAAATTGACATGTTATTTATTCTTTAATTTATTTTTTCTGATGGAATCATGTTGTTATGATTTTATAAAAATTCTAATATTAAATAGTGTCAAAATTGACACAAATGACATTTTAAAATAAATAATATTTTATTAAATTATATAAAATTCATAAATATATATATATTGGAAAAATAACTAGGATAATGTTAAATATATCATAAATTATCTAATAAGTGTTATTTTTTAATTTTATAGTAACATATTAACCTTATAGTGTAAAAAAGTCAAATTATCAGGGTAAGAGTTAAATTGATTAAATAAGGGTTAAAAAAAATGATAATAATCAAAAAATATTATAAGCTTGCCAAAAAAAATTATTTTATGGATAATTTCGATAAAAATAACATTATTATCTATTTTCAGTCATTTATAATAAATTATTTTTTGAAAATGACATAGATATTATAAAATTCAAAGAATGTGACAAAATGTAACAATCTGATTACTTATATGTATAATAATTTTAATATGGGGATAACTAGGATCTATGTTGGATAATAAAGATTATATGGAAATATAATATAACTTATTACATCATAGTAATTAATTTATATAATTTATATATTAAATAGTTACCATAAATAATGACACAATTTTGAAGAAGTTATTATTTTATTAAAAGAAATATCAATTAAATAATTTTAAAAATATTATAAAATATATAAATTAACTTAATTAAGGTGATACACTAATTTTAAAGGTTAATATGACATTAATAGAGTTCATTAAATTTAATTTTTATACTTTTTCTTTCTGTTTGGATTTTATTTAAAGACAATGTAATTAATAGTGTCAAAATTGACACTGTTTGTATTTTATAAAAAATAATAATTTATTAAAATATTTTTCAAACATAAAAAATCAAATATCAAAAAACTCATAAATATGAGGACTAAAATTTAATAATTATTCCATTTATGGTCAATTTAAACTGTGATATTAAATATGTATAACCATTTAATATTTAGAATATTATTACCACAGATAACATTAAATAGAAGAATTATGTACAAATAAACATGATAAGGTTAACAATACAATAAAACAATGTATAAATTTATTGGTTGAAATTATTTCTAACCATAATCATATTATCATATTTATAACACTCTTTGGATCTATTTTGACTCTCAAATAAAATTATAAAAAAATTAATAGTTTTTTAGATTCCAAAATTTTTCATCCCCTCTCTTATAAAAGGGAACTTCACCTTCACTTTAAAGAAAAAGTCTGATTCCCTTTATCTTAGCCAAAACCTTCCCATTTATCCTCCCTACATTCCTAAATTCATCATAGAGGTTATACATTGGGTATAAATCAATCCTAAATAGTCATTTTGTTCTAATTAAAAGTCATACTTGAAGAAGTGTTAATTGTTTTACAAATTCAATTCCATTTCTTTTCTTCTTATACTTATATTTCCTAATATTTTTCAATAATAAAGTATTAAATATAGTATATACTATATACTTAAATGTTTTCATGGTTATGGGACAATCATATTCCACCTTTTTCCACTCATATGGAAAATAATATGACCATGCCTACGTACGTACAACTTTCCATCTCAGTGATGTGGGGTAAATTATTTCCCACTTATAATTTATTTATATGGGTATAATGAATAATATATAGGATTTAAATAATATATATAACCTGATATTTTTTATTTATAATTCATATTTTATCCAATTCCTTACCCTTTTCCATTACAAAATGATATCATCGATCGTGCGTATGTATGGCCTATCATTTCCACGACATTATGAAATTTATTTTCCAAATTAACCATTCAAGAATAATTATAAAAATATATATATATAATTAATAATTATAAAATATATGTAATAATAATTCTATAGTAATTTTATTTATATATGTCATTTAATTTTTTCCGTTCAATACAATATGAAAACATAAACAATATTGTCATGACCCGTCCTCATGACCCCCTGCCATGACTACCCCAAGCCCTCCTCCCATAGGCCAGGGGCTGGAGAGTAGCACCAAGGCGTAAATCCCATCAAAAAGGGGTAGGCATTGCCTTTATAATGTAAACAAACACCACAGAGTAAGCAAGAAAGAAGTAAACATAAGTTAAACTGGGTACAATAGTAGTGCGGAAAAGTAAGTGGGACATGATACAAACCAAAACTGAAAGTAAAGTACAACTAGAAGGAAACTACAACAACTGAAAGTAAAGCAGCAACGTCGAGTCATCCACGGGATGTCCCACCGGAAGGGTGGGTACAGATAGCCTCCTCAGCTCCTAGGGTCCAACTGTCCACTCCATGTACGTCCCGCCCAGTGGTCCACCTCCAGGTACCGACTTGATCCACAATCCTCAAACACGATCAACGATGTCCGTCGTCTGAATCCAATACAATGTAGTGCGAGCATTTCCCATGCAGGGGTGAGTATACGCTACTCATTAGGGACCCAGAGACCCCCAAAGGTCTCCCCGAATCCACAAAGGATACTACACAAAGGAAAGATACAATCATGAAGAAACATCCAACACTAAATTGGTATATGACCTTACATATACCTAATTCATCAATTCCAGCTCGGCTCAAACGTCTGATCCCATGTTCATTCATGTCCACACGGGAAGTACAACCCAATCCACATAGGAAAGAAAGTCAATCATATCAAAGATAATGATTGAAAGTAAAGACTCAACTAAAACAGGTATAATTCTTCGTAAGGTGATATAGATGATCATATGTAACCACTAATTCATATAAGCTGGGAACCATGTAGGATACTAAACCAGCTAAGCTTCCAGACCCACATATGATACAAGTACTGAAGTTGTCACCGCCGAACCCACGTAGGATTCCAATATGGTTCTCATCATCGTCGAACCCATAGAGGATTCTAGTAAGAAAGTCTTCACCGTCGAACCCATAGATGGTGAGGAACTCCTCCTCTATCGAGTACAGTGGGCCTGTCGCTACAACCAAGCGCTTCCCACTAAGCTTGGACCGTTGTAGTACTCCACCTGTAGAGTACTGTGGGCCTACTGCTACAACCAAGCACTTGCCACCATGGGTCTATCGTTACAACCAAGCGCTCTCCCTCATAGCCTACAAAGGTACTCCTTCTGTTGAGTACCATGGTCTTCTACTAAAAACAAGAACTCCTCCGCCAGGGGTCTACCGCTACATCCAAGCGCTCCCCACTGGGATACCTAAACACTCCGATTCGATCGATCAGCAGTTGTCAATTCTCAGCCAGCTCTAGGGTTTCCGCACACAGCACGCTCATCCCGGGAGGGTCCGCTCCACGAGCTAAGAGGTCGATACATCAACTTTCACGAAGAAAATAATTGATGTATCACAAAGCCTCACAAAGAAGTATCTCAAAGGACAGCCTCGTCATAGGGGTCTCAACGCAACATACGGCGCGTCAATCGGACGCCCGGTCAGTGAGTTATTAGCCTTTTCGTCCCAGGGGTCTGGTTGGTTTTGTGTACGAACCAACCCGACTATATCTCAAATGTACCCCGAAACCACATAGGGAATACTAATAGGTACTGTTTTTCAACATGATCACCAACTCCACTGACGGTTCGTCAAACGGACGTCCGGTCTGAAATTTATCGGATTTTCCGTTCAGGGGCCTAGTTGGATTTCGGTTACAATCCAAACCAGCCGTAGTCCAACTGCATCCAAACCTAAAGAGGAGTAAGCCAAAAGGTCCATCTCACTAAGAGGAAACCAAAATAGTCGATGACATGTCAATCGGACGTCTAGAGCTCATGTTTTATGTGTTCCCGCTCCGAGGGCCCGGTTGGTTTCGGGTTCGAACCAACCCGGCCATACCCAAAGTTCTCTGAAACATTGAGTCTAATATTCTGAAACGACCATTTCTATCCATGTATCACATCGCAACTGACTGTGTGTCGATCGGAGGTCTATAGCCCATGATACGGGAATTTGAACGGAACTGTCCGAAAATAAGGGGTTTTGGGCCCGGACCGACCCGGCCCAAGACCCCCTAGGTCGGTCTGAACCGGTTCGACCCGAACCGGGTCTAGCTCAATCCAATTATGGAGTGGCCCGGCCTAGCCAGCATGGCCCGGCATGGCCTGGGCATCCTGGCCCTGCCTGGGGTGGGCGCGACCCATGTGTGGCTAGCTCGGCGCTGGCCGAGCCGAGCGGAATGGGGGGGCGGGGCTACCCTCTGATTGAAACCACGACCCCACGTGTGGGCCGATCCTTTGCCAGCCGAGGGTTACGACCCCCGGTCATCCATCCGAAATGCCCGGCCCGGCCCGACCGGCTGGTTCTTCCGCCACAGGACCCCGTGGTCCCACCCCTCCGAGGTGCCGGCGGCCGGCGGTTCCGGCCGCCCCGCCTCATACTGCCGTGGCTTTGAGCTGCGGCCTTGTCCGACTGGTGCGGCGCGACAGGGCCACGCCTCTCTTTCGTAGCCCATGCTCCAGCCGAATCCTCTTCATGGTTCTCTAGCGCGGCACGACGGCATCACGGCTTTGTTCGGCCTCAACGACGCGGCGCAACAGTGCCGTGCTTCTTCGCCCGTTCCTCTTGCTTCCACGCGGTGCCGTTGCACCACGCTGCCTTTGCTCGTGCCGCAACAAGTATAATGTCAAAGGGGGAGGAGCGTCAGCCATGTTTGTGCGGTCCATCCTCCTCTCGTTATAATGATAACAAGCGGCACAAGAATAATAATTGATGAACGACAAAGAATGAAGGAACAAAAAAATTAACCCCTACCTCAAGGTGTTTTCGAACAAAGGTTTGTTGTGGGAAAAGGAAGTCATGGAAGACGGCGTCGCGGAAGGAGGTTCAGTAAGTATTATCGACGTCGCGGTACACGACGTCGCGGAGAAGAGGATCGTCGGCGTCGCAGAAGGAGGCTCCGTAAGTGTCAATGACGTCGTGGAGAAGAGCATCGTCAGCATCATGGTACATGGCCTCGCGTCGTTGATCTCCGAGGAATTAGCGTTCTTCATCATCCTTCATCGGAGGTCAGCGTTCTTCATCGGTGTATGTCCGTTCTTCACGTTCTTCAAGGAGGAAGACGAAGTTCTTCGTGGAACTCTCCCTCTTAACAAAACGAAGCAACCCTTAATGAAATAAGACATTTTCTTATTTAATTAACACACAGAAGACAACATTCCATATGAAATTCAAAATAATTCATTCAATTAATTGAATTAATTTGAGAGTCTTAACATCCCAATTAATGTGAGAGTTGACTTGGAATTTAATAAGGGGCTGCGGTTGTGTTACAAAATAATGGGGGTTTATGGAAGTTGAGTAGGTGTGACTCGTGTGGGGCCGAACTCACTAATATCCTATCATGAGGGGGGTAGGATATAGCGGGTCCCACCTCAACTTCAATATGTCGGTTTAAAATACTTAGAATATAAAATAAAAATTGTTGCACAAATTTTATTTTATTCATTAGTTAACCCATTCATAAAAAACAACACCAGGGCAAACACAAATCCAGAAAAGGTGTTCCTACAAAATTACCGGCACTGTGATTTCATTGGTGCCCTCAGATTTCGATTCTGAGGACTGGTTCAAAAGTTAGGAAAACCCGCTCGTTTGTTCACTGAACGTACCCGAGCTAGGCTTCAGAATTTGATTCCGGGCACAATGGGCCTCGGAATCAGGTGCCGTCAGAAACTGTGTTCTTGTAAAATCCCAAAGAAAATTAAGAAAAAAAATTACCTTGAATTTTACGGGTCTTTACATTAGTCCCACCTCAGGGCTTTACATCCCCGTAATATTATAACACAAACTAGGGTAACAAAAGTGGTACTGAGCACACAAATGAGCCTCCTGCTCCCCTGTGATCTCCTGGAGTTTCCCCTGCTGCCATCTGATGCGCTCTAGAGGAATCGACGGCCCACGTAGGACCCGCTCCTGTCGATCCTCGATCTCCACCGAAACCTCCACAAAAGTCACCCCATCGTCAAAGATATGAGACGGGTCACACACGTATCTCCTTAGCTGAGAGATGTGGAAGTCGTCGTTCACCTGGTGCAACTTAGGTGGATGGGTCAAGAGGTAAACTACCACGCCTACCCTGTTGAGGACCTAGAAGTGTCCATTGAAGAATGGAGATAACTTGTCTCCTCAGCCAAAACACTATAATCCAAGTCGTGGTGAGACCCATAGTTAAATATGGTCTCCATCCTCGAAACCTAGTGGTCTCTGCCTCCTGTCAGCAGAAGACTTTTTTCGGCTCTGAGCTATCCTCACCCACTCCTAGATGACTTGTACCTTCTCTGGTCCTACAAGAGCTGCTATGATTTCACCTCACCTAGAAGAGAAATCTGGTCTCATCGCTAGGATGAACCACATTCTTTGCCGAATATAGTCAGTCCTGACATGGATGATACTAATCCATATCAAGGATGGCATCGTAAGTCCTCGACGCTACTACCAAGAGATCCAACTGTTACTCTTGCCTCCAAGGGTTGAGTCAAACTATCGACATCAGTGTGTGGTCACTATGTCTTCTCCAGTAGATTTCTGAGAAGTGATGGTCAAGTCAACGATTTTTAAACTGTAAGCACTTAGAAACAACATAAAGAGAGGACATGAAAGTACATTCCACAAAGAAGTTGTCTTTTATTACTGCAGCTCACATTACAAAGACACATACCACCACAATATCAACAAAAAGAGAGCTAGAAGCACAAAAAACAAAGCCACTATGCCCGGAACTAGTATTTCTCTTTTCTGTCAGCTTCCAGAGCTCCATAGTCAAAAGCCTCATCTACCTGAAGCTGAGCTCTCCCATGTCCACCTGTTCTTTGTGGTCAGGGTGGGCCTCCTAGTGGTGGTGGTGGAAACATCTTGAAGTGTCATCCACCTCTAGCTGCATGACCATCTCCCCTTCCTCGATCTCCTTCTCCTTGCCATCCGCCCTGATCGAACCTCTGCCTCTGCCTGGGAGGTCCTTCATTTATCCCCTGGTCATCTGTATGGCGGGTCAGATAGTCACATTCCATGTGACAAACCCCGCCGTCGGAGTAACATTGTCCGCTCCTGGTAAGACGTTCTCCACCTTGGGTGCCTCGCACACACGATCCTGTGTCATGCGGTCGATCACCTATAGGTCTGGTCCTCTAGGACCTCTACATCATCTGTCTACTGCCCGCTACAGAAGACTCTGCCGAATGCTAGCTAGTGGTGGGTCCTACTGCTGGAGACTGCTCAGCAAGGAAACTCTCCACTAAGAGTGCTCACTCCAACACCCTTGTCTGCGTCAGGATGCTGTGAGAAAAAAATGAAGCTCTAATCTCTCGCTTGATCCCCTGATTGAAGGTTCATGCCCTGAAGAACGGGTCCTGCACCATATCTGTAGAGTAACGCGAGAGATCGGTGAACCTCGTTGAATACTTCACTACTGTCATGCTTCCTTTTTGTAGCTGTAGTTGATCCTGAATGCGCACCGCTCGAAGGGTGGCTGGTACAAACTCTACCTGGAACAGGATCTCGATGTCTTCCCAGAGAAGGGATTCCTCTTTGTGCACCTGGAGCATCAAGCTCCACCATCTCCCTAATGCCGCGTGCAGGAGGCTCGCTGCAAGGATCACCATGAGGTCAGTTGGGGTCCCTACAAACCTGAAAACTCGAACGACAGCCTCCATCCAATCCTCGTCTACCTGAGGGTCTATCTCCCCGCAAAACCTGGGCGGTCTCTAACACTGAAACTCATGCAGTGCACTAAGGTGACGTGCACTATCAGCGGCTGGGGCTGGTGGAATTGGTTGCTCGGTGGGTATTGGTACCACTGGTATCTCCGCGGAAAAAGGGTCCTACACCGAGGCCTCGTCGCTCGGTGGGCTATCGGCTCACACAAAGCTTGAAACCCTAGCTGGCTGCCGTCGGGGGTCATCCAGAAAGAATCATGTGCACCCAGGTCAAAATAGTATACCTGGTGTGCTGACACAAAGTAATCACAAAGAAAACTTTTGAAACACACATGCAATAAATGTTTTCGTGCACTGAGCCAAAAATCATAAGTCAGAGTCCTGGTGTACGGATACGTCGGCCGCCACACCAACACTAGACTCCTTGAACTGATAACCACACTCAATACCCTTAACACCATTACTTCAAAAAGAAGAAAGATCAGAGTCCTGACTTCTATGGTAGAACCAAACTCCTCTGATACCAATTTGCCATGACCCGTCCTCAGGACCCGTGCCGTGACTACCCCAAGCCCGCCTCCCATAGGCCAGGGGCTGGCGAATAGCACCAAGGCGTAAATCCAGAAAAAGGGGAAGGCATTTCCTTTATAATGTTAACAACCACCATAGAGTAAGCAAGATGAAGTAAACACTAAGTAAAACTGGGTACAATAGTAGTGCAGAAAATGTTAGTTGGCCAGAATACAAACCCAAACTAAAAGTAAAGTACAACTAGAAGGAAAATAGGGCAACTGAAAGTTAAGCAGCAACGTCGAGCCGTCCACTGTAAGTCCCACCTGAAGGGTGGGTAAAGATATCCTCCTCAGCTCCTCTGGTCCAGCCATCCACTCCGTGTACGTCCCACCTAGTGGTCCACCTCCAGGTACCAAATTGCTCCACAAGCCTCAACCACGATCAGCGTTGTCTGACGTCTGCATCCAACACAACGTAGTGCGGGAATATACCATGAACGGGTGAGTATACTCTACTATGTAGGGACCCCGAGACCCCCGAAGGTCTCCCAGAATCAACAATGGATAATCCACAAAGGAAAGATACAATTACGAAGTAACATCCAACACTACTTAGGTATATGACCATACATATACCTAAGTCATCAATTGCAGTTCGGCTCCAACATCCGAGCCCATGTTCAATCACGTCCACAAGGTAAGTACAACCCAATACACATAGGAAAACAGGTCAATCATATCGAAGATAATGATTGAATGTCAAGACTCTGCTCAAACTGGTATACTACTTCGTAATGTGACAGTGATGATCAGATGTAACCACTGATTCATCTAAGCTGGGACCCACGTAGGATACTAAACCAGCTAATCTGCCGGACCCACGTAGGATACAAGTACTGAAGTCGTCACCGCCAAACCCATGTAGGATTCCAATATAGTTGTCATCGTCGTCGATCCCACAGAGGATTCTAGTACGAAAGTCTTCACCGTTGAACCCATAGTTGCTGGGGAACTTCTCCTCTATTGAGTACAGTGGGTCTGCCGCTACAACCAAGTGCTTCCCACTAACCTTGGACTACTGTAGTACTCCACCTGTGGAGTACTATGGGCCTGCTACTACAACCAAGCGCTTCCCACCAGGGGTCTGCCTCTACAACCAAGCGCTCCCCCTCATAGCCTACAGAGGTACTCCTTCTGTTGAGTACCGCGGTTCGTCCGCTACAACGAAGCACTCCTCCGCCGTGGTTCTGCTGCTACAACCAAGCGCTCCCCACTGGGATACCAAAACAATCCGATTCAATCGATCAGCAGTCGTCAAGTCTTATCCAGCTCTAGGGTTTCCGCACACAGCACGCTCGTCCTGGGAGGGTCCGCTACACAATCCAAGAGGTCGATACCTCAACTGTCACGTAGACCAGAGTTGATGTTTCACAAAGCCTCACAAAGAAGTATCTCAATGGAACGCCTCGTCATAGGGGTCTCAACACAACAGATGGCGCGTCAATCGGATGCCCGATCTGTGAGTTATTAGACTTTTCATCTCAGGGGCCCGGTTGGTTTCGTGTATGAACCAACCCAGCCGTATCTAAAATGTACCCCGATCCCACATAGTGCATACTCATAGGGGCCATTTCTCAACGTTATCACCAACTCCACTGACATTTCGTCAAACGGACGTCCGGTCTGAGGGTCATCGGCGTTTCTGTTCCAGGCGCCCGGTTGGATTTCGGGTACAATCCAACCCGGCCATACTCCTATTGCACCCAAACATCGAGCGGAGTAAGCCAAATGGTCAGTCTCACTAAGAGAAAACCAACAAGTCGACGACACTTCAATCGGACATCCAGAGCTCTAGTTTTAAGCATTTTCGCTCTAAGGTCCCGGTTGGTTTTGTGTTAGAACCAAACCGTTCATACCCAAAGTTCTCTGAAACCTTGAGAGTAATATAATAAAATGACCTTCTCGATCCAAGGATCGCATCGCAACTGACATTGCATCGATCGGAGATCCATATCCCAAAATACGGGCGTTTGAATCGAACTATCCGAAAATAGGGGGTGTGGGGCCCGGACGGACCCGGCCCAAGACCCCCTGAGTCGGCCCAAACCAGGTCGACCCGAACCGGGTCCGGGTCCGGCCCATTAGGGCGCGTCCTGGCCTAGTGGGCATCGGTGCAACCCGTGTGTGGCCAGCTCGGCGCTGGTCGAGGCGAGCAGAACGGGGGGCGGGGACGCTGCCCCCCTGATTGAAACCATGACCCAACGTGGGGGCCGCTCCTTTTCCAGTCGGGGGTTACAACCCCCAGTCATCCTTCCGAAATGGCCGGCCCGGCCTGGCCGGCCGGTGCTGCCACCGCGGGACCCCAAGGTCCCGCCGCTCCGAGGTGCTGGCGGCTGGCAATTCCGGCTTTCCTGCCTTGCACTGCCACGGTTTTGAGCCGCGGGCATGTCCGACCGGCGGGGCGCGATGGTGTCGCGCCCCTCCTCCGTGGCCCCGCTCCGGCCGTAACCTCTTCATGGTTCTCCATCATGTCGCGACGACACCATGGATTTGTTCGGCCTCAATGACGCGGCGCGATGGCGCCGCGCTTCTTCGCCTCTTCCTCTTGCTTTCGCGTGGTTCCGCTACACCGCGCTTCCTTTGCTCATGCCGCAAGTACAACGTCAACGGCGGAGGAGGGTCAGCCATGTTTGTGCGGTCCGACCTCCTCCCATTATAATGATAACAGGCGGCGCAAGAATTATTATCAATGAATGAAAAATAATTCACGAACAAAAAAAATAACCCCTACCTCAAGGTGTTGTCAAATGAAGGTTCGTTGCGGGAAAAGGAAGTCACGGAATACGGCGTCGCGGAAGGAGTCTCCATAAGCGTCGTCGACGTCACGGTACACAGAATCGTGGAGAAGAGAATCGTTGGCATCGCAGAAGGAGGATCCGCAATCATCGTCAACGTAGTGGTACATGGCGTCGCAGAGAAGAGGATCGTCGGTGTCGCGGTACATGGCATCGCATCGTCCATCTCCGAAGAATTAGCATTCTTCGTCGTCCTACGTCGGAGGCCAGTGTTCTTCATCGGTGTCGGTGTGTTCTTCGCGTTCTTCAAGAGGATGATGAAGTTCTTTGTGGAACTCTCCCCCTCAACACAATGAAGCAACCCCTAATGAAATAAGACTTTGTCTTATTTAATTAACACACACAAGCCCACATTCCATTTGAAATTCAAAAGAATTCATTCAATTAATTGAATTAATTGAAGAGTCTTGACAATCCAATTAATGTGAGAGTTGACTTGGCATTTAAAAAGGGGGTGCAGGTGTGTTACAAAATAATGGGGGTTTGCGGAAGATGAATAGGTGGGGCTCATGTGGGGCCCCCTCACTAATATATTATCAAGAGGGGGTTAGGATATAGTGGGTCCCACCTAAACATCCATATGTAGGTTTAAACTACTTAGAACATAAAATAAAAATTGTTGCATAACTTTTATTTTATTCATTAGTTAACCCATTTGTAAATAACCACACTCGAGCAAACACAACTCCAGAAAAGGTGTTCCTAAGAAATTACTAGCACTGTGGTTTTATAGGCTCCCTCAGATTTCGATTACGAGCACCGGTTCAAAAGTTAGGAAAACCCACTTGTTCATTCACAGAACGTACCCAAGCTAAACATCGGAAATTGATTCCGGGCACACCGGTCCTCGGAATCAGGTGCCGTCAAAAACTACGTTCTTGTAAAATCCCAAAAAAAATAAGAAAAAAATTTCCCTTGAATTTTACTGGTCTTTACAAAAGTCAATTTGTATGTATGAACTTCCCTCTCCATGAATGGTGTATTCCATAACATATAAATATCTATTATATCTATTTATATACTGAATATATGTTATATATAAATCATTTTTATGTTATTGAAAAATTTAATCACTATTTATGTAATTAAATCATGAATAATAAGTAAAAACATATATGGTAAATAAAGTAATTATTACCTGAAATGTTGCTTTGACATGGAAATTGTTAACAAATGGGTACTACAATGTCATAAATTAATCATTTATGATATAATAAATATTATTACGATTTTAGTAACAGTTAATAATATGTTTTAAACCACAATACATGAGTTTCAGACATGTATGAAGGGAATCAGACCTGTGATAAGGGTTAATTTCACAGTCTCATTATTATCCACGATTGTTTATACATAAGTATTTACAGGTAAATATATAGAATCAATGTCCATAATTGTTAAAAATATTTTTGAATGATATTTTTCTATGGTTTTATGTAAGGTAACCTTTAACTAAAACATCATTTTAAATATTTTAATTATTTATTATTTTAAATCATTCTCATTATTGTTCATGTTTTAAAAATTGTTTAAAGGGTTTATTTGTAACGAAATGAATGTTTTAAAATGTTAATTCATTTAAATTGTATGAAAGTTTTATGAGAAATATTTGATTAAAAATTATCATTATAAAAATATTTTATAACTTCATAGATTTTGAATAAATGATTTTAATGAAAAATAGATATTTCTCTCAAGAATTTTTAAGGATTTTATTAAAAAAAATTAGCTATTTCAACAACCTTTTTTGGATTTTATTTTTAATTCAGGTTTTTTCTAGTGATAAAATCTACCACATTGTATTGAATGGTTTATGATATATATGAATGTCTATGTGCTATTTTGATATCATTCTTGGTTTATGGTAAAATTATTAACATTTCATATGCTAGTTTTAGTACAATTTTTTTATATTTATTATGTTTTACTCCTTTTATAAGAGGAATGCATTGGGCTTAGTATGTGACAGGCATGGACCACTATATCCACTCGATGTGATGGTATTTGTTATGAGACAAACTAGTTTATATTTTTACTCGTTAATGTATGGTCTTGGCATGAGGCCTTAATGATTTGGTTATAATGTTCAACATTATGCATTCCCTCATTATGAGATTAGTTATTGTTATTACATGTTAATATTCATCTACTGTAATATCCATGTGAATGTTTAAATTTTATCATTTGATTTATTCTAACTATTCTATGCTCAAAATTCCGTACAAAAGGATTGTGTTTTAGTTTTATACCACGTATTAAAAGTTTATTCTTATTTATAATAGCTTCCCCTATATTGTATACTCTTAATGAGTGTATGATATCACCTATTTATTATGTTTTAATTTCATAGGTTTCCAAGATGTGTATTATGATTGATATATACGGATAATATAAAATAAGTATAGTGTTATAAAAGGATAATCAATGTTTAATTTTATTTTTTAAATTTAAATGAATGGTTCATATATGTAATATATTTTCCAAGACTACAAAACTGATCAATCATTCAGGATTTGATTCCTTGTAATCCTTTTAATGTATTAAAATAATGCACTAGCTCTAGTCATCTGGAGTCAGGCCATTAAATTTTGTATCAATGGGTGTTTTGCGGATTCCTTGGAAACTAGATTTGGAAATCAAATATTTGAAGCCATAAACCTTTGAATGACATTGAGGATAAGTCTATGTATAATATATCATCTATTAGATTTGGTAATGGAAAACAAATATTATTCCAATGGACTTATAGATTTTGAATAATATGGAATCATTTAGAGATCCAGTAAATGATTCTTCATAAATATATAATTATGTTTAGTGTTTCTTAAATTGTGATTTAGGTTTTCTTCAAAGGCTTGAATCATTAAGGTTATACAAGTAATAGTTATACTATAGACAATGATGATACTACAAATTAAAAATGAGAGGGATGAGGTATTAAGGGATACATTTTTGTAGTGTAGTTAATGATTTATTAGTGGAGACTAAATATTAATGTTATTTTGTGTTTTTATTCAAGAATAATAACATCAATCGTTCTATGGTTTTAAGATTCATGAGATATATAATGATTTTACTATAATAATTATTTTTTATGTATTTTGAAGCATATGAGTTTTTATTAAGGATTTAATGGTTACCAAGAAGTTATTATGTGACAATTAGAGCTAAAATATTATTTTGGGGAATCTGAGGTCAAGATTGATTTTTGGAAATTTAGAGTCCATTTTGGATAGTTAATTTGGATGGATAAATTTTATGCTAGACTGAAGGATGGAATATAGTAAGTGGATCATTGGATATTATTGTCTGAGGTTAATGTATGATTAATTGGTTAATTTGGGATAACCTTCTTGGTTTTAGTAATTATTTAGAGGATGCAGTAAATATATTCCTGTCATACGATTTATAAAAAGTGATTCAGTCGTGAAAAAAAAATTTTCACCATTCGATTCCAAGAGTATGGGATGAAGTGAAAATAGTTCGAAGAATAACCAAATTATAATATTATGCTTATGAAATAGAATGAAATCATTTATGTTCATATATGAATATTAAATTAATTATTCAACTCTAGGTAAATGATCTTTAACCCAAAAATATTATCCTAGAAATTTTTCTGATGTATCAAATTTTCCATTAGATCATGAAATATCTGGATCATTGTGATTGTTTAAATTCTCCTAGTCATGTTATATATCACTATCCTTCATAACATGATGGTTATATTTTCCTTTCAAGTCCATATTTTCCTACATAGAACCCGTTTAAGTGTTAACTTAGGTAACATTCTTACATTCCTTTCTTCTTTTTAAATGAGACAAATTATTGACCCTTGTTTCAAATTGGGATTTCAATAAAGGAATATTTAATATTCATACCCTAGTTACCAATCCCGAAATAAAAAATTTATAGCACAAAAATTGTTGAATGATTAGAGAATGTAACACACAAATATTTCAGGGTACATTTTTTTGTAAATAAATTCAATAGGTTATGTTGTACATAACACCAAGTTTGAGCACACTATGGTCTATCAAACTAGTCGTTTAAAAAAGAGTATATAAAAATAGAATTATCCACATAATAGAATTTATAAATTTAATTTTTCTAAATATACTTCTTTATTTATTTTATAATATCAAAATTTTCATAGGGTGACATTTTGGTATTTTTATGAATGTTTTCAATTTTGATGGATAGTGAACAGTACTACATTGTTGTTATTAACTGAATTTTTCATTAAAAATTATTTTCAGTTAAATTTAATTTAAAGTCAAAGAAGGTAAATAATAAAAATATTAATCTATTTTAGGTCATTTGAATCATTTTAATAATAGAATAAGAAAAAAATTGTGCATGTCTCTTTTACCTGCCTTTTTGCCACATTGTTGGGATTAACATTAAACATTATTTTATAGATTCTATGATTTGAATTTAAAAAAACATTAATTATTTGTTACAATTAGTATGAAATATTTATTCCAATAGGAAAAACATAATTTTTTGGTGAATTGTAACTTTCCCTTAATTTTTATTTATTTACCATAGTTAAGGGTAAATTTGATATTTAAAGGTAAAAATAATATTATAATATCTGAACATTACCCTAAATATTATCTTAATTTCATTCGATAAGAGTTTTATTACCGAAAGAATCCTTGGTTCTATTTTTGGACCACTTTAAGCCACTTGGATTACATTAGCATAATTATAATATTATATTTAATGAAAATCTAATTTTGTTTTACTTTTGTTTCTAACAAGTAAAATATTCTTAATATGAGGTTATACTAGTGATATGGTCGACTATAAATAATCATTATAAACCTAAAATTTACATCTATAATATTTTAATTTATTTATAATTTTATAAATTAATTAATTTATTTAAATGATGACACACTGATTGATTTATTAAAGGATGAATCAAATAAATAATATAAATAATATTAAAATAATTATAATTTGAAATATTTTATGCCATACAGAAATTTTTTAGATTAAATTTACATGTTAGTGATGATTTAATATCATTTATTCAAGTAATCATGTTTTTTAGATTTCATAAAAGGCCAAATAATAAATGGTGGAAAAATTGACATAAATTAGATTTTAAAATAAATAATATTTTATTAAATTTTATAAAATTAATTAAAATCTATATTTTTGGAAAAATTACTATAATAACGTCAAATATATAATATATAATCCAATTTGATTTATTTTGGAATTTTATTATAACGATATTAACATTATAGTTTAAAAATAAAAGTTGTTATGTTAAGGTTAAATTGTTTAAATAAGGGTTAAAAATGATAATCATTAAAAAATAATAAAAACATTTCTAAAAATTTATTTTATGGATCATATTTTAGACTAATTACATTTAGATATCTTTTAAATTATATATTGGACATTTTTCCTTGAAAATTTCATATATATTATAAAAATCATTATTAGTACAAAATGCCACACTCGGATTTCTTATAAGTATAATAATTTTCATACGGGGATAAAAAGGAGATAAATTCAATCATAAATATTATTTTCAGATATAATAGAATTTATTACATTATAGTAATTTATTTATCATTTTTAGAGATTATATAACTACCAAAAATAAATACACAACAGTGAAGAAGTAATTATTCTATTAATAGAAATATAAATTAAATGATTTTAAAAATTTTAAAAGAAATATAATTTCAATTAATTGAGGTGTTAAACAAATTTTTTTGGTTACTATGACACTTTAGACGGGTGTTAAATGGGTTTTTAAATATGTTTTTTATTTTTCGATTTTATTTAAATTCAATGTAATGAATAGTGTAAAAATTGACACAATTGATATTTTATAAAAACATAAATTTTTAAATTAATAAAATACCATAACAATATCTAAAAACTAAAAATTTATAATTATATTGTCTAAAATTTCATAAATTTTCCATTTATAGACAATTTTCATCAAATATGTAAATATTTATAACGATTTAAAATTTATAATATTATTACCATAATTAAAATTAAATAGATTAATTAAGGATAAATCAAAAGGATAAGGTTTAAAATAAACTCAAAACATGTATAAATTTATTTTTTGAGATTATTTTGACCCATGATATTTTCATCCTATTAATTACTCAATTTTGAGCTATTTGAAATCAAAAAACAATTTATAATAAATTAATAGTTTTGGAGTTTCCTAAAATGACCATCCCCTCTCTTTTAAAAGGGAAACTATGCAAGTATATATAATTACCTTTATCATGGAAAAAAATGCCCATTTATCTTACCAACTCCCCTCACATAATCTTATACTACATAAATTCGGCAGAAATCCAACCTAAAGAGTCCATTTGTTCAAATAAAAAGTTATACACAAAGAATAGGTAATTGTTTTACAAATTCAATTGAATTTATTTTCTTCTTATAATTAATTTTAATAAGTTGTTTCAATACTAATATCATAAATCAATTATCTACTAAATAAATAGATGTTTTATTGTTATGGGACAATCATATAATTCATTTTATCCAACGAACAAAAAAAAATCACTAAGCATGTGTGTGTAAGACGTATTGTCCCCAAGTCATGCTGTAAACTATCTTTCATCTATAATTTTTTCATATGGATATAATGATGAATATAAATTATATAAATATTAAATATTACATGATATTTTTTTATAATTCATATTCCATCAAATCCATTACCCTTTACCATTACAAAATGATATTGTTGCCTATGCATATGTACGAACTACCATCTCCCTGACACAATGAGATTCATTATCTATGTTCACCATTCAATAATGATTATAAAAATATATATAATGTATGAGTAATAAATAAATGACATAAAAATTCTAATTCAAATATATATATGTCATTTAATTTCTTTGATTCAATGTGACAACAAAACAAAAACATCATTCATTCTTACGTAGGGCCTACCATCTCCAAGAATGGTGTCTTCCATTACTCATATCTATCTATTATATATATTCATATAATGAATATTTATTATATATGAATTAAATTTTATGTTATATATGTAATTAAATAATGATCTAAGTAATACAATCAAGAATAACATGTCAAAACATGTACGATAAACAAAGTGAGTACTACCCGAAATATTGATTTAACTTGGAATATGCTAATAAAAGGGTAATGTAATTCATAAATGAGTCATATATGATATCATAAATATTATTATGACCATATTAGAAGTGAATAATATATTAAGGACCACTATAAAAGAGTTTCAGACATGTTTGGAGGGAATCAGACATACGGTATGGGTTAATTTTACAATATCATTATTATCTAAGAATTTTTATACATAAGTATTTCCTATGAAATATTTATAATCCATTCCCATTTTTCAAAAAAAATATTTTCAAAAGATATTTTTTAGGTTTTCATGTATGGGAATCTTGAATTAAAACATTATTTTATATTTTTTAATGATTTATTCATGTTAATGTTTTTCATTAATGTATATGTTCTCAAAATGGATTTATGGATTTATTTATATGGACATGAATGTTTTAAAATGTTAATTGATTTAAAATATTTCAAATTGGTATAATAAACATTGATTCAAAAATATATTTTTATTTTTATTTTATATGTGTACAGATTTTGAATAAATTATTTTAATGAAAAAAGGATATTAGTCTCAAGATATTTTAATGATTTTATTAATTTATTTTCATCTATTAAAAATCTATTTGTTGGATTTTATGTTTAATTGATTTTTTCTTCAAATAATAAAATCAACCACATTTTATTGAATTATTTATCCTATTTTTGACATTGTACGTGTAATTTTGATACCATTCATGGGTTATGGTTAAAGTATTAACATTTTGTACGATATGTTGAAAGAGAATGTTTTTATTGGTTATGTTTTACCCCTTTCATTAGAGGAATGGATTTGACTTATTATGTGGTAGGCAGGTCCCATTATAGCCCCTCGATGCATCTATAGGTTTCATAAGACAAACTATTTTGGGTTTTTACCCATTAATGTATGGTCTGATCACAATCTTTGATGGTATGGTTAGGATGTATGAAATATTTTATTCCTTGCCTATGTGATTAGTTATTGATATTACATGTGATTATTCTACTAGAAGAATATCTATGTTAATTTTAAAATGGAATTTTTCAATTTTTTCATTCCCTATTATGGCCAAAAAAAAATTCGTATGTATTTTTTTTATTTTTATATACATCCTTAAAATTTTATGCTTATTTATAATAGGTTCTAATATATTCAATACACATACATAGAGTCTTAGATCCCCCCTTATTATGTTTTACTTTCACTATATTTCAATATGTGCATTATGATTGATATGAAGCATTAAGCTAAGAGAATTACATCATTTTAAAAGGATTAGCTGTGTTGAAATTTATGTTTGGAATTGAAATGAAAGGTTCATATATGTAATATATTTTCCAAGACTTATAAACTGATTGGTCATTCAAGATTTGATCCCTTGTAATCATGAAAATGAATTAAAATAATTCCCCATCACTAAACGTTTGGGGTAGAGGTGTTACATTGTAACGACCCGAATCTGAAGCCCCTCCACTGGTTCCCTGTACCCGGTTCGGCACATGACCTCAAGAACGTTTCTCCAAACACTAGAGGATTCCAACTAGCAGTGAGGGCCTTGGTGTGTCGGTGGGGAAACTATGCCATCATTCGGTAAAGTATACAAGGTAAGTAAGACAACAATCAAGAGTGAAAGAAATAACAACATACATAACAACTAAAAACAAACAACGGAAGCAATGAATACATATAGTAATGATGATAATGATGCACCAGGTACAAGTATCCAAGGAAAGCAGCAAACACAACAACGTTCTGAAATACAACTGAAACCAAGTGAAAATGAAATCAAAGAAATATCCTCAGCATCGCGAGCTATGACTCGGTCCCATGCTCCCCAGCTCTAGGGAATTCAAGAACCTAAATTAAAGGGTGATTTCCCTTATCTATACCTTCAGCAACATAGTCTTCTTGGGCCCAAAAACATGGCCCAAATATGGTGTGAGATACAATCCCATTAGGCAATCACCAAAATATTTGTGCCTAATAGTCAATGAATACATGGCAGTAAATAAACAAGAAGTAGTAAACAGGAAAGCACAAGCTGCTACAATCCACAGTTCTAACATATAAGGTACTCAGGTGAACAACCAGTATAAAAAGTAAACAGGAAACCCTCTAGGTATCTATCACAGCCTAACCCCTGTGGTTCAACCTACAAAGCACTAGCAACCCTCTGGGAGGAACACACAGTCTCACCCTTCTGGTTCAGCTAAAAAGTAGACTCTTTGGGGAAGGACTCACCGTCAATTCCCCATATAGTCTCATATCGTACTAAAGGCTCTCTGGGGAAGCACTCAATGTCTCATTCCCCTTGTGGCCCGCGTCGAGGATCTACAGACTCTCTGAGGAAGCACTCATCGTCAATTCCCCTTGTGGTCTCGCATCTTATTAAAAGACACTATGGAGAAGCCCTTACATCGATTATCCCTATGGTCTACTACACTAGGCACTCACAATCATGTGTGGAAAAGTAAACCACGCTCAGCGCGCATGTACATTGTCCAAGTAAACCTCAAGAACTACTTGGCTATCATTCTAAAGCTCAACATCAATCATAAAACAATAGTTCCACTATCCTACAACTAGGCATGGAAACTGGAAACACTAAACAACACAACAAGCATGGAAACGCTACCTGAGAACAAAATAAATTACTCTACTCACAAGCATAAACCTCTACTACAAATATCAAGCAAAGTAGGAAAACAGCTGGGGCAAAACAGGAAACCCACAATTCCCCACCCAAGTGAATTTGTGGAATTTTCACAAAATACTAATCAACTTTCTACGGAAAGGCAAAAACCACCTACCTTGATCCAAGGAGATCGATATACGTGAACCTCGATGATATATTCCCCATAGAATGACGAAGATCTGAGAAAATGCCCAAAACATTCATCCCACGAAAACATTGAAACTAGGAGGAATCAAGAAATTGGACTCAAGAAGAAGGAAGAAAATAATGTTGTGATTCCAACGCAACAAACCGTGCTCGAATCATAGAATGGATGGTGAGGCGGGAGTTAGTCGAATATTCGGTCGTACGGGTCGCTCTCGGATGAACCAGACCTAGAAGAAGGCAAGTATCATGATGAGGCGCGACCCCAGTCCGTTTAATGAAAAAAAGTATATGGTGTGTACATCTTGAGTACACAACATGTAATTCAGTTTTCCATACTCCGAATTAACCGGCCTCCACCCCACCCTTACACACCATGTGTGTGGCCCGGACACAGCCAGCACACGGCTTCGAGCAGAAAAGGGAGTACACGATGTGTACTCAGAAAGTACACAGCGTGTACTTAAAGAATTTCCAGAAAGTTCATTTTTCTCAAAAACTCCAGAAAAAGGAAAAACATACCTAAAACGAAGAACCAGTTTCTTACAATCTTCCCCCTTAAAGAAATTCGTCCCTTAATTTCCCTAACAAGGCGGAGAAGAATAAACCCTGAATAACTCTAGCCACTGAGATCGTACATCGGTCTCCCTCTCCCAGGTCTTGCCTTGTACTCGTCTGTGCGGCCATAGCACCCGTATCAGAGGGAAAGACCGCCCGAAGAGAACCTTCATACTACGATCTACAATCCGGATAGGATGCTCCTTTAACGACACATCTGCTTCAAGCTCAACTTCCTTAGTTTGAAATACATGAGACGGTTCTGAAAAGTAACGTCGGAGCTGAGAGACATGGAAGATGTTGTACATGGCCTGATACCGCTGAGGTAGCGGCAACCGATAGGCGACCGACCCAACTCTTCCAAAAACCTCAAATGGCATGACTTACCGCGGTGAAATATTACCCTATCTCTGAATTGTTTTGTGTCCCAACCTCGGTGAGAAATGTAGGAAAAACTGATCTCTGACCTCGAACTCCATAGGTCATCTCCGCTGATCAGCATATGACTTCTGTCGAGACTGCACTGTAGCCATCCTCTTCCAAATTAGCTCTATCTGCAATGAAGTCTCTTGAGCAGGATGAGGTCCCAACAAAGCTACCTCTCCTACCTCCAGTTAGCATAAGGGTGATCCACATGGCCTATTGTACAAATACTCTTATGGTGCCATCTGAATGGTCGCCTGGAAACTGTTTTTGTAAGCGAACTCCACCAGATGAATATGATTCTCCCAAGAACCACCAAAGTCAATGATGCAAGCCCGGAGCATATCCTTAAGCACCGGGATCGTGCGCTCAGACTGGCCATCAGTCTGGGGATGGTAAAATATACTCAAAAGTACCTTTGAACCCAAGGACTTCTGAAGTCCTAGCCAGAACCGAGAGGTAATGTGCGCATCTCTGTCTGAAACAATAGAGCGCAGAACTCCATGCAGATGAACGATCTCTCTGATGTAAAGTCATCCCGGATCATCGACACTGAATATAAATCCCCAGCCTTAAACCTTAATTAATCTTGAGTTATTACAAGATTTCACATTGAGGATCTTTTCGGGTTTATATTTTTAGAGAATTAGATCATAAAACTTGCATTACATTCCACATATAAACGAAGTGGTTACGGAAAGATAGTATTCTTCATTCCCATCAATGGAAACACATTTAAAATAAAACATGGATTATTTCTTGACACATCCTTGACTCTATCATCTTATCATGTACCTTTCCCTTGACCTGTGAAAAACATTTCAAAAACTTGGGATGAGCATAAAACTCAGTATGGGTTATAAAAAAAACATGGAAAGGAAACATGAGTTCATATATACATAATAATGAAATCATACTTTACCCATAAAACATAGGCACTTTAACATACCTCATAAAATCATGAATAAATCATAGAAATCATAAGACATAAAGGTAACTTGAGGCATTCATAACATTCTTACGTAGGGAGTAACCCTCTTGGATACGTTTGGAATACCCATCACAGTATATTCCCTAAAATCTCTTCGGAGAAACCTTAATGTTTCACTCCTTCGCGTTACCCAATGCATTGGAGAGCTATAATGGGCTCACCCGCCCTTAGTTTATCACGGAACCACCCGTCTTCATAATAATTCCCAAGAACCATAACATAATCATATCACATAAAACATGCATAAAGGAAACATAACATTTCCACATTTCAATCACGAGATATCAATACAACACATTGATATAATAAAAACATTATGAAAACCATTTTCAATACCAATGTAAAACATGGTATTTATTTTTCGTTTTTAAAAAAAAGTATGGCTTGTAGAGGAAGCCGAAACTCAAATAACGGTCATGACGGCGGAGAAGTCGTTGTCGCCGTATACGTACGACAAAAACATTCCCTTTTGTCGTTTAGTAAACGCTTCGTATAAAAAAGATTCATTTTTAATAAACGTAAAAGTCAAAGTGGTTTATACACCGTATAAAAGAAAGTTGTGTATAAAATAAAATATGCCTCAATGAAAGGAGATTGAGACGAAGTCCCATACCTCGTATCCGACTTGACCCGACCGTTCTTTAATCTCCTGAATAATAAACTTGAGTTAATCTCTACTTGCTTAAGAATCTTTTTCAAGTTCATTATTCCTTTTATACCATGTTATGAACATCTTGTAATCAGTTAAGTTAATAATGTTCATTTTGTCGGTATTTGGTTCTTAAGTAAAAAATAGACTTCTTACACTTACATGTTGTTAATTTGGTCATAGGTTCGTTATATCCAGAATGATATTAATGATTAGGATAACATATATATCATATATATTCATCATATACATGTATTTAAATTATTACATCACATTTAGAGGTAAGAAATGAAATGCACCATTCATGGAGACGGTAAGCCGTACGTACGCATGAACGCTACTTCCATTTCTATTTCATATTTTCTGGAATGGAATCATAATGATATAAGAGTATATTATAAATCCAGTATAATAACATATATAATATCATTAACTTTATCCTTTACACATCCCACATATGGTATTAACGAATCAAATCAGTTTCAGGGGGCGGTAGTCCGCACTTACTAAAATGAAGATATCGTGTTTAACCATAATGGAAACCGTAAAGGTATGCCCAAAATGAAAAAAAACAGAATCTTAAGGAAAAAATAAACATATTATATATCATATATAAAAATAGTGACATCATAATGGCCACCTTTTAAGGTGTTAAATGAGTATTGAACAATCATCGTTTTGGGAGGCAGAATTTCGCTATCCACGGAAACCATATGTTCTTTAACCATTTGATGTAGTTGTGTGAGCGTGTAGCTCAAATAAATATTATAACAACAGCCTTGTATATTTAAGATACTGGTGTTGTTGCAAAATAAGTAAATAAAAAGAGTTTAGGGGTTGGAGAAGCAAAATATAACAAATGAACATGAGAGAATGAATTACCTTTAAAAGTGTAACTCCTTTTGATTTGAGCCTAAAGGCTTCCTTTGAAAGGATTCTGCCCAAAGGGAATCCACTAGGATGAGGAGAGGGATGTGGAGAGAGTAAATGGTTAGGGGTTGGCCGAGCCAAAGGCTTGAGGAGTGTGTGAAATGAGGTAGAGGTGGGGGCCTTTTATAAGAGGAGAGGAGGGGCACTTTTGGAAAGTAAAGAAATATTACTTTATTTGAAAATGTGTTTCGGTTTTAAAAGGTCCCACATTGATATAATTCATGGATAAGGTGATAAGGGTTATAAATTCACTCATCCAATTTGTTTTTTCCATGTGTAGTTCATAGATTTTACATTGTCTTCCCATTTTATTTAAATCGTCAAATAATGATGTCATCGCTGCATCATTATTATGTCATAAATAATTTAATTTATTTAATGTCTAAAAAACATAAAAAAATACTATGATGTAGTAAATCTTTTTAGCTTTCCAATTACTATTTATAATCAAATATCTAATTTTTATAACCCCATGTAAATTTTTTTTTCGTGAAACATATTATGTTTGTGTCATTTTTACTTTTACATTAAATAAAAAGTTTTTTATGTCATTTCCCAACCAAAATGTCTCCATGGGGTCCCCAAGTTGACCCATGGCTTTACTTGGTCGGCCATGACACAAACAATAAGGTTGGGACATGTTTCTAGGTCATTTCATATTATTAAAGCACTATTTATACCTTAAACTACACTAATTACCACTAATCGCGATTAAAAACTTAATAAGTTACTATTCACCAAAAAATTATTTTAATCTTATTGAACCACATTTTACTTCTTAATGACAACCATGTATGTCGGATTTTGAAAATTCAATACACATTAGTGGTAAACTTTCATTTAACTGAAAAATCAGTTTTCTTGATTACCACTTAGTGGTTTCACTATTCATCAAAAATTGAAGTTTTTCAGAAAATTACCAAAAATTCACCCTAAGCTATATTTGATATTCCGAATTCAAAAATGAAGTCTATTTTACAAAATTCAAATCATATAAGTCACATTAATTAATTTAATAATTAATTCCCGCTGCCAGAGCAAAAAACGTGTTTTTACAAAACAATAAGTATCAAAAGATTGACACCAGTTTAAGTCTAATTTCAAAGTGAAATTGATTCCAATGACCACCATTAGATAAAATGGTAAAAATATATTCTAATTTCACTTTAAAACCAATTCAAAACATAATCTAATCATATAAATAAATTAGATTAAAAAGCAGTTTTGATGTAAAATGCAGTATTTTTCACTATTCATTAAAAAATGAACATTGTCAGAAAAATACCAAAAATTCACACAAGGTAAATTTTTATGTCCCAATCATAAAGGATAAGTTTATTTCGACAAACATAGTTTATAAAATTGTCAAAATATGGATTCAAAAATGGTTTTCCATCAAAAGGTAGTAAAACAATCTTTTAAGAATATTAGTGTATTCCATGCATAAGATTGTATTTATATTCATTTTAAGCCTCTATAACACTATCTTAATCATTAATAGACATAGATAAAAATATCTATTATTCATTACTTACTTGGGATGTTACATCCTTCCCCCCTTTATAAAAATTGTGTCCCCGCAATTTATTTACTTATCGAATAAATGGGGGTACTTATCCCTCATTGCATTTTCAGATTCCCATGTTGCCACTTCAATCATGTGGTTTTTCCACAAAACCTTTACCTGCTTAATCACCTTATTCCGTAACACCTGCTCCCAATGGTCAAGAATCTGGACCGGTTGTTCCTCATATGATAGGTTCTCTTCCAGCTGAACTACCTCTGGACTCAAAACATGAGATGGATTTGGCATATACTTTCTCAACATCGAAATGTGAAAAACATTGTGTACTTGAGATAAACTCGGAGGTAAAGTCACTCGGTATGCAACTGATCCAACTCTCTCCAGAATTTCGTATGGTCCAATGAACCTTGGACTCAACTTTCCTTTCTTACCAAATCTCATCACACTTTTCCAAGGAGAAGCCTTGAGAAAAACATGATCACCTACCTCGAAAGATAGATCCTTCCTCCGGTTATCCGCATAACTCTTCTGCCTGCCCTGAGCTGTTCTCATGTGTTTCTGAATCAGCTGAACTTTTTCTGCCATCTCTTCTACCAATTCTGGTCCCATCAACTTCCTTTCACCCACTTCATCCCAGAAAGCTGGAGTTCGACACCGCTTCCCATATAATGCCTGAAATGGTGCCATCTGTATACTGGAATGAAAACTGTTATTATATGAAAACTCAACCAAAGAAAGATGTTGGTCCAAACTTCCCTGATAATCCATAGAACAATCTCGTAGCATATCCTCCAATGTCTGAACTGTTCGTTCTGACTGCCCATCTGATTGAGGATGAAAAGCTGTACTAAAATTTAATTCAGTACCCAACGACTTCTGAAGGCCTTTCCAAAAGTTAGAAGCAAACCTGGGATGACGATCCGATACAATGGAGAGAGGAACTCCATGTAACCTGACTATCTCTTTAAGATACAAACGGGAAATTTGATCAAGAGAGAAAGTATCTCTTATAGCAAGGAAATGATCAGATTTAGTCAAGCGATCAACAATAACCCAGATTGCATTATTACCTCGAGATGTCTTCGGTAATCCAACAACAAAGTCCATGGATATATTCTCCCATTTCCACTTTGGCACTGGTAAAGGCTGAAGCATCCCTTTCGGTAACTGCCGCTCTACTTTAACCTGCTGACAAGTCAAACACTTCACAGTAAAATCAGCATTATCTCTTTTCATTCCGTCCCACCAGTAATACTCCCGCATATCTCTATACATCTTAGTACTGCCCGGATGAACTGAAAACGGAGAACTATGAGCTTCACATAACAACTCTCTCTTCAACTGTGAATCACAAGGCACACACAATCTCTTCCCAATTCTCAAAACACAATCATTATCAATGTTGAATTCAGGCAACTTACCTTTCTGAACCAGCTCTACCTTTTTCTGCAACTCACTGTCTTGCTTCTGTGCTTGCTTGATTCTATCTGATAGAGATGATCTAACTGATACATGAAACAAAACAGAAGGACTTCCTGCACCAACAACTTCTATGCCAAAGTTCATCAAATACTTAACCAAAGGATCACGTTCCAAACGCAACATTGTTAATGAAGCATTACTTTTTCGACTCAAAGCATCAGCCACATTATTTTCTTTTCCCGGATGGTAATGAATTGTACAATCATAATCCTTGATTAATTCCAGCCATCTCCTTTGTCTCATGTTTAACACTTTCTGAGTGAATATATACTTTAAACTTTTGTGATCGGTATATATTTCACACTTTACTCCATACAAATGATGCCTCCAAATTTTTAAAGCAAAAACAACAGCAGCTAGTTCCAAATCATGTGTAGGGTAATTTACCTCATGAGTTTTCAACTGTCGTGAAGCATAAGCAATTACCTGATCATTCTGCATTAGGACGCAACCAAGTCCTTTCAATGAAGCATCAATGTATATAAAAAACTCACCATTCCTGGAAGGTAGTGCCAAAAAATGGAGCATTCACCAATCTTCTTTTCAATTCCTGAAAAAAATCATCACATTCTTTTGTCCAGATAAACTTAACACCCTTCCGAGTTAGCTTAGTCATTGGACTAGATAACCGTGAAAAATTTCTAACAAACCTTCGGTAATAGCCCGCCAAACCAAGGAAGCTACGAATCTCGGTTACACTTGTAGGTCTTGGCTATTCTTCCACAACTTTTGTTTTTGCAGGATCAACAGTTATTCCATCTTTAGAAACAATGTGACCATGGAAAGAAATTTGTTGCAACCAAAACTCACACTTGCTGAATTTCCCATATAGTTTCTTTTCTTTTAAGGTTTTCAAGATAACCCTTAATTGTTTTTCATGCTCCTCTTTACTTTTAGAAAACACCAAAATATCATCAATGAAAACCACAACAAACTTATCCAAGAACACATGGAAAATTCTATTCATTAAGTCCATGAATACAGCAGGTGCATTGGTTATCCCAAAAGGCATTACTAAAAATTCATAATGGCCATATCTCGTACGGAACGCGGTCTTCAAAATATCTGCCTCCATTACCTTCAGCTGATGGTACCCCGATCTCAAGTCAATCTTTGAAAAAAACTGAGCTCCCTGGAGCTGATCAAAAAAGTCATCGATATGAGGCAAAGGATATCAGTGATATTATTCAAGGCTCTATAATCAATGAAAAGTCTCATAGAACCATCTTTCTTTTTAACAAATAAAACCGGAGCACTCCATGGTGATGTGCTAGGTCTAATGAAACCTTTCTCTAATAAATCTTGCAATTTCTCCTTCAACTCTAAAAGTTCAATTTGTGCCATTCGATAAGGGGGTTTTGAAATTGTCTTAGCATCAGGAACTAAGTCAACAGTAAACTCAACTTCCCGATCTAGTATTATTCTAGGAAACTCGTCAGGAAAAACATCAGGATACTCATTTACCACTGGCACATCATTAATCTGAATAGTTCCTTTATTTTCAATGACGTGTGCAAGGTAACATTCATTTCCATCTTTTACAAGTTTCTCGGCCTCTTGATATGTTATCAAAAGTAAGGGTTCATTCTTGTAAACAAACTGAAAGTCTTTCTGAAAAGAAACTTCTTTAGCTCTACAGTCAATCTTAGCATGGTAAATAGAGAGCCAATCCATACCCAGGATAACATCAAACTCTACTAGAGGTAGAACAATAAGGTTTGCAAGTAGGTTCTTTCCAGAGATAAGGATAGGAATATTCTTATAAATTCTTTTTGCCTCAACATTCCCCCTAGGTGTTTTTACCAAAAGTTCAGGAGTCATTTCTTGAGATGGTATTCCCATTTTACTAGAAAAGGTTTCAGAGAAGAAAGAATGTGTAGACCCCGAATCAAACAACACACTGGCATAATCTGAAAAAACAATCAAAGTAACTGATACAACTTCATTTGATGGCCCGACATCTGCTGAAGTAGTTGCAAAGGATTTCACCACCCCATTCTGCTTGTAGTCTAACTGCTTCCCATCACTCAAGCTCTTTGTCGGACACTCGTTTGCATAGTGACCCATCTCATTGCACTTATAACATTTCACTAACTGTAAATCAAATTTGTTCTTACCTTCACCTTGATCCTTTTCAGTGCAATCACGAGCCTTATGTCCCATCTTACCACATCGGTAGCACTTCCCAGAATTCAGAAGACATTCCACAGCATGCCTTTTGCCACATTTATCACAAACTGGAATCTTAGTTCTCTTACCATCAGACTTTTTTGAAGAATTCTTACCTTTCTCCTGCCACCTCGGTCTCTTCTTCTGCTGGTTGTTATAGAAAACTTGGTCATCGGAAAACTCCATTTCCACCTTCTCAACACATCGAACAAGCTTTTCATAACTTTTAAACTCACGAGAAGATAATTCCCTTCGATACTTTGGCTTTAATGCTATGTAAAAACGATTGATTTTACTATCAAGGTCCCGGATAAAATTTGGAGCATACCTTACCAATCGAGTGAACCTTTATTCATAGGCAGCCACTGAGTCTTCCTCTTGCCTCAATTCCAAGAATTGCTTTTCCATCCTAAGTCAAACAGCCTTAGGAAAATAATTCTCAAGAAACATACCTTTGAATTCATCCCAGTCAAGAGCATCAATCTCATCGGCGTCCCTGGTATTTTTAACCATAGACCACCACTGATCTGCTTCACCCTCCAAACGGTAAATAGCAAGACTAACCTTTTGATTGTCTGAACACCCCATGACATCAAAAATCTTCTCCAGTGCTTTAATCCACCCTTCAGCTAGCACATGGTCAGATGATCCTCTGAATGATGGTGGATGTTGCCTCATGAAATGTTCCACCACTGACATGTTCCTATGCGGTTGGTCTGGGTGATCTCGTCTATGGATACCACCGCCATTTATCGCTTGAGTCAACTGCGCCATTACTGCAACAAACTGTTCAGTTCCAATTCCGACCATTTTTGGATGCTGATTCGGAAGGTTATTTCCTTCTGTATGCCTTCCTAGCACTGCTTCCCTGTTTCCTCTGCGGAAAACCATTCTGAACAAACATGTCTTAGATGAAGCAACATGGTAATCTTTAAATGCTATATCATTTCGAAAAAAAATATTTTTGGATAATCATTTAATAGAATTCTAACTCCTAAAGTTATCTAAACCGACCTTTGATACCAACTATAAGGCCCCAGCCTTAAACCATACTTAATCTTGAGTTATTACAAGATTTCACATTGAGGATATTTTCGGGTTTAGAGTTTTAGAGAATTAGATCATAAAACATGCATTACATTCCACATATAAACAAAGTGGTTACGGAAAGATAGTATTCTTCATTCCCATAAATGGAAACACATTTAAAATAAAACATGGATTATTTCTTGACACATCCTTGACTATATCATCTTATCATGTACCTTACCCTTGACCTGTGAAAAACATTTCAAAAACTTGGGACGAGCATAAAACTCAGTATGGGTTATAATAAAAACATGGAAAGGAAACATGAGTTCATATATACATAAGAATGAAATCATACTTTACCCATAAAACATAGGCACTTTAACATACCTCATAAAATCATGAATAAATCATAGAAATCATAAGACATAAAGGTAACTTGAGGCATTCATAACATTCTTACGTAGGGAGTAACCCTCTTGGTTACGTTTGGAATACCCATCACAGTATATTCCCTAAAATCTCTTCGGAGAAACCTTAATGTTTCACTCCTTCGCGTTACCCAATGCATTGGAGAGCTATAATGGGCTCACCCGCCCTTAGTTTATCACGGAACCACCCGTCTTCATAATAATGCCCAAGAACCATAACATAATCATATCACATAAAACATGCATAAAGGAAACATAACATTTACAAATTTCAATCACGAGATATTAATACAACACATTGATATAATAAAAACATTATGAAAACCATTTTCAATACCAAAGTAAAACATGGTATTTATTTTTCGTTTTAAAAAAATTAGGGCTTATAGAGGAAGTCGAAACTCAAATAACGGTCACGACGGCAGAGAAGTCATTGTCGCCGCATACGTACGACAAAAGCATTCCCTTTTGTCGTTTAGTAAACGCTTCATATAAAAAAGATTCCTTTTGAATAAACGTAAAAGTCAAAGGGTTTTATACACCGTATAAAAGAAAGTTGTGTATAAAATAAAATATGCCTCAATGAAAGGAGATTGAGACGAAGTCCCATACCTCGTATCCGACTTGACCCGACCGTTCTTTAATCTCCTGAATAATAAACTTGAGTTAATCTCTACTTTCTTATGAATCCTTTACAAGTTCATTATTCCTTTTATACCATGTTATGAACATCATGTAGTCAGTTAAGTTAATAATGTTCATTTTGTAGGTATTTGGTTCTTAAGTCAAAAATAGACTTCTTACACTTACATGTTGTTAATTTGGTCATAGGTTCGTTATATCCAGAATGATATTAATGATTTGGATAACATATATATCATATATATTCATCATATACATGTATTTATAATATTACATCACATTTAGAGGTAAGAAATGAAATGCACCGTTCATGGAGACGGTAAGCCGTACGTACACATGAACGCTACTTCCATTTCTATTTCAAATTTTCTGGAATGGAATCATAATGATATAAGAGTATATTATAATTACAGTATAATAAAAAATATAATATCATTAACTTTATCCTTTACACATCCCACATATGGTATTAACGAATCAAATCACTTTCAGGGGGCGGTAGTCCGCACTTCCTAAAATGAAGATATCGTGTTTACCCATAATGGAAACCATAAAGATATGCCCAAAATGAAAAAAACAGAAGCTTAAGGAAAACATAAACATATTATATATCATATATAAAAATAGTGACATCATAATGGCCACCTTTGAAGGTGTTAAATGTGTATTGAACAATCATCGTTTCGGGAGGCAGAATTTCGCCATCCACAGAAACCGTTTGTTCTTTAACCATTTGATGTAGTTGTGTGAGAGTGTAGCTAAAATAAATATTATAAAAACATCCTTGTATATTGAAGATACTGGTGTTGTTAAAAAATAAGTAAATAAAAAGAGTTTAGGGGGTTGGAGAAGAAAAATAAAACAAATGAACATGAGATAATGAATTACCTTTAAAAGTGTAACTCCTTTTGATTTGAGCTTAAAGAATTCCTTTGAAAGGATTCTGCCCAAAGGGGATCCTCTAGGATGAGGATAGGGATTTGGAGAGAGTAAATGGGCATGGGTTGGCCGATCCACAGGCTTGAGGAGTGTGTGAAATGAGGTAGAGGTGGGGGCCTTTTATAAGAGGAGAGGAGGGGCACTTTTGGAAAGAAAAGAAATATTACTTTATTTGAAAATGTGTTTCGGTTATAAAAGGACCCACATTGATATAATTCGTGGATAAGGTGATAAGGGTTCTAAATACACTCATCCAATTGGTTTTGGCCATGTGTAGTTCATATATTTTACATTGTCTTTCCATTTTATTTAAATCGTCAAATAATGATGTCATCGCTGCATCATTATTATGTCATAAATAATTTAATTTATTTAATGTCTAAAAATCATAAAAAAATACTATGATGTAGGAAATATTTTTAGCTTTACAATTAATATTTATAATCAAATATCTTATCTTTATAACCCCATGTAAAAATTGTTTTCGTGAAACATATTATGTTTGTGTCATTTTTACTTTTACATTAAATAAAAAGTTTTTTTATGTCATTTCCCAACCAAAATGTCTCCATGGGGTCCCCAAGTTGACCCATGGCTTTTCTTGGTCGGCCATGACACAAAAAATAAGGTTGGGACATGTTTATAGGTCATTTCATATTATTAAAGCATTATTTATACCTTAAACTACACTAATTACCACTAATCGCGATTAAAAACTTAATAAGTTACTATTCACCAAAAAATTATTTTAATCTTATTGAATCACATTTTACTTCTTATTGACAACCATGTATGTCGGATTTTCAAAATTCAATACACATTAGTGGTAAACTTTTATTTAACTGAAAAATCAGTTTGCTTGATTACCACTTAGTGGTTTCACTATTAATCAAAAATTGAAGTTTTTCAGAAAATTACCAAAAATTCACCCTAAGCTATATTTGATATTCCGAATTCAAAAATGAAGTCTATTTTAAAAAATTAAAATCATATAAGTCAAATTAACTAATTTAATAATTAATTCCCGCTGCCAGAGCAAAAAACTTGTTTTTACAAAACAATAAGTATCAAAAGATTGACACCAGTTTAAGTCTAATTTAAAAGTGAAATTGATTCCAATGACCACCATTGGATAATATGGTAAAAATATATTCTAATTTCACTTTAAAACCAATTCAAAACACAATCTAATTATATAAATAAATTAGATTAACAAGCAGTTTTGATGTAAAATGCAGTATTTTTCACTATTCATTAAAAAATGAACATTGTCAGAAAAATACCAAAAATTCACACAAGGTAAATTTTGATGTCCCAATCATAAAGGATAAGTTTATTTTGACAAACATAGTTTATAAAATTGTCAAAATATAGATTCAAAAATGGGTTTCCATCAAAAGGAAGTAAAACAATCTTTTAAGAATATTAGTGTATTCCATGCATAAGATTGTATTTATAATAATTTTAAGCCTCTATAACACTATCTTAATCATTAATAGACATAGATAAATATATCTATTATTCATTACTTACTTGGGATGTTACACTGAAGGTATCCTTGATCGGAAAGAAGTGAGAAAACTTTGTAAGCTTCTCGACAACAAACCAAACAACATCGTTTCCCCGAGGCGATCTCGGCAACCCGGTAACTAAGTCTATCATAACATCGTTCCACTTCCACTCAGGAATGGGTTACTGCTGTAAAAGCCCCGCTGATCGCTGATGCTCTGCTTTCACCTGCTGACAAGTAGAACATCTCGTCACAAAACCCACAACATCCTTCTTCATACCTGGCCACCAGTATTGGCGATGAAGGTCCGGATACATCTTCGTGATGCTAGGATGAACTGCCCAAACTGAGGAATGGAAATCCTGCATCAGCGCCTCGCGTATGTCTGCTGGGACCCATACGCGTCCCTAGAAATGCAAGATCTAATCCGCACCCACTGTCCATCCAGGAAGAGGGTCCTCTCCTGACACACTCTCCCGTAGGACTAAGCCTTCTGAGTCGGATAGTTTCCTCATCCATACCCGATCAAGTAGTGTTGAGGTAGAAGCTACAGAAGATAGAAAATTATGTCCCCGTTTGTTGTACACCTCTAGATGCATTTCAGAGAATAGATCCATAAGATTCCACTAACTACTGGCCTCCTGAACTTCCTGAACCTGAGTTCTCCTGCTCAACGCATCTCCCACGACGTTTCCCTTACCCGGCGTATTGGCAATATAGAAATCAAAATACAGAAGATACTCAACCCACCTGTGCTACCTCAGATTCAGATCAGACTGAGTGAAGATATACTTGAGACTTTTGTGGTCAGTGAGGACCACAATGTGCTCCCCCAGCAGGTAGTGTCTCCAACAGCATAAGGAATTAACAACAGCTTCCAACTCCAGATCGTGCGTAGTGTAGATCCCCTCATGTGGCCTCACCAGCCGAGACCCATATGCAACGACTCCATCTCCTTGCATAAGCACAACTCCCAGCACAATACCCGAAGCATCATAGTAAATAGTGTAGCTCTTTCCTGGAACTGGTAAAACTAGTATCGGTGCTGACATCAACCTCCCATTCAGCTCCTGAAAGGCTGACTCAAAAGAATCTGACCATAAGAACTTCGCCCCCTTCTTGGGCAGACCTGTCAAAGGTGCTCCTAGACAAGAAAAGTCATGAATGAAGCGTCTGTATTATCCAGCCAGCCTTAGAAAGCTCCGTAACTCAAATACGTTCTTCAGATACTCCCGAGAAACTACAAATCTCACTTTCTCAGGGTCCACTGATACTCCTGCCTCTGAGATGACTGACCCAAGAAGTGAAACGGATCCATCCAGAAGTGGCACATCGAGAGTTTAGCATAAAGCTGTTTCTATCTCAGTGTACTCAGAACGATCTCAATATATGTGGCATGGTCGTGTCGAGTGTGAGATTACACCCAGATATCGTCCATAAAGACCACGACGAAGGAGTCCAAGTAAGGATAGAACACTCAGTTCATCAGTGCCATGAAAACTGCAGGTGCGTTCGTGAGACCGAATGGCATTACTATACACTCATATAGACCATACCTGCTCCTGAAGGCTGTCAAAGGTATATCTGATGGTCTAACGCACAACTGATGATAACTGGACCTCAAGTCGATCATAGAGAACACCCAGGCTCATCGAAGCTGATCAAAAAGGTCATCGATCCTCGGAAAAGGATATCAGTTCTTGACCGTCAACTGGTTCAGCTTCTAATAATCTACACAAATCCGAAGCGTACCATCATCCTTATTCGCAAATAGGACAGGCGAACCCCAAGGAGAAGTACTGGTTCAGATAAAAACCATAGCATATAGCTCCTCCAACTTCTTCTTTATCTCCTGCAACTCAGGTGTGGCCATCCTATAGGGAGGAATGGACACCGGTGCCACTCCTGGAACGAGCTCAATAGAGAAGTCTACCTCACACTCCGGAGGCAAACCCAAAAATTCCTCTAGTAAGACATCCCTGAAGCGATCCACCACTGGGGGAAAGTCCATCTATGGAGTCCCATGATCATCCAAATAAAGACAAGCAATATGGGCTGTCACCCCTCGTAGCCCAAGATGCTCGAGTCCCGCTTGAATCGCGCGAATGTCCCATTCACCTCTATGAAGAAAAGTTTCACCCTCTGGTGAGATGAAACTTACTATACGGCGATAATAGTCAACGAATTCCTGGAATGTAATCAACCAGTCCATGCTGAGGATGACATCATAGCCTGTCATCTATAGGACTTAGAGATCCCATAAGAAGTTATACACTGTAACCTCGAGAGGGCACTCTCTACACTTACGTACACTATATGTCCTCGTTCCCAAAGGAGTGTCTAGTGTCAACAAGTCGGACGGAGAAATGATACAGAGCCCAAGTCTCTCCATGACAGCAATGAAGATAAGGCAATGTGTAGCACTAGTATCAAAAAGGGCTGAAAATAAAACTGAGGCCACCAAAATCGTACCTCGAACAGTAGAAGGGTCGGGATCCTGCTTCTGATAAGTCTTCTCCACGGCGAAAGACTGGCCTATACCGCGGCCATGCGCCCCTGGCTGACCACTCTGAGTTGAACCTCCCTAATCGTGCTGAGGAACTAGTGGCTGACTGCCATGGCCTCGACCTCCACCTTGGCCCGAACGGCCAGAAGAACTCCAGTTTCCTAACTGGTGAGAAACTGGTGGGGTTTCTCCTTAACGAGGAGTCATGGAAGAACCCCGGTCACCAGCTGCTGGTGAGAAAACTTTAGAGAAATGCTGAAGGTGACCCATAATACCGCAAGATCTGAACTCCACGGGGTCTCTCTAGCACTGCGGCCTCATGTGCCATTCCAGCCACACTGGTAGCATGTCACCTGGCCGGCTGATGATGTGTCTCGCTTCCTCGAATCACTGTGCGTCGACTCCCTACGGCGCTTCTTGTATCATCTAGAGGAAAGATAACTCTGGAAGCAGAACCGCCCTGTCTCATAGCTACGGAGTCTCTCTGATTGCGCTATGCAATCAGTGCTTGGTTGACGATGGAAGTGATGGAAGTCAACTGCAAGATGTTCACCTACGAGCGGATCTATCGCCTGAGTCCCTCCTCAAACTTCCTTGCCATGAACACACCAATCCCATCCCGAAGGGGTGTAAAACACTGCATCTCGGTGAAACGAATGTAATACTCCATGAAAAATAGTGTACCCTACTCTAAGCTCATGAACTCCCAGGCTCGATGGGCCCTCAGGGTCTCTGGGTAGATGTAGTCGTATAACACGCGCTGGAACTCCTACCAAGTCATAGCCTGCTGTTGACCTACCTATGAGATCATGTCCCACCACCTTTTGGTGGATTATCGTAGCATGTAGGTGGCGATCTTGACCCGCCTCTCTGGAGGCATCTCCAGATGCTTGTAGATAGTCAGCATGGCTTCGAGCCATGACTCTGCAGCCTGACGTCCTCCCTCCCCAGAGAACATGAGAGGATGCTGCTGCTGGAAAACCCGTGTCAGGTCTGCCATAAATGAGGCAGGAGGCCGTACTCCCTGGAAGGAGTGAATCATCCTCATGAATCCCTCCCCGAACTGCACATCAACGCCTGCAACTGGTATAACAGCTGGTGCTAAGGCTGGTCTGACCGGAGGATCGGAAGGAAGTCCCTGATTAGCCCTATCTAGCATCTGATCACTTCCTGATGACAGACGTACGACCAGAGGACGTCTCGGAGGTATAGATCTAAAAGATCAAAAGTACACCTTAGATCAAGAAAACAAGGACAGATAACACAAGAGTACAAAACAGGAACAGGGGATGAAAAACAAAAAAGATTGCAAAACACGACTACACGGTGTGTATAAAAACTACACGGCGTGTCTTCTTAGGCCCCTGACATGGGTGTGTAATCTTTCCCTACAAGTCATGTAACACCTCAAACTACATGGTGTTTTGACCCCAACACACGGTGTGTACAAGAAAAGAAATCCCATGACCGATTCTCTTTACACTGCTAACCCACACGGTCCGACTCATCCCGAGTCTACACGGCGTGTTCTAAAAAAACACGATGTGTAATAGAAAAGGATTCGGCGGCCCGTGTTGTTGAGAACATGACCATCTACACAGATGAACCTTACATGGTGTGCTACGAACAAACACAACATGTATAGGCGAAGGTGACAACGTCCTGTGTTGTTCGTTACACGGCTGGGTACCTGTACACGACTGCACGGCATGTTCCATACCAACACGGCATGTGGAAAATAAGGTAAGGCTAGCCCGTGTTGTTCGTGACACGGTCGGGTACATGGATAGGACTACACAGCGTATTCCCTCTGAACACGAAGTGTTCTACCTGAGCATCCCCGACCCGTGTTGTTAGTGGCATGGCTGGGTACACGGCTCCGAACTCACACGGCGTGTACCTAACGTACACGACATGTTCCCGAAGTAACATTAATGGCACCATGTTCTACCCACACGATCAGTGAAATGGACTGAAAACTACATGGCATGTATCCAAAAAAGTAAACTCCTTGTATTCTGGGTTTTTCTTGGGCAGTAGCTCTGAAACTACACAGAATTCCCAGAAATACTAAAAATAAGGGAAAAAGGTGCCAAGTTTCGATCCATGAGGGACCATAACTCCTCAAGATCCAGAATTTGGCGTTCACTTTATGAAAGGAACAAAAAAATAGTTTTCTAACATGATAGCAGAGAATCTATCAAGCATATATCACAAAAACATGCATAATAGACCCAAAATCTTTCACAATAGCTTGCAATCGCTAATGCACCCTATATGGCATGGCAAGAATGCCGGGAATGTGATTTTTACAAGTGCCTATATGATGCATGAGATGACATACCCTCATCTCATCGTGTTGTGACAGAAACAAAACTTCAATATCGAAATTATAACAGCACAAGTCATGTGAATCACTCTAGGTGAAATCAGATCAACTATAAAATCTCAAAACCAGCAAGCTGCAATTAACGAGGTTGTATGGCTCTTCCATGTACATGGGTTAGCTACTCCCGAACATAGCTTAATCCAATGTACTGAATCCGTCCTATCCCTGGATAAGGTCTCTAAACAGTAAAGCAAGAGAAAAGAAGTCCTTTGATTTCAATTTGTAACGACTCGAATCCGGAGCCCCTCCACTGGTGCCCTATACTCGATTCGCCACATAACCTCAAGTGCATTTCCCCAAACGCCAGAGGCTGCCCACTAGTAGCGAGGGCCTTGGTGAGTCAGTGGGACTACTATTCCCTCATTCAGTAAAGTATACATGGTAAGGAATACAACAATCAAGAGCGGAAGCAGTAACAACATTCATAACAACTGAAACCAAACAACAGAAACAGTGAATACATATAGTAATGATGATAATGGTGCAGCAGGTACAAGTATCCAAGGAAAGAAGAAAACACAACAATGTGCTGAAATACAACTGAAACCGAGTGAAAAAGAAAACAAATAAATCTCCTCAGCATCGCGAGCCACGGTTCGGTCCCATGTTCCCCATCTCTAGTGCAATCATGAACCTGAAGTAGAAGGGAGCTTGCCCCTATCTATACATGCAGTAACAAAGTCTACATGGGCCCAAAAGCATGGTGCAAATAGGGTGTGAGATACAGTCCCAGTAGGCTATCACCCAAATATTTGTGCCTAATAGTCAATGACTACATGGCAGTAAATAAACAAGTAGTAGTAAACAGGAAACCACAAAGTGCTACAATCCACAGTTCTAACATATAAGGTACTCAAGTGAACAACCAGTATCAAAAGTAAACAGGTAACCCTCTGGGTAGCTCACATGGCCTAACCCCTATGGTTCAACCTACAAAATCACTGGCAACCCTCTGGGAGGCACACACAGTCTCACCCCTATGGTTCAGCAAAAAAGTAGACTCTATGGGGAAGCACGCACTGTCAATTCCCCCCTATAGTTTCATATCATACTAAAGGCTCTCTGGGGAAGCACTCAACGTCTCATTCCCCATGTGGCCCACGTCGAGGAAATACTGACTCTATAAGGAAGCAATCATCGGCAATTCCCATTGTGGCCTCACATAGTATTAAAAGACAATCTATAGAAGACATTACATAGATTCTCCCTATGGTCTACTACACTAGTCTCTCACAGTCCTATGTGGAAAAGTCATTTATTCTCAGCGCGTGTGTACATTGTCCATGTAAACCTCAAGAAATACTTGTCTATCATTTTAAGTCTCAACATCAATCATAAAACAACAGTTCCACTATCCTACAACTAGGCATGGAAACTGGCAACGCTAAATAGCACAACAAGCATGCCAGAGAAACCTGAGCACAAAATAAATTACTCTACCCACAAGCATAATCTTCTACTACAAAAATCAAGTAACGCAGGATAACAACAACGATAAAACAGGAAACCCACAATTCCCCACCCAAGGGAATTTGTGGAATTTGCACAAAAATCTCATCAAATTTCTACGGAAAGTCACAAACCACCTACCTCGATCCTAGGAGATCGATATACGTGAACCTCGACTATAGATTCCACATAGAATGATGATGATCTGTGAAAATGCACAAAATTTTCATGCCACAATAACTTGGAAATGAGGATGAATAAAGAAAAAAGATTCAATCAGAAGGAAGAACTTACCGCTGCGATTCTAACGCAACTAATCATTCTCAAATCGGAGAACGAACGGCGAGGAGGGAGTTCATCAAAGATTCGGTCATACGGGTCACTCTCGGATGAAACAGACCTAGAAGAAGTAAAATATCATGATGAGGCGTGACCTCGGTCCGTTTAATGAAAAAAAAGAAAGTAGACAGCATGTACGTCTTGAGTACACGACGTGTACATCAGTTTTCCGTACTCCGAATTTACCGGCCTGCACCTCACCCTTACACACTATGTGTGTGGCCCAGACACAGCTAGCACACGGCTTCGAGCAGAAAAGGGAGTACACTGCGTGTACTCAGAAAGTACACGACATGTACTCAGAAAGTACACGGCGTGTACTTCCAAAATTTCCAGAAAGATCATTTTTCTTAAAAACTCTAGAAAAAGAAAAAATGTACCTAAAAGGAAGATCATGGTTCTTACATACATCTTTGGAAATAATAAAAAACAAGTTATATGATAATATCCTCCAAAACCTCAATTTTTTTCTCATTATTACCATATATATGAGGGTGGAATTCCATAGTCAACCTCAACAAAAACACGAATTCCTCCTATAACCTCCTCCATGGTCAGGATATGAAACAAGATTCTTAATCATAAACTATAATCAAATGTTCTCTATACATTAATATGATGGCATCTGTGTACAAGAATCCAAATCATTCCACAGAACTCTTATATCATGTCAAAATAAAGTGGTCAAACATGTTCAATTGGATGATGATCACCAAAATAACATATCAACCTTCACTATAAATGGATGTCCCATTTTAAAGATCACAAATATGACACTCACTTATATTTTGGAATTTCTAGGGGTTAATCAAAACATGATAGAACCTAGTTTTAATCCTTCACTGAATAACTGGCGAGGTACTATGAGAAAAATTCTATAATGGCCCTAGTTAAACCTAGTTATGAAAATTATGAATAACCTATGGGCCTTCTATATTTATTCATTTTTTATTTACGTTTATTTTTTGGGTTGAAGGAGATATTAATATGGCACATAGGCTTTGTGATATTACATGACCCAATGGTCTTAGTGGAATTCATCCATAATATAACTACATAGAACTACCCATCCCCAACATCTATGTCATGATGTCATCTCTCCACCTTCACGTAGATTTTCTATTAGGATTCATGTTCATGCATAGGTAGGTCTGGGAAAAAACTTACAAACCCTCTCATTCTTCCAATTATGTCTGCTCGACTCTAGTGAATGCTCATGCTTTGAATTCTCATCTAGATCCTATCCCATGTAGATTTTTCTTATTACATTAAAGAACAAATTTCATGGGGCCCAACGGCCCAAAAGAACCCCAATGGACTTCACGTTTCTTGATGGCCATGGGGTGGCCCGAATGCGTTATTGGCCCAAAGGACTTGGTATTCCCAAAGGCCTTTAAGGACTTGCATATAAAATCGGTGGCCGAAAATTCCAAATTGACGAAGAGTTCCAACTAATATAGTACTATAAAATAACTACTATAGTATATTCTATAGTTCCAGCTTCTGTACAACTACAGTACCCCAAGAATATGTCACATCCCAGATTTGATATTGAGACTCATGGACGAACTTGCTGATTACACACAAACTAGGCTAAGGCTCTTGTTCTTTGTCAACAAAACTAAATCTTGAGGTCATGATGCAACTTCTTCACTCTCGTATATACCAATAAGGGGAAAACATGGAACTCTCTATGTAACACTACACATAGATCAACTGGTACCACTTTCTATACTTGAAAGAGGATGCCGTAATCCCCACCATGAGAAGACTCATCTAGTTTATCACTATGGAATATCTGGTCGTGCAATATATTGTAATCAATTTCCCACAACTGGGCCTCCCTATTACAATATAGGTGTTTTGGGGTCACCACTATTGATGGAATATATTCCACGTTTCCATCATCCACCAAGGATTACTACATCACTTCCAACTTCTTAGACACCACATCCATTAGTTAGGATCAATATTATTGACTAAGGGGATTATCCACCATATTTCCCTTCCAAAAAGAATAGGTGATCGTGATGTCATAGTCATGTGAAAAAATTAAGCAATACTTCTGCCTGGGTATAATATATCTATAAGTGAATTTTCTATGAGGCTATCATTGTCCATTTCGACTAAAAACCACTCATTGAGATGATAATGTCTCCACATATTTAAGGAAAACACTACCACTACTAGCTTCAAATCATGGGTTTCATAGTTTTACCCTTGATTTCTCAGATATAGAGACCCATAAGTAATTATTTCCAACCTATTCATCAGTACACAACCATACCCAACATTATATGTGTTATAGATCACCACATACTCAACGTATTCCTCATACAAACAAATAACATGATCTCTCTTAAATCTCCTCATCGAATCCTCAAAGACTCTCTAGTATTTATTAGTCCCAAGAAAAGGCTACACCTTTCAGGTAAAGGATATAAAGGTAGATACAATATTGGATAACTATTCTAAAAATCGTTAATAGTATCACACTATACCAAGGAAACACCACACTTCAAACAGAGTCTTGGGTTAAACCCATGCAAGACTACATTGATTGTCTCTATGTTGGAAAATACACAGTCCTATTAGATGAAATGTGCTAGGAAGTATAGCTCTGAATCCCAAAACCAACACTTTGAGATATTACCAAATATTTTGTTCTCTTGAATAATTTATAGGATAGTAATTATATGCTCATTATTTTCATCCTCTAATGTTGAGTAAAAAATTATATCTTCATAAAATATAACCATGAACCAATCTAATAAAGGATTAAATACTCAGTTCATGTGGATAATTAACATATATGGGGTATTCCTTTTATTGAAGGGAATCACCAAAAACTACTAATTCCCATAGAAACACTAGAATGTTATCTTTGGTATATGCTATTCACAAAACCAAATGCAAATGGAAGCCAAAACAATTATTTTTCATTAAGAACCACATAACACTATTCATCTAATAGAAGAGGTCATTGATCTTCAAAATTCTATTTTTTCTTAACTGAAACATAAAATAGTTAGGGATAATTAATAAATATCCTCATTATCTTATCTAGCGTCTTTTTATCCAACATAGAAGCTACAGAGGGAGCACATCAGTTCTAACAAACCATTTATCCATAAGGTCCTCCAAATTGACCATCAAATCCATGATCTCTATAGGTTTCATATAGAATTATAATGAATATATCATAGTGGTCAAGGGATTAATCTCAATGTTCAATTATATCTCAAGATGAGGAGACCATCCTGGAACATCCTCAAGAAAAAAACTATGTGATGAAAAATATCTGTATAAATATGATAACAAAAAGTGTCCATCACAAATAGATCCACGCTATAAAATTGATCAATGATTATATAAAATATCACTAGAATATGACTTACTCATATTGAATAAAGTTTTCAGACACCCACAAAAATAAAACATTAGTACATTGTATTTGAAACACATCACGGTCTAATGGTAGCAGGGTACCTGGTCATGTACTAAGTATAAGTAGTATATATCAAAGATTACATTATAGGTCTTCACATAGACACAATAATATCATAGATAACCACATTATTCTAATAAATAGTTCACATCATTAAAATATGTGGGTTAGCATGTGATCATTTCCATTAGAAGTCTCTAAAGGAATATGTCTGGCATGAGGCTCCACTAAGATCTCTAACTCTTGAGCTAGGTATATAGGAACAACTGAATGGACCATAATAATTCCTATTACTATGGGTTTCAGTGTTGGTAAGACATACATCATACCATGGATCTTTTCCATAGCTACCTGTTCATGAGACTCTATCACATGCATCTAGTCTCATCCCAGGATACCATCTCCATAAGCCTAGAATCGACCACGTAGGGTGGTGGTGGTGTAAGAATAACATAAATATTTCTAACTCTAGATCCTCCTTCAAGTGTTACACTAGTTCCTGTACCATAGTTTCCTCCATGATGACCACCCTTCTCATATTTAAGAGGTACCTAATCACATCATTTATCCTAATTTGGAGGTCTATCTTCCCCAAGACTACCCTATAATACATGTTGGGTTGGGTAATCATGGGCCTTGTGACCAAATAATTCATAGGTATTGGATAAATATTTTTTTGACTCTTGAGATGTTGAACCATGGGTCTAGGTTAGTTCAAGAGTTTTCCTTTTATGAAGTTACTCCCAAACATGTTGATGGTCTACTACAACCGCGGAATTCTTTCGGAGATAACCACCATGAGCTCCAACAACCATCTTATACTCTTCAAAAATGTTCATTATCAGTATGAACATCCTTAAAACCCGAAAATATTTTGGGATATAGGGGGGGGGGGAAATAATATTTGATCTCTCTATGAACATCCGGCTTGAACTTACATGCTCTTATAAATCATTAATGAATCATGTCTATTGTGTACCATGTCAGGTTAGTGAAATTCAATGCATACTTTTAAATAGATATGAAACCATGTTTTCTCCCTAACGGATCTTGTATGAATGGATAACACAATGTATCCAGGTAATAATCCTTATAAAATATGTTCTAAAACAATACCATTGGGATATATTCCTCATAATGGTTTTGATGATCAATTTCCAGTAGTGTATCATTATTCCATTGATACGGATAGATTCTATAACTACTATATGATTGAATGATGTCCAAGAAATATATTGAACCTCAATCATAACCTCAATACAATACTTAATTGTCAAAGGGTCTTACAAACCATGGCACCTGGGTGGTCACTACTGATGAAACTATTTAAGGGAACATATCCTATACACATAATCATCTTTCCTCATTACGATCACCCATATCACAATAGGTAGAGGGATGTCCTACTGGGATATAGATGGTAGGTCTATTCATTTATCTATATGTAATAGAATGTATCCCTTCTCACCTAGTAGAACCCTCTCAAGTTCCATTCCCTGAATAAAAGCCTCATCACTCAGCATGTCAACAAGATGAGGCTAAATCACCGGCACTGGCATTTTACAATTCAACCTTGAGACCCTAGTTGGATTTCTGGATGTAGGAATCTCATATTTGACAAGATGAACAAGATTCATTAAATTAAATATAGGGATATTTATCATAAAGGATATATAAAACAATAATATACCTCAATATAATTTTTGTACTATTTACATGTTCCTCAGAACTAGTACATTAGAGATCTTATTCAACAAGTGGGTTATCAGAGTTATGGTGAATTGATATTTTAGCTGTTGTATGAACATTGGGTTCCCTAGGAAGAAATTTGAACCCAAAGCCCCTTGAATCCATTTCTATATGTCCTCAATCCATTATCACATACACCTAACTCCAAACACTAACCATAATATAAACCCACCGTAATACGACCTTAAGATAGCTCGGACTCCTAAACCCCACATGGTCCGGTGATATGCTGATTGTGTTATCCAAATCCTTCCTATAATATCCTAAGAGATTTTAATTAGAACTGAGTAGGCATATCACACATAAGAGGATTTCGTAGCTTGATGAACGTTTAAAAAAATATAATTATAATGTATAAAAATAACTAGGGCATGAAAATAAAAACCAACTGTAATATATATTGCATGTGACCACCACGAAGATCCACAAAGGAGTAAAATTATATAAAAAATAAATTGAAGGGTCAAAATAAATTCCCAAAAATTCCAATCGGTAAAACAACCTAATGTAATTAAGTGAATGGATTTCTTTGATTTACTTGTACCATACACGATCATCATTCACTACCTTCCCATTTAGGTACCACTGATCTCTTGTTCTATCAAAACCATGTCAAGTATAGTCACCACCAAACTATTTTTTACTCTTAAAGATCCAAAATGTGAGGGATAATTACGCATTACAGGGTGAGTATATACATACACTATAGGAAACCCCAAAAATCACAATAGAATAAACATTCACCTTTTAAACTCAAAACCACAATGGTTAAAGACAAACACTCAGGAAAGATGAACATGAAAATATAAAAACCAAGATATGCTTTCACATTAGATAAACCATTATAATGAGTCTCACAAATCAACATCCCAGCTTCCCATGAAATCTATCAGTCTATGAAATCCATGAATCAAATATACAAAATTAAATCAAACTAGCATCATCTCATGAACTATAATGGTCGACTCAAGCCTTCACTACCAGAAATCGGTACATATGCAGCGCCTGCTTTTATCAGTGCTAAATTGAATGTACAGATAAAAGTTATCTTTATTCGCATAATTCATAACACTGATATAACATTTTAATAAAAATATTATTAATGTATATAAAATTATTTTATTTATACTCAAAAATATAATTTTTTTATATAGTGTAATAAAAAAACACTTGACTATAAGAAATATAAATATGATATATTAATCTATATTTCCAATAATTAAAATATAAATAAAATGTTTGTAAATAAATTATTTATAAATTTATATATAATTAAATATATATATATTTAATTATAAAATTATAATAAATATATTTAAATAAGAAATATTTTTATGTAATAAATATTTTTATTTTATTTATAATTATATATAATTATATATTTATATATATAATTATATAGATATATATTTATATAAATATATATAATATTATACAAATATTTAAATATATAATTATAAATAATTATATAAATATAAATAATTATATAAATATATTTATATTTATATAATAATATTTATAAATATATTTATTTATACTTACAATTATAAATATATATATATATGTAATTATAATTATAAAATTATAAAAAATTCTATTTGAATAATATATATTTATTATCTTTATAATTATATGTAATTATATATTATAAATATATAATAATATATATATATATATATTTTAATAGTATTTATATTAAAATAATTATATATATGTATATAATTATAATATAAAAAATGGCATATATAAGTTTTAATAAGAAATAAATATTATTATCATAATTTTATATATAACCAATTATCAAATTTACATTAGTCAAATTATTTAATAGTTTACTTATATACATTTATTAAAAAATTTGTATATAATTAAAATAAATATCATATATTAATATTTTATTTAAACAATTATATAATATAAAAATATAGATACATATGAATATATATTGATGATAATAATTTAATATATATATATATATACATGTATATCTGCATGTGTGTATGGGTAAGTGTGCACCAAATAGCATATACCTGAGTGATATAGGCTCCTTCCTGGCATATGAAACACCCATGATCAAATCTGGGTGGGGGTGGTTTTCTATGGTATTATAGTAGTACTGTAGCAGGTACTCTACAGTACTGTAGCTAGTGGAACTATTCATATGATTTGGGCCTTTGGGCCAACCATATATGCCTATGGGAGTTTGGCCCTATAGGCCATCAAGGCCTTAGGGCCACCAGGGGCCTTCAGGCCCAGGGATTTTTGGGCCTCCATTGGCCTTCGGGCCAGAAAGAACAAAAAACAGCATGAGTAGACCAAATAGGAGCATGAGCAAAACGGTATTTTGATCAAAGTTTTCACCACCAGATCAAAGCTAATAAGATAGGAATATTGAGATGTCATGGCAATTACCATCAATACCATGTACCATATAGCTCTACATGATGAATTGATAGTTAATCATCCATGTGAGGATGGGATCTAGGCGCCATCAAAGATATAGATGCTAGGGAGGGGATCCTTCATGAGTTGTCCGGTCTTGGGCCTTCAGAGATGTGTATTGGGTCTTGTGCCTCTATACCTTCGATTTATGTATGGTCCATATGTATTGTGCCTCTAGGTTATGCAAGGTTTCCACCTAAACAATTAAAAAAAATGAGATTATCCAAAAAAAATAAAAAAATATATGTCTTTTATGATGTTGGCATATGTTTATGTGTGTATTCAATGGACTCGGGTTTTGGCCTATAAGACTTTGAAATACTTATAACAAAATTTCTAAACCAGGCATTGATTCGATGTTGGAACCCAGGGCCTAGGGAGCATCAATGTTAGGATTTTAATAATATTAAATATATTTTATCCCCCACACACATATTGTTTATTTAGAAGTAAGGAATGACTCCCAAGAGGAGTCATAGATTCGATTTTAGAGACCACAATTTATTTTGGAACTTCATTTTTACCATAGGCATGACATAAATGTTGTTAGTGTTGGGTGTTGGGTCAGAGGCCTATTGGAAACAAGGAGTTAAATAGAGGATACTATTTTAATAAAATGAACTCATAATTCCTCTCCAACATGGTGTGCTTGACATGCATATATGAATCCCCTTAGCTCTCCCTATAGAAATAGATGACCAGAGGATCATGTCAAGAAAATGAGGGGGCTTCAATTCCAGATCATGATGGAGATCTTTCCTGGATCCTTCAATAGTAGTTTCTGAGTGCTGATTTGACATTGAAGATTCCACATTTTTCCATGAGGTAGGAAGTATTATTTATTAGTCCCAACCCCCTTTTTTGCATCATTTTATGGATTTATAGTCTTTATATGCTTCATAGGGGCCCCTTTAGGGTTAATATTTGTGTTTTGTGGAAAATGGGGGTGATTTGAGCTACTCCTAGGGAATTTTTGATATATTATACCATCTACACTGTGTATAGACAAGAGGAAGACGCAGTTTGTTCTTCCCATTTGTGGAAAATGTGTTTTTTGGAAGACACACTATGTGCCCTGGGTTTCACTATGTATAGTAACCCCTTGTCATGTGGCCAGAGGATATAGAGAGAGAAACCATGTGTCAGTAAAAGGATGTATAAAATAAAATTTACTAAGTACACAGACATGGGAAAGTAACACGGTCAAGGGGACATGTAGCCAAGACCCACCATTTCCTATAGGTAGATTTTGTGTTGTGGATGTGTCTCATGGATCTATATGAAGCTAATATATGGATTGGGGTTGGGTGAGGCGAGACACACCGTATACCACTGGAACGTGTTGTGTAGCTCCTCAAAACCAACTAGTCGATGCAATTAGAGGACACATATAAGTGTTTAGGCATGGTTAAACATTGAGTAGACCACCTTACTTTCCATGTAGTCTCATTATAGAGTAGTTTTTTCCAAGAGTATCCCCTTCAATAGGGCTCCAATTTCGGAAATAAATTAGGATATCCTAAGCATTTTTTCACATAGAACGTGTTGATTCCATAGTTTGGGATTAGAAGATATAATCTGAGGTGACATTATGGATAAAATGTGCTAGGGATGTTTGGACCTCAAGTGGTTGAGAAAGCTCCCTTGATAAATGGCTATGAGGGTTTTGTGGGGCATCACATCCTCAATAAATTAAGGTGATCCCCTCAGAAGAATGAGATCAGATAGAGTTATTTTATCTCTCCAGAGTGGCCGAGGTAGGATCCTCTATCGTATTTCTAGAGTTATTGTATCTCCATATAAAGTAGAGATCAAGATCCTCTTGCATGTCATTTCCCAAGATCATGTTCTTAGTATCTTCTTGACCAAAACTACACAGGTGGTGATACCCTATTTAGAATGAAAACCCTATTAGATTTGTGGCATCATTGGTTATATAATCCCCTACGTAGCGGGAGGTGATATTAGGTTCATGGAATCAGTGTTTACACAATCCCAAACAATGTATATGGTTTATATAGGGGGTTTGGTATCTACATGAGTATAATCTCTTCACTAATTATACCAAATGGATTTTGTGGTATCATCATGACCTACACTACACATGAGATAATACTCTATTAGAATGAAATGGTCGTCATGATGTTTGATTGTGTTATGGTTACCCCATTGGATCATAGCAGTTATCCATTATCTGAGTGTGATTGTTAGTTTTATGATTTGTTTTTTTTGTATCCCTTAGTTGATTCTAGGAGTGATCCCTTATCCATATTGTTGTGGGTTGCTATTTTTAGAAAAGGATTCCAGTTTCCACAATTGGATCATGGGAGGGATTTATTTTTTGATTATTGAGATCTGTTTATTTCTAGTATGATGTTCATTTTGGTGATATTCGATGATATTTTCACCCAGATTAATTCCCCATTGGGATGGTAGTGTTGTTCCATCAGCTTTTTGATACCCGATTAATTGGTATCTCTTGAAGGGTTCATTAAGAATGGGGGTTTTGTACCTGATGGAGTGTATCTCTTAGATGAGTGTCATCTGGGATGATATAGATCATGGATTGTTTGCTCCTAAATTATTTTTTCCTTTAGAGCCTTAAGTAAAATATATCACTATCTACGTCGTCGAAACCTCATGAGACATGGAGACTAGGATGAATATATCTGAGATTATTTCATGGTTTTCATATGGTGTTGTCACATCTTGGTTGAAACATGATGTGGTTTGAGATGACTAGTCATTTTATCTGAGGATGGTTAAGAGATGGAGTTTCTATTTCTTTTGGGTTCCCCATGGATGGGTCTCAGAGATTGTTTCTTTTCATTTCCACCCTATTCTTTTGGTTTTGGGGGCCTAAAGAATATCTTTATTCTGAATCTCTCAGGTTATTTTCCCACACATGCTGTTCATTATTTGGACAAAAGGAATTTCAATAGATTCATATGATGACCTAGAGTAGTAATATCTTAGTGATCTAGACTGGTAGGTGTGTTTACTAGAAATTATTATAGAATATTTCTTCTAGATTCATTGGACCTAAATACCCTCTATTTGATAAGGTTAGATTCTTTTACAGTTTTATATTAGTTGACGTGTATTTATTCATTTTGAAAATTCTGTTGTACTCTGGTTGGGATAGATATATTCATGAATTTACTTTTTTATTTTTATAAATGTCTGCACAATTTCATGGAGGTGTATGTGGGTGAATGCATGAAGGTACCTTAGGATAAGTCCTCCCTTGTTTGAGATGGCCTAATCCATGCTAGATGCCATAGCCTAGCCTATTAAGGTGATATTTGGGAGTCATGGGTCAGTCCCCATTGGGTCAATTTGTGACAGTGTGGTATCAGATATGGTTCCACATTGGGACCGTAATGTTGGGAGCATGGTTTTAGTTTTATATAGACAATGTTATGGTGTTCTGAGTTTGGATTTTAGGCTAGAGTCTAAATTATTGATGTAGAGTCCTACATATCTATTCACATGAACACTGATACCCAACTTTTTGACTTGGTACATTAGGACACCAGTTGTATGTAAATAAAGGTACATGAATCATATTATACAACACTTTCAGTTTTTCATATTTTCTTCAGTCAACTCACTAAATATAGTCTTTAACCATGGTGCATCTTAATTATATTTTTGGATTCCTCCATTGAGACTAAAAGAGAAGGTTCAATGGTAATATTATGATGATGATCCACCCTGATTGGTGGATTTAGTGTAGAGAACTAGTTCTTTATCTAGTCTTATGGGTGGTCCTCTAGTTGAGCCACCACCCATCAAGAAACACGTTTTTCTGGAAGTGTATGATGAGGATGCACAGAGGCTGAGTGCACTGCACGAGCACTAGAGGTAGCTACCTCTGGGGTACCATGGTGATCCAGATCCCCAATATGTTGATGAAAGGATGGAGACTATCATGTGTGTATTTCATCATGTTAGGACACCTCCCAATCATAGGGTGTCCCTAAAGGCAAGAATTTTTCATGGTTTAGTTAGGAATTGGTGGATTCTTGTTACAAAGAACCGCGATGAAGCAATGATCACTTTGGATGAGTTTCAACAGATCTTCAGGGAGTTGTTTAATCTGTCCATGTTTAGGTTGGTGAATATCCAGAGGCTTATGTAGCTTTATCATGATATCATGACCCTGGAAAAGTACTCAGTGAGGTTCAAAGACCTGCCTCATTTCTCTAGGTATATGGTCTTGAATCATTTTTTCATAGCACACAACATTGAGTAGGGATTTTCATGGGTGATCAGGGCATCAGTGGTACCACTATGTATTACCGCCAATTTTGGTGTGTGGGAGTGGATCTTGGTGGTAGGTATCTTTTTATATGAGAATAATATGAGCATTATTACTGGACACATTAGATATGAGACCTCAGTAGCTGGTACCTAATGGAAAGCTCAGGGATTCAATCATTCACGATGCTTCATGAGTTGATCATATGATAGAGGATCCGAGGAATAGGAATTCCAGAGAGGTTGTGGTCATCCACATGAGGGTATTTTTTATGATTTCTATGAATGAGGATATCTTGTAATATTTTTTTAGACTCTTTGTGCTTGTAAGAAAGCATCAGTCAAAGGATCTCCTTGGTAAATATATAATTTCAATCATGAAGTACTATAGGGTGGTGGATGTGGTGGAGGAGTGGGTGGAGCAGTAGTAGGTGGAGGACAATACATGTTTCATCCACCACCATTAGGTGGTCCATGCCAGCATCAGGTATATGGAGAATGGGAGGCAAGGACATCTTCATGTCCTAGAGGCCTTTGACCCAGAGGCTCTGATGATGGATAGTGGTGTGATCTATGTTATTTATAGAATTATTAGAATTATTTATAGACACTATTATGAGTTACTGTTTCTATTCCTCTTTTAGCTTGAGGTTAGTTCATGGTGACATTGATAGTACGACCCTATGTTGGTCCTAATTAACGTTGCTTGGAATTCACAAGGAAGAAGGATCCATCCCCCACCATGAATTTTTTTTCCATGATTAATGAAGTGAGGGTGAGAGAGTGATACCCAATGAGAATAGTGTTGTGATTCGGTGGATGATTCCCTTTTACTCGTTCATTTGGGGTGGGGTGGTGTGTGGTGTTTTGTGTAGAGGGAACAGTTAGAACCAGTGTGTGAACTTTGGAATCCCTATTTATTCATTTGTATGATAATGTGTTCGACATCATCATTGTACATGAGACACTTAAGGAGGTCATGCTTTTTTTTTTGTGGAAATATACTCAAAATAATGAAGGAATATTTCCCCCCACTGAGACACATACATGAAATGGGATGAAAAATGTGTGGGTGAGTTAGTCCAACCAAAGAGAATAATATGAAGGTGCAATGCATGTGTTCCTTTAAATTGTGTGCTTGGAGTTCGGTTTTATTTTTTTCGGAATCATGTTAGTGATGCGGCATATCGCTAGACCCTAGAAATTTTTGGGACCAAGATGCTTAGTGTTTCTCACTGATCACAACAAAAGAGACATGTACATCTAGTAGCATGATGTCAAATTAGTTGATATGGAATTGGGTGTGGTATCCCTTGTGGATCCCTTGAGTGTGTGCTCATTGGAAGCACATGAACCCCTGGTGGGCTTAGTGGGGGTCTTGAGGAGCTTGTTGGCATGGGAGAGATATATTTCTTTTCATTTGTGCCTGTATTTTCTCTTTTCAAGGAACAAAATACTTAAGGTGGGGAAGATTTAGCGACACTAGTATTGACTTATAAAAAATTGGAATATTTTGAAGAAACTATTTGTAGCCAGGGACTGAGCCGGCACGAGAATCAGGGGAACAAATAGCATTATATAGGTTATTTTATAATATTAAATATATTTTATCACATGTGCACTATTTCTTTAGAAATGTGGAATAAATCCTAAGAGGATTTTTATATTGGATTTTTGAGAAAATTGTAGAGTTCTGAATGATGTTTTACCGTATGAATGACATAATATTTTTCGATGTATGGTGTGGGGTTGGAGGCCTGTTTCTAATGGGCAATTAAATGGATAATATTTTTATAATAAAATTTAAAATATATTCTTCGTCCCCCAACACATGGTTCACTCAATTGGAGGATCTGAATCACCTATCCTCTCCCTTTGAAGATAGACTACCCGAGGACCGAATCAAGGAAATGAGTCGTCGCTGATCCCAAATCGTGATGGTGATCTCACTCAGATTATATAGAAGAAGATTATAAGTATTGATTCAACCTTGATGGTTCAAAACGACTCCATGAGGTAGGTGTTTTAGGTTTTAATTCTCTATCCCCTTGTTTATGTATCTGTTAAGGTAGTTAATCCATTATATTATTGCTATGGACCCCTTGATGGTCGGTCTATGCGTTTTGGGATAAACAAAAGTTATCTAGACCACTCCCATTGAATTTATGATGTATTTTCTTGTCTACATGGTGTGTAGACTATAAGAATGTGTTGTGTGTTCTTCCCGTTTGAGGTAGATGATTTTTGAGAACTACACATTGTGTATCGTGAGTTACATGTCATGTAGTGACCCATATCATTTGTCATGAGGACATGGCAATGAAAATTGTGTGTGAGTACACATTTGTTTAGAAGAACACAACCAGAGTGTAGGGACATGGGAAAGAAACATAGACAAGGCACCTTATTGTTAGGACACACTGTGTTTTAGGGGTACATGTCTTTTGGTGGAAATGGATGGTTGAGCCGTGTGAAGGGAATAGATAGTTGGGGGTTGGGTGAGGCGAGACACACCATGTACCACAGGTACATTCCATGTATCCCCACATACCAAGAATGATCATGTGGTAAGGTGACATGGACAAGTCTTCAGGAGGGATCATATGCCATGTAGATCTCCCTTACACATCATGTAGTGTCCTCTTGGTGGTGTTTTTCCCCCAACATATCTCCTTATTTAGGACATACATTCATCCATGATATTGGAATATAATAAGAATTTTTTCACATATAATTAAATGGTGGCCGCGGTTTGGGTCTAGTAGATGTGTTGTGAGGTGACATTGTGGATTGCTTTGGTTAGCGATGTTTTGACCAGTAGTGGTTTTGCATGCTCTATTTTCCAAAGTCTCTGACGGTTTTGAGTTGAATTATATCCTTAGTATAGGAAGGTTATCACCGTTGTACAATAAGGATTGATACAGTTGTTTAATCCAGTTGGATATTCTAGGGAAGGATCCACTATCATACTGTTATAGTTTTTGTTTCCCTCTATAGAGGTTGGAGTGTGATCCTCTAGCATATCAATTCCCTATATTGGGTTATCAGTATCTCCATAACCATTGCTACATGGGATATGATCCCACATCTTGCAGGAAAACCCTGTAGGGTTTGTGTAATCATTGGTTATACGATCCCCTAGGTAGTGGGTAGTGGAAGTAGGGTTTTTCCATCATCGTTTATATGATACACTACTCATTAGATAGTTTATATAGGGTTTTTGGTATCTTTGTGAGTACGATCCCCAACATCGCGAGTTATGCTAGGTGGAATTTGTGGAATCATCAGGACTAACACTACATATGATAAAATACTCTATGTATGTGATATTATTTCTAGTATATAAAATTGGTTTGTGGTGTCCCCTAGAAGATCTTGGGAGTGATCCCCCATATCGGAGAGATCATTGGGTTTCAGATTAGGTTTTTGGTATCCCTTAGCGGATCCCGGGAGTGATCCCTTATTCGATGGGTTTCGGGTTTTGGATTTCCAGATTGGGTTCATGGTGTTTCTTAGAAGATCTTGGGATGGATCCCCTTCTGTGTATCGAAATCCATTGAGTTTTAGTGTGATGTTTTTAGTAGTGATATCTGATGAACATGTTCTATTGGATGTATTCCTCTTTGTGGTGGTGATGTTATGCTATCAACATTGTGATACATGAATTAGTGTTTTCTCTTGGAGGTTCCAACTAGAATGTTAATGTTGTACCTGACTGAGTTTATCTCTAAAATTAGTGTCCTTTAGGATGATAGAGCTCATGGTATGTGTCCTCCTCGACGAGTGATGCCATTAATTCATTGAGGAGAATCTCTCCCTGGCTTCGAGGTCTGAACCTCATGAGACATAGAGTCTATGATGAGTATATCTGAGAGAATTTATGAATTTCCTTATAGCATTATTTACTTCTTGGTTGATGTAGTGTCTCCGTCCCGAGAGCCACCTGAAGTGTTCCCCGAGCCGAGTTGGCCACATAACCCCATGTGCATCTACAAAAATCCCATAGGCAGCTGACTAGAAGCGAGAGCCATTTCCATGTCTATGGGGGAGGATATTCCCTCACAGGTAATAGGTATTATCATAGATGAAGGAAACAACAATTAATAATAAATAGAAAAAAAATATAAATGTATAAAATGTAGTAGATGAAATGTGAATAATCCAACGGAATAAGAATCAAGTGAGGAATATAACAGAAGAATATCATGTTATGATTTTTGTCTAAAATGAAATCGTAGAAAATAGAAACCCATGAATAATTTAAACTAAAAATAAAAGTCCAAAAGTAAAAAAAACAACATCATGATCAAGGCTCAGTTATCTACCCTAGTCTCCATCCAAAGCAACAATAAAAAATCAAGAATCAGAAGCAGCATGCTTCCCTATGTCAATACCTACATGCATATAATCTACTCGGGTGAAAAGACACCTGAGTAGGGTGTGAGAGAAAATCCTAGTAGGCCTGCACCCATGGTGCATAAAACATTAAATTTTTTGTAGTAATGAAACTTATTGTGTCCTTATATAATTAATACAAATAATTAACTAAGCGTAATAAAATAAATTACTAGGCATGGGTTCCCAGTGACACCTATGCCTAATCACCTACTTCAGTGTAAGTCGGGAGACTATCAGATGTACCTGTAATATGAAGGATTATGATATGAATATATATATATATATATATATATAATCCTGGAAATGTAATGTTAAAGAATTAATTGGAACAGCCCCAAGATTGTACTTTAACATGGTGTCTAGATCACGTGTCGACCAGGTGTGCTTCAACAAACCAGAAAAATTTCAAAATTCACACAAGACTAAAAGTTGCATTAACATAATCCATAGGTGCATAATTATTAATGTTCATGTTGAGAGTTGGAGTCTTAGACCATACTGAAGGTATCACTGTGATACATCCTTCAAATTATCCAATACCACCGAGCCCTTCCAAGGAAATATTCTGAAAGACGAAGTATCGCTTGAGGAATGGCTTTATCATGAGTCATTCACAATCTCCCAAAAGGGGTCCAATATCTATTGAGGTTGACGTAGCCACATTTCCAAAAAAATATGTCCTCGATGAGACCTTTTGGTACTAGTATCACTCATTAGTATTTAGAAGTCCCCAGTAAGTCTCCATTTGGGAATCCCTAAGACCCCTCAGCCCCGACACGTAGTGGTAATTAGTCCGGGACACAGATCCCATGGATGTCCCTTAATACGGTAACCACATTCTCTCCCCTCCCTAAATTTAATTAATATTTCAATGTAGTAGATATTACATAGCATGGATATGTAATTACAGATTTAAATCTAAGTAGATACACCCATACAACATAGGGTATTAATTCAATATTGCTGAATAAAAACATAACAAGATAGGTTCATGTATCAGCATAAGTAGATATATGATATTTTCAATAAATAAACAATTCAACATAAATAAATACAAAAAAAAAGAATTCAATGTTCATAATTATTCCAAAATAATTATTTAATTTAAACACAACAAAAATGGGATGTGCAACACATGAAGTTAAATAAATTAAATGATCGGCTAACAGAATTTATACCAACCACATCAGCCCACCCAAGGGGCTGTCTGAACATGACAAAAAAATTAAACCAATTAATTTATGATAATTAGGATTCAAAAATTACGCAAAAAAATAAATTTAAATTATTGGGTGAAATTGAACAAAGTCGATAGGTCCCAACGAACATCCCAACTATGCATTTTCATAAATCACAATGAAAAAGAGGGAAATTGAGTAAAACCCCTTTCTTGTAGTTTCATATGATGCTATGATCCACTATAGGATTTTATTTGACCTAAAACGAACGAAAATAGATGTTTTCAGAAGAACCCCCCAAAAGTGTAAAATCCTTCTACGACGGACTGCACGAAGGATAATCAACAAGACTCTATGATTCCAAATGTGATTGATTAGTCATACCTTCATATTTACAATGCACATAAGTGAAAAGTAAATGGATGATGAATGGAGGCACATCGATCTTTAAATGTTGGGAGAAGGTGGTCTGCAACTGAGGGAGAGGGGGAAGTGTGACGTGAGAGAGGAAGGAGAGTAAGAGGGGAGAGAAAAAAATAAATAAAATAAATAAAATAAATAAAAAAATAAGAGAAAAATAAAAGAAATGTAAAAGGTAAAATAAAATGTAAAATTAAATACAATAAAATGGTTGGAAAATAAATAAGATAAAATTAATAAAAATGGTAATCTTTAAATTTAATTATTTTTGCTTTTTCTGTAACCCCTTTTCTCTTTTATTTATAAATTTATATTTATCCCTTCTTGCTTTCTTTTAAATTTCAATTAAATCACTTCTTATTTTTCATTAATCCTTAATTAATTATTTTAATCCTGAACACAACACTATAGCACGATATATGATTTTTCATAAATCCATGGAAGTTATCAAAATTATTTAAATAGCTGCCCGATACCCATAGCGGGGTGCGTAGGTGCATGCCCTGGGTTGCTCTAAATATTTATATAACTAAATTCAAAATTGGTTCATACCTAATTAATGTCGGGACATTAAAACCTCCCCTCTTTAAGACAAATCATCCCCATGGTTCCCTTCCGAGGGTTGTGGAAAGTCATCGCAGAAATGTTCCGGCCACTGCGCATGTACATCCGTATTTTGCTCCCAGGTCTCTTCCTGAATGCATCTGTGTTTCTATAACACTGGGACCAGAGGAACTGACCTACCTCGGAGTACATTCATGCTACGGTCGATGATATGGATCAGATGCTCCTCAAAGGATGCATCTGCCTCAATCCTGATACCATCAGGGTCTGAAGAATGGGATGGGTCTGGATGATATTGTCGAAGCTATGATACATGGAAAATGTCATTCATGGAACAATACCTCTGTGTTAATATTAACTAATTGGCCACTTTCCCAACTCTCTTCACTATCTCAAATGGCCGAACATATCTCGGTGATAAATTTTCCTATCTTCTGATTCACTTATGACCTAACCTTATGGAAATGCACAGAAATACTCGATGTCCCACCTTGAACTCAAAAGGTTGGCAGCAACGATCGGTATAAGACTTCCCTCTGGAATGAGTTGTAGTCAAACACTTCTAAATCACCTAAAATTTCTCAGAAGTCTCCTGAACAAGGTGAGGACCCAAAAGAGCTGTCTCACAAGCTTCATGCCAGAAAAATGGTGAACGACATGGTATACAATTGAGGTCCTCATAAGGAGCAATTAGAATTGTCACATGGAACCTTTGATTATATTTAAACTCAAAAATAGGTATATACATCTCCTAGGAACATCCAAAATCAAATATACAGGACCATAACATATCCTCTAAAACTCTTATAGTTCTCTCAGACTACCCATTGGTCTGAGTGTGCTATAAAGAACTAAGATGTACATTTTAACCATGTGCCATTTTCAACCCTTTCCAGAAATGTGATGTAAAATGTGAATCTCTGTACGAGACAATATAATGACATATTCCATGAATTTTCACTATCTATTGGATATAAATCATTCCAAACTCATCAATTGTAATTGTCTCCTAGATATGTAAGAAGTTCACAACCTTGGTCAACCTATCAACAATCACTCGTACTTCATAGATGGGTCGAGGAGATCTTGGAATGCTTGTAACAAAATAAATGTTTATGTCATTCCATTTCCATTCAGGAATGGATAGAGGTTGTAGGAGTCCAGCCAGTCTCTAGTGCTTTTCCTTCACCTATTGATAGGTGGAAAACTGAGTGATGAAACCCACTATCTTCTTTTTCATACCATGTAACCATTGATATCAACACATGTCTTTGTACATCATGGTCAGTCCAGGATGAACTTCCCAAATGGTGGTGTGAGATTCCTTCATCTGCTCTTCCAATATAACCAATGGTAACCATACACAACCAAATAAAATTAGAGTTTCACAACCACCAATAGCCCAACTAGGAGCTGGGTTATCTAATGTAATAGTTTCCCTCAAAACTAACTCCTCATGATTAGTTAACTGTCACCTGCAGACTTACTCTAGAAAAGAGGATGTCACTATAAGAGCTTATAGAACTGGATTCATGTGCTATTCCTAAACCTCCAAATTCATCTCAAATAATGAATCCATAATCTTCCACTCACTGCTATCTAACTGAACATCTTGTTTCTATGTCCTGCAACTTAAAGAATCTTCCAGGTCATTACCCTTACCAGGGGTATAATCCAGCTCAAATTCAAATGACTATATGTATTTGACCCATACATGTTTCCTTAAGTTCATGTCTCATTGAGTGGAGACATATTTTAAGATGTTATGATCCATGTAAACAAGGAATATTTCACGCATCATGTAGTGTCTCCAACAGCGTAGAGCCTAAACCCTAGCTGCCAAATCAATTTCATGCATAGGATAATTCTACTCACGAGGTCTCAGCCTACGGGATCCATAAGCCATGACTCGATCACTCTGCATCAGAGCTGCACCCAATCAGATTCCTAAATCATTCAAGTAAATAGTATATATTCTACCTAGATCATGTATAATTAGGATCAGAGCTGAGGATAGTCTTCCTTTCAGCTCTTGAAAAGATGTTTCACAAGCTTCTGACCTGGTGAACTATACACCATTGTTAGTCAGGTCTGTAAGAGCTACTAATAAGCAGGAGAAATCCAGGATTAAATGCATATAATAGAGAGCATGCACCAAGAAACTATAGATGTTGAAGAAATTATTAGGATGCTCCAATGAAACTATGTTGCTCACCATTTTGGGGTCAAATGATACTCCTACATCAAATATCATATGACCCATGAAGTGAACATTATCAATCCTGAAGCGGAACTTGATGAGCATTGCGTATAGCTGGTGCTCTCTCATTGTACATATCATGATATCAAGATGGGTTGAATGGTCATGTCTGGAATGAGAATACACCAAGATGACTTCTGTAACGACTACAACAAAGGAATAAAGATATGGGTGAAAAACCTGGTTCATCAGAGCCATGAAGATTGTCAGTGCCTTCGTGGGGCCACATGGGATAACCAGATACTTGTACAAACCATACCAGCTTCATAATGTTGTACGTGGAATGTCAGATGACTGCACACTCACTTGTGATATCTGGACATCATATCAATCTTGGAAAATACAGTTTCCCCCTAGAGTTGGTCAAAGAGATCATCTATTTGAGGCAATGGATATCAATTCTTTACCATGAGTTGGTTGATTTGATGATAATATACACTAACCTTAGGGTACCATCTTACTTCTTGTAAAAAATAAATGTTGAACCCCATGACGATGTTCTAGGTCAGATGAAACACTTAGCCTTGAGGTCTTCATGCTACTTTTTGAGTTCCTGTATCATTGTTGGTTCCATCCTATAAAGTGGAATAGACACTAGTGTCACACATGGAATGAGATTGATAGTGAACTCCTTGTCCCTTATATGAGGTAATCCAGAGAAATCTGCAGTGAATACATACCTGAAAAGATCCACAATTTGAGGGCATTCAACTACCTGCGTTCCTTGATCGCTCATATAGAGACTTGTTAACTGAGCTGTCACACTACCTAACCTTGCATATTTAAATCTATCTCAATCATCCTGCATATCTCATTCTCATTTTTTTAGATATAATTCACCCTCCAGGGTTGTAATGGATAACCAACAGTGATAGAAATCCACTTGATCATAATAAAGATCAATCCATCTCATTCCGAGAATGTCTTCAATTCTAGACATATTATGGATATAGAAATTCCAAATGAAATTGTACCAAACTATCTCAAGGGGAACTCTTGGAACTAGAATATCTCATCAACTCTGACTCCTAACAGAGTGTTGAGAGACATGACACCGTAAGGGAACTCAATCGAAAAACTAGGAATTTCAACAATAGTAGCAGATAAAAAGAAATGCAATGTGCCGGTATAAAAAAGAGAAAAATATAAAGTAGAGGATACTTGAATATTAAAACTAACTATTTATGGTCCCACACATTGCACCTCTAGTGCTGATATCACTACGTACATGAAACCTGAACCACAGCCTGGATATGTGGCCTGCTTGGCCGGATTAGGTCTACTCTGTTGACGTTGATAATCTGGAACTTGATTTCCTCGACCATGACCTCCACCATTTCCTCATCCTGATCTGCTATTGAAAAAATAACTTCCATCCTATTGTCAAGTCATAGATCCCATACCTGATGGGGGTGTAGGTGAAAATCCTCTGCCACTAGATAACTAAGAGAAAGAATAGAAGAAACATTAAAGGTGACTCATCCGGCCGCTAGATCATCAATCCTTTAGGTATCTAGTGCACTATATATTCTTGTTACCATATCTACCACACAGATGACATTTGAAGTGCTATCAAAATGAACTTTTGTCTCGGATTCCCCCCACCCACTCTTTGAAAATAGTGTTTCCGGCTACTATATATGTCATCACCAAGTCTCAGAACTGAACCACCCTGGCTCACTTGTTTAGCTTCCCTTACATTTCACTCCGAAATTAGAGACTGATTTATGATCTCTATGATTGTGGTCAAAAAGAAGAATTTCCCCTATGAGTGGATAGTCTACTCATTTCATTCCTTGAAATGAACCATATTAGCCCGTGTGTTTCCTATTAGAGAATGGGTAAAATTTTGATGCTATGGGAAAGGAGTAGAATACTCTAACATAGTTATAGGGCCCTATTGATGATGTAGGAATTCCACGGCATGATTATCTCCTATGTTCTTAGGGTAAAAGTGATCCTATAAATCTACTTTGAAGTTGGCCAAAACCATGTCACATGTCTTCTCATCCTGAGAAAAAACATCCCACACATGCTTGGAAGAGTCAGAAAGCATATACACTACAAGGTTGAACCTTCTCTCTGGATGCATCTCAAGGTGGTTGAAGATATAACTTATATATTATATCCAAGACTCTGCAGCATGACGACTACCAGTCCCCGAGAAGTTGGGAGAGTGCTACTATAGAAATTCCCATGTGAGGTGTGCCATAGATAGGGTAGGTCGGGGAATGCTCTGAACTGAATTCATAAACTAGAGGATACTATCCCAGAACTGAGTTTTAGGGCCCATCAGAAGATCAGTAGCATGTAGTACCAAAGGATTCACTACATGATGTACCACTAGTGGTTCGGGACCCACTATCTCTAGAATGTTCTCATTACCACTCCCTTGAGGAATGACACGAAGATGCCGTGTCAGCATTGGTCTAAAACCCCCAAACACAAACCTTTAGAAAAAAAATTAAGGAAGATGTTGAAAAACAGGTAAGTCATAGAACGAGGTGAGGTAAACATCCTACCTCTGAGCACTAAAAAATAGATAGCCTGCTTCAAGAACTAGGTTTTGATATGGAAGCCAAAACTGGGAGGGATTACTAAATAAGGTCTCTTTTCCATTTATAGGTTAAGATAGGTTAACGTCTAATAGAAAATCACTACATTATATTTAGAAAACTAACATTTCATAAAAGATACCAATAGGAACAATAACACTCACATGCTAATAGTAAAATTCATGTGGAATGTAGATATGGCCTGGGAATATGCATGTTATTTTAATCGTATAGTGTATAATATGATTCATGTAATGTATTTCGCTCGTATAATCAGGATGAAGTGGTAAAAAACCATTATTGAAACAATACCAATAAAAAAAATGAAAAACAAGTTAGTCCCCCAACAGTGAAATAATATCAATAATAACTGTCATAATTAATAACTGCAATCCCAAACCAAGAATTTGGGTTTCCCCTATACATGGGATAACTACGTCTAAGAATAGGGTACATTCCAAATTCCTATATCCTATTCTCATGTCTTAAGAAAACAGTAGGACAAAAGGAAAAACACTCTTTGATACCACATTGTAGCATCCCCGCCCCGAGATCCACTTGAAGGGTTCCACGAGCTGGGTTGGCCACAAAACCTCAAGCACCTCTCCCCAAACGCTAGAGGCTACCGACTAACAGTGAGGGCCTTTTTCTTGTCCATGGGGGAGACTATGCCCTAATTTGTAACAAGTAATATCACAAAGGATTTAAAAAACAATTAATAACAAATAGGGGAAACATATAAATGAATAAATTATAGCATAGAAAATATGAATAATACAAATGAATAAGAATCAACAGTGGAAGCTCCCATAACAATTTCATGCATTTATTTCAATGTAAACAGAAAGCACAAAAAATAGAAACCCATTTATACATTCAACTAAAACAAAAATACATAGAGTGAAACAATTTTATCATGAGTAAGGATCGGTCATCAACCCCAGTATCCAACCTATGCAGCATGAAACTATCATGACTTAGAAGCAGTACACTTCCATTTGTAAATACCTGTAAGAAAATAAGCTACTCATGTGTCAACGACACCCAAGCAGGGTCTGAGATAAAATCCCAGTAGGCTAGCACCCACAGTGTCTAAACCATTCCATTTAATGTAGTAATAAAACACAGTGTGTCATTATATAATAAATGAAGATAATTAACTATGATAAATAATATAAATAACTCGGCCCGGGTTCACAGCGACACAAGTCCCTAATAACCTACTTCAGCCTAATCCTGGAGTCTGAAGGAAGTACCTATAATAAGTAAAATGCACATATGAATATATATATATATATATAATCCCATAAATGAAACTAAAACACGTAAGAGGAACACCCACACACTTGTGCTTTAACTTGGGTCCTAGATCAAGTGTCTACCAGGTGTGCTTCAACATGCCAAAAAAAATATCACAATTCTAAAGAGACTAAATGTAGCATTAATAAAAATTAAAGTTCATCATTATTAATTTTCATGTTGAGAGTTTTATTTTGAACCCATACCAAAGGCATCACTGTGATACATCCCTCAATTTATCCAATACAACCGAGCCCGTCCAAGGTAATCTTCAGAATGACGAAGTATCGCTCGAGGCATGGCCTTACCATGAGTCCGTCCTGATCTCAAAAAAGGGGCCAGGTATCATCTGAGGCTATAATAGACACATTTACAATTTAAACATCCTCAATGGTCCTTTTTGGAACTAGTATCACTCATAAGTTTTTATAACTCTTGGGGAGGGCTTGGTCTGGAAAAGCCTATGACCCCCCCCCCCCCCTCGACGCATGGTAGTAACCAGTCCAAAACGGAGAGTCCAACTGTATAACATAATACTAGAACCATATTTTATCCCCTACCTGAATTTAATTAAAATTTTATAGCAGAATATATTACATTTCATGCATATGTAATTTTTTCTTGAAATCTAAGCAGATACACCTGTGAAACAAAATGTATTAATTTAATATTGCAGCGTAAAACCCTAACGAGGAAAGATACTATATCACCCCAAGTAGATAAATTCACTATTTACAAAATAAATAATTCATCATAAATAACTACCAAATAACAATGATTTCAAGGTTTGTAATTATTCAAAAAATAATTATTTAATTTAAACACAAAAAATGTTTTGTGGAACACATGAGGTTAAATAAATTAAAAGATCAGCTAACCGAATTTATACCAACCATGACAGCACACCCAAGGGTGTTTCCATCCATGATACAACAATTTAAACAAATGAATTTATGATAAATATGGCTATAATAATAAGGCTAAAAATTAAATTGAAAATATTAGTTGAAATTGAACAAAGTCGGAAGGCACCAATGAATGACCCAACCATGTGATTTTATAAATCGCAATAAAAAAGAGAGAATCAGAGTAGAACCCCTGCCTTATGGTTAGAGATGATCCTATGATCAATGGTATATTTAAGTTGAAATAAAACAAAATTAAAAATATTATTTTAAGAAAATCCCAAAATATGGTAAAATCGTTTCATGGCAGACTGCGTGCAAGATAATAAAAGAAACTATACGATTTCAATTTATTGTGATTAGAGTTACCTTATGATTTACAACACACTTGAAGGGTAGAAAAATAGACAACTAATTAAGGAGCGACTTTCTTCCGAAGAGGGGAGAACGTGGTGCACCACCTAGGGATAGGGGGTTATGATTTTAGAGAGGGGGAGAGGAAGATCAGAGAGAAAAGAAGAAACAAAAGAAAGAAAAAGAATATAAATAAAGTAATAGAAAATTAAAAGAATGGAAAAAATAGAATATAAAATAAGAAATAAAATAGAATAAAAAGGTTGGAAAATGAAAGAAGATAAAAATAATAAAAATGTTAATCTCCAAATTTTATTATTTTTAATTTTTCTATAACCCCCTTTCTATTTTACTTCTAAATTTTTTATCCCTTATTTATTTATTTTAAATTTTCATTAAATATATGATTATTTATTTTAAATCCTGAATAAATTAATTTAAACCCAAACACTGCCCTAATGTGTGATATAGTATTTTTCATAAATCCCCGACATTTATTTAAATTATTTTAATAGCTTCCTGGGATAATTAGTCGGGTGCGGAGGCGCACGCCCTAGGTCACTTTAAATGTTTATATAACTAAATTTAAAAATAGTACATTCCTGATTAATGTTGGGACGTTATATTTGATGCCCCATGTTGTTCGAGATGACTAGTCATGTTAGACGAGGATGGTCCTGAGATTGAGTTTCTCTCTCGTTTGGGTTCCCTCTAGGTTGGTCGAGTAGAATTTTTCCTTTTAGATTGTCCCTTTTCATTTGGTCTTTTTGGGTTACTATTTAGTGTCTCCATACTCACACATGCATGAGTTTTTCATGCATGTGTTGGGTCTTGGGCAGAACATAAGCCTTTCAATGGAGTCCCACAAAGACCCCGAGGAGTCAGAGCTTAGTGAAGCTAGACTAACCAGTGTGATTACTAAAGATTGGTAGAGGATATTATGATAGGGTGAATTTGATAGTAATCCCCCCCATATGATTGCATTGGATTCTTTTCCTGTTTTCCTTTGGTGGGTGTGTATTTTTCTCTTTTTATTTTCCAGCTATACTCTGGTTGGGAATGATATATGGATGTATATACTTTTCAGTTTTATAAGTCTCTTCATTATTACATGGAGGACTATGTGGCTGTGTGTGTGTGTGCATGTACCATAGACTAAGGCCTCCCGTGTGTGTGATAGCCAACTTGGCACTAGATGATACCCATGGCCTTTGGAGGCTAGCTCAGGGAGTCGCAGCTCAAGCCCCATTTTTTCATGTCAGGACATGTATATACATGTGTGTATGAATATGTGTGTGTAGATGTGTAGGTGTAAATAAGTATGTCTCTAATTCATGTAAATGTTAAAAATTTACCTTTAAATATTTTTATAATTTATTTAATTGAATTTATTCATTTATTATTATATATTCATTAATAATGTTAAAAATATATTTATGTTTTTTGTAATATTTTTTTATACTTATATTTATTTACTACACGTGTAATATTTTCAATATGTATGTAACTTATAATGATAATATTTATTTATTTATTTATTTATTAACATTAAATATTTAAAATATGTTTGAAATTTATAAAATTAATATATTTACATGACTTTTCTTATAATTTTTAACTTGAATATTTTAGTATACAATTATAAATAAATATTTTTTTCCAAAAAAATATTTCTAAAATTGTTAAAAATATATATATATTTAAATAATTATAAAATTATAATTAATATATTTAAATACAAAATATATTTATTATATTTATAATTATATATTAACAAATATATATATCTATATAAGTATATTTATAATTGAGTATAGATACTTCGTAAATATATTTACTTTAAATTATAATCATAAATAAATAAATAAAATATTTAAATAATTATAAAATTACAATAAATTACTATATATATAAAATATATATTTATTATATTTGTAATTATATATTTATAATTATATATAAATACAATTTAAATATATTTATTTATGATTATAATTATAAATTAAAAAATTCATATTTAAAAAATTATAAAATAATAATAAATATATTTTTCTATTAAAAATATTCATTATATTTATAATTATATCTTTATTATTATACAACAATACTTTTTAAATATATTTATTTAAAATATAAATTATATATATTTATTTATTTATTAAATATAAAATTATAATAATATATTTAAATAATAAATATAGTTATTATATTTATAATTATATATTCATATATATTGATATAAATATATATAAGTTTATAAATATACAAATGAGGTTTGGGCCTTGAGGTATAACAAAAAAAATATATCTAATAAAAAAATATAAATATAATTATATATATATTTTTTAAATAGATTTATTTATAATTAGAAATTAATTTTTTTTATTTAATTAATTATAAAATTACATTAAATATTTTTTTTATTTAAATGTATTTATTATAAATTTTTTATTATATATATATATATAATTATAAATAAATTTTTAAATATTTAAATAATTATGAGTTATATTAAATATATTTTTATAATAAATAAATGTATTATATTATATATATATGTTTATTAATATATATAATAATTTATATATATATATAATTTTATAAATATATTTATAAATGTATATAAATGTATATAAATGTAAAATAAATTTATTTATATATATATATTAGGTGTTTGAGGGTACAATTACATTAAACCCACACACTCCGCACACACACAGGCCTAAAAGCATTTTATAGCCTCTGTAGGGGATAACTCACCCAACCAACTACATTATTACATAATATATATTATGGAATGAGGGCCTTTTGGGAATGAAACCCATTACCTGGCCCATAAGTCCGAAATTTTTAGCCAAAGGCTCATTCTATGAATAGTAACCTATCTGTTTCAATACCGCTATAGTACCACCCATGCTACAGAACTTACTACAACACCATCACTACTACAGTTTCACCCTCAACCATTATAGTGTCATCATTCAACCGTTCCACCACTGCTATTGTACACTACAATCTTTTCCCTAAGGGGTTTTGAACCCCCATTTTGATGTTGTATTATTGGGTTCATTCTGCTAACTCAAACCCCAACTACATATATTTATTTACAACAATACTTATAAATATGTATCAATATATAATTATAAAATTATAATGAATATATTATAGTACTATATATATTTATTATATTTTAAATTTTAAAAATATATATAATAATCAAAGTATATTATTAATATTAGATCTTTATCTCCTCTAAAAAAGTTCTCATAAAACTACTCTTTATTACCACTATAATTTTAACACTGATAAAGACTCGTTTTATCAACTCTTTTTTAATGCTGATAATGTAGTATTTTTAACATCCATGCTAATGAGTAGTTTTATTGGCATTTTATATTTTAGTACTGATAAGAATACCCTTTATTAGTGATTTTTTGAAATTTCTCAAAAAAGTCTTATAGATTATCATAAAAAGACCCTTAATGGAGTTTTGTCCAAGCTCACACCTTTATGATCTTGTGGAACCAAATGGTTGTCGCCGCTCTCATCGAACATTACTACTACATCTTCTTGACATTATTGATGAATAAATCTCTCAAAATCTATGGCATGTGCCAATTTATCTTGTTTTTGCCTATTACCAGACTCATTTCTTCAGTTTCACCATGCCAAACCCTACTATTACACATCTTTTCATCTTCTTTACAAACTGGAAAAATAGACCCAAAACAACCATCTTTATTGTACATGATCACCAAATCATCCACCACCACCTTTTTCCATAGCCTCATCAACTTCGCAACAACCTATCACTCACCCACACATAGCTAATACCTAAAACCACCTAACTCTAAACAATATCCACAGATCCATTTTCCCATGTGTTTATGATAGGGGTTCTCATGTTTTATGTACATTTTGTATATATTATTTGTCTTTGTTTTCCGTCTGCAATTATTTTAGGGAGTTTTTTGTTACATTCTTTACAAGTTATTTCTAGTTACACAGTTAGGTGTGGGTTGTTCATGAGTTTCATTGATGCATGTAGTGTTTTCTTTTGTTATTTAGTGATTGAATGAGTGATATTACACTTTATAAAATCATAAATAGTGAATTGTAATGATGTCTTCATTGATAAAAACATGGGTATGACTATTTGTTAATTTATTTCCTACTCATTTTTTTAATTATATATATTAATTCATTATTATAATGATTATTCAATAATATATAATTCTTATCTGAAATATTCCAATACATTATTATTAAAAAACATAATTTTAGAAACTCTATTCCATTTATTTTCTTATAATAGTTATTTTTAAAATTGATAAATTTTTGGTTCTTTAAAGAACATATATATGTAATGAGGAAAATCATTCGAAGTATACAGTTTTTCTATATTTATTAACTTCTGTAATAGTTATTTTAAGATGAAATAAATTATTGTGTGTGATTTAACCAAAATTTTATATCTTTCAAAACATAGTTTAATTTTTGTGATGATTTTCACAACCACTTTTTTTAATATTTTTAAGTAATAAAAATTATTCTTTTTGAAACAAATAACTTGATTAAAATGTCTATTTCTTATTTTCATTGAAAAAATGCATATTCAAATTTTTTTTTTCCAATTTTCAAAAATTTATAATGATTATCATTTTTCCTTATAAAATATTTTTATTATATTTTTAAAAATAATTTTTTTATTGAAAAAAACTGTTTTTTTAATTATTTAAAATTTTTCCCCATTATTTCAATAAATTATATACTATCCTAACAGTAGTTATATTTTTTAAATTTGAAACAATCTCGTTTCATGAAGAAAATTATTTTATATGTTGCATACAATTTTATTTTATTTTAGAATAATTTAATAACACATATGATTTTAAAAACTATAAAAATTTAATGTAAGACACGAGGTAGAAATAAAATTTACAAATTAAAACTAATAAAAAGTGATAGGATGTACCTCTTAAAAAAATAATATATAGATCACTATCATAATTGTTTATGAACCCTAATATAATGGTAACACAAACACCTTATACAAATAAACAAAAACCTTGATATTTAATTTTACCATGAATAAACCCACTATACTATAAACATTATTAGTGCAATGGTTAAACTTCACTCTGACACACTAAAACATATAATATTCTAATCACTGAGTCTTCACCAGCAACCAAATACCACGATCGAAATGTTAAATAATATTTAACCCCATTACAAATCCTAATCCTATTTTACATCCAACGTCACCTACATGTTTTAAATTCATGATTCCTTCACAACTACATCTTCTCTATTACATGGTGCTAGATTCTATGGATTGATATTAATGAAAATGTGAGGACATATGGTGTGAAAAAATATGTATATTATCTTATTGTGGAAAATGTAGATACCAATATAATTAGTAATAAGATTTTTGATTTTTGGTTTTTTGGATGATATAGTAATTATTTTATGTTTATTTCCATCTTTTGATGGGTATTGATTTTAAATTTAATGATTGTTTTTAATGTTTAATATATTTAAGAAATATAGTTTTTTTAATATTTGAAGATATTATTATTTTCAATATTCTTATTTTCTATTATGAAATTGGGTTTTAAATAATATATATTTAATTTTTATATATTTCTTTGTAAATATATATATGTGTGTGTGTGTGTGTGTAAATTTTTATAATTTTTATACTATGTAAAAGGTGAGCTAATTTTTTCAAGGGGGCTTATGTACTGTTTAAACTTTGAATCCTTGGTTTAAAATGGGAAGGGGTTGGTTTTGAAAATAGTGATGGATTTTTCTAAGGTAGTTTAAAAATGAATTTAGTGTTTTATTTTCAAACAAATGTTCTTTTAATGGGTAAATATTTTTTAAAAGTTATTTTAAATAATGGGTAACATTATTTTTAGTGGTGACAATAATTTTCAAAAACTAATAAAAAGTGTACCAATTATTTATTATAATAAGATTCATTGGATTTCTATAATGAGAATGTAATATTAATGATAAATGATTGGTTTGTAAGTTAATAAATTTTATTTTAATGATGGTTCAAAATGATATTGTTATTTTGAATTTCAATGATGATACACATATATTAACTTATAAATTTTACATTTAAATTAAAATTGAATTTTTATTTGAAATTTGAGTGAATAGATTCCTTGTTTTTATAATGAAGTATTGTTTATCAGTGGGATGGATGGTATCTATATTTATAAATGTAAATATATGTAAGGAAAAATGATGTTATGTACATTTCTATAGTCATATTAACATTCAGATACCGCATAGATAAATATAATCTCACCTCCTATATATTATAAATTGATTAAAAAACCATGGAGAGGGAAAGTAACAAGAACTATCTAACCCATAGGTTATAAATCATTACCCCACTCCCACAAAATTATCCCCATAATAAGATAATAACTACTACAATTCAGGGATGAGATCAAAATACATTTCCTTTTCATGGAGTAGTTGAAGGATTACATTGAATCATGACTCCACAATGCCTGTCTTAGCATGAGTGTGAGTAAGAAAAACCAACTGGGCCTTCTCATGGTCACACCAATCAAGTAATCCCTTTTGGGGATCATACAACAACTTCTTCTTTTTTCATCTTTAGATAGAAAACAATGAAATATTATCCAATGCATCACTAACTCCCCAACATGGGAATAATTATATTTTATGAGACTACTGTAATCCCCCTCAATTTCATCTATCTAATAGTTATTGTTACATTTTATTTCCTAAGACTCATACCACATATCTTGTAGACATTATCCTAGGATTCTTGTACTATCCAGTAAAATACACATCCCATACTAGGAACTAGTGATCATTATTGTTGAATTTATAGGATAACATATACAACTAGTGGATTAATTATTTTTTAAATTCAATTACCCATTTAATTCAATGCATGATGAAATTATATCATAAATTCAAATGTTGGGTTCCCCTTATTTGAACAAACCATTTTTTGATTTTCTTTATTGTGTTAACTATTAATAATACATAATCAAATATAATGGATATGAATCAAAAATGGATGTATACAAATCATATAAAAAATTGTATGTGTATGTGATGAAACATTTCATCATGATTTCGAAATACCATTCATATCACCCTTATAAAATCCATTATTTATGTTTATATTGTCTTTAATGAAGAATAATTTGTCCTAAGGAGCCAGAGGAACACACGATCTATGACAGAATAGATCAAAGTTATCAGTATTGGACTAAACATGGTGAAAAAGAATAAGTATCTAGTGATTAGGATAACACTACATTTTAAAGATCATCTAACAAGATTAAAAGTGTGGGAAATGAAGAATATCATATTGAAAATGGGATTACAGTTGTTAATAATGATGAATATTTTATAGAGTAAATGATATTGGGGGCTTATGATGAACATTGTTATTGTCTGAAATAGTTTGAGTAATTAAAGAGTTTTACAAAGACACAATATTATGCTGATTGTACTAAATATACCTCATTTTCTACCATACATAATATGTATAATTTAATAACTAAAAATGGATGTAGTGATTGTAGTTTTTATGAACTACTTTCTCTCTTGAATGAAATGATCCTAGAATACAACACACTTCCTAGAAAAACATATAACTCTAACAAATGTTTTGTTTAGTGGCTGTGATCATTGATAGAATATATTTCTTCCCAAATGACAGTATATTGTCTCACATGGACAAAATATCACTTAAATAATTGCAAAATTCCTATCCTTCTTAATATAAGAAAGTTGAATCAGGTCCTATGAATGTTACATGATAATTTTTAATCATTTCTAGGTTTAGGTTCCTATATGTATGTGAGGAGAATAAAATCCTATTGATGTTTCACACATATAAATCAAATAGATATGGAAAACATCATCACCTAGAAGACATAACTGAAAAAACTGAATTGATTAAACGTATCCTGAATTTGGAAACAAGCTGGGAAACCTTCATCTTGCGCTATCTATATATTAACTGATTCATTTTAGTATTCCAAAAAATCATTCATAATACAAGATCAGTTGTGTTGGTAAATTATAACTTACCACCATGGTTATAAATGAAACAAAAATACACTATGTTATTTATGATTGTATGAGGACCAAAACAACCAAGTAATGATATTCATGTTTATTTAGCTCCATTGATTGAAAATTTGAAATTATTGTTGGATTCAGTTGTTTGGATGTATGGATCTAAATGTAATTACTATTTCACATTAAGAGTTATGTTATATGAGGTGATTAATGAATTTACTTCATCTAGAAATTTTTCAAGATATAAAATTAATGAAACTCAAGGGTGTCCCATTAGTGAACAAGGTACACAATCAATTGAGTTAAAACATTCATTAAAAATTGTGTTTCTAGGACATCATATATTTCTACAGCAGTGACATAAGTACTGATATTGGATTAAATAATTTGACAGGAGTTCAGAAAAACATACAATACTCTATCTACTAATATGTGACCAACTATATAAGAAATTAATTAACATGGACACAACCGTAAGGATACCATTTTTTGAAAGACATCACAAAAATCAGTTGAAAAATGGGATTAGTTTTTTTGAATCATTATATTCGAATTGTCTGTATCTAAGGAATTTTCTTGTTGTTTTCCTTGTTGAAAAAATGTGTGTAATAGTGTAATTGTAACATTAAAAAATGTACCTAGAGAAAATGATAAAATTAAGGTTATATTGGATATGATTGACATGGGAATACTAGAAGAGTTCGCAACAGTGAATAGGGAATGTATACTTTTCTTCCTCTTACTCCTTACACTCTTTCCATGTAGCGGGGATATCAATTTGTCTACTTCTTGAATGATGTAAAGGTTCCATGGGGTATTCATTGAATATCAATTATATCATGTCAATGAAATATTTAAAGTTAACTGGTCTAAAATCAAATGAATTTTGTGTTTTGATTCCAGGTATAATGCATACAAATTTACATTTCATTAAATTTCCATGAATTTCTAACAAAACATTACCATGCTCTATTTATTTTTCAAATAACTATAACATAAATTTATAGAACTAGTGAGATTTCCCACAATGTAAAAGGAAGATGTTTCCATATTATGTGAATTGAAAGTTTTCTTCTCATCGGTATTCATTGTTTTGATAGTTCACTTGGTAAGTGAGATTTGAAAATACGGTCCAATAAGTAGTAAATGTATGTAAACCATTGAATGGTATGTTAAGGTTTTTAAAGAGTGTTTCAAAAATAAATTTCATCTAGAGGGTTGTATTGTAGATATATATTTTGTTGAGGAAGTCATATAATTTTTTACCGACTACTTTTCTAGTGTCGAAAAAATTGGTCTATCAAAATTTACTTATACTGGATATCATATGTGTGAAAGAATTTCTATAATATATGCTTTGATAATTAATATCATAGATTGAGATTAAGATCACTATTACTTTTTGTATAAAATTTTATTTGTTTATGCTTATATTGAAACCCATAAAGAAATTATTTGTAACTTGAGTCCATCAAGGGCTTAAAACTATATATCAAATAAAAATAATCAACAGTTTATAGGATTGTTTCAAAAACACAGTTTTTAGGTGTAAGATAAAATTAGGATTCAATTTCAAATTCACTTCGATGGAAATCCAGAGAATAATGTTTTCATGTATTATCTTATATTAGTTATTTAATTAAAGTTTTTATTTTCTATACATATGAATAAGATGAAGGTAGTACCATTAAATATAATGGAGTTATACTTATGCCTGACATAAAGAATGTATAAATTTTCAAATGATAGAAATTCAATTTATGAAAATATGTCATTCTTTGGAATCATCAAATTTATATGGGAGTTGGATTATACAACATTCCATGTGGAGATTTTCAATGAAAGTGGTAACATAATTGGAATGATGATAAAATAGATGAATTAGGATTTATGAAACAGTATTTTGGTAAGGAATGGTCAAAATGTGATCCATTTATTATGGAATAAGAGGAAGTACAATTGTTTTATGTACTAGATCTGGAAAACTAAAAGTGGTAAATTATTATTTTATTGACCAAAACCACTGAAGGGTCATGTGAAAATTTAAATGAGTATGACCTTTCACTAGAACATCATAATAATTTCACAATGTTCCCATAATATATGGGGTATTGTATATTAGATGATAAAAAAATTAAGGTATTTGGATACTCAATAGAGGGTTCAAATTCTATAAACCTTTAAAAAAGAGATTTCTAAAATATAGTTATATTTTTTTAATATAAATTTTTCTCATAATGTTATTATCTTTTAAATATTGAATTTAATTAATTTAAATTATATGTTGAAACACTTCTACATATATAGATTTATTCACATGTCGATGCTCCAAGTAATGATGAGTAATAGGTTTCTAAAACTACTGGTTCTCCCAATGAAGAGTAACAACAACCTTCTACACATGGGGATACTACCAATCTTAATAAAAGACACACTGATGATGTTTAAATCGTGGAAATGAAAGATGCTGAACAATTGATTCCCTTGGAAAAAGGATCATCCAAGCATGACAGTGTGAGAAAAAAAATTGGGTGAGAAAAAAAGGCATCCAATTCGAGGTAGGATAGAATTCAAATAGACCACCTATTAAACCTCAAAAGGCCATGTTTAGTAGTTTCATAAGGATCATCACTCTGAAGAAAGTGTTGATTGATGTCAATTTTAGAACCATTTTGTTCACACATATAATAAATTGACTAGGGATGTGATTTGGGAAGCATTATTATAATCTTTTTTTATTTTACTAATAAAATTTAATGAAACCTTGACTTACTATATCTTATCCCTTAAAAAGTGAATTTATTGAAGATGAATCGCGAAAGGAATTTGTATTAATTATTTCCATTAAGGCTCATAACGGCTTTCTCACAAATCAAACAATGTTTTATCTCAATGATAATGAAGGGACAATAAACTCACACCCACCACATATGTATGCACCCCAGATAAACCAAGAGGCATGGGATGGGTTTACTGGCCATCATGAGGAGGCATAATTTCTTCTACATTGTGGATGGTAATAAATTGTTTAAAAATCCCTATATCAAACTCATTGAAAAAGATTTATTAATTTATGAGATGGTAAATGATTGATGAAAATAAGCAACGAGTAAAAAAAATCAATATACCTATACCATAACAAAATTATGGGCTATGCTTCACTTGAAAAACAATTTGTATTTATTTTGAATCCATCGTAATAATTTTTTTTGATCTGAAATATCAACATAATTATGTTCCTAATATTTCTATATAGATATATGAATCTAAATCCAATGAAATATCCATTGGAGATCATGTGTTATGGAAGGAGGAACATGTAAATAAATATGGGATACAAATGGATGAAAAAAACAAGATGTATGGGATTCATATATAAGTATAACATAATAAAAAAATTATTTATATCTGTGTTACATATAAATGATTTCTTATTTTACTATAATATTTATCTAACTTAATCCTAGGATTCATAATCAACTGTATTGGATGAAAACCTAAAATTAGTGGCTTGAAGTAGCCAAAACAGTATGGCTGCATCAGAGTTGCAGGTTTTGGGGTGACACGATGATAAATTTGGGCTATATCCACAGTTTGAACCCGTGGCTATTGGTTATTTCCATGGTTCAATAAACCATGGCTGGTATTAGTGTGGATATAGGACAAGGACTATAACCACAGTTTCAAATAGTTGATAAAACTCTATAGACACAGTTTCAACCATGGCTAAATCCTATAAAAATGGTTTGAACCATGGCTAAAGCTCTTTAGCCGTGGCTTCAAATAGTGCAAGAAGCTCAAGCCACACATTCCATATAGCCATGGTTCCAAACTGTGGCTGTACGAATTTATCCATGGTTCAAACCATAGCTATATGGCTTTAGACACAGTTGGAAACCGTGGATAAATCCCTTCCCATTTCATTTATAAAAATCCCACCCACCCCCTACACCCCCACACACTCCCCTTCCAACAGCCCCCACCCCCTTGCAGCAGCCCAACAAACCCCCTCATTGACAGCCCTCCCATACCCCCATGTAGTAACCCCACCACACATATAGCATCCACCCACCCCCTTGTAGTAGCCCAGCACTCCCCTTCCTACACAGCCCTTCCCCCACAACCCCCTTGCAGCAGCCCCCACCCCACTAGCAACAACCCCCACCCCCTTGCAGTAGCCCACCCCTCCCCTTCTAGGAACCCCCCCCCCCCCCCCCACAATATACATCAGCAGTACCCCACCCCTTACACCGGCCCACCACTCCCCTTCCTGGAAAGCATCCCCCCAGACACCCCCCTAAACACCCTCCACTGGACCCCCTCGACAACCCCACTGATACCCCCTAGAGCCCGCCCCCCATGGACACACCCCACTAGACACCCCCTAGACCCTCTCCCTACCCAGGACCCGGCCTGGACACCCCCCTGGACACCCTCTACTGGACCCCCCAGACTCCCCCTTTAACACCCTACATCACCCCCTACCCACACCCCACTTGACACCCCCCTGAACCCCCTACTGGACCCCACTTGGACTCCCCCCACTAGACCCCCCATGGACCCCCTCCCCCCCAGACACTAAACTTCAGTGACCTATTAAACAACAATATAAAAAAGATGATCATAAATGCTCAAAAAACCTAACTCGATGAGAATCGTATACTAGGATAACACCTTATAGAATCATGAAACTAGACCAATAAATATTTGGAAGACACATTCAACTATATATCTCAAACTCTACATGTTGGGAAAAAAATGCTCTACCGAACCTACATTATCAAGGACTATACGCCACTGGGTAATATCCATTCTCAAATGATAATGGCTATACCCAGAATGATTTTATGGGACTATAATAATAATATAGTGGAATCTGATGATTTGTCTCCCACCATTGGGGAGACCATCATGTTTACCTACTAGAAGTATTGATTTTCTTTCTTATAGTCATTAGATACCGTTAGAATGGGTGTTATTTCATACCTCAGTCCCACAGAGAGGAAACCAATGGTTCTTCCTCAAGAAATCTCTCACATGCACCATTCCAAATACAAACATGTATACATTTGATACACCATCAACATACATAAGATAAAATTAACATTACCTGAGTAGTTAGATAAATATTTCTATGCCTTTGATCCAGTAACAATAGATTATGGTATCACTCACCACTACAATGGTCATTACCATATCAACCAAACTCGAATTAACATCACCATTCTGTCAGATGGTATTCAATCTTTATTAATGGTTATACCACTGGGTCTCATCACCATGGAAGGTGAATACCATAAAATATATCATCATTGATGAAGATCAATATCACTTCATTCTTAACAATTATCTCCTTAATTTTATATTCACATCAATCACAGTTCCTAGTCATGGATGCAAATCAATTACATCGTCTATGTTTTTTTTGTTGTTACTATTTATTGAATGCATCCCTTTACTGCATACCAATACAAGTCGATAAAATCAACAAATTATTTTAAATGAAAAGCCATCAGAAAGGAAAAAATGGGAAAATTACTTTGAAATTACTCTTTTAATCAATTAAGCATTCTATAACTAGGGAGATAAATTTTTCCTATTACACCTCCACCGAGTCAGAGTTAAAATTCATGTTATTCCTCAATAGTAGAACATTTCGTATAAAAAATCGCAAGAAGGAAATTAAAATGAAAAAATAGTAACATTTTCATTGTACACAAGACCAGAACAACTCGATAGCGATATATTCATTTGCATATTTTTTGAGATTAATATAATACGTTTGATTAGAGGCCAAATAAAGAATAAAATAGCTGTTAATTAGATGGAAAACTACCTTATTTGATTTGGGGGAAATATAAGGAAAAAATAACATAGTCATGCAATAAAAATATATTCCCAATTATAAGAGAAATCATTATCCCTGGAAATTGATTAAGTGGGAGAGGAGGGGTTTGTAGATGGTGAAGAGACCCCCTTGGACACCCCTCCCCAAAGATATCCCGCACCCCTCACACCACCAGCACACTCCCATTAGCCCCCTTCACCCCTCCCTTATGTAGAACCCACTTGCACCCCTCCTAGACACCCCACAAGACCCCCCCTACCCACCTACAAAACCCCCTCCCCCCTACAGACCCCCTTGAACCCCCTGGGAGAGCCCCTCCCTCCTGGATAGCCCCCTGGACCCCCCCCCCCTTAATCCCAAAATATCCCCCAAAGAATTGGATAATGGAAAATATTGAGCGTAAACATTAAGTTAAAAATAAGGTTGAAAACAGTATCATTCCACTAAAAAGAAACAATATTTCTAAATTTTGAAAGAAAATTCAGTGTGCATGTGCATTAATTTATGATTTCCAGTCAAGCACATAGAGTATCATATAAAGAAACTCTTTTCAGTAATATAATAGACAAATAATGATAACATTTAATGTTAAAATTACCCTGAAAATAGTTTTTATATTACCACTCTACCCTCATTAATAGATATTTTACATATTTTTCACAAAAAAAATCATAAAATATAAATTTCATAATAAAAAATCATCATTCATTAAAACATAACACTTAACATGTTTTACCATAAGCATGAATATTTTCAATAACCATCATAAAGTGATTCAATTCAATAATATCAACATGAAAAGTATTCAAAAGGTTAAGCACAAACACTCAACAAGCATAACATCATATAATCATGAATTTCAAAAGAGTTCCAATATGTGGCAGTATGAATGAATTGTTTTAAACAAAAAAAATAAATTATGTACTCCCCTGTAATTATATGATGCAGTTTTCTTTTTTTTAATGAGCCAACCATCTTCTTATATTTTTCACTCAACCTGGATATTCTCATTTATATACCTAAAAAGAAACAAAATCAACTTCAGATTAAATCATTTATGTTCAAAAATAACAAGGTCTTTGATGAGAAAGGAGTTCCCATGATTCTCTAATTCAGAGGTGTTTTTTCTAGGACACTATGCTGAAAATGGAGTGTCAATGAAAAATGATATTTCCATTGAATCGTTTCAAATAATTTGAAGTTTAAAATATTATGGATTATCCGTAATTATGTTTTTTTTGTTTAAACTGCAATTATGTAAATTTAAGGCCACTTATAGAAACATATAAAATATAATAAAAATCATGTTATGAAATAATATAATAAAATATTCATTAAATGGATATGTTAACTATATTTCATGACATTGCATGTTATGAAATAATATCATAAAATACATTTAAGGCAATCAATGAAGTATTTTTCATTACACAAATAAAATGTAAGAAACATAAAAATTTTATGAAATTAAAACATAACACTACAATTTCATTTAATTACTGTAGATGCATACCATGTCCATTATTTAAAATAGATGTTAGAAAATCATTTTATGCTAGAAGATAATCTGTAGGGGAAACCATTGATGTTTCACATCGTATTTTGGAGCCATAGATGTTTCAGATCAACTCTTAAAATCATTTAGTAACTTCTGAATTCAACACTTGCTAGAATTTAGTTACTTATCAATGAAAAAAATGGATATAGAAGAATAAAAAATTTAAGGGGAACAAATGCTTTTATGCTATTTCTCTTTAAATGATAAAATATCTTCAATGTAAATGGAAAACCATCTTGATTTTGTACTCAACATAACCCACGCATTACAAAAAGACAACCATAAATCAAGTAAAATACCAAGCACCACAAAATAAACCATGATAAGTCCCCAAGAATGATAGGATTCCTAATAAAATCACCCAAAAACATAAATCATATAAAGATATATATATGTGTGGTCATATTAAAATACCTAAAAAATAATAACATCAATAAATCTTCTTCAACATAAACAGAACCAATCCAACAACAAAATAAAAGGCATATGTGTTTGGGTGGTCAAGATGAGAGTTAACTAATCCAACATTGATTATTATGCCATATACAATGTCAATTCCTGCAAACAGTTCACTAACACCAATCAGAAATCAGGTTGATTCAAAATCAAAACCAACTGCGTGGGACGAGAAAATAGAAAATACCATGTCGTGTAGAGCAATGATTGAGAGGGATGATGCATTATACTTAGTCATTGTAGATATAATGCAGGCTCAATGTCTGGATGCTTTGACTTGAAGTCCCTAGAATAATTTAAGATGGTATTGAGCCCTCTTTTACTTCTATATAAAACATAGAATGAAAAATAAAAAATATAGGGGTGATTGAAACAGAACCATGGTGGGGGGGGGTCCACTAGACGAAACCAGGAATGGTGTAGAATCAAATTGGTGGTTACAAACATATGAGTACGAATGGAGAGTTGAAGATGCCAAAGCAAGATAGTAGTGAATGGTTTGGGGTCAAAGTCATTGGTTTGAAATGGTGGTGACAGATGGAGCTTCCATGGGCTAATATACATATAACGTGATGATATACATATATATACATAAGAACCCCTAGACCCTTATATGTAATCGCACTGCCAAGGGAAGACATACATATAACGGGTATTATATACATTCTTACCTATTCGTTCACGGTGAGTCTCCGTTGACTTTGGTGACTTCAAACCACCTCAAGGATGAACAACACACTATAGTAAAATTACCATGGGATCTAAATTTACAAAACCTCTAATTATAAAAAAAGATACATTGAAAAAGGAAGAAAAAACTCACCTTAATCCATTGGCGGCAAACATAATCGGCTTGAACCACTTCACCTTTGGCGACGTTTGCCACAATACACAGGAACAGGTCCCAAGAGACATCAATAAAATTCCAGTGATATGAAGAATTGTCATTAATTGATCCTAACAGTTTATATGGGAGGAACATGATTATTGAGATAGGAAAAAATATAATAGGTGATGATGAACAATTTTTATAGTAAATGAATGAACAATAATGTCCATTTGTATACAACAGGGGTTCCATATAGTCTAGAAAACTGAATTCAGTAATCTTACAACTCCATTGTTGTAACATTAGGTTCCAATACCAACATGTACCTTGTAAGAATATAAAGATACAATAAAACTAATTAGTATGGATAGATAAATGAATAATATTATACGCAAAATAGAGTATACAAATTTGGTTTGTCAAACATTAATCAAGATGAAGTACTATAAGGATTTTGTGGTGGGATAAACTGTTATATTGCTCCTATAATCTATATAGCATCACAACCAGAGAAAATAATTCTCCAATTGTAAAATTAATGAACACTTAGAGATAAATTAAACTCATATATAAGAATAAAATATTTCTTTTTCCCCCTATAATTCATTAGTGTGATTACATCGAAGATAAAAATAAGCCTCAAAGATATAGAATATCACTCTACATGAACCATCCAATCAATATAACCCCACCAACACCCCATCAATGTGAATCAATCAAACTGTAGGACATGAGTATCATCAAGTGTCAAAAATTATATTTAATATGAATGCCAACCCCCCCCCCCCACCCACCCCACACCTGCCCCCCCCCCCCCACCCCAGACCCTGCAACAGCCCCCCCCACCAACCCTTCACGAGCCACCCCCACCCCCATCCACCACACCTGCCCTGAAACATCCTTTCCCCCCCTGAACCAAATCCCCAATATATAATCAAAATGTAATACAATCACAATGGTAGATATCATCGACCGTTTGAGATTATGAGTGTGAGGGGGGGGGGTGCAGTGCAACCTATTCCCTGATGAGAAACCATCAGAAATAAATGCACTAATGAAATATATTTTATATGGAGAGATAGTTATTTATGAATCGATCCCCAAAAATTCCATATTGTATGGAATATAGTATATTATAATGTGTTGGTAATGACCATGGGTTGTCATGTACGGTAATCAATGGTTCTCCAAAGTGACTAAATATGAAATTTCGGTTTTGAGATAAAAAAAACAACAGATTCTTCAATTCGGGGGGGGGGGGGGTACAAGACTAAATGGTATTTAGTTTATAATAAAACACAATTTGTACATCCCTATTAATATTTATAGTGTTTTCGATGTTTAAAAATATAACATGAATTTGATATGTATTTACATATTTTGTATATTTAAATGGGATATTGATTACATTCCCATTAACATAACATGTGGTTTTGATTCACATCATGTATGGACTACATGGAATGATCGGTGTAGTACAAAACCATAGTGGCATAATAAATGGAAAATTTTGTGATTATAGAGGCTCATACTATAGTTAATAACTATATGACTCAACTAATTAACTTTGAACACAATTTTGTCTCATATGAACCATAGATTTTGTTCCACCTTAAATATGTCATGGACCCTAAGAGGATAGGTACCCATGTTTTGGGGATACATTAATTTTACCTCATCGGTCCCATTAACAATTTATATGGTAGTATATCCATTTTAGGTTAGATATGAACACCATGTGAAGAGATGTTCATAGCAGGTCTACTCTAGTAAGGCCAAACATCTTGTACCCCAATAATCCATGACCTGGACTAATCTATCCTTAGTGTATTTTTAGATCTCTTACATTAGAACATGGATTTGGAAGTCTATGTAATACATTATAATTATTTTTTCACATCAAAACTCATTTTTCACATCCCTTCATTATTATATGTTCAATCTGTGGTGGTTAATTTTGTTTTTCTTTCTTATATCGATGAAGTCATTGAATGGGTTTGGAAAGTTGATTAGAGGTTTCATCTGATACGTACTCCTCTAGATACTTTTATGCAATTGGGTGAGGGTCTATTATAATATATTTGGAGTTTGGAACTCCCCCAAATATATGGGGAGTGTGTCTCAAATTTTTTTTTTATTTTGGTACTCCCTCTGCATTGATGATGTGTGGGTCTCCCACACACAACTGATAGTGTTTTATATTCTGGTGTATGTTTTGGAATTGTGAATCAATCCAAGTAGTTAGGAACTCCATCATTTGATGTGTATCATAGGAAGATGTGTTGTTCATATTTTACAAAATCTATAATATGTGTGTCATTGTTCATGGAAAGGTATTTATGATGGTAAAAATTAGTATTCACCTAAATGAAATATATTTTTAGAAAATGTGTGGATCCACTATAGGTTTGTTGAACAATAATTTAATATCGGGGGATAGTTAGGTGTTGTAATCCATTTAATTAATTTCATACTTTAGTGAGGTGTGGGTTCCCCCTAATATATTATAGTGGTGATGTGTGAGAAAAGATGGGTGATTCAGATACTTTAATAATTATGAATATACATGACCCCATTGGTTACCTTCAATATATGATTATAGTTAAACTATCAACTTTATATTTTTGTTAATTCATTACTTTGAGAACCTTGAGTTACTTGTGATTTATGACCTTAAAGTATTACATTGGATATTACTAGTACATATTTACATCCTGGTGACTTCATGTGATCCACAATCCATATTTTTTGTATTTTTTAATGAGGCTATTAAGGGATATGTATGAACCCTAACATAAAACTAGAAGATTCAACACTTCAAGATAATAAAACAAATCCTACCCATATCAGGGTTCCAAAACCATGCCTTATATATTTTCTAAATTTCTTGTTCAAAACCCCGATCTTAGGCCACATTCCGCATGTGTGTGCCACCCGAGAAACCAAAAATCGAGGACCACATCACATTTCAATAAAAACAGCATCACATCCATCATGTCGTTACATCAACAAGGAAATAACCCTCATCATCTCATCACTATCAGCATCTCCCTGATGTCCACTTCCTACACCAAACACCATCTCTGCCTAAACATGACACGGTCACCACGGTCGTCACCACTCACATAAAGACTTTCTTCATCTCCAAACCTCCACCTCTAATGTCGTAGCTGGTCAAACATTATCATCATCATTCAAATAATATCTAGTGAGGATCATGACTCATAGAATTTTGATATCCTCTCAAAAATCACCTTCCAAAATCCTATGAAAACCACCTTTCCAGACCGACTCAAGAAGGATAGATTCTACACGAAGCTAGAGTAGCGTAAGAGTAGAAAATAGCCTTCACAAAGACTTGGTACTTGTGGAAGCCTCTTTATATGGGTGTTAGGCCCATGGAAATGGGCGCATCCATGTGGAATATTCTTATTATCACTGGATAGGACGTTGATTCCATAGGATTCTCCTTATAGAACTTTATTTATATGGGTTCCCAAACCATGGAAACATCTAAATAAAAATAATACATAGAATTTTTGGAACCAAAAATCAGATACATAGTCGTTGAACACTTTATTAAAATATCACATGAATATTTTTGTATATAATTATATCAACAAATATTATTATATGTATTTGGAAATATTTTAGATATAAATTACTAGATATTTAATATTGATATACATTTAAAATATAGAATCTGATCCAAAATGGAAAAAACTATATCCATAGTCATATTTTCCCATGGTTTTATTGGCCTAGTATAGAGTATTATATCCACATACAAATATTACGATGTCTATGGGGTCTTTGAATGATGTCCTATAACCACAAGCATATATGATGTTTCTCAAAGGTCATAACATGAAGGCCTATAGTCATAGGAATATATTCCCTTTGAAATATAGTCCATATACAAAGGCTTATATCCATGAGAATATATGATTTTTGTTGTAGGGTTCCTATACAAATGCTTATAACCATGGATATAGAGTCCCCTACCATGAAAAATATCGTCTCTCACCCCACATGCGTATACAGATACATTCATACCATTTCTATATTCCCTTATCACATTTTTCCTTGTGTAAAATTATTTCACACATTAACCAAGAAAAACATTATCTTCTAGTGTAAATATATCCCCCACACCCATGGACACTCATATCCCCTAGATATAGGATATCCTATGGCCATGGTAATACCACCTGTGGCTATAGATCCATGTCTGTAGGTCTTATTTCTATAAATTCTACTTAGTGCTACTCACAACCACTGGCTATTGCAATAAAAATTGGTGTAGGACACTCTGCATAATATAGTTCTGGGTGGAGGGTAGTGGGTTTGTTCGCTTTATCAACCCACATGGATGGGTGAATTATTTGTCTACGGTCACCCTAGAAATCCAAATATCTGGAAAAGTGTGTCTATATGATAATTGTAGAGAAAACTATTCACTATATGATAAGGCTCGGCATATTTTTACCGCCCCCTCCTCTAAGGAAGTTAGAATTTTATAGCTTAGAAGTAGGTTAATAAGAAGTACCCCAAAGGTTTCCTACATTAATGTTTCACAATTCATCACCTTCATCCATAAAATTCTTAGTGAATGATTTTAGGGACTCCATCGAGATTACCATCAACAAACCACTCTTGGGGGAGAATAAAGGGGGAAAATAAAATCTTATAGGGGATGAAAGTTGAAATATTCAATAAACAGAATAGAAATCAAGTTTGTGTGATTTTCCATCAAAATATATACAAAGGTAGAAAACTAGCACCCCCTCCCTATTACTCTTAAATGGGTGAGAATTTGAATTCTATTACATGATATGAGTTAGTGAATGTTTTTGAGTCCAACCTCATATATGACACATAGTATGACATCAATGCATAAGTACATAATATGGAGACATCCATTGGGAATTTGGTACACACGGAAATTAATGAATATTATAGGTTCAGATGATATTAGGGGAAGACTCTTGATTTGGGTTCCCCTATAAAAAACCACATTGTCTCAATCACAATAAAATTCAACTTAGTATAATGGGAAAAAAGAAGCAGAATCCATATCCTACATTTCACCTAAAAATATTGAGCCTCTTTGTAGTAAGCTTATGATTACCTAGAATGGAAAATATTTGTAGAATCTAAGCTTATAAAATTCAAAATTTATCAGCGTTAATATACCAATAGAGAGAAACTCCTAGTAACATGATAATTTATCTCCTCCATTGAATCCCCATAAATAATAATGAACTACTCATCCAATAAAAAATGTAATATATGATGATTTTTACCAGAAATTGCCACGTTGGAGGTGAAATGGAGGAGGATATAGGGAGAAATCCGTGGATTAACATCAACATGGAAGTCATGTGACCACTGAGAGGTGGGCTGGCAGTGTCGGAGCTGCGTTGGTATGGAGGTGTTAGAGCCATGTTGGAGCCGACTGGTAGGTTTTCTCGCTACGTCGGAGCTGAAGCGGGAGGAGGAATCGCTATGGGAGGAGGAATAATAAGGGGAGGAGGGGAGGAGGATTGGAGAGGGAGGGGAGGTGGGAGGGATCATGAGGGGATGAGGGGAGGAGGAACAATGAGGATGGTGAGGTTAGAGGAATCACGATGCAGGAGGAATGGTGAGGACGGCGAGGGATGAGGAATCGTTATGTGGGAGGGAGATGCTGTGAGAGGGAGGAAAGCCTGATCAAAATAATATTCACATAACCTATTGCCCAAACCAGCTATTTGGGTGTGACTATATCTTACCTATATCCACAGATCATTTAAAATTTGGCTCTAGATATGTGGCTATAGATCATGTTTCTAGTATTGTGACATACTAAGAATATTTTTTAAATGAAATTATTAAGGGGATAATGATAAATAGATTAGAGATATGCATTCACTATTAGATGATCAGGAAGAAAAATTTCATTTTTGGTTGGAGTATCTAGAAAAAATGGAATGCTACAAATCAAAGAAATGGAAAAATTCAATATAAACTAGTCTTTGATGATACCACCCACCCATATACATTTTGTGGTTCTCAATTCCCCGGGAAGGGCCATCCTAGATGAGGTAATCAATTTTATCATAATTGTTTCTATAAAATGTGGATCAATCAAAAACTAACACCATTCATTTAATGATATTATACATGTTGAAAATGACTATAAATTATATCTATCAACACCAACCCATCAATTTATTCTGATGGATATCATGTTGAATATCCATAACAACTCTCTTCATAAAAAAGAACTTCCAACTGGTCATGTGAGAATGGTAATTTTCATAGCACATGAGATAATAAATGAGTTACTTGTTCCACTTGATGATGAATATTTTCATACAGTCAAACAATATATTAGAACATTTATATCGTGGACATCAGATCTTTTATAAAAACATATTGATAAGGATGTATACAAATGAAATTTATTTTTCATTATAAACCTTTACCAGTTAATGAATAATGATATGGATGGATGAATTATATTATAGAAAGATGAATGAATGGGGTGAAATGAAATATCAAATCAAAATGATCAAATGGATCAACCCAATAACACAAAATGTCATTACAAGGATCCTTTACCCTACCCATTAAATATCATTATTAACTCACATTAAAGCATTATGTGGATATATGGTTGCATAATCATAGTAATCATATTGTATATTTTGATGAAAAAAAAGTTTTGAAAAGACATTACAGAAATCATTCTCTTCATAATTCAAATGAAATAATAATGTATGAATAGCTAGGATTATCAATTGTAAATGTACACAAGAGGTCTATTATCAATATTTTTTTTCCAATAGTTGTTCTCATATGTTAATTGTGACCAAATAAAATTCGTATTTTTTGTAATTTTTTTATGTGAATAATATTTTATGTAAAAAAATCTATGAACATAAATATTGATTATTTAGTCATCACTTCACATCTGCAGACCCAACAAAAACAAAATCAACTAAAATTGTTTCAATATCGGAAAAAATGGCCACGATATTTTAAAGAAGTATTATAGATGAAGGACTCTTCATATTACCAACAATGTAGGGGTAAAATTATACAATTTAATAATATAAAATATATTTTCGTTCAATTCATTACATATTGTTTTATGGTCTTCAGAAATCATTATGTACATGTTACAATAAATTTGGATGCTCTAATGATTTATTTCTTGGATTCACAATATGGATACCCATTATATCAACCACATGTGATGATGTATTTTTAATTTTCAACACATTACATCAGAAGTTTTAGAATGAAACTCCAAGTTATATATTTTTAATTATGATTTAATGAGAGTTAGTTTATGATAGGGTGGTGTTAATATAGTTTGACAATCATGTAATGTGGACAGTCCATGTATGCAAGGATTTTGTAGACTTTTTCAAGTTGATAATAATTCAGTTATATATAATAATATTTCACTGCCACAACACATAAAAAAATAGATTAATTATTTTTACCAATGTTTTTTTAGTGTTTGAAACAAACCAATGGAAAATATTGTTGTTATTATGTTTGAAAATTTATTATATATATCTTATACCATCAATTAACTAGAAATCTCGAAGAGGTATATTCAATAACAATTACTATTTTATTTAAAATATATTTTAATAATTTGTGTATTAATATTTATCTAGTACCACCATCTTTGTTTAATGTAATAATATTCACAAGATGATGTAGACTTTTCTAGAAATGACTGGGTAACATTCCTCATGTAATAATGCACACATATAACAAGAAGATGTGACTTACTAATATATAATTAGTTGATGAAATTACATTCCCAATAAGCATGATTCAATAATGCATCATGATCATGAACTATATTATATGATGATAGGGTGGAATCAACCATACCACAATCTGATACACGGTGTACCCAGTATAACTCAAATTGTGTGGTTTTAGTTTAAAATTGATATTTTATTAATTTTTTCATATTTATGTTTAGTTTATCTTATTATAGTATTAATTATATAATAATTGTTTTCTAAAATAGGTTTATACATTTAGGGAAGTCATATTTTTCTTTAAAATGTTTGTAGGAAACCAAAAAAGAGAGAACATGTTTTTTTGATGAGGTGACTTAGGCATCATGGGGTTTCCCTTTCCATCCATATGGAACAATTCCCTCTTTTCTAGGCTGGTGGAAATAGTTGAATGAAATACACCAATCAAAATATAAATCATATGAACCTCAATTCCATACACAGTGTGCTCGGTATGACTCAAACTATATATTTTTAGTATATGATTTACATTTTTTTGTCCAAAACACAGAACATGTACCCAGAACTGATCATCCACATTTATATTTTTTTATAATATAGTTAAATGATCCATAATGAATTTTCAACATGTAAAAATCACCCACACCTCAATCGGAAAAATGATGTGACCAGTTTGACCCCTTATGTTTCTTTTTTAGTTAAAATTAACATTAATTTTAGTAAAAACACACGGGAAAAATTCAAAACACGGTAAACAAATTTGAATTGTTTTTATAATATCATAAAACAATCCATAATTAATATTTTATGGGTAGGAATCACCTGGACCTCAATTTTATTATTGGTGTGATTGGCATGACTCCATGTTTGACAAATTTTTTAAATTAAAATTAATATTTGTAAAAAATAATACAAGCTTATATAAAACATATAAAAATCTTTATGATTGTTATGATTCTTTATGAAAACAAAACATAATTACTTTTTCATATGTAATAATCATCATCACCTCAGTCTTTTGAATGGTGTGACCAGTATGACTACATGTCGGTCTTTTTATTTAAAATTGGCATTAATTTTAATAAAAAAATGTCAATTTTCATACTATAAAGGGATAAAACAAATTCATATTGATTTGATACATTCTAAAATCAATACCTATGTCACTTGAGACATATAGGAATAATACTCATATCAATATGATTCATTGTGTGACAGGTATGACTCTAAATATGCCTTTTTATTTAAATTTGACAATAATTTTATTAAAAAGGAAATGTGACATACTTAATACAGAAAAAAATTCATTTGGATTATTTTTGATAATTTAGTAAAATGATCCATATGTAATTTTTTATGTGTAGTAATTATTCAAACCTCAATCTAACACAAATTCTGATCGACATGACTCCAAATGTTCCTTTTTATTTTAAATTGACATGAATTTTATTAAAATAACATGTTAAATACTCAAAACAACAAAAATTAATTCATATTTCTTGGATACATTAGGAAAACAGTATCTAAGTCATTTTATATAAATCAAAGTCAAACATCCCACAACTATATTCATGGTCTCACTGGTTTAACTCAAAGTTTTTGTTATTATTTTAAAATTTATATTTTTCTTCAAAAACATTTCACTCACTGAAAACTGATAAAACACACTCAAATTTCATTAATAAATTTGGAAAATGATTTATAAATTTTTTGAAATGTTGGAATACATATCATATAAAAATGAAACATTAGGTGACAAGTATGACTCAATGTATGTGTTCTAAGTTTCAACTGAAATTTTAGTTAAAAACACACGTTAAATACTTGAAATAAAGAAAAATCATTTGTATTGTTTTGATTCATCAGTAAGAAGATACATAAGTCATTTTCTATCTGTAATAATTATCCTCACCTCAATATGAAACGTAGTGTGACCAATATGATTCAATGTGTATCTTTTTATTTAAAATTCAAAATAATTTTAGTAAAAAGATACATATTAAAATCTAATAAAATTAATTCTTATTATTTGTATTCTTTTATAATGTGATACATAAGTCATTTTTGAATAGAAATAATACTCCTCACCTCAATATATTTCACAATGTGACTGATATGACTCAAGGTTTGACTTTTTATTTAATGTTGACTTTAATTTTAGTAAAAATAAAAAATGGGGTACTCAAAACCACAAAAACACATTTGTATTGTTCTGTAACTTTAGAAGAAATATATATTGGTAATTTTTATGTTTAGAAATCAACTAAACCTCCTTATGATCCATGGTGTTATAAGTATTACTCTAATTTTTTCTTTTGTTAAAAATTGACATTAATTTTAATAAAAAATACATGGGTTATACCCAATACAAATAAAACACGTTTTAATTATTTGGATACTTTATAAAAAAAATTCATAAGTCATATTTTGTGGGTAGTAAATAGTCTCACCACAATATGATACAAAATTTTCCCAATATAACTCAATGTGTCTGTTATCAGTTTAAAATTAAAATTTAAGTTCAAAATCTATATCACCTACTTAAAACTAAGAAAAAAGACTATGATAATCTTGAAAATTCAATAAAATTATTCATATATAATTTCTCTATGTTGGAAGTATTCTCACATCAAACTAAAACACAATTTGACCTATACATCTCAATGTACATGTTTCGTGTATGAAATGACAATTTAGGGAAAAAAATAAGTGACATACTCAAATCCAAGTAATCACGTTGGGATTTTTTATAGTTTTTAAGGAAATAAATATGTCATTTATAACATGTATGAATAATAAACACCTTAATAATATGTATGGTTAAACAGATCTCACTTTAAGAGTTCCTTTTTATTCAAAATATACTTAAAAAAACTTGTGACTCGCTCAATACCAAGAAAACACATTCAGATTATGTTGATACTTTGAGACAATTATGCACAATTTATTTATGATTTTTATGAATTATTCAAATCAATATTTGATGCATGGTGTGGCTAATTTGACTTCATGTGTTTATTTTTACTTAATGTTAACATTATTTTTAGTAAGAAGAAAAGTGACAAAATCAAAACCATGAAAAAATATTTAGATTGTTTTGGTACATTTGTAAAATAATCCAAATGTCATTTTTGATATATAGTAATCAACCGCACATCAATCTAACACTCGGTGGGACAAGTACGACTCCAAATGTGTCTTTCAATTTAAAATTGAATGTAATATTTGTATAAATTTAAAGTGACATACTCAATATTGTGAAAACATGTTTGGATTATTTTTATAATTTATTAAAAATAACTATAAGTAATTTTTGGTATGTAAAAATTGAATTAACCATATTCTTATATGACATATTCTGTTTATAACACAAAGTTTCCATTATAAATTTAACATTGACATTTTTTTAAAAATAGTACCACTCACTGAATACTAAGAAAAAATTCTCTTCTTTTCATGATAATTTTAGAAAATGGTTGATGAGTCATTTTTTATTTGTAGAATGAATTCTCAAAACATGTTGACACATGATGTGTCCGATATGACTCAATATGCATGTTTCCATTTTGGAATGAAAAATTACTAAAAAAATAGAACTGGCATACTCCAAACCAATATAATGCATTATTATTGTTTTTATACATTATTAAAATGATAAAAATGTCATTTTTTGATTTTTATGAATCATCCTAACATCAATTTGATGCACTGTGTGAAATTCATGACAAAAAGTATGTCATTTTATTAAAAAATAACATTGATTTTAGTAAACAGAACAAGTGACACACTCAAAACTAAGAAAATTAATTCGTATTGATTTCATACATTAAGAAAATGATCCATAATTATTTTCTAATCTATAATAAATTCCCACAACTAAATTTGATAGACATTGTTCTTTCTATGACTCAATGTGTTCGATATTAGTCTAAATTAGAAATTTTAGTCTAAACATGTGTCACTAAATAGATACTGAGAATATGTGATTGAATTATCTTGATTTATTATGAATACAATTACTAAATCACTTATGACATAAAACAATTAGTCTCATGTAAAACTAGTACATGATGAGACCAATATGAATAAAATTTCCTATTTTTTGTTTAAAATGACATTTTGGTAAAAAACGTGACATTCTCAAAACTAAGAAAACATATTCGGATTGTTTCAATAATTTAGTAAAATAATACATAAATCATTTTTATGTGTAAAAATATTCCACACGACAATCTGACACATGGTTTGACTGTTATGTTCCTATGTGTGTCCGTTTTGTTAAAATCAACATTTTATTAATGTATAAATTTGCATTTATGTTTTATTTGTTTCTTTATATTATTACTATAAGAAGATTTATTTTATTATATAGGTGGATTATTTTTCTAGGTTTGGGTGATTTTTTAAATAATTGATATTGTGATTAGTATTTTTTAAGAGTGTTTGCGTATGAAAAATATATGGAATCATTATTGTTTCTAAATATTTATTGATATTATTAGTAAATGTAAGGATAAGTTTTTTTAAAAAAATTTATATATATTTTTTTGTAATTTAAAATTAATTTCAATTGTTTTTTATTTGTATATATGTTTACTTTCATAAAGGTGTATTTTTTTAGATTTTTGTTATTCAAGAAGAATACTCTAGTAGTATCAGGGCAATTTCTAGTGCTAAAAAAGGCCCCCATTAATCAGCACTACCTAAAGAGATAATAACATGTTAAATTTATAAGATATCTTTTTAAAACTAATATATACTCCCATTTATCAGAGGTTTTTTAGTGTTTATAAATCCCCTCCTAAATAGAGCTAATAAAAATAGTTATTTTTCAGTGCTAATAAATCCATTTTTTACTTTGTTAAAGGGATGAACTATGGTACTTCTTAACAAGAAAAGTGTTGGTTAAGGGAGTGGTGGATTCCTGATAGTAGATATGACCATTTTAAAAAATGGTAATTAACTTTGGTAACACCTAACGTTATAAATTGAGGACATGTTCCGCAATGATTCATGTGATATTGATCGAGGGATTAGAAAAATTCAATAACCTATAGTGGTCTCGTGCATTTCTAGGTTTGAGGGAGAATCGACTCTATTATAGAAATATGGAGGACTCACAACCAATTAATGTGGGGGAGAACAAAACTCTAAAACCCTATGGGTTAACCATTCCCTTTCATTTTCAAGTATATAAGGGAATATTGAACCCTAATGTACACACTACTCATCATGCTTGAACCTCATCGTCTACCCTTTAGAGGTAAAGCCTAAACCAACCCAAAACATGTTATAAATGGCCTCAGGTAGCCTAGTGGATCACACTATCATCCTCTACATTGATAAATATTAAGATAGTGAATATCATTTATTTAATAAAACATATAGATGAAATGATATGTAAACACCCACCAAAGGCATGTGTCTAGGCATTATATCTAGGGCTCAACATAGACATGTCATCACACTATAATATAAGATCTGTTGCATTCATGTTTTAATAAAAACACCTCACACCCGATTTAGTAGTTTATTATTCTCAGTATGTGAAAAAAAATTCATATCAATTTTTTCCCTTAATGTTACAAGTATCATTGTCATGTAATAATAATACTTACAAGAGATTAACTTAAAACTCACAGTATCATTGTAAGGTTAACACAAATAACATACACTACTGAAAAGTTACAGTCACTCCATGTATTTTTGTTTTTTGGTGTGATATTTCCTATGGAAGGATAAGGTGTATTTATCACGCCCCTTCGTCATGGTGTAGAAATACATTCAACACCTCAATGGGTCACCACAAAACATAGTCTCACTATAACACCAGATGATATTAAAATCTATTTTCTCTTAAATAAATTCGATGTGTTGGGTGAATTATGAAAAACACAACCCAAAAAATAAATTAATTTTTTAATTATAATATTGAGAACATTATTTGATATTTTAATTAATTATAATTTTCATAAATAATTTCTAATTCTCATTGGGAATACTATTAATATAAATGAACTGTGTTTAAATATATATTTTTATAAGAATTATATTATTCATATATGTTTTACATAAATAATATATTTAACGTATTTATGTTATAAAAAATTATCATTTATAAATGAATAAAATGAATTAATTTTTTTTAAATTGGTTCGAATTTAAATTAAATTCCATGAAATGTAATAAAAGTTATTTTTTCAGAACTATTAATTGTATGTGTGGAATGTGTTTTTATCTTAATAAATTAAAAAATAACTGTTGAAAAAATATTTAAACCAAATTTATATATAATACAATAAATAAAATATAAATATTCTAACTATATTTACAAGACAAGAAATGAGAATAATTCTACTGTTATGCTTAAAAATGAATTTCTAAAATAGTAGTCATTACGTTTTATGCACTTATTTTAAACAAGATTTATTAAAATTATAGGAATTGAAAATTTATATAATGGATTATATATTTTAAATTATTTTTCTTAAATTTTTATTTTGTGTCAATTTTATATTTGGTCATAATTAATTGTAACTTAGGTAATAATTCATTACCACAGTTATCGTTAAAAAGGGTTATCATATGGGGTAAGCTAACATATATCACTTAAAATATCACTTAAAATTTCTTATATTCTATTTAATGAATATATTTAAAACATAAAATAACTAATATTTTATCCTTTTCCACTTTTTCCCCGTTTCACTTAAATACGACTTTATTATATATTATTATTTTAAGAATTTACTAGAGTGCAACCCACCACACTTATAAAAGGATACATCCCGAATTCACTTATTCCCACACATTTATCCATACATATCAGATAATAATAACAAAAATATCTTCCTATACTCTCTAAAACATCCTATATCATTTTTTATTCCCAAAATACAAACCTTTTAAGGATTAAGGTGTACTTAAAAGGAGGTTTCCCAATGAAGTTGTAATGTACTTTACCAATCTATTTCGATTTTATTTCTTCCTTAAGATCCTCAAAATTTTATATAACTATATTAGCATGATGAAATCATTAAAATTTATAAACTAAATAATTTTATTTTAGTGGTATTAACATTTTATATTTCCTTTCCATCCAATTAAAATGTTAACTCTATTCATGTATACATTTGGACCACAACCTTCACAAAGCGATACGATTTGTTTTCATATCCTTCATAAATAAATTTCCATATAAATATACTAATAAATATATATTATATATATGAAAATAATATAGTTTTTTAAGGAAACTTATCATTTAAATTTTCTTTATTTACAATTATTGGAAAATGATAACATTACTCGTGTGTCTGTATAAACTATTGTCTCCAAGAAGTAGTGTAAAAACAATTCACCACCACCATATACGAATGTTTAAAATATTATATGATTAACAAATATGAAACATATATCTTAATTAATATTATTTTTATAATGAAACAATAAACATAGTGCAAGTACCTAAACATTAAAACCAAAATATTCGTGGGAAACAGAATAGTTAAAACCCAATTAAAGAAATAAATGAAGATATGTTAATAAATTGGTAAATATAAATTGTACTATAATTTCATACTATGAGATAGTTATTAATTTTTTTCTATTATTGATCTATAATAAATCTAAATTTATTATATAGGACCCTAATACTATCTATTAATAAATTCAAGACCTTAGATATAGTCTATGTTACAATACAATTTATTTTTAGGATTTTATATAATAATATTATGTTGAGGGAAACTGTATGGTCCATTTATTTTAAACTCAATATATTTTATTATAATCTATTTATTTCAGGTTTTTGCATGTTTTTTTATCATTATCCTCTATGTGGTTCTTAAAAAGAGTTATTTTTTTAGAAATGTATATCATTATGTTCTCTTTACTCGGTGAACGTTTTCTTCCATGTCCAGGTTATTTAAAAAAATTTTTCTAATATAAATTTGTATGGTACCATGATTAAATTATTTATTTTAAAATATATTATAATTTCTATTAAAAGTACTAAAAATTAATATTTACACTTTTCCCGAACATCCTATTTAGTACTCATTACAAAAATCATTAAAGGAATTAATTTGTTAATAATTACTGTATGAAAGGATTTCCCACTATCATGATTGTTACATGAATTTATTATTTCCTTACAATTTTACATGGTTTTTTTATATAAAATAATTATCTTAATATTCTGATATTTTTTTATTAAATTGTATTTAAATAAAAGTTTAATTTTCTCATATTTTTCATTGAAAATTTTACCTGTTCGTTTTAAGGTATTTTTTATCTACATCAATATCCTTTAATGATTATCAATATTCATTGATGATATGATATAATAATTCGAAAAAAATTCTATCAGTAGATATTATATGATTTTTTGATGTTGAAATATTTATGAAACTAATTTCTTTTCCATGGGTTATGCTAAGATGGATTTATGAATGTTCTTGTGATCTTATGACACACATATATATGGTTTCAATTATGTGATGGTTGGGAAAAAAATTACATATCCCTCCAATTAATTATATAATTATTGATATCTCATGAGCTAATATGAAAGATGATATATAGTTATACCATTCTAATTATCAAAATTCGTTGGGGAGTGAACCCAATCACTTACATAACTTTATCAACTATGTAATGACGGTCTCCATTGTGATCCTTGACTAATGAAATGATTTTATATGTTTATTATTATTCCATATCTATTTTGAAATGTTCTTATGCATATGATATTCTCTTTATGGATCATTTTTTATTAATGATGATTTTTCTATCTTATGATTCCTGATTTTTGAAATTCTAAAGCTTTATGCCATGACTTATAATTTATTATCTAGGCCTAATTGGGTATAGAAATTATATGTTTTTATTTTGATCTTATAAATTTTTTATTATCATATAATTTCATGTGATATTATAATGATACCTCCCATGTTTACCATTTCAATGAAATTGATCTCATTATTTCTTATGTTTCCATTTCCCTGGGTTATAATGAATATTTTCTAAGGCATACATTTTTAGGAAGTGTAATATAATATAAGAAATTTTTGGGATATGTTAAATATATTTGTTAAAATAATTTGATTATTTATATCTAATTCAAATTCACTAATCCTTTGATGTTCTAGGGTATGAATTATTTTGTAATATTTTTTTGGTTTTCTTGTAAAATGATGAAATATGTATCTATTTTTTACACAATTTTTCTCATCTAGTATTAAACCAGGTTTTAATAATATTGGAGACTATTTTATGAGGAATATGAGAGTATATGAAAAATACAACCTTTTGGTGGACAAATAGTTATATAGAATGAACCTAAACGTGTGATATGTTGTTAAAATGGTTTCATAATTTTGTAAATCTCAAGAAATATTTTCATAATTATATTATTTAACACACTATATATTATATCAGAATTATTATACTTGTTTTTATCCAATTCAAGGAAGAAGGAGGGATCATGTTAATAAATAATGTGAAGGATGATGAAAAAATTGTCCTCTTGATCATCATGTTATCAATGGATCTAGAATAATATATATTATTATTTTGATCACACAAATCACTCAATACATGAATCATACTGATATTGAAAATGAGAAAAGGGTGAACCATTGCATAATTTAGTCTTTTAGGTGGCAAAATCCATATTCTTTCAGTGTGACATATGATCCACTGGTGCCTAAGAAATGCATGAGTACCAGTAAAAATATATTTTCTATTCTCATGTTATTGAAGAATAAAAATGTATTATTGGAATTTTATAATTATGAAGGTGAAGTAGATCAATGGTGGAATATTATTAAGAATACAAGTAAAGTTGTAAAAATTGACTCCATAGAATGGGATGATTTTAAGAAGGTGTTTTTTTGTAATTATTATCACCAAAATCAATACCTAAAAATGGAAAGGGAATTGCATGAGATTAATTATAATGATCATGAATCATTTTTATCCTTCGCGTAACACCATACTAGGATCATAAGGTATTATTTGGGATTATCTTGGACCATGAATGAAAAATTAATCATTTTTAGTGGGTCAAAACAAAGTCCCCAAAAGGCATTATCCATAATTGAAAGTAGTAGAAGTGAAAAAAAATATTTTTATGTTATCTCAAGGTATAAATTGAGAGTAGATATTCCCATAATTATCATTATTTTAATAAGATGACAATGAATGTGTTTAAATGAATATTTAATAATAAAACCCATGTAGGAAAGAAAATTGAATCTTCTTTATGTCATAAGATTGAAAATAATATTGGGAGAAATTTTTTATGAGTTAATCCTAATTGTTTTAGTATAGAAAGGAAGGACATCAAGAAAGTTAATTTGAAATATATATAAAGTGTGAATCCAATGATAATAATAAGGAAAAATATAGTGTAAATTAACCACACACTGTCTAATTTTAAAATAGTAGAGTGTATGGGAATTGATCCAACCATTTCATGAATCCAATGGTAAACAATGGAAATAAATGTAAATAAAAATTTATTCCCTGATATAAATGGAGTACTCATGAAATCATAATATTTTAAGTGGTTCATGTGAATTAAGTGGTTAAATGTGAGAATATCAAAAACTATTGAACGGATGATATGTTATTTGATTCTAATTATAACAAAAATTTTATAACTAATGAATTTTAAATCGTATCACATTAGCACATCAGGGATTAGATATTGAATTATCATTAAAAAGACTAAATGGTATGATGATTTATTCTCAATTAATTATAAATTCCTCAATAGATGTTTTTTAGGAATATAATTCCTTCATAGGAGATAGTTGGAACTGATTAATAGTTAGGATTTCTCAACACATTAATACCCATTAAAGGAGAAAAACATGGATGATTCTTTGAGTCAGAAATCCCATTCTACTTTTTAAATTATATGATTCAAATTGATGAAATACATATGAATTTATAGATATTTTACATTTAAATCATAAGAAAATTAGAAAGATACTAGGTTTGTTAGATGAATTTTTAACCCTCAATTTATGTGAATATTACTAATACAATGAGGAGGGATCTAGTAAAAAAATAATGTATATACTAATATGTATTTTAACCATGACCATAAATAAATGATCAGATTCCAAAAATGGTTATGTGTCCTGTCAATAATAGAATTGAAGGGGATCTTGGATGAAGCTCATTTTCATCATCCACTATTCATCGTGAATATATGAATATGTACAGAGATATTAAGGAAACATTTAAGATGAGACATCATGAAGAGGTATATTTTAGAGTATGTAAATCAATTCTTGGTATGTTAATAGGTTAAGGCTGGGAGATATAAGACTAATGGTATGTTATAATAATTACCCATAATTTATTGAAAATTTGAAAACACCAAAATGGGTTCTATTTTTGTACTCAAAAACATATATAAAGCTCAAAATTATATTTGGTTTAATATTTATATCCTTAAGAAATTATCACATTTCAAAGATATCGAGGAATATAAATCTCTTGATCAGTTCACCGATATATACATTAATTACGTGGTACATTTATATAGACAAAAACACTAAATAATATCAAATTCAGATTTTATGTGTACCTTTATATTATAGATAATTCTTCAATATGTTTTTAATATGGAGTTGATCTATTATACTGAATATCTTCCATAAATAAGTAGTTAGACTGAAAGGACAATTAAAAAATATAAGATATGTTTAGATCTTTATCTATGGATTTTAGAGGAGGAAGGGATAGACACCTTCCCCTGGTAAAATTTTATTAAATTAATATATTTATCTCTATCATTTATAAGGCCCCATATGAATCCCTATATTGAAAATGTATAGAACTCCAATATTTTTGGATGTCATTTTTGATGGAAAGCTATTTGGACCACAACTAGCTGATTAATCGAAAAAAGGTTTGATACATTTAGAAACATATCAATGAAAATTAGACTTTTTATAAAATTTATGTTCATAATCATTGATGAGATCAGGAGTTCAATTTTAGTGATAAATTTTTCCTATGGATATCTCCTTGGAAGAAGATTATGGGATTTAGTAGGAAGGGAAATCTAATCCCTAGATATATCCACCCTTATGAGATTATTGATCATATCAGAGTGGTAGATTATTTCTTGGTTAATAAAATGAAAATCTCCCATGTTCACGAGGTGTTCAATATATCTCTTTTATGAATGTAAAAACTAGATACTTTACATGTACTATTCATGGAGGTCATGCTATTAGAGCATCATATTTCTTTAGAAGAAAAATGGTACATATATCAGATTTTAGGGATAATATTCAATAGAATAATTCAACACATCTATTTATGGTAATTTAATTAAATAAAAATTTTATGGATGAAATTTTTGAACTATATCATGAGATTAGGCAGAGGTATATTCATTTGTTTCTATTATAGTAGCAAAATTTTGAGGGTGAAATTATTATAAGGGGGTAGAATCTAACATCCTAATATTTTAGAAAATATTATCTATTTGATAAATTGGATGTGTCTAATTGCATATAAAAAATAAAACCATGAACTTATATGAATATGTTTTATACATTATAAAATAAAGCTTATTATATGGTATTTAAATGAAATTAGTGTCAAAAATATGTTTTAATTCATCTAAAGAATACAATTGATTATAAAAAACTATTTTGCAGTACATTGACTAGGATAACTATCTTTCATATATTTTTTAAATAAAAATTTAATTATAGTATTATAAATTTTAAAAAATATTGTTTCCACATGAAAAATATTAATTCATAGCCTATAAATTGGTTTAAAATGAATATAATGGCATTTGAAATTAGAAAAGAGACATTTTTATGAAAAAACATTATGCATGAAATGTATTTTTATCCTAAAGATTAAATACATAAATATTGATGAATTATTTTAATAAATTTGAATATATTTTATTTAATAATATATTTTAACATTTATACAATTATTTTTACAAAGAAATAAATGATAATAAATTTAGTATTATGACTAAAATTAATTTTATTAAAAAAAATTATGTTGTGTTTTTCGGGATTATTTTAAAATGAATTTCTGAAGATTACATGAGTTGAATTATATAAAATTGTTTCTATATTTGAAATCATTATTTAAAAAATTAGTTTGTTTGTCAATTTTGTTTTTTCTTAATTAATAGTCACTATTGTTAAAATCTATTACAATAGTAAAGGTTACAAAGGCATACGAGGGTGTTAAACTAAAATACCAGGATTAAAATATCACAAAAACATTTATAAATTTTACTGGTTAAAGATATTTATAACTTATTTTAAATTATATTTTATCCTTTGGCCACATTGTTCCACTTTATCTTGAATTTGGATTTATTATATATTAATGTTTTATGTATTTACAAGAGTTCCAACCACATCACTTTTAATTGGGAACCTAGTATTTTAATAAATTCACACACTTTGAGCCTTATGTTTCGTCAAATACAATCACAAATATCTTTTTTACATACTAAAAAATTTCATAAAAATACATGTATTCCTAAACTATAAGCCTTTGATGGATTTGGGTAAATGCCAAAGGAGGTTTCCCTAAATAAGGGGTAATTATCTTTACCAATCTATTTTGATTTCATGACTTCCTTAACCATATATATATATATATATATTAAATAACCATATTAAAATGATTAAATTGGTATCATTGATATACTAAAGTGTTTTTATGTTAATGGTACAACTATTATCTATATTATTTTCATGTTATGAGAGATGATAACTTCATTCATTTGTACTCGTGGACTACCACGTCCATAGAGAGATGTGATTTTTTCATGTCTCCCAAACACAGATATTAATATGGATTGATATAATGATTAAATATTAAATGTATGATTCTACTAGGATTATATAATGAAAAATTATTATTACCTTTATATCATTCCATTCATTGTTAAATGAATGCATTACTCATGAGTACGTATGGACTACCATCTACACAAATTTATGTAATTCATTTTTCATTAACAACATATATGAATGGATATAATTGTTTATATAGGGAATAAATATAATATTTTTAACATTATTAATATTCTATATATGTAATAAAACAATGACCTGAGTGAAATGACTGGAACTGTCGAACCAACTATTTCATGGGGAACATAATAGTTTGCACCTGAATGTTGATCTAAAATAGAATTTTTAATAAATATGTAATTTTAAATTATAATATATTTTTTATATTGTATGATAATTAAGAATATTTTTTGGTATATATTTATAATTAATCTAAATTTAAGATTCAATATCTTAAGAAAGCATGTGATGAAATTCCAGACTTGAGGTAATCATTGATGTTACAATGTAATTTATTTTGAAAATTGTCTATGTTAAAAATCCAAATGGAAAAATTATATAATATTTTTCTTTAAAAAGAACATATATTATTGAATTATTATTATTTCGTGTGTTTTATAGTTTTTATATCTTTTTATTATTTGTTATACATAAAAGGATCAAGAAAGTGATTTTGAGAAAAGTCAATCATGTTTCCTCTTTAGTTGGAAATTTTTTTCCTATATTCCCATGTTAATTAACAATTTTCAGTATTATTATTATATATAACACAATTATTATTTTATATAATTTAAAATAATAATTTAATATTTTTCAAATTATTAATAAATAATTTTTTAAAATAATTCTAAACATGCTATTTGTGACTTATTTTAAAAAAGGGACAGGAATATTTATTTTAACATTTAACATATGAATAAATTTTCCCACTATGATGACTATTAATTTATTTGAATCATCTGTTTTATCTATTCATGGTTATTTTTAAATTAAATAATTTTCTCTATATTCTAGTAATTATTATTTAAAATGTTTTCATAATGAATGTATATTTTCATCATGTTAATCATTAAATTCTCTAATGTTATTTTAATTATATTTTAATCTATATCAATGTCCATTTATTTTTCTTGTGATTCACTAAGGATATGATCTACTGGCACCAAAAATTTTCTTTCTGTATATAGATTGTTATTGTGTTTTTTTAATAATTATTAAACATGTTTCCTTTCCATTTCGTATACTATGATGAATTGATGAATGTTCTTATTATATTGTAGAACATATATATATATATATATATATCATTATACGAATGACGAGAATGAAATTATATTTCTATCCAATGCATTTGGTAATGATTTAACTCTCATGAGATAAAAAAAGGGTATAGGTAGTGATCTTATTCCAAGAATCGTCAGAGGTTAGGGAGTGAGCCCAATACAATATGGAAATTTTTCCATTATGTAAATATGTTCATAGAAGTGATCCATGACTAATAAAATTATTTTATATTATTATTAATTTGACTAAATTTCTATGACATGTTTTATACTTAAGACATACTCTAGTCGATAATTATTGATTAGTAATGATTCCTCACTCTTATGATTTAGGTATTTTGAAATGGTTAGGCTTTTTACCATGACTCATGATGTATGATCAATGACTAAGTGGGTATGAAATTAATAAGTTATAATTATTCTATCACAACCTTTTTCTTATCATATTCTTTCATATGATTATTAATTTACATCTCCCTTGTTTACCATTATTGATCATCTAAGATATCCCTTTCATTATTTTTGGTCTACTATGCTAGATACCCTAAGAGTTGGGGACAACAAAGGTATGACAGATTAAACATCTTCCCCTTTGATCTTGTTTTGTTGTTAGACAAAACTCTCTTCTCTCCCTTTCTCATTGCTAAGTATTAGCAAATCTTAAAGCATGCACATGAAATATCAATTTTACTTGGTTCAATCTCACTGGGAAACGTCCAAGTAGAATACACCAAAAATATGCCGATATAACCAATACACTAAAATCATACTACTATTTTCAAGTTGTAAGATGAAACACTATCCCTCATGGTTTAAATACATTCACAATTTGAAAGCTCACTGCTCTCTAAACTAAAGTGCTCTCACTGCTTCTTTAGAAGATCCACTCACAGTTTATAGACTTGTATGTCCCTTAATTATCTCAAATGAATGCATCATCCACTGTATGTAGATGCTCTATTGACATTCCAGGTTCATCCACTGAGGAATGCAATTTTACCATAGTATTACTAAGAAATCTAAAATCATTCGTGCAACACTTACTGCGTCTTGTGAGAAATATTAATGATTTGCGCAGAAGATTCCACTTTTTTTTGTGAAACACCCCATGAATGGAATGACAATCTTAAATGAAACTAAAATCATACACGCAACATTCATAGCTTGGCGCAACTCAAAATCTTTAGTCAAAATCTCTTTTTTCTTGAAAATATTACATGATCCGGAGCTCAAATTAACTATAAGTGTTGAGCATCTTCAAATTAGGGGGTCACCACTTATTTATATGCATCACCAAACCCTATGTGAAAGTTTCACTATGATGCAAAAGATTCTCTTTAAGTATGCGAAACCCCATTTGACGTCACATTGGGTGAACAAGATTCTTTCGTGAATCCTCATTTTTGGTGCCAATCCGAATATTTCTCACACTTCATGCCTTTTAATTTTTTTGGGATTATTATCCAGAAACATGACATAATCTAAAGTTCCAAAAAACCTTTGATCTTGAACACAACTTCTTTTTCCAAAAACATGTTTCCCTTTTTTCTGATTTAGAGGCCCAAAAATTTGGCAAACACTAAAAAATGGCCCCATCTAAGATATGTTATTTTTGTACTGCCTCTAGATCGTTCCTTCCTCTCATCATTCTTTTTCAACGTAGGTTTTCAACAATATCTCTAGAACAAGACATCTCACCCTTGAAACCCTCTTTCTCTACAAACACAGTCACCTCAAAAATGGTTCTATGATACCATGAGGGATTTCTCCACAACAATCTCCCCCACTTGATTTATTGACAACTCGTCTCATAACGATTATATACACTTTGATACCTCATTGACTCTCCTTCCATCATATATCATCATTAAGCTCTTGAGATTTTTGTAGTGAACAAAGATTCACTGACCACATACTCTAAGCCCATATGAGCAATTCTCGGCATAAGAAACAAGTGTAAATGAAAATATCATCGATGAATCACTTTATTTCAAACATGAATTTTTGATTGAAAAAAGATAAAAATTGTTGATTACTGGAAACCATTTAATATCATTCCAACACCAATCTTTCTCTTTTACCACGATCCTCAACTACCGTGATATCTATTCTTTGATCAATCACTACTTGCATTGTCATATTCAATACTCTACTTCTTCACATATTTGGTTCCTGTGTTTTCCACGCTATGCTCTGGATGATCACTTCGAACACCACATACTCTCAACTTGCTGCTCCACCTATCAACCTTTTCATCTTTCTTGATAAACTCCCCCTCTCTCACTACACCACTTGTCATCTTCTCCCCGTGTCTTGGAAAAATACATTGTCTTCCTTATTTAGTTGTTTCCCTTTCATTAGACATAGTTTCTCCACCTTTATGAGTCACTATTTCTCCCCCATTGTCAATGAACCCAAAGGTCACTACATTGGGGTCTGTAACAGAGTATAGAGCCCAAATTAGGCCAGTAAGAGAAACACACAATACATCGGGTAGAGGGGGAACAAAATCCACACTTATTCAGGTTTGGAGAGTCGACTGAACTCCCAGAGCCAGTCGATGTCTCTCAAAAGATTCTTTGGGTAAGGCCTTTGTCAAAATGTTTTCAACATGTAGTTCTTTAGGAACATACTCCAACTTCACGATTCCTTGGTCAATCATCTCCTTGATAAAATGATACTTTATCTCAATGTACTTTGTCGTTGAGTGATGGATGGGATTTTTTCTGAAATTTATTGAACCTGAGTTATCACACTGGATTCCAATAGGAGACTTCACTTCAACTCCCATATCATCTATCTACTACTTCATCCACAAAAACTATGTGCATGATTGAGTGGACACAATATTCTCAGCTTCTATAGTGATTATTGAAATGCAATCCTTCTTCTTTCTTATCCATGAAATACACAATCCACCAAGATATAATTCAACTCCTGACATTGATTTCATGTCATCCGCGGAACCAGCCCAATCCGCATCATTATATCCAAATAACTCTGACTGATATTTGTCATTATATATCAAGTTGAAGTCTGCAGTGCCCTTGATATAACGAAGTATTATTTTCACACCAATCATGTGTATTTCATTAGGATTGATTTGATATCTCATTTCTTGGAATGTGGAAAAATCAATATCAGGTCTCGTCACTATTAGGTATCATAAATTCTGAATAAACTACAAATATTCTATGATATTAACAACTTTTCCATCATCATCTTTTGATAATTTCATTTGGTTAGAAACCAGATTCTTCATGTCAATGGAGTTTTCCATTCCAAATCTTCTCAGAACCTCCTTGGAATATTTTTATTGAGAAATGAATGTTCCAATCCTTCCTTGTGACACATGTAGACTAAGGAAAAAATACATCTCTCTAATCATTGACATTTCCAAATCACATTTCATGAATTCAGAAAACTGTCTGCACTGAGATTCATCTAATCCACAAAATATTATGTCAATGACATAAACCAGCACCATCATCCTTTTATTACTATAATTGTGGAAATAGATATTTTAATCATCTCCACCATGCTAAAAACCAGGAATCTTGAAATACTAATCAAGCCCTGAGTACTATTCTTTTGGTGCTTGTATGAGTCCATATAATGCCTTATTCATTCGAAAAACCATTTTCTCATCATCATGAATGAGAAAACCATATGGCTTCGTGATGTACACTTCTTCCTATAGAATCACATTCATTAGTGCAGATTTGAAGTCCATCTAGAACACATTGGACTTTTATTACACTACAATGGCCAAGAATAATCTGATTGTCTCCAGCCTTGCAACTAGTGGAAATGTCTCATCAACATCTATACCCTCTATCTGAGATTATCCTTTGTACACTAGTCATTATTTGTTTCCATTAACTATTCCATATTTATTCATCATGTTGAGAAAGACCCATTTAGTTTAGATGAAATTATTATCTGCTAGCCTCGAAACAATCTACAATGTATGATTCTTCTCAGTCTGGTCTAGTTCTTCATTCATCTCCTTTATCCAATTTTCATCTTTTGATGCATCATAAAAACATTTATTTTAAAATTGAGATATAAGAGATCTATGTTGCAGTGAATTCATTTTTCTTGTCTAAAACAGTGTCATATGATCACCAATGATATTTTGTCTCTCAATTTCATCTCAACTCTCTGTCTTCTTTTTATATAGAGACTTGACATATTATTTTTCATCCTCAGTATCTTCTTCTGAGTCAGAATGTGCAACTTCTTCTCCCCCTATGTTACTTTTCTGTTTATCACATTCATCAAGAACCTATTCATTGTGCTATTTATTACTATAATCATTCTCTACAATAGTGACATCATTTCTATCAACTACATTTCCCAGCCTCTTGTGGAAGAATTTATATGATTTTCTTTTTCCTCAGTAGCTAATGAATATTCCCTCATTTCATCTTCACTCAAATTTCCTATGTTTTTAATTATTTAGAATGAAGCACTTACTTCAAAATATTAAAAATTATTTCACTATTGGATTCTTTCTTTACAACATCCCATATGAAGTCTTTCATTCCTTCGGACATAATAGATCGCTATTAGAAATGCAGACTGATGTCAAAACTAATTCCTTCCAAAATTTATCTGGTAGGTCCTTTTCAAATATAATCACCCTGGCTATATTTTTGATGATCTGATTTCTCTATTCAACCACTCCATTATATTGGGGAGTTCTCATTGAATAAACTTGATGCCTTATCCTGTGTTTCTCATGATAGTCTTCCACTTGACTGTTTGTGAATTCTGTACCATTTTCAGTACGAAACATCAGATTTTTTGGCCCAAACATTCTTTCAGATTCTGTCTGGTATATTTTTTGGAAACTAAACACCTCAGACATATGGTAAATGTTTAACACCCATTCAATTATATTGTAATCTTTAATGAAAAGAATTTAATACCTATTCCCATAAAAGTATCTTGAGGAGATGGGTCCAAAAACATCAACATGTACCAATTCAGTCACTATTGTTGACTTTTTTCTTATTATTTTTCCTTATTTCTGATGATCTTCCCTTGTTGAAAAGAATCACACGTATTTTTATGATCACATGATAGCTTATGGAGGTCTCCAGTTGTATCACATTTGAAGAGATCTTCCAAGGATGGTTGGAATTAATGATTAAGTCGTTTATGCCATAGATTTTTTTCTTATTCTATGGATAGAATGCACACATCATCTTCTCTACTTACCAGGTTGATATTTCCATTTATCCTTTTTCCATATAGTATCACTGTACAATATCTTCCCTTTATGACAGACATATTCTTGTTAAATAATATAGAATTCTCTCGGTCACATAGTTGAATGATGCTATGAAAATTGTGTCTGAGACCTTCTACAAGAAATACATCTACATGTCCTATTGCTTTGACCCCAATCTTAGCCTTTTCTGTTCTAATTATCTTCATTCCATCAACATTTACAAACTTGAATACTCCTTCCTTGTCCTATTTTTTTCCTGTATCTAGATCCTTATTGTCTGTCATGTGAGATGTGAAAGCACTGTCAAGGATCAATACACCAAAACAGTCAGATGATTTAAGGGAAATTTCATTAACCACTTCCTTCTCTACTCTCTTCTTCTTGGTCCATATTTTGGTCTTGACGCTCATCATAGATTGAGACATCTGATCTTTCTCAGAGTACGATGGACTGACTTCATCTTGAAAAGAAGAAAACCTATTTTTAAAATTTCAACTCACATGTTGGTTCATTGATCTTATTCTTGTGAAAATTTAGATTCTACTTTGTCACATTCCTCTATATAGTCAATGTACAATATCTATCCATGTGGGAAAATAATATGCACCAAAATTAGTGTCCTTCAAAATATGTTATATAGAACCATTCTCTGTTTAAATTTCACATTTTTTCTTGTTCCCTTTAGTATCCTCAATATATTGAACACACATTATGTGAGGTTCCCATCATTCGACAGCAATAACACCTTAAAAAAGGTGTATTTCTATGTGTCACTTCTATACTACCTATTTTTCCTTGGGTTATTTTAATTTTCTGATTCTTATTTGTACCAATTTTAATTTTCATTTTCAGAATTGGTGTTTAGAGTATGACTTCATCCCAAACTTTTTTCTATTTCTAAGCATTCCCTAAATCATCATTAACAACTACGATCGATTGTTGCTTCGTTCCTGCCGAGCCACTTGGCTCCTCTTTCATATTTTCAGTCATTTGAATGATCTGATTTCCTGATGTCACATTGGTGGTCAAGAGTTTTCTTGATCATTTTCTTTTATTCACAGATTACTGACTTCTTCTTTATTTTCATCAATATGATTGACCTTATTGTTCACTATTCTATTCAAGCCATCGATCTGCCATTTCTGTTCTTCAATACCGGGCTTATGTCCATCAACCTCTTCTAAACTCTCTATCTTGGAAGAATTATGGTTTCTTGGTTTTTTTTACCATCTCAAACTTCTCCTCTTCCTACTGTTTCTTGTAGTGTTTGGAATCATATACCAACTTGTATGATTTCTTTGTATTTTCTCTCCAAAAATATATATCTTTAAGAGATAATTATAATTCAGCTTCAATGTTAATTCTTATTTCAACTTATTCTTATTTCAACTTATTCTTATTCTTCTCCGTCTTTGATTTCATCCTTTTTCGAAGAATAATCGACAACTACCACCATATTATTCTCTCCACGATCTTTGCAGTTCTCTATCTCATAATCCTTGTCAACACAAAACTCATCTGAACTATCACATTTTTTGAAAGAAGCTTCTTCTTTCTAATGTAATTTCTTTTGACCTTTTTCTTGCCTTTCGCATAGGCAAAAGACATCTTATTGATAATTTTGGATTCATAGACATCATCATATTCTTGGAACTTTTTGGGTAGCCTTGCTGAAAGATGTCCAACCTTTCCACATAAAAAAAATCAAGTTGATGTTTCCGTTTAAACATACCTTTTCCTATTTTAAGGTTTGAGTAGGGGAATGACATCACCTCATCTGTCTCTTATTCTTCCTGAGAGTGTTCAATAATGAGCTTCTTCATAGATTTGAATTCCACCTCTTTGGTTTTTTCCTTTTCCACATCATCATTTTCATCATTTCACATTTCATATAAATCAGGGGTACTTTTCATGTTATCGAATTTCAAATCTTTCATATCGTTGTCTTCTAATACTAAAACCTTTAGAATGAAGCGAGGTTGAACTTTCCTCAAGATGCAATTCACAATCATTATGTATTCAAAGACTTCACCAAGACCTCGCATGTCTACAACTATAATTTTTACCATGTCAAATAATGCATCGACAGACTCATTTTCATTCATTCTAAGATCTTTATACTTTCTCCACAACACATACATCTTCTCTTCTCTAACCTTCAAATCTACTTCATATATGTTCAGATGTTTTTCCGACATGGCCTGTGATATATGTCATGACATCACCTTCATATAGATATCATTGGATAGGGATCCCCCAAAAGCATTGATTCCCTTAGCGTCAACATCAAATTCTCTTCGCTCAGAATCTGATAATGCACCACTTTTAATATTAGCTGATATACCCTGACTTGTTGTTGTGTACACATCTATTTCCAAATATCGAAAGTAATGTGGCATCCGATTCTTCTATAGCTGAAAATATTTCTCATCTAATATGGGAATCCCATTCTGAATAGTGACCTCCATTTGTGAGAGAACCATTGATATTAACCATTTCATCTAATACAAATTGTTAGTTCTACTAGTCTAGATACCCTGAGGGGGGGGGGGGGGTGGGGGGGTGAATCAGGGTACAGTATATTAAAACAACTGCCCCTTTGATCTTGATTCATTTTTAGAAAAAAAAACTCTATTCTCTCTCCTTCTCGTTGCAAAGTATGAAGAAATTTTAAAGAATACACATTAAACATAAATTTTACATGGTTCTCACTCACTAGGAAATGTACAAGGAGAATACACTAGTAATATATCGATGTACCAAATCCACTAATAGTGAAATACTATATACAAGTTCAAATTGGAATCTCAGTCCCTCCTGATTTACAGCCATTCACAATTTGAAAGATCACTACTCTCTCAATGATGTGTGCTCACTGCTTCTTCAGAAGATCCACTCATAGTTTATAGACTTGTAGGTCCCTTAATTATCACAAATTAATGCATCCTCCACTTTATGTATATGATCTATTTACGTTCCACTTTCATCCACTGATAAATGAAATTTTACATTAGTATTACTGGGAAACTAAATTCTCTCACGCAATCTTACTATGTCTTGTACGCAACATTAATGATTTCCATGCAATATTACACATTATTTGCGAAACAACCCTTGTGAAGAACTCCAAAATTACCCGAAACTCAAATCGTACATGAAACATTCTAATCATGAACACAACTCAAAATCATTCATGAAACTCCATTTTATTGAAAATCATATGTGATCCGGAGTTATGATTATCTCTATGTATTGAGATTCTACAAATTCGGGGGGGGGGGGGGGGTGAACTCTTATTTATAAGCATCACTAACCCCTATTTGGAAGATTCACTTTGATGAGAACGATTCTCTTCAAGCGCGCAAAACCCCATTTGATGTTGCATTTGGTGCGAAATATTCTTTCATGTAACCTAATCTTTCACGCAACTTTGAATCGTTTGTACACTTTATTCCATTTCCAATGTCCGATATTTTGATCCCAAAACATGTCTTGAGTGGAAGTTTGTAAACCTCATTAGATCTTTCAAGCAACTTCCTTTTCCAAAAACATGTTTCCCCATTTTACGATTTTGAGGCCCAGAAATTTGGCAAACACTAGAAAACATAACCACCATAGATATGTTCTTTTTGTACCTCCTCCAGATCGTCCATTCCATTTTCATTATTATTTGTCAACAAAGGTTTTCAAAAATATCTCTTGAACTCAATAACTCACTTTGGAAACCCTCTTTGACAACAAACATAATCACCTCAAAAATTGTTCAACGATACCTTGATGCATTTTTTCCCAACACATAGGTTTCCATTTCCCCATGTTATGAAGAATATTTCTAATTATGATATATTTAAGAAGGGTGAATTGTGAGGAAAATTTTGGGATATGTTAAATATATTTCATGAAATAGTTTGATTATATAAATATTTTTAAAATAAGACAAACCTTTACATTTTTAGGATGTGATTTAGTATTTAATATATTATTTTTTAATCAAAAATAATTAAATTTAAATGTTTTTCTCTCATGTATTCACACTCAATGTTCTCATTGACCCTATAAAATGATATCATTTTTAGGTATCACCTTTTCTTCCATGAACCGATGTCATAAACCATCATCATAATGTTTTTTCACTTCACCTCAATCAGACCATGATAAAAAGATAGTATTCAGAAAAATATTTAGAATGAAAATATAAATAATGGGATACTAATATACAATGGTTTTTAAAAAAAGTATATTCAGAGAGGGGTCGAAAAATATTAACATCAGAAATATAATAAAAATAATATGATGAAAAAGAAATAGACCCTTTATTATTTCATGTGATAATAGAGGGTGAAATGAAAAAATGCCCCAAACTCTTATCTTTTTCCTTGATGCTATATGAATCCAAATTCCATAAATTCTAAGGGATCATGATTTGATCATCATTAGTTGAGGGAATATACACGACATTTAAGACTCCAAAAGTGTACCACCAAATCTGAAATATTGAGGATGGAAGTCAAAATCCAATGGAATGGGGGTCTATCCAATATTTATAATAAATACATGGGTTATTCATATCATGAGATAATGTAAATGGATGTGGAAAAATTCCCTAAAGTCAAACAAAAATCATTATATGATAGTATCCATCGTGCTATAAATTCTCTGGGTCAATTTGACAATTTAGAACTATATCATGATGAAATCCATTCAATATTTAAAAAACTCAATCAACACTCATAAATTCACATGGATTGACCCCTATAATTGATTGAAAAGGGGTTTCATTGTATAATGTCTTCTATGTCAGATCAACTAGAAATTATTAATTTATATCATGGACATTTCCCACTACCATGGTGAAATGACTCTTAAGTGAGATTATTCCAAAGGTTCTTATTTCTTTATATCACAACCAATAACACCATAGCAATGGGATCAGAATATAGATGCAAAAATAAAACACCACACCTCAAAGAGGGCTTCAAAATACAAAATTCGTAATAATACAATAGAATTAAAAAAGTGTTATATTGTTTTTTTCCACTAACCAATTTGATGCCCTCGAGTTGCATAATTTAATATCACATTACATCTGTTTAAAGTTTCATGTTCCATGATAACCGCATTTCTCCATATCAATTATAATGTTATCTAATTATTTGTTCCACAGTCACTCTATTTATCTATTTTGATTTATACTTTTATTCCATATTTAACCATATGAATTTGTATTATTTTGGGGGAATCACAATTTTTCTTCTTATGGAATTAAAATTGATTTCATTTATATATTGTAATAGACCTTTGTGAATCTATATATTTTTATTTTAATAATAAAATATATACCTAATACTATAACATACACTAATTGTTGTTCATGTTTTGTGTGTACATTAGTTTATAACAAAATACAATTGCATCTCGTACAATGATATGATGTATCTTATATCATTGATATATAACTCTTAAATTATATATATGGTGATTAAAAACATATAAACATTGTAACTTTATTATTATTTTTCAATTTTGAATATAATTTCATAAAAAATCATAAAAGTAGTTTATATTATTTAATAAAAATTACTAAAAAAATCATATGCAGCATACATTCTGGAAATAATTGTTTTAATACTCAATGTGGTAAAATTAAATTCGTTTATAGTTTTATATTTAAAACATTGATACATATGACATTTTTTGTGTACAATATTATTATTAATGTATTTTACTCAATGAAATAGTTCAAACTATAATAGAATATAACAATATAACTATAATAATATCAAACCCTCATAAATTATTTAACATTATAAATGATACTCTTGTTAAGTTATAGATTAAAAATTTATATTATATCATTTTGGAATAATAAATAATTGAGTATAACACAACCAAAATTATAGAAATAAAATATTCCAGTGTTGTAAATATGGATTAAAAACTCAATTAGTAATATAAAATACAATTAAACCAAAATAATAATAAATATATTATTATAAAAACAAGATTATTATGATCAAATAAATAATGTAAATATGTACAATGTTACTAGGAATTATAATTATCATCATTTATCATTCTGAAAATTACCTTGAAAAACATACATATTCAAACTTATAAAATATATACAATTTAAATTAAATTTATTCTTATAATTCATTAAAAAAATATTTTTTTTCACAATAATAATCTATTTGATCATAAATAGAAACTAATATTATTTGGTAGAATTTATAATGAATCTTAGATGCCCTAATATTGTTATTAGGATATTGATCTATTGACATTGATAATATATTTTAATCAATATAAAAAATAATAAATCCTTCCTAAGTGATTTTTAAATTTTAATTCCACTATAAATATATGTAACTTGTTGTATTGGGGGGTAATTTATAAGAACCATCAAAACTTTATATAATATATATATATATATAATAAAAATTAGAATCATATGATGGTTAATAATGGAATTTAATATAAATAAAATTATTTATATATCAACTTATAGATCATCCTTGGACAAGTCTTCCAAATAATATATTTTTGAATAAATGATATCTAATAAAATATGACATTACATAAAAATAATACAAAAAAGGTTCCCCTTAGTATATCTATGTATTAAATGTTATAGTTTCAGGGTCATAAAATTTTTCTATAATGGATCATCTCCCTCTCATTTCCTATTCTTCATGGCATCAAGGGATTTTTTATAAATGATATTATTTCTTATATTGATTAACAAATTTATAATAAACCCTCTTGTAAAACATTGAGGTATAACATGGTTTGGACCATGTTGGTTATATTGCATCATAAAAACACCATTGTATGCATAATTTTTATTAATAGATAAAAAAGGATAAATGAAAATGAGAGTAAATTCAAATAACATATAATAACTAGATCTCATATTAAAAAACATAAGAACAAAAAAAAGGATAATAAAATGGAGAAGGAAAACACACAGACCAATCATACTTTCTATTGACAAGTTCTATGTGTGTAAGATGTTTGTTGATGAATTGTTCTAGTTTCAATGAATAAAAATAACAAATCTTATCTCAATAGGATTCCCTCACTAGTAAAAACGTCTATTATCCACCAGACATTATCGCTATTATGATATTTGTACAACGACAATAAGGATGAAGGTGTGTCTTGAAGGGATAGTAGCTCTTCCTGTAGTGATATATCCTCTCTCAGGATCTCAATTCATCTCTAGGTTTTAATAGGATGAAAAATAAAAAATATCCATTTGATCATAAACTTTAGGGTAATATTGAAGGTTTGAGAGGAAAAATGTGATGTATTAACCTCTAACGGGTGGATGGTTGTGAATTAATCAGTTGTAACAAATCCATATGGGATTTAGAAATGCATGATGTAAGAATTAATTCATCTCCCTTCATTTATTTAAAACCCATTCCATGTATATGGTGAAAAACATAATACATTATATTTAATTACCTATGTTGTATGAGTAAACCAAAAAAAAATATTCATGGTTTTTATAAATTAACAGCAATGCATAATGGATCACATCAAGTGAAACATCATGCTCACATTTAGTGAAAATTTTTCTAAGATTATACTGACACTCTTAAGTTACAATGATAGAATCGGGTTTCAAGTGATAAAGAAGACTCCAAATCATGTGAAATCAAATAATCTTCCCATGTATGAATATGAATAAATCCAAGAAGGATGAGATTCCAAGTAAAGGCATCATCTAATAATCAACCAAAGGACATGCATAAGGTGACTAAAATTTCAAATATGATAAAATCACAAAATAATAACTTAAATGATTAAAAAAATAAGAAAATTAAAAACATAATAAATTACCATGGAATATTATATTATGACTATATAAATTAGGAAAATAAAATGATAAAAAAAGAATTGATTTATTTCATTTGTAAAGGAATAAATCATGAAAATTCAACAAATCTACACCATTTACAAAATTAATAGTAGAAATTTACTTTCACAAAATGTTCTTAAATTTGAATTGTATTTAAAATATATAAATAATTACTCAAAATAAAAAAGTCATAACCTTAGTCAAACTAAGAGTTGGGTTTTCATAGATATGTATCTCAGAAACACACAATGTTCCACCTTCATTAATTTATCTAATAAAATTCTTCATAATTTATAAATTCTTAGACCTACCATTGAATCTTATGATATTATACAAATGGAATGGTGATAAGAATATTAGAAAACTGTAATACTAGAACTACTTAAATATAACTCAAAAATTAAATGTTTAAACCAATTATGTTCTTTAATTTATTCTATCAATGAAATGTATTTATACTCAGTGTTATAGAGGTCCACATCCAACTAAATATTGAATTTACAAAAATGGTATATATATAAGAAGTATATACATCTTAGTTATAGATTTAATTTTTTAAATATCTATCTCAAAATCATAATAAAAAAATAAAATCATATGTTCACCTGGCTCAACATTTTTACCATATCAATGTAGTAATGAAAAATAAAATATATATACCTTAATAAAAAATTATATAAATTCCAATGCATCTTAACTTGATTTTCCTTAAATTTTTTAAAATTAAAAATATAAAAATAATCATTTTGTATAGTACGTATTATAACATGAATTATGTTGCTCACAACATTATTTTATGGATTTATCCTCATAATATCAATATAAATAGTATTAGAAGGAGATCAGTAAATAGAAAATTAAAAATGTGGTGATAAGGGACACCAACAGGATTTAAATATTCAAAAAGGTATCTTTTATGAAGTTTAATAGCATAATCAGGTTGCAATAATTAGTTTAAGGTTTATTTCCTTAATTATATCCACACCAAAAATATTTTTTTCAAAACGTAAATCCTTCATTTAATTAACTTTTTTCAATTTAATTTTATACCAAATGATCAATCGTATTGTACTATAATGGATTACAATGTCATTAATATAAATCAATGAGTGGAGCATGCAATTTTATATAGATTTCACGTTAATACTTACATTAAAAGTACATCTATGGTTTTTATTTTGAAACAAATATAAATTGAATTTCATATACCACTACCAAGAGTTCTTATTTAAACCCTAAAGAGACATATTAGTAACAAATAATTTGTATTAAATTCATCAAAAAAATATTATGAGGCTTAATCTATAGATTTTCTTTGATACCTTCAGGAAATAAACTAGTTTATACAAAAATATATTCAATATAAATATTAACATATGAATCAAAATATAGTATCAATATAATATAGTAGTTTTTGAACACTAGAGAGATATTATTTGAATAATATAACTCTTCTCCTTAATGGAATCCCTTAAAAACAATTGTATCCTTATATTGGAATCCATTGTTTCTATCATTATATTCAATCTTTTTGAATATCCATTTGATACCAATACTTGGTTCTATGTGTCTTTTTGAGAATATACCATGTATGATTTTTATTTATAAAATTCATATAAACATGTATACTAGTTAATTAATTTCTGGAATCCTTATAATTCATTGGCTTTAATAGTTATAGGGTTCTCGTTACTCATATTTTTTACAATATGGAATGAAAAAGTAGTCGTATGGACACGGTTACACCCAAAAAGAGGAAAAATCAGTATTATAACAAGATATATAGTGTGATGGTTATCCAAAACATCATTAATCGGTTCAGTATCTGAGTAACTAATAGATATAATCTAAAAATATAGATTGGGTTGAGGATCAGGTGGAGGATTCTCAATTGGGATATAAATTTCAGTAAGAGGATCAAACTAACATCCTTAGCTTGGGAAGTATAACCACTATCATCAGTGGATAGTTACATATATTTAGAACTATACTATGGAAAAATAAATTAATAGCCTCTAATATATTTTTGGACACCATTTTAACCCATAGTTTATAATCCTTGAACCCCTCATGATAACTAATGAAAACAAACATAGTAACAATTTGTTTAACCATTTCATTATTAATTTGATCATTTGAAATGTATCTAAATACCCTCATATCTCTATAGAATGTAGGTGAGATACTACTGTGTTATGTTAGTCTCTTAAACCCATTATAAAAAGATGTTAACCTTTTGATAACAGAGACTGTCATAGTGAAATCCTCTGAAAAAAATATTTTTGTAGGATTGAGATTGCAAGATTACTAAAAACATATTCTAGAATAGTGTGATTAATGTTCTCTTATACCCTATTTCATATATAATGTGGTAGAAATATTTGTTACTAAGAATACCCTCAAACTCAAAAAAATTGGTGAACACTGCTAATAGGTATTCTAAACTACTTTCGGACTTCATGTCCTCAACATTTCCCCCGATGAGTAATTGATAATTTAATTCCATATTTCAAACACCTCAAAGACATCATTTTTATTCTTCATAATATAATTCAAACCTCTCTTGGAATATTTATCTATAAAGGCGAATATATATGACCCTCCATCATAGGAACTAATCTGGGAAGGATCCCATAAAAGTAAATCGACATATTCCAAAGGGAAAGGATATTTAAATTTTTACTTATGAAAGCTAACTCTATGAGACGTAACTAAAAAATGTTATTCATTAATGGTAAGTTACATCATGTAACCTTATATAAAATCCCCTATTTACATAACTCATCATGACCTTTGACACTCACATCCCCAAACCTCCTATTCGAAATCATATTTTTTTCACTATGATTGACATAGGTACTATCCAACTACCCAATAATATTTTTGTTCAAAATAACAATATTGATAATAAGATAACCTTTAATTATTATATCGGAACCTCTAGAGGGGAACCAGATTATAACTTAAATGTGAAACCCTTTTAATATAGAACATCTAAATAAATGAGGATTCTATATCATTCTGGGTCCCACCTTCCATTAGGTAAGAAAACAATAGAGTGGTCATCAATCTATAATAAAATTGAGCCTCTATCAGTGAACCTATATCACCTATCAAGGACTTGAAAAACAACACCATAAACTTCCTTGGTCAATTATGAAAATGGATATATATATATATATATGGGTGAAAATGAAATAGAAACATGAGTCAATGAACTTTTCATTAATCATGTAATTATCAAAAAAAGATAAGACCTCAATGCTACCATAATCAACAATGACATATTGGTAATTCTTATCAGATTCATCAAATCTCTCACCAAATTTCATCTTGGTACACATATCGCTAACCTTAATAGTTTTATTTAAAATTATATAAAGTAGAATCTCTATAATTGGATCTAGGTTTTTCCCTGGAAAGACTATAGTTCATTCCATTATTTCTCTGATTACATTTATTCTTTTGAAAAAAATCATAATGACCTCTATGAGTAAAACTCTCAAATGTGGTATTGGAAATATAATTACCATGAAATTATCTTCCATGAAGGGAAGAATAAAATTTATCATAGGAAACATAGTATCTGTAAAAAATAAAGGAATTAACAACATTTTCATATGTTCTATCAAAGGAAGAAAAAGGAATTAATTCTTGGTCTTCCTCATTTATAGTGAAATTAATATTAGTTTGGTTATGTAGTTTTTTAGAATTTATCAAGATGTTCTCAAATTATAATCCCATGATGCATCTTGAAAATATAAAAACTATGTTTCTTATCCATATGACAATCTAAAGAAGTAATAATATATAATTTTTATAGTATCAACCACATTGTAGCAGAAAAGATTTCAAAAGCCACAAAATGCTTCATTTTATCTCCCAAAGCAACAAAAATAGATCTATAATCATTCATAAAAATCTCAATAGAGACATATAAATAGGTGGCATCCTGTTATCCATAAGGATAATGGATATACATAGGCTTCTTAGGACCATGAAGTGAATCCTGAAATCCTTGTTAGACCAAGGGAATGCATATCATGATTCTACAAATTTTTTAAACATTTTCACTATAAACCCTTCATACATAGAAGATAAATTTAAAAAATTCACAAGGCTCATATTCAATTTTTAAGAGAATATTTATTTTTATTTCCCCATGTAACGACCTAGGAAGAATTTACTTATCATATTATTTATACAAATAAAAAAAATCTGAAGTTTAGAAGTCAAAACATTGATAGATTAATAGGTGTATATAAATTTGAATGATATAAAAAGAAGAAAAATCCATAAATATAAAACTTGGTTCGTTCCAATTTTGGTTATACTATATAAAAAGAACACCACATTACACCTAACTTTTATTATTTATAAAGAGGATAAATTAATGAGATATGAATTTAAAAATATACAATGAGTATAACTTATTGTGATTAATACAAGAACTAAGGAGAGTGAAAGTAAATAGAGTAAAAAACTCATGGACCAATTATCTTTACTGATGACTAGTTTTTGGATGTATAAGATACTCATAAATTTTATGGAACAATTGAATGTTTTATAAATAACAAATCAAAACTCATTAGGTTCCCCTCAATGTTACAAAATTATAATCTCCACTGAACAATAAATCTATAATAACAAATTTACAACAAAATACTAGATGATGGTGCACCTAGATTTTTCGGAAGCTCATACTTCCACTATTTACTCCACTCATGATCTCTTAATTCCTATATAGTATTATAATGGGATAACATAATCACTAATATCCATTTGATAAGAAATTATAGGGTAAATTTGATGTCTAAAGTGGTGTGTCTTTATGTAATAGCCGTTGGAACGTTGATAGCTTTGAATGGATCAACAATAAATAAACCATGACTGATTATGTAATCTATGGAATAAAAATTGACTGAACATATCTATATGAAGTGAAATACTGATCCTCACATTGGGAGAATAATTTTTCATGTGATATTTAATTAAATTTAGAATATGAATAAAAAATAGAAAATATGGGTTGTACGTATAAAAAATTAGTCATGCGTAATATCTCATGTCAAGTGAAACTCTATTATTTCATAAAATAAAACCATTACTCGGAAGAGATAGAAACTCTATCAAAATAATAATAGAATATCATGTCATGTGATAATTATTAAAATATATAATTTTAAATTGAAGAAACTTCTCACATATGAATAATCCAAATTCCACAAATGTTGTGACACTATGTTAAGGCCTCATATAAGATTCAATAAAATAACTCACATAAGGTTATTTGAATATCACATGTAATTAAAACCATGTTCTGGCAATAATGGTAAGAATGATAAAAAATAATAAATTTGTAATGTGATAGAAGGAAGATGGTAGATCAGATTATGAATATCTAAATAAACCAAATAAAATCATAGAAAACATAAAGAAATTAGTTTAATTTGTAAATCAATAAAATCATACTAATTCAGCATATTTAGTGGTGTTTGAGCTCTACTACTAGCTTAAACTATTTATCACATATTATTTAATTCCTATTTATCTATTTTAGAATATTGTCAATTTTATAGTTTGACTACATTGGTTGATCATCATTGGTAAAACCTCTCTCTATGTTTATATTTAGGTACTATTTTCTACATTTATATCCTTTTATTTTTTCTCTTTAATCAATATGAGGTTTTGAAGTATTCGTATTCATGGGTACATCTTCTTGGAATGGGATCCTAGATTTCAGATTTTTTCCTATATTGATTCACATCCAAGTCATTATAATTTGAATCATTCCATTTATTATTGCCACTATATTGTAAATTTATATAAGGATCCATCCCTTATTTTTACCATTATCTCTTAGAATCATTACCTATATTTGTGTTTTTTATATGTTTGAGGTTCAAGGTTGAAAATATTTATGTATTGTTATTTTCTTTCAATCAACTAACATATTAAATACTTAAATATGACACAATAGCATAAAATGATTTCATTCTCTTGATTATCATAACAAAGGAATGAAATTATTTCATACTCATATTTTGTTTTAAGTTTCAAATTATTTTAGAAATATATAATCATTTTTAATGAAATATACTATTTTTTATATTTTATTTCACTAATACGGGGAAAATACAAAATTACATGGATGAAACCTTTTTTCCTGCACTAATAAATAAATAATATCTCTCACTAAAGAATAATTTAAAAATATTAAACTATAAAAAAATATATATCTTAACTTATACATTGTATTTTTTGTCTCTTCTATTAATGAAAAAACTAGTAAAACTAATAATACATTACGTTAAAGATGGTTATAAAGTTAAATTTTAATATGAAAATATATGGTAATTTATAAAATAAATAGAAATTGTGATTTATATGTGAATTTTTTTAAGAAAAATTTACATATAGACATTGATGTATTCATTTAACGTCAACAATTTTTGAAAAATATGATAATTAACCTATTTATATTTATCAACTAATTAAAAATATAGCCATTAATTTATTTTAATAATTTATTTAGAAATATAATATCTAAAAATAAATTTAATAAGTTCAAAAGTTAGATGTTTTTTTATGTAGGTTTTTTTATGATATAAAATATCGACAGAATATCATATCTATTTAATAACAGGATGCATGAAAATTATTCTCACTATGTGTCCAACATCTAGGTTTATCCGATGTGGCATATATGGGAGTGATTTACTCTTTTTAAACTATGTAAACATCAATTTGGGGCACAAAAAACAATTATGTTTCTTCCTTTTTGTAATATTGTGTTGTTTTGATCCCCCTCACAATGTTTTGTTGTTGTTAGTGCCTCAAATAGCTATGTTACTATTGTATAATCATACTTCATACGAGATGAATCATTATTATAACATGTAAATGGATCCCTATTAAAATATATAGCGGTATATATCGTGGACCCTTACTATATCCTCATAAAGATGATGATAATTTCATTGATACATTAAAAAGGTCAACAAATGTAATCACTCTCAAGTGTCGTGGATACTGTGATAAAATAGTTGGTTCCAACCACTATTGAGCTTAAAAAACATTGGTTTCATGATGTGTTAAAGACAACTGTGATATATAAAATTAATGAGTAAATGTATAGGATGGAGGATTTTATATCTTTTGTATAGTACCCTCTTTTTATAGTGTAGGATCCTCAATCTTTTGTGCAGGAACCTATCCCAGGTGTCCTTGTCCTTGGGTTTTTCCTTATCCTCATCCCTATCATCATCTATATATTTGTGTAGGTGTCAGTGGTGGAGATGGAAGTGCATAATCCATAGTGTTCTCTGTAGGCACATCAACATCCTTTACTACCACAATATGTTCCATGGATTGTGATATATCTATTCATCCTCCTTATAGAAACTATCATATATATAATGATGATGATAACAAAGACACATAAGATCTCTATGAAATAAATCATGACTATGAATATCATTCATTGAGGGATCTCATATGTGAAAACGATTACATATCCCCTCTAACATTAAATAAAATAATATTCAAGTTATTTCTAAATATGAAATGAAAATATCTAACAAAAGGTATTAAACATTCAAATTAATGAAGAAATATACCATGGAATGTAAGGTACATAATAGCGTGACATCAGTACAATTACATGTACTTTCCATAATTACATTGATGAAGACTTTTTGTAGGATATGTGGGTTAAAAGATACTATATTGGCGATGAATGTTGCAATACATTATGTAAAAATCATGATGGAACATCCAATCAACCATATTTCTACCATTGAGAATAAAATTTTTCATTTCAGATATATTTTCATAGTGAAGTGGGGATGTACTATAATCATCATATATCTTACATGAATCAACATAGTAGCTTCAATTCAATTATGTGGAAGTGAATCATGTTTTGAAATAAAATTTTCATTGGGTTTTTTTCTTGGTTTTATGGTTCTTGAATTTTTTCAAATTTGGAGTTTCTAGTTTTGTTCTTATACAATAAAGTATCACTAGAATGGATATTTGGGAAAATTTCAATATTTATATAGTTACATGTAATGTATTATTGGTAGGAAGTATGTTTATTAAGGAGGAATATAACATAATTCAATGATAATTTGAACCAAAGAAAAACATTATGAATACAATATCATGCTAAGAAGAGGATGAAACAATGTCACAATCATCAATCATGTAAATATTATAGGGACATGATTATTGGAATAAACCAGGTGACTAGTATTGGATATATGTATATACTACGAGCCACTATGTCACATTGTGACCCATCTGGTAGTTAATATAAGGCCCTAGACTTAAACCATACTTAATCATGAGTTTTTACAAGATTACACGTTGAGGATCTTTTCAGGTTTAGAGTTTTAGAGAATTAGATCATAAAACATGCATTACATTCCACATTTAAACAAAGTGGTTACATAAAAGATATTATTAATTTTTTTCCATCAATAGAAAGATATTTAAAAATAAAGCATGGATTCATTCTTGACACTTCCTTGACACTATCATCATATCATGTACCTTTCCCTTGACCTGTGAAAAACATTTCAAAAAAAAACTTGGGATGAGCATAAAAAGCTCATTAAGGGTTATAAAAATATGGGAAAGAAACATGAGTTCATATATACATAAGAATGAAATAAAACTTTACCCATAAAACATAGGCATATCAAAATATTAATAAAGAATACAAATCATAAGACATTAAAGGTAACTTGAGGCATTCATAACATTCTTACGTAGGGAGTAACCCTCTTGGTTACGTTTGGAATACCCACCACAGTATATTCCATAAATATCTTCGGAGAAACCAAAATGTTTCACTCCTTCATGTTAACCAATGCATTGGAGATCTATATCAGGCTCACCCGCCCTTAGATTATCATGGAACCACCCGTCTTCATAACAATGCCCAAGAACCATAATATAATCTTATCACATAAAACATTCATAATGGAAACATAACATTTCCACCTTTCAATAAAAAGATATCAATACAACACATTGATATAAAAACATTATGAAAACCATTTTCAATACCAAAATAAAAGAAAAGTAAAACATGGTATTTATTTTTCTTTTAAAAAGAAGGTATGACTTGTAGAGGAAGTCGAAACTCAAATAATGGTCATGGTGGTGGAGAAGTCGTTGTCACCGCATACGTATGACAAAAACATTCCCTTTTGTCATTTAGTAAACGCTTCATAGAAAAAGATTCGTTTTGAATAAATGTAAAAGTCAAAGGGGTTTGTACACTATATAAAAGAAAGTTGTGTATAAAATAAAATATGCCTCAATGAAAGGAGATTGAGACGAAGTCCGATTCAAAGACGGTATCCTTGGACTAAGGATAAATCAGTTACATAATTATGCGTGAAAAACGAATTCACAAATATAAGTGGATTTTAATTGTAAAACATTCATAGGTTATTCACACATATTCATAGAATGACATATTCAAGGAGTACAAGTATATCCCAAAGGATCAAATTTGGGTTATGAAGTTCCCTCGCAAAAATTTGATAGCCTAACAGCGTCACTACACAATTTAGAAAATTAGTTGATGAGAGATAAAAAGGGTATCTCATCACATGGACATAAAATTTAAATCAATAAGGATATAGAATAACATATCCCATCATAATAGTATGTGAATTAAAAGACGAACAAAAGAAGCCTTTTAAAAAAAGGAGGGTGAAAGGTTCCCTTACCGACATGGGTACCCATCGAAACACACACCCCGTGAAAGAAGTACAATAAAAAATTGATGTAAATAATCGTAAATGAAATTATATTACACAATGATTTAAATAATGGGCAGTTCATATACCACTCAAGGGAAATTGTGGAAAATGTAACAGAAATCTCATGGGAATAATAGTGAGATGAAAAATCCCTTACGAAAACTCGGAAGCCTAACGGCGCCACATAAAACATACAAAAATGGATTGATGAGATCAAATAGGGTCTCTCATCATATTAAAATAATCTTTACAGAAAGAGGAATAAATGAAAATTCCCCAACATAACAAAGAGTATCTTAAAAGAAGTGACATAAATGAGGGTACTTAAACAGAAAGAGAGAGGTTAGATCTCTAATGACAATTCGGCAGCCTAACGGCGCCACTCAAAACATTAAAAATGGATTGATGAGAGAGAATAGGGTCTCTCATAATATGAACATGAAAATTACAGTATGATTAATATAAAATAACATCCCAATAACAATAAATATGATCTTTAAAAGGAATGACAAAAAAGAGTGTACTTAAAAAGAAAGAGAGGAGTAGGATCCCGTACCTCGGGTCCGACTTGACTCGATCATTCTTTAATATCTTTAATAATAAACTTGAGTTAATTTCTACCTCCTTAAGAACCTTTTTCAAGTTCATTATTCCTTTAATATCACTTATTACTATGTCATGAACACTATGTTATTATTTAAGTTAATAATGGTCGGTTTAACGATCATTGGTACTTGAGTCAAAAAAATAAACTCTTTATAATTGCAAGTTGTTGATGTGGTAAAATATCTATTATATACAGAATTTTATTAATGATATAGATATAATATATATAATATATATCAAGTATATTCATGAATTTATAATATAACATAACATTTAGACTTAAGAAATGAAATGCACCGTTCATGGAGATGGTAAGCCGTATGTAAGCCTGAACGCTACTTCCATTTTATTTCATATTTAATGGAATTAAAACATAATTCTACATGATATTATTTTAATTCCAGTATGGTATCATATATAATATCATTAAATATATCCTTTATACGTACCACATATTGTATTAACGAATCAAATCACTTTGAGGGGGCGGTAGTCCGCACATCCTAAAATGAAGATATCGCGTATACCCATAAAGGAAGCCATAAAGGTATTCCATAAATGAAAAATACAAAAGCTTAAGGAAAACATAAACATATTATATATCATATATAATTGTAGTGACATCATAATGTCCACCATGAACGGTGTTAAGAGAAGATTGAACAATCATCGTTTCGTGAGGTAGTAATTCGCCTTTCAAAGAAACAATATGTTTTTTAACCATTAGATGAAGGTGTGTGTTAGTGTAGCTCGAATCCTTAATATAACGAAATACTAGTATATTTAAGATAATGGTGTTGTTACAAATGAAAGGAATAAAAAGAGTTTAGGGGGCTGGAGAAGAAAAATAAAACAGAAGGACTCATGTGAAGACATTACCTTAAAATCGGGTAACTACCTTTGGTTTGAGCTCAAAGGCTTCCTTGGGAAGACTTCTGACCTAAGTGAGTCTTCTAAGAGTTAGAGAGAGATGTGGAGAGACAAAATTGTCAGGGTTTGGCCGAGCCAAAGGCTTTGTAAGTGTGGGTAAGGAGGTATAGTTGGGGGCCTTTTATATGAGGAGAGGAGGGGCACTCTTGGAAAGTAAAGAAATGTTACTTTATTTTAGAATGAGTTTCGGATTTTAATGGTCCCACATTGATGTGTTTCGGGGATAAGGTGATAAGGGTTCGAAATACACCCGTACAATAGGTTTTGGACATGTATAGTTTGTAGATTTTACATTATCTTTCCATTTTATTTAAATCGTTAAATAATGAGGTCATCGCTGCATCATCATGATGTCATAAATAATTTAATTTATTCAATATATTAAAAGTATAAAAAAATACTATAATGTAGGAAATCTTTTTATATTTCCTTGGACTATTTATAGTCAAATATATGACTTGTATAACCCAATTTAAAAGTTGTTTTAGTGAAACAACTCATGTTTGTGTCATTTTAATTTTAACGTTAAATAAAAAGGTCTTTATGTCATTTTCCAACCAATGTGGCTCTATGGGGTCCCCAAGTTGACCCATGGATTTTCTTAGTCGGCAATGACTCATCCAATGAGGGTAGTACATGTGTCTAGGTCATTTAATATTAATAAATATTTGTTTTTACCTTAAACTACACTAATTACCTCTAATCGAGATTAAAAACTTAATAAGATACTATTCAAGAAAAAATTATTTTAATCCCATTGAACTAAATTTTACATTTTAATGACAAACATGTATGTAGGATTCTTGAAATTCAAAACACAAAGGTGGAAAAATTTTATTTCAACAGAAAATCAGTTTTTATAAGTACCACTTAGTGGTTTCACTATTCATCAAAAATTGTAGTTTTTCAGAAAATTAACAAAAATTCACCCTAGGATATATTTGATATTCCAAATTCAAAAATTATGTCTATTTTAAAAAATTCAAAACATATAAGTTGAAATAATTAATTTAATAATTAATTCCTTCTGTCAAAACAAATAGCGTGTTATTAAGAAACAATATCTATTAAAAAATTGACACTAGTTTAAGTCCAATTTCAAAGTGAAATTAATTCCAATGACCACTATTGAATTAAATGGTAAAAATATATTCTAATTTCACTATAAAAAAAATTAAAAATATAATCTAATCATATAAATAAAGTATATTAAAAAGAGGTTTTGAATTAAAATACAACATTTTTCACTATTCATTAAAAATTGAACTTTTTCAGAAAAATACAAAAAATTTACACAATGTAAATTTTAATGTCCCGATTCTAAAGAAGAATTTTATTTTGTCAAATATATCACATAAAATTGTCAAAAGGTGGATTTAAAAGGGGTTTTCCATCAAAAGGCGGTTAATCGACCTTTTAAAGAATATTAGAATGTTTACGCTTAAAATTGGATTCATTCGCATTTTTAATCCTCTAACATTTTTTGTAAAAATTAAAAATATTTGACAAACATATATAATCATTTTGTAGTTAGTTCTATTCATTCCCTCCATCAAAACATCTAGGCGTTAACTACCATTTAAAATAATATTATTTTATTATTAGAGTGCAACATAAGATTCCCAAGAAACTCATTGTTGCCTGTTGGGTACGCCATTGAGCATAGCGTCCCCTTTAAAGTTATATTAATATTTTATTCACAAATATGGATGAATGTGAAAATTCCATACTCTTTATTTACCTAGGGTGTTACATCCTTTCCCCCTTTTGGGAATTGTGTCCTCGTAATTTTAAAATTGGGCTTGGAAACTTCATTGAAAATCCCACATCGGAACAAGAGTTAGTAAAACAATCACTTTAAAATAAAGAATGATAAGTACAAAGGTCAACCGAGTTAAACCATACTAGGATTCCATGTATGAAAATACGGACATGGAGGAAAAAACAAAGGGTCATGTTCTGATGGAGAGTGATAGTAAACATGTCTAGGAAAAAGTTAACCATAAGAAAATCACAAACTTGTGATGGGTTAAACGATATTCGATTCCTCCGTAGGAAACGTTAACAGAAAAAAAATTTGTTTTAATTTACTTTTCATTGAGGAATTTATTTTTGAGCTTAACTAAATCATAATGAAACATACCTACTTGTCATGTAGACGTTAAAATTTTACTAGATTCCTTAATCAAACTCATATTTTCTCCTAAAGACGAGTATTTAAGAAGACTTGTTCACATTAAGAGTACTATAATAAAGTTCTAGAGAATCATATAATCCACAAAAGAGAACTATATACTTCTCATATCTTTAGACCTTAACTAAAACAAAAACCAAAAAGGTTAGTACAAGATCAGCTAATCCAGAAAACGATAACCCTTTATAAAAAGAAAATCTATTCTTAATCTCCAAAATTTGTCCAACAAAACCCAGAGTTCAACGAGGACCATTCGATAAACAATTTGTCCATAAAATTATTTAGATTAAACCAAACTAATATTGAAACCCAAATATTTTAAGGATTTAGTCACATAGTCTTCCAAGTTAAATCGTAACATTTATCTGCAAACAACATCAGTTGCTCCTAAAGTCTCGTATTCAAAAGTAATTAACCTAATCACATATCCTCCATGATAGGTTAATCATTTTTATAAATAACCCAAAATCAACTTACTATTAATTCATAAAGTCGCCTAACTAAAAAGAATAAGTCATACTAACCAGGGACTTCTCGTAGTCCAGTGGTAGGCGATAAATACCAGTTGCACTTTGGATGTGGGTTCGATTCCCGCAGCTTTGTCTGATACGACGGTTTGTCAAACGTTTTGTGTGTTGTCCGTTTTCCAAACTATATAATTCTCAAATCATTCCACAAAAAAGATAAAATCATCAAAAATAACCATGACATAATTTGACCTCAATTTTATCTCATGCCTTTAACTTCCATCTTTACATATAGTAACCCATAATTACCTCCAAAGTAAGGATCATATAAACCCAAATGGTTCTTTATAACTATGTTCTCAAAAGAACATATAACTATTCCTTGAATAAAATTTTCATATATGAAACATCATTGTACCACATACTATAAAAAGTCTTTTAATGTAACCCCATCATCAAAAGAGACTTAATACTCATAAGAATTTCACCATAACTCCTGAATCCCTTATATGTTGACTTCTTACTCATTCAAAATTCTTCATGATCCATTAACCATTCCTTTCCAAATTATTCTGAAATACTTCTTTCCTACAAACAAAATCATGAATCATATACTAAGATTCCAAAATAGGAAAACAAAAGTTATGAAATAATCCATACCTTTGATTGGTCATTGTCATTTTCTTAATCCTCAATCAGAATGTAATTAGGTATTGGTAAACGAATATTAGTACGATATTGGTGATCCCATTAACGAGACTTCTTTATAGGACATGTGTTTTCATAATGACCATGCACACCACATTTAAAATATTCAATTGATCCCTCAGAAAGAACTTCATTCCCTTTCCTCGAGTCAACTGGATGCTTCCTTTTTCCATGGTAGGTACTTGCTTTATGACATTCATTTCCACATCTATAGAATATTTTTGTCCCCTTGAAACATTTTCCTAGGAGTTTCTTTCCACATCTTTGACGCATAGGTTTTTTAACACACTTACCTTTATGATTTTTACCTGTAGTTCCGTAGGGATTTGTTTCTCGCAGATATGATTACTTAGAGAAATCACCAAGTTTTAGGTGGTCAATCATGAATCTCGATAGTTGGTTGAGGATAAACACAATAGCTCTCATTAGAGCTCCCATATCATTCAGTTTCTTGCTCAAAAAACAGTCATAGTTTCCTTCACATCCAATGTTACTTTGGTGCCTGCTAGATCCAGCCATTTACTAAAACCAAAAAGGTCAGTGTGAGTATATCAACAAAACCATCGTGTACTAATGAGGACGATAAACACTAATATATACTTGCTCATTCACATTATCTAAAACTAGGACTCTTTAGGAAATCCTAACCATTATAGTAATGTCACTTATGCTTAAAGAATACCCTAACCTCTAAAATTATCTAAACCTTTCTTTGATACCAACTATAAGGCCCCAGCCATAAACCTTACTTAATCATGAGTTTTTACAAGATTACACGTTGAGGATCTTTTCAGGTTTATAGTTTTAGAGAATTATATCATAAAACCTGCATTACATTCCACATTTAAACATAGTGGTTACATAAAAGATATATTCATTTTTTTCCATCAACGGAAAGATTTTTAAAAATAAAGCATGGATTCTTTCTTCACACTTCCTTGACACTATCATCATATCATGTACCTTTCCCTTGACCTATGAAAAAAATTTCAAAAAAAACTTGGGATGAGCATAAAAAGCTCAGTAAGGGTTATAAAAAAATGGGAAATAAACATGAGTTCATATATACATAAGAATGAAATCATACTTTACCAATAAAACAAAGGCATATCAAAACATGAATAAATCATAGAAATCATAAGACATAAGAGGTAACTTGAGGCATTCATAACATTCTTATATAGGGAGTAGCCCTCTTGGTTACATTTTGAATACCCACCACAGTATATTCCTTAAATCTCTTTGGAGAAACCTTAACGTTTCACTCCTTCATGTTACCCAATGCATTGGAGAGATATATCGAGCTCACCCACCCTTATTTTATCATGGAACCACCTGTCTTCATAACAATTCCCAAGACCCATAATATAATCTTATCACATAAAACATGCATAAAAGAAACATAACATTTCCACCTGTCAATAACACGATATCAATACAACACATTGATATAAAAAAATTATGAGAACCATTTTCAATACCAAAATAAATGAAAAGTAAAACATGGTATTTAGTTTTCTTTTAAAAAGAAGGCATGTCTTGTAGAGGAAGATGAAACTCAAATAATGGTCACGGCAGCGGAGAAGTCGTTGTCGCCGCATACGTATGACAAAATCATTCCCTTTTGTCGTTTAGAAAATGCTTCGTAGAAAAATATTCCATTTTAGTAAACGTAAATGAAAAAGGGGTTTATACACCATATAAATTAAAGTTGTGTATAAAACAAAATATGCCTCAATGTAAGGAGATTGAGACGAAGTCCCATACAAAGACGGTATCCTTGGACTAAAGAAAAATCAGTTACATAATTATATGTGACAAACGAATACACCAAATATAAGTGGATATTAAGTTTAAAACAATCAGAGGTTATTCACACATATTCATAGAACAACATATTCATGGAGTAAAATTTTATCCCAAAGAATCAAATTTGGGTTATGAAGTTCCCTTGAAAAAATTTGACAGCCTAACGGCGTCACTACAAAATTCAGAAAATTAGTTGATGAGAGATAAAAAGGGTATCTCATCACATGGACATAAAATTTAAATCAATAAGGATATATAAGAACATATCCCAACATAATTGTATGTCAATTAAAAGACGTAACAAAATAAGTCTCTTAAAAAGAGGATGGTGAAAGGTTCCCTTACCGACATGCGTATCCTTCGAAACATACACCCTGTGAAAGAAGGACAATACAACAATGATGTAAATACTCATAAATTAATTTATATTACACAATTATTAAAATAATGGTCAGTTAATACACCACTCAAAGGAAATTGTGGAAAATGTAGCATAAATCTCACGGGAATAAAAGTGAGATGAAAAATCCCTTACGAAAACTTGGCAGCCTAACGTCGCCACTTAAAACATACAAAAATGGATTGATGAGATCAAATAGGGTCTCTCATCATATTAACATAAAGTTTAAAGAAATAGTAATAAATTAACATTCCCCAACATAACAAAGAGGAGCTTAAAATAAGTGACATAAAGGAGAGTACTTAAAATGAAAGAGAGAGGTTAGATCTCTTACGAAAATTCGGCAGCCTAATGGCGCCACTCAAAACCTCAAAAATGAATTGATGAGAGAGAATAGGGTATATCATCATATGAACATAAAAATTATAGTAAGAGTTAAATAAAATAACATCCCAATAACAAGAAAGATGATCTTCAAAATAAATGACATAAAAGAGTGTACTTAAACAGAAGGAGAGGAGTAGGATCCATTACCTCAGGTCCTACATGACTCGATCGTTCTCTAATCTCCTAAATAATAAACTTGAGTTAATTTATACTTCCTTAAGAACCTTTTTCAAGTTCATTATTCCTTTTATATCACTTATTACCATGTCATGAACACTATGTTATTATTTAAGTTAATAATGGTCGTTTCAACGATCATTGGTACTTGAGTCAAATAAATAAACTCTTTATAATTACAAGTTGTTCATGTGGTAAAATATAAATTATATCCAGAATTTTATTAATGATGTAGATATCATATATATCATAAATATCTAGTATATTAATGAATTTATAATATTACATAACATATAGAGTTAAGAAATTAAATGCACCGTTCATGGAGACGGTAAGCCGTACGTACGCATGAACGCTACTTCCATTTCTATTTCATATTTAATGGAATTAAAACATAATGATACATAATAGTATTTTAATTACAGTATGGTATCATATATAATATCATTAAATATATCCTTTATACGTACCACATATGGTATTAACGAATCAAATCACTTTGAGGGGGCGGTAGTCCGCACTTCCTAAAATGAAGATATCGCGTATACCCATAATGGAAGTCATAAAGGTTTGCCATAAATGAAAAATACAGAAGTTTAAGGAAAACATAAACATATTTTATATCATATATAAATGTAGTGACATCATAATGACCACCATGAAAGGTTTTAAGAGAAGATTGAACAATCATCATTTCGTGAGGCAGTAATTCGCCATCCACAGAAACAGTATGTTCTTTAACCATTAGACGAAGGTGTGCGTAAGTGTAGCTCGAATAATTAATATAACAACATCCTAGTATATTGAAGATACTTTTGTTGATACAAAAGAACGGAATAAAATGATTTTAGGGGGTGGAGAAGCAAAATAAAACAAAAGGACTCAAGTGAAGACACTACCTTAAAATCAGGTAACTACCTTTGGTTTGAGCTCAAAGGCTTCCTTGGGAAGACTTACGACCAAAGTGAGGCTTCTAAGAGTTATAGAGAGATGTGGAGATACAAAATGGGTAGGGGTTGGCCGAGACAAATGCTTTGGAAGTGTGGTTAAAGAGGTAGAGTTGGGGGCCTTTTATTAGAGAGATGAGGGGCACTCTTGGAAAGTAATGAAATGTTACTTTATTTTAGAATGATTTTCGGATTTTAATGATCCCACATTGATGTGTTTCTAGGATAAGGTGATAAGGGTTCGAAATACACCCATACAATAGGTTTTGGACATGTTTAGGTCTTAGGTTTTACATTATCTTTCCATTTTATTTAAATCGTTAAATAATGAGGTCATCGTTACATCATCATGATGTCAAAAATAATTTAATTTATTTAATGTCTAAAAATTATAAAAAAAAATACAACGATGTATGAAATATTTTTAGCTTTACAATTACTATTTATAGAAAAATATCTGACTGGTATAACCCCATTTAAAAATTATTTTAGTAAAATAACTCAAGTTTGTGTCATTTTAATTTTAACATTAAATAAAAAGGTATTTATGTCATTTTCCAACCCAAGTGGCTCCATGGGGTCCCCAAGTTGACCCATGGATTTTATTGGTCGGACATTACTCATCCAATGAGGGTAGGACATGTGTCTAGGTCATTTCATATTAATAAAACATTATTTTTACCTTAAACTACAGTAATTACCTCTAATCGCGATTAAAAACTTAATAAGTTGCTATTCACCAAAAAATTATTTTAATCCCATTGAACCACATTTTACATCTTAATGACAACCATGTATGTCGGATTTCTTATATTCAAACCACAAAGCTGGCAAAATTTTATTTAAACGGAAAATCAGTTTTTATAAGTACCACTTAGTGGTTTCACTATTCATCAAAAATTGAAGTTTTTCAGAAAATTACCAAAAATTCACCCTAGGATATATTTGATATTCCGAATTCAAAATTGAGGTCTATTTTAAAAAATTCAAAAAATATAAGTTGCACTAATTAATTTAATAATTAATTCCCACTGTCAAAAAATAGCGTGTTTTTAAGAAACAATATCTATTAAAAGATTGATAGTAGTTTAAGTCCAATTTCAAAGTGAAATTATTTCTAATGAACACTATTTGATTAAATGGTAAAAATCTATTCTAATTTCACTTTAAAACCAATTCAAAATATAATAAAATCATATAAATAAATTATATTAAAAGGAGGTTTTGAATTATAATACATCATTTTCACTATTCATTAAAAATTGAACTTTTTCGGAAAAATACCAAAAATTCACACAATGTAAATTTTTTTCTCCCGATTCTAAAGAAGAATTTTATTTTGTCAAATATAACACATAAAATTGTAATAAATTGGATTTAAAAGAGGTTCTCCATCAAAAGGCGATTAATCGACCTTTTAAAGAATATTAGAATGTTTACACTTAAAATTGGATTCATTCACATTTTTAATCCTATAACATTTATTGTAAAAAGTAAAAATATTTGAAAAACATATATAATCATTTTTTTGTTAGTTCTATTCATTCTCTCCATCCCAACAGCTATGCGTTAACAACCATTTAAAATATTATTATTTTATTATTAGAGTGCAACGTAAGATTCCCAAGAAACTCGTTGTTGCGTGTTGGGTACGCCATCGAGCATATCATCCCCTTTATAGTTATACTAATATTTTATTCACAAATATGGATAAATGTAAAAATGTTATACTCTTTATTTACCTGGGGTGTTACAGTTAAAGTAGGTTACAAGAGAATCCAACGTGTCATTACAGGAAGTAATTTCTCACATTATGATGTTTGTATTATAGATAATTTGAAAAAAATAATTATGTGGTCGTATCATGATTTATTGACGGTCATTTTTTTAACTCTTAACTTCCTATTTGAATTATTATTGTGTATATGAACTTAGAATATACACAGTGATTGTATTTAAATAGGAATATGTTACACATTAAGTAATGTCAAAATTTATATTTGAAATTAAAATATTCTCTAGAAATATAGAGTCATCTATGTAAATGAATAATTACTTCCCATAGAATCACACTGATGGAATAAATATATAAATATGGAATATTTGAAAATAGAGGATCTATAATAATGTTCATTAAAAATAAATTAAAATTTTAAGTGTTCTTAGTTATAGTTTCATTGATGACCAGACAAGTAAGATTAACCTAATATGCATGTCATTGAAATAACAAGATGTGTACACTGGAGAAACATGGAGATCACCCTTATTGTTTAGTTTTTATTATATTAATTTTAATCTTTTGATATAGACCTAAATGTCAAGTATATATGTATATGCCTGTTAAAATTAGTTATTGTAAGAGAAGAATAGGCCATAGAGCTCCTCATAAATCTTATAGTCACATACTAATGGTGTGGTGGTTAATTTGAACACCAATACATATTAGATATGTGATCTTTGGATTTATCCTTTTATAGGTGAACCAATTATAAATAATGTGTTCATAATCATTACTATTACATAACTAAATATGAATATTCAAGAAAATAATGGTGATTTTTCAATACAAAATCAGAATCTGATTACTCTTTATAAAAAAAGAAATTTCATAAAAATCTAATTTACCCCCACCCTCTCTTATCACGGTGTTTATAGTGACCACTAGGTTACAAAACATTTGTATCAAAACCATTTTATATTATTTAAAAATATTGAAGGAATGTTGTTTTCATTGATAAATTTATTAATGCAAAGGGAGTGATTTATTTCATGGTAACAAGGAATAGGATGAGAACAAATTTATGATATCTTAAATAATTTTTTTATTCATTAGTGATAAAGGGAATCTAATTCTGTGATACCACTAAAAGATCAAAGATAGTAGGTGATATGAAGTTATTTAATGATGATTTTATGATTCAAAATGAATTATCATTAAATTTATCTAATAAAATATATATGAAAGTGATGAATTTTCCATTAGAGAAACGTATTTAGGATAGAAAATTTAAATATATAAATTTAAAATTATAGGTGATATTCAATAACTCATACATGGGGTCAGGGGTTCTACTAAATGAATAAAATCATTATAAGGATACCACAAATGTAAAACGAATTTTTTTTGGAACTTGAATAAATGGGACTTAGATATTTATCACTTCTTTAAATACATATAAAGATGGTTACATTTGAAATAATGGTGATGTGGGATATATATTTATAATGGTATCATAAAGAAATATCATTTATAGGTACTGAAAAACATGAGTATCATGATGTTGAATTTAATGAAGATGTAATTTATGATTTACTATCAATCTTAGTGTGGGATATAATAATAGTTAAAGGGTGATTTAAAGCTAAGTTTCATTTATCTTTCTTTAATTATGAAATGGTTGGGCGCATTACCACTTTATGTATAAATAAGTCGTATGAGGTTGATAGTGAGTTTGGATTCTCACCATCTATAAAAGTAATTTCACCCCTAGAATGAATTGAACTTATTTTAAATTCTTGTGGAAATAATTTTCCAAGGAAATTAATCTTCATAAAATAATAATAGGATGTTAAATTACATCCACTATAAAACATAGATATTGAGTTCATCTTATAATAGTAAGATTCTATGTAGGAATCAATAGAAAATAAAAATATGTAGATGAAAGAGACAATATTCATCCAAAGGGAGTTTTTGATCTCAATTTTTATAATTAGAATGGGATATTGAGGATCATGATCTAAATATAAAAAGAGCCATAAAATTGTAGCGTTTTTAATGAAATTTATAATATATTTTGATGAAATTGAAGTACAGGCTAATCATCCTGAAAAACATTTGTAGGATTGTGGGAAGAATCGTAAGAAATATGAGGAGGATATGAATTACATATTGAATATTAAAGAGTATACCAATATCATTAATGATGTTATTATATTTTTTAAGGATAAAGTTATGAAAACTATAAACCATGAGGTGTATGTCATATCCTTGGGAAATATAATGAATTCAAAGTATAACATGGATGGCTCAATGAAGAAACATAATTATGATAGTTTATTAAATTATTTTTGAAATAAATAACATATTAATGAATAATTATTATTGAAGAAATATTCAATTATAAAATAGAAAATCATATGGGTAAAAACTATATGGGTTATGATTTTAAAACATCAATTAAAAATTATATAAATATGAAGAGTATAGGGAGCAAGAAACAAGGTGAAATCTCTCAACCATATAGATCTTATTAATATTCAAGGAAGTATTAAATAGTAGTATATTTATGTATAAATGAATGAAACATGATATTAAAATTGATGAAATGTTAGTTTTATGGATTTATTTTCCATGAAATATCTTGTTGTGGTGAAGAAAAGTTTTTTTAAGAGGATATGTTTTTGAATGTTGCAAAAGGAAAGTTAGAGAATATCCATATCTAAAAAAATAATTATATGGTTACTATTTTAATTTATTGAACTTTAGGTATATGGTATTATATTCTTATAAGATAATTGGAAGATACTATTAAATAATTTTAAGGAAAATGGATACAATAAAATCTATTTCAATTAATTTAAAAAATTAATTTTCATCCTCTTGAAGAAGAATATTTCAATATGATGGATTATACAATTATATTGAGAAGAGGTAAACAGTTGTCTCAAATTAATTTTTATATAATTAATAGGAAATAAAAAATATTGAGAACAAAAATATGAATAAAATTTACTTGAAATAATCAAATAATAAAATAAAATAGATTTTTTATAGTGCGTATTCATCTCATAAGTTAAGTAATATGAATCTATTTTAAAATATAATAGGGTTAGTTGATAGGATAATAATTTTTATAAATTATGGATCATTATAAATTGATGTAAATGGAAATACCTGGTTATATATTTAATAATTGATGAATTATAATTTATTTTTTGGTGATGGTCCTTGTTACAACTTATTGAGTGTTATTCAACTTTTTAACTCATGTTTATAATTCACATTCAATTGGAAATGTTGCTGTATCAAATTAAAGGCGAGAAATTCGTTTAGGATAGTCTATAAGATTAATGGAAATATATATTTGGTTGATCACAAATAGAATGCATATCTTATAATAGTGGAAGAATAAAATAGTTTATGGTGCTAGAGGATTGATATTTATCAGTAGATAATAAAAAATTTGTCAATATTGATGTTTGTAGTTTATATTCCTTTATTAAAGAGATTAATAGTTGATTTTGTGATTCATTATTGAGAATAAATATAATAATAAATTATTAGCAAACTAGGTTTAATAAATCTTATCCACAGTGATGTATGTTGTAAAATATATTTGGTTGTAACATATATCCAGAGGTAATTTTTTATTGATTATAGTTTAATGGGATTTTCCATGTTTTCCAGTCATAAATAGATGTATTGTATCATATAAAAATGTTCTTATGAAGATCAGAAAATGAAATTAGAATAAATATGAATGATTAGATATGTGATAATATAATAAATTAAACATTCTATTCAGATGAAAATTACCATGAAAAAATGGTATTGAACATGAATTATCTATGGTGAGAACTTTCAAGAAGAATGGGGATATGGAAAGATGAATCTTCGTGGTAAATAACCAGTAAGAGGAATGTTGACATAAAGTGGAATCTCACACCACCACTAGAATGACTTAGTTAAAGTAGCTGTGTATACATAAAATAGATCCTTACAAAGTGTAAAAGTTTAAAATATTTCCTATGAAACATATCATGGGAGGAATCCCTCACTAAATAATCTTACAGTTTTTGGAAGGAAATTATACATTTGAAATAATATAGGTAATTATAGAAGATACAATTATACAACATAATAAATCATATTCTTATGATTCTCATCAAATAAGAATTCTTATAGCGGTATTAAGAAAAGACTCAAAATTATTTTTGGGAGTAGTGATGTAAAGGTGGTTGAGAATGAAGCCCAAGAAAATTCAAGAACTCTATATATAAAAAATTACACAAATAATATCATGAGATAAATATAGATTCACAAGAATATAAAAAAATTCATATTGATGTTTATTATAAGAATGAATCAATTAATGAAAACATTGAATAAATGGTTTATCCTATGATTCAATCAAGGAGAAAAGAGTTTTAATTTTATCTGAGCAATATTATTTGAGATAAATAAACTCTAACACATTCTTAGAGGATGAAAAGAATGAAGCAAAATACACTATAATATGGAAAAAACCCTCTTTATATAAATAATTGGAAAAATATAATCATAGGATAAATCCCTAAATGAATAATAATATTAGAATGACCGAAATAAAACATGTGAGCTTATTTAAAATCAACATATCCTAATGTGACTGGTATGAAGTGGGTCTTCAAAAACAAGTTGTATGTGTAAGAACCCAAACATTCAATCCACTATAGATCATTTTAGTGTTAAAAATACCCAATTTAATCCTATTAGAAGTTACTAATGAGGTCATAGGGGTTACATGGGTCTTTGAGGCTTTTTTGGATCCTAGAGCCCTTGATTTTTAACGAAATAGGACAGCCCCAGGGTTAGTATAAATCATGCATAACAATCCTCATTATATATTAAAACCATGAGGGGTGGTCCATTTATCTAGATAGGTCCACATAGTTCATCCTAACTATGCCAACTAGGTTGCACTACCGCGTGACTGCTAAAGACCTCATTACAGAGCTGTTTTGTATTGGTTGTGCAGAGTCAGTCAAACTATGTTTCTAGCCCGTGTGAGGGGTTTCTTGGGGATGTTCTCAGGACATTGTTTAGGCTAACTATAAAAAAATAGGAAACCATTTTTAAAGATTAAAATTATATTTTTACCCTCCTTCATTATTAACTAAACCCCTCTTTTCTTCTATGATCCTTGCATAGAAAGCATCTCCTGTTGATGCTTCTTCATACATGCCAAAGCTAAAAATTGAGGTATCTCATCTATTCGGACTCTAATTGATTCCATATTTGTCCCATTTGTTTTGTACGGGTAGGTTTTTAATTCAAATTACACATTTTATAGTTTATCTCATTGATGATGGACTTATTCTAGCACTAGATTTTATGACCCATTTTTAATGAATTTGTGAATTTATCTGATTTCTATTGTTAGATCCCAAATTGGAGGCCAAAAATTTATGAGGAGTTGACTATAAAGCTATGTAAGGTGGTATCATTATTTTCCTTGTAAATATTGGTGTTTTTGTATTACATCCTTTTTATGTGTTCCACATTATCCAATATACACTTGTTAAATGGAAATTTTCATAAATTAAATGAATGTGAATGACATATATACCTCACAGGACCCATTTATCTCTTATTGGGGATTAAGAAACATTAATTGAACAATTGTTTGGGTGTGTTGGTAAATTTGCTAAAACCACCATGGGTGGCCACTAAATTTTAATAACCTCGAATGTTGTGATCTTTTAACCTGTGATTTTAAATTTTAAATGAGTTGATTTGGTTGTAATCTGAAATAAATGAAAGAGTGAATATAATACCATGTCTCTATGCCTTTTCCATCATCCCTTCTCGATTAGGATTTATATGTTCATAATAACTAAAATCACAAATTGAGCTATTTTAATATTAAAATATAGTATTATTAGACTAAAATCCAATTCTCATATATTCACATTGTGTCAAGTTTTATACATAGGTTCCAAAATGGAATTCGACGAATGAACTAATTGGAATTATTGTATTAAACTAATACGAAATGAATTATCTAGAACTATGAGTAACACATGGATTCACATATTAGTTACATGGATGGAATCACTTGGTACATTCATTGAATCACTCCAAAGGTGATACTTGTGTTCCCATTGTGTAATTACAAGGATAGACTCAGTGATAAGACCATTATATATTCCATGAGTGATACCTGGGATCCTTAAGTGGAATTCCACAGACAGACATAGAGGGAAATGTCAGTATACCACACCTAGAGAAATACCTGGGATCCCATGAGAAATTCAAGTGATAGTTTTTTAAGGTAACGGGTTATGAGTTACACCTCGAGAGATTTTAGGGTTCCCAGTGGGGAATTCCATAGAATATCTTATGTTAAAAATCATTATAAATTGACTATATGATGCATTTTCCAAGTCAAATATCAATCTTAGATTCAATCAGTGTTTTACATTTATGATATCCTTTTCTAAACCCACTACAAAGAAATGATTATTTGTTACTTATGTATCAATTATATGAGTGTGACCAATGGGGGACTCCTAGGAAATGATCCAAGATCCATGAAATTATGATAAAATAAATTTGGATTAACTGTTTACTTAGAGATATTCCTGATTAGGTCAACATTGGTAGCATAGGACGGGCATTCCATTGGACCCCTAGATGTTTGTGGCTTATTTATTTAATAATCCTTATATAAATATTTTATTGTTACCTTCACATTGATTATTATAAACTCACGTAATGGATGGAATGAGACACCATTGGTGATAGAATACTGAGTATATCTCACACCATGTTTTTGCCACCATTGGGTACCTAGATAGTTTTCATGGATGTAGGTTGGGATAAGGGATACTAAACTATTGTGGATGTTTTATTACCATTATTATATGATGTACATGGGTAGATGTCCAATACTATTCTCAATATACTAATAGGGATAGTATTCTGTCTATGTTAATTTCTTTGTATAGTATGTTGTATATACATGTTTCTTATATCCCCTAGTATTTATTTTTTGTATACAATTACATGATCATCATTTTTTATATGATATTGATGGATTTAATTTCTATGGTTATTAATAGGATTAATGACTAAATATATACTATTAGTTATCATTTATTCTTCCACTATTCACTGATATGGATATACCTCTCTTTATACAATGATTATGAGGATATAGTGTCCCCATGGTTCGACAAATGACCCTCTCTACCAATGAGTATCATCTAGAATTTGGGGTGGTTCACTTGAGTTCATGTGGCCAATTGATATTAGTTACTTATGAGTGAAATAGTATTGGGATTTCACAATGTTCTATCTAAGGGGTTTCTTCTATTTTCATTTCCATTCCTTACTAATTTGGACGGTTTAAAGGAGAAATATGACATGTTTTCATTCAATCATGAACATGTTCTTGATAGTTGAAAACCCACATACAGTGAAAATCCGTATTACCATGGATGGGATATGTTGTAATGGATTGTTCTTATTATATTTATCTTGACTTATCCATTGGGTTTTGTACTTAATTTTTGATGTTACATTTATCTATATTTTTTATTTATGTTCAAGTATGTTAAGGATGTATTACGTCAGGCAACATTATAGGTGCTTCATAATTTATATGTCATACATACGACATGACATGTTCATATAATTTTGTGTATTTCCTATCGGATGTTTTAGATCATTTATTTTTATTTCAATGTTTTTTAACACTTCATGAAGGTATTGGATAAATAATTGGTTGAAATTAAATGGATGTCAATAAAAATTTATAATGTTTTTGGGGCTTTATAAATTTGGAATAAAAAACCCATCTAATTGAACCATGAAATATATATATATATATAAACATATAATAATGAACATATATGGTTAATTTATTTTTGTAGAAAGGATTCCCTTAAATTGGGATAATATGTAAAACATAAAGACTGTTTTCCTCGAGACCATGAAATTGACCCCCGCATACTGGGACCTTTACCATAGATAAAGAAAATGACACTTACTTGACCGTAGTAGTGGGATGTAAATTGTATATTATGTGTTTCTTTATAATGATAATATCACTCAAACTATGATTTAGGTGTAGGTAGAGGTTTGTGGCTCTTAAATAGGATGTTTACTACTTATCCTATTCTTATATCTGATGTTCTAGTGGTTATCAGTTCAATATTGAGATACATATTTGGAATTTTTGGATATAAGCCACCATGACTTCCTCAAGTCATGCGTCAAAAAGGTGGTGATCACCATGATCTAAAGGAGGTGGGACCTAGTCCACTAGAAGAATCTCAACCATTTTTACTTCCGAAATTTCCAATTATACCTAATATGGGTTTTGATGTGTATTTTTGAGAGTTTTTACTAAATTTTATATAGACTATTCAGGGATCCCAATGACCTACCCCAACATTGGAAGAGTTTATAAATATGTTTCAATAGTATCATCTTCCCAAATTTATTGAGGGATGGTGGTACACAGGCTGCAGAGTCATTGTTAGAGGCCATGTTGTCTATTATCGTGCATCTTCAGACACATCATTATAGGTGAGTGAAGATAAATACATATATTCTTCAAGATTATACCGAGGGATGGTGGGACATTATTACCCATATGTATCATCATTGGGATATGTATTGGATGTATTTTTATATATCATTTTATTATTATTTATATACTAATATGTTGAGGACTGATAGATACAAATATATTATTCACTTTCAGTGGGTCACATTATTAGTCATGGGCTATTTTTTCCTTTAAATAGAGTTCAATATCTTCACAACTATTTTTTTAGTTGAAGAGTTAAACAATGATATGAATCTTTAAGAATTCCTTAAGTGTTACATTCGATAATAGTTGAATTTATTTTGGTTTTCTACCTTATATGGGATAGTGAACTGGGCTCTTATCACTGAGCATTACCTGAGAGAGGATGGGGGTTCGATCTAGGATGCTTCATCACCTAGATCTGCAAATTTATAGACCAATAGTATAATGTTTTTTATTGATCTTCCACATAGTGATTTTAGTATCTAGGGTGGACACTCATGTAGCTAGGTGAGGTGACATCATTTCAGTAGGTCAGGACATACAAAAATAAAATGTAACAAGGGAACATTTGAATGATGGAATTATAGAAAATTGGTCATATTCATTACATTCAGAGATATTTCTCATTAATATCTAGTAAGATATGATATGATCCTACTCCATGTTTATGAGTGGGGTGATAAGCTTCTCATTAGGTAGAATGCTGGAGTGCGACCATCCAATTATGATGAGATGGTGGTTGTGGTAATGGTAGCCTCACACCAGACATACAACGATAGTAGAGTTGGATTTCACATTGTTGTCCGAATACATATCAGGTCCATGGAACTACCTCGATTTATGTAGTCTAGCTGATACCTTAGGAGAAGAGTAACATACCTCCTACAACGATAGGTACTATTCTAGAAGAATATAGTTTAGTATATTATCTTTCTTTATACGTTCTTCCCATTCCTTTATATTTATTCATATTATAAAGATACATGAGATTGAAGTTTAGTTTCGTTGGGGGTGATGAAATTTGATCCTTTATTGGGAACTTGATCGAAGATTGTATCACATTTCAGGGAGTTCCCCCTCGAGATAGGTGGGTTTCAAATCATATGGGGCCTATTTTTCCTAATGATTATAGGGTTTGACATCATTCTTAGGATGGACTGGTTGGTTCCATATCATGATTAAATTGATTTATATCATCTAAGGGAGATATTAAAATCACTATTGGGTCGGAATTTTATAAAAAATGGTGAATGGGATGTCCAATATATCCACGATAGTCCTGAGTATCATGGTCTAGGCCGGATGATAACCTATATTTCTAATTTTTTGGATGATTAGGGAATAAGATAGGTATATTTCACTAAATTATTAGGCCATTGTAGGGATATTTTTCATAGAATAATTTCTAGGAATACCTCTTAATAGAGAAATGGTATTTTTATCCTGAAACATCCATGAGATTCATCAGTATCAATTCCTCCATACATGGTGGCTACTACAGAATTGTGGGAACTCAAGAGGATTCGAGAGGATTTTGATGCTAAAGATTTAATACAATGTAGTTCTTCGTCATGAGGTTCATTGGTTCTATTTTCCAATAATCTAAAATGTTCCCTCATTATTTTCATGGATTAATATTAGTTAAATTTTTTTACTATTACGAATTGATATTTATTGTCTCATATAGAAAACCTCTTTGACCATCTTCAAGGAGAAAGGGTTTTCTCTAATATTTATATGAGTTCAGGTTATCATATGTTATGTTTTAAACTATAAAATAAACCACATACATAATTCTATAGTATATAACACTTTTATGTGTATTTATTTATGTTTTTTGGTCTCACTACCATGAAAAAAATTTCATTGAACTAGTGAATCAAGGTTTTCACCTGTATCTAGATTCCTTTGTGGTGGGCTTCATGGTTGACATCTTAGTGTATTATTACATTAAGAATAACCATAAAAAACATTTCGACATCAAATTGAATACACTGATACATCATCATTTATATGATAAATTCATAAATTATTACTTTTCTATTGATAAAGTTCAGTTATTATGTCATGTTATATCAAAGACATATGCATTAATTGAACTTGATAAGGGGAGAGTTTTAGATTCCCAGGATCATCCAAAGAACATTATTGATATATGGAGTTCCTTAGAGATAGATGGTAAATATAGGTTCTTCATTTAAGATTTCTCATGTATTACATCCCCAATAATGGGATTGACGAAGAAAAATGTCAACATTATATGGTATGAAACATGTGAGGAGACCTATCAAGACCTAAAGGGTGTATTGACTTCATCACCAATTTTGATCCTACCAGATCTTGTTCATGGTTATAAAATTTACTGTGTTTCATTTGAATTTAGGGTAGGATACATTTTGATGTAGGAGGAGTGGGTGGTGGAGTATGGGTATCATCAGTTGAGGCTTTGTGAATAGAAATACCCATGGAACGATATCAATTGATGTACTGTAGTTCATTCAATGAATTTTTAGAGGACTCTCATACTAGGAGAGTGTTTTGTGGTTTATACAGACAAAAAAATCTATATTACATATTTATATAGCATGATCTGAATCTATTTAAATGAATATTGGTCAAATACCATCAGTAATTTGGCTTCATGGATGATTATATGCCTATAAAAGGAAATGAAGTTATTGATGATCAAAGAATGAAGGCTAAAATACAGGCAGTTCATGAGGCTACTAGCAAGTGTGATATTATGGTCATATTTTCTAAGATGCATTTGGATATTCATGAACAAAATGGGTATTATATACTAACATCATTATCATTTACCACTTTATTTTTGGATTGAGTAAATATGACGAAATTATTAGATTCCAAGGGCTTCATCCTATATGAAGAGTATGGCTGGTGCTGACATGCCTCTAGGTTGGGTCACTCATGGAGAAGAGATCATGCACATTCAAATACATTTATGGGTTCCTATATTCTATCGATAGGAGTTTATGTGAGAGTATTATACATCTTTGTGGGAATTACATCCCAGTCTTACCAAGATGTATCTTGACTTATGACACTAATACTGGTGATCATGAATCAAAAGAGAGGTTTTTGGGTTTATTACATTGTTTTCTTCCTATCAGTGAGTGAAAGAAGAACACTACTGAACATTGTAGAAATTATGTCTATTACATATACCTATATTGATGTTGGATCATTTTACCACATATTTCATGATCGGATTACCTATATCGCCTTAGGGTAGTAGTAGAATATGGGTGAACATAGATAGATTGAAAATTTTCTTCCACTTATTACCTATTCAGGATGCCTTTTAGTGTATTGTCTCAACAGTTTATATGTTTGTGAGATCATACACATTCATGGAGTTCCATGTTCCATCAAATAGGACAGAGATTCTCTATTTAGGTTGTTATTATATATGGGGTGGTGAAAGGAACTAGTTTCATAGCTACATCTGAGTAAACCCTATCACCCACAGACATATGGTCATTGTGAGCATACAATTCTTGTTTTGGAGGAAATAATCAAAACAAGTGTCCTTGATTTTTAAGGTTCATGGGAGATACAATTACTGCTCTACAATTTCAAATATAAAAAAAGATTATAGGAAATCATACAGATGGATATTTATAATGACCTATATGGTAGGTTTTACCAATCACCCTTATGATTGTTAGTGGTTTGAGAGGTAGTTTTATTTGGTCCTCATCTCATGTAGGAAAATTCATTGCATTTTATTCTTATTAGGATTCTAGTGTCTAGAGATTTGTCTACAAAGAATTAATATGTCGATCATTTTCTCTAACCACTAGATTTTAGGCCTGGGGCCAGGTTTTATTACATGTTTCACCTAGAACAAGGCATAAAATGATTTATAAACAATGGAGGTTCTATCCTTGTTATATCAGGACCTTCTAGATTTTGGAGTGATTCATTCTGGAATACTATCGGTTGTAGTTACATTAGAAAATTGGTCAATGCATGATGTCTTCTGTTTAATTCAACATCAATAATATCATTTAGATCTATCTTATATTCTTCTATCTGAGGAGGTTGATGTATCCTTTATAGAGAACCCAATCTAAATTATTGATTGAGTATAAGAGCTTCTCTGAGGCTAGTCAGTTCCCCTAATATGGGTGTTATGGAATCATTAACATGTATAGAATGATACATGGGATTGGGAGGCCAATATACCTTTCTGATGGTAGTAGTTATTCTCTTATGGCACTATACCACACTGGGAAGGCTAAATATGGGACGAGTTTCTTTTAGGGGGAAGACTGTAAGAACTTGACCATTCAATGATATATGTAACTTTTTTATTTGGGTTTAAATTCATTAATTTTATCCTAATAAATGATCCTGATGAGGTGACATGGGTTATAGGGTAATATTGGTATTTTATTAAGCCGGAAGCACAGATTTTTTGAAGGAATTGGTGGGTCACACATTTATTATAAACCATGAAACCTAATCTATATAGCTTATTTAAACTATGCTGGTGGTCTAGTGCTTTTCCTAGGGATGGATGTTTCTTCTTAAACATGCATCTCAGGTTGTGAAATCATGAGAGTTCCTCTAATCTCATTATAGAGGTTTTTTTCAAGGGAAATGTATATTTATTCAAACCATGTTCCTAGAATATGGGATGGGTGTCTAGGAGAAGCTCTTTGTGAATGGTTGGTACACGGTTTCCCAAACTGTGTAGCCAAACTATGTGACCCTTTGTAAAGAGTTAAATTGCATTCACCCCCATCCTTTCTTATTAACATCATCCTATTTTTCTTTCCCCTTCCATTTATATAATTCCTCTCTCGTTGAATCTTATTTCTCCAAACTTAAACCCTTGAATAGAGTTATATCATCCGTTATATCATCGATCAATCCATCATCTATCTCCTTGTATGTGTACCGATATTCTATTAATTCCACTTACACCTTTTCATTATTTGTCTAGATTTTGAATGAGTTATTTTGATGCGAGCTAAAATTCCCTATTTTATAGAAATTTATCCACTTATTTAATTTCATCTATTATATCCTAGATTAGAGGAGAGAAACATTTGAGGTGGTAACTACCATGATATGCTATGTTCTCTCATGATACTCCATTAATGTCTTAATGTTTATGTATTATCACATTGTTACATACAATATTTTTTTAGGGGTGATTGCTAAATGGAATTTTTCATAAATTAATGGAATAAAAAATAACCTCTATAACTCACTAAACATTTTTATGTCTTATTAGAGATTGAGGACCTCTAATTGAACCACCCCATGGGTGTGTTGAAAAATTGAATAAAAATATCATGGTTGGCCTATGAATTTTATTCAACTATTATGATTTACCCTTTTACCCATTACTTTTGAATATCAAATGATTTGACTAAGTTGTAATTTGACATAATTGAATTAGAGAATGGAAGATCATGTAAATATTCCTTGGCCTGCATCCCTTATTTCTTGGGATAAGATGTTATGAACAACTAGAATGAATAATTGAGTTATTTTTATATTAAATGGATGTATGGTCAGACTGTTGGACCATGATTAGCAATTTACATCATAACATGGGTGATACATGGGTTCCAACTCAAAACTTCATAAATGGAATCATTGGTATTATTAAATTAATATAATTCAAACGGAATTTTCTTGCATTATCAGTGAAAATGGGTTCTCTTATGAATTATATAGATAACTCACATAGAAGTTTTATTACATCACTCTAAGGGTGCGAGTTAGTTTACGTTTATGGAATGCCAAGGATAGACTCAAAGGAATGATTCTTATATATTACATGAGTGAGACTTAGGATCCTTACATGGATTTCCATGGATATACATAGAGGGTTGTGTTAGTATACCGCATTTAGAGTGATACATGGGTTATTATTAGGAATTTAATGAATGATCTTTTAAGGTAATGGGTTCTTAGATACACCTTGTGTGATACTTGGGTTCCTAGTGGGGAATTCCATGAACGAGCATAGGTTTTCAATAATAATATATTTACTATTCATTGTGTCTTTAAATGCAAAGAAAAAACATTGATTTGGATCATGCTTTAATTTTTTGGTAGACATATCCACACCCCCTAAAAATAAGTGATTATGAGGGCATTATGTATCATTTTCATTTTTGTGATTAGTAGTGGATTCTTTTAATAAGAACTAGACTGCAAGAAATTATTATAAATTAAATCACAACTGACTATTTACTCAGATATATTCTTTCTATCACGAACCATGTCGGGATTCCATCCAACCCAACACCCGACCAAATCCATGGCATGTCCTGATGGTCATTCATAATCCCCACATGTAGGATACTTGTTCTTGAGTATCAATAATATTATTTGGGAATTATTTCAACCATTTATAATTAAAAACAACCAATAAGAATAAACATCACAATAACTGATAAGAATAGCCAAACAAGGTACCCAAATTTTATGGTAAAAAGTTTTATAACTTTAACTAAATCCAAACATACTACAAAAATAGAGAAAAATAAATTTACCATGAAAAACTCCATGAATCAAGTGGGACATCCCCCTCACACCACCGTTGCCAACACCTACAAGAAGTTGAACACTAGCATCTGTATGTAGGGTGTGAGACAAAGAAATGTATGATTCCAACCTAAAGAAATGATTCAATTCTATAAAATTAGTAGAAAAATAAACATATATATTTTCATATGAATATTTGAAACATTTATATGAAAAATGTTTAAGAAAAACATTCTAAAGAAGAAATATTTAATGGAAACCCTTTTTCATTAATTTATTTTCTTGAAATAGATATTCCCACAAGGTATACCAAAGGTCACTGAGTATCACTATATCAGATAACATCATGTCACCATCGATCACAATGGAAAAATCTATAAAAATAAATTTCTCTGATAGGCCTCTAGAAAGAACATACCTTTGTGATCAAAATCCTCCACTAAACTACAAATAGTGCTCCAATGCATGATCCATTAGAGGGGATTACATCCAACGGTATAATGGTCTCCATATTATAATCTAAAACCATAAAAAATCACATGCATGAGAGACAAGAGGGGAATGATTTCCATGGCCAAGTGGTCTCTAACCACATCACATGTATAGATAGTGTTGTAGTTGTCTATCTATCTTGATAAATGTGAGACTCATCCAATTCCAAATAAAAAAATTTAGTGGTTAAAGTTTTCCCACCTAGATACCTATTATTTCCCCGCTCTCATATTCCATTTCACACATCACATAAATCTACACATTCATATACACATTCCATGTATCATAAGAAGAAATTAAATCACCATATTCCACAAAAAACCCACTATCTATTCCATACGCATTCCAAAACCATTTAGAAATAAATTTCACACAACATTCACAATTTATGAAATCACTTTGGAAACCCAACAAGTAGTAGAAATGTGCAAGTAAATTGTTTCGGTGGGAAAATCCCCTTTATAATTCATATTCACATCAAAACCATTTTTATAACATGAATCGCAATCCAAATACATATTTAACATGTAGAATAATGTAACCAATATTAAAAAAACCCCATTTCTCTTGAAAAACCTACTTTAACCACATTTTAAACATTAAATATATTTTAAATCTGATTTTTCATCATCTATACAAGTCACATAACTTTTTCAATATACACCACAATGAAGCACCTGAGAAATAAATCCAATTTCATTGATAGAACAAAAATTCAACGCATATTCATGTTAAAACATTTCAAAAACATGATTTACACTTAAAAAATAAATAATTTAACATATTCAAACAACCAATGATGAATATAAACATCATATAATAATCTAATGTCATATAACCACCTACAATGCACTTCGAACTTTCAGAAATCAGTGCGAAAGAACAATAACACCACCATAAGACACTAAAAACGAAAGATCCAAAAGAAGTCATCAAGATATCAATCAACAGTATAAGTTCATAGCCCCTTAGGTCAAACCACCTACTAGAAAATTATAACTCAAGAAAGAGGGAGCAGAAACCCTATGAAGAGAGTTAATTTTAAGTAGAAAGGTTTTTACTTAGTGATTCTTGAATAAATCACACCATATGCACAACCAAATTTAATATCAATGGAGAAAGGAGAGGAGGGAGAGATTACTAGGATGGTGTATCCTGAATATGATGGGATATGGGAGGAATTAGGGTTAAATTAAAAGAGGTTAAGCATGTGATTTATTGCTTTTTGATGAACTGGAGAAGACATATGGTTTTCTAAACCATGCAGAAAACATACACCCATAACATTCCAAGAGTGACAGTCCACATTTTTTCCCCACACATTTTTACAATCTATTCGCCAACTGGGTGTTCAACACTATCAAAAAATTAATTTTTTCACATATTTTCCTAGGTTAGAGGGCATAGTTTCCCGTAACCTTGCGCTAACCGTGCACCACATACTACTAGTCCCAAAATCTCTATTTCTTCACAGGAATACATAAGGAACCCAAGGAAAAAATATAATACTGAAAATAAACAAAGGAATACCTAGAAACAAAATATCATATGTGAAAATTATCCCCACAGTGAAAACATTCATCCCATTTAATGTCTACTCGAAGGTTGGTCAAAGAACAGAAATGGATACTCCTCCATAACACAATATTTTTTATCCCTTTTCTCAAGAACATCAGTACCGTGTGACAAAATAGCTCTGACCAACCGAATATAATTATCTCAGGACATGTTCTACTGAGAATATACAATCCACATTGGTCACTAAAACATAGAAAACTCATTATCTAATTTTAAATTCTTCAAAAATCAAGACATGAGATAGATTCGGGCTATGAATTTTCAATTGAGAGATTTGGAAGACATTATGAATTGATTTCAACAGATTTGTAAAACATAAACATGATTCTACCTTAACAATACACTCGGTAATCTCCAATGGACCAACATGCCTCAACCATAGCTTCTCTCGATTACCCAAATGGCGTTGACCCAGGTGAGCTGCCACACTGAGGAACACCATATCACCCATAGAGAACTCCATATCTCATATCCTCTGATCAGCATACCACTTATTATTACCCTACATCATCAAAAAACACCTACTGGATCGTATTACTTTCAATTGGTTCCTTCACAAGGATCAATCCCAGAAATGAGGTCTCACCCTCCACTCTAAACATAGAGGGGACTGACACTCCAACCATAATGATCCTCAATGGGAGCCATTCAAAGATGGTATTCGTAACTATTATTATATGAAAACTCAAAACCCCCAAATTGATATCCTAGAAACATCCAATATCCAACACACATTAATGAATCATGTCTTCTAAAATATGATTCACCCACTCAATACGACCATCCATTAAAGGATGGTATGAAATTATCAACTTGACCAGTGACCCATTTCCTTTTGATGAAATTCCAAAAACATAGAGGTGAAATAGGGGATCCTTTCAAAAAAATACAAATGGCACACCATCAATCCTCACAAGCTCTCGAACATACAATTGAACCAACTCATCAACATTGTTTAAATACATTATTTGAATGAAATGAGATGATTTGGTTGTATGATCAATCACTACCCAAATAGAAGTATTCCCCTTTTTTTACAATGAAAGATAACCATGAATTCCATGGCTATCTAAAAACACATCCATGTAAAAATGGGTAGTCAGTGAAGAAAATCGGAGGTCCTTTGGTTCAATGTGGGTGATGAAAATCAGAGTTCCGTTGGTTCTCTTATTTAACCTACTAACATGTATACCACCATGATAAAATGTCAGCAAAAACTCACATCATACCTAGCCACTAGAACTATCGATGCACATCATAGTGCATCATGGTATTACCCGGATGAATGTACCACTAAGACTAGTGTATATCATTCATCAATACCTTCTCTAATTATAATAGGACCACAAAATGACCCTTGAAGAACAAATTCCACTCATGAGATGTTTGATAATTACAAGTAATATCACTACCATGTAGAATCCACATAGACTATTGGAACAACTCATCACTATGCTGCTCCCACTGAATCAATTCTAGAATATATGGTTTCAGCTACACACTATCCATGAATATGCGTACACTATACTCCCTAGTAACCTAATTAATCTCATCATAGATCCCCCATAAATCCAACTCATCACTATACTTTTTCAATGACTTCATTGGAACTTTATTTCTAAAATAATATTCCACTACAATATAATTTCCTAAGAATTACACAATATCAAAATGGATGCTACGATGATAATTGACACAATGATGCTGCCTCAGATTCAGATCTTTCTAGGAGAAAATGTAGTTCAAGCTCTTATTATCATTATAATCAACAAAATGACCCTAAATAGATAATATTGACACATCTTTAAGGAATTCATCACTTTTTCTAACTCGATCTCATGGGTTTTGTAATTATCTTCATGTGGTCATAGATGAAAAAAACCATAAGCCATCACAAGGCAATCCTGTATCCATACAATCCTGAGACTCATACCATAAGCATCACAATAGACCATGTAACCCTTTCCAAACTAAAGAAATATAATAACATATGTCATGTTCAACTTCTTATTATGCTCCTTGAAGTACAGTTGACACTCTACGATCCAATCGAGATTCACCCCCTTTCAGGTGACCACAATCATGGATGAATACTGTCTAGAGAAATATCAAACAACCCACCTATAATACCATGTTATTCCAAAAAAAATGTCATGATATAAAAAAATATTTGGTTGTTCCCATTACATCACATCACTAATCTTCTCATGGTCCACTGAGATCCCTCACTCCTAGATCATATGACCCAGAAACTTCACCTACCTTATATAGAAGGTGCACTTAGAATTAATTGTATAGAGATGATGATTCTAAAGAGATTCCAAAATGTTTTACAATGGAAAATCATCCTCATCATAACATCATTAATAGTCCTGGATGTCATCCCCAAGTACCATGAAAAAATAATTGAGATATCGGTGGACACCCTCTTAAAAAGTTTCATAAAGACCACTAGATATTTTTTCAACCTGAAAGGAATAACAAAATAATTCAAATGGGTGTACTTTTTTCGAAAGGGGATTTTTAGAACATAGTCCTCTCTAACTCTAACTTGAAGATACCCAGAATCAAAATTGGTATTAGAGAACCTCTGTTCCCCTCATAATCTTACCAAGAGGGTCATAAATTTGGGGAAAAGAATACTTGTTCATGATTGTTACCAAATTCACCTTCTCGTAACTAATTCATAACTAGATATATCCATCAATATTCATAGAAAACAACACTTGGTAATCCCAAGGTGAGACTCTCAAGAAAATGAATACCTTGGATTCAATATCATAGACTTATTTATTTAATATATTTAACTCGATGGGGCCCATACAGTATGAGGGAAGAGATATAAGTTGTTTTCTCAGTGCAAAATTGATGGATAACTCCACATCCCACTCCAAAAGAAAAACCCAAAACCCTTTGGAATGACCTCTAGGAACTAATTTACTACATGTGGTTATCCACCATTAGAAACACCATCATATTCTTCCAATGTGACCGATGAGATTTGAAAACAGTGGTTTCCTAATTCTAGAAGTGGAGGTCCCACACAACCCGATCGAGGATCCCATTCGCCCTGGAACTTCCATCAGGTTCCACCGATCATACTCACCACATATAAAAATGGTGTACAACTAGAAAATCCTCGAAAAATCCATACAAATGATTACGTCAAATCGGTCTATATACAAGACATGATTATCCCATTCTAACTAATCCCAAACATGGTGAGTACATAAGACAAACACCTAATACCCAACCTTCTCTACATACCTATTGGAATTACCAACTCCATCATATACAATAGAATATCGGTTGGAAACATTAACACATCAAAAATGTTGGTAGAAATAAATTATACTGAATCACCAGTATCAAACGAAACAATAGATAAAAAATATGCAATGATAAATGTAAATCAATCTATCTTAGGCAGTACATCTGATTCCACTGGTGTTTGATTTGTTGTGTAATGTTTCCTCCTCTCTACATGAGCCGAAGAATGACCACAAGACTGAAGCTCTTTCCTAAACAAGATCTGCCCAAAAGATGATCTATACATGCTACACTATCATCCAAAACTAGATCCTGATGGATTATATGGTTTTGGTTGAGATTTCATTCCCTATGATTCCAAAGATCCTACTCCACTATGACTTAGGAGATCTACCTAGAAAAATCACCACAAGTACCCCATAATGTTTCACTAGTGACAAGGCCTTGGTGAAGATGAACACATAGGCCAAAAGTGTCATGTATTTCTACACTAATGACACATAGTGAATTCAACATCTGAATCCATATATAAGGGTATCTATGAAGGGTGTAATCAAATACCACCTCCCTTCTCCCCATTCTCATCTTGTATCCTGTTATTCTCATAAGATCTTCCAATTCCCACTGCTGACACTGATCTAAGAAAACATGTTTTGCTTCCCTGGTTAATTTCTAACATCATGGAATGATCGACCACTTATTCATACATCATTAACTTGAAATATATGACCTATGAATACATTTAATCTCATAACCCCATCTCAAACATCTTAATCCAAATATACTCATTGGATACATTCATGGGTGGATATAGAGCTAACTCTGCAAAAGCGATTGGAAAATTTGTTCATGGCCTGATCTCTTAGTCTAAGTTCAAAAAAATACAGGAACCTATAAAATTCCAAAAAATCAAGGCAATAATACTCATTTAACTCAACATTGATAACATTCTACTCTATCTGCCTATATTTTCCAGCTTCCATGAACATGTTCCAACACTTAGTATTAGGACCTCCTAATAAAATTGATGTGCATTTCGCTCTAACTAGATCGGGATTATCCAGAATCATGATCATCCTCTCTATCGATCAATCCACTCATCCACTTCCAAGGGTTCCACAATACCCCAGAAAGAAAGGGTCTTGTTCTTGAGGAACTGCTGATATTTATCCTTCAAAGGCCAAATTTGACTACCCTAACCTAAGAAGGACCATATCCAACTCCATGACCCAATGAATGGATAGCCTAGAACATAACTTCCACCAACCTATAGTCTATATGAGAGGGATAACTACCTCAATCCTCTTCATTCTATTTCACGGGATCTCTCTAAGGTTGAATTTTGGTACCTCTGTATCAATCACCTGGAAAAACCACCAATACAACCATTCTTAAAATTTACAGTAATAATGGAAAATATCAAACCATATTATAAATAAGCACACAACAAAATGCAACACAATAATAATTCATCCAAACTAATACACCCCTACTCGAGGTCCATACAGAGTCTGTATCCAGTATGTCTCACCTATAGGAGATACCAAACAAAATCCAACCATCCCATGGTGAACTGAGTCTTATCATGAGGTGTACATTCTAGGAACCCTACTCGAAAAGAAAACCTCTATCACCAAAAATCCTAAATCCTATATATTAAGACCCATACCTAAATAACATGACCTAAAATAGAATGACCTAGCTCTGATAACATTTTTTCATGAACTATATTGGGATTCCATCCAACCTGACACTTGACCCAATTCATGGAATAGCCGAAGGGAATTCTTGATCCCCACAGGCTGGAGAATAGTTCCTGAGTATCAAAAATATTCATTCGGAATGATTGCACTGATTTATAATCATAAACAACCAACATTGATAACAATAAAAATAACTGATAAACATTGCCAAATGAGGTACAACAATATTCTGATTCAAAGTTTAAATTTTTTACCAAGAGTAAACATACTACAGCCAAAAGGGGAACAAAAAAACTATTCCAAAAACCTACATGAAACTAGAGGGATATATCCCTCATGAAACCACCACCACCTCCTATTATATGTGGAACACTTGAAACTGAATCCACCATCAGAACCATCAAACATCATTCCTTTACCGGGGACATACAAAATGATGTCTACATACAACCAAAGGTGTATATAGGGTGTTATCCAAACCCTAGTAGGACTCATCCCAGATGAAAAAATTGCATGCTATAAAATTTGAAGAAATGGAAACATTCATGTTTTCATAAGACTATTTGAAAAAAATATATTAAATTTTTTTATAGAAAAAATTCTCAAGAAACACTTTTTAATGAAACACCTATTTCACATGTAAGATTTCTTGAAAAAAATGAATACAAGGTCTACCATATTCCCTTGGATATCACTATATCACATTAAATCATGTTAGAATATATCATTGTGGGAAAATACATAAAGATAACTAGCTCTAATAGGCCTATGTAAACCTCATACCTGAGTGATGAAAATAATACACTATACTACAAACAGAGTTCTCATGTATGATCTGTTAGAGGGGATCCCATCCCATGTTCAAATGGTCGCTATATGATAATACAAATCAAATAGTGTTCCCATGAACAAACCACTATAGGGGAAATAATCCAACAATATAGTGGTATCTGATCATATCATATATTTAATTAGTTTTTTAATCATCAATCTTTCTAGAATGATTCGGGCCTCATCCAATTCCAAATCAACTAGCATACTAGTTCTAGATTGACCACATTGATATTCGAGATTCCCTTTGTGTTCATATTCCATTTCACATATCACATAAATCAAAACATTCACATACACTTTAAAAGCATAAAAAGAAAACAATTAAGTCACCACATTCCATAACAAAACCACTTTCCATTTCATATTCAAAAAAACATCAAGAAATACATTTCACACAACATGAAAAATTTATGAAATCCATTTTGAAATAGAACAATAAGTACACATGTCCAAGCCAATAATTTCAACAGGAAATACCCTTTCAAATTCATATTCACTTTCCAACCATTTTTATAACATGATTTACAACCTGAAGATACTTTTAATATTCACAAAATGGTATCAAATATTCAATAGAACCCATTTCACCCGAAAAGTCTACATTAACCATATTTTCACCTTTAAATATATTTTAAATCACATTTCACACCTCCCACACAAGGCATATAACATTATCATTAATCAAGGAAATGAATAACATGAGAAATAAGAAAATATCTTTTCATGAACCAAATTCCATCACATATCCATGACACACCATATTCAAGACATGTTTCTCACAAAACAAATCCTAGAACACATTCAAACAATAAATAAATCATATAAACATCATATAATAATGTAAATTAATTTAATCACCTACCTCACACTTGGAACATTCCAGAAATTAGTGTAAAACCATGAAAGCACCACCACAAGACCCTAATAGGGACATATCAAACAAAAATCATCATGATATCCGTAAAAAAGACAAGATCAATCCCTACATATGTCAAAAAACTCATTGGAAAATTATAACTCAAGAAGGAGGGAGAAGAAACCCTAGAAAGAGGGAAAAATCAAAGGATAAAGGTACTTACATAGATATTCTTAAAGAAACCACACCAATTCCACCTCAAAATTGATGATCCAAGGGAGAAAGGACAAGTGGTAGATATTTCTATCTTAGATAATTCCAAATGGGAGGGGAGATAGAAGGATTTATAATTAAATTATATGTGGGTATAAATTTAATTTCCAATTTATAATGAACTAGTCATGTTTCGTTGATTTACCACATGGTTTTACCACATAGGTTTCCAAACTCTACCAAAATAGTCCACCAATCACTATCTAAATGAGGCAAGACACATGGTTTTCCCACACGGTTTGAAAACCCATGACTCAACCGTGCAATTTCCATTATAAAAAATGTATTTTTTCATAAATTTTCTTAGGTAAGGTCACATGGTTTCCCCTAACCGTGAAGTAACCCTATGCCACTTTTTGGATGGCCCAATATCTTGATTTTTCTCCAAGAACACATGAGGAACCAAATGGAAAAGTAAAATACTAAAAATAAAGATATTAATACCTCAAATGAAAATAACCGATATGAAACAGGATTAATCTGATGTAGGTATTATAGGAGGGGCATGCCATGGGAACCTAGAACTATGTGGGTTATTTTTTTCTTTTATTTCAATTACAAGTTTTACCATTTAATGAACTCTCTTTATTATATACTCATGGAATTTACGGAATTAGAAATTATTTTTTGTATAATATTAATTATGTCTCACACCATGTTCAAGACACCATTGGGTACTCATATAGTCTTCAGGGATAATGATAGGGATAAAGGAAAGTAACCTTCTTATGGATTACTACTTACCATGATAAGATATATTATGGGGGTAGAGTAACACGCTTATTATTGATATTATACGAGAGAGATATCTAGTTATTTTTTTCATTTTTTAAAACTTGTTTAATATTCGTATTTCTATTATCCCCATATATTTACTTTTTATAATGCATTACATGATCATCATTTTTTGTAAATGAAATTGATGGTTTTGATTTACATAGTGTTTTATATTATGGATTATTACTCTTTTATTATTTGGTTATCTTGTATGACTCCTCTTTTATTTGATATGGATATATTGTTGTGATACACCCTAATCATGATGGTATAGTATCCCAATAATTCCACAACAGACCCTCACTTCCAGTTGTTAGCATGTAGAATATTCGGAGGTTTGTTTAAGGCCATATATCCAACCAGGATAAATTACTTATCAGTTAGTAGATATGGTACGTCATAGGAGAAAATATAAAAATGGTTCAAAATAATGTAAGGATAGTATGAAAATGTTATAAACATGTCTAATGAATTAATGTTGAAAAAAAATTAACCTCTGGAAGAAATATATTATATTATATTATTTATAGTAGTTGTTATTCTGATATATTTTAGATTATATATTTTGTATTTGATGATAGAATTCCTAGAATGATTCTATAATGAAGAGGTATACATAGAATATCCAGTTCGACTTCTAGTTGCTAATGATAATTAAAACGTTTTCATATTTAAGAAGGATATTTATAGCCAAAACTAACCACCTTGTGTTTGATATAATCTATTTTATTATTTTATAATAAATTTGGAGTTTGAGATAATAGGGGTTTATCACAACCTCTAGGTAATGATAATCTAATAAATTATAGTTTATGGTGATGGTATAAGTGGAATACATTATCATTGGATTAAAAAAAAAATAATTCAGTTCATAAGGTTGAAAAATAATGTTTTTAGGTTGGTATTTAATTAATTGGAGATTTGTTATATTTTATTACAATATAATTTCATCATGATGAATATAAGTTAATGCTATCATGGGTGAAATATACAAGGTATGTGAATATTGAAAACAAATTTCATATATAATTGAAATTGGAATAAATCAAAGAATGAAAGAGGACAATAAATTAGTATACTCAACACAAAACAATAGAATCATTCATAGTTTAATCTATATTATTGAAAATAAGCTAAAAATTTTATATGTTACATTCTTAGTACCATGTTTCAAGAGTTTTCTTATGAAATTGAGCCTATTGTATGTGAAAATAATAACAATATATGTTTAGGGAAAACTATAATATTGATTAACGTACAATGATGTAAAATTTAGGGATTCTTAGCCTAATTTGTGTCAAATTGAGAATGTGAAATGGTCAATAAAAAATCATCATGTGGTGGAGCAATTTAAATTATAAAAAACTTTGTTGGCTGGCTATATTATAAACCTGATTGTGTTTCTTTTTTCATTTTGGTAGTGGATTATATTTTAGTATCAAATTCTTATAGACATCTTATATGGATGAAGTTAAAAATAGATTAATTTTTTAATTATTCTAACAACCAATACTAATTCAATGAGAAAAAAAGGGCCATCAAATTAATAAGGATTATAATAAATCATTCTCATCTGAATCACATTGAGAACCGATACAATTTTATAAATTATAAGGCATAAAAACATGTTCTGAAATTGTTATTTGTTATAGCACAAAAACATTTGGTGGATATAATCCCAAGATCGTTAGTTTCACATTTGCTTGAGAGAAACTACTTGAACCGTTCAGTTCAATCAAGTCCTTCAAAATGCATTGGTATAGGTTTTCCCATTCCCCATGGTATGAATTATAATTTTGGATTCTATTTTTTATGTATTTATCTTTAATGAATTCATGAATAATGGGAGAGACCCTATTCTTGGTGAAATTGAAAAAGATTAAAGGTTTGATTAATTCACATCTTTTTAGATATAATTGTAGAACTAAATTTTTTTCTATTGTTTCTAGTAATGATAATGGAAGACCATTGGAATAGATAACTAGATGAATTTTCATTTTAAATATTTTGTATTATAGTGAAAAATATCAAAACATAATGTTGAAAAACATTTTTAATTTCATTATAAAATTGTGGAAACATTAAGAAACCTATGGTAGAAAAATAAGGAGTCCTTTGATGAATATAATGATTCAAGGAGTTCATAAAGATGATTCTTAATTGAAAAACTGACAATAAAATCTAATGTTGGGGATTATAAGAACAATAGTTTTTAAGATTGGATTTTTTTTCAATGAGAAGTTATTTGGATGTTTTATAGATGATTGTGAATAATCTACTGTTAATTATAGAAGTTTTCAAAAAAGTATAAATCACATCATCAACATTTTTCCATAAAATGAGATCCATAAGGATTATTTGAAACATAATAAGAGTTATTCACACTACACCATATAGATTACTCCATTATATACACTTTTTCAAATAGTTCATTTTAATATTCATAAGTTTCTAATCCATTGCCAACTTTGGATTTCTCAAGTTTCAAATCATGAAACTAACATCATGTTGTAAATGATGTTTGGAATAATTTTAGTATTTACATAGTAACATGTAACATTTTAGGAAGAGGAAGGATGTTCCAAAAGGATGAATCAAGTTTATTTTAGTTGTACTATCTTTTAGACCATCCTTCCATGAATACAATATTGTATCCTAAAGAGGATTAAACTATTCAGTAACCATATTCTATGTAAATCTTATAGGACCACGTTTTTTAAATTCATAAAGATTGTAATCAATGGATTTATGATGATATGGGAAGCATTTTACCATAATAAAACCCATCTAGTTGTCGATGTAATTTTAGAAGAAACCATTCAGTCACACCATTAATAAATATGTTACACCATGATTTATATTTTCTAGTGGACTAAAAAAAATTATGTTGGTGTGTCTCATGATGGAATAGATTTTATATTTGAGACTGATAACAACATATTTTAATTTTTTTATAGATATAAACACAGAAAAAAATATTATTGTTATATTTGAAGAGGAATTTGTTTATATTTTATTCTAGTCTGAATATAAAACATGAAATTAAAACATTCTCTATATATAAATTATTTCTTATGTTGAGGAATAATTATCACACATAGAATTACATAAATAGAATAAAGAGTGAACTCTTTAAGATTCAAAAATAGAATATCAATAGTGATGTTCATTGAGTATCTAGTATTGAAAAGTGATGTTTTACCAATTTGACTTGTTTTAAAGATCCATATTGGAAGACTAATATGTTGTGAATATCATTAAAATATCTAGAAGTTAAGACTATATCTACTTGGGGATGAGCCTTATTGTTTGGTTTTGATTATTTTGATTTTAATATTTTTTGATCAGCATGTGTGTATATTATATACTTTTATTCCTCTCGGATGTAATGATTAGAAAATGGGAAGATTTTATGGACCATGGTTAATTTTTTAGATCTTCCTAAATCTTGTATTCGAATACTAGATATGTAGTGATTAATTGGAATTTAAATAAATCACAGGTATTTACTCCTTGGATGTGTCCTTTTATGGGTTAACAATGTAAATATTTTATTCTTAGGATATTTTTTATTTTACACCTAATTGATATTATGAAATAGATTCAAACTGAATTTTCTAATGCGAAGAAAATTTCAAATTAAATTTTCAAAAAAAGAAATTTGATGAAATCCTAATTCACCCCACCCCCCCCCCCCGCCCACATTTTTGGTGATCAGCGGGTCCACTAGGGTATAACATAGAGATTTTAAAAAAAATTATGCACAATTTTCCTTGAGGCTTGTACATAACTCTAAGCCTAATTCTGCATGAAAAAAAGTAATATATTGTTAGTTTCTAAAGGATAATATTAAATTAGAAAACAATTAAAATTAATCATGTTCATATATCAACATCATAAAGGATATTCCTTCTAAAGGTGTTGAGGAAGTGGTGTGAATAATATAGGAGTGATTCTTATAATAATCTCCAATTCCAACATATATAGTATAATAAAACAACCAGTAAATGGGTGATTCTATAATTAACATGTTATAAAATGAAATATATACTGAAATACTATTAAATTCGAGCACTAACCATATGTAGGTTTCCTCTCTTAACCCTCAAATAATAGTAAGCACATTGGTTATACTATGTGGTAGAATGGTCGACACAAAATGCGCCTCTATGTAACTTCAAAATATATGAATGTGTTTTTTTAGATAAAATTAAACTCATCTACACCATTATAAATCACTGATATGCGAGCATCAAACCATCCTATGTTGAATCATCCGCCCTTAAATACATTAATTCAGCTAACAACCTCAATTATAAGAAAACAATTCATGAAATAAAACAAATATTCTGATATCCCACCCATATCCAACCGGACATAGATAGATATAACCAACATATACACTAGATACTCTAATGTCACTATCATCATCCCCTTCGGAATATTGAAAGTATGTATCTATGGTCACCATCTCTCAAACAATTTTGAAATTAGATGATGATAAATATGATTTAAGTTACACATTAAGACTCCATAAAATTGTGCATGTTATAGGTATAAAACATTGGTAGATGGAGTTTCATCATGTTGTAAATAATGTGTTCTATGGAAAATAATATTTTGAAGTGGTTCCCTGATTTTAGGTCATCTGATACAAGAGACTGGTGGGAAAAATCATAGAGCCTACCCCATCAAAATATATAACATTTTCACAATTTTTTCTAAAATAATTATACATTAAAACCATATAATTTTAATACAATATTATACTATTACTCAAAAATTATGTTATATACATTGTAATATGGTTGAAAAAAATAATAAAATCATTTGAATTATTCATTTATAAAAAAAATTGAATTCATTGATTGTAAATATTTTGAAATTGTCACCAATAATGTAACATCAATCTTGTGAATTGTTTGATAATTTCACAAATATATCATAGTAAATTCAAATGGGTTTGAATTTCTAGTATATAGAAACCTTGTCTCATTGAACGTATATATTCGTACAAAATATCCATCTCATTATAAATATGAGCCGAATTTGGCCTCCATCATGGTCATAGCCTATACATGATTGGAAAATTATAGGTGAATTAATGGATAGACTTAATTTCTAATATTCACCAACAAGCAACCATGGTGAACTATATAAGTTGTTAATAGTCTAAAGTTTACACATTATATTAGTGTATTTCTCCAAAAATAAGAATACATGACAAGACATTGTGACCATGTATGAAAAAGGATATTATCATTCTTGGAAGTTACCATAATAAAATTAATGTTGCTCCATTAAAAATACATTCACATGACGATTATAACTAATCAAAGGATCAAAGAACTCAATGACCTCAAATATTCTCCAAACATTGTAAAATGAATGAACCTGAAATGTTATAGACTACTATAAAATCCAATAAAAATCACACTAATTTTATGACACAATTGTTCAAAAATCCATGTTAAAACTCTTTAAGAGTCAGTTTAATCACCATAAAAATTAAAAATAGATGTATCCCATGACTTCTTATAAGAAATATCATAACCCAAAAAAATTATTAAATAATATCTACCTATAGAACTACTGGAACATCATCACATTATTGTATTATTTAAAAAAGCGTAGTTGAAATTAATCCCTCATATACGATTGTGTGACCCTATTAAATACTTTGGTAGAAAAATGTTTACTAAGAAAATATATTGATTCACTAAAAGATATAAACAGAACTAAGTATATCCCACAAATTAATATGAAAATACCAATAGGACTTATCATGATGAATTTTCTATTTATCTATCTTTGAGTCTCTATTTAAATATAATGTTTCTCTATGTGATATTGTTTGATCACAATATTTATTTCTTATTTGTTATTAAACTATCAACCAAAAAACAATTTCATCTTCCTCTTGATTTGTGCCTTCAATAATTCCTAGAAATTCATTGTTGGATATAATAATTGACCAAGTAAATTATAATAAGTTTGGAATACCTTCCATCAACTAAGACATAAACTTACACTGAGTAATATCATTGGATATTGTTAAATAGAATACTCTTACTGTAAAAAATGTTAAAATACTTTAAAACCATATTATAGTTCTATGATCAATTATAATTTGTTGATAAATTGAAATTATTGTCTTTGGTTTGTTTATATAATGAAATTATTTAAATCAATTTAACCTGATATTATGTTTTATTTTAGATAAAATGATAACTATATTTATTTATTTCAATTGCTAGATAGTTGACATTCGCTAACGAGTTAGTTATAATAGAAAAAAATAATTTATATTTCACAATGACAACATAAAATATCATATTGTTTTGAAAAAAAATCAATGATGGTTTGGTCATTTGGTTATGATAATGATAAAATCTACCAAATATAGTTTTTCTCAATATAAAGATAGTTTATAGAATAGAGCCAATCCAATTTTTTATAATGACTACTTGAAACAAATATTGGTACTTGTTAAGAATCAATCTGATGATATAAGGATGGAGTTGTATATAACTAAATTAGTTGTTGAAGATGCTTTATATTTAGTGGAAGTTGGTCCACCATATCCAAAAGATATAGTTTTATATCATCTAACTATGACGCCTTATAGGGAGAGTATATCTTTTAGGGAAATTCCTTTACAAGATTTAGAACACCTCATTAGTATTAGTCAAGAAAAAATACACCATATCATAATTGAGGAGGTCCAAAGTGACTCTCCATTACCTATAGTTATCACACTAAATAAATATAATGAAACTATGATTTAAAATAACATTTCATATTTTCATTATCATAGCTATTTAAACAACAATTCAGATTTATTTTTTAATTTTATTATTACTATTAATACTTAATTATTTAAACATACTATATTATATTATTTTCAACAATAAATAACATATTAAAAATTATTTAAAACATTATAAAAATAACACAACATAAGTATAATGGTTAAACATAAATATTAATTTTCTTAATTAATTAATTTGTTTAACATAAAAATTCAATAACGAATTTAATACAAAATTATCAATAAATAAGTAGAATTTAATTAATAAAAATAAATAAATAATTTATGTATTTTATAATAAACATAATTAGTAATAACTAATAAACAAAAAATAATAATACTAAATAATTACAAATAAAAAATAATTATAAATAACTAATTAATTATTAATAATGAATATATTACATCTAATTAATTATGAATAACTAATATTGTAAAAATAATTAACTACTGAGTATTTGAATCTAATTAACTAATGTATAAATAATATTAATAATATAAAACTAATTAAAAAATGTTTCAATTCAAATTATCAAATAATAAATAATATAAGAAATTAATATTAAATTATAAATTAATTTACAAAATTAATCGATTTAATTAATAAACAAATATTTTAAAACAAATCTATGAAAATAATATTTAAAACCACTAAATAAGAGAAATTTCAAAAATATTGATGGCCTAAATACCTAAACCACCCAAGAATTTTTGTGAAATTTTATAGACTATATTATAGAAAAATATGGATGCATGGAAGTGAGAAATTCATGGGCATACAATTTTATAGTTAAGTAAGGGAAGGTTGAGACATAATTTCACACTCTTATCTTTTCCTGATGAATAATAACATGAAATCATTTTATTCCCTTATTTGTCAAGAAATTTGAAGAGTGTGATGTGATATCATACAATTAATTTTTTCAATTAGGGCTTGAAATCCTTTCATGATCTTAGGCGCCATAACAGGAACGTTAAATCATTTGATGATCTTACTGTGGGACACAATAAAATGAGATTATTTCCTTATATTATGTCCCAAATTAGTAAATAATCATATCCTAGATCTTAAATAAAATCGCATTATGGGATCTTACCGTTCAAGGTTCATTATATGTATCTTTTATCATATATGGTGCTTCATGTATGTTGATTATCAAAATTTGGATTCCTTAACATGGAACATTGGTTGTAGTATCTTTAATTTCATAAAAAAAATTTATCTTGTTTTATTTTATTAAATGCTACATTTGTTTATAAAATATCCTTTATATACTCATAAACAGTGAAAATTTTCTTAGCGGATCAGCTATTTCATTACAATGGATGTTGGATTCTATATTGGTGGAAACATACATCCAAGGTGTTATCCATAGTTGTTATAGAATTCGAGATAGTGTTATTTGGTTTTGTTATCAAACATCATTGGTGTTGTTTATGGTGTTGAAAATAATGGATATGGTGTTATTCGGTAGTGGTTGGAAAAACAACATCTCTTAATAGTGTCAATTCTAAATAATATTGTTCTTTACCCAAGAAACACTATAAAAGATTCTGTTATATTTAGTGTTGACCTTAATAAGTGCCAGAAAACACTAAAAGGGGAACATTTTTTCAGTTCTAACTGAAATCGATGGTAAATGTAACCTTAATAAGTGTCAAAAAAACACTGATAATGGTTCACCTTTTATTAAATCATTTTTACACTAATAAATGTTCTGTTAATAAATTCATTACATTTAATTTATAAAATCCTCTCCCTTAATAAAACTAAAATAATTTAATTTATATTCTTATATATATATATTTCTAAATATGATTTTTATATAAATAGGTATATATATGTAAAACTTATATATAAATACATTTTATAGAACCGTATTATAATAAAATCTCATTTTAAATTATATTTTCTTATTATTTTTACTATATAAAATTGTCAAAATTTATATTAATCAATAAAAATGTTTAACAGTATATTTATATACATTAATTATAAAAAAAATATATAAATACAATATTTTTTTATTTAAAGAAATTATATAAATATATAAATGAATATATATTTATTTAAATATAATTAAAATTTGAATTTATATATTTATATTCCTATTGAATAATTTAAAATATAGATATATATTAGTATGTATGTGTATTAATGTGTATGTATGTGGATGTATGTGTACGTATATGTGTGTGTATGTGTATTTGTATTTTTTGTATGTAGGTGTATGTATGCATGTGTGCATTCTTATGTATGTGTTGTAAGCATATATGTGTATGTATATAGATTTATGTGTTTTGAATATATATATTTATTTGTACGTATATGAATGTATATGCATGTTTTTGTATGTATGTATGTGTGTATGTATGTATATATGTATGTATGTATGTATGTATGTATTTATGTATGTATGTTTGTATGTATGTATGTATGTATGTATGTATGTATGTATGTATGTATGTGTGTGCATGTGTACATGCATGTGTATGTGTATGTTTGAATGTGGATGTATATGTATGTATATATCTGTGTATGTGAATATATATTTATATAGTATGTGTATGCATGTGTATGTATGTGTATGTAATTGTATGTATGTGTATATCTATATTTGTGTGTACCTCTATTCAAGTGTTTGTGTGTAAATTTATTTGTATCTATGTGTCTGTATGCTTATGTATGTGTATATATGTTTATGTGTTGGTATGTATGTGTATGCATATAATACGTATGTATTTGTGTGTGTGTCTGTGTCTGTCTGTGTGTGTGTGTGTGTGTGTGTGTGAATACATCATTATACAACAAGAAAATGCATTTTTTTCAATTTGATATATCTAATTATAGAATATATACATAAACGTAAACCCTTAATCCGAGGTAAATACATTTTATTTTTCAAATGAAATTAATGCAATTTTATATTGAAATATATGTACAAACATAAATTTAATATTTTTAAATTTATAATTTGCAATTTATATTTAAATGCTATAAATTGTTAGTATTTAATATTTTTAACATGTTTTTAATTTATATAATTAATATTTATTCATTTTTATGTTAGTAATTTTCTACATAAATCATTATACAATTATTATTTATTCATTTTTAAATATTAACTTATTGTTAATATCTTGTATTTAAATGTACTTTTTAGCATTCATTCATTTTCATTTTAATATTTATTCATTTTTATTAATTTTGTAACTAATATAATTAATCTTATTTGATTATTTTCATATATTGTTTCTAATTTATTTTATTTTAATTATTCCGTTTTATTAATTTTTTAAATTTTTTTCATTTAATATTATATATTCATTTTTCATTTATCCCATTTTTTAATATTTTATGTACTTTATTAAATTCTAATAAATATTTTTTTTATTTTATTTATTTAAGAATTTTTTAAAATATATATTATTTATAATAATTTATATTTTTCTAAATACAAATATTCATTTATTTTAATATGTATTTAATATATATAATAAATATCTATTAATTTTTATTTGAATATATTTGTATTTAAATTTATTTAAAATTATTATTCATTTATTAAAAATAAAGATTTTATTTAAAAAAGCTGTTTTTAAAATTTAAATTTGAATTTTTTTATAGTAATATTTCTTCATTTTTATAATTAAAATAATAAATATAATTAAATTTATTAATTCAATTTTTATTATTTCTCAAATAATTGATATTTATTTATTAATTTTTATTCATTTTTTAATCTGAATTCCTCTATTATTAAATATTCATTTGTAAAAACTAATCAATATTAATATTTTTGTAATTTATTCATTTCAATTACTAATTTTCTTCATTTTTTATTTTTTATTCATTTATCATTATTGATTCATTTTTAACTATTATTCACTTTTTATACTTTTGAAATTTATTTATCTTCAAAATTTATTCACTGAATATTTCTATAATCTATCAATTTTTAATAGTTATTTATACATTTTTATTTGTTATTATTTAATATTTTTAATAATATTTCAATTTACTGAATTACTATTTATTCATTTTTATTTTAATATATTTTATTTAAATCCACAAACATATTTTAATTATTTCATTTTTAATTTGTAATCTGATTTATATTTTTTTATTTAAAAGAAATATTTAGTATTTATTCATTTTTATTTTTAAACTTTATTCATATATATTTTAATATTTTTTAACATATATTTTCTTATAATATATTTAATTTTTATTAGTCATTTATTTTTAAGATATTTATTTTTTGTTATGAAGTAATTTCTAATATACATTTTTATAAAATTAATAATTTATTTTATTTTTAAACTTAATTTTTATTTTAATTTTTCAATAATATTTATCAACTTAATATTAGCACTAATAAATGATAAATATATCTGCGCTTATCAGTTAGTGTAACATATTATTACTTGCTTTTGGGTATTTCTCTAATCTCTCTTCATTTCCCTCTTTTATTGGACGTGTTTTGGGACTCCAAATGATTGAGGGCATTTGTTTAGGAAAATAACCTACAATTCAAGGTTGTTTTTTTGTTCGAATTAATGGAATCTATATATAAATGTGTGGATGGATTTGTAGGGTTCTCCCCAAGATTCGATAATGTCCATGGTGGTTTGGGGTTTTTTTGCTGAAAACTAGCCATATTATAGTCTACAGGAGAAATACACATCATGTAATTGGATTACACAATGTGCAATGTCTATAAAGATAAATATGTGAAACCTATAAATACCTTGACCCCTGTAGCCTGGAGCCATTCTCATAATAAATTACATTGGGTATATGATCTTGTGATCACATCCCATAGGGCCTAATAGTTTAATAACTTATGAAACCCAGATACAATCATAAGTTTTACACTATAACATGAAAAGATTTGAAACGTACAAAATCCTTTGTGAACATATCAAATCTCATTGATTATCCCTGCATGTCAATCACAATATTCAACTTAGAATCTCATGAAAAAATATAAGGGGTGAGCTCATATTCTCAGTAGGGATAATAAATTCAAACTAGGCTATCATAAATAATCATAAACAATAAGGCAAGGTGAATCTATGACAACACATGCAATTAAAACATAAACATTTGCATAATATGGAATGAATAAAATCCTATCATATAATTCAATATAAGTAATCACATGAGAATAAAACTTAACCATGATTATTCTACTAGTTGAATAACCACATGGATTATAAAAACATATCTCATAATTAGGGAATTCATAATGTGGTACATCATTAACATAACAACAAGGCCTCGACTAAGAAGAATATATAATGGGAAAGGCCTCAGTGAAAACTCAGTCTAGTTTGTCTCAATAGACAAAAAAATGCATTGAGGAGCTATAGAGGGACCCACCCATCACACACTAAGTCCAATTCATTCATTATTTAAAAGGGGTGAAACACAATCAACATATACTTTTATATTGAAACTAACATATGAAATGTAAAAAAAATTCATAATTAGTAAACATAATCATAACTATCCAGAGTAATATGGTGAATGGTATCAAGATAGTATATCCATATACATAATGATCATAAGCCACTCAATGAAATATGGTATATGGTATCACTACAACAAATAAACATAAAGGTTACACATGGAAATAAATGGGTACCATAATCATGTCATAAGAGAGAACAGATTGACGTATCATAATGGTGTCCATGAAAGAATGGATTTAAAACATATATGATAGTTAAAAAGAAAAAATATTTATATATCATGATAATTAACATCCAACAGTAGTGAAAACATGAAAATAGATTGTAAGAAACAAAAAAATGAGCCACTAGAGTGCGGTTTAAGGGAAAATATAAACAAGTCTTTAAAGGGGAAAAATAATTATTACTTTCATAAAACTAGAAATGAGCTATGATAGATTTTCATGATAAAAGGGTGATTTTAAGAAAAATATTGGTGGATTAAAATATATTATGGATTTTACTTGAAAATTTTTAGAAATTGGGAGGTTCCAATAAATCATGCATCCATATTGGGAGAAATTAAAAAATAAACCTTATAAAACATATAATTCCCCATAAAATAAAGAATAATTAATCTAGGTAGATATTTTTAGAACAAACACACTGAATTTAGGGGGAGTAAAATAAGAAAATTTCATAATAAATTGAGGTAATTTCAGATAAAGCATGACTCGAAAGAAAAAATGGAGGTTTAGGAAGAAACTCTTACCTTCTATATTGAGGTGTTCTTCACTTACACATAAAGTCTTAGATAACAAAATTAGATTCATTAATAATTTAATTCAGAACCTATTAAACTGTTATTTTATTTTTTATAATTTTATTAAGTTCATTTGTGTTATTTTATAATTTTTGTAAATTGAATTCTTCCATTCAAAAGTATGTCTTTCCTTGGTATTCATGATTAGTTCACTTGTATAAATGATTGGAATTTCATGTAAAGTAGGAATAATTCTCTAGATGTAAAATTATATGTTATAAATGAACTTTCATAATTTTAAATGATATTATATATCATTTGGTTATATTGTATGAAGATGATTAAATATATAAAACATCAATGATATCCAGTTATATTATTTTCTTGTTTTTTTCAATCATCACACTCATGTTTTGATTAATTAACTAATATTATGTATATATACTGGTTCCAAATTAGTAAATAATTTATAATATAAATTTTATAATATGTTGTATTTATTACAATCGTTTTATTACCAGCCTTTATTGATGTACTAGAAAAAAAATCTTTTTCCAAGATGGTGGTGTATCGACCCCTTAAGGACAATGTTTTTATTTTTATAAAAAAAAGGGGAAGAGAAGAGAATTGATGGTGGATACACCATTAATAGAATAAATATTTAGTATATATATGATACTAACATTATCATGTTACTTCATATAGGGGAGGTGGGGAAAGGATAAGAAAGAAAATAAGTTGGAAGAGAGAAAGGGATGGTTTTACCTATTGAGACTCATCTCCTCAAGAACCACATTAAGGGACATGGAAATGGTATTTTAGTGAGACCATAAATACCGAAATATGGGGAAGATTTTGGGAAGAGTAATTAGTTATAATATAATCAATCTTAAAATCTTATATGGTAAGAGGTGACGGTATGGTGAGGTGTGGTATTTATAGTGGAGGAGAGGGAAGTTTTATTATTATTTAATTCATTAGTTTATTATTTGGAACAAGAATACCAATATTATTGATTATTGTGATAAAATACAGTAAATAGAAAATTTTATTTTGAGATAATATACACTTGCATCATCCATGACACAACCATTACTCAAAAATCCATTTATTTTCATATAATTTTAAAAACCACGAATTTTTGTATTTCACTATTCACCAAAAATTCATCTACATTAGAAAATTAACAAAAATTAATCCGAAACATTTTTGATTTTTTAGAATTCAAAAATGGTACTCATTTTATGAAAATAATTTTCTAAATATGATGTATATAACATTTAACTATAATCATCATTAATTACAAAATACATATTTTAAAATTATAGCTAATTTTATGACACTTTTAAAAAACATTTCGGTATCATAAAATTATATTATAATTATAAGAAAAATATATATTAATTAATGAATCTGTTTTTTTAAAATAAATTTTATTTTAAATAATTATATTCATTTTAATATTGTAAATAAACATTTACATTTCATATAAATACCAATACTCAATTTATCATGTTTAACACATTTATTTACATATTTGTGATATAAATATATAATATTTTCATTTATGTGATACCTTAATTTTATTTATACTTTCATACGTTGGAAATAATACAAATCATAAAAAGAATTTTAATATAATGAAATTGAAAAAAAAACTTTATTTTTCACTATTTATTGGGAAAATAATTTTCAGAAAAATAAAAGAATTTCACAAAATATAATTTTTTAATTCCTCTTTCAGAAAAGAATTTCATTTTTTTGAATATATATTATAAAAGTAACAAAATTAAATTTTAAAACAAATGTTCCCTTAAAAATGCAGTAAAATTTCCTTTAGAAACACCTAATTATTTATACCTAAATTTTATTTAGTCTTATCTTATGACTAAAAGTTGTTTTGATGAATTTTAAATTTTATATTTCATAATGTGATTAATAATTTTCATTCCAAAAAATTTTATGGCTAGGTTATGATGGTCACATTTTTGAAAGTATATTGTCATTTTAAACTCGGTGTTGGGTGAAACATAAGCTATCAAAGTTGTTACATTTATGAGAGACATACTATAGAATCATGTGTTGTTATATTCTCCACTTCATCAATATATTTTGTCTTCTCAATTTAGCATTATTATTTGAAATTATGGACTTGTCATTTTATAATACCTTTGTCGAAATATCACATCGTAAAAATGCTTAATAAAACTACCATAGATTTATCAGAATGAAATTTAAATGGATAATTTTTTCCTTCAAATATTTTTCATAATTTTTTGGTGGTTATTTTTCTATTCATATAGGAACTTGAAAAAAAATTACATGTTTTTTTACTTCATATTTATAATCACATCCTTTGGATGTACTTTGATCTATTTCTAATTCATTTCCTACACAATGAGATGAACACTCAAGATGAAACATTCATAGAGAAAGAACATTTAATGATCCATATAATCCTTTGGTCATTCCACAGCCTTTAAATGCTTACTGAAATAAAGATGGTTAGAACAAAAAAAAATTCTAATTTTTTTCATGATCTATTCCACAAGTAGTTAATCTTAATACTCTTCCAAAACATGTCTGTCAGCATTCATTGGTCAAAAATTTTTAAAGAAGGTCCCTAAATTTACTAAATCAACATAATAATAGATTATCTAAACAAAATTTAGATCTTAATACCACATACCAAATATATCAATACCATCGTAATCTTAAAACCATAATGAAAACATTCACGCTTCAAAATTTGTAAAGAAGAAATAATGAAGTATAGTCCTTATATATCACATGATTCATATAACAATAATATTATTGCATAATTCAGGAATAAATAAACACAAATTCATTAATTTTCCACTTCTACTATAGTAACAACATAATATTATCCTTGATCCCTTTTCTTATTCTGAGCTATATTCCATTGATTCTTGGAAAATTCCTTTTCATAGTGCCACATCTCTTTAGATCGGAATCATTTCACATTTTTTACTTGTTTATTTACTTTTCAATCATTATACTAGTTTAATTTCTATCCAATAATGTATGAAAATCTCATTCCCTATAATCATGAACCAATGTTTTTACTTCCACAATGATCACATGTGTGGAAATCCTTCATTCCCTTATTCCATTTATAAATATTTTTTTCACTGATCTTCTTCTTTTGATGATTTAGTTTTGAGTCATAATACATGGATATTTATTTCAATATCTTTTTAAAACATCATATTATATCATCAATTGATGAGAATGTATGGAATACCAGTGACCTTCATAGAATTGGTTCAATATCATTAATGAAATAGCCAATTTTTCTCCTAAGATTGTCATTGTTTTTAGAAGCATTGTAAGGTCCTGGATCTTCATGGAATGATATTTCTCTATTTTTGAAGACCTAGGTCCTTGGAGAAGCCTCAAAATATGTTTGGAGGAGTTTGGTTGTGAGAAGAAAGAATAGGGGGCTACACGGCGTGTACCATTCGGGTTATAGAAAAATAAAACAAATCATACAAGGGATGTGTTTTTCTACATAAGTCACCTCATGGAGGTACAAAATGTGATGAGATCATACACGTCATGTATTTTCCTACCACTAGGATCTTTAGTTACACCCATCCACTCGGGGTTTTCAAACCCTATGGATTGAGTGCACCCCCTAGCGTCCCCTAACAACCCGAAAACCTGTCACTTTAATGTTTGTGCATTCTTCATCCTCGATCGGTTCCCCACTTCCTTTATCGATTTGTCTTCCATCCAATATTATATATTCCTCTGTTCTATGATTTTATTCTATATGTCTTATCCTTTTTCTCTTTTCTATGTTATGGTTTTTTATCCACATGGTTATAATGGAGTTTCTTTTGGTGGTTGTAGATGTGGTCGTGCATCGACATCCCCAGGTGGATGTAGTTTTCACAGGGGGAGGTGATGGTGATCCATTGTATGGACCATTTTCAAGAGAATAATGTTAGAAACCTTTTGCATTAGGGGGTTCATTGTTTTTCTAATTATTTTGTTTCAATCATAGATTTGGATGATCTATCCCTTTTGGATCACAATGTAATTAACCTAATTTAATACATTAACTTGATTAAAAGAATTGGTTTGATCACATGTAGTTTATTTTCACCATGATAATGGATTACCTCTTGATTTTCTAGATAGTGTTATATTTATGTTTTTCTTGTTATAATTTTGATCTTGATGAAATTGTTAATGAATGTAAATTCAGAATTAATTGATAATTAATTGGATAAAGATGAAGAGACATGTAAATTAATTTGGATGTTTTTTTCATAATTTTATGTTAATTAAATTAATGAAGGTGTTCATGTTTGATTCAGTTGGTTATTAAACCTAAAGCATGTTGTTTCTTGTTGTTTAAAGGCATGTCAAATTAATAGTTTAATTAATCTGTGATAGCTATGATAAGTTTTGGTTTATGTTGTCTAGAGTTAGAACCTACTAATAATGAAACGTTTAATTTATGATGGATTAATGAAATAGTATATTGATAAAAGAGAATTCCTGGTAGGGTTATGAGTTACCCTCTTTTTTTATAGACCAAGAGATATGTCCTTGGAGCTCGGAGAGCTCATTAATTATGAAGAAATAATGACTTAATTAGGGAAAAGAGCCTATTTGTATTCTTGTTTCAAACTACATGTGATGTGTTGGGAGCTTGGATGGCTGTTTATAGATGTGGGGGTAGGGTGGACCAATGGTTGTGGTAGCAGTTGACAGCAAGAGTAGAGAGATGCATCAGTTTATGCATGTGGGTATCAGGGAGGACACGAGAGGTGATGAAACAGTTTGAAGATGGGCTTTCCCACTAATGTGAATGTGGTTTCTTGTCAAATATATTGATTGTTTATTTACTTTACATTCTCCACTACTTGAGGTAGCTGGTCTTGCTTAACCTCCTTCTAAAATAGGTAAAGAAGCGTGATGTATTCCTTATGCATTCTAGGTTTAGCTTCTCAAGGATGGATGGGTATATGCTCCTTCTATAGGTGTCAATGACTTGACGGGTAGTCCATCTACTCACCATGTCGACCCCATGTGTTTGTTAGTTTAGTTATGATTTTCTAGATTGTCTAGAACTATAGAATGAAATAATGTTGTTAATAATTGTTTGACTAAGTGATGTTGAAACCATGGGGTTGTATCTTTCTTGGATGAAATGTTGAGTTTGTTCTTGGAGGAACTGTGAACTCAGTTTTGGGTATACCTAAAGGGAATGAAACTTTTTTGAGATTCTAATGAATGTAATGTGAAAATTGAATTGGTTAATTAACTATTAAGGAATTAATAAACATAATATGAAACTGATAAAAAGGGATAAGATGATTTATTAATTCTCTTTTAATCGTTGTGTTCTTATAGGATACCTAGTCTTTGTAGTGGCTTCCCAAAGCCTGATAGACATAATTTTCAATTGAGTTTGAGACTAGGTTATGACCATAGTGTGATTGTGAGATATATTCTATCATTTATTATTATTTTTTTTCAATATTCTACCCCACCCTATCAATTAAGGAGACTAACACCCTGATGATTCGGCGCCATGGGCGTGTTTTCCCAAAAATCACGGGGAGAGGTTGGATGGCGGACTTCCCCCTTTGGCCCTGATCTCTATTCTTGGTATATAATTGTGCTGGTATGCATGGGGTTTAATTTTCCTCATATATGTATATAGTGGGATATAATGGATTGAGGTTAAATAAAACACGTGTACTCTCGATATAGTTTCCTTTTTTCTACTATATGTATAATTTTAATAGGTTGTGGTGGCTTGAAGATCCTTACTCGGTGTATATGTTGTAATGTTTTGTGGAATAATACCCAATGTATGATACACATTTTGCGGGTGGTGGTGGCTCCTAGAAACTACCTGGTTACTTTGGGTTGTTTTTATATTGTGGTACTTCACCAAGGTGTCTTTGCGAAGGCTTTGTATTTCATGACGATCATGTTGTAATGCACACCTATGTGACTTTGGTCCATCCTTTTGGAGAGATATGGATTAGTACGTGCAACTTTGGGGAAAAACATCAAACCAATGGGGAAGTGGTAATAGTTTACCTTAAATATGATGTATTATATTTTATACTCTTCTATGTGATACATGGTGAGAGTATGCATAGTGAGGATTGGAACTTATTATATCTATTTAGTTGATGATTTAGTTTCATTTGTTGTTCAATACGCTTTAGAATGCTTTTTTAACTTTTAAATGAGATCCTCCTAGGAGGATCATACTGAGTATACTATTATAATCACTCGATGTTATATAATCTATTTTCTGGTCACTTGGAGCAGTATAGAGATCAGGCTAGTTACTTATATCTTGTAGGGTTTTGCAGGAGTTGTTCGGGCTTCATGGTCACTACCTTTTGACTTTCTTTTGCTACTTGTAGTTTCCTTTTAGTTGTATTAGTTCATTCATGACATTATATATATGTGTACATGGATATTTTTTATATTGCAGTATGATTTTTTGTTCGTTGGTGCTGGTATAATCTATCTATTTCCCTTTGGAACTCATAGAGGGTAATGCCTCCCATATTTGTGTTGTTATACAATCAGTGCTACTCACTAACGCAAGGCCTACTAGAGGGGGGAATCTGGGGGTCATTATCTCCCTTCTCACATTTTCAACCGAATATGGGAAAACGTTGTGGGGAGGGGGTTATGATAATGTGGTGTTAGAGGTCTGGATGAGGGATAAGATGAGTTTAGAGTTAGGAATAGGTGAGGTTGCATGGGTTGGTAGTTAAATTGTGTTAGCTATGTTTACAAAGCTTTGTAAACAGTACAGACTGGATGAGAACCAGTTATTTATGGCCCCCTATGATCAGATGCACAAACCTTTATGTTGAAAATGGATACTAAATGAGGTGATACCAGCTGCATGGTAGAATCCTAGGAAAGGATCATGAATCATTCTTCTTATGCACCAGTGATTTAATGGGTAGAATATGGGATAATTTAACCTATAATGAGTAAAATAAAAAATAATTTGTTAATGGTAAATGATTCCATATTCCTTGTTTAGGAGCTCTATTTTTTTTCTTTTGCATGTGTGGCTCTAGGTCGAAATCATAATCAATTTCAACCAGAAGATGTCAACTAGGTTGTTACAACAGATCATAATAGACTAGGTGTTGAAAACAATGAAACTTGAAGGTGGAAACTCTGAGAGTTTCATTGCTAGAGTTTGTAAAATAACGAGGGCTCTATTTCAAATACAGTCATAGAGTAGTGGTTGGAGGAGTTTCAGATATCATTCAGTTTGATCTGTGCTCGGATGAAGATATGGGTTTTGTTGGTTGTGATGATTCTTTGTGGGGTAGTAATGCAATGGTGGTTCTTATTCTTCAGAGGATGCAAGGAGTCGACTGTCTCATAGGGGAGTTCCTAGATAAGTTTATAGTTGAGTTTCCTTTATTTATTGTGATGGTGGATAGTATCCACTAGCTCCTTACCATTTGATAGAGTATCTCAAATGTACGAGAGTTCAGAATCCACTTCAAGAACATTTTATGATATGATTCTATCCTGTTTCTAGATGAGGAGTCTATGGGAAGGCATTTTGAGGGGGCTTTTCATCCATAGATCCAACACCAGGTCACCCCATTTATGTTGAATACATATCATGAGGTGTTGGAGAGGATATAATTCATTGAGATAATGTTATCTAGAACAATATCATAATGAGAGGGGTGTAACCATGGTTCCTTACAAGGATTAGATGCGGTCTAGGGTTCCTAGTTTTCAGGAAAGAAGAGTTTTATTTCAACTAAGGGTAGGTCCCTGCCCCCAATATATCACCTCTCCGAGGGGAGTGGATCTATGTCGAATACCCAGGTATTAGGTGCTTGTTTTTATTGTGGAGTCGGAGGTCCCCAAGAGAGTGAGTTCAAAACATTTCTAAGCAATTAGTGTGCTTCAGGTTTTTCACTCCATATTCCTCCATTGAGGAAGATCCAACCAATGTAGTAGTAGTAGGTTGAACAATCTCTAGACTAGAAGAGAGAATATTGGGTAGGAAGATGACATCCCTAGGATGCCCCCCATAATTAGAGAGAAGATTGTAGTCATGGTGGTGGTTTTCATCAGGTTCTGAGAGGTCGTGGATAAAAACATGGTCAGCTTCATGCATTATCATTTCCATCACTAGGCGAGCTAGAGATCGTTCAAGGTACCCTTTTCTTGTTTTCTACAAGGGTGAATGCATTTCTTAGATCAGGAATGATGCACTCCTTCATATCACCAACCCATTTCCATGACATGGAAGTTGAGGTACAGAGGCTTCCATTGACCATGGCTTTGACTATGCTAGATTGAGGTCGAGCTAACTTGTTTGAAGTATGTAGAGACTTTGAGAAAGTTCTAGGGAAGAACAAATCTTGGGTAGATTTCCTATCTTTATGGATACAACCATATAATGACATCCTTGTAATGGATTGGTTGTATTTGGTGTAGGATATTATGGGTTTCATCTAGAGGAGGGTGAGGTTCTTAGAGATGTGTAAGTGTTTGTTGGCTAGAGAGACCCTTGGATGGGATGAAGGATTGTTCCTTCTTTTTCATCCATGATGGCTGGGCTAATGATGAGTTTTTCAAAGGATTATTGATCGACATTTCCCATGTTCGTGGAAGAGTACCATGATGTCATTCCAAAAAAAAATTTAGAGTTACCCCCTTGACGATAGGTCGGGTTTAGGATCTAGATACAGCCTTGCGTATCTCCTATATCAATGTCTCCATTAGGATGGCCCCTTTACAGTTTCTAGAGACGCATATACAATGATAAGGCCTCTTGTAGTACAGTTTTTCATCCGATTATGTCACCATGGGGTGCACCAGTTTGGTTCGTGAATAAGGAACACATTAATTTGCTGTTGTCTGCCAATTATGATCACATAAACAAAGTGACAGTGAAGAACCATTATCCACTTCCACAGATTGATGATTTTTCCAATCAACTGAATGGTGAATGTTTTTCCACAAAGATACATGAGGACTGTGTATCATCAAATGCAAATGATGGATGAGGATATTATGAAGACTAGTTTCCATTTTCTTCATAGGTATTATTAGTTCATGGTGATGTCATTAAGTGTGAAAAATGTATTTCATGACTTGCTGGATAATTTCGTGGTGGTATTCATTGATGACATCCATGTGTTATCTATGTATGAGGATGATCATGCCGAGAATCTCTATGTTGTTTTGGTAGTTTTTCAAAGATAGAATCTATTTGGGACGTTTTTTAAGGGTTATTTTTGGACTCGATATGTTTGTTTCTTGGGGAATGTCGTGTCCTAGCAGGGAGTATCTATAGATCCATCGAAGATAGAAAAATTTAGGTCAGTTGTAGCCCCCAAGAATGTGGATAACGTGCAAATAAACCTTGGTCTAGTAGGCTATTACATGAGTTTTTAGCCTATTTCTCTTGGGTAGAAACTCATATAAAAGTTTTCACCAGTAAGGATCAGGCATTAGTATGGACATATTAATGTCAGATAGATTTAGAATATATGAAGGGGGAGTTTTTTAGTGATTCGGTTCGATGTTGGAAAGTAGAGGGAGTTCAATTTTTTGATTTTTATGCTGATTTTCATATTGGGATAGGTTTTGTTCTGATGCAGGATAGATAAGTCATTTTTTATGGGTCTTGGCAGTAGCGTCCCCATAAAAATAATAATGCCTCCCATGATCATGAGTTAGGGGTAGTGGTGTTTTCTCATATGTTGTGGATACATTACCTCGTTAGAGAATGCTTTGTGGTTTTCACCGATCATAATAGCACGAGGTATGTTTTCTCCAAACGTGACGTGAACTTGTGGCAACATCAGTGGATGGAGTTCTTGCCAAATTATGACATTTAAAATTTCCTATACACCTTGAAAGGGGAATGTTGTATCTAATACACTGAACATGAATTCATGTAGTGATGCATTGTGTGAAATCAGAGATTCCCGGAGGGCGATGAAATAAAATTCAACATTTTATCTGGATATGGGAGAATTTGGGCGGTATATTTTTTATTTTACAGATGATTGGGTATTCATCCCTGGTGTGATGAATATGTAAAAATCCATGAGTAATAAATTTTGGTGGCCTGGTCTGAAACATTCAGTTGCAGAGTTTGTGCCTCGATGCTTCATCTTCCAGATGGTGAAGGCCGAGCACTATGCACCTGGTGGGTTTCTACAGCCATTAGATGTTCCTCAGTGGAAGTGGGAGGAAATCGTGATGGGCTTTATTACCTTATTACCACGAGATTAGGGAGGATATGATGCTTTACGAGTGGTTGGGAATTGTTTGAAGAAATCATCCCACCTCATAGGAATCAAGGAGTCGATCTTAGTAGAGGTTTTGTTGATGTAGTATGTGGAGGATGTGGCGAGACTCCAAAATGTATTGAGGATGATCATCTCTGATCAAGATCCCCATTTTATCTCCTAGGTGTGGATAGGTCTCCAGCATGCTTTCATCTCTCAGATAGTCTATATAATTTCTTCTCATCCACAGAAAGATGGTCTGATAGAGCGGACTATCCAAACTCTTGAATACATGTTGCACTCTTGTGTCATGGATTATTGTGGTTCTCGGATGAGGTAATTTCCCTTGACAGAGTTCAGATAAAATTTTTTTTCACTCCACCATCGATATAGTTCCATTTTATGGCTTTTATAGACAAACTTTCCAATCTCTATTGTGCAGGAATGGGGTTGAAGAATAATAAATTCTCAGGTCAGAACTCGTATATAATACAACAGAGGTGGTTTAGTTGATTCATGATATTATAAAGGTATCCCAGGATTGTTTGAAGTCATATGTTGATCATAGGAGGAGACAACTAGAGTATGACAGTAGGGATAAAGTGTTTTTGAGGGTTATTCCCCATCATGGACAGAGAAGGATTGGTCGTGAGAGTAAGAATTTCTCCATGGGTTTTTGAGACTTTCGAGGTGTTGGCTCATCTTGGAATCATTTTGTATCGAGTAGCACTTACCCTATATATGATCTAGATACATGTTTTTTTCACATGTCATAAATCAGTCATTATATTAATGAAAACAATCACATCATCAATTTGGGAGAGATCAATGTTGAAGATGATGAAAACATTGAGGACTGGCATATAGAGATCCAGGACCTCATGGAGAAGGTGTTTCCTAGGTGTTCTATTTCCCTAGTTTGAGTCTTTTTGTAGCGTGGAGGCATAGAGGAGAGTAAATTGGAATGTGAGTCACATATACGTGCTTAGTATCCCAAAAAACTTTATTTTTGGATCTTTCCTTGTAAAAATGTTAATTTTGTAGTTGTATAACTTTCCTCTACATGAGATGGAATCATCTTGTTGTCAGTTGTGGCTAGCTCTCTTTTGAGAGATGTCTTCCACATGAGAGTTTTTGGGAGCTATTTGTGGTGGTTGTGTGGTTTTTCATTGACCTTTTCTAAAAAGGTTGAGCTTTTGTGGTGGAAATATCCTTGAGAGGTATCATGCAGGGTGGCGATTTGGATGACCCCATTCTTTCCTTTTTGGTTATATCTACAGGATGGTTTTCGATTATCAAGGATGATAATGTTTTCAAAGGTATATGATATAAGGTCTTGGATCCACATGGATCAATCCATTGCATGTTTTTGAAGATTGTGGTCCTCAGAGAATCCTTAAAGGATGTTTGGAGGATTTTAGTCCTGGGAAGCTGGAAACAGGTGGCCACACGGTGTGACCAAGGGGTATATGACGGGTACCATTCATGTTCTATGAAAATAAACCAAATTTCCTAGACATCACATTTCTCGGAATAAGTCGCCTTGAGGTATAACATGACCTGATTTGGAGGTACACATGGAGTACTTCCCCACCACTGGGTGTTTTGAAGACACCCAGTCACCTGGGTTTTCCAAACCCTACATCTTGAGCTCACCCCCTCTCAACCCCAAATGACTCAAACTCCTCCCTCTTCAACATTTAAGGATTCCTTCTTATAGGATCGGTTCCCCACTTCCTTCTTTGATCCATCTTCAATACGAGGTATGATCAACCTATGTTCATGGGTTTTAATTTATCCATATTCTCCCGTTTCTCTTTTCCATGTTATGGAGTTTGATATCCATGGTTCTAATGGATTTTTACTTGGTTTCTGATAACGTGGTTGTGCCACAACATCCAAGGGTGAATGTAGTTTTCACAGGGAGAGGAGATCATGATCTATTCCATGGACCATTCTCAAGCGAAGAACGTAGGAAACCTTTTGAAGTATGAGATTCTTTACTTATCTAATTATTTACAAACAATCATAGAGATATCATGATTTAACCATTTGGATCTAAATTAAATTGACCTAATTAAATACTTGAACTGGATGAAAAGAATTTGTCTGATCTCATGTGGTTTTTTTGAACCGTGATTGGGCTTCACATCTTCATTTTATATATAGTGTTATATCTATTATTTTTTTTATCTTGTTGTTTGTGATGAAATTGGTAAAGAACCTAAATCTGGAATTAATTGATAATTAATTTTTTATAGGTAAAGAGGCATGAAAATATATCCAATTATTGTTGTTGTAATTTGATGTAAATAAAATTGATGCAAATGTGTATGTTTAATGTAGTTGGTTGTTAAACATGAAGCATGTCAGTTGTTGTTTGTCATTGAAATGTGAAATTAATTGTTTAATTAATTTTTTATTGTTATGATAGCTTGGTTTTTATGTTTCCCAATGTTGGAACCTTCTAATAATGATTCGCTTATTTCAAGATGGATTAAAGAACTAGTTTTTTGATAAAATATAATTCCTAGCAGGGTTCCGAGTTACCCTCAGGCTTGTAAAGGCCAAGAATCTTATGCTTGAAGCTATGAGAGATCATTAATTATGAAGAAAAAATGCCCTATCTAGGGCCAAGAGCCCATTTACATTATTGTTTTTTACTACTTGTGATGTGTTTTGATCCCGTATGGATGTTGTGAGATGTGGGGGCCGGGAGACGCAATGTTATTGATAGAATTTCATGCCTGTAGTGGTGAGATGCATCGGTTTATGTATATGGGAGTCAAGTAAGACACTAGAGGTGATGAAATGGGTTGAATTTGGGCTTACCTGCTACTATGAATGTGGATAATTGTTGAATCTATTGTTTATTATATTTTTTTTATCACTTTCCCCTCAGCTTCAGGTAGCTGGTACTTCTTACCCGCCTTCCACAAAAGTAGAATATCTGCGGGGTCTACTATGTGCTTTCGGTGTTTAGCTTCTCCCGGATGGATCAGTCTATGATCCTGATATAGCTGGAAAAGGCTTGATGGGTATTCCATCTACTCACCGTGTTGAGCCCCTTATGTTTAGTGGTTTATTTTTTATTTTCACGAAGGTTTATAATTATGGAATGTAATAATGATTTTAAATAATTGATTGACTAAATGATGTTGAACTCATGGGTCTGGAGCATGTTGAGATATAATTTTGAGGTTGTTCATGGAGGAACTATGGACTCAGTTTTGGTTAATCCTGGAGGGCATGGAAATTTCTTGAGATTCTAATGAATGTAATGTTAAAATTGAATTGGTTAATTAATGGTTAAATAATTAACTAATGTAAAGGGAAACTAAAAAAGGGATAAGATGATTTAAAAAAACTATAAAAATGATTATGTACTTATAGTATAACTAGTCTTAGTAGTGGCAGCTGGGATTCTGAGAGACAATAGCTATATTTGAGCCTAAGACTAGCTCTTTCTCATAGTGTGGTTGTGAGATATATTATTTCAAGTACTATTGTTGTTTCTAAACACTATGTCACACTTTCAGTAATTAAAATTAACACCTTAGGGATTGTGAGACATGGGAGGTGTTTTCCCCGACATTATAGTGGGAGGATGGTTGGCTGAATTATCCCTTTGGCCCAACTCTTTTCTCCTGGTACTTACATGTTATGGTATGCACAACCGTTAGTTTTACCTATATATGTTTGAATAGGGTTGTAATGTCTAGTGGTTATTTCACACACATATTATTTGGATATATTTTTCCTTGTTCTATTAGAAGTATTATAGGTATAGGATATGGTGGCATGAGGATCCTTACTCAGTGTACGGGCTGTAGTGGCTTGAGGAATAATACTGGACGTATGATAAATGTTATTTGGGATATGGTGTCTCCTGGAAACTACCTAGTTACTTTAGGTTGTGTTGATGGTGTGTTATTTTTCCCTGGTGTCTGGGGGAATGATTTTTGTTGCACACGGTGCATGTGGTTGGGCTTACCTACGAATCTTTAGTCCAACCTTTTTGGAGAGATATGGCTTAGGACGAGAGACATATGGTTGAAGTGAAAAACCAAGCATGGAAGTGGTAGTGGGGTACCTTTGATATGATTTATTACATTATATACTCTTGTATGAAATACTTGGTAAGAGTATCCATGGTGAGGCTAAGAACATAGTATACCTGTTTGGGTTAAGATTTAGTTTCACTTGTTGTTCAATATGGTTTATCAATCTTTCTTTACTTTTACACAAGAGGGTCCAGGGAGTATCCTAATGAGTATACTGTTATACTCACCTTCTGTTACATAAAATATTTTTCAGAACACTTGGAGTAGGAGGGAGATCAGGATGGTTACTACAAGCTTGTGGGGTTTTGCATGAGTCATTCGGGCTCTATGGTCATTTCATTTTTTACATTCTTTTCTTACTTGATGTTTTTTTCATTTGTATTAATTCATGCATTACATTACATATATGTGTACATGTGTTTTATTTTATATTGTAGTCTAAGTTGGATTTAGATGGTTTCTATATTATCTATCTCTTTCACAAGTGTACTCATGGAGGGAAATGGATCACATCGATGTGTTTCTATACACTTGGTTATAGTCTCCAACCTAGGGCATACAATAGGCGGGACTTGGGGGTCTCTATCTCCTTTCACATATATTGGGCCCAGGATGGGTCCACATTGTGGGGAGGGGGTCATGATAAGAATTCCTTACAAACATTGTTATGGTAGATTCATACCTATCAATTTTTTATGTTCCTTCCTTCTCAGAATGAAGAATTTATTCACTATATCATCTTATTGTGCATGAGGGAAATATTTTTTAAATAAAATTTTCTTAAAATTGTTCCATTGTATATATTCAATTTCTTCCTCCTTAGTTAGGTTTTTAATTAAGGACTACCACTGATCTACATCTCCGGAGAGATTATAAACTACACTGATAGCTTTCACCCTTATATTACTTCCCTATGCGAGAAATATCTTCTATAAGTGACTTATCCATTTCTCATCAACAAATTAGTTTTTAGTCATATTGAATGATATAGTTTGTTATATCATGAATATTTATAACATTTTTACACCGTGTTGTGTATCAGGATGCTCCATGTGAGTATGGTCATTTCTCATAACATGATTCAGTTGTCCCATTATAGTCTAATTTTTTTAGCACTAGGTGGAGCATCATCTCTAATAGCATTACCTTGCAGTGGAGGGAAAACATACAAATAATGTGTGTGTTGATATGGTTTACATTCCTTCCACAAGGAACCATTTCTAAAAAATAACATACACTGGATTTTATTATGAAATTTTAAAACTATTTAAACACTTAAATTAAAGCTAATATAAAAATCATAAGTTTTTTACCTTGAGAATATTCCCAAATTCAATTGTAGGGTTGTATTTTACTAATCTATGTTTACAGAAGTCTAGTTTTCAATGTTTCTATGAAATGTGCTTTGATACCAACTGTAAAGGCCCCAATCCCAATAGTCTGGAGTTGGTGCCTTACATTATTATAGTGGTACTATGAACATGTGATTACATACAAAAGGACAAAAATATGTTGTATCTTTTCAAAACTAGATACAAACATAACTTTTACATTACAACATCAAAACAAATAAAAATGGAATCTCTATTTTAAAACCCCCAAATCTCCAAGAGTATTCTTGAATGTCAACCATAATATAAATCTTGGTATCTTGGGGTAAAATAAAACATCAGAAATGGGTGGGATCATATGCCCAATAATGGTAAGAAATACAATGGATGCAATCATAAATAATCAAAAAAAATAAATCGAGCTTAATATCTAAAAACACATTCCATTAAAACATAAACATAAAAATAATATAGAAGGAATAAAATATGATAAAATAATTCCATATAAATTTTCACCAGATAATGAACTTTAAAAATTGTTATTCTACTAGGAAAATAATCGTATGGATTATAAATAACATATCTCATAATGAGGGAATGTATAAGATGGTAATTCATAAACATACCATCCTGGCCTCAACCAATAATTATACATAATGGGTAAGGAATCAGCCGAATCCTGGTCCAGTTTGACTCATGAGACCTACCGATGCATCGAGGGGATATATAGGGCCATGTTTGACACATACTAGGTCCAATTAATATCTCATATCAAGGTTTCGAAACATAATCAATATAAACCTTCATGTTGAAACTAGGTTATAGAATTTATGTAATTTACTATATCAGAAAACATAATCCTAAATTATAAATATTAATATGGAAAATTGTATCTAGATAGTACATCCCTAGAAAATAGTATCATAAATCATTCAATAAATTATGGTAGATGGTATCTTAATAAGAAATTGACATAAGAGTTTCACATGTAACGAAATTGTTATCATAATCATGTCATAATGCATAACAAATCAGTTTATCATAATGGTGTCCATAAAAGAATGGATTTAAATCATACATGGACATTTACAAGGGAAATATGAATATATAAGGAAAATTTATTTTCAACTAAACTGAAAATGTGTAAATAGAGTGATTATGAAACTATAGAAATGAGCCACATTAATGCGGTATAAGGGAAATTATAAAATATTATTTAATGTGTGAAAATGAATAATTGTTTACATAAAAATATAAATGAACTAGGATAGAATTTTGTGATAAAAATATTGGGTTTTTTAAATATTTCAGTATTAAAAAAGATTATAGATTGTACTTGAAAATGGGTAAGAAATTGGGAGGTTCCCATTAATTGGACTTACATATCAGGTATAATTAAAAAATGAATGATTTAAAAAATATATTTCCACATAAAAGAATGAGTAATTGATCTCGGTACATATTTTTTGAACAAACATAGAAAATATAAGATGCCTAAATAACAATAATGAAGAAATACATTGGGGAAAATAGAGAGAAATTATAACATGAAAGAAAAAATGAGTTTTGTAAAGAAACTCTTACCTTTGGTTTGAAAGTGTTCTAGACATACACTGACATTTCAATATAATGTAACTAGATTCATAAATAATTTAATTCATAACATCTTCATCATGTATTTGATTTAGTGTAATATTATAATGTTCATTTATGGCCTTTTGATGATTTATAAGAATAAATTTTGTCATTTGAGAGTGTTTATTTACTTGGTTTTCATGATTGGTTCACAAGTATAAACGTATAGAAGTTGATTTAAAATTGAAGTAATTATATAGAACTGAGATTATATGTTATTAATGCAATTATATATGATTAAATTTTCTTAAATATAATTTTTTAATTTGACTGATGATTATTCATTATATGAAATGTTAATGATAACCATTCAGATTATTTTGACATTTTTGCTATCATCACTCACTAGTTTTGTTTTATTAATTAATATTATTTATATATACTAGTTCTAGAACTATAAATAAGTTGTAATGAAAGATTTATAATATTCTGTAATCATTAAAATGATTTTTTGACCAGCCTTGAACGTGATATTAGAAAAGAAAAAACTATCTTCCATAGAGGTGGTGAATCAATAGCTCAAGAACAATGTTTTCATTTTCTAAAAAACGTGAAGAGAAGATAATTGATGGTGTATATAGCATTAAAATAATAAAATGATTATATATATATTATAATAATGTTATCTAATTACAAAGGATAGTGGTGATGGGGTAAAGATAAAAAAATAAATGAAATTGAAAGAGAGAGAGAAGGAAGGTTTTACCTCATGAGTTTCATCTCCTTGAGAACCTCCTTAAGGGGCATGTTAATGGTAATTGGAGAGACCAAGACGACAAGAAAGTAGGAAATTGTTATTGTACATAAATAATAAAGATCAAAATATTATAATGTGTGAGGAGAATGGGTGGTGTGTGGTGGTATTTATAGTTGAGGAGATGGGTTTTTTATTGTTCTTTTATTCATGAGTTTATTATTTTGACTCAAGACTATCAATATTATTGACTCTTATGAATAAATAAAGTAACTAGAGCAAGTTATTTCTATATAATTTCCATTTAAATCATCCATGACTCAATTATTACTCAAAAACACATTTATTAACATATAATGTTAAATACCATAAATTACTTTATTTCGTTATTCACTCAAAATCCAACTATTTTAGAAAAATAAAAAAAAATCACTATAACCATTTTTAAATGATTATAAATTTAAAAATTACTCAATTTTAGGAAAATAATTTTCTAAATATATGAAAATTATATTTTAATAAAATAATCATTTATTCAAAATATGCCCATTTCAAAATTATAACTGATTTATGACACTTTTAAATTTTTATTAAGGTCACATAAAATTACCTTATAATAAAAATAACAAAAAATATTTATTTATGAATATATTTCATGAATGTAAATGTTCTCTTAAATTATTATATTAATTATAATATATTAAATGAACAATAACATTTCACAAAAATACCAATACTTTTTTTATCATTTTAATACATTTGTTTACATATTCCATGATATAAAAATAACTTATTTTCATTCATGAGGTGTATAAATTTTATTTATAAATTCATTGGTGAGATAAAATTCAAATAATAAATAGAATTTTAATATTATAAAATTGAATATTTTTAAAAAAATGTAATTTTTCAGGATTCATTGGATAATAAATATTATTTGAAAACAACCAAAATTTCACCCTAAGATAATTTAGACATTACTATTATAAATTATGATTATTTTGTTAAATATAGTTTATAGAAGATTCAAATTTTATTTTGAAAACAAGTGCGTTACTAAAATGTGTTAAAACATTCTATAGAAAAATATATTCGTTATGTGTAAATTTTGATTTATTCATATCTTATTCCTATAAAAATAATTTGTATGAATTTCGAAATATAAATTCCATAATGTTAATAATATTCATTCCATTTAATTTAATGGCTAGGTTATAATGGCCACATTTTAAATAATATATCAATTTTTTAAACTAAGTGGTGTGCGACCTAAGTTATTTAAGTAGTTAAACTTAAAATAGACATACTACAAAATCATTAGGTGTTATAAAAAATTTACATAGTACTAAAGGAGTATTAATATTGTATTTGTTTCACATCATGTATTGGAAAAATTTAGGTATAAATACAAAAGAGATGGATTTTTATTTGTATTTGAGTGTCATGGATTACATGATGTATAATGGGATTACACGCCGTGTAAGAGTCATGAGTTGGATGTTTACGATGTTGTACAACTTATTTCTCTTTTCATTTGTTTAATCCCTCTTCCCTCTCGACCTAGAGACTCTCAAGGCTGATTTTGGAGACCTCCACTCCATTTGAATCGTTTTGTTCAATGATTGATCTCCATTTTTCTTTGGTTTCATCTCTTTGGGTAATAATTCATTTGGTATATTCATTTAAATTTATCATAAAAGCCCTATTATGATACAATTATAGATCCATTAATCTAGTAAGATGATTCTCTTGAATGCTTTCATGATTCATCATGTGATATTGTTCTGGGGTCTGATCCTTTGTTGGTTGTGGTGTCACAGGTGTGTGTTCCTTAAGGTATGTTGTGATTTTTCTCTTCACTGCCCCATTTTCTAATGTGAATAAATTATGAGTTGTGTGGATTGATTTTAGACCTTATATTTTAATTTTTTTGTTCTTTCTTATCGTGGATTCCATTGTGGTTGTGTGAGACCCTAAGATTGAGGTAGGTGTTTCTATCACTATCTAATTTTTAGTCAAATTAATTACTATAGTTTTTGAGGAATGGTTTTACAAATTAAATGACATATTGATTGAATGGATTTGTGTGTGTGTAGAAATGTATTTTTGAAAAAATATGGATTTTTCCTTAATTTGGTAGAAACAAAATTTATTTTCATATCATTATAAAATGTATTTAATTTTTTTTTTCAAAGAATGGTTTTGATGAAATGTTTTGGGAAATAAAATTCTTGGGAATCATTGGATACTTAGGTGGAAGGTGAAGTAATAGGTATGAGATATTATTACTTTTGGGGGATCACTCATTTGGTGTTTCTTTGCCCCCTTGGCCTGTTGTTCGAGGAGCATAAAAGGCACTATTGGGAGGTTCAATTTATATGGTTTTTTCTTTTCTACAAAGATTATATGAATAATTGTTTGTGAATGATTTGTGTAAGATTGTATTAGTTGAGCGTATGAGTGTCCTAAATATCATGACATAATGTTACCATTGGAATTATGTTACCAGGGATTTGGATTGTCTTGTTTAATTTTGTACTTCCATGGATTTTTATGATATGTGATGTATACTTTTTTTGTATTTGATATAATTCGTTTGATATATATATATATGTGAAATGATTTAAAACTGTATCACCTGGATTATTTTGAAAATTTGGAAAAATGGAAAATTTAATTTTTTTTGTTATGATAGTGATATAAAAATTGTAAAATGATAATCATGACTTATTTTTATTAAAATTTATCATGTTTAGATTATTTTACAGTGGAATGTTATGGTGCACTTGGGTGGGATCTTACTATACTTGTTATTTCACACCATACACTCCCCATCGGAGGTGCAATGCCAATTTTATTTCTTTTGATACAGGGAAAGGAAAGGAGTCATAGTGTGGTGGTGAGTTTTATTTCTACCTTATCTTGGTGAATGGTGGTGATACAGAGGAAGTTTTGCCACACAATCACATGTAGTAGTCAGTTTTTTGTCTTGGTAATCCTTTGATGTTGGACTTGTACTTGGGATTTTCTTACTACATGAGTAGTATCATTTCCAGTTTATTCTTCTAGTTATGCAATATGTTATCTGTTATTCTATATTACTATTTATGTGTATATATTTATTCAATGTTTTTTTATTTAGGTTGGTTGAAATTATTCCATATGGTTTTTGTTTTATGCCTATGTGCCAGTCACCGGACCATAGGGATCAGGAATTCTCTTCTAGTATGTGTAAATTCTAGGCAGGTTCTTTTTTGAGAGGGTATCTAGGTCAGGTTCATCGTAGTATGGTATTAGAGGCTTATTTTCCCTCAAGAGTCCATATCCTGAGACATTTGGTATACTTTAGATAGGATTTTGAGACTTGACTGGTTGGTTGTAGTGAGTGTGGAAATCTCTTTCAAAGAAGATACTCATATTCCATTGGATATATGTATATGGGTTTCTTGTTTGGAGTTCTTGATCATGATATAAATTTTATCTTATGGTATTTTAGTATGAACTGAGATTTTTTTTCTTTTTTCTTTTCTTTGGTTTCAGTGTGAAGAATTATGAATTCAATACATCTTCCACATGTTTTTTAATATGGTTTAGCTGATGTGACTCAATGTAATTTTCCTATATATCAAAATATTATAGAGGCTATCACGCGGGTGGTTTTGTTGTTGAAAAAAATCTAAAGATAGTATAGAACAATGTCATTGTGGTACAAAAAAGTGTTTCTATTGAAAGTGATCTATCAAGGTAGTTCTTGAATGGGAATCCAACTTCCGGTAAAAGTATGAATGAACCTAATGTGGTAGAGGAATGTCTTGAAATGTCTGATAAAATCTTCAACTTCCTAGATACATATATGGGTTCCATGGTGAATTACACAATTTTTTGAATTGAGGGTCCCAACTATCAATGGTGGGATTCCATGATATTGGCAGATTGGTAGGTGGGATTGGACTTGAAGTGTTCCATGACTATTTTCATATAGAATTTTTGTACAATGTCACTAATGATGGTGAAGTATATTATGTTCTTTATTTATAGAAAGAAGATATTTTGGTTTCAGTGTAGGCAAATCAGTTTTCTAAGCAGGTTCATTTTTCTCTAAAGGTTGTAAAGAATGATCAGATGAAAGGGTCAAAAGTACCTATAGGGTTTATGACTGGATATAATATCATAGTTATTTAATCCAAATATTATGGCCTATTTGTAAATAGTTGAATGTTCTTTGATGGATGAGATGAATATGGAAGGTAAGGATGGATATTCATCGCCTTATCTTCCATATAGTGGAATCTTTTATTTTACACAAGGGATGAAGAGGAAGTGGAATGATCATCACAATATTGTTTGAGGTGATTCTCAGTAACTAGAATACACTTCCCCTTAGGTTATGGATAATAGAATACCTCATACATGCTATTAGTGAGGTAAGGTTAGACACACCAGGAATTATTTTCCTTCACCTACGAAGATGTGAAAACGTTGTGGTCATTTTTTTCATCTACAATGATTTTTCAAGATATATCTATAGATCAATATGGTCATGTATTTTTTGTTCTAATGTAAAATATGACAATGTTAGCTTCTTTAATTACTAAAGGTATCTAACTTCAAAACACAATAGTGAGTCCCCATCATGTAGTAGATGGATTTCTGACATTTTTAGAAGTGTGACAAGTAACAGTGATAGGTACCGTCATTATTTCATCTTTACTAGTCGTTTCTTTATTTTATACTAGATCTTGTCACTCATTTATATATGACCATTTTTTATATATGCCCAAAATTCCAATGGATATCATTTCCATTTTTATTGAGTTAGTGACTCCTCCTTGGAAGAGGAAATATTAGGGGTTTTGGTGACCTTCTTATTTTCAATTGATATCTAATGCAGAGGTAGTTTGAGAATTTTTATTACATGATATGTATTTGTTTGACTTCATTGTCGATTTGGATTTTATTGTTACTCATTGCAATGTGGTTGATAGTTATCACTGACCTGTCTCATTTATTACCATTTATTTTAGCACTCTAGTGTTTTAGGTTAATTGGGATCTGATGTATGGTCATGGAGTACCTTCCATACTAGAGAATAGGATTTTTTTTCCTCATATAGTATTTGATCTCGATATCATTTCTTTTTTTTTTGTTCTTCCGACAATATTTTAGGATTTTTTTTTTCATTTTTCTGGAATATTTATTTGGTCTTCCTTTAGAGAGGAATCCAGAGTCTACAATCAAACTGATACCAAGTATGTAATCAGTTTCAATACTAACCAATTATATAGAACCATTAGAGTTGAAAGAACTCAAGATTCAGTAGGATGGTTTCATGGAGAAGGGTTTTTTTCAACCTAGTGTTTTTTCTAGGGTAGCACTAGTACTCTTTCCCATGAAGACAGATGTTTGAATCCAATTATGTATGAACTATTAGAAGTTAACTAGAGTAAAGGGTAAAAATATGAATCCTTTTCATCGTGTAGGTGATATTATTTATCATTTAAAGGGGTTAACATGGTTTTTAGATATTGTTCATTATATGGGTAATCATTAGATTAGATTTTAGGATTCTGATATACGAGTGATGGATTTCAAATGAAAGTATGTCGATTTTTGATATCGTTTTATTTCATTTGGTCTGACTAATGATCCTATAGTTATTTTGGATTTGATGAATTAGATATTCCAAAATTATCATGAAACTTTTTCATTAGTTTTTGTTCATTATATTTTTGTTTCTTCATTATATGAGCATGATAATGATCACTATTTGATTTTAGTTCTTGAAATCCTGAGCAGTCACCATTTTAATTGAATGATTCTTAAATTTACTTTCTATATTCATTAAGTGAAATTGATGGGGAACATTATTTATCAACATGGATTATCAGTTGAATATAATAATATGAAGGGTATATTTACTTGGGAAAATCCACATAATGCCTTTTAGATTTGGTTCTTTCTTGGTCTTTTTAGATTTTATCAATGTTACATGCATGATTTCTCAATGTTGGAATCACTGTTAATTTATCTTACTATAAAAGGGGTGAAAATGATTTGGGATGTAAAGTGAAACTATTCTATTGATTATATGAAAGGAATTCCCACATATGCACCTATTATTTTCTTTTCTAGACCAGGTAAGGGGAATGTGGTTTTCTGTGATTCATTTGGTTTTTTTTGGGGTTCATACTTATATATGATGATCATGTGGTGGATTACAATTATCATTATCTTATATCACATGATAATAATTATGCCACTCATGATTTCAATCTCATCATATTTATTCATGGGCATAGGTGTGTGTGACACCATATTTTTGGGGAGAGATTCATAGTATTTTCTAAGGATACCAGTTTGAGATATATATTTTTTGAAAAGGAAGTGAATATCAGACATAGTTGGTTATTAGAATACGTTAAAATTTTTTACTTTCATGTCACCTACACCTCAGGGAAGTGGAATGTTTTTTCAGATGAACTCATCATGAAAGTTGCATCATAGGATATTATGGTATCAATGGAACGGTGGAACCTTATGGGACATTTAAATCAGTTACACCTGCATGCTTAGGAATATTTTTAGGTATGATTTTAATTAGTGTCCAGTAATCATCATCACTATTATAAAATATTCTATGTATTCATAAATATGATTTTGATTTTAGTGGAATTCGAGAAACCCTAGATGGTGGGGGGACCATTTTTGGTGGATCTCTCTCTTCAAATGGTATTCTCTTTTTTGGTGGTTGGTTAGTCATCCCAATATCTGAGAGGATTTATATTTTTTCACTATCATATTTATTTATTCAATATTAATGTAGTCACTATGAAGATGTATTATTACATGATACGGTGATTCTGGTGGTTAGGTATGATGTGTTACATTGTTGATTATGTTTTTCACTATTACATCCACCAACAGATAAAGGCATTGCATCTGAAACCGTATGTGATGTTTTTGCCTCTACTAATGCTAGTTCGGAAATGAGATTCATTATCTATAGATTTTTTTTTATTTTCATGAACTCCCTTTGGGATGAGTGTTATTTGGGTGGTGATCGATTGGTTTAAAATGTTAACTCATTTCATTTTGATCAAGGACCCAATAAAGCGGAAGATCTAGATATGGTGTATATGTAGTAGATTATGAGGTTACATGGGTTTCATTATTATATTATTATATATATGGATTCTATGTTAACTTTGAGGTTATGGTGGTGTATCCTAGAGGAAATAGGGACTCAATTTGGGTTGTTTATACCTTATCATTTATAGATAAAAGATTAGATGGATCATTCTATTTAGATCCTAGAGGATATAGTCTCTACTTGTGACATAGATTTTGGTGGATCCTTGGATTACTATCTTGTCCTATTTGAGGTATCTTATAATAAAATTTATTATTCTTCAATCATAATGGCTTCTTTTGAGGGTTTTTATGACTTCTCGTACCGATCACCAATTTTTTTGGAAGAGGTTGGTGAAGCCTCGTTCATTGGGTCAATTTTTGTTAAAGATATTTCAATAAGGATTTAGGATATATGTAGACTTATGGTTAAATATTAGAGGATACATAAATCTTATGTGGAATGGTGGTGTTTTCCTTTGTATTTTTCTATTTGTTACTATGTTTTTTTGGATCATTTATCCTCGTTTGGGTCACCATCTTCTTGGAATATAAGGAAATTTTTATCTAATATATTTTGGACCATTTTAGGTCGCTATTAATCTTGGGAAGGATGTTTATCGGTTGGAATTTCCAGTTTAATATATTGGAATTCATGCTATTATGTATATATAACATATCAATATAAACCATCTTGATATCTCTCACCATTTGAGTTGGGAAGAGATTGAGTTAGATCTATAAGTATTTGTTATTGAGTATCCAGTGGTGATTATTAAATCTCATGTGATATTATTGTGTGGGAAGATGATTCCATTAGTTATTGTTTCATACCAATATGTATAGGATTCTTATGAGACATGGGATATCAAATCATTTATGGGAGAGTTGTCTCCTCACCTATTTTATGAGAATAATGCATCCACATGACATAATATGGATGTAAAGTCTTTTGGTGAGGATTTTGTAATATCCTTTTACCCTCTCTCATGTATTTATCTTCTCTCTTGTCTTTTCTTTATTTTATTTAGTGTTTTTTGTGACTCCCATGAAGGGAGATAATTTTCTTTTGAAAATCATATAGTTGATGGATGTATGTTTTTATGAATTTATGGTGTCCGAGTATAAATGTGTTAATATATTTTAATGGTTCTACCCATGTTTAGGGAACATCTGGGATAGTTCATAGTTTTTGCTAAAAATTAGATTGTTAATAGTGTAATTGAAAAAAAAATCCTGGGTAATTGAATTAAACTTCATGTAATATATTCAGGGAAAAATATGTGAGACTGGTATATCGTGTGAAATGAATAAATATCATGTGTTTAGTTCAGGTCTTGTATTGGTAAAGTATGGGATTTTACTAAAAAAGTGATTGTTTTTTCATCATATTTGAGTGTCATTAATTACATAAAATATAATAAGATTGCACGCCATGTATGTCTCATAAGTTGGGATTTTAAAGTGTTGCACAACTTATTTCTATTTTTATTCATTGCATCCATCTTCCCTCTCGACCTAGAGTATCTTGAGCGTTATTTCAGAGAACACTTCTTCATACAAATTACTTCATTTGATTAATATATATTATAGATGGGTTGAATATCTCCGTTTAATAATTCCTTTGGAATCTTCCTTTCCTTTTATTTTGGTAGTCTTGTTGTACTATGATTTTAGATTTGTTGATATTGGATGATTATTATCTTGATCCCTTTCTAGATATATCATGTGATTTTGTTTTGGTGATGAACCATTGTTAGTTTTGGTGCAGAATGTATGCATTCTTTGTGGTATGTTGTGATCAATCCTTTTTAGAAACCCTTTTGATAATGTGTATCAATTCTTTGGTATTTAGGTGGGAGGGTTAGTAATAGGCCTCATTTGTTGATACTATCGGTGGGGTTTCGACATGGGGGTGTTCCTCTTCACCCTATACATATTGTTCTAGGGACTTTATAGACACTATTGGGAGGTTTATTTTTTTGGGGTGTTCCTCTAATACCATGATTTAGTGCATATGTATTGGGGATTGATGTGTGTGTGAGTTTTTATGTTTCGTTTATGAGTTTCCTACATATATTGACCTAATATAATCCTTGGTGTTATGTTACCTATTCTTTAGATTGTATTGATTTAGATTATATTTCTATTGATTTTATATGATATCTGATGAATTATTTGTTTTTATTTGATATATGTGATTCGATACATAGAAAAAAAATTATTTGAAACTATATTTTATATAAATGCGGAAAAGGGAAAATTAATTGTTTTTAATATTTTTTGATATAATAATGATAAACTATTTATCTTGCCTTATTTTTTAAATGTTCATAATGTTCACATTAGTATATAGAGACTTGTTATGGAACACCATGGTTGGATCCTACAAAGCCTATTAGATCACACCCTATGATCCCCTTTGGAGGTGGGTATACCATTGTATGTCATTCGATGTTGGGAAAGGAAAGGTACCACAGTGAGGTGAAATGGTTTATATTTTCTTTAAATGGGTAGCTAGTGTTGAGATGGTTTTAGGTTTTCCATACCAACACATTGAGTTGTTATATATCCATCATTATTATCCTTTGATGTTGGACTTATAATTAGTATGTTCTAACTGCTTGAGTTGTATTGTTTCTGTAGTATTTTTTAGGTTATGGAATATGTTATCTCTTCTATTGTTATAATATATTATGTATTTTTATATATGTGTGTTCCATGTTTTCTAAAATATGTTGGGTGAAATCATTCACTCTTGTTTTTTTATGCCTAGGAGCTAGTTTCCAAATAGTGGGGATTGGAAATGCCCTTCGGATAAGTGGCTATTTGGGCCAGGTATCAGTTTTGGTGGTTGTTTGGGTTTGGTTGGCAACACTCAGAACTCATAAAGGTATTATTTACCAATTACTTTTAGCATTGAAACATTCTGGGCTATATCAACCATGATATGTCAAACCTTTATCATTGATTTCCTTTTTAGCACTGAAAAATGTATCTTTTAGTAGTGATTTTTACTAGCACTAATAAAACCTCTTCTATTTTTTAAAAGAACTTTGAAAAAGATCACTTGTACTAAAACTATTCAATCTCTCAGGGATGTTGAATATTTTTTTCATCACCACCTTGAAATAATTTGGATGAATTGAGTCATAAATTTATGGTATGATATTTTTTACTCACATTTAATCGATCATCCATTATTTTTCATGATTTTTTTGTTCTTATCATTGGTCGTTATAGAATGTTTGATGTTATCTAACATGATTCCATGATTTTTTGGAATATTTTCATTGGTTATTATTTTTATTATTGATGTTTGGGATGTCTCTCAAATAATTTTTTGTTGTTATTATTCTAATTTTTTAATGATCTCTCAATGGATAAAAAATCACATACATTTTTACCTAATTTGTATTAGTTATAAAATAATAAAAAATAATTTCTCAATCAATTAAAATATTGTTTTCCTTTGATAAAGATACATTTTGGAAGGAATTATTATTCATTTGACATTATAATTTTTATTTAATCTTTTCTATTATTTGAACGGGGAGAAATAATATCAAATTTGGTGTATCAATTTCAGAATTTTCTTTGGAAAATCAAGAAAACTAATTATTTTATTGATCATTCAATTCAAAATTTTGGAAATATTTAAATAATATTTATTTTCAAATTATAATTAATTTAAATCACCCAACTTTTTTAAACATCATTTTCAAATTTTAATTTTTTTAAATGAGAGATGAATCCATATTATGAAATATGTAATTTTTTTAGAATTTAAAATATTCAAAAAATAATTTTTTAATAATTTTAATAACATTATTCTTTATTTTATTAAATAAATTACTCATTAAAATTTTTATTGTGATAAATTTCAACATCTTAATTATTTTAAAATTTTAAAATTTGTGTAATTTTGGATAAATATTTATTTTCCCCATTCTACTAACAATCATATATTTTTTCAAAATATGATGACACATTAAATTTTTTATTTATATTATTTCCAAATGAATAATTCAATGAATAATTGTATGGGTTATTTATAGTTATTTATGATTAGTTTAATTAAAATAATTTTTTATGATATGAAAAACTATCATCAACTCATATTTTAGAATTTTTTAAAAAAATTTCATTAAATATTATATTTACAAAATTATTTATAATTTAAATTGTCTAATGATTTATTGATATTATAATATTGATTTTGATTCTTATCAAAATATTTTGGATCAAAAAAATGGATTTAAAAAAAGTTTTAAATTATAAGTAAAGCCACAATAAAAATAAGAGAAAATAATTTTCAAACAAATTTACACTTTATCTTATAAAATTACACAAAATGTATCAAAAATTGATGGGATCATGAGAAATATCAATTTTAAATTCATGTCAAAAATGATATCATATATTTGTTTTTTCTTATATCTGCTTCCCCAAAATGCACTTTTAAACATTGTTTATGCAATAAACAATTTCCCAAATCACCTTATTATACACCACAACAAAGTATGACCTTAAATTCTATGATTTATGGAATCATCATAAAATATAAATTATATTTTCAATTTCATTTGGACATGATAATTTAGATAATTATATTTTACTAAAAGTTTCCATAATAATGTTTAGCCAATGAATTATTTCATCCGAAAAATTTATTTTAATAAGAAATAGTTTAAATAATATATATAACTATAAACATATGAGAAAATAATAATTAAAAAAATTTCAAAAATTACATAAAACAAATTGTCACACATCTTGAGGATGTGTTAAAAAATGTGAATTTTGGAAGAACATAATTGAGGAGGCTTGTTTGGAATGTAATATGATTATTTGTATTTATATGTTTGAAAATGTTGTTGATGTAATGTAAATTTATATCAAATATGATGGTTATGACTATGTTTATATATAGAATAACAATCATCGTTCTAATCAAAAACCTTCTATGTATTTTTTAAACATGATTATTTCTAAATAAATTAGGATAGATTCATATTAAAAATGGAGAGATTCTAATCATATGAAAAAATATTATAAGGATTGAGTTAAATAATTCATCAAGTTTAAAAAAGTAAATTTATATGAAACATCCCAAATCCTTTTCACCTATTTATGTTGTTTTTATTCAAGAAACATTAGTCCATAGGAGTTAGAAGAACACCAGTTCTGTCATTAAATAGATCAATGTTATAAATGTTGGACTAAATATGGTAATGAACTAAATGTTTCTAGTGATTGCTATAACATTGTGTTTTTTAAATCATCTAATATTATTATAAGAGTAAATGATCACGAATATCATATCGATGATAAGATTATAAGTGTAAAAGTATATGTAATCACATTGTGGAAATGAAAATTATACTAAAAGATTAACTTTATGGTTGTCCAAAGCTGTTTGAAAAGCTAAATAGTTGTGAAAAGAAACCATTATATGATGGGTGTATTAAATATACTCATTTGTTATCCTTGATAATTATACAAACTATAAATATATGAAACAAATAGTTTGATACTAAAACTACTAAAATAATTACTTTATTGAATGATATGTTACTGAATGATAATGAATTTAATTTCCAATTATATTATGTTAAAAGAATATTATGGTCAATGGGTATGATCTCTAAAAGAATACATGTTCTTTAAAATGACCTTATATTTTTTTAAGGACCATGAATCACATAAAAATTTCCAAAGTATAATCTATACTATTATAATAATTAGTAATCAAGTCCTTTTAAATTTGTATTTTACATTATATTCATTCCCAATGTTTATGTTCTTTTATAGTTGTGAGGAGAGTATAATGAAATTTGTTTGGAATGTAGATACAACAAATAAAAATTGGAAACATTTTCACCGGAAGACTCCATTTAGTGGATGAATATTGAGTATGAGTATATTGAATTTAGAAATGATCTGAGAAACCTTTATATTTCACCATTTATACATGGATTAAATATTTTTGGTGTAACAATTAGTATTCACAGTACATTTCTAGTTATGTTGATAAATTATAAATTTTTATCATGGTTGTGTGTGAGGTGAAAATAAATTATGTTGTATCTAAATATATCAATACAAAAACAATTAATAATGATATTTATGTTTATTTGGATCCATTAACTAAAGATATAAAATTAACATGGAGATAAAGTGTCGTATTGTATGATTCTTATAAAAATGACGATTTCATGTTGAGATACATGTTTTCAGGGATAAAAAAAAGTATTTATTCCCATGAATTTTTTTCTAAATATATAATTAAATAAATTAAAGGGTATAGAATCTGTGAAAATGGTACACACTTGGTGAGTTTGAAACATTCATCAATGATTTTGTTTCTAGGATATCACAAATGATTACACTATATGAAAAAATAAGGATATTAAATTACACAATTCGATAAGAATTCAATAGATGGTACAACACTATATACACTATCAGGTGAACAAATATTTTTTAATGTAAAGGATATGGTTATTTATTTTAGTAAAAATTATTTGAAAAATATTCTGAAAACTAGTTAGAATATTGGATCACTTTTTTTAATTATTATATTTCAATTACATATACGTATTATACTTTCATGATGCCATGTACGTTGAAAAAATGTGTATTGTTATTGGAATGTATCTAAATAAATCAAAAAATAAAATATTTCATTAAGTATTTTTTATAATTTATTGACATCGGTATTTTTGAATGATTAGCTCGCTTGAACGGTGAAAGATTAAAATTTCTTCTTTCAGATGTTTATACTCTTTTTGGGAATGGGTGATATTAGTTTTTAATGATATAGAATAATGTAATGGTTTTATATATTAATTGATCAAATATCAATAAAATATAATTTCAATGATTTATTTAATGTTGGGGGTCTTAAAATTTAATTAATTTAATGTTTTGATTAATGATTTCATGCATGTTGCTTTATGTTCCATTTTTTATAAAATTATCAATCATGCATTAACCATGATTTTTAATTATCCAAAGTGATAAGAAGTAATTTTATAGACCCAAAAATTATTCCAACTATGTAAATGAAAATTTCTATCATATTATGTGAATTAGAGATATTCTTCCCATCATTATTATTTGATATTATGGTTCACTTGATACATCACCTAGTTAGATAGATCTAGCTATATAGTCTAGGACATTATCCATGCATGCAACCCGTTGAATGGAATATGAGTATTTTTAAACATTAAATAAAAAATTAATGCCATATAAGTGGTTATATTATATAGGGATATATTTTTTAGGAAGTCATGGAATTGTGTGCCCACTATCTATCTAATGTGGAGATCATTGTTCTACCAAAATATCACTATAGTGGGACAATTGTGGATAATTGATTTTCTGGAATAATTGTTGTCACAATTACTAATACAAAGATGAAAGAGTCTCACGATTATTATTTAAAAAATATTTTATAGGATTCACCATATATGGAAACCAAAAATGTAATTATTTTTCATTTTAATCCATCAAGGTAAGAAATAAATATGTAAAATACATATAATCAACACTTTATAAGATGGTTTCGAGACCATATTTTTAAGGAGTAATCCAAATATCAAAATTCAATTTAATATTGAATATGATTCCTATAAAAAAGGCTATGTGTGCATATATTATATTATAATGGTTATGTAATTAGAGGTTTTATATTTTATTCAAAGTAACATGATGATTATAGTACCATAAACAATAGTGGAGTTACTCTTCTAATGGAAATGATGCATGTATCTGGTACCAAGGATAGAAATACTATTTATGAAAATATTTCATACTTTGGAATTATCAAAAATATGACTATTTTATTATAAATCTTTCCATGTTCCAATTTTTTCAATTCAAGTTGTCTGATAATAGGATTTCAGTTAAATTAATAAATTGGGATTCATGAAGGTATATTTTAATAATGTATAAGGATAATCAATTCATAGTGGAATCATAAGAAGAAAATGTATTTTATGTCTTGGTTCTTGTAAATTTAATGCTTATAAATTTTTTATCAACCAAAAACATTGTATGGTCATATGTAAATTCAATTGATAATGATCCTTTCATAAGGAAGTCATAACAATTTTTGGTGGTCCCAATGTATATAGGGTATTGCATGTAAAAGGTGACCACAAATAAGATATTTGGATAATCTACAGAGGGTTCAAATACCTACAATAATTATAGAAGAAAATGTTGTTCAATAATTAGGTAATTGTTTTAATATATATTATGTCACCTCATAATGTTTTTTGTTAACCAATAAATTTATGTAATCCAAATTAAATGATAAACTACTTCTATAGGAAATGTATTTTCCTCATGTTGATGCTCCCAATCAAAAGGAACAATCGGTTTATCCACAAGCTAATTCTACCAATCCTAATGAACATTATGTTTTTATATATATTGATTCTAGAAAACATGGGGAACAACATATGAACAATATTTAAATTTAGGATATGGTATTAGATAAACAACCTATGTCTTAGAAAAAATAGAAGCATTATTTCATGATAGTCTTAACAAAAATTATAAAGGTGATAAGTAACTATAGAAAAGTGAAAGTTGTATATAATACACAAGGTCATCCTATCAGCCTCAAAAAGTTCTTTTTAATTAGTTACATTGGTTTTAGCACTTAGATTCATGTGTAGATTGTTGTAGATACATGGTACAATGTTGTTCCCATGATCAAGGTACTAATTTTGGAAGATATTATGGTTACATTATGATATAATTTCTAATTTTTTATAATAACAAATATAATGAAATTTTTTATTTACAATTCATTATCCCTTAAAGAGTGAATTATAACTAGATGAGCGTTGAATAAAATTTGTATCAATGGTCACTGTAATGTCTCATCGAGCCTTTAATAATATTATTATAAATCTCTATCTCAGGGGTATTGAAGGGAAAGAAAACTCACACCCATAATAAAAATATGCACATATGATAAACCAAGAATCATAGAGCATGTTTATTACTATCATGAGGAAGAATCATTTTAGGTACATCATGATTGGTAATAAATTACTTGGAAATATGTGTATTTATCATTTTGATTAAGAATTTTTAATTTATGAAACAAAAAAATTGATATGAAAAGAGAAAATGTGCATGAAAACAAGTGTACACCAACCATAAAGAAAGGATGGGGTATGCTTCACTTGAAAAAAATGGTATGTATTTTAAATACATATTAACACTTTTAAATGGTGTGAAACAATAACATCATTATGTTTTTTATTTATCTATAGAATAATGAATCAAAATCTAATGCCACTTCCACACCATGTCATGTGTTATGGAAGGAGGATCATCTAAATAAAGACATAATACTATTATATTAACCACATAAAGTGTATTTTAATAATATGTATGTATGAAAAATTAAGAAAAAATACATTATATTTAAATTACATAAAATGGATACTTGTTTTCCAATATTTTTATCCAGTTTAGAAACAAGAATAATTATTAATTATACCTCCTGAATGACTAATTTTAGTGGCTATGAAGTGGCCAAACAATATAGTAGCGTTAGAGGAGTGGGTTTGGAGTGTCCCATAATGCATATTCTGAGGATAATAATACATGGCAATTAAAGATAAGAAAAAATATGTGATGAATTCATGAATAAATGTTCTATAAGAAAAACATATTTTGAAAATTGTGTTGTTAGAGAATGTCATTTTATGAAATTAAAGAGAATAAACAACAAAACAGTAACCACTACATTTTGATCTACGCCCCCCCAAACATGAACACAATTTTAGACTATGTATTACACTCAGAGTCCTAACTTCCAAGAGATAATTGATTTTGACACAACTATTTATATGAAATGTAAATTTGGAAAATATTGATAATATTTCTATATTAAATTATATAAGGTAAAATTGATTATGATTTATATCTATTAGTGTTTACCCATCAACATATTATGAGGGTTATATTGTGTAATATTTGAGGAGGTGTTCTATATAACAAAACAAATCCCAAAAGATAATGTCAGAGTAGTGATTCACATATCTACTAAGATAAAATCTGAGATACATGTTCCCCTTAATGATCTGAATGTTTACATGGTTCAAATTTCAATTGGAACAGTTATAGCATGGTTTTTTTATATTATAAAATACCCGTTAATAATGAGGTATTTCCATTACAATATTTATTGAAAAACCTATAACAATTAATGAAAAAAATCATAAATCAGGGAACATTAGTACAAATAGATAAACGAATGGGAAAAACATGTTTATGAAAACAATTTAAAGGTTCAACTAACTAATCGAAAAGAACCCCAGTGAGTACCATCAACTATATAGTTAAAGTGCCACATTTACTAAAATTCCATCTTTATAAAGATAATGTTATAAAATATTGAAATATGTTCATTATTGATTTTGAATAATAAATATATCAAGACACAATTATGTATTGTATTTTTCTTGAGAATGTAGATGAATTCATCAATCATTGATAATCATGTGTCTCAATTGTAAATGTATATTTGAAGTAGATTTTCATAATATATTTTCCCAATAGCTAATATACTCTATTTATTGTAGTCAAATAAAATTCATATATTTTATTGGCGTATATATCACTATGATTTAAAGGGAAACCGTATAAATAGAAAATTAGACTAATTACTCCACACATTACTTCTATGCATAAAGGGCATGGAAATTAATTGAAATTTCACCGACAATGGAGAAACATTCCTCAACGCATGAAGATAAACAAATAAATGACAGAATATTTTTATTACCAAAAATGAATGGGTAAAACAATACAATATAATCATATAAAATACATTTTTAGTTCTTTCATTACTAATTCCATTTTTTGGAAACATTGGTTTGTCATTATAATCAATTTGGTTAATCCAATGATTAATGTTTTGGATAAAAATCATGTATTTCTAAATAAATGACCACGCATGACAGCCATTATCAACTTGTAATACACTACATTAAAAATTATATAAATAAACATCAAATTATATATTTTATATCATGTTTTAATGTTTTATTATATAGGGTGGTGTTTAAATATCATCAAAATCCTGGTATGAGGACATTCCATGAGAACAAGAAGCCTATCAATCTGTAGTAGTGGAAAATTATTAGGGTATATATAATAAGATTTCACTACCAAAACATATATCAAATATTTATTATTTTCATAGTGTTTCTATAGTGTCTAAAAAAATAAAAACAATTATTTTTGTTACTAAATTTCTAATTTATGAAATATTTCATATTCCATAAAAAAACTAGCATCCCTAAAGTTCAATTTCTGATGATAATTAAAATTCCATTTAAAATATATATAAATCATTTTTTTATTTATATTTTCCAAGTAATAACTGAATTTTTATTCATATTTTTACAATACTACAATTATTTCCAACAATACCAACATTCCAAGTAGGAAATAGATTTTTTTTTAATTTATTGGGCAGCATACAAGATGTCATAATGTTTGTTGACATCATGAAGAGGTGATTTTGAAATATATATGTAATTAATATTCTCGTCATTTTTTCAAGAATTTATTTTTCACAAATAATTTTTTTCTCTATGAGGATCCAAAAATGGTCGGAAAAAATTAATTCATGATAATGTATTCAAAAAGGTTTGTTAACTCGAGTGCCATTTTTTCACTTTATATAGCTATTTTTTATTTATTTAATTTTTTTATTTAGTATTATATGTTTTTAGTATATAATCAAATCAAGGTGCCTCTTTTTAGTTTATAAAATACATTTTAGATATAAATATATATCATATTATAAAAACCATGAAATCATGAACAGATTATATTGACAGTTTAGAAAAATGACCCATAAACCATTGGTGAAATTAATGGATCAACTGAGCCTCAGTGAAGCACATGTTATACCTGGTATGAATCAATGTATGTGTTATTAGATTAATAAAAGTATATACTATATCTAATAAAATTAATTACTATATATTAAATGTTTGTCATTCATAACACACACTTTCCTACTCCTTTTGACATCCATGTTCTATCCACCCTAATTATTCACACTTTTGTATTCCTCTTCCCTCATCCACTCCCACTCCCTCGCAAAATTATCTCTCTACCTCCTCCACCACCTCCCTCTAAATCCTAAAATTCCCTCTCAACCTATAGTCCATTTAACTCCCCAACCCCCTCTCCATCTTTGCAACTACTTCTGGCTACCTATCCTTCCCAAACTCCCCTCTTCGCCTCCACCTCCTGCTCCTCCACCTCAGGATCCCTCTCCCTCAGTGGATCCCCTCTATATCTCTTCCTATAATTCCATAATAGTGTCCCTATCACTCCTCAACTCCCCTCTCCAACCCCACCTCTCCCTTTTCCTCTAGCTCCCTCTCCCTCCATGACTACCCTCTACACCCCCACCTCCACCTCTACCTTTAGCTCCTTTTACCATCCTGACTCACCTCTCAATATATTCCTCTTCTTTTGCCTCTAACTTCAGCTCCCTCTCCCACCCAGAATCCTCTATCAACCTTCACTTGTACCTCATCTATTAAATTATGCACTTTATCAATCCTAAAATATTCCTCTCCATCTCTACCTCCCGATCTCTCTCCCACAAATCTTAATTCTTATCCACCAAAATCTAATTTCTTTTGTTATTTATTCCCACACCTGATCCACCTATCCTCCATCCCTAATTTTTTATCCCATATAATCAATATTTATTATATATCCATCATTCATGAATCTATATTTTATTTGGAATCCTCATCTCAATATTTTTTTTTATGTTCACCACATCAATCAATAACCAAATATTTCACTTATCCCATCATTCAAGCATGATCAACCTAATAGAAGATTTATTTTAGCATAATTTTTCATTTCACTAATGTTTCAGTGATATCTTTCTCACTATGTTCTTCATAGATGATTTAGAGTTTCTAAAATCATTGAGATTTTACAATTCTGAACTATAAGTTCACTCCGCTTCAATTCATATTGATTTGTTTCGCATAATAATTATTGAATATTCATAAGTTTCATTGGATTTAATTCTATTCATTATAATTATTAATTTTATACTCTGCATGTTGATATGGTATTTATTTGTTCACTTTTCATATGAATATTTCTTATTGTTAACTAATATAGGAGATTTATCTTCATTAGTATTTTTTAACCCATGTTATTCCATTTTTCGTTTTTATATTCTATTTATGTGACTTCTTTCTTATGAAAAATTATAAAAACATGAAATATTATTTAATAATATCTTCTAATGGTCTACATCATTGACTATATAGTTATATGATATGAGTGAATTTATTTTTAAAATATATAATATAACATTGAAGATATAAAAGATGATGGTAACAAATAAGGATTTCAAGTATTCTTCCTTCCCCCAAAATCGTATACTGATAAGATGCCACTGGGTGGACATAGATGAGGGAAGATTAGTGATGTTGAAGGTGATTGGGATATTTTTCAAGAAGAATAACAACAATGTTACTAGGAAATAAAAAAATTGTTCCAATAAAAAATACTATGAGGGAAAAATATAGATATAAATAGAAAGATGAGGAGATAAGGGGAATTATATTTACAAAAAATAAATAAAATTCATTTTTTAGGTAAGATGACTTTTTATTGGACATATATAATTTTAGCATCATTCACTTCACATATGGTTCTCCATTTAACTGAGAAATATTATTCATTAAATGAAACACCAGAAGACATTTATTTGAATCAATCTATGGTTTTTATGGTGCTGTAGTTAATTTTAGGTTTTAATTGTTTCTCTTCATTATAAAAACACACATTTTAGTGTTTTTTGGAATGACTCATATTTTCACTAATGTCCCATTTTTCATAAAAAAATTATATAGATGCGTAGAATTATAATTTCATAATATTTATCACTACTCATTCTAATATAAGCTTACCTTATTTTTTATATTGTTATAATCTTATATATTTTACTATGTTAGTATTTCACTCTAATAAAATTATTAGTTTTTATCATAATCATAGATTTCTTTCCTTCCATTTTTATAAGTTTATTACTTTCCATAAATGATTATGATTCCAATCGTCCTCCATTTCCTTTTTTTAACCTAACTCATCTGATCATTGGTTATAGTTTCTTCCACTGATTTCAAATATATTCTCATAGAGTCATAATTACCAAAGATATACTATTATCTTAAATATATTGTAATTATATTTTTAAATATACCATTATTTATTTCTCCCAAAAAAATTATTAAATTCATGCATGTACTGTTTTTTATTAACTTTGTTAATTATTATTCAATGGGATACACTTATGAACTCATTAGTATAAAGTCTTAGTAAATTTAATGTCTCCTAAAATAATTTCAAATTATATAAAAATCCACTAATTATATTTATCTAAAATTATATTACTTGTAACCAAATATCGTGTATTATATTTTAATCAATACTATTATTACTTTTTTAAATAGTGTTTCATTATAAAAATTTCTTATTCTAATAATATGCATTGATATAATGTTCTCAAAATACTATTTCACCTAAAATACCATATATATATATATATATATGTTATATGCCTAGAATTTTAATATTCATTTTCAGGCCATCATGTTTCACAATATTTTCAATTATTAATAAAAATTATTTAATTTCATGTACTCTATATTTCCAATATCAATTATCAATGTTATAATAAAAATAAAAACATTTATAAGTTTATCAAATATTATTAATTTTCTACTATTTGATTCTTATGTTTTAATTTCAATGAATCTTAGTGTATTGTCACTTATTTAAATATCAATATTAGGATATATTTTATGAAAACATTTCCTTACACACTCCTTATAAATTTTTTAAAATAAGATAAAGATATCGTTAAATAAATAATAATTTATTATGGAAGATATAATACAATAGGAGATAAAAACATTCAAATTATTTTTATTATTTTATTTTTAAATTACATTTGATTAGAATTTTCTGTTGTAATTTTCAATTATTTGTTTAGATATCAATAAAAGGATATATTCTATGAAAATTATTCTTCATTAACTCCTTATGAAAGATTTAAAAATAGTTATGAAATCTATTCAAATAAAAAATCATATACTATGAATCATAGGCTATTTTAGAAGATAACCACTATAAGTAAAAAAAATTGAACAACTCATATTTTGAAAAACTTAAACTACCTTTTTTCATATATTTCACAACATAATTTTTCAATTGTATTTTTTTCATAAATTCAATAACATGAATTCTTTTATTGTAGTCCCATATAATGATTTTATTTCTTAAGAAGTATAAATGTAATTTAGAGGAAACAAAAGTATATTAAATGAAAAATATAATTTATATAATTTTTTTCCAAACATCATTAATTTATCAATGATAATGTATGAATTTGAAATATAAACACAATAAAAACTCATGGGAAGAGATGTATGGTTCTCTCATTTTCTAACAAACTATCCTTTTTTGTGTGCATCTCAAATATTCGATAATCATTTTAGTCATAAATATCTTTGGTTATGTTCATGTTTCTTCTATAGGTGAAAAAATTGAAAATAATTCTATTTTGGTTCTTTACCAATTTTTTTCTATTTTTTTACAAATTTAATTTTTTAATGAAAAATATTATATTATTTATAAGTAAATGATTTAATATATTTAAATTTAATGTTTTTTATTTCATTATACTACCTCTGGTATCACATAATAATTATATTCATTAATTTTACCTAATCTATTTATTATTACTAGGGACCATGGATTTAGGGGAAATTCTAGGGAAAATAGTTTTATTTGAACCATCCTTAATATGGTACATAGTTATACTTTAAACATGATTTATAAAATCATCTCTTTAAATTTTCTATTTTATTGGATAAAAAAATGTAATTTCCAAATAATTATTTTTTTTTCAACACTACTATTATTACATGATATATTAATGAAAAATATTTGTTCTAATGAAATTATATTAATTTTTTTATACATGAAAGGAAGAAAACATCTTTCTATACATGTTTTTTTGGATAAATAATTATTCTCCAATATTATATCTAAGAAAATTAACATGTACATAAACATAAAAAATAAAAAAAATAAATTAATAGCTTTCTTTAGTATATCCCACATTCATGAATTAATACATGATTTTTCCACTATTTCTTTTGGATCATGTTTGCAGATCAAAAAATAATTTGGATAGTAGAGGAACAAGAAATTAATGTTATTTACTTTCACATGAAATTTAAATTTCCCTAAAAATAGAATATAAATTCTTGTGTTATAATATATTATTCAATTTTCATTTTATAAAAAAATCATATATCCTTTGATATTATCTTTTCATTATAGTATGATTCATCTAATCATAAATAAAAATAAGACAATAATTTATCTAAGTTATCATATTATAATATTCTCACACTATAATCATCCATTTCTTTGTAAATATAGGATTTAAATTATAGAAAATCATATTATTATATTCAATTCCCATAATATAATAGGTACACTTTTGTAGCATCATGGGTCTGGATCCTTGATCAGTAACCAACCCCAATATCCACCTAGCATCATGCATAACTCCTTTTAATATAGAGTTTTCCATCAAGGAATGAGGGTCTATGATGGTATGGTGGGGATACTATACAATCATAATTAGATTGGAAAACAATGGTATAATAATTTAATTGATCAACAGTAACAACATATGATGATAAGGCAGCAGAATATAATAAATATCTAGGTAAATAAATAACTAATGGAAGATATATTATAAACAATAAATAAATCCATATACATGATATCAAATAAAAAATTATTTCATGTTTTTATCCAATACTAGAATTGGAATACATGGAATGTATCATCATGCATGTACCACATGCTATACTAAAATATAAATACCAAAAATAGATCAGTAGTCATATACAACATGTTATGAAAAAATATAAAAATAACAAAAGATATATCCAAATAGTATCATGAGAAATGGCTTAGACTAATTATCATATTCTCTATGTTAGTATATAAAATTAAGTGTCTATATCAGATCTATTTCTGTTGTCCCCACCTGTACCTATGAACTCTACTGGGGTACCAATCAACATCCAAAATAGGGTGTGATATATAATCATTAGGATACCATCAATGGTGTTTATAAAAAATCCAATAAGTATATATAAGTTTTAGTATTATGATGTTATAATAGTGAAAATATATAAATAATAAAGTAATGTCACCCAAAATATAAGTATTTGTTGTGACAAGAGGTCTATAAATGGTGAAAATGGTATATATGAGAAAACAATCAGTTGTAGCATACACCAGGCATATCAAGTTTCTAACCCATGAGGTACAAGATGCAAGGACAATGACTAAATAATCCTCTTGGAGTCCACATAACTATTCTATAGAAAACTATTAATAATGGAGACCTACATGGGAAATAACCAAATTCCATTAATCAAGGCGTCCTCTTCGATTCCATAAAGCATATCCATACAAAAAAAGGTTTAGACATAGCTGGAGCATATGTAATAAATCCAAAGAATGACAATAATGTTTGATCCAAAGTAATTATATAAGGAATCCAATGTAAATCAATATTCGGTATATCGGTTCCATATAAAATTACTCATCATAGAAAATTTTATATAAGGGATTTGGGGTCTATTTTGGTGACCATTCCCTTCAAAAATCAATTCATCACAATCATTTTATTAATCAATTCAATATCAAGTGATGTAAAGAGGTGATTTTTTAGTTTTCATGCAACCTTACCAACCATTTACATTCATATTTATAAGATAATATAGTATCCATGTAATTAAAAATATCCATTTATTCAATTTCACCTATAAATCATTATATATAGAGAGGTATTCAACCTTTAACATCCCAAATCAATGCATATATTGCTTCAGCTCATGGGTGAAAGGCTCAAAAATCCCAAAGAGGTTTTATAGTCATAATCATTTAATGCACCCACCTCATGTGGAGGTTTGGGATGCTTTTGGTGACCACTAGCCATGTAAAAAGTGAAAATAGAACATGAAAACATTTTTTAGAACCTTTAGTTTAATGTATTACCAATTTTAGAAGCAATGCATAGAGGGTCTAGTGTGTGGAAATATAGACTGAGCTATAAACATAATTAATTAAAAGGAAAATGTATAGACCGGTTACCTTAGATGTGTATTAGAATAATTGCCCTTTATCATCCTCCATCTTGGGATCAACAAGAATAATTCAGATAAATAGGCTAATACCCTATAAATAGGGCATATTAGATCACAGGATGGTATACTTCCATATTGAAAGATAATCGAAGAAAATAAGGAATATGATTGAATATACTACAAAAACAGATCCAACGTGATCAATATGTCTTGAATCTATACTCAAATAAAGGAGTTATCAAAATTAATAAAAAGAGAATATGAGGCCGTCAATGTGAGGTAAGAGTTGAAGTTTATGGGATAAATAAGTTATTAAGAGGGAAAGAAATAACAAAAAGGGAGAACGTGAAAATAGGACTTTCACTTATTATTTATTGTGTTCATGTTTTGGCCTCACGGTTGGATAAATTGTGTGATATCCCTGAATTAACGTTTTCCGAGGTGTCACCCACTTCCCACAACATCGCATATAGTTAGAAAAATTATACACGGGTCATGAAACCCCTATAAAATTTTCTACTATATGCCCAAAAAGATTTGTGGATCCCATTAATGGTTTCAAAAATCATTTTTCAACTATACAAAGTTGTATACTTTGAGGTTCATGGTAAGAATTAACCCTGTGAAAACAATGTGCCTCACCTATTTCCTCTAAAAAAATAGCGGCCTGAGATCTGAAAAAGTCTCAGGTGATCCTAAAACATTATAATAACGTTTATACCCTGCTAATTAATTTTAAAAAATACATTTAAACTAAAAATAAAATGATACAAACATCTCTGAAAATCATGGAAATTACAAATTCCCCTCCATAAAACAAATCATTCCTATGTTTTCCTTATGAGGGTGATAGAACATCATATGATAATAATTATATACTATTTGAACATATTTCAGCCTATAACACTCAGTTCCATCCTATACACAATTGTGATTACTTTTCACTCATACTAGAGGAACTACCCTTCCTTGGAATTATTTCACGATTCAATCAACTATAAAAACTAGATACACCTCAAAAGAAGCATCTCCATCCAACTAAATGTCATCAAGGAGAGAAAATGAGTCAAACATAAATGATAACAAATAATCCATGAAACATATAAGAATTCATGTATTGATCGATACATCTATGATAACTATAACTGATAGTCTACCACACTGAATCTCTCTATGATTACAAAGGGTCTAACAAACATAGGTTTTACAATCCCATATTTCTGAATCTGTTGATGCCCCAATCTTGATCAAATATGAAAGGGGATCAAATCACCCAACTAAAACTCTAATGGTTAATGGTGATGATTGAAATAAGACTTCAACTTATACTATGTTATATTCATTTTCTTCTTGATAAGATTTAGCAGCTCTAAAGTCTCCTATATGAGATGAGGTCCCAGTAATGTTGCCTCTCCTTCCTCTAACTATAAGTGGGGTGAACGAAATATCCTACCATATTTTAAATCATAAGGATTCATATTTTTAGTTTCTTGGAAGATATTATTGTAAAGGAATTTAGGAATAGTTATATCTTTCTCCCAATAACTTCAATAATTAAGAACACATGATCTGAGTATGTCCTATAACACCCGTATCATATGCTCCAACTGTGCATCAATCAATTAGTGATAGGTTGCACTCAAAATTACATATAAATATAGTTCGTTTTGTAACCCCTACAAGAACTCGGATGTAAAATGAGATTCTCTATCTAATATGATTGTATGTGTATCTCGATGAAGTTTTATGATCAACCGAATATATATCCTCTCTAGATAATTCACTAAAAATGTATATCTGATAAGTAATAAGTGACATTGTTTTTTCAACATGTCTATGATCCCCCATATATTTTCAGAAAATTGGGGTGAACTAGGTAAAACTATAACGAAATCCAGTGTGACATTATCCATATTTCCCTCTAGAAAGGATAGTGAATATAAAATACATATTGGTCATTGGTGTTATGCCTTCACTAGTTAATAGGTGGAACACCATGTAACAGATCTAGCTATATCCTTCTTCATCCACGGCTACAAGTATTGATGGAATAAGTCACAATAAATCATTATAATAACATGATTTACTACACAATAAGATGCATGAAACACTCACATCAATTCCTCTTTGGTTTCTATAGGCACCCAGATATGTCTATGAATTTTCAAGACCTCTTCCATGTCAACAACCTAACCAGGTGGTGGGTCCTCACAAGAAGCAATCTCCATCAGGACCATACCCTCATGATATGACAACATCTTCATCCTCACTCTATATATATGTGAATATTTCACTCATATTGAATAAATTATTGGCTTCCCATATTAGTCTTGAACCTCTATTTTTATATCAGAAAACAAATCCATTAACTTCCACTCATTAATGGCCTCAAGATCTTTATATGTGTGAGTCTTCCATAGTAGAGCATCATCCACTAAATTTTCTTTTCCTAGGAATATAATCACTTTATAAAATCAAATGTAAGAATTCCACACATCATTGTCATTTTAGCTTCTATACTCACTTGGTAAATATGTACTAGAGCGTTTTTTTGGTATGTGCACACTACAAAGAACAATCCATATAATAAATTTCAAAAACAATGAAAGGCATGTACATCCACCTAAATCTCGAGGTCATGTTTTATGTAATTCCAATCATGAGGTATCAACTAATGAGATATGTAAACCCTGAATTAATATCCCCACATCAGAATGTATCCCATCAGTATATCTAATTAATCACAATAAAAAATATATTCCATACTAGAAATATATAAAATCGGGATCAACACTGAAGTCAATATCCATTTCAGTTCTTATAAGGGTTTATTAAATGCCTCATAAAATATAAATATAACACCCGTCTTGGTAAACCATATCAAAGTTGTTTCAAGGTGTAAGAAATTATAAATGAACACCAATAATATCCAGCTTGCCTTTAGAAATTCAATATGTAAAAGATTTTCATGGGGTGATCCTATGAAATAATGAATCTCACCTTCTTTTGGTCAACCGACACTTCTCTATATAAGAAAATGTTACTTGGTATGTTAACCTTGTCAATCCAAAAGTGGAATTGTTTGAGATTAGCATACATATAGGGCTCTCTTATTGAACTCAAAATGATATCAAGATATTTTTTTGTTCGTGTTGGTAATGTGAGTACACCATGATATCATTATTGAAGAATAATATAAATGAATCCAAATAAGGGTGGAAAATATATTCATCATATCTATGAAAACCACCAAAATGTTTTTGAGAATGAACAATATAACAAAGTACTCGTCCAATCCATATCTATTATGGAATGTTCTATGTGTTATTTATGAATATATAACAAACACATGTTGATTTCCTTGACTCAATTAAATAATGTAGAAGTATCTCCCTCCTCATATTTGTTCAAAGAGGTTTTCAATATAAGTTAGTGGATTTAGATTCTTAACCATATGTTAATTCAACTTTAGGTAATCAATAAAAATACCAATTTTTCCCAACAACCTTGTTGGTAATAAGTATGGGACAACCCAACAAGAATTAATGGTTTGCATAAAACCCTTAACTTCTAGGTCCACTACCTATCTCTTAATCTTCTAAAACCCGGAATTATCCTTCCTATATGGTGGAATGGAAAATGGTGCTAACCAGAAAACTATTTCAATAGTAAACTCTACCTCTCCCTAAGGTGGAATCCCAAAAAATTAATTTTGAAACAAATCCATTTAATGATAAACTACCGAAGGTATGTACTTATATTTTGTTCTTTGGTCATCTAGAAATAGTCTAGAAATCTAAGTTATCACTACACCTATCCCATGATGCATTGGTCCATCTTTACTCTCTTATTCATCTCTTTCACACATGTGAATATAATTTCCACCATCTTGTGATATAAAGGATACTCATATGTGATAACAGTAAATTTGGGAATGATATTGTATGAGGTAATCCATCCCTAGAATTACATTAATATACATTATATCCATAACAAAAAGGATTCATACGAGATAATAGATACCTATCTCAAGGGTGGATTCATTTCATTTACATGAACTCTATAATCAAATTCCATGTACAATATCAAGAGTCAACAGTCTATAGATATACTCGATCATAATAAAAATACTTTCCCAAATTTCTTATCATATTATATAATGTGTAGTGAATTTATCAAATAATACCAATGCTATATTATAAGGCCTAGTTCTTTTCTCTATGGGAATTGACAAAACTACATAAATATGGACTAATCTATGACACTAAAATACAACCTTACATCTCTATGCAGTTTCACTTTATAGGTGCTATAAATTAAACGTTTGGAACCCTCAGTTTCGTCCACCTCCTCGGCTAGAACATCCTATGGTTCTCCATGTTCCTTCTAGATGAGAGGATACTGATTATTCTCTTGATGTAACAGATGGCACAAATCTACTTCCACTCATTACAGGTTTAAAGGTCCAAAAAACCTTAGAATATTCCCCATTATACAGTAGGTACTAAAAACAATTGGTTCTCTATAATACTAGTTCATCATTGGACCCTACATAATAAACTAATGACATATAACATGGCAATCAGAGCATGCGATATTGATGTTGTTATATACCGTGGAATGCTAAAAATGATTATTTCTACTACTAGATGAACTATTTTCCTAATGAGGTACTAATATAACTATTATTCCATATTCACCCTCTATACGGTCATTCTCGACAATTAATGTTTGGTTCACTATCTTAGTAATTGTAGTCAAACAAAACACATTCACATGAGACCAAATGGCGTAGCCAAGACGATCATAAAATTTTGAAACTATGAAAATATCTTCAATAAGGATTGAAGGAATTAATTTTAAATCTCTATGAAATGATCCAAAAAATCCATAACATATATAATTCTTTGTTCCACGTGTATAAAATCATTGGATGTGTCCGCTATCAAATTCTCATGAATGACTTGATAATAAAAGTACATATAGAAACCCTCCAAACAATAACTCAATACTAATCATCCTAGGTCCAAACAACCAACAGTCACATAGATAGTCCTCTAAGGATATATTATACAAGATTTTACCTCCCCTCGAGGGGTTTCTCAAGATGATCAATGATTGTTAACATGCCCTATATCCATGACTCAAAACCATGAGGACCACCATTACTAGAAAATATTTGTGGATATTACTGCTGAATTTCTAGTTTCAACACTACCATTGTAGGTTCAGGAGTCAGATCTCCTTACACGGTATGCATGAGTCATAGGAAACCCTAATAAAGTGAGCATGAGTGCCCAAATAAATAATCAAAGTTTGTTTCGTAACTAGAAATACAGGAGGTAATACTTGTGGATCAGGGATCGCCACCTTCGAAGCATGGCCATAACCCCCTACTAGTTCACTACATGAGTTCTTAGTGGAGGAATTGATCCAAAATTCCAACCATACACCTCAATACAATATTAGACACTAAAAGTATCAAAGATAAATGAATAGGATAGGTAAAATCATTCCTATTAAAAATCCAACACCTCAATTCATACAATTAAGTCTTGGAATCTGTGATATGTCGAACTATAAAAACACAATAGAAACTCCCAACATCTCACTAATAAGGTCAGGTCAAAGTCATGTTCTATGTTTCACATCAGGAGTTCCAGTATATGTATTATTAATTAAAATTTATGGAGGAAGAAACCATTTATGTTTCAATTAGAATCATCATTTAAAATAAAATTGTATTCTTCAAGAACATTAATTTATATGTTTAAATATATATGGATCATAGTCTAGTTACATGAGTTACCATTCCAAAATTATAGAGTTGTGTGCTTAATAATATTTAATCAAAAAATCATGTTACTATAGAATGTATTTTATGAAGGTTCAATTATATAGATCATCATTCCAAATTTATAGGGGAACAAACACTCATGAAATTAAAATTGGAAATAATTTAATTACAACTACTATAATTTCACCCCATTGAAACAATGGTCCTTATATAAACATGATATAATTGGTTAATTAAGCTGTCGAAAAAAATATATACAGTTAAAATCCATTTAGGTTAATGAAGACACATTAATTAACCATTTCTTTAATCTTAATTACAATAAATGTTTTCACAATCCCAAATACAAAAATCAAGGTACACTGACACACTACATTCAATTTATGTAGTAAAATAGATATGGAATGGAATATTAATGGAATGTGACTCCCAAGGTGCATACTATTATGTGTTAAATGCTATGTATTTTTGTAAAGAACCAACATTTCTCTGATTGTTTTAAATATATGGGAATTTTACGAGTCTGTGAAAATTGACGGCGCATGATTTTGAGTCTCGGTGTTCCTGGAATGAATTTCTGAACTTTTTTTCAAGTACGTTCAGTAAACGTGCCAGCGCGTTTTTGTAACTTTTGAACCAGTGCTCGGAATTGAAATCTAAGGGCACCGTAGAACTTGCAGCGCTGGTAGTCGCTTAAGGAGACCTTCACCCCGACCATAGTAGGATGAGGGTGGAAGTTAGTTTTTCACTTATTTGTGAAAGAATAAAATAAAAAAAAATTGTGTAACATTTTATTTTCATTTGAAACTCCCATGTGGGTGTGAAGAGGTGGGGACCACCAGAACTAAACCTCCCATGTGGGGTTATGGAGGCAGGGACCACCGAACCTAAAACCCCAAATTTGAATTTATGGGTGGGGACCACCCTAACCCTCATAATGATAGAATCCTCTTGAACTCACTATTTAATTAGGGAGGTGACCCTTAGGTTTCCCCAAAATTTATTATTCCAACCTCACTGAAATTATGATGCCAATTTAATTTTTGCCAAAAATTAAACTGGGGAAACATATCCTATTGGCTACCATTTCTTTTTGGTGTAATTGGGGAAGTGTTGTCAAAGGGAAATTGGGAGATAAACTTGGAATAATTCTTCTTCTCTAATAAAGAAAACTCCTCCAATGAAGAATGCCGATGCACGATTTTGACTTCCTCCTCGGGCAATCCTCCAATGTGGGACATCTTCAATCAACGACCATCATCCCTCCTCATCGATACCATCAAAAGAACGAGGTAGGGGTGTGTTTTAAATTGTTAAATCTTAATTTTCCTCTCACATTGAATTATTCCCCTTAAGCCGCTTTCTACCTCCCTAACATGGAGGGTACGGCCAAGAAAACATGGCACGACCCCTCTGCAATCCTTATGTTTTTTTGTGTGTTATTCGAAATGGTGACAGCGAATGGTGCTGTCGTTTGGAACCAGTGGAACATGAGAACCGTGGCCGGAACCCCAGCTGGCTGTGACAAAGGCGACAATCGGAAGGTGGCGGGTCAAGGATTCCGCCGGCAGTGGAACGACGTGCGATCGCGCCTCACGGCCCACCCCGGCCGACCACTGCACTCCGGCCTCCGCCGCCCCACAGCCTCTCCGCCTTGCGGCCCTCTTAGGCCCACAGCCTTGCTGCCTGCAGCCCTCCGTAGACCTCGTGGCCTCACCACCCTACGACCCTCTGTGGTCCTGCAGCCTCCATGGCCCCTACGGCCTTCGCCACCCAGTGGCCCTCTACGGCCTCGCCACCTTGTGGCCACCTGATCCCTTCGCCGCCCAGCAGCCCTCTGCAGCCCCCACGTCCTCGCCACCCTACTGCCTTCACTGCCCCACGAACTCGCCACACCATGGCCCTCAACAGCCCCACCGGCCTTCCCGCCTGTCTACCCTCTGTGGCCCTAGCGGCCTCTGCCGCCCAGCAGCCCTCAGCGGCCCACGCGGCCTCCATGCCACTCTCATGGCCTAGCACCGCTATTCATCCCCCGCGCCACCTAACACTGGCCAAGATAGGCCAGACTCAGTTTACAGGCCAGACCCTGTGGGCCGGGTAAACCCATACACAGTCGGGTCAACCCAGGCCAGGTCGGGCCCGGTCGGTCCCACCGGGTCGGACCCGACCCGGACCAGCTACGATATTTTCCATCATTCGTCCATATCATTGGCACCAAACATCCATTTGACAAACCAACAATGGAATTATAAACCTTGGTGGAAGACTATCCCTTTGGTATACCCCAATTGTGATTTGTATAAATTTGGGATATGGTCGGGCTAGATTGAGCACGAATCCAACCAGGCCTTCAGGACTAAAAGGATAATAACATACAGACCGGGTGTCCGATTCACACACCGTCTATTGTGTTGAGACCCCTAAGACGTTGAAATCTTTTTGGGATACTTCTTCGTGGGACTTTGTGATAGTAGGAGTATCGACCAGTGCTTCAGGAGCGGACCCTCCCGAAGATGATCATGCTTAGTGTGGGAAACCAATAGCTAGCCATGACATGAAGAATGAGTAGTGATCCACTATGGGTCACCACCGAGAAATCCTGTGTGGGTAACCACCGAGCGATCCTGTGTGGGTTTTCACTGATTGATCCTATGTTGGTCATCACCGAGAAATCCAGTGTGAGTCAGGTCTTAGGGATCCTGTGTGGGTCATCACCAAGCTATCCTATGTGGGTCAGCACCGAGCGATCCTATGTCGGTCCGCACCGAGCGATCCGGTGTAGGTCAGAAAATATAGATCCTATGTTGGATTGACGACTTACTGGAGATGTACAAGGATCTCATGTCGTTATGACGATGTACTGAAGAGGTACTAGGATCCGGTGTGGGTCTAACAATTAACTACGATCCTTCGTGGGTTTTATGATGATTAGGGATCCTTCGCAATTCTTCCTCTTAACAGAGTAGGAAGATTCAGTAGTTACATCTAATAATTTCACCTAATGTACCTAAGAAATAACTAGTGTGAGCTGAGTCTGTACCTTTTGGTACTATCTTTCATGGTAATACATTGGGGGTATTCTTCTGTGTGGCATACCTGTGTGGTACTTACCTTCATGGTATTCCATCTTTTGTGGAACTGTTGAGCTTTGGGCTTTGAGTTGGACTTTGTGTTTTCCATATGATTGAGATGGGTATACATGATAACTTAAGTATATGTATGGGAATATACATAAGTATGGTTGTTATTTGATTTCATGCCTTGTGGTTTATCCATGGTGGACTTTGTGAGACCTTGAGGGTCTCATGGTCCCAACTGAGTATCGTTATACTCACCCCTGCACGGGATATGCCCGCACCATGTTGTGTTTGGTGCAGACGACAGACATTTCTGATCGAGACTGAGGGTACTAGGGCTAGACGGGGCCCAGAGGTGGTCCATACAGCATGAAAATATGCATAGGAGAGGGGCGGATGTGGAGTGCTGATGAGGCGATCTGTACCTACCCTTTAGGTAGGAACCACGGAGGACGACCCAGTAGTAGTAGTAGTAGTAGTTAATTTTTTATTCAAAAAGAAATAATGAAAGGAAACAAGACCCCTCAAGGTGGTCGGAAATGGTGCAGACCGTGTGAATCCCCCAACACAAATGAGGCGCATTCTGAAGGGAGAGAGAGGGGAGAGTAATAGAGAATGAGAGGCTCGTCTTGTCTACGCAAGAGGGCAAGGGAATCCACTGCGAAATTAGCCTCCCTCCAATGGTTAGACAAGCGATCCCCAAGTGAGGTTTCCATTCTGAACTTTCTGATAATGTATGTGAGTTCCCATGGAACCCCACACCACCCTTTCATTATCTTCATGAGAATATCTGAGTCTGTTTCTATTTCGGACATGACCAGCTACTGCCTTCTCCACACCAATGGGCCCGAAACGAAAGCATGAACTTACACACATAGGGAATTTACAGGCCCATAAAATGCACTGAAGGAGATGAGAACCGATCCAGAGGAATCCCGTAGCACACCTCCGCCCCTCATTATCCCTCCCATGCATGAACCATCAATATTAGTCTTGGGTCCGTCAACCGGTGGATGCCATTTAACCCACTGACCAATCCCCTTTTTCCGAAAACAGGGGCGATTAAGGATGTTGTTAATCGCAGCAGACGTCACTCCACCTCTTATCTGAGAGGAAATATCAAAGATGAGGGACTTGAGGCTAACCTGGAGGAACAGTAATGTACAAATCTCACCTCTCTGAACCTGATTGCGTGCCTCACAAAGAACCCAAAATAGAGCCACAAGGATGATCATTCTAATCAGCCGCTCCTAATCAGAAGACCCTGCACTAGAAAACCAGCACTCCACATAATCCTGTACCGAGTACTCTCCAACGCCTCTGCATGGATTATATGTGAACAAGGGCTAAATATGAAGTTCCCATTAGCTTTGAAAAAACAGATGTTTTTCCGTTTCACAGGTGTGATTGGTGCAACAGAAGCACCTCGAGTCCAAAGAAACACCCCGGAGTTGAACACTGTCCTCCGTAGGTAACACTCTGTTTCTGATCCTCTAATGTAAGAAATTCATTCTGATGGGAATATCTTTGCACCAGAGTGCTGGATCCCAAGCATTGATGATGCTCCCTGCCTGTATGATACTCCTGAAACCTTGTGCGGAAAACCTCCCTGAGGTAGAGGCCGAGAAGCAATTTTTTCCGGGTTCATCACTCATGACAATATTCTCGAACACGTACATCTGATTAGCGTTCAAATAGGTACTTATCAAGTCGAAATCCTCACATGCATTACTGAAGGTAATATCTGGAGAAGGACAGTAGGGGTAACGCAAGGGCTCCCCCGACCAGTTAGTATCCCAAAAGTTGATATTTCCAACGCCGATGATCCACCTCACATGCCCTGAAAATGTGTCAATGAGGGAAAACATATATCTTGACAGCCTCGTGTAACTGTATAGACCCCTTGATTCAAGCCCCGGGTAACGTGCTTTGAAGAATTTTGCCCACAACGAATCCCCGATGATAATATCCCAAGCGAGTTGTGCCTGCAGACATTGGAGTGTACCCTGTATATCACGTAAGCCAACACCTCCTACCTCCACTGATCTGGATAGACGCCTCCAAGAGGCCCAGTGAAACCTTCCCTCCGCCTTGGCGTCCCACAAGAAGGAGTTGAGGATGATTTCCATCCGCTCCACCGTACCCTTAGGAGGGTGGATCACTGAAAACACGTGCATGGGAATGGACGTGAGCACACTGTTAATCAGTGTAATCCGTCTGCCAAAGGAGAGAGGCTTATTTTTCCAATTGTAGATTCTTCCCAGTATACGATCAAGGATCGTAGTGAAATGAATCTTCTTAACGTGGCCACAGGAGATTGGAACCCCAATATAGAATATGGGGAATGGCCGTCTACAGCAACCCAGAGTTTTCTGGAACGCCTTTAATCTTGAAGTTGGGCATTTATCGGAGGTGAAGAAATGACTTTTAGCAGGATGGATGCACTGCCCGCTCCATCTTATGTAAGCATATAAGGAGTCCATGAGAATCTTCAACGATCTCTTCCTACCATTGATAAACACCAGGATATCATCTGCAAACATAAGATGAGAAATGGCAACACTATTCCTCCCCCGGAAGGGAATCATGAGACCTGTGTCCATCCCATGCTTCAATTTTCTTGAGAGTGCATCCTGGACGGTAAAAAAAATAAGCGGGGACAAGGGATACCCTTGATGAACACCGCATACCGTCTTGAAGAATCCGAAGGTCTTTCCCATCAAAGCAATGGAAAGCCACGGGGAAGAGTAACATCTAAAGAAAATATCACAAGAAACCTCACTGAACCCAAAGTTCCGCATGACCCGTATGATGAAGCTCCACTCCAGTGTGTCATATGCCTTGTTCATATCAACTTGGAAGATGACATTATGACCAACCGATTTCCTGTTGATATCCTGAACCAATTCATTAGCAATGCCCACCGCACCCTGAATGTTCCTGCCCTTGATGAAGCCATACTGCTCCATTGAGACTAGACGCAGGAGAATCTTATCCATCCTACTAAAAATAACAGAGGAAAGAATTTTATAGGCAACGTTGTGAAGAAAAATAGGCCTGTATTGGCTAATGAGAGGTGGGTCCCTGATTTTTGGAATAAGAACCAGTCTGGATGCGGAGATTCCCCTAATGAGCTGACCACCCTTGAAAAATTCCTAGATCGACTCCACAACAAGCTGACCAACAATATTCCAGGCGAAGCTGAAGAAACTAGCCGGGAAACCATCAGGACCAGGTGCGTTGTCCTGGGGGATTTTTCTGACAGCCATCCGGATCTCCTCAGCCGAAGGAATGGAGGATAGAGTAGAATTGTCCTCCTGTGTAACCCTTGGGGGAATAAGGCTGAAAAATTACTCCGAAGCATGAAAACCCCTCATGAAGGAAGAAGTAGGCTCCCCTGCCAAGATCTTCTCAAAGTAATCCAGAGAAATCATCCCCGTAGTGTTCACATCAAAAGTGTAGTCCCCGTTTTCCATTCTCAGGTTAATCTTTGAACTTCTCATCTCTTTAATGCAAGCATGCAAGAAAGCACTTTTTCGATCCCCTTCCTTAAGACATCGGATCCGAGACCTTTGTTTGAAATCCCTCTCCAAATAAATAAGCCTCTCTCCCAAGAGATTATTTTTATCACACAGAACAATGAACATATTCTCATCCCAACCGTTTTGAGAGAATCTTCCAATCTGTCGACTTCAATCCTGAGATTATCAATACCTTGTGAAACATCGGGTCTCGAGCTCACCCAACCTTTGAAGTCCAATCTAAGACATCTAAGGTGGTTCACCAGGCCACCCCACAATCTAGTATCATCAGCATTAGCCCAAGACGCCCTGATAATATCTAAAAAAGCATCATCTCCATTCCATGCAGATGAGTAGAAGAAGAAATCCCTCGCAACCTCCTCCCTCTTTATGTTGAGTAAAATTGGACTGTGATCAGAGAGGACCCGCTGAAGATGAGAAACTGACGTCTTAAGAAGTAAGTCCAACCCCTGAAGGTTGGATAAACAACGATCTAGCCGACACCAAATACGCTCTGTTCCCTTACGGTGATTGCACCAGGTTAACTTATGACCAGAGAAACCCAAGTCCAAGAGACCTGCGCTCTTCATGAAGTCATTGAATTCCATTATGCCACTAAAGTTAAAACCAATGACCCCCTTTTTCTTAGATATGTCAGCAATGACATTGAAGTCACCGCCAACGAACCAGGGGAGAGAGCCCGTCTGTAGGTTTCCCAGGAGATTCCAAATTTCCCTCCTCTTGGAATCCTCAGTGGCCGCATAGACAAAGGAAAACATCAAAACATGATTTGAAGAGGTGATCATGGTGTTGATGCATTGAGAAGAGAAACTCAAGATGTCAACAGAAACAATACTTTTCCTGCCAATCCAAATATGTGGGTTCTCAGCACCACCCTGGAAGAAGTTGGTGAAGCCCATTTTCCTGAAAAGAGAAAGTCTTTTGCTGGAAACCTGCTTGGGTTCTAAAATAGAAACAACTTGAAAAAGATAAGACCTCTCCTCAGAATCCAGCAAGTCATGCTTTGCTGGAGCCCCCAAGCCCTGAGCATTCCAGATAAGAACAGGGATCATTGCGACAGGCCCTTCCGGGAACAAGCAGGTGAGGACAAGGAAAAGGGGGCCGGCTCAAAATGCCCATAGACTTTGGATCTAGAACGGGTGACAGGGCCAGAAACAACTGCTCCGAGGGACGCCAGTTTGGGAGTAAGGACCACCTTCTTGAAATAGAAGACCTCCTCGTCCACCAGAGCATTCCCTTTAACATTAGTATCACCAATAGAGAACAAGAACACCTCCCTCTGAATAGAGGGGGAGAGAAGACAACGTTGAGGAGAGAGTCGCGGGAGCACCAGCTCTTTCTCCATCCCAGGAGGGGGGCGATCCATCTTGGCCAACCCCTCCACATCCAGAATGAGACTACTCGCAAGAGTCTTCCAGATGATCTCAGGAGAAATAAGGGAGGAGACACGGAAAGACGAGGGCGGATAAGCGAGAAGTCGGGGCGGGCTCCCCAGAAGATCCAGAACAATTCCATGCTCAAACCCTGCCCATCAATCCTATCGAGGAGGGTTCTCGGCCCCAGGACAGGGTGACCAGGAAATCAGATCAAGAGGCTCCAAGTGAGCCGACAACCGGTCTGACACCGGAGACCACACCCACATGAAAACCTCTTATGGCACACCGTCACACAAGGGAGAATTCAAATTTCAAAACGAAGCGGGCCGATCCGGGGACCCCTTGGGTCTACAGACGGGCGAACCCTGACCCGGTCCCGTCGGAGGCGCTTGCTGGGACAAGCTCGCACCACCCTTCAACCTCCTACAGTCCGCAACCCAGTGCCCATGTAGTACGCAATGCATACAAAACTTCAAAGAGTGATGAAACATGAACCTTTGCCTCCAAGAGAAACCGTCACTGGCCTGTAAGATAACCGAGTAGGGCGGGCACTTAGCTAGGTCGAGTTCCACACAGATGCAGGGGGAGCCCGTGGACATGAGGGACAAAGTTGAAACGTCCATGCAGAGAAAGGATCCCAAAGAGTTTCCCAGAGACTGAAGAATGGAAGGATTCTAGAAAGGCAGTGGGAAGCCTGGGAAGGAAACCCAAACCGCATCCGAGGAGGACTCTCGGCCAAAATGACAATCCCAGGACCGACGAGAAAGGGAGAAACGCCAGGCGCCATACTTTACACTATCCCTGGACCAAGCCATCACAATGTCAGGTCTGGAACCAAAGTTAATGCTGAAGGCCGCTCTAGAAATCTCAGAGACCACCGGAGGGCACGAGAGACCCCAAGAGTTCACCACAACCCGAAAAAACTTCAGAGAGGGTTTTCTGCGACCAAAGCGAGCCACTAAAGAGAGGTCAAGGAGGGAGGCCGCTTCCTGACATTCCTGAGCAGAAAGATCCACCACCGGGCAACCCTCCACCCTGACATCTGATTTCTAACTCAGTGCACGAAAACAATGATTGAGTGATGGTTTTCATAAGTTTTATTTGTGTTCTCTTTGAGTCTGCTCCCCAAGTATAACTTATTGACCGTGACACACCTGTTTCTTTTTAGGATTCCTCCACGCAGACAGACAGCTTGGGTTTCAGATATAGTACGCACTAATAGCCCACCGAGCGATGAGGCCTCGGTACCAGGCCCTCTTCTAGAGGAGGCACCAGCGGTACCATTACCCTTTGCACCCCTGATTCCACCAACCCCCGCAGCAGAGGGTGCATGCCTCTTGAGTGTATTTTTTGAGTTTTAGTGCCAGATGCCACCTAGGTTCGGGGAGATATACACCCACAGACGGCTTAGGATTGGATGCAGGTCGTGGTGAGAGTCTTCCAACTAGTAGGGACACCAGCCGATCTCATGGTGATCCTTGTCGCCAGTCTTCTATAGGTAGAAGCAGGTAGATGGTGGAGCATGATGATCCAGGCTCATGAAGAGGTGATGCTTCTTTGTGAAGACTTCGAGAGACTTGTCCTAGCAGAGATTGTACCAGATAATCTTCGCATCGTGAGCATACATGAGTTTATTCATCTAGAGCAGGGCAGCATGACTGTGGCTTAATACTCATCAAGGTTCACAGTCATGTCACGCTACTCCACTGATGTGGTTCAGGACCAATTCTTTAGGGCTTGGTCCTTTGAGAAGGTACTCAAGAGAGAGATCAGGACATCGATGAATTCTCTTAGCATCCTGATGTATGCAGGGGTGTTAGAGTGAGCCCTCATAGAGGAGAGTTTCCTTGCTGAGTAGTCACCAGCAGTGAGACCCACCACCGGATGTCAAGTAGAGGAGTCTTCTATAGCTGGCAGAAGGCAGATGTCATAAAGGTCCAAAAGGACTGGACCTACAGATCATCGACCGTAGGATTCATGGTCGGTTGGGCGGGGCACTCGAGGTTGAACCAGTCATTCCAGGAGCGGGTAGTGTTACACATGTGGAGGGCAGGATCACAAGGCTCGTGACTATCTGACCCGCCATATGGATGATCTGTAGATGGTCGAACGATCTCCCAGGTAGAGAGAGAGGTTCGACCAAGGAGGTTCGCTGGGAGCAGGGGGACGTGGGAGAGGAGATGGTCGTGCAACTGGCGGTAGGTGAAGATTCGAGATGTTACAGCCACTACCACCAGGTGGTCCACCCCAACCACATAGGTAAATAGGAAAGGGGTAATTTATGCTCTATAAAACTAAGGCCTACGGTCACGGTGCTCCGAATATGATACGAGGTATGATCTCCATCTACTCCACCTTAGCTATATTACCTATAAACACATGTTCTAGTCATCAATTTATTGGAACTACCATCATTCGGAGCTCGGAGATTCCGAGGGAGTAATTGGATATATCCTTACAGCTAGAAACTACTACAGGAGAGGATTCGACGATTATGCACTGGTTCCAGCAGTGTGATCCTACTCTAGGAGTCGAGAGCTTCGGTTGGGATCTCCTAGTAGCAATGTCAAGGCTTTACAATGTCATCTTTTGTATCGACTGGTTATCTACATTCCACGGTCATATTGACTGTATTAGGTTTAATGTACGGTGTGTCTGTATGGATGGGACCAGGTTTACCTTCACTAGTGAGAAAGGATCCTTTGCAGCACAGGATGGACTTGCCCTAAGGAGAGTGCAGCCGATCACTCATCAGTGGGCTAGCCTTACCCTCAGAGCAGTTGATGTGGAGAGTTTGAGTTATCATGTAGTCGTGGACCAGTACATAGATGTCTTCTCAAATGATGTTTCGGGTCTACCTACTCCAAGAGAGGTGGACTTTTACATTGACTTGAACCCTAGGACGACGCCGATATCTACACCAGCATATCGAATGTCTCCCATGTAGATTCATGAGCTATGGGTACAATTGGAGGACTTACAGGGGAAAGGGTCCATTCAAACTAGTGTTTCTCCTTTGGAAGCCCCTATTTTGTTCGCCAAGAATGTGTATGGGAGAATGAGACATTTTTTCGACTATCAACGCCTAAATCAGGTGATCATGAAGAAAAATTACCCACTCTCGAGGATTGACGACCTCTTTTATTAGATGAAGGGATCACAGTAGTTCTTGAAGATAAACCTTAGATCAGGCTATCACCTGCTCAGATTACGAGAGGAGGAATGTCATTACGGCCATTCTGAGTTCTTGGTTATGCCATTTGGGGTAACCAATGCTCCAGAGGTGTTCATGGGACTTATTAACAGGATCCTTCAGCCATACCATGAACACTTTGTATTAGTCTTGATCGATGGCACTAACATCTACTTATCTTCTGAGGAGGATCATGCATATCATTTGTAGGTAGTACTAGACACACTCTGAGAGCACTAGATTTATGGTAAACTCTTGATGTGCTAGTTTTGGATCAGAGAGGTTCACATTCTAGGGAACGTCATCTCAGAGGCTGGTGTTGCAGTGGATCCAGAAAATAATGGGGAAGTACATTCTTGGGATCCACCTTGGATTGAGACGGAGATACAAAGTTTCGTGGTTTTGGCGGGATACTACTGAAGATGTGTACCATATTTCTCCAGAGCTGCAGAAGCTTTATCAGATATGAAAAAGAATGGGCAACCCTTCATGTTGTTGGAGAGATACCAACTGAGTTTTCAGGAGCTGAGGCTGAGGCTGACTAGTGCCCCCATCATGAGGCTTCCAGAGGAGGGCTTAGTGTACGTTGTCTACTATGACGCATCAGGGACCCGAATCGAATGTGTCCTAATGCAAGAGCGATTAGTGATCACATATGGTTCTCGATACCTGAGAAAACATGGGCATAACTATGCTATCGATGACCTATAGTTAGCAGTAGTAGTCTACTCCTAGAAGATGTGGTGACATTACTTGATGGGGAAGGATTTTACAGTGTACTCTAATCACAAGAGTCTCATGTATATCTTCTCTTAGAAGAATGTGAACCTGAGACAACGATGTTGGATAGAGTTTCTCCAGGACTATGACTTTGAGATTGTCTATTCTCTTGGTAAGGGGAATGTTGTAACAGATGCACTCAGCCGCAGATCGGGTATACACCTGCTTAGTGAGGCGACGAAGCAGTTGGCCGATTTACATATATCCTATGTGGATCGGGATGGATCGGTTTTTCTTTAGTCTCTTACAGCCACTCCACCAATTCTTCAACGATTCAGGTAGGCATAGCATGGGGACACTGACTACGAGGCTCTACTTTCTTAGATATCCACAGGGCAGGGACCTGATGGATTTTCTCAATTTGGGGATCACGTCATCCTCTTCAGAGGTTGTCCCATAGAACCAGTGTCGCTTCGGGAGGAATTGATGAGGGTGTTCCACACATTCCCTATAGCGGTACATCCATGAGTGGAGAAGATGTAATAGGATCTCTGATGACAACACTGGTGGTTGGGAATGAAGAAACCAGTAGCAGAGTTTGTCTCTCGGTGTCTCACTTGTCAGCAAATGAAGGTGGAGTATCAGGTACCAGTAGGCTTGGTTTAGCCTTTAGAGGTCCCAGAGTGGAAGTGGGATGGGATATCCATGGACTTCATTAAAGGAATTCCATGTACATTCAGAGGTCATGATTCTATCTGGTTGATCATTGACCAATTCACCATGTCGTCCCACTCTCTATCGATCATAGATAAGGGTTTAGTTTAGAGCTTGGGATGCCTCTATGTGAAATAGATTATGAGGCTACATGGAGTACCCTCGACGATTGTCTCCTATCATGATTCAAGTTTTACTTCCCAGCTATGGAAGGGGTTGAAGGAGGATTTCGAGACATATCTTCATTTGAGCACTTCCTTCCATCCTCAGACAGTTGGTCAGACTGAGTGGGCCATTCAGATCCTTGTAAAAATGCTACGTGCTTGCATCCTCGACTTCGGTTTTATCTGGGAGGATCACTTGCGTTTGGTGGAGTTTCCATACAACAACAGCTATCACTCCACCTTTGGGATGACACATTTTGAGGCATTGTACGGGTGACCTTGTAGATCAACTTTGTGCTGGACTGACCCAGGGGGGTCAACACTAGTGGGGCCAGAGATGGTATGAGCAACCACAGAGAAAGTGAAGATCATACAGGAGCGGATGAAGACTTCAGAGAGCGGGCAGAAGACTATTACCGATAGAAGATAGAGACATTTGGAGTTCGAGGATGGCGACCACGTATTTCTATGGGTCTCTCCCCGAAAAGGTATACAAATATTTGGATAAGGTGGCAATTTATCTCTGAGGATCATTGGACCTTTTTAGTTCTTCAACAGAGTCGATGAGGTGGAATAACGCTTAGCTCTTCTCCCTTAGTTACACCAGCTGCACGATGTCTTCCTTGTTTCCCAGCTGAGGAGATATGTACCTGACACATCCCATATCATCGACCATGGTGAGATGGACATCGACGATGGGGAGACATTTTTGGAGGCTCCAGTTGAGAATGGGGATTGCAAACAGCGGGTCCTTCATGGATGGTCGATACCTCTGGTGAATGTTCGCTGGCCGCACAGGAACATCCATGAGAGAAGATGGTAGTGGGAGGCTTAGATTCATGCTTAGTACACAAACTTATTTTCCTAGTTTTTTATGTGGCTTTCGGGGATGCAAAGCTGTGAGTTAGGGACAATGTAAAGTCTTAGAATTTCTATGTCATTTTTTAAAATATAGGGGAATTTTACGAGTCCTCGAAAATTGACGGCGCATGATTCCAAGGTCCGATGTTCCCATAATGAATTTATGAATTTTTTTACGTACGTTCTGTAAATGTACGAGTGGGTTTTTTTATCTTTTGAACTGGTGCTCGGAATTGAAATCTGAGGGAACTGTTGAACTCGCAATGCCGATAGTCACATCTAGAGATCTTCACCCTGACCGTAGTAGGTCTAGCTTTGAATTTAGTTTTTCACTTGTTCATGAAAAAATAAAATAAAATAAAATTTTGTAATATTATATTTTCATTTTAAACACCTATGTGGATGTTAAAAGGTGGGGACCACAAGAACTAAAACTCTAATGTGAGGTTATGGAGTTTTGGACCAATAACCTAAAATCCCCAATTTGAATTTAAGTGTGGGGACCACCCAAACCCTCCTAATGTGAATAGCCTCTTGAACTCCATATTTAATGAGTGAGGTGACCTTTAGGTTTCTCCAAAATGTATTATTTCAACCTTAATGAAATTAGGGTGCCAATTTAATTTGTTCCAACAATTAAATAGGGGAAACATATCATATCGGATACCTTTTCTTTTTGGTGGAATTGGGGGAAGTGTTGGAAAAGGTAAATTGGGAGAGAAACTTGGAGGAATTATTCTTCTCCAATGAAAAACGCTCCTCCAACGAAGAATGCTGACCCTCAACTTTGAATTCTTCCTCGGGGCATCCTCCAATGTGGGGAATCATCAATCGACAATAGTCCTTCCCTCCGAATCAATGTAAACAAATGAATGAGGTACGTGTGTGTTTTAAATTGATCAATTTTAATTTTTTCTCACATTGATTCATTCTCCTTGAGGCTACTTTCTACTGCTCTAACGTGAAGTTTATGGGCCAAACAAACATGCCCGACCCCTCTGTAAACCTTATTGTTCTTTTGTGTGTTCATCAAAATGGTGATAGCTAACAGTGCCATAATTTGGAACTTGTGGAACTTGAGAACCTTCGTTGAAACCACAGCTGGTCGTTTCGAAGGTGACAAACAGAGGGCGGTCGATCAAGCCAGTCGCCGGTGAAGTAACGACGCACGCCACACCGCACGACCAGCCATGACAGACCATCGCACTGCGGCCTCCACCACCCCATGTCCTCACCGCATCGTGGCCCTCTACGGCCCTCACAGCCTCACTGCCTCATGGCCATCGATGGCCCCCACGTCCTCACTACCCACTTTCCCTCCACGGCCCCCATAGCCTTGCCGCCCCATTGCCCTCTGCGGCATCGCGGTCTCCGCGGCCCCTGTGACCTTCGCCGCCCAGCATCCCTCTACAGTCCCCGTGGACTCACCGCCCCCCGACACTCTACGGCCTTCGCCGCCCTACATCCCTCCGCAGCCCCCTTGGCCTCGCCATCCCGTAGTCCTCTTTGGGCCCTGCGGCATGTGTCACCCCATAAACTCTCCGCCCCATGGACCTCTGTGTCCCCCGTGGCCTCGCCGCCCTATAGCCCTCTCTGCCCGCCGCGGCCCTCCGTGGCCCTCGCAGCCTTTGTGCGGTGCTCACTACCTTGCACTTCTCCGTGGACCCTGCACCACCCAGTGTGGGTCGGGCCGGAACAGGGGGGCCGGCCCGACCCAAACCAGGTCAGGCAGGGTCGGACCGGTCCTGGAAAAATTATTATATTTTCACTATATCGACCATAACATTGGCACCAGGCGTCCGTTTGACAAACAATCAACAGTTCAATAAACCATGAAGTGAGACAGCCCCTTTGGTATACCCCACTTGAGATTTGGATAATGTAGGGATATGGTTCGGTTGGATCGAGCACGAATCCAACCGGGCCCTCGGGAATAAAAGTCGAATAACATACAGACCGGGCGCCCGATTAATGCACCGTACATTGCATTGAGACCTATTTGACGTAGCGGTCCCTTGGGATACATCCTCATAGGAATTAATGACAGTTGGAGTATTGAATAGTGCTTGGGGAGTGGACCCTCCCTGAGATAAGCATGATTAGTGTGGGAACCCAGCAGCTGGTTGTGACATGAAGAATGTGTAGCGATCCTGCGTGGGTTAGCACCGAGCGATCCTTTGTGAGTCAATGCCAAGTGATCCTATGTGGGTCTACACCGAGGGATCCTGTGTGGTTCACCACCGATGGATCTAGTGTGGGTCAGCACCTAGTGATACTGTGTGGGTCAGCATCTAGTGATCCTTTTTGGGTCAGCACCTAGAGATCCTATGTTGGTCTGATGAAGTACTAACGATCTACTAAGGATCCTGTGTGGGTCTGATGAAATATTGTCGAGGTTCGAGGATCCAGTGTGGGTCTGATGATGTACTACGATCCTCTGTGGGTCTGATGATGATTATGAATCGATCGTGGGTCTACCTCTTAACAGATTAAGATGATTCATTTGAAAAATATAATCATCTCTACTACTGTACCTATGAAATACCTGGTGTGAGCTGAGTCTGTACCTTGTGGTACTTTAGAATGTGGTAATACCTTGATGGTATTCTTCTGTGTGGAATACCTATGTGGTACTTACCTTTATGGTATTCCATACTTTGTGGTATAGGTGATCTATGTCCTTTGAGTTGGTCTCTGTGTTTTCCCCTTTATTGATATGGGTATACTTGATAACATAAGTATATGTATGGGCATATACTTAAGTAGGGTTGTTAGCTGATTTCATGCGTTGTGGTTTATCCTGGGTGGATTTTGTGAGACCTTGAGGTCATTAAGGTCCTTACTGAATATCGTTATACTCACCCCTACACGGGTTATACCCATACCTTGTTGTGTTTGGTGTAGAAGACAGACAATACAGATCGAGGCTGAGGGTACCAGGGCTAGATGGGGCTCGGAGGTGGACCATATGGCATGATGGTATGCAGAGGATATGGACAGACATGGAGTGCTGAGGAGGCAATCTTTACCTACCCTTCATGTAGAAACCTCGGAGGATGACCCAGTAGATGCATTTCTTTTTCTTTAGTTGTATTGTATTTCAGTTGTACTTGTAATATTATTGCTGGGCTTGTATTCTGGGCCCTTTTTACTTTCAGAACTATTTTTTCTATATAGTGGACTTGTGTTCATATTTTGATGTGTGCATGGTTGCGTGTGATTACAGGTTATAAAGGCAATTTCTTCCCAGATATACGAAAATGGCTTTCGATTCTAGTCTCCATCCCCTGGCCTATAGAAGGTGGGCCTGGGGTAGTCACAACACGGGCCCCGGGGGACGGGTCATTACACTTTTCTATACCAATCCATGGGTAAAAGAAAAACAATTATAATAGTAATCATTCCACAAATCATTTATGTCACCTAATAATTAAATTAGGAAAACTATAATAGGAAGAACCAAAACATCAAATCTTATCATAGGAATCTAGGATATTCCCTGTACGTGGGTTTGTAACTCCTATGCACTGACTAATTACCAAATTCCAAAGCATTCTTATCCTTTTATCTAAAATCCAAAATAGTAATACTAATGAAAAAAATAGGCTCAAATACCGCTTATAGCATTAGAGTTCCAGTTAATTGATTTGTAACGGAACCTAAATGTCACCTGGCATCAGGTGTGCCTCCCTATATTCTAGAGGCTTATGAATAAAAGTGAGGTTCAATAATGGTATAGTGGGTAGAATATAACACCAAGATTTGAGAGGATTACAATGGTATAATATATAGATAGATATATATTGTAAACAAATAATAAAAAGGTAGTGGGATGTAATAAAAATCCAGGAAAATAAATAATTGATGGATTCAATAACATAATAAACAAACAGATCCATATATACACTATCATATTCTAAATGATGACATTTATGTTTTCTATACAAAAAATTGGAATACAGGGAATATAGAAGATGGAATATACAATATGATATAGAAAAATAAAAAAAATTATAACTCCAAATAGCATCAAATGCATTGGTTCGGTCCTATAGTCACATAATTTATCCTTGTACATTAATTAAAGCATCCATAGTAGGAAATGTTCTCTTGTCACTACCAATATCCATGGATTATATTTGGTTATTAATCGATGGCCTAAACAGGTAGTGATATATACTCAGTTGGTCACAAAAAATACTGTATATAAAAAATCTAGTCTGTTCATGTAAGTTATAGAAGTGTGTATGGATAACAGGATTAATGTTATAAATAATAAAGTGATGAAACACAATTTATAATTACATTTTGTGACAAGAAATTTAAAAATGAATAAAACTGTATAAAATAGTAAATTATCAGCAATTGCATACACTGGACATATCATGTATCAAAACTATGAGGACCAGAACACAAATTCATTAACCAATGAATCCTATTTGAGTCCATAGAGCTCATACCAATCAAACTCAGTATAATATAGTCCAGAAAATGATTGGAACCCAAGTAAATTGACCAATGCATCCATATCCATTCCACATAGATCATATATTGTAAAATTTTGTGGACATGGGAGGATCCCAAGGAATAAATCCAAAACATTCTAAGCTTGATCCAAGGTAATATTCTAAGACATATGATGTAAAATAATCATTGGTACCATTCTGTGATATTGGTTCCATACTAAATTATTCATCATTGAAAATTTTATAGAAGGGATCAATGGGCTAAGTCAGTTACCTTTTCCTTAAAAAATCGATTCATCACATCCATTTCATTAGTAAATTCACTCACAAGTGATATAAGAATGTCCAAGTTTATGTCCATTCCACCTTACCAACCATTTTCATTAATATTAAGAATCCAATAGTTCACCTATCTCATTTAGAATTTCCATTTATTCGATTTCACCTATATATAAACATGGTAAAATATGTATTAAAACTTTAACATCCCAATTCAATAAATATAAGTATTCCACTCATGGATGGAAATCTCAACACACCCAAAGTAGTGGCGTTGTCATGGGAATTCACTGATCCCACCTCAAGTGGTGTTTTGGGTTGAGGTAGACAACCTCTAACCGCATCACATGGTGAAATAGAACATCAAAATATGTTTTAAAACATTTATTTTTTGGTATTACTCATTATAGGTGTAACGCACTAAGGGTCCAATGTGTGACACTACAAAATGAGCTATAAACATCACTAATTTATGGGAAAATGTGTAAACCAAATACTATATATTGTTATTATACTTATTATCCATTATCGGCATTTAACTCATGCATGAATAGAATAAATTAATGAAATTTTTGAACTCCCTAAAATAGGACATATTATCTCTCATTGATTTAACATTCCATATGATGAGATCATCGAAAAAAATAAAGAAGTTAATTGATGATCTCCTCAATATGAATCCAACATGATGAATAAAACTAGATTATATATTCAAAAAGAGGGTTATCAAAATTCATAAAAAGGAGAATAAGAGGTGTCCAATTTGATGGGGGATCAGTTTTGTACGGGAGAAATAATAGAGGAAAAGGAAAATAATTAACTTAAGGTATAGAGGGGAAATAAAAATTTCATCTATTTTTATAGGGTGCATGGTTTTCCAATCTATGCACCAATTGTGTTGTTCAAAAAACAATGTAGAGCCCATTTATACACTCTTTAATATTCTATAGAACCCTTGCTTGGTTGTGCAACTCCCTTGCATGGATTAATAAACCATGTTCCACCCTTATAGGGCTGTATGTTTTGAGGTGAATAGTTATTGCTAACCATCCCCTAACCATGTAACTCACCTTTTCCCTCTAAAATCTAATCTTTTAGGCTCCATAAAAGCATTAAAATCTCTTTAATCCTTCCTAAAACAATTAGCCACTTTTATATAGCGCACAAAAGAGGTTTAAACTAAAAATAACATATTTGAACATCTTTGAAAAGTCAGGTCATTACAAATTCAATCATTTATATTTGATATCATATTGAAATTAAGTTTATATTCTCATAACTTTTTTTATCCCGATTTATATTTCAATTTTTAAATAAACTATTTTCCAAAAACATGATATGTGAGAACTTTTTTTCTATTACAGACTACTAAAATGTCAATATTTTTCTTGAAGGATAACTTTTTAGGAATTTTATATGTAGGAAATAGTTGTCAAGTAATTTAATACACACATATGTATTAATTTCATTATTAATATTAATTTCTAATCATTAAATTAAGTTCACTAATAATCCGATTTATTGAAAGATGTTGAAGATGTTGAAATGAACTCAAATTGAATAGTCTCATGAACTTTCATGGGTGACGTACTAGTTTTGGTTCAAAATGAGCTTAACTCACAGAAAATATATAAAACACACTCAAATTATCTCAATAATAATGTAATTTAATCCATAAGTAATATTTGGTATATTGAAATTAGTCACATGTCAATATGACATATGGTGTGGTTATTATTTTTTAAATTGCATGTTTTTATTTAAAAGTGATATTTTAGGTCAAAACATGTGTCACTTACTGAAAACCTAGAAAATATTCTCTAATTGCCACCATACATTAGTAAAGAAATCCAAAAATCATTTTTAACTATAATAATCAATTTCATGACAATCCAACACATGGTGTTTTTAGTACGACTCAATGTACATGTTTTTTGTTTAAAATTGACATTTTAGTTCAAAACAAGTGCCACTCGCTAAAAAATGATCAAAAAAACATTTACGATCCTGGTAAATTATTAAAATGATTTACACATTATTTTTTTCATGTTTAAATAGACTACACATTGATATGAAATAGTGTTTTTCTGGTATGACTTGAACTATGTGCTATGAGTTTTAAAAATGCATTTTAGTTAAAAGTATTTTTCACTCTCTGAAAATAGAGAAAAAAGACTCATAAAATAAATATATTTAAAAAAATTATCCATACAAATTTTTTTTTCATTTTGGAATTTGGTACACTTTATTTATATTCATGTTTTTCTAGTAATGAATTGAAATGCATGTTGTTAGTTTAAAAATGAAATTTTAGTCAAAGGCAGGTGTCCCTCAATGAAAATAGAGAAAACACATTTGGAATATATTTTTATTTTAATAAAATGATCATCATGTGATTTGGGACATGTAGTAATAGAACACATATTAATTTGAAACACAATGTGACTAGTATATCTCAAAGTGCATGTTTTTAGTTTAAAATTGAAAATTTAGTTCGAATCATGCATCACATACTCAAAACAATGAACACATGTTCATACTATCTTAATACATTATGAAACTGATCCATATTTCATTTTTGACCTATATATATTAGATATATTTCAATCAAACATCTGATCATACTGATATTACTGAAAGTGTGCGGTTTTTGTTTAAAAGTAAAATTGTAGATTAAAACATGTTTCACCGACTGAAAAACCAGAAAAAAACTTTTATTATCGTGATACTTCAGAGAAATGATTCATAAGTCATTTTTTAAATATAGGAATCAATATTATCTAAATGTGAAATATAGTTTATAAAATATAAATGTAATTTTGTGTTTTTTATAGTGATTTTTTTCATAACATGCATCAAAAATTCACAATAAGGAAAAAGTACTCGATTTAACATGATATTTTAGAAAAAATTAATAAATAATTTTTATGTATAAGAATCATCCTTACATCCATATAATGCATGATTTGATCTATATGATTGAAGGTAAATTATTTTTATTTAAATGTGAAATTTTTATTGAAAACATGCATCTCTCAATGAAAACAAAGAAAAAATTCTTGGCTTATATTGATAATATAGTAAAATTATCCATAAATAATTTTTAACATGTAGGAATCAACTACATGTCATCCTGACACATAGTGTGCCCGATATGACTCAAAATGCATGCTTTCAGTTTAAAAGTGATATTTTACACCAAAATGTGTGTCAATCATTGAAACTTTAGTGATTATTCTCTGATCGTTTTGATATATTACAAAAGTTACTCATATATCAATTTTGAGTAGTAGGAATCAACCACACATAAATTTGATAAACATTGTTTATGATTGGACTCAAAGTTTTAATTTTATATTTTGAAATGAAATTTTCTTTTAAAATCAAGTCACACATTCATAATAGATAAAACATGATTATATTGTCGTGATATTTAAGGAAAATTTTTTATATATCATTTCTAACATGTTGGAATTGCCACACATTAATCTGACACATATTGTGGACGGTATGAATAGAAGTTAGTTTATTCGGTTTAAAAATAACTTTTCAGTTAAAAAAATATGTCACTTATTAAAAATAGATAAAACACTCTCAAATAATCATTATAACTTATAAAAATTATCCATAAGCCATTTTTGACATGTAGTAATATACCACACATTAATCTGACACACAATGTTTTCAAGATAACTCAATGTCCATGTTTTTAGTGTAAAATTTAAATGTCAGTTCAAAACAAGTTTTTCATACTCAGAATAAATAAAACACTCTCTTTTTGTTTTGATAATTTATGATAGAAATCTTTTGGGAATTTTTAACAAGTAATAATCTATTTCACATCAATTGGACACACGGTGTACCCGATAAGACTCAAAGTAGGTGGTTACAATTTAAAAGTGAAAATTTATTAATTCATTGTTTTATATTTATATTTACATTAATGATTAATATTATTACTAACATAATAATTTTTTTATATACACAATCTATTTTGTTTGATATTGGATGTTTTCTTCCGTAACTGGTAGCAATATCGGGCTCTTTAGAAAAGGTATCCAAAGACAATGAAACAATGTATTTGAATTTTTTTCTATATTAAATTTGTCATATATACCAATTTAATTGTGAATACTAATGTTTGAAATGTTTTTAAGAATTGTACAGTGTTTTTTCTTGAATTGTGATGTGAATTTAATTGAAACAAAATTATCGATTTTTTGTTATAGTGTTCTATAAATTAAAATAGTACACTATTGTAAATGAGATTTTATCAGAACTAAAAATAACTCTGATAAATGAAACATTTATCTGCATTGAATAAATTTCCAATAAATGTTTCTCTATAATGGTCTCTTTTTTAACAATGATCAATTTTCAGATTTTAAAAACATTTACAACATCAGTATTTTTTTAGAAATGCTAATTATAAATCCAAGCATGGATAAAGTTAATATCTGTATATTTTAAAGAATAAGGTGAAATCCTAAAGGGTTTGGTGGTCCTTTACCCTCTATTCATTAGCAGTGATTTAGGTTTTTTTCACTTTAGGGTTATTTAGTCAACCATAGCGAGTCTTTATTTGATTGGTGGAATTTGGATTTAAATGGGAGTTCGTCCATTTTCAGAAAATGGTTTCAATTACATAGTGGGTTATTATTATTTTATCCACTCTTAGACACGGGGTTATAGTCATGAATAGTTCTCGATACATAGTAGCACCATCCATGTGTTGTATATCCATTGGATTAACCATTGAATCAAGATCATCTGATGAACTTAATCCCATCCCACCGATCCAAAATCATTTTGTGAACCATCCCACCTAGGTTTTCTATGGATCTTTCATTTAATTTTAACCTCTTTGTGTATTACAATGAAAATTTAAAAAAAATATTAATAATAAAATTGTATATTTCATCATTAAATTTTATATCAATTTGATAAGGCTATCTAAACACTATAAATAAATATTTCTTGTATACAATCCATACCAAATTTACACAGTGCCATTATAAGAAAAATTATTATGTGAACCCGATTATGTGGGATTTAAGGAATATTTGAAACCTATGAAATTAAAATATATTTATTAAATATGCATTTCTATATAATTCTGAACAAATTGGGCAATCCTTTATCACTGGTTTTAAAAAACGGTTAAAGGAAAGTATTTATTATTATTAAAAAATGATTTGAGAAAAATGTACCATTTATCAGTGCTAAAAATTTAATGAAAAAAGCAGCAGTGTCAAAAAAAATTATACAGATAAAATGTAACTTTTATTATATCTATTTTAGTGGTGATAAAAAGTGACCCCTTTCTCTGAATTTTTTAATGATGAAAAATATTACGTTTTATCATCGCTATTTTAGCACTGATAAAGGGTTTCCTCAATAATAATATTTAAATATACATATTTATTTATTCTTAAATATTATTTACATACCAATATTTATATATATATGATTATTCCATTATAGCTATCTATACCTATACATAAAATAATAACATATATAGGATTATAATTAGCTATATTATAAAATATAGTAATATAAACTATAAATAAATACATTAAATATATGTCATATTAATATTATATATTTTATCATCATATTATATATTTTATTATATACATATTTATTTATTTCTCTATAATTTTATATCTGTGGGTTTATATATATCAATATATATATATCAAAAATTATACATTTATTTTATAAAAAACAAATATGAGGTATAAAAAAATTAATATATAAATATAGTCATATATTTTTACATATAAAGTTCATTTTTAAGAATATCCAATCATATTAGAATTAAATTTATTATCAATTTTATTTTCATAATTTTTTGAAATAAAAAAATTATTAAATTCATGTTAAAAAATAAAAACACTTAGTAATGTATTTAAATATATTAGAAAATTTTCTATATCATTATAATCTAATTTAAAATTTTTTAAATGATTATATATATATATATTATATAAAAAAATTAAAAAATGAATGTAAATATAATTATACAAATGTATTTAAATATATATAATGTTTATATATAAATTATCATATATTTTTTAATAATATTTAAACTCATATATGAAAATAAATATAAAATTATATATTAAAATTAGTAATGTTAATGTGGTGACCTAGATCCAATTTCACCTGGTATGAAAATCCCACGATGCGAAAAATGATAAAAATGTAGAAAAAGGATGTCATTGATAAAATATAAGGTATTTGGTCGATGTCCTGGGACCAAGACCCATCATTGATCCCAAATAGGGGGTGGCATAAGAGCCCCTCATATTAGGGACTAATTCAAATTTGGGTTTTCTCCACACACCTACATACACCCATATGTATGAATATATATAAATATACAAATATATATATAACAACACACGTTTTGGCAGAAATATATATTAAAATATACATATACTAATTTTAAAATAAATATATACATGTAGAAATATATAATAAGAAGAATAACATAGGCCACATTAGTAGGTAAATATGCATTTGTAGCTTCCAAAAGCGGTCATTGAAGGGGAATCCGTAACATAAGAGATATCTATGTGACCGCTTTCAGCGGTCATGGTTGATGGGGTCCAAAATACCATTTTTGTGACATGCAATGATGGGAAACATTGGACGAATACTACTCTAAGTGGTCCCTGTATGTATGTTTTTAAATACCACATCCATTAACATCACTGGAGGCCACCAATATGATATTTTATTTTTTAAAATAAAACAAAACTAATGAAAATGATAATTAGAAGTACATATCATTAATTTATAGAAATAAATCCATGATGTCGAAAACAAATGTAATGAAAAAAGGAAATTCAAAAAGTGGAGATTTAGGATGAATACTAAAATAAATTTTACATTGAATAATTATTACTAAAAATCCTACTTGCTACAAACTATATAAGAATAAATTATATTAATAAAAATAAATTACATGCAAAAACATTTAATCCACCATGTATCATAATAAACCATCTACATTTTTTCCTTTAATCCATGTGAATGGAGATGAAATGACCCAATTACAATTTATATGTGATATAATAGTGCAATAAAGTGTTATTATTGTAATGATATCATTAGTCATAAAATTAAATTTCATCCACTAACTCGTTCAACTATATGTTATGGTTTTATTCTATCATAATGTGTTTCCCATGATAGTTGTAGGGTAATACTGTATATAGCTTATGGAATAATCATTTTTAAGTATTTGATATTTTCTGTGGAAACATGGTTATCATAATCATTTTAGGGAATTGTTCCACGTATTTTGCCATTACTAAATAATTACATCAGAAGTAAAATGAGAGTGTTTTTTGAATTTATCTATGTGATTCATGGATTGGATGACTCATTAACTCACGAACTATAGCCCATGATTTAAATAATACATTTTTGAGGAGCATCCATAATGTATAAATAAATACTTACTCCATATGATGATATGTGAGTGTGAAATCTTGAACCCCTGACCAAAATTTTCTAACATAATGCTCTCTATAACTTATCACCATTTTTCCATGAGTTGGTAGCACACATTGGAGGTAAGAGTATTCCACTTTATCATTGAGAGTTTCATTCACAATTTGAGGATACTTTAATTGGAGGGAGTCCTTAAACTCCCACTTAGATTATCTTCTTTAAGTACATTTTGGATGAAGATGGAGGAAATGGTGATAAAAGGCAGTGGCATTGGTGTAAGGTACACATTCATTTTTCCTTACTAGTTTACACATATTTCACGAATCATCTATGGAGCTATTAGTTAGGATTATTTTAATCATTTTTATTAATTCATATAAGTTTTATAAAACCACTTTAAATCCCAATAGTGTTGTCATATCCTTCCATGAATTTATACATGTGAGGTCGCGCTAAGAAATAAAGAATTTATAATCATATTTCTTATCATAACCCTAATATTAAGGTATAATCCACCAATCTGTTAAACATGGATATATCAAAACATATGATATATGATATAATAACATGTGACAAAAAAAATTCATGGTTTTGTACAGATCGTAGAAAACAATTCTGGGACATTTAATCTTATGATTTCCTACACCATGATTTATAAAATAATGTATGATATCATAGATATAATATCACTATATATCATAAAATATTATATGAGATATCATGCAAAATGGTTGGCAGATTATTCATGAAATATATAATAGACAACAAGCACCACTAACTTGTTTATCATAGTTGAAAATTCATCCAGGATTGTTGATTACAATCTCTATAACATCCAACAACTCATGTTGTATCATAAAACATGATCTACGAACAAAAAATTAATTTTTATTGAAATTAAATTTTGAAATTAATTATTATACATATATAAATTTAAAAAATAATATGAAAATATATTTTTCTGGATATTTATTAATTTAGAAGGATTTTATAAAAAAATTAATTATAACGAGTATCACACCCATAATATCATTTTCACCTCTATAATTTTCTAGTCATAAATGTTTTTTATTTGTACTAGTATTTCATAGTTTTCTTATATAGTTTGATTTTTGGGGGAACTACAGCATTGGATTGTAGTGGGGTTGTTATGTGACCAATGGTGGTCACACCATGATAGGTCCATGTATATAATTAATTAAACAAACTATTACACATGGAAACCCCTTGTAAGATTCCTAGTGTTTGAAAAGAAAATTAAGAGGAAGTAGGTTGTGTCATGAATAAAGAGGTCTCACTATCATGAGCTAACCTAGATCATCCATTTTTCAGACACCAAAGTTATCTTGTGACATGCCCAAGGGGTGTTCTATGTCCTTGAATTGTAAAAAAAGTGTCATGGAATCTAAAACAAATTAGTATGAATGATGTTTCCCAATAAGAAATTAAACAAACTGTAAAATAAATACCAAAAAACATGAAAGGTTCTTTAATACATTGGATAACTATACAAAAATAAATTAGAATATTTAAAAGAAAATATATAAAAAGTAAATATCTACATCACCTCTAAATTTCTAAAAATAAAAACACCCATTTCAACATTTTAAATTTCAATTTATCAAGAAATAAGATTAAATGAAATAAATATGGAGGGATGATCAATTTGGAGAATGTGATAAAGAAATGTAAAACGAAACAGAATATCTAACTAACATTCATGTGAATCCATGAGTTACCATATAGAACCAAATTAGTAAATTCTCCATGGGTGATCTTATACTAAACCATAACCTACAACAAATATATATATATAATATAAGTGTGAGCATAAAAAATTCCTATTAGGTCTCCCCATTCCGTGGAACATGCTTAATCATTAATAACATATACACTTCCAATTTAGTTTGAAATAAATTAAATTGTTATTTTTTAATTCATAATTTCATAAAAATAAATATCACATTAATTACCATTTAGGAAACTTTCACTTCATTTCATTAAATGAAAAAAATCTCCTTGAAACATTTCATTAGCCTATGCCTCATTTAACAAAACACCAATTTAAAATCATCTTCTTAAAAACACCTTTAGAAATAATTTTCCAAAACACCTCATAAATACACACTTTCAAAGGACCTTATAAATACATTTGTAAAATAATAAAAATTAATGAAAAACAAAAGTAACATGAAATTCAATTATTGAATTAGTACAAGTACTATAATAGTAACCATTTCATGAAGATGCACCATGGTAAGAGTCATAGGTCATTTAATCATATGGGAACATAATTTACATGTAATAACTTAAGATCTAATAAATCAAAATATAATGTATGTTAAAATTTCTAAGGATAACATTCCATGTCATATGGGCATGGTGGAATCTATCCACTGCACCGGAACAAATAAATTATTATAATGTATATTCCATGGCCTAAGGTTTGGGTGACACCCATCCATGGAACCACGAACTTTATACAAGTCTATATATTCTGTTAATGTGTTGAAAATTCAAGGGATAGTGAATCTAGTCTTCCCTTTTAGATAATCATATTCAACGGTTCTCTACCAATTTTAAATTATCACATTACTTTTAAAAGGGTCCCTTAATCAACCCTTAATAATAAAATTAATTGATCAAACCCACAACATGCATCTATAAACCATTAAATTTATTAAATTAACGGGAACATTTATATTACCAATAAGGTATACAATCGACTATCAATTATATTATATCATAGAATTATTTTGTAAAAATTACATAAAAACATATAATTCAAGGTAAATTAATAAATCACCCTTATTAAGTTAATTTATAAATATAATTCGAATTTTGTTTGAAAAATAAGTTTGAGGATCTAATTTAAATTTCCAAATAATCCCTCTATTGTTATGAACATATAAATTTACAAACACACACAAAAACACACACACACACACATATATATCCCTATGAATAAATTAACATATTCTCATGTGAATTATTATATATATCTATATATATTTACTCATGTATATGTGTATAACCATTGAATACATCAAATGTCATTCATGTCATCATAAATTTATGAATAACATTATTATTTGAAAAATATAAGGAACACATTATAGTTTTAAATTACCCTTTTAAAAAACCAAACACATAATTAAATTCCATATAAAACCCTTTAGGGATCAGTTTTAAAACCATGTAAAAGTTCATTAATTAAAATATACCTCCTACACATCCTTTATACAATTTCAAAAACCATATGTGAGAACAATCAATGATAAAAAGATTTTAACCAATATATACAATGTAAAGACACATCATATTCAATGAAAATCATAACAATGAAATGTTTTATCCATAAAAATATCACAAACATTAATAATAATTTCATTTGGTACCAAAAATTAAATTTAAAATCTAATTAATTAGTGGTTCTAATATTAAAAATTCATGAATATGGAAAAACTACCTCGAATCAAATTTGAGAGGTATAAAGATTTGATTTTAAGATGAAGGGGATCCTAAAAAGAGAGGAAATGCCAAAATTGTAATAAAAACCAAATAATTGGTCAATCCTGAAACCATAGGGTTAAGAAAAAACTCGAAGTGATGAGGGAATTAGAAAAAAAAGATAGAAAAATATCAATAAGGGGTTAGATTTGAGTAAAATATATTATACGAAGATCATATGAGAAATTATAGGGAAAAGATCCATGTATCTTAGGTGAAGGATGAGGGAGATTCATATGATCATGGGATCTCCTTTGGTAGAATTGACGGTTTTTTCCTAATGGTGGAAGAAACACCCAAAATTGGTTTCAATTTTATATTATAAAAATTAAAATTTTCTGTCATTTTATATACTGGTTGCCCCATATAGTTTGGCCACATTGTTGTCCAAACTATATTTCAACCATGAACCCATTCAATAGGCAGTCACGTATCCCAAAAAATTTGTATTGATGATTAAAAAACCATGATTTAGCCACGCTAAATGGATCTACTAAGTTAAAAACCCCATTTTCAAGGCTTTTACAAGGTTATCACTAATCTTGTTCAAGGTAGATATTCTTTTAATTTAAAATATGTCAAGGGGACGGACCTAGAAATACTATGAAAAAAATGAAAATTATTAAATAAATAATTTTATTATGAGAGAATAATGGTTGAAGTGTTATATATACCAAGAATATGTTTTTATCTGTGGAACATCCTGGTGTAGAACACACAGGCCATAATGGTTATATGTCAAATCATGATTGGGGAATATCCTGGTTGTGTGTTTCACCAAATATAATTTCTTTCTTCGGTCCATTATATTTTGTAAGAGAGGCTGACTTTTCAATGTGACCTTAAATGACTTCTTGCGTTTGGAGAGGGGGGGTCTCACCCTAAAAAGGTTGTTCATAATGTGACTTGTTCTACCTATATTCATTAAAATATTATTTTACCAGCATATATCACCTCATATTTATCCTCTAATACCTTCCTTTCTCCCCTATTTTAAACTCTCCAAACATAGACATATACAACCCTTTTCCTTTATTACATTAGATTTTTTTGGGTTTTTACCTATATTTTTAATGAAATACCTTGGTAAGTTGTATTAAATTAATTTAGTGATTCTTTGGTCTTCTTATACTTGGTATCCATACATTTATTGAGCTATAGAGGATTAGGGCTTATTTTTCTAGAATTTAATTCTATGGGTTTTGTATTTTAGGGATTATAACTTGTGGTAATGGACCTTACTCATCTTCTCTAATGTATTATTTTTATTTGAAAGTGGATTCACTATACAAAGGTTTGTTGTTTCATGACGTATATATTGAAAATAACTATAAGTACATGATTACTTTTAAAATCCTGTTTTAAATAGTTTTAATTCATGTTATAAAATATTTAATGACTCATATATGTGATGTAATTATTTTGAAAATTTTATCTTTTGATATAGGAAACTAAATTGGGTTAACATTCATGTTTACATATAGAAATTAAGGGATACATACTAAATATTTTATTTGACACCTCTATAAGAGTAAATTATTTTAATGGTAAAATTAAAATTATTTAAAAAACTAATATAACATGGGAACCTATATATATTAGGTGGGAATATAGGAAAATTTCCATTAAACATATGATAGAATCCCTATAATATAATTACACCAATTAATAACTATAGGTAACTATGTTTTGAATTATATAGTTATGGTGCCATTATATGGGTTTTAATATAAATCCATGTCAAGATGACTCTATTCATATTGTCAAATGCATGATTATTTTTTGTTTGTTTGAGAAATAAGGAAGTTTGAGGACCTTAGGTTCTTTGGCTTTAGTGACCTTAGGTATTATGAATTGGTTCAATTTTTAAAATAAATTTTTATATTGATTTAATTTTAATGATTAAACTACTATAAATCATATTATATGTTATTTCCATTAAAAAATTCAATGTATATTTTCATATTGCTCATTATTCATACTAACTTCCATGGTTTCTCTAATAACAGTTTCTCAAAAAAAAACATGGTGGTATCCAACTAGGATTTTTATTCTCATACTCTATATACAATTAATGGGATTTTTAGACCCTAATTTATTTAAAACAAGTTATTTAGAGGCACTTCTAATAATTGGATGATATTTATATTAGGGGATCTTTTATTGATGGTGTCGAAATGGTTGGTATTTATCCCAAATGTCACATTAATATGGTTATTAGTCATTCATAATTTATTGGTTTTGGGTTACTTTTATATACTATGGTATCAAGATTGTGGCTTCCCATCCTATTTGATTTTATATAAAATAAAATGACCCTGTTTTTTGTTTTTTATTGGTTTTATTTTGATTATTTTTAGGATTACATCAAATGGATGAGATTTTTTTTATTTGATCCCATGTCTAGAATTTATATGGAAAGTCATGTTGGGTTCTTCATTAGATCCTTATAGATAGTAGTTGGTTTATTTGGCTAAAAAACATTCTGACGGAGGTCTCTTGTTTCCTATGTACCAGTTTCCAACCTATGGGGAATAGTAATTCCTTTTAGGGTTTTCTACAAACAAGATTAGGTGTAACCTAGATTGGTTGATGAAAAAATAGTATCAAAAATTATTATAACCTGGATTAGTTGATGAAAAATAGTATCCGATATTAGTTTTTGGTTTATAATATTTGGGAAGTATTGGTATATTGGAGATATAATCATTGAGACATGAGTGGTAGGTTATGGGTGAGTGTCTATCCAAAACTCATTGATCAAAACATTATTTTTCCCTCGGATATAGTGAATTGAGTTATTGTTCTTGTATTTTAATTTTAATTTTTATTTTGAGGAAGTTATTTTTGGAAATTGAGGGTTAGAGGACTTTTCCAGGGTTCAAAACTAATGTTCATGGGTTTTAGGTTGTGTAGGAAAATTGTGCACCCAACCACACCCATCCAGTTCAACCCATATAGTTGGTGCATGGTTTGGTAAATCATTTGGGAAACCCCTATTTAATGTAAATTTTTAGGATTTATGTGTTTTTTTAATTTTTAAATGACATATTTTGATTCTTAAATATGATTAAATAATATTATTAATTTCAATTGAGTAGGTTTTTATGTTTTAATATGATTTTTCTTCCTTTTATTTTATATCATATCATTTCTCCTCGAATACCTCAATGAACCCTTCAGAGGAAACTATGGATACATTTTAATAATCACATCCTTCGGTTTGAGGAAATTTTATTGATGTTGGGGTTGGAATAGAATGGTCCATAGACCAAGGAAAAAAAGCCTTATCCATAATCTAGTAAAAGAAGTAGGACAAGGTCTGGGTGATAATAAGGACATAGTTGGATATTGTTTTCTCTATAAGCCTCCATCCTTTCGGGGAACCAATGATCCTCTAGAGGCAGAAGATAGTTTAGAGAAAAGAGAAGGAATTTTTAAATTTCATAATACTCCAGTGGTTATTAGGTTAAATTGTGTGATATTTATTATTGAAGTGTCCAACTATAAATGGTGGGATTCCTCCGTTTAAGCGATGAATCATGAGATCATGGTGTATAAATACATCAAGGTGGTGTCCACTCAACAGTTTTATCCCGAAATTATGGACATGGATAAATAATGGTGGGTTTTCACCTTTAGGAAGGAAATATACTTGTTATGGAATTTGATAATTTATTTTTCGAGCCTATTCACTTCTCTCCATATATAGTTTGAAATGATTAGTTGAAGGCTAATAGGTTTGAGATAGGCCTTTGAACCAACATCCACTCCGAGGTCTTCTTATTGTAGCTCCAAAATTATAATAAAGTCATGGACCAATCCTTAATGGCTAATATTACCCAATAGGGAATATAGGGTTGTTTGATGATCCTTTCTTTCCTTGTTAAATTTGATTCTCTCCTTCAAAGAAGAAGAGGATGTGAGTTTTACTAAGAGGAGGAATTGGAAGTTGACCGAGGCACCACTACAAAAAATGTTGTCATTAGATTGATTTATTTTGACATTTATAGGTTCTTATAACACCCACTAAATACTTTAGTGGAGGTTATGGAAAAATTTCACTAATGTGGCCACCATATATTGTTATAGGTAGTTTTTGGGAACCACTGTTATATTAGGATGAGAGTTAAAAGCAGTAAATTTTTAGGGGGTTTAATTCCCCTCTAATTTCGTGCTAATTTTTCAGAATGTAATATTTTATAAGGGGTTTAAATCCACTATAATTTTTTAAATAATTTTCAGGTAGTTATAACCACCCATGGTTCATGATAAATTTAATTAAAATGTTTTCAAAAATATTTTTAACCTGTGTCTTCGCTTACAGCACTCCCCATCCGGTTCTTGTATGTTCCCACTCCATCACTTGTGTCAACCCTATAAATACTAGGGCTTAACATACAAGGATATTACATAAATTTAGATGAATATTAATCACATTAAAAAATTTCATTCCCTTGGACTGTATTAATTTAGTGTCTTTGGAAACATGGAATCATTTTCTTCTAACATGGTGAAAAATCTTCTTCATCTCTGTTATAGATCATTCCCTTTAGTAAAGCCACATAAAAAATTTCTTCCTAACTTGGGGAAATTAACATAATAAATTCATGATCTCATATTCATTGTATTTATAAAAAGGATGACATATAAGTATAACATGAACATAACTTTATTTGAATTGGATTATAACATTATAAGATCTTACCATTCATATATAAGATCAAAATCAAGAGTCATGGAATAAATATTGAATGTTTATAAGAAATTAATAATAAATTAATCAAGAGAATAATCCATGAAATCATAACATAGTAATATGACATGTAAAATTTTTGTAGATGCATAAACATGTAAAAAAAATCATTAATCCAAGGATCATTGCCAAATATTGCCTAGGAACCTCATGGGGACTACACCTGTTGGGTGGGACACACCATATTCCCAAGTTGCAGTCCGCTCCTTATATTGGATCAGGTTTCCCCTTATTACCATAGTGAATAAAGAATGTTTACTAGTTCCCAACATTATCCTATGAGATATAAAACATTACCCAATTCATTAGAGGGAAATAAAAGTCACACCTATCATTTAATCTATAACGTGCTCACCTGAAACTATTTTGACCATCTCATCATATAATTTATAATAGGATTATCCGATGCTATCGAGGCCCCTCCTTCATATAAGATATAATGGGATTACCTGGTGTTATTTGGGTCACCCCATCATATAAACTATAATTGGTTTAACTTATTTAATTTTGGGAATACTATCATATAATATATAATGGTTTAAACTAGTGTTATCTGGGAAACCCCATAATATAATCCATGTCTCTGAACCACAACATTAATATAGAACAAAAACCTTAAATATCACCATGAAAAATATTAAAATAATTATTCATTAATAACATGATTAAACCATTGAAAATAAATTGGTTTCATTCCAATCGCTATGAAACATGACTAGTATGTGGAAAATAAACAGGTGTTATAAAAATCTATTTGAAATATTTTTTACCCAGATATGAGATGTTGGTTATATAAAAATTTATCCATAAAAAATTAAACCATTAATATAAATAATATGAATGGTATCATTGGATCATATACTTTTTAAAGTATAAACTATATCAAAGGATTTCATCATAGATGGAGAAAGATTTTTAAAGACCACTTAGAATGTAAAATTTCGTTAAAAATTACTTTGAAAAAATATAAAGGAATCATTTAAAAACATTTAAAACATTTCCTATGGAAACATTCCATTCTAATTTGAAAAAATATTTTTAAAATATACAAAAATTTCCTTTTAAAATAATCATGAAAACATATAATAGAACTTTTAAAAACACTTTTAAAAACATTATAAAACATAAAATATTTATGAATACATTATCCTTTGAAACCCACTTTAAAAAAAATTAATTTCAAGAATAATAGGGGGAAATATTCTTAAAACATTACCTTCAAAAATGTAAATTAATCTTAAAAAATGAGGGTCATAATTACTAGTAAATTAATACATATCGAGCATTCCTTTTACACTGTAAAATGTTTATTAAAAAGTTTCTTGATAAAAAAAGACAAGTTATTTTTAAAACAAATTATTACTAAAATTATAAAGAGTAGTTTAAATTTTTTTAAATATCACAATAACCCTTTTTTTTGAAAAAAGGGTTTTGGAAGAACGTAGATTCCCGAATGAAAAGACATATAAATAATGATTTTATATAAATTATTTATTTAATTATATTAAGTAGCAATGAGTGGAACAATGTAACATTAAATGAATATATTATGAATTAAAATTGGATAATAAAATTATTTATAGATCATTGAAAGGTGAATTGTAATATTTCATCAATGGAATCATAATCATAAATAGTCTCGTTAAAAGATAAAATTGTGGCCACCTACTATTACCAATTTTGTAACATTTAATCACAATCCCCATGAAATAATAATATTAATGATTCCTAAAATATCATTAAATTAATTATATTAATGATATATAATTTCATTGAAAATTATGTACTCCTCATATAAAAATAAAGGTGCGTAACACAACATGTATCTCAATGAAGGATAATTTAGAAAAATAACTTTCCCGATTTGATAAATTTTGAAACATAAATCCCATGAATGAAATATTATTAGATGAATAAGAAAATAAATATTACATTAATTATAAGAGTCATAAAATACATTCTTGGGAATTATATACCCCATATGAAATATATGATTGGTGAACAAGGCATAAGTATCACATAAATAAATGTGAGAGAAGAAAACCCTTACCTTAAGTCTTGAATTTCCTTGTACACATTCAAAAATCATGTATAATAAATATAAGTTTATTATAAATATACCAATGAACCATATTATTATATATAATACCCTTTTTGGTTTACTTATGACATTATATTATCCATTTATTAACAATTCCTTATTAATGTAATGTTTCAGGTAATATCAACGTTGTTTTTCGTATATGTTTTTACTTGTTATTCTTGATTTTATTATTTAGATAATGATTTTATTATTTAATTAATATAAAATATTATATACATATTATATATATTTACTACATAAATATTTATTACAATATATAAAATATATTAATATGAAAAGGAATAAAATGTTCATGGTGATGGAAGGTTATACCTATGAATAAATGTTGTTCCTATTTTCTTATTATTTTGAAAGAAATAAAGTAAATGATTTATATATGTGTGTGTATATATATTATCATTAAATTATATTTATTATTTCATATATATCACAATAATTTTCTATACCCATCCTTAATACATTCCATGCAACGTTTTAATAAATCGTATTGCTTTGAAGATGAAGTAGTCCACAACTCCGAAAATGAGGTTATCATATTTACACAAAATGGAAAGCATGAAGGTAGGAATTATATAATTATTATGTAAACATAAATTCAATATAAATATCATATATATGTTTTTAAAATAATATTTACATCATAATTATGAACCATGATAAGTGATAATGGAAAAATGAATGACATTGTTTTGGGAGGCGGTAGTCCACAATAATCATGAACAGTAAGTTTGCTACCCATTTTATAGACGTGTGTGAAGGTGTATGTAAAACCCTTATAATTAATAAATATCAGTATATTCAGTATTATTATGTTACTATATAATCATTTAATAATAATAACTAAATGTGTGGAGAAATAAATTAAAAATTAATGCATGTTGAAGAATGTTACCTCTTCTTTTTCAGCAATTCCTTTTGGTTTTCACAAAAGGGATTCCTTTCATGTATTAAATAAAAAATAAAGACTTATAATTTTAGAGTAGGGAATTTGGGATCTTATTTTAGAATGGTCTTTATGATCCAGTTTGGACTGAGAGGTGTGAGGAAGTGAGGGGGTGAGTTCCATTTTATTTAGTATGAGTAGTGGAATTCTTGAAAATAAAAAAGGTAAACAATATTGAGAGGAATCCCTTACAACATGTTCCCCCAATAGTTGACCATTTTATATAAAATAGAGAATATTTTACAAATATGACCCTAAAATGGTATTTTATCATATTTCTATTGTTTTTGGACTCATAATATAAATTTTAACCAATAAGAAAACTTATTTTTAACTTAGTCAATGTAATTAATTTTATTTACTTTTACTAATATTTTTTTTCAAAAAATTGAATTTACATGAAATTATAAATTATTATGAATCAAAATATGGAATCTATTTGTATAAAATATAAACACCAAAGTTTTAGAAATTAATATAACATTAATCTCAAAAATGGGATGAGACAATAAGTTTATAAAGAGAAAATGTTCAAAAGTTTGGAATGTTATTATATACAATTTCAATGTGACATTGATTACAATTACATATATTGGATTTAATTTTATATAAATGAAATAATTATACTTTAAAACAAATTTAAAATATAATATAACTATAAAAATTAATTTTATAGAAAATATGTTTTCAATTAAAATTCAGTGTTTTTTTACAATTCATCGGAATATGAACTTCTCTAAAAAATAGAAAAAATTCACCAAATGAAATTTTTTATTTTCTGATATAAAAGTAAATTTTATTTTTCCAATTAAAATTTATAAATGTTTCAAAAATTATATTTAAAATGGGTTCTCTATTAAAACGTGGTAAAATTACCTTTTAGAAAAATATAATCTTTTATTCGTAAAATTGGATTTATTATTATCTCATGTCTATCAAATATATTGGATGAGTATCAAAAATATTGATTGAATATAGAATATATATAAATTTTATTGAAAAGATTAATCAAAATTGGGTTTAATTGATTATCATAAAATTGTGTTTTTATATTGAAAAATATTTTTCTTAGAAAAGTATTTTCATTATTTTCATATTGTTATTACAATCATTTATAACTAATTGATAACCATAATTTTATATTTATATAAATTTGTAAATCATATATTCACAATCTAGTTAATCTTATTCATAACTTCCAATACAATGGTTAGGTGGAAACTAAAATAATATTTTAATAACTATATTAATAATATATTTTAGTTTGGTAAAACTCATCCATGCCTATAACACAATCCATAGAAGAAGCTCATAATTGTGTGTAACATAATAGAAACATAAATTTTCATCTACTGCAAGCTAATATATATGTTGTGTATAGTGAAATAATAACTTTTTGTCACATGAAATGAAAGTTAAACCCAATGCTTGCATATCGTAAAATCAGTATTATATATTAGGTTAAAGGAAAAATATAAAAAATATAAAATTATTTCATAAAAAATCACAAAATTTCTGGCTGTTACATTATTCCCCCATTAAAAAATTTTCACCCTTCATATTAGTTTCCATTATCAGTGGTTTAATACTTGAATATTCATTTCTAAGAAACCCACATCATAAAAATGAATACTAAAACAAGATTTAAAAAGATAAAGATAGAAACAAAAATAGTTAACCAAAGTTACACATAAGTAAGTCTCCACATAGGATAAGATAGTAGGAAAACAAAAACATTTACATGGTAGATAAATAAAACTATCATGATTTAATGGAGAGTGATAGATAAAATGCTTAGTATAAGGCTAATGATAAAAAAATCCAAAATCCAAAGAGTCTTGAGAAAGGTCGTTGTATAATAAAAAATGATGATAAAAGGAGAAAATTTTATTTCATGACCTTTTTTGCTAATGTTGAATGATTTTCACGATAATATATATACACAATTTTTGGAAAACATCACCCATTTTTTCCTTGATAAATTTCCAATTAATATCTTATACCAAAAAATAATGGTGAATTTTTTTATTCCTAAATAATTAAGATATCATTATATCCATAAATAGAATGATAAGTCATTCTGTCTATCTTTATCATAACTAAACTGTCAGCATATATTTTACAATATTCCAAAATCTTTATATGTAAAGACAATACTTTAATCTCTAAAACCTCAACCGATGTTTAAAACAAACCATTCCATAAATAGTTAAATATATAACCCTTAAAAAAGATAAATGTAAAAAACAATACAAATAAGTCCACTAAATTAATCAAAAATATTTTTCCCTTATTCCCTAATATATCATAAAGTATCTCTTATTTTTAACATAAAAACATGTGAATACCTTTGTTACTTTTTCTATTAGAACAAGGTAATTACTAAAAATCATTACTAAAAACAGGCTTATATCCTTATTCTAAAGTATATTAGATATATTCCTTAAATCCTAAAATGTTGTAAACTCCGTCCATGATAGTATAATCCAATTTGTCAAAAAATCAGTTATTAGTTTTTTTGGTAATCAGTAAAATCCAATTTACTTATTCATATCCTATGTATTGTTTTCCAAAATTCATTATCTCAAAATAAACAACATATTATGGGTTTATTCCCTTAATCAAAATATCACATTTTAATTAAATAACTATTATAAGTCTACAGCACCATGAAACATATTATTTTAAATCCTTAATGAAAAATATATTCCGAAAATACTTATATCATTCATGATTCCTATATAAAAATCTTTTAATTCCAAAAAATATACTCTTCAATAATCCAACATTATTCTTAAACCACTACTTAGGAATCATCATGTTATTCCATAATACCCCATTACTTTAATATAAAATATGAATAATGTATTAAGGTTCCTCAAACCCAATATATTCATTCTCATTATGTTTAATATAAAAAATACTACTATAACTTCAAAAATCATTCAAATGTCATTTTCTATCAATTTATCATTTGTAGTATAGCCAATATCATAACCACCTTTCAGATTCTCTTTATGATATTTTCACGTAGGGAATATATTTTTAAAATGTTGATACTTTTCAAATCTGAAATATTCAGGGTGAAATTTTTTTTTTACTTTATTCCATTTAATAAAACTAGAAATAATTGGGTGAGAAACACGTATCATAGTATAAAACCACATAATAATGAAAAATTACTTAAATGATAACTAAATCATGACACCTTTTTTTAAATATAATAATCCTTAGGCTTATTGTTAGACACATCCCTATAAATATCCTTATAAAAATATATAGGGATTTCAATATTTTTTTATCATCCTTGTTTCCAAAGGTTTACTAAAACCTTATTTGATACAAACTATAGTGAGACAATCCTAACATACATGGATGTTACATCAATTTATATGAATATTAATCACATTACAAAATAATATTCTAAAGGACCTTATTAGTTTACTGTATATAGAAACTTGGAAAAATAATATTCTAACTAGGTGAAACCAATTTATCATCTCCGTTAAATATTATTCCCTTTAGAAAACCTTCTTAAATCCTTTCTTCATATCATGGGGAAATGAAAAATAAGAAATGGGTGATCTTATGTGCACTTTAATGGTAAACAAGGGAGATATATAAGCATAAAATGAGCATAAGGGTATGAAGACATGATCTTACCTTGTATATCAAAGATCATAATCATGATTCATGAAAAAATTATTGATAGTCCATAAGACAAGAATCGTAAGGAAATCATTAGAATAATACATGACAACATAAAAATGGTGTATAAAATGGAATTTTTTATAGAAGAATAATCATTTAAAAAAATTACCTAATCTAAGGATTATTGCTAAAACTTATCTAGACATTTGATGGGGACTATACCCACATGGTGAGACAAACCGCCATCCCCAGTCGTAGTATCTTCTATAAATTGGATCTTGACTAACCTTATTCCCATTGTGTATCAAGAATGTCATCTTGGTCACATCATTATTATAGGAGATATAAATCATTACCCAGAGCATTCGAGGGCTATATAGTTCCCACCCATAATGTATGATATAACAGGCTCACTTAATTCTATTTAGGAAAACCCATCATATAACATATAATGGGCTCACATAGAATTATCTAGGCCACCCGATATTATAAGATATAATGGGTTTACCCATTTAAATATGGGTCGCCCCATCGTATATGCTCTAATGGGCCTACTCGACAATATCTAGGTCACCCCTTCATATAAGTTGTAATGGGATTACCTCACATTATCTTGGCCACCCCATATTATAATCCATTCCCATGAACCATAACCTGAACAAGGAATAAATAAATTTCATATAATTATAAAAACCCATTAAAATATTAATAATTTAATAACTGGATTTACCCTTTGGGAAGAAATGGGTTTCAAATTAATCACCTTGAAATGTGCATAACACGTTCAAAAGAAAACAATTTCACCAAAATATATTTGAAACATGTTTTACCCACAGAAAACAACAGGGTTCCATAATCAATATTTCATCCAAAAAGAAACCATTCATATATATAATTTGAATGGTATCCTTAGATCATTTCCAAATTAAATCATAAACTATATCAAAGGATATCATTTTACAGGGAGAAGTAATTTTAAAGATAAATTGTAACATATAATTCCTTCAAAATCACATTGAAACAATTTATGGGAATCATTAAAAATCATTTCAAACATTTCATTAAGAAAATATCCTTTTCTATTTAAAAAAGTTATTTTTATAACGTAAAATATTTTCCATTTAATATAACCATGAAAACATATAAATGAAGCTATAAAATCAAATTGAAAAAATTTTTTAAAACAGAAAAAAAAATTTGAAAAATTTATTTATTGAAGAATAAATTACAAAAATTTAAATAAACAATATTAGGGAAGATAATTTATTTAAAACAATTATTCATATAAACATGTGAATAAATATTCCAAGAAATGACTATCATGGAAGTGGGTAAATAGTACATGTTGTACATTTCTATTGCACCGTAAAAAAAAATAGAAAGGTGAATTGATCATAAAATGGGGAGGAGATTCCATGTAATTTTTTTTGACCAATATATAAAACATGGGTAAAATTGGATTTTAAATAACATTTTCATTATTTTTATAAAACATGGTATTTTAAGAACACATACTTCCAACTGAAAAGAGTAATAAAGACAAATTTTCTTAAAAACAATTAAAATTTTTTTTGAATACCAATGAGAGGATAAATTGTACTATTACATGAGTATTTATAGAGTTTCCATATGTGAAAAATAAGTCGCGATATTTCTTTATATATGGTTCTTAATATTTCTTTAATGGAAGCATAAAAAAAATCCACATAAACGATGAGATTGTACAAATAAATTATTACCACTTCAGTAATGTTGAATCATAATACCTATGAAATAATAACATTAAATTATTATTAAAATATCAATAAATAATGTTATTAATGATATAACATGTCAAAGGGAGGTGTATACACCTCATAGAAAAATATTGGTTCTTAACAGGGCATGTATCTCGAAGAAGGAAAATTCAGAAAAAATTACTTTACTACGTCAGTCAATTTTGAACCATAAACCCATGAAAGAAAGATCATATGATGTATATTCAAATACTAAAAAAATCAAATTATAAGAATTAGATATTTAATTCATGTTAATTATATAACCCAAATTAAATAAATGTGTATTGAATAAGGCATAAGTCTCAAGGATATAAAAGGGAGGTGAGAAAACCCTTCGGTCATGACGTTCTTCTTACATGTTCAACACTCCAGTATAATAAATATAATTTTATCATAAATCTACTAAAAACAATTTTCTTATATATAATACCATATTTTATTTACCTATGACATTATATGACCCATTTATTAACAATTTCATGTTATGGTTATGTTTTAGGTAATATCGTCTTTTTTCAGATTGTTTTGACTTGTTATTCTTGATCTTCACAAAAATATAATGATCTATTTATTTAAACAATTTAAAAGATGATATAAATATCATATATATTCAGTATATAAATATTTATAATAATCTTTAAAACATTGAAATAGGAAATGTAATAAACTGTTCGTGGGCATGTTAGGTTGTATGTAGGATTTAACGTTGTTTATGTTTCCTTATCAATTCGAAAGAAAGTAATCAAATAAAATATTTGTATATATACATTATAATTAAAATATAAATTTTATTTAGTAAAATTCTTATAAATTTAATAAACCCAACCATAATAAATTCCATGCCATTTTTGAATGAATCACATCACTTTGAGGAGGTGGTAGTCCACACGTCCACAAATGAAGTTATCGTATTTACAAAATATTTAATGAATTAAGGTATGTTTTATAAAATAATTAAAGGAAAATAAATAAATTATAAACATCAGAAATATAATATAAAAACAGTGTTCTCATCATAATTCCATACCATAAGAGGTTGTAAAGGAAAAATGGAATGACATAGTTTCAGAAGGTGGCAGTCTGTCATACATCTACATGGTATGTGTGTTTACCATTTGATGGAAGTTTATATAGTTATAGGTATAAAACATATAATAAAATCATCTAAATATAGTTAGGATAATTTGTTATTATATAATAATATAGCAAGAATAACTTAATAGGTGGATAGTGAAATAAAATAGGAATGCACATTGAATAACATTACCTCTTTTCTTCAGGTAACTCTTTTTGATTTATACCAAAGGGATTTCATGGTTGGATTTCTGCACAAAGTGAGGCTTATAGGTTTATACGAAGGATTTTTGGAGAATTTTTTTGAATTTTTCTAATCATAAAAATTTTCTATATAGGTGTGGGGATGTGATGGTGTGATTTCCCTTTTATAGTGGAGTAGGAGTAGAATTCTTGTAAATATAAAAAAAGTAAACAATATTGAGAAGAATATCTTGAATCATATGCCTCAAATAATTTTTATTTTTATATTAAAAGGGGTATATGGTCTATATATGTCCTTAAATTTATTTTTGACATGTTTCTAGGGATTTTTACCACCTAAGATAAAGTTTAACTATTCAGTAAACTCGTTTTTACATTAATAATAGTAATTAATTTTTTTTTACATTAATTAGTATTTATGGTCAAAGACTAAGATGAAATTACTATACAATATAAATTATTTTTATTCCAAATATTTAATAAATTTTTAAAAATTATAAACACATAACTATGATAAGTTAATTTCAAATTAATTACGTTAATTGGACAAGGCAACAAGTTTTAAAAGCCAAAATGATCAAAATTTTGAAATGTTTTTATATCCAATTTCAATGTGAAACTGATTCCAATGACCTGTATTGGATTTATTTTTTTTATAATTTAACTAATTAAAATTTAAAACCAAATTTAAATATAATTTGACTATATAGATAAAATATATGAAAAATCAATTTTCAATTAAAATTCATTGTTTTTTATTATCCATTAAAATAAGAAACTTCATTAAAAAAATATCGACAAATCACTAAAAATAAAATTGGATGTAACTATTTAAAGAATGTTTTTTTAAATAAAAATAATTTTAGTTTTAAATTTTTTATTTAAAATTTTTTCTCTATTAAAAGGATAAAAAACTACCTTTTACAAAAATACATATTTCTATTCATAAAATTAGATTTATTTTTATCTTGTACCTATCTAATCTATTGGATGATTATACAAAATAATTATTGAGTATATAATAAATAATGTTTTTTAAAAAAATTTATAAAAAGTGGGTTTTTAGTTTATTGAGATAAAAATATATTTTTACATAGAAAAATATATTTCTTAGAAATGAAATTTATTTATTTTCAAATAGTCCATTCATTCATTTATAACTAATTAACAACAAAGTGATTAATTGTTTATTCATGTGTAAATAATATATTAAAATTTTAGTTAATCTTATTTTCAACATTAATTCCAACATCTTTCTGGTAGCTATAATAATATTTTAATTATAATGTTAATAGTGTATTTTAGTTTTGTAAAACAAGGCCTTTCATGTGACACAATATATCGAAAAAGCGCATCATTATGTGTAACTGATGAAAAAAATATTATTGTTTTTACCATTAGATAATCTAAATGATGCATGTAGTGCAATAATTACATTTTTGTTTCAGGGAATTAAATTCAAAATTAATACATTCATATAACAGAAGCAATATTCTGTGTTGTGTGAAAAGAAAAAAAATCAAAAATAATAAATTAATTTGAAAAAAAATTCACCAAATATCATTGTGTTGAATAATCACCCATCCTATTTAGTTCTAAAGTTCCCACCATAATTTTACCCTCCCCCTAGTGCGTTCTACACCATGATTTTATAAATAAAATCCTAGGGGATGGGATTTGAACCCCGGGCTAGCTAAAGGCAGTGAGACCGTGACCACATTAACACATTGGTAGAGTTATTTTTGCTAAAGTTAGATTCATCTAATAACCAATACCTATGAAAGGTCTATTATTCCTACCCATTTAGGTGATATTAATATGTATGTGATAATGGAGGTTTGTAGAAAATTAAATATTGTATCGACAACTGTGAAAGGAACCATTAAAATTATATCTTTGGAAATTGGTTTATTTGTTACAATATGTTCCCATTCCTTGATATCATCACGTATTGTGCAGTTGTTTAATATACCCTATCATCTTATTCGTTACATCACATAAATATACACTCCTATTTAGAAGAATAATTAACATGTTTTCTAGATTCCTTATGTTGATTTCATATCAGAGGTCGACTTTTCGTGGTATTATATTATACTTGATTTATATCTCTTAGATGTTACTATATTAATGGAATGGATAACCTAATTTAAAAATAATTTTGTTTTTTAAAATTATAGGGTGTCATTTACTTCCTCTATTGAAATCTTTTATTTATTTTAATGAGTATATAACCCATGGTTTAGCAGGGTGAACCCTCCTCCTCTTGGGGTTGGAAGATTTATATATAAAATGGTATCACAATTGTTATATCCAAGTGAATTGAAATTTAGAATTGATCTTACTCTTGTGGTTAAGAAGTTTCCTAATATTTTTCCTGATGAAATTTCATGTTTAACATTATAGTGGTTGGTCATATTTACCATTGAATTATTTCATTGTACACAAATAATAATTTTTCCTTCTTTTTGAATGGAACTAGTTTAATTGAAAGGGATTCAAATTCAATTGGATGTTTTATAATCTAATGTATTTATTCAAATGAGTGTATATCCTTTTGTTTATCCTTTCATTTTTAAAAAGAAATAATATGGTATTCTTCTATTATACATTGACTATAAGCTGTTGAAATGGAAGACTATTAAGAATAAATAACCATTTTCTCATACTCATGATAGCTTATATCTATTGATAGGGGAAAGTGTTTCTATAATATTGAACTTCATTCAGGGTATCAACATCTTAGTGTGAAGGATATTGTTATTCTCAATATTGATTTTAGAATTAGGCATGGTCATTATGAATATATAGTGATGCAATTCAGTTTAACTAATGATCTAGTGATATTTATGGATGTGAATGACCATATATTTCATAAGTACATATAATCCTTTATCATGGAATTTTTGGATGATATCATTATGTATTCTAAAATACATGAGGAGTGGATAAGCACATTATGATTGATTTTATAACTCTCTATGTCTATCATATTTATGTATTTTTTTAAATGTATTTATTTTATTCTTATGAAGTCATGCTTTCATGAAATGTTGTGTGGGAATAAGTAATTTCAATTGTTCATAAAAAGGTGGGAATTTTTATCTCTTATAAAGAATCAAATAATGTATTTAAAATAAATATCTTATTTGATCTTGTATGATACTATAAATGATTTATTAAATACTTCTCTAATATTTAATCACTATTAACTATACTCACTTAAGAATGATTGAAGATCTTCCATGTCCCAGAATCCCTAGAATTATTCTATTATTAGAAGTTGTGATTGAAATCATATCATGGTATGATTCTCCCAAAATATTATTAGTGTTATGTTGTCTATTATTATGCATTGGTTTTGAGACTGGGTTTTGGTCTTATACATGTATATTATATTGTATGGTTCTCTTAAGAACCACACACCTGAGTATAATTACCCAACCCATAACCTTGATCTCACAATAATTAAACATAATCTTAAATGTGTCTGGTATTATAATTTTAGGGATATGTTCATGGTGTATTCTACTCATAAAAATTTGAGTTATATAGCTCCTTAGAAATATTTAGATCTATGGTAGAAGTGATGGGTGAATTACCTTAAGGAATTTTATTTCAACCTCACATGTACACTAGGAAATGAAAATATATTTTTTGAATTACCTTAGAAGTAATTTTTCATCACAATATCTAAATAGATTTAGTAATTACTGTAACCTGATGATCCATTTTTCTCATGTGCATTTACAGGTGATTGAAGTGAAATAGATTTTGTTCCTTTCTAATAGTAAATTTATTCTTTCTCATTTTGAGCTTATTCATCAATATTGACTAAAAGATAAGGAGTTCCAAAGTATCCAAAGAACTGTATATGGTTGGGATACCTTGGATGGGGGATTTCTATCTCTCTAGTGTATTCATTTCTACTAAAATCAATATTAGGTTCCTTTTTCCCAAAAAAATATCATGGGGTAGAATTTATATCACTCTTAGTGGCCTTTCTATCCGGATTATACCCAAATGTACCATAATATAAAGCATTTATATTAATTTCTCGGAATGAGATGTGAAATAAATAATTTTATATCCCAATGTCATACCTATAAGTAATCTAAAGAAGTTCTTTACAGACCCTTTATTTTCATCAACCACATTTGGTCACAATCCAAAAATGGGATGAGGTATCCATAAATTTTATTATTAGGTTACTACATACACCTTGACAAAAGAATGATATTTGGGTCCTAATTGATTGACTAATGAAAAATTCTCACTTCATTAGGATCACTAATACCACTGATAATGAGGTTATATGGATTTTATATGTGCATGTGATAATGAGGATTTATATGGTGTATTATACTGTAATTTTTTATAAAGATCCAGGATTCACATTTTAGTTTTGCAAAGGCATTCAGGAGGTGGGGAGATCCCCATTGATGTTGATAAAAACTTATCACCCTATAAATAGATGCAAAAATTGTGTGGGAAATCTAAATTTTGGGGGACATGCATTATTCTTACATCATGAATTTTAGAGGATTATGATATTCCCATTTGGAATTAGTTAAATTGATTTAATATAGTAGATATTAATTATTTTTCAGAATGAATCCTTTTTAGTTGTTATATGGTTTACCATGACGAACTCACCTTTATTGGACTAAGGTGGTGAGATTTATTTGGAGAGACTAAGAATAATCTTAGAGATTATGATCAAGATTAAATTTATCCAAAATATATTTGTATGTCTCAGATTCTCCATAAATAATACACTGATCAATGTTTTTGAATCATGGAGTTTTCAATTGTTGAGAAGGTGTTTTTGAAATTGTTACCTTCATTATGTCACCTCCCAAATGGTAAGAAATGTAAAATTACTCATAGGTAAATGGGAACCTTATAAATATTTAAAATAATAAAACATTATGCTTCCTGTTTATGATTTATAATACATTTTATATTTATTAAAAAAATTATTCCATATATATTTATTGAATAAATAATATCTTGATCCCTCCCATTTGTGGAACGTGGAATATATGGAATAATTTTTGGATGTTTTTGTGACTGAACAACTAATATTGATTGTTGAATCTTTAGATAATGTTCTACATCCGAAATTATTTTGAGGGTATGGGTTCTATATTAACACATAGGTTTTTTTAATGAGATGTGGGAAATTGAATATTTTATGATAGAGTAATTACTTCATATTTTCTATGGTCAAGAATCATATTGAATTTATGGGGGAATAAACTAATATAGTTGGAAGAAATGTTACCCCAATAATATCTTTTCTAGGAATGAGATTTTTTTATTATTAATTTTTTATTTTATCCCAATATTTCATAGTATTATATTATATTTTGAATTTTCATGACTATATAGTTTTGTATTGTAGTGTGGTGTCAATGTAACTTAGCGAGATCACATTTTCATGGGTTCCTCCATATGATTCATCAAATTTACTCTTATAAATGGCCATTCTTATATAATATTCTTTGTTTTAGAATGGAAATTAGAAGGAAGTAATTTTTCCCATGATAGTATTGGTCTTGTATTGACTAATGTTTACTCTAGGAAATCACACGGTGTAGAACTCCCATGTTGTGGTAGATATGAATCACACTATGAGAGGGGGTTTCATGGGTCAGATTCATTCCAAGGAAAATTGGATACACTGGGTAGTTTTTCTAAAAAAATAAGTTCACGCCATGACGTGGCCCTGAATAGCTACATATGATCAGTGTGGGGTTGTTGTACCATGGAAATTCATGTCATTACATAACCATTTATAACTAGGTTCATTAATGTGTTATTTTAGCAGACTACCCCCCACCCAAATATGACCTCATAATCCTTTATTTCTCTTCCATTTCAAACTCTCCATGCTTTAATTCATATAATCTCCCTTCTTCTCATCCTTGGTCATGATTTTTGGTGGTTTGCCACCTATATTCTTCCTGAAATTATTGGGTGAGCTGTTTTGACTCTTAGTTGGCCTTTTATCTATTTTATTTGGTCTCCTCCCTTCCATATAGTCAAAGATTCCATGTATTTCTTATTATTGTATTTATAGTAACTGGATTTTTTGTTTAGGTATTATAACTTATAGTGAATTCCCTTCCTCCTCTTCTCTAGTGGATTATTAATATTGGAAAGTGGTTTCATAAGTTTTTGGTAGGTAGTTTTCTAATATAGTTATGTAAAAATAACCATAGGTTATTTATTACTTTTATAATTGGTTTTAAAATTTTCTTAAATAATGTTATAAAATACTTGAGGATTGATATATTCGTTATAATTTTTTGTAAATTGTTCTATTTTGATGTGATAAATAAAAGTGGTTTAACATGTAATTTAACATATTGAAACGGAGGGCTTCTCACTATGTGTCTGGTGAAACCCCAATATAAAGTATATAGTTTTAATGTGGAATTTATAATTCATTAAAAATGTTATGGAACATGGGAACCATGGGTACTTCAGTGGGAATCTTGGATAAGTACCAATAGGCATATGATACGCTTTCCCCGGAATTGAATTCTACCACTTCATAACTAATCATCATTATGATTCATATTATTTTGTTATTGCTCCATTGTATGATTGTCACTGTAACACCCAGGGTAAATAAAGAATATGACATTTTCATATTTATCCATATTTGTGAATAAAGTATTAATATGTCTTTAAAGGGGACTCTATGCTCGATGGCGTACCATACACGCAACAACGAGTTTCTTGGGAATCTTACGTTGCACTCTAATAATAAAATAATATTATTTTAAATGGTAGTTAACATGTAGCCGTTGTAATGGCGGGAATGGATAGAAATACCTAAAATATGATTATATTTTTTTAAATGTTTTTACATGTATACAATAAAAGATAAAGGATTAAAATACGGAAAGAATTCAATTTTAGGCGTATATGCCCTAGTTTTCACTAAAGGTTCACTTGTCGCCTTTTGATGGCGAACCATCATTAAATATAGTTTTGATCACTCTTATAAATTCTTTTGGACCAAATATAACTCTTATTAAGAATCGGGACATCAAATTTTACTTTGTGTAATTTTTTGGTATCTTTCCAATAAAGTTCATTTTTTTTAATGAATAGTGTAAAATGTTGTGTTTTAATTCAAAACCACTTTTTAATATAATTTATTTATATGATTAGATAATATTTTGAATTGGTTTTAAAGTGAAATTATAAAATATTTTTACCATTAAATCCAATAGTGGTCGTTGGAATTAATTTCACTTTGAAATCGGACTTAAACTAGTGTCAATCATTTGATACTTATTGTTTCATAAAAACACGCTATTTGTCATGACAGCAGGAATTAATTATTAAATTAATTAATGTGACTTATATGTTTTGAATTTTGTAAAACGGACTTCATTTTTGAATTCAGAATATCAAATATATCTTAGGGTGAATTTTTGGGATTTTTCTAAAAAACATCAATTTTTGATGAATAGTGAAACCACTAAGTGGTACTTATAAAAACTGATTTTTCCATTTAAATGAAATTTTTCCATCTTTGTGTTTTTAATTTCAAAAATCCGACATACATGGTTGTCATTAAGATGTAAAATGTGGTTCAATGGGATAAAAATAATTTTTTGGTGAATAGTAACTTATTAAGTTTTTTATCGCGATTAGTGGTAATTAGTGTAGTTTAAGGTAAAAATGATATTATAAGAATGTGAAAACACCATGACACTTTTCCTACACCTATTGGGTGAGTCATGGAAGACCAAGACAAGCCATGGGCCAACTTGGGGACCCCATGGAGCCACTTTAGTTGGAAAATGACAATAATATATTTTTATTTAATGTTAAAATTAAAAATGACACAAACATGATATGTTTTACTAAAATAATTTTTATGTGGGATTATACAAGTCATATTTTTGATTATAAATAATAATTGGAAAGATAAGAAGATTTCATACATCATAGTAATTTTTTGATAATTTTTAGACATTAAATAAATTAAATTATTTATGACATCATAATGATGCAGTGATGACATCATTATTTAACGATTAAAATAAAATGGAATGATAATGTAAAATATATGAACTAAACATGTCCAAAACTTATTGTATGGGTGGATTTCGAACCATTATAACCTTCTCCACGAATTATATCAATGTGGGACCTTTTAATACCAAAACACATTTTCAAATAAAGTAATATTTCCTTACTTTCTAAAAGTGCCCCTCCTCTCCTATTATAAAAGGCCCCCACCTGTACCTCTTTTCACACACTCCTCAAGCCTTTGGCTCGGCCAACCCCTGACCATTTAATCTCTCCACATCCATCTCCTCATCCTATAGGATTCCCTTTGGGCAGAATCCTTTCAAAGGAAGTCTTTAGGCTCAAATCAAAAGGAGTTACACTTTTAAAGGTAATTCATTCTCTCATGTTCATTTGTTTTATTTTGATTTTCCAACCCCCTAAACTCTTTTTATTTACTTCTTTTGTAACAAAACCCGTATCTTCAATATACTATGATGTTGTTATAATATTTATTCTACCTACACTCTCACAAAACTACATCAAATGGTTAAAGAACATACGGTTTCTGTGGATGGCGAAATTCTGCCTCCCGAAATGATGATTGTTCAATACTCATTTAACACCTTCAAAGGTGGCCATTATGATGTCACTATTTTTATATATGATATATAATATGTTTATGTTTTACTTATGCTTCTGTATTTTTCATTTTTGTCTTACCTTTATGGCTTCCATTATGGGTATACGCGATATCTTCATTTTAGGAAGTGCAGACTACCGCCCCCTCAAAGTGATGTGATTCGTTAATACCATACGTGGGACGTATAAAGGATGGATTTAATTTTATTATATATGATGTTATACTGGAATTATTATATACCTCTATATAATTATTATTTCTTTCCATTAAAGTATGAGATAGAAATGAAAGTAGCGTTCATGTGTACGTACGGCTTACCGTCTCCATGAACGGTGCATTTCATTTCTTATCCCCAAATGTAATGTACTATTATAAGTACATGTATATAATGGATATATATGATGAATGATATATCTAAATGATGAATATAATTCTGTAATTAAAATATACATACATCTCATTTAGTTTTAATTCCATTAATATGACAAAGAAATGAAAGTAGCGTTCATGCGTACGTACGACTTACCGTCTCCATGAACAGTGCATTTCATTTCCTACCTCTAAATGATTATGTAATATTATAAATACATGTATATGCTGGATATATATGATATATATGATATACAAATCAGGAATGTCATTCTGGATATAAATAACCTTTGACCAAACGAACAACATGTAATTGTAAGAAGTCCACTTTCGACTTAAGAACCAAATATCGGTAAAACAAGTATTATTAACTTAAATGATTACATAATGTTTATGACATGGTAATAAGTGATATAAAAGGAATAATAAACTTGAAAAAGGTTCTTAAGGATGTAGAAATTAACTCATGTTTATTATTCAGGAGATTAAAGAACGATCGAGTCAAGTCGGACCCGAGGTAAGGGATCATACTCCTCTCTTTCTTTTTATATACACACTTTTATGTAATTCCTTTTAAAGCTCATATTTCTTGTTATTGGGATGATCTTTTATATTACACTTACTATAATTTTTATTTTCATATGATGAGATACCCTATTCTCTCTCATCAATCCATTTTGGACGTTTTGAGTGGCACCGTTAGGCTGTCGAACTTTCGTAAGAGATCTAACCTCTCTCTTTCTTTTTAAGTACTCTCCTTTATGTAACTTCTTTTAAGCTCCTCTTTGTAATGTTGGGGGATGTTATTTTATATTCCTCTTGCTGTAAATTTTATTGAAATGTGATGACATACTCTATTTGATCTCATCAATCCATATTTGGAAGTTTTATGTGGCGCCGTTAGGCTGCCGAGTTTTCATAAGGGATTTTTCATCTCACTTTTATTCCCGTGAGATTTATGCTACATTTGCCACAAATTCCGTTGAGTGGTGTATGTACTTCCCATTATTCTACTCTTTGTGTAATATACTTTCGTTTATGATTATTTACATCAATGATCTATTGTCCTTCTTTCATGGGGTGTATGTTTTGAAAGATACCCAAGTCGGTAAGAGAACCTTTCACCCTCCTCTTTTTTTAAAATACTTCTTTTGTTGGGTCTTTTAATTTACAAATTATTATGTTGGGATATGTTCTAATATATCCTTATTTATGTAAATTTTATTTCCAAGTGATGAGATACACTTTTTATCTCTCATCAACTCATTTTGATGTGATGTCGTTAGGCTGTCAAGGGAACTTTTTTAACCCAATTTCGATTTCATTGGGTTCAACATGTAGTCATTGAATATGTCATCCATTGAATATGTGTGAATGAACATTTATTGTTTTACACATAATATCAACTTATATTGGGTGTATTTATATTTGTCACACATATTTTTGAGATTGATTTGTCCTTAATTTAAGGATACCTTCTTTATAAGGGATTTCATCACATTTGACATTTCTATTGAGGGTTCATTGTTGTTATGCACCAATTCACTCTTATATGGTGTATATACTTTCCTTTGGAGTATTATATCATGAATCCATTTATTCTCATGATATCATAATGTTCTGACTAAATGTTATTCCTCAATTATTGTATTCAAGTGTCTCTAATTTCGGTAAAACCCCTTTAACCAAAATATCTCTTTAAATGTTTTAATTATTTGTTCTTATTAATATCCATGTTTTCAAAATGGTTTTAAGGATTTATTTATATGGATATTAATGGTTTAAAATTTTAAGCTTCAAGGTGGTATGGGACACTTTGATTCAAAAATCTCTTTATTAAATGTTTTAAATGGTTTTGGAAATGGTTTCTTTTTGAATGGATTCAATATTTCAATATACTAAAATGTAATATTTTGATTGAAATGTGGAAATGTTATGTTTCCTTTATGCATATTTTATATGATATGATTATGTTATGGTTCTTGGGCATTATTTTGAAGACGGGTGGTTCCATGATAAACTAAGGGCGGGTGAGCCCGTTATAGCTCTCCAATGCATTGGGTAACGCGAAGGAGTGAAACGTTAAGGTTTTTCCGAAGAGATTTTGGGAATATACTGTGATGGGTATTCCAAACGTAACCAAGAGGGTTACTCCCTATGTAAGAATGTAATTAATGCCTCAAGTTACCTTTATGTCTTATGTTTTCTATGATTTATTCATGGTTTGATGAGGTATGTTAAAGTGCCTATGTTTTATGGGTAAAGTATGATTTCATTCTTATGTATATATGAACTCATGTTTCCTTTCCATATTTTTATAACCCTTACTGAGCTTTTTATGCTCATCCCAAGTTTTTGAAATGTTTTTCACAGGTCAAGGGAAAGGTACATGATGTGATGATAGTGTCAAGGATGTGTCAAGAAAGAATCCATGTTTTATTTTCAATATGTTTCCGTTTATTGGAAGAATGAATACTGTGTTTTATATAACCACTTTGTTTAAATGTGGAATGTAATGCAAGTTTCATGATCTAATTCTCTAAAACTCTAAACCTGAAAAGATCCTAAATGTGTAATCTTGTAATAACTCAAGATTAAGTAAGGTTTAAGGCTGGGGCCTTATAGTTGGTATCAAAGGTCAGTTTAGATAACCTTAGAGGTTAGGTTATTATTTAAGCAAAAGTGACATTACCATAATGGTTAGGATTTCAGAAAGAGTCCTAGTTTTAGATAAAGTGAATGAGTAATTGTATCTTAGTGTTTACCTTCATCATTAGTAAATGATGATTTTGTTGATATACTCACACTGACATTTCTGTTTTTAGTGAATGGATGGATCTAGCAGGCACCAAAGTGAAAATTGGTGTGAAGGAAACTATGGTGGTTCTATGATTAAAAGACTCGATGAAATGGGGTATTCAATGAGGAATCTCATGGCTGTTCTAAACCAACTTTCAAGGATTCATGATCAACCACTTCAACCTTTGTGAGTTCTCTAATGCATCATGTACGAGATGGACAACTTGATGTGTAAATTCAGGTAATAATTATTAAGGTAACCATTAGGGTTTATATGATCCTTACTTTTTAGGTAAATATGGGTTACTCTATGATATGATGGAAAATGAAGTGCATGAGATAAACTTGAGGTTAAAATATGTTATGATTATTCTTGAATATTTTATCTCATTTTGGGTAATGTTTTAAGAATTATATAGTTTTGGAAAAAGGAAAACACGCAGACTGTGTGACAACCCGTCGCGTCGGACAAAGCTGCAGGAATCGAACCCACAACCAAAGTGCGACTGGTATTTATCGCCTACCACTGGACTACATGAAGTCCCTGGTTAGTTTTACTGATTCTTTTTAGTTATATGATTTTATGAATTAAGAGTAAGTTGATTTTGGGTTATTTATGAAAATGATTAACCTATCATAGATGATATTTGATTAGGTTAATTACTTTTCAATATGAGACTTTAGGAGCAACTGATGTTGTTTGGAGATAAATGTTACGATTTAACTTGGAAGACTATGTGACTAAATCCTTCAAATATTTGGGTTTCAATCTTATATTGGTTTACATTGAAGAATTTTATGGACAAATTGTTTATCGGATGATCCTTGTTGAACTTTGGGTTTTGTTTGACAAATTTTGGAGATTAAGAATAGATTTTCTTTTTATAAAGGGTTACCTTTTCTGGATTATCTGATCTTGTACTAGCCTATTTGGTTTTGGTTAAAGTATAAAGACATGGGAAGTATATCGTTATATTTTGTGGATTAGGTGATTCTCTAGAAGTTGATTATAGTACTCTTAATGCGAACAAGTCTCCCTAAATACTTGTCTTTTGGAAAAATTATGAGTTTGATTAAGGAATCTAGTAAAAGTTGAAAGTCAACATGATAAGTGATTATGTTTCCTTATGAATAAAATTCTTCAATAAAAGTAACTTAAAACAAAAATGTTGTCTATTAACCTTTCCTACTGGGGAACCCAACACCGTTTAACCCATCACAAGTTTGTGATTTTCTTATTGTTAACTTTCTCCTAAACATGTTTTCTATCACTCTCCATCAGAACACGACCCTATGTTTTCTCCTCCATGTCCATGTTTTCCTACATGGATTCCTCGTATGGGTTAACTCAGGTGACCTATGTACTTATCTTTCTTTATTTTAAAGTGATTGTTTTACCGACTCTTGTTCCGATGTGGGACTTTCAAGGATGTTTCCAAGCTCAATTTTTTAAAATTGCGAGGACGCAATTCCCAAAAGGGGGGAAGGATGTAACACCCTAGGTAAATAAAGAATATGACATTTTCATATTTATCCATATTTGTGAATAAAGTATTAATATGACTTTAAAGGGGACTCTATTCTTGATGGCGTACCCAACACACAACAACGAGTTTCTTGGGAATCTTACGTTGCACTCTAATAATAAAATAATATTATTTTAAATGGTAGTTAACATGTAGCCGTTGTAATGGCGGGAATGGATATAAATACCTAAAATATGATTATATATGTTTTTAAATGTTTTTACATTTATATAATAAAAGATAAAGGCTTAAAATACGGAAAGAATTCAATTTTAGGCGTATATGCCCTAGTTTTCACTAAAGGTTCACTTCTCGCCTTTTGATGGTGAACCATCATTAAATATAGTTTTGATCACTCTTATACATTCTTTTGGACCAAATAAAACTCTTATTAAGAATCGGGACATCAAATTTTACTTTGTGTAATTTTTTGGTATCTTTCCAATAAAGTTCATTTTTTTTAATGAATAGTGTAAAATGTTGTGTTTTAATTCAAAACCTCTTTTTAATCTAATTTATTTATATGATTAGATAATATTTTGAATTGGTTTTAAAGTGAAATTAGAAAATATTTTTACCATTAAATCCAATAGTGGTCATTGGAATTAATTTCACTTTGAAATCGGACTTAAACTAGTGTCAATCTTTTGATACTTATTGTTTCCTAAAAACACGCTATTTGTCATGACAACGGGAATTAATTATTAAATTAATTAATGTGACTTATATGTTTTGAATTTTGTAAAACGGACTTCATTTTTGAATTCAGAATATCAAATATATCTTAGGGTGAATTTTTGGGATTTTTCTAAAAAACTTCAATTTTTGATGAATAGTGAAACCACTAAGTGGTACTTATAAAAACTGATTTTTTCGTTTAAATGGACTTTTTCCATCTTTGTGTTTTGAATTTCAAAAATCCGACATACATGGTTGTCATTAAGAAGTAAAATGTGGTTCAATGGGATAAATTTTTTTTTTTGGTGAATAGTAACTTATTAAGATTTTAATCGCGATTAGTGGTAATTAGTGTAGTTTAAGGTAAAAATGATATTATAAGAATGTGAAAACACCATGACACTTGTCCTACACCTATTGGGTGAGTCATGGCCGACCAAGAAAAGCCATGGGCCAACTTGGGGACCCCATGGAGCCACTTTAGTTGGAAAATGACAATAATATATTTTTATTTAATGTTAAAATTAAAAATGACACAAACATGATATGTTTTACTAAAATAATTTTTAAGTGGGGTTATACAAGTAATCTTTTTGATTATAAATAGTAATTGGAAAGATAAAAATATTTACAACATCATAGTAATTTTTTTATAATTTTTAGACATTAAATAAATTAAATTATTTATGACATCATAATGATGTAGTGATGACATCATTATTTAACGATTAAAATAAAATGGAAAGATAATGTAAAATCTATGAACTACACATGTCCAAAACTTATTGGATGTGTGGATTTCGAACCTTTATAACCTTATCCACGAATTATATCAATGTGGGACCTTTTAAAACCGAAACACATTTTCAAATAAAGTAATATTTCCTTACTTTCCAAAAGTGCCCCTCCTCTACTCTTATAAAAGGCCCCCACCTCTACCTCTTTTCACACACTCCTCAAGCCTTTGGCTCGGCCAACCCCTGCTCATTTACTCTCTCCACATACCTCTCCTCATCCTAGAGGATTCCCTTTGTGAATAATCGTTTCAAAGGAAGCCTTTAGGCTCAAATCAAAAGGAGTTACACTTTTAAAGGTAATTCATTCTCCCATGTTCATTTGTTTTATTTTGATTCTCCAACCCCCTAAACTCTTTTTATTTACTTATTTTGTAACAACACCAGTATCTTCAATATACTAGGATGTTGTTATAATATTTATTCGACCTACACTCTCACACAACTACATCAAATGGTAAAATAACATACGGTTTCCGTGGATGGCGAAATTCTGCCTCCTGAAACGATGATTGTTCAATACTCATTTAACACCTTCAAAGGTGGCCATTATGATGTCACTATTTTTATATATGATATATAATATGTTTATGTTTTACTTATGCTTCTGTATTTTTCATTTTTGTCTTACCTTTATGGCTTCCATTATGGGTATACGCGATATCTTCATTTTAGGAAGTGCGGACTACCGCCCCCTCAAAGTGATGTGATTCGGTAATACCATACGTGGGACGTATAAAGGATGGATTTAATGTTATTATATATGATTTTATACTGGAATTATTATATAAATCTATATAATTATTATTTCTTTCAAATAAATTATGAGATAGAAATGAAAGTAGCGTTCATGCGTACGTACGGCTTACCGTCTCCATGAACGGTGCATTTCATTTCTTATCCCGAAATGTAATGTACTATTATAAGTACATGTATATAATGGATATATATGATGATATATATATCTAAATGATGAATATAATTCTGTAATTAAAATATACATATCTCTCATTTAGTTTTAATTCCATTAATATGACAAAGAAATGAAAGTAGTGTTCATGCGTATGTACGACTTACCGTCTCCATGAACGGTGCATTTCATTTCAAACCTCTAAATGAATATGTAATATTATAAATACATGTATATGCTAGATATATATGATATATATGATATACAAATCAGGAATTTCATTCTGGATATAAAGAACCATTGACCACACAAACAACATGTAATTGTAAGAAGTCCACTTTCGACTTAAGAACCAAATATCGGCAAAACAAGTATTATTAACTTAAATGATTACATAATGTTTATGACATGGTAATAAGTGATATAAAAGGAATAATTAACTTGAAAAATGTTCTTAAGGAAGTAGAAATTAACTCATGTTTATTATTCAGAAGATTAAAGAACGATCGAGTCAAGTCGGACCCGAGAAAAGGGATCCTACTCCTCTCTTTCTTTTTAAGTACACACTTTTATGTCATTCCTTTTAAAGCTCATCTTTCTTGTTATTGGGATGATCTTTTATATTACACTTACTGTAATTTTTATGTTAATATGATGAGAGACCCTATTCTCTCTCATCAATCCATTTTGGACGTTTAGAGTGGCACCGTTAGGCTGCCGAACTTTCGTAAGAGATCTAACCTCTCTCTTTCTTTTTAAGTTCTCTCCTTTATGTAACTTCTTTTAAGCTCCTCTTTGTAATGTTGGGGGATGTTATTTTATATTCCTCTTGCTGTAAATTTTATTGTAATGTGATGAGATAACCTATTTGATCTCATCAATCCATATTCGGAAGTTTTATGTGGCGCTGTTAGGCTGCCGAGTTTTCATAAGGGATTTTTCATCTCACTTTTATTCCCATGAGATTTATGCTACATTTTCCACAAATTCCGTTGAGTGGTGTATGTACTGCCCATTATTCTACTCTTTGTGTAATATACTTTCGTTTATGAGTATTTACATCAATGATCTATTGTCCTTCTTTCATGGGGTGTATGTTTTGAAAGATACCCAAGTCGGTAAGAGAACCTTTCACCCTCCTCTTTTTTTAAAAGACTTCTTTTGTTGGGTCTTTTAATTTACATATTGTTATGTTGGGATATGTTCTAATATATCCTTATTGATGTAAATTTTATGTCCAATTTATTAGATACACTTTTTATCTCTCATCAACTCATTTTGATGTGATGTCGTTAGGCTGTCAAGGGAACTTTTTTAACCCAATTTCAATTTCGTTGCGTTCAACATGTGGTCATTGAATATGTCATCCATTGAATATGTGTGAATGAACTTTTATTGTTTTACACTTAATATCAACTTATATTGGGTGTATTTATATTTTTCACACATATTTTTGAGATTGAATTGTTCTTAATTTAAGGATACCTTCTTTATAAGGGATTTCATCACATTTGACATTTCTATTGAGGGTTCATTGTTGTTATGCACCAATTCACTCTTCTATGGTGTATATACTGTCCTTTGGAGTATTATATCATGAATCCATTTATTCTCATGATATCATAAAGTTCTGACTAAATGTTATTCCTCAATTATTGTATTCAAGTGTCTCTAATTTTGGTAAAACCCCTTTAACCAAAATATCGTTTTAAATGTTTTAATTATTTGTTCTTATTAATATCCATGTTTTAAAAATGGTTTTAAGGATTTATTTATATGGATATTAATGGTTTAAAATTTTAATCTTCAACGTGGTATGGGACACTTTGATTCAAAAATCTCTTTATTAAATGTTTTAAATGGTTTTGGAAATGGTTTTTTTTGAATGGATTCAATATTTCAATATACTAAAATGTAATATTGTGATTGAAATGTGGAAATGTTATGTTTCCTTTATGCATGTTTTATGTGATATGATTATGTTATGGTTCTTTGGCATTATTATGAAGATGGGTGGTTCCGTGATAAACTAAGGGCGTGTGAGCCCGTTATAGCTCTCCAATGCATTGGGTAACGCGAAGGAGTGAAACGTTAAGGTTTCTCCGAAGAGATTTTGGGAATATACTGTGATGGGTATTCCAAACGTAACCAAGAGGGTTACTCCCTATGTAAGAATGTTATGAATGCCTCAAGTTACCTTTATGTCTTATGTTTTCTATGATTTATTCATGGTTTGATGAGGTATGTTAAAGTGCCTATGTTTTATGGGTAAAGTATGATTCCATTCTTATGTATATATGAACTCATGTTTCCTTTCCATATTTTTATAACCCTTACTGAGCTTTTTATGCTCATCCCAAGTTTTTGAAATGTTTTTCACAGGTCAAGGGAAAGGTACATGATGTGATGATAGTGTCAAGGATGTGTCAAGAAAGAATCCATGTTTTATTTTCAATATGATTCCGTTGATTGGAAGAATGAATACTGTCTTTTATGTAACCACTTTGTTGAAATGTGGAATGTAATGCATGTTTCATGATCTAATTATCTAAAACTCTAAACCTGAAAAGATCCTCAATGTGTAATCTTGTAATAACTCAAGATTATGTAAGGTTTACAGCTGGGGCCTTATAGTCACTACACACAAATAAAAGAATATTATCTCTTTAATGGATCAATATTTATTATATATTATTGGTTTGAGAAATAAGGATGTATGAGATTATTTGATTCTATGACCTTATTGACCATATGGATTCTCCTATGGTTCATGTTTTAAATGTTTTTCATTAATGGATTTTACTTTTGATGTAAAATAATTATAATTTTTTTATTTATAAATTTTATTTTAAATTATTAATACATGTTTTCATATTTTTATTGATCAAAAATGAAATCTTATATTTTTTAAAAATGGTTAACCATGAAACACTTGGTGGGATCTTACTAGGATTGTTATTCTCACACCCTATATACACATCATGGATGTAAACATACCTTATTTTCACTAATAAAGAGCAATAAAATAAAACACCCTAAGATTTTACAAAATGTATCTTTTTAAATAAATTTGATTTGTTCAATAGAATTTATCTCATAAAACATTTATCTTTCACAATCCATGATATACTATTAATTTTGATCATTTCTATTGGAATACTAATGAGATCCTTTGGAATAGTAATGTTTCCATTAGAATAATTACCACACCTATGATATTATAAATAAAATTTAGGTATATCATAAATGAAAATATGATATATTTATATCATAGAATAAGTAAATAAATGTTTTCAAAATGATAAATTAATTTTTGGTGATGTTTTGATATGTTAATGTTCATTTACAATTTATTAATTAATATAATTATATAAAAGAAAGTTTATTTTCATAAAATAAATTAAAGAATTAATATTTTGTTTTATTATAATTATTATATAATTTAATGATTCTATAATTAATTTTTATATGTGTCATAAAATTATTTATAATATTAATGTCCATATTTTTTGAATAAATGTGGATATTAACTAAAAATTTAATTTATCTTATTTAGAATATTATTTTCATAAAATGGAATCCTTTTTTTAATATAGAAATACAAAAATGGTAGGGGAATTTTTGGTATTTTTCTAAAATATATGAATTTTTATTGAATAGAGAAATATAGTGATTTACAATATTTATCATTTTAAGAAAAATACATGGATTTTTGAGTCATTTCTAATTTAAGTGAAAATTAATTCAAACTCATGTTCACTAGTTACTATAATTATTCATATTAATTGACACTATAGATAGTCTTGATCAAAAATAATAAGCCAATGAAGAAAATAAACCAAAACACCCATCTCCTCTTAGATAAATATCACCTCTTACCAACCCTTATCCTCACACCTTTTATGCCTTAACACATGTTGAAATTATGCCCAAATACCTTCCAAATCCTCTTCCCCACATCTAATATCTTATTTTCTTATGAAAACACAAAAGTTAACTGTCTTAAAGAGGTCCCCATGGAGACAATATTTGAGAGGTAAAATCCTCCATATTTATTATTTAATTTATTTTCTTTTCACATCCTCTCCTCACTTAAACTATACAAAATAGCATGGTAACTATAGTATGATATATATACTAGACTTTTATTTATTTAATTCAAAACTCATCATCAAATTTCTTCTCCAATATTTTTATTCTAAAAATGAAAACATCATCCCGGAGGTGTCGATTCACCGCCATTGTGGGAAACGAGTTTTCATTTTTCATTAATGAATTCAAGTAAGATAATAAAATCATTTTTATAGTTAAAAAATTATAATATGTGTATTGAAACTTATTTAATATTCTATACCTAATATATAAACATAATATTAAATAAAATGGTACTAGTTTGTGAGGGTCATAAAAAAGGCCAAGATAAATTATTCATTTTTCATTAACGTTTTATCTAATGAACCATCATCATTCCATATATATAAAGTATATATGAGATCATTTAAAATTATTTAACGTAATAAATAATAAATAATTCCTCTTATGGATTTTTACTTCTATTTAAAAATAACTCTCAGAATTATACACAAGGGAACTGGCCATAAACCCATGAAACAAAGTATTCCATAACAATGAAATTAAACACTATAACTCATAGAAAGATCAATAAATGAACATAATAAAATTATAATAAATAAAATATATGTTTAGGAGTTTATGAATAAATTAATTTATTAAAGTAATTTTATTATCCCGGACAATATGTACATGTACGGAACGCTTTCAGACATATTTTAAGGGACATTGTCTAATTTTTCATTTCATTGAGACTCAATTGTTATTGTCCACTAAATCATTTTTATATGTGTATCTACGAACCCTTTTATTTTATTTTCATTTTGATATTATCTTAATCTTAAATATACCCATTTTTTTATCATGGATATGATAACTTTATAAGTTATATAACATTTTTATGTCTGGTGTTTACATTTAATGTCATTTAAATTGGAAAAATATTGATAAAACTGTATCCTATACTCACAAAAAAATATTTTGATAAGTCATATTGTTCTTGAATTAAATATATTCATGAATATTTATTTGTACTTGTAGTTTTGGGTGGGGACAGATATTATATATCCCCAATATTCCTTGATAGGTATCACGTGATAAAACAGTTGGTGAAAAACCCTTGGAGTTTGTTTCCAAGGACAATCAATTGGGTTTCTACCTTCAGACATAAACCATCTTGTGAAAATTCATGAAAGTTGTTGTTAATGTTCTAGATACATTATGTCTAATTATTAAACATTTCCTTCATTCAGTATTTATTTATTATTACCAGTGATATTTTCTCTATGACAAATACTGTAGATGCACTTTCATTCTCAATTTATTGATTAAATGTAATGTGTTTTTTAACTCCCCGACCCCAGTTACCAAGAGTCGGTGCATTATTAAATATAAAATGCATTATCACAAAATATCAAGTCTCAAAAGACTGATTAGTTTAGTAGTTTTGGAAACACTAGATATATTTATAAGTCTTACATTACATCATAAGGTAAACAAAACTACAACAACATCTTGTATTTATATACTCTCTTACTATCCATGCAGGACATTCATAAATTACTTCTTCACATCCTGGAAAAAATACAACATTGAAAGGGGTGAGTTGTGATGCTCAGTATGGATAACAATATAGTAGAATATTTTATAGATAAGCATAAAAATGTAAGGCAATGTATAACTAATACAAAAGCCTTTTAAACATGAACATCAGCATAATATAGAAAATATAAAATGAAATAATTCCATTTACTTATTCACATGGATATTCTACTAGTCTAATAATCACATTCAATATCAATAACCACTTTAATAACGATGGAATGCATAATGTCAGACTATCATAACCACGTAGCCAAGGACTCATGCCAAGACTACAAATAGGATTTTGTCAAAGCCTCGTGCCAAGACACTAGTTTGTCTCATGAGACCTACCGATGCATCGAGGAGCTGTAGTGGGCTCCGCCCATCACATACTAAGTCCAATTCATTCCTCATATTAATAGGTTTAAACATAACATAAACATTTGTATTAAAACTAGCATATAAAATGTCAATAAATTAACCACAAACCATGAATGGTATAAAAATAACACATCCACAGTCAAACATGACTCATTTGATATGATATGGAACATTTTAATGTATCATATTAACATCAATAGATAATAATGAAGGATATTGAAATAGATGTAAATAATCATCAAATCTATTAGAGTAAAATATCCCCCTTTTTCTTGAACTCCTTTAAAAGTCGCACTATTTTTAAAGAAGCCATTTAAAATAGATTTTTGAATCAAAGTGTCCCATACCACTTTGAATTTTTAAAATTAATTTTAATTTTAAGATTGTAATTTCCATATAAATAAATCCTTATAACTATTTTTAAAACTTGGAAATTAATGAGAAATATTTAGATGAATAAATATTTAAAACATTTAAAAATGATATTTGAGTTAGAGTTTCTAACCAAAAGAGAAACACTTGAATACAAATCATTGAGGAAATAAAAAAATTGTAATATCATCATAATAATGGTATTCATGATATTCTATGTCAAAGTACATTATATAAACCATATAAAAGTGAATTGGCGTATAACAAAAAAGAAGTCTCAATGGAGTGTAAATTGAGATGAAATTTCTTATAAAGACTGTATCCTTAGGTTAAGGATAAATCAATGACATAATTATGTGTGAAAAATACAAATACACTCAATATTATTGGATATTCAGAGTAAAATAAACAAAGGACTTTCACACATATTCTTGTAAAAGAAACACCAATGAACTGGATGTTTAACTCAACAAATCGAGATTAAGTAAAACATTACTCTTATAAAGTTCATAAAGATGACATGAGAATTTATAAATGGAGGGATTATGTGTATCAAAATTATATCCACAAATGTGGAGTGGAAATTAAGACATAATCAAATGAATAGTAATTCCACGCATAATCTTGAAGTAAAATAATCAATGAAGTATTCATAAATCCGAATAAGTGGAAATTGAAATTTCAAATTCCCTTATCAATTTGGTAACATAAAAAACATACACCCATGAATGAATGATCATAAAATGATGATTTAATTATCCATAAATTAAAGTAAATTACATAAAGAATACAATCATGGGTAGTACACACACCACATACAATAAATAAGTGTTGAACAATACAAAATCCAACAGAATTAAATGTGAGATATAAGACCCCTTATTTGTTCCTTTTCCTTGGTCGATAGTAGGTTAACCTCCTGTATAATGGTGAAATTATTGTTATTGAATTATATAAAAATAATTTACATTAATATGATATCATATATGATCTTTTAACATTTATTGGTTAATAAAATCTTAGTATTATCGTCATTTCGGGTGTTAACAGATTCATTTTCCTTTATATTATTTGTTATGAGAGCCATATTTTTTATGGATGGGATTTATCTAATTCGTATCCAAAATGATATCATGTCTCTAAAATTTATTTTTATTCATCAAATGAAATTTAGTCTTGAATGGGTATGATGGGGAATGAATCTCATCACGTTCGTGGAGACGGTAATCCGTACGTACGCACGAGCGACAATATCATTCTTTTGATGTTAAAATAATATATAATTGGATGGTATAACATATAGAAAGAATCATTATCATGTTATATTTATTATTTATATGAATTATACATCATTATTATACCCATCTAAATAATAATATATTGAATAATAATTACACCACAACATGGAGACGGTAGGTCGTACGTACACACTTATGGTGACATGTAATTCAAGGGATGGATAGAATAATGAATTTGTTTTGTTACATAATTATAATAACATCATAGTATATAGAATTTAATAGAGTTATTATTTTAGAATGTAAATAACAGGGAATGAAGAAGTTGAAAAAGAAAGGAACTTTAAATAGGGTGGTGAAAACGTTACATCTTCTTCGGGTTCTTCCTTTTTATTTGATAAAAATGGATCCATAGGTTGGATTTCTGATAAAACTAAGGACTCAAGGTTGACGTTAGGTAATTTGGGAGGATTCTTGGGTAGAGTATGGCCGATCCAAAAGGCTTTTAAGGTGTGGATAGTTAATTAGAAGTTGTGTTCTTTTATGAGTGGGAGGTGGGGCTCTTTAGAAAAAACTTAATGTATTATTTTATAATAAATTCATATTCGGTTTCTAATGGAAAAACGTATATTATTCAAATTCTAAGGTGGATATGGGTCTAAATAATTTCAACCAATAGATTTTTAGATAGGTTTTGGACATTATAATAACATTATCTTTTAGTTTTAAATCTTAGTTAATTATTTTGACATTTACCATGTCACATTGTATTTTAAATTATATTGTTAATAAACATACTATATACATAAAAGCGACCAAAAAGTGGTACATTAATGATACACCTATCATAATACAAGTCCTATTTCCTAACCTTAGATTTTTAGAAATTTAATATCAATTAATAATATAAATTTTTTTTAAAAACTCTTTTATGTCAATTTTGACACTATTTGGTATTTTATTTTTTTCAAAATCATAAAAACATGATTACTTATAAAAAATTTAATTAAATAAATCCTAAAATTCCTTCATAACCTATAAAATTATTGTAATTCATTAAAAGTCTCAAATTATATTTATTTGGGTATTTACAACATATATTTTTTTAATATTTCACTAATAAGGTAATTACTAAATCATCATTGTGTCATAAATAAAATAAATTATTTAAGGTATAAAAATTTAAAATAAAATACTATTATGTAGGAAATTGTTTTATATTTCTAATGAATATTAATAGTCGAAAATATACTTATGTAAAATTTTTTTTTCTAAAAGATATACGCTTATGTCATTTTTGTATCTAGTTTAACTTAATTAATATAAAGTGTCATTATCACTTACAAGAGGATCCATGGGGTCCCAAAATCGACCCAAAGATGGCCATGGTCAGACATGTATCAAAAAATAGGTTTAGAACACGTTTTAGGATAAATTAATATTATTATAATATTATTTTTTTACCCTTATTTACCAGATTTACCTTTTAATCATGGTAAATAAAATATTTACCGAAGTAATTATTCAAAATGTCTAAAAATAAGAGTTACATATTTACATAATTTGGACATCCTGATTCCAAATATGGAATCCATTTTTCCAAATTTAGAACATAGAAGTGGCATAAATTAATTTAATATTAATTCCCGTTATTAAAATAAAAAGGGCGTATTTAAGAAACAATAACTATCAAAATATTGATACTTGTTTATATCTGGTTTAAATGTGAAATAATGTCCAATGACCAAAATTATATTAAATGGTAAAAATATATTTTAAATATAATTTAAAACCATTCAAATATATAATTTATCATAATTAATTAATTCGATTAAAAAAATTGTTTTTAATTTAAATTTAGTAATTTTCACCATTCATCAAAATATGAATGTTATCTGAAAAATACCAAAATTTCACCCTAGGATAATTTAGATATTAATAATCCAAAAATGAAGACCATTTTTAAAGATAAAATGTATAAAATTTCAAAAAGTGGGAATTACTATTCAAAACGGCTACTTTTATTAGTTGTGGTGTGTGTTAGGACTTGATGTTGCGTACAACACATGCTACTGTATTATTCAAGAATAAGCATACCATTGAAGCTAGGGGTGTTACATTCTCCCCTCCTTCAATAAATTGCGTCCTCGAATTTTTTAAAATTGGGCTTGTGAATATAATGGAAAGTCCCACATCAGAAAAAGAGTCAATAAAACTATCACTTTAAAAGAAAGAAAGAGAAGTACAAAGGTCACCCGATATAACCTATACTAAGATTACATGTAGAAAAACATGTATATAGATGATAAACTAAGTTTCATGTTCTGATGGAGAGGGATAGAAAACATGATCAGGAGAAAGTTAACAACAAGAAAACCACAAACTTGTGATGGGACAAACGGTCATTAGTTTCCCAGTAGGAAAAGTAAACGGACAACATTTTTATTATTATTTTTTAAATTACAATAAATAAAGATGAGGATTTCATTTCTGAGAATGAATAAGAACATAAAGAGATATACTTAATATTTAAGTAAAGTTGCATTCTTTAATAAATTTCTACTACTAACTCATTTTTAAACGATGAGTATTGTAGAAGACTTGGTCACACTATAAGAGATTCAATAAAATTATTATATAATAGCATGATCAACGAAAAATAAAGTATATATTTTCCTTGTCTTTAGAGATTAATAAAAACCAAAATGGTTAGTATAAGATCTGATGATCCCCTAAAAGGTTATTTCATTAGAGAAAGAAACACTAAGCTTAATTTCTAAAATTTAACCAACAATCCCCCAAAGTTAAATAAATATCATTCAATAAAGAATTGTCCTTAAAATCCTTTAATAAAATCCAAAATAATATTGAAACTCAAAACATTGAAGAATTTGGTTATGTAGTCTTCAACGTTAAATGGTATCTCCAAATGACATCAATTACTCTTAAAGTAACATACTTAAAAGTAATTAACCTAATCACATATTCTCTATTATAGGTTAATAATTTCTATAAATAACCCAAATCACTATAAATCCACAATAAAAACATAGATAAAAATACACTATTACTCCTCAAATTAAATCCAATACTATTCTATTTTCCTTGGGCATATAGTGTTCCCAGAAAAGCGATCATCTTCCAAAATATCATTTATCACTTAATCACCAAATCATTTTCCTATACTATTGGTATTCATTTGGTAAGACATAAGATCTCAAATCAAATTATTATTGATCAATAAAATAATTTAACTTAAAATAATAGTCACACTAACTAGGGACTTCATGCAGTCCAGTGGTAGGTGATAAATCGCCATCGTACTTTGGTTGTAGGTTCGATTCCCACGGCTTTGTCCGACACGATGCGTTATCACACGGTCTGCGTATTGTCCTTTTTCAAAAACTATATTTTATAACATTAGCAAAATGATGTAAATTCCTCAAAAATAACCATAACATAATTTAACCACAAATTTTATCTAATAACTTTCATTTTAACCCCAAATTATAATAACTTGTAATTTCCTCAAACCCAATGATCATATAAAACCAAAAGGTTATTTATAACTATATAAATAAGAGAAAAGATAATTCTTCCTCAAATATCATTCTCACATGGATAACTTCAGGGTTACAAATACAAGAGAAAATTATTCCAAAGTAACCCCATCAAAAAGGAGCGCTAATACTTTTTAAACATTTCTCCAACCGTTTATTTCCACATTGCTTCTTCTTTGACCAAGATAATATCTTATAGAATAGGTCATTCACTCGGGTAATGGCCAGGTCCACTACATTTAAGAAAAATTACTGTAAATGGATTCTTGGGACAATTTTTATCTTCTACCATAGTACTCTTCATTTTTCTTCGGCAATTCTTCACATTATGTCCTTCCTCCCCACACGTAAAGCATTTCTTTGTTCTTTTGAGACACTTTCCTGGTTGTCTCCTTCCAAATTTCCTGCATGATGGATATTTAGGATTCCATTCTCCATGGTCTCCATTACTGACGCTCTTATCATTCATCACCTTTATCTTCATTGTTGAGTCTGGGAATTGGTTAATATATATATTTTGTTGATCATATTTTTAAAAAATTGATTTAGAATGAAGGAGATATCTTTTACTCCTATCAACATTCCATTTTTTTTCTCATTTCCACCACTGTTCCCGCCTTGTATATCATTCTCAAAGTCACTATGACTTCCTTGGAATCCAGCCATTGACTAAAACCAGAAAGCATTGTGTGAGTAACAGTAGTCATAAAATAATTTAGAGAATATCATGTCATTATATTCTCAATTTGAAATACATTAGGATTAACCAAGGTCATTTACTCTCATCTTATATATAATACTTCAAATCAGTTTGTAATGAAAATTTAAATTATCCTTGGCGTATCCCTCGAGAGTGTCGTAACCAAGAGTGTAGCAAGGCCCATTGTCATGCACCAGTTCTAGTTCGAGTCTAGCTCAAAAAGGTGTTTTTGGGTTTTACTCCTAGGTACATCTGTGCCAGAGCTACCACTACCTGCTCGTATCCAGATAGGGATGTATTGCTCGGAATAATCATAAAATCTATACAATACCAAAATTCTAGGTAGTTCTTATATACTAACCCTCAAAGTCTATCTTAGGGCTATGTTCTCTAATCAGAGTTTATCTAAATCTAGCTCCCAAGGTTTGTATTAAACGTCCTATGATACCAACTGTAATGCCCCAACCCCAGTTACCCAGAGTCGTTGCATTTTTACGTATCATTGGCATGATCACAATGGATCAAGTCTCCAAATTCCAATTAGTTTAGTAGTCTTTGAAACACTAGATATATTCAGAAGCCTTACATTACATCATAAGGTAAAAGAACTACAACAAAATCTTGTCATCATATCCCCTCATACTATCCCTGCAGGTCATTCATATATTACATATTCACATCCTAGGAAAAATAAAATATTGAAAGGGGTGATCTCAGATGCTTATTAAGGATAACAAGATAGCAGAAGATTTCATAGATAAGAAAAAATACTTAAGGTAATGTATAACTAAAACAAAAGTGTTTTTAAACATGAACTTTAGCATAATATGGAAAATAAAAAATCAAATAATTCCATTTACTTATTCACATAGATATTCTAATATTCGAATAATCACATGAAATATCAATAACCACTTTCATAATTATAGAGTTCATAATGCAAGACTATCATAACCACGTAGCCAAGGCCTCGTACCGAGACTAAAAATAAGATTTTGTCCAGGCCTCGTGCCAAGACACTAGTTTGTCTAATGAGATCTACTAATGCATCGAGGAGCTATAGCAGACTCCACCCGTCACATACTAAGTCCAATGCATTCCTCATATGAACAGGTTTAAACATAACTTAAACATTCGTATTAAAACTATCATACGAAATTTCAATACTTTAACCACAAACCATGAATGGTATAAAAATAGAACATCCATAGTAAAAAATAACTCATTTGATAAAATATGGAAGATTGTATTGTATCATATTAACCTCAATAGAGAATAATGAATGATATTGACATAGATAAAAATAATCATCATATCTATTATAGAGAAATATCCCCTTTTTCTTGAAATCATTTAAAAGTCACACTAATTGTCAAGAAGCCATTTAAAAATATATTTTTGAATCAATGTTTCCCATACCACTTTGAAACATTTAAAAGTAATTTAAATTTTAAAACTTTAATGTCCATATAAATAAATCCTTAAAACTATTTTTAAAACATGGACATTAATGAGAAAGATTTATAAGAATAAATCATTAAAACTTTTAAAAATGATATTTGAGTTATAGTTTCTAACCAAAAGAGAGACAAATGAATAAAAATAATTGAGGTAATAAAAACATTGTAATATCATGAAAATAAATGGATTCCTGATATACTATGTCAGAGTACATTATATACTCTATATAAAAGTAAATTGGCATATAACAACAAAGAAGTCTCAAGGAAATATAAATTGAGATGAAATTTCTTATAATGACCGCGTGCATAGGTTAAGGATAAATCATCGACATAATTATGTGTGAAAAATATAAATACACTCAATATGATTCAATATTCAGTGTAAAACAATCAAAGGAAATTCACACATATTCTTTTAAAAGCAACAATAATGAATTGGATGTTTAACTCAACAAATCGAGATTGAGTAAAAATTACTCTTATCATGTTCATACCAATGACTTGAGAATTTATCAAGGGAGTGATTATGTGTATCAAAAGTATATCCACAGAAAGGGGAGTGGAAATTATGACATAATCAAATGAATAGTGATTCCACACATAATATTGGAGTAAAATAATCAATGAATTATGCGTAAATCTGAATGTGTGGAAATTGAAATTTCAAATTCCCTTATCAATTTGGTAACTTACGAAACATAAACCCATGAAAGAAGGATCATACAATGATGATTTAATTATCCATAAATTAAATTATTTTACAAAATGAATACAATCATGGAAAGTACACACACCACATACAATAAATAAGTGGCGAACAATGGAAATCCCACGGAATTAAAAGTGAGATACGAAACCCCTTATTTGTTCCTTTTCCTTGGTCGATGGTTGTTTAACCTCCTGTATAATGGTGAAATAATTTTTATTGATTTATACAAAAATAATTTACATTAATATGATATCATATATGATCTCTTAACATTGATTTTTTAATAATATCTTAGTATTATCATCATTTTGGGTGTTAACGGAGTCGTTTTCAATTGTATTATTTGTTATGCGAGACGTATTTTTTATGGATGGGATGTATCATATTCATATCCAGAATGGTATCATGTCTCTAAAAATTATTTTTATTCATCAAATGAAATTTAGTCTTGAATGGATATGATGGGGAATAAATCTCAACGTGTTCGTGGAGACGGTAATCCGTACTTACGCACGAGCGACAATATCATTATTTTGATTTTAAAATAATATATAATTGGATGGTATATCATATATAGAGAATAATTATCATGTTATATTCATTATTTACATGAATTAGACATCATTATTATTCCCATATAAATAATAATATATTGAATAACAATTACACCACAACGTGGAGACGGTAGGCCGTATGTACGCACGTATGGTGACATGTCAATCAAGGGATGGATATAATAATGAATTTGTTTGTTCCAAAATTATAATAACATCACAATATATATAATATATTGGAGTCATTATTTTTTTAATGGAAAAAATAAGGAAAGAAGAAGTTGATGAAGAAAGGAACATTAAAGAGGGTGGTGAAGACGTTACCTCTTCTTCGGGTTATTCCTTTTGATATGACCAAAAGGGCTCCATAGGATGGATTTATGATCAAACTAAGGCCTCTTGGTTGAATTGAGGGAATTTTGGAGGATATTTGGGCAGAGGTTGGCTGAGCCAAAAGGCTTTGAAGGTGTGAAGAATTGGTTATAAGTGGTGTCATTTTATAAGGGGGAGGAGGGGCTCTTTATGAAAAACCTAAAGTATTATTTCATACTAAATTCATATTCGGTATCAAATGGCTCAAAAGTTGATTATTCAAAGTATAATGTGGATATGGGTCGAAATAACTTTATCCAATAGATTTTAGACAGGTTTGGGTCATTATATTAACCTTATCTTTTAGTTTTAACTCTAAGTTAATTAGTTTGACATTTACCATGTCACTTTGAATTTTATATTATATAGTTAATAAACTTACTATATACATCCAAGGATCCCCCAAGTGGTTCATTAATTATACACCTATCATGATACAAGTCCTTTGGACGATTAGTAGATTTTTAGGAATTTAATATCAATTAATAATATAATATTGTTTTTAAAAACTCTTTTATGTCAATTTTGTAACTATTTGGTATTTGATTTTTTGTGAAAATCATAACACCACAATTACTTATAAAAAAGTTATTTAAATAAATCCTAACATGTTATATTAACATATAAAATTCGTGGAATTCATTAAAAGTCTCATATTATATTTATTTCGATATTTATAATATCAATTAATTTAATATTTCACAAATAAGGTAATTACAACATCATCATTGCGTCATAAATAAAATAAATTATTTAATTTCAGAAAATTATAAATTAAATACCATTATGTAGGATATATTTATATATTTCTAATGAATATTTATAGTTGAAAATAAAACATATATAACCATAAGTAATTTTTTTTTTGCTAAAAGATAGAGGCTTTTGTCATTTTTGTATTTACTTTATCTTAATTAATATAAAGTGTCATTATCACTTAAAAGTGGATCTATGAAGTCGAAAAATCGACCCAAAGATGCCAATTGTCGGAAATGTATCAACTAATAGGGTTAGGACATGTTTTCGGATAAATTAATATTATTATAATATTATTTTTTACCCTTATTTACTGGATTTACCTTTTAACCATGGTAATCAAATATTTACCGAAATAATTATTCAAAATGTATAAAAATAAGAGTTACCTATTTAAATAATTTGGACATCCTGATTCCAAATACGGAATCCATTTTTTCAAATTCATAATAGAGAAGTGGAAAAAATTATTTTAAACTTAATTATCATTGTCAAAACAAAAAGTGTGTTTTTAAGAAATAATAACTATCAAAAGATTGACACTTGTTTATGTCTGGTTTAAATGTGAAATTATTTACAATGACCAAAATTGTATTAAATAGTAAAAATATATTCTAAATATACTTTAAAACAATTCAAATTCATAATTTATCACTATTAATTATCTTGATTAATAAAGTTGTTTTTAATTAAAAATTAGAAATTTTCACTATTCATCAAAATATGAATGTTATCCGAAAAGTACCAAAATTTCACCCTCGGATAATTTCGATATTCCGAATCCAACAATGTTGTCTATATTGAAATATAAAATGTATAAAATTTCAAAAATTGGGTATTACTATTCAAAATGACTAGTTTTATTAGTTGTGGTGTGTGTTAGAACTTGAAGTTGCGTACAACACACGCTACTGAATTATTTAGCGAGAAGTGTACCGTGAAAGCTTGGGATGTTACATTCTCCCCTCCTTTAATAAATTTTGTCCTTGAAATTTTTGAAATTTGGTTGGGAATATAATGGAATGTCTCACATCGTAAAAAGAGTCAATAAAACTATCACTTTAAAAGAAAGAAAGAGAAGTATAAAGGTCACCCAAGATAACCTATACTAGGATTCCATATAGAAAAACATGGATATGGATGATAAACTGAGTGTCAAGTTCTGATGTTGAGGGATAAAAAACATGATCAGGAGAAATTTAACAACAATAAAACCACAAACTTGTGATAAAAAAACGGTCATTTGTTTCCCAGTAGGAAAAGTAAACGGAGAACATTTTTTATTATTATTTTAAGTTACATTACATAAATATGAGGAATTAATTTCTGAGATTGAATAAGAACATATAGAGATATACTTAATTTTTACATAAGGTTTCAATCTTTAATAAATTTATACTACTAACACATTTTTAAATGATGAGTATTCCGGAATACATGGTCACACTAGAAGAGCTACAATAAAATTCTTATAAAATCACATGATCCACGAAGAATAAACAATATATTTACCTTGTCCTTAGAGATTAATCAAAACCAAAATGGTTAGTATAGGATCTGATGATCCCCTAATATGATATTTCATTAGAGAAAGAAACACTAATCATAATTTCTAAAACTAAACCAACAATACCCCAAGGTTAAATAAATAGCATTCAATAAAGAGTTGTCCTTAAAATCCTTTAATAAAATCCAAAATAATATCAAAACTCAAAATATAGACGAATTTGGTTATGTAGTCTTCCACGTAAAATGGTATCTCCAAATGACATCAATTACTCTTAAATTCAAACACTTAAAAGTAATTAACCTAATCACATATTCTCTATTATAGGTTAATAATTTCCATAAATAACCCAACTCACTTTAAATCGACAATAAAAACATAGATAAAAATCCACTATTAATCTTCCAATGAAATCACGTATTATAATATTTTCCTTGGTCATATAGTGTTCCCAACAAAGTGAACATCTTCTAAAATAACATTTATCACTTAATCACCAAATCATTTTCTTATACTATGGGTATTCCTTTGGCAAGACATAAGATCCCAAATCAAATTATTATTGATCAATAAAATCAATTAACTAAAAATAATAGTCACACTAACCAGGGACTTCACGTAGTCTAGTGGTAGGTGAAAAATCCCAGTCACACGTTGGTTGTAGGTTCGATTCCGACATCTTTGTCCGACGCGATGGGTTTTCACACGGTCTACATATTGTCCTTTTTCAAAAAATATGTTATATAACATTACCAAAATGAGATAAATTCCTCAAAATAACCATAACATAATTTAACCACAAATGTTATCTCATATCTTTCATTTTTACCCCAACTTATAATAACATGTAACTTCCTCAAACCCAATAATCATATAAAACCAAATGGTTATTTATAACTATATCCACAAGTGAAAAGATAATTCTTCTTCAAATATCATTCTCACATGGAAAAATTTAGGGTTAAAAATACAAGAGAAAATTATTCCAAAGTAAACCCATAAACAAGGAGCACTAATACGTTTTAAACATATCTCCATCCATTTATTTCCACTTAAATTCTTCTTTGACCAAGAAAATATCTTATAAAATAGGGCATTCACTCGGGTAATGGCCAGATCCCCTACATTTATGGAAAATTACTGTAATTGGATTATTGGGACCATTTTTATCTTCTTCCATAGTACTCTTCATTTTTCTTCGGAAATTATTCACTTTATGTCCTTCCTTCCCGCACATAAAGCATTTCTTTGTTCCATTGGGACACATTCCTGGTTGTCTCCTTCCCCATTTCCTGTATGATGGAAATTGAGGATTCATTTCTCCATGGAATCCACTATTGGAGCTCTTATCATTCATCACCATTATCTTCTTTGTTGAGTCTGGTAATTGGTTAATATATATATTATTGATCATATTTTTGGAAAATTGATTTGGCCTGAAGACGATATCTTTTACGCCTATCAACATTCCATTTTGTTTCTCATTGCCACTAGCGTTCCCACCTTGTACATCATTCTCAACGTCACTATGACTTCCATGTAATCTAGCCATTGACTAAAACCAGAAAGCATTGTGTGAGTAATAGTAGTCATAAAATAATTTAAATAATATCAGGTCATCATATTCTCAATTTAAAACACATTAGGATTAACCAAGGTCATTTACTCTCATCTTATATATAATACTTCAAATCATTTTGTAAAGAAAATGTAAATTTTCCTAAGAATATCCCCCTGGAGTGTCGTAACCAAGAGTGCAGCAAGTCTCGTTGTCATCCACCAGTTCCTATTCGAGTCTTTCTCAAAGCGGTGTTTTCGGGTTTTACCCCTAGGTTCATCTGTGCCAGAGCCGCCATTACCTGCTCATATCTAGACATAGATGTATTTCTTGGAAAACTCATAAAATCTCTACAATACCAAAATTCTAGGTAGTTCTTCTATACTAATCCTGAAAGTATATCTTTGGGCTATGTGCTCTAATCAAAGTATATCTAAATCTAGCTCCCAAGGTTTGTACTAAACATTCTCTAATACCAACTGTAATTCCCCGACCCCAGTTACCTAGAGTCGGTGCATTATTACGTATCATTGGCATGATCAAAAAGGATAAGGTCTGGAAAGACCGATTAATTTAGTAGTCTGGGAAACACTAGATATATTCATAAGTCTTACATTACATCATAAGGTAAAAAAACTATGACAACGTCTATTCTTCATATCCCCTCATTCTATCCATGCTGTTAATTCATAAATTACTTCTTCACATCCTGGAAAAAATGAAACATTGAAAGGGGTGAGCTCAGATGCTCAGTAAGGATAAAAATATAAAAAAAGCTTTCATAAATAAGCATAAACACTTAAGGCACTGTATAATTAAAAAAAAGACTTTTAAACTTGATCTTCAGCATAATATGGAAAAGATAAAATGAAATAATTCCATTTACATATTCTCATGGATTTTCTAATAGTTTAATAATCCCATGCAATATCAATAACCACTTTCATAATGATAGAATTCATAATTCTAGAATATCATAACCACGTAGCCAAGGCCTCGTGCCGAGACTACAAATAAGATTTTGTCAAGGCCTCGTGCCAAGATACTAGTTTGTCTCATGAGACCTGCCTTTGCTTCGTGGATCTATCGCGGGCTCCACCTGTCACATAGTAAGTCCAGTACATTCTTCATATTAACAGTTTTAAACATAACATAATCATTCGTATTAAAACTAGCATAAAAAATATCAATACTTTAACCACAAACCATGAATGGTATAAAAATAGTACATCCATAGTCAAACATAACTCATTCGATACAATATGGAAGATTGTATAATATCATATTAACCTCAATAGATAATAATTAAGGATATTTACATAGATGAAAATAATCATCAAATCTATTAGAGAGAAATATCCCCCTTTTTTCTTGAAATCATTTAAATGTCACACTATTTATCAAGAAGCCATTTAAAAATAGATTTCTGAATCATGGTGTCCCGTACCACTTTGAAAATTATAAAAGTAATTTTAATTTTAAAACATTAATTACCATTTAAATAAATCCTTAAAACTATTTTTAAAACATGGAAATTAATGAGAATGATTTAGAAGAATAAATCGTTAAAACATTTAAAAATGATATTTGAGTTAGAGTTTCTAACCAAAAGGGAGACCCCTGAATACGAATAATTGAGGTAATAAAAACTTTTTAATATCATGATAATAAAGGGATTCATGATATACTATGTCAAAGTACATTATATACACCATATAAAAGTGAATTGGTGTATAACAACAAATAAGTCTCAATGGAATGTAAATTGAGATGAAATTTATTATAAAGACCGTATCCTAATGTTAAGGATAAATCAATGACATAATTATGTGTGAAAAATATAAATACACTCAATATGATTGGATATTCAGTGTAAAACAATTAAAGGACATTCACACAAATTCTTGTATAAGCAAAACCAATAAATTAGATGTTTAAATCAACAAATCGAGATTGAGTAAAAATTACTTTTATCAAGTTCATAACGATGAATTGAGAATTTATCAATGGAGTGATTATGTGTATCAAAAGTATATCCATAGAAAGGGGGTGGAAATTATGACATACTCAAATGAATAGTGATTCCACACATAATCTTGGAGTAAAATAATCAATGAGGTATGCATAAATCCGAATGTGTGGAAATAGAAATTTCAAATTCCCTTATCAATTTGGTTACATACGAAAAATACACCCATGAAAGAAGGATCATAAAATGATGTTTTACTTATCCATAAATTAAATTATATTACACAATGAATACAATCATGGGCAGTACACCCACCACATAAAATAAATAAGTGGTGAACAATGGAAATCCCACGGAATTAAAAGTGAGATATGAAACCCCTTACTCTGTACTTTTTCCTTGGTCGAAGGTAGGTTAAACTCCTGTATAATTTTGAAATAATTTTTATTTAATTATAGAAAAATCATTTACATTAATATGATATCATATATTATCTTTTAACATTGATTTGTTAATAATATCTTAGTATTATCGTCGTTTCGGGTGTTAACAGATTCATTTTCCTTTATATTATTTGTTATGCGAGTCATATTTGTTATGGATGGGATGTATATTATTCATACCCAGAATGATATCATGTCTCTAAAAATTATTTTTATTCATCAAATGAAATTTATTCTTGAATGTATATGATGGGGAATGAATCTTATCGTGTTCGTGGAGACGGTAATCCGTATGTACGCACGAGCGACAATATCATTCTTTTGTTATTAAAATAATATATAATTGGATGGTATATCATATATACAGAATAATTATCAAGTTATATTTATTATTTAAATGAATTATACATCATTATTATACTCATATAAATAATAATATATTGAATAACAATTACACCGCAACGTGGAGACGGTAGGCCGTACGTATGCACTTATGGTGACATGTCATTCAAGGGATGGATAGAATAATGAATTTATTTGTTCCATAATTATAATAACGTCTCTGTATATATAATACACTGGTGTTAGTATTTTATAATGGAAATAACAAGGATAGAAGATGTTGAAGAAGAATGGAACTTTAAAGAGGGTGGTGAAGACATTGCCTCTTCTTCGGGTTCTTCCTTTTCATTTGATCAAAAGGACTCCTTGGGATGAATTTTTGATCAAAATACGGCCTCTAGGGTGATTTTATGGATGTTGGGAGGATATCTGTGCAGAGGTTGGCAAAGCCAAAATTCATTGAATGTGTGAAAAATTGGTTATAAGTGGTGTCCTTTAATAAGGTGGAGGAGGGGCTATTTAGGAAAAACATAGAGTATTATTTTATAATAAATTCATATTTGGTTAATAATGGATAAAAAGTCAATTATTCGAAGAATAAGGTGGATATGGGTCAAATTTCGTTCAAACAATATATTTTAGACAGGTTTGTGTCATTATATTAAGCATATCTCTTAGTTTTAAATCTTAGTTAATTACTTTGACATTTACCATGTCACATTATATTTTATATTATATACTTAATAAACATACTATATACATCCAAGAGTCCCCAAAGTGGTCCATTAATGATACACCTATCATGATACAGGTCCTTTGGCTGAACCTTAGATTTTTAGGAATTTAATATAAATTAACAATATAATAGTCTTTTTAAAAACTCTTTTGTGTCAATTTTGACACTATTTGGTATTTGATTTTTGTCCATATAATAACAGAATTATTACTTCTAGAATGGAAAATTAAATCAATATTAACATATCATATTAACCTATAAATTTTTTTTAATTCATTAAATGTCTCAAATTATATATATTTGGGTATTTATAATATCAATTATTTTAATATTTCTCTAAAAAGGTTATTACTCCATCATCATTGTGTCATAAATAAATTAAATTATTTAATGTTTAAAAATTATAAATAAAATACCATTATGTAAGAAATCTTTTTTTCTTTCTAATGAATATTTATCGTTGAAAAATTTACATATATTACCCTATTTAAAATTTTTTTTTCTAAAAGATATAGGCTTTTGTCATTTTTATATTTAATTTATCTTAATTAATATAAAGTTTCATTATCACATAAAAGTGGATCCATGGGGTCCCAAAATCAACCCAAAGATGCCCATGGTCGGACATTTATCAACTAATAGTGTTAGAATACGTTTTAGGGTAATTTAATATTATTATAATATTATTTTTTTACCCTTATTTACCGGATTTACCCTTTAACCATGGTAAATAAAATAGTTACCGAAGTAAATATTCAAAATGTCGAAAAATAAGATTTACCTATTTACATAATTTGGACATCCTGATTCCAAATATTGAATCCATTTTTCCATATTCAGAACATATAAGTGGCAGAAATTAATTTAAAATTAATTCCCCCTGTCAAAACAAAAAGCGTGTTTTAAGAAATAATAACTATCAAAAGATTCACAAATGTTTATGTCTGGATTAAATGTGAAATTATTTCCAATGGCTAAAATTTTATTAAATGGTAAAACATTATTATAAAGAAACATAAAAAGCATTAAAATTCATAATTTATCACTATTAATTATTTCGATTAAAAAAGTTGTTTTTAATTAAAAGTTAGTAATTTTCACTATTCATCAAAATTTGAAAGTTATCCGAAAAGTACGAAAATTTCACCCTATGCTAATTTTTGATATTCTGAATCCAAAAAATGAAGTCAATTTTGGACGATAAAATGTATAATATTTCAAAAAGTGTGTATTACTATTCATAATGGCTAGTTTACTTAGTTGTGGTGTGTGTTAGACTTGAATTTGCATACAACACACGCTATTATATTATTCAGTGAGAAACGTACCGTGGAAGCTTGGGGTGTTACATGTTTTTCTATTATTCTTATTTACATATTTATTATAACTTATTTCCAATTCTTAACTTACTATTGATTCATGTTCCTTATGTATGTAATCATTATTAAGCATTTGAACTAACTATTTCATATTTTTCAATAACGTGTTATAAAGAAGAAATCTATGAATATGTGTCAAGTGATCATTTTATTTTCTTTTGATAGGTTATACATATAATTTTCATTATAATAAGGGAACCATGTATGTATCTAGTTATTAAAATGTATTAAACAAATTGATCCTTATTGATGTGATATGTTATATCTATTCCATTGTAATAAAATAACAACCGATATTGGGCCACTGGGGTATGGGTTGTTAGAATTGGTATCAGAGCAGGTTTAGAAGAAAACATATGAACTATATGTTAAATAAAAATCAGAATAGTAATAATATGTTATAGTTAATATTTGGCTCAATACTCATGATTATTATGATCTATCTCATTTTCGTCCATTATTTAGTGATGGTGCCAGATGGAAGGAATGGAATCAATACCCAGAGGTAATGTAGGGATTAACTCACTATGAAAGTAAAAATAGTTTGTGTTGGAGTTGAGAATATCATGAACATGTTATGATATTTTACTCAGGTTATGAAGAATAAATATACTACAACTATGTTGGATCGTTTCATGTTGCATAAGCCCCCATATTTTATTGGGACTACTAATCTAGTGTAGATGAGTGATGCATAAAGTCCCTTGAAAAGAGATTTCTAGAATTAGGATGCAATTAAAATGAAATGTTAGTACTGGCAGTATATTCTATCAAGGGTGATGTCGTTCAATAGTGATTGTTGATCGAGAATAATAAGAAGAGTTATAAAATAGGAGACATTAAATGCAATGAAATTAAATAAAAATTCTATGGAAAATATTTCCCTTGTAAGTAACAAACTAAAATGAAGAGAAAATTAATTAGCCTAAATAAAAATAAAGAAGAGACAAAATAATTTCCATGTATGATACTGATCACAAACATTATTTAGAAAAATTATTATAATTACATTAGAGTTCTTAAGACTGGTCTCTGAAGGGAACTGGCTTCTAAAAAATTTCCTAACATAAAAATTAGTAATAAGTGTAATAAAAATAGAGAAAGAATTTTATAGATCCTATAAGTTCACGAGAAACCAATAAAATAAGATGTTTTAAAATAACAATTAAAATGGTGAAGCATAAAATTTAAAGTGAGAAAATTATATAAATAATCATCTTAGGAAATGTTTGACAGGAAAGGGAGTCTTTTATATATGCGGAGAAAATGTTCATCGAGTAAGTGAATGGATGGGGAAGAAAAAAATCAATAATATTCAATGATTCAAATGAAATGGGATGGGTAATTATTCAAACTGATATCCCAAGCATTAAGGAACTCTACCATATAAGAGGCCAAGGGGAGATGGATAAGATTATGTAATCACTATAACTGAAGTATAAGTACCCAATTTTGTGGTGATCGGTACATTAATAATATCATAAAATTCATCTGATGTTTTATCTGATTATGGATTTTCACACTCTTTTATATCTACCTAGTTTTACAAGAAATTGGGTCATTTTCATTTTTATTTAATAAGGGTTTTTCGAGTAAAAATTGATAATGAATGTATCATTGCATAAAAAAGTGTTAGACATTCCCAATTGTAGAATATAAACATGATTTATTTTATGAAATTTTTTGGAATCAAGGATGTTATTTGTTGTAAATGTATTTTTCTTTGAGTGTGTTATCAATACACACTTGGTTGATCAGGGAGATTTCTAAGAAAGTGATATTACAATACAAGATGACTAATGTATTTTATAGGACATCATTTCCCAGTTTTTTCTAATTTTTTTGGGATCAAAATTTGGAGGAAGTGGCTATCATCCTTAAAGGTAATATTCTAAATTCATCTCATCATTAATATGATAATGTCATGGGTTTTGGGAATACTAGGTTTTTTAATTGTGATATTTTTTATGATATGTATCTTCAAGAGTTCATGATGAGTTAATGGTGTTATCAATGACTTTGAGAAGTATAGAATCACACAATCATATTGAGTTGATGATAATGTCTACAAATATGACTAGCATTACAAGAATGTTGAATTTCACAAAAGATTAATTAGGGAAAGATCTTTGTGAATAGGTTTTTTGATTATTGGAAAATCTTATGGAGTCGGTAGATCATCATGAATGGATAATATTATAACTATTTGGCTACCCAGACATCATTTTACATGAAAATAATTTGAGAAAATCTAAAATCACTCTATTTGGATGAATGTTGGGAGCTTTGAGAATCTGGTTTTCAATGTGATCTTGAGCATCACAAAACGACTAGTAATCTAATGACTGATGCCAATGCCTTTGAGTAATTGGTGATTTATAATGACCCGGTATACCAAGATGACTCAGTGATATTCTTGAAGTTATTGATATCATTATTGAGATTAATGAAAGGGGGTTTTGAACATCCCCTTTTTAGTAAATTGTTTTTAATGTGCATCAATTTTGAACAATGGTGAAAGTATATTCTCATGCTAGTCAGGGACAATGAATTAAATTCCAATCAACTAAAGAAAACTTCATCTTGATAACTTGAGTAAGACTTCACCCAAGGATGTTACCTAGGAGGAGTTAAAAATTTTTAATGAGGGGTGTAGTGTGATATCACCAAAATCATGTAAAGGTAGTTTTCCTGATATATAGTGACAATGTATGAAATTATATATTCCCTAACTAGTTAAGATTAGTACATTTTTTTAGGACTGGCCCAATTTCGTATTATACTCTTTGGAGTAGACCTTTGTGGTGAACCAAGTAAAATTATAGTCTTTTCCCTCTACTTGTGAATTTTTAAATTACATAATATTACCATCCGAAAAATTTAATAGGTTCGTACTAAAGTTGTACCAAGATCTATCACATTAGAAGAAAATGTTGACATCTTGATTCACCCCTCCCCTCTTAGGGTGTTTTAGGGTCCTAAAAACTTATCTTAAAACCTACGGTTGACATAGATATAATCCCCAGCATTAAATGAATTTCAAAATATGACACAAAAAATTGTTAAAATAATAATTAAATTATGATTTGTGAGGAATATAAAAAATTATTTATCATTATATTAGAATATTAATTATTTAATTCTAATCAAGATCGATCCTAAATTGCTCTACGGAATGAATTTTTTTGGAGGAATAAAAAACAATATCTAAGAATGATAAAAGTAATATTCAAATATAGGATGTACCTATTGTATAGGAATATATTGATGTATTTCCTAAGGAATTGTCAGGAGTCCCCCCAAAGTGTTAAGATGAGTTTCACATTGATTTAATCACTAAGGAGAGACTAATATAAATGAACACCTATAGAATGTCCACTATAGAATTAGTGGAGATGAAAAAACAAATAAAGGAGTTGAGTAATAAGGGATTTATTCTCCCTATGTTTTCACCACGGGGATCCCTTGTAATTTTTTTAATAAATAAATATTGATCCATAAGGTTTTGAATTGAACAAAGATATATCAATGGTATTAAATTAATGAATAATTATCCTCTACCATGCATTGATGATTTATTAGATCCACTGCAGGGAGATAAATATTTTTTAAAGATTAAAAATCATTCTAGGTATCATCAGTTCCAAGTAAAAAAGGAATACATTCCAAAGACATTTTTTTCAAATGAGGTATAGACATTATGATTTTATAGTAATTAAATTTGGATTAAATAATTAAACATTATGTTTTATGGATCTAATGACTAGAATGGTCAAAGAATGTAAGGATTTTTTTTTCTGTATTCATTGATGATATTATGGTATAGTCTAAAACCTATGAATACCATGATAATTAGTTCAGGATCATTCTTGAGACTCAAAGAAGGTAATATTTTTATTGAAAATTTAGAAAGTGTGAATTATGAATTATTACAATTATTTTCTTGTCCATATTATCTCTATTATGGTATCTCAATCGATCCTGTGAAGAAAAAGGCATCCCAATAATTTTCTAAACCAACTAAAATAATTGAGGTATTCCATTTCATAGGTTTAGCATATTACTATCGCAATTTCATTCAAAAAAATCCTTATTGGATAACCCATTATCCAATCTAACATGTAAAGGGGTTATTTTAGTATTGTCAAAATAATGTATAGAATGTTATGAATAATTGAAGAAGATATTATTAAATGCTTTGATTTTGACTCTACCCTCAAGAAATTATGGCTTTGTGGATTATAGTTATGCATTGAAGACAGAAATTGTTTGTTTCAATTTTCAAAATGATACTGTTATTATATATGAATCATCGAATTTTAAAAATCATGATAAAAATTATCCAACTCATGATCTTGAGTTAGAATTGATTCTATTTTCTCTGATGATATGGAGACATAATCTCTAGGGAGAAATATGTGAGATATATATAGATTAAAAGATTTTAAAATACATATTTATATAGAAATAACTCAATTTGGGGAAATGATGATAGCTCGAGTCACTCAAAGATTATTATTTATCAATACACTACAACACATGAAACTAAAATAAGGTATCATAGGAATTATGAAGAAAATATCATGGACTTCTAACACTAATTATGATTAACAAAGATTCCATGTTCATGGATATATTATACATGGATATGGGAATTATTAATGAAGGGGAAACATCACTCCTTTTTCAAATTATTTCTAAACAATATTTATTGGTAAATATAATAATCTCTCAATCCGATGATGATAAATTTCAAAATAAAATGAAATCCATTAAGAATGAAAGATTGTAAGACATCATGTATGAGGAAAGGATTCTAAATTTTTTGAAGTGTATATGTGTTCCATCATTACCTGATCTAAAGATGGAACTATTAGATGATTCTCATATCACAAATTTCTCTATTCACCATAATAGTAAAAAGATGTATATAGATTTTAAGGAAAAAATTTTGTGGGAAAATATGAGGTGTAAAATTGATGGCAATGTTTCAAGATTTATAGTTTTTCAAAAAGTGAAGGCTGAGAGACAATATCCTTGTGGAGTCATGAAATTTCTACCAATTCCTACATGGAAGTGGCATAACATTATAATGGACATTTACATTGGATTACAAAAGACCTCTATAAGAAATTATTTGATACGATATATTGTTGAACACCTTACAAAATCATCACATTTTCATTGCTATAAGAGTATATTTACTTCTTCAGTTACTAGAAAGGATCTATATTAATGAAGTTGTAATACATTTGGGTGAACCTCTATCAATTTTTCTCTTCAAGATCCTTATTTTACATCAATATTCTATAATATTTTTTAAAAGGATTTGGATACTAAGATTCAATTTAGTACAACTTATCACCCTCAAACTGGAGGACAGTTTGAAATGACTATTCAAACATCAAAAGTCATGTTGAGATCATGATGACTAGACTTTCAAGGTATTTCAGATCAATATTTTCCTTTGGTATAGTTTTCTACAATAATAGATGTCTTTCTAGTATTCAAATATTTCTATATGAATAATTATACAGAAATATATTTATAAATCCGAATTTTTTGGTTGAAGTTGGTGATAGGAAACTTATAGGCCTAGAACTTATTGAAGAGGAAACAATAATGGTAATGACTATCCATGTTCATATTAAATAATCGCAATGTATGAAAATGATTTATGCTGAAAAATGGAGAAACGAATTTTAATTTCAGGTGGGAGATCATGTATTTCTAAAAGTATCTCCCTGGAATGGTGTCATAAGGTTTGGTATGAATGGGAAACTGATCCCCTGATACATATAACAATTTTAAATATGATAAACAATTGAGGTTGTATATTATTGATTAGAAACACCTCAACGTCTCTCCATAACTCATAAGGTGTTACACATATCATTGTTAATGATTTATATTACTTCCCCAACACATGTAATCACCTTTGAAAAAATAGAAATGAAATATTATTAGTATTACTATGAAGATCTTGTAGAGATTATTGACACTATAGATAAATTATTGAGAAATCAGACTACTCAACTGGTATAATATCGTTGGAGAAACCATGAAATTGAAAAGGAAACATGGGAACCAGATGATTTCATGAAGAAGAACCACTCTCATCTCTTCAAAATAAAATATTCATGAAATATTTGGAGGATGAAATTTATGAAGGAGGTAATAATATAACATCCTAATATTTTACAATATATATCATTTTTCATAATTTAAATTTATTTGATATACACCATTTCACAAAATAGTGATCCTAAACGAATCCTGATACACTATTAAATATTAACATGGCCATTTGAATAGAAATGAGACTATTATGAATAGTAATTTGGAATTAAAATGACAACCTCGCCAATAAAATTTTTAATAAAATTTAGTATATCATAATTGAAAATATGATATATTTATATTAAATAATAAGAAGATTACTTTTTAAAAAATGTTAAATTAAGAATTTCAAATTTTTTTAACCATAAATGATCATTTACAATTTTATAATTAATATAATGATTTAAAATAAGATTTATTTTTATAAAATTGGAGCATGAATTAATATTTTTTTTATAAGATAATTTTATGAGATCAAAATTAATTTTAAAAGTGTTGTAAAACCAGATATAATATTAAAATTGGTATTTTAAAAATAATATATGATTTTAAATAAAAATTAAATGTATTCTATTTTGAATATTATATTCATAAAATGGATTCTATTTTATAATCTATATTTCTTTAAATAGTTATGGTAAATTTTTGGGTTTTTTTTTCTGAAATAGTTTTGTTTTTTGTGAATAGTGAAATACAGTAATTTATGGTATTTATTATTTTAAGACAAATGAATGAATCTTCGAGTAATTTATGATGTAAGAAACCATTATTTCAAAAAAAAAAACATGCACTAGTTTCTATAAATAGTCACAATAATCATTGATGTTGATATTATTGAGACAAAATAATAATCTATTGAATAAAATTATCAAAAAACATCATTCTCCTCCACTTGAAATACAACCCCTCACCACCCCTTCCCATTACACCTTTTAAGCCTTCAAGTATGTATAAATTCGGAAAAAATTCTATACCATGCCTCTTCACCATGTCCAATAACATTTTGTCTTACCAAAATATCAAATTCATATGCCTCAAGGAGGTCCCCAAAGAGACGATATTTGAGAGATAAAATCCTACTTCTTTATCTTTTAATTTCTTCTTTTATTATAATCTCTGAACCTGGAATATAAAACATGGAATGGTAGATCAAGAATTATATATATACTATAATTTTATTTTTTTAATGTATTATTAGTCATCAAATCTCTTCACATATCCATTTATTCTAAAATTAAAAACATCGTCCCTGATGTGTTGATTCACCGCCTTTATGGATGATGAGTTTTAATTTTTTTTCATTCAAACTTTAAGGCTGGTCATAAAACAATTTTTTTGGTTAAAAATTTTATAATATGTGTATTACAATTTGTTTAATGTCATTTAACTATGGTATAATCATATTGTTAAATAAAACAATACTAGTTCGTGATGGTCTTAATAAATGCTAAAATAAACTCATCATTCTTCATTAACATTTTATATAATGAATCATAATCATACAGTATAGGCAAATGATATATGAGATCATTTAAACCTATGGAATCTAATTAATGGTAAATAATTTCAATTCTGGAGTTTTATTTCCTTTTTAAAAGAGAAACAATAATTTTAAATAATGGTACCGCTGATAAAACCATGAAAAACACTCTTAAAACAATGAAATTAAACATTATAAATCATGAAAATGACAATATATAAACATAGTAAAATATTAAAAAAATAAAATTTATGTTTATTAAGATATGAATTATATAAATAATGATTCTAATTTGACCATTCATGAAATTATGTACATGGGTCAAACACTTTCATATATTTGGTAAGGGACGTCATATTAAATTCCATTTCATTGAGAATTACATAGTTTTGTGATTAATCATTTTTTGAGGGGTATATACTACCCCTTTGAGATAAATTTTCATTGGATATTATATTACTCTTAAAAAACCATATTTCATGTAAAACTGATATGATTGATTTTTAATATGTATGAAATTTTTACATAAAACATTTACTTTGATTGTTATTTTAACTGGGGAAATATTGATAAATCCATATCAACTTATAAATAATGATATTGTGATAAGTAATATTATTAATAAATTAAATATATCTAAGAATAATAATTTTTACTTGCAGTGATGGGTGGTCCTTAACATTATATATCCCCTCGATGCATCGACATGTCTCATGCAACAAAATAATTTGCAATAAACCATTCATGTTTGTTTCCAAACAAAATCAGATGGATTTATACCTAGAGAATAAAACTAACTAGTGAATGGTATTTATGGTATTATTTCATGTTGTAGATACATGATGTCCAATAATTAATAATTTCCTTCATTTAGTATTCAATTAATACTATCCATGAGATTTTCATTATGACAAAATGTATGGATGCACTTTCATTTTAAATTTGATGATTAAGTTGAATGTTTTTTTAGTTATTATCATTTCCATATTTCTTATTTCTTATTGATTATATTTCATGTATTATCTAATAAGGTATATGTTTTATGTAACCCTTACTGGTAATTTGAGCTCACCATTTTTTTCTTTCCTCGGGTTATGAAGAGTAAATATTTAAATAAGTGTCAAGGAATCATTTTATTTTACCTTTTTATGTTCTATATATATTTTATAATGTAATAATGGAACCATGTATATATATTTTGATTAAATACTACTAAAATAATTGATCCATTGTAATATGATATATTTTACCTTGTCCATTGTAATAAAATAACAATAGACTCCGGGCTACTGGTGTAGCAGTTGTTATAAGAAATGATTAATTTAGAGGTAGAAGATATTCATGTTCATGGAGAATGGGCCGATAGTGGTGAAACATTGGTGATTCAATCTTAATGCCACAATAATGTGGGTGGAATTATTTTGGGTTATCTTGGTTTCCTGGTTCTTAATGTATAGTATAGTATCGTTACTTTGGGTTCTCATCCTTTCATTTTTAATATATGTGTACTTGACTATCTTTTTGGTTACGAATGGGTTTCCTTTTTAGTTTTATTTAGGATTATATAATTTATATGATAATTGATACAGTTTTTTTATTTGATCTCATGTCTTTCCAACATAATATATTGTAATTTTTGGTTCCCAATTTGATCACTTTAGATGCCTATAGGTTTGTTTGGGTAAAACCATATCCATGAAATATAATTGAGTTCTAAGGACTAGTTTCTAACCCATGGGGATTAGGAACACCCTTTGTCCCTTACTGTGGAATGGATCGGGTGACCAGGTCAAGGTTAGTCTTATATTATTCATGATAAATATATTTTAATTAAACAATAAATTTTATAAAACAATTATTTTTAAATATTCCTTTAAATGAAATGTTTATGCTAAAAATGTTTTTTATTAAATTATATCACATGTATTATATATTGTAAATGAATATTGTATTTAGTAACCATAAAAAGAATTTATAGTATTTATAAATTATTAAAATAAATAAAATATAAAATTTCCATAATTAAATTATGAATTTTTCATAACTAAGTTAATTAAATTGTTTATAATAAATGATTATTTTGGGAAATTATTTATACTGCATTAAGAAAGTTATGATAAATGATTTTATCAAGGATAAAATAATGAAAATTATTAGATTTTAAGATTTTGATTAAAATTTAAATAATAGAAACTGGATTATAATATGTTTATAATTCACTAAATATCATATATTTAAAGAAACAAAATTCATATAATAAATAATATGGAATGTTCAGTTTTTGAGATGAATTTAAAGAATTTATAATCCAAATTATGTAATATACCAAATAAACAAACTAAAATTAAAAAAAACTATAATTATCTTATATTTATGACATGAAAAGATAAAATACGAAATGAATATGAAGTGTTTATATTCAAAATTATGGATTTTACATAATAAGTATTTTGAAATTATAACATTTTTATAAATATTTATTATTTATTAATTATTCTTACATGATTTTTTCATGATTAAATTTAAGATATTTTTATTTATTTTAAAAAATCCTTTATTAATTATTTATGGATTTAAATTTTTTAATTGTGAATGTGTGTATGATTTAGTTTAAATTGTAAAAAAACATATAATTTTTAATCCATGCATTAAAATCATAGTATGATTATATGTTATAAAAACTAATGGATTGTTTTGGATTTATATTCCATGAGGTTAAATCATTGACAATATAATGGTTGATGACAATAATGATGATTCCCAACGTTTGAAGTCATCTTTCATTACTGAAGTGAAGCACCTCAAGTTGAATTATAAAAATGTTAAACATGGACAAGCTAAGATGGCCTCACCCTTAGTGGAGGGAATTTTAGAGAATCATAGAAAGGCTATGCCCAGGGTGTAAGTCATTTTTTATATAGAAAAAAGGCTAGGTGATACCATGACCATGTTTGAGGGTGTTTGGAGAGAATATTTCCCCAAAAAGGTAACTAGAAAAGGAACACCGCCCTTTTAGTACCTGCGGTGGCATTCTAGTTCACTTGTGTGAAACGAATAGTGTTGAAGGACCATGTTGGTAATGATAATGGTCTTGGTTGATATGTGTAATTTCATGAACAAATGGACATCCTAGTAATGGTTTAGTTGTCTGCTTTTAGTGTTTTAGTGGAAAACAACCAAAATTTTTCTTATATATTGTAGTAGACAAGATGATGTGGTTCTGTTGTAATATATTGAATATTTTTATTGTAAAGGATGCTGGAATGGAATAGTCATTGGATTTATTATATGTTTTTATGGTAAATAGGTGATGTATCATTCCAAAATATTAATGATGTTTGTGACCATAATTGTAGTATTTAGTGAGTTCAGAGAAAAACAACCAAGAATCCCACAATAGTCCATGGTGCAAGCTATGTGAGGATGTGATTTATGGAGCATCATTAAATTGTTTATTGTGATGTATGGTAAGATCTATAATTTATTTATCATCAATGTATTTAGTATTATTCAATAATTTAAGAATCATTCAATGGAGTATGCAATGTTTCCTATAGTGGAATAATTTTAGATTCAGGGGGAATTTTCAATGTTTCTAAGACAAGAGAGAGGATCCTAGAGAATATATATTGTAAGAGTTATAACGGATTTCATAGTTTTATTATGGAGGAGTTATGGTCGATATATGGAGAACATTTTGTGCTTTCTTGTGTCCATTTTCTAGCTGCATGACCCTCCTATTTGAAAAAGGGGGGAACAGATGGAAGAAAAATAGAGTTCTTAATTAGATAAGAATTAAAAGTGAGACTACCCTATTTATTTCAGGATTGAATCCAAAAAGAAAATATTTTAAATAGGATAATTCATGAAGAAATTCTCCTGAGGTAGTAAATCTTCATCAATTCAGGAATCTTTTATCAGTCATATTTTAATGGAATTATCAAAACTACAAGATTCACATTTATTATTGTAAAAGATAATGATTTAGGATGGTAGTTATATATTTTTTGATCCATCTATATAGGGATGGGGATAATAAAAATTTGAATTTATCACTAGGGTTAAGTGATAAACGAGGTGTTATTTTTCTTATGGGGTCGTTTTTAATGGACATATTATATATTATAGTGGATGAATAAGTTGATTATGAACACTTTGTTGACACCGTTTTGGGAATACATTTTCAACATAGTGGATGAATCAATATTGGGGAGATTAAAAAACATTAAAAGTACTAGGAATGGGTTACAATCCATGTAAATGTCATGTTCATACTCAACACCTTCTACATATGATGCAAGATTTAGAATTTATATTGAGTTGGTCAAGAACCTTAAGTGTATTATGAGGATGAGTTTCAAAATAAGTAACTCATAAAACATAAATGGGATCACTAATTATCCCCTCCCCCTATATGTGATCAAGTCAAATACTAAAAATTTGTATTATATTTTGAATACTTATTTGATAAAAAAATACTCTAGAATAAAAATTCTGTGAATAACCAAGGAGATATAATCTTTTATAGAACAAACTACTATAGATGGACGAACATGATACTTCCATAACTTCATTCACTATCCCTTTAGGTGTGTGATGTCTTTATAATTGATTTTACACATGTCTATACAATTCTTATATGACCCATTATGATAAAATAAATTTGATAATAAACATAAAGGCATAAAATTATACTTTTATTCCTTTTTAAGAGATGTTCTACATCAATGTGATGGGTCTTGTAACGTCAATAGAGATATTGGATAAATTAAGGAGTGGTTATGCTATAAATTTCAAAGTGTATTAATCTAATAAAGAAATTTTTTAAATCATATTTGAGGAAATTAAAATGGATGAAGATGAATATTTCGATAGCTATTACACTTGGATGAATTAAATAGTCTATAATATTCATGGATTCAGTGAGAATATAAAATAATAAACTATGTTGGAGAATATGATGAAGAAATTTTCAGATCTATTTTACTCGGAGGAAATAGATTTTGAATATCAATAATACCTCTCATTTAATGAGCTACACAATACTTTTATTCCATATTTTTAATTAATGGAACCAAAATTCAAAAATTAAGATAAATATATATAAATATGTTTTTAAAGCCACATGAACATAGAAGAATAAATATATTGATAAAATTCATGAGTTGGAAGATGATAAAGGTCTAAATCATATTGTTTCTCTCTTTCTAAATAAATTCTTGAAAGGAAAATGAAAGTGTTAAGGAGAAAAATTTCATTAATTATTTAATTTCAATACTATTTGTCAGTTTTCATAGTTTATTCAAATTAGCCATTTAAGGAAGTTGAATTAAATAAGGATTAATAAATCCCTCAATAGAAAAAAAATGAGATTAAAATAGAGAAATATTTCACCAAAAGGATAATCACTTTATAAAAAGATGACGATTTATCTAGAAATATCAATAATGAAGTCATAATTTTTTATAATGTGGAGAAAATTTCACAATATCGATGAATTGATACTAATGGAGAAGAGAGAATAGTTCTCATGTGGGAACATTAAATTAAGTTGAAATATTATCCTGATCATATTTTTTCACTCTATAATTATGTGAATAACCTAGAGAAGGATAAAAGGATAGTGGGTATCCAAATGATAGATTTTAATATAAGGTAAATTGGTTTCTTATGAAAGAAAAAGACAAGTTAATAGAATGTGGAGTCATCCCATGTTGAATAAATAAAGGCACATAAGGTGAATATTTCTGACCAAGAGAATATAATTTTTGATCTTTCTAAAAATATGAATATAAGAGAAGAAGATAATTTTCAAACATAATATATTTATTAAATTGTTTATAAGGAGATGAATTTATAAATATAATATTTCCAATAGTCTATTGAGTTAATATGAGAATCTTTTCATGATAATGAAAGTAAATGAGTAATGGAACATGTTAAAAAACATTTCTTGAAAATATATGTATCTATGTTGATGGTTCTTGTCTTATAAAAAATCCTATGAAGGTTCGGTATGAGGGAGATCAGAGGGAAACATATAGTTTAATTAATAAAAATATTATATAAAATAAATCACTATAACCTATGGAAAATAAAACGCAAGGAATATAAAAATGATGCATTTTGAGGAAGCTCGGAATAATTCAAGAAGATCTCAATTAAAACAAAATTTTAGTGTTTTGTAAGGTATGTTCATTTATCCTATTCATTTTGGATAAACTTGTCTTTTCCTATAAAAAACCAATCAAGGAGATTTTTTGTTATAAAATATTGATGAAAATCATAAAAAGAAGTAAGTATAAAAAAGAGGTATATTAGAATACATACATATGTTACAATCTGTAGAACTATAAATTTTGTGGGTAAGCTGGACTTGTATTAAATGATTGTATGACTATTTTCCATTATTAAGTGGATATTATAAACCTGTCACTTTAAATATATGAAAGTGAATACATCATGAAATTATATATGAACAAATATTCTTCACAAAAGAAATAAGTTAACATTAGAATGATATAATTTCATAGGTTAGTAGGAAGATCATAACCTGAGTAATTCCACTAAAATTTCCCTCTTTATTATCAAAATATTTCATATATCTTGTACTAATATATAGGGAATTAATTGAGATGATTTAAGATGATACCTCAGATCCATAATTAAGATGAGTGGTTCATAGTGTTCCTATTTATGATGAATTGTATATGATTGAAACTCTTGAGGGGGTATCTCTTGAGAAGAACTTTTCAAATATTTAATACCTATAAAACCTATAGAAATCTACATTGAGGTACCAAAAACCCTCACATTCACTACATTGTGACGAATATGAAAAACATATTTATAAAGGGTGAGTATTGGTTGATATTTGGGTGAGGAAAAGGGGGATTTATTTTTCATGTACATGTATTTTTTTGATGGTTTTTAGAGTTTTGTAAATTAAAATCATGATAAATTTGTTTAAATAAACACCAATTGCAACAACCCAAACTCGTACTTTCAAAACTGGTGATAATACATGTTTTATTTTTTTTTATAAAAGTGTAATCGAAATATGTAATACCATGGTTCTTTTTAATTTATTGATTTATAAATATAGTAAAACCCATATTACATATAAAAGAAATAATATTTTATGAAAACAACCATCAAGATTCACTCGATCTATATCCTTGATCTAAGTGAAACACCATGATCTCTTACTCATCACTAAACATGTGAAAATCATTTTAAATCATAGGGTGGGAAAAAATATACTTAGTAAGGGATTTTTTTAAATGATGTAAAATAATTTAAATGTTCCCTAAAAATAATTTATGGATTTTAAAAATATATAATATTATAATCCTTCCAAAACATTCAAAAACATGTTTTAAAACATAATATCTTTTGATAACATATAATATTTTAAAATAAATTCTTATTTTTTATCAGAAAAATTATAAAAATTCTATTAAATATCATAATACCTTATTGAATATAATGATACATTCATAAAATTTAATAGTTTCATGACTCCACTAAGGATATTAAAGGAAACTCTTTAAGAAAAATCCCCCTTGAGGTCGTAGGTTCACAGCCTATTCCTCATCATTACAACCAATATCCAAGTTCTAAATTTTGAAAGAAAACATTTGGTAAATATTTCCTTTCTAATTATAGATGCATGAAAATAATATTTCAGAAAAATTATTTATAATTTATTTATTTTTCAAAGAGTAAAATTGTAACATATTTACTCAAATTTAAAACAGTTTTCCTAAAATAATATTCTATACATTCATAGGAAAAATTTATGAAAACTTATTCAAAATTAGATTTAAAAAAATATTATATAAAAATTAATTAAATATCAAGGATAAATATAGTTCACGGACATACTTATAATCATAGAATACATTTATATAAATAAGAAAAATTACACATAAAATGATAAACTTTATTAGATTAAAAAATCCCTTTAATGAAATTGTATAATTTTAAATGTGGAATGTTTTAAGAAAGAAATGAAATCAATAACCTTAAAACATACTCCCCTATAAAGAGGGTTTAATAAAAATATATTTCTTTTATAAATAATTGTTTTATAAAAATAATTTTGTGTTTATGAAAACATTCTCTTTTTCATGATAATTATTTTCAAATTAAATATAAATTTAAATAAATCATTTTCATACTATACCTTACTAATTCTTAAGTAGTGCTATCTTCTCTTCCTATACATAGAACATGAAGGATAGAATTTTTAAATGATAATTTAAAGAATAATCATGGGATCTATGGGGTTAAGAGGAATAAAAATGAAGTTACTTATATATGATAAGTAAGAACTGATTACCTATGTTAAATATTTTGACATTTCATTATAAGGAAAAACTAAAACCCTCAACGTTTGAAAAAAAAAACTCTGAGACACTAAATGAATTTGAAATAAAATATTCATAAAATCTCATAAAAAATCACATTATTTTATCTTGATATTAGTGTGTAAAGGTTGATTATAAATTTTTTAAGAGTTTTCATGAGATATGTCAAACATTCTCTGATTAAGATAGGATATAAATATCGAATATGATGTTCTTATGATTTTAAAAATTCAAAATACAATCCCTTGAATCATAATTAACATGATATATATATATATATATATATATATATATATATTACAAAAACCAAAATACAAATAAGAAACCCCCCCAACTGCTGGAAATATTTATTAATGTTATATTTACTCAATATTTATGGAGAATATATATATTTATACACACATATATATATATCATTGTCACAAATGGTCTAATCTGGGGCGGAAAAAGATATTCCTGAGAAATAATAAATAAATTAAAGGTGATATTTGATTTTAAATAAAATTGTTACCAATGTGTGTATATCTATATTTGTATAAATTATTCTAATATGTTCATCAAGAGTCCCCAAAATACATTTTTTCAGTATGATAATACCCACTGGTATTTTTTCTTCTTGTAATTTTAAAACTCATTTATTCTTGATAGGATCATGCCATTATGTCAATATAAATGGTTCCTTAGATTTATTAGTTTATATCAATGATAAAATGATATATTCATCATAGATAGGGTGTATAGTTTCTTTCTTTTATAGTCCATGGGTTACAAGACTGTCTTTGGAGGAAGACAATAGTGGAGGTATATGGTGGTATCGAACTAGGTTATAATATTATTGAAGAAATATATTGAGTTTTAATTAGAGGAATAATTTTTGTTCAGGTTTATAGTTTTAGAATGAGGTTGATGAAAAGTGCTCAGGTGATTGGATGACTGACACATATTTTATTGAATCACTAATATATAAGTGTATGTTTTTTAAAATGGGTTAATTATACTACATGTCTACATCCCACCTCAATGTTTCAGACAATTTGAATCTTCCATATACATCTCATCATAGCATCCACTGCTAGATCCATTAGTAGGGTTTGGTACTCACAATACTCATATAAACCACATGGGGTGGGGAATACTGTTCAACCCCTTAAATGCCAATGCATGACTTCTTCGGGCATCGTGAACTCTCTAAGAAGAATATACAGGTGCTCACATCCTCCTGCTTCTATAGGACAACATTGTCATCCCTCCTACCACAGGGTTGACAGATGATCCCACATGTGGTTGGAGTGAGACCTTTTTGGGATTATGGTTGGTCAATTTTTACATTATGTAAATTTAAAAAAACTAAAAAGATAACTAGTTTGTTTTAATGATTATTTTCATAAATTAACCATTTTATTTCAATCACATTTCCAATATATTCTTTTTAACTATCTAAAAATGTATTAATATTAAGGATTGATTATATTTTTCATATATTACATTTAAATAACAAGGAGTTATAAAATGTATAATTTGACAAAGTCTTTTTTATTTTACATATATTATTAACATATTTCATTTTCTACATCACAATAATAGCTATATTTTTTTTTCATATTCTGAATAAATAAATAATCTTTTCAAATATATTTTTAATAATACATGCTCTATGTATTCTAGTTTTCTCAATTGGAAGTAATGTTCCCATTTCTCCAATTATTTGAATTATTAATCTAATCCAATTTTGTGTATTTCTACACATCGATGACCTTAAAAAAGTGGGATATGATGTTGGGGCAATAATTTCTATTGTATATTGTACCCTTTTATTATTGATGATCATTTTAAGTATAGTAATTACATATACATTGTTATCGATAAAATTATGAAGTCATTTTATTCTATAAAATATTGTTTATTGTTTTGAGTAAAATGCTCTTTAACTTGTATTTTTTTAAGAATTGATTATTTATAAAATATATTTAAAATACCTAAAACATTAAAACTATGTTGTTTGACATTATACCCACTAAAATGGATTTAACCCTCACAATTCCTTTAAAACCAACTTCTTAACTCCCAATGTCTTATATAACCCAATATTGTAATATCACCTCTCTATATTTCAATATTTTCACTAAAATAATTTCAAGAAAAAATAATAATAGTTTTAGTAAAATTATTTCATACCTTCATCAGACAATACTTCTATTTTCATTATCATGTTTTTCACAAATATAGATATTACACACATTGAAACATTGTTTACGTTATATATTAATGTTCCATTATTATTATTTATATAAGCACCATGTATGGTTTAGGTTATCAATGATGACAAAGGAATAATTAAGAAATTAATTTTTAATGACATATAATTTCAAAACATTTTATATAACTAATTTTTTATAAACTAACCTAACCATGTATATTTTGAAACTATTAATTAAAGGTCTTTCCAAAATACCAATAATATGTCCAAAAATACTATAAGATAATAATAAATATAAATAGGCCATATGAGGTTTCCCTTATTTTGTCTAAATTCTAAAATTATAGCAAGATTAAAAATCTAAGGAAATGTTGAAAATTTTTATAATACCTCAACGATACCATACATTTTGGATATATGAGAATGTTGGGAATTTTGGATTTCACTTAGAACAATACATGCTCTATGGTGATATAAAGTTATAACAAATATTTTTATTTATATAATTGCTTGTAGAAGACCTGTGTATTGATGATAGTTTAAAAATTAAAATGTCGGGACCTTAAAATAAAAATTTCAATAATATCATCAAGAAGAGATAGAATTTATTTTTTGTTCTTTCTTTTTCCATCGTGAAACTAACTCTTCATATCTATAAACTCACAAATTAAAACATTATTAAAAAACATACCCTTATAGACTTAAAATATAAAAAACATCATATTCTATAAATTTATATAAATCTTTCTCATAAAACCAAAAATAAAATATATTTTTTGATATTTAATTTCTAGGAATTGGGAAAATTATTTCAGGATTAAAATTTAAAACGCAACGTAAAACCGTTTTTCAGAATAAATTTATTTTAACGAAAAAAAAATTAAAACAAAAAATCAAGTATAAAATTGATTCCAAATACTATAATTGGATTATTTTTAATTGAAAAGAAATAAATAAATTTTTTAAAAAAATTTAAAATAGAATTTTTGATTTTAAATAATTTAAAATGAAATACAGTTTTTGATAAAATTCAATATGTTCAATATTCATTGAAAAATATTTTTTTATAGAAAAATATCAATATTTGACCATAAGATAATTTAGATATATTGATTTAAAATATTATATACTTTTAATAAAATTAAATTGATAATTTTTAAAAAAAATCTATATTATATTTTCTCACAAAAATAAATATATATCTTTTTAGAGGAATTTTTTTATGAATAAAATGACATTACTAAAAATTGACTGATTATTTACTATTAATTTATCAATTAATTTATTTCAATTATGAATTTATATATATTACATAAAGTAGTTAATCCTATTTATACCCTCCAATTTAACAGCTATCTTATAATGATTATACTTAAAGAATAATATTTCATGGTTCGTTTAGCTTTAGTTTTCATATCGTATTTTTTATTAAACATAATATTTTTTTAAATATCATAGTGTTACGCTAATTTAGGTATTTTTTTTAAATTTTATCACATTTTTGTTATTATAAATATCATATACTACCTTGATTATATCTCTATTTGTTTCTATACCTGACTTTCTACTGTAGATTTAGACTGGATTTATCAAAGTATATTTTCTATGGAACAATGTGACTTAATTACTATAATAAAAATCATGACTAATGTATGATATTATGTTTTAGAAGAAAAAAAATGTATATTACCCCATTATTTGACATTTGATTTTCATTTTTTAATATCGGGGTAAGAATTTGGGACGAAGAGAATGATGAAGATGAGTATTTTAAAAGGAATAAAGTGGGAGATATTTTTTTAAATCCTTTCATATTGATTTCTATTTTCTGAAAATGAGGTTAATTCATTGAAAATCAAAATTTTTATGATAATAATTTTTATGGAAAATGTATAAAATCTTCTTGCATGCTAGATAGAAAACATCATGAATAAAGTTTCACAAAAGTGCAATATAGCCAAGACATGAATGCCAAAACCATGGTGGACGGTGTGATGAAGAATCCAGAAAAGGTCATACCTATGGTAGAATTCATTATTGATATGTATAAGTGTCTATGTGTATCCACACCCATGATTAAGGGAATATTGAGAGAAGATATACAAAAACATGAAACATTATAAGGGACTACGCCATCGTGGTCCCCATGGTGGGATTCTAGTGCACCGATGTGAAACTACTAGTGTAGAAGGACCACACTCATAACGATATTGGTCATGATTAACTGGTGGAGTTAAACAATGAAACAAACAGAACGTACGTGGTTCATGTTGTGGCCAATCTTAGGATTTTTTAGGGACAATGAATTTTTTTTTTGTGTCTTGTGGTAGTGGAAAATCCCTGGTTATGTTATTATTCTACATTAAAGATTCCTAGTTTCATGGAAACCAAACTAAGATGGCCCATTCCCATATTGGATTTGGTTATGGTCATCATATGAATATTGAAGACAGAATAGTAATGAAATAGGTCCCCACATCCATAGTTGTTAGAATGTCGAGGAAAAAACGGCCAAGAATCCCACACCAGGAATGCTGTAAGCCATATCAGGTTCAAAAATGAAGAACGTCCCTGAATTGATTATGGAAATGAATTTAATTATCTTGAATTCACCCATTATCAATGTGGTCATTTTTTTCCATGATTCATGCATTATTCCGTTGATTTTGAAGTAACACATTTTGCGTAATAATCATGGAGTCCTATGGAATTTTTATACTATAGAAAACCAAAACTTTTAAACATATTAATATATGATTTTTAACAAAAAAAACTTTTACATACAACCCAAAGTTCATATGTACTAGTGTCTTTGGAAGGCTATGTTCATAATATATAAAAATGAAACAAAAACATGATATCCTCATTTTATTATTTATAATGATATCCTATGTCCATTTGATATTCTATAACTACTTTGGATATCCTACAGAATGAATCAATGAAATGGGTGATCTAAAAAACATTATATTGTAATAATCATGATAAGGAAACATAATGTGTGAGTCAAAGATATAACAAGATATCATAAAAGAGAACTCCCATGAGTAATCACATGGAATCATAACATAAATAATGTTGTATCATAGGATTATAACATCATAGGAAAGGTGGAAACAACATAAAACATGATATAAACACTAGTAATTTCTATCAACTGAGACAATATCACATTGTTGAGAGAGTCTCATAATAGATTAGTCTTAACCCCTAATCCCATAAATGATTTCTCATGAGACACGAACCTTACCCAATGTATTGGAATTATATATAATTTTGGTCCCACAAACCACATGAATTTCATGTACATTAATATGTCTTCCACATATATAAATCAATCATAAATCATAATGAAAATAATTACCCCTGGAAATAATGTGGGTTTCATAATCTTACCATATATCATAATTAAAAGAGATTTCATAAAAAATAATTTGATAATTAATCATAAGGCATGTTTAACCCCCCCCAATGGAATTAAGAGTGATCTAGGTATATTTTTAAGAGAAATATATATATATATATATATATATATTAGAATCATTACACTACATTATAGGTTGTTGTTTTTCGAATAAAAAATTATTTTACAAAGATTAAAAATATTCTTGAGGAAAATAACCCATTCTAATTAAAAATAATTTTTTAATAGATAAAGAGATCCCAAATAATATTGGAAAAATTCCCTTTAAATATACCCATAAAAGATTTTAAAGAAAACATCAACTAATTTAGTGTTCATAATGGAGGGAAATACCATATATGACATATAATGTAAAAGAAACATTTTATTCACACTGTTGTAAAAAGGTTAAAAAGTGTGTTGTTTGAAAAAACATAAGAAGATACCTTTCAAAAAAATTAAAAAGTAAAACATCATTCAAAATGTATATAATAAATGTTTTTTGAAATGATAATAAATTATTCATAATATTTTTAGAAAACTAGGTTATAAATGAAAAAATATTTTTAACAGAATATATAAACGAAGAGAGATTTCCTTAAAAATAATTCTCAATAAGTTTATGTAATAAATAGAGCAAAATGGTGTTATTATTTGAAAATTTCATGTAAAAATATATGGGAATAAAATTAAAGGGTTTTATTATAAAATATTCAAATGATTTTCTAAAATATAAATTCTTGAATAAAAAATCCCGACGAAAATGATATTGAAACATAAACCCTTACATATTTGGTAACATTTAAATTGAAACATCACATGAAATAACTATATTAATCATTAAATAAAATTTCATGAATTATAAATTATTAATGTTATAATATTTATTTGGTCAGTAGATACAAAATTTTAAATAAATTAGGTGCATAAAATAATGTGTGTCTCAATAAATGATGTTTTGAGATGAAACTCTTACCTAAAGTTTAGGATTTGTCATTTATCTATTTTATCACTTTAATAATAAAAATTTGTAAATTATTTGATTAATTAATTTAGTTTTGTTTGTTTATATCCTTATATTAAAAAAATTATTAATTTCTTTCAATTATTTATATAATTACATAATCACGTAAATCCATGTTCGGTATTTTGAGGATGCTTAGTTAATAATTTAAAAATTGGAATGATGTATTGATTGGGGAAAAGGGTTCATTGTTAAATAATCTACAAAATAATAATCAAAACCTAAATAATATTTTTATCCATCAATTATAATTTTAAATCCAACTCTGAAATATGGTTATGAAAAATGCACTATGTAACAATCAAGAAGACGGTAATCTGTATGTTTGCATGAGTAATGATTCCATTTTTCAATGATCCTGATGAAAAGAAGGAATCTTATATTTTATTTTTAAATAATAACCATAATTTCGTAAATAAAACAATATTTATTTAAATACACTTTCATTTTCCATCCACATAATGTGGTAATAAAAAATGAATCACATTGATTTGTGAGGTGGTAGTCTGTTGTACAAATGAATGATGCTATCATTTTTATATGGATGGTATGGTATGAAGGTATATGATAAGTTAAATTTTTATAATTTTAATATTTCATCAATATAATATATAAAAATTAAATCCGCCATATTTAATATCCATTTTATGTGTTGATGGAAAACTAATTACATTATTTCGTGATGGGGTAGTCCACCGTACACAAAATCAACATTTTTTACAATGATGGAAGTGTAAATGAATTTATATTATACTATAAAAAATAATATTATATTATTTTATAGGATAATTTTTTTATTAAATTTTATTCATTAGGAGATAATTTATATCGTAAAAATAACACGTAAAATAATATAAGCCTAGTAAAGGTGATTATCTTCATTTATGAAACCTTATTTAGATATCCTGTTAAGAACCCCAATGATTTTCTTTTAGGAATAAATGATGGTCTAAATTTTTTAATGATTTTGGGGTGATATTTTTTTAGGTTTTCTTTGAAAAAATTACATTATGGGTTTTATTATGTGAGTGGAGGGGGTTCCATTTTATAATTGTGGTGGAGTGATTTTTTTCTATATACCCAAAACTATTCAATAATAGGAAGTCAATCAATAGAGAAATACCTCCAAAATTTTAAAATAATCTATATTATGAGATTTAATTATAATACATAACTCTAACACTAAAATGAAAATTTTTTAAACCAGTTTTCTTTTTTACCTCTGAGGTTACTCAGTTTTCCCAATTTATTTTTTTACCACAGTAACTATTTTTTATAGTTTCACTATTCATTATGAATAGAAAATAAGTTAAACTCATTATATATAATAAATTATCTTTATTAAAAAAAATGGGAAATTTTTTTTTCAAATTAAATTCATATAAGTTGAGTAGTTTAATTTAAAATAAAACATGAATGCATAATAAAAAGTAGTTTTCCGAAAAATGAAATTTTCAAGGAAAATATGATCTTACATTAACTGAGTGAAGAAAAAGTATCATTTTATGAAATTTTATTTATAAATAAATATATAATATATAAATATATATAATTTAAAAAATTATTTTGGGGTTATATTAAATAATTAAAACGGAGGAACATTATGCACTTTATAATAGTTCTCAGACAAATGTGTTTTTAATCCTAAAAAAAGTTATACTAAATTTCGGTATAAAGGTGATTTAAATGTAATTAATATTATAACATCTTATTAAATTATAGTTATGTTAATTTTAGATCATATTAACATCATAATGGTACTATTAGAATAATTATTTTTTTAATATACATGAAACTTTTATAAAAGTAGTTATTTTTTCTTATTCCCTGATAAATCAATATTTTTTGAAAAATATGAAATTTCCCCATAAGATAATATAAATATGATTAATTCAGAAATTATATTCACTTTATAAAATAAAATTTCTAAATGTTACATAAATTAATTATAATATTTTCTCACAAATGCAATGAAAGTAATTTTTGACGGAAACATATTATTTGTAGAAAAACATATATTTATTAAAGTTGAGTGCCTGTTTATTTAGAATTTTAAAAAATATTGAGTATGAAAATTTTAAATATTTGATAATATTCATAAATTCCAATTTATCATGTACTTTATATCTATAATTTTTAAATAATAATATTTTAATATTATATCACATTTCGTTTAAACTTAGTGTTGCATGTTCAATATGCTATCAAAAATAGTGTTATTTTAAAATGATAGAGGGTGACATAATCCCTCCCCAAAATAAGTTCAATACTAAAAATTCTATCTTATTAACAGTAATAATGGGTTTTATATTTGGAAATTACATTATGGAAAACCCACATCGTAAAAATGATTAATAAAACATCATCTTGAAAGAGGGAAAGGAGAATACGAAGGTCATTTGGAATAACACATGAATATATTTCCAATTAGGATAACATTTGTGGGTAGTGAAAATATGGACATGAAACTAAAGTGTAAATAATTATAGAGAGTGAAAGATATCATTGATCACAACAAAGTGATAGATCTAGATAAAGGCAACAAATACAAATTCATAAATCTATGATGAATTAAAATACCATTGAATTATGATATATGAAGGTAGGAAGATAATTTTTTCATTTCAATTTACTTTTCCTAGAGGTGAGGGATTATTTATCTATCAATATATAGAACACCGATACAAATACATTGATATATTTTTATTTCATAAACACAATTTCATCCTTTTATTTTGATTTGATTAATTTCCATGTCTCTTTTTACTCTAAGGAATGATTATCCAATATTGTTTTTTATTCTTGAAGCACTAAAATTAACTGTTAGGAGGCCATAAGATCCATAAAATAGTAACAAGTTATTCCACATTTCTTTATTAAAAGAAAAAAGGTGATCAAAATGTTAGATAATACTTAATGAATATGAATATATTAATCAATAAAATTCAATAATAAAGTCAAAGGTTTATCAAATATCATTCCTTAATTAAATAACCATATATCACAAATAACATCAATAATCTCAACATGAATAAAGGTTTTAACCACAAAGGTTATCTCATATCACTTACCATAAATATCTAAAAATATAATATAGTTATTCCTAAATAATCCTTTATATTAAACAAAAGGTTATATATATTTATCGACCCAATAAAACATTTCCCACACCAACATTAATCACATAAAAATCCATAAAATTAAAAAATATTTGATCCCATAATATGTTTCCCAAAATCAAGAAACAATTTACCCACCAACTCACTTAAGTAATAACAATATTATACAAACTAGTACATTATATAAGCTAATGACACGAATTTCACCCTTATCGCACTTCCTTTATGGGATCAAACCCCATTTACCTTCTAAATACAATGATTTTTCACATGACATGAATCTTTTACTTTTTCTAAAACAATATTAATATAATTCATATAATATTTCCAATAAAATCACCTTTATAATTCATTAGTAACACTCAACATATTATTTTGAATCCATAAAAAATAACTATTTTAGTAGAATACATTGATGTTTCATGATTCTCATAACTAGAATAACATTAATAAAAATAACTCAACAACGTGACAGTAAAATTACAACACCTAAAAACATAAATCATTTCACTTCAATTATTTCTATAACATTGTAACTTAGTAAGTAATAATTAAATTTTGGAATTGACTCGGATAATGACCATGTTACCCATATCTTCAATATTGTACTATTAGTGGTTCCTTAGGATAAAGTTTATTTCACTATGTCTTATTAACACGACTATTCATTTTTCATTGATAACTATGTAATTTGTTTCCTCATTTAGCACATATAAAGAATCATATAGTTCCTTTATAGATTTTTATATGGTTCATCTTACATAATTTTTTACTTGTATGAAATTGAATGTTATTTTCTTTATCATCTTTAAGAGTTGAACTTCCATGAGATATCATCTATCTCTTCTTTGATGTGTTTATAAATTCAAATATGTTGTATTTGTTATTAATAAATAGAGGTAGATCATTTTTAAGGATAAAAATATATCTAACAACTATTTTTATTAGTTTAGGTATGTCTTTAGGGAAATCATTACATTTACCATCACATTGGTTTTTTGTCTTGATTTTTCCTATTTCCCTGCATTATTTAATAACAATAAATGAAAAAATATGAAAATAAACTAAAAAAATAATTGAAAATTATAAGAATATAATTAATATATTATAAATGAAAATAATAACATGAATTATGTTTCTCTCAGTTTCAATCTTTTTTATCCATGCTAAGTGTTCCTATTTGATTTTTTACAGAAAAATTTCTTCTTGTATTTCATAATGTTTTTTGAATAGTTTGCACATCTCTAAAAAATATCCAATATGAGTGTCAAAACAAGTGTATAGAAAGGCCCATTTTCGAGGACTAGGTTATTAGGACGGCCATATTAATGAACTCTTTTCTTTATTATTACCCATAAGTAGAACTGTGATAGATCCACATCCACTTGAAGTATCTGGACAAGGTTATTTTTCCGTAGGACCCATAGACTCTATAATTGACCAAAATTAAATGATATATTCATATACATATAATTATTAATATAGACATTCTTATAAATACCCTTATACTCATCGTTATGGTTATTTCAAAAATTTTCTCATCCTATTTTTTAATGGTCAACTAAACCTTTCATTTGATACCATCTATAATAACACAAATCTTTTACCCAAACTAATGCATGATTTTTAACATAAATATACTTTAGTTACAACCTAAATATCATGATTCATAGTTTCTTTGTAAGACTCGGTTCATAATTAACCAAAAGGAAAATAAAACATGAATAACAAATTATTTCCCCATATTTAGTTTCTAAGTCCATTTGAGCTTATAAAATAACATAGGATAACCTAGGGAATACATCATAGGAAACTGTGAGATAAAAATCCTAGTAAGGGAATAATTAAGAAATGTAAACATTACATGTGAGTCAATGGTATAACATGATTTCATAAAATATAAGGCCCGTTATTAATTATAAGGAATCATAACATAGATAACATAGTATCATAATATCATAAAAACATATGAAATTTGGAAAAAACATGGAAATGAAATTAACATAAGTCATGTCTAACCACCAATAAAACACCACTTGGTGTTTAGAGTCCCATAAAAGATTATGTTCATTGCTTAATCTTACACATGACAACTCATGAGACTAAAACAATACCCAATTAATCATAAGTCTATATAATTATGGGCCAACCCATCACATTTATATCACATAAATTCATATTTTCTCCACATAATAAAATCAATAAGGAATAACCAAAATAATTACCCATGGAACGAAAATGGGTTTCATAATATTACCTTATATTATATTCAAAGCGGATTTCATAAATAATGAATTTGAGAGTTGATCGTAAGGTATCTATTACCTTGTAAAAGGAAATATGAGAGTTATAAGAATATATGTAAGATACAATTATAAAAATATTAAAATATTTCTATAATATTATTGGTTGTTTTAGTTGATGAATAAAAATAATTTTAAAATTATTAAAAACATTCTAGTTGATAATAACCTTAAGACATTAAAATTTACTTTGGAAAAACAAAAAATTGATGAAATATTGTAATTTTTTTTTTAAAATGATACATAAAAAATTATAAAGTAATATTAAATGAGTTTATTTTTCATAAAAGTGAGTAATATCATACATGTAATATAAGATAAAAGAATCATTCCATTCACACTGTTGTAAAAATGTTAAAATGTACCTTGTTCATAAAAAAAAGAATATTCCTTTAAAACCATTTTTTAAAAAGGTAATAATAGTTCAAAAATATATTTAATAAATATTTTATCTAATTCAAAAAATAAAATAAAAATATTTTTAGAAAACATAGATGTGGAAGAAAAAGAATTTTTGACCAAAGAGGGAAATGAAGTTAACTTTTCATAAAAACATTTTCTTAGTAATTTTAAGTACCAAAAAGAATAAAAAGGTACTATTAATTGAAAAGTTAATAAAAAATGGAAAAAAAGGACTTATATAATTGTACAAATATAAAATAATTATCTAAAATTTAAATTCAAACATAAAGAGTCCTGATTGAAATTAGATTGAATCCAAAACCAATATTTCTTTTGAATATTTTGAATCATAACTTCCCTTGAATGAGGAATATGAATGTTTAATTACAATTCAATTAGGTATTAATGATTCATGAATTAATTTTTTAATGGGGTATTATATACCTTTTTTAATGAAATTAGATATATAAATGAATATGTGTCTCAAATAATGATGTATTGAGATGAAACCCTTACCTTGAGTCAAGGATTTGTCATGTAAATAGTTTATGTCATGTTTAATAAAATTGAATAATTTATTTTCTTATGAAAAATTTATTTTTTCAAAAAATTATACTAAAAACATTTAATTCATTTTTTTAATGTCATATTTAATTACATAATCAGTTATGTCAACATCGGGTGTTTTGAGGACACTCAGTTCATAATATCAAAATGACATCAGTGTGTTGACCAAGGTCATAGGGGTCTTGATTAAATTATATATAAATAATATTCAGGGAAAAATTATCATTTTTATATATAATTTAAAATATTAAAACAAACCATGTAATATCGTTATGTAAAATAAATTATGTTATAATCAATGAGACAGTAGGTCATATGTACACATTAGTGACATTTCAATTATTTAGTGATCATGAGAAAAAGAAGTTAAGTTATATTTTCTATTTATATAATGATAATAATATCATAAATATCATATTATTTATTTAAATAAACTTAAATATACCATCCATGTGATGTAGTAATGAAATATGAATAACTTCACTTCATGAGGTGGTAGTCTGTCGTAATCATGAACGATGATATCATTTTTCAATGGATGGTATGGATACAAATTATATGATATATTAATTTTATATAATGATCATTAATTAATTAATAATATATATAAAAATTAAATCCATCATCTTGAATATCCATGTCTAGTGATGATTGAAATTTTGTACATCGTATCGGGAGGCGGTAGCCTATCATACACACAATCATTGATTTCATTTCCCATTCTCTAGAATAGGAAAAAGATGAATATTATTCCATATGTAGAATAATAGATAAGTATGTAATGTATAATTTTTTATTATATTATTATTTTAATGAAATAATTGATGGTGTAAAAAACATGAGTAAATAAAGTAGGTGTTCGATGAATATGATTAACATCCCTTAGAAGAACCGCTATTGTATATCATAATAATGACCCAATGGTTGGTCTTTTCGAAAGATCGAGAGATCTATAATGTGTCTTATTATTTTTGGGATATATTTAGGGAATTTTTTTTCAATTAAAATTGATTTATATGTGTGAATAAGTGAGAAGAGGGGTGTCTTTTTATAATTGATGTGGATTGACATTTTTGTAAATACCCAAAACTATTTAATAATGGAACATCACTCTAGAGAAAACTACCTACATAATTTAAAAATAAATGATTTTGTGGTATATATGGATAATATAAACAACTAAAACTAAAAATGATCATTTTTTAAACATTTTATCTATTGAAATCTATGGTTACCCATTTTACCATTTTAATTTTTTTGCCATAGTAACTATTTTTTACATAATTTACTATTCATTATTTAACAAAATTATGATGAAATTATTATATAATATAAATTATTATTTTTCCAAATAAGGAATTATTTTTATAAAATTCAGTCCAAATTATTAGAATGGTTGAATTTAAAATAAAAGCTGCAAGCATGACAAATGTTTTTCTGAAAAATAAATTTTTGGAGGAAAACATGATCTTATATAAAATTTTTGAATGTAAATCATAATTATATGAATTTTAATTCAAATATATATATATATATAATATAAATATAATTTATGTAATTAATTATTTGGATATATATAGAGAGAACCATTATACACATTAAAATTGTTTTCAAAAAATTGTGTTTTAAACCCAAAAATTAAATTATAATAAAATAAAATATATATGTGATTAAAATATAATTAATTGGATTATATATAATAAAATAACAATTATATTACATGAAAATAAATTTAATGGATTAATGGGACATTCAAATTTCATTATTTATTAAAATAAATAGTAGTTTCATAAAAACTGGAATTTCTCAATATTCAATAAGAAATCAATATTTTTTGAATATTCTTATTTAAAAAATTGTGATCACTTTATAAAATAATATTTCAAAAAATTTCATAAATTAATTATACTATTTTCTCTCGAAATTGATAAAAAAAATTTTTATAAAAACATGTTTTTTATAGAATAAAATATCATCATAAAATTCGAGTGTTTATATATTATTCATTTTTAAATTAATTTATATTGACTAGGACCTTTAAATATTTTTTATATAGTAGGTCATACTATTAATACACTAAAATTTAGTAGATAGGTTATATCATCCACTTTTTAATAATAATATACTAATATTATATCATCGTTTGTATAAAATCATTGTCGCATGTTGAATATGCTATCAAAAATATAGTTCTTTTAAAATATCAGGGTTCTACATATACACTATAGATATGAGTGTGAATCTCCTAGATAAGTTACATTGTATTAGTTATGAGTGATTTCATAGTAGTTTTATAGATCCCATTATGGTGCTTCCATGTACCCATTTTATAGATGCATTACCCTCATATTTAAAAAAGGGAGATTAGCTGGAGATATAATAGTGTACACATAAAGAAAAAAAAGTATAGTGACAAGACCCTGTAAATTTTATAAGAGACTCCAATGAGGTGAGTTTATGAAGAGAAAACCAGATGAAGTAGAGATCTTATGTTATTATATCTTCCAAACTCAAGGAATACCGGATCTATTACATTCCATTAGAAGTATCAAGACCATCCATCAGTCATAATTGATTATTGGAGATAGTAAATATTGATTAAATATACAAATTTATTGATTAATCTCATCCTGACGGAGGACCACAAAACATAAAAGTGGCCACTATATTTAATTGTTATCTAGTGTGGTTTCATTATTGTTGAATCATATTCTTTATATATGTTATATCTTATTGTGGATTATATTAGTGTTCTTTGAATACTGTGTTGAATCAGTGTTATTGAGTTTTAGTTTCAAAATAAATAACTCATAGAAGAAAAAATTAATCAATAATTGACCCCTCCCACAATCAGTGATAAATTCAAATCATAAAATTAAAAATGATTTAGTTTTGATCTATATTGACATTTTTTTATTATTGATTTTATATATTTACATTTTTTTATTAAATACAGTTTTTGAATATTAGGTTTTAATGTTATAAATAATTGGATTCTCTACTAATTAATGTATCCCCCTGTAGAGGGACTTTGTTTTGGACTTCCCATTAGCCTAGTGACGTTTTTCCTATTCTATAAAAGTGGGGTTGGATATATATATCTATTGGATTACTCTTAGGAATATTTTTAAAATCGTAAATATATATACATTTACATTAAGAGTTTATATATCTTATTCAGGATATACATTGGGATATGTTTAGAAAAATTGGCATCAATTTTTTTGTAGGTAACATAAACATTGAGTTGTGTATTGAGTTACACATTATTATTGTTTAAACATATTAATTTAGGTGATGAAATAGGATTAAAAAACATAATAAAAATAATAATTCATTAATAAAAGGAATAACATGTTATAAGATTGTGATATTATGTTACCTTATAAATACTAAGTGTTAGATTCCTTTCAAAGAATTAATTTTTATGTCCTTAGTAATCTAACTAGGTAGTTTCTTGATAGTGAGGTGTCACTAGATTATATCTTGTATGGAAAGAATTTAATAGGTGGTCTTGGATTATCCCACTAGATAGGTTCTTCAAAAGTAATTTTCCCCTAGATCATCTTGAGTTAACGTGTTCTTATAATTTCAATGGGTTACAAATAATTGGGAATCCCTAACAGTTAGGATACCAATGGAATAAATGTTGGAATATGCATAAGATAGATTTGGAAAATAAGTGTTTTTATAATCTATCATAGAGTCAAATATGATATGATTGGTATGATCGCCAACCTAAATAGATATATGGTAATAGGAATTCCAAATTAGACTCATTACATAGTGAAATATATATGTCTTTTCAAATTAATGTGTATGATGAATTAAAAAGGGGTTATCATTTATTGAAGCCTATTTAATTAATGTAGATATTATATTATAACAACAACATGATACTCATTAGTTAAAAGATTCTTTTAAGGATAATATCATCATCATCATAAAACATATATTTGAAGTCAATCTTATAGGATAGAGAATATTAATTGAGGAAACATGATAAAATCATACAAAAATATTTCATTATTTTAGATGAAAAACTTATATATTACATAATAATTCAATTGCTATTATAGTAAAGGGGTATTATCTTTTTATACTAAATACACTCAAAACTTATTTAATATAATATCTTAAACTTCACCAACTAAATTCTTATATCATAGTACATTTCTAAGATATATCTAACTTAAAACATTTTTCACAACCTGGGTAAAATAGAAACATAATAAAGTGTAATCATAGATGCATAATAATGGTAAATATGGGAGATAAAAATCAGTGGTAATTTGAAACCATAAGATAAGCCATGGGGTTTGAGCTAATACTCATAACATAAAAAGTTCATACATAATCAGATATAGATCATTATTCAATATTCATGGCATAAATCCTTTGAATTTCAATATGAATGTGTCCTAAGAGAGAGAAATAATCATTAATAAATCATGATCATTGATAAAATATGATGATAATAAGAAAATTTTATAGGAATTGTGACATAATCATTAGAATATAAATTCATTTCATTAGCCAATGCTCTATTTAAACACTACAAAAACACATATGTTTAGTAATTTCTTCAGAAATGTGACTAAATTAGTGATTTTTTTAGAAAAATACTAAAATGATACTAGTTTTTAATTATGAAAAATGTTCTTTAAAACAAGGATAATTTAGCAATGTTTTTGGGAAAACATATCTAATATTATTTATGTGCATATATATATATTTATATATATTTATTATATATTATTAATGTTTATTTATTTATTATTATGATAATTTATATATATATAGTATATATTAATAATATAATAATAATATTATATATATATATATATAAATATTTTTTTGGGAAAAGTGAGATTAGTGGCTCTTATAATAAAGAAAGAAAAAAATTATGAAAGTATAAAGGAATTTATTTGACATTTGTCCCATTTAATAATGGGTAATAGATCGTTAGGGAGTGTGTTATAGAATAAGAAAAAAAACATCTGTCACTCTTTTATTTTCATGTTGAATAACAAAATAATTGGGTTCATGAAATATATGAGTGATAATATAATTCATTAAAGATAGATTTTCAGGATAGTTAGACCATTTTACTGTCAGTTTCTATTGGATGTAAATTTTTTCATGTCTGACAGCCGAAAAAATGGTAATGGAGTCACATTGAATTTAAGTATTGTTCTAATTCATTGGACATTACATGCAGAAAAAATTGATCAACTGAGTCATTTCCACAACCATGGTAGTGAGAAAATCCACAAACACCGTGTAGATATTCAATGATATCACCATTGTGATATCTAAAGATCACCCCATGACTTGTTGGCACAATATATCCACTCGAATCCCCATCTAAAGTGAACATTATCCAGTCTAAAAAGGGAGGGTTCTACAAGACCTCCTTTGATCTAAGAGGTAGAAAGAAGCTACCAAGGATTTTCTAACACCATAGTACTATGAGGTCTCTCACTAAGTTATTGTCATGATCTACATGTAGTGAGTTAGAATTTTGAATTTCCAATATAATTTTAGCAGGGGAATATTGAGAATTAAATGGTTGGTATGGTCATGAATGGCCTTGTTTCTTCCAATCCAAATGACATGCACTATCTATGCACAAGACACGCTGAAGATATTTTTACGTTGATTGGACATCTGGATTATAAAGAGAGAAATAAGTAATTTCATAAATGTGTCTTCATGTGGAGGATAAATCTCAATGATTTCACAAATATAATTACAAAGATAAGAGGAAATTTGTCATCATAGAAAGAGCTGGTCAATATCCTCTCAATTCTGAAGGAATTAAAAACATCTTGAAAAGACTGAAATTCAAACACATTTAAGATTAGCATCAACTGGAATATTTTTTATAGTGAGTCTCAAAAGCTGTGTAATCCTAGATGGGGATAACCAATTTTAACTGTAGAATCCAATCAATTTTTTGGTGCCTTGCGGAAAGTGGTTATAAAAATCCATTGATTCGATAATCCCATTTGAATTTGGCTCCTAGATAAGAAATTCATCCAGGTTAAATAATTCAAAACATGAGACTACAAAGATGATTTCATCAAGAAGGGATTTCAGATTGGCCATTTGAATTTTTTTTTGAGATGATAATAACTATGTCTTGGTTATATGATCTGATAAAATACATAATGGGGGAATAAGTCTAGTTTTCTTTTTAAAGCCTGAGATTACAATTCATATAATACAACCAATGGTAGCTTATATAAATTTTATGAAATATTTCATTCAAATTGGGCCATAATGAGGTCTCAATATAACATGAATTTCATACTATTATATTTTCTAAAAAAGTATATATGTGGAATCCCACGAAATAAATTTTTTTGTCAAATAGCGTCAAAATAATTTTTTTATGTTACTTATGTAAGATTTCAAGATATTTGATACCAAGGCCTACTAGAGAATGGGGCATGACTCATTGCTTCAAACTAATAGTGGTAATTTTTCATTCCATAATGACACCACTCCAATAAAATATTCTCATCAATGTGTTTATTAATTTAACAGAATAGGTGGTCCAAGAATACACAATGATGGAATAGACAATCATTGAAACCACTAAAAGCTTGACAGGATAGATTCCTCCTTCCATTGAGAGGGAGTTACCCTTTTAATATTCTAGGTTTATTCTAATCTCGCTCAAATCATTGGTGATGTGATATGACTAAGGTCTTAACCCGAACATGGGAAATCCTATGTAGATGACGGTTATATTTCATTTCATTATTACCAGATTATTAATCATACAAATTTTCCTGGATGTTGGGATATTCATTCCAATGTATAGAAAATAATTTCTCTAATTTATTTCTTGTCCTAAAAAACATCCATAATATTGAATATCTTTCATGATTTTGTTCATATTACCCATGTATCTCTGATTAAAGATAATAATGTCATTATCAAAGAATATATGAGAGTGAGTGGAGATACCACTAGCCACCCTGATGGTTTTTAGGTCACTCATGTCCACCATGTGAAGGGGAATCCTACTGAGATAATATTCTATAATAGAAAAATGAATACTAAAAGGGGGTATCCCTCTATCACCCCATGATTATTATAAGTAGCTTTCTAGGGATCAATTTATTAAAATAGAAAACCCATGTTAGGATTTTATCCAACATATCAAACTCATGTTGAAGCCAAAGTAGGATAGGACATTACTAATAAATACCTAGTCCATTATGTAAAAAGATTTTTTGCTGTAATGTTTTAGATTAATGGTTCTTCCCTTGGTGGTATTTTTTTGAAGGTTCATACATTCTAAGGTAGTAAAAAAAATCAAAGATGTTCGTCCATTTAAAAAATATGAATCGGTTCCATGAGATGATTCTATTTGAGATTCGATAAAGTCTACTGACAAGAATATTTGTTATGTAATTGTGTATTGTGCTGATAAAATAAATAGGTTTAAACAAACTCATGTCGAATTCATTATCCAAATTTTTTATTTAATTAATTAATTGAACATTGATTCCTTGACTGAAGTATCCATATTTAAATAAATGTTTTACCAGCTTTAAGACATTGTGTTCAATGACTTCCCCATAAAATTGGAAAATTATTAATGAAACCATCCGATCTAGGTGACCATACATTATTAATATCAAATAAGAATTCCTTGATTTCAATATCGAAAGGAGTAGAGGTTAAAATCATGTAATAATTCACAGTAACCAATTTTGGAATGATACCTTCCAATAAATTTACGTTCGTCGATGGTCTTTTTAAAATACTATAATATAAAGAAACAATGTAGTTTGATAGAGCCATCATTTCATACCGAATTAGATCTCCATATTTGGGGAGAGAGAGATACATGTTAGACCCTCTATCACTTTTAAGAGAATTGGAGTAGTTAGTGGTTCTATCACCATCAATGATCCACCTTATTTTTAATATGCCTTTCTATATAATATCTATAAGATTAATAAGATTTTATACCTTAGAAGAAATCTTAGTTTCCTGATTAATTCCTTAAGAGAAGTTTTTATTGGTAATGGATTATTTATGATTATGGAGAGAACATTAAAGAGAATAAATCTCTTCATCAATGTAGTTAAAACTTTTCTTGCTCTATTCATTTAGTTTAGTCATAATAATCCTTTGTTTGTAGATACTAAACATAGGATTTTCATTCCATTCAAATGAGGCCCAAGTGTTATGAACACTTTTAGTTCATTCTAAGAGAGTAGTCCAGGCATTGTTAAACCAAAATAGAATATCATACCTCTTCAAATTTAAATGAAACCTTATAATAATGGTGTAATTATTAGAGTTTTGTTTTGTCATGTTAACACATTATTTGGACCTCCAATTTCAAATCGATATATGATTCACAAAATTACTTTCAATTATTCTTGCTCTCATTCCATTTTAATTCCTTCTGTACCATGTAAATTTGGCTCCAATAAGATTAATTTCAGTTAAGTTTTCTTCCTCAACCCATGATATAATATATTTGAATTTGTCGAAGATGTAAATAGGTCCAATTTTTTCATCTTAATGAAGAATTGAGTTGAAATCACCAATAATGAGCCATGGGTTAATGATAATTATAAAGAGAAACTTAATATTAATCTGTAAACATATCATGTCAAAATATTTGTTGGATAAATATATAAGTGAGAAAAATAATATCCTATGACATTTTTAGAAAGTGGAGTTAATGATTTGGTCTTATTCTTGAACAATGGACTAATTTTACTACATTTATATATAACAATTTCCAATGTCTATCAGTGTTAGTTGAGGCCTGAGAATTTCTTAGAAGGAAATATTCACTATTCTCAATAATAGTACATTGATTGAACAAGATTTTTGTTTGTTCTGCAAGAAATATTAAGTTAGATTTATACTTACATGTAATGATACTTAGAGAAATTTCAGTGTCAGGGATGGATATTCCAACAATGTTTCAAAATAGCTTCTTCATTTTGAAATTATTTTGGGAGTGTAGCCCTCATTTTCTTTTAACTCTTGTTGGTTCATTCATTCTAATTTTATAGTTAGCCCTACCTTCTTAGATTTTGGGGAATATTGTGTCTCTTTGATTCCAAAATCAGCATATGAATATGTAGAGGCTATGAATTCATCTTTCAAAAGATTCTTAACAACTATGTCAGTCATTGATGTGTCAGGTGGCTGGTGAACATGCTGTGAAATTAGATCATTCTATGTGACTAGATTATGTTGAGTTCAATTTGAAATTATTATCATAGGATGATCCAACTGAATGGACACATTCAGCTTATAGGAGAAAATATCAATCATGGATTCTTCAACATTCATAGAGGAGGTAGTGGAGAATATGTATGATGAGAGTTATAAGAAATGGTCATTGGATTCCTCTATGGTAGTGGACAATTTATTAGACTTATTTTTAGTGTTTGATACTTTATGGTTTTAACATAAGAAATGTGGGTTATGTATTTTTTCTTCCTCATTTGCCAATTTTTATCAAAAAGTGCTTGTGCCAGTAGACTTGTCCCATTTCACACCAATGACCCAATCAGGCAGTTCATTTAAAAAAATTTCCATTGAATTTTTTTTCTTGACTCTTGAAACATTCTTCCATGTCATGGTGTTATAGGATGGTTTAACCATCTTATGGACCACTGTACAGTTTTTTAGTGCATATCTCACCTTTTCAAAATGTTCACAATAATATGGTTAGTAATCAAATTAATACCTACCCTCCATTTGGAGATCGTTCTCAAGAAGATAAATATGTTATGATGGGGGTGACTACATGTTGACCTCCATAAGAACCCTTTAATATAGAACATGGTCTCCATTGAGAGGGTGCATGTCAATTTTTAGGGGGTACCAATACCAGTAAAAAAGTAGTTGAGAATTTTTGGATTCTATAATTCCCAGGGAGGCCCATGAATTATTTCCCACACCTATGAATTGAAATGAAATTTTATTAAAGGGGATAAAATTAGTATCTCATTCACAAAATTGTAGTATTCCTGGTTTTAGTTTGATGTTTCCAATATGCCTAGCCACATTAAGGTCATCCTGCTACTCCAGAATGAAACGGAAGTAGCCTTTCCATATCGAAGTGAGCCTCCATTTTGTAACATTTATGCCGTGTGAAATCAGGTGTTTAAGCTCATCATATGACCACAATTTTACCCCTTCTCAAAAGAGAGGTGGTTGAGACTTGGGAAGTTATAATGTTCCATCATTTTCTGTAGCACATTCGGATCGACAACCACTGAGATGGAACCATCCCACATATGCTTGATGATGGGAGGTCTATTGGATTCAATCATATAATTCATAGAGCCAGTAAGGGTTTTCTCAAATGAAATACCTTTACTGGTCAAGGTGGAAGATCCATTCCCAATGTTGAGTTCATTGTTAGAGTATTTGAATTCTCTTTCCCGGTCTGGATTGAACAAATATATATATTAATAAGTCCAGTACTAAAATGAAGTCTGGTCATAGTCAGTTTGGAAAGTGGAACCTCCCGCGCTCTCCATCTCCTTCCATGAAATCCAACTTCACAAGGATATTATATATATATATATAATAAACAATAATATTATATATATATATATATATATATTTTTTATCTGTCAAAAATAATTTTTTATACATTGTATATTGTATATTGTATATTGTATATTGTATATTGTATAAAATATATATTTTACATTGTATGCATATATTGTATTTAATATATATTTTATGTATGTATTGTACATATATTGTATATTTTCTATATTTTCTATATTTTATATTGTATATTTCCAATATTAAAAACAATATATATATATATATATTTGTTAATATAAACATACATTTTTAAACATGAAATATTATAAACATATCTATATTAAATTATTGTTAATATACACAACATAATATATATATATTTATATATATCTATTATTACTATATTATTAATATATATAATATACATTTTCAGTAATAATAAATAAAAATATATTATTAGCATAATATAAACACACATTTATATAAACATAAATATTATTAATATATACAATATCTCTTTTTTTTATATAAACATATTATATATATATATATATATATATTATTTATACATATATATATATATTGTATATATATAGAATTTTAGAGACATATATTTAATATATTATTATTAAACACACAAATATGTAAACATAAATATTATTAATATACACAATATTTATATATATATAAACATGTATTGTATATATATATATATGAAATTATATATATATATATATATATATAATATTATAAACATGCGTACAATATATTATTGTTAGAAAATAATATATAAAATATGTATATATTATAAATATATTATAACACTTAGATATTCTATATATATATTATGGATTTGTATTTAATAAATACAATATATATTGTATATTAACATATAAACATATTTTTTGTATATATATAATATTATAAAAATATAAATAATATATTATTGTTGATATATACAATATTAGATGTATATATTCAATATATATATATATATATATTATTATACAAAGTATAATGTATCCATAAAAACACACATATATATATATATATTGTATATAAATATATTAATAGTAATAGTAATATATTAATAATATATGTCTACAATATATATTGTTTATATTAATAATATATTAATATTAATAATATATATTATATATAATATAAAAATATATTGTTAGTATATATATATATAACAATATATATTAATAATATGATATTCTAATATATTTTTTAACAATATATATTAATAATATAATATATTAATAGTTATGTTCTGGTATACCCACCTGGAAACTAGTGAGGGACTAGGGGCAAATTATTAAAGAAATAGATGAGGAGGGAGGAGGTGTGCGACAGCAAGGAGGTGGGAGTCACTGGGGTTGGTTATCAAGATTGACCGAAGGTGCGTGAGGGTGAGAGAATCAGGAGGTGGGGTTGGTGAGGAAGGTTCGTCGTTCGATGGGGTTAGAAGCTGAGAGGCGCACAAGGGATAGGGATGGAAAGGCTGGTTAGGAGGTGTGTTGGGGTGAGTGAAAAGGGGGTCAGTGGGTGTCAAATTCAAGTAAGTGTGAGGGCTAGAGAGGGAGGGTCAGACACTGGGAAGTGCTAGGGGTTGCTGGGGTCACCGTATTGTTAGGTGAGTGTGCGGGGCACACAGGTTAAGGAGGGGGAACAGATGATTGGGGTCACTGGTTGGGTAGAGGAGAATGCAGGGGTTTCAATTTTGGGAGGGGGGTAGAAAGTGTGAGGAGGTCATCGGTTGACAAGGGGGCGGGGCTGGAGGAGAGAGTTTAATTCTAAATTCAAATATTTCCCAACATTTCTGGAAAATGTTGGGAAATCATAGGTAATTACCAAAATTTCTAGAAACAAAGGTAAATTGATAATTAGTAATGTTTATAATCGCTGTTAATTTTCCAGACCACATTTACAAATATTTTTTATAAATGTTAAAAAAAAACATTTAATTGCCTATATTTATGAAAAAATTGGAAATCAGATAATTATAAGTAGTTATAAATATCGCTAATTTGAGACATCACATATAAAGATGCTTCTTAGACATGTTTTTTAAATAACTAGGTCATTTGTAATTATCATTAATATAAAAAAAAATCCACCACATTACTTTTTTGTAGTTAAAGACTATAATTACATAGTGGGAGATATCCAATAATGGATTGGGTTCACTACCAAACCTCTGTTTATCTCAAGAATGGGTTCACTCCAAACCCTCATTTATTAACTCATGTTATATCAATCATTACCCTATGAATTGGATGGATTTAACTGACCCGCATGTCACTTGATTAAAACCATACATATGTGTGCCACAAGATCACATGATCATTTATCAAATCATCGTAGAAAAATTTTTGGAAATGAAATTAGATTCAAAACGACTTCAACATAACATTATCAAAATCCATAAAAGGATAAAACATAGTTGGTACCATTAGATTAGTCCTAATTAAATCATAAAAGCATCAATGGATATTGACATATAAAAAAATTAATATTAGAAGAAATTTTGAATCTTTCATAAAAAATATGGAAAAAATATTCTTTTATTTTGAAATTTTCTTAAAAAAATAATCTAAATATTAAGAGAATTATTTCATTTGAAATTAAACATGAATAAGTTTGTATTTATTTTCATGATGGTGGGAATATCATATTTCTGTGGTAAATGTTATGACAAATATTCTTTTTTCAATGTTTACAAAAAAATGTAAATTAACCTCATAATAAAAAAATTGAAATTTTTTTAATACTTTTAATATAAAGTCAAATATGGTTGAAAATTATTTTAAAAAACCAATAGATAATAGAAAATAACATTCTAGAAAACTTTTTAATGAACATGGACATGGAAGAAAAATTTCACCATCCAAAGAGTAAATAAGATCAACCTTTCAGGAAAACATTTTCTCAGCCATTTTAATTAACAAAGAGCGAAGAATAAAATAAAAAAACTAAAATTGTTGATATAATCATAGGATAATATAATATATGGAGTTTAAGAGTTAAATATTATTTTAATCATCTAAAGTATATTTATGAATAAATAATCTTGATTAAAAATTAGATTGTTACATAAACCCTTACCCCGGGTCATGAATATATTTGTATGTGTCCATAGTCTTCTTTGTAATAAATTTAGATTTATTATAAATATGTAAAAAAATATATATTCAAACTCATATTAAATATTATTATTCTATTATAATTTCTAATTAAACATTCATGAACAATTATTTATTAGAATCAACATTTTTGGTGTTAACTATTCTGTTTTCCAAGCATATTTTGGTTTAACGGTTTTTGTCCATTAACGTTGTTTATGGTTTCATAATCTAATTAATATTATTCATTTTAGAAGTACTATATTTATTCACTATATAATTGTTTTTAATCACTCATATATAGTGGTGATGAAAAATGGATTACATTGCTTCGTAGAGATAGTAGTTTATATATACTGATGAGTAATGTTTTAATTATCGAATGAATGGAAATAAAGGTACATAAATTGTAATATAACTCACTAGAATCATAATAATATAATAAATATCATATATAATCATTAAATAAATCCATTTGACCATCCATTTACATCATATATTAAATTTTAATCACTTATCTTTGTGGAGATGGTAGTCTACTCCTACGCATGAGCAACGTTATCATTTCACATATGATGAAAAGGAGGTAGAAAATGTATATACAATTAACATAAAAACATTTCAGTATAGTTATGAAATATAATTAATAAGGTTAATATGTTTATAGAAGATTTATATGAGGTTATTAATGAATGAAAATCGAAATTGATCGGTTAAGGAAATTACCTCATCATTGAATATCCTCCTTTGGATTACATCATAATCCTTCTAAGGTTATTATTTTTGGAATAATATAAATATAGGATGTGTTGATAGAATATGGGAATAAATTTTGGAATGTATATTCAGAATAATTGGTCTCAATGTTTGTGAATAGGTGAAGGTATTGGGTGCCCTTTTATATGTGTGGTGGTGGCACTCTTATGAATACTCAGCACATAAAAATATAATAAAGTCATATTAAAGTTTATTTGGAACCAAGGAAACCCAATATTAAATATAATATAATTATTTAGGTGAAATCACTTTAATAAATCACAATTATCCTTACTTTAGATATATTTTGGGCCTTATCTATAATTTTAACCCCCTTTAATGATTTTAACTCTTACTCTAGTGATAATATTATTCCATGGATATTATTAAAAACAACCCAAAATGAAATTGAAATATTTTAAAAAATTGGCCACTATGATTGTAAATATGGAAACCACATTATTAAATTCAATTATGATAATTGGAATAAATTCATATTAAAATATCAATGAAAGTACAATAAAAATCATTTCATAAAAATTCATTTTAAGAATAAAATTGAATTCAATCCAAATTTTTTTCCTAGTACAACAAATTAAATGAGTGTTAAAATATTTCATTTAGTATATTAAAATTAGAATTAATTAAATTAATTCATAAATACTTATTAATTTAATTTATTAATATAAAAAATCATTGCCTATAAAAAACTAGTTTTTCCAAAAAAACATAACTTTTTTACTTTTAAATGATTTTATTTTCATTTCTAACCAATCGATATCCATGAATTAATTATAGAAATGTATAAAAAATAGATTTTCATAAATTTAAAATTATGAAATATTTTTTAAATAAATCAACTATTACAAAAACAATTCTCAATAATGAAATATTTTAAAACAGAACATTAGGATCAATGGTATATCCTAAGTGAATATGAAATTATTTTGGACAATTTTATTTAATTTAATATCATATAATGTGGTTAATTTTATAATTTTAAAGAACTATTCACATATTTTCATTGTTATAATTTTATCATTCTTCTAAACACATCAAATTTTACTACAAAAAAATATATTCTAAAATCTCGGGTTGTTACATATTACCTCACTATAACAACTTCACCATCAATATTTTTTCACTTTAAAATAAAAAATGAGGATAAATATATCTCATAAATAACTTTTGTTCCCAAATTTCATTCATTAATTTATTAATCCAATAGATAGCCTTAACTAGGTGAGTGGTCTTTTTCCATACCACTTTCACTTGGTTATCCAAGATTTCAACATGTTTCTCCACATAAGAAAGATATTTCTCCAACGGTATAACCAATGAATTTTTTACATGAGATGAATATCAAAATTATTTATAAAAATATATATATGGAACACTTCATGAATTTTATATTTGTTTGGAGAATGTTCGAAACGATAAGAAACCATCTTTATAAGATTAAGTATCTCAAATAGACAAATATATCTACAGAATAGCTTTCTTGTCATTCTCATTATCATAACATTATTCAAATAATATAACCATAGGAACATTTTATAACTATATTTCAAATCCAAATATATATAATTATTTTCAACATATCATTTTTATTGACTTTGAATGGCTCTTGGGTATTTATAAATGGCTCTATATGTCACACACTATTATTGAAGTCTTGGTTTTGATCTGGTTAATTGGGAATCTTGATCCTTTTAATGGGTTTTAGTTTAGTTTAATGTTATGTTTTGAAGTTAAATATATGTATAATCATCTTACCAGGGGTTCCCCAAATCGTTTCTTTGGGTTTTTTGGAGAAAATGATGGTTATGTCCAGATTTGGGCTAAACCGTAATCTAATTTTCATATTTAAAAAAATTGTTTCTTTATAACTCCTTAGTTTTTCAACATTTTTCACCCATTACAATTTCAAATTTTCCTACCCAGAACTATTAAAACCACCATATCTATTTGGACGCCTTAATAATTCATAATCAGGGTGTATTTGGGTTATTTATTCAAGTCATGGGCCAGCCTGTGAGCGCATTTCCTATTTTAAAAAAATATTGTGTTTCTTATATACCATATTCAATATTTTAAATATACAAATTATTCACCCTCACAAAAAGATCCCTAAATGTTGTTCATCAACCAGAGGAACCTCCTCTTTTCCCCCCTTCGTTTTGGGTCTCTTTTTGGGAAATTTCCATCCAAAGGTTAGTGGTTCTTTTTAATTTCATCATCAAATATTTCTACTTTCTCTTCCCTCTTCCTTATTATATCATTTATTTTTGGATTTATGTTCTAACGTGGTCATTATAAACCTATGGTTCTTATTTACAATCATTATTTATAGGGGTTTTTTGGGGCTGGTTATTATAGGTTTAGGGTGTATAAACCCGTAGATGGTGATATAGAGTGCGTGTTTACATTCCGCCAAGGATTGGAAGTATGTTCCCCATTGCACATATGCTTTTTTTAATTTTTATATTTTTCCGGTAATTTTAACCCTCTACAGATTAAGAGTATTTTTTTAAGACATCAATAATTTTATTTGGTCTGGGAAGTGCTATTTAAGCCTTTTTTTATGAAAAATATGGTTGTTTTGTTATAAAAGTGCACACCAAGTGTTTTTTTAAATGTTCCATTTTTTTACCTATTTAATGATGTTTAGAACCTGGTTTATCCATTTAAATAAATTTTTGGCATGAATCTTATTTATGACCTATTTAGTGTTAAATATAATTGGTTTCATTAAATGTTTCATGCCACATTTTTGGGAAAGTGCATGGTTATCATTTGTGTGATAAAGGTGATATAAAATTATTGGTTTGACTTATGAAAAATATTTTCCGAATGTTAATAATTATTTTGGGGTTCTTTATTTGGTCAAAAATCTAGTTTGGGGTTTTATAACGAAACGAGTTAGGGTTTTTAGGGTGTTTTGGCATGTGGTCTCAATAAATGGCTTGTTAGGAATCATTATAGAAATATATGGGTTTTGAATGTGTAACCTGAATTTACTAGGGTTTAATGTAAATGTTTTTCTTCTAAAAATGTTTTTTACACCTCTTTATGGAAAGTGGTACTGGTGGTTTTGATAAATGTTAGTTTGGTGAAATGCTTAAAGGCCAGTTTGGCATTCTTCTTTAAAAATGGTTTTTCATGTGTGTTCTGTATTGTACCACTTGGGGTAATTTTTTGATTCATGAAATTGATTTATTAAATGGTTTGGGGCATTAAAAATGTTTTTTTGTGGTACTACTGGTCATTTTTCCTTTATAGATCATTTTAAATGGATTTTATGTGCCAAGATTGGATATACTTCATGAAATTGTTTTATGATATTTTTTTGTCGTTTATTGACTCGTGAATGAAATGTCAATCATGTTTGTGGGTTGTTTGGTGTGTGTATGATTTTTAATAAATGAATTTTCTTGTTTAAAGAGTATTTGATAATATTTGGAACTTGATTTTGTATAAAGAGGTCAACCCATGTTTATAGGTGGGCAAACGTGTACTAAAATGGTAGTGATGTGGACTAGTTTTGTCACTGTTTCACGTAGAAAATTTGATGATGAAAACCCTGACTAAAATATTATGATGAAGTTTGTAACAACTAGGTCATGGGGTTTTTTTTATTACTAGTGTGTCATTCACAAGAATTGATATTTTTATGGTTACTTTTACACCAAGAATTGAGGTAACTAGAGCCCACAAAGAACTAGTACATAGGGGTGTTACCATAACTTGTGTATGTTCCATATAATGTATTATTCGTCATCATATTGTGATTTGGTTGGAAAATTCAATATATGTGTGTTTTATTTAATTTTTTACATTCTATAATGCAGCCCTCTTGAGAACTATTTTCACATTAAATCTGCATCTCTTTGAAACTAGTTACTAGCATTTTCTGTTTATAAAAACTTCCAATCATTTTTATTTTCTAATGTTTGCGGTATTGAACCTTGTTTGGGAAAAAATATTTTTATATATTTAATTTCAAATTTGAAAATGTTTTTTCTTTTATTTAAAAGGAAGTGTATTTGAAATATAATATCAAGATAACCTACTCAGTTTTAATACTCATGACTATAGTTTTTTTTCACCTAGTGAAGGATTCAACTTAAGTCTAGTCACCTTGGTCAATGCATGATCATTGTGTTAGAGTGTGACCAATGGGGTCACATAGTGTCAGTTGGTTATCATTTTTGGTTGGTTAAGTTTGCTGGTTCAGTTGTATTTTCATTTTCTAGTATAAATGATGTTTAGTTCACCAATATATAAATTTATGTTTGGATTTCCGTTTCTTTCTGCGACATAGTTATTGTTTATTTTCAGAGAAAACATTCCCTCATCACACTAATGATAACCTCAGTGCTTGATGACTTCCTGGGAGGATTGGGAATGCCTTTTGGGACTTGTCTCAGAGCGGCATGGGTGATCGGTTTATGATCAAACTGAAATCGTTCACAACACTGTAACATACAATGTATTTTAATTGGGTTGAAAACCACTCCCAATTTGTATTTTTCAATCAATGGGGGCGCTAAATTCTTTTTCGTTGATCAGAGACAATTTTTAAGAGTTTTGATGGCTTTATATCAAGTTTTTAGGGTTTTAGAGGCTTGTGGAGTGGCGTGGGTGTTCAGAAGAGGTTTCAGAAGCATTGGCGGGCTAAAGGGATATTTTGGAGTTGATGGTTGTAGAGAACGGTTTGGGGAAAACCATGCAGTTCCTTCCAGGTAACCATAAATATGATTTTTAAATATCTCATAGCCAAGATAATCTTTGAGGGGAAGGTCCATGACCATGAAATGTCCTTTTAGGTAGTTGTAGTGTGCTTTCATAATTTTTCTCGTGGTAAGGGAAACTGTGTGCATGCAGTGTGAGGGGTTCCTTTTGGACAGTACCTCAGCACTGTATCTCACATGGCTTACTCATTATTTGGAAAACCATGCGGGAAAACTGTTCGGAACCACTAAAGTTGGATAATTACTTTTTACCACTCAATTGTTTCTATTGTTATCGTCACGACCCGTCCTCAGGGTCAGTGCCGTGACTACCCCAAACCCGCCTTCCTTAGGCCAGGGGATGGTGACTACAAGTAAAGGCGTAAATCCCGATTAAAGGGAAATCATTGCATTTATATATTAAAAAACAAAATATAGTATGCAACAAAAGAAAACAAAATGTAAACCGAGTACAAAAGAAAGCGCTAACAAATAAATGGGCTAGTATACAAACCCAAATGAAAGTATAGTAAAAATGAAAGTCTAGTACAACAACAGTAAGTAAAGCATCATCCACTAAGTTTTCCCCTGGGAATCCCACCTGAAGGGTGGGTACAGATGGCCTCATCGGCACTTCAGGTCTGTCCATCCGATTTGTATACTTCACGCCAAGTTGTCATCACTTGGGTACCGTCCAGCTCCACAAGTCTCTACCACGATATGTGATATCTGTCGTCTGCATCCAACACAACGTAGTCCGGGCATAGCCTGTGCCGGGGTGAGTATAACAATACTCAGTAGGGACCCCGAGACCCCCGAAAGACTTCCAGAATCCACTATGGATAAACCACAATAATAGATACAATCACAAAGTATCAACCAACTCTATTTAGGTATATTACCATAAAAATATCTAAGTCATCAATCCAGTTCGTCTCCAACTCTCAAGCCCAAGGACAACCCAGTCCACATAGGAAAGAAGTCAATCACATCGATGATAAATTTTGAAATTCAAGACTCAGATCACACAGGTATACAAATCATGAAGAGTGGTGGAGATGACTAGATGTAGCCTCTGAATCATTTCCTTTTCTGATGCCATGTAGGCTCCTAGTATAGAAGTTTTCTTTGCCGAACCCATGGAGTATCCAATTACAGTCATCGTCGCTGCCGAACCCACAGAGGATCCATGTACAGTAGTCATCGTTGTCGAACCCACGGAGGATCCTTGTACAGTATTCATCGCTCCTGAACCCACGGAGGATCCCGGTATAGTAGTCATCAACCTCAAACCCACAGAGGATCCTAGTACGGTAGAAGTTGTAGTCGCAACCAACTCAAGGGTTCCCATACACAATATGCTCGATTCCAGGAGGGTCTTCTCCTCGAGCCAAGGGATTGATACATCAACTACCACGAAGTCTCATGTTGATGTATTCCGAAGCTCCGCCACGTCATAGGGGGATAGTAAAAACAAAACATATCCAATATACTGTGTACAAGATGACCAAGACTTTTACCAATAATTACACGGTGTGTAGGTATATGGTACACGCCGTGTAGTCAGTTCTCGGGTAATACTCATGTCCAACGGCCCATGTGGAAAGGCTAGTCATGTAGGAAAGTAAGTACACAACGTGTGGTATGGTTACATGCTGTGTCCATGCAACTGGGTCGGCTCCGTGTATGCTAGACAAGTGCCCTTACACGGCCTAAACCTGTGTTCGCCAAACCGTGTAACGGGTACACAAGGTAGCCCATACCACTGGTCATGCCTTACCGTGTGGTGGAGTACATGCCCATGTAATCCACCCCATATCCATGTATCCCTGGGATACATTCTGAGTCCCGCAAAGCCGCTTCTTCCCATCTGTGAAGAGAATACACACCGTTCCTTTTGGTTGTTTAAATCTTCTAGTGTCCGTGTATTTCCCATAATACATGCCATGTCAAGAAAATATGCTTCTTCCATTCTACACAGAGAATACACGCCGTGTGACTGGGGTCACACGTTGCCTATTACTTGTCTAAATATGATACTCAAGCCGCAGTACACCTAAACTACACTGCGTGTTCATTAGAGGTACACACCGTGTATTTTGGAATTTTCCAGAAAGGATGGATCTAGCCAGCGCGCCTCCCGTGATCTCCATTCTTCGTTCTGATAGTCCATTGTTTATAAATCTTCAGACACTAGGTTACCCCGATGTCCCGTAATCGTCTCTGGTGTTTTCATGCATCCGATCAGCTTCGAAAACTCGATTTGATTCACCTGATCGATGAATAGTTGAGGGATGGTCCGTCCCGTTATGCTTTGATCTGTCTCCCGCTATCATCATCGCACCTCCACAAGAACATCAAGTTTTTGGGTCTTCAATTTTGGATCATTGCATCTCACAATGAACTCGCAACGATCTAGAGTTCGTCACCCATGAAGAACCAGAAGAACACACCATACATTCACAAAAACAGAGAAGGGATCGGGTCGTGTTGATTTGGCCCGGTCCTTCCACGTTAGTTTGGTAGCATCTGGGTCAATAGAAACAAACATGGAAGGAATAATCAGTATTGCTCAAATGAAAACCCACCCCTAGCTCACAATAGACGTCACATGTCGTCGAGTCATGGATGAGAAGCACTGCGGATGTCGGACGTCGTAGAGGAAGAACGTCGATTCTGACGACGTTGGAGTGTGCCCGAAGAAGTAGCGTTGTTGTTGATTTTGCGTTCTTCGTTAGAGATATTCCTCATCTACAGAAGAATGGTGTTCTTCTATTTTTCCAGAGGTTCCACGAATTATTTTCTCAGGCCCCAAATATTAAAATGAGGAAGTTCCCTATTTTAATCAACTTGCCAAGACATTTCAAAATGATTCAAATCCTCCCATACTAATTAATAAATTTGTGGTGGTAAAAACAATTATTTAACTGATTTTTCATATTAATGACCATGTAGATGGTGGATAGATTAGAAATTAAAGGGGGGAGTTGTCATGAATTTTTGTAGGGGTTTGAGTGGAGTTATTGGGAGATGTAAGGATGGGGCTCGTGTGGGCCCCACCTCACAAATATCTACACAAGGGAAGTTATGTGGGTGTGTGCCCCACTAATAACATCCCCATGGGAGGAAATAACCAACTCACAAAATAAAATTGTGCACCACACAATTTTTTTTAATTTAAGATTAATCCCTAAAAAATAACATTAAACCCGCATAAGACGCAACTGCGGTAAAGGTACCCTTAAGAGAATAATGGTGATGCGAGTTCATCATTGTCCTTGAATTTCAATTCTGAGCACCAGTTCAATAGATCGAAAAACCAGCACGCACGTTTACTGAACATTCCCAAAAAAACATTGGAAATTGATTCCGGGCACATCGGGCCTCAGAATCAAGTGTCGTCAGAAACCGTAAACTCATAAAATTGCAAAGTATTTTAGAAAAAAAATTCTTGAAATTTACAGGACATTAAATTACTCCCACCTCAGGTATTTATGCTCCTGCAAAGCTACAATACACACTAGGAAAACAAATGGGGGTACTGAGATTGAATCTGAGCCTCCCGCTCCAAGTGCTCTCCTGGAGGTTCTAGGGCTACCAGCGAATGTGAAATAGAGGTATCGAACGTCCACGTAGGACATTCTCTTTTCAATCCTCGATCTCCACTGGGACCTCTGCAAATGACACCCCATCATCGATGTCCAGCTCCCTATGATCGATGATGTGGGTCGGGTCATGCACGTATCACCTCAGCTGGGATACATGGAAGACGTCATGCAGCCGGCGCGACTGAGGTGGAAGGGCCAGGCGGTAATCCACCTTGCCTAATCTACTTAGGACCTAGAAAGGTATGATGAAACGAGGAGATAACTTGTCACCCCGACCAAATCTCCGTAGACCTCGTTGAGGTGAGACCCGTGGGAAAACATGGTCTCCATCCTCGAACTCTAGAGGTATCTGTCTCCTATCAACATATGACTTCTATATACTCTATGCAGTCTTCATCTTCTCCTCGATGATCTACAACCTCTCCATCATAGCTCGAACCATCTCTGGTCCTACAAGTGCTGACTTCCCATGGTCAGTCCAGCATAGAGGTGATTTTCAGGGTCGGTTGTATAGTACCTCGTATGGTGCCATACCGATGGTGGAGTGGTAACTGTTGTTGTACGCACCTCTAATAAGGGTAGGTGATCCTCCCAGCTGTGACCAAAGCCAAAGACACATTCACAGAGAATTTTTTTTCATGAGTCTGAATGGTCCTCTCAGTCTGGCCATCCGTCTGAGGATGGAAGGTGGTGCTCAAGCGAAGCAGTGTCCCAAAGGCCTCCTGTATCCCCTTCCAAAGCGGTAAGTGGGTCGAGCATCATGATCAAAAATTATAGTCAATGGAACACCATTAAGACATATGATCTATTGAATGTAGAGGCATCCCAAACTATCTACTTATCCCTGCTCTATGATCATTAGCAAGTGGGATGACTTGGTGACTCAATCTACAATCACCCAGATAGAGTCGTGACCTCTGGATGTACGTGGAAGCCCCATCATGAAATCCATGGATAGACCATCCCACATCCACTCTGGGACCTCTAAGGGTTGTACCAAGCCTACTAGTACCTGGTGCTCTGCCTTCACTTGATAACAAGTGAGACATAACGAAATCTGCTACAACCATCTTCATACCCAGCCACCAGTGGTGTCATCTGAGGTCCTGGTATATCTTCACCACTTCGGGATATACAGCTAGAGGGGATGTGTGAAACTCTCACAACACTTCTTTCTACAGTGCAACTGGTACCATTGTACGTCCCCTAAAGAGGATGTCATGCTCTCCTCCTTCAGAAAATCCATCAGACGTCTGCCCTGTGGATATCTGAGCACGTCGTGTCTCACAGTCAACGTCCCCAGGTTGTGCCTCTCTGAGTTTCTGATGGATTGGAGGAGTGAATGTGAGAGACTATAGAAAGGATTCTCCATCTCTATCCACAAAGGATATCTGCAACGCGACAAGCTGCTCCATCACCTCTCCTAGCTGCTGAATTCTTGATATCTTGTTGAGCGCATCATCTACAATGTTCCCCTTCATAGTAGTATAGACTATCTCAAAGACATTGTCCAGGAGAAACTCGAGAAATCGCCACTGTCTCGGGTTGAGGTCCTTTTGCGAGAAGATGTACCTGAGACTATGGTGGTCAGAATAGACTGTAAACCGCTCACCCATCAGATAATGTTTCCACGTATTGAAGGAGACGACTACATATGCTAACTACAGGTCAAGGGTAGTGTAGTTCTTCTCGTGCTGCCTCAACTACCATGATCCATAGGAGATCAATAATCAATCCTGCATCAAGACACACCCAAGTCTGGTCCTTGATGATTCGTAGTAAACTACATACCCAACACCCTACTCTGTCAACCTCAAGATGGGCTCACTGTTCAACCTATTCCTTAGCTCTTGAAATCTCTACTGACATCTATCTGACCACACAAACAGTTTCCCTATCTTTTTCAAGCCTGAAAGAATTGTTTCAACTCGGGAAAAGTCTATCACAAATCTCTGATAGTACCCTTCGAGACATAGGAAACTCTGCACCTCCGTCACGCTCCTGGGTGGCTCCCAAGAAAGCACTTCCATGAGCTTCGTTGGATTTACTGCAACTCACGTATCTGAGATGACGTGTCCCAAGAAGTGTACCTATCAAATCCAGAACTGAAACTTCAAGAGCATACCATAAAGCTGGTTCTCTCGGAGTGTATCCAGTACAACCCCCAAGTGGTGGGCAGGCTCCTCCTCAGTAGTCGAGTAAATCTGTTTGTCGTCGATGAAGACTATGACAAAATGATTGAGGTAAGGCTGGAACATCTTGTTCATGAGAGTCATGAACACTGGTAGTGCGTTGGTTACGCTGAAAGGAATGACCAAGAACTCATAGTTTCCATACCGACCCCTGAAGGTTTTCTTCTGCACATCCTCATCTCAAACTCTGAGCTGGTGATAGCCTGACCCAAGGTATATCTTCGAGAACCATCGTGCTACCTTGAGCTGATCAAAGAGGTCGTTAATCCTCGGGAGAGGATACTTATTCTCCATGGTCACCTGATTCAAGAGATATTAGTCTACACACAATCTTAAGCTCCCAACCGAATTCATGGAGATCAGAATCGGAGAAGCCCATTGTGAAACATCGGGTCAGATGAATCCCTTTCCTTGTAAGTCCACCAACTATACCCGCAACTCAAGAAGATCCTAGGGATCCATCTAATATGCTGGAGTAGATATCGGTGCTTTCCAGGGGCACAAGTAAACATAGAAGTCTACCTCTCTACGAGGAGGTAGTCCTGGACGTTGACAGTAAAAACGTCTGCTTACTGATCCACCACAACAGGAAAACTCATACTCCACACATCAACTGCTCCGACTATGAGAATAGCCAATTGATGGGTGGTCGGTTGCCCTCTCCTCTACATAAGTCCATCATGCGCTGCAAAGGATCCCATCTCACATGTGAAGTTGAACCTGGTCCCATCCGTGTAGACACACCACACCTTGCACCTAATACAGTCGATTTGAGCATGGACTGTAGATAACGATTCCATACCCAAGATGACATCGTAAGGCCCCGACGTCACTACAAGAAGTTCTCAGCCGAAGACCTCACCTCCTAGAGTAAGCTTTCACTGTCGGAACTAGTGTGTAATCGTCGAGTCTACTCCTGTATGAGTCTCTGCCCCTAAGGATCGAGCCAAAGACTCCGTCAGAATATTCGACCTCCGAACAAGGGAAGCGACAATAAAATAATGACTCACTCTTATGTCAATAAGTATATAAGAAAGGGTGGATTAGAAACATATAGAGCCTTGAATCATCTCAGGTGTGCCGTGGTCGTATGCCTCAACTGTCTAGAGCTGAGCCTGGCTCTGTCCGCCAGCTCCATGTGGTCGGGGTGGACCTCATGGTGGTGGTAGTGGTAGAGCCCTGAAATTTCATCCGCCACCCACTACTTGGCCAGCTCCTCTGCCACGCCCACCTTCTCCTGGCGGACTACCACAGTTGAACCTATGACTCTGCATGGGAGGTCCCTATACTGTCTTCTTCTCGTCTTCATGGTAGGTCAGACAGTCACGAGCCATGTGGCCCTGCCAGCCGCATGCATATCACTTCCTGCCCCTCATATAGATGGCCCTGTTTTGAATTCCCCACACATCCAAACAAGTATCCTGAGGTCTCCCACCTGAAGGACTGGTCTGTTTGGACCTCTACATCAACTGTCTACTACCGGCTGTAGAAGACTCTACTACATGTCGTCCTGCGGTGGGTCTCACTGCTGGCGACTGCTCTGCAAGAAAACTCTCCACTATATGGGCTCGCTCAAGCACCTCCACCTGCTTCGGGATGCTGGGGGGAATTGGTGAAGCCATGTTCTCATGCCTCAGTCCCTTCTTGGAATTCCGGGCACTGAAGAACGGGCCCCGTACCATATACGTGGAGTAGTGTGAGAGGTCAATAAACCTCGTTGAGTACTGAGCCACTGTCATGATTCCCTCCTGCAGATGAAGTAACTCCTGGATCGGCATTACATGAAAGGTGTTGGGAACAAACTCCGAACGGAACAGACTCTCGAAGTCTGTCCAAAGTAGAGATGCCTCGTCGTGCACCTGGAGAATCAAGCTCCACCATCTACCTGATGCTGCGTGCAACAGACTCGCAACAAGGATCCCCATAAGATCAGCTAGTGTCCCTACTAATATGAAAACCCTAAAGACAGCCTCCTGCCAATCCTCGGCTACATGTGGGTCTGTCTCTCTGTGGAACCTAGGTGGTATATGTAGCTGAAACTCATGCAACGCACTTAGGAGGCGTGGACTCTCTGTTGTTGGGGTATGTAGTATTGGTGGCTCAGCGGGTAGTGGTACCGCTGCTGCCTCCGCTTTGATGGGGCCCTTTACTGAGGCCTCATCGCTCTGTGGGCTACCATCTCGCACGTAACTCAGAACCCTAGCTAGCTGCCTTCGTGGGGCCATCCTAAAACGAAACTGGTGCACCAAGGTCAAAACAGTATACCTGGTGAGTTGACACAATTTAATCAAAAATAAATCTTTTGAAACACACATGCAATCAGTGTTTTCATGCACTGAGTCGGAAATTAGAAGTTTAGGGTCCTGGTGTATGGATATGTCGGTCGCCACACCAACATTGGACTCCCTAGACTGATAACCACACTCAATACTCTTAACACTATTTCTTCACATAGAAGAAATAATTAGAGTCCTGAGTTCTGCGGTAGAACTAACTCTTTTGATACCAATTTTTCATGACCCATCCTCGGGGCCCATGCCGTGACTACCCCAATCCCGCCTTCCTTAGGCCAGGGGCTGGCAACTAGCACCAAAGGAAAAAATCATGATAAAAGGGAAGGAATTGCATTTATATAGTAAACCAACACAATAGAGTATGCAACTAAATCAATCACTATATAAACTGAGTACAAAACTATGTACTGAAAAAAATGGGCCAGTATACAAACCCAACTGAAAGTATATTACAACTGAAAGACTAGTACAACAACAGAAAGTAAAGCAGCATCCACTGAGTTGTTCCCCAAGAATCCCACCTTAATGGTGGGTATATATGGTCTCCTCAGCACCGCAAGTCCATCCGTCTGCTCCGTATACGTCATGCCAACTGGTCCACCTCCGGGTACCATCCAACTCCACAAGTCTCTACCACGATAAGTGTTATCCGTCGTCTGCATACAACACAACATAGTGCGGGCATAGCTCGTGCAGGGTGAGTATAACAATACTTATTAGGGACCCCGAGACCCCCAATGGTCTCCCAGAATCCAAGAAGGATAACCCACAAGAATAGATACAATCATGAAGTATCAACAAACTCTACATAAATATATGACCATACAAATACCTAAGTCATCAATCCATTTTGGCTCCAACTCTCGAGCCAAAGCCCAACCCAGTCCACACACGATAGAATTCAATCACATCGATGATAAAGATTGATAGTCAAGACTCAGCTCACACAGGTATACAACTCACGAACAAGGGTGAAGATGATTAGATGTAGGCTCTGAATCATCTATTTTTCCGAACCCACATAGGATCCTAGTGCAGAATTCATCGCTAGCAAACCCACAAGGGATCCAAGTATAGTAATCATCGCTATTGAACCGACGGAGGATCCAAGAACAGTAGTTATCGCTACAGAACCCACAGATGATACAAGTACAGTAGTCATCACTGCTGAACCCATTGAGGATCCAAGTACAGTAGTCATCGTCATTGAACCCACGGAGGATCCTAGTATGGTAGATGTCATAGTCGTAGCCAACTCTAGGGTTCCCGCACAGATCACGCTCGTTTCCGAGAGGTTCCTCTCCTTGAGCCAAGGGATCGACACCTCAACTACCACGAAGACTCATGTTGATGTATTCCGAAGGTCCTCCATGTCATGGGGGGCTAATCTAAACAAAACGTATCCAAGATAATTTGTACAAGATGACCAAGCCTTTTACCAATAAGTACACAACATGTAAGTATACGGTACACGCTGTGTAGTCAGTTCTCAGGAACTGCCTGTGTCCAATGGCCCTTTTCAAAAGGCTGGTCATATAGGAATGTAAGTACACAGCTTGTGGAATGGTTACATGCCTTGTCCATGAAACTAGGTTGGCTTCGTGTATGCTGGCCAAGTGACCGTACACGGCCTCAACCCGTGTTCACCAAAAAGTGTAACTGTTACATGGGGTAGCCCGTTCCACTGGCCGTGTGGTGGAGTACATGCACGTGTACTCCACCTTGTGTCCATGTATCTTTGGGATACACGCTGAGTCCCATGAAGCCACATCTTCCATTCTGTGAAGAGAATACACATAGTGCCTCTTGGCTATGTAATTCTTCATGTATCCGTGTATTTCCCAGAATTCACTCCATGTCACGCGAAGCTGTTTCTACCATTCTTCCTAGAGAATATACTCAGTGTGACCAGGGTCACATGACGTGTGTTACTTGTCTAAATCCAAAACTCAAGCTGCAGTACGCCCACACTACACAACGTGTTTGTCAGAGGTACACACCTTGTATTTTGGAATTTTCCAGAAACGACGCCTCCAGATAGCGCGCCACCTGTGATGTCCATTATTCGTTCTGATGGTCTGTTCTTCATGAAACATTAGACACAAGTTCACCCCAATGTTCTATATTTGTCTCATGTGTATTCAGGCATACGATCGGCTCTGAAAACATGATTTGACTCACCCACTCGAAGCATGATCGAGAGATGGTCCTTCCCATTCCGGTTTGATCTGTCACCCACTATCATCATCACAACTCCGCTAGAACGTCGTAATGTTGGGTGTTCAATTTGGGATAATTTAGTCGCACAATGAACTCACAACAATCTAGTTTTCGTCACCCCTGAAGAACACGAAGAATACACCAAACATTCACAAAAACGGTGGAGGGATCGGACTGTGTTCGTTTGGCCCGGTCCATCCGCATTAGTTTGGTAGCAAGAAGGTGAAGAGAAACAAACATGGAAGGAAGAATCAGCGTTTCTCAAATCAAAATACACCCTTACCTTGAAATAGACGTCACAAATCATCGAGTCGTGGATGAGAAGCACCACGGAGATCAGACGTCGCAGATGATGAATGCCGATTCTGTCAACGTTGGAGTGCGCTTGAAGAAGAAGCGTCGTTGGTGATTTCACGTTCTTCGTCGGAGGTATTCCTCATCCAAAGAATAATGGTGTTCTTCTATTTCTCTAGAGGTTCCAACAAATATTTTCTCAGCCCCCAAATATTAAAATAAGGATTTCCACTATTTTAATCAACCTGCCAATCCATTTCAAAATGATTCTAATCCTTCCAAATTAATTAATTAATTTTTGGTGTATAAAATAATTAATTCACGGAGTTTTTATATTAATGACGATGTGTAAGGTGGAGAGTTTATCAATTAAAGGGGGAAGTTTTCAAGAATTAAGCAAGGGGGCTGAGGGGAGTTATGGGTAGTTGAATAGTTGGGGATCGTGTGGGCCCCACCTCACAAATATCCACACATGGGAAGATATGTGGGTGTGGTCCCCACCAATAACTTCCCCATGGGAAGAAATAACCAACTCACAAAATAAAATTGTGTACCACACAATTTTAGTTAATTTGTGATTAAACCCCAAAAATTAACTTTCAACCTGCATAAAATGCAACTGCGGTAAAGGTCCCCTTAAGTGAATACCGGCGCTACAAGTTTATCGGTGTCCATAGATTTCAATTCCAAGCACCGTTTCTGATGTTATAAAAACCCGTACATACGTTTACTGAATGTACCTGAAAAAATCTTCAGAAATTGATTCTGGGTACACCGGGCCTCGGAATCAAGTGCCGTCAGAAACCGCAGACTCATAAATTTCAAAAGTATTTATGAAAAAAATTTCCTTCAAATTTCTGGGTAATCACATTTTCTTATTTTTTTCTCCTTTATTGGAAATATATAAGAGTGGAGGGTTCCTTCATTTTCCATCCTCCTCTAGGATTTCTCCCATATCATTGTTGGTGCTCCAAAGTAAGATCTGTCAAGTGTGTTGCATGTGACTTTGTAAGACTAATCACACCCTCCCTTCTCTTATCCTTTTCATTCACCTCATGGAAAACTAAATCCATTTGATATGTTTCACTCACTTTTCAGTGTGATTGATGGAAACATTTATATCATAAAATGCACTTTGAGTTAGATATTGATATCAAATGTTCCTACATCTATGAGAATGAGGATGGTGGTGCGTACCATACTTTTCGTTTCTTCATAATTTTGGGGAATGAGGCTTTTAGCATAAATTTCGATTGTTGATATAAACTTTGTTGTTTCAAATAAAATTAAAGGCCTGACCTTATGGGATGTCATGGGTCATTCCCAATCTGTTTTCCATCAATAAAGTTTTGTTTAGAGGTCATCTCTCCTTAGGGGTGTTAGGTGCGGATGTTAGAAAAATTAAATTGAGTTTTTTTATCAAATATGTTTGATTATTTAGAATATAGATTCTCAATTAAATTTCACTGACTTTTTATTATTGTGGGATTCTTATTTATTTCATGATATGAAATTAAATTTCATTGAATTGATTATTAAATTTAATATGAATATCTATATGTGATATATTTTGATAAATTTACTTCTTGATATTCAATTGATGAGACAAAATGGGTCATGAAAGGCTTTGGCTTTGATTTTGATGGAATAATCAATTCGAAATTGAGGCGATGAGAATATATGGTGTGGATTGTACCAAATTATATATATATATATTAAGTGATAATAATAACAAGATTGGGAATCATGGATATCAGATTAATGTAGTGAGGCCATTAGGTTGGGCATGGCCATGATATGGGATGGAATGGCCATCTAATTCAAGTGAAATGGTTTCAAGGGAATGAGGTGCTCGTGTTGATATGGATCAGGTTTTATATTTGTGCTTTTCTCTCACCCATGTTGTCCAAAGAGTCGATTTGAGTCATTTTAACATTGGTTAACTCAGTTGTAAGGTGGTTTTAAAGACACATGTGTGAGTAGCCCCCCCCCCCCAGTAGTGTGATTTTTTATTTTTTGGGGGTTCCTTCCACAAAAAGTCACCTGGATGGTGAGGAAGATTTGGTTGATATTGAGGAGGCCATTATTTTATATCTTAGGCTCACCATATTGAGGTCATGCAACTAGTTTTATTTTGTAGAACGAATATCTCCATTTCTCAAGACAACCTGGTAAGAGTCTATTATAACTTTTGTTTGTGGATAGGTATCGTTGTTCCTCTGGATTTTGACCATGGGCCGATGAGTGATTTTGAGTAGGGTTCTGAGGGGTTGGTGACTTGTTTGGGCATGCCTTTAGGACATTGGTAATTTTTTTGAGACATGATGTATCAGGAGTCATGTGGGGTCAGGTAACATGACTTATGGACAAACTTGATGGTTCAACTGGGTTTTTTACATTAGAGATATACATTTGGTCATTTAGCATGGATCGTTTATTATTCATACGTCTGTCACAGGTCAAAGCATGTGAAATAACTCTGGGGGTTGTTGTGAACTAGTGGAGTTTGTATTTATTTTAATTGCATGAGTTTTTTCTTTAATTTAATTATATATTACAAAACTATTTATAAACAGTAAAGTTGGGTATGAACCCTTGGGTGGTATCCTTTTGAGACTCATTCTCACAACCAACATGGTCCCTTCCGGACACATGTAGACTTTATGTCTTTATGTTCAGGTAAAGGACCTAGCTCTTGATTTGGTTCAAAATAAAAGTTTTGTATGGAATGTTGGAATGGGACCTTGAGGTCATGTTCAACATGAGTTCTATTCTATTTTCTTTTTTTGTATCTGCATGGTATATATGTAATTTACTATGTTCTATACTTGGTGACCCTTCTTCTATATACTGGTATGTATGACCTGTTCGGATATGCATGTTTTGTTTTAGTGATGCAAGTGGTGAGTTTGAATATTTATTTAATTTTTTTCCTTTAATCATCTATTATTACTTTGTTGCTTTTGATTGATTATTCGTCCTCCATTGTAAGGTCTAGATTGAGACTTCTAAGTGCTATTTTATTCTTCTACATATTAAATTTTACTATTCATACTAGTATTATATATATACTAAGAAATTATGGCCTACCCATTATCCCTATTTTATACCCTCACAACTATTCAGAATCCATTGGGGGTCCGAGAGGCATGCCTATGTTCCGGTAGACCTCTGACCCATATAACTGTTTGAAAGTGGTTTCCTGGTTGGGGATTCTACAAGTGGTATTCGACCAGTTCTTGAATGGGATTTAGTAACAATGTTAATATTTCTACTAATGACATAGAGATTACTTTTTTTTATTTTCTCCAACTTTTACTATATGTGATATAGTTGATTAGATATTAGGATTTGGATAGAACTACATTAATACATCATTCATGGGTACATAATGGCCCTTATATGAGGGATATACTCAACTTCCATGAGTGGGTGTTTTCGTTCTATTTTTTATCATCTTATGTTTTCTATGATTTCCAGCTTCATTGGCTTATTTGAAATGTAAATTTTTATTATTTTTCCTATGTTTACCTTGACCTAGTAAGGTATGGGAGAACATAAGACCTTATCCCAGTGATTCAAGGTGTGATTGTTAGGCTTGTTTTTTCTTTTTTTTTTCTGTGAACATAGTTTGATGTTTAATTTTATATATGCTTTTCCATGATAAAAATTCATTGAGAAAAAGTGATGTGAGAAATGGTCATGATTATTATAAGAGAAGGTAGGTACTATTGTGTGTGGTCATGTTGATCACCAGGTTGGGTGATGTGGACCTTAGATTTAGGCAATGATGATTTTTCAAATGATCATGGCCTTGGGTTTATGTTAATAGTTGGATTTATTGAGGGAATATAAGGACATGTGGTCGGGATGCTAACTGCCATGGCATAAATTTGAAAGGTTAAGGGTAGTGAGGATGTATTGTCTTATGGTAGTTTTCTTATATGTTTTTTATATATATGTTTTTAGGATGTCTATCCATGTTGATGGTATTTAGTAGGCTCCACTTAGAATGATCAAATGAAGTTTCAGGTGGGTGATGATACAGTGTTATAAGAGAACGATTAGGTTGAGGCCCCTATGGGTTAGACAGATCATGAGCCGAAGGTACATGATCAAGGACATGCTTAGGTTTAGGTTTCAGTGTAGGCATGTCAGCTGCTAGACATGACAAATTTTTCACTATGGTTGGACAAGAATATCTAAGAAAGCCTAGTATGTGTACTATTGGGAATCAATAGGGGTGACTCAAGGATAATATCCATCTATGGAATATATTACTTGGTAATTCCATTTGCAGAACCCTCTGCTATTTTTTGGTTGAGGGTTGTCCAGAGGAAGCTGAGAATTGGATCGAGAATATACAGATGATTTTTTAGCAGTTAGAGATTCCTCTAGAACAGAGGGTCAAATTAGAAACCTATATACACCAAGGAATATATTGCAGCGAGTGGTATATGCAGGTTTAGAATTTCAAACACAACGGAGTGTCCTAGAAGAATTTTGAGTCCATATTCTTCAAGAATTTCATCCTGAAGACACTGAGGGTGGAAGGGGATCAATAGATCAAAATCCTTATTAGAGTGACATGTCCATCATGGACTATACAGTGGCATTCACTGAGTTGCCTTGATTTTAACCTTGTATGGTCAGTCATGAAATCGTGTAGGTGAGTTACTTTGAGGATAGTTTATGACATTCCATTCAGGTGCAGGTAAACATCTTTAGGTTGGACTCATTCTCCAAGTCAGTGAAACATGCCTCATAACCTAGGGAATCCTGAAAATTAGGTCCTACTCAGGCTCAGTAGTGGCTTCTTGGGACTTCAGTGGTGATGTTACAAGTGGGTAGTATGTGAGGTATAGATGTGTTTTTGTATGTTAATTATGACAAGGACATAGCTAGATCTCTTTATAGTGTATGTTCTACGGTTTTCTTTCATTATGGGAAGCCAAGACATATCTAGACTCAGTGTGAGGAGCCTCCAAATAAGTGTTGGGAATGTGAATAGGTAGTTCATATCGAGAGGTTCTATAAGAGGCCTTATTATACAACCAGTGGTGAAGGACTGGGGAAGATGGGGGGTTCAGAGATCAATTATCAATCAGTTCTATGTGATTGCGGATGACATTCAGCAGCACATTGAGTTTTTTCAGAGTTAACAGGACACAATATTTTGGTTAGTGGTTAGTATCCAGTGTATCGTCGTGGGGAGTTAAAGTTCTAGGCTTGTGAGAATCAATCAAGGTGCATGTTTTAGATCTTACAGGGGATGAGTTGGCTAGAGTGACAATGACTATTAGAGGTATGCCTTGACCATTTACTGGTACATTTGTTTTGTTTTGTCCTAGCCTATTATTCCATTTACATTTTGGGTGAACGAGGTTTCTAAGCTATATATATGTACTAAAAAGATGTTGTTTAGTAGGTTTGAATCATATTTGATGTGGTATATATATATATAAGGTGTGTGGCACCAGAATTTTTATTGTGATTTTTTGAATGCAGAATCACTAAGGTTCTTGGCACCAGTGCATCGAAGAGATGCAAGATACTTGAGGTGAGTAACCATCTGTAAATCCTTTCAGTGTGGCACTTGATTGAGTTATGAAGCACCATAGTTTTATTTTATCATCTATTGAGATGCAGGGCCTCATAGGTTCCATGTGAGCCATTGGAATGAGGGGGGAATCAATGCGGTGTAAGACTATGATAGGTGTCAAGAATGGCGTGGGAGCACCTAATGTGGTGATGGAGTAATGATGCATCAAAATATGAATTTTGAGTCAAGGAATTGGTCATTGTAAAATTTATTGATTTGGGTTTCAGTAGATATTAGACCTGTGGAGGTCACTCCTAGGGTGAAGAGCCCCCCCCCCCCCACCCCGTGGTGGTTGATCTATACCATTGAGACTGGGGTAGTCTGGTCTGTATTAAACAGTATGGGTATGTTTGGTATGATCTTCATGTCATTATTTATAGCTCGGGTATGAGCTCTATTATGATGGGGTGGTTGTAATATTTCAGTTTTTTTATTCTGTTTGAAAACCACTCATGTTTTAACTTTTTTAATTAATGGGGGTTCCAACATCATTTTCATTGATTAGAACAAAATTATGAGAGTTTTGTTATCTTTATATCATGTTTCTGGATGAGTTCAGAATCGTGGAGAGTGAGTGGGGTGCTTGGAAGATTTTTTGGGAATTTCAGAGTCCTAAAGGACTATTTTGTACTTGTAGGTCATGGCGCACACTTTTAGGTAAACTATGCATCCCCTTATTGGTAATCGAGCAGCTAATTTTTGAACCACTCCACATCCTGCATAAACTGTGTGGGGAAATCACTCAAATATGTGTGGTTATCTGTATTTTTTGCAGAGGGATTATTCATTTGTTTCATGGTTAGGGAAAACCGTGCATAAGTTGTGTGAGGAATTACCATTGAACATTACCTCAGCATTGTAGATCACATAATTTTGACACTATTTGGAAAAACATGTGAGTAAACCAAATGACCCCATTAAAAATGAAAAATTACATTTTCCCTGATTCCATTTTTCTATTTTTCTTCATCTTTATCCACTCTTGGTCATGTACAATAGTGGAGGGTTCTTTCATTTTACCTCCTCTTCATGGATTACACCCATCTCTCAGTCGGTGATCTGATTTCATATCCACTGTGTGCATTGGATACATCTTAGTAAGGCTTACCACACCTACCCTTCATTTCCTCTTTTATTTTTCCTCATGGAGTGATAAATCTGTTGGATCAATTTCAACTTATTTTAAGGGTTCTTTGAAGAAAATGATATTTCTTCTAATCTTCTCCGAGTTTGTGATAGATATCGATTGTGCCTACATCTACAAGTCCGTGGTACGTGGTGAATACATTACATTGTGTTTCTGAAGAATTTTGGTGGTGTGGATTTTAGAATGAATTTGGATAGTTGAGAAACACCTTTTTGTTTCATATTAGATATAATGAATTACTTTATGGGATGTTTTGGGGCATGACCAATCCATTTTCACTCGAGTATGACCCAATTAGAGGTTGTCGCTACGTGTGTGTTTTGATCAGGGGTTTCAAATAAATTATATTGAGTTTCTTATTTCAAATAGTATTGTTTATTTTATTTGTACGTGATTAATTCAATTTCATTTAATTGTTATTGATGTAAGTTATTTATTGATATCATGATGTGCAATTCAATTCAATTTAATTTCTTGTTAAATTGAAAGTGAATTGGTATATGTGATTACATGCGATATTCATAAATGGTTGAGATGAGTTTGTTGAGAACCAAGGAGTCATGATGGGATTTTCCCATGGTTGGGATGGTGTTGGATATTTTTAATTGATGTGATGAGATCATATGGTTAGGAATGGTTTATATTATTTATATATTTATTGATGATGAGCACAATATTGGGTGTTTTTCATGTTAGATTGAGGCGGTGAACCTGTCAGGTTGTTCATGGCATGTGGTATGGGATGGCATCGCCATCAGATTCCAGCAACATGGTCACAGGGGAAAGTGGTTCCAATGATGACGTGTCTTTCGTTTTATATTAGGGTTTTCCACACACCCATGATGGCCAAACCGCCGATTTGAGTCACGTGCACACAGTTTGACTCTATTATTAGGTGGTTTTGACCACTCTTGTGGGTAGAGGTCCCCAGTACAGTATCATAGGTTTTTTGATGGTGGTGTTTTCCAAAGAATGCCATATTAAAGTTGATGAGACTTTGGTTGATAGTGATAAGGATATCTATTGTGGACTAAGGCTCTTTATATTTATGTTATGGGACTTGTTTGATGTGGGAGAACTGAAGGTGAATTTTATTTGAGGACCGGTATCTTTGTGCCTTCGAATGTCATTCCATGGGAGGATAAATGATTTCAAGAAGGGTTCTATGAGACCAGGGACTTGTGTGGCCATTCTATTGGTATGTCACTGATTTTTTTGAAACATGAGGTGTTAGGAGGCACGTGGTTTCAGGTTAGTTTAAATGAGTAGGAACTTGAGGGTTAATGTAACAACCTAATTTTTATCAATGGAAATTAATTTCTTAAAAATATGTCACAATCAACTGAAATCAATAAATAATTAACTAATAAGTTCTATGTGACAATCAATCATAATTTGGTCTCTTCTATGTCTTTAATTTCAAAAATCTGACCTACAAGGTTGCAATTAGTAACTTATTTATATTCTGATATGACAAACATATATTTTTGTGAATAGTAACCTACCCTTATGAATTGTAATGTAACCCTTATGAATAGTGAAATACCCTTATAAATAGTAAACTCACCCATGATAGTATATAAATATGATTTATGTGGATGTATGATGCACCTAAATTTTTTAATAAGTAATTAAATGTTTTAAAATTGTTATTTTTCGAGTAAATTAGGATTTTAATTAATAATTAAATATATCATATTTAGAAAATTATTTTTGAAAAATGGACTTAATTTTTAGATTCTATACATCGAAAAATGTTTATGGTGAATTTTTTAGATTTTTCTAAAAGACATGAAGTTTTGATTAAGTGTAAAATACTATAATTTACTGCATATATATTATAAGCTCAACAGACAATTCCTATCATCATGGATGATTTCACCACCCTTTGTTCAAATTCACATGACTCTTTTACTATTTTTTTGTCATGTAATCATTACAATTTATAGTCATGGGGGAAATTAGTAAAATAATGATTAAAATTTTATAAAAACACTCATCTCCTCCACAATATCCCCCCTAACTCCCTCTACACTTCACTCCTCTCAATCCTTTTGCCTTCCCAATATTCTTCCCAAATCACTCCCCAAGCTCCCTCCCCATGTCTAGCTACCTTTGGTCTCTTAAAAATACCAAAAACTCTACCCTTAAGAAGCTCTCAAGGAAGGTTGATTGAAAAGGTAAAATTTCACTTTTCTTTTATTTTATTTATACATTCCTTTTATCTACTTTCTTTACTAAACAGTAACCGTAAATCTGGTATGAAAAATACACTACCATAAATTTACTCGAATGTTGTTATGATGATGGGATATTTCATTATCATCTCACCTTTCCACACCTTTTATTTGAATGAAATGAAAATATCGTTTGATATGTGTTAATTTAGCACATTCAGGGACAACAATTTATCAATTTCTATTATCATATTTTATTCTGGTCCTGAAATTTTTTTTTATGGTTTCTCCAGATAATTATATCAATAGACTATATTTACGTTTCTATACTTCTTTTTGTACAAATAGTATTGTGTTATTTATAAAAACATGTTTGTTTTAATCAAAACAAACTGATTAACCAAAATGGTTGTCACTAAGGTTTTATATAATAATTCATCGTCGATACCAATAAGAAAATGAATTTTTAAAACCATTTAAACTCCTATAATTTCACTAAAACATAAAACTTCAATTCTGGACAACCACTTTCACCATACATGTTTATCCAAACATGAACCAATCATTAAAACCAATCACGCAAAATAGACCCAGACAATGAAATTGAACATCATAACCAATAAAAATTGGTGTAATAAATACATTACATATAGAATATGTTCTAGAATTATTAGTTAATAAACCTATTTTTTATTATGTTCATTAATAACAAGTGGAGAACACCAACAGACTTAAGGTAAGGGATCCCCTCTATTTCACTTTTATTCAAGAATTTCCTCTATGCTATGACATTTTATGGGTGATCCATAATGATAGGGTATATTTACTCACATACCCCAGAATTTCTTCATGATGTATAAAAGATACAAAATACCATTATCTCCCATTAATCCCTCTTAATTACGCTCGATATCATGCCGAAAATCCTTAAAAAATTCTAAATGAAGTGCCTTTATTCCTTCGGGTCTCCCTATATTTCTTTTTACCCAAAAAAGTTTTCTTTTATTTTTTTTGTAAAAATTATACATTCAATTATTATTCTACATAATAATGTTTCAAGATCCATCCCTTAATCTCTTTTTGGGATATACATGCTTTTAAGTGATTCCGTCCTCGATACTTCCTAGTAAGCAATGTTGTTTTAAGAGAACATCCCAAATTTTTTCCTAATTTCAATTGCACTCTATCCTCTATTTGAAGCCAAAATTATATTTATGAAATCATATTTTTTATTACGACAAAATTATTTGTTCACTTCTTTTTTTTTATAAAATATTATTCTCTTTTCTATTTTAAAATCTCTTTACTGTTTTCCTTAAAACCACACTAAAATATTTTAATGCTATGAATTTCCTAAATACCCTTCTTAAATGTTTAAAATTATGTTTTACATCACTTACCATGATATATTCTTATTATACCTTATTAATTTTGATGTAATTTTTAATTACTTTCTCTCATGGCCAGTTTTATGATACCCCCATTTATTATGATTTATAACCTGATTATGATACCCACTTAATTCCATGGTTAACCTTATGTTTAGGTATGGTTGATTATGTATGATTATTTATGTTCAAAACATATCCATGAAATTTAATATTGTTTGACCAAGATATCACTCTAATGCATTGGGTAAATTTTAGACTCATGAGTCAATTATGTGCGACATTCTTGGTGGTTAGCATTGTCTTGTGCTACTACATTCCATGGTCTTGGCCGTTAGCCTTGGATTGTGCTACTATATGAAATGATTTTGGATGTTAGCCTTATAATTTACTAAATTCTTGTATAATGTTTGTTCCAAAATTATATGATGACATGTTTAAATTATCCAATGTTTATATGTTATTATTCCATATTTTATATGCCTTTTTTATATCAACATTTCATACTTTCTATCCTCTGTGCTAATTCTTTGTTCTTATGGTTATTCCCTTACTGGGCTTTTAGCTCACCGATTTGTTCATGTTTTTCCCCGGTTACCCTATACATATTTATGAGCACAATGGATGATAGGATCTCAAAAAGGAGCTTAAATAAAATAGTTTTTTTATATTGTTTGAGTATGTACCTAATCTTACAAGACACTTGACTTTTAATTCCTTTATGTTTTCTCTGATGTATAATTATGCTTAAAATTGTGTAATTTTATATGTGAAAAGGATAGGGTCCCTATAGTTGGTATCAGAAGATGTCCATGTTATTTTGAGAGATTATGAATAGAGTTCCTTAGTAAGAACCTTATGGTTCAGACAATGTATAAGAAAACACCCTTGAGTTTCGGTATGTATAGAGTAAGTGGTTTATCAAGCTAATATCTCCCAATCTATATAAAAACAGGTGGAGATGGCCCTAGAAAAAATGTAACTAGGATTAAAAACTCTGACAAAGAGTTTTGAGCTTGTCCTGGGGTATCCTGGTACACGAAAATGGGCCTTTCTTCACTGTTGGTTTAAAACTCCCATGGGATATGATTTTGATAATTCATGAGCCCAGTAAAAACAATTATTATGGGAATAAAAAAATACCATAATAATATATGTTATGAAACAGATTGAGGATAACCTAGATTTAAACCTAAGGAATCACAAGTTAGGATATAATTCTCCTCTATAAGTTTATCCTTTCATGTTCCAAACATTCATTTTTATATTAAATAAATAAGTATTCAAGCCTTATAATTGTACTTTCTTTTTCTTTGTTAATGTAAATAATTATAAGAAAATGATCCAGCAAACAATGTGATAGGAATTGAGAATTATTCCCTAATGATATTCCTGATATGACGGGAATGGGTGCTCAAAACATCATGATAGTACTTTCTCAGCTGGCTCAAGTTACAAATAATAACATGAATCATGTGGGACACCCTCACCCTCCAAGGAAAGTGAATGTAGTTTTAGAATAATTCATGAAGAAATGGACTCCCATGTTTAGCAGATCATTTGATCCCCTCCTCATAGAACAGTGGATTAACTCCATTGAAAAGTTGTTATCCATCCATCAGTGATCAGAAGAAGAGAATGTTTTACGGGAGTTCTATCATTTTAATGCAGAAGCTGATCAGTGGTGGAAACTGATCAAGAATAAAATTCCCCAAGGGGAAATTGATTCCATGGATTGGGAGGAATTCAAGAGGATGTTTTTCAAAAAAAAATCCTCGAACCCTCCATATCAAGATGTAATGAGAGTTCCTCAGACTCAAGCGGAAGGAAGATGAGTTCATTGGGGCATATGAATCAAATGTTAAAAGGATTGCAAGGTATTCCTATGGATATTTCATCAACACTGAAATCATGGTGGATCACTACATTAGTGGTCTAAATCTATGTGAACATCATGTTTTGGAAATTAGGGACTTCGAATGTTATGAGGATATTGTTTGTTGTGGCCTCAAGTTTGAAATTCATATTGGAGACTCTCACTAGTCTCATAGGCCTAGTGATAAAAAGAGAAAAATGAAGAAAAACATGGGTGGTTCAACAAAAAAAATCCCAGGATTGAACGAATCCCAAATATCCCACTTGTATAATTTTTGGGAGGAAGCATCATGGGAACTATATAAAGGGAACTAGATATAAGGCCCCAGCCTTAAACCTTACTTAATCTTGAGTTATTACAAGATTACACATTGAGGATCTTTTCAGGTTTAGAGTTTTAGAGAATTAGATCATGAAACTTGCATTACATTCCACATTTAAACAAAGTGGTTACATAAAAGTCAGCATTCATTCTTCCCATCAACGGGAACATATTTAAAATATAACACGGATTCTTTCTTGACACATCCTTGACACTATCATCACATCATGTACCTTTCCCTTGACCTGTGAAAAACATTTCAAAAACTTGGGATGAGCATAAAAAGCTCAGTAAGAGTTATAAAAATATGGAAAGGAAACATGAGTTCATATATACATAAGAATGAAATCATACTTTACCCATAAAACAAAGGCACTTTAACATACCTCATCAAACCATGAATAAATCATAGAAATCATAAGACATAAAGGTAACTTGAGGCATTCATAACATTCTTATGTAGGGAGTAACCCTCTTGGTTACGTTTGGAATACCCATCACAGTATATTCCCTAAATCTCTTCGGAGAAACCTTAACGTTTCACTCCTTCGCGTTACCCAATGCATTGGAGAGCTATATCGGGCTCACCCGCCCTTAGTTTATCACGGAACCACCCGTTCTTCATAACAATGCCCAAGAACCATAACATAATCGTATCACATAAACATGAATAAAGGAAACATAACATTTCCACATTTCAATCACAATATAACATATTAGGATATTGAAATAATGAATCCATTCAAAAAGAAACCATTTCCAAAACCATTTAAAACATTTAATAAAGAGATTTTTGAATCAAAGTGTCCCATACCACCTTGAAGCTTTTAACATTTCAAACCATTAATATCCATATAAATAAATCCTTAAAACCATTTTGAAAACATGGATATTAATAAGAACAAATAACTAAAACATTTAAAACGATATTTTGGTTAAAGGGGTTTTACCAAAATTAGAGACACTTGAATACAATAATCAAGGAATAACATTTAGTCAGAACTTTATAATATCATGAGAATAAAAGGATTCATGATATAATACTCCAAAGGACAGTATATACACCATATAAGAGTGAATTGGTGCATAACAACAATGAACCCTCAATAGAAATGTCAAATGTGATGAAATACCTTATAAAGAAGGTATCCTTAAATTAAGGACAAATAAATCTCAAAAAATATGTGTGACAAATATATAGACACCCAATACAAGTGGATATTAAGTGTAAAACAATAAAAGGTCATTCACACATATTCAATGGATGTCATATTTAATGACTACAAGTTGAACCCAAAGAAATCGAAATTGGGTTAAGAAGTTCCCTTGACAGCCTAACGGCGTCACATCAAAATGAGTTGATGAGAGATAAAAAGAGTATCTCATCACTTGGACACAAAATTTACATCATTAAGGATATATGAGAACATATCCCAACATAACAATATGTAAATTAAAAGACCCAATAAAAGAAGTCTTTTAAAAAGAGGAAGGGTGAAAGGTTCCCTTACCGAATTGGGTATCTTTCAAAACATACACCCCATGAAAGAAGGGCAATAAATCATTGATGTAAATACTCATAAACGAAAGTATATTACACAAAGAGTAGAATAATGGGCAGTACATACACCACTCAAAGGAAATTGTGGCAAATGTAGCATAAATCTCACGGGGATAAAAGTGAGATGAAAAATCCCTTACGAAAACTCGGCAGCCTAACGGCGCCACATAAAACTTCCAAAAGGATTGATGAGAGAGAATAGGGTCTCTCATCACATGAACATAAAAATTACAGTAGGAGTAATATAAAATAACATCCCAATCATAATAAAGATGAGCTTAAAAGAAATTACATAAAAGAATGTACTTAAAAAGAAAGAGAGTTGTAGGATCCCTTACCTCGGGTCCGACTTGACTCGATCATTCTTTAATCTCCTGAATAATAAACTTGAGTTAATTTCTAATTCCTTAAGAACCCTTTTCAAGTTCATTATTACTTTTATACCACTTATTACCTTGTCATAAACATTATGTAATCATTTAAGTTAATAATATTTGTTTTGCCGATATTTGGTTCTTAAGTCGAAAGTGGTCTTCTTACAATTACATGTTGTTCATGTGGCCAAATGTTTATTATATCCAGAATTGTATTCATTATGTAGATATCATATATTTCATATATATCCAGTACATGCATGCATTTATAACATTACATAATCATTTAGAGGTAAGAAATGAAATGCACCGTTCATGGAGACGGTAAGCCGTACGTACGCATGAACGCTACTTTCATTTCTATTTCGTATTTTATAGAATGGAATAATAATGATATAAAGGTATATTATAATTCCAGTATAATATCATATATAATATCATATTTCCATCCTTTATACATCCCACATATGGTATTTAACGAATCAAATCACTTTGAGGGGGCGGTAGTCCGCACTTCCTTAAATGAAGATATCGCGTATACCCATAATGGAAGCCACAAAGGTAAGACAAAAATGAAAAATACAGAAGCATAAATAAAACATAAACATATTATATATCATATATAAAAATAGTGACATCATAATGGCCACCTTTGAAGGTGTTAAATGAGTATTGAACAATCATCGTTTCGGGAGGCAGAATTTCACCGTCCACGGAAACCGTATGTTCTTTAACCATTTGATGTAGTTGTGTGAGAGTGTAGCTAAAATAAATCTTGTAACAACATCCTAGTATATTGAAGATACTGGTGTTGTTACAAAAGAAGTAAATAAAAAGAGATTATAGGTTTGGAGAAGCAAAATAAAACAAATGAACAAGAGAGAATGAGTTACCTTTAAAAGTGTAATCTCCTTTTGATTTGAGCCTAAAGGCTTCCTTTGAAAGGATTCTGCCCAAAGGGGATCCTCTAGGATGAGGAGAGGGATGTTGAGAGAGTAAATGGGCAGGGGTTGGCCGAGCCAAAGGCTTGAGGGGTGTGGGAAAAGAGGTAGAGGTGGGGGCCTTTTATAAGAGGAGAGGAGGGGCACTTTTGGAAAGCAATGAAATATTACATTATTTGAAAATGATTTTCGGTTCTAAAGGGTCCCACATTGATATAATTCGTGGATAAGGTGATAAGGCATCGAAATCCACTCATCCAATTGGTTTTGTCCATGTGTATATTGTAGATTTTGCATTATCTTTCCATTTTAATTAAATTGTCAAATAATGATGTCATCGCTGCATCATTATTATGTCATAAATAATTTAATTTCTTTAATGTCTAAAAATTATAAAAAAAATACTATGATATAGGAAATCTTTTTATCTTTCCAATGACTATTTATAATCAAAATTTGGACTTGTATAACCCCACTTAAAAATTGTTTTAGTAAAACATACTATGTTAGTGTCATTTTCACTTTAACATTAAATAAAAAGTATTTTATGTTATTTCCCAACAAAAGTGGATCCATGGGGTCCCCAAGTTAGGCCATGGCTTGTCTTGGTCGGCCATGACATAACCAATAGGGTTGGGACATGTGTCTAGGTCATTTTATATTATTAAAGCATTATTTATACCTTAAACTACCCTAATTACCACTAATCGCGATTAAGAACTTAATGAGTTACTATTCACCAAAAAAATTATTATAATCTCATTGAACCACATTTTACTTCTTAATGACAACCATGTATGTCGGATTTTCAAAATTCAATACACATTAGTGGTAAAATTTCATTTAACTGAAAAATCAGTTTGCTTGATTACCACTTAGTGGTTTCACTATTCATCAAAAATTGAAGTTTTTCAGAAAATTACCAAAAATTCACCCTAAGCTATATTTGATATTCTGAATTCAAAAATGAAGTCCGTTTTACAAAATTCAAAACATATTAGTCACATTAATTAATTTAATAATTAATTCCCGCTGTCAGAGCAAATAGCGTGTTTTTATAAAACAATAAGTATCAAAAGATTGACACTAGTTTAAGTCTAATTTCAAAGTGAAATTAATTCCAATGACCACCATTGGATTAAATGGTAAAAATATTTTCTAATTTAACTTTAAAAACAATTCAAAATATTATCTAATCATATAAATAAATTAGATTAAAAAGAGGTTTTGAATTAAAACACAACATTTTACACTATTCATTAAAAAATGAACTTTATCAGAAAAATACCAAAAATTTACACAAAGTAAAATTTGATGTCCCGATTCTTAATAAGAGTTTTATTTGGTCCAAAAGAATGTATAAGAGTGATCAAAACTATATTTAATGACAGTTCGCCATCAAAAGGCGATAAGTGAACCTTTAGTGAAAACTAGGGCATATATGCCTAAAATCGAATTCTTTCCGTATTTTAAGCCTCTATCCTTTATTGGATAATTGTAAAAACATTTAAAAACATATATAATCATATTTCAGTTATTTCTATCCATTCCCGCCATTACAACGGCTACAAGTTAACTACCATTTAAAATAATATTATTTTATTATTAGAGTGCAACGTAAGATTCCCAAGAAACTCGTTGTTGCGTGTTGGGTACGCCATCGAGCATAGCGTCCCCTTTAAAGTCATTTAAATATTTTATTCACAAATATGGATAAATATGAAATGTCATATTCTTTATTTACCTGGGATGTTACACTAGAAGTTTCTTCAAATGTGGAAAGCTGGGGCATTTTTTCAAGAATTGCCGAAGGGATATGAAAAATCCAACTTTTGTTGAAGAAGAAATGATGGTTCAGACCAAACCTCAACCAGTGGTGTAGTGTTACAACTACAAGGACCATGGGAATTATGTAAACAATTGCCCTAAACCAAGGGTTGTGGGAGAAAATCAACAACAACATCCAAGGAAATAAGGAAGGGATTATGTTATCTCCACTTCTGAGGTGGATCCAGACAACGATGTGGTGACCCGTACTCTAGTTATTCATTCAAGAATATTCAACGTAATATTTGATTCTATTTATACACATTTTCTTCTATCTTGAATGTTTATTATCACTATTCAAAAACCACCTCAAAATTTGGTGGAAAACTTAACTGTGAGAATAGAGAATGGGGTAATCAATGAGTCTATGTTTTATATCTCCTCCCCAGTTAACGTTTGTGGAATGAACCTCCCAAAAAAATCTTGTTATACTTAATATAGTGGAGTTCGATGCTATCTGGCTAATTTACTAGCTATCTTTATTCAAGTCCAACATAAACTGTCGGGAAAGGGAGATCACTATGAACTAAATCCTTTCTCAAATTATTTCTCAACCGTCCCTGATGGAGAAAATAGAGGATGCTCAATGAAAAGATGTGGATATTCTGAAATGGGTGGAATCTATCAGAGTTGGAAAATCCTTAGAGTTTATGATTAATGTGGAAGGAGTTGTATGATTTGGGTCACAAATATGTGTACAATCCGATGAAGAGATAAAGACGAAGGTTTTGAATGATGCACAAAGCTTGACCTTATCTATAGACCTAGGGAGAAGAAAGATGTATCTAGATATCTGAGAAAAATTTTGGTGGGACAATAGGAAAAGGGAGATTGTTGAATATACATCAATGTTCCTGGTATTCCAGCAGGTTAAGGATGAGAGGACAAGTTATTATGGGATGATTCAACCACTACCCATACCCAGATGGAAGTGGGTGAACATTACAATGTACTTTGTCAATAGACTTTCAAGGACATCCACAGGAACCCATGCTATATGGGTCATTGTGGATCATCTTACAGCAATATAACACTTTATCTCAATTCTATAGGACTTCTCATTAGATCATATTTAATGGATATAAATCAAATAATTGGAAAGGATTCTTCGATTACAACTATCTATTATATCTGATCATGATCCGAGATTCACCTCGAGGTTCTTGAGAAGTATCCAACATGCTGTAAGCATGAAACTGAACATCATTACAGCCTATCATCCAAAAACTAATGGCCAATCTGAGTGAACAACTCTGACACTAGAAGATATGTTGAGGTCATGTTCTATAGGATTTCCAAGGAGGATATAACCAACATCATCCACTAGTTAAATTCTCTTTCAACAATAGTCTCCACTCGAGAATCTGAATGGCACCATATGAAACCCTTTATGGGAAAAGGTAAAAAACACTGGCATATTGAAATGAATTTGGTGACCGTAAGTATCTAGGACCTAAAATTATCAATGAAATAGTGGATAAGGTGAGAACCATTCAACATCATATCAAGGTAGCCCGATGTTGACAGAAGAGTTATGAAAACAATCGTCGATGAGACCCTTAGTTCCAAGTTAGAGACGTTCCGTTTCTATGCATATATCTATGGAAGAAGGTCAGGAGGTTTTGAAAGAAAGGTATGTTAAGTCCCATGTACATCGACCCCATTTAGATCCTTGACCATGTTAGAGTTGTGGCTTAATGACTAGAACTTATAGTTATCATTTCCAAAGTACACGATGTCTTCCATGTATCTGTCTTATGGATGTACATAATAGATACTTCACATATACTCTCTTCAGAGGTGGTACGGTTGGAGGATGAAATTTTTTACAAGGAGAATCCAGGGAAGATCTTGGATCATAGAGATAATGTTCTATGTAAAAGACTACTCACCTGGTCAAGGTACTATGGCAGAACCATAAGTACGAAGAGGCAACATGGGAACTAGAATAGGAAAATAATGAAATTACTTAAACCTATTTATGACTTAGAATGTAAAATGAATTTTTGAGGGAAAAATGCCATAAAGGGATAAGAATGTAACTAACTTATTTTTTTCAATAGAAATTACATTCTTAAAAAATTTTCATAATCACATGAAATCATAACATTATGAACTAATAAGTTCTATGTGAGCTTTACACATAACTTGGTAACTTCTGTGTCTTGAATTTCAAAAATCCGACATACACAGTTTCAAATAGTAAGTTATTTTGAGTTTGATATGGACAAAATAATTTTTGTTCAATAGTAACATAGCCTTATAAATAGCAATTTATCACTTATGAATAGTAAACTCACCCATTATAGTATATATATATATATATGATTTAATTGGATGTATGATGTACCTATATTTTGGAATAAGTAAATGAATGTTTTAAAATTATTATTTTTTGAGTAAATTATTATTTTAATTAATAATTAAATTTATCATATTTGGAAAATTATTTTTTAAAAATGGACTTAAATTTTGGATTCTACATGTTGAAAAATGGTTATGGTGAATTTTTGAGATTTTTCTGAAATACTTGAATTTCTGATGAATATTAAGATACAGTAATTTAGTGTATATATAAATTATAAGATAAATAGAATATTCCAAACCTAAAGTATGATGTAACCACCATTGTTTAGAATTAACATGACCAATTTACTATTTTTGGTCATGGAATCATCCCTATTTCCAGTTTTTGAGGGAAATTAATAATCTAATGATTTAAAAATTATGAAAACCCTCATACCTTCCACTATAAAACACCCTCACTCCATCTTCTATTAACACCTCTCAAGACATGTTACTTACCTATATTCTGTCAAATACTCTCCCCAATCTTCCTCCTCATGTCCTACAACCTTTGGTCACATAAAAAGACAAAAAATTCTCCCCTTAAGAAGCTCTCATGGATGGTTGATTCAAGATGTAAAATTCCCATTTTCTTTTCTTTCATTTTCAAGTTCCATTGATCTATATTATTTTCAAACCTCTACTCAAACAAATGATATGAAAAATCCAGTACCATACATGAACATGAATGTTTTTATTCTAATGGGATAAATCATTATCATCTCTCCTTTCCCATCCAATTTTATTTAATGAGATGAAAACACCATTTGAGATGTATTAATTTATCACATTCAAGGACAACACTTAATCAATTTCTATTATCATCATTAATTATGGTCATTAAACCATTTGTATTATGGTTGAAAAATATTATTATACATTATATATCCTATTTATATTTCTACAATCCTTTGGTACAAATGGTATTATGTTACAAATAAAAAATGGTCATTGTAATCAAAACCCACCAATTAACCCAAATGGATGTCACAATGGTTTTATATAATAATTCATCTTCACTACCAATAACTAACTTCTTTTTTATAACCGTTTAATTTCCTATATATTCACTAATAACATACAACTACAATTTTGGACATCCACATTCATCAAACATGCCGAACATGAACCGATGATTAAAATCAAGCAAGAAAAACTGACCCGAACAATGAAATTGAGCCTTATAAACAATCAAAAATTGTTATAAATGAACTTAAACAGGGTATAATAAATATTTTAAATATATAATAGGTTACATAATTATTACTTAATTAACCTAATTTATTTATTCTGGTCATTAATAACATGTGGAGAACACCAATGGACTTAATGTAATGGATCCTCTCAATTCACTTTTATTCAAGATTTTCTTATATGCTATGCCATTTTATGGGTAATACCTAATGACGGGGTATAATTATGCACCTCCCCCATACTATCATAATGAATTATTAAATATTATAATTCCCTTTTATCTCTTATTAATCCCTCTTAAGTACACCTGATATCTTGCCAAAAATCCATAAGGAATTTTACCCGAACGACCTTTATTCCTTCGGGTTTCTCTATCATTATTTTTTACCAAAATATCTTGTATTTTAATTTTATGTTAAACTTTTACATGTTTTTTATATGCTCTAAACTCATCTTTCAAGATCCATACCTCATTCTCTTTCAAGAATATACATTATTTTATGTGATTCCCTCCTCAATACTTCCTAATAAGAAAACTCATTTTAAGGGAACTACCAAACATTTAACCCAATTTCAAGTGAAATCTATCATCTATTTTAAGACACCATTGTCTTCATAAATTATGTATTTTTAGTTTGAAAACATTATAGTTTACATCCAGTTTTATATAAAATATGTTTCCCTTTTTTATTTTAAAATCGCTTTACTGTTTTCCATAAAACATCACTAAAAATTTTTAATGATATGAATTTCATAAATACTCTTATTACATATTGTAACATATGTTTTACATCAATTACCATGCTATATGACTATTATAACTTATCAATGTTCATGTTTTTTTTAATTCCATCATCTCATGGACAGTTTTATGATACCCCCATTAATTTTACTTTATGACATGATTGTGATACCCATTTCATTCATTGGGTACCCTTATATTTATATATCGTTGATTATGTATGATTATTTATATGTAAAACATATTCCTGAAATTTATGATGGGTGTACTTAGATATTTCCCCAATGCATTAGATAAAGTTTATTCTCCTGAGTCGATTATGTGTGACAGTCTTGGCAGTTATCCTTGGCTTGTGCTAATATGTGCAACAGTCTAGGCAAATATCCTTCTATTGTACTACTATGGGAAATAGTCTTGGAGGTTGGCGTTGACTCATAATAAATTCTTGTTTTATGTTTCTGCCACATTTCTATGATTCCATGTTTAAATAATCACATTTTTATATGTTATGATTCCATATGTTAGATGCCTTTTTATATCATCATGGCATTCCTTCTATCCCATGTGATAATTCTTTTTTATTATGATTATTCACTTATTAGGATTTTAGATCACCCCATTGTTCATGTTATCACCAGTTTACCCTATGCAGATTTATGAGAGCAATGGGAGATTAGAGCTCAATATGGAGTTTAAATAAAAAAGTTATTTTTTATAATCTTTGATTATGTACCTAGACTTCAATGAAACTAGACTTTTTGATCCCTGGAATTTACTATGATGTATAATTATGCATAAAATTTTGTAATGTTATATGTGAAAAGGCTAGGGTCACTATAGTTTACATGGGAAGTTGAAATTAGAAATATTAATATAGACATGGGATAAGGATCTATTCTAATTCAAATTTCTATCATTGGAAGAAGTAGGTGACAACTCCCTAGTGGATTTTGAGAACTAGTGGTGTTTGTAGTAATTTATATTTCATGAGTTGTTGCCTTTATTTAATTCCATATAATTAAAATTTGTAAGCACTCATGTTAGGTATGCAAACATGGGTAATATCCTACTGAGGAAAATTTACACACCCTACGAGGACCCTTTGGGATATTTATCATATTTATGTCCTTACATTAATGTAAAGGACCTACCTCTAGAGCTGGTTCTTAGTAACACATTTTCATAGTAATTTGGCATGTGACCTTGAGGTCTTTCCTAGATGGATTGTTTATTTTATTTTATTTTGTTATATCAGTATTCTATATACGTATTATGTTGTGGTCTTCCATTGGAGACCCCTATTCTATATATTGGTTTGTATGAATTGTTTGCATATGAATTATTTGGTTCAGTTCTACATGTGGATTACTGGAATGATTATTTATTTTCACCACTTTATTCACATATGCTTCTTTAGTTTCTTATGATTGACTATGATTCCACCCTTGGCGGCTCTGGTTTGATTTTGCTGAGTCATATTTTTTTTCTTCAGATTCATGTTATATATTATTATTTGTAACAATATTATATTAATCCTCAGAGGATATGGCCTACCCAATATACCACTTTCACACCCTCACTTCTAGTCAGTATACTTTGGGATTTGGGGAGGTGTGCTTAAGGCTCAGTAGATCTCTAACCCATAGCTCTAATTAAAAATTTATTTGGGATTCAGATGAAAAAGGATCTAATATTATCTATTGTTTACTTATCTATCTTCACCCCTAAAAAATATCAATATCCATTTTTCTCTCAGAATGTTATAGTCATCAATTTTTAACATATAGGGATTCATAAGGATCCATATGATTTATTGATTGAAAACAATTATTGTATGAAAACTTGACCAGTGAAAGGTGTTTCTTCATACCTCCTTTGAAAACCCCAAAGAAAGTTCTTAGAATATGTTCTAGGGTTGGAATATTCCTCTAAGACTGAACACATGTAAGAGGATGATATTCAAATCTAAATCTTAATTTCATATTCAAATATTTTGAAGAATTATCCAAAACATCAAGGTAAAACCCATATCATAATCAAATGAGATTAAAAGTGGTACTCCATAAAACCATAAAACTTCATTAATGTATATATTTGTGTGCTGAACAAGAGATAAATATTCCCTAATAGCTATGAAATGTATTTATTTAATAAGGTGATTTACTAAACACCAAATAGAATTGTCCCTTTAGATTTCTTGGGTAGTACCATGGTGAAATTAATGGTGATGTTTTCCCAATACCACTTAGGTTCGGGTAATGGTAGTAATATCCCCTTAGAATTATATCCCCTAAACAAAAATTTCTGGCATACCATGAACTAATATATAGAATTTACAATATCTCTTTCCATATTGTCCCACAAGAAATGATATTTAACATCTCTATACATCATTATACTTACATGATGAATAGAAAATTATTAACTGTGACCTTCGTCAAAAAGATCATTATTTAATTCCTATATTGATAAAACACATACCCAATTCATGAATGTGATCCTTCTATCATATTCAAGGTCAATATTTAGAAAAATATTTACATTCATTGTTAACTCAATATCCTCATTTTATTCGACTTTAATATTTACATAAATTTATGGTATTACACTCATCAAACAAAGATAAGATCATTTACCTCTACTTATTATTTCACGATCCATCCTCTGAAAATCTATATGTATTTCATCACATTCAATCTTTACCATTGAAAAGCTAAAATCTTCATTCTCACATAGAGTATCAACAAATTTGTTTTACTTCCCAGTGTGGTAACATATTGATCATTTCTAAATTTTAATTAGTTACAATAATATTATTTGGTTCATATTTAACGCTTTATGTTGAATATATAATTTATACTTTTATGATTAAATTATATGTCACATCTTTCACTATATATGTAATGCAGTCCAGTTCTGAATCAAGAGTCAAGTAATTTTCATCATAAAACTTTAATTGGTGAGATACATAATATTCTATGTGTCATTATATTTGAAAATACATCCTAAAACAATCTTTAATGCATCATTATAAATCAAAAACCCATCTCTGTTATAGTGTAGTTAGATTATATGTACACTAACCAGCCTTATCATCACATCCATGAAATTTTCTTCACATTTAACTTAAAAAATGAACATGGATCCCTTCTATGTCAACATGGTTATTGGATTTTATAGTCATTAATAATTTCTCAAAATGTTTCTGTAATATCTATCCAACCCAATAAAACTATGTATTTTGATCACCATGGTTAGTTAGGGCCATATATCAATAACATATATCTTTTAGGGATACATTGATAAATCCTATCTTGTAATTATGTAAACAAAAAATGATACTTTTTATAGATATAATTTACAAAAACTAAATTTGTTAAATAGATTATCCTTTATCATGGTCTTAGGTATAATCCTAAAATGATCTTCATACTCTTCCTTGATCTTGGAATATATAATAATATCATCACTAAAGACATAGAAAAATTGAACAAGGTATTAAATGAATACTAGTTTCATTAGATACATGAAGATAGAAGGGGAATTAATAAGTTGAAATGAATCATTATAAATTCATAATGAACATACCTCATATTGAACGTTGTCTTGGATACTTCCACTTTTTTAACCCTTGAATAATTATATCTTTATCATAGTTAAATATTTGAAAATTATTGAGATACACATAGTTGAAAAAATTGATTTGTGGAATATGATAGCACTTTTAAAAATTTATATTTTTAAATTCTCAAAAATCACCGAAAATACACATTAACTCATCTGTTTTATTAACAATATAAATAGGTCCACCCAATTGTTATTCACTTGGTTGAATAAATCCCTTATCAAGATTATCTTAATATTTGTTTTTCTATTCATAAAATTTTATTTTGTCCATTAAATTAGGATAATTTGAAATATGAATAATATTATGTATGATTTCTATATAACGATCAACTTCACAGTTCGAGGGAATACTACTAAACTATTTATGAAATGAAATGTTAAATTTCCCATATAATAGATAGATCTTTAATGTTGGGTTTCTCCCCAACCATTTGAGATTGGTAGTGAAAACATAAGCAATATTGCAAGTAAATAAATATTTTTATTTATAAGTATTAATTTGATATATTTATATTCATAATTGATTTAATTTGATAAAAATTACTAAAAAATAATTAATAAACATTTAAAATATTACATAGGATGAATTTTTTGATTTTTCTAAAAATATTGGTTTTTGAGTGAATAGTAAAAATGTCAATTATTACAAAACTGTCATATATTTTCATGAAATAAATTAATTTGAAACCCCCATTATGTTTTTTATTTTGTTTTAAATTTAGATAAGATCAATTTTATATAATATAATATAAATAATTCCATAGTAATCAATATTATATTTTAATTTGGTATGAGTTCATTTTTATGCTTAAAAACAAAAATTTTAAAAAACTTTTATTCATTGTGTTTTTGTCAATATTATATTAAAGTTATTTTATATATTATATATAAATTGAATCATATAATATGGAATCAATATTTTAAACCTTGTGGTTAAAATTTATTAATGATTTAATTTTTATTTTTTGTCATTATTATTAGTATCTATTGTAAAAATGTGTCACCATGGTAAAAGTTAAAAGTTTTAGTTATGTTAAAAACTAAGTGATTTGTCTAAAAAATATGATCTTAAAAATATTTTTTGATAGTATTTTTAACGTTATATCATTATATTATAATTTTAGTTATTTAATTTCCCATTTCTCATTAATAGAACTTCATATTATTTCAAAACATTGAATAATTATTACAGTGACACTCCCCTATCTTATAAAAGTGTACATCCTATCAACTTCTACTCAAAAATTTTGTGAAAAATATTTCAAATAAATACATCAAAAAACACTCCCAAACATTAAAATACATGTTAAATAGGTCTTGGTATTCTCATAAGACTAATCCTATAAGGATCATGGTTTAATCCAAAGGGAGAGATCTGAGGAGAAGGTATAAGTTCTAACCGACTTATTTCAAGTTTATTTCTTATTTTACCTCATTAAAATATTTTTCAACCATTAATAAAAAAGAACATAAATTTATTCCATATAATCAATGGTAATGTTTTATTATAAAACCCTTTTTCATCTCCTTTAATATTTTTTGAGAAATTAAAACATTGCCTGTGCGTATGTGTGGAATACCTCCCCCATAGAGAGATGTGTTTTGTTTTTCATCACTCAATCTTATGGTCTGTAAAATTAATAGATAACGTGAATATATATAAATATATAAATATATATATTATATTTTTGAAATTATTATGACTATTAAAATTTAATTTATTACTTACTTTTTTTGTATTTCCATCCATTATAAATTGATAATGCAGTTCATGCTTCTTTGTGGAATACCACCTCCACAGTGAAATGAGATTAATTTTTCATATAAAACTTAAAATAATGGTCATAATGATTGAAATATTAAATAAATAGGAAATTTATAACATGATTGTGATTATTTAATATTAAAATATAATTTATTTATTTATTTTTCACTTTATAGAAACATGAAGAGCTGTTCATTCATACGAATAGACTACCATCAACATGAAATGATGTGGGTCATTCGTCTTAACCACATTACATGTTTGATTTTAAAATTTTATCTAATTTATAAATATTATAAATATAACATATTTAATATTTTATATTTAATTTAAAAATATCCCCTTTGACCACGGTCAACACATCAATGTTTTTTTTGAGGTAATAATCTTAACGTCCTCGAAATTTACAATTTGAACATAACTATTATATTAAATAACTAAAAAATTATAAAAATGAAATAAAATGAATAATAGTAATTAAAAAAATAAAAATATTTATAAATCAATTATAAGACTAATATAATTTTATTATCTATTATTTAGTGAATGTATGAAGCTAGAAGAGACTTAAAAAAATGTATTTTCCATTGAAATTTTATTGAAAATATTTTAAACTCTTTTTATTCCATGTACATATTGTTTAAAATGTTTTCAAGATTATTATTATTTATGATTCATTTGTTGATAAAGATTATCTTTCAATATATTTTACTTTATTTACAAATGTTTAAAAAGTATTTCTTTTAAAATATTTCGAATGGTTTAATATTAACTTTATAAACAAAAGTAAAAAAAGAATTTTTTAAAATATATAGATTGACCACTTCTTCAATCCCTCATATCCAATTTTGATTATAAATATTACTTTAAAATTAAATATGAATATTTTTAAATAAAATATTTCCCTCAATATTTTGTTAAATTTTAGTTTTAAAATATTTTTCAAACGAAACACAAATATTTTATCATCTTTCTGTGATAACTAGAATTGTTAATTATTGTGGGATTGAAAACGAATTAAAATGGGGTATTGATTAAAATAAAAGTTATATATTTTTATTTATTATATAGTATTTTAAAATATTATATTAATGATAGGGTATATCGCAATTATGATGGGTGATCCGATAGAGCTCTCTAATGCATTGAGTAATGTGGCAGAGTTTATAGGTGATAGGTTACTGCTATGAGATATGAGAATTATCAATTTAGTTTATTACATTATAAATGATATTCTAACAGTGAGTGTGATAATAATTCCCCAAGTTTCATACATGATATTCTAAAAATGCAATAAAAAGTAAATATTTGGATTTCAAAAGCTAAAAATATTAACTTATGTTTTTAAGGAAATTTCAGGGCCTTTTTCATACAGGTGAAAGGATTTTTTCATTGAAATTATTTCATTAGTTTTAATGTTTTATATTAAATTCTTTTGTTTATGATTTTTCCTTTATTATTTCTATTGAAATATTTTATGAATTATATTAACAAATTGAGTTTTTTCATGGAAAGGTAAGCTAGTTTATGAGATAAAATGTTTCTTGTTAAAAGGAAAAAATTATTGTAGATTTTCCATGATTACAAATGGACTAATCAATTTATTTTCTTTTATGACCCTTGATATTATTTTTTTCTCATACCATGTTTTCATATTATTTATCACAATGACCAATTTTTTCTAAGTGTCATCTAGAATCAAATATTATCACCATTTATTAATAATAAGGGGAAAAGAATATAAAGTGGAAAAAGGGGTAAAAAAACAGGATTTCCCTTAATCAAATGACTAAAAATAATAATACGATATATCATTCCCCTAATAAGACTCACTAGGAGACTCCCGCATAGATTGAGACTTCTCTCTATTAAACATCATAAAAAAATTATCCATATATTTTGACACATTTCAATATGATCTAGCAGTAATATTCTTAGAATGTTGGAAATAGGCCTTGTGAGGTCTCTTCTTTGGGGGAATAAAGGTAAAACCCACACAATTTGTTGTCCTTACCTCACCACTTGTGACAACATCCTTGAAGTAATTAAGTCAGTTTCTGCTCGAAGCAGGGGTTATTATGTTTACCCATTTCTAATCATATACATTAACCCATTTCCTATAAATGTACACATTTTTATGACTATTTTTACCTAATTCTATATAAAAAAACAATGAAATATCATCATAATATAAGATAGTATATCAATTTTTTAAAATCATGTAATTATGGTTTGATTAACTTATGGGGTGTTATAGTTGGTATGAATGGTTTTGATACCATTAGATGTTAGGATAATATTCAAAACTTATTTAAAGATACTCTAATTTATGGTTATCATTTATGTAGAGGAAATAGGGAAGATGAGGTAGATTGGAACCAAGGGGAAAATAAAATTTACAATAAATAATACGGAATGGTTAAAATGGAGAAGTTATTAGTATTCGTGAATAATTTGATGCAATTTATCAATAGTGGAATCCATGAATGATAGTGACCAAATTATCATAGAAGAACAAGTATATAGTTAAAAAATTGATGAAACATCACCCACTAACTTTTGGTGGATCATCAAATCTAGTGAAATGTTAAGGATGCATTAATACTATATAGAAGATATTTGGATTTCAAGCTGTTTAAAATAACATAAGGTAACCCTTTCAATTTATCATTTTTATGGTGAAACCAATAATGAGAGGAATTTAATTAATAAAATTAATGAAAAAATATAAATTCAATTGATATAATGGATGGTATTTAAAGATATCTTCCATAAAAATTATTTTACTAAAGTAATTTGAATTAGAATGTAAAAAATATATATATAGTTAAATAAAAATGGAAGTAATTTGTTTATGACTATCAAACTAATTTTAATTGATTATATAACTATGCACTTAATTTAATTACGTGATACTATAATAAAATTGACATGTTTTACATAGTATCGAAGCCATATTTATGAAAAGATTTTTTCAATCGTGAGATACGAAGATATGAGGAAATGTTGTAGTTTACTCATAAAGTTTAGATGTAGTTTGTGTTTTTTTGAAACAATAAGGATATGAAGCAATTCAGGTGGAAAAAAATTGGGAAGTATTCATCAATGAAACATCATATTGAAAAAATTCAACTACCCACTAATTATAATCCTAGAATGTAACATTCTGGATAATGAATTATGTGATCTGGGAATTGTTACCAATGTATAATTCATGAACACATGGATCATGACTATAATGATAATTGAAATGATAATCGAAATATGGATACTGAAAGGTATGAAGTTAATTTTTTTTTCAATGAGATTGGGAATTATGCCAATGAATGTTGGAATTTAGTTACTCAAGGATGGAATTGTCAACATTGGACATATAAAGGTAATAAATTGTTCTTTTCATCAATTATGGATGACACGGGATCCTCAAATAAAGTAGTGATAAGTATATTACTTGTTTATTTATACCCTTTCAATGTCTTTTTTTATTCAGAATCAAAATATTATTTTGTATATAGTAAATTTGAATGTAACATAGAAGTAACATCTCATGAATTGAAATTATAAATTTTGGTAAACAATTATGGGTAGTATAAAGGAAAGTATAATTTATTTAAATATTTATATTATCAGATGTGGAATTATTATTACAAGAAAACATATTATCCTATCATAATAGTTTTTTTCATATTCTTGGTATGGATTAGATTTCAGAATATCCTGATAGTATATATTGTAGAAAAAAATAATTTATTTGTAATAATGACATTCCATTTGTATATAAGAAATAAATTATATATTTCGTAAAATATTAGGAAGCTAAAAATTGAGGAAATATATATTTTAAATTTAACTTACATATACTTTTGAGCAGAAATGAACTATTAAAATTTGTTATTTTTTTGTAGTATATGAATATATGGATGTATTTATTAAATATTTTAATGGTGTTATTTCATATCAAATGGTTTATTTATATTTTCACTTAGTTCACGATGATAATATAATTTCAAAACCATCCCATCGAATGGTTTCAGATGAGTTGTTATAATTGAAAAACTATTTATAGGAGTTTCTTGATAAGGGTTTCATTCACATTATCAATTCTCCTTGGGGGACATAATTTCTTTGTAAAAAATAAGGATAGTACCCTGGGACATATAATTTATTATAGATAATTGAATAACATCACTATTAGGAAAATGTATTTGGTGCCTAATATCAAAAACTATTTTAATGAGATTTGGGGTGAAAAATACTTTTCAAAGATTGGTCTGAAGTCCATGTATCTCAATATGAATGTAAATGAGGAAGAAATTTTGGGGACATCATTCCATACTAGGTATGGTATTTATATATTTTTTGATATTCCATTTAGGCCAAACAACACACCCAATGTATTTATATATCTATTTAATATTGTGCTCTATGAGTATTTAGACACATTAGTTATTGTGTTTATTGATGATATTTTGGTATACTATAAAAGATCATCAGATCATGAGAAACACCATAAAATTATTTTTTAGACTTTAAAATAAAATAAGCTATATAGAAAATATACTAAATCTGAATTTCTGGCTACAAAAGATTTCTATTATTGGTAATATTATTTCTAAAGATGTTATAATAATTTATCTTGCTAAAATAAAAGTGATAGAACAATAATCAATGAACACAATTTTCACTAGGGTTTAAATATTTCATGGATTATTAGGTTACTATCGATAATTGGATGAAAAAATTTCTCAGTGATCTATCACACTAACAAGGATTACATGAAATGGAGCTAAATTAATTTTTCTAAAGGAATGTGATGAATGTTTTTAGAAATTAAAAAAAAGATTGGTAATTTGAAATAGATAATTTTTTATTCAAAGTTATTCATTTTTTGTGGGAGTTGTATGGGTCTTGATGCATAATGATTGGGTTATCGGGTAAGAATCTCATCAATTGAAACCAATTTAGTATAATTATCCTACAATTGAACTTGATTTGTATTATGTAGTATTTTCTATAAAATTACATAGGAATCATTTATATTGGGATAAATATGAAATATATTTTAATAATAAACATTTAAAGTATTTATTCCCTAAAAAATAATTGTACCCGAGACATATAATATGACTTGAATTGATTAATGATTTTGATCACACAATTCAATGTCATATAAGAAAATAAAAAAAAATATTTGATGACTTCAGTGAAAAATATAACGAATCACTAACTATGTTATGATTAAAACAAGATCCTTTTGTTAATGATTTAATGACTGTTGTCCTAGATACTGAGATTGTATAAACATTATCAATTTTTACATAGGTATCAATACGATCATCTTCACCAGAAAAAAATTAGGTAGCACCAAATGATGTTTTCAGTATGCAAAAAAGATCAGAATCATCCAAAACTGTTACTTTTACTAAGTTTATTATTGATATATAAGGTGTTAACTGATTTGGAAATAGTTTATACATTCCATGTTATTCCATGATGATAAAGTAATTTTTTGGTAAATCTCAATGATCTTTTTTTTGTTCATTCTTAAAATTGTATGATATAAAAATTCCAATAAAAAATTTTTGTGGGAAGGTAAAAAAAAATAGTCATGAAATTTCTTACCATTAAATAGGATAAAGGTAAATAACTAATATAAAAGTTGATTCTTTAGTGTTTTTCAATTATATAATGGAAATGAGAGAATATATCCATGGAATTTGTGGTGTTATTACCAAATACATCTCAAGGTAATATTTTGATTTGCATTATTATGAGGTATTTGACTAAATCTATGCATTTTATTCCAATTTTAGAAACTAATTATTTGGATAAAATTTAAATAATTTATCTAAAATAGAGTCAGAGTACATGGGGTCCCTCTATACATTGCATCCAATTGTTGTCATAGGTTTACGTCAAATTTTGGGAAAAAGATTCATAAGTCAATGAGTATTGAATTACATTTCAATAAAACTTTTCAACCTAATTTTTTTTTGCAAAATTGGAGCATAAAATTTATAATATAGATATGATTTTTTATATTTATCATTGTATTATCAAGTAATTTGGGATCCAAATCTATATTTAGTTGATTTTCTTCTTATAATATTTTTCATTATATTTTATAGGTGAAAACCTTTTTGGAATTATATAGAATGTGGTATTGAAATACATCAAGTTGGGATGATGTTAGTGAAAGGATGTTATTGAGACCTAAATTAGTAGAATAAAATGTAGAAAAATTAATTATGATTCATCATTATGTGTGGAATACATAGAGTATGAAGAAGAGTTATATAGATTATTGGGGAAAAATATTTCTTCTTTGAGGTAGGTGATCATGTTTCTCTTAAATTAACTCCATAGAAAGGTGTTAAGAATATTAGAATAAATGAAAAGTTATTTAAATTGTTTTTTGGTTTATTTCAAATTTTTGAAAATTTTGAATAAATTTCTTACCGGGTAGCCTTAATTCAAATTTTATCTTGGTTATATGATGTATTTCACCTTTCTTTGATATGAAATTATATACCCAATGCATCTCATGTTTTGAGCTATAATGTGCTATAGTTAGAGGATAATTTTCCATATCAATCCAAGATAGGTATGATTTTTTACCACATAGATTAGGAACTATGAAATAAGGTCTCTCTCCAAGTAAAAGTTTTATGTAATAATCCCATGATTGAGGAAATATCGTGGAAATTGGAAAATACTATAAGGGAAAAATAACCTCACTTGTTTAAATAAAGAATGAAATTGTGAGGATGAAATTTACTAAGGATAATTAGTAAACCTAGTTAATCATAGTTGTAAATAAATATTATGGTTTATAATTATTCATTTAATGGATTTATGTTAACTTTAGTTTGATAAAAAATTATAAAATTTTAGAATCCAAAAGGGAATATAACATTTTTTCCATAACTTATTTTAAAAGATAAATTACATGATTTTATAAATTTAATTCGATAAAAATGACTTAATTTTTTAATTAAACATATCCCATATAACATACAATTTATGTTTTTGTATTTTTATGAAAAGATTTATTTTTGAGTGAATAGTGAAAAATAATTATTTATGAAAAATAGTAAAGTATTTTCATTAAATAAAGTAATGTAAAAGTACCATTATGTTTTAATATGGATTTTTAGTAAAAAATATACATTATAATAAAAATTATATAAATAATTCCATAATAATCAATATTATTTTTTATTTTAGTATAATTTCATTTTTATTCTTAAAAGTGTAATTTATTAAAAAATGTTTATGTTGAATTATGTGTCATAATATTAAAATTAATTTCTCTTAATTATATAAATATACTATTTAAAAATTACTCAAATATTTTTAATTATGAATTTAAATATTAATAATTTGTTCAATTTCATTTTTCATCATTGTGAATTATAATCATGGAAAAAATGTATCACTGTGGTAAAGGGTAAATAATGTTAATTAGGGAAAAAACTATGCGATAATGTCAAAAAATATTGAATTAATTATTATTTTATGATTTTATATTTACTCTTATAACATTATATTCAAATTTTATTTCATTATGTGCCAATGTCTCATGATTTATACATTATATTGTTTTAATACATTGGATAATTACAAGTGTGTCACTTCCCTCACATATAAAAAGGGAACATCTTATCATTCATTAAACACAAATTTTGAGCACTATGGTTTATAAAATCTCTAAATAACCTCTCATAAAAAATCCTCCACACGTTATAGAGGTTCTAGTCTTATTAAAAGAAAAATCTTAGAAGTATTATATTGTAATCCAAAGGGAGATATCCAAGGAGATGGTATAATTCCTATCCAAATTATTTCGGGTTTATATATTCATAAACATCATTCAAATATGATTCAAACATAATGAAATAACCACATAAATATCTAAGATATAATGAAATTTTATTATGATTATGTTACAACCATTTTTCATCTTATGAGAAATGTAATCCTTGCTCATGTGTATGTGTGGAATATCACCTCCATGAAGTGATTTGTCTCATTTTTCATCTTCTGATCATATGGATGGTTAAAATGATGAAAAAATGAATATATATGATATTTATAAAATAATTAAGAACATTAAAATATAATAAATTACTTGGGTTATTATTTTTTCTATCTGTAGAAAATTGATAATGTAACTCGTCTGTATATGTGGAATACCACCTCAATGATGAAATCTAATTCTTTTTTAATATCCGCCGTAAAAAGGTTGGTTATAATGAAAAAAAATAATGAATAAATATAAAATTTATAAAATATTTATGATTCTATAATAGTTAAATATTATCTAATTTCTTTCTTTTCCACTAGATAGAAAAATTAAAATAGCATTCATGCGTATGAACAGACTATCATCTCTATAAAATGACATAGTTCATTTTTTAGGATCATTGTACATGGTTGGTTTTAAAAATGTATTTAATGTATAAATATTATAATTATAACATGTTTAATTTTTTTAGGTAATTTATCTATATCCACAGTTACCAGAGTCAACAATATGATGTTTTTTTGAGGTTATAAATCAGACATCTTCAAAAAAATCCAATGTGATCTTAACAATTTTATTAACTAAAAAAATATTTTAATAAAAGAAATGAAAGGAATTATAATAGTAAAATTAGAATTCAAAATATTATTAATTAATTATAAAAAAATGTATTTCTATTATTCATGATTTAGAGAGTGAGTTCCAATTCAAATGGGTTTTTATTGAAGTTTAATATATATTTCTTTTCATTTTATGGATCTTGTACATTTTATATGAATAATGTTTTAGCTTCATACTATTATAATGACATATGATCTTGATATATGGGTCCAATTAATAAGGTTAAGTGGTGATTTTTACCTATAATATATGATTTTAATGGTTTATAAACGAAATATTTTAATTTGAAAAGGCAATCCAATGAGATTATGTTTTTCAGAAATGATTACAAACATTATTTATGAAGGTGACTTGATTGTTTTAAGGAATGGTATTCATGTGTTTTCATTTTCTTCTAAGAAACCCTTATCGTTATTATTTTTCCATTATTATTCCATATGATATATTTTATGAAAATTATTATTAAATTGAGTTGTTTTCATAAAAAAATAAATAGATTTTTGAGATGAAATGTATATTGAAAATAAAGAAATTTTTTATAGATTTTTTATGTTTACAAATGGAATAACATGTTTCTTTTCTTTTAATTCCCTTTCTGTTATTTTTTTATCTAATACCAATTTTTAAAATATTTTTCAAAGGGGACAAGGATGAGTAGAAATGTTAATAAATATATAGTTCTAGATATGGGAGTTGTCTTTAATGAAGTATGTTTCTCTTTATAAACTACTTATTTTTTGGAAAAAACTATATTGTGTAGAAATTTCCACTTTTTTAGTTAAGGTTTTACCTAATTGTCTAAAAATATTTACCAATAAGATCTTTACAATTTAAGATAGAGAAAAACCTTTTTATATATCATGTAATTATGTGTTATTTAAGGTATGAGGTTTTAAATTTTCTATCAGAGAAAATCCCCAGATACCATTACAAGTTAGGATAATGTTAAAATCAACATTAAAGATACTATAATTTATATTAATTTTCTGATGAGATATATTTCGAATATTTTAATATTTATTTATCTAATAAAATTATGTATATAATGATATTAGGTATAGGAAATATGAGATATAATGTTGAAATACAACAAATGGATAATAACCTTCCGAACGATCAAGCTAGAAATATTGGAATGGTGTAATTTTTGGTAGGTTTGACTCATTGATATAGGTTATTAATCGTGTCAACAGTTAAATATATTGAATAATTTTTCTATGTATAAATGTTTCTATAATATATAATTTCATGTAACAACACCCTCAATATTTTAGTGGATCCCTAGACCCACTGAATGGTGATGGATGGATTAATTCACTAGAGAAGATATTTCAATTCCTACGATATACGCAGAACCACTAAATTTAACCCCTTTTTTATTATTTGGAATGTAAAGGTGTTACACAATGGTATCTTATTAAGAGAAATATATAAATGGAAGAAATTGATTCTATGGAATAGATGGTATGTAAATATCAGTTCCAAGAAAAATATTTTTCAGAAGATATTTTACTTATAACATAAAAAAATCCCTAGAGTTAATAAAAAAGGATGTGGAATTTTTTCCACCTATATAGATAAGTTTACTATATTTTCACCTATGAATCTAATTTCAATAAACTTTCTAGTTATGAACCAAATTTTATTATCGGCTGTGATTTTAAAATTGACCGATTTAATATATGATTTAATCCTATTTTATAATGGGCTTTGTTCAGTCATGTGTTTTTATGTTTTTAAAAAAAATTGTAGTGCGCTAAGAAATTAATGCTAATGTTTTTGGACTTTTAGAACAATAATTATAAGAAGTGACCATGGTTGTTTTCAATGGGTATGAATTATATAAAGATATTGTATGGTAAGAAAATTAAACTAACATTTTATTATAAGTGTGGAAATAAACATTATAGAGAATTTATAAAGAGATCTATGATGTTTTATAAACGTGGAAATCTTTGGACACATGTCACATAACTTTATATAAATGATAAATAGAAATAATCATACCAAAAATGAAAACTAGGCAATGAAATGTTTTGATTATAATGATTTGGGACATTATTATAATGTATGCCTAAATTTAGTTAATAAGTTAGGAATCGTTAATATCATAAATATAATGGTGTATCAAAATATTTTTCCTACCACTATTGTATATTATGGACCATCTAATTAAGTGGTTATACATATATTACATTTTCATTTAGATTATTTTAATTTCAGGTTTTATTTGGGATCCACACATTCTTTTAATTATGGGACATTTTAAAATAAAATAGAATTACAATCTCTAGAAATGAATTTATAAAATTTGGTAAAACATATGGGGTAGTATAAAGGAAATATGAATTTTTAAAAATCTTCTTATTATCACATTTTGAATTATTTTTCCTATGAACTTTGTTTTCATGACCATTTTAGAGTTTAATATTATTTTTGTGATGGACTGGATTTCTGTTTATCATACGAAGATAGATTGTAGTTCTACAGTAGTTATTTTTTTGAATGGGATTTCTATTATATATAATATAAAATTCATACCATTTATAACATATCAAGTATCTAATAAAATGAAAAAATATTGAAGTGGATGATGTCTTAAAAAAATTTAGAAGAAATGAACTGCAAAAATTAGTAATGTTCTAGTAGTAAATGAATATCTAAATGTATTTTATGATTATTTTCCATATGTTATTTTTATTATGAGTTTTTGTTTATGTGTAACATCCTAATTAAATAAAGAAATAATACATTTTAATAATTATTAATATTTTTTAATTAAATATTAATTTTACTTTAAAGGGGTCGATATGCTCGATGGAGTACACGATGTACAACAATGGGATTCTTTGAAATCTTACGTTCCACAATAATAATATAATTTTATTATTTTAAATGGTAGTTAAATCCTAGCCATTGTATTTGAGGGAATGAACTAAACTAACTAAAATTTTATTATACATGTTTTTTAAATGAATTTACATATATCCAATAAAATTTAGATGATTAAAATGTTAATGAATATAATTTTAAGTATAATTTACTTTAAAATGTTGATTTACCACCTTTTAATGGAGAAACCTATTTAAATATAGATTTGGTCCCTTTTATATGTTATATTTTACAAAATAAAATTCTTATTTGGAATCAGGACATCAAAATTTACTTTGTGTAAATTATTGGTATTTTTCTAATAAAATTCAATTTTTAATGAATAGGGAAAATACTGAATTTTTAATTCAAAACTGCCTTTTAATCTAATTTATTTTTATGGTTATATTATATTTTTAATCGGTTTTAAAGTGTAATTAGAATATAATTTTTCCATTTAATCCAATTGTGGTCATTAGAATTAATTTCACATTGAAATTACTCATAAATAAGTGTCAATCTTTTGATAATTAATATTTCATAAAAACACGCATTTTGTTTTGACAATGAAAATTAATTAGAAATTAATTAATGAAAATATTTTGTTTTTGATTTCATAAAATAGAAATCAATTTTAAATTTTAAATATAAAATATTTCTTAGGCTGAATTTTTGGTATATTTCTGAAAAACGCCATTTTTTGTTGAATAATAAAACCACTAAGTAATAGTAAAAAATAGACTTTTTCATTTAAATGAAATTTTCCCTCTTATGTGAAATTAATTTCGATAATAAAACATACATGGTTGTTATTATTAAGTAAAATGAGGTTTAATAAGATGAAAATATATTTTTGGGTGAATAATATCTTTTGACTTTTATTTACCGCAGTTAAAGGTAAATTTGAAAATTCAAGGAAAACAAATGTCATAATAATACAAAATTTCTGTAAGACTTGTCCTAAACTTATTGGATGTGTCATGGTGGACCATGGGCATCATTGGGTCGATTTTGGGACCCCATTGGGCTACTTAATAGTGATAATGACACTTTAGATTAATTAATTTTATGTAAAGACAAAAATGACAAAAACAAATATCTTTTATTATATTAATTTTTAAATAGGGTTATATTATTTTTCTTTTATACTATAAATATTATTTTGAAATATAAACATATTTCTTAAATTTTTAATTTTTTTATAAATTTCAGACATGAAATAAATTAAATTATTTATGACACAATAATGGTGCATTATTTACCTAAATAATAAATGATTTAAATAAATAAGATTATTAAGATTAAAATAATATCCAAAACCTATAAAATTACTATTTAATGATATTATTTCGACCATTAGTCATATTATCTTCGACTTTAATTAGTTTTGGTTATTTAGAAACCAAATATCATTATATAATAAAATAATATTTTCACACTTTCCTAAAGAGCCCCTCCTCTACCTTATAAAAATCTCCCACTTATAACTCATTCCTCAGACCTATAAACCACCATGTATCATCCAAACCATTCCCAAATAAGCTCTCAAGATACCTCTCTTCCACCTAGAATCCTTAACTTAGGCAGAAGGCACTTCAAGAAGTCCTTTTGGTTCAAACCAAAGGGTGTTACCCAAATTAAAGGTAACAGTTTCTCTTAACTTCTTTTATATTATTTTACTTCTCAAAACCCTATAATATTTTTATTCCATCCTTTTATAAAAACACAATTATAGAAAATATACTAGTATTTATTGATGAGAAGGATTCTAACTACACTTACACACACCTCCATTTAATGGGTGAAGAACCCATTGTTTCTGTGGATGAAAAACTAACGCCTCACGAAATGATGATCGATCGATTATTTCCTACCGCCTCTCATGGGGGCCATTTAGATGTATCATTATTTATATATAATATATATTATGTATATGTATTTTTTATGCTTTTGTATTTTTAATTTATAGAAAACCATTATGTTTTCCATTATAAATAAACGTGATAATTTCATTTAAGGAAGTGAGGTCTACCGCCCCCTCAAAATGATATGACCCGTTAATTCCATATGTGGGATTCATAAAGGATGGATATAATGATATTATATATGATATTATACTGGAATTATAATATACCTATCTATTATTATGTTTTAAATCCATTAAAATACAAAATAGAAATGAAAGTAGCGTTCATGCGTACGTATGGCATGCCATCTCCATGAACGGTGCATTTCATTTCTCATCTCCAAATGTTATGTACTATTATAAATAAATATATATGATGGATATATATGATATATATGATATCTAAATAATGAATATAATTATTTAGATAATGGACTATTTACCACATGGAAAACTTGTAAATATAAGGTGTTCATTTTTGACTCAGGAACCAAATTTCGAAAAAGGGACATTATTAACACAAATGATTACATAATGTTTATAAACTGGTAATAAGAGATATAAAAGAAATAAAAAACTTGAAAAAGGTTATTAAGCAAGTAGAAATTAGCTATTATTTATTATTTAGGAGATTAAATGACAAATAGGTCAAGTCAGACATGAGGTAACAGACTTCATCTCAATCTGTTTTCATTGAGAAATATTTTGTTTCAATACACGATTTTATTTTATATGATGTATTAAAACACATGTAATTTCATTTCATTGAAATGGAATCTTTTCCAAGGATTTGTTTTACTAAAAAACAAAAAAATGTTTCTTTTTAATGTACATGGTGACAATGACCTTTCTGTCGCTGTGAGTATTATTTAATCTTTGGCTTCTTAACAAGCCATAATGTTTTAAAAGTAAAATAAATGCCATATACTCTTCTATATATTTTTGTATTGAAAATGGTATTGATAATGGATTTGTTATGTCAATATATTTAAATGATATATTGTGATTCAAATGTGAAAATTTTATCCTTCCTTTATGTTTGTTCTATGTGTTATGATTATGTTAAGTTTACTTGGAATTGTTTACGTATATGGGTGGTTCCATGATAAACCTAGGGCGGGTGAGCCCGAGATAGCTATTTAATGCAATGGGTAACATGACAGAGGTAAACGTGAAGGTTTTCCCTAAGAGATTTATGGAATATAATGTGATGGTTATTCCAAATTTAACTCTCTATGTAGCTATGATAGCTACAATGTAAGTATGATATGGATTCCACCAGTTACCTTTATGATTAAAGATTTTAATGTGTTATTCATAAAACTTATGACTTTATGAGGTATTTTGAAGATAATATTTTATGTATGTAATGATGAACTAATGTTTTCATTCTTTGTTTTATAACCCTTACTAGGATTTTTATGATCATCCCATGTTATGAAATTTTTTTCACAATGCCTAAAGATGAATAGGGTCAAAGATGGGATCAAGGAAAAGACATGTTTTCTAAAATATGGGAATAGAGATGAATATTTTATTCGAGAGATTTTATTCTATGATAAAATTGAAACAGAGGAGAAGTGTCTACCTTGTTATTTTTGAGATTTAATGTAATATTTATGGTCTAATTCTCTAAAACTCTAAACCTGAAAAGATCCTCAATGTGAATTATTCATTTAATTCAAGATTATATAATTTTTACAGGTGGGACCTTATTGTTGGTATCAGAGGCCAGTTAATATAACATTAGAAGGTAGGGTATTGTTAAATTAATTTTCATATATTAATTTATAGTAATATTGATGTGATATAGAATTTACATATTACCATATTCCTTTTCCTATGATATTTTTGTGTTCAGAATGGCTTTCCATAGAGGAAACAAGGCAGCTATGTTGGGATGACATCAGGAGGAAGGCAACCTTCCAAATAAGAAACCTGAGATGGTCGGAATCAGAACTGAACAGTTTTTTGCAGTGATGGCATAGTTTACTCAGTCTATAAATTTTGGTGGTATCTATGCACGATATCATCCAGATCAACCACATAAAAACATGTCAGTTGTGGAGCATTTCATGAGGAAACATCCCCCATTATTCAGAGGATCATCTGACCCTGTGTTAGCTGAAGGGTGGATTAATGTACTAGAGAAATTTTTTGATGTCATGCGGTGTTCAGAACATAAAATGGTTTGTCTTCATGTTTACTATTTTGAAGGTAAATCTGATCACTAGTGGTCGATGGTGAAAAATATCATGGAAAGTGAGGAGATTAATGCTCTTGATTGGGATGATTTCTAAGGTATGTTTCCAAAGAAATATTTTCCCCATGTGGTTCGTCCTAGGATGGGAAACAATTCCTGGAATTGAGGCAGGAGGATGACTCAGTGGCTGCTTATGAAGAAAAATTTAATCAACTGGAAAGGTATGCTCCAAATTTCATATGAGATCTTGATAGTAACATCAACCATTTTTACTCAGAATTAAAAAGAACGTATCTAAGGGAATTAACTTCTCGCAATTTCAAAATTCATGAAAAAAATATTCAATTTGCGGAGAAGGTGTAAATTGAGTTTTCTGATGATTAGGAGTTCTTTGAAAAATAGCAGAATAAGAGGTCAAGGTGGCAGGTTAAAGGGAATAACTATTCAAAAAATTCTGATGGTATGAAACATAAGTTTATAGATTGTGAAAATTGTGGTAAAACTCATATTGGGGAATGCCTTTTGAATTTGGGTAAGTGCTATAGATATTGTAAAATGGGATATAAGGCTCGTAATTTCATTGAAAACGATCAGGGTAATGGTAAGAAAAAAATCTGATTTACAATCTGTAATATGATTTAAGTCCAATGAAATGGTACATTATGAAAATGAGTGTCCAACAAAGAACTCAAGAGAGGGAAAGTATATAGACTCAGAAAGGGGTGGTGAAATCTTTTGCAACTACTTCAAAAGATATTGGGCCATCAAATGAAGTAGTAGCTGTTCCTGGGAGATCAGTACTTTTAGAAGATTGACATGAGGTCATGGGACCATCAATTGATAGTAAATGAAGAAAACATTCTGAAGACTATGTTTCTTACTAGATATGGCCTTAATTAATTTGTAGTTATTCTTTTTGATTTAACCAATGAACATGCTATATTCATGGATATTATGAATATAATTTTCCTAGAGTCCTTGGATAAGTTTTTGGTTGGATTCATTTATGATATTTAGGTTTTTTCTAAAATTAAATAGGACCATGAAAGTCATTTAAGGGTTATCCTTCAAACCTTACTGGAAAATAAACTAATTTGTAAATTTAGAAAGTGTGAGTTTTGGTTACAAGAAATTTCTTTCATTGGTCACATTGTTTAAAAAATGACATTATTGTTGATCCAGCTAAAATAAAAGTTATTGAAGAATGTCCAAGACCCACAAATATAACCAAGATTCATTGTTTTCTCAGTCTGGTGGATTTTTACTAGAGGTTTGTTGAGAATTTTGCATGGTTATCTAGTCCAATGACTAGGTTTACTCGAAGTGGTGTTAATTTCATTTGTAAAAGAGAATATAATGTATGTATTAATCAATTGAAAAGAAGATTGGTGAATGCTCCAGTTTTGGAACTGCCTTCCAAAAATGTTGAGTTTTTTATCTATTGTGATGATTTATTGGAAAGATTGGTTCTGTCCTTATGAAAAATTATCAGGTAGTTTTTTATTCTTCACTTCAGTTGAAAACTCATGAGTTAAATTACCCAACACATGATTTAGAATTAGGTACTATTGTTTTTTCTCTATTTATTTAGAGGCATATTTTGTATAAATTGTGAAATATATAATGACCACAAAAGATTGATGTATATATTCACACAAAAATAATTTAACATGAGACAGAGGAGAAAGATGGAATTAATCAAGGATTATGATTGCACGATTCATTATCACCCAGGAAATGAAAATAATGTGGCTGATGCTTGAGTCGAAAAATTAATGCTTCGTCAACCATGATAAATTTAGAAGGAGATCCTTTGGTTTTTTATTTGATAATCATTGACGTAGAAGTTTTTGGTACATGAAATTATGCTATTTTGTTTTAGGTGTTAGTGAAATCATCTCTATCAGACAGAATAAATCAAATGTAGAAAGAATACAATGAGTTACATAAAAAGGTAGAGTTGGTTCAGAAGGGTAATTTGCCTGATTTTAACATTAATAATGATTGTGTTTTGAGATTTGGGAAGAGATTATGTGTGCCTTGTGATTCACAGTTGAATAATGATTTGTTATGTGAAGCTCAGAGTTCTCCATTTTCAGTTCATCATGGAAGTATTGTGATGTACATAGATCTTTGAGATTATTACTGGTGGGATGGAATAAAAAGAGATATAATTTTACTATGATGTGTTTGACCTGTCAGCATGTTAAAGAAAGGAGGCAGTTACCTAAGTGGATGCTTTAGTCTTTTCCAGTACATGAGTGGAAATCGGAAAATATATCCATGGACTTCATTGTGGGATTACCGAAGACATCTCGAGGTAATAATGCAATCTGGGTTATTATTAATTGGTTGAATTAATCTACTCATTTCCTTCCTATTAGAGATACTTTGTCTCTAGATCACCTTTCTCGGTGGTATGTTATAGAGATAGTATGGTTTCATGGAGTTCCCATCTCCATTTTATCTGATCGTGATCTGAGGATTACTTATATCTTTTGGAAAGTCCTTCAGAAGTCTTTGGGTACTGAAATATATTTTTGTACAACATTTCATCCTCAATCATATGGGCAGTCGGAACAACCAATTCATACCATGGAGGATAATTTACATGCTTTCTCGATGGACAACCAGGGATGTTGGGACCAACATATTTCTTTGGTAGATTTTTTCTTATAATTACAGTTTTCATTCCAGTATAGAGATGGATTCGTTTGAAGAATTATATGGTAAGCGGTGTTAAACTCTAGATTTTTTGGATGAAGCAGGAGAAAGAAAACTGATGGGACCATAATTAGTAAAAGAGATGCCAGAAAAAGGTCAGTTGATTCATAAGAACATGAGAACAACTCAGAGAAAGAAGAAAATTTATACGGATAACCTGAGGATGGATCTCTCTTTTGAGGTAGGTGATCATGTCTTTCTCGATGTTTCTCCATGGAAAAGTGTGATGTGTTTTGTTAAGAAGGGAAATTTGAGTCCGAGGTTCATCGGAACCTATAAAATCTTGGAGAAAGTTGATCAGTTTCATACAGAGTGGATTTACCTCCATTTTTATCCCAAGTACACAATGTTTTTCATGTTACGATTTTGAGAAAGTATATGATAGATCCATCTCATGTTTTTAGTCCATCGGTAGTTTAGTTGGATGAGAATCTCTCCTATGAGGAACAAAAAGTCCAAATTACTGACTGAAGAGAGAATGAGTTGAGGAATAAGGTAATTCACTACGAAAAGGTTTTTTAGAATAATCATATAGTTGAGGAGGCAATGTTGGAATCTGAAAATGCTCTGAGGGATAAATACCCCCATTTATTTGATAAGGGAATAAAATTGCAAGGATGTAATTTACAAAAGGGGGAAGGATATAGCATCCGAGGTAAATAAAGAAATAATACATTTTCAAAATTATTCATATTTGTGAAATAAATATTCTTTTTAGTTTACAGGGGTCGATATGCTCGATGTCGTACCCAATACACAACAATGGGTTTTTTTGAAATCATACGTTGCACAATAATAATATAATATTATTATTTTAAATGGTAGTTAATGTCAAGCCATTATATTGGTGGGAATGAACTGGACTAATTACAATATGATTACACATGTTTGTTAAATGTTTTTACATTCATCCAAAAAAATTACAGGCTTAAAATATTAATGAATCTAATTTTAAGCATAATTTACATTAAAAGGATGATTTACGACCTTTTAATGGGGAACGCTATTTAAATATAGTTTTTCCACTTTTAAAAGATTTATTTTAAAAATTAAAATTCTTCTTTAGAATCAGGTCATTGAAATTTACTTTGGGTAAATAATTGGTATTTTTCTCATAAAATTCAATTTTTAATGAATAGTGAAAAATATTGTATTTTAATTCAAAACTAACTTTTAATATAATTTATTTATATGGTTAGATTATCTTTTTAATTGGATTCAAAGATTAATTATAATATATGTTTAACATTTAATCCAATTTTGGTCATTGGAATTAATTTTACATTGAAATTGGACATAAACAGGTGTCAATATTTTGATAATTAATATTTCCAAAAAACACGACTTTTGTTTTGACAACAGGAATTAATTTTAAATTAATTATTCAAAATAATATGTTTTCAATTTGGTAAAAGAGACATAATTTTTGAATTTGGAATATCATGTATATCCTAGGATGAATTTTTGCAATTTCTCTGAAAAACTTCAATTTTTGATGAATAGTAAAACCAGTTAGTTATAGTTAAAAACAAAATTTTTCATTTAAATGAAATTTTACCGCTTCAGTGAATTTAATTTTAAAAAACTCAACATACAAGGTTTCTATTAGTATGTAATATTTTGTTAAATAAGTTTATAACATTTTTTGGGTGAATAGTAACTTTCCACTTTTATTTACCGCAGTTATTGATAAATAGGGTAATTCAAGGTAAAAAGAATATAAAAATAATACAAAATTATCATAAAACTTGTCCTAACCTTATTGAAGGAGTCATGGCCGACCATGGGCATCGTTGAGTTGATTTTGGGACCCCATGGAACCACTTAAGAGTGATAATGGCACTTTAGATTAATTAATTTAAAGTAAACAAAAAATTGGCATAAACCAATATCTTTTAGTAAATTAATTTTTACATAGGATTATATAAGTTATCCTTTTGACTATAAATATTATTTGGAAATATAAAACAATTTTATACATTTTGGTAATTTTTTTAAATATTTAGAAGTCAAATAAATTAAATTATTTATGACCCAATAATGATGCAGTATTTACCTCATTAATAAATGATTTAAAAAAATAAGAATATTAATATTAAAAGAATATTCAAAACCTTGGCAATTATTTTTGGATGATTTTATTTCGACTGTGAGTCTTATTATATTCAGGTTTAATTATTTTTGGACCTTTATAAACATAATATCATTATATAATAAAATAATATTTTTACACTTTCTAAAGAGCCCCTCCTCTACCTTATATAAATCCCTCATTATAACTCATTACTTACACCTCTCAAGCCCTTTTTCCCATTCAAAAACCATCCAAATTATCTCTCAAGATCTCTCTCTTCTACTTAGAGGTCATAACTTAGGCAGAAGGAACTTCAAGAAGTCCTTTTGGTTCAAACCAAATGGAGTTACCCAAATTAAACGTAATGGTTTCTCTTAAATTATTTTCATATATTTTACTTATCCAACACCAAAAATATTTTTATTCCATTATTTTATGACAAAACCAGTATCCCAAATATACTTGGATGTTGTTTTGAGATGTTTTATAATTACACTTACACACACCTCCATCAAATGGGTGAAGAATATACTGTTTCTGTGGATGACAAACAAATGCCTCACAAAATGATGATTGTTCGATTATCTCATACCGCCTATCATAGTATCCATTAAGAATGAACTATATTTATATATGCTATATATTATTATTATGTTTTCATTGTACTTCTGTTTTATATATTTATATCACAACATTGTGGTTTCCATTATGATTAAACGTGATAATTTCATTTGAGGAAGTGCAGACTAGTGCCTCCTCAATGTGATATGACTCGTTAATGAAATATGTGGTACATATAATGGATGCATTTATGATATTATATATTATATTATACTGGAATTTTAATATAACTATGTATCATTATGTTTTAATTCCATTAAAATACAAAATAGAAATACAATTAGCATTCATGCGTACGTACGACTTACCATCTCCAGGAACTGTGCATTTCATTTCTTATCTCCAAATTTTATGTAATATTATAAATACATATTTATAGTGGATATATATGATATATGATATATCAATATAATTAATATCATTCTGGAGATAATGGACAATTGACTGCATGGACAACTTGTAAATATAAGGTGTTCATTTTTGACTCAAGTACAAAATATCGACAAAACGACCATTATTAACATAAATGGTTATATAATATTTATAACATGGTAATACGTGATATAATTGTAATAATAAACTTTAAAAAGGATATTATGAAAGTAGAAATTAACATTATTTAATTATTCAGAAGATTAACGGACAAACGGGTCAAGTCGGACACGAGGTAAGGGACTTCGTCTCAATCTACTTTCATTGATGAATATTTTGTTTTAATACATGATTTTCTTTTATAAGATGTATGAAAAACTTTTAATTTTCATTTAATTCAAAGGGAATCGTTTTCGAAATATCATTTTACTAAATGAAAATTGACTCTTTATTTTTAACGTACGCGGTGAAAACAAAGTTTCTACCACCGCGAGTATTATATGATCCTTGGATTCCTTAACAAGCCATAATGTTTTTAAAAGGAAAATAAATACCATATAATCTTTTATGTATTTTTTTAAAATGGTTTTGATAATGGATTTTTATGTCAATATATTAAAATGATATATTGTGATTGAAATGTGGAAATGTTATCTTTCCATTATGATTGTTCTATATTTTATGATTATGTTAGGGTTATTGCACATTGTTTTCATATATGGGTGGTTCCATGATAAACCTAGGGCGGGTGAGATCGACATATCTCTCCAATGCATTGAGTAACGTGATGAAGGTAAATTTGAATGTTTCTCCTAAGAGATTTAAGGAATATATTGTGATGGGTATTCCAAATGTAACTCCCCACGTAGCTATGATAGCTAAAATGTAAGTATGATATTTATGACATAAGATACATTTATGATTTATTATTTCAATGTTTTATTAATATGTCTTATGATTTTATGAGGTGTGTTAAAGAGCTTATGTTATGTATGTAATGATGAACTAATGTTTTCTTTCTTTGTTTTATAACCCTTACTGTGATTTTTATGCTCATCCTAAGTTTTGAAGTGTTTTTCATAGGACAAAAAGATGAATAGGGGCGAGGATGAGATCAAGGAAAAGTCATGCTGTGTAAAATATGGGACTAGGCATGACTCTTTTTTTCAAGAGATTTTATTTTGTGAAAAAATAGAATCTGAGTAGAAGCATCTACCTTCTATTTTTTGAGATGTAATGTAATATTTATGGCCTAATTCTCTAAAACACTAAACCTAAAAAGTTCCTCATTGTGAATTATTCACTTAATTCATGATTATGTAAAGTTTAAGGCCTGGTCCTTATATTAATATTGAATTATTTCCTTATCCTAATAGAATTTTAAAACCAATTTATTGAATGGATTCATCTTAGTTAATAAAATTTAAAAAGATATTACATGAGCTTCATAATAAGAGTTTTATCATCCCTAGAACATCTCCTTGGTGTGATCATATTTATTTTTTAAAAATAAGGATAGTTTCATGAGGCTTTTCATTTATTATGGATCACTCAATAACATCATTATTAAGAAAATGTTTCAATTACCTCATATCGATGCCTTGTTTCATCAGCTCAAGGGGGGGAAATATTTTTCAAAGGACGATCTCAGGTTCGAGCATCACAAGATAAACGAGATCGTGGATGTAATTCTGAGGATGAAGTTACACACTAGGTATGGTCGTTATTATTTTTTTATGTAACATTCAGATTAAAAAACCAACTTATTATATTCAATTATATAATAAATAAAGTGTTTAATGGGTATTTGGATAAATATATTGTTCCATTATCGATGATATTTTAGTATACTCTGAATGTAATTAAAATTTTGAGAAATACTAGAAGATTATTATTTAGACTTTTAGATAAAAGAAGTTATATGAAAAATTTAGTAAATGTGAATTTTTTCTATAATAAAATTCTTTTCTTGGGGATATTGTTTCAATATATTTCAATACTATTGATCCTGCTAAAACCAAAGTGGTGTAATAATGTTCAAGTCCCAAAAATTTCACTATTATTTGAATCTTTCATGGACTAGCATGTTACTATCGACTCTTTTTTAAAAACATTACTTTGTTAACTAAACCACTTACTATGATAACTCAAAAAATAGTTAAATTCATATAGACAATGGAATGTGATTAATGTTTTTTATAATTGAAAATAAAATTTGTTAATTATATGGTTTTATAATTTCTAATAAGAAATGGGGAATTTTTTATTTAAATTTATACTTCGTTGAATGGACTTGGTTTTGTCTTGATATAGAATGATCAGATCTTCTAATATGCATATCATCAATTGAAACCACATGAGCAGAATTATCCTGCACATGAACTTGAGATGGATGTAATATTTTTTATTTTATAATTCAATAAGAATCATTTTTATAGGGTTAAATTTGAAATTTATACGGATTATAAAAGTGAAAAGTATATATTAATCCAAAATAGAGGTTGAACATGAGGTAGACAGCATGGATAGAACATAATAAGGATAATTATCAAAAAAATAACCATTATCCATTTAAAGAAATCACAGTAGTTGATTCCATGTGTAATAAATATAATTCATCATTTCCTATGTTATGATTAGAACATGATATTTTATAAAATCATTTAATGAAAATTGGCCTAGAAATTGTGTATGTCGAAGATTCTTCAATTTTGGATCATGTATCAGCTCAATCATCTGGGTCATATAGAATTATGGGGGATAATAATAATGATATTAGTTTTGAATTAAGAGTATAATCAGTCAATAAGGGGTTTTTTACTAAGTTTAATATTGGTGAATGAACACTTATCATATTTAAAAAATGATTTGTGGGACATGTGATTCAATGATGAAGTAGGAATTGATAATTGAATCTCACAAATCATTATTTTTAATTCATCATATAATCAATAATATGTGAAAGAACTAAAAGAATATTTTTTGAGGGATGGTATGAATAAATATATAGATAATTTTACCAAGAAATGTTTGAACTGTCAATAAGTAAAAACTAAATTAAAACTATAAAAGAGGATGCTTTATCCCTTTTTTTTATAGAGTGGAAATTATAGAACATATTCATGGAATTATTTGTGGGATTACCAAATATATATCAAGGTGATAATGTTATTTGAGTTATTATTCATAATTTGACTAAATCTATGCATTTTTTCAATTCATGTTATAATATATTTGAATTAACATAAAATACTTAATCATAAAGAGATAGTCTTGTTACATGGATCCCCTTTCTCTAACATATATTATCATTATCATAGTTTTAATTAAAAAAATTATAATGGACATAGAAATTTTATAGGTACTCAGTTAGATTTTTTAAGGATTTTCTTCCCCAATCTGTTGCACATTCATAGAATAAAATTTGGAAATTAGTGGATAAGCATTGATCATTCTCATTATATTATAAAAGTGTATGGGATTAGAATGTATTTTTATTTTAATTCAATTATAATAAAAAAATTTATTCAATTATATATAAAAATATTTTTATGAGTTATATAGAAAGTGTTGTCGAACACAGTCATGTTGGGCCGAAGTTAGTGAATAAAGTTGTTGGAACCATAATTGGTAAAATAAATAATAGAGAAATTAATGTTGATTCAGTATCAAATGTGGAAAAATCAGATCAAGTAGAAGAGTTAGGCATATCATATGAGGAGAAATCTATCAATTGAGGTAGTTGATCATGTTATTCTTAAAGTACCTCCATGGAAAAAATTTATGTGTTTTGGAAAAAGGGAACATGTTAAATAGAACATGAGAGTCTATATGAAATTATGGATCTTTTTAGATCACAACCTATTAGTTATCCTAACCTATGAGTTTATCTCATGTATATGATGTGTTTTATGTTTCTTTGTTGGGGAATTATTTACATGTCTCATCACTTGTTTTGATCCCTAATGTGGTACAGTTTGAGGAGACTAAAATTTATAAATATAATCTAGTTTATATTATTTTATCATTGAGAGTAGGTACTATTAAATAAATTTTATTGTAAGAATCATCTAAAACCCCATGATTTTATTTATATTTCTATTCAAATAAACTTGATGTATTTGATAGCTTCCCTTACATGTGTATGATCTTATATCCATATGTGATGAAATTTTTTGACGGATTTTGAATTTTCAATAACAGGATAGGATTAATCATAATCAGACATTTTAAAGGATTTTTAAAGTTATAATTCCCCAAATTGGGTTTTTTATATGAGGAATCTGGCTTATAATTTTTTATAGATTTTTTGAGAGCATTCCTAAGGTTCATTACATAGATTTGAAGTTTTGGACAATTGTATCCTAGGGAATAAGGTTCGGGAATTGTTAGTGAAATAAATGCAGCCCAAATATGAGTATAATATTACATATGTTCATGGATTGAAAAACTATTTGATAGTCCATAGGAAAATATGTGGGTGTCAGAAATTAATTGCAGACATGTTTCATGGTTAGTGCTTGGTCTTTTAAATCGGGTGCTAAAATCATATAAGGTTAGTGTTCCTAGAATTGTAGAGGCACATGGTTATCTCATGATTTGGCCAACTATGTAGAAAATATATGAGTCACATTAAAAATTTATAATTTACCATTTTACATAGTTAGATTTAGGAGAAGATCCACCCCTTTTATTCCACCCTCTCTCGTGCATGACCCATGCATCCCATACTCACCTTCTATTGTTCCATCAACACTAATGAGGTGTCTTGTGTTGATTCTGAAGTATTTTTCATGTATATGGTTGTAAGACATTTCTCTATTCACATATAGTGTTCTCATACTTCCCTTATTTTAAATTCTACTTTTCATTATTAGGGATTTTAATTTTTTTGACACTTGAGCATGGTGGAATCTGATATCGATGATATGTCTATTTCTCAACGTAAGAAGAGGGTGACCTAATAGGCCATCTTCACATCACCGCATGTCATTTCATTAAGGTATGTCATAGATGTGATATTACATATATTAAAATATTAAACTAAATATCATGGATTATTGTTTCAATGTCATTAATTACAGATTATGCTCAGTTTAAGGTTGAGTATTTGTCATTATTTGTTGGAAAGCATTATATTGTTGTTCAGAAACGATGTGATTGCATGATGAGATTTTGGTCATTATTCCTTATATTTAATTTTATTTGTTTTTATCTTTTTAAGTTTTAATTATTTTCTTATAATTTAATTATATTTAATTAAATTATTTTGGCTGGGTTGTGAGAAAAGTCCTCATAAGTATTGTATGAGATTTTATGGGCCTTGGAAGCTACTTCTCAAATTAAATGGAAATATTCATACAAGGTCAGTGATCTCTCATATATAACCTATAGAATTGTTTTATATGAGTAGTAGCATTTAAATTCGTGGTATCATCCATTAGAGTGATTCCCCCAATTTAAATTTATTTTAATTATTTATTTATTCAAATTTAAGTGGTTAAATAAAATAGATTGATGTCTTGGGTCACTATGAATACTTATGTTATGGTTTCATGTCTTAGCCATGATGATAAATAATTAGACCCTTAAGAAACTAGGTGGGATCCAAAACTCATTAGAGGAGATACCGGACCTAGTAAGGAAGTTCCACCCTTGTACAAGCCTAGGTGGAATGAACATAGGTAGAACAAGTCCGAGTTGGGAGAGTAGACTGTCCTCAAGAAACCATGGCACTGAGATGGTCCATAGAGCAACTATTATCTATTTATATTGTATAAATACCATTTATATCCATAAATTCCACACTAAATTATTCATGATGTGGTAGTATGTGGCAACTAGGTGTGTTGGGTGTCGACCCATGTTTATAACTCCAACATAACTTACCCCCTATGGTATTCCTCTTATTCCCTTATGAACATGGGGATCCTATAAGGGATACATATCAAATGTATTTACCTTGGGGGCCCAGTGGGATCATTAGTGTTAGATATCCACCGAGTGAGTGTGTAATGGATTTTGGTATTGACAATATCAAATGTCACCTTGGAACCCATTCCAAACATGTGATCTTGAGAAAATTTGATAGTAGTGATGCATTTAGCTAATCAGCCAACCCTACACATTTACTTATCATTTCATATTATTATTATTGATGAAGTTCTTCATAAATAATCATTCTATCGGTTGGATGTGATGCGATATTATGGTAGGGATGCCTAGATGTACATACAATGATCCAACTTATGAGCCTTATTTGATTGAACGTTACCTCCACCGAAATTCTTCGTGAATCTAAATGTCTTCCCTACCTATAGATTACATTTGTTTTTGTGTGTCTATATTTCCCCTGAGAACTAGATGATTGTGAAATCCAAGATTATTGATGGTGATATATATGATTAGTACCTAGGATACTCCTTGGGATTAATTTAACACATTTTATCAAATCACCTAGATCAATTAGATAATGATTTTTCTGATAGTGATTAAAAGATGATGTGTTATTATCTCCGATCCAGGAGAGTGTTCCTTTCATATTTCCAAAGGGTATCCCCCATAAGAAATTATTATTGGTTAAAATGTATTAGTTTCCTATAGACCGAGAATTGGGAACCCAAAATCAAAGGCGGTTAGGAAATTTTTGAAATGTCATCATTCATCCAGTATTTAAACATGGTTTTAGTGGTATAACATCTATTATGATTCGTATTATTGGTGTATATTTGAGAACTATAATCCTATATTGCATTTATTGGAGGCATGGATGAGTAATCCAAGGTCTAGGAATTGTATCCCCCTAAGGATAAAATACGGCTCAGAGAAATTATGAAATCATCCAATGTAGGTATGGTTAGACTAGGGTATCCATCAGGCCCTAGGTTTGACAACGGTTAATTATTTAATTTCAAAGTTTATTTTTTATCTTATTATCTAGGTGATTATATCACATACAAATACCCTATATGTAATTTCTATGTATTGGACCCCATTTATGGTGACCTGCTATGTTTTTTACTCACATCATGCATCGGCCACCATTGTACCGAGGCACCTGAGTAGAAATTGGAATGGATTTAGATAGATGTTTGAATGATTATTTTGGCATATTGAACAAACACAAGTAGAAAAATGTTTTCTAACATCAGTTTTTAAAAAATATATCATCGGGTTTTAAAAATTGTCTCATTTGCCGATGTTAAAAATGGAAAATTTGAGGATAGTTTTTACAAAATGATGTCAAAAACTAAAATTTTTACCTTTCGTCAATGGTTTTCAAGGAAAACCAACGATGAATGTCTGATTACATTTTGCTGTTAACGTCGATTTTTTGATATGAAATGATCTTTAACGTCATTTTTGGAATCAATTTTCCAAATGACTAACATAAAAAATGTATAAGATGTTTTGATCATTTCAAAATCATTTATTTGACTTTTTGTAGTGCTAAACGAGAGTTACGAATTAATAGTCAGGGCCATCTTGATTTGGACTTCCATTAGTTGTGATTGATACAACTCATTTCAATGAAAACACGAGAAACATTAATGAAAATTACAAACATCAATGGAAAAAATTAAACACAAGGAGTAATAAATATTTCAATTATATTATTATTTTTCATCAAATTAATATGTTTTTATCACCACATTTCCACTTAGTATTGCATAACTCATGTGACAATGAAATCGATGATCAATAATGAATTTTCCACCCCAATTGGTAAATCTCACGCATATGTTTTATATTTTTAACTAGATCGTTATAATAATTCATCATTATAAGGAAAATTATTGATAATTTTATCAATAAATGAAAATAATAATAATGAAATTAAATGAATAAAATAGATACAATGTTAAATAATCATTTGAAGATGTGCTATAAATTGATTGAATTGAATGGTTAAAAAATGATAAGTAAAAGGGGATGAATATTTATATATATTAAATGAAAATATTTTCAATGTAATTGTTTAAAATTTTAGGGTGGATTGTAATAAATGAAAGACACATTGTAAAAAAAATAAAAACATGATCCCACATATTTGAAATTTTACATTAATCATTAGTTAAATATATAACTAAAGTTAAAAAGTATTCTAAAAGGACTTTCAATGTCATTTCATAGAGACTGATGCTCAATGAATTCTAGGAGAACATTTAACTTTTATTATTCCGTGTCTCACATTTAATGGTAACATTTAAAGTTAGTTTTTGTCAAAACAAACATTAAATGTCCTAATGGAAGTATTTTGACATTGGTTTTCATTAGAAACTTATATTAAAATCAACTTTTGGAATTAGTTTTTTAAATAATCAATGGAGAAAATTTTAATAATTTTATATTCCATTTTACAAGATTTTATTTTACTAGTATTAGAGATAAAATAGAGTTATCGGTCAATAGTTATCAATGTTAGAATTTGAAAATTAGAATACTTTTAATGTCGGATTTTTTCCAGTGTATTTCCATAGATGATCCTAGTATAGGATTTAGTAGTTCAACAATCATGAGTGACTTTGTTATGTCATTGAGTATTTATGGTTTGAAATGTATCCTTCAAACCCTTTCCAAACATATGAGCTTTAGGGGATTCGATAGTAGTGAGGGGTTTACCCAATTGGCCAAACCCACTACTTTACTTATCATATCATTTTATTATTATTGATAAAGTGCATCCAAGAATCATCCAATGTGTTGGATATGTTGTGATGTTGTATTTTGGATTCATAGAGGAACATACTGGGATCCAACTTAGGAGCCTTATTTGATTGAATGATACCTATACTAGAATTCCATGTGTAACTAAATGTCATCCCTACTTAAGGATTACATAGGTTTTTGGGTGGAAACATTTCCCTCAAGAACTAGTTTCTTGTGACATCCTTAATTATTGATGATGATGTCCTCGATCGATACCTTGGATAATCATCAGGATTGGGTGGACACACATTATTAAATAACCTAGATCTATTTGGGAGAGGATTTTTTTGAGAGTGATTGTAGGTTATTATGTTATTATCTTTGGTCCAAGATATTGTTCCTTAAATCATTACAAAGGGTTTCCAATTAAGAAATTATCATTATTTATAATGTATTAGTTTCCTATAGACCAGGAACTAGGAACCCAAAATCTTGCGACATTAGTAAATGTGGAGAATTCATCTGGGTTCTACTTGTTAAACATGGATTGAGTGGTCTGAAAACCACCATGATGCCTTTTATTGGTTGTCTATTTGGTGCCTATAATCCTATATTATATTTATTGGAGGAAATGATCTGTGATCCCAGTGTTTGGGATTGTATCACACTATAATGACATATCTTTCTAAGAGACATTCTGGCATTGTCCTATGTAGGTATAGTCAGAACAAGGTATTTATTAGGTCCAAGGTACGAAAATGTTTAATTATTTATTTTGAATGGTTATTATTTATCTTAGTATCTATATTAGTGTATCAAAACAAATTTCCTACATTTAATGGCTATGTACACAACCACATTTTTTGAGACCTACAATGTTTTTTACTCACATCCTGCTCAGGACATCATTGAACTAGGGCACCTGGGTAAACATTGGCATGGTTTTAGGTAGGGGTTTGATTGAGGCATTGGGATGATTAAGAATTACCTAATATAAAAATATTTTTTAACATTGTTTTTTTATTTTATTATTGGGTTTTCATTGATATCTAATCTAATGACATAAAAATGGGACTCCTAACATTAGTTTTATAAAATGACCTCAAAAATTAATATTTTTACCTATTGACACCAATTTTTTGGATAACCTGACCTCAAATGTGTGATTACATAATGTTTTTAAAGACATATTTTATAGAAACTAGAGTAAAAAGTAATTTTTTGCATAGTTTTTTCAAATAAATGATATCAAAACTATTTATCATGTTTTATATAATTTCATCATCTTTGATCTGATTAGTCATGGAGATAAAAATGAGTTGTGGGTTTAAATTTATGTTCTTCAGACATTGGAATTCTCTATGTTTCAATAGATACAAATCCTTTCAAAAAAACATGTGAAACATGAATGAAAATTATAAACACGAAATGAAAAAAACTAAACATAATTATTCAAACATATTTCAATGATTTTAGGAGTTTTCATCAAATCATTATGTTTTTATCATCATTTTTATTATTTTTAGGGTATAATTCATGTGACAATGAATCCGATGATCAACAATAAATTTTCCACCTTGGTTGGAAAATCCCATTAAGATGTTTTATATTAATTACTATATAGTAAGAAAAATTCTGCATTATATGTAAAATTATAAACAATTTTATCAATGAACCAATATAATAATTAACGAATTAAATGATTAGAATATATAACATTTTCAAATCGTCGATTGAAGACACGTTTAAAATTTGATAGAATTGAAGAGGTGAACAATGATGAAAGAAAGTGGATAGAGATTTATATATAGTAAATAAATATATTTTCATTGGAATTATATTAAAATTAAAATAGGATTGTTAAAAATTAAATTTTTGTTGTGGAAAAAATGAAAAAAATATCCATATATTGTAAATTTTACTTTTAAACCATATAAAATATATAACTGATGTTAAAACGTATTCCCTGAGGACATTTAGTGTTTGATCTTGGATACTGACATTCAATGTCCTCCAATAGAACTATGAATATCGTTCATTTAGAAACTGATGTTTTCAGTCCACTTTTAACATCTCTTTTTTAATGGATGTGAAAAGGCCTAATGGAAGACTTTCAACATTGGTTTTTTTAGGAATCAATGTTAAAAGTAACTTGTGGCGTCATGTTTTCAAATAACCAATATAAAATTTTATACCAATTTGTATCTAATTTCCCAAGATTCTATTTTACTAGTCTTGGATCCAAAACTGACTTATAGATCCAAAGATATGGATGTAATAATTTGAATATTATAATAATATTAACATCGTATTTTTTTATAAATCAACATTATAAGTAACATTAAATGTCAATTTTTAAAATAACTAACATCAACAACGTTAACCAAGTTTTTACACATTTATCAATCATCTATTTGACTATTCATGTAGATAAAACGCACTTATATATCAAAATTTATGACTTTAAAAAGTTGAAATTCTCTAATAACTCTCGTAGAGAAGTTGAACTTCTAGCATCCATAAATTTTAAATCGTATATCCATCTTAGCTCAAACAGATGTCAAATCGAATCTTGAGAGGTGACATAAAAATTGGTTATCATTTTTGGCATCACAATTTTTAAAAACTGAGGAAAAATTTTACTTTTAACATTGTTTTCTAAAGAAAAAACTAATGTTAAAAGTCTTCAATTAGGACTTTTAACATTTATTTCTAGAAATAGAGGATTAAATACCAACTTTAAAGACCATTTTTCATCTAGTGATGATAGATTAGATGTATACATAAATTTTTTTACATTACACATCACGGTGATGGAATTAAATCCTTATAATTTTGTTTCTATATATTTTAATTATTCATGTATATATGTTCGGTTCAGTGGGTGATTAGTGTTTTATATATCACATGGCTATTCGGTCCATTGCGGATTTTCATTTTTTCCAGTCTTTTTTATTTAATTTCTTCTACATTACAATTATTTAACTAATTTGGATGATGTTCGGTTATTTACACTATTTTCATACTCTCATAAGAGGTAATAATCTTCTTAATGACACACACTGGGCCATCACTACAAGTAGGAAGCATATGGTGTATAGGTTGGCATGATTGATTCCTTATCTCTAATTGATTTTGATACTATTCATAGAGTGACCTGGATTAGGATGTCAAAAAGTGGAATCATAGGTGTTCTATTCTTGTTGTATTACTATTTAGACCATGGTATATAGATGTATTAAGATTGATTCGGAGCCTATAACGGATATCGAACTAGTGTATTGAAAACACATTTGAAGGTAATAATTACAGTTTTCTAGGAATATGGCATTGAAATTATTGATATGAGATGTTACAGTTTTATATTACTTTCTATTTCAGTGATGTAGATGTGTTAGGGATTTTATTATTTATTATGGATTTTTGGCTCTCATTCAATTGGTGGGAGGTTGTTGATTGATTTTCACTCTTCTATGGTAGAGGCAAGATAAATTTTTTCGTGAATCATATTTGGCACATAAGTTATATATGTTATAGGTATTATACAATGTGTATTATATTTCACATAATTATGGTTTAATGTTTACAGAGTCAATAACAACCTAAATGGTCTTTTCTTTTATAGGTTATTATTGGGGTTCTACTCAGGTGGATTTCTGTGCTTTAATTATTTTTGGTAGGCAGTGTTGACTACGTTGTGATGCGATTTAGAGAACATGGATTCTATATAATACCTTTTATATAGGTGGTTTTGTGATCCTTAGTAGGTCATAATGGGTAATTAATATCTTATTTGTAAATATGATATGTCACTAGGGGCATGTGATTCTTTAGAGATGGATTGTAAGGATAACCATGTTGATCTTTTCAGTTAATTACCTTAGAGTATACCCTTTGTGGGTATATAATTTTCATATGTATTCAATTAAATATTCATAACAACCTACGTTGAGATTTCCCATCAATATTGCTATAATATTTTACTTAACTTCCCATTTCTTATGGTTTTCTAGATAGATCGTCTTGATGTTACATCAATAGGAACCTGAGTGCTTCTTATTGAACTAGAACATGTTGGGCGTATTATCATATATAGATACCTAGTGAGGATTAGTTTATATACTTTTACCAAACATCATGAAACTGTAGGGATAAGTACCTTATAAAGATGGTCAGAGAGGATCAGGGTTGGTGAAGCTAATTCTTGGCTGATGATTCCATTAAAATCCTCCCTCAAGTTAATATTTACTAATGAGTTATACATAAATGGGTTTCAAATTACAACTTAATGGGTATTTTACTATATTACAACATATATAATTGAACCTATGTGAACAAATTTTGACCCTCATAGGTCGATGATATTTTCATCTACCTTCAGTTTTACCTATTTTAGAGAGTTTTAGAGCATGTTATATATCATGTAATGGTACATGTAAAAATAAGGACGTCTTCTATGTGTTATGAGTAAAATATGTCGTTGCCTATGTATGAAACACCTGTGGGATAGGCGGTCAGACATAATGACTCAGATATGAGACATGACTTGTTGGAATATGTGGGAGACTTGGAGGCCCATAGTTTTAACTCAAACCATTGTGATTCGGTAGTTAATTGGTCGATGGAAACATACATGAGGGGTTATTATTGGTTATAGAATTCTTTTAGAATTAGTGGACTTGGTTGTATAATATTGTTGAGATTGACTCATGGTAGGGGCATAGGTTTTTCAATATAGGCAGGAAGATACCTCTTGTTTTTGATAATGTACCTAATGTTCTTGGGTATCATGACTGATTATGATGGGAAAAGTTTTTTGTGTTCTTGTCCTTTTTTAGTAGAAGATCTATGGTTAGAAAAATAGTTAGATCTTATGTATATACCCATGAATAGTATGGCACCCGGTGGTAGCTATTCTTGTGGATTTGGTTGTGATGATTTATACCAAGGATGTGTAATTTCAGTGATAAAATGGCATCATGATTTGAGTAGTCATTAATGAATCATGGAATAAGCATGGTTTACTTTTTTCAACAAGAGTTCCTAGGATGTTCATGGATTGGTAGTACTGAAATTATATGAAGGACAGTCAGCTTAGCTGTTGTGTCATTCCACTCGAGGGATAATGATTCAGCTTGTATATGTTTGGACACCCACTGTATAAGGAGTGATTTGTTAATCCTAGTTATGAATGGTAATTAATTATGATGGAACAATTGTGATAAACTGAATATGATATGAAGATAAATGGTTTTTAACCTAATTACATTGAGCATGGGGACCCATATATTTAGTAAATTAAGTGAAGTTACCTATGTGGGTAGTTATATTGGAAATAAATCTGCTCCTATGAAATGGTTTACCCAAGGGTGGACATTGACACACACTCTCTGGAGACAATGTTTCAGGGTTTTGAAAAAGGAATGTATTCCTTAGATTTATGGGAGCATTGATTATCAAGATTGAAACATGTTTAATTGTATATTATTCTAGGTAATGACTCAAAAATTGCAACTTGTGTTGAGATTAAACATGGTGAATTTTATGTATGTTGTTCCCAGGATTCAAAAATGGATATTTCTTGACATTTACATTGGCACTCATGAAGGAGCTGTTTTTAACCATCCTAGTTGTTATGTTTGATTTTTTAAATAGAATGGGTTGTAGGAGTCTATAAATTCTTATGGTGATGTGATGAAAAAAGACGACCCTAAAATGCGGAGATGGATTTCAACCACATGAGTAGAAGCCTCATATAAAAATTTATTGTGTGAGGGTGAGATTGAATGTTGGGATTTCAGATGTTGATGGATAAATATACCTGATTATTATAAAATAAATAGTGAATAATAGCTAAAGGATTGAATATAGACATGAGTGGAGTTTGAGCATGGGTTTTAGGCCTAGAAGAGCTTCTTATATTCTATGTTTATTATATCAAGAATGCACCAGTGTTCATGATTTAGCATTAAAACATAAATGTAATGGTAATGGTTTAGCTATTAAATTTCCTCAAAATTTAACTACAGTCTTTGGTAGAAATTATTAGAATTATCATGATGTTACATAGGATAAGGGCATCAGGATCAGGTTTTGGTTATGTGTCATTAGTAGAAGCTACTCATTTTCAAGAATAGTCAGTCAGAGGTGGATTTACTAGTGTTTTCCAGAATATTTGAATTCATTTAGTGAGGAACCACATTCATCAAATTTTTGGGATGAGAGTGGAAATTTCTAAAGTTCATAAAGTGATTTTAAAAGAAAAGTTAGTGAGACTAGGTTACCATGGTCAATTGGAATATGATTATTTAGGGCCAATCAGGGATGTAGAGTTGTTTCCTCATGTGTGATCAGGTGTATCAAGATTAGAAATGTGTTTGGGGTCTCATTAGGACTCTAGAGGTGTGTTTTTTAATGTAATTCTTTTGTTGTACGTACCATGGATTGGAATTAGATATTGAAATTAAGAACCTATGATTGAGAGAAAAAGATTCCTTTTAAAAAAATAGATGATAACTTGATCATAGTTTGGATAGATTAGAATGGGTAAGTTCAATATTTATTTTTTAGATATGGTTATGAGAATTTTTTTACTTTTTAAATTTTTAAGTTCTATTTTTTTAATGTGGATCTTTAGGACTGTGTTGGAATCCATAAATTCAAGGAAACCTTTTTTTGTGGGAGTTCACAAATAAACAAGGCTGGGTTATTAAGTAGTATTATAACCATGTATTCCCTACTATTAGAAGTATTATTTCGGGATTGTTGTATGACATTGTGTTCATATTAGATTATAATTTTAGAAGGAATTTAAATTTTCGATAATTGGACTGGACGAATCATGATCGTATATTATGGAAAATTTTCTGAATTTCACAATTCCTCAAAGTGGTGTTTTTTGACATGGAACGAGACATGGAAGGTGTTTTAAACATTTTAAGATAATTATCAATCTTTGGGACTTTTATTTGATGTTTTTTAGAAGATATAGCCTTGGGAGTATAGTTGTAACATAGTTAATGAAAACCTTGTGGCCCAACCATATAGCCTGAATTATATAGGTGCATGGCTTGAAAATCATGTGTTAGACCAGTTGAAACCATTTGGGTGTTTGAAATTAATTGTACACATGTTCCTCAATTGACACATGGTCTATGAAACTGTTCTCCATAACTATGTATGGTGGGTGTGCCTCATATACTGGAGGTCAATAGTTTGTGCATGGTTTATCCAATAATGTGGATAAACCAAGATATCCTTTAAAAAGGTATAATTTAACCTTTTACCAAATGATAATTAAGATTGAATCCCCCTATTAGTTTCCTCTACATCATGTGACCCAGGAAAGAACTCATCTCCTTCTATTATTTAATCCCTTTCAAGGGGGTGTCCTTGCTGGATTGAAAATCCATTTTCTGGTGTATTGATTAAATTATTTAACTATATTGACCTCTATTGGTCTCATATTTTCCCTCATATAAATTTTAGCTTCATCATTTAGATATTTTAATTTGTATTGAATCTCTGTATGGGGTACTCAGATACTGTTGATGGGGCCTTTGATCTTCCTATAAATTGGGTGACCTAGGAGGGCCTCTTCAGTTCATTGCGTGTTATTTTTTTATGGTTTGTCATCATGGTTATTTTAGAAATATTAAAATATTTAATTAAATTTCTTGGATTTTGTTTTATTAAAAATAATTTGTCATTTATATTTGGGGATATACAATGGGTTATTAGTGAACATTAGGTCACAGTTAGGATTTGATGTGATCCGCTAATGAGATTTTGGGAATTATTCAACGTAGTCAATTATATATTTTAAAATTGATAAATTTTAATTTATTAATTACATTGTAGTAATAATTATTTAAAATCATGTGGTTTGGTTTTGAGATACGACCTCGTATGTCTTAGATGATCTTAGGCAGTACATGATAGCTACTTTTGACCATTGGAAATTGGATAAAATTATTCTTATGAGGGTGGTCTCTCATGCCTTCCCTATGTTATTTTTGCATGTTAATTTTTGTATGTAAATTCTTTGTCTTGAACCTAAGGGTGATTTACTTGTTTAAATTTATTTAAATTAATTTTTTAATTAAATTAAAATGGATTATAAAATGGATAGACACCAAGGGTCACTAACAACCCTAAAGCACTAGATTCGTGTATTCATACTTCTGATACTGCGACCCTTGAGACACAGATTGGCCTATAGACATCTTTGGATGTGATTTTACTACTGATGAAGAATGTTGGACCTTGTATAGACCTATGTGGATAGACCATAGGAAAAACAACCATAAATGCCATGATACATTATTCCTAATGTTATAGGATGACACATCCAGGTGCATCAAGTGTTGACATGAGGCTCTAACTCCAGCATAAAGGACCCAATGAAGTATTCCACTTCGTATATTTTTAACTTGAGGATCCCAAAAAGGAATCTACTCTAGTGTATTAACCTAAGGGACCCCAGTGGGTTCCATGGTGGTTAACCGACCCTAAGTGAGTGAAGTATGGGTTTAAGAAGAGATGGTGGAATCTTTCATCTTAGAAAACATACAAAAAAATTATCCTTAGTGGTTTTGATAGTAATAATTCTTTTAAGAATTCATCTAAACACACTCTAATATTTTTCCGTTCACTTAGTTATTGGTGATGTAGTTCTTTTGAGTAATTGACCTAGGGGTCTGATCTGATATGATGTTGTGGTGGATATTCCTAGAAGTAATTCCTAGAATCCAAATTATGAGATTTATTTGATTTAATGTTTCCTAAACGATATTTTCTATTTTTACTTGGATTACTCCCTTCTATGGGATTACCAAGATTTTTGAGTGTCCGCATTTCTGCCGAGTTCTATATTCTTGTGACGTCCCTAGGAATGTATGAGGTTCCCCTCAGTGGATGGCATGAATACTCCTCATGATATATTGGATGCAACATATTTCATTTCCAAAATATTCTTGTAATGGGATATTAAAATAGTAATTGAATGATTCCAATTTGTTATCCTGGATCCTTGAGATTATTTAATACATGTTACCCCAGGGTCATCCCCCTTATGAACTTATCTCCATTTCCAACATATTGGTTGGATATAGTTTAATAACTACGAACTAATTATTATAACATATGAGGGAACTAGAAGACATCATATGGGTTTCAATGGATATATATGGCTTGAGTGGTATGAAATCTAGATCGATGCATTTTTATAGGATGTCTAGTTGATTCCTTAGAAACTAATTTATATTTATGGGAGCTGATTATGATTGATCCCATGTATGGGACTTTTATCCCCCTATGGTGATGTAGTTTTCTTAGAGATATTATGGTGTTAGATGAAGGAGGTATGATCAATTCAGTTTATCCATTAATACCTAGGAATGAAAATGTTTATTTATTTATTTTTAGAACTTATAATTTACCTTATTATCCAAATTAGTGACACACATACACTTGATATGTGTTTATTGGTTATGTATGTGAACACATTGGTGGTGACCTAATAAATTTTATACTCACACCATAATCGAGACACCATTGCACTAGGGTAACCATGTAGACATTCAATTGGTTTTAGGCATGGGTATATATGTCGAATGGGGCTAATCTAGTAGGATAATTTGAATTTTTATAAGGATTTGGGCATGTGGTATGGCTCTGTGTAAGAAATATATCCTTAAACATGTATTTTAGTTTATTTTACTTATTTATGTATTATTGGCCATCCTAATGGGAGATAATAGTTTTATGTATAGCCTATATGTTTGGTCATTTACTAATTTTAATTTCATTTTATCAATGTTTAAATTTATTTCCTTTATACCATGATTATTTTACATATTTGGATAATGGTTGGTTATTTCCACATTTTTCATATTCTAATATAAGGGAATAGTCGCCACATGGATTCACCCTAGGCCCTTAGTACTAGTTTCTTCCCTCTTGCATATGGGGAGTAAAGCATTTGGCCTTTTCTCTATCTAGTTTGGATAATATTCATATTGTGATCTAGACCGGTACCTGACAACACGCAACCCCATGTAAAAAAAAAACCATGATACAACAATCCTTTAACAAATAACCATTAAATTGGATGGTATGAAAATAAATAAAAATATTTTAAAAAATATATATAATTTTTTAAATAATTAAAATATATTTATTAATTTATAATTTGTTAGAAGTTATTTTCCATTAAAGACATTTTATGCTTCAAAATATTGTTTTCTTCAAAAATGGTTCATATTTCATTTTATGCACAGAAAAAAAAATTAATTTACAATAACTATATAAATTTTATTTCAATGAATAAATATAATTTATTAAATCCATATTTCAATATTATATTCAAGTGAATTTTTACGATTTTTCAAAAAAATGATTTATTTTTAAGGGAATGGTGAAAAATACAGATTTTTGTAAAAACTACCATTTCTTCTCATGTAGAATTAAATTTATGTTTTAAATTTTATCTTAAATTAAAATAAGACCCATTTAATGATACATTATATAATTAATTTCATAGTAATCTTTAATATACTTTATTTTTTTATAAACTCTTATTTGGGATTAAAAACACATTTTTTAAAAAGTGTTTATGTGTGCACAATGTGTTTTCTTCTAAATAAATTAAATTATTATATAATTGTTAATTTTTTAACAGAAATTATTGATTATATGTTAAATAAAATATTTTAACATTAATTGTATATTTTTTACAAATAAATTAATGTAATTGAATTTTGTTTCATGCTTAATATGAATTTTCCAAAAGCAGTTATTTTTTATGATTTTCACAATGAATTAAAACTATATTATTCAACTTATAGAAATTGGATCATTTATAATTGATTAAATATATGGAATATATATAATTAATATAGTTTAATTGTATTATCATATTTTTTTGTCAGTGTTAATAGTAAAAACAATAAAACTGTGTAACCTTGGTTATGGTTAAATCAGGTTTACCGAGGGTGTTAAAAAAGAGATAAGGGTATTAATGCCACCTAAATAACTATAGTTTTTATTTTTTTAATATATTATGAACTTATAATATCATACCTTATATTTCAAGTCCATTTGGACCTAATTTAACATGTATGATACATTATATCATGGAAATAGTTTTTGATTTTCCACTTATATCCCACCTCTCTCTTATAAAAGGGAACCTCTTATCATCCCTTATTCACATAATTTTATTTTTATATAACATATAATCCCTAATAAAAAAACATTAATTATTACATCCCTTCATCATATAACTTTTATTATTTTCCTAATGCCAATACTTCAAGGATTAATGTGTAATCCAAAGGAGGTCACTCAAAGAAGATTTATGAATCAGAATCAATCTCTTCCAATTTTATTTCTTTATATAATTCATATAGACATGTGGTATCCCTAATAAAGTTTTTTCATATTATCATAAATATAATTATATGATATTATGATTATGGAAGAACCATTTACCACCTCTTAATCCTCTTATGGGAGATGAAATTATTGTGCGTACATACGTGTGGACTACCGCCTCCACATAGCGATACGATTCATTTTCCTACACAATATTATTTTTAAAATATTATGATGGTTTTATTCATTATAAATGATATTTATAAATTATATATTATACATTAATAATGATATCTAACTACCTTCATATTATAAAATCTATTCTAAAATGGTATTGTCACTTAGGTGAATGTGTAGTTTAGCACGTCCACAAAGAGATGTGATTCGTTTTTTAGTAACACAGTACCAGGATGGTTATAATAAAAATTTTCATTAATATATAATATTTTTTTATTTAATAATTATTTTTTAATGTTAAACTATGATTTACCATTCTTTTGTTTCTATCTATGGAAATGTGGTAGCATTACTCATGTGTGTGTATAGACTACCACCTCCATATAGTGATGTAATTAATTTTTCATTAACGTTTTATATTAATTTTAATAATTGTGAATATAATTTTTTTATATGTTACTTATATCATATATAACTTTTTTAGAGATTAAGGATGCAATATAGAAGTTCAAGGAACATAACTAATTAACCAAAACATGTATGAAAAATGATATAGTTAACACACAAAATGATGATGAAAATGAAAGACTGTTAATGAATGAGTGATAATATTTTATAAGAAAACATTGTATGATATTATATATATTAATAATTTTGAATAATATAAGTATTATAAATTTAAATTTATTATACAATATATTATAGTGCTTAGAAATCAAGACAAACATTGGGTAAGGGATTTATATTATGCTCTCATTTTTATCTAGATTGTTTATGATAAAAATGGTAAAAATGATATTATAAGAAATATATCTCCCAAAACATATGGTTATTCTGATACAATGTTTATTACTAGGGGTTAAATTTTTTACATTCAATTTTTCTCTTTAGTTACAAAATATAAAAAAATTAAAATTGAAGATACCTTTATTTCTCTCTTCAACCAGGAGTATTTTATTCGATATCTATATTTTCATCAATATTTTATAAAGAAATATTTTAATATTATATAAGATATTTATTAATTTAACTTTGACCCATGTTTTTATGTCTATAAAAAAATGATGATGTCTTATTTTTATTTTCAAAACAAGATAATTTTGACTTCTTATCAAAAATGTGAATGGAATATTTTTATTTACATCACATTAATGACTTTACCTTACAAAATGTATTCTACTTTATTTGAAGTTTTCTTAACATGTTTCCCTTGTTATTTAGAAAACCATAATTTTTTGTAAATTTTTTATATTTTTAATAAGTTATTTAAAATGAAAACGCTATTTTCCTTATGAAATGATTCAATGATATTTTAATTTAATTCTTATATATAAACAAATCTGTCATTATTTCATAATATTTACTTGGAATATAATCCAAAGGTATCATATTTATTCCATATTTGGATTATTTTTTATTAGTATTGTGAAATATCTATGAAACACATTTTCCATTCCATCGGTTAATCTATAAGGTAATGAAAAATGTTTTCATAATACTATGTTATACATACAAATGGATTATGATTATCTGATTGGTGGTTATGTCATAAAAAATGCTATGTGGTTACATAACAAGCCAATGATTGGTGATTACATTATAAAACATGTATTGTAGAATTTTTTATAGACCTCCAATTTATTGGTTAATTATAACATAGTTTGTAAACTCCAAAGTGACGACTATGTTAATAAAGCTCTAAGAGATGAAGGAGTTAACCGATTGGAAGTTACTCTTAATAGAATGTTGATAATGTCTGAGTATGCATTTCCATTATTGGAATTTTTATACATTGATACTCTTTGGGGTGAATATTAACTATATAAATGTTTAATATGCTTATGTGAATGTCAGAAAATAATATCATATGATTATGATATAATCTCATGGATAATGATTGATTTCTGGTGATTCTGACCTATAATGTCTTATTGATTTTGATTTAAATACCCTTATACCTTAATTCATGATTAAATATCATTAACTTATTGGGAATGATTAAAATATGATTTGATCATGTTCTCATACCATTTTTCATATCATATGATGACATTTGTTCGTCGAATGATATATTTTATTTTTACACATAATTATCACAAGAGGTCAAAATATTATTTATTTCATTTCCCTATGATATAAATGAATGATTTAAGATTTGTATATTTAAGAAGGGTTCTAGTGGTAAATCTGATTGTGGGGGATGATAAAGATTTTTTTATACAAATGTTTTTTATGTATCCAAGTTTCAAAAGAAATTAATTCTGTACAGTAATAGAGTATAATATTTTTTTGTAATAAACATTCATATATCATGATATAATATTTATATATGAAATTTTAGGTCACTATTGTTGGTATCAAATAAAGGTTTAGTGATTTTCAGAAATAGTTATGTTAGATATTTGTTGATATCCCTTAGGATAAGCATAATTATTGAATAACATCCCCAAATTTGGGTAAGGTAGAGATTATATGGCCTTTTTCGAAATATGTATCTCTCTAGGAAATACATTTGTATATGGTTTTGGAAAAAATTAATTTTTTTTAATAATAATAAAATGAATTTATTGAGTATATTTGATCCATAATTCTAATTCAAATTTAATTTTACCTTATTGTGCACCTAGTTTGACACTCCCAAGGGATATTCTTTTGATAATATACATTTTATTTAAGATCCATTGCGATGTATTTAGATCGATAATAAATGTGGATATCTTAGGTTAGGCCTATGGTGTCATGGATTGAAAAGAATGTGTCATGATCTAGAAATCCTATAAATTTTTTTTCATGATCACTCAGATTAGTGATGAATGATGTCTATGCTAACCATTTAGTGTTTATAAAAGAGAGTGAATATAAAATTATCTACGATAAATTATTTATGTAAATTATTTGATATGCGTCACATTATTTCCATTATATCATGGAATGTATCTTGGAATTTTAATTCCTATACTCAATGATTAGATATTTAATTATCAATTAAAACTCTTAAGGCTATGATGATTTCTTCTCAATTCTGTAATTATTTTCTGACTGATGGTTGTAGGAATGTGCTAATTGGATATATTTTTATTCTAATTCTTGTAAATTTTATTTGATATTGGGCATATATTAGATTTAAAAAAATAAATCCCATTTAATTTTTTGATGATGTAATGTCACATTATATATAATGAATAAACCTATGATGGTCTATCGTAAAAGGATAAATATGAACATACAATGAAAGTGAAACAATTGATTGTTTCATGATTACAATTAAAAGGAGTTTTATATATCTAATGTTTTGGGAGGAACTCATCATTAATGATATTACAATTTTATGGGAGTTTATTGATACTTTTTTGAAATAGTTTCATCAAATTTCATTGAATTATGAAGTCAGGTCTTCATTAGAAGTCATACCTGAAGAAAAACCTACTTCATAGAATCCATATCGAATTTACTAGATTATGTTGTAGTAATTGAATAAGAAAATGTAGCGGAATAATGATAAGGGATTCCTTCATCCAAGTGAGAAATATTGGGGTGAAACAATCCTTTTTCTTATGGATAAAGAGTGATCAGTTTAACTTTTCATTGATTCTTGGAATCATTAAAATATCACAACCAAAAATAAGTATCCTATACCACATAATGATCATTTTTTGATCTTTTATAAGGATATAAATATTTTTCCAAGATTTATCATTAATGTGGATTCTATCAGATGAGGGAAAAAAGTGGAAACATACAAAATACAACCTTTTGTTTGAGGTATGGACATTGTGAATTTATTGTGATTTCATTTGGAATAATTAATTCCACAAAAATATTCATGGATTTAATCAATAGCGTCTTTAGATATGGATTTGATTAGTTTGTGGTAGTCTTCAATGATTATATTCATATATATTCTATTAAAATTAATATCACGTTTGGAATGTACTAAAGATTCTAAATAAGGATTGGATATATGTGAAATTTTCCATGTGTGAATTTTATCTACGTACTGTTTTATTTTTGAGTCACATAATATCATGTTGGGGTATATCAATGGATCCATAAAATATATAAATTGTTAAGCATTATCTCATAACAAAACTTATGACTGTGATTCATAGTTTTCATAGCTTTACTATATATTATTGATGTCATTTAAATGATTTATTAGGGATATCTAATCCACCCACATTGTTAGATCAAGGGATTTAACTTCCTTCTCATGGATGAATAAGAATAAAATTTCATGGATATGAAAAGAAGGTTGATCGATGTTCCTATTTAAACACTACCCTATAGTGGAGAAGGGTTTTTTATTTATATTTATGAATCAAATAAAGTGTATGGGCTATTATCTTATATAGAATGATATGATGATATATTATTCTTTAATAAAATTGAAGACTCATTAGTAAAATTACATGAATCTGGATTTGGATTTAGTAGAGGTAATATTTGAATTAGTGCTATGAAGGGATAATATAGATAATGAAAGGTGTGACATATATTCTGACCAAAAAGAGTAACGTATATATTCACGAATAAATATTTGGATATGAATCATAGAAGATGGTTTTAGTTACTAATGATTATGATTACTTAATAAATTACCACTTGAGGAAATTGAACAAGGTGGATAGTGCTTTGAGTTGAAATTTTCATGCTTTCTTATCTATTTTGAGGATAACAAAAGATAAAATATTAATGGATTTTAAAATGATTCAACTTGAACTCTTGAAGTAATGGTATAAATATTATCTTTCTCAAATGAGTGTTTGGACATGTATCCTCATGAAGAATAAAGATCCATAAAAAGGGTATATAGAGCTATGAATGAAGGTGAGAAATGTTATTTAGTTCAACCATGGTTGCTATGGAATGATAAGGTTCAAGAACTGATTATATGTCTCATTTTTACAATAATTTATGATGGTACTATTTGAAGAATCTCATAGATCATCAATATCATTTCATCATTGATGTATGAAGATGTATAGAGATATAAAAGAGTAGTTCTTGTGGGAAAACATGAAGAGTGATATTGTGGAGTATATATCTTCGTACTTGATATGTCGCCACATTAAGTCTATGAGAAAAAATTATAATGGTATGTTATTATCATTACCCATACTAGAATGGAAATGGAATAATATCACCATGGATTTAGTCACTTGAATCCCCAAAGCATCTAAAGAGAATAATTTTATTTCGGATGTAGTTGATTTACTAACAATGTAAGCACACTTCATTTATGTTTAATAATATTTAAATCTAGATCATATTTCTAGGGTATATATTAATTAAGAGATATGTTTTCATGGACAACCATATTCAATTATATTTTATTAATATCTACGGGTTACATTGAAGTTCTAGAAAAGTATGCAGTAATAATTGGATATAGAGATGTGTTTAAATGTTTCATATCATCATAAGATGGATTTTTACTCATAGTGAACCATTCAAGCCCTAGAAGATATTTTAAAATCATTCTCTCTATATTTAAACGGTGGTTTTAATCAACACCTTCCTCTAGACATGTTTTATTACAATAATAGATTACACTCGAGCATTCAGATGGATCCTCATGAACCCATCTGTAGAAATAAGTAATAACCACCAACATGTTTAGATGAAATTAGAGGAATAAATATATCATTACTTGAGATAGATGAGGAAGTATAAAAGATGTTTATATTAATTAAATATCACATTAAGGCAGCTCAATGTTGGTAGAAGAATTATGTTGAAAATCACTAGTGAGTTCTAGAATTTGATATTGGTGAGAAGGTATTCAAGTTAATTTCTGTATGAAATTTGGTTATGAAATTTTGAAATAATGAAAAGAAAATTTCTTATTATACTATTATATTCATGATTCTTGTCTGAGTAGGGACTTTATTTTACAATTTAATGCTTCCAATGAACCCATCTCAAGTCTTTGATGTGTTACATATATATCACTTGAGGAAGTAAATACCTAGTCCTACACATGTAGTGAACTTATAATTTTGACCACTAGAGAGTTATATTTATTATGAATAACATCTAGTAAAAATCTTGGATAATAGAGATAAATTTCTATGGAACAAAATTACTCATGTTGTTTATATTCTTTTAAGTAATTATATATTCAAGGAAGCTATATGGGAACCCAAGGATGTGGGGAAGTAGATATATCCTAAATTATTTATTTTAAAGTTTCATAATTTCCAATGTTAAATTTATTTTACAGTGGGTAAAATCTAACACCCTATGTTTTTCTATATATTTCCTTTAAAATAGACATTAAGTATTCGATATACTTCTTTACCCACAACCCCAAGTATATATAAACTCTGATATAGTAATCCTTTAAATATTATCCCTTAAATTTGAATGTTAGAATAATAATAACTGAATTTTTAAAAACAATATGTATAGGGGTATTAAATAATTAAAACATATTCATTAAATCAAAATAAGTAAATACACATTTTTCATTAATGTGATTTTATGTTTCAAAAATAAGTTTTCCTCAAAAATGGATTTTATTTATAATGAAATTATATTTAATTTATGAAATTTTTATAAATTTCATTTTAGGGAATAAATATAAATTTTTTAATCATGATGTCAATATTATCTCAGGGTGATTTTTTATTATTTTTATAAAAATATGCATTTCATGGTGAATAGCAGAAAATAATTTTTTTAAAATATAATTTCATTTCCTGTAAACGAACCATTAGGTTTTGAATTTTATTCTTAATGATAAATAATTATTCTTTAATTGGTAATAATATAATTAATTAAATTGGAATCATAAATATACTTAATTTTTTTATGAATTCATTTTTGGGCTTAAAAACACTTTTTTATAAACAATGTTTTTATGCGCACAATATGTTTTTATCACATTAAATTAATTTAATAATAATTAATTAATTTTCATATAAATTAATTATATTATATATAAAATAAAATATTTTAACCTTCATTTTTTGGTTTTTATAATGAATATAATGGATATAGATTATGTTTAATGCTTAAAATGAAGTTTTCAAAAATGGGTTTTCATTACAGTTTCTTGCCTTATTTGAAATGAAATTATACCAATTATAAAACTTTTATCTAGTAAAATGGATTTAATATTTTAATAATCATAATTACTATAATTTAATAGGGCCAATTTAATTTTTGTTCACATTGAATAGTGAAAATAATATAATTTTGTTACCACGATTAAGATTAAAACATCATTACTAGGGGATAAATAATGATATAAGGGTAGTATTTCCATGAATAACAATCTAATTATTATTGATAGGAAATATTTCAAACTTATATTATCATAAACTTTAATTCATGTCCATTTGGATCCACATTCATAAAAAAGTGACCTTATGTCATTGAATACTTTTATGAAATTCCATGTGTGTCTCTCCCCTCACTTACATCATCCATTATTCACACTATTCGAGCCTTATAAATTTAAATTAAATAATAAAAAACATTCCTTGTTTCCTTAACATTATCCTAGAGGTAATTTTATTCTCTTAATACCAATCCTTCGTGGATTAAGGATTAAGGGAATAGATGTCTCTCAAAGAAGAGGTATAAATCATAACCGAGATCTTTCAATATTATTTTTTATTCTACACATTTTGAACATATGGTATCCATAATAAAATGATTAATGTAGTATAATAAAAATACTGATATTTTATTATGATAATGGAACAACCATTTACCATATATTATTTATGAAATGGGGGATGAAAGTATCGCTCATGTATATGTGTGGACTATAATCACTATGTAGTGATATAATTCATTTTCCAGCACCAAATATTTTGGTTGGATGTTATAATAGATTTATTTTTTCTATATTATATTAATTATATATTTTTTCTAATATAATTATAATATCATATCTATCGTCTTACCATACCATCTATTAGAAAATGATAATGTCACTCGTGCGTACGTGTGGTCTACCACCTCCAGAAAATAATGTGATTGATTTTTCATTTATGCTTTACTGAGATAGTAATAAAGAAATATTAACTTAATATATAAGATATTTTTTATATAGTAATTATTTTGTAATGTTTAATTATTATTTTCCGTTATTTGTTTCTATCTATCAAAAAGTGGAAACATCACTTGCATGTTTGTATGAAAAACCATATCAACAGAGTGATATAATTCATTTTTCATTACCTCTTTATAATAGTTTTTATAAATATTAATATAATTAATATATATTATATTTAAATCATGAATAAAATTATATATATGAAGTAACAATGTTCATGTTTTAAGGACCAAATTTATCAAACGAAAAACAATATGAAAAATGAATCAGCTAACACCCAAAATGACGGTGATAATAAAATATTCTTAAGGAAAGAGTGACAAGATTATATAAGTAAACTATGTGTGGTATCATAGATAAAAGTATTGTGGTTTTATATAATTATAATAAATTTAATTTTATTATAAAATTGGTTAGATCACTTATGAGTAATGATAAACTTGAGGTGAGAGTTTTATTTAAAAATCACATGTTCACCAAAATTATTTATACATAAACAATTATATAATCTATCTCTACCAAATATTATGTATTTCTTACCCTTTATTATTACTAGATAATAAATGATTTATTTTTTTTCATAAATTTCATTATTAAATATACCAGAATAAGGTTATCAAGGAAAGATGACTTTATTTCTCTCGTTGGTTTGGAATCCTTTCTTCCATGTATATATTTTAATTATAATGTTTTAAATATTGTTATTAATATTCTCAAAAGATTTATAAATTTAACTTTTCTCCATGTTTTACTTTATTTAAAAATGTTTTAAAGGAATATTATTATCATTTTCTGAATGAGGCACTTTTGATTTTTTACTAAAAATTTTAATGGAATATTTTTATTTATATCGTTTTAATGTCATTTATTATAACCATGTATTCTATTTTATTTAATGTTTAATTAAAAATTATCATGATTTATATTCAGATAATATGATTTTAATTTTTTTTTGAAATTGTATTATTTTAAATTGGTGATTTCAAAATGAAAAGTTCATTTTTCATAAGAAATGATTCAATGTTATTTTAATGGTATTATCATCTATAAAAAATACATTAATATTTAGTTTTATTTATTTTTTTTATGATCTAATTTTACCATATTTATTATTTCTCATGATTGTTTATGATTACTATGGTGAAATATTTAGGAAACTAATTTTATTTTCCATGGGTTACGGTTTAATGTAATGAAATGTTTTTGCATTTTTGTTTGGAATATATGTGAATATATTATGATTATGTGATTTTTTGGTTTAATTATAAAAAAATAATTGTTTTTATGCTATAATTATTGTTAGTATGATATAAATAACAGATGGGTGGGTTTTTATATCCCTCCAATACATTAGGTAATGATGATGGAATTTAGAAAATCATAAGAGATGATTGGTTTAATTAACCCATATGGGTCGATTGAGTTAACTATATAGAAGTTTTTCCAAGTATAATTAGGGAAATTATAGGGTATTAGTTTCCATTACAGTACTTTTTCCACAATGATAGTCTTGAGAGTGAACCTTGATTAAGGAAGTGATTTTTATGCTTATATGAATGAAACAAACTACTGTTTTATGCTTATGACATAACCTCATGGATAATGAATAACTAAGGATGATTCTGAAATATCTTATGCATTTCTATTGAAAAAACCTTATACCATGATTCATTATTAAATATCATTTACCGATTTGGTGAGATTATAGTATGTTTTGATTATGTTCTCATACCTATCTTCATATCTTATGCTCACTTATGATCATTGAATGAATTTTTTTTGTTTAAACATATTAATAATATTATATTAACCTTTATTATGTTTAATTTCCCTATGATATGAATAAATATTTTATGTATTGAATATTTAAGAAGGGAGGTAGTTTTGAACATCATAGAATGAGATTATATATATTTGTTTCCACCAGTTTTTTATGTATCCATGTTTCTAATGAAACTAAATATTTTTGGTTATGGAATGGACCATAATGTTATGTAGTGAATATTAATCTATTAATAAGTAATATTTATTTATTAAGTATTGGGTCTCTATAAATAACATTTTTGATGAATCAATATAGGAATTGGAAAATGGTATTGGTGAGAAATACCCTCACTTGTTAACTAAGAAATAAAATTATGTGGACACAATATCCTAAGGGTTATAATTTCATAACCCATCTAATCAAATAAATAAATAAATATTATTTGTTATAAGAATTCATTTTATGGATTTATTTCATCAATGTTTTATAAATAATTTTATAAAATTTTCTGTGGAAAAAGGAATAGTTTAATTTTAAATTAAGTGTTTTCCATAAATTTTATTGTTTAAATTAAAAATAAATTTCATTATTTTATAAATTTATTTTATAAAAATTCACTTTTTGAACTGACATATGAAATATTATTTAGTATTAGTTTTTATTTTTCTGAAATTAATTATTTTTTACAGAATAATGAAAAATATCAATTTTTGAAAAATAATCATTTATTTTTGATAAAAGAAGTAATTTAAAAGTTTCATTATGTTTTTTATTTGGTTTTAAATTATAATAAGAATAATTTTATTTAAAATAATTTAAAAATTACATATTAAAAAACATTATATTTGATTTTGGTATAATTTAATTTTTATGATTAAAAACACAATTTTCTAAAAATTCTTTTCCTTGTTCTTTGAGCACTTATATTAAAATAAATTTATTCCACTTCAATAAATTGAATAATGAAAAAAAATTAAATATTTTGAATGAGGATATTAAAATTTAGCACTGATTTCAATTTCATTTTTAGTCATTATGAATAGAAAACAAATTCAAAATGTTTCACCATGGTAAACCATAAATCATGTTAATTATGGTAAAACCATAGTGATGTGACTACAAGATATTTTATTAATTATTATTAGACTATTTTATTTATAAAATTGTAACCTTATCTTCTAATTTTTTTTCTTTACGTTCCACTTTATAGTGAATAATAGATTACATTAATTTAATGCTTTGAATAAATATTAGTGTTCCACTCCCCCCACATAGAAAAGGTAACCTTTTATCCTCCCTTACTCACACCTTTTGAGAAATATAGTTAACAAAATAACTACCCAAAAAATCAAAAACATCCCTCCACATTTCCTATATGCCTTTGTAATATTAAAATAATAATCATAGAATAATTAAGGTGTAATTCAAAGTGAGATATCTTAGGAAAAGGAATGAGTCCTAATCGATCTATTTCTAGTTAATTTAATCATCTACCATATTGAAATATAATTAAACCATTAAAAAATAATAAAATAAATATATTATATATATATATAAATTATAATTATTATATTATATCCCATTTTCATCTTTTTTTCCACTTTATGTGAATTTAAAATATTGCATGTGTGTACGTGTGGAATACGACCTCCATGAAAAATGTGTTTCATTTTTCCGCACTAAATCATATTGATGGTGAAAATGATTTAAAAAATGAATATATTTCATATTTATGACATAATTATGATTCATAAAATATAATATATTACTTAACATCATAATCTTTCAGTTCATCAAAAATTGATATCATTGTTCGTGCGCATGTGAAGAATATCACCTCCATGAGGCATTGTGGTTCATTTTTAATCTCCTCCATACAAGTTTGGATATAATGATATAAATAATGAATAAATATTATATTTATAACATATTTATAATTATGTAATATTTAAATATTATCTAATTTATTTTTTACACCTATTAGAAAAACTAAAATGGTGTTCATGTGTATGAATGGACTACCATCACCATGAAATAATTTTGTTCATTTTTCATGAAAATATCACATAGAATTTTTGAAATTGGAATATAATGTAAAAATATGATAAATATAAAATTTTAAATCTATAGGAGATAATGGAATCATATCACCCTTGAGCAGGGTCAACATACAGATGCTGTTTTGAGGTTATAAAATGAACATCCTCAAAACATCTAATGCGACATTAACCATTTTAGTAAATAAATAAATCATTGTAATAAATGAAATAAAATTAATAATAATGAAATTAACTATAAAAATATTCTTAATAATGTATAAAACAAATATAATAAAATTATTTAGGATTTAGAGAATGTTTTTGAAGCTAAATGAGACATAAGATAATGGATTTAACAATAATGTTATTATAAATTTTTTAACATATTTTTCATTCATGATCACTTTATTTAATATGTTTTAAATAATATTCATATTTATGATTGAATGGTTTAAAAAGGTAATTTTCAACTACATTTTATTTTCATTACCATGGATTAAAAAGGATTCGTTTTACCATTTTTTAGATTGGTTGATTTCATCTTTTTTTACAAAAGTGAAAATAATATATTTTTAATATATGTGGATTAATTAATTTTTTCCCACCATTATAGAGATTATTAACTACCAAGAATAATTTAAAATTTTCCATGGTCATTTTCCAAGATAATATTCGTCTCAATATTTTGTGATTTTTGTGTTCTAAAATGTTTTTCTAGGGAAACAGAAACATTTTATCATGCTTATGAGATAAATGTAATTGCTATTTTTTATTGTATTTAATTCCAATTAAAATATATTTATTGTTAAATTGTAATCTATATGTGTTTTATTCATTTTATGGTTCTTGTAAATTTTATATGAATGGTTGTTGATCCCAATATAGGTCTGATGAATGGTGATCCCAATATATATCTCCAATGAATTGGGTAAAGTGAATGAGTTTATAGATGATTTGTTACTCCAAATAGATATAGGAATTATCGGTTTACTTGATTCTGATGTAAGGGTTATTTTTTTAGGTCCACATGGATAGATACCCTGAGGGGGGATGAATTAGGGTATGATAGATAAATTCAACTTCCCCTATGGATCTTGTTTTGTTGTTATAAAAAACTCTATTCTCTCTCCATCCCATTGTAGAGTATGAAAAAATCATAAAGAAAGCATAAGACACAACAATTTTACATGGTTCACCCTCTCTGGGATACATCTAAGGAGCATACACTGGGTATGTGCTGATGTAACAAATCCCCTAAAAGCACACTGCTGTTTACAATGTTTGGAGCAGACTCACTGTACCTCCTGGTTTACAACCAATCACAATTTGAATGCTCACTACTCTCTCAAATTAATAGAGATCATTGCTTCCTCAAAAGATCCACTCATAGTTTAATAAATTTTAGGTCATTTAATTATCACAAATGAATGCATCTTCTATTGTATGTAGGTGCTCTGTCGAGTTTCCACATTCATTCACTGATGAATACCACTTTACCACATGTGTACCATGATATATTCAAACTTTAACACAACCTTAGGCAGACTGGATGTAACAACCCGCACTGATTTCATACATAATCTTGAATTTATTCAATAAAACACTTCCTTTTACATTTAGGATCTTTTCAAGTTTAGAGCTTTTGAGAAATAAGACAAATCATACATAACATTACACATTGTTACATAGTGGATACCATAAAATTAGTTTCCATTTTCTTCAGAATATAAAACATTAAAACTTTAAACAAGACTCCTTGACAATTATTCAACATTTAACATGTCTTCCTTCCTTGTATTAATCATCCATTAACCTGTGAAAAATCATTTAAAAACTTGGGATGAGCACAAAAGCTCAGTAAGGTATGAAAAAGAAGGAAAAATCACATTAGCACATGAATACGCATGACGTATGAAAACATTTTCAAAAGACATGATTTCCACCCATAAATACTTACTTTGTGTAACATGAGATTTACACAAGATCCACCCCAATCATAATTATAATCATAGAGGTATCTTGGGGCATTACTTACATAATATTGTAACCATCTTGGCTACCTTAAAATTTGTGACCCTCACGACTACCATACTTTGTGTAACCATCGCAGTTACACGTGGAGTAACCATACGTCCGACCTCAAACTTACTCATACCCAATTCATTGGAGGGAAATATAGGTCCCAAACTTCATCATAAAAAATGCCCAATAACCGAAACACTATAATACAACATAAATAATAGCATAAAAACATTTCTTTTGAATCTTGTAAAATAGAATTTTCAAAATGGGATTTTAGAAGAAAAGTCCCTTATAAACATCATATACATGAAGTGAGACTTAATAGAGTGGATGGAATATGTATATACTATGTAAAAAACATAATGAAACATAATATAGACATAACCCATCACACAAAAATTTAAATAGCACATAAATAAAAAAGTAGACTGTTAACCCAAAGAATGGAAATCGGGTTGAGAATTCCCTTACCTTGGGCTTGTCTTACTTCAAAATTGTTTAAAACTCCTGTATAATGGGTAAAAGAGTGTTATTATTATTTTAAGAAAACATTTTCATGTTTATAACATATTATATGGTCATTTCATACCCTCATTTAACCCCTTAATTTTAGTATTTTGTTCCTTGCATTATTTTGGGTGAGTTCTTTTGTGATTTTCACAATCAGTTCATGATAAATCATTCTTGTTGATTGGAAGTGAAACTCAAGAATTGGAATGGAGTAGTTTTCACATATATAAAGTACCATAAATTATAACATTTATCACTTTTATGCTTTATATGATTATGATTCATAAGTTAAAACGTTAATTATGTTAGTTTAGATCATTTAAGTGGTTCTTTGATAATTACAACCACATTTAGTCTTTTAAATTTGAATCATGAGTAAAAAAGAATTCCAGAACCTTATGTGAGTCATAAAACATATATTATAACCTAGTTAAACCATATAAATGGTTTCATAACCAGATTTAAGGTAGAAATGGAAGAAGAGAACATGTCATTTTTGAAGGTGACAAATTTAACACCTCATGAACAACGTTCTCTTTAATAAAATAAATAGAAGAGGGAAAGGGTGTGGGGTGATATAATATAACAATAGAATCATAATATTAAATTATATATATAATACTGGATTTAAAGATAAATTTGGATGAAGATAGGTAGGGAGAGATCAATAAAGGAACTTGAACTTGAAAGAAAATTAAAGGAGAAGAGAAAGAAAAATTACCTTTAGAATCCTCCTCTTGAGATCCTCTTTATGGAAGCTAGGCTTGGTATTTTGATGAGACCAGAAGCTTTTGGACGTGGGGGATGAGCTAGGGGAGGTTTTTGGGCAGAGTTTAGAGAAGTCTTGGAGCTTGAGAGGTGTGACGAAAAGAGGGAGTGAAAGGTGGCGTTTATAGTGGAGGGGAGAGGGGTTTCCTTAATATAAAATTGATTAGTTTATTAAAAACACCAAATTCTAGGAATAGTGAGTCTTGGATGACCAATAATAGTAATTTTATAATGTAATCCCGATAAAAGTGGTCTTACATCAGCAGAACATAATCGGTGACTCAATTAGTACATTATTTAGCATTTATTGTGAAATATCGGATTCCACTATTCATAAAAAATTCAACTATCTCAGAAAAATCTAAAAAATTTACCCCAACCAATTATCGACCTGTAGAATCCAAAAATGAAGTCCATTTTTCAAAAATAATTTTCTAAATATTATTAATTTAATAATTAATAAAAATCATAATTTACTTAAAAAAATAGTATTTAAGATTAAAACTGAATTTATAGTTCTTTCAAAAATTATGTAAGGTCTTATAATATTATCTAATAACTATTAGAAATTGATTCAATAATTTATGAAAACATTACAGGAAAATAAATATTCTTTTAAATTAATTAATTAATTATAATTAATTATTTACGACTTATAAAATACCAAAAACGTTTACTAAGGTCAAATTGTCACTTTCTAAGATGTCTAAACATTATTTTATTATTCATAGGTAATGTTACTCTTATTTACTATTCATAAGGGTCATATTAATATTCATAAGGGTAGGTTACTATTCATAAGGGTAGGTTACTATTCACCAAAAAAACAAGTTTGTTTCATCAGACTCTAAATAACATACTGCATACAATTGTAGATGACATTTTCTTGAAATTAAAAACATAGGAGAAATAAAATTATGTTTAAAGGATACTTATAAATATATACCTTAAACAAAATTTCAAGCATTTTCAATTTATTTTTAGAAAACCTTGGGATGTTACATTATCCCCACCTTCTTGAAATTGCGTCCTCGCAATTTTATTTACTTATTAAACAACTGAGGGTATTTTTCCCTCATAGCATTTTTAGACTCCCATGTTGCTTCTTCAACCATGTGGTTTCTCCACAAAACCTTTACCTGGTGGATTACCCTATTCTGCAATACCTGTTCTCTTCGATCAAGAATCTGAACCGGTTTTTCTTCATAAGAAAGGATCTCTGCCAGCTGAACTGCTTCCGGCCTCAAGACATGTGATGAATCTGGAACATACTTTCTCAACATCAAAACGTGAAAAACATCGTGTACCTGAAATAAGCTCGGAGGAAAAGCTACACGGTATGCAACTCTTCTAATTTTATCCAAGATTTCAAAAGGACCGAGGAACCATGGACTTAGTTTCCCTTTCTTACCGAAACACATCACACTTTTCCAAGGATAGATTTTAAGGAAAACATGGTCACCTACCTCGAAAGAGAAGTCTTTCCTTCTGTTATCTGCATAACTTTTCTGCCAGCTCTGAGCTATCCTCATGTGTTGCTGGATCACCCTCACTTTCTCAGCCACTTCTTCTACTAATTCTGGCCCCATCAACTTTCCTTCACCGACTTCATCCCAAAACGCAGGAGTCCGACACCGCTTTCCATACAAGGCCTCAAAAGGTGCCATCTGAATACTGGAATGAAAACTGTTATTATTAGAAAACTCAACTAATGAAAGATGTTGATCCCAACTTCCCTGATAGTCCATTGAATAAGCTCGAAGCATATCCTCCAAAGATTGAATCGTTTGTTCTGACTGCCCATCAGATTGAGGATGAAAAGCTGTACTGAAATTCAACTCTGGAACAAAGACTTATGAAGTCCCTTCCAAAATTTAGAAATGAACCTGGGATCTCGGTCAGACACAATGGAAAGAGGAACTCCATGTAACCTGACAATCTGCTTGAGGTACAATCGAGAAAGCTGATCTAATGTCATTGTATATCTAATAAAAAGAAAATGAGCAGACTTTGTTAGCCGATCCACAATAACCCATATCACATTATTACCTCGAGAAGTTTTTGGTAGTCCCACCACAAAATACATTGATATATTCTCCCAAATCCATTCTGGCACTGAAGAAGGATGAAGCATCCCCTTCGGTAACTGCCGCTCTACTTTAACCTGCTGACATGTCAAACATTTCATTGTAAAATCAGCAATATCTCTTTTCATCCCATTCCACCAGTAATAATCTCGAAGGTCTCTGTACATCTTAGTACTTCAAGGATGAACAGAAAATGGAGAACAATGAGCTTCACACAACAATTCTTTTTTCAGCTGGGAATCACAAGGCACACACAACCTTTTTCCAAATCTTAAAACACATTCTTTATCGAGATTAAATTCTGGAAACCTACCCATTTTGACCAATTCTACCTTTTTCTGTAGCTGACGGTCTTCCCTCTGGGCTTTCATAATTCTGTCTGACAACGAAGACTGCACTGAAACCTGAAACAAAATAGATATATTCCCTACAGCAACAACTTCTAAGCCAAAATTCATCAAATCATTAATCAAGGGATCATGTTCCAATCATAGCATGTTTAATGATGCATGATTTTTCCGACTTAAGGAATCTACTACATTGTTTTCTTTTCCAGGATGGTAATTGATCGTGCAGTCATAATCCCTTATCAGTTCTAGCTATCATCTCTGCCTCATGATTAATTCCTTCTGAGTGAATATATACATAAGACTTTTATGGTCAGTATATATTTGGCATTTGGTTCTGTATAGATGATGCCTCCATATTTTCAATGAAAAAACCACAACTGCCAATTCTAAATCATGTGTGGGATAATTTAGCTCATGAGGTTTACGTTATCTCAAAGCATGGGCAATTACCTAATCATTCTGCACAAAAACACAACAAAGTCCATTCAAATAATCATCATTGTAGATGATAATCTCACCATTCCGAGAAGGTAAGGCCAAAACTAGATCATTCACCAATCTCTTCTTTAGTTCCTGAAAACAAACATCACATTCCTCTGTCCAAACAAATTTAAACCCTTTCCATGTTAACTTAGTTATTGGTCTAGATAACCGTGCAAAGTTCTTAACAAACCGTCGGTAATAACGTGATAAGCCAAGAATACTACAAATCTCTGTAACATTTGTGGGTCTTGGCCATTCATCAACTACTTTTGTTTTGGCAGGATCAACTTTTATTCCATCCTTATTTACAATTTTCCCAAGAAAAGAAATTTTTTGCAACCAAAAATCACACATGCTGAATTTTCTATATAGTTTCTTTTCATTAAAAGTTTGTAAAACAACCTTTATATGTTTTTCATGCTCCACTTTATTTTTAGAAAAAACTAGAATGTCATCAATAAATACAACCACAAACTTATTCAAGAACTCATGAAATATATTATTCATAAGATTCATGAATACAGCTGGTGCATTAGTTAACCCAAATGGCATAACAACAAATTCATAATGCCCATATCTAGTACGAAAGGCTGTTTTCAGAAGGTCATCCTCCTTCACCTTCAGCTGATGGTATCCGAATCTCAAGTCAATCATGGAAAAGTACTGAGCTCCCTGGAGCTGATCAAATAGGTAATCAATATGAGTCAAAGGATACATGTTTTTAACAGTTATGTTATTCAAAGCTCTATAATCAATGCAATGTCTCATGGAACCATATTTCTTTTTAACAAACAAAACAGGGGCTCCCCATGGTGAAGTACTGGGACTTATAAAGCCTTTGACAAGAAAATCTTGCAACTGATTTTTCAATTCATGACGTTCTATTGGAGCCATACGATATGGGGGTTTTGAAATTGGCTTAGCATCAGGAAGTAAATCAATTGTAAATTCGACTTCTCATTCGGGTATGACACTGGGTAACTCCTCAGGAAAAACATCAAGGTATTCATTTACCACTAGCACGTCATTAATTTGAATAGTTCCCTTGTTTTCAACAATATGAGCAAGATAACTTTCACTTCCATCATTCAGTAGTTTCTCAGATTCCGGATATGTTATCAATTTTATGGGTTCATTATTGTATACAAACTAAAACTCTTTCTGAAAAACAACTTCTTTAGCTCTATAGTCAATCTTAGCATGATAATCAGAAAGCCAGTCCATCCCCAGAATAATATCAAACTCAACTAAGGGTAAAACAACAAGGACTTCAGGTAAAGTCTTTCCACATACCACAACGGAAATATTCTTATAATTCCTCTTTTCTATAACATTTCCCCCTGGTGTTTTAACAACAAGTTCGGGTCTCATTTGTTGAGGTGATATTTCCAATTTACTATAAAATTTCACAGAGATGAAGGAATGTGTAGAACCCATATCAAACAAAACATTAGCAAAATCTGAGTGAACAAACAAAGTACCTGATACAACTTCATTGGATGGCCCAACACCTGCTGACGTAGTCGCAAAGGATCTCACCACACCATTCTGCTTGTAGTCTGGCTTCTTTGCACCATTTGGATCCCTCTTTGGACAGGCATTTGCATAGTGACCCATCTCACCACATTAAAAACACATTACAGTTTGCTTATCAGCATTAGTCTTTGGATCATTTACATTTCAATCTCGGGCCATATGTCCAAACATACCACCTTGAAAACACTTCCCAGTTTTGATAAGACATTCCCCAGGGTGCTTCTTCCCACACTTTTCACAAACTGGAAACTATATTTTCTTACCATTAGATTTCTTTGGTTGATCTTACCCATTTCTTGCCAACAGGACCTCTTCTTATCTTTGTTTCCAAAATGCATGTGATCATGAGAAAATTCCATCTCTACCCTCTCAGCACATCAGACAAGTTTCTCATAACTTTTGAATTCACGGGAGGCCAGCGCCCTTCGATACCTTGGCTTCAATCCTGAGTAAAAGCGGTTGATTTTTCTATCGAGATCTAGAATAAGATTTGGAGCATACCTCGCCAGTCAGGTGAAGTTCTCTTTATACACAGCCACTGAATTTTCTTCCTTTTGTTTCAATTCAAGGAATTGCTTCTCCATTCTAAGTCGCACCACCTTAGGAAAATATTTTTCAAGAAAAAGACTTTTAAATTCATCCCACACTAAGGCATTAAAATCCTCTCTACCCCTGATATTCCTTACCATTGACCACCACTGATCAGCTTCCCCTTCAAAACGGTAAATGGCAAGACTTACCTTTTGATTGTCCGAACATCCCATAACATCAAATATCTTTTCAAGGGCATTAATCCTTCCTTCTTCCGGCACTGGGTAAGAAGATCCATTGAATGCAGGAGGATGTTGTCTAATAAAATGTTCCACCACTGTCATGTTCTATTGGGGTACCTCTATTGGTTCTCTTTCATTGATTCCACCACCATTTTAGCCTGCGTTAGCTGAGCCATTACTATCACAAACTGCTCAGTTCCAATCCCTACCATTCAGGGCTATAGATCAGGAAATATGTCATTCTGTTGGTGCCGCTCCTCTTCGGCATCCTTGTTCCTTCTGCGGACAACCATTCTGAACAAACATTTCTTAGATGAAGAAACATGATAATCTTTAAATGCTATAAAAAATTAAACATAGAGTGAAAATTATTTATGGTATTTTATTACCATCACCTTAACCCCTAAAGTTATCTAAACCATCCTATGATACCAACTGTAACAACCCACACTTATTTCAAACATAATCTTGAATTTATTCAAGAAAACACTTCCTTTTACATTGAGGATATTTTCAAGTTTAGATCATTATAGAAATAGGACAAATCATTCATAACATTAAACATTGTTATATAGTGGATACCATAAAATCAGTTTCCATTTTCCTCAGAATATAAAACATTAAAACTTTAATGAAGACTCCCTGACAATTCTTTAACATTTAACATGTCTTCCTTCCTTGTATTAATCATCCATTAACATGTTATAGATCATTTAAAAACTTGGGATGAGCACAAAAGCACAGTAAGGTATGAAAAAGAAGGAAAAAATCACATTAGCCCATGAATACGCATGACGTATGAAAACATTTTCAAAACACATGCTTTCCACCCATAAATACTTACTTTGTGTAACATGAGATTTACACAAGATCCAAACCAAACATAATTATAATAATAGAGGTATCTTGGTGCATTACTTACATAATCTTGTAACCATCTTGGCTACCTTAAAATTTGTAACCCTCACAGCTACCATACTTTGTGTAACCATCGCAGTTACACATGGAGTAACCATACGGATGACCTCCAACTTACTCATACCCAATGCATTGGAGGGAAATATAGGTCCCAAAATTCATCATAAATAATGCCCAATAACAAAAACATTATCATAAAACATAAATAATAGCATAAAACATTTCTTTTGAATATTGTAAAACAGAATTTTAAAAAGGGGATTTTAGAAGAAAAGATCCTTATAAACATCATATACATGAAGTGATACTTAATAGAGTGCATGGAATATGTATATACTCTGTAAACACACACACTGAAACATAATATAGACATAACCGATCATACAAAAATTTAAATAGCAAATAAATAATAAAGTAGATGGTTAACCCAAAGAATGGAAATCGGGTTGAGAATTCCCTTACCTTGGGAATGTCTTACATCAAAATTGTTTAAACCTCCTGTATAATGGTTAAAATAGTGTTATTCGTATTTTAAAGAAACATTTTCATGTTTATAACATCTTATATGGTCATTTCATAACCTCATTTCACCCCTTAATTGTTAGTATTTTGTTCCTTGCATTATTTCGGGTGAGTTCTTTTGTGATTTTCACAATCGGTTCATGATGAATCGTTCTTGTTGATTGGAAGTGAAACTCTAGAATTAGAATGGAGTAGTTTTCAGATATTTCCAGTACCATAAATTATACCATTTATCACTTTGATGCTTTATATTATGATGAATCATAAGTTAAAACATTAATTATGTTCGTTTAGATCATTTAAGTGGTTCTTTGATAATTACAACCACATTTAGTCTTATAAATTTGAATCATGAGTACAAAAGAATTACAGACCTTATGTGAGTCATAAAACATATATTATAACCTAGTTAAACCATATAAATGGTTTCATGACTAGATTGAAGGTATAAATGGAAGAAGAGAACATGTTGTTTTTGAAGGTCATAAATTTAACACCTCATGAACAACGTTCTCTTTAATAAAATAAATGGGAGAGGGAAAGGGTGTGGGGTGATATAATATAACATTATAATAATAATATTAATTTATATATATAATAATGGATTTACAGAACAACTTGGATGAAGATAGGTAGGGATAGATCAAGAAAGGAACTTGAACTTGAAAGGAAATTAAAGGAGAAGAGAGAGAAAAATTACTTTTAGAATCCTCCTCTTGAGATCCTCTTTAACGAAGCTAGGCTTGGTCTTTTGATGAGACCAACAGCTTTTGGACGTGGGGGATGAGCTAGGGGAGATGTTTGGGCAGAGTTTAGAGAAGTCTTGGAGCTTGAGAGGTGTGAGGAATAGAGGGAGTGAAAGGTGGCTTTTATAGTGGAAGGGAGAGGGGTTTCCTTAATATAAAATTGATTAGTTTATTAATTTCACCAAAGACCACGAATAGTGAGTCTTGGATGACCAATAATAGTAATATTATAATTTAATCCCGAACCATGTGGTCTTACATCAGCAGAACATCATCAGTGACTCAATTAATACATTATTTAGCATTTATTGTGAATTATCGGATTCCACTATTCATCAAAAATTCAAGTATCTCAGAAAAACCTCAAAAATTTACCCCGACCATTTATCAACGTGTAGAATCCAAAAATGAAGTCCATTTTTCAAAAACAATTTTTTAAATATTATTAATTTAATAATTAATAAAAATCATAATTTACTTAAAAAACAGTTTTTAAGATTAAAACTGAATTTATAGTTCTTTCAAAAATTACGTAAGGTCTTATAAAATTATCTAAAAAATATTAGACATTGATTAAATAATTTATGAAAAAATTACAGGAAAATAAATATTCTTTTAAATTAATTAATTAATTATAATTAATTGTTTATGACTTATAAAATACAAAAAACGTTTACTAAGGTCAAATTGTCCCTTTCTAAGATGTATAAATTTTATTTTATTATTCATAGGTAATGTTACACTTATTTACTATTCATAAGGGTCATATTACTATTCATAAGGGTAGGTTACTATTCATAAGGGTAGGTTACTATTCACCAAAAAAACATGTTTGTTTCCTCAGACTCTAAATAACATACTGAACACAATTGTAGATGACATTTTCTTGAAATTCAACACATAGGAGAAATAAAATTATGTTTAAATGATACTTATAAATATATACTTTAAACAAAATTTCAAGCATTTTCAATTTATTTTTAGAAAACCTTGGGATATTACATTGGAATACTTCTCTAAGCCTGGTGCACAAGTGATGCACAACCACTTCTGTGACACACCCTTCTCCAACTCAGAACTTGGATGATTGGAACCCATTTACACCCAAACCAATATTGGAGCCCAATTATAAACTAGATTACAACTTATGAGTTACTTTATAATTGTGCTCCCAAACCACTACTTGCATGCCCAAACCACCTGTGCGACTGGTGCTCCAAAATTATATAAGTGTTGAGATTCATCATAAATGAGGATGGATTCCCTTATTTTTATGCATTTTGGGGACTATGAGCATTGTGTGCATGTTTCCAACAGGCATGCATGTCTCGCCGCCTGAGATTCTGTCGCCCTAGTCACCTTGCACGCCCAAACCAAAACTTGGGTGCCCCTCGTTCCTTCTCCATATTTTGATATTCTGACCTTGAAAAACATATGGCATTCAACTTTCTAATCCTCCAAGTACCTGGAATTTAATTCCTTTTTCCAAAAACACTTTTATCTATTTGACGATTTTGAGCCCCCAAAATTTTGAAAACAATGGAAAAAAGCGCCACCTTGTAGATGATTTTTTGTACTACCAACTTTTTCCCAAAACAAAATAAACTCAATAAAACAAATACTTAAATTATATCTTGAAGAATTTTTCCCAACAATATCCCCCTTTGGGTTTTTACAACTCTTTTCATAAATTTTCTATGCCCTTTGATACCTCATTAATGCTTCAACCTTATTCCCCCACCATTCGACTCTTTCAATTCAGACAACGATCAAAGAGTTACTCAACACATAATATAATCCCACATGAGAAATTTCCGACATGAAAAACAATAGTAGTATAAAAAAGTTCATCAATGAATCACTTCAGTCTAGACAATAAATGGTGACGCTAAACTGATACCTATAAGCTTCATTCATCACAAACCTCACCTATCAGGATATATCTTCTTCGATCGATCAATTCAAGAATTGTAAAATTTACAACTCAGACTCCTTCAATTCTCAACTCTGATGATTTCCAAGTTAAGATACGAATGATCACCTCAAACACTGAAGTATTCTCCCCTATCTCCCTACTCCATCAGTAATCTTCTCCCCATGTATTGACTAAGACATTTTCTCCCACTTTTAACATGAATATTTTCTCCCCCGCTGTCAATGAACCAAAAGGTCACTACTTTGTGGTCTACAACAGGGTAAAACAACAGATCAATACATCAGGGAAAAACTCATAATACCTCAGGGATAGGGGGATTCCACATCCACACTCTTTCATGTGTGGGGATTCAATTGAACTACTAGAGCTAATCAATGCCTCTCGGGCACATCATTTGGTATGGCCTTCGTCAGAATATCAGAAACCTATAGATCATTAGGCACATATACTAACTTGACAATTCCTTTCTCCACCTTATAATTATGGAAATGATAATTTATTTCATTTTTCATGGTCCTAGAATGATGGAAGGAATTTTTGATATGATTTATGGAACTTGAGTTATCTGATTGAATTCTAATTGGAGACTGCACCGCCATGCCCATGGAATCAAGCTACTACGTCATCCACAATAATTTCATAAATGCTTTTGTAGGTGAAATGTACTCAAAATTATATGGATCTAAAATAAATGAAATATTTTTTCTTTCTTAACCAAGAAATATACAATCCACCAAGATAAATAGAACCTCTTGATTTTGATTTCATGTCATCTGCTAATTTGGACCAACATGCATTAGTATATACCAAAACCTCTGGATGAGATTTTTCACTATAAATTAATCTGAAAGAAACCATTCCCTTAATATAATGATGTATTCTTTTAACTGAAAGCATGTATATTTCCTTTGGATTACCTTGACATATCACGACATGGAATGTGGTGAATACAGTGTCAGGCCTTTTCATGATCAATTATAGTAATCTTCAAAAAAAAATCATGTATTTTGTGATATTAATTACTATTCCATCATTATATTTTGATAATTTCATATGGGTACCGACAAGAGTCTTCATCACCTTGGGATTATCCATTCCAAATATTCTCAGAACCGCAGATTTGAAATCTATATGGAACACTTTGACCATCTATTTCAATACAATGGAAAATAATAATCTTATTCCCTCCAGCCTTGAAACTGGTGAAAATGTTTCATAAACATATCTACCCTTTATTGGGGGGTATCCTTTCCACACTATTTGTGTTTTGTTTTGAATCACTATGAAATATTCATTCATCTTGTTGTGAAAGAACCATTTAGACTTGATGACATTATTATATGCTGGCCTTGAAACAATATCCTACGTATAATTCTTCTCAATTTGATCTAGCACTTAATTTATAGCCTGAAAAAATATTTCTTCTTTAGCTACAACAGAAAACATTTTGGCTCTACCTGAGATAAGAAAGATTTCTGCTGTAGTAACTACTTTCTTCTTACATGGACAGGTTCTCTCTGAACACCAATGTTATTTTTTATATCAATTTTATCTCTAAACATTGATTTATATACTGATACATATTTTACATCCTCTGTGTCATCATCAGTTTGTTTTTCGGAATCAGCATCTCCCACTTATACTCTCACTGACTCTCTTACCTCATCATCGATTTCATCAGGAAGTTGTTCGTTGTGTTGTTGATGATTCTATTCATTTTCTATGATAGTGACATCATTTATATCAACTACTTTTATTATATCCTTATTAAAAAACTGTTTATATTCTCTCAGAGCTTCATTGTATCTTAAAAAATTTAGATGATAATATAATGTTATAGAAAAATATATGAGCATGAAATACATGAATGTTGCTGCTTCTCTGACAAGATTTGTTTACTCGATGGAAAACTAAAACATGAAATGGAACATACAATTTTTTATTTGATAGATCTTTCATATGATAATGATATTGAATGATCCCCCTATGTTATGAAATATTTTCTGTTGATAAGCCCATTGTTTATACCCCAAACATTTTTATTCTCCTGAATTATTTCAACACATGAGAATATAGTTTTGAGAATATTCTGCAGCTCAATAATATCAATGAGATCTTCATTAGATTAATTATACTCTTAAAAGTGATCCATAAAAAAAACATATAAGACGAAAGATTTATAACTCGGTGATGGAAAAAAAGATATAGAGTTAATAAAACCCTCAGTATCCATTGTACACAATTAATTCCTTTCAACATCAATTCTTATAACTAATTTGAATCAGTTGACATTATGGAGAACATCACTTCACCACTTTACATCTCTTAATGAAACTTCCCTATGGATTCTATCTACCATTGAACTTAAAACACTAGAACATTAGTTAATTGCATTTAAAGGAAAAGGGAGATGAGAATTTCTCGAATCCTCAAGAAGAGGATTGTGGTTGGTCCTAATGTGTCAAACCTTTATTTCTTTCTTTCAAATCATTGCACTCTTTCCTTGCCTGATCAAACATCCCATCCAACTTCAACTGTTTTGGAAATATGACCAGGAATTATTTACCCACATTTTATTTCTTCTTCTTGTATTTTGATTCTGTATGCTTGTACTTTTTCACAATCAAGGAATTCATCCTATTAGTCGATGTTTTCTTCTTTGATGATCCACCAATATTCAATTTTTTCAAGACTCATTCTTTGAGCAGGAATCATTCGATTGGTCACCTTCTATTTATTCTTCCTCCATTGGATTGTTCTTTCTCTTTTTATCACTTCTCTATATGTGGAATGTCATGTGAATTTTCTAGTACATTCATTAGTCATATTTCTTTTATCAAATGTTTGAGTCATGACACCTTTTATTATTGTGGTTGAGTCTTTCACTAACATTACTTTATTAATAATTACACTGGGGTCATCTCCTCAATTTTTCTTCCATGATTTTCCACATCCATTCCAGGTAAGGCTTTGGGAGTTAATGTAGGAGATGATTGAAACTCCTTTTTTTGAGCTCCTTGTGACTCCACTCTGATTTCAATCCTATTTTTCATCATACCATGTTATCTTCGAGTATAAGATTATTCATTATACAATTACGGTGTTGGGGATATCCTTCTGAATTATTTTTCATTTAAACATTCTTTTTTTCATCAATGTATTTCCAAATATCAATGATTAGAACATATGAAACATCTTCCATTAAAGACATAACTCATATCATCATTTCTCTGCTGAGATGATGATGCAGCTTTAGTTCTTCCTCTATCATTAATATCCAAATATTCCTGACACAAAAAAATGGTGTCCCCATTCTTCTACAATATAAGAAATTTATGGATACTTTCTTCTAAGATACTAATGATATATATTTATCAGGAAGCTTCTTCTTATTTTCAGGTTTAGGAAAATTTATATTTTCAAAGCATGAAATGTATTCTGGGACCTCTGATAAAAGAATGATATATTACCATGAATCCCACAAAAATAGAACATGATATCATTACGTCCTATAAAATACCTTTTAGGTCTATCGTTATAAACTTCACGCCTTTTTCTATTTCTGGAACTATTCACAACTATCTTCCTATCATGCATTGTAAGGGATTAATCATACCCAATTCCAGATTTTCCAAAATGGTATGGTCTTTGAGATGAGAAAATATTTTCTTGTTTGCCTTTAGAAATGTCATATTTAATTTTCCTTTCATCATCACTTATGGAAGGATAATCAAATAGTAAGTGAAAGGCATGGTTCAATTTAATATTTCCATTGGAATTATATTTATCCACTTATTTTCCATTTCTATCTCTTCTACCAATTGTTGAGTCTTCTTGTGCCCTGATTTAAGTTGAGCATATTGTTCTATCTTGATATCATTACCCCTAATTATCTCATCTTCGAATTCAATTTTGAGCATATCCACCATATCAATTTTCCCCTTTATTTTCAATTTTTCATGCTAAACATAATCAGACTAGCATTAATTCTCTTACATTAGGATTTGATTCTTCTGAAATAGTTCAGATAGTTGTGCAGTAAGGTCATCATTTCAGGATTTCATATTCTAAATTTCATCTATCTTTTAATTCATTCCCTTGTCATCAACTATTTGTTTTTCTGTCTTTGTAGATATTTTTTCCCATTTCATTAGATTGATATTTATTCTTTTCCCTCATATCAATAGCCACATCAATAATCCTTTTATTTAATCCTCTATACTTGTTAAACACAATTTCCAAGGCCTGGATCCAGATATCTTTAGATTTAATATTGTCATCCAACATCTGATCCAAATCCTTTATTTCATTGACAACATCCACTTTTCACCTTCTAGGAGTTTCTTCATCATTAGTAGTTCCAACATCACTTGGAATATTAGGCTCTTCGATCATTCCTTCTACGTTATTGAATGAGTAATTATTTCAAGTATATTATTTTTCAAAATTATTATTCAATTCACTACTTCTTTCCTTTAACTAAATCACACTATTTCAATATACACCTTCAATCATAGTAATATCACCTGACTTGAACTTCTTCATTGATGTTTTTACCTTTACCATGGAACAAAAATATAATAATAGATTGAATCTTTAAGATTAATAATAGAATAAACCATGTTAGAGAAAATAAATCTAATAAAAGACATATTCCCTATTATAAATTTTTTTTGGTCCATTAGGATAGATACCCTGAGAGGGGGGAAAATTAGGGTATGACATATAATAAAAATTCCCATATTGATCTTGTTTTTTTATTAAAAAAAAATCCATTCTTTGTCCTTCCCATTATAGAGTTTTAAAAGATCTTAAATCAAGATTAGGACGCAATATTTTTACTTGGTTCACCCTCATAAGGATATGTCGAAGGAGAATACACTAGCGATGTGTCAATATACCAAATCCACTAAAAGTTCACTGTTGTTTACAATTTTTGGAGCAAAATCACAGTCCCTCCTAGTTTACAACCAATCACAATTTGAATGCTCAGTGCTTTCTCAACTAAAGAGAGATCACTACTTCTTCAGAATATCCACTCACAGTTTAATGACTTTTAAGACCTTTAATTAACATAGATGAATGAATATTGTATTGTATGCTGATGCTCTTTTGAAGTTCAACTTTCATTCACTGATGGATACAACTTTACCACAAGTGTACCAGGAAATCGCCCAACTTTCATGCATCCGTAGGCATACTGGAACGCTTCTCTAAGCACGGTGTGCAAGTGCCACACAACCACTTGCGTGAAAAACCCTTCTCCAACTCCAAACTTTGGCAACTAAAACCCTTTTAGGTCTAATCCAATATTAGCATGAAACTACCAACTCGCACTCAACTAATGAATTATTTTGTACTTTCACGCCTAAACCAACACTTGCAACCCTAAACCACCTGTATGATTAGAGATAAAAAATTCTCTAATTATTGAGATTCATACTAAATGTGGAGGGCTATCCCTATATCTATAGGAATTTTGGGCACCCTGAGAACCACAGAAAAGTTTCCTCCCATCGTGCAAGTCCAACTGCCTGATCTTTTTTGGCCTTAGTCAACTTGTGCGCCCTAACCACAACTTGGGTTCCCCTATTTCCTTTTCCTTATTTTGATGTTCTGATCTTGAAAAACATATGAAAAAAAAGCCTCCAATAACCGTGCGTTCAAGTCCATTTTCCAGAAAGACTTTTCTCCATTTGTAGATTTTGAGGCCCTAAAAATTGTCATACATAGGAAAACGGTGCCACCTTATATCTATTCATTTTATACTAACAACTTTTTCAACAGACACAAGAAGCTTAAAAAATGCTTAAATGATACCTTGATGGATTTTTTTCCAACATATATTATGTGTTAATGTGTGGGTAATGTCATAATGTACATATATGATATGATTTTAATTGTTTATAAACTAATTATATTGATTTTCAAAAAGAAGAAAAGGATTTTATGATTTCAAGGAATATTTATGAATTTTTTTACAAAGGTGAATTATTTTTTTTGTCATAAGGTAATAATTTTTTTAATATTTTCCAAGAAACCCTTATAGATGTGGTTTTGACTATATGATTTAATATAAAAATTTTTATGAAATATATTATTTTGTTGAGCTGCATTCATGGAAAATTATACTGATTTTTGAAAAATAATAATTATTATGAAAAGGAAAATATTGTTAGGGTTTTTTAATGTTTTAAAATAAACTAATATGGTTTTTTCTTTATTTATCTTATTAATATTTATTTTATCATCCCTCATTTTCAAATAATTTTCAATTGGACCTATGAATTAGAATAAAATTTAATAAATTTAGAGTACCATATATGGGAGTTGTCTTGAATGAAGCTAATATGTCTATATAATGAACTTGTTTTTTGGGAAAAGTTAATACTGTTTGTAAATTTCCACAAAATGTTATATTTATTACATAATTTTCTAAAAATCTATATTGAAAAGATCTTCTAAATGTAAGATATTTAAACCCTTATTATAAATCATGTAATTATTTGTTTTTTATGGTACCAGGTTATATATTCATACAAATTATGGATAGGTACTAAAATAATGTAATTAATTTACCTTAGAACATCATATTTATCATTTCATTGATAAATTATAAATTTTTCATTTTGAATATGAATTATGACTTCCCTTCCTCAACTACTTAAATAGGATCCATATAAATAAAGTTAACCCATGCCCAAAATCCCATAAATTTTAACTAGAGGAAAAATAAAATGATTTACTGTATGCACATTCCCATAAATAACTATTAGTGTGAATACATAGACTTAAGATATGATCATAATACCATTATGATTTTTTACTGATAACTCAACATCTATTCATTGAGATGGTGATGTGATACCCTTATAAATTTCTTTAGATATAAAGGATTTGGTAGAACAATAATCAAATAATATATTTATAGTTATATATTTTATTATAAGTGTACCTTTAACCACTTCATTCTATTGACCCAATATAGTAGATGAGATCACATGATATTTTCATTTAAATCTTAAATTAAGTGGATTTTGGCACTGATTATCATTATAAACCCTTGGATTCTTTTACAGGTTAACATATTTCTCATACTCCTTATGGTTGTAGCATTTCATTGTGGGTGGGGTATTTGGTTTCGCTCCATCTATATTCAATTTAATTTTATTTCATCTTTAAATCTCATAAATTTTCACATTGTTTAAATCCTTTGATTAAACACTTGAAACATTTACCAATTACCTTAATAAAATTTCCCTCATTCTTCTTTCCACACTTCTGGTATAAATTATGATTTATTTTATTTCCACCGTGGGATTTATTATTATAATTTACTTGAACTCCATATTTCTATTCTTATTAGGATCATGAAAATCATAAGAATCTTCATTCTCCATTTATACCTGGATATCATAATTAACAATTTCTTCATATCAACTATAGTCTATATTTGAAAAATCCTTTTAGAGACTTAGTGAAGAACTAATCTATTTTAATTTTAGGTTCAATGATAAAACATGAATCAAAACCCATAAGTATTATAATTTTTTCCTTATAGGTACCAATATATTCATCATCATTTTTCATAATCTCAAGGAATTCCATTTTCGTTTTCATGAAAATTGTTCTAGTAATGTAATTACAAAAAAATAACCTCTTAAACTCATCCCATTCCTTTGAGACAATTTATTCCATATAAATTGTATTCTTTATATGATCCTACCATTTTTATTTTTCTCCAACCAAATGACACACATTCATAAAAAAATTCATGATCGGAGCATTGAAGAATATAATATATCATTTTAGTGGTACTAATCAATTTCTCAACCACTATTATATTATAGGAACCACATAAATAAGATTTTTTTTCTTATTAATTAATCAATAGTTCATTATTACTTCATTTCCTCATTTGGAAACATAACCTGATTCATATATTGATAAGTATTAATTATTTTAGAAACAAGATTTGTCATTATAGCTCCCATGATGTTTGATTTCTCAAGAGTATGATTATTTCCTTTTCTATCATATTTTTTTATCAACATGTATCTTCATGATTTCATCCATTGAATAAAACTAAAAAATAAATTGTAAGAATCAATCTACATTAATCATAGTAAGAAATAATATACTCATGAAAATAATTATATATATCCATAAATTATGACTCATTTTATCAATATATGCCACTTTTAGGATCAACCTACATCACATTCAAATAATAATAGGTTTTATTAATTTATTTCCTTATATTCTTCATAACAAAATCTTCAAAAATAAATAAATCATAATCATATAAAAAGTGAGGAAGATGATGAAAATTGTATATAAATAGAACATAATTTTAGGTTAAAACATAATATAATAGAAAATATTCATGCCCTGGAATTATAAAGAAGTAGTTCCTCTATAGTCTAGATATTATATAATATTATTTAATTAAATATATTTAACTTCTCCCATAAATTTATTCTCTCATTGTACACTTCTTTGATGAATCGTACTTAAATCATCTATACATAACTTCAGGAAAATTGTACCATAAGAAAGGGTGGGCTCAAATTCCTGGTAAGCGTTAACATGGTAGAAATCAATCGATTATTATGTAAAAGAATAAGATAAACATATGGTTATGAGATCAAGATCAAACTTATGATTTTAATACTCAATATTTCATGGACCATAAGAAATTTTAAAATCGTTATTTTAGATCAATGGTATTTCCTAAGTGAACTATAAAATATTTTCAATAGTTATATTTTTTAAATCCCATATAATGTTGTTCATTTTATATTATATAATCATTTTTATCATTTTTCATGATATTTTTTGGGAAAATATATAAATTTTTTTAATTTATTAATGAAAAATAAATTCTAAAATCAGAGGGTGTTAAATTATTATAATAAACTCCTAAGACAGATAAAATTAAAATATTACGAAATATTATATGTGTTACTACAAAACCTATTATAAAAAATGATTTTTTAATCGTTGAATCTAGATGATTATGTGGAGAAAAGAATGATTCACCTGGATTTCAAATTATATTAGATTAAAAATTAAGAAAATGAATTTTATTCTCATATACTCAATGTGATTAGGTATGTCAATGAAAATCTATATTATTTATTATGAAAATGACTTCGGGATACTAGTGGTTTCCAAAAGGAGCATTTTTGTTAAGGATATATTTTTATTATCATTGATGTCATGAAAATTTGTATAATTTCATGAAAAGTTTACCTTATATTCTCATGTGTTGAGAATGGGTGAATTGGGTATGTGATGTATAGGTTTTAGTATTATATTGATAGGAATATTGGTTAAAAGTTAAAACTAGAAGAACAAAAGTTATTTTTAGAGTCTAATAATGTTTATTCTTGTATCATGTCAAGTTTAGTAAAACCTGATGTTAAAATCCAAATTAATGATTCCATAAGATGGACTTTTTAGGATACATGATGGAGTCTAAGAAACTATAATGAATATCCATGTCAAGTATCAATGTAATAGAAATAATTTCATTGGACTTTAATGTTATATTATTCCAAATATACTAATTATAAGTATAATAAATATATAGGAGTTCAAAATCAAGGTAGTAATTGATTTAACATATATTTTTCATTCAAATAATTGAAGAAAAGAGTTTCAACATTAATGGTATTAATGTAAAGGAATGTATCAATACTAGATGGTTCAAAAAAAGGGTGTGTATCATCACTTTATTTCACCTATATGATAAGATAATTTATTTGTCAACCAAGAGTTATTCAAAACAAAAATTTCTGATTAATTTTATACACGGGTTTTTTTGATTCATCGATTCTATAACATATTTTCAAAAGGATACAATGGAAAAAAAAATTTATATAGGGTATTATTTTTATCTAGATATTTGATAAAATATGAGGAAAATTTTTCTAAATATACGTCAATGGTAGATATTATTAAATTGTATTATTTTCAAATAAAATTATACTGAAACATTGAATTATATATATGATATAGAAACAATGTTTAATTTTCGATTATTTCTTATAATATGGGACAAGAATTATTTCCTAAATTAGAAATATTTATTATCTTACCATGATATTATGAATATAATGTATTGTCTGAGCAGCTATAGGGAGTATTTTTGAACTTAAAGAAGTTCAATATTAACAAATAAACAATTATACCGACCAAAAAATAAATTATTTTTAATTAATATCCTTAATATTTTGGTACATGTGATTGTAAAAAATGTGATGCTTGTAAATAGTTTATATGGATAATTAAATAACACTATGCATAAAATGATCATGTCAATTAAATTTAAAATTGAATTTCACATAATATCCTTAAATATTTTGAGGTTAAGATGATAAATATAAATATAATGAGTTTTATTTAGTTATAATAAAAAATTGAATGTCACTTTATCTGAAAGATTTTTAGTATATGCTGGTAAGTAATAATAATTACATTAATTACCAAAATATTTCAGTGGAATATTTTGATGGAAATAGTTCCAAGGATGATGATGTTAAACTTATTAAGTGTTCTGTGTAGAAAAAAAAGTCTACATTATTACATTTGATTTTGATATATTAGAGAGTTTGAGTATATTAAAAAAGTTAAACATTAGGAATATGATTCCTAAACATCACCATTTTTTAAACATTATTTTTTCATGATTGTTACTCACTAAAGAGTTTTGTATGAGGGTTTTACCATGTGGTCACATAATGATATGGTAGGAGTTACATTTAGATTTAATTATTTGATAAAACCCCAGAATGTATAACCAAAATAAGGATGATCTGATAGCCTAACATATATAATATGTTCAACAGGTTCTAATGTAGGGTTTTATTATTTATTATTTTAAAAAAGTAATAATATATATTTATCATATAGAATTAAATAATAATTTTATACTTACTTCATGTTGTATTCATATATTTATATATTGATACACATTTCATAAAATATAATGTCAATTGAACTATAAAAGTGTGATTTTTTAGTTATACAAAACAAATTTTTTTATAGATTGTTATAGGTTATGATGAAATGTTTATGTTATCATGAGTAGGATTATTTTATGGGATACATAATAAGATTATAATGCAAAATTCATTCACTAGATGACCCACTATGTATACCTCAGGGAGTTTCATACATAAAGTCTTTAGATTACATAGGGTGTACGGATCATATAGCTATCCATATTACTTATGTTTAGAGAGATTCTAAGAATGAGAGTTTATACTTTGATACATTTCTTATGTAATCCTTGAGTATTATCTAATCAATGGGTTGTTCAGTCAATTATTGATCATTTCATCAGTTAGAGATCATCCAAACTAAGATTTTTCCTCTCATATGATGAGTAAAACATTAAGGCCCCTGATTAATATAGACATTGGAGTGTGAATCCATGCCTATATGGTACATATGGTGATCTCATCAATTTAGATGATGGGAATATAATGTTTTTATCCATAATGGTTAATGAAATGTGATGTATTTATTAATTTTATCATTCTATAACTGGAGATATGAGAACATATGAGTTGGCTATACGGGATAGACATTTTTTGTGTTACGTGGTCACTCGAAATCTTAGAAAAATGTAACATATAATAATTCACACTAACAAGTGATATTATTGGTGGACTTAAGTATAGTGATTCATGTGTTTAATAATGATCAAGTCAAATCTCTTTATAGCTTGAGAATAATTTATTCTTTCTTGGGGGCCACTATTTTCCTACATATATGGATTGTTGATTTTTATTTTTTTCAAAACCACAAACGACCATAGGGTCAAAATATATGGTTGACTATATGGGGATTAAGTTTTTGATTTTGGGAGGTGTTTTATAAGTTTTTTAGAGTTAATAAAAAAATATGGGTATTGACAAGGTATTTTATATGATGTGTCACATGATGATATTAATGATAACCTTCCAAAATCATTTTGTAAGATACCTATAAAAAATTGGATGTGATTTACTATGTTATCATATATGATACAAAATAATGTGAAATGGAACAACATATTTTTTGACTGAATTAAAGTTGGAGATTGAAGGAAATTATATTCTATAAAGTCCACTTTTATATCTAAAATAGGCCCAATGATGTTTTATGACTGGAGGTATATTATAAGTCTTGAAATTTGATTTCAAATCACTATTTAGTTTAATAGTATGGTACGATAGGATTATATTATATGGTTTTCCCATGAAAGTTATAGGGTCTGGATACCAATAGTGTATGACATATGCATTCTATTTTCTTTGATAGTTTTGGGTGGTTGAAATTTAATAATCATCATTTAATTGATTTTTTTGATGTGTAATACCATTAAATAATTCTTACATGAGACATAAAGCAAGGTAGTTTGTTCCATTCATGCATACGACTCATGAATTTGAAGAGGCATCATCTCCTGTGTTATAACACATGAGTTATGGAATATATTATATAGGATAATCCTTGAAGTCTTTATAATGTCTACAAATTTGTAATTGTATATAGGTTAGAAACGTGAACACTTGGTTGAAACTCCCTAACTCATTTCCCTTGATGTACAACATAATTTGTGTCATGAGGTGCTAAAACACCATAGATGGATGAGTATATCACATAATCATTGAATTTTGGCCTAACATGTGGATAACTCCATAAGTTGGATTCCATTTACTTCCACTTTGGTGATATTCTTCAGGAACATAAATGATGACGATGGATATAGTAGAGATAGTAGGAAATTCATATAGTGTAAGGTATATAATAAATTTTTAATTCCATTTTATGAATATTTCATGAATATTTTAGAAAGATCTTGGTTGGGATAATATAAAATATTTTAATTTATTCAGATAATTTTTATTATACCCCTTTTTATTCCCAATAGAATATATATTCCTTATCATAAACGCCAATCCCAAATTAGTGGATTAATGAATAAACATATCAGTTTTAACCAATTCGCATCATATATAAGTAGTAGCTAAATCATATATAAGGATCACTTGACCTATTACTATGTTGATCATCTAAAAACATAGGAAACAACTTCATAAATTTTTCAACAATAAATACTAGAAGTCAAGAAATGATATTAATCCAAACACTATCATTATACCCCTATATGTATCCCCAATAAAAAAAATAAACCCTGATTTATTCTAAAATATAATTAAAATACTAAATAAATTATGTTGTCTGGTAATAAATATATATTTTTAAAAAAACTCAAAATAAGTTATAAGAAGTTGACTTTTAAAATCTAACAGGCCATCCGAAAAATAGTTGAGGTAGTAACATCAAGAACCAATTCCAAAAAATCCATTGTTATCAATTAAATATATCATATATACAAACTGGTAAAAAATGAAATCGGAATTTATAATAATTAATATCTTTTTAATCTGTATGTCAAAGCCCAATGAAATCTTCATTAGTAAAACTAAAAAAAAATCAATTACATATTCAAGTATACACATAAACCCTTTATTATTTGAGTTATGAATGTCATTGTTAAATCTATAATACTAAATCACTATTTATAATTTATAGTGTTATCTAGTAATATTGAAATTTTATGTACACCAGTACTGTTGAAATTTACATTTATATTTTTAATCCCAAATTATTTGTTTTTATATTACGTATTAGGAATTTTATTTTATGGATAATATTTTTTCCTGGAAATTAATATTAATAGATTAAATATTTCATGAAATGAAATAATTGTCACATTTTTTTTAAAAAAATATATAATAACTAGTAATTATTAGAATTAATTTTCAATATGTTATATAAAACAAAACCTAGACTAACCTAAAATATTAATATAAAAAAAGATAAAAAGGAAAGGATAAAATATATTGTGTAACCAAGGCTTACTTATGTTTGGTTATGAATAACTTCAAAGATTGGGATATATAATAGGTTTTTTATAAAAACCAATCCCATCTTTGGGGGTCAACATCTTTTTAGAATAATATCATTTTTTTGGATAAAACAAGATAAGATTTGAGATTCCTGATGGAAATACATTAAAAGGGTATATTTTATTTAATGATACACCTTATATCATTAGTAGTGAAATGCATGTGATACATGTCATAGCTGACAATATGCTTTTATTATAAATCTCAGACTCAAGTAACCTATATATGGTGGTTATTTTATTATAATGATATAGAATAGATAGATCAAAGGATCCAATAGATTAGTAGACTTGAAAAAATTGATACATAAAATAATAATCAATTAAATTGTTAACTGAATATATATCCTCTAAAAACAAGAAAAACATTATTATTTCTCCTTGAAAATCCATATGTCAGAAGTAGTAATATTCATGGTCACCTAAGGAAATAGGTAACAATATAAAGGGATGATCTTAGACACTCAGTAAGGGGTTGAGTATAATGGATGCTAACATAAGCACAGAATTTATAATATCGATGTAATAAATAATCATATAAAATCTAAATGAATGGTAAAATGAGTATATTATATCCATGTATAACATAATAGGGGAAAACAATCTCATGGATAATAATAAATGATCACATTTTGATGAAATGAAAAATGTCTGACATCATAAACATAACTTCAAGAACTAATTCCAAGACTACATACATAAATGACTAAGTAATTCACTAAATACCCAAATAATATTTCTTATGACACCTGTTTATGCATCAAGGGACTTTATAATTTTAGTAATTACTCATTAAATAATAATTTCAATGCATCTATCATATGAAAATAAAGTCTCAAAAAGGCATATCATAATTTTTCCAAATGAACCCCATACCTAGTTTTGGAAATAGTTTTACATAAAAAATAATGGATATGTGTATTATCATTATTTTCCCATTCAGTGGAATAATATATCTATCTAGTTGAGTGTCTAATAATCAAGTTAGAAACAATGTGATATCCATAATATAATGAGAATTAACCTTATAAAAAGATTTATAATGAAATATTGATGTAGGGTATATTCATTTTAGAAGGATATAAATAGTAAGGATTAATTGAATATATTAGTTTTGAATGGTAAGAGACCAAATAAATGATATAAAAATTCCCTATAAAAATTAGTATTATGTATCAAATATATACGATACGCATTGGGGATACAAAATTTTCTTAAGGAAATACTTCCAAGACAGTATTCATTGAAGGAAAAGTCAGACCTGTGTCAAAATAGTGTCTAACTAAATTAGGACCCCATAGTGGCACCACCATATACACTACCATTATCAATCATTAAATAAATACTTCCTCAAATAAATAATTCATCCATATTAACACAAAAACATGGAATATGTATAGATTTGGGGAATGGAATTTATGACGAATGGAATGTTTAATCATTATAATATCTTATAATGGTAGTATAATGATAGGTAATATATATATATAACTGATAATAAAATAATTATTGTATGATAATGTATCATAATAACATATCACATTGAAATGATATGTAATTGTAATTGATTATGCCTAAAAATTAAGAGAAGGGATTAGGGTCCCTTACCTTGAAAGGTAGCATCCTAAATCTTGAGTAGGAACACCTTAGAATCTTAAAAAGTCCTTAGAGGGAGTATAGGGATAGAAATTAGAAGATAATTGTGCTCGCTAATTTTTTAGTGAAGACCAATGGTTGTGTGGGTGGGTATTTATACAATGTAAGGGATATTTATTTATTTATTTCTAAACAAAGTCCGTTGATATTGATGTTGTAAAAATGAAAAAAAATGTATTACCCCATGGTTTTAGCTCATGGTCTTTGACAATTATGACAAATTTTTTTTAAAAAAATTATGTTTGAGATCCAAAATCAATTGTTTTATATTAATTTTTTCCAAATAAATAACATTTTCACTATAATATTAACTTTATAATCTTAATATCCATTTTATACTTTGTAATGTTAAATATAGGTTTGGAAAATAATTTTATTTCATTATAATATATTTCATTAATAAAATAAATTATTATTTGTTATGGATTCACTTATATTAATTATTAATTCACTTTTCTGTCATCATACTTATTATATATACTTATTTTTTTACTATTTACCAAATAACTTCACTTCTATGGAAAATTATAAAATATTAATTATTTTATAATTTCTCCATGTTGGTTTTATGTTTAATGTAATTTTAATTAATGTAATTTTCTATGTATGAGAATTTAATATTTTTAATAAAACACTTATTGTATTTTGAAATTATATGTTTGGAGCTAAAATTTTAAAAACACTTTTATATAGTAAATATTATTTTCATTCTAAGTCATATAAGTGTAATTATATTAAAATTTAATTAATAATAATTAGTTTTAATAATTAGTTTTTATATTATCATCAATATATTTTTTCATTTTATTATACATTTTATTTATTAATAGATGCATTACTATTACAACAGTCATATTGAAAATGGTCAAATTCCAATGATCATATTACCCATTATATATAAAATATATTTTTCACATCCTATGATCATTTATATCCTTATATTAACTCTTAGACCTTGTATACTTTGTTTATTATTTTTTTCTCCGTAATATCAATGTACCTTTTAAATCATTCATTAATTTTATAGAATTATCATATCATGTTAATGAATGTGGCGGTGCATTATATTTTAATGTTTTTTATCTCCCTAGTTACGACTATTAATTTGAATATAATTTATATATTTTGGGTTTTACATTGTGTTTTACCATTATGGTGAATTAATAGAATGTGGATTATGAAATTGTTTTTATGATTAAATATTTATTTATTATAGTTGAATCTTTGGTCCTACATTCTCATCCATTAAACAATTTCATGTTCTAAATTTTGGGATCACATCATTCCATAAACAAATATTGGAAATTATTCCTTATTTTTTTAGAGGCTCCTACGTCGCTTCCTCAAACTTGTTATTCATCCAAGGTAATTTCAACAATCAGGTTGTGTGATTTCATAACACATTCTGTCGAGTTTTAATAATCTATAAGGGGTCATTATTTTCATGGTCATTCAAGCACTATCTACAAGGTCCCTTGTTTTCTTAAAATTGGAAATTTCTGTAAGTAATATGAATTTTCAATGATTATATTGGTAATATAATGATCAAATATGAAAAGAAGTTTTTAAGATTTTAATTCATCTAAAAATAATTCATGATGTTAAATGAGGCTTTGAAGATGGATTATAGGTTTCGAGAGTGTCTCGGGGGATTGTGGCTTGAAACCAGAGCTTTGGAATGTTGATGCTCATAGTACATGGTTTTTATATGGTTAATGATAACCATGCCGCTAACCATGTGGTTTTTTTGGTATTGGAACATGGTTGAGAAGATGTGTGGTATGCAAGAGGAAATTTTTTGGGGTTTTGGAAATTTTTTAAATATATCATATGGTTTATAATGTAGTTTAAATAATAGTGTGTTTCAAGAATGTGAGTTAGAGTGTGCCTCGTACAGTAGAGGTGCATAGTTGTTACACGGTTTAGCCAAAACATTAAGCTCACTTAATAGTAGGAAATTAACTTTTTTCTCTATGAACATTAAGAGGGTAAACCCTTTTTTCTCCTTTCTCGTCCTCCTTGGGTTCCAAAATTCACCTCTATTATTCAATTGGATTTATACCACATTCATGGTTAGAATCGAAATCCTTAAATTGCATTTGAAATATTGAGGTAATCCCTAAACTACATTACCCTCCACTATGATATTTCTCTTTTTCCTATAACATTGGTTCAACTTGTCCTTGATTTTAGTCCCCAATACATCAAAGCATGGTGTAATTGATTATTGGTGAAAGGGATTTCACTCTTCCTAGGAAGGTGGTGACTCAATATTCCATCTACACTTCTCTGTATATCGTTTCATCAATGTATTTTTTTCTGGTCGATTTCTAAATCTTTTAAAATTAAATAAAAAAAATAATGGTTATTTTCAATTAATTTCATAGGTATTATTCCATATTTGAGGTTTTTTATGAGCTAAATATTATTGGAAAGTGTTTATTTTTTGTTCTTGTGTAACGGGATTAGGGGATATGTTTTTTGGGAATTATTGCTATTTCTAAAAAATGGATTTTAAATTAAATTGAGTGGTTTATATTAATTAATTATAATGTTTTTATAATAATTTTTATGGTGTTTTTATGGTGAGATAGGATCCAATATGACTCATCTGAGCTTGGATAGGCCTTGGTAGTTGTTTTCATCCCATTAAAAATATATAGAAATCTTCCTAAAGTTACGTTCCATGTCGTACCATCCCTGCGTTATTTATGCATGTTCATAGTATTATGTGTACACTTAGGGATTCCAATTAGGATTAATCCACCATGTTTATAATCCTTGTAATGAAATGTTTAGTTATTTAAGTATAGTGTGATAAAATAGGTGAATTTTATGAGTCACTAATAAACCTTGTACACTTCCTTCATACTTCATCTTGAGACTATCACTTAGACTAAGCATCCACTGAGGGTAACCTCCTTTTATAAACAATCCAAGAGGATCTCATGGTTGATTCCTCCACTCGCTTACACTTTTTGTTAATCCCAATAGGGATGTACATAGTTATATATTTACATAAAGGACACCCAGAGGGATGCCTCTGTTTCATGAAAACCTCAGGGACCCTAAGTAGGATTTCTTTTTTATGTACTATCCTTTCTCACCACATGGGTGCCCCCAATGTTTGATAAACCTTGAGCTTTTATGACATGGGATTGGTTATAGTTGGTATCACGTGTATCCTTTGAACTCGTACAAAATTTTTATGCCCTTGGGGAAGTGGAAGTAGTATTGTGTTTAGGAATTCAGACACCCTCACTCTTGTATTTATGCATTAACTCAGTGATTATTAATTTAACAAGGATTGTTAGTGGTTCTTGTTGGATCTTGTACAATGAGTCTTATTAGATAAAATATTATCATAGGGATTCCTAGAAATACTTCCTGGGATTCAACTTTTGTAACTTTTAATCAGATATTATTATTGGGATGCCTAGACATATGTCCTCTGATATGGCTTATAATCCCTATTGATTGAATGGTACAAATACTATTACATGAATACCTATTGTTAGTGGTATTCATCCTTATATGATAATTATAGAGGTAGGCCACTGAGAGTTTCTAAGAAACCCTCTTACATTTGGTCTCTCTAAGCTTGGCTAGCTAGCTATCACCCAGGGTGCACCAAATGTGGTTGTGTTGGTGAATTTCCCCCATGTAGTAGGATGTTAATGATATATACATTCATTGAATTCATATCTTTGTTTGATTACTAGGATGATCCCTATGATCAAGTGGGTGCACCATTATAGTTACTTGCCATAATTTTCATAGAGTGGGAAATTCAGTCGTTTATTGAGTGGATTATGAGTGTTATCTTGTATTCATAGAGCATTCCTTATAAATCACTGAAGTGTCATCCTCCTTCGGAATTGTCCAAGATTCAATTTCATGATTACCTATGGACCATGACCTAAGAATAAGACATTAGACTTTTTTACCCATGGATATATTTTTATGACATCCATCTCTATGCCATATGTTTAGCATCTCTTGTTGACATTTGGGACTCCATCATATTTATTGGAGGTTATTATGGATTATCAATAGGTTAGTAATTTACCTCCACCCCCACCCATGGTGACATCATGGACCCAAATATCTACTTTATGATACATGGCTTCAGTGGTATGACATATAGAGCAATTCCTTATTCATAGGATTTTATATTATGAGGAATATGAACCCAAGGATCAGATGCAGACTGATTCATGTTACTTTCCTCCTTACTCATATAAAGATATATATAAAATATATATATAGTTATGGGAATATATATATACATATAAATATATATACATGATGGGACATTATTCCAGTTGTGACTTGACTAAGTTGAGTACTTTCTTTGAGCATGCCTCGTACGAATTTGTCTTCCATTTTATTTTCATATGTTATTATTTTTATTGTTATTGTTATTCTGAATAGTATATCATATATACGTACACAAAATATAATTGAATATACATCAGATATTCTTGGTGGTTCACTACTAAGTTTTTTAATCATACTCGTCTTGTCCCTCTATTTCATTAGGGTACCAAAGCAGATGGTTACTTGGTAGTTGGTACATGATGTGTTAAGGATGGAAATAATCTAACAGGATGGATTCGATTGCTATGTGGATATTGGTTATATGTTTCATCCCTATGTTAGTAGTATATCCAAGTAATTTTTTTCCACTAATTTTATTTACTCCACTATATGTGACCAACCTTGTATGTGATTAGTGTTATATGTATAACATGGACATTCAAGCCTTTACTGAATTTCATTTATTTTTTTATTCATGTATATAATTACAACATTATAACTCTATTTAATTACTTATATGGATGATAATAGGTAATTTCTAGTTTTTATTACTCTGATATGGTGGAAAAGTCTTCACACTATAACACCCTAGGCCCCCACTACTAGTTGACAACCATTAGAATAAAGAGAGGCATGCCCAAGGACTTATGTAGAACTATATTAGAGCACCAGTTAATGGAATCTATGTTAGGACATTAAAAAATTGGTATCATAGTGGTTATTTTCCAATTTTTATATTATTTTTGATATGGTAGATATGATTATAAAGAATTTTTCAGAACCTATGATGGATATCGGACTGGTTCGTTGGGAACACCTCTTTTGGTAAGATGTCCTAGTTTATAGGGAGATGAGATTGGTGTTTTGATATGGGATGTTATAGTTGTATATGATTTTTTCTTTTATTGATTCTCTTATTGTGTGGATTTTATGATTTATTATCTATTTTGGGATATTGTTCTATGAACAAAATTTAGTGATTTATTTGGACTTTTGTTTGGAAAATGAAAGAAATATCTCATGCATCATATTTGGCACATAAGGACCACATGTTATAGGGAAAGTAGTGATTGATAATTCGAATAACATAGTCAACATTTTTAATGTGTCTATAGAATCCTAAATGGTGGGTTACATTATAGGTTGTAGTTGGGATTAAACTCAATTGGATGGATTTTATATGTATTTCATTCTGATGGAATCTTTTTTAAATCTTGACTGTGATATTTGATAGTGAGGATAATGACTAAGACCACATGAAAAGGAGTAAATGAGACTTTTATTAGGTCTATGGGTCATATTATTCCCAATTATAAAACCCTCATAGGGTGTTCTTTCATTATTTTGGTTATTTAATGTTTCGGTAACAACATATTCATTATTTTATTATATATGATGGAATGAAATTCTACATAACTGACTCGTGATAGTGATCTACAAAAAGATCATTGAGATGATACTATGTATATATTATTGAACCTATATGGTTATATAGTCAGATCCTCTAGTGTGATATTGATAATTACCTAAACATTTACAGTGAACTAGGACCTCGAGGGGGTATTACCATTTACATATTCCAGGTGATGATAATTTTGTTATCATTTTCTCGATATTATGACCCTACTGGGAGAATTTACTTAGAGGATTCGTGATGATTTTTAGGGCTCGGTGTGATGATGGATTCGGTTTTGACCCTAGTAAGACATTTTTATCTATACCTTCTTTATAATGGGTTTCCAGGAATTTTATATACTATATAATGGTTGAGATTGGTGCCTATGTGATGACCTGTGAGATGTGACCTTTGAGAGGTTCGACCGTTGGGCCAGGTGGAAGGACCTAGTGACCCAAATACGATACATGATCAGTAGGGATATAAGAAATACCTTGAGGCCATTTGTTCTGTCTCTGACCCTGATAGGTCAACATTCATTTTTTTTTGGAAACTATAAGTAGGGTTGTTTTGGGTTTAATGAAGCCTCTTTAAGCATTGGACTTGCTTATACAGTCATTTTGAGACTGATTCATGTTAAGTTATCATATTTTTTGATTTATGTGTGATGATGCCTTTGGATTTTGAGGAACAAACTAGGGTTTTTGAGTATCGATACTGAGTTTTATGGATATAACATTTCAGGTGTCTGACCCTATTGACTTGTGGTTGTGTAGTTGATTCATTAATTTTGTAAAAAATGATATCGTAAGGCGGTGATAATGAAATAAATAATGGAATGGGTAATATTCCCAATTTTGAATAGGGGTTCAAAGGGAGCTCTTGACGTGTTTGGACTGGTGGATGTGTAGTCTAGTCAACTTTTTGTTTAGTGACGTACAACTCACAAGATCTTGAATTGGGTGATAATGGTTATATCATAGATAGATGAGTGGCTGTATGTGATCCAGAGAATTATGTATTTAAATAAATTATTCGAGCATGATTTCATAGAAGTTTTGATGAGATGAGAAATGTACATCCATCGTAGAGAAGATATCAAGATTGAATAGGGTGTCATGAGAGGGTTTAACCATGGGAGGACCAAGGCATGAATTTTTGATAGTCATATTGTTAGGGGTTGGTATATAAAATCATATACTATTTTGATGGGATCATTGATTTGGGATAGTGATACATGCCCAATGACGGAATCATAGTATACTCCATGTTTAACGAAAATCATGCCCAATATCTTGATATCATCTTTAGTATTCTAAAATATCATCAGTTATTTATCATGTTATATCTTAATGTATTTACTGGATTGATTAGAAACCTGTTGGGATTTTTCTCTAGGAGAGGTATATTATAATCCATATGGTGGGGAGAGAATCTATGGCTCTTTGAGGGTGGTGACCCTCATTATGAGTTTAAATTTGATGATGTTGAGGAAACCATTCTTAGGTAACGGTAATGGGTGATGTTTTAATGTTTATATTGATTCATGGGACAATCAAGATTATTTCCATGATATTTTTTATGATTGGAAAGGGAATGTTATTTATATACATTGATCAGGATCTCGTTTTGATGGTTTGATGATAGGAATACTATAACAGTGGGTAATAGTATGTTGGTCTCCATATTTTTATCCTCACATGAAAAGGGTCATCAGACAATGGTACATTTCATTAGATAGTTTTTTAGATTTTTATGCCATTGGATAAATGGACCTATGTATTACTGGATTCCTTTCTGAATTGCATATAAGAGTTACAATGCAGAATTGGGTCGATCTTGAGTGTAAACATTGATACCAAGATATCATAGTCTGATCCATGTATATTGGATCAATAATATATTAGTTTATGTGTGGTGTAAAGACAATGGATACGAAAAGGGGATGGTTATTCCAAGGGATTTCACCATATATTGATTATGATATTCATTGACCATGTTCCAACTATATCATTAATCCTTGGAATAAAGGAATCTGATCCGGTTTGGGTGGCACAGTTGTTATCAGAGGTTAGTATTCTCAAGAATATCCAACCATTGGTAGTTTGAATTGTGTTATTTCATATATTTAGATGTGGTTAGTAATGAAAATTATTAGGAATTCTATTAGGTTGATATGGGTATAGTACAAGGGTTATCTACGGCTTTTCAGGGAAAAGATGACATGACTATGTTGAGTTTGCGCAAATGGATATCGACTATCCAGTTAAATGAAGGGTCATAAGTTGTGACCTTGTTTTTTATCAGGGGTATCATGTTTAGAAGTGTTCCATAATAATTATTATGACACAAGGTATGAATCTATTTAAAAAATTCCAATAATATAGGTACCGTTGTTTAGAAATTATCATTGAGAGTATGAACCTATGGTGAGAAGTGACATAGGCTGGATGAGGAATGGGATGAAAACATTTTCATGGTTATACTTTAAAAAGATAAGTTAATTATTTTCTTAATGTTCTGATAATCGTTGAAGGAATTTTCTTAAGTCTGGAGAAATAATTTTTGTATTCTTAATGTGGAACTGGAGGAGATTTGGGTATTTGAAAATAGAACATGACTGTTTGAACAGAGTTCACAACCAAAGTAAGTCAGATTATTATTTTTTATTCTCACAAAAACTTGTTAGGTTTTAGAATCATTAAATTGTGTATTTTTTAATGTCATGTGTTTTTTATTGTAAATTACTATAATGAATTTAAATTTTCAAATAATGGAATGCTCATATCTTGATCTGAGATTTGAAACAGATCATAAAAGGTTTAAATTACAAAAAATATTGTTTTAAGATTTGAAATAAGGCTTGGAATATATCTAATAGGTTTTGGTATAAATTTTTGGGTTTAGAGCTTGAATGTAGTGTTTTATAATGGTTCATTTCATGGTGTTGGTTTGAACAAGGTCAGTGTTAACCATGTGGCCTGACTATGTGGGCCATTTTTTTGGTTCATGGTTGAGAAACCAAGGAGAAGGCTAGAGGAAATAGTGATAGGGTATAAAATTTATTGTAGGCATATCTCATAGTTGAAACATGGTTTGACTAATTGTGCACTATAACAGTCTATGGTGGAGTTTTCCTTGGACAGTAGAGGATCACATATACTCTCAGATTTGGACAACAATGCCCCGAAACCATAAATCTCACTTAAAAGGCAGAAATAAAACTTTTGTCCCGATTGGAATTAAATGGGTAAACCCCTATATTCAATGTTCTCCTCCCACATATGAACTATCATTTGTATCCAGTCCTTCATGGGAGTTCTTCTTCATTATTCGTCAGAATCAGATGACATCAACTGTGTTGGAAACCTTGAGGTAATCCTTCAGCACTATTATCCTCCATTGTGATCATTCTATTATTCTTCTATATTTGTTTCCATTAGATAGGTATTTTAGTACTAATTCTTTTAGAGCCTTGTGGAATCAGATATTGATGATTGGGATTTCACTCTACCAAGGGATATGGTGACCTGAGATGTCGTCTACACATCGCCGCATGCCTTATTTTTTAGGTACTTTACCATGGTGAATTTATAAATTTTTTAAGCTTAAAATAAAAATTTCAAATGTGTGTTTTGACACAATTTCATAGGGAAAATTCCCGATTCACGGTTTCAGATGATTCAGTGAAGTTGGTTAGTGTTTGGTCACCATTTTTCTGTGATGGAATCGACCGATAAGATTTTTGGGTGTTATCCCTATTTAAAATAAAATAGTCCTTTTAATAGATTTTTTTGTTGTAATTTTTATTTATAATTTTATTATAATTAATCTTTATGGAGGAAGATTTTCGAGAAAATAAAACACATAGCTCAGTTTATCTTGGAAAGGCCATGACACCAAAATAAATATAATGCATTATAAAGGTTTGTGGAATGTCATACCTACCCTTTGGTGTTATGAATGTTTTGGAAATTATGTGTTTCACTATGGTTTAATCTAAGGTAAATTACCCCTTCATAGAATCATTTTTGTGAGCTATTTTTTAGTGTGGTTTAGTTATATAAAATGGATTAATGTTAGGGATCACTGACAACCCCTATGCAATGGATTCATACATTGAGTTGATCCTATAACTAAGACCAAGGATCCCCTAAAAGATAAATATAGGTTTAATTTGTCCAATAGGATCCCATTATTGATGAATCCAATATCTTACTCTCTATGAGGATATCAATAGTGATTCTGTAACTTATGTGATTAATTTGAGGATCTGAAGAGGGATGCATCTATATTCATGAAAACCTCATGGATCACGAGTAGGAATCCATTTCTGAGCATTGATCTTGGTGACTAAAGGTGTGAACCAATGTTTGACCGACCCTAATCTAGTAAAAAATGATTTTGGATATATAGGGTAGGTGGTTTCACCTTAGAAACCATACAAAACATATGATCCCATAGGGTTATGGCAGTAGTGGTGGGTTTAGGTGTTCTACCACCCTCAATTTTGTATTTATGAATTCACATAGTTATTATTGATGCAACTATGATTTCCAAAGGTCCTTCGTGGTTCTTGGTCAATGATCTCAATGATATAATAATAATATATTATTATTATTATTATTATTATTATTATTATTGGTATTACCATGTTAACTTCCTAGGATATGGATTGTAATCATTTTTATAAGATGTTATAATTGAGATGCCTAGATGTACTTCCCAGGATCTAGCTTATGATCTATATTGATTGAATGGTACTGAAACTACTACCACAATGTCCATTTCAACAGATATTTCTCCATATAAGAAAATTTTTGAGGTAGGTCCCTAAGAGTGTTTCATAACCCCTCTTACACTAGGTCTCTCTTGGGATGGCTAGCTCATTATCACCCATTGGATGCCATAGGTTGTAGGGTTAGGGCACTTACCTTGAGTAGCGGGGTGATGATGAGATTATTGAGGTTTGAATTGGTCTCGTTGTGTGATTCCTAGGATTATTCTTAGGATCATGTGAATTCACCATTATACTTAGCCACCATACTTATCATGGATTGAGTCTATGAGCTGTTTATTGAATATATTTTTATTTGTATCTTAGATATAGATAGCATTCAAAAAATTACTCATAAGGGTTATCCCCTTAGAGATTATGGTAGTTTCAATGTTTTGATTTCTTATGGACTCGTAAATAGGAATCAAAAATTAAAGTATATTACATATGGATATAGTGGTATCATAGTATATTTACAGGATGTCCAATTGACACCTAGGACTCCTTCATCTTATTTTTTGAGGTGAGGGTGGTTGATCCTGTGGTTAAGATTTGTATCCCCCTATGGTAACATAGCTTTATCAGAGATATTTATATCATTGGATAAAGAAGTTATAGTCAATATTGATCAAAACCCCGAGGATCGAATTTATTATAAATGGATTGATTTCTTTGACATCCAACTCAATGCATTATTCACATGATGTTTAGAAAATCAGGATTACCGACCTATGGATTGGTTGTGATTTGATTCATTTTATTTTTCAACATAATCATATATATATATATGGTAATATATATATACACATATAAATATATATACATGATTCAACCTTATTCCATCTTTATCTTTCCTAGGTTGATCACTTTCCTTAATATTTCCTTATATGACTTTTCTTTCAGTTTATTTCAAGTAGTAATAATTTTTATTATTATTTTTATCCTAATTCATAGATAATATATACATAAACATCATATTATTTTCTATGTATCAGACCATTTTTGGTGGTTCCCAACTATATTTTTACTCACACCTTGATCGGGCCACCATTGTACAAGCGTACCAAAGCATATGTTTACTTGTTTGCATGCACAGGATGTGCTGAGGCCTCAGACCAATCGAGTAGGATGGCATGGATTTGTTAGTGGATATTGGTTATTTGGTTAATCTTGGAGTAATAAGTTTAACCATTTACATTCATTTAATTTCAATTTATTTACTATGGTATATGTGATCTTCCCAGTGGTTGATTAGTTCAGATTGTATGACATGGTTTTTCATGAAATTACTGCATTTCATTTATTTTTCATCATTTGGTATCTTTAATTCTTCATAACTCTATTATTTTAATTATATTTATTATATTCTGTTATTTTAAATATTTATTACCCTTATATGGTGGCATAGTTTCCCCACTGTCACACTTTGTACCCTCACTGCTAGTTGGTTGGCTCTGGTGTACGAGGAGGAAGGTTTGAGGCCATATAGTGAGCCAACTCAAAGCACTGGTTAGAGGAATCCAGTTCATGATGTTACACCATCTCTATTTCATAAATGGATATTAAATGTGTTGGGTCATTCGTATACTTCCTTAATATCAAAACATGAAATACACCATGTATATTATTGTTGTTAGATGTTAAATCCAAATATAAAGATATAACTAATATTCAAGCCGAATTTTCAAAAGGATCAATATGTATTGGACTTACATTTCCTTTAATACTATACCTTATAACCCCATTTCATTGTTGTAATTCCAAGAAGATATGAACCCCTACTTGAAATTAAAATTCCTTCCATTGATTATCAATATAAATTTTTTGTCTACGTTGAGCTTCCTTGATATGATTTTGGATAGCTCACACTTTCTTAGTTGTCTCTTCAACAAGTTCTCAAAAAACTATTTTTTCCCAGCTTCATCCCAATAAGATAGAATTTGGAATATTTTTCTATATAATTCCCCATATAGTTCGATTTTTATTCTTTAATGGAAGTTATTATTTTATGATAATTCCATGAGTGGAAGGTAATGATCCAATTTTCCTTTCATGTAAATTAATAATAACCTCAACATGTCCTCTAAGGTTTGGATGGTCCTTTCAAACTTCCCATTAGTTTGAGGATGAAAAAATTCATCAAATGTAACTCAGTGTTTGGAGCCTTTCTAAGACTCTTCTAAAACATTAATTTGAAATGGGGGTCTCAATCTAAAATAATTAATAATGTTTCAACATAATGTCTCACAAATTCATTAATATAGATCCATATAATATGTTCAAGGGATGGGTCTTACCTTATAGTTAGGAAATGTGTAAACAAGGAAACTCAATCCAAAATGATCCATATAAAATTATTCTACTTATATGTATTATTAAATACAGTAACAAATTCCATTGTGATATTTTTCTAATTACATTTTATTATAGTAAGAGGTTTCATAACACCCATTGAAAGTTATCTCTCTGCATTTACATGTTGGAATATGAGTAACTTTATACATAGCCAAGAATATCCCATTTCTTTTTTCCCCACCACATGTTCTCTCATAGATCCCTTTACATCTTGGTACATCATAAGTGTACAGATATTTTTGTGTTATGATCATCATCTAGAAATACTATCTTTAGAACCGATAATGATAGTACATATAACAAATTTTTAAAATTAAATACACAATCTTTGTATATTATTTCTATTAATCATATATCCTTCATGGATTTGATATTATTTTTTAAACCCTTGTCATCTTGTAAAGATTTATCTATTTATTAAAGTAAATATCTTTGATAAATTACATGGAAAATGAATGGTGTTTCCCATTCCATTGTAATTATAATGTTCTACTTTACTATATCCATGAACATCATATCCTTACATATCCACATATTTTATATAATACCATGATTCTTCCTACTCAATGAGTTTGATAAGACACCCTAGAACTACACTCTGTGTTTTTGTGATAAAAAAATACTCCACATATGTTGTATATGTTACCATTCAAGACAAACCAAAAATAACAATATAAAAAAAATGAGTCACATATATACCCAATACCATTTAGGATTAAATTTTTAAAAATTTAGGAAAACATTTAACTAAAAAACATATCATTCCCATAAAAGGACCATTTTTCCACTAAACCATGGGTTCCTTATTTTAATATAAGTCTTGAACATCTCCCTCAAGATTATACACACATAATACCCATCAAGACATACCATAGATAATAATCTTATTCCCAACCAAGGGTTAACGAAACATAATAATGGCATGATAAAATGATCGGTAAGGCATACCTTACAACAGAAGTAATCATGGAATAAGAAAAGAATAAATAATATGGTTAGATTATATTATATAAAAAATAATTTTATATTACTAATAATATAATCATGAAACATATCCATGAAAATTATAATAATAAAAATAATCAAATGGACAAAAATAACTAATTAAATAGTGATGGAATCCATAATATCGAATGTTATAAACATATTATTAAGGACTCATTATCATACATTATACTGGAATGGGTAATGATTATACCAAATACCCAAGTAATTTTTTCACACTATACATGATGATACATCGATAGGATTTATAATTTTAGAAACCTCTGATCACTAATTAAGTCCAATGAAATAATTATAAAAAGGAATGAATAAAAAATAAAATACATAACCAATATACCATAGTAATAAATAAAATTTTATATTAAAATAAATATTATATGAAATGTAAATATTTCAACACTCAATAAATGGAACAAATTGTTCTATAATAACCTTTCAAACTATCAGCATATATAGTAATTATTAAATTGTTATGTCAACAGTAAAACCAATATATAAATAGTGGAAGTGATATAGAATATACCAATGAAATTAAAAAAAGGATATGAAGGATAAAAATACATCTAATATATATATAAATAGTGATAGATAATAAAACCCTTAGGAACAAGGATTGGGAATGAATAATAAATTCATAAGATCATTTAGAGGTTATCACTTCATACATAACCCCAAATAATATATATTTTTTATATATTAAATTAAAAATGGAATTGAAATTATGAAAATAATTTTAATAAATATTTTTTATCATATTTAAAAAAATGACACTACAAGACACATAGAAAATCCATTTCAAGTGGTTGAAGAAAGACATTAAAAACAATAATTTTAAAAGAATTATTAAAAACATTAATATTATTTTTAAAATAATAAATTTAGAAACAAATTGGTATATAAATTAGTTTATAAAACCTTGAAAACATGAAGAGGAATCGTCATTAGAAATAATGGTTAAAAAGTGAGAAACGTTTTGCATGTTGTGATCATTAAAAATGATATTATTTTTGGCACTTTTGTAATGAAATTCAAAAGTAACCCATGAAAAACAAGATAAAAATTTTACTTTTAATACTCATTATATAATTTTAATGGTAAAATAAAATAAACTGAAGAAATTATTGATGTAGAGATTAGATCATTCTTGTATTAATATAAAGAATATAGACACGAGGGAAAAAATTCTGGACTGTGATGAAGAGTTGAGGTTGATTACACATACAAGAAATAGTTTTGTTTTATTTTGAAAAAAAATAGTAGGTGAAATTTTATAGGGTCTTGAAAAATATAAAAATAAATATGTAATACAATAATATATTAATAGTTTTAATGAAACCATACTTATAATGTTGAATTTCAATAATAAAGGTTAAAACTCAATGAATGTAAAATAAGTTATAAAGAAAACTTATGATTTATATAATGTATGTATCAATGGAAAAGGAATAAGGGGATTTTAAATGAAATGTATACTCTTAATAATAAGAAATTAGTTAACATATAATAATTCAATAGGGTGGTATTAAAAAAAATATAAAATTATTTTGTTTAATAATAAGAAACATTTTTCATGGAATTGAAATTTAGACAAAGAACCATCAACTTTGATTCTCTCTTAGTCTAATGCACTCTAACCTCCTATATAATAACCTAAGTCTCATTAATCATATATTTACAAACCCAATTCATATTTTTACCACTTATATATTAATATTTTGAATTCATTTATTACATACTTATTGTTTATTTTTAGTTAATATTGATAAATGATATTCGTTCTTTAAACCATTAATTTTCTACTTTGGTGTAATTGTTTCAATTATCATTCCATGTTTACGGGGATAATAATTTTAAAATTTTTATATAGATAGTTTTTTTATCAATCTATTGGAACAAAATTTATACATCTGAATAAATTCTCCCAAATATATTTAAATTATGAATGATGCCTCAGTATGATTTTTTTGGGAGGTTAAAAATGCTATGTTATTTCATTATTAATATCATTAATGTAATGTCAAATTTTCTTTTAAAAATTCTAAATTATGTGATAAATATAATATTTATTCATAGAATCCATTTTTATAGCCATCGAAATGATATAGGAATGAAAAATGATGCACGTTGTCCATAGAGGTGGTGGAGCCACCATAATAAGGGTGGTGTTTTCATTTTTTGAATGAATTGAAAAAAGGTTGATAGTGGTTATTACATTAAAAAATATCAATTTTGTATACTAATGGTACATATGTCGTTATATTAGTTTTTTATAATATATTTAGAGGATTTAAAATTATAATAAAATGAATAGAAATCAAATATATAGATTAGGAGTTCTTACCTTACTCCTTGGGATAACTCCTTTGATAATTGGATTAACTCTTTGAAAGAAGGCTTTTTATGATAAAAAACCTCTTGGAAGTAGATAAGAGTGTTATAAATGTATTTTAGTGGATATTTTTTTTATATAATATGATTTATTTGTGAGGAGAAGTTGGGTGGTGATGGGGACGTTTTATAAGTGAGAGGGATCACATTTTTTTGAATATAAATTTCTCTATATTAAAAGGGATATCATATTCAAGGAAGTTGGGTAAAAAATTTATAATTAGGATAGGATGTGTTTTGGTCATTAAATCCATAATCCACCAATCTAGTGGCTATGTTTTCTGATATTTTGAGACTTTATCTCTTGATTTTACACTTTGAACTCATTTTAACCATTGTTGGGTTGAATAATTTTTAACATGGTAACTTATTTGTATTCTATAAAACAAAATTCAACTTATTAAATAATATTTATCATGTTGATTCCAAAATAGGTAAATAATTTTATTTAATTCAATTTTTAATGGTTATAAAAATCATATTTAATATATGTACGCATAACGCAATAAATTTTTTGATCCATTTATTTTTAATAATAGAAATACTTATTTAGGAAAATGATTGTAAATAAAAGTAATAGGAATTATATTTATTAGTTTTTAATTAATAAAAATATTATTTTTTCTATAAATTCTGAAAAAAATAAGTTAATATTTTGAATACTTAATGGAAAAATACCAAAATAGGATATTATAAGGATAAAATATAACTTAGTTTCTAAAATTCTGTGAATAAATTTTAAATTCAAAATTTTATTTTTAAATTTATTAATTTATTCCATAAATAAATATTGGTCCCTAATGTAGGTTTCATAAATTTCTATGTCATGGTTACATCATGATTATTTAATAAATGATACGGTATTGGTAAAAATAGTTATTTTTTACAATTCCCCCAAAATTTAGTATTTATAAAAAATAACACAAGTATATACTAAAGGAATATTGAAATTTAGAATCAAAGATGGATGTTAATTTTAATGAGTTATAATTCTAAAATTTATCTATTTATCTTTTAAAAGAATCAAACAACATAATAAAAAATCGTTTTTATTAAAAATGACTTTTTAAACATTATGTGTTCTTAATCTAATTTCAAATATATATAATTAATTGACTATAAATGTTTTAAAAATTAAAATATTTTATTATAATTATATTCTAATTGTTTTCAATTTAATATTTTAATATAGAAATACATAATATATATGAAATTTAAATTCTTTGAAAATAAACCTTTTGATACTAAATGATTTTAATCATATCCCATTAAATCTAATTATTCATATTCTAACCATTAAATTTAATCAATTCGTTGGTATTATAACATTTAGTTTTTTTTAAATATAATAATAATAATCAATTAATTAAAATAAATCATTTTAACTATCTTTTAATTTACATGATGTTTTACTCTTATTTTAATGTTCTTAATTTTTTTTCACATTTTCATCTCATGATGTATTAATGATTATCATTAATTATAAAATATGTTATGGATAACATTAATTTGGTTTTGTTAATGACTCGAGATATTCAATATATTATTTATTAGAAGGAAACAATAAACAAGAATCTCATGGTGTTACATTATACCACATAAATAAATTATGCACTCACAATTTAAATTTATCTCTATAATTAAAATAAATGGAGGTATTCTAAATATATTCTAGAATAATGTTATAAATAATGTTTTTAAATCCTTCATAATATTTCATAATGATTTTTTGGAACATACTAATCATATCTCCTATGAGGTCCGAACTAGGTGTGTAGTTATGCCCTCTTATTGTGCATCAAGTAAAGATGAATTTATTACCCATCTAACCATTTTTCAAGGTCATAATCCCTCTGTGAATCAAATCTAGAACCTTTATCCACGTATTGTGTCCATATAGTGATATCATGGATAGTAAACCATATACTCTTTAACAAAATTCTAGGTTGTTTTCTAATATTTAGATTTATCCTTTGGGTTTCCACTAATCTATCCTTGTCATAATTCCCAATAATAATTAAACCTAAATTTATCAATATCATTCTTCATACATTCCAAACCTAAAAACCATGAAAATATGTTATCCTATAAATTGAATTACCATTTAATCCCCAATCAACATAAAATCACATATTAATCAACATATACCTTAATTGACATGACCCGGCCCATCTGGACCCACATGGCCAGTGTTCAGAAAAGTCTGCTACCCCAAGCCCACCTCAAATAGGCTTGGGTGACTAGCATAAAATAGGAATAACACACACATATGGGAGTCCATTTATAAATTTTATTATAGACATGCACTTGTATCTCTACATGAATATCATAGTAATGAAGAAAGGAAAGAACTGGAACAGAAAATGAATTCACAACCACTAACATCCTACAAGAGTGTATTAAAATATATAATCCAAGTAAAAATGGGGAAAATACCGGCCCAAAAAAATAAATAAGGTCAACCCTAATCACTGCAGAAGTGATGACCTTGTACAAAATCACCAAAATCTAAGCATGGACCTGGTAACACAATAATTGACCACTACTAAGAACCATTTTCTCTAATACCACATAGATCTCCATCATAAGTTCTTTGATATACATAATACATGACACATGTGAGTAGATATAATGTAGGTGTGAATATATACATAGTTAATAAGATACCATGAAGTCACTAAAATAGTAAATCATGAAGTGGAGATAGTCAACTGAGAACCATAATCAAGAGGGTAATGAAATGAGGACCATATATTCTTATAGTTATTATTGTACCCATGTAGTACATTAATAGACTTCACATTAAATATAATTATCAACAATAATCACATGGATTCATAAATTAGAACCATTTAACACCTAGTAAATGTAATGAAACTCTATGATATTTTGAATTTTATTTATTTAAAATAAATTTAATCTTCAATGAACCAACCTGGGATAGATATAGAAGTCACCCAAGAATTTCTGCCACATGGTGAAGTATAAAAAACATGAATCAACATGTCTTATGATAATCCTAAATAAGGAAAACCCATAGGGTAATTATCAGAAGACATAGAACATATTCATGATACATAAAATGTTACTCTAAATGTGCCAATTCAAAAAGGTAAAACTTGACTAGAGAAAATAAGTTCATGTGTGGCCATCGGTCACCAGAAAACCATCATGCGGTGATGATGATAATAATAAGAGAAACTAAAATTATACGCATTTACCTTACCCATACCAAATTTTTACAAAACAAAATTTATAAACATCTGATGGAAAAAGTAGTGTGTGAACACAAATCCCGGGAAGATACAACCAAAGAATGTATAAAAGTTTTAATATCAAGAAGTAATTATCTCTATAATTAAAAAAAATACAATTAAAAAAAATTCATATTTTAAACCCATTTTATTAATCATTCCTTTAGTTTTTATAAAATCATACCATACTCACCAAATCATGGAATATATCCAGTATGAATTAAAACAGGTAAGAAACCATGAATAATCTATAATATAAGCATGCAATCAAATAACCATGAAAATTCCATAATGTGATAAACTAATCATAAATGAAAATCCCACCATTTGGGCTCTAACCTATTGTTATATGTTCTAGAACTAAAATAAAATTCCCAAACTAGGCCTATGGGGGATCCAACCAATATAAAGCCTAGTGGAATCACACACACTATTGTGACATAAAACCTCTTGTGGTATCACACACATAATGAGTGACATCTAAATTTATCAATTCATAAATTGTTACCCAATGTTTTATGTTTGTAAAAAAATCATATAAAATCCATTATCACAATTAATATAACATTTTTCACATCAAATCCTTTCCCCGTTTAGGCTAAAATTCTCATTTCAAATCAATAAGCACCATTCAAAGTATTTAATCCAACAATTGTTGTACATAAATATATTTTTAATGAAAAACCATTTAAAAATTTGAATCCTATCAAATTAATCCATTCCAAATCCAAATAATTAATTTTTAATGAAGAAACCAAAGTAAATTCACACAAATATGTAGAAATTTAATAATTAACCCATTGTATAGAGACATGTTCCTCAAGAATGGAGAAAACCTATTCATGTTAAATAAGGGAAATTGTAAATAATGAAATTTTCCTCTGAAATATAAGGTATAAGGTACTTTGGTAGAAGTTACCCAACATCCACATAGACAAAATGCCGAATGGACTGATCCCAAAGGAGAGAGAACACCACAAATTTTCCAAAATCACCATAGGGTTTGAGAGGGAGGCCATAGCATTGAATGTGGAAGTGTTCAAGTGTGTATTATAAATAAACTCACTAGTAATTAATAATTTACTTCATAAATCTTGAGTTTACATAATAAATGAATCTCATTGCGCATACACTAAAATAGGCATCACCTTGAGCTAATAACACAATGTGTTTTTAATTTACGATGTTTGTTTATATTTTATGGTGTAAACCATTTTCATGCTATAATCTATCCTCATAGCATGTTTTGAGTAAAAATTTATGTAATAAACCAATAATTTGTGGTGTAAATTGCTTTTATAGATATAACCTAATAATAACCCCTTGTAGAACCACCCATAAAGCCTCTAATTCAACTTGGAACCAAAGTGTTCCCTATAAATATTTATCACATTAATTACCAGAATCCATTAATTCAAAAAAACATACCTCCATAAACACTGTGTAATTTTCCATGAAAAATTATCTTCATCTCCGAAATGCACCCAAATAAAAACAATAAAAATAAGATCCAAGGTGTACCTGAATAAATGTATCAAGACGTTACAATCTCCCCACCATAAAAACCATATATACCAAAAAAATCATAAATAACTTTTAATCAAAAAAAAGGAATGTCATCGCTACATCATCAATAATTCTTTCTCCCATATCTCATGGCTATCTCCCCCAAACTACTATAGTACATGGACCAAGGGAATTTTTCCCATGTATTACCTTTTCATGACGATCCATAATCAACACTAGTTACTCAACCACATTGGTTTAAGGCTCAAGATCAATATCCTCCCATTAAATAACATGGAGAAGATATATATGATACCTCATCATCTATGATACCTAAAACATGAAATGGATAAATTTAATTGAGAAAAAAGTACAACCAATACTCCACCATTCCCTAATGATCCAAAATCTCAAAGGGGCCATCAAGAATTAGTGGAAACATACCCTATATTCCCAAAAAATGGTTTCCTATCCAAGGTGAAACTCTAAGAAAAACCCAATCACCACACTCAAACTCTAAAAGCTAATTAATATGGTCTTCTTTTGATTTATGATGACTCTATTTAATGAAAAATATCTTCCATATCAACTGTACCATTTTCTTCATTTCCTGAACAAGACTCATCCCAATGAAGGTATGCTCCCCCAACTCTTCTTAGAAAAAGGTAGATCTATATGGTCTTCTATACAATTACTCAAAAGGGGACACCCATGTGAATTTATTATAATTATTGATATAGGAAAATTGACCATAGATGAATTTTTTTTGAATGAAGCATTGAAATCAAGCACACATGTCGAAATCATATCCACATGCACCTAGATAGTCCTCCTTTTCTGTCCATACGTTTGTGGAAGATAAACCATGATCAATTTTAAATAAGAACACATTACCTCTTACAAACCTTTCTGAAACCAATATTTGAACCTAGGTCCCCTATCTTAAATAATAATAGAGTATCCCTATAAATTCTCACAAACCTCTCAGATATACAATTTCCAAGGTTGTTAAACATTTATTGTCCCTTTTATAGGGTGTAAATGTATTGATTTTGTGATTATATCAATGATCACCCAAATCTAATCCTTCTCGATAAGAATCTATGGAAAACTAATGATGAAATGCATTGAAATCGCATCTCACTTCAATAATGTAATGGTTATGGGAAGAAACCAACCAGCGGGTCTCTAGTTCCCTACCTTAATTCTTAGACATGTAATACACGATGATACCAAAATCTAAAATCAACATTCTTATCCCCATCTACCAAATCTGACATCTCAAGTAATGATACATCCTGGTAGTCCCATGGTTCATGAAGCATTACCTATTGATTTCACTACCCATAAAATCATACATGAATGAAAAAGGAACAAATAACCTTAATCAGAAACACAAATCATCATTAGTGAACCGATAGCACACACCAGAGGTCTCTCCACTATTATGGATTTCAATAATAAAAATTTTAACTCGATGTCAAGTACATTGTCAAAACAAAAAAACAAATAAAATTATAATTCATCCCTTATAAAGTCCATCTAAACATATCCAATATCTTCTTACACTTTTAATATCATCTCGAAAAACTCCTCAGAGACCACTCTTCCACTGATTACATCAAGGATTATGTTTGTAGTTTCCTAATCAACACAACATCTCCGCATTAATTTTCCCATGAGTGTAAGAAAATTCATATTCAAAATATTAAAGATACTCAACGAATAATCTATATCTATCTAGATCCCTCTGAGTTCAAATACACATCATGTTTTTATGACAAGAATATATAGTAAAGAACTCCTCAAAGAGGTAGTAACAACATATTTCTAGAGCATGAATATCCTCCACCAACTCCAAATTACGGTAGGGTAGTTATTCTCATGAGGGTGTAATTGGAGATATTCATAGTACATGACATCTTTTTGATGATTAAATAAAAACCCTAAACATGTACTAGAAGTATCATAGAAAACATCATATTTTAAACTCAGTTCTAGAAGAATAAAAATTGGATCCAAATATAACCTTGCCTTCAGTTCCTAAAAATATCTCTAAAATGTATAAATACACTAAAACTATACACCCTTATAGTTTAAATCCTTCATCGAAGAAGAAATCGTAGATAAATATTGAATGAAATTTCAGTAACAACTACCCAACCCGAAGATGATTCAGATCAAAAAAAGAATTTTATATTTCTCTGATGACATATCTGCTTATTTATTTTCTGAATTCACTATTATTACCCGCTAATATATAACATTCCCATGAAACATTTTGTATTAAATTGATAACTCACATTTTTAAATATTACAATACAAGTGATAATCTCTAAAGGATCTGGAAATGATATTTAAATGGTCAATGTACTCCATGTTTCACTATCAGTACACCAAAATATCATCTATTCAAAAACAAGAGTTTAATAAATGTTGAAATATATGATTCATAAAATAAATAAATACCATAGAAGTGTTATTGAGACTAAATGGAATAACCAAAAACACATAATTCACATACCATATGTTAAAATATGTATTAGGTATACCCTCTTCTCATACTCTCAGTCAGTAGTACCCTGACCAGAGTTCAATCATTGAAAACCAAAAAGACCCTTTAATCTAATCAAAGAGACCATCATTCCCAGGAAAGGGATATTTGTTCTTGACGATGATCAAATTTAACCTTCAATAATAAATTAATATCCTATGGAACCCATTTTCTTTCTTAAAAAAGAGGATAGTCGAATTATATAGTGACATGATAGGAAAAATAAATCCCTTAGCCTTGAGGTCCAAAATATAGACCATAAGTTCTGCTAATATAGCAAATTTTGTATGATAATATGGTATAAAAATTGGTATCATTCCAGATAGTTGTTTATTGGAAAACTCAACCTCTTGCGGTGGTGGTAAACTATAAAAATCATCTAAAAAGAACTTTTTGGTTGAAAAACCCACCATAGGAACTGTAATTATCAAAAAAACAATCAACAGTTTCTAGAAAAATCTCTGAAATCATACATGAGATTACCCCAACACATGGAACAATAGGCCCCTCTCCCTCAGAAATATAATCCCACTCACCGTGAAGAACATGAATGACTCCATCAGGGGACAACATTTTTTTAATAAGATAATAGTCGATCTAGTACATAACAATGAAAATCCTATCTAGTCCAATAATTATATCGAATATATGAAAATCATTCACCATGAAGTACTACTCCAATTCATGGTCGGATATCATCACTCAACATATGGTAAACTTGAAACCTAGTTCGAAACTATTTCACAAAGATATGGAAAGATCCAAAAATTATGGAATCAACATTCAACAAAATCATGAAATTTTAGCAAAATTTAATGATACAATGGAATTAGTATCACAAAAATTAAACAAAGTTATCTCTATATAATATAAAATAAAAAAATTATCTCAAACAATATTTATCCCAAAATCATATTTTTATGGTTCAGACTCCACTGCATAAAGATGTCAGGTATTACCTCATATATAAGATTTTTCTACCACATGAAAACCCCCTTGGCCTTTTTATAATACCCACCAACCTTAGAATCATCATCATGAACCTATGAACCATTGGTGAAAGTGGATTTAACTTTATTGTCTTCAGTCATATTTCCAAAAAAATGCCTCAGGTGACCATATTTTCTACAAGGATAATAAATATCGATAGAATATATGATGTTAGGATTTATATATCCAGAACATCCATATTAAAAGAATATAACCTACTTTTACCCAACCAAATCCCCTAAATTTAAGCCTCAATAAAATTGACTACTTTTACGGTTTTGTTTCCAGACAGAAGACACACCCTGGCTAATATCTGTACCAATTGAAGCTCCTTAGAAACTTTTTATCCTAGATATGTCTGCATTTTCCATAAAAACCTAATCAAATATATTTATAAATGTCAAAAAACACATGTGAATAGGAATTGATAGAATATCAGACCTCATCCACATTTCAAAACATTGATCTTTGAGGTAATTGTTTATAGAAATCATTGAATCAAAGTTTACCAAATTAAAAAAGTGAGTGGAATAATTTGGAATCGTACACTACCCTTACTCTATGGCCAAAATATTAGGACTCTTTTCTACATGTAACATCTTTGGATAAAAATGTTTGTTGGTTATTTTCTCGAAGGAATCCCCGATAAGATCCTAAAGAAACCTACATTACACAATATAGTCCAACCATCTCCATTATTGTCCTTCATGCATATATTTGGTAAAATAAATCATAGATTCCTTAGGTTTCATAAAAAATTATACGTTCCTCTCAATATTATCAACACACTGATCTGATTCATGGGTTCCTTTATCCCCATAGAAGATGGGTGGATCCTACTTTGTAAATTCTAAGCCATGGTCCACGACTCATCCCGAGTTTCTGATTCATTCATGGACAAGAGTTTGAAAAGTGTGTATTATAGCTTCTACCAAAGAAGGGTTAACTACATGATTCGTCTATCGAGCTAGTCTTATTTATTCTTCCCCCACAATCGTATGAGATTTACAAAAGGTGTTGTCTAACAAATCAAAGGACAAAAAATTCATCTTTATATAAAATTCCATGATCATAATTCCATATTTAGGTATATATATCAATACATTTAAATTAACATAATTTTAAAGAATTATATATTTTACAAACAATATATAGCACATTAGCAAGTAAGGGACATATTTGAATAAACCACATATCTATATCATTCAAATAACATTATCCACTAAGTCTCAATCTTGGTAAAAATCCATAACCACCCCTTGTAACATGAATTCAGTCATTTAAATGAGCTATCCAACACCCTTTTACACACTTAATGTATATATTTCAATGTTCATAAATCCATTCTACCAAGAAACTGAACCAAACCTAGGAAGATTCACAACACTTTAGGGTGGTAAGAGGATCTAATACTAATATGTTATAAACCAAAATAAGATTGCTAGAAAATTCACCCACGAAGTGCCTCCACATGGTTAAGTACAACAATAATAAAGTAACATGTTTCAAAATAAACAAGAATAAGGTAAACTAATAGGTTACATAGAATAAGAAAAAAACATATCTATAAGACATACAAATCTATGTTAAATAGACCAAACTAGAATGATATAGTATGACTAGAAAAAACATGTCCCTGCGTGACTGTTTCGCACCCCGAAACCATCCCTCTACGAAGATGATTATGAAAAGTGAAACTAGAATTATATTTAATTCCCATCCCTTTACATGAGACTTAAAAAATAAAATTTATAACATACTAATGAAATAATTAGGGTGTGAGTAAAATACCACCAAAGTATATATAATATTTCTAATATCAAGAATTCATTATCTATACCATTAAAAAGGTACAATTTACAAAGCATTTTCATACGGTAAACCATTTTATAAAACATTACTGTAGTTTTAATAAAAGAATACCATACTCACTAAATTAATGAATTTGTTCGATAAGAAATAAAATGGGTATGAAACCATGAATATAGCATAATATAGGCAAGTGACCAAATAACTATTAAAATACCATCATGTGATAATCCTATAATACATCACAAAGAAATACATTTAGGCTCTAACCTATGGGTATATGAGCAAGAAAAATATTAAAATACCCAATAAAGGATTATCATGGATCTAACCAACATAACATCTAGTGGAATCACACTCACTAAATTGACATAAAACCTCTTATTTCATCACACACACAAAGAGTGTAAATTTTATTTCCTAACATATCAAAGGTTAACCAATGTTATAAGGTTTTCAAAATCCATTTAAAACCCTTGATAAAATTTAATAAAACATTTTTTATATCAATTAAATTCTTCTTATGAGATTGAAGTCCCATTTTAGAAACAAAAACTACCATTCAAAGTATTTAATCAAAAACTTGTTTTCACAAATCTGTTTTTATATAAAACACATTTAAAAACATGAATCTCAACCAAAAACCCATTAAAATGGAAAATAATGCATTTTTATTGAACATACATAAGGTAATTAACAATATCATATTGAAATTAATGTATTACCCACTTATATAGATACACCCATCTCAATAATAGTGGACACCTAATCATCCTCGATAACAAATATTGGAAACAAGAAGATTGCCTCTGAGAGATAAGGAAAGAGGTAAAATCATGAGAAGTGATGAAACTTCTAGGAGGATCAAATGCCAAACTGAGTGAACTAGAAGAAGACAGATCACCTAAAATCCCCCTATAATTGTATAGGGGTTCCTTCACATCGAATAAATGATGGTTCGGGTGTGCATCATAAATAAAATCATTTTTTATGAGGAATTTTTGTCCTCAATCATGGGATTATGGAAGAAATAAATCCCACAGGAAATACAATGAAAAACACATCACCTCTGGTTAAAATTGCATCAAGACAAGAATTTATTAGGTAAGTTCATTATATATGGCATAAAACATTTTTTCTGTAATCTATTCTAATGGATTATTTCTAGTGAACAATGTTTTCCATAACCTAAGAATTTACAATGTTAACTCCTTATACAGCCAGTGCCCTACAACATCTTTTATTAGAACCCCCTATAAGGTTTAAAATTAAACATGTACCCATAGTACACCATCTAAATCCTTTTACAGATTCATACCTGGACTCTATTAATTTTATGAAAAATATATATTCACACATTTTAGTTCAATTCCCCAATAAATGTTCATTATCAACGAAAGGCCCTAAGCACACCCAATCAAAAATGAAATTGAAAAAAAAGTTTACAAGTACCTTAAAGAAGGAAAAATGATATTATAAAGTCCATTAAAGATCTTAAATTACATGAAACCCAAATAGTTTTAAAATAATATCATTTTTTTGATATCCAATATGACACGCGACACTGAGCTTAAATGACCCATGGGAAATATTAAATAAATATGACTATTAAGATCGAAATGTAGAATTAAAGGGACGAATATGATTAACCCAATTATGAAATATATATATAGGTCTTAATCAATATAAAATTATTGATAAATTCTTATTTAAAAATCACTCGAATATTTAGTGAATTTATTTTATTCTACGAAATACATTTTCTTTATAAAAATGTTTTATTTTGAATTTTATGTATGGGAATAATAATTAATTTATACCACTCATTGAAATTTTATTTCTTAAAAAGAACATAAATTTTCAAATCATCATATTAAAATCATCTTAGGGTGAATTGTTTTCGGAAATGGGTAATTTTTTAGTGAATAGTGAACAATACCGATTTCGAAAATATTGTTATTTATTTTCATTAAATAAATTAATTTTATTGTACCATTATTCTTTTAATTTAATTTAAAACTTAAAAAGTTATTATATAAATTTATTTAAAACAATTAATTACACTTCAATTGTCTTTATACTCAATTTTGATATTTGTTCATTTTTAGGCTTAAAACACAATTATCTGAAATTTTTTAAGTACATAATGTTCCTCCTATTAAATTAGTTAAAACAGACCTTAATAAATAATTATATAAATTTAATTTTTATATTATATATCTTAATATTTTAATTTAAATCCATCTTATTATGTTTACTAGTCGTATAGTTAATATAAGCTCGTATTATACATAAAAAATATATTTCAGGAAAACCCATTTTTTGGCACACTTGGGTGATTTATTTTAACATAAATTATACCACATATTTGAATTTATTTTTTAAAAATGAATAAAATACATTTAATCATCATAATTTATAATATATAATAAGATTAACTTAATTTTTATTCATAATGAATAATGAAATAGTAAAAATATTTTTCCACAGTTACGGAGGAAATGGATTTACTGAGGGGTTGAACTAAGAATATAATAGTTATAATGACCTAAAATTTATATAATTACTATTTAATAGACATATTTAAACAATTACACATATAAGATTTGATAATTATCGATTTTGGAACATTTTTCATGTAAACAACATGGGTATAGTTTATTATTTTCAAAAATTCTATGTATGTCCTCCTCAATTGTAAAAGGTCACTCCCTCCCCTCACTTACTCACACATATAAAGACATTTGGGTCGAAAAGCCCCAAAAAATAACTACCCAAAATACATATAAAAATTCTAGAGATAGTTCTATTCCCAAAAAACTTACCATAGGGTCCTCGATAAGAAATTCAATAATGTAGCTTCTTCTAAGTGAAGATAGTTGTCTTCATTATGATCGTTATTTTTGTTTATTATTTTACACGATAAATTATGTATTAAAACTAGAAATATAATAACAAAATTATATCCCATATACATAGATGCTATTATATTTATTTCGCAGTATTGTTTTATATCCACCTCCATAAAATGTGAAACTAATCCATTGCTCATGTGTACGACAGACAACCACCTCATGAACCGATGTAATTTATTTGACATCACTAACTCACATGGATTGTGATGATGGTGGAAATAATAATTATATATGATATATATTAAATGATATTGATTCTTTAAAATTAATACATAATAAATTTCCTTAACAATTAACTCATTAAGTAAATAATATCATCTCCCATGTGTACTTATTGATTAATGTCTTCACAAAGCAATGTGATTCATTTTACATGTCAACATTTAAAGAATAGTTTTAAAAATGAAAATAAATAAATAAATATTATGTAAATAAAATTAATTTAATTATTGAAATGATATAAATTTATTCTATACCCAGTAATCATAACTTTTATGAAAAAACACGCATGAGAAAATAAGGAAATTAACACCTAAAACAATAATAATAACAAAAAAATTAAATAACTAGATGAAAGATATTATAATAGTATCATATATGATATTATAAATATTAATATTGTTTTTATTTAAAATTAATAACCCAAATAAAACCATTATACAAGAAGTTAAATGACGTTCAACCTAAAGGAATTGTGAGGTAAGGGATTGTTTTTCTATTTCATCTCATTGAGGAATGTTATAATGATATACACCTAATTTATTTTAAATGATTCATTTAATAACAATTTTACATGTAATATAATGTATTATTAATAATTAATGTTATTCTATGTTTTAATTTTAATTATTTCATCCAAGTGGAATTGACTTCATAAATACAAAGTAGTAAAGGTTTAATGACCCAATTTATTTGAATTGGGTTATATTACATTTTCATTATCTCTAATATTCTATGATTATTTGTGTAATGAATTTCAATTTTCTTATATTGTATTTACAATTATTTTATGTGAATTTAAATTTTATACACATAATAAATTCATTAGTTAATTCTCACTATAACATTAGGACCAATGTATGAGTTTCTCAAATCAAATTGTCTTCATTAGAACATATGACAGGTTATACACCTATATTATTTTATAAGGATTATATAAAACCAATTAGATATTTTATACCATTAATATCTTTAAATTAATTTTATTTAATATTTTATTTTATGTTATTCATTTCATGGGACTTAAGATATAAAAAATTATAAAATTTGTAAGAGATTTATGTTTAATATAATTTTAATCAAGGTAGACTAAACATGAATTTACATTATTAGAGATTATGGGAACGTTATCTAATAAACCCCTTTAATTTTATTTTTCTATATTTATTCATGAATTTATCATGTAATAGTATCATTTTCTAAACTTTGGTATATAAATATATTGAAACACTGTTTTTAATATAATTCAACTTAATTTATCTATTTAGTCAAAATACCTCTTTCAATTGACTCCATGTTTTGTTAAAAAATTAAATTTTTTTACTATGATTTTATAATGACATATTTCATCGAATTTTGTTTTTACACTATGTTTTATAAATGATTCTTATTGTTATTTTACAAAAAAGATACTTTTTAATTTTCTTACAAAATTTAGAAAGGAATCATAGTTCATAATATAGTTGGTATGAATGGAACCTTTCAGTAATCCTTACTACTAATTTATTTGAATATTTCATTACATGTTTACAAGGTTTATTTAGAAGAAATTTATCCCACAATATTCTCTAAATTTCTTGTATTAAAAGTGATTTTCAAAGTAAAAAAGAATATTTTCCCCAAGATTATTTTTATAGTTATAATTTTGTTATTACTATTCATCAATGATAATAAGTATTTATTTTGAATATATTCTTTTGGGGATAATTTTTAATGACATAATACTTATTATTTATCTGGCTATATTATGATTAGTTTTACCAGTGAATGTATTGATAGTCTCTTTCTTAATTGATTTTTATAATCATTGACCTACCATAAAAAATTACCTTTATTTTGATCATTAAACATTAAATTTCCCAAAAATATAAATTATTTATCATGGATATGATTATTACTTTAACCATATATCACTTATATATATGGTTCTTTACTTCAGAAGTTATATGATTGACTAGGGAAATATTAATATTCCATATTCATTATTCAATAAGAAAATTTATTGATAAGACATATTATTCTTGAATTAAATTGTTCATTTGATATATGATGAATGCATTGGAAATATTGTGATGTATGGGGATGGAAATTATATAGTCCCTCAATGAATATATATTATCATCGGGAAAATATTTATCTAGTAATAAATGGGCTTTTACATATAGTTTTAAAATGTATTGTGAAATGTCTTGAGGATATAGATATCATGATGTCTGACATCATGATACCCAATATTAATCACTTACTTCATTAAGAATTCAGTTACTATTATCCATGAATTTATATTATCCATGGATGCATTTTTTCTCAATTTATTAATTAAATTTCATGTTTGTTTGGCTATTTACTTTTCTAAATTGATTATTCCTTATCTAATCATGATAGTCATGTTTTTGATTAAAAGGAATATGTGTCTAGATATATACCGTTAGATATTGATTATGACTTATTTATTATTATTAATTTATTTATGATAGATTTTATATTATGTAACTCTTGTTGAGAAAATTATATCACCATTATTTTCTTTCACTTCCCTGAGATATAATTAATGAATATTTGAATGAGTTCTATAATGATGATTTTTTTAATTTAACAATGTTGTATTTAATGTTTTAATATTTAATTTTACATTCAAGTGTGTATCTATTTTACCAAAAATACCAAACTGTTCAGTAATTTGGGATATAATCACTTATATATTATTCCAATCTAATAATGTAACCTGCAACTCTGGGATAATGGGGACAGGGTCTTTACAATTGGTATTTTGGAATGTTTAGTTGAATCCATTGGAACTAGATTTAGAAAAATATTGATTAGGTAACATAACCTATTGATATTCATTGAGGTTAAGTATATAAGAACATCTTAGAGATTTAATGAAGAAGTTATTATGTGTTTTTTCTATAAATATATCCCTTTATAGACACTACATGTTGTTGTGGTTCTGGAATAGTTGTACTTAGGGGAAATAACTCTGAAAAGGGTGTATTTATCTTCAACTCAATCATCACATGGTGCTTAAAAATGGGCCTTAATACACACCTACTTTCACAATCCTGGGATATATTCAACAGATAATACACATTTTCTTTGAAACCCATTATAAAGGATTTAAATAGATTATGGAAATAACTGACCTAGGTCAAACCTAAGGAGTCTTATATTGAAAAAAAGGTGTTGTGATTTATAAATCCTATAAATGATTATATAATTTTCCTAATATTATTATTATATCTCAAACTATGATTTTTGGTTTTAGACAATGGCTAGAACATGAATGAATCATGTTAATATTGTATATAATCGGCAATGTGGTGATTTTGAGAAACCAAATGGGTTGTTGACTGGAGTGAAATATATCATGATTAGGAATTATCAATTATCATGATTTATGATTATAATTATATACCTTAACCAACTCTATGGCTCACTAAAGTATAAAATAATGGAGTCCAGTAAGACCGAGAATGGTGGATACCATAGAGGAAAAGGAGAATGATTTCCTTCGTGTTATAAATATAGAAAGAGACACCCAAGATAATATCACATAGGAAATTAAAATGACTTTTTGTATGGAAACTAAGTTCATATAGAGACGAATATTTGAGGGAAATTTGGGAGTTTAGTGCAAAGAAATGAATTTCATCCTAGGAATCCATTTATAGTTCATTATCTTGAATGTGGGGAACCTGGGAATTATCTAAGTCAATGCCCTTTTAAAATGTTAACTCCTAGACCAAGGAAAGACCAGTGTTAAAATAAAAGGGTATAAGTATTTATGTATAGAGATTTAAGAGATAAAATGTTGAAGTATTTTTATTAATGGTATTTTTGTTATAATATTAATAACGCAAATAAATATTATGTTAACATTTTGAAGCATATATATCTTCGACTAAGATTAAATCTAAAATTAGGGATACCATCATGGGTTTATGAGTTTAAGGTTGATCAGAATTTCAATATATTGAACACCCATTTTTAGAGGTTTTATGAGATAGGTTTCTATCTATATTATTGATATTTTTTGATATATTTATGACAATACAACCCATTGGTTTACTATATGAAAAATTTATTGAAATAAGAATGCCTTTACAATTTATAGACATAATATTATACGCATTGGTAACCTTTAAGGTTGTTTTATCTATGAAGTTGTGTCAATTATGTTTCATTAGAATTTGATAAAATTATAGAAATTATGTTAATATAGTTTTTTAAAAAGTTCAACTAATATGTTGGTAAAAATACTATAGCATCTACTGAAGCTACAAGGCTTGAACCAACATCAATGGGAGATAAGGATTTAGAGCCCACCACTGGCCATTGTAATTTTCTCTTTATTTTCTTAATTTGTTTTACATGAATGATTTTATGGATAAATATTATGTTAAAAATTTGGTCTTACTTTCGAGGTTTTGAGATTAATTTATTATATTAACATCTGCTGACCATTTTAGTTTTGTCAAAAATTTAAAATAGATTTAAGGTCATATCAATCATTTATAGAAATTATGATTTGTAAAAAATAAATTTTAATTATTTGGATGTAAACAATAAATTTTTTAATTTATTTATTAGAGTAAGAGTTGAATTGTAAATTGATTGAAGAATAACTAAAGGATGAAATTGTGCTTTTGAAATATAAAGATATCAGGTATATATATTTCCTTATATTCTTAGACAGCAAATAATTCCTCAAGATTAAGAAAATAATATTAAAAAATATTACCCTATTACCCTTTTCTATAATGAATAAATAGTTTTTTGAAATCATAATTTATTTATTTATTTATTTTCATTTTATATATCTGGATTATATTCATTCTTAAGAACAATGATCTATATCACTACTCATAATTATTTATGCTTTTCTTCCATGTAAATATTTTCACTTCCCACTAATGTTTTCATAAATGGAAATAATGTTACGTGTTATCCTATATGACATAGATATTTTCCTCTTTATATTTTAATTCTATGTTTTTACCCTTTCGATGATGTGGGTTTTCAACAAATGAATTCTCAAATATCAAACTCTTTATTTTCGAGTGCATGTTCATATTACGGGGAAAAACATTATTGATGGTGTGGCAAATGTAATGAGCCATGATTTTGAATTATGTTTATTTAAAAAAATTATTCTCTTTGATTGTTTTCATTATATTAAACCCTAATATTATAGAATAATCAAATTGTGTTTGATAGTATATACGACACACAACATCAAGCTTAAATAACTAGTGAAATATATTTTTAAATATGACCGTTATACCAAACAATTGAATTGGATGATATGAATTGGATTAACCAAATTAATAAATATATTTATTTATTTCTTAGAAAATACAAATTTATTAATAAATTATTATTAAATAATCACTCAATTTTTTTTATTATGAGTTTCTGCTTCAAAATACATTTTCTTTAAAAAACGTTTTTGTTTTATGCATTTTATATTTAGGAATTATAATAATTTTTTATTAATTTTATAAATTTTATTTTATTAAAAAAATAAAATTCTTTAAATCATACTATAGAAATTATATTTGGGTGATATTTATTGATTTTTATGAAAATAGTGATTTTCAATGAATAATGAAAAATAAAAAATTCATATACTTTTATTTATTTTCATTAAATTAAGTAATTTTAAAGTGCCATTTTCATTTTTATTTTTTTAATGTTAAATAATCAGTATTTTATTATATTTAAAATAATTAATAACATTTTCGTCTTATTTATACCCAATTATGATGTATGATTTTTTTTAAGATTAAAAACATAATTTTAGGAAATATTGTTTTTTAAATGCATAATTTTCCTCCATTTAAATTAATTAAGAAAATCATTAATTATGGATAATTTAAATTAAATTTATATATTATTTATCTGAATATATCAATTTAAATCCATTTCATGAGGATTAGTAGTCATATAATTAATATAATATTCTCTTATATTTGAAATATTCATTTCGTGAAAAGACATTTTTTGACACATCCAAGGGTTTTATTTTAAATACAATTCTACCACTTACATTAATAAAATTTGTAAAAATTTATTCCATATTTATAATAATTATATTTTTTATTATATAATGATTTCAACATAATTTTCAGTCATAATTAATAGTGAATATTGTAAAAATATTTTACCTTGAATAGCATGAAAATAGGTTTAACTGGGGGTTAAACTACAAAGATAATGGTTTAAATGACATGAAAACATGTCTAAATCGTATTTTATTACCATATATAGGAATTATAAAATATAATTACGGATAATGATTCATTTTTTTCCATTGTGGCATTCGAAAGATGAGGTTATGATTTATTCTTTTCAGAAAATGAATGTGTGTCCTCATCCTCAATTATAAAATAGAACTTTATCCACTAAATTATTAATATTTATGAATCAATTTAGATTTATAAATCCCTATAAGAATATATCCCCAACATCCATCAAAACATTCTAGAGATTATGGTCTTCCTATAATTTCAACCCTAAGTTCCATAATATAATATCCAAAGGCGGTTCTTCTAAACTAAGGTAGTTTTCATCACTGAGTTATTGATTTTTCATTCTTGTTTTTAAACCTAAAATTATGTATTCATACTTCAAATAAAATAACCCAATTATATAACTTATAATTATATTTAATATATATATATACCATAATATTTATCCATATGACCATCCATCAAATGGGAAATAAATCCATCGCTAACATGCATGGCGGGCTACCACCTCGCAAACCCATGAAATTATTTTCCATAACCTACTCACATGGATAGTAATAATGGGAGAGATATTGAATATATATGATATATATTAAATTATATTGATTATATGAATATATAAAATCTAAATTTCAATACCGTTTCACTCATCAAGGAAATTATATTATCGCTCGTGCGTATGTACGACCTATTATCACCACGAAGCAATGTGATTTATTTTCCATATCAAACATTCAAGAATGGTTTTTAAAATGAATCCAATAATTTAATGTAAAATTTATAACCTTAATATTATTATTTAGATGTTTTAAATATATCATATACCCAAGAATCTGAACATTCAGGACCTAACACGCATGAGAAAACAAGGTAATTGACACCCATAATAATAAAAATAATAACAATAATAATAATAATAATAATAATAATAATGTTAACAAATGGGTGGTAAGTTGTTAAAAGAGGATAATGTATAATATTTAGAACATGAATTTGGTTCTATTATAAATTAATAACATTATTTAAACCATTATATAATATGTTAATGTGTGTTCAACCAAACAATTGAGTGAAGTAAGGGATTTTGTCTCAATTTCCTTTCATTTAGTCCTATTATAATGATATAAAACTAATTTATTTTATATGGTGTATATATTTCTCATTATACATGTAATTTAATAATTCCATCATTTGTAATTTTATTTAAAGATCTAATTTTAGTTATTTCATTCAAGGGGATTTGATTTTTAAATTGCTAAGTGGTAATGAATTTTGTTACCCATTTTCTTTTAATTAGATTATTTTAATTATTTATTAACTATAATATTATAAGATTATGTTTTTAATTTATTTTCGTTTTATTATGTTTTATTTACACTTTTTAATGTGGATTTAAATTTTATAACCATAATATATTCATTGATTAATTCTCACTTCAATGTTATAATCATTGTAAGGGTTACCCGTCTCAAATTGTCTTATTTTGGACATATGTCATGTTATACACATATATTCATTTATGAGGTGTATACTTACCATTATATATGTTATATCATTAATATATTTATATTCATGGAATTTAGTTATTCATTTTATGTTATTCCATTCATTCAGGTTATGATTCAAAATCTTCCAAAGCTGTAAATGATTTATGTTTCAATATCATTTTACTTAGGATTATTTATACTTGAATTTCCATTAAAAGAAATTATTTGATATATTTATAATAAATACATTTAATTTTCATATTATTTGGTTATTCATGAGTTTTTTATAAGTAATTGTACCATTTTTATTTTTTGTTATATAAAATGGTTCATAATTTTTTTTAATAAAACATTACTTAATTTATCTCTTTAGTAAAAAATCATTTTTCGTCCAAATACACGTTTTCAAAAATAATTATGATTTTTGAATGTCATTAATACCCATAATTGAGTTTTTATATAATTTATATATAATTTTTTAAAATGTTGTCTTCCAATCATTTTTGAAAAAAGTACTTTTTATTTTTTCTTACAAAAATATGAAAGAAATATTTGTTTTTGACGTACTTATTATGAACAGAACCTTTGTACCATCATGAAAACTAATTTCATTGAATATTAAATTACATGTTTAGAAGGTTCTTTTCAAATAAATTTTTTTATCTAATATTCTAAAAATTAATAATTTAAAAAACAAATTGAAAAGGGTATTTTCTCAAGAATGTTTTTAATGATATTTTATGGTTTATATATTAATCTTCAATAAGAAAAAAATATTTTTTAAAAAAATAAACTGCAAATATATTTTAACGATACCATCCATACTATTTATATTACTTTTTTATGATCAATTTGACATGGGAAAGTATTGAAATTATATTTATTGATTAATTTTATTAACCATTAAATTTATCTTGAAATATTATCTTTATTGTGATCAGTAGACATTAAATTTACACTATATTTACATATTATTTACCATATATATGAATTTTAGTTATACTATATATCATTTTCACATATGTTTTTTTACTTTGAGAGTTATATGAATGATAGGGGAAATATTGATATTCCATATTCATTATTCAGTACAAACTTTTCTTGATATGGCATATTGTTCATTAATTAAATTGATCATTTGATATATAAGGAATGTGTTGGAAATACAGTGGTAGGTGGGGCTTGTAATTATATATTGCCTCAATTAATTGATAATATCATTAGGTGAATTAGTAAGCTAGCATGAAATGGATTTTTACCCATAGTTACAAACAATCTTGCGAATGTTCCTAATTTTTTAGATATCATGATGTGTGAGATTATGACACACAATATTAATCATTTCCTTCATTAATAATTATGTAATTATTATCCATGAATTGATTAATCCATGTGTTTATTTTTTGGTCATGTTGAATATTAAATGGAATGTGTGTTTGTTTAGTAACATTTCCATATTTCTTATTCATTATCTAATCATGATAGTCATGTTATTGATAAAATTAACGTGTTTTCTGATAATTGGATTTCCATATTGATTGTTAATTATTAGTTATGATTTATTTCTGTATGATAGATTCCACATCATTTAACTCTTACTAAATTCCTATGATCACCCTTATTTTTTCCTTCCCTAGGATATGAAGAAGAAATAGTTGAATTAATTCATGGATTTGAAATTATTAATTTTACTATATTGTATTTAATGTTTTCAAATGTAATTTCACATTCATGTGTGCATCTAGGTTTCAATTACTACTTAACTATTCAGTCCTTTGGGATGAGATCATTTATATCATATAGAAATTTAATAAAGTAACCATAAAATATGGCATGTTGGGGTCATTGTCATTACACATCTGGTGTTAGCACACAACTCACTGTAAGAAACATCATACAAGGGAATTAAAATCCCATATAGAGGATAAAACCCTAGTCTATAGGGGGATACCTAACTTCATATCTTTTGTACTGTCACAGGGTATTTCAACCCTCGCGTATTTTTGATGGGATACCTACCCTTTCCTAGGGATATGGAATAGTATATCACAACCCCAGGCCTTATGGGTGGATACCTAGACCTATTATGGATTGGACCAAAGGTACGGGATAATATATCTTTAGAAGAAGTTGGGATACCTGACCTTATCATGTAAGATCATATAATCTATAATTTTTTCTATTTCAAAATTCCACTTGAAATAGACCAATCAAAGGCCATATTATAAGAAAATTGGGAGTACACTATGTTCCCTAGGATTATGCAGCCTATCTCTCGAAGATAAAAACATGGTTATGCACTATCATTGGGAATGGCATGAAAAATTCGACTACACTATGCATGAGTCTAGTCACATATCATATAAGTTCTATACTCAATACACGGTGTATGCCTCCATGTGAGTCGTGTTCTACAAAGTGGCACATGGTGTGTGTGGGTGTGTGTGTGTCCTTTTCTATTACAGTTTGTGGTAAGTATAATATTCCCAATGAATGTAATATCAGAACACGTAATGGTATTCAATATAATTTCACATTATGTGGTAGCCAGAAACATTACTGTTTTATATTTTCCTCTTTTAAAAAACCTAGAATCATATAATTCAGCATTACAAAATATGTTTTTCTCTAAACTACATGTCTTGTAATCAGTAATTTTCATTTTAGTTGGATTCCTAGAATACCTTATTCATTTCCTGCCCCCCCACCCTGATCACCGTTGAATAACCATTAACCACATTTTTAAAAACATTAATGAAAAGTCGGAGGAATAATTCCATCAACTATTTGTCAATAAAACAAATCGTCATCACCATTCATTGAAATTTTTTTTCTCACACACTGCTTGGCTCATGGAAGGAAAATATTTTCCTATATTCTTTAAATTTAGTTTTTATCAACACTCCTCCCCCAAGACTAAATACACCAAGATTAATATACAACATCAATCCATAGGATCAATGTTCACTCATGCTACGAAACAGTCCACAGAAATGGTCAAACCAATGACCAAAGTGATTAACACATGAAAAAATAGGGGGAAATACATAAACCAGATAATTCAAAAAAATTATGATATTAATTTTTTTAACATCATTGATGAATGAGAGTCTAATATTTAAGTAAAAAAAGTTAATATGTAGCACTAAATAAATCTCAGATTCCTAATTCTAGGTAAGGAATAATCTGAAAGGTCCAGGCATTGTTCATCCAAGATTATAGGATTATAAGGATAAATACATAAAAATATTATATATAAAAGGTGAGTAAACTAAAAAAACACCCTACCACATGAATAGATTAATCATTAGAGAATAAATTTCTCATTATCGATGTCATCAATAATGATCATCATTGTGTTCATCATCAATCTATGATCTCACATCCTCTATGCATTCCATGATGGAAATCACCTCTCCAATATCTAGTATTATGTATATCTCCCTCGGTATTATCAATGAAGAAGTTTATATTGAGGTTATATTGGTATGAAATTTTATTAAATTAAATAAATACATTTATTAAAATTTATTTAACACATCCACCAGTGATTGGGAATCATTCCAAAACCTGATTTTAACAAATATTTTCCACACCTAGAGTGAACCTTATATTATAGACTCAATAGAAATGTTAGTTACCCCATCTAAGACCTTGTTCAGTGGGAAAATCCATTATTTATAGAATTAGGCTGGCATGGGAGTTAAAATATTTAATATTTTTAATATATGAATATCAGGGCCACATGATACCTGAAACACCATGCGGACTTAGTGACAAGTTATATAAACATTTTTAGTAATATTAAAATCGTTTAATCACAAAAGTGATTCCATTTCAGACTCCTACCCTTCAAGGATTCTATTTACCAAAAAGTAAGAACTACTTGATCTAATAAGGGTACTGAGCTAACATATGGTTCTCCTATTAACATGGTAAATCCTAGATATTACTATTATATAAAATAATTAACACAAGGGGAATTTTTTGAAAATAATGTATCTTCTCCAACTGATCCTCAATTAACATTAGGAACTCCTAAAATGGGGCTCTATCTTTCATGTTTAACATGATCCATTCAATAACCTATAATGCATCATGCATATACCTTATCATCTATGGAATGTGGAGGAAATCATGAACTTGTTCAAATTGTATAGGTAATGTTAGGTGGTATACATCCTTTCAACCCAACTATCGATCTAAAATGGTTCTATATGGCATATAGATAGCTTCTCTCCCTAGAAAAACCCTTATATACCATGAAATGTTGAGGCATTTAAGAATAAATGGTCTCCCTCAATAAACACGTAGTGTCTCCTTCATCAATCTATATTGTACTTTTGATGGATCTATATTTTTCTCATCCACTCCTGGATGACCTGGACCTCCTCAGTCATTACGCAAACTAACATTGGTCCTATAAAAGATGATTCACCCAAGTCCAACCAACATAGTGTTGAACTTTACAATATTCCATAAAGGATATTAAATAGTTCCATACTAACAGTAGAGTGGTAACGAATATTGTTTGAATACATTAATATGGGTAGGTGATCCTTTCAACTTCATCCATTGTCCAACATGAAATCTTGTAGCATTTCCTCCCTGAGCTGAATAGTCCACATAGTTTGGTTATTTTTTGGGGGGTGGCACACTATGCACATCCAACAATGATCCTTGATAGAATCATGTGGTCCTATCCACAAACATAATATGAACCAAGTGTCACTGTCTAAGAATATTTTTTATGGGACTCTGTAATACTGATCAATATCCTCTATGTACTAGAAACCCATGATTTCCATTTAACTCTTTCCTATGATGGTGAGTAAGTAGGATGGCTTAGTGAGTCAATCTATGATCACCCATATAACATTGTGGACTATTACATACCTTGTAAATTCTATTATGAAATACATGGATATACAATCCCACTTCTGTTTCAACACCTGTAGGGGATGGGGAAACCCGAATTTATCCTAATGATCGACCTTCACCAACTATTAGGTGGGGAATCGAGAGATGAACTTTACAAAACCTTTATTCATTTTCATCCAAAAAAACTATCATCAATGGTATTGTAATATATTTTCCACATCATGATGTACCACTATGATAGATATATGAAACCTTCTCTACACCTTCTCTCAAATAAAGACTCAAACCACTATATATCACTAGAAAATTATGAAATACTCCATAATTTTAAAGAAACCATTAGGAACATGTTCTATAGAAATATTTTTGTGTAATATCTCATAATAAATGTCTCCATGGTTTTCTTCCTTCATGAGTTGTAGAATAAAAGAGTCACAACCATATATTGGTGGTATGATTCCCCCGCCCCCACATCCACTGTGGATAACTACACTGAGAAAAATTTCTATAACAACTCTCTTACTATCTTGGAAAAAGATTTCCTATTAATAGAATCTTCCACCACATTATTATTCTTGAGAGTATTGGTTATCTGAAATATATAGTTCAGTAGGAACTTTATCCTCCACCTATGTTTCATGTTGACATCCCTCTAATTTATGAACAACCTAAAACACTTGTTATCATAATAAAAAAATATAATAATCCCTATTTATGTAGTGTAAGAATATTTTTAGGGATAGAACTATGGATTGCATCTCTAAGTTATGGGTCCCATAATTCTTCTCTTCTGGTCTCCTCTACCTAGACCCATATGAAATCACATCCTACCTCTTCATCAACACACACTTGATCCTGACTCCATAGTAATCACATAACACTATGTACTCAAACCCATCCTCTAAGAATTTATAAATGTGAGTACTCATGATCCTATTCTATAGTTCCTCTCTTTCTAGATGAATTATTTACACTTTCGGGTTAAGGAAGTCAAGGGAGTTACAACCCTCTAGAATTCTTACATGAACCTCCATTAGAAGCTAGCCAATTCACTGAAGATCAATACATCAATCGCTCTCTTAGATGGGTCCCAAGTAAGGGAAAAATCAATCATTACTTAGTCTACATAAACACCCTCCTTTGAGATGAAATATCTCAGAAATTATACCTCTCTAACCTAGAACTGACACTTCAAGAGTTTCTCATACATATGATTCTCTAGAAGTAGATATTTGACCATCTTTATATGATCAACATACATAGCCTCAGATATTGCGTATATGATATTTAAATATATTAATACTTCTATTAACTGGACAAGGAAAGACTTGAATATCTAGTTCATGAGTCCAATAACCTCTCTTGGGGAATTATTCATACCAAAGGAATCCCTTGGTACTTGTAGTTTCTATAGAAACATCAGAATGTTATCTTCAGCATGTCTTATTCATGAACCTACAACTGTTGATATCCTGATTTGAGGTCAATATTTAAGAACCACTTCTACCATATAATATGATCAAAGAGATCATAGATCCTTGGTAGAGGATATTTATTCCTAATCGTCACCTTATTCATGAAATGAGAATCCATACACAACCCAAAGCTCTCATCTACCTTCTGGGTGAATAAAATTTGGGCTACCCAGGGGAAACACTGGGTCTGACCAAGTATTTCTTCTATAATTCTTCCCACTACACCCTTAGCTCTCAAATCACAACAAGACCCATCTGATATGATACTAAAGATATTGGAGTAGTATTATGGTGTAATTCAACATAAAATTAAACCACTTAGTGAGGAGGAAACCTAGGTACATCCTCAAGGAAGACATTTTGGTACACCTCTACCACATTAAGTAATTAAACCCCACCCCTTGATTCTACTATACCATTATTTATGTTCACCAAATAATAATTATTCAACTACACTCTCTAGATCATCATCCTAATAAGATCTAACTGATACTCATTCCCACCAGTGAATTAAAATATTCCCCCCTTGGCATAGGTCCACCGTATCCTCTTCTAGAAATAATCAACCTCTAGATGGATGGTTGATAACCAATCTATACCAAAATTGATATCATACTATCTCATCGTATCTATGAAGAGGTACCATGATAAAATCTCACCACTATGCACCAATTTACCCTACTAACAGATGAGTGTGATAAAAGAATCCTCCCTAGAATAAGTCTATAGTCGTAAGGATTTTTATATAGGTTCTACTAAAATCCATAATTATCAAACAAAAAATATGTATATAAAATATTGGATTACACATATTTCAATAAAACTAAATATACTGTAGAAAAGAGATAGATGATACCTTAGATCATGTTGAGAGCCTACAGTTCATAAGCCTCAACTGCCTGTTCCTATTCACATCCCTATCCACTAGCTCCTTGAACCTAGTGAAGACCACCTCAAGGTGGTGGTGATTATATCAGTTCTTAATGTCAGCCACCTACTATAGTTATACTAAATCTTCTACCGTATATGCCTCACTTATAGTGTTTTTAGCCACCCCTATGAGGTCCCCACTGCCTCTGACATAGCAGTCTATCAATTTCAAGGCAATCTGATTCCACCAGGTAGTCTAGCCAATCCCGAGTAATATGACCTTACCCATCAAAATAGAACAAATGAATTTCACCTAACTAAATGGATACCTCTTTAAAATTTTGATCCACTGATCCTATGGTCTAAGACTAACCATAAGAATGCCTTAGGATCCTAGGTCTTGAAGCCGTCCACTGACCGCCTATTACCAGGGTCTCTACCCTAGGGTGACCACTACTATAACCTGAAAACATTGGATACACTTCTAGAAAGTTCATAACCACTAGGATTTCCTCTAGTACCCATTATATGTGGTTATACAACGCATCACCACCCTAGTTGAAACAACTTTCTAAATCCCCTTTTCAAATGACTATTCCAGAAACTACCCTTCAAAACAAATGTCTTGGATGAATCATGTTAGGATAGTGAACCTCAAATTATACTTAACCATGGGTGTACTCCCCTATAATAACTCAAGGATATCTAGAATGCACATTTATCGTCATTTTATTAGGGAAAATTCTCTGAAAATAGGATCTCAATTTTCATTAAAGGGAGAGTCACCACAACTTCTGTCTATGACTAAAAAATTGTCGTTATTATTTTCATTCAATAGATAACATTTTCCATGAGAACCACCATCTGAATGAAAGGGGTCCTAAAAATATGAATAACTAGAGAGTTCAACTCAATCCAGTCATCCACTACCTTCTGGTCCACCTCACCTAAGAACCAAGGTGGCATCAGTCTCTAAAACACGTGGATCATGTTTAGTATACATTCACCATCATATTATATGACTAGAATGATTTTATCCTAAGCATAAACTAACATGTCAATCTATACTCTATGGGGTAGTTTTACTAAAGGTTCAATGGGTGGAATATGTTCTCACTATCCACACTGAGGGATATCCTCATGAACAGGGCCCCTAAATTGAGGCCTCATCACTATGATGATTTTTATCGTGGAATTATTTCAAAATCCAAGATGGTTAGCTACATGGATCCATCCTAAAATAGTAAATAAATATCTGGATTAGTAGATAATATTTGCGTAATAGACTAAATAAGTAAATGGAAATCAAAAATCATTCCTATATGATGTATATACCATTTTTAAACTACAAAAGTATTCTCAGTGTATTTGGATGATAAGAGGGTTATCGTAATTCTTTTTAATGGACACATCATCTTCTACACCACCATTGGAATTATATCCCCTTAGAAAAAACATGAATCCATTCAATAATTTTTTCCTATAACTCAAACTAATATTTACAACTAATCTATCTCTAATCTACATCCTAGGAGAATCCTAGATCTCTAATTACATTATGACATGATCAATCCCATTGGGGCCCACCTGGCCAGTGGTAAGATGAGTGTTCCACCCCAAGACCACATCTAATAGGCTAGGGTTTTGTGACCAGCACCAAGTAGGAATAAAAAACACATAATGGGTGAATTAACCTAATATAAATGTGCATATACACTCGTATCTCTAAATGAAAACTAATGTAATGTAGAAATGAACCAAATGGAATAGTAAATGCATGAATAACCTATAAAATCCAAAAAAAATTGTATTAAAATAAAAACTAAATGGAAATTGGGAAAATTATAGGCCCAACACTAGAAATTATAGCCATCCTGATGACTATATAAGTATTGACATAGTACCCTAAATCCAAATTCAAAACACAATCCCACTACCACATCCATTGATCACTATTAAAAATCACCCACTTTGGGACCACCAAGATCATTATCATATATTTTTTCATATCTATAAGACATGGTATATACATGTAGATCCTTCATAGGTATTATTGTACACATACCCAGTAGGACACCATGAAAACACCAAATAGTGAAGGATCATGTTTTGAGACTTAATTAAAAATAATAATTAAGAGGGTAAAGAAATGAGGGCATACATATGCTCATTGGGGGTACTCTAGTCATAGAGTACAATCTTGGTCTTCATAGATAGTATAATGATTAGAAATAACCATGTAGTTTCATGAAGCCATACCACTAGACACATCATAATAATATGATAGAAGCACTCTCCTCACTAAAAGACACCTATGTTCAGGGAATTAAACTCATTGATAGAGGTTATTACCCTAGGCAATAGGTGGAACCAAAATCTCTCTGTATTATTCTATTGGAGGTTATTTCTCACCCTAGGGGAGCGTGATGGGATACCTGAACCTACGTATGAAGATTTATTAGGGTATCAAGACCTCAGGGCCTGTGGGTGGATACCCGAACATATTCTTTATTGGAAATTAGACAATAGATCACACAACATGAGTATTAGTTGAGATAACTAAACTTATCCAGGGGTTCAAAGACTCCATCATCAAATCAATTTCAGTAATCCATTCAAAAGATAACACTCATAGGCACTAGTCTGATAAAAAAATGATTACATGTAATGTCCCTAGATTACATGATATGCCTTCCCGAGTCATCCACTTGGTCATGAACTTCCACCATTCATGGAATGAAAAAATTAAACACTATAACATGTTATTCTATCCAAATAGTGTGTAGGTTTGGGTATCATCACTAGTAATGTGCTTTCTCCCATGTCATGATTCGTTGAGTGGTACACGAGGAGTCGCCTTGGATTACATGATGTGTGGACCACTCAAGTAAACTTGGGAATGTAATCCCTATAAATTTCAAGTCATGTAATCTAGGGTCACAGGAAAAGTATGTTTATCACATGAAATGTGGTATTTTTCTCCACCATAATCCCTAGAACTGCAAAATTTCATATTACTTGGAATGTGTACATTTAAATTACATGCAGTATAATTTGTGATTTTATAAGCAGTTGTCATAGTCCTATATTTTCTCTATTTCCTTTATATATGTAATTATTACCAATAAATAACCTATAATCAGGTGTTAACTGATAGTAATGAAATCTATAGGGATATATTCTTATAACCAATCATTGTAATATTATATAATCATCATCTTTCTTTGATATTTTTTCATCTTTCACACCCAAAAAAATAAAAAAATATTATGTTTACTTACTCAAATCACATAATCATCAAAACTTATATTCCAATTCACAATCTACCTTGTTTAATCCATAACAGTAATCCATGGGAATGATATTCGATCATGTAACTAGAATGTCTTTGGAAACAGTCGAATCACCTGCCAAAGTGATTACAGGTGATGAACACATAAAGAATTGGGGTGGGGGAATTTATAATCCATTAAATATAAAAAAAATCAATTATGGATATGTTCATATTGTCCAAAATGAAATAAAACTAATAAAATAATCCTGAAAAATGCTAATATACAACTCCAAATAAATCCCAAACTAAAAATTCATGGAATGGAATAAATTTGTAAGGATATGCTTTAGACATCACATATTAGATTCCATGAAAGATAAATATGAAAAACATTGATATCAAAAAAATGGAATAGAAACAATTAATTAGTATTAGCTACCTTAATAAAAGATTAATCATTAGATAATAATGTGTTTTTTGTCAATGTTGTCAATGAAGATCCTCTCTATGTTTTCCATTCATCACCAATCTTGCATCCACATGAATTCCACCACAGAACACACCTATAATATATCTAGGGTGATTTGGATCATCCTAGGGATTAGGAATAAAAATATTTACATATTTTTTGGATTAGGTAAAAAATTTAATAAATTACATAAATAAAATTTATTAATTTTATTTAGCACATCTACTAGTGGTAGCTCATCATCCAGAAACCAAAGAAGAATAAATTTTATGTTGTGTCCAGGGTAAACCCCACATTATGAATTCAATGAAAGCATAGATTCCACCATATAATACCACATTAATAGATAAAATCCTTTATTTGTGGAATTGTGATTTCATATGAGTAACAATAATTATCATTTTAAATATATCTGTATTAGGGCCACACACTAACTAAAATTATATGTTGACTCAGTGACTAGATCTAAAAATATTATTGGATATATTAAAAGGGTATAGTGATAAAAATTGGATTTTTAACATTAATCATATATATAATCCCTATGATTTTAATTTTTTTCTAAAATAACCTGAATTTCCTTATTTCCAAATTACATTTCATGCCCCATGGTTATCTATACCATTCAATTTATATTCCCCAAATTCATCAACTTATCAAAACAATTAACCATAATTACCTCATAATAAAATTGATTTTCATCCTAAAGTTCCATCTATACCCAAATCATTTATTCTTTTTAAAACCCAAGAAAAATATCTAAAAACATCATTAATCACCTTAAAATCAAATGACATAATGCCAAAATTTGTGGTTTATGTCTTTAACCTTATAATAAGCCTTAAACATATTAACATGTGATGGTATCTACAACTTTTATATTATCCTCATATAATAACATACTAACATCTAAATTTATCTAAAATATAACCTAATACCAAATGATATGGTCATGAACCATACCTATATTTCAAGTTCTAAAAATATAATCCTTATATACAAGATTTGATGCCAACTAAGATGACCCAACATTAAAAATAAAATTAAAAAATATTGATTTTATATCACACCTAAGACCGTTTAGGTTTAGATTTTAGAGGGTTAGAAAAAATATTTTAACTAAAAAAATAATTAATTTCCCATCCAATGGATATTTTACCCACTAATATAAGGTTTCTATATCTTATAATTATTCTTCATCATCTCCCAAAAAATTCACCACACATGAAACCCATCTTGACATATCATATTTAATACACTTCTTCATAAACTTTAAAAAATAAAACACAATAAAGGTAATCTCAAATACTCAGTAAGGGGTATCATACAATAGAAGTCATCATGGAATAAAAAAATAATGTATTATATGGAAGGAATAACTAATGAACAAATAATTTCATATGACTAATAAAATATGCATGTAATATATAAATGGATAACATAACATTGACAATAATCACACATAAAACAATGAATGATTTCATAGTGATGGAATTCATAATATTTAACATCATAAATATTCTATCAAGGCTTCATTCCTAGACATATTACAAGAAAGTGTAAGGATTATAACAAATATCAAAGCTAGTTTGTCTCATGAGACCAACTAAAGAATCAAGGGGATATATAATTCTAACGCCCACCCATAATTAATTAATTTTAATGCATTAATCATATAAAGGAATTAATAATCAATAAAATAAATATATAGTATACCTTAGTAATCAATAAACATCAATATTTAAAAAACAAGTATTTAGAATTTCAAAATTTCCCAGTTAAAAAATTGAATAACATTATTTGTAATCACCCTTAAAAATATCAATGTATATAGTAATGATTATATGGTTATTTAAATACTTGAAAAAAATATTTATATATTGTAGGTGATTTAGAATATATCTATTAAATTAAATAACATTTAAATGAAAGATAAAAATAATGTTAAATGATCGATGAATAGTGGTTGATAATTTAATGCTTACAAATAAGGTGTGGTATAAATTCATAAGAGTATTTAGAGGGTAATACTTGAATAAAAACCCTAATGAAGATAGATCAATTATTTTTTTATAAGAAAATGATGAAAACTTATAAAAAATAATTTAATAAATCCTTTGTAACATGGATTTAATAAAAAATGTATAACACACACAAAAATCCATTTCAAGTACATAAAAATAATAATTTGAAAAATATTATTTTTAAATTATTCCTATTATTGAAACATTTAAAATAAATGATGTAAATGAAATTAAATGAATATTGGATGATAAAAATATGAAAAAATGGAATGAAATACATTTATTTATTCTTCTAAAACATTAACATTTTTTTAAAATGAAAAATTTACAAAACAAAATGGGAATGTAAACTACTAAATAATAATATGAAAAAATAAATATAAATCATAGTTAGTAATAATATTTATAAATCTTTTATAATTAAATCCTCTTGTAAATGTTAAAATTGATATTCCTTCCACACATTAGTAAAGAAATTAAAAAATTAACCATGTTGAAAAAATTAATAAGAATATTTTTAAACCATTGTAAAGAAATTAAAGGGAAATGAAAAACACCTTAATAAATAATTTAGTTAGAGATAACATAATGCCTCAAAAAATATAAATAATATGTGCATTTACTAAAAAAATATTCCCATAAAAAAAATAAGTCCAAGTCTACATTCAAGTGATTGTTTGTAAGAATTTTGAACCAAAGGGGGTGAAATGTAAATATGAATTGTAAACCCTATAAAAGATATAGGGAATATAATATAATTTAAAAATAATGTGTAATAATCTAGACTTATTAGTGTGAAGTACATGAATAATGTTTACAAGTCAATGAAAGTATATTAAGTTACCAAAAATTCTTATGACATCGGTAACATAAAAATATAATAAAAAGGAATAAGGATAGCTTAAATTAATGTTAAACACCATAGAATAAGAATAATTTAATATATAAGAAGTTAATAAGGAAATATTTACAACATATAAATGTAAATTTCAATATAATATGAAACATGTCTCATGGAATTGGAATTGAGACAAAGAACCATTACATTATATTCCCACATATTCTGATGTGCTCAAACCACATGTAAGATAAGATAATACTCATTGATTATAGAATTTAGAAACTTATTAATATTTACTATATTAATTTTTTATTCATTTATTGCATAGTTATTACTTATTTGTAGTTAAAACAATCATCAGTATTAGTATTTTTCAGTATTCCATTTCTATTTTGGTGATATTATTTAGGTTATAATTCCATTTTTATGATTTTATAATTTATTTCATTATGTATAAAAATAGTTTTTATTATTACATTGTAAAAAAATTATATATCTCAACAGACATTCCGAAATAGATTTATATAATGACATATGTCTCTTTATGATTCTTTTGCGTCGTTAAAAACACATGATATTTTAATTTTATCATCATTAATGTAATTTCAAATTAATATTTAAATAATATTAATAATTTCATAAATATTATATTCATTCATTAAAACCATTTTTATAACCATCTATGTGAGTTAGTGGTGAAAAATTATATACATCATCCATGGAGGTGTTAAACTAACTATAATACTGATTCATTTTTTGAATGGATGGGAGGAAGGTATAAAATGATTATTTAATTAAAATAATAAAAGATATTGGTATGTGTCATCTGGATGTAACATCCCCCACATGAAAAAAGCTATTGGTATGTGTTATCTGGTTGTAACTTCTCCCACATTCACCCTCAAAATGATGTTCCTTGATGCTAAATACTATGTCTCCCATCCTCTAATCACCCTGGCTCACATTGCCACCTTCTCTCAGGTTATGCACATTGATGAGGGACTAAATAATTTTTTTTGAAATAGTTGTCATCTTGAGAACATGCTCTTGTGATTAGATGCAATACTCATTCCCATCCTAAAAACATGTCATAATTTCTAGTTCATCACCTATAAGATTTTTTGTGAAACACTGAACTTTGTGAAAATAGTTTGAGTACTTCATCACTATCATGACACCCAATTGTATGTTAATAAACTCCCAATCATGGTATTTTTGAAAAATATAGGGGAAGAATCAGTCGTAGAATGATGTTCGAAATAATTCCCATACCATACCCTGAGGACATTCATCCTTGGTAATGAAACCCCACCAATGTTCAGCATAATCATGCAGTATATAGGCGGTGAGATTAACCCTCCACTCTAGAGACATATCAAGATTATTAAAGAATGAAATCATGGATTCTATTCAAAAATAAGCTACCCTAGGACTTCCATCCTCTGAAATGGTTGAGAATGTTATTGCTAAAATTGTCACATAAACTCTTCCATATTAGGGGTAGGTTGCAGAGCTACCGATATGGACCACATCATGTGGAAGAATCTTCCCCAAAATTGAGCATCTATTACCAATGAAGGATCCATAGGATTTGTACCATGTGGTACTACAGGAGGTAATATGGGTTTCTTAGGGCCCACCACCATCATAGTATAGTCATTTACACCCTCTTGGAAAATAACTGAAGGATTTCAAGGTGACATAGATCTACCATTTCCAAGCACATGAATCATATAATATTTAAAATTAGATATAAAATAGGCAAAATAGGAAAGGATAGGTACAAATCCCTCCTATAACAAACAATACATATAAGACTGCCCCTAAATCTAGGTCTACGTGATAAATAAGAGTCACAAAAGGATCACAGGAGACACATCCTACTTACCCCTAATAATATTAGGTCAAGATCAAGGTCTCATACAATACAACAGCGGTTTTGGTATATGGTGTTTCAGTTCTAAGGTATAAATAAAAAACACCATTTCTTTTTCAATTATCATCCCCATCTTGAATTAACTCGTTATTTTTAAGAACGTTAATTTATTTATGTTCATCTTAATTTATATGGATATATATATTCAATCAAATTATATTCATCACCAATTCCAAATATATAAAGGTCTGTACACTATAAATTATAATCAACACGCCAAGTAAATATGAATCAACCATTATATCTAGAATCATGATGTAGAAGGTTATGTATAGATATTTTATTAAATGAAATACCCTTCACAATTTATATATGTACTTGGTTCTTAAATTTCCATTGGCATTAATCAATCAAATCTACAAATATTTTATCCTATAGAACCAGTGGTTCATGGTTAAAAAGTGGTATAATTGGATATTTAAGGCGTCATCATCAATTTATGGGGAAAATCATTTAGATTAATTTAGTCAGTTTAATTAATATAATTATTTTTTTCCTATGTGAAAATATAGAACACTACAATACATAACAATCAAGTCACTCACAATAATCAAATGCAATACAAGAAAAGAATGAAATAATATTGAAATGGAATGGAATAATGTATTTAATTTAAGTCATATGGTTCATAGTATGATGTAGGAATTTTATACACCCTCATCTCATTGAGTCATGGTAAATAAATATGATCATAATAATATCAACAATGATGACATCACAAATCACATGCATCACCCAATGGTGAAATCAGAACAACTGTAACAAAGCTAGTCCAATAACAGCAATAACCCATCCCATGTTATTTGGGATTCCCTTGTATGTGGGCTAGATACTCTCACGAGATCATTACAAAATTACCATAAATCTAATAATCCTTTATAATACCCTAATAGTAATACCAAATGAAAAAAAAGAAGTTTTAATACCACTTTTTAGTGTCCCACCTAAGAATCCACATAGTGGTGCCCCAATAAGGTCGGCCACACGACCTAAAGTGAACCACCCAATATGCCAGAGGCTACTGAATAAAAGTGACGTATGAGGGTTTGTCTGTGGGAATAATATTCCTTCATAGATTAAATTATATCATAGAAAGTGATGATAAACATAAGAAGAGTAAATATAATAGATAAACTGAAATTAAATAATATATGGACTTCCAATGTAATAAATATGTGGAACCCAACATAACAATAAATACACAATATGATGTTGATGATCAGTTATATATACAAAAATTAGGTACATGGGATACCTGGGTGAGGGAATATACATCAATCTATAACAAAAATACAAGAAAGGGAAAAATATCTAACTATTATCACCACGATCATAGGCTTGAACCTCTTCTCCTATTATTTTTCCATGAACTACAAATAAAACATTGAATGTTAGCATCTTACCTTTATATACAGTAGTGATCTTGAGGTGTCATTTGGTAGCAAGGATGGCACAAGAATGATGTGAGATATACTCAATAATCCATCACCAACCGTCCCTTGATCAATCCAATTTGAGAATATAAAATGAGCAGTGTGTGTGTGTGTCCTTTTCTATTACAGTTTGTGGTAAGTATAATCTTCCCAATGAATGTAATATCATAACATTTAATGGTATTCAATATAATTTCACATTATGTGGTAGCCAGAAACATTACTGTTTAATATTTTCCTCTTTTAAAAAACCTAGAATCATATAATTCAGCATTACAAAACATGTTTTTCTCTAAACTACATGTCTTGTAATCAGTAATTTTCATTTTAGTTGGATTCCTAGAATACCTTATACATTTCCTCCCCCCCCCCACCCTGATCACCGTCGAATAACCGGTAACCACATTTTTAAAAACATTAATGAAAATTCGGAGGAATAATTCCATCAACTATTTGTCAATAAAACAAATCGTCATCACCATTCATTGACAATTTTATTGTCACACACTGCTTGGCTCATGGAAGGAAAATATTTTCCTATATTCTTTAAATTTAGTTTTTATCAACACTCCTCCCCCAGGACTAAATACACCAAGATTAATATACAACATCAATCCATAGGATCAATGTTCACTCATGCTACGAAACTGTCCACAGAAATGGTCAAACCAATGACCAAAGTTATTAACACATGAAAAAATAGGGTGAAATACATAGACTAGATAATTCAAAAAAATTATGATATTAATTTTTTTAACGTCATTGATGAATGGGAGTCTAATATTTAAGTAAAAAAAGTTAATATGTAGCACTAAATAAATCTCAGATTCCTAATTCTAGGTAAGGAATAATCTGAAAGGGCCATGCATTGTTCGTCCAAGTTTATAGGACTATAAGGATAAATACATAAAAATATTATATATAAAAGGTGAGTAAACTAAGAAAACACCCTACCACAAGAATAGATTAATCATTAGAGAATAAATTTCTCATTATCGATGTCATCAATGATGATCATCATTGTGTTCATCATCAATCTATGATCTCGCATCTTCTATGCATTCCATGATGGAAATCACCTCTCCAATATCTAGTATTATGTATATCTCCCTCGGTATTATCAATGAAGAAGTTTATATTGAGGTTATATTGGTATGAAATTATATTAAATTAAATAAATACATTTATTAAAATTTATTTAACACATCCACCAGTGATTGGGAATCATTCCAAAACCTGATTTTAACAAATTTTTTCCACACCTAGAGTGAACCTCATATTATAGACTCAATGGAAATGTTAGTTACCCCATCTAAGACCTTGTTCAGTGGGAAAATCCATTATTTATAGAATTAGGCTGGCATGGGAGTTAAAATATTTAATATTTTTAATATATGAATATCAGGGCCACATGATACCTGAAACACCAAGCGGACTTAGTGACAAGTTATATAAACATTTTTAGAAATATTAAAATCGTTTAATCACAAAAGTGAATCCATTTCAGACTCCTACCCTTCAAGGATTCTATTTACCAAAAAGTAAGAACTAATTGATCTAATAAGGGTACTGAGCTAACATATGGTTCTCCTACTAACATGGGAAATCCCAGATATTACTATTATATAAAATAAATAACACAAGGGGAATTTTTTGAAAATAATGTATCTCCTCCAACTGATCCTCGATTACCATTAGGAACTCCTAAAATGGGGCTCTATCTTCCATGTTTAACATGATCCATTCAATAACCTATAATGCATCAGGCATATACCTTATCATATATGGAATGTGGTGGAAATCATGAACTTGTTCAAATTGTATAGGTAATGTTAGGTGGTATACATCCTTTCAACCCAACTATCGATCTAAAATGGTTCTATAGGGCATATAGATAGCTTCTATCCCTAGAAAAACCTCTATATACCATGAAATGTTGTGGCATTTAAGAATAAATGGTCTCCCTAAATAAACACATAGTATCTCCTTCATCAATCTATATAGTACTTTTGATGGCTCTATATTTTTCTCATCCACTCCTGGATGATCTGGACCTCCTCAGTCATTACGTAAACTAACATTGGTCCTATAAAAGATGATTCACCCAAGTCCAACCAACATAGTGTTTACCTTTACAATATTCCATAAAGGATATTAAATAGTTCCATACTAACAGTAGAGTGGTAACTAATATTTTTTTAATACATTAATATGGGTAGGTGATCCTTTCAAATTCATCCATTATCCAACATGAAATCTTGTAGCATTTCCTCCCTGAGCTGAATAGTCCACATAGTCTGGATATTTTTTGGTTGGTGGCACACTATGCACATCCAACAATGATCCTTGGTAGAATCATGTGGTCCTATCCACAAACATAATAGGAACCAAGTGTCACTGTCTAAGAATATTATTTATGGGACTCTGTAATACTGATCAATATCCTCTATGTACTAGAAACCCATGATTTCCATTTAACTCTTTCCTATGATGGTGAGTAAGTAGGATGACTTTGTGAGTCAATCTATGATCACCCATATAACATTGTGGACTATTACATACCTTGTAAATTCTATTATGAAATCCATGGATATATAATCCCACTTCTGTTTCAACACCTGTAGGGGATGGGGAAACCCGACTTTATCCTAATGATCGACCTTCGCCAACTATTAGGTAGGGAATCGAGAGATGAACTTTACAAAACCTTTATTCATTTTCATCCAAAAAAACTATCATCAATGGTATTGTAATATATTTTCCACATCATGATGTACCACTATGATATATGTAAGAAACCTTCTCTACACCTTCTCTCAATGAAAGACTCAAACCACTATATATCACTAGAAAATTATGAAATACTCCATAAATTTAAAGAAACCATTAGGAACATGTTCTATAGAAATATTTTTGTGTAATATCTCATAATAAATGCCTCCATGGTTTTCTTCTTTCATGAGTTTTAGAATAAAAGAGTCACAACCATATATTTTTGGTACGATTCCCCCCCCCCACATCCACTGTGGATAACTACACTGAGAAAATTTTCTATAACAACTCTCTTACCATCTTGGAAAAAGATTTCCTATTAATAGAATCTTCCACCACATTACTATTCTTGAGAGTATTGGTTATCTGAAATATATAGTTCAGTAGGAACTTTATCCACCACCTATGTCTCATGTTGGCATCCCTCTAATTTATGAACAACCTAAAACACTTGTTATCATAATAAAAAAATGGAATAATCTCTATTTATGTAGTGTAAGAATATTTTTAGGGATAGAACTATGGATAGCATGTCTAAGTTATGGGTCCCATAATTCTTCTCTTCGGGTCTCCTCTACCTAGACCCATATGAAATCACATCCTACCTCTTCATCAACACACACATGATCCTGACTCCATAGTAATCACATAACACTATGTACTCAAACCCATCCTCTAAGAATTTAAAAATGTGAGTACTCATGATCCTATTCTATAGTTCCTCTCATTCTAGATGAATTATTTCCACTTTCGGGTTAAGGAAGTCAAGGGAGTTACAACCCTCTAGAATTCTGACATGAACCTCCAATAGAAGCTAGCCAATTCACTGAAGATCAATACCTCAATCGCTCTCTTAGATGGGTCCCAAGTAAGGGAAAACTCATTCTTTACTTAGTCTACATAAACACCCTCCTTTGAGATGAAATATCTCAGAAATTATACCTCTCTAACCTAGAACTAACACTTCAAGAGTTTCTCATACATATGATTCTCTAGAAGTAGATATTTGACCATCTTTATATGATCAACATACATAGCCTCAGATATTGCGTATATGATATTTTCATATATTAATACTTCTATTAACTGGACAAGGAAAGACTTGAATATCTAGTTCATGAGTCCAATAACCTCTCTTGGGGAATTCTTCATACCAAAGGAATCCCTTGGTACTTGTAGTTTCTATAGAAACATCGAATGTTATCTTCAACATGTCTTATTCATGAACCTACAACAGTTGATATCCTGATTTGAGGTCAATATTTAAGAACCACTTCAACCATATAATATGATCAAAGAGATCATAGATCCTTGGTAGTGGATATTTATTCCTAATCGTCACCTTATTCAGGAAATGAGAATCCACACACAACCCAAATCTCACATCTACCTTCTGGGTGAATAAAATTAGGGCTACCCAGGGGAAACACTGGGTCTGACCAAGTATTTCTTCTAAAATTCTTCCTACTACACTCTTAGCTCTCAAATCTCAACAAGACCCATCTGATATGATACTAAAGATATTGGAGTAGTATTATGGTGTAATTCAACATAAAATTAAACCACTTAGTGAGGAGTAAACCTAGGTACATCCTCAGGGAAGACAATTTGGTACACCTCAACCACTTTAAGGAATTAAACCCCACCCCTTGATTCTTCTATACCATGATTTATGTTCACCAAATAATAATTAATCAACTACACTCTCTAGATCATCATCCTAATAAGATCTAACTGATACTCATTCCCACCAGTGAATTAAAATATTCCCCCCTTGGCATAGGTCCACCGTATCCTCTTCTAGAAATAATCATCCTATAGACGGATGGTTGATAACCAATCTATACCAAAATTGATATCATAATATCTCATAGTATCTATGAAGTGGTACCATGATAAAATCTCACCACTATGCACCAATTTACCCTACTAACAGATGAGTGTGATAAAAGAATCCTCCATAGAATAAGTCTATAGTCGTAAGGATTTTTATATTGGTTCTACTGAAATCCATAATTATCAAACAAAAAATATGTATATAAAATATTGGATTACACATATTTCAATAAAAATAAATCTACTGTAGATAAGAGATAGATGATACCTTAGATCATGCTGAGAGCCTACAGTTCATAAGCCTCAACTGCCTGTTCCTATTCACATCCCTATCCACTAGCTCCTTGAACCTAGTAAAGACCACCTCAAGGTGGTGGTGATTATATCAGTTCATAATGTCAGCCACCTACTATAGTTATACTAAATCTTCTACCGTATATTCCTCACTTATAGTGTTTTTGGCCACCCCTATGAGGTCCCCACTGCCTCTGACATAGCAGTCTATCAATTTCAAGGCAATCTGATTCCACCAGGTAGTCTATCCAATCCCGAGTAATATGACCTTACCCATCAAAATAGAATAAATGAATTTCACCTAACTAAATGGATACCTATTTAAAATTTTGAGCCACTGATCCTATGGTCTAAGACTAACCATAAGAATGCCTTAGGATCCTAGGTCTTGAAGCCTTCCACTGACCGAATATTACCAGGGTCTCTACCCCAGGGTGACCACTACTATAACCTGAAAACATTGGCTACACTTCTAGAAAGTTCATAACCACTAGGATTTCCTCTAGTACCCATTATAGGTGGTTATACAACACATCACCACCCTAGTTGAAACATCATTCTAAATCCCCTTTTCAAATGACTATTCTAGAAACTACCCTTCAAAACAAATGTCTTGGATGAATCAAGTAAGGATAGTGAACCTCAAATTATACTTAACCATGGGTGTACTCCCCTATAATAACTCAAGGATATTCAGAATGCACATTTATCGTCGTTTTATTAGGGAAAATGCTCTGCAAATAGGATCTCAAATTTCATTAAAGGGAGAGTCACCACAACTTCTGTCTATGACTAATAAGTTGTCCTTATTATTTTCATTCAATAGATAACATTTTCTATGAGAACCACCATCTGAATGAAAGGGGTCTTAAAAATATGGATAACTAGAGAGTTCAACTCAATCCAGTCATCCACTACCTTCTGGTCCACCTCACCTAAGAACCAAGGTGGCATCAGTCTCTAAAACACGTGGATCATGTTTAGTATACATTCATCATCATCTTATATGACTAGAATGATTTTATCCTAAGCATAAACTAACATGTCAATCTATACTCTGTGGGGTAGTTTTACTAAATGTTCAATGGGTGGAATAAGTTCTCACTATCCACAATGAGGGATCTCCTCATGAACGGGGCCCCTAAATTGAGGCCTCATCACTATGATGATTTTTATCATGGAATTATTTCAAAATCCAAGATGGTTAGCTACATGGATCCATCCTAAAATAGTAAATAAATATCTGAATTAATAGATAATATTTGCGTAATAGACTAAATAAGTACATGGAAATCAAAAATCATTCCTATATGATGTATATACCATTTTTAAACTACAAAAGTATTCTCAGTGTATTGGGATGATAAGAGGGTTATCATAATTCTTTTTAATGGACACATCATCTTCTACACCACCATTGGAATTCTATCCCCTTAGAAAAAACATGAATCCATTCAATAATTTTTTCCTAAAACTCAAACTAATATTTACAACTATTCTATCTCTAAACTACATCCTAGGAGAATCCTAGATCTCTAATTACATTATGACATGATCAATCCCATTGGGGCCCAGCTGGCCAGTGGTAAGCTGAGTGTTCCACCCCAAGACCACATCTAATAGGCTAGGGTTTTGTGACCAGCACCAAGTAGGAATAAAAAACACATAATGGGTGAATTAACCTAAGATAAATGTGCATATACACTCGTATCTCTACATGAAAACTAATGTAATGTAGAAATGAACCTAATGGAATAGTAAATGCATGAATAACCTATAAAATCCAAAAAAATTGTATTAAAATAAAAACTAAATGGAAATTGGGAAAATTATAGGCCCAACACTAGAAATTATAGCCATCCTGATGACTATATAAGTATTGACATAGTACCCTAAATCCAAATTCAAAACACAATCCCACTACCACATCCATTGATCACTATTAAAAATCACCCACTTTGGGACAACTTAGATCATTATCATATATTTTTTCATATCTATAAGACATGGTATATACATGTAGATCCTTCATAGGTATTATTGTACACATACCCAGTAGGACACCATGAAAACACCAAATATTGAAGGATCATGTTTTGAGACTTAATTAAAAATAAAAATTAAGAGGGTAAAGAAATGAGGGCATACAAATGCTCATTGGGGGTACTCTAGTCATAGAGTACAGTCTTGGTCTTCATAGATAGTATAATGATTAGAAATCACCATGTAGTTTCATGAAGACATACCACTAGACACATCATAATCATATGATAGAAGCACTCTCCTCACTAAAAGACACCTATGTCCAGGGAATTAAACTCATTGATAGAGGTTATTACACTAGGCGATAGGTGGAACCAAAATCTCTCTGTATTATTCTATTGGAGGTTATTTCTCACCCTATGTGTGTGTGATGGGATACCTCAACCTACGTATGGAGATTGATTAGGGTATCAAGACCTCGGGGCCTGTGGGTGGATACCCGAACATATTCTTTATTGGAAATTAGACAATAGATCACACAACATGAGTATTAGTTGAGATAACTAAACTTATCCAGGGGTTCAAAGACTCCATCATCACATCAATTTCAGTAAGCCATTCAAAAGATAACACTCAATGGCACTAGTCTGATAAAAAAATGATTACATGTAATTTCCCTAGATTACATGATATGCCTTCTCGAGTCATCCACTTGGCCATGAACTTCCACCATTCATGGAATGAAAAAATTAAACACTATAACATGTGATTCTATCCATATAGTGTGTAGGTTTGGGTATCATCACTAGTAATGTGCCTTCTCCCATGTCATGATTCGCTGAGTGGTACCCGAGGAGTTGCCTTGGATTACATGATGTGTGGACCACTCAAGTAAACTTGGGAATGTAATCCCTATAAATTTCAAGCCAAGTAATCTAGGGTCACAGGAAAAGTGTGTTTATCACATGAAATGTGGTATTTTTCTCCACCAGAATCCCTAGCACTGCAAAATTTCATATTACTTGGAATGTGTACATTTAAATTACATGCAGTATAATTTGTGATTTTATAAGCAGTTGTCATAGTCCTATATTTTCTCCATTTCCTTTATATATGTAATTATTAACAATAAATAACCTATAATCATGTGTAAACTGATAGTAATGAAATGTATAGGGATATATTCTTATAACCAATCAATGTAATATTATATATTCATCATCTTTCATTGATATTTTTTCATCTTTCACACCCCATAAAATAAAAAATATTATGTTTACTTACTCAAATCACATAATCATCAAAACTTATATTCCAATTCACAATCCACCTTGTTTAATCCATAACAGTAATCCATGGGACTGATATTCGATCATGTAACTAGAATGTCTTTGGAAACAGTCGAATCACCTGCCAAAGTGATTACAGGTGATGAACACATAAATAATTGGGGTGGGGGGATTTATAAACCATAAAATATAAAAAAAATCAATTATGGTTATGTTCATATTGTCCAAAATGAAATAAAACTAATAAAATATTCCTGAAAAATGCTAATATACAACTCCAAATAAATCCTAAACTAAAAATTCGTGGAAAGGAATAAATTTGTAACGCTATTCTTTAGACATCACATATTAGATTCCATGAAAGATAAATATGCAAAACATTGATATCAAAATCATGGAATAGAAACAATTAATTAGTATTAGCTACCTTAATAATAGATTAATCATTAGATAATAATGTGTTTTTGTCAATATGTCAATGAAGATCCTCTCCAGGTTTTCCATTCATCACCAATCCCGCATCCACATGAATTCCACCACAGAACACACCTATAATATATCTAGGGTGATTTGGATCATCCTAGGGATTAGGAATAAAAATATTTATATATTTTTTGGATTAGGTCCAAAATTTAATAAATTACATAAATAAAATTTATTAATTTTATTTAGCACATCTACTAGTGGTAGCTCATCTTCCAGAAACCAAAGAAGAATAAATTTTATGTTGTGTCTAGGGTAAACCCCACATTATGAATTCAATGAAAGCATAGATTCCCCCATATAATACCTCATTAATAGATAAAATCCTTTATCTATGGAATTGTGATTTCATATGAGTAAAAATAATTATCATTTTAAATATATCTCTATTAGGGCCACACACTAACTAAAATTATATGTTGACTCAGTGACTAGATCTAAAAATATTATTGGATATAATAAAAGGGTATAGTGATAAAAATTGGATTTTTAACATTAATCATATATATAATCCCTATGATTTTAATTTTTTTCTAAAATAACCTGAATTTCCTTATTGCAAAATTACATTTCATGCCCCATGGTTATCTATACCATTCAATTTATATTCCCCAAATTCATCAACTTATCAAAAAAATTAACCATAATTACCTAATAATAAAATTGATTTTCAACCTAAAGTTCCATCTATACCCAAATCATTTATTCTTTTTAAAACCCAATAAAAATATATAAAAATATCATTAATCACCTTAAAATCAAATGACATAATGCCAAAATTTGTGGTTGATGCCTTTAACCTTATAATAAGCCTTAAACATATTAACATGTGATAGTATCTACAACTTTGATATTATCCTCATATAATAACATACTTACATCTAAATTTATCTAAAATATAACCTAATACCAAATGATATGGTCATGACCCATACCTACATTTCTAGTTCTAAAAATATAATCCTTATATACAAGATTTTATACCAACTAAGATGACCCAACATTAAAAATAAAATTAAAAAATATTGATTTTATATCACACCTAAGACCATTTCGGTTTAGATTTTAGAGGGTTAGAAAAAATATTTTAACTAAAAAAACTAATTAATTTCCCATCCAATGGATATTTTACACACTAATATAAGGTTTCTATATCTTATAATTATCCTTCAGCATCTCCCAAAAAATTCACCACACATGAAACCCATCTTGACATATCATATTTAATACACTTCTTCTTAAACATTGAAAAATAAAACACAATAAAGGTAATCTCAAATACTCAGTAAGGGGTTTCATACAATATAAGTAATCATGGAATAAAAAAATAATGTATTATATGGAAGGAATAACTAATGAACAAATAATTTCATATAACTAATAAAATATGCATGTAATATATAAATGGATAACATAACATTGACAATAATCACACATAAAACAACAAATGATTTCATAGTGATGGAATTCATAATATTTTACATCATAAATATTCTATCAAGGCTTCATTCCTAGACATATTACAAGAAAGGGTAAGGATTATAACAAATATCAAAGCTAGTTTGTCTCATGAGACCAACTAAAGAATCAAGGGGATATATAACTCTAATACCCACCCATAATTAATTAATTTTAATGCATTCATCATATAAAGGAATTAATAAACGATAAAATAAATATATATTATACCTTAGTAATCAATAAACATCAATATTTAAAAAACAAGTATTTAGAATTTCAAAATTTCCCATTTAAAAAATTGAATAACATTATTTGTAATCACCCTTAAAAATATCAATGTATATAGTAATGATTATATGGTAATTTCAATACTTGAAAAAAAATATTTATATATTTTAGGTGATTTAGAATATATCTATTAAATTAAATAACATTTAAATGAAAGATAAAAATAATGTTAAATGATCCATGAATAGTGGTTGAAAATTTAATGCTTACAATTAAGGTGTGGTATAAATTCATAAGAGTATTTAGAGGGTAATACTTGAATAAAAACCCTAATAAAGATAGCTCAATTATTTTTTTATAAGAAAATGATTGAAACTTATAAAAAATAATTTAATAAATCATTTGTAACATGTATTTAATAAAAAATGTATAACACACACAAAAATCCATTTCAAGTACATAAAAATAATAAATTGAAAAATATTATTTTTAAATTATTCCTATTATTGAAACATTTAAAATAAATGATGTTAATGAAAATAAATGAATATTGGATGATAAAAATATGAAAAAATGGAATGAAATACATTTATTTATTCTTCTAAAACATTAACATTTTTTTAAAATGAAAAATTTACAAAACAAAATGGGAATGTAAACTACTAAATAATAATATGAAAACATAAATATAAATCATAATTAGTAATAATATTTATAAATTTTTTATAATTAACTCCTCTTGTAAATGTTAAAATTGATATTCCTTCCACACATTAGTAAATAAATTAAAAAATTAACCATGTGGAAAAAATTAATAAGATTATTTTTAAACCATTGTAAAGAAATTAAAGGGAAATAAAAAACACCTTAATCAATAATTTAGTTAGAGATAACATAATGCCTCTAACAATATAAATAATATGTGCATTTACTAAAAAAATATTCCCATAAAAAAAATAAGTCCAAGTCTACATTCAAGTGATTGTTTGGAAGAAATTTGAACCAAAGGGGGTGAAATGTAAATATGAATTGTAAACCCTATAAAATATATAGGGAATATTATATAATTTAAAAATAATGTGTAATAAACTAGACTTATTAGTTTGAAGTACATGAATAATGTTTACAAGTCAATGAAAGTATATTAAGTTACCAAAAATTCTTATGACATAGGTAACATAAAAATATAATTAAAAGGAATAAGGATAGCTTAAATTAATGTTAAACACCATAGAATAAGAATTATTTAATATATAAGAAGTTAATAAGGAAATATTTACAACATATAAATGTAAATTTCAATATAATAAGAAACATGTCTCATGGAATTGGAATTGGGACAAAGAACCATTACATTATATTCCCACATATTCTGATGTGCTCAAACCACATGTAAGATAAGATAATACTCATTGATTATAAAATTTAGAAACTTATTCATATTTACTATATTAATTTTTTATTCATTTATCGCATAGTTATTACTTATTTGTAGTTAAAACAATCATCAGTATTAGTATTTTTCAGTATTCCATTTCTATTTTGGTGATATTATTTAGGTTATAATTCCATTTTTATGATTTTATAATTTATTTCATTATGTATAAAAATAGTTTTTATTATTACATTGTAAAAAAATTATATATCTCAATAGACATTCCGAAATAGATTTATATAATGACATATGTCTCTTTATGATTCTTTTGCGTCGTTAAAAACACATGATATTTTATTTTTATCATCATTAATTTAATTTCAAATTCATATTTAAATAATATTAATAATTTCATAAATATTATATTCATTCATTAAAACCATTTTTATAACCATCTAGGTGAGTTAGAGGTGAAAAATTATATACATCTTCCATGGAGGTGTTAAACTAACTATAATACTGAATCATTTTTTGAATGGATGGGAGGAAGGTATAAAATGATTATTTAATTAAAATAATAAAAGATATTGGTATGTGTCATATGGATGTAACATCCCACACATGAACAAAGCTATTGGTATGTGTTATCTGGTTGTAAATTCTCCCACATTCACCCCCAAAATGATGTTCCTAGATGCTAAACACTATGTCTCCCATCCTCTAATCACCCTGGCTCACATTGCCACCATCTCTCAGGTTATGCACATTGATGAGGGACTAAATAATTTTTTTGAAATAGTTGTCATCTTGAGAACATGCACATGTGATTAGATGCAATACTCATTCCCATCCTAAAAACATGTCATAATTTCTAGTTCATCACCTATAAGATTTTTTGTGGAACACTGAACTCTGTGAAAATAGTTTGAGTACTTCATCACTATCATGACACCCTATTGTATGTTAATAAACTCCCAATCATGGTCTTTTTGAAAAATATAGGGGAAGAATCAGTCGTAGAATGATGTTCGAAAGAATTCCTATACCATACCTTGAGGACATTCATCCTTGGTAATGAAACCCCACCAATGTTTAGCATAATCATGCAGTATATAGGCGGTGAGATTAACCCTCCACTATAGAGACATATCAAGATTATTAAAGAATGAAATCATGTATTCTATTCAAAAATAAGCTACCCTAGGACTGCCATCCTCTGAAATGGTTGGAGAATGTTATTGCTAAAATTGTCACGTAAACTCTTCCATATTAGGGGTAGGTTGCCGAGCTCCCTATATGGACCACATCATGTGGAAGAATCTTCCCCAAAACTGAGCATCTATTACCAATGGAGGATCAATAGGATTTGTACCATGTGGTACTACAGGAGGTAATATGGGTTTCTTAGGGCCCACCACCATCATAGTATAGTCATTTACACCCTCTTGGAAAATAACTCAAGGATTTCAAGGTGACATAGATCTACAATTTCCAAGCACATGAATCATATAATATTTAAAATTAGATATAAAATAGGCAAAATAGGAAAGGATAGGTACAGATCCCTCCTATAACAAACAAGACATATAAGACTGCCCCTAAATCTAGGTCTAGGTGATAAAGAAGAGTCACAAAAGGATCACAGGAGACACATCCTACTTACCCCTAATAAAGTTAGGTCAAGTTCAAGGTCTCATACAATACAATAGCGGTTTTGGTATATGTTGTTTCAGTTCTAAGGTATAAATAAAAAACACCATTTCTTTTTCAATTATCATCCCCATCTTGAATTAACCCATTATTTTTAATAAAGTTAATTTATTTATGTTCATATTAATTTATATGGATATATATATTCAATAAAATTATATTCATCACCAATTCCAAATATATAAAGGTCTGTACATTATAATTTACAATCAACACGCCATGTAAATATGAATCAACCATTATATCTAGAATCATGATGTAGAAGGTTATGTATAGATATTTTATTAAATGAAATACCCTTCACAATTTATATATGTACTTGGTTCTTAAATTTCCATTGGCATTAATCAATCAAATATACTAATATTTTATCCTATAGAACTAGTGGTTCATGGTTAAAAAGTGGTATAATTGGATATTTAAGGCGTCATCATCAATTAATGGGGAAAATCATTTAGATTAATTTAGTCACTTTAATTAATATAATTATTTTATTCCTATGTGAAAATATAGAACTCTACAATACATAACAATCAAGTAACTCACAATAATCAAATGCAATACAAGAAATGAATGAAATAATATAGATATGGAATGGAATAATGTATTAAATTTAAGTCATATGGTTCGTAGTATGATGTAGGAATTTTATACACCCTCATCTCATTGAGTCATGGTAAATAAATATGATCATAATAATATCAACAATGATGACATCACAAATCACATGCATCACCCAATGGTGAAATCAGAACAATTGTAACAATGCTAGTCCAATAACAGCAATAACTCATCCCCTGTAATTTGGGATTCCCTTGTATGTGGGCTAGATACTCTCACGAGATCATTACAAAATTACCTTAAATCTAATAATCCTTTATAATACACTACTAGTAATACCAAATGAAAAAAATTAAGTTTTAATACCACTTTTTAGTGTCCCACCTAAGAATCCACATAGTGGTTCCCCAATAAGGTCGGCCACACGACCTAAAGTGAACCACCCCATATGCCAGAGGATACTGAATAAAAGTGACGTATGAGGGTTTGTGTGTGGGAATAATATTCCTTCATAGATTAAATTATATCATAGCAAGTTATGATAACCATAAGAAGAGTAAATATAATAGATAAATTGAAATTAAATAATATATGGACTTCCAATGTAATAAATATGTGGAACCCAAATAATAATAAATACAGAATATGATGTTGATGATCTGTTATATATACAAAAATAAGGTACATGGGATACCTGGGTGAGGGAATATACATCAATCTATAACAAAAATACAAGAAAGGGAAAAATATCTAACTATTATCATCACGATCATAGGCTTGAACCTCTTCTCCTATTATTTGTCCATGAACTACAAATAAAACATTGAATGTTAGCATCTTACCTTTATATACAGTAGTGATCTTGAGGTGTCATTGGGTACCAAGGATGGAACAATAATGATGTGAGATATACTCAATAATCCATCACCAACCGTCCCTTGATCAATCCAATTTGAGAATATAAAATGAGCAGTGTTCTAATAATAATAAATGCAAGGAAAAAAATAAAATACACCAAACCAGGTTCCACGTGGGACACACTTCTGATTCTACTGAATTTAGACTAATATTTATGTCTTTTATCCAATTCTAAATTTTACATGTATGACATAATATTCAAATAGTTTTATCATTAATGTATATAAAGGGTCGACCATCTACATGTATTTTTTTTAACATGGTAGATGTATTCCTAGAAATTTATTTACACATTCTTATTCTTTAATTTAAAATTTCATTTTTTTTAATTTAAGATGAGAAACCCTTATCATGTCTATCAGGATATGAAAGGTAACCCATGTATCTCTCTATGGGTATTATAAATTCACAATTCCATAAGATCACAACCAAGGTGATCCATAAATTAAATATCACGTATCACTCTTAGAGTGGTGTGAAATCAACCTTCTGATCCCATACATGGTATCTCATAAAGGGGATAAAGTATTTATCATGACCTGGTGTAACCATCAAGTCACCAAGCATGTCCATAGTGTCTCCCCTGGGGAATTAGTATTGCTCACATGAAGGTAAGTACAACGCATGGTGACCCCATCCATGGAATACCACGTATCAATCCCCACATATATATAATCCATTTAAAAAAACTAATTATAAACCTTCATGAGCTCATCCAAGGCATCCCATAAGGATCCAAGAATCCCTCTTGTCTTGGATAATAGGAATGGTTAGCTCTCACAGTTCACACAATTTATCAAATAATTTCACTTAAAACATTTCAAATTAAGTTATATATATCCTTTAATTTAAAAAATTTTACTATTTAAAATACAATTGGATCCAACTCCAAGACAAACATCTTCTTAATCAATTTTACGTCTTGGTATATGTTTTATTAGTGAAAACACACCACAAAAGGTATTTTAAACAGTATATGGAAAATGGGAAATATTAATCAATGTACGACACTCCCATGGGGTAGATAAAGTTATGTAAATCAACCCATGGTGGTGATTCACCACCAGCTAGGTATGTAGTGGGTATTGAAAACCATTCAATTTAATTATTTATGAATTTGAGGGGCATCACCCAAAAATTCTTCAGCATAGAAAAATGATTCGCAGTATAAATTTTATCAATCTTTGGGAGAATATCTAGACTACCTACCGTATTTTTGTAGATGACCACTTGTCTGTTTCCTAGAATTGATTCTAGCTTGAACAAGGAAAAAAGGAAAGGCAGATAAAACATTTAAAAATAGGGAATATTATTTTTCACCAAAATAGCACAATTGATGGGAATTAAAACTAAGAATATAAGTAATTGGAGTTTATAGATTACTAATATTAGCCAAATGAAACTAACAATGATTATAACGGAGCTCAGACTAAGTAGTTGTCTTGGAACCAAAGAGATTCCTGGAGGGACACTCTCATGTGTGGATGCTACTATGTGAGAGATTAGAAAATAATCCCCTGTCTAAAAACAAGGGGTTCGACAAAATTTTTAAAAAACTAGGTTAGTCATTTACACAATGTGTAATTTCATTAAACGTCGTGTAATTATAAGGTATCTCAACCAGGGAAAATCCTCTACATGATGTGAATGGGGTCTGGCCATCAAAATGAACATTATGTATTCAATACATATCATTTATTTAAATATACACCATGTAATTTGGTCCAAATCTTGGTTGCATCCCACTTACTACCTTTCCCTAAAAAACAGAATAGATCGTCCTAACGGTATGGTCACTAGAGTATAAGTCAAAAGAGGATCTCAACCTGTTCTGACCAAAAACTAAAAGGAAATGTACCTCTATGAATTTTTGGAATGTTGAAGTGTGGTCTGACCACCATTATCGGGTTTTTTAAAAATTTAATTAAATGTTTCTATTAAATTTAATTCTTATAATAAGTGTTAAACTTCCTCAATAGTCCCATTACTCTTAATGATTCATTTTTCATTGATTGCTAAGGTCTTGGGGTAAAAATAGTTTCTTATAAGATATAAATACTTGATAGGGGTGTGAATTAAATGATATTGATTTGAATTTAATAAATGAATGTGTCGTAAAAGACCTAATTTAAATTCCTTAGTGAAAACACCTAGGAAATAAGTGGTAATGAAATTGATAAGGTGATCTTTAGTTGTTACCATAGAATCCAAAGGTGAACCTTATAGACTGCGAAGTCTAAGAATATGAAGATATGATTGGATACATGTCAAGGGATGTCATACCCAAAAGTGATTGGATTTTACTAGTGATTCAAAGTGTACTAGGGGACCCTAGGTAATTTTTACCGTGTCTGTGTTATCACTTATGGGACATTGGTAGGTGTCTAGTTGATGTATACCCTAGAGAGGTGTATTTCAAGGGAGCTAGGGTGCTACTTCTAGGTTTGAATCTTACCTTGGTAAAATGGAAAAAATGAAATTAAATGATAATTTAAATTGTAAACACATTTGAATTAGTCATAATTTAAATAACAGGGTGATGTAATGTATGTATATGAGGCCCTAGGGATAGTGTATTCCCTGGTGACCATATTTTATTTTACATGATCCATGGATGAAAAGTTCCCTGAGTGGATATATTAGTTTCTATTTTATGGTTACGATATGTTGTGCGTTTATGGAGGATTAAGATTTGGGATTTTTCAGTTATGTAAATGTAGGCTTCAACATTGGGGTGGGTATGTATCCCTAGGGTTTTGGAGTCCTGATACCAAGCTCAATAGAGGTAAAATTACCTTAGGTGCGTGTGGCGTGTTAGTTCCAAGTAGGGGATGTGACCCCCCCGGTGGATGGATACATGTTTCTAGGATGGTTTATTTCCCCATGTATACCCTCTATTCATTGGTATGGGATGCATTCACCCACACAACTAGGGATTAATTTTTCACAATCTTTGGATTCATGGGTAGGGGATGTAACCGATGCTTAAATTTGAATACGGTAGAGTACCATAATTTTGAGTCGGTTGTTAAGAATGTATATTGGGGATTACTAACCCTAGTTTTTATCTCATGTATTTTTGGGGGACCCAAGATTCAATTATTTATCTCCTATATACTGAGGTGATTCAAAACCTAGGTATTTATCTTTTATATAATATGGTGAGCCATAGCCTATTTTTTATCTCATGTATACTAGGATGAGTTTGACCCTAGAGTGATTACATTGGTTGGCTTGATTATGTGATGTGCTCACACACACTGTGGAACTAGCCAAAACTGGTATAACTGGCCTTGGGAGTTTCCGTATAACCCTAGGGATAAAAATGTTTTATTTATTTATGTTCAATAGTAATTTATTTATCAGATCATATCACAGGAACATACATTATATTTATCAGTTATTTCTAGGATCATGATGGTAGTTTCATATTGAGTTGTACTGACACCTTACTAAGGAGGCCATGTCACTTTGGAACCTAAGGAGACCTCTCACTGGTTATAGGTATAATTTGTGTCAAGGCTCGATATTTGATAATTCTTCTAGATATCATGGATAAAGCTAGGAAAATGGAATGTAGTGAGGCTCAAGGCATGGTGATGGAGCCTCCTATGTGTTTTATTTCATTTTCATACCTTGTACATGTGATCATCCTTGTGGTTGATTAGTTATTATTTTCTTGTATGGTTCATTCAATTTAATTACTGCATATTTCATTTATTTTATTTTTTGAGATATATTTATTATACATTAGAACTTTTATGTTAGTTTGTATCCTCTAGCATAGGTGAAGTAAAGAATAGGGTATAATGACCCTTGATCATTTTTTTATTTCAGAGTGAGTTAGGTTGGTGATGGAGATATTACCTATATATATATATCTGGAAAATTGTGATTTTCATACTCATTATGGTATATGATTTTAAAAAAAATTTATTGTGGAAAAATGATACCCAGTTATCATTTTATGTTTCCACCATGTAATCTATCATTAAATGAAATTGTTTCATATCCATATGAATTGTACAAGGTGTAAATTCATACAATGAATAAAATATTCATGAAATATTGATATGAATTTTGACACATGAGTTAATATAAACACCATCCAAGATCATCCTTGGGTTCTATATAAACCCTACTTCAATATGATGGAAAGGTGTATGAATAATTGTCCAGTGAATCCAAGGGAATAGATTCTCTCCTTCATCTTCCTCCTATGAATATATATATCTTCTATCATACCATGGAGGAATGGTGAATCTCACCTGAATGTAAGATGATTCAGATCAACCTATGGATACACTATGGAGGGGGGATTATTTCACTACTCAGGGTTATTTAACAAACCATATGATGATGATGATGATGTTGATGCTGATTTTGATGATGATGATGATGCCGATGATTGTGATGATGATGATGATGTAGTAGTAGTAGTATTAGTAGCAGAATATTTTCTTTAGTGTACGGTAAGATCATTTATAGTAGTACTTATTTATTTTTGGATTTATATGTAGTTTCAAATTTCTTTCACAGGAGATCCCCGAAAATGGTGTTTTAAATAAATTCTTCATATTATAATAATTTTTATTATAATATAAAAAAACCTTTGATTGGTATTTTAGGGATCCCGTGTATTAGTTTTATGAAATCATGTATGGGAAGTGAATAAATGAAAATATAGATCATTGTTTAATAGGTTTTTTAAAAATATGAAAAAGGATTTACCCATTCATACTGAGATACTTAAATCTATCCTAAGCCATATCCTTACATAGTTGGGATGTATAATGGTTACCACGGAATTACCATTGGTCGATAAAGGATAATCGATGCTTACCTTAATGTGATGGTTTCACGTAAAGGTAGTTCGTTTTGTAACCATTGTGCAAATGGATTTCATAAAGGTGTTATGTAAGGGTATCATATTGATTACTCTTTTGTGAATAGTTAATATAGGGTTTTAAGATCCAATATATGGTTAAATGTTTTTTGTGTAAAGGTTATGTAATTTTTAAAACTGTTATGTAAAGTTAACTACTCTCTTTCCCATATGCGAAACATGAATACATATATGTATGATCATGTGTACATTTATGTATCATGATCTAGGTAAAGGTAATGTCCTTTCTATGCTTATATAGACTATTTATGTAAGGTTTAAGGGGTATACCCTTATACGATCCATCTACGTTATGGTTATAACATACCCTTAAGTAGTGAAGTTTCTTAGAGTTGTGTAATGGTAAGAGGTGTCTTACTTTAACACAACGATTACTAATTATTGTGTAACGGTAAGATTGGGAATTAAATTTATTCAAGGGATTCCAATCAGCCTACATAAGGGTATAACAATTTACCTTTATACCAGAATACCCCTATGGGTAAAGGTAAATATAATTTTTTTTTTTAAAAAGTTAAAAATGTTTTTGTCCTTTAAAATATTTTTTGGTGGTTTATTAATGTTTTATAATTCATTATAAAATTTATATTTTGAAATTTTAATTTATTAAAAAATTATAAATAAATTAACTATAAATTAATTATAATTAATTAAATGTTTATGAAACCTTTTATTCCAAAATATATAATATTAATATTTGAAATAAATTTTACAAATTATATGGAAAGGCATATGATCAAGAAAGAATATTTTTTATTTATAAATAATATGTGATAATTTTTAAAGGGTTTTAATTTATGAAATAAGGATATAATATAAAATTTTAGTATTTAAATTAATAATTAATCATAACTAATAATTTTTAACTTTTTGAAATAAAAGGGGGGATTTTTTGGATATTATTTAAGGTATATCTAATTTTTTGATGATTGATATGATCAAGGTTTAAATAATTATTATGTGTATGATTGTTCCTCCTCTAAGGTGGCACATTTTTAGTGGTGTGGAAATGGCACGATTAGGATCATGACCCATGCCTTATTTTTAGACAGGTTCTCATCAAATTCCTCATTACTTTTGTTTAGAACTATTCTACATCATTATCCTTTAAAGAAGGTTGGATTAACCCAACGGGAACTGTTAGTCACAATGGGAGATTAGGTGGGATCATGTACTTTCGCAATCAGTCCTCCTCTGATATAACATCCTCAGATGGTCTTCAATGGGTTTCTTCATGGATCTAGGAATTCCCAACGGCCCTGGTATCCATGATTCATAGACCTAATTTCCAAATGTAGGCTCTTGATGATATATGATTCAGCCATGACACCTAAGGACTCCATTGATCGAGAGGATGCATGGTTAGGCTCACCACACCCTTCCAGGGGAGGATTGGTGTTGTTCTAGGACTCTATTATATATTTATGTTGTGTTTATATGTTATTGAATCATTTGTTCTTTCCCAAAGAGTGTATCCATGGGATACCCTTGATTTGAATGATAGTCATACGTAGGCATATATTTAATGCTATAGAGGTGATGTTGACTTGAGCCATATAATAAGGCACTCTAGAGTTTATCATTATCTAGGGGGGGTGGAAGGTGACTTTCAGTTGGGATCAGACCCATAGGATGGGTTTCCTACGTATACTCAAGAGAGGAATCAGATCCCATGTAGTTCGTATTGGTTGGGGATGACACATAGGGGCTACCAATTGAGGGGGCATGATTAGGCGGACCCTTTATGGATGGGCACCCTATTGAGCTCATGCCTTCAGTAAGGTGTCCTACATATCCTGATTTGATCTAGAATTAATTTTGGTTCATATTTGTGTGAGTATTACGCATAAAATCTTCCCATTTGATGAGACATGATTGGGTGGACCCTTTTGGATGGGCACCCTTCTGATATTGGGCCTTCAAGAAGGCATCCATAATATCCTGCTTTTATAAAGAATAAGTGTTCTCATAGTTCAGATTCACATGGATTTTGGAATCCTCACAAAAAATTAACCCAACGTGAGTCATGCTCGGTGTGAGAAACTATATAATTTGAACTATTCAACAATGCATATGATTCCTCTCCTATTGGTGGGAGAGGGAGAGCCCATGTTGGAAGAGGCTGGGGTGACCACGGGAAAGGGTGCAGAGCAATGAACCCTTTAATATGAGATTACATTTAAGGTCATGCAGCAATGTCATAGACTATTGGGGACATAACTCAGTGGGAGGGCCCCGTAATACATTCTGGGAAGGGGAGGAGTTTCATCCTTGTCAAAGGGGGGAGAGAACATAACCCCTTTGACTGATCATTATTCATAATTGAATGGAAAATAATGTGATCACTCTTAATCCCTAGAACAGGGAGGCTTACGTTGGTATCCTATGGTTTGACTCCGAGTTACCATGAGAATGTAGACCCACTACAATTTCTGAAGCCTGAACCATTGTGGGGAGAGCCTTCATGACTCCACATACCATGGGTATATAGACTCAAAGGGGCATGCTGATTCACCAGATGGTCTAATCATATGGGACCAATGGAATTTGAGGAGGATTTGGCCTAATCCTGAAGGACATGGTAGTGGAGGGATCATGGGGTACGGGATGATAATAGAGGGATGAGTTTCGAACTAGAGGAAATAATACCCAAAAATACCTTATTTCGTGTACTGGTTTCTTATGCGATATGGGGAATGATTTTCATACTGTAGTTGTAGATGGGAAGAGGGGGAATCCATATACCGATGTGTTATGTGTGAATGGGTATAGATAACCATGTACCATAGTGGTAAAAGTGCCATCACACCGCATACGGTTCCATCTGCATACTGATGCAATACGTGGCGCTCGGTTCAGACCACAAAGCGGTACACTACATAGAGAACTATATTGAAGGCGGATCCAGGGGATCATCTTTCATGGGGAACTCATCTGCAAAAATTATGTGGCTCTTGGTTAACCAATTAGGTTTTCAGTTCTATTATTTTTATTCAATTTCCCCGTTTTATGTTTTGTGGCCGATTGTACTTGCGGAGACTATGGTTCGTGATTCGGGCTTCACCAATGAATCGAGACTGAAGATAGAATCTTCTGCAAACACATTCTTCCAACCTCAGAGTCCCATTCATGATTTCATCATCCATTGTTTTTCCTTCTATTGTGCTCATTTTATTGAGTATTAGGGAAATTGAATATAATGGGCATGGAACACCATTCACAGAGGCCCATGAGGAGATAACCTAAACCGTGGAAGACTTGGTCAACTGGGGTTTGCGGAGGCTTTAGTTCATGATAAGGGTTCACGTAAACTTATAGGTTCTTTTTATTCTTAAACTAATGAGTTCATGGAACAGTGCATAGACGGGCTTTATGCATATGGGTCTTTCTTCAATTCTATTCGTGGTATGCCTAGTCCGTTGGCCATTGCTGTATGGTCTAGTGTCTCTTGGACTGTTATACATACCTATTGGTTCGCAATATAAGAGGTCTGCAGACTATTCCCTGTGATGGTACGCGGGCCAATTGAATTTCTTTTAAAACATGATTCTCTTCATGTTTCATCTGAAATTTTCAATTTAAATTGAGTCCATTCACCTTGACAAACATGTAAAAGTACTTTCTTCCCTCTTCAAAGTGATTTTATGGGTATTTTCTTCCCTTGTTGTAATTTTCCAGACCTTAAAATTTCCCCAATTGGAATGGGGTCCGTTCAGAATGAAAAGGGGACTATTCTTATGTAGAATCTATCCTAAACTGAAATAGATCATGGTAGAATTGATGGGCCAAGTAGGATGGGTCCACACCTATATATATAGGGGCCCATTTCATTTTTCATTTATTGTTTCTTGTGAATAAAATAACTCTAAACTTCCCAAGCTTCCTCTACTCATGCGTACTATGCTCCTTGTGAAAATACCATTCATGAACCACTTCGTACGTACTTCAAACTGGTCTTCTTGCGGTTTCTCTATCCACATACCATTATTTTAGGTTTAGCGGACAGCATTGCATAATTTTAAGACTACAATCTAGATTCCATTTTGGAGGATGCTACACAGCAGGAATATCTATATCCTAAATTTTGATTAGTGAACTGAACTTTATGAATTAATAATCTGAACATAAAATTTAATCTGGAACATCTGAACATGAACTTAATCAAGGCCCAGGTTTGTGATATCTACTTTCTGTGAACCTTTCTGTTCAACAACCAACGATCTGCATGCCAATTCCACATGTATGATTTTCCTAACATGGTTTAACACGATGATATGCATCCACATACCATAGCAGTAGGCGGGGATACTTATGCACACTATGTAGTACGCATATTGTGCCTTCTGTATACAATTTATAGAAATTGTTTGCAGAGCCTTATATGGAAAAATTTTATGTACATTTTCCACTCATATATATCCTTTATCCAACAACATTTTTTGGACTGACTTTTTATTGGTTTTCGAATCTTCCTCTGCAGGTTACAATGGATGCTTCATAGGATTCTACTGGCGTCGAAGCTACATCCAAAGATATTATTACTGGCCCTCATTTTATTGCTAATGAAATATTCAAGAACATGGTGGCCTCATTTGACCACAAAGTTATGGTCATTTTGTTTCACCAATATCTGGTTTATCTGCATACAACAGGCCAAAGGGAGTACCAGGTTTTAGATAGGCTTCCTTCTTACAGTTTCAATCTTTTGTATCACACACCGATCTCAACGCCAAATCCGATCAATCATCCTACATTGAGGATAATTAATACCTCCATTCTGAAGGCTCTGATTTCTTCCTAGTGTATGTACCTTTAGAGGGATACTACATCTAGGTCTTTGCTGAACTACACACCTCGAACATTAGATGGAGTGCAGAGAAGACTGACCAGATGGCCTACTGTTACCAAAGATTTTTCTAGAAGGGCTATAGTGAACAAGTAGCACAATTGGTCATTCTAATGAGGCCTTCTCCTTGGGGGCTCATTTGTCTTGGACTGGGGTGGACCTTTTGGGTTTTCTAGAGTAGTGAGGAATTATGAACCATGTTACAAGAAATGGTATTGTATGAGGACGAGTGGGTTTCATAGACATATACAATCATCCTAATAACCTTATTTCCCATATCTTATGTAGGTAGAGTTCAGAATCTAACACCTTCTATTGGACCCATAAGGAGGTTGGCATCATTATATGGGATATACAGATGATTTCGGGAGTCCCTATCAATGGGAAAATATATAATGAATTTCATCATCTCTCCTCGGTTTGGGATGACGAGGAAGGTACCCCCATTATCTGAAAATATTATTGTCCAAGAGAAGGTTCTTCTGAAAGAAAGTGATCGATGTCCGAAGCAAGATAGTTCTTTTGATTACTGGTTTGGCATTTTTGTGAAGAATACAGGACTTAAGCCCAATCCGTGAAGACCTAGGGCTTATACTACCAAAACCACATGGAGGAAAGAGGGTACATACTGGCCCACCCTAGAAGAGAATAATTTTTAGAAATAGGGATGGGGGATCATCCTTAACATCAATCAGTTATTTAGACTGGGGGCTTTCTGGGACATGTTTCTGATTGGGTGGCTCCTACCAGTGCGGGAATATGGTGGTGTAAGAGCCTCAACTTCCATCATGGCCTCTTAGTTGGCCACCAGTAGATGTATTAATTTATCTATCCTGGTGTTGGTCATGATATAACACATTCTAGGTCGAATTGGCTAGGGGGAGTCACCATACTATATGATTGGGCCCTTCCATATTCATTTAGGCTAGATGGGAGCCCAGATATGGGGTTATTACTTCATCAATTCCATACCAATTACTCATTCTTCCCTCTAATCGTATCTTTAGAGCTCCAGTGGGGTCATGCCAACATCATGGGCTTCATAAGACAATTAAGAGGAGAAAATTGAAAATAATGATTAGGAGTTAATGGCTTGTCACAAAATTTACAAACGATTCTCTTACCACCCATATGATTCCCTTACATGTACTCTTACAAAAAATGCATCTGAAGACTTCATAAACTGAGGTTACTTCTATTCATTGTGATAAGGATTCATAGTTTCCCTTATTTGAGGGAACATATTTGGGATGGATATGAACCCTTCATATTTATTCGACAATTCAACTACTTTCAGATGTTGTGTCCTCGTGCTCTCAACAACGGTCGTTAGGAGAGGCATTTGATTATAGCCCACTAATTATGGCGAATGTTCACCTGAGAGGACACCTAGAGCCAGGCCAAACATCCAGATCCAAGATATTCCATGCCTTTCCTTACCAAGAACCCTGATGAGACCTAGATTAAGTCATATCCCTATGGCCAATTAGCTGACTTGGTTCCCATCATGACAACTTCCAAGGTATCCAATGAGAAGGGAAAGGAGAAAAAAAAGATTTATTGAACACTGTCAGCTGGGAAAAGACCTCTAATGGCCAACTGGTCCCCCCCTAAGGAATGTTGTGAAAGGTGGTGTTGTGACCTCATGGGAGGCTAAACAAGCTGCTAAAGATGCTTCCAAGAGTCATCATCCATTCCTTCTAATGGCCTGGAGGCAATGGGACCAATTGAAAGGTCATCCATCTACCCGTGACCAGACCCCTTGTGATTTATGGAATATCCTTCTGACTATGGAAGTTTCCTTTACTTTCATTGGCTATGTGTCAGCTCCGGATGACCATTCATTTGTGAAAGATCATGATAGGGTAGGTTTATATCTTAAGGACCTCGATACCCTCACCACTCCCGAAGTGGTCATCCTAAGTACTTGCATGGGGTACTTACCATGCTGTGAGTAGAATTATTTTAGGAGGATGACGACATCGTAGGCCTTCCTATTTCAAAATCCATAAAAATCTTCATACTTCCACCCATCACCTCATAAACATTCCTCTTCTTGGGGTCCTGAGATTGCAATAACACCCGAGAAAATATTCTGACTGTTGACACAAACTCCAACTCCTTGCACCAACCCTCTAGTTCTAGCCATCCCAACTACGGATTCATTCCTTGACTCTTGTAGAGTCTGGGATAAATTGACGGAGAGCTATGAAAATGAAGATACATGGAGGCTCTTTTAGAGGGAATTCGTCAATCATCCATGTTTTGGGGGAGCCATTTCTCCTACTGATATTTTTCCCGACGAAGATCTCACTGAGGTGACTTCTTACTTGACTGAAATGGACATATATCTCCATCTACCTATAGACATGAATTATGGGTCAGACCGCGTGGAATTGATTGTTGTATTCCCATGGTTGATGAGAGAGGTTCTATCTTGATCCCCTAGCCTTAAATTATTTTAATTTCTATATGCTAAATGTTTTCCCCTTCCTTCCTTTTCGATTTTTCAGTGGCCTACAGGATCTTGGAAAATGGATTTTTCCCAAATTTATTCTCTTAGGAGTAATGTGGATAGGGTGTGAGCCCTGTCAATGGTAGGGGGTACTGTGGAAGGATCCCCTGGATCCCATGAACACAAGGAATAGATTATCACAGAACCTTCCTGTGTGTGTCTTCCTCCACCTCCTCTTGGAGAACTTATTCAGGAGCCATCCCCTTAACAGTTATAGAAACGCAAACAAGCCTCCCAACTATCAAATCATATTCGAAGGGGGATCACAAGTAAGTGTCTGTTTTTCTAGTGATTGAACAAAGTAACCTTATCTAATCAACTTACTGTTACATATAGTTATTTTGATGTAGGTCATATTGATGACCAGATGACAACCACTCATGTATCAATAGTTTGTGTCCCTTTTTGGGTAGAGGAAGGGTTTCCATCTATTGCTGCTGATCGAAACATGGAAGCAGGGCTATTTGAAGAGACTAGGGGTTCTTCAGACCCCTCAAGTGTGCTTGATCCCCCTCGAAAAATATCTACCTCAACAATGGAAGGACATCAAGAAGTTGATGGCTCACTTGACCATGCTGGTCCGAGTCCCGATGAGAGAAGCAGGGTAGTCTTTATAGTGGGGGTTGAGTCCAGTGGAGAGCCACAATCCATACTGGATCATGGAGGGGATTCGAATATCACAGAGCTAATTAATCTCGTTCAAGAAGATTTATCCCCTATATAGGGATTCAATTCAAATACTATTATTCTGGATACTCATGGAGGATCTAGTGAAGTCATAATCAGGGAGGCTAATATTTTGTCCCCTGAAAATTTGTAGCGAGCTATCGTGCCCATTTCTCAGTTTTGAGAGGGGTTATTATTTATTCCCCAAGGAATCTAATACCAATACCATTATTTGGAATGAATATACCCACAAGCATTATATTATCTAGAATCCTTTTAAGGTCCTCCTTGATGTATACTGTTTTGGATGAGCTTGGCCCTGGGTATTTGGTATTCCTACGTATCCATAGAGTGCAATAGATGATTGAAAATGTAGTGTCGCTTGTTCCAGATAGTGGTATTGCTGCGGGGGTGGTAGGTATTGAATTCTTCTCCCCCATATCACCATAATCACTTCCACAAGCCTTAGCAATGGCAGTATATGCCCCGACATTGTCATATATTACAATTACCAGAGATGAGGATGTTGTAGGGTCGAGCCATGTTGTAGCTGCTAAATCAAGTCTATCTCTGGTGATTTTCATTCATGACTACATTTAGTAATCAAGTCATGATTCTGAGAATGATCGAGAAATCCTATTCGATCTTCGTCCCACTCGGAAAAAGGCATGGAGGAACAATTAGAGATAAATCTCATAGACTTCATTGGATGAGATTCTAGTGATATTTCAAAAGATACACCACCATTTTGTGGTCTTGGGTTTTAATGGATTTTAATATATTGGAATTTATTATATATTAAGGCATGTGGTTTCTGCTCTGGAGGCAACTGGTGCACAAGAATCTAGAATCTCTGTGGAAAATTCGATGGCTTATCTAGATGCTATAGGAAAAATTCTCATTGATGAAGCTTCCACTCATGCTGGAATAGTTTCAAAGTTCAATAATGAACTCATGAAGCAAGAGTCTTTAGTATAAATACATAAACATGAAGTGGAGTAACAAATCCAGAAACTGGAGCGACACAAATGGGAGTGGGCCCGATCCGAATCCACCATTGAGGAGGAGTGATGGAAAATCCCAGAGGGGTAAAGGGTCAACCTCCAAGCCATGATGGATGAAGAGTCATTGCGCATGAGCATAGAGGTCAAGAATGCCAATTTATTGATGATTTGGAAAGATGTTTAGGAGTCTTAACAATCATTTATGCAACTCAGAAACTTTGCTGAATGTATTTTCTAATGGTCATATCTTTCTTACAAGGAGAGGAACCAGGCTCTGGATTCCAACCATATATTTTTATAGAATTTTATATAATTCATTTTCCTCTGAATGATACTTTTTGGCCTTTTAAATTCATGTCAATTGATTACAGTCAATCATTTAAACATAATTTCAATCAAGTATTAATTTTAGACCATGATTTGAAACCATTTAAACTGAAATAATCGAATCGGGCTCTAATTTTTTCTTGAGTCTGGGGACTCAGTGAGCATAGATTGACTATTTCTGATGTTTTATGGATTACCTCAAGAAATTTTATGTATTTTTTCATTACTATTCTAATATTTTCTTAAGCCTTCTTGTCATAGGCTTAGCGGGCATAACTTGACTATTGCTTAGGCCACCCTTTGTGGGTTTTCAACCTAAAAAGCACTAATCCTTTTTGATGGCTTAATGTTTTTTTAATGAACCGATACTCAAAATTTACCCGTAGGCACCTTCTGTGGATTTTACATCTTGAATGTGTGGGTTATTGTTTGCTCTAAGTTCACTTTCCTTCAAGTCAAATTCATTACTAATTGTTTATGTCGAACAACTTTGACCAAACTTTACTGGGCAGGGCCGTGATTGTGAACCGATAGCATATAATGTTCTAATATCCTTCATATATAGACAAGGAATTTTTCATGACCCTATATTTGTGAGTTTGGACATTCATGAAGCTCTTGAAATATTTTAGGCATACAAAGGTATGAACGGACTCCCCTGGGGATGAATTTACCTTTGATTGATAGCCATTTTTTGTTTGCAACGTATGCTGAGCCACTGGGGAATTATGTGCATAGTCAATCAAAGGTTTCTGAAGTACACTGACCTTCCATTTCTGATTTCCTAGAAGGGTTATGCAACATTTAGAATTTATTTTGATGTTAGGAGCCATAGTGGGTGGTTGTCCTGAGTAGTGGTGTCTTAAAATTTTAGGGTCATCTATGTCGTCTTTGAAGGGAAAGACTGCTCCCACACAATTCTTACTTATGTGAGGGAGAGCCGGTGAGTGGACGGTTCTCTTTGAATTATTTATTAGGTCAGGGGAATTTGGAAATAAAATGGTATGTAATCCGTTATCAATAAGATTTCAAAATTCGGTGTTGTGACAAGACATGTATGTCATTTGAGCATATAGAAGCTGGAAAGGACTCTCCTGGGGACAAACTTGTAGTTAATTGGCATACATTTGTGTGGTTAACATATGAAGAGCCACTTGGACATGATGTGAATAGTCAATCAAAGGAATCTGAAGGACACTGGACTTCTTTCTATGATGGCTATGAAGGATCATGTACATTGGTACCATTATGAATATGGTATGTGACCTTCGACCAAGAATGCACCTGAACATGAAAAGGGGAATTTTAATTGAAAAACTTTGGGGAATCACAGAAATGAATGGGGGGTACTCTTCTCTTGTATACAGATCATCTTCACGTATATGGATGGGGTATCCTTAGAAACCTCAATAGGTACCAGAGATGAATTGGGCCCGCATGTTTTTATATATCTAGGATATATGTTGGGTGGAAAATGTAAAACATTCATTTGAGGGACCTTGAATCAAGAGGGTTGGAATGAGGCTTGGAAGCCATTGGGCGCATATTGATAAGAGAGGACTCTCATGGAGAGGAATTTTCCTTTGTTTGATAGCCATTTTTGTGTAACCATATGTAGATCCCTTGGGGCTTGATGTTAATAGTCAAACATAGGTGTCAAAAGTACACTAGCCTTACATATCAGATTGCCTTGAATGATTATGGGGATTCGAGAACGATCAAAGGATAGAGTTTGAGTTATGTAAGGAATGTGTCCGGACATATTGGGGACATTTGGGTTGTGATTTACTCATGGAATCAGGTGTCCCTTATGTAGATCTAACTCGTATGTAGGGTGAGGTGTTCGTTCCATCATTGGGGTACTTGGTCATTTAACATTGTATGGCCAGGACGTGGGGTTCCTCTTGGGGACGGAAACCGTGAAATTCCTTTTAGGGTCGTGTTGCTAGTACCAAATTTCTAGAACACATTTATATAATGTCATGGTGGATCTATCGATATGATCCCTAAGCTCACATTAGTTATGCTCGGTGTGCAAAAAAATGTATTATGAAGATTCTGGGTCATTACATAGGAATAGAAAAATCAACACTAGAGGGAACATTGGGCTTAATCCATTGATATGAAATTTAATTTCATACAACAAGGATGATTTTGGAATCAAATTTTAATTTCGTGTGGTGAGGACATAATACTGTGATGTTTATAGAATTTCAGTAATGAAAATTAGGTTGACATAAAGATCTTGAATAGCTTTGATTTAATCGAAATCAGGATTCCCTAGCGTTCCCTAGACATTGGTGATGATAGAATGTGTCAACCATAGTCCCAGGGGAATCATGAATCATGAGGGATGCCATGGGGCATAGAAGCCATTGGACATACTGAGATAGGATAGGAATCTACTGGGGGAGAATTTTACATTGATTGATTGATATTTTTGTGGGTAACATATGTAGAGCCTTCGGGGAATGATGTGCATAATCAATCATCGGTTTCCGCAGGACCCTGGCCTTCCATCTCAAATGGCCTTGAATTCTTATGGGAATAAATGTTTTCTTGGGGTATGGAGTTTTTCAAATGGGATTAATGTTCCTGGGTACATAAAGAATACCCATACCATGATTAAATATAAACTATTAGAGAATTCACATAGTATTGACTCTTATGTGTAGTGGGAATCAGGATCGTTTGTCTTCTTATGAGTGAGGTGAAAGTGAAGGATCTTGTAACAATGAGAAGTGGACCACACATAACTCTTGAAGAATTTTTCAGTTTATTATCATGTGACTAGGAACGTTCATAGACTCCTCGTACATGTCTGACCTATGTATGGGGGAAAAGAGGAATTTTTTTATGGTGGATGGGCTGAGATTCCAAATACAGGCGTCAATATGTATCCTAAAAGGGCAAGAATCATTCCCCATGTAGTTCTTAATGTTACCTACAAATATTTTCTCAATGTGTAGAAACATTTGAGGGGATTTTTTATGGTGGTTTGGCTGGGATGCTAAATATGGGCAACACTATGTATCCTACGAGGGAAGAAATCAATACCCACATATTTTTGAATGCTCCCTGTTCTGAAATGGCTCAGTCAATAAGTAGGTACATCTTTGTTTAATTTTCTAAGGGTGTTGGGTCTACCATATCTCCCTATAAATTGTTTGTATAAGAGAATCCTTACCACGAATCCTAATCTAACGTGATTTATATTTGTTGTGACAAACAAGGAGTGGACATAGGGTATCCATCACGAGTGTTGGGATGTAGAGAATATGATGGGGGCATTTATAAGGGGGCTGGGACAATATCATGGACCAAGGAATCAATACATATCATGTGAGGGAATGAATCAAGTTGTACACAGTTCTGTGAGTGATCATGATGTTTATTTTCTTGCAATTATGATGCATTGTGAAACATAGATTAATGTCTCATAGTGAGAAAATGAGTAATAGTTTAATGTCTTGTTTCAGGGACGAGTTCATTATAGTTTAATGTCCTGTGGAAAAAATAGTGACTTATAGTTTAAGGTCATAGAGTTTGGAAAATTCAATGGGGGTATCGTAACTCATAGTTTCGGGTCATAGAGCTTGGACCATACCCTGGGGGTTTCATAACTCATAGTATAGGGTAATGGAGCTTGGACCGTGTCATGGTGTATTACAACGCAAAATACTTATTCAAGAACATTTATTTTGTGGGAGCCATAATGATTTGTTCGTTCAATGATATTAGGTCGTATGCTCCATTGGAATAGACCCTATGTATGACATATGGTCCTTCCCACATTGGTTCATGATTTGGGGGCTTCTTCATGAGTATCATCGAGGCTCTGAGAACTAAAACCATTTCTCCTTCATGGAATGATCAAAGGCGAACCTTTTTGTTGAAGGCTTGTGCAATCCAATTTTTGTTGATTTCCAAATGGTGTAGTGTGTGCAACCGCTTTTCGGCTAGCTACTCCCACTCATCAATCCATATCACGGATTTCTTTTCCATGTAAAATTGATCACAAATGGCCACACGAAGTGATGTCACTAGAATTTTGATAGGCAAAATTGCCTCTGCCCCATATATTAGTGAATACAGGGTTACCTTGGTGGCGGTGTGGGTCATGGTCTGGTAAGACTATAAAGCGTGAAGGATCTTTTATGGACACAATTTTATATCCTTATCGACCATCTTATAGAGTATGTTAGACAGAGTCTTGATGAAGGCCTCTATTTTCCAATTGGATGCCTCGTGGTAATGGGACGATCAGTTGGATTTAATTCTATACTCCTAGTATTACGTATCCAACTTAGCAGTGTAGAAGTTGGTGATGTTTTCTATCAGTATGGTATGAGGGACACCAAATCTGGTAATGATGTTGTCCTTCAAAAAGCTAACAATGTTTTTCCCTGACATCGTTAAAGGGGATGGATTCAGCTCATTTAGAAAATATTTCACTCACTATCAGAATGAACATGAATTATATAGCTGTGGTGAGAGGATATGGTCCCACAACATCCATCCCCCAGACAGAGAATAGATATGAGTACCTATCTATATGAAGTCACTCTAGGGTTTGGTGTATGAAATTAGCATGAACTTGGCAGGAATGGCACATCTTGGTTATTATGGAACAAACCTATATCATAGTGGGCCAGTAATACCCATGCCTTTGGATTTGGTGAGAGAAATTTGTTGCTGGTTTATGTGTTCCATAAGCTCTGTCATGTACTTCTTTCATGATAGTAGTAGTCTCTTATACATAAATGCTCCTGAGAAGGACTCCATAAAGGCCTCATTTGTAGGGAACCTTTTATTTTGTTTACCTATTACACAAGACAAAGTTGACTTCCCATATTTGGAGTTTCTCCCTTCCAGCTCTATCTGGTGGGAGTTCCTCATTTTGAAGGTAATTTGTAATGGGCGTCATGTATCCAGTGGTGTGACCCTGAGGCTCAGAAATTGGGATAATTTAATTAATCTCCTCCGTATTTCTTTGGATGAATGTAAACACCATCTGGTGAAGTGCAATGATATAACACCCCGACCCCATAAGCCCAAAGTCGGTGCATTATTACATAACATTGGTATGATAACAATAAATCATGTCTCGAAATACCGGTCAGTTTAGTATTATTGGAAACAATATTCATACATAAGTTCAACTTTACAACTTGAATAGAGATAAAACATGAAGTTATTACTTTAGAAACATCCAAGCCTCCTATATTATGCATGAAAGTCACTCAAAACTAAATTCTTCATATCCTGGGAAAATTAAACATAAGAAAAGTATGAGCTCAAATGCTCTGTAAGGGTAAGAAATAAAGTGGAAGATAACATAAATATTAAGCATGATGAATAATTGAAACCACGTTCCTTTACCAATAATAAACATGAATACTTTTATGGATGTAATATGAGCTGAGTAAATGATGATAAAATAAAACATAATCATGGGTATTCTATTATTCAATTGACCACATGAACCATAAATATTATTTTTATACTTCTGGAATGTATAATTTCGGACATTCTGAAACATTTTGTCAATGTCTTGGACAAGACTTCTAAAAATGATTGAGGCCTCATCCAAAAAACATATATCAAATTGGGAAAGGCCTCGTCCAATTCCATGTCTAGTTGACTCATGAGACCTACCGATGCAACGAGGATCTATAGAGGGCTCCGCCCATCGCATACTAAGTCTAATTCATTCCTAATACAAAACGGTTGAAACATAACATAAACATTCGTATTAAAATTAGCATGCAAAATGTGAATACTTTAACCATAAACCATGAATGGTATAAAAATAATGCATCCACAGTCAAGAATATCATAAAACCTTAAATACAATATGGATGATTGGTATCATAAGAAATCAACATCAAACAAGTTTAAAATCCATCAAAGGATGTTGACGTAGATGAAAATGATTTCTAAATCTCTTTGAGTGAAATATCCCTTTTTCTTGAAAACATTTAAAAGTAATACAATTTAGAAAGGAAGACATTAAAATAAATTTTTGAATCGAAGTGTCCCATACCACTTTGAAATGATTGAAAGGGATTAACATTTTAAAAACATTCATGTCTATATAAATAAAGCCTTAAAAAACATTTTGGAAACATGGACAATATTGAGAATGATTTAGAAGAAAAAATATTTAAAACATTTAAAATGATGTTTTAGTAAAAAGGAACCTAAAATAGAATTCCTATATAAACTCTTTTTTGAATCATGTACATGGATAATAAATATGTCTGAGTAGATACTTATGTAAAAACAACCTCGAATAATAAAGAGATTGTGAAATTGACCCTTATCTTACACTTTCATTTAGTCGAGGGTATGTTTATCCTCATTTATGAAGATTGTAGTATGTTATAAAATTATACATGAACCAGTTTATTATTTATGATAGCATACATTATTCATTTATGGCTTCATACTACCCATTTAATAATGATTTCCAAGTTAAATTTACATTTTGGGTAATAATCAATTTCTTCATCATACGTGTTTTAACTGGTTACTCTTGATTGTATCACATAGATAAAGATTCAAATACTTCCAGAATATAAAATATTATTTATATATCATATATATTTAAAATATAAATAAGTATAATAGACATATATATGAAATGGAAAACACCGTTTATGGAGACAGTAGTCCGTACGTACGCATAAACGTTGTTTCCATTTTCATATCGTATTGAACATAACTAAGTGAATAAGATATATGTAAGTACATATATATATATATATATATATATATATATATCCATTAAAATTATTATTTCATATATTACATACTTATTAATGATATATATTTTATAATTATCGTGGAATGGTGAACAAGGAAATGAATCTCATCACGTCGTGGAGATGGTAATCCGTACGTACGCACGAGCAACAATATCATTATATTGATGGAGAAATTATATGTAATTGGATGGTATATCATATATACAGAATCATTAACATGTTATATTTATTATTTATATTATTTATACTCATTATTACACCCATCCAAATATTTATGTGTTTGAATAACAAACTAAACCACGACGTGGAGACGGTAAGTCGTACGTATGAACGTATGGTGACATGTCATTCAAGGGATGGATAGAATAATGAATATGGTTGTACCATATTTATAATAACATCACAGTATATAGAAGATAATGGGATTATTATTTTATAATTGAAAAAACAAAGAAAGAGGAAGTGGAAGAAGAAAGGAACTTGAAAGAGGTGTTGAAATATTTACCTCTTCTTGGAGTTCTTCCTTTTTATTTGATCAAAAAGGCTCCTTAGGTTGGAATTATGACAAAATGAAGGACTCTTGTATTAAGGGAGGCCAATTGAGAGGGTATTTGGGCAGGTTGTGGAAGAGCCAAATGGCTTTGAATATTTCAATTAGAGAGAAGGGGGAGTTCCGTTTTATAAGAGGGGTGAGGGGCACCTTCAGAACACCTAGAAATATTATTTTATAATAAAATAATTTTTGGTTTTTAATGGCTGAAAAATAGTTTATTTAAAGTATATGGTGGGTATGGGTAGAAAAACACCCAACCAAAATGTTTTAGACCGGTTTGGGTCACTATATTAACTTTATCTTTTAGATTGAACACTTAGTTAAATAGTTTGACATTTAACTTGTCTCTTTCTATTTTTATATTATATAGTTAATAAATATAATATATACTTCCTAGAGAACCTTAAGTGGTTAATTAATGATACACCTATCATTATATAAGTCTTTTATAAGAACCTTAGATTTTTAGGAATAGAATATTAATTAATAATATAATATTTGTTTTAGGAACTCTTTTATGTCAATTTTGACAATATTTGGTATTTTGTTTTTGCTAAATTCATAACAGAATTAATAAATCGAAAACATTTTATCTAACCAACCATAATATGTAATATTAACCTATAAAATTAGTTTAATTCCTAAAAAGTCTCAAATTACATTTATTTGGATATTTATAATGTCAATTATTTTAATCCTTCATTAATTAAATAATTACTACAACATCATTGTGTCATAAATAAATCAAATTATTTAATGTCTAAAAAATATAAATAAAATACCATTATATAGGAAATATATTTATATTTATAATGAGTATTTATAGTCAAATTTATATTATGTGTACCCCTACATTAAAAATGTATTAGTTATTAAAATTTTATTTTAACTCTTTTAACTCTTCTTGGAATTAAATAATAATAAATATCCTAATCTAATCCAAGTGAACATAAAGGATCATATTTTATTCCTATGTTTTTTTTGGTCGAATTACACCTATAAAATAGAATTAGTACATGTGTTAGGGTAATAATAATATCGTTGTTACACTAAATTACCCTATTTACTTTTAACCATGGTTAGTAAAAGTTAAAAGCAAATATTCAACAAAAATTATTTTCATCTTATTGTACCAAATTTTACATAATGATATCAACTGTGTCACTCATATTTTTTATATTCAACTCACAAAAGTTGTAAAATTATGTTTTATGTAAATTTTCATATTTCCCTAGGAGGTGGGTAAAGACGGTAAAAAGTTCAATAAATTTTTTATATATTCAAAATTATTATAAACTGAATCCAATGAATTAAATTGAAAATATATAGGTATTATGTATCTATTTTTACCTAAAATAAATTTTAATAAGATAAATAATTATTTAAATAAAAATTAGGTTTTAAACTATAACTTAGTGTGTTTCACTATTTATCAAAAATTAAAAGTTTTCAGAAAAATTACAAAAATTCACCATAAGATAATTTTGATATTCAGAATTAAAAAATGAATTCCATTTTACCAATTTAATAACATATAAGATTCATGAATTAGTTTATAATTAATTCTTTTTGTCAAAACTAAAAAACTTATTTTTATGAAATAATAACTATCAAAAGATTGATACATGTTTATGTCCAATTTTAAAATGAAATTACTTAAAATGACCATCATTGGGTTAAATGGTAAAAATATAATAAAATTATACTTTGAAACCATGAAAATGTATAATTAAACCCTATAAATTATTTTTATTAAAAAAGATATTTTCAGTTAAAATATAGTATTTTTCACTATTCACCTAAATATGAAATTTATCAGAAAACACCAAAAATTTACTGAAAATAAATTCTAATGACCCTATTCTATAGAAGAATATTATTTTGTCAAATTGAATATATAAAAGACTCAAATATTGTATTTAAAAAGGGTTTTCCATTAAAATGCAGTAAAATTGCATTATTTGAAAAATAATTCTTTTATTTGAAAAAAATGATTTTTTTCATACATTATGTCTAAGAAACTCATAATATGGATTCAAAAATTATAAGGGTTATATAAAGGTCAAAATTAAGTTAATACTATTCATAACATCTTTTGAACGGCTAGTTTGGTAAGTCGGGGCGCGCATGATCTCAATGTTTCATGTAGTTCAAGTTATTTCATTAATTTGAAAAAATAACATACTATGAAATATTGGGGTGTTAAAAATTCTAATGATTTTTTTATCAAGATCTAGATCGACCAAGGATGTGGTTGTATTCCCTAAAGTGCCGGTGTGGGCATTTTGTGACCAGGGTACAGAAGTCAATGTGGGTTATGATGGGAATTCTTCTATCAGTTCCTGAACATAGTTCACAAAGGGAACCAATAATTTTTTATTAATGGTGTAGTCACCGCCGAAATGTTTAATGATTAGCTCTGATCACCCTTTATTTTTATGTTTTGGGATTTCACCTGAAGTGACAGTTCCAAGCCCACAATGAGGGCCTGATATTACACTTCATTATTTTTACACCCATTCAAAACAAGTAAAGATTAAGGAAAGTTAGACTTTTTATGGGATATTAGTATAATTCCCAGCCCCACGTTGTTGAATTTTCGATACTCTATCATTTTCCATGTCGGGATTCTAGAAGAACCATCGACGTATATTTCCCATGTTTGGGGGTCCTCCTGAACGAAAAACATTTCTTCATCTGGATGTTCGGCATCCAAGGGTGTTGTTTCCTCCAAGGGGTGCTAGGATAGAAATCCTGCTAATTCCCAGACTTTGATGTCCTTTTGCGGTATGTCCTATAAGTCAAATTGATGTAGGATGACCACCCATCATGACAGGTGCCCATTTAGTATGGTATCGTTGAGGATATATTTGATTAGGTTGCTGTAGGAAACCAGGTGGACCTCATGGTGCTATAGGTAATGCCTGGGTTTATGGACAACGAATATTAGGGATATGTATTTCTTTTCAATTTCTGAATACAGAGTTTCAACAACAATCGTTGTTTGGCTAAGTTAATAGAGGTTGTTCTCACTGTCGGCATCCTTCTTCTACGTGAGGAAGGGGCCCAATGACCATTGTAGGGTGGTTACGTATAAAATTAGTAGTCTCCTCTAAACTGGTTTCATCAACAGCAATGGAATTAGGAGATATATTTTGATATTTTCGAATGCTTTTTGGCAATCATTATCCCACTCATAAGAAACTAATTTTTTCATAAGCCCAATGAAAGGTAAAAATTTACCTTCCAAGTTGGTAATGAAGTTCCAAATAGAGGAGAGGTTGCCCTAGAGACCTCTCAACTCAGTGATGTTGCATGGTGGGGGTATTCCATTAATGGATTTTTCTTTCTCTAGGTCGAATTTGATGTCATGATGGCGTATGATGAAGCTGTGGAATTTTCTTGAGGTAATGCCAAAGCCTCACATGAAGGGATTCAACTATAAATTGTGTTATTGTAACTTTTTGAAGATAGTATCAAGATCATCCAGGTAGTTTGAGCAATATCATGATTTAATCACCAAGTCATTGACATAACACTTGACGAACAATCCCAATAAGGGCTTGAAGATTTGATTTAGGGAGCTCTGATAGGTAGCGTCAGAATTTTTCAGACCAATGGGCATTACATTATAATAGAATACTCCGTGAGGGGCCCTAAAAGTGGTAACATCTTGAACTCCTCAGGCCATCTGAATCTGGTTATATCGAGAATATCCTTCCATGAAAGAGAGTACTTCATATCCAGTTTTTTCATTTATAAAAAAATTTTAGATCGGGACCGGGAAATCTTCTTTTGTGAAATTACGGTTAAGGTCCCTGAAGTCAATTTTGATTCTAACATGTACATTCTTCTTTTTGATAGGTATTATGTTTGCCTTCCAGATCAGCGATTGGACCTCCCACATGATTTTGTTATTGATCATCCTTTAAACTTCAGCCTCTATTTTGGCACCATGTTTTGGATGGGTCCTTCTGGCTACCTTCTTATAGCCTTGATGGTCTTCTAGTATGCCCAGATGATGAGTGGAAACCTCATTATTGAGGCTTGGAATTTCGATGTAGTTCCTGGAAAACACATATCAATTATTCCTTGGGAATGAATTATATGCCTTCTTCTCCATGATAATCATATCCACACTGAGTAATGTGGGACACAGGTCATTTTTTGTTCCCATATTTATCTCCTCAAGTTCATCGATTGTGGTGGTGTCACCTTCTTCGAATGCAGGAGGGGAATCTTTGAGGTCTTCTTCCTCCTCTTCTTCTTCTTACTATTCATCATCTTCATCTTCTTCTTCTTTTTATGGGGAGACTATTTATGACATGAAATATCCATTGTTAGGATATAGATCTTCATTTTCTTTAGTGAGTGAGGTAGAGGTATTTTGAGGTCTTGTGGATAGGTTGGGAGCACCATTGATAGGGCTTTTCTTGAAATCAAGGGAGTCAGTCCTCTTTTCCATGTCGTTGGACTTGGTGGCCGCAACAGAGGTCATTTAAACAATTTATTCGACATCCAGACTTGCACATGTTCATTTAACATGGTTAATAGGTAATACATACTCTTCCCCACGCTCTTGGAGGGGGTCAAAAGGAGTCATTTACAATCTATTCGGGGCATTGATCCAATCAATGTTGTCAGCCAAAAGATGCTTTTATTTTGATTCATAGAACCCTAAATTGATATAATGTGACTCATTGGACTCAAATGAAGATTTGTTGGCATGTATTGTCCGATTTTTTCCATTAGTACAATATTTGATGCACTGATGGTATGATGACGAAATTTCAGTGTGCTGATGTAGACAAGGCCTTCCTATCCAGATGTTGAAGGCCATACTTTTTTGTATTACCAGGAAATCAAAATTTGACATGAGGTATCCAAGACATGTTTTAGGATTGATTCATCCCAATGGTTTCTTCATGGTTTTGTCATATCCCAGTAGAGTTGTAGAGCAGGGTGTCATGTTGTCATTGTCATATCCCAGTCGACGAAGTATTCATAGTGAGGGAGTTTGACTCCAGAACCATTTTCGATGAAGATCCTCTAGAAATAAATTCCATTGATCATTCTGGACACATATAAGGTTCTGATTTTTCCTTTCATGATGGCTACATCATCTTTTTCTATGAAGGAGATGACGACATGGAATTATTTGGGACTCGTCTCCTTGTGATAGTATTCGACAGTTGCTACTTCATCCTCAAATTCATGGGGACATAGTAAGGCTTATATGATTGCCTCTCTATGTTATGCAGACAGGCTTAACGCATCTAGGATTGACAGCTTTTCTGGTACTGAATCTAGCTTTTTTAGAATATCATACTTCTACTGTAATGTTTTGCTCTTCCAGGATTGGGGTTTCTCATTCACATACACATTAAGGGTTTGGGGTTTGGATGTGGATGGATTGACCTTTTTAGTCAGGGTCGATTGTGTTGAGATCCTTTCCAGGTCTGATCGAACTAGTCTACCTGTATTCCATGAGATATTTGATATTTTTCCTTCCCCTGATAGATATTCCAGGATAAATGGGATTGTATTTATTCCGATAGGGGAAAAAGAGCATTTTGGTTCTTGATGTTTATGTCGAAGGGTCCTTCCGCATGTTTCTGCGATGTTAACTATTTGACTTGTGGTGTGGATTGGAATTTGACACCTTCCATGATCATGTCTTCCAGGAAACATCCACCCTTTACATTCTATTCCTATGGCTCTCTAGTTGGGTGTGGGGAATCCGAGTTCGTGGCCATAGTCTCCATCCGAGAATGGGTCCATCAAGCGAATTACGTTGATGGAGCCAATGTCCCGTTATTGATATGAAAATGTTTCTATCTGGATGTCTCTTTCTATTGGTTTCATTTGGTAAGACAATTCTCATTGTATCATTTTGCGGGGCGGTTGTAGTCATACTGTTTGGTAGGGCGGCACCTGTTGTACTGTTTGGTGGGGTAGCACCCATTGTACCGTTTGGTGGGAAGGAACCTTTTGTACCATGTATATTCGCATTAAGTCCTAAAGTGTCAACACTGACTTCAAATTTGGTGTCATCTCACCTTCTTGCTCTTTATTTCTTTCCCTCTTTCCTTTAGAGGACTGTGGGCCCGAATAGGATGGTTGTGTTTCATTGAGTGCTTTTGGGGGAACAGTTGGTTGTTTCAACTATGCATGGAGGATACCATGGACTCTGTTGATGGCCTTCTGGGTCATCCAATTATCAAAAAATTCCTCCTTCTTACTCGCAGTTGTTTTCCATTCCTCTTTCTCTCTTGAATTTGGGGTGGAAACATACACCACTTGGGTTGGTAGCTGTCCCAACACTTCTTGTCCAGAATCCATCATCTTTTGTAGGAGTTACTTGAAAATGTAGCATTCATGGATTGTATATCTCAATATATAGAGATAGAAACAATAATTTGGGAAGTCTTAGAGACCCACTTCATGGACTCTCTTTTCCTCTAGTAGCCTAAGAAAATTTCATTTCATAGACGCTATGAAATAGTCACGGACCTAGTCATCTCAGAATGAGTAGAAATTATTTATTCATTATTCAAACTGATTTCTTTTATCACCTTGTTTCTCATCTTACTGAGGTGGGGTGGTTGTTGGAATCTAGAGAATCCTACATGGTTTGGGGAGGGCCTCGCAATGGGAGCTGGTGTCGAGGGTGGCTTAATTTTGATAGAAGTTGCTTCATTTTTTCCTGTTCTTTTCCCATGGGGAAATGGAGCCACATGGGACTTAAGATTGGACCTTTGCATGGAGTCCTCAATTCGTTTGGAAATTGTAGAGAGGTATCTAAACCGACTTGATTACTTCACCGACAAGAGCAGTGCTCGCAATTCATCTTGATGGTTTTTATGTGCATGGAAAGCGTCTCATCCTAGGGGAGTGGTCGATTGAGTGAAAATGTAAGGCCATTCTATCTAGAAATGAAGTCTGAGACTCTTTATCTCTCCCTATGTTTTCATTTCATGAGATCATTGACCATCGTCTCAGGCAATGTTGAACTGAACTAGAAGATAAACTTTCACTGGAGGTCCTCCTAGACTTTGATTGAAATGGATGGCTGACACGTATACCATACGAAAGCCAGGCCCTGCATATTTCATACTAAGCTCCTGAGTTTTAAATCTTTTTGATGCTCTTGAGTACCCATTTTGAGGTCCAAATAAGAGGCGTAGTGTATTAAATGCTATTCAGGGTCCCCTGAGACATTGAATACTAGGAATATGGGGTTTCTGATGTTTGGTGGCGGTGTCACATTACTCACCCAATCTGGGTATGGTTTGTGCTCTGGCTGTATTGGAGTGCACCGGCCCTCCATGTCTTTTAGTTGAGCTACTAATTTCTCTATGGTGTTCAAGATGCCTTGATGAAAATCATTTCATTCATGATCTTGAGCTGGTGAAGTAGTGGCCAAAACTGGGAAAGCTAGGGCTGCTGGAATTTGGGGTTGATACCCAACTGGGGGTATCATTTGTGGGTTTACAGGGATATATTATGGCGGACTTCCCAATGTGGGTAAGACTTTATGTCCTTCTAGGTATAGGTTTAATGGTCCTCCGAGCTTTGATTCATTCATTGGGATAAGTTCTGGTAGTATGGGAACCTCTTTTGGGAGCACCTACAAACATTCTATGGGGGAACGCATCCGACAAGGTAGCTCCCTCTATGTGGCTTAGAATTAATTCACTTGAGATTTTTAATTTCATCCTCCTACTTGGAGAACATTCCCATGAGAGTTAGGGAAGCATTTCAGGGGGAGGAGAAGGTGCGTCGTAGGTAACCAGAGATTTATTATTCTCCTTATTGGGGTTTTGAGAGGGTGGTAATGTTGGATTGACTCTGGGGGTTCCTAGATTTAGGTCCACACTCTGGTTCTGGGTATACACACCTGTAGGCTCGGTGTGGGATTCCTCTAAGAGGGAACCATATTCATTTTCATCATGTCTCTCTACATAATTTCTTGTGAGATCTTCGGGGTTGACATTTACCACGTTTACTCAGGCATACCGCATTGGGGGTGTTGTAACTTGTTCCGAATGGTAGGAAGGATTTATGCATCCTTTATTTTACTTTCTCCTTCCTTTCTGTAGTGTTCTTTTTGTTTCTTGGAATATATTGACATGAAGGGATCCATGGACTGACCTCATAAAGTACATTTTCCTCAGAGGTTGCAAACCACTAGAAGGGGTGGAATTGGTAACTCCTCTGTTAATCGTTCTTTTTAGACATTGAAAGAAATATGTCCATTGTGCAGGGATTTTAGGTAAAAATGACCCCAGCCCTGCAGTCTGAGGTTTTTTACATTCTTTTGTTAATTCACTATGACCTGTATTAGTTGGTCTTATAGGGGAATTTTGTGTTTAGAATTCCCCTATCCATGTGGGATTTCGTTGTTCATATATTTCAGTGGTAACCACCACAATTTACACCTTCTCAATCTCATGTACTCCCGAAAGAGTGTGGGACGAGTATGAAATTAGGAATGTGCGAATTCTATAGACTTTTGAAGACACGAGAACTACTTTCTAGTTGGATTCCATTAGGTAGGAAGCCTGATGGATTTTCTTGGTTACCTAACTAATATTCTTTTCGATGGATTGATCTATTTGTTCTTGTTGATTTTGAGACATACTCCGGGATAGTTTTGGTTGAGTATCCCATCTTACCTTAGCATGGGTTTCATTTTATTACTTCCCCTGGGTGATGAAATTTCAGGATTTCATTTCCAATGGGGTTTGCTGGATGGGACGTGGGGTGAAGTGTAGATCTCCATGTTCTGCCCATTCCTTAATGTGAACCCCATCCGAGGAATTTACAATGAGGTTATGTAACTTATGCAGCGCATGGAGGTAGGACAGTTCAAGGACATTCATTCACCTTTATGATTGTGGTTACCATGGGGGCAGGAGAGCTTCCAGGATGATTAGACGGTGACCCTTCACTAACGTGGTGACATTGTCTACGTACCATTTGTAGGGTTGGAATTTTTCTATCAACTGATGAAGTGTCGTCCATATATTGAGAAAAATGTAATGTGTGCATTCACTAGACAACTATCCCAGTATGTCGAAGTGAGGAGTGGTCGTAGGCCAATACATCACTAGTATATTATCCTAAGATATTTTTCTTCTCACCAGCAACATATCCCACTATTTTTCTTCCAGAGGCTCCTCTAATTGATATTCCTAAATCTATTGATTAATAAAAATCACATTCTAAGAGATAAGGCCGATGGGAACCTTATTAATATGTGAATACTGCGGGGTGGGTCAGAAGAGGAGAATGGCCTTGGACCATCCTCTAGTCAAGAATGAATATCACTCACTGTAGGCGGAGTGCTCGATGTGTCTGACTCATTTATGAGTGCCTCAGAATAGGAGGGCTTTCTCACATTTGCTTCGAAAAGGGGGAACCATCCTGCCAGTATAAATTTTTATTATAGGGAGGACCTTTGAAATTGGTACTAAAATGGTGAGGGCTACTACTACAACATGATGTCAGACTGTGGGAAACGTCCTTATGGCATATACCTTGGGGAGGACCTTCAGGGTGGGATTCAGTGATGGGAGTACCTTCTTGTTGCTTGACGTCGCTGAGGGGACGACCTTCACAGAAACTGCCATTATAGGGAGGGACTTTATAGTGGCTATCATTATGGTAAGAACTACCATCAAAACTTGTTACCTAGATGTAGGGATAATTTCTATAGTGCACATATTGGGGAGTGCCTTCAGGAGGTATTGTAATGAAGGGATGACCTTCTCGTTTCTTCGTGATACTATAGGTAGAATCTTCACTGTAACTTCCATTGTTGTGAGGGCCTTCACAACATCTGTCATCATGGCATGGACTACCATCATGACTTGATGTCCGACTTTAGGGAGTAGCATATCTGCAGTGTATACCCAAAGGAGGACCATCAAGGCAGACGATAGAAATGGGAGGACCTTCTTGATATCTGATCTTCAGGTCGAGGGGAGGGCTACCCCAATGTGCATCAGGATATAGGCTCTCATGATTGATCAGTCATGGCCCACATAGTGATCCCCTGTGGGTGCTTTGTGGATGACCTTCATAGATGTTGGTTACGATATTATGGTAGCACCTTCACAACTCCAACTTCCACAACCATAATATGTTATTGAACCAGAAAGATATTAATAATTTAATGATATATGTTTGAGGTCATGAAGAATCCCAACATATAGCAGAGCAATATCATGTAGTTTATCTGTATTTTTTGGTTTCCTTTTGTGTATTTCATCTCAGAGAACTCTCTTGCAAGAAATTAGGGCCAACTACTAGTGTTATTTTCCTTCCTGTATGGGTCCATGTCTGGTTGTTTGTTGTGATGTTGTCGGAATATGTTGATTGAAATCTTGAGTTTTGGTAGGAATATATGCCTTCCCTACAGTGGCCACCACATTGGACCAGCATCCCCTAGTTAGAACAGATATTTTATCTCGATTTTATTGTCCGTATGTTGCGGGATATTATCATCGACCCTCCTGGACTGAAGAGGAGATGCATAATTCCTCTGGAGTGACTAACTCATTTTGCGACAGAGTCATTCCATTTGAGGAAACCAGGTCATGGGCCTGGTTTCCCTCCTTTGACATCATTGAAATGATATCTTGTCATGTTTGGAGGATACGGTCTAGAATTGATGTATGATCTTCCATCATTTCTAGGATGTTATAAGATTCAACTTTGGCTATAACAGGTATAAAGGCTCATTCTGATGTTAGAATGAGAGTTTGTTCCTACTCCTGTCCTCCATGAGTTTCTAGTAGATTCCAGAAGTTATCTTGTGTCGGGATAGAGGAATGAGGCCTACACCAGGTGTCTTCTCCAGTTTCCACATTATTTGATGGGTAGTCTTCATATTCTTGAGGGGGGGATTTTCATCTGGTCTCTTGCCACTATATTTATCTCATGGTATTTTTATGAATCCGCAAGAATTTGACTGTACTCATATTTGGTTGTCACAATATTTGGATTATGTTCTTGATATGAGTTAGCATGTGTTTGTGCCTACGTGTAGCTGAGTGATACCCTATTTAGATGGTAGGATTGAAATGCATCACTAGTTATTGGTGCATGTCTGTAGTAGATTGCTGCCCTATTTGGTTGATGTAGTTGTTTTGCATCGACAAATATCAGTATATGCTTGTAGTTTTCCGTTGTGTCTGCACGGATGGACCGGAGAGCACTAGCAGGAACGTGAAAGTGATCCTATTGAGAAACCATATTTTTATGGTGGGCTTGAGTGGAGGGGGAAGAATCATATGTATACCTGTTGACTACCACCGCATTTCTGTGACAGAGTTACTCCTCAGGAACCAGGGTAATATCATGTTTCTTATTTTTTAGTTTCTTCCCATAGAAGTAAGTAAGAGGGGACTAGGTCGCCGAGACATTGGCTGGTGCCCTCGTAATAAGGTCCTCTTCGGTTGGAGGAGTCTTGGTCATCTGGTGTCAGCAACGACGTTCTCTGGCAGGGACCTGTGAGTAGGACCCATGTGCAGTTGAGATGAAGTTGTTAGCATCGACTTCATTTGCCATCCTATGATATGGGAGGTACATGTTGTCACGTTTTGGGGATAGGATCCTCAAATGGTTTGAGATGACCATCAGGGCCTCCTTGTGTTGTGGTTCCAATCGCTGCTAAATAGGCGGCTAGAGGACCTTTGTATACTAGAGGTCTTGTCTTGCGACCTCCACCGTGGGGAGAGTTCCATTTCGTCGATACTCTTTGATCAGCGTGTTGGATACCCAGCGTTGAATATGCTAGGTAGGCGAGGTGGTCCTGCTCTTCCTTAGGGCCCCTATTTCCCATGTGATCACTGATTCATGTTTCAATGTTGGTCATCGAGATTTCATTTGGATCAAATGTTTCTCTACAGGAACCTACGACATACACATATGACATACATACCAAAAAACCTCATCAAAGTAGCATTCTATCAAACATGTGCGTATCAAATGATTCAGCTTGGCCCCCTTCCCCTTTTCATTATTTGTGGGGCAATGGGGCTTTAGTAGGGTTTAACCACCACCTTCAATAATGATTCACATCGGCTTCACCATTTTTTGTTCCACCTCTGAGGTGGCGCGTTTCACGCGTACCAGGGTGAAAAAATGGTCCGTTGGGCAATATCCTGTTTTCTTTTTTGATTGGGTAGAACTGCCACCTTGGTTAAGTATTTACATCGGGTTCAACATTTTTGTTCCACCTCTGAGGTGGCACATTTTTCACATACCAGGGTGAAAAAAATGGTCTGAAGTGCAGTTTTCTCTATATTTTATCATTAGGGTAGAACTGCCTCCTTAATTACGGATTCACATCGGGTTCACCATTTTTGTTCTGCCTCTGAGGTGGCGTGTTTTGGGAGGTATATAAATGGTACGATGAGGATCATCACTCATCCTTTTTCTATTGAGACGTGTTCACATCAAATTCCCCATTCATTTTGTTTCAACCCATTCTACATCATTATCTTTTAAAGACGGTTGGATTAACCCTGCCGAAATTGATGGTCCCAAGGGGTGATTGTGTAGTGACAATTACATGCGCAATCAGTCCTCCTCCTATATAACTTCCTCATATTGTCACTAGTGGGTTTATTCGTGGATATAAGAAATCCCAATGGCCCTGGTATCCATGATTCATGGAAATACGTTCCAAAGGTAAGAACTCGTTGATTGATGATTCATCCAACAACACTTAAGGAAACCATTGGTCAAGAGGATGGGAGGTCAGGCTCACCACAGCCTTCTGAGGGAGGATTGTTGCCTCCACTTGGATTCTCTTATATATTTAAGTCATGTTCATATGTTCTTGAATCCTTGGTTATTTCCCATGGAGTGTATCCCTAGGGTAACCTTGATTCGAAATATCTTCATAGGCATGCATATATTTGACTATAGAGAGGTGATGCTGACTTGAGCCATGTAATAATGCGCTCTAGATTCTATCATCATCCAAGGGGGGATGAAAGGTGACTTTATTTTTTGATCTTGTAACGACCGGAAATTTTGAATAAATCTTATTTCCTAATTTTTTTTGTTATTTTATTTTAATACTCGACAAAACTATTTCATTTGATAACATGAGTATAATTAAAATGAGACCGCTGGGTTTTAACTGTTATATTACCATTGTTCAATATGACCGCTAGAAACTAAAAGTTTCGATTATTGTCTCTAAATAAAAGTGATATTGGTTAATTAATATAGAAAAAAGATTCGATGGCCTCATCCAGTAGTCTCGGGCTAATCAAATCCCATCTGACGGAACTTGGGATGGATGTAGCACCACTGGGTTTTGCTCTGGACCAAACCCAAGCTGAACTTCATCGTGTGAATCTAGAACGGAATCTCTTTCACGAGAAGTTCAAACTGATAGAAATTACTACCCGTGCAATGTTGGCTGAGACACCCTCAGATTCTCTCACCTCAGCACACTTTACACTTAGGTCCTATGGTGGGGTTATATTGGGCTATTTAAGGAGACCGTAACTGCCTTGTGTAATCCTTTGATTTATACAAAAATTCGGATTTCTTATTATGATGAAGTTTGTTAATTTTCAAATGTCTGAATAAATATAGTATGCATATTTTTGATAAATTCTAGAATGAAATGATATTAGAAAATATTTATGTAAACCTTAAATAATTAATTATGTGTAACGATTTTCAAAAAATGGTCTTCTACAATTATGTTCAGTATGAAATTTAGAGTCTAATAAGATCAAATTAATTTTTGATGAATAGTACATTATGAATAGTGATTTTATGCTTAGTATTAGTAATGTGATAAAATGGATTATTATTCTCACTTAAATAATGTATTAATATAATCTAGGAACCTTGATTCAGAAATGTGATTCAATAAAATAGGTAAATAACTATTTCAGAAATTATTAGTCATGTATTAGTTTTTTCAAGTGAATATTGTTTTTTAATTAAAAATTAAATTAAAAATATTTAGAAAAATATTTTGATAAAGTATATTTCATTTTAGAAATTAGAGCATCGATATTATGTTAATATAATTTTTAGGGATTTTTCTGAAAAAATTGAATCTTTGGTGAATAATGTATTTATTTAAAAATTAAATTAAAAATATTTAAAAAATTATTTTTAAAAAATGGAATTTATTTTTGAAATTAGAACATTGATATTTGGTTAAGGTGAAATTTTGGGAATTTTCTGAGAAAGTTAATTTTTTTTATGAACAGTGAAAATACAGTTTTTAAGTTACGGGTGTTTAATGACATCATTAAATGATCTATTAAGTATGTAATCAATATGGTAGACTTATGAATAGTAATATAAGGTATGAGGTTTTCCAAGTGGCCAATACCTTGGGAAAATACCATGGGCAAGCCCATGTTTTTTCCAATACCACCAATGAGGTGTCCCTTGGCCATTAATGCCTTGTCCCCTCACTTTCCCTATAAATACCCACCCTTTCCTCCTTTTGTTTTTCCTCCCAACTATCCCCCAAGGAAGCTATGGTCTCATTACCTCCCAAGGAGTCCTCCCAGGGATCCCCCAAGCCCTCAAGGTCCCGACCATCGAGTTTTAGGTGATACGTTTTAAGGTAAGGGATACAGCATGTCTCCTTCTTTTCAAACACTCTCTTTTAAGTCATTTCTTTTATGATCCATGTTATTATGTTAAAGGATGTTATTTTATATTCCTCTTACTTCACTTTTCATTTTCATATGTTGATAGATCCCCTCTTACTCTCATCATTTCGTTTTATGAATGTTTAAGTGGCGCCGTCAGGCTGCCGAAATTTTTGTAATGGATTCATTCTCCCTTCTCATTTTCACGATCAATTTTCTTATCATGTCTTTCAAGTTACTTTTTATTATGTTTGGATATTATATCTATATATATCATACTTATCTTTTCTGTTCATATTATGAGAGGCCCTATTTGATCTCATCAGTTCAATTTTTTTGAAGTTTTAAGTGATGTCGTTAGGCTGCCAAATTTTCATAAGAGAAATCTTATTTTTGTCTTCCTTCCATGTTTTTAATTTCAAATGTTATGTCCTTAAATTTTCATTAAAATGTTCATATATCCTTTATATTATGTTCCTAAACTATTTTATGGGTCATTTATGAGTGGGTGACACTTGTCCCCTCTCTTATCAACGTTTTTTAAAACCCTGTAACATAACCATTATGCTATAGAATTTTCGTCTCGAAATGCATCTCTCTTTTTCTCAAATTATTTTATGTTATTAAGTTAATACTCAAAGATAATTCTTCTAAAGTGGTATTAACATATATATCAAAATGTTCTATTGTAAATTCTGGTATTTACATACATGAAACCCACTTTCCTTTTCCATGGGTTTAAGTTGACATAAAGATCATGTCATTAACGCAGTTTTTAAAATGTTATGATTATGAAAGGAAACCCATTTCTTTTTTGCTATATGGGTTATTAATGAAATTTTTGATGATTATATATGTGGATCACAAGATAATAATGAAAAATTAATGGGTGCTCCTTTATTTCGCACCAATGCATTGGGTTGTGATGTAACCACTAGATATTACAATTTTAAAGATACCTTGGGGTTTACCTTGATACTTTTTAACGATACCTTGGGGTTTACCTTGGTAATTTTTAACGATACCTTGTGGTTTAACTTGGTAATTTTTAACGATACCTTGGGTTTTACCTTGTTAATTTTTAATGTCAACTTGGTGCTTACCTTGGTGATATGTTCATGATTGTCTAAGTTAAATGTTGTATCCAAATCTTCAAGTTATGAAACATGTTATTTATATTATGATATGTCTCATGATCTCTTTCTCATTCCTTAAAGTTATATTTCATGAATTTTGATGTATCTCAAGTTCTCATGTAAAATGACTTCGTTGTTTCCCTTACTATGCCTTTTTCTCACCCTTTCCTTTGATGTATGCTCCCAGGTTATGAGATGTTGTAATGAACTTAGGATGAACAAATGAAGAAGCCTTTCAAGTGTTTAAGAAGAATGTTTTTTTCTCATGTAATAAGATACTGGTTTCCAAGACACTAAATCTTAAAGATCCTCGGATTTGTATAATTTAATGAAATTTTGTGTGATAAAAAGGTGGGATGATATAGTTGGTATCAAAGGAGGTTTAGTTATTTGTGGAAATTTTGATATGAAAACTTTAGGATGAACCATCTAGAAATGTTTAAATATACGAAATGTTCCTAGTATTTTGGTGAGTATTGAGTAAGGGGTATCCTAACAAATACATCTCTATCTGGATATGAGTAGGAAGAGGTGGCTCTGGCATAGATTTACATAGTGGTAAAACCCAAAAACACCGCTATGAGCTAGACTCGAATGAGAACTGGTACACGACAACGGGCCTTGCTGTACTCTTGGTTAGGGCACTCACAGGGGATATGCTTTGGTAAATTCCTAAGCTTATTATGAACCATTATTAAAGGAACAAAGAGAAAATAAAATAAAGATTCACATAAGAATATATGATCATGGATAACCTAGATTGAAACCTAGGGGATCACGAGTTATGATATACTTTTCCTCTACAATTTTATCCTAATATGATTAATGTATCCTTTTCATAATTATTGGGTAAGTATTTAAGCCCCCTAATTATACTTTCATTTCTTAGTTAATGGAGGGAAATGGAAGAACATGTCCCAACAAAAAATGTGATAAGAAATGTGATGATTTCCCTATTAATATGACAGTGATGACAAGAGATCAAGTTGAACATATTGTTATTATGCCAAACCAGGTATCAAAAATCACAATAAATAATTTCTACCTAGTTGAATGAAAAAATTCATCAAGGAAGAAGAAGACGAAATCTCAAGGATGTTCATCTGATAATGTTGAATAGGGGACTTAAATATGATTACTATTTTGGAAGACGTTCACTATTTTTGGAACCCTATTTGATCGAGGTAAATATATTACTACGGTATTTTCTTTGAGGAGTAAAGGTTGACTTATATATTGAAGAATCTAAGAATTTATGGCGAACTTATGGTAATATAGGAAATGATTAACCTATCTTGGGGAAAATATGTTTAGGTTAGATAATTTTGTTATAAGATGTTAGGAGTGGTTGATTTTGTTTGGAGATTAACGATAAAGATTATTTTGGAAGACTGTGTTATCAAATCCTTCTTGCATTTGGGTTTCAATCTTAGTTTGGTTTATTTTGAGGAATTTTAAGGACAGTTGTTAATGGAATGGTCTATGATGAACGTTGGGTTTTACCGTGGATCTTTGAAGATTTAAATGTAGTTTCCATTCCTGTGGGATTATTTCTTTTTGAAGAATTGTTTTATCATACCCCTTTTGTTTTTGGTATAAGGTTTAAAGATAGAAGAAACAAATAGTTAATCTTTTGTGGATTATTTGATTATCTAGAATATGATTCTTGTGCTAGGATGAGACCAAGTAGTTTTGAATGCTCATCGTCTGGAGAAAATATTAGTATTGGTCAAAAATTATTAAAGGATGAAACTCTACTTGAAGGTAGGTATATTTCCTTATGTTTTTATTCTACGTAGTAAATGAATTCCTCAAAAACTATGAAAAGAAATGTAAAACAAAAACGTAGTCCATTAACGTTTCCTACTGGGAAATCAAATATTGTTTAACCCATCCTAAGTGTGTGATTTTCTAATTGTTAACATTCTCCTAATCATGTTTTCTATCACTCTTCATCAGAATATGACCCTTTGTTTTCTCTTCCATGTCCATGTTTTCCTACATGGAATCCTAGTATGGGTTAAATGGGGTGACCTTTGTACATCCTTTTCTTTCTTTTTAAGTATTACTGTTACTGACTCTTTTTCAGATGTGGGACTTTAAATGAAATTTCCAAACCGAATTTTAAAAATTGCGAGGATGAAATTTCGTAAGGGGGGAAGATTATGACAACCCGAAATTTTGAATACATCTTCCTTCCTAATTTTGTGTGTTATTTTATTTTTATAATCAAAAAAAATATTTCAATTGATAACATGAGTATAATTAAAATGAGACTGTTGGGATTCAACTATTATATGACCATTGGTCAATATGACCACTGGAAACTAAACGTTTCGATTATTGTCTCTAAATACAAGTGATCATGGTTAATGAATATAGAAAGATGATTCGATGGCATCATCCAGTAGTCTCGGGCCAATCGATTCCCATCTAACGGAACATGGGAAGGATGTAGAGCCACCGGTCATTGCTATGGATCAAACCCAAGCCGAACTTCATCGTGTGAAGCTATAATGGAATCTCCTTTGCGAGAAGTTAAAAATGATAAAAATTACTACTCATGAAATGTTGGATGAGCTGCCCTCATATTTTCTCACCTTAGCACACCTTACACATAGGTCCTATGCTAGAGTTATAAGGGGCTATATAAGGAGACCATAACTACCTTGTGTAATCCTTTAATTTAAATAAAAATTGTGATTTCTTCTTATGATGAAGTTTGTGAATTTTCAATTGTCTGGATAAATATAGTATGCATATTTTTGATAAATTTGAGAAAAAAATATGTCTGAAAATTTTTATGTAAACCACAAATAATTAATTATGTGTAATGATTTTCAAAAAATGGTCTTCTACAATTATGTTCAGTAAGAAATTTTGAGTCCAATAAGATCAAATTATTTTATTATTAATAGTAAATTATGAATAGTGATTTTGTGCTTAGGATTAATAATGTGACCAAATGGATTAATAATATCACATAAAGAAAGTATTAATATAATCTAGGAACCTTGATTAAGTAATGTGATTCAATAAAATAGGTAAATAACTGTTTCAGAAATTATTACTCAAGTATAAGTTTTTTCAGGTTAATAGTTTTGTTTATTAAAATTTAAATTAATATTATTTAGAAATTTTTTTTATAAAATGTATTTCATTTTTGAACTCATAGCATCGATATTATGTTAAGGTAATTTTTCGGGATTTTTTATGAAAAAAATGAATTTCCTGTGAATAGTGAATTATTTTAAAAAATAAATTAAAAATATTTATAAAAATATTTTTATAAAATAGACTTCATTTTTGAAATCAGAGCATCGATATTTGGTTGAGGTAAAATTTTGGGATTTTTCTGAGAAAGTTGAATTTTCGATGAATAGTGGAAATACAGTTTTTAAGTTACGAGTGTTTAATGACATCATTAAATGATGTATTAAGTATGTAATAAATATGGACGAGTTATGAATAGTAAGATAAGCTATGAGGTTTCCTAATTGGCCAATACCATGGGAAAATATCATGGGCAAGCCCATGGTTTTTCTAATACCAACAATGAGGTGTCCCTTGGCCATTAATGCTTTGTCCCCTTACTTTCCCTATAAATACCCACCCTTTCCTCCTTTAGTTTTGCCGCCCAACTCTCCCCCAACGAAGTTCTGGTCTCATTACCTCCCAAGGAGTCCTCCCAAGGTTCCACAAAGCCATCAAGGTCCCGACCTTCGAGTTTTAAGAGATACCTTTTATAGTAAGGGATCGAACCACTCTTTTTCTTTTCAAATACTCTCTTTTAAGTCATTTATTTTATGCTCCATGTTATTATGTTGAAGGATGTTCTCTTATTTTTATCTTACTTCCCTTTTCATGTTCATATGATGAGATATCCCCTCTTACTCTGATCATATCGTTTTAGGAATGTTTAACTGGCACCGTCAGGCTGCCAAAATTTTTGTAACAGATTCTTTCACCCTTCTCATTTTCAAGTTCTATTTTCTTGTCAAGTCATTCAAGGTGCTTTTGATAATGTTATGGAATGATATGTATATCTATCATACTAATCATTTATGTTCATATGATGAGAGACCCTATTTGATCTCATCAATTCATTTTTTTGATGTTTTAAGTGACGTCGTTAGGCTGCCGAATATTCATAAGAGAAATCTTATTTTTGTCTTCCTTCCATGTTTTTCATTTTATATGGTATGTCCTTAAAATTTCATTACCATGTTAATATATCCTTTATATTCTGTCCCTACACTATTTTATGAGTGATTTATGAGTGGGTGACCCATGTCCCCACTCTTTTCAATGTTTTCTAAAACCCTCTAACATAGCCGTTATACTGCAGAATTTTCATCTCGAAATGCCTCTCTCTTTTTCTAAAATTATATTATATTATTAGGTGAATACTAAAAGATTTATCTTGTACAGTGGTATTCACATATATATCAACATGTTCTATTTTAAATTCTGGGATTTACATACATGAAACCCGCTTTCCTTTTCCGTGGGTTTAAAGTGACATAAAGATCATGTCTTTAAAGCAGTTTTTAAAACATTGTGGTTATGAAATGAAACCCATTTCTTTTATTATATATGGGTTATTTATGAAATTTTTGATGATGATATATGTGGCTCACATGATAATAATGAAAAATATAAGGGTTCACCCTGATAGCGCTCCAATGAATTGGGTAATGATGTAACCACTAGAGATTACAATTTTAACGATACCTTGGGGTTTACCATGGTAATTTTTACTGATACCTTGGGGTTTACATTGGTAATTTATAAAGATACCTTGGGGTTTACCTTAGTAATTTTTAAAGACACCTTGGGGTTTACCTTGGTGATACGTTCTTGATTGTCTATGTTAAATGTTGCAGCCACATCTTCAAGTTATGAAACACATTATTTTTATTATGATATGCCTCATGATCTCCTTCTCATGCCTTAAAGTTATATTTCATGACATTTGATGTATCTAATGTTCTCATATAAAATGTTTCTGTTGTTTCCCTTAATGGTCCTTTTTCTCACCCTTTCCTTTGATGTATGCTCCCAGGTTATGAGATGTTGTAATGAACTTAGGATGAAAAAATGAAGAAACCTTTCATGTGTTTAAGAAGAATGTTTTTTTCTGATGTAATATGTTCCTGGTTTCCAAGACACTAAACCTTAAATATCCTCGATTTTGTATAATGTAATAAATGTTTATGTGAAAAAAGCAGGATGTTATAGATCTAACCCATAGGTTTGGTTTCTAAATTATCCTTGAGATAGGAATTAGATACCATGTAGTTCAGAATGGTTGGGTCTTACACATATGGGATTCCCATTGAGGGTGCATGATTGGGTGGACCCTTTATTGATGGGAACCCTTTGAGGTCGGGCCTTCAAGAATGTATCCTACATATCTTGATTGGATTAGGAATCAGAGTTATTGTAGTTCAAATTGGTGTAGGGATTTCATATAGAAGAATCCCATTTTATGAGACATGATTGGATAAACCATTTTGGATGGGCACCCTGTTGAGATCGAGACATTTTGTAGGAATCCAACATATCCCGATTTTATCATCAATCAGAGTTATCCTAGTTCGAATTCATTTGGAATTTCTAATTATCAAAAACCTCTAAGACCACATGAGTCATGCTCGGTGTGAGAAACAAGAGTATTTGAATGATTCGACAAAGGACATGCTTCCACTCCTATTCGTGGGAGAGGGAGAGCCCGCGGCGGAAGTGTATGGGGAGACCATGGGAGAGGGTGCATAGTAACAACCCCTTTAATGTGAGATGACATTAAAGTTCATGCAGACTAAACTTAGATGATTGGGGAATTACCTTAGTGGGAGGGTCCCAGAATACATTCTGGGAAAGGGAGGAGTTTCGTCCGCATCAATGGGGGGAGCAAACATAACCACTTTGACTGATCACTATTCCTCATTGAATGGAAAATCATGTGATCACCCTTAATCCTTAGAATGGGGAGTTTCATGTCAGTATCCCGAGGTTGGACTATAGGTTACCATGGGAATGTAGACCCATAGGAATTCCCAATGCCTGAACTATTGTGGGGAGATCCTTCGTGGCTCTTCTTACCATGAGTATGTAGATTCACAGGGGTGCCCTGATGCACCTGATGATATGATCATATAGGTCCAGTTTCTTTGGAGGAGGCTTTGGCCTGATGCTGGAGGACTGGTTAGTGGAGGGATCATGGGGTACTAGATGGTAATGTATGGGTGAGAATGGAACTGGAGGAAATACTACCCAAAAATACCCCATTCCGCTTAATGGTTTCTTATGCGGATGGGGAAGGATCCACATACTGTAGTGGTAAGCGAGAAGAGGGGAAATTGTCATAACGATGTAGTACTTGGGCATGGGTATATATCAATACGTTCCATAGTAGTATGAATCCCATCATACAACCTTTGGTTCCATCTGCGTACTGATAGAGTACACGACACCGAGTTCAGTCTGCAAAGTAGTACACTACGTGAAGCACCATATTAATGGAGTGTATGGGGGATTATTGATCATGAGGAAATAATAAACAAGAAGTATGTGGTTTTTGGTTCTATAATTTTTATTCCATTCACCTGTTTTATGGTTCAATGCTGGCTGTAACTGTGGAGAGTGTGGATCACGATTCGGTCTCTACCGATGAATTAAGATGGAATCTGGAACCTTCTCTAATCTCTTTCTTCCAACCTTTGAGTCCCCTTTATTCTTTCATCACCTATCAGTTGTCCTTATATTGTGATCCTTTTATAGAGTATCAGATCAATTGTATCTATTGGGTACACGACACCATATGTGGAGGCTCATGAGGAGATATCCTAACCCATGGAAGACTCGATCAATCGGGGTTTGGGGTGGCTTCGGTTCACGATAATAGTTCGCAGAACCCTACAGGTTCTCTTCATCCATGAATTGATGAGTTCACGACATGGTACACCGATGTGCTTCATGTGTATGAGTTCTTTGGTGATGCGGTTTACCGTACGCCTAGTGCACTGGCCATGGCTCCACAGGAAAGTGACTCACAGACCATTCCACGTACCTATTGGTTCACGATCTAGCCGGTCCACAGGCCTTTCCCCGTTATGGTATGTGGGTGAAATTATTTTCTTTGAAAACATGAATCACTCCAAATTTCTTCTGAAATTTGAAACTCAATTTGAGTTCATTCACCTTGCCATACTTTTAGGAGTACTTGTTTCCTTATGCAAAGTGATTGTGGCGGTATTTTCTTCCCTTCGCGGAATTTTCAGGACCTTACAATGATATTTAGATTATGTAAAAAATTTACATAGTATAAGTTTTATTATAATTATTTTATAATTTGTATAATATCATATATTTAAAATAACAATTCCATATACTTATAAACATGAACGAATTCATATTGGTATGAATATATAGTGTTTATATTCAAAAAAATTAAATGAATATAAAATTTTTTATTTAAAATTATGGAATATACATAATGTTAAAAATGAAAATTATAAAATGGTTTTTAGTTATCTATGATTTTAAAAAATTATTAATTTTTATCTCATGCATAAATATTTGATTTTTTCTTTTACATAAAATTTTATTCCTCAAGATATTCTTCTTTAGTAAATTGTTTAAGAAATTTTAATATTGTGTATGACTTAGATTAATTGTTAAACTGATTATTTTTAAAGCCTTTCATTAAATTATTGGAATTTCTCTATAATGAATTTAGATTTGTATATACCATTACCTTGGTTTGTAACTAAATTTATAAAGATGAATTTTTTTATTGAATATGGTTTATTCGTATTAGGTTTTATAGTTATGATGAATTTGATTCACTCTTTAGTAAAGTATCCCAATGTAGAGGGACATGGAGCCAGACTACCTACCAACCTAGTGGCTTATGCATTATCTAGGCCGATGAATTGGGATGGCTATATTTTGGTTTGGGATTACTCATAAGGATAATTCTATACATTTATAGAAATTGTTAGTGTACCTTATTCATATGATGCATCTGAATATGTATGAATATTTTTGAATTCTAATTTTATGTGATTAACAAAAACTTCTGGGTTGTGTAAAGAGTTACCCATCAATATTGTTTGAACTTATTACTTTGGTAGAGAGAATATGATTCCAAACTAAACTATTAGATTCATACATCCAAAAATGGAATAATATTAGTTATGTTTCTGAGATTAAAAATACCCTTCAAATATTATGTGTGAGATTCCTTCTAAAGTAAATTTTTTAAAGAACATGATCATTCGACTAGGTATTTCCATGCTCAGAAAAAGTACCAATGATTTATCTTGTACAATTCAAGAAAATTATAAGTAACATTATATTATTTTTGGGTAATAATAAATATCATAATGTTTATACCTGGATTATCATTTTTTTGGCTTATTCTTGGAGTTTTATTTGGGTTACACAAGATGGGAGTCCCAAATGGTTAGGATAATAGAGGAATAGTGTTGATTTTATCAATACGTGGGATTATAAAATGTATTTCCTTATCAAATATCAAAGAACCATATATGATATTTGTGTAATTAGTTCATACCTAAATAATCATGTCTTATTTATGTGAACAAACTGTTGAAATTCACGGTGATATATGGATCTTTTCTTACTAATCGATATGATAAATATTTAAAATAGATCATCATTTTAATGATATTTTATTAAATATAAGACATTGTTTAATGGTTATGATACAAGATACTCACATGATAGTGGTTATATTGTGAATGATTAACATCATCACCATTAAGATAAAATTTCTAATCAACCCTTGAAATGAGAATCTTAAAGTATTATAATCCTAAGACCGTTAAATTAATAAAATTTCTTAAAAAAAATTAGTGATTTATGAAAACATATATGTGTTAGAACAGTTTATTCCTCAGTAACCAACTATTGAAGTTGGTCAACAAGTGTATCTAGATACTTATGGTAGAATAGAGTGATTAAATTATGGTTTTTAAGGAATTATCTGCATAATAAAAAAGGAATCATAGTTGATAATCATGTACACAATATGAGTGGGTACACTAATGATTTTAGTCTCATATACTCAGTATCATGAAGAACGTCAAATGATATTCCTTATCATTGAAAATGTTTAATGACATGGTGAGACTAAATGTTTATTTAAGGATTTAATGATTATAGAAATTAGTTCTACTGTTATTATAGTTATATGATATAAACTATATAATTAACAAGTGTTGTATATTTATAAACGTTTGGAAAGAAGAAAATAATTAATTATGGAATTTTGTTTTCAAGGAATATGGGAAATGAGTCACTTCATCGATAAATTAGATACATAAATCTTGGATAAACTTATTATAAGATGATTATTTTATCACATTTAGCTCAGGAGAATAGCATGAAAACAATTTTTGTTTAATAAAATGAGATGTGGTGTTTTTGATACATATAGATATAATTTTTTGAGTTCTATAACATTATTTATGGGGAGACCATAATGGAATTTTCTCATTATGGAATTTATACTGTTTTCATCGATGGAAATGTTCCAATAATATGATTGAAAAAAAATAACTTTTACCTGATATACAAAAAAATGTTGGCAATATATTTGAATTAGTCATATGATGTCTTGGTTCTAAAGTGATGTATAAATATTAAAAGTAGGTAAATTTTCAAACCATAACTGTTATATTTTGTGGAAAAGTTCATTAATTTTCCTTTAATAAGCCAATCATGGTCATTCAAACTTATGTTTTCCAGGAAGAAATAATAATAATAAAAAATTTATTTTGTTATCCAATATATACCTAAAAGATTTTAGGGAACTCTATAAAATGACCTTGTTCGGTATGAATGTGTTATAAATTAATTATTTGTCACTGAAGGTTATATGATACTGAATATATATTTTACAAGTGTTGTAAATAGATATTAATCAAAAAAGAAAGTAAGAATCATTTGAGATTGTAGTTTAAAATCATGGTGAAAATCTTTTCTACATAAATATGTAAAGGATGGTGTCAATATTAAATGAATATATGAAAAATGGTGTTTCTTCATCTCATTTATCTTATGTTATAATAATAATTTATCATTTACAATGGTTATTGGTGAACAAGAATGAGATGATTAATTGAATACGTATGGTTTATAATTCAAAGATTTCTATAACACATTTTGAGAAGAATATATGGATAAAAAAGTTTAAAAGTTTATATCCTAATATTTATTAAAATGTGTGGGAATTTTTTCTTACCACCCATCAATGGTATATTTTTATAAAGTATTCTTTTGAAATAAAAATGTTCCAAAAAACATAGAATATCATATATGATAAGGAAAAATTGTTTATTTATTAAATATTACTAATAAAATGAAATAAATAATATTTCCTAAAAAAGGGTTTCGGTATCTTAAAAAGAAGATAATGTCTAAATAGATAGTGGTTGCATTTTTTAACTTAGTTAAGTTCAAAATTAACACATAATGTCTTATACCAATCCTATGTTAAAGTTATTTCCAATTAAAATTCTGCAACATCTAGGATTTGTGCTAGTAAATAATAATTTAAAGAGTTACATTTAGTTTCCATTTATAAATTGGATATCACTATTATAAAAATATAATATTAAATATTTTATCACTAAATATCTTAAAAATATTTTGGATATGTGATGGTAATGAAAAAAATGTAATGAGTTATATTAATTTATCTCGAAAATTGAAAGACACTATTTCATGAATGATTATACTATAAAAAATTAAAATTGAATTACATTTTATAACCTAAAAGTTTTTAGCGTGTGGAATTAAAGAGAAATATAAAGAGTTTCATTTAGTTACTCTATTAAAGTGATTTGCACTTTATCCTAAAATATCTTTGGAAGAAATAAAAGAATTAATTTAGGTAGTCATCTTATTTCAAGGAAAATTTTAATAAAATATGGCTCCAAAGATAATGATGTTGAACTTATAAAAAATGTTTTAAGTAGACAATAGTTGTTTTCATCATAAAATTTAATGTTTTAATGTTATGATTTTTTAATATGTTCAACACGTTAAATGGTTAGGAATATGATTCATAAATGTCTCCAATATTCAAAAACAACTTTATTTATAGATATTTCTCACAAAATAATTTAGTGGGAGATTTTAATTAGATGGTCACGAAGAGATGTGACAGTAAGTACATATGATGCAATTTTTTTAAACAAACCTAGATATTGTAATTGACATAAGTATGATCTAGTATGTTATCATATTTTATATGACGAACTAGTTCTTATGTTGGTTAGGTTAAATATACTTTTTTTTAATATTATTAGATATGAATTGGTCACCCAAATCATCCCCGTAGAAATTTATTATAAAAAATAATATTTAGAATACATGCGTGAGGTGAAAAAATCTTACACCATCGAGGAATTAATGGAGATACATATGAAAGTGAAATAAAAGCACATATAAATGCACTTGTTTCAAAATTCCAATCCAAATATAACCATCCATCATCCAAGAAAATAATCACATTCAATGAAGGAATCCACTCCATGTGGACACAACATGAATCCACATCCTCTAGGATACACATCAACAAAAGTGATGAGGTTCATCAATAATCTTGTATGCATCATCGAAGTGAGAAATATTGTGCCTTCACCCATGATCAAAAACCATGGTGTTTATAATCCTATAGCAACATCATGGTTGAAACATCTACGAAAATAATTATCTCATCATCATTGATATCAACCACTACAGGTAGACTCCAACTATGAGTGATGAGGTGCATCATGTCTTGACCCACCCATATCCAAGTAATAGTGATTGGACACTTTTACAATTTTTAAAAGAATACCAAATAACATTGTCCCATATCAGCTAGGTTAAAATATTGATTTACATTGGGTACAAATAATGTTAACATAGAAACACCTGTAATCATGCAGAGTGTTAGATTCAAATCAACTTCCTACACTGTTAATCGAAATAAAATAAACAATGTCACTAATAAAAAGACTAGTTGTAAAAAATTGTTCTTATATTGATTAGAAAAAATAGGAAACATGTCCTTCCTAACTATAACCATATATTTGGTATCTCAATTGAAATTTTAGATTTCAAAAATATAAATATACAAAATATCCAATGAAAATATCATAGAAACTATTTTCAATGAGGAGAAATAGAAACTTGAATGATAACAGTAATAAAAACTGGGGATTAAAAGATGTAGAATATTCATGTATATCATGAAAATACTTATTTTTAATGACATTAAGAATAAAAAACATTCCCATATATAAAAAAATCCATGGTGAAATCTAGAAGCATCATCATTTTATCAAATAGAAATAACAAACATAAGACAAACTTCGATGTTATTCCATTAAAATCAAAACTCTCCATTGAGAAACCCCAATAAAAACTCAAAATGTGTTTGAACAAATATCATCACAACCCAAAAATTTAAATCCTTTTATGATTCATGATTATATAAAGATATAAATTTCATAAATTTCAGTGATAATTGACCTCTCAAAGTATGACTATGAATTTATCCCTAAACAATGTTCTTCATCTAGTTTTATAGTTTATGTTGAAATTTTAATGTTAGAATGAGTAGTATTCTACTATAGAGATACTTAATATTCTTATGTGGTAAAGAAATAACATGATTCTTTGTTTAAACTGGATTACATACTAAGTATACCATTGGGAGTTCTATATAGATGTATGTAGTATACTAGGATTGTATAGATCATATTTGAGTCCCTATTACCTAATGTTGGAAAGATACCTAGAATGAGAAAAATTATACTTTGATACCAAATTTATATATGTCTACATGTTGAATTAGCTAATATGGGGGAGGTTGGGTGTATTTTTGATCAGGTCATTGTTTTTATATTAACCAATATGGTCTTTATCCTCTTGTGTGATGAGTGTGACATCATGCCCCTTGATTGAGAAGGATGGTTGGAGTTTGTAGTCGCAACTATATAATATATATCTATATAGACAAGGGATATTATATGTGCTTATCCATAAGGATGTATGAAAAGTAATGTATTTATCTATAATATAATTATAAAATCTGATGATCAATAATAAATGAGATTTCTATATGATATTGACATATTTAATTTCCTATAGGTTCTATGTTTTCGATGTTCGATGTTTTTGAAGGATATTGACTTTTCAGTAACTGAATGGGTTAAATCTTTATTTTAGATACATATTAGGATTTATAATGATATAATGTCTCCAAATAATATTTTTAGACATGGAATGATGATATGTTTGTAGATTGGGGGTTTTGGGAGTATCTCAAGTGTTTAGGTCCTAAATTAGATGTTTTGGAAAGGTGCAACCAATGGTACATGGTTGCTCCACGGTTCGTTCTAATCGTTAGTCCTAATAATATAAGATATTTTTATAGGATCATGTTTAGAGGAATTTTTCATTATCCTAAATGAATCGATGTAAGTGGTCTAAAATTTTCTATAGACAAGGCCATGGATGGCACATGGTTTGACTAAATGTGTTCCAAAACCATGTGAGGTAGTGTGTGAGTAGGATAGTATAGGAGCACAGGTGGTGGCCAATTTGAATAACTATTCAATGAAACCATGTGAGGTGGAGTTTCCCTTAGACAATAGAGGTGCACAGTTATCGCATGATTTTTCCAACCATTGGGCTCAAATAAATAAGGAAAATGACATTTTTACCCTACGTGCTTTAAGACGGTAAACCCCCTTTTCTCCCTCATTTCTCCCTCATGTGCATATACTTGTTCCTCCCTTTTTCCATTTATGGTCTTCCCTACTCTTGGTTATAATCGTACATCATCAAGCGTGTTTTAAATCCAGAGGTATGCCTTCGAATTTGATATGCCTGGTTATGATCTTTTCCTTCTTCCCCTATCATAAGATTCCCCTATGGTTGGAACCCCCTATTTAAATTTACCCTTATGAATTGTTAAATTAAATTATTAAATTTTTTAATTAAATGGATGAACACTAGTGGTCATTAACAACCCATGTGCACTAGCTTCATGCTTTGACTTATCATTGAGACTGAGGGTCCTCTGTGGGATTCCTTCACATGTGATCTAACCTAGAGGATCCCATATAAGATGAATCATTTTTCGTACACATTTTGATGACCCCAAAAGTAGTTCCCTTACTTATTGTTTTACTCGGAGGATCCCAAGAGGGATACCTCTATTTACATGTGAACCTCGATGATCCTTGGATGGTTGCCTCTCCCCAGAGGGATACCTCTATGTACATGGAGTGAATCCGTAGAGGGTTTCACCTTAGTACATGTACCAATATTTTAGGCCAACGAGGATACAAAAAAATTGGCAGGTTTGGAATTAGGCCACTCTTACCCTTTCTATTAAGCCTTAAATGTTCAGTATTGATGCAGATATTATTGCGGGAGGTACATCTTGGATTTTGGTTACTGATCCTAATGTGATGTGGTACATAATAGGGATTTCTATATGTACTTCTTCATATCCATCTTTTGATCCTTGTTGTTGTATATCAATAGCACGATATGGTACTTTTTACTGAGTTTTCTATGGATTCACTCCATGTACATAAATAGGAAGCCTTGGTTAGTGAACATGGGTCCTAGACCTATTAGGTCTACTTTTGACTAATTTTGGTAAGGTTGAACTCCATGTACTTGAAGAGGACAACTTGTTCAATGGACTTATGTCATGACCATAGTAAGTCAACATTATATTGAGTTTTCTATGGATTCTCTCCATGGACTCGATGAGGATACCTTGGACAGTGGCCTATAGTCTTGGTCCACATAGTTTTGATATTGAATTCATCAATAATAGGTCATAGATTATGAAGTTCCATATTTATAGTATTTCCCATAAATACATTACATTCTTCATTATAGTGATTGGAGTTAGGTACAAGTGAACCCATGGTTAGAACATGTAACCCCCTGTGGTGATATTTCTTACTCATACACATTTCTAGTACTGGTCAAAGATGGTATCTATGATCAAGATTAAAACCCCAAGGAATGATTTAATTATAATCATATTGACTGTTATGAAATCTATATCAATGCCTTATTCATAGGATGTTCATACGATCGAGATAACATAACCAAGGATCTGATGTGGTTTGAATTCATATTACTTATCAACTTTCACACACACACACACATAGTTTTTTATGGATATATATATATATATATATTATGGGTATATATATATAATAACATATATATATATATGAAGTGACCTTATTCATGTTGTGTCTCATCTAGTTTGACCACTTCCTTTATGCATGCCTTGTACGACTTTGTATTATAGCTTATTTCCAAAAGTTTACATTATTACCATTGTTACTTTTATTCTTATGAGAAGTTCACATTTCCATAAAATTTATTTTACATTCTATGTATAGGACCACATTGGTGGTTCATTATTGATTTTTTTTCTCACACCCTGCTCAAACAACCATTGGACAGAGGTACTCGAGCATATTTTCACTTGGTTGTAAGCATATGATTGGGCTGAGACCCAGGACCAATCGAGAAGGATGGATTAGATATTATTGGAGCATGGGTATTTGGTTCATCTCATAGATAATAGTAAATAACTGTACTTTTATTTCAATTTCTGTTATTTACTCTTGTATATGTATGGCATGCCTTGTGGGTGATCAATGTTGTTTGTATGACATGGTCATTTGGGATTTTTATTCATTTCATTTTATTATAGTATAATTTAAATTTATTACTTTCACACTATAAATACATTTTTTATATGATAATTGGTTTTTTCCTTTGTTTCTTACACTGATATGAGGGTATTGTCAGCCCATTGTACAACCTTTATACCCTCACAACATGTTGGAAGCCTCTGGAAGACAGAGAGGCACACTTGAGGACATGTGGAGAACTGGATTGGGAAACCATATTAGTGGAATTAAATTTGGGACATTAAAAATTCATATCATAAGAATTATGATTCTATTATATTACTATTTTTTATATCGTATACATGGATTTTAATAATGTGTCGAAACATGTGGTGGAAATTAGACCGGTGCATCTAGAACACTTGTTCTGGTATGAAGTAAGGGTTTTTAGGGATATGGGATTACTATTCTGATCAATAACATTATATTTTTATATGATTTTCACTTTGAGTGATGCACATGTTAAGTGGAGTTTATTATTTATTATAAATTTCATGCTCTTGTCCCATTAGAAAGAGGCTAATGACTAATTTTTACTCGTTGTTAGAAAATCCAAGAGGCATCTCATGAATCATATGTATCATGTAGGGACCACATTTTATACACCTCATACTGTGTGATTTTACTAATGATAGAGGATAATTTTTGAAATTGTCAGCAACATCCTAAATAGTGTTTTCCCATATAGGTTCTTGGTGGAATTATACCCAATTGAGATGACTTTTATATAATACCTTATATGGAAAGGTCATGTGGATCCATGGTGAGATGTTGATGATGAGGATGATAACTCAGTCCTCATGAAATGAAGGTTTTGTGACCCTATTAATTCAATAAGAAATATAATTCCCCTATTTTGAACCCCTATTGCACACTGTTTCTTAGGTTTAGTTATTTAATGTGTCAGTAACAACCTATATAGTTTTTCCCCACATATATTTTAATGAAATTCTGTATAAATGAACCTAATGTGTGGTTAGACATGGATCTTTGAGACAATGATGTGTTTCTATTGTTGACCCTTGCAGGTTAACATCGATAACTAATTTTTTTCTAGTAGACTTGTTATGGGTGTATCTTTTTGTTTATGGTCATCTATTTTGTTTACTATATATTATTAAAATATATACTTAAATTTTTATAATATACTAGACCCTGAGGGAGTATTATCATATATGAATTCCCATTGAGTTTCATCTCATCATTATTTTCTACAGTAGATCATGATACATTAAGAGAAATAAATTTTGAGGATTTTTTATGAGGATCAGGTACCTAGTAGGCCAATTATTGATAAATTTTTACCCTTATTGGATGATGGATTCTTTACCTATTTTAGATAGAGTGTTGAAAGTCGCATTAGATGTGTCATTCTAAGATAGGTGTGTGGATCACACCCCATTAAATGTTACCATAGATTGGTTTGAACTTTGGGCCAAGTGGTAGGAATTAGTGAATCTATTATGAGACATGATCGGTAGGTCTAGGTGGGAGAACTTGATGCCCTATGTTTTATTTTAGTCCATTTTTTAAATTTAATTTTGATCAAGGGAAAACGATAATAAAAGTTATTTCGGGTTTATAGACACTTTCTAGGAAATTATTTTGCTTGTATGATCTTATTGAGATAGATTCAATGAATTTTGTTTTGGTTTTGTGATATTGGCATAATAATTCCTTTTGGGTTCTAATAATTCACCCCATGTGATTGTGTTTCGAGACTCAATTTGATTGGTATGACCCTATTGAAGAAAGTGATTTTTTAGAAACTTGTTAGAGTGTGGGAAGATTATCATTTTTTAAATAAAATTGTGCGATAGAAAGTTGTGGAAATAATAATGGCATGAGAGAGATTCCTGATTTTTAAAAGGGTTCAAAGGGATATGATGGTTTAATGAGACTGACATTCAATGAAGCATAATCGTATTAGCGTTGTGATGGATGACTCGTGGGAGAGTGAGTTGGGTGATGATGGTATGTGTCGGTTGTGTGTGGTGCCATTTAAATTGTAAATTAATGAGTGGTCATATGTGAGCTGAGGAAATATGGTTTTAAATAATTTTTGTTGTCATGGTTTCCCAATAGTGGTGATAAAGTGGGTAATGTATCACCATGATAGAGGAGTCATCGATAATAAATAAGGTATTGGGAGGCAGTTGACTCGTGGTTGGACCTAGACACACATTTTTGATAGAAGTTGTGTTAGGAGTTGGATAAGTCAAGTACAACCTATTTAGATGTGATTATGGATCGGAGGAGAAATACATACACATATCTAGAATCTATATTTTCTTCTATCTATTGGTTATTATGCCCGATATATTAACATCTTCCTAATTATGTTGTGATACTGCCAGCTGCACATCAAGATACCTATGTAAATTTTGTGGTTAGATGAACGTCCTATGGGAATAATGCTCAAGGAGTGGTCTAAAAGTAAGACAGATAATGTGTAGTACACCATTTTCTATTTCATACTGGTAACTTCATTATGTTTTGAGTTTCGACATGCATTGAGGAAACTATTCTCTGGAAGCGAGGTCGAGTTGGGGAGGAATTTACATTAATGAACTGGATTAGTTGGTTATAATACGTGCATGTTATTATTTCTAGGAGGAAAAAGTAATTGGTTATGTTAATTGGTTTTTCTTTTCATTAGATCCATGATAAGGAATCTCCTTTGGTGGCTAGAGGGACATTAGTTTCTAGAGGGAAACCCTCATGTGGTAAGGGTTGTGGGATCTTCAGACTGATTGTTAGATGGTCATTTTGGGTCTTATATTCCATTAAATAAATTGTTCAATGTACAACTAGATTTCTAGATAATTTCCAGGTAAAAATCCCAATATGGACTTGGGTGAAGTCAGAGTGTGGCCATTAAGCCCAGAGTATATTGAGAAGATCCAGTGGGTTTGGATCAGGTATTATATTGATAAGTATGTAATAATATATTGAATGTTTTGAACATAGGATGGATTGACTAATAAGTGTTACTAGAAATTTGGTTGTGGGATTTGGTGATTATGTTCAAAATGTTATAGGTAATTCTTAGGATAAATGCATCATATCAGTTTTTGTTGACGTATCGGCTACTGAAACTGCTCTTTTTTAAGAATAGTCGGATGAAGGTGGTTTGACTTATTTGATTTCATATAGATGAATGTGGTTTAGTATGGAATCACATTGATCATGTACATTTGATGAAATGGGTGTAGAATGTAGGTTAGGTGGGGATTTTCATGGAAAAACAGGTCCAAATTGGATGAGCTTGATCAAATGAAATTTGACCATTTTGTTAGATCGAGGACCATAAGCAGTGACCTGGTTTGTGATTGGGTGAAGTTTGTTGAGATACATTTCAGAAGCATTTTCAGGACACTACTAATGTCCATCTTTAGGAAATTATAATGGTAAAAGTATCGTGGCTTGAGATTGGATGTCAAAACAATAACATATTGTGGGAAGCATCATAAGATATTCTATGAAAAATAGGATAAAATGATCATGATTCAGTTTATATGTTTTGGAGTAAGTATTTTCTCAATGTTTCTTTCTAGTTATGATATTTGGATTTATTTATGTTGAGATAAGCACCTTATTCTTAAATTTCTTCTTGGAGATGCATTAGGCATTCTTAAATTCAATGTATCCATTTGTACTAAATTCATAAACCAAGTCGATGATGTTTTTCATTTTGATGCCCACTAAGGCTTATCATTGATGAGAGGATTTATTATGGGGAGGCTATATAATCCCATGGTTTTCTTAGTTGAAACACTCAAAAGTATTTTGAATTTTCAATTACTGGACATGGAAAATTTTAGTCAGATATTCAGAATTTGAATTTAAATATTAAAATACACCTAAAACATGTTTTTATATATGGAATAGGTCTTGGTTTGTATCTAGGAGTTTTTATGAGAGTCCTAGGGGTCCATCAATCAAAACTGATGATTTTTAAAGGTGAAAACAATGTTACATGGTCAGCACATGGTTAGTTCTAATCATAAGGCTTAACCAAAAAATTAATTTATTACAAAAGCATAGTTTGAGAAACCAAGAATAAATCTAGAGGAAATCATGTAGGGGGTCTTCAATTTTTTTATACATGATAAACACTTGGTGCACAATATTATTATTCACGTGATGCAACTGTGTGAGGTGGAGTGTGCCTCAAGAAGTAGGGGTACACATTTGGTGCATAGATTGACTAACCATGAACTAAAATCGTGTAAGGTGGAGTGTTCCTCGGATAGTGTAGGCACATGTTTGGTGCATAGTTTGTAAAACCATGCATCAAAATAATTTGTCCCACTTAAAAGTAGAAAATTACATTTTCAAAGGTGGTATTTAAGAGGGTTATCCTTTTTTTATTCTCCCTTTCACCCACACATGCACTTCCCTCTTTCTCCCTTCCTCTATGGCTGTTATTCAATATTTTTTGTCATAAATGGATGTCATTGGGTTATTTGGAAGCCTTATTGTAATAAATTGACTCTATTATCCTTGATTATGTTATTTTATTTCTTATTCTAACATATGATTCTCCAATTATGGATTTTGGTATCAATTCCACTAAAGCATGGTGGAATCAGATACTGATTTTGGTTTTTTCACTTTTCCTAGTATGTAGATAACCCAAGAGGTTTTATTTACTTTATTTCATGTAATTTCTTCATGGTATGTCAAAGTGGTAAATTTTTAAATATTTAATGCCATAATTATGATTTTTGAATGGTTGTTTTTGTTCCATTTAATAGGTATTATTCCCATATTGAGGATGGGATTATGTATCAGGACATTAGAAAGAGTTTGTTCATGGTTCTGGTAAGATGAGATCTACAGATAATATTTTGGGTGTTATGTATATTTTTAAATAAAATTGGGTTTAAACTAAATCAGTGGGTTTTAATTTATTGAATTTAATGTTTTATAATTTAATTTTATGGTGTTTTTTTCTATTAGGCTGGACCCATCATGATTCAGTTGAGCTTGGATAAACCTTATCAACTAATTCTAGTCCATGAAAAATAGATGGAATGTTTCCTAATGGTAAGGGGTCTGATGTACCTACCCTAGAGTATTTATGCATGTTTTTGTAGAATGTGTATTCTTTCCCTTTCGCCTATGGGAGACACCCCTATTTTTATTTACCTCTAATGAATTATTAAATTAAATTATTTAATTTGGTAAATAAATTGATGAATTCAAGGGGTCACTAATAACCCCTATGTATTAGCTTCAGGATTTAACTTATCATTGAGGTCGATGGTCCCTTTTGGGATACCTCTGTGTATGATTTGGCCTAGAGAATCTAACATATGACGCCTCATTTTTCATACTCTTTATTAGGACCCCCAGAGGGATTCCCATACTTATGTTTTGATTTAGATGATCCTAAGAGGTATGCCTCCATTTTCATGAAATCCTTGAGGATCCTAGGTAGGATGCCTCTCTTAAGCATTCGCCTGTTGACCTAGTAGGTTCCCTAATGCTAAATCAACCCTGACCTAGTGCATTGTGGGTTTTGGTGGAGATGGTAGTGGGTTTCTACTTAGAACCTATACTAAAATATTCATCCCAAGAGGCTGTGAATACAATTGTGGATAAGATGTTCAACCATCCTTACACTTTCTTTCAATCTTCACATGGTTACTATTGATGCATCTTTTATTTCGAGAGGTACTTCCAGGATTTTGGCCGATGATCCTTATGCCATAAATTACATGATAGGGATTCGTAGAGGTACATCCTAGTTTTCATCTCTGGATCCTTATTGATGTATATGAATATCATGGTATGGCACCACATGTTGAATTTGTTACGGATGGACTCTGTAGACTAGAATACGACGCCTTGATCATTAGCCATGCGTCTTGAACTAAGTAGGTCTATATCATTATATGTTTTATATGGAATTTCTCCAATTACTCTAAGAGGAAACCTTGTTCAATGACCTTGGGTCATGGCCCTAGTGGGTCTATATTATATTGAATTTCTTATGGATGCACTTAATGGACTTAGAGAGGATTCCTTGTATAATAGAACTTGATCATGGACCTCATAGGATTAATACTTGATAAATATTTTATAGGATATAGTTGATGCAGTTCCATATTTATAGTATTGTCCATTGGTACATGGAATCCTTCATTATAATGATTGGAGGTGAGTATAGGTGAACCCAGGGTTAGGACATGTATCCCCCTATATTGATGTACATTTCTCAGACACATTTTTATTTTTGTAAGTAGAAAATATCATCGATCAGGATTATGTACCCAAGTATTGACATATTTATACATGGATTGAGTGATACGACATCCAGATCAATTCTTAATTCAATGAATGTCCAAACGATTGGGATTCTGATCCCAAGGATGAGCTATCGTTTAAACTCATGTTACTTTTCTCCATACTCATATATATAAAGAAACCTTACTATAGTTGTGTATTATCTTGGTTGATCAATATCCCTGGGCATTCCTTCTATGAAGTTATATTTCAGCGTATTTTCAGTAGTTATTATTATTATTATTATTATTATTATTATTTTCATCATCTTCATCATCCTAATGACTAGCTCACTTTTATATACACTACATATTATTTTCTATGTACCGGACTGTGTTGGTGGTTCCCTACATAGTTTTTTACTCACACTCTACTCAGAATGCCAATATCTCAGGTACACGAGTTGAAGTTCACTTGGTTATAAGAATATGTTTAGGATGAAAAAAATGAGAAAGATGGATCAGAAATTTTCCTGTAGCATGGGTATGTGGTTCATCTTGGAGATATCATTATAGTCATGTAATTTTATTTTATTTCATTAATTTAATCCTGTATATATGGCCATCCCAATGGGTGGTATATGTTGTATGTATGACATGGTCATTTTGTATTTCACTGTATTTCATTTTATTACAGTTTTCTTTACATGTATTTCTTATACACTCTGATTACATACTTTTATAGATGTTATATGGTTATGTATATTGTTTCTTACTCTGATATGAGGGTATAGGCTCCCCACTGTACCACATGTAGACCCTCACTACTATTTTAAAACCTTCATTGTATGGTGAGGCAGACTTGAGGAGTTATAGTGAACCATATTATGGAACAAAATTATTGTAATATGGGCCAGGAAGTTACATCCCATGGTCACTTTATGTTTTAGAAAAAGGTAAAATATTATAATACTTTTTTTCATGTGATTTAGACTAATATACCTTGATATAGAGATACATGTGTTTCGTGGAGATCACACCAGATCCCAGTATAGCTTGAGTGGTATTGAAAATTTGGTACATGCCACTTTTTCTCTTATATATATATATATATGTATGTATATAGAGATTCATATTTGTTTTAAATTCCACAATTCTTGTAGGTTCACAATTTTTGGTTGAAAGAATGGGGATTGAGTTTGATTTATAGAGATACCCTAATGTATTTTACAGTTAATCCAAAAAGTGTTTTGAATGGGTTTTCACAATGTATTATATATGATGGGATACAATATTTTGTATTGATAGAATTACGAATGGTTTTTAATAGATATTCAGAAGAATTTTTGGATATGATTTTATAAGTTATTTTATATAATACAATATAAGTTAAATTTGATCAATGTCTATTAAGCTTTTGAGAAAGTGGGAGATTGAGGGAGATATTCCTTGAAGCCTTTTATATATATATATATATGATATATATTTGGTATATATATATAAATATGATATATATATATGATATATATATCATTAAAATTATGATTTTCATGCACATAAGGGTATATTATTAAATGCAAATTGTGATTGCATTAAAATGATAAATAGTTATCATTTTGTGTTTTTTTTCATATAATATATCATTATATGAAATCATATTATATTCATATGATTCATAAACTGACCGTTGAATTTATATGTGCATTTTAATGCAAGATTTAATGTATACACCACCCAGGAGAATCCCCGGGTTCTATATAAACCCTATATCCATGTGGTGAAATGGTTTGTGGATATTTGGCCACTGACTTGTAGGAACCCAATTCTCTCTTTTTACATCCTTATTTAATATAGAGGTACTATAATACTATGAAAAATAGTATAATCCCATCTAAACATCATATTACCCAGATCATCCAATGGATACACTATAAAGTTGCGATACGTTTTACAGTCAGTGATATTTTTCAAAATATATAACGATTTTAAATACTATATAGAAGGTGATCTTTGGTGTATTATATTCTCATTTATAATAGAATATATTCCATTCTAGTTTTTTATGTATTTTCATTTTTTTCATGGGAGGTCCTTATAAATAGTGTTTTAAATCACTTCTTTATGATATAATAATTGTTATTAGACTCTAAAAAAACCCTTCAGTCGGGACATGAAAAAAGTGGTATCAAATCATTTATATGACCGATATCACATGTGTTTCAATGTTTGGTTTTGTCATACTACATAGAAATATTTTATATAGGTGACATGGTAATTTATCAAAACATTTTATTCATATAAGATTGGTGTATCATAAAAAACATAACTGATAAAAATCTATCTTACTAGGTATATCAGATTTCTACTCTTATATATTGATTATAAAGTTATATTGTTTTCACCGAGAATGACAGACATTTTTTTTCAGATTTATGATTAAGGAGTTACTATATTTTTGGATCTTGTACAGTTGGAAAGAGGCCAATGTTCATGCATGATATTTGGTATAGAGGATTCACATAAAATTATAATGCTTATGTGATTGATATATTTGAGGATTTATGAATTTAACATGCTAGTAGAATCTTATATGGTATTTTAAAATATAACATGGAATGGAATTTTACTCATCTAAAACACATTATATTTTAATTATGATGATAGGTAATGTGGATCTATGGTGAGATTCTGATAAGGCTGCTACATTCCATCAATGTATTAGATTTGTGTGACCCTTGGTAGGTTGAAATAGATATATTATGCCTTATATATGGACCCCATTGGGTTATATTTATCACTTTTTCTTCTATACTAGTTTTAGTTTTAGTTACATAAAGTTTTGGTAAAAGTATATATGGTGTTTTTCCCATATGGGTTATTGTTATTATTTTACATAGCTGAGTTCTGTGAATGCGACTTGATGGATATGGATCATTGTAGGATGGTATTGACTACTAATATATATACTATGTATGATGGTATCCTGATCATCTACGGATTAATTGGATGTGAAAATTATTTGATGGGGTGGTATCCCTAGGAGTGGGAATTGATTTTTCCTTGTTATGTCATTTTATATCCCTGAGAGACGTGGGATGGGAATGTTGGCATGGGAGAATTGAGTGATATCTTCGATAGGGGTGTGGATGAAACAAAATGTGTTTTAATTTATGTGATAACCCTGATTTGGTGCTAGTTGGTGAGTGGTATGGTGATATGTGAAATCATATTGAAGTCTATCTGTGTGGCTTAATTTGTTTGAAACATGGATTATGGGATAAGTGGGAGGACACATTTACCAATTAGATGAAACTCAATATTTTGGTGAGTCAGTGATATATGGTTCCCAAGGGTAAACCATGAGATGGGCTAGTCTCGTTTGTGAGTCCCTTGTAGGTGGGAAGCATGGTTAAATTTTCTATTCTTTATACTGATGCATATGAGTGCTATGGGAGATGTGGTTTTGGAAAGGAGATTCCCTGATGTAAATTCAGTATAGGTATGGTAGGATTGGTGGATGTGAATTGTATTGGGCATGGGATTCCATATATTGGGTAGACCATAAGAATAGTAGTCATTTGGTTGATGAAACGATCTTTTCATGGGATATAATAAGTTCATAGGGTATCTTATTAGTGTTTTATTGATTGTAATGAATGTTTTCTTGTGATTTTTATAGTTGAACAACCTATTTTGGAGTTGTTTGCATGAGATAATTTATCAATTAGGATGGAATATGGTTGAATGATTGTGTGTTAATGACGGATTTAGTTTGATATTGGTGGGTTAAAGATTGATTAGACTTCTAAGGGTTGAAATTTTTTATTAAGGCGAGATTGTAATACCTTTTGTTCATACAGGTGTGAAAATTTTAAGCGAATTTGGATCTTCAGACTATTGAGGGTTAGGAATTTAAATTAAAATTTATAATTAAACATCATGAATTTGAACATAATTAGGATATGATTTTGGACATGTAATGAGGCTTGGAAGAGAGCCTAAGATCTGAACAGAGCATTTAAGTAGTGGGTGGGGTGTTTGGGATACTACATTAGCTACTAACCATGTTGTGGCCCACTACCTACTGGCTGGTGGTTTGGAATGTAGCCCAATAGGGTTTTCAACTTAATGTCTAGCTGGTGAGCACATACTATCTAGCCAGTGAGCTTGGTATAGCTCATTGATGGGTCCCCTTTTTAAAAAAAAAAGTATTGTAAAGTTAGAAATTTACCAACCCACCCTCCCTAGGTTTTATGTTGAAATGGGGGATGTGGGAGGAAATTTTGGTCAGAAAATACCCTCCTCTTCCTCTACTTCAGATCCCCCTTTAAGGTGGTTATTTGTGGGGTAATTCAGTAGTGACAATTTTTAAGTTCATCCATTCTTGTTTCTTATTTAATTTTCCTCTAATTTGGGTGATTTGGTTTATATTTTTTAGGGAAATTTCATCATAGTGAAATCTCCATTTTTTGTGGAGTTTTTGGTCGGCTTGTATAGTAGAGGTCCCATGATGGAATCATTACACTGTTTCTTGGTGATTTCATAAAGGATTTGTTCCATATAAAATTTTCAAAGGTTTTCTTATAAGATGAATTAAATCACCATGTAACGAGGTTTTAATTATTATGTATTTTTTCTAAGGTTGTGTTGGGGATGTTTCGAAAAACCTTTAGGTGTGGTTTTTTATTGTATGGGTGTGATATGATCACTCAATAAGTTATTCAGTGATTATTCATAAATTTATTGGTTTTTAAAAAATGTTTTTATTTGTACATGAATTATTAATTATATGAATTTATAATTAAATAATAGTTTTATAATCTTGAGTTATAGCATTATGACAATGGGAAATGGAAATATGGCATTGAAATTCCTAGGCAGTGATGGATAAGGTATTCTTGAGAAGACAACAACTTTGGTAAAATTTAGGTGGTCTTTTGTACATGACCTCTGGTATTTTTGAATGTTTTTTATGTTTCTTGTGATGTGTGTGGTTGCTCCATCACTGTTAATTGATTTTAAATATAATTAAATGTATTTATTAAATTTAATGAGAATAATGATGGGGTAAGGGATACAATGGTATCTCAAACATTAGTGATTCCACATACATAGATGGCCAAGGGATCAAGGTAAAAAAGGGAATCTTTTGAGATATAAAGACCTAAGAAATTTTTTAATTAAATGAGATATATTTGAACGAATTAAATAAGTTTAGATTAAAGGGCCTAGAGGACCAAAAGGTGACAGACTAGAGATGGTGATCCTTAGGTGTCACCTAAGAGGCCAAAGGTTCACCTTATACACTGAGAATGCTATGGAGTTTGGGATGTGATTGAGGACATGTCAAGGGACATTGTACCCCTACGTGATGGTCTTCTCCCTATCATTCTTAATGGACTATTAGACACAATGTAAGATTAACTTTGTGTTTTAAATGACTTACGGGACCTTGGATGGTTCCTAGTTCATATAGACCCTAGAGAGGTGTAGTATAGGGGGGTTTGACTTTTAGATGTGGCTTGACCCCTACTTTGGTAAAATTTAAATGTGTGAAAATAAATGATAAGTGGAATGGTAAAATCTTGTGAAGAAGTCATAATTTAATTGAAAAGGTCACATGATGTATAATTTTGAGGCCTTGAGGATGGAGGATACCCATGGGTCCTCATCTGTTTTTTCACATGATTTGAGTATAAAGGATTCCCTGAGTCCATGTATTAATTTCTCGTATTTTTTTTTGAAAATTTGTGATCCTAGAGAGGACATACACTAAGGTGTTTTGTATTATGTGAATGTGGGGTCTGGTATTAGTTCATGTATATATCGAAGGGTAATAGAGGCCTGATACCTAGCTCTAGAGAGGAAGGATTTTAAAATGTGTGTGTGATGGTATGGATCCATGTAGGGGATGAAAACCTCAATAAGATGAATATATATTTTCGGGATGCAGGATATCCATGGGTGTACCTAGGATTCATGGGAAGGGGTTGAGACCCTTGAAAAACTTATGATTCCTTGGGCATGCATCTTCGATCCATTAGTTGGGGATGTGAAACCCCCACATATTTGGATGTAATGGAATACCCAAATTGGAATTCATCCATTGAGCCTATATATCATGGAAGTTAAGACCTATTTTTTATCTCATTTATACCAAGGTGATCTAAGCCCAAATTCTTTATCTTCAATATATTGGGGGCATCTAGGAACATGTTCATTATTTCTTCAATATAAGGGTATATCGGCCCTAGGTATTTATCCCCTATATATCGAGGTGAATCAATCCCAATGTTTTAATCTCTGGTTTACTAAGGTGGGTGAGACCCTTGTGAAAAATATTTAAAGAATTTATGATCAGCCTCAAGTGTCAGAGCATAACCCAAGAGTCGACAGTTTTTTATTTATTTATATTTTGTAGTTATTTATTAATATAATCATTTCACATGCACATAAACATCATTTAACAATTATTTATTGGAATTCATTGGTGGAAACATACTAGATTTAATCACACCCTTCTCGATCATTCATAGAACTTTGGTTCCCAAGAAGACCTCTCACTGATTACAAATACAAGTTAGGTTGAAGCCTGAGATTTTATCATTCATCTAAACAGCAATGAAAGTGTTATAAAACAAGGTTACGGTGAGGATTGGGGCATGGTGATAGATGCACCTATGTGTTTTATTTATTTTTGTTACCTTGTACATGTGAGAGGCATAGTGGGTGATCATTTTATGTTTTCTTGTATAGTACAATCCATTTAATTATTACATGTTCCATTTATTTTTTCTTTTGTGATCTATTGATTATTGTTGGATGTTGATATTTTTTTTTTCATTCTACACTGATATGGGGGTATATTCTCCCCATCGTTACCCATTAAACCACCACAATTAGTCGAAATTCTATGGTGTATGGGGATTTATATCTATGTTTCAGTCACCCACAATCCTTAAACTGTTCAGAGTGATCCAGGTTGAGATGTGATGCAGTTCTTAGGGGATTCTAAAAAAGATTTTTAATTATTTTTAGGAACCTCCACTCACTTTAACCTTGAAAGTATTTCTTTCTCCACATCGTTATATGACCACTTCCCTTTATTGAAATATTAGATATAATTAAAAATATTAATGGTATAATGAAAAAAATACCACATCTTACAATGTTAAAGGGGTTTTCTTAAATTCCATATTTAACATTATTTCATAAATACCGGGAAGTTTCACTAATTTTGAGAGATCCCCTCAAGGTATTCCTTCAAAACATAATCACCTTCAACTTCCATCATTTATTTACAAAAAAATATAATAATAAAATAAGGTGGTATATCCATCAGCTTCTAAATTTGATCCATAGGGAGCATACAACTTTCTCAACCTATAGACTTACTTTCATAAAGGCGTAATGTATCTAAAACTCTTCATTTCTTCATCCTTCTATTCATAATTGTACAACATGTGGTTATTTTATTTTTCAACATTATTCTTATCAAGAATTAATTTCTTGAAATTAAAAATAAGATCACTTTTGGATTAATCATCATTATCTATTTTCTTAAACTCTTACAACTATTATAGACAAATGTGTAATAAATATTTAAGATAACTAATTGATTCTTTATTTGGAAACTCGTTTTTCCCATTAGCCTTCATGGATCTTAGAGTTATTAGTCCTTTATATCTTATTTTCCAATAAACCAATAAAAATTGACATAAATTTAATAACATGGATTCCAACTAATATTCAAATTCCACACACACATGTATTATTTTTTATGTCCCCATTTCTTATTATATTCTCATCATTTTGAAAATGTGTTTCAACAACCAATACAATCATGTTGTTTCTCGCTTGGATGGATTCCATTTTTGATTAAAACATTATACCATTAACTTGGAAAATCGTGTCTATATTGAAATGGTCTATGATGTGGCCTCTCTTTAAAAAATACAGTTATCTCTTCCCTATAGGTTGAACTTCCATCATGCCTTTCTTCAATTTCGTCTTAGCTATGCATTTTTCATAACTTTTCCTCATTTGAATATATCCCAATTCAGACATGTTTACATTATATTCACGATTTATTTTTTATCCTTTTCTTCTCATCAGCGTGAAGGTTCTGTTAGGTTGAAACACATCTATACTCCTCATAATATTGACCATCTATGTTCAAAAAATCACTGGACATTTATAATATATCAAATCTATTATTAAAATACATATACATTATTCTCAATGAATTATTATTCAATCCAATAGGTAACTTAATTTTTTAAACTTTGGTCCCCTGGATTTAAGTATTATCTTATTTTCATATGGTGAAATATTAAGTCATCAATCCACAACATTATTCTTAATCCTATTGTAACACTAAGATCTCCCAATGTATCTCATTATTTTATCATTAGGTAAAATCTGTATATATTGACCCCTTGCTATTTTTGGGATGGAACCTCATTAGTTTGGACTCCTTTCTTGGGATGGTGGTTATTTATTTATTATTTAACTTCATAATTTATGTAGTTTGTAACTTTTTTTCTAAACTATATGAAAATATATTTATAATGAGAATATTTTCTACGGTTTCATGTACCTAATTTCATAATATTATTGATGGATGGTCAAAAGATTATTAATGACCCTTATTGACACCATTTGTGTCTTCTTGGAGTTATATATATTATCAAAAGATCTAGTGGAAGAAAATATTTTCCAATGGATTGTGAATATTTTTCATGGGTATGTTCCAGATTTTTCATCCAGACATCCAACTCTAGAAATTTCATATTAAGAACATATATATGATCTAAACATGACTTTAACCTTAATTTTCATTATTTCTTCATCTTCTTCAATTAATCCTCAGGCATTTTCTTGTAACTTTTGAAGAAAAATGAATGTCTTTTACCCAATTATACTTGACATCTAGCAGATCATTTTTGAAATACATAGATACCTTATGTAGTTTCAAAAATTCATGTAACGCATCCATAAAAACCATATAAATAACTTTATTCTCACATTTATCCATTTTAAAATCATTATCATTCACTATAATTCTTTCCTTACAAGGTATCTTAGTTTCTTCTTTGGATTTCATAATCTTAGTGGGTGTGTTTTAGCAACTCATGTTCTTAGTTAATTCTTATTCCATTACATTATCTTCTTCATATATCTATTAAATATCATCATGAATTCTGTTGAATTAAAAAAATATATATGTGACTACCACAATGAGAACTTTTATCAAGTTAAGTTTAATTTTAAAATAAAAATCAAAAAGTGATTTATAAAATTTATTATCATCACAAATTGCTCTTGATTCACTAGAAGAATAATTTTCAATAGATTTATTACATCATTAACCAATTTGAAAAACATTATATTGTTGTGATTATTCTATTTTTATGGATATCTTTATCTACTTTATGGCCTCATTTTCCCTCATTTTTTCAATGTCTAATGTGAAATCTCTAAAAAAATAGGGATGGAATATTAATTTTCCATATGATGCACTTCAAAATAATATATACACATTATATTATATTTTAAAAATTAATGGGTATTAAAAATAGATCCTAAAAGAGTGAAACACACTCTAATAACAATTGAATGTATAAGTGGGATCATGTAAAACACCTAATATTGGGTATGAATCATGTGTTTTCAAATTATTTTACCAAAAAGGAATTCTTCTTTATTTTAAATATATTAAACCCATTTGGTTTTTAACATCTACCACCTATTAGTATGTAACTTTTTCTCCTAAATATTACCCTTCCATAAACATGTATTCAATACATATGTTAAATTATAGTTTGAACATGTTTTTTTACAAGGTTTGGCCCCAATGTGGGAAACCCACTCCTTGATGTGTTCTACACTTGTTGAGAAACAAATTGTCTACTGATAATATTATTTTCAATTATCGTTGTTTGTGTAGGTATTATCCTAAATTTTATATTACTATATTACACAGTAATGTTTTCACCATATTACATAGGTGAAGAACCTTCACAATATGACACAAGAAAATGGATATTTATACTAAATCCAACATTATTTAAATTTTAATAACTATATCTAGTTTATATATTCCTTTATAATTTCAAATTAACTCTATAATTAAATCCATTGATGTAATAGAACCAAAAAATGGTGATATGCTCCCTTAATACAGATTATTTTTTACATTATGAATGTGTTCAAACAAAACTCATAAAAATCATGCTATATTCACTGTACAACTCGCAAATTCTCTCTTGAAACTATGTATTGGCTAAATAAAACACATAAACAATTAAAAAATAGGAATAAGAGTTTATTACTACTCACTTAACCTCATCTTATATTATTTTTCATCCACATTATTCTTCCTTAATATTATATGACTGGTAGTACAAGTCAGTCTCTTCTTATTCTTTAAAACCTAATGGGTTCTCTGTCTAGTATTGCTTCAGTATCTCTAATATCATCCTCAAGAGATATATTTATCTACTAACTTCACACTATCATCCTTTTGATAGAGACTCTACTTAACTCCCCATCTACACACCTTTTATCACACTAAACCATATTGATCATTTACTTTTATTTAGGATAGAACACTTTTATCCAGAGTCTCACATGCATAACTATATAGGTATATTATTTTAAAGTAGATTCTTCTCAAATTTACATAAGTGGAAATGCATATAAGTTACTGAAATAAGATTAAATTAATCAACCTACAACATATATATCCCCATTTTCCAAATTATCACACGGGTGTCTTCATAAAAATACAATAAGAACCCTTATTTTATTTTATCTCTCAATTTTTGGAACTCAACTAAAAATAAATATCTTATATTTCATTCTTTAGGAGTCTCATGTTCCTTCTTCCTGAAACTCAACAAACATATTTTTCTCTTAAATCCTTCAAAAAGTCTTTATAAACATACAATAGTAGTTACGACTTTACTAGTCTCATTTATTGTATGAGAGCTTCCACATTAAACTTTTACAAATCTCTACATGAGTCCATATATGAAATCATGCATATTAACCACTGTCTTCATCCATGGATTTAACTACAAGATAGTCTTTGATATTTATTCTTTCACGTACATCTCGGACATATTTGAATTTTCATATGTAATATTATATAAATCATAATAAATAAATTTCATATATTTTAATCATATAGACATTATCTTATAATTTAATCTTCCTTTTCACATCTTTGATGATCAGAATCCTCATTTAACCATCTTGAGTCACATACCTTTTTAGGTCTTTGTGTTGTTTTGAACAATGTAGAATTTTTATGGTAACAACACATTTAAATCTCTTTTTCTAATATTAAATATTGAAACTTCATATTTCATCCTTTAAAATGATGGTTACAAAGATAGAAATTATCTTTATGCATAGATATATGATGTTTATATAGATAAAAATCATGATTATGAAGACTATTTAATGGTATGTAGTCCTAGATGATGCTTACAGAGCTCTGTATGATGGTTACAACATATATACATCATGTATACACTGCTCTTGACAAGGTATATGTGAAAATAAATGTAATGGTTATGCAAAAGTAGAATTTTTCTTATGCATCTCTGAATTTTCTATTCATACAATGTATCCTAACATAGTTTATGTTTATTCATATAAGGTATATGATTCATACACATCACATGGAATTATCTATTTCCTATAATTTCCTTCAAATGTGTTCAGGAATGTCCCATATCAACTTCATCCATCACAAAAATTCATCCAATAGATTTTAAATACAAATTAAAATAGTATATACGTGTACAACTCGATAGACTGTTCTTCATCAATCATCACATCTTTGGCTAGTATTGAAGAACCCCACTAGTTTGTGTCACTTTATAATTATACCAAAATATTATAGACAACACTATAAACTTATGTACTTATCATTATCAGTACTATCAGATAATCATTTTCATTTTTAAATGGGTTTCACTCATGGTATCCAACACTGCACTTCATTACCCACAAAACATGGGAAACCGCTTTACTTAACATTTCCAATATAAGCTACTTGATCCTTTTCATGTTAAATTAATGTTTCCAATCAATTCACTTCATTACCAATAATTCATTGGTATAATATTCAGTAATGTTTTCCAAAATAAGATATTTTCTTCTTTATATGTTCAATGTTACCTTAAAATCAAACATTGACTCTCACAAATTGATACACATATAATTTATGCTTCTCCAAATCCAATGGAACTTCAAAGTCAAAATCCATGGAAGTGGAGAACATGTAATAGAATTTTAAATACCATGAATAAATAGTGAATCATGATATTATATATCAAAGAGTATATATAATAACTACATAAGAGAATATAGATTCATGATACAAAATGTGTCCCAATGAAGGAAAACTGAGAGGAAAAACCATTAACTTTTATTATCGATTAGTCAGATAAAATATATACATCACTATAATAAATAAAGGCTCATTAATCATTTAATTTATAATATTATTCATATTTATTACCCTTTATATTAATATTTTATTTTCATTTACTACATAGATATTACTTATTTGTAGTTATTTTGGGTCATTGGTTGTTTGCAGTTTCAATAATCCCTCGTCTGCTATGGTATAACACTTTTGGTAATCACTCCATTTTCATGTGTTCATCATCTCCATAATATTGAAGTTAGTGAAAGAAAATATTCCTAATTCATTATAAACTTCTGTTTCATTCAATCAAACATTCAAGTATATTTATCCAATATGAAATACATAATGCTCTCTTTTCAGTAATTTTTTTTGAATAAAAGATGGTATATTAATAATGAATTAAATATTAATATTGAAATTAAATAATGAAATAAATTAGCTATTAATATTATATATTACTAGTAATTAAGTTTCTATATCCATCCATGATCCAAGTTTATATCATTATTCATATAGGTAGTTAAATAGACCCAAACAAGAACATGTTATACTCAATATATGGGTATGAATATGAAGTGGTTTTATTGTAATATCATCATTAAGGAAGTATAGTTATATTATTTAGATGTTATTAAGGAGATAAAAATAAATTTAGAATATTTGAATGAAGAGTATAAATGTAACAAACAAACAAAGGTCGACCTGACATGTCACCTGATCTAGCAGGCCATAAGGTTCGAAGCATGCTCTTGATTTCCACGAGATGGAGACAAGAACTAGGGTATCATGATAATAAAAATTATAATGGCTTCACCATCTTAATACACAAAAAAATAGACATATTCTTCATTGAAATCTCGTATGGCCCATGTATGATGGATCCGTTTGGGCCATCCATCATACTGATTCCCGAAGTGTCTCACAACATGCCTAAAGGGAATTCTCGATCCACACAGGTTGACAAGTAGTTTCGAGGAATCATAGAAACATACATGGGAATGGTTTTTTCAAATAATCATAGTAAAATTGATATCATAAATATAAATAAAAAATTTCATGACTCATTTATACATTTTATATCCACACCAAAATAAAAAAAGTAATCAATAGCCTAATGACAAATTGTGTAAGAAGTAAACATCAATAATCCCCAAAAACCTCCCTTACCAACTTGGTATCCCCATACTACAGGGAAATAATACCCACAAAATGGAATTACTTGACCCACATTTAGCTATAGTTCCCTCTATCCATATAAAATAGCAAAATTATAAATGTACAATATAAATCAAATAACGATAAACTTACCAAGAAATATAGGAAAAAAATGGTTTGTACTATTGAAAATAAGTAATATTCACATCTATATGAATGTGAAAATATAAAACTAACCTCAATAAATCAAAAATACATTGTAGCTTCAAAGAAGAACCATGAAACAAAAACCGAGATAATAATATTTATGTGAACTCATAATCAACCACTAGCCTATCAAAGACCATTGAAACTAAGAATATGCTATAATATTACATCTAAATAATGTTAGTTTTAAATACAATAAAGGGTAAACATTTTCTATAATTATTTGAAAAAAATAATAGCATATTATATGTGTGTAAAAACTATTTTCCAGTGATTTTATTTAAATAAAAATAATCATTAGGAAAAAACGTTTTTCACATTCAAAACCACTTTTCCAAAACACCACTTGGAACCTCACATTAAAAAAATTTATCAAACACATATTTTATTAATACACATTTCAAAACACAAATCAGTTTATAATTTTAAAAACCATTTTCTAAACCATTTTTGAAAACCAACCATATATAATACCAGGTAAAATGACCAAGAAACCCAATTTAAAATCCCACACAAACATAGAATTTCAAAATAACCTAGTTTACACTTTTCCCATAAGAGAACACATTTCAATCTTATTTTAAAAAATAGTTTGTAAACACTTTTAAATCAAGGTTTACTTCTTTTGAAATATTTCACTATCCCTTTTTAATTCATTTTAAAATAAAATCACCCAAATAAGGAACAAGGAACATAACAAATTACCATTGTTTCAATTAATTAATATTCAGAAATAAAAGTAAAATACATATGTTCCCATCAATAATACAAGAATTTGGAAATATAATATAATAACAAGGTAAATCCCCTAAAATGTTCCAAGAGATCCTAGAGTCATGTGAATCATCCCTAGTCCCATGTAATAGAGGACATAAATGATGATAAAAACCCTAATATAACAATACTGATCCATTAAATATCGCTAGGAGTCCCTCTGAAATACCCAATATAATTTCTATGGAATGTATTCAGCTATGGGAACATTGGTTTTTTTCATTCAGATGTACTCACCTATAGGACCAACAATAGCGTGTCCATGGGATTCCTTTCTCATAGTAATATATAAAAATTAATCTTAATCATTAGAGATATACACTACTTCTAGGTTAACCATATCGTTGTGGTCAAGATATTATTCAATAGACCACCAATTGTCACACTAGGATTTTACCTCACACAGGTCACGTGCTAAATCCTAAGACTTCAGTGACGATTAAAATGGAGGTGGTCAAAATAAATCAAACACATGAATCACATGAAAATATTTGAAAATAACACACTCATCACCTACCACACCCACATAATAAAAGTCCACAAAATACCCATGAATAAGAAACATATACAATTCAATAAAACAAATATCACTATAAGGGGTCACATGCCACTATAGACCATAAGATTCATAAAGGGGATCATGTGGGCATCACATCAATTATGAAAAATTCTTTCTATAAAATTATAAATGGACCATCACTTTAAAACAAGCTTGGAATGTGAAACAATATAATTTAAACATTTTTAAAGTTCAAATGGGAACTTGAACTTCCACACATTTTTAAATCACCTTTGAAAATATTCAAATCCACATGAGTTCAAAAATATAACCCCCATGGGATAACACACCCTTTAATAAATCGCTAAACTCATTTGGAAATTCAAAAAATATTTAAACACCCCCAAAAAATGGTTATCACTTACATTTAAAATAAACAGCCCAATACTCTTAGTTTGAACCCCATTTTAAATTAAAAATTCTTTTTAAAACATCATGTTAGTGCTCACCACTGCTTTAAAAAACTGTTTGGAGAAATCCCTCAATGTAACATGGTAGTGTTTTTGGGTTGATTGTGTTTGTTGAAAAAAATAGGTTTTCATGATTAGTTGTGTATTTTTATCATGGTTTTTGACTATATATGTTGGAAAATATAAAATATAGTGGAATGGATGCCATTGAGGTAGTATATAAAATTATATTTACTAAGTGATGTATTTTTCTAGTGTTTTCCAAATTTTTGGGGTCAAAAATTTTATAGGATGTTTCAATCATCATGAATGTTGCATTTCCATAAATGACTCATAAAATTATGGAAAAATCATGAGTTTCAAGAATATTGGAGTTTTTCCAAATGTTAGGAGATTCATAAAGTCATTTGGTGGTGTGAAGACTGGGTTGTGAGATGGTGTGGAGCATCGTGATCACACAAAGAAAAATGGAACATCTCTATAATTACAATAAGTGGATAATCAACACTATGTTAAGGTATTAAGATAATCTCCTTGAATGCGTGAAGCATTATAGATATTGAAATTACCCAAGAGCTTCTTGAAAATAAGGATCTTCTTGAATGAAATTGTAGAGCCTTACAAAAAGGCGATGAATAAGATGGAGGATTCTAAAATGGGAGTAAATTCCAAAAAATAAGCCTACACCCCCTCATAAAATTGAGATATAAATACTTAAAAAAGATTATAAGGATCTTAATTTATGAAGGTAATTCATGAAGGTTGTTCCTACGAAATATTTTGTGAATAAGAAAAGTATGTGAAGGATGTAATATGTTTCCTGAAGGTATGATCTTCATGAAATATATTTGGGATTTATGAAATTATTTGATATTTGCAAAAGGACATTACTTCATAAAGACTGGTTGAGAGTTGTGAAATAGGTAAGATTCATGAATTTTTTGGGCTTAATGAAGGCAAAGTGAGTGTTAGGAGATTAGAGAGTGGTGAAGCTCATATTTTCATATATTTTATACTGAAATTTTTTTTTATAATCCTACCATAGTGTTATTTAATATGAAATTGTTACATTTTTAGGTTTCTTTGTTATTTTGAACCTAAATTCTAAAACGGCCTAATTCATGATTTTTAATAGATTTTTATCACATGGGTAATTTAGAAATTTATCATAAAATATATTTCCAAATTCTGTGAGTAGAATTTTTTTGAAACCCTTATTTTATTTTCATAATATTTGTCTTCAGGACCAGGGTCAGATTCTTGCATCTTGAGGCCCGAACAAATCAAATAATTTGACAATTTTTTCGGGCGGACTGCGTGGACACCGCCTCAGTAGCGGAAACATAAATAGGATAAAACACCTAAAAATTATGGAATTACACTAGTATATGTAAAGGGACACCAATTTTCATTCACAAATTTAATTTTATGCCATTTGGAATCCATTATGTCGGCCATTGAATGACATAAATTTGAAGGAAGCTGTTTGGAAACAGCCTCCAAAAAAGAAAATTGCCAATATTAAATTTATAACTCCTTCTAGGAGCTTCGAATGAAGTTGAAATTTGGAGAGAAAATGGAGGAGACATTAAGGAACAACATTTATCGATACGCATATTACAGATTCGGTCATTGAAGGTCATATCCACGTGGAATCATTCAGATTAAATGTTTTGTGTGTGAATTCGTCACCCCTTCTCCCTATAAATATGTGTCCCTTCTCCTAGTATATGATATATCCATTACAAGGGGGACAAGGTGGAGATTTTTAATTTTTATTCATATTTTTAATATACATTATTTTATTCTTCTTCTTCTTACCCCATTCATCAATTTTTTTCTTTTATTTGTTTCTCTCATCGTATTCTGTTCTAACTCCATTAGAATGGGGAACTAACCTGAATGTTTGTTCTAGGGGATAATGATGGTTGATTGAGTTTCATCATCCTTAAATTTAAATCTCTTTATGTAATTCTGAGAATTTTGGTGGTGGTTAAATTTATTACGGTGTTCGATTTCCCCATTTTCTCTATCACAAAGTTCTTCTTCTCATTCAACATTAATCTTTCCCTTCACTATCTAAGTCATGCATACGATGGAGTATTTCTTGGGTAGTGATGGTCGGAAAAGAGTTATACTAGCCGACTTTAGGAAGAATATTTCCCTACATGCAAATATCTCAGTGTTGGGGAAATTACATTTCGAATGAGAGGGTGTAGTTTGATAGATCATGATCACTACATTGAATTGATATTGAGAATATTTTAAGAAAAAATGATATCAATCATTATGATCACCCAAGAACAAATTATTTATTTCCATGTTTTAAACATCATTTTATTCTCATTGCATATATATATTCATATTTTATGCATACTTCAAACTCATCATTATATTATATATTTGTTAGAAAATAAATAGTGACAATATAATTTTGGTGTTGTGTAAGTTTCCTCCTTGAGACTGATCCTAGGAGTGCACTATATTGCATGATTAGGTAAATAATATTTTGATCTAGGATCTATGAAAAATTCCCATGAATCAAATTGGCTCCATTTCCCTGGAGTAGCAACACATGGAAACATCATTTTTTATAATGAAACAAAAAAAATCATACATTTCAAATTCTAAAAAAACATTTTGTTCATGATTTATTTCAATGGTTATTATTCTTCATGGACTAACGAATCTCAAGTGAAAAAGGAATATGAAATTCTAAAATCTCCTATGCAAGAACTTCATGAAAACCTTCTAAAACTGAAGAGAAATGCTAAAAGATTTGAAGAATATATTCATTCACTAATGGAGAAACACGATCCTGACCCTGAGCTGGAACCTGAATCAAAACTAGTGGTGGAAAAGACTTCACCAATAATTTTTTATGTTTAGGAACCAGAAAAGGTTAAGAAGGAGCTACTAAAGGAGTTAATCATATCATCTCGTACTCAACCATTACATGATAAGGTCCCTGATGTACACATTTATGTTGATGCAATTATGGGAGATCAAAATTTTTTGAAAGAATCTTGGAATCACTTTGTTGAAGATAACCTGAAACATGATCTTCTCATGCATGATATTGAACAATAAGTACCATTTGTCCTCAGTCTTTCTTTAGAAGATGAAGAAGAAGATGCACCTACAGATATGGAGTTCCCGTTGGTCCTGCTTGAAGAAATAAATTTCCATGATGACTTACTTGAAAGGGATGATTTCTTTATTGATTCGTCAGGTTTTAATTTTATTCAAACTGAATGGTTTTCTCAGTTATCCTTTCCTGAAATTTCTGATACAACACAAATGGATCAGGCCTTGGATGTCAATGATGATACCACCAAAGTGGTGGTGATCAAGGAAGAAGAGTCAGAGAATCGGGCGATGGTGCGACTACCTCCTGAACAAAAAAATCCATACCATATAGAGGAGGACACCATAGAAGTTCATAGGGAGCACCCCTATATTCTATTTCCTCCCACTCGAGATCTCAAATTATAGATTTATTCTTTCTTGGTGGTTGGAAGCTTTCTTATTTCCTTTGGGTTATCTATTTTCGGTGTCTACTTATGGACACCGAGAAAAGTTACATGTGGTTGTTTATCTCAAAGAAACCACACCCACTATCTGATTAGGGATAATCTGCTGCAACTGCCTGACTAGGGTCAGTAATAACCTAGCATCCTCTTGGGGGTAAAAACAATCATTATACTTTTTCTATTCTCCTTAGTCATTATTTTTATTTATTTTTCTTATGTCTTTTCATTTCTTTCGTGTATATTTAATGTGGTAGTAGCTAAGAGATTATGTCAAGGCTTCCACTGAAAAATAAATCAGGCTGTGTATTTCCTTTTCTTTATTTTGTTTTCTACCCAATATAAATTCTATGTGAAATGTTTCTTCACCTGATTTTATATTAAAGGGGTTAGTAAATGGAGTAAGTGTGGGGGAGGGATTTCATCTTCTTTTTATGAATTTTTTGTGTGCTTTCATTTTATTTTTTAAGTTGTTTTTTTTGAAATTTTCTTGTTTTCCTTTTTCATTTTTTGGTGTGTTTTTAGGAATCTTTAGCTAAATCGAATACTTGGGAAAATTCATACCATTTTGGTATTTTGGAGCATTCTTCTGTTTGAATATTTAAGGATTTAAATTTTTGTTGAATGGATTTATTTCCTGATTTCTGATCTTTTCATTTGATGAATTTTGATTGACTGTGAAACTCATGTGCACTAGTGCTGTCCAAATTTAAAATATTTCCCAACAGGAGAGTTTTCTAAACCTTTTTGACATCTTCTTACACATATATTTTTGTTATGAGTATTGAGACCTATTGTGTGATCTATAAAATTCTATTTTTCTCTTTTTCAAAGCTGTTAGAGTTCATATAATGTGTCAAGTATGATTGAGGCATCACATTGAAAGCCCTTTTTTGCATCAAACTCTTATGTTGGACTATGTTTTCATCTAACCTTATTTAAGCCCCTAGTAGCCGTAAAATACCTTTTTAGGAAGCCACGTTACAATCCATTTATTCCTTTCCAACCTGATCTAGAAGTTAAAAGCATCATTATTTTTGAACTCAGGTATGGGGGAGGGAGAAGATGGGATTTGTTTTTCTTTCTTTAAGAATCTGTTTAAGCCGAATTGAAAGTGTTACCATATTTATTACTGCTTGGGGGAAGAAACATCATGATGGGAAGATGGATGGGTGGACCAAAATATAATTACAAATATGGGATGGGTGTTCACCAATATTTGAAGATCAAAAGATGCCTTTGTTTTCCTCATGAACATGATTCTGAAGAAAATACATATCTTAAATCATGCTAAAATAATGATACAAATGGGGAAAAGGGGAAAGAAATTCATTTATGATTAAATTATAAGTGTGGACTCCTTGAAAGAAGTGTTTTTTCGATATGATTCATTTGGGAGCTGATTAAGGAGCACACCATTCTTGAGAAAAACTGTTTTCATGCATTGACTTCACTTTAGAGCTTAAGCCACCTCATTATCCCTCAGATGTTTTTACATTTTAATCCTACCAAACATCAGCCTTAGAACAAACCATGAAAAAAACCTCACTATTTACACAATTTTGACTCTGTGAAGTGGAGATATTTGGAGTATAGCAAGCCTATGGAGATCACACATGTTCTTGGGAATGAGAAAAACTCCACATTAAAATATCCTTGAGTGAAGAGAGAAATATTTTTCCAAGGAGGTAGGTACATCAGGCATGTGAGGATTAACATGAGATTTAATTGATTCATATTATTTTTGTAGAGTTATGAAATTCTGATCCATGTAGGAGGCATGATATTTTTTGTGATATGATAATTGATTTGTGTTGTCATTTATGTTTTGAGAAGTTTGTTTTTGACCATGGTATAGGATGATTGCCTAGGAGTCAAATGTTTATGTGTGGGGGAATGATGAATATCATACTTTCATATATTATATACTGAAAATCATTGTTTATAATCCCACTATAGTGTTATTTAATAGGAAATTGATACATTTTTAGGATTTTGTGTTATTTTGAACCTAAATACAAAACGGCCCAATTCTGGATTTCTAACATATTTTTCTCATAGGGTTATATTGGTCATTTATAAAAAAATATATTTCCAAATTCTGTGATTAGAATTTTTTTGGAACCCTTATTTTATTTCCATTAAATTTTTCTTCAGGACCAGGGTCAGATTCATGAATCTTGAGGCCCGAACAAATCAATGAATTTGACAATTTTTTCGGGCGGACTACGTCGACCCCGCCTCAATAGAGGAAACATAAATCATCATAAACACCTCCAAATGATGGTATTTGACAAGGATATGGAAAAGGACCCCAATTATCCTTCACAAAATTAATTTCATGTTGTTTGGAATCCATTATATCGGCCATTTAATGACATAAATTTGAAGGAAGTTGCCTGGAAGCTGCCTCCAAAAATGGAAACCGCCAATATTAAATTCATAAATACTTCTAGGAGAGTCCAATGAAGCTAAAATTTGGGTATAAAACTGAGGAGACATTATGGAACAACATTGATGAATAAAACCATTATATATTTTGTAATTGAATGGAATATCCATGAAGACATTTTCCGATTAAATGTTTTGTTTGTGAATTCATCACCCCTTCTCCCTATAAATATGTGTCCCTTTTACCAGTTTATGATATATCCATTCCAGGGGATAAGGTGGATCTTTGTAAGTTTTATACATATTTTTAATATAGATTAATGTATTCTTCTTCTTCATACCTCATTCTTCCATTTTTTACTTTTATGTGTTTCCCACCATATTCTCTTCTAACTCATTGAGAATGGGGAACTAACCACAATGTTTGTTCAAGGGGTAGAATGGTGGTTGATTGAGTTTCATTGTTCTTCAATTTAAATCTCTTTATGTAATTGTGATAATTTTTTTTGTGTTTAAATTGATTATGGTGTGAGATTTCCCCATTTTCTCAATCACCATGTTCTTCTTCTCATTCCACATTTATCCTTCCCTTCACTATCTAAGTCATGCATATGATGGAGTATGGCTTGAATAGAGATGGTTGGCGAAGAGATCTCCTATCCGTCCTTAGGAAGAATATTTCCCCACATGCAGAGATCTTGGTGTTGGGGAAATTACATTTCTAATGAGAGGGTGTAGTGTGATAGATCTTGATCACTACATTAAATTGATATTGAGAACATTTTAATAAACAATGTTATCTACCATTATGATCCCCCAATAAAAAAATGTTCTATTTCCTTCTTTTTATCATAATTTTATTCTCATTGCATATATATATATGTATATTCCTATTTTATGAATATTTCAAACTCATCTTTATATTATATATTATTTAGAAAATAAATAGTGATAATAGAATTTCAGTGTTGTGTAATTTGCCTCCTTGAGACCGACCCTAGGAGTGCACTATGTTGCATGCTTAGGTAAATAATATTTTGATCTAGGATCTGTGAAAAATTCCCACGCATCAGAGAGCATCGCGAAGATAGTGATAGTCATGATGTGTTCAGAAGGTATTTGTCGACAAATCTATAGTAACTTTTTATTAATAAAGTGGGTGAAAGTTGTAATTCAGCATAGAATCTTACTACAATTGGGGATTGATTCATTATTTATAATTAAGGGACCTATATGTACATATATTAGGTGTAAATAATTTCCTGAGTAGTGAGAAAAAGTGTATGATGAATATGATCACTTCCACCATCACTGAGCCATAGAAGGAAGATTGAGGGATTGGCCCTCAGGAAGTAGTGATATATCCCTAAACATAATAATGGGAATTATCCTAGGAAAAACAGTTATAAATACCAAATATTTAATTGGCAATGAGCCTTAGTAAATTTGGTACATTAGTATATTGACATTGTATTCCACTTAGACGTAGCCCAATGAGGGTGAACTATGTAAAATCATTGTGTATCATGTATGATTTTATTTCTATTCATAAATTTCAATGGGAAATGTAGAGAATATTTTTTGTTTAACGATGATACAAGATCCAAAGTGTTATTTGTTTTAATCAGTCATACCTCGATTCCCCTTCCCCTCTTAGGTCATTTTACAAAGTTGGGATAACCATTGGTATTTGAGTAAAATGTTAATATTAGGGTTTTTATCACAAGTTATTGAATGGAATTTTTCAATCATAAATGGATTATGATATTTGATGAAATCATTTTAAATTATCGAAGGATCTTATGTTTCAATACTTCTATTCCATAGGAATTGATTCCATTACAGTAGTGACGTATAGTATTTCACCCTGTGTGGATAGTGGTGCTCTATCAGAAGCCTCATAAATGGAATAGGATGTTAATTCCAAAAGAATAAAATATTTAATGAGATCCACATCCAATGAAATATGTACAAATTTAATGTCATGTACATAATCACATTCAATGTGGTAAATGATTCAAAATATTTATGATGGCGACTCAAAAGTTGGAAAAGATAAGTTTCAGGTTCTATGGAATAAGAATGAGGATCTCAGAATGCACCCAAATGAGTATTTTGATGCATTCATTGACCAAGTAAATGTTTATGTGTAATAAATTCATGATCTTGGAGAAATTATAAAAGATACAAATATTTTTTATCACATAATAAGAAGACATCAACTTCAGTTCAATCTAAAAGTTTATTTATTAGAAGATAAAGATCTGGAGGAGCTAAAATTGGATATTTTTCATAGTACTCTTATCATAGAGGAAATGAGAAATGGTGATAATGATTCTCTGGAAAAATATAATTCTAAAGAGGTTTCATTAAATTCCATGAATAAGGTCACCACTGAAGATGGATAGGAAGAAGAAGATGTGGATAATGTGATTTCATTCCTTTCCTAAAATTTATAAATATGATAAGTAAAGTTCAAATGAAAACTCCAACTTGCATGATATTGATGTGGAAATAATGGAAATATTGAAAAAAGGATCATTAAAAAATTTTGAGATGATTTTGTGGATGAATTTTTAAATATAATTAATAAGACTACACCCTATGTGAAAGGTAAGAAAAAGTTCAAGATAAATTTCTTCAAAAAGAAGAATCTTATTTCAAAAGAATATACCAGTTCAAAAGAATATATGGTTGATGAAATAGAGAACTACAAATATTGTGAAGAAAAATCTCTAGTGGATGTTGGTGGTAGATCATAGAAAAGAGAATAAAGTGATAATGATGAATAAGAAGTTGAAGGAGTAGTTGAAATGTATGCTTAATTAGAAGTTTCTATTGAAGAGATGGATGTTTAGAGAACCAAAATGAAGAAATACAACAAATTGGTTCAAGATACAAAATTTTATATGCAGCAGTAGGAAGAAGAGAAGTCTAAGTTGAATTAATTAAATGAAAAAAGAAATTATTCAATTATAGAATGCTCATAAAAGGATATTGAGCACAACCTCAAAATCAAATAATAGAAAACAAAAATTTATAGTTTGGATAACACTGGAAATGGTCAAAGAAAATTCGTTGAAGAACATGAAGATGAAGTCATAAGCCCATAATGAAATGATAAGGATATAAAAAACACGTAACTCTTTGTACGACATCGGGAATGAAAATTATTCCAGTAATAGAAATTATGTAACTGGAGCTTAAAGGTCTAGAAGAACATAATATAAAGTAAAATCCAATAGATAAGGATGGTATGGGGTTTTATTGAAAATGACAAGTAGTAATGGTTGAATTCAGACAAAAATTACATTCTCTGAGACTGTAGATTGATTTGGTATGAATTAGAACCATATGATTCATAGATTCCAAGGTAAAATAATTAGTATGGTATTTACACCTAAGAGTTCACCCTAAATGAAATATTATTATTTTTAGAAGAAGGGAAACTCATAAATTTATTTTATCATACCGAAGAGGTACTGAAGGGAAAAAGACCAAAATAGGTATCCGTATAGATCTCAATGTTTCAAGAAATAATTTTTTAATCATTATTTTATGTGTAGAGGATTCAAGCACAAGTAAAAATATTACTCATCAACAATGTAGAGAAATGTGATGATGTGGACTGAATGTGGTTAAAATTAGTAGTTCAATGAATCATCAAATGAGATAAAAATAAAAAAAATCGATATTCATATTTAGAAGATTATTTTGATCAACTATACTCCCTAGAATATCAATATTATCAATCCATGTTAGGTTTGAAGTCAAAAAATTGATTAAAAGAAAAGACCTGATCAAGTTTTGGTTGATGATATGGCCCTTAAATCATCAGACCATTCTTGTGTGTGAATCCTTGATAGTGGATTCAAATAAAATATGAAAATGTAATAATTATCTTGTTTATTAATAATATATGACAAGTAAGGTCTTTTTAAATTTGTAGATGATGAATCCTTAAATAATATTGGCTTGGGAAAAGTCAAATTTGGGGTCCAAGAAAGGATACAAGCTAATGTATTAATCATTTAAGTTCTTAGTCACAACTTTCGTAGTTTTAGTTAAATATGTTACTTGGGGAAATATATAAGATTTAATAAGAATATGTTTATCATCATATGAAGTGATGGTGCGTTTTTTCTATAGAGAAAAAGGAAAAAGGATGATATATAACTTGTAAGTAGAGAGGAAGATATATTCTTTTTTATCTAGAGTTGTATAAAAGAGGTTGTGGCCTAAAAACATGGTTATATATGCCAACCATCCCTAGAATATCTAGTCAAATGTGTTTCAACTCAAGATCTACCTAAGGAATCGTGTGATCATACTCATATATGAAATTATTGTCAACAAGATAAGATAAATAGAAATACATACAAGGAAAAAGAGAAAAATTCAACCAGAGAACATAAATTGGTGCATGAAAATGTATATTAACATATATCACAAAGATCCATTTAGGGGAAAAGGTATTACATTATTTTCCTCGATGATTTCAGTTTGATGGAATGGGTATTTTTTCCCACATGTATGATATGTTTAGTTGAATAAAACAATATTGGAGGGAATCTGAAAGGATACTTGGATAGAATATTCGGTATTTTTTTTATGATATTGGTATAGAATTAAAAAATAGTCATGTTGATGATTATCTCATGAAACATGAGATAAGATATCGAGTTTTTGTAGTAATAACTCCTCAACAAAACAGAGTGGTTGAGAGTAGAAATTGTATCATCAACAACAGGGATATAACAATTCTTATTGAAAATCACCTACCATATAAATTCTAAAAGGAAGTAGTATTGACAATGGTATCAACATAATTCATGGATATATTGTGTCTAAAAATTAAAATACTCTATATGATATGAGATATGGGAATAATACAATACTGAGTTATGTTGGAATATTTGAAATTATTTTTTTCTCAATAAGGATAAACATAGGAAATTTGAATCAATTAGATATGAGGGGATTTTTCAAGAATATTCAGGAAAAATAAAATCATATATACGTTTCAAAAATATTCCTGGAATGGTTTTTGAAATCCATGATGACACTATATTATAAAATGAATATAGTATTCAATAACATAGTGACCAGTTTTCTGATGAGGGTAATAAGGATGAAGGAACCTAAGGTGGAGTTTAAGTGGAAAATTCTGATTGAGAAAAATACACTAATGAAGAACAAGAGGAATTAAAATCTATATCTACACTCAATCCCTAGAGTCAAGCTGAAATTGATAGTAAGAAAATCCATGGTGATTAGGAAATTCCCGCTCAAACACAAATAATGAATTCATTACAATAATAATCCTTCCAATCATAGGTAGATCCTAAAATTTTTTATAATGTGGATAGATATAAGAATTGGGTTTAGGTTATTAATGAAGATATTGAGCAAATTGAGAAGAATAAAATTTGGGATATTTTTTCAAGATCAACATATACAAATTTCAAGTGGTGAAAATGGTTCTTTCCTAACAAGATGAATGAATATAAAACAGTCATTTGAAACAAAGCACAATTAGTGTGAAAATGGTACTACCAGATAGATGGTATTGATGTTGATGAATCATTTTCTCATTTTATGAGTCTTGAGATAATCAGATTATTCTTGGCCATACTAGTGAAAAAAATGTTCATTGTTTTCTAGATGGACATCAAGTAAGAAAATATGAAAAGATTTCTGAAAAAATAAGTTTATATTGGGAAATTATATACTTTTCATATTCAAGTAGATGATAATAGATTTAGGTAATTGAAGAAGTAACTACATTAGGTTAATAGTGTACCAAGATAATGGTATTCAATATTAGATTAGTTTTCTAAGAAGCATGGCTTTCAGTGTGCTGGAGTTGATTGCAATATTTATGTTAGAAATTAATGAAATCAATATATTATGTTTCTAGTATATGTAGATTACAAAATATTCGGTGGATAAAATGAAACAGAGTGTAGAAAGATCATAGACTTCATGAAAAGTGAATTTTAAATTTAAATGATTGGTGAAATGATATTTCCCATAGTTTAATAGTGGAACAAGGAAAGAATGGAACATTCATTTCTCAGTATAAATATTACAAGGAGGTTTTAAGAAGATTTAAAATGGATAATTACAAGGATATGATGACTCTAATGGATACATGGATGAAAATATCACTGGATGATGAATGAAATATAGTTAATTTCCCATAATATAGAAAAATATTTAGCATTCTGTTATAATTTCTATTGAAAATACCTGATATTGTTTTTTCCACATGCCAAGAAGCATGATTTCAATGAAATACCAAAGAAAACAACTTACATGTTGTAAAAAGAATACTACGGTATATGAAACGGTTGAGGATTTTGGTTTTCTGTATGAAGTATAATATTAGAAAGAGTTACTTGGATATACAGATAAATTTTGGTATAGATTATCAAATGACAGAAAATAAACATCATGTGGTGAAATATATCTTGGTGGGTTATACTTTTCTTAGCTAATAAAGAAACAATATTGAATTTTTATTGAGAACCATGGAAGTTAATTATATTGAAGCTACTCAAGCTTGCCTGTAGTTATTTTGGATGAAGTATCTACATGATGATATGGTAGTTTAATTGAATTCTATGATCAGAATCCATTATAAAAATTCAAGTTCTATAAATATTATCAAAAACCTATTCCATCACCTAAGGAAAATCAAATTGAAATTAAGTACCATTTTATCAAGGAGAAGGTAATGAATGGACTTGTGAAGTTGTAGTATGTTCTTATAAAACTACAGGTTGCAAACATTATGATAAAGGCCTTACCAAAAGTGTCATTTGAGAGACATAGACATTCTCATGGAGTTCATTCGAATCCCAACACTTGAAAAAGTGTGTATGTGGGACCCCATCTCAAAATGGTATGATTAATTTTTTCATAATGTTCTGATTTTCATTTTTTACATGTTTTAGACCATAGCGAAGTAAACTTCAGTTTCATTTACAAAAGGGGATAAATTATGGCTCTAAAAAGGGATAAAATATCTTTATCAAGAATAGGGGAAGCATATAGTTAGATTAGAAAAGTAGAGAAATTTGTAAATATGATTATGCTTAATATTATTGATTATATGATATATATCATGATATATGGGGGCCATGATGAAAGCACTTGTGTGATTTTAGAATGAAGTTATTCTTTGATAAATGTTTCATGATAAACTTATTTCTCATGCTGATCATAGATCATTTGGGATTAGATATTTATTAACTAAATATTTTATCATTATCTTAATCACAAGATGATAATTTTAAAATAATATAGAATAATCTTTAACGAGGTATCAAAATGTGAAGAGTTTTCAACAAACCCATAGGGGGAAATTGTTGGGAAAAATCTTCAAGGTAACATGATAGTGTTTTTAGTATGATTATGATTCTTAATAACGTTTTTTTTCATGGTCATTTGTGGATTTCCATCATGTTTGTTGAAAATTTATGATTAAAAATATCCATGAAAGTGGAATTAATGCCCGTGATGTGGTATAGAAAATCTGTTATAAAATGTGAAGTCTTTTCCAAGTTTTTTCTGAATTTCTGGGGTCCAAAATTTGGAGGATGCCTCAATCATTATGATAGTTTAATTTACATTAATTACTCATAAAATTTTGGAAAATGATTTTTTTTAAATATTCCAGTTTTTATATGGTTAGGAGCTTCGTAAAGACATTCAAGGATGCAAACACTAGGTTTCATGATGGTGTTTAGCGTCAAGATTGCACCAAGAAAAATAGAATATCTCTCCAACTATAAGATGTTAATCAACAAGAATTCATGAAGGTTTAATGATATTATCCATGACTATGATAAAATTCACAAATAGTGAAATTTCTCTAGAGATTCAGAAAAATATGGAGCTTCAATAATGATATTGGTTAGCTTTAAAAAAAGGTGATTACTATGATGGAAGCTTCTTGACTGGGATGAAACACCTATAAAAGGCCTCTAACCCCCTCAGAGAAGTGAGATAGCAAGTCTTAATGAATATTATAAGGTTACCAATTCATGAAGGTGATTCATGAAGGCTGTTGTTTAGAAATAGTTTTTGGAGAAGTGAAGTTTTTGGAGGATAAAAAAATATGAATGAAATTATAAGATTCAAAAAGGATATGTGATCTTCGCAAAAGTGTTTGAGCTTCGTAAAAGGATAATCCTTTTATAAAATTGGATGATCTTCACAAAACAGATGATCTTCATGAAATTTTTGGGATTCGAAAAGGTTGAGTTAGCTTCATGAATGGAAGGAGTTTCTTGATGACCATTATAATCGTAAAAGTGTTCAGAAGGTATTTCCTGGTAAATTTTTAGTTATGAAATATTAATCAAGTAGATGATAGTGGGACATCAACAGAACATTTATCAATAGTTTATAGTGCATTATTTATTTATAATTAATGTACTATATGTTGATAAACTGTGTGTGAACCATTACTATAGATGCAATAATAGTAAGAGGAAGAAGGTGACCCTTTCATCTGACAGTGATCCAGAGAAGGACGATTAAGGGAGTGACCATTGGGAAGTAGTGAGATATCACTAAACATTTTAAAGATAATGAGTATGGGTATAGAAGTGATCTATCCCAATCCTTTAATTGGAAGTGAGACTTATTTAATTTTGTACAGTGGTACGTTGTCATTGTATTCTCCTTAGATGTAGCCCAGTGAGGGTGAACCATGTAAAATCACATCGACTCATGCATGATTTAATTTTTGTTCATACATTGCAACGGGAAAGGGATATATGAGTGTTTTATTTAACGTTGAGACAAGATCGGATGGGGTAGTTATTTTAATCTACACTTCCATAATTCACACCCTCTCTCATGGTATTTAACCTATTTTGTCTAACAATAACATTATTTAAAATCCAATAAAAAATTTTGACAACCAGTTGGATAGGGTCCACAACACATGCCAATTTTTGAAAACCATTTTTATATCAAATGGTACCTCTTGATTCATACCTATTGGAATAATTTAAAAATATAAATCATTTATAAACATAAAAAATTAAATGCTTGTAATGTAAAGAAATGGTAAAGAAACAACTACCTTTGATCAATGGAAATGATCTAAATGCAAGTTGTAGTGATCCAAAACATGTCACCTTCAATAGAAAATTCTCCCAAATGCAAAAGGAATGTGTACGAGGGGATTATCCGTTGGGATTTTATGTAAAGAGATGAGGGAGAAATGTTGGGGGATGTCATATAAGGGATATGGGTGAGGGGATGCAGGTTTTTTTAAGAGGTCTTTTAAAAAATTAAATACAATATTAATTAAAATAAATAAAAATTTAAAATCTAGGAAAAATACTTGGTTTTTCTAACTGTGTTCTGACATTGTTCAAGGCACTGCCTGTCTAAAAACCCACCCCATGTAGATTCTCCATGGAATAAAATGGTTGGATTAATCCTGATCTAAATATGCTAATTGGAACTTTTTAATTGTAGAGATAAATCATATTCTTGTCTCATAGTTAATCTTACTATGTGCAAGCCACTTGCTACCCCCAAGACTCATGATAATCTGCATCCTAATACTCTTATAAATCACATGGCTTTTACTTAACCATTTGTAGGTCATTCAACCCTAGAATTTTAAGTTCAAAATGATTTACACTCAAGGGTGATTGCATGGTTCTCCTTCATGTTTTGTACCATAACCATACATCGAGGAAAAAGATATAATATCATATTTTGGACTTAAAATCAATGAAAACCTAAAAATGTCATTGAAATCATAAAATAATATAATATAAAAAATATATAGTGAAACATCGGGTGTCTTAAACTCTACATCACACCACTTTCTACCTCCAAAAATCATTGGTCTATGTATAGGACAAAAGGTAAAAGAATTATGTCATGACTCTTCCTTGGGGCCCGTGCCGTGACTACCCCAGACCCTCCTTCCATAGGCCATGGGCTGGCGACAAGCACCAAAGGTGTAAATCCCTATACTATGAAGGAATTTTCTTTATATAAGTAAACAAACACAACAGAGTACACAACTGAAGTAAGAACAAGTAAAAATGTATACAAAAGTTTGTGCTGAAAAGGAAGGGGTTGGAAATAAAGGCCCAACAGTGAGTTCAGTACAAATGAAAAACTAGTATAACAGTAGTGAAGTAAAGAAGCAACCACTGAGTCGTCCTCCGAAAATACACCTGAAGGGTGGGTATAGATTGTCTCCTCGGCACCTCGGGTTCGTCCGTCCACTCCGTGTACGTCCCACCATGTGGTCCACCGTCGGGTACCTTCTAGATTTACAAGTCTCTACCACGATCTGCGCTTCCCGTAATTTACATCCAACACAATGTAGTTCGGGCATTTCCCATGAAAGGGTGAGTATAACAATACTCAGTAGGGACCCCAAGACCCCCGAAGGTCTCCTAGAATCCACGAAGGATAAAATACAATGAAAAGATATGAACATGAGGTATCAACCAAGTCTACATATGTATATGCCCATACATATACCTAAGTCATCAATTTTAGTTTGGATCCATCTCTCGAGCCCAAGCACAAACCAGTCCACATAGGAATGAAGTCAATCACATCGATGATAATGATTGAAATTCAAGACTACGCTCACTCAGGTATACAACTCTTGAAGAGTGGTGGAGATGATTAGATATAGCCTCTGAATAATCTCCTCTGTTGAACTGATGTAGGATCCAAGTATAGAAGTCATTGATGCCGAACCTACATTGGATCCAAGTTCAGTAATCATCACTGTTGAACCCACGGAGGATCCAAGTATAGTATTCATCACTGCCAAACCCACAGAGGATCCAAGTATAGTAGACATCATCGTCGAACCCATGGAGGATCCTAGTACGATAGTCATATTCATCGAACCCATGGAGGATCCCAGTACGGTAGTCATCTTCATCAAATCCACAGAGTATCCTAGTACGATAGTCATCGTCGTCGAACCCACGGAGGATACTAGAACGGTAGTCGTTGCAGTCATAGCCAGCTCTAGGGTTACTGCACACAACATGATCGATTCCATGAGGGTCCGCTCCTTGAGCCTAGGGGTCAATACATCAACTATCATGATGTTCAATTTTGATGTATCCCGGTGTTCCATCTCGTAAAAAGGAACCAAATGCGACATACAACGCATCAATCGGACGCCCAGTCTGAGAGATATTGGCTTTTCCGTTCGAGGGGCCTAGTTGAAAATTCGCTCATTTCAAAACCCGTACATTTTCCAACGTTTCCCAAAACTCACTTTGAGTATCGAAAAATGACCACTTCATCATGATGGTCCTAATGCCTCAACCCAGTTTTGGTGTGTCTTACCCAGAAGAGGGTCAGACCAGCATGATGAGTTGAACGGACCGGCCAGCCGAGAGGTCTAGGGGGGGCTTTCCCAAACCGGAAGCGCCCTCCCAACCGGCTGGCCTACCTGGTGCGAGTGGCCCGCACGGGCGGGCTGCCGTCCCTTCTGCGCAGCGCCCTCCTGGTGTGGCGACTCCCTCATCACGAACGGATGAAGAGCTAGCTGGTTCACCGCTGAGCGGCCCACAATGCACGGGCCGTGGTTCTCAGCCGCGCGACGCCCCTTGTGGCGCAGCTGTCTCTTCGGTCCTGTTGGCTATAGCTGACCGGTTCTTCGTCGGCCGAACAACCTACGGTAGTGGACCACGGTTCTTCCGTACACGGCCAGCTCATGGCCGCTACCTTCTCTTACAACCGCCACCATTCTCCACCACCTCCCATTGAGAATTAATTAAATAAGAACCGATGGAGGGTCTTCGGGAAGTGTTTGTTCATCCCGCGTCCTCAGCGTTTGGCAGTAACAATCGGCCATGGACAATTCAGAAAATTCAACAAAGAATGGGGTAGAAATTATTCAATTAAAATTTTTACAAACCCCTACCTCGGTTTCAAGAAATGAGTACGTCAATGAGTCACTGAAGACAAATATCATGGAGGTCAGACATCGCGGAATACAGACCTCGATTCCATTGACGTCAGGGTGAATCCGAAGGGAAGTTTCGATGGAGAAGTCTTTCACATTCTTCATAGAAGTTGTTCTTTGTTGAAGAACGACGCTCCTCTAAATCACTAAAGGTTCCCCCAACAAAATATTTTCCAAGAAAATATTTAAGTATGGATTTCTCAATAATTATAAACCTTCAATGTAAATAAAAATGTTTCAAAAATTTGAGATTTCAATTAATTAATTGATCCATAAATGATACATGTAGGCAAAGTTTATGGGAGAGAGAGAAAGAAGTGAAGAGTCACAATTATGGATGGTGAGTTGTCATAATAAATACAAGGGGAGTTAAATGGGGGTTTCCAGGGTATTAAGGGGAGGTGATAAGTTGGGATCATGTGGGCCCCACCACATTAATTCTTCTAATGGGAGGTTATATGGGTTTGAGCCCCACCACAAACTCCCCATTGTAGGAAATAACTATCATCCTTAAAATAAATTTTTTTCCACAAATTTTATTTAATTTATTCTAAATCTCTAATATTAACTCTCAACCTACACAAAACACAACTGCTGTAAAGGCCCCCTTAAGACAATATCAGCACTACGAGTTCATCAATGTCCTCATATTTCAATTCTGAGTATCGGTTCAAAATATAGAAAAACATGAACGTACGTTTACTAATCGTACCCGAAAAAAACATCAGAAATTGATTCTGGGCACAATGGGCCTCGGAATCAAGTGTCGTTAGAAACCACAGACTCGTAAAATTCCATAGTATTTAAGAAAAAAAAATTTACTTGATATTTTTTGGTCTTTAAATTACTCCCACCTCAGGGATTGACGTCCCCTTAAAGCTATAACACACACTAGGGAAACAAATCGGGGTACTGTACGTACAACTGAGCCTCCTGCTCCCAAGTGCTCTCTTGGAAGTTCTCGTACTGCCAGCGAATGCGCACCAGAGGAATAGACCGCCCACATATGACCTGCTCCTATCAACCCTAGATCTCCACTAGGACCTCTGAGAATGTCACCCCGTCATCAATGTCCATCTCCCCGTGGTCGATGATCTGGGAAGGGTCGTGCACGTATCTCTGCAGTTGAGAATCGTGGAAGACATCATGCCACCAGTGCAACTGAGGTGGAAGGACTAGGTGGTAAGCCACCTCGCCTACTCTATTGAGGACCTGTAAAGGTCCGATGAAATGATAAGATAACTTGTCTCCCCGGCCAGATCTATGTAGACCTCATCGAGGTGAGACCCATAGGAAGACGTGGTCGCCATCCTCGAACTCCAGTGGTCTCCGTCTCCTATCAGCATAGGAATTCGGTCTGCTCTGTGCAGTCTTCATCCGCTCCTGGATGATCTGCACATTTTCCGTCATTGCCAGAACCATATATGATTCTACTAGTACTGACTCCCCTAGGTCAGTCTAGAATAGAGGTGACCGGCAAGGTTGGATATACAGTGCCTCCTAAGGGGTCAACCCGATGGTGGAGTGTTAGCTGTTTTTGAACGGAAACTCCACCAAGGGTATGTGACCCTCCCAGCTACGACTAAATTCTAGGACACATGCACGGAGCATGTCCTCAAGAGTCTGAATGGTCCTCTATATCTGGTCGTCCATCTGAGTATTGAAGGCGGTTCTTAGACGTAGCTGCATCCCAAAAGCCTCCTATAATCCCTTCCATAGCCGGTAAGTGAAATGAGCTTCTCAATCAAAAATGATAGAAGATGGAACACCATGAAGTCATATGATCTCTCGAACGTAGTGGCGCCCCAAGCTATCTACAGAGCCATGCTCTTTGATCGGCAGGAAGTGGGATGACTTGGTGAGTCTTTCTATGATCACCAAAATAGAGTCGTGTCCTCTGGATGTACATGGAATCCCCATCACTAAATCCATGGATATCCTGTCCCACTTCCACTCGGGGACCACTAATGGCTGTAACAAGCCTGTTGGTACCTGGTTCTCCACCTTCACTTGCTGACAAGTCGGGCCTCGCGAAACAAATTTTGCTACAACATTCTTCATACCCCGCAGCCAATGTTGTCGTCTGAGGTCCTGGTACATATTCACCACTCATGGATATACCTGTAGAGGGGAAGTGTGAAACTCCCTCATAACATCCTCCTATAGTGAAACTGGTATCATCATACGTCCCCTGAAGAGGTTGACGTGCTCCCAACCTTAAAAAAATCCATCAGGCGCATTCCCTGTGGATAACTATGCATGTCGCATCTCACAGTCAATGTCCCCACGATGTGCCTCTATGACTCACTGTAGGAGTAGAGGAGTGACAGCAGAAAGGCTACTCATTCTCTAGCCATAAAGGATATCTGCAATGTGGCTAGTTTCTATATCGCCTCTTCTAGTAGTTTACTGCATGATCTCCTACTGAGAGTATAATATACAAAGTCCCCCTTCCTAGCAGTAAAGACTCTCAAATTTATAGTCTTGGAGGAACACAAGCCATCGTCGTTGTCTCGGGATTAGGTCCTTCTGCGAGAAGATGTACCTGAGACTTTGGTGGTCAGAGTAGACTGTAAAGCGCTCTCCCATCAGATAGTGTCACCCCATCTTCAAGTAGAAGAACACAAATTATAACTCTAGTTCATGTGTAGCATAGTTCTGATCGTGTTGTCTTAGCTGCCATGAACCATTAGCGATCACTACTCACTCCTACATCAAGACACACCTGAGTCTAGTCCCTGATGCATCTCAGTAATCTACGTACCCTATGCACTCCTCTGGTAGTCTCAAGATGGGCATACTGGTCAATATCTACCTCAGCTCTTGAAAGCTCTGCTGATATCTAACTGACAACACGAAGGGTTTCCCCTTCTTCATCAAGGCTGAAAGCGGTGCTACAACTTTGGAGAAGTCTGACACAAATCTCCGATAGTAACCAGCCAGACCCAAGAAACTCCTCACCACTGTCACGCTCCTTGGTGGATCCCAAGAAGGTACTACCTTGATCGTGGCTGGATCCACTGCTACTCTCGCCTCTGAGATGAACTTTCCTAGAAATTGAACCTCTCGAATCCAGAACAGGAACTTCGAGATCTTACCATAAATATGGGGCTCTCGAAGTGTGTCTAGTACAACCCGCAAGTGGTAGGTGTGATCCTCCATAGTAGTCGAGTAAAGCGGTATGTTCTCGAGGAAAACTATGACAAATCGATCGAGGTAAGGATGGTAGATCATTTTCATGAGACTCATAAACACTGTTGGAGTGTTGGTTATGGCGAAGGGAATTACCAAGATCTCGTAGTGGCCATACCGACACATCAAGGCTGTTTTGTGCACATCCTTGTCTCAAACTCTGAGCTGGTGATAGCCTGACCTGAGGTCTATCTTAGAGAACCATAATGCTCCCCAAAACTTATCAAAGAGGTCATCAATCATTGAAATTGGGTACTTGTACTTTACGATCACCTAATCTAGGTGAAGGTAGTTGACATGCAGTCGAAAGATCCCATCCACCTTCTTGGCAAACAAAATCGGAGAAGCCCAGGTTGATACACTAGGTTGGATGAATACCTTTCCCTGCAAGTCCTCCATCTATACCCGCAACTCACGAATTTTAGCGGGATCCATCCGATGTGTTGGATTAGATATCAGTGTTGTCCTGCAGTATAGGTCAATGTATAAGTCTACCTCTCTATGAGGAGGTATTCCTGGAACGTCGCCAGGAAAAATGGCCGCATATTGATCCACCACAATAGGAAAACTCAGACTCCGCACATCAACTACTCCAATGATGAGACTATCCAAATGATGTGTGATCGGCTTCCCTCTCCTCTGCTTAAGTCCATCATGCACTTCAAAGGCTCCATTCTTACCGATGAAGGTGCACATGCTCCCATCCGTGCGAACACACTGCACTTTGCGCCTAATGAAGTCGATCTGATCATGGACTCTAGACAAATAATCCATACCCAAGATGACGTCGTAAGGCCTTGACGACACTACATGAAAATTCCATATGAAACTCTCGCCTCCTGGAGTAAGCCCACACTGTCAACACCAATGCTTAATCGTCGATTCTACTCCCGTAAGAGTCTCTATCCATAAAGATCGAGCCAACGGATCTATTGGAATCTCTGATCTCTGAACAAGGTAAACGACAATAAAATAATGACACACACATATGTCCATAAGTACTACAACAAGGGTGGCGTAGACACAAATAGTACCTCGAATCATCTCAGGTGTGTTGTGGTCGTAGGCCTCGACTTCCTGGAGCTGAGCCTGCACCTGTCTGCCAGATCCCTGTGGTCGGGGTGGACCTCATGGTGGTGGTGGTGGTAGAGCCTCGAAACGTCATCCACCACCCAATGCTCGACCAACTCCTCTGCCTCATCCGCATACTCCCAGAAAACCACCACGGTCGAACCTATGGATCTTCCTGGGAGGTCCCTCCACTGTCTGCTTCTCATATGCATGGTGGTTCGTGAAGTCTCGAGCCATGTGACCCAGCCAACGGGATGCATAGCACTGGCTACCCCACGTATGGCAGGATCAATTTCGTGTGCCCCGCACATCCGAACCTGTATCCTGAGGTCGCTCACCTGATTTCCTCGTCTGCATGGACCTTTGTGTCAACTATCTACTGACGTCTGCCAAAGACTCCGCTACGTGTCGTCCTACAGTGGGTCTCACCGCTGGCGACTACTTAGAGAGAAAGATATCTACTAGAAGGGCTCACTCCAGCACCCCCACCGGCGTCGGAATGATGAGGGGCATCACCGTAGCCCTGATCTCGTGCCTCAGTCCCTGGTTGACTTCCCAGTACCTGAAGAATGGGTCTTGTACCATGTCCGTTGAGTAGAGTGAGAGGTTATTGAACCTCAATTAGTACTGAGCTACTGTCATGCTGCGCTACCGAAGATGAAGTAACTCCTAGATCTGCACCGCACGAAGGGTTCCAGGAACAAACTCCGAGCAGAAGAGACTCTTGAAGTCTGTCCAAAGTAGAGATGCCTCGTTGTGCACCTATAGAATCATGACCCACCATATACCTACTACTACGTGCAAGTGACTCGCAGAAAGGATCACCATAAGATCAGCTTGTGTCCTTACTAATATGAAAACCCTAACGATAGCCTCCAGCCAATCCTCAGCTGCCTGAGGGTCCGTCTCTCTGCATAACCTAAGCAGCCTCTATCGCTTGAACTCGTTCTACGCACTCAAGTGGCGTGCACTCTCTGCTACTGTGGCTGGTGGTATCAGTGGCCTAGTGGTTAGTGGTACTGCTAGTTCCTCCACTGTGATGGGTCCCTGCACTGAGGACTCGTCGCTCAGTGGGCTACCATCCCCCACGTAACTCGAAAACCTAGCTGGATACCTTTGTGGGGACATCCTGAAAAGAAAAAGGTGTGCCACAGTCAAAACAGTATACCTGGTGAGGTGACATAGAGTAATCACAATGAAAACTCTTGAAACACACATGCAATCAGAGTTTTCGTGCATTGAGTCAGAAATCAGATGTCAGGGTCCTGGTGTATGGATACGTTGGTCTCCGCACCAACACTAGACTCCCTGGACTGAAAACCACACTCAATACTCTTAACACAATTTCATTATAGTATGATAGATTAGAGTCCTATGTTCTGCGGTACAAAAGACTCCTCAGATACCAATTTGTCACGACCTGTTCTCGGGGCCCGTGCTATGACTAACCCAAGTGCACCTTCTATAGGCCTGGGGATGGCGAGTAGAACCAAAGGCGTAAATCCATATTCTAGGGAAAAAATTCCTTTATAGATGTAAAAAAACACAACAGAGTATGAAACTATAGTAAGAACAAGTAAAACTGTATACAAAATTAAGTGCTGAAAATAAAGGGGATGGAAATTCAAGCCCAACAGTGAGTACAGTACAACAGAAAGAATAGTACAACAGCAGCATAGTAAAGGAGAAACCATTGAGTCGTTCTCTATGAATCCCACCTGAAGGGTGGGTACATATGGTCTCCTCGGCACCTTGGGTCCGTCCATCTGCTCTGTGGATGTCCGACCAAGTGGTCCACCTCCGGGTACTATCTAGAATTACAAGTCTCTACCATGATCTGCGTTGTCCATCATCTGCATCCAACGCAACGTAGCGCGGGAATTTCCCGTGCATGGGTGTGTATAACGATTCTTAGTAGGGAACCCGAGACCCCGGAAGGTCTCCCCAAATCCACTAATGATATTCTACAATGAAAAGATACAAATACGAGGTATCCAAAAAGTATACTTAGGTATATTACCATACATATACCTAAGTCACCAACTTCAGTTCGGCTCCAACTCTCGATCCCAAGCACAACCCAGTCAACACACGAAAGAATTCAATCACATCGATGATAATGATTGAAAGTCAAGACTCAGATCACCTTGGTATACAACACACAAAGAGGGTGGAGATGATTAGATGTAGCCTCTAAATCATCTCCCCTTCCGAACCCGCGTAGGATCCTAGTATAGAATTCATCACTACTGAACCCACAAAGGATCCAAGTACAGTAATCCTCACTACCGAACCCATGGAGGATCCAAGTACATTAGTCATCGTTGCCGAACCCACTGAGGATCCAAGTACAACAGTCATTTTCGTCGAAACCACAGAGGATCCCAGTACGGTAGTCATCGTCTTCAAACCCACATAGGATCCCAATATGGTATTCATCTTCATCGAACCCACAGAGGATCCTAGTATGGTATTCATCATTTTCGAACCCACGGGGGATCCCAGTACGGTAGTCGTCGCAGCCGCAACCAACTATAGGGTTCCCGAACAAAGCACAGTTGATTCCGGGAGGGTCCGCTCCTCGAGCCTAGGGGTCGATAAATTGTCTATCACAAAGTTCAAGGTTGATGTATCCTGATGTTCCGTCTAGTCAAAAGGAACCCAACGTGACAGACGACGCGTTAATAGGACGCACAGTCTAAGAGATATTGGCTTTTCTGTTCCGAGATCCCTGTTGAAAATACGCTCGTTCCAAAACCCATCCATTTTCTAAAGTTGTCCAAAACTCCCTTAGTGTATCTCAAAAGGACCTCTTCATCACGGGGGTACCAATTCCGCAGACAGCGCGTTGTTCGGACACGCAGTCTTTATGTTATTCGCATTTAAGAGTAATGGTCTCGGCCTGTTAAACCTAGTGGGTCGGCGGGTCGAGTCAACCCAGTTTTGGTGGGTCCAACTCGGCAGAGGGTCAGACCGGCCCGATGAGTCACTCATCTCGGACCAATGGGGCGTGGCCCGGCTTGGTGGGGCACGTCCCAGCACGGCGCTGCACGGCCCGGCATGGCGCGGCGCGGCGCGACCCGGCTCGCCGCGACTCGGCTAGCTGGTGGAGCAGCTCGGCCCGAGTGGTCGAGCGGTCTGAGGGGGGGGGGGGGGGATGCGGCCCCCCGCTTTCCCGAACTACCAACGCCTCCCTCCCAACCAGCCGGCTAAAGTCGGCCGGCCTAACTGGCTTGAGCAGCCCGAACATGCTGGCCATGGTCCCTTCAGCACGGCGCCCTCTAGGTGTCGCGACTCCTTCATCCCAGCCGACTGACGAGCCGGCTGGTTCGTCGCTCAGTGGCCCGCGGTTCTCGTCAGCGCAGTGCCCCTTGTACTATCATAGTCCCTTTGTTTCGGCCGGCTAAAGCTGGCCGGTTTTTCGTCGGTCGATCGACCCGCGGTTCCAGGCCGTAGTTCTTCCATACGCGGCTGGCTGGAAGCTGCTAACTTCGCTCGCCACCACATCCATTCGCCACCACCTCCCTTTGCGAATTAATTAAACAAGAAATGATGGTGGTTCGTCAGGCCATGTTTGTTCGGCCCATGCCCTCCACGTTATGTGGAAACAATCGGCCATGGATAATTCAAAAAATTCATCAAACAACGGGATACAAATTATTCATCTAAAATTTGTACAAACCCCTACCTCAGTTTCAAGAGCGGAGTATGTCAATGAGTTGCCGAAGAAAAAAGTCGCGGAGCTCTGGAGTCGCGGAAGAAGGATGCCGATTTCATTAAAGTTGGGGTGCTTCTGAAGGGAAGTGTCGATGGAGAAGTCCTTTGCGTTCTTCGTTGGAGTTGTTCTTCATTGAAGAACGACGCTCCTCTAATTCACCAAAGGCTCCCCCACAAAAATATTTTCCAAGAAATTATTAAAGTAAGGCTTTCTCCATAATTATAAACATCGCATTTAATTCAAAAAGATTCACAAATTAGAGTTGAAAATTCATTAATTGATCCATAAATGAAACATGTTGGCAATGTTTTTGGGAGATAGAGAAAGAAGTGAAGAGTCACAATTATGGAGGGTGCATTGTCACAATAAATACAAGGGGGGTTAAATGGGGGTTTCAAGGGTGTTAAGGGGAGGTGATAAGTTGGGCTCGTGTGTGCCCCACCACACTAATTCCTCTCATTGGTGGTTATGTGGGTGTGGGCCCCACCACTAACTCCCCATTGTTGGATATAACTAACATCCTTAAAATAAAATTGTGTTCCACAAATTTTATTTATTTTACTCTAAATCACCAATTTTAACTCTCATCCCACATAAAACGAATCTACGTTAAAGGTCCCCTTAAGCGAATACCGGCGCTGCGAGTTAATCTGTGTACTAAGATTTCCATTCCGAGCATCGGTTTAATAGACAGAAAAACCCGCACGTACGTTTACTAAACCTACCTGAACAAAACATCATAAATTGATTCCGGGCACACTGGTCCTCGAAATCAAGTGCCGTCAGAAACAACAGACTCGTAAAAATCCAAAGTATTCATGAAAAAAAATTTCCTTGAAATTTCCGGGTCTTTAAAAATACTAAGATAACTCTTCCATGAAATAGATAAATCCTAAAAAAATTGAATCAATAGTAGAAAAAAATTGTTCATCAATAGACCTAAAACCCAAAAATTGTGACTCTAAAGAGAATGGATACCAATCATCGTTCTCCCCTCCATTTAGAAATGAACTAAACTAGTGGACCTACCCGCAACCTCTTCTCAAAGAACAAGATACTATCACCAAGAATCCAAATTCTAAAATTATCAAAAGGGAATCAAAAAATTTACCCTCCAAATCCGTCCATATGAAAATAATTCAAATCCACAAGGATGGAACTACTCATAGAATAATACCAAAGGAAAGTGAACTATATCTCTAAACCACAACATCCAAATGATGATCCCAACATTGGAATACAATCCTAAATAAAAAACTTTTTGGTTCTATCATAATTGTCAAAACCAGCATATGAGGGTATTTTAGATCAAACTAATCATAACATTATCCCATGATATATCTTATTAGAAACATGACCCAATGTTATCTACATACCAACCAAAAAAACCAGACCTCAAGTATCTAAGAATTCAACCAATGTTCTTTCCATGATTAAGATAATAACAAAATACCATGCATGGAAAGCACCCTGCATGGGAAATAACAAACATCAAGCAATGAGGAATGAAAAAAAATCCAAAATAGGACACTTTCTACAATGGGAAACCAAATAAGAACCCAAGAAGAACTGGGCTAGGACTTCCTGATGCCAAATGTTTTCCAAGATCAACAAGAATAAATCCCAAAAATAATTCATCATTCAAAAGAGATGTAATCCATAACCCAAGGTTACTCAAATTTTTTTCCACTCATCCAAAAAACCTCAAATGATTCCAAAAGTATTAAATTAAACATTCTCATATTTAGGTCACATAAGAGTCTCAAAGAAAACATGATTCTCACTGATCTAAAAATCAGTCCAAGGCTCATGGGTCTAAACCACTATTCCCAAATATCTCTAAAATATTTACTAGATAAGAAAAACTGAAAATAAATTAGAATAATAACACTTCATGAAGGAAACTATGCATGACACTCTAATTGGAGTCTGGGAATTGTTAAACAAACGGGGAAGTAATCCTTAAGATAGATACTCTACTTTCACACTAGACCATTCTAAAATGGGGAGCACATAAAAAAACTGAGATATAGAACCTCATGTGTTCATTTCATAAACATCACACCAATTTTTCCAAAAACATACAAGGGAAAAAACAAAACACGTGGTTTACTAAAAAAATTAACGTTTTCTGGAAAATACCATTTTGAAAACCAAGGTATAGTTAAAATTAAGAATTTCATCCAGAACCAAACAAACACCATTTCAAAATTAAATCCCCAATACCTCTATGGAAATGATAAATTTAAAAAAACTCATTTCAAAACAAACAACACTTGTTTTAAAACCACAATGCCATTCTGAATATTAATGTAAATTAAACACTTTATATTTGAAATAATATTAATATAACATATCGTTTTTAAATATACACAATGAGTTTAAAGTCCAAAACATTATATAAAATCAATATTTTAATTATTTATTTTCACTTATAATAGTAAAATCATCATTTAAAACATTTTTAACATTAACTAAAATAATAAAAAAAATAAAACATTTAAAAAAATTAAAATTAAATCAACTGTTTCAAATCATTTCAGGAAACAAAGATCACTTTATAAACAAGCCTAGGTCCTTACATTAAAAACAAAAAAAATTCTATTGAGAAATACATTTTTCACTCATTGAAAATGAATCTCTCATAACATACAAAAATTCATAAAAATAATAACACAAGCCTTGACCAAAACACTATCCAAAAATGTCAATATATCCCAATACTGACCATGACTCTGATACCCTTTCCCTAACACATGCTAGGAAACCAAGGGTCATGTTCTGTAAATAAAAAAACCAATGGTATGTGGAACCACACCTGAAATGTCCACGTCGTTTATAGACACATTCTAATCATTCATTAGATCCAAAAGTGTTTCCAGGATAAAGCGTTTTGTTTTTTATAAGTTGTTAGACCCTTCGAACCATCCTTACATCTTGGATTCCTTCTTCATTTCCATCCCAAAATTAAATCCAACCCACAATAAAACTCTAATATTCTAATGAGTATCAATACATAATCAAGGATAAATCCTACTAAATCTGAATTATTTATTCAAATACACATGCCGGAGAAAATCAATGATCAACTTGGGAAAGAGCTATATTTAATCTCCCTACATCTATCTATCAATATACAAATAAAAACTCAAACTATATCTTACAATTACACCCTAAATAAAAAAAAGGGTTCCCCAAAGGCTTGGTCTCATATGGAAAATAAGAACCTAATTTTTTTTATACCATTTTTAATGAACTAACCTAGGTTGTCCATCTGATGAATTCCAAAACCAGTAGGCAACTGGCCTAAAGGGTGTTCATGATCTCCATGGCCTGGAAAATTGTTCCTGGGAATAAAATTCACACAATTGTGAATGATTTTTCACAATAATAATAATAATAAAATAGAATGAATATATTAAAAAAAATTCATGACCTATCCATACATTGGATGACCATGTGGAAATAAAAATAGAAACAAAAACCTAACAAAAATGTATGAAAGCAATAAAAAAACTAGCATAAAAACATCCCTCACCACACTAGTCTCCCTCTATGGAAACGAAAATACACCCAACAAATGAATTTTATTCTCCCACCAACAACAATAATAACCCGTAGTCCATAGAAAGTGGTAATACCCTAAATGTACAAGGTTGAATGAAATAAAAAGTAATATACCAATATTTTTAGGAAAATAATGGATATTTCTAATAAAACTAGGTAATATGGAAAAATATCTGAATGAGATAAAATAAATCAATCCTTAATAAATCAATTCTCAAAAATAAATATTAATAAGAAAAAATAACCTAAAACTAAGAATATTATATAGTTGTGACCAAATAAGCACTCAATAGGAACCCACAACACACTAAAACTATAAATATTATTTCATATAACATCATAAGTATAGTAGTATGAAATAAAATATAATCGTAAAAATTTTCAAGTATATATTTTAATGAAATAAAAATATTTCACAATTGTGATAAAAAATCTTTTCCATGATTTTTATTTGAATTAAAATAATCACTTAGAAAGCACCTTTTTTCTGAACTAAACCACATGGCCAAAAACAGTTTTAAAGTCTTAGTTTAAAACCATTTCATAAAAATATCTTTATAAATAAACATTTCAAAAATAAAAATAGGTTTATAATTTTCCACAATATTTTATAAAACATGTTTGAAAGCTGACCATATATAAAACTAGGCACAATGGCCTATGAATCCTTTTCGAAATATCACAAAAACATTAATTTTCAAAATAACCCTATTTCCACATTTCTCACAAGATTAAAATTTTTAATTTCATTTCTAAAAATATTATGAAAACAATTGAATTTTAACCATTCATTACTTAAAAATATTTCATAATTCCTTTTCGAATCATTTTAGTAGAAAACCAGCCATATAAGGATGAAGGCACCCAATTAGGCACCATAATGTCATGTAATAAAATAAGAATAAATGAATGTAATGTACATATATTCTTAGTAATAATATAAGAAGTAAGGGATATAGTAAAAGAACAATTTAATTCCTCTCAAATGATATAAATGATCGGATTCCGATAGGAATCTTCCCAAGGCTCTAGTAATAAAGGACCTAAACTGGTGATAAGAAACCTAGTTTGACACTAATTAACCTTTCAACATCACAAAGAGTGTCGCTAAAATTCCTATAATATTGTTCCTGGAATGTATTCATCCATTGTAAAAATGTTGTTCTGTCACTTAGATGTAAATTCCCATGGGACCAACAATGGGGTGTCCCTAGATCGCCTTTCCCCTAGAAACATATAAAAATAATTCACTACTATTGGGTCCTACCGCTCCTTATGGAAAAACCATATCATTGTGGTTAGGATACACATCCCTAGAGAACCCACTATCATACTATGGTTTTCCCTCACATAGGTCACCCACTAAATCCTATTATTTCCATGATGATTCAAAATGAACGTGAGAACAAAAAATCAGCCACATGTGTCACCTGAAAAGATTTGAAAATAACACGTGACTCACCTATCACACCCTCGCAACCTATGAGCAATAATTCCACCAGAATAATAATCATATATAAAGAAATATAAAAAAAATCCTCTAAGGGGTTCACATGCCACAACATTCCATAAGAATCATAAAGGGGATTAAGAGTGAATTATATTATATGTGAGAACTCATTTCCATAAAATTCCAAATAGTTTATCCCTTTAAAAAAATACTAAAAGTGTAATTCATTTCATCAAAAAATTCATCAATGAAAATGGAAACTCAGTAATATCCTTTTTCAAAATCCCCTTTGAAAATATTCAAAGCAATACCAGTTTTAAAATATAATCCCAACGGGATAACACAAAATTTTTAAAACACACAACTAATTTATAAGTTCCCAAATAATTTAAACACCGAAAAAAGGTTATAATTTCCATTTTAAAATAAACAAACCAAAAAACATGGTTTGAAACCCTATTGAAATCAAAAATAATTTTTAAAAATTCATGTTTCTGATCACTACCAATTTAAAAACAAAAAGAATTCATTAATGGACAATCAAGAATTTTCAAAACATCTTGTAATGGGGTTACATACCATGCCAATGTTTAAAACCAAATTTGCAATCAAATATACCATCATTGATCTTTTATATATGCACAAAATAAAAGATAAATAATTTACAAATGTCATGTAATTCAAGGCTTGTAAAAAAGTGACAATTGTAACGCCCTGACCCTAGTTACCCAGAGTCGGTGCATTATTACATAACTTAGGAATGATCACAATAGATCAATTATCAAAATACCTATTAGTTTAGTATCCTTAGAAGTAAAAGATTCATTCATATGTTTTACATTACATCATGAAATAAAAATACAACTTTTTATCCCATTTGAACACAATCATATCCTTTGCCCTATCCGTACAGGTTAATCATAAATTTCTTCTTCACATCCTGGTAAAAAAATCATATGAAATGGGTGAGCTCTGATGATCAGTAAGGATAAAAATATAGAGAAAACTATTAGAAATAAGCATAAACATTTAAGGAAATGTATAAGACTATAACACAATCCTTTTAAAGATAAATTTCAGATTAATATGGAAAAGATAAATCAAATAATGCCATTTTTTATTCATATGGATATCCTTCTAGTTAAATAATCACATGTCATATCATTAACTAATTTCATAATGATCGAATTCATAATCCCAAACATCATAATCACATATTCACGGCCTTGTGGGAAGACTACAAATAAAGATTTGTTCAATGCTTTGTGCCAAGACACAAGTTTCTTTCATGAGACCTACTGATGCATCGATGAGCTATAGTGGGATCCATCTGTCACTTACTATCTCCAATGCATTCCTCATATGAATAGGTTAAAATATAACATAAAAATTCATATTAAAATAGCATAAAAAATGTTAATACTTTAACCATAAACCATGAATTTTATAAAAATAGCACCTCCAAAATCAAACATATCACAATACCTTCAATTTAATATGAAAAAATATATCATAATAAATCAAATTCAAATAATCATATAATCTAACAAAGGATGTTGACATAGATAAAATCAATCCAAAAACAATTTGTGTAAAATGTCTCTTTATACATTGAAATAATTTAAATGTAATGATAAAACATTATTTTTAGAATATTCTTATAATCTTGTAAGGGATGTTTAGAATGTATTATAACAACATAAAATAGCTTCTCCCACCGTATAAGTAAAAAAAACATTCTTACCTTAATTTCTCGACAAGGTCATAAAGTACATTATATTGAAAGTGATGGAATGATTCCTTTCAAAATATTTTATAAAAAGTCAAAAAAGGGTATAAATGAATTTAAACCACAATATAAAAAATATTAAAAACAATTGAAATAGATTTTTAAGAAATATGGATGTGGATTATAAAGAAGTCCAGTAGATACTTACGTAAAAACAACCTCAGATAAATAAAGAGATTGTAAAATTAACCCTTACCTTATACTTTTCCTTAGTCGAGGGTATGTTAACTGCCTGAAAAATAGTTAAATAATTGTTACTAATTTATAAAAGATCCACATACATAAATATGATATCATATATGATCTTCTAATAAATCATTGTTAATAATATTTCAGTAGTATAATTTTTTCTGGTGTCTACTGATTTGTTTTCATTTAGATTTTTTGTTACGTGTGTCATGTTTGTTATGGATAGGATGTATTTTATTCATATCTATATAGATATTAAGTTATTAAACATTATTTTTAATCATAAAGTGAAAATTATTCATCAATGGTTGCGATGGGTAATGAATCTCATCGCATTTGTGGAGATGATAATTTGTACGTACGCACGAGTGAAAGTAAAATTCTATTTATGGTGAAATAATATGTCATTAAATGGATTATAATATATAAATAATCATTAAAATTTTATATTTATTATTTAAATCAGTTATACTAATTATTATACACATCAAAATAATGAAGTGTTGAATTACAAACTACACCACGATGTGGAGACGGTAAGCCGTACATACGCACATATAGTGACTTTGTCATTAATTGGATGGATTGAATAATGAATATGGTTGTACCATATTTAAAATAACATCACATTATGTAGATTTTAATGGATCTATTATTTTGGTATTGAAACAAAAAAATAAAGAGGAATTGGAAGAGGAAAAAAATGAAAGATGTGATGAAATTATTACCTCTTCTTTGGGTGTTTCCTTTTTATTTGATCAAATGGGATCCATAGGTTAGATTTATGATCAATGTAAGGACTCTAGGTTTTGGTAAGGGTAGTTGGGAAAATATTTTAGTAGGTTTTAGCCAAGACAAATGGATTTAGAGGTGCGATTTTGAAATAAGGGGAGGCACCCTTAAATAAGAGAGGTGAGGGTCACTTCAGGAAATGAATAAAATATCATTTTATTATAAAATCATTCTCAGTTTATAATGGATCCAAATAGATTTATTTCATGTATAAGGTTTGGATGGGTGTAAAAACTATAAACCAATAGGTTTTATACAAGTTTAGGTCACCATATTAACCTTATCTTTAATATTTAACACTTAGTTAAATAGTTTTCCTTTTACAATGTCTTCTTGTATTATTGTATCTAATGGTTAATAAACATACAATAAAAATCCATATGAACCCCAAGTGATTAATTATTAAAATATATACCCTTATCGATGTTCTTGGGCAGGAAATTATATTTTTAGGAATATTATATCAATTACTAATATTGTATTTGTTTTGAAAACTCATTTATGTCAATTTTGACACCATTCAGTATTTGTTTTTTTTGAAAGTCAACAAAACCTGATTAATTTCAAAAAAATAAATTAAATTAATCCTAACATGTCATATAACTTATAAAATTAGTGGAATTCAACAAAATCCTAAATTTATATTTATTTTCTATTTATAATATAATTTATTTTAATATTTCATTAATAAGGTAATTATTGCATCATCATTATGTCATAAATAAATTTTATTAGTTAAATTATAAATATTATAAAAAAATACCATTATGTATGAAATATTTTTATGATTATAATGAATATTTATATTCAAATTTATCTTTTGTATGACCTTATATTAATAATTTTTTAGTTATTAAAATTTGAATTTAACACTTTTAACTCTTCTTTAAATAAAATCATAATAAATGTCCTAATCTAATCCAATTAGATCAAAAAGGATCATATTTTATTCTTATAATTTATTTTGGTATAAAAACATTTATCCAATAGAATTAGGACACGTGTAAGAGTAATTATAATATCATTTTCACCATTAGTTACCATATTTACTTTTAAGCGTGGTAAATAAATTTCAAAAGTTACAATTCACCGAACTATATTTTCTTCCTATTGAACCACATGTTACTTACTGATTTCATCCATGTCTCTTGAATTCTAGAAATTAAATTCACATAAGCTGTAAAATTAGATTTTATGAAAATTTAAACATATGCCTAGAAGGTGGGTAAAAGACGTAAAAATGTTCTCTAAAATTTTCTACATATAACTTCATTATAAAATGAATCTAATGAATAAAATTGGAATAATATATTTATTATGTATCTATTTTTAATTTATGGTAATTTTTTAAAAATAATAATATTATAAATGAAAAATTTGGTTATCTACAACATAGTGGTTTTTCAATATTCATCAATAATTGAATGTTTTTTAGAAAAATAGAAAAAATTTACCCAAAGATAATTTTGATATTCTAAATTAAAAAATGATGTCTATTTTACCAAATTAAAAAATTAGGAGTTGCATTAATTAATTTAAAATTAATTCCTATTGCAAAACAAGATAGCAGGTTTTTGAAAAGTTAAAACTATCAAATGATTGTTATGTGTTTATGTCCAATTTAAAATAGAAATTACATCCCATGACCAATATTGGATTAAATGATAAAAAATGATCTAATTGTACTTTAAAACCATTCAAATGTATAATTTAACACTATAAATTATTTTTTTAAAAAAAATTTGATTAAAATTAAATTTTAGTATCTTTAACTATTCATCAAAATATGAATGTTATTCAAAAAATATCAAAAATTAATCCAAATTAATTATTATATTCTGCATACAGAGAAAAAATTTATTTTGTAAAATTTAGTATATAAATGTGTCAAATATTTGATTAAAATTCGTTCTTTATTAAAAGGTGGTAAAATGCATTTTTTGAAAAATATTATTTAATCTGTAAAATTGAATTTATTCTTATATTATTCCTAAAAAACACATAATATGGATGATAAAATTATATGGATTACATAAAATTCAAAATTCAGATAATATTATTCATAATTTCTTTTTGAACAACTAGTTTGGTAAGTCGTGGTGCATTCGAACTCGGTTTTGCGTGTAACACAAGCTATTGAATTAGTTTAGAGAAATAATGTACTATGAAATACTAGGGTGTTACATTATCCCCTTCTTTAATAAATTTCACCATTGTAAATTTAAATTGTTATTTGAAAACAAAAGGATAAAAATAGAAAGTACATTTTTGGAAAACCACATCAGAAATAGGATTAATAATATTTAGTCTTAATAAAAGGGAAAAGAAAATGAAAAAGTCACCACCAAATTAGGATTTCAAATAGGAGAAAAATGGTTGAAATTTAAGACACATAATTGGTGGAAAATTTTAAATATTTATAGGGAGTTATTGAGTTCATCAATCACAATCAATTCAATGACAAAAAGAAAATTAAGGGCCTCAAATCCATAAATATATGATGAATTAAAATATTATTGGTTCATTAAAACGTATGGTATTAGGATAAGTCATTTTTGGTCTTAAGATCCTATCCCTAAAGTTTAAGAATTAATTACTTTATATAATGAGAATAAAAAAATAATTTACAAGTAGAGTTCCATCCTTTAACGAATTTCTACCACAAAATCGTCTTTCACACAAAAAGATAATAGAACTCAAAAATATTATATTTTTCATAATTGTATAGGGTTTCAAAAAAAATGAATATATAATTCATATAACAGATCATTTAAAAAACTACCTTATAAAAACTGCGACATCTTTTAGGCCATTAGAAGGTGATGCACCACTGTCACCATTCAGTTTTGGGTTCAAGTATCACTGCCTTGCTGGACACGACGGGTTGTCGCCTGACCTTCGGATGGACCTTTTTCTTAAAAAAAATATTAAGAAATATTAAGAAATGTTTTAAACTTAAACAACAGTATCCAATTACCAAAATAATCCATTCCAACCTTTAGACTTATCCAAAATACTTTTCTAAAAACTCATAGTCTAAAAATGTAAAGACCCGTAAAATTCAAGGGAAATTTTTTCTTAATTTTCATTGGAATTTTACAAGAGCGCAGTTTCTGACGGCACCTGATTCGGAGGCCCGGAGTGCCTGGAATCAATTTCTGAAGTTTGGCTTGGGTACGTTCAGTGAACGAACGAGCGGAAATTTCTAACTTTTGAACCAGTGCCCGGAATCAAATTCTGAGGGCACCGATGATCTCGCTGCGCCGATTTTCTCTTAAGGAGACCTTTTCCGAGGTTGCGTTTTATGCGGAATGAAAGTTAGTTTTGGGAAGAATTAAAAGAAGTTAAATAAAAATGTGGAAACACTTTTTATTTTTAAATTGATTGTTATTCTCTCCCAAAGGGAGTTAGAGGTGGGACCCACATCCACTTAACCTCCCTTGGGAGGATTAAGTGTGGTGGGGCCCACATGAAGCATAACTCTTCACCTTTTTTTTAAACTCCCTTAAACTCCTCTTTTAATGATCTTGTCAACTTGGTTATTTAATGGAGAGAGTTGTTTGAATTTCAAACCTTTGAAATTCAAATAGTTAATTGTGTTAATAAAATAAGCCTTAGCTTATTTTATTTGGGTTGGTCTCCTTAGCCATCTTGAGAGGTTTTGAAGAATTATCTCTATCTTCTTCAAGCTCTGACGAAGAACACTCAAGAACACCACTTCTTTATTCTTCGTAGCCGATGCATTTCCAAAGGTCGACGACGTCGCTTCATCGATCTTCTTCCCGTATCAACGAAAGGAGACGCTGATTCCTCCTCGGACATTCTTCGTCGGCTTACGAAGTTTCACCAACGACGTGCCTCTTCGGACGTACCTCTTCGTCAACGGAATCGACGAACGATTACCGCGACGCCCGACCTCCGCGACGCTTGTCTCCGCGGTTTGTTGACGTGCTCCGCACATGAATTCAAGGTAGGGGTTTGTTTCAATTGTTTATATTTATTCGAGAATTTCGACTTGTTGATTCTTCGTGGTAAACTTTTTTTTAAGTTATGTGGAACTTTCTTCAAACTTGATTGTTTATATTTTTCAGGCCATGAATTTTCAAATCTTTTTATTTAATCTAAAAACATTGTTAAAGTTTATTGTTCGTTAAAGGCCGATTGATATCCTTATAACGTAGGGAGTTCGGACCTTACAAACCCGGTCAATTCTCCTCTTTTACTTCGTGTTGAATTTTTGTGGAATGGTTCGGAAGGGCGTGGTGTCGTTGCACCACGCGGGTTCATGCAGTTTATTGCAAAAGATACGCACGGCGCCGTCACGCCGCTCCGTAGAAGGATTCATGACCGCGACGCCGTCGCGTCGCGTCGAAGGTAGTCGAAGAGACCGCGGCCGGAATCGGGCCACAGTGGAGGGGCGCGGCGCCGTCACGCCGGGCCAATGGAACAAGGGCCGCGACATGAGCCGCGACAAGGCTGGAAGGAGCGGCCGGAAAACCGGCCATACGGCCGCGGCGGAGCACACACAGGCGGCCGGCCTCACCGGCCGCCAGAGAACAGGAAGGACGGCGGCCCTAGGGCCGCGGCAGAGCAGCCAGAGGCGGCTAGCCTCGCCGGCCGCCGGTGATCAGAAGAGCCGCGACCATCCGGCCACGGCGGAAGGGTGGAAGGCGGCCGACCGTGCCGGCCGACCCCCGGTTTGCTTAGGAGGAGGGACCCGCGGGTCCCGCGTGTGAAGGGAAAAAGGCCGGCCTAAGGACGGCCGAGATCCACAAAACCCGGGGGTTGAACCCCCGGTGACTTGGAGCGCCCCCCCCCCCCCCCACGTGGGGAGGCCGTTGTTTCAAAAGAAAAACACGGGGGGCTGCGCCCCCCCCCATTCCCCTACCGCTCGGCCCTTTTGGCCGAGCGTGCTACGCGCGGGCGGTGACCCGCGGACCGGCCTCACCGGGCCGGGCCGCCCCGCGCCGGGCCGGACCCGGACCCGAATCGGGTTGCCCGGTTCGGGCCAGCCCCGTGGGTACTGGGCCGGGTCGGACCGGGCCTAGACCCCCGGTTTCGGACGGGTTTCGGTTTTTCACCCGTAACTTGAGCTACGGGCCTCCAAACGACTCGCCGTCAGTGGAGATGCGATCCTTGGATCGAGACGGTCGTTTCAGTATATTGAACTCAAGGTTTCGGAATACTTTGAGTTCGGCCGGGTTGGTTCGTACATGAAACCAACCGGGCCCTCGGAGCGGAAACGCTCATATCTTGAGCTACGGACGTCCGATTGACGTTCCATCAGCTTTGTTGAGTTCCTCTTAGTGAGACGGATCTTTTGGCATACTCCGCCCGAGGTTTGGACGCAGGTGGAGTACGGTTGGGTTGGTTTTGCCTTAAAACCCAACCGGGCCCCTGGGACGAAAAAGCAAATAACTCTCAGACCGGGAGTCCGATCGACGCGCCGTCTGTTGCGTTGACTTCCTGTTGACGATACGGAACTTTTGGATACATCAACTCTGGACTTTGTGACAGTTGATGTATCAGCCTCTCGGCTCATGGAGCGGACCCTCCCGAACGAGTTTGCTGTGTGCGGGAACCCTAGTGCTGGCTGCGACTGTGACTGCTACTGCTACTGCGACTGCTACTGTAATGACGACGATTGTGCAGGGATCCTCAGTGGACTGCGACGATGAAGACAGCTGGTATTGTATCCTATGTGGGTCCTAGCTGTGCTGGTCTTGTGTCCTATGTGGGTCCCAGCTTAGATGATTCAATACTGGTCTTGTATCCTATGTGGGTCCCAGTATAGATGAATCGATGAAGACAGTTGGTCTTGTATCCTATGTGGGTCCTAAGTGTGCTAGTTTTGTATCCTATGTGGGTCCCAGCTTAAATGATTCAATACTGGTCTTGTATCCTACGTGGGTCCCAATATAGATGAATCGATGAAGACAGTTGGTCTTGTATCCTATGTGGGTCCTAACTGTGCTGGTCTTGTATCCTATGTGGGTCCCAGCTTAGATGATTCAATACTGGTCTTGAATCCTATGTGGGTCCCAGTATAGATGAATCGATGAAGACAGTTGGTCTTGTATCCTATGTGGGTCCTAGCTGTGCTAGTCTTGTATCCTATGTGGGTCTCAGCTTAGATGATTCAATACTGGTATTGTATCTTATGTGAGTCCCAGTATAGATGAATCGATGAAGACAGCTGGTCTTGTATCCTATGTGGGTCCTAGCTGTACTGGTCTTGTATCCTATGTGGGTCCCAGCTTAGATGATTCAGTATCTATGTCTGATCATCTCTTCCACCTTATCGATGATGTATACCTGTGTGAGCTGAATCCTGTTGCTTTCCTGTGTGGATTGTGTTGTGCTATCCTGTGTGGATTTCGTTTTGCTTTCCTGTGTGGAATACGTTTACTTTCCTGTGTGGACTGAGTTGTACATGGGCTCGAAGGTTGGAGCGTTTTGGAATTAATGACTTAGGTATATGTATGGGCATATACCTAAGCCGTGTCGGTTGTTACTTCGTGATTGTATCTTCCTTTGTGGTTTATTCGTTGTGGATTTTGGGAGACCATAAGGGGTCTCGGGGTCCCTACTGAGTAGCTTATACTCACCCCTGCACGGGCTATGCACGCACTACGTTGTGTTGGTTGCAGACGACGGACAACGTTGATCGTGGTTGAGGCTTGCAGAGCAGGACGGTACCTGGAGGTGGACCACTGGGCGGGACGTTTTCGGAGCAGACGGCGGGACCCGAGGAGTAGTGGAGCTATCTGTACCCACCCTTCAGGTGGGATTTCCAGTGGACAGCTCGGTGTAGCGGCTTTTACTTTACAGTTGTTGTTTTCCATTTCGAGTTGTACTTTACTTTCAGTTTGGGTTTGTATACTGGCCCATTTACTTTTCCGCACTTTCAGTTGTACTCTGTTTTTACTTAGTGTTTATTTTTCCGCTTACTTACTCTGTGGTGTTTGTTTACTTTTCAAAGCCAATGCCTTCCCTTTTACTGGGAATTACGCCTTGGTGCTAGTCGCCAGCCCCTGGCCTATGGAAGGCGGGCTTGGGGTAGTCACGGTACGGGCCCCGAGGGCGGGTCGTGACAAAAAATTTATAAGGAAGGTCAACATAACATAATGATGATCTCTTTTTTTCATATAATAACATGTGAGTACCTTCATCATGTATTATCTTAAAACATGGAAACACCCTGAATTACCATAAAATATTATTTATTACATTCATTCTCCCTTATTCCTTATATAATATTATACATATTCCTTATATCCAAAAATTTTGAATACTCCATCAATGATGGAATAAACAAACCATTAATTAGTTCCAAGGTAGTCAACAATATCAAATATAATTTATCCAAATCATCCATCTATTATTCCAAAATCATTACCTCGGTATCAGGACCATATTATGGTTTATCTTTCCTTCAAAAATGTATTTTTTAAAATGTTTAACTTGTTGTTGAGTCACTTTTCTTTGTACTATATAATCTCAAATACTTAATGAAATAGTACTACAATACAATCCTTATTTATTTATATAATTAATATAACCAGTACATCATTGATACAACACTCAAATGAAATAATTCATTAATAAAAATAATATAAGAACAGTAATTATTCTTCTTCATATGTGGTAGTTCAATAACATAATTATTATCCAATAGCATCATTTGGGGTATACTTTGATGATTGGGACATTGATTCGCAATATTTACCAACACCATATAGATGAATCATTGTAAATTTGAAACCTTTTTTGTACCCTTATAATCACATACTTGGTGTCCTTTTTCTCCACACTTAAAAACAACTCCCATTCCCTTCGAGCATTTACCTAGTTGATTCTTTCGACATTTATCACATATGGGAAAATCCCTCTATCCCTTCTTCCATTTATCCATCTTTCTCTCTATCCTCCCTTTCTTCTCTGGATTCCCTTCAATGCCATGGGACTGAAATAATTATTTACATATCTTATTAACACGTGATACTACTTCTCCATATGATGAGATTACATGGGAGAATATTTCCTTTCAAGGTTTTGGCTTATGACCATGAAATATATGATATGTCTTACACTTTGGATCATACATATTGCTGGAGTTCTCATTCCTTCTACTGGTCAACATTTCTAATCAATTGAATACACTAGGATAGTTTATGAATTGCAATGCAGAATTACAAACTTTAAAAATACCTAACTTAAATTGAAAAGTATATTTATATAATCTATAATCATAAAAGTATTTTCTTTGAGTAAATATTTAGTCATAAATTCAATATAATGGTTTGTAATTAAAATTTCAATTATCCTAAGCACATCCCCAAGGAGTTTTAAAACCAAGAGTGCAGCAATTCTGGTTGTTGTGTACCAGTCCCCATTCGAGTCTAGCTCAAAGATTTGTTATTGGGTTTCACCCCTAGATACATCTGTTCCAGAGCCACCTCTACCTGCTCGTATCAAGACATGGATGTATTTATTGGAAAATACCAAAATATATACATTACCAAAATTCTAGAAAGTTATTCTATACTAATCCTCAATGTTTATCATAGGCTAATGTTCTCTAATTAGAGTATTTATAAATCTAGTTTCCAAGGTTTTTAATAGTCTTCTTCTGATACCAGCTATAATGCCCTGACCCTAGTTACCAAGAGTAGGGTCATTATTATATGACATTGGAATGATCACGAGAGATCAAGTCTCTAAAGAACTATTAGTATAGTATCCTTGAAAGTACTAGATACATACATAAGTTACACATTACATCATGAAATAAAAAAACCAAACTGTGTCCCCTCTTAACACACTCATATCCTTTGTCCTATCCCTACAAGTTAATCATAATATACTTCTTCATGTCCTAGGAAAACGAAAACATAAGAAATGGGTGAGCTTAGATGCTCATAAAGGATAAAAATATAGTAGAAACTATCATAAATAAGCATAAACGTTTAAGGAAATGTATAAGACTAAAACACATGACTTTGAAACATAAATTTCATCATAATATGGAAAAGATAAATTAAATAATTCTATTTACATATTCACATTGATATTCTATTAGTCGAATAACCACATGTAATATCAATAGCAAATTTCATAATGATGGAATGCATAATGTCAGACATTATAATCACATAGTCAAGACCTCATGCCAAAACTACAAATACCAATTTTGAGAAGGCCTTGTACAAAGACACTAGTTTGACTCATGAGACCTACTGATGAATCGAGGAGCTATAGTGGGCTCAACCCCTCACTTACTAAGTCGAATGAATTCCTCATATGAAAAGCTTGAAAAATAACATAAATATTCATATTAAAACTATCATATGAAATGTTAATACATTAACCATAATCCATGAATAGTATAAAAATAGCACATATACATTCAAAAATATCACAAAACATTCAATAAAATATGAAAACTTTTATCATAATAAATAAAATTCAAATAAATGTAAAATCCAAGAAAAGGATGTTGACATACATTAAATCAATACAAAAACTATTTTATTAAAATATCTCTTTCTACATTGAAATAATTAAAATGTGATGATAAATTTTTTAATTAAAATATTATTATAATATTTTAAGGGATTCTTTAAAATTTTTATTACTATGGAAAATAGCCACACCCTCCATATAAGTTAAAAAAAATTCTTACCGTAATTTTTCGAAAAGTTCGTAAAGTAACTTTTTTGGAAAGAGGAGGAAAGATTCCTTTCAAAAAATTTAATAAAAATTAAAACATGTGTATATATGAATTTAAAACATAATCTAGAAAGAAGTAATCAAATTGAAATAAATTTTTAAGAAACACGGAAGTGGATGATAATTAAATCCTAGTAGATACATATGTAAAAACAACTTCGGATAATTAAAGAGATTATAAAATTAACCCTTCCCTTGTAATTTTCTTTAGTCGAGGGTACATTAACCTCTAATATAGTATAAAAATAATAGTTATTAAATTATAATATAACAACATACATAAATTTTATATCATATGTGATCTTATAATATTTTATTGGTAATAATATTTCAGTAGTATCACTATTTCAGGTGTTAACTGACTTTTTTTCATTTATATGTTTGGTTACATAAGTAATTTTTATTATGGATAGGATGTATTTGATTCATATAGATAATTATATTATGTTCTAAAACATTATTTGTAATCATAAAAGGAAAATTATTTTTGAATGGTTAAGTTGGGGAATGAATCTCATCGCATTCTTTGAGACGGTAATCTGTACATACGCACGAGCGACAATACCAATCTATTGATTGTGAAATTGAATGTAATTGGATGGTATGTCATATATAAATAATCATTAACATGATATATTTTTTATTTACATCAATTATACTCATTATTATACACTTCTAAATAATTAAGTGTTGAATAACAAACTACACCACGACGTGGTGGTGGTAAGTCGTACGTACACACGTTTGGTGACTTTGTCATTCACTAGATTGATAGAATAATTAATATGGTTGTACTATATTTATAATAACATCTCATTATGTATAAGGTATTTTATTTATTATTTTGGTATGGAAACAAAAAAGAAATAAAAAGTGGATGAAGAAAAGATCTTTGATAGAGGTGATGAAATTATTACCTCTTTTCCGTGTGTTTCCTTCTGAATTGATCAAAATAGATTCATAAATTGTCTTTTTGATATATGTAAGGCCTCTAGGTTGATTTTAGATTAGTTTGGAGGATATTTTAGTAGGTTTTATCTAAGCCAAATGTCGTTGGAGGTGTGATTTTATATAAGGGGAATTACCCTTCTATAAGAGATGTGAGGGTCACTTTAGGAAAAGTTTGAAATATTATTTTATTACAAAATAAATTTCGGTTTATAATGGCTCCTAATTGATTTATTTCTAGGATATGGTGGGAATGGGTCTAAATACTCTCAAAAAATAGGTTTTATACATGTTTAGGTCACTATATAAACATTATCTTTTAGATTTAACTCTTAGTTAAATAGTTCAACTTTTATAATGTCTTCTTGTATTATTATAATAAATGGTTAATAAACATACTATAAAAATCCAAGAGAAAACCATGTGGTTCATTATTGAAATATCTAACCTTATCTAATTCCTTTGGCCGATCCTTAGATTTTTAGGAATATTATATCACTTAATATTATAGTATTTGTTTTAAAAACTCATTTATGTCAATTATGACAGTATTTAGTATTTGGATTTTGTGAAAGTCAAAAAAACTTGATTACATAGAAAATAAAATTTTAATTAATCATAAAATTTCATAGTAACCAATAAAATTAGTGGAATGCATCAAAATTATCAATTTATATTTATTTGGATATTTATTAAACCAATTATTTTAATCCTTCATTAATAAGGTAATTAGTGCATCATCATTCTGTAATAAATAAATTTATTTATTAAATATATAAATTTTTAAATAAAATACAATCAATTATGAAATATTATTAATTTATAATGAATATTTATAGTCGAAATTATCTTATGTATTACGCTATATTATGAAAATTTTAGTTATGAAAATTTGAATTTAACACTTTATCTCTTCTTTAAATAAAATAATAAAATATTTCATAATCTAATCCAAGTGGATCAAAAAGGATCATATTTTATTCCTAATGTTGAGTTTGGTCTAAAAACACTTATCCATTAGAATTAGGACATGTGTTAGGGTAAATATAATATCATTTTTACCTTTAATTACCCTATATAATTTTAACCGTGGTAAATAAAATTCAAAAGTTACTATTCACCAAATGTTATTTTCATCCTATTGAAACATGATTAGCCAATAGAAATACATATTTTGATTAAATTTTATTGGTATTAAATGTTTATTTTTGATCTTATGGGACTGAGTTAGTGGATTTTAATTTTGAACATCCATTCTCAGCATTTGTGTACTTCATGCCTAATATGTACCAATTTAGGCCCAATGTTTCATCTGATTTAAAAGTATGTAATTAACCATATATTAATTTGATATTTTTTGAAAATGATATAAACTTAAATATGAACATTTTTCATTCAGGGATCAATGGAGGATTCATAAAGGATGATGAAGATTTTTGGTGAAGAAAGGAAACAATTCTGGAGAAGGCAGATTGAATATCATCCCAGTGATCGGACTTTGGGGACCACAATACAGGCCCAATGAAGCCCAACATTCATGGGAGGCTAGAAGACATATATAGGAACAAATAATTATTCTGTATCCAGTGCTAATTCGTCTTCAATGGTTTAGTTTAAGTCTGCCCAAGTTGAAGATTCAATTCTGGGCCAGATTCTGCGGCCCAGAAAAACAGCCCACTATTTGAATCATATCTCCCGAACTACAAAGTAGTTTGGGCTGAAATTTTACAGGATATTAGGGTACATGTGGGGGTTTATTTACGTCTTCTAGGTCCCACTCACATTCGGCCTTCTAGAAGGTAGTTTAGGCCCGTCTTTCTAGTGGATGCAAGCTGGCTGCAACTTTGGGGCAAGAAGTGGAAAAGTCTCTCAACATTAATGTTCCACCCACCTTTCCACAACAAAATTAATTAAAGAAACATGGTATGTTGGTATCTAGTCAAAAGTATTCCAAAATTCCTATTTAAGGAAGTAGGTATGGAGTATTTGAGAATCTTTGAGCTTGTTTTCATCTTAATGTTATGCTGCCAATTTCCCTTTGTAAAGTTCTTCCTTCACATGTAAGTTGTTTTAATTCATCCTTGTTTCTTTATAAAAGTTCTTCTTATATTATTATTATGTTCTTATCCTTATAACTTGGATACATTTTGTTCATGGTGTGAACTTTTTAATACCAAAACTTTTGAGATTATCACACAACAGTGGAGTGATTGTTATTTTATTGCGTTTTTTACTTCTCCATTTCCTCCCTCATGAGTCTACCTTCCGCTTCCATTGAAACCATAGAATCAATGGAGGGCTAAACCCCTTATGGGTTGATCCAATGGAGTAGAAATGGGCTGGATTGGATGTTATTTATCACCTCATTAATGTATAATCACTTCTTTAATTGAGATTTTTTTTGATGATTTTTAAACTCCTTCGTCCTTGTTGAATTTAAGGCCACACACTTCAAGTGCTAATACGAACCTTTACCTTGAAGTTCTCAAAACATTGATCCTTCAAGTGTATATTTGATTAGTATTAAAGTGAGTAGGCGTTAAACCAGTAAGTGATGATGTTGTTTTATCTCCTTAAATGAACGCATCTCAAATATATGAAATTGAAATCATTAAAAACGAAATACGTCCAATCCACCCCGAGCATTAACCTAGGATCAACACATTCTTTTAAATTGAAATCAATTAAATATATTAGATATCTTTCAAACCCGTCCAAAATAAATCCAAGTTGGCCACTTCATAGCCGAAAACAGTCCGTAGAATGTATCTGTCTATAGGTTTCTTCATAGGTCTCTGTGGATTCGATAACCCAAGCTAAACTACAAGGACCATCTTACCTTCTTCTCTTTGGTATATTTGAGCAAGAATAAAATTTTGGCGCTGTTTCCGGGGACATAAGTAAGTTATATTATACATTATCATTATTTTTCTTCATCCCTCTTCTCTTTTATTACCCCTCACTCCTATGGAAGTCAATTTCGAACAAGTCCAAACTTCGGGAACCTCTTCTTACTTTAATCACTACACACCAAGTGAGATGTACAATGACCATCCTAGTTTCTACTTGTGGGATCATCAACAACCTAATGATCCACAATGTTTTTACTCCTATTATCCACAAAACATCTCAACTGAAAATGAGTTTCAATCCCCACAATGCCAATTTGAACATCCTCCTATGGAATTCCAAAAACATAGTTATCCTCCTGGAATAGACCATCTGTATCAACCCCTTATCCATCTTAATACTAATCCATTACTTGAAAAACTATGTCAACAAATGGAGATAATGAATTTTGAGGTTTCATCATTGAGGTTATAACTACAAATAATTAAAACTTGTGAGGAACCCATCCCTACACAAACTATCCCTTCTATAACCTTATGTGAAGTGTCTCGTTTCAGACAAACCCCACATGAATTTATTGAAGAACCAACCATTGGATTTGGGATAGATAAAGAGGATCATGGAATTGTTTATGGGTCATTAAATCAGGAGGAAATTTACTTTTTGGATTTAAAAGATGAGAATTTTACATCATGGATTGAGTCTCCTAAGTATAACTCTATTGATAAATTTTCAAAAACACCAAACATTGAACCATTAAGAGAAATCACAATCATTGAGCTCATACCCACTCCTAGAATTCAAATGGACACTTTTGGGGATGAATCATATTTTTATAAGGAACCAATTCATTATAAAAATTTTGTAGAAGAAACTGGTTTGGATTCAAATTTCCAATCTTCTTTAAGAAAATTCAATCAACCCAATCTCAAAATCATTGTCCTTCCTTCCCCACTCGAGTACCCTATCATTTTTGTTAAGCAATATCTCTTGGGTTTCATTAATTCGTCTTATGAAACTCAAAAAGGGGGGTTGATCTTTGATTTATTAAGAAAGACTACAGAAGAAAAAAGATCAACCATTTCTGATATTCCTTGGATTTTTCTATTCATTTTAGAAAATAGGATTTTTCATGAATTAAATTCCAAATCTTCTTACCAACCACAAGGGATACACATTCTCAATCATGTTGAAGTAGAGAAAGATGAGGTCAATAAAATTTTTAAAGTTGGAATTGTCTATGTTGGGGGGTTCAAGTCGAGCTAAAGACTTTAAATTAAGCGCTGCACGGGAGGCAACAAATGGTTTTTATGTTTCAAATCATTGTGAATCATTTTTTTTCATTTTGATTTTGATTTTTTAAAAAAATATAGTCTCTTGATCTGTTCTTTTATGAGTAAGTATGGGTATGAAAGGGGAGCACCGAATTCATACGTGTCATGCGGTGTGATCCCTGAGTAATACCCTACCCAGAAAATATTAAGAAGACAATGTATCATCAGTTTATTTTTATTTTATATTTTTGTTGGAATTTAAAAAAATAGATTTTTGACATGTTCTTCTATTATGAGTATGGATGGTTATGAAAGGGGAGAACCATATTCATCTGTGTCACACGGTGTGATCCCTGAGTAATACCTTACCCAGAAATTTAAGAGACGATAATGTATCCTCAGTTTATGTTATTTATACCTTCTTTAGGTTAAAAAAATACAAAAATATATATATATATTAAAAAAAAATTAAGGCATGTCATAGGTCATTGGGAAAAGCTGGTCACAACCATCCAGGACATTAAGAGATAAACCAGAACTGAAGGGAGACATGGGAATGCATTTTCAACATCAACCACCAGGTGACTTCATTCCATAATTTTAATTTTCAATGTCTTCGTTGAACTTCTATCCTGCCCCTTCTATGTTTCAATTCTTTAAACACTGGGGATAGTGTATTCCAAGTTGGGGGGAGATGAAAATGTGTGGAAGGAAAAATGTCATTAACCTTGAACATGATAACACACATTCCAAACACTGAAATTGGATATCAAATAATTTTGCATGCCTTGAAACTAATTTTAATGCAAGTTTATGTTCATGTTCATAGATATTGGAAAGTGCGGTTGTCCGATGTGATATTTCACTGTTATGTTTTCATCCATTTAATAAAAAAACACAATGCACGTCCTCTAGATTATGGGGTCTTAGTTTGAGTTCTTGGGACCCATAATAAATAGAATAGGATTGGCGATCATTTAAATTTTAACATGAGTATTAAAAAAACAATTGTGCGTAGAGAAATGAATTGACCTAATGTGTGGCTTTTGGCACTTGGGGATCGTGACTCCATATTTTTCTGGCCCAGAGTTGGTCACTTGATCTTTATTTGTGGTAATTTGAATTTGTTTTTGATTTAGTTAACCCGAGATGATGCCCGAGTATGTCAGCTTCACTTGGTGCCCTAAGGTCTTTGAGCCTGGGAGTCATCGGCAAAGTCTTGCTACATGGGTTGACTTGATTGAGTTCAATGTCAATTACCATGGAAAAATTGAAAAAAACAAACAAAAAAAATAAAATAAAAAATGATTACTCATCTTATTATTAGAATTTGATTTCTCCTAGCGCTTCTATCTTTTCTCCCTCGAATGGAAATGAACCCCTATGTGTATTGTGACGCACAACACTTCATCATGCTTAATTGAATTTGGATGAAATATGGAAATGAATTTGAACAAAGGAATGGGCTTGGTCTTGAGAAAGGCTTATGGAAATATCTTTTTTTAAAAGATTTTGATTGGTTTCATAATTGTTTGGTATGAGATCTTTGGGTGAGAAATGTGTATTAAAATATTTTTGGAAAAGGTCATTTGAATTTCATTTTTGTGAGATATATTTTGCTCGGGACTAGAAAAACTCAAGTTGGGGGGGTGTGAATAGACAATAAAAACACATATTTTGATTACATTGTAATGGTATTAAATGTTTATTTTTGATCTTATGTGACAGAGTTAGTGGAGTTTAATTTTGAACATCCATTCTCAGCATTTGTGTACTTCATGCCTAATATGTACCAATTTAGGCTCAATGTTTCATCTGATTTCAAATAATGTAATTTTCAATATTTTAATTTGATATTTTTTGAAATGGATAAAAACTTAAATATGAACATTTTTCATTCAGGGATCAATGGATGATTCATAATGGATGATGAGGATTTTTGGTGAAGAAAGGAAACAATTCTGGAGAAGGCAGATTGAATATCATCCCACTGATCGGACTGTGGGGCCCACAATACAGGCCCAATGAAGCCCAAAATTTATGGGATGCTAGAAGACATATATAGGAACAAATAATTATTCTTTATATAGTGCTAATTAGTTTTAAATGGTTGTGTTTAAGTCGTCCCATTTTTAAGATTCAATTCTGCGGCCCAGAAAAATATCCCACTATTTCAATCATATATCCCTCACCACAAAGTATTTAGGGAATATATATTACAGGATATTAGGGGACATCTGGGGGTACATTTACTTCATCTTGGTCCCACTAAAATTAGGCCTTATAGATGGTCATTTAGGCGCGTATTTCTAGTTGATGCAAGCTGGCTGCAACTTCGGGGCAAGAAGTGGAAAAGTCTCTCAACATTAATGTTCCACACACCTTTCCCCAACACAATTAATTAAAGGAAAATGGGATGTTGGTAGCTCGTCCAAAGGCTTCCAAAATTCATATTTAAGGCAGTAGGGATGGAGTATTTGAGAATCTTTGAGCTTGTTTTCATCTTAATGTTATGCTGCCAATTTCCCTTTGTAATGTTCTTCCTTCACATGTAAGTTGTTTTAATTCATCCTTGTTTCTTAATAAAAGTTCATATTATCTTATTATAATATTCTTCTCCTTATCACTTTGATACTGTTGGTTAATGGTGTGAACTTTTTCATACCAAACCTTGTGAGATTATCACACAACAGTGGAGTGATTGTTATTTTATTGCGTTTTTTTACTTCTCCATTTCCTCCCTCATGAGTCTACTTTCCGCTTCCATTGAAACCATAGAATCAATGGAGGGCTAACCCACTTATGGGTTGATCCAAGGGAGTATCAAGAGGCTGTATTGGATGTTATTTATCACCTCATTAATGTATAATCACTTCTTTAATTGAGATTTTTATTTGATGATTTTTAAACTCCATCGACCGAGTTGAATTTAAGGCCACACACTTCAAGTGCTAATACGGTCCTTTACCTTGATGTGCTAAACACATTGATCCTTCATGTGTATATGTGATTAGTATTAAAGGGTGTTGGAATTAAACCAGTAAGTGATGATGTTGTTTTATCTCCTTAAATGAACCCATATCAAATATAAGAAATTGAAATCATTAAAAAGGAAATATGTCCAATCCACCCCGAGCGATAACCTAGGATCAACCCATTCTTTTAAATTGAATTCACTTAAATATTTTAGATATCTTTCAAACCCATCCAAAATAAATCCAAGTTTCCCACTTCATAGCTGAAAACAGTACATAGAATGTATGTGTCTATAGGTTTCTTCTTAGGTCTCTGTGGATTCGATAACCCAAGCTAAACTACAAAGACCGTCTTACCTTCATCTCTTGGGTAAATTTGAGCGAGAATAAAAACACATTTTACTAACTGATTTCAACTGTGTCTTTCATATTTTTTAAATTAAATTCATAGAAGCGGTAAAATTATGTTTTATGCAAATGTGTAAATGAGCCTAGAAGGTGGGTAAAAGACGTTAAAATGTTCGATAAAACTTTATATATCTAATTTTACTATAAAATGACACTAATGAATTAAATTTAAATAATATATGTATTATGTATCTATTTTTACTTTAAGATAAGTTTTAAAAAAAATAATTATTTAAATGAAAAAATCAGTTTTCATCTACCACATAGTTTTGTTTATTATTCATAAAAAATTGAACGTTTTCAGAAAAATATCAAAAATTCACCCAAATCTAAATTCGATATTCCAAATTCAAATTTTTTTCTATTTTACCAAATTAAAAAAAACGAGTTTCATTAATTAATAAAAAATTAACTCTCATTGTCAAAACCAGAAGGTGGGTTTTTTAGAAGTAAAAACTATCAAAAGATTGATATGTATTTATTCCCAATTTAATTGTGAAATTACTTATAGTGGCCAATATTGTATTAAATTATAGAAATATAATCTGATTATACTTAAAAACCATTAAAATGTATAATTTAATAGTATTAATTATTTTTATTCAAAATGTTGTTTTCAATTACAATTTAGTATCTTTAAATATTCATCAAAATATGAAAGTTTTCATAAAAACACAAAAAATATAACCAAAGAAATTTTTTTTGTCCCTATTATAAAGAAGAAGATTATTTTTTCAAATTTAATATATAAAAGTTTCAAATATTGGATTAAAAAATGCTTCTCCCTTAATCGGTGGTAAAATTTCATTTTTTTAAAAATAAATATTTATCTGAAAAATTGAAAAAAATTCATATTATTTCTAAGAAACTCATAATATGTAAGTTAAAACTATATGGAGTATATTAAAGTCAAAATAAAATTAATACTAATCATAACTGATATTTGAACAACTAGTTTGGTAATTCGTGGTGCGTTCAAACTTGGTTTTGCATGTTGCGCAACCTATTGAATTTCATTAAAGAGATAATGTACTATGAAATACTGGGTTGTTAAAACGACCAATAAAAACCAACCTCATATCAATGGAGAACAAAGTGAAAGCGAGTTTTAGTGATCCAAAACATGTCTCAATATAAGGTGAAGGATCCCACTTACAAGAGAGAGTCCCTATAAATCTTAAACAATCAAAAAAGAATTTTTAAAACCACAATAACACTAGAAGTGACCTGATGGTGATTAGGGTTCACAAAAGGGAGTAAATTGGAAATGACGAAAGGAGGGGAGATAAGGAAGGCTTACCCCTTGAAGATCCCACGGATAAATCATCCAGAACTAATGGATGATGGAGGTATAGTGGGAGGATACATGCATGATGGGCTTCTCCTAAGGGTGTCACACGAGGAGTGGTGTGAGACCTATTCGGGGGTGTTGCACGAGGGGGATGGGTGAGGAAGTGATGCATTTTTTATGGGGGTATTATAAATAAATATAAAAAAACTAAAATGAAATATCAATGTTTTAGAATCAATGAAAACCTCATGGGTAGGTCACACCTTGTACCTAACTGTACGCCAATCATGCGCAAGAAATTGACTCACCAAAACCCACCCCACATAGTTTCCTATAAGCATTTCATGGTTGGAAAAAATGTTCTACAACCACTCTATTTGGTACTATCTAGATACATATCTAAATCACCTGCTTATCCTACAGTTTTCTTAACTATGTGAATGTTGTACGCTACACCCCAGACTCATCAAAAGGCATGCACGTTTACTCTTAAAACTCACATGGTTAGGACATAACCATGAATAGACTATGAAACCATACCTGTTTGTGTTCCAAATAAACTACATGAATGGGTGACTACACAAAATTCTTTGAAACTGTGCACCTTAATCATATATGGATGGAAAACCTCTAAACTTTTCAATTTTCAAGGTGAAACCCTGTGGAAACATAATCAGAGCCTTGATATCATAAAATAATATAAAATAAAAAATCATAGTGACATAATGGGTGTCACACCATTCATCTATTTCATTAGATTGCCAATAAATATGCACTTTATGAATAAAAAATTCAACCAAGTAGTGTCAATAATCATAAATAACTAAAAACACATAAATATCTCATCATGGGAATAATAAAATATTGATAAACATATACAAAAAATATTAGTCCAAATAAGAACAAGGTAGAATTGGATAGTTCAAAATACACTAAAGTCATCAAGATTCCCAAAATTCTACACATGAGACCAGCCTCCTCATGACACATGGTCACCAATAGGAACTTACTTAAGAAGGACGATGAACATCGATAAGAGCCACCGAACTACAGGGAACCCTTCCCTTTACATGTATCCTATAAAACCAAGTCTTCATACCACCCACTAAATATTTATGGTTTGAGTAAATTCCTATTAGGACAACACTATAAATCTATATAATTTCTGTCTCCATGAATACCTATAATTATTTCTTGAAAAAAAATATTTTAAAAACACTTTTTTTATAAATGAGGGTTAAATTCATTGGGTTTTATAAATCAAATCCATCTTTGGAAATAGGATGAATAATTAAAACATGAATTAAACTGTGGGAAACAAAATATTTGAGATATCATAAGCACAATCTAGAAATGTAAACCAAGTAACCCAACACTAACACTATTGGATTGAACTATAAATCCATGGAGACTAGAACTAGCCCCAGAAACTCTAGCTAGTATAAAGACACTTAGTCATCCATACCTAAGAGATAAATTGTAGCAACAGGAAAACAATACATCCTACTGTTACACTCATTCTAACTGTGCTTCTAACACGATTTAGAGAATAATCAACACTAAGGGTTTCATATGTCCATGTTACCAACTCACCCATTGTATCCCATGTGCTTCCAAATATCATACATGCATATAATCCATGAATATATTCAAATAAATTATGAAACCCAAATTCAAAGATAAATTCCATTTGAAATAAGATTTTATAATTATATTGATACCATTTTATTCCATAAATTATTTCATTAAACACTTTTAAAGAACGTATTTTAATTTCAAGGGAAAAATTTAAAAATGATTTCAAATCCCGCACAAACTATAAATCACAATTAATGATCATATAATATCCCCGAATAACTCATAATAGTGATAATTAATTAATTTAAGATGATGTAAAACCAATAAAAAAGAGTATTCTTTGAGAAAGTCTCATTCGGTAGAGACACCTACCTCAAAATATTGTGAAAATCATCTCCTTTACATAAAACAACTAAGAATATAAGACATGGATCCTAACAAGCCATGATGAATAATAAATTCTTCAAAACCCCAAACTAATCCCTAGGTTTTTTCCTCCATGACCACGATGGTTAGAAAAATAGAATAAAGTGGTTAAAACAATGAATTATAAGGTAAGTGGAGAAGGAGATCAAAGGGAGTCAAGGTTTACCTCACGAGAAACCACAAAATCCAAAGAAGAGATGATAAAAAAAGTTGAGTTTCAGTTCCACGGTTTAAGGGGGCTTGGTTCATGTGAGGGAATATAAATGAGGGAGATAAGATTAAAAATTTATAATGTCATTTTCTTAAATTCACATTTTTCTGTTAATTTTGAATATTTCATAGTGTGTCTAAACATTTTTTCAAACCATGCGCCAAACATGTGGGTCATCACCCATTTATAAAATAGTTTTAATGGTTCATAAAGAGAGTTAGCATATTTAGACAACCCATGTTGTAACCATGAAAAATGGAACTTATCTACAAATACATACACCCTTGCATGGCTAGGCACATTGATGCAATAAACTATACTTTAACTATGTGAACTAGTCCATATGAAAACCCACATTTTTTCCGGAATGTCCTGAAGGCCTTCTTTTTATTGATTCTTGGTAACCCATCATTTCAAAGGGATGAGGGGGAACCCTTACAAGGCTCGTAGTCTTAGTGGATTACATGACCCGAAGTTCTTACAGTAATTTTTCCCAAACATGACTATTTAGAAATTCCCCTCCCTATCAAATAGATTGTGAATTCACTATCCCATATTTTCATTGCTTGATCGGAATGAAATACATGTATAGAGGTGCACAGGTCTGGTACCAATTTCTATTTCCAAACCCTCTCATTTTTCCACATCTGGATAGTTTTTTTAGGTGATATCACTTTTACTAAGTCTTCATCAGGAGAATGTTCCCATGGTCTATCACGTTGAATCTACACATCATGATCTTTATAAGGTGGCCAAAATTCCTTGAGGTGTCCCAAAGGACTTGAGGTGGGTCAAAAGCCTTAACTGATTTGACATCCATGGGTTTACCTAAGGCCTTAAGGACTCCAAGACCAAATCAACGGACCAAAGGTGAATAGTTCAGACTGATACAATACTGAACAATATTTTCTATAGTTTAGGTGACCGTTCCTTCTACAGGCCTAATACAGTAACCCATAAACATTCCTCTCCTCAAATTCAAACATAAGTATCATGGATGAACATTAAGAGTCCTCACCAACTGGGCTGAAGTTCATGTTCATGGAAACCCACCTTTTTAATACTTAAATTTTAACATAGTTACAAAACAAAATATTATATTAAATAATTTTAACAATCTTTTAAGATCTAGTATCTTAGGAACTTGTTACATAATACATGTATTTAATTAGTAAAAATTAAATATAAACCTTATTTCAACCCTTTTGAAAGACTCCTTTATTATTCCATCCTCAGTCACCTCACGGTATGCAATTCCCAAGGGACATACATCAATAGAAAAGGGTGAGCAAAAAGATTAGTAATTGATAAACAAAGGAAACCGAACATGAATGGTCACAATGGATAAAATATGAGGAATAAAATTTTATATATCATTATAGAATAACCATAATTATATGATACATATCTTGTAAATTTGGATACTACATAAAAATGTGACATTCAAAATCATAACAAAACGTTTTATCACTACAGTGTGATAAAACATCATTATCAATGAAGATCAACAAGGTATGATAAAATTTGAAAACTCTAGAGATTAATTATTTAAAAATGCATTAAATTGATATCAAGGATCCCCATTTATATTTTTATATTCATGTCTTCCACTTAGACCATAAGAAAACATTTCATTAATAACAAATGGAAAATACTGAGCGTATTTCATGAAAATTTTATTAAATTTTTAAATGCTTAGAGTTATGATCATTACATTATTTTTAACCCTAAAAAAGGAATTATGATTTTATTTTTAGACGTACCCGGTCAGTGAATCATAGTAACATCTACGTTAATGCCCATGAATTGGGAAATGGCTTAGTTATTCGCAACAGAAATATTTTTCATTGAAATAACAAAAAAAAAGATTTTGGAAGCATAACTCGTATAAAAAAGGACAATTGAATTGGATTGATGATAAGGTATGGAATTATATAATTAATTGAAAATAATTTGGTTATTAATGGATACATTTATATGTATAAAGATAGTATGATTAAAATAAATTATTAAAATTAAGTACTTTAATGTAATGGAGGAATGTGGAAGAATATTTCTCACCATGGGAAGTGACATCCTAATGATTAGAGAGGGGGGAATTAGAACCTTAGAGATACATCAGATGGAATTTAGAGTGTCGAATTGAGCATAATTTCATGCTTAATGGATTAGTAGTGGATAATAATGAGAGGGTGGTTTTTTTCTAATAGTATGATATAAAGAATTATTTAATAATTTCTAAATATAGGTCTTGGAATTGTAGGTTGTGGGAAATGAAAAACCATTAGCTTTTCCATGGTTTTTACTCGTGGTTGTAGACATTTAGTTCTTTTTTTATAATACTTTAATGAATTATTACCTATATATGTTCTTTAATATTACTTTTTCTATGGAAAAGTAAATTTTCCGCAAAATACATATTTTCAAATATTAATTTCTTTTTTAGACAATTGAATGTAATTTATAGGTTTTAAAATTGATTAAAATTAATTAAAATACATAATATTAATAAAATAACCAATTCATTTTCTTGGATTAATTTTTATTAATCATTAAATCCGTATTATATATATATAATGTCATAAAAAATACAAAAAATGAAAAACATTATTTTTACTGTTCACAAAAAATAATGTATTTTAGAAAATTCTCAAAATATCAACCTAACCTAATTTTGACATGATTGTTTTAAATATTGTGTTTATTTTTTAAAATAATTATTATAATATAGGAATTGTACATTTTAAATTAAAACCCCTTATTTATTGAAAATTAAAAAACTTATGACACTGTCATCCATCAGACCCTTATAAGAATATCATAGGACATTAAAAAATTATATTATCATTTATATATTAATAGATATTATTTTATAATATTATTTCATAAAATTTTATTTTATTTATAATTAATGAATTTTTTATAAAAGTATATATATATTCTGAAAATAAAATTTATTTTTTATTTTTTATCCAAAAATCTATTTATCATATTCATCTAATATTCATTTTTACAAATAAAAATATAAATATAATTTGAAGAAATAACTATTTCATTTATAAAAATGAAATTAAACTTTTATAGTCACAAGTTCTAGATAAAACCCCCCTTAGTATACTAATATACAGTGAAAAGGTATGTTGAGCCTTATTGGTTATTTTATGGGGTGGATCGGCTAACATTGACCTATTATTGATCTCCACTAATTTGAACTTCCCATGTAGCTGATTTTGTTTAATCTCGGCTTGTTGAAGATCTTCTTGGGATTTGGTTTCTTAACATGGTGAATCTAACTCCCTCTAATGTTATGAAAAATGAGATTCAAAACTCATGCTCCTACTAGTTGAGGCCATCCTTTCTCCGTTATGAATTAGTTATCATCTTCATTACCCTTTATAGACACTAATTCTAATGGTAATATTATTTTTAGTGGACATAATTCCCAATAATTATATTGACCTATGGTTATATTAACCAATGTTAATATAACAATGATGTAATTTCCATATCCTATCAGTCTTTTTTTCAATTACATATTTTATATTTAAAACTAATAATAAAAATTTAATACTTCATTCCAAAAGGATTTAACAATTCCTTCGAAAATTTTAATTATATTCCTAATGTTAGTTTTTTATTTAATAGTGTTCAAGGAAGGAATAATATTCATGAAAGAGTTTTATCCTATGTATTACACCATTGTGTGGTCTTTATTTTTTGGTTTTTATATCCCTATACTAGTCTTAGTTATAGTATTTGGTATTTTTACTTTACATGCAATAACCTTTTTGTAAATGTATTTATATATACTTCCACTATGAAATATAATAAAATATTCATTATGAAAAATAAAATTGTCAATCCTTCTTTAGCATTTTATAGTCCAATTGCCCAAAATTCAATACTTTATATCCCCAACAACCTAATATTCAAAAAATAAAAAATAAATAAATAAAACAACCTAGTGACCCAATGGGTTTCACAATTCTCCCCACCAATCCAATTTATGCCCCGAAAGAGTCATAAAGGTTCCATATATTTGAAAAGGAGAGGACACTATTCCCCAACCAATACATCATGATATAATGCATTTTTATTGAACCAATCACATTTCTAAATAACATGATCTAAAGGAATTGATTTTCCTTGAATCACATTGTTCTAATAAACAAAAATACAAACTAGCTGCTCAAAAACCATGTTATTGAGCTCCAATTATATGTCATCCCATTCTATCATATGTGATAGGTCTGAATAGTATTTATTCTTTTGGGAGACATGGAATACATCATTGATAGATTCTATCTAATTTAGAAAATCCAATTGATATACCACCTCCTTGAAATGATGTATGATCCCAAATTTCCCAACATAACATGGCTACATCATTCCATGTATATATAGACGATGGTAAAAAAAATATAGAAAAAAACTGTAGAAACAATTAATCACCTACAATAAACGTCAGTAGGTGACGTTGAAAATTTTCACTATATTTCTAAAAAACATTGAGCTATCTCTAACCTCTTTTTTATAAATTCATATTCTTTATTGTATCTTGGATGAGACTCGGCCCCAGTATGGTGTGATCACCCAATTCATTCCAATAGAGTGAATATCAACATGAACATCCACACAAATCATTAAAGGGATACATATTTACCTAATATTGGTTACTATTTTTGTAGAAAAACTCAAAAAATGAAATATTATTCTCCCAAAAACAACCAAATTCAATCATTCAAGTCCAAATAATATCCTTGAGAATATATACTGATCACTCAATCTGAAAATCCATATCTGTTTGTTACATAGTGATCATAATTATCTAAGAGCCCACCACCTATAGAAGTCTGATAAAAGACTAGAATGTGAAGTGGGAGGTTTGATAAAAAAACCATAGGTGAAGGAATTTTATGGAGTCTCATGATCTCTCTAAAAAAAGGTATCAATGCTCCTCCATAATCAATGACCCTTTGATAAAAAGGAAATTGTATGGATTATTCAACTGGTATATAACCACCAAAATAGAATTCGTCTCACACATATTATAAGGTTAGCTAATCCTGAAATCCATGGAAATATAATCCCACTTTGACACTATAATGGGAAGGGTTTGCAATAAACCAATGGGTCTTGTATGATCATTCTTGATCATATGACATGGGATACAGAGTCACACAAAATTATAAATAAATCACCTATTTCCAGAACACTTATATTACTGTTTCATATCATAAAATTTTTTAGTAGACCCATGGTGAATGAACCAATTGGACTACTTCCCACCCTTCGTAAAATATTACCTTAAGGCCAAGGGGACAACATGACTTTTTAAAAATAATATAGAGACCTCAAGAAACTGAGAATAATTTCCCAAGGTCTATAATTTATTTAAATAAATTCAATGATAATATAATTCATAGTATGTTGGCTTCTGAAGTCAGATATGATCATCCATGGAAGATGTGACATGAACATAAGTTAGAAAACCTTCTCAAATTTCTCCTTCACATCCAAATGTATCTTTAAAAACTTTTTATGTTCCATTCCTCTATATATTTACTCAGGACCTGGTTTGGTAATTTTATTCTCAAGGTATTTTCTGCCACATTCTGATTCCCTAAGGTATAATATATATCTAAGTCAAAGGTTTGGAGATACTATATCAAGTGCCTCGACTAAATATTCAAGTCAATATATGAGAAAATATACTTTATAATTTTTTTGTACGAATATACTATAAATATATCTATAAAAATATATTTTTTCCCTTCCATCAAAGCGTAAATCACCACTATTAAAAAATTTCTTTCAGTGTGGTAATTATTCTTGTGATGTTGTGACTAGAATGATCCATGCACCACCGCATGATAAAACTACATCAATATACACCCTAGTGCAGAACCTGAAGCATCACAAAACATGGAATAAACCTGAACTGTCTTGTGGAGAATCAAAAAAAAGGTGAATTCAATCCCACTTTCAACTCCTAAAAGGACCACTCTCACTTCTCATCCCATCCTAAATTCACCGCTTTCCTATCAAAACTATCAAGGGAGAAGAAATCCAAGATAATACCTTGATTAAATTCCTATAATATATGATTACACCCCAAAATATTATGATTTCAAAAATATTATTAGGAGTCTCTGAAGATATTTTTACTTAGTTATTCTTAGGATTCACTAAGATACTGTTCTCAGATATTACGTAATAGAATGATCTCAATTCCCAAATCTAGAACTAGAATTTAGATAACTATGTAGACATGAAGTTCACTCTTAAGGTTTCCAATACAATAACAAGATTGTCCTCATGTTCCTCTCTCGACATAGAGTAAATCAAGATGTCATTAAGGAAATCAATCATCAAGGAATGTATATAGATATAAAAGATTCAATTCACTAAACCCATTAAAACCAAATGATCATTTGTAAGTATAAATAGAATATCCAATTACTCATAATGGTTGTACCTTCTTATAAAAGATATAATGGTAAAATCCACTCAAAAAACCATCAACTAACGATATCCTTGTCTCATATTAATCTTAGAAAACCATTGATATCCCTTATGTTGGTCAAATTTATCATCAATTCTTGGTAATGGTTATTTATTATTGATGGTCACCATGATGAGATACTGTTAATTGATACCATGTCATTGGATTGGTTCTACCTTATTTGAAAAGAGATCTAGGGATGGCTATGGTGAAAAAAATTACTTGAGCAAATCCCTTGGATAAAATATCCTCTAACTAACATGTTAAATCCTTCAGCTAGGTAGGAAGAATCCTATAAGATTTTAAAAAATGGGTCTTATCCCAGGAACTATGTTGATATATAACTCTAACTATCATTAGGGCTGAAACCTAGAATGGTCATTTGAGAATACCTCACGATACTCTTCTAGCACTACTGAAAGTAGGATAACTTAACCCTGCTCAATCATATCAAATGGAAAACCAAAAAAATTACAGGAATCTATTTTTCTATATATAATAATAGTTTATTCCCTCCCTAACCTGGGGCCTCACGTGTCCTGAAATACATCATTGTTATCTAATGATATAAGAAATAAACTCGATGATGATATTATTTGATCTACTTCTTGATTCATATCATATAATATATTCCAATGATGAAGTCAAAATTTTCTAGGTCAATGATCAAGAAATCTCACATAATCTCAAAATCGGTATTCATTATATGTCACCATAGACACTTCAAACTTCAATCTGTTCCAAATTTAGTGGAAAGAGATAACATAAATGGATTAAACTATAATATATTTCATAAATAATAAATCAACTTATAAGAGATAAAATAATTAGGCATTCCTATATCAAAAAATTCTAAAGATTTAGAAGAAGCAATAAACACCATACCTGTATCGGTGGCTAGACCAACATCCACATCCACTAAAATAAGATCAGATATGTATAAATGGAAGTATCACAATCCACCATGTATCTTCATAGTCAAATAAGAATCCTATTAGTTAAATTATTTGTTATCGCATCCTTAAATTGATCAATGTAAAACCAATATCTCCCTAAGATAGAATATTTGACTCGACTTCTCTGAGGGGGGGCCTCAATAAATGAGTTAAAGGTATCCAAGACTCCCAAACTGGTGGAATGCCCTGGGTTTCTCTTGTAATTATGTTTTAGTGTGGAATTACTTCCCAAAATATAATAAGGTCATAGATTTACACCCTAATGAATACATTTCGTCAGTTTCTAATAAACTCTGAGTCCCCTCACCACCGTGCTAGAAAACTTCATCTCGCTTCTGATTCTAGATAGATGACGGCATGTGACTAGCTTCAATTATTTAACTGGTACCAATGATTCATAAAATTATAATATATAAATTTTATATATTGAGTATTTATCCACTACCTCTTTATAGGTTGGTAGAAAAATGACAATAAGCCTCGGGATGATCTCAATCTTTAACTATAATTAAAAACACATATCCTTGAGATAGTCATTCATGATGAACTGGAGGGAATGATGAACCAAATATATGAACCAAGTGGTTTAATCCAATTTTTAGTGGATCCATTTATCTAGATTCATGAATGAATGAGCCTTTACACCCTCAATATTTCAATACAAAACTTTTGGTTGAGCAACATCTTGAAAAAGACCTAGGTAAGATCCTGATGCAACTTGTCTTACCTAATAGACTCCCAACTCTTCCGACTATATCCCTTCAACATCTAGGTGGAAGATTAAGCTTTATAGGTATCTAGAGTCTTATGTAGAAGGAAGATATGATAAATAATTTTAATCCGCTCCTCGTGATCTTGATGTCCATTATCAACAAGTATGTTTGGTTGAGTTTTCTTAGTAAACTATTAATAATGGTCCACCATCTAGTCTTGATATCTTACACCATCATGGCCCAAATATTTAACAGTTTTAATTATCAATTCAAAAATATCAGGGTATACTATAGGGTTATTCTATGGGATATACTCTTCATATTCATCTCTTTGGATTCTAAGGTGTTTTATACAAGGAATTATCTAAAAAACACCAAACTTAAACTCCATAAATACAAAATTACAATTCCAAAATCATTAATTTAATAAAAAAACACATTTAATCACACTAAAATAAACAATAAAATCAATCATGGTAATTTAAAATACCAAAAAGGTGAAAACATTGATAATTTAAACATTTTACTACTATGAATGTTTTGGACGAATGGTTTGAAAAACTATTCAATAACTTTGTCAAAAGTAACTGGAATGATTAAAGACCTGGCCACATGGGTTTCATACAGTTTTTACTTATTATTCCCCTAAATGGTGTGCCGCTTCTTTCTTATCTTATTTTACCCAAAACTCAAAATTTCCCTAAAAACACATGAATTCTTCCTAAAACCAATAAAAACAATAATTAAAATTAAATATAAAAAAACTAAAAAACAAGATCAAAACTAAGAAACTACTCCCCAATAATCCTGGTAAGTTTAGGTTTATCATGAAGGATAGCGGGCTGAGAACTCCCCTATATATAAATATCAATACTCATGGATCCAACCTCAGTTATAACATTTTTTCCCTAAAAAAGTGGGATATGATGCCATTTTGTAATGAACCAGATAGGTTCAACTTGCCAGATCACCTAATCTGACCCACCATAAACGTAAACTGCATTATCGGTCACCATGGACTGATACCAAGAACCCTGATACTAAAGAAATGTTTGGGAATAGTTTTACCCAAATAATTCTCATAAAAAAAAAATAATTCCACCGATAATTCCATAATGACCCATCCATTGATTGGATTCCCATGATAACAAATAAACAGTTTCAAAATATAAATACTACCAAGAAGAGTTCAAGGATAAAAAATAAAATAAAATTGTAAACATATCATCACATGCGTAATAAATTACTTATAAAAATATATATACATCATATTTCATTATAAGTACAAGGGTGAAGGGGTCAGTGAAAAAAATCTTAAAATCACAAAAGTTCCCCAAATACTCCACATAACCCATGGTCACCATGAGAAAAAAACATTGGAATGCAAATGAATATAAGGAATAGATATTGAACTAAATAAAACCATTTCATTTACTAAATTATACAAAACCATGTATTAATATTCTCTAATAAACATATAGGGTGTGAATAAAATCATGATAGTATTCCCCTATGAATTTAAAAAATGTGTATCACTATGAACACCAACAAATTTAATTTTTAGAAAAATGTTTTGAAAACAGTTTTGAAATTATTCATAAATCCATTTGGTTTTATTAAACAAATGAAAATTTGAAAACAACATGATAAAGGAAAAAATGAATGAAAATTAAGAATAAATAACATATTATATATCATAAGATCAATAAGGAAATGGGAAATATGAAACATAACACTGACACTATGGCCTCAAGCTAAGGACATATGACTATTAATACTAGCCCTAGGAACTCTATATGTTATAAAAGATCCTATATATTCATCCATAAGAGATAAATTTTGTTAATGTTTCAGAAATCCATCTTGATATAACACTTAGTCTAATAGGGCCACTAATCCTAGTCAGTTCACAATCTAACTTAGGGATTCCATCTGTCTAAGTTACCAACTCATCCAAGGTCTCACATGTGCATAAAATAATAAAACACACATATAATTCATTCCAATAATCACATAAAAACTAAACACTAAGTCCAATATAAATTATATTTAAATTTCCCTTTTAATATTAATTTGAATAATCATTTCTTATTTAAATCATTTCATCAAAACAGTCAAAGCACAATGTTAATTTTCAAGGGAAAAGATTATAAACTGGTTTTAAATATATCACAAACCATGAATCAAAAATAAGGAATCATATAATAACCCTAAATAAATCATAAATATCATGGTTATTCAATTTAACACAATGAAAAATGAAAAACTAAGAGTATTACATAGAAAAGTACAATTCTATAGGGACGCATACATAAAAATCATGTGAAACTTTTTGAATCCACTTGACACCACTATGAATAGAAGAATGGTATACTCAAAAAATAATAAAAATATATAATTCATAAAAAATAAATCACAAAACCTAGTTTTGGTTATATAGGGAAAATAATTTTAGATTAATAAAATTGGGTAGAACCAAGAAGATCATAGGGATAAGAGAATGAAATCAGATGGAATCAAATTTTAAGAGAAGTGAAACCACCAAATCCAAAGAATAAATCCAAAAAATGAAAGAGGGAGGAAGTGAAATTGTTGTTCTGGACCTGGGTCACATGAGGGATGATAAATGAGTGAGTGATCCTTAAAAATAGATAAGGTCATTTAAGAAATTTTTTGTTTTTTATGTGACATTGGAAAACCACACGGTTTGGAAGTATGGTTTACCAAACTGTGCGCCTATTATGTTAGTCAAATCACCTTTATAAATTGGGTATCATTATTTCAATATAAAGCCTTATTGTTTATAAAAATGGTTTGATAACCATTAAAAATAGCTCTAGTCTCCCAAAACCCACTCTTTCAAAACCATGTACTTGATTACTTCTAATTGTGATCTAACCATACACACGGGAAGACTTCCCCAAAATTTCATATTTTATATCCTTCACTCCCAAAAATTTTCATATAAATAAAATGAAAATAAAATATCAAAAAAAAAAATACAAGTGACCCAGTAGGTGTCACAATAAATGATAATAATATATTACTTGAAAATAAAAAAATCATATCTCATCTTTGAAGTGTTCTTGGTTTTGAATGAATTAGATAGTTTTATTGAGACCAAAATAAACCCAATGCGTGAGAGGATTAGTAGTTTGGGAAATATGTTATGGTATACGGAGGAGTTATAATTTTTTGTGTGTCTTGGAAAAGAGGGGTCATTTTATAAGTGAGAGGGGTGGCATTTTTGTAAATACTAATTTCTTAATCTGAAAGTAATTTCAAATTCAAGTAAAGTGGATAATAAAATTTAAAATTAGTGAGGATAAGATAATATATAGTTTAGAATAATCTAATAAATCCTTCTAAAGATCATGTTTTTTTGTATTTTTGGACCTTACCCCCTAATTTAACATTTTTTCCTTATTTTAGCCATTACTGAGGTAGCTAACTTTTACCTAGGTAACTTATTTTTTTGAAAAAATTGAATTTTAACATATTAACCAGTTTTAGAAATTTTAATTCAAAATATTCAATCATTTTTATCAGATTAAATTTCTATAATTGATAAAAATTATCCTCTATATAAGTACACATAATCCAATAAAAATAATTTTTAAAGAAATTTATTTTGTAATCATAAAAATTAACTTATAATTATTTAGGTAAAATGTTATGAATAATTTTTATTTCTATGAAATTAATTTGTTCATGGTAATGTAATAAAAATTTTATTTATAAAAACTATATTTTTACCATTCAGCAAAAAATCACAATTTTTTTGAAACATTCCAAAAATTAATCCTAAATTAATTTTTACATCCAAAATCCAAAAGTGTGGTTAATTTTATCAAATTAAAATTTTAAAATATAATAAGTTAAAATTTAAAGGAAAACCTAAAATATAATGAATATTTTTTTGGAAAAATGACTTTGAAACTTTTGTTGTTTTAATCATATTTTATATCAATTATTAATTAATTAATTATTAATTTATTTTCTTTCACACTGAAAAATTTTATTTGAATAATCCTTTTAAAGTGATTAAATTAATTTATGATAAAAATATATAACAATTTAAAAAGGGTTCTATGAAAATATCACTTTTTACCATTAAATAATTTTAATCACATCCCATTAAAATTAATTATATATCCACTAACCATTAATTTTAACCCATTAATTGGTATTAGAACACATCTTATAATTATTTAAAAACAATAATAATAATAATAATACATTTGTAATTAGAATACATTCTATTATGATAAATCATTTTAATCAATTATTATGTTTTTATTTAATTGAGGTTTTACTTTTCTTGTAATTATTTATTTATGTTTCACAATATAATCTCATAATTTATTAATTTTTATCTTGAATTTTTTAAAAATATATATCATAATACATTCTATTTCAGTGTTGTGTATGATACTAGCCATTTAACATAGTATTTACATAAAGGAAATTATATACTAAAATCGTGTTGTGTTACATCTATCATGTGAGTATAATGTGTACTAGACATGATGTATCCTATGGTATTAGTATCAAATTTATATATACATCCAATCCTAGGGATAATATCTATATTTCTGTTAAGAACATGTTTATGTACTTGAGAAAAACAAAGGATATGTTATTTGTCTTTATAATGGAGTATGATATTTTTGTAAAGGGTTACATAGATGAAAGTTACTAATCTGATAGAGATGACATGATATGTCAATATAGTATCATGTGTTTCTTAAATGGTGGAGCCATTGGTTGGAAGAGTTTCAAATAAGAACTATGGAAGAATTAATAACAAATGTAGTTTACATTGATGCTTTAGATATTGAGAATGAATTTTTATGGATTAAGAAGTTGATTTCTAAACTTAAGGTGGTTATCAGAATCCATGGAGAAATTTAGTTTTACTATGACAATAATGGATATATTTACTAGGATAAGGAACTTTAGTGTCACTAATGTACCAAACAGATCCTTTGTAAATACCATCTCACATGAGATTCCACTAAGAGGGAATATGTTATGATCATTTGGGTGGCTGTAGATGATAATGTAATAGAAACATTGATGAAACCAATATCCCATTATAAGTATGAGGGTCATGTTACATCCCTTGATATATTATATATGATATATTGATTATAATTATTATTAATGTATCATGAATTTATAATAATGTTAATCTCCATTTATTATTCATTCATGGGTTGTGTAGTTTAATTTCACATGAAAAGTGGAATTATAATATCTCCTCAAAGAATGATTTTTTCCGAATCAATTATTATTTATGTTTATTATGGGTTGTTATGATATTATAAGGTTATAATGAGTATTTTACTCATAAGAGAATATGTTGTGACTTATTATTTTGACTTACTCACCAAATTATATCCAATGGAATTTCTTATAGTCATCAATAATTTTAGGTGTGTGCGCTTATTATGAATCCTTTTACCAGATTTTGGTGAGATACCTATCATGATAACATTATTACATTGATAAATTTATTATTCAATACTTGAGGATTAGATAATCATGGTTTTTTTGGGTATGTTATTGATTATATCATAAGTTTGAGCTCAACCAAGATGGGAATTTTTTCCTTGCATGATGAGAAAATAAATCTATACATTGCTTGAATTAGATTGAGGAAATTCATGGACAGTCTTAGTTGAGTTACATATGATTTTTCAAGTTAACTGGATGAGGGATATGCAATGTTCTAATCTACTAATTGAATGACACGGGATTTATTCGAAGACCTGGTTAGAATTTTTCTTAGATTCCTGAAAGAATGTAATGGCTTGTTAAATGTTGAAATTTTTCTATTTATAGTGGTCACTTGATTTAATGGATAAAGGGATTATGTAGGTGTGTATATGGGGTATATGATATTTATTATTGTGGAAATATTCTTATATATATATAATCAAGTTTGATGGAGGTCACAATAAACCCCTTAGTAGTTTAAGTAGCATTAATTCCTTAATAGAGCTTTCTCTTGTATTAAACCTATGAAATTGGGATTTCATATTTGTTTTCGATGTTACAGTGTATCATAGGGTTGCATAGTTAGGTATTTGGATATGGATTATGTTTTGTAGAGGATTTATTTCTAAAACTAAGAATTTGATAAACCATATCAAAAATAGTTTTGGATATGATTCACAAAGGGTTGTGAATTTTTCCATAATATTTTGATGATATTTTAAAGCAATTGATGTGTTTTAATAAATTCACAGAAAAATTTATATCATAATTGACACTATTTCATATATCTTAAGTTTCATCATGAATGTGATGCATGTCACAACCTATGATATGCTTGTTTCATAATGAGGCATTAGATTCTTATTTAACCATATTAAATATCATATGATTATAGTAAAATTTTATTTTCAAGGGATTCAAGTGCATAAAACACTTACATGATCTTCTAAATGAATTCATCAGTTGTAAAAAAATTTATTTTTTCACAAAATACATTCATTTAAACACTAAATCAATAAAATATTCAATGAGAAGTAACTCATGGATTCCATGATATGGAAGGAAATTCTAGAACACTCTTTATTTATTGATTACTAGCTATAAAAATTATTTTGTCCCAACTATTGTTAATCACTTGATGAATAAAATCTAGTTTGTAACCCTATTTTACTCAAACCATTGTTAATATTTAAATTATGTCATCATTGTGCCTTTTGGAAGGTTTAGGTTCCTCTTGATACAATTGATAGTCCACTTGTTGGATTACCACCTATAGAGGAAAGATCCTTTTTTCATTATGGTGATATCCATTTTTCATTGAGAATTCAAGATGGAGGCTACTGTATTATATATACATTGGTTTTTTAATCTTTATTTTTTTTAATGATGAATATGTTTAAGATATATGAGGTATTTCCATGGGTTATTTATATTATGTTTAATAATGAGATGATCTACCTAAACCCATAAATTAACACCAAAAATGTTTATAAATATCATATATGAGGAATTGGTGATGATGTAATAAAATTGATACTTTTATATATTAATTATATTCATTTATAAATCTAGCGGTGTAAAATTTTCCAAATATATACACTAGATCTAATGAAAACACATAAAAATATACCTTTGAAGAGTATTCCATAATGTTTATGTCAAGGAGAGGTTTTTCAGTGAATTGATTTACAATAATCCCATATTTTTATCTGAGATGATATATATATATATTTATATCATACATTGATTCCAAAAATATGCTATAATGTGGTTGAAAAAATTTATTCACAAAAATATAATCAAAAACCAAATAATATATTAGAGGATCAATAAATGAAACTTTATAAATATTTTATTACTTTATGATTAAAATAAATAAATATAATCACAACCTGAAAAAATAAACAATAAAAATAATGTTATACCAAAAAATGTATTAATCAAAATAACATAGAAAGATATTTATATTAAATGAATAATATGAAAAATCATTGTTTCAATATGTGTGATGTATCATCCAAACATCAAAACACAGACCTTAGAAACACATTTAATTTTACATTAGGAGATCCATCAAATACTAACACTATTCCTTCTATGGTGAGGCTTCCATATTGATTGGTGAGGGAATTTTCAAATAAAATAAATAAATAAATAGTAAATTGATTCACAATAAGGTATGCATCATTCTGACTGTTAATATTTTTCTAATGAAAACCATCAAATATTCTTCATAATTTCTAAACTACATACTATTACCTAAAAGATTAAAGGTATTAATTTAAAATATATATGATTGATGAAACATGGGATTTTCTGTATTTAAAATCATGTTTCTACCAGTGATTTTAAATGCAATTAAGATATAAATTAAAATCATAAAAAAAATGTTTTTTAAAAAATACAATGAAAATCATTAAATAGTGGATAAAAATGATAAAATAAGAAACCGTATGGGTGTTTCCATAATTAGAATCTAGAATTAAAAAAATTATAAAACAAACATGATTGATAAGCTAATATAGAAGATTCTATATTTGGACAAATAAAATAACAAATCAAAATTACAATTTAATGCTTTAGATTATACCAAAAATGTGATATATGTGTAAAAATTGAGTGAAAACACGTTTTCTATATCATAACCTTTCGTAATCCTAAAAAAGTATCTATGAATCAAATATACTAAAATTAAAAAGTGGAATTTTTAGTTGTACAAACCATAAAATCATGGATATAATATTTAAAGAAAGTGATTGTAAAATAATAAACTAATTTAATTTATGAATAAACTAAGAAATTAGAAAAGAATGTAAAAAAACCTACAATAAGTCATTTAGAAAATTAACTTGAATTAATGGAATATAAATAAATATTTAAAATTTAACATGTCACGACCCGTCCACGGGGCCCGTGCCGTGACTACCCCAAGCCCGCCTTCCATAGGCCAGGGGATGGCGACTAGCACCAAAGGCGTAAATCCCGATAACTGGGAAGGCATTGCCTTTATAAAAGTAACAAAACACCACAGAGTACAAGCGGAAGTAAAACACTAAGTACAAAAAGAAGTGCTGGAAAGTAAATGGGCCAGAATACAAACCCAAAATAAAGTACAACTACAACTGAACAAAGTACAACAGAAAAAGACAACAGCTGGAGGGACGGAAGCGGCTCCTGGGTCGTCCTCCTCGGATCCTACCTGAAGATTAGGTACAGATGGCGCAGCTCCTGGATCGTCCACCACAAATCCTACCTGAAGGGTAGGTACAGATAGCCTCCACAGTGCTCTCGTCCGTCAACCTTCTCTGAGTGTCGTCTCGCCGTGAAGTCCACCTCTGGACACTGACTTGTCGTGTAGTCCACCTCCGGGTACCATCCAGTCCTCGAACACACGGCCTCCGTCAGCACTGCCTGTCGTCTGCAACCAACACAATGAGGTGCGGGCATAGCCCGTGCAGGGGTGAGTGTAACGATACTCAATAGGGACCCCGAGACCCTCAAGGTCTCACTAAATACAACAAGGATAACCACAAATAAGATCTCAACAGATAACCTCTACTTAGGTATATTCCCATACATATACCTAAGTTATCATGTAACCCATCTCATTCATGAGGAAACCCAAAGGTCAAAAGTCTCAGCTCAAACCAGGATTTTCATTATCGAAACTGTAACTACTGAAGAGCTCCGTCTCTAGAGTGTACAGTGGTCCTATCACGACTCTGAGGTACTGCTCACTAACCTAAGACTGCTGAGGTACTCCTCCTGTCGAGTACCGCGGGCCAGCCACCCAAACACAGTAGTGCTTCCCGCCGAGGTATGTCACTCAAACACAGTAGTGCACACCCCCTAGTAGCCTGCAGAGTTACTCTCCGGACGAGTACCGTGGGTCTGCACTATCACACATGTAGTGCTCCGTCTGCCATGGGTCTGGACCCAAACAAAGTAGTGCTCCGTCCACTGGGCTAGTCGACTCACTCCAAGTCGAGTCAGTCAAGCAGTCGTCAGGTCTCAGTCGGATACACGGTCTCCGTACTCCTCACACTCTTCTCTGGGAGGGTCCGCTCCACGAGCTGCAAGTCGATACTCCAAGTATCTCAATGTCCCACGAAGAAGTATCTCAAAGAACCACCTCGTCACAGGGGTCTCAACGCAACAGACGGCGCGTCGATCGGACGCCCGGTCTGTGAGTTATTAGCCTTTTCGTCCCAGGGGCCCAGTTGGTTTCGTGAGCGAACCAAACCCAGCCGTATCTCAACTGTACCCCGAGCTCTCATAGGGTATACTCATAGTGACCGTTTCTCAACGTGATCGTCAACGCCGCTGACGGTTCATCAAACGGACGTCCTGTCTGAGAGTTATCAGCTTTTCTGTTCCAGGGGCCCGGTTGGATTTCGGGTGCGATCCAACCCGGCCACTACCAACTGTTTCCAAAACTCGGGCGAAGGATGCCAAAAGTTCCGTATCGTCAACAGGAACTCAAAGCAACAGACGGCGCGTCAATCGGACGCCCGATCTAAGAGTTATTGGCTTTTTCGTCCTAGGGGCCCGGTTGGTTTTTAAGGCAAAACCAACCCGACCGTACTCCACCTGCGCCCAAACCCCGGACGGAGTGAGCCAAAAGATCCGTCTCACTAAAAGGAAACTAACAAAGCTGACGGTACGTCAATCGGACGTTCGTAGCTCAAGATATGAGCGTTTCCGCTCCGAGGGCCCGGTTGGTTTCGTGTACGAACCAACCCGGCCGAACCCAAAGTATTCCCAAACCTTGAGTGAGACAAACCGAAACGACCGTCTCGCTCCAAAGATTGTGTTGCCGCTGAGGGCGAGTCATTTGGAGGCCCGTAGCTCAAGTTACGGGCGTTTGAACGAAAGTTGTCCGAAGACAGGGGGTCCGGGCCCGGGCCGACCCGGCCCGACCCCCCCTGGTTGGCCCGAACCGGGTCGGGTCCGACCCGGTTGGCCCAGCCCGGCCCGGCCAGGGCCGGTCCGGCTCGGCTCGGCTGAGCGGCCGACGCGGGGGAAAGCCGCCGCCCCGCGTGACACCCCCGCGGCACCCGCGGGGTGTCGGCCAGACAGCCGAACGCGTCGCTTGACAACTCGGCAGCACCCGCGGGGTGCCGCGTGACAACCCCGCGACACCCGCGGGGTGCCGCCCTGGACACCCGCGGGGTGCCATGCTGGACACCCGCGGGGTGCCGCGTGACAACCCCGCGGCACCCGCGGGGTGCCGCCCTGGACACCCGCGGGGTGCCGTGTGACAACCCCGCGGCACCCGTGGGGTGCCGGCGACCCGCGCCGCCACCAGCTTCCGCGGGCCACCGGAGTCGCTCCAGTGGCCCGTTTTCCTTCTCGTCTGCGCCGTTGTTCCTCCCGGGTTCCGTTCTTTACTGCGGGATCATCAAACATCCGTTGCGGCACGTTCCGTCGTCGCCCGCCAAATCCGCAAAACACAAAGAACGACGGAGGATTGCCAGGCCGTGTTTGTTTGACCCGCACCCTCCGCATTATATAAAAACAATGGGAGAAAATAAAATGTTCAACACATGAGCTAACAATTGTAATAAAATAAAATTGTTTCTTTGATTCCGGTTCTTTAATTTTTAGAGAATGTTCATGGGACTATAAGGAGGGTATTTCCAAAATATAAAATCCCTACTTCGGAGTCATCGCGCGTGAGCGTTCTTCGCGGAATTGCTTGTCGCAGAAGAGGGGGTATCGTCGTGTCGTTGCGGGAAGGCGTCGCGTCGTCGCGGAACACGGCGTTGAGTCGGCGAACTCAACGCACCATGAAACAGCAGATTTAATTTTAATTAATTAAATCCATGTTTTGGTTAAGAACCACGAAGGAGATAAAAAGGAAGGTCTGAGACACTTACCTCCAGCAGCCGATCGAAGATCCGTCGCAGAGGAAGAGACGTTGCAGAAGAACGTTATCGGCGTCGCGGATCACGGCGTCGCGTCGTCGATTTCGGAGTTCGGCGTTCTTCGCGTTCTTCGCGTTCTTCGCGAAGGAGGATGAACGTTCAAGGATCCTTTCTCAACGAGTAATCCTCCAAAAGAAAATGGTTGGTCTTATTTTATTATTATGCCAACACACGAAAAAGGGTAAGTAACAATCCATCAATTCGTTGAATTAATTCAACGAAAGAAACAGCTCATTTAATTTACGAAAATAAACCGCCCAATTAAATGGTATGTTAAGAAATTAAGAAAACGCGTCAGTTGACTTTCATAATGACGGGTTTTCGCGGGTGCGTTACTTAGCAGAAAGAAACGGCGGGGCTCGTGCGGGCCCCACCTCACAAATATCGTACCAAGAGGGTAGGATATTTCTGGATAGTATCCTATCCGGTTCAACTCTGTCCAAGCCGCCTTTAAGTGGCCTCAAGTGGCTTCCAAGTTGCTTAAGTGAAATAAAATAAAGTTGTCGAAAAATTATTTTATTTCTTAACTTTAAGCCCAAAAATTAAAAACCACACCTGAGCAAACGCAACTCCGGAAGAGGCATTTCTAAGAGAATACTGACACTGCGATCCCACCAGTGCCCTCAGAATTCGATTCCGGGCACCGATTCAAAAGTTAGAAAAACCCGCACGTTCGTTCACTTAACGTACCCGAGCCAAACTTCAAAAATGATTCCGGACACACCGGGCCTCGGAATCAGGTGCCGTCAGAAGCTGCGCTCTTGTAAAATTCCAATGAAAATTCAGAAAAAAATTTCCTTGAAATTTACGGGTCTTTACATTGCTCCCGCCACAGGGCTTTACGTCCCCGTAAAGCTTCACCACAAACTTAGGGAAACAAAGCGGTATTGAGCACGCATCTGAGCCTTTCGCTCCCATGTGTTCACCTGGAGGTTCCCATGCTGCCAAAGAAAGTGCACAATAGGAATGGACCATCCTCCTAGGATCCGCTCCAGTCGATCCTCGATCCCCACAGGAACCTCCGTATAAGACACTCATCGCCACCTTCTAGCTCCTCATGGTCAATGATTTGTGTCGGGTCGTGCACGTATCTCCTCGGCTACGATGCATGGAAATGTCGTGCACCTAGTGCAACAGAGGTGGATGGACCAAGTGGAAAACCATCCCGCCTACCCATCTTAGGACCTAGAATGGTCCGTTGAACCTCGAAGATAACTTTCCACCTTGGCCACATCTCCGTAACACTCGTCGAGGTGAGACCCGTATAAGGACGTGATCGTCATCCTCGAACTCCAGAGGTCTCCAATTCTTGCTGGAACTGAAACTCAAAACGACTGCTGCCACGAGAGTAAGGTTGACCGACTCAAGAGTGATCGGTCACACCCTCCTATGCAAGAGTTACCATGCGCTGCCTGGGGTTTCCTTTTCCGCCGACTAAGGAAAACTCATCCCGACGTTTGCCTAAAACCGTCAATTTGAGTATGAACAGTTATTGCCCACTCCATTCTCAAAATAACGTCGTAAGGCCTCGACGCTGCCACCAAGAGATTCCAACCAGAACTCTCGCCTCGAGGGTCTGACCACACCGTCGGCGTAAGTGTGATTATCGAGTCTCCTCTCAAGGTATCTCCAGACGTGAGGGTCAAGTCCATGGCTTACCGGAAACTCTAGGTCTGGAACAAGATTTGTGAATGTGAGGAATGATTCATATCAACGTCTGTTACTACAGCAGCTAGTAGTGGACACAGGCTGTCCCTTTATCATTTCTAGAGCCATTGGGTCACACTCCTTGACCGCATGTAGCCGCATTCTTCCACCGCCCTCTAGCTCCATGAGCCTGGCAGGAATAACTAAGGCGGGTGGTTGTACCATGTTAGGATGTACACCACCTCATGCTGCTCTCCTAGCTGTGACTCCACGTCTACTGCTTTGTAGACTCATCTCTCCTTTAAGATTCCTCTTCATGAAACATTTAACACGCCCGAGTCTCTAAGACTAGCACTGGTTTCTTGTTTCTTACTGCACTGTGCAGTCTTCATCTGCTCCTGGATGAACTGCACCTCTGTTGCATATGATCTGGAAGAGCTACTAAAATTTCTCCATTGCCGAAAAGAGAAACCCGGTCTCATCCCCTCTCTAGATGAACCACGCCCATTTCCTAATATAGTCTATCCTAGAATGAAGGATGCATTCATGCCATGGATGACGTCGTAAGGCCTCGACGTAACTACTAAGAGATCCAACTGTCACTATCACCTCCAAGGGTCGATTCACACTTTCGGCATCAGTGTGAGGTCACTGGGTCTCCTCTAGTAGGAATTTCAAAATTGATGGTCAAGTCAACAGTCTTAACCCAGACCACTTAGTAACATAACAAAAAGAGGATAGAAAAGCAAACATCACAAGATAAGTGTCTTTATTTTATTGCAGCTCATGGTACAAAGACACAAAAACAACATCAACATGGAACTAGAAGTACAAGAGACGTATCCACTAGTTCTTCTCCTGTCCACCTGCTCCAGGAGCTCTACTGCCTTGTCCACTGCTCTATAGTTGCTCAAGCATTCGTCGCTGCCTCTGCCTCGGTGGCTCCTCAAAAGCCTATGGTTCAACTGTACAAGGAGTCGGACACTCACGGGCCAGGTGCCCCTTTCCACCGCACGAGTAACACAGTCTGCTTCTGGCACGCCTGGCTCTGACCCCACCCCGGGTGCCCCGCACCACCGGTCCTAAAACCCGAGATCGCCCAACTGCTGGTCTGGTCCTCTTGGACCTCTGCATCATCTGTCTACTGCCCACAGATGACTCGGCTTCTGATCGAAAAACACGCGGCAAAGGCAGCAGCTCCTGAACACGCTCGGGGTGTAGAGCTACTGGAACAAAATCCACCCTGAAGAAGGTCTCGAAGTCTTCCCATGTGAACGCCATCCCATTGCAAAACTGGAACAAGTGGCTCCACCACCTGCCTGCTGCTGCCTGAAGAAGGCTGGCAGCAAACATCACCATGAAGTCTGATGGCGTCCCCACTAGCCTGAAGACTCCCACCACAACCTCCAGCCAATCCTCAGGTGCCTGCGGGTCCGTCTCTCCCCCGAACCTGGGTGGCCTCTGGCTCTGGAACTCATGCAGTGCACTCAAGTAGCGGGCATCACCTACTGCTGGGGCTGGTGGCATCGGTGTCCCAACGTATGGTAGTACCGTTGGCGCCTCCGTTGGTGCCTCAACTGCAAGAGGGCCCTCTACCGAAGCCTCGTCACTCGACAGGATGTCAGCACGCACATCCCTCTGGGCTCTAACTGGTCGTCCGGAAAAAGGCATCCTGAAGGAAACAACGTAACACGGTCAAACGATTATACCTGGTGAGATGACCTAGTTTGAGCTGTTTTAAGGGGAAACCTTTGAAAACACACACGCAATCAGTGTTTTTGCGCACAAAGTCGGAAATCAGTTGCAGGGGTCCTGGTGTATGGATACGTTGGCCGACCGCACCAACACGGGACTCCCTAAACTGAAAACCACACTCAGTACCCTTAACACTATTGCTTCACCGAAAGAAAGATCAGAGTTTGCGGTAGAACCGACCAGCTCTGATACCAATCTATTTGTCACGACCCGTCCACGGGGCCCCTGCCGTGACTACCCCAAGCCCGCCTTCCATAGGCCTGGGGCTGGCGACTAGCACCAAAGGCGTAAATCCCGATAACTGGGAAGGCATTGCCTTTATAAAAGTAACAAAACACCACAGAGTACAAGAGGAAGTAAAACACTAAGTACAAAAAGAAGTGCTGGAAAGTAAATGGGCCAGAATACAAACCCAAAAGAAAGTACAACTACAACTGAACAAAGTACAACAGAAAAATACAACAGCTGGAGGGACGGATGTGGCTCCTAGGTCGTCCTCCTCGGATCCTACCTGAAGGGTAGGTACAGATGGCGCAGCTCCTGGATCGCCCACCACGAATCCTACCTGAAGGGTAGGTACAGATAGCCTCCACAGTGCTCTCGTCCGTCAACCTTCTCCGAGTGTCGTCTCGCTGTGAAGTCCACCTCCGGACACTGACTTTTCATGTAGTCCACCTACGAGTACCGTCCAGTCCTCGAACACTCGGCCTCCGTCAGCACTGCCTGTCGTCTGCAACCAACACAACGAGGTGCGGGCATAGCCCGTGTAGGGGTGAGTATAACGATACTCAGTAGGGACCCCGAGACCCTCAAGGTCTCACTAAATCCAACAAGGATAACCACAAAGAAGATCTCAACAGATAACCACTACTTAGGTATATGCCCATACATATACCTAAGTTATCAAGTAACTCATCTCAATCATGAGGAAACACAAAGGTCAAAAGTCTCAGCTCAAACCAGGATTTTCATTATCGAAACCGTAACTACTGAAGAGCTCCGTCTCTAGAGAGTACAGTGGTCCTGTCACGACTCCGAGGTACTGCTCACTAACCTAAGACTACTGAGGTACTCCTCCTGTCGAGTACCACATGCCAGCCACCCAAACACAGTAGTGCTTCCCGCCGAGGTATGTCACTCAAACACAGTAGTGCACACCCCCTTGTAGCCTGTAGAGGTACTCTCCTGACGAGTACCGCGGGTCTACACTATCACAAAGGTAGTGCTCCGTCCGCCATGGGTCTGCACCCAAACAATGTAGTGCTCCGTCCACTGGGCTAGTCGACTCACTCCAAGTTGAGTCGGTCAAGCAGTCGTCAGGTCTCAGTCGGCTACACGGTCTCCGTACTCCGCACGCTCGTCTCTGGGAGGGTCCACTCCACGAGCTGCAATTAGATACTCCAAGTATCTCAAGGTCCCACGAAGAAGTATCTCAAAGGACCACCTCGTCACAGGGGTCTCAACGCAACAGACGGCACGTCGATCGGACGCCCGGTCTGTGAGTTATTAGCCTTTTCGTCCCAAGGGCCCGGTTGGTTTCGTGAGTGAACCAAACCCAGCCGTATCTCAACTGTACCCCGAGCTCTCATAGGGTATACTCATAGGGACCGTTTCTCAACGTGATCGTCAACGCCGCTGACGGTTCGTCAAACGGACGTCCTGTCTGAGAGTTATCAGCTTTTCCGTTCCAGGGGCCCGGTTGGATTTCGGGTGCGATCCAACCCGGCCACTACCAACTATATCCAAAACTCAGGAGAAGGATGCCAAATGTTCCGTATCGTCAACAAGAACTCAACGCAACAGACGGCGTGTCAATCGGATGCCCTGTCTGAGAGTTATTGGCTTTTTCGTCCCATGGGCTCGGTTGGTTTTTAAGGCAAAACCAACCCGACCGTACTACACCTGCGCCCAAACCCCAGGCGGAGTGAGCCAATAGATCCGTCTCACTAAAAGGAAACTAAAAAAGCTGATGGTACATCAATCGAACGTCCGTAGCTCAAGATATGAGGGTTTCCGCTCCGAGGGCCCGGTTGGTTTCGTGTACGAACCAACCCGGCTGAACCCAAAGTATTCCGAAACCTTGAGTGAGACAAACCGAAATGACCTCCTCGCTCCAATGATTTTGTTGCCACTGACGGCGAGTCGTTTGGAGGCCCGTAGCTCAAGTTACGGGCGTTTGAACGAAAGTGGTCCGAAGACGGGGGGTCCGGGCCCGGGCCGACCCGGGCCGACCCCCCCTGGTTGGCCCGAACCGGGTCGGGTCCGACCCAGTGGGCCCGGCCCGGCCCGGCCAGGGCCGGTCCGGCTCGGCTCGGCTGAGCGGCCGACGCGGGGGAAAGCCTCCGCCCCGCGTGACACCCCCGCGGCACCCGCGGGGTGTCGGCCAGACAGCCGGACGCGTCGTGTGGCAACCCCGCGGCACCCGCGGGGTGCCCTCCTGGACACCCGTGGGGTGCCGCGTGACAACCCCGCGCCACCCACGGGGTGCCGTGTGACAACCCCGCGACACCCGCGGGGGGCCGCCCTGGACACCCACGGGGTGCCGCGTGACAACCCCGCGGCACCCGCGGGGTGTCGCGCTGGACACCCGCGGGGTGCCGCCGCCTCCGGCGACCCGCACCGCCACCAGCATCTGCGGGCCGTCAGAGTCGCTCCGGTGGCCCGTTTTCCTTCCCGTCTGCGCCGTTGTTCCTCCCGGGTTCCGTTCTTTACTGCGGGATCATCAAACATCCGTTGCGGCACGTTCCGTCGTCGCCCTCCAAATCCGCAAAACACAAAGAACGACGGAGGATTGTCGGGCCGTGTTCGTTTGACCCGCACCCTCCGCGTTAGATAAAAACAACAGGAGAAAATAAAATGTTCAACACATGAACTAACAATTTTAATAAAATAAAATTGTTTCTTTGTTTCCGGTTCTTTAATTTTTAGAGAATGTTCACGGGAATATAAGGAGGGTATTTACAAAATATAAAATCCCTACTTCGGAGTCGTCGCGCGTGAGCGTTCTTCGCAGAATTTCTTGTCGCGGAAGAGGGGGGATCGTCACGTCATCGAGGGAAGGCATCGCGTCATCGCGGAACACGGCGTTGAGTCGGCGAACTCAACGCACCATGAAACAGCAGATTTAATTTTAATTAATTAAATCTATTTTTTGGTTAAGAACCATGAAGGAGATAAAAAGGAAGGTCCGAGACACTTACCTCAAACAGTCGATCGAAGATCCGTCGCGGAGGAAGAGACGTCGCAGAAGAACGTTGTCGGTGTCGCGGATCACGGTGTCACGTCGTCGATTTCGGGGTTCGGCGTTCTTCGCGTTCTTCGCGTTCTTCGCGAAGGAGGCTGAAGGTTCAAGGATCCTTTCTCAACGAGTAATCCTCCAAAAGAAAATGGTTGGTCTTATTTTATTATTATGCCAACACACGAAAAAGGGTAAGTAACGACCCATCAATTCGTTGAATTAATTCAACGAAAGAAACAACTCATTTAATTTACGAAAATAAACCGCCCAATTAAATGGTCCGTTAAGAAATTAAGAAAATGCGTCAGTTGACTTTCATAATGACGGGTTTTCACGGGTGCGTTACTTAGCGGAAAGAAACGGTGGGGCTCGTGCGGGCCCCACCTCACAAATATCCTACCAAGATGGTAGGATATTTCTGGATAGTATCCTATCCGGTTCAACTCAGTCCAAGCCGCCTTTAAGTGGCTTCAAGTGGCTTCCAAGTGGCTTAAGTGAAATAAAATAAAGTTGTCGAAAAATTATTTTATTTCTTAACTTTAAGCCCGAAAATTAAAAACCACACCCGAGCAAACGCAACTCCGGAAGAGGCGTTTCTAAGCGAATATCGGCGCTGCGATCCCATCGGTGCCCTCAAAATTCGATTCCGGGCACCGATTCAAAAGATAGAAAAACTCGCACGTTCGTTCACTGAACATACCCGAGCTAAACATCAGAAAATGATTCCGGACACACCGAGCCTCGGAATCAGGTGCCGTCAGAAGCTGCGCTCTTGTAAAATTCCAAATAAAATTAAGAAAAAAAATTTCCTTGAAATTTAATGGTCTTTACATAACAGTTATTGTAATAAAAAACTACATGAAGTGATAAAGTAAACATGAATATGAGAAAATATAAAGAGAACATGTAATGATGAAAGAAAAATACTATTTCATAGCACATGTAAATTTTAAATTACTTAATAAATTGAATAGGTTTTGGAAAACTGATTCAATAATCAATGTCTAAAAATTTTTATTTTTGTTCCTGGTACTAAAAAACCTAAGTAAAGTGGACCTAGTTTTATGGAAATATTAGAATACTGGATTAAACTACAGGAATACTAAATAATAGAAACAATAAAGTGAAATATGATAACTTGAAGATTTTTATAGTATTGGAAATTGAAATGGGTATAAAATGGAAATACAAACTACATAGTATATGACAGATCATGGTAATAAAATAATATATAAATTAGTAAACATAAACAAATATATAAATTTGGGAATAATAATATGAAAATAAAATGAGTGAATAAAATATTTTTGAGAAAAATGTTTTTTTCAAGATTCAGAGATGATTAAAATACAGTAATATAAAATCAAAAACATTTTTTATTTCACCTAACATATAAAATAATTTATATGATATTTTATAATACATTTTTTTAACATGATCCAAAACCAAATGAATAACAATCATTCTCAAACTGATAATGTTTAACTAAAAGTACTTTATATTGGTAAGAGGTATTAAAAAAACTATTATTTTGGAATGTAAATAATAATTAAATATAATTAGAAGTAGTCCTCTTGTCACTATATAACATATATTTACTCACTCTAATGTAAAACATGGACTTAACAACAAGACTAGTGTATGGTCTAATATAAGCCTTGGTATAAATAAGACCCATAAGAACCCTATAAATCCCAATTAAAAAAAATATTAAGGATTAAATCAATAAAAATAAATCACAAATATGAATTTACTCAATTATTGGAGGTACTATTAGAGAAATAGAAAAAATTATACATGTGTTTTTGAATTATATAATCAATATATGACTTAATTGACTACAAGAGACACATGTTTCCTAAAAAATCATTATTAACATTCATATAAAATAATCTATGTACTCATAAAAGTGTGGTAATACTACATTGTTTTGATGTACCCAACCTAATATTAAAATTAAGTTGTGGGAAAACATAAATTTTGACTATGGATTTATTTTTTCAATATGTTTTAAGTGAAAAAACTATAAATTTTAATTGCTTTACATAGAAGAACAAGGGTAGATTAATTTAATATTTTTTGATAGAACATACCACTTATTATAAGTGATTTTGGGTTTCTATATTAATGATTGAAAAAAATATTTTTTTCACTTAATTATATGTTTTTATTATCAAATTAAATTAATGTTCTTTTTAGTAACAACAAAAAGTACCTCTTTTTTAAAAAAAACACTATCAGAAAGCAGTGTCAAATATTTTCTATAATTTTTTTAGAGGGAGGATTGTTGTTTCTAATTCTAGATAATTGTATGGTATAAACTATGGTTCATTAATCCCAAATAGTAATTAAATTATAGTTGGATAAAAATAATGATATATTAGTTGACTTCATTTTAAAAATGGGGAAACAAATGAAGGGTCTATTATGATTCGTTAAGCATAAACATGTACAGTAGTGATGAAAACATCATCAAAAAAATTAAGAATGTATTATAAAATTTTAAAATCTATTGGATCATTTTTGATAAAAAAAAATGACTATAAGAAGGTATATAGTCATTTTAAAATTTAAAAAAAACAATCAGAGTTTATAATATTAATATTTAGTGAGTGAAGTGATCTTAATTTGAGTTACAATAGAAATAAAAATAAAAAAAGACAAGATTTATAGTTGTTATCAACAAAAATAAAATAGTCCACACCTCAACCTCCTATAATCCTCAATGAGATTAGTATACACTAAGAAACTAAATTTTAATGGTGTGAGAACCTTGTTTGTGGACACTTTATTTTAAAAAACCCAGAGGCACAACCAATCTTCATATAAGAGAACCACTTTGTATGATTACCTAAATTTGGATCGGGAGTCACTACCCAGGATTAATTTTACAATGTGGAATAACTAAATAAAGGGAAGAATTGATTTTTAGGGGAAAATCATATACTGGACTAAAGAAAATTCAAAAAAAAACCAAAGAAGATTACACAAATAAAAAAATATAGAGAAAATGTTATGTGATCATAAACTTCAATGATGTTGAAGCTCCATGATCTTTGATCACTTGGAATGAAAAGATGTTGAATTTGGAGTCCATCAGTGATAACGACCAAAATGATGATGTTTTTGAAGTTCATGAATAATTTATATCAGCAATACTAATGATGTTGTATCATAGGTTATCTCATTGAATGATCTAAACATGTATCTATTTTTATTCTGTAAAGTGATCTCTGAGATCATTAAAACATAAATTCCCCAGGAGTGTCTCTTTCCAAAATCTATATGACACTTGTTAGAGAATAAGAATGAAAATACATGATCATTAATTTTCTATTAAATAAATAGTTGAATAACATAGAACAAAAGAGCTTCATATTTATTCATGAAATATAAAAATAAAACAATTAATAAATTCTGTAAATAATTTATAAACATATAAAAATTGAAAAAACTATATAATCATCTAGAATATAAAGAGAACTTAACATTGCTAAAGATAATGTATTATATGAGTTTTATTCTTTATGTATCAGTTTGCATTAAAATAATGTGACAATTAATTATTACAAACTACATCAAATATATTTCCGCATAAAATAATAATACTTTAACATAGAAATTTATTTTAATAACTCCAACTAAAATAAGAAATAAAATATTAGAAGATTAAGATTTTAACTAATAGTGTAATAAAATTACAAGGGGTGATTCATGACCCACCACTGAAAATAGAGAGCGGTGACTCATGACTCAACACTAAAAACAGACAATGGTGGTATGTGTATCATCACTGAAAAATAGGGAAATGGGATTGTTTCATTCCAAATGAAAAATTAAATAAACCAACTAAAAAAATTATAATATTCCACTTATAAATTAAAGGTTTTATAAGAAGTAATAAAAAATTGTATTATTGACTGTCTAACTATGACTTGTGACCCACTATAGAATAAATCCAATGGTGTATCCGGACCTACTGTTAGAAATGTCCAATGTTGGCTCACTGAAAAACATTTCCAAAGAACATAATAAAAAACAAGCATGTTCCCTTAAAATTAAAACATAAACATATGAATAGACCAAGCATTAAATCCATTAAAATTTAATGTGAAAAGAACCAATAAGAAGAATAGATAAAAAAATTCTATGAATAATAAAAATAAAATGAATGTCAAAGAAACATGAAGTAACAATATAAAATTTAACAAATAATATTATTAAAACACACAAAAATATTTTTAGAACATGAAAATAAAATTATTAACTAATTAAAAAAACAAGATGTTTAATTAAACATCATAATTTAATTAACCATTAACTAAAAACACTTTAGAAATTGAAATTGAAATTTAATAAAATGTTGATTGGGTAATTTATTAAGACAAATAAATCTATTAATGTATTTAAAAATAATTTCAAATGATGAAAAACTCCAACTTTTTATATATTAGGAAAAAAATTATTAAATTTTACACATAAATATCCCCCTTTTTGAAAAATATCAAATGGAATATAAAATATTCTATAAAAACTCCCCTTTTTATATAAAAAACTATTTTAAATGTAAAAGATTAGTATAATAATATAAGAATAAACTGTAATTTATAGTACTCAATGATAGTAATAATAAAACAAAGTAAGAGTTTAACTATGAAAATTTAAACATTATGATCTAATAAGAATTTAATCAGTGTGAACAATATTATCAAAAAATATTAAAAAATTAATTCTTTGGGCATGTAAAGTTCTAACACAAAGAAATTTCAAAATAATGTAATATTTAATGAAAAAATAAAAATAATTTCCATGAATATATGGGTGAAAAATATGCTTCCAAAATAAATGAACAATTTATTTTCTTTACTAGTTTTAAGAACAAACAACCTCTGAGTTTAAGTAGGAAAATATTAGATTAAAAAGAGAAAAAAAGTTAAATTTATTGTCAAAAATTATTTTCAATAGTTTGAAGAAATAAAAAATTAGAATAAAGGTTAAAATAAAATATTTATTCTAAGAAGTTTGACTTAATTTATATAGTAAGACAAAATTCACCATGACAAAAATAAATTGATTGTGTAATAAATTGAGTATTTGAAATCAATTTAGATTTACAAAAATATTTTAACTAAGAATTATAAAAAAATTATAAATCACAAAAGATAATTGTAAGAGTATAAAAAAGGAATTTTTATAATATTTGTTGAAAATTTATTTCAAATATGCTAGGAAAACATATGATTTCATAAGTTAATTTTTTTAACACATATTTAAAAAATTTCATAGTATTACACTATTTCAATTACAAAAAAGTGGTAACTCCCCCACAATTCATGCATCTTTAATGATAGATAAATCATTAGTATTAAAAAATTTATATAAAAGTAAACATATAGTGACTATATTCAGAACTGAAATTTATAGACATAAATTAATGCATATTCTTTGAATCATATGAGAAAAAAATATTAAATAATATTTTCTAACATATATAATAGTATATCAAATTATATATTAGAAGATAGTATGCATGATGGATAACAAACACATAATACTTATCTAGTAATGGTGACAAGATTAGGTCCGATTGGATTTCAGTAACATCCTTTTGGTTCTCATATTTTCATAAGGTCAGCATAAATCATAGAAGGTCTTTTGACCATCCAAAAATATTTCAAAAATTTGATTCTTAATGAATTTGAAAAAAAATTTAGATAAAATAGTTATAGTATGACCAAAAGATTGAGTGAATCTCATTGAGTATTCATTAGTATAATTCCCATTAATTATAAATTTAATGGAAGTTATAATTGAAATACATTATTTCAACTTCCAATAAAAGTTGTATTATTCATGTATGGTGAAAAATTATTATAACCACAAAATTTCTTGTTATTTTTTGGTTTTACCATTGATATCATTTTATCATATTATTCATTACATTTTAAACATAGATAAACCCACTGTAAGATTAACAAATTCATTTTTCAAAACTATATTCTCTTTTTTAATAGTTTCTAAATCTGTATAAACATTTTCATTAGATCCATAAGCTACATTTATTAATTTTTTATTTTGTTTATTTAATTTCATACAGTCATTTTCTAGTTTAGTTAGATCATCCACAACTAAATTAAATATTCTATCCTAGACTTTATTATTTACTACCATAAAGTCTTTATGTTTTTTATTTTCATCTTTTGGTTTCTAAATATGAAAATCAAACTTTCTTTTATATTAATCATTCTAGGAAACAATGGTATTCACATTTTCACATTCCCTTTTATGTTTTTCATTTTATTTGAATAAATTATTATTTTTAAATTTAAATTATCTATATTTTTCAATCATTTTGAAATTAATATTTCTCAATTATTTATTCTCTTTAAGAAAATTTTTAAATCTAGATTTCTTGGAATTAGAATCAAAACTAGAGTCTAATTCAATTTTTTTTGTATTTATAGATATTGAATTATACTCAACATTTGGTGGAGCTATCAACTACATAAAAATAAATCATTTACCTTACACTATATACTCATCAGGGTAAGGTTACTTGTTTCTATTTCACTTCAAGAGTCACTGCTTGAGTAATAACTATCATTGTAGTCCAATCCATCAAACATAGATTGTTTCTATTTAATCCATTGGTTTTTTACTTCTAACAATTCTTGATTTTGGGGTAATCTCGTCTGATGTGACCATTATTTCTTTACTCATAACATGTTATATTTAAAACATCATCATTATTACTTGATTTTATTTTCTTGTAATCATTTTCTTTATTCCTTCTAATCTATATCTTTCCACCATTACCTTAAATAAATTAGAAATGATTATTACTAATGTTATCCATTTCTTTTTCACTTTCATTGAACTCAGAATCAAATGAATTAGTGGTATAAATTAAATTATATTTAATTAAGATACCTTTTTTCTTTATAGACTTCTCATCAGTAATATTTTTCAACTCGAATTCATACTGAAGTAGAGATACTATTGGTTCATTTAACGTATAATACCTAATATTCATGTTGTTATTAATTACCACCTTCTATGCATGCCATTTTTTAGAAGATCTCTCGATACTCTTTCCACTTGAGTGGTGATATCCAGGATTTCTCCAAGAGAACTCATACAATTTTTTATATATTTGAACCGATGGAACATCTGGTTTATAGAATCTTTGTCTCTTATCTTGATGTCCTGGTATTCTACTTGGATTACCCATAATTGATTCTCTCTATCTTGTCAATCCCATAATGGGTGACTTACAATATCCTCCATACTTCCTCGGTTGTCTTACAAGATGAAACATGGATATAGACACCTCTACTTATATAAAAATATAAAATATGTGTAAGTTAATAATTCAAAACATATTTTACCATGTCATTTCCTTACAGAGTCTCTAGATCATCATTGGGTAGCTCATATTTCTTATACATGATGTTTCAGGGATCCTCACTCAGTTCTTTCAAGTAGGCTTGCATTCTGTCTTTCCAATATTTATAGTCCCTCCCATCAAATAATTAGGGCTTCTGGGGTATCCAATCATCATTGGCATTGACACTTTCCATCATAAAAGATAATTTTTTTCTTAGACTATTAAGTCTAGGATGGTAGGTTAGCATAGATTTAATAAGATAAGAAGCATAAATACTAACATATTAGAAAAATTGATCCCAAATTTTTGGTATCATATTATAACACTGCCTAACCTTTCATATATATTATCTAATACCAATTGTTTGGAATCAGATTAGAGGTGAAAAAAAGAAAATCTATCTTATTCGAGACCATATCTAGTATAAATTTTTCGATCATTATTGAATGAAAATATGACTGAAGGGGTTGAATAGTTGTTTTAAAATTTAATGAAAAAAATAAGATTTTATAAGATTTATATATAGTGAGTGAAATAATCTAGATTTGAGTTGAAGTGGAAATAAAAATAATAAAAAACAACATTTATAGTGTTTTGGATTACAGAGATCCTAGTCCACTCCCCAACCGCCTCTACTCATTGAGTAGTTTGGTAACCACTAAGAACCTAAATTTTAAATGTGTGGGAATATTGTTTATAGACAAAGCCTTTTGAAGAACAAGGATTCACAACCTAGTTTTGAAATTGGATACCAACCATGTCTTCTTACCTTAATTTTTATCAAGAGTCACATCCCATGCTTCCATTTTTGATATAGAATAACCAGAGAAAGGATATACATTCATTTAATGGGGATATCAAATAAGTCCACTCAAGAAATTATAAACATAATAAATATGATTACATGTATAAAATAAAAGGAAAGAAATATATAAGATGTTCATAAATGTTTAAGATGTTAAACATGATGATCTTTGATCACTTAGAAGGAACAAATGATGAATTTTTAGTTCTTCAATGATCATAGTAAAAATAAGGAACTTGCAGAAGTTTATGAAAAATTGAGATAAGCTAGAATTTCGAAGGGGTATCATAGGTTATCTTATTAAATGGTCTACATGGATATTTGATATATTCAATAAAGATATCTCTTATATCTTTAAAACATAAAACATCTAGGAGTGTGTCCATGTCCATTATCTACAAAACACGTATTAGCGAATAATATTGAAAATATATGATTTGTATGTATGTTTGTTAATGTCACACATGAATGACATAGATCAAACAAGTTTATTATTTATTCCTGAACTATTAATATAAAACTATTAAAATGTTATGTAAATAATATGAAAATAACTTATAATTATAAAAAAATTGAAATAAATATATAATATTATAGAATATAAAGACTCCATAGTGTTTGTAAAAAATAGAATAATGTGAATTTTACTCTATATGTATTAGTGCACATAAAAATAATATTAAAAATAATTTTTAATTTTTTTTCAAATATATTTCTGCATACAGTAATGAAACATTAACAATGTAATTTATCTTAGTGACATTAATTAAAATAAGAAATAAAATAATAGAAACATAATATTTTAACTATTGGTGTTTTAAAATTGTTGGTGGTGACTCATGACCCACCATAGAAAATAGAGAAGGATGAATCACGAGTCACCACTGAAAACAGAGAGTGGTGGCTCAGGTATCACCGCTAAAAAAAAGTTATGACTATATCATTTCCTTCAAAATTAAAAATAAAAACAACTCATAAAAATAGAATTTATTCTATTTTAATTAGAATTCAAATGTTTCATGAGAAGAAATAAAAACACTTCTATCATTGGGTGTCCAACAGTGAATCATGACTCACTATAGCATGAATCTAACGGTGACTCGTGGCCGACCGTTGGAAATTTCCAATGGTGGATCATTGATAAACATTTTCAAACAATATAATGAAAAACTAGAATGTGATGTAAAAAATAAAATATGAAGATAAGAAGAGTCGAATCATCAAATCAATTAAACATGGATACAATAAACACCAATAGGAAGAACGGATAATGAATAAACATTTGGAAACTAGAAGAAGAAAAACCTGAATTGCCAATATAACATTTAACAAATAACATTATAAAAACTTAAAAAACTATTTTTAAAACAATTAAATAAAAAATATATTCATTAATTAAAAAATATGAGAATTAATTAAAATTTATAATTTAATAAAATATTAACTATATACATATAAGAACATAACGAATATAACATAATTAAATATTGATTTAGTAATTTAAAAAAATAAAAAAAACTTTTAAAGTATTTAAAAAAATTTCAAATACTAACAAAACCCAGACAAAGGACTGAAATTTTACTTATATGTGTTGTCAAGTAATAATTTCATTGAAAAAATGTAATCCCTGGGACCTAAATCACTATAAATCCCCCTCCCAAATATGAAAAACATCATTCCATTTATTAATTTCCATAATAATCCAAAAACAATTAATATAAAAATTTTATTTCCAAAACTGTTAAACATAAGAAATGATTAAGGTTCTCCAAAACATATCAAAACAAGCTTAAAATAAATAGAAATCCAAAAAATATTATATATATAGATCATGTTTTAAAAATTAATAATCAAGAACAATGTTTGAAATAAATAGAGATTCTATGTAAAAAATAAAAAATGTTTCATTATATTTCACATATAATAAAAGAGAATATTGATGTTATAAATAAGATTTTTATATATTCAGGATAAATGATAGTAAATAATATAATTAATTGGATTAAAATGTAATCCATTTTTTATTGAAAATAATGTCACAAAACATGAATGAATGAATTTTTTTAAAGGATGGGGTCAAATCCACATTTTATTATTAAATCAAATTCATCTTTTTTACTGGGTTGAGGGAGACCTATTACATAGGGAAAAAACCCAAGGTAAAACAAATAAAATACAAATAATAGTCTAAAAAATAAATTATATGTACTTTATAGAATTAAACTATTTTCCAATTTAAATTAGAAAGATTAGTTTAATTAAGATTAAAATAAATCATATATTAAAACTAATAAAAAAATTATTCCCTTTATTCAATTTATTCTGGTTGGGAAATTTTGGTTTTATCTTGAAAAACTTACAAGATACTTGATTTTTACAAGATCAAAAAAACTAATTACATAATATATTAAAATATATTACATAATTAAAAAACAAAACATTCAAACACATATGAAGTTTAAAAGGCACACAGAACATTGGTATGCATGTGCACTTTTCATAACAGTGATCAGAAAAAACATATGTTAAATATATTGAACATATAAAATGTTAAGATAAAAGAAACATAAAACAAGGAACAAAACATGAATTCATAATACATAAATATAAAATAAACATGAATTAAATGGATAAAGAATGTGACTAAATAGAATTTCATGTATTTAAATAGACAGAACATGATTTATCAAACATGGTATATTAATTCTTCATAAATAGAATGATAATTACAAAATTCATTGAATATTAATTTAAAAATATGTCAAGACATGAATTTAAAAAAATTATTTGGGAGGAGAAAAAGGACTCCAAAACATTATTAAAGACTAACCATATTTACTAAGAGTATTATTATATACAAAAAAATATATTTTTTATTAATTAGTCAAACAACATTATTCTTAAAGGATAATTATGTTGAGAACATGAATGTTTAAATCCAAAAAATGAATTTATTAATTATTAAACACATGAATAAAAAATTAAAATAACATAATATAGAAATATAAAAAATCTATGAATCGACATGAATTTATTATACACACTTAATAACAAGTATAATGTATACATTGTATTCTCTAATAAACCTTGATAAAAACTCATTATGTAGTTGTAATGATAATTAAAATTTCATACCAAATGATATTTTTTTCTCATGATTACACCATTTTTCAATAGTGTTGAAAGATATTTCAAAATATTTATATAACTAATTTTCATACATTATTTCCAAAACTTAACTTAAGCAAAAAGAATCATAGTCAATGTTTATGGAACTAATTAAATATTATTTATCATTTTGAAGTAATCTGGATATATTAATATTTCTGATTTTTCCTTGCACTTGTGTGAAACAAAACTTGAAAAATGAGGAAAATAAAAAATGAAATTATAATAATGAATATAGTAATAATCATAATGGATTGGGGTGGACTAAAAAGAAATTTCTTAATAAGATAAAAGTGATATAAGTTAGTAATAAATTTTTCAATGTCTGCACACTTTAAACCCAAAAAAAATTTTATGTGTATCAAACAGTAAATTTGGATGTTAATGCATAAAATCATCATGATAATTTCATAATTTACATAATGCTCTGCTTATATATACTTTTATGACCCAACTATTAGTCACTTTTACTTGAATCAAAATAAGAAATATTTTAACTAAAAAATTATATAATTAAGAGTATAGATATTATATTTGTAAAAAGGGTTGAAATCAAGATAATTATAAAACCATAAATATTTCATTTTTCATTTTTTTTATTTTTACATTGAGATAAACATAAAAAAAATTAGATTCATAGTATGTTATTTCATACACTATAAAAAAATAAAATATTAATAATATAAATACAATTATATGTTTTTACCCCCACTAAAATTTTTTTCTCACGAGTCACATATCATTAGAACCGACGTTCCATGTTCCATGTATATTAATTTATTATTTTGAGACATCCACCCTACAAAATTACCCATTATGATATTTTGTTACACAAATTTGATTAGTTCTAATATTAGTTTTAAATAAACTCTCAAGAGCCCGAATTCATTTTACGTTAGACAAGTTATGTGATTAAAATTCATTATAAGTGGTGGGGTTTCACCCTAAGATATTGATTAAATTTAATTGAACAATCCTACCACATAATGATAATATATCCTATAATGAAATATTGCGCCAATATAATAATGTTACATGGTACCTCTCAAAACTCAATTTTTATACTACATAATTTATTTTTACAACATATAACCAATAACATAAAATTATTTTTACTATAGTTGTTAGGGTGATGCTCAATAATAGCTATACTTACGGGTCATGATGGGTTCTTAAGTTCGAGAATTATCTTCATTTGTGTTCATTTAATAGAATTTATCATTTTATTTTTCTTATATCATGTTAATATCAAAGCAATGTACCCTCTAGAACTATGGATGGCATGCCGTGTGGCCTCCATCAAGATTATTTAATTTAGGGAATAATGGTTTCTTCATCCCTCTATTGTATGAGGAAAAGAATCATCACTAGTTCCTCTAGTGATATAGAGCAGCGGGTCTACTAGAACTAGGGAAAAAACCCCACGAGGAATTTTTTATTGTTTCAGAGAACAATGAAAGATCAAGTGGGTTTTTCCTGGTTCCAGTGGATTGGATGCTTCACTTCACTAGGGGAAGTTGAGAAAATTATTTATAGTTATTCGATGGGGGAATCAGCCTTAACCTCTTCAAAGTTTTCTTACTCCCTTCCATTCCTCTAATTTTCCATCCAATCAAATGAGGGTTCCTAGGTTTCATAGTGGTTTCCCATTGACTGATCTTTTCCTCTATCCTCCCAGGTTCCTTTTGTTTTGGTTGCTTTATTTAGGTTCCAATTGTCCTCAATGTCTAATTTTGAAAACTATTTTAATGTATAATGGGGGTTTTAGTCATCATCAATTTTCAATATTCTCAACCCACAGTATCCCCTTATTCATGTAGTGAATTATATTGATCATGACATCATTTTCTTTTTGAATCCTAGTAGAATCGTTAATCATCTTATTTTCATTTCCTATTGTTGTGGTAGCCCTTTAACTCCATCGGTTGTGTGGTTGCATCTCCCAGGTGTACCCTATGGCTTCAAAATCAATTCATCACTCAACTTTTTAGAAAATCCATAGGTCACATCCATTATTGACATCACCTTACACATAATCTTCTTCTTCCCATCTTTTCTTGATTTTTTGTTGTGCATGATATTTCAGAAACACTACCTGGATTCCTTTGGATTGAGATTATTGTTTTATATCACTCTTAACAAATGATATTATATTATTTTAGTGTGGTTTACTTCTCCCTCTATATATTAAATTTTTACTCATCTAATAGATATTTCGTAGATTCAGCTAAGAAATATGTTTATGTTTCAACTCATCATTTTACAGAGGTCTCTCCATCAGAAATATCATTTTCCATGGATGGTAACATTCAAGGGATTATTAAAGCTATAGTTATGTCTTCATGTTCCCCCAAGGTCTATAATAGTGTAAAGGGTCTTGTGGGGCCTTAGGGGGTCTCATGTTCGAGTCTCTCTATCTCACAAAATTTGTGTGGTTTCATGTTTCTTTATATCTTTTTAGTTCCCCTTTCCCAACTGTTTATAATAAAGTTATGTCTTTTGGTTTTGTTTTTTCTAGGGAATATCCACATTATTATAATTTATGTACTTCCATGAGTTTTGTGACTCTATTTATTCATTAGTTCATCTCATCGTGTGAGGAACATAAATGTTTGATGCATGTTTTTATGGTTCCATTGAAACTAATACTACAGTTGACACATGTCTTCAAAATATCATGTCATTGGAGGGTTGTAATCTAAAAAACTTTTCATCTCAGGTGATCGTGCTATTTTCCAAATAATATTTGAGGATTTTTGGCCTCATGTAAGGCTTTTAAATCTATTGGGATGATATATATTGATGTAGGTGGTGGAATTGTTCAATAATAGAACAACCATCACATGTTGGTTTTGACCAAACCATGGAATGGTGACTATTACCAGGTTGTAGTGTTTTTTATTGTAGCCCCCAAAATATTCAATATCACAGAAGCCTCATATTCTCTTACCTAGATATCATACACCAGTTAAAATCATTATAAGATGGTATTATGCTATGTTTAAAAAATCAATGTATTCATTTAAACAATAGACAGACTGATAGATGATAAGGTTGAATTTTCCAAAGAGTTGTTATGAAACTGATGTTTTCTCATAAATAAATTATTTGTGTTTCATGGGTGCCACTATAATTTGGATTTATCCTTGTGTAATATCTTTCGATCATTATAACTTTCATGTCTCATTTATCACACACCTATAATTAAGGTTAATAAAGGTTGTGGTGTTAAGAGAGTTCTTTTCTAATATTAGGGAGATCCTCATGATCCATGGGTAGCCTAAGATTGTGTCATATATTGGGTGATACTTAGATAAACTCCAACCCATAACATCATTTTAGCACAGGGTTACTACATTTTTAACTATGAATAGTAAAATTCACTCTAATGGGATTACCTCATTTTCCACACTGAAAATAATATTCATTGAATGATCCTCTATATATTTCTACTAATACTCTTATTCAAAAAATTGTATTAAAATTAAAAAAATTAATAAATTTAACCAGTGTGATATATTATGATATTTAATAAAATTAATAATTAAATTAAATTAAATTATATATTGATTAAAAATTAAATTAAATTAAACATGATAAATTTATTTAACAATACCAGTATAAATATAATAAATTCGTTTTTACTTCCATTATACATTTATATAATATATTTTATTTATAATTATGTGTGTGATTAGTATAATTACATGTGTGCGATTTGATTAATTAAGTGAAATTTTAATAAAAATTAACCATAATTATTTACAGATCTATTAAAAGATCAAGTTTAATATAATAATAATATTAACTATGTAAATAATTAATGATAAAATAAAATTAAACGTGTACTTGTTATATAACAATATAAAATTAGATAAAATAAAATTGTGTTATATTTGAAATAATATTCAATTACAATATAGTAAATTACAATGGATACTTAATTACAATTAATTTTCTAAAGAAACATTTCACTTTCATAGATTCTCGGTTAATGTGTTGTGAAGTGGGATTTGAGAATTTGTATTCTTAAATATTCTATTTTGATTGAGTATGTACTAAAAAAATCAACCGTCATTAACTCAATAGTAGGACCCAACACTTCCATTGCATCTATATTTAGATCATTTAGATCACATTTGATTACCCTTACATAGAATTAGTTTTATCCTTTCTTAACATTGTTTTTCCCATACTAAACATTTATTTAATCTTACTTACCTTTATTTTTCCCTTTCTAAGCTTTAGTTTTACCCTTACTAAAATTTAATTGACACTTACTTAACATTGATTCACTCTTATTTAACCTTAGTTTACCCTTACTTGACATTGTTTTTCCCTTACATAACTTTTTTTTTCATTTACATAACTTCTATACACCCTAAATTAACATTATATCACCCTTACATAACTTTAGTTTAACATTTTTTACCCCTATATAACATTATTTTACTCTTAACAAACAATGTTTTACCCTTACATACATTTATTTTACACATAATTAACTTTATTTTACCCTTAATTCCCTTATTTTACTATTACATAGCTGTATATTATCTTTAATTACCTTTTTTTACCCTTACATAACCTTGTTTTTCCTTTACGTAACTTTAGATTACCCTTACTTAACTTTTTTTACCCTTAAATAGATTTCGTTTACCCTTACATAGTTTTTTATTTCCCTTTCTTGACATTACTTGTAAAATTACTTACCGTTATTTTTACCCTTGTTTCAATTTGTTTCACCCGTAGTTAACTTTAGTTAAACCTTACTAAATGTTAGTTTACCCTTAAATTTGTTTTACTCTTACATAGATTTAAATTAATAATACATAATTGTAATTCACCCTTAAATAGCTTCAATATACACTTATTTACCATTCTTTTATCCTTCACATTATTTTACCCTTACTTTACTTTTGTTTTAAAATGTGGGTTTGATTTACAACGCGTGATACAATAAAACATTTTCTGGGGACTCGACCCCGTGACCGGCGCCCCATACCCCAACCCCCCTTGCCACCCTAGCCCCCTTAACTTCACTTTCGTTTTACCCTTAACATTTTTCAACCCTTAACTTGAGTTTAACCATACATAACATTGATATTCCCCTAACATTATTAATTAATGAATAATATAAAATCACATAAATTTAAATTGTATGCTATTTAAAACAATATTCATTTAAAATTTCCTAAAATTACAATAGATACTTGAATACAGATAATTTTTTATATCAGTAGATCACTACCATATATGATTGATTAATTTATTGTGTAGTGTAATGTGAGAATCCTTATCCTTTATTATTATATGATGACTAAGTATGTACTAAAATCGAACATTTTCAAATGTCATTATCTCAATATTTGGAGTTGGAAGTTTTATTGAATTAATAATTGGAGCATTCAGATTGCGTTCATCCTTAATTATCAGATTGTTCATGATATTTCATGTAGTCATTATATCATGTAACACATGTTTTCTCCAAATATTTATATGTCCTACGGTATTATAAAAGTGTGATTGCAACACTACAAATACATGTTCCATGCCTTTTTTACATACTTCTTGATTCATTGAAAAGTATTTCTTCTCTGGACTACATGGATAATGGATAATTTTCACAATTGTATACCAATTTGGATATATATAATAATCCAAATAATATCTCATATCATATTATATTCCTTGAATGATAGAATGAGTAGGAGGATCAATACCATGAGGGAGATTAGAAATAAAATGAGATGATTTCAGAACATTAATTTTATTATTGGTACCATGCATATGAAAAAATTTATTCCATATCCAAATATCATAATCATCCACTCTTCTAAAATAATATTTGAGGATCCATAATATCCTGTATATTTTCTACCCCATTCCATATGATAATTTTCCCATTTCTAGTGCATACAATCCAAACTATATAACATTCATAGAAAACCATGTGTTTGAAGCAATCATGAAATATCATTTCCATTATGTGATCGAATATATCACTCTAAAAAATATCAACAATAGAATTAGAAAATATTTTTAAACATTCAAATGTAGTAGACTTAGCAATTTTAACATATTCATTAGTGACATCAACTAGGAAAAAATATGCCAATATCTGAAACACTTATATTAATTTCAACAGAGTTGATAATCCAAAATATACAAAGTCCATCACTTATTTGTTAAAATGAGTGATCATGTGATTTAACTACATCAGCAATATAAAAAAATTACTTCCAGACATTCGATATCATCAATGAAACAATTTCTCCTTATATCATGGATTTCTGTACAAATAATCATCATGGAAATTACAATCTCTAGCTTCATGATCGTGATTCATAACAATGTTCCCCATGATAGATCCATCATGAGAAAACCAATAATTGTATTATCGATAATAATGTTTCATCATCATATTGTTCCTCTGTACTTCTTGATGTATTTCTACATTCATCTCCTCAAATTCCTTTGTGTTTCATCATTGGATGAAAACGAAGAAGAAGATGCCAACGATAATGATGAAATTTTAATATAAATATTAAAATGACCTCCAATATTGTAATTAATTTTGGTACTATTATCAAAAATTTATTTTTAATAAGTGATAGATCGATAATTATATATTCATAAATACAATGGAATAAATATACAATAATGATGAGGATCGATGCGGATGAAATCCATCCAATGACTGAGATCAATATGAAGTCCATCCAATGGTCAGGGTGGATTTTTTTTCATGAAAAGGATATATAAAGTTTAAACTCATCCAATAGCTATGATCAAAATGAAATCCAATGGATGGATAGGATCATAGTGAAATTGTGATAAGGATGTCATAAAGATAAAATTCATTTAACGGTTCATTTCAAACCGAAATCTATCCAATTGTTTGTATGGATGTGCAATCATGATTCGATTGGATGAGAAAGAAATTCATCCAATGATTGAGGTCAATATGAAATATATCCGATGATCTATACATTATACTCTGAATGTTAAAAGTGAGTGAACGTTAATTAATATATTAATTGATCAAAAAAATATTAAAATAATGAATAAGAGTTATCAAATATATAAATTTTTAATAAATTAAAAATGAATACTTATAATGGAAATGAATTCATATATTAATTATGAAAATTAAAATAATATTAAAAAAATTAAATGTGAATTAGTAAAGATGTATAAATAAATATTAAAAATGGATAAGCGGTCATTATAAGGTCAGATAAAGTTAAAACGCATCCCACTGATGCGATAAAAATAAAATCTAATAGATGGATGTGATCGTAATAAAATCATTATATGGTTGGAATAATGATAAATTCCATCTAACAGTTCATTTCAAAATGAAATCCATCCAATGGTTGGGATGAAGGTGCGATAATGATATGGTTGGAGGAGGAAGAAGTCCAGCAAATGATTGAGATCAATATAAAATCCTACCAGCAATCTATTTTTTATACTCAGAATGTTAAAAAAGAGTGATATTTAATTACAATGTGAATATATCAAAAAAATATTAACAGAATGAATAAGAGTTATTAATAATATAATTTTTTATAAAATTATAAAATAATAATTAGAATGGAAATGAATACATATATTAATTATGAAAACTAAAACAGTTTTAAAAACATTAAATGTTAATCAATAAATATATATAAATAAATATTAAAAATATATATGTACTTAGGATAAAGTCAGATAAACATAAAACCCATTTGATGGCTGCGATCAAAATGAAATCCAATGAATGGATAGAATTATAGAAAAATCATGATAAGGTTGGCATAAATATAATATCTCTCTAACAGTTCATTTCAAAATTAAATCCATCAAAAAAATTATTTTCTATAATCAGAATGTTAAAAATGAGTAAAATTTAATTAATGTAATAATAGATCTAAACAAATATTAATAGAATGAATAAGAGTTATTAATTATATAAATATATTTAAAATAAATAATTATTACTTAAAATGAAAATGAATACATATATTAATTATCAAAATTAATATAGTATTAAAAAACTTGAATGTGAAACAATAAATAAGTATAAATAAATATTAAAATTGAATAGTCGATCATGATAAGGCTAGATAAAGTTAAAATTTATCTCACAGTTGTAATCAAAATTAAATTCAATAGATGGATATGACCATAGTAAAATCATGATAAGGTTAAAATAATGATAAAATATATCTAACAATTCATTTAAAAATTAAATCTATCAAATGGTTGGGTTAGAGGTGAAATATTGTTATGGTTGGATGTGGAATAAATTCATCCCTTGATTGAGATCAATTTAAAATTCATCCAACAATCTATGTTTTATATTCTAAATGTTAAAATGAGATAAATTTAATTAAAAAATGAATAGGCCAAAAAATTTAATAGAATGAATACTAGTTATTAATTATATTAATTTTAAAAACATTAATAGAATGAATAAGAGTTATTAATTATATAAATTTTTTAAAAAATAAAAATGAATACATAAATTGAAAATGAATTGATATATTAATTATCAAAACTAAAACATTATTAATGTTTTTAAATGTTAATCAATATTTATTCATAAATAAATATTAAAAATGGACATACGCTCATGATAAGGGTATATAAATTTAAAAATCATTTTATGAGTGCGATCGAAATGAAATCCAATTGAAGGCCGAGATCATAGTGAAATCATTATAAGTTTGACATAAAGTCAAAATCTATTTAATGGTTAATATAAAAATGAAATCCATGTAATGGTTGGGAATGAGTTGCATTCATGATAAGGATGGATGCGGATGAAATTCATCCAATGATTGAGATAAATATGAAATCCATTTAGTAGTCATGATAGATATGTTATCATGATAAGGTCAGATAGTGTTAAAACTCATCAAAAGACTACGTTCAAAATGAAATTCAACGGATGGGTGAGATCATAGTGAAAAAATGATAAGGTTGTCATAAAGATAAAATCCATCTTACAGTTCATTTAAAAATGAAATCCATCCAACAATTGGGATGGAGGTGGATTCAGGATAAGGTTGAATTAGGATGAAATCCATAAAACAGTTGCGATCAATATAAAACCCATCCAATGGTTTATTTTTTATACTTTGTATACGCATCATCTTTAATTCTATCTATACATAACTATCAATTTCATTCAACCCAAATGCTTATTCCCTTAATTTCACCAATACCTTGCTATAAATATTTTTTTATAAAGAGATGGTTTCTCAGTCTTCTAGCTACTCCTTGGTAAAGATATACTCCTATGTGAGGTGTATATAGAGACTTCCCAAGATCCTATCACTAGTATTTACCTGTCATATGATTTTGTTTTATCTCGCATCGAAAATTCATACAAAAAGGATAGAACGAGGGATGGTAACATCAAAGATAAATATATTTGTAGTGTCAGATACAAGATATTGAGAAATATATTATGAAATTAAATGTATACATTAAACAATTTGAAAATATGAATCATAGTGGTGCTTGAGAACAAAATATCATCATTAATTTGTTGATTTTCTCTTGTAATCATATATATGAAAATACATAGCATTAACCCTTTAATTTCATTTCTAGTTAGAATGAGAAAAAATCTTACTCATGCAAGATTCCATGAAACATAAAGGATTTAGGTTTGATCACATATGGAGCACAGTCAAAAAAATTTATAAATTAAAATAAAGTTCAATTACTACAAGACAAATATATGCAAAATATAACTATGTATCATCAGAGTCAGGCAATCCAATTCCCAAGTCTTATCTACCTAAATCTCTAGTCATTTCATTGTTTTTTCTGAACATAACCAAATGACAATTTTGGTGGCTCATATTCTGCAGGACCCATTAGAGTGAAAAAAAGGTAAATTAATTTGAAAAATTGATGAAAAATATCATGATATCATTTAAACTTTAAAATAATAACATCAGCTACTTTTTGAGATGTTGGAGAAGTCAGGGAAACAAAAAATGGAAATTAGTGAAACTAGAGTGGATTTCAAAGTGTTTAAAGAATAAAATAAAAATATTTCATGAGATTAGAATAAAATCAGTGGTCTGAATGTTTTTGATTTTATTCAATTTTAATAAGTACATATTATATAGAAAAGGGGTGGCCAATTTCACCAACTAGTAGATCCGCCTTTGAAATCACCTTCAACATTTATTTTATAAAATTTTTTAACAACTTCGGGGGAAGTGATTCTAATTTACTAAATTATTTGATTATTATTTTCTTATATTTTTTATAGAAGTTGATCATTTTTGTTCTAATGTTTAATTTGTTTTATCTATTTTTCTCATCATGACATATTCTTATTATTTCAAATGAGTATGTTATTTTCTTAATCATGTATTTATTCATGTAAATATGGATGTTTGTATTTTGTATTTTTTTTGAAAAAATGTACTTCTTCTAATCAATAATATATCAATAAGTTCAATTTTAATTTATAATTTTTTAAAAAACCAATAGCATAATGTATTTCAGTTTATTGTTTACTTAATTACTATCTCTAATTAATTTAAACTGACCTAAATGAAAAATATATATTTATTATATTATATATGTATTTTCACGAATTATGTGATTATTATTTTATAAATTTCATTATGTATATATATTAATAACCAATTTAATAAAATAATTATGAATAAATAATCTATTTATTTGATAAAAAATTGCAACAAAAGATGAGTGATAATCATATATTAAAAATTACATTGGTAATATTATTGAAAAAAGATTATAATTGAATAATAAAATATAAAAATTAATTAAATATAATGATTATAACATGTAGTATACAAATAATTCCATGTGTCATTTGATTAATTAAGTGAATTTTTTTAAATAACAAGTTAAATTATATTAATTTATTTATTTATTAAAATATTGTTTTCATACAATGATAAAATTAACTACGTAAGTAATTAATGATTAAATTAAATTAAACATGAACTCATTATTTAATAATAAATAATTAATTAAATTAAAATTTTATTCTATTTAAATGATATTCAATTAAAAATATATAAAATTACAGTGGATACTCATTTACAATTAATTTTTTAAATCAGAATTTTGCTACCATATATGCTCAATTAATACATCATGGAGTGAAATATAATCATACTTACCCTTGATTCTTTTAAGACGACTATGTAAGCACCAAAATTAGACATTTTCATTCATCTTTAACTCAGTAGTTCAAGGTAGCACTTCTATTGTATATATGATTGGAGAATTCAAATCAATTTTTTTACCCCTAATTAGTTTTAGTTTACCCTTATATTATTTTTACCATTAATCTCACTTAGTTCTAGTTTACCCTTATTTAGATTTAGTTTTAAATTTACGTAAATTTAGTTTTCCCTTTCTTAACATTGTTTCACTCTTACTTAACATTAGTTTATACTTAGTTAATGTTAGTTTAACCTTGACACTTTTTACCCTTACGTAACTTTGTTTTAATTTTATTTACATTTAGTTTACCATTAATTACCTTAGTTTACACTTTCTTTTTATTAGTTTTCCCTTACCTATTTTTATTTTACTCTTACTTAACATTGTTTTCCCGTTACTTAACTTTAGTTGAATCTTACATAGCTTTAGTTTACACTTAATTAGATTTAATTTAATCATACGTAACTTTTGTTTACCCTTAATTAGCATTAGTTTACTCATAAATATCGTTATTTTACCCTTACTTTCCTCATGTTAATCGTTACTCAACTTTTGTTTACCCTTACTTAACTTGTTTTCTCTTGATTAAAATTTTTTCCTGAGCCCAAATTTTTTCAACTATACATCACATTGTTTATAATTATGTAACGTTATTTCACCCTTACATAACTTTATTTTACCTTTATTTTTATTTACATTACCCTTATTTAACATTTTTAAACCTTATTTAACATGGTTTTACCACTACTTAATTTGATTTTACCCTTACTTGACTTCCGTTTTACCCTTAACTTTCATTGAACCTTACATAACTTTAGTTTATCATTACTTAACATTTTTTAACCATTATTGAACAATATGAATGAATAGATAATATAAAATTAAATTGAATAAATGTTCATTCCATTTAATACAATATTCAATTTAAAATACTGATTATTAGATTATTATTTTTATCTTCTATTTTTTTATATGTAAATTGAAAACTATTGTTGTAATTTTAAAATTTTGTTATATATTTTTTTTGGTGTGTTAGGTTCTGACTATTTCATATCATTATTTTCTTTTGTTTAATCTTGTATTTCTTCGTATAAACAAGCATGTTTGTATTTTCCCTGTTTTTGAGAAAATATACTTTATATATATATATATATTAATATGTTTGATTTTAATTTTTACTATTTCTATAGACCAATAGAAAAATTTATTTCAATTTTTTGGTTAATTTAATTACCATATATAATTAGTTTAATCTAAATAAATGAAATATATAATTTAGTATATTATATAATTGTTCTACACTAGTAATATTATTATTATCATATAAATTTCATTATGTATATATATAATTCAAAAATTAAATAGAGTAATTAAAAATAAATAATTTATTTATTTGATTAAAAAATTAGAATAAAAAAAGTTGTGTAATTAAAATATTCTTTATATATTAAAAATAACATTAATAATATTGTTGAAAATAACTTAATAACTTAATAATTGAATAAAAAATTAAAAAAATATTTTTAATATAATGAATAAAATATCTAGTATAAAAAAATATAAAGAATTTATTATGTTGAAAAAATGATAAGAAGTTAAAAAAAACATATAGGATAGTGACTCAATAGTGGAAAGCCAAATATGGAACTGCACTGTAGAAAAACATCATTTTGATTTTGAAAATAGTGATGTATTTGAGGTGATTTTTTTAGCTAAAATAGCATTTCTCCGCCATTTTGGTGATGGGTTTGAGTTGGTCTTGAGAGAAACGCCAACCCATGAAGTCATTTTAGAGTATGATTATTTGATTTTTAAATTTGTAAATAAATCATTATTGTTTAACTATTTGTTTTTTATTTAATTTAATTAATAAAATCACACACATGTAATTATAGATAAAACTATAATCATATAATTAGTTCGAAATACACCTCAATGATTAAAAATATATTGTATAAAAATAAATAAAAATTAAAATTACATAATATAAAATTCAAAAATTTAAATACATTATATAAAAGAATAATGAAAATATAGAATAGTTTATAATATTTAACTGTGGGTTGGATTTGATATTTATGTCACCATTATCAGGATTTTAATGTGATCTCAACAATATATTGGATTTCATTTTGATCAAAGTCATTATATGGATTTTAACTTTATCTAACCAAGTCATGATTGCATATACATCCCGATCATTAGATGGATTTCATCCTCATCCAACATTATCATGATTCTACCTCCATCTTAACAATTGGATATATTTCATTTTGATATGAACTGCCAGATGTATTTTACCTTTTGTCAACCTTATCATGATTTCACTACAATATCGGTTATCAATTGTATTTCATTTTGATCACAATTTTCCAATGGGTATTAACTTTATCTGACCTTTTCATGATCACCTATCAATTTTTAATATTTATCTATACATTTTAATTTATTAACATCTAATATTTTTAATACAATTTTAATTTTTATAATTAATTTATATATTCATTCTCATTTTATGTATTTATTTTTAATTTTTAAAAATTTATAAAATTAACAACTCTTAAACTTTATTACAATATTTCATTGATATATTTATGTTATAATTGAATTCCACTCATTTTTAACAACCACCAGGTTAATATAATTTAATCATTAATAATTTTATGTGTATTTTACTATTTTTTATAATTTATTCATTTTTAATATTTATTCACTTTATATTTTTATAATTTATTCCATATATAGATTTTTTATACATAATTATTCATCAACATATTTAATATTTTTTAACAAATAAATATATTCATATTGAGACACACACAAATATGTATATACAATTTTTCCTTAAATTTGACTTATATACAATATATGTATTTTCATTTAATAAGTTAAGTAAGGGAAAAACTAATGTTATGGTAAAAAAAGTTAAACAAGGGAAAATTTATCTTAATAGGGGAAAAACAAATCAAAATAAGGGTAAAATACATTTAACGTCCAATAAAATTCAAACAAAGTCAAACAAGGGTAAACTAAAGTTACATAAGGGTAGAATAAAGTCAAGTTAGGGTAAACCAAAGCTGAGTAAGGGTAAACCAAAGTCATGTAAGCGTAAAACAAAGTTTATTATGGTTAAACTAAAGTCCAGAAAGGTTAAAATAATGTTCAGTAAAGGTAAACTAATGTTAAGTAAGGGTAAAAAAGATAATTCAGTGTAAAAAAATGTTAAGAAAGGGAAAAATAATGATAAGGGGAACAGGTTAAGGGGAAAAAATTTATATAATGGTATTAAAATTTAGTAAGGGTTAAAAAAAGTTAATTAATGGAAAACAAAAGTTAAGTAAGGGTAATATAAAGTTAATTATTCATTAAAAAATCAATGTATGTGTGAAATAAAGTTAAGTAAGGGTAAACTAAAGGTAACTAAGGGTAAAAAAATCTAATTAAGTGTAAAAAAATAATTAAGGCCAAACTACTGTTAATTATGGGTAAAACAAACTTAAGAAAGTGCAAAACAATGTAATGAAAGGATAAAATAATGATAAGTAAGGTTAGAGTAAAATTAATCATGGATATAACAAAGTTAAGAAATGGTAAACTAATGTTAAGAAACGTTATAACAATGTTATTTACGCTAAAAACAGCGTTACGTTAGGCTAAAAATAAATTCTAGGGTAAAACTAAATAAAATTAAGTGTACAAAAATTTATTTAAGGGTCAACTAAAGTTAGGTAAGGGTATAAATATAGTTAAGTAAGGGTAAAATAAATTTATGTAAGCATTAAACAAAGATATGTAAGGGTAAAAAAAATTTATGTTAGGTGAAAACAATGTTATTTAAGGGATAACTAATGTTAAGTTAGGGTAAAATAAATATGAGGGAAAAAAGCTATGTATGGGTAAACTAAAGTAAAGCAAGGGTATACAAAGATAAGGGTGGGACTAAAGTTAAGTAAGGGTAAAACAAAATTAATTAAGGGAAAAATAAATTGAAGTTAATATAAAAAAATTAGGTAAGGAGAAAAAATTTTAGTAAGTGTAAAATATAGATGAGTAAGGTTAGACTAATGATGAGTAAGGGTAAAAAAGCTAAGAAAGGGTAATGTACAGTTAGGTAATGCTAAAACAAAGTTATGTAAGAGTAAAAATACTGTTAAGTAAGGGTAAAACAAAGCTAATCTAGGTTAAACTAAATTTAAGTAAGTGTAAAACAAAGATAATTGAGGATAAATTAATGTTAAGTGAAAACAAAGTTAAGTACGTGTAAAACTAATGTAAAGGGAAACCTACAGTTAAGTAATGGAAAAACAAATATATGTTTGGATAAAACAATGTTAATTAAGGTAAAATAATTAAGTAAGATTAAAATAAAGTAAAGTAATGTTAAAACAAAATTAAGAATGATAAACCTAATGTTACCAAAGGGTAAAACTAAATTTAATTAATGGTTAAACAAATTCAATTGAGGAAAAATATAAGTTAAGTAAGGGTAAAAATAAATTTATGTAAGGGTATAATAATGTCATGTAATGGTAAAATAGAGTGGATTAAGGGTAAACTAATGTCATGTAAGGGTTAAACATTGATAAATAAGGGTATAGTAAAATTAATTTAGGGTAAAACAAAGTTAATTAAGGTCAAACTAAAGATAATTAATAGTAAAACATAGTCTTGTAAGGTTAATAGAAAGTGAAGTATGAGTAAAACTAATGTTATGTTAGGTTAATAAAATGTTTTGTAAAGTTAAAACAGTGTCATGTAAGGTAAATTTTTTTTCATAATAATAAACTAAATCAAATTGAATTTTTAAAAAAGTACAGTATTTGTATGATAAATAAAAGTAATGGTAAAAAAGTTTAGTAAGGGTAAAACTAATGCTAAGTAAGGGTAAAATAAATTAAGCTAAGGGTAAACTAATTTTAAGGGTAAATAAAAGTTATGTAATAGGAAAATAATGTTAGGTAAGGTTAAAAGAGAGTTAAGTAAGGTAAAACTGAAGTTAATTAAGAGAAAAACTAATGCTAAGTAATGGTAAAACAAATTTATCTAATGGTAAAACAGAGTAATATATGGGTAATGAAAAGTTAGGTAAGGTTAAAATAAAGTTTATTATTGGTAAACAAAGTTATGTAAGGGTTAAAAAAAGTTAAGTTAGTGTAAAACGAATGTAATGTGTAAAAAAAATTAATTAAGGGTAAACTAATGTGAAATAAGGGTAAAACAAAGCTAATTTAAGAAAAATTAAATCCATTTAAGGTTAAGAAAATGTTATGTAATCGTAAATTTAAATTAATTATGAGTAAAAAAAGTTAAGTAATTGGTAAAAATAATGTTAAGTAATGGTAAAACAATTTCAAGTATGGGTAAAACATAGTTAAGTAACTATAAACAAAAATCATGTTAGGGTAAAATAATGTGAAGTAAGAGGAAAATATAGTCTTGTATGGTTGAAACAAAGTGAATTAAGCATACACTAAATTCAAATAAGGGTAAAAAAATTTAAGGGTAAAACTAATGTAAGGTAAGGGTAAAAAAAATTTAAGTATGGGTAATGTAATGTTAACAGTAAAATAATGTAATGTAATGTTAATCTAAAGTTAGGTAAGGGTCAAACAATGTCATGTAAGGTTAAACTAATGTTGTTCAAGAGTAAAAAAAGCTAATTAAGGGTAAAAAAAGTTATGTAAGGGTAAAAATAATGTTAAGGGTAAAACAAAGTTTAGAAAGGGTAAAACAAAGTTAAAAAAGGGTTAAACTAAAGTTAGGTAAGTGTAAACTACAGTTAAGTAAGGGTAAAATAGAGATAAATAAGATTAAAAAAAGTCAACTAAGGGCAATAATAATATTTATTATGGGTTATGTAATGTTCTGTAAGGGTAAACCGAATTTATGTATGGGTAAAACATAGTTAAGTGAGATTAAACTAAATTTAATTGATGGTAAAACATAATTTATGTAAGGGTAAAATGAATTTTATGTAACATTTTGAATATTAAGGTATATTATTTTTTTGTTTAAGTGTTTATTTCTCAGGTTTTAAGGATATATGAGTTATTTTACATTATTCTATAGGGGTTTGTGGTTAATATTATCCTTTTTCATTTCCATGTATAATGTCTCAAGTACGTTTTGATGAAATAACATTGATCATTCATTGAATAATAAGTTATCAAATAACACATAAATTACCAAATAATATTAAATAACATTACACCATATATGGGAAAAATTATATTCATTAGAAAAATATATTATCATTAACACATCATCTCAACTCTTCCTTTCCAAATCATATCCATGTCATCAATTCACATGCTTTCTCCCACGTCATTTATTTTGCATGTTATCCATTTATTCCCATCACCCTTACTCACTGCAAATAATAATATCAATACTATATTAGGGATATCTATAATAATATCAGATCAATTCTTTTTTCAAAACATTACCTGTGGGTAATCAATAATTTAGAAGGTTATTCAAACATGAATCCTTATGTAAAATTATCATCGTTACATAAATTGTTGATCTAGTGTATAATATTAAACCATAAATATATGAATCGTTTAATTGGGGGTACTCATGTAATATTCATACTCTTTTCATCTTACCTTTTAAGAAGCATAATATTTTCACAAATTTTTTTATAACATCGTAACATGTTTTTTTTCATTTTTCATATTTAAATCAACATAAATTACTTGTTAAACTACACATCATTCATAACATGGTATGAATAAAAATTAACATATCATATATTATCACCTGATTATTTAAAAAATAATCATAGGCATGTTGTCTATAATATTCAGTACATGAATCTCACATTACTTATATTTAAAACATGCACCACAAATTATTTCTATGTGAAATATGTATTAGGTATGCATCACTACACTTCATTAATTCATACTTGTTTCGAAGAAATGATTCATAATTATAGATTTCTCTTAATTAAATTATTTTATATTTATATAATGAATTTAATCCTATATTATGTATATCATGTTTTTTTAATGCATCACTAATTTATATATCAATAAAATTTACAATCTAAAACATGGTGCGGAAATATTTTGAAGATATTTCAACTTAATAAATTATTCATCAAATGAATTCTTAATCAATAAGGGTTATATAATGTTTATGAATGGAAATAATGGTCTTTTATAAATTCATGGTAATCAATGAGATCGTATTAACTTATTGATTATATTAATTTAAATAAAAATTTCTAACATGACCTTTAATAATTGACGTACATTAGATTTTTTTAGTTTATTAAATTGGACATAGAACATTATGGAATGATAAAACAACATATAATATCATGAATTGTAAAAGAGTACATTTTAACTAGTTGAAACAACTTAAAAATTAATGAAACATAATTATAAAGACTACAACATGTTAATATAGGTTAACAAAAATAAACAGGCCAAACATAATAACAAATAAAAAATTAACTTAAATGAAACCTATGATAATGATTCATGCAGTCTTACTAAATTTCTATACCATACAAACATTATATTCTAATAAAATACAATAAAATGGTGTTATCAAGGACTTTTTATTGGATCACAGAGGTCATAAATACTTATTCCCTAGTCGGTCTCCTCTTCCTACATCACATGATATGTTTAAATGACAAATTTTCCCTACTAGGTCCATGAATTCCACACTTCATTCATACTTCAAACACAATACTATCAATTAACCAAAATCATTGATACCACTTGTTCATGAACCATCCTTACTAGAACCTCTCCCAGGTCGATAGTAAAGAAAAGTGTAATCCCAAAGTCTACCTCTGATAGTCCATGAATTAGTGACTAGCACTAATGGTATCATTAACATATATTCATTTCCCTCATAATTTCCAAAATAAAGAAAAATCAATTTAAACCACACATCGACTCTATATAAAAGATTTAACAATTCACATACCCAAACTATAAGTATATTAGAATTAAGTCAATGTAACTAAGGAAGATATTGGACTATCCTTCTAAAGTGACACTCAAACTACCTGAATAGTTTCATTAAAAATATACCACTAATTATCCTAAAAAACTCAAAAAAATCATTGATGTTATCACTTTTGGGCCTGGTCCAGAAGTTTCGGACAGTAAGCCTCCCATCTTGCATACTTATCAAAGGATGGGAAAATCCCTTAGTGGTGCTGACAAGGAAGAAGGAGTTAGTTAACCTCTGGATAATTCATAGCTATAAATGGGGTTGAGGGATTTAAAAAAGTAACTCTATTCATGATTCTTACCTGCTGGAGTAGGAGTGTGTTGTGACCGAAAGTGATTATCCCATTGGTGCGGTGATAATAGAAAGATAAATAAACTATAAAAATATGTGAAAATAAATTAAAAAAGATATAATATGGAAAAGGCAAAAAATGAAAGTGGTAAAAACCATGGAAAAATTGAATAATTTATTTGGATAAATGTAGGTGCACACTCCCTCACTATTATATGGATAAACCCTCATAAATATCTCTATTGAATGTGTGGGGAAACCCCCACAAAAAATACCACTCAAAATAATAATGAGATGAGATGGGATTTCCAGTGACATTGATGATGAAAAACCAAGGTAAGGCACTGACTTTTATAGGCTAGCCTCACCCATTACTCCTCCCTTCAGTGGATGGTTCGTGGGGTTGTCCACCCACAACATCTACTCGCCACACCTCCTTCCCTTGAAAAATCAAGGGACATCATTGTCCTTAATAATAAAATTTTTCTGACACACCTAACACTAATATATAGATTTAGAACTAATAACATCGTTGTACTTCCTTTCATTTAGCCAAACCATGCTTCTAATGTCTCTACAACTCCACTCAAGAATCTACAGCATCTGAGCTTATCATATTCAGTCACATTAAGCAATAAATCTACTAGATTTTCTTTATTGTCAATTTTATTCTTGTACACGCTTCCTTCATCTATTAAATACCACAAAAAGTGATATTTCACCCCAATGTTTTTTGTTCCAGAATTAAAATATTTAATCCTTTTAATTTGAAAGATTCTCTCACTATCATAAAATAATGAAATCTACATCTGCATGTTCCTAAGATTCTCCAACAACCTTCTCAACTAAATCGACCCTTTTCTAACATTTGTTGCAATCATATATTCTTCCTCTATTGAGGATAAAGACATGATTGACACAGAATCCGATAATGGAATAAAAATCACAACATCATGTCATTATATATCGGCATCCATCCATAAAATCATTAATATCAATTCCCATCACCATCTTCTTTTCATCTATATCCTCGATTAAATACACCCTATGAGAATAACACAAGTGATAACATTGATCCATTACATCCCATGTATAGGTACACTGTAATGCAAACATATAATCAAAAAAAAATTGATAATTATACAAGAAAACAATCAAGCAATTAAACTCTTGTAATAAAGATAAATTTAACATCACAACATACAATAAGAAACAATCAAAATTCAATAACTGATAATAAAAAAATCATTTGGTATTCAAATAATCATCACAATAATTTGACATTTTATAAAAAAATATTATTATAAACTTCATCCCAAATTATTATCTTAATGACCAATTAAATAGAAATTCAATTATTTAATCCTCACTTTGTGTAATAGAGCCGAAAATTTACAATTAACATAGGAAAAAACCCCACCAAACTCCCATTATCACACACCAAATCCTAAGACCAAGCTAACCAAATTCTTCTTCAAAGACAACTAGCAAAACCATCTCTAGGAATTTCCCAACCCTCTCCTAAATTCTCATTACCCAACCTAAAAACCAATAATATCATCCTATGAATGTAAAAAAGGGATAATATTATATTCAACTATTGTAAATATTAAATATATACATGGTTAAACTATATATCCTAAAATTTAATGGATGGACCAGAACTCAATCATAAACCATCCCAAAATTTAAACCCAATGATATCCACCTCTAATCTAGAGAAACACTCAATTTGTATAGTTACACTTCCCAAATTCAATTAATACTTATTGAAATTTAATTCTGTATTTACCTTCTATTATTATCATATTATCAACATCAATTTCCATTTACAATAATAAATTATCACCATGGAACAATAACATAAACACATATAATAATAAAATTAGTTTAATGAAATAGAATATATATAAAAGTATAATTCATCATAATATAAAAAATTAATGTAATTGGGAATACATAATCAATAATGACATCAAACTAAATAATTTAACTTAATATATTTATATTTCCATATTCTTCTTCATCCTTAGAGACCCCCTTTACAATTTCATTACTGGAATAAATTCCATTTTCAGGGGAATCCACTTTTCACTAGTAGCACATAAAGAAATGAATTGATTAAAAATAATAATATAATTTCCACGAATATATGAAGAAGCAATAAAAAAATCTATAAATAAGAATTTAATTAGCTAAGAAGAATTTGGATGAAGGATAAATCATATAATAACACCCCCTTCAAACCAAAATTACATTATTGGGCCTAAGGAAAGAGTTCGACTATGAATGAATAAATAAATACACATTTAAATAGTAACCCTCCCCTTAGACCAACCATCTCCATCGAGCCTAATGATATAGTATGATAATAAAATGAATAAACTAAAAAATAATTTAATAAAAAAAACCCATGCTCCCTAGACTAACTATCTCCACTAAGCCCGAGGAGAACGAATAAACTCACCAAGGTCCATGGGGTTCGACTAATGGTGGAATAAAAATACATGGAATGATATAATATAGTTCAATTTATAGGTTCCATTCGGTGAGTTTCAATCAATGAGAGTGATGGTAAATTCCATTCATCCATTTTAAAGGGTGAATAATCGAGTAATACAAATCATAATTCTAAATATCCATTTTGAAAGTCAATAAATATGAGGATATAGGTTCTATAAGGGAGATTATAAAGTTTTACAACATATCAATCAACAAGATACATTAGAAGATAATAAAAAGGGTGAGAAATCCCCTACCTCAAGAAGAAAAGAAATTCCATGTTTCAGGGACTAGAGCAGAGCATCGATGAAGCTTCCACCAACCCACTATAGCATACCCATCACTAAGACATCTAGAACTGAATCCATAATTCCTATAGTTATTTAATAAAAAAATAAAATGATGAGAAGATCACCTAAATTTATAATAAAAATCAGATTCACCGAATTTAGTGTTCCACCATTTAAAACATGTTCGACCCTTTCAATTTCCATTTAAATGAGCATGCAGATTTATCATAACCTTTTAATGTTAAAATATCTTACGTATCATTGTATTAATTTACAAGAGTAAAATAGAATTACATTCTTTACAAAGATTCCAAAATTTACAAGTTTCACAATTTATAATTACATTATCAATCATCAATAGGAAAGTAAATAATTTTATGTGGGAGGGATAGAAAACCGGTGTTAATAGGGAAAACCAGGTTGGCCCATGAAATAGACCATACAGGCTGCAAATGTTATGGAATAGTTCGGCCTAATACACAAAGATTTATGGCATAAAAATTTAAGGCCCAACCCTATCTATCAGAGACCCATAAACTAGCGGTCCAACCCATAGGATTAAAGAAAATAATATATAATAACATTTTTTCTTGATGAACCATCATTAAGGGGAGTGGGAAATGTTTGGAATTGGGGGAAAATATGTAGTTTTCAATTAACAATAAAAACCATAATAGCAGCAACAACAAAAAAAACCCCCGTAAAAATACTTCTTTGATGGTTTATATATGGTTGTATTAGGTGAGTTTGAACTTGAACTATTATTCCAAATTCATGTTTATTTATATTGTTAAAATTTTTTATTTTATTTTTCAGTCATATATTTTTGGTAGTCCACTTACAATTGGGGACAAACGGGGCCTGTGGACACCAGGAGGGCTTGTCCACATGGGCTTTGGGTTTCAAATTGTTTATCGAATGTGGTTTGAATTTTTGCGCATCTTAATATTCAAATCCCTAACCCATATAATTCCACGATCAAGCATATCAATGCATGTTATTCCAAGTTTTTGGAAATATAAAAATAAAAATATATAGAAGAATAACATTAGAATTTAAATTTCATATAATAACAAAATCAAGAATTTATGGGATATGGGGATTAAATATATAATATAAGAATAATTCTAGAAGAAACATGTTGTGAAAGAATAAATTAGTGGCTATGTATGAATGAATAAATTTTGTGCGAGACTAAGTCTGTGGAAACTGGCTAATATAGGATTAACATTTTCTGGAATTTACTCACGTCGGATTAAACTCATGCAGTAATGTCAGGTGATGTTGTATGATATCAAACCATTTCCCATATATGATGAAATATATCCTCACACCTGATTAAAATAAAACATCATAGCACACAATAGAATAAAATGAGACTCTTTCCTAAGGAGAGGATCATATTGTATAATAATAATTAGTTCAAAAAATCATCTCACGTTAAATAAAAAATTCATATATAATATTATCTAGAAAGTGCTATGAAAGGGGAAATATATCCCTCATGGGGGGTTATACATATTGATCCAACAAAATTTTGAAAATTTATTTTTTAATTGTAAACATAAAATTTATAAAATAGATACTTCACCAGTCACCCTCAGCCCATTAGAAATGACAAAGGTCTTAAATCTGGACCATGAATATTATGAATAGAGTGGGACTAATTAATTTTAATAAATATTTAACCCAAATAATTGGATGAGTAAAGTGAAATTTTTCCTTTTCAATCACATTATACCCTTTTTTATATCAAAAAAGAAAATATTTTGAAATTAATTTCACAATTAATTTTACACATTGAAATATAAATTATAGTAATATAACACTGAATTTAAATAGAATATGGCATGGACTTGTATAAAATAATGATAAAATAAATGCATTAAAGAAAACAAGATAATAATAAATAGTCAAAAACACCAAGCACAAAATCATCAGGCCTTTGGATCATTGGTTTCCGGGTCAGATGATTCGGGATCAAAATGATTACGATTAGAGGAATGTGACAATGAAGAAATATAAACAGGTCAAGGAATTGAGGGTCTTATTATAGGCAAACTATAAAATTTAATTGGTGTAGGTTTCAAAGATGTATTATGCATAAACTATACATGAAATCAACTATGTGGACCTAAAACTTACATCAGATGTGCTCTAGAAGCTGTTGTGGTATCTTCTATTTGAGGTCCATGAGCCCTATTTCCTCTCAACTAATGTAATGAACTAATAAAAAGATACAATATTTTAATTATCTGTTCCTTTGATAACTCTTTATTATTTTCATATCCATGTATCATTGCAAAAAAATATAAAATTTATATGTGATTCATCTCTTTATTTTCTACAAACTGTACATAGAATTGATCCATTATCCCATCACATTCACCGATGATGTTATTCCAAAGACTTTTGAACTTTTCTTTATCTTATCCTAAAATCATATAATTTCTTTGAAATAAGTCTTAGGTTTATTGATACTATTTTTAAACTCCTCAATCAAAGTACAATAACCTTCAACATCAACAAGTAACAGCTTAAACATTTCAAAATCGTTCTCAGTAGTCATATATGATTTCAGTTCGGTTGTTCTTTACTCACTCACTACTGAAGATATTCCTTTAGATTCTTATTTTTTACTTTCAGGTGATTTTTATTCAGATGCAATGATATAATTATTTTCAATTTCCTTAAGAATGTATTTTTCCCCTACCATAAGTGACTGAAAATATCCAGACATGTTAGTCCTCATCTGTGTAAAAAGTTCATGAAAATGAATCAAAAATATCAAATAGAATCAATAACATCACATAATATAGAAAATAAACCTCCAAGATATCCCACAACAACATCACTGACATTTTATTCAATAAAATAATCTAGTGTGTCATGAATTTCTGTTAGAGATTCAACCAATTCAGTCAATTTTTTCTAACATCTATAATTTCATTTATTGCACTAGCTTTCATACTATCAAAATATTACTCTACATGTTTTGGAATATTTTATTCCATTATTTCTTCAAAAATATCTTCCTTGATAAGTGAAAAATATTTTTTTGATACACTTTCATGATGAACACACATGATCTATGTAGAAAGAATAGAATCATCCATAATATATGGTAGATAATACATTTGACTCATCATTTCCTTCAAATATTCTTCTGTAAAACCATAAGTACTTGTCTGAACTAGTTGTTTCATCTTTAAAAATTTGGTTTTAACTTTAAAATTTTATTTCAAATCATCAATGTCTGATTTTGAGGCCATACCAAACATGAAACCATTAAAAAATTCCTTAGAAACAAAAGTTTCCTTCTACTTATTCATCACAACCCTTTCCTCCTTTAAAAAACATTCATATATGATATTTCATTCCATGTTTTTTTAATATGGCTGTATACTAGTGGAAAATAGGTGCAGATCCTCATAAAAAACAGATTCATCTTCCTCGACAGGTGAGTTAATTTCTTCATGGTCATACTTGTCATGGGAACCCTCATATGCATAACTCTCATCTTCATTTTCATATGAAATCATAGTTTTTTGACAAATTTGTTAGCAACCTGCTCATTACCTTCACTATCACTTGCCTCCTTTAAACAAGATTTCATATAAGATATTTCATCATGAATATTCTGATGGGATGAGAGTATACCAATGGCCAACATGTATTGATCCTCATAAAAAACTATATTGTCATCCTCCATGGGTGAGGTAATTTCATCAGGTCCAGACCTGTTATGGGTACCCTCATCTATATAACATTTATCATCATTTTCATATAAAGTCTATATCTTTTTTATAGATTCATTTGAAACCATCTCATTATATTCACTAGCACTTTCAATATCCTCCCCCCTCAACTCCATAATGATTATCCACTTCCTCTTTAGATTCAATGCTATCAGTGTCTCTATTCATGACCACTAACTTGTTCTATGAAGAATTCCATGTAAATAATGTATTGTTTAAAACACTAGCTAATAGATTAAAATGATAATGACTCATCTTAGTTGTATCCTCCTTGCGATTAACAACACTCTTCTTAAATAAAAGAGTTAGAATCCACCCATAAGGTTAATAATTTGATATTCTTTGTATTTTTTTACAATTATCCATCACCCTCATCATGTATCTGGGAAGGTTCACTTTCTTCACATTTAGAATAATGTACATGAGATACATGTTCTCATAGAGGAATTTCTGAAACTTCCCAATCCTTTGAGAAATGTTTTTTTGAATAAACATGCAAAAACATTGTTTTTAGGTTCTAAAAACTTAAATTTTTTTATCTATATTTGAAGATCCATATTGTTAAAAAAATTATCTCATCATCCTTGATCTCACCATCATTCACCAATTATTTATTCTACATAAACTTTAATTCAGGTGGACATTGAATTAGATCAGCTATCTTTATAGATGTTAATGACATTTCTTTTTCATTTAGAGTTGATTATAAACCCTCCTCAGTACTTCTAAAAACCATTTAAACGTTATCATAAAACCTTTCAACATCAGATTTATACACATATTTTATATTTTCTGCATCAAAAAAACTTCCATCTATGAAAACACAAAACCCACTTCATGATAAGATTCATCATATTCATCCAATAAAAATAAATAGCCTTACACGGTATGATATCCCTCTTTGAATTAAATTTCTTGGATTTATTAAGGAAAGAATAAGATCCACTAGGCTCCAAACATTTCATCTTTCACATTTCAAAAAATGATCAAATCAGGAATTTATGGTTTGGTTTCTATAAATGAAGGATTTTCCTTGAGGTTTGAATGTACTTAACCTCGATCGAAGGTGAAAATGAACAGAAGTGAAAAAATAGTATAGTGAAACTTTAATTAAATGCCAAATATATCAATTCACTGTAGAATATTGCCATTTTATCATTCCCAATAATGATGGGTTGGAGTAATGATCCAAGGTAAAATAGTATTTTGACCACTCAATTGAAGATGGTCTCAGGGTGGGTGATGTAAGGTGAGAAAGAAATTTGGAAAATTATGGTTTATATAGAAAAGATAAAATTTATAAAAGACACACTTGCACATACACCCTCAACACCCAAGAAATTATAAAGGGATTAAATCTGGACCATTTTAGATTATTTATGTAGTATAACTAATTAATTTTAACAAATATTTAAACCAAATAATAATTATAGTAAAGTAAAATTTTGTGTTTTACGTCAAATTCTACACTTTTTGGTATAACAAAAAAATTATTTAGAAATGAATAACACAATTAATTTTTTATACATAAATATAAATTGAAAGAATATAGAATTTAATTATAGTATAATATAGCACAGAATTGTATTAAATAATTAGAATAGAAGTGCATGCAAAAAAACAATACATGAATAAATAGTCAAAAACACCCAGCAGAAAATCTTGAGGCCTTTAGGTCATTGAAGATTGTGTCACATGAATCAGGATCATAAAGCTTATGATCTGATGACTGTTGCTGTGAAAAACTACCTATATGTTTAGGATTTTTGGGTCTCAAAATAGATATAATGTAAAATTTATTTGGTGTAGGTTTTAGATATGGATTATTCACAAACTATTCATGAACTGAACCATGTTGACAAATAGCTTGCTTCAAATGTGCTCTAGATGCAGTAGTGGCATATTTTATTAGAGGTCTAAGATCCTTGTTTCTTCTCAACTAATATAATGAAATTATATGTGGATTGAATATTTTAATTATTTAGTCCTTTCAAATCTATATAAGAGTTTCATATCCATGTATCAATGAAAAAAATTACAACTTTTACAAGTGCTTCATCTCTTCGCTCTCTACAAAATCTATAGACAATTTTTCTATTCTCCTCTCCCATTCTAATATGATGTTATTAAAAATACATGTATCCTTTTATTCAGATTCGATAAATATAATATCATAAACTTTTAAAGAATTATTTTGTTCTTTGAGACTGTTTTGAATTTTCTCCACCAAATTACAAGGACATTCAACTTTTTCAACTAACTACTCAAACTTTTACAAATCCTTATTAGCATTTATATAAGATTTAGAATTATTTGTTCCTATGAACTCACAAAAATATATTATCCTTTATAATATTATTTTACACTTTTAGATGATTTAGATTTAAATTTAGAGTTCTAAGTATTTTCAATTTCATCAAGATTGAATTTTTGTCCTACCATAGGTTTCTAGAAATCGTAAGACAAGGTTGTCTTCATCTGTGTAAAAAATTCATGCAATTGACTCAAAAAATATAAGAGAAGAAAAATAAAAACATAACAAAGTAGATAAACCTCCAAGATATCCATCATAAACATTCCTCACATTTTATGTTTTAAAATCATCAAGTTTTTCATGCATTTCTATTAATTATTTAACCAATTCAGTCATAATTTTTTCAATAGCTATAATTTAACATACTACTCCTACATGTATACAATGAAAATAATCCTTATCATATTTTGGAATATTTTATTCCTTCAATCCCCCAATAATATCTTTCTTGATAAGTGAAAAATCATCTATTGATGCACTATCATGATGAACACACTTGATATGTGGTGCAAGAGTAGAAACATCCCAACTAGAAGATAGAGAAGACATTTTACACCTCATTTCCATAAAATATTATGCTATAGAACAATAAGTACCAATCACAACTGGTTTTTTCATCTCTAAAAATTCGGTCTGAACATTCAAAATTTATCTCATATCATCAAAATTTTATTTTGAATCCATACCAGACTTGAAATCCTCAAAACCTTCCTTGGAAAAGGAGGTTGCCCTCCAATTCTGAAGCTCGTCCCTAGCCTCCATTTAATCACAATTCATATCAGGTATTTAATCCCATGTTTTTTATAATATTAGAGTATATGATTGAAACAATTCTCTAGATCCTCATAAAAACTCAGTTTCATTCCTCGACAGGTGAGGGAATTTCTTCGTGACCAGCCTTGTCCATGACACCCTCGTCTACATAACTTTCATCATCATCTTCATATGAAATCAAAGACATTTCAGTAGATTAATTATCAACCTACTCATTTCCTTCACCATCCCTTGACTCCTTTAAAACAGATTTCATATATGGTATTTTATCATGCATTTTTTATGAGATGAGAGTATACTAGATTCCAAGGGGTGTAGACCCTCATCAAAAACTACATCATCTTCCTCGAAAGGTGAGGTATTTTCTTTATGGCCAGCCTTGTTAAGGGAACCCTCATCTTCATAACTTCATTTATCATTTTTATGTAATCCTAGTGTTTTAAATATATTTATTAATAACCAACTCATTAACATCATCAGACCTTTCAACAACCTCCCCCTCAACTCTAGAAGGGTTCCCAACTTCATATTTTGATTCACTGCAGTCAGCATGCCTTTTAATAGACACTAACCATTTCTATGAATAATTACAAGTAAATAAAATATTATTTAAAACACTATCAGATTTAGTGAAATTGTAACAACAAGAATTAACAGTTTCCTCATTAAGTGGAACATAACTCTTCTTGAACAGAGGATCTAGAGTCCATATATATGGATGATAATTTTATCCCATTTGTACATTCCTACAATTATCCATCACCCTCATCATGTATATAGAACAATTTACTGTATTCTAATTCTGAAGCATTAACATGAGATACATTTCCTCATAGGGGACCTTTTATAAATACACTAACCTCTAATCAGTTCCCTTTTTAACAAACTTGCAAAGAACCTTGTTTTCAGGTTTGAAAATCATAAATTTCTCTCTCTTAATGTTAGAAGATCCAAAAAGGTAAACCATTATATCAACATCAATGATCTCACCATCATCCACCGAGGATTTATTGTATATAAACTTTTTCTCATGTGGACACTCAAATAGATTATTTATATCCTAATATGTAATGGATTTTTCTATTCCTCTTAAATTGTTTTATAAACCATCCTTGATACTTCCAAAAAAAATTGAAAATTATGATAAGACTCCTTGAATTCAATTTCGTACATGTATTTAGTCTTCTCCATATCAAAAACAAACTCCCGTAATTTAAAACTCAATAATCTATTGAGGATAATATTCTTTCTATTCATCCAATAAAAATCAAATGCTTTTCCCACTATGATATCCCTATAGTAAATAAATTCCTTTGCATTCTTAGATAAAACAGAAGACACGCCAGGATCTGACCTTTTTGTCTTTTCCATTTTACCGAAAATTATTGAATCAGGAATCTATTGTTTGGTTTCTAGAAATGAAGGTTTTCAATTAGTTTCTGAAGGGATTGATCCCCAATCCAAGGTTCAAATCAATAAAAGTAAAAACAATTGTATATCGTAGATATAGAATTGTTCCAAATAAGGTGTTTCATTTTCGTGTGTCATCATATTATCATGGACAATAGCACTGGGTTGGAGATTCTATCAATGATAAAATAGAATTTTTATCACTTGGTTGGAGATGGTCTCATGGTGGATACACAAGGTGAGACAAAAGAATTATGAAAATTAATGTTTGAATAAGAAAGTTAAAATTTATAAAAGATATAATTCCCCAAACACCCTCAGCACTCGAGAAATGGTAATGTGATAAAATATGGGCCACTTTAGATTTTCCATATAGTATAACTAATTAATTTTAACAAACATTTAAACCAAATAATAATAAGAGTAATGTTAAATTTTCTTTTTCCAGTTACATTCTCCACTTTTTGTGATATAAAAAAGAAAATATTTTGAAATTATTAGCGCAATTAATTTCTCACACTGAAATAGAAATTGTAGAAATATAGCACAAAATTGAAGTATAATATACAATGTAATTTTATTTAATAATAATAACAATATTATATTTTATAAATCAATATAAGAATAAACATTCAAAAACACCAAGAACAAAATAATTTGGCCTATGGATCATTGGTATTTGGGCTAGCTGATTCAGGATCAGCAAGCTTATGATCAGAGTGCTATGGTTGTGAAGAATAGAGAAAATGTTTAGGATTTTAGGGTATCATGATAGGATGGCCATAAAAAGTATTTTTCTTTGGATTTAAATATAAATCATGCAAAATTTATTCATTTAATGAATCAGGTGGACCTCGAACGTTAATCAAATTTGTTTTAGAAGCAGTAATTGTATATTATATTCGAGGTTTAAGAGCTTCCTCATAGATAATATAATTAACTGGTACATAGATCTAATATTTTTATTATCTATTAATTTTTTATCTCTTTGAGAGTTTCATATACCTACCTCAATGGAAAATAGTATAAATTTTTCATGTGCTTCATCTATTTGTTGTCAAAAAAATGAATAGAGAATTGATCCACTATCCTCTCCCATTCATCTGTGATGTTATTCAAAATACTTGTGAAATTTTATTCATATTATAATATCATTGTATCAAAAACATAAAAATAATTCTTAGGTGATTTGATAATCTTTTTAATTTCCTCTATAAAATTACAAGAACCTTAATCTTTGGTAACAAACTACTTAAACATTTCCAAATCCTTCTTAAAAATCATGTATGATTTCGTAATAGTTGTTTCTTTATCACTCAATAATATTGATTTTGCTTTATTTTCATTTGTTTTTTACTCAAATTGATAGGTATAATTATTTTCAATTTGATAAAGAATGAATTTTTGTCCAACCATAAGATGATAAAAATATTCAGAAATAATAGTCATCATTGGTGTAAATATGGCATGCAACTGGTTCAAAAAAATTGAAGAGAAGTAAGATCATCACATACTATAGTAGATAATCCTCCAGGATATTCCACAAAAAAATTTCTTACATTTTATTATTTAAAATAATCATTTGTGGAACACATGTCTATTATAGAATTAACCAATTCAGTCAATGTTTTTCTAATAGTTGTAATTTCACTTTTTGCTCTAGTATGTATTATATCAAAATAAGACTCAGAATGTTTTGTAATATTTGATATCATTACTTATTCAATAATATCTTCCTTGATAAGTGAAAAAAGTACATTGGTACAATTTCATGATTAACACACTTTATCTATGAAAAACGAGTTTATTCATGCTCTGTAAAAGCTTTAAAATACATTTGACTCCTCATTTCCTTCAAATCTTCAGCTATAGTACCAAAAGTACCTATATGAGCCATTTTTTCATGTTTAAAAACATGATTTTAACATTAAACAGTTATTAAAATCATTAAAGTCTTATTTTGATTCCATACCAGACTTGAAATATTCAAAAACCTCCTTAGAAATAGATGTTGCCTTCTGCTTCTTCAGCTCATCCTTGCCACCTTTAAAATACATTTCATGTCAAATATTTCAACCCATGTTTTTTATATTCTTATAGTATACCAGTGGAAATGTGTATAGATCCTCAACAAAAACTAAATATTCTTCCTTGAAAGATAAATTAATTTCTTCATGGATATCCATGTCATGGGAACCCTCAACTGCAGAAAATTAATCATCATTTTTATTTGGAATCTTGGACTTTTCAAAAGATTAATTCAAAAACTTCTCATATCCATAACCAACCCTTTCCTCCATTAAACAACATTTCATATCAAAAAATCATCATTAATTTTTTTATGAGCTGAGAGTATACTAGGTTCCAATGGGTGTAGATCCTCATTAAAAACCACCTCGGTATCCTCGACAGGTGAGGTAATCTATTCATGGAAAGACTTATCATATTCACCCACATATAAATAATTTTCATCAGTATTTTAACATGAAATATTAGTATTTTCCAAAAAAAAATTGATACCCACTCATTACCTACACCATCTCTAATATCAGCCTTCCCCTCAACTCCATAATGGTTCTTCGCTTCCACATCAGATTCATTGTTGTCATTGTCTCTTTTCCCAGCCACTTACCTATTCTGTGAAGAATTCTAAGTATATCTTATTTTTATTAAAACACTAGATGATATCATCCAATTATGATGATTCATCTTATTTGTTTTCAAAATTGAGAGGAACATCACTCTTCTTAAACAATAGAGTGAGAATCCTTCCATAATGATAATAATTCGATCTCATTTTTCCATTCTTACAATGATCCATCAACCGCATCATGTATCTTATAAGTTCACTTTCTTCTCCTTTAGAAGCATGTACATGTGATACATGTCTTAAAAGAAGAAATTCCAAACTACCCTACCCTTAGAGAAATGCCTAATTTAATAAACATACAATGAACCTTGTTTTCAGGTTCCAAAACCATAAATTTATCTTTCTTGATGTTTGAAGATCCAAACAGATAAAAAAAATTATATCATTATCCTTTATCTCACTATCATCCACCAAGGATTTATTGTACATAAAAATTCCTTCACATAGACACCGAAATAGCTAATCCAGCTCCACAAATGTAAATGAAATTTCTTTTCTATTTACAGTTGATTATAAACCATTCTTGGTATATCAAAAAATAATTTAGCATTATCATAAAACTTCTTGATTTTATTTTCATACATATATTTAGTCTTATTCACATAAAAAACAAACTCCCATGTTTGAAAACCCAAAACCCCATTTAGGATAAGATTCATCCTATTTATCCAATCAAAATCAATAGCCTTACATATTAAGATATCCCTGTTTGAAATGGCATCCCTATCTTTGTTACTAAAAATAGAATACACAATAGGATTGTATATTTTCTTCTTTATCATTCCTTCAAAAATGATTGAATCAATAATATATGTTTTGGTTTCTATAAATAAAGTATTATCCTTGTTTTTTGAAGGTATTGAACCTTGATATAAGTCACAAAGGAATATAAGTAAAATATAGTATAGAGAAGCTACAATATAGCACCAAATATGGTGATGCACTATAACAAAACACCTTTTTATCATCGCCAATAGTGCTAGGTTTGATCTCTAATTCTTGCCAAAACAGAGTTTTTACCACTCGATGAGACATAATCTCATAGGGGGTCATGTAAGGTGATCCAAAAAAATTAAAATTAGTTTTTTAATTGTTAATTTAAAATTTATAAAATGGAGACTTTCCTAAACACCCTCAACACTCAAAAAATGACAACGAGATTAAATATGGGCCCTTGCAGATTATTAATAGAGTATAACAAATTAACTTTAACATTTATTTAAAACAAATTATTCGTAGAGTAAATTAAATTTTTGTGTTTTAAGTCATATACTTTCCTTTTTGTGACATCATAATGAAAATATTTAGAAATGAATAGAATAGTTAATTTTGAATAGAGAAATAGAAATTAGTAGAATATAACACAAAATTGAAGTAGAATTTGGAATGGGATTTTATTAAATAATGATAATATATTTTAATTCACGAAAACATGAAAAGAATAAATTTTTAGAAACACCAAGCACAAAATCAGTTGGCATTTGGATCATTAGTGTTTGGGACAGATGATTTGGGATCAGAAAGTTTACGATCAGAGGACTATGGCTATGATGAACGGGAAACAAGTTTTGGATTTGAGGGTCTCATAAAAGGTATACCATAAAATGTATTTTGTGTAGGATTCAAAAATGGATCTTGTAAAAACTATTCATGAGATGAACAATGTGGATCTATAACTCACTTCAGATGTTCTCTATAAGTAGTAGTTGTATCTTCTATTCATGTTCCAAGTGCATTGTTTCCTATCATATCATATAATGAACTGCTACATAGATCCAATATTTTAATTTTCTAGTCTATTATTAAGTCTATGAGTATTTAATATCCCAACATCAATGAAAAATACTAAAAAAATCATGTGATTCATCTCTTTTCATTCTGGAATCTGTATAGATAATCGATCTGTTATCCTTTCCTATCCATTTTCTATGCTATTTAAAAGATTTGTGTTCTTTTCTTCATATTCTCTTAACATCATATGAAATGCATTGAATGAACTCTTGGGTGATTTGAGGATCCTTTGAAATTCATCCATCAAAGTAGAAGAATATTCATCTTCAGAAACTAACTCCTTAAAATTTTCCAAATCCTTCTAAACAATCATATCTAATTTCGAATCAGATATTCCTTTGTCACTGAGTGCTATTTATTTTCCTTTAGTAGCTTCTCTTTAAATTTAAAATGATTTTGTTTGAGATGTGGAGGTAAAATTATTTTCAATTTCAATTAGAATGAATTTTTCTACAACCATAATATGCTAAAAATATTCAGACATGATCGTCCACATCTGTGTAAAATGTTCATGCCACTGTGTAATGTCATGGACCATCAAGGTTATTAATTTTACAATTTATAGTGTTTAGGGTGTCTTGGGGACCATTGGTGACTCATTAATGAGTTTTACAAATTTCAGGATTGAATGAACTATGGCACCAATGAGGGTCGGTGGGACTTATGGGCATCAGTGGAACTAATGGGCTTCGGGGTCACCGATGAGCATTGGTGGAACTGATGAGCGTTGGTGGCACCGATCAGCATCTATGGCACTGATTAGCATTAGTGGCATTGTGGGGCATCGGTGGCACCGATCACTAACAGTGGCATCAAGAAGTGTCAATGGCACTAATGGAATGCAGTGTCACCGAGGGTTAATGGTGGAGCCGACGGTGCCAGGTCGACGATGCCAGGGAAACGGTGACAGGGCGACGGTGACTCACCCAATGGTGAGTCCTTCTCTGTTTTTACAGGACCTTCCGGTTTTTCCCAAGTAACATAGCTTTTGACATAAAAGTGTTTTAATACCATTTCTAAAGACATTTAAAGGCAGTGAAATGTGTTTTGAATCCCCAACAATTGGGCGACCCTTGAGATACCGAAATGTATGGCCTTTTTCCTCGGTGCCACACCATTTTTGTGTTTTATAGTTTTTACCATGTTACATGTTTTTCTCTGTTTAAAGGGAATATATTAAATTACAACCGTTATCTCCACCATCTCTGAGGATAATTATTAAATATCAATTGATCCCAATATATCGAACCACCCAACCATGCAGTTGAGCCATGATCTAACTTTTATGTTCTTCCAAGTCATCTCCTTGTTTTTAGGATCGAGATTTTTCTTAAGTCAAGATCATATCTTCATTTCCTTTCTCTCTCACTTAGTGCATTTGGAGTTCCTCTTCCATAGACGAATCATGCGTCGTATTAGATCCCTTTCTACTTACCCTTGGATCATTGGAGTTTCATTCAATTGGTGAATCCCCAGTTCCTGGGGTGAGGGGAAAACTTAGATCATTGATCATCCAAGTAGTTTTTTCCCTTGTCTCCCATTATTGTGTATCATGCGGGGTGGGTATGATAAAGCTTCCTCACGGCATGGATGAAACTCACACTTAATGAAGATGATAAATGGCATATAAAGAATTTAGGGGTGTGTTTGATGATGATGTTTTTGTACTCTTTTATTTTCATTCCTATGTTGTGAATAGAATGGGCTTATTCCCACGAAAAAGTGTCCATTAGTGGTGCTTTCATTCAAACTAGTGATAATTTGAATCCTTATATAAACTTCTGATTAAATTGTTGTAACATGGAAACTGTTTAATCATGTAAAATTATTGGATTAAATGGATGAAAAATGATTAATAATACTTGTTTGACCACCCTAGTTAACCAAAAAATTTAATGAACATGATAAATATTGTGGATAAATCAGAAAACTCCCTTGATCTGTTCTGCTAATATGCACGGTTATTTGTCTTGATTCTTGTGGGGAGATATGGATGGTGATGGGATCCCCTATTGTCCAGTTGTTGGTTTATGGATATGAGTTCATTTGAGGCCGTATGTTGGGGATCCTTTTGGTTCCATTACTTTATGGGATCTCACAGATCCCTTTTCTTGTGGTTAATTTACAAGTGAACTGGCTATGAATGCGTAAATTTATGTTTGTCAGTCTCCTTCTTTAGTCCAAATTTGATTTGTCTTGTGGGTGTGCCTGTTAGTTTCCTAGTAGTAGAGAATTAATTTCTAAATAAACCAATTGATAATGATAATAAGAATTTTTTGTGCTCTAGTTGTGGCTATTTATGCATTTGTGCATGAATGAATAGTAACGAGGGTTTTTGTGTAGCGGCTGGTTTCAGGACCCTTAGGTTGGGATGAGTGCTTGTTTACCAATACGTATAAATTTATTTCCTGTGTTTCATATTCGCACCCCACCCATGTTTATCACTTGGTTCCAAACACCCCCATTTCATTAAGGTTGGTTTTTTTCCACCATCCTTATGGGTGGATGGTTATTCACTCCTTTTTTCTCCAACTCCTAAGTAGCCCAAGACTCATCAAGAAGGCTGTGACAGCCTGAGGTCCATTATACCCCAAGAATCCTCTGGCAGGGTATGTTGTGATGGTTGGCCCAGGTTTTTTGAGGGATGTTTGTTTCCCAAGTGTGTTCGGGATGAGGCTTTGGTGTCTTTAGGGATGGAGGAAGTTCTTCTGGCCCAGGTGTCTCTGGGTGTAGTTACGTATGGTTATCGTGACCTAGGTTTCTGCGGGCAGTATGTGGGGTTATTGTGGCCCAGGTGTCTGCAGGTAGGATGCATGGTTATGGTGGCCCAAAATGTTTTTTTCAGGGTAGTAGTGGGACTGCAGTGAATGTGGTAGGGGAGGTTTGATGGATAGGATATCCTAAATAGCCAGTTTGAAAGCGGTTTGGGGTACCAAAACATCGATGTGTTATTACTGTTACCATACCTGACTTGCATTATTTGGGGAGTGTTCCTTGGTGAGGCTGGGTGGATAGTTTTGTTTTTAGGTGTTTGGGTAATCTCTATTTCTCATGGGGCATATGAATTCCTTCCCACTTGTGCATGAGAGGTTTTGGTTTTTCCCTACTGAGTATAATTTTATACTCACCCTATATATATGAAACTGCTTTCAGGTTTCCAGGAGGACTTCGCGGACTGTGCAGGACCATACTAGCTCGAACATTGGTACAATTGTTGTTGATTTTTACCTTTCCTTTGGTACATTACCTTTGGAGTTTTCTAGTACTTCGTATGGGTTTATCTTTGATCATGCATATAGTAATGGGTTTTGACATTACTTCTACCTTTATTTTTGAATTAGTTTGGGTTTTTACTATCGTATCTCTTGATCGTACTAAATAAAAATGGTAATTCATTCCATATTATGTGTGATTCTATTCCATGGGATCTATTCACTACTCTAGGGCCTATTGAATGCATGACTAAGGGGTCATTATCTCTCCTTCAACATGAAGAATGAAGGGACTATCAATTTGTTGTCCCTTCCCTCATCTTGATGAAGGTGGGCCACGATAGAATGGTATTAGAAGTGATGGTTAAGAGATAGGATGGAGTTAGGAGTTAGGAATATTGAGGATTTCATGGTATGGTGGTGAAGTAGTGTTAGGTGATATTTATTTAGGAAATAGGCATGGGAAGACCTGCTAGGACCCAATATTTTAACAATCCTGTGATCCGAAGCAGGGACTCTAGGCCTACCGAACAACCTGGTGAGGCTACACTAATTGTAAGGAAAAGAACCTAGGAAAGTTACATGCATCATAATTACTTTTGTTCTTGTGTATTATATGTGTTTTGATAATTTAAAATGAATAGACTGTTTAAGAAATTTTTTAAAATAAATCCTCTACGCTACTCAGGCTTATGCATTCTTTGTTTACCATGCAGCTATGGAACCAGGATGATGACCACGATTAGTGCGGATGATCGAGGCCTAGGAGGTTGATTTGTCTGATCAGTAGAGGGTTGATTGAGAAGAGGAGGAAGATCAGTGGCATAAGGCGCTTCAGGCCTTTTTATAGCAGACCCTCTGGAAGTAAGAGGGCAGTGTCTCGGACATGGAGACAAAAAGATGGTTTGATGAGTTGGTGATTGCTTTCATCTTGATATGAGCTCTGTCTAAGTACTGGGTTCCACTATATATGAGTTAGATGAAGGTATAATCATGTCAATAGGGGATGCTCAACCACGGGGATAAGAGGGAAGCTGAGGTTTTGTGGACGTACTTCAAGAAGGAGTTATGGGAATAATTCCTTAATTCCAATATGAATGCAAAGAAGAGGCCAGAACTGCTCTCCCTCCCTCAAGGGAGTATGTCAGTGAAGGATTTGGTGATCAAGTTCAAGGATCTCGTTTTTTTCTCAAGAACTCTTTAAGGATGAGGAGTCTTCGGAGAGATATTTAGAGGAGGCACTCCGACCTTTTCATCAGTATGTTCTTACTCTCTTCACTCTTCCGACATACCTGGGGGTTCAGAAGAAGGATGGAGCGGTGGAGAGGATGCACACACTAAGAGTTGTACCATGTGAGGGGAGACGGTTGATCACTTCAAAGGGGAAGGTTGTTAGCAGCAGATCTCTACCATCAGGTCTATCTAGGTTTCGGCCAGCGGGGAGCAAGCCTCAATAGTTGCATTTACAATCTCCTAGTCCTCACCTTTTCTCAGAAATCCTAGTACTAAGGTGTATCATCATTAGAAGCTATTTCCACCATCAGAATTAGTTTCATGACTGAGTTTAGTATAGTGGAGGTGGGTAGTTTCAGCTCCCACCTTAGTGAAATCAATTCTATGATAGGCCTTTCCAACAGCCACAACATGGATAGCGATCTCCCAGTCCCCTGAGAGCATACATTGCAGGAGGAGTCCAACTAAAAGGTTCTCTTTAGGGACCTTGACTAGGGTGTGGTTGGGGAGGAGGATGACCGCTAATGGGAATAGGATCTGGGCGTGAGAAGTTTCACTTCATAGGGGCAGCAGTTCTAGTAGGGCCAGATGTCATTTGAGGTACGATAATCTTGTTTAGTAATATTTCATGTGCCTTGTTTGATTCAGTAGTCTCTCACTTGATTGTTGAACCTAGTTTATCCCATGGTATGGTTCTAGATGCAGAGATACTTCCTGTCCTCTAGGTTTTGATTATGCCATTTGGAGGTCAGACCACCTATTCCTATGTTTTTTCGGGGATGTAGACTGATTATAGTGTCACATCAGTCCAGTGGGGACCTCTTATTGCTAGAGATGCAGCCATATGATGACATTCAAGGCATATATTGGTTGTTCTATGTGTATTCTATTATCTAATGCTTCTGGATATGGGTCGTTTTTCAGATATGTGTGGTCGGCGTGTAACTCTCGTTAGTGAACGGAGCCTCCGGGAGGGTGGTCGGTGAGTGTATCACCTTCTTTCCTTGTTAGATGAGCTATCAATGGAATCGGAAATAGAAAATATGATGGTTGTTCCATGTATTATCAGTGAGTTCCTAGACGTCTTCCCTGAACTGCCTCAATGTGATGTTGAGTTTGGAATAAACTTACAAATTAGTGCCCGTCTTATTTTGATTGCTCCATACTAGATGGAACCTTCTGAGTTGCGGGAGTTGTGAATCCTGGTTGATGACCTGATGATGAAGGGTTTTATCTAACCGAGTGTGTCACAATGGGGTGATCCAGTCATGTTTGAAAAAAAGGTAGATGGTGGTATCATGATGTGTATAGACTACCGATGTCTAAATCAAATGACGGTAAAGAACCATTACCCCCTCCTAAGGACGGATGACCTTTTTGACCTTTTGAAGGGAGCAGGTTGGTTCTTTAAGTTTGACCTATGGTCGGGATATCACCAGTTAAGGGTAAAGGAGGGTGACATATAAAATTATTCTTTCAAGTGAATTTATGGGAACTTTGAGTTTTTTGTCACGTTGTTCGGTGTTATGAATGCACCAGCCGTGTTCATGGGGATCATGAACTCCGCCTTCTGTGAGTATTTTGATCGGTTCATAGTCGTGTTTATCAACGAAATTATAATCTACTCAAGACTATATGAGGATCACATCGAGCATATTAGGATAGGTTTATAGGACCTCCAATAGCACCATATTTATAGGAAGTTTTCCAAGTCGAAGTTCTAGATAGAAGAGGTGCGCTTCCTTGGACATGTGGTGTCCCATCAGGGAATAACAGTGGACCCTTCAAAGCTCGAGGTAGTTGATTCTTCAAAAGCACTGAAGAATTTGGTAGAGGTTACAGTTTCCTATGTCTAATAGGTTACTAATGGTGGTTCATGCCCAACATCTTTAGAGATACAACACCTTTGACTGCCATGACCAAGAAAAACCAGGATTTTTAATGGAGTGAGTAGTGCCTGGTAGCCTTCAGTTATCTAAAGGGGAAACTGCTCAGTTCCCCAGTACTAATGCTTCCAAAGGAATGGGGAACATTGGAAGAATTATATGTTTCTTCAGGCCTAGGCTTTGGGTTTTTTCTGATGTATCAGTGGGGAGTGATCTCTTATGGGTCTAGGCAGTTACACCCCCATGAGAATAACTATTCCACCTATGATATGGAGCTTACAATAGTTGTGTTCACACTGAAGTTGTTGAGGCATTACCTCATCCGGGAATTCATTGTTCTCTTCACGGATCATAAGATATTGAGGTATATTTCTCCCAGTGAGACCTGAACTTGCACCGGTGGAGGTGGATGGTGTTTCATTAGGACTACGACTTCAACATTTACTAAACCTCAAGAAAAATGGAATGTGCTAGCCAATTCTTGTGAGCATGAAGTCATATAAGGATTTGGTTCGAGAATCCGAAGATTCCTAGAAGGTGATGGTGGAATTGGATTCCTTAAAACTGCATGAAAAAGAGGGTAATGGTAGAGGTTTTCTGTTCCAGATGAAGGTTTAGTCTTTCTTAGAATAGTAGGTGGAGGAGTCTTAGTGGGGGTAAATAGAGGCTAATGTGATGTGTTATCATATTAGCATGGGAAATGCTCTGGAAGAATGGTCGATGGAGAGTCCGAATTGGCTGTTGTTTTGTGGGATGTTTTTTGTCCCAGTGGAAATGTGTGAGATAGTTCTCGGTGCGTTCCATAACTCACACCTGGCGGTGCACCCAGGTGTTTCTATGATTTATTTGGGATTTAGGGGTCAGTTCTTTTGGCTTGGGGTGAAGCAAGAAGTGTCACAGTTTTTAGAAAAGTGTCTCATGTGATAGTAGTTGAAGGATGAGAAACATGTTCTGGGTGGTTTGTGGCATCCTTTAGACATCCAATAGTTGAATTTGGACAATATCTTGATGGATTTCATCATAGGGCTACCTATGTCCCAAGGATGTTGTGATGCAATCTAAGTAGTGGTAGTCTGGCTGATGAAATCTGCTCACTTCCTAGAAGTCAAGGAGTCGAGTATGGTGGATGACTTAGCACTAAGGAACATTGATGAGGTGGTGCGGTTACACATAGTTCTGAAGTCCATTGTCTCGGATCAGGATACAATGTTTTCCTCATGATTTTGGAAGGGATTTCAACATTATTTTGGTACCCAACTATGCATGAGCCCTGATTTCTACCCTTAGAAGAATGGTCAAATAGAGAGGACCATCCAGATGTTGGAGGACATGTTGTGGGAATGTGTTCTAGACTTTTGTGGATTGTGTGTACGACCATAGCCTCTGGTAGAGTTTTTCTACAAAAATAACTATCACTCTACCATTGTCATTACTCCATCCGAAGCCTTGAACGGAAGACCATACCATTCACCCATGTGTTGAATTGAGGTTGGGGAAGCAAGTGTTCATGTCCTGGAGGAGGTTCAGAGCATGAGGGAGATGGTTCAGATTATATGAGAGAGGAAGAATGTGGACAGGGAGTGGCCGAAGTCATATTCCAGTCACAGTAGGAGAGCCTTGGAGTTCAAAGTTGGGGACCATGTGTTCTTCATGGTCTCCCCTCGGCATGGGAAATGGAGTTTCGGCAGGGGTAGTAAGATTTCTCCCTGGTTCATCAGACCCTTCAAGGTTTTGTGGCGGGTCGGTGAATGGATTATCAGCTAGCTCAACCACCGCCACTACTAAGAGTGCACAATGTCTTCCATGTATCTCAGCTCCATTGGTATCATCATGATGATTTGAACATCCTCGACTGGAGAGAGCTAGATATCGAATACAATGCGACATTCATGGAGCGACCAGCGAGGATCAAAGGTCACGAGGATAAGGTTTCTTCGTGGAGGAACCATTCCCTTTGTTCGTGTGTTGTGAAGGCTTGGTGGCCTAGGGGAGAGTACCTGGGAACAAAAGGCACAAATGTGTTCCCAGTACCAAGAACTGTTTTGAGTATTTTTCTGTTTTTTTGTACTTGAATGTTATATAATTCTAGACCTTGTTGACTATTAGATGGGTCTTTTTCCCCTGTTCATTGAATTTGTATGAAAAGTACTATTTATGGTAAGAGAAGGACTTGATCCCAGATCAAGACACATTAAAGTGGATATGATTAAACCTATGTGGGTGATTTAGTGCCACCCAAAGTGTAAAAATCCTAACATGGGAAATGAGACTCCTTAATCTGTGAGTGTGGACTGTGAGACCTTCATGTGTTTTTGTGGTTACATGGGGAAGAAAAGTGGTAGTTTATTTGTAGTTGGTCAAGAGATAGATGTGGGAGAGATGTTTCTGGATGTCAAGGTTGATCTGGATTTCGAACAAATCTAGGGGGGTTTGTCTCTGGGATGTATCATACGAGGTGGTTATTTGGGACAACTCGTTTCTTCAGGTTTATCCATGAATTCTCAAGGATGAGAATAGTTTGAGTGGTATATTATGTAATGGAATGGACCATCATGGTCTATCAATTTTCCAATTTCTGGTGTTTGGGGTGTCATGGGGACCATCTGTGACTCATTAAAGAGTTTTCCAAATTTCAGGATTTAATGAACAGTGGCACTAATGATCGTTGGTGGCATGGATGGGAGTCGGTGGAACCGATGAGCTTTGTTGGAACTGATCGACATCTGTGGCATCGAGGGGTGTCGGTAGCACTGATGAGCGTCGGTGGTACCGATCGGTATCGGTGGCACCGAGGAGCGTCAGCGGCACCAATGGGAGCATGTGGTGCTGATGGATAACGGTGGGACCAATGGTTCCAGGGGCGACAATGCCTGGGTGACGGTGCCAACGCGACGATGCGGGGGTGAGGGTACCATGGTTATTGTGCCATGTTGAAGATGAATCACCAAATTGTGATTCCTTCCTTGTTTTTCTAGGACCTTCCAGTTTTCCCCCAGTAATGTATCATTTGACAAAAAAGTGTTTTAATACCCTATACAAAGCCATTTAAATGTAGTCAAAGATTTTTTAAATCCCCAATAATTGGGAGACCCTTGAGCTACTAAAACGTGTGGAATTTATCCTCAGTGTCACACCCTTGACGTTTTATACAGTTTCCCCCTATTACACATTTTTCTCCAATTAATGGAAATCTATTAACTCACAGTTATTTCCTCCACCATCTCCAAGGAAAATTATTAAATCTCAATTAATCCCATGATGTGGAACCTCCCATCCAAGTGGTCGAGCCACAATCCGACTTTTATGTACATTGAAATCATCTCCCTGATTTTAGGATCTGAGTTTTTTTAATGTGATGTAATATCTTCTTTTTGATTAACTCTCTCTTGGTGTGTTTGGAGTCCCTGTTCCATGGAAGAATCACGCACCATACTAGAGCCTTTTACATTCAACCTTGGAGATTTTATGATTCCTATAAGTGGGGAATCCTCAGTTCATGGAATGAGGAGAAAAATTCACGCTTTGGTCATCCAAGTAGGGTTTTCCTTCATCTCTATTTATTGTTTAACATGTGGGGCAAGTATGATAATGCTTCCTCGGGGCAAGGATAAAACCAAAACATAACAATGATAATAAATGGATTCTAATGAATGAAGGGGTTGTGTTTGATAATGATTTTGATGTACTATTTTATTTTCATTCATATGTTGTGAATTTTATGGGATTATTCCCATTGAAAATAGTGGTCATTGGTTGTCATTTCGCGTGTACAAGTGAACCTTTGTTTATCTTTATAAACATCTGATCTAATGGTCGTAATATGGAAACTCATTAATCACATCTTCTTGGTCGATTAAATTGATGATGAATGAATAAGAATCCTTGTGTGATCACCCAAATTAACCAAAAAAATGGAAGTAGCTTGATAAATTGTGTGGTTGAATCTGAAAAATCCCTTGCTCTATTCTTCTAATAAGCAAAATAGTTCTAGTTGATGTTTGTTGGTTGATGTGGATTGGGATGGGAAAATCTATTGTTCAGTTGTTGTTTTGTGGATTTGAGGCCATGTGATATTTTATGATGGGGATCCTTTTGTTTATATTACATTGAGTGATCTCATGGATCCCTTTTGTTGTGGTGAATTTACAAGTGAACTAGGTGTGAATGGTTAAATTTCAATTTGGCAGTCTCATTCTTCAGTCCAAAGTTGATTTGACTTGTGGGTGTGCATGTTAGTTTCCTAGTAGTGGAGAATTAATTTCTAAATAAAAAAATTGATAATGATAATAATAATCTATGTTTCTCTAGATGTGGCTATTATGATTTTTTACATTAATGAATAGTAATGAGATTCTTTGTGTATGAGCTGGTTTCGAGACCATTTGGTTAGGATGAGTGATTTTTTACCTATATAAATAAATTTAGTTATTGAGTTTCTTATTCAAACCCCACCCATGTTGATCACTTTGTGCCAAAAACTCCCATTTCATGGGGGTGGGTGTTTTTACAACATCTGTATGGGTGGCTAGTTATTAGATCATTTCTACCCTATCTCCCGAGTAGCCCATGACTCTTCAGGCAAGGTATTTTATTGATGGTTGGCCCAGGTATGTGTGGGAATTTTTTTCCCATGTGTCTTTGGGATGAGGCCTAGGTGTCTTCAGTTGTGTCTGTAATCGATCTGGACCAGGTTTCTATGGGAGTAGTTATGTATGGTTATGGTGGCCCAGGTTTCTATGGGTGGGATGTGTAGTTGTGGTGGCCCAGGTGTCTGTGGGTGGGATATATGGTTGTGGGGGACCATAAGGTTGTCGTTGGGGGCAGTTTTGGGACTGAAATGAAAATTTCATGAGATTTTTGATGAGTAGGATGTCTTAAATAGCCAGTGGTAATGTGGTACAGGGTACCCAAACCTCAATGTGTCACTACTATTACCTTACCTAACTTTCATTATTCAGGGAGTGTGCCTTGATGAGGATGGGGGGATAGTTTACCTTATAGGTGTTTGGGTTATCTCTATTTCTCATGGGGAATTAGAATGGATCCCAACTTGTTCATGAGAGGTTTTGGGTTTTCCCTACTGGGTATACCAGTATACTCACACTACATATATAAAACTGCTTTCAGGTTTCTTGGAGAAAATTGGGGGCCCAGCGGGACCGTACTAGCTCGAACATTGGGATAGTTGTTGTTGTTGTTTTCTTTTCTTTTGCTACATTCCCTTTAGAGTTTTCTCATAATTGTTGTGGTATTATCTTTGAACATGAATATGGGAATGGGTTTTGGATTTACTTTTACCTTTAGTTTTGGACGTTTTTGTGTTGTTACCATCATATATCCCTATGATACAAAATAAAAAGGCCAATTATTTATATATTATGTGTGATTCAATACCCCTGGTTCTAGTCTCCACTCCGGGGCCTATTGAACATGGGACTCAGGGGTCATTATCTTTCTTTCAACATGAAGAATGAAGGGACTGGCAGTTTTTTATCCATTTCCTCATCTTGGTGAAGGCAGTTCGTGACACACTAATTCAAAAAAAATTAAATAAAAGTAATATCATCACATAATATAGTAGACATACATCAATGATATTCCTCAAAAAATTTCTCTACATTTTATGCTTTAAAGGAATCATGTTTGGAAGACATGTATGTTAGAGATTCAACCAATTCAATCAATGTTTTTCTAACAGCAATAATTTCAATTAATAATCCAGCATGTATACTATCAGAATATTCCTCAGTATAATATGGAATATTTTATTTCATTAATTCATCAGGAATATCTTTCTTGATAATTGAAAAATATTCCACTGATACATTTTCATGCTGAATACACATGATATATGTTGAAAGAGTAGAAACATCCTCATCATGTTCTAGAGAAGACATTTGAATACTCATTTCCTTCAAATCCACACTTATAAAAATATAAGTACATTTGTCAATTAGAATGTTCATATTTAAAAATTTGGTTTCAACTTTCATCATCTCCTTTAGCTCAAAAAATTATAATTTTGAATCCATACCAGACATAAAATATTTAGAAACATCCTTAGAAATAGATGTTTCCTTCCACTTCATCATCTAATCACTTGGATACTTTAAAAAAAACATTCATATTAGATATTTCAACCCATGTTTTTTATATCATGAGAGTATAGCGGTGGAAAACGGGTGTAGATAATCATAAAAAACTATGTTTTATTCCTCGACCTATGAGTTAATTTATTCATGGCCATCCTTGTCATGGGCACCCTCATCTGTAGAACATTCATCAGTATTTTCATCTTAAATCATTATCTTTTCAAAAGATTTGTGAGAAACCTTATCATTACCATCACCAGAACCTTTCCCCTTTAAACTACCTTTCTTATCAAAATTATCATCATGTGTTTTTTTGATGATATGAGAGTATACCTTGAGAATCTTTTGTGGGGATCCTCATCAAAAATTTCTTTGTCATCCTTGACAGGTGAGAGAATTTCTTCATATCCATCTGTATCATGGGAACCCTCATCTTCATAACGTTCATGATCATGTTCATTTGAAATATAATAATTTTTAATAGATTTGTTAGTAACCTCTACATAACCTTCACCATCCCTTTCAGCATCCTCCATCTCTAATCTAGAAGAGTTCACCGCTTCCTCTTCAGAGACACTACTATCAGCATCTCTTTCCTTGACCACTAACCTATTCTATGAATCATTCCATGTAAATCCTATATTGTTTAAAACACTAGTTGATAGAGTAAAATTATGATGATGCATCTTGGAAGTTTACTCATTGAGAGGAAGATCACACTTCTTAAACATCAGAGTCATAATCCTTCCATAAGTAAAATAATTCAATCTCCTTTTTTCCATTTACAATAATGATCCATATACATCATCATGAATCTGGGTAGGTTCACTTTAATCTCATTCATAATAATTAAAATGAGATACATTTCATCATAGAGGTCTTTTTCAATCTTCCCTAACCTCTGAAAAATTTCCATTTGAATAAACATGAAAATATTATTGTTTTCAGGTTCCAAAACATTAAATTTCCCTTTCTTATAGTTAGAATATCCAAATAGATAAAACATTATATCAGCAGCCTTGATATCACCATCATCTAAAAATGATTTATTGTACATAAACATTCCTTCATACAGACATTGAAATATCTCATCTAGCTCCACATATGTAAATGATATTTTTTTCCATTTAAGGTTGATTATATATTGTCCTTGTTATTTCCAAAAAAAATACCATAAAACCCCATGAATTTAGTTTCGTACACATATTTCGACTTATCCACATAAAAAAACTCCCATATTTGAAAACTAAAAACACTTTTTGGATAATATTAATCTTATACCTCCAATAAAAATCAATACACTTAGCTAGTATGATATCCCTATTTGAAACAAATTACTTTCATTTATTTTTAGAAACAAAATACGCACCAGGCTCTGATCTATTCATCTTTCTTATTTTACAAAAATTTGACCAATTAGGAATCTAGAGTATGGTTTCTAGAAAAGAAGGATTGACCTTATGTTTTGAAGGGATTGAAATTAGATCCATGGGTAAAATTAATAGATGTAAACAAAATTGTATAACATAGATACATTGTAATTCCAAATATGGTGTTTCACTATATCATATCTCCCTTTTAGTGTATCCAAGAATGTTGGTTTGGATCTCTGATCCATGATAAAATATCTTTTTTTACCACATGGTTCGATATGTTTTCACAGAGGGATACGTAAGGTGAGCCAAAAAAATTATTAAAATTAATGTCTGAATAAGATAGTTATAATTTATAAAATATAAACTTCTCTGGAAAACATCAGCACTAAAAAATGAATAAGGTCTTAAATTTTTACACATATATATTATGCATATAGTATAACTAATTACTTTCAAAAAATATTTAAACCCTAGAATAAGCAGAGTAAAGTAATTTTTTTTACATTCAATCACATTCTAGTATTTTTTTGATATCAGAAAACAATATTTAGAAATTAATATCAGGATTAATTTTTAACACTAAAATATAAATTCTAGGATTATAGTACTGAATTTAATTATAATATATAATAGAATTATATTAAATATTGAGAACGTAAGTGAAATCAATCAAACAAGACAAGAATAAAGAGTCAAAAACACCATGTACAAAATCATTTGGCCTTTATATCACTGGTGTTTGGGTCTGATGATTCAGTATCAACAAGATTACAATCAGAGGATTATGGATATAATAAAATGGAAAAAGGTTTAGGACTTTAGGTTCACATAATAGGTAGACTAGAAAATTTATTTTTCATGGGTTTTAGATATTGATCATGCACAAACTATTCATGAAATAAACCATGTTAACCTAGAACATTCTCCAAATGTGCATTAGAAGTAGAAGTGGTATCTTATATTCGAGGTCCAAGAGCCATGTTTCTTATCAAATCATATAATTCAATGCTACATATTGCCAATATTTTAATTATATGGTTCTTTCTGAACTCTATATGAGTTTTATAACCCAATATCAACTTAGAAAACACAAATTTTACAAGTGAGACATCTCATTGTTGTCTACAAAATGTATAGAGAATTGATCCATTCTCCTATCCCATTCATTTGTGATGTTTTTTAAAAGACCTATAACATTTTCTTTAGATTATCTTAACATCATATCAAAATCCAGGAAATAAGTATAATGTTTTATGAGGTTCTTTTGAAATTCATCCATCAAAGTAGAAGATCCCTCAACTTCACCATCTAGCTTCTTAAACTTTTACAAATCCTTTTCAGAAATAAAATCTGATTTTGGATCAAATGTTCTGATATCACTCATTATAATGGATTTTACTTTAGTATTTTCTTTTTCACATTCTGATTATTTTTATTTAGATTTATATTTATAAGTATTTTCAATTGCATAAAGGGTTCATTTTTTCCTTCCATAATATACAGAAAATATTCATACATGGTAGTCCTCATCTGTGTAAATGTACATGTCACTGATTCAAAAAAAAGGGAAGAAAGATCATCACATACTATAATAGATATACTTCCAAGATATTATTTATTATATTTCCTCACATTTTATTCTTTAAAATCATTAGGTGTGTCGTGCATTCCTATTAGAGCTTCAACCAATTTAGTAAAAAAATTCTAAAATCTATAATTTCACATACTGATCAATAATTTATACTATTAAAATATTCTTCAGCATGTTTTGAAATATTTTATGACTTTAGTTATTCAATAATATCTTCTTTGATAAGTGAAAATATCACATTAATACATTGTCATGTTGAACCCACATGACCTATGTAGTAAGTAAAGAAATGTCCTTTTCATAAGATATAGAAGATATTTGACTCCTCATTCCCTTAAAAAAATCAGGTATAGAATGATAACAACCCATCTCAATTAGTTTTTTATTATTAAAAAATCATTTTTAACATTCAAAATTTATTTCAACTCATCAAAGGCTGATTTTGAACCCATAAAAAACGTGAAATTTTAAAAAACAATCGTTATAAATGGATGTTACCTTCCTCTTCTTCAGCTCATCCCTTTCATCAATTAAACCACCATTCATATCAGAACCATGTTTTTTATAAGATGAGAGTATAAAAATTTAAAATGTGTGTAGATAGTCATAAAAAAACAAGCCATATTCTTCAAAAGGTGAGGTAATTTTCTTCATGTTTGGTGTTTCCATGGGCTACCTCATCAAGATAAATTTCATCATCATTTTCATCTGAAACCATAGTCTTTAAAATCGATTCATTAGAAAACTAATCATTACCTTTACCATAACTCTCCTTTTTTAAACCAAAATTCATATTAAATATTTCATCCTTCATTTTTTTGTGATATGAGAGTATACTATGGTCCAATATCTGTAGATCCTCATTAAAAATTTCATAATTATTTTCAACAATTTGGGGAACTTATTCATGGAAATCATTATCATGGGTACCGTCATCTTCATAACATTCAATATAATTTTCATATGAAATCTTAGTAATTTGAATATATTCATTAGAAACCTAATCATTACCTTCCCCAACACTTTTATCAGTCTTCCCCTCAACTCCAGAAGGGCTCCCCACCTCCTCTTTGGAGTCACTACTGTCAGCATCCCTTTCACAACCACTAACATTTAATGTGAAGCATTCCAATTAAATCCTATATTATTTAAAACACTAGCTGATAGAGTATAATTATGATGAAACATCTTAGCACTTTCCTACTTGAGAGGAACATCACTCTTCATAAACAAAAAATTTATAATCCTTCCATAAGGATAATAATTTTATCTCCTTTGTCCTTTCCTACAATGATCCATCACCGTCATCATGTATCTGGTCATGTTTACTTTATTCTCATTCAAAAACATGTACATGAGATACATGTCTTCCTAGATTAAATTTTTTAAAATAAGCATCCCTTTGAGTAATGATCATTTGAATAAACTTGCAACGAACCCCATCTTTATGTTCCAAAACCTAAAATTTCCCTTTCTTAATGTAAGAAGATTCAAATAGATAAAACATTATAACTGTAGCATTGATCTCACTATCATCCACCAAGGATTTATTGTACATAAACATTCATTTATGTGAACACTAAAATAGATCAGCAAGGTCTATATATTTATAAAAAATTTCTTTTCCATTTACAGTTGATAATAACCATTACTCATCACTTCCAAAAAAACATTACCCTAAAACTCATCTACATCAGTTTATTAACCATATTTAGTCTTCTCTACATCAAAAAACACCTATTTTTGAAAATTAAAAAATATGATTAGGAAAATATTCATCCTATTCATCTAATCAAACTCTATATCATTTCCTATTATGATACCCCAGTTTGAAGGGAATTTTATAGATTTCTTAGTAAAAATAGAAGACGCACCATGATCCAATTTTTCATTTTTAAAATTTCACAAAAAATTATTGAATTATGAAGCTAGGGTTTGGTTTCTAGAAACCAAGGATTCACCTTAGGTTTCTAAGGAATGGAACCTTGATCCAAAGTTCAAATTAATGGATGTAAAAAAACATTAAAGCGCAACTATATTGCAGGTCCAAATATGTCATTTCCCTATAGCATATCACCGTTTTATAGTCGAACGTATAACTAGGTTGGATATCCAATCTATGCTAAAATACCATTTTTACAACTTTATTTGAGATGGTATCATAGGAGGTTGTTTAAGGTGAGCCAAAAAATTATAAAAATTCATGTCTAAATTGGATAGTTAAATTTTTTTAAAGGGAGACATCTCAGGAAACCCACAATACATGAGAAATGAAAAGGACATAAATATATTCCCTTCAATATTATGCATATAGTAAAAATAATTAATTTTAACAAATATTTAAACCAAATAAACAGCAGATTAATGTAAAATTTTATTTTTTCAATCACATTCTCCCCTTTTTTGATATCAAAATGAAAATATTTAGAAATGAATATCATAATTAATTTTTTACATTGAAATAGAATTTTTTGGAATATAGAACTGAATTGATGATGAATATGGAATTTAAATAGATTAAATAATGATAACAGAAGTTCAATCAAGAAAAAAAAAGACAAAAAAAGTCAAAAACATCATGCCTGAAATCATTTGGCCTCTGTATCATTGGTGATCATGTCAGATAATTTGGGATCATAAATATTATGATTAGAGGGTTGGGGCTATGAATAACATGTGACATTTTTTGGATTTGAGGTTCTCATAATAGGTATACCATAAAATGTATTTGGTGTAGGTTTTAGGGAAGGATATCATAAAAACTATTCATGAAATGTACCATGTGGACCTAGAACATTCTTAAAATGTGCTCTAGAATCTGCTGTTGTATCTTCTATTCAAGGTCTAAGAGCCCTGTTTACTCTCAACTCATATTATATACTTCTACATAGATCTAATATTTTTATTATCTAGTCCTTTTTGAACTTTATAAGAGTTTAATATCTCTTATTTAATGCAACACAGTAAACAAATTTCATGTGATCTATCTCTTTATTATCATCATCTATTATAGAGAATTGATCCATTATGCTTTATTATTCATCTGTGATGTTCATCAAAAGTCCTATGGCCATTTATTTATATTCTCTTAACATCATATCAAAAACATTGAAATAAGTCTCATATTCTTTGAAACTGTTTTGAAATTCCTCCATCAATGTACAAGAACCTTTAACTTCAGAAACTAACTGGTTAAAAATTTCCTAATACTTACCAACAATCACATCTGATTTCAAATCAGGTGTTACTTTTTTCACTAATAGTTATTCACTTTCCTTTAATTGATTTTTTTTCATTTCATATGATTTTGATTCATATATAGAGGTATAAGTATTTTCAATTGCATCAATACTGCATTTTTTTCTACAATAATATGCTGAAAATATTCAGGAATGGTAGTCCTCATCAGTTTAAAAAGTGCATTCCACTAATTCAAAAACAATTGAAGTGAAGTAAAACCATCACATACATTAGTAGATAAACCTCCAAGATATTCCTAAACAACTTTTATAACATTTAATTCTTTAAAGTGATCCTTTTTTAACATATTTCTATTATAGATTCAATCAATTCATTCAATATTTCTTTGATGGATCTAATTTCTCTTACTTCTCCAACATGTATAGAATCAAAATATTCCACCACATGTTTGGTAATATTTAATGCCTTTACTTCTATCAAGAATATCTTTTTTAATAAGTGAAAGATATTCCATTAATATATTGTCTTGATGAGCACACTTTATCATTACAGCAAGAGTAGAAATATCCTCAATTAAATCTAGATAAGATATGTGACTCCTCATTTCTATAAAATATTTTGCTATAGAACCATAACTACCTATCTCAACCGGTTTTTTTATCCTTAGAAATTTGGCTTCAACTTTCAACATTTATTTCATCTCATAAAATTATAGTTTTGAATCCATTCTAGACTTGAAATATTCAAAAACATCCTTATAAATGGTTTTTTTCTTCCACTTCATCAACTCATCCCTTTCCTCCTTTAATCCAAATTTCATATCTGATATTTAATATTGTGTTGTTCCAGAAGATCAGATTATACTAGTGGAAAATAGGTGTAGATCCTTTTCCAAAATTAAGTCATCTTCCTCAAAAGATGAGGGAATTTCTTCATGGCCATCCTTATCATGGGCACCCTCATTTGTAGAAATTTAATTTTCATTTCATCTAAAATGATAGTCTTTTCAATAGATTCATTAGAAACCTACTCATTACATTAACTAGATATTTCCTTGTTTAAACCACATTTCAAATCGGATATTTCATCCTACGTATTTTATGATATTAGAATATACCATGAGACAATGGGTGTAGATCCTCATCTAAAACTACATTGTCATCCTCAACAAGTAGAGGAATTTCTTCATGGTCAACCTTTTCAAGGTCACCCTCATCCGCATAACATTCATCAACATTTTCACAATAAATTTTCGTCTTTTCAATAGATTCATTGGAAACCTTGTTATTACCTTTGCTATCCCTTTTAGTAGCCTCCCCTAAACTCTATAAGGGTTAACCATTTCCACTTTAGTGTCACTACTATCACCATCCCTTTTCAAGACCACTAATCTTTTCTATGAAGCATTCCAAATAAATCCTATATTGTTTAAAACACCAAATAATAGTGTAGAATTATGATGAAACATCTTTTCAATTTAATCCTTGAGAGAAATATCACTCTTCTTAAACAACAATGTCATAATCCTTTCATAAGAATAATAATTTCATATCCTTTTTTCCTTTCCTATAACGGTCAATTTCCCTCATCATGTATCTAGTCAGGTTCACTTTCTTCTCATTCAGAATCATGAACCCGAGATACATGTCTTCATAGAGGACATTTTCAGCCTTCCTTACCCTATATGCAATGATCATTTGAATAAATTCCAAATATATATGTTTTTAGGTACAAAAAACCCTAAATATCTCTTTATTAATGGTAGAAGATCCAAATTGTTAAAAAATAACATCAGCATCATTGATCTCACCATATTCCACTGAGGATTTATTATACTTTAACATTAATTCCTATGGATATTAAAATATATTATCTAGATCTGTAGATGTAAACAATATCTCTTTTTATTTTATTGTTGATTAAAAACCATCCTCAGTAATTTTTAAAATAAATTTTACATTATCATAAAACTCATCAACTTCAGTTTCATACACATATTTAGTCTTCTCTGAATCAAAAAAAATCTCCCATATTTGAAAACCCAAAACACTCTTCAGGATATGATTCATCCTATTAATACATTCAATATCAATTGCTTTATCAGGTATGATAATCCTATCTGAAATAAATTTCTTGGATTTCATAGTATAAAAAAATGACTCACTAGGCTCTGATATTTAAATAATTCATGTTTCACAAAAATTGATCAAATCTTGAAGTTAGGGATTGGTTTCTAGAATGGAAGGATTGACTTCAGGTATTTAATGGACTAAACCTCAATCCAATGTAAAAATGGATAGATGTAAACAATAGTACAACATATATACACTAACGTTCCAAATATTGAACTGAACTATATCATATCTCCATTTTATTGCAACCAATAGTGCTAAGTTGGAGCTCTAATCCACACTAAAATAGTATTTTTAATGCTCATTTGGAGATGGTCTTAGTTATATCAACCAATCTCATGTCATAATCTTGTACAACATGGATCAATGAATTCATTTTTCCCTAATCTTAATTTCATTATTTTGTTCAATCCTATTTTTATGGTCTATCCTGTGGTTTTTTGTTTTGGTTTTTTTTTCACAACATTTTAGATAATTTTATCCTCACCAAAACATAATAGTGGTATCATATTTACCTCTATTATGATTGGGGTGAATTATCATAGTATAAAGAAACTAAAAATGGGTTTTTGAGACTATATGGAACAACCTAAGCCAAAAAGACTATTTTTGTTGATGCTAGTGGATGACTGTAACATGAAAAACAATGAAAATGATCATTTATTGAAATATATAATTCCTTGGAAAAGTGTATATGAAATTATTGTTAGAGGAATCACTCAAAAAATCATTGGATAGTATAAAATTTTTAGAAGATTCTTTAATTTTTTATTATCCATTAACGATGGTTCAGTGACTTCCCCATTGGGGACCACCCAATCCATTTTGGACTTATAAAGTCTTACTTTAATTGGCATGATTCACATAATGATTGGGAAAAATTATATTGGATAATTCCTTAGATAGACCAGTAACACCTACCAAAATGATCACGATACATGAAATTTAAATGGACAAAAACAGATTACAGTATGTTGTGGTGTAATCCATTTTAAGAACAAATTTTAAAGGATATTATATTTTGGTTAAAATTCTCCCAAACATTCACCGGTTCAGGCTAGGAAAGACTACAATGAATCCTAGGAGTGATTTAAATTGAACAAAAAATGTTCTGAATAATGTAATCTAGGTTTAAATTAGATTTAAACACTATAAGAAAATGGTATTTTGCAGAAGTTTAAACTGCTAATAAACGATTCCTGAACCTTTTTATAAATTGTTGTGAATTCATGTGTTGGGAATATTTTCATGTTGGTATTTTTTCATTTTTTTATTATATTTGGTGAACCCTGAATAAGACTCGCCACATCCTAACCCACCCATACCATCGCTATAAAATTAAAACATATATATATGTGGTGGATGAGATATGTACATCTCGCCTCTTGGTTTTTCTACAAATCCCTTACCGCTCTACAAAGCACTTTGTGTGGTGACTAAATAGACTCTAATAATACTTATGTGTGGTTCTGTGTGCTAATTAATACAAGTACATATATATGTGAACCTATATTTATTCACAATTTATAGATACATACATATAAAAAAATTATTACATACAAATATAACTGTATATGTATAACGACATAAAATATATAAATGTATATAAATATACAAAAATATATACCAATTTTAATACATATAAATAGCTATAAACATATATAATTATAAATAAATATATAAAAATTATACAAATGAATACATTCCTATATATGTGTTCATGAGTGCACATTATTTTTATTCAATATTTTTTCATATAGAAATACTATAATAATGGTACTATTCACTAAATTTGGGGTTGTGGACCTAGTATTTAGCACTTTATGATATATTTAACAACTTTGGATTTGATGTTTTGGACCACTTGAATATTTATATATATTAATATTCAGTTTTGTTCATAGTTGATGTGTTTCTATGGGTGTCTCAATAACCACAACAGATATATTAAATATATTAAACCACACATGAACATCATTTTGAAAATAATGGAATTTACATTTATCATAATCTTATATGGGAAATTGGAGATTATTTTTAGTGTCATAATATGATGGTTACCCTATGTGAGCTGTACAGTTTTCTCATATCAGTTTCTGATCGATGTGTTGTCTCAGGAAGATTCTAGATAAAATAAATATTTAATTTAATTTAATTTTTCTAATTTAATTTACTAATCCTATTTCTCATTAGGAAGGTAAATGGGTACACGTTAACCAGGTACCCTACACTAACTGACCATATTAAAAATGGTTAGGGTAGTGGTTAACGTGTATTTATAGGATTAGGGTTTCAAGATGAAAACCTGATTAATTAGAAGGTAGGGTTAGAGTAGTAATCATAGGGTATTATAAACACCCAAACAATATTATGAAAATTATTAATAACTGATCAATAATAAATTTTTAAAAGAAATTACAAATAAAAAAAAATTTAGTTGGGTTCATATTATTAAAAATTGATATTTATGATGATATATGATATCAGGAAGATCGGTATTCTCCTACACAACAGTCATACACCAGTTAAAAGAATTATAAGATTATGATTATGCCGGGTTTAAATATTAATTTTTTTATATATTATAAGGTTGAATGTTCCAAAGAGTTTCTATGTTAAGAGATGTTTTTTAATAAATAGTGGTTGACTTTTTGAGGTTCATAGGTGTTTATATATGTTGGATTGATCCACATGAAACATGTTGGGATCATTAGAACTTCCCATAGGTGAAATTTTCAAGCTCTAATTTCTCTCCCACCATTAAATAATATTCTAGAAGGTCATGGTGTTGGGAGAGGTCCTTTCTGAGTGTTAGGGAGATTCTCACAACTGTGGACCCCGTAAGAGTGAGGGATCCATTTTTTTCTCATCAGTGATATCAACCAATATCAAGTGATCATATTGTACAACTTCTATCGACATGTTCAAGGTACACCATTCTTAATTTCATTATTTTTTTCAATCATAATTTTATAGAAAATCCTATTACTTTTTGTTTTTGTTTTTATTTACACTACCATTTGGATAAGTGTTATCCTCACAGAAACCTAATAGTGGTATCAAATACACCTATATTATGATTCGGTTGAATTATCATTGTGAAGAAGCTAACAAAATAAAATTTTCAGGTGACATGGTATAACATAAGATGAAACCACTATATTTTTCATTGTTAGTGGTAGACTAAAACATAAAGAATAATGAAAATGAGAATGTTATTGAAATCTCAATGTTCATGCCATAGTTGATATGAAATAAATGTTATAGGCATTGATTAAAAAACTTGTGAAATCATAACATTGTTGGACGATGCTCTATGTTGTGGTTATTCATGCACTATGGTGTGGTGATTTCTATAATGAGGACCACCTACGATGATCTTCATGCCATTTTGGACTTATGAAGTATTTCTTAAAATGACACACTATCCATAATTAATGCGGAAAAAAGTATTCTAAAACATCCTAGATATACTAGTAACGCCCATAAAAATTATCATGGAATAAGATATTTAAAAGGACCAAAATAGATTGCATTATGTCATGGTGTAAACTGTTTTATGATTAATTTTTTAAGAAATTTATATTTTTATTAAAATTATAAAAAAAATTCGTTGGTTCGGGTCAAGAGAGATTAAAATTGAAAATATATATATTTTGATAGATGTAATATAGGTTTATGTTGGATATACACACTAGAAGAAAAATAGTATTCAATGTTGGTTTAAAGCAATGGTAAATAATTTGAAACACTTTGTATAAATTATTGTGAATTCTTGTTTGAGGAATCATTTCAAGTTGGTTTTTTGTCATTATTTTTTTCTTATCATGGGTGGGCCTGGACCAAAGATCACCACATATTGTTCCACCCAAACCAACCTTGTAAAATAGAACATATATATGTGTAGGCTGAGATATGAATCTATTACCTATTAATTATTCTACAAAGCTCATAACACACCCCCAAACCCTTCACGTGGTGACAAAACAGACTTTAATATACTTTTATATGTATAAAAATAAATTCAAGTAAATACATATATATGTGCACATATATTTATTCATAATTTATATATACATATATATACAAATATATTTACACATAAAAATACATGTATATATATATCGATATAATATATATAAATTTATATAAATTTATTTAAATAGATATAAATATCTATATATATATATATATGTATATAACTACATAATATATATATATATATGAATATAAATACATAAAAATATCTTTAAATATAGGTAATTGTAAATAAAAATATATAAAAATCTAGAAATACATATATGTGTGTGTGTGTATTAAAGATGCTTGTAGATGGTTTCATGGTCAAGTGGTAAAGTATATCTATAATATTTCATCAACAAGGGTTTAAATCCTTGTAGATGAAGGATTTTTTTAGGTAATATAGCAGTATTGTAGAAGGGGTAATATTCTTCAGATATGGTATTTTGGGTATTCGATCTACATGAAGGAACATTGGTTTTTATGTTTGGATAATTTGGATATCTATATATATTAATCTAGGTTTTCATCAAAGTTACATGTTATGTGTGCCGTAGGACCCCACAATTGTTATATTAGATATAATAAACCATGCACACACATATTTTTTGGAAATAATGGAATTTCTACAGATTTGAACCTCATAAGAGAAATTTTAGACTACCGTTGGTTTCAAAATACAAGTTTTTTTCCTATATGAAAAATAATTTTTCATTTACATCATAACTCTGATTGATGCTCTCTTGTGGGTGATTTTAGATAAAATAAATAATTTATTTTATTTTTTTAATTTATTTTTCTAATTTAATTATCCTAAACTTAGTTCCACATTGGGATGAATATGGAATCCCTTTAATCGGGTACATGACATTATCGACTCAATTAAATTAGGTTAATTTGGTGGTTAAACGTGTATTTATAGGTTTACACTAGAGAAATGAAAACTCGATTAATAAACAGGTAGGTTGAGATTATTAATCTTGGGATAAAATAAAATCAAACTCGATTATGCCAATTACTAGTAACTAATTAATAATAAATTTTTAAATTACATTATAATTATAAAAAATCTTTATTTATTTTTTTAGTTTGGTTCATATTATATTTATAAGTAAATTTTAAATTTGGATCTTCTCACTATATGTTATTAAATAAAGTACAATGTAAAATATATTTCTTCAGCTTTTTAAAATGCTTATTCTTGGTTTATAAAAAAAAATTAAATATTTGAATTTATAATTGGGTAATTAAAAGGATTATAGTCATTAAATTCATTGTATAAAATATAATAGGGTAGATTTAAAGTAATAGGTTTAAAAACTAAACGGGTTAGAGAATTTAAAAAATATATGGGTTCAGTTTCAAATTCTCTAAATTTCTTGGTTACTAAGACTATTTCCATCCCCATATCTATTTTTAAATACTATTTTGAAAAATCATCTAGGTTATCTCCATAACCCTTATAGATTTTCAGAGGAAAGAGAATTCCCTCTTTGGGAGGATCTTCAACATCAAACATGGGGATTCAAGGATCATCAATAAGGTTCCACAAGACATTTCATCAATGATGAAATTATTTGAGATCACTAGTTACATCATTTCATTTTTATTGTATACCAAAAATTGTTCCAATAATGAGGTATGTCTCATTATTTAAGTATTTTTCCCCTATTATCATCATATTGCTTAAATGGATTAATATTTTGGCTTCAAGTCCTCGATTTATTCCCCTTTAGAATGATCGCATTTTTTAATTCTCCTTGTATATAAATTATTCATTATGTTGGATTTATCTTTTGTTTTGATTTTACACTCGCGATTAATGGTCGGGTTCACAACAACCATTGATGAAATCACTTTTTTGTGACTATATCCACTCACTCATTACATATTCATCAACAACCAATAGTATAACAGTGATTTTACTATAACTTTAATTTAAAGCACGATCGATCCTTTGGTCTGCATTGTCTTTTGTGATTAATGACTGAGATGGTGGTTTGCAGAAGTGTTGTCAATCCATGGTGTATTTTGATGGAATGTGAATGGTCAAATATTTGCATGACAGCAGAAAACATGATGAACTTTTCAATGGTTGATGAGAATCAGGATTTCTAACCATTGGAAGATGGATATTGATAACCAAAGGAGCCTCATTAAATATTGAGTCCATGAATAAAGCTATCGATGAGATGTGTAGTGAGATCAATGGATGCAGAGGAGATTCAGGAAGAAAATGGACTTTCTGCAAAAAAGATTGACTACATGATATGTATTTTTATGGAACATGTAACATCCCTATTGTTTATATATAAGACTTTGGGATATATTAATAAATATTTTCATGGACAAATTATAAGACAAAATGAGATTAAAAGACCCTGTGAGCCTTAGAGTTGATAAAATAAAAATATTAAATTTATTATCTCATATGCGTTTATTTTTTGGATATAATGGGATAACTATCCAACAGAGTCTCAAATAAAAAATATAAGACTTTTTTTGAACTAGTAATTTTATTTTTACCATCGACATGATATAAATTTTTTTAGTTTCTGGTCGTTTATGAAAGTGCAGCTGTAGAGGGATATGTAATTTAATAAATAAATTTATTTTTTATTACTTATTATATCACCACAACCAATAATCCTCTATATAATCATGCTTATTAAAAATCATTAGGATTAACCACATAACATTGATATTGAGAGTGGATCCACTATAGGATATGTCATGGACAACTAACATCAGATCATGCTTTGGTGATCGGTATGCCAATAGAGTTCATGGATCTCTCCAATGATGACGACACAGAACCATTCTTCCACAATGATAGAACCAAAATCTATTTTGGTTGTTTTTTTATATTTTATCCTATTTTCGATTATCTCACATAAAATTAAAATCAATTCATCTATAATTTTGATTTATGGAACATTGAACAATTTTTTGTTAAGGATTTATCTTCCTAGAATATTAGGAATTGATATTATTTAATTTTTCGTTATAAATAATCTTTTTTAATCATTTATATGACAAAAAATATTGCGGCCAACACGTACATTGGACAATTTCTATTCCTCATGTTTGTGTTTTATGCATTTATCTCCCTATTCTGCAAGTTATCATCATCGGTATTTAGTTATTCCAGTATCTCAACAAATATCAAATAATCAATCATTGAACAACCATTATTTGGTACAATGGATAGATATCATGGCTCTAGGTTTGAGATTGACAATGTGATCAGGGTGTGATGGATATGAGAAGGATTGGGATCAGATCAACATTATTCATGAGTATTTTGGAATGCAATGGATGAGTGGTTCTATAGGATTGAATCCCGAGTGGATAGGGTGGTCGTAATCTGGTTACCAATGATGGGGAAGCCCACTCAACCCAGATATATGTTTGTGGGTGAGACTGGTGGTGGAAATCGAGGTGTCAGTGGTGCAGGCATACCTGTGAAGAAAATGCAGATTCTGAAAATTCTTGAATACATGACGTGTAATCCGAAAAATAGACGTCGAGTTGTCCCCCTTCTATTGAGCTTGGTTTTTTGTGTATAGATAAATATGACACATCATGTGATATGTTTCACATGTCATGTGACATACCCTGAAGATTTAACATGTACACCCTATTAACATCGGCACATACACAACCAAATACATGGGAATGACCTAGAATACATGGGCATAGGATAGAGTACACATGAAAACCTGGGGCAGGTAGGACATGTTTCTTACTACAATTTTTATTACCATACCATATATACATTGAGTTATTCATGAGGTAAAATTAAATTTATAGTGAATATATTTCTACATCCACTATTTAAATGTTAATTCCCATATATTATTTTTCATATCAAAAACTTATAGTAGTTCTCGTGCTATATTGAGAACCTTGTGATACAATAATATTAATCTTAAACAAATTTCATATGTTTGAGATACATTATACTGACTAGACATAGTTGACTTCTGAATATCATGTTTTTGGGACTCATAATCATTGATACATAATCTCATGATGTTCACACTTGGTGATCTTTAAAACGTGAGATCATTAAGAAAAACCCTCCAATAGGAAATCTACATGTTTCAAGTGTCATTGGTTGTTCCTTTCTATGAACATGAGTATTTTTCTGAATTGATATCATTTTAAATGTTTTTCATTTGATCATGTACTTTGATGCTAGAAGAAAACCATGAAAATGAATTTGTGGTGAGGTTTCCAATGTTGGGTGCTCATTGGTGGTATGTCATTTGTTAAATGGTCAAGACAGAATTTGTTACTTTCATGTTGAAACATTAATATCTTGGGCCTAGTTGATCAGGATGGTAGTGCCTTTATAAATCCTTGGCCACGGTAGTCTATGGTATGTTTCCTACATTTTGATCTACAAATAATAAAGCAATAAAAGATTATTAAATAAGTGTGTGTCCTACATTTTGAGATATTTTGAGACAAAAATATTTTATTATATAGTGCATGATTATAGGATGGGTATCATTGCTATCACTATTCCTTATCTATTTATGGGGCTTGATGTTTTTTTTGATGAGATGAGAGTATACGAGGGGCCAACATGTGTATATCCTCATCAAAAACAGCATCCTCATCCTTTATTGGTGAGGGAATCTCTTCTTGGAATGCCTTGTTATAGGAACCTTCATCGTCATAACATTCATCAGCATTTTCATATGAAATATTAGTCACTTCAAAAGATTCATTAGAAAAATGGTTATTACCATCACTAGTCCTTTAAACAGCCTACCCTTAACTCCGGATGGTTTACCTAATTCTTATTTAGAGTCATTGATGTCAGCGTATCTTTTCACGACCACTAACATTTTCTGTGAAGAATCCCAGTTATATATTATATTGTTTAAAATACTGGCTAATAGAGTATAATTATGATGACATGTTTTTTTAGCTTCCTCCTGGAGGGGAGCATCACTCTTCTTAAATATCACAGTTATAGTACTTCCATAAGGATAATAACTTTATCTCTTTTTTCCTTTCCTACAATGATCCATCACCCTCATCATGAATATGGGTAGTTTCACATTCTTCTAATTCCGAAGAATTTATATGAGAAACATGTCTTTATAGATTACATTTTCAAACTTCCCCACCCTCAATGAAATTCCCATTTGAATAAATTTTCAAAGATCCTTGTTTTTAGGTTCCTAATAAATAAACTTTTCTTTTTTGATGTTATAAGATCTATATAGATAAAATATTATTTCATCATCCTTAATCTCACCATAATCCACCAAGGATTTACTCTATATAAACATCCCTTCATGTGAAAACTGAAATAGATCATTTAGATATACATATTTAAATAATATTTATTTTTCATTTATTGTTAATTATAAACCACCCACAGTAATTCCAAAAACAAAATGAACATTATCATAAAACACCCTGACTTCAATTTCATACACATATTTAGTCCTATAGACATCAAAAACAAACTCCCATCTCTGAAAAATCAAAATTATATTCTGCCTAAGATTAATTCTATTCATTTATTCAAAATCAATATCCTTACCTATTGTGATGACCCAGACTCTCTTGGTCCTTCCCTTTGCCAAAATACGGGTCCTAAAGGAGTGGCGTCTCGGTGAGACCGATCGTCGAGACCGATCGGTGAGACCGATCGACGCGACCGATCGGTGAGACCGATCAGCGAGACCGATCGGTGAGACCGATCGGTGAGACTGATCAGCGCGACCGATCGGTGAGACCGATCCGAGAGACTGATCGGTGAGACCGATCGGTGAGACCGATCGGCGCGACCGATCGGTGCGACCCATCGGTGAGACTGATCCGAGAGACCGATCGGCGTCACCCGGCCTTGTCATGTTGTTTCCAGTAGCGCTCCTTTGCGCAAATATGGTTTTAAACCCTATTCTGACTTGTTTAAGCATGTTTTAAAGACTCGTAATGTGCATAAGAGTTTTAATTAAATACTTAATCAATTCATGAGTCGACGTAAACCACCCGACCCCCTTTTTGTGACGAGTGGAGCCGCGTGGTCAACCCATGACCCCCGCGCCTTACGCGGTTTCGCATTTTCACCTCAACCGTCCTCGGCTCTTATAAACTAAGGGTTAGCCGTGGTTTCTCCATTCCTCGATCGTGGCTTTTCACAAACAGCTTCTGGTGCATCGGGCGCAACGTTATCCGTAAAGTTCCTCGCCCGGCCTAAACGTCGATCATCTATCAACAAGTAGGGAATTTCTCCTTCGCCTCTCTCTTTTGTGTATCATGCGGGGAGGTCGTGCTTTTGTTTCAGTAGAACTGGTTAGACCGAACTTAATGAAGATAATGAATGAATTCTATAAAGAAAGAGGGGGGGTTGTGATTGTTGATGTTGTCTTATATTTTTTGATGCTCTTTCTTTTATGACCATCTTGTTGAGTTGTGCTAGCTTATGCCTCCTGAAAATAGAGGTCGTTGGTGGTCATTGTTTGTGCACTGATGTACCCTGCTGATGTTTTAAATGGCTTGTTTATGGTTGTAAACTCCTGCTGTTAAAAGTGAATTGGTTAAACACGTATATCATGCTGAATAAATTGAAAGCACCAGGATTAACCCTTCTGTGATAACTCCCGGTTAGAACACACAGAATTTGAAATCATGGAGTGTGTTAAGTTTTTTAAATCTAAAAATACCATCAAGGCCCTACTTCTGTTTGTGGTGGTAGTTGGTTGTTTTCCTTTCAGGCCGATTGCTGGAAATGTGGGAGGGGATGGGATCCCCTGTTCTTTTATACTCTCGGTGGTTGTATGAATTTGGGGGATGGGATCTCCTGTTGGTAAGGATTCGGTGGTTGTGAGTTTTAAGACCGTTGTTTATGTCACGAATTGGGGTGGAATCCTCTATTGTTGAGAACCGGGTGTGGGCATTTTGGTTGATGTTTGATAGTTTACTTTCCTGGACTTATGCCTATGCCTACTAGATGCCCAGTAGTGCATAAACATAAACCTTATTACTGAATGTGAAATGAAAAAGGGGACAAATGGGTTGTTAGCGTGTGTCGTGACTCGGACTTGAGTGCTGTTGTGATCTGTAGACTGTCTGAAGAAAAACCTCGCTTGGGTGAGTGCTTGTTACCTACATATATATACTTGTAGCTTTGTGTTTCTTATTCGCACCCCACCCAAGTTGAGAACATAGTGTCGAACACCCCCATTCATGGGGGAGGGTGTTTTTCCCAACACTATCCATAGTGGCTGGTTATTAGCTCATTTTCTGCTCTCTTTCCCGGATAGCCCAAGTTTCTTCGGGCAGGCTGTGATGGCCTGAGGTCCATTTTTAGCCCAAGAACCTTCGGGCGGGGTAGTGTGCTGGTTGGCCAGGTGTGTGCGGCAGGTGGTTTCCCAAGTGTCTTCGCGATGAGGCCCAGGTGTCTTCGGGCATGGCAGTAGATCCTTTAGCCCAGGTGTTTTCGGGCGTGGTGGTGGTTGTTCTGGCCTAGGTGTTTGCAGGCATGGTTACATGTGACAGTTGTGTCCCATGTGTGTGTGGGCGGGATTCACGAGTGGGACTGCGTGCGGTTTGAGGCCCAGGTGCGTGCGGGCGGGATTTCGGTAGTGGGACAGCGTGTGGTTGTGGCCCAGGTGTGTACAGGCGGGTGTGGCAGTGGGACTGCGGTGAGAATGGCGGGATTGGTCTGATGCGTAGGATGTCTCAATAACTAGAGGTAAAGTGGCGCGATCGATGTGCTCTTATTATATATATATTACTTGACTTTCATTATTTGGGGAGTGTTCCTTGGTGAGTCCTGGGGTGGATAGTTTACCTTGATAAGTGTTTGGTTTACTCATTTTCTCATGGGATATTAGTACGTTCCCCCACTTGTGCATGAGAGTCTTTGGTTTTCCCTACTGAGTGTACTTGTATGCTCACCCTACGTATATAAAACATCTTTCAGGTTTCCAGGAGGACTTCGGGGATCACGCAGGACCTTACGAGCTCGGACCATTGGAGCAGTTGCAGTTGTTGTTTTTCTTTTCCTCTTTGGTACTTACCTTGTAGTCACCTTTTGCACTTTGTGGCTTTTACTTTTGACACATTCATGAGGGAATGGTTTACTTTTGGCATTACTTTTCTTTCTACCTTGGTGTTGTTGGGTTTTTCTTCTCGTTATCTCTCGATCCTATAAAGTAAAAAGGGTAATGCCATCCATTTGTGAGAAATTTCTATACCCTTGGTGCTAGTCGCCACTCCTGGACCTATTGAAGGCGGTTTTAAGGGGTCATTATCTCTCTTTTAACTTAAAGAAGGAAGGGCCTCACAATCTTCTGACCCTTCCCTCTTTTTGGTGAAGGCGGGTCATGACAGAATGGTATCAGAGGTGATGGTTGAGAGATAGGATGGAGTCTGGTGTTAGGCACATTGTGGATTGCATGGGATGGTAAGGAAACAGTGTTGGGTGACCTTGGCGCATGAATTAGGCCAGGTAAGACCAACTAGGACACGAGATTTTAGGGCCCCCCGTGATCTGATGCAAGGACTCAGGACCTACCGAATGACCAAGTGAGGCCACACTGATTGCAGGGTAGAGACCCAAGGAAAGGTACATTCATCATAGTGAATTGTGTTCTTTTGTTTCTTGGTTGTCTTGGGAATTAAGAATAAATTAAATTTTAAGAAGTTTTAAGAACGATATTCTGCACTACTTGGGCTTAGGCATTCCTTGTTTACCTTGCAGCTATGGCACCTGGAAGGAGACCACGTGTGGTACAGGCGATCGAGGCCCCAGAGACTACTTTGGCCAATTGGCAGAGAGCTGATCGAGGGGAAGAGGACGACCAGTGGTAGAAGACTCTTCAAGCCTTCCAGTGACAGGCCCTCGAGAATTATGAGGGAATCACCTCCGATATGAAGATTGAAGGCTAGCTAGAGGAGCTAGTTATAGCCTTCTTCCTGATTCGGGCCCCGACCGAGTACTGGGTTCCTCTGGCCGTCAGCCAGATGTGGGGAGTGGCACATCAGTGGTGGATGCTTTACCTGGGGGAGAGGAGAGAGTCTGAGGTGGCTTGGGTGGATTTCTAGAGGGAGTTCCGGGAGGAATTCCTCTCCTCGACGATGAAGGCAGAAAAGAGGCAGGAACTACTCTCCCTCCAGCAGGGGAGTATGTCCATGAGGGATATAGGATCAAGTTCAAGGACCTCCAACGTTTTTCTCCGGACCTATTTCCCGATGAGGCGTCTCGGGCAAGACGTTTAGAGGAGGCACTCTGACCCTCCCTCCAGTATGTTGTTACCCCCTTTACCCTGCCGACGTATTTGGAGGTCCAGAAGAAGGCTGAAGTGGTGGAGAGGATGCATGATCTAGGGGAGTGTCGCGAGAGGCGATACAGCTGGGACCATCGAAGGGGAAGGCCGTCAGCACCATGCCTCCAGCGTCAGGACCCTCCAGGTTCTGACCCTCAGGGAGCAGGCCGCAACAGTTTCAGTTTCGATCCCCCAACCCTCGCCCTTTTCCCTCGGGCCCGGGACCACGGTGCTTCATCTGTGGGAGCCCTGGGCATCTCTGGAGTCAGTGCCCCGACCGGATGCAGTACAGCAGTGGCAGTCATCCCCAACACCTGCCCCAGCAGCAGCTTCCAACCAGACCTTTCCAACAGCAACAGTAGGGACAGCGAGCTCCCGCTCCTCCAAGGGAAGACGTAGGGGGAGGAGGATGACCTCAGGGCGCTCCATAGGGACCGCGACCAGGGCGTGGGCAGGGAGGTGGTCGACAGCCGAGGGGCAGGGGAGCTAGGCGTGGACAGTTGCACGCTGCATAGGCAGCAATTCCAGTAGGGCCAGAGGTTGTTCGAGGTACTATCAGTCTGTTTAGCACTCTTGCTTATGCTTTTTTCGATACCGGAGCATCGCACTCCTTTGTTGCACCCAGTCTAGCCTGTCCCTTGGGTCTAGATGCCGAGAGACTCCCAGTGCCCCTGGTGTTGAGCACACCAGTCGGAGGTCAGACCGACTTTTTTTCGTTTGTCGGGGATGTAGACTGATGTTATGGCCACATCAGTCGGTTAAGGATCTTCTTCTGCTACCGATTCAGCCATATGATGTCATCCTAGGCATCGACTGGCTATTTTATGTGTGCGCCGTCATCGAAAATTTTCAATGAAGGGTGGTGTTCTCAGACTTGGACAGCCGGCGTGTTACCTTCACCGGTGAGCGGAGCAGTCTGAAGGGAAACAGGAGAGAGGAACCTCTCCTCTCCTTGTTGACCGAGCTGACAGTGGAATCAGTAGATGCTGAAATAGTGGAAGTTCCATAGATTGTTCGTGAGTTTATGGACATATTTCCTGAGGAGGTGACGACTCTACACCCTCAACGTGATATTGAGTTTGGGATAGACCTGCAGCCCAGCGCTTGTCCAATCTCGATGGCTCCTTACCGGATGACACCTTTGGAGCTACGAGAGTTGCGAATACAGATTGATGATCTGATGAAGAGGGGTTCTGTTCGTCCGAGTGCATCACCGTGGGGTGCTCTAGTCTTGTTCGCAAAGAAGGCAGATGGTGGTCTTAGGTTGTGCATAGACTACAGGAGGCTGAATCAGTTGACGAGCAAGAATCGCTACGCTCTTCCAAGGATAGATGATCTTTTCGACCAGCTGAAAGGGGAAGGATGGTTCTCGAAGATCGAACTGTGGTATGGGTACCACCAGCTAAGGGTGAAAGAGAGCGACATCCCGAAGACAGCGTTCAGGTGCAGGTATGGACACTTCGTGTTCGTAGTCATGCCCTTTGGTGTTACGAACGCCCCGAATGGGTTCATGGGTCTTATGAACTCCATCTTCCGGGAGTACCTGGATCGGTTCGTGGTTGTGTTCATCGATGACATCCTGGTCTAATCAAGATCAGAGGAGGACCATGCAGCGCACCTGAGGACAGTTTTGGAGGTCCTCCGACAGCACCATCTCTATGGGAAGTAGTCAAAATGCATGTTTTGGACACGGGAAGTGCACTTCCTCGGGAACATGGTGTCCGAGAAGGGGGTAGCGGTGGACCCATCAAAGGTTGAGGCAGTTGTTTCTTGGGAAGCACCCATGAATGTGGCAGAAGTCCGAAGTTTCCTCGGGATGGCGGGTTACTACCGGAGATTCGTACCCAACTTCTCCAAAGTAGCAGCCCCTTTGACGGCTCTGACCAAGAAGGACCAGGAATTCGTATGGAGTGATCAGTGTCAGTCAGCCTTCAGCTATCTAAAGGAGAAGTTGGTCAGTGCCCCAGTGCTGAGATTAACAGAAGAAGGGGAGGCTTATGAGGTGTTATGTGATCTTCAGGACAGGTCCTGGGATGCGTGTTGATACAGCGACAGGGGTTGATCTCTTATGGGTCTAGGGAGCTGCGTTCCCATAAGCTTAATTACACCACCCACGACCTGGAGCTTGCAGCGGTCGTTTTTTCGCTAAAGTTATGGCGGAACTACCTCATCGGGTAACTCTTTGTGGTCTTCACGGATCACAAAAGATTGAGGTATATCTTCTCCCAGCGGGACATAAACTTGCGACAGCAGAGATGGGTGGAGTTCCTCCAGGACTACGACTTCAAGATCTCTTATAATGAGGGAAAGGGAAATGTGGTGGCCAATGCATTGAGCAGGAGGACGCAGAAGGATGCAGTACGAGAGTCGGTGGAGGCTTGGAAGGAAATGGAGGAGTTGGCTGCCTTACACCTGGATGCGAAGATGGATAGTGGCAGAGGCTGCCTATATCAGATGACAGTGCACTCATCCCCGTTTCAGCAAGTGGAGGAGTTTCAGTGGGGAGACCTAGAGTGTGAAGTGATGCGTGACCAATTTGACCAGGGCAATGCTCTGGAAGGATGGACAGAGGATGGTCAGAACCGGATTCTCTTCCAGAAATGGTTGTTTGTCCCGGAGGCGATGCGTGACAAGGTTCTCAGTGAGTTCCACAACTCACCCCTGGCGGTACACCCAGGAGTTTCCAAGATGTACCAGGTTTTGAAGAGGCGGTTTTGTTGGCCCGGAGTTAAGCGAGCGGTGGCAGAGTTTGTGGCCATGTGCTTAGTGTGCCAGCAAGTGAAGGGTGAACACCAAGTTCCAGGCGGCCTACTACAGCCCCTAGATGTCCCCGAGTGAAAGTGGGATGATATCTCGATGGATTTCTTCACGGGACTACCCAAGGTCCAAGGAGGGTACGACGCCATCTGGGTGTTAGTGGACATGTTGACGAAATCGGCTCACTTTCTGGCGATCAGGGAGTCAAGTGATGTGGTTGATTTTGCACGAAATTACGTGGATGAGGTGGTGCGGTTGCATGGAGTTCCGAGGAATATAGTCTCGAATAGGGATGCACGGTTTACCTCGCGAGTCTGGAAAGGATTGCAGCATGTGTTTGGCACCCAGTTACACCTTAGCACTGCTTTCCATCCCCAGACAGATGGACAAACAGAGCGCACCATCCAGACCTTGGAGGATAGGCTGCGAGCATGTGTTCTGGACTCAGTAGGATCATGGGTGCAACACTTGCCTCTGGTAGAGTTTTCCTACAATAATAGCTACCAATCAACCATTGGCATGGCCCCATTTGAAGCTTTGTATGGGAGGCCATGTCGTTCGCCTGTGTGTTGGACCGAAGTAGGAGAGGCAGGCATCCTTGGTCCGGAGGTGGTGCAGAACACGACAGAGAAGGTTCAGCTCATACGGGAAAGGATGAAGGCGGCCCAGGACCGACAGAAGTCGTATGCTGATACCAGGAGGAGGCCCTTGGAGATTGAGGTTGGGGACCACATGATCTTAAAGGTATCCACTCGGTGTGGGCAGCGGAGGTTCGGCAAAGAGAGTAAGCTTTCTCCCAGATTCATCAGACCCTTCTAAGTGTTGCGGCGGGTCGGCGAAGTGGCTTACCAGCTAGCGTTGCCACCACCGCTACTAAGGATACATGATGTCTTTCATGTGTCCCAGCTCCGTCGGTATCTGCATGAAGAGTCACACGTCCTTGATAGGGGTAAGCTGGACATCGAGGACGATGTGACCTTTGTGGAGAGACCAGTGGTGATCGAGGATCGCAAAGAAAAGTTGCTTCGCGGACAAACCATCCCCTTGGTTCGTTTGTTGTGGAGGCATGGTGGGCTTGAGGAGAGTACGTGGGAGAGGGAAGCACAGATGCGTACCCAGTACCCGGAGTTGTTTTGAGTTTTCTTCCTTGTTGTACCTGTTGTGATAGAACATTTTGTCTTTTGGCCATGAAATGTAGCGGTTTTCTTCCTCTGCTTGTTTGTGAAAAGCCCCAGCTATGGGGAAGGAGAGAACCCGACCCCTAATCGAGACGCATTAAGGTGGATGCGATTAAACCCGTGCGGGTGAGTCAGTGCCGCCCAAAGAGGATAATATCTTAACATGGGGGAGGAGAGTCCCCAACCCACACGCCCGAGCAGTTTGGCATGGTATGTTGCTCAGTTCGTGACAGGAAGGTGTTCTTAGTTAACGATGAGGTTCACTCTTGAGAGGTATCTTTCAGGGTGGTTTTTCGGACCCACCCTTCCCAGCTGGGTTGTTTAAATTCACGAGGATGAGAATAGTTTGAGAGTTTTATGATGTGATGAACCGGACTCTCTTGGTTCGTCCCTTTGCCAAAATCCGGGTCCTAAAGTAGTGGCGTCTTGGTGAGACTGATCAGTGAGACCGATCGGCGCGACCGATCGTTGAGACCGATCGGCGAGACCAATCGGTGAGACCGATCCGTGCGACCGATCGGTGAGACCGATCAGTGCGACCGATCGGTGAGACCGATCCAAGAGACTGATCGGTGAGACTGATCCGAGAGACCGATCGACATCACCCGACCTTGTCAAGTTGTTTCCAGTAGTGCTCCTTTGCGCAAATAGGGTTTTAAACCCTATTCTGACTCGTTTAAGCGTCTTTTAATGACTCATAACGTGTATAAGAGTTTTAATTAAATTCTTAATGAATTCATGAGTCGATGTAAACCACCCGACCCCCTTTTTGTGACGAGTAGAGCTGTGTGGTAAACCCAAGACCTCCGCAACTTACACGATTTCGTGTTTTCACCTCAACTGTCCTCAGCTCTTATAAACTAAGGGTTAGCCGTGTTTTTTCCTTTCCTCGATCGTGGATTTTCACAAACAGCTTCTGGTGCATCGGGCACATCGTTATCCGTAAAGTTTTACGCCCGGCCAAAATGTCGATCATCTATCAACAAGTAGGGAATTTCTCCTTCACCCCTCTCTTTTGTGTATCATGCAGGGAGGGCATGATTTTGTTTCTGTAGAACTGGTTGGACCGAACATAATGAAGATAATGAAGGAATTCTATAAAGAAAGTGGGGGGGGGGGGGCTGTGATTATTGATGCTATATTATATTTTTTGATACTATTTCTTATATGACCAGCTTGTTGAGTTGTGATGTCTTATGCGACCTAAAAATAGAGGTCGTTGGTGGTCGTTGTTGGTGCACTGATGAACCCTGCTGATGTTTTAAATGGCTTGTTTGTGGTTGTAAACTCCTACTGTTAAAAGTGAATTGGTTAAACATGTATATCCGACTGAATAAATTGAAAGCAATAGGATCAACCCTTCTATGATAACTCCCGGTTAGAACACATAGAATTTGAAATCATGGAGTGTGTTAAGTCGTTTAAATCTGAAAATACCGGCAAGGCCCTGCTTGTGTTAGTGGTGGTAGTTGGTTGTTTTCCTTTCGGGCTGATTGCTGGAAATATGGGAGGGGATGGGATCCCCTGTTCTTTTATACTCTCGGTTTTTGTGTGAATTTTGGGGATGGGATCTCTTGTTGGTATGGATTCTGTGGTTGTGAGTTTTAAGACAGGGTGGATACTTGTTTATATCATGAATTGGGGTGGAATCCTCTGTTGTTGAGAACCGGGTGTGGGCGTTTTGGTTGATGTTTGACTGTTTACTTTCCTGGACTTATGCCTATGCCTACTAGTTGCCCATTAGTGCTTAAAAATAAACATTATTACTGAACATGAAATGATAAATGGGACAAATGGGTTGTTAGCGTGAGTCGTGACTCAGACTTGAGTGCTGTTGTGATCTGTAGGCTGTCTGAAGAAAAACCTATCTTGGGTGAGTGCTTGTTACCTACATATATATACTTGTAGCTTTGTGTTTCTTATTTGCGCCCCACCTAAGTTGAGCACTCAGTGCCGAACACCCCCATTCATGGGGGAGGGTGTTTTTTCCAACACTATTCACAGTGGCTGGTTATTAGCTCCTTTTCTGCTCCCGTTCCCGGATCGCCCAAGTATCTTCGGGCAGGCTGTGATGGCCTGAGGTCCATTTTTTGCCCAAGAAACTTCGGGGGGGGGGGGGGGGGGGTAGTGTGGTGGTTGGCCTGGTTTGTGCAGGTGGGGGTTTCCCAAGTGTCTTCGGGATGAGGCCCAGGTGTCTTCGGGCGTGGCAGTGGATCCTTTAGCCCATGTTTTTTCGGGCGTGGTGGTGGTTGTTCTGGCCTAGGTGTTTGCAGGCATGGTTACATGTGACAGTTGTGGCCTAGGTGTGTGCGGGCGGGATTCAGCAGTGGGATTGCGTGCGGTTGAGGCCTAGGTGTGTGCGGGTGGGATTTCGGCAGTGGGACTGCGTGTGGTTGTGGCCCAGGTGTGTGGGGGCGGGTGTGGCAGTGGGACTGCAGTGAGAATGGCAGGATTGGTCCGATGCATAGGATGTATCAATAACCAGTGGTAAAGTGGCGCGGGGTACCCAAACATCGATGTGCTCTTATTATATATATATTACTTGACTTGCATTATTTGGGGAGTGTGCCTTGGTGAGGCCTGGGGTGGATAGTTTACCTTGATAGGTGTTTGGTTTACTCCTTTTCTCACGGGACTTTAGTACGTTCCCCCACTTGTGCATTAGAGTCTTTGGTTTTCCCTACTGAGTGTACTTGTATGCTCACCCTATGTATATAAAACTGCTTTCAGGTTTCCATGAGGACTTCGGGGATCACGCAGGACCTTACTAGATCAGACCATTGGAGCAGTTGCAGTTGTTGTTTTTCTTTTCCTCTTTGGTACTTACCTTGTTGTCACCTTTTTCACTTTGTGGCTTTTACTTTTGAAACATGCATGTGGTAATGGTTTACTTTTGAATTTACTTTTCTTTCTACCTTGGGGTTTTTGGGTTTTTATTCTCCTTCTCTCTCGATCCTATAAAGTAAAAAGGGTAATGCCTTCCATTTGAGAGAAATTTATATACCCTTGGTGCTAGTCGCCACTCCGGGACCTATTGAAGGTGGGTTTCGGGGGTCGTTATCTCTCCTTCAACTTAAATAAGGAAGGGCCTAGAAATCTGCTGACCCTTCCCTCCATTTGGTGAAGGCGGGTCATGACCCCTATTATGATATCTCTATTTTAAATTAATTTCTTGTATTTCTTATTTGAAATAGAATATGTACCAGGATACGATCTTTTATTCTTTCACAATTCACAAAAAATGATCAAATTAGAAAGCTAGGGTGTAGTTTCCAAAATGTAAGGATTGGGCTTATGTTTTGAAGGGACTGAACCTCAATCCAAGAAACAAATGAATAGAACTTAAAAAAATAGTATAGCACTGTACCAACCATGGCATTGTCCTATAGCATATCTCTGTTTTATCATTGCCAATATCACATGGTTGAAGCTATGATACATGCTAAAAACTACCTGGTTGGATATGGTCTCATGGGGGTTTACATAAGATTATCCAAAAAAATATGAAAATTAGTTTTTGAATACAAAGGATAAAATATATAAAATAGAGACTTCCCCAGACACCCTCAACACTCATGAAATGCGAAAGGGCGTAAATATAAGCTCTTTTTGATTATTCATATACTATAAATAATTAATATTAGAAAATATTTAAACCAAATAATAAATATAGTAATGTAAATTTTTTTGCTTTTAATCACATTCGGCCCATTTTGTGATATCAAAAAAGAAAATATTTATAAAAGAATAGAACAATAAATTTTACACAATGAAATAGAAATTATAGAAATATAACACTAAATTGATGTATAATCTTGTATTTAAATATATTAAATAATGATAATTGATGTTGTATAAATCAATGAAGAAAAGAATAAATAGCCAAAAATACCATGAAAAAATCATTTTCCTTTGGATCATTAGGGATTGGGTCAAATGGTTCAGGATCAGTATGATTATGATCAGAGGACTGTGTTTATGAAAAACTATCAACGGGTTTATGATTTTTTTATCTTAGTAGATATAAAATAAAATTTATTTCTTTTAGTATTCAAATATGGGTCATGCGCACACTTATCATGAAATGAATAATTTCTATCAATAACATTCTTTGAATTTTCTCTAGAAAAAGTGGTGTTATCATATATTCGAGGTCCAAGATCCATGTTTCATCTATACTCATATAATGAACTACTACATAGATATAATATTTTATTTATATGGTCCGTTTTGAACTCTATAAGTGTTTCATAACCCTGACTCAATGAAAAATAGTACAAATTTTTCACATAATTCATCTCTTTGTTGTCTACAAACTGTATAGATAATTGATCCATTATCCTCTCCCATTCATCTATGATGTTATTACAAAGACCTGTGACCTTTTCATTATATTATATTAACATCATATAAAAACATTGAAATAATTATTAGGTTGTTTGAGGCTTTTTATAATTCCCCCTTCAAAGTACACGAACCTTCAACTTCGACAACTAACTGGTCAAACTTTTCCAAATCCTTCATAGCAATCATATCTGATTTTAAATCTACTATTACATTATCACTCACCACTATTTATTTTCCTTTAGAGGATTATTTTTCAATTTAATATGATTTTGATTCAGAAGTAGAGGTATATGTATTTTTAATTGCATCAACAATGCATTTTAGTCCTACCATAAGATGCTGAATATCTTTCGACATGGTAGTCCTCATCACTGTAAAAATTGCATGCCACTGATTCAGAAAAAATTTAAGATAAGTAATATCATAATATACTATAGTAGATAAATATCAATGATAGTCCTCAACAACTTTCCTCACATTTTATTCATTAAAATCATCAATTGTGGCATGCATGTCTATTAGATCTTCAAACAACTCCATCAATGTATTTCAAAAAACTATAATTTCACTTACTGATCCAAGAATGTATGCTGTCCAAATATTACCCATCATATTTTAGAATTTTTTATTGCATTACTTCTTCAATAATATATTCCTTGAAAAGTTAAAAATGTTCAATTGATACACTGCCATGCTTAACACATGTCATCTCTATATCACGAGTAGAATCATCCTCAACAAAAAATAGAGAATCCAGTTGACTTTTCATTTCCTTAAAACAATCAGGTATATAACCAAAAGACCATATCTCATATTATTTTTTTATCTTTAAAAATTCTGTTTTCAATTTCATCATTTAGTTCATCATAATGAAATTTGATTTTGAATCCATACGAGTCGTGAAATATTCAAAAACAGCCTTTGAAATAGATGTTTTCATCAACTTCTTCAGATCATCCCTTGCCTCCTTTAAACCACCTTTCATATCAAATATTTCATCCCACATTTTTTTATAATATGAGAGTATACCAGTGAAAAATGGATGTAGATCCTCCTAAAAAACCAAGTCATCTTCCTCAATACGTTAGTTAATTTCTTCACGGTCAGCCTTGTCTTGGGTGCCCTCATCTGTAAAACATTCATCATCATTTTCAAATGAAATATTAGTCTTTTCAAAAGATTAATTAGATACATTCTAATTACCTTCACCAGCCATAGACTCCTTTAAACCACATTTCATATCAAATTTTCCATCATGCATTTTTTGATGATATGTGAGTATACCAGTAGCCAATGGGTGTATATCCTCATCAAAAACTAAATAATCATCCTAAATAGGTGAGGGAATTTCTTCACGGATAGCCTTATCATGGGAACCCTCATTTTTATAACTTTCATCATTATTTTCATATGAAATCATAGTATTTTAAATAGATTTTTTAGAAACCCACTCATTTACTTCCCTATCACTTTCAGTTGTACCCCCAAGTCCATAAGGGTTCCCCAATTCCTATTCAGATTCACTGTTGTCAGTGTCTCTTTTCACGACCACTAACATGTTATATGAATAATTACAACTAAATAATGTATTTTTTATAACACAATTTGATATATTACAATAATGATGACATATATTAGCTGTTTCCACTTTGAGAGTAACATCAATCTTCTTAAATAGAAAATTCATAATACTTCTATAAGGATAAAAATTCAATCTCATTTGTCCATTACTAAAATGAACCATCAGCCTCATCATGTATCTGGGATGGTTCAATTTTTTCTCATTCAGAATAATTTACATGAGATACATATCTTTATAGAATAATTCTTTAGACTTCCCTACTATCTAATGAATTCCCATTTGAATAAAAATTCAAAGAACATAGTTTTCAGGTTCCAAAAAAATAAACATTTCTTTCTTAATGTTAAAAGACCCAAATAGATAAAATGTTATATCAGAAGTTAAGATCTCACTATAATACACCAAGAATTTATTGTACATAAACTTTCCTTCATGTTGACATGGAAATAACTCATCTTGTTCCACATATGTAAAGTATATTTCTTTCCCATTTATTTTTGATTATAAACCAACCTCGGTACATCCAAAAACAAATTGAAAATTATTACAAATCTCCTCAAATTTAGTTTTGTATACATATTTACTCTTATCAACATAAACAAACTAACTCCCATCTTTGAATACTCAAAACTCTATTTAGGATAATATGTTTTTATTCATCCATATAAAAATAAATAGACTTACCTGGTATGATATCCCTATTTGAAACAAATTTCTTTGATTTCATAGCATAAATATAAGATGCACTAGCATCCAATATTTTCAACATTCCAATTTCACAAAAAAATGATTGAATCCATAAGATGGTGTTTGGTTTCTTGATAGGATTCTCTATACATAGGATTCAAATTTAATGAACCTTGATCCAAGGTGAAAATTAAGAGAAGTAAAAAAATTGTATAGCACAGCTAGAGTGTTGCACCAAATTTGGAACATCACTATAGCATATCTCCATTTTTTCATAACCAATAACACTAGGTTAGAGCTACGATCCACACTAAAATAGAAGTTTTACCACTTGATTTGAGATGGTCACATGGGGGATTACATAAGGGGATAGAAAAAAATTATGAAATTTAATGTTTGAATAGGACAATGAAAATTTATAAACGAGAGACTTCGTTGGACACCCTCACCACTCGAGAAAAGACAAAGGGATTGAATCTGGGCCCTTGAATTATAATGCATATAGTATAAATAATTAATTTTAACAAAAATTTAAACTAAAGAATCAGAAGAGTGAATAAAAATTATGTGGTATCCGTCACATTATCCCTATTTTTAGATATTTAGAAGAAAATAATTAGAAATAAATTTCACAATTAATTTCTCATGCTAAAATATAAATTTACGGAATATAGAACTGAATTTAAGTAGAATATGGAAGGTAATAGTATTAAATAATAAAAACATAATTGTATTCAAGAAAACAAGAAAAAAAGTATGTAATCAAAAACCCCAAGCCACGAAATCATATGGCCATCAGGTCATTCTTTTTTAGGTCAGATGATTCAAGATCAGCAAGCTTACGATCAAAGGACTATGGCTGCAAATAATTGGCAACTGGTTTTGCATTTGAGGGTCTCATAATAGGTAGACTTTATCATGTAATTTTTAAAATTTTAGAGATGTATCATGCACAAACTATTTATGAAATGAACCATGTGTCCCTAGTGCTTCTTTTAAATGTTCTCTAGAAGTAGTAGTGGTATCTTCTATTCAAGATTCAGGGGCCTTATTGTATCTCAACTCATATAATGAACTACAACATAGATCCAATATTTTAATTATCTGGTTCTTATAGAAATCTATAATAGTTTCATAACCCTTCCTCAATGAAAAATATTAAAAAAATGAGTACTTCATATCTTTGTTATCTACAAACATTATAGATAATCGATCCATTCGACTCTCTCATTCATCTATGATTATATTAAAAATTCATGCGACCTTTTATTTATAATCTCTTAATATTGTATAAAACAATTAAAGGAAGTCTCAGGTTCTTTGAGACTATTTTGAAATTCCTCTATCAATGTAAAAGAACCTTCAACTTCAGCAACTATATTTTTAAACATTTCTAAGTCCTTCACAACAATCATATCTGATTTTTGATCAGTTGTTCCTTTGTCACTCACTGATATTGATTTTCCTTTAGTAGATTATTTTTCACTTTTAGATGATTTCTATTTACAAACATAGGTATAAGAATTTTTAATTGAATCAATAATTCATTTTTTCCTACCATATGATTTTTGAAACTCTTTAGACATTGTAGTCCTCATCTGTGTAAAAAAAGAATTCCATTGATTCAGAAAAATAAAAATGGAAGTTTGATAATCATATAATACAGTATATAATCTTTAAAGAAAGTACTAAACAAATTTCCTCACATGTTATTATTTAATATAATCAAGTGTGGCATGCATATTTTAAGATCTTCAACCAATTTAGTTAACATTTTTTAACAACTATAATTTCGCTTACTTATCAATGATGTATATAATAAAAATATTACAGATCATGTTTTGGAAGACTTGATACCTTTACTTCTTCAAGAATATATTCCTTGACAAGTGAAAAATAATCCATTTATGTATTATGATGATGAACACACTTAATCTATACATCAAGAGTAGAATCATCATCAGCAGAAGCTATAGAAGACAATTGACTACTCATTTCCATCAAATCATCAGCTATAGAACCAGAAGTACCACTCTCAACTTGTTTTTTCACTTCTAAAAATTTGGTTTGAACTTTTATAATTTCATTCAACTCATCAAAGTCTAATTCTAAATCCATACCAGAATTTATATATTTAAAAACATCCTTAGAAATGGATATTGCCTACCGTTTCTTCAGCTCATCACTTACCTCCTTTAAACTACATTTAATATCAGATATTAAATACCATATTTTTTATAAGATGATAATATAATAGTAAAAAATTGGAGTAGATCCTCATCAAAAAACCAAATCTCCTTCCTCGACATGATGGAATTTCGTTATGGTCTTCCCTGTCATGGGAACCCTCATTTACAGAACTTTCATTGGAATTTTCAGCTGAAATATTAGTATTTTCAAATGATTTGTTAGAAAAATCATCATTACCTTCACCAAACCTTTCCTCCTTTAATCCAAATTTCATATAAAATATTTCATGATGCGTTTTTTGATGATATGAGAGTATAACAGGGGACAACATTTGTAGATATTCATCAAAAACTATATCATCATTCTCGACATGTCAGGGAATTTTTTCATGGATAGACTTGTCATTGGAAAAATAATTTTAAAAAATGTATTCCACATTTTCATATGAAATATTTGACTTTTAAATAAATTATTTACAAACCTACTCATTACATTATTCATCCCTTTCAACAACCTCCCCCATCAACTCCATAATGGTTCCACACTTCCTCTTCAAATTCACTACTGCCGGCACCTATTTCAAGACCACTAACCTAATCTATGAAGCATTCCAAGTAAATCTTGAATTGTTTAAAATTCCAGATGATAGAGTAGAATTATTATGGAACATCTTAATAGTTTCATTCTTGAGAGGAACATCAACATTCTTAAATAAAAGATCCAGAATCCTTTCTTAAGAATAATAAGTCGATCTCATTTTTTCTTTCCCTATAATGATCCATCGCCCTCATCTTGTATCTAGGTAGTTTCACTTTATTCCCAATCAGAAGCATGTGGAAGAGATACATGTCTTCATAGATGAATTTTTCAAACATCCCTACCCTTTGAGAAATTCCCATTTGAATAAAATTTCCAAGAAACTTGTTTTATGTTCCAAAACAATACATTTCTATTTATTGATGTTATAAGATCCAAATAGATAAAACATTATATCTGTAGCCTTGATCTCACCACTATCCACCACGGATTTATTGTACATGAACATTTCATCATGTGGACACTGAAATAGCTCAGTAAGATCCACATATATAACTGATATTTGTTTTCTATTTATAGTTTATTATAAACCATCCTCAGTACACCCAAAAAAAATTTAAAAATTATCATAAAACTCTTTGAATTTAGTTTTGTACACATAGTTAGTCTTCTCCTCACACACAAAAACTCCCATATTTGAATACTCAAAACTATATTCCAAATAATATTCATCATATTCATCCAATAAAAATCAACAGTCTTACCGGGTATTCTATCCCTATTTGAATCAACATTCTTGGATATCTTAGCCAAAATTGAAGCCGCACAAGGCTCATATATTTTCATCTTCACCATTTCACCAAAAATGATCAAATCTAGAATCTAGGGTTTGGATTTCATAAAGGAAGTATTGGAATCTGGTTTTGGAGGGAATGAACCTCAATCCAAGAGGAAAATGAATATAATTAAAAAATGTATATTGCAGCTACACTGCAATGCCAAATATGGCCTTTAAATATTGAATACAACCATTTTAGCCCATCCAATAACATTAGTCTAGAGATCTGATCCATGCTAAAATATAATTTTTACTATTATATTGGAGATGGTTTTAAGGGGGGTTACATAAGGTGATCCAACAAAACATGAAAATTTATGGTTAAATAAAATATTTAAAATTTATTAAAAGTGACTTCCCCGGACACCCTCAACACTCATAAAATGAAAAAGGGATTAAAAATGGACCCCTTAAATTTATTAATATAGTGTAACTAATTAATTTTAACATGTATTTAAACCCATGAATCAGCAGAGTAAAGTAAACTTTTCTTTTTTCAATCACATTCTCCCCTTTTTTTATATTAGAAATAAATTATTTAGAAATAAATAGATTAATTAATTTTGCAAACTAAATTTAAAATTATAAAAACATAGCAGTGGATTGAAGTATAATATGGCATATAATTATATTAAATAACGAGAAAAAAAATTAATATCACATAAACAATACAAGAATAAATAATCAAAAGCCACAAGCACAAAATCAATTGGCCTTTGGATCATTGGTGTTTGGGTCAGATGATTCTGGTTCAGCAAGATTACAATTAGAAGACTATGGCTATGAAGAGCTGGTAACATGTTTAGTATTTGACGTTCTCATAATAGGTAGACCATAAAATGTACATGGTGTAGTTTTTAGAATTTAATATGGAACAAACTGTTCTTGAAATGAACCATGTGGACCTAAAACGTTTTTCAAATGTGAACTAAAAGCAGTAGATGTATATTCTATTGGAGGTCCAAAATCCTTTTTTCCCTCTCAAATCATATAATTAGCTTCTACATAGACCAAATATTTTAATTATCTAGTCCTTTTTAGCCCAATAAGAGCTTTATATCGATACCTCAATGAAAAATTGTACAAATTTTTCATGTGCTTCATCTATTTGTTGACTGCAAACTATATAGAGAATTCATCCAATCTCCTCTTTCATTCATTTGTGATGTTATTCAAAAAAAATTTAACTTTTCAATAGATTATCATGAAATCATATAAAAAAACATGTAATAAGTCTTAGGTTCTTTGAGACTATTTTGAAATTACTCCATGAATGTTAAAAACCATCAACTTCAGAAACTGACTACTTAGACTTTTCTAAATCATTCAAGGTAATAATATCTAATTTCAGATCAATTGTTTCCTTTTCATTCACTATCATTTATTTTCCATTTAAAACTTCTTTTTCACTTTCATATGATTTTGATTCAGATACATTGGTATAATTATTTTCAGTTTCATCAAGAATAAATTTTTTCCTACCATAAGATGCTGAAAATATTCAAACATGGTAGTCCTCATCTGTGTAAAAAGTGCTAGCCACTAATTCAAAAAAATAAGAGAATAAATACAGTCACATAATTTAGTAGATAAACCCCCATGATAGTTCCGAAAAACATTCCTCATATTTGACAATTTAAAGTCATCAATTGGGGCACACATGTTTGTTAAAGATTCACCCAATTTAGTACATGTTGTTCTTACTACTATAATTTCACTTAGTTCTCCAACATATATACTATCAAAATATTTGTCGGTATGTTTTGGAATATTTGATGCCTTTACATAATTATGAATATCTTCTATGAAAAGTGAAAAATATTCCATTGATTAAATATCTATATAAACACACTTGAACTGTGCTGCATAAGAAGAAACATCCATAATAGAAGCTATAGAATAAATTTGACTCCTCATTTCTATAAAATATTCATCAATAGAACCAGATGTACCGCTCTCAACCAGTTTATTCCTATTTAAAAATATGGTTTGAACATTCAACATTTCATTCAGCTCATAAAAGATTGATTTTAATGTCTTGTCAGACATTAAATATTCAAAAAGTTCCATAGAAATAGATGTTTCCATCCACTTTTTCAACACATCCCTTGCCTCCTTTAAACCACCTTCATTTCAGATATTAAATACCATGTTTTTTATAATATGACAGTATACCGATGGAAAATAGGTTTATATCCTCATCAAAATATTTGTCTTCTTCCTCAATAGGTGAGGGACTTTCTTCATGGCTACCCTTGTCATGGGAAACCTCATCTACATAACTTTCAATATAATTTTCATAAGGAATATTGGTATTTGAAATAGATTCATTAGAAACCAACTAATTAACTTTACCACCACCTTCATCCATTAAAACTCCTTACATATCATATATTTCATCATGAATTTTTTTAATTATATGATAGTATACTAGGGGCAAACATGTGTAGATCCTCATCAAAAATTGCATCGTCATCCTCAATGGTTGAGAGACTTTCTTGATGAACAACCATATAACGGTAACCATAATCTATATAAATTTAATAATAATTTTCATATAAAATATTAGTATTTTAAAAAAATTCATTATAAGCCTAATCATTACCTTCACCAGACCTTTCATCATCACCCACCAACTCTATAAGGGTTCCCTACTTCCTCTTCAAATTCACTAATGTTAGTGTCACTTTTCAAGACAACTAACATGTTCTATGAATAATTCCCAGTAAATCATGTATTTTTCAAATCACCAGCTAAGAGAGTATATTTATGATGAATCTTTTTATAATATTACTATATGAGAGGAATGTCACTCTTCTCAAACATAAGAATAAGAATACTTATATATGGATAATAATTTTATCTCTTTTTTTCATATAATGATCCATCACCATCATCATGTATCTGGGTAGGTTAACTTTCTTCACATTCAAAAGATTGAACATGAGATACATGTCTTTATACATGACTTTTTTAAATTTCCCAACCCTCTGAGAAATTCCCATTTGAATAAACATGAAAAAATCCTTTTTAGGATCCAAATCCATAAATTTCCCCTTCTTGATGATAGAGGGTCCAAATAGATAAAACATTATATCATCAGCCTTGATATCACAAACATCCTCCAAGGATTTTTTATAAATAATCATTACTTAAAAGGGACAATGAAATAGATCATCTAGATCAACATATATAAAGGATATTTCATTCCCATATATAGTTGATTATAAACCCTCCTCGGTATTTCCAAAAACAAATCTAACATTATCATAAAACCCCTAGACATAGTTTTGTACACATATTTAGTCTTATCAACATAAAAAAACTCCAATATTTGAAAAATCAAAACTACATTCAGGATAAGATTCGTCCTATTCATTTAATCAAAATCAATAGCCTTACCTGGTATGATTCCCTATTTAAAATGACTTTCTTGGATTTCTTAGTAGAAAAAGAAGACGGACTAGGATCTAATCTTTTCATCATTCCTATTTCACCAATATTGATTGAATCTAGAAGCTAGGGTTTGGTTTCTAAAAAGAAAACATTAGTCCAATGATTCGAATGGATTAAACATTGATCTAAGGAGAAAATAAATAGATGTAAAAAATATTATAGCGCAGCTACAATGTATTCCCAAATGTGGCACTATATTGTAGAACATTTCCATTTTAGCACGACCAATAGCTCTAGGTTGTATTTCCAATCCCCAATAAAATATTACGTTTACCACTCTATTGAGGATGGTCTCACAGGCGGTTATGTAAGGTGAGACAAAAAAATATGAAAATTAATGGTTTAATTGGATTGCTTAAATTTATAATATATAGAATTCCTTGGACACCGAAATCACTCATTAAATAACAAAGGGATTGAATCTGGGACCTTGGATATTATTAATATACTATAACTAAAAAATTTTAACAAATATTTAAACCAAATAATTAGCAGAGTAAAGTAAATTTATTTATTTTCAATCACATTCTCCCCTTTTTGTGATATCAAAAGATATAATATTTATAAATGAATATTAAAATTATTTTTTCACACTAAAATAGAATTTGTAGGAATATATAACTGAATTGAAGGATAATATATCATGGAATTTCATAAATAATGATAACATATTTTCATACAAGCAAACCAGACAAGAACAAATACTCAAAAACACCAATCATTAAATCATTTGGCCTTTAGATCATTGTTATTTGGGTAAGATGATTCAGGATCATCAAGCATACAATTTGAGGATTATGGTTGTGAAGAAATGGAAATAGGTTTTGGATTTAAGGGTCCCATAATAGATAGACCATGAAATTTATTTGTTTTTTGTTTCAATGATAGATATTTCACATACTATTCATGAAATGAACCACGTGGACCTAGAACTTGCTTCAAAAGCTCTCTAGAAGTAGAATTTTTTTCTTCTATTTGAGGTCCATGAGCCCTATTACCACTTAGATCATTTAATTAATCGTAAATAGATCCATTATTTTAATTATATAATCCTTTTTGAACTATATAATATTTTCAGGTCCCCACTATAATGAAAAATATTACAAATTGTTTATGTGATACATCTCTTTGTTGTCTAAAAAATGTATATAGAATTGATCTATTCTCTTATCACATTCATCTGTGATGTTATTCAAAATACTCAGGACCTTTTATTTATATTCTCTTAGCATATTGTCATAAACATTGAAATAATTCTCAGTTTCATTCAAAATCCTTTAAAATTATTCCATCAAAGTACAAGAACCTTTAACATTGGAAACTAACTACTTGTGATTTTCCAGATCCTTCTCAGCAATCATATCTGATATCAAATCTATTGATCCTTTTTCAATCATTTATTTTGATTCTCCTTTAGTTGCTTAATTTTAACTATTAGATGATTTATTAAAATGAATAGGTTTAATAATTTTAAATTACACCAAGAATGCATTTTTTCCTACCATAAGATGCGGAAAATCATCCAGCACGGTAGTCCTCATCTATGTAAAAAGTGAATGAAACCTATTAAAAAAATATATGGGAAGAAAGATCATCACATATTGTTGTAGATAAACCTCCATGATATTCCTCAAAAACATTCTTCATATTTTATTATTTAATATAATCAACTGTGGAACACATGTCTATTAGAACTTCAAAAAATTCAATAAAAGTTTTTCTGATAGTTGTAATTTCACTTACTACTCTAGCATGTATACTATCAAAATATTCATCATTATGTTGTGAAAAAATTGATTCCATTACTTATTTAAGAATATCCTCCATGATATGTTAACAAGTTTCTATTGATTCACTATCATGCTGAACACACTTGATCTATGAAGCAAGAGTAGAAACATCATCATCAGGAGCTGTGGAATACATTTGACTCCTAATTTCTTTTAAATCATTAGTTATAGAACCCAATGTATCAGTCTCAATCAGTTTATTCAAATTTACAAATTTGGATTGGAATTTAAACATTTTTTTAGCTCATCAAAGTATGATTTTGAATGCATAGCAGACATGAAATTTTCTAAAACCTCAATAAAAACGGATGTTTCCTTCCACTTCTTATTCTCATCCATTTCCTCCTTTAAACCACCTTTCATATTGGATATTTCATCCCACATTTTTTATATAATTAGATTATTCCAATGGAAAATGGTAGTATATCATCAACAAAAACTGATCCAACTTCCTTAATAGGTTAGTGAATTTCTTCATGGTTATCCTTATCATGGTCCCCCTCATCTTTAGAACCTTCATTGGAATTTTCATGTGAAATCTTAGTCTTCTCAACAGATTTTTTAGAAACCTACTCATTACCTTAACCATCACATTCCTCCTTTAAATAACCATTAATATTAGATCTTCTATCCTACAGTTTTTATGATATGAGAGTATAGCATGGTAAAATGCTTATAAATCCTCATTAAAAACCACATCATCATCCTTGACAGGTGATGGAATTTCTTCATCACTAGCCTTGTCATGGGAACCCTCATTTTCAAAACATTCATCAGAGTCTCCATATAAAATCATAGTATTTTCTATAGATTCATTACCAACCTTCTCATTACATTCCCCAAACCATTCAGTAGCTTCCCCCTCAAATCCATATGCGTTCCCAAATTCCTCTTCAGTTTCACCGCTATCAGAATCTCTTTTCACTACCACTAACCTGTTATATGAATAATTCCAAGTAAATTCTATATTATTTAAAACAATTTCAAATAGAGTACAATTATGAAGGAACATCTTACCAGTTTTTTACATGATAGGAACATAACACTTCTTAAACCATATAGTTAGAATCCTTCCATAAGGATAATAATTTGATATCTTTTTTCTTTTCCAACAATGATACATCACCCTAATCATGTGTCTAGGTTGGTTCACTTTCTTCTCATTTAGAAGCATGATAAGGTGATACATATCTTTATAGCATAATTTTTAATAATTACCTACCCTATGAGAATTACCATTTGAATAAACTTTCAAATTTATTTGTCTTTAGGTTCCAAAACCATTAATTTTTCTTTCTTGATGTTTGAAGATCCAAATAGATAAAACATTATATTAGCAACCTTGATCTCACCATCATGCACCGAGGATTTATTTTACATAAACATTCCTTCATACAGACACTAAAATAGATCATAGTTCTCCACATATTTAAATGAACTTTATATCCCGTTTAATATTGATTATAAATCATCATCGGTACAGCCAAAAAAATGTGAACGTTAACATAAAACTCCTCAATATAATTTTCTTACACATATTTAATATGCTCCACATCAAAAACAAACTCCCATGTTTGAAATGTCATAACTCACTTCATGTTAAGTTATGTACTATTATTCTAATCAAATTTAATATCCTTATCTGGTATAATATCCATATTTGAAATGAATTTATTTGATTTTATAGTAGATAAAGAATATGCACAAGGCTTTGATCTTTTCATCTTTCCTATTTCACCAGAAATGATCGAATCAGGAAGCAAGGTTTTGTTTTCTAGAAAGTAAGGATTAGACTTATGATTCAAAGGTATTGAACCTAAATCCAAGGGGAAAATGAATAGAAATAAAAAAATTATATCACATCTAATGTTCATCACCATATATGACATTTCACTTTATCATATTTCCATTTTAGTGCAACCAATAGTTCTGGATGGGAGATCTGATCCATGCTAAAACATCATTTTTACTACTATTTTTTAGATGTTTTTATGACGGGTTATGTATGGCGAGCCAAAAAAATTGGAAAATTAATGTTTGAATAGGAAAGTTAAAATTTATAAAAGAGTGACTTCCTTAGAAAACCCAAACACTCAATAAATGAAAACGGGATTGAATATGGGCCCTTTTGGATTATACAAATAGTATAAATAATTAATTTTAACAAATATATAAACCAAATAAACAACATAGCAATGATTTTTGTTTTTTTAGTAACATTATCCCCTTTTTGTGATATCAAATAGAAAAAATTTATAAATTAATAACATAATTAATTTTTCACGTTGAAATAGAAATTTTACGAATGTAACACTGAATTGAAGTTGAATCAACCCTATTAGAAAATGTCCTATAGACATGGATGTATAGAAATGATTTAAATGATCTGTGGATATAGGGTTAGATATATCCATGATTTTATTATAAATTTTCCTTTATAATTAATGTAACCACACACAAAGGGCTGCGCGTGGCCATAGTTCGTCGATGTTTTAATTGGCCATCAGGGCATTCCTCTCCCTCCCGCAAACCCTCTCCTTCGACAATTCTTCATTCTCCTCCCTTGTAATTCCTCCTCCTCCTCCTCCTACTCCTACCACTCATCCTACCCTTTCTATTCATCATCCCCCTTCAGCTTCAAGGGATATTGTACACCTCTCTGTCGTTGTGGATCCAACGCCTCCCTGCCGACGTGGATCCAGGCCTGCCAGCCCACCTCCCCGCCGACACGTCCTACCCACCTGCCAGTCGATGCAACATCGACCCCCCACCTCACCACGACCCTCCTCCTCCTTTGTACGTCACGACCACTCGATTCCACTCTGACACGGCCACATGACCTTCAGTGGTCCTCCTACGATGCGGCTACCCCAACACCATGAGATCCTTCTTCTCCGATGTGGCCACCCCACCTCACTCATTTCTTATCCAAACCCCATCCTACCCTCATGATTTAATTACTCATGTGATTTCCCACTAACACCATTCATAGAAAATTTGTAAATCCTTCTTTTAGGGATTTTACATGGATGATCCCTACCTCATACGCTTCTATTGAATTGCATCTGCATACCTTGCTAGTTTTCCATCACATTGTGTTTTTACAACATTATAGTTAACATGATCAGTATTTTTTATTTTTTCCCTTACTATACCACTGAAAATGAATTATATTTATTAATTTATCATTTATTAATATCATATTCCACTACAAATGAATTATATTTACACTGTTTATACATTCTTAGATCATTTCATAGCTATGGCATCGTTATATTTCATTTTGATTATTTTTTTTCAAAATTTATATTTATTTCAATATTATTCTGACTTGTCTGAATAGTTTAATAAATTTTTATCTTGTGTTAATAGTTTCTAAACCACTATTTTATATTATTTATATATTAACATATGTATTTTCATTATATAGTACTATTATCGAAGCAATCAGGTATTTATTTTCTTGTAAAACTACAATCAGGTGTACATGTTTGCATTGTCTGAATATATATAAACCTCACATTATTATATTAATTCTTAATGGAATGATTAACTAAAATAGACTATGTAGTAATATATCACTTTTGTTGTGAGTAATATTTGACATATGTTTCATGTTTTATCTTATATTAGGGGAATTTCATTGAAGTTTTCAATTCATTGTCTATTGATACATATTATACCTAGTAAAATCATAAATTAAAGGTTTTCACCTTAGTTTTTATGATAGTAAACATGAATTGTTCTTTGAATTTGGTACATGGACTACAATGATTGAAATCAAAATTGGCAGGGGAATCAGTTCCAATGGAATTATCTAACATCAATACATTCCCCTACCTATTACAAATTGATTATCTATATAATGATATATATAGGTCTAAATGCGGGTACTATAACTATAAATCACCACTACTTGCCTGGTGATAGGTTACTCTAGGTCATTCAGATATGCCAAAGTCACTACTACAGGTAAATGAAGTCATGACCATCCTAGTATGAAATTGAATGTTAGGTGTTAATAGAACACCATGACTTCATTGTTAGAAGGGAGATCTCCAAATTTATTTCTTATACACATTACATACAGGGATTAGTGATGACAATAATAATGTCATAATATTTTATGTTTGTATAGTTTAAGGTTTCAGTACCTATATCCCGTGTGTTGGATGGACAAGATCATAAGTAACTTGATCCCATAAGAATTTCCAACTATTTTTTATTGGATGTTGATATAGCCAATAATTTAATATATGTACATTAGGATAGAGTTACGAGGTATATAATATTTCCATTATCTTGTATGTGAATAAGATTATAATATGGAATTCCTTAGAGATATATTCCTTATGTTATTCAATTATTAATTCAATTATAATCTCAAACACATCAAAGACTAAAAGATCCATAGTGAGAACTTCACTAATCTCTTTCAATGTTAGACGGGTGGAAATGATTTATTACGTAGATGGGATAATTGATATTTTCTTTAATATATCACACTACTCAATATTAAAAGGACGATTCCTATTATCTAGATATAGTATTCTATTAAGAATAAAATCCAATGAATACTAGGTAAGTGATTCATTTACATTAAAATAATTTATAGATATTGTTATGGAAAATGGTTTAGGATGAATAGTCATCCACAATGATGTCGTGTAATGTACTTGTCCGCAAATAATTATTATATTATGATTAAATTAAAAAAATATAAAGATAATTTAGGGTAATATCAATGCTTATGTTTACAACATTATAGTTCAAGTCAATTTTTTAAAAATTTCATCATTAAAAAACTATTTCCAAAATGTTACGGTCCACAATGGAATTATCTACAATTACATCATTGTACATAATGACCTTATCAGCAATTATAGATGAGAAAAATATGTTTATGGGATTTTTTTTCATTAGTGAAGGGGTTATTTTAATCGATAACACTAAAATAATTTTATTTTTACATGTAATTAGATGAAAATACCATTTTATGGGGTATTAATTGTTATTTTTCTTAATAGGATAGTGATCATACAACCTATGTTTTGTTTAGGAAATCCTGGAGAGTCTCAACTAACATCGTAAAAGCTAAAAAATATTCCTCCAATTCCATTCAGAACTAGTATCTATTGTTCCACTAAATAATTATGTCTCCTCTGGTATCAAAGATTCAATAGGGTTCTCACAAAACTAATTTAATTGTTTCATAATTATAACATGAAACTTAAAGACTAATTACATTATCATCTTTTCATTGTGATCATATTCCACTTTAGTTGGGACTCGGTACAACAATATTAAATTTTCTTATGGAGTAAATGAACTATAGGTAATATATAATTGGTATTTACCCATCATGACCTACTGCGATTGAACCATCTTCAGGAGTATAAAAATTAGTAAAAAGCATTCATATTTTTTTCTATAATTTATGGATTTGCAGTTAATATTCTAAACATTCAATAATCCTTAATCATTGAGAACCCTTCACTAATATAATTTTTTATGTCATTCCCAAAGAAGATGTGATAAACCCAAACACATTTTATTTTAGTAAGGAAGAATCCAAAATCTTGTTTGTAATTTTATTATAAATACTCCATTCCAACTTCAATTTTTGATGAGGTAATTTATTTGGTCATTTTGGTTCAATAGGTGGTTCTTGAAGACATTAATCCCTTTTTTGGAACTTTATCAAGATTTAGAGCTTCACCGGGTTCTATAATAACACTATATTCCCTTCCATGATTCTGCCTTTGTGATGATGTAATCATCAATTAGATGATAATATATTTCCCAAGAACATTATCGAGATGTTGTATTGATGCTGCATACTTTTTGAACTGGCAATAGTATATCAAATTATTTATCATTATTAAATAATCAACACAGATAATATATATATATATAATAATTAATCTTATGTCATTATTTTTTCAATGTAATATTCCATTACTTTTCATCAGGTTATGTAATTTAAATCCTTCTAAATTTCATACTTTATATAAATGTAGATGATGAGGATAGTTTCCTTCAACATCATTATACTAAATTTTATAATAAAAAACCATCATAGATCTTCCATGTGGGACATAGTCCCTACTATATTTTTTTTTGAAAATGCTAGTCTATTTATGTTATATATGAGGCATATATTCTCCTATTCCTATTTATTTTCTACCACCATCATGGAACTACATCATATTGTAAATTGGGTGTGTTTTTTATTAAAATATATGGTTCATTGAATATTTAAAATGTATGGTAGCTGATATTTTGGAGCTGAATTTTCTTGTTATCCCATATTGTGTATAATTTCCTCTATAGCTATATCAGTTAATATAACTCCACCATGGAATAAATCAACTTCACCATTATGTCTAAAATCATGACACGAAGTCCACCCTCATTTCTACAATCACTAATGGTTGAAAAATATCAATGTTTCTGAAAAATACCAACACTATGTAGAATCTATATATTATTAGATGACAACAATAACCTATTTTTATTTGTTAGAAACAAAAATTTTAAATTAAAAACCACAATTCCTCCAATTAAGAATAAAAATTAAAATGAAAACCTCAAATTTATTAAGCATACTTTTCCCCATTTGATATTAAATCCAAAGAAAAACTAGCAAATGACAACCCTTGAAAAATAGTTACCTTGTGTTAAAAGGGCATCACATTTGGATTGCATTCTGATATTATTCTTCTACAATATTATTGATGTTGGTTACCCATTACATTGATACCAATAACTACGATATATGATATAACCATTGCTACCAATTATTATAGAGTATTTCTATTAAAATATCACCATTTATGATTCAAATGAATATAGGAATCACCAATAAATCCTTTAGGAATTTTTTATTATTTTTACTGAAAACTATTTAGAGTGGGTAATATCTCACTTTTGTATACAATTCCTTTATAGCTTTTCACCACTTATATATTGTTTTTTAGCACTATTTACCTCTTCTTAATTGGATCATATGCTTTTTTAAATACTTCATAATCCATAGACCTTATTTGTCTTCTTTATTTATACTTGGTACAATAAATTTTGGTAAATGGAACTCTAAAAATACTTAATCATATTTATCTAACATAACATGTTCAAAAAAATTATAGTTTTTTCCTTCAATCTAAAAATCCTCTTTTAAATATAGCTAAACACTAGTATATTTTTAATAAGTGGAATCATCACTAAATAAGAGTATCAATAAATCCTTTGACGACTATTATGTCATATATCTGTGTATGAAGAAATAGATTATGTTAATAACATAAATGTGGTTCATTTCACTTACATCAATTAATTTATTATAACTATGACATTTCGTTTCAACAAAGGAACTCCACTTGTGAAATCAAAGGCACTTGAAAAATACTATTGTTTTGGGAACCTCTAGTTTGAAGGAAGTCATGGGGATCCTAAATGAATAACATGACTAGGATGATCTAGAATAGAATGGAACCATGAACTCAAAGTATATAAAATTTATAATCGTGTTCATTACAACTGCAACATGGAGTCACCTCTTTTCCAAACAAGACTTAAAAAGATTAGCAAAAAGTAAAAACACAATAACAATAAAAACAATACTAGGATTAATGTGGTTTGAAAATCTACCATATTCTCACAAATAAACTCTAAAACATTATACTATGAGATACTAAATTGAAGGTGTAGTCGAGTAATAAGGGAACATTATTTCCAGAAATACTACCTGGAATCTATGTTACAAGGGAATAATATTCTCAACATGCTACCTAGAAGATGAAAAATATTTAAAAAATTATTTATTGACAAAGTCCTATGGAAAGTGATTCCATAATGTCACCAACATGTGGGGAACTGAGGATCCCTATTAGAATCTTCAGTCCCTCAAGAATATCACCCCACATGAGTGAATTCCTATATAGAATACACTAATCCTTCTTAAGACTATGTTTTAATTCAATATTTTCTCACACCATTCTAGGCCCACATAAATCCATATTAAATTTTAACATTCTTTTAGTTAACAATATATAGAATCACATTCTTCAATTAAACACAGGAAACTCATTCTATAACATAGGAATGTGTCGCACTCCAAAAAAATACTAGAGAAAAAGAACTCAAATGGGTTAAGGATACTCAATAGAAAAAAAATTCCCTTAATTCATGAGATTCATAGAACTTCTTTGAATAATATTCCTAAATACACAATTCACTCCCAACAATCTCCTATAAACATCCCCTACCTTTATAATTCCACCTATAGAAGTTGGGCAAAATGAATCTCATCTAATATATCTTCATAAATATATTTTCCAATAATAACATCAACTACACTATCAATTTCTTCGTTCGATCCATGCATCCACCTTCCATGACAAAAACATCAAAAACACCCTCCAAGATTTTTCTGGATGAGTTTTTCCTGCATAACGTAACCTCAATTATAGTAGAATCTCATCAATATAGAACATGACTTCTCCAACTTTATTCCACTGAAATAATCATCTCACACTGAATCTGAAATTCATAAATGATGGAACATGTTTATGAAGTATTATATAAGGCCAACATTAGAATTAATGTAGAGACCCTAAGCTTGTCATACATGGACATTACATTACTTTTTAGGAATACTTAATACATAACAAAAACAGAGACACAAGGACCGTAATAGTTTAGTGTCTTTGAAAACATGGAACGTAATCTTCTAATCGTGGTGAAAGATCTTCAACATCTCCCATAAAGATATTCCATTTATTTTCTTACCTAAAACCATTATTTATATCCTGTGGAAAATAAAACATAAAAAGGGTGAGCTCAAATTCTCAGTAAGGGTAATAATGTATAATATAAAACAAACCATTTACATTTGAACTTAAAAAAATTGAACATAATGTTTAAACATCGAAAGCTTGAGCAATGACATAAAACATGGAACTACGTGAGGCATAGATCATAAAGAAACATTAAGAATGATAAAATAGCATGGGAATAAATCATGTAATTGTGGAAACCATTGAGAATATGATATTATTTCCATATTAGCCAAGGCATTTCTTCCAAGACTATCATAGTGGACAAAGTCCCTTTCTTAATCGAGTTCACTTCTCGTTCCAGTCCTGTATTACTGAACCGGTTTAACTTGCCGTTCCAGCCATGCCTATCTCATGAGATATACATCTTTACTCAATTAATTGTAGGGAGATATAGGTCCCACCCATCTCATATTGAAATCATTCTTTTGTGTGCCACAATATAAACATAAATCATTCATCATAAGCCAAGAATAAAATGGGTTTCATAAACATCATCCCATCATCACATAATCCATTTAAAATAAATGAATATCATTTCATAATAAGAAAAATTAAACCATGTAAATCATAGATACATGATACTTGAAACATACACATGTGAAATAATGTCATCTTAGATGAAAATGGTTTTGATAAAACACTTGAAATGAATTCTTGAGGAAAATATCCTTTCTTCGTCAAAATCATTTTCTTTTCAAAAAAATGCCATGCACTTTTAAAATAAAAGTATTTTTTTGAAAATAGTCATAAAATCATGTAGAGTAAGATTCATGAAAATGAGGCGTTATGAAACCGTAAAAATCCATTCACGCCGTATAAGTTAAAAATAGCATTCTCCTCGTACTTTTGTCGGAAAAGTCAAAAAGTACCTCGTAACATAAAAAAAGAAAGATTTATTACATACCAATTTGGAAAAGTCAAAATTGGGTAAAAATTACATTAAATATACATTAAAAACACTTTTATAAAACATGTACATGGATCATAACAATAACCCCAGTAAATACATATGAATAAGCAATCTCGGATAAAAATGAGATTTGCAAAATTATCCCTTACCTTAGGTCTGATATGCTTCGTACGTATCCAAACCTCCTGTATAATGATTTAAATAATGTAATTGACTTATTAAAGAATCATATTCATTGTTATTATATCATATATGGTTCACTTATGACTTTATATTACTCGTTCTTTTGTAAATTAATGTTAAAGTAGCGTTTTCGGTAAAATCGTCTCATTTGTCGTTCGTGTTTTAACTTCTAATTATTCATATGATTAATTATATCATTATTACTTAGATCCAGAATTTAAAACATGATTGATATATAATATATATTCAGAATATACATATATATAATGGATCTATAAATGGAAAGAAATGAATCGTTTATGGAGACGGTAGGGCGTACGTATGCATGAACACTGTTTTCGTTTCCTTATTGAATTGAATGGAATTAAGTAGATGACATACATATATAAATACATAAATCTAGTGTCATTTTTATGTCATATATTTCATGATTACTTATTATATATACTTTATAATCATTCATTAATGGTTAATCATTGAGAATGAATCTCATCGCGTCATGGAGACGGTAGTCCGTACGTACGCACGAGTGATGATATCATTCCCATGATCATGGAATTGTATTAATGTGTATGTATAATATTAAATAATCAATATCACCTTACAAAAATCATATATATTCATTAGTTTCACCATTAAACCCATCCATGTAAGGTGGTGGTGGAAAATAGATTACACCACGGCGTGGAGACGGTATTCTGTACGTACGCACACGCGGTGATTTCGTTTTCCGTAGGGTGGATAAATGGTGAAATAGGGTTATTTCATACTTATAATAACATATCAGTATATGATTTATACTGATGTTATTACTTCATAATGATACAAATAAAGAAGAATATGTGGAAGAAGAAAAAAAGTTGAAAGAATCGGTAACGAACATTACCTCTTCTTTGAAGCGCCTCTTAGAGACCTCCTATCAGGGCACTAAAATTGTTCTTTGAAGAAGACCAGGATCTCAAGGATGTTTATAGGGAAGTTTATAAGAGAATTTGGCCAGGGTTGGCCGAGCTTGAAGGCTCAAATTTGTGTGAGGAAGAGAGGGATGAGGTTCCCTTTTATAAGGGAGGAGAGAGGCACCATTGGAAAAACTAAAAATATTATTTTATTATAAAGCCAAATTCGGTTTTAAATAGCTCCAAATTGATTTATTTAGAAGATAAGGTGGGTATGGGTCGAAATCCTCTCACTCAATATAATTTAGACATGTTTAGGTTCCTATTTTAACCTTATCATTTATATTTAACATTAAGTCAGATAATTTTACTTTTGTCGTGTCTTTTTGTGTTCTTACACAATAAGGTTAATAAACTTACTATAAGAAGAAAAACGAACCCCAAGTTGTTTATTATTAATATATATAACTGTATAAAAGTCATTTGGCCAAACCTTAGTTTTTTATGAATAAAAGAACAATTAATAATATAACATTTGTTTTAAAAACTATTTTATGTCAATTTTGACACTATTTAGTAGTTGATTTTTTTGAAAATCATAACAGAATGACTAGTTTGAACAAATTTAATTACATGAATAATAACATGTCATATTAACCTATTAAATTAGTTTAATTCATAAAAAGTCTCAAATTAAATTTATTTGGGTATTTATAACATCAATTATGTCAATATTTCATTAATAAGATAATTACTACATAATCATTTTGTCATAAATAAATTAAATTTTTTAATGACTAAAAATTACAAATAAAATACCATTATGTAGGAAACCGTTTTATCTTTCCAATGAACATTTATAGTCTAATTTATCTTATTTATAACCCTATATTAAAAATGATTTACTTATTAAACATTGATTTTAACTATTTTAACCCTTCTTTAAATAAATTAATAATAAATGTCCTAATCCAATCCAAGTGGGCCTAAATGGTCATATTTTATTACTAAGGTTGTTTTTGGTCGAATTAAACTTATCCAATAGAATTAGGACATGTGTTAGGGTAATAATAATATCATTTTTACCCTTAATTACCCTATTTACCTTTAAACGTGGTAAAAAAAGTAGAAAGTTACTATTCACCAAAAATTATTTTCATCTAATTAAACCAAATTTTACTTACTGGCATCAACTGTGTCTCTCGTATTTTTGATATTCCACTCACAAAAGCAATAAAATTAAGTTTTATGAAAAAATTCAGTTTTTAACTACCACTTAGTGGTTTCACTATTCATCAAATAATGAAAGTTTCCAGAAAAATACCAAATATTAGGCCTAAGATATATTTTATATTATTATTTCAAAAATGATGTTTATTTTACCAAATTGAAAACATATCAGTTATAATAACTAATTTAAAAATTAATTCCTGTCGTCAAAATAAATAGCGCGTTTTTAAGAGATAATAACTATCAAAAGATTGACACCCGTTTATGTCTGGTTTAAATGTGAAATTACATCCAATGAACAACATTGTATTAAATTTTAAAAATATATTCTAAATATACTTTAAAACTACTCAAATTAATAATTTATCACTATTAATTATTTCGATTAAAAAGTTTCTTTTAATTAAAATTTAGTAATTTTCACTATTCATCAGAATATGAATGTTATCTGAAAAGTACCAAAATTTCACCCTAAGCTAATTTCGATATTCGGAATCCAAAAATAAAGTCCATTTTGAAAAAAAATTACCAAATTTAAAAAAGTGGTTATTACTATTCATAACGGCTAGTTTTAATAATATTTTAATAGTATGTCATTGTTTAGCGAAACTCGGTATTGCATACAACACACACTATCGTGGAAGGTCGCACTTTCGTGTAATGCAAGCCAAGTCAGGGATGCGTGTTTTTCAAGCTCCTTTTGGTGTAGCGTACAACACAGAACATTAATGAAATTAAAAAGAATATTTTTTGTAAAATCTTGGGGTGTTACATTCTACCCCCCTTAAAACGAATTTCACCCTCGAAATTTGTCAGGGTTATAAATGGTTTGCTACTTGAAAATTTATTTAATAGAAACCCACATCATAAAAAGGAATACAAAATATTGACTTTAAAAAACTAATGTATGAAACGTAAAAGTTACCCAAATTAACTAATCACTGGGTTTCCACATAGGAGAACATAGGTGAAAATATGGATATGGAAGAAAAATCTAACCATTATGTTCTGATGGAGAGTGGTAGAGAACATGGATATGAAAAATCCATCAATCACAAAGCCATGGATTTGTGATGATCTAAGGTGCCATCTGATTCATCAGATATAAGGGCACTAGGACAACATTTTTGGTTTTCAAGATCATTTCCCTAAAGTTGATGAAATTGTAAATAGAAGTAATAATTTCATGATTTTGGTACAGTCTCACCGTTGTTCATTTCCTTGGACAATTTCCACTTCATCATTTAAAGAAATGAAGTTGAATTTGTCATTCGTGAAGTGTCAGCAGATCATGTGATAGAATGATGGGTCATTCCATCTGTTTCAAACAAAAGGTTAGCAAAAGTTATCAAATATACATAAGTCCATCTATGGTGAGGTTAATTGTATACGATTCCAAAAATGAACTTATAATTCATATATCATACCACGTAATAAAAGAAAACTAGTTTCTACTAACCATGGACTTCATCTAGGCCAGTGGTAGGCGATAAAGGCATATCGCACTTCCGTTGTGGGTTCGATTCCCACAGCCTTGTCCGACGTGATGGGTTGTCGCCCGTCCTACATGTTGTCCTTTTTTTAAAACTATATTACCATAACATCCCATAAATAATATCGAAAAAAGTTCTATCCTTAAACAATACTAACTTATGTACAACATAATTGATTCCAATCTTTATGATTATCTAAAATACTTCGGTCCAGGCTCATAGTATAAAGAAAATGATTACTTGAAATGTCACATAACAATCATGTGAATGCCATCATTTATCCCCCATATATGGTAAGATATATTATGTTGGTTAAATTACAAACATGTGAATACATTAATCATGTATTCTCTTGATGAATGAATACCCATTGAGCCTTAGTGAAAACATGAATGCAGTTAAAAGTTAACACTTTCCACGTACCAAAATCCTTAAAATTCTTTATACTCAAACCATGATATCACTTAGTCCTTATATCAATCATGAGCTCATGAATACAATCAAACATCACATTATCTTCTTATCCCATCATTATGTGCATATCACCTGCTTACCAAAAAATTTCAATCACTTTCCATGCTTACCGGTACCATAAAATTATTGAAAACCACAATTGACCAATACATAATTATTCCAATATTCCACGATACTATATTCATCATAATTTTTAAATCCCATTACATAAACACTTAATCATTCCACCACATCGTTATCATATTCAAAATCTCCAATAATGATCACATGTGACTTCCCTTTGTCCTTTTCCTTAAGTGGTTGCTCGTGTCGATCATCATTAACCCTTGAATTTGGGCATTGATTAGCATAATGCCCCATTTCATTTCACATGAAGCATTGAAGTGTTGTTGGGGCATTCTCTGCAGTCTTTTATTTATTCACACCATTAGCAACCCTTTTTCCATTATTTCGACTCTCAGATGCTCGATGACCTTCTTTTCCACACTTAAAACATTTCCTAGTCCCTTTAAGACAATCTCCACCATTCTTCTTTCCACACATTGAGCATAAAGAATCATTTATCTTCTTTTCACCATTATTCTGAGATTTCTCCTTGAACTCCATCTTTCGTTTCTTGTCAAAACCATGAGATGGATATGTAACACCAACTTCCATTTCTACCTTAATAGCACAACACACAATTTATTCATAGCTATTGAAGTCTCTTATAGCTAATTCCCTTCAATGATTTGGTTTTAAACCACTGAAAAATCGATGAACTTTACTTTCAGGTTGGATGATAAAGCCAGATGCATACCTTGCAAGCCTTGTAAAATTCTCTTCGTATATACCAACATATTCATCATCCTTTTGCTTTAGTTTAAGAAACTCCTTCTCCATCTTTGTTCAAAGAATACGAGGGAAGTACTTATTGAAAAATATGTTCTTGAACTCATCCCATTCCATGGAATCAATTTCATCTCTTGGCCTCATATTCTTGATAAGATTCCACCATTGATCAGCATCACCTTCCAAACGATATACTACAAATATAACTTTATCATGTTTTGAACATTCAAGAACTGAAAATATCTTTTTATTGGTACTGATCCATTGTTCAGCAACAAGTGGATCGGAAGACCCACTGAAAGAAGGTGGGTGTTTCCTAATGAAGGACTCAATAGAATATTGTTCCCTTGTCTTCTCATTTGGAAGTCCAAAAGGATTCATAGCTTGTGTAAGTATAACAATAAGATTTTTCACTCCATCTCCCATAACATTTGTTTGTACAGGAGGACAATCATTGCATTGTCCATTACATTGATCAACATGGTTCCTTCAGGTTCCAGCCATCATCTAAAACCCAAAAAGAATAGTTTGAGGGTCAAAAATCATAAAAAAGTGGGAGTAACTTCAATGCCTAACATCATAGGTTTAATCTAATATCGTTACCATAATTCTAGTACTATAACCTCTACATATACCTAACCTTAGGGACATCCCTAGACATACCTTAGAAATATCTCTAGGGATCTCACTGAAGTTCTCGTATCCTAGTTTCCAAAGGTTGACTAAACCTTTCCTCTGATACCAACTGTAGAGACCCTAAGCTTGACGTACATGGAAATTACATTACTTTTGCGGAATACTTAATACATAACAAAAACAGATACACAAGGACCGTAATAGTTTAGTGTCTTTGGAAACATGGAACGTAATCTTCTAATCGTGGTGAAAGATATTCAACATCTCCCATAAAGATCTTCCCTTTTTTTTCTTACCTAAAACAGTTCTTTATATCTTGGGGAAAAGAAAACATTAAAAGGGTGAGCTCAAATGCTCAGTAAGGGTAAGCATGAATAAAATAAAACATACCATATACATTTGAACTTAAAAAAATTGAACATAATGTTTAAACATCGAAATATTGAGAGATGACATAAAACATGGAAGTACGTAAGGCATAGATAATAAAGAAACATTAAGAATGATAAAATTTCATGGGAATAAAACATGTAATTGTGGAAACCATTAAGCACATGATATGACTTCCATATTAGCCAAGGCATTGCTGCCAAGACCATCCTAGAGGACAAAGTCCCTTTCTGAATCGAGTTCACTTCTCATTCCAGTCCTTTATTACTGAACTAGTTTAACATTCCATTCCAGACATGTCTATCTCATGAGATATAAATCTTTACCCAATGCATTTGAGGGAGATATCATTCCCACCCATCTCATATTGAAATCATTCTTTCGTGTGCCACTATATAAACATAAATCATTCATCATAACCCAAGAATAAAAAGGGTTTCATAAACAACATCCCATCATCACATAATCCATATAAAAGAAATGGATATCATTTCATAATAATAAAAATGAAACCATGTAAATCATAGAGACATGATACTTGAAAGATACACATGTGAAATAATGTCATCTTAGATGAAAATGGTTTTGATAAAACACTTGAAATGAATTTTTGAGGAAAATATCCTTTCTTCATCAAAATCATTTTCTTTTAAAAAAATGCCATGCACATTTAAAATAAACGTATTTTGTTGAAAATAGTCATAAAATCATGTAGAGTAAGCTTCATGAAAATGAGGCGTTATGAAACTGTAAAAATCCATTCATGTAGTATAAGTTAAAAATAGTATTCTCCTCGTACTTCTGTCGGAAAAGTAAAAATGAACCTCGTAACGTAAACCAGAGAATGATTCCTTACATACCATGTAGTAAAAGTCAAAAATGGGTAAAAAGGACTTTATACATACATGAAGAAACTTTTATAAAACATGGACATGGATGATAACAATAACCCCTGTAAATACTTACGAATAAGCAATCTTGGATAAAAATGAGATTTGCAAAATTATTCCTTACCTTAGGTCCGATATGCTTCGTAAGTATCCAAAACTACTGTATAATGATTTAAATAATGTCATTGACTTATTAAAAAGTCATATTCATTGTTATTATATCATATATGGTTCACTTACGACTTTATATTACCCGTTCTTTTGTAAATTCATGTTAAAATAGTGTTTTGGGTAAAATCGTCTCATTTGTCGTTCGTGTTTTAACTTGTAATTATTCATATGATTACATAGATCATGATTACTTACATCCATAATGTAAAACATGATTTATATATAATATATATTCAGAATATACATATATATAATGGATCGATAAATGGAAAGAAATACATCATTTATGGAGACGGTAGGCCGTACGTACGCATGAACGCTGTTTTCGTTTCCTTATTGAATTGAATGTTATTAAGTAGATGACATACATATATATATACATAAGTCCAGTATCATTATTATGTAATATATTTCATGATTACTTATTATATATACTTTATAATAATTCATGAATGGTTAATCATTGAGAATGAATCTCGTTGCGTCGTGGAGACGGTAGTCCGTACGTACACACGAGCGATGATATCATTCCCATGATCATGGAATTGTATAAAGTGTATGTATAATATTACATAATCAATATCACTTTACAATAATCATATATATTCATTATTTTAACTTTAAACCCATCCATGTAAGGTGGTGGTGGAAAATAGATTACACCACGGCGTGGATACTATATTTCGTACGTACGCACCCGCGGTGATTTCGTTTTCCGTAGAGTGGATAAATGGTGAAATAGAGTTTTTTCATACATATAATAACATATCAGTATATTAGTGATACTGATGTTATTACTTCATAATGAAACAACTAAAGAAGAATAAGTGGAACAAGAAATAAAGTTGAATGAATCGGTAACGAACATTACCTCTTCTTTGAAGCGCCTCTTTGGGACCTCCTCTTAGGGAACTTCAATTGGGCTTTAAAGAAGACCAGGACATCTAGTATGTTTCTAGGGAAGTTTAGAAGATAATTTAGCCGGGTTTGGCCAAGATTTAAGGCTCAAATTGGTGTGAGGAAGAGAGGGAGGAGGTGCCCTTTTATAAGGGAGGAGAGGGGCACCTTTGGAAAAACTAAAAATATTATTTTATTATAAAGCCAAATCCTATTTTAAATATCTCCAAATTGATTTATTTAGAAGCTAAGGTGGGGGCGGGTCGAAATCCTCTCATACAATAGAATTTAGACAAGTTTAGGTTCCTATTTTAACCATATCATTTATATTTAACTTTAAGTTAGATAATTTTACTTTTACCATGTCTTTTTGTGTTCTTAAACTATAAGGATAATAAACTTACTATAAGAAGCCAAACAAACCCCATGTTGTTTATTATTAATATATATAACCTTATCTAAGTCATTTGGCAGATCCTTAGATTTTTAGGAATCGAAGAACAGTTAATAATATATTATTTGTTTAAAAAACTATTTTATGTCAATTTTGACACTATTTAGTAATTGATTTTTGTGAAAATCATAACAGTATGATTAGTTCGAAAAAAGTTAATTAATTGAATAATAACATGTCATATTAACCTATAAAATTAGTTTAATTCATAAAAAGTCTCAAATTACATTTATTTGGGTATTTATAACATCAATTATGTCAATATTTCATTAATAAGATAATTACTGCATAATCGTTGTGTCATAAATAAATTAACTTTTTTATGGTCTAAAAATTACAAATAAAATTAATTTATGTAGGAAATAATTTTATCTTTCCAATGAATATTTATAGTCGAATTTATCTTATTAATAACCCTATATTAAAAATTATTTACTTATTAAACATTGATTTTAACTATTTTAACTCTTCTTTAAATAAATTAATAATAAATGTCCTAATCTAATCCAAGTGGGTCTAAATGGTCATATTTTATTCCTAAGGTTGTTTTTTGTCGAATTACACTTATTCAAAAGAATTAGTACATGTGTTAGGGTAATAATAATATCATTTTTACCCTTAATTACCTTATTTACTTTAAATCGCGGTCAAAAAAGTAGAAAGTTACTATTCACCAAAAATTATTTTCATCTCATTGAACCACATTTTACTTACTGAAATCAACCGAACCTCTCGGATTTTTGAAATTCCACTCACAGAAGCGGTAAAATTATGTTTTATGAAAAAATTCAGTTTTTTAACTACCACTTATTGGTTTCACTATTCATCAAAAAATGAAATTTTCCAGAAAAATACCAAAAATTAGGCGTAAGATATATTTGATATTATGAATTCAAAAATGATTTTTATTTTAAAAAATTCAAAACATATCAGTTACATTAACTAATTTAAAAATTAACTCCCGTCGTCAAAACAAATAGCGTGTTTTTAAGAGATAATAACTATCAAAAGATTGACACTCGTTTATGTCTGGTTTAAATGTGAAATTACATCCAATGATCAACATTGTATTAAATTGTAAATATATATTATAAATATACTTTAAAACCACTAAAATTAATAAATTATCACTATTAATAATTTCGATTAAAAAATTTGTTTTTAATTAAAATTTAGTAATTTTCACTATTCATCAGAATATGAAAGTTATCCGAAAAGTACCAAAATTTCACCCTAAGCTAATTTCGATATTCCAAATCCAAAAATGAAGTCCATTTTGAAAAAAAAATTACAAAATTTAAAAAATGGCTTGTTACTATTCATAACGGCTAGTTTTATTAATATTTTAATAGCATATCGTTGTTTAGCGAAACTCGGTATTGCGTACAACACACGCTATCGTGGAAGGTCGCGGTGGCGTGTAATGCAATCCAAGTCCGGGATGCATGTTGTGCAATCTCCTTTTGGTGTAGCGTGCAACACAAGAAATTAATGAAATTATAAAGAATATTTTTCGTAAAATCTTGGGGTGTTACAATTAAACTCTACACCAATCATTGAAGAATCTTCTTACCTATGTCTAATTTATGAACCATTGTAAAAAAGATTTGATAACACTTTTTTGTTCCCAAAACCTCCTATATGAAATTTGACAACTATAATATCAAACATAGAACAAGTAATAGAACATTTAGAATAAAATGAAACAAAAAACTAGATATTTCTCAAACTGATGAGTCCCCATACCCTAACCACAACATCAAATATCCTCCCTTCAAGACAAGACAATCCATGCTTAAAAAATCACAAGAACACACTTGAATAAAACGTAACTCAAGTATTAACATGGTTTAAAACATAATTCAATTCCATCATTTAAATAATAAAATTTTACATTATGGGAGAAACAATATAGAGTACATCTAAGTTATAAGAGAACCTACCTTTTGGACACCCTACCCAGACTCTGAGTTACAGGGGAACCATTTTTTGGACCCGTTACCCAAATATAGAATAATGTTACTCCAACAATTATGTGGTGTATGTATTGATTGAAATTGGATCTCATTTGAACAAAAAGATTTTATTAATGATCATTTTATTCAGTATTGGGATGTATATATCAATCTGAATATTCTTTGTTCCTTATTGGTTATGGATTCATGTATCATTTATTATGTATAGTTGAAACACTGATCACAGATATATATATATATAATAAGTCATCATATCTAACTTATTTTACCATTATTTACTTATAGGGTGTTTCTTATGATTAGGCCAGTTATATTCACTACCATCAAAGGTAGTGATTTTGACATTAGATTTAGGTAAGGATTCTTCATTTTTTTTATTTGGCCCACTTTTAGTTTTCTTGAGATGAAAAGTGGTATGTTCTATAGTCTATATAATAAAAAAGGATGAGAAGGAAATGAGTATTTTATAATAAGTATGGAATTTAAATAGATCTTATGAAACAATGTGTGATAGATTCCCATGTATTAAGTGGGATAGGTAATTCATTCCATTTACTATGGTTTATATATCAGATCATAGTATGTAAGGGTTATCCAATATTGATTAGTGAGTGATAGTTTATATTATTATTAATTAATTCCATGATATTATAACAATTTATAGACCATTATCTTTCTAATCTAGTAGAACATTTCATAGCCTTATATACCAACTAAACAATCATTCGATGGATGGGTTTCTCACATAGTATCCAGCTTTTCCAAATTCCTTTTCCAACATAATTTGTTAACTTAATTTTTATGTAAATTGGTAGGTTTAATCTCCTTTTCCCATTTAGGTTTGGGATATACCATCACATTTTATATTGGGTGGAAACTCACTCCATCACCCATGTACTCTAATAAATATATTATACGCACATAGAAAAATACAATCACAAAACAAAGTGAACATCAATCCACCGTTAAATTTTTTATCATTACATTTAACTCCCATACACCACAGACACATGTCAACATTTATTTTGATGTTCACCCTTTCTCTCCCCTATTGAATATAAATACAAATGGAGGAAATCTATTCTCTCTATTATTGGAAATATGAGTACATGGGATGGTTTATTCAATTCTCAAAAAAATGATGTGAGAAATAAAGTAACACCTCATAATTTATTTTTATTTTAGTTGTAAAGAATTATAGATTAAGCACAGAATTGTAAAACTCTAAATGTTTATCCACTATTGATCACATTGCAGCACACTTTCTTCTATTTTTAGAGTCATTTCAGCAGCACATTAGTTCTCCAAATCCAACCTTTTTCGCACCTCTATACTATTTTTCAACTCTCTTATTGGGTTTGGTTAATAATGTTATACCTCATTTATGCCTCTTAATAAATGGATTCAATGGAGTGTAGGTTATAGCATGGGATGCTGGGTATGAGGCAGCAACGTAGGAATCTTTGTAACGATCCAAACTTTTGAATAGTATATTAATTTACTCATAAAGACTTAATAGAGATGTTAATGGTTAATGCAGAAAGAATAGTCGATGGCTTCATCCAGCAGACTCGAACCATATGAAGCCCACTTATCAGAGCTTGGGAAGGAGATGGCATATTTGGGCTTCACATTGGACCAAGCCCAAACCAAACTACAATGTGTCAATCTTGAACGGAGCCGCCTACGGGAGAAGTTCATGTTAGTGGAGATTGCTACTCGGGTAATTTTATCTGAGCCTCCCTCAGATTCTATCACCTTAGCACACCTTACACTTAGGTCATATGCTGGTGTTGTAAGAGGATATGTAACGACAATGTAGCTACTTTGTGTAATCGTTTTAGAAAAATAAAATTGTGATTTCTCCCTATGGTGAAGTTTTTGAATTTTCAGATGTCCGGATAAAAATAGGATGTATCTTATGGGTGAATTTGGCAAAAAGGGATATTTTAAAATATTTATGTAAACCGTAAATAAATAATGATGTTTATGGATTTTCAAAAAATGCTCTTCTGAAAATGTGTTCAGTAAGAAATTTACAGTCCAACAAGGTCAACTTAATTTTTGGTGAATAGTAATTTATAAATAGTGATTTTACGCTTAGGATTAGTAATGTGACAAAATTGATTATTAATCTCATTTATATAAATTATTAATATTATTTATGCACCTTGATTATGTAATGTGATTCAATAAAATAGGTAAATAACTGTTTCAGAAGTTATTAGTTAAATATTAGTTTTTCAGGTGAATAGTGTTTTTAATTTAAAATTTAAATTAAAAATATATAGAAATTTATTTTTATAAAATGGAGTTCATTTTTGAATTCAGATCATCGATATTATGTTATGTTGAATTTTTTGGATTTTTTAGAAAAAGTTGAATTTTCGGTGAATAGTGAGTTTTCAGTTTAGATTTTCGAGTGTTTAATGACATCATTAAATATGTAATAATTATGTAATAATTCTAGTAGACTTATGAATAGTAATATAAGGTATGAGGTGTACCAAGTGGCCAATACCATGGGAAAGAACATGGTTTTTCCAATTCAACCAATGAGGTGTCCCTTGGCCATTAATGCCTTGTCCCTTCACTTCCCCTATAAAAACCAAGCCATTCTCTCATCCTTTGGACTACAAAATAATCCTAAACTAAGTTCTGGTCTCCTTACCTCCCATGTAGTCCTCCCAAGGTTCTTCAATCCCTCAAGGTCCCAACCTTTGAGTTATAAGAGATACGTTTCATGGTAAGGGGTCATACCACTCTCTTTCTTTCCAGGCACTCTCTTTTATGTCATTTCTTCTAGGATCCATGTTATTATGTTGTGGATGTTCTTTTATATTAATCCTACTGTACTTTTAATATTAATATGATTAGATACCCCCTATTTCTCTCATGATTTCAATTTATGAATGTATAATTGGCGTCGTTAGGCTGCCAAATTTTTAAGGGATTCTCTCACCCTTCTCATTTTCAAGTTCTATTTTCATGTTAGGTCTTTCATGTTGATTTTTATTATGATGGTGTATAATATCTATATCTATCATACTGATAATTTTTTTTCATATTATTAGATACCCTATTTGATCTTGTCAATTCATTTTTTTGATGTTTTAAGTGACGTCGTTAGGCTGCCGAATTTTCATAAGGGAAATCTTATTTTTGTATTCCTTCCATGTTTTTTCATTTCAAATGGTATTTCCTTCAAATTTCATTAATATGTTCATATATCCTTTATATTATATACCTATACTATTTTATGGGTCATTTATGAGTGGGTGACCCATGTCACCTCTATTTTCAAAGTTTTCTAAAACCCTGCAACATAGTTGTTATGCTGTCGAATTCTAGTCTCATAATCTCTCTCTCTTTTCTAAAATTCTTTTATTTTATTATGTGAATACTCAAAACTCATTATTCTACAGGGTATTCACATATATATAAAAATTTTCTATTTTAAATTATTTTATTTACAGACATGAGACCCTCTTTCATTTTTTGTGGGTTTAATGTGACATAAAGATCATGTCTTTAAAGCAGTTTTTAAAACGTTATGATTATGAAATGAAACCTATTTCTTTTATTATATATGGGTTATTAATGAAATTTTGGATGATGATATATGTGGATCACATTATAACAATATAAAATTTAAGGGTTCTCCCTGATAGCGCTCCAATGCATTTGGTAAAGACTTAATATCTACAGATGACCAATTTTAACGATATCTTGGTGAATAACCATGGTAATTTTTCATGACACCTTGGGGATGGACCACGGTGAAACGTAAAAGATTTTCTAAGTTAAATGTTGTATCCACATCTTCGTGTTATGAAATACATTATTTTTATTATGATATGCCTCATGATTTCTTTCTCATGCCTTAATGTTCTTTTACATGACTTTATTGATGTATCTCAAGTTCACATGTTAAATGTTCCCCTTGTTTCCTTTACTGGGCCTACTACTCACCCTTTCTTTTGATGTATGTCACCTGGTTATGAGATTTAGTAATGAACCTAGGATGAAAATAAGGAGAATAACTTCAAGTGTTTAAGAATAATGTTTTATGTTTTCATGTATGAAGTTCCTGGTTTCCAAGACACTAAACCTTAAAGATCCTCGGTTTTGTATTTTGTAATGAATGATGATGTGATAAAAAGGCGGGATGACATATTTTGGGTATGAGGGAGGGGCTACTTGGTGGGTAGTAGGGCTAGTTCAGGGGGGATGGGGTAGTTTTGGGGTAGGGGGGATGGTGCAAGGGGGTGGTGGTAGGTGTAGGGAGGAGTGCTGGTGGGGGGGGGGGGTTATGGGGGCCAGTGAAGGGGGAGGGGTGTTTTTTAATTTTCTATTGATTCTAAAAAATATAATTTTATTGTCTAGATTCATAATATTATGAAGGAACTTACGTCATTCTATACCTAATTTATCTTCCTTTATCCTTTATAAAAAATAGATTTATTGGATTTAATAGTGGGGGTTCTTCTCTTTCATCTTCTTTTGTTGAAGTTTTATTTTCCTTTAATTTTTTTCTTATACCTTACATGTCTTAGGGTTAGATATTGTTTGTTATCACAACCCAGGTTTATAAATTTCAATTATTCATGTGGGATCACTTTTTTTTTCATCGGAGTGGCCATATTATCCTCTCTCATAATTGTTATGAAATTTTACATAACTAAAATTCAACGTTTTAGAGTCTATAGTTATGGTATTTCTTGTCATCCATCATCCCCTTAATTTAATATGATTGATCTTTTTATTATAATCATAGTTCTTTGATTTAAACTACCATGGAGGTTATAAATCAGGAAATTATTTACTAGATATTTTATTTCAGATTGATTAAAATATCAATTTTATTATCCTAATGTTTGTTGGGAATAGCTTTATTTAAGGATATGTTGTGGTTATTGACATGTTAGTCCCGATTATTTTTTATCATTTTATCTTTGGTAAGTGGTTTCATCAAATTGGGAATATCGTTGTGGAAAGAGATGTCGTAATTGTGATTTCAAATTTAAAAAATAATGGTCTGATTATCCCAAGTTATATGCTTCTCTAAACAACATGACTTTTCTTTTTGTCTCATCTTCTCTTAGAATATGTCGAGTAGGTTCATCTGATTAATTTTCTTTGAATCATCATTGTGTTGGAAAAAATGAATTGCTCAAAATAAAGTCAATACGTTTTATTTTTCCCACTCATCCTAAGGATTTAAAGTCCTCAGTCCAATATTTTATTGATAAATCTTAGAAGTAGACTCCTATAGAATCATCAAAGCAAGGGCCATTGGATCACAATACTCTAGAAACGATGTTTGAAGATGTTTCTTTCATAGTTGACACGTTTTCTATTATAATTTCCTCTATACCAAATGGATTTATTTCACCTGATATTTTTCAATTTGTTTAGTGAGATCTAGTTACTTAGATTGGGAGTATTCCATTCATTCCTAAAATACTTATCCATGTCCATGATTAGTATCAAAAAAAAATCTAGTACATTGATTTAGTTCCATTTATTAAAGACACATCTATGTAAGATCAAAAGGATTCAAATTTCATTGTTACATTCCTTGGGAAAATGGCTTAGTCATTTTTCAATAACTCTTTTTTTGGAATAAAATATTATTATTCTTCCCCACTTAGTTCTCCTTTCTATGTTTTCATATTTCTATTTAGATTAAGAAGATGAATTTGTAGAACTAATGAAGAATCATATTACAATGAAGATTAAAGATGTTTTTTTGTGGTTGGCCCATCTCAAGTAGTTCTAGTAATTTCTTCCCAAACAATCAGTTCCACTATTTCTACCTCAATAACCAGTTCCACTAGTTTTTCTCATTCCCAGTTTGATACATTGAAGAAATTGATTATGAATTTTGTGAAGAATAATGATATATAGTACAATTATTTCTTTTATAGCATTTTATGCTAGGTATGAGGCTTTTGAAATGTGTTTTTCTAATAAAATCAGTGAGTTATTATCACAGTTTTAAACCGTGGCTATAGTTTTGTGGCCACAATTTCAAATTATGGTAGTAGCCCTATAGACATAGTTTGAAACTATGGATATAGGCCCTGCATGGTTGAAGCTACTACAAAGGTTTCATTCCATGTAAATAGACCTATTATGATGGGAAAAAATATGGCTATAAGATTTTCCCAATATCCATGAAAATATGATCCACGATTTGTTAAACTGTGTATATTACCTATAGCCATAGTAACAACCTGTGTATATAGCCTTATTTTTTAGTATTTATAGAATTAAATGATTTTAAATAATGAGAATTGAAGTGCAGTCAAGTAAACAAGACAAGAATAAATATTCAAAAACACCAAGCACAAAATAATTTGACCTTTGGATCTTAGGTGTTTGGTACAGATGAATCGAGATCATAAAACGTAAAATCAGAGGACTATGGATGTGGGGAACATGAAACATGATTAGGATTTGTGGTTCTTATAATAGGTAAAGCATAAAAGGTATTTTTTGTATGATTTAGAGATGAATCTGGCTCAAAATGCTCATGAAATGAACCATGTAGTCCTGGAACTTGCTTCTAATTTGCTCTAGAAGAAGTAGTGGGGTCTTCTATTTGAGGTCTAAGAACCTCCTTTCCTCCCACAACATAAAATGAACTACTACACAGATCCAAACATTTAATTATATGGTCCTCTCAAAACTATATAATATTTTAATGTCCCTGCATTAATGAAAGAAAAGTACAATTATTTCTCTTGCTTCATTTCTTTCCTGTCTACAAACAGTATAGAGAATTGATCCATTCTTCTCTACCATTAATCTGTAATTTTATTCAAAATATCTTGGTCATTTTCTACAGATTCTCTTAATATTGTACAAAAACATTGAATGTGGTCTCTGGTGGTTTTAGAATCTTTTTAAATTCCTCTATCAAAGTAAAATAAACATCAAATTTCAGTAAGTAATTGCTTAAAACATTCAAAATCCTTTAATAAAATCATATCTGATTTCAGATCAGCTGTTCCTTTTTCACTCACTACTAATGATTTTCCTTTATCATTTTATTTTTCAATTATATGTTACTTTGATTCAAATCAATTGGTATAAATTATTTTAATTTCATAAAGAATGATTTTTTTCTACCATAAGATGATAAAAATATTAAGGGATGTTAGTCCTCATCTGTGTAAAAATTACATGTCACTAATTCTATAAAATCAAATGGAATAAATATCATCACATACAGTACTATATAAACCTCCAAGATAGTACTAACAAACTAACTTCACAATTTATTATTTAAAATAATTATGTTTGGAATACATTTATGGTTCATCTTAAACCAATTCTGTCAATGTTTTTTTGGAAGCTGTAATTTCACTTACTCATCATGCATGTGTACTATCAAAATATTCTTCATCATGTTTTGGAATATTTTATTACATAAATTATTCTATAATATCTTCCTTAATAAGTGTAAAAATTCCCATTAATGCACTTTCATGTTGAACACACATGATCTGTGCAGAAAGAGTAGAAGCATCTTAGAAAAAGCAGGGGAAGACATTTTACTCATCATTTTCTTCAAATATTTAGCTATAGAAAAAGAAATACATTTCTCATCCAATTATTACATATTCAAAAATCATATTGAACCTTCAACATTTTATTCATTTAATCAATGTTTTATTTTCAATCCACACAAGACTTGAAATATTTAAAAACATTCATAGAAACAAATGTTGCCTTCCACTTATTTGTCTCACCACTTACCTCTATTAGACCACCATTCATATCGAATATTTCATCCAATATTTTTTTATAATATGAGAGTATAAAAATGGAAAATGATTTTATATCCTCATAAAAAAATGAGTCATCTTCCTCAACAGGTAGATGAATTTCTTAACGACTAGCCTTGTCATGGGAACCCTTATCTATTTAACTTTCATTAGCATTTTCATGTGAAATCTTGGCCCTATTAACAGATTTATTAGAACAATTCTCATTATATTCACCATAACATTCCTCCTATAAACCACATTTCATATTAGATATTTCATCCTATGTTTTATTTATGAGATGAGATTATACAAATGCGAAACTGGTGTAGACCATCATAAAAAACTACATCTTCATCTTCAAAAGGTGAGGGAATTTCTTCATGGTCATCCATGTCATTGGAATCCCCATATACATAACTTTCATCATCATTTTAATAAGGAATAATATTCTTTTTAAAAGATTCATTATCAACCTAATCATTAAATTCCCCATATATTTCAACAACCTCCCCCTCAACTCCATAAGTGTTCCCCACTTCCTCTTTAGTGTCCCTGTTATCTGCATCTCTTTTCACAACCACTAACCTATTTTATAAAGCATTACAAGTAAATTCTAAATTATTTAAAACACCAATTGATAGGGGAAAATTATGATGACATGTGTTACCAGTTTCCTCCTTGAGAGGAATATCACTCTTCTTAAACTATGGACTCAAAATCCTTCTATAAGTATAATTATTGGATCTCCATTGTCCATACCTACAATGATCCATCACCCTATTCATGTATTTGGGAAGGTTAAATTTTGTATCCTTAAGAATTATTCTAATGAGATACATTTATTCATAGAGGACATTTTCAATCTTCCATACCCTCTAAAAAATACATTTTGAATAAACATTGAAATAACATTGTCTTTAGGTTCTAAAAACATAAATTTACCTTTCTTGATGTTAGAGGATAAAAATAGATAAAAAATTACATCAGCAGCCTTGATATCACCATCATCCACTGAGGATTTGTTGTACATAAACTTTCCTTCATGTAGACACTAAAATAGATCATATTGCTCCACATATATATATGATATTTCTTTTCCATTTACAGTTGATTATAAATCATCATCAGTACATCCAAAAACAAATTGAACATTATCTTAAAACTCCTTGACTTATGTTTCATACACATATTTTGTCTTCTCCACATGAAAAACAAACTCCCATATTTGATCAGTCAAAAATATCTTCAGGATAAGTTTTGTCCTATCAATCTAATCAAAATAAATAACCTAATTTAGTATGATATCCCTATTTTAAATGACTTTATTGGCTTTCATAGTACAAATAGAAGATGCACAAGGCTCCGATATTTTCATATTTCCCATTTCACCAAAAAAATTTGATTCGAGAAGCTAGGTTTTGGTTTCCAAAAAAGGAAGGATTTGCATTAGGTTTCAAAGGGATTGAACCTCAATCCAAGGTGAAAATGAATAAAAGTAAAAAAAAATTAGTCATAACTAAAGTACAACACTATATATGGAATTTCACTTTATCATATTTCTATTTTAGTGTAACCTATAACATGGGGTCATAATTCCCATCAATTCTAAAATAGTAATTTTACTGCTCGTTTAGAAATGGTATCATGGCTGGTTACATTGGTGAGCCAAAAAATATGAAAATTAATGTTTGAATAGGAAAATTATATTTTATAAAATAGGGACTTCTTGATACTCTCTTATAACTCAATAAATGACAAAGGGATTAAATTTGTGACATTTTAAACTATACGTATCATTTAACTAATTAATTTTAATAAATATTTAAACCAAATATTTAAGAGATCAAGGATATTTTGTTTTCAGTTACATTCTCCCAATTTTTTGATATCAAAAGAAAATATTAATAAATAAATAGAAAAATTTATTTTTCACACTTAAATAAAAATTGAAGGATTATATAACTGACTTTAAGTAGAATCTAACATGAAATTGTACTAAATAATGATAACATAAGGACATCCTAGTTAAATATATATATGAATAAATAATCAGAAACATCCATCACAAAATCATTTGGCCTTTGGGTAATTGGTGTTTGTATCAAATTATTTAGGATTAAAATGCCTACAATCATAGGACTATGGATGTGATGAACTAGAAATATGTTTATTATTTCAGGGTCCCGTAACATGTAAACTATAAAATTTATTTTTTTTAGGTTTCAAAGATATATCATGTACATAATTTTCATTAAATAAGCTATGTTGACCTAGAAATTGATTCAAATGTGATTTTGAAGAAGTAGTTATAACTTCTATTCGAGGTATAAGATCCTTGTTTCCTCTCATCTCATACAATGCACTACTACATAGATATTATATTTTATTTTTTAGTCCATTCTGAACTCTATAATAATTTTATATCCCCACCTCAATGTGAAACAGTTCCAATTTTTTATGTGCTTCATCTGTTTTCTATCTATGAACTGTATAGAGAATTTATCCATTATTCTCTCTCATTCATCAGTGATGTTATTCAAAATACATTTGACCATTTTTTAATATTATCTTATTATCGTATAAAAAACACTGAAATATGTCTCAGGTGGTTTGATACTCTTTTTAAATTCATCCATCAAAGTACCATAACCTTTATCTTCGGAAAGTAACTAATTAATCCTTCCGAAATCCTTCTCAATAATCATATCAGATTTCAGATTAGTTGTTCCTTTGTCACTAACTATTATTTTTTTCCTTTAGTGTCTTATTTTTCAATTTTAGTTGAATTTTATTCAAATTTAATGGTATAATTATTTTCAATTTAATTAATGCATTTTTTCCTACCATAAGATGATAATAATATTCTGACATATTAGTCCTCATATGTCTAAAAAGTACATGCCACTGATTTAAAAAAAACAAAGAAATGAAATATCATCACATACTGTAATAGATAAACCCCCATGAAATTCATCAATAACATTATTAACATTTTTAACTTTAAAAAAATAAATTCTGGAACACATTTCTGTTAGATCTTCGACCAATTCAGTCAATGTTTTTCTGACAAATGTAATTTCATTTAATTCTCCCGTATTTATAATATCAATATATTACTAAGAATGTTTTGGAATATTTGATTCATTTACATCATTAAAAATATATTCCTTGATAAATGGTTAATCTTCCATTGATATACTATCATGATGAACAAAATTTATCTATGTAGAAATAGTAGAAGCATCCTTAACAAAAGTTAGAGAATACTTTTGACTCCTTATTTCCATAAAATATTTATGTATAAAACCAGAATTACCTATCTCAACTGGTTTTTAATATTTAGAAATTCGGTTTAAACATTCAAAATTTCATTCAAATAATCAATTATTAATTCTGAATCCATACCAGACTTAAAGTACTTAAAAAATCCTTAGAAATGAATGTATCTATCCAATTATTTCGCTCATACCTTTCTTCCATTAAACCACCATTCATACTAGATATTTCTTCCCATGTTTTATTATAAAATGAGAGTATTTCATTGTCACATAGGTGTAGATCCTCATAAAAAATTTCGTCCTTGACTTGTGATGTAATTTCTTCATGGACATCCATGTTATGGGCTCCCTCATCTATAGAAATTTTTTCAGTATTTTCATCTGAGGATTTTTTCTTTTCAAAAGATTTGTTAGTAACTTTCTCATTACCTTCACCAAGCCTTTCCTCCTTTAAGAAACCTTTCATATCATATGTTTCATCCCATTTTTTTATGATATGAGAGTATACTAGGGGCCAATGGGTGTATATCCTTATCAAAAATAGAATATTTATCCTCGATAGGTGAGGGAATTTATTTATGGATATCCTGGTCATGGCCACCCATATCTACATAACATTCATCATCATTTTCATATGAAATCTCAGTCTTTTAAATTGATTCATTATATCCTATTTATTACCTTCACTAGACCTTTAGATAGCCTCACCCTTAACTTCAAAAGGGTTCCTTCCTTCCTCTTTAGGGTCACTATTGTGATCTTCTCTTTTCACAACCACTAACATTTTATGTGAATAATTCCAAGTAAATCCTATATTATATAAAACACCAGTTGATAGAGGGAAACTTTGATGACTTTTCTTTACAATTTTCTAATTGAGAGGAACATCACTCATCTTAAAAGGCAGAGTCAGAATCCTTCCATGAGGCTAATAATTCGATCTTATTCGTCATTTTCTATAATAATCCATTTTCTTAATCATGTATCTGGGTAGGTTCACATTCATCTCAATTAGAAGAATGTACATTAGATACATGTCTACATATAGGAATTTTTTAAACTACCCTACCCTTTAAGAAATTCCTGTTTGAATAAACATATAAGGAACCTTGTATTCATATACCAAACAAATAAATTTATCTTTCTTGATGTTAAAATATGAAAACAGATAGAACATTATATCAGTAGCCTTGATCTCACCATTGTCCACCATGGATTTATTGTTCATAAAATTTCCTTTAGGTGGAAACTTAAACAACTCAGTTAGCTCCACATATGTATAAAATATTTATTTTCCATTTACAGTTGATTATAAATGGTCCTTAGTACTTCCAAAAACAAATTTAATATTATCATAAAACTCCACAAATTCATCTTCATACACATATTTTTTCTTCTCAACATCAATAACAAACTCCCATATTTGAAACCTAAAAAATATATTCAGGATAAGATTCAGCCTATTCATTCAAATAAAACCAATATCCTAACATGGTATGATATCTCTATTTGAAACAACATTATTGGTTTTCTTAGAAGAAATAGAAGACAAACCAGGCTCAGATCTTTTCCTCTTTCCCATTTCACAAAAAATGATCGAATCATGAAGCTAGGTTTTGGTTTACATAAAGGAAGTATTGGAATTAGGTTTTGAAGGGATTTAACATTGATCCAAGGTGAAAATAAGTAGAAGTAAAAGAACAGTATAGCAGCACTACCGTGAAACACCATATATTGCACTGTATTATAGAATATCACCATTTTATCACAGGAAATAGTGATAGGTTGGAGCTTTTATCTACGCTACAAATTCTTACCACTCATTTTTAGATAGTCTTAGTGATCTCAACCAATCTTGTGTGATAATATTGAAAATATTAGATTGGCTGATTCAAGGTACACCATTCATAAGTTTATTATTTTATTCAATCCTATTTGTATGGAATCTCATAAGGTTTTTTGACTTGGTTTTTATTTCCAATACCATTTGGATAAGTTTTATACTCAGCAAACCTAAAATTAGTATCAAATCCCAATCAATTATGATTGGGATGAATTTTCATAGGAGAAAAAAATTAGAAAAATGATTTTTTGAGATGCCATGGCACCACCTAATCCAAAATGACTATTTTTGTTGACACTAGTGTTAGACTGAAACATGAATAATAATGAAAATAAGAATTTATTTAAATCTTGAATTCCATCGAATAGTGGATTTGAAATTACCATCATAGGTATCACTCTTAAAATCAAGGGAAATCATACCATTATTGTAATATTCTCTAATTTGTTGTTATCCATGAACTATGGTTTGGGGAGATATACAATGAGGACCACCTAAACCATTTTGGACTTATGATGTCTTGATGGAAATGGTATGATCCTCTTAATTATTAGGAAAAATGTTATTTCAGAATACCATAGATAGACATGTAACACCAACCAAAATGATCACAACACATGAAATTTTAAAGAACCAAAATGACTTGAATTATTTTGTGGTGTAAACCATTTTAAGAAAAAAAATAATGAAAATTATATTTTGGTTAAAAATCTCAAAAAAATTAATTGTTTCTGGCTAGGAAGAACTGCATTATATATGAGGAGGGCTTCAAAATGAAAAAAAATGTTTTGACTGATGTAATCTACGTTTAAATAATATTTACTCACTATAAGGAAAAATTTATTTATATATATGTATATTCAAATTCCTGAGACCATTAAACTATATGCGAGTATTGATGTGCTATTAATGATGATGTTGTAATTCATGGACCATGCCAAGTTGTGGTGAAATCCATACGAGATGTGGGCACACTAGATCAGGGACTAGATGCATTATGAGTCAAGACCTGACTTCAGTATGAGACCTCTAGGTCATGGTTTATCCATTGTGTTTAAATGGATCAACCAATATTAGATTCTCAAGACCAGTTGGGTAATTTTATTTCGTTTCTGCACTATTTATTATTTTATGCATTTTCATGATAGTAAAAAACATATAAAACAATAAATGAAAAGTGTTAAAAGAAGCGATTAAATTTTTTATCTTAAGGTTTAGTTATGAGCACGATAACATAATATGTACATATTAACAGAAATAGATTACATTCATCAAATATATTTAAAAAACATCAAAGAAATATTATGATGCAAATTCCTCCCATAATTTTAATGCAATCAAAACTATGTGTACACGGTGCTCATCAGCTAAATTTGAGGGTACCTCCTACTATCAGGCTATTCTTATGAGAGTAAAGAGTTGAATTAACTAAAGTTGGAATAAAAGGAGAAAACAAATATATCTTGTTTCAAGGTTATAGTCAAGAGTTTATTATATAATATTTATGATTTTAGAATATGGGACTTCAATAAAAAGATCAAAGAATCATGATTTAATGTGGTTAGATAGTCTAGTTCCTACCTAGATAACTTACATGTAGGGCATAGCCACAGCTTTTAGACATTTAAGAGAGGTTTTAAGGTTCCATTTTAGTATAATACTAAGTAAAAAAATTATTATAATTCTATTATAATGGGATACTAGTGTTTGATAAAATAGTTGGCTACATTTAATGATTTAAATAATCAATAATTTCTTAATTAGTAATCAAGATAAAAGTATTAATATGTTAGATTTTGTGTTTGTATTAAATGGAAATAATTATAAAAATTATACTGTGATAATTATTGGAAAAATAACATTTAAAAAAATGCATGAGTTTCCAATAGTATAAAAAGTGCTTGTGCAAAGTACTATATTGGAAATTCAAGGTGCTAGTGTCCTTAAAACCTATTAAGCCTCATCTGGAAGCGAGGGTGAGAAAAATGCTTACAGGAGACTCTTGTATGATGCATATGATTGTTATTTACTTACATTGTCATCAACATATGACGTTACTTGTTGATACAACATTAGGACATGGATGGTATTACATACAATCTAATCTCTGAGAATCTTTTAAGGAGAAATTGAAGTGAGATATAAATGATTTATCATTACACTAAATATGTGTAAATTGAATGATATATCATGAAACTTCAATGCATCCCATTATTATATAATTTTAACCAATATACTCTGGTTTTGTTTATGATCACAAAACAAAAAGTGTTTAGAAAATGCATCATTACCTTTTGGGTATGTTTCACCAAGAGAATAAGCGCTTAAAGAACGAATAATATATAGTTATTATGGTTAAAATTTAGAAATAAAAGGGGAAAAGGACAATGGAAAGAGTGATTCCAAAGGCATATTCATAATATAAATCAAATAATAGGTATTAACTAGGAGGTTATTTACTTCGCATATCGTGAAATATATAAATGGAAGTTTAAATTCAATGAACTGAATCACAGATGAAAGTAGTCACTTCTTTAATAATCTTCATCAATTGTAAGTAATGTTTATGTTTTACTATTTGGGTATTAAATAAAATATTCCAAATACAAATGTGTATTTAAATACAATATCCATGTATAGAAAAATTACTTTAATTATGGTGTGTTCTCTAAGTAGATGAGAAATGGTGGTTGCTATGTCAATAGTGAGAATCACAAAACTTCTAATTTCCATGTTAATGATTGAAGTTGAAATTTTCATTAAGTATCAGAAAAACATTTATCATGTGTTTCTATTAGAGATAAGGAGACCTTATTCTATTTTTGTATTTTATGTTTATTGTGGTGCATTATACTCAATTAATTGTTTTGTAATGTTTGAATCAATGGAAATAACTAGTGAATATAAAATTTAAAAATTATTTACCCAGTTGTAGAAATATTATACTTTTTCAAGAAAAACTAATTATTTCTAAAGGATATACCTATTATAGTTTTATAGTCTTCGGAGTTAAATAACTTAGATTTTATTGACACACATTTTTACTTAGTTTTGGATATATAAACCCGTATAAATAAAGGTAGCCCACAAAAGTTTCAGAACAAGTTCAAGTAGAGAGTATGAACTATTACAAGGCTATGTTAGCCATAAATATACTTCATAAGATTTATTTGAGTGTTTATTAAAGAATTTTAAGGTTAATTACGGTATATTCATTGTCAAAAGGTATGATTTTCTTCATGTTAGTGTCCCAATTAATATCTTCACCAATTTTTCATTGATTAATGTAGCGTGGAGTAATTCCTAAACACATATTTCCTTATCCACATACAAGCAATTATTCTAATAAAAATGATTAATGATGAGTATTACATGTTAACATTGATCATTATAATGTATCATGGTGTCATTCCTAAATTATAATTTCCTTATATGAATCATATTCATGATATAAGTAATAGGAGTTTCATTGATAAGAATTAGAAAAACATCCATCTTCTCGAGACATGATACACTAATAATAGTGTTATCCCATGAACATATTCCAACTATAATGAAAATTTGATATCATATGAGTTATGTTATAATATAAATCCATAAAAAGTTGTGTTTGGATGAAAATTGTTTGTTAATTATATTATAAAACTTTCATCAAGTAAAACACATTGTGCATCTAAAGTAGTGATCCTAAAAGTTTCTATGAATATTACATAAATCCTTAGGACAGAAATGTGATAGTCAATGTAATAAACTATATTTATATATAAGGTCAGACATCTCTATTTGAGACTGTTGGAGAAAAAATGAATCAGTTTTATCTAATGACATAGATTCACAAATAGTTGACATAGGAATAAGTTCCTCAAGACCTTGTGGAAAGAGAATTTTTTAGAGTCTCATATTGTATAGGAAGAATGAAACCCTATTTTTGGTTTTATATTCATCACAGCCAGTGATACATTATTCATTTAGAATAATAATTCCTACAATTAATATGTATATGTAAAATTACAAATATTTACAAGATAAATTAAAATTAAATAATGGATTACATGTATCAATGTGAAGGGGCTTATTATTTTTCAATTTTCCAGTGGTTATTCATGTGAAATAATACATGGATGGTACATGTGCGGTGCAAATAAGGCTCGATTGGTTATACCAAGTAATTATTACGAAATCCATTAACATTTTATTTTTAATAGATTCATTTATTGTTCATTTTCATTGAGCATTGGAGGTTATGACCACTAATCGTGGAAAGTGTATATATGATGAAAACAGAAAGGGATAATGACACCAAGGAATTCCAATAAGGGGTACAAGTTCCCCTAGAGAGAGAACCTCCTCTAGTACCATTTAATGACGTACCAAATCCGGTCTCCATCAAAATCAGTACCTGACCCAGCCTCTGGAAAGTTCTAAAGGGCGTTCACAATCCCCATGGGCTGTCACAAGTGACTGAGTATCACAAAATGTACTTTACGAATGATTAACCTGAATTTATAAACATGAAACATCAAACAAATCCAATACAACAAATCTTGAATTTTCAAAACAAACCATATTTTACAAAATATCAGAATTGATTTACATAATTTAATGAAATTCTCAATGTATATAACATATGAATAAACCCAAAAGGGATGGCCCAAGAACCTCCTCATGGTAAGAGGCATCTCCCTCATTCTATCTCCACGACACTTCACCAAGAAGGATTGATAGAAACCCGAACCATTGGCACTAAAACCTTTACCCAAACATGCGACAAAATAACCATGTTGACTTCAAAAGTTGTAAGTAGGGTGTGATACAAATCCCAGGAGGATTCCACCACTAAAATATTCCATGTGATAATAATTATAAGACAAAAATCATTCATGTTTTGTTAAAAATAAATATTAGTAACAATTTATAAAAGATGAAACTAACATAAAAATAGTTTTCATGTGGGCTAATTTAAAAGAAATATACACTTTTAAATAGAATGGAAAAGCTACTGAATTTTTCCAGCCAAAAAGAACATATCTTGATGGTAAGTATAAGATATCAAACGAGCACTAGAAATGGGAAACAACCCTAGGAACTAGCACTTTATGAGTCCCAGGTACCTCATATCTCGGTGAAAGTAACCATACAAATATCTGTTCTGGTGCACATGAGCCACTAGTAGGGATCATACTCATAAACTAGTGGTCCCACAACATTATCATCATATTAATTTATTTAGTTTTTTCATCTTCAAACATGCTATGTGAAATAGGGGCCAAACCCCACGAGATCCCTCGCGTACTAGTACATGTTCACCCACCAAGATACATATTTTTTCATTCTTGTACTCAAACAAGTTACAAAAGAAATAAAATACCATTTTCAAATTCAAATAACATTTCCAAATTTCACAAACACCAAACATCTCACACACATATCACATAATTTCCCTTTTTCATTCAAATTGATTTTTAAACCATACTCACACCAAAAAAACCCACAACATATCTCACCTCTCTTTCACACTTCAAGAAATCCATTAGAAAATTTTATAAAATCCTTAAAAGATTTTACACATCACATAAAGGCCGAGTATGTCATGTGAGAACATAAATCGAGGGAATATAGTCAAAATTGAAAGAGTTATAAAAGAAACAATTAACCTCTTCAACTCTGGAAGATTTGAGGAATCCATAGAATTTTCTCCCTAATTTCCTATCAATATGAGCTCCAAATAGGGGGAGGAGATCATGGGGGCGTGCCTTTGGTATGTCAACTCAGGTGAGAGTTGGAATCACCAAAAAAACATAAAAACTGAATGCTATATTAAATAAATAAAAATAAATAAAGCATGAAATGAGATTTTGAGCTGGAAAAAACATTAATAAATAACCCAAATCCATCATGGTTAGGGATTCAAATGAGTTAAAAATGGATATAGTGGTTTTATTATACCAGGTTCTGCGAATTGGTACGTTTAATGGGTGTAGAATTTTGGAAAAATAAGGTTTTATAAAAAAAAAATTTAAAACATCAAATGGGCTCACTGTTTGGCCCAAATAATGAAAACACACCCCTTCCTCCAAATATACATGGGAAACCCCCACGAAAAAATCAATAATATTAATTAAATGAAAATTAACATTAAAAAAATTCATAGATATGACATTATCATTTTATTTTCAACCCTTATATACTGAATTGACCCTTCACTTTGGTAACAAAAAATACTATGGTTATTATGACTAAAAATAAAAAGGAAAATATTTAATAAATTTATTCACGTTAATTACAAATATGGACTAAATTTTTATATACATAAAATAAATAAGTTATAGAATTTAATATAAATTTAGACAAGAAAAATGCGATGAAAAATGGTTTTTTATGAAAACGTCTTTTTCAATATTAAATATTTTTATACTAAATTCAAGTATATAATTCTTTTATAAAAGAAAAAGTAGATTATTTTAAATAAAAATGAACTAATTAAATTTAAAATATAATCCAATATAAAATTTTACAGTGTAAATACATTAATATAATATTCAGTTTTCATTAAAAATAAGCATTTTCACTATACATTGAACAATAAAACATTTCCAAAAAATTTAAAATTTTCACCATAGAATAATTTTGATATGCTGAATTCAAAAATGATATTTAATATATAAAATATAATTTATAAAAGTTCTATAAATTAATTTTATTATTCACTCACAAAAATTACAAAAATTAAAGAAAACATATCTTTGAAAAATAAAATGTCTTTACTAAAAATTTATTGCTTGTATCCTATGAATTAATAAATACATTTCTATTGATTAGAAGCATTATATATATTTAAAAAAGTATTTAATCCTATTTATACCTGGAAATTTAATGACTAGGTTATAATGATCACATTTAAATATTAATATTGTACACTTTTTTATGCTCGATGTTGTGTATTTGGTTCATTATCGAACATAGTCTTCTTTTTAAAAGTCTTGGGATATTACATTCTCACCACTTCAATACATTTTATCCTCATAATTTTAACCTTATCTCAATAATAAAATTTTGGAATTTTAAAATAGTTTTATTGAAATCCCACATCTTAAAAGGGGTTAATAAAAATTCCACTTGAAAATAGGAATAGGGAAAATTTAGGTCATCTTGAATGACACATAAATACGTTTCCAGGTAAGAAAAAATCAGTGATAAGTAAAAATATTGAAATAGAATAAAAACATAATTTCAAAATAATAGTTAATAGTCATATAATTAATTGATAAGAATAAATTTAATGGCCAAAATAAATTCAATGACCATAAGACCATAAACTAAAGAGGTGTGAAAAAGACCATCGATTCATTAGAATTAAGGGAAATAGATTTTTTTCAAGAACCTATTCCATGATTTGAGGAATTATTTTAGTATCAGGACTAAGAACATAAGGAAATATACATACTTTATAGGTATAATTTCATTCATTAATCAATTTCCATCATAATATCATATTTTTATCCAAATGATGAGTATTCAAGATGATATTTTGTTATCAAAGAACAAAAAACTAGTTTCATCATATCATTTACTTCCAAATAAGATATCAATATATTCCTCTGGTATTTAGACATTAAAAAAACCAAAATGGTTAGAATAAGTTAAATAAATTATTCATATAAATAAAAAAATTATTCAAAAAATCCGCAATAATAACACCAAAAGCTCAACATAGATCAATCCTCAAAATTCTTCAAAATATTTCCAACCATGATTTAAACCTAAAGATCATAACGATTAGATCACATATTCTTCAAAGATAAATTTAACATTTATCACCATATAACATCAATCAATCTTAATTTATCATTATAAAAATGTATATTACATATTCATATAATCTATATTATATGATAATCATTTTCGTAAATAATTGAAATCTCCATAAATCCATATTAAAATAAAATACTCTACTAGAATATAATTCCTCATTTATTCCTAAAATCATATACCATAATATTTTTTTAACATAATAACATAATGTTATCTAAAATTATAGTGGAATTCTTCTAAAATAACATTAATCACTTAATCACTAAATTAGTTTTCAATCTCATGGTTATCTATATGGAAAAAAATATGATCCCAAATTGTAATAACCCATAAATACCTCAATATAAAATATCATATAAACCCTAAATGTTATAAACATTTCAAAAATTATGTCCACAATATTTTTACTCATTATCCATAAAATAACACATCATATTAAAATTAAGGGTAACATGTATCTCAACCAAATAAAAATTTCTATGAAAATATCATTAATTAAATACAAATCCCATCACTTAAAACCTCAAAAATGGGTGTCTAATTATTTAAACATATGACCAACCTTTAATATACAACTATATCATAACTCTTGAATTATTAAATTTATAAACCTTAATCATTTGATGTTATTTATTAACCAAGAGTTTCTGTATTATTCTTTAGTAATTACCTCCTATAAAAAAAATATGAATCATGTCTTAAGATTCAACAATATCAAAACACAATCCATGATATAATCCATACCTTTCATATTTCATTTTCAGTTTTTTCATCTACTACAATAATGGAAATAGGTATTAATAAACATTCATATGTATGGTATTATAATATTTTTCTTGATATTTCATCCAAGTAAATGTATTTTCATAAAAAACATTCAATTTATACCATTGAATGAAATGTATTCCTCTTTATGGTGTTAACTGAATTCTTCCTTTTTTTTCCTTGGCATATTATTACCTCTGCCCTCCTTTAACACATACAAAACAACTTATAATCTTTTTAAAACTTTTTCCTATGTACTTCTTCCCATGGATTTGAAACATTGTTCATTGAATATTTTTACTTTTATAGATGAATTTAAACTTATTCTCAAATACCATCCTAACCTTTAAAGTTATCTAAACCTAACTCTGATAACAATAACAACGATGTGACATTAAATAATACACATTCTTGTGCCTTTAAACTATAATTCAATTTATTACATTACAAACTTATAGTTTTAGTGTTTTATAGAGTAAGGTCGTAAATATTACATAAGAAAACCATGTATTACAAGGTGTACAGTTATATTTAATATCCATTTTCCCAGTATACAAAAAAAATTAAAATGAAACATGATTTATTTTCATGAAACATATTCATAAATTTCATTTTTACAACTTTCATTCCCTTTCCCATATTTTAAAATTGAGAAAAAACATTTTAAAACATGGTACAACAACATAAATATCAATAAGGGATGTAAAAAATCAGTTTTTCCAGTTAAAAACATCAAAACCCAAGAAAAATATTATCCTGAAAAAAATACATTTTTACCTGAAAATGGAGTTAGTTTTCCATTAAAAAAGGCATTATATTACTTTTGGAAGTCAAATTATTATCATAAAAACTCATTATGAAGAATATAAAATTCATGTTCGTGACTTGATAAATCATTATAATAGAACACTTAAATAACCTTGATAAGATCCCTTATAAATGGAATAATCATACGACTAACTTCCCATATAATTCATTGGATAACATTTTCATTACCCAATGCATTGGAGTAATATATAGGAACACTGATTATGTAATATATATTAGGATCACCCATTATTCATAATGTTTCTCAAAACTTTATAAACAATCCCTGAGAAACATATCATCAATACAATAGTTGAAAAACACTTTTAAACTCCTGTGCAAAACTCTTTCAGATATCAAAATTCCATTATAACACAAAAACACATTTTGAATATCAAAATAACCAGAAATAGGGAAATAAGGTTTTTATTTGTATAAAAATGAAATATTATAAAGGTATCCAAACATAAAATAAAAGTTATGGTGGTAGGAAATTTTTTTTTCACTGTATAGGTTAAAATAAAAAATTCCTTCTTTATTTTGTAATGAAATTCAAAAAATGAAATAAAATGATTCATTTTGAAAAACATTGAAAAAAACTCCAATTAAACAAAAAAATTATTTTATAATATTCTTTCATGTATATGTATCTATAATTTTTTTTAACAACATGGAAATGGAAGAGAAAGAGTCTTAAGGGAAACTTCAAATGATAATTATTAAAAATCAAATTACTTACCTTGTGCCCGAATTAGCATGTTTGTTCCTTATATTTCTAAATAATTAACTTATGATAACTATTTTCTTGATTAATATCCCTTTTCACATTTATTATAACTTTTAATTCACTTACTTCCGTGTCATATACAGTTACTTAATTAATAAAATTCACATAAGGTTTTTTGGTGATATTCGACTCATATGACCAAAATGAATTTGGTAGGTTGTTTACGATCAAAGAGTTAATTATTCCATCTTATATAGAATAATAATCTTGATATGAATATAATTTTTACACGTCAAATATAATTTTATAAAAAATCAAAAAATATTATCCTGAAAATTTATTTTTTTTATAATCCTTGAGACATTAGGTTGTACGTACACATTAGTAACATTTCCATTTTTCAATGATAATTTTGGAAATAAGGTAAGTGTTATTTTATTTTTTAATAATTATAATAATATCACAAATAATGTAAATTTTCTTTAAATATACTTATATATAATCCATTCTACATGGTGATGAAAAACTAACTACATCACTTCGTGGAGGTGGTAGTCCACATGTACACATGAATGACATTTTCATTTTATAATGAATTGAATGGTAAGAAAATGGGTGTAATATTATATTTATATAATTAAAAATATATCATGAATATCATATATATATATACATTAAATCCATCATTATAATCAATCTTTATAGGTGGTGATGGAAAATTAATTACTTTAGTCTTCGAGGCGGTAGTCCACCGTACACTCAAATAATGGATTACTTTCCCATTTTATGGAGGATGGAGAAGGATATAGGTTATTACAATAGAATAATAAAATCATTTTATATTTAATATAAATATTTTATTACCTCATCTTGATTGGATATTATTTTAATGAGTTTGAAGAAGAAATAATTTAAACACATGGTTAAGAACTAAAACTCTTCTTCAAACAATCACCATTTATTTACACCTTAAGACCTCTATAGTTGGTATTTTTTCCAAAATAAGGTCTATAAAACATGTTTTGGGATTTTATTAATGTATTTGAGTAGATATTGGTTGAAAAAAATGGTTATTAAGTGTAAATAAAGTAGAATTGGTTCCTTTTTATAAGAGAAGGGAGGCAAACATTTGGGATTTCAAAAAATATTAAATAAATGTAAATTAATTGTGATGTAACCGTGGATCAAAATTGATAATGTTATTATTTAACATTAGGATAAATTTAAATATCATAATATAATAAAATTATTACATGTTTGGATCACATTTTCACCCTTATAGTTTTTTAACCCTCCATGAACCCTTTTGATAATTATAGTGATATCAATGATTTTTAATCATAAAGGGTTAATATTGTTACTATAAAATAATAATAAAATCATATAACAAGAACATGGTTGATTTCAACATACATACACCATTCACTTGAATGAATATAATAATTTTTCTTATAATTTTATATAATTTAAGAAAATATTATTTTCATAGAATACGAATAATTTCAATTTTAACAGTATTTATTTAAATTTATTGTTATAACATAAATACAACAAATAAAATTCTAATAAATTAATTTAATAAATCCATTATATTTTATTTTTATCTAAAAAAATTTTGGATCGCATTATTCTCTCAAATTATACTATTTTTAATATGTTTTATATCATTTATTTTATTTTTCGTTTAATTTAATAATTACTCTATTATCATTGTGTAAGCATTTAAGGTCATTTTTTATTCACTAAAATTTAAAAATAAATTAAAATAATGGAAATAAATCATTTAAATATTAAATTAACATTTATAACTAGATATATCCTATGTTTATTTCCATGTTAAAAATATTATAGTTATTAAAAGCAAGAGTATAAAATTTCTGATATACATAAAATATTATAAAGTTCATCATAACATTTAAATGAATAAAAGTCCATATAATCAAATTTTAGATATGTATGGATAAAATGGAATCATCCAAAAAAAATTAATTCAAGTGTTAGGGTCATTTTCACATCCTTATCATTTCATTTTTAACCCTTATTTGTCAGATTTACCCTTTACCATGGTAACAAAAATTACTATGTATACTATGCATAATAATAAAAGGTAAATATTCACAAAAATTGTACCTGCTAATTATAAATATTAATTCTATTTATAAATATTAAAAAAAACAAATGTTTCATAACATAATTTAAAACCAAACCAAAAAAATGTGACAAAAAATGTTTTTCAAAAAAAATCCCCTTTTAACTAATAACTTTTTTTTAGAAAAAAATCAAGTATTAAATTCATTTCAAAAACAATAGTTGGATTATTTTAAATAAAAATAAACTAATTAAATTTTTAATCTAATCCAAAATAGAATTTTACCTTTTAAATATATTAAAATGAAATACAACTTTCAATAAAAATTATTATTTTCAGTATTCATTGAAAATTCAAACATTTCAGAAAACAATTCATAATTTCAACATAGGATAATTTTGTTATTATGATATAAAAAATAATATTTATTTTATAAAATAAAATTTTAAATAGTGTAATGAATTAATTATATTATTTTTTCATAAAAAGTAATAAAAACCAATTTTTGAAGTGAACATATCATTAAAGAATAAAAGGGTTTTACTAAAAATTGAGTACATCCTAAGAATTAATAAATACATTTTTATTGATTATAAACATTATATATGTTTCAAAAACCTGATAATCATTTTCATACACTTCAATTTAATGGCCAGGTTTTAATGGTTACATTTAAATAATAACATTTTACAGTTTATTTATGCTTTATGATTTGTATTTTTTATGCTATCTAACATAGTATTTTTTTACAAGTATCAGGATATTATAGTGGACATATTAGAATATAATTTTAGATATTGTCTAGTTTTGAGGTTTTGTTTTTGATTTAAGGGAAAAAAAATTGAATTGTTTTGAGTTCGGCACTTAGGCTAGGGAATCCAATGTTGTGGTGGCTAACGTATCCATTAACAATGACATCTGTGAAATGTATTTTTGATTTGGTGTTTATAAAAACTAGTTTTAGGGAAAATATTGGTACATGCATCATATAGGAACAAGTTTTTATTTCCAAATCTTTCTTGAGTCATCCCTCTGGATATACTCTTGAATGTAGTACATATTTTTTATTTCAGGATTCATCTATGATTATTTCCATCTATTATTATGTAAAAAGATCATGAGTATGGTCCACTTAGTGATGAGGCTTCAATACAAGGATATTTTTTGGAGTTTATACCTCTAAGTGGTTTTCCATCTATACATCCACCCATCCAACAGCAGGTTATACCAACAATACCGTAAGATGAGGCACATAGTCGAAGCATACTTCATGAATTTCAGTGACAATGACCACTCATGTTTTTAGGTGATAAGATCCACGAGATGTTGAATATTGATCAAGGTAGTTATATGAGTATTTTTCCTCCTTATGACACATTTAAACCAAATGATGGTCCTACTGGTGAGCCTTTTTCATGGCTCTGTAGGGAGATTTGGGGCCTAGTGACACTATCATATGAGGAGACAACTGTATCATGGATGGATTTTGAATTCTTTTTCCTAAAGTAGTTCTCTCTAACTACACTAAGGTATGTGCATATACAAGAGCTTCTATAGCTTTAAAAGGGCGGCAAAATTATGTCTGGGTATTCATCGAGTTATACTAACCTCTTATGATACTCGATGGATAAGTTTCATGATCAGTTATTCCAGAAATGGACCTTTGAGTATGGAATAATACGAGATAATCATTCTTTTTTGACACATATTTCTATTCTTACCTGTGATGGGCTACTGGAGAGTGATTTATTAATAGAGATCTTTATGACCAACAAGTCACTAGAAGTGGGTTTCTGTAGTAGTCACATAGGAGTTTAGACATTGGCAGCAAGCAACCAATGATAGAAATAGGGATTTTGGTGTGCGTTAAGTTTCAAGAGAAATATCATGAAATAATTTCTATGATATATGGATCTCATGATGCCTCTAGTCAGCCTAGGGAGATTCATTTCTACTCTTATGATAGTTAGGAACATCTCATGTGGCATTTTATGACACACCATATAAGTGATAGTGATATAGTTTATGAACCACCAAGGTAGAGGTAACAGTAGGACCATGTGTCTCATAGGTTGGTAGAAATGGAAATGGAGTATGGAGAATAGCTTGAGGTGGCAGAGGGTTTTACCCATTACCACCACCACCCACTAGGTGGTCCCCTCTATGGTTATTGAGCTGGTGTTCAGGGGCAAGGACAGTTACAAGTGGTGTATTTCTATGACCCAGTGGCTTTATGGATGATTAGAGGTATGATTTTTGTCCTTCATACCGTAGCTGCAATACTGATAGACATAATATCAAGAAAATCTTTTCTTACCACTTCCCTAGTTTGACACCAATATATTCCAATTGCACCTTTAGACCAACCCTTGCATTTAGAGACTCCAACTGGAGGATATCTATTGATCACACACTTTTTTTGGTAGTTTGACTCGACTCTAGGAAGAGATATCCTTATCTAGGATCAATTTCTAGTGGGGATGATGCCTTATGATGTCATCTTATGTATTTAATTTCTATCCATATTTAATGCATGAATTTAATATTTTAGGTAAAGGATGTGGTGTTTCCATGATGATAGGATAATGATTTCCTTCATCGGTGAGAAGGAAACCTAGGAAGAGTAGTATGGTCTTGTACATAGGAGGGTACAATAAATTTATGACTAGTTAACTTATATTACCTTTGGAATGTTGATGTTGTGATCTATCAAATTTATACAATGGTGGAGGAGTATGAGGATGTATTTTATGAGGATGTGTTGGGTTTACCTCCATATTGAGAGATAATCTTCTTCATTGACATTCAACCAAAGACTACCCTGATATCTACACCAACAGATTAGATAGCTCCTTCAGATCTTTGAGAGCTATTGGTATAGTTGAAGAACATAGAGAGGAATGGATTTGTCAGACCCAATGTTTCACCCTAGGTAGCCCCAATGTTTTTTTCAAAGATGTCATATGGGAACTTGAGGTTGTGTGTGGATTTCCATCACTAGAACAAGGTGACTGTGAAGAATAAGTATCCACTACCAAGGAAGGATGAAAAATTCGATCTATTAAGAGGGGCTTGATTGTTCTTGAATATAATCCCCAGATCAGGTTATCACCAACTTTTATTATGATATGTTGATATACCAGAGAAGAAATTATTATTCCACTATGATCATTATTAGAATATGGTGATGCCTTTCGGCATTAAAAACTCCCATATGGTGTTCATTGGAATCATGAACTAGATATTTCAATGTTTCGTAGACCTGTTTATGGTGGTCTTTATTGATGACATTCTAGGGTACACTATTTCTAAGAAGAAGCACGCAAGACACTTTATTATGGTCCTGGACTTAATCCAAGAGCACCGTCTTTATGGGAATACCGTAAAGCATTAGTTTTAGATTTCGGAGGTCTACATTCTAGGATATGACATGTCAAAAAATATGTAGCAATGGACCCAGAGAAGGTCGAGGAAATGCTAGCTTAAGATTCACCCAAGACATGACTAAGGTGAGGATCTTATTTGGTTTAAAAAACTAACACATGATATTCACGCCTAATTTCTAAAGGATATCAACACACTTGAGTGATTTGACTCAAAATGGGATGTCTTTTTTTGGATTGATAGGTTCCAGTAGGCTTTTCAGGAGTTGTTTAAGAGGATTATGATTTCTCCCATCTTGATATTTCTAAATGAGAGAATTTAATATGTAGAGTTCTACAATTCCTCAGGGATCATACATGGTTGTGTTCTAATGCATAGGTAGGTGGTGATTTATTATGGGTCTCAATTGTTGAGACCTCATGAGAAGAACTATATGGCCCATGATCTGGAGCTAGTAGTGGTAGTCTTCAACCTGAATATTTGGATGCAGTACCTTATGGTTAAGTTGTTTATTATACATGATGACCACAAGATTATAAATTATATCTTCTCTTAGAAGGATATTAACTTGATATAGAGGAAATTACATGAGTTCCTATAAGATTATGAATTTCGTATAGTCCTAACTCCCAGGAAGGGGAACATGGTGGAAAATGATTTAGTATGATATCTTGTTTGTAATTATTAACTAAGGTGTCAGATTAGTTAACATCGTTGCAATTGTCCTTAGTGTATAATGATGGTGTGAAATATCTACAATTGATGGTTATCACCCCACTAATTTTACAACATCTTTGGGAGGCCCATCATGGAGATACTGATTACAGGACCTTGGGTTCTCAAATATCCACTAGACATTCTCTTGATGAATTCTCTAAATGTGGGTAGAATTTAATCCTTTTTAGATTATATATTATGGTACCAGTGATGATACATGAGTAGGTGTTGAGGGAGTTTCATACATCCCCCTTGGAGATACATCAAGGTTTGGTGAGGATGTAACTGGACCTTTGATGTCATTTTTGGTGGCCAGATATGTAGAAGTGTGTATCATATTTTGAATCTCAATGCCTCACTTTTCAATAGGTGAAGGATGTGCATTTGGTTCTAGGGTATTCAGCTCAACCCCTTACGTTTCTGTAGCATAATAAGTATGGTATAACTATGTACTTCATGATGAGGATACCATATACATCTAAAGGAATCGATTCCACATGGGTGATCATAGAATGACTCACCATTTTATCTCACTTTCTAACTATTCGAGAGAATAATTTATTGGAGATATTGAAATAAATTTATGTGCAATAGATAGTCGGGATTTATATATTTACCATGATGATTATTTCATATTGTGATTCTCACATCAATTCACAATTATAGAGAGGATTGTAGGAGGACTTTGGGACTCAGATGCAATTGATCATGATGTTTTACTCGTAGAAAGACGGCCAAACTGATCCAACCATTCAGGTTTTGGATGAAGTGTTGTGGGATTTCATATTGGATTTTGGATATATTTGGGGGAATATTATAACATTGGAGAAGTTTTCATTCAAAAATATCTATCATTCCAAAAATATTTTGACTCCATTTTAGGCCTTGTATGAGATACATTTTAGGTTACCAATATTTTGGATTTATCCTGGTGATTCAAAAGTAATGAGACCAGAGTTTGTGTGATCTGTGGAAGAGAAGGTGTAGATTATCCAATAGTGGACAAAGACTTCTCATATCAGTAATAAGCCTTATGTGGACTGGAAATGAATGACTTTGACGTTCTAGGAGGGAGATCATGAGTTCCTAAAGCTCTCACCTCAGTGTGGATTGTGGAGATTTGGTCGGGGTGGAAATTTATCTCCAAGATCCATGGGCCGTTTCTAGATACAACACAGAGGAAGTGAGGTGGTGTACCTCTTGTTCCTACTACCATATTTAGACCGGGTACATTACAACTTCCATGAGTCACAACCGAGGAAGTATGTGTATGACATGTTGAGTGTTATCGACTGGGGTGAACTAGAGATCATGGATAGAGCTACCTTTTTTGAGTACCTAGTAGATATCAAGGATCAAAAGGAGTATATCCTCCATATTTGATATATCCCCTTGGTGCATCTGATATGGTAGCACTAGAATCTGCAGGAGAGCACCTAGGAGTGGGAGACCCAGATGTGAGCTCAATACCCTCATCTTTTTTATTAAGATTTTTTCTTTTCGGGATGAGAATATGTATGTTGATGATAATGTAACATCCTTTTTTTCTTTATAAGAATTTGGAAGATATTAAGTAAAACAATTATAGCAAGGCACTGAGACGATGCAAGAATCAATGGCCCAATGAGCTTTGGTGTTGATATAATTAAAATATTAAATATATTATATCACAAACATATAGTTCATAATAGATAATTTCATAAATAATAAATAGATTCTTTTGTTGGAAACCCAATACCACTGTTGAATTCATAATGTGGGTTTTTCCCTATGTGTGACACATCCTTTGTCTATGTTGTGTGTTTAATGAAAATGGAGTCCTAGATGAAGTAGTAATTTGACAAATAAATTTATTTAAGTATTACTTTTTGTATCACCATGACCTAGAATACTCTATATAATCACATTTATGAAAAATCAATAGGGATAGTCACATAAACATTTGATTTAGAGAGTATATGTTGATTGAGCTTTCATGGAAGACCAACATCGTATCATGCGTTGTTGATCAGTACGCCAACAGAGTTCATGGATCTCACCAACAATGATGGCACAAAACTGCTTTTCACCAATGATTGACCAAAATTCTAGGTAGGTTGTTTATTTTTGTATTTTATCCCATTTTCAGTTATCCAACGTGAAATAAAAATAAATTCTTCTAAAAGTATGATTTTTGGGTCAACGAATAATTTTTGGTTGATGGTTTATCTTCCAATAATATTAAGAGTTAATATTATTCCATTTTACATTGTCAATACTCTTTATTCATCATTCCTACTTCAAATAATCAATGAAAACATGGGAATTGGTCATGGTTTATTTTTTATGTTTTTATGCATTTCTCTCACTGTTCTTTATGTGATAATCGCCCGTATTTGGTTTAGCCCGTGGTTGAAAAAAATACCCGATAATCCATCAATGCACAACCATTATATGGTGCGATAGATTGATACCACAGGTTAGGTTTGAGATGAAATATGTGATTATGGTTTAATGGATATGATGAAATATTAAGATTGGATCAACATTATTTTTGGGTGTTTGGGTGTGCAACATCAACACTGTTCTATGAGATCGATTCTCAAGTGGACCAGGTGGATGAAATCTGGCTACCGGTGATGGTGAAGCTCATTCAACCCATATCTGAATTTTTGGACATGAATGGATGAGGAAAATGATGAGGATGTTTTTTGAGTGGATGCATGAATAACTTACAAGATTTGGATAATTACTAGCTACACAGTGCATAGTCTAAAGAACACACATGGTATAGTCCTCCTTATGTGGTTTAAGAGTTTCCACATAGAGATAAATATCACACAATATGTGACACGTATCCCACAATGTATGAAATGACCTTAAAACATAGCATTTTACCTCATCGTACATGGTCACAGACTCAACTAGGTATGTGGGCATGATCAGAGTACACGAGCATGATCCGATACTCAGACCCGACCAAGTACCCGGACACGGCGTGGTACACTGGAATGACCAATGTAATTGTGCACAACCATTAGTACATGAGGATTGTTTGGATCATATAGGTATACCCATCGTAGTAAATGAACACTATGTTCTACCATTACATTCCATGTACATTATCTAGGATATCTTGAGGCCCTTGTTGTCTTTAGTATAGACTGTTTTCTTTAGGGTGTTTTCCCTCGGTTCATCCCCCATGAGGTTTGAGTGAGGAATCATGTCCTCGTTATATTTTGTGATAAACTCTATGGGATTATTGTCTGATATAATTATAGGAATCCCTCGTATGGCCCATAATGGTATTTTCTATCGTATCATATACCCTAGGTGGGGTTCAAGGTAATAGCATGACCAGCATACATGGGAATTGGTCCCCTACTTAGTGGGTTAATTCGTGTAGGGTTTTTGGTGTCCCCCATGACCTTGTGTCTGATCCTGTATCTATTTATCAATATATTATATTTCAAACACATGATTATTCCTTGCGAGACCTAAAAAATGACCTCTCAGATGAGTTCCATCAGTATTTCCAGTTCGTGGAGTGAGTTCTCCTGGATGAGTGTTATCTTTTATATCAAGAAAGAATACTAGGATATATTTTTGAATGTGACCTTACCCCAAGGCATAGTGTATATCATGATTATATCTAGATATTATTATAGTATGTCTCATATTATAATTTTCATGCCCTTGTGATGAGATTACTACTCTCTTGATGATTTATGTTTAGAGATTTTGAGGGTGTCCTACTGGGTATTGTTATACTCACCCATGCATGGGCTCTGATTTCACATTTTGTGCCTTATGTAGATGATAATATATTTAACGGGGTCCATGTTGGACTGGGAGTATATAGGTAATAGCTCGGTTAGACAGAATATGGTTTATAACAAGTGTTACATTTGACTGTAGTCCCCTCCTATCAGGTTGGACTTCATTCACAATTTTTATGGGATTGTATTTAACAATTTATTTTTTCAAAAATTATTATCATACACTAATTGTGGGATTTATATGTTTGCATGAATTGGAATATTCTCCATTTATATTTCAGCATCAAATATGTTTTTGGAGATGTTTTTATATACAAAAACATAGGCTAGGGCCTCCCATGTTTGTGATATGTTGGCTCGGTGCTTATCTCCATCCCCTAGCCTATTGGAGGATAGATTGGGGTATGACACTAATATTATCACTGTATTGGAAAGCCTCAATGGATTGGGTCATGACATATCACATGTCATTTACTCTATTCCTTGTGAAGACTAGGGTTTTCAGGCCATGTTAAATATCACAGACCATGTGGCTAGTCCCACATTTTTTGACCCAATACATGGATAACTAAGCCGTGTACAATAGGTACATTCCTTGGACCCTAGGTCGTACCAAATTCCATGTTCATTATTCCACATTCCATGTGGTTTTATTTTCACTCATTGGGTGGTGCAGTGAGACATGACGCGAACTCGACTTGGGAATAGACCATGTGTACCTCAAGGGAGACATCGTGTAATTCTGTTTGAAGGTTCCATATCTGATATCTCCTTCTTTGAAACATAGAATTGGTCTTATGATTAGTCTATTATATATAAAAAATGAATTTTATGGAATTATTTTTTTTAGATCAACGATACGACATGTGGTAGGAGGATTATTTTTCTCCTTCCAGCACAATTTTCTGATATTGATACTTGACTGTGGTCTTCGAAGAAACATCGGGGTTGGAAACCACCTTGATTACACATGTAGGTAAGGGAATGGGTCCCCCATTTCTTATATAGGTAATATTGAAAAACTCCCATACACATTATGGGGTGTGGGTATTTTAAATTTGAAGTGGAAACACCCTTATCATCATGTGTAGACGAGTTGTGGGTCCTCCACCCTCATAGGGTAAACACTCCCTTAGTTGTGACCTGACTTCAATGAGGAATGGCCTCCCATATCATGTGAGGTTTATGTTGGGATACTAGAATCAGGACAACACTAATACTTAAATCCATAGACATATTCATCATCATTATTTAGCTTTTAATATTAATATATTACTCTCTCTCTCTCTATTTATCACAGTATCTTCAATCAATTACCTATATGATCATATATAATTATTGAGTTTCTTCCCCATTGTTTAGGGTTTATATAAATATCTATTTATATTTCATTATTATTTTAATTTTAGTTAATCCTACTTGGTATGTATATCATCACCCATAAATGGGATTTTTCCACACATTTTCTGCCTTATGAAGATGAAAAGCAGTTAGACGATGACCTTGGAATCCATGATATCAGTGGAGATTAACACTATATGGTGATGGGGAACATAGGTGATGGTTATATTTTGTGTTTTGTGGTAGGACTCTAACCCCTTTTCTATTAGGTTTGACCTCCCTTTATTTCTGGTTGGCCATGTAATTTTCCCCTTTATACTTTGTATGCATTTATATTATTGAACATTGGTTGTTTTATATGTTATTACATGAATTTTTATCCCCTTAGTTTATTATAGTTTTGTTATCCTTAATTATTTTTATTTACATAGTGGTATGAATCTGTATAATTTCATTAGGCTATGGCCATACATTTTTTTATACTCCTACTCAATGCTAGTCGACAGCCCCTAGCCTATTAGAGGTAGGATTGAGGTGTCACTCTCAGCTTACTATAATTCCAAGTGAGACCCATTGGGTTGGGTTTTAACAAAGTGGTATCAAAGGGGTCTATCAAAGATGTGGTGTATATAGTTCTATGTATCATGATGATCATTTTGGAAACATAGGTAAATTTTTTTAATGTGTCCCAAGTTCGACTCTCATGTTTGTGAAACAAGTGATGGTGCATTGACCAACGTATCCATACACCAGGACTCTGAGAACCTAATTTTCAACTTGGTATATTGAGGCATCAACATTAATGAAACCAATGGAAAATAAATCTTATAATAATTATTCTTTTATTTATATGTCCTTATTAATTCAACCCCCCATAGATACACATCTTACTAGGGTACATCTTGATAAACTTTAGGATTCCATCAAAATGACAGGTAACATGGATTCAATGATAGGTTTGTAAAGATAAACAGTTGAGTGATGAGACTTCAGTGCAAGGAACTATTCATGTGGTCTTCCATATAGGTGAGAAACGAGCAGTTCTTCCACCAGGTGAGAGTTTCATGGACTCACCTCTTATAGTTATGATGATGTTCAACTACATGTTAAACATCTAATAATTATAAAAAGAAAAAATGATGAGGCACTATGACTGATTCATATATAGAAGTTCTAATGATAGATAGAACACATGTTTTATGGAGATCTATAATCTCATTATTTATGGTATTATCTTAAGTATGTGGTCCTACTATTTTATCACATACAGATGCCAACCGATATGATGGTTATGCTTGTAACTGGTCTTCTTCATGGAGTGGAATGACACTTGTGGAGTTAGGTAACCTATATCCACAATGAGAAGACACAATCATAGAAAAAGTCTTAGTACTTGTTTAATAATGAGTTATATCCTATGATCTTGCATCTAGTGATGATTCAAAAGCTTTTGGGGTTGCAGTAGGGTGATATGACTATTGTAGAGTACACATCAAGGTTCAAATAACTCATATGCTACTCTCTTGATATGGTTTGTGATGAATAATTTTGAGCATGGATGTTTGAGAAGGACCCCCATAACAAATATAATTTCATGTAATGATATCTATCATGGGTAGTTAGGGTGGATCCTAGGGAGTGAGTGTTGATAGAGGGGTTGGTAGATCTCTAAGAGGAGGAGTTTCATGTGTAGGACTATACCATGACTTACTTCCACCACCACCCCTAAGTGGTCAACACTAGATTAATAGGGATGGTAATTTAGGGAATGATAAACTACAATATATGGATGGATATGATTAACCTACACAAGAGATGATTCCGGTTGTTTTTGGTGTCTTCTATACATTAGAATAAATACTTATAAACACATGCTCAAGTCATTCTTTCATCACTTTATCCATTTCTTTATATATTGATATAATTTTGGATCCATTATACTATTAGTTGTGTGACACATTCTTTTCATGGGATTTGAGAAAATCAAATATTTCTTATGTTAAAATTCATTATAGTTTTTATCCTAGGTTTTCTTCAAAGAGGAGCACACAATAATTAATCTTTCACCTTAAATTTGAGACATAAGTGTAGTTTTTTTGGAAATAATTGATTTTAGAAAAAAAGAAAGGAATTAAAATGATTTTTGAACACAATTGGATGAAGTTAAGGATAGGTTTAGGGTAGGATAAAATTTTTCAATGTCATCAGAGGTGTAATGATAATTCCCCCTCTCTTCCTGTTGAATAACATATGAAAGACTCCTTGATCAAGTTATCAATCACCCTTGATTGAAATAAGAAATGGAAACCACTCTTATGTTCATGAAAATTCATAAACCATTCACAAATAAATAATATGAGACCCAACTATATAATTTTGATCCTTATAAATCTATAAAAAGATCACTTATTCTACACACGTTCCAATTATCACTAGACACTCACCACCAAACACAATTTTCTCGATCAAGACAAAAAACACAAGGCAGAGGGAGTTTAAAGTTATTAAACCAAAGCTATAAACGATAAATGAAACCAAAACCCAAAATGAAATCACATAAATAGAATTTTACACCACTAAATACGTAAATCATTCAATATAAAAACATAGTTTCAAATTAAATCACAATACTCTGACATTACAAAATTGAAACTCCCCCTTCCCTTATCACTCAAAGGTTTTACCCCTCCATGTGAAGTGTAAGATAGTTGAAAGGGGAAGAAGAGAGTGACATGAAACTAATAAAAGAAAAATAATAAATACATAGCACATAAAGCTTATAATTATTCAGCATATACCCTCTGTATCCTCATTCAACACCCTTTAATGTTTGTGAATACTCATATTTATAGGGTCAAGGGGTGGAAAATGTTCCCTCCAGATTCACTCCTCTAAAATATTGATTTAAATTGGCATAGTAAATGGTTGAATATCAAGAATTTTTATTCATAAAAATTTTTTCCCTATATTTTGATCATTATCCCTCAAAATATCGTCTCATTTGGAAAATTGGAAAAAATATTATACCTACATTTCTGAAGAGAATTTTTTATAGTCGATAACAATTCTCAACTCCATATACTATTATAAATTAAATAGATGCCTTAATTACTGAATTTCTCCAAAATATTTTATTTAAATACGAGGGGTGGGATCAAATTTCCAATAAAGATTTAATAACTACATTTTAAGGTATTTGGGATGATATATGCATCAATTACTAAGGTGGGGTCCATCCTGTCGGCTAGAACAATTTCTCCACTTGATTGTGTTTTCTAGGCTAGTGTGTTTTGAATGGGTATGGGGCCAGAAGAAAATTTTAAATACCATAGAAATATGAATTATAGAAAAAGTAATCACATAAATTGGATAACAAATTTAGAGTTTATGCTAAAAAAATAGAAGCAATAAAAAACTGCTAAATTTCAAAAATTAACCAAATTTCACATTTAAGCCCAAAATTCATCAAAAATGATAAAATGTTGAAAATAAGGTTAAATTTAATAATTTGAAAGGGTTAAATCATTGAAACACATATTAAAATTAATGAAAACATTATCTCTATAATTTTACAACATTCCACACATCTTCCAAAAGTGTGAGGTGGAGAGAACTTCTTGCAGAACATCATGGCAGTTTTGATGATACCGTAGGAAATAATTTATAATATGGAATAAATATCCAAAGTATGTTCTTAGAAATAATAGAAAAAAAGTATTTTTAGGTTCTTATGGGAGGTTGTGACGATATTCTCCTTCGAGGGTGAGAAGAACCTAATGACAGAATGAGTGAGGGTCATGAGTAGGAAGGTGCATCATATCTCTCATTCGTTGGAATGTTCATCCCTTGGTGACACTTGATCTTTAGAAACCTAGATTACAGTTGTAGTGGATGAGTACATATATGTTTTCCTGGAATATGTTCAAGGACAACCTCCACATTAAGAGATTGAATTCTCTGTAGTCTAGCACACTTGGACTAGACCAGTATCTTTTAAATCATATCATATGGACCCTACTAAGCTCTAGGATATGAGGGTGTAGATGGAGGAACATTAGGAGAAAGATTTCATCATAACTAATTTGTACCCTTAGGAGGATCCACTAGTGTTTTTATTAAAATTTATACAAGCGATAGAGGCTATTTATTTATTATCATCACTTGAAATAAGTGATTATCAAAACCAATTACCCCTTAATAAGGATCAATGACCTCTTTGAATATCTAGAATATGAGAGATGGCTCTCAATGATTAAAATCATGTCTGATTAATGATAGTTTCAATTAATGGGAATGATATTCCAAAGACGACATTATTATGTTTCTATGAAGAATATGAGTTCTTGGGGATACCCTTTGGTTTGACTAATGCCCCCACTATCATCATGGGAGTTATGAACTGGATCTTTAAAAATTTCTTGGATCAGTTTTTTGTTTTCCTTATCTATGACATTCTCATTTACTCTATTTAAGAGGAGTATCACACCAATTATTTGAGGGTGATACTATAATTATTCTAGGATAACTAGTATATGAGAATCTCTCAATGTGATTTTTCTTGATTAGAGAAGTTCACTTACTAGGGAATGTCATATCTAAACATGGTGTAGCTATAGACCAGAAACATATAGAGGTAGTGTTATATTGGGAACCTCCCAAGAGAATGTTTGAGTTGAAAAGTTTTCTTTGTTTGGATAGTTACTATTAGAGGTTTTTGGAATACTTTTACAGGATTGTAGCCCCATGGATTTTCATGACAAGAAAAGGGTATCCATTCACCTAGACCAATAAGTGTTAGAAATACATTGAGGATTTGTGAAAAAGGTTGAACAATGAACCTATTTTAACACTAATAGAGGAATTAGTAGACTACATGTTGTATTTTGATGCCTTTGACTCTAGGATTAGGTGTGTGTTGACATAGAGGCAATCAATGATTGCTTATGGGTCTAAGCAGTTGAGACACCTAAATGGAACTATTCAACTATAAAGAACCTGACTCTTGTATCCCAGATTCAGTGGTAACATTATTATGTTGGTACTAAATATAAAAAAGAATATTCCAAAGGACTAAATATTTTATTATTGTTGGTAAACTAGATACATAATTGTATCCCATGTTTCATTTAAAAATATAAAATAGAACACAATATTTTATTTGGTATAATATTTATTCCCTCTATCATATCCCTGCATATCAATCATAAAACATTTCATGGAATCATAGGGAATGGAAACTATAGAAATGGGTGATATAAGATTCTCCGTAATAGGATTTATTCAGAGGAAGCTAAAGAAGACGTGAATAATATTGAAGGAATAAATGATGATCAAATAATTCTATTTAATAATCACATGAGTTTGAAACATATCCATGGATATAAAAATAATTAAAATAAAATAATTGACATCAATAACTGATTTTATAATAATGGAATTCATAATGTTCGACATTTAAAACATTCCTTTGAGTCCATATTCTAATACATCTTAAAATACAATCAATGCATCTTTCCAAGATATATATATACTTGGGTAAGGTCAAGGAAAAAAACCCAATATAGTTTTCCCCATGTGACCAACTGATGCATCAAGGGGATATGTAATTCCATTCTCAACCCATTACATAATAATTACAATGAATTAATAATATTAATAAATAATAAAACTTGATCAATATGCCTTAAAAAACAATAACTGACCATATTTGAAGAACTAACGAACATAATATCAATAATTTACCCAATCAATCTAATCATAAACCATCAATAGAAATATGCATTATGGTATGATTAGATTATATTCCCAACATAAAAATAAACATATATAAATATACATAAAAAATATCATTATAAAATTTCTAAAGGAAAATACCCTTTTCACATTGAAATCAATTATCTGAAGTATAAAATATTTTCCAAAAAAATAATGAATTTTTTTTCCATTAAATTAACCATAAATTTTTTTAAAGTAATATAAAAAGTAATGAATGGTCATAAAATTTAAAATTCATTTCATATTGTATTATTTAAAAAACATTCCTTTCACACTTTTGTATAAATGGTCGAAAAAGTACCTTCTTCAGAAAAGTAAAAGAATATTTCTTTAGGTTTTTCATAAAAGTAAAATATGGGTAAAAAATTCATTATTAAATCATTTTAGAGTATTATAAACATAATTTTAATTACTTTAAGTAAAATATTTACATGGAAGAGAAATATTCTCGACCGAGTAAAAAAACATGGTCGAAATTCCTAAAAAACATTATGTTGACATCCTGAGTACATAAAGAGAATAAAATGAAAGGAAAATTTTTAATTTATAGCAATAAATATGGGAATAAAATATATTGGTTTTAAGATAGAAATATAAAAAAAATTCTCCCAATCGAGTCTTTAAAATAATCAATCAAGAATAATGATGAGATTTTCAAATAAACCCTTACCTCAGGTTATACATCCTTCGTATGTATCCAAACTTCCTGTATAATAGATATGGATTTATTATAAAACTATTCCATAATCAAACTCATAAATATTATGAAGGATCCTAGAAAACCCTGATAGGGGAGGGGTGACTTAGGATGTTATCTTTTTTTTAACCGATAGATCATGTTCCCATGTTGGTAGGAACCTATTAAACCTATCTGGTGAGAATGTGTATAAAACAAAAAATCGCATGCAAAGTGAAGACAGAAAAATTTTATTTGGTTGACTAGTAAGGGTTTCATGCAAGGATAATATGAAAATAGATTTTCAATCTTACCAAAGTCCACTAATCTTTACTAGTTGTGGAGTACAAAAGTTTAGAATAGTCACTCTATGCATGGTACACTGCCTTTACAATGTTTTAGGGATAGCATAATACATCCCTCAGATAACATCCATTGACTCCCCCTTTCTCACTATATAGGTAAGAATCTGAACTCAGTTTATTAACATAAAGGTCCCTTTAATGGGTTGGAATTTAATAATGTATCCTCAACAATGTATAGATTCTTTTTTAAAGTCTCGTTTTCCCTTATAGATGTAATCTACTTTTCCATGTACAGTTTGTTCTTGAACATGTCCTCCATAAACTTGCTTTCTTCCTCCACATACTGTAACGCCCCACGTACAACCTCTCTGTACTACCTCTACAAACCATGTCCTCATACTCCATTCACAAACTATATCCATGAACTACTCCTACTCTATGGACCAAATCATCCGGAAAACGAAATCCTCCTTTGTGAACTATCATCTACGAACTATCTTTTGAAAACCATTTTCTTCAAACCATATTCCATAAACCATTCTGGTCTTCATATAATTCCTTCTGAGTTTATATTCAATGTATCATTTTCAAGGTTTTCTTCCCATTAACAATTCTAGACATCAATGGATTCCTCATGTATTTTTAATATCATTTCCCCTTACTAATGAAGGGATTAATCCTCCTTATATAGGAAAATAGATCCTCATAATCTACAAAACTAAGATTTAACAAATCTTGTATATGAAACCACCATTACCATGTACCAGGCATCTCCCATGAACCATTTCCCTACGTGGTCCACATAGCACCACTCATCCCTTCATGAAGGATGAACACTTATGCAAACTGATCTCCACCTCATTTTTTCCAACGACAATCCATCCCATGAATCTTCTCATCCACAAACCATTCTACCACATTTTCACAAAAGACATGTCATTATGCGACCTTTCATGCCTTCTGCATAAAACATGCCTTCTAGTGAACCACAATTCATTACTGCGAACCATTTTTCATTCCTTGAATCATTCCTGAAATATGGTTTGTGGTCAGTCATTCCACACACTGTATTTCTTGATCCACAAATTATTCCCTCTACATGGTTTGTAGTTCACTTACTTTTTCGAAACACATCCTTTTCCAAAAATAAACTCACAAATTTGTGGCCTAAGAATTTTCAAAAAACTGGGAAACTACACCACATTCAATACTTCTTTAGTCCTCAATTTTAAGACCACATTCCTTGCAAATTCCTTGATCAAACCGATGTGGATTGAAAAAAAAACACAAACCAAACTCCATTTGTAGAAAATAATATCCTTGATTCCAACAATCTCCCCATTTGGGATTTTTAGAAATCCATAGATAAATTCAATGAAGCACCAGCCATGAACAAAAATACATGATATATATGAATCAACTCATCCAACTCTCTATGTCTACATTAGCAATTCCTGGTGTATAAAACAAGAGGGGATGCATGAATTGTGTTCTCTTTATACAAAATTCTAAAATTTTCCCATTCTACCCCATTGTATTGTTTTTAAATTCTTATATTCTCCATTTTCCTACTACGGGAAAAACATTTCATATTTTTCTGACCACGAGAAAAATAAAATCATATTTCCTTTTCCTATTTTGAATCATAAAACATTGAATTTCTCCATTTTCCCCAATTGGAAATAAACCCAAAGAATCATATTTTTCACTTTTAGTGATTGAATCACCCTCCCCCTGGATCATATATCAACCATAATCCTATAAGACATAAACACACAGATTAAAACAGTTAACACAACTTGGGAGAGGGGAGCGACAAGAACCTTATCATGCACTAGGAGGTGGTTGAACACTGAGGTTCAACCTATGTTTCTCAAACACATGTGCTGAAAATGTATTTGTGAGTCTGTTATCCAATTGATCATTAGTTTCAACATGGTCCATTTTAATCATGCTTTCTTCCATCTTTTCCTTGACGTAGTGATATATTTTTTCATTGTGTTTTGTATGAGAATTCTGAACAAGATTCTTCATAAGATCAATTTCACTCTTCTTATCACAGTTAATCACCATTGGTTTTTTCACCAGATCACTAATATAGGTCAATTGTTTCTTAAACCAAAGTATTTGATTTCAATCCTTTGTAGCAGAGATATACTCAGCTTCAGCAGTACTAAGAGAATTGATTTTCTATTTTTTTACTCATCAAGCCCACACATTTATTTCCAATGAATAATGATCCACCACTTTTGGATTTTCTATCGACCACATCTCCAGCCCAGTCAACATTATAAAATTATGATAGTTTACTATCACTTCCTATACAAAATTATAGGCCATAATTGTGAGTTCTTTGAATGTACCTCTTGATTCTTTTCACTATTATCATATGTTCTTCTTTCAGATAACATGGAAAGTGGGTCGCTAAGAATGTTACAAAGACAATATCTAGTGGTTTCACATTAAAGTATAATAACCGTCCAATGATTCTACTGTATAGTGTGGGATCTAAAATAGTCTCAACCTCAAGATTCCCATGTTTACTTCCAACCGCAATCAAATTTGACATTGGTTTGGATTCATGCATATATAATTTCTTCAGAAAATATCATTCATAATTTTCTTGAGAAATTAAAGTTTAGTATTTCCTCTGAATCAGTTGCAGAACCAAGAATTATGTGAGTTCACCAATCATAGACCTTTAAAATTCTTATTTGATGAGATTGGAAAATTCATCCACAGATCTATATCTTATTCCTCTATACATAATATAATCTATATACACCGAAACTATGAACTAATATTTCTAAGAATTCCTCACATAAAGATTTTGATCCACTCCTCCTCTTTTAAAATGATGATTCTTCAGATAAGAATCTCGTAATGAGTACCAGGCTATAGTGTCTATTTTAGACCAAATAGAGCCTTCTTTAATCTACAAACATTTAATTCATCATTATCAAAAATAAATCCGACTGGTTGTTCAATATATACTTTTTCTTCATGAACACCATTTAATAAATATGTATTTACATCCATTTGATACAATTTTTTTCCTCTTTGAATTTTCATGGTACGAAACAGTCTGATTGAATCTATTCTTCCCACACAAAAAAAATGATTCATCAACATAAATACCTTTAATATTTGAATAGAATTTACACACCAGTAATTCATTATTTCTGATCACATTTCCATGATTGTTAAATTTATTTTTTAAAATCCACTTCGTACCAATCACATTGTAGATTTTGGGTCTCTTAACAAGATCACATGTTTGGTTCTTATTGATCTGATTGAATTCTTTATTCATGGCCTTCACCCATTTTTCATCCTTTATAAGTTCTTCAAATGAGGATGGTTTCAAATTTAAAATGCATATATATTGTACACTATTCATCATTCTCCTCGTCTATCTGGGAGCTATCCAGTCACCAATGATGTTTGATTGATCAATTTTTACTCTTTAATTCCCCTTGTGAGTTTCGAAAGAATTTTCTTCAGTCGTAGTTTCTTCATACGATTCATATTCATAGTAAACATCATGATGTGACTGTTGATATATTTCTCACCATTGTCTACTTCTATATTTGGATCTATTCCATGTTTACATTCGTCATCATCTTCTATCACATCGGTAGACAATTTTCTTTTCGCATTTGTGGTTTTATCATCAATGATCTTGACATGACTGCTTTCCACAATTGTTCAAAGACATTTATTGAAAAAAATTTAATCTTTTCTATTCATTGAATATCTGAAGAATATTATATCATCCACATCATCACCATACATTCCATGATTTCCTTCTTCATTTTGGATAAAACATTTACTTCTGAAAACACAAAAATACTTCAAATACAGTTTCCTACCATGACAGTACACGTATCATGTATTTGTTTCACCCATATAAATCCCTGTTTGATTTTTAATATACATCTTAGCTTGAATAGAAACTTTCTAGTAATGGTGGGAGATACAACTCTCAATCGGCATAGTTTTTCCATATGTTTCACTTATCAATTCTCATTCTCAACAACTCCATTTTGTTTTGGGGTTCTCATAGAAACCACCTCATTTTGTATTCCATGCTTATACATGAAATTTTCAAACTCAATGGATGTTTATTCTCCTCCATTGTCATACCGAAAAAATTTTATTGTCTGTCCAGTATCATTCTTAATGATTCAGTGATAAGTTTTCATGTAATCATGTACTTTTATTTCTGATGTATAACCATCACACAAAATAGTATAACACAATCATCAATGAAAATTACAAACTCCCTTTATCCATGATTTATAAAAACATTTATTAGACCACATAAATCATTATGAATGATATCCTGAAGATTTGATACCCTTTTCTTCTTTGGCCAATATGAACTGCAAACCAACTTCCCTCGAATGCAATCATCAAATGTCATTTCTCATTCACACATTAGATTGGGGATATCCATGACTATATTCATCTTATATATCTTTTCAATGTTTTTTGATTGATGCGACCCAACCTCTGGTTCAATAAGTTGTTTTCTTCTTCAATTCTCATGTATAAAAAGTTCTCATTACTATCCACATGATATAGGATTCCATCTATTCAGCAACCTTTCATGAGAGAGTCACATGTTCTTCTTTTTATTGTGATCCCCTTTTGATTGAATGGAACTATATTTCCGGAGTCATAGAGTTAACTCACACTCAGGAGATTATGACATAACCCATCCACATAAAGAACTTCAGTCTTCGTCAGATCGTTATTGGCTAGTTCAGTACTTCCACTGACTTTGTTCTTCAAAGAACAATCATTTCTGAATATCACAATTTCATTGGCCTTTTTGTTGACATTTGTTAATAGGTTCACTTTTCCCATCAAATGGAATGAGTATCCACCATCAAGAATCCATGTCCTTCTATTCATGGTATCTTTAATATATACTTCTACAAGGTTGGAATTTTAAATTTTCTTTTTTTCCATCCATGAAATATTAGTGTGAGTAAAGGATAAATATGGATTTTCAAATATCTTTTCCATGTGAATAGTTTCACCATACTCACACTCTCATTCCAGCATATAGAACCTATTTGTAAAAACAACATCATCTTGTTGATGGGTATTGACTTGTCTTTGAGTTCTGTATGAATTTTTCCTGTCATTCCAGTACATGCAATCAATAGCTATATGGAAAAAGTTAGAACAATGAAAATTATATCCATAGAAACTATTTCTTCTATAATAATTAGGATATGAATTAATTATCCTTTGTTTAATTCTTATCTCTTCCCCATTCAAATAGATCATTTCCTCATCACATTATGACATGGTATGGCCTTGATAGCCATGGAATTAACATTTCATAAGTGGAAATGACTTTACACTTCTATTTCACCTCATGTAAACTTCCTTATAAGGATAGTAATATTTTCTATCATCTCAGGAAACTCAAGGAAAATTTTTATTCCTCCTTTCATTCTAATTTGGGACTTTATTTGTTTATAATTAAGGTGACTTTGTGATATATATGAATTTTATCTTGCCTTTATTTTGCCCCTTTTTACATCCACCAATAGATTTTTTAAATTCATAACCAAATCTTATATTCCCATTCATGAGGGTCTTTGATCATTCAGATTCTTTTTAACTCCGTCAGAACTACTCTTATCTCTCACTAGCATCTCATCATTTGAGAATTTTCGAAATTGAATTTCCTTCATTGTTACATTTGGACTTGATTCACATTCAAGTTTACTCCTAATATTAATAAATTATTCTTGAAGTCCATCAACAATTTTTGACTTCTCCTCCAGTCTTGATGTATTTTCATTAATGTTATTTTCATGATCTTCAATTATTATCCTTAGTTCAACTATATCTTCTAAGATTTTAAAAGTTATTGGATTTTCCTTTACTACATACTCATCTCGGTAAATTTCAACTTCCAATATATCAAAATATTCTGAGGAATCTTCTACAATTTCTGTCCACTTTTTCATCTATTTCATTGATTCTCAAGATTACTGAAAACATCATTATGTTGTAAATTGATATTAAAATCAATGGTTTAATGATTATATCTAGATTCATCTCATGATGGTATTGATTTTTCAATAATATCCATCACTGATGCATTGGTTCTAGTTTTAAATTCCGATTCTTCTTTCTCAAATAATTCACTATCACACTCTTCTTCTTCATAGACAAAAACCTTTCTATACAATTTCATACCTTACATGAAATCTCCCTTTTTGAAAAACATTTTTAAAGGCTTCTTTATGTCTCTAAATTCACTTTCTATATCATCGAACTTTCTTGTACATCGAGAGGCAATGTACCGAACTATTTGACAATGAAAATAAGACAGAGGTAACTTGCTTTAAAAAATCCCTTTTCCCTTAATGATTTTATTTTAAATGAGATGAATAATTTCTTTTTCCTCAGTATATTAATCAGTGATATCTCCTAAAATTTCATGTTTTTCCATGGATTATAATGTCATTTCCTTGCATACTCGAGTCATTGAATCTTTTGGTTAGACTCTTATCTCATATACCACAATGATACTCAAGAGATCATCTAGAGAAAGTTCAGAAAGATCCCTTTTCTCAAGGGATAAATCCTATTCATTGTAAAGAGGTGTAAGTCTTCATAATATTTTTTTTCCATATCAATGTATTATATTACTTCACTATGTCCTTGTATTTATCTTACAAATTTAGTAATTTTGTTGAAAAATTTATCTAAATTTTCATCAGGATGCATCTTCGGATCATCAAACCTATTGTGAAAAATATGTAGTTTTTTCTCCTTCAACTTTTTAGCACCTTCATAAATATTCTCCAATTTTTACAACATAAACATTTAAAATATACAACTCATCACCTTTAGAAATATCTGATCATAAAGAGTATTAGTGAGGGAATTTTTTGATTTTGGATCAGCATTAAGCATTTTCCTATCTACATAAGTCATAGATAGCACAGTTGGATCAACAATCTGTACTTTTTGAGTACTGCAAAATAAGAATTTCATTATTATAGATCTTAGATGTTATCTTATCCTATTCTTCAAGATCTAAAAGTTTCATCCATCAAAGAGGGGGAATCCCCTGTGATCACTTTATTTTCCATTAAAGAAATGAATATTATATTTAACACTAGCAATATTTACCCTATGATACCACTTGATGGACCCCAGAACACCATGATATGGGAGGGGTGAATTAGGGTGTCAAATTTTTATTTTAAATTGATTGATCTTGTTCCCACTTTGGTAGGAACCTGTTCAAACTATCTAATGAGAATGTTCAGAAAACAAACAACCACATGGAAAGTGAAAACAGAGAAATTTTACATGGATCACCACTAAGGGCTATGTAAAATGAGTATACACTGATAGGTTTTTGGTCGCACCAAAGTCCACTAATATTTACAAGTTATGGAGTACAAAATTTTGGCATAGTCACTCTATGTCAGTCGCACTACCTTGATAAGGTTTTAGGTATGGAACATTGCATCCTTCAGATAACTTCCATTGACTCCCAATTGATCATTGTGTTGGGAAGATTCTGAACGTAGTTTATCATCATAAAGGTCACTTCAATGAATTAGCATTAAATAATTTATCCTTAATAATGGATATATTCTCTATTGAATTACTTCTTTTCTATGTGGATGTAATCTACTTCTCTGCATACTGTTCTTTCACAAACTTTTCCTCTGAAAACTGGCCTTCTTCCTCTATGTACTATAGTGCTTCGTGTACCACCTCCATGTAAAACCTTTTCAAACCACATCTATATAATGCATTTGTAAACTACATCTGCATACTAGTTCTTGTTTGTAGACTAACTCATCCTATGGACTAAATCCTCCTCCGCAAACTTTCTTCCACGAAGTATCATCCGTAAACCATCTTCCAGGATCCCTCTTCCAAGAACCATTATGTACGTCACATAATTTCTTCTGAATTTATAATCAAATTACCCTTTGTGATTTTATATTTCCGTGAACCAATCTAGACTTCACTGAATTCCTCTAGGATTTTTAATCTCAGTTCCCCTTACTAATGAAGGGATTACTGATCCCAATATTGGAAAATAGATATGAATAATCTGCTAAATTTTGATTTACCAAATCTTCAACACAACACCATCATTACAACATACATTGCATCGCCCATGAACCATTTCCCTATGTGGTCCGTATACTGCCACTCATCCCTTCACGGTGGCCAATATCTTCTACAAACCGATCTCTACCTTATTTTCAGCAACAAAAATCCATATCATGAACAATATATTTTGTGAACCTCTCTACCTAATTTTAATGAATGACACACCTTCTTGAAAACTATCATGCCTTCTACATACTATTATCCTTCCCACAAACCACAAGTGATCACTACGATCTATTTTTCATTCTAAGAACCATTCCCGCAACATGGTTCGCGGTCTACCATTCCGAATACCATATTTTGTGATCCAAGAATTATTCCCACTATGTGGTTCATGATTTTCATAATTTTTTTAAACTCCTCCTTGTAAATAATATACTCCCAATTTTGATGCCCAAAAATTTGTAAAACACTGGGAAACTAAACCACCTTCAATACTAATTTAGCCTCAATCATAAGACCACATTCCTTGAAAATTCCTGGATAAACTCTACAAGGATTAAAAAAACACAAACCAAACTCCATTTACCACTAATAAAATACTTTTTTCTAATATATTACACCATATATGATTTATTTATAATCATTTTTACCATTTTATTAACAACTATTTGTCAAAATCATTATTCTGAGAAATAAATTATTATTTTCATGTTTGTTTTGGTTTGATATTTTTAGTACTTTTAATTTTATCATGGTTACATAGTATTTTTAATTTTAATAATGATATAAATAACATATATATTCATTATATATGTATTAAGATTAATCAATAAAATATTGATTTAGAAAATTTAATTACACCATTTATGGAGATAGCGAGTTATATGTATGCATGAATGTTGTTTTCACATTCCAATGGAAGGAATGAAATAAATTTAAATAATAATTCAACATAATAAAATAATTATAACATTATATACATCATATATATTCATTAAATATATCCTTATTATAATCCATCTAATATAGAAACAAAAAACATATCACATCACTTCATGGAGGTGGTAGTCCACATGTGCGCACGAGCGGCATTATCATTTACCAAAAAATTTAAGGTAAGAAGGAATATATGATATTATATTTATATAAGGATAATTATTTCATAATTATCATATATTAACATTAAACCCATCATAATATCCATCCACAAAATATGATGATGAAAAATAATTGTATCGCTATGTAGAGATAGTAAAATATACATACGCACGAAAATGCTTTATCATTACATTTTATGGAAAATAAGGTGGATAATTTTGGTTTCATAATAATAATAACATTTTAGTATATTTAGGTTACCTAAGATATTATTTAATGACAAATACCATATATTTAGAGGAGGTAAAATAAGAAATAAACTGAAAGAGGTTGGGTAAGATGATTACCTATTCTTCAGGAGACCACCTTTAGATCCATTATTATTGTAACTAGGGTTGGTATTTTGAGGATACTAGAAACTATTGAATGTGTATATGTATTTTTATAAGATAAATGGGTAGTACTTTTTAATGTTTTTTTCTCTAAGTTGTGTAAAGAATTGAGAAAAGGGGTGGTCATTTATTGGGGAGGGAAATGACACCCTTAGAATTTTTAAAAAGATTAAAATATAACTAATTAATTATATATAAAAATTATTCCAAATAGCAATATGTTCAAATATATGTTAGTATATTATTTAAACATAATAAAAAATAAAAAACATTTATAGGTTTTGGTGGTATTTTAAACATTATCTTTTGATTTAACCCCTTAGTTAACCTATTTTAACCTTAACTGTGGTGACATATTATTCACTCTTAAGAGGTTATATATTTAATTACAAACTTAAAATTTGTAAATAAATGGAAATGGGGAAAAATTTTAGACCATATCATATCCTCCTTTTCATATTTCACTATTTTTATTATTTTTTAATAATTTAATAAAATATATCTTCATAAAATATAATTATTATCATTTTTTGATACTAATCACTTAATTTGAATAAAAATACTTCAAGAAAAAGATTTAATTTGAATATAAGTCTTTCACATATACGTTATATATTATATTTAGCTAAAAAATTCAAGGATCGTAATAACTCAACCAAATTTGTTTAACATTTAATATCATTAAAATCATTTATTTTATTTTTTTATTAATTTAATAACTATTGTGTCATCATTTAATAATAATATAAGATAATTATATAATAACAAAAAATTAGAAATTAATTACCATTATTAAACTAATTTTATTATTATAAAAAAATTAAATTTTTTCACTGATTTATTTTTCCTCTATGTGAACACATAAGATGTATTTAAAAGTGAAAGAGTGGAATTTTATATTTTTCATTGCTTAAAATATGATATAGTCCATTATTGTAGAAATTTTCCTATTAAAAATTTAAATTTTGATCCTAAGGTGATAAGGGTATAATTTCATTAATCTAAGAGTAATTTGGATGGAAATTGGTGACCTTAACACATAATTATAACCTAGATTAACCAGATTTACCCTTAACCGAGGTGATAGATTTTACCATGGTTACTATTAATAATTCCTAAAAATTAAAGGGAACTATTTACTATATATGAACCTCTTAATTCTAAATATAGAATCTAATTTATCAAATTTAATACATATAAATTGTTGAAATTAATTTCAAAGTATGTCCGCAAAATCCGATTAAATCCTATTTTAGAAAAATATTATTTTTAAGCATAAAACTAGATTTATTCTTATCTTCTTCACAGAAAAAATATTAGATTAATCCTAAAACATTTTATTTAATATATAATATATAAATTTCATTAAAATCAATCACTAATACTTATAAATTTAATTTATTAAAATAAATATATGTTACGTGCATAAAAAAATATAAAAAAATTCATCTATTACTTTCAAATGATATTTAGTTCTAATTCTAATCAATTTAAAATTAATGAATTTATTTTATAAATAAATTTTTCATGATTTTTTTTATTCGAATTTCTATATTCAAATTTAATTTTAGGAAATAAAATTATACTATCTTATGCTTCATTTATATGCAATGTTACGCGTATCACAAGTTTTAAAATTTCTTTATTTCAAGAGAAATATATATTAAAATTAGGATGTCTTACAACAAACCATGAATTCGAGTTTGAATTATTAGTCATCACCTTGAATATGTTGAGAAATTATCTTTTGGGTGAGTGGTTTGTAGTTTACTCAAACCACTAGAGTATCAGATATATGTTTTCCCAAAGAAAACCGAACCAGATACAAATATATTGGATAGAGTTCTTGGAGAACTATGAATTTGAGATAATATATACTATATATAAGGGAAATGTGTTGTAATATTCCATTGGAATGAAATCCTAATCTCACTTGGTGGAGGAGGCTCCAAAGTGTTTGGCCTCTTTTCACATGACCCTATTGTAACAGAGAGAGGAAACTTATACAGAGACCAAAAAATTACATATATAAATATTACATAATTTTATATGAATATTAAATAAGTAACACAGTTATACATTCCCCCAAAACTATAAAGGATCAATGTATTTGTATAATAGTTTCATAACCAAATAACTTCATAAAGGATCGTAAAAATATCCCATAATGTTCTTCAATCATAGTACTCATTTTAGACATACCCTACTTAAAATCATTCTTCATAAGATGGGGAAAACAGAAACATAAGGATGGGTGATCTTAGATTCCCAATAATATTAAACATATAAGATATCAATCAATGATCATAAATGAGAATATGGAAATAATAAGGGTTTGATAACATGGTCATATCTTAAAAAAGTTATACCCAATTAGTCAAATATCATTAATCATAAATCATCACATAGGGATTTTTCATAATATAATACATAAGTCATATGTATTTGAAATCATCAATCATTAAAAATGGGTCATGAGAATATATCATAAATATAAGACATATGTTTTTGGAATACACATAATCATCAAATATCATTTCCTTGGTCAAGGTTCACTACCAATACAATCATAATGGATTGGATTCACTCATCATTCTATCATTTCCTTTGTTATGGTTTACTCGGAAGGCTATAATATTAGAAAAAGTCACTTACCAGGCGAGTTTAACTCCACATTACAGTCCTTATTATTTCATGATATGTCATTATTTACCTAGTGCAACATAAGGTTTTAAAATTACAGGATTATCCATCACATAATGAAAACTGTAAACATATGTTCCACAAGAACATAAAACATTGATAAATTCATTATATATTAACCCTTTTCAAGGGATAATTTTTCATTAACGTTCCATTACATAATCATTACATAACCCATGGAAAAGTTATGGGCTTCATAAGTATTTCATCAGAACATAATTAACATTTGGGAAAAATAGGGTTAAAGAATTATTAGTAAATCATCATCATTATAAGACATAAAAACAATAAAAGTGCATAGTATTATAAGATCATATTCTTGAAGAAGCATAAACATATTTAAAAGATGATTACATAGATGAAAATACATTTATAATAACATTTTTATATTTCATTAAAAATAGGGAAAATACCCTTTTTCGGTATCTTTAAAAACTAAAAATTCATAGAATATTGAGAAATATAATATATTTGAAAAATAATCATAGAAAATTTTAAAGGAATATTAAAAGAAAATAATATGAATTATTTTGTTAAAAAGCCATTCTTCAGGTAAATGTAAAGACAAATATACATTCCACACTTTTTGTAAAAAAACCATAAATAACCACTTTAGAAAACCATTGTAAAAATTACTTTTTAAACCATTGAAACTAAATTTGAATATAGTTTAAAATTAATCTATGAAATAATTAAATCATAACAAATAATATTTTTTAAAAAATTATAAATAACGTTGAAATGGAATAAAAAATTTATCACCCAAAGTGAAAATAAGTTCGGGTTTTTTTATAAACATTTTCTGAGTCAATTTAAGTACCAAAGAGATGAAAATTGTAATATTTCTTAAACATTATGTTAATAACCTGGTAAGAATAAAATATATGTGTCACAAACGATAATGTACATATAATTTCCATCATTATAAAATTATCATAGACAATCTGGAAAAGAAATGAGATTTTAACATAAATCTCTTACCGCTTTGGTAACTTTTGAATCATAACTCACATGAGAGAAGTAAATTCAATTGAAACTTTAAATACCATGAATATAAATTTATTCATGATATATCATATCAAATGGATAGTATACACACCATAAGAAATAAATTAGTGGTGAATATGATGTATGTCTCACATAAACAAAAGTGAGACGAGAAACCAATACCTAAAATCTTATATTACTTCATTTGAATTAAATCCTCCTATAATATATATATATATATATTATAAATATAATAAAAAACCATTATAATACTTATAATACCAAAAAAATTACTAATAACATCTTATCACTCCGTCACTAACAATATTTCATTATCATCGCCATTTTAGGAGTTAATTATTTCATTGTTCTTGTGTGTTTCGGTTCCTAATTAATGGTCATTGCATATTGATCCTTGTTCCATCATATAGATAATATTAAACATGTCATAAATACTATATTTAATTGTTAAATAATCTTATATGACCATTCATATAAAGTGGTGATTTAAAATGAATTTCATCACTTTATGGAGATAGCAGTTCATACATATTCATAAGTGATGTTGCCACATTTTAAGGGATGGAAGGAAATAAAGTTCAATAATAATTAAAATTTATAAAATATTTATTATTTCATAAATATCACATATATTAATTAAATATATCATTATTTCCAATTATGTAATGTGATGATATTGTGCTTGGTGAAGAGATCTTTACACAGAACCTCTTGGTAGTTTTGATGAAACCATATGACACCATTCTAGGTATAGAATGATTATCCAAATTACTTGATCAGGTATACCTTAACTAAAATATAATTTTGTAATTATACAAAAAAATTATTTTCTTCTGATTCAATGGTTAGAGGGAAATACTAGCAGAATGAGTGGGGGTCGTAAGTAGGAAGTTAGAACCTATCTCTCATTAGTTGTAAACTTTGGCGTTTAGTGTAATGGACTCTTTTGAAACCTAGATTATAGAGATAATGGCTGGGAAAAAGGATTTATTTCTATAAAAATGTAATATTAGTACCTCAATGTTGATAAATTGACTTATTTACTGACTTATACCTTTTAACAAGACCAATATATTCTATGGAATATCAAATGGCCCCTACTAAGCTTCATGATCTGAGGGTTCTATTATAAGACCACTTGGAGAAGGTTTTAATTAGACCCAGTGTATCCCTCTAGGTAGCTTAAAGGTTTTTTTGTTAATTATTAATATGGAATATTGAGTCTATGTGATTATTATCATTCCCTAAACCAATTTTTTGTCACAAACAAGTACCCATTTCTAAGGATTAATGACCTCTTCGACCGGCTGGAAGGTTCAAGATGGTTATCAATGAATGAACCCTGATTATAATACCACTAGTTATGGTTTATGAGGTGGATATTCATAATATGAAATTTTGATGTCACTATGAGGACTATGAGTTTTTGGTGATACCCTTTGGTCTGACTAATTCCCATGTTGTCTTAACGATACTTATGAACAAGATATTTCAACATTTATTAGATCATTTCATAGATATCATTATAAATAAAATTATAATTTAATATATATCATAGGATTATCAAATAAATTATTTGATTATGGTTTTGGACTTACTCTAGTAGCACTATTTATATGGTAATATTTGTAAGTGTTGGTTTTTTATTAGTGAGGTTCACTTTATGGGGAATGTCAACTATGAGCATTATGTATTTGTAGACCTGGTAACGATAGAGGCAGTGATATCTTTGGAAAATACCATGAGTGTGTCATAGGTATATATTTTTCTTTGTTTATATAGGTATTATCTAAGTTTTTTGGTAAACCTTTACATGATTCAGGCTCCTTTTATAGCCTTGATAAAAAATGGTAGTCATTTTCATGGATTGATCAGTTTCAAATAGATTTTGAGGATTTGAGACAAAGGATGTAAGAATACTCATATTTTGATATTGTCAAAGGATTTATTTTACTATATGTGTTTTCTAATTCTTCTTGATCTTGGATTAGGTGCGTGTTGATGTAGAGGTAGTCATTAATTTCTTACGGGTCTAGGAAATTGAGACCCTATGAGAAAAACAATGAATCTCATGACATGGAGTCACCAACAATATTATTCTCCTTGTAGATATAGAGATATTTTCAATTGGGTGAGTAATTTTTAGTTTGCTCAGACCACTAGAGTCTCAGGTATATATTTTCTTAAAGACACCTCAATATAAGGAATTAATATTGGATAGAGTTATTATAGGAATATGGATTTGATATTGTAAATACTACGAGGAAGGAAAATTTGGTGGGGGATGCCCTTATTATGAAATCACGGTCTCTCTTTGTACATGAGGGGTCAAAGCATATGTCCTTTTATAGATTTCCTTGGCATAGGATAGTAATAAAACTTAAATGGATACCCGATCCTAACATTTATAAATATTACATCATTTTAGATGATTATTCAATATATAACACTATTAGAAACATCATAAAATCATAAACATTTAGAGTATTTGGAGAATAGATATATAAAACTATTATTTCAAAAATTATCTTCAACATCACCCAAAAAAATATTCTATCATAGTTCTCTTTTTATACATACCCTACATAAACCCATTCTTAAAAACCTGGGTAAAATGGAAACAAAATGAAGGTTTATTTTAGATGCTCGTTAAGGGTAAACATATGAGATATCATTCAATGACCATAAAAGATTATAAAATAAGGAAAAAATTATTATAACAAGATAATAATTTAAAAAAACCATACCCAATAAATAAAATATATTCCATCATGTATCACGGCATAATTCTTCTTCGTAATAGAAGATATAAGTCATAAGAGTTCGGAATCGTCAAAAATTAAAGATGATTCACAAGTTCATATCATATAAATAAGTGATGAAACTCATAATTTCACATATATAATTGTGTAATTTAATTATTTAATACCACCAATTTTATATTTTAATGTATATTCAAAAAAACATAGGTTTTATTGATAATTTGAGCTTAATTTTGACAATGGTCTAATTATAGAATTTAAATATTTTTATATCAGATTTGTATTTCATCCATAACTTCTTCTATATTAATCCAAATCCTAAAATTATTTTTTTACGATTTTAAAAATTATTGGATACATTTCATCCAATGTGATCCAACTATTAATCCAACATTTTGGGGGCCAAATCAAGCTTGAAAATAATCCATGTAATATATACCTGGATGGAAATAATGTTGAATACGGGCCTATATGTCTCATATGATAAGAAAAAACGATCTAAAATTGGAAATTAAGCTATAAAAATTATTATTTAATTTTTTTAATAACTGTGGAAGCCCATGATTCTAGAGTTATTGAGGTCATAAAAGCATTGAATGTCAGAACTTTGGAATTAGAGTGGTTTATAGGACAAAAAATATTTTTTGATTTAATATTTCATACCATCAGATTAGTATGTCCAAAAAGGATAAAATACGGTGGGAGCATGGGTAAGACATAATTGAACAAATTTTTATAATAACAAAATTCCAATCTATTCCATTTAATATGCCCACCATATAGAAACATATGAAGGATAGAATTAAATCCAAAAATTTCCATTCCCCTCACTATAAAAGTAGACCTCCACTTAAATGGAAATGACTTGTTCATTTCATGTGATACATGTTTAACTTATCTTCTCTAACATTCCTTTATATTTTAATATATATTTATTAGTTTCACATAATCTAATACCCCTCACTATTAACTTTTTTATTTTCTATTCTTACATCGTGATCCTTCTAATCTCCGTAAAAATAGAGAACTAATCCTCATTGTTGTTCTATTTGGGGGGGAGTAGTGATGTTTTGAGTTTTTTTCCTTCAATGTATTCCTTTTATTTTTTCGGATAATTTCAGTTATGGTGTAATTGGTTTTGGTGAAGGTTTCACCCAGCTTTCTCTTCTATGGAGTTCTTCTTCCCATTCAATTTTTATTCCTCTCCTTCATCGTCATAATGCTTCATATAGGGTGGAGTAACATTATGGTGATTATGTTAGAGGGTATTACGATGTATGAAAAGGGTTAGTATGGGGTAATTACAATTACATTGGGAGGTTTTATAGTGATATTTTTTATATCTACATTGACTGATATAGTGAGATTAAATTTTAAAAGAATAATGAAAGCATCATCATGAACTCTTAAGAATGACAAAATCTTCTCACTAATTTTTTTTTGTATTTTTCGTTCTTTTATATATTCCAATAGTTCAATATCATATATATATATCATTTAATTTTAAAACCCACATCATTATATTATTTTATTAGTTATTATTATATTAGTTATTATATAAATAATTATTACAAAAAATAGTGTGTGTTTCTATCCTACAAAAGAGATTGATCATAGGATATTCACTATACTTCATTATTAGGTAATAAAAATATATTATTGAGGGATATGTTACAAATCCGTCTCATAAATTTGGTTTCATTTCTGGGGAGTAATGTGGTTTATTGAACCTATTTGAGATTATTTATTTATTTTTCATCCTTATTTTTTTCATTTATTCTCCTTCCACATTGTATATTTTCTTTCTTTACCACCTCTTCCTTTTTAGACCATCAATTGAAACAAAAAAAAATTATATCATGGTACACTTATTTTTTTTATTTTTAATCTCTCATTTATGAAATGATCGAAACCAGATGGTAATTATAAACTAGACCCTCTATTAGAATGAACTTTTAAGGCTTGAATCTGACAATCATGAAATTGATATTTACTCATTTCATTATTTTCATAATTCTGATAGTAGGGATCCTGGTATCTCATCTCAAATAAAATTGTGTTTTCAAAAAATTGATGCAAATAATAATGTACATAAAATAACAATTCTATAGTTGGTTACACCTGATGGTAATTATTAAACAACATGAATTTCATATCAAACATTTAAATAGAATTAGGAGCTAAAATATGGTTTAATTCACCTTCTCACTCAATTTAATGGCCTCTATAGTGAGAATCAAAACCAAAATACCAAAATAATTCAATATTTTTTTCTCAACCTGTAAACAATGGAATGTATCTAAAGACCAAATCAAATTAAAGGAATTCTTATTCTCACATGATGAAACTAAAAAATAATGTATTTATTAACAACAACATGATGATTTTAAATCTTGGAAGGATTTGAAATGACTTTTCTTATTTAGATTCTTTCTATCATCAAAGACCACAATTATTTGAATGGATACCTTTATAATCAATAACGAACATGGATAGTTAATATATGAGTACTGGTATTGGTTCAAGAAGTTATGTGAATGCTTCCCACACCACCAAATCCATGAGAAACTCTTTATACAATAATTATATAAAGGTCTGATGACATTGGAGAGAATTATGGTGGATGTTGTAGTAGGAGGAGAATTGGATGAAAAAAATCCAATGGATTCTTAATTATTTATTCAATATATAGAAAAAAAATCCCAACAAGTTAGTGACTAAGGTATAATAAATATAAGCGGGTTACATTATGTTAGTCCCTATTCTCTTGAAAATAATTTAATTTATACTAAGTTGTATGAATAAACAATATGTTGATACAAATATCCATGGATAAAAATGTCGTTCCGTCTACTCTAATAAATCATTATAGTGTTTTTAGTAAACTAAACCATCCAAAATATTATTTCCCTCAACTAATAGAGACTGAGGATTGTGTAGCAGTATTCTCAAGGAGACCATTTCAATAATAACACTATGAACCCCCATCAAAGAATTATGATTTATTCAGACCAACATAAAATCAATGATGGAAATATCACTTGAATAAAAGGTATGTCACTATAAAAAAATAAATGGAGCATTTTAAACAATACTTCCAATAACCCACACCTTAATTAAAGGGTTTTCAAAAAACATAAAATAGATTTGAAGCCCAAAAATTAATAAGCCAACAATAAGGTAATTCACAAAAACAAAATTAGATTCTAAAATTGATTATATTGTGAAAAAAATAATTGTTAGTCAACATGATGAGACGAAGAGTCAAGGTATAATGTTTAGGTACATAATGATGAAAATGATCTATATTTCCACCTCCCTCCATGAGATTGTAAAAAATAACTCTAAAAAACATACCCCACAACCCAATAAAAATCCCAAGTGGAATATTAGTGCTATCCCATTGAGAAGTGGGAATAAGTAAAGTAAGAGATGTGTTCCTACAAGTTCACCAGGATTCACCCAACCTAAAGTGATTCCACGATCACCTTGGGTCACTGAGAAATTAAAGGGGAAAAAAGGTAAGAATAAAATGGATTATATTCCTCCTAAAACTCTACCATTTCCAAATATAATTATAAAAACGAAAAGGATTGATGTAGAGTTGAAGAAAAAGGGGGTTTTGGAAATATTTAAGTGAATTAAGATAAATATCCCCCTTCTTGAGGCCATTCAGAAAATCCCATGGTATCCCAAATTCTTAAAAGAACATTATACCAACTGAAGTGGTCTTAAAGTAAATAATAAAATCAATATTATAAGAAATTTATCGGTACTCATTACACTAAATCAAGAAATTATTATAAAGTGAAAGGATCCTAGCTCATTCACCATCCCTTGCACAATATGGGTGTTACACTTTTCAGATGGTTTATGGGATGTGGGAGATTCAATAAACTAAATGCCTCACATTTTTTTCTTTTATTTATAGGTTGGTGAGTTTAATACAATAATATTGGTGGTGCAATTGGAAAATAAAGATACTGGATATCTAGTGGGAGTCCATTAGGATGCACATATTCAGATAAGAGACATGATCTTTCTTACAGATTTATACATGATTCATATAGAGGAAGATCAGGTAAATTATAACACTCTCATTATTATAGGTATAAACTTCCTAAAATTTACCACAATGGTTATAAATTTCCATGAGGGTACACGTTCCATGGATTTTGGAGACAATGTTGTGATATTTAATGTTATGGACTCTATAAAGTACCCTTCATAGGGTCATTATTCTTTTGTTATCTTCGTTTTTGAACCACCATGTAAAAACCCCTTGATTTTTATTTTCCTATTCTTAGATATATTATGATAATTATTTCTAGCTTGATATGTATGATAAATTCCATGCATATTTAAAATTAATAAACCTCACTTGTATTTGATTTTTATATGGATTAATATTCTGATTCGTTGCATGTTAGTCTAATTATGACATGGTTGTTGAATATAATTATGGATTTAATTCATTATTCTATGACTTTAATGATGCCTATTACAATAATGATATTCATTGTGAACTTGTTTTAGTTCCTTTTATGTATCCATCCATTCATTACCCCCCACCAACATTATATATTAATCAATTTGCACCAAATCACAAATACTCATACTTGTTGAATAGCGAGAGATTACATTTTATAATTGCTAATAATATCCATTTTGAACATGATGAAAAACATTGGAGAAATTGTAAGGATATCATTACGTAAATATATTATACCTTGGATAACAAATCTGGCATTAACACCTCAATTATGAAGCATAGGATTTCTTTGTATGATGGGGATAAATCGGTAAGGATCACACAAAGGTGACGTAATCCAACTCCTTTGGATGTTTCTAAAAATGAAGTAAAACAATTTTCTTGAGGAAGGTATGATTTATCCCATTTTAGATTCATTATGGGTTAATCATGTTAATGTTCTACCTAAAAAAGGTGGTTTTACTATTATTAGAAATGATAGAGATGAGTTAGTTCTAATCAGGGTGAAAAATAGATGGCATGTGTATTGATTATAAGAAACTAATTCAATAAACCCAAAAGGACAATTTACCCATCTCATATATTTATCAAATTATTGAGAGAATTGATGGAAGGCCATAATGTTGTTTCTTAAATGGATTTTTTGGTTATTAAAAAGTCAGTATTTCTCTATACTACTAGAAGAAGACAACATTCACTTGATCATTCAGTACATTTACCTACCGAAGGATGTAATTTGGACTTCTTAACGCCCCAGGTACCTTCTAATGATTCAATGTGAGTATTTTTTATGATCTTGTGAATTTTCTGGAAGAATTTATTCTATGAATGGATCTTCATTTGTTGAATTTTTTTTAGTTTGGTAAAGGTACTACATCGTTGTATTGAGAAGATTCTAGTTTTGAAATATAAAAAATCTAATTTCATGGTAGAGTAAAGAATTTTATTAGGTAATGTAGTGTCAAAAAATGGAATAGAGGTTTATAAATATATGGTATATATTATTTAATCCTTACTATATCCTTCATTTTTTTGTAAGTTATTTCTTAGGGAATGAAATATTTTATTTATGCTTAATCAGAGATTTTAGTAATATTTTTCTTCTTATATTGTGGTTAATTTTAAAGGATTTTGAATTTGGGTTTGTTGTTTCTTATAGGTTTTCCTTATATGAGCTGATGAAAAGTCTCACCACACCCCCAATAATACACCCCCATGATGGGAGATCCCATTTGAGCTTATGTGTGATGCTTTAAAAGTTTTAGTTAGAGTAGTCCTATCTCAAAGTGTGGAAGGGAGGACCAATGTTATTTCTTATGCATCAGGGACTTTTGGTTCAACCCGAAAAAATATACCACAATATAAAAGGATTTAATTACTACCAAATTTTATTTAGATAAATAATATTCTTATTTATTAGGATCTATATTTGTTTCTCTCTCTAATCATGTAGCATTGAGGTACCTCCTAATGAAGTTTGATGTGAAGCCCAAAAGTTTTCATTATATGCTCATTATTCAATAGTTTGACATAAACATAAGGGATAATAAGCAGTTATAAATATTGGTGTCCAACCACATGATCAAGATCAATCACATATTGAAGCATGATACACCAAAATAGGTACCACTTTAGCACACATTCCCTGAATAGAATAATTATTCCATCTCAGGTATACATCTTTGGTATATAGATTTAGTGAATTACTTGTATGCCATTAATATTACGACAAACCTAATGAAACACCAAGTTCAATAATTGAATGTTGAATCTATGTTTTTTGTTTAGGATAATACTTATGTTTGGAAAAATTTAAGCGACTAATTAATTAGAATATATGCACATGATCATGATTTTTAGTTTGTTATTCATTTTGGTCATGCACAGGATTATGTTAGACACTTTAGACCCAAAAAGAATAAAAAGGAAGTATTAGACTTTAGATTATATTAGCCTACCATGTTTTATGATTCCCATTGGTTATATAAGTCATGGAATTATTACCAACATATTAGAAACATTTCTAAGATACATGAGATTCCCCAATAGTACGTATTATTTTTGTGAGATTTATTATTTATAGGGAATTTATTTTGAGCGTCCACTTCCAATATCATTTGTTTTCTTTGAAATTATTTTTTGACTTTGATTTCGTTTTCATATGGATGGTGACCAATTACACCAGGACTGATGAATCTCATGTTATAGTGGATTTTATGGCTCAAATTTATAACATGTTTGGAGTACTAAAGACTACCATTAGTGGCTAAGGGTCACACTTTTTCAAATGAAATTTGGATTCCCTATTTCAAATGTATGGTCTGATGCACAAAACATAACTACTAAAACACCCCCCCAAATGGTTATGATGAAGTTTCCAACCATGAGTTAAAGCATATTTTCGTGAAAATGGTGTATCTAAAAATGGAGGGATTAGAGAAATAACTTGGATGATGTGTTATGGGATTATTTTATGAAATTAAAAACTCCCATTATTATGACCCCCTACGATATCATTTTTGTTAAAGTATACCATCTTTCCATAGATGATGATCATCGAGCATATTGGTGTATAAAGAATTGAATCATTGATTTAGCCTAAGATTGATATCAAGGAAAGCTTAAAATTCAAGATGTTGAGGAGATTCAATTGTCATCATATAAGAACTCAAAGCTCTATTATGAAAGATGAAAATCTCCTCATAATAGAATGATATAAAAAAGGTATTTCATATTGGAGATAAAGCCATTCTCTATAGTTCATGATTGAAGTTAATGCCTGGTAAGTTGCATTCTAAATAGTTGGGACATTATATTGTATCATATATTTATCATTATACTGTTGTGTAGGTCACAAAAGAGGCACTAGGAATGAGATTTATATTCAATGGGAAGCAGTTAAAGCATAACATGGAGGGATTCCTTTCACATGATGTATATTTCATCACACTTTATAAGCTCGCCATCACTTGAAAACATTACATTGTCCCTTACCCTATCCCTTTTATGTAATGTTTGCTAAATTTAAACCTATATTTATTCTGAATATATCTTTTCATATAATTCCAACTAAGGGAAATGTATCATTTTATGTCTAGGAGAGGGTATGACATTTTGGGTAGCTTTTTTAGGATTTTTTATTTTGTGTTTTTCTTCGTTAATTTTTTTTAAAATGAGAATAAAAATACAAATAAAATCATGTCACATTATCATTACTAATATTGAATCGATTGTGAATGTATTTTTTATTTTCGAACCTCATGGGAAGAATTTTAATCTTGTGAAGGATCTCATTATTGGTGGTCAATTTTGTTGAAAAATGAATCTGGTTAATTATATTTTTGACTGTGTATTTTTGAAGACATTGAGATTTTGATATCATTTATATTTGTACTTTTGTGGGAAAAAAATTTCATTTAATCTCTATACACACTTCATACACAATCATTAATTGTGATTTTCCCTTTCCCAATTGAAGTTATATCCATGTTAAATAATATCGTTTCTACTTATGACATGTTCATTCTATAAATTCATTTCGTTTTCAATCAATTCCATTACTATTACATATTGAGCTATTCATGTGAAACTGATAGTGAAATTTTGTAAACCAAACAATAACATCAAAAAAGAGAAAAATAGAGGGCGTGATGAAGTGAAAACGTGCGGGGACATCTAGTTTGGGAGCTCAAGGTTTGACTCCTAGGAATACTTAAATATCTTGGGTTTGTAATTCTATTGCAATGAATGTTGAACATATATGGTAGAATAGAGTTAGGTAGGTATAAATGTTTTACATGGCCTGAATATACTCAATAAAGGGTGTAAGTACATTCTTGAAGTGGTTGGTGCACACGAATGGGGAATTTTTGGAATAGTGGACTCATAACTTGATCCCACATAATTAGCGTCATTGAACACATTGGATTTTTTATATAATTTTTGAGACTATGAATTATTGATTTGTTCATACTAACATTTTTTTGTGATTCTTTACTTTCTCATATTATCATCACTGATTGAGAAGTGTCAACAAGCATAATTTATAGGATTACATGACATGTGGTTTCATTCAGGTGTGTAAAAGGGAAAGTGTGAGGAATTTGATAAGCCATGTTTTTGTTTAATATTTCACTGATAATAATTGATATAATTTCAATAAATTTATAAATAGTTTAAGATTTAATAGAATTATGTGTTTTGATATTACAATTTACTGTTACTTGAACATTCTATTTTTCCCTTTTAATTTTAACATATTAATTTTCTCATAACATTTTTTATCTATATTTTTTTGAATCATGTGTTCATATTCATAACGTTATAGATTTTTTATTTAGACCATTTAAGTTAGATGTTTCATTTGAAAGACCGAAAATAGAAATCAATTCACACGTGGGATGGATTCAAGATATTGTAACTTCACAATTTGAGATATAACGTTTTTATCCAAGAACGGAATGGAATTATAATTTCCCAAATGTTATAAAATCTATTATTATAAATTTAATTCAACTTTATTAAAGGATAGTTTTCATGGGAACTTAACTAAAGAGGCATCTCAATATGGAGTAACTTTTCGAGGTAGAATTACGCATGTTCACTTATTGACTATTAAAACCCCGACTCTCTGAAAGCCTATTTAAATGATACTTTCACACTTTGGAAGGGTTTTTTGAATATTTAGGAAGGTTTGTATGAAAGGGTTGTTCCAAGAAACATCTATAACCACTTGGAAGAAGTAAGGACATGTATAAATATATCTTCTAAGACGGTTCCCCTCTCCCACTTTTACTTTCTGTTTATTTTCATTTTTTCTTTAAATGAAATTTTCCTTAAATAAAAATTCAATGTTATTATATTTTCATTTTTTTCTTTTATGTATTTATTATATAATATAATAGTGGAAATGATATTTGGTGTTTCTATTTCATCCATTTTCATATAAAATCATCTCCATAATAAAAACTCTTCCCATGGAAGTGTAGTTTCCGTTCATATTCAATATAATATTACTCCATTAATTTATTTTGTTTGAATACAAGAATAAACTATAATTCATAAACTATGATCAATTAATTGAGTTTTAATTTATATGTAACTCGATCAATTTTCACAATAATTGTGACGCCAAACATATATGAATCATGAGAGATAAACATTATTTTAAAAATATAATCTACTTGGTATAAAGTATTAGGGTCAATGTAAAATATTTAAACTCAAATAAATATCATTGATAGAGAGTATATTATTCTCTAATTGTCCACATACAATTATTTTTCATCTGTATCATAATTTAACAAGGTGATATGATTGGAAGACCACAAGTTAACTTAAGGTTTATTAATTCCAATCATTTTGGTCATATTAATTTCAATAGGTTTCAGGGGTTTAAAATAATGAGCTATAACATCTAAATGGATTTTATTAAGATGGGATAATAAAAAAATTAATTTTAAAGGGTTAGATTAGATTAATTACATTTTATCATATTGGGTTTTTTAAGTTATTCTATCATTGGTTGCTTTTTTCGTGTTCCAAAATCAATCAACCAACCCCCCCTAACATTACTCATTATTTAAAATTATTCTCTTTACTTAATCACATATATTAGGGATAATTAATCCACTTCCTACTTAAGATAATAACCTAGGTCATCCACTGTATTACATTTAATAAAATCAAAAATATTTTTGAGAGCATGTGCGACAATTATCCTCAATAAGACATAATTTTATATCATACACATAAGAATAGAACATAATTTTCATAGTCAAGGATCACTACAAAATCTATAATATTGGATTTAGTTCACTATCCATTATATGATTTCATTATTCATTGTTCACTCCCAATACTATCATAGTGAAAAAATCCATTATTGAGCGAGGGTCACTACCTATTGTAGTCAATATTATATCGTGGGATATCATTCTTTACCTAATTCACTAGAGGGATGTATAATTTTGTGCCCACCAATTACAAAATTCAAACATAACATATTTTTGACACAATATAATAAAATAATCATAAATTCATTATATCTTAATGAGTGTAAATGAGACAGGTTTGAAGAACATTCTATAATTTCATCATATCATAACCCAGGGAAAATAAATGAGTTTCATAAACAATTAATCATAACATAATTAAATCATGACAAAAGGTTGATAGAATCATCCTAAAATCATCATAATCATAATACATCCATAGATTAAAAGTAAAAAACATCATAAGATCATATCCTCAATTAATCATAAAAATCCTTGAAGTATGTTAACATAATTAAAAAATACCTTTTGAAGAGAATTTGGACATTAATTTAAAAACATGGAAAATTCACTTTTTGGTATCTTTAAAAAATAATAATTCTTAGAATATTGAGAAAAAATTATTTGAAAAAAACCATGGAAATGATTAAATTACTCTTCAAGTAAAATAATATTGATGATGGTAGGAAAAGTACTTCATGCGGTAAATGTTAAAACAAACATTCCTTTCACAATTTTCGTAAAAAGTCATAAATAACCATTTTATAAAATGTTATTAAAAATAATTTTAAAATATTTTAAAATAAATTATAATATGGTATAAAATTACTCTAAAAATCATTAATTCATATAAAATAATATTCTTTGATGTGTTGTAAATAATAAGGACATATAAGAAGAATTTTGTTAACCAAAGAATCAATATGGTCAGTATTTTTAAAAGCATTTTCTTTATCAATTTAAATACTAAAGAGAGTAAAATAGAACTATTACTTGAAAATTATAGTCATAACTATATTAGAATAAAATTTATCTGGTTTAAATGATAATATCTATATAAATTCTCACAATGGAAATTTATCATAGACAATCTTGAAAATAAAAATGATTGCAACATAAATCCCTTACCGCGTTAGTAATTTTGGAATCATAACTCCATTGAGAGAAATAAACTAAAATGACAATTTAAATACAATGAATATAAATTTAATCAGGGTATAACAAATCTAATTCATAGTATATAAACCATATGAAATAAATAAGTGGTGAATATGACATATGTATCACAGAAACAAGAGTGAGATATGAAAGTCTGACCTCAAGCCTTCTACTACTTTATATGTTTTCAAATATCCTATATAATAAATATATATTTATTATAAATATATAATGGAACCATAATCATACATATAATCCCATTAATGTTTTTCTTATGACATTTTATCACTATTTCATTACCAATATTTAATTATCATCATCATTTTAGGTGTTAACTACATCATTTTTCATGTGTGTTTCAGTTCAATAGGGATGCTCATTGAACCTTGATAATGATTCCACAATATAAATAATCATAATAAATTCATAATTATGATATTTAATGATTATAATAACTTTTTTAACCGTTGATATATATCAGTGACGAAAAATTAATAACATCACTTTGTTTAGGTAGTAGTCCGTACGTATTCATGAGTGTTATTTACGTATTTTGATGGATGGAATGAAGGAAAAATAAATAATAATTAACAATTATAAAATCAATATTATATTATTAATATCACATATATTCATTAAATTTATCCTTATTACCATCAATTTAATGTGGTGATATGGTGCTCAGTGGATAGAGCTTCACGTAGAGCCTCTTATTGGTTTCACTAAAGTTGTATGATGTTATTTTAGGTATGGACCGACTATCTGAAGTAAGTGATCATATTCACATTAAATAAAGTATATTTAATTTTATATGGGTGTATTTTATGAGATTCTCCTTCAATGCTGAGAGGGTTGTGGTTGAATAAGGAGTGAGGGTCATGAGCAGGAAGTTACAACCTATCTCTCATCAGTTTTCAAGATTGGACATTGGTACAGTGGTCTCTTTATAGACTTGGATTATAGTAGTATTGTATGTTTACATAGATTAATTACCTATATATTTTATAATAATACCTCTACATTAATATACTTACTTATTCATTTTCTTGGACCTTATTATCAAACAGATATCTTCTGTGGCATATTGGATGGCCCCTACCAAGATCTGAGAGCTGAGGTTCCAATTAGAGGACATTTAGGAGAAGGGTTTCATCAAACCCAGTGTATTTACATTGGTGGATATAGTTTTTTCAGTAAAAATGGTATATTTTATTAAGTCTATATTTTGTTTATAATCACCTTAACCAAGTGATGATAAAAAACAAGTAACATGTGCCAATGATCGATGATATTTTCAACTAGCTGGAAGGTGCAATATGGTTTTCAAAGATTGAACATAGATTTGACAACAACCATTTTAGATTCATCTGTAGGATATTTCAAATATGTTATTATTATGTTTATATAAGCACTATGAGTTCCTGGTGATACCCTTTGGTGTGACCAATGACTCTGCTATCTTCATGGGACTAATGATCCAGATCGTTAAAAATTTCTTGGATTAGTTTGTGGTTATATTTATTGATGAAATTATCCTTTAATTTTTTTCATAAAACGAGTAAAATAATAATTTTATGATTGTATTAGACTTACAAAGGGAGAACCAGTTATATGGTAATATTTGAAAGTGTTAGTTTTGTATTAGGTAGGTTCACTTTCTTGGGAATGTCTTCCCAGAGCACGGTGTAGCTGTGAACCCAAACAAGATAGTTTTTGTGCTAGCTTGGGACCCTCCCAAGAGAAGGTTTGAGTTGTGCAGTTTTCTTGGTTTATCTAGGTAAAATAAATGGGTTTTGTTATATTATTCTTGGATTTTCCCCTTTTATTTCCATGATATGAAAACGGAGGACATTCTCTTATACCAATATGTTTAAAAAATACTTCAAGGAGATGATAAAAAGTATTTAAAACACTAATGTTTTGATATTGTTAGAGGAGGGAGTTGATTACATAATTTTTTTCAATGCCTCTGGATATATGCTCAGGTGCATGTTGATGTACAAGCAGTTGGTGATTACTTATAGTTCTGTCCAGTTGAGACTACATGAGTAGAACTATGTGGACCATGCCATAGTGTTTGAAATAGTATATTTACCTTAAATATTTTGATAAATTATATTTTAGGTGAGTGATGTTTATTTTACATAGACTAGGAGATTATTAGGTTTATGTTTTCCCCGAGATACCTCAACCAAAGATAGAGACATTGGCTAGGATCACTATAGGATAATGGCTTCGAGATATTGTATACTAAAGTGGAGGGTAACATGGTGGAAGATATATTAATAGGAAATCCAGATCTCTCTTAGTGGAGGAGGCATCAAGGAAGTTGTTCACTTTGTAGTTGAACCTGATGTAAGGGGGAGAGGCAAATTTTTTGGTAACTCAAGCATAACATACATAAATATTACATAATTTTAGATGAATATTCAATACATGGACTAGTTATACATTCACCAATACTATAAATGGTTTAGTGTCTTTGCAGACTAGATTAATAAGCATCTTACTTCGTTAAATATCTTCAAAACCTCCTATGATATTCTTATATAATAGTACTTTTCTTAGAATACCCTACTTAAAAACATTCATTATAAACTAGGGGAAATGGAAATATAATAAAGGAAGAGTTTAAATTCTTATTGAGGTTAAGAATATGAGATATCAATCAATGATTATACAAGAGTACAATATAAGCATTGGGAATAATAACATGATCATAACATAAACAATTCATACTTAATAAGTCAATATATATTTATTCATTAATCATAGATTAAGGAATTTCCATAACATAAAACATAATCCAAAATAGTGTGTAATTATAAATAATCTAACATGATCCACAAGAACATATAATATGTATAATACCCAATATTTTGGAACACACATAAGTATATAAAATCATTTAATTTGTAAAGGCTCAATGGAAAGTCTATAATAGTGGGTTTGGTTCACTCCCCATTCCATAATTTCCATAATCAAGTTTCCCTTCCATAACTATTATTGTTAGTAGAGTCCCTTAATAAACGTGGTTCACTCCTCATTCTGGTCATAATTATTTCAAGAGATATCATTCTTTACCCAATAAATTAGAGTTATATATAATTCAAATCCCAATCATCACATAATTAAGACATTAAATATGTGTACCACAAGATAATAAAAAATTCATCAATTAATCATATATTAAACCATAGAAAGGAAATATGTATCGTAAAAATTCCATAACTTCATCATAGCATAACTCATGGAGAAGAAATTTTTTTATAAATAATTAATCATAAATTAATTAAATCATGAAAAAATATATAAAAACATCCTTAATTAATCACTATCATAATACATATAGAGAATAAATGTGGTTGTTATCATAATATCATATACTCAGTGAATTATAACATTTCTTAAATTATTTTAACTTGGATGAAAATACCTTTCGATGAGAAATTTAATATTTCATTGAAAACCAGAAAAATACATTTTTATTTCAGTATATATAAAAACTAAAAATTCCTAGAATATTGATAAAAATATTTTATATTAAAATAACAAAAACAAAATTTAAATGAATATTAAAATAAAAAATTATTAATGATGGTCAGAAATTTTTTTCTTAAGGTATACTTTAAAATAAATATTCTTTTTGTGTTTAAAAAAATTTTAATAAATAACAACTTAAGATGACTTTAAAATTTTTTTTTAAACCATTCAATATAAATTAAAATATGGTTTAAATGATGATGAACAATCATTTAATCATATAAAATAACAGTCTAGAAAAATTTATAAAGAACATGGATATGAAATAAAAAGTTTTTCGACCACATAAAAATTATGACCGGGTTTTCGTAAAAGAATTTTCTTGATAAATATATGTACCAAAGAGAAGAAAATTGTAATATTACTTGAAAATTACAGGAAGAAACATAGAAAAATAAAATATATGAGGTTCAAATTATAAGATCAATATAATTTACCTTAATGGAATTTTAGCATAGACAATTCCAAAAAGAAATGAGAATGTAACATAAATCTATTACCTCTTTGATAACTTTTTAAATATAAACCCATGAATGAAATAGCATCATGTGAAACATTAAATAACACAGATATAAATTTTTTCCATTATATAACATATAAAAGGGATATTATATAGACCATATAAAAGAAATAAGTTGCCAATATGATATATGTCTCCTAGAAACAGAAATGAGATGACAAACCCTTACCTCAAGCCTCTCCCTTATTCATATACATTAAAACCTCTTGTATAATTGATATATATTTATTAAAATTATATAATAAAAATTTAATCATACTTATAATACCATACATGGTTTAATAATAACATCTTATCACCCATCCATTAACAATATTTCATTATCATCATCATTTTGGGTGATAACTGCTTTTTTTTCATGTGTGTTTATATTCAAATGATTTGGTCATTATAGTTTTAGCATAGTTATATCATCTATAGATTCATAATAATTTTATAAGTATTATATTTAATCATTATATATAACTTTATAACCATTCATATAAATCGGTGGTGAAAATTTAATTTCACCACATTATGAAAATGGTAGTCAGTATGTACGCATGAGTGATGTTTCCACATTTCAATGGATAGAATAAAATAAAGGTAAATAATAATACAAATTTACTAAATAATTATTATATCATTAATAAAAATTTTATTTATTAAATATGTACTTGTTACCATCCATGAATATCATTAATAAAAACAAATCACATCACTTTGTGGAGATAGTAATCTGCATGTATGCACGGGCGATGTTATCCTTTTCCAATGGATGGTAAGGTTCGAAGGTATAAAAGATATTATAATTAAATAATTATTATTATTTATTAAGTATCATATATAACCATGAAATTCATCATAATAACTAACCATAAAAGATGTTTGTGGTAAGTGAATCATATCTTCACTTGGAGGTCGTAGTCTACACATGCGCAAAAACGATACCTTTATTTCCAATTTGATGGAAAGGAGGTGGAAAATGGTTGTAAAATAAAAATAATAACATCTTATAGTATTTATAACTATAAATTATACATGTTTTTAAGGGTAAAATATATTTATAATAAGTATAATATGAAATTAACCTTAAAAGATCGGTTAAGAAGATTACCTATTCTTTGAGAGACCTCCTTGGCCTAAACCATGGGCTATATTAGGATGATATTAGGCTAATAATAAAAGATATAGGATATGGGTAAGGAATATAGAAATTTATTTTTTTCATTTATTGGTTGAGCTATGTATCTAAATAGCTATGAATATGTGAGGATAAGTGGTGACCTTTTTATAATAGAGGGTGGTGACACTCTTGTACTTATTCAAATTTTTAAATTAATATAAGGTATTATTGATGTTAAATTAGAACCAAGGAACCCCAAATTCAAATATAATGTGATATGGTAGATATAAACTCAAAAACAGACTTTTAGACAAGTGTTTGGGATATTTTATGCCCTATCTCCAAGTTAATACCCATTTAAACCCAAAATAACCTTGATCGGGATAACTTAGTTTTTTTTCTGGGATAAAATTATTATAATAATTACAATAAAATGGTCCTCCTAAAAAAATTTAAATTGATTATTAAAAAAATTTAATCCATTTTATCATATTCAAAATCTATATTTGGATGAAATAATATTTAATATATGTATGAAAAATTTGTAATAATTGTTTCTAGGAAAATAATTGCTTTAATCATAAAAATAATATCACATTAAAATCAATAAAGAAGTTGATTTTCACAATTTTTTGGTTAAATAATAAATATGGAAGGTTTTTTAAACATTTGGATCAATCAAGAACTTTATAGGACTTTCCAACCTTTCTATAAAATTAAAATACCCAAAAATATTTTTTAATTTTAATAAAGTGTAATTTGTGTTAATAAATGTCAATAATAGATTCCCAAATTCAGAATAATGTTTTGAAACACATTATTTAACTCCATAAACATATATTTAGTTGAAAAAACTCATTAAATATGATAAATATAAGTTATAAATATGTTTTAAAGCCTTGTACAATAGATTAAACTCGGTTTTACCAGTTTTACAATTACCGAGGTGGAAAATATTTAAAATAGTTACTATTTATAATGATGAAAAATAAAAAGAACCTATTTTATAAATCTAAAATCCTAATTCCAAATATATAATCAATATTTAAATAATAAATTTATATAATGGGTATAAATCAATTTTAATATAAATGCGTAAAATGCAATGGAGAATAGTTATTTGAAAAGGATGTTTTTAGAGCCAAAAATTAACTTATACCAAAATAAATTATTATTAAAATTCTAATATAATTTAATATTTTATTTATAATTAAATAATTCTTATGTTACATTAAGATCAAATTAAAAATTTAATGATAAATTTAAATTAAATTAATAAAATAAAATAAATTATAGTTTTAGAAAAAACATTATTTTTATTGTTCACTTATAAATTATATTTTCAGAAGAAATCCAGAAATCAACCATAAAATAATATTTACATTATGATATAAAAAATTATATTCTTTTCCAAAACTAAAATTTCTAAAAAAAATTTAATTAATTATAACTTCCATACAAAAAATGCAATAAAACCATTTTTGATGAAAACATGATTTTTAAGAATAAAATAACTTTATTGAAAAATTTATTACTTATTTATTATGATTTATCATTACATTTTCTTTATATAAATCCTTTATAAATATTTTTCATAATATGGTTATATCCATTCATACATAAATTTTAATGGTGTTTTTATTTTGGTCACTTTTAAATAATAATATTTTATAGTATATAAAAATTCACTTAATGCTCACTGTTTTGTGTTATGGAGGATTTCAAAATAAATTTTCAAGGGGTTACAACTTATATCCAGTCAATGGTACTGACTTCACAACTTCTGTAATATGTGAGAGAGAATCAATTTGAAGATATGGCTTGTGATGTTCCTTGTGACCATGTATAATTAAGAGAATCACCAAATGTATTTTTGAAGATGGGGAGCATGTCATCCTTTTTCAATGATAGATAGACGTTTTGGGAACATTTTAGGAAAATATTTTGAAATAATTACACACCTCCCCCTTAGCGGTAAAAACTGAGGTGATGGATATGTACCAAGAAATTTTGTGGTAATTTTAGTGGTTATACATGAAATGAAATGTTGCTCAGTTTGTTTCTAGATCCCTCACCCACCAATAGATGAAGAAAGAGCATCAAATTCCAATATGGGAAGATATTTCAATGGATTTTTTAGTGGGGATTCTATGAATAAAAAGTGGATAAAAAAAATATGGGTAATTGATGATCAGTTTACCAAGTCGAATCACATTCTTACTACCTATGAGAATAGTTTGATGAATATTTTGGAGTGCTTTTATGAGTATGATATCTTCCAACATCATGGGTATCCTTAATAATTTTCTCTAACCATGTTGATCGGTTCAAACCCCTATTATGGAGAGGTTTGTAGGAGGATATCGTGACACAGTTATGGATGATCACAGAGTTTTAGCCATAAGAAGATTCCAAAAAAATGAATCGTCCTGGTTTTGGAGGATATTCTAAGGAATTCATGTTAGACATTAATCGTAGTTGGGAGGATCACATACCTTTGGTGGAGTTCACTTATAATAACAATTACCACTCCACTACCAGCATTTAAATATTCAAATATCTATATTGGAGTCCCTAAAGGTCAAACATTTGATATATAGATATATGTGAGTCATCCATTATGAATATGGAGCTGGTGATATCGTTTATAGGGAATGATTTAGTGATCTAGGAGCGAATGAAGACCTTTCAAAGTTATCATAAATCTTATATAGTCTGATATCATAAAATCATGGTGTTTGATAAGGGAGGCCATTTTTTCCAAAAATTATTTCCATTATGTGGTTTAGAGGGGTTTCTTAGGAGTAAAACTCTCTCCCCAAGGTTCATTGGGTCATTCCAGGTCTTGATCAGTGTTAAGGAGATTTCTTACCAACTAGCATTGCCTCCACTATTCGATTGGGAGCGTGGTATATTTCGTGAGTTGTAGTTGAGAAGAAACTTTTTCGTCCTATCACACATTATATGAATGGGATATTGAGGACGGAACCACATTTTCATATTACCTAGTACCCATAAAGTGCCAGTAGGATCAGATCCTTCATGGGTACACTATCCCACTCATGCATGTTCTTTTGTAGCTTGGGAACCTCCAGAAGATCTCGTGGGAGATGGAGATTCAGATTCGGTATCAATAGCCTCAACTCTTTAAGTATGTTTTTTTCTTTCGAAGGTATAAATATTTTAAGGTGTTGAGAATGTGACAACTCTATTTTTGATGTTTGGACCCTCTGTATATTTTTTATATATTAATATGGATTTTTCATTACTGTTTACATGGTGTTATGGGTGTCACGGGATCAATGATTTGGTATATTAAAAATATTAAATATATTAAAACTTATGTGTGAATATTTTTTTAGAAATAATGGAATTACCATTCATTGGATCCTCTTATCAGAAATCTAGGACCACCATTTGTTTTTGAACAAGGATTTTATCCTGGGCATGATATAGAGTTAATTCACACCAAAACTTCGGTTGATGAATTTTCATAGGGGGATGTTAAAAGAAAAATAATTTATTAATTTATTTGTCTAATTTAAATTTCTTCAACCTGATTTTACTATTTTTAAACCATGTTTTTTAAAATTCTTAGGGTTAGCCGCATAATGTTGAGATATTTTTATAGGAGGGGGAGTTCTCTTGTTTAGAGGATCATTAATGTCAAATGTTGGGATTTGAGGATCATTGATCAGATTCTGCAGGACTCATCATCAATAATGAAATTCTTGGATATCCCCATTAACATATTCATACACTCATTCATCACCAATGGTCAATCCAACAATGATGTAGGGATTTTTATTTATATATTTTTGTGTTTTTATTTTTGGATTCCTAGCATGGATTATGATTTCTGATTTGAATCCCCAATTTTTCCCTTTTAGGATGATCCCATTTTTTATCCCTTCTTGGACCTAAAATAATCATTATTCTAGATTTATTTTTTTTTTATTTCTACACTCGTGATCAAGGATCAAGGTCACAATTAACATTGATGATTCTCTTTTTATTATGCCTTTCACCCCTCATTCTTCATGTGTTCCTCATTGGAATGTAGAAGACCAATGATTTGACTATAGGTCTATTTTGAAGTGTGATCAAACCAAATAACCATATTTTATTGTGAGATCAATGAAAAAGTTGGTTATTTGTGTAAGATATCATAATCAATGGTGGACTTTGTATGGAATTTGAATGATCAAACCCTAGGAAGAAAATGGAAAATGCACCCGACTTCACATGTGTAGATGAGAATTTGGGATTCTAGATACCAGAGTTTGGGGATTGGTGTAAAGATAATATTATTTCCACTTTGCATCCATGCATAAATTTACTACTGAGATATAATATGTGATCTATCGATGTGATAATGCTTCGAAGAGAAGATTGAATTTTTATAAAAATGGGGACAACTTATCGTGTCTTCTGGAGGAACGTATGAAGTATAGTATATTTTTTGAGGTAGCTAGGGTTTCTAGGAGGATTTAAAAATCACATTTCATGTGGCTACATCCACTATCCAGGTTGATATACTTTACCAAATATGTTGTGTAAAAGAATTATCCTCCCCATACCCTAGGTGGTTCCAAACACTGTGTGCCTTGGACCACATACCCTGTGTTTTCTTTTTCACACCTGAGTAGAGTAATAGGACATGACCATAAATCAACTTGGGAGTACACCCCATGTTCCTCAAGTATCACACCATATAATTTTCTTGGAAGGTTCTAACTCATATATATTATTCATTAGGACTCAAAATTTGGCCCATGAGTAGTCAATTCTAAGTAAACTTATATATTTGACATGATAGTGGACTTTGTTTTGACAACATAGATATGACATGCAGTGATATGATTAGATCACTACTTCTAACATGGTTGGTTTATGTTGAGACTCTACTATGATATATAGAATGGCATCATGGATGGAAACCCCCATGAAAACACACGTATGTAAGAGTGCGGGTATCCCATTTTTGTTACCGGTGGCGTTATACCCCCCCACCCACACCCTAAGGAATTGGTCTTATACCTATGGAGTGGAACCACCTCATAATCATGTTCATACGAGGCATGAGTCCTCTAATCTATTGGAGTCAAAACCCCCTCAGATATGACGTTCCATCGATGAAGCTTATGACCCCCATATCTGGTAAGATTTTAATTGGGAAAATGGCATTGGGAAAACACTGACATATGGAGATATAGAATAATTCATAAACTTTAGTTGGTTGTAAATATCAAGAACATGCTCTCCATCTATTTTTCTAACTACAATATAAGCATATCTTTTGTTGGGTTTCTTCTCCTTTCTTGTGGGTTGAGCTGACTCTCTATTACCCTTTCTCCTCTCTTTAGATTTTAGGGTGTCATACTGGGTATGCATAAAATCACCTATGCATGGTATTTTTACATACATATTATCTCTTATTAAGAAGTAAAATAGTTAAATGGTTACATTATATAGCTTATTATTCACGTATCATAGTATTATATGGTGATGATGATCATAAGAAGTGGTCAATTTTTGTGTTCATGAGTAGGATTATCCCTATATGACAACCCACATCTTTCACACACCTTAAATCCTGATTTATTATATAAGGACACACATAATACAAACCCATAAGATTTAAAGGCATAGTGTATTTTTGAAATTAGACACATAATATAGAGACCCAACCCTAGACATCCCAGAGCTGGTGTCTAATACCATTTTATTGGCAGAAGATAAAAGTAAATCATTTACAGAAAGACCAAATAGTTTAGTAGTTGTTGTAAACTATATACTTGAAATGGTATTGTTTTAAAAATTAATACACTAATTATAACATAGTTTTATTCTTTTGAGGATAAAAAATTTATTCCATCTATCTTATCCTTGAATATCTTTCTTAGTTTACTTATTGTATTCCTTGGGAAAGGAAAAAAGTCTGTTCTCAAATGATCATTATTGGTAAATTATAGTGCAAGTGCTATTGAATCCATGAGAATAATCAATATGGAAAGGTAATAAATAAATCATGTTCCATGTAATCAACAAAATAAATAACGTAGTGAATAAAAAATGTGGAATGTTAAATAAATGTAAACCCATGTAATTAAAATGACTAGATAAGGCATAATAAATATGTAAATGTATGAAACTGAAAACACATTCCATTGAATTAATAAACTGATAATGAAATGCATCCATAGATTTTATCTTATAAAAACCTCATAGATAATAAAAATGATAAATTAAATATATATGAATGAAATTATTAATTATTGTACATAATTTCTAATGCACAACAGAACCTATAATCTCCAGATCCATCCTTCAGATAGTTTAAAACTACAGGTAGAAACCTGTTTAACTTGGACAATTTAATTGTTTCATGAGAACCAATGGATGTATCTATTATATGTATAATGTCTAGGACCCTCCCATAATTTCATGTCCAAATAATTCCTCATATTGAATAATTAATTTAATAAATAGACAATATTCCTTATCAAATATCTTTATTGAATAAAAGGTAAAATTTTCTAATAATTCCCTAGGTAATCAAATAATTGTCAAAGAAAATATCGTATGTAAAAATGGTATATAGTTTAGGAAATAATAATAATATATATATCAAAATAATATGGATATCTAAATGATTAAAATAAAATTATTTATTCAATATAAATCTAAAAAACACAAATAAAGTGATACTACCAAGATAATCATTAAAAACGTTCTTGAGGGGAATAATCATTAAACATTCCAATGTGTCCCATAACACTTTGAAGCATTTGAATCATAATCTCCATGAGGGAATTAAATTAACTAAAACCTATAATATCATGAGAATAAGGATATTAATAATATAAATTTTCAAAGGGTAGTATATACATCATATAAAAGTTTAGGGGTGCGTAATAACAAATAAGTATCAATGGAATGTAAATTGGGATGAAATCCATTACCTTATGTTTGAATTGAATCATGTGTCTGTATATTCCTGAATAATAAACTCATTTTAATTATATAATTTCTTTAGAACCTTTTTCTATTTGTAATAAAATTTATTTCAGTTATTACAATTTTTTATACAACTACATAAACAATTCATTTTACATCAGGTGTTTTGATAAAATTCGGTTTATGTGTCAAAAACAATTTAGTAGGTCAAATATGGTTCAAGGGGTCATTATATAACATCTAAATAATAATATTAATGTCATAAATATAATATTTATACATAAATTATACTTTTAAAACTAATAATTAAATATTTCGATGAAAAATGATCCAACATTACAAACATGGAGACGGTAGGCCGTATGTACACATGAGTAACGCTCCCATTTTTTGTGATCCATATGAAAATAAGGTAATAAACCTTAATCTATACATAATTATAATTATATAATAAATACCATATTATTTAACCATATATTCTTATATATATTATTCTTGTGATGTAAAAGGAATCATATCATGTAGGCGGTTTTCCACACATCCATGAATGGTGTTATCACTTTTTAAATGTGAAAAGGGGTAACAAAGAAAATGATATATATTATATTTATATAAAGATAATTATTTAATTAATATCATATATATGTTTTTTATTTCATATATTTTTATTTAAACCCATCCTTTATACATTATATGTATCGTGTGATCAAATCACATTGCTTTTAAAAGGTGGTAGTCCACACTTCCAAAAATGATGTTATCATATTTTCAGAAAATTGAAAAAATAAAGTATGTTCTATATAAAAATTATATAGAGATTATAAATATTATAAATATCATATATAAATATATTTTCTACCATAATTCCCACTATGAGAGGTTTTAAAGGAAGAATGAACAATTATTGTTTCATGAGGTTGTAGTTCACCGTACACATAAAGGATAAGTTTGTTACCCATTAGATGTAATTGAGTGTAAGTTTGGGTAAAATACCTAATATAAAAACATTTAATAATATTTTTTATACTTGTTTTATATATAATCATGGAATAATAGTATTTGAGGTGGGTGGATAATGGATGTAAAACTAAAGAGTTTGAGGAAACATGTTACCATTTCTTTGGGTAACTCTTTTTGGTTTGCAGCAAAGGGATTCCATTGATGGTTTTATAACTAAAGGGATGCTTCTAGGATTTTTAGGTATTTTTAGTATCTATTTGGATAGATATTGGTTGATTAAAAGTGTCTTGAGAGGTGTGAGGAAGTAGGAGGCTTGGCTACCTTTTTATAGTGGAGGAGGAATGTCACTCTTGTAAATTTTTGGAAAAGGGAATTCCACCCACATTTTTTCCATTGAAAGATGCTCCAATAATGGAAAAAATAGATAAAATAGAGTATAGGGTCTAAATATGTCTAGATAATTTCCTTTGAAATAATATATATGTCACGACCCCCTCCCCACAATGTTCACCCCTCCTAGCCCAGCAATGTGAGAAGGGAGATAATGACCCCCGAGTCCTGCCTCTAGTAGGCCCTGGTTTGGTGACTAGCACCAAGGGTATAGTAAACACACAAATGGTAGGCATTACCCTCTAAGAGAACACATGCGGAAGAGAGAGATAACATATACACCAATAAAATCCAACTCAGAACTAGAATATAAAATAATCCCAAGTACATATATGAAATTTCATGAAAAAGTACAACAACTGGAAGGGAAAAACTCCAAGAACCCAAAAGAAAAAGTAAAAACAGCAGCAACCACAAGCCTGAACAGCTCCTGCAACTCCAAGCTAGTACAAACCATCTTGATCTCCAACCTTCTCCAAGTGACCTGAAAAACATTTTATATATACATAGGGTGAGGATAACAATATACTCAGTAGGATCCTACCTGAAGCCTCTCATGTAAAAGTAAAGAAATCATGCTAAATCAAAGTGAATAACAAGTGAAACTAACTCGTCACCTAAATAGGTATACTATGTTCCTAACCTCACCATGGATACTCTCACCAAGTAACGCATACATGAATATATCATATTTTAAATAATTTCAAGGGTACCCCTCTACTACTTCCCCACTGTTTTGCCGCTTTGTCCCATCGACATAAATCCTGTGCATCTCTCTCCAAAGGCTTCCCCACAAACACCTAGTCTAAGATCCCAAATCTGCACCACGTCCACAAAAAAGGATTTCCCTCAGACACATGGGTGAAGCACCACACCATCCTCACAACCAAAAGTAACCTGGTAGTTTTCGGGAGCCACCACAGCTCGCATAACATGTATCATATGTCAGGTATTATACCGCAAGTCATTACCTCCCATACACTGAGTAGGGATCCTCAAGCCATCATAGCCTGTACATGTTACACCTATAGTAGTTCATAGGATACTATATCAAGAATATATGTGTGTGAATAACCACAAGCCATTACAGCACTCTACACACATAAATGGGAAAACTAATCAATGTGCCTACTGGAACCAATATCTACCAAGAGAAGAGAGTGAGGCCAAAGGGGGTAGTCATCCATTCTTCCTCTCAACAGAATATTGGGGAAAACACCCCCTAGGGATCAGAATCCCTGAGGTGTCAGTTTCCCTTACTGACAGGGTGGAGTAGCATATGGAAACGAAAAAATTACCGAATATATTATAACTCACAACTATACTATGGGCATAAACTAGTTTTAGAAAAAATTGCAGCTAATGTCTCTTAGACTCCGTGGTACTACTTCAAAGACTAGGTATCCTATAAGCACACAACCATTTAAAGAGCTTTATTAGATTACTTACTCACCTTTTTATCAGTTCCACTGTTCGTTAATTACTTATTTAATGATTAATTAACAATGAACAATTACATTTTGAATTCCATTAACACAACTTCCAAAAAATTCCACTGTCCCTTCAAAAGTTCTCAACCTCATCATTATGTTTCGACAAACTCCAACCCCATGGGTAAATACCATTTATTCGAACATTCATTACATAATTACTTTCCAATATTCCCAAGAATTCTAGAAAAGAATACTATGCTACAAAACACAAGGGGGATCAACACAGTGAGTAGGTGTACAACCTGTCGAGTCTTTTCTGCCTATAGCAAGAGTGTAGACCCATTCTCCTTTGAGGGGATAAACACAGAAAGCACATGGAATACCCCACATGTCTTTGACTCTTTTGGAAGAAGGTTAAGAAAGACCAGCTTCCTTGAGAAGTGGTGAAAACTAAAGTAGATAAACAACCAAAGAATCAATAAGAATCCAACAATCACATCCATCCCATTCCATCATCCCTGGTGTCATCCCCGACACCCACATGCATAAACCGATGCATCTCGCCACTATAGGTGTCATCCGTTGTCATAACCAAAAAGGAATCTATGCCTCCACATATCACAACACCCCTCCAGGGTCACATCACAACACAAGAAGTAGGAATCAACATCACAACAATAGGGTTCTTGGCCCTTCAACAAACAAGAGGGTAACTCAGAACCCTTTAATGAATTATCAACCAATCAATTCTTCAATCCATCTTGAATTAACAGATTTAATTATTAGGTTCCAAATTAGGAAAACCTAAACATTAAGCTACCACAAATACAAAAACATGCTTACTGCACCATTTTTATTAACATCAAATTACAACAAGAACGAGGTTCGTTTTCATGATTCATTATCTTTATCAAACACTAATCATTTAATTCTTGTTTACGTTCTTTACCGATTTCCATCAAGAACAAACATCTAAGTAAAGAAAGCAGAAATATCAGACTATCTAGAAAATCATGAGGCAATAACATACGAGCGATAGAAATTTCTTTATCCAGTTCATATAATTAATGAGTTCAATTTCATTGAGATCCAAAGGGATAAATCATGATAACTCTACAATTGCACATAAAAAATTAGAGAAGCAACGAATCCCCTAACTCAACAGTTCCTCATATTCTTTATCCACACAACGGGTCACGATCCTCCTCTCGCGACAACTGCATCCACCCGAGGATGCCATGGTACAATAGAACCAACCAAACTCCAAGAAAAACCCCATTAGAAGCATGGAGATTACATGCTAATATAGAAAGGAGAAATAAGAGAAGATGACCCCCAGAGGAATGATGATAAAAAATACATTATGTCGAAGATTGATCGACATAGCTTGGTTGCATCTAAATAGAGAGAAACCAGTCTGGGGAGTAATGTTTGATTATGAGACTCCTATGGGGAGGATTGAAAGGTTCTAGCATCTCATACCCGATAACAAAGAGGAATCACTAGGCAGGATGATATCTTGTCCCTTTAGAAGATTTAATGTGGTGACATTTTATGATATGCTTAATTCCCCATTAAAATCGAATCTCATTAACCCACGTGGTTTGACCAAGTAAAACATCCTGAGCCATAGGAATAATTAATATAGTATTTATATCATTTTAATTGGCCTCAAGAGTCCTTAAAATAATTCTTTAAATGTATTTTACGTCAAATGAAATGTCAAAAGGGGAAAAACTATAGGAAGATGGAAACACTGTTCACCTACCGTTCCTGTACACCTACCAACCTATGAAACCGATCTGGGAAACTGATCTGTGAAAATGATCTGTGAAACATATCTGTGAAACCGATCTGTGAAACCGATCTGTGAAACCGATCTCTAAAACCGATCTATGAAACCGCTTTGTGAAACTGATTTGTGAAAACAATCTATGAAACCGATCTATGAAACACTATACACCTATCGTTACTATACACCTACCGATAGAACAAATCCTAAAACTAGAAACATTGTTCGCAGAATTTGAAATTTGTCAATGTGATGGGGTTAAGTCACCTTGACCTCCCGAAACACCTCAAACACCACAATTCAACAAAGGAATGGACCACAGAGGTCCGGGACATAACATTAAATACCTCTTAAAACATTCTTGTCCTCTAGAATTAAAAAAACAAACCCAGAAGAAAAGAGGGGTCTGAACAACAACCCCGTAAGATAACTCTCTGGGGAAAACCACTAGTAGTTGATCGAAAGCTAAAACAAAACCACAACATCCGAGTGTAAGGGAACAAACATTACATATCCAAACAATCAAAGAATAACATCACTTCAATGTTACATAAAATAAAGGATCAATGAAAACTCAACACAAAAACTTAAAATAGCTCTAGGTACTGGACACGCATCTGTGACTCATGTTCCCAGGTACTCTCCTCCAAGCCACTTTATCGCCACACGACACTAACTAAGAGGATAGAATGCTCGCACAACACCTTCTCCTTGATATCTTAGATCTCCACAGGTCGCTCCTTAAATGTAGCATCATCATCAACATCGATCTCTCCACAATCGATGATGTGGGAGTCATCATGAAGATAATGATGAAGCTGTGATACATGGAAAACTTCATGTATCCGACTCATCTGTGGGGGAAGGGCTACAAGATACGCAACAGCTCCAACACGAGATAACATCTCGAAAGGCCAACAAAACCGGGGAGAAAGCTTACTTCCACAACCAAACATTTGCTGGCCATGATGGGGAATCACCTTCAGAAACACATTATCCCCAACATTAAACACCAAGGGTCTACTCTTTTTATCAACATATGATTTATGACGATCATGCACTGTCTTCATCCTCTCAAGAATCACATGAACCATCTCTATTGAATTTTGAAATAGTTACAGCCCGAGAATTACCGACTCTTCGACCGCAGTCCAGCATAATAGAGAATGCCAAGGATGGCCATAGAAGGTTTTAAACGGCGCCATACCGATGGTGGAGTGAAAAATATTATTTTAAGAGAACCCCACTAAGGTTAATTGCATCATCCATGAACATCCAAAATCATAAACACAAGAGCGTAAGATTTCTTCAAGATTCTGGATGGTTCACTCTGTTTGACCATCCTTTTGAGGATAAAAAGCAGTGCTAAGGCATAGTTGAGAACCGAAAGCATGTTGGAGACCTCTCCACACCCTGGAGGTAAAATGGGGATCTCGTCAGAAATGATCATCCTAGGGACTCCATGAAGCTTCACCACCTCCTATCGATACTTCCACGACAAAACATCCTCTGAGCTCGACTCCTTGATTGCTATAATGTGGGCCGTTTTTTTTAAATGATCCACTACCAACCAAATATCATCATGTCCTCCCAGAGCTCGAGGTAAACCAGTAAAAAATTCCATTGAGATGTACTCCCACTTCCACTAAGCAATATCTAATGGCTCGAGAATACCACCAGGAACATAGTGTTCAGCCTTCACCATCTGGCAGACTAAAGATCAAGACACAAACTCTGCAACCGCATGCTTCATCCTAGGCAACCAAAAATAACTTCTCAAGGATCGTTACATCTTTGTCATGCCAGGATGTACTACTAATGTTGAACTGTGGAACACTCTGAGAACCGTCTCACGCATCTCCAGGGGAACAAAAATCCTTCCTTGGTATAACACTCGGTGATGTTCATCCTTCGACCCACCATCAGGGGCCTCACCACAAACAACATGGTCTCTCCAAACCTCCACCACATGATCTCCCAACTGGGACTCTTCCACCATCTACATTAGGGATGATTGTACCATCATTTCAAAAATACAACCTCTACCCCCATATTCTCCCATATCCAGATGTAATGCTCACAGTTCTTCCATTACTCTCCATGAATCTTCGGATTCATGCACAACATCACTATGTGACTTTTGGATCATTTCATTAGCTACAACATTCCCTTTTACAGGTGTATACGATATTTCAATGTTTTATTCCTGTAAGAACTCTATCCACTGATGTTGTCGGAAGTTCAAGTCACGCTGGGAGAAAACATACCTCAAACTCTTCTTTATCGGTGAAAACCATGAAGCGCTCACCGATGAGGTAATGTCACCAAAACTTCAACACAAACACCACGACTGCCAACTCAAGATCATTGGTGGAATATCTATGTTCATTGGGACGTAACTACCAAGACCCATAAGAAACAACTAACCGCTACGGCATGAGGACACACCCTAACCCCAAATGTCATGCATCGCATAAAACATCAAAATGAACTCTCTCAACTGGAAGACAAAGAACTAGAGCACTTACTAACTTCTCAATTAGATACTCGAAATATACCTGACACTGATCAGTCTATATGATCACTTAATACTTCATTTTCAAATCTTTAAAAGGAGACACAACTTGGGAGAAATTGGCTACGAACCTCCTGTAATATCCTACGAGACCAAAGAAACATCACTCCTCTGAAACTGTCTTGGTAGTTGCCCAAGACCCAACTGCTTCTATCATTGATAGATCTGAAAATACTCCCTGTTGAGACACAACATGCCCCATGAAATAGACTTCTTGGGCCCAAAACTCACACTTCAACAACTTCCCAAACAGGTGATTTTTACGAAGAACTCCCAAAACAACATGAAGATTCTCTACATGATCCTCTTCAGATGTGGAGTACAAATAATGTAATCGATGAAAACAACCAAATACTTTTCCAGGAACTCACGGAACACAACATTATTCAATCCCATTAACACAGATGGAGCATTTGTCCCACCGAACGAAATTACAATGTTCTCATAATGCCAATGATGACAATGGAAAGCAGTCTTCAGGATATCCTCATCCTTTACACGCATCTGATGATATCCTGACCGCAATTTGATCTATGAGAACCTACTTTCACCCTTTAGTTTATCGAATAAATAATCAATCCACAGAAGAGGATATGGATTATTTATTGTCACTTTGTTTAAGCGGAAATAATTGATACACAACTGCAAACTGCCATCAGCCTTCTTTACAAAAAAAACTGGTGCACCCCATGGTGACACACTTGGCCGAACAAAACCACAATATAACATACCATCAAGATATATATGTAGTTCTTGTAACTCAAAAGGTTCCATCATATATGGAGACATAGATATAGGAGACTCACCTGGATGTAGCTTAATCCCATACTCGATCTCTTTTCGAGGGGGTAATGCTACAACCTCTTATGGAAAGACATCAGGGTACTCCTCTACAACCCTAGGAAACGCCAACTACTGAACCTCTTAAGAACTCAGCATCATCTCAGTCATCATGGATGATAAGGAATGAATGCGCCTGTGACCCATCAGGGGATCTCTCTCACCATCAAACACCACATACACTCCATATTCACCAATGAAGACGACATTTTTTCAGAATCAATCCACAATAGCCTGCACCGAATACAACCAATCAATGCCGAGGATGAAATCATATGGTTGTATTCGTAAACATAGGAAATCTCCCTAAGTGCGGTGTTTCCCCAACACTAGCTCATAGTCTCTACATACTTCAAACAAGTCATCTCGACCTCCAACTGGCGTATTCAATGCCAAAGGAACTGGAATCCTCTCTACCTCAAGTACTAAAGCATGGAAAAGGGTAGGTGATATGAAAGAGTGTGTCGCCCCTGAATCAATCAAGGCATACAACAAGGTAGACAACAAGAAAAGGGTACCTCGAACGACGTCTGGCTCGTCTAGTGCTGGAAACGCTAGAGCATGAAGCTGACCACGACCTACTCCATGGCCTCTCTGGCCCTGATGATGAACACCACCACGGCCGTGCTCTGCTCTACGAGGACGAGGAGCATAGTGGAGCATTCATTTTCCTGCCCCATCTACCCTCTACTGATGTAATGATGGTGAAACATGATGCTGCTACCTCGACTGGAACTGACTCAACGGAGGAACTTGGAGTGGAGTGCCCAGAGCACGATGACTGCTCTGAAATGTAGCGCACTCCTGCGGCTGATGACCATGACCACCACAAGAATAACAAGTGCATGATCCCTTGGCATTGACCTGAGATTTGCTGCCTCCAGAAAAATGAACTATGAAGGGCTGGGACCTACCCCTGGATGAAGGGAAACTCTTCTTCCATGAAACCAAGAACCTCAGACCATAGCTCTACTTCATGAGGAATCATACTGATTCCCCACTCGTGATGAACCTAGTCCTAGCCAAAGTCGTCTTGACATCATCTGCTCACACCAGCACCTCAAGATATGTCTTCAACATAAATGGGGTGAACTGACGATGGATCTCTGGATGCAAAGCCTTCTCGAAATGCCTCCCCCTGGTCTCCTCATCTGGTAGTAGGTCTGATTCATATCGTAAAAGGATCCTGAAATGGATTCCAAACTCTCAAAAAATGGAGCTCCCCTATCGAAGGGTATGAAGCTCTTGGAGACTGGATGCCTTCATAGTCAAAGAATGAAACTCGACTCTAAACATGTCTCAGAACTCCTCCCATGAGATAGATGACTCATCATGATCCCTGAGGAAAAAGAACCACCACTACCTCATTGCTCCATAGAGCATCGTCGCAACAAAGGACACCCAGTGCTCCTTCCGATCATGAATTGACCTGAAGCCTATCTCAACCTGCTCAAACCAGTCTTCTGGGACTGAATCTGAAACGGAGCCTTTATACTTCTGCTGACACAGGCGCTGAAACTCTCATAGTTCCTTCCTCCATGTTTCGTCGTCGTCAACCTCTACCCTACGACGATCTGTTGGAACATCCCGCTGTACATTTTCATCGAAAACCTGACGAGGACATCAAAATTGATCCATACCTGTAAAATAACAACCTGTTAGAGATCATATACCAGGAATATGGAAGACTCAACATTAATTAATTAATTTGTTTTATTTTATTAATTTTAGGTTAACCTATCCCAAGGTCTACCCATTAAAACACATGCACAATGAAGAATGATGTATGATCCTTTCCTAGGTCTCTACCCTGCAACTGGTATCACCTTGTTTAGTTTCCATTAAAAACTTGAAGGTCCGTACATCAGATCATAGGGGCCCTAAATGCCTATGTCTCAGCCGGTCTCCAGTGTTTACCTCACTTTCTAAACATTACTGACGTTGTTTCTTTACCAACCCATGAAACCTCACCTGTGGCTAACACCAAACTCCATCCTATCCCTCAAGAAGACCTCTGATACCACTCTGTCATGACCCCTCCCTAAAATATGTACCCCTCTTGGGCTGGCAATGTGAGAAGTTAGATAATGACCCCCTAGTCCCACCTCCAGTAGGCCCTGGGTTGGCGACTAGTACCGAGGGTATATTAAACACACAAATGGGAGGCATTACCCTCTAAGAGAACACATGTAGAAAAGAGAGATAAGATAGACACCAATCAACCCCAACTCAGAACTATAATATAAATGACACACAGTTACATATATGAAATGTCATGAAAAACTACTACAACTGTAACGGAAAAACTAAAAGTACCCAAAAGATAAAGTAAAAACAACAGCAACCCCAAGCCCGAACCGCTCTGGCAAATCCAATCTAGTAGAAACCAGCATGATCTCCAACCTGCTCCAGGTGACCTTAAAAACAGTTTATACATACATAGGGTGAGTATAGCAGTATACTCAGTAGGATCCTCCCTAAAGCCTCTTGTGCAAAAAGTAACTAAATCATGTTAATGCTCAGTGAAAAACAAGTGAAACTAACTCGTCACCTAAACAAGTATACTATGTTCCCAACCTCACCATGGCTACTCTCACCAAGTATCTCATACAAGAATATGGAATATAGTAATGGATATCAAGCATACCCCGCTACTACTTCCCCACTGTTTTGCTGCTTTTCCCCAATGACATACGTCTTGTGCATCTCTCTCCAAAGGCTTGCCCGCAGACACCTGGGATAAGCTCCACAATCTACACCACGTGCACAACAAAGGCTTTCCCACAGTCACCTGGGCGAAGCACCACTCTATCCTCACACCCAAAAGTAACCAGGTAGTTTCTGGAAGCCACCACAGCTTTCATAACATGTATCATACGTTAGGTATTTTACCTCAAGCCATTACAGCCCATACACCGAGTAAGGATACTCAAGCCATTATATCCTATACATGTTACACCTATAGTATTCCATAGGATACTATATCCAGAATATATGTGTGCGAATAACCACAAGCCATTACTGCCCTCTACACACATATATGGGAAAACTAACCAATGTGACTGCTGACACCAATATCTAACAAGAGAAGAGAGTGGGGCCAAATGGGGTAGTCATCCATTTATCCTCCCACGAGAATGTTGGGGAAAACACCCCCCGGGGCTCAGAATCCCCTGGGTGTCAGTTTCCCTTACTGATAGGGTGGAGTAGCATATAGAAACACAAAAATTATAGAATATATTATTTCTCACAACCACACTATGGGCATAACCTAGTCTTAGACACAACTACAGCTAACGTCTCTAAGACTCTGGGCTGCTACTTCTAAGACTATGTAACCTATAAGCACAAAACCATTTAAAGAGCTGTATTAGATTACTTCCTTCCCGTTTTATCAGTTCCACTGTACGTTAATTAATTATTTAAAGATTAATTCATCGTGAATAATTCCACATTAAATTCCATTAACACCACATCCAAAAAATTCTACTGTCCCTTAAAAAGTTCTCAACCTCATCATTATGTTTCGACAAACTCCAACCCCATGTGTTAACATCATTTATTCAAATATTCATTACAAAATTACTTACCCATATTCCCAGGCTTTCTAGAAAAGCATCATATGCTACTAAAAACAAGGGGGATCAGCACGGTGAGTATATATACTACCCGTCGAGTCTTTTCCGCCTATAGAAAGAGCGTAGACCTATTCTCCCTTGAGAGGATAAACATGGAAGGAACGTGGAATACACCACATGTCATTGTCTCTTTTGGAAGATGGGTAAGCAAGACCAGCTGCATTGAGAACTGGGGAAATGTAAAGTAGATAAACAACAAAAGAATCAACAATCATCCAACAATCACATCCATCCCATTCTGTCATCCCTAGTGTCCTCCCTGACACCCACATGCATAAAATGATGCATCTTTCCAATCTAGGCATCATCTATAGTCACAACGAAAAATGCCTTTATGCCTCCACATATCACAACACCCCTCCAGGGTCACATCACAGCACAAGCATTAGGAATCAACATCACAACAATAAGTCTCTTGGACCTTCAACAAACAAGAGGGTAACTCAGAACCCATTATGTAATTATCAACCAATCAATTCATCAATCCATCTTGAATTAACTGATTTAATTCATAGGTTCCAAATTCGGGAAACCTAATCAGTAAGCTATCAAAAATACAAAAACATGCTTACTGCATCAATTTGATTAACCTCAAATTACAAAAAAGAACCAGATTATTTTTCATTCCTCTTTATCATTAGGAAACACTTATCATTTAATTCTGGTTTACATTCTTTACCAAATTCCATCAAGAACTAACAGCTAAGAAAAGTAAGCATATATATCACACTATCTAGAAAATCATGAGGCAATAACATACGAGCGATAATAATTTCTTTATCTGGTTCAAATAATTAATGAGGTCAATTTCATTATGATACAAAGGTATAAATCATGATAACTCTACTATTTCACATAAACAATTAGGGAAGAAACGAATCCCCTACCACAACAGTTCCTCACATTCTTTATCCACACAACGTGTCACAATCCTCCTCTCGCGACAACTACATCCACCTGAGGATGCCACGGTACGACAACACAAACCAATCCACAAGAAAAACTACATTAGAAGCATAGATATTACATGCTAATATGGAATGGATAAACAATAGAAGATGATACCCAAATGAACGATGATAAAACATACCTTATATCGAAGATTGATCGAGATACCTTGGTTGTATCAAAACAGAGGAGACCTGATCTGGGGAGTAAAGTTTGATTGTGAAACTCCAATGGGAAGGATTGAAATGTTCTAGCATTTCATACCCAAGAACAAAGAGGATGAACAAGGGAGGATGATATGTTTTCCCTTTTGAAAATTTAATTGGGATATGGTTTAAGATACACTTAATTCCCCGTTAAAATTGGATCGCGTTAACCCACGAGGTTTGACCAAGTAAAACATCCCGATCCATATGAATAATTAATATAGAATTTATGGAATTTTCATTGGCCTTAAGAGTCCTAAAAATAAGTCTCTAAATTTATTTTACGTGAAAGGAAACATCAAAAGGGGAAAAATAGTAGGAAGTTGGAAACACTATTCACCTATCGTTGCTATACACCTACCGATCTGGGAAACCGATCTGTGAAACCGATCTGTGAAACCAATCTGGGAAACCTATCTGGGAAACTGATCTACAAAACCGATCTGTGAAACTGATCTGTGAAACCGATCTCCGAAACCGATCTGTGAAACCAATCTACGAAATCGATCTGGGAAACGTATCTGTGAAACTGATCGGTGAAACCTATCTGTGAAATCGATCTGTGAAATCGATCTCTGAAACTGATCTGTGAAACCGATCTGTGAAACCGATATGTGAAACAGACCTCTGAAACCGATCTATGAAACCGATCTGTGAAACACTATACACATTCTCTTACTGTACACATACCGATAGAACAAATCATAAAACTAGAAACACTTTTCGTAGAACTAGAAATTTGGAAGTGTTCGGGATAAGTCACATTGACCTCCCGAAACACCTCCAACACCACAATTCAACAAAGTAATGGACCGAAGAGGTCCATGACATTACATTATAGGTTTTTTTGTCCCTTAATATTATGTTTTAGTCTTTTGTTGTGCTGTTTTTTCTCTTAATTATCACCATTTATTTTAATCATTGTCACTAATATTTTTTGTCAAAAACTAATTTTACCTTATTATAAATTATAAATTATTTTTATTACAAATATGGAATTAATTTTTCCGAATTGAAATCACTTAAATTCTATAAATTAAATTAAAATTAATCCTTATAGATGGGACAACAATGTGGGGTTTTAAAGTAAAAATGTTCAAAATTTTGAGATGTTGTTATATCCACTTTCATTGTTAATTTTATTAAAATAACATAAATAGGATTAATTAATATAAATATATCTAATTATAAATTAAAACCAATTTAAACTATAATCTATCACTATAAATAATTTAGATGAAAAAGAAGTTTTGAATTAAAATTAAGTATTTTTTAATATTTATCAAAAATTGAATCATTATATAAAAATACCAAAAAATACCCAGAACATAATTTTTATGTTCTAATTTCATATATTATATTTATATTGACAAATAAAATTTATAAAAATTCGAAAATTATATTTTAAATAGTTTCTCCATTAAAAGGAAATAAAATTACCATTATAAAAATATAGATTTTTATGTTTAACATTGAGTTTGTTCTTATCTTTTGCCTATAAAATATATTGAATGAATATAAAAAATATTTTATGAAATATATAATATATATTAAATTAATATCACTAATTTATTATAATTAATTTAATTTATTAGAATAAAAAAACTTTTTGAGCATAAGAATAGTTTTCTGTAAAAATATTCCCATTATATTCAATTGGTTCTTATATTTATTTGTCTACAATGAGTTAATTTAATATTTTTATAAACCATGTATTTTCATAATTGAGTTAGTAATATCTATAAACACTAATTTAATGGTTAGGTTAAGTCTTATTATATTAAATAATATTACTTTAATAATATATTGTTGTTTGGTAAAACTTTGTCTTGTGTGTAATGTAAGAATTTTAAGAAAGATGTTATTACATGCAACGCAATATAACTCAATATTGTGTGCATTAAAAGAAATAGAATATATTAAATTAATTTAAAATGGTAAATATATTATAAATTCTCAGTAAATTATAATCCCTTACAAGCTTGGTGTTGTGTATCATACATGCTATTGAATAAAATGTTATTACTTTGGGATTTCAGAGCATTTGATTATCCGCACCTTAATTAAATTGTGTGCTCAAAATTTAAACTCAATCATGCAAATAGAATGTTTGGTATTTCTTATGTTTAAATCCCACATCATGAGAATGGTTCATAAAAAATCCTCAAGAAAAGAGAGAATGGGGAGTAAAAAGGTCACATGGAATAACATATAATTAGGTCTCTAAGTAGGAGATAATTAGTGGCAAGAAGAGATACATACATGAAAGAAAATGGTAAATATTTATAGGGAGTTATTGAGGTCATTAATCACTAATAATTGAATGATCAATGGGAATTTTAGGTCATAAAATCCATAAATCTATAATGATTTAGAAGACCATGGGTTCAACAAAAATTAAGATATTAAGTAAACATTATTTTAAGATTCTTTTCCTCATATTGAGAAATTCCTTTACATTCTATTAATATAAAGAAATTTTCCTACACGATATGAATTAATTTTATATGAAAAATTATTTCTTTTGTTTGTGCTTCGATCAAATTATAATTCATCCCTTACTTTGATAAATGGTATCCAAAAATTATCTTTGATCCCTGATGCACTAAAATAAAAATTAAATGGATCATAATGTCCATAAAAGTGTGAAAATAATTTACATTTACATCAAACTATTCTTCAACTCCATTATTCTTGGGAAATTTATCTATAAACCTAAAAATTTACACTACTAGTTCATCATTAATATTTATTCATCAAATTTTCTAATTAAAAACAATTACATGTTAAAAAAATTATATAGGTCAATGGTTGAAGTTAAACCCTTATCTTCCTTCATTCATGGGTTTAAGTCCCATGGAATTTCTGAATTTTTCGGGTTATCACTTATCATGTAGGTTTTCCTTTGAAAAACCCATATTATTATAATTTCCAAAATATTATGGAAATCCTTGAAATTAAATCTTTATATATCCTTTTTACTAAGGTTTTCAATACAACCCTAATACATAAATAATTCATCCACTTATTTCGACATAGATCATTCCTTGGTCTAAAGTATATCATTTTGAAGAGTTTATTTCCTAAAACAAAATCCCATAGTGTGATCATGAATTATCATAATAGAAAAATTCTATAACACTTTTTAGGATGTATATATATTGACACATTATTTTCAATCTAAGACACCATAGGTTTAACCTAGGTCATTCATTGTCATTATCTATTAAAATCCTTTATAATGTTTTGTAATGAAAATGTTAATTGCCTTAAGCATATCTGATGGTAGTGTCAAACTAGGTGCACAATAAGGTATGTTATCACGTACAAAGTTATGCTGAGGTAGGCCTAACACACCTTGTCGGAGTTGTTACTTTAGGTCCATCTGGGTAAGAACAACGTCCACATGTAGTGTCTATATAGGGATTTATTTCTATTAAGAACCACATAATCTCTAATTTATCAAAATTATAGGGTTTTCTTCTATAATTATCCTCAAATTATTCCTTATGGTTATGTTCCATAATCTATGTTTTCATAAGTATAGTTACCAATTTTATTAATAAACATTCTCTGATACCACCTGTAGTGACATGACCACAAAAATCTCAGAGCTAGTGTCTTCTACCATTTCTTTGGTATAAGATACAAGTAAATCACATCCCAAAGGACCTAATATTTTATTTGTCTTAGAAAACTAGATATATACATCAAACATGTTTTACAAATGAATATACCAATTATAAAAAAATTTAATTTTAAGGATAAAAACCATATTCCATATAGTGTATACATTCATATATTTTGTAGTACACTTCTTGGATTCTTGAGGAATAGAAAAAAATATGGTTGAGAACAAATTCTCAGTAAGGGTAAATTATAGAGGAAGAAATAATTAATTAATGATAATAGTCAGTATAGAATGTAATAACTAATGAAATATTCCATGTAATAAATTAACTGAGAAGGGAGTGTGTAAACAATACATAAAGGTAAATAAATTGAAAAACATTCCATTAAAATAACAAGGAAAGTAATAGTAAATATGGAAAGATAAGAAACTGAAAACACGGTCCATTTAAGTAATACAATTATAATGAAATTCATCCATATATTTTATAATATGAAAACCTCATGAATAATAACAATGATAATTGATATTTCATAATGAAAATTCTTAATCATTGCATGTTATGTTTATTTAACAAGGGAAACTATACTTTCAAGATACATCCTCTGGATATTATAAAACTATAGGTATATTCCTATTTATTTTGGCCAACATAATTGTCTCATGAGAACCTATCGATGCATCGAGGGGCTATATAAATTACAAAACCGAGTTGTCATTTCATGTCCAAATAATTCCTCATATCAAATAATTGATTTAATAAATCTGTGATATGACTTATAAAATATCCATATTTTATAAAAGATATGAATATATAAACAAATCCACAACTAATCAAATAACTATCAAAGTAAACATTGTATATAAAAATGGTATATGGTTTAGGAAATACCAATTTGTTTCACCAAAGAATATAGATTTTTAAATTATTACAATAAATTTATAATTCCAATATTAATTTAAAAATAAAAAATAAAGTGATATTTCAAAGATAATCATTAAAATTGTTCCAGAGGAGAATAATCTTTAAACATTCCAAAGTGTCTCATACCACTTTGAAAAAATTGAATCATAATCTCCATGAAGGACTAAGATTAAATAAAACATATAATATCATAATATTATTGATATTCTTGATATATCATTTAAAAGGTTAGTATATACACTATATAAAATTGTATTGGTTCATAATAACATATAATTCTCAATGGAATGTAAATAGAGACAAAATATCTTTCCTTGAGTCTAACATGTCTCGTGTGTCTTTATATTCCTGAATAATAAACTTATGTTAGTTATATAATTTATTTAAATTTTTTTTCAAATTTATCATAACATTTATTTCACTTATTACCATGTTTTATAAAACTACTTAAACAATTAATTTTACATTTTGGAGTTTTGACCAAATTTAGTTTATGTGTCAAAAATAACATTGGTAGGTCAACTATGGTAAAAGGATTCATTATATAACATATCTAGAATAATAATAACGAAAAAATTATGATATTTATAAATCAATTATAATTCTAAAACAAATAATTAAATATGGTTATGAAAAATGATCCAATGATACAATCCTAGAGATTGTAGGTCGTATGTACAAATGAGTAACATTCCCATTTTCAATGATTGTTATGAAAATAAGGTAAGTAACATTTATAATTCTAGAATTATCTTATATCATAAATATCATATTATTTAATCATATATATTTATATATATAATTTTTATTATGTAAAAGGAATCACACCATGTCGAGGAGGCGGGTTTCCACACGTCCATTAATGATGTTATAACTATTTATGTGTGTGAAAGGGTAACGAAAAAAATGATAAATATTATATTTTAAGAAATTTAATTATGTAATGAATATTATATATATATTTTATATGTCTGATATGTTATATTAAATCAGTACTTTATATATTCTATTTATCATGTGATCGAATTGTATCGGTTTTATGAGGAGGTAGTCAACACATCCACAAATGATGCAATTGTATTTACAAAAAATGTAAAGAATAAAGTAATGTTATATATAGGAATTGAAAAAATAATAAATAAATAATAAATATCATATATATATCATATATAAATATCATTTCCATCATAATTCCCACCATGAGAGATGGTAAAGGAAGAACGAACAATCATCATTTTGTGAGGCGGTAGTTTGTCGTACACATAAATGGTAAGATCATTACTCATTAGATTTAAGTGTGTGTAAGTGTATGTACATAACATAAAAACATCACTGTATTATGGATATTGTTTTGTTATATAATAATAGATTAAGTATATTTTAGGGGTGTATAATAAAAATAAAACAAGAGATATTGAGGAAAGATGTTACCTCTTCTTTGGGTAAATCCTTTTGGGTTGCATGAAAGGTCTTCCTTGGATGGATTTATACCAAAGGTTGGACTATAAGTTGAGTGGAGGTATTTTGAAGAGATATTTGTTCTGTTATTTTTCATTTCAAAGTCACTTGAGGGTTGTGATGATGTGGGAGGCTTGAGTGCCTTTTATTGTGGAGGATAAGTGGTACCCTTGTAAATTTTAGACAATGGAATTCCACCATTGTTTTTCCATTGAAATTGGATCAAATAATGGACAAAATTTGATAAAATGAAGTATAGGGTCGTAATATTTCCATAAAATATCTTTTTTACAAGTTTATAGGCCATTTTAACCATTACATTTAATGTTTAGTCCTTTTTTATGCTAATTTTTCTCTTCATCATTGTAATTAATTTTAATCACTTTCACAAATATTCTGTGTCAAAAACTAATTTTAACTTATTTAAAATTATAAATTATTATTATTATCAATATGGAATACATTTTTCCAAATTCTAATCACATAGGTGGAAGAAAATAATTTAAAATTAATCTCATAAATGGGACGACAATACTGGTTTTTAAAGTAAAAACGTTCAAAAATTTGAGAAGTTTTTATATCCAATTTAAATGTTAAATTGATTAAAATGAACTAAATTGGATTAATTAATAAAAACACTATCATATTAAACTATAAAAAAATATCAAATAAAATCTAACACTATAAATAAATTAGATGAAAAAGCAGTTTTGAATTAAAATTCAATATTTTCACTATTCATCAAAAAATGAATCATTATAGAAAAATACCAAATAATTTTCCCTAATATTTTTTATGTAACTATTTAGAATATTAATTTTATTTTGACATATAAAATTTCTAAAAGTTCGAAAAATCGGATTTAAAATTGTCTCTCTATTAAAAGGTGGTAAAATTACCTTTAAAAAATATAGGTTTGTATGTGTACTATTGGGTTTGCTCTTATCTTATGTCTATAAAATATGTCAAATTACTATAAATAATATTTTATTGAATATTTAATATATATATATGTATATATATTACATTAATATCACACACTAATTATAATTAATTTAGTTTTCATAATAAAATTTCTTTGTGAGCATCAGAATATATTTCTATAAAAATATTCCATTTTATATTCTATTGGTACTTATATTAATTTTTAATTTATTTGTAACCAATGAATTCATTATATATTTTAATAAACCATATATTTTCAAAAGTTATTTATTATTATTTATGACCACAAATTTAATGGTTAAGTTAATTCTTATTATATTAAATAATAATACATTAATAATATATTGTTGTTCAGTAAAACTCGGTCTTTTGTGTAATGTAAGATTTTCAAGAATCTAATTTCTGAGTGTGATTAATGATAAATAAATGTAGCATGAATTGAAATATATAGAATATATTATTTTTTAAAATAGTAAATATATTAAAAAGTCTTTATATATTATATTCCCTTACGTTATTGGTGTTGCGTGTCATATGTGATATTGAATTAAATTTTCTTACATTATAATTTTATTATGTTAGAAATAACATAATTACATAAATAATTTATTCAATAACATTATTTAAAAACTCTATAACATTCCCTTAATATCATTTGATCGTTTAATACTTGATGGGATAACCTAGAGAGATACATAAGAAATTAGTGAGCTACAAATCCCAGTAAGGTAATAATCAATGAATAACATAATTAAAGTAATAAATGTTAGTCAATAGGCATATCAAGGAACATAATAGGGGTTTTAATCATAAACATGATAATCAAAGCAACTTATAAAATGATAACTTAAAGGCAACATAATAATGTGGAAACAACATAATACATAACATCATAAATATAATTGAAGGTTAATCATCGAGAAAAAATAATATTGTGTGCATAGCATAACCTCACATGACCATATATGGTATATCATAAGATAAAAACATTACCTGATGCATGGGAGGGCAATATAATTCTAGTCTCACCCACCACATTCATATCATGTACATGAATAAGTGTTCTACATAGATCATATACTATAAGAATTTATTCCATCACTTTTAATACATTGATTAAGGAGTATGTGTTACATACATGTAAGTCCCAAATAAATTTAGTATAGGTAAATCTTGTTGAATGACCTTGAGTAAAAATGGGGATGAGTATTCACTATACAAATGTTTGACATGGAAAATCGCTGGATTATTTCCACTGCATAACAGGTGTACATAATGATTCATGGAAGGGTTTGATGAGAGTTAAAGTGGTCTATAATCACTTTTAAATCATAATTAAAGTAATTCGGATGTGTAAATACATATCCCAACAAGAACAATTATAAATTAAAATGTATAATATAATGAATGTGACTGAATAAATAGGAGACAGAGAGGATCCATTACCTTGAGAGAGCACTTCTAAAATCTACGGAGGAGATTGATAAGATATTGGGGGCACCTTGGGAGGGATATATAGAGGTAAATGTAGAGTAAATTCACAATCCCATGCTTTTGAGTGAATATTAAAGGGTGGTTGGGTTGGTTTTTATAGAAAAATATATGGGAATTATTTATTAATTTCAAAATATAAGTTTTGGATAGTGTATAATAAAATAATCAAAACCAAAATCCTTCCCATGGTTTTTTACCATTATTTATACCAAATAAGATTTTTTTCAATATTTTATAAGTGTAAAAACAGAACTCATTAATATAATACCCTTGGATATGTGGTAGTGAGTCATGTTCATAAAGATTTACATTAAAAACCTTAAAATAAAATATTGGATTTAGAGGATGCATTAAGGGTTAATAAAAGTAATAAAATAAATTTAAAGATACATTATTTTAAAGGGGAAACATATTTTTTCGAGACTTTTTATAGTATTTATTACATCAATTTTGGTATTTTTTGATGCCACAATACGTATCATATATTTATACAAAATTTAACTTTTACCCAACAAATTTGACAGTATCAGAAAATTATTAAACAAAACACCATTATCTAATTTAAAAAAACTAATTTCAAAATATAATGTTTATTTTATCAAAATAATATTAAAAATATGAATATTTATAAATTTAAATAAAAAGTACTCTTTATTCAAAAAATAGGTTTTTATGACAATAACATTTTCTAACCCTTATAAAAATTACATTTGGCATTATAAAATTATATTATCATTTATATATAAATAAATATTAATTTATAATAATATTTTACTAAAATATTATTTAAAAAATAATTTAATTCACCAAAAATAGCATCTTCATTGAAACTATATATTTCCCAACAATAAAATTTATGTTTCAAAATTTTAAAATATAAATTTTTTTAAACTTATTATTTAATAATTTATAATGTAATAACTAAAGGATAAACAAAATAATTATTTTATTAATAATAAAAAATGAATAAATTCATATTTTTAGGGTCTACAAACATAATTCTTTATTACACCAATGTATGATCTAAGGGTAATGTGTGTGATGGTGATACTTTTTTAGTGTGGTTTGGGCCATGATATTGAGAAGCTTGAAATTATCCGATAAAAAGTGTTTCTCATGCTTTAGTTATTAAATGTCATCTTGTGATTTGTTAAAGGTAAAGCCCAATAATTCCATCTCTCATGGATGTTCAAAGAAATGGGCTTCATAGGGTACGATCCAACTAGTTGAGACCGTCGCCTCTGTTGTTTGTATTAATTAGAATTCAACATAACGATTGATATATATTAATCTTAATAGTCACTGTACAATGGCTACATTATCAATGCTTATTATTCTTAATGGCCTTTTAAATTTTATAGGATATGACTTATTATGATAAAAAATAACCAAAGTGGGGCATGATTTTTCTATAACATCATTACTTAATAAATAATTTTATCATTTAAAAAGGGAGTTTCATTTATAAAACATCAAGTCATTACATTCTTCACCCATTTATAAATTTCACACTTTAAATTTTATTTTATATGCTAAAATTGATGAGGGTGATTCTATTTTATAACGTCTTGCAGTTTCTATATTTCTTCTTAAACTTGATGTTCTACCACTGCACTTTTACCATTTTAGTTTTGTTGTTTTATATAACATTGTCTTTATAATTTATGATCATCACTGGTTTATCTTCATTAGAAATATAATTCTCTCATAGTACCACCTTTGTATTTAGTACATATGTGGGTTATGGTATGCAATTCCTCAAGAGGGATACATGGAACATGCAATGTACCTAAGAAATTTTGGGTGGTAGTTCAAGTCAATAGGCCACAACTCCAATGTGATAATGATCTCTAAGTGGATTATGTATAAAGGACTAATATTTCCCTTCTTTATAAACCTCAAGACATTCTTCTGTAGTGGTATACAAAGGAACATTTTATCTTTGACCTCAAACTCTAGATCACAATGATGATTGTTTGCACATATTTTCTATCAACCATTTAAATATTTCATATGTATTGTAATGTTTTTATCCTTCCATATCATGTCTTAGAAAAGATCATGTCCCATCATCTTCTTCTCTCCAATATCATCTAGTAATGTCAGTGTCTAACACTGATTCTTATATAGAGCCTCATACGGTTCCATTTGAATGCTATAATGAAACATTTTATGATATGAGAACTCCACAAGGGTAAGATGATGATCCCAACATCCTTGGAAATTCACTGAACATGATCTCATCATATCCTCTAGAGTTTGAATGGTTATCTTAGACTGAACATCTGTATGAGTGTGATAAAAAGTACTAAAAGTCAACTCATTATCTAGTTATTTCTAATGGATTCTCTAGAACCTCAAGGTAAACCTCATATCTCGATTAGATAAAATTTATTATGGCACTCCATGCATTTTTACCACTTCTGTTATGTATATATTGACGATTTTTTCAAGAGAGAAATCATCCATGATATAAATTAAATGATATGACTTTATAAGGTGATCAACTACCTCCTAGATGAAATTATTACCATTAAATTTCATAGGGAGTCCTATAATTAAATACATGGTCATGATTTCAAATTTTGATTCTAGTATGGTCAATGGTTTCATCATTCCCTTAGACTTCTTCCATTATAACATGAATTTATTTCATACCAATCATCATGATATAAATTATACAATATCACTCTCCATGTTATCCCATCCAAAATTTTTCTTCAGATCTGTATACATCGTAGTTCTTCCTAGATGAATGGAGAAGGATGAGATATTAACATCATCTAGAATTTATCTTTTTATCTATTGTTTTTATGGGACATAAATATATGCCCCAAACTTATAAATACTACTTTAGAAAAGATTAAATCTAGAATATTAGCTTCCATTTTTTGTATCACCTCGTTATCTTTATTGTCCTCCTTGATTCCCTCAAGAATGGATGATTAAGTATTTATTTGATCAAGGTAAGATAATGTTAATTCTATTATTCCCATTACTATCCTTTTCATTTCAAATATAATTAGATCCATTGCAATCCTCATCATTGATAGGGTTACCAGATCCTTTCTACTCAGAGCATCTTCCACATTGTTCACCTTCCCAGGATGGTAATGGTTTGAATAATCACAATTATTGATCAAATCAAACCACCTATATTGGTTCATAATGATATACTTATGTTTGAATATATACTTGAGGATTTTATGATTCGTATATATGTCATACTTCTCCCCGTAGATATAATATTGAAAAATCTCCATTGCGAAGATCACTACATCATATTCTAGATCATGTATTGCGAAGTTCTAGTCAAAGATAATTTTTTAGGGGGAGGCATAGACTGTCACATTATCATATTTCATGAGTATAAAAAACATAAAATTCTTGAAAATATCCCTTTATATCACAGATCATTACCCGTTGGTGGGTAATGTGATCGCATGTGCAGTGATTAGAATCTTATTTAAATCTTTAAAAGTCACTTCACATTCATTAATGTAACATCCCAAGTAAGTAATGAATAATAGATATTTTTTATCTATGTCTATTAATGAATTACATAGTGTTTTAGAGGTTTAAAATTAGAATAAATCAAATCTTAAGCATGGAATACACTAATAATTTTAAAAGATTGTTTTACTGCCTTTTGATGGAAAACAATTTTTAAATCAAATTTTTGACAATTTTATAATCTCTATTTTTCAAAATAAACTTATTCTTTATGATTGGGACATTGAAATATAATTTGGGTAAAGTTTTGGTATTTTTCCGATAAAGTTCTTTTTTAATGAATAGTGAAAAATGTTGTATTTTAATTCAAAACCTATTTTTAATCTAATTCATTTATATGATTAGATAGACTTTTGATAGGTTTTAAAGTTAAATTTGAATATATTTTTACCATTTAATCCAATAGTGGTCGTTGGAATTAATTTCACTTTGAAATTGGACTTAAACTAGTGTCAATCTTTTGATACTTATTATTTCATAAAAACACGCTATTTGCTCTGACAGCGGGAATTAATTATTAAATTAATTAATGTAACTTATATGTTTTGAATTTTTTAAAATAGAAATCATTTTAGAATTCGGAATATCAAATATATATTAGGGTGAATATTTGGTATTTTTTCTGAAAAACATCAATTTTTGATGAATAGTGAAACCACTAAGTGATACTTAAAAAACCAATTTTTCATTTAAATCAACATTTACCACCTCTGTGTTTGGAATTTCCAAAATCCGACATAAATGGTTGTCATTAAGAATTAAAATGTGGTTCAATGGGATTAAAATAATTTTTTTGGTGAATAGTAACTTTTAAGTTTTAATCGCGATTAGAGGTAATTAGTGGAATTTAAGGTATGAATAATGTTTTAATAATATGAAATGACCAATACACGTGTCCTACCCTTATTGGATGTGTCATGGCCGACCCATACAACCCATGGGTCTATTTTTGGGACCCCATGGAGCCACTTGGGTAAGATAAAGTCATTAATTCCTTTTATTTAATGGTAACGTAAAAATGACACAAACATATATTGTTTTATTAAAACAATTTTTACATGGGTTTATACAAGTCAGATTTTAGACTATAAATAGTCATTGGAAATATAAAAAAATTTCCTACATCATAGTATTTGTTTCATAATTTTTAGACATTAAATATATTAAATTATTTATGACATCATGATGATGTAGCGATGACCTCATTATTTAACGATTTAAATAAAATGAAAATATAATGTAAAATCTTTGACCAAAAATTGTCAAAAACCAATTGGATGGGTGTATTTAGATCCTTATCACCTTATCCTCAAAATTTATAATTGTGGGACCTCTTTTATCCGAAAATCATTTTATAACAAAGTATCTTATCTTAACATTCCAATAGTGCCCCTCATCTCCTCTTATAAAAGGCCCCCACCTCTACCACATTATCCACACTTCCAAAGCCTTTGGCTCGGCAAACACCTGCCTATTTTTTCACTCCACATCCCACTCTAACTCCTTGAATCCTCACTTTGGGCAGAAGTCTTCCCAAGGAAGCCTTTGAGCTCAAATCAAAAAGGAGTTACCAGATTTAAAGGTAGTGTTTTCTCTTGTGTTATTTTGTTTTATTTTGATTCTACAACCCTCTAAACTATTTTTATTCCATTATTTTGTAACAAAACTAGTATCTTCAATATACTAGTATGTTTTTATAATAATTATTTGAGCTAAACTTACACACACCAAAATATAATGGTTAATGAACATACTGTTTCTATGGACGGCGAATTTCTGCCTCACGAAACGATGACTGTTCAACACTCATAAAACACCTTAAAAGGTGGCCATTAATATGTCACTATATTTATGTATTATATATAATATGTTTATGTTTTACTTAAGCTTCTGTAATTTTTATTTATGGAATACCATTTTGGTTACCATAATGGATAAACACGATATCTTTATTTTAGGATGTGCGGACTACCGCCCCCTCAAAGTTATTTGATTCATTAATGCCATATGTGGGACGTATAAAGGATGTAATTAATGATTTTATATTTTATATTATACTGGAATTATAATATACCTTTATATAAATATGATTCCATTCCATAAAATATGAAATAGAAATGACAGTAGCGTTCATGCGTACGTACGGCTTACCGTCTCCATGAACGGTGCATTTCATTTCTTACCTCTAAACGTTAGGTAATATTATAAATACATGTATATAATGGATATATATGATATATTTGATATCTACATCATGAGTATAACTCTGGATATAATGGATACATGAACAACTTGTAATTATTAAGAGTTTATTTTTGACACAAGTACTAATGATCGTTAAAACGACCGTTATTAACTTAAAAAATTACATAGTGTTCATAACATGGTAATAAGTGATATAAAAGTAATAATGAACTTTAAAATGGTACTTAAGAAATTATAAATTATCTCAAGTTTTTTATTCAGGATTTTAATGAATGATCGAGTCAAGTCGAACCCGAGGTAAGGGAACTTCTTAACCCAATTTCCGTTCTTTGGGTTAATCTCCTACAATCAAATTATGTCATTATATTATTATGTCTTATCTTGTATTTGTACTTTCTTTATGTGTACTTATATTGAATACACATAATAGATCTATTTTACCTTAGTATGGGACTTCATCTCAATCTCCTTTCATTGAGGCATATTTTGTTTTATACACAACCTTCTTTTATACGGTGTATAAACCCCTTTGACTTTTAAGTTTATCCAAAAGGAATCTTTTTATATGAAGCGTTTTGCTAAATGACAAAAGGGAATGTTTTTGTTGTACGTATGCGGCGACAACGACTTCTCTGCCGCTGTGAACATTATTTGAGTTTCATATTCCCCTAAAAGCCATACCTTTTTTTAAATGAAAAATAAATACCATGTTTTACTTTTATTTTATTTTGGTATTGAAAATGGTTTTCATAATGTTTTTTATATCAATGAGTTGTATTGATATCTTGTGATTGAAAAGTGGAAATGTTATGTTTCCTTTATGCATGTTTTATGTGATACGATTATGTTATGGTTCTTGGGAATTGTTATGAAGACGGGTGGTTCCGTGACAAACTAAGTGCGGGTGAGCCCGATATAGCTCTCCAATGCATTGGGTATCGCGAAGGAGTTAAACGTTAAGGTTTTTCCGAAGAGATTTAGGGAATATACTGTGATGGGTATTCCAAACGTAACCAAGAGGGTTACTCCCTATATAAGACTGTTATGAATGTCTCATGTTACCTTTATGTCTTAGGATTTCTATGAATTATTCATGATTTGATGAGATATGTTAAAGTGATTATTTTTTATGGGTAAAGTATGATTTCATTCTTATGTATATATGTACTCATTTTTCCTTTCCATATTTTTATATCCCTTACTGATCTTTTTATGGTCATACCATGTTTTTGAATTGTTTTTCACAGGTCAAGGGAAGGGTAAACGATATGATGATAGTGTCAGGTAAGTGTCAAGAAAGAATCCATGTTTTATTTTAAATATTTTTCCGTTGATGGGAAAAAAGAATACTATCTTTTGTGTAACCATTTTGTCTAAATGTGGAATGTAATGCAAGTTTTATGATCTAATTATCTAAAACTCTAAACCTAAAAAGATACTTAATGTGTAATCTTGTAATAATTCAATATTAAGTATGGTTTAAGGCTGGGGCCTTATATTTGGTATCAAGGGTCGGTTTAGATAACATTAGGAGTTATAATTATATTAAATGATTATCCAAAAATATTTTTTTATGGTCAAATTGAATTGATATAGCATTTGAATATTACCATGTTGCTTCATCTAAGACATGTTTCTTCAGAATAGTCTTTCATAGAGGAAACAAAAAAGATTTTCTAGGAAGGAATACAGAGGGAAATGACCTTTCAAATCAATATCCTGAGATGGTCAGAATCAGAACTAAACAGTTTGTTGCAGTGATGGCTCAGTTGACTCTGGTGAAAATTGTTAGTCGTTTTTATTGATGATATTTTTGTGTTTTATAAAAGTAAAGTGGAGCATGAATGACATTTAAGGGTTATTTTGGAAACCTTGAAAGAAAAGAAATTGTATGGGAAATTCAGAAAGTGTGAGTTTTGGTTACAACAAGTTTATTTCCTTGGTCACATTGTTTCTAAAGATGGGTAACTGTTAATCCTGCAAAAACTAAGGTTGTTGAAGAATGGCCAAGACCCACAAATGTTACTGAGATTCGTAGTTTCCTTGGTTTGGCAGGCTATTACCGAAGGTTTTTTAGAAATTTCTCACGGTTATCTTGTCCAATGACTAAGCTAACTCGGAAGGGTGTTTAGTTTATCTGGACAAAAGAATGTGATGATTGTTTTCATGAATTGAAAAGAAGATTGGTGAATGATCTAGTTTTGGAACTACCTTCTAGGAATGGTAAGTATGTTATCTACAGTGATGCTTCATTGAAAGGACTTGGTTGTGTCCTAATGCAGAATGATCAGGTAATTTCTTATGATTCACGACTGTTGAAAACTCATGAGTTAAATTACCCTACACATGACTTGGAATTAGCTGTTGTAGTTTTCGTTTTAAAAATTGGGAGGCATCATTTGTATGGAGTAAAGTGTGAAATATATACCGATCACAAAAGTTTAAATTATATATTCACTCAAAAATAATTTAACATGAGAGAGAGGAGATGGCTATAATTAATCAGGGATTATGATTGTACAATTCATTACCATCCGGGAAAAGCAAATAAAGTGGCTGATGCTTTGAGTCGAAAAATTAATGCTTCATTGACAATGTTGCGTTTGGAACGTGATATTTTGGTTAAGTATTTGATGAACTTTGGCATAGAAGTTGTTGGTGCAGGATGTCCTTCTGTTTTGTTTCAGGTATCCGTGAAATCTTCTATATCAGATAGAATCAAGCAAGCACAGAATCAAGATAGTGAGTTGCAGAAAAAGTTAGAGGTGGTTCAGAAGGGTAAGTTGCCTGAATTTAATATTGATAAGGATTGAGTTTTGAGGTTTGGGAAGAGATTATGTGTGCCTAGTGATTCATAGTTGAATAGAGAGTTTTTATGTGACGCACATAGTTCTCCGTTTTCAGTTCTTCCTGGCAGTACTAATATGTACAGAGATCTGGGGGAATATTACTGGTGGGATGGAATAAAAAGGGATATTGCTGATTTTACTGTGAAGTGTTTGAATTTTCAATAGGTTAAAGCAGAGCAGAAGTTACCAAAAGGGATGCTTCAGCCATTACTAGTACTAGAGTGGAAATGGGAAAATATATCCATGGACTTCATTGTGATATTGCCGAAGACACCTCGAGGTAATAATGCAATCTGGGTTATTGTTGACCGCTTGACTAAATCTTCTCATTTACTTGCTATACATGATACTTTTTCCCTAGATCAACTTTCCCATTTGTATCTTAAAGATATTTTCAGGTTACATGGTGTTTCTCTGTCCATTGTATCTGATCGTGATCCCAGGTTCATTTCTAACTTTTGGAAAGGCATTTAGAAGTCGTTGGGTACAGAATTAAATTTTAGTACAGCTTTTCATACTCAATAAATGGGAAATCATAATGAATAATTCAGACTTTGTAAGATATGATATGTGCTTGTTCGATGGATTATCAGGGAAGTTGGGACCAACATCTTTCTTTGGTTGAGTTTTCATATAATAACAGTTTTCATTCCAGTATACATATGGCACCATTTGAGGCATTATATGCGAGGCGGTGTAGAACTCAAGCTTTCTGGGATGAAGTGTGTGAAAGGAAGCTGATGAGACCAGAATTGGTAGAAGATTTGGCAGAAAAAGTTCTGCTGATACAGAAACACATGAGAACAGCTCAGAGCAGGCCGAAGAGTTATGTGGACAACAGGAGGACGGATCTCTCTTTTGAGGTAGGTGATCATATTTTTCTAAAAGTCCCATCATGGAAAAGTGTGATTCGATTTGGTAAGAAAGGAAAGCTGAGTCCAAGGTTCATTGTACCATATGAAATTCTGGAGAGAGTTGGATCAGTTTCTTACCGAGTGGCTTTACCCTCGATTTTATCTTAGGTACACAATGTTTTTCATGTTTCGATGTTGAGAAAGTATATGCCAGATCCATCTCATGTTTTGAGTCCAGAGGTAGTTCAGCTGGAAGAGAACCTATCTTATGAGGAACAACTAGTACAGATTCTTGAAAATAGGGAGCAAGTGTTACGGAATAAGGTGATTCGACTGGTAATGGTTTTGTGGAAAAACCACATGATTGAAGAGGCAACATGGGAATCTGAAAATGCAATGAGGGTTAAATACCCCCACTTATTAGATAAGTAAATAAATTGCGGGGACCCAATTTTCTAAAGGGGGGAAGGATGTGACATCCCAAGTAAGTAATGAATATTATATATTTTTTTATATATGTCTATTAATGAATTATATAGTGTTTTAGATGCTTAAAATTAGAATAAATCCAATCTTAAGCATGGAATACTGTAATATTTTTAAAAGATTGTTTTACTGCCTTTTGATGGAGAACCATTTTTAAATAAAAAATTTGACAATTTTATAAGCTCTATTTGTCTAATTAAAATTATTCTTTATGATTGGGACATTGAAATTTATTTTGGGTAAATTTTTTGTATTTTTCCGATAAAGTTCTTTTTTTAATGAACAGTGAAAACTGTTGTATTTTAATAGAAAAAATATATTTAATATAATTTATTTATGTGATTTTATTAACTTTTTAATTGGTTTTAAAGTTCAATTAGAATATATTTTTACCATTTAATCCAATAGTGGTCATTGAAATTAATTTCACTTTGAAATTGGACTTAAACTAGTGTCAATATTTTGATACTTATTGTTTCATAAAAACACGCTATTTGCTCTGACAGCGGGAATTAATTATTAAATTAGTTAATGTAACTTATATGTTTTTAATTTTGTAAAATAAACATCATTTTTTAATTCGGAATATCAAATATATCTTAGGGTGAAGTTTTGGTATTTTTCTGAAAAACGTCAATTTTTGATGAATAGTGAAACCACTAAGTGGTACTTAAAAAACTAATTTTTCATTTAAATGAATTTTTCCACCTTTGTGTTTTGAATTTAAAAATTCTGACATACAAGGTTGTCATTATGAAGTAAAATGTGGTTCAATGGGATTAAAATAATTTTTCTGGTGAATAGTAACATTTAAGTTTTAATCGCGATTAGAGGTAATTAGTGTAATTTAAGGTAAGAATAATGTTTTAATAATATGAAATGACCTAGACACATGTCCTACCCTTATTGGATGTGTCATGGCCGACCAAGAAAACCCATGGGTCGAATTTTGGGACCCTATGGAGCCACTTGGGTAAGATAAATACATTAATGCCTTTTTTAAAAGTTAAAGTAAAAATGACACAAACATGTATTATTTTATTAGAAAAAAATTTACATAAATTTATACAAGTCATATTTTTGACTATAAATAGTCAATGGAAATATAAAATAATTTCCAACATCATAGTATTTTTTTCATAATTTTTAGACATTAAATAAATTAAATTATTTATGACATCATTTTGATGTAGTGATTACATCATTATTTAACGGTTTAAATAAAATGAAAATATAATGAAAAATATAATACCTAAACTTGTCAAAAACCTATTGGATGGGTGGATATCGAACCCTTATAACCTTATCCTAGAAAGTTATAATTTTGGGACCTCTTTTATCCAACAATCATTTTATAACAAAGTATCTTTTCTTAACATTCCAAGAGTACGCCTCCTCTCCTCTTATAAAAGGCCCCCATCTCTACCACCCTACCCACACATCCAGAGCCTTTGGCTCGGACAACCCCAACCCATTTTGTCTCTCCAAATACCTCTCTAACTCCTTGAAGCCTCAATTTGGGCAGAAGTCTTCCCAAGGAAGCCTTTGAGCTCAAATAAAAAAGGAGTTACCAAATTTAAAGGTAGTGTTTTCTCTTGTGTTCTTTTGTTTTATTTTGATTCACCAACTCTCTAAACTATTTTTATTCCTTTATTTTGTAACAACACCAGTATCTTCAATATACTAGGATTTTTTTTATAAGAAGTATTTGAGCTACACTTACACAAACCTACATCTAATGGTTAAAGAACATACTGTTTCTGTGGACGGCGAATTTATGCCTCACGAAACGATGATTGTTCAACACTCATATAACACCTTCAATGGTGGCCATTAAGATGTCACTATATTTATATATTATATTTAATATGTTTATGTTTTACTAAAGACTCTGTATTTTTCATTTATGGAATTCCTTTATGGTTACAATTATGGGTAAACGCGATATCGTTATTTTAGGAAGTGCGGACTACCGCCCCCTCAAAGTGATTTGAATCATTAACGCCATATGTGGGACCTATAAAGGATGTAATTAATGATTTTTTATATGATATTATAATGTAATTATAATATACCTTTATATCATTATGATTTATTTCCATAAAATATGAAATAGAAATGAAAGTAGTGTTCATGCGTACGTACGGCTTACCGTCTCCATGAACGGTGCATTTCATTTCTTACCTCTAAACGTTATGTAATATTATTAACGAATGTATATACTGGATATATATGATATATATGATATATACATCATGATTATAACTTTGGATATAATGGATACATGAACAACTTGTAATTATATTGAGTTTATTTTTGACTCACGTACCAATGATCGTTAAAACGACCGTTATTAACATAAAAAATTACATACTGTTCATGAAATGGTAATAAGTGATACAAAAGGAATAATGAACTTGAAAAAGGTTCTTAAGCAATTATAAATTAACTCAAGTTTAATATTCAGCAGTTTAAATAATGATTGAGTCAAGTCGGACCCGAGGTAAAGGAACTTCTTAACCCAATTTCCGTTCATTGGGTTAATCTACTACTTTCAAATTATGTCATGATATTATTATGTCCTATCTTGTATTTGTAATTTCTTTATGTGTACTTATAGTGAATACACATAATAGATATATTTTACCTTTGTATGGGACTTCTTCTCAATATCCTTTCATTGAGGCATATTTTGTTTTATATACAACCTTCTTTTATACGGTGTATAAACCCCTTTGACTTTTAAGTTTATCCCAATGGAATATTTTTATACGAAGCGTTCTACTAAACGATAAAAGGGAATGTTTTTGTCGTACGTATGCGGCGACAATGACTTCTCAGCCACCATGACCATTATTTGAGTTTCGACTTCCTCTACAAGCCATAGCTTTTTTAAATGAAAACTAAATACCATGTATTACTTTTATTTTATATTGGTATTGAAAATGTTTTTCATAATGTTTTTATATCTATGTGTTGTATTGATATCTTGTGGTTGAAAAGTTGAAATGTTATGTTTCCTTTATTCATGTTTTATGTGATACGATTATGTTATGGTTCTTGGGCATTGTTATGAAGACGGGTGGTTCCGTGGTAAACTAAGGTTGGGTGAGCCCGATATAGCTCTCCAATTCATTGGGTAACGAGAAGGAGTTAAACGTTAAGGTTTCTCTGAAGAGATTTAGGGAATATACTGTGATGGGTATTCCAAACATAACCAAGAGGGTTACTCCTTACATAAGAAAGTTATGAATTCCTGAAGTTACCTTTATGTCTTATGATTTCTATGATTTATTCATGATTTGATGAGGTATGTTAAAGTGCTTATGTTTTATGCGTAAATAATGATTTCATTCTTATGTATATATGTACTCAAGTTTCCTTTCCATATTTTTATATCCCTTACTATGCTTTTTATGCTCATCCCATGTTTTTGAAATGTTTTTCACAGGTCAAGGGCAGGGTACATTATATGATGATAGTGTCAAGGAAGTGTCATGAAAGAATCCATGTTTTATTTTAAATATGTTTCCATTGATGGGAAAAATGAATACTATATTTTATGCAACCACTTCATTTAAATGTGGAATGTAATGAAAGTTTTATGATCTAATTCTCTAAAACTCTAAACCTGAAAATATCCTCAATGTGTAATCTTGTAATAACTCAAGATTAAGTAAGGTTTAAGTCTAAGGCCTTATAATTAATTTCTAAATAATTGACTCTATTATGAGTTAGCTGGGTTAGAGGGATTGATTATCTTGATTAGTTTCTAAAAATTAAATATATTACCTAGATAATCCAAGGAAACTATGGATTTATATCACAAATTTTGGTTTCATTCATCATTCAATTACCTCTTTTTTAAGGATGTATAGATATCCCTTTACTAGTGATAAAATGACCCATAAATATTACATTATCCATCCAAAATTAAAATTTACTATACTTATCATACAAATTTTCTTTCCACAAAGTCCTAAGTATGTCATTCAAATTCTACTCATGTTCCTCATTTATTTTAGATTATATAAGAATATTTTTTGAAAGTACAACCAAAAAATTACGTTGGTAATCCCTAAAGACTCTATTCAAAAATTCCATGAAGATAGATAGAGAATTAGTGAGTCTAAATTGAATCAATATGAACTCATAGTTCTCATACCTTATTTGAAAATTATTTATGGGGATATTCTCCTTATTCACCTTTACATGATAATATCCTAACCGAAGATCCACCATAGAGAAGTATTGGGATCCACACAGATGATCAAATAAGACATAAATCCACGGTAGAGGATAATTTTTATTTATCATGATCTTTTTAATCTCATGATAATAAATGATAAGGCACAATGGACCATCCTTATTCTTGGAAAAAAAGGATTTGTGCACCCAGCAGTGAAGCATTTGGTCAAATAATCCCTTTATCCAAATTTTTCTATAGCTTTTTCTTCAACTATTCAAGTAAAAAATTTGAAATTATATATGAATTCATGGAAATTTTAAAAACATTCATTATAAGTTGGATCAAAAACTAAAAATTCCGTCTAGGAGGAAGACAAAGAAATTATTTAGGAAACACATATATGAATTCCCTTAAAATGGGAATGTCATTAAGGGTGATATATTCCTAAGTCATGATTACTTGAGCGAAATATTCTTTCTTGCAGGGAAATAATATCCATGATATAGATGATGATACCAAATGATATTCATCCTTATCTTCTCACTTATATAGAATCAGAGGGTGGTTTTCAATATATATAGTAATTTCATTCTCTTGATGATTTACATTGGCTTGATACAGGTAAATACATTCCATGAATAGAAAAACATTAACTTCTAATAAAGAGTGCATTGCAATGTTTTCTGGGAAATTACACCCAAAAACTTTTATAGGGGTGAGTTATATTCTTAGGATACAATAATTGAACCATTTACTATCTTTAATGGTAACTTGACTTCTATGTTTTGAGGTGGCGTTCAAATAGTTCTACTAGACATTTATGATTTGAAAGAGTGTATAAAACCAGAATAAAATTGTATATCTACTATCATTGAATGAATAAATAACATACATGTCACCACTTCATTTATTGGATCCACCTCGAATGTTGTGATGGAATAAGTCATCCTTAATCTATAGGCCCTGGAGATTATTGGAATCTGTTATCATAAAAAACCCTTTCCTTAGAGCATTCATTCGCATAGTGTCCTTGTTTCTTAAAATTGAAACATTGGAAACCATGATGTGGTTTGACTAGAGAATTCCTTTCTTCCATCACATTGGTAGGTTTTCCCTATTATAAATAACTAGCTAGGATCTCTTCCTTCCTTATCAAAAATAATTTCCTTTTCCACTTCATAAAATTTCCAGGATTCTTCTTCCCAAAATTTTGACAAGTGTGATTTTTGAATTTCATTCCCCCACGAGATTTCTCCAACATATTTCATAAATTAAAATACATCTTATGCATGATATATCTAGACCCATGAGACCCTTGATATTAAATGATCTCTATTTTGACCTTCAAGGAATATTGGACAATTTCTTCATAGATATCAATGTCTAAAATTGCCAAAACATTTCATAAAAACAACATTACTTTCATGGAAGATAACAGAGATGAATTCATATTATGAAATTCTTGTGAGGTTTTCCTATTAATACCTAATGGATTATTAATCATTTTTCTCAATGATATGTAATTCCCTTTCTATGTTTATACATAGATTGTGAGGAAAATATTTATCGAAAAACATTTTTCAAAATTATTTCCACTCTACTACTTTGGTCTCCTCCTCATGCTTCATATTTTTTTTCAACAACCATCATTGATCATATTCCCCCTCTATATGATATAAAAACTTTAAATTCTATTTTTTAGATAATTTTAAGATAGAGAATATATTTTCAGTGGATTTGATCCATTGTTCCATGATTAAGGGATCAGAATATCCATTGAATGTTAGAGAACTTAGTCACATAAAGTTGTAAATTTCTACTTTCTATTTCATAAAAGAATATTGGTTTCACCCCATATTAAAGTTTCTATTAATTACTTGAGTTAATTGAGAAATTAGTTTCATGAATTTCCGAACCTGTTCCCCCATTGGATGTGTATATTAATTTGGTTCTCATCACATTACACCTCACATTGGTTGTTGACTCAGTTCCTCCTATTTCCAATCATTGACTATAATAATGGCCTAATTAAGGTTGAGAATTTTTAAATATTAAACACATAAATGGTAAACCATTAACATTAAATGTATAACTCATAAATTAAATATATTGTTTTACCTAAGAATTTCAAGTTTTATATCTAAGTTATCCATGATCTATTTCCTAACATAAAATCACATGATAATTTTATTCCATAAAAATGTTTTGTAAAGGGATTGTGGATATTCCAAAGCATATCCCTCAGGAGTTTGAAAATAGGTGTGCAACAATGCCTCATTTTTATGAACTCAGGGATGTTCATGTCAATCCAAATACACCCTTTTTGGGGTTATTACCCCTATGTACAACTATGATATAGCCACATCTTCTTTTCATATCCATGTATGGATGTAGTTTATTATAAACCATGCACTCTATACCTTACTATATTTTAGGGATGTTTTCCAATGTTTAGTCTTATTCCTAAGGAATTCACTAGGGTTTTCTAATCCTCATCCCCAATAACAACTATACATTACTCTAATACTATCTATAAAAATCCATATATTTAATAAACATTAATTCGTGATTTATTATACAAGGAAAAAAATAATACAAACCCATTTGCACAAAATAACTAGTGTATTTGGGAAATTAGATACATAAAATAATAACCTATAGTAGGGATAAAAAAATATTGTTTAAAAACTCCAAAACATTCCCTTAAAATTCTTTGATCTTCTAATACTATAAGGGATAACTTTGGGATGCACATAAGAATGGGGTGGGCTAAAAATCCTGGTGAGTAAATAATCAATTCATAACACTGTGAACGCAATACATGTTAGTCATTTGGAACATCAAGGTGGCATAAAAGGGGTTAGAATCATAAATAGTGTAATATAATCATGATATAAGATGATAACATGACAGAAACATAAGAAGGTGGAAACAACATAAAATGTGGGATCATAAAAATATGTTGAGGATAACTGTTTAGATAACATAACATAGTTTTATTATAATAACCTCTCATGCACAATATATGAAATCTTAGGACATGGAAATCATAATGATAGTAATATTTATGTGTAAAAAAGTATCCTAAAATGAATAACTGTAAATGAAAAGGAATAATATAAAGAAGGTTATTGAATAAAGAGGAGAAGGATATGATCTCTTACCTTGAGAGGGTGCTTTTAAAAGATTGGTAAAACCTTCTTAAGAGTTTGGGTGCTTCATTATATGAATTAATTGAGGTAAAGGAATCATAAATTCATGCTCCAATGGTTTTTAGTAAGTATGAAAAGGGGGTTGGGTGGGTATTTATATAAAATTAGAGGGAAATTCTTCATTAATTTTTAAACTTATCCTTTAGACTCTATGTATTAAAATTATCGAAACAAAAAATCATCCAATTGATTTTCCCACGATTTCAACCAAAGAGGAGAGGATTTCAATATTTTATAAGCAGAAGAACTAAAATCATTAATATAATACCCTGAGTGATGTTGAATTGAGTCATGTTTATAAGGAATAAATTTTAAAACCTTACAATATAATATAGGTTTTATAGGATTCATTAATGGTTTATAAAATGTAACAAATAACTTCAAAAAAATTATTTTAAAAGATACATATTATTTTGATTATTGATAATCTTTATTGTATTTATTACATCACTTTTTGTATTTTACATTGTCATAATACGTACCATATATTTATACTCTATTTAATTTTCACACAAAATTTTACTTTCACATAAAATTGTTAAAAAAATCACCATTGGTTAATTTCAACATGCTAATTTCAAAAAAAATATTTTATAAAAAAAATTCTCAAAATATGAAAATTTATACTCTTAAATAATAACTCCCAATTTATATAAAATATGAGTTTTTACAACGATAATAGTTTATGATCCTTATTAAAATAAAATTTGACTTCATAAAATTAAATTATCATTTATATTTAAATAAATATTATTTAATAATAATACTTTATTAAAATAACATTTAATTAAAAATTTATTTAATTTTTCAAAATAATGTATTGATTGATTCTATATATATCCCAAAAAGAATTATTGTTTCTTCATATCAAAATCTAATTTTTATCAAACTTATTATTTAATAATTTTTTAGTAATAATAATAAGGATATATATAATCATTATTTTATTAAAAATAAAAATATAAACATTTATACTATTTGGGACTAAATACATAACCCCTTATAATACTAGGGCATTATCTAAGGGTATGGTGTGTGATGATGATACATTCTTGCGGTGGTTCAGCGAACATAGTTTGGGACATTACCTCGATAACATTAGACTTCTATCATAAATTGTTTCATTCTTGATTTAGTTGTTGGATCTTGGATTAAACATGTTAAAGGGTAAATTCTAGGGATATCATCTCCCTCGAAATATTTGATATATATGATTCCTAGGGTATGATACTATCAGTTGAGGCCACCACTTCTTCCTTCTGTGTAAATTGGAAGTTGTCATAACTTTAAATATATACTAATATTAATTGTCAAATTATAGAAACTATATGATCAATAGTTATGACGATTAATGGTATTTTAAATTTTATAGGATAAAACATATAATGACAGAAAATAACCAAATTAGTTCAGTTGTTTTCTAAAACATCAATAATTAATAAGGAATTTATCCATTTGAAAAGGGAATTTACTTTATAAAACATCAACATGTGACACCCTCCCCTTTTCTATTATGTTACGACTCACTTTTTTTTGGTTGGACGTGTATTTTTCCCCTTCATAATTTGGATGTATTTATATTTTTTCACTCTTATTATTCATATATTATTACAAGAATTATTTTTCTCCATGTTTAATAAAGGTTTATTATCCTAAATGACTGTGATGAACTTTAAGGTTTGCATATTTATTGGTTAATAAGGACAATATCTGCCATTGTGTGATATTCCTACTAAGTTCTATTCACCAACCATTTTCTTATTGGTGGTTTTCTTGGGGTGTAACTCTAAACATTCCCATGTTCCAAGTGGTGGGTTATGCCATGACACTATAGATTATCAAGTTAATCAATAGGCCTTCAGTTTGAAGGGCCTCTCATCCATTATTTTTGCGAATCAGCTGACATACCGAGACTAGAAAAGTGACTCAGCATAAGAAATGGAACATAGTGACACACATGCGTCGCTAGGATGGTGGCCTTGAAAAAGGGATGGGAAATATGGTACTTATAAACCAGCCTATCATCCTTATATATTTATAATATGGGATATAGGGGTTCCTTAAAACATGACTATCTACATTGTGGGACTAGTTTGATGACATGACGTGACTAGAATGCAATGCAGTGGGGGCACACACTACTACAAAAGGGGCTTTATTAGCACTCAAAATGGGCTTTAACAGCACTAAAAAGCACTGTAAAGCTATGTGATGATGAAGGGGGTCACCTTTATCCGCAGTAAAAAACAATAATAAAGGGAACCTTTATCAACGCTTAAAAAATTGATAAAGGGATCCTTTATCAGTGGTAAAAAACCACTGATATAGGGCGCCTCTTTCAGCACTAAAAACTCTCTGATAAATGGATCCTTTATCATCGCTAAAAAAGAAATGATAAATGGATATTTTATCCACGCATTACAAGCTCTGATAATGGTATCATTTATTAACTCTTGTTTAGAACTGATAGGGGCTCCCTTTATCAGCACTTTTTTAGCGTTGATAAATGCCCTGCCTGCTGTATCATGAAATTCTGTAGAAGCAGACTCAAACAAGACCTAAAAAATCAGCATATGAAACAATCAGTTCACATAGATAAAATATGATGTGGTAGTAAATTTTGGATCAAACGATGGAAAAAAATACATACCTAATGTGATGTAATAATTATTCATTATGATTATCAAAAGGTACCATTAAAGATCATATCCTCCAAAAGATATCTTAAATTGCCTCAGATAAACTATATAGAGAGATTTCAATGTCAGAACCTTAAGAAAAATTTGATTAAGGCATGCATTTACGTTATTCTTCATGTTTTTTGTGGTTATGATTCATGTCAAGCTTGGATATGTAATTTTTTTTTATAGATTTTGAGTTTTTTTTATATGTTTCCTTAGGACTTAGAGATTTTCCCCAGAATAGTTGTCATGGTAGATGGATTTGGTGATTCTTTGGACACTTACCAAAACGTGTTCTTGTGGTTGATGCCTTTATCTTATGTTGTGTTGTCTTCTTTTCATGTCATTAATAGAATTTATTAATGGTGGTGAGATATATGCTTATTCTTTGTCCATCTTAGAATCTTGATTAGTTGTCATGTAGTGCTTTTATTGGGGGACAAAATTTAAAAGAACCCATGTGGGTACACTTTCATGGGGAAGTTTCCTATTAATTTTTAACTTTCACTATTTTACATACATAGGAAAAAGGATGGGTTGTATGACTCCAAGTAAAAACCCGAAAACATACCTTTTTGAGGGACTTGTTAAGAACACAGGTTGTTAATGGTTAGGAGAAACCATGTGGTATATATCTACAGTTTAACTAAGTCATTTTTAATGATTGCAACACGATTAGTTAACTGTATGTCCAAACTATGCTGAAGAGGGTTTCTTATCCAATGGCTTCCCAAAATTTGGTGAACTGTTTGGAAAACATCCCAACTAGACCATGAAAGATTCCAATGGTATGGCATAATTTAAGGGATTTAAACCTATTTTCTCTCGTATTTTTCCTGAAACTTATTCTAAGAACCCTTTATCTTGAAATGTTATCCAATGTAAATCCTATATTCTTTTTCTTTCCATTTCGTTCTTCTCCCTCTCCCTTTCCCTTTTGTTTTCATCCCTCACCATGAACTCTAGTGATAAAGGTTTAAATATAGGTTGTGTGATGAATTATTAATGGGGTTTTATTGTATATGGACTACTTAGGAATCTTGGTGGCTTGTCCAAATGTCTTATGTCATAGGTAATGACTTTTGGATTGTTTTCTGTATGTCACTTGTTGATATCACTTAAAAATTATGTCCCTTTTAAACAAAAGTGAGACACTTTGAGTGATACCGATCACACTATGCCATATATTGTGGCGGGGTTGACTCTTACACATCAGAAACGACCCATGGATCATTCTCCTAATGTATCAACACAATTTTTATGTGTTTGGTTGGTTTTCGATATATCAGTTGTTGTTTTCACTTAAAATTCTGTCCATTTTACTCAAAAGAGAGACACTCTGAGTGATACTGTCCACACTGTACCTTAGATAGAGTCGGGGTTAACTTTAACACATCACACATGACCCATGGATTATTTTACTAAAGTATCAACACAATATTAATGTGTTTGTTTGGTTGTCTGTATGTCAGTTTTTTTCACTTAAAATTCTATCCATTTTAAACAAAAGAGAGACACATTGAGTGATACTGGTCACACTGTGCCTAAATTTGAGGTGGGTTTGACTCGTACATGTCAAAAATGACACATGAATCATTAATATAAAGTACCAACACAATCTAAATGTTTTTGGTCTGTTTTCCGTATGTTTGTTGTTGGTTTCACTTAAAATTCTGTCCATTTTAAACAAAATAGAGACATTGTGAGTGATACTAGACACACCGTGCCTCCGATTGAGGTGGGGTTGACTCATACCTGTCAACCATGACCTGTGGATCGTTTCCTAATGTATCAACATAATCCTAATTCATTTTGTTTTTTTTGTTTGTTACTTCTTGTTTTCACTTAAAAATCTATCCATTATAAATAAAAGAGATACACTTTGAGTGATTATAGTCACGCCGTGCCTCAGATTGAGGCGGGGTTGACTCATACACGTCCAAAATCTCCCATGAATCATTATCTTAAAGTATCAACACAATCCTAATGTGTTTTTTAGTTTTCAATATGTCAGTTTTTTTTCACTTGAAATTCTCTCCATTTTAAACAAAACAGAGAGACACTTTGAGTGATATCGGTCACACCGTGCCTTTTATTGTGAATGGGTTCACTCTTACACATCAAAAATGACCCATGGATTGTTTTCCTAAAGGATCAACACAATCTGAATGCGTTTTATTGGTTTTCCATATGTCAGTTGTTGTTATCACTTAAAATTATGTCCATTTTCAATAAAAGAGAGACACTTTGAGTGATAACCATCACAGCATGAGTTATATTGAGGTTGGGATGAATGTTACACGTCCAAATAACCCATGGATCATTCTCCTAATGTATCAACACAATCGGAATGTTTTTAGTCAGTTTTTAGTATGTCAGTTGTTGTTTTCACTTAAAATTATGTCCATTTTAATCCAAATAGAGAAACATTGGGTGATACTGGTCACACCGTTCCTAGGATTGATATGTGGTTGACAATTAAACATAACACATGATCCTTGGATAGTTCGACTAAATTATCAGCACAATCCGAATGCGTTTGGTTGGTTTTCTGTATATCAGTTGTTGTTTTCACTTAAAATGTTTTCCATTTTAAACAAAATAGAGACACTTTGAGGGATACCGACCACACTGTGTCTCGGATTGAGGATGGGTTTACTCATAAATTCCACACATGACCCATGAATTGTTTTCCTAATGTATCAACATAATCATAATGTGTTTGGTCAGTTTTTCGTATGTCAGTTGTTGTTTTCACTTAAAATTTTGTCCATTATAAACTAAATAGAGTCAATTTGAGAGATACAAGCCACCTCGTTCCTTAGATTGAGGCATGGTTGAGTCTTACACGTAAAAAATGACTCATTTATCGTTTTACTAATTTATAAACACAATCTGAATGTGTTTTTTCTATTTTCCGTAGGTCAGATTTTGTTTTCACTTAAAATTATGTCCATTTTAAACCAAAGAGAGGCACTTTGAGTGATATCGGTGACACCATGCCTTGGATTGTGGAGGGTCTGACACTTAAATGTCACACATAACCCATGTATCATTTTCTTAATGTATAAAAATAGTTTGAATGATTTTTTTTCAGTTTTTGGTATGTCAGTTGTTGTTTTCACTTAAAATTCTGTCCATTTTAAACAAAAGAGAGACACTTTGAGTGATACCGGCCACACTATGCCTCATATTAATGTGGGTTTGACTTATAAACATTACACTTGACCCATGGATAGTTTTAAAAAGTTATCAACACAATATGAAATCATTTGGTCAGTTTTCTGTTTGCCAGTTGTTGTTTTCACTTAATATTTTATCCATTTTAAACAAAAGAGAGACACTTTGAGTGATACCAGCCACACTGTGCATCGGATTGAGGCGAGGTTGACTTGTACACATCAAAAATGACCCATGGATCATTTGAATAATGTATCAACACAATAAGATTGTGTTTGGTTGGTTTTTTATATGTCAGTTGTTTTTTTACATAAAATTCTGTCTATTTTAAAAAAAGAGACACATTGAGTGATACTGGTCACACCATGCCTCATATTATGTGTATTTGATATCCATTTTTCATCCCTTGATAGATTAAACTTCCTTAGAATTTAGTTTTGTATTTCAATATATGGAGAAATCTCCCAACTATTATGAAAAACATAAAGGTGGTCCTGCTCCATATCTGTAATATTGATTGTAACAACATCTCTTCTAGAAATTATCTCACCCTCAATGCGTCCAGTTTGATGAGATTTCAGGAGACCAATTATTTCCACATTAGATATTTATTTTGTACATTATTAAATGGCTTCCTAAAAAATATATCTCTCCACAATACAACCCTCTATCCGACTTCGATTTTTGACATAGCCTTTCAAAATTAGCATATACCGTTCTATGGGGTACATCCACTTATAGTGCATATGACCAAAAAGTTGAATCACTATAACCAAGTGAACCATAAAATGAACCATCCTATCAATGAATCTTTGCTGGATGAAAATTTCTAATTCACCTAATATTATGACAATTTCTCATTCCATAGCTGTAAATTTCACCGGGTCTAAAAATGTGATGCATATAGATTTAAAAAAGAAACAAAGTTTGGTTAACGTATGATGAACATTCATGGGAAAAATGAAATCTAAATCTATTGGAATTAAATATTAAATCAAAAAATGGAAGTCATGTTATTTCATAACTTTTATCTACAAATCATTCATTGACAAAATGTTTTTGAAATTTTATGAATACACCTCTGGAACCATTATATCATTGAAGAAGTTGCAAAACTGATATCTCTCTACCCTAGAAAGAGTCTAAGCAGTCGGAGAAAGAAAAATTAGATTTTCACCATTCACAGGAGCCAACTCTTCTTATATTCTCATGTCTACCATGTCCAAACAGTCCTTAATTCCATCCTTAGTTTTCCAGGGGCATTTAACAATCTTCCGATAACACTATCACATTCATTTTTTTCAACATGCATCACATCAAGAAAATTTCTGACGTACAGACAATTCTAGTATAGTAATTCAAAAAAATTGATCTCTTTTTCCAACAGGGTTTCGTAAGGTTTTTCCAAAATGGTTGACCAAAAATAGTGTTCACGTATTTTAATTTCTCAAATAGATGATCACCTTTTAGTGGAGACGGTGTTTTGCATTGTTCTGAACTTCCATTGAATGATGTCGTCCAAAATTAGTACTTATGCTGATGGGGTAGAAATTTACGATGTCCAAGAAAAATATATTTCGTTGAATGTGTTAACCTAATTGATTTTGTATCTTATTTTCACATGGGATACACTTGTGTTCCTTTAATTATAAAGTCTAAAAAATCTCCATAAGAAGGGAAATCAATTATCATCCCATACGACATCGCTCTCAATGTGAAGTATTCACTTTTATAAGAATCATGCGACATAACACCTGAATCCCACAATAACTTCAAATCATCGATCAAAGGAGAAAAATAAACATCAATATCATTACCGGGTTTTTTTGGTCCTAATATAAACATAGAGAAGATGATGAATTTCCATTTCATGCATAAACACTGTGGAATTTTATAATTTACCAACATAACAACCCATGTACTGTGAGTGCTGGTTTGAAAATCAAAAGGATTCAATCCATCTATAGATAATGCAAGACAATGGTTTCTCATCTCATTTCCAAATTCAGGATACTCATAATCAATTCTCTTCCATTGATGAGAGTCGGTCAGGTAAAATAATTTCCCATATTTATTTCTTTTATCTATATGCCACGACAATTGTCTTGTAGTTTCTTTACTTTAATATAGATGCCTAAATCTTGGAATGATTTGAACGTACCGTACAACTTTCATAGGACTGGATTCATATTTCTTGTATCTAGAAGCACCACGCTTCAGGAATTCTGTAGGTGATTTTTTCTTCTTGAAAAACAATATATTGTCTTTCAGGCAGGCATGTATTCTTTCAGAAATCACACCCATCGAGCATAGCATTCGTTTAGCTTCATATGTTCAGTTTGGGAACTCATTATCTTCCGGGAGCATATCTTTCAAGAGAGAAAGTAGTTCCATTAAACTGACATCATTCCATATATTCCCTCCATTCATTTTATAAAACTTCAGTATAGGTGACAATGTTGTATATTTAGTTCAACCAATATACAATGGCATCTTTGTAAAACTCTTTAATTTATCAAATAATTTTGGGAAATCATGGAGTTCATCTTAAACTATCCTTTTCATTTTCTTAAAAAGATCTTTATCATGATTGAAATTTGTAATCACATACTCCATATGGTATTCTTTATTATCCATATTTTTAATCATATATGATGATCCATAAAAAGTAGTTTTATCCCAGCTAGTAGCTACATTCTCTTTCTATCCATGCTTATTCCAACATTTATAACACTGATCTATTCTCTGACATATCAATTGTTATTCCAACTCCTATCTAGTAATTAGTCTATAATAACAACAACATAATCATGGAAAAAGTATTTCAGAACGATCCTTTGCATGATCCTTTGAAAACCTGATGAACTCTTTGACTATGTTCTCATACTCTATTGTTATACGATTAGCATCCATCTAGTATTTATTCATCTCCATCCTATTTTAATCTCAAATATTATTATTTATGATTCAAATAAACAAACCAAGACATCCAAATATATTATAATAGAACCAATTCCTTCTAAAAATAGGGATTAATATATCCTAAACATTTCTTATAACGATTTGGAAATCAACAGAACTAGGATAGACCCCCCCCTTCAAAATCAACACACTTTCCCGCACCCTTACCAATAGTTCTAGAACCCAACACCCTTGCAGAAAAACATTAAACATCCTTTCATCCACCCCTACCATCCACCTCATTCATAATAAAATAATCACATTAAACATCCCAAAACTAGAGACCAATCTCAAATAAAATGAAAACAAGGATACAATTTTTATGAGATAACTAATATAGTATATACATATCCAAACACAATGGGGTCCGGGGGAGAGACAAATAACCTATGTTTATCCAAAATTACTATGGAATATCATAGTTTTTGTTACACAAATTAACATAAGTAATAGAAAAATGATGTTAGTGAACATAAATTCTATCACAAAAATCTAAATGATATGAAATAACACTCCCTCACCTTCCCCAAACATGTAACTAATATCCACATACACATCTTACATCCATTCTATAAAAAAGAACATTCCCATAGAAAGGGATAAAAAACAATCCATTAGTGTTAAAAACCTCACACATGAGGTGATAAAAGTATCAAATAGTGATAAAACATCCTTCAAAAAGGGGTGAATTGTTCAAGGGTAAATCAAGAGGGCCAAAGAAGATTTAAAAGATACATTATATAAAGTGTTATCTTGATATTTACCATAAACAATATAATATAATTCCAATCCATTTCACACTCCATAAATCATTGCTTAATATAAATTAAATATTAATCGCACCATAAGAACATTTCCAAGACTTCATTTAAATAATTTTCCTTTCTCATTGAAATATGAAACAATCCAAAGAAGGCTCTGTGAACCCTACACCTCCAAAACTAAATGCATATAATTTCATAGAAATCTCCATTTTCCATTAAAAAACCATTTTCTATTTTTACTCACAACAAAACCCCTTTCATATACATTTTTTATTACCCACACATTTTAAAACTTCCATTTTTATGAAACATAAGAAGAGAATACAGTTAATAAACCAACTTCATGGGTCGATCCCCCTTACAAAATCAAACCTAAACCAAGAATAATTTCAAAACATGCCTTTCATAATTTGAGAAACTTACAACTCATATTTAAAAATTCACAACAAGGCAAACATGCTAAATTATGATGTTTTCTTTTAAAAACCTACATGAAAACCCATTCGAACCTCTAGTATCATTGAAAACATATTTCAATCCATTCAAAAAACACATAATACCATTTCTAAAAACTATTAAATTATAACACACACAAAACATAACAATTTCATTTATTAAAATTTATTTCAAACACATACAAATGAAAAATCCTTTGAAAAGACAATTCGCACAACAATATTAATTTATAGAATATGAATAAATGCACGCAAAGAATATTAAAAACATATATAAATTTTACAGCATGGACCTACTGACATTGTGTGAGGAAATTTCTGAAATCCAACATGGAACCCCGATCACATCTTAACCGAATCGTGAAGAAAACCTAGGAAGGAAATAGTTACCCAAAAACAATAAGATTAAAGCCTAACTCACAAGATTGAATACTATCAATGGAAACCTACCCTCTTGAAATGATAATGCTAAAAGGAGAAGTGGGAGAATTACCTTGAGTGTATCACACCTGCGATGGAGGGAGAGAATATGTGTCAAGCGGTCATGGAGCCTTTTGTGGTACGTTGGGAGGGGAAGGCGTGATCACTGGAGGGGGAGGTTCACGGGAGGAGCCGCCAACCATTGAGATATGGAGGAGTATGGTTCATGGGGAGTAGGTTCTAGTGGGGAGGAGGAGATATAGGGTTCGCAGGGTGGAAGATCGGCGGAAGGGGTTCGAGGGGGAGGATAATGAGAAGGGTCCACAAAAGAGTAGGTCTAGCAGAGGAGGTCCGGTGAAGATAATATTAGGGGGAGGGGAGTTTTCATAGGGGTACAGTACCGCAAGAGCATGAGGGCACGATAATCAGAGGGAACTATGAACCACATTTTATAAAATGGGACTATGGTTTTATCAGTGCTAGAAAAGTGCTAATAAAGGGATCTTTTATCAGCAATAATTAAAAGCGCTGATAAAGGATCCCATTATTAGAGATTTTCTAGCACTCAGAAAAAATCCCTTAATCAACAATTTTAATTAGCACTGAAAAATTTACCTTTATCAGCACATTTCTCTCAGCATTGATAAAATGTGGCGCTTCCCTTTCCCATTTTTTTTAGTAGTGACCATGTACGAAATTCAAGGATTGGTGGCTCGAAATAGAGATGATTTTTTCAATACCTATCATCCATCCATATTCCTATATGGATCTATTTAGTGGGATGGAGGATTATTATTCCACAGTGTGTCTAAGGCTAGAATAATCAAATGATTCATGGAGGGGAGAAGGAGATACAACTTTTATTCTAGTTACATGGTGTGGTGACAACTAACAGGGGGATGAATGACATAAATAATGGTGACGCTACATGATGCATGATACTCACTTTGGCCTTTATAGGGGACTAGTTAGGAATGAACCTAACAATGAGATTTGGGGGTTAATCATTTTTGGTTAATATTAATCGAATTTATATTTTTTTCCTTTTTATATTTACTTATATCACTTATTAAGGTGAATGGTTCTATTTTTTTTATCTCTTAATAACTTTTTCTTGACATGAATAATATACAAAAATAGACAAAAATGATGATTTAATAGAATTTAAATGTTTTATCTTTCAACATGAAAGTCTTATGTACTGAGTGAATCAATGAATACCAAGATCACAGAACCCACTAGTAAAACCCTATAAGATTTAGACTATTGTCTCCTGAAAATATAGAGTGCGCATCCCAGACACTTTTTTAGTGCCTCCTAAACATTGGTAAATCCCATTAATTTATAATTATATACAGATAAAAACAAGAATTAAATCACGGATTTATAAATTTGAGAAGTTATTGGTGTGTTGTCTATTTATTTTTCTTCTCCCCATCCATAGTACCAAGTCAACCTTTTTTATTTTTATTTATATAACTTCATAAAACCACCTCTTATTATTCATCTTATTTTGTTTCAAGCTAAAATAGGAAGATCTATTCTTCTTCTGGTGAACATCATGACCAACTTCACCTCTTATTCTATTTTCACTTCTCTCTTATTCAATTCAACTCGAAATATACTTTATATTATTCTAATTTGAAACATAGTGGTTCTTTAGTTTAAAAACTATGTTTTTACCTTCTCACGCTTTTACTTGACACACAAAAATCTGACGTTGTAGAGTAATTGTGTTGTGATTATCTATTTTATTCTCTTATATCCAATAATATATATAAATTTATAGAATAATATCCTAAAATTTTGTTTATATTCTCTTACTTATTTTTTTATTTTTTGTATTCACAATAACACATGAATACATTAATTCAAATCTCTAAATATTTTGGAATTTAAAAAACACTTGGAATATTCTATATTAAATTTCAAAATGTACCTCCTTCACAGCTACATGTAACTCCATATAATATGTAGTAATTATCACAAACCTTATTCTCCCATAATATTGGAATTATTACTTTTCACAATCCATGATAATGTTCATGGATTTAAATTTATTCATGTATGCATGATATTTATAGCGGCATGTAAATATGTGGATTCATCATTTGAAACACAAACCTCACATGTTTATCTTACTTATATAATCTTAGTATTCTTCCAATTATCTTTATAATTATTCACATGAATTTATAACACATATAATTATATATTCCTGCATGATGTTATACCAATTGTGGATGCTTCATTCATGATGTAGAATTATCCTCCCATTATCCTCATTTTCTTCCATCGTAAATCTTTCCTAAATCATGATTAAAAATTGAAATTATTGTTTTCATTAAAGAACTCATCACAATGAATCTCCAAAATTATTATGCGATAAAACTCTCAAAATCCTCTCCTTGAGTGCCAATTCATAAATACTTTTTTATTCTTTATGTTTGTGAATCTAAACATAAACATGATCAATAATTATGCTCTTGATGTTTACACACATGATGTTTATGCAACTGATGATTTCATAGTGATGTGTGTATAAAAAACACATGATATATACGATAAGTATTAATATTAATTACACACTTTGTAAGAATCCTCTAAATGTTTCATCAAGATTATAGATTCAAATATATTACTCCTATTCCTTTATGTGTTGGGAATCCTAAATAATTGGTACATGAATCGGATGCATGAGATTTAGTTCACCTAAAATTCATATCCACTGGTAGTTTAGCATTGAATAATCCTAAATATTGATACTTCGTACCCTATCATAAATCACCTAATTCCAGAACCTTATTGCACCATAATCCCCATTTCTATGATGCACCCCAATCAAATGATTCAACTCTAAGTAAATAAACATCAAAAAAATATATAAAATGGTAAAAAATATTATGTGGTTTGATATTTCTTCCTACATCCATTAGAGATCACTAAAAACTCATAAATTTCTTGAAGAAAAAGGATAAGAATTACTATAGATAATTAGATAGTTATTAAACATTAATTATTTATACAATTAACCATCAATATTTATCCCAACCACACTTATATAGAGGTAATCAGTTGGTAAAACTAGATAAACTAACCTCTAATAAACACGGCCAACCATCCATTGATTTCAACTCTCAATAATAGCCAATACATCCTCAACCTTGATATCTAGTTTAATATTCACTGTTACAAAATTCTAAACTAATACACCCATAAAAACTATGTAATATTCTGGTAAAATCATCCACATGTTGAAGGCTGATTTTTTATTTTCATAAAAAATCATGAAGTAATTTACCAAAGGCTCTCCTTGAAATAAATGGACATCTAATAACTGGAAGTAACTTCATATTCCAAAAAATATCCCACTTAGAGATTTATTTACAGAAAATTTTTGGTATCCCCTAACTCTTTGGGTAACCACATATTACTTATGTGTTCAATAAATTTTAACCTTTATTGTTCCATTCATCCAAGTCCCACCGAGGCAGAATATTGCTTCATACTCACTTGAAATAACTCCTTTGTGAATATATTAGTTGGATTTCAATTCCTTATGATATTTTGTATCTCTAACAACTTTTCTTCAATAATATTCCTAATGAAATAGAATTTATGGTCAATGTGTTTCATTATTACATGAAATTTTGGATTCTTTGTAAGGAGGATAAAAATTTGACTATTATAGAAAAATATACCTCCATCCAATTCATTTCCAATATCATCTATCACGTACATTAACCTATCAAATACTTTCCATATTATATATTTGTTACATATTATGATACTATTATAGAAAATATAACAATTTAATGTAGTTAGGAAATCTACTCGATCACCATTATGAAAAACAGTAATAAAAAACTGATTGATCATTTCCTAGTGTTGGAACCACAGGTAAAATTTACCTTATAAATCCTTATAAAGGATCATCTTACCTAATGGAAAATGATGTATCAACGGATCCCTTTATGTATCAAATTATCAAATTCACAACTTCTCAATAATCCTTCCCAAGGTTAAACAAAGACTAACCTACAACAAAATTTCATTTCCAGTTCATATAGATAACATTAAAAACATAAATCTTCTGATAAATTATTGTTAAAAACATTTTCCATGAATTGAATCTCATATTATTTCGAAGGTACAAGTTCCTTGGATAGTTTGAAGGGTTAAAAAAGTAAATTTTCAAATGATTTAGATATGATCATCAAATATTTGTCAATTATCATCTAGATGTATTATTTATTGGATAACACCAGAGTACCTCATTTTCAATCACTTTAAAACCTTATGATTTTCATATCATGGATGAGAAAATTCATTTGAAATATTACAAAAAACATAAACTTCATATCTTAAATCTGTTTAATTTCTATAACCATAAAAAATATTTCATCCACATATAGTACAAGTAAAACATTACTCCCATCATTCTGCAACTTCTAATAACATAAATGATCAGAGTTTCTCCTTTTGAAACCTTCTTTATTCATGAAAGTATCAACATTATAAATATACTATTAGGGTTCCTATTCCAATCCATAAAGAATTGTATTAAATTTCCAAACAAGGCCCAACATTAAAAAATATTCAAATCCCTTTGGTTGCTTCATATATATATCTCCTCCTCCAAATCAAATTGAAGAAAGGTTGTCTTAACATCCGTCCAATACATGGAGAACATGTTAGTTAACGACTTAGAACTTATTTTATGAATATAAATTAATAAATATAAACATTTATGTAATATTTAATAAATAAAATATATTAATAATTTTTAAATGGAATATACTAATTTTAAAATATATGTTAAAAATAACAAATTACTGGAATATAAAAATTAATACTATTGAAATAATTTTTGAAGAATAAAAATACTATTAATTTGATTAGGGTATATTAAATTTTTGATAGTTTTATAACATATATTAAGAAAATAAGTCTTTATCATAAATAAAATGATAAGTCAATATAAATATATGAAGATATAAACTAATATTTATTATTTATACATATATTTATAAAATTAATTTAGAAAAATTATATTAATAAGTTAAAAAATTAATGGATTATATGTGTTTTAGAATTTGAATTAAAAATTTATTAAATTTAATAGTTAAAATCATATTCTGTATAAAAATAAATTCTTCGTAAGGGTAAGGATATTTTACAGTGTGCATAATGGTAATAAGTAGTGACATAAGGGTATGTACACAAATTTATACACAATGTAAGGTTATATAGTTCCATGCATAAGTGTAAGACCATCATTGTGTAAAGGCTAGCCAAACTCCCTCAGCTTTCATAAAGGTAGATTCTTACCTACATAAAGCAAAGAAACTCTTTCCTTTACATAATGGTATGTTCCATGTAATGTAAGGGTACACCCATGTTATGTCATGGTTGGATACTTCTCATTTATGGGTAGGTTGAATCTCATGTAAAGGTAACACTATGCTATGTAAGGGTTTATAGACCTCACATAAAGGTAAACCCCCTACACCCTACCCATGTAAGGGTAGTCACCCACTATGTAAGGGTACACAACCCACTGTGTAAGGGTAGTCACTAGCACATGAGGGTGAGACACTAGCTTACATAAGGGTCATTGACTAATCTTAAATTTCATGTGGGGGTAGTCTAAGAAATATTTATGGTAACTCTTGATTTCTAAAGGATTGTAAAGGGAGGTTATAGCTCACATAAGGGTAGCTCATATTACAACCAGAACATAATGGTACTCCACAACTTACATAAAGGTATATCAATATGTCAATAGGTCACATACTGGTAATATAAGATCATTTAAAGGTTAATATTATAACTCAAAGATCATGTTCCGATAATCCTATCCCTACGTAAAGGTAATTTCTAGTTTAAAATATTATGTAAAGGTCATCGTATCTCTACATAAGGGAAACATAGAGGTTTTGAATCCATGTAAGGGTCAGGTGGTGAGTTTGAAAGCCTACATAAAGGTAATCTCAATCCACATGAGGGTTATAAAACCTCACATAAAAGTAATATATATCTCACCTAATGTTAAATCCATGTAAAGATATGATTGTTCTCTTAAATTTAAACCTAATGCATCACATTATCTTCTTCATCTCATGAAACCTGTATATATAGAATCCAAAAATATATATTTAATTTTTCATTATTTTATCAATATATATTCCATTTTTGTTTACAAAAACGATCAGTATTAAAGAAACATGAAACTAATATTAACATCCAAATTTTTAAAAGATTGATTTATTCTTCATCATGTTCAGTAATCCTAAGAACATGACCACACTAGAAGATTCCTATTTATAGGTTTATGGATTATAAAACAGTTAGAGTTTATGTCAATATCTTCTCAAAATATAGAGTTTGGATTTTTGTGGCTATATATGGCCATGTTTTTATTTACCTGTAAATTAGATATAGTGTTCTTTTATGGATGTGTCATATAGTAATGCATTGGATGAGAAGAATAGTAATATAAATTATATTTTTTACAAACATCATTTTAAATGATAATATATCAAATCTATAGAATTTAATGGATAATGAATTAGTCTTTAATATACAAAATATTTAAATATGAATTTAAATTGAAGGCTATTTGTTAAAATATAACCCTTAATTTGGTTATAGAGGATATTTAGTACTGTACAGAATCCCCGATTATGTCCGTAAAATTTTTAATGTGGGAGGGAAATTGAGAATTAAGAAGAGATTTTTATGTCAAACCAATATTTTAAGAAGGAAGGCATCATTGAATAAGCCATATAGTTCTATTGAAGTGATCCATAATAAGAAACCCCACTTAACAGCCTACTAAAAGGAAAATGAAAAATGATTTTATTAAAATTATTTGTTCCAAAAACCTTTCTTGTATGGGGATATGATTTTGAACTAATATTATCATAATTCATGGTAAACCCATTATATTAAATGGAAGATGATTTTATTAAATTATATTTTCCAAAACCCGATATTATAACGGGAAAATTATTGTATTAAAATACTATTTTCCAAAACCTTTTTCTGTTAAGGTGGTATAATATTAAAATTATATTTTAGGATTTCATGAAAAAAACCCTATTTTGTGGGAAAATCCTTTTTTAAAATTAATATTTTTAAGATTTTAAATATGTTTCTTTAATCTAAGATAAAAAACTATTTTTATTTCTAAAATATCATTTATAAAAAATTTAAATGTTTAAAAAAGTTTAGTTTTTACTTTATGAAGAAAATGGGATTTTTTCAAATTTCAATGATTGTTTTAAAGATGTTTAAAATTATCATTTTATGTGAAATTTTATTTTAATTCCATGTATGTTAATCATGATTACATGCATTGTATCTCCATTTACTATATTTCTCATTTACATTCTATATATTTTATGAAAATAATATGTTTATGTTCAATTTCCATTGGTTACATATTGATTTCTGGTTAATTATAATCATTATGAAAACATGGATTTTCATTAAGATAAAATTGTATGTGTTTATTATATATGTGATTATTTTCCTCGTTGAAAATAAATTAATCATATGTGAAGCTTTTGATATGTTATTTTAATGAATTTATAATGAGAATGATGCACTTTATAAGAATGTATTATTAAAAATTAAGCACTTGATTATCAGTTATGATGATGAGGAATGGGGAGTGAACTCATAATCTCAAGAATACATTGTTCAAAAATTTATGTTTAGATTATCAATATTCTTCGTTTCAGTAATATGTTCATTGAGCTTTTCAGGTATCATTAAATTACGTAAATAGAGATTACATTCAAAATTAAAATTTTGAACTATCAAAGGAGATATATGGATTTATTTCACAGGATATTTTATTATATAAATAAATGGTTTTTCAAAATAATAATTATTTTAAATCATTATAAAATTATCTCTTATTATTGATTTAGAAAATCATAAATTTTTGTTTAGTAAAATTTATGTGGTTTATGAAATGTTTTATTTTACTCAAAATATTTCAAATAAAATGAAAGGTTTTTGAAAAAATATATATATTATTTTAAAATATAAATTATTTAACCTCATGTTTTAACACCCCTTGATGAGAAATTTTTTGGTCACCCTATGTTTTAAATTTATTTTCATAGGTATACAGATGATCATAAGATCAATGGTGAATGGTCTTGATTTAGAGTCAGGCTTCAGTAAATCCATATAAGAGTTTTTAGAATTTTTTAATAAAATATAATATGTGTTTATATTTATTAATCCACTAAAAATCTACACCTAAACAGTCCTCAAGCTATATATTTTTCGTGTAGTAGTTGATATTTTATGAAAAAGAAAAATATACTGATTTTATGGAAAAGAATCCAGGAGTGTGTCTTTAGGGATGTCACATTTGGTATTGAAGAAAGGTTTAGACAAATTTTGTGATTAGAATGACATTACCCTAGGATAGTTTTTTATTATTACAATTTTAGAGATTAAACTTTATGATAATAATTATCATTATAAATAATGGGATTTTTAGTGATCCTAATTTTCATAATTTTGGGAGACAATTATGGTAATACAGCCCTTGGATTTAGTATGGGTTTTAGTGATGGGTTTATTTGAGGAATAATTATTTTTATTTTATATCGATACGTTTAATGGTATTAATATCCATTAGTTTTTATTTGATATTTTATTGTGAATATATTATGTTTAATTTGGAAAATAAATTTTATTTGGGTAATTAAGATTGTGAGCACATATTTTATTTAAGGGGTATAATGCAATATCTCAAAAATTCGTGCATAATTTTCTTTTCAATTTTTTTTTATTAAATTGATTTTTCCATAATTAAAAAAACTAAGATATATTTTATGAATAAGGATTGTTTTACAATATTAATTTCTTTTCTATAAACAATATAAATTTCGGAATAATTTATTTTAAAATATTCATGTTATAAAAATAATACTTCAACAATAATTTTATTATTTTCCATGAAATAATATGTAGAGTATTTTAATAAACAAAAATTTACATTTAATATGTTATAATTTTATAATTTATAATTAACCATAATTGTGTATGTTTTAAAATTAAAAGGATTATTACTAAGACATGAGTAACATGTTAATTATTAGCTTAGAACTTTTTTAATGATAATGAATTATTACATTTAAATATATATGTAATATTGAATATGTAATTTATATCAATAATTAGAAAATTTAATATACTAATTTAAAAATATAAGTAAGTAAAAAATGATAAATTAAAGGAATTTTAAAAATTAATAACAGTGAAATAATAATTATAGAATATAAATACTATTAATTTTATGACATTGTATTATAATATTGATTTAAGTATAACATATATTAATAACATAATACTTTATCATAAATAAAATGATATGTGAATATAATTATAAAAATATATAAATAACCACTACTAAATATATTCCCTGTACCCAGGGATTCAAACCGTGGGATATATCCCTTGAATCCATGGGTATATACTATATCCACGGTTTCAAAGAGCCATGGGAAACTGGGGAGTTGGTATATCCCTGAGCTATACCCATAATTTTAGAAACTGTGGGTAAAGATCAACTCCACCATATCATTAACATATAATCACAATTTGTAAATCTCTGGGTATAGCTTTGACAAAAAAAAAGAGGTCACGAGATTCGATCCCTAGACAACCACTTTATTCTTCTCACACCTAATAACCACTCCATTTTACTTATTGGTGTATATATATATATGTCTTGTCTATCGGTAGAAAACCATGGGAATAGGTATTCTTGCGAAAAAAACGTGTATCCCAGAAATATTTTTGTGTCCTGTGAAATTATTTTTCCCTTCATAATGTAGGAAATATATGCCAATGGTTTTTCAAAACAACTGGTATAGGTCTCCAAAAAACAACCCTATACCCATGGTTTCTGTAAAACCAAGGGTATAGGTCTATAAAACTAGACTATACCCATTGTTTTCCAAAATTAGGGTATACGTTCTCATACAATACCTATACCTAGGGTTTTCCCCAAAACCGTTCGTATAGGGTCCTTTTCCAGTAGTGAAATATTTTTAATTTATGCACATAAGTACAAAATAATTGTATAGAAATTATATTATCATGTTAACAAAAATATTTGATAATATGATTTTTATAATTAGAATTATAAATTTATAAAATTTATAGTTAAGATATTATTCTATATAAAAATGAAATCTATGTAAGGGAAAAGAGGGTTTGAAGTGCACATAAGGGTAAGAAGTAGTTGTTTTAGTGTATATACTCATCCATGTGCATTATTTAAAGGTAAATAGTTCCCTATATAAGTGTAATTTCATAGCTGCATAAAGTTTATCCAAACTCACTCATCTTGCATAAAGGTAGGTTCTTATCTACGAAAAGGTAATTAATTTTTCCCTTTGTGTAAGGGTATGTTCCATGTTACATGAGGGTACACCTGAGTTACATAAAGGTCAGTTTCTACACACATAAGGGTAGTTTTATGCTCATGTAAAGGTATCTCTACACTATTTAAGGGTCACCGGACCTCATATAAAGGTAAACCCACAATGCTCTTCTCACGTAAGGGTAGTCACCCACTATATAAGGGTACACAACATGCTATGTAATGGTAGTCACCCACATGAAAGAGTCAAACCCTGGCTCATATAAGAGTCAACCAATAATCTTAAATGTCATATAATAGAACTCATATACTCACATAAGTTTAACCCGTGAGTTCTAAAGACTATTTTTAGGTAGGTTATTTCTCATATAAGGGTATCCCACATCACCGCCGCTATGTAAGGGTACTCCAACACTTGTATAAATTTAGAATGATCTATAAAAATATTATATAAGGGTAATATTATCTCAATTAAAGTTAAATAATATAACTAAAATATCACATAATGGAACACCTATCTTGACATAAAGGTAATTTTTAGTTTTAAATATTGTTTAGATGTCAAATATAACTATGTAAGGGAAATTAAGTTGTTTTGAAGCCACTTAAGGGTCATGGAGAAAGTTTTAAAAACTACATTAAGTTAAATTCAATCAATGTAAAGTAAATAAATCCATATTTAATGGTAAATTCATCTCACATAAAAGTAAATATATGAAAAGGTAAGCATGTTCTCATCAATTTAAACCTACTCTGTCGCATCGTCTTCATACATGCATGAAACCTGAAAATAAAAATGATGAATATATATATAATGTAAGTATATTATTAGTACACATTATAGTTTTTTTATAAAAGGATCATGATTAATGAAACACAACATGAATATGAACACCTCCATTTTTAAAAACATTTTTTATTCTCCACTATGTTCAATAAGCCATAAAAAATCAACCACCACAGACACTTCATGTTTGGAGGTTTATGGATTATTCAATAGTTAGACTTAGGAATTCAATATCTTCTCACAATATGGAGTGTATTTTTTGGTTCTATATGACCATGTATGTTTTTTACATAGATTATAGATAAGGTTCTTTTATGGTGGTGGTGTATAGTGATGAATTTGGTGAAAAGGAAAGTAATAGAAATTATATTTTATATACACATAATTGTAAATTATATTATTGAAAATATATAAAATTTTCAAGATAATTAACTGGTATTTAATATATAATATATTTAAATATGAATACACAATAAAGGTTTTCTATTTAAGGAGAACACTTACTTCAATTATAGACCATATTAATTGTTTTATAGAATCCATGATTATGCCCATATATTTTCAATTGGAAGAGGTAAAGTGAGAAATAAGAAGAGTATATTATTAGTAATCCTATATTTGAAGAATTAAAGTTTTGTAGAAGAAGTCTTGGGGTTCTACTAAATGAGCCTGAGGAATAATTCTTACATGGCATCCTCTTCAAAGGTAAAGGAAGAAATATTTTATAAAAATTATATTTTTCAAAACATTTTCTTATAAGGGGATATGATTTTAAATTTATGTTTAATGAATTTAAGTAAAAACCCTTATTATAAGGGATAATGAGTTTATTAAATAATATTTTATAGAACCCTTTATTATTTGGGAGAAATTATTTAATTTAAATTCTATTTTTCAAAAAAAATTTATGAAAGGGGTTATGATTTTAGACTTATATTTCAAGATCTCTAGTAAAAAATATTATTGTATTGGAAATTAATTTTTAAAAATTTTGTTTTTAATATCTCAAATAGGTTTCATTAATCTCAATTGAAAACAATTTTTTATTTTTAAAATTTCATTTTATATAAAGAAGTGAATGTTTAAAGAAATTTAGATCTTCCATTATAATGAAAATGGAATGTTTTATTATTTCTACGATGGTTTTAAAGAATTTATAAATTATCATTCCATGTTAAATATTATTTTAATTACATTTATTTCATTCATGAATACATTTAATTTATGGTTATTCAATATATTTCTCGTTGGCGTTCCAAATATGTTATGAAAATAATTTGTTTTAGTATAATATCCAATAGTTTACTATGAATTTTTTAAAATTGTAATCATTATGAAAACACATATTAATTTTAAGGAAATTTTTTATATGTTTATTAGATATGTAATTATTTTTGTATTTGAAAATAAATTAAATATGTGTAAATTTTTTTAAAGGTTTTATTAATTTATTTATAATGAGAAAGATAAGATTTATAAATATGTTTTATTTAAAATTCATCACTTGATTGTTGGTTATGATGATGGGAAATAGGGAATAAAACTATTATATTAAGGGGATGTTTTCATAAAAGTTATTTTTAGAGCACCAATATTCCATGTGTCTATTAGGTTTTCTTAGAGTTTTCTGAGTATCATTAAATTCTATAAAGAGAAATTATTTTAAAAAGAAATGTTTTGAAATATCAGAAGAAAAAATCTGGATTATTTTCATAGGATACTATATTTTTAAAATTAATGGGTTTTCAAAAAAAAATGTTTCTTTTCGATGTTTTGAAAAATATCTCTTATTATGGATATTTTAAATCTGAAATTGTTTTTTAGGGAAAATTTTATGTTTTATAAAAAACAATTACTCAAAATATTTGATATAAAAGGAACGGTTTTCAAGAACATTTTTTAATTATTTTAAAAGAGAAAATATTTTTTCTGAATTTTAGAATCCCTTTTTTGAATTTTTTTTCTCACCATAATTTTTAAAATTATTTTCATATGTATAGTGATTAATATAAGATCAATGTCAAATGGTCTTGATTTAGAGTCTAGCTCGAATGAAGTCAGATAAGAGTTTGTATAATTTTTCATTAACTCTAATATTTATTTAGATTACCTAATTCTATAAAATTCTATACATAAACAATCATTAGGATATATATATTTCATGTAACATTTAATAATTTAAGAAAATGAAAGCAAAATACAGAGTTTATTGAAGTAGATCCAAGAGACAACCTTCAAGGCTATCAGATTTGGTAACATAGTAAAGGATTAGATTACTTTAAATATTTTAATGTTATAATTTAAGGATAAATTTCTATTATTATAATTTTAGAGATAATACTTTAAGAAAATAATGATATTTTTAGTTAATGAGAGATCTAGTGATCCTAATTTTCATAATTTTGCGAGAAATTTATGGTAATAGAACACTTGGGTTTATTATGTGTTTTAGTGATGGGTTTATTAGAGGAATAATTATTTTTATTTTATAGAGATAATTTTAAATGTATTAATAACCTTTAGAGTTTATTTTATATTTGATTCTAAATTTATTGAGGTAAATTATGAAATTAAAATTTATTTGGGTAACTAAAATTGTGAGGATGTAATTTATTTAATGGTATGGAATATAATATCCCAAGAATTAAAGAATAATTTTCATTTAAATAATTTTATACTAAATTAATTATTTCAAAATTAGAAAAATTAAGAAATATTTTAATAATAACAATTATTTTACAAAATTCAATGATTATATATACATAATATAAGTCTTTGAATAAATTGTTTTTAATATGTTAAGGGAATTCCTATTTATTTGAAAAAATTAAATAAGTCAATTTAAAATATTCAAGTTATAAAAATAATTCTTCAACTATATTTATATTATTTTGTAATAAATAATATTGATAAATTCTTATTAAACATAATGTCCCATTTAATAAGTTATCATTTCTAATTTTATACTTAACCATAATTTGTTTGGAAATTAAAAGGATTACTATTAACACGTGGGTAACATGGTAATTATTTAATTTTAACTTATTTAGTGATAATGAATTAAAAAATATAAATTTTAATGTAATATTTAATATATAAAATATATTAATAATGAGTAAACAGAATATTCAAATTTTAAAATATATGTAGAAAATAATAAATTAATACAATATAATCATTTAATAATAGTGATATAGTATTTAAAGAATATAAATATAATTAATTTGATGAAATTATATTAATATTTTGATATTAGTATAACATATATTAATAAAAGAATAATTTATCAAAAATAAAATGAAAAGTGAATATAATTATAAGAATATAAAAATAAATATTTTTAATTTGTACTTATATATGTAAAATAATTTAAGAGAAATAATATTAACATGATAAGAAAATTAATGGATTATATGGGTTTTAGAATTAAAATTATGAATTTCTAAAATATAATTATTAAAATCATATTTTTTATAAAATGTATTCCATGTAAGGGTAAGACACAGTTGCATAATTGTATGTACTCAATGACATGTATTGTGTAAAGGTGGATAGTTCCCTATATGAGGTATAATCTGTTGTTGTGTAATGTTCATCCAAACTCTCTTAGATTGCATAAATATAGGTTCTTATTTGTGTAATGGTATGTGAATTTATCCTTCTGTAAGGGTAAGTTCCATGTAATGTTAGGGTACACTTGAGTTGCATAAGGGTCGTCTTCAACTCACATATGGGTGGGATAAAGCTCACATAAAGGTAATGTTATGCTATATAAGGGTCTCCAGACATCATTTAAAGGTAAACCCCCAACGCTCTGCTCACATAAGTATAGTCACACACTATGTAAGGGAACATAGCCCACTGCATATGGGTAGTAACCCAGATGTAAGGGTCTGACATTGGATCCTATGGGTCAGCTACTAATTTTAAATTTCACATAAGGGCATTCAAATAATCACATAAGGATCTCCCATTAGTTGAGAGTTGTATAGAGGTACGTTATTGATCATGTAAGGGTATCCCACACCACCACTATTATATAAGGGTACTATAACACTTATATAAAGTCATAATTCTCTATGAACGGGTTACATAAGGGTAACATAACCTTATATAAAGTTATATCTCTTAACTAAAATCACATATAATGGTATAATTATCCCTAAATAAAGTTAATTTACCATTTCAAATCTTGTTTAAGGGTAATAATATCACTATGTAAGGGTAATGTAGAGGTTTTTAATCTATGTGGGGGTCATGTGGGGTGTTTGAAAACATATATAATGGAAATCTCAAGAAACATAAAGGTAAAAAATCTCACATAGTGATAATGTCTTTCTCACATAAAGGGAAATCCATGTATTGTTAAACACACTATTAAATTTAAACCTATTTCATCGCATTTTCATCTTCCTCACATGAAATCTATAGATTAAATTTAAGAATAAATATATTTAATATGTAAGTATATTATCAATATAAAATCTTTTGTGGTGATAAAAAGGATCAATATTAAAGAAACATGACATGAATACGAACATCTGAATTTATGAAGCCTTATTTTATTCTTCAGTGTGTTCAATAAGCCAGAAGAACATGAACACCCTATAAGCTTCATATTTAGAGATTTATGAGTTATTAGATAGTTATATTTAGGAATTAAATATCTACTCACAATTTGGAGTGTGGATTTCTGTGGTTGTATACATTTAGGCATGCTTTTCCCAATAAATTAAAGATATGGTTCTTTTATGGAGGTGTTGTAAAGTTATTCCATGGGTCAGAAGGATGTTAATAGAAATTATAATTTATATAAACATCATTTCAAATGAGATTATACCAAATATATGAAATTTAATGGATAAGGAACTGTTATTTAAAATAAAAAATATTTAAATATGGATTTATATATATAGTAAATGATTTATATTTAATGATAACCATTCTTTTGGTTGTAGTCTATCTTAATCACCATATATAATACCTTATTATGTCCATATAGTTTAGATTTAATGTGGGGACATGATAGAGAAAAATATTTGGTTCATGGGAATCCTATATTTGAAGAAGGAAGGTTTCATATAATAAGTCTTAGGGTTCTACTGAACCAATCATTTGGAATAAATCCAACTTATTATCTTACTATAAGGTAAGGGAAAATTATTTTACAAAAACAATATTTTCCAAAACTCTTTATTATAATGGGATATGATTTTAAACATTCATTTTAATATTTCAAGGGTAACCCCTTATTGTAAGTGGAAAATGATTTTATTTAATTATATTCTCTAAAACACTTTCTTGTAAGGTAAAAATGGTTTTTTTAAAATTCTATTTTCCCAAACAATTTATTTTAATGGTATATGATTTTAAACATGTATTTCAATATTTCAAGATAAAACCCTTATTATAAGGGAAATTCATTTTTAAAAATTCATTTTAGAAGAATTTTTTTAAAAATATTTAGTATCAAAAGAAAAATAAGTGTTGGTTTACAAAAGACACTTTTAAAAAAATTATTTTGAATTTTTAAAGAATTATGTTATTCCATTATGATGAAAAGGGGATGTTTTTTATTTCAATGATGGTTTTAAAGAACATTAAAATTATCATTGTTTGTTAAATTCTATTGTAATTCCATGGATTCCATTCATGATTAGATGTGTTTTATGGTCACACACTATATTTATCATTTAAATTTCATATATATTATGAAAAACATAATTTTTAGTTTAATTTCCAATTTCTACTTATGAATTTTTTATTAATCCTAATATTTATGAAAATAAACATTTATTTTAAGGTAACTTTTTATGTGATTGTTAAACATGTAATTATCACCCAATTTTAAAATAAATTATATATATGTGCAGTTTTTGAAATGTTGTTTTAATGGATTTACAATGAGAGTGAAAGATTTAAAAAATTATTTAAAATTTAACACTTGGATATGGGATATAATGTTGAGTAATGAGGTATGAATTCATAATATCAAGGGTAATTTTCTCTACAAGTGATGTTTAGACCTATAATATTCCTAGTTTCCATACATTTTTCTTAGTGTTTTTTTAGTATCATTAAATTCCATAAAGATATATTATTTTAAAAAGTTAATTTCTGATGTATCAAAGGATAAATATGGATTAATTTCAAAGGATATTATATTTTTAAAATAAATGGGTTTTCAAAACAATATTTCTGTTAAATTTTTTTAAATTCATCTCTTATTGTGTATTGTGAAAAACCAAAATTATTGTTTAGGGAAAACTATTTATTTTATAAGAAATTTTATTTACCTCAAAATATTTCATAAAAAATGAAATATTTTCAAAATGAATTTATATAGTTTTTCAAGAGGGAAAGAATCTCATCTAATTTTCTAAAACCCCTTACTAACCAATTTTGTAGTCACCATGAGTTTTAAAAAGATTTTCATATGTATAGTTATGAGTATAAGATCAATGGTGAATGGTATTGATTTATATTAAAGATTGATTGAATCTAGATAAGGGTTCATAGAATTTTTTTTATAAACAATTATATTTATTTAGATTTCATAATCCTAAAAAACTCTAGAGCTAATTGATCTCCAGAATTTATATTTTTCATGTAAATTGTAATGTTTTTTGAAGAACAAAAATATATAGAGTTTATGGTTCCGGAATTAGGAGTGTGGTTTTAGGGATTCCATATAAGTAGGTCCCCAATAATTCATATAAAATATCTCTAGCTTCTATGATCTGGGATTCAATCTATTCAATTTGAATAAAACATAATTTTTCCTTCCTTGCACACAGCTCTCACAACTTCTGATAGTTGTGTGATCAAGCATCAAAATTCAATTCCTTACTAGGACCTTCACATATTCCTCACTAAGGTGAATGAGTCTACATTTTCAGACCTCTATATTTTTAGCTGAAATCCCAGAAATTTATCTTCTATATGAAATTCCGATCATGAAAAGTGTAGCATCCTTTACTCCACTATCCAAAACCGTGGATCCTCTTGTCATATTCCAGACTCCATTGTTGAATGTTGTTCTGGATCCTTCATCATTTAACTTCCTCCACTGAAATGAGATTCCTCTAGAGGCCTGATACATGCCTTACTCCCTTCAATTAATGAATACTCCCATTATACTATTCAATATTTAAATCAATATTTTTATAATATATCTAATGTTTATCCTTCTACAAGATGAACTCTACTTAAGCCTCCTGATTCACATTTCACCATGAACCTTTGATATGGTATTTATTTAATGGATGAAAAAAAAGTCAATAAACCATAACTCCACCATATTTTTAATAGTGGGATGAATATTGTCCCTACATCCACTGAACTAACAAAATATGAACTTCTTAAAACTGTCCTTCAAGTGACATCCGTGAGATTCCCGCATTTCCTCTAGAGATTTCCATGATTACCAAAATTCCAAAAAGTAGGTCATAGAGTAGTCAACATCCCAAGAATCTTCTCCCTAGACTTATATTCTAGTTTTGTATAATTATTTTGAGGAGGTGATCATCCCTTTACATTATTATATCATGAACTACCAGAAGGTACTTGGGCATATTTTCTCTACATATCCTTATCGGAAGTAGTATAACCCAAACATCTGATGTGAAAGTAACTTTCACTAATTTGAGAACAGTTTTGGTAATAATTAATTTAATCCTATGATCTTTCATTTACCATTATTCTAATAAACTTAATTTAAACTATTTTCTCATTTCAGACACTTTTTTTATGTATGTTAGTTTTTAAACATGTCTACCAGGGCGTCCATTGGTTGTGTTGTAGTCTTCCTAACATGGATGTTGAATTCGAAGTTCTATGTCGATTTCATCCTCACCATGGCTAATGATTTCAAATACATTTATTCCCATTCACCATTACCCATCTAGTTATATTTCTCTCCTCTAAATTGATGTTTGAGATCTTTCAGGATAATATTGTATTCAATCATTATCTACTATAAGCTATAGTTGGATTCATTGAACTAACTGATTTGATTATTTACATATTCTATTTTAATGTCTCCCAATTATTGTAAGTACCAAATGAAATAAGTAGGACTCTGAGGCATGCAAGAAAGATACCAAATTCTCCTATTGTTTCAAACCATTAACTAATATAACTAGTTCGTAATCCTGAATAATTGATACCAACACTGAATGCATGAACCATAATTTATGATAAATTTGTATCAATTGATAGTTCAACATTATTGAATTACTACTGAGGATACATCCAACCTTATCTTAGAGAACTAAAATTGGGAAGCTTGATTCACCCTAATCCCCACATCTAAGATTCACCCCAACTACACACAATAACATAAATTAAATAAACATCAACAAGAAAAGTAAATTGAACACACAAGATTATGTGGCTCAGACTATCATCATATATCCATGAGAGAACAAATAAAACTCTTAAATTTATAGAAATACATGGATATAAATCATTGTATCTATTTATCCAATGATTAAAATTTAATTCATCATATACATAATCATCAGTATCTGGACCCCTATATTATATAGATGTAATCAGCCAGTAAAAATGGTTTCATCAACCTCCAAGAAATGTCGTCAACCATCAATTGAATTTATCTCTCAAAAATATCCAACACATCCTCTAACATAATTTCCAATTTATTATTCCACCCCCAAAGAGAAAAATTATAAACCCATCAATGTCCATGATCTTCTAGTAAACATATCTTCATGCTAAAGGTTTCCACTACCACTACACAGAAAAAACTGAAGTGATTTATAGAAGTTCCATATTTCAATAAATAAAATTTTAATGACTTGAAGAATATTTGAATCCCCAACATGATGTATGTATGGGTGTCACCTTTACCCAGATCATCTTAATGGATCGAATGTGTGAAGATCGACCACATGAACTCAATCCACTTGTTCATGTCTAACTGACTATTACGATCGAATGTATGTACAATCAACTAACTCTAAGGATTGACTATATGAAAAATACATAGACCACATGAATATTAAACCAGTGGAGAGAATAAAATGCGATGTAATGGTCATTTTATTGACTACATATACAAGTGATCGTACGAGGCTATTATCAATGGATCGATCATATGAACCAACACTTGGCCATATAAAATGGATTGACCATATGAACATACATACACAACTAATTTTCCTTATGAATTTATTTTTATCTATAAGAAATAATCATAATTAAATATATCATGATATGTTTACCTTTTGTAGAACATTTCACTTTTCATCATCAAATTAGATATACATCCTCCACAGATTCGTTTTGTTTTTCCAACGTTATTACTTACTTAAGAACTCATTATTAATATTCATGGAATTATGCAATAAGAATAAATGGAGATACAATTTTCTTTCAAGAACTATGATATGTAATATGGAATTTCATATTTATTTCAATCTTTCTTCTTCAATTACTTTTTTACAATAACATAAAAATTTCATAAACTCAGGATTCGGGCATCTCAGATTCTATGACTCTATTTTATTCTTTCTATATTTTCTTTTTATCAATACTTCACCATCACAATAATCACAAATATATAGGATTTTTCATTATATATAATTCATAAGAATTCAAATATTTAAACATCAATATCCAATATATGTGAAAAATATTCATTTAATATAATGTAACATCATACATGGAAACATTTTCACTAGGAACTTCTTTACAACATTTAATATTTACTTATAATCTTTATTTTTTATTAAAAATATTGACATAAGCCTACAATGATACACCATAAACCATGAAAAAAATACAACACGCCTAAATTGGTCTAAAAAATCTCTCCATTTATATTATTTGTAAATTTATTCTTAATGATATGTCCATATTTTCAATCCACCCTCCCCCCTCTCATCAGTCTTTCATTTGAATTTCTCTCCCCCTTTATTAATAAGAAATAAAATGTAATTGAAAAAATTGTGCAAATTTGTACTTAATAAAAGTTACATCAACCATTCCACTCTATGTTTAATTGATCGATTCATGATGTATAACACAAGAGGGTTTCATTTTTACAGCAATGTTTTCCCTCATAAAATAAATTGAAACTAAATGAAATGAGCCATTGTTTAACATTATTAAATGATTTCTAGTAATTTTAGGCTGAGATATTTGATGATTCTAACTGAGAAACAAATTTATCATGAGATATTTAAAATAAAATTTCTTATATTCACTTTATTATATGGGTTAAAAGTAGTTAAATATAAATGGAAAGACTTATTTTTAGACAAAAACTCGGACTTCTTCTTTTAGCTTCATAATGTATTCCATTGATTAATATTTTTTTCTCCCCCTTAATATTAAAATATAATTTTTTACTATCATGTTTGAGAAATTAATAAATCATTCCTTTTTCAAGGACACAGCCTCAACTACATTCTAAAATATTTTGGTTTCAATGAAATAATAATTTTGGTGTCTTCTTCGTTATTATTCTTAACATACCTCCCCTTCAAGGAGACACACTATTTAACATTTATAAATTAATAAATCTTAAAAGGATAAATTATTTTATCTTACATATTGATAATACAAAAAAATGGATCTTTTCTTCTCGTTGTCAATATTTTGACAACTTTCACACCTTCACCATGGATAAACTCATCAATGGAGTTTCTTTAGAACACCATTTGAGAAATAAATATAAGATGGTTGATTAATCACTTTGTTGTACAATATTGACATTAAAAAATAAATTTTAGGTTCTATCCCTAACAAAATACATAACCTTCAATTCCATACATTGTATATACAAATACAACACACTGAGATTATGGGATTAAGGTGGGAACTCCTTGATTTATGATGTGAAAAACAATGATTAGAGTATTTTCTCAACAATGTTTCTTCACTCTTTATAATTCTACATTTGATCATAAAATATGAATTTTCTTGGTAAATTATGGATAATTTTTCATCTTTATTTTCTTTTTGTGGAAAAAACTTTTTCTACAACCTTCATGCATAATCCATTCTTAATCATTTTAAAGAATATTCCAGTATTATAAGAATGGTTAAAGAATATAGATCATTATTCCCACCATCATTATATTTCTACAATTTTATTCTTTGATATAACAGTTTTATTTTTTCAACAACCTTTTATTAAAATAAATTTTCTAATAGGAAAATATTTTTACCCTTGGGAACTAGATTTTTCTGGTACCCCTTCTATATTCCAAAACATATCTAAATATATAGGAAAAATTACTAAATGATATTTAGGTATATTGATAGCTTATTTAGAACCTCCACAATAATACTACTGAGTTAATTTATACTAATAACTCATTTTATATGAAGCACTCCTTTAGATAATCTTGGATTTCTTTTGAATCAAATTTGTATTTTTCATGTTTTCTAGATATCTCTCAAATGTATTCTTAAATATCTTATTTAGAGAATTATTATCTTCAACTATAACAAGATTATTTACATTGTATAATTATTCATTATCCTCCTAGGGTATTCTCTATATATTTTAATTTAATAAATTATGAGATAGGAATAGGTCATATTTGGGACCACATTTATTATACATTCTATATAAATATTTATGAAATTTAAATTTGTTTGATCCTAATATATTTATCCTTTTTTATATGTGGATTTATCCCCCACTTGAAATGGGATTCCAATGTACTTATGAGAAGAATGTATGGTACCAAAAATACAATGAAAAAATCTTATGTATTTTGAAACACTAGTATTGACCTAGAAACCTCGATCTTATTTTATCCACTACATATTGTCCAAAATTTCTACCACTATGAGCATGCAGTTTTTGGGTAATCCCCACCAATGAATGGGGTCTTTTAGGGAACCAATAATAAAACTTCTTATATCCTCCCTAGATGTGGTGTAAATATTCTCCCTAGTTCACATCATCCATATTTTTATAAAATATAATTTTTAACCTGTAGTATTTATAGAAACATATTTTGAATAATCATTAACAACTAAGATGGGTGGTATTTTAACATAATAATAATCCGTTTAAAATCCACCAAAAGAAAAAATATTTATCTTTAATTGTGAAAACTAAACATGTTTCATCTCAAAGTTTTCCAGTTTTACTTTCAATTATAGACAATACATATTGTGATCATTCTTCTAATCTTTAATGAATTCCACCTTTTCTTCACTGACATTTATCATATTTTTAACTTCATCCTCATTCACTTTGATAATCTATAATACTAATTCATCAATATATTTTATTATCTAAAATTTTACTTCCAGTGGTAAATTCTTGACATCAATGCTATTTTTCAAATTCACTTTAAATTCATGATTCATCTTTTCACATTCTTTAGGGGGTCATCCTTTTTTCGAATTGTGTTGAGAAAATCATATTCAAACATTGAGAATATCTTCATATGATCCATACTCAAAGATTATTTCTATTTAACATGTTTGGTGAAATTAATGTTGTTTAAAACCATTTCATTCAAAGCGATCTCTATATTCATTGATTCCTCTTCAAGATAGGTGATTTCCTTCTCATGATTTTAAAAATTCTACAAATAAAAGAAACAATTTAATATGGGAAACAATGAATCTTGTAACACCCTCAGAGATTGTGATTTGTTTTTCAAATTAGTTTAATTCTTTTGATATTTTTTATTACATATAACTCTAATTTTACCATTCATTACACGTAATACTCAGTTTAAACAAAACATGACATATTATTAAAATATTATTATATAATAAATATCACCTAGTCATTTGAATGGAAGGTATGGATAGGATTATATAAATTATCAAAACATATTATTTACACAATTATATAAAATGTATTATTTGGTGACTAAATAATTATAAATGAAAATAAAAACCATTTCTAAATAAAAGAAATATTTTTTTTGAAAAATCTATTTTTATGTGCATAATTAGTATTTACCTCAAAAAAATTAAACAAATAAATTTTTGTCAATGATTTTAATAAAAATTAGATATTATATATTCAATTTAAATTTTAAAATTCATATAATGAGTTTTCTACCCAAGAGATAAGAATAAATCTAATTTTATTCGTAAAACTGTATTTTCTAAAAATTATTTTTGTCACCTTCGGTGCACTTATTTTAAAATAAATTTTTTACCACTTCTTTAAAATTTATTTAAAAATATAAAAAAAATTTTAATAGAGATATAAACATTATATCATTGTAAATATTTTTGTTTTATTTGAAATGTTTCATTTTTTGATGAATGGTGAAAAATAATACATTTTGATTGAAAACTACTGCTTAATTTAAATTATTTATATAGTTAAATTATATTTAAAATTGCATTAAAAGTAAAATTAGATCAAATATATATCTATTAATACAATTTATTTCATTGGAGTCATTTTTATATTGATATTTTATATATAATATTTATAATATTTTGAACACTTTTTTATTGAATATCTGGTTTCTCATCACGTCTATGGGATTAATGTGAAATTAAAATTTTCCACTTCTATGGATGAAATATAAAAAATTGGATTCCATGTTTTTAATAATATTATTTTATATTATTTAATAATTTAATCTACATTTTTTATCTAAATTAATAGTAAAGACAATAAAAATTATTTACCATTGTTAAGGTAAAAACTGCTTTATTAGAGGTTAAACTAAGAAGATAAGGGTTAAAAATGATCTACCAACATATCCAAAACACATTGGATGGTCATATTTCGAAAATATCTCTTATATGTTAAATATTGGCCCATTTGGGATCCTTTTTTATTGTGAAAAATGTTGGTATTATTTTTTCATTCAAAAACATACAACTGTGCCACTCACCTCACTTATAAAATGATGCCCCTATCCTCACTTATTCACACCATCAAAAACTATTGGTTCTACCAAGAACATCCCAAATCACATCCCAAATTCTATAATCTAATCCTATAATACTTATTTTGGTCTGAAGTCTAACCAAATAAGGCTTTTGATGCAATCCAAAGGAGGATACCCAAAGAAGAGGTAATGTTCTTCAACAAGCGTTTTTTTATTTATGCATTCACTTACTTAAATTATTATTAAAACATTAAGACATAATAACATTATAATATTGAATATAATGATATTTTTTATTTCATTTTCCTGACATAAAACCATATCCACTTCTATAAAATGGGTTACGAAATCGTTATTCATGTGTTTGGTGGACCACCACCTCATGAATTGATGTCATTCGTTTTTTCATTACCGCATCACAGAGATTGGTATGATTATGGATGATAGTGTATATATATATATATAATATTTATAATATAATTAATCCTCTCAATTCATTATATCATATATAAAATTTTTACTTTCCATTTCATAGTGGATACGATAGCATCACTCGTGCGTATGATGGTGCACCGCCTCACAAAGCGTTGTGATTTGTTTTCACTAATTCCTTCCATGGAAGATAATAAATATAATTTTTATAAATATATATGATATAAATGAAATAATTATGATATTAATGAAATATTTATCATTATGAAAAAATAATAAATCATTTTCGTTATTATATTTTCACTCACTGAAAGAAGATAACATCGTTCATGTACTTGTAGACTACTACCATCACTAAGTGATTTTACTCTATATTTTCATCACCACACTACATGGATGATATGTATAATTATATTTAAAAGAATATTATTATTTTTTATGATAAGATATTACTTACGCCTTTTCCAAAATGATCATCAAAAAATGGAAATGTTACGGATACTTATGTATGACCTACCCTATCCAAGATTGTAACATACTTAATTTTTCAAAACCATATTTCTGGAATGGACTTCAAAGTATAATTGGTGTATAAATGGTTATATTACTATACTATATGACTCATGTAAACAAGGTACACCTTTATTTTTAGAACACTACCTGAATAGAACTCCATTGTCCGGCGTGTTTGTCCTGTAGCAGTGATCATGATGGGTCACCTCCTGGGAAGTTTCCTTATGTGCGTGCGAGTGAGGGAAAATCACATTGGAAGAAAAATGTGTTGGACAAGTGGGGAAATAATTATATTTATGATATATTCGGGCATGTGGGTAGGCCTTAAGGAGGGGACCATGTATTTGTGGGAAAACTAGTGGTACATAGCAGGATAGGACCAGACCACCATGTTAAGGTGGGGCTTCTATACTATTAGTGTGGACTAGTTGGTAAATTAAAATGGTGCAAGATGAGTACTTTTTAAGAAGTAACCCTGCCTTTTATGAATCTAGACGAAGCATGCTTAATGACATTGTTTTAATGGGATCTGGTACATTAATTTGGGTATGATTTTACCCAGGGTGAAACACTATTACATCCTAGGATTTCAGCCATCCTGGTAATACTACAACCCAAACACACTTCCTTGAATAATTATAATGGGATCTGGTGCATTAATACTGGTTTCAGCCGTGCAACTTGTGGTACCTAGAGAGCTAGGACCTAATGGCTATGTTACGGCAGGGTTTCTATTCTATCAGCAGGCCTTGTTTTTACATTGGTATCAGAGGAAGAACCCAACCTTAAATATAGTGTAACTTATTGGGTTGATATGTAGGGTACACAATGAGTATTTTGTGCTCTATTGGGGTGAATGTGACACTCCAATATAATAAAGGGTCAAATAACTAAATTATATGACTCATGTCAACATGGTGCACCTTTCTTTTCGAAAACCTTCTCGATTAGAACTCCATAGTAAACCAAACTTTTCCTATAGTACTTATTGGGATTAGTGTCTTCCTGGTATGTACACTAGGTTGTCTTTGAGTGATGTCAAAATATACTAAAAGAACATGTGTTGGGCTCTGGGGATAGTCACCAGCCTGAAAAGCAACCCCTATGGGTAACAACATGCATTGTATTGGGAAGGAAACCAAGTTATTACATAATTATGTAATTATTATTATACTATATATTATGGAATCATGATGAAATTAAGAGTACTAAAAATAAAAAATCAAAACATATATGAAAATCATAGCAGTTATTAACCGAAATGTGACTTTAACATGGACGTATTGATAAATGGTTAATAAAATGACAGAAGTAAATTGTATATGGTTTGATATATATAAAATTATGGTTCTATAATATATGTATAATAAAATTATTTTTTTATATAGTATTTTGGAATCTGTACAATGGATGTCATAGACTTAAGGTAAGGGATTTCTAGTCTCTATTTATTTCTGGGAGACATGTGAAAATTCACCACTTGTTTCTTTTTTGTGGTGTATATAATACCCCTTGTACATGTTACATAATTAATAATATTATTTTAATGATTTTTAAGCTTTAATTTTATGTTATTCTTTATTGGGGATTATGATTCAAAATATTACTAAAGTGGTAAGGGACTTTTTGTCTCAATTATCCTTCTTTGAAATGTATGTCCTTTTTTGCACCAAACTTATTTTATGAAGTGTATATACAACCCCCTTGACTTACAATATCATGAATTTATTTATTATTGTGATATTTTAATTTTAATTTAATGTTAACCTTTTATTTGGATTATGATTCAATGTTAACAAAGTGGTAAGGGTTTTATGTTACAATCTCATCCATTATCGATATTTCTCATGATTATTCTTCTAGTGATGAAATTTTATGGTATATATCTTATGAAACTATTAAATTTTATTCTCATATATTTATTTTTATATAATACATGTTTTTAATTCATTTTACACTCTTTTTGTACCCAATATTTCAGAATAACATTTTTAAGAAAAACTGTCTTTATATCTCTCTTAAATCAGAAATAATATTTTTTCAAGACCATATTTTCTCAAAATGTATTAAAATTTATCATAATTTTTTTTAAATGGATTATAAATAATTTTTTCCCCACTTTTTAATTTTAACATAATGTTTTAACAAGAATCTTCTTGTCATTTTCCAACTATCTACTATTTGGATTTTACCAAAAAGTGAAAATAATATTTTCTTTTAATATTCACAAAATGAATAATATTTATCATTGTCATACCTATAAAAATATTTCAATATTACATTATAATTGTTCAAATTTCTTTTGAACTAATTATTTTTCTATAAAAATTCTAAATTTTTTAGATTTTAAATAAATGATTTCAATGTAAAAAAGTGATTTCAAAAACATTTTAAAAACATTTTTGAAAAGTAGAAAGGATAGTTTCCTCAGGAAATGTTTTAAAAGAATTTTAAATAATTCTTCAAAATTTTAAAATTATATTTTCAAATAAATGTATTTTTAAAATTATTTATCAATTTTTAGTATTAATATTATATTTAAAATGAAAATTTATCTTCTTAATGAAATGATCAAAGTGATTTATCTTTCAAAATCATTATTCATCTAAAATTACATCATTTTATATACCTTATCATTACTTGGTAATATAATAAAAGGATTTAATTCTTATTATTTATCTGAATGGTTTATTTTTATGATGGAAAGATGTTTATGATACATGTTTCTCTTCTAAGTGTTATACCATGAATAAATGTTTATGAAACCAACTTCATTTCAGTGGTTATTCTATGATAAAATGTTGAAATGATTATGAAACCTTCCTCTTTTGAATAGGTTATGATATGGTGAAATATTAATGAAACATATTTCATTTCATGGGTAATGATATGGGGAATTTTTTATTATCTTTTGGAATAGATATGTATGATTTTCATTATGTGACTTCGGTTATGTTATAATCAAAGAATTTGGTTATGTTATAACCAAGGATGGTGATTATGTTATAACCAAAGAATTTTGGAACCTATATCTCCCTCCAATTCATTTGTTAAAGACTTATATCTCATGAGATAGATTGGACTATAATAGGGATTGAACTCAGCTTAGTAATGGACATTGTCCGCTATGATGGTCTTGGGAGTGAACCTTGACTACTATAATGGTTTTTGGAGTAAACCCATTCAACTAAGAGGAAAGGGATTCCATATGGGATGGCAGTTTTTCCCACCTAGGAGGTATATCAACCCACCAAATAAGTCTTGACAATGAGCCTTGACTGCTAAGGAAAGGACTTTCTATCCTTATATGTATTCTATAATTCAATGTATTATGTAAATGTTATGCTCTCATTAATCATGTTCTTTGATTTCATTATGATATTATTCTTCTAAAATTCCAATATTTATCTCATGACTCTGTATTTTGATATTTGGTATGTTGGGTATTGTTTTCATATTTTATTCGCACGTTCTCATACCCTTACCCTCATGTTATGTTAATGTATTTACATTTTTTAATTTTATTGAGCATCTGCGCTCACCGTTTCTTATGTTTCCTATTCTAAGGTTATAAATAATTTTTTATGTAGGTTATATTTTTGAATTGTAGGAAATGGGCAGATCATTTTGGGAAACACTGAAGATATTTCACCACATTATATGATTATGTTCTAAATGTCCAATTGCACTAAACTATTATGGTCCTCAGGTGTGTATTTGTGTAATAAAATTAATATTCATCTAAAAATTAGTATTTTCCCTCAATGATATATTTGTTCTAGGCACAGAGGAATCATGTGATGGTGGGTGAAATGTAAAATTTTATATTAATAATTGTTGCCCGAAACCAAGATCATGGATATTTCACATCAAATTTATAATTAATTTATTTAATATCTGAAGAGATAAATACCTGGGATTAAGAACATTCTTCATTGATGATTGTTGATAATATGAAAAGGCCCTTCTAAATTACCTTTTGTGTGCTTGCAAGGGTCCAAGGCTTGAATCCCTCTATCAGTGATCTACACGTGCTTGACTGGTCTCCGAGCAATGCCATTCATTCTCTAGTTCCTAGTGAGGAAAATTGATTATCATATGTTGTTCATTCTAGATCTCTCATTCATTAGTCTTGAAGAAATTATCTCATTGGTTTGTTGTTCTAGAGAGGGATAGAGGATGAGGACTTGAGATAGAATTCATTATGCATAACAATTCTCTACAATAAAACTGGGAATTGGTTTTGAATGAATTACACAATAGATGTAACCGTATATTTATAGAGTAGGGATTTAAGTTACAACATTTCATTTCATAATATCGATTAAATATAATTATAAAAATTAACAAAATATCATTCCATATAATAATAATAACAATATTATTATTATTTTGTGATCTATCTTGCGCAAAATGGATAAATAATATTTACCGACTCGAGAATAATTAATTTATCACAAGACATGGTCTTGGTCAATTCGAAATACTCATGTATTTATTGAACACCCAAATAAATATTTTATTCTCTTAAATAAATATTTTTTCACAAAATAGTAAATAATTTTTTTTAAATATACAACAAAATAAATTAATATAATTTATTCACAATCTGGTGAATAAATATTTATTTAAATTATGCGATCAATATAACATATATAATATTATTCTTCGTTCTTGAGAATACTATTTATTATATTAATTAAATTCAAATATAATTTAATCAAGACCACCAGAAACACCTAGTATGCGACCCTCTAGTATTTTTTCTCATTGGCATTAGGTGGGCTTGCCTAAAGTCCATGATTAATTTTTAGCAACAGGTCAGGGTACCCCAGAGATAGAGGTTAAATTATCACTGAGGATAAATACATAAAAACACTTTCAATATAATATAATCCCTTTTTCACATATCTAATCAAGCAGGTTTCATGATGATGTCATCAACCTAAATTCTTGACAAATCATTTTTGGACTATCTGAATAAACTCGTCGTTACACCATGGCCATGGAATTTAGGATTGCAGTTTTATTTCAATCAAATGTCTAAGATATCAACTTATATAAATATGTAATGTAAAAATCATTTCATGACTTATCCATTAATAACATGTCATTCGTGAGGCATCCAACGTGCCGTACTTCCTTCCAACATATAGTGTGATGGTTTTCTTCAACAATTCGTAGTGTGTGAGTCGTGACATGTATTAATGATAATATTAATGTCTAAGGAAGATTACACATGCTCATGGATAGGAATATTTTATGACACCAAAACATGAAAAATTTATACTGGTGAGTCGGTTCTCATAATCTCTTATCTTGGAGATTACCATGTGTGAACTTCATGAGAAAAAGTAGCATCTTCTTATGAGTACTTTCACCTAACGGTCTATATAATATGTTCCCCATCACAGTATGTTATCCAACCACAGATCAATATTAAGAATATTATCATAGAAATTTAATGTTCTTATCATAGTGAGGAACTATTATGAACTTATCAATGCAAAAAATACTTTGTGATATTATTACACTATGGTCATGTAGAACAATAAAATATATGTAATAATATGTTTAATTTAATATCTAATATATCAAATATTCATGTAATCAAAGTAAAAATATTTGGTTCTAGGAAACCAACTGTAAAAAACTCACACACTGACTAGATCCAACTGCCTATAACTTTCAGTCCGCTAGACCACACATAAAAATCATGTTTCTTCTGAGTTAATGCTTTAGTCAAGGGGTCCAACAAATTATCTTCCATGAAAATACTTCTCACTATAACTTCACCTCTCTGAGGAAAATCCATCAAGAGATGATACTTATGAAGTAGGTGTTTTGTCCGTTCATGTGACATTAGCTCTTTTGCGATAGCCACCACTGTAGTATTATCACAATGGAGTGTGGTGGGATCTTTATGAATTGGTACCACATAAATCTCTGAGACAAAATTTCACATAAAAAATGGTTCTTTAGCTCCCATAGAAGCTTCAATATGCTCAAACTTTATTGTATAATATGCGACCATAGACTTCTTTGAGCTCTTCAGCTCACAACACATCCATTAAAAGAGAACATGTACCACATTTATGACTTCATTGTCATCTTGATCTTTCTGGAAACTGGAATCTGCATGCCCTCTGATGGATAGTTCCTCATCTACTCCATAAACCATGAATATATCCTTAGTATGCCTCCGAAGCTTAAGGATAGTCTTAACTGACATCCAATAAGGGTCACATAGATCAACTTGATATATTTCTACCTCACTTAATTCATAGGAAACATTTAGCCCAGTATATATCGAAGCATACTTGACTGACCCAATCACTGATGCATATGGAATCATTTACAATCTATTTCCTTCCTCATGGGTTTAAGGACCCATTTTTTTAGAATGATGAATTCTATTTGATGCTGGAAACAATACACTCTTAGGTTTTTTCCATACTGAATCTATTCAGTATCTTATCAATGTATATGATTTGACTTAGGCCGAGAATCATCTTGTATCAATCATGATGGATCTTGATCGCAAGAATATATGTTTTCTTTCCCAAGTCTATCATATAAAATCATTTATTCAACTATGCATTAATAGATTGTAAGACTAGTATTTAAATTCTAATAAGTAATATTTCATAAATATATACTATTAATAAAAATTATATCTCTCCCACTAACAAATTTTTAGAAAAAAGGATCACATTCATTATTTATAAAACAAAATTCCATTATGGCTTCATTATAATGAATTTTTCTTGATGTAGATGATTTCTTTTGTCTATATATGGGTTTTTTAAACTTTTATATCTTATTGGAATCCTTTGGAGTAAAAAACCCTTAATGTTGGGTCATGTAGACATCTTTCTGAAGGTTCTTGTTAAAGAAGGATGTTTTGACATTAATTTTATAAATGTCATAGTCATGGTAAGACATAATGGAAAGTATAATTCTAATGGATTTTAGCATCAAAACTGGTTAAAAGGATTCATCATAGTCAATACCTTGATTCTTTTTAAACCCTTTTGTAACCATCTGTTCCCTATAGGTAATAACTTGTCCTTCCATGTCCAGTTTCATCTTGAATACTAATTTGTAAACAATATGATTTAAATCAACTGGATGATCTACCAAAATCTGTACTTGATTTTGGAATATGGAATCCATTTCAGAATTCATGGATTCTAGACAATTGGAAACTTTTTTGCCACTTACTTATTCCTTATAGGTTATAGGATCATTATTATCAAATAATAATCAATCACCATACTCAGTAACTAGAAAACCATATCATTTAGGTTCTATAACATCTCTTTTACTCCTATGAAGTTCTTGTGTCACTGGAATGGTTTCTTCTTTCCCAGGGTTTTATGGGATCTGATCCAGTAATAACTCGTGTATTCCTTGAGCCTCGACTTCATCGATGTTTATCTTTCTCCAACTATATATTATGGAGATGTTCTCCCTCTTAAGGAATATGGCATATATTTCCTCTATAATCCTTTTTTCTATGGATTATTATAAGTAATATCCCTTTTTTCCTTGGGGTACCCAATAATGGTGCACTTTGATCCTCGAGGTGGATGCTTGTCACCAGAAGTGGCCTTAATAAATGCTTTGATTCCACACACATGTAAATTCAATGAAATTGTTTTTCTTCCACTCCAAAATTCATATGGAATACCATTTATTGATTTAGTTGGTACTTGGTATAGTATGTGTGCCTCTTTTTATAACTCATGTTCCCAAAAGGATAATGGGAGACTTGAATTACTCGTTATTGATCTCACCATGTCCAACAAGGTGCAGTTCCTCCTTTAGCTTACACCATTCCACTAAGGCATGTAAGGAGGAGTGAGCTGGGAGAGGATACCAAACTCCCATAAGTAATCCATGACGTCTTGATTAATAAATTCTCCACCTCTATTTAAGCGGAATTTATTAATCTTCCTTCTAATCTGGTTCTCAACTTCATTATTGTATTCCTTGAATTTATCAGTAGAATATGGCTAATACCTCATTAGGTAAATGTATCCATGTATGATAAAATCATCGGTAAAAGTTATAAAGTATGAGTACTTACCCCTTGCTTCAACAGGAAATGGACCACACACATCAGTATGAAATAATTCTACAACATCTTTATCCCTTTCACCTTTCCTACAAAATAGGGATTTAGTCATTTTTTCTTCTAAAAAAACATGACATACACCAAGTGGTTTTAGTTTGAAAGAATCTAAATATCCATATTTATGTAATTTTTTCAAGGCTTTTTCATTTACATGACCTAGCCGGTGATGACAATGTTGGATGTGGTATGAGTCATGTGATGTAACGTTGTTATTGATTTCCATTACACGGTTCATGTAATCTAACACATAAAGACCACTATTTAAATGTTCCTTACCATAACAAGTGTTATATTTATAAAATAATCGTCATTTATTTCCAATTTTTAAAATGAATCCATCTTCATATAGTCTAGATACGTAAATAATGTTTTTGGTAACTGAATACACATAATAAAAACTCTTTAAAACCAAGATCATTTCATTTGAAAATGTGAGGTGGTAGTCCCCAATAAATAAAATAGCACGTTTAGCTTCATTAGATGCTAATATATCTACCTCCCCTTAATAAATTTTTCTAAATCTACATGGTTTCAATATTTGAATACATATGTGAGATTCAAAATCGATATATAATACCTAGTTTGTAGAAATAGATAAATATCACTCGATAAAAAACACACCTGAATCATCCCCTTGCTTTGTTTGATCAGTGCATTTTTTCTTTTAGTGGAACTTCTTTCCACATACAAAACAGAAAGCATTATGTTCCCTTGCTTACACTTTGATATGATTTTTTATGGACGAGTGTGATGAAGCTTTGGGATTAAATGTATTTGCTTTCCGTTTCCATTTGTTCACCATAAAGAATAAAGGATTTTTCTCTTTATATCTATATATAATTAGAGAATGAGGAAAAGAAGATCTGGAAGAGGCTTCTCAATGTTGTTCATATTAAAATTCACCAAAAAACTAGAAAAGATCAGAGAGAATGATGCTAGAATGAGATCGGTGCCCGGTTCTTCAGAGATTTTAAACACTATAACCTCTAGGAACTCAATGTTTCCAATTAGCATGACTGCATGAGGCCCGGTTGGGGAACCCTCTCCAAGATTATTCTGAAATACTGCGTTGTAAACCTCAAACCATTCATGTCTTGCTCTCTCCTATTAAGGGCCATAGTGGTTCTCAAGCATTATATATGCATCCAGGTTTTCATTAGACTTCATTAGTTTACTATATATAGATCAAATCGTAAAACATTGAATGTTGACTACATCATTAATATGTTTTTGTAGACCTTGAACTCATCATCACTCACCTCTTGAGTAGGCGGATCAGGCATGGAGGATTATAGCACATAAGATTTCCATTTAGGGTGTAGAACAACATGAAGGCATCAAAACTAGTCCTGTAATATACTTATAGTGAGGAGATTATCTTTATCCAATATTTATCGTAGGAATAGTGATCTTTTCATTTAATTCTATAATTAAAAGGGAAGATTATTAGTACTTTTCTTGATTGTAGATTTTTTGAGAAATAATTAATTTATTATATCAAATCTCTCACTCTTTTATCAATTCCCAGTATCCCTCACCATTGAACTCGGAATGTATATTTTCAAGGAAATTCTTGTGTCAAGGATCCATATTCCTCTTTTCATAACCCCATCAACGGTTGGAAAAGCAATTTTTAAGGTATTTAGATAGGCAGGTATTTTCTAATTGTGTGCTTGCAACACCTTGATCTGTTTAGTGGACTCCCCAATCCTTAAATCCTAACATGGATTTTCCCAAACCTTGCCTCCAATTTACACCAATTCTAGAAAGGTATACTTCTCTTTATGTAAATTGGTTAATTCAACATGAAACTTTCATAAGAACTCCCCTTATAAAAGTAAGTTTCCCAACAATGTTTGATCAAACACATAGTTCTATTGTGTTTTGTTCTGAATAAATTAACAGAATGATTAGTTTGACCTAATATTAGATTGTGGTATTTTATTTTATTATAAAAATTTTTTTATCTAGTTTTATCATTTACATGTCTTGTTAATATTTAAGTGGATGTTTACTTAATTAATTAACCATATTTGGATAAAACATTTTCCCAGGATAAATTTTATATAAATTGCATCTTTGTATATTAATTCATTCATTTATGTGATAGCAATCTTCCATCAATAAATATAATTTTAATACATTATATAGAAAATAATTAATTAATTAATTGTACCAATCACGATCTTATCTAATGATTCATTTAATGAGTGGAAATTCCATCATCCTATGAAATATGGTAAATAACTCCTCATGTCGTACTTGGAATGAGCTATATCATTCCACATTTCCACCTATGTATCATCATGTTGGCATCATTATGGTTCATTCTTAAACTGTCTCAACATGCCTTGGGAATCTCCATTGATTATAAATATTTATTACTCACATAGATGTGGGTGGAACTAATGGATCGGTCAAAGGTAATTACATAAATATCCTTGAACACACAAGTCCTATATAATAATGGAGGGAGGGATGACTCGCATGGAATCTTTTAATTTAATATTAAATAATTGTAAAACCATAGAATAAATTTAATTAAATAAATGTAAACACAAACATTAGTCCGGGTCATGCTCATGAAAGTTCACACATGCAACAAATACAAAAAAGTAAAGGGATAGAATTCATTTATTCATTCTTTTATTATTTAAGATAAACATGATTGCATTAATTATTTAATTAGTTAATTAATTCCATTTCATCTCAATGGTAATCTGATCATATTTGGAGATACCCATCATTAATGGAATTAAGGTAAAATAAACAGAAGAACTAATAAAGAAATATTAATTGAAATAAAATAATTGAGCATATAAAAAAATTAAACCCATTATTAAATTTTTAAACACAACAATTTTTGTAATCAATAAAATAATGTTTTAATTCTACATTTTGAAATTTAATGTAATTTTAATTGTTTCTATTAATGGGAGATAACACAGTGTTTACAGGCACTTACACACCATGTATCTCGGTTTTTGTAAATCCATGACACACGCATAGGGCTTCAGTGTGTTGACTCAGCTCGACTACATGGTATGTACATGCCAATTACACACCATGTATTCAATTGTCATATTCCAGGTTCCCTGGTCAAAATAAGGTGTTCAATAAAAGCACCTCATGTGATTAATTACTCAGTACAACTAGATATATTGGGAATGGGTATACAATGTGTGGTTCGGCCGCATGCCATGTAACCAAGTTTTATCAGCCAATGATTTGACACTTCCTGATTTAATATTTGGCTGTTCTCCATTTTTTTTAAACCTTTATGAAAATGAAACACTGAACAAACGTGATTAATATATCAATAAAATGTTTATTCAAATCGTATTAATGAACGAATAACATGTAATAAAATCTAATCACAAATTTTCATAGATTAAAAATCAAATAAATAATTATAAATTTAAATATGACTTCCCTTATACCCCTTATTGGTTCCTGGCATAGCAGAAGCATATAGTGGTGGGTGATATATTAAAATTTATTTTAATAGTTTTTGCATGAAACCAAGAGCGAGGATCTTTCACATCAAAATTTTAATTAATTTATTTAATTTATGATGAAATAAATACCTAGGAATAAGGACTTTCTTCGTTGATGAATATTGATCATATAAAAATTCCATTATGGATCGTCTTCATTTCACTTGAAAGAATCCAAGTGTAGAATCCCAATAACGGTGATCCAAACATCCTTCAATGGCCTTCGATCTATACCACTAATTCTCTGGGTGCTAGCGCAGTGAATAGAATGTTTTTATTTGTTCGTTCTTGATTTCTCATTCTTTAGTCTTGAAGAAAATCTCTATTAGGTTTCTCATTCATGATAGGGAGAGAGGAGGGGGAGTTGAGATAGAATTTTTGTGTGTGCAACTGTTATCTATTCCCAAACATAGAATTGGTTTCTAATGAATTAAAAAATAGATATAGCCATCTATTTATAGATTTGGGATTTTGGTTACAAAATTTAATTACATAACAACCATTAATGAAATCTCATGAAACATAGTAATAATAACAGTATTATTATTTTTTGGTACATTAACTTGTGAAAAATGGATAAATAATATTTACGGACTCATAAATAATTATTTTATCACCAAACACAATCTTTGTCCATTCAATCTACCCTTTTATTTATTGAATACTTGAATATATATTTTATTCTCTTAAATAAATATTTTATTCATAAAGTAGTAAATTAATATTTATTAAATATTCAATAAAATAAATAAATATATTTTATTCACAATTTAGAGAATAAATATTTATTTAATTTATGCATCAATATAACTTAAATAAAATTATTCCTCAATTTTGAGAATAATATTTATTCTATTAATTAATTTCAAATAGTATTTAATCAGGGCCACCAGAAACACTTAGTGTGTGACCCTCTAGGATTCTTTCTCATTGGAATTAGGCAGGATTGCCTAATGTCTGAGATTATTTTCTATCAATGGGTCAAGGCACCCAATAGAAAGAACCTAATGTGTCAACTATGACAACTAAAAATGAATGAGCACTATATAATATACTCCCTTTATCGCATAATCTCGTTAAGAAGGTTTCAAGATGGTTTCATCAACCTATATGCTTGTTACATCATTCTTTGACTATCTAAAATAAACTCATCGTTACACCATAACCATGGAATTTAGTGCGATGGTTCAATTTTGATCAATGGGACAACATATAAACATCCATTAATATGGGTGGGACAAACCCTTTCTTGAATTATCCATTAATAACTTCTCATTCATGATGCACCCAATGTACCCTACTTCCTGCCAACATATGGCATGGCGGTTTTCATCAGCATATATAAGTGTGTGATTCATGACATGAATTAATGATAATATTAATGTTTAAGTACCATTACACAAACTCTCATATATGAATATCTGATGACCCCAAAACATGTATAATTCCTACTGGTGAGTCTATTCAAATAATCTTTCATCTGAGAGATTACCTATTGTGAACTTCAAGAGAAAAAGTCACATCTATGTATGGGTACTCATACCTACCGGTCTATATACTATGTCTCCTGTCATAATATATTATCCAACTACAAAACTATATAAAGAATATTGTCATAAAACTTCAAGGTTCTCATCATAGTGGGGAACTAATATGACATTATCAATGAGACAAATACTCGAGGGAATTATTACATTATGGTCATGCATAATAGTAAAATATATGTAAAAATATGATTAAAATAATATTTATTACATTAAATATTCATATAATCAATGTAAAAATAGTTGGTTCTATGACACTAACTCAAACATGATATGTCTAGATCACTATATTTGGTATCAAAGGTAATGCTAATATAACCTTTGGAAACCAGGATAAGAAAATATTAGTGAGATACCTAGGGATATTTCTAAGGATATTTCTAGGGTAGTATCTAAGGATGAGTCTAAGGATGAGTCAACTTATAGGAAAACGTCCTAGAATTTCGAAAAAGGAAATATCAACTAGTTTCCAAGAAATTACATCCCTTCAAAGATAATACAAGTGGATGTAGCTCTGACATAGAGGTACCTAAGGATAATAACATTAAAATAGTCATATTTTTTAGGACATGATCATCACTTGATACATGACAATAATCCTTGATTCACACCTAGTTTGACACTTTTGGGGGATAAGCATTGTAAATTCAAAAACTCATTATGAACCATCAAGAAGTATTTAAATAGATGATAATCATGTATGATCCTATTTAATACTAATGTGTCATATATTAAAAATAATGTGTCATTATTTAGACATCATATAAGTTATTTTTTATAATTATGGGGTTTTCCACTATGATTAGTCTTGTTGAAACTATGCTTTTTTGGTTTTATTTAATAGAAGGAACCAGATGGAACTAGGTTAACATTGAATGTGATGGAAAATTTTCCAATGAGTGGCCAAATAGGATGATGAATGGAGTGAAGGATAATGTGATTATTCCGAATAATTTATCACAAAACATTATTTAAAATTTTTACCATAACCAACTCTCAGAATCACAAAATAAGATAAGGATAGAGTTCGCAGAGAGTTCGGGTTGTGGAGACTTTAGTCGGAAGAAGATTCAGTTTCCTGTATTTTGAGAATATGGAAAGAATCACTATGTAGAATGCCTCAAAGGAATGATAATATATTTTATGTGTGGAGAATAAGGTAATAGAGTAAGCGAATTCTATGGGAATATTAAATGTTCAGTTAACACAGTGGATGTGAATATTAGTCTCCCTATGATATTATCAATGGATGAATGCTTTATATATAGAATGAATGGGAATTATTCAAATAAATTTCCTAGGATGAAGATTATTAAGAGAATTAGACAAGTGGAATGAGTAATGGTTATACTGCAGATGATGAAGAGACAAAAAATGACTTATTAATGGAAATAGGTATTAAAAAAATATGATGATGAATCTTATTTAACAGCTTAACTATGAGGTGGAATAATCACGGAGTTTATTTATTGGAATTCCCAAATTATGTTATATGAATATATATTAGGATTTTTTGAAGAAGTATTTCATCAAGGATTTCAATAATATGTTTAATAATACTGTTGAACTTGAAAATTGATTTAACGACAAGGTGATACTTTTCCAAAAAAATATGACTACAAAATTATAACCATTAATATCTTCTTGATGTTGAAAAATGGGTGTTTAGTTTGGATTAATAGAAAATTGATATGGATAATGTAAATTGGATAGTAATGATTACTATGGAACTGATTAATGATTTATTAACAATTTTTTTTATTATATCATTGATGGATTTTACATATTATTTTTGGATTTAAGGAATATATCCAATAAATCATGTTTTATATCAGGAATGGGGAAGCATGTATTTTTTCAATAATGTTGTAAGGTAATTCAGTTTATTACCATGTTTCACGACAATACATGATGAAGGTATTCACATGTTTACTATGTGGAAATAAAGAATCAATTTATGGTATATTGGGTATTAATGATATTTTAATTTTGGATGGTTGGTGTCCCTTGTAATGTATTGGATTTTAATATTTTGGAGGTTTTTTAAGGATAACCATTTATGGAATGGTTTTGTTTGATCTTTGGATAAGGTTTTATAGATTTATATATTACTTCACCATATGAAGATTAATCCATATTAGATAACTAGTGTTAATCTTTTTTTATCTAGTGATATAAGGAATTACTTATCATTGTTTTATAGATTTTATTTACTGTTGTATACCTAAAAAAATCATATTTTATAGTAAGAGATGAAGTAGAAATTGATCAAGGCACAACCAAAGGATAAAATTTTTATTTTGAAATAAAAATATATCAAGTGAGTACATTTTTATATGTTATCAACCTAGATGGAAAATTAATTCACCAAAATCATCAAAAATATCTTGAAATATAGTTTTGTTCATCTTATCATCATTTGTTTATGATATTAATGACCTTTTTCACACCTATTTGGTTTATGGTTTTTGGTTGTTAATCTTTTCTAGGTCACCCACATTTTTTTTGATCAATGATCTCTATCATTTTCTATAATTATTTATGCTTTAAATCAATGCACATATCTTCAATTCCAATATATGTTCTCCTATATAAAAACCTAGTATGGTTTATTCTAAATAACTGTCGCACAAACCTTTCTCTTTTCAAGAGTATTTTTTATTACACTTTTTACAATGTGGCTTTCTATGAAAGAATTTTTTAATGTTAAAGCTATGATGAACGATATGAATTTTGAGGGAGAAATTAATTATAAGGGAGTAAAATGTAACACCTCGAGATTTATTGAAATATATTTTTTCATATGTAATTTAATCTTTTCAATATTTTTCATTACACATAATAGTGATTTTATCTAGTGTCACTTGTAATACTGAGTTTAAACGAAGCGTGACATATTATTAAAATATTATTATATGATAGATATCACCTTGTCATTGGAATGGGAGAAATGATTAGGGTTAATTAAATTATGAAAACATGAGATTTACAAATTCATGTAAAATGAATTATTTGGTTACCAATTAAATAGAAATTAAAATAAATACCATTTCAAAATAATGTAAATATTCTGTTTTGAAAAAACAATTTTTATAATCATAAATTAATTTGCCTCAACAAAAATAAAAAAACACTTTTTGTAAATTATTTTAATGAAATTTATATATTATATATTCAATAAAATATGTATCAATCATTTTATGTGTTCAATAGATAAGAGAAAATAATAAATCGAATTTTATTCTTAAAGAAGCATTTTCTAAAAAGAAGTTTTGTTTCTTTTTTCACAGTTATTCTAAAAAAGATTTACTACTTTTATAAAAATGATTTCAAAAAAATTAATTTTTTAAATCTTAATATCAAATTTATTTTAGTGTAAATTTTTTGTATTTTTTTTGAAAACCTTCATTTTTTTTATTGATAGTGAAAATTACTGAATTTTAATTCGAAATTCCCCTTTCATTTAAATTTTTTATACAGGTAAATTATTTTTTAATTTGGGTTTTAAGTGTAATTAGATCAATTATATATATATATATATTTAATGTATTCCATTTTAATTATTTTGATATTGATTTTTGATATAGTGACTTTATAAAATTTTGAACATTTTCTCTTTGAAACCCCGCTTTCTCATCGTGTCTACGAGATTAATTTTAATTTAAATTTTGTCACTTATATGAATATAATTTAAAAAATATATATTAAATTTTTATAATCATAATAATTTATATTCTATAATAAGGTCAATTTAATTTTTTTTCTAAAATTAATAGTAAAAACAGTAAAAATTATTTACTACGATTATAGTAAAAACTGATTTACCAGGTGTTAAACTAAGATGATAAGGGTTAAAAATGATCCAAAAACTTTTAAAATATTCATTTACTGGTAATATTTAGATTTTATCTCTTATATGTTCTATAATGGTCTATTTTGGATCCTTTTATCCAGTGAAAAATGAGGGTATACCTTTCTCTTTCAAAAAGATACAAGAGTGCCACTCACTTCACTTATAAAAGGTCATCCACTCTCCTCTCTTCTTCATGAGTTCAAAAACATTTATTTTGGACACGAACTAAAAAAATAAATTCCCAAGTTCTCTAATATCCTCTTAGAAACCTTATTTTGGGAATAAATCCAATCGAGGAAGGCTTTTGGTGAAAACCTAAGGAGGATACCCGAAGAAGAGGCAATGTTCTCCAACAAGCATTTTTTTATCCATTTATACACCTCCTTTGATTATTATTATACCATGTTTAAATAATAAAATCATTATATTATATATAAAATGATTTTTTATGTTAATTTAATTACCTAAAACTATCCCCTATTACATAAAATGGGTCACGCAATCATTATTCATGTTTACAGCAGACTACTGCCTCACTAACCGATGTCATTCATTTTTCCATTATTACTTCTCATGGTTGAGTATGATGATGGATGTGAAGTATATATATTATATTTATAATTTAATTACTCCTATTTATTCATTATATCATATATAAATATTTTAGTTTCCATTCTGTATGGGAGATGATAATTTCGTTCGTGTGTACAGGAGACTACCGCCTCACGAAGTGATATGATTCGTTTTCACTAAAACATTACATGAAAAATAATAAGGATTTATTTAATAAATGTATGTGATATACATGACATAATAATGATATTAATTAAATATTTATCATTCTAAAAAATAATATCTTATTTTATTTCTTACATTATCAATCACTGGAAAAAGATAACATCGTTCGTGTACAGGTGGACTATCATCTTAACGAAGTGATGCAAATCTCTCTTTTCATCACAAAACCACATGGATGATATGTAAAAAATATTTAATTAAATATTATTTTATTTCTGATATTATTATCTTTTTTTAAAGGTAATATATTACATATCTCCTTTCCATAATGATTATTGAAAAATGGAAATGTTACTCATGCTTTCATACGACCTAGAATATCCATAATCATAACATACTTCATTTTTCAAAACCATATTTAATTATTAGTATTAAAATTATAATTGAGTTACAAATATGATAATTATTTAATTATTTTTATTTTGGATATGATGAAACTATGATCAAATTAAGTTGTTCAAAATTAAAAAATCAAAACATATATAGAAAAGAAAGTGGTTATTACCTGAAATGTGACTTTAACATGGAAATGTTAATAAATGAGTAATAAAATGACATAATGAAATAATATATTGAATGATATATATATATATAATTATAATTCCATAATATATTTATAATATACTTATTTTTATTATATTTAAGGTTTTAATGTGTATGATGGATGTCATGACTTACGGTAAGAGATTTCAATTCTCTCATTTATTTCTTTGAGACATATGAATGTTCACCACTTGTTTATTTTTTGTTCTACATATAATACCAATTTTATATTTTATATCAAGAATACTATTAATTTCATGATATTTAAGGTTTCATTTGATGTTATTCCTCTTTGGGGATTACGATTCAAAAGATTAATAAAGTGGTAAGGGTTTTTTGTCTCAATTTTACTCTTTTTGAGACTTATGTCTTATATTTCTACTATATTATATTATAAGGTGTATATACAGACCCATTGAAATGTAATATAATGAACTTATTTTTTCTCATTGTATTTTATGTTTCATTTAATTTTATCCTTTTATTGGGCCTACGATTCAATGTTACAAAAGTGGTAAGTGTTTTATATTACAATCTCATCGTTTATCACGATTGCTCATGATTTTTCTTCCAATGATAAAATTTTATGATTTATATATAATTAATCTCAGGAATTTTATTATCCTATAGTTATTTTTGTATATTAAATTTTTTCCATCATTTTCCTCTCTTTATGTACACAATATTTCAGAAAGTTTTTTTTAAGAAAATTCATCTTTATTTCTCTCTTTGGTCAAAAATCCATTTTTCATCCAAAACCATGTTTTCTAAAAATGTTTTCACAATGTATTCAAGATTTTTCAATTGATTTATTAAAGTAATTTTTACCGATGTTTGAATTTTTAAAAATGATTTTAAAAGAATCTTCCGGTCATTTTCCAAACAATACATGTTTGGATTTTATCGAAAATGTGAAAAGAATATTTATTTTTAAAATAAATTGCATGAAAAGTATTTATCACTATTGTGACCACGTTAATATTTCAATATTACCTTACAATTATTAGAATTTATTTTCAAATAAAATTTTTTCTACAATATTTGATAATTCATTAGATTTTAAATAAATGATTTCAAAGTAAAAATGGATTTTGAGAATGATTTAAAATTTATTTTTCAAATTGGAAAGGGTATTTTCCTAAATGAATTTTTTAAATGATTTTTAGAGATTAATTTATAATTTTAAAATAGTATTTTCGAAGAAAATTATTTTCAAAATGTTTCATGAATTTTTAGAGTTCAAAAGTCATTTTAAATGAAAAGTTATCTTCCTCAATAAATGTTCTAAGTGATTTATATTTCAAACATATTTTTTATATAAGATGAAATTATTTAATGTAACTTATGATTTTCTGGGGATATTAACTAGGTATATAATTCTTCTTATTTCTCTAAATGGTTTATTTTTATGATGATAAGATGTTTATTAAAATTGTTTCTCATCAATGGGTTATACCGATATAAAATATTTATGAAACCTAGTTCTTTTCATGGGTTATGCTACGATGAACTATTGAAATGACTATAAAACCTGTCTATTTACAAAGGTTATGATATGATGAAATGTTTAAGAAACCCATTTCATTTCATGGGTTATGATATGATGAATGTTTTATAATCTTGTGTAGCACATATTTATGATTTTCATTATGTGATGATGGTTACATTATAACCAATGATGATAGTTATTTTATAAACAAAGATTGTGGTTTTGTTATTACCAAAGGATAGTGGGACATATATATCCCTCCAAATTATAGGGTAAATATTTAGATCTCATGAGATACATCGGATTGGTATGGGGATTAAACCCAGTTTAGTAAGGGACATTGTTCACTATGATGGTCTTGTGCGTGAACCTTGACTACTATGATGGTTTGGGGAGTGAACTCATTCCACTATGAGGAAAGAAATTCCACTAGGGGTGGTGGTGTGTCCCACCCAGGAGGTGTGTGCCTCCCATATATTGCCCTAATGAGTGTTTTAAATGATCCTTGACTACCCAAGAAAATATTTTTTATGCTTATTTATATGCCACAATTCTATGTCTTTTTCCAATGTTATAATCCCATGACTCATGTTTTTTTATTTCATTATAATTCATGTCGTATGAACTTCCAATATTTACGTAGTGACATAGGATCTTGATCTTTTATATGTAGGATATGTTTTTCAAATGTAATTATCTCATTTTCATACCCTTATGCCCACATTATGTTTATGTATTTCCTTATTTACCTTTATTGAGAATCCAAGATCACCATTTCTTATGTTTCTTTTCCCCATGTTATGAATAATGGTTTTATTTATGGTATGTCTATTAAGAGTTCTTGATTGGAAGATATATATGAGAAATATTGAAGATATTTCACCATATTAGAAGATAGTGTTCCAAGATTCCTAATACACTATATTATTACTATCCACATGTGTGTGTTTGTGTAATGTAATTAATATTCATCTAAAAAGATGTTATATCCATTTATGGGAATCCTGGGTTTTATAAAACATATCTTTTATTGTCCCAAAAGATTAATCTTTTGAATTAGATAATGAATGATAACTCTCATTATTTCTTGGATCTTTATTAGGACAGTTTGAGAATGAATTTTCACATAACTCACAATCACTTGAACTCCTTGATCATGTTTATATAGAAAGGATCTCCAACACCTATCCATATCTATTTTGATTAGATATATCTTTTTCATTACATGAAGGAACTAGAATTTTTCCTTCTTTCGAAAATAGGGTTAACATCTACATCTTTTTATTCTCATTCTTTTTCCACTTCATCAAAGTATTAGTAGAGATAAAATTATGATATGAAATATGTTGATATTCACCAAAATTGTACTTCATTATAAATATCCCAACAGAAAATAAAATCTTTCAAGAAACAAAATTCAAATATAGAGAGACCAGTTAGAGGTGAACCATGCTTTGATACCAACAATAGGGGACCCTATGAGCCTTTCACTATTGTCTCATGGTAGTGTAGAGTATTAATCCCACACAGTTTTTTGGTGCATCCCACAATCAGGTACATCCTATAATTTTAGATCATATGTGGATACAAGTGAGATTCTATCAGTAATTTAAAACACTCACCATTTATTGGTGTTCTACCTCTTTTCTATTTTTCGTATTCCCTTGCATAGTAGAAAGTACCCATTATTCTATTTGAATACACAACATTGCATGTAACCACTTCTTCTTCTCCTTCTTTTTCTTCTTATGTGTGAACTGATATTCCAAAATCCCTTCTTCTTCTTTTGAACATCACTCCCAACTTGCCTGATTCTTCTTCTTTCATTTCTTTGTCCCTAGTCCTCAATGCAACTGAAACTACATAGGTTCATGTTCTACTTTGACGCACAATGGTTCATTAGTTTAGAAATTGTGTTAGGTGTTCTCACTCTTTTACCAAAACATATAAATTATTCTCTATAAAATAATATATATATATATATATACATATGTAGAATAATAACCAATAATGTTAGTTATCTTATCTTCCATTTTTCATATTTATGTATTCAAATTTTCAAATCAATACATTAATTCAATTATCCATATATTTTGACATTTCAACAACACCTAGAATACCGGATCTTGAATTTCCCATTATACCACCTTCATAACTGCATGTAACTACATAAAATATGGAACATCTGTCTTGAACCTTCTTCTTCCATAATCTTGGAATTTTTCATTTTCTATATCCATGACAATTAGAAAACATTTAAATTTATTCATGCATGAATGATATTTACAGCCGCCTGTAAAAATGTGGTTTCACCATTCGTGGATCAAACCTAGTGACTTTTTCTTCCTTCTTCAATCTTGGAATTTATCCTCTTACTATCCATAGTAAATTCCATGAATTTATATCACATGTAATTATTTATGCATGTATATATTTGTATCAAATATGGATTCATCATTTGTTCTATAGAATTATCCCACCAGCATCCCCTTTTTCTTCCTCCATAAATTCTGCCTAAATCTCTATATACAAATTCTTATTATAGTTTGCATTAAAGAACTCGTCATTTTGATTATTCTGAATTATTATGCAATAGATATTTTGAACCCCTCTCCTTGATTTTTGGAGGATAGATTCTTCCTTATCCTTCATGATTGTAAACCATAAAATAATCACGAACGATGTTAATTCTCCTGATTTTTACACAAATGATGTTTATGCAACTAGTGATTACAGAGTGACGTTTACAGAAACAATAACTGATGCATATAAAGCAGATAAATATGTTTTACATATTTTTTGCATCCTTGAAAAGTTTTCTATATGATTATAGAACTCAAAGATCTTCCTACGATTCCTTAACATAGATTGGGTGTCGACCTTACACAACTCAACTCAATGGACTGACCATGTAAAGATTGACCACGTGAACCTAATGGATCATGATTATTTGACTGACCATGAGGATCGACTACATGTACAATCAAATGACCATGATGTATGACAATATGTATAATATATCGAATGAATTAACAATAAACTGATTGTGAGAATCAACCGCGAGGCGATGACTTGTGGATTAAAAATACAGACAAGTGACTGTATGAAGCTAAAGTCATTGGATCGATCGTATGAATAGACCATTGACTGTATGAAGTGGATCGACTGTATTAATATACATATGCAACACTAGTTCCATCTGAACATTTTTTATAAGAGAGAATCATTATAAACCATATTTTGATATGTATACATTTTGAAGAACGTGTCACATTAAATCATCAGATTTAATCTCCTTCATTCAAGGATTCATTTTCCTTCTTCCAATATCTTTTCATACATATGAACTCCTTATTGTACTCTGAAACCTCCTATACGCATGCATTTAGTTCTTGTGATCATTAGAGAACTCCCATATGTATTGTGGAAGTGCAGCTCGAGTTCACTCATACTTCATCAATTCCTTTCCAATAATAACATGGCATGCCAAAAAATCAAGATCTGTACATCTAACCTTCAAATATCCATTTTTTCAATTTCTTCTCATCCATGATTCGTTTTCGATATCACCACGAAGATAATTATTTTTACATTAGAAGTGCTCTATAGAACATAAAATCCTTTAAAATCAACTTCCAAGACGTGTGAACAATATTCACTAAATATAAAGTCATAACATGCTTGGGAACTTTTCCACTGGGAACTTCCTCACAATCTCCATGATTTTTTCTTCTCTTCAAATATTATTCTCATATTGACATTAACCTATAATGATACTCCATAAACCTTAACAACAAATAAAACACACACAAAGTGGGTAAAAAAGCCTTTGATTCATCTCTTTAGTGGCCTTCAAGTCACATTTTGCTATGCCTTTAGGCTATCAAAAGATGGGACCTTCGGGTGATCAATATATAATAAGAAAATATCAGTGCATGCTTTCCCTTCCTTATAGGGAGGGATGAAATAGGATCTATTGTTGTGACTGGGTGTGTGTATTTAAGGTTCGTAATTCCCTTCAACCTAATATATATATATAATTAAATATGTTTATATATAAATAGAAATAAAAATATATATATATATATATATACATATATAAAGAACACATATAAATATACATAAATATAAACACACACACGGAGTGATATATATATACACCCACATAATATATATAGTTATATATAAATATAAATAAATAAATAAATATACATATAAATATTTATAAATATAAATAATATACATATACGTATAAAAAAATAAATATATATATATATAACTGTAAATAAATGTATATAAATATAAATAAATGCACATCAATATATAATTAAATATATTTATACATACATATAAATATATATTAACACATCTAAATATACATATATATATAAACACACACATATATAATTATCTATATATATATATAAACCCACATAATATATATAAATATATATAAATATATATAAATATATGTAAATATAGATAAATATCAATAAATATACACACATATATATAAATTCATTTAAATATCTATAATATATATATATAAATAAATATAATTATAGAAAAAGAAAAATAATATATATCGGTATATGTGGGTGTATTTATATGTAAATATATACATATATAAATAATTACTAATTATTAATTAATAATTTGTAAATAATCAATAACTAATGATTAATAATTAAAAATTTCATAAAATAAAAAATAAATAATAATTATAAATAATTATTAAGTATTATTAAAGAATAAATTATAATTATAAATTATAAATTATTAACAAGTAATTAATATTGTAATTAATTAATAATTATAATTATTAACTATTATTAATTTCATATTTTTTATTAAAACCGCTACTAATATAAAAGGAAAATTAAAAAAACATAATTTCAAATTTAACGATAGTTTTGAAAACCGTTATAAAATCTATTTTCTTCTTATAGTAATAAGGTGAATGATTTACAACGTATTTATAAATTGTAAAGTAAAATATAAAATTGTTTATAATTTTTTTGAATGGTTTATTTAATGTAAATATAAAATGTCTTATTAAAAGATTATTTACAAGGAGTTTTACATGATAAATGATAATATGAAAACCTATTATATTAAGATATATTGAGGTTTTATAGAACTATGGCCATGTGCTCCATGGGAGAACCCTATATGAAAAATGCTACGGCTACGACCCCTCCTCTGATTTTGGGGAGGAGCCAGGCTCTCGTTCGGCCCGACCTAGTGTCCTCGGCCGGGAATGGTTGGTTTGTTCCTTTCACTCATCCCTCCCCTTTGAAACTTATTCCAAACATCAATGTGGGGCCGACATTTCTGTGTCTGGTTAACGGTCTTCCTGCAATTGAGGTTTCTTCAGGTGAGTTTGATGTCGTTGTTGCAGTTCATCGCTTCACCCTGGTCGTTAAATTTGGAGCTATATGACCTTCAATATATGAGTTTGAAAAACATGGGACATAAGACTAGAATTTACATTATGTTTGGTAATGTTTTAATAAAAGAAAATAAATTCTTTCCTAATTCATAAAAGAAAATAAATGAAATGACATGATTTTGATTTCTCTTCAATTTGTATGGATGAGAAATTTAGTAAAAGAAAATAAATGATTCTAATTTATCTCCATCTTGTTTGGTGACAATTTTCAAAAGAAAAGAAAAGAAATTTTTTGATAATATGAAAAAAATAACCCTTATTAAAAATTATAGTTTTCCAATATATAATTATTCAAAATAAAAAAATATTATAATCTTAAATTGTATCATTGATTTTTAAATAAATATTTATATTATTATATATAAATATCATTATTCAAAAGAAATATTTATATAATTATAACTATATGTATTTATAAATATCATTATATAATTATAGATAAAAATATTGAATAAACTAAAATCGATATAAAAGGATAATATAGGAAATATAAAAGAAATGGTATTTTCTGCTCTGTTTCCTTCTATATCACCCCGATTTTGGGGTGATTTGAAACCTGACAGTGGAGGAGAAATGTTTCTCTCCGGTTCTTCTCGAATTATCTCTCTCGCTCAAACTAATTGGTGCCAAATGGATGGTATGAGTTCCAATCATCTAATATCTTTTTTTCGTCCATTTCTCTGCTACCAAACAAGCCCTTAATGAACAAATCCACTTAGGGTATTCTCAGCCCTTGCCTAGTTTTTGTTCAATTCTTGAATGTGGAATTATTCATCACCTGGATAATATCGTTGAGATCCTTTGAAGCCTGAAGATACCTTTTGATGATACATGCCCCTATCATTCATGAAATAAAGGATTCTCCCATTGTACAGTATTGGATATGATTACTGAGTCTCCCCCATGCTCTTTTAGAATCACACCCTTCTTTGATGAATGGTTATTCCAGAGGTAGGTTTTATCTCACGGACAGAAGGACCCTCACATGTAACTACCTGATTCATTCTCATAGTTACATTAAATTGGATCTTTTCCCTACCTTTGCCAACATTTATTTGGTATGGTGTTGAAGGTGGATATGATTTCAAGAGATGTCTTATTTATGAATCGATGGTCAATTTTTTCCTAGTATGAAATCTATTTGGTCATGGCTTTGATAAATGTCATAGACGAAGAGGTGAAACAACATACACTTGACTAGTCAAGGATCGAGTTATAATTGTTAACAAGAGATCCACTGATGGGTCTGGTTTGGCCCCTCAGGTGGTGAGAATGCAGTGGGGGGTTGGTCCTCCTCCTGGGGAATCATAGACAAGTGGGTTTGTTGAAATAGTGTAGGAGTGGGTGAAACCAAAAATTGGGAGGATTCATCCACTGATTCATTCTGGTGATTTTGAAGACTTCCTACATTGCAGTAGTGGGACCTGGGTCAGCCAGGGAGCACTAGCGGTGAGTCCTTCACTCCTACTATTTCTGATAACCAAGTGATACAGGAAGTCGATAAAGCTGCGAAGGTGTGGTGTTTGCAACGCCAGGAACCTGTTGTCTCTCAAAACATTGATCATTTGAGAAAGGACATTGAAATACCCAACGATGATGGGTAGGTCATGTTTACTTCATTGAAAGGTGATTCAGATGAGTCTCTAGGGTTCACGAAAGGTGATCAAACTGAATCTCAGTAAACCCGAGATTGGAGTCCTGATAAAATGGATAGGAGTCCCATAAAGTTAGCGTGGATGATTTATATTTATCTTTCTATCTTAGATCATTGTAACTATTATGATGGTTTATAGTGGAAATTTTTGGACAATGATATGAGAGAATGTTGGATGGATGAATACAAGAAACAAAAGTAGGCCGGCTGGGCAGTAAGATCATTTCATAAGCAAGATCAGGTGGGGATTTAGATGATGGATGTCAAACCTTCTTTTAAGGTCAACTCGAGTGATTATAGTATCTCTCTAATGTCATTTTCTAATGAATTGGAGATTCGTGTTAAAGGTCTCAATCATATAGGGTGGAAAAGGTGATGAATGCATGGAAGAAGAGAAGAAGGCGTAAATATTGTTTCTTATTTCCCAAAACCATACTGACAAGTTCTGCATGTAAATTGGGGGTATTTCATTGGATAGTTCAAAATTCCAGTTATCCAAAGAATCCATCTCCCACCATGGATCCTAGGGATGTTTTTTGTCCTTGGAATATCATATCCAGGTTAAATATCGTGGAAGCACATGGTGGTAGAAGGAAATGAAGCATACCCCAACCCTGTGTTAGATTTTTTGCCTCACACCAAGGAGGCGAAGGTGGGAATGTATTTTTACATCAAAGCCTCATAGGAAGATAATAACAGGATGTATGCAAGAAAAATCATGTCCAAAGTCAATAATATGGCTTCCCACTTCGAGAAGATGATAATGGATAATACCTTATGATTTTTTATAAGATGGATTCGAGGATCTCTTCCAAGAAGTATTAGAAGAGTCACTTTTATGTTGATTAGAGATCAAAGAGAACAATTCCAACAAGTTCAGGTTTTGTGGAGAAGGCTCAAAGTTAGACATTGTGTTGTAATCACTTTTATCCTGTTAATTTCTATTATGGTTCCCATTGAATCCTTAAAAATGGTTTTTGTTGAAAATTAAAAAATATATTTTGAGAGAGATGAAAAGTTCATCTTTGATAAAAATGAACTATTCATGTTTATCTATACCTAAATTATAAATTTTTTATAATTCATTTATGAATCATTCATAAATGTATATATTTTGTTTAATTTTATAAAATGCATATTTATTTGGTTTATTCCATGCTTTATTATTCATAAATATAAATTTTATATTATAAATTGTGATGTATGCTTTAATTTAAATATTTAAACTTAATTAAATTATCACGCATACATTTAAGGTGTTTAATGATATGTCTGATAATTGAACTATTTTACTTCTATTATAATTTTGACTTGTTCATAACTCATGCAATGAGTTAAATGTCAATATAGTTTGAACATATGTATTTTTCAGAAAAGAATAGAGATTTCAAACGAAATAATTAAAATTGTGCATACATGAAAAATGAATACATGAGATAATATGATGAGATGAAATCCACTTTAAAAGTGATAAATGTAAGATTTAATCAAAAGAAAACAATTTTCAACACCACGATCATCTAATCGTGTAGCTTTTTTCCAAAGCAGGGTGCCCATGGATTATCTTGTGCAAGAAAAGCAAGTAATGCAAGACTCTAATAGGATTATGTGTTTTTAGTCAAAATTTTCTTTGGATTATAATTAGTTTATAATCCCTTAAGAAGTATATCAATGGAATATTGTTATGTTTATCTATATGATATATTGAGCAATGAGTTATGTGCTCAATTGTCCAAGAGTCATATATAATATGATTGACATGACAACATACCTAAAAAACTCAGCTTTGAGATGAATGTCAAAGCATAATCATTACCTTGTAAAGATGGGTATTGAAACACTAATTAATATGTTGCAATTAGAGACACCCCGAAAATGGGTTGAATCAAGGTGTATGAAAACTGAAAACTTTTTTCCATGTTAATCTCTTTTAATATCTTGTTTCTATGTTGGTAAGAACTGAGTTCAACTTGTCGCATAATAATTCTTTTTCACAGCCTCATCGAACAACAACTAGAAATGCATGAATGTAAATCAATCACATAACACAAATATTTTACTTGGTTCACCATAAAGGGATATTTCTATGGGGTACACATCGACAATGTGTTGATTCACCAAAATCTATTGTGCTTCACTAGTATGGTGGATACAATGTTCGGTCATGGTCAGTCTATACCAACCTCACCACCTTTACAAGATTTAGACTTCATTCAATCCTCACTCTAGGGAAACTCTATCTTCTTCACCTCCAAAAACTAATTTTATGAAGCTATGATATGTTTATATACTTAAGGGTCTCTTCAAAAATTTTGGAACATTCTAGTTTGTCTCTGTTCAACATGAGACTTCACTTTCACTATAACTCCTGATTTGATATTTCGTTGCATTCTATTTTACTTTTCTCTTCTTATTTATTATTGTATGAGATCATCTACACAATGTGAGAGTTGAGTATCTACCTTCCATAATAGCACCAAAACTTCTTCTCCAGATCAGAATAATTCTGTATTGAAATTGTGTTATTCCACTGTATCCTCTTTTAACAACTGGGTATAGAAATGGATACTCTCTCTTCTCTCTTCGAGAAATCTCTCTTTTTACTGAAACAAATAAGTCAATATAATCCAATGTGGATCTCTTCTTCTTCTAACAAAACAATCTCAAACATATGATGTAATCTTGCTTATTTTCCCAAGAACCTTTGTTCTGGTATGGCTCACCCACGTTCCTTCACCTAAGTTCCTTGATCTTCGCTCATGTATGCTTCTTCAATGTACCCTTCTTCACCTAGATCTACATCACTAAAATCACTAGTTTCACCCATGTAACCTTTTTCTATCTTCGTTCTCCTAGGTACTTTGCGCAACATTGGTTCGGTTAGGTCAATTCTCCCTAGGAAGGTTCAATATATTTCTTTTACTTTGACCTATTAGTATAGTTACATTCATACATGTCCCTTCACTCAATTATGTTCTCTTAGGTATGCTTCACTCAACTCCCATGCTCAACCCTTCTTCATGAACCCCCTACGTTCTACATTTCTTTGTGAAACCACTACGCTCTATTATACATCGCACTACTCTTATGTGAAATTATGCTTTACATAGGTCTTATATGAAGACTAAGCACAATTCCCTTCTTAGGATTTTTTATCACCTCCAAATGAGGGGGTGGGCCGGGATTTATTGGAAAATTCCCAAACTTCATTCAACACTCAACTTTAAAATTGGTGTCATGTCGTTTGCGCAACTCTATTTGTGTAATACCCATGGCTAGTGCGTAATTACTTGAATAGAGTGCAATAGGTACATGACACCATACTATAATAGAATGCATGACTTTCCTATGACTCCTAGGTTGACCAATGTATGTTTTTTCTCGTATTAATGAAAATTCACTTATATTAGTGAAAAAAACCTTAATTGAAAAATTAATTTCTAGCTTCCTATATAGAAATTATGAACTTCCATCAAAATTTATGGGCCAAAAAATTTAGCAAACACTAGAGAAGATTTCACTTTTCACATTAAAACTTTGTTCATAATAAGGAACACTTGATTGTTCCCTGGTTATTCCTTCATACTCCACTACTCTATATTCCATGTCCTTGATATTTAGTAATATCAAGTAGTTTCATTCTATATTTCCAATTCCAAAATATATTCAACAAAAGACTTGTACGATCATCACACAAAACCTTACTCCAGCCATGTAGGCCCTGGACATCAATCTATTACTACCAAAGGAATAAACTATGTATATGATTACCTATCAACTACATCCATCTACTATGACTACCAATTTATTCTTCTTCACATTCCAACAATTCCATTTAAGCCATATATAGTCATAAAATCTTCAAGTCCTCCATTGGGTATTGTCAATAAATCCAAAAACAACCTTTTTTTGCAAAAAGACAAGATATAAAACTAAAGGTGTTGTCATTTTAGTGAGAGGACAATTAACAAATGTCCTTATTAAATTAATATAATACCTGATAATCATTTGATAATGGTTTCTAATGTGGGTAAAATAACATAATCTTCTTCTTTGAGATTAACATTGAAATAAATACTAGAGAAAGATAAGCTTAATGGAAGAAACTTTTTAGATTGGTAATGTTACATACCTACCCAACCCAAAACTATATATATGATCAAAATTTCACAGACATTAGATACATCCCCCAGATGCTAATGGTTGGAAACAAATACCTAGAGTTAACAACATCATTGGGAGATTATTAACCCTTCAATGATATTACCTATAATAGATTAGCTCCAATAACTGTGTAAATATAATTCATGGGGGGAATAACACTCTAATAACATAAAAAATATATAACAACTGTATAGAATCAAAATCTAACTGCATTTTCAGATAATACTCAAATAAGAAAATACTTCAAAAAAGAAGACTTGGTGCCAAACCTGGCACTATGCTAAGATTCACCCAAAATATAACTCCATGCTCCCTCATCCTTTTCCAAGGATCACAACATCAATATTCCCCACTAGAGAACTAAGAGGTATTCCCCTTAATAATATAATGTCGAACAACAACTGTCTATGAACCATGATGAACATATAGTGGGTGAGTATACAACCTAGTTGTAAAACCGCAAATATACCATGAACAAACGACTTAAATAAGAATAAGTTAGATCGCATTTTATATAAGTTAAGAAATAGTGAAAAGGCAAATTGAAAACCATATAAATAAGCGAAACTAAAATCCACCCTTGTAATAAGTTATGTCCACAAAGAAACTCACGCAAAAATTCACACACTCATGAAGTGAACTCACTCACCAATAAAGCACACCAATTCCTCCCCTCTTAAATCCATGTCATTAACCTAATGTATCCTCTATCAAAGCGAGACGAACCAAATGATCCAAACTAGTAAACAGAATCCCACCCCTAACTAAAGTTGTTACATGCTAGTACCCACCACTATCCCATAATATAGAACTAATATCCATGTCCAAACCAATAATACCCTACACATATGCATCATGAATACACTCCAAATCACACCACTTCTAACCAACCATCATATTAAAATTTCAATTTTTTAAAACCAAACAATTAATTAAGCATTTTATTACACATATTGTGGGCGTCACCCACAATTAAACCTATTTTTACACCAAGAGAACATTCCACCAAGATTTTTCAAAATCAGAAAGAACTTATAAACATGATCATTAGACTTTTAAAACAACATTAATTTAAGTTAATTCTATGAGTAGAGTGAGGAAATGAAACATACCTCAAACAATGATTCCAACACAAATCTCCAGTACACACTTATAGATCCAAGTTATTATAACCCTCCTATGATGGTTCACAATAAAAGCCCCATCAGGAGACATGGTAAGTCATGATATTAAGGATTTACAACCTTATAGTAGAGTTTCACCTGAAGAGAAACAAAATGAGTAGAGAGAATAAGGAGATAAAAATTCTATACATCGATCCATAGATTAAACACTCTAATATTCAAAGAGTGGAAGATTTGGAGCGTAGAGGAACACCAAACTCACTCGAGTAAATTTATAATTTTGAGATCCCTAACGAAGTGGCATGATATGAGTGTTTTGGAAGGGGAATCACATTAAAATATATTCTATGGTGATTTTTATTATCACACATGGTTTGGGAAACCATGTAGATGATACTACTAGAAACCCAAGGTTGTATGGTTTGGTAAACCGTTTTATATCCATGTAAATTTTCACTGCTCGAGAATTATCTCAGGCTACAAAATTAGTGTAAAGTTTAACCCAAACTCTAATCATACATATAAGGAACAATTTTTGACGGAAAATTCAAATGGAAATTGTGCACAATTTACCCAAAATGTGTACCCTTCAAAAACCAACCATAACCTCCAAAACCACATGAATCTTCTTCAAGCTGACACCATCGTATTCATAACATAAAGAGACATAGTAAAACATATAAATACCTCAGAACATGTGTGTTACATTCTCCTCACCATTAGAATTTATTTCCTTATAATTTTATATGTTTGTGGTACCTTGAAAAATATCGAGCATTTTTCCTTTCATAAACCTCTTTTATTCCCATGTTTCTTCTTATTCCTCGCCATTCTCCCATAAAACCCATAAAAATGAGATGAATCATACTCATAAGATATTATCATTCTTAACCAGATTGTGATTTCAAGGTGTGGATAAATTTTACATTAGCCTTGAGGGTAAAATGATCCCAACTAATTATATGAGTGGGTTTGATCTCATGATTCTTTAGTTCAGATATATGGAAAATATTATTCACTAAGTGTAATCACTAGGGTAGAGATAACCAATAAGAAACATCGAAAATACACTCAATAATTAAAAATGGTCTGACATTCAAATGTGCCAGTTTCCCTTGGTTACCCAAATGGAAATATCTAAATCCTATAGATACCTAAACGAATGAATGATCTCCCACATCAAATTATATTAGATGATAATAATGATGTGGAGAAGATTTTTTGTGGCATTATTCAATTAACATTATTTTCATGATCAATTTTATTTTATCATTATTCCCTTACATAAGACTTGGTCTAATTAATGATATTTTCCAAGCATCAACCGAAAAAGTAATTATTATGTATGAGACCACTCACTAGTGTCTTGGATCAGTGTGTTTCCTGACCTTAATCAGGCCTCTATATTTGATTTAGGAAACTGGCTAGCAGTAAGGGTCTAAATAATAAATTGGGAGGACTATACCCTCAATTTTATAGTGGTCAATAATAATAAAATAAATAAATAACATCCATAATAATCACTAGACAATGAATAAATAAATAAACAACAGTGCGATACAAAATGTATGATGCAGAAGCATACAATAATACAAAAAATAATTACCCATTGGATTATCCACATATACAAAATTAAATAAATAAATAAAATATATATGATGATTTACTACCATCCCCTCACCTCACCTCAATCCCCATCTCTAATGCCTGTTTAGATGACCCCCTATATGATAAACATAAGGTCTAAACATGCACCAGAGTGCCTATGCCAAGTGTGAGAAATATATCTCAGTAGAGTCTCACAATGTTACCCTAATATACACTATCGTATATATATATATATATGCATGAGGATAAAAAATAACGATTCACACACAGGTTCATCATATTGTCATGTTTTAACTAGGGAAACATGACTCCATGCACATTAGGTTATCATGTGTTAACCAATCCACCATGACACCCGACCATACCTACATTATCCTCAGTTAGAATACTATCACCTCATTCCACTAAACATGTAACCCATCCCATACCAAAGGACTCATGGTAGGGAGTCTCTCTAACTCCCAAACTATAATCAAAGTTGCAGGAAATGGTTTCCACCATGTTTTAACTATTAACCTACCACATGGAATGGGGCTTATAAAAAGTACCAAGGCTTGATCCTCTCCTTGGGCAGGTCTCCCAAATTGTTTCTTGACTATACCTTCTCACTCATGGGATATCAACCATTAAATTCACCACCCTCTCACTCAGGATGAGGCTAAAACTTGACCATTCCTTTCTCCTAGTGCTAGTCTCCCATGCATAGGTGGACCAATACCCTCTTAGTCAGTGTGGTCCTTCCTAGTACCCTCTCACATAGGGAAAATCCATAAATCCTAACCACTACTTTCACATTCAGGGTAGATTCTAATATATCTCGACCTCTCCTCACTTACTGAAGGTAGGTTCAACCACATCCTCTACCACTATCTCACATGGGAAAGGGTCATAATCAACTCATGAATGCAATAAAAAATAGGGCATGCCGCCCTTCTTATAGGCTCACCAACCCATCACCAGGGTTCTAGTCAATCAAGACCTAGCTCCAAACCTCAATTTTAATATCATACTCTATATATCATTGTGGTATAATCTCCTAAAGACTATATTGGATAGTCATACACATCATTATGGTCATCTCAAAATGCTCATCTTGACCTTTTGGGTGTCCACTAGGGTCCTCATGACCATCTTAGCTCATCAATACTAGCACACACTCATCACACCATGGTGGCCTCATAACCCATAGGATCTTGTCAATATTAGTCTCAACATGTTGGTCCAAACATAATCAAAATCCGACTTCATACCTAGTCTCGCTCACTAATGACTGACTGAATATAATTCAATCGAAGCCCCTTGGTATCACAATGCCAAGCTGTCCAGTAATTCACCTGACCCATACATGGGCCCTAACCCAAATCAACCTTATGGGGGTTCTTAGTTTATCACATAGGGTAAAACCCTCTTTACCACCCCTCATGTAGTCATGAAGGGCTTATTTTTCTCATGGCAGACACCAATCCATAGTTCACCTTGATAAGGGTTCTCCTTACTATGTATGACATGTACAACCATCTTACCTGCCACTAAAATTCCCAAGCCTCTCATGTATTACCGACTATCCCTAGGGAACCCACCTTGGTTACCTATATTACATCTCACATCCCAAAATATTCTTGAGGTCTCTATTCAACTAAGTTGAAAACTTTGCTCCTTGGAGAGATGGTCATTATGTGATCCTAATTTACACAAAGTGCTAAGATCACTCATTCCATTCCTAAGACACTCAACACCATCCTAACACAACCTAGAGGGAACTCTTAGTCCCTTTCCATTTATATATTCCCATGAAATCATGAAAACATACACACTCATGATTAAACATTCATATGGTTATGTCTTGCACATGAGCCTTATCCCAGTTGATGAGGACTACATAACTGCATCCAAGAGACCCAAAATTAAATATATGAAGAGGAATTTCCTAGGATACAATAGAATTACTATAGTAGGTACTATTTAGTACTACAGTAGCCAAAACATTTCACCTGTTTGGGCCTTAGGGCCACCGATTTGGTCAACGGGCCCTTCAAGGCCTTCGGGCAACCCAATGCCTTCGGTCCAATAAGTCTTTTAGGCTACCTAAAGGCCATAAGTCCTTCCCAAGGCTTTTAAAACACCTCAAGGCCTTCAGGCCGCATGAATTGTAGATGTACTATACTGGCATATAATGAAAAATGCCCTAGATGAAGATTTAGAGAAGACAAATTCACTATAACAGAGCTAATTAAATTTGAAAGAATGGGAGGTTATGACTTTTCAATCTGTACCAAACTTGTGCATACCTATGGAATACAAATATCTGACCAATCATTCAAAGGTGGAGGGTTGATCATGATGCAGACACTGGGGAGGGGCAATTTTGAGTAGTCATTGTCTGGGATAAATTCCTTTAAGACCTTAAGGTCCTGTAATATCACAAATCCTACGGGCCATGTACGAGTTCCCCTTCAAACCTTAAAATGGGAATTTCAAAAAATGAATAATAAATGAAGGACTTTTGGACATTCAAGAATATGGTTATGTATTAAAGGAACCGCCTACTTTGACAGGGAATATGAAATCCTCATGATGATCCACAGTACCTCATCCATGCTGATCCTTGCCCAGTCCATTATTTTACAGCCACTCAAGATCCCATCTCATGTAAAATACAGATATAATTAATTATAACGAATTCTAATTCATTATTCTAATTAAATTAGTAATGAATAGTCACCCAAAAAATTCCTTATGTTTCACCCCTTTAGTGGAACCACATTGAACCATGAGCATTCATACTCTTTTGTCCTCCTCTAGACACTTCATTCAATGGCCCCCATTGAATCTGGATGACTACACCATGATCTAGTAATATCGTCATCAAAACCATAGGAAGATAACCCAATATCGAAGGAAAATAGGGGGAATATGAATAGATGTATGTAAGGGAATAACACACCATAAAACATTACAAAAATGCTGAAACAATCACCCCTCTCTAAGAGTGGTCAATAGAGGATGGGGAAGGGGGAGAGTTCGCCAAAAATAACCTCTACCAATGCCCTTTCATCCAAAAAACCTGTGGGGGGGGGGATACCATGAACGATTGGTGTACACACGATTAAGAAAACTTCAATGAATAACCATTGCGGTATGTCTATAAGGGGTTATAGAATGATGCCTCTAGGAAGAGGTCCCTACCAAAGACCTACCTCTATCATAGCGTGACCCTTCAAGGCCATGGTGTGACACATAATAAGTAAAGGAATCCACCATAAACCAAAACAACGTTGTTCCATAACCTCTACAAGCTATGGAGTGACACTCATCCTCTGGGTAGGCCCTAGGTGAAGCCTACCAACCTTGCAAAATGGTGCCCGTGCGCTACATACTGTGAAAATCCACACAGAAAGTCGTCATGACATCTACACCTATCATGGAATGATGAACCTACTACTGAAATGTTTAATAACATGGTGAATAGACTACTACTCCTATTCTCATCTGTGCACCTAAAACATCTCTCAATAACCAATGCGCATACAAACACATATTTTAGATATGTTCTAACACCCATAATTCTGATCTAAGTCCCAATTCTTGAAAAATCCCTTTCTCCGAGACCAAAAATTGAAATTCACTTATAGAAAAAATAACATTTAAAATTTTAGGGTTGTTATAATCTCCCATCTAAAATGATTCTCATCATCAATAATCCACATGTGATATCTATACATAATTCATAAACTGCCTTGGACTTCAATTCATCACAAACTCACCTTGTTTTATCATCGAATGTTGAATGCTCTTCTACTATGAAACTTCAAACATCGAGGCACACTATTGACTGAAAGTTGAGTTTCCTACTCACCATTATCTCCAATGATGAGATGGTTGTTCGCAACAACCTTCTATCTCTCCAACCTCATGGTGATCCCCTTTATAAGAATCCATTCTTAAAATATAATTCCATGTCATAGTGCCCCCACCACAAGAATCACCTAATGAGATAGATCTTCTAATGGACCCTCAACATGCCTTATATGGATTTCATCTAACCACACCCAATTATTAAAAAATATTTATTCATTATCTGGATTATCTCTCCCAAAAATGATTGGCCTTAGCCACTAATGCATCACCACATCACCCAATCACAAATCATAAACTCCTAGTGGCATCGTAGAATAATCCACTGCCCACAATGATGTTCAAACTCATTTGTTAGTGTAATTACATAGTTCAGACACATACCAGATCAACCCTCACTCTCTCTCTTTGAAAACTGATGAACACCTGATTGGAATCAATCTTATATTACACCCAATTCCATCATGATAATGACAGAAACACTCATTTTCATCCAACCTCGCATATAAATACAAAATTTGGTTTTCACTATGAACTAGATCACATTATATCATTCCAATATAGAAAAATAATTTCTTCATCTCAACAATAAACCAACTGGTCTCACCACATCCATGATCCTTCTGATTTGAGTTTCATACTTCCATGACTGATTTGATGCTCTTAACAATAAGAGTTTCATTATAATAGATCCTATGAAATGAAAACTCAGTATCTAGAACCCACATCACATCCAATATCAAATTCAATTATTGGACATGATTAATCCTTCTCATACATGATTCCCAATGTGTTGAATTTATATGAAATGCGGTTCACACCCTCCAACAACCAATTGTGTGCTCCTCTCTATATGGATTCCATATAGCACTTATTGAGTGTAATGATTGAAATATTCCACCATCCAACGTGTGCCTCTTAACTTGTAAAATGATAACCCCTCCATAGAAACATATATCAAGGACTAACTCAAATTGGCAATACCAAAATACTTTAATCCATCAATGATTCATCATCTTACCAAAGAGGGACACCTCCCAACTTTAGAAATACTCAAGGTTTCCATGAAAATGCACATATCATCAATCCATGCATGGGTTCTAAATGATCCACAACCAAAAGGTACCACATGTTACTAGAACACAATTTTCCTCACACATCAAGGATTTTCCCAAAAGGCATTATAACCTTACTCTTCTTCTCCAAATGAAGAGTGAACCTCCCGAACCCTATCATAGGTCCTTACTTGCTATCTATATCAATATCATCCAAACCCAATGAGTTTACATTCCCACAATACCAAATCCACCCCCACCAAACTCTCTCTCTCTCTCTCTCATGATTCATGTCTCACGAAACCTAAAATCATACGCATAAACGATTGACCATGACCCGCTGCATGTTAATCAAATCTAACCAAAAAAATTCTTGATGATTCCTTTCCAATGTGACCAAGGAATAACACTCATGGTAAGATAAACTATGTGATCACCCACTACCCAGGTATTATTCCAAAAACACATACATTAACTGGTTCCCCCATTATGCTTTGAAGACCATATCCACAATCAACAAGATATGGAATCCAATCGATCATACCCTCAAGACTAACCTCAATACTAGAAATATCCAAAATTATTCACATCTTTGAATCTTATGGAATCTCACATGACTTTCCTCAAATCACTATGGGGAATCGTTATCCTCATGGAAACCTGTTCCCATACTCAAATCACTTCCATAAATATTCTAGGTGTAATGGAAGTTCTAGTCATTCCAATTACCAATAGGTATTTTTGAGTTTCAATGAATAATTTTCAAGAACATGATGAAGAGACTTCATGCATATTGAATATAATGGGTTAAAATAGACAATGAATCTCAAAACCAATACAAAATGATCTTTTATGTTAAATTTATAATTAATATAATAATAAGGATTTCCTCAGTCCTGATATTATTTCATTGATGAAGATATTGATTATTCAATCCACTTCATCATGTTGTATCGTCATTGCACTAAGATGACCCAAAAAAGAATCCAAATTGTGGTGATCCACACATTCTCCATGATCTCCAAATGTTGTTGATGGAACTAAGGGTTCCAGTGTGGATGATTCAAACATCTTTCATTGTTTTCCTTGATTGTAAACAAGTCATTTGAGCTTGATGGATTATATATCTTGTAGTCTTAGTCTTGGGAAGTATGAAGGAGGTAGATGAATTATCATAGTCTTGAGAGAAACCCTAGAGATGTTCTTTGGTTTTTCAAGAAATATCTAAAGAGAAAACATGTTTTTCACTACCAAAAATTATAACCTATCTAAAATAATATAAGAATAGGATATATAGAGCTTAATATTGTTAATTTAGTAATGAACTGTAATCAGACATTAAAACTAATATCTTACGTAGGATAAAAATATTATTATTATAATTTCATTCTCCATATTTTGAAAATAAATATCATTTTTAATTAAATATAAAATTATTTATTTCTGTTACAAGGCCCTTAACTCAACTCATACACCTTCCTCAATATTTTCAATGCCTCAAATAATAAATAGTATTCATTTGATAAAAAATAAATATTATATTCACAGTCTTGTGAATAAGTATTTAATTAAAAATTTTGTAACTAAATAAATATTTATTTAATAATAAATATTATTTATTACCTTTTAATTAAAAGAAGGGATAAATAAATATTCTATTTGTTGAGATTCTGGATTTTTTTAATATTAATCTCACAAAAATATTCTATCTAGAAAATATCTAGTGACAAAATAGTTTTGGTTGATTAAATCATGAATAAATATCATTCCATGATTTATAGAATTAAATTTATTCCATTCATTAAAATATAATAGAATATTATTGAGATTGATGGATATACTAAGTGTGTGACCCTATAGGAATCTTTCTCAATAGAATTAGTTAAACTTACATAATATATAAGATCATCAAATAAAAAAATGTCAAGACACATATATCTAAATATGATAATCCCACAATGATAAAAACCCCACCCTAATTCTCATGGTTTAATATAATCCCTTTGTCTCAATATCTCAATTCAAATTGGTTGCATACTATTTTTATCAACCTATTTGATTGATATATCTTTCTTTTAATTACTAAAATGAACCATTCAATAACCATATCCATGTAATTTTATTTTTAAAGTTTGATCAAATCAAAGGGATTGCGATATCATCTTCCTTAAGAAAAAATACTATATTGAATTAGCCGTTAATGAAATGTCACTTATGCCATACCCAACATATCATTATTCACCATGAGCATAAATTATCATGTTTTTTGGAAATACATCATGGTACAAAACTCTTGAAATGAATTAGTAATAATATCACCTTTAATTATCATTACACATGCACAAAGATAGAAATATGCAATAACACACAAGAATGTGGAATTCCTTCTAGAAATTTTGTCCTTGTAATATCGTATCTTTGAAATTTCCAAGAGGGAACTAATGAGATGAACCCTCATCTAGTAATGATTACAAAAAATTTAATAGTGAAAAATACTAAGTATCTCATCATATAACAATATTTGACCATATAAAATGTGTTTAAGAATATCATCATAGCACTTAAATATTCTCATCATAATAAGGAATTTATATTACCTTTCAATATAGAAAGATATGCTAGGAAATTTTCAAATTAATGTTAGGAAAAATAAAATCAATATGTGATAAAATAATTATTGATATTTATGGATTTTAATATATTGGTAATATGAAGTAAAAAGTAGTTGGTTCTAGGACATTGACGCTAAGAGACCGCCAATTTAACCATATCTAACTAATAATTAATTTTAGTTGATTAGTTATCACCTGATTTTTTTGATACTCCTAAGATTAGGCTTTATTCAATGGGTCTTTCGTGTTCTCTTCCACGAAAAATCTACTTACTCTGACCTAACCATTCTAAGAAAAACACCTAATGAAATGATACTATTGGAGTATTTTATTCCTTTGCTGATTGGACCATATCTCCTTGAAAAGAACCACTAATCTAGTATTGTAATTATAAAGTGGGATATGGCCTTTAATGATAGGCACCACATCAATCTATTTGATGAACATGTGAATCCAGAAAAAATATTCAGCTACATCAGAAGATGAAAATTACTCAGACTATACGGCATAATTGACAAACACAACTTTCATAAGATCTTACACCCCACAACACCTCCATTGAGTTAGAATACAAATACTGATTACAATTTTATATTATACTAGTATTTAGAGAAACTAGAACCAGTACACCCCTTGATGAATGTTCCCTTTTCTCCACTATAAACCAAGATCATATATATAGCATTCTTATGATAATTTAGAATAATCTTGACCGCATTCCAATCTCAATATTCAAGGTTCTCTAGATATCCACTCACCATGCTCAAGGTGTAATCAATACCAAGCATGACACATAGAATTCCATATAAGAATAACCTTATCACTAACAAGTATAGGATCGTTTTCATACTTTATATCTCCTCATATGTCCATGGGACCATTTTCAAAGAGAGATGCATGACATGTGACATTGGAAACAATCCCCTCATGGATTATTTATTACTGAATATCTTTAGTATCTTTTCAATGCATATACCACTACTTTTTACATTAATTCTCTTGGATCTATCATGTTATATCCTAATCCCAAGAATATATGACACTTAACCTAAGTCTTTCCTTGAGAATCATGTCTTTAACAACATATTAATAAACCATAAGACCAATATTCAATTTACAATTATGAATATATCATCAATATATAATATTATGAAAAATATCACACTTCTACAAAACTAATTATATAAATAAGGATCACATTCATTGTTTAAGAAACCAAATTCCTTTATGGATTAATCAAAGATAATTTTCCAATATTTAGATTATTTCTTCAATCCATAAATAGATCTCCTTAAATTTTTTTACCATATTAGCATAATTTGGAGTCACAATCCCTTTTCGTTGTTCTATATCAATATATTTTGAAATGTTACCTTTAAGGGAGGATGTTTTGACAACCATATTCCAAATCTTATTATCATAGAAATCATGTATGACAAGTAAAATTCTAATGGATTTCAACATAGTAGTTTATGAAAATGTTTCAGCATAGTTTAAACCCTTTTGTAACTAGTCTATACCTATTGATACTAAATATACCTACTTTTTCAGTTTCTTATTGATTACATATTTGTAATTAATGGTATTTACAACCACTAGAGGATATATAAAAAAACTAGATTTTGTTTTGGTACATCGACACCATTTCAAAATACATTTCTTTTTTTCTTCTATAAGATTCTATGCCACATAACACTTCATTTTATGAAACAGGTTCATTATTTTCAATTAATAATGTGTCATCATCCATAGTGACTAGAGAACTATATATATTTAGTTCTCTAACAACTCTCATTCTCCAATATATTACTTATGCCCCATGATATACTCTTCCATGGGGATTTGTGGAATATTTTAATGTTACAAATCTTGTGTATCCCAAGCCTTGGCATCATTAAATTCTATCTCACTCTCACAATCTCATTTACAAATTTCATCCCTCTTAAAAAATTTGATATTTTAAATAACTCTGATTAATTTTTTTGAGGTGTCATATAGATAATAACTTCTAGTTTCGTAAGGATATACTAAAGAGATATACTTAGTTCCTTAGGGTGAAAGTTTATTGTTAGAAATAGACTTAAAAAACACTTCAAAACTCCACACCCGTATGTGGTAAAAAATGAGAATACTTCCATACCAAAGTTTGTATAGAATAGTTTTTGAAACTTCAGTTGGAACCAAGTTCCATATGTTTCCCACTATCTATAATTTGTATCTACAAAAGGATAATGGAAGACTTTCATGATTCATCATTGATCTCACAATGCCACACAAGGTGTGGTTCCTCCAATCAATTACACAATTCCAATATGGTGTATACAGAGAAGGGATTGTTGTACCTCTCGTACCCCTCGTGGTTTAATTTTCATGATCACAATCACTCTCTTATTTATCTAATCTTGTTTTAAGTGTTTTTGTTGATAGGCAAAAGGTTTCCAAGGAATTGGGCCAAGAAGGACTGAAAGTGGACTGATTTCAGTCCACCGGCCAACCGGTGGATGACCACCGGCCAGCCGATGGACTCTTGTCAGAAGGCATCCCCTCTGTCCAGACCACCGGCCAACCGGTGTCCAATCACCGGCCAGCCGGTGGAACCCAAACAGAAGAGACACCTACTGTCTCAGCACCGGCCAACCGGTGGCCTCCTCACCGGTCAGCCAGTGGTGCCTGGGCAGAAGGACTCTCCCTTTTCCAAAGCACCGGCCAACCGTTGGCCAAGCACCGGTCAGCCGGTGGAGCCAGTCAAACTAGTCGTTGGGCTTTGACCAGACTTGTCCACTTGACTCCCAACGGCTCCGAAGGCCTCTCCAACGGCTCTGAAGACCCCCAAAGGCCATTTGAGGGTTCCCCCTCTATAAATAAAGGACAAGGAAGCCCCGGAAACGTACGGTAGCCCACGAGAACATTGTTCGATCATTTGGCGAACCTCCGGCGCATTCCTTCAAGGAACATCAATTGCTCCAACCCATTTCCACATCCAAGGAGCATCACCATAGAAGCTTGGGAGTACTCTTCATCAACTCTAATCAATCCATTGGCACCCAAGACTTCTCCACATTACGGCTTTTCTTGTTTTATTCTTTTTGAGCATCAATTTGGGTTTGTGCCTACAAACACCTCTTTCTCTCATCTTACCTTTCTTTTGGGTTTTCACACCACCTTCAAGGTGTGAAGAGGTTAGTCAAGCCTTCCCTTTAAAAGGCTTGAGTCATAGGTGAGCTAGCCTTCACCTGTAAGAAGGCTAGTGGGTTCCTGCTCAACCATTAAAAGCAAGATGTAATAGGTTCTAGACTACCTTAAAGTCTAGTGGGTTTCTTGCTAAAACCATTAAAAAGCATGCGGTAGTAAATCTCTCAACGGTTGAGTTGGGAGCGGAGACGTAGGCTTTGGTTTAAGCCAAACTCCGTTATCAAGTTTTGTGTCTTGCCTCTTTTATTTCCGATGCACTTTAACTTTGTTTTAAATTGTTAATTATTTTTTAAAAGGCAATTCACCCCCCTCATGCCATCACTCTCCGCCCAAAAATTGGTATCAAAGGAAAAAATTGAGTAATACCCTAACCGGTTTCAAATTCAAGATCCTTTGTGATGGCTTCAACTTCTTTCGCCCCCGAAGGCTATTCTTTGGGTCGTGCTCCATTCTTTGATGGAACCGACTATACTTTTTGGAAAACCCGCATGACCACTTTTCTTAGAAGTATAGGTTATCCTATTTATAAAATTTTCATGCATGGTTATTCTCTTTCTTCTCCCGATGAATCCAAATGGACTCAAGCCGATATTAAAAATTTCGAGCTTGATGGCAAAGCCATGAACGCTCTTCATTGCGGCCTTGATCGTAATGAATTCAATCGAGTTTCCACATGCACTTCATCTCATGAAATCTAGAAACTATTGGAGGTTACCCATGAGGGGACCAACAAAGTTAAGGATACTCGATTGGATATGTACCGTCAAGATTTTGAGTATTTTACCATGCATCCATCTGAAAATATTACTGAAATGTTTACTCGTTTTACTGATGTTTGCAATGGGAGAAAGTCCGTTGGTGATGATGTGTCTGCAGAAATGATGGTCAAGAAGATCCTTTGGATCCTACCAAGCTCATGGGCACCGAAAGTCATGGCAATCCAAGAAGCAAAAGACATCAAGAACATGCCGGTCGAAGAGCTCATCGGATCCCTCATGACCTACGAAATCACCATGAGGAGGCAAGCTGAAAAGGAAGGCAATCTCATCAAAACTCCAAAGAACATCGCCTTCAAAGTTCAAAAAGAAGAAAGCTCCTCCTCCTCATCGTCTTCCTCTTCAAGCGGCGATTCAGAAATGGAGAATCTTGCCCGCAAGATGCACAAATTCATGAAGAAGAACAAAAAGAAGAAATCTCGCAAGGCTCAACCCAACGAAAAATCCGAACCCGAGGTAACATGTTACGGGTGTGGAAAGAAAGGCCATTACAAGCCCGATTGTCCACTCAACAAGAAAAAGGCCAAGGAAAAGGAAAAGAAGAAGGCATTCAAGGCCACATGGAGTGATAGCTCCACATCCTCCTCCTCCTCATCCTCAAGTGACAACGGTAAAAAATTCCTAATGGCATTTCATGAGGTATCCCCTTCCGACTCCTCATCCTCTAGTTCTTCAAATTCTACTAATCATCTATCTTATGAGGATCTCCAACATGCTAGAGATCAATTGGAGGAAGGTTTTCACGAACTTTCTTCCAAATTTATTGCTTTAAAAAATAATTTCAAAAAACATTCTTCCGAAAAGGATCAACTTCTCAAATAGAAAGAAGACTTGTCCCTCAATATCCAAAACCTTCCCGATGTTGATTCTATGGAATCAACAATCAAGGATTTAAGGGAATCCCTAGCTAAGTTCACCGAAGGTGAACATAATCTTTCGAAGCTCCATGGTTCCCAATGCGTATCTAGAACCACCCAAGGGCTTGGCTATTCCAAGCATGCTTCCTCTTCCCATGCTCCTACTATTTTTGTAAGGGGGAGCTCCCAATATAAATTTTGCAACTATTGTAAAAAACCCGGGCACTTAATTTATGAGTGCAATTTCAAAAATGCCCGGTATGGAAGGCCCAAAACCATTTCCTTTAATGATGAATTTCATAGGAGAAGACCCGCCACTAGAAAAGTTTGGATTGAAAAATCCCGTTTAGCGAGTCTCACCGGACCAAAATTTGTCTCGGTTCTAAAATCCTCTCCCCGGTGATTTGTTGTTTTTATTTAGGGGGAGTTAGGATCGTTTAAGCCTTTTTGCTTTATTTTCAAAACATCCATTTCAAAACTTTCATTTCAAAACATTCATTTCAAAACATTCATTTCAAAACTTTTATTTCAAAACATTCATTTCAAAACTTTCATTTAAAAACTTTCAATTCAAAACTTTCAATTCAAAACATTCAATTCAAATTTCAAAAATTTCAATTGGTTTAAAATCTCTATCTTGTTTTTCAATCCTTTCCCTCTATGAAGTTTTATGCCCCGTGCTATTTTGATAATCACATAGGGGGAGAAATTCTTGGTTTATTGGGGGAGAAATCTTTCTCTCATGCTCTACATTACTTTTCAATTTATCCTTTAAAGCATGTCTTTAATTCCAGTCTTTTACATTGCTTGTTTTGGTGATTGTGATCATAAAAATAGGGGGAGATTGTTGTACCTCTTGTACCCCTCATGGTTTAATTTTCATGATCAAAATCACTCTCTTATTTATCTAATCTTGTTTTAAGTGTTTTTGTTGATAGGAAAAAGGTTGCCAAGGAATTGGGCCAAGAAGGACTGAAAGTGGACTGATTTCAGTCCACCGGCCAACCGGTGGATGACCACCGGCCAGCCGATGGACTCTTGACAGAAGGCATCCCCTCTGTCCAGACCACCGGCCAACCGGTGTCCCATCACCGGCCAGCCGGTGGAACCCAGACAGAAGAGACACCTACTGTCTCAGCACCGACCAACCGGTGGCCTCCTCACTAGCCAGCCAGTGGTGCCTGGGCAAAAGGACTCTCCCTTTTCCAAAGCACCGGCCAACCGGTGGCCAAGCACTAGTCAGCCGGTGGAGCCAGTCAAACTAGCCGTTGGGCTTTGACCAGACTTGTCCACTTGACTCCCAACGGCTCCGAAGGCCTCTCCAACGGCTCCGAAGACCCCCAAAGGCCATTTGAGGGTTCGCCCTCTATAAATAAAGGACTAGGAAGCCCTGGAAACGTAAGGTAGCCCACGGGAACATTGTTCGATCATTTGGCGAACCTCCGGCGCATTCCTTCAAGGAACCTCAATTGCTCCAACCCATTTCCACATCCAAGGAGCATCACCACAGAAGCTTAGGAGCGCTCTTCATCAACTCTAATCAATCCATTGGCGCCCAAGACTTCTCCACATTACGGTTTTTCTTGTTTTATTCTTTTTGAGCATCAATTTGGGTTTGTTCCTACAAACCCCTCTTTCTCTCATCTTCCCTTTCTTTTGGGTTTTCACACCACCTTCAAGGTGTGAAGAGGTTAGTCAAGCCTTCCCTTTAAAAGGCTTGAGTCATAGGTGAGCTAGCCTTCACCTGTAAGAAGGCTAGTGGGTTCTTGCTCAACCATTAAAAGCAAGCTGTAATAGGTTCTAGACTACCTTAAAGTCTAGTGGGTTTCTTGCTAAAACCATTAAAAAGCAAGCGGTAGTAAATCTCTCAACGGTTGAGTTGGGAGCGGAGACGTAGGCTTTGGTTTAAGCCGAACTCCGTTATCAAGTTTTGTGTCTTGCCTCTTTTATTTCCGCTGCACTTTAACTTTGTTTTAAATTTTTAATTATTTTTTAAAAGGCAATTCACCCCCCCTCTTGCCATCACTCTCCGCCCAACAGGGATTTGGGATATTTTTTGAAACCCCAATAGATAATCAATAAAATATTTTTTAGGATATTATCTGTCATGGTCTGAGTATTGTATCTTTATATTTTAATAAATCTAATTCTCAAATTTATTATTGTATTCCTTGAATATCTCAATGGAAACCAATTTTTACCACATTATGTAGACATATACATATTTAATAAATTCAATACTAAAAGTTACGAGGTAAAAGAATATATTGGATTCCTATAACTGGATCCATTTTGGATGACATTGGGATGAATGCTTGTATCCTACATAGAATACCAGTCCATAACTCCACAATGAGCTTGTTAGGTATTGTAGGTGGAAACATGCACCTTCTCTAGGGGTCAGTGGGCCGGAGGTCCCCAGAAATAATTTTTGGGGAATCTAGAAACTCTGACCAAATGTAACAGAGTTGAACAACTAAAACTAATAGGGAACTATAGTAGTGCATACTTTGGCATGACTACTATAGCTCTAAGGAATTCTTTCAATCAGCCATTGTAGTATCATGGACATGGGTGGCTGCATCACTATGGGAGTGAAGACTTATAGACACCTTTCACTACAGTGCAATGGCATTTCTAAAAAGATGATGAAACAATGCATTATCATTTTTATTATCTCATTTTGATCTAGTGTTTCTATGTGTGAAACTATGTTATCTCTATTTAATTTTTTTTCTATAGACTATAATGATATTTCTACCTATCCATGGATTTAGGGATCATTCCTAAACTACATAAATATCTATTTCCCATGTTTTTATTCTCATTATTTTTTTTCCTTTTACTCTTCTATGAATCATCTGTCACTTCATTTCGACCGTCATTTTCTACACCAACTAAAATTAATGGTTTAGTTTGGAATTCTCAAATTGAACGATGGTTATGGAAGAAGCTAAGGTGAAAATTGATAACATTGATGTAACTGACTTTAGGTATTTGAGGATTCAAATTGAGGATTATCTTTATCATAAAAATATTAACTTGACACTTGTGGATTTAAATCCAATAAACAAAGAGCAGACGAAGTTGGAGTGGCTAGATCGACTAGTTTTAGGTGTTGTGTGCCTTATGCTGGAGTAAAATGTGGTGTTCATCATAAGATAGGAGAATACAATGATTGGGTTGATGAAATATCATGTGAATATGTATGATAATCTTTCAATGCCAAAAAATTTGTGCTTGATGTGAATATTGTTCAATCTAAAAATGATTGAAGGTAGGATTGTTATAGATCACATCAACTAATTCAACACTAACATTAGTTAGTTAAAATTGATGCATATTACACTTAATGATGATGTATTTGAACTGGTTTTATTTCTTTCATTACCTAATATTTAAGAAGAAACTGTAATATTTATGAGAAATTCATCAGGGAATACAAAGTTGGTTCTGAAGGATTTTTGGGACTTAATCCTTAGAGAGGATATTAGAATTATAGAATCAGATAGATTCTTTGGTTCTGCTCTGAATGTTGAAGTAATATGAAGATATGTTAAGTGAGAAAATCATAGAGGATGATCAAATTCAGGAGGAAAGAGCTGAGAAAAGGAAAAGGGGGATGGACCTACAAGCTAGATTTGTAGGAAGAAAAGACATGTCCATAAGGGCAGAGATAAACACAAGGCATTTGAATGAAATGTAGAAAACGAGATTGATAAAGGAATGAATGATGTGTTTTGGCTGAGTGTGGGCATCTTGATGAAATCTTAGATTTTACACTCATGGGAGAATTTCTATTATATAAAATAGAATGGTTTTTTGAACAATTTTGCTTCTATAAATTTTGGTAAGGTATATCTTACTGATGAATATCCATTGAAATCATGGGGAAGGGTGATGCATAGAGAAAGACCAATAGTGGGAGTTTTCTAGTTTTGTAAAAACATGAGGTATACCCCTGTTTTAAGAATAAATCTTATATATACTGGGAATATTAATTATCCAAGATTTAATACCATGTTTATTGGTGTTTCATGGAAGATTACCAAGGGAGTTATGGTCATAGATTGGGGAGAAAATAATAATACCATGTACAACATTACAGATACTAGCATGGACATTCTTGTAATACTAAACTCTATCATCGATTTGAAAATGTGGATTTACAGGTTAGGCCCCATGAGTGAGAAGGGGATGAATTAGCTATAGAAAAAAAGGAATGAAACCAGAGTTGAAGTTGGTGGAAGTTGGTGTACGTGAATATTACATCCTTAAAAAGTTTACGAATGTATCATTTGTAGAAGGATGAAGTACACCAAATGTTTGGAAGTTATACATGGTCTTCACAAATGTTTAGGGGCATGAACCAATACATTCCAATAGAGGGTCACAATATTACATGACATTTATTGATGAATCAATGAGGATGGTATGCGATTAATTATTAAAAATAAAAATATAAATTTTTAATATGTTCTAGAAGTGGAAGACTATTGTGGGGAAATAGTTAAGATCAATGATGAAATTCTTAATGTTTGATAATGGAGGAGAGTATAGCAGTTAGGTGTTCACAAAATTTTGTGCTAATAAAAGAATTTGGTGGGAGAATACTATTTTAGGAACACCAAAATATAATTTTTTTCCTATGAGGACGAACAATACATTGAATGAATATTCTAGGAGTATGAGATATCACTTGGGGTTACCCAAAACCTTTGGAAAAGAGGTATTGAACATTGCAGCATATCTCATCAATAGGAGTCCATCTGAACTAATGGGAGAATGTAAGCCTGATGACCTCTATTATGGATAATAGGTAACACTCTCACATTTATGAGCCTTTGGTTTTCTGGGTACATGTAGATGTTGATTCAAGGTAAAGTCTTGATGCTAAGTCCAACCCATTTTTCTTTATTGGTTACAGTGATGAGGATTTTGGTTATCACTTTTGGGATGATTGCAACTAGATGATAATCAAAAGATAGAATATGGTATTTAATGAAGGTGTCATGTATAAAAATATCTATGTAGATGAAGATGAATATGGGAACAATGAATTACATTGAAAATAGAAAGTGGATATAGAAGGTGTACATAATTATGAGACATTGGAACTGGTGGAGCCTACTTCTCCAGTGAAGTTGAGGAGATCAACAAGAGTATGTATAACTATTTAGAGGTATTCAACATCATTAAAGTATTAGTTATTGAATAATGGTGAATAAACATAATGTTTTGAATAGGTGAATCAATTGAAGGAGCTGAGCAAGGGGAGATGACCATGAAGGAGGATATTTCTTCACAACATGACAACAATACGTAGGAGTTGACACCTCTTCCATAAGGAACGAAAACATTATATAAAAAATGGGCATACTGGGTTAAGGAAAATCATGATGGTATGAGGAGGTACATGTAAAGGTTGGTGAAAATAGGATTTCAAAAGAAGGACATTGTGTATATCAATAAGGTATTCTTGCATGTAGTGACACTTACCACTATCCAGGTAGTTCGTAGTATTATTGCATTAGAAGATTCATACCATCAATATCATGATTTCAAGATTAAATTCCCCCATAGTGTTCTAGAATTGTATGTATATATGAAGTAGTCAAAGGGTTACATTGATTTTGGGAAGGAAGGCCTCATGTGAAAACTATATAAGATCTTATATGGGTTGAAGCAGACACCAAGGTAGTGGAACACAATGATTGATGCATTGAAGAATGAGAATTCATATAGATGATGTGGCATGGATCAATGATTCTATACCAAGTATTTATGTGATGAATATAATATACTTCTTCTATATGTGGATTAAATTATTATTACCAGATCATGTATGTAGAGGATTAATGAGCTGAAAGGGAAGTTGGATGAGGAGTTCAAGATGATTGATTTTGGGGAAGATAGTAAGATTTAGAGGATTAAGATCAAGTGAGACCAAACATTAGGAACCTTGATATTTTCACATGCTGACTACATTGGAATTTTTTTTATAAGATTCAGTATGTTAGAAGAAAATCTACTTTCTATTCCCCTGGAAATCCATTTCAAATTATCAAAGGAGAAATCATCGAAGATGGTATAAGAGTTTGAGTATATGGAAATGGTTCCATATGAATTAGTTATTGGAAGCCTGATGTATGCAATGGTCTATACTCGACATTGCATTTCTCATGTAGTGGGAGTTTTGAGAAGGAACATGAATACCTCTGGAAACCAACATTTGGAATCTATGTAGTGGATACTGAAGTATCTAAAGGGAAAACGGGGGTATATCTGTGATTTGGAAAAGGAAATTCATTGCAAGGGTATGTGGATGCTTAAATTAGAGGTGGAGTCAACAGTTGGACTACCAAAGGTTATTTATTTACTTGTGGAGGAACTATAGTTCTTGGATATCACAATTTTATAAGGTTGTGGATTTACCCACCACATCAGTTGAATAAATTGATGTAACATAAGCTGGAAAGGATATGGTTTTGATGAAGAACTTCTTGGATGATCTGGGTAGAATGTGAGAGGAAACTTTATTACATTTTGATATTCATAGTTATATTAATCCTACAAAAAACACAATGTTTCATGCTTGGTCAAAGAATATTTAACTAAAGTATCATTTTACCCAAGGATTTATACAGTATGGGTTTCTTATATTGAAAAATATTTTTGTAACAAACAATATAGTATATATGTTGACAAATTTGATTGTAATACATATGCTCAGGAACTATTGTGACTTTACTGGTCTCCAATGATGAATTTCGGATGAGAGGAAGAATATGGGAGGACACCATGAGGGAAAAAATTGAAAACAACTTGTATTTCTTGAATCGTCAGCTTGAAAGTGATGTTTTGAATGGGAATCATGCACTGGTGAGTGAATAATAGGAGGAGATCAGGTTAAGTAATTTTTCTAATTTAGTTTCATTAAAGCAGTTTAGCATATAGGATCAATCTTCAAGTGGGAGATTGTTGAATGAGTGTAGTTTGATCCATTTTGGATGTCATTGGTCCAAATGCTTTCCACCCATATTGAAAACCAAGCAAAAAAAAATTGGTGATCTTTTTCATGGACTGCAGGAGGAAACATGCCCCATCTTTAGGTCTATAAGGGCTGAAGGCCCTCTACCCAGATTTTTGGGGTACTGTAGAAACTCTGATCGACTATAACAGAGCTGACCAGTGGACACTAATAGAGAACTGTAGAATTATAGACATTGGCATGACTAATGTAGTTTCTAGGACATTGGAGACAGTCTTAATATATATCTAGGAACTTTATTACACTATTTACTATAACATATTGGACTTGGGTGTCCACATAAATATAGTATTACAAACTTCTATCCACATTTTACTATAGAAAAACATAATTTCTATACAGTTGGTGGAACTGTGTTTCATCCTCTTTATTAGCTCATTTTGTTCTAGGATTTCTCGGTGTGAAAATATATGATAACCCAATAATTTTTATTTTAAAAACTATAATGATATTTGTGCATCTCCATGGATATAGGGATTATTACTGAACAACATAAACCTTTATGTCCAAATATATTATTCTCTTTATTTTTTCCCATTTTACACTTTTGTGAATCCTCTATCCCATCATTTCTACAACCATTTCTAACATCATAATACACTCCTTTTTCAATGAGATATGGTCTACACACATATGTATAAAACAATTTAAGAAGATATGTAGCCCATTCACACATTCATATAAATAAAATTTTGGTCATTTTACCACGTAAACAAGCATGAAATATACTTTGTGGGTTTAGTTAAAAAGAATAAAAATTCAAATCTAGATATATTTTTTCAAGCGAATTTCATTTACTTGACCTAGATAGTGATGTCATAGTTGGGTGTGATACTTAACATGTAAACTAGATTCATTATTGATTATCAACACATGTTTTTTATATTATTATATATATATAGTTCATTATATAGATTTTCTATATCATTATATGTGTTATCTTTGTAAAAAAATAATATTTTATTCCAAAATAAAAATATAAAACCATCCATATCAAGTATGGATACAAATATAATGTTTTTAATTATGATTTAAACATAATAATTGTTCATTAAAACCAAGATCAATCATCTTGGAAATGTGAGATGATAGTCTATGATAGCCACAAAAGAAAATATTTCCCTTTTAACAACTCATATATACAACTCACCTATAGAAACTCTTTTAAATCTACTTGGTTCTTATAATTTGGTATAAATGTGAGCACCAAAATCTATATAAAATACTCAATTTTTAGAAATATAAAAATTTCACTCGATAATGAATTACCCTAAAACATCCCCTTTCTTCTTTTATATGGTGAAATTTTTCTTTCAATGATCTTTCTTTCCACATTCTAAACTGATGACATCTTGCTTCAGTGTTTTCCCCTTGATATTCCTCCTCTTGTTCAGGAATTGTAGTGAAGCCTTAGAGTTAGTATTTCCTTCTTTTATGATTTACATTCCTCTTGTTAACTATATGTACAAATGGATAAATGTTATTCATGTACTCATATACCTAGATAAGATGAGTAAGGATATATGAGAGTGACTTATCAATGCTATTCATATTAAAATACAAAAAAATGATGGAGAATCTCTAATAGAGTGGGGAAAATATGAGATCGTTGCATAATTTAACAGACAAATTAAACCCTATAATGTAAATATTATCAATATATCCAACAATATTGACCATATTTAGTCATAGGGAGATCCCTTTCCAAGTTTTCATGTAAATAGTTCATTGGAAATCTCAGGCCTCTCCTATATTTCTCTCTTGAAAAAGTTCATGAAGATGGGTGAGCATTGAATATACATCCATGTTCTGTGTGAATTATGGAGTTCACTTGATATTCTTGATAATAAAAAACACGTGACATATGGTTCAACATCCATGTTTTTTATGTAGAAATAGAGATCTTCCTCACTCAACACCTAGGTAGGTTTATTAGGAATCATGGACTCTAGTTTGCAAAGCTTATATTCATGGAATAGTACAATGCGTAAGTTCCTATACCAATCTTGGAAATTATTTCTTATTAATAAGTTGTATTTATATTATATATATAAAGGGATATTTATGTCACAAAATGTATTACCCGAGCATCAATTATAGTATGTAATCTTTTCTTTTTAAATAAACAATAACATAATGCACATAAATTTATTTATAAAAGTAATTAGAAGCTAAATTTTCAAATTTTATAAAATTATTTTTAATAAATTAAATTCATTTTTTAATTCATCATGTAATAATAATTTTAGAAATATTTTTTTTATTTTTTAGAAATAGTATTTTTTGGGTGAATTGTGAAAAATACTAATTTTACAAAAAAAACTATTGCTTTTAGGAAATTATAATGATGTAATAATAACATGGTATTTCATGGAAACATTATATATAGAATAAATATATATTAAATAATAAATATAATAAATATAAATTAATAAATTTTAATTTATAAATCCATCAATAACATGTTCGAAATCTAAGTAATGTTTTCTCAAATTAAAACAATTTTAATAATTCTACATTAATTAAGTATTTACAAGGATACATAAATTTTTTATTTTGTTTTGAATATAAATAAGTATCCTTTATTTATAAAAATTCAATTCATTCCATTATAATAAAAATTATACTTTATTTTTTGGTAAAATCATTTTTATACTTAAAACAAACATTTTTTTAAAAATGGATTTTTTTGCATTTTGGGAAAACATATTAAAAATAATTTTTAGAAATTATAGAAATTGGATATTTTAAATTGTATTACATAATTTAATAATCATAATTAATATTATTTAATAATTAAAACTTAAATTTTGCTGATAATTTTAGTAAGGATGGTAAATAGTTATCACATCGGTTAAGGACTACATGAATTAAAAGGATTAATATAAAGGGAAAAGGATTTAAAATAACACAAAATAATTATTCAATATCATTTGTTAGTTTTATTTCAAAATTAAACAAATAATAATTGAATATTTTAAAATTTTGGATCCAAATGACTTGAGAAAGTCATATATTATAAAATAAAATTTCAATTATATACAAGTTTTTCACCCACCTCATTTATAAAAGGGATCCTACTCTCCTCTCTTATCCCCTCTACATGAGCCACTTTGCCCAAAAATTTTTGACGAAAATATATTCCCAAATTCATTCACCACATCCTAGTTTTTGTATCCTTATCAAAATACCACTTTAAGAAGGATTAAGGTGTTTGACAAAGGAGAATACCAAAAGAAGAGGTATGTGTTCTTACGTAGATATTTTCATTTTTATTTCTTCTTAAACCTCTTAAAAATAAAAAAACATATAAAAATATTAAAATTAGTATATTATATATTATTATATGTTTTTAATTTAATTTTATATCCAGTATCTATCTTCTTTCCATCCTATGGAAAATGAAAAAATCGTTCGTGCGTACATGCAACCTATCATCTCCACGTAGCTATGTAATTGTTTTTTCACCAATGATTTAATTGGATGATTATAAATATATAATTAATTAATATAAATAATGTTTATGAACTAATTGTGATTATGGAAATGTAATATATCATCTACCATCTTACCCTTCCACATGTTGGAAAATTATAATGTTGCCCGTGTGTACGTTTGGACTATAACTTCTATGAAGCGATGTGATTTTTTTATATTTTAACATCTAGAATGGATGATTATAAAATATTATACACTGAATAAAAATTATATTCAATATATTACAAAAATTATGGTGATGATGGAAACATTTCATAGCTCCTTTCACCATGGAAAATATGGCAGAGTTATTTTAGACAAATTTTCCGAACAAATTTTATTTGTCAACATTTTAATGAATAGATTTAAAATTATTACAAAATGATATTAAAATATATAATATGTATGAATATAGTTATTCATAAAGTATTTAATATATTTTAATTCATAATACTAGAGGATCAAACATGGACGACTAAGAAAAGTCCTAATGTAAGAGATTTATTTTACAATCTCATTTTATTTCAAGATTGTTTATATTTTGATTTACTTGGGGAAAATTATATGATCATAATATCTAAAACCCCAAATATTTTTATATCCTCTAGTTTTTTTAGGGTTTAAATGTATATTTTCTATTTTCTATCTTGTTGGATCTGGAATAAGTAAGTATGTTACATGCTATAGATTTCTTGTACAATATCATTCTATTTTAGGATTATTTATGTTTATATTTACTCTTATAAAATTATAAGATTGTAATATCTTAATATATATATATATATTCTTCTAATCTTATTATGATTGGGGTTTTCAATTTTTATTTTCCATTTATTCTCTTATTGGATCAAGAATCTACTTGTATGTTACATAAAATGGATACCAACGTTATTTTTTATTTTCAATTGGGGATATTTGTATTCCATATCCATGTTCATAAAATAATTTTATGGAGGCTTTTACATATACATGACTTTTTTTAAATGGTCATTTTCACAACCATTGAATTTAATTAATTTTTTTAATGAATATTTTTTTACATGTCGTTTTTTTCTTTTTATAAAAGTGTAAAAATAATATTCTCTTTTCATGTACAAGAAATGGAAAAATCTTCCCACCATCATAACCATTATTTACATTTAATATTCCTTTAATTGTTTCCACAGTTACTTTTAATAAAATTTGTTTCTCAAAATTCTAGGTTATTTTTATTCAAAATGATATCAAAAGAAAAAAAATATATTATTTTATTAAAGAAATGATATAAATTTTGAAAGTGATTTAAAAATTTTTTCATATTAAAAAGTTAAAAGAAAATTATTTTTAATGTTTTTCTTCTTTTTTATTTTAATAAGGCTTTATTTTATTATAAAAAATTCATTTATGATGCATTAATGTTTTTATTTCATCCTTTATCGATTTAAGGTTTGTGGTCGTTAAATTTCTCATGATCACATTCTCTATAACTCTCAATCATCACATTATGAATTATTTTTTCTTATATGTCCATATTTGAAGTATTATTGATTTATGTAAAACCATTTCCACCACTTTAATGTTTACTCAATTGTATAACATTTTTATATACGGTATCAGTTGAAGAAATGTTATTTCATTGATTGGGGAAATATTCCATATTCTTGATTCAACAAAGAATAATGCTGATTTATAAGGTATTTTGAAAATGAATTGTATTTATCTTTCAATATTTAAGTAATTAATTGTATATACATGTCATGCATGAGTCCAGATTATAGATATCCCCTTGATTAATTGATATTTATCGTGATACAAAATAACAGACATTCCATATTAAACGTGAATCTGATATTAAACCCACCCATATACTAAGAATGTCTTGGACAAGGCCTTAATAGAAATATTCATGAAATCATTGATGATTCCTAGATGGTAATATCATTAAAATCTTTATTTATGAATTTCCTTTATTATGAATTTAGTTTCCATTATCCATGATATTTCACTCTAAATATTATCCTTGGATATACTTTGAACTCATGTTATTGATTGAATGAAATGTGTTTTGAGTACCACATTTCTATGTTTATTATGCCTTATTTACTCATGATAGATTCCATTATATGTAACCATTACTGATCATCTCATCTCACCCTTTCTTTGTTATCTTTTCCTTAAGATATGAAAAAAGTATTTTTAATTATTTAAATGATTCAGAAATGATTCTTTTGTTATGATTTTTTATTTCAAATATAATATAAGAATCATGTTTGTATCGAGTTTTCTAAAATAAATTGATCGATCATGTATGGTGCAATCCATTATATATGGTACCAATGGAATAAAGTAAATAAAATCTATAGGTTACTAGATTTAGGTTCTTCAGAAAAATATTTCTATTTTTTCCCCTATGACATTTTCAATTGAAATATGATTGACAAACTAATTTTAATCATTTTATTAGAGTTATATGATTTTATAAAGTCCTAGTATCCATCACCATTGGAATTATAATGTCCTATTTCATGGAAATTCTAGTGGAACAAATCCATACTACCTTATCATAATCTAGAACATGTCTAAGAAAATTATAATAAGTTATTTAAGAAGGTGGTCTTATCAACTACAAGCTTACATATCATTTACCCATTGTGTATCTCCCCAAAACTAAAATCCTGATTCATATTTTCTCTAAACTTCCTTCTAAATATGTTTTTAAGGTACCATGATTATTAAATTCAAAAAAATTAGTTAAGTAAACCCATCATCTTATTTTAGACTCAATGACAATTAAAAGTTCCCTCGACTATGTCTTGACCGATACATTATCTATTGGTGCATCATAACTCAGAGAAAGGATGAATTTTCTAACATAATATTTTCTTTAAAGATTTTATTTATTCTGAATAAATTTCGTTATTTTATCCATTACTTTTATTATTAATATTATAGAAATTTTGTATAATCAATCAATCATGTCTATGATAGGAAAATTTTACACATAATCCATCTTTTTTACATTATCATGTATGCCTTATTATCTTATTTTATGTGACCATATTTAACATTATATACATATTCATACCATAAAATATAACCATGATCTTTGAAAAAATAAAATTAATAAATTGAATTGATCATGATATTTATAATGGATTATTTATCATGAAGATGAAAAAACATCATCTGAACCTAGGTGAAAAACTTATTGAGCTCATATTGGCCCAGGTTCCATCATTTCTCCATTTACCTTTTTATCTTCTTTGTTGGTTTCTCCTCATATCTTGTTTTGAACCATATCTTCTCCTTAGTTATCTAACCTTTACATGTTCTACTCACATGCAGGTGAATGGAACAAGGGGTATGGGATACATAAAATAAACCATGTACACATAGGTCCTTCATAGTAAAGTTGGGAGGGATGACACACATTCCATCATATTTAATTAAATAAAAATTTATTATATATAAAAACTCCAGAAATAATATTAAATTAATATAAAACCCAATTAATACATAGGTCAGACAAGCTCATGACCAACCACATACAAGTAATGAAATCATATTAATACATTCTAGCATACATTAAAAAACTCTTTTAATAATGAAAAAATTATCTTGAATTATTCATTAATAAATTTATTAATTATTTAATTAATAATATTAATTATTAATCCATTCATTCCCATAATTATAAAATATTACCATCCAATGTAATTTTTCAAATAAATTAGACAAATTAATGTCATATAGATTTAATAAATTACATGACCTGTACTTGTAGGAAACACGATGTGTACCCACCCGAGCTACCCATAATCTTGAATGGTCCTTGTCATGAACCATTTATTCACATGGTATGTAGAATACAAGGTGTTTAAATTACAAAACATGTAGTTCCACATGTCATGAAGTGTAGTCAATTTAGCATGTATAACACACCACATGTGTTAATCTTTTTGGCGTGTAGTACTTTTTATGCTTGTGTGATATACAAGGAATGTATGATGAAAAAACCAGGCATGTAGTTCCAAAATTGATGTGGAAATTAATTAGGAATTTAATTATTGTATAAATCTTGTCACATTTCTTGTACATATACACTATGTAGTTTGGTTTAATATGATAATTAATTTTCATTATACATAATTAATTTTACATGGTGTATAATGTGGCTTGAAGTGTACTCTGCATCAATTGGTAAAATTACACTTCTTGTACACTAGATACACAAAATTTAATTCTTTTTTCCACCCCATATTGAAATCCTATGAAATCTATGAGAAATATGTACATTTTAATATTACGTTAAATAAAATTTATACTAGCGACATGTGATGTAATCAGAACTGGCTCATGTTTCTTAGTAGGTAGTTCATACATGGCACACAATTAATTCAAATTTGTGTGTATTAATAATATAATATGTTTGTTGGAAACATTACCACAATGTTCTGTGGGGTTACACAACATGTATGCCAACTGCACACTATGTGACCCTGCAAACTACATTCTACCCTGGTGGTTAATAAATAGTGCAATTAGACATTGGGTAGTGATCCCTGTATGATATTTTGAGATTGAAGAAACTACCTATGCGCGTGGTTGATCGAGACTACACATCATGTAATTAGTTTACACACCATGTAATATTGTCTTATATCAATAATCTCTGACACCTCTAGATGGAATCTACATGTGTTCTTCACCCTCTCTTGGCCTATTCTTGTTCATAAGAGAATGAATGGACACTATATTTTAACACACTAGATTAAAAATGAAAATTAAATTAAAATATAAAAATTAAATTAAATATTGATATATAAATTAAATAATTTTAAATTGGAATGTGACCATTTTGATACCACTTGAAGGTTCTGTACATAATGAAAGCAATGGTCCTTCCCATTCCATACTTGGATTTCATAGGATTCAATGAGTAATATATAAGAACATGATAAATAATTGTTATATATAAAAAATGGTCATGAATAAGCTAAACAAAGAATCCCAGAACCAAGATGATAGAATATATAACATTAAATTTATAATTAATTTAATAACAAAAATTTTCATGTTATTGAGATTTTTTATTTGATAAAGATGATAAACATTCCAATCCCTTATTCAATTTGTATTTGTGTTTTTCTAAAAGGGTCCAAAATAGAATCTCTGTAGAGGTGATCTATATATGCTCCATAATCTTCAAATGATGTTTTTCGAACATTAGGTGTTAGCATAAATGATACACACATATTTCATTATTCATGTTGACTATAACCCAATCCTTGAGTCTTGATGGATTTTCTCTCTTGTTATCACAATATTTAGATGCAGTAAAAAGGTGGTGGAATTATCATAGTCTTTAGATGAAACCTAGATATATTCGTCTTTGATATTCATAGAAATATACCGAGATAAAAAGTTTCATCCACAACCACAAGTTCACACCCATCTAAAATGATATAATATGGGAATATATAGAGATATTTTTTATTTATAATTTAAAAAATTCCCATTATCAAATATTATAACTAATATAGTCCTCATTCCATTCATAATAAAAATATTAATATTATAATTTCACAAGCTATCTTGTGAAAATAAATTTCATTTTTATTTAAATAAATAATTCATTATTTATTTTAATGATATTTATGATTATGTAATTTAAATTACAGAACCCTTACCTCAACCTGTCCACCTTCCTCAACATTTAGTGGACCTTTAATAAAAGTTATTATTCATTTGATAAATAAATAAATATTATATTCACCATATTAAAAATAAATATTTTTTTAATATTCAAATAATTAAATAAATAAATATTTAATAATAAATATTATTTATTATCTTATGAATAAAACTGAAGATTAATAAATTTTCTATTTGATATGATTTCAAATAAATATTTATTTAATATTGAACTCATATAATATTCTATCTCAAATATAACAGGGGACTGAAAACATGCGATCAAATAAATCTTGACATGATATTATTCCTTAGTATTGAGAATTAAATTTATTTCATTTGTTAAAATATAATATAATTTACTTGATTTTGATGGATACACTAAGTGTGTGACCCTATAGTCCCCTTTCTCAGTGGCATTATACAGGCATACCTAGAATCCTAGATCAACATCGAGAAACACATCATGGAAGCCATAAGCAAGGAATTTACTTTTGTAATAATAATAAACACATATGAATTATCATACTGTAATATAATCTCTTTGTCTCAATAGCTCAAATCAAGCATGTTTCATACTCATGTCATCAACCTATATGCTCAATATATATTTCTTTGGAATCTTGAAATAAACTCATAAATAAAAATAGACAAGAAATTTTAGTTCTAAATATTTATTCTAATTAAAGGAACCAATATATCAACTTATTCAATTGAATGAGAAAATCCTTTATTAAATTATTCAATATTTCAATAACACATATGAAGCACCCAATGTATCCCACTTCACCTCGATCATAAGTCATCATAGATTTAGTTAATACATAAAAGAATGTGACACATGATATGTTTTAATAATGATATCAAGTCTAATTATCATTCAACTTCATTGTTGAAAAAAATATCCATTAACACATAATCATGTTGAATTCCTACTAATAGGTATATCCCAAAAATATCTCATCTTGAGGACTACCATGTATGAACTCCATGATATGAAGTATCATCCAATTAAGTGTATTAAGTGATAGAAAGACAAACATACGATCAATCCCATAATAAAATTTTATTTGACCATGGGATGTGTGTTTGTGAATATCATTATATCAATTTATGGATCTCATCATAGTGGGGAACTACTGTGACCTTTTTATGTGAAATATACTCTAGGAAATTTTCACAAATAAATTTCATACCTAAGTCTCTCATGACAACCTAACTAGCCCTAGAGAACCAACCTAGGATACCCATGTCACATCTCACATCTCACATCATGAGGCCTTACCAAGGTCTCTCCTCAACTCAATCAACACCTTCTCCCCTTAGAGATATAGTTTTTGGGAAATCATAACATTCCCAAATTTCTAAAAAAATGCTAATTCCATGGAAAATAGGCTAAAAAATATCATAACCATTTATAATGTGAACTATTGATCCTTATCCCTTTATTCAATAATATAGAATCAGGTAGGAATGAACACTCATACATAAACATGTATATCATTTTTTATTAAAGGGACTACCTACCTCAACAATAAAGCTACCATCCTTTCTATGATCTATACCGTTGAACCTTCTTGGTGATGTTGTGGTATTTTTTATCAGTTATAGTTTTAATGTAGTAAATTTTGAACTTGAATTCAAGTTACAAACAAGTGTTTTGGATTATAGGAATGATATAATATACATATTTATAAGGAGGTTACATGATCTGAAGGTAAAAACTAAATGTTCAATCTTATTATGCGATTTTTGGTATCAATGATCATCAATTTCATGTAAATATTTCTATAAATGGTATTTTTTGTGACTTTTGGTGAAAATTACCATAAGGTTTGTGAAAATATTTCAATATATACCTTCAATACATTACTTTTGAATGATTTATAATGGTTGGATGGTTGTTTTTGAGTTGTTTTAGAATACCAGAAGTTATGTTAGAGTAATTATGGGATGATTTGAATAATTTCTGGAATTGTTTTGGAGATGAAAATTGATAATATTCAAAGGTCTCTTGAGTTTCATATTATTTCAAATGAATTTAATAAGTAAACTAGTAATATTAAATAACTTATGAAATATTAAAAATGAATTTTAGTTGTGGAGAGAAAATAAAAAAGGAATAAATATATGATTCATCATATAAATTCAGCTAAAGTATAAATTTAGAGTTATGATCTTATGAATTCATCACATAACTTCATCTAGTGCAAGTATATGTATTTATAATCTTATAAATTAATTAAATTAATTCAACTTATAGAACACATTTTTATTGAATATTTTATTGACAACAAATGCTAAAATTTCAACACAATGTCTTTAATATGTTTTTTTATTTCAACTTGAAATTTTGTAATTGTGTTCCTGAATTAATGTGCGACAACTTTTTTTCAGTAAATTGGAGCTAAAACGTGCATTTGGTTGTACTAAATGGACCATGTTGTAAAATGTGGGCTGGAACTGCCAAATTGGACATTAGTTCTATATTTGGTCCATAGCTTGTTCATCCGATATTATATTCGCCCAGAATTTTTAGAGGACCTATCCATCCCGATTTTGATAAAATAGTTCTTATATAAGAATAGATTTTTCACACTTTTTAGAGATCAAATTGGCGGTGAAAGTTGGATTAAAATATTTGGCCGAGATTCCCCATTCACACTTGAAACCCCTTTAAAACTAGCCTCCCTCCACTCTATAAATTAGTTTTTTTTTCACATTTTGAGGTGTTGGGACGTGAATTTGGATGTTTAGGTCATAGGAGAAGTTTATCCACACCAATTATCCATCCATTTCAAAAAGGGTAACTCTTGAAGCAAGGATCCCATTGATGAAGCCTTCTTCTTCTAATCTATGTTGTAATACATTTGTTTGTGTCGTAAACTCTTTAGTTATTCTTTGATTTATTTTGTTTACCTACGTTTTTTTCATTTATCTTCATCATTATTCTTCCACTTTGGTATATAATTCATGAGTAGAAAATAGATTGGGTTATTCCCTTTCCAAACTCTTGTGAAAGCAAAACGATTCTACGATGACTACACCACCCTTGGAAGCGTAGTTCTTTTTAGTAATCAATCTACCTCTAGCGTTCTTAATTAATTTATTTTGAATCAATGAGATATTATATTTAAATTATATTATCTATTAATTGAGTTTTTAAATTATAATAAACTAAGTAAGAAATTGAATAATTAACACAAAAACACACGAGGTCGAGAATTTGTTTAAATTGTGAGAGTGCAAACTTAATCTGTAAAACAAGACCACATGGGCTAAATTTTAGAATTGAAATATAATCTCTAATCTCAATACATCCTCATTTTTCAGAATGAACATGTGCCTTAATTTACCACTGACCATAATCTATATTTAGAACATTAATCAATGTAGGGTGTCGTGATTGCATGTTTTCGGGCTAGCTTAGGGTTTAATTAATTTCATCATAGCGGTTAAGTTAATTCTCATAAGGTTCGGGGGTTAAAAAATAAGGGATCATAATGAAGTGGATATTGATTTAAATGATAATGATAAATAATTTAAGGATGAAGGTTGAGTTAGATCGATTACGTCTTTTAAATATTTTCTAAAAAACATCATCTTGTTGTGTCATTTTAATTGAACATCATTTCAAAAATAAAGAAATAAAATAAAATATTCTTCCAAAAACATATAATAGATTTAAAAAAATTAAAAAACCCCCATAATTTTTATTAGTATTCTTAATTTATTTTTTTTATTTTCAAAATACATTTAATATGTTGTTAAATTTGCTTCCTCCTTTGAGATATGAGGTTGGACAGCCACTCTACTACACCTATGTACCCCACAATCGCATATCATTTGAAAGTGCACATGATAGTGCATTTCACCAACCAATGTATTCATTTGGAGTGATGATCATATTAATTCAAGCTGATTACAAGTCTTTGAGATTATCAAATGACTTGGATTTCCTATTACTTCTTATTGCACCATATGACATCAAAACATGGGAAAGTTTTTAGGGTGTTGCTATATAAAAATATGAGTTTTAATAAAGGAAATGATTATGAATAATGATACTTAAATTTAATGATGAAAATTATTTTTGATCATGGTGTAAATATCATGTGGATAATTATCCATAATTCATGAAGAGATTAACTCAATGATAGAGTTATTATGGAGAAGTTAAGAGACTACATAAATCTACTCTGAAGACTAGAATCTATGTAAAGGTAATTAGGAAATCCTAAAGACTATATAAAAGTAATAAAAAATCTACACTAGACTCATGAAGGCAACATAACTTCTATATAATGGTGATCTATGACCTATATAAAAATAAACATTGTTTATAAAGCACAATGCAAAGGCTATCTGATTCACGTGTAATATTTACTCTGAATATTTAAAAGATGAATAAAGGTTTTTTGTACTTGTGTCAGGGTTATCATGGAATTATGCTAGCTTTATAAATTTAATTATTATCACTATGTAAAGGTTAATTAATCCACAAATATTTTCAAAATGGGGAGATGAGGTGGACCATGATATAACACACATTTTATTTTTTTCATGATACAAACAGTCATTTTGGATTAAGTTGTGGAGATCATTAGGATGAAAATAAGCCTCTATGATTGCAATAGATATTCAATATCAAATCATATAGTTTCACATGTTTCGTTTGTGTAAAATAATTAAATATAAATAATATCCCATGATAATCATGCTAAGATCACATGGAATTGATGAGATTGATCCTTTAGGTGAATTTATATATCAATAGTGAAGGAAATGATAATCATAAAATTTCATGAGAGTTTTATGATAGATAAGTGAAAGAAAGGGTGTGTTCAAGAATTTATATATCTATAAAAGGAAATATCTAACTGATTATTATGAACAAAAATACAGAGCTATGGTAAAAAGAATAAAAATATCTCATTCAATCGAGCACAAAGATGTTTATGATCTCAATTTATAATATATCTTTAGAGATTTTATATTGATTCCATTCAATAAGAAAATTATTTATTCACCACTTCTAGGTTTCATTATAGTGTAAAAGATATAATTTCATACACTTTCATGTAGTTATCTTGATAATAAAATAATATTTATGTTTGAGTGGGAGAAACACCACCATACACCAATGATATAGTCATCCTTAGGGAGGTGAACAATGTTTTCAAATATACCATGATCCTCAATCTACTCTATATTATTTATTAAATAAGATCCTTTCTAATTAAGTATAATATAATATAGGTTTTTAAAAAATAATTATAAACACTGATTCACCAACTTCTTACTAATGTAGACACATGTTCATTATTTTCATACATCACCTTGTTCTAGTGAATCCGTGACTAGAATTAGATCACATAATTACCCATGTTATTATATCATGTGATAATTCCCAAATAACTAATTATAAAAAAATATAATTAATTATTCAAATTATTTTAATGAGGAATAATTAATGAAAAAAACACTAGGCATTTCCACACCATTGAAACTACATGGAACCTCATGTGTTCATACTCTTGATCCCTCTAGGAACCACACACAAAATCCCAGTGGAATAATAATGATTTAACATTTGTTTAGGTAAATCATCAATAAATCATAGTTTAAGAACCCCATGATCATTGCCCAATAGAGGGCAATAATAATAGAGGGAAATATTGGAATAAAATACCTTAAAACCCCACAAAACACCGAACAAATCTCCCATATAAAAGGGTGATCAACTGAGGAAGGGTAAACTAATTGTTCGGAAAAAAGTGTTTTCCTGATTCCTTTGCCTCCCAAAACCCCAAGGGGCCAACCCTAAAAACATGTGTCTACCCTTGATTACCAAAAGTACCTAGTAAACATGTCACAATTTGACTATGATACTTCATAGTGAAATGCCACATCTATGTATAGGGACTAACCCCTAGCCTACCTCCATCATGAAGTGACCCCACAGAATGACACATACCTAGTAGAGGGGTCCACCTTCATCCAAAAAATCATTTTTCCTGGACCCCTGTGGGACATGACACAATAATCATCCCCTAAAAATTCCCCGAGAGAAAAATTCACTCTTTATGGTATGATTCATTCATGTTACAGCATAAAAAAACCCATACTAAAGGCAGTTACAACATAACCAGCACCCATCATGGCGTAGCATGCTTTCTACTAAAAAATTTAGTAATATATCCACACAAATACTACTCTAAATCTATCTCATGAACCTGAAACAACTCATAATTCATGATCCTCATTCAAACACCAATTTCATATATTTATAAGCCCTGTTATTTTGATCCGAGTCCCAAATATTGAAACATCCCCTACTTTAGGACCAAAAATTCAAATTACCCCAGAAAATAAGGACAAGTATAATTTGAGGATCATTATACAACACAATGGTGATCGATATTAATATTCATACCAATCTTCAAATGTGACCATGTAGATATTTTTTTGATAAATATTTTTTATGGAAAATATAATAATGGAAAATGGTATTCCTAAGAACCTCTAAAGTCTATCAGGAATTTTTAAACATGAATTCTAGTTTATAAATTGTAAATTATAACCATATATTCATATGAGGCTAGTATTACATTTGTAACTAGGTTTCTAAATATTGTGGCAATGACCACTAAAACCATTAAGTAAATATATATTCTAATTAATAAATGATAAAAACTAGTACACTATGAAACATAACGACTTCCAAGATATACAAATTTCTAACTCCACTATAGAATTAGACCACTATATTGGAATGAAATATGGAAATTTGGTGAGTTTATCAATAATCACCTAGATTTAATCTTGATTCTGAAAAATTTTCAGTAATCTAGTGCCAAAATCGTTAGACATTTCCTCTCATTTCCATATGGGTATAGGTAATTATTTTTACATGACCATGGGACATTGGTGTTCTATTTTTACCCATTGAAAGGTGGGTCATTTCAAGGTATATTATTCTACTTTTTTCGTCACACCCAACCACCAAAAGTGTTTATTCATTGCCTTTTAAATTTCCAAAATACCTGGATAGAAAACCCACTTTTAGTGATGATAAATACAAATATGTTAATCCTAAATGGAAGGAGGAACTACAATTTGATCTAAAAAAGAGAAGATATATTTTTTATCCTCTATCTATCCATTAATGGACTCCCCACTATTGAGATTTAATCCTAATGGTAATATAATTGAGATTTGAATACTGAGACTCCTTAACATGTTCAAATAAGTTAGGAATACAAGTAACTAAAATAAAAAAATCACATAATTATGCTTGGTACAATCTAAATTCAGGATGTATATTACTCAAATTAGTTACTATTTGAAACGTCCCCCAATATAGTTCTCTCTCATGTAAAAAAAGGGTTTGTTACGTGACCCCATGTGCACCTCCCAGTATACCAGATGCTACTGAATAACAGAAAGGGTGTGAAATGTAAATTGGGGAGAGTATACCCCTTGGTTATAAGTTTAATCACAATAGAAAAAATCCATATAAACAAAAATTATCAAATTATAGACTAAGTGGAAACCGATAAAAAAAGGAAATCGAATAATCAATAAATAATAATAGAAATAATGTGTTAACATTCTAGAATGTAACTAAATTTCAGGATAGGAACAATACAAGTACACCACTACCAGACTCAATAAAGACTCAACTATCCCTGATTCTGAACCCCGTGTAGGTACCACCTCTAAACTCTAGCCCATCCTATAGGAAAACAATCAACATCAGGGACCTTTTCCATTTTACAAACATTCATCCACATAATATTCTTGGGTACCAAATGATGACCAAAATAGAGTGTGAGTATAACTCAGTAGGTCTACACCACTGTGTCTAAAAAAATTAGTATGATAAAAAGAGTATTCAATAAAGAGATAAATAGACATATTAATTAATTCAATAATTAATAAAATACAATAAAACCTACTTTGGATCAATGCTAGAATATATTTGAGAATTTATTACAATCATGACAACCACTACCATATATCCATGGAAAAATAACATACTTTAGTGCAATGTCATATTATCTTAGAGCATGTATTATAACCATGCCATCCACTACCATATAACCATGGCATAGTCACAACAATTTAGGTCAAAGACCTATAAGCATTACAACATATGGGTCAAATCCCTATAAGAATTACAACATGGGATTGGGAAGATATGAATCACTATAATCATTATAGCATGGGACTGGACTGTGCCCAGTCAATATTATCATTACAACATATATGTGTGAGTGTTCCAGGGACAAACCCGATATATAATTATTTCCGCATGAAACCCAAGTCCTATCCTACAATATGGATATCAAAGTTTCACATCATAAATCTGGATGGTTAATTATGAGAATTGCCATTTATCTATCAAATAATACTTGTATTTATATCAAATTTTAATAAAGGTTATATGATTAAGAAATAATTCTCAACATAGAGATTATATATCAAGCAAACTATTATATTCTCATGTCATGATAAACACACTTTAAGCCATTATCCAATTCAATTACATTCATGGTTCGCTCAACCAATGGGTATCCATAAGCCAGGTAAAAAGCTAATTGAAACCAAAGGACTCCATGGAATAATCCAATTCATTATCTAATTGATCCAGGAGCATTTTATGTTGGTGAAATTATAATAATTTATATATGTAGAAATTATCAAACCATAGGGTTATGATTTAGACCCCTACGTATAATTGATGATACTACAATGCTTCCAACAAAAAATTCCCATGAGGAAGATGAAGATGATGATCGTAAAGAGGTTCCTAGATCAAAATTGATCATGATAAAAAACAACAATGCATACGGTAAAGGTATTTCACCACAACAGTTGGATAACGAAGGAAGATAATGTAGAAGCTGGACCAAAATCACTTACCGAGGATCAAAGGAATTATCAGGATGTCAAAAAGGAAAGTTGGCACTCCAAAATTTCCAGTAAGGTGACCTAGGATTGAGAGGAGAAGGTTTCAATGAATTAGTATAAAAATTCAATAGTAAAAAATACTTTAAAATAATAGGTCAAGTAATTAAACATCATGTAATATAGTTACACATCGAGTAGATAATTTTAATGGAATACACTGAAAAATTCATCGCCTCAGATGATTTATTTAAAAACACCCAAACATTACATGATGTGTAATACAATTACAAAATGTGTAAATGTTTTGAAAATGGTTTTTCGTCCCATTTTCCTTACAAAAAACCCAAACCCCCATTAAACATGCTCAACTTACCATGAACACAGGATACACATAAACAATTTACCCAAACTCCATTACTCTAGATGAACATACATATATGGATATTAAGTTCATTTCCCCAAAAAATATCTCCATGTGGATCCTCTCGAGTTTTCACAAGTTTCATCACAACCTAAGACTGAATTTATTCAAATGTTAGGTACCCACAATGGAATATGACCACCAATGTCACGACCCATCCGTCGGGGCCCATGTCTTGACTACCCATGCCCGCCATCCTTAGGCCAAGGGTTGGCGACTAGAACCCAAAATGCATATCCCTAAATTGGGAAAGCATTTCCTTTAAAACTGCACAAACAAAAAGCTAAAGAACACAAAATGAAGCAACCATGAATTAAAACTATAGAAGTAAAAGTATGTATAGAAAGTAGAGGGCGTCCGAATACAAGACCAGCTGAAGAGGTACATCAACAACTGAAAACAAAAAACATCTCCTGTGATAGTCTACCAAGGATCCTACCTGAAGGGTTGGTACAACTCATCTCCACTGCTCTCCACATCAACCAATCATCTCCTTGTACCGACTGGTCTTGGATCCAATAGTCTCAACCGAGCTGGTCATTGTCTGCACAAAACATAATAAGGTGTGGGTGAAGCCTATGCAGGGGTGAGAATAACAATAATCATTAGGGACCCTGAGACCCCCGAAGAGATCTCAAAGTTCTTCAAAGGAAAACCACAAGAATGATCTCAATCACAAAGAACGAAGCAATAGAAACTGCTCAATCTATGTATAACTTAAGTATAGAAGTACATATGATTTTTCGTAAATATATATAATCATATTCTATCCAGAGGTACTGTTGATGACCCATGCACCGTCAATAGTTACTAACTCCTTCCAGACCCAAGTAGGATGGATATGTGTTTATTCAAACTGAATCACTAGGCACTGATTCACACAGAATCGATGGGTGCTGATTCACACAGAATCGTTGGTTGCTGATTCACAATGAATCACAGGGTGCTGATTCACATATAATCACTGGGTGCTGATTCCCACAAAATTACTGGGTGCTAATTCAAAGAGAATCATTCTTCATTAATCACGTCTCGGCCAGTCACATGATTCCCACTCTTAGTACGGTTGTCTCTGGGAAAAACCAATCCTCAAGCAATCAATCATATTTTAACCAACATGAAGTCCCATGAATATGTAACCCAATAATCTGCCACATCATAAGGGTTTCAACGTGACGGATGACGCGTCAACCAAACACCTGTTCTCTATGTTATTGGAATTTTAGTGGTGAGGGCCCGGTTGGATTCAGGGTCGATCCAACCTAACCATACTCCAACATTTTCCAAACTCTCATGGAGTATCGCAAAATTACTGTATCAATCCAGGGATCCTATATCTACATAAGTTTCATCAAACGAACACCTAGTTCGCAATATACGATCAATTGAGCATATCTGGGCCTGAATGGGTCTGAGTCCCGTCTGACCTGGATAGAATGACCCGCCTGGCCTAAACTGGCATGGGCCAGCCTGGTTGGGTGGGTCCATGGCTGGCTCTGCCCTCTATTATGCTGACCGGCCCAGCCCGCCACATGGGCGTGACCGGCTGGGCAACACATCCCGGTGCTCTAGCACGGCTCGCCTGTTGGGTGGCCTCTATCTCTGTAAACGACCTAAGAAAAGTGGTTCAACTCTTCAATTAGCAGCGCCACATGTTTTTGCCTCATGGTTCATGGGAACTGAGACCCCCCCCCAAACTTCCATGGCTCCTTCACGAAGGTGTGCGATGACGCACCACCTCACCAATGCGGCCGACCGATTGCCAAAAACTCTTTCGGGTCCTCTGTGGTGCCAAGCGGTTCCACCCTCTTCTACAGCCGGCAAGAACCAACCTCCACCTTCACTTCCAGCACCGGTCGCCAGTTCCTTCTTGATGGTTCCGCACCGGCGGATCTTCCAATGACCACCAGGTGAGCTCTGGTGGTCCATTTTCCATCCCGCTCTTGCCTTTGGGCATCCTCGGATGTCGCAGTCACTGCGCGGCTATTGGATTCCAGATTCTGATGAGTTGGAAGTTCATCCCCATAAGAACACAACATGGATGATGTATAGAAGGTTTCGAGCATTGTTTTTTTGTCCCGTGCTCTCTGAATTAACATAAAAAAAAGTAGGAGTAATTTTAATTCATCAAGGATAAATTTAATAAAATAAACTCTCGACCTCGTAAATGGATGTGAAGTTAGGATCATGGGGGGAGAAGAGTCTTCACATGATTATTCCATCAGCATTCTTCATTCCTGAATCAATCTATCCATCAACATCCAATCTTTTGTTCCTCATTGGAAGATGTCGTGTCACTGGGCCAGAGGTTCCTTGCATGGTGAAACCATGTCAAAACTCCAGCTCGAGCCACACACAATTAGACGATGGATGAGATTTTAACGCAATGAATAATTGACGAGGTTAATTAATTAGTTATTTAATTCACCTCTCATATATCTCATGGAGTGGATATGAAAACAACAGGTCAATCCATTAAATGTCTTGACAAGTCATCGGTCCCGTCACCACTGCTCAAAAGTTATAGAAAAGAAATAAAATAAAATTTACATTTTATTTTATTATTTTTTTGTAAATTCCAAAATTTAACTTTTTCTCCCGACCTACTTTGGTCGATGTGAAGATTTCGTTATGTGAATCCCAGTGCAGCAGATTCAACGGTGCTCTCAGATTTCAGTTCCTATCACCGGTTCAAAAGATAAAAAAGGCCGCATGTGCGTTTACTGAACATACCTTAAAAATGTTAATAAGTTCATTTTGGGCATGCCTGGAATAAAGTTCCATTAAATTTAAAAAACTTGTAACAATCAAAAATAATTTTAAAAAAAATTCTACAATTTTTGGGTCTTTACAATCTCCCATCCTAAGGGATATTCATCCCCAAAAGCTACAACAAAACTAGGGAAAGAAAAAGGGGGTACTGAGCACGCATCTGAGCCTCCCACTCCCATGTTCTCTCTTGGAGGTTCATATGCCACAAAAAATAACATTAGAGTGATCGACTACCCATGAAGGAACCATTCCTGTCGATTCTCTATCACTACACAGAACTCTGCAAACATCACCCCATTATCGATGTCCAGCTCTCCCCAGGCGATAATGTGCAATGGATCATGAATTTATCTCCTCAGCTACGACACATGGAATACATTATTCACCTGGTGTATCTATGGGGGAAGAGCTAGATGGTACACCCCCTCTCCTACTCTGCTGAGGATCTGAAAAGGTTCGACGAACCTTGGGGATAGCTTGCCACCCCAGTGAAACCATAGTAATCCTATTTGGTGTGAGACACATAAGAAGTCATGGTCTCCCTCCTAAAACTCCGAGGGTATCTGTTTTTGGTCATCATAAGAATTCTACCAGCTCTGTGAAGTCTTCATCCACTCTTGGATGATCTTCACCTTCTATGTGCTTGCATGTACTATCTCTGGACCCAAAAGTTATGACTCCCCTAGGTATGTATATTAATGGGGTGATCTATATGGTCCCTCATACAAGGACTCAAACATAGCCCTGGTGATAGTGGAGTGGTAACTATTGTTTCCTGAAAATTACACCAGTGGCATGTGTTCCTCCTAACTACAGCCAAAATCGAGGACACAAGCACTAAGAATGTCCTCATGTGTCTGTATGGTCCGCTCCATCTGACCATCTATCTAGGGATGGAAGGCGATGCTCATGAATATATGAGTCCCAAACACCTCATGTAATCCATTTCTCAAGAATGATGTAAAACGTGTATCATGATTTGAGATGATCGTCGATGGAACTTTGTGAAGTCGCACAATCTCTTGCATGTAGAGGCATCCAAAGCCCTGTATTGATCACCTCTCTTGGATGGGTAGGAAGTGGTACGACATGGTATGTCGGTCAACAATCACCCAAATGGAATAATGGCCCCTATACATATGTGGTAGCCCTGTCATAAAGTCCATGGAAATACCATCCCACATCCACTCCGATACCTCAAGTGGTTGCGCTATGCCCGTGGGTACCTCATGCTCGTCCTTCACTTACTGACAAGTGAGGTATCAGGATACAAACTCTACCCATTCTTTCATCATCCCTGACCACTAGTACTAACTCCAGAGGTCCTGGAATATCTTTTCCACTCCAGGATGTACCACTAATGGGGATTCATGTCACTCCCTCAATATCTCCTCTCGTAGCATCACGGGTACCATTGTGTTCCCTCAAAAGAGGATGACGTGATTCCCACCTTTAGAAAATCAATCAGGAGCCCGTCCTAAGGATATCTATGAATTTCGGGCCTCATAGTCTAAACCCCATGATGAGCCTCCCAAATTCACAAAAGATGTGGGGTAGTGACCATCATAAACTAGAGGTAAGCTGGTCCATCCCTATCCAGAAAAGATATCTGCAACATGGAATGTTGCTTTGTCGCCTCACTTATCAACTGTAGACCAGACCTCCTACTATGTTTTTATGCTACAAAGTTCCCCTTCCTAGGATTATAGACTATCTCAATGTCAAATACATTGAGTAACTCTATCCATATTTTTTTTCTTTGGTTCACATCCTTCTGTGAAAAGATATACCTGAGACTCTTGTGATCAGATTAGACTGTAAAACGTTCTCCCATTATGTATTTTCGCAACATCTTCAGCGCAAATACCACTACTGCTAACTCCAGGTCATGGGTAGCGTAGTTCTTCTCATGCTATCCCAATAATAGTGAGCCTTAGGTGATCACCACTCACTATTACATTAGGACACAACCCAGTTCGGTCCATGATGCATCACAGTAGACTACATACCCAACACCCTCTTTTGGTAGCCTCAAGATAGGGGCACTCATTATTCTCTACCTCGGCTCCTAAAAACACTATTGGAACTTCTCTGTCCACAAGAAAGGTTTTCCTTCTTCGTGAAGACATAAAAGGGTTCCACTACCCTAGAAAAGTAAGTTACAAATCTCTAATAGTACCTAGCCAATCCCAGGAAACTCTACACCCCAGTCACACTCTTGGGTGGCTCTCAAAAAATTACTACCTCTATATTCTCTTGATCTACTACGACTTTAGCCTCCGAGTTAACATGCCCTAGGATGTGCACTTCCCTTATCCAGAACAGGCACTTTGAGAGTTTTCCATAAAGGTGGTTCTCTCAGAGTTTATCCATAACTATCTGCAGTTGTGTGGTGTACTCCTCCTCCGACGCCGAGTATATCAAGATGTATTCAATGAAGACTGCCATGAAGAGATTGACGTATGGTTTGAAGAACCTTTTCCTGAACCCCATGAACACGGATGGATCATTGGACATGTCAAAAGGCATCACCAAGAATTCATAATGGCCATACCGACACATAAAGTCTTTCATTGGTATGTCCTCTTCTCGTACCCAGAGCTGATAATAGCCTGATCTGAGGTCTATCTTTGAAAACCAACAAGCTCCCTTCTGCTGGTCGAAGAGATCATTGATCCTTGATAGAGGATACGTGTTCTTCACGGTCACCTGGTTCACATGCTGATAGTACACAAAAAGACATAGAATCCCATCTTCCTTCTTAGAAAATAAGATTAAGGATAACCAGGGAGAAACACTGGGCATTCTGAACCCCTTTCTTTGCAAGTCCTCTAACTGTACCCTCATCTCAAGAAACTCCATGAGATCAATTTGATATGCTAGAAAATACATCGGTCCCATCCTGGGGTATAATTCAATGTGAATGTCTGCCTCTTTGAAAGGATGTAGTCCCGTTACATCATCAGGAATGCTATCAGCATACTGTTCTACCACTACATGATAACTCAGACTCCTCATGTCAACTACTCCGAGGGTAAGGCTTTCCAACTAATGATTAATCAGTTGCACCCACCTCTGAGATAGTCCAACATGTGCTGCAAAGGTTTCCTCATCACCCGTAAAGGTAAACCTAATCCCATTCTCATGGACACACTACAATTTGCACCTAAAATTGTCAATCTAAGCATAGACTATGGATAGACAGTCCATACCCAATATGACGTCGTAAGGCCTCAATGATGATACTAGGATTTCCCAGCTGAAGCTCTCACCTCCTAGAGTAAGCTCACAGTGTATGAACCAATGTGAAACCATCAAATTTTCTCCCATAGGAGTCTCTAATTGCAAGGATCGATCCAATGGCTCTATCAGAATCTCCGTGCTCCGAACGAGTACAGTGGAAACAAAAGAGTGAATGGAACCTATGCCTATAAGTACTAGAGATAGGGTGGGATAGAAACAGATCGTACCTCTAATCATCTCTGGAGCACTGTGGTCATAGGACTCTACTGCCTTTAGCTGAGATCACCCTGGTCCACCCGCTTCATGTGGTCATGGTGGACCACCTCAAGGTGGTTGTGGTAGAACCTCATATTGTCATCCACCTCCTGTTGCACGACCCACTCCTCTACCACATCCACTTCCCTATGAACCTTCTTTCTCAAACCTCAACCGCTACCTTTACAGTCCCTCGATCATCTTCTAATAGTTGATACAATGGGTTAGGTAGTCACGAGCCATGTGAATCTTCCCACCGCACATGAAGCACAGTCCTCTTTCCTATTGAACCCCTCTAACTCGCGATCTCCACACCTCTGACCCTACATCCTAGGGTCACCCTTCAGAAGGCCTGGTCCACTTAGACCTCTGCATCATCATCCTAATGCATGTTGTAGATGACTAGGCTACCTATTTCCTGGTGGTTCCTCTCACTGTCGGTCTTTGCTCAGCTAAGAATCAATCCACCAATAATGCTGACTCAAGCACTCTAGCCTACATTTGAATTTTTAGCGATATCATCAACGCTCTGATCTATCAAAAAAATACCCTTCTCAAAGGTCCAATCCCTTAAGAATGGTTCTAGTACCATGTTAGTGGAGTAGCGCGCGAGGTTAATGAATTTCTCCGAGTACTCGTCCATTGATAGGCTGCCCAACTGTAAGTATAGAAGCTCTTGAATACGTAGAGATTGTAAATTCATGGGTACGAATGCTGATCAGAAGAGGGTCTCGATGTCCAACTAGGAAAGTGTCAACTTCTTAATCATCTATAGTTTCAAACTTCACCATCTCCCTGATGTGCCTTAGAAAAGGCTAGAAGCTACGAACACCATTTGGTCAGCTGGTGTTTCAACTAGATGAAAAACCGATGCCATAGCTTCCAACTAGTCCTCAGCTATTTGAGGATCTGTCTCACCTCAAAATCATAGAGGCCTCTTCCACTACAACTCATGAAAAAAACATAGTTAGTGTGCACCATACGCTATTGGGGATAGTGGAAATGGCTTCCCTATGAGTTCTAGTGCTTTCGGTTCACCACCCGAAGGTGACAACAAAGTAAGAGGGCCCTGTATCGAAGCCTCATCACTCGGTGGGCTGTCATCATGTACTCTCTTGTGAATTCTGGATGGATTCCTATGCAGCTGCATCCTAAAATGAAATAGGTGAACTATAGACAATAAGTTATACCTGGAAAGATGACTCAAAAGATAACAAAAAATAAAAAACATTTCCAAAACAAACGCAATCAGTGTTTTTGTGCACCGAGTTGGAAATCAAAATTCAGGGTCATGGTGTATGGATAGGTCAGCCATCACACCAACACAGGACTCCCCGAACTGAAACCACATTCAAAACACTTAACACTATTACTCCATTGTAAATATCAAAGTCCTATTTCAGCAGTAGAACCGACTCCATTGATACCACTTTATCATGAATTGTCCCCCCTGGGCCAATGTCATCAATACCCTATTCCCTCCTTCCATAGGCCAGGGGTTGGCGACTAGCACCAGAAAGGCATATCTCTAAAATGGGAAGACATTGATTTTAAACCTATAAAAACCCACAGATCAAGAACACAACAAGATTCAACCATGAAGTGAAACTGCAGTAGTAATATTGTGTACATAATGTAGAGTGAGGCCGGAATACAAGACTAACTGAAAAGGTACAACAACTACTGAAAACAGAAAATAGCTCCTACAATAGTCCACCAAGGATCCGAACTAAAGGGTAGGTACAACTCGTCTCCACTTCTCTTCACATCGACTAGTCACCTCCATGTACCACCTGGTCCTAGCTCCTACAGTCTCAACTGAGCCACTCGTCATCTACACAAGTCACAACAAGGTGCGGGAAAAGCCCGTGTAGGGGTGATTATAAAAATACTCAATAAGGACCCCTAGACCCCTAATGGTCTCTCATAATTCAACAAAGGAAAACCACAAGCATGATCTCAATCACATAACTTGAAGCAATAAACATAGTTCAAACCAGGTATACATTAATTAGATAAGTTCTAATGATTAGTTGTAAAGATAGATCATATTATTCTATCAAGAGGTTCTACTACTGACCCCCATAGGATCGATAGGTACGAACCCCCACAAGTCCCACATAGGATCGATAGGTGCTGATTCAAAGATAATCGCTAGGTGCTGATTCACACAAAATCATAGGGTGTTGATTAACACCGAATTGTTGGGTGATGATTCACATAGAATCATTGGATGTTGATTCACATAGAATCACTCGGTTCTGATTCACAGAGAATCGCTGGGTTCTGATTCACACAAAATCTCTGGGTGATGATTCACAAAGAATCACTCTTCATTATTCAAGTCTCAGCCAGTCATGGGATTCATGCTCATAGAACGCTTGTATATAGGAGAAACCGCTACTAAATCCATCAGTCTTATTTAAACTGGCATGAAGTCCAAAATATAAGTAACCCAAAGAAAATCTAAGTCATATGGTTTTGAACACAACATAAGGCGCATCAACCGAATGTCTGGTCTATAAGTTATTTTCATTTCAGGGTTGAGGTCCTGGTTGGATTTGGGGTTGATCCAATCCAAACATACTCCAACGTCCTCCAAAACACTCATGGAGTATCTCAAAAGGAAATTCTTGCTCCAAAGATCTTAGAACCATAGAAGGTTTGTCAAACGGATGACCGGTCAACATGATATAGTCATTTGAGAGTATCTGGGCCAAAATGGGTCAGAGTCTGGTCCGACCCAGCCTGGGCCAACCCTACTCGAACCGAACCGTCTTGGGTCGGCCCTGTTGGGTTGGACCACGGCGGCATGGCCCACTGGTCCACAGACCGGATGGGCATGACCTGCCAAGTGACGCGGACTAGTGTGCTAGTGTAGCTCGACAGCCGAGTGGTCGCCAACTCTCGGAACGGCTCAAGAAGAGTCGTTCAACTCTTCAATTAGCGGTTCCACTTGGTGCCGCCATGTTTTTTGTGTGACCTGAAGGGTAGGGCCCCCCATCCTATCATGACTCTGATGCCACAACTCCTTCACCGTGGAGTGGGATGGCGCACCGCCTCCCCAATGTGGTCAGTTGGTTGCCAGCTGCCCCTTCAGGTTCACGACTGCGCCATGTGGCACCGCCCTCTTCTACTGCTGGTTAGCGCAGACTACTGCCTCCACCGCCAGTGCTGGTTTACAGTGCCACCTCACTGGTGGATCTTCTTCTGGCCATCAGGTGAGCTCTGGTGGTTCGTTTTACTTCCCAGTCATGCCTTCGGGAATCCCAAGATGCTGTTGTTGTTGCGCGGCTCTCGCATTCCAGATTCTGATGAGTTGGAAGTTCGTCCCTCAAAGAACAAGACATGAATGAAGAGGTGGAGGGTCTGGGCCCTATTATTTTGGCATGAACCCTCCATGTTTACATAATAAAGGTGAGAGTAATTTTAATTCATCAATGATAACTTTAATAAAATAAACCCTTGCCTCGTAAATGGAGGTGCCATCTCGGTTATAGAGAGAGATTATTCCTCGCTTGATGTTCCCTCCAGTGTTCGTTGTTCCTGAATCGGTCCCTCCAATGACATCCAACACTTCGTTCCTCGGTGGACGATGTCACATGACTTCACCAGAGGTTCTTTTTGTGGTGAAGTAGTTTCAAAACTCCACCCCGAGACTCACTTAAATAGACGGAGGATGAGATCTTAACAAAATGAAGAATTAATGAGGTTCATTATTTATTTAATTAATTCACCTCCCATCTCTCTCAAAGGAGTGGTTACGAAAAAAAGGTTCAAGGAATTAAATAGCTTGAAAATTCATCAGTCCCACCCCCACCGCTCAACAGTTACAGAAAAGAAATAAAATAACATTGAAATGTTATCTTAATATTTTTTTGTAAAGTCCAAAATTTAGCATTTCCTCCCAACCTACTGTGGTTGAAGTGAAGCTTTTCTTAAGTTAATCTCAGCGTCGTGGATTCAACAGTAGTCTCAGATTTCAATTTCGAGTACTGGTTCAAAAGATAGAAAACACCACCTGAGCGTTTATTGAATGTACCTTAAAAAAATTTAGAAATTTATTTTGGGCACACCGGGAGTCAAAATCAAGTGATATAAATTTTGGTAGACTCGTAATAATCCCAAATAATTTTAAAAAAAATCACATGTAATTTATGATTCTTTACAAGAAGGTTTTAAAGATAAGAAAAAAATCACCCGAAAGAAAATTTAATGAAAAACGTAGAGAGGGATTTACTTAGAAATACATGAGATCTTAACACCTCCCTACCATATAATAGCTCATCCCCAAGATGAAAAAAGCATCACTATGAGATATCAGTGAACAAGTCTAGCCACTATGTTCACATATCGAACTCACTATCCGATGTCTCCTACTAATTTTTCCCATTCTATCACTGCACTCAAACTAACTATATTGTCCTACCCCAATGATATTTCTCTCTACCGTCCAAAACCTGAATAAGATGATCCTAAAAGGAAGCATCATAAAAAAGATTGATGTATTCTATGTCTATCACATGGGAATGTTTTTGATGATATATCTATTGATCCATCACGTGGAACGTGTATTGAATGGAATTTTAGCATTGTGGAAGGGATATACAATACACTACTAGACTGACCCTTTCCACTAACATAAATGACTCGAAAAACTCCGGCACTAGCTTTCCTTGTTTCATAATATGAAATTTCCCCAATCTAGGAGACACTTGAAGGAAAACATGATGACCAACCTCAAATTCTAAAAGTCATATCTGATGGTCAGAATTATATTTCTTCGTACTCTATGCGGTCACCAACTTCTATCTAATCAACTAAACCAACACAGATATATTTTTTATGATACTAGGCCCAAAATTTTTTGACTCACCTTCCTCCAACCAATAATGATTATAACAAGATAGAATTATATAAAATCCCTCAATGGGTTCTAATTATATTGATCCTAGGAAGATATTATTATATGAAAACTCCATGAGTTCTATATATTGCTCCCATGAACCACCAAAATAGAAAACAGAATCTCATAACATATGCTCTAGAACATGAATATTCTGATCAGATTGACCATTAGTCTGTGGATGATATTATATGCTCAAAAGAACCCATGATCCCTATTCCTTCTGAAGACCCTTCCATAAATGTGATGTGAAACCTCGAATAATTATTGAAATGATTCTCCTTGGAACACCATGACATCGAACCACATCGTACATGTAAGGAGTTTCCATATCATCAACGTTGAAGGTCTTCCTAATAAGTATGAAATGTTATAACTTCATTAGTCAACCCAAAATCACCCATAAAACATCATTCTAATAGGTTGTCCTGGTTAATACTATCATAAATTTTATAATGACATCATCCCATTTCCAATTAGGAATGGGTAAAGGTTAGAAATCCTATCGTGTGTCTAATGCTTGGATTTCACTTTATGAAAAGTGAATAATCTTATAATGAATCTTTCCACCTCCTTCTTCATTCCTGAAGACTGATACTTTCTATAGAGATTATGATACACCTTTGTGAAACCAAGAAGCCCCACCCATGTAGAAGAATGAAAATTCCTCTTCTTCTCTTCATTTAAGCCCATAAGAACCCGTACTCAGACATGGAAAGAAGAGAATTGACAATGTTTAGAGACCATCCTGAGGTTTTCTCCCCACTATATATGTTTTATCTCAGAACTAGGCCCTCTAGATCAGATAATTGATCCTTCATAATCTAGTCAAAAATAACAGGTATAACAAATGTTGAAGTCAAATCTACTAATCCTTTAGATTCCTAACCATCCAAATGCTTGTATGTAAAGAGATCCATTATCAAACACTCATTGAAATACTCCCAAACTTCCTCTATGTGCTTATATCACTTCAAAGCATAGACAACACTGTTTATCTTCCCTAGTGTATACACCAACTCAATGTCGAAATACTGTACCTACTTGACCCACCTCCTCTACAAAAGGTTTAGGTATCATTGAGAAAAGATATACCTAGAGATCTTGGGATCATTCTATACCATAAAAATCTCACCCAACAGATAATGTCTACAATCTCTCAAAAGAATTTACCAGTACTGAAAAATCAAGATCATGAGTATGGAAATTCCTCTCATGCGTTCTCAGCTGCCTAAAGCCATAAGCATCCACTCAATCCTCTTACATTAGAACTGATCAGAGTCCTGCTATAGATGAGTCATAGTACATGGTATATGGTTTACCCAGAAAAGGTATATTGATGATAATTACTATGGTCAAACTACCTTTTAGCTCCTCAAAATCTCTCTCGTAAGAATCATACCAAAAAAACTTCACCCCTTTCTTGGCCATCCTAGACATCAGTGATTCCAAATGAGATAAATCCTATATAATGTGATGATAATAACCTACTAAACACATATATATTTGAATCTAAAATAAATTATTGGGATATTCACAAGATACCATGATTTTAGCTTTCAACAAGACCACCGACACTCCTTCCTTTGAGATGACATGGCCCAAAAAGTTCACTTTATTAATTCAGAAAATTAATTTGGTTTTATTTGCGTACATCCAATTCTTTCTCAATGTATTTAGGATGATGCAAATATATTGGTCATGATAATATTATGATTAGGAGTATAATAAGATATCATCAATAGAAAAACCACAAACTAATCTAGAAAAGGATAAAATATCATATTCATTAAGGCCATGAATACCTCTAGTGTGTTGGTCATACCAAAAAACATCACCATTATTTCCAACTAGCCAAACCCAACCCTAAAATAAGTCTGACATATATCTATTGGTATCTCCCTTAATTTTTTGTAACCTGATGTCAAATTGATCTTGGAGAAGAACATAGCACCAGTCAAATGATAAAAAGATCACCAATGCGTGGAAGAAGATACCAGTTCTTGATATCCATCTAGTTCTCCCTATGATAATCTACTCCTAAGTGAAAATACCCATAAAACATCTTGGATAAGAGAATTAGATAACACCAAGGATAGGTACTAGGATGTATGATTCTTTTAGATACCAAATCCTCCAACTGATCTTTCAACTCCTAAAGCTCTACTGGTGCTGTTCTGTAGGAAAAAACCCATCTCTAATCCCAACAAAAACTCAATAATGAAGTCAGTCTCTTCCTAAGGTAGTAAGCCTTATAAAATTTCATGGAAAAAAAATTGAAAATGGTCTACTACTGGAGGAATAAAATCCTACTACATTCCACCATCATATAGAGATCTACTAGAAATATAATCCACGATACAATCCAATATGCACTGAATTGGACCTGCACGACTAGCCAGATGATCCATTACACACTGGTGAGAAAATCATCCTCCTTATAGAAATATAAAGGCAACTATCCTCCTATAATACTTAATATAAGCCCGATATGGAACTATCCAATACATATTAAGAATCATGTCAAAGCTTTTCATTTCTATTATGAATAGTTCCAAAAAGAAATAGTTTCCACAAATATCTAGAGAACATGCCTTATAATGTTTGATATTCTATGATGCACTCCCAATGGTGTGTTTATAGTCAATTAACCATCCAATATTTCCACAACAAATCACAAACCATTTGAACAAATATATGATAGAAAAGAATAAGATACCCCTATGTTAAAAAAAGTACATGCTAAGGCAGATGATATAAGAATTGTACCAAATATGGTAGATGGTTTGACATAAATGTTATCCAAAATAGTCTTCACAATGTGAAAATGAATCTTTCTTATATCCTGGGTTCTAGCCTGACTACCTTGAGCTATTTCTATAACTTGGTATTATTTCTCATACAATGGGGTTACAAGTCCCCTACCTCAAACTGAATGGACTGTAGAACTCTAGCTACAAGACAGAGAATGGGTAGCTAATCCCCTTCCCAACTCAGGCACCTATCCTAATCCCCTACCACTAGTCTACTATTGAAATTTCATAAATAACCTATTAAGATGACCCTCTCTAACATAGACACGACATTCAATTGCAGGGTGAGGATGTTGTGGGTGCTTGTGGCCAAATTTTTAACACAGATAGAACTGAATCAAAACATGATCCTGATATGGCTATCCACTACATTGAATACTCTTCCCACTACTATATTTTTGGAAACAATCATAGTAGCACTTATTTCCACCCAAAGAAGTGCTCCTAGTTCACACTGTTGGAACATCCATGTCGCTACTTGGGGCCTCATTCAAATTCCCTTCCATGATGAGTGTGTAGTTCATCACATCATCAAAACTACTTAGACTAAAAATTTTGACTTATGAATTGATCTCATAACAAATACCATATTGAAAATGTCTCTACCTATATATATCATAAGTATCCAAAGATGGAACAAAACATAGTAAGTCAGTGAAACATCCAACATAGTACAACGCTGACATGTCCTCCTATATCAAATTCATGAATTCATGATATTTTTCATCCCCCAACATATTGGCATAGAAATAGATCGTGAAATTCATCTCAAATTAATTACAAGTTAGCTCATCCTGCATCCCAGCTTCCTCTAGAATATCACACAAATTATTGGTAGGTCCAAAAATCATTTATGTAGGAAGCTTCACCCTATTATCTATAGGTGTCTCAAGATGCTTGATGATGATATTGAGTTACTCAATCTAGAACTCAACTTCTTGGGGGACTCCTTCCCTAGTGAATGTATGTGGATGCTTCGACTTAAATTATCTAGTAATATTAGACCACTAAGGAACCATAAAAAGTCTCCCTTTACATGGGTTTCAAAACCCTTAGTAAGATATCATGATGTGGAACATCCATATGATCCTCAGGAACAATATGAAGCTCTGATTTAGCAGCGTTAGGAGAATAATGATTTCTAATCTCTTAATACTCAAGTTGAATATACCAAGGATATATTATCTCTATAAGAAAAAGGAACACCTTAGAACACTATCTAACATCAAGGTCAACCTAAAAAAGTGACTACAATTGAAAACTAAAGACTACTAGTTTCTCTAAAAATTGATTACAAGTGTTTTATAATGAAAAGTTAATTCATTTCATTTATCAAATGAAATATATATCTCATATCCCAGTTCAACAGGCAAGTATATATCACATGAAAATATAGATATGCCCCTATCATAGAAAATGCATGTCAATATATCCATATGTTCCAATTATCATTCATGTATTATCATCTTGTTCCACATAGATCCATGAGTACAAATATTAAGAGATATTATAATCATAAAAAAAATAACCTCACAGAACATGTGAATCACCCAAGGTGAAGTAAGATCAAATGTAACCATAAAACAGTAAAAAAAACAATCACATCCCCAGGAAATCGGATTCCCCCCTATACATGGGTTAGCTATTCCCATGAACAATCTCATTATCGAGTCCTGAAACATCCTAGTCTCCTTCATAACTTTCTCAAATAGTAATGTAGATGAAGTGAAAACATTCTCCTTTGATACCTCTTTATAACATCCCCCAATCTATCTATCTATCACATGGAAAAAAGGGTTGGTTATGTGACCTAAATCATAACTCCCTATAACCCAAAGGCTACCGACAAGTAGCGAGGTCTGAAACTTATAGTGGGGTGACTAAAACAACTGGTATGAAGTTTCATGATAGTATAAATAATAAATATAAATGAAAATAATAAAATTATAGATGAAGAAAAAACAATAATAAAATCCAATTGAAGAATCAAAAATTAATAATAGAAATAATGTGATGAAATGTTGGAATGTAACTAAATGTCATGATAGGAACAATAAAAGTAAAATACTATAAGTCTAAAAAAAGACCCAAAAATCCCTAGTCCCAAACCCCATGTCCTTACCACTTCCAAACTCTAGACCATATATCATGAAATCAATCAACAACAATGTCCTTTTCCCTTATTCAAACCTGTATCCATATAATTTTCATTGAAACCAAATGGCCGCCAGAATAAGGCATGAGTACATCTCAGTATGCTGACACCAGCATGTCTAAACAAACCAGTCTAATAATAATTTTATGAAATAAAACGATAAACAAGTGTATTAATTAATTCAATAATTAATAATATAAAACAACAAACTATTTCTATTCCATGCCTTAATATCTCTGAGCATGTCTTACATACATTCCAACCACAACCATAAAACCATGGAAAAATAACCAGATTTTGTGCCATGCTAAAATATATCAGAGCATGTCTTATGATCATGAAAACCACAAGTATAGAACCATGGTATAGTCACAATAATTTTTTTAATTCCCTATAAGAATTACAACATCTGAATCACAGCCCTATAAGAATTACAACATGGTATTAGGCAGAATGTACTCACTATAAGCATTACAATATGAGACTAGGCTAAACTACTCAATATAGACATTACCACATATAATTGTGCATGTTCTAGGGTCAAGAATAATATAAAATAATTTCATCATAGAACACAAGTCCTATCATACAACATGGATATCATAGTATCACACCATAAATCTCAATGGTTAATTATGAAAATTACAAGTTATCGTTCATATACTACTTGAATTTATATTACAATTGATTAATAGTTAGAAAAATAAAAAATAACCCACAAATCGAGGATTATATATCAATAAATCACCTAATGTCTCAAATCATGATAAACAGACTTTAATCTATTATCCAATTCAATTATATTCATGGATTTCTCACCCAACGAGTATCCATAAGCTAGGTCCAGACCTATTGAAACTAAAGGACTCTAAAGAATAATCTCATTCATTATTTAATTGTTTCAGTTACAAATTACATTGGAAGAATCACAAGAATGAATATATATGAAATTTTTCAAACCATAGTGTTATAATTTAGACCCCCTACCTTTAACTAAAGATCCAATAATTCCTCCAACAAAAAATACTCATGAGGAAGAAGGAGTAGATGATCGAAACATGGTATTTAGATCCAAAGTGATCAATATCAAAACCAATAAAGCACACCGACAAGGTATTTCACCACAATAGTTGAATAATAAGAGAGATATGGGATAAACTGGACCAAAACCACTTACCAAGGATCAAATGTGTTATCAAGATGTTCAGAAGTAATGATGGCACTCCAAAATATTATAGAAGGTGCCCTAGGGTCAAGAAGAGTAGGTTACAGTGAATTAGAATAAAAATTAAATAGAACATCATACATTTAAATAGTAGGTCGGGGAATTATATGGTGTGTAATGTAGATACATGTTGTGTAAATAGTTTTAATGAAATACATTGAAAAACCCATAACCTCATGTGATTTTATCAAAACCACGTGAACATTACACGACGTGTAATCCATTTACATGGTGTCAAAATGTTTTGTAGATGGGTTTTATCCCTCGTTCCTTATAAATTACCCAAATACCCTTTAAAGATTCTAAAATTTCAAAAAACCTCAGAAACTATTAATCCATTTACCCAAACTCCATTAATTTAAATAAACATAAAACTCTTGAATTTAAGTCATTTTCTACAATAAAGCTCTCCATGTGCATTCTCTCTAGTTTTCTCACGTTTCTTTGCAACCTAAGACTGTGTTTATTCAAACAAAAGGTATCCATGATGAAACATGACCGCTAAGGTGTAATGATGAAGGGAAACTTACCTAAAAGAAAAGTTAAAAAACTCAAAGATACAAATACCATGAAAAAGGCAGGATCTTACACTATTGATCATGGGATAACATAATCACTTTACTAAAAAAATTATGAATTAAGGAATCATACACTGAATTCTCCTTACTGTATTTTTATTCCTTGTGAAAGATAAATTTTTGAATGCACTCCATCAAACCTAACTACCTATGTTTAATTTTTTTGGTGAGAAAATATATTTCATACATTTATGGTCAGTGAATATGGTGAACCCCTCACCAAAGTGATAATGATGGAATGTTTTTTTCATAGAACACTGTGGATAATTTAAAGTGATGTGTTGGATAGTTTTATTTATGTTACCATATTTATCATGATTCATAAACTATGAAATACAATTCCTAAATTAGAACACAACCCAATCTATATCTAGATGCATCATAATAAACAAATGTACACCTAACATGGTTTTAAAAAGATAAACATAGGTTATAATGTAAGAAAAAACAAAAATATACAATAAATATTCATTAAAAATAATTTCTCAAAGGGAATATAACACTCTTATTTGTTAGCATAATCATTGGAAATGTTAAATAAGAATAATCATTGGAGAAGAAGATATAATTACTTGATAATCCAAAAAAACTACATAATTTAAAGAAATTATTAGGCATATCCCATGATGTGGAAGTTTCAATATTTTTAGGATAAAAAAATATTCCTTTTTACAAGATATTATGCATAAGGAATATAACATATTGTATCCATAAGTTACACTTTGATAATTTCACATTAAAAAATGATCTTTCAATATTCTCAACATGATTTCGAATTATCTTTGATGATCACCCCTTGAATGAGAGTACACTAATATATCACCAAAATATATATTGAAAAAAGAGTCAAGGTATCTATAAAGGATAATATTTATCAATTTCATAATGTCTGATAGTGGTTTTGTAAGAGAAAATAACATAACGATGTACTCATAGTGTCCATACAAACATTAAAAATCCATCTTGGGAATATCATCCTTATAAACCTAGATCTAGTGGTATCCCGATCATAGGTAAATTTTAAAGAAAAAAATGGATCAATTTAATTGGTTAAAAAATTAATTGATTATGGGAAGAAGATATAAGTTTTTAATCATAGCTTGATTCAGTTTATGGTAGTCGACACATGAAAAAAGTGTACCATACACCTTATTTAAAAATTAAAGTGGAGTGGACAAAGGTGATGTACTTGGTCAAATAAATCACATTATTTTCTAGCTATTAAAACCTATCCTTTAGTTTATGTTTTTAAGTTGGATCCATTACATATTATGGGAGTGTAATAGGTCTCATTACCAATATTAGTTTGATAAAAAAATCCACTTCCCTATTTTTTGGTAGTTTTGAAAATTTTCCATTAAAAATATTACGGCATTGATATACTAAATTTTAAAGATATCTATTTTTGGTTACATATATATCTCCCAATGTTATCATTTACAAATGAAAATAAATTCTTCCAAACACATTTAAAAGAGTTCTTACTCTCCTATATTTATATCCCATACCCCTTTTAAAATCTAAAAAACTCCATTAGATTGTATGATAGTGAAATGACCAGTCTATCAATTAATATTATCATTGAATTCTACCAACCAGTCCATTTGAAAAATTAAATCAAATATTTCAATATCTTGGATAGTTAATTAAAAAAATAGACTAATTAATTATTAATTTAATATGAATAGATTTTAAATCCTCTACTCTCTGATTACCTAACAGGTGTCTTGATAATCAAGACCTGAGGCATCATTTCCACATGAATCCTCATTTGATTCGTCACATGAGAAACAAATAAATACTAGGACAAGAAAATGTCAAAAAAAACATTTATTCAAATACATAAGAATAATATATCACACCATCAGGAGTCATTTTTCCTTATTTTTTACAACCTTCTCAGTTCCAAAATAGATAAAAATCAGCTCTTCCAAAATGAATTATTCACCTTGATGAGGTGATGTATACTGGGATGTTGGGATGGTCAAGGAATCACCAAGAATAAATTTAGTAAAAGTATGAGAACTAATATAACAAGATCATCCTTATTAGGATAAATAAATTTTACTTTGATTAAAAACATCACTGGATTTTAGATTTGGAGGATAGTTATATAAATTCTTAAGATGTATAAGTCAACCATAATTATGACACTGTAAATGTTTTTCCAAAGACTCGCTTTTTAACATATCTAAAGAACATAATCCGATAAAAATAGACTAGTAATCCCCTATTTATCACTTAATACTTTAGTTATAAGTTTCATAATATAAATCAATACAAAAAATAAGGTCATAGTGTAAAAAAATTTAAAAGAGTAGGAAATTAAATATTATATGAACAATGATAAACTAGTGGAAAATATTCTTAATAATGCATGATAACCAAATATCATTGTATAAACACTTCATGATGAGATTAAAACGTGCATAAAAGTTTTTGGAAAAACTAATCATACATAAAACACCATGATAACTTGAATTTTGAAAAAAGAGGCCAGTTGTGCATTTTTTATCCTACATCATTAAGTTTTAATGCATCTTATCTCCATGATTATCAATCCAATGATTTACTAAACCAAAATGAAACCATTTATAATATCTTAATTAAACCCAAAACCTTTGATAGGATCATTATTCCACCAAACTTAAAGGCATTTCCAAAACATCAATGTTTAAAAATCAATTCCTATGTTTAAAAGCTTTATTGGGGGGGGGGGTGATATACCATTAATAAAGATAAAATTAAATGTATGTACTATAATAACCATGTAAATAAGATTCATTAGAGAAAAAATACAACAATACAATAGCATAATATAATATAAAAAGTGCACAACATCAAAATTAAACCACATATCTAGGTAAGACTACAATACCAAATGAATCTAAAATGGAAAACATGGCGCCAAACATGGAAAAACACCAAGAACCACATGATAGCAACCTCTAAGTTCCCATCTCCATCACCAAGGGACACAATATCATGATTCCCCACTATATAAGTAATTGGTATTCCCATTACCTGTATATTATTGAACCATATCTATATATGAACTATGATGAATATACTTGGGGTGAGTATAGAACCCAGTATGACAAGCTCCAATACATCCCATGAATTCCATTTAAACATGAATATGTTATATCATATTTTATAAAAGATGTGAAAGAAAAAAAATATATTTAAATTATTCCATTTATGACCATATAATGAACCACAATAAAATACAACCTTTGTAGCAAAATTTTCCTCTAAGATACCCATGCTACAACTCACATAGCCATGTAGTAAACTCACTCCCCCATGAAATACACGAATTCATCCCCTTATATAGTCATATAACCAACCTAATATAGCCCCTGTCAAATTGGGACAAACTAATCAATCAAAACTTGTGATCTAAAACCCATCAACTTAGACCAATGTTATCACATGACATTGCCCTAAACTTACCCCCAATCTTTCATCAATAGCCATGTCTAAACCAATAAGACCCCAAACATATGAATCATGTTCACAAACCAACTTACACCATGTCAACGACCCCATTATACTAATATTACCATTTTTAAAACCAAAAAACTAAATAGACATTTTACCAAACACATTTTGGATGTCATTCACACCCTGTATTTAATGTTTTTTGCTTGAAGAGAACATTACACCAAGATTTATCAAAATCAATAAGCACTAATAAATATAAGAATTATAATTTTAAAATAATAAACATTCAATTTTGTGTCATGAGTAGAGTTAGGTGAATCCACCTACATTAAATACGGTTATAAAGACCAAACACTACCATAAAATCCCAAATCTAGGATCTTACAACACTTATATGATAGTTCATAATAAAATACTCCTCAAGACACAACCCAAATAAAGTGATCCAATAATGAGATCCTGAGAATAAAATTTCCCTGAAAGAGAAATGTGAAGATAAGAGATGATAGGGATAAATATAATCCATACCTTTAATACCCAGTTAAAACACTCCATGATTCGAAGAGAGGAATATATGGAGTGAAGAGGATAATAAAAATTACCAAAGGATGATTGTGGGTTAAAAATATATATCCAAGTGGTATGAAGTGATCATTTATGGTGGGTGGTTTAAAATCTATTTTTGGGGATTTTTAATGTCATGCATGGTTTGGATCCAAGATTTTGGAAATTATGAAACAACTGTGGTGGATAAACTACTCAAATCCTATAAATATATGATTTGGTTGTATGGTTTGGTAAATTGGGTAATAACTATTTGAATTTTCAATACCCACCAATATTCTAGGACCACATAGTTAGCATACAATTTACTCAAACCCATGAACATTCTTAAAAGCCCTAATGTTTTATAAATGGATTATCAATAAATTATTTAGGGATTAACCAAACCACAAAACCTTTAAAAACACTCCAAATCCACAAAAAATCCATTTGAAACATACCAAAAGTAACTTCATCCTGTTCATATCTTGAAAATGATTAAAACATATAAATACCCTAATAAAAGCATGTTACAGTTAAGGAAACATAAAAATAGTTATTTAGAAAGATGGAATATTCTACATTTTAGACTAATACCTTCCAAAGGGAACATATGTTATGACCCCCTCTCTACCATTACCCTCTTGGGATAATAATTAAGAGAAGGTATAACCCCTAAATACTTTTGTAGGCCTCCTAATAGAGACTAAAATCAAGTGTATAAAACATATGATGGGATGCATTAGCCACATAATATATGTTAAGGATAATGGATAAGAGGGGAAAAATAAATCAACCCCTCATCATATAAACTAGACCAAGATCCTGAGAAATAAATAAAATAAATCATTTTATGTTATAAAAAATAAATCTCAAAAAATTGGAAACAAATCCAATAAGAAATTGCAGCTCAAAGATATATTCTCCCATCTTAGTCTATAAAATCCTCGTGATCACCTGAAATGTATGTATATATATATATATATGGGTGATCATAACATGCATACTTTGTAAAATCTTTCTTAGGACCTCACATTGAAATTTGAGAAAAGCATATTAATTCTATAATGAGTAAATATTAAAATGAACATTCACCTAATAGGTCAACTACCAATTCCCAACCAAATAAATTATCACTCACCATGTATTACATACAAGTTATACCAAAATGATATTAGAAGAATATAATTATAGGTTCCCCATAACCACTGCCCCATTGGTTTTTTTCTCTTACACTACAAATTAAAACATATTGTGCTCCCATACCTTCTCGCATAATGTCTGTTGGGTGGATGCCTTACCGACCCCATTGCTCATGTAATGAACCATCCAAGGATTCCATCTGAACAAAGATCAAGCCTAATCTTCCACTGGCACAAAGGGCATTACTAATCCCCACATGCTGAAAAAAAGTTCTTAGGAATCAAAGGAACACCCTTGGTAATGATTTCATCATTAAATCAGAGTAAAAATATATATTTTCTTCTTGAAAATCTAACATGTCTCATCTATAAGTCATACTTCAGTGAAAAAATTCATATATATATAAAACAACAAGAGGAAATTGAAATTTTAGAAAATTAATGTAAATGAAATCCTTTATTCACCCTCCAAACTCACTAATGGTAGCCAACTATGAGTCCCACTATAACCTCCAAAGATATAATAAAATCCACAAATAACCATAACTGAAAGTGTTAAAGGTTTACATGGATGATATAGAAAATTAAAATAAATAAAGAAAAAATTCTAACAACAACATGACTATATGACATCATCTAATCCCAATATAAAAAATAATCCAAGAGAGTCCATAAGGTGAACCATAACCTACAATTGAGATTTAATATAGGCATGAGCATAAAAATACTGAGTAGAACACCACCCACCTAGACACATTCCAAACCATAAATTAAATATCCTATTTGATGATATTTTGAAATATTGATAGAATGATAGTGTTTTAAACCCCACTTTAGAGAAAATAAATATCATTCTATAAAAACATTTTCAAAACATCTCCCTTCATTGAAGGAAGGGAAAGAGGGAGGAACCTAAATCATTTTCTAAAATAGGGTTAAAACCTTTGGAAAACAAAGGAAGCTCATATATCATAAAACCATAAATTTTAATCTAACTATAATGAACCCACCTGAGTCAACTTGACAAGCCATCCAGGTTACCCCATCATAGCAGTGAGGTGAAACAAGATAACTGAAACTAGTATCGTATAAAAAAACAAGACATAATACTAGATTATAAAGAAGAAGAAAGAGATACATCCATGATCCAAAAAATCCAATGAAAACTAGATAATCAAGAAATAAATATAAGACAAGACCATAATGTCTCTATATAACCAACCATCACCTCTAAACAATTCTTCTATGAAGGAAACTATGTAAATAGAATCTAATATGCTACAATATTCCCTTCCCTTTACCTGGTTCCTATAAAAACATATAAAAATTCCTAAAGGAAAAACTAGGGTGTAAAAATATCCAAGTAGGATACTACCACAGATTCTATACATGATCTAATAAAAATAATGATATTTTTAAATATTTAAAAACAAAAATAGTTTTACAATGAATTTTTATAAATCCAATCCCATTTGTAAACCATTTTCGTTAGTTTTCATAAAAGACTTTAATATTCAAAAATATAAAAATATCCAAAGGACAAGTGATAAAATAGTAAGGAATATCGACAAACTACAAGTCAAGTAAGTAAACACATATCCATGAAATAATACAACATGAAAAACCATGTAAAACAACCTCTAGTGAAAACATGTGATGAAAAATCCATGTAAAAATCTATCATGTGATTAACAAACCATACATTAAAAAGAATATTGTTTTGGGCCCTTGACTATGGGAATGCATACTACATATAAAATAATAAAAAAATAGATTTACATAGTTACCAAATGATAGTGATCACTTCCATAGTCTGTTGAAATCACAAAATAAACCCCTAGTGGTGCCACACATACTAGGGTTGCCTATGTTCATTTATTAATTCATGAAAGGATCCCAATGTGATATGTTTATCAAAATCCATTTAAGAACCATGATCAAAATTTATAAAAAAAATTTAAATCCAACACAACCCTATACAGTGTTTGAAAATACATTTCTTAACCAAAACAACGATTCATGTATTTAATCAAACACTTGGTGTGAAAAAAAATTTAAATAAAAACCTCTTTAAAAACAAGTTTATTTACAATAAATCCTATAAAACCAAAAATCTATTCAATTTAATGAATAAAATAAAAAACATTTAGAACAAAAATAGTAAATTCATAGAATTAACCCTTTGTATTGAAACACCTACCTTAGGAATAGAGGTAAAACTATTCTACTTTGCTAATGGCGACTGGGGAAGAGTAGATATGGTCTTTATGATCCTAGATTCAAAAGAAAAAAAATCAATCCTCTATAAAACCCGATATATATAGCATACGCATCACCATAATGTTCTATATGTTTATAGGAGAATATATCCAACATGTATCAAATAATAAAAGGAAAACCTGGAAAAAAAGAAAACATACCATAGTTGATCAATCAATAACGAAGGAAATATTCCTAGAATCCCAAGAGTGAGGCCTTTAGACCATTGGGGAAGGATTATTTTGAGAAAATATTTGTTTGGGGGTCATTATAGGTTAAACCAGGGTCTTGGGGACTTTAAATTTAAAAAATAAAATCATTAAAAACATGTAAGAACATTTTAATAGAGATGTTGCACAGTTAGGAGTAACAACATGCCTTAATCGTGAGACCCATACAGAGATTCTATTTAGGGTAGATGGATTGGACTTAAAATTTGTTTAACCATGTTCTAACCATGAAAACCCCATATTTCTAAGGTTTCCATATTTGAATTAGGTGGTCGTATGGTTTGGACCAACCATGCACCCCTTCTAATGGCTCACCATAGGCCGAACGGTTTACTAATCCAAACATCTCAGTTTTCCCTAACAATGAACTGAATGTTAAAAACCCCATGTGCCCCCAAAACTATTCAAAACATTCAAAAATGAACCGAAATCAAGACCCAACCAAATCTTTGTAAAAATATGGTTCAAGAAGTACATGAAAGACTGTACAAAAATTTATACTATCCCCACTATAAAGGATTACAACCCTAAAAAGTGATCAATATTATGAACACCAAAAAAGAGTAATCCACTACTACCTTATCAATGATTCACACTCGCACATATCATGGAGATTCTATCCACACATCCACAGAACCTAGTCCAATGGAATTTGTTTACCATGATGTACCTTATCCTGGAGATCCGTAATCTAAAATGGTTTCTCAAAAATGATGTTATTGGGATCATGATCAACATCCTCCCATTTAACAAAATGGGGAGGATCTATGTCACACCTTCTTAACTAGGAAACAAATAAAACATCATGGATCCAAGTCATGTGGTATGGTAAGTCTAACCGATATTGCACCTTTCCATGTCACTCCATGTTCTCAAAGGGTCCATCAAACCTCAGTGCCAACATACCCTACATACCCAACCAATGATGTCCCAATTGTGGTGAAACTCTAAGAAAAACCCAACCACCAACCTTAAACTCTATAATAAAATTATTATGGTCCTCATATGATTTATGGAAGCTCTATGAGGTGGCCAACCTCTTATGGGTCAATATATTTTTTCCATAATTTCGTGAATGATACTCATACCAAATAAGGGTCTTTATCCCAATCATAACCAACACAAGGAAGATATACATGGATTCCCATACAAAACATCAAATGGTTCCAAATTTTTTAAATCCCGATAATTATTGTTATAGTAAAATTTGACTAGAGGAAAATTCTTTGCAAAAGATCCACGAAAATAAAGCATTCAATCATAAATAATATCCTCAAGATCGTGGATATCTCTCTCTATTTTTCATCCATTTGCAGATGATAATCCATGATTAATTCCAAATGGGAACCCATAACCTCCTTCAAACCATTCCAAATCCTATATGCGAACCTCGTGTCCCTATAAAAAACAATTGTAGAGGGAACCCATGAGGTATCATAATATCTTAGATGTATAAGTCTTTGGGCTATCCCAATTTTATCATCTCTTGGATAGGTAAGAAATTCTCCAATTTCATAAGTCGGTCAATGACCACCAAAATCACATCCTTCCCATTGGAACTTGATAGTAAACCAGCAAAAAATTCCATAGAAATATCATTCCACATCTATACCATAATTGGTTAATGTTGAAACAAACTAGAAGGTATTTTTTACTCCGTTTTAATTTTAGGACAAGTGAGAAAATTTGAGACAAATTCTACAACCGTCTACCACATCCCCAACCACCAATACCTACATCTCATGTTTTCGTACATCATGGTAGATTCAAGGTGTATGGTCTGACAGGATTTATGATCACATTCTATAAACACTTACCTTAGATAATATATAAGTAACCGACAAGTTAAGGATGAAAATGCTCCACTAGGAATCCAAGACCTCTCACTTGAGGTCTCCCCAACATAAAGGCTTTTACTATATAATTTAATCTGATTAACAATCACCAGTTCATGACGAACCCTATCATCAAAGGATGAGTCATCCTTCATGGAATCCAAGAATACATATCTTCCATCTTCATCCACTTATTAAATTATCTCATCAAACAAAATAATCATAAACTACTCCTCAAAATATTTCATCAAGGTTTGTGTCAATAATTTAATTCTCAATGCATTGAAAACCACATTCCCATTCACAAGATTGTATGAAATGTCAAAATTAAAATCATGAAGATATTTCACACAACATCTCTATTAAAAGTTAAGATCCCATTGATTAAAATAATATTTAAGGATCTTTTTATTAGAATACACTGTAAACCACTCCCCAAAGAGATAGTGATTCCACGTTTTGAGTACATACATAACTTATACCAACTCAAGTTCATGTGTAGGGTAGTTCATATCATGGGGTATAACTAGTGAGAGCCACATGACACCACATGTTTCCACTACATTAAAACACATCCCAAACCTTTATTATAAGAATAATATAAAACATTATGACCTGAAACTATTTATGGAAGAATAAAAACTACTGATGAAATCAACCCCACATTTAGCTCCTCAAAATATCTCTGACATTTTTCATTCCATTCAAACATTACACCCATCTATGTTAAAGATATAATGGAATATGTTAGTTTAGAGAGATCATAAACAAACTATATATAGTAACAATCTAAACCCAACATGTTAAAAATATTAAACAAATTTATAGGATACTCCCAGTGCATAACAACCTGTATTTTCTATGGATCGATTAAAATCCCCATCTTAGATATAATATGCCCTATATATTTTACTTCATGGATCCAAAAATCACAGTTTGAAATCTTACCATATAAAAAATTTTCTTTGAAGGTTTGATGAATGATATCCAAATGGTCTATATGCTCCTCCTCTAAATTGGATTACACTAAAATATCATCCATGAAGACATAAATTAAAGAGTCCAAGAACCAATTAAATATTATGTTCATCAAAGCCATAAATATAATAGGAGCATCATTAGGACCAAATGGAATAAACAAAAAAAAATAAATGCCCATAATGTATCCTATATTTTTCATTAGGTATATCAAATTGTTAGACTATCAATTGGTGGTACCTTAATTGAAGGTAAATAATTTAAAACCAACATTCCTATTTAAGCTAGTAAAAATTATCATCAATCCTATGAAAAGGATATTTATTCTTAACAGTCCCCCGATTTAACTTTCAGTAATCCATGATAAGTCTGAGACTTCCATATTCCTTCGTAGAAAAGAGTACGGGTGAAGCCCATGGTGACATGCTAGGATGAATAAATCAGTTAGCCTCTATATCCTCATGTTGGACTTTAATATCAAAAAACTCAATATGTTTCATTAGATAATATGGAAAATAAATTGGTATCATTCTAGGGTTTAGGTCAATAGTATATTCAACCCCTCTCTCTAGTGGTAAACTAGAAATAAATCTGGAATGACCTTGGGGGTACATATTCAACACATCAGGAAGAAGTGTACCCAATAAAGGGGTAGTGATATTGATAAAAATCTCTCTAAAAATTTGCTTGAGAGATTCCCCAACATAAGGAACAACAAGCCCCACCTTTCCCAATCTAGGGTCCCACTCACCCTGAAAAACATGAGTGACCACATCAGATTTTAAATATTAATCCTAATAATGATAATAGTCTATCTAAGGCATAACACTTAACATATAATCCATTCGAAGTATAATGTCAAAGATTCAAATATCAAGAACTAAAAATTATCATATCATCTCAATGAAAGATATCACCACCTGACACGTGGAACACTTGTAGCCTTGTTCGTACCTCTTTCCCAAATGCATGGAATGATCGAAAAGGAATGACATAAGTTATGAATGTATGAACAATATTTAGACTAAATTTAATGATATAAAAGAATTAGTAGCACCTTTATCTAATAAATATAGCAACATAGAAGATGAAATAAACACCATACATCTAATAGTAGATGACACTGCTTTGTATTCCTCTGGTTCATACTCTACCATATAAATCAATTTGGTCTCAGCCACATGAACACCCCCCTTCTGCTATGTATTTGATCCACCAGCCTTGGAAGTATCGGTATGAACCACCAATACCTTAGTGAGAGTGAATCTTAAATTAATACCCTAGGACATCCATTCACAAAAACACATTATGTGACTAGACTATCCATAATGATGATAATTATTAGGAGACACCAAAAATTTAGGCTTATAGTGATCATTTCTACCACACTGGTAGAAGATGAATTGTTGATTCCATGATGAAACCCATAAAACTAGACCAAAAGGATGCTAAAAAATCTCGAAATTTCTTTATTGGCCATAAAATACACCAAGGATATCAACAACACCAACCAGAGCTCCACCTAAACCAATCTTTCTAGAAATGTCTACCTCAAGAAAAGTTACTTTTTCACCTACCTCTAGGAAGATCAAAAGAATCATGAGAATCAATATCGACAGAATATTTAGCAATAATCCATATTCAATCCTTCAAGCCTTTAGGTACTAATTAATGAATATATTCGATGAGAGATGCACCAACCAAGAAAAATGGGTGGAATACTCCAGAATGGTATACTCCCCTTGCTATAAGATCAGAAACTCCTAGGTCTTCACTACACATAACATCTCAGCGTAAAACTTCTAATTGAATATATTATTGTAATAAGTCCATGTAATTTCCTCATGAAACTTATATTGAATGATAAATCTATCCTTCTTAGTCCCCCAATCTTGTACATGGGGAAACCCACCATAGAGTCTTTAGCCATCTTTATGAATTTGAAGATCCTCTAAATGATTATAAGAATTCACATCTATGATTTAAAACATTGATAATTTAAAGAAACCATTAATTAAAAAATGAAATAATATTATTTAAGAAGGATCAAGTCCATTTAAATAAACTTCCCATTCAGCTAATTCAAATGACCTCAAACACTATGTCTCAAACCTAGTAAAAACTTTTTCAACATCCATGGAAACTCGAGTTTATACATGGAAATGACCTGGCCAGGCCCCCTCCTCCACTTACTGCCTGAATTAAAATTCTCCGAACTATTTTATATGGAAGACAGAAAACCTCACTCTGTCAATGTAAAAAAAATTCAAGATGAGTATCCCTTCCGTACCATTCTGTAATGAACAAACATGAGTCAACAAGAAAATACACCCCAGTCGGCCCATCAGGGTGGTGAGGTGTAACAAGATAATAGAAACCAATCTCGTATAAAACAAAACAATACGTAAAAACAGATTAAAAAGTAGAATAAGGGGATACATACAATATCCAAACAATCTATGACGAACCAAATAAACTAGAAATAAATACAAGTCAATACCAACCGGTATTTATGTCTCCAACTATCACCTCCAAACCATTATTCTATAATGGAAATGATTAAAATAGAATCTGAAATACTACAATATGACCTTCCCTTTACATGGGTCCTAAAAATTAACATCTAAAACTAAAAAATAGCCAAAGTAGGCTATGATAGAAAATCTCAGTAGGATGCCACCATACATTCTATACATGGTATAATAACAAGAATGCAACAATTCAAGCTTTTAAAACAAAAACCATTTTACAAATAATTTTCATAAATCCAATCCCATTTGTAAATAATTTCATTTGGTTTTTATAAAATCCATTCATATTCATAGATCTAATAATATGAAAAGTAAAATTGGTAAAATAGGAAGGAATATCCACACACCATAAGGTGTGGATGTAAACACATATTCATGAAATAATACATCATGAGAAACCATGAGAAATAACCACATGTCCTCTAAGTCGTTTATTTTTTTCATTTTAAAAATTTTGCATTAAGGATTAGCGGGAAACCTTACATTTCAATGAAAATGTTTCTTTGGATTCTACAAAATTCAAATTCAAAATAAAACATTCAAAAAATATCATCACCCATATCAGCTGTAGTGAATCTCGAGTCACCCACCTGCCCCAAGTCACACACCTATCACGTCAAACATCCTATACTTTTGCCTCCCCATCATCACCGTGCCGGTGAGACCCACCAGAATCCCCATCATCGTCGTTATCATCTTCACCACAATCTCACAGAGTACCGAATTATCATTTACATTGTCATTGAAATATATCCAATTTCACTATCTCTATAGTAGTCCAAACCCCACACCAGTCCTCCAAAGAACACCGAAGTTCATCGAGCCATCATGAAACATAGAGAATTTCCTACATCCCTCGTCACCGAACTAGATGAATTAGCAGCGCGACACCATCTTGAAAAACATCGACGACTGCCAAAGAGAACCAAATCAATCATCAAAATTGAAAAATTAAATAACATAGTAACTAGAGATATCCAACAACTGTCGCACAACCCAATAAATCATACCACTCCTCAGACATATCCGAAAACTACCTTGGTATCTAATGCACCCGATTGAACTGGATGGGAGTAAGTGACCAAGGATCCAGATCAGGGAGGAGTGTCAAAGAAGGGGAAAGGGAAAACCTAAAACTACATGTAATGAGAGAAAAAATTTTTGGGATTGAAACCTTAAGGGAAAACAAAAATTGATACCCATACCCTGAAGAAACCGGATCACAGATGAGTGAACTAGGAGTGAAACCCTAAAAAGAAACTAGTAGTGGAACCCTAATGACAAACCACAAAGTGATAAATAGAAACTGGGGGAAGAATCAATCGAGATAGAGAGTTATGCATTTCCCTTACTACCATTTCAACATTCACAAACTGATCTGAAAAATCAACACACCCAACCAAGATGGGGTTGTGTGTTCCAGACTATATCGGTATAGCAGGGATGGAAGTTGAAAAAATGGGACAACTCTATTGAACCCAAACAGAATGAACCAGAGAAGTGTAATCCAAAAGAAGATGTAGAATGATAAATGACCCCTCCCTCCAAAGATGCCCCTCTTTAGAAGGAAATGAAGGAAGAGAGATAATGACCCCTTGAGTTCTACCTCTAGTAGGCCCTGTGGTGGTGAACAATACCAAGGGTATACAAATCAAACAAACTGAGAGGTATTAACCTTTATATAGTAACCATTATTGGGATATAAGATATATCAACCTCAAAACAACTCTATTACATAGACACACACACACACACACACACACATATATATAAAATAAATCCAAAATCCATCCCACATGAATGTTTAAAATTAAATTCTTATAAATACAATAAAAACACCAAGGTAAATACCAAAAGTAAGGCTACGAAGCGATACACCAACTACACCAAAGACTAAGCTAGTAAAGTCTAGCATGGTCCACGTAATTGTCCTGGAAACCTGAAAACAGTTTTATATAGATAGGGTGAGCATGCAATTATACTCATTAGAAAAAACCATAGTCTCTCATGAAAAAGTGGAAGAATTATACTAATGCTCCTATGAGGAAATAATATAACCCAACAACACCTATCAAGGTATACTAGATACCCAAACCTCACTAAGGCATGATCTCAAAATAAAGAAATTAAAGTAATATAGAGTAAATCACATTGTTTTAGGGTAACCCGCACCACTTTCCCATTGATTATCCCCTCTCACACCTTAAAAACAATTTTCCTGGTGCTCCCACCACTTCCAAACATGCGAGACTACATCCCTCCCACATACACCTGGGACTCACAACCACATCACATCTTGTATGTAGACACATGGGCCTCAAAACACATCACATCCCACCTACAGCCACCTGGGACATAACCACATCACATCCCGCCTGAAGACACCTGAGCCACAACCACCCCTCATCCCAAAGACACCCAGGAAAGCAAAAAACATCTCACCCTGAAGACACATGGGAAACCACAACTCACCTACATGAACATGGGCCTCACAAACTTCAACATGCCTGAAGAATCTTGGGCTATCACCGCCTGGAAGAGGGAGAATGGAAGATAAGGTGGCCATCCATACATCCTCCCACTAGGATGTTTAGGAAACATACCCTCCCCCATGATAATTGGGGTGCTCAGTAGATGGTTCTCAACTAGGGTGGGGTGCATATAAAAATTACAAGGAAAATACATGTAATAAATATATGATACCTTACACTCAAGCCCAACCTATGGGTTTCAAAACAAATTCAACCCCAATTAGTATAAGAAATTGTCACATCTAAAGTTGATAAATTAAAGAAGATTACCAATAATCTCCCACTCATCACCCATTCATCTCATTATTTAGATTTCACGATAGTTAACCGTGCAACCCATATTTTAAAATTTCATCGACAACACATTTTTATTTACCAAACGAAATCATGACATTCCAACATTATTAAGTCTTTATTTTCTCCATCATTTACTAGGAAACTACCAAGTATAGAACACAACAAGAAACACAAAAAAAATTACATAGGGAGAAGAACCATGGTAAAATGAACCAGTTCACATTACTCTCCATTTAACAGCCATTCAGGTCATAAGAAAGCTGAACTCAGGACATAGAATGAATCTTTGGGCATTCTTATCATGGAGAAACTTTGGGTGAATTACCCTTACTAATCAATACCATTATAATTCATCAAATTCATGTCACCTAATAAATCATCTCATCAGAAACCCCCCAACACATAGACTTACCAAACAACACATCTCATAAAAACTATTTGTGGCAGCCTCGCATCAAAATGACACCACACCCATCAATACATAACCGCTTATCCCGATCATAGCCTTATAATATAACACTTTATGTCTGTTCCAAAATTAAATTATCTCTCAACCTAGGATTCCGTTACACCACCTGAACCGACCAACATCACACATCCATTCCCATGACCATACCACCAAAAGATCCAAAAAACATATTCAGATTTAACAAGGATCCATTCATTAATTCCACTTTTTAACATCCATGGTTATCATATAAATAGTTTGATCATGGGGAATCCATTTATTAGCTGGGTGTATGTGGTTAACCAGTTTCATAAAAAATGTTTGACTGGAATCCAAACAACATGAATTCTAAAATATATTCACTACACAAACAATGACCCACAAGGACAATGTTTTTTAGTAGACATATAGCTTATAAAATTCACAACATCAACAGATAACAACATATAATATAATTCACATTTCCCTAGCCCCACATGTTGATCTTAAATTGATTCAATTATCATAATTTTTTTTGGAATTATGATATATTCTTAAGGGAGATATTCATACACCCACACCATATGATACACAAATAACAGAGAGATGAAAGGATCCCTATGTCAAAGAATATATGAACAACACTTCCTTATTGTGCCAAAATAGGGGGTGCACATGCAGTAGGAAAAATCTCTAGGGAAAACGAAATCCAAAGGTTATAACACAAGCCACGACTCCTCATGGAAGAAAGGATTAAAGATTTATGAAATCAAGAGTAAATCGAAGCACACATGGAAAATAAGTTCCCAAATATAGAAAGGTCAGATCCTAAATCAACAGGAGAAATGGTTTTTCAAATCCATTAAAGTTGGATCTGGTCCAAGAAATAACAGTTTCAAAGTAAAAGGAAAAATTAGATTTTTAGATGATAGATATGATTAAAAAACTAATAAAAACCCATTAAATATGGTATTTAACTCATTTTACTTCAGATAAAATGTTAAAGGGGATAATCTGTAAAAACTGGAGAAATTTGGAATTTGAAAAAACGGTTGGATATGATTCTCCATTAGGTGGGTCACTGATGAGAGTCACCGACGTGAGTCACCAGTGTGACTAACCATTGGATGAGATACCGGTAGACGAGTCACTATTGGGAGGCTCACCATTGAATGAGCTATTGGTGGATGAATCATCCTTGGGTGACTCACCATTGGATGAGCTACCATGTATAATTCAGGGACTGGTGACTCACCATTGGACGATACACTGTTGGATGAGCCACTGTCAGATGACTCACTGTTTGGCAAGTCACTATCGGATGACTCAATGCTACTGACATACCATTGAGACAAATTGTTAGTGACTCACTATCACGAATCACTAGTCCTGACTCACTCGTCCTGACTCCCTATCACAAGTCACCGTTGCGACCTACCGTTGGAAAAATTGGTAAATTTTTAAAGAGTTGGATTAAATCACTTTGACCTTATAGAACACGTAGAACACCATATTTTCAAAATGTAATGGACTGGGGACATCTGGGACATTACACATTCATACATTGATACTAACCAATATAGAATCCTTCCACAGTCTATCAATATCACAAAAGAATCCAATAGTGGCGCTACACAGACTAGGATTGTCGATGTCCATTTATCAACGCACCCATGGTTACAAATGTGGAAAGCTCATAAAAATCTATTTCAAAAACATTATCATAATTAAGAAAACATTCTAAAATCTAATCCAATTTTCTTCGATGTTTGAAAACCCATTTCTGAACTAAAACCACCATTCAAGAATTTAATCAAATGCTTAGTGTGAAAACCCTATTTTTTTAAAGAGAAAACCCTTTAAAGAAATGTATCATTCTATAAAATCCATTGAAACAAAAAATAAATTAAAATAAATGAATATTCAAAATGAATTTTAAAATAATAATATTCAATTAATATAATTAATCCTTTTTAAAGAAACACCTACCTCAAGAATAGAGGTAGAACTATTTGAATTTGACAACAGTGATCGAGGAAGAGTAGATTAGGTCCTCACAATATTAGATCCAAAATAAAAGAATAAATCATATATAAATACCCTTATATCCAACATAAAAATCCTTATATTGTTCTCTAATATGAGAGGATAAGAGATCTAAAAAAGATATAAGAAAAGGAAAAATAAGATAAAAAATGAAACAACCTTTGATTTGATTTATTAATAAAGAAATTCAATCTTCCTAAAATCCCAACATATAAGCCGCCATACCACTGGGGAAGGACTATATTGAGATAATAATTGGTTAATGGATCATTATATGTTAAACCAAGGTCTTGGGGATTTCCAATTAAAAAAATTAGAGCATTAGAAACCAGCTTGCATGGTTTGTTGGAGAGGCCACGTTTTTAGGAGTAACCATAAACCTTAACTGTGTGCCCAATTCAAAGCTTATATTTGGGGTGGATATTTTATTTAAGTTCCAACCATGAAAACACCCTCTATCCAAGGGTGCATGATTTTCACATAGTGACAACATAGTTTTGAAAAACAATGCACCCCCTTCCAGTGGGTCAACATAGGCAGCACAGTTTACTGGGACAAATCTAATGGTTTTCTCTATCTGTGCACTAAAATTGTAAATCCCATGGGCCTCCAAAAAGTATAAAAATATCCCAAAATGAACCCTAATTAAGATCTTACTAGCGAAATATCAGAATAAGGTTCAAAAAGTTCATGAAAAAAAGTAAATAAATGTTACACCAACCCATAAATTGATGATTTTTTATTAAAACTCTAAGAAAAATCAAAAAATATATGTCATTTAAAAATCCATTACCAATGTAAACCATTTATTCTTATTTCAGTAAAAATTTATTTAAAATGACTTTAAAAAAAACTAATTTTCAATTTTAAACAATTGAATCCTTCAAAATAATTTTATAAACCAATTTGAAAAATAATCTCATTCCACGAAATTAAAAAGGTCTTGATATGTAACAGAAAATCAAAATAAATCTAATATGGATAGAAGGAAAACAATTAAAATAAATAATAAACAAGTATGGTATTCAATATAAATCAAATAAAATCAGTTAGATCATATAAAAATAGATTCTATGTCATGGGAAACATCTTTTGTATCTAGTGATAAATATTTGAAGTAGCAAGACGGAAAATAGGTCAACACAACTAAAACTATCCAAATCCCCAACAACAGACTGTAAAAAAATGAAATACCATGGATCTAATTTGCTACCATGGGATACATAAATATTTCTAGCTCATACAACCCACAACCATCTCATTATAACTGGAGATGATAGTTAGGAAACATTCCTTAGACAACCAATTACAACAAACTATGACTTTCTCTAAAACATGTCACCTAATATCTACCTAGTAATCACATAAAAAGTAAAATTAAGTTCATAAATCAATAATCACATAAAAATTGTATAAAATAATTTAAATCAACTCACACCTCACTTCATGTAGCCTCAAAATAAACAAATCCTTTATTACATCCAGGAAAACGCATCAAAACAAGCATAATAAATTTCAGACACCCTCATAGAGTTAAAATCCATAATTGACAAAAAATTCATATAGGCTAAGATGAGGGTCTCACAGACAATGGAAAATCACTTAATGTGACAAACGAGCCTTTAAAACATAATACATAGAATGTAAATCCATTTCAATAATGTTCTTAAACTATTTTATATACTATTATAACTTTCTTCTAAAACCAAATTATTCAATAAATTGAAAACTCTTTAAGTGTAACATCCCAACCCAAGTTTCACTTACTGGTGTCCCAAAACGGTTGGTCATGTGACTTCAGGCATGCCTCTCCATATGGAAGAGGCTTCTGACTACAATCAAGGGTTTAATATATATAACATGTGGAGACTATACCCTATTTATCAAAGAAGGAAAACAATTGAAAAAAACCAAGCAATAAAACCACTATAAGAATAATACAATTACCAAATTAAACTATTATCACATGTTGTACCAAAACTTAATACAATATCAAAACTAAACCAGTAAATATTCTATTCAATAGTATGTGTCAAGTGTCATTGAAAATCCCAAAAATAAGAACACTGGAAACTCCAAGAGGGTCTCATCACCATGTCTGGTTCTTTATACATGTTCCCTCCTAACTCAACCATCTAACATATGGATTTTCCCCTCATCCATTACTAAAAACATGAAGTCTGATCGAGTACCAACTAGGAAGCCTTAGTAGGGTGTGAGTACAACTCAATAGGCCACCACCAACGACATCTAAAACAATATATTTTCAAAAACAATTTATGTTGTTGTATAAATAATAAATTTAATCAATAAGGTAAAATGTTCATATAATCAATTATTCTTTATTTAACCACATTTTACATTTGGTTAACGAGGAAACCCAAAAAATCTATACCTACTTTAGACCATGTCAAACTTTTAATCATATCACAAAAGGAATCATAATTTATTAAATAATTTAACTTCATTATCTATTTCATTTCAATTTTATATCATAACTTATTGGAACCATGTTGTAGTTTAAACCAAGGTTATTCACCATGGTATTTTGAAACATGACATCTCTAGAGATTAATTTCATTACCCAATAAATTGGAGAACTATCAGGGTGCACCCTTAATATGTATTTATTTTCATGCGAGCCACATATATAATAATCACCATCTCATAAATAATCCAAAGTGAATAAAATAAATGGGTTTTATATCAAAATCGTGGTGATTTAAAAAGTGTTTAAAAATGACCATTATGTCATTTATAACCCACAAAACATGAAAAAGGGTTTTATGTATGTAAATTATTGAATAAAATATATAATTTTTACATATTTATTAATAAAAATATAAAATTAAGAGGGTTGAGTAATTACATAAAGAAAAATAATGAATTTCATGGGAAAATAGAGAGAGATTTTGAGACAAAAAATCTACAACATAATGGGTACAAAACATGGATTAGGGAAACATTAAAAAGTGATTAGAAAAGGGTCTCCCATTCATAAATGAATCCTAATACAGTATACAAATATAATAAAATGGACATATGAACATGGTATGGAAATTTTAAAGACATACCACAGAAGAAAATAACTTGAAAGAAAATGAGAAGATGAGAATTCCCTTACCTTGAATAGTAACTTCTCAAACTCTAAGATTAGGATCGTGAGGCTTGAGGACACCTTGGTAACACTATATGGTAGGTAATACTATTATATATTCTTGGGTAATTATTTTGGAATGAATGTAAATGAAGTAATTTCTTGGTATTTATAGTAAAAGAGAGGGATTTTTTTATTAATTCCTGGGGACACCTCGTCGGTGGTATTTGAAAAACCATGGGCGTGCCCTTGGTATTTGGCCACTTGGGATACCTCTTATCAAATATCAATCCACATGAGTCGAACGATATTTTAAATTACATATGACATCATTATGATTTCATTAAACATACCGAAAACTCAAAAACAATATTTTTACTATTCACCCCAAAACAAAACAATTTATAATAATCACATCAATTTAGCCTAAATTAATATCGATATATTGAATTCAAAAATGAACTCTATTTTATGAAAATAATTTTCTAAACGTAATAATTTTAATTTTTAAATAAAATCACTATTTACTAAAAAATTCTAATACTTTTTTAATAATTTATAAAACAATTATTCACTTATACTATTATATTACATTACCATTCCAGATGGATAAATTAAATTTATATTTCTTAAGGTGAGGTTACTATTAATTTGGTCATATTACTATTCATAAGGGTAATATTACTACTCAAAAGTTACTATTTACAAAAAATTAAGTTGGTTTCATCAGACTATAAATTTCTTACTGATCACAACCATGTATGTCCATTTTTTGAAAATCATTTCATAGTATCAATTACATAAAGTATAAAATTATTTTTAAATACACTTTCCTTTAATATTCATCAATAATATGAAACATCTTTAAAAAATACAAAAAAGCCCTCCTAGATTAATTTTGACATTTGAAATTCAAAAATGATGTTTATTTTAAAATAATAATAATTTTATTTATAAAAATGGATTACACGAAGTTACTAAGGAATCATTACAGAACCCCTTATAACACCTTAATCATACCTAAGAGTAAGGTGTGCAATGGTGGTAAAATCATGGGGCAGCTCAGACAACATTGCTCGAGTGGTGATTTCTACCAAATTGAACATATTTCATTGAAGATTTTGTTAAAGCTTAACATATTGAAGATGAGCTTGGGCTTTTTCTAGTGCCTAGCCTAGTTACTCTACCTCCTTCCCAATCTATAACAAATGGGATTTATATGGCATGATTCTACATGTAGAGGCCAGCAAATCCTCTTTATGAATTAATTATCCATTATCATTTCTATTTTTACACAATAATTATAATGTTTAAAATTATTATGGATTATAATGGTCATATTAGCCAACGATATTATAACATTCAAAACTCAATGATTACATTTCAATTATACTTATATATTTTTATTGATTAACACATAGTAAAAATTACATTTTCAGGAAAAAAAATATTATTCAAAAATTTTGGGTCATTACATTCTTCCTTCCATAAGAAATTTTGTCCCCAAAATTTCAACTCGTATTATTAAAAGAGAAAAGGAGTGGATACTTATGCCCCATGGTTTCCTCAAGTTCTCATGTGGATTCTTCATATTTTTTGTTCCTCCAAAACACTTTAAAGAGGTGGGTAGTCTTATTATGTAGAACCTTGTCTCCACAATCCAATATCTCCACCGAATTCTTCTCAAAAAAGAGGTCATGTTCTATTTATACTTCATAATGACTTAGTACATGTGATGGGTAAGGTATTTACTTCATCAGGAGGGATATTTGGAATACATCATGATCTTGATCTAGATTTGGAGGAAGTGAAAGCTGATAGGAAACTACTCTTATGCGATCAAGGATTTCATAAGGGCCATTGTATCTAGGGATGAGCTTCCCTTTCTTTACAAAACTCATGAATATCTTCCAAGATGAAATTATAAGTAATATGTTTCACTGAAATCATACTCTGATTCTATTCAATAATTGTCTGCATATCTCTTCATCCGACTATGGGTAGCCTTGATTTGTTGTTGGATGACATGAACTTTTTCTGTCATCAATTGCACAAGATAAATCCAAAAAATATTTCTCTCACCAAATTCTTCCCAAAAAGTATGATTTCTACATCACTTACCATATAGATCTTCAAAACATTCCATTTGAATGATCGAATGGAAGCTGTTGTTGTAAGATAACTCAACTAATGTAAGATTTTGATCCCATCCACCTTAAAATTTCATTGAGATTGTTCTCATCATTTCTTCAAGTTTTTGAATAGTATTTTCGGATTGGACATCATTTTGAGGGTGATATGCTATACAAAAATTAAATTCAGTACTCAATTCATGTTGAAGACTTCCCTAAAATTTTTATGTGAACCATGGACCATGATTTAATTCGATAGAGAGTGGTACCCCATAACCCTTACCACTTCCCTTATGTAAATCATGGAAAGTTGATTGAGAGAGAAATCTTCCTAGATAGTGATAAAATGGTTTTTCTTGGTGAGCCAATCCACTGTCACCCATATTGAATTATTTCCCTTGCCTGTTTTCAGGAGACTAGGGACAATTCCATACTGATATTTTCCAATATCTATTCTGGTATGGGTAGTGGTTGTAAAATCCATTTAGTAATTTGTCGCACGTCCATCACTTGCTGACACACTGGGCACCTTGTAGTGTAGTCACCAATCTCCCTTTTCATGTTATCCAACAAATAATGATCACAAAGTGCCCTATACAATTTCGTGCTTCTTGGATGTATAGATAATTTAGAGCTATGAGATTCATCCATCAAATCCTTCTTTATTTCCAGAATAGTTGCAACACATAGTATTTTAAGAAATTTTAGTACACCTTATTGATAAATATTGAACACAAGAAACTTACCATCCTTCGCAGCCTTAAACTTATTCTATAACAAAAGATCTTCTTTTTTATCATTATTGATATTATATAGTAATGATGATTGATAAATCATTTTGGATAGGGTTGATGATCCCCCTTCCCTTACAATTCCCATGTCCAGATTTACTAGTTATTTGATTAAGGGATCTCCTTAAATCCTCATCATTACACTAAGAACAGGGTCAATCCTACTTAATATAGGAAAAACATTGTTTTCTCTTCTGGGGTGATAATGAATTGAATAATCATAGTTTTTAAGAAGTTCAAACCATCTCCTCTATCTCATGTTTAGTTCTTTTTGTGTGAAAATATACTTCAAACTTTAATGGTCTATGTATATATCACATTTCTCACCATAAACATAGTTCTTCCATATATTTAGAGAAAAAACAACCACAATGAGATACCGATCATGTGTAGGATATTTCTACTCATGAAGATTCAACTACAAGATACATAAGCAATAAAATTTTCATTTTTCATGAGGGTACACCGATACCCTTTCAGAGATGCATCACTAAAAATAATGAATCCTTCTCTGATAAAGGGATGAGTTAACATGGGTGCAGTAAGCAATCTTTTATTCCAATATTATAAACTTTACTCACACTTTTTTATATGAATATTTCCCCTTTCCAGGTTAACTTGGTTAGTTGATTGAAAATTAATTAATTTTTTTTCACAAACCTCCTATAATATCCTGATAAACCAAGGAAACCGTGAATATCAGTTACTGTTGTAGGATGTGACCACTCCTCTAAAACCTTTGTCTTTTTAAGGCCAACTGAGATTCTGTCATTGGTTATAATGTGCCCCAATAAAGAAACTTATTGTAACCAAAACTCACAGTTTCTGAAATTTACAAAAATTATTTCCCTCTGTAGAGTTTTCAAAATAACCCTTAGATGATCCTCATACTCCTAAAAAATATTAGAATATATTAGAATATCATCAATAAAAACTACAAAAAAATTATCAATGTTGTCCTTAAAGACTCTATTCATCCAATCAATAAATATAGTAGGTTAATTAGTCAAAATGAAGGTCATAAATAACCATAATTAACTTATGATGATCGAAAGGTGGTTTTCGGAATATATTCTTTCTTCATCCTTAATTGATGATAACCGGATTGACGACCAATCTTGGAGAATAATTAATCTCCACGAATATGGTTAAATATGTCATTAATTCCTCGAAGATGGTATTTGTTCTTCACTATGATCCCATTCAGTTCTCTATAATCAATGCATAGCAGCATTGATTCTTCCTTCTTATTCACAAAGAGAACATGCGCTCCCTAAGGAGACACAGTCGGTCAAATATATCCCATTTTGAAAAGATCTTGGAGTTGTTTCTTTAATTCCTCCAACTCCTCATTTTCAATCCTATATGGGGTCTCTGATATCAGATGAGATATCAGTATGAGTTCAATGGAGACTTATACCTCTCTTTTTATGGGAGTTTTGAGTATCTCCTCAGAAAATATGTTAATGTATTCCTAGATGATGGGAAACATTCTATACTTATACTCTCATTTCCTTATTCATATTCACCAATAAACTCCATAAATAAGGAAACAAGAGGTGATTATTGGAAAAGATCTAGTCAATAAATATCTCCTTGGAAGATAATTATAGGTTTACCATTCAAGAATACTAAGATTTCCTTGCTTCTATATTTTATCTTAGCATAATACTTTGAGAGCCATTCTATAACTAATATACTATAGAATTCCAATATGGGAATGAATACTATATTATTGATAATTTTGTGCTCATTAAAGTAAATACTAGAGTTAATAATCACTATTGATGCTTGGATAATCCCTCCAGGAGTCTTTATTGACAACTCTAAGTTTAAATTGTTAGGGATTTATTCTATTTTTTTCAAACATGGAGGAAATAGAGCAATGTGTAGAATGAAAATCAAAAAAAAATTACTTTCTATATTTTAGAGAACAATAATAGTACATGCCACAACATCATTTGGAGCTTCAACATTATATATCATGATAGAAAAATCATGACCTTACTCCCTTGTCCTTTATTGAGGCTGATTGTGAATCTCCTCCACTACCCTCAGATTAGACAGTGATTAGAAAAGATCCCATGATATACATACTTGACGCATTGGACTTCAGTTAGGGACTATAACATATATCCTTTTTCATTAGTGTTTTTATGTTGAGACTTCACCTCACTACAACAATTCCAATTGATATGTTCATGTCTTCCATACTTGTAACACTTATCGCTCCTAAGAAGGATGTTCTTCGAATGCTTATTCCAAAATTTATTACTTGTGGGAAGTTATTATTACCTTCCTTCTATGTCATGATCAATTATACTCCCCAAGATGGGATCTATTGATATCTTATTTTCATTGTTTTTTTAAAACCACTGCATCTTCCCAAACTAGAGTTCGACTTTCATAGCACTCGACATAATCTCCTCATTTATATCATAGTCTTGGTTGGATAAATTCTTTCGAATATGAGGTCTTAGTCCACCAAATAATCTATCAACCTTCCTATTAGTATCTATAATAAAGCTTAAGGTGTAATCTAAAATTTCTGTGAAGTTCATCTCACAGATTACAATAGCTTTATTCTCCTTCTACATCAGCTCTAGAAACTTCTTCTCCATTTTTTTATCATTGAAAAAGGGAAATACTTATTGAAAAATATAACTATTCACTCTTCCCAATCCATTACTTAAATCTCCCCTATTTGAATCTTGTTTTTAATTAGTACCCACCACTGATAAGATTCTCCCTCTATGTTCTAAATTACTAGGGCGGCATTTTATTGTTCTGAACAACAGAGGACAGAAAAGAACTTTTTGATAGACCAGATCAACTATTCAATAATCTATGGGTCAGTAGATCCACTGAACATTGGTGGTCATTGATGCATAAATAACTCAACAGAAATTTGTTCCCTTTATGGTGAAATTTTTCTCTTAGCATGATTCAAGTTATTCCCCCAAACATGAGTCTATTGCATCATTATTATCATGAAATTTTCCATTCCAACTTCCATCGGAGGGCCGTCAGTGCATGGTTTCTTTTGGTCACCATTTTCATGGGTCCTCCTATTTCCAATCATTTATAAAGGTTGAAACCTTTGTGAGAAACATATTTCATATACAAATATTTTAACACTAAAGGAATTTTATGTATTAAAAATTCATGCTTAAACAAATTATTCTTTAACAACAATCATATTTATCTATAAATCCTTCATAATTATTCATAAAAATATTGTGATTAACCAAACATATCCCCCATAAAAACCAGGAGTTGAAAAGGCATGTTGTCATTCACTAGTTCCCATTCGAGTCTAGATCAAGGTGGCATTTTTAGGTTTTACCCCTAGATACATCTGTTCCAAATCCACATCTACTTTTCCGTATCCAGATATTGATTTATTTGTTCGGAAACTAGTTACTTAATATTTAACCAAAATACCAGGATGTTTTAAAATATTTAATATTTTCCTTAGGTTTCATCCTAACCATTTAAAATCCTAATTTACAAAAATAACCAAACTATCCTTTGATACCAAATATGGAATCCCACCTTTTTATTAGATAACTTTTCATTACATTCTACAAAATGAGGATCATTAAATTCTATTCTCTTGGAAATATGGTACATAATACAAGAAAACAAATAAAAATATTTTAATCCACTTGAACAGATTCATGAATTGTTCATCCTAATTAAAATTATTTCATATCATAACCTGGGGACATACATCTATGTAATGTGTTAGAACAAGGCTCAGTAAGGGAAAATAGGGATAACAATTCACATGTGAGCTTAAATGAATACAATAAGAACTTGAGGAAATATCATAAAATCATGAGAAAGAGGAATATCATGATAATATGACCTTGAATATTATAATGAAAATGTGGCTATAACATTTAATTAAGACATTAATAAGTATATCACCAAGATCCACCCCCAAGGTGTTATAAAAATTACCAAAGTTATCCAGCAAGGTATCCTAAAACAACTCATATCTAGAGATTAATTTCTTACCCATTGAATTGCAGTGATATCAAGGTGAACACTTAATAGGTATTTATTTTCATGTGGCCCACATAGATCATAATAAAAATCTTATAAATAAACCAAAGAGAATAAAATAAATGGGTTTTATATCAAAATCATGGTGATTTAAAAAGTGTTTAAATACATGAAAGTTATGTAATTTATAACCAATGGAAATAGAATAAGGGTTTTATGTATGTAAATTATAGAGTAAAATTAATAATTTTTACATATTTATTAATACCTATAGAAAAAGGAAGATGTTTGAGAATTCACATAAATAAAATTAATGAATCTCTTGTAGAAATAAAGAGATATTTTGAAACAAAAAATCTAGAGCATAACAGGTACGAAACATAGATTTGAATAACATTAAAAAGAAATGGGAAAAGGGAAATACATTCATAAATGAATCCTAATATAGTATATGGATATAATAAAATGGATAGAATAACATGGTATGGATATTTTAAAGACTTACCACATAAGAAAAGAACTTGAAAGGAAAAGAGAAGTTGATAATTTCCTTACCTTAAAGAGTAACTTCTAAAAATATAAGATCAGGACCGTGAGGCTTGATGAAACCTTGGTAGGACACCTTGGGAGGTAATAATATCATAGATTCTAGGGGATTTATTTTGAAATGAATGTAAATTAATGAATGTCTTGGTATTTATAGTAAAAGAGAAGGGTTTTTTATTAATTCCTGAGGACACCTCGTCGGTGGTATTTGAAAAACCATTGGATTTGACATGGTATTTTACCATTTTATTTGAACACTTAGGATCCATCATATTATAATATAATCCAATGTGTAGAAAATGATTTTAAATTATATATTACATCATTATTATTTCATTAAACATACTGAAAACTCAAAAACATTATTTTAACTATTGACTAAAAAAACATTTTATAAAAATATCATAAATTCTCCCCAACCTAATATTTATGTTCTGAATTAAAAAATGAAATTCCTCTTATGAAAATAATTTTCTAAATTTGAGAAATTTAATTTTTATGTAAAATCACTATTTAATCAAAAAATACTAATACATAACTAATAATTTCTAAAATAGTTATTTACTTATACTATTATATCACATTACCATTCAAGATGCCTAAATTATATTTATATGTCTTTAGGTTAGGTTACTATTACATTGGTCATATTACTATTCATAAGGGTAATATTACTATTCAAAAGTTACTATTCACTAAAAATTAAGGTGATCTTACCAGAAATTAAATTTCTTACTGATCCCAAATGTAAATTTTGGTATTTAGAAAATTATTTCAATATATCAATTATTTAATGAATAAAAATTATTTTAAAATACTAATTTTTTCAATATTCATCAATAATATGAAAATTCTTAGAAAAATACTAAAATATCATCCTAGATTAATTTTGACAATTGAAATTCAAAAATGATGTTTATTTTACCTTAACAACAGTGTTATTTTTACAAATGGATTACACAAAGTGTCTAAATCCTGGTTACATAACCCCTTATAACACACATATAAGACCTAAGAGTAAGGTTTTCAATGTTGATAGAATCTTGGGTGACTCAGACAAAATTTTCCGAGTGGTGGTTTCTACTAACTTAAACTACACTCGTAGGTGATTTCGTTGAAGATTAAGATGTTGAATCCTGGATTGGGCTTGGTCTAGAACAAATCCTAGTAATGACACCTCCTTCAAATGATCAGACAAATGGGATTTTTATGGCGAGATTCTATTGGTATAGGCCGTTGACAATTCAATCTTCATCAATTATCCATTATCATTTCTATTTATAAATAATAATTACAATGTTAAAAGTTATTTTGGTTTCCAATGGTAATACTAACCAACAATCATATAATGGTAAAAACGCGATGGTTACATTTAAATTATACTTATATAGTTTTATTGATTATTACACATTAAAACTTAAATTTTCAAAAAAAATATTCAAAATGTTTCGGTCATTACACTGTGAGTATTTGGATCATTAATCCCTATCTCACACCCCATTTATCATTCAATCACATATGTGTAATTGGATCATCATTCCATGACCCGTACTCGAATATCCATCAATCACATATGGGTATTTGGAGCATCAGTCCATGTCCCACACTCATATAAAAATCAATCAAACATATATCAGATATATTACATCAATCAATGTTAATAAACATTTACCACCTTTTTATCATTTCTCATCATGGATACCATTTCAATTATCAAAACAATCATGGTCCAACACATTAATCACAGAGAATAATATGAAAAATTCAACATTAAACAATTTTTAAATATTTAAATCATATAAACCATTAACCCATTCATTTTAATCCAAATATCTCCTAATTCTCATTTTACATTTATTAATAATCACATTTATTGACCAATTACACAATCCCATTTGTTAACCAATTTAATATTCCCTATATGCATTCAATTTCATAATCACATCACCCCATTAATTAATTGTTCAATTAATTAATCTAATTCATGATGCGATTTAAAAACATGAAAATTTCTATTTCACAATTACATATAAACAATATTAATCAATACCATGGAATTTTTAATTTAAACCACCTACCTCATGATTTTTGACTGATGGTTGCCAATAGAAATCCCCAGATTGATGAAGAACATTCAAGTACTCAAAAAACAATGATATTGAGATCCAAATCCTAGAAACAGATAAAATGGATTAGATCCATGAAATCCTATATCTAAACCATCACCAATGGAGGAAGATCGTCCCTTAAAAATATGATAGAATTATGGGAGGGAGGGAGGACACTAATTGGGATGATAATCTCTTACTAGGAGAAGTTCAAATTCTTTAATCCGGTCTTTAATTCATCATGAACAGAGTTTAAAAGCCCTTAGACTCAATTTAGAAGCCTAAAAATGAGAGAAAAGAGTTAGGGTTGAGTAAGGTCAAATTAGGGTTAATGTAATTGGGTTATAGAAGTTTAAAACTAATTTTCGGGGGAATTAATTCCGCATGATTGGTTTCCTTGGTAGGGGCACATAGTTGTCCAAAACATGTGCCCAAACTGCATTCCTCTCCTATGGGAGGGGGGCTTGATTACTCCTAAGAGGGAACACAATTTGAATAACCATGTTCCAACCATGGAACTTATCCCTGTTTGGGGTTGCATGATTTTCTAGGGTAGGGCGCACGGTTATGGAAAACTATGCATGAATAGTGAATTGCCCAAAATCCCTCTAAAAAATTATAAATTTCACCCAAATGCACCCATGAAATTCCTAAAAAAAGCATACAATTCCTGGTAAAAAAATACCTAAAAAATGAGCTTGGTAAATATCCATGAAAAGGGAAGGATCTTACAATATCTCAAACTTATAGTATCTTATCCTCGAGATATACTCCCATGAATATTTAAGACTTCAATATAGAATGGTTGGTCAAATAATATCACATTACTTCTTCTATTTCCCATGTTTCCTAGAGAACATGGTCATGTTACCACAATATATGAACTACCAGCATAGTATTACCCTATTACACTTTCTCACCATGGTCTAACAAACATATCATATTATCCTGAATGGTTGCATCAATCTAAATCTCCACATCATCGACATAGATCACATGAAAAGGGTTGGGGTGATAACGTTAAAGTTATTACATATGAAAAATGTCATGCTTATCACTATACCTATGTGGAAGATCCAATCAGTATGCCACCAACCCAATTCTCTCTGCAACCTCAAATGGTCCAACAAAACTAAGCACTAACATAACCTTCCCATGAATCCTATTGTGATCAAATATAGGAAACAAACAAAGTACACATGATGACCCATTGTAAAATCAGGTTATTTTTGTTGTCAATCAACATACGACTTCTGTCTACCCCAATCTGTAGAAATACACTTCTGAAATAATAGAAACTTCTATAACATCTCTTGCATGAGACTCGGTCCCAAGATCTCTTACTCACCTACCTCCATCCATTATAGAGGTGATTTTCATGGCCTACCACAAAGTTCCTCGTACGGTTTCGTATGTATTGTTTCCTGATAACAATTATTATAGGGGAACTTGATGATTTTCAGGCATTTATCCCAATACCCGCCAAATTCAAGAATGCCTACTCATGAAATATCTTCTGAAACCTATATAGTACATTCTGCATGCCCGTCTATCTATGGGCAGAAATCAGTAGCCATCAATAAAAATGTACAAAGTTCCTTCTGCAAGACTTTCCAATGGTGTGAAATGAAACACAAGTCAACGTCTAAAACTATACTCAATGTAACCGCATGTTGAAAAAATATATCTAAAATGCATAATTCTACGTATTGATCCATAGAGAAAGTGTCCCATATGGGAAATAAATGTTCCACTTTCATTAATCAGTCCACAATTTCCCAAATAGTGTCCATTTACCAATATGTCTTTAGGAGACCCCCCCAAAAATTCTATGGAAACATTGTACCACTTTCATTTATGAATGAAAAAATGGATGCAGCAAGCCAACAGGCCATTGATGCTCAAACATCACATATTTATAGGTGTAAAATCTTTCCATGAACCCTACAATATCCTTTTTCATTCTCTACCACCAATAATTTCGATTTAAGTCATGATACATTTTGGTCAAACCCGTATGTATCACCAACTTTGAGGCATTAAATTCATTCATCATCTTCTCTTGCATACTCATAGGAACAAATACACAACCCCAAACATAGATGATCTCATCCTCATCTATTATCTATTCTGATGGAAACTCCCCACCTAAAAGTATTTCCCTTACTGTCAAACACTCTAGATCCTCATACTCCATATCCTTGATCCATATATAAATATTAGACTCTTCTAAAATCGATATGAGATTCATCTCCTCCTAGACTTCCCAAAACACAAAATGCATCTCATCCAACAAGGTCATAATCTTATAAAATAAACTACACGCGTGATCTTATCGAGTCTGATTTTTACTGTTCAAAGTGTTAGCAACACAATTTACATTATTGAGCATATATACTACCTCAAAATCAAATGAAAACATATATTTGACCCACCTCATCTATTAAGGATTCCAATATCCTTGCGAAAAAATATACAAAAAGATTCTGTGAGTATTATATAGTGTAAACTTCTCAGCCAATAGATAATGCATTCAACACATCAATACATCAAAGACTACAATTAACTTGAGGTCATGTATAGGGTAGTTCCGTTCATGTTTCCTCAACTTCTGTGACCCATACCATAAATCCATCTCCCTACATCAACACTACTCCAAGACTAATCCCATATGGATAAAAACACTTTATACACCTCACTAAACTCAAGTAAGATCAATATTGGTGTAGTTTTCCTATGATTCTTAAACTCTTGGAAAGAATTTTCACATGATCTTGACCACTCAGACATTATCTGCTTCTTGTTCAATCATAAAAGGGGTGCTTCCAAGTAGGAAAAGTCATGAATAAACCACTAATAAAAGCCAACTAGCCTTAGAACTCTATATATATTAAAACATTCTTGGGATTCTCCCATAAAACAACTACCTACACCTTATATGGATCCACCAAAACACCTTCCTCCATGATTATGTGACTAAAGAAATGTACCTGATCAATCTAGAATTGAACCTTAGATAGCCTGACATATAGCTGATGATCTCTCAGTGTACTCAGGATGATGTCAAGATGTTGGGAATGATCATCATGAATATTAGAGTATACTAAGGTTTCACCCATTAATACTACCAAAAAATTATATAGGTAAGGTTTTGAGATTCTATTCATTAGGTGCATAAACAGTACTAGTGAATTCATCAGACTGAACAACATCACAATGAACTTATATAGGCTATACATTCTTCTAAAATCGGTCCTCAGTATATCATAAGGTCAAAATCTCAACTGATAATACTATGATCTCAAGTAAATCATAGAGAAGACACAATTCCACCTTAACTGATAATAAAGATCATTGATACATGGAAGAGGATACTTAATATTTACTATCATTCAGTTCAACATACAATAATCTACACATAAGTGTAATTTCCTATCAACTTAATTTGAAAAAAATAACTATAAAAACCAAAAGATATGTACTTATATGGATAAATACATTATCGTTCAACTCTTCTAATTCAATTTTGAGCTCATCAATCTCTATTGCTTTCATTATGTAAGGTGGAATATAAACTATATCATCCCCAAGAATGAGATCAATTGTAAACTACACATCCCTCTTAGGTGTTAGCCTTGAGAAATCCTCAAGATACACATTATGGAACCTATCAACTATGGGTGTAAAGACATAGATATTTTCACCCCCATCATTCAGAAACACAATAGAATCTTGGGCAGTGAGATCCTCCTGTTTTTGAAGAACTGGACCAATAAGTCCTTCTTTGATATCCCTCTCTACACGGTGAATATAATTTTCACCCTTAGGAGTTGTAAAAGTCACTATACATTGATAATAATCAATGTGGTCTTGGTATGATACCAACCAATAAATACCCAAAATCATGTCTAATCCTAAAATATAATGTATGTAAAGATCCCCGAGGAAAAGATACTACACATCCTTGATTGAACACACCTTGCGTAAATATACATCCCTCAACAGTACTACCAAAAATTCATTGATCATCATAAAATTGCACAAAAAATCTAATAATAGGATCAAACCATTCATAATTTGTGAATATATAAAATAATGAGAGGAACCAGTATCAAACAAGGCACAATCATTAGACAAACCAATAAGATTTTACCTCTAACTATCGATGGTACATCCTCGCTATCCACCAATGTAGGTTAAACTACATGAAAAAATCCTACCCTGATTCCTTATGGTGTAGTATGAATCACATGAGTTTTACCACCCTACTGATATAAGAAATATTTCCCAAAATCACCACATCTACTACCTCTTCCACCTTAGCCAGTTGAACTCCTGTTACCATGCTGATATGGTGTAGAAGATCCCCTTTCCATACTCTTGTTCTGTCTAGCCACTCCATCACAACCCATCTATTATGGGTGCCTATAAAACCATTGTATATTTCATATCACTCCGTGGGGTCGACAATATACTAGTGGTTGGGGTCATAATCTATAATGTAACCTGACCTGCCACACTGGTGACCGATCACACAAGTAGGACACTTCAAAACCAATCATTGACCTTGTCCACTCTTCATTCCACTACTATGGTAAAAATTATCATAAAAATACTTCATTCTATCATAATTTGTACCTCCTGACCATTTAGTATAAACTAAATGTCATCTACTGAAAGAATCCTTTAGCCCCCCTTATAAATGATATAATGATTCACCGCATCATAAAACTTCTTCCACTAAAAGTTATTCACCTAGGACTTATTCTCACATTTAATCCCATCCTGAAACTCTTTCTCCGTTGTATCCTAATGTCCCACCAATTCTAGAGAAAATCACTACAGACCTGTAAAGTGAAAAACATGGTCCATAAAAACATTATCCTCTGATTCAGCTTCATAAACTCAGACACTATCTCCTACCTAAGCATCCAAGGGTAAATGTGCTCCAAGACAGTCTCCTGAAATTCCTTCCACTCCATATTATCCAGATATCCATCCAAAGTCTAGATGTTCCACCAACCCTTATCTTGACCACGTAACCTGTAAAAATAAAATTTTACTCTCTTATCAGTATGAGTCTCTAAGTGGTTAGTTATCATATTGATAGACTCAATCAAGAACTCAGATTTCTCAGGTCCATCCTATTTAGTAAACGTTGGAGGGTTCTATAAATAGAACTCCCATGTCAGGTATGACAAACTCTTCTCATCCTTCACTGATTCTCATTCCATAAACTTCCTAAAATGAGTAATGTTCTCATAATAGTGCTCTATGAATTCCTCACCTGGAACTATTGGAGCCTTAGGTTCCACTATGAGAGGATTATCTCCACCTATAACCTCATTTCATCCTCCCAACAAGTGTCGTCATGGAGGAATATCTCTAAAATGAAAAACACATATCTCAGGACATATAAAACAACATTTACACATTTAAAAAGACTAAATCACATAAATCCATAGTAATTCATCCCCCTTTCCTATCACACAGTCAAAACTGAGGCACTATCACTACCCTTATCCATTCTGTATCTTGGCCTTGGTTAAAAAAGTGTAAAGGCATTCTAATATTCATGTTCTCATTAGGAAACCATTTATCCATTTCAATTTTCCAAATTTTTCATCATTTAAAATTTTACATTTACATATTAGGTACCTCTTCCAATTAAATTAAACACGTAAAGAAAAGCCTTCCAATTCTAATAACTTACCCAAAAACCGTTTTTCCCATCCATTCCTAAAATGATGCATGTAACAATAAATCCTAAATTCCTAGAATGTTGCATTAATACTAAACTCTCATTCCATATCAGGCTATAGAAGTGAAATATCAAAAAAATATAAAATGGTAATAACATCACACAACAAGTGCAACACCCAAGGTGAAATACCATCAAAAGGTAATAGAAAACATCAATAACAATAATCTCTCCCTAGGTGCTTGGGGTTCTCCCCATACATGGGTTAACTACTCCCATGAATGAGCTCATCTCTAAGGCCCAAATCTTACTAGTCTCTTATATACCATTCCCAATTAGTAAATCAAAATAAATGAAAATAATTTTTATTTGATACAACTTTTTATCATCCCAACTAGGGTTTCACATATCAGTTCCATGAGCTAGTCAGTTACATGTCCTCAGGCGTGCCTCCCCAAATTCCAAAGCCCACCGACTAGTAGTGAGAGTTTAATATATACAATATTGGGAGACTATACCCTCTTTATCAAAGAATTAAAACATCTGAAAACAACCATGAAATAAAAAATAACCAATAACCTGAATAATAAAATAACGTGAAAAAACAGTATCACATAATGAACCAAAACTAAAAACAATATCCAAGCTAAAGTAGTAAATATTCCATTCCATAGTATGTGTTCTGTGTTAATAAAAAAACCCAAAATAAACACACTAAAAACTCCATAAAGGTTCCATCACCATGTCCAGTTCCTTCATCCATGATCTCTCCTAACTCAACCATCTAACATAAGGCTTTTTCCCTTATCTTGTCTTAAAAATATGAAGTATTCATAGCTATCGATGAAGTGCCCAATATAGGGTGTGAGTAAAACTCAGTAGGCTACCATCAATGAAATCTAAAACAACATCAATTCAGTTACATTTTATGCAGTTATATAACTAATAAATTGAAATCAATATAGTAAAAAATTGATATAATCAATTAATCTTCATTTAAACACATTTTATCTTGGGTTCATGAGAACATCCAACAAATCAATACTTTCTTCATCCCATTACAAAGTCTAAATTTTATGAACCCATTTATTCACTCAGGTATGGATCCTTTTTAATTATGGTTTAATTAATTTTCATGGACTCTTTCGAGAATCCTTTTTAGTTAGTAAATTTACAAAGTGTGTCCAAATCTTGTTCAGATCCAAGAACACATCTTTTTTGGGAAACTGGCCAAGTTTCATGGTTGGCGCATGGTTTTCCTAACCATGTGGACTCTTTTTTTCTCAATAGAGCCACCTCACATAGTTGGAGCACGACTGTGTGACCTAACCATGCAAGTGCCCCTTATATCCATGTAAGTTTTCATGGATTGCGCTTAGATTTTCAAACCATGTGGAAGAAACTGGGCATAGTATTTTTTTAGAAGAATTTTTTAAATTTCACCTTAATCATCTAATTAGATCCCTCCTTCCCTAATCTGAGTTTATATTGGATTTACCTATATGGATACCTTTTTGATGCTTTTTTAAGGGCAAATCTAGGGATTCAAACATCTCCTTCATCTGAGATCCAATAGATCTTTCGATCGTCATATTGGATGTGAAACAATAATTACATGAGTCTATTTATGTCTTCCTCCTTCTCTATTTCTCTTGACCTAGTTATTAGGGTATGATAATTATTAACGTTTTTTAAGATCTACTCTAATCCAAGACAAATAAAGGGCCAATACTAGAGGAGGAGAGTCGTACAAGCCAAAGGTGTGTGGTCTATAACTCATCCCTGAAGTTTGTGGATTTTAGAATTGTCGTGTGGGCCCCACCAATTTCATCAGGTGTTGTTTATAGAATTTATATGCCATGAAAGTAATAATTAGAATAATATAGTTATTACATTTCAAATATGTGATTAATTTTTTGTGGTTATGCCCATAACTCCTTTCATCCCATGTATGTTGTTATGCCATAATTGGGTTTTTAGTATATGATGTGTTTGAGCCACCATTCAGGTGTGAATTTTCATTACCTTTCAAAGTGTTTGATTTCCTATATTGAATATATTAATTTAAATCTTGAATTACTTAATGGAAAGTACCATGTATGTTTACCACATGACTAACCTAAGGTAAGTTCTTGATATTGATAATTAAATGTGAAATGGAAATTAGCAAGTGCACCATGTATATGACTTTACCAGATTAAATGTGAATGATTAACAGGTTGCATGTTCGTATCACCCATTTCCATATTAATTGAAGGTATCATAATGAACTTTAATTATTGAATTTTCCTTAAATGAAATTAATAATTTTTTCATGCTACATGGTCTTGTCACACTAATGTACGGCAAGTAATGAACCAAATTAGTTGATTAAAAGGTTGCATGATACATGACCTTATCACAGTAACAAAAGTAAATGCTTTAACCAAATGAAATATTACATTACTTCTTAATATAACAAGAATGTCCTAACTCGAGTTTTCCTTGGGCTTATTTTTGGGGAATTCCATGAGAATTCAAGAACCCCATTCTGATTCAAGGATACAACAAGTGTAGGTTGAGACCCACCTAGATCTCGATTATTGTCTTTTCTCCAGATGCCCGATATGAAACAGTTGGATCCATTAAATATCATTATAGGATGCCTTGGATACACTCCATGGATCAAGAATTAAAAAGTATGTTATATGGTTACAGTCCATAGGGCCCTGTCTCCTCTTAGCCCCATTTTACCTTGGACAATTATGTTGGATTTGATAGACATCTTATTATTGAATACCATGGAATATGCTTTTTGGATTACACTCTTAACCTTTCCAGGCTACAGTTACTAATGAGTTGGGAACCCTTAAGGTCTACATCACCTTGGTTATTACCTTGGGACTTCACTATTATATATCATTACAGGTTTCCCTATCATAACATGATACCTTTACAATTTTAAACGTGTGACATATTTTGAAAGAGGTAATAATAAAATAATGAATTGTTTATATGTTCAAACACCGTCCAAGGACTGAAGTAGGTACTTGGGTGTTTAGTTACATTGTACTACTTTAATTTATATGTGTATTCCTTCACACTGTTACATTTCCATTACATGGGCCAGATGTTATAGACACCTATGGTGGTGGCCCACTGAGATTTATCACACACCCTCTTCAAGTACCATTTGGTACTCAAAGTATATTACATGAATGAAGGTGTTTAAAAAGGGATGAATACAACTTAGAACACTTGATTGCCTACTATTTAGAATGGTGCTTGATAGTAGAGGACCGAGTTGGAACTCAGGATGCTTGGGATAGTCTTTTATTCCCTTTATAATTTTTGGAACATATTATGTCTGTTGTCTTATATCCATGTTTTCCAATTTTCTAGTGACCTGACATATCATCAGTTGTTGAATGCTATGACTGTTTTTAAGTTATTGTTACTAATGTCTCTATTTTCCATTATACCTTCTTCTTACTTATATGGCTTTCTATATTTATCTATGTTTACATTCAATGACTACACTACACTTTGGTAATGTGGGAATAGTATCCCAAAGGACACACCCTAGGCCCTCGCTGCTAGTCGATGACCTATGACATTCAGTGAGATGCGCTTGATGCCATATGGACCACCGGGCTCATGGCACCCATTGAGTGTCATCTAGGTCCTTGATGTCACATGCACCATATTAAATAAGGAGTCACAATTCTTTATATCATGGTATTTTATTATCCATTTTATTTCAATTTTATATCATGGATACATAGAACCATAGTCCAATGCAAACATTTTGGGCCTAGAATGCAATGTATAGAACCTCATGAGTATTTGGGGAATCATTCCCAATCTCACAACCAATTAATTATTCAATCAAATATGGGTATTTGGAGCATCATTCCATGTCCCACACCCATATATCAGTCAATAACATATGGGTATTTGGAGGTGTAATCTACGTACCAAACTCATATTTCAATCAATAATACATATATCACATCAATCAATTTTAATCAATATTAACCCCTTTTTAGAATTTCATGTCCCAGATACCATTTCAATTATCAAAAAAATCATGGTTCAAAACATTAATCACATGGTATAATACGATCAATTCACTACTAATCCATTTTGAAATATTTAACACATATAACCCATTATCCCATTATGGTTAATCTGACCATACCATAATTATCATTATCAATTAAATCATAATCACATTAATTGACCAATTATAAAATCCCATTAATTAAAAATTTTCATATTCCCCAAATCCTATCATTTTTACAATCTCATAATTCCCTTAATTAATTGTTTAATTAATTATTCCAATCCAAGATGTGATTTAAAAACATATAAATTGATATTTATAAATTACATAAACAAAATATTAATCAAGAATTTTCTATTATCAATTTATAACACCTACCTGAATATTGTTGATGAACTACTACCAATGGAAATCCACAAATTGCTGTGTAACATTCAATTTCACAATGAAGAATGAGATATATATCCAAAATCTAGATCCAATATCAAATAGATTAGATCCATGAAAAACTAGCTCTAAACCATAACCAATGGAGGAAAACAATCTCTTCACAATATGAGTGAAATATGAGATAGAGTGAGGAAACCAATCAGGATGAGAATATATTACCAGGAGAGGTCCCGATTCTTCAATTTGGTTTTCAATTCAACAACAACTGAGTTTATAAGCACTTAGAATCCATATATATGCCTCAAAAAACGAGAGAACCATGTTAGAGATAAGTTGGGTTTAATTTGGGTGAAGACTCGTGGGGGGGTCAGAAATTTTGAAACTAATTTTCAAGGGAATTAATTTCATAAATACGATTTCCTCGGAATAGGTGCACAATTTCCCAAAACATACACCCCAATCATGTGGATACCCTATGGGGTGAAAAATTACTCCTAAGATGGAACACTGTTTAAAAAACCATGTGTTAACCCTCACATCCCCTCTGTCTGGGGTTTCACAGATTTCTAGGGTAGGGCACCCGATTTAGGCAAACCATGCGTCAAACATGAACTGCCCAAAACCCCTCTAAAAATTTGAAACATTCACCCAAGTTTACTGAATACATACCCCAACCATAGTATAATAAAAAAAAGAAAAATATTACCTAAAAAAGCTCGATACAACTTTTAAAAAATGTTGGGATCTTACATTAAGGATCCAAGAATATCCATAAAAACTATAAAAAATTATTTGGAAATATATTTAATGATTAAAAAAACATTACAAAAATTGACATAAATATTAATAACCATGATATTTCTCCAAAAAAAATTGGGAAATTAAACACTTATCTAAAAAACATTTCATTAAAAACACATAAGGGTCCAAAACACCACCCTCAATTTAATTCATGACCCAAAAAGTTCAAACTTTCTAAATAAAACACACTTTAACCAAAATAATTTTTGAAATTTTTTTAAGAATACATGAAATTTAAAGTATCCAAAGAAATTATAATTATAACCCTTGATAAATCACTTTGAAATCTCAAAAAATATTTGTAAATTTCAAATAATATTTTAATGATCACCCCGGCAGTATTTCAAAGAGTTGACATACATGGTTTTGTAAAACTATATTTGAAAAAATATATAAAATATAAACCCTTTGATTTCTATAAAAACCAAGATAAAAACTTATTTTCATTATATAAATATCATTAAAACATTTAGTATTATGAGTAGGAAGTTAAAAAATAATTTTAGCACACCAATAAATCAATGGTTTAATAATTAAATGTTAGGTCATGACACAACCTACTTGAATCAGCATTTGATGGTCCAAAGCATTGAATCTGAGTTTAATAGGACACATAGAGTAGATAAAACACACTAAAAGAAATAAAATCAAACAATTATTCAATTAATTACACATAAGTATTGAAATAATTATATCACAATGACAAGGAAGGATAAAACATGACAAGAAGAAAGGAAGAGATAAAATGAGTATTTATCATAGATATTTGACCAAAAATTTTGAATGAGCCATGTGAAATCACTAATGGAATGGGAGGTTGGAATAGGGGAGGTGTCATTAGGTATGGGGTATTTTAGGTGGTTATTGGACAATGGTAAGGGGATATAAGTATCAAAATACTTAAAAAATAGGTGAAAATTTGGAATGTATGAAAATTTTATATACTATGTATGATTCATGGTTTTACAACACAGTTTACCAGACAATGAAATGGATATAATGCCCATATTGGACACCTAAAACCAACCATAATGGTTTAAATTTTTAATCTTAATGGTTCAATCGACCATTCACTAACCATTATAAATAGTACTATCCAAGGACATAGCCAAATTCAGTGTCACCACATGGTTACTCCTAATGGTGCACAACTGTTGGGACATCCCAAATTCTTCTAAAAATTTTTAATTCCATGCTATAAATTTCTAGATAAAAATACAACACAAATAAATTAATTTAATACCAAATATAATCCCCAATTACATGTAGAGTGTCATAATTCTCCCCACCATGCCACTCTCTACCCTAGAAAGTATCAGGCCATAGTAGAGAACAATATAAAATGAAAAATAAATTAAACCATCAAGGTAAAAGTAATATAATAAAATAATAATATGAATCCTAAATGAACATCAAAAATCCTAAAGAAGTATTCACTCTATAACCATTAAAAAACTTTAAGAAAAATAAGTCTAAACATAGGATTCCACATACTTTAAAACTTATATAAAAAGGTGGAACAACTGAACAAATCATTTTCATAAAGTGAGAGGATATCCACAAGAAAACCTATTCCTGATATCTCTTAAAGGGAATCATGAGAAAACTATAAACACATTTAAACGCATAAAAATCTACTAAATAAAGAGAGATCACCAAATCAGAATATTTCCGAAAAGAGTACAAGGCCAAATCCACAAATCCACATCATCTTAAATACAAAGATAAAAATAATTAGAGATATACCACACTAAGAAATGACATGGATATAACACTAAGGTCACTCACTATATATGAGTTTACATCATTAAAAATAAAATAAGACCTTCAAATAGTGATTAAAAAAGAAAAACAAGCTCAACAAAACCCATAGTCCTTCTAGAACAATACTATACCACCAATCACCCATGCACGTGCCCTAAGTATTCCACAATGTTGAAGGAAAAAAATCAATAACCAGCCCATGGTCTACACAATTTAAAAAAAATTAACACCATCAGGAAATGAGGTATTAAATTCCCCAAAATAAATCTCATTTACATGTTGTAACCCAAAAATGAAACCAATGAAAACATTGGGAAAATACTTCCTTAATCCATAACTTCTTTAAACTCACCAAGCACAACTCTTAAACTGTATCATCATCTAAAGAGACACGACCAAGAATCCAAAGGATATATAAAATTATTAAAACCACATAAACCTAAAAAATATCTAAGAATGATGAAAATCACTAGTAGAACATTAAAACCAAGGTTTCAAGGTCTAAAACACTCAACTTATGTGATTTCCAAAAGGGGCACTAGGAAACAATATCATAGTTAAATCCAAAACACTTCAATTGTAAGATAGAACAACATCATTAATTCTTTTTTTATATTGGGATATGTTAAATATAAAAAAGGGGGAACATCCCCTAAAGAAAATCTCTCTAATCTTTATATAATACATTTATAGTTGGATTATGATAAATTTCATGAGACATGCACCACTAAATTTTTATTTACAAAAACTCACACCAAGCAGCACCAAAATAAAATAAGGGAAAAATCAAATCACATAATTTAGTAAAAAAAGAACATTTCTTTCAAAATATGCCACTTTAAAATAATAAACACCCTTAAATAGGTTTCCCAAAACACATTTTTAATACCAAGGTACCATTAAAATAAATACTAGTTTTATTAAAAAGTAAAACATTATCCATTTTACTATTCCAACCCCAGTCCTAAACTCAACTTTATCAATTTAAAATATTTATATAATTGATTTAAAAATAAACACCAATCATTTTTAAAACCAAAACCACATTCCATATTTCATAGTAAGAAGTAAAACATATATTTGATACAATTTCAAAAAAATTACCCTTCCTAAACAAATCCAAGAATAAACTACTAACATGCCAAAAAATCGAGTTCTCAAAATAATTGGAATCCTTTGAAATATGAAAAAACCTTTTAAAATTTCTATTTGATTGAAAAACACATCACCCATTTAAACCTTTCAAAACCAATATAATTGGTTTAAAACCAATAAATTTTATATTTTTCATGATAATACCAAAACATTCCAAATTTCCTAATAAATTCAAAATCATCTAAAATATTTTTGAAACCCCATATCATTTTACATACAAACCTTAAGTTAATGTTTTAAATATGATAAAAAATTATCATGAAATAAACTTTTCACAAACACAAATCCAATTTCACATCACATAAGAAATCACATAAAAAGGTATAACATAAGACACAATAAAAAAAATTAATGATGCCAACATATTGAAATTCCCACATGGATTCCTTTCCAATTAACCTAAGACTCTATTAAATACAAGTGTCATGGGGTTCAGATAGAAAAAATAAAAAGGATGGAGAACCATGCTTTCCTTGGAAACACAATTGAAGAACATGAGTCAATCATGAATTGGTTCCCTGAAAGTGTCTATAATCCAGTGATTGGTTCCTAAAAAAATTTGTCCTTAAAATACAACCACACACATTGATTATATCACCCATATCTATCGAAAAATGTAAAATATGGTCCCAAGATAACTCATCTAATGCCAATGAGGATCAAACCCAAACAACATTGATAATCAGAATTAAATAAAAAATTTAATATTCAATTTCCACTTCCCATATAAACTTACGATTTGGGGAAAGAAAGGGCTATCTAGACTCTCCCTAGACCAACCTCTCATGTTATAAAAAAAATCTAAATAAATTATATAATGAAACACCTATAATATTGAGGATATCAAGAAACCTAGACTACCACAAGTGAACCTAGGCACTAATAAAATTTATAATTAATTATTCCAGACTTCCATATGAATTGACACATAATCTAATATTCCACTAGACTGAATGGAATTCCCAATCCCCATGGGTTGTAAAATAATGATGGATAATAAATTATTAAACATTTTAAAGATTTCATCATTAAATTATATTTAAATAACACATTTTGTTCCCAGAAATCTAGCATGAGCTATCTGTAATTCATACACCCATGAAATAATTAGATATTAAAAATAAGTATGAAAATTTAACAATTTAAAAAATTAAAGTAAATTAAATCAATTTTCTCACGCTCTAAAATACCTTACCTACAACAGGCTTTGAGCATCATTATGACATCAAAAGATACAATTAAATCCACCAATAAACATAAATGATTGTAGTAAAGGCCAACTTGGATGATGCAGTGAAGAAAACTAACTAATACAAACAATATAACCTCTCAATGACCATATTCCACCATCTGATCCCAATACAAACAATAATTTAATAGTGTCCATAAGGTGGACATAAACATAAAAATGAGATATAATATAGGCATGATCATAGAAAATATACAGTAGGCCAGCAACCACATTTTTATAAGACAGAACCTTAATTAAATATCAACTTTCAATCTACTTTTAAATGTATATATACAAATAGGGTTTTCACACACACTTTAGATAAAACAAATATCATGCCATATTTACTTTTCAAAACATACATACTTTAAAATAATTGAATAAGGAAGATTCCAAAACAATTTTAAAACAAGTTTACAACTCATTAAAAAAATAAATGAGTATAATATAATATAAATGAATAATTTTTATTCTAACTTATATATCAAAAAAAATTCAAAAAAATTTGAAAACAAGGAGAATATGAAATTTAAAAATCCATGACAAAAAAAACCAGTTCTTCCTCTTTCCAAAAATGTATATTTAAAATGGGTTTTCAAAAAACACAACATTTCTATTTAGAAATATTCTTTCCAAATAATTTATAAAATCAATTTAAAAGTAAAACCCAAGATATAAAATAAATAATGTCTTAATAGGAAACCCCCAATCATAAGAATTCCAATATTGTTGAATGAAACACAGTTCCAATAAAAATGAAACAAGTATGGTATGAAATTTAAGAACAAATTAAATCCCATAAATGAACATAAAATAGGATCTACTGTCATCAAGAAACATCATAATATTTTAGTAATAAGGACATAAACTGGGGTCAAGGAACCTAGGAACAAACTATTTAACCTATCTGTATCCCAAAAAGATTCATCAAAATATCCATAAATGATTGAATCAGGAGATCCTTTACTACCATGGGATATATAAATTTTGATTTCTGATATGACCCACTAACATATTGGCCTAACCAATGAGGTATTGTGGGGAAAAAATTTCTAGAAAACCCACTACAATATACTAGTAATTTCTCTCATACAAGTTCCATAACAATTTAAGTGGATGTGGTTAATCAATAATCATATAAAACAAGTATAAAATATATGAAAGAAACTCAAACCTCACGCCCTACAACATTAAAATAAATAGCCTCCTTGTTTCATATATCTAAAAGCATCACAAAATGATCAAAAAATTCCAAACACACCGTAATGATTTACAAGATAAAATGGGAAAAATAAATACAAATTCTTAAATGAGGGTCTCACAAGCATTGAAAAATAACATAAAGTTAAAAAAATCCTCTAAAACATTAAAAATAGAGTAAAAATCTATTTCAATAATGTTTTTGATCCATTTTAAATTATATTTCAAACATCTTTTAAAACTAACTATTTAAACACATTAAAAATCATTTAAAATGATCAGAGTCTCCAGAAAAACCATAAAAAATTATTTTGAAAATGATTTAAAGAATTAATCCACTTTTAAAACACATTTAATTACATTTTAATTCACACAATATTTTTTTAAAAAAAATAATAAATTAAATACTTACACTAATCCTCAAGTTCATGATTCGTTAAAAATGTCTAAGGGTCCAAAACACAACCCAAAAATTTAATTCATAACCTAAAAGAGGTTAAATAAATTATAAACATCACCCTTTATTCAATGTAAGTCATGATTTTGTTAAAATACTTAGAATTTCTTGTATCACTTGAAATTCTAAGTATAACCCTTGATAAATCTATTTTAAATTTGAAAATAAATTTATAAATTTAAATCACTATTTTAATAATTATCGATAAAATATTTCAAAGAGTTGGCATTCCTGCTTAAGAAAAACATTAATTGAAAAAATATTTGAATTGGAAATCCCTTTTATTTCTATAAAAAAATGATAAAAAATAATTTCCTTCATTGAAACCCCATTATAATATTTAATACTCTGAATAGTAAATTAAAACTCAATTTTAAAACAACAAGTGATCAATGGTTAATAGATTTAAATTTAGTTCAAGGAAAAACCTACATCAAATCAATGGAGAATTGTCTAAATCTTTGAATCTTGGTTGAAAAAGATCCAAAAAATTGATTTAACATCCTAAAAGAAAGAAACAAAAAAATATTAATCAATCTAACACCCCTAGGGTTCTACAAAACTATAATATAGGTATGGGGAAGAAGAAGATGCAAGAATAATGAAGAATGTGAGAATATAAGTCATTACCTTAGATATTTAACTAAAAATCATGAATGTGACGCATGAAATCACCCATAGAAAGGTAGGTAGAAGGAGAGCGGTTGTGAAAGGTATTTTTTCTTAATATTTCCTATCACATGAAAAAGGGACGGGGTGAGAAGGCTTTAAATCACTAAAAAAATAGTGAAAAAAATTTAAATTTCTAAAAACATTAATAATTGGGCATGATTCATGGTTTACAAACATGGTTTACCAAACCATGAAATGATAATAAAACCTATACGAGTCATGAAAAACACACCCAAATGAATTCCTCAAGGATGTTTCATGATTTAACTAAAAAAGTGATATATTTTTTAAACAAAATTTTCTGAGATTATGATAATAGCCCCAAACCCTCCCTCCCAAATCTGATTCTAAAAAACTATTACTTACATTTCTATATTTGATATTGATAAACACGACCCAAATCTATCCATATAAAATAAAAAAGATTTTAATAGATATGTTGTATCACTTATATACCAAACTACCTTTTAGGTTTAGTGTATTATAGAAATAGGGAAAACACTTACATAATAAGACCCATGTCTTCAAGTGATCATTTTTACAACTACACCCAAATTTACTAAATTCACCATAAGTCCTTAACATCTCCCATAAAATTCTACACACATAAAAATATTCTAGATTTAATTAATTTAATATCATTATTCAAGATAATGGAAAATAGAAAACATAATAAGGGTGAGATCAAATGACCATTAAGGATAAATAATAGAACTGATGATTAAATTTTATATGTGAGAATAATGTAAGCAGAATGGTATGATGAAATAATAAAAGCGTATGAACATAACAAAAGAAAATTTCATACTCATAAGAATGTGGATCATAAATAACAAGACATGGCATGAATTATTAACATAAGATAAGTGTCAGGTAAGTCAAAAATCATGAGACATGTGAAAGAAATCCATGATCAAAATAAGCATCAGAACTCATTACAAGCATTGAAAAACTATGTAAGTATCTTAAAAAATTAAACATTCACCATGAAGTTACCTAAATAGGATAATTATAATAATCTCTTAGGTGTAAATTACATAAATTAAATCTTTCAACTCTTACGAGTTACTTAAATCATCAATAATTTTCATCTCTTTGGAGTAACATAATATTTTCAACTATTAGGAGTAACTTTCGTCCAGTTAATTCTGTCTCATTACCCAATGAGTTAGAGGGATATAACAGACCTACCTATAACATATTATAAAAAATTTCTTATGGACTTTGCTCTAATCCCAAATAATACTTTCATTAATAATGTCTAAGTACCATATCATGAAACGAAATACATGTATTATTATATTTAATCAGAACTACCATAACATAATGTACCCATATAAAAAATATGTTTTGTAAAAATATCGAAACATCTTCCTAAACAATTAAAATAAATGAAGTGAATGTTATCATATGATTATATCCCCATTTTATTATAATAATCATTAAATGATACTGACATAGATGTAAATAATTTAAAAAAACATCTAAAACATTTATTTAAAAATATAGAAAACTAATTTTTTTAAATATAAATTTAATTAAAAATTATTATAATATTGAGAAAAGGATTTTATTTGAAAATATAAATTTTAAATTTTAAATTAAACATTAAAAAAATAATAGTTATGATTGTGGTAAAACACATTCATTTGGAAAATGTTAAAATAAAAATCATTTTCACACTTCTTGTAAAAACCAAAAATACCCTATTTGGAGAACAAAAAAAAGATTCCTTTTAAAAATTTGTAAATAAATTAAAATATTTTTGTAAATAAATCTAAAAAATAATTTATATATAGAAAATAAATTCATTGAAAATATTTTAAATATCAAGGATATAGAAGAGAAAATATTCCTAACCAAAAAGTGAAATGAGGTTCGTTTTTTCATAAAAACATTATTTTCGTATTATCAATTTCCAAACAGGGGAAAATGAATGGAAATAATGAAAAACTCCGAAATAAAAAAAGTATAATAATAGATATTTATTTAACGAAATTAAGATAATACCATTCCATCCAAAGTAACATTGAACATAAAAACTCACGAAAAGAAATGAGATTATAACATAACTCCTTTTCCACTTCGGTGATTTTTGAATAAAAATCCATTAAAATAAAGAATATGATATGGATATATAAATAACATGAATTATATGAATTAATATCTTAAAATTCATTCATGGGGATTTATGTACACCAAAAAAATAAATCATGGTGCTTGACATGAAACTTGTCTTGGGAAAATGATATTGGGACAAAAAAATCCATAAAAGATCATTACATTTGATATGATAATTAATAGAAGAATTGATTGTGTGAAAATTTTTAAATATATATAAAAAGGTTTAAATGTGACATAAAACAATTTATTGATCAATTCACACACAACAATTTCATAATAAATTTAATTAAGAAGTGTTATAACATAATGAAAGGAAATTGAGTTAAAAATCCCCTTACCCCGAGTCGAGAAATTCTATGTATTCCCTATAATCCTATATAATAAACTTATATAAAATATTTAATTGATTAATATCATTTTATTTATTTATTAATTTATCACTAAATCATTTATTCCATTTATTTTAATTATATATCTAATTACATAATCAGTTATGTCTATGTCAGGTGTTTTGGGGGCTTTCAGTTCATACATGTAAAATGGATATGGTAGGTTGATCATGGTAATAAGAGTAATTTTATCATAATATCCAAAATAATAATTGTGACATAATTATAAATTTTTACATCAAATTCAATTTAGGTCCTTCCATGAAAGGTGGTTAAAAAACAAAATACATCATCTTACAAGGTGATAGTCTTCACGTACACACACGAAATGAATTTACTATTCATTTAATAAAAAATAAAGAAATAAAATAAAATATTATCTTTAAAAACAATAATAATTTTATAAAAACAAAATTTATTCATTAAATCAATACCCATGACCATTCATGAGAGGTTTTTTTTGAAACATTAATTACATCAATATGTAGAGACGGTAGTCCATACGTAGGGACATGTGATGATTCAATTTTTTAATTATTAGAATGGTATGAATATAGATGATATATTAAATTTATATAATGATAATAATTTAATAAATATAAGATATTTTCATTAAATCCATCCTAATAACCATCCATGAATGGTGTAAATGAGAAACAAAATACATTAGTTCATGAGGCGGTAGTCTGCATGTATGCATAAATGATGGATTTTTTTACTATTTGATTGAAAATAAGATTAACAGGGTCATTAAATTAAAATAATAATACCTATTTATATGGGAGATACTTATTTTATTATATCGTAATGGTATGGACATAATTGAAGGTGGTAGAAGAAAAAATTAAAATTAAAATGCTCAGTTGAGATTATTATCTCCTCATTGAAGAACCTCCATTAAATATATCCTTAAGTACTATAGGGATGGTATTTTAAGATGACCAAAACCAAAAATATTTATATATGTAATTTAATAATAGGTTTATATAGGGATTAATTGGTAAAATTAACTTAATAAGTCTGAATAATAGAAGATATGTGGTGCACTTATATAAGAGAGTAGAGAGGAACCCTTAAAATTAATTAACGTATTAAATTATTTTATTTTAATTTTCATGTTCACATGGAATCTAATTGATAATTTGTAATATATGATGTATATGAGTCTAAATAATCTCATAAAATATAATTTAAACAGGTTTATATGATGTTTTAACCATTATTAGTTAGTTTTATCCCATGTTAACCATATTTAATGATTACCGTGATAACAATATTATTACACATTAGGGGTAAATAAAGTTACTATATAATTAAAAGTTATAGATAAATGAAAATCAATGATATTATATACCATATACCATTAATTTTACAAAATATAATATTTTTATGAATTTTAAATCATTTAATAAATATTATTTAACATAAATTACCATTATAGTCATTTCCAAGTCTATTCACTTAATTATACTTTAAAAAATATCAAAATAAATAATTAATCCAAATATAAACTTTTACCAAATTTATAATACATAAAATTTATCTAAAAATTCATTGAACACCATAAATCACCAAAGAAATATTACATTAATGTTTTCAAAATCATTTACTTGATTTTTCTATTGTTTACATAAGTATTCTATCATTGTTATGTAAGTATTTAAGATAATTATTTCATAAATAAAAATTAATTCTAAATTTAACTCATAAAATAAATCCATTAATATTTAAAATATCCATTAGAAACATTAATAATTTATAATATCCCTATCAAAAAATATTTTAGATATTAAAAGAAATAAAGAGACATTTTGGAAATTTCCTTTTCCTAAAATAATATAAATGAATTTATAAAACAACACTTTCACTAAAATGTAATATTTTATAATATATGATTATTTTTTATAATAAAACTAATAATATGATATATAAGAAAGTTTATGGATTGTTTTGATGCCTTATTTCACAGTTTTAACCTTGTTCTACCCATTTTAACCATACTACGGTGATAATATTTTTAACAAAGTTACTATTCATTATGACCAAAAATAAAATTATTATTTTTTAATAAATATAAAATGATGATTCAAAATATTGAATAAATTATATAAAATTCAATTCATATAACTAGAATAAATTACTTTTTAAAATAAACTCGTCAAACTATACAAAAAATGATTTTCAAGAAAAATGCATTTTTATGTAGAAACATTCTTTTCTAACAAAAATAAGAATAATTTTGATTCCAATGAAATTAACTGGATTTTTTAATCATAAAAATATAATTAAATTTTAAAACCAATTATAAAAGGTCTTTGTAAAAAATTTAAAATAAATGACAGTTTTCTACAAAATCAGTATTTTTTAATATTCACTAAAAAATAAAACTTTTCAAAAATAATACAAAACATTTAACATAAAATAATTTTAATAGGATTATTTAAAATATTATATACATTTTTCAATAAATTTTATAAAATTTGATAATTTTCATTTTCATTTTCATTCATAAAAACAAAAAATAGCCATTTTTAAAGAAATTGTATTTTGAAGTATAAAATGACATTACATAAATTCATCGATTATTTTCTATGAATTAATTAATAAATTTATAATAATTAAGACCTATAAATATAATAATGAGGTTACTCCTATTCATACTCACCAATTCAATGGCTAGGATATAACAACCACATCTAAACAATAATATTTCATAGTCATTAAAGATCGGTGTTGTGTATCGTGTATTTTATCAAACATAGTATTCTTTTAAAATATATATTTATTTAATTATATCCCTAAAATAAATTATATCCTTTTAATTCTATCTCAAAATTCGTAATTCAAGGGTTCAATATTTTAAAATCCCATTTTTGACAACCCACATAATAAAAGGGGTTAATAAAATTTAATTTTGAAATGAGAGAAATACAAATTTGAAGATCATATGGAATAACACATAAATTGGTCTCAAAATAGGATAAAATTAATGGGAAGTGAAAATATAGATATGAAGGAGAAAATTAATGTCCATATAATGATGGATTTACAGAGAACATTGTCCATAAGAAATTGTATGATCATGCGAAAGTAAATGACCACAAAACCATAAACCAATAAGGTTTGAAAAATACCATCAATTCATAAGAAATGATTTTAAGAAAGAAAGAATTTTAATTTTCAAAATCATTTTTCTATAGTCAATGTATCCTTTTATCATTAATATATAGAACATGGTAAAATATAATTACATGTTTTTTTTAAAATATATAAACATTATTTCATCATTTATTTGGATCTCTTAACAAGTTTCCACATCCATCTCATCATAAATTCAAAGTGATGAGTATCCATGATGAATCTTTCTTCTTCCTAAATAATCATCTTTAAATGTATAATAGGATCTTGAAAATGATAAAAATAAAATCCTCTTATATTTACTAAATCCAAAATGGTTAGCACGTGGTAAGATAATTCCTAAAATTAATAAATCTACACATGAAGAAATAATAAATTTAACTCCAAATTTTTCACAATAACACCAAAGGATCAACTGAGATCATTCTAGAAACTAATAAAACAATATCCTAATTAAACACAAGAAACTCAATATTAAACTTTTTTATAATCTAAAAATTTATCTAATACCTTTCGTCTTATATTCAAGAAAATATAATGGAATTATTCCAAAATAACCATTGATGTTAAATCACATGACACTCCAAAGGGTTAGTTGCACCGCAAACCGAAAAAAGATCTCCAAATATATCATGAATCACATTAAAATAAAATTACATAAAACCAAAAATGATTTTTCTATCCATTTTAACTTATGATAAACCTTAAAATTATAAACCCATGATGGAATCCATAACACTTAAGTTACATTCACATGAAAACATCCTAATATTAAAAGATATATAAACCCCTATCTAATACCAACTGCAACTTCCCTAAACCCACACTCACAATGTTGGTTCTGAAACATAATACATAAGTTTTAGGACTTTTAAAAAAATAAACATGACTAAATTTTAGCCATCCTAAATATAAGACATCAAATAAGAATATTGGATCACTTACATAACCATGTCTCTTTTAGGTTTAGAGTTTTATATAATTTTGAAAAAATATTATATAAAAATACCCATGTCTTCAAGTGATCATTTTTCTCAATATATCCGACTTTTATTATTTCATAATAAGACTTCAAAGTATCCCATAAAATTATTCTCACTTCATATAACACTCCCAGTTTCATGTAATTCACCCTTTTATTATGTTTTTAGGTTATATAATATTTGGGAAGAATTTTAAGAGTTTTTAGATGGGTTTGGGGCGTTTCGAAGTGTTTTTCGAGGTTCATGTTTTGATCATGGTTAAGAGAAACCGTGTGGTTTTTTCTAGGAAACAATATGATAAGATTATGAGGATAGGGTGAGTGCACAACTAATGCACAATTTTTATATTTTGGTTTTAATAAAATTAGGATTATATTTATTCCTCTTTATATTTACTTTATAAATTATTATTTAATGAGTTTGAGTAAAATTATATTTTTATATTAAGAAATAAAAAATATATTTTTGGGAAATATATAGTTTAAATTAAGAAACTCTTTTGATAATTTAAATAATTTCTTAAATAAATTATATATTAATGGAATTTTATTATAACATAATAATTATTTAAATATATAATATAATATAATATAATGAAGTCTAGTGTGATTTTTATATGGGTCATAATGTTTTTAGTTTTGTAAAACTAATATTTTCCAAAAAATATCAATTTTTTAAAAGTCAAAATTCTCATATATAGAAAAATATTTTGGTTAAATAGATAATATTTTTGAAATCAGCATATTGAAACTATCAGATGGTGAATTATTTATAATTTTATGAAGAAACCTATTTTTTCATAAAAATTCAATATGTCATAAATATAAAAGTTTTGAGGGTCTGGGTTTTGGGGGGGTGAGGGGATGTTCATGGGGTCAAGTGCTCAGACTTGTAAATTTACTATGTTTTTTCTTCCTTGTGTTGTGTTCCATTGTGGGGGATGTAATAAACCTATTATATTACATCAATCATGACCTCATAATATCCCAAAATCGATATAATAAATTCTATAAAATGAATCCATAAAATACATTGATTTCACATTTAAAATAATGTTATGTTGAAGTCATTTAATAAATTTTATATACCATTTACAAATCCTCCAAAATCTATATTAAATTTTAAGGTTTTAAAAACAATTCTTTGTGAACCTGTCTTGCATCCACATAAAAAATTATATTATTTTAATATTATTGTTTCTTGGACTTATAAAATATTTAAATCCCCGCCACTTTGGTAGAAAAAACAGGTAAAACCCATTGTAAGTTTATTTGTTTTGATTATTTTATTATATAGCATCCAAAATATAAATTTAGAAATTAATAAAAATTTCCATCTCTTTTTATATAGGTATCCACCCAACCTACAATTCCACTTTACTCAAAATAAATTGATCATGAATTTTCACTCCCTATCCCTCTATAAATCCACAAGGTGTTTTTAGGCTCTTAATTAGATCCTCCAATTCTTTTAGAATCACCCTCTAAAGGAAATTCATTCCCTTCCACCTCTTTATTCAAATACACTATTTTCATTATTCCTTTTTTATTTTCGATTTATCATATTGTAATATGTTTGTACACATTAATTTAATATATTTATATTGTATATGTAATGATATACCACCTTTAACTATCATTAAACCCCTATATGATCCTTTATATACACCGATCATGTCACCGAAATTATCTCACAATTTTCCATGTAAAACATTTGTGTTGTGGATAAGTGTCCCAATTTCTACTCTAAGGTATTCATCTATATATACCTATCCTTTATTGATTGTTTACCTCCTTTTATGTAACCCACACTCCTTAATCATGTGTTTAAAAATTATGAAATATGTTTTTATGTTGTATAACCTATGTGGAACAAAAATTTGTATACATGATATAAATGTGATGGGTGGGAATAGAATTATTTAACCCTCCAATTCCTTGGGTAATGATTTTATCTCATAATATACCATTTATGGTGCACTGGATATTATATTAATCACATTATTTTATGTTCTCTTGGTGATTTTCCTTTACTTATACTTGTAATGTCATGTTTTATGTTGTTTCAACATTTCTATTTTTCCTTGATGTTATTACCTTATATAATGATTAGATAATCATGTTTATGATTCTATACCATTTTATGTCACCTTGATATTCCTCATAACTTACATGTGTTTTATTAATCATGTTATTCTGTTATTATCCCCTTAATGGGATTTATAATTCACTCAATTATTTTATACATCCTCTTGTTATTCTGTTCAGTTTTAGAAGAGTGATGTAATTTTAATATTATATTATAATGTTTTAAATAATATCATTGTATCCATGCATTATTTTTCTTATTATATATAACTAACTTCCCAAATACACTATGCCCCTTACTATTTTACAATTTAATTATGTATAACTTTTTGTAATAAATAATGAGATAAGATTTATAAAATATATGGGTTTTCATATTTGGTATCAGTTGATGGCCTAGATATTTTTAATAATTATGATTATAAAACCATAGTGAAAGCCACATTGTAAATTATAAACGTAGAAAAACACCCCAAAATTTTGGAAGTGTATAGAGTGAGTGATTTCCAATAAATAAAATCCATGTCAGGGAATAAAAGTATATTTGGATTTGGGATATATGTACATAGGGTAAATAACATTAAAAAGGGAACATTGGATATTAAATCAATCGTCAACTAGTGAAAAATAAAGATAACTTACTGTATACATGGTTTGAAACACCCGGGGTATCTATTTTGATAAATTTAAAAGCTCCTTATAAAACATTATGATGGAAAAAGTGACCATAAAATGTTACCTTTGGAAATATACCAAGTATAAATTAGATTAAAACCTAAAAATTCATAGGTTATTAAATTTATTTCATTTATGAGTAATCCCTCAAATGTTTATAGTTTAAAAATCATCATCCATAAATCTATTTTGATGATTTAAATGATTAGAATAAGAATAAAATAGTGAAAGATCGGTTCATCAACCATTCATGAACATAAAATGATCTATGTGAATATATATTTAAAAAATTCTTCTTATCACACATGTTTAGTAGAGTTATTCAAACACTACCTCAAAACATGGAAGTTGAGCTATTTGTGAAAATATAAAATGGGGAAATTATTTCATCCATAGTATATTACTTATCCTCATTCGAAATTTGTATGATATAATTCCCAACGAACCATTTGATAACCCCTTTAGTGGAATTTGAAGAAATTTTGGGAATGGATGCATTTCCTTGTATAGAGAAAACATAAATTGATGGGAGAAGGATATAAGCATCTGTATTACAAATAGACCTATGATTCTATAAAATTTCAATAAGGATGATGAATTTCCTTTGAAATCATCATCTCCATCATAGATATTATTTCATTATGAGGAAGTGTATCCAGCTCAAATGATTAATACTATGTAAATGATCATCCTTGATGACATGCTCCTTGTTATGGAATATGCCGGTGTGTTTTATGATAAATGGCTTGGTCCTATACAGGAGTTTGAGTTCTCGAATGAAATTATACCCAGAGCATTACCAATATCCAAGACTCCATATTTAATGTTCACTATTGAACAAGAAGATCTAAATAATAAAATACAGTATAATATGGATAGAGGGTTTATAATGCAAAGTTATTCACTAAGAGGTACATCTATCCTTTTTAAACAAGATTAATGATGGGTGAATATGCCTCTGAATTGATTATCAAGATCTTAACAAGATCGTGATAAAGAAAAAAAATCATATATCATGAATTAATTACATATTTGATTAGCTACATATATCCTAGTTCTTCACTATGGTGGAAATTTCTGTGTGATATTTTTAATTAAAGGCGATGAAGGATGATTTCTCCAAGACTACATTTTATACAAAGTACGAGCACTATAGGTTCATAGTGACTCCATTTGATATCACTTATTATACAGCCATCTTTATAAACATAATGAATAGATTCTTTAGGGATTATATTTATAATTTTTGGTAGTGTTTATATACAAAATTCTTATCTAATCAAAAATAAATGAGGTACATGAGGAGCATTTTTATGTTATACTGATGGAATTAAAGAGGTAAAAGTTGAAATAAAAGTATAGAATTTTTTTTAGAAAAAAAGCAATATTCATTGGGAATTTTAGTATAAAAAAAGGAATATCCATGGATCCTTTTAAAATACTAGAAATTAAAGGATGGACAAAACCATTATATATGACAAAGATCCATAGTTTCCTTGGAATTGTTGGGTGCTATCATCAATTTGGGAGAAACTTCTCATAGTTATTGTTAGGCCCACTAGGTTGAAGACCCTAAGAGGGGGGGTGAATCAGGGTATGACATATTAAAACTACCGCCCATATGGATATTGTTTCATCATTAAAAAAACATATCTCTTTCTACCATAGAAAAGTATGATTATAAATTAAATCATGCACATAGAACATCAATTTTACCGGGTTTACCCTTATTGGTCCATGTCCAAGGAGTATACAACAGTGATGTAGTAGTTTACCAAATCCAATAAAACATACTACTAATTACATGGTTCGGGATATATCTCTTCTATTACTAGGATCACTTATTTTATATATTTATGGTCAGATCACTACTTCTATAAGGGTAATTATATATCTATCGTTCTTTGGTTCACTTCCAGTGGAAGGGATAATCATAATCCTCTACCATTTGTTATTTCTCTTGGAAGGGATCCACTCACATTTTATAGATGTGTAGGTTTATGAATTTTCACTAATGAATACTTCCACAACTATAGGTAGATTCTCTGTTGAATTTCAACTTTCATCCACTAATAAATACAACATTACCACATACGTACTAGGAAACTTCAATCTTTTTCACAACATTATTGTTCCTTGCGTGAAACCTTAACACCATGAATGAATTTTTTACTTTCTCATGGAAAATAATCTTGTGTACAACTTTCTACTTAAACACAATTCTCTACTTTCATGCCACTCCCTTCGAACGTGAAACTCCCTTCTTACAGAACACCCCCTTCTAATGCGCAACTCTTACATGCTACTCACTACTTTCACACAAATAATTTATTACACGCAACTAAATACGTGAGATATTAAATGAATTGATTATATATAAATGTTTAGAATCATAAAATGAGGGGGTAGGGGCCTTTTCAAACCTACACACAACTTCTCACAACATTTCCCCGAGTACTGAAGTATCATTCATGCAATTCTCTTTCATACAAACTCCCCAATCATGAAAAACCATTACTTGTGTGAACTTCTCCCCATTGAAATATTTTGATTTATGGTTCTTGAAATATTCATTATGCACAACATTAAAATCCTCCATAACACTTTCACACAACTTCATTTTCCAAAAAATACTTTTATCCATTCTCCAATGTCTAGACCCAAAAAATTGGCAATCACTGGGAAACGATTCCACCTTGTATATGATCTTTTTATACCACCTCTAGATAGTCTATTCCATTTTTCATGGATCCTTGTCATCATATTTTGTCAAAAATATCTTTGGAACTGTACAACTAACCATGGATACCCTCTTTTTCAACAAACACAATCAACCCAAAAATGCATCAATGTTACCTTGAGGGATTTTTTCCCAACAATTTTCAAGCCCATTAACCAAGATAACTCCAAAGGAATTGATGTATATTTAGAATCTTGGATTTGAGGATAGATTTAATGTGTTAATGATGAGTTTAATCATTAAACATGTCATTACATTACCCACCAATGGGTAAGGATCTGTGATCTAAAATGAAGTGTCCAATTTTTTTTTGGGTTTTATGCTCATGAATGATGACAATGAGATAACCTATGCCTCTCTATAATTATATATCAATGAGATTAACTAAAAAAACATGATCTACAATTTACTATTGTGTTATTCATAAAAATATTTAGTTACATTATATCTATGAAGAGTAGTGGGAAATATATACAGATCAAAAGATCCTCAAGTATATATTCACACAAAAGAAGATTAATATTCCGCAATGAAGTTGGTTAGATCTGATCAAGGATTAAGAATTTTAATTCTATTGCCGTCCTGGGAAAGAGAAAAATGTTTCAAATGTTCTGTGTAGAAAGGATCATGCAACATTATCCATGATAAGTAGTAAAAAGTATCTAATATTCATGGAAATTAAAATAGTGTAATAAATAATCATAAAAGGATCTTTATAATGAATTTCTCAAATAACTGCTCAACCATCCATTTTTGAGAGGATCAAGAAGTCCCAAAAATATTGTGAAAAGATACAAAAAAAAGTTAGTGAATATTCCAGAGTTAAAATTTTTAAATATGGAGTTATAATTCATTGAACCCAGATACATGACCCAATAAAACTAGAACATAACAATGAATATTTGGAAGATGTGTATAGCTCATCCTTCTCTATTAATATATGAATCACTAATACGAATATAGATATGAATAAAAATTTATAGTGGGTTAACATGAAGAGGTATATTGTAGAATATTGATTCTCGGTATGCACACAAGTCAATTTTTAACAACAAATGTCTAATGGATTAATAAAATCATTACCCATAATAGTATAGAAATGGGAAAACATAACCATAGATTTCATCATAGGACTCCCTAATACATTTAAAGGTAATAACTCAGTCTGGGTGGTAATCGATCACCTTACAATTTCAGTGAATTTCTATACGGTTAGGGAATATTTTTCCCTTTTCCAACTTTACAATATATACCTAATTAAAGTGGTATGAATGAAATTAGTGATACTCTCCATTATATATGATCATGATCCCAGGTCAACCTTGCGGTTCAAGAGAAGCCTTTTATAAGGGTTTTATATTGAGTTGAGTTTCATTAAATCTTATAATCCTCTTATATATGGTTAGTTTTATAGAAACATTCAAGATCTATAGGATATGCTAAGATGATGTTCAATGGATTTACATGGAATGGGATCATCACATTTCCTTTGTGGATTTCGCATATAACAATAGATTCCATTATATTATACAAATAACACCTTATGAGCATATATATGGGAAGATGACTTAGACTCTAACATGGTGGGATGAAGTTGGAGAGTGGAATATTATGGTACCTAATTTTATCCAATAGATTTTAGATAAGGTTCAGACCATAAAAATCACATTAAATCTAAAAAAGTTGATAGAAAATATATACAAACAATAATTTTAGAGACCTGGGTTTTGATGTTAGAGATAATTTTTTACCTTATATATCATCATGAAATAAATTCATGTGGTTTAGTAACAATGGAAATCATAGTCTTGGATACATCATACCCTTTTAGATCATTCATTGCATTAGAGTTATAGCCTATCGACTAGAACTCCCACCTAACCTATCCCATGTACACCATTATGTGTTCAATGTATCCCAATTATGGAAGTACATACTAAACGCCTAACATGAAATATATATAGAGGTTGTAACTATGGAGAAGAATATTTTATGTAAGGAGTAGTCAATGAATATCATAGATCATAAGGAAAAACCCTATGAAACAAACCAACTCTCCTTTTTAAAGTATCATGGTGAAACCATACGATTGAGGAGGGAACATGGGAATGAGAAGAGGCAGTGAAATAAAAATACCCTCATCTATTTTAGTTTGGAAATTAAACTTTGAGGAAAAAATTTCTCACGGGGGAAGAATGTAACTACCTGAACGTTTATAAATGAAATTACATTTTTAAATGAAGAAAATTCATATTAATTAATGTAGTTATATAAAGAACATTCACTAATTTGGTTATATTAGATCATTATATAATATTGATAGCCATATTTAAAATATCATTAGGAATATTAACCAATGATAATATACCCATCATAATGTGACCGTCATGATTAGTATATTACAGGTTATAATGTTCAATTGATACAACTAGAAGAAGTGACGACATTGATCAGAAGGATCATACACTGTGAATCTCATTTATTGAAGATTAAAAAGTATATGGAATCATTTTTAATTTCCTATGACTAATACTAAGATGAGGTTTAACAACTGAATCATGAGCCAAACCATTTATGGTTTAATTTCAAGCTTACCATGATCATGAGACGAACCATATTTGCTGAACCACCCCAAGAAAGTACCACCATCACACACCAAACCCTTAGGGTGTATACTGATGTAATAAGGGATTATGTATCTAGAACCTATTAATATATAATTTTTATATTTTGTTTAATAAAAAATTATTATATTTATCCTTCTTGATTATTACATTACAAATGATGATATAATGAGTTTGATAAAAAATATTTTGATACAAAGAAATCAAAATTATATTTTTTGGAAAATATATAGTTTCTATTAAGATAATATTTGGATAAATTCAATAACTTTTCAAATAAATTTTATTTTAATAAAATTTTAATATTAAATAATATTTATTTAAATATATAGTTTAATATAATTTGATAATGTACAATATTATTTTTTATGATTTAGAAAGTTTTTTTATATAAAAAATATTTTCAAGTAAATAAGAATTTCTATTTTAAAGACAATATTATCTTATATATAAAATTATTTTTTTAAAATAAATATTATTTTCAAAATCAGCGCATTAAAAATATCCAACGGTGAATTTTTCATAATTTTATGAGATAGTTTAATTGTTAGATAAAAATTAATTACGCTATAAATATACGGTCTATATTATGACAATATAATAGAAAAAAAGTGAAGTAATAAACGGTATAGAAGTAATCCAATACCAAATATAGATTTTACCTTTAAAATTAATTATTTTTGAAGTTACATAATTAATTTTATAAACCCTTAATGAATCTTACAAAACCTATATTATATTTTAATTTTTTAGATTCAATTCTTTTTTAACATGATTCACTTCAACATCACCAATGACATTATATTTAAATGCTCAGTTCTTGGACTTGACTTATTTAAATTCACAAATATTTGGTAGAAACCATGGAAAAAAACATACCAAGCTTTGTGATTTTAATTATTTTATTTTATAGAGTCTAATACCTAAAGTTATAAATTAATAATTAATTCTTCTTTATTTTGCTATAAATACACAACCAATATCCCAATCCTCTTCACTCAAAAACAAAAGATAATTAAGTAACTCTCTCTATCTCAATATGAATCCCTACTATGTTGTTCCCAAGCTCTTAAGAAGCTCCTCTCAATCTGTTTGGAGAATCCTTTCAAGGTAAGGGATTCACTTCCTCATCTTCTATATTCAAGTACATTATTTATAATATTTCTTATTGATTTCCTATTTTTCATGTTGGATTCTATTTTTACACATAAATTTTCTATAATTATGATTCCAAAGTAATAAAATTACACCTTTAACTCTCATTAAACCCATTTATGAACCTTTATATACACATGTTACACCACCAAAATATCACATGATTTTCTATGACAAAATTTTGTTTTCTGAATACACATTCCCATTTCCACTATAAGGTATTAAAATAGATGTAAATATATTTTATTGATTAGGGAATTACATGTATATAATCCAAACTCCTTAATAATTGGATTAAAATGATGAAATATGTTCTTATAATGTGTGATCTATGTGGTACACAAATTCAAGTACATGATATCTATCCAATGGCCCAAAGTCCTTTATTTTTTATTGATTTTTGATAATACATCCTTAAAGGGGTGAGTTGGAACCCTTAAAATTCCCATAGGTGTAAGTATTACATGGCCCATAGGACTTAGAGAAATTCATTTCCTGTAGGCTTCAAACATTACATACAACCTAGACTATCTACTTTGAACTGCTCTTCCCCAGCATCTTCATCATGAAATCATCTCTCCACCTTTGCATGGAAATTTTGATAGGCATTCAGGTGCATGCACAGGCTTGTCCCAATGGCAAGTGCCATACCATTTCATTCATGCAATCCAATACATTGGGTAATGTTTTTATCTCATGAGATAAAATGTATGGTTCAAGATTGGTTATCCTAATAACATTATATTATAATTTCTCGATGGTTATCCATGTCTTTTTATAATGATATCATGTTTTATGATGTTTCTATATTCCTATGTTTACTAGATGTTATTATCTTATATCATGCTTTGTTGTTAAATTTTATGATTCCCAATCATTTTATTCCACCTTGATATGCCTCTTGAATCACATGTATTGCATTTATAATGTAATTATTTCATTATTCCATTACCAATATTTATAGCTTGCCCCTTTCTTATGAACATCCCCATGTTATCCTATGTATTTTTAGAAGAGAGATGGAATTTTAATAGCATGTTATTAAGATATAAATAATGTCACTATACTCTTATTTTACGTTATTGTGTTAGGAATCTAATTTCACAAATAAACTAGTAATCTAAATATTTTTGGATTTTATTCTCTATATAATTGTGTAATAAACTCTAAAATACTGTTTATAAATGATATGGGGTGCCATAGTTTAGCCGATGAGTGTAGAATATAATGCATTAATAAAGAGGATTCCCACTAAAATAGGATTGGACATGTTATTGTTGATGATTTCTTGAAATTATTGATCATGTTTATTGATTTCGATGATTTAGAAAATTATTATCCTTTAGTTATGTATTATGTGATGAATAAGTGGTGTTTTTTAAATCATTATAGAAATGGAACTAGTTATATGGTGTAAAAACCCACAAGTAGTGGATGTAAAAAATGTGGTTGCACCTGAGCCATAGGCGAACCAAATGCTTGTTTAGACAATTGTTCAAGATTTTCATGAAATTGAAAAGTGAAATTAACATCATAATCTACATCAATTGGATATTTTTTACAATTTTATAAAGAAAATCCACAAATATTTAATATGGATTTAGAGCATGGAAAGGTAGAGTTATGACATAACATAATGAACAAAATTTTAAATTTTCATAGATTCTTGGATGATCTAATGGTACATTTTTTTGTCAATATATTAGAGGATCTTGAAATCCAATGGTGGGATCTAGCCTTCCATGCTAATACTTACTAAAGAATTACATGGGAGGAATTTAAATAATTTTTCAAAAAAAATATCCACACACCTTTAAGAAATCTTGAATGAAATATGTAATTATATTTAACATTTAAATTTTATCAATGATGGAATATAATGAAAATTTTATTAACATAGTTTTCTTTTTATCCATAAGTATATGTTAATACATCCATGAAGGAAAGCATCATTGAGTTTAGAATATGACCATAAATTCACTCTATGATAGTTTTCCTCTATAGTACTGATTATACAGACATGGTTAATAGAGTGATTATGGTAGAAAAGGGTTATATTAGAAAATATTATTGGAGTAAGCATGTTTATCTCTATTGGAATAGGTAGGAACACCAATGATTGTAATAAGGGGAAGAGGGAAATATATTTACAAGGTGGTGGAACATCTCATAATCAGACCAATGGATCTGTTAACTTTCCTCTATGTCCAAAAAGAAATTATGGATGTATCCAATGTCGTTTTTTAAGAATATAATGGGAGAATGTATGACATCACCCAAATCATGTTAGTAATGTAATCATATGGGAAATATTTAACATTATTTCAATTTAATTAAAATCCAATTATTAGAAATACTTATGATGTGTCTTAGAAAATTATGCTTTTACTGGATGATTAAATCAAAATACATCTCATCCAAAAAACCAATAAAAATAGGGTGATTTTGGGAGCACCCAAACTTCTAATGCAATGAAACCATAATAGTGAAACGAGGAACAACGGGTATCAATTAAAAAGTTTTACGGTTCTTAGTAGATGATTATAAAATACCAATGTGTTCCCTCTACTATACAAGTTATCATTATTCTTAACTCAATCCTCACGAAAGTTCTATTTGATTCTATGCATCCCACTCTTTTATTGCTTCATGTATTGTTAATAAAATGGGATTACATATCATGATGATGACCCAAATGATGTGTATCCATCAACCTCCCAGGTAGCAAGAGAATAAAGGAAATAAATATGAATAATTTTTTATCGAAATCATTTGAGTATGGTTTGATGGTGAATTTAATATTTTGGACCTAGATGTCTTCGAATTGATCATGGGAACAGATTATTTTGTTTCTTTCGACAAGCATTTCAATTGTTATGAGTGATGAGTACAGTTTAAATATCATTATGTGAATACCCATATTTTTAAGGGAGATTATGATGTCAAAGTAGTATGATTCGGACCCTTAACACCCGTGGTTAGAATTATTTTTTATTAATTAGCTACAATCACTTTGGGGACCAATGAAATAATTGATACTTGATATTTTCTTACAATAGTTGATTAATATGAAAAAGAAATCCCATAAAATTCATCAATTTTACACCTAAAAGGGATGTGAAAAAAATTGATTTATCTCATTCTAGGGAAAAATCCTATTTCACTTCAATAATTTAGGATTACATGGATTAAATTGAAGGATTTTAAGATCTATGAGATGTAAAGGGTTCATAAGAATAAGTATATTTCCTTGTCCTATTGTAGATTTTTTTTAAGACATTAGATGGTTCAGTATAGATCTATATTGATTATTCTAATCTAAATTATTCAAGGACAAAGAATATATTTCCACTACCATATATTGATGATATATATTATATATACTAAACATGGATTTCTTCCAGCTTATATATCACCTCTGAAATATTACACGTCACCCAAAACAAAATTTTAATCCATCCAAACCCAAAAAAACTATCAGTCATTCCCACCCCAAATAGTGATTTAGTCTCCTAGGGTTCATGCTGCTTACCTCGACTCCTCTCTCCTACTCCCCTCTGTGACTCCCCTCTCCTTCTCCCCTTACCGATTCTTCCCTCCATCCACACCTCCACCTCTCTGTGCTTCGCCTTAAGGTCCTCCACCTTCAGCTCTCCGCCTTAGGCTCTTTTTACTTCAGATCCACCACTCTACCAGGGTTACCACATAAAACAGCGTGATAAACCCCCTTTTGCATCATCTCAAACTTTAAAACCTCTACATCGGACAGCTCCACCTGCGGGCCTCCACCTTCTCCACCTACTCCACCTCTGACTCCTCCACCTCCTCTGATTCCATAGTAGCGACCATGAATCGGAGTGGATTTCAATATTATTAATGTTTCTACCATTGGCATCAACTTAGGGTTATATTAAAATCATGGGTGTTGATGTCTCTCAATCGAAACGCGAGGAGATCTACATTAGCTAACGACTCGGATCGATAACCCGTTTCTCAGATCCCTATACCTCCTTCAATACCCTCAATATTTTAATCATATTTCATCTTCATTCATCGTTTTGGTACAGATATAATCATCAACACTTAGGTTTTCTCGCTTCATTATTTCTAATTTTTTTAAAATTAAATCCATGGAGAGATGAGACCTGGCTGTTGATTCTGATTTGTCTCTATCCCGAAAACCTTCATATATCTACAAGAATCAGTTCATATTTTTCATTTAAATATTTTTTTTGATGACATGTTTTTTGAGGTTTGTTATATTGGAATGTGAAACAAAACCAAACCAATGAATTTAATCATGTTCTGGAAAATGAAGGTTGTCATCTCAAACATGTTCAGTGTCATACAGTTGCAGCAGTTGTTCATCCTTTTAATATGTTCTATTGGGGTAAGTTTTCACATTTTAGTAAAATTTACCTCATTGATATCATGGATACATCTCTAATTCCTGATTTTAGGAAACAACTAACCTTATTTGTTTCATGGTCGGGAATACAAAAATCATAGTTGATGCAATAGAGAAAGGGATTATGTTGTAGATGAAAATTTTGAAGCTGTACAAAAACTACTACCACAGTGGATTGATGAAGTTAGTTATCAATGGGGAGGTTATGTTTTTTCTTTTGTGATTAAATATATTTAATGAACCATCTAGCATCCCTTTATATTATTTAAGGTAATATTTTACATGGAATATCACTACAAAAATTGAATCACATCGGAATATCTGTTGGATATTTAACAAACATTTCTGTATTTTTATTATCTAATATATAAATATTTAATATACTGGCATAGATGATTTTTTGAAACCCTAGGGTTTTACCTACTGCCATCCAATAGTCACCCAACAACAATAACACTCTCCCTATGAATTTTATTTTCATTTCAAAATCTATATGCCTTGGGAAGTCAATGATTGTTGTCTTGGATATGTATTCTCTAAATATGGGTTGGTGGTTAACAAAAGGTTCATATATGGGTTATAAGTGAGACACTAAAGATGTGTTGGCTTTGTAAAAATGATGAGCATGGAAGAAATAAATAATGATTTTTCTTCTCTTGATAACCAGGTGAAATGATTATCCCTTCTTTAATTTTTTGTTTCATCGAGAACACTTTGCATGGCTCAGTTTTGTGTGATATTTTTTTAATTGGCATTCTTGTGCGGGATTTATGATGTAAGACTATAAGTGTGAGTATTTAATAAGAGTGTTTGGGGCATGGTACTTTTTTTTCACGAAAAAGCTTAAGCTGTTTAATCTTTTTTAAATCTCTCATGGTATGTATTGGGAATAATCATTACACCATTGATGGAATGACATGTATGTTATTTTGTATTTTTCTATTGAACATGGAATATTTTCAACCTTTTGATGAATATGGGTAGAAATTCGAATTATGTTTTTCATATTTTGTATAAATTTACTCTCTTCAACTATTTTTTTCATTTCTTAAATTTATGTGTCATTTAGTTCCATAAAGGAAATAGTTTAATCCCTTGATCATAACCCTTTATCTCAATTACCCTGATTATCACATTGCCCATTTGATACTAGATAATCTACACACAAAAAATAGAACAAAGTGATATTTGAGGCTCCTATGGTCAATTGTTTTTACTTCATAAAGGGTTCAAAAAGGAAAAAAGACAGGAAGATGGCCTTACAGTGATATCCATGAATTGATAGTGGTGATTTCATTTTAATTTAGTTATATCCTACACTTTAGAAATAAAGATAAATGTTTGTATTCAATTTTTTTTATTGAATTTCATCACTTCCTTGTCCCAAACTAAAAAAATATGTGTATTTCAAATAGTTGTATTTTCATCATACATCATAATTAAAATAAATTTTTCATTTGCTGGTTTACTATTTTTTTTACATATTTGAAGACAAGTCAAGCCTTTAAAGTAGAGAAAATCAATGAATAGAGTTATGTTGATGTCAATTCCAACAAAGCCATCATTGATAGTTTGAGAAATAATCCTAAAGTCAAGTATGATGGTAAGTGCTTCGCCTACAGGGTACTTGATATATTTCACACTACTAGAAAGGGTAATTACAATAATCTATAAACAATTTTTTTTGATTTATTAGAGTACAAGAACAATATGAATAATAAATAACAATTACTTCATTTAATTTGGAAATTTCCCGAAGGCATTGTTGTCATTGATCTCAAGAGTGTATTCCCAAATGTGATGGAGGGTTTGCAAGTTTCAATATTTCTATCATCTGTTGGTTTTATCATTTTTTAAATAATTTTAACTTATTTTTTAGTGATAGTATAAAATGTTTTTTCTTTTGAAGATGAAATCATTTAATGTAAAGAAAACAAATTATGAATCATCCACTTATTTTATTGGTTCGAGGAATGTGATTCCTATATTAACTTTTAATTTTGATCTTATATTCATGTTTTACCTTTCTTAATCATTGTGTATAAAATTCATATAAAATGATTGGTTCCTATATTCATTTTTTAACTTTCTTAAGAATTTTTTATAAAATTCAAAAAAAAATGCATGGGAGGAGTTGGTATATTTATTAGCCTTGCATTTTTATTTAGAAAACTCTTATAGTGTATGGTTTTGAAAACATTTATTATTTTAAAATATGAATTATATAAAATTTATGTATTGTATATTTGGAATCTATATAAAGTCTAAAGGTGGAAATTTGCGTCTATGGGCTGTTTTTTTATAAGGTTGACTGTTTTGTGATCTTATTTAAGTTCATAACCTGATCCATTTAATTAAATGGTTAGACCTCATCCAACACAATAACCAAACCAAATCCAGGTATATCATCTATATATTTATGAAAGTTGGTATTTTTCTACTGACGTCTCACCATACCATGTTTCCATGCAAAACCATTAATTCTACCTCCAAACCAATAAAAAACTCGCGGTATTCCTCCCTTGATAGAGATTTATGTTCGGCTATGCTAGGGTTCCCACACCCCTCACTGACTCACCTATCTCACTCCCATTCCCGACTCCCCTCTCCAGTCCCAGTGCTGCCTCCGCGTGCTCCGTCAGCGACTCTTCTTCCTTTATCTCCTCTGCCTTTGGCTCCTTCTCAACTAGAAACTCCGCCTTCAGCTCTTCCACGTTTGGGTTTTCTGCTCCACATAGGGTTCTCGCTCCCTCGACCACACAGTAAGTAACCCATGCCACAGATTTCAGATCCTTTACTCCCTCGACCGCGCAACGAGTATCCTATTTTTTATGGAATTAACATTATACTACTACAACAAAAATGCTTCTAAATAATTCCCTTTTCACAAGACATATACACATATTTATCAATATAACTATATTATTTATTCACACAGAGGCACAAAAAATCAATAATTTTTATAAATAATGTAGTCAGAGATCTCAGATAATATTAAAAAATAAGTGTTTAAGTGATAATTGAGTTGGATATTATATAATAATATGACCATAAAAATAAGTGACGCAGTGGGGCTCCACTTCAGAAAAAACTCACAGATCTACCACTCATTTAGTGACACGATTTTCCAAACTTTTTTCCATTGTATCCACAAACAGAAAAATATCAAATATTTGTTGTTGTTTTTTTCATTTCTCACCATTTTTTATTCTATTTACATTTTTATGCCTCTACTTATTGTTATGTAAGTATCATTTATTTACATTTAGCATTCCAATTTTCACGTATCATATTTCAATTTTATTTTCTATAATTTAATATGTATGTTATTTTACAACTATTGTATGAGAAACTTCAAGTATTCCAATATTCCTTTGTAAGGATTGTGTCATTTTTACATGTTTTTTAGATCCTTGATTTTATTGTCAAATTTTTCAGGGAAATTGATTTTCTGTGATTGAGGATAAAAATGTATATAACCCACATTCTAAGTGACACGTGATGCATTTTTCATTTATATCAAGGATTGTGATTTATTTACACTTATCTAATCATTCCCCTTCCTCATATTTCTAGAATTTGATTTGGTTTCATGTTTGGTTGTTTAAGGTTTTATCTGTAGGGGTATTATATTTCATTTAGATGATGGAGCTTTATCTTTCAACATCACTAGAATTGTGCCATCGTTTTATTTTTATGAAAAATATAATATGTTTAATTTTTTCATCAATAAAACACATGGTGTTGTTTTTATTTTATTAATTTTATATATGATTTCAGGTCAGGAATCAATAGAAATAATATTGAAAATGATTTTAAAATGTTATTTAGAGAAGGTTTGGGTGGAAAAAATTGAATACAAGGTGTGTAATTCAAAAAAAAATTAATTGAAATTTTATATTTATATTAATTTTATCCATCAAAATCATTAAAATTGTTAAATTGATCAGGGGCCTTAGTCTATAATAGAGGTTAAAAAAATATAAAACCCACTTTCTGTTGGACAGGAGTTGAATTTTTCATTTCATTCTTGGCATGTGTATTTTTTAGAATTAGCTACTCATTCCCCATTCTCACATTTTCATAATATGATGTGATTTCATGTTTGGATTAATGTTTTCAATGTAGGGGTGAAATCTCTAGTTTATGTGATCCTTCTTCATCTTCCGACATCAATGGTATTGAAATGTGTAAAATTGTGATATCATCTTATTTGAAAGATTAAAATTAATATGTATAGTCTTGTAATTAATGAACCACATGGTATTGTTATAATTTCATTAATTGGATTTATGCTTTCAGGTCAGGCATCATTGGAAATAATATTGACAATGGTATTGCAATGTAACATACAAAAGGGCTGGGTAGGGAGAATTGTATATAAGGTTTGTAGTTCCACTATTTTCCAATTATCAATTAAGATTTATTGTAATTTTATCCATCCAAATAATTAAAATTGTAAACATTATATTAGATTGATTTAATGTTTTCTTATTTCCAAATTCATTTATAATTTATTTCATTTATGAAATCTATAATTTTCATGTTTAATTCTTCAAATTATTCATATATATACATTATATATAAGGGTTTCATCTTTGGTAGTTAAGGTTATAAAACATGTGATAGATCTATAGTTTTAAAATTACTATACACGTACTCTAAAAATAGAACACATTTTAATTCTTAGGACCCATGTATTTTCAATGAAACCCACCTCTAACAAAACATTCTACTTTAAAATATGTGATTTTAACTATTGTTTTTAATAGTAGATTCTTCACTTGAAATTAATCTTATTGTATATCATAACATATGGGTACAGAGATGTCACACACACCTTCCAAAAATAAATAAATCTTCATAAATCGTAGGCCGGAAAGAGTATTATTCTTATCCAGGGGTATGTATATTATTTTTTTATTTTTATTTCATTTTCTTGTCTGCATGATATATTTTCTATTTAATTAATCACACACATTACAGGTTTTCCTATTACCTCAACTATCGTACCTTCTGGATTTCAAAACCATACATCCTATTCAAATATGGGACATAACAACCACATACTTATAGAACTGATGAAAAGTCAGATCTTTATCACTTATCAAGGATTTTTTATTACAATACATATTTATTTTAATTCTAAACTAAAACACTTTTTTAATATTATTATTTTAGTATCCATTGTAGATTCAAAAGCATCACATTCTTTTAGTTTTATCTTAATTTATTTTGTAATTACATATATATTGTCTTATATGTTCTATAACAGTGTTCAAGATGGATGTTCCCTTTTTAAAACATCTACTTCAATAAGAGTGTTCAAGATGGATGTCCCCATAAATCCGGTATGGTTTTTATGTAAAAATTTGTAATCATTATAACATTCCCCTTCCATTCATTCATTATTTTCTGTGGAAGAGAAAATAAATTTTTCTAGAATCTGTATGCACTTATTTGTCTGTATATTCTATTTTCACTTCTACTTTATACTCCTTTGAGTTTATATAGAATGGTGATACTGACTTTCATGAAATATCAAGATTAAATTTTTTAATCTATTTTTTTATTCAATTTCATTTTTCCAGGTATTCTGATGTGGTTGAAGGCTCTCCATACCCTTGATTTTTATATGTTCATGTGGGGTTTAAAACCCACAATCCAACTCTTATGAAATTGACTGAAGATGGTAGACATTCAGATTATGGGAAAATGTCATTGCTTTCTAATTCTATTAAGCATTCTTACGCTTCTGTATCTTTTTATTATGTTGTTTTCAAGTATTATGTTCATATAACCCTACATAGATTGTATAATTCATTTTTGACCTTTTGATATTTGTAACTCCTTTACCATGATTTATGGGTTTGTAGTTTTTATTGAAATGTTTCTCAAGTTTATATTCATATAGCTCATACCGGACATTTAAAAATATTTATATAGTCACTATTCCTACACTAATATGTCTTACAACTAATAATTAGGAAACCAATTGAGTTTCAAAGAGTTCTTTGAGATTGGGTGGGGGGATTCCTCTCATATCTCATGTAATCAACATAATCACTAGAACCAATAATGTGAATTAAGGATTCACCATTGAAGAACTCAGAGCAGATATAGTAGATTTAGGAGTAGGGGTATAATATTTTTGTAGTGTTTCGCATAGCAAACAAGAGTTATGTTCTTTGATTTCAGGAGAAATTTTTTTAAATTTTTTAAAGAAATTGTTTAAAAAATTGAAGAGATGAGAAAGTGAAAATTATATTCTAAAAGAAGTGATATGAAATTAGATCAGGTTAGAGTTTCATGCCTTCCAATACCCATCCATAGAGAAATCTGACCCTCAATGCCCAGTGGCCTACTTTCTATGCCAAGCTACAACATCCTTGTGCACCAAGGAGGATTTAGAAGCTCTTCTATTTGAGAAATCATATTCTCTTATATCTATAGAGAGCACTATTTGTTTCCTTAATTTCTGTAATTGGTATTCATAAGAATTATTTATTTTTTTAACTATTCCTCCTTCTTTATGTAATTTATAGAGAAGGTTCCCCACTATGTAACTTTTGTTTTCCAATTTCTGCAACTTTTATTCCTTCATTTTGTATGTCATTTTCTTGTAAAATTTTTTCTATATAAATATGAACTATTATGTTTGATAAATAGTATTCTATTCTCAATAATAATAATAATTTTATAGTGTCGTGCATCTCATGGGAAATGTACTAGTTTTTGATTAATTTCAGTGAGTTCAATAATTATCCAAAATTTATCTATGATCATGTTATGACCAACTCCAAGTTATGAAGGAGGATATTTTTGAAAATATATTTCAAGAGTTTTTTATGGTCAATATAAATATTTTTTAATCCATTTAGTCTCACAAATACACAATTAGTTTTTATAGAATTCATTAATCATGCCTTTTAGTGATAGTTAGGCTCTTTTTTGTGGTATTTGTGGAATATATTTTCGTTTATTCTAAAATTCAGAAATAATAAGAAGAACATTAGAGACTATGTTGATCATTTTTAAAAATCACTATCTATATGAAAAATTATATAAATTTAATTTTTGGATTAATGTATTTTGCATCCTCATCCATGAAATCTGTGATAAATGTATATTAGTTGACCCTACAAAGATAAGAAAAATTCACTTGGAAACCACATAAAAATGTCTTTTAGATACACAACTTTTGGGTATAATAGTTTAATATCATCAGTTTATTCAAGAATTCACATGTCTCACTTCTCCTATGGTAGTTCTCAAGAAAAAGATCACTCCATTCCATTGATGTGTGGATTATGAGTAATTTTTTTACATTTCAAATTGAAGCTCACTTCTGCACCGATTCTTGTTTAACTATAACCTAGGAAGGTTTATATGGTTTATTTTGATTCATTTGAAACTAGGATCAATTGAATTATCATGAAATGGGGTAATTTCATATCTTTAGATCATTATACTTGTTAATTCATCGAAATAATTATCTAACCCATGATTTATAATTAGCTATGGTAGTTTATGTTTAGATAACCTGGAATCATTATCTCTTGGGTGATAAATTCATTGAGTTCGTAGACCATTAAATAATAAAACATATCTTTTAAAAAAAATTAAACCTAAGATAAATTTGATGGATGTAATATCTCCAAGTATTTGACTTTGGCATGGTTTATAGACTTAGAAAATGGAATTACATGTAAGATGATTTAAAATAAAAATAGTATAATAAAATTGGAAATCAATCTAATGATCAATGGAAATTGATGAGAATCATTACAGATATAAACATGGATTGAACTGAAAAAAATGAAGTCACAATATTTTAACTGGTAATTCTAATTCTAGACTGGATTGAATGGTTAAGGATGCACAATGAATAAATTCTGATTTCCTTACCATAATGTCAGAACTTAATGATGGGGAGACAAATTATGGATGAAAAAAAAAATGGGAACTCCATATTCATTTTTTTTGATTAAATATATGTTATATTTTCTTATGAATAACGACTCTGTTCTCCATAAAACCTCTTGAAATAGTTTGTTCATCCAAGAATTCAAAAGATATATAATGTGTTGTGATCAAATTTATGATGGGATGGAATAAAAAGAAAATTTGAATTGTTTGTCTCAATATGCCTCACTTTTCTGTAAGTCAAGGATAATCACCAAAAAATAGACTGCATATTGAAATATTTAACTCTACCTATCTATAAATTGGATCACATAACTGTGGAATTTTTTATAATTCTAATATGAACAGTTCAGAAACATGATTCGATATGGGTGATTGTGGATTGACTGATAAATTTGGATCACTTCATCCATATTCATGAATTTAATATAGTTTAAGACATAAAAAATCCATTTTCATAATGTCCTAATGTTTTATGGAATACCAGTTTCGATTATCTTTGATCAAAATCGTTGTTTTACCTCTTATATTTTTAGATCATTACAACAATAATTTTGAACCCAATTGTCCATGAGAGCAACTTATCAATATCAAATGGATCAAAAAATTTGAATGCATTGTGTAAATGTTAGAAGACAAGGTCCAAACTTTTTTTATGGATTTCAAAGGCTAATGGGAGGATCATATGTCATTTTTGTAGTTATCATAAAATTACAATTATCATGTATTGATAGATATGGATCATTTTGAATCATTTTATGGTTGTACTTATCAATCTACAATTTTTTGGGTAGATTCTAGAGAGGACTAAAAGGTGGGACCAAGTCTTATTCAGGAGATGACTATGAAAATTCATATGATGTGGAAAATAATGGGAAATACTCTAAGTCATCAGTAATATTACACATATCAATAACATTTTTCATTATCATTTGATAAAATACATCATGTTTTCTTGAAAATATCTCCAATGTAAGGGAATCATAGTTTTGGTATGAAAGGAAAATTGTATCCTTAGTACATTATTACTTTTGAAATAAAATAAAAACATGTTAATTTAGCATGTCAGTTTGCTTACCACCATGATTCAAATTGATTCAAAATGTTTTTCATATTTCTCTATTGAATATGTACCAGCCTAATCTCGACCATGTGATTTTCTGGGACCATGTAGATCTTACACCATAGTCTATTTTGTTGTACTTTCTGATATCGATTGTGGATATCCAAGAGAATTTTTAATATGGAAATGGTTTCCATTTAGTGTGATTTTTATTATTTCAGGGTCATATTCAGTAAGAGATTTGGAAATAGTAAGAAATTATGTTAGAGAAATTTCATGAAATTTTCGAAATCATCAAATATATCCAAATTTCTGGGGATGTAAATCCTTATGGTGGGGAGAATGTAATACCCTACATTTCATGAAGTTTATCCTTTAATTATGTAATTTAAAATTATTTAAAGTTGGGTTGATATTCTGGTGTTTCTAAATGGTTTTGGGGTTTTTTGGAAGTGTTTCTGGTGGTGCACAACGTGATCACTGTTAATAGAACCATGATGTTTTATTTAAGAAACCATGTGATATGTTTTAAAATTTAGGGGAATAAAATTACCAGGGAATGGTTTTTCAAACCATGTAGGTGCCTAAGAAAAATCATTCAAGGGGAGTTAGAGGGTAAAGTATGAGTGGAGTACAGTTTGTCAATGTATGTAAAAGCCATATAAGGGGTGGCTTGAAGATAAAATAATTAATATGGTTGGTGCATGGTTTCTAGAAAAATGTGGCCTCACCATGAAACATGAATTTAGATCTAAAAAAATAGAGTTTCACTTGTTTTTTATCTCCAAAGCACTCATGTTTTTCAAATTCTATTATCCCATCGAACTCCTCTCCTCTCTTATGAATTATTGATGACTCTCTTTGATCTAAAATATGTTTCTATTAGATTTAGGTTTGTTAGATCTCGAGAATATTTGGTAAGTCCTTATATTCTACTTTATATTTCGATCTCATAATCTCTTCTCACCCAAAAAATTAGATCTAATATGTTATGGATAGAACTATTAGCTATGAAGTGTTTTTAAGAGATATTTATTGGATCTATTTAAGTAAAGGATATTTGATCTCGAATCTAGAGGTTTTTGGTGTGATCTTCATTGATGTCATTAACCATTGATAGGTAAGTGGATTCTCTCTATTCTCCATGTATTCTAGAACTACAATAATTGAATAAATAAAATCAATAACATTAATTTTAATTTAAACTTGTGATAATTTCTTATTGAAAATATAATTTTGTTGATAATTTAGGAATATTATGAATTGAATGGTTTTTGGAAAAAAAACATTCATTTATGGTGTTATAATTTTGGTTTTCTTTTTAACAAACACATTATGTTTGATTAAATGTTTAAAGGAAATGATTGATTCCTTTGAAATGGATTGGAATGAAAAAATGGAATATATGGTTGGTGTGAGTTTATCTATATTGAAATGAACCTAAATAAAGGGCATAGATACAGAATAATGGCACCATGACATTAGCCACATAGTGAAAAATTGGTGGATCAATGAGTAACCACTAATGAGTACAAAATGGTCACCTGGAGTGCTTGTGTGTGTGAGTTTTATGTATGTGGATTGTGTATGATAAGCAGTATTGATAGATAAATTTCTATTTTTAAAATTTATTTTTTTAAATAATAAAATACTTTTTTGTTCCCTAATATGATTTAAATTATATTTATTAAAATTTGAGTTAACATGTTTTTTTATAATGGAGTGAGTTGGTATGTTTCTTGGGGAAAGTCTACTGGGTATGATTACTCACCCCCAATATATGTACTTTGGTGTGTATATTGACATTGTATTCCATGACACATTAATGGGGAATATTTTTTATTTCCTGAGTGATTCCTCTTGATATTTCTATTTGGTGTTGGAGCTTGGGAGTAGGTAATTTCATTAAAGATTGGATTTGTGCTACCGTATTGACGCGTCATGATTTATTTAAGAGTCTTGTAGTACTAGTTTATTATTTATTCTAATACTCTAATATGTTTTTATCATTTTATTGATTTTTATTGTTTATACCTCTTACATCATATAGGTTTTTTGGATTTTTTTTTCTATTTTGGACATTGGTGTCTTGGGGACAACACCAAATGTTAGTAGCACCATTAAACTACCCTAGGACAATGTGATGGGTGGGGATGTTACATATAAAAAATTTCTTGACAAAATTCTTTTAACAAAATTATTTATATACTAGGGTAATGTAAAAAATAATAAGTATGATCTAAAATTCTCAATATGGGTAAAAATAAGCATCAATAGTTGAATTTTATTAGTGAGCATATGATTAGAATAAGCATATAATGACATAATCAATGTGCATGAGCATAAAATAATATAATTTCATACCCATCAAAACCAAGAACATAAAAAATGGGATATGGAATAAAAATATAACATAAAGTAAGAGTAATATAATTAAACAATCATGATCCATGTGAATGAAATAATCAATCAAAGGAAACATTATAAATCATAGAATGATTTGAAAAATGCATACGTATTTTGGGACATTAAAATTCACCATGGAATCACTTAAATATGTTAATTTTAATAATATTGTTGGATTAACATACATCAAATAACTTTTTATATCTTAGTATTTAATTATACTAGTAATCTCCATCACCTTTTAAGAGTAACATAACTCTGTCATCTCTTAGGATTAACTTCCATACAATTAACTCCATATCATTACCCAATGCATTAGAGGGCTATAGTGGACCCACCCATCACATATCATAAAATTTTCCTCGAGGATTTGGGTCCGCTCCCTAATACCTCTTTTATCAATAATGTACAAGTACCATATCATGAAACAAAACACATGGATACTTAAATTTCATCACAACTATCCTGACTTGGTTTACCCATGAAAACGAAATAGGTTTATAAAAAATATACTTAAAATTTCATCATAAACCATTAAGAGAAAGAAAGTGACTGGTATCATATGATTATATCCCAAATAAATCATAAGAATTATTAAAGTATACAGACATAAATGAAAATAATTTTAAAATAAAATTTAAATCATTTCATTGAAAGAAGGGAAAATACAATTTTTTTATATGATTTTAATAAAAAATTCTTACAATATTGAGAAAAAAATTATTCAAAATATATGTATTAAATTTTAAAGTAAAATTTAATGAAATAATAGTTATGATAGTGGGAATATCCATTCATTTGGTAATTGTTAAAAAAAATACCCCTCTCACACTTCCAATAAAAATTAAAAGTACACAATTTAGACAATGATAAAATGATTAATTTTAAAACAATGTAAATAAATCAAAATTTAGTTGAAAATGAATTTAAAAAATCAATAATTTAATAAAATAATATTATTTAAAACATTTTAAAGATTAGAGATATGGAAGATAAAATTTTCCAGACTAAAAAGATTAATATAGTTGGTTTTTCATTAAAATATTCTTCTGAGCTTCTAAAGTACCAAATATTTGAAAATGAAAGGAAATAAAGTAAAACTTATAAATTAAACAAGGATAAAAATATAGATTTCATTCAATAAATTAAGATCAAACAATTTCCCCTAAAAAACCTTGACATAAATAATCCCATAAAGAAATTGAATTGGGATAAAAATCCTTTGCCTCTTTGGTAAATTTATGATAAAAATTTATAAAAACAGATGATATGAAATAGATATATAAATACCATGAATTTCATGAATTAAAATTATAAAATTCATTAATAAGGAATTATGTACACCGTATAAAGAAATAATGGTGCATGACATGAAACATGCCTTATAAAAATTGGATTGAGAAAAAGAAAACCCTTGAAAAGATCATAACATTTGAAATGGAAATTAATACGTGAATTGGTAATCTAAAGATATGTAAAGAAATATAAAAACGGTTTAAATAAAACATAAAACAACATAGATATAAATTTACCCATAATAATCGAATAAAAATGTCATTGAAGAAGTGTTATAACCAAGTGAAAAGAAAGTGAGTTAAAAAAACCCTTACTATGAGTCCAGACGTTCTATATATGTCCTTTAACTCCTGTATAATAAAATTATATTAATTATTTTGTTGTTTAAGAAACTGTTAATGGTTTATTAATTTATCATTAAGCCATTTATTTCACTTATTTCAACTATTTATTTAATTACTTAATTAGTTATATTCCTGTCGAGTATTTTTAGGATGTTCATTTTATAATTGAAAAATGGAAATGGAAGGTTGATTGTGTTTAAAGGTGTAATTATTAAATCATATAATAAAAATTATCATGAAATAATTATCATTTTTATACATTAAATAAAATTTTATATTCATCCATGAAAATTTGTTATGAAAAACAAAATACATCATTTCGTGAGGTGGTAGTACGCACGTACACACAAGCGATGTTTTTTATTTGTAGTTTATTTTTGCGAGATGTTTTTACTTTAATAAAAAAATAAAGAGGTCAAATAAAATATTATATTTTCATAATCATTATAATATTATAAAAATCAAATAGAATAATTAAATATATCCCCATGGAAAAAAATAGTGGGAATTTTTTAACAATTTAGGACATCACTCTATGGAGATGGTAGTTCATATTCACACACCTACGATGATTCAATTTTATAAGGATTGGAATTATATGATGATAGATATTATATTATATTTATAGAATAATAATTATATCATTAATATCATATATATTAATTATATCAATTATAATAAGTATCCATGAAAGTAAGTGTTTAGAAATAAAATGCAACTGTTCGTGATGCGGTAGTCCACACATACACATGAATGATGGTTTTGATTCCAATTTGATTAAAAAATAAGATTAACAAGGTTATTACAAAAAAAATATTATCTAAGTATATAAAATATTCTGATTTTATTATATTGGAATGGTTGGGATAGAAATGAAGATGATAGAAAATGAAATAAAAAAAATCATCGGTTGAGATGATTACCTTCTCTTTAATGAAACTAATTTGGATCTATAATGACTCTAATTTTTCAAGTATTTTTTTAGAATATTTTATTTATTACTTTGAGATCAAGACATGGAGATGACGTGATATTATGTGGCTCATTGTGCCCTTAATTAAATTTTATAATATATTAAATATATTAAATGCATGTGTGTGTAGTTTTGGTGAAAAAGTGGAATAAATTATAAATATAGAATCATATTAGAAATATGAGAGAGCTATTGAGATAATGTGTGGGTTTCACCCTAGGATTGATATAACCATATAACGCATCAGACATTCAGGTTGAGGCGCAATCATGAGTGAACATTTAAAATAAATTTATTGAATAAATTTATTTATTTAATACATTAATCAAGCTAATAATTTTCTATTTAATCTTGATTGTGGAAAATTATTAGGCTTAGCCGCATATCCCAGAAAATTGAGAGGTACCATTGGAGAGAATTAGAGTAGTTGCAATGGAGAGAGAAGAACAGATCGTGATTGAGGATCAATGTGACAACATGAAATGTGAATATTTTCAACAATAGTGATGTTCATCAGTTATTCACCCATGATTGATCCAATACAAGGTTGGATGATGTTTTATATGGACTCTTTCACTATTTTTCATTTATTTGATGAATAAATATCAATCCACCAAAATATTGATTTGTAGATCGGTTGTATTGTGGGAATGGGATTATTTATGGGGATTTTGGGAAAATAATTATATTAATTTATATATTAATTTTCTATTCTAAAAGTAACAAATAGATTTCAAATTAACATAGTTGAGTTTCATTCCTCATTGCGTTTTTCTTGTACTTCTCCCACTATTCTTGCATGTTTTTCACTTGTGTTTTATTTGAATATTGGTTTGACCAAAATACAGAGGAATCTACCATAGAACACTTGATTCATGGTGAAACAATTTTATATTTTAGATCTAGGCACGGTATTATGTGGGTATTGTGTAATGAAAATATCAATAAGTAAATTTGATCATATTAGATACCTCTGGTTTCATTGAAGTGTCCAATGTCGATGAGGATGAATGACAACCAATTTCTATTCAAATCGGATGACCAGTTACCGGTGAGGCTTGACGAGTGGTGACAACATGTGTTTCAGAGGAACATGCAGTGTGTGATCCTTAGAGTAGCTTTAGGGTTTCTGTATGGAGTTAAGTATTACACGACATGTGAAACCTATCACATTGTGTGTGAACCCTTTCTTGGAAATCAATTTGTATCATGGAGGATACATGACCATCTATCCACAGACAAAGAATACTAACCATATACACATAAATCTACACGAAAACGTGACTAGTCGAACACAGACACAATCATGAGTACACATGATCATAAACGCCATGTACTATGTAATTGAAATAGACACAGGAATAGGTGGTGATACACGAGTAGGACCTGCTTCCGAATGGACTTGTCATGTACTATTAGTAAACATCATGTGATCCTTCAAACCTAGTTTAAAGTCCCTTTCCTCTTCATCTTAGACACATTTTATTAGGGGGAATCCCTTAAATCCATTCCCCAAAGGTAACTATGGAATAATAGCTTACACATAGGATAATGATCCCTTTAGTTGAACTTCATGGATGTATTTGTTGGAATCCTTTGATGAGGCCCAGAGTGAGATCCCTTATCACCGTCATACCCATGGTGGATTTCTTGTTATTTGTAACACACTAAGCTTCCATCGTACATTTCCCTTTGAATAATACAATAGCTTGTGTTGTACACAACTTCGAGTTCAAACACACATCAACCAATCAAACTAGCCTTTATGAATAGTAATACCCACTTTTTAAAATTTTATAAATTTTATCATTCAAAATGTACTTCATTTTTGCATTCAGAATATCAAAATTACTTTAGGGTGAATTATTGGTATTTTTTTGAAAACATTCAATTTTTGATGAATAATGAAAAACACTACGTTATTGTTTAAAACCAACTTTTTAATTAAATATTTAATTATATTATTTAAATTTATTTTTGGTAAAAATATATACAAAATACCTATATATGTTCAACTTAATTCATTAGAGTCATTTTCAAATAAGTTTAGATATATAAAATCTTATCGAACTTTTACCGTCTTTTACCCACCTCCAAGGATCATTTCCAAATTTTTATAAAACATAATTTTACCACTTATATGAGTTGAATTTCAAAAATCTGAGATACATGGTTAATTTAAATAAATAAAATATGGTTCAATAAGGTGAAAATAATTTTTCCCGTGAATAGTAACTTTTTTGTTTTATTTACCACGATTAAAAGTAAATAGGGTAATTTATGGTAAAAATGATATCATGATTACCCTAAAACCTGTACTAATTCTATTGGATCAGTATAATTAGACCATAAACACCCTTAGGAATAAAATATGAACCTATTTGATCCACTTGGAATTGATTAGGACATTTATTATTATTTTATTTCAAGAAGAGTTAAAAGAGTTAAAATCAAAGTCTTATAACTAACCCATTTTTAAAATAGGGTTATACATAAGATAAATTTGACTATAAATATTCAATATTAATTTGAAAATATTTCCTACATAATTTTATTTTATTTATAATTTTTAGATATGGAATAATTAAATTTATTGGTGACACAATGATGATGCAGTAATTAATTTATTAATGAAAGATTAAAATAATTTATATTATAAATATCCAAATAAATATAAATTGATACTTTTGATGAATTACACTAATTTTAAAGTTTAATATTACATGTTAGGATTTATTAAATGAATTGAATTCGAATAAATAATTTTTTTAGGACTTTATCAAAAATTATTTACTAAATAGTGTCAAAATTTACATAAAATAGTTTTTTAAAAAAATATTAGATTATTAATTGATATAATATTCCTTAAATTCTAAGGATCAGCCAAATGACTTAGATAAGGTTATATATATAACTAATTAACCACTTGGGGATCTCTTGGATGTTTACAGTAAGTTAATTAACCATATAATATAAAAATATAAAGAGACATGGTAAATGTCAAACTATTTAACTAAGAGTTAAATATAAAAGATAAGGTTAATATGGTGACCCAAACCTCTCTAAAAATGATTGCTTGAAATTATTTCAACCTAATCCAATAATTTTATCTAAATTAATCATTTTTAGACATTATAAAATGAATATGAATTTATTATAAAATAATATTTTGTGTTTTTCCTAAGGTGCCACACACCCCTCTTATAGAAGGGCACATATCCTTATCTCAGATTCACACCTCCAAAGACATTTGGTTCAGCCATACCCTACCCAAATATCCTCCCAAATTCTATCACTTAAAACTATAGGCCTTCGTTTGGTCAGAAAGACAACTTAACAAGCCGTTTTGATCAAATCAAAAGGAAGAACCTGAAGAAGAAGTAAATATTTCATCAACTCTTTCCAGTTCTTTTCTTCTTCCACTTCTTCATTCCTAGTTGTTTAAATACTAAAATAATAAATCCAGTATCTTCTATATACTTTAATGTTATTATAAAAATGGTTCAACCATATTCATTATTATATCCATCAAATGAATGACAATGTCACCATACGTGTGTAAGTACGGCTAACCGTCTCCACGTCGTGGTGTAGTTTGTCATCAAACACTTCAAGGATTGGATGGGTATAATTATGATTTATTATTGATTGAAAAAATGAATATAACATGTTAATTATTCTTTATATATGATATACCATTAAATTACATATTATCTCACCATCAATATAATGATATTATCGCTCGTGTGTACGTACAGATTACAGCCTCCATGAACGCGATGAGATTCATTCCCCATTATAATCATTCAAGACTAATTTTATATTGAGGATTAAAAAAATGTTTAAATACCTGATATCATTATGGATATGAATAATATACACCCTATACATAACAATCATGGCTTAAGTATCAAAACATATAAAGGAAAATGAAGAAGTTAACAACTGAAACGACGATAATACTAAAACATTATTAACAAAGTAATATTAAAAAAAACATATATAATATAATAATTAGGTATATGGATCTTGTATAATTTAATAACAGTGACTTCAACATTATATAGGAGTTTAAACTACCCTCGACTATGGAAAATTACAAGTTAATGGTAAATTCTACAATCTCTTAATTATCTGAGGTTGTTTATACGTAATTATCTTCTGGGAAATCTTTATTATCCACATCTGTTTCTTCTTAAAAAATGTATTTGAGAAAAAAAATTATTATTTATTTGAAAATGGGTTCAAGTCATTTATACACTTATTTTACCTTATATATTTTTAAATGAATCTTTCCGTCATTTTCCAAACAAGGTGCTTTATGACCTTTTTGAAAAAATTATGGTAATAATGTTTTTTAACTTATACAATGGGTGCAGATATTTTCTGTTGTTATAACATCGTCAAAGCATCCCTTTCAAGAATATAAGAATATTTTCAAAATAAATTTTTTTATAATTATTTGACTCTTAAATGATTTCAAAATAGGGTGATATATTTCTATCAAATAGATTTGATTTCATCTACGTCAATATACTTTGATAAATTTTACCCTTGTTTGAAGTCGATTAATTATGATTCAAATATTCCATATTGAATTTAAGGTTTAGTGATATGTTTATGTATGGATGAGTTATTTCTTTGACATTTATGGTTTAGGGTTAAAGTATTTAAATTTCGTATTCCAGTTTCAATACAAATGTTTATGTTATATTTCAACCTCTTCTTAAGAAGAATGTGTTGGACTAGTATGTTCCGGGTAGGGAAACAGTAAATGTAAGCCCTCCAGGTTGGGGTCTGGTTACAGTAGAACCTATGGAGTGGATTCCAGTTATAGGGGATCTTCGAGTTGGAGTCCAGTTAGCGAGGCTCACTAAGTAGGAGTCCGGTTACAAAGGCTCTCTGGGTTGGGGTTCGGTTACAGTTAGCCCCTAGGTCCTGGCACTCGGCCTTGACACAGAAATTAATGTCCATCATTATGCATTCCATCCTTATTAAAGTGGCTATTGATATTGCATATGAATATTAGACTAGTATAATATCCATGTTAATAATTAAATGGCATTATTTTATTTTATCTTTTCCATATTATACTGATGTTCAAGTTTAAAAGGCTTTTGGTTTACTCTTATACATTGGCATAAATGTTTATTCTTTTTATGAATGTTTTCGCTATATTGTTATCCATACTGAGCATCTTAGCTAACACATTTCTATGTTTTATTATTCCCCGGATGAAAAGAAGTATATTATGACTGACCTGTAGGGATAGTCTAATGGATATGAGTGTGTTCTATGGAGATAACGTTGTTGTAGTTTTTTATTTTATAATGTAATTTAAAACTTATGAATGTATCTATTATTTTCAAGACTACTAAACTAATCGGTCTTTTGAGACATGATCTTTTGTGATCATGCCAATTTTATGTAATAATGCACCGACTCTAGGTAACTATGGTCAGGGCGTTATAGTTGGTATAAGAGGATGTTTAGTACAAACCTTGGAAACTAGATTTAGATAATATCTTATTAGCGCACATTACCCTAAAATATTTTTTGAGGATTATTATAGAAGAAAATCCTAGAATATTTGTATTATAGATATTTTGTGAGTATTCCAAGAAATACATCCCTATTTGGATATGATTATGTAGAGGCGGCTCTGGAAGAAATGTACCTAGGGGTAAAACTTGAAAACACCACTTGGAGATAGACCCAAACGGGAACTGCTGTATGACAACGGGCCTTACTGCACTCTTCGTTATAACATTCATGGGGGATATTCTTAGGATAAATCTTATTTTTTATAAAAAAACCATTATGAATGGTTTATGAGTATATAATTCCTCAAAGAATACATTTTTATGATTATAGAGTATATCTATAAACTATTCAGTTTATCTTAACTGTGTAATATGTTTGGAATTATGTATTGTGATTCATAAACTAATCTAGTGTATGACATTGTTTAGAAATGAAGCCTAGTTGATGGAATGGAAACTGTATCAATACACATAATATATATAGTTATTTCCCCACTACTCAAGATAAATACAGTGTTGTTGGTGATACAACCGGTGCTGATCAGCTTATCAGCATACTGAGAAAACTCACTCAGGTTATTAATAATAACCTCCCCCTAATAGAGCACCTTGATCCACTATGTGGAGGATCAATGTTAGACCGTCTCATGAGGGAACAACCACAAACATTCAATGGGAGTAAAAATCCATTTGTAGCTAAGTAATGGATATGTTCCTTAGAGAAAATATTTCATACTTTAGGGAGTAGCGAAAGGTAAAAAGTTGTCATTATAGATTATTGCCTCATGGGAGATACAGGATAATGGTGTTCATTGATTCAAAACACAAAAGAAGATGATGAAGTATAAAATATGGAATTGAGGTATTTTAAGGAGATTTTCTTTGAAAAATATTTTCTTCATGACAGTTAAGTGGATATGGAAAGGAAATTTTTGAGTCTAAGACAAAAGGAGGATGAGAATGTTGCAATATATGAGGATAACTTTTCAAGGTTAGAAAGGTATGTTGCAGATTATATACATAACCCAGAAAGCAATACTGATTGTTTCATTGATGGGTTAAAACCATTTCTCCATCAAGAATTAGTCTCACAATCCTTATCATCATATGGAGATATTGTCTCATGTGCTATCAAGACAGAAAAGGAATTTTCTAAGTCATATAACTTTATAGAAAAGCAAGAGAACATGAGATCTGTTGAACACTCTAGAAATGGAAATAAGGGGAATAAAGGAAAAGTTGAATATCCATCCTGCAGTAAATGTGGGAAGAAACTACCTGGTACTTTCCTTAAGGGAATGGGAGTCTGTTACAAGCGTGGTGAAGAAGGCCACCAAGCTCGTGATTTCAAAGGGAAAAAGATGCTGTCAATGTTGAATGCTACAATTTAAGAGATAAGGGGCATTATGAAAATGAATGTCCTAAGCATCATGGAAACATACCTCAGAAAAGGCCAAGGGATCATGGCCATGCTTATGTGAGAACTACTGCTGAGTTTGAAGCTCTGAAAGAGGTGGTGGTAGGTAATTTAACAGTTTCCTCAAGTTTATCTAATGATTTATTTGATTCTAGTCATCGAATTGTTTCACATCTTCCCAGTTGTCTAAAAAAACTAGATATTTTCAATTTTAGTTAACAAGGTATTTGTCATTAAAAACACCTAAAGGAAGTTTCATTGCAACAACATTTTGTGAATCAGTTCCCATTAGGTCATATAAATTTTCTTTTTCGGCTGATCTCATCATCATACCGATGATTGAAATTTAAATAATCCTTGGTATGGATTGGCTTTCGTACCATGATGCAAATATTAATTTCAATAAGAAGTAGGATACAATTCTTGATGATGATAAGGAGTACCTTATCTTTAGAGCCGAAACATCACCACCTAATTCTTATCTAGATCCACCCCCCAAATAGCTCAACTAAATTCGATTATTGGGGAGGAAGAAAATGAAATAACTGTGGGTGAGGAGAGGAATTTTCAAATAGAGAACATACCTATTGTGAAAGAATATATTAATGTGTTTCCAGAATATTTACTTGGATGTCCTCCAGAATGAGAAATTGAGTTTTCCATTGATTTAATTCCAAGTTCAAAGACCATATCAAAGACCCCTTATAGATTGTTTACTGTGGAATTAGTGGAACTAAAGAAACAACTATATGAATTGGGTAACAATGGATTTATTCACCCTAGTGTTTCTCTATAGGGAGCCCCTATTCTTTTTGTTAAGAAGAAAGATAGATTTATGAGTTTTTGCATCGACTATAGGGAGATCAATGCTATAATAATGAAGAACAAGTATCCCCTACCTCGCTTTGATGATATATTCGACCAACAACATGGAGCTCAATATTTTTCAAATATTGACCTTAGACCTTGATATCATCAGTTGTGTGTGAAGAAGGATGACATTCCGAAAACATCATTTCGAACTAGGTATAAGCATTAAGAGTTTATAGTAATGCCTTTTGTGCTGACTAATGCACCCTATGTTTTCATGGATCTAATGAACATGGTTTTAAAGGAATATCTTGATGACTTTGTAGAGGTATTTATTGATGATATCTATGTATACACCAAAATCTATGAAGATCTTTAAAATCAGTTGTGCACTATTCTGAAAACCCTTAGAAGAAATGAATTATACGGGATGTTTAAAAAGTGTGATTTCTGGCATCAAGATATTTCTTCTCATGTCTATATTATCTCTAAGGATGAAATCTTTGTTTATCCTCCAAAGATAAAAGAAATCCAAGAATGGACAAGACTGACGAGTATAACTATGGTACGCAGTTTTATTGGTTTAGCAAGTTATTATTGGCGTTTCGTCTAGAATTTTTCATGACTGGCTAATCCATTAACCAATCTCACACGTAAAGGGGTTAAGTTTGTTTGGGAAAAATAGGGTGAATAATGTTTTGAGGAACTAAAGGGAATATTATTCAGTGCTTATATCAAGACTCTACCATCAAGGAATGATTGGTTTTTTATTTATAGAAATGCTTTAAAGAAAGGACGTGGATGTATCCTTATGCATAATGATAGAGTTATTTCCTATGCACCACGACAGCTAATAATTAATGACAAAAACTATCCCACTCGTGATCTTGAGTTAGAAGATGTGATCTTTTCTTTGATGATTTGAAGACACTATCTTTATGGTGAAAAATGAGAGATATATACTGATCAAAAGAGTTTGAAGTATATTTTCTCACAGAAAGAATTGAACATAAGGCAAATACAATGGATTGAACTACTCAAAGATTACGATTTCACTATACACTACCACCTAGGTAAGGAAAGTAAGGTGTCAGATGCCTTGAGTAGAAAGGATAATAGAGTTTTGAACAATATGAGAGTTGAAAGAGATCTTATTTTATTAAATCAAGTAAAGATGGACATGGGAATAATCATGGAAGGTGGAAAATCAATACCTTTTCAAATGGATTCCAAACCATCTTTATTAGAAAGGATAAAAAGTTCTCAGGCTGATAATGATGAATTTCAGAAGAAAATTAAATCTATGAACGATGAGAGATTGATCAACTTCGTATATGAAGATGAGATTTTGAAATTTTGAAATAAACATTGTGTCACAATATACCAAATCTGAAAAGGGAATTATTGGATGATTCTCATCTCTCTAATTTCACTACAAAACCTGGTAGCACCATGATATATTGATATTTGAATGAACATTTTTGGTTCCACAACATGAAGAGAGAGATTGGTGATTTTGTGTCGAGATGTATGGTTTGTAAACAAGTGAAAGCTAGAAGACAACATCCTAGAGGAGTCATGCTTCCTCTTCCCATACCTGAGTGGAAATGGGATGATATTACGATGGACTTTGTCACGGGGCTACCAAAGACTGCTTGAAGGAATGACACAATATAGATCATTGTTGATCATCTTACCAAGTCCGCACATTTTCTTTCTATAAGAGAATATCTACCACTTGAACATTTAGAAATACTATATATTAATTAAGTTGTAAGACTTCATGGAGTACAGTTATCGATTATTTCTGATCATGATTCCAATTTTACATCAAGATTCTAGAAAAGTCTCTAGAAGGCCCTGGATATTGAACTTCATTTGATCACTGCCTACCACACTCAAACTGATGGCCAAATCAGAACGGACTATTAAAACTTTATAAAACACGTTGAGATCATTCTCACACGACTTTCAAGGTATGTGGGATATATATTTACCTATGGTTGAACTTTCCTATAATAATAGCTTCCATTCAAGTATTCAAGTGGCACCATATGAAGTGTTATATGGAAAGAGATTTTTCACAACAACTTGATGGGATGTTATTGGAAAATGAAAATTCGTCGGCCCAAAAATTGTTGAGGAAACAATGGAAAATGTGAATTTTATCCAAACCCACATCAAAGCTATATAAAGTAGGCAAAACAACTATGCATATAACAGAAGGAAGGATTTGGAATTTTGGGTTAGAGACCATGATTTCTTGAAGGTATCTCTATGGAAGGGTGTTTTATGATTCGTTAATAAGGGTAAACTATGTCCCACGTATAGTAGACCTTTCGAAATTCTCGAAAAAATTGGAGTTGTAGGTTACCATTTGGAAATTACGCCAAGCCTCTCCAAAGTTCACAATGTGATCCACGTATCAATGTTGAGAAAATACCTGTCTGACCCAATGCATGTACTCACCTATGGGGAAATTGAACTAGAACCTGATCTATCTTATTACGAAGAGCATGTCAAAATTCTTGATACTAGAGAACATGTGCTGAGAAACTAAATGACTTGTCTGGTAAATTTCTATGGGGAAATAATAAGACGGGAGAGGCAACCTGGGAACCCGAGGAACTTATGATGAAAATCCACCGGAATATTTTTATACAGTAATATTCAATAAATTTTGAGGAAAAAATTATTTTACGGAATGGAGAATGTAACACCCCAAGCTTCCATGGTTCATTTCCCTTGGAATAATAAAATAGCTTGTGTTGTACGCAACATCGATTTCTAACACACCACAACCAATCAAACTAGCTGTTATGAATAGTAATACCCAATTTTTTAAATTTTTTAAATTTTATCATTCATAATGGACTTCATTTTTGGATTCGGAATATTGAAATTAACATAGGGGGAATTTCTACTATTTTTTTGAAAACATTCAATTTTTGATGAATAGTGAAAAACACTGTGTTATTTTTTAATAATGACTTTTTAAATAAATATTTAATTATTTTATTTAAATTTATTGTATGTAAAAATATATAAAAATTACCTATATATGAACAATTAAATTCATTGGAGTCATTTTATAATATGTTTAGATATATAAAATTTTATCAAACTTTTACCGTCTTTTACCCACCTCCTAGGAGCATTTCCAAATTTGTATAAAACATAATTTTATAGCTTATATAAGTTGAATTTCAAAAATCCAATAGAGGAGTTTAACATCATTAAGTAAAATTTTGTTCAATAAGATGAAAATAATTTTTGGTGAATAGTAAGTTTTTACTTTTATTTACCACGATTAAAAGTAAATAGGTCAATTAAGGGTAAAAATGATATCATAATTACCCTAAAACATGTCCTAATTCTATTGGATAATTATAATTCGACCAAAAAAACATTAGGAATAAAATATGATCCTCTTTGATCCACTTAGATTAGATTTGGACATTAATTATTATTTTATTTCAAAAAGAGTTAAAATAGTTAAAATCAAAGTCTAATAACAAAACCATTTTTAATATAGGGTTAAACATAAGATAAATTCGACTATAAATCTTCATTAGAAAGACAAAAGAATTTACACAATAATATAATTTCATTTATAATTTTTAGACATTTAAAAATTAAATTTATCTATAACACAACGTTGATTCAATAATTACATTATTAATAAAAGATTAAAATAAATGATATTATAAAATTCCAAATAAATGTAATGTGATACTTTTGACACATTCCAATAATTTTCAATGTTAATATGACATTTTATGATTGATTAAATGAATTTATTTCGAATTAATAATGTTTTTTGGACTTTATAAAAAATTAATTACTAAATATTGTTAAAATTGACATAAAAGATTTATTAAAAAAATGTTATATTATAAATTGATATAATTTTCCTAAAAATATAAGGATCGGAAATATTACTTATATAAGTTTATAAATATCAATAATGAACCACTTTCAGTTCTCTTGAATGTTTATAGTCTATTTTATAACCATATAATATAAAAATACAAAGAGACTTTGTAAGTGTCAATCAATTTAACTAAGAGTTAAATATGAAAGGTAAGGTTAATATGGTGACCCAAACCTCCATAAAACCTATTGGTTGTGTTTATTTCGACCCATACCCACCTTAGTCTCTAAATAAATCATTTGGGAGCCATTATAAACCAAATATGAATTTATAATAAAATAATATTCTATGTTTTTTCTCAGGTTCCTGTCACCCCTCTTATAAAAGGGCACTTAACCTTCTCTCAAATTCACACCACCTAAGCCATTTGGCCTAGCCAAACCCAACCCAAATATCCTCCCAACATCCCTCAATTAATTCTCGAGGCCTTCCCTTGGTCGTAAATCCAACTTAAAGAGATATTTCGATCAAATAAAAAGGAAGAACCCAAATAAGAGGTAAATATTTCATCACCTCTTTCAAGTTATTTTCTTCTTCCACTTCCTCTTTCCTTGTTTTTTCGATTATAAAATAATACCTCCCATATGTTATATATACTGTGATGTTATTATAAAAATTATTCACCCATATTCATTATTCTATCCATCATATTAATGACAATGTCACCATACGTGCGTACGTACGGCTTACCGTCTCCACGTCATGGTGTAGTTTGACATTCAACACTTCACTGTTTGGATGCGTATAATAATGATGTATAATTGATGTAAATAATAAATATATAATGTTAATGATTATGTATATATGATATACCATCCAATTACATATGATCTCACCATCAATATAATGATATTGTCGCTCGTTCGTACGTACGGATTACCGTCTCCACGAACGCGATGATATTCATTCCCCATCATACCCATTCAAGACTAATTTTCATTTAATGATTAAAAATAATGTTTAAATAACTGATATAATCATGGATATTAATAAGATACAACCTATACATAAAAATCATGGCTTATGTTTCAAAACATATAAATGAAAACGAATCAATTTACACCCGAAATGAAAATAATACTGAAATATTGTTAATAAATAAATATTAAAAGATCATATATGATATAATATTTTTGTATATGGTTCTCTTATAATTTAATAAGAATTACTTCACCATTATATATTAGTTTAACCTACTCTTGACCAAGTAAAAGTAAGAGTTAATGGTTAATTCTACAATCTCTTCATTATCAGAGGTTGTTTATATGTAATTATCTATTGGGACCTCTTTATCATCCACATCTATGTCTTAATAAAAAATGTATTTCAAAACATTTTTTACTATTTACTAGACAATGGGTTAAATTCAGTTATACCCTTATTTGAACTTATATGTTTTGGAAGGAATCTATCAGTCGTTTTCCCAACAAGGTACTTTATTACCTTTTCGACAAAATTAAGCTATGAAAGTTTTTTAACTTATACAACGGTTGTGGCTATTTTCCATTGTTATGACATCGTTGAATCTTCACATAAAATCTTATAAGAATATATTCAAACTAAATGTTTTCATTATAATTATTTGACTCTTAAATTATTTTAAAATAGAAATAGATATTTCTCTCAAATAGTTTTGATTTCATCTACGTCAACATCCTGTGATAAATTTTACACTTGTTTGAAGTTGATTTATTATGATACAAATATTCCATATTGTATTTAATGTTTTGTGATATGTCTGAATATGGATGAGTGATTTTAATTCCATTCATGGTTTATGGTTAAATTATTGACATTTCATATGCTAGTTTTAATATGAATGGTTATGTTTTATTTCAACCTCTTATTATGATGAATGTGTTGGACTAGTATGTTTCGGGTTGGGGACGGGTAAAAGTAAGCCCTCCAGGATGGGGTCTGGTTATAGTTGACTCTCCGTGATGGACTCTTGTTATAGATGCTCTCTGGTCTAGATTCCAGTTACAGAGGATCTACGGGTTGGACTCCGGTTAAGGAGACTCTCTGGGTTGGGGTTTGGTTACAGTTAGCCCCTAGGTCCTGGCAAGAGACCTTGATACAGAAATTAATGTCTTGAATTCTGAATTCCATCATTATGAATGTGGCTATTCATATTTAATGTGAATATTAGACTAATAGAATATCCATTGAATAAGTAAATGGAATTATTTTATTTTATCTTTTCCATATTATGCTGAGGTTCAAATTCAAAAGGCTTTTTTTAGTCATATACATTGCCTTAAATGTTTATGTTTTTTATGAAATTTTCTGCTATATTGTTATCCTTATTGAGCATCTAAGCTCACCCCTTTCTATGTTTTATTTTTCCTAGGATGCGAAGAAGTATATTATGACTGACTTGTAGGGATAGTCTAAGGGATATGAGTGTGGCCTATGGATACAATGTTGTTTTTGTTTTTCATTTTGGAATGTAATGTAAAACTTATGAATGTATCTAGTATTTCCAGGGCTACTAAACTAATCAGTCTTTGGAGACTTGATCTTTTGATATCATACCAATGTTATGTAATAATTCAATGACTCTGGGTAACTAAGGTCGGGGTGTTATTTTATCATTGTGTCCAACACTACTCAGGTTTTAATACACCACCTAGCAGGTTATTGCAGATTGAATTTTTGGTACACCCTTTGGCCTTTAGTGTGATCCTTAATTTTATATCATTATCTTTATACTTCCAACGATCCTTTTTATGGTGAACCCCGATGAGAAGTACATCTCAGATGGAATCCATCATTAATATCTGACTCATAGAGTCTATTTATTTAGACGAGTCCTATGTGTAACCTTTAAGCATGTTTCCTAGACTAGAATTACATTTGTGAAATTACATTGAAACCGTTTTTCTTTTTTTATTATATCTAGAAATTATTTTTATATGTGTTATATTCATGTACCATTTTGTGATGACTGCTATCCTTATTGTTATATACTTATTGATTTTCAGGTGTCTTACTTGGTATTTTCATACTCACCCCTGTGTGGACTTTTCCCGCACAGGTCATGTCTTTTGTAGATGATTAAACTTCTATTGGAAACATAGATGGAAGATGTCACAGGGGATATTATTGAGCTCGATAGACCCGGTGGTGTTCATGTGGTCATATTGATAGTGGTCTCCTTCTATACGTTCTGATTGGAATTGTTTTTAGATTATTTTTTGTGGGAATTTATTATTTCCTTTTTTTATTTTAGTGCTTCTTTTTATACTCTGGTTGTGATTTTTATATGTGTGAATGCATTCTTTATAAGTTTTTTTTCATTTACCATTATATGGGATTAGAGGTGTGTGTGTTTGTACAAGTACCATAGGTTGAGGCCTCCTATGTGATCGGTATGCCTACTCGAGGACAGTATCCCACCTATGACCTATTGGTGGTATGCATGTGGTAATCACAGAATGGGCCTTGTTGGAATGGGTTGTGACAGGGTGGTATCAGAGTAGTAAGTTATAACATAGCACTTGAGTCTCTGAGATTGGTTTGGGGAAACAACGTCAAGTGTTTTGATTTTGGACTTTTGGTGAGGGACCCCCAATATTGGTATGGTGGCCGACGTATTCATACAATAGGACTCTAATCATCTTCCTTTTGAATTGGTACATATAGACACTAGTTTCATGGAAAACATTGGTACATTCATCATATATAAATGGATTGTGTTTTACATGTCCATATTGAGTCATCTCTCCATATATAATCATTGATCATGGTACATCCATGTCTATTTTAGGATGCCTCTGTGATGTATGTTAGCTTTTATTTAGCATCAGGATCATAGGGATGATCCCCTCAGTGATGAGGCATCGATACAAGGGCTTGTTTTAAAGGTGTTACCTCAAATTGGTTCACCTATTATACCCCCACGTATTGAGATTAATATAGTACCCATATTACTAGAAGATGAGGTGCTCATGTAGAGCATGTATCACAATTTTCAGTAATAGTGACCCATCAGGTTTCGAGGTGTGCCCGACCAATAGAAGACTGAGGACTGCATTGATGTGGTGATGTGATTTTTCCGTTTTTTATGACACCAAAAGATCAGATGGTTTTCCTGGAAGTGTACCTTATCCATGGCTATGTAAGATGATATTGGGGTTTGGTGACCCAATATTATGAAAAATGGAATCTAGCATAGTCAGAGTTTATAACCTTTTCATAGATGAGTTATATCCATATATATTGAGGATTTTGTATATCAATGTGCTTCTATAGAATCAACAGGGTAGTAGAATAGCGGATGATTATTCATCTTAGTTTACAAACCTATCTAGGTAATTGATGGATTTGGTTTTAGATCAATTGTTTTGGGATCAGACTTTTGAGTGAGGATTGCATAGAGATATCAAATCTAATTTTATAACTATGTGAATTGATACCCATTATAAGGTTCTAGAGTGTGCCTTGGTGGTTGAGAGTTTCATGGATGAGAATACACAAACAATTGTTTCTAGAAGTGGACACATAAGAGCAGACAGATCAGCTGTAGGGAATCAATTTCAGTATTAGGAACCTGAACATGTGATATATTTTAGGAGGTGATCTCTGGATAGAGGGTCAGGGGTTCAGGGAACATAGGGTGGGATATGTAATCCCAGGGATAAGCGGTGATAGCCCTGTAATTGTAGGGGAAATATCACAGGGGATTGTCCGACCTATTGTACGTCTAATAGGGAGATAGTGGATGGGACACCTTAGAAGAGTAAATGGTAGAAGAATACATGCATACAATGAGAAAAACATTGAAAAAGATATGGAAGAGGAGTTTTAGGTGGTAGAAAGTTTTACTTGTTACCATAACCACCCCCAGGTGGTCTACACATAGATCAGAGAGCTGGAGAATAGGGGTGGGGATAGCTGCAGGTGGTTGGGGCTTATGAACCATAATCTCCATGGATGATAAGAGGTAAAATAAATATATTTTCTACTTTAGCTTTAGTAATTATAAATACATGTTAAATTCATTCACTTATTTCCATATATCAGTTTCTAGAATTAGAGATTCTACCTGATCCCTTGGCTCGACAATTTCACCTGGAGACTCTTACAAGAGGTGGATAACCAGTCACATACTTCTGCTGATAGCGTGACATGACTCATGGTGATGATAGTTTATTTTGGGATCTATTGATATTAATGATTAATCCTTACGACTTCATTTTAGGTATGGACTAGTTATCTACAGTTCATACCCAAATATATTGTTTTAGGTGGAGGATGCAGTGTCACCACAGTGAAGGGATTATGTTTTTCATTGTGGGTGAAAAGGAAACCCAGGAAGTTTACAATAGGATCATTCATATGAGGGTGTATCTTATTAATCATTAGTTGGCTAGAATGACCCTTGGTGTAGTGGATTCTCTGATTTTTCAATTCCCTATAGTGGTGACAATGTATGAGGACATATTTCCTGAGGACATTCCAGACTTACCTCCCCACCAAGAGATATAATTATTCATTGAACTATACCCTAAGAATACCCTAATATCTTTTCCATAATATAAAATGGATCCTACAGATATTCAAGATCTGAGGGTGTAGTTTGAGGACTTATAGAGGATGGTCTTTGTCAGACCCAGTGTTTCACCCTTGCAATCCCCATTGTTGTTTTCTAAAAAGGTGGATGAGTGCTTGAGGTTATGTGTGGAGTACTAGTGGTTAAAATAGGTGGATTTGAATAAAAAGTATCCACTACCAATGATATATGACCTATTTTATTAGTTTATGGGGTAATGATGGTTCTCAAATTTTGACCTCAAATTAGGCTATCATCAGTTGTGATTACATGATGTGGATATACCAAAGATGGAATTTTGATGTTTCTATAGTCACTATGGGTACTTGGTAATTCCCTTTATAATGATGAAAATCCCAATAGTGTTTTTAGGAGCCATAAAAAAGATCTTTTAGCCTTTCTTATACAAGTTATTTTTAGTCTTTATCAACTATACCTTACTGTACACAACATCCATGGAGAATCACATGAGACACTTGAGGATAGTTTTGGATGTACTCAAAGGGCACAAAATTTATCTGATGCTCTAAAAGTTATAGTTATGGATTCAATAGATATAATTTATGGGACATGTTATCTCAGTAAATGGTGTGGTAGTGGACCTGATGATGATTGAGGAATTATTAACTTTTGTTCCACATAAGTAAACGATGGAGGTGTATATCTTCCTTGGGATGGAAGGATACTATCATAGATTCATATATGATTTATACTGTAAATCAGATCCCTTATATTCTTTGACCTAAAATGGGAATTCATTTTTGTGGAAAAAGTGGTTATATTTTGAATTCCCATAGTTGAGGCAAAGATTGACAAGTGATCCCATCTTGTTATTATCATAGGAGGGAGTCAAGAATGTAATGTTCTGGGATGCATCAATAACCAGTCTTGGTTGTGTTCTGATGTAGAGGGTAGTGGTGATTACAAATGTTTCTCATCTATTGAGACCATATGAGTAGAACTACATGACCCACAATCTTCAGTTGGAAATGATAGTATTTACACTGAAGATTTGGGGACACTACCTTATAGGTGAGAAGTTTATTGTCTATTCAAACCACAAGAGTTTCAAGTATATATTATCTCAATAGGATGTTAACTTGAGATATAGGAAATGGTTAATGTTCCTCTACTATTATAATTTTGAGATTATCTATACTCATGGGAAGGATATTAACGTAGTACAAGATGCTCTTAGCAGGAGATCTTGTTCAGTGTTTCTAAGCGATACATCAGAGTAGTTGGCCTCATTGAAAATATCCTTTATGTATGGGGATGAAAAAACATACCACCAATGAATGGTTTTTACCCCTTAGGTTTCATATAAATTTAGGGAGGCACAAATTGGTGATACTAACAATGAGACCCTACATACTAAGATATCCCCTAAACATCCTCATGATAGACTTTATAAAGGTGGGGAGCATATCATTATTTTCAAAGGATGCTTGATCGTACCAATGAAATTGAAAGAGGAAGTTCTAAGGGGGTTACATATATATCCTTTGGCGGTATATCCAGATGTGGAAAAGATGATCTAGGAACTCCAAATTAATTTTTCGGGGCCATATATGAACAGATGAGTTACAGAGTTTGTCTCTCAATGCCTTACTTGTTAGAAAGTGAAGGTTGAGCACCAGGTTTCAGTGGGTTTAGCTTAACCCCTTGAGGTACCAAAGTGGACGTCAGATGAGATATATATGGAATTAATTATGGGGTTACCACATACATGTAAAAGGCACAATGCATATAGTTGTTCATAGACTGACTCACAAGTTTGTCTAACTTCCTAGCTACCTAAGAGTAGAGTTCAGTAAAGAGATTACGAATGCATATTCATATAAGATATAGTCCAAATCCATGGAGTTCCCTTGAAAATAATTTATGAACATGATTTTCACTTCACATCATGGTTATGGAAGGTATTTTAGTGGGATTTTGAGACTTAACTTCATTTGAGCATGAATTTTCAATGCCAATTTGATGAGAAGATTGAGTAGACCATTTAGTTATAGGAAAACATGCTCTAGGATTCCATGATAGACATTATACATAGTTGGGAGGATCAAATACCATTGGGAGAGTTTTAATATAAAAGAAAATATCATTCCACCATTGGTATGGAAAATTTTGAGGCCTTTTATGGGTGACCCTAAAGGTCACCATTTTTTTTCTGGCCGAGAAGTCATGACTCTCATGGTCCTAGAGTTTGAATGGCCTACTATAGTGAAGGTTCAGACAATCTAGGAGTGGATGAGGACTGTGCATATTCATTAGAAGCCCTATATGAATCGAATATGCAGGCCTTTGAGGTTTGATGACGGATACAACATGTTCATACATGTTTCACCTGGATATGGATTAGAAATCTTGGATAGAATGAAATGTTATCTCTAAGATTCATTATCCCTTTCCAGATATTACATAGACTCAGTGGGTTGGACCACCACTTAGCTCTACAATGATAGTTAGTCTAGGTGCATGATATCGTCCTTGTGTAGCAGTAGAGGAATGTACATGACCCATTTCATGTTATCGACTAGGGAGAGATGGACATTGAGAATCGAGCTAACATTACTAAGTAACCGGTAGAGATTGTGGATCGACATGAGAGGATCCTTAATTGGTGATCTACTCCAATGGTTAATTTATTGTGTCATCATGACAATCTTTAGGAGAGAACCTAGGAGTGGGAGACTCAAATTTTTGATCAAAACCCACATCTCTTTGTGTATCCTTTTAATTGGGATTTTCGGGAAATAAATTCCCATGGTGGGGAGAATGTAATGAATCTAATTTTTCATGTATTTTTTTAATGTTTTATGGATTATTTTTGAAGATATGTACAGATAAAACATGAGTTTCCAAGGCCTGGTGTGTCGAAAAATAAATTTTGAAATATATTAAATGCACATGCACACCATTTTCCTAAAAAGTGGAATAATTTTTAAATGAGGGTTCAAATAAGAAGTATGAGGCTACCATTGAGTTTAGATCATGGTTTTTACCCTAAAAACAACATAACCTTGGAACACGACATGCATTCAGGTTAAGGAATGTTCATCGGTGAACATTTAAAACAAATTAATTAGGCAAATTAATTAATTTAATTAATTAAACAAATTAATTAATTTAATTAATTAACTAACCTAATAATTTTCTATATAAACAAGATTATGGATTACTTTTTGGGTTAGTCAGATAACCCTATAAATCAAGAAGTTCCATTTAATAATGTAGAGAATATCTATTAGTGTGTGATGACCATATTATAATTGACGATTAGTGTAGCATGGAGATGTATACATCTTGCCAACAATAGTGACGTGTGACTGTTATTCCCCAGGTATTGATCCAATTCATGGTATGATGATGTTTTATGTGGGTTATTTTCATGTTTTTCATTTATATGATGAAGACAAATCAACTGACCAAAAAATTGATTCGTGGATCGATTGTATTATGGGTGTTGGTTTATCTACAAGGATGTTTTTGAGAATTACTTATTTTTATTTGGATCTTTGTTTATAATTCTAATGGAAACAAATCAAGGCCAATTGAAATAGTTGAGGTTTGTTCCTCTCTATCTATTTCTTGAATTTATCCCACCATTCTTCTGTGTTCATCACCAATGTTCCATTTGATCAGTTCATTGACCAAAATACTGAGGAATCGACTGTTAAGTACACATTTATTAGCACAACAGTTTGATATTGTATATCTGAGCTTGGATTGACAAGGGGATCATGTGATGACATTAGCGATTAGAAATTCACATCTTATTGAAGACCTCCAGTTCATGCAAACAATGAGATGATTACAAGGATGAATGAAAACCATTTTTGGGTGAATCAGATGATAGATTACCGGTGAGAATTGATAGAGAGGCTTGATCAGATTAGATCTTCCCTTTTTAGTGTGATTCAATGATTGATTTGGGTGTCATAGGAATAAAATATGATGCGAAGGAAGAACCCATGGGTTCTATGAAATCATTCATTACAAAGCATGTGGGACCCTCATTGTAGCAACTAGGATTTCATTGTGGAGTTAAGTATCACATGATGTGTGACACCTATCATACATCATGTGACCCTCATCTGGAACTTGGTGTGTATTGAAGAGGATTTATGGAAATCCATACATAGAAATGACCATTCATACAAGGGAATGGACAACTAGACACAAACATAGCCAGTTGGACATGGACATGGTTAGGATTACACTAGATCAGACACACAAAGTACTTTGGAATAGATACAAACATGGGCACTGGTAGTGATACACGTGATGGATTTGGTGCCAAAGGTATATGCCATGTACTGCGAGTACACAACATGTTCTCATTAAAACATGTCTTTGATCCATTTTACACTTTATATCGGAAAAGATTCAATAGGAAACATTCCCTATATCCATTCCATAGGGATTAGTATATAATCACATCCTACACATAGGAGAGTGATCCCTTCAGAGGTACTTCTTGGATAGAGTTGTTAGAATCCTTCCATGATGCCTACGGTAAGATACATTATCATCTTCTTACCCTATGTGGTGTCTTGGTATCATCATGAAAAATAGTTCATGGGAATCAATCCTCTATTTAATGGTTCTTCCAGATTGAGTTGTTGGTATACCCCATGGCCTTGGGTGCGGTCCTCATCCATGTATCATTCTATACAGACTTCTAGTATACTAATAATGGTGAGACCTAATGATAATTACATATTAGATGGATTCCTTCAATGTTATCAGACTCTTGGAGTATTTTCCCATATTTATTTCTATGTTGAACATTCGAGCATGTTTCCAAGATTGGCATTATGGTTGTGAATTTACCTTGAGACTTTGTGTGTTTGTTGGGTATAAATAGATATTCTTATTATATGTAATATTGAAATAAAATAATTTTGATATGACTATTATCCCAATTTTTATATGATTACTGATTTCAAGGTGTCCAACTGGGTATTTTTATACTCATCCCTATATGGGATTTACCCAAACAGGTATATCTTATGCAGATGATCGGCTATTGAATGGAGACCAAAAGGGACCAGGACCAGGAATAGCATAGTGATCATGATATAATGAGGTGTGTTCCTATAATCACCTTTAAAACATTTTCCTTCTACAATTTTAGGTTATACTTATTTTCAGATTCATTCTAGTGGGATTTAATTTGGCCCTTTTTTCTTTCAATCCAAGTAGACATACTCTGGTAGTGGGTTTTAGATGCATGCATGCATTCTTTATATGTTTTTTAACATTTCATCATTTTATGGGATTAGAGATGTGATCATGTGCACATGTGCCTTAGGCTAAGGCCTCACATTTGATTGATATGCATATTTGGTGCTAGTCTCCCTCCCATGGCATATTAGAGGTGGGATTGGGGTTGTTGTGACATGGGCCCCATTAGGAAGGTTTGTGATAGGATCTATCCTTAACGATCATATGGATGGTAATTTAAGAAGACCAGAAACTATAAAATGTAGATAATAAAGTTATGAAGAGGTTTTGGCAGGTTTTAGTCAATCTAAGTGTCTCAATAAGTGTGAGGAAGAGAGGATATCTGGTGTTTGTATATATTATATGAGAGGCGTACCCATGGAATTAATTAAAGTATTAAATTATTATAAATTAATTTATATGTTTATGTGGAAGCTAATTGATATATTTCAAATATAATATGGAGATAATTTTGAATCCTCTCATCTAATAACATTTATAATAGTTTAGATAATTTTCTTATCCATTATCTCTTAGTTTTAACCTCTATTAACCCTATTAAATGTTCACCATAATAAACTAATTTTTATACAGAAGAGGTCATTAAAGCTACAATATACGGGAAAGTGACACATAAATGAGAAATGATTGATGTGAAAGGTCTTATACTATTCATTTTAGAAAAATAAAATATTTTTATGAATTTTAAATTATTTAATATATTTTTATGATAAAATACCATTCCAGTCATTTTTAGGACTATTCACATAATTTGAATTAAAAAAATATAAATATTGTAATTTAATTAAACTATAAGTTATTAACACATCGGTAATAATTATAATTATGCAGTTTTTTGTGCACCTTAACTCACCCCAATAATATAACTTTTAATTATTTTAAAATCATTTATTTAATTTTTCTACTGCTTGAACAAGTACTATGTCAATGTTTCATAAGATTTTAAGGTGATTTTATAATCATTAAAAATTAAAAATAAATCACTATAATAAAATTAATTTATTCATATTAAAAATAACTATTTATAACCATTCATTACATAAATTTTTCCTTTTCATAAAATAATGTAATTATTAAAATAAATAAAGAGACATTTTTGAATTTTTTATTACTTAAAAAAATAAAAAGGTATTTATCAAAAAAAAATGTCACTAAAATGAAATAATTTTTAAAAATTTAAAGGAATTTTCTTAATTGAACTCATCTGATGAAATATAGTCATGTTTAAGGATGATTTTTATGCCTTATGGAAAAAATTTCCCTCGTTCTACCTGTTTTACCCTTTGGTGAAAATATGTTTTCTAAGGTTACTATTTATTTTGAAAAAAATAATGTTTCTCTATTTAAAAAATTTAAACATAATGATTCCATTTATATAATTTATTTTATCAAATTAAATTACAATAATTTTTTGAAAATAATTTTTAAATAAACCCACAATAAGTGATGAAAAATAGTAATCTATCAAAATGCATTTTTAAGTCTAAAAATGATTTTATACTGAGATTAAATATGAAATAGATTCCATTGAAATTAATTGGATTACTTTTAATTATTATTTAATTAAATTTTAAAAACAATTACAAACAAAATGTATCTTTTTAAATGCTTGAAATAAAATTGTAATTTTATTTAAAATTGATATTTTTATTATTCACAAAAAATCAATTTTTTCATTAAAAAATCAAAATTTTCCCTTAAGATAATATATATATGATTATATAAAAAAATCACATCCATTTTTTTAAATAATATTTATAAATGTTTTAGAAATTAATTATAATATTTTATCACTAAAGTCAATAAAAACCATTTATGATGAAAATGCATTTTAGGAGAATAAAATGACTTCACTAAAACATTTGTGCTTATTTATTAATAATTAATCAATAAATTTTTATTTATTAGGACCTTTATATGTATTCCAGAATGAGGTTACTCATATAAATTCCCACCAATTCAATGGTTAGGTTATAATGATCATATTTAAAAAATATCATTTCCCAGTTTTTAAATATCAGTGTTATGTGTCATACACGCTATCAAACATAATATTATTTTAAAATATTAGCTAATTAAACATATATCTAAACAAATGGTTTGCATATGGTAAATTTTTAAAATACATAACCTGTGCATCGCGTAAAAACCCTGTTAAAAATTTAAATATCGAGTTGAAATTTTTTGGAACATAAAATAACCCAAAATAAAATAATTAAATACAAAATAAACACCATAGTGACACCACAAATGTCATAGTTCACAAGGTACAATGTAACACCCTGAGATTTTATGAAAAATATTGTTTTTAATTTCATTAATGTCTTGTGTTGTACGCTACACCAAAAGGAGCTTTCACAACACGCATACTTGACTTGCCTTGCATTACACGCAATCGTGACCTTCCTCGATAGCGTGTGTAGTACACAATACCGAGTTTCACTAAACAATGATATGCTATTAAAATATTATTAAAACAAGCCGTTATGAATAGTAATAACCACCTTTTAAAATTTTAGAAATTTTATCACTCAAAATGGACTTCATTTTTGGATTTGGAATATCAAAATTAGCTTAGGGTGAAATTTTGGTACTTTTCGGATAACTTTCATATTCTGATGAATAGTGAAAATTACAAAATCATAATTAAAAACAACTTTTTTAATCGAAATAGTTAATAGTGATAAATTATTAATTTGAGTGGTTTTAAAGTATATTTAGAATATATTTTTACAATTTAATACAATGTTGGTCATTGGATGTAATTTCACATTTAAACCAGTTATAAACAAGTTTCAATCTTTTGATAGTTATTATCTCTTAAAAACACGCTATTTGTTTTGATGACGGGAATTAATTTTTAAATTAGTTAATGCTACTTATATGTTTTTGAATTTGGTAAAATAGACATCATTTTTGAGTTCATAATATCAAATATATCTTAGGCCTAATTTTTGGTATTTTTCTGAAAACATTCAATTTTTGATGAATAGTGAAACCACTAAGTGGTAATTAAAAAAACTGAATTGTTCAGAAAACTTAATTTTACCGCTTCTGTGAGTGGAATTTCAAAAATACGAGAGACACGGTTGATGTCAGTGAGTAAAATATGGTTCAATGAGATGAAAATAATTTTTGGTGAATAGTAACTTTTTACTTTTCTTTACCACGGTTAAAAGTAAATAGGGTAATTAAGGGTAAAAATGTCATTATTATTACCCTAACACATGTCCTAATTCTATTGGATAAGTGTAATTCGACCAAAAACAAACTTAGGAATAAAATATGACCATTTAGGTCCACTTGAATTAGATTAGGACATTTATTATTATTTAATTCAAAGAAGAGTTAATAGAGTTAAAATCAAAGTTTATTTAATAAAACATTTTTAATATAGGGTTATACATAAGATAAATTCGACTATAAATATTCATTAGAATGCTCAGAAGATTTAATACATAATTGTATTTTATTTGTAATTTTTAGACATTAAATAATTTAATTTATTTATGAAACAACGATGATGCAGTAATTATCTTACTAATGAAATATTGACATAATTGATGTTATAAATACCCAAATAAATATAATTTGAGACTTTTTATGAATTACACTAATTTTCTAGGTTAATATGACATGTTATTATTTATTTAATTAACTTTTTTTGAACTTATCATTCTTTTATGATTTTCACAAAAATAAATTACTAAATAGTGTCAAAATTGATGTTAAATACTTTTCAAAACAAATATTATATTATTAATTGATATTTTATTCCTAAAAATCTAAGGTTCGGTCAAATGACTTAGATAAGGTTATATATATTAATAATAAACAATTTGGGGTTCTTCTGGCTTATTATAGTAAGTTTATTAACCTTATGGTGTAAGAACACAAGAAGACACGGTAAAAGTAAAATTATTTAACTTAATGTTAAATCTAAATGATAAGGTTAAAATAGGAACCTAAACTTGTCTAAATTCTATTGGATGAGAGGCTTTAGACCCCTCCCCACCTTAGCCTCTAAATAAATCAATTTGGAGCTATTTAAAACCGAACATGACTTTATAATAAAATAATATTTTTAGTTATTCCAAAGGTGCCCCTCTCCTCCCTTATAAAAGGGCACCTCCTCCCTCTCTTCCTCACACAACTTTGAGCCTTCAAGCTCGGAAAACCCCTGCCAAATTATCTTCTCCACTTCCCTAGAAACATCCTAGAGGTTCTGGTCTTCCTCAAAGACCAATTTTAGTGCCCTAAGAGAAGGTCTCAGGGAGGCGCTTCAAAGAAGAGGTAATTTTCGTTACCGATTCTTTCACCTTTCTTTCTTCTTCCACTCCTTCTTCTTAGGTTGTTTCATTATGAAGTAATAACATCAGTATCACTCATATACTGATATGTTATTATAATTATGAAACAAACCTATTTCACCATCTATCCATCCTACGGAAAACGAAATCACCGCGCGTGCGTACGTACGGAATACCGTCTCCACGCCGTGGTGAAATCTATTTTCCACCACCACCTTACTTGGATGGGTATAATGGTGTAAATAATAACTATATATTATTAATTTAAAGTGATATTGATTCTGAAATAGTATACATACACTCCAATTCAGTCCCACGATCATGATAAAGATATCATCGCTCGTGCGTACGTACGGACTACCGTCTCCACGACGCGATGAGATTCATTCTCCACTTTAAACCACTCATGAATGATTATAAAGTATATATAATAAGTAAACATGAAATATATGACATAATTATGATACTGGATTTATGTGTATATATATGAATTTCATCTACTTAATTCCGTTCAACTCAATAAGGAAACGAAAACAGCGTTCATGCGTACGTACGACCTACTGTATCCATGAAGGGTGTATTTCTTTCCATTTACTGATTTATTATATATATGTATATTCTGAATATATATATATATATCTATCATGTTTTATATTCTGTAATTAAGTAATCATGATCTAAGTAATCATATGAATAATTACAAGTCAAAACACGGACGACAAATGAAACAATTTTACCCAAAACGCCCTTTTAACATGGAATTTACAAAAGAACGGGTAATATAAAGTCATAAGTGAACCATATATGATATCATAACAATGAATATGATTCTATAATAAGTCAATGACATTATTTAAATCATTATACAGGAGGTTCGGACACTTACGAAGCAAATCGGACCTAAGGTAATGGAAATATCACAATCTCATTTTTATCCGAGATTGTTTATACTTTGGTATTTACTGGGGTGTATTTTATCATCCACATCCATGTTTATACAATATGTAATATTATTTGTATCCACCTACAATTATTTAAATCCAATATTAACCTTCGGTGAGTTTTTAGTAAAGGATATGAAAGGAATATTTTGTCATTTTTCGTACGAGGTACTTTTTGAATTTTCCGACAAAAGTATGAGAAGAATGTTTTTTTAACTTATACGGACTGAATGGATTTTTAAAACATTATTTCCAAGAAGCTTCCTTTTAATGTTTTCAAATTTATTTTTAATAAACTTCTTTTAGTTTAAAATTGTATGACATGTTAAGAAAGGAAATGTGTTTTTTAAGTAGAAATGATATTTTCCTCAAGAATGAAGTTCAAGTGTTTTATCAAAATTATTTTCCATCTAAGATAATAAAGGGTTATGTTTTTATCCCTATTATTACATTGATTTGATTATGTTGTGATGGAAATATTTTTATGAATTCCTTTATCTTATATGAATTGTTTTATGATGTCATGTTGTTTAAGAATCCCATTTTTATTACATGGGTTATGCAATGATGTATGATTTATGATTTTGTGGCACACATAAGAATGGTATCATTATGAGATGGGTGGGACCTACATCTCCCTCCAATTCATTGGGTAAAGATTTTATATCTCATGAGATAGACATGACTAGAATGGTAGGATATACCGGTTCAGTGAAACAGGACTGAAACGAGGAGTGAACTCGGTTCAGAAATGGACTTTGTCCACTAAGATAGTCTTGGCAATGAGTCTTGACTAATAAGAAATGATTATCAATGATTTTTTGTGTATGCCAAAAAGTTTCATGTTTTAAGTTATGATTATTGGGATTTCATTTCACTACTATGATTTATCCCATGTTATGAAATTATGCTCTCTTTTACAGGTTAAGATTTCCAAAATGTTATGTTCTTATGAAAATGATGTGATTGATATTTCTTTTGTTTACCCTTACTAAGCATTTGATCTCACCCTTTTATGTTTACTTTTCCCCAGGATATAAATAAAGGTTTTAGGTATTAAAAAAAGGGAAGATCTTTATGGGAGATGTTGAAGATCTTTCACTAGGATTAGAAGATTATATTCCAAGTTTCCAAAGACACCAAACTATTACGATCCTTGTGTGTGTGTTTTTTTTATGTACTATGTATTCCGCAAATTTAATATAATGTCAATGTACGTCAAGATTCGGGTCTCTACAGTTGGTATCAGAGGAAAGGTTTATTCAACCTTTGGAAACTAGGATGTGAAAACGTTAGTGAGATCCCTAGAGATATTTATAAGGTATGTCTAGGGATGTCCCTAAGGTTAAGTGTACGTATAGGTTATAGTACTAGAATTTCGCTAATGATCATAGAATTAAACCTAAGATGTTAGATATTGAAGGTACTCCCCCTTTATAATGTTGTTTTCCCTAGCATGATTTTTTCATCTCACACTATTCTTTTTGGGTTTTAGACGATGGCTGGAACCCGAAGGAACCGTGTTGATCAATGCAATGGACAATGCAATGATTGTCCTCCTGAACAAACAAATGTTATGGGAGATGGAGTGCAAAATCTTATGGCTATACTTACACAAGTTATGAATCATTCTGGACTTCCAAAAGAGCAGAGAAGGGAACAATATTCTATTGAGTCCAACATGAGGTAACGTCCACCTTCTTTCAGTGGGACTTCCGATCCACTTGTTGCTGAACAATGGATCAGTACCACTGAAAAGATATTTTCAGTTCTTTAATGTTCTGAACATGATAAAGTCATCTTAGCAGTATATCGTTTGGAAGGTGAAGCTGATCAATGGTGGAATCTTATCAAGAATACGAGGCCAAGAGATGAAATTGAGTCCATGGAATGGGACGAGTTCAAGAACTTGTTTTTCAGTAAGTACTTCCCTCGTATTCTTCGAACAAAGATGGAAAAGGATTTTCTTGAGCTGAAGCAGAAGGATGATGAATCTGTTGGTATATACTAAGCGAATTTTAAAAGACTTGCAAGGTATGCATCTGGCATTATCATCCAACCTGAAAGTAAAGTTGATCAATTTTTCAGTGGCTTAAATCCAAGTCTTCGAAGGGCATTAGCTATAAGAGACTTCAATAGCTATGAAGAAATTGTGTGTTGTGCTATCAAGGTAGAAATGGAAGTTGGTGTTACATATCCATCTCATGTTTTTGACAAGAAACGAAAGATGGAGTTCAAGGAGAAATCCCAGAATAATGGTGAAAAGAAGATGAATGTTTCCTTATGCACAAAGTGTGGGAAGAAGCATGGTGGAGATTGTCTTAAAGGGACTAGAAAATGTTTTAAGTGTGGAAAAGAAGGTCATCGAGCAGCTGAGTGTCGAAGTAATGGAAAAATTGTTTCTAATGACATGAATAAAGAAAACACTGCAGAGAACGCACCACCAAAACTTCAATGCTTCAAGTGCAAGGAAATGTGGCATTATGCTAATAAATGCCCTAATCCAAGGGTTAGTGATGATCGACATGAGAAACCACTTAAGGCAAAGGACAAAGGGAAGTCACATGCGATCACCATTGGTTATGTTGAATATGGCAACGATGTGGTGGAATGATTAAGTGTTTATGTAATGGGATTCCAAAATAATGTTGTATCATGGATTATTGGAATATTTATGTATTGGTCTAATGTGGTATTCAAAGTGATTGAGATATTTTTGGAAATAAGATGATATGCGCATAATGAAGGGAAAATGAGAAAATGAAATGTTTAACAGTATTCATGAGCTCATGATTGATATAAGGACTAAGTGATGTAATGGTTTGAGTATATAAAATTTTGAGGATTTTGGTATGTGAAAAGTGTTAACTTTTAACTGCATTCAAGTTTTCACTATGGTTCAATGGGTATTCAAGAGAATACATTATTAAGGCCTTTGAATGTTTGGAATTTGACCAACAAGACATATCTTATGATGTATGGGGATCAAAGATGGTATTAAATCTCTGATAATCATTTTCACTATATTATGAGAGTGGACTGAAGTATTATTGATAAGCCTAAAGATAGTAATAGATTATGTTGGACATAAGTTAGTATTGTTTAAGGATAAATGTTTTTTTCAATGTTATTGATGGGATGTTATAGTAATATAGTTTTAGAAAAAGGAAAACCTGCAGGACGGGCGACAGCCCATCGCGTCGGACAAGGCTGTGGGAATCGAACCCACAACCGAAGTGAGACTGGACTTTATCACCTACCACTGGCCTACAGGAAGTCCCTGTTTAGTAGAAACTAGTTTTATTATATTAAGCAGTATGATATATTAAGTATAAGTCCATTTTAGGAACCATATATGATTAATCTCACTAAATAATGACTTATGTATATTTAATAACGTTTTCTCACCTTTTGTTTGAGACAGATGGAATGAACTGTCATACTAACACTTCACGAATAACAAATTCAACTTCATTTATTTAAGATATGAAGTGGAAATTGTTCAAGGCATGAACAATAGTGAGATTGTACCAAAATAAAGTAAGTATTTATTCTAATTCAAATTCTTCAACTTTAGGGAAACAATCTTGAAAACCAAAAATGTTTTCCTAGTTCTCTTATATCTGATTAATCAGATGGTACCTTAGATAGTCACAAATTTATGGATTTGTGATTGCTAGCTTTTCCATAGCCATGTTCTCTACCACTCTCCATCAGAACATGATGGTAATATTTCTCTTCCATATCCATATTTTCACCTATGTGGAAACCCAGGGATTAGTTTATTTGGGTAACCATTACGTTTCATACTTTTGTTTTTAAATATTGGTTTTGGTATTACTTTTTACGATGTGGTTTTCGATTAAAGAAACTTTCGAATAGTAAACCATTTATAACCCCGACAAATTTCGAGGGCGAAATTCATTTTAAGGGGGGTAGAATGTAACACCCTGAGATTTTATGAAAAATATTCTTTTTAATTTCATTAATGTCTTGTGTTGTACGCTACACCAAAAGGACCTTGCACAACACGCATCCTTGACTTTCCTTTCATTACACGCAATCACGACCTTCCTCGATAGCGTGTGTAGTACGCAATACTGAGTTTCACTAAACAACGATATGCTATTAAAATATTATTAAAACTAGCCGTTATGAATAGTAATAACCACCTTTTAAAATTTTAGAAATTTTATCTCTCAAAATGGACTTCATTTTTGGATTCGGAATATCGAAATTATCTTAGGGTGAAATTTTGGTACTTTTTGGATAACTTTCATATTCTGATGAATTGTGAAAATTACTAAATCGTAATTAAAAACAACTTTTTAAATCGAAATAATTAATAGTGATAAATTATTAATTTGAGTGGTTTTAAAGTATATTTAGAATATATTTTTACAATTTAATACAATTTTGGTCATTGGATGTAATTTCCCATTTAAACCAGTTATAAACAAGTTTCAATCTTTTGATAGTTATTATCTCTTAAAAACACGCTATTTGTTTTGATGACGGGAATTAATTTTTAAATTAGTTAATGCAACTAATATGTTTTGAATTTGGTAAAATGGACATCATTTTTGAGTTCATAATATCAAATATATCTTAGGCCTAATTTTTGGTATTTTTCTGAAAACTTTCAATTTTTGATGAATAGTGAAACAACTAAGTGGTAATTAAAAAAAAACTGAATTGTTCATAAAACTTAATTTTACCGCTTCTGTGAGTGGAATTTAAAAAATCTGAGAGAGACGGTTGATGTCAGTGAGTAAAATGTGGTTCAATGAGATGAAAATATTTTTTGGTGAATAGTAACTTTTTACTTTTCTTTACCACGGTTAAAAGTAAATAGGGTAATTAAGGGTAAAAATGATATTATTATTACCCTAACACATGTCCTAATTCTATTGGATACGTGTAATTCAACCAAAAACAATCTTAGGAATAAAATATGACCATTTAGGTCCACTTTAATTAGATTAGGACATTTATTATTATTTAATTCAAAGAAGAGTTAAAAGAGTTAAAATCAATGTTTATTTAATAAAACATTTTTAATATAGGGTTATACGTAAGATAAATTCGACTATAAATATTCATTAGAAATATAAAAGTATTTCCTACATAATGGTATTTTATTTGTAATTTTTAGATATTAAATAATTTAATTTATTTATGACACAACGTTGATGAAGTAATTATCTTATTAATGAAATATTGACATAATTGATGTTATAAATACCCAAATAAATATAATTTGAGACTTTTTATGGATTCCAATAATTTTCTAGGTTACTATGACATATTTGTATTGATTTAATTAACTTTTTTCGAAGTTATTATTCTGTTATGAGTTTCACAAAAATAAATTACTAAATAGTGTCAAAATTGACATAAAATAGTTTTTAAAAAAAGTATTATATTATTAATTGTTATTTTATTCCTAAAAATCTAATGTTCGGCCAAATAACTTATATAAGGTTATATATATTAATAATAAACAATTTGGGGTTCGTCTGGCTTCTTATAGTAAGTTTATTAACCTTATAGTGTAAGAACACAAGAAGACACGGTAAAAGTAAAATTATTTAACTTAATGTTAAATCTAAATGATAAGGTTAAAATAGGAACCTAAACTTGTCTAAATTCTATTGTATGAGATTATTTCTACCCATCCCCACATTATCCTCGAAATAAATCAATTTGGAGCTATTTAAAATCGAACATGACTTTATAATAAAATAATATTTTGAGTTATTCCAAAGGTGCCCCTCTCCTCCCTTATAAAAGGGCACCTCCTCCCTCTCTTCCCCACACAACTTTGAGCCTTCAAGCTCGGCCAACCCCTGCCAAATTCTCTTCTCCACTTCCATAGAAACATCCTAGAGGTTATGGTCTTCCTCAAAGACCAATTTTAGTGCCCTAAGAGGAGGTCTCAAGGAGGCGCTTCAAAGAAGAGGTAATTTCCGTTACCGATTCTTTCACCTTTATTTCTTCTTCCACTCCTTCTTCTTAGGTTGTTTCATTATGAAGTAATAACATCAGTATCACTCATATAATGATATGTTATTATAATTATGAAACAACCCTATTTCACCATCTATCCATCCTACGGAAAACGAAATCACCGCGCGTGCGTACGTACGGAATACCGTCTCCACGCCGTGGTGAAATCTATTTTCCACCACCACCATACTTGGATGGGTATAATGGTGTAAATAAAAACTATATATTATTATTTTAAAGTGATATTGATTCTGAAATAGTATACATACACTCCAATACAGTCCCACGATCATGATAATGATATCATCGCTCGTGCGTACTTACGGACTACCGTCTCCACGACGCGATGATATTCATTCTCCACTTTAAACCATTCATGAATGATTATAAAGTATATATAATAAGTAATCATGAAATATATGACATAATTATGATACTGTATTTATGTGTATATATATGAATGTCATCTACTTAATTTTGTTCAACTCAATAAGGAAACGAAAACAGCGTTCATGCGTACGTACGGCCTACCGTCTCCATGAACGGTGTATTTCATTCCATTTAATGATTTATTATATATATGTATATTCTGAATATATATATATATATAAATCATTTTTTATATTCTGGAATTAAGTAATCCTGATCTAAGTAATCATATGAATAATTACAAGTGATAACACGGATGACAAATGAAACAATTTTACCCAAAACGCTCTTTAACATGGAATTTACAAAAGAACGGGTAATATAAAGTCATAAGTGAACCATATTTGATATAATAACAATGAATATGATTCTATAATAATTAAATGACATTATTTAAATCATTATACAGGAGGTTCGGACACTTACGAAGCAAATCAGACCTAAGGTAAGGGAAATATCACAATCTCATTTTTATCCTAGATTGTTTATACTTTGGTATTTACTGGGGTGTATTTTATCATCCACATCCATGTTTCTTCAATATGTAATATTATTTCTATCCACATACAATTATTTAAATCCAATTTTACCCTTCGGTGAGTTTTTAGTAAAAGATATGAAAGGAATCTTTTGTCATTTTTCGTACGAGGTACTTTTTGACTTTTCCAACAAAAGTACGAGAAGAATGTTTTTTAACTTATACGGCATGAATGGATTTTTAAAACATTATTTCCAAGAAGCATACTTTTAATGTTTTCAAGTTTATTTTTAATAAACATATTTTAGTTTAAAATTGTATGACATGTTATGAAAGGAAAAGTGTTTTTGAAGTAGAAAGGATATTTTCCTCAAGAATTAAGTTCAAGTGTTTTATCAAAATTATTTTCCATATAAGATAATAAAGGGTTCTGTTTTTATCCCTATTATTACATTGATTTGATTATGTTGTGATGGAAATATTTTTATGAATTCCTTTATCTTATATGAATTGTTTTATGATGTCATGTTGTTTAAGAATCCCATTTTTATTACATGGGTTATGCAATGATGTATGATTTATGATTTTGTGGCACACATAAGAATGGTATCATTATGAGATGGGTGGGACCTATATCTCCCTCCAATGCATTGGGTAAAGATTTTATATCTCATAAGATAGACATGGCTGGAATGGTAGGTTATACCGGTTCAGTGAAACAGGACTGAAACGAGGGTGACTCGGTTCAGAAATGGACTTTGTCCACTAAGATAGTCTTGGCAATGAGTCTTGACTAATAAGAAATGATTCTCTATGATTATGTGTGTATTCCATAAAGTTTCATGTTTTAAGTTATGATTATTGGGATTTCATTTCACTACTATGATTTATCCCATGTTATGAAATTATGCTCTCTTTTGCAGGTTAAGTTTTCCAAAATGTTATGTTATTATGAAAATGATGTGATTGATATTTCTTTTGTTTACCCTTACTGAGCATTTGAGCTCACCCTTTTATTTTTACTTTTACCCAAGATATAAAGAAAGGTTTTAGGTATAAAAAAAGGGAAGATCTTTACGGGAGATGTTGAAGATCTTTCACCCGGATTAGAAGATTATATTCCGAGTTTCCAAAGACACTAAACTATTACGATCCATGTGTGTGTGTTTTTGTAATGTACTTAGTATTCCGCAAATGTAATGTAATTTCAATGTACGTCATGCTTCGGGTCTCTACATACAACATATATTGTTTTTATTTGTGAGAAACCACATATCATATCATTGTACAATGGACACATCGCATCCACATCCATCACTTCAGAACTAGGAAAATATGGTATTTTAAACATAAAAGAAATCATCCTCATGCCCTCCTCCTACCATGCATGACCCCGACCACATAACCATCATCCCTTAAATAGAACTTCATAAACAATACCACATTACACTCATAGACCTTGTGTGATTATACCAATATGAAGACATCAAATCCAGTCTATAACTAAATGCATAGTGTAGAAGAGGGGTGTAAGCATCCGTTATTCAACACCAACCTGGATGCGAGGGAAGAATCCTAGAACCAAACATTTGGAGTCAGTGTAAAATACTCGACTTAGGTGTATAGCCTTTAGTAATGATAATAAAATACATGAATAAGAATTATCACATAGATCATATCCCAGGAAATCAAACAACAAATCTTAAAATTAATCATCTATTCAACTATTTTAACACCACTATCCATCGACCACTATCAATGCCTCTATAACCCAAACTAGAAAAAAATCACTCACAACCATATAAAAATCAATTATTATTCATTAAATTAGTGAAAATCAAAATTTACATTCATAAATAAATATTACTTACAATAATTCATTTACATTTCAATTGCAATACGCAGTTATTTAATTATGGCTATGACACTTTTATAGATTTAATTAATATCTCACCATTACCTTTTCTCTTACCAAATATCAGTTTTCATATTTATTAATTATATTCACAACACATTACTAGAAATCACTAACAAACAAAAAATTATATACCATACACCTCACATTTTGTAGTCCTCAAAAAAATAAGAAGCAATAATATTTCTAATATAGAAGACATGGATCAAAACTATCATCATTAATGTCATGATTATTGAAAAAATTCATTAAATTTCCAAATATAATTATTATTCAATTATTTGAGGAATTGTTTTCCAAAAACACAACAACAATTCATTCTCCCAGTAAAAATTTGTATATATCATTTAAGGGGAACATACCCACAATTGAAACATGACACAAATGTTATTCAAATCAAGGATCTAAAAAAACATATAGATAAAATAAATTCATATAATTATTTATTTCCATTGGCTTCCCACCTTTTTTACAATCATATTCTTCCATTTTTATTTAATATATTTTATTTATAAAAGAAGAAACAATAATAGAGCATAAAATAATGTTGAAATATTAATAAAAAATATGAGCAATACATCTATTTGTAATTTATATATTTTCATTTATTGTATTTAATAAGTAAATTTGTACCAATTATCAATGTAATCAGATGTAGGATATTTTTACAATTTAAAAAAAATAAATATGATATGGTCATTAATCCCCTACCATGTTGAAGAAGATTCACAATTTGATGCACCCAAATAGAGAGAGAGAGAGAGATATAGAGGAAAAACACTTAGGCTTAGAAATGCTGGAAGAAACACAAGATGAATGTAGAATGATATAAAATCTCTAGTGGTGAGGTTTTTATCATCCAAATTCAATGGTGAAATTGGGAAAATATAATGGATGTAAAAAATATTAGAAATTGCAGATAGCATTTTACCTTAATACCCCACACAAAGTCTCAGACAAACTATCTCAATTTAATTCATATATATATATATATATCATATAATTCCCTCACACAACCCATTTAAATCACCCATAATCAGGAATATTTATGGAAGTCAAATATTTGTCATCTTATTCATAAATGAACTTAAATTCCATTTATTTTACCTATTATTTACTTATTTTTTGGTAAATATTGTTTTCAAGGTATTCTGTATAAAAATCAACATAGTATAAGACCTTTATATCACCAAAACCTTACTTTTACAATGTGAGTTAGCTAGGATATATAGAAATCTGGTTTTTTACCTTTATATAGACACTAATCCCTATATGTATTCAAGAATTTTAACATTACTTGAATACCCCTATGCATTTCTACCCTTATAGGAGGCCTTTATTTCCCAAATGCGAGGCTCTAAAAATCCACAAAACCTTTACAAAAAATCTAGATATACATATACATAAAATAATTAATCTAAGATTTACCCTTGAAAAAAAATAAAAATAACCATACATGAGACTCATCCCACCTTAACACGAAGACCTACAATCTTATAAGAATGAACCACCCTTGATTTCCACTACGCTATGAACAATTTCATTGTGAGATTACCATAACTATATCAACCTTCCTAATTTTATACCACAAAATAGAGACTCACTACTCACCATTTTCCTCTATTTATCATGACATTTACTTCACCATACCCACATGGGTTCAAACACCCAATTCATTAGGAATTTTTCTTATTGTTTTATATAGGTGGGTTCCCTTGAAAAAACTCCTTTTCAAAGTGCCACCCTAGATAATTCCCCCACATGGTGCACCTTAAAACACACAAGATATGATAGTTAGCTCACCACTCTAAAAACACCTATCCAAAATGGCATTCCCTATGCTCGCAATTCCAATGAATTCAAAATAGTAAACAACATGCCCACTGATATGATGTGGTGACCCTCAAGATGATTAAAACTCTTCTATTGTTCTAGAACTGCTTCAAACTCCCCCTCAACACCTTAAATCATTGGAAAAATAAAAAAGGAATGCTATGTGAGGTTTTAATACATTCCAAAAGATACCTCTCAAACTATTATCATACATAATAATAAAGATTGTACCTAGAAAAGAAAAGGAAAGGGGATCCAAACCACCAAACCCATGATATACCTCTTAGAATCCTCACTATAAACAGAACAGGAACACGAAATAAGAAGAATAGGGTTCTTAAAACATGAAAACCCACATCTGATATCTCACCCTTGATTAAGATACCTCCCAAATAAGTGAGATAATAAGAGAAAGATACATCAAAAGATTAAAAACATGATAATTTCATATAGATCCTATGTATTTCACACAAATCATAATAAGGTCCACACAAACATACATTCCATCCACAAATGGAATAGAATATTAATTACCTTATTTTAATTCTTTTAACATGATTTAAGTGTTACAAAAAATAATTTTTTCACCCTAATTATTATTTATAACCAATTATTTTCCATTACCAACTTTAAATAATGTGCCTTTTATGTATGGTGATCGTAATGTTTTATCTTAAAAAATAAAACATAATAATAATAATAGAAAACATCTTGGAAATTAATCACTTCAAAATAATTCTAAACAAAAAGGAACAATTCTTTATGGTAATGATTTTATTTAGGAAAACAAGTCATGATGGCTATTCATTTTCATAATTACACTTGGTTCTAGAAAACAAATTTTCTTCCAATAAGTCATATCAATATATCATGATAATCATTAATCAAATTGAACATAATTGAATATTACTAATTTATTCAAATTTTTTTAGAATAAATAATAATTTTTGGATCCTCAATAATTTCAATAGTTGTGATTTTGAAAAAAAATTCATATATTGTATTATCATGCCTCATGCTATTATTTCTTAACTGAATTTTCTTTAATTATTTTATGATAAATGTAAATGTAATTTCAGGGTATATAAGGGTTGAGATACCTATATATTAATAATTTAATACAACATTCCCATGGTATATATCATATATTATATCATTATTTCTTATTAACTCACGTAAAAATTCATTAGATTTAGAAATTCTCTCTTTATAATGAAGTTTATTTTTATTCTTCATGTTATTTGATAATTATTAAAATAAACAACCCACCCTTAATCATGTATATTAATGTTTTAAAAAAATACACATGGAATGGTATTAATAACACATAGTACACCATATAAGTATTTTAGCATCATGATATGTTATCCAGACTTGGAAAGAAGAAAAAGGTCATAAAAGGCATGAAATTAACACACTGAGGTTTTAAATATGTAGTACAATATAGTGTACTGACATTTGGTTTAATTGAATTATCTTATCACATGTAATGGTATTTAATATTAATAATTTATAAAACTAAATAATTATTTTTAAATACCTACTCAATGAATACAAAATTATCCATTAAAAGAGTTTTAGATTAAGAAAAAACTCTTAAAAATGTTTTTGTGGAAATTTTGATCCTTTGGGAATGATTCTTTATTAATTAAAATGCATTAAAATAAAACTAATAGTAGTTTATAATAGCATTTTCAACTCCAAACATGCCATAAATTTTCTTATTTTATCACTAACATGGAATTTTATTAAAAAAATAAACATCACATCATTTCATATTCTATAAGAAGACATGATTTGATTGGTATGAATTAATTTAAAATTAATTTATCATTTATAATTTTAACCCATAAATTCATGGTTGGAAGGAACTTATGAAAGACATCAGTTTTAAAATATGAAATTTCTTTAATAAAAATAATTCAATAAAAATATTTTAATAAACCAAACATATTTCGATGAATAACTTTTTGATAATTATTAAAAAAATTAATAGAAACTCTTAGGTTTTTACGTTTTATATCTAGAGGAAAATAGAACCCCATTTTTTTATACAAAAATAGAACTGTTATATAACCACTATGAAAACCATTATAACCATTGAAAAATCCTCACCCAACCTATTTTCTTGGGATGGTTTGAAGGTATTACTAAACTTAGTGGAAATTCCAAAAACACAAAAGGATGGTAATAAATACTAAGTATTTAACACATGAAAAGGAGAAGGACTGTTTTACTTTTAAACACATGAAAAAATATACAAATAAACCAAGATAAATATGAGCATATATACAATGAAGGAGAAAAATATAAATGATAATTGAGATAACATCCAAAAAACTCATTGGAAAAAATAAAACAATATTAGAGTTATAATAGAAATAAAATAACCAAACAAGGAAGATTTTGAAGATGTAATATATTTAACAATTAATGTGGAAATTCCTCAATCTCCAGGACACAACCATGCATCCATGATCATATTCAAACATCCATGATAACCACTATCATGGTTCTCTACTAGTGAAGTATGAAACATGCCCCTTTCTTCAAATATTTTTAGTAAATTTATATATATTCACTGTAGTACATATGATGGAGTGATTTTAACAACCCAATAAATATCCCCAAGAGACATCACCCACATGAAACTAAGACTAGAATCATGTTAGCTCATATTTTTATAAAATAAGGGGAGGATTATAAAAAGTATTTTGAAATATTTTGTACAAATATATCTAGATAAGTATATTTTACCAAAATAGTTATAGAATAGAATATAGGTGATCAATCTATTTCTTTTCTTTTTAAATAAACCTTCATTTCAAAATTATTATAAATAGTTCTTCCAAAAATATTGAGATATTAGTTCTAGGATTCCAGTCACCTTACCATGTAATCCTTATCCTGAAAATTTGTCATGTGATCATGGTGACCACAATCCATGACCCATTCATAATGGATTATTTAAAACATAAGGGCGTTAAAATTTCACATATCCATAAAACCATACAAACCCATAAATTACATAGAACTGGAAAAAAGTCATTGTGATCATTTTAACTTCTATCCATGATCCATTTTAAAATTTACAAGAACACACAAAATCATAAACCATGTGAAAAACACTAATCAAAACCTTTTTGTTTCATCAAATGTATCCCTTTTTCAAAAATATAATTGTCAATCAAATGTGGGGTCACCCGCATATGCAAACAAAGAATGAAAAAATTCATATAAAAATAAATTAGCCTTCCAGTAGTTTTTTTTTGTAATAATATTTTCATTTAAATAGACAGTAATCAACCATAAGTATGAGATATTTGAAATTCAAAGAAAATTGAAAGGAGATAAAACCCGCCTACCTCATATTAATCGAACATGTTGGTTATTTATATGATATCGATGATATAAGCCCTTTATTATTTTTATATATCAAATTCCAAAACAAATTAATCAAAAATCATATGATATCACAGATCTAATAATAATAACACTAATCTAAGGGTACATTAAAAAATAAATGAGAAGATCACTGATGTAAAGGAACAAAAAAGTATGAAACTTTTATTTATAAAATAAAATTATAATTGAATCATTGTAATAAGAGTCAAAACATTGAAGACCATAAAAAATCACCTAGGGGAATATTGGAAATTGAGAACCTAGGTCAAAAGAGGAAGAATGAGGCTTTTGGGTAGGTTTTGAGTTTTAAATCAAATTTCTATACAATTAAATTCATTTTGGATTGTTAGGTCACACAACTTAACAAAATATGTGCCAACTATGTGAATTGGATGTATCCTAAAAAATTCCATGTCGCACAATTAGTTGAATAGTTTTTCCAAACCTTATTCCAATCATGTAATTTCCTATTAACCCACAAACACCTCATATAGTTTCTTGTATACTTGAGCAAAATTTTTACTAATCATGATCAAACCATTCACTATAGAAAATTCTTCAAAATCCATATGAAACCTTCCAAAATATTCTCAAAAATTAAATTTAACATTCAAAAACATTAAATAATCCATAAAAATTGAAATATATCAAACCGGGGTTCTTATATTCTCCCAACCATGAGAATTTTCTTCCGTAGGAATCTAAAATAGGTTAATCCATAATCCTTGTATTAACTTATCTCATCATTAAGTATCTTCATGAATTTGATCATGTTTCCATAATACCCTTATCAAATAAATAGATCTACCTCTAAAAGTATTGACTATTCTATCAAGAATTTAGACTAATTTAGCGATAAACATCACATCTGTTTCAATATTAACATGATACCAACGAATTACATGACTAGAATCCAGCTGATACATTTTTAGTTGAGGGTCATGAAATATATTTTTGATATCACTAAATCATATAATTAAGGCTATCTATTTGGAAGCATTTACACTACATCCTAGAATCTCAAATTGGAAAATATACCATGGATTTAATCTAACTTGGTTTCCCAAAAAATAATGACTAATTCCCAATGACATTTAAAAAATACATGATCACTCCCATATAAATAATGCATGATGATGATGATATAAATATGATTTATGTTGTCTTTGATCCATAAACTTCCACTTAATGATCATTTGGATCCTTTCTGTAGCCTCATATATAAGGCTAGGTCCAATTAGTGAAGTCACTCCTATTTCCTCACAAAAATTGTATAATAAAAAGGTTGACAATACAATGTCTTGAATTGGTCTATATATATCATGGCATGATAACTGTTATTATAAGAGAACTCTACTAATGAGATATGATCTTCCCATGATTCACCAAAGTCCATGACACATTCCTTGAGTATATCTTCCAATATATGAATTTTATTTTTTGATTATCAATATATATTAGGATGATATTCAATTCCCATGTTAAATTGAGCTTTAGGATCCTATTTTAATGAGTGTTATAACTGAGAAGTGAAATAAGGATACTTATCTGATACAATTGATAATGGTACTCCATAAAACATGAACACTTATAAAATATATAACCTTCATATATAATTTATTGTATTCAACTCTATGATTGAGAGAAATCGTTGTGGATTGTTAATTTGATCCACAATCATCCAAATAATATCATGTTTTTTATGAAACCACAGTAGATTAGTGATAAAGTCCATAACAATTTATTCTAATTTCCATATAAGTATAGAAATAGATTTTAGTAAACCTTCTATTTGTCAATTCTTATCCTTGACCTACGGACAAGTTAGATATTTCCAAAAAAAAATAGATGTTCACAAAAAAAATGATCCTTGATTTCTTCATACATCTTCTATATGCATCGGTAGATAGACCATTTTTAATGGTGACATGATGAAATAATTTGTTATTGGTAATATTGATGTACCATGATTTGGTTTGAAAGCATAATATCAATTATGGATCCTTAGTATAATAATCCATCGTCTCCCCACTATTTATCTTTACCTAGTAGTGATGGGATCAATATATTTTCATTGAGGATCCTTGATTATATTGATTTAAATGATAATTATGGTGATCAAAAAGAAAACTGAAATGTAATTGTATTAGGTATAGTTCATATTCATATAAACAATAACACTCATCAACTTCCATTGGTTGGGATCCTCTTTGACCAGTTCAATAAATCAATTACCAATAAATACAAATTTAAATGAAAAACCTTTCTCAGGTGTATACATCAAATAGAATTCAAATACATATAGATACTCCAACCATTATCATTTCTTCAAGTTCAAGTCTCACAAAAAAAATATATACTTTAGGATCTTATGATCAGTGAATACTTTGAAATTTTCACAAATTAGATATTATGGACATGTTTTCAATTCATGGACCACTATTTACAATTACATGTTATTCATTGGGTAATTATTTTCATGTGTTATAAACATCCTTTTGAAATAATCCTTGACCTTATCTCCCTATATAAGAACACAACCTAGACCTGACCTAGATGCATCATAAGAAAAACAATCCTGACCATAGTTATGGAAAAATGGGGATGGGTGTCAAATTGATCTGATCTTCAATCTCTTGAAAGGATTTATTAAATTTATCATCCCATTTGAAATTAATTACTTTCATGTTCATTGTACTTATAAGATAAGAAAACCTAGAAAATTTTCAAATTAATTTACAATAATATCATACGTATTCTATAAAACTTTGGATCTTGAAGACATTATTAGGTGGCTACAATGAAATATTAAATTTGATCTTTATAGGATCAACTGATATTCCTTCTTTAGAAATTATGTGCCTAAGAAAATGGAATTCATTAATCCATAAATCACACTTATAAAATTTAGCATAAAGTGTATCATCCAGTAACATGCTCAAAAACTCGCCATGTGCTCCACATGGTCATTCTTGTTCTAAGAATAAACCAAAATATCATAAAAATATCACTATAATATAATTGAGGTATCTATAAAATATATGGATCATTAGGTCCAGGAAAACCATGGGTACATTCATTAGAACAAAGGGAATAAAATATCATAGTGATGTTATCAACTCTAAAATGTGGCCTTTGGACTATCCTCTTTATACAGTCTTAATTGATGGTATCTTTATCGTGGATCATTCTTAGATAACCACATGGATACCTTCAATTTATTGGACAGATTTTCAGTGCAAGGAAGAGGTTATAGATTATTGATTATATTGTGGTTTAATATATGATAATGAACACATTATTAGAGTGAAAAATATCCCTTATTTATGTATATATATGGTGTAGTCCAAGAGGATGATCTAGGTTTGATGAATTCATTTATTTCCAAATCTTAAAATTTGACCTTTAATTTCTACATTTTTTTGTGTCATTATGTATGACGGAATTGAAATAATAGTACTTACTGGGAGTATATCGATATAAAATTTTATTTAAAACATAGGTGGTATCCTTAAGAAATCATTAAAAAAGAAATCCATAGCATTGGTCCACTGTGATAGGAAATGTCATATTCTTGGTTTCATTTACAATTTCCAAGTTTACTACATCAAATGACCATAGAAGGTTCCATCCACCATTACTAAAGGTCCTTCTCCACCCATGTCAATATACCAATCCCCCTTAAATACATGAATGGAACCATCACGGGATGTAAATTTAAATTAGTTTTCATAATAGTCAATATGAGATTTAAATTTCACTTTCTAATCTATTCCAAAGATCAGATAAAAAATATTTTTCTCTAGGACTGTAAACTCCTAGAAAAAATGAACTAAAGAAATGGTAATAAATCATGTTGGGAACCTGAATACTTATTTCTAATACAACAAAAGGAGTGTTTTAATACTCATTACGTGAGCAATCATCTTCATCTGTAATCCCATTTATTTAACCACAAAATAAGTAATAAAGGAATGTTATGCACTAGTAGCAAACAAAACATGCATCCAAGTCAAATTCAAAAGAATGGTACCTCACACAATAAAGGTACCTAGTTTCATAATAAGAATAATATTATACGATCCATATATCTATCAATTAACCTACATATAATTGTACTTTATCCATTACTAAGGTGTCATCTAAACCAACATGTTATTCTTGGAGTTATCTTTGTTCACCTAATTCCGAGGATAAGAAATTTTTTAATGAGATTATTTTGTCTGAACATATGAGGCTAATTCCATGTCGATCTATCTATTCACACTAACAAAATTGTTCTATTATAGTACTTTTTAAGATTCCACTTATTACTATTATTTTGGAATTATTTGGATGAATAGTAAAATCAATCTTCTTATGCTAGATAGATTTACATTGATAGAAATCAGGTTCGTTTCTATGACACGATGGATAAAAGGATGATCCGTTAGACTGATTATCTGATGCCCTATTTCCCTAGGAGGAGCCCTCCCTCTTCAGTTTTTTCCTATACTGGGGTTCTTGAACATACATGGATGAAAAAAGGGGTCCCCTTCACAAGGATTTACTTCCAGATATATCTCTCTAACTAGTTCCTTGTTCACTATTCCTATATAATTCATAAGATAGAACATAAATACTTTGGATCATACCTTTGTTTGTATTCCTGCATTGAAAATCATGGCCTCTAGTGTTTCAATTTCCACCACCTTTAGTGTCAAGTGAACCAAGTGAGTTAATTGAGAATGATATTTAGTAACTGGTATATTTAACCATTTATACTCCAATAAATCCAACATCTTTACTAGCTAAATGTTGTTTGAATAAAAAATTTTATTAAATAGATCCTCAAACTCATCCAAAGTAAGGTTCTGATCTAACATTTCTTGAACTGTAAAATCCAATCACTTTATTGAAAAGTCATCAAACATGTACATTTCTAGTTTCAAATTAATTTCTGAATGATTTTTAATGAAGTCAGATAATCTGTTTATCCCACTCATCCAAACATATGTGTATTAAGATACCAAGTTACCTTATAATTTTGGTGGATTCTACATAAGGAACTCTTAAAGGTGATTCACCTGAGATGTTTCCACTTCTAGATTCCCCTTTTTAATATCATGGATCAACTTCACGATTCTCTTAACCAACTAATAGTTTACCTTTGGTTTAGGTGGAACTACATTCTCTACTACAACCCTCTCTTGTTTCTCATTCTCATTGGTGGAATTTTTGTCTTAAAACCACATATATTTTTTTAAATCAATTAAATTTTTAATATTTTTATCCAAATTTTAAGCATACATATCAAGGAAATAAAATCACAATATTAGAATCTAATAACCATTTGATAATTCATTACTAGTGGTTAGTGTCATCCCTAATGCGTAATTCCAAACACTCATTGGCTAAACCACTGAAAATGAGTTAAAAACACACCTAAATGTGTTTTAGACCACATTTTGTCCCTATAAATACCTCTTACCTAAAATTTTCCAAAAATATCTATCTACATATTTTTATTCTATATGTTTCAAGTCTCAACAAATATTATCTTCATGATACCAATCAAATTGAAGGACCGGCCAAATTGACACCATTTGTAACATCCCTACCCAACTCATTGTAATGGGCTATGCTAGAGGTGTTACTAACATTAGGTTACATTCCCTAGACACCAATGGTTGATAATAAATGTAGTGGTTTTAACAGATAGTCTAGAGGGGGGATGTTGTACCCTTAAACACACCAATACAACAATATAAAAAAACCAAGACAAATATAAACATAAAAACAATTCAATAGAAAAAAATTAATGATGAATGATATAATATCCAATAAATAAAAGTAAATAATAAAATAATAGTAGTGTAACATTATAAATAAAGGTACAAAAAACTACAAAGCATTGTTAGGCTTGGGTAATAAGGTGGAACCACCCCAAACTCCATGACATAACCGTGAACAAAAACTCTATCTTTTAACATCCACAAAATCCACTAACAATGTAATCCACTATTCAAGTATGAAAATTCTCTATTTACTATATCTCAATATACAACATCTACATACACATCTGGGTATATATGTAGGGGTGAGTGTAAAAACACAGTAAAAAACCCAAATAGACTTTTTCTATATTCCACTATGACCAGAATAATATTAGAACATATTTTTATAAAACAATAGGATGAGAATGAAAATTAGTTTCAAATATTTTATAAAAATATAAATATATAATCATATTTTACTAAAATAATTATAAAATATAATATAGGGGATCAGTCATTTTCTTTTCTTTTAAAATTATATTCCTCTCAAAATAAGTAGAAACAATTTTCCAAAACATTTTTGAATATTAGAACCATGATTCCACTCATGAACCAATTCAAAACTAGACCACCCAAAATGGTAATGTGATTATGGTGACATCCATCTATGATCCATTCATAACTATTTATTTAAAATATATTGGAATGATAATTTTATGTATCTGTACACACACACATGCTAGTGGATGACATGGACAACCAAAAATTGCCTTACGATCAAAGAGACCTCTACCCAAGATTCATTTTCCTCATACACTAGAACACATTAAATCACCAACCAAGTCAAGACCACCAATCAAAACCTATTCGTTTTTTTAAATAGTCCATTTTAAAAGAAATAAATTTCAATCCCATGTGGGGTCACCTACATCCCCAAACCAAGAATGAGAACAACCAATGAAAATTCCAATAGAGTTTCAATAGAATTTTTAACAACATTAATTTCATTCAAATAGTCACAAATCAATTTTAATTATGAGAGATTTCACATTCCAATAAAATTATTAAGGAAAAGCTTCCTCCCTAAAAAAATTTTAGTGTAATGATTCTTTATGAAATCTCATGGTTCTAACCTCTTTATTATATTTGTCTATAAAATACGAAGAAAAACTAATAAAAACTCATCTAATAAAATAAATTCAGGTATAACAAAAAAATTATAGGGTTATATTCAAGAATAAATGAGAAGATTCATGATGGGAAAAAGAATAGATTTTATACCTTTGATTTATGTGATCAAATTCTCAAGGAATCTTTAGAATTGATGTCTGGAAATTGAAGACAATAAAAAATATCTTAGGGGAATCCTGGAAATTAAGATCCCAGGTCAATATATGAATAATGCAATTTGTTAGTAAATATTTAGGTTTTAAAACCAATGTTCGTACAATTAAATTTCCATCATATGGTTAGGATGAATGGTTAAAAAAATGTATTCCAACCAAGAGAATTGGTTATATTTAGAAAAATAACAACTCACATCATTAGATGTATAATTTTCTAATAGATTCACTAACTGTGTGTCTTCCCATTGACTCCCAAACACCTTACACAGTTTTTTGGAGGACTGATAATGGATTATACAAAATATTCTCAAAACGTACAACTTTAATAATGATTCCAAATACTTAAAAAACCTTCCAGAAACCTGTTTAGTATTAACCTGAAGATTCACTGAATTTAAATAAGCCATAAAAAGGAAAAACCTAAAAACCTGATTTTTAAAAAAAATCATTAAAATAAAAATATCACCAGTTGGAAAACAAATCCCATCATAGTTTAAATAATGTTAAGAAGATTAAATTTTTAAAATCATTATTTTTTATAAATTTAATATCAAAATGAATATTATAAAATTTCTAAAATCCAAATTAAAAAATAAAATGAAACATAAATCATGATGTTGAAAATTATTTACCTTATTATGTTTATAAATTCTCTAGGATTGTTAACAAATTAGATACTACCAAGAACAAACCAAAGTAAACAATAATTTTTAACACTTTTAATAACACAAAAAAACTCTTTAAAGCATATAAATAAAGGGAAACCATCTACCACACCGTGATATTTCTATATTTTGGAATCTGTGACTCACCTGCATGACATTGAAATGTGTCGTGAAAAGAATACATCCCAATGGGGGAGGTATCCCATCTCTTAATTTTCATGAGGCCAGAGAATATACTACTATAACAATAAAAATCCAAGTATATTTTATATAAAATTCAATAAGATTAATTAAATTATGTTTATTTACTTCCCATGTTATACCCATTTAAACACAAGGACATAAGAATATGATGCATGTACCTTTACTAGACCTCTACCTTGAAATAAGTACCACCTAACTTGACTATTTTTTAAAATATGACTCATTTCGTTGGACCATGGGGGACCTAAAGTCCCATTTACTTTCAAGTAACCCTAGCCTATGTCTTGCACTAGGATGAACTGACACCATTTACCTACAAACCCATGCAGTCCCTGAATTTCATAACTTAATTCTATATCTAGTAACTCAACCATCAATATTGATACAACTCTATCATAACCACCTCCAAATGGGAACCCCTCAAATGATGATATAGAAGATAAGTGATAACCCTCAATGACCACATCCAACATGTCCTGATTTGGAGACTAGTAATGTGAGTATAAACATATTATGGGAGGCTTTACCCTTACAAGGAAACTTAATGAAAATAGATAAGAGGAGAAACAAAAATCAACTACTAATTATATAAAATAATATAATATAAATTTTAATAAATAAAATAATTCATTTCATGTAGTACAAAATGAGTCTCTAAAACCAAAAAAACCAAAACCACTCCTAAGAAACATTTACGAAATGTAATTCTAACTCTATGATTTATTAGTCCATCTAGATCACCAAAACCATACTAATCACATGATATATTTATATATATATTGGAGGTGTGAATAACTTGTATACTCTATAGGATCATCCTTAGGACCTCTCATGAAAATGTGAAAAATGTATACTAATGATTCAATGACTAATGTGTATAACCAACATGATCCTAATAGGTTATCTACCCATTCTCAACATCACCAAGGATGACTCAAAAGTTATTGAATCCATGATATAACAAAATAATATTATAATATTATAATCATTAGATCCCTATAACCACTTCCCCACAGGTTTTATGCTCTTATACCCCAATATCAAACATCTCGCGCTCCTATCCCTTCTTGTTTGATGTTGGTTTTCTCACAACCCAAGACACCCAAACAATTACAATGTAAAACATCTCATGTTTCCATTAGATAAAAACAATATATCACATCATCACATCATGACCACATCACATACACTTATATAACCTTAGAATTATAGTAGTTGGGTTTCATGAACATGAAGGTAAAAAACATTATGCCTCATTCTTCCATGCATTAATACTACTACATAACCATCATCTAATCACCAATAATTCATTATGTACACCACATGAAAGTCCTAAAACTTGAATAATCACACCAACCACGGGTCATCACAACCAGTTTACTGGTAAAGATAGATTGGGGAAGTGGGGGGGTAGCCTACCCTATGCTCTCCCCAACCAAGATGTTGGGGAAAACACCTGGAACCAAAACATTTTGTGTTAGTATAAAATAATTAAATTCGGTGTATTACATTTAGAAATAATAAGAAAATAAATGAATATATATTCTTATATAGATCCCATATTAGGATTTCACACAACCATCCTTAAAAAAATCATATATTCAACCATTTCGTCACTACTACCCACCACCACCGTCATTGACTCTATAACACAAACAAGACAAAACAATACATAACATCCTTTATAACAATCAAAGAACACATTTCCATTAATATTTTAATTAAAATTGTATATTTACATTCACATATCAATATTACGTTCATTAATATATTTAAATTTCCATTTCCACCTACATATTTTTATTTCCAGTCATTCCACTTTTCATGATTTAATTAATAACCCTCAATTACCATTTTTTCAACCATATATTAGTGTTTTTATTTATTAATTCCATTTATACCATGATATTATAATTCAATAACAAACCCCACATTATATATCAACAACCTCACATTTCACATCCCTCATATCATAAAGAGACCATCATATTTCCAAGAATATACAATACATGTGTCAACACCAATATCAATCAAGTTTGGATAATTCAAATTGTCCATTAAGATGCATGTTATAATAATTATTTTTTTATAATCGACTTTTCAATTAAAAACACATGAACACTTCATTATCCCAATAATAATGAATAATCAATATTAAAGGGGCTAATACTAACAAGAGAAATGATCCACAAAAGTTCTTTAAAATAAGGATGTAATAATACCACATAAATACTATAAAATCACACAAAACATTATTTCCATTAATTTCACACCTCTTTTACTGTCAGATATCTCTTTTATTATTAATTATATTTTATTTATGATAGTATATGAAACCAAAACACATGAAATATCATTGATTTATGAATATAATACATATGAAATACATCCCTTTAATTATTGTATTTCTAGTTATAATATATGTTATGTTAATTCATACCAATTACCAATGGAATCATAAGTATAATAGCTTCAAAATATACACAAAATAAATATGTGGAGTTTTTGAGTCCTCTACCTAGTAGAAGAATATTCAAGACTTGATACACCCAAATGGAGAGGAAGGAAAATAAATGCACAGGTTTGGAAATGAAGTAATGAACACCATCTGATCACAGAAGGCTAACTGGTCTGGAATGGATATTTCATGATTATCTAGAATCAATGTAAAATAGGAAAATGAATGAAGGAAGAGACTATTTTTTGAAACTATAGATAAAATTTTACCCAGATATCCATCAAAATACTCCGCTAACCACACCAAATTTATTTCCTATTATTTTGTTTTCATATAATTACCTCAGATGGCTGATATAAAACTCTTATAATCAAGGAATATTAATAGAATTAAAATGATAATAATATGCATCATAACTAATTTGAAATTCCACTTATTACAAATATTATTTCCCTATATTTTAATACAATCCAATTTTAAATTATTCTGGATGAAAATCTACACAGGAGAAGGTATTTACATAGCTGGAGCCTTAAAAATGCACAAAGAGTCATCCAAGCTCCATGTAATGGTATTTTTGTTTACCTTTATATGGAAATATATCATTACATGAGTGCTATAAATTTTCATTTACATGAATACACCAATATAGATCTACTCTTATGTGAGGATAGGATTACTCTAATGCGAGTCTTTAGAATTCCATATAATATTTATACAAATTTGTGATATACCTACACATAGTGTAACAAATCTGGGGCTTACCCTTATGATAACTTATAACTACCCATCCCTGAGACTCATTCCACCCTGGCATGAAACCCTACACTCCCATAAGAAGGAACTACCCTTGATCACCACCATTCCATTGACTATGGAATAATGGCATTCCCTTAGCCATTTCACCCTACCATATTGGATAACATGATATAGAGACACCCTGATTTCAATTTTATTCCCTCACACATGCACTCAGAATCAATATTCCATCACACATCCATAAAACCAAGACTCTGGGAATTTTCAATTTCTCATTTTATATAGGTGGGTATCCCTAGAAAATTTCCTTATAAAATTACATCTCTAGCCATTTCAATCCCCATAGTGCACCCAATACCAAACAAGCAACTCCAGAAAGCTCACCCATATTCAAAACACCATGCCAAAATGGAATTTCCTATACTCACAACTCAATGTCACTCAAAATATCCAAAACCACACATATTTTTATGACACACTAAACATTATGATTTACATAAATCTTTTATACTTTTAAAACAACTATGAACTCCCTTTTAACCTCTATATTCCTTGTGAAAACATAATGAAATAGTATTGTGGGGTATGATTCATTACAAAAAATTTTGATGTTATTCGACAAGTGAATCTTAATTCTTATGAAAATAGTAAATGAATTAACATAGGGGTTAAAATGAATTGCTTAAATGAAAATTTGGCTGAAGTAATTTTAGTCCACAATAATGTACATAATTTGCCTAGGTATATCAATGACATGGAGAGATTTAAGGATTACTTTAAGACTTATTCTATCTATGAAATTAATTTTATAGTAACCATTGGAATTATTTTCACAATTTGAATGACTTCAATAATGTTTTGTCATATATTCTAAAAGTTTTGAGGATTAATGAGAACAAAATGTGATGTCAAGGATCTAGTGCTATGTTTATTAAACAAATGGGTATGAATTCAAACGAGAAGAAGAATATTTTTTTGTAAAGTCCAAATTTGTTTCTTCAAGTAACTAGTCAGTAATATTGAAACTGTAAAAGAGGTTTTAGGATAGTAGGATAATATTTCCACAAGATATAATTTTCTATAATACCTAAATGGGTATAGAAATTTCTCGAAAAGTCTATATTAGGTATCAGTGTAACAGAAATAAAATATTGAATTTTGAAGGGTATATGATTCCACATTTATATTTTAATTCCTTTTTAAATACAGGAGATCGAAATAATCATAATATTTAATTAATATTTTAGTTTTTTAAATGATTAAGTAAAAGGGTACTAAACCATAGAATTATATGTAATGGAAACTTTCAATATCATATAGATATAAATAAAGGATGTTTATTATCATTATATTTCAATTATGTGATATGAGAAATTGTTTGTGAAAAAATAATTTATTGATATGATTGATTTAATACATACGGTTTATGAATCATCATACTCTATAACATATTTATAAATATGTTAATGATTAAAAGAGTTTCATCTAGGATTCAGGTGCTTTATCTACGATATTTGTTAAAATATTTGGGAAATAGTTCTCACCACTAATGAATAAAGTATTATTCTAAGAAAAATACTCCAAAAACATATAATAAAATAGTTTATTTGTTAAATTTTACTACTAAAATTTATTAGCGTTTGACTGTGTTGTCATGACACGGAAAATTTATAGTGATTTAAAGAATATTTTATTTTCTAGGAAAGACCATAGGTAATCTATCAAGGAGTTTTGGTAACTTATAGAGTGTATTTTAAATAATGAATACTAAAAGAGGGGGTGATTTTGAAAATAGTTTGAAGAAAATAAATTAACTTAAATAGTTTAATAGTTGATATAATAGGGCAGTGATTTAATAATTATAATTGATAAAGATGACATCATGTTCACTACACATATTTTATAGTTCACTGTTACGAAAATTTCACATGGTTTTGTTGAATTCTTTGTATGAGGGTAGTCAAGATCTTGATTCCCCACTTGCCTCTTAAAACGTTGCACAAAGTACCAACCCTTGACACAACAATCATGCTGTCATGTTTTGGACTTCTAGAATATATTAAAGGATACTAAATCATAATAATAAAAATTGTATGTGTGAGAGAATCATGATCCTTGTGTTTCCCAAATAGAACAACCTATTTTTCCAACGTGAAATTTCAACCCAATCAGTGTTGAAATAAAAATCATTTCACATAATTATACCAAAAGAAATGAATTCAGGGAAGAATAATGTTAAGAAAATAAATTAGTTAACAATTTATCACACAAATTATACAAAACCAGTAGAATAACTAGTGTTGTATCTCCCTCTAAAGTGTGTATAGATCCCTCAAAATGATCGTCCACCGTTTAGCTCGCCATTGAGAGGTGGAGAAGGCTCGGGAGAAACTTCAACTTCATCCATGATCCAAATATGAGGATAAGGTCCTCCAGAACATATTTGATAAGGAGGGTAATACTTTCAGTCTCAAAAATTACTGAGATTTTACTCCTAGTTAAACTTACAAATGACGATCCGAAGGATCCATTGTTTAGAAAAATAGGAAGGTTGTTTTGAGCATCCTGATTTGGAGAAAAAAATTGGTTCATGATTTTTGATTTCCAAATAGTATAATATGACTTTTTACAGAACAAAAAAGTTGTATCCCCACCTTATTAATATATCTACCAAAATTCTGGATCCATTTGGACAATCACGTCTCTAGATATTGACATACACCGCACACCACTTTTGACATCGTGCAAATTCGGTGTTTTGGAACGATCAGTCAGAATGGGACATCATATGACTGAATATTCATTGTGTTTATTCGTATGAAATGTATAAAATTGTATTTAGAACTAGTCCTAAAAATTTAATCCCATTTAGATCCATGTTTTATTAGATGTATGCAGTTGAGTCCACTGGGATGAATGGATCCGGCGTAGTTTGGCCCATTTTTCTTGGACATCATCCTGGGCCCTCAAAATAACCTCCAATATCAATGGAATTATCAAAACAAGTATAATTCCCATTTTAAAAGTAATAAACACAAAATAATTGAATAATCCATGAAGTGATTTTTTTTATTATTTCTATTATTTTCAATACAAACCCCGTTTAGCACAGTGGTGTAAGGGTGAAAATAAAACAATGAATTGCAGTGCAATCACACCCCCACACCTAATCATTTGAACTCCAAGGCAATGTAATATTTTCAGAAATTATGCATTTAGATATTTCTAACTTCATAAATATTTAACATTCCAGAAAATTTAATTTTTGATAGGAATGTGATCAAGGAAAAAATCACACCAAAGATTTATTCTCAGCGATCAAACAAAAAGATGTCTCAAAAATTGAATCATCATGAAATTAAAGGAGTTTAATGATATATATTTGAGAAAATAGTTCAAAATATAAAAATTCCACTAATTATTCATGTGTGTGTGTTTGTCAACCATTTAATGCTATTCTTTACACTTTTTATCGAGTAAATATAAGTTATTTTAAAAATTGTATACTCACATGTTCCTTTCAACCAAACCTTCCCTACATCCTTTACAATAAAATTTAATGACCCACTCACTTAAGCATTCCAAAAATTCAAACCATAATCTCCAAACCTAGAAATCCCCATTTGTTGTACATTTCATCAATCCACTTATTTTTTTAATGTTGCACTTGGAACAAATCTCACACTCTTCTCCCAAACGTTGTTTGATCTCCTCATAACAGTAATTCTAATTTTTATAACAAGATCAAAAGTCGAGGAAGAGTGGTTTTGTACCTACTCAATATAAAACCCTTTTTTATTTTTTTGATGGAATACAACAGTCATATAACAGGTACACAGACATAGGTTAATCTGGTATAGTAATGAAGTAGATCGGATAAGGAACGATTGTATGGAAAAATGTTTTTTTTAAGTAGAGAAAAATCAACCTAACATATATTTACCTTTTATTATGTAGAAACTTTCAGACATCATAGTTGGGTGCAAAGATCTGTGGAGAGATTAAGTGAAACAATTTTACCTTAACTATTCACATAAAGCGTACCACTCTTCTCAAGGATTTCAAAAAGATGCATCTATTTATATCATTGAAAAATTACCATATATCAATAAAAACTCACAACACATTTTTGAATTCTTGTTAAAATGAAAATTTCAGCAAAAAAAATTTGAATGTTAAAAAAACATGAAACGAAAAAAAAATCCACATGAATTTTCAATAATTTCTATTATTTATCAAGAATAATTTTCCATTATAAAGTCAGTATAAAATATATATTACGACACAAAAGTGAGGGATGAAATAGAGGGGGAAAGTGATAATACTATTCAATAAGAAAAAATTATGAAAATTACTTACTAACCCAAGAATGTACCCTACCCCCACACCTAGATTTAGTTGTGTCATCACATTATAACATATTTTTAAATGAAAATAAATAAAAAAATAAGTCTAAAGGAGAGGTACAACCTGGATAATTGGTAGTGCAATAATGAGTAAATCTCTTAAATGTTGGTCACTGAAAACCTACATGAAAATGTAGAGAACATAATATAAGAAATTTATTACTATAATGATAAAGGAAAAGAAAAGAAGGAAAAATCTTTGATTCACCCACCAATTAGGGCCTAGATTTTCACTACCTCAAGATGGGCGGTTCCAATAAATTATCCCCAATCTGATGGTGGGTTGATTTTCTTTGATCCGAACGAGTAGAAGTTCTTTTGTTCTTATTTCACTACTTATTTATTGTTAAGGACTCCATGGATAAAGTATTCTAAATACACTCCCATTGTAATGAGATATAACTTACACGGTGGGGGTAGAGAAAATAACAAGACCTCCTATTTCTTGGTTTCCACATGCAAAACCTCTTCTTAATTCCCCAATTCTTTCTTTAGGTATGATTCATTAATGGTAAAATATAGAAATTAAAAGTTTAATTCTATTTGAATAAAATTAAAACATGAAGAATCATTATCAAAGACATCCATTTAAATGTAAGATGTTTGTGTCTCAGTTACCTCCAACAAATCAACTTTCATATCCTCTTCTAACACCTCCAATAAATGTTCAACAAGTTCAGGGAGTGAATGTGAAATTGAGAGGCCATTGATCTCATCTATCTACTTAATAGTTACATCATCAGATGCGTAATGAGATTTTACAAGCCTAGTAGTATCATAAATGGTCATGATATCATCATTGTTCAAGAAATCATTAATTAATTATCATGCATGACATTTTTCTAGACCACTAAAAAGTTCAATGCATGATTAAATACCTACAATTTCTATCAATGATGAAAACTCATAAAGGGGATCAAATTCTAGAAAATAAGTTTTTTAAACCATATTATACATCTTAATTTCATTTTATAGTTTGGTTCTAGAAGAAGTGGGATTTATAAAAGCTTCAATGTTGTGGTGTGTCCTCCCTTAAAGGATTGTCTTGTGTGTTTCGGTTTCATTGACATATGGTTCTCTTCAGTTCGATTTCTAAAGGAGGTAACATTCCTGGAATATAATGTTTCATGCACCAAACCTACACACCAAATAAATTAGAACACAAAATTATTAAAAAGGTAAATAAATATTCCAAAAATTTATAAATATCTTATAAAAAACATGTACTAAAAACCAAAGCACACCCCAGCAATGGTGAAAAAAATTTAACTCATTGTTAGGACATGTCAAAGTGATAATGATTTAAAGATGATTTTTTATTCTAGGGAATACCCTAGGTCATTTTTCAAGGATCATTGGCATCTAATAATGTGTATTTTAAAAACATATTTCTAAAAGAGAGCTTGATTTTGAAAATAGTTTTAAGAAAATAACATAACGTAAATAGTTTAATAATTGATAGAATAAGGTGGTGATTTATTAATTATGAGTGAAATATATCACATAAATTTCAATACACATCTTGGATAGTTAGTTGTTCTGAAAATTTCACTTTTTTTATTAATTCTTTGGTTGAGTGTTATCAAGACCTCGATTCCCCTTTTGCCTCTTAAAACGTTTCCCAAAGTACCAACCCTTGAAAAAACAATCTTTTTATCAAGGTATGGAATTAAAGAACAGTTAAGAGGCTACAAAATAATACTAATATCTTTTTTATGTTTGAGAAAAAAAGGATCCTTGTGTTTCCGAATAAGAACAACCCATGTTTCCCACTTGAAATTTCAACCCAATTGATGTTGAAATAAAAAGAGTTTCACTTAATTATATAAAAATAAATGCATTCAAGGGAGAATCATGTCGAGAAAATGCATAAGTGAAATATTTAACACAAAAAATATACAAAACTGGAAGAATAAATATTTAAGTAAATCTCTACCAAGTGTGTGTATTACGCTCGAAATGATCATCCACCATTTAGCTCGCCATCGAGAAGAGCAGAAGGATCAGGTAAAAATTTATCTTCATCCTTGATCCCCATAAGAGGATAGGGGCCACTAGAACATATTAGATGATGAGAGGACTAATTTGGGTCTCCAAAATACCATATATTTTTCTCCTGGACTAACTTACAAATGAGGAGCCCAAGGTTCCATTTTATAAGACAATTGGAAGGTAGTTTTGAGCATCATGTTTTCGAGAAACCAATTTGTTCATGGTTTTTGATATCCAGATAGAATTATCTCACATTTTTAAAAAATATAACATTGTATCCCTATGTACTGACTATCTCTACTGAATTTTCTGCACCATTTGGATAATCATATCTGGAGATATTGATAGAACACCAAACACCACTTTTTTCTTTCTTCAATTTCGGTGTGTTGGACAGATCAGTCCGGATGGGCCACCATATGACCGAATTATATTTGGGATTGTTAATATGAAATTTATCCCATTTAATTTTGGAATATAAAACGAAATTGAAGCCCATTTTGGATGCATTATTTAGTAGTAGTATGTGTTTTATTCCACTGGTGTGCATGGATCCAATGCAGTTTGGCCCATTTTTTGGACATTATCATGGGCCCTCTAAATCACCTCCTCCATCAATGAAATTATCAAAACAAGTATCATTTCACTTTTTAAAATTAATAAACACAAAATATTTGAATCAAACATGAAGTTAAATTTGATATTAATTTTGTGATTTTTAATACAAAACATGTTTATTATAATGGGGTAAGTGTAAAAATGAAACAGTGAATCACAGTGCGATCACACCCCCACACCTAAAAAATTTCACTCATGAGAAAAGTCATATTTTTGTAAATTTTGAATTTATATATTTCCAGTAACGTAAATATTTAACATTATATGGAAATTTAATTCCTGATGGGAATGTGATCAAATCAAAAATCACACCAAGGAGTTATTTTCAGCGATCAAACAAAATGATGTCTCAAAAATTGTATCAATAGGAAATTCAAGGGGTTGAATCGTAAAAATTTTAGAAAATAGTTCAAAAGATAACCATTTAACTAATTATACATGTGTGTGTGTGATAACCATTTCATGTTATTCTTTCCACTTTCTGTCAAGTAAATATAAGTTATTTTAAAAATTGTTTACTCACACGATTCTTTCCACCGAACCATCCCTACAACCTTTGTAATAAAATTTCAAGACCCACTCACTTAAGCATTCCCAGATGTCAAAACATTAGATCTGAAACTAAATATACCAATATATTTTACATTTCATCACACCCCTCATTTGTTTAATTTTTCACTTGGAAAAAATTTCACACTCTTCTCCCAAACATTTTTGATCTCTTCATGACACTAATTGTAATAGTTATAACACGATCAAAAGTTGACGAAGAGTGGTTTTTGGCCTACCCAATATACAACCCTTTATTATTTTTGATGAGGGAATAAAATAGTCAGATAATATGTACACACACATAGTTCAATCTGGTATAGTAATGAAGTAGATCAGATAAGGAACGAACGTATAGAAGAATGAGTTTTTTTAAGCAGAGAAAAATCAACCTAACTTATATTTAATTTTTATTAAGTATAAATTTTCACACTTAATGGTTGGGTTAAAATATGTGTTGATAGATTAAGTGACACAATTTTCCCTTAACTAACATAATGGGTACCGATCTTCTGAAAAGATTTATAATGATACGATAATTTATATCATCGACAAAGAACCATATTTCAAAAGAGATTCACACCACAGTGTTGAATTCTTTCTAAAATGAACATTTCATCAAAAAAAGTTCTAAATTTTAAAACAACTTGAAATAAGTTAATTCCAAATTTATTTTCAATAATATCCATTATTTAATTGGAAAAATTTTCCATGATATTATGGGTATAAAAAATTAGTCTAGCACAAAGCGAGGGACAAAACAGGGGGAAGTGACAATACTATTCAACAGGAAAAAATTATTAAAATTACTAACTAACACAAGAATGTACCAAACCCCCCAAAAATATATTTTTTAGTGTCATCACGTTATAACATATTTTTAAATGAATGACAATAAGAAAATATTTGTAAAGGAGAGGTATAACCTGGCTTATTGGTAGTGCAATGTTGAGTTAATATCATAAATGTTTCTCACTGAAAACCTACATGAAAAAGTAGAGAACATAATATAATAAATTTATTACTATAATGATAATGGAAAATAAAATAAAGTAAATTCTATGATTAACCTCCCAAGTATGACCTATATTTTGACAGCCTCTAGATGACCAGTTCTAGTGGATTATCCCCAATCTGATGGTGGGTTGAGTTTCTTTGATAGGAACCAATAGTACATTTTTTTTAAATATCTTAATTCATATTTATTTTTTTGGACTCCATGGATATTTTATTATAAATACACCCCATTTTAATGAGATAAAACTTACATGGTGGGGGTCGGAAAAAAATGAGACATCCTTTTTCTGGGTTTCCACTTACACAACCTCTTCTTAATTCCCCTCACATCATTCATTATGTATGTATAATTAATTGTATAAAATGGAAATTAATATTTTAATTATATTTTAATAAATTTAAAAAATGATGAATATTTATCATATTAATCTATTTCAATGTAGGAATCTTGTGTCTCATTTAAGTCCAAAAAATCCACTTTCATCTCCTCTTCAATCCCCTCCAATAAATGTTCAAACATTTTAGGGAGGGAATGTTAATGTGATTGTACATCAATCTCATATAACTTATTAATGGTAACATTATCAGAGGAGGAGTGATATTTTACAAGCTTAACAGTATCATCGATGGTCATGAGATCCTCATTGTTCAAGAAATCATTAATTAATTAGCATGCCAGACATTTTTCTAGACCACTAAAAAATTCAATGTATGATTCAACATCTAGCATGTCTATCAATGATGAAAACTATCTAATGGGATCATAGGAAGGAAAATAAGTTTCTTCATCCATGTTATACATCTTAATTTTAGTTTCTAATTTGGTTCCAGAAAAAGTGGGATTTTGAAATTTTCAATGTTGTCGTGTGTCCTCCCTTAAAGAGTTGTCTCGTGTGTTTCTGTGTCATTGAAATATGGTTCTGTCCAGTTCGGGTTTGAATGTAGGTAAATATCCTAGATTAGAATTTTTCATGCACCAAACCTATAAAACCAATAGATCAGAACACTAAAGCAATAAAAAGGTGAATATATATTCACAAAATTGACAAATATCTTATCAAAAACACGAACTACAAACCAAAGTGCCCCCCAGAAATACCCCCAAAATTTGATCATATTGTCATGAAACATCAAATTGATAGTGATTTAAAGAATAGTTTTTGTTCTAGGAAGACCCTAGGTAATCTCTCAAGGGGTTTTGGTATCTTATAGTGTGTATTTTAAATAAACATAACTAAAATAGGGGGTGATTTTGAAAACAATTTTAACAAAATAACATAACATAAATAGTTTAATAGTTGGTAGAATAAGGTGGTTATTAAATAATAATGAGAGAAATAGGCCACATTAAGTTTAATAAACATTTAGGATATTATATTGTTCTAAAATGTTCACAAAGAATTATTTATTTCATTGGTTGAGGGTTTTCATGATCTTGATTCCCCTCTTACCTCTTAAAACGTTGCACAAACGACCAACCCTTGACACAACAATCATGTTTTAAAGGTTTCGAATTCGAGAACGAATTAAAGGTTAAAAAGATTACTAATATCTTTTGTATATTTGAGAGAAATAGTATCTGTGTGTTTCCCAATCGAAAAAACCCAAGTTTCCCACTTGAAATTTCAACCCAATCGGTGTTTAAATAAAAAGTGATTCACTTAATTAAATAAAATGAAATGAATTCTGGGGAGAATCATGTCAAGATAAGTAATAATTGAAATATTTAACCCAAAAATTATATTAAACCAGTAGAATAACTATAGCTATAACTCCCTCCCATGTGTGTGAAACTCCCTTGAAATGAGCGTCCGCTATTTACCTCGCCATCGAGATGAGGAGAGGGCTCGGGTAGAACTTTTCCTTCATCCTTGATCCCCCTATGAGAATAGGGGCCTCCATAACTTCTTGGATGAGGATAAGAATCCTTTGGGTCTCCAAAAAACAAGATATTTTCTTCCTGTTAGAACATACAATTGAGGAGCCTAAGGTATAGAACCACCTTATTGCTATCTCCACTGAACATTTTGAACCATTTGGATAATCACAGTTCGAAATATTTATAAAACACCACACACCACTTTTTACTTTGTGCAAATTCGGTGTACTAGATAGATCAGTTCGGATGGGCCATCATATGATCGAATTAGCTTTAGTTTTATTCATATTAAATGTATACCATTTAATTTTTTATTAGAAAACAAACTTTAATCCCATTTGGATGCATGTATTAGTAGCAGTAAGCAGCTGAGTCCACTGGTGTGCACGGATCATGCGTAGTATGATCCATTTTTCTTGTACAACATCATGGGCTCTCCAAATCACCTACAAATTTAATGAAATTATCAAAACAAGTATAATTTACCTTTTAAAATGTAATAATAGAAAAATAGTTGAATGAATCATGAATTTTAAATTGTTATTATTTTTATGATTTTCAATACAAAACTTGTTTTTCACACTGGTGTAAGGGTGAAAATGAAACAGTGAATCATAGTGTGATCAGTGTTATTTATTAAAAAAGGTATTTCTTTTCATAGTATGATATTATAAAAGGTAATGTAGTTACTAAGAGTCTAGTGGGAATATATTTTGACTTATATAAGATAAATTATAACAAATAAATGATTATATCAATCAATTAAAAAGTGAATTAAACTTAATATCATCAAATATTTTAGAGAGTGATGGTAAATAAAAATTTAGACTGTTATATTTATTCATTGTATCAGAGTGTATATCTTTCTGTATCCTAAAAGGGTTTTTGTTGAGATGGTAAAGATAAAATAATGTAGAGTGTTAAACTTCATTACCAAAATGATCTCAATGGTATTTTTTGATGGATGGTTGAAAGATGATGATGATGATACACTTAGAAAGAGTTATTAGAATAAAATATAATTTATTAACATAATAACATTTTATGACACAAAGATAATAAGTTGGAATACTATAATTAAATATTTTAACATTTAGAATATGATTCCTATGTCTCACCGTTATTCACGTTTTATTTATTCATATATATTACTCAATAAAGGTTTTATTATAAGGGTTTTATCAGATATTCACATAGATATATTTCAAGAATTATATATTGATGTAATGAGTTTAACATAACACAAAAATTGTACATGATAAAAGGTATCAATGGTAGTAATAAAAATAGAATTTTATTAGATGAAAAATTATATATGTGGTTTTTAGTATTCTTAAAGATGTTTAATAATATAAAATATATCATGTTATACAAAAAACACAGTCTCTACTTTATCATTCATTCCCATTGACTTGATATTTTTCTTGATGTGAAATGATAATTAAATTCTTAAAGAATGACATTGAGTTATCCCTAACTGATTTTCTTCATGATATATTAAAAAAAATTATTAAATTTTATGGTTAGTGTGACTATGATTTAATATAGAGATATAAAAAATAATCATGAGGCACAAAATGGGTTTTATGCATTGGATGGCCTACTGAGTATACCACATATAGTATAGTATACTTTATATTTAGTATACTAGAGATCATATTTCATATTTAATCCTCTTACTTCAGGTTGGAATACTAGTTATCATGAAAAATATAATACATTGATACTATTCTTATAAAATTATTGTGGCTTATCAAATCAAGCGATGGTTGGGTATGTAGATGACCATGTTTTCATTTGAAGCCTAACTAAGATGGGATCTTTAATCTCATAGGAAAAATATTCCATCTAACCCCTTTATTTATATAGAATTAGGAATTATATAGTTATACCAAGATTAATTACATGTGACATTCTTATCGATTTTTATGAGAGGAATGTGATGTCACTATGACATTAATTTCTTTTTGCAGTGGTTTTTTAGAGGCAGTTTACTAAACGGTCGCTATATTTTTTATTAATGGTTTAGTTGGGATTTTTTGTAAAATTATGCTATAAATTTATTTTTTCAACCCTGAAACTTCCCCTGCCCCTTGAGACCCCTTTATCCCCTTGACCCCCGCGAGACCCCCCCCCCCTCCCCAGACGACCCTCGAATCCCTATCCCCTCACCACCTCTTCACCTCACTGCACCTTGTCGATTCTTCCTAAGTTCATCATAGGTAGTGTTTCTTCTATAAATTTATTAGAAACTGATCCACAATTTATGTTGCATATACTATATTCATCTAAGTTTACTTAAAGTAAATAAAATTCCATAAAATTATCTTTAATAGTGTTGGATGAATAAAAATTTCATTCTCACATTCTCTAGGTTTTCTTCCAACCATGATTGGAGTTTAAACTATTTGAAAATATTATATATAAAACATATTTGGCAGATTATTAGTATATTTAACTTGAGAGAAAAATTTGTATTCATTTTTTTGATTCAATTGCAGCCTAAGAAAATATGTGATTTCTCTAATCATAGATATTGGAAACTATATCATCATCCTGTTAGTGAACTGATCAATTAGTTCCTTCTTATCTCTTCCAAATATGACCATATTTTCGTAAATGAGTACAATAAATTATTACACATTTGATACATTCGTATAAAGATTACAGTCAACACCACATCTCTATAATTCAATCTTATTCAAGTATGTATTCAATTGATCATAAAAATCTAGAGGTGTTTGTTTCAATCCATAAAGATACTTCTCAAGATGACATACATTTTTTCATCATCATCAAATTGAAATAAAATCATTTGTTTAATATAGACCTCTTACTTTCTCATTCCATTAAAAAATGTGACCTTTATATCCTTTTGGTAGATCTTGAATATCCATTGTATTTCCACAGATAATAATAATCCAAATTTTTAAAGTCATTAATATAGTGTGAATATTTTCTCAATATCAATTCCCTCCAATTTTTAATATACATTACATGTTAGAAATGCCTTATTACATATCGAATTTCAAATTTCATCATGTTTATTTCTTTAACACCTATTTTATTTCAATTTATTTTCTATTTATCTAACCTCTAAAAAATCACTCATGTCCTGTCATTATCAGTTTAACATAGTTATTAATTAATGGATTTAGCCTATGATTAATCCTTTTTTTCTTTATTTTGAAGATATCAATTTTCTTGAGATATTAAAATATTTTCTTGATGTTTCTCATCCACTGGGTTTATATTGGATATTTTTTGTCATCAAGAATGCTTGACTCATAAAGTTCATCCCTTATTACTCTCTTTATTATTTGAGTTTGTGAATGAATAACCTCAATGCCTTTTTAATTTCTAATTTATTCTCAAAACACTAGAGTATATACTATGATTATTAATCATTTATCAATAGACATTTTTGGGGATTCTCATAATGAAATGATTTTCCCCCCTTTTATTGTATTATTTCTGACACCATTTTCATTTTTGTTGGAATTTACTTCTATAAACATGTTATGCACAAAATATATTTTTCTTTAACCTTGATGTTTGGACTGTTTTTTTCATTTGGATTTCATATATGTTATTAAAAAATTGTTTTAAAAATATTTTAGTGAAATGGTTTTGTTTTTTTATGGAAAAATGAATCTTTTTGGCATTCTCCGGTTATCAAATAAGTTTTTATTTGAAGAACACATTTTATTAAATGGATAAAATACAAGATTTAATTTTACTCAAACATCATGAATTTAAAACCATATAGAATTTCTATTCTAAACTTGAAAACATGAACTACTTAGTGAATTTTATTTCATAGATTCAGTGGGTTCTGATGCTTTTATAAAAAAAATTAGTTTCTATTCATGTTTTAGAATGGGCATATATATTGGGTCTATAATGATGAGTGATATTTGGTAGTAAGTCATGGGATCATAGATAAGGTATAACAATGTGATTCATGTTTGGTTTTACATTTTTGGTTGTTATTATATTAATTTTCCCTTGTATCCCTCTCTTGATTAAATATTGTTCTCTATATATATAATATTATATTTTTGATTTAGAGGATTATTTATCATTTCCTTCTTATTAATTTTCATTTATTGTTAAATGGATAAATCATTACCAATGTAGTGTTTAATTATTCCCAAAAACTTTTTCCTATCCTATGTTGATTGGGAACACCATTTAGGATAGTGGCGAATTGGGTATGTGTCAGTTATGGTAGAATTTTAGGATGGTTTGTTACAAATGGTAATTGATCCATAGATACCATAAAATCATAGGTTCTATAACTCTCAACTTATATTTGGGTAGATTGGAATAAAGGAAAATAAATCTGTCAGAAATCAAGAGGAATGTGTAGGGACGGCCTCATGATCACTTTATCTCCTCATGTCTTGCGTGACCTAGGGATTTTGAGAATTTTATTTTGTTCTAATTATTTTTATGAATTTATATTTGATATGTTGTTGATGATACAAACAAAGAGACGAATGAGAGGCCGAACATGAATGAGAAAGCTATAAAGAATGTTGTTAATAAAGTGCTTGTAGAATGGTTTTCACATCATTTATGTTCATAAATATTGAAAAAAATATGATTATTAGGTTGAAACATATATTTTTTAATTCAAATAAAGTATATTTATTTTTTCAGATCATGAATACTGATACTCAAGTAGAGTTGTTAGAAGATTGGAATCTTCTTTCTCGAGGTCCTCTAAAAAAAGTTAGAAATTCGATGCTTACAATCTGAATGGATTTAGATTTCATACAGTTGATCTAGAAGAGGTTGTGAAAACACAGAATAGTAGAATATTAACATTTAATAAAGTGGGATACTATGGAAAGCTGACTGATATTATTGAATTAAACTATCACGAGCATTTTTCAGTTATTTTATTCAAATGAAATTGGGTCGATATTATTAGAAGTGTTAAAAGAGATTCCTTGAAATTTACTTCTGTGAACTTCTCTTGATTAATGTATATTGGTGACCGTGAACTAAACGATCCATATATCTTATCATCACAAGAAAAAATGGTATATTATGTGAATGATTTTGTGTATGAAGAGTGGAGTTTAGTTTCTCACATAAAACAAAGAGATTTGTATGATAAGGGTGATAAAGTTGAAGCATTGACCTCTGACATTGAATCTCACCAACAACAAGAATCAGAATTATTTTTCCACCATGATATTTAAAATATTATTCTATCCAGGATGAATGAAGTGGATGAAGTAATGGAGTTGTAAATCTACATGATTGAGGGAGAAAATGATTGTATGTATTGTTATGAATTCATTTGTTCAGTCATTCATTATCATTGTTATGTTTATTTTGATTGTTAGTATTGTGAATTTGTTATCTTTTTTAAATTTTTTTCTGTGTAATTTTTTTGAAATATATGTTTTGAACTTAATTTTATATGATTAAATTATAAAAATCCCAATGAGGAAGTGATATACTGTTTCATCGACCACTGTAACAGATGATGATTCGTATGTCACCCTCCCTATGACATATGATCCCCCATCCACCTACCCCTTACACCATGTCCCCCTGCATCATCTCTCACACCCTCTATGAGCATCCCATCAGTAGATCAATCATCACCTCCTGCTTAAGGAGCCTCAACAGTGGGAGAGCGGTGCCTCACTTTTTGTTCTTTGTAGGGATACTTGAGGTTGACAGTTATAGGTACAAATATTAAAATGAATAAATTTATTTCAATTTTTTTATACTAAATATATTTTCATTAAAGATGGATATAATGAAACTATAGAGAAAAATATAAAAAGATCATATGTACAGAGTCTGACCGTAGAGAATATAGTTGTCCCATTTGATTCATATAGGGTCCCTATGGATGACGCTATGGGATAACTTGGCCAGATTTTAGGCCAGCTGGCCGAGAAGCCTGTTTCCCAACCTATTTCAAATGATTATTGGATACATATGCCTAAAAGTTGAAAAATGAAGTTTTTTATTCCTCAATAAATGTAATTTTAATACATTCTGGTGTAATTTAATGTCATTTTATTAATATTTTCAAAATGAATTTCCCTGTACAAAGGTTTCTCCACTTTACGATTGCTGATGTGATAGCACAAAAGTGGAAATTGAAAAATCTTGGAAAAAAATGGAAATACTTTAAATAGATATTATGGGGAATGTCAATGATTCTTCGTTGACCACCCAACAGATGTATGACAAGCTAACCAATGGGGTACCCCAAGAGCAATGGAATGTTTTTGTTGACAGACATCGTGATGAGAAACATATGGTATTTAAATATATACTACTATAATAATATCATTTTACATTTACACAAGTATGTGAAGAGGATATTACATTGAATACGTTACTATTAAATTTCATTTTATTTATTTCTGTATCTTTCAAGAAAGAATGCATAAAGCTGGGCTAAGAAGATCATCCTTCAAACTTTGGGGTCAAAGCGTTTTTATAGAAGTCGATCTGCTTTGGTAATATTTTCATTATTTTAAATATTTATAAGAAAATATTTTTTTAATATTTTAAATGTATTATTATATTTTTTTAATGCTATCACGTAGTTTATGGCATGAAGCATTCTGAACATAAGTTTGGTTGAATGTTCACCAAAAATCGGATAAATGTTTTGTTAATGAGCCTACAAAAGAAGTTGGGGTATGAACTCATTTTTCATTATAATAAATTCTTATCAGTTTTTAATATGTTAATATATATTTCTTCTAATATGACTACTATTGGATTTATAGTTAAAAATTAAAGAACTATGGGATGCCAATCCTGCGCAGTCATACTTAGTCTCCCAGGATGGCCCTGTTTCTAAAGTCCCTGGGAAGGAGCATCCTGGTAAAGTGCAAAGGATAGGTTTGGGTCCTGTACCATCTAAGGCCTTTTGCAGTACACCAGGGATTGCAGCTACATCTACTCTTATTTATTGTCTGTTCATCCCCTGAGATACTCATAGAGGTATTGTTTCTCTATGAAACACAGTTCATGTCCAGGGGGATCACATATCCACTTTATAGAAATCATTGATTGAGTTGTATCAGAAGACGACCAGATCTTCCTCCGGTGGTATTTCGTCGACTAGTGGAGAGTAGGTAAATCAAAAAAAATTCAACCTAATTTAGTTTTCAATCTTGGTTGGTTTTATATTTAAATATAAATATACAAGAGTATTTAATATTCAATATAATGTTCTTTTAGTTTGTAACAGGATGTAGAGATGGAGGTGTAGAGGGTAACGATCTTTTTTCATCATCAGACCATGATTAGTTGTTTTGTTGATATGTTGAAAAAATATAGTAACAATATATTTGTATAAGTATCATGTGTGGCACATTGTTTCCACCAAACATTTTCCTGACCTAACATTTTCTTGATTTCCCATGTTTCCTTTTATGTGTTTTATTGATTTATGATGTTTCCCTTTATGTCTTGATTTCTCATGTGTGGTATGAACAATATATGTCAATTATTTTTTGTCATGAATCATTTTTTATTATTCATTTTCCCTAAATGTTTTAGGTTTTTTACCCAAGGATGATCGATAAAAAAAATATCCTATAGTAACAGGAATCAATCCATTCATAGTTCTTGGAAGAGGTCCTCTATAAAAGTTTGTCTTGTGTATAGTATGATAAGGATGGGATGTATGGGAACAATTATGTGAGAGGGAAATAATAAAATTGATTTTAATGAGGAAAGGTCTTGCTTTTAGGGTATAACCAGCGTGATTATAATTTTCACCAAGGCCTATTATAGGAGGTGCCAATATCATTACATATATTGAAACATCATGAATCAATCCAGATATAGTTTTTATATTATACCCTTATTTATATTAGTCTCTTTCCTAGGGTAAGAGACTTTTTTTTAATAATATAGGTTTATGGATAAAAAACAACATGCTGATGATCCTTTTGTATATTTGGATAATATGTAGTGGAATACCGGTCTTACTAGTTAGACTGCTCTAAGAAGTTTCAAGCCATACAAGATGGACCATGGACCACATAGTTTAACATCATGTTAAAATGACTAAAATAATCAATAGTTTTAGATCATATGAAAAAAAACCTTATTATATGATGTTCAATGTATTTTAAACAGATGTTTAAAATGAAATGAACTTGTCTTGATGCCAATCCTTTGGATAGAAAACCAATGTGAATAAATAACATTCTTCACTATAATAAAGTGGATGAATTTGATATTAGTTTTTTTGGTTGGGTTTGAGATAGGATATCTAAGAATCACTATGTATCCTGAGAAAATTGGAATCAATCCACACATAGTTCATATAATTTTGGGGAAAATATGATCACCTTGACATAGAATTGAGAAATAATAGGGAAACCAAAATACGTAGAATGACGGTAATGGTATATACCCTTTATGAACATCCCTTTTGTGAATTATCAAGTCATGGGGTTGTTTAGGGAGATATTTGTGGTGATTTTGAGGTTTGAGGAGGTATTTTAGCCTTTTGAAGGCCATCACGGCTTATGCAATGTCTTGTCTGGATATGAAGGAGGGAGTATTATTCCGGGTGTGCTCATGTGTGAAATAGGATATATACCAATGACATGGGGATGATAAGGTTCTATGATTGTTTTCATATAGGTTTTCCTATGAACCTTGAGAATATTGGAATTCCATTGGGTGGGAATGGAATATCAGAGGATCAACTGTCCAAAATAGGAAACCCAAGATATCCACATTGTAGCCTTGGGAATGGTGAGGGTAAAATGGTTAGGAAATGGGAACTGGATCATGGATTCTATACATGGATAAATATAGAAGAACCACTATGTCTTATACCACACCATGTTCTATGATTTGGAAATATCATGCTTTTTTATTTATTTGGTTAAATGGAACATATCATCTTAATAATGATAATGAACATGATTAATTGATTTTTAAGGGTAAGGGAGAGATCAGAAGTTTTTTAGTTATTCTTGTTATTTATATTTATATGGACACACTTACTTAGTTTTCCAATTATGACTTATATTGAGATAGTGTGTTGTTTTTGGTTTTTATAAAAATTTCTATGTATGTTTGCATAAGCTCACCACATATGAAAACGAATAAGAATATATATCATACTATTAATTTGGTTTCCCATTCAATATTGTATTTCTGTGTGAATACCCTTCATAATAATTTAGTAATTATGATTAAAACCCATATTGAAACTAAATAATACATGGTGGTTGTGATGTGAAGTGCTTATGATGTGTGGTGGTAGTGATGTAGGGTGGTTGTGATGTGAGGCAGTTGCGATGTGTTGTGGTTATGATGTGTTATATATTATATCAATTGGAATTGGTTTTTTAGGAAATTTTATGGGGACTGCAGTATCAGCTACATTTTTTTGTAAATCTATCTTTAGCGGCAGTTTTAGCCGCCGCAAAATAAATTTAATATATTTAGCGGCAGTTTTAATCGCCACTAAAATTAAGGTACTTTGCTATCTATGGCGGTTAAAACATCCATACGGAAAATAATTTAGCAGAAGTTTTAACAATAGATACACAGTATTATATTACTTTGTTATTATTTGGTAGTTTTTTGGATTTAACTACTATTATAACCACCTAAGAAAAAAAAACAAATCAGTTTCACTGGAAAACCTGTCGCTAGATCCATAAAAAATGTCGTGGAATGCACCCACTATGATGGTTAACACAAAACACAGCTAAATTGTGGAAGCCTCCGCATGTTGTATCCCAACACACACATTAGCAGTGGTTTCGGGAAACCACTGCAGAATCATATGGCGGTGGTTTAAACCACTTCCATTTCAAATAAAACCTACTGGGAAATGGTCAGTTTCCAATTGTGTGTGCTCATATTCTTATATGAATGGAAGGAAATGTATTTATTGACCTGGTTAGTGTTTTCATATATAATCAAGAATGTATGAGATATAGGTAAAAAGATACATTATATATATATATCATGATATATCCCTTTATATATTAAGTATCATTGAAGCCTCAATTTTCATATAGTTTTTTATTTTGTAATTCAAAATTTAATTCAATGATAAAAAGGCCCAAAAGGTCACACTTTGTATTTTTGTGAATGAGGATCAAGTTTATAAAACATTGAGATCTCCACCAAAAGTTTTTTGGAGGATATCTAAATTAATTTACTGCTTTATTTTCATAAGTTGTTACAAAAGATGTATCATGTGGTGAAAATATATGATATATTTTCCAAAAGGTGTTTTGGATATGGTTTCACAAGATATTATATATGATATGACATAAGGTGAAATTTCACTAAGACATGGAGAATTATGTGTAGAAAAAATATTGATAGAATTTTTAACTAATGTTACCACCAAGGGGTGGGGGATTACACCACATCATGATTAGATTCTAGATTAACCATGTTGTGGTCAGTGTCACCACACTATAGTTCTTTTCCTGGTTTCCTAAAAGATATGTGATATCTTGTAAGCCTAATATTCTTCTACCACTAAACTATCATATTCTGGTTATAATAATTATAAGATGTTGATTATGAGGAGTATAAACATTCAATATATTGATTTAATGATTAGATTAGTTGATAGAGGATAAAGTAAAACATTACAAAAACATATAATAATAAAAGTTGTTTATGAAACCTCTAATAAATGAAGGCTTACTATTTGATGTTCTTGGACACCTATATAAGTAGTATCAATCCTCACACAATATTTTATGATCATTATAACACATTTTAATTGAAATTATTAAGATCCATTTTCTCTCTTTCATTTAAAAAATGTTGTATAACTTCTTGTTATCAAAATATATCCTTTTTAAGCATCCTATGATGTCCATGATCTGTGGATACCCTAGGAGTGAGGAACCTATTGGTTTCTCCTTAGAGACCTTGATTAATATTTTGTGAAAATCTTGTAATTATTAGATCTAATGGAGGAATTTATGTCATTTATAACTTCATTCTTTGATTAATTAAAATTTATATGGAAGATCCTATTGTTTTCGGATTTGGTTTTCATTTTCACTTCCTTATAGATAAGTGTTATCCTCACTAAAAACTAATACCAAGAAGATAACATCCTTCATCTCATAATTCAATGATTGTTTGGATAGGTGTTTATCCCCTTCTATTTGCTTTTATAGTTGCTACAGGTTCGGATCCTCAGGAGGATAATAATATAGTGGTTGTGGGATTTTAGTGCACTGGACTAATGTATGTTTTGACCATAATAGTTTTCTTATTTTAGGGTGGTGGAGGATTTTACTTTCCATATTCTGATTTCATGAGTTTTATAGGTTTGTATGTTGTGGATCTTATGTTCTCTATTCTAGAGGCTTTAATTTAAATTACACTATAATTCAAATCTATAAATAATAATATTTTTATTCTATCAATTATGATAGTGAATACAAGAACAATGACATGTATTCAGTTTCAATAGATAATAAATAATATATTCAAGACTAATAATTATTTAGATCTAGTGTATAGGAAGGAAAGAATATATTAACAATTTCAAAAGGCTTCATTATTATTAATAGGAAAAACTACTAACACTTAAAAGATTATTCATCCTTTTTTAAAGACTGTAATCATATAATCTTCTGGCAATGAATCCACTTCTCAAGAGGTGGATAATAATAATTCAAACTCAATCCAATGTATCTACTAGGAATTAGATGATCAAAGTGGTATATGAAATCCTTTTTTCTCTAATGATGTTAGATACCTTCGATATCATTGAAACTACCTCAAGTGAAGAATCTAATGATGATATTCAAATTGAAATCCAACATATTTTTTTCAAAGTTAAAGAATTAATAATACTAATATTTCTCAATAATGAAATTTTATAATGGTTTCATTCACAATATAAAAGTATTTCTTAAATAATAAATCATGATAAGTTTCCAATCAATATTTATTTATAGGTAATGGACTTTATTATCACTTATAGAGAATATAACCTTCATCACAACCTTGAATGTGATATTGGGGGTTTTCATGTAAATATCAATCTTTGTGGACTATTGAATTTTTTTTGATGACTTTATGATGGATTTCTTAACTTATTTTATATTAGACTATTTATATTTAAGTTTTTGTATCATTTTGGTGTTGTTTCAACTCTATTTTTCTATGATACCACTCATCATTTAAATGTTGATATTTTATATAAGTACCAAAAAAATTTATTGGAGATATGTTATTAATATAGTTATCTAAATAATTATTAAAATAAGTGTTTTCACTATTTTAAATTTTAATTCAACTAATCATATTGATATTTTCAACATTTAGTGAATTGTGTAAACTATTTTTTTCTATATAGAAATAGGTAATATTAGTAGACACTTACATGGATTTATCACTTATCTCATAAAATTTCCCATATGGAAATAAAGATAGATGAGTGGAATGATTATAAATCCATACCTTGTCAATTGTGGCCTTGAAGAATATATTAGATATTTAATTACCTCCTTTAGTTTCATATATTTAGGATTCATCGTTATTGAAACCCCATGTATCCCTTATATATTTATTGATAATTACTTTCCCCTCTTCCAATAAATTTTTTACATCTTATGTTTTGTGAAGCCATATTTCTCATGTCCTTATTTTCTAAAATCATAACAAATAATTCAATTTTTATTGTTAATATTAAGTTATTTTTTTTACTTTTGTCAATTTTAATCTCCTTGATAAACGACCACAACCATTCATTATTTATTTATTAAAAAATAAATTTTAAAATTTTATCGTATTAATCTTTTCCACTCACCTCATTAATAAATTTTAAGTATGTTTTTGAATAGGATAAATTCACTCAATTTTATTGTTTTATATTAATAATCATTATTTGGTAGAGATGAATTTTATATTAGATTAGAAATTAAAATACAAATCTATGTAGTGTTTTTCTAAATAATTAAACTCCTCCATAATATTTTCAATTGGTTATATCATTTTCTTAAAACTTATTAGATAAATTAGTAAAATAATTATTTTAAATCACTTTCCCTGAATATTTAATCAATTTAAATATGTGTAATTCAATGATATTTTCTGTTTTAAATTAAATTTTCCGACATTTTTATGTTTTCAGGCTATGAAATATTCATGAATAATAAATATCTATTTTATTTTTTAGCATCATGCAATGAAAACTACAATATTTTTCATGTATTATGTATATTTATTCATTAGAATCAAGATTAAAAATATTATGCAAATATAATATAGTATTCATGAAATATATTTTAATACCTGGTTAATTTTATATAATGATAAAAAATTTAAATATAACCTATAATTATATCGTGTGAGTTATATTGTGTTACAAATAATAATGAATGGATTTACAAAATAACTCACCATTTAAAGATTTCAGTTATTTTGATGTTTAAATCCAGCACCAAATACTGACACCATAGTATAATTCATCGACCACTATTATCACATAGTCCCTATATTCCTAATGTTATACCAGATAAACAAAATAGGTAAAATACAAGAGGTGGGGTGAATTATAGTCTAAAAATAAAACTCATAATTATTCACCACCTTGTGTTTTAAAACAAATAGTAAAAAAATCTCTCATTAGACCCACTAATTACAATCCCACAAAAAATCAGAGTGTAAACAAATATTTGAAATGGAATTTAAGTCTGTTATAATTTAAATAAATTCAAAAAGAAAAAACCGAAAAACAAATAATGAAAATTACTTTAAAAGTAATCACAGCAGAAATAAAAACAAAATAAGGTGTACTGATTTATAAATCAAGTACCTCATAAAATGATATTATAATGAAATATTTCAACCCAAAGAATAAGAAGAATTATATAACTAATTTGAGGCATCATTATATTTAACCTATCAAATTGTATCCCTGACTATAAGTTGTTAGAAATTATAGTATATAATACCTTGAAATCCATCAACTTAACCTATCTATAGATATTATTCCACTTCTAAAGACAAGATTCCAAACTCCATATTCCTCATAAAATACCATGATCATCCTAACTATCTATAATTACTAATTTTACAAAATAAAATATTATATCTATCATCTATATGGAAGAATTCAATATTCAAGGGTTGGAAACACATTAATTACAAATGATTAATTTTTAGGAGTATTAAAATTAAAGCCTCATGAGGAAACTCTTAGTAAAACACTCAAAAAACCCATAAATTTGGAATCACATAGAAAATAATAATATGTTTATAGATTCATAGGATTCAAATATTCTTTTCATTCCGCTTCTATGTATTTCATTGGGTTTTGAAGCTGTGGTCCTATTTATAGGATGTTATCCAATTGTCAGATTATGTGTTCATTGATACTAGTTGTAATTTCATTACAAGTATCTTAAATATAATCTGATGAAATTTGTAACAGATTACATCTTCTAATGATTTTATTTTTCACTACAACCATTCTAATAAATTTTAAGAAAATAATTTGGATAAAAAAACACAGTCCTCCAACTTTTCCTAATAAAAATTATAAATAATTAATGTTACCAAATTTTCATTATTTACAACATTAAACACTAAAAGAATCAATTTTTAAATAAAATAATAACATGAGTGAATTAAATTTTTTAAAAATATGGATAAATAGAGTCTATATCTCAATAGACTTCCCCTTTTGGAAATTTATGAACATGAATGGTTTTTTTGAATAGAATATATAAAAAAATATCCCTATAAGTTTAGTAAAATATGATGATATATATTTATCCCCTTTCATTATCCTGTAATTTTCATAAAATAATTAACGGATTAATTTGGCCCTATTATTATCCGAATAAAAAAATATATTTAATAAAATTAATTTTTGAAATATTTATTTGAAACTTATAAAAACATGAGTTTGAATAAATATTCTTATCTATTATCTCCCCCTATATGATGTTCAAAGAAATTAACAATTTAAAAATTCTCCCAAATAGTATTTAATGAGATGATTATAAAATTATTAATTTTTAAATCATTATATTTATATCAATTTTATAAATTTATCCGCCTTTGTGATTTTCATAAAGAAATCAATTTTTTAATGTAATATGATAGAAAAAAATTCTATTTACATTAAATAAAATTCCCATTTAAGAAATTAAATCATTTAGAAAAATAAACTACCCATATTTTCAGTATTAAATACATAAATTGAAAAAAAAAACACATTTATTTACTTTTGTATAATTCATAATGAAAAAATGATATTATAGAAAGAAATAAAAAATAACAGAAGAAAAAAATAAATTATAATGCATAAAATAATAATAATAAAAAAATTATTAATCATTATAAGTACATGATTCATTTATCAAAACTGCTTAAATCATAAGAAGTTTAAACATATTTAATGATTATAAATTTAAATTTCAATCTTTCTTTTTAGATTTCTTGATCAATCACTTAATCTTATTTATTTACTTTTGATGTTTGACCGTCTTTACTTGAAACCCATCAATTAGATTCTATTGGACTTATGATCTTTGTATATACTCATTAGTTTGATTATATTGAAGTATAAATAACTCCATCATCTCATTTTTATGGTCTTAGATACTTTGAGACATTTTCTTTGGTTTTCAAAGTTGTTAGAGACATCAGGGGAGTATTCGGGCTGTTTTGGAGGCATATGTGTTGGGTTTTTTACAATTAGAGGTCCAAAAAACCATAGTGGTGGCTTTGGTCTGTGGTGTTTTCGTGTTGGGGGAATGTTTATAGTGTTTTTCATGTATGAGGCTTTAGATCCAACTGTTTTGGGGGTTCTTGGTGCACTAGAGGGATGATTGTTCCCATAATTTTGGGACTTATGAATAGAGGGTCTACCGTTGTGAAATAGGGATAGGTAAAGGTCACTTTGGGGGTAACTATTTTGTTTGGTGATGGTTGTGATGGCACTTTTTTGAGGCATGAACATGCTATGAATGTGGCCTAGAAACGTGGAGTATGGATCCACTTCACCATAGCGGGATCTATGGTTAGTCTAAAACATCTAGGGCTTTATATATCCTGAACCAATTCAAGGAATCCATCTATTAGATGCCTATTATAGATAATGTGATGGTATTATGGGTTTTAATGATCTATAAAGGCTATAAATAAGATTCAGGGTATGAAAAAAACATAATGCGGATGATTTCACAAATAAAAAAAAAATTAAACAAGTAGCATAAATTTTAAAAAAATTATGAGACATTGTATCTATAAATAGGACACCCATGAAGAAACAAATAAAAAGGTATAAAAGAAAGTAATTCAAAAAAAATCACCCTCACCTCCAACACCCTCATAAGAAAAACCCATATTATTCAATATCCAAAATTCTGCATGCATAAACCCTACCAATTAGGTAATAAGAATATGAGAATAACTGATTTGGTTGATGTGATAGGGAAACCCAAATGAAATAAAATAACTTACTATCTTCCATGTGACTTCATAATTCTCCAACTAGTCCAAAATAATGAACTCTCAATGAGTGGATAAGATCTAGACCAAAAAACATAAAACTGAGAAATAATATGGGAGTGAGTATAAAAATTCCTAGTAGGTCACCACCCTCCTTTCTACAAGCTTATCCTTTAATAAGAAATGCTTGTTCAAGCTAGTTTGAAGTAATCTATAGAATGAAAACATTTAAATTTTATAGTATAGAAAGAAAACATTATAATTCAATAATTTTTGAATAAAATAATATACCATAGAAATAACTTTTTCATAAACATGAACCAGGAGAAAATCCCTTGTTTATCTAAGGTTATGGACATTGTAAATCTTATTATCAACATACTATAAAATCATTCAAAATATAATGAAATCACTAACTGTTAAGGAGAAAATTCCATGGATTCAAGGCATTATGTTGTTCATCCATAACACCACATCCAACCAACCATAAATATTGCATGACTTGGGCTTATGGTGTGGTGATTCACATACATGACACCATGATCTTTATCCAAGTGTAAGTGTTCAGTTATGGTAGAGAAGTCCAAAGGAATACTTAATTTAGTCTTAACCTCTTATATACCCTACTTCTTATATTAATTACCCATCGAAAATATGCCTCACTTTACTTAAAAATTTTTTGTTCATTAACCAATCAAGAAAAATTAAATCTATCAAATAAAAAACATTCCTCTTTAAACCATTTCACTTCTTAAATAACTGGGAAATGATTTAAACTACCCCATAAATATATAATAAATCACAAAAATAATTATAACATGGATTTCATTATTTAAAACAACCTTTATAAAATATAGCAAGAAAATTATATCATTCTATTCCTCAATGTCACATTTTCAACATGTCAATGGAGATCCTACTACGAGTTTAACAATGTTTTAGAAAAATACTTTGAAAATTTAATATAGAGATTAAATTTTGGAAAATAGTAATTATCCTTAAAAACAACATAAAGAACCCCTTAAGTTTATCATTTTAAAAACAATGTTCAATATATAAAATTATTCTCACAAATCATCATTTTCCCTTGAATGCATATGTAACTAGATATATACACAATTCTCATCTAAATTCACATATTCACATATCCTTGTGTGAATATTCTCATAAATGTATCTATATATATGTTTATGAATATTGTTTTAATTCTTAAGGAATATATAAAATATTTACAGTATGTGTTGAAAGTGAACAAAAATTATCATTATAAATTATATTGAACACTGAATAATTTGAAATTTATATTTTTAAAACAAAAATATCATTTGGTTCAAAATAAAACTTTTATAAATATAATTTAAAACCTTGGATACATGTATTATATTCTTAATACCTCTTTAATAGACACTCAGGGTATTTTATAAATTTTTGGTGTGAATGGTTAAAAATGATTCATATTTAAACCAATATGAAGAACAAAAAGACTTCTATATCTATGAAAAAAAAAGATGAAATATAATTTTATCCTTTGAAAATTAATAAATATTCATAATACTATCTTTAATTACCAAAATAATAAATTTAAATGTTAATAAATCATTGTTTCAAAAATTAAGGAGTTAATCATGGTGTCAACCATCCTTGAATTGAAGGTGAAATGTTCGAAACATTTCATACAAGACGAAGGAGAACTGTGAGAGATAATTTATATTCTATGTGAAATAAAAAAACAAAAATTTATCAATATAATACATCATATAGTTCAATTTATGTCAAATTTTGTGAGGGAATTAAGGATAAGGAAAGAGGGACAAGAAGAAGTAAGAAGAGAAATGGAAACCCTAACATGAGATGGGGTAACTTGAATTTTTTATAGAATTTACTAGAATCCAAGGAGGAAGAGATGGGGGGTGTTCAGGGGGCCTCTTATATATGAGTTGTGTGAGATAGAATTTGGGATGATGGGTTTGATTTATGGTAAAATGTAGATATGGGTATTTTGGTGAAAATCAATTTTTAATAACCTCGGTACATCGAACTATTTGGATGCATGGTATACTAAACCATGTGCTAACTAGACTACCCACATTGTATATACCTAGGTAATAATATAGTTTAGAATAATGGTTAAAATAAAATGATCCAAATTTTCTAAAAATGATAGGCCTATTTATGGTTTTCTACATAGTTATTACTAGCCATGCCTTAAGCATTCACCATACACTGGAATTTAAAAATTATTATTTATTAATTTATTCAACCCAAAACTCAGTTCCAAGACCAAAAATTAATATTAATGTAAAATAAAAATAAAAAATTTGGCTAGTTTGTGATATTACTCCCCACCATTTCACTCTTTCCCTCTATAAAGTAACTAATTTATAAAAAAATGGGAAAATATGACAAGATTTTCAACCAAGAGAAGAAAACACCCCTAAATAGATCTCTAAACTCCATAAAAAAATTTATGACAACTACAGGTGGACTATATCCAATTCAAAACTCACATCCATCCTTCAAAACATGAAGATTATGAAATTTAGACCCAAAATGGGTCTCCCTTCCATTTCTTAACTCTCTTGCATGGTGGATAAAAAAGACAATGTTACCACCAAAGGAACACTATAAAACATGACACAATATTCCAATCAAAAGGATATATAATATAACTACCAAACAAGACACATTGAATATATCCAAAAACACACACACACACCTCTCCAAAAACCACAAAACCTCCGAATTTAAAAAGTGAAAACCACTAATCAATGACGAATGACATTGATGGTAAAAATTTTATAAAGAAGAGAAAGAGAGCAAGGAATGTCCCAAAAATATTTCCAGATTTTACTCAATAGAAAACAAAACATGAAAGTACCTTAAAATAAAAACCCTCATAGTAATGAATGATTCAACATCCATCGAATTCCTTCCAAACCAGAGAAAAATGGAAATAGGTAGGAATCAAAAGAATGCCTCAACAATATAACGTGGTCTCTAAGTTTGGGTCAACATGAATATAAAGGTATCCTTGGACTAGATTCCTAGGTCATTGATTATAAGAGAATAATCAAGAACTAAAATCACCTTATCCACAAGTCCCAACCAACAAAAACTAGCCAACAAATAGAAGGATTCATGTAGGAGAAACAAAATTCCATAGAATCACCATGGGAAAAAACTGAAAACAAGATGGGGAAGGCAAAAATATATTTCTCATCCAATAGAGTGCATATTATTATATAAACCCCAATTTCATCTCCAAACAAGAACAAGTCTTAGAATATACGAAAATTCCATGTGGATGGTAAAAAGAAAAAAGATGTGGGTATATAGAGTGAATAATAAATGGTATGTCCCGATTCATCTCTCTTAAACAACCACTTAAATCTATGCTACTAAGATTCAATTAATATAAACTTTATAGGGCCTCGATTATACACTAAATGATAGTAGTTTGATTTTTCAAAATGAAAACCCCATATTGAAAAAAATATATAGAGGGTTATTCACAAGAAATAATAAAATACTATTGACACAAGATAAAAGAACAAGGAAGGTTAACTTACCACTGCACTAGGATTATGGGTAGGGTCAACAACAAGGAAGGGTACAATCATATCCTAAGACACATAATTCAAAAGGATACCCCAATGTATTGAATCTCAATGAAGTCTTGGGATTATACTAGGAGGAACATTTTCAAATAGAAAAATATAAAGACCCATCAAAATTATACAACATGATTTGTATATAAGAAATTAAAACACAAATTAAAATAAATAATTAAAATAGTAATTCACAAACATTGAACACAAGATTTTTTTTAGAGGCTTTCTAAACAAAACGCATGAATTTATCAAATTATTCAAAAACCATAAAATTATATTTTCCTAATCCTTTATTAATATCCCCTTATGAATTTTAAAAATAAGACCCTATATTATCAACCAAATAGGTTTTTTTTGAAAATATTACCTTTTAAATCCCCTCAAGAATACATATTTTAATGTTAATCCCACTTAAAACATCATTTTTAAACCATTTTAGAACCTTATAAATTCATCATTTGAAAAAACATCATTCCCATAAAAATTATGTTCATTTTAATCCCTCTTTGAAAACATCATTACACACATTGAAACAAAATTTTATTATTTTAAAACCATGTTTCCATTTTAAAATACCATCATAATTAAATCAAAAGAAACAATGCAATATAAAAGTTATCATCAATTTATTTAAAAAAAACATACACATAACTCTGATTAATTTTTAAAAAACCTAAAGGAAACCCAATATAAAATATTTTTGGGCTAGTGGTCACAAAATTCATGACCATATGGGTTGGATGGATGATGTTAAGTCAGTGATAACTACAATAAATTTTAGATAACAATGAAAATTGGTTAAATATGGTCTGTCAGAACATATGATCCAATTGTGTGCCTCCATTTTCACTCCAGTTTCATTCCAAACATAAAAATACTCTAAATAATTTATAAAAAATTAATAGCATTCCAAAAATCATCAATATAAATCAAAATAAACCAATAATATATATTAAATACTTTAATTTTAAAACTCAAACTAGACATACCATGGAAACTCAAGGACTAGAATGAGAAAAAGAAAGATACACTATTCCCACACATAACTCTTGAGTTTTTACAATCCTATCTCTGATATTCATGACACTCCCAAATTAAAATGGGTGGATTTGATACCATTATTTCATAATCTATGTTAATCATTTAATATTTTAGGCACACATTATGAATCTTGGAACGGTTACTGGGGAATTCCTGATATCCATGGGTTGGTAAAAGTGCTAGGGAATCATAAACAATACAGTGGGAATAATTGTTATTATAAAATAAATTAAACAAGTTCTATAAATTTTACCAAAATTTTATGGATTATTTTTTATACATTATATGTTTATTTGGAAAAAAAATAGGTACTGAAGAAAATAAACCACAAACAAAAACTCACCCTCGCCTCAAGCTCCTTTTTAAGAAACAACAATTATTAATCAGCATCCAAAATTCGAAATTAATAAAAAAACATCCATTACGGAAAAGGAAAATGGTAATAAATAATTTCTAAAATTAAATAGAGGAACATGAATAAAATTAAATGACCAATTAACCACTATATGACTCAATAAGTCACCATACATTCACAAATAATAAACTCAACATAAGTGATCAAGAAGTAAACCAAAAATATAATACTGAGATATAATATAGACATGAGTATATAAATTCATGGGGTGTCATCACAAAACCTTCCACATGATTAATAATTAATAAGAGTTCCATTTTTTAATTATTTTGAAATAAACCATTCAAAGTAGACTTATTAACTTTTAAATATATGAAATAAGACATCATTCTTTAATAGTTTATAAATTAAATAAAGAAAAATAGAAATAACCATTTCATAAACATGAACCATGGGAAAAACCTCATTCATTTAAGGTTATGAGCACTCTATATCCTTGTATAAAATTATGATCTAATTATTAAAAATTCAATGTTTATGCTAACCATTGTGGAGAAAATTCCTTACCCTAGTGGCATGGTTTCTTTCATCCACGAAACCACATACAACCAACTACTAAGGATTATAATTTTCTTAATAATATTGTTGTTAAACTTATATACAATTACAAAATATTTATACATTAAATGTGTTGGATATAGTGGAAAAGTACAAATGGATACTTAACCTAGTATTCCCCTCTTCAATACATGACTTACTGTGTTATTTGCTACTTTAAAAGCTGTCATATTTCACATAAAAAGGTACCATCATCAATAAATCAAAATTGTTAAATTTATAAAATACACCATATTAAAATTTAAATTATTTAATTTATCAAATGAAGGGGAAAATATTGTCTTAGTGTATGGATAGATAAAAACTCAAGAGTGGTTGGATTCATTTCCTCAAATATTTATTGCAGTAAAACCTATCTCTTCAAGGAATTCAAGTTAAAATATTATCCTTAATGAAAATTTGAAGTGGAAATATAAAGTAATAATGGGAAGATATTGAACAAAAAATATTGATATTTTTTTAAGTAAATAAATCCATTAGTCCACTACACTAAAACTCTAATCAATGAGTTTGGTGATTTTCACTATGACAACCCTTATTTTGGGTGTTCCAAGCTGAGTACAAGAAGATTTTACTTATTAAAAATGTAAAATATATTTAAACTAGGATCTCTATTTACAAGACGTATCCATTTCCTTAACACACTAAATTATAACAAGTATAAATAGTAATAGAGATAAATGTACTTTTAAAGAACTATTATTGAACACATTTTCAAGAAACAGATGACTATAGTTGAAGATATGTCATGAGAAGATGATAGTATTAAAGTTAAAAATTTGGATGATATTCAGTGAAACTGTTAAAAGTTTAATCATATAATGTGAGTGTTTGTATTAGATTTTTTCTATGTATAGACATTCATTATTACCTTTATCAGAGTATTCATAAGTGTGTGTACATCATTGTATGTCTCTATTTTGTGTTTTATTTCATGTATTGTATAATTCTTAGTTTATATATCCTCTTTGATTTTGAGAATATGTAATAAATATAATCACAATATTTGAGTTTATAAATATTTTAAGAGTTGATAAATAAGATATTAATGGCACATGCCCATTATTTTTAAGTATGTAAAATACATTTTCTATATAAATGTTATACATATTATCAGTGGGATGAAGAAATTATATTTTATACAAATAAACCTTTCAATAATTTGGAAATATCTTCTCTAATATCATCAAAAATACATAAATGTTTTATCAAGAGATTACAAAAGTAATCATAGCATTCTGCATAACATCTAGATCTTCATATGATATCCAGATGATAGAACTGTTCACAAAAGATAAATTTCATAAGAGGCTTTGTAAAATAAAAGACATATTTGACATATAAAGTTCATAAGATAAAATGAATTAAATATTAAATAGGATAATTATTCATAAAAATTCAAATATGATACTAATGTGTGATACTCAAATTTATTAATTTCATCTAGCACTCATAAGATAAACTTTTACAAACAACCTTATCATAAGATAACAATTTTTTATATTATAAATTTGGATAAAATAACTAACATTGAAATATATGGTAGTTAGTCTATTCTCTTCACAATATAATATCATACATAGTAAGATAAACATCCAACATGGAGTATTCTTATTTTGAGTGGATGAAAAATATTCCTTCAAGACATTTATTATCAAAAGATAAAATACTTTTCTATAGATTGAATATTTTACACCGTCACGACCCCCTCCCCACAAGGTGTACCCCTCCTGGTTCGGCAATGTGATAATGGAGATAATGACCCCAGAGTCCCACCTCCAGTTGGCCCCGGGAAAGTGACTATCACCGAGGGTATAGTAAACACACAAATGGGAGGCATAACCCTCTAAGAGAACACATGTGAATGAGAGAGATAAGATAGACACAAACAAACTCCAACTCAGACTAAAATATAAATGAAAACCCAAGTGCACCTATGTAATGTCATGCAAAACTAACACAACTGGAAGGGGAAAACTTCAAGTACCCAAAAGAAAGTAAAAAAACCAGCAACCACAAGCCTGAACGGCTCCTGCGACCCCATGCTTGTAGAGACTAGCTTCATCTCAAACCTTCTCCAAGTGACCTAATAAAACAGTTTATATACTCATAGTGTGAGTATAATAGTACACTTAGTGGGATCCTTCCTGGGCCTCTCGTGAAAAAGTAAAGATAGCATGCTAAATCTCAGTGAACAATAAGTGAAACTAGATCATCACCTAAATAGGTATACTATGTTCCCAGCCCCACCATGGATACTCTCACCATGTAATGCAAAGAAGAGTGTATAATATAATAAAGAGTATAAAGTGTAACTTGATACTAATTCCCCACTGGTTTTCTGCTTTTCCCCAACGTCGTGCGTCCTATGAATCCGTCTTCAAAAAAGGCTTGCTTCTAGACACCTGGGTGAAGAACCACAACTTGAAACACATGAGATCACACCACCACATCCACACAAGAATGTAAACTGGTAGTTTCTGAGAGCCAAAATAACTCTCCTAATGACCCTCGAGTCCCACCTCCAGTAGGCCCCATGTTGGCAGCTAGCACCGGGGGTATATTAAACACACATATGGTAGGCATTACCCTCTGAAAGAACACATGTGAAAGGGAGAGATAAGATACACACCAACCAACTCCAAATGAGACTGAAATATAAATGAAACCCCATGTGCACATATGTAATGTCCTGAAAGTCTACTACAAATGGAAGGGGAAAACTACAACTACCCAACAGAATGTAAAAATAGTAGCAACCACAAGCTCGAACAGCTTCTGCAACCCCAAGCTAGTAGAAACCATCTCGATCTCAAGCCTGATCCAAGTGACCTAAAAAATTAGTTTATATACATATAGGTTGAGTATAATAGTACACTCAGTGGGATCCTCCATGGGGCCTCTCATGCAAAAGTAAAGAAGTAATGCTAAAGCAGAATGAACAATAGGTGAAACTCACTTGTCACCTAAACTGTTATACTATGTTCCCAGCCTCACCAGGGATTCTCTAACCAAGTAATGCATATAAGAGTATAAAATATAATAAATAATTTATAGGGTACGCCACTACTACTTCCCCACTAGTTTTCCGCATTAACCCAACATATCACGTCCTAAGCTTCTCTCTCCAAAAAAGGCTTTCCTGCGACACCTGGGTGAAGTGCCAAAACATGCACCTTGTGCAACCACACAACCAAGTCCACAAAAGAAAGTAACAAGGTAGTTTCTGGGATCCACCACAACTCGTGTAATGTGTATCATACATCAGTTATTAAACCTCAATATATTAAAATCCATAGACCTAATAAGGATCCTCCAGACATCACAGCCTATACACGTTACTCCTATAGTAGTCCAAAGGAATCTATATCCAGAATATATGTGTTTGAATAAACACAATCCATTGCAGCCCTCTCCACACATATATTAGGAAAACTAACCATTGTGCCTACCAGCACAAGTAACTGCCAAGAGAAGAGATCTGGGCCAAAGGGGGCAGTCAGCCATCCATCCTCCCACCGAAATGTTGGGGAAAACACCCTACAGGGCTCAGAATCCTTGTGGTGTCAGTTTCCCTAACGGACGGGGTGGAGTAGCATATAGAAACACAAAAGTACCAAATATACTATATCTCACAACCATAGTTCGGCATAAACTGGTCTTAGAAACAATTATAGCTAACATCTCTCAGACTCCCAGTTGCCACTTTTAAGAGTAGTAATCCTACAAGCACAGAACCATTTAAATAGATTAATTACATTACTTAATTCCTTTTTTATTATTTTTACTTTTTGTTAATTAATTATGTTAACTTAAATTAACTATAAATAATTCCACATTAAATTTCATTATCATCACACCTAGAGTCCATTGTCCCTTTAAATTTTAACCTCAACATTACATCGCATCAAGCTCCAACCCCTTGGGTTAACAACATTATTATTTCCCATATTCCCAGGAATTATAAAAAAACATTCTAAGCTACTAAACACAAGGGGGATCAACACAGTGAGTAGATGAACTACCCATCGAGTCTTTTCCAACTATATCAATAGCGTAGACCCATCTTCCTATTGAGAAGATAAAAATGGAAAGAATGTGGCGTACACCGTGTGTCTTCTCCCCTTTTGGGAGAATGGTAAGCTAGAACAGTTCCCTTGAGAAGTAGGAAAAGTAAAGAAGATAAAAAACCAATAAGAATCATTTGGCATCCAAACATTCACATCCAACCCTTTCCATCATCCACGGTGTCCTCCCTGACACCCACATGCATAAACTGATGCATCTCACCAATCTAGGTGTGAACTTATACTACAACCAATAGGCCTCCCTACCCCACATGTCACAACAGCGATCCATGCTCACATCACAACACATGCAGTAGCAAAATCAAACATCTTATCAAATATAATTTTGGACCCTAAACAATAAAGAGGGTAACTCAGAACCCTGAAAGGAATTATCTTTTATCAAACAAACAGTTCTTTAATCCATCTTAGATTAACTGATTTATTATTTGTATGTTCTGAATTTGAGAAACCTAATCAGTAAGCTGTCAAAAATAATTAAACATGCTTACTGCACCAATTTTATTAACATACAATTACAAAAAGAGTAAGTAGATTCATTTAAATGCCTCTTTTTCTTTATCTAAACAATTATCAATTTATTTCAGCATTACGTTATTTACCAATCTCAGTCATGAACGAAAAATCTAAGAAAGAAAGAATAGATATCACACCTTCATGAAAAACAAGAGGCAATACCATATGATTGGTATCAATTTATTTATCCGGTTTAAATTTTTAATATTCCAATCCCATTATGATCCAGTGTGATAAATCATGAAAACACTACAGTTTCACATAAAACAAAAGAGAACCAACAATCCCCTTCCTCAAATAGTTATTGGCGTTCTTTATACGAGAACAAGCCACACAACGGGATAGGATCTCCTCCCCTATGAAAACTGTATCCACTTGAGGATGTAGAGAAACCACCACATCGGCCAACACCCATGAAAAAACCCATTAGGAACATAGGGTAAAAATTCAATAAAAAGTTCCAGGAGAAAGAAGGAGAAGAACCCGAAATAATGAAGATAGATCATACCTCATATCAAAGAATGATCAATATTTCTTAGTTTAATAAAAAAGGGGAACAAATCCTAGGAGGAATGTTTGATTTCATAACTCCTATGGGAAGGAATGAGATGTTCAAGCATCTCAGACCCGAGAACATGGAGGAAGAACTAGAGAGGAAGATATCACATCCCATAAAAATATTTAATTGAGTAGTGGTTTAAGATATGAAGGGTTTTCCATTAAAATCAGATCTCATTAAACCACATGGTTTGACCAAGTAAAAACATCACCAGCCTTAAGAGAAATTAATATAGTAGTTACGTCATTTGAATCATCCATAGAGTCCTTAAAAGTGGCTTTAAATACATTTTACGCCAAAAGAAATGTTAAAGGGGTAAAACGGTCAGAAGCGGGAAACTCTGTTCATGAACTCGAAATTTGGAAAAAGAAAAAAACAATTCATGGACCTCACTGTTGGAACCTCAGCATTCTTGAAACATTGTTCACAAAATCAAAATATGGAAAAGGAAAAAGGTCACCGTTGGAACCTCACCATTTTGGAAATACTATTCATGAACACAAAATTTTTCAAAGGAAAGAGGTCACTGTTGGAACCACACCGTTCTGGAAACACAATTCATGAACTCATAATTTGGAAAAGGAGAAAGGCCACCGATGGATCCTCATTATTCTAGAATCATTGCTAATGAACTAAAAATTAGGAAAAGGAAAAAATTTACCGTTGCAACCCCACCATTCTAGAAACACTTTCCATGAAATCAAAATTTTTCAGAGGAAAAAGGTCACCATTGGAACCCTATCATTGTGGTCACTCTATTCATGAAAACAAAATATGGAAAAGGAAAAAGGTCACTGTTGGAACATCACCATTCTGGAAACACTATTAATGAACTCAATATTTGGCAATGGAAATGCGTCATTATTGGAACCTCACCATTCTGGAAACACTATTCATGAACTCAAAATTTGGATAAGGAAAAAAAGTCACCCATGGAACCTCACCGTTTTGGAAACACTGTTCCTAAACTCAATAATTGGTAAAGGAAAAAAGGTCACCTTTGGAACCTCACCATTGGAATGTTCACAGAAGGGGACCGATGACACTGTTCACATAAGGCCACTGATGTCACTGTTCACATAAGGTCACTGTTGCACTGTTCACACAAGGTCAATGTTGCACTGTTCACATAAGGTTATCGATGAAACTATTCAAAGAAGGTAACTGATGACACTGTTCACATAAGGTCACTAATGTCAAAGTTCACATAAGGTCACCATTTCACTGTAAACATAAGGTTACCGATGACACAATTCATAGAAGTTTACCAATGCACTGTTCACAATAGTCTATTGTTGGAACTGTTCACCGATGGAACTATTCACAGAAATGGAAATTTCGCAAAGTGTTCGGGATAAGTCACCTTGACCTCTTGAAACACCTCATACACCTGATTTTCTCAAAGTATATGACTAGAGAGGTCCAGGCCATTACATCAGATACCTCTCAAAACATTCTTGTCCTCGAGATTTCAAAACCCAATTAAATTTAAAACAAAACGAGGTCCAAACTACCACCCATAAAGATTCCTATCAAAAGAGAGAAAGCCACAAGAACCAACAAAATAAATCCATATTATAAACAAGAAAGGTCTATATCCACAAAGGGTACATCGATACATGAAAAGAGTTAAACATCAAAAAACTATGGGTACTGAGCACGTATCTGTGACTCGCATTCCCTGGTACTCTCCTCCATTCCACCGTGTCAATAGAAGACACGAACCAAGGGAATTGAACGCTCACACAACACCTTCACATTACGGTCTACGATCACCATAGGTCTCTCCTCAAAGGTTGTATCATCATCAACAGTGATCTCTCCCAAATCAGTGATGTGAAAGTCATCATGAAGAAAATGATAGTGTTGTGATACATGGAAAACATCATGTATGGAACTCATCTGCGAAGGAAGTGCTACTCGATAGGCCACATCTCCAACATGAGGTAACACCTCTAAAGGCCCAACAAACAGGGGAGAAAGATTACTCCCATGAACAAACCTTCGCTGCCCACAATGGGGTGCCACATTCAGAAACACGTGATCCCTAGAATCAAACTCTAAGGGTCTCCTCATTTGATCGACATATGATTTCTGAAAATCATGTGATGTCTTCATCCTCTCACGAATCACCTAAATCATCTCTAACGTATTCTGCACTAGTTTCAGTCTAATAATTCCTAACTCTCCAACCCCAGTCCAACACAATAGTGAACGACAAGGTCGACCAAACAAGGATTCAAATGGCTCCATAATGACGGTGGAGTGAAAACTATTTTTGTATGAAAACTCCACCATGGTTATGTTCCTCATCTAAGAACCTCAAAAATATAGGACACAAGAGTGTAACATATCTTGAAGATTCGGGATGGTTTTCTCTGTCTAACCATCTGTTTGAAGATGAAAAATAGTGATATGGCATAGTTGAGAACTAAAAGCATGTCGGAGACCTCTACATACAATAGAGGTAAAATGAGGATCTCGATTAGAAATGATTGTCCTTGGGACTCCATGAAACCTCACCACCTCCTCCAGATACTGCCTCAACAAAACATCCACTGAGCTTGACTCCTTGATTGCTATGAAGTGGGCTGATCTTGTTAAACGATCAACTACCTCCCAAATAACATCATGTCCTCCCTCAACTCGGGCTAGACCAGTAACCAAGCCCATTGAGAAGTCCTCCCACATCCACTGAGGAACATCTAATTGCTAGAGAAGACCACATGGAACATGGTGTTCAACCTTCACCTTCTGAAAGACCAAACATCGAGGCACAAACTCCGAAACTGTACTCTTCAGCCCATCCCACCAAAACTGGCTCCTCAAGGCTCGATACTTCTTTGTCACGCTATTATGCACCACTAAAGGAGAAATGTGAAACTCTCTGAGAACCGTATCGTGAATCGTCAAAGGAACAAAAATCCATCTATGATATAACACTCAGTGTTGGTCATCCTTAGACCAACCATCAGTGGTATCGTCACAAACAACTCGGTTTCTCTAGACCTTCACCTCTAGATCCCCTAACTGTAACTCTTCCACATTATGTACCAGAGACGACTGCACCATCATCTGAAAAAGTCATCCTCTGCCCCATCCTCTCCCATATTAAGATAAAATGCTGACAGTTCTTCCATTACTATCCAGGAGTCACCATATTCATCCACTTCATCACTACATCAATTATGATTCAGCGCATCAGCTACAACTTTCCCCTTACCATGTGTATATGATATTTCAATGTCGTATTCCTATAAGAACTCCATCAACCGATACTGCCATAAATTCAAGTCACGCTTGGAGGAAACATACCTCAGGCTCTTATGATCGACAAAAACCATAAAGAGCTCACCAAGGAGGTAATGTATCAACAACTACAGAGAAAAAACTAAGGCTGCCAACTCAAGATCATGGGTGGAATAGTTACATTCACGGGGATGTAACTGCTGATACCCATAAGAAACTAATGATCTATGTTGCCTCAAAAAACACCTTAACCCCAAATGTGAAGCATCGTAAAAAAAATTCAAACTGAACTGCCTCCACTAGAATAAAAAGAACTGGAGCACTTAATAACTTATTTTTTAGATACTCGAAAGCTTCCAAACACAGATCAGTCCATATGAATGCTTGATCCTTACAAGACAATGTTGTTAGAGGAGTTGAAACTTGAGGGAAATCATCTACGAACCTTCTGTAGTACCCTGTGAGACAAAGGAAACTTCACACCTCTGACATAGTCTTAGGGGCTATCCAACACACAAACACTTCTATCTTCATTGTATCCACAGTTACTCCCTTTAGGGAGACCACATGCCCAACAGAAACAGACTTCTTGAGCCCAAAATTGACACATCAACAACTTCCCAAACTGCCGATGTTGATGAAGAACTCCCAAAACAGTGTGTATATTCTCTACATGTTTTTCATCAGGCGTGGATTACACAAGGATTTCATCGATGAAAACTACAATGAAATTGTCCAGGAACTCACGGAACACAGTATTCATCAATAAAAATAACACAACTAGAGAATTTTTCATGCCAAATGACATTACAACGAACTCATAATGCATATGACGATAACGGAAAGTGGTCTTTGGGATATCCAAATCCTTCACACGCATCTTATTATATCATGACTGTAATTTGATCTTTGAGAAACAACTTTCACCCATGAATTGATCGAATAAATCCTCAATTAGTGGAATAGGATAGTGATTCTTTATTGTCACATTGTTCAAGAGACAATAATCGACAAACAACTGCAAAATTCGGTTAGCCTTTTTCAAAAAAAAAACGGTTGCACTCTACGATGACGCACTCTTCCGAACAAAACCACAGTATAAAAGACCATAAACCTATATACGTAGCTCTCATAACTCATAAGGGGCCATCCTATATGGAGACATAGAGATAGGAGACGCTCCTCATTGTAACTCAATCCCAAACTCGATCTCCCGTCGAGGGGGTAATGCTACAACCTCTTCTGGAAATACATCAGGATACTATTTTACGACCTTAGGAAATTCCAACTACAGAACCTCTGAAGAACTCAACATTATCTCAGCCATCATGTATAATAATAACAGAACACACCTATGACCCATTCGAGGGTCTCTCTCCCCAACGAACACCACTGGATCTCCATCCTCATCGAATAACCAAACCTACCTCTTAATGAAATACATGATAGATTACAGAAAATAAAACCAATCCATGCTAAGGATGAAATCATATGTTTGTATTCGTAAACATAGTAAATCTCCCCAAGAGCGGTGCTTCCCCAATAGTAGTTCCCAGTCTCTACATACTTCAGACAAGTCAGCTCGGCCTCCAACTTGTGTAGTCAATGCCAAGGGAACTTGAAGCCTCTCTACCTCAAGTCATAAAGCATGGACAAGGGTAGGTGATATGAAGGAGTGTGTCACTATTGAATCAAACAAGGCATATAAAATGGAATAAAACAATAAAATTGTACCTCGAACGACATCTAGCTCGCCTGGACTAGGTAAAGATAATGCATGAAGCTGTCCACGACCTCTCTAACCCTATTGATGACCACCACCAGAGTCATGCTCTACTCTTTGTGGATGAGGAGCATCACGATGATGTCCTCGACCTACCCCATCTACCCTCTACTGATCTAATGATGGTGCAACCTACTGCTGGTGCCTCTCTTGGAACTGCCTCAATGGGGGAACCTAGAGCATAACACTTGGTGCACGATGAATGCTCTGAAAGGTCGGGCACTCTCGATGTAGATGACCCCAACCACCATAAGAAAAATAGGCACCATATCCTTTGGAATTGTCCTGAGAGATTCTTCCTCCATAGAAATGAGATGTGGAGGGATGACACCTTCCCCCAGCTGAATAGACCCTCTTCTGCCCAAAAAACCAGGAACCCTGGACCACAACTCTGCTTCGTGAGAAATCATGATGACTCCCCTCTCATGATGATCTGGTTATGGAAAATTTCCTCTTGATGACCTCTTCCCTTTCTAGCACCTCAAGATATGTCTTCAGTATAAATAGGGTGACCTAGCACTGGATCTCTGGATGCAAAGCCACCTAGAAATGCCTCACTCTGGCCTCCTCATCTAGAAAATGGTCTAAATCATATCATAAAAGAATCCTAAAACTTATTCCAAACTCTTGTACAGTGGATCTCCCCTGTCAAAGGGTAAGAAGCTCATGGAGACTGGATGCATTCACAATCGAAGAAAGAAACTCGACTCTAAACATTCCTCTAAACACTTCCCATGAAATCGCCGACTCCTTAAGATCCCTAAGGAACAAGAACCACCACTGCCTCGCTGCTCCACGCAGCATCATCACAACCAAGGAAACCCAGTTCTCCTTCTGAGAACAGAATGAACTGAAGCCAATATTGTCCTCATCAAACTAGTCTTCTTGGACTGCATCTGAAATGAAGCACCCGTACATCTACAGACTCTAGCGATGAAACTCTATGATTGTCCTCATCCATGTGTCATCGTTGTTATCCTCTACCCTACAATGATCTTCTAGCACAACCTGGTGGACATCTTCTATGTGATCTCGATGAAGACGTCAACCTATAGCCATACCTATAAAACAACAAACAATTAGATCTCCAAAACCTGGAATATAGAAGACTCGACATTAATTAATTAGTTGTTTTCTTTTATTCATTTTAGTTTAACATATCCTAAGGTCTACCCATTCAAACACATCCATAAAGAAGAATGATGCATGATCCTTTCCTAGGTCTCTAACATGCAACTAGTATCACCTCATTTTGTAGACATTGTAAACATAAAGGTCAGTACATTAGATCATAGGGGTCCATAAACGCTGATGTCTCAGCCGATCTCTAGTGTTTACATCAATTTCTAAACTTGACTAACACTGTTTCCCTACCAACCTATGCAACCTCACCTGTGCCTAACTCCAAAATCCATCCTATCCCTCAACCATCCCTCTGATACCACTCCTTCATCGCACCCAAAGTCCACTGTCCCTTTAAATTATAACCTCATCATTGCATCCCAACAAGCTTCAACCCCTTGGGTTAATAACATTATTAATTTCCCATATTCCCAGTCATTTGAGAAAAAAATTCTATGCTACTAAACACAAGGGGGATCAACACGGAATGTAGATGAACTACCCGGTGAGCCTTTTCTGCCTATAGTAAGATTGGAGACCCATTCTCCCATTGAGATTCTAAACATGGAAAGCACGTGGAATACCCCGTGCGTCGTCGCCCCTTTTGTGAGAAGGGTAAGAAAGAACAACTTCCTTGAGAAATGCGGAATGTAAAGAAGAAAAACAACCAATATGAATCAGACAACATCCAAACAATCACATCCAACCCGTTCCATCATCCACAGTGTCCTCCCTGACACCCATATGAATAAACCGATGAATCTCGCCACTCTAGGCATCAACTGATTCCACAAACAATAGGCCTCTATGCCCCCACAAATCACAACATCCATCTAAGCTCACATCACAACACAAGAAGTAGGAAAAACAAGCATCTTATCAAATGGGCTATTGTCCCTTAAACAAGAAAGTGGGTAACAAAGAAGCTAAAAAGAACAATCTTCTATCAATCAACTTGTTACTTGATCCTTCTTGTATTAACCGATTTGTTATTCGTAGGTTCCAAATTCGAGAATCCTAAAAAGTAAGCTGTCAAAAATAATTAAACATGTTTACTGCACCAATTTTATTAACATCAAATTACAACAAGAGGAACCAGATTCATTTACATGACTCTTTTATCTTTCACCAAATAATTTTAAATTAATTACGGCTTTACATCATTTTCCAATCTCAATCAAGAAAGAAAAAGCTAAGAAAACAAGCATAGATATCACACAATTTAGGAAAACAAGAGGCAATAAAATCCGATCGATATCAATTTATTTATCTCGTTCAAATATTTATTATGCCAATTCCATTGTGATCTAGTAGGATAAAACATGTTATCTCTACAGTTATACATTAAAGAAAAGAGAATCAACAGATCCCCTACCTCAAATAGTTCTTGAATTTCTTTATAAGCTAACGAGCTACATAATGGGTTATGATCTCCTCCCTTGCAACAACTGTATCCACCCAAGGATGAAAAGACACCACCACATCAGCTAACACCCAAGACAAGACCATTAGGAACATGGGGTAAATATTCAATGAATAGGGAAAGGATAAAGTTGGAGATGAACATGAAATAATGATGATAGATTATACCTTATATCGAAGACTGATCGATAATGCTTGGTTGCATAAAAACAAAGTGGAAAAAATCATAGGTGGCATGTTTTATTGCACAACTCCTATAGGAGGGAATGAGATGTTCGAGCATATCACACCTGAGAACAAGGAGGAAGAACTAGGGAGGAATATATCTCATCCCTTTAGAATATTTAACGAAGTAGTTGTTTCAGATACATTGTGTTTTCCATTAAAATTGGATCTCATTAAACCACATGGTTTGACTAGGTAATAACATCCCGAGCCTTATTAAAAATTAATATAGGAGTTACGACCTTTGAATAATCCATAGAGTCTGTAAAAAAAGGCTTTAAATGCATTTTTCGTCAAAGGAAATGATAAAGGGGTGAAATTGTAGGAAGTTGGAAACCCTGTTCACGAACACAAAATTCGGCAATGGAAAGACACTGTTCATGAACCTCACCATTGGAACCTCACCATTTTGGAGACACTGTTCACTATCCTCGGTGTTGGAACATCACCATTCTGGAAACATTATTCATGAACTAAAAATTTGACAAAGGAAAAAGGTCAAAGATGGAACCTCATCATTCTGGAAAAACTATTCATGAACTCAAAATTTGGAGAAGGAAAAAGGTGAACATTGGAACCTCGCGGTTCTGCAAACCCTATTCATGAACTCAATATTTGGAAAAGAAAAAAGGTCACTGTTGGAACCTCACCATTCTAGAAACACTGTTAATGAACTCAGAAATTGGCAAAGGAAAAAAGTCATCATTGGAACATCACCGTTGTAGAAACACAGTTCATGAACTCAAAATTTGACAAAGAAAAAAAGTGACTGTTGGAACCTCACCATTCTGGAATCACGGTTCATGAACTCTAAATTTGGCAAATGAAAAAGGACACCATTGGATCCTCACCAATCTAGAAACACAATTCATGAACTCAAAATTTGGCAAAGGAAAAAGGTTACCGTTTGAACCTCACCATTTGGAAACACTATTCCTGAATTCAAAATTTGGAAAAGGAAAAAGGTCACTGTTGGATCCTCACTGTTGGAATGTTCACAGAAGGTTACCGATGAGACTGTTCACCTAGGGATTCTGATGCATAGTTCACATAAGGTCACCATTACATTGTTCACAAAAGGTCACAGTTGCACTGTTCACATAAGGTTATCGATGACAATATTCATATAAGGTCACCGATGACACTGTTCACATAAGGTCACTAATGTCACAGTTCACATAAGGTAACAGTTGCACTGTACACATATGGATACCGATGAAACTGGTCACAGAAGGTCACCGATGACACTGTGCACATAAGGTCACCGATGTCACTGTTCACATAAGTTTACCGTTTCACTGTTCACATAAGGTTACTGATGACACTGTTCACAAAATGTCACCGATGACACTATTCACATAAGGTCACCGATGTCACTGCTCACATAAAGTTACTATTACACAGTTCACATAAGTTTACCGATGACACTATTCAAAGAAGGTTACCGATGCACTGTTCACAACGGACTACCATTAGAACTGTTCACCGATGGAACTGCTTACAGAAACGGAAATTTGGAAACATGTTGGGGATAAGTCACCATGACCTCCCGAACCACCTTATAGACATTATTTTCACAGAGGAATGGACCAGAGAGTTCTGTTCCGTTACATACATGGTATAAGATAATCACTTATACTAAGCCTAAGATAAATTCCTTTAATAAGAGTATAAAATTAATATCATAATATAAAATCAGTAAAACAGAAATAAGGATTTTCTAAATCATTAAAATGCTTAAAATCTAATATATATTAGAACAAAAAATATATATCCAAATATCTCCCCCTTTTAGATGATCAGAAAACAAATTGAATAATTTTTTTGAAAGGATCATTAATACAAATTTTTAATTTTTGAATTCTTCTCCCTTACAATAAAAATTTTAAATTATACATTTTATTTTTTCTTCACCCCCTTTTGAGAAGAAATTTATATTTAAAAGTTTTTTATTATTCTTTATCTTCACCGAAAAATAGATTTTGAAGACATTAAATAATTTTTAAATCATTAAATTTTTGTATATTTTTTCCCATCCCCCTTTGTGAGACATCCAAAATGAGTAGAATAATGAAAATTAATACAATCAATATTACACATGAACTTGTGTAAATTGTTAGTTCTACCAAATGAGAACAAAATTTGGCACCTAGTTGTACTAAAAATGATATGCAAAATAGATCATTAAGAAATTAGAGAAACATAACCATAAAAATAGAATTTAGAATAAAAACTAAGAATAATGTAGAAAAACACTAACAATATAGATAAACAAATTCAAAAAAAATTATAATATGAATGAAATAAAAAATAAATTCATTAAAATCATTCAAAATATTCGTGAAAAAATTAAACATTTTTCACCAAACATGATTCAAATGTTTATAAAATACCCATTCATCCAAAAAACCAGGAAAACAAACATTGTTGGTTTATTATCTCTAGAAAATGAAATTATTTTTTAGTGGTGATTTTTTGAATGAAAGATGATATACTAAGGGTGGATAGGATGTAGTTACAGGAGAATCAACCATTCTACAACAACATCACCCAACATCAGTAAAGATTCTCCAAGTCCAACTCGATCACATCGAGTGATTATTATAGTGTAGGATTAGATGTTGAGAGAATCTTGCTCAGCTCTTTCCATATCTAAATTATCTATATGTAAAAAAGATAACTTTACATATGGTTCTGGTAAAGTTAAAGAGACTTCTTCTGCAAACTTAATGTTTTACAAAATTTAAACATCAGAAAGATCAAAGTCTCTATGATCCTTGGAGAGGTATAAGCATGATGATCAATAATAGGAGTTTTTTTTAAGGAATATCCTTTGAATTTGAAATATGTAATCAGAAAATTCATTGATTCTTCTCACTGTTTCAATATTATAGTTTAATTTTTTCCCCTTAAATATTACAAATTTTTTTATTTCATCTAGATTTAACTTCTTTACATTCCCAAAGATCATTTCGGTTTAGATTTTTAGAATGTTAGGAAATAACTCATACATATCAACCCATAATCTTACATTGTGGGTACTATTAAAACATTATACATTTTTTCCAAAACATAAAAATTATAACACAAAACAACAACATGATTTCATTGAATAATATTAATAACATTTAACTTGACTTCCTTTTATCTCATACAAATACTTATAACCTGTGAAAAACATTTAGAAACATGGTATGATAATAAAAATAGTAGTAATGGATATAAAAATAATGAAAGAATCAATTTGTCCATAAAACATACAAGTATATGAAATCTTTTACACAAATACATACTTCTCACCCGTATATACTTACTTTTTAAAATATTACATTTACATACATTGCTAGAGAACATATATAAAACTGTACATTTATATTGGTGAATTACTTACTTATATTGTTACCCTCGTGGTTAACTTATTATTTTTAACCCACTCATCTACCTTACAATGTAACCCCTACAACTACATTATTGTGTAAACATCACAGTTACACTTGGAGTAACCATACGACCGACCTACAACATAGAGATACAAAATTAATTAGAGTTTGATATAGTTCCCATCCATCATCATAAATAATTCCAAAGAACCAAAACATAAAAAAACATGAATGATTGCATAAAACACTACTTTTTAATTTTTAAAATAAATTTTTTTAAAAAGTATATTTAAAGGAATGTCCCTTAAAAATATCATATAGTAAAGGTGAGAATTAATATAAATAATGGATTATGTGTATTTATTGTATATCCACATAATACATCATAATATAAATGATATTCCCTACATAAATAATCTTGGTAGCATATAATTAATGAAGTTGAAGGTTAACCAAATGAATGGAAATTGGGTTAAGATTTCTCTTTCCTCGGGTTTGTCTTACATAAAACTTGTTTAAACCTATTTTATAATGGTTAAAAAGTGTGTGATTAATATTAAAAAAACACAATCATGTTGGTAAAACCTTATATGATCATTTTATAACATTATTCAACCCATTTATAAATATTATTTTTTTTATTTATATTGTTTTGGGTGCATGCTTCACATGATTTCCATGGTGGGTTCGTAATTGATTTTCATTTAGAATGGAATTGAAACTATAAAAGTTGAAACAAATGGTTTTAATATATTTCCATAATATTAAATGATTCCATAAAATATTTTGATTGTATGGTATGAGGATGAATCATTAAATAAATCATTAGTGATATTTCTTTAGATCATTTTGTCGGTTCTTTGATAACCATGAACTTGTTTCATCACATAACATTAATATTACCCATATATGTTAATTCCAGAACATAAGAGAGGTCATATAATAAAATTTACATTCTGTTTAAATCATTAAAATGGGTTTACAACTAGCTTTTAGTGAATTAATGTAAATTGAAGACACGTCATTTACGATGTCGATAAATCGTCACATGACAGACGATGTTTTTATTTTTAGAATAAGAGGAAGAGTAGAGAAAGAATGACGATGACTTTTTCTATAAACATGATAAAAATAAAAAATATATATAATAATGTATCTTTAATTTCTACTGGATATGGGGAGGTGATGATAGTATAATAAAATAGTGGAATTGAAAATAAAACACAAGAAAATTAAAGAGGATCTTTACCTATTGATCTCTTCTATATGAGATCCTCCTTAAGGCCTTTGGTTTTGGACTTTTGGTGAGACCAGTAGGTCTTATACGTGGGGAAGTTCCATGGGAAGGGGATTAGGTATAATTTAGACAATGATCAAAGCTTTAGAGGCGTGGGAGGAAGAGGGGTGAGGGTGGTATTTATAGTTAAAGTGAGGGAGTTTTTAATTAATTTCAAAGGACACCTCATTAGTGGTGTTTTCAAAACCATGGGCTTTCCCGTGGTTTTTCCTATGGTATGGGCCAATTGGGAAATGTCATATCATATTTTAATCCTCAAGTGTCAACCAAAATGATTACATCATTATCACATCATTATGATGTCATGAAACACACCGAAAACATAAAACAGTATCTTTACAATTCATTGAAAATTATAATACCTTAAAAAATACCAACAAAAACAACCTAACCATTTTTCGATGTGTATAATTCAAAAATGAACTATATTTTTGAATATAAATTTCTAAATATGAATAATTTAATTTTTAAATAAAATCAAAATTTATTCAGAAAATAACAATTTTAATGATATAACTCATTTTTTATAACCTTGAGTAATTAATCAATATTTCATTATCTTATAAGCATAAGAAATTAAAATAATAATAATATTTACTATTCATAAGGTTCATATTACTGTTCATAAGGTTATCTTACTATTCACCAAAAATACTATTTGGTTCGGTTAGACTCCAAATAACATACCGATCGCAACTCAAGATGTCCATTTTTCAAAATTCAAATCATAGTAGAGGTAAATTTATGTTTAATGGATATTTTATAACTATATCCTTAAAAAATTATCCTTATGTAGATATTCCAGGTTTCATACATTTCAATTTATTTTTAAAACCTTGGGGTGTTACATTCTCCCCACCTTCTAGAAATTATGTCATTGTAATTTTAATTACTTATTAAACAAGTTAGGATACCTTTCCCTCATAGAATTATCAGATTCCCATTTTTCTTCTTCAACCATGTGGTTTCTCCACATATCCATTACCTGAAAGATTACCATATTCCTCGATAATTTTTCTCTTCCCTCAAGAGTATAAATAGGTTCCTCTTCATAAGAAAGGTTCTATTCCAACTGAACTGCTTATGGGATCAAAACATGAGATGAATATGGCAGTCAATTTCTCAACATCAAAACATAAAAAACATCATGTAAATGAGATAAAATCATAGGCAAAGCACCTTGATAGGAAAATCTTCCAACTTTCTCCAAGATTTTATAAGATCCAATAAACTATTGACTTCTATTTCCTTTATTAAAAAAATTCATAAAACTTTTCCATCGTGAGATTCTATGAAAACCATGATCTCCTACTTCAAAAGGAAAGACTTTCCTCCTGTTATCTATATAACGTTTTTTCCTACTTTGAGATATACACATATTTTTTTGGATCATCTTCAATTTCTCAACCAATTATTTAACTAAATATAGACCCATCAACTTCCTTTCCGATATTTATCCAAAAATTATGGAGGTCGACACATCTTCTCATATAATGCCTCAAAATGTGGCATTTGTATACTTGAATGAAAAGTGTTATTATAAAATTATTCAACTAAATAAATATATTTATCCCAACTTCCATGGTAATCCATTGAACAAGTTCGAAGCATATCCTCTAAAGTCTAAATTGTGTGTTCTGACTACACACCTGATTGAGGATGAAAAGCTATACTGAAATTTAATTCTATTCCCAAAGAATTCTGAAGGCCTTTTCAAAAGATGGAAGTGAACCTAGGATCATTATTGGATAAAATGGAAAGAGTAACTAAATCTAACCTAACATTCTGTTTGAGGTACAGTTTGGAAAGGTAATCCAGAGACATAATATCTCAACTAAGAATGAAATGAGAATATTTAGTTAGTCGATCAACAAAAACCCATATTACATTGTTACCTCAAGAAGTCCTTGGTAATTACACAATGTTTTCCATGGATATTATTTTCCATTTCTAATCTGACATTGGTAATGGCTAAATCACCCCCTTTGGTGAGTTCCATTTTCCTTTAACCTGTTGAAATTTCATACATTTCACAATAAAATCTTCAATATCTCTTTTCATTCCATCCCACCAGTGATACTTCTAAAGGTGTTTGTACATCTTTTCGCTACTAGGATGAACTAAAAATTTGAAAAATAGGATCTTATCACAACAATTATTTGTTTAGTTGGGAAACATAGGGCACACAATATATTTTTTCCGAATCTCAAAACATAATCATTATCAATGTTAAATTCTAGAAACTTACCCACTTTAACCAATTCAACCTTGTCATGTATCTCCCCAACATCCTTTTTCAGTTTTTTAATTCTGACTGAAAAATATGACAACACTAAAACCTAAAACAAAACAGAGGAATTTTTTTCACCAAAAACGTCCATGAAAAAAATCATCAGATCATTAATCAAAGGGTCTTATTCCCACTGTAACATCGTTAATGATTCATGATGTTTTCTACTCAAGGCATCTACTGATTTGTTTTCTTTTCCAGGGTGGCAATTGATCATAAAATCATAATCATTTTTCAATTGAAACCATATTCTATGCATCATGTTTAATTAATTTGGAATTATTACATACATAAAACTTTTTTGGTCAACATATATTTCACATTTGGCTCTATATAAAATTTGAATGAAAATTTTCAAAGCAAAAACCACAGCTACTAATTCTAAATTAAGTGTGGGATAATTTAACTCATGAGGTTTTAGTTTCCCTGAAGCATCAGCAATTACCTAATCCTTCTGAATCATAACAAAACCAAGTCTCTTTAATGAAGCATCACTATAGATAACAAACTCACCATTTCTAGAAGGTAGGGTAAAAAATAAGGCAATCATGAATCTTCTTTTCAATTCCTAAAAACAATCATCACATTATTTTGTCCAAATGAATTTAACTCCCTTTCAAGATAACATAGTTATTGTACTAGATAACCATGAATTTTTTTCAACAATCCTCTAGTAATACCCTGTCAAACCAAGAAAAATATAAATCTCAGTTATATTTTGGGGTATTTTACATTCTTCAATTACTTTTATTTTAACAATATCAATAGTTATTCTATCTTTAGAAACAATGTGACTAATGAATGAAATTTGTTACATCCAAACTTCAATCTTTCTGAATTTTCAATATATATTATTTTCATTTATGGTTTTCAAAACAACCTCCAGATGTTTTTCATGATGCTCTTTAATTCTATAATATATCAGAATATCAATATTAACCACAACAAAAAACTTTTCTAAGAACTCATGAAATATTCAATTAATAGGATCCATGAATATAGCAGGTGTATTAGTTAACCCAAAAAGAATAACAACAAACTCATAATGACCATATCTAGTTCCAAAAGATATTTTTTGAATTTCATCATCCTTCAAATTCAGCTGATGGTACCCAGATCTCAAGTCAATCTTGGAAAAATACTAAGCTCCATGGAGTTGATCAAACAAGTCACCGATATCAGTATAAGGATACATATTCTTAATAGTAATGTTATTCAAAGCTCTATAATCAATGAAAAGTATCAAGAAACCGTCTTTAATTTTAATGAACAAAATAAAATCTACCCATGGTGAAGTGTTAGGATGAATTAATCCTTTATCGAGAAACTCACGCAACTGATTTTTCAATTCAAGAAGTTCCATTTGAGACATTTGATATGGGGTTTTTGAAATTTTTGTATCATTAGGAACTAAGTCAATTGTTAATTCAACCTTCTGATCAGGTATAACATTGGGAAACTCATCAGTAAATACATCATGGTATTAATTTACCCATAGTAAATCATTAATCTGAATTGTTTCCTTGTTTTCAACAATATGAGAAAGATAAATTTAATTTCCATCTTTCAAGAGTTTCTTACATTCCTAATAAGTTTTTAATTTTATGGGTTTGTTCTTATATAAAAACTGAAACTCTTTCTAAAAAACAACTTCTTTAGCTCAATAATCAATCATATCCTGATAAACAGAAAGATAATACATATCTAAAATGGCATCAAAATCTAATAATGGAAAAACAAAATTTTTTGCAGGTAATGTATTTCCAAAAATAACAATATGAAGATAATTAAAATTTCATTTTTCTAAAACATTTCCCCTAGTCCTTTAACAATATGTTATTATCTCATTTTTTAAGGAGATATTTCAAATTTACCAGAAAATTTATCAGAGATAAAGGAATGTGAAGACCTCATATCAAACAAGACTTTAGAAAATTCAGAGTAAATAGACAAAGAACCTGATAAAACATTATTTTATGGACCTATATCTACTATTATAGTCACAAAGGATCACACTACACCTTTATTCTTATAGTCTAGATACTTTCCATCACTCAGATCTTTCATTGGGAAGGAATTTCTATAATGACCTATCTCACCACATTTGAAACACTTTATAGTTTTTTTATCAAGAATAATCTTAGGATCTATTCATTATAATCATGGGACATATGACCAAAATTACCATATTGAAAATACTTACCAGTTTTGGTAATACATTCCCCAGTGTTCTTTTTACCACACTTTTAAAATAAGAAAATTGGACTTTCCAACCATCATAATTATTTGATTGATTCTTACCTATAACATTTCATTTGGAACTCTTCTTATCTTTGTTCTTAAAATACATGTGATCATTAGTGAAATCCATTAATACCCTCTCATCACATCATTCCAGTTTATCATAAATTTTGAATTCTTGGGAGGCTAATTCCCTTTGATATCTTGGATTCAATCCTGAGTAAAAATGATTTATTTTTCTATCAATTCATAAAAAATATTTGGACTGTGAATTTCAAGTCAGGTGAAGTTTGTTTCTTAGATGAGCACTAAATATTCTTCCTTTTTCCTCAATTCAAGGAATTTCATCTCCATCCAATGTCAAACCGTATTAAAAAAAATATTTTTCAAGGAAAATATTTTTAAATTCATCCCACTCTAAGGCTTCAATCTCAACTCTATACCTAGTATTCTTAACCATTTCCCACCACTGATCAACTTCAACTAGAAAATGATAAATATAGTTACTAAACTTTTGATTATATGAACATCACATAACATTGAATATCTTTTCAAGGGATTTAATCCATCCTTCGGCTAGTACTGGGTTAAAATATCCACTGAAAGGAGGATGGCGTTGCTTCATAAAATGTTCCACTATAGTCATGTTCCTTTTTGTTAGATCTAGGTTTTAACATTCATGGATGCCAACACCATTTATTACCTGCATTATCTTACCCATTACAGTCACAAACTACTCGGTTCCAATTCCCACCATTCCCTGTTGTGGATTTGGAAGGATATCAGCCTCTCGGTTCCTACCAACTTCTACTTCCCTATTTCTTCTATGGAAAACCATTCTGAAAAGACATATCTTAGATGATGAATAATGGTAATCTTTAAATTCTCTTCCATTTCATTTTAAACATAAGTTAAAAATAATTTCTTTTATTCTATTAGCATCATTCTGACTCTTAATGTTATCTAAACTGTGTTTTGATACGAACTAAGGACCCAGCCTTAAAGATTATACAATCTACCTATTTCATCTATATTTCAATTATTTATATTCCCAAACATATTTCAATTTTATAATTTTAGAATGTTAGTACATAACTCATACAAATCAACCCACAATAATACAATGTGGCTTCCATTAAAACAATATGCATTTCTTCCAAAACATAAATTTTTTAACACAAAACAACAACATGATTTCTTTGAAAAATCATCATTACATATAACGTGACATATATCATTTTCATAAACACCCTTATAAAATGTGAAAATAATTTTAAACATGGTATGAGGATAAAAATTTAAGTAACGGATATAAAAAGAAGTAATGAAACCATTTGTTTATGAATTCTTATAAGCATATAAAATCATTTTAACAAATACATATCACCCATATATACTTACATTGTGAAACATGATATTTACATAAATCATTAGAGAAAATATATAAAACCATAAAGGTATTTTGGGGAATTACATGCTTATATTTTTCCCCCATGGATAACTTATTATTTTTAACCTTGAAAGCTACCTTACAATTCAACCCTCACGGCTACCTTATAGTGTAACCATCATAGTTACTTTTGGAGTAACCATATGGATGACCTATAAATTACGCATACACAATGAATTAAAGGGATATATAGGTCCCTAACTTAATTATAAACAATTTCTAATAACTATAAAATAAAAATAAAATGTGAATAATTTCATTAAAACACTTCTTTTGAATCACATAAGATAAAATTTTTAAAAAAGTATTTTTAAAGGAAAGTCCCTTTTAAATATAATATAATTAAAGTGAGAATTAATATAATGAAATGATTTTGTGTATATACTATAAATAAACATAATAAATCATTTTATAAATGAAATTAATTACAAAAATAATCTTGGTATCACATAATTAATTATGTAGAAGGTTAACCAAAAAAATGAAAATTGTGTTAGGAATGCCCTTACCTCAGGTTTATCTTAATTAAAACTGGTTTAAAACTTCGGTAAAATTGTTAAAAGAGTGTTACTAAAATTTTAAATACACATATTCATGTTTATAACATCTTATATGATCATTTTTAACATCAATACACTCATTTATAAATATATTTTTTTTTATTTCCATTGTTTCGGGTTCATACTTCACATGATTTCCATTTTCAGTTCATAAAGGATTTTCTTTTCGAATGTTAAAGAAACTACTGAAGCTGAAATAAATGGTTTTAATATGTTTCTAGAATATTAAATTATTTCATAAATCATTTTAGTTATATATTATGATGATGAATAATGAGATAAATCATTAGTGATATTTGTTTATATCATTTTGGGGGTTCTTCGATAATCACAAACTTTTTCGTCGTATACCATTAATATTATTCAAAAAAGTTAATAATAGAACATAATAGAGGTCATATAGTACAATTTACAATATTTTTCAACCATTAAAATGGTTTTATAGCCAGATTTGAAAGAATTAAAGGAAATTGAAAACACATCATCCACGATGTTGGTAAACCAAAACATCACAGAAGATGTTTTTATTTTTAGAATAAGAGGAATATGATAGGAATAAAGATGATTAATGTTTACATAAACATGATAAAAATATAGAATATATATAATATTGAGGATTTAATTACTCTTGGATAAGTGTAGGTTAAGAGAGTATAACAACATAAATGGAGGGTTCTGGTGGTCACTTGATTCAATGAGGAGGTTCATCTGTGGTTCTGTTGGCTGATTTCTACGGTGTCTTGTGACATATATTGGCTGGAGAGACAACGACACTTCGGTTTTTGGGGTTGGTGGCGGTCAATGGAGAAGCGGGCAGTAAAGTGTGCGACAACAATTACAGTGATGCATTGATGTGACATCGGTGATGGTTTCGAGATGATAGGTGGGAGAAGTAATGATGGCGGCGACGGTGTCCTAACATTAGTGTTTCTTAGGCGGCTTGCATTTCCCACAGAAATGAGGATTCAATTTTTGATTTTAAATTTTATAATGTTGAACATTGAATGGGATTTTCGAATAGTGTAATGCTATGTGGCTGTTTGGGGGGGGGTTAATATAGATATCTGTTTCTGTAAGGTTATTACTAACCATTAAAGTGTATTATTTAGAAAATTAAAAATCTATTTGGTGTTAAGAATATAACAGAATTGGAAATAAAACACACAATAATGAAAGAGGATCTTTACCTCTTGATCTCTTTTCCTTGAGATCCTCCTTAAGGACTTTGGTTTTGGCCTTTTGGTGAGACCATTAGGTCTTGGAAGTGAGTATGATCCTTGGAAAGTAGATTGTGTATAATTTATATAATTATATAATCTTGATAAGTGTTATAGGAAGAGGGGGATTAGTGTGGTATTTATAGTGAAAGTGTGGGAGTTTTTTGTAAATTTCAAAGGACACCCCATTAGTGGTATTTCAAAAAACCATGGGCTTCCCCATGGGTTTTTCCCATGGTATTTTCCACATGGGATACCTCATATCATATTTTAATCCTCTAGAGTGGACCATAATTATTATATCATAATTACATCATTATGATGTCATCAAACACACTGAAAACTTAAAACTGTATTTTTACTATTCACCAAAAATTCAACTATTTTAGAAACATACAAAAAAAAAGCTATCCAGTTTTCGACATGTATAATTCCGAAATGAACTCCATATTTTGAATTTTTTTCTAAATACCGTTAATTTAATTTTTAAATAAAATGATAATTTGTTCAAAAAATAACAATTTTAAAACTATAACTCATTTTATATCACCATAATAAATTAATCATGATAAAATTATATTATAACCTTAAGTAAATAAAATAATAATAAAATTACTATTCATAAGGTTAATATTACTATTCATAAGGGTATGTTACTATTCTCCATATAACAATTTGGTTCTATTAGACTCTAAATAACTTACTGATCACAACGGTAGATGCCCATTTCTCAAAATTAAAATAATCGAAGTGGCAGAATTATGTTTAACGGATATTTAATAACTACCACCTTAAAAGAAAGTTTTATTATGCATATATTTAGTGTTTCATTCAATTAAATTTATTTTTAAAACCTTGGAGTGTTGCATATATTAATCAAGGAAAATATTAAATACATTTTAGATCCACTATGAAAATATTCCAAATAAGTTTTTTACATCTCCCTTATTAGCATAGCCAATGACCTACCATTTTATCAATTCGAAAAAATTCAGAAGAACTACATAGGATATCACAGAAAAAATTATTTTATTTGTTAAACTACTTAATTTTCTTGGGTTTCAACAAATATATCTACTTATTATTAATTGTATTATTCTGAAGAATCTTTATCTAAACTTCTTGCAAATAACTAATGAAGAGACACTGATTTCTTTTCTAAAACATTGAAATTATTATCCATGGATCCAACAATTCTTTATAGACCAATAATAATGAAACTGGATTCTTTTTTCAATTGATTTGTAAGGTCTTGAACATTATGATATTTTATTTTAACAAGGAGGATATATCCTTTCTAGTCTGATAAATGGACACAAGAGATTCTTGTGGGAAAAATGGCATCATTCTAACTTCAAAAATTATATCCCTTTAAATGTATTGAAAATTTTAATTGGATATACTCTCACATTATAATGAATAAATGATAGTATTTAATGTGTACATGTCTTGAGATACTTATACTAATCTTGAATGAATATCATATTGATTTATTGGTATTGTAGTGGGTTCCCATGAAAACTTTTCAAACACTGATTCTATTAGCAAAATTACTAACTAAACATCTTATTTGGAATTCATATTCTTACTAAGGGTTATTATCTTATTTTTAGAATTGGTCAACTAAAATATCACGAATTCTACTCCAGACATCAATTTTGAGTAACTCTCTTGATCTCTTTCAGTAGAATCCTTCTCATCGGTGGGAATCAATAAACTTATATATGGTTCATGAATTGAAGATTATATATTCTAATATACTAATTTGATCTATGAATCATCAATTAGTTGGTTTTTCAAAACAATAGGTTCTTCCCCAACATGTGGTGCTTCTCAAGATTGTGATACAATTCATATTTTCACAACTAATAGATTCAAATCTCTATATGGATAAATTTCAACACGAGGTGTTACACCATGAATTATTAAGATGGTCTTTGTTGGACCAACAATAACCAAATTTGTAACAAACAAACCCATTATATCTCTTACAAAATAAACTATAACATATGATGGAGGAAACCTATCTCCATGAGTAGTTTTCTCTTTAGTTTGAACAAAAAAATAGATATAATTTTGGCATCATCAAGAGTTACATCATGAAGAATATCTCATACTTCAACCAATTTTTCTACCAAACCATGGATATGAGTAGGGAACTCAACAACAACTCCACTGGTAACTACCAGGCAAGATGAATCCCCCTAATTCAATGTGGGATTATCTTCAACTTCTGCTTTTGATGTTATGGGTAATAACTTACATAAATATGAACTCCAATAGAATCCAAAATTTTTTAATATATCTTCACATAAAATTGTGATCCCATAATAATGGAAGGAAGTATTATCAACCATAAAAACACCAATTATACAGAATAATAGGTTTAATATCCTTGTAAATGGATATAAATTCAGAGACTTGATTTGATCATGACAAATATATCTAATAATATATCCTAATAAATTGATGGGAATCTCTATAATAAACAAATAAAGAAAATTGGAATACAAAAAAAGAACTTTAAAAAACTCACTATGGTGTTGTGTGATTATATACTAATTGAAATTTATAAGAGCCTTTATTTTTGGTTCCAAGTCCTTAAATTGATTCTTCTCAACAACCACTGTTCCAAATAAGGATTTCATCACCTCCAGTGGACTGACTTCAACTACAGTAACAAAAGAGAAATTTATGTCTTCATAACATTCATGAGGACAATTAAGCACACCAACCATTTCTAGATTAGGTTTTGAAAATAGTTTCTAGTTAATGGTTACATTGAAGAGGTCATCATTGTAACCAAAATGGAATTCGACAGTGTTGTAGAACTCATGATCTTATTTATCAAATATAAATTTGGTTATTATTTCAACAAATAAAATCACATTCCTATAGGTTTGATGACATTATTAAGTAATAGTTCAATCCCATATATCTAACTAAAATTTATTTCTCATCCACTAAATAATTTCCTTGACATCCATGAATGTTTAGTCCTACTCAAATGGGCTCCACTGGTTCTCTTAGTTATCACCATTACATGAGATCATTGAAAGATTTGAGGGTTCGGGAAACAAGGTTTAGATAATAGAGAGATGAGGGATAAAAAGTTTGAAAAGGTTTCGTGCATGGATCTGACAAACATTCTTCAGTTTAATGGAAATCGAAGGGTTCTATAATGATGTGAAGTGAAATCATTACAAAATTTATGTGACATGTCCTATTTGGTATGATTAGTGCTTAAAATATTTACAAAAAATCATGAATAATTAAAATATTTACTAAATTACAAAAATAATATAATAAATATGTAAAATTATAATCCAAAAAAAATAAATAAACCAAATTTAAATTTTATAAAATCAAATATGTCAATAGACAATGGTTTAGTAAAAATGTATGCTAATTTATTTTATGTTTAAACAAATTCTAAACAGATATCACTTTTTTTCATGATATCTTAATAAATTATGTCTCAAATCTAATTTATTTTTTTATATAATGGTTTATTGTATTTTATAAAATGATTATTATACCCATGTTATCACATTTTATTGGAACATAATTTAAATGAAATCCAAAATACATTAGGGTTTGTTTTATCCAAATAACATGTGAACAACAAATTTCTGCTATAGTATATTCAGCTTCAATAGTTGATACAACTACAGAGTGATGTTTCTTACTCAACAATGATATTATCTATTTTATAAGAAAATGATAGGTTATTAATGTGATTTTATTGTCTAGTTCACATCCATCAAAATCAATATCTGAATGTGAAGTTAAATTAACATCATATGTTTTTTTGGAAAATGAATATAAAAATACACAGTTCCTTTTAAATACCCTAAAATTAATTTTTCATAATTTAAATGAGATTATTTTGGATTATATTGAAATATTGAACAATGAAATATTGAAAAAATAATATATGATATACTTAAAGTTATATACTATAAAAGTCTAATGATTCCTCTATAAAAATTATTTTCAAGTGGTTTTCCAGTATCAACCATATCAAGGTTAACACTATAGGTTATATTAGATGAATAACTTATAATATTTTTATGTCCAAAATTCTTAAGTAAATTATGTAAGTTTTTTTTTGGTTTAATACATTTCCAAATTCTTTTTGATAAATTTAAAATCCAATAAAATGGTTTAACTCACCCATCATACTCGTTTGAAATTCCATTTTCCTATGTTTTAAAAATCATTACACATTTTTTGATTCTTTGATCCACAAATAACGTCATCAATAAATATTTATACTAAAAAGATATTTGAGGATGAAGTTTTATTTAATAATGTTGGATCATACATTCCTAATATATAAATATTTGTAAAATTAAAGGATATTAGTCTTTTATACCGTGATCTTAGTGCTTCTTTAAGTCCATAGAGAGCATTGGTGAGTTAAAAAATAGAATTTTGAAAGTGATGTCCTTAAAAACCATGAGATTTTATAACATCAAATTACTCAATAAAAAATCCATTTATAAAATAATATTCAACATACATTTGATATAATTTATTGTTCATATAAGATTCATATTATAGAGGAATTATAATTTCCTCTCATCGAGCTATAGGGGAAAATGCCACTACATAATCTATTCATTCTTTTTGTTTGTAATCTTTTGTATCTAATATAGATTTATTTTTAGTGAATACACCATGATTATCTTATTTTTTAATAAATTACATTATATTTCCAATAATATAACAATTAAAGGGTATTTAAACTAATTCCCATAATTTTTTCCTTTTGAAATTATTTAACACTTTTTTGCATAGATAAAAAACAACTTTCATCAGATAAATCATCTTCTACTGTTCTTAGTTTTAACATGTAAAAAGGAAGATAATTTTACTATATTCCCTATATTTATTATAGTTCTAACTTCTTCATCTAATATTCCTATAAATATTTCTAATGGATTATCCTTAATATTTATAGTTAATCTAGGAATACCACTTTATAGTTTATTATCATCAACCCTTACTAAATTTGTTTCAAAATAATCAATTCTAAATAATCATCCTTACTATTTTTAAAGAAGGATTTACGTGTAATTTACATGAGAGAATCACTTAGCTCATTATTTTGAGCAATTTGGTGATAAAAAATATCACTTTGATAAATCTTCACAAGAGTTTATTCTTCAAAAATCCATGATTTTTTTTTGAAAACTATACGAACTTTGGATGTAGTATAATTACCTAGGAAAATATCTTCATTAGTCATTGGATCATACTTTACAAGTTTGTCCACAGTTTTCAAAATATAAACCATGAATCCAAATACAATGAAGTATCCTACCTTTGGTTTAGTATCATTCCATTACTAATAGGATTTTTTTAAGATAGGCCTTATTATAACTCTGTTAATGACCTAACATGTTGTGCTCACAGATTTAGTACACAAATGAGTGGGCATGTTATATTCACATAACATTGTTCTTTCAATTTCATAAAAATAAATATTTCTACTTTGAATAATAACATTTTTGTGGTTTCCTGGGGGAATAAAAAGTATTTTTAAGACCTTGTTTTGAGAAATATGAATTAAATTCATCATTCTCAAATTCACCACCATGATCACTTCTCAAGGTCACAATTTTGGAATCGTTTTCATTTTGAAAAATCATATATAAATTTATAAAAATAGAAAAATATTTACTCTTATGTAGAAAAAATTAAACCCACAAAAATCTTGAAAAATCATCAACCAACACGTAGAAAAATGATTTAATATAAAGGCCTTTGGTCTTAGTAGGGCTAAATAGATCTATATAGATAATCTCATGAGGCATAGATATATCAATCTATTTAAATGGGATAAAATATTACATGTGTTTCTTTCCCATTTATCCTAATTCACAATGTTTATTTTTATTCCAATTTAATGCCAGGAATGTCTGAAAAAAAAATTAGACTACTTTTTCAATTAATGAACATTACAGTGTTCAAGCCTTCTATGACAAATGAATGATTCATTAATTTCAATATTCAAAAAATTTAAATTTTTTCTATATAAGTAATTTATATCTTATGTATAGACAATATCTATTCTAGGGGCATTGAACTTGAGAGAATTATATTTTAAAACTAAACATTATTTGTTAAAAATAATAAAATTGATGAATATCATCACAATGTTGTGAGATACATATCAGTTTGTGCATCAAGATATCAACATAATGAATTTTTTATATTAGAATCGATACATATTATGTTTTTCTTCAACTGATCTCGTAACAATAATTTTTTCCACTTACATTATCAAAAAATGTGACATATCCTCTATCTTTATTTTATAGTGGGTGAATGTTTGATAAATATCCACTCATATGTCTTGAACAACCACTATCCATAAACTATTTTGCATTAATTTTCATGTGGGTTTTTCCCTATATTGAAAAATAAAACAATAATATTTTTGGTACCCAAATGCTCTGGGGTCCGGTAATGTTAGCAAAAAAATACTTGGGGATCTAAAGATGTTTTTGTTTTCCTACCAAAATATCTATTCATTTTAAAAAATGTTTTATGAGAAAAAAATATTAATTACCAAAAATTGAGGATTTTTTAGAGTGATAATGTTTGTATAGTGTCCCATTTATCAAAAATTAAAATATATAACTTTGTAATCATTTTTATAACTTCAAAAAATACAGTTTTTGTAATTTTTGGGCCTTTCACCTAGACATATTATTCGAAAAATTTCCATTTTAAGTTGGTTTTTAACAAGGATTCTGTTTATATAATCTTCCCATTTAGTAAAAACTCTTGTGTAATATTTATAGTTTTGAAATTCCTTTTGTAATTTCTATATTTTCTTAACATGCTTAGTATATAAGGTAGTGAACTTTTCCAATTGATCTTTTAGAACCAAAATATGTCTGTTTATGTTCTCATATTCATTAAAAAATTTATTATATGAGTTCATTAAGGATTTTTTTCTTACTTAAGATTTCATACTTATTTTATAACATGGTACAGTATTCATTTAATTTTTTATATAATGAATTTTTATTTTTTAATGCATGTTCATGCTCATATAAATAGTAAGAATGCACCTCATCTGAATATTCCATAAATAATACGCTTCCCTTATAATTAAGAGATTCATATATTGATTATGATGATGTACATTCACTAGAATATTTAGAAGCACTCTGGGTTTCCTGTATAGCCTTTTTAGATTTCTTATTATGAACCAATTTCTTAAATTATTCATTTTTAGGATTTTTATCATCATTTAGCCACAAAAAACTAGTCTTGGTACGTCTTAGCTTCTTTCACTCATAACATCTTACTTATTTAGAGTTTTCACTATGATTCCTATAATTATTAAAGGGTATTTTGAAACCTCTTATCTAGTTATATATGTTTTTTGACTTTTGAGAAAATTGTGTAAGTTAATCATTCAATACAGAATACCTTGAGGAATATTCTTCTTTAGATGTTTTAGAAATCTATATTATTTTTTATTATTATCATCCATAGAATTATAAACCTTCAATACAATATTTTCATTCTTAAACATTTTATATTCTCCAAATTTATCTTCCATTTTATCTTTATACATCATAAGAGATCCAATAATATTTTTTATTTTGAAATTATTGACCTCTGTAGTTTTTTTGAAAGTATCTCAGATTGTTTTCCACTTGGGTGGTAAAACTATATGAACTTTTAATTCATATTCGGCCGTAGTGACAGGTGTTCTTAAAGCAGGAACATTATTAACAATCTCATGAAGTCTTCTATTGAATAGGGTAATGATTTATCCTTTAGCCATTTTGTATATATTGAATTTATGATTAGAAGTATCATATCTCAGATCCTTCACATTTTCCTTTCATCCATATGAAATAGCTATAGTAGTCCATATTTCATGAGATATTTGACATTAAGAAACTCTATTGAACTCGTATAGTCATAATCCACAGATTATGAAATTCAAATCTTTTGAATTCATATTTTACTCTTATTTGGTTGTATCGACCAATGTTTCATTTTCTGTATCTTGAATTTCATAGGGGTTTACTACATTAAAATGAAATTTCAATCAAAAAATCTTCAAATAGATGGTCATATAATCCTTCCAACAACTATAATTTTTTTATATTAAAGTAACGAAGTCTTAATATTGACATAACTTCACGATTATCATCCATAGTATCCATTTAAAGAATGATATTGAGACATAAAAATTTTATAGATATGAAATCAACTTCTATAAGCTCTAATACCAGTTGTTCATCCAAAGTATGGATAGATGAAAACTCAGTAGGGGTGAATAGATTTTCTAAAAAATTTATTGTTGTAAAACCTCCCTCTTTAAGGTATATAAGTACAGATATTTTACTTAATGAAAATAGGTAGTTGAAATATAAAATATTAATGGAAATAAATTGAACACAAGATATTAATAGTGGTTCTGAAAATAAAAAATCCCCTAGTCCACTACACCAACACTCTAAACTATGAGTTTGGTGATTTTCTCTAAAAAACTATTTTATAGGGGCTCCTAGTAGAGTATGAACAACTATAATTAAAATGGTACAAGATATTTCAACTAATATCTCCCTTTAAAATAATTATCCACAACCTTCACATACTCACTTAAAATTATTGTAAAAAAATCATGATGTGTGAACTTTTGAAGAACTATTACAATACACAGTTGTATGTAGCAACTAACAATAGTTGAATATATGTCTTGAGAAGATGATAGTCCTCAATGTACAACTATGGATGATCTTAAGTGAAACTGATAAACTTGAAATCACAATATACCAGAATTAGGATGAGATGTTTTCTATATACACATGTTCATTGTTACCATTATCAGAGTATTCGTAAGTGTGTGTATATCATTGTAGGTCTCTATTATGTGCTTTCTACATGTAGTGGATAACTATTCCTTTTATATATCCTCCTTTATTAACTTATGAAAATGATAAAATCACAATGATCGATTTGATAATCCATTGATGAGTTGATAAGATAGGTTATTAATGGAAAGCACCCATTTTTTCTTAGTAGGGAAAATACTTCTGCAGTAGCGATGTCATAAATATTCTCTTTATTTTGATGGAAGAAAACATTTTATAAAAATAGTACAATCCTTAAATAGACAGTACCATCTCTAATAAACTCTAAATGAATGAAATTTATTTTCAATAGATTGTGAATGTAATTATACCATTATTCATAACATCTAGATTTTCATAAGATGTCCAATAGATAGAATGGTTCTGGTAAGAAAAAATTTACGAGAGGGTTCGTAAAATAAAACACATATTTGACTTATTTTTTTGAGGTTGGGGTCGAAGCCTCATTTTTATTATTAAATCATAATATTTGACTTATATTATGGGTAAGATAAACTAAATTTAATATTACATCAGACAATTATTTAGTGTGATATTAATATGATACTGAAGATAGATACTTAACTTTCATAACTTCATCTGATACTCATAAGAAAATATTTTATAAATAACCTTTTTCATCAGATAAAAAAAATTTATAGTTGAACATTGACTAAAAAAAACATTGAAATATATGGTTTCTAGTCCGTTATCTTCCCAAGATAAACTTCTAACATAGAGTTTTCTTATTCTGATAAGATGAATGATATTTCGTCAAAATGTCAATTCTCATAAGATAAAATAATTTTTTAGAGTTAATATTTTACATAGTGCAAGATAATCGCTTATATTTAGAGTAATATAAAATTATTTGATAAAATTATAATCTGAAACTCTTAAGATAAAATCATTAGAGTAAAAATATAGATTTTTAGAATCATAAATAAATTGAAAACCCGAGAAATTTCCGAACAACATAAGTCTATCCAACAGAAATAAGGAATCCATATCATTAATTATATTAAAATTACATAATTTTATATAAATTTTCATTACATATCACAATTATAGATCTCAAAAAACCTTAATGGTTTTTTTCGTTGGAGACTAGAGATAAAATCATTCTATTTCATGAAATATCTTTAATATCTCCCACAATGTACTTCTCATAAAACAACCTTTTTAGAAATTTCTTACTATTAACCTTTCTTCATAACCTAGGGGAATTGAAACTTAATAAAGGGTGAACATATATTTCTATCAAAGATAAACATGAAAGATATCACTCAAATATCATAAGTGAGAATAAAATAATAAGAAGGGTATAATAATATAATTATGTTCATAATATTTGGTAATCGTACAAAAAAAACATAACATAACTAAAGGGTTGTGGCGTAAACTTTATTATAACATAAATAATTGGTATAAAAAGATAAAATTTCAACAACCACAGATTTTAGAATATATTTCTCTTTAACAAATTTTAATGGTTTGATAGCTGGTAATTCATGCAACACCGAGCTTAAGTGAATAATTCCTTATTAAAAATTTACAATTAAATAAGTCAATATATTTTTAAAAAAAAATTTATAAAATATAATTAAAAAAATAAGGTAGTCAAATTTATGAAATTTAGATGAAATGATAAGGAATGTTAGTCTAGTAATTTTTTGTCTTAATGAAAATTATTATTTCTTAATTATTTTAATTATATATTTTTTATTTAAAAGTTACTTTATTAATTTTTTATAATTAAAATTATAGAAAATTATTGTTTACACATGTACAAAAAATTTCACCATTAATACATTTATTATAAAATGGTTATAAAATAATATTAAATCATTTAAAGGTAAAGAATACATTTTTTAGAAAAATTATTTTTCTTCATGCAATCTATTTTTATGTTAATAAATTAAATTAATAACTATTTCTGAATGGTTTTAATGAAATTTTTCGATAATAAATTCAATAAAATACCTTTAATTCCTTATCATGTTTTTTAACTAGTAAGTAATTATAATAAAATTATTTTTAGGCTTAAAATTACTATTTTCTTAAAATGGATTTTATACATTTTTCTTGGATATTTGATTAATTTATTAAAAATCGTGAAATTTAATCCTAAAAAATTGATTAAATATTTAGAATCATCATAAAAAATATTAGGTAATAAGGGTAACATAATTTTTTAGTCATAATGAATTTTTAACATGGTAATAATATTATCACCGTGATAAGGGTTAAAGAAATTAATGAGGGGTTAAACTAAGAGATTAAGTGTCAATTATAACTAAAAAATGTTTATATATTATTTTTTGAGTGTATGTTGAGCTTTAACATATTATATATTATATAAAAATTATATTTTGTGCCACTTTTCAAAGAAAATTATTTTATATTATTTTTAAACTTTGGCCATTTATAAGGGTTCCACTCCCCTCACTTATAAATGGGAACATCCTCTTCTCAATTATTTACACACATTAAGAACACTACCTCAAATAATAAATAATGAAAAAATCATCCCTACTCACATATCTATGAACTATAGGTATTGAACTTCCCAAAATATCCATTCAGGAAGCATTAATATCTTTTTCAAAGGATATTATATATGGAAGAGGAATATGTTCTTACTGACCATTTTCATGTTTATTTATTTTTAAGAATCTGATAAATATTTTTAACAATATAAATTTCAGTAAATTATAACCTTTAATATACTAAAATTTTGTTTTCTTAACGTTATAACCATTTACTCTATCCTTTCCATCTAATGGAAAATAAAATCATTGCTCATGCATATATATAGATTACCATACATCTTCATGATGCGACATGTTTCAGTATTCATGACCACATAATTTTTATAGTTTTACTGATAAATACAAAAAATATTTATATGATATTTATGGTAAAATTTTGATTATATGATGATAAATTATTATATTCCTTCCTTTCATTCCGTTCATATATGTGAAGACTATCATCACAAAAAAAGGACATATTTTTTATTTCATCACCTCCTTATATTTTTTTTGAAAAAGTGTATATAATTAATTAGAAGAGATTTATGACATGGTTAATATTTTATATATGATTAAACAATTATTAATTTAAAAGAAACATAATATTTAAATAGAAACCTGCATGAAAAACAAAATCGTTAACACCCAGAATATTGATTTTAGTATAGAATTATTAATAAGTGGATGATTAGAAATTATTAATGAATAAAATATCATAATGTAAGTATGAATATGTTTTTGATATAAATTTATAAAAAATATATATTTATAACATATTATGTTAAATCATGTATAATCAAATTTGGGATTTAAGAGAATAGTTTATTTTACAATCTCATTTATATTGGAATTTTTTATGATTCAATTATCATTATTGGAAATTGTTTTTTATCCTCTATTAAACAATACCTATTTTATTAAACTGATTTAATTTCAAGGTTTTTCATATATTGGTATCATTTTTTCACTCATTAATACTTAAAAAGAACAAAATGATATTTTTATGTAAATACAACCTTATTTTTTCATTTAGGGTGGGAATATTTTTTACATGTATATATTCATTAAAATGTTTCAATAATAATATATTTATATACACAAATGATTTTAAATATTATTTTTAATTTATATTTTCCTTTATTTAAAATGGTTTAACATGGATCCTTTTCATGTTTTTTCTATACAACTAACTTTTTAATTTTTACAAAAGCATAAAAAGATTTTTTTTCTTTATAACTAATAGAAATGAATGAAGTTTCCCACTATCATGCTATTTATTCATAATTAAATTTCCTTATAATGTTCTCATGGATTATTAAACAAAATAATATCCCCATTTTTTGGGTTTTTATTTCTTAAATGTTTCCAAATCAAATGGATATTTTTCCTTATTTTTCAATGTGTATTTAAATTTTTAAAATTTATTTTTCATCAATGATAAAATACATTAATTATTTTTTTGATTTATTAGGGATATGAAATAATGATATTATCCACCTTTTTTATCTATATCTATTATAATGATGAACTATAAAAGATATCAAGGAACTTATTTATTTCCTTTGGTAAATTAATTGATGAAGGAATCATGAATGTCATGTTCTATGGAAAAAATATGAATGGTTTATCATTCTATTTTGTGAGGGTCAATCATAGCCCTTGAATACATTGGGTAAAGGGTTTATTTATGAATATATTACTACGGTATTATGCTAATAATTCCTAATTTAATATACTAATGTAATATAGTCTTAATTAATGATCCCATATACTAAAGGATATTAGTAATAATGCATGATCCATTATAAAATGGTATTTTCAAAATTATTCCACATCAAATATTATATTTGTTAATGGTGTTGATTCCCAATCCTTTATGTTATGGGATTATACTAGTAATACATGATCCATAATGTTATGATTTTCTATGCATATTATTATTCCACATTCTTATGTTATAACACATGGTTATGATAGGTTTTTCATCAACCATGATAATGGTTTTATTTCAATACCAATTCTTCATATAATGAATAAGTTTATTTTATGACCCTTAAGTTATGACTTATAGTCTATTGGTATGATTCTCTTATATTACGCACTTGATTATATTTTCATACCCTTATAATCGTATTATGATCACTGATGATTTTTGATGGATATCTCTAATTTTTACACTTATTAATAATATAAGATCACATTTCTAATGTTTCAATTTCCCCAGATTATGGAGATATGATCTATGTAGGAAATGTTTAGGAATTGTATTTTATAAGAAAACAATTGTGGGATATATTAAATATATTTCATGAAATAAGTTGATTATATATCTAGAATCCCAAAACATTAAACCATTATGATTTCAGGAATGTATAATTTTTTTATTTATTGAATATTTATGTAATATGATATAATATTTATGCATGTAATTATTAGGTTAACTTAGTTGGAATTGGAATAAATTTTATTATTTTTAGAGATTATTTTGTGGAGAATATTAGACGATAACCTAAAAACCCTATAACGATACAAAATTGATATAGGATAAACCGAAATTGTTATTGGTTGAAGTAAAGGTGCCATAATTTAGTAAATCTTTTGATTGATTTTCTTTCTATATAACTAATCACTCTAATTATTTTATCTTAAGTACTTAAAATAACTGATTTTATTTTAGTCATTTTCTAGAGCCAAGAGTAATCATTTTAGAAATGAATGTGAAGAGAAATGTATTGACTAGCCCAATGAACAAAAAAATTATTTGGGAGTTAGAATGGTAACCCTTATGGAAATTATTTCCTTACTCTCTAAAGTAATGAATAATAACAGTAACCATATCGATCTTCTATAAGTTCTGAGGAAGGATAAACATGACATTGATTATTTTATATGGAAATGACCACATTATTTTTATGGGTCCCTTGATCCACTAATTATTGAACAATGGATTAATGTGATGGAGAATGTATTTTCCACTCACCTGTTTTCAGACTATGAGAAGGTTATTTTAGGAATCTATCACATAGAAAATGAGGTTGATCAATGGTGGACTGTCATTAATAATGCATGGTAAGAAGAAAAAATTAATTCCATGAAGTGATATGAGTTTAATAGGTTATTTCTCAAGAAGCATTTTCTATGAAATATTCATGATAAAATGGAAAGGTTGTTTCATGTGTTGATGTACACGGATGATGAATCCATTAGAATCTATGAAGAAAACTTTATAATGCATCAAGGTATATTTCAAGTATTATCGTTGACTCTAAAATAAAATTTATTACTTATTTAGTGTATTATAACTAAGTATCTAAAATGTTTTATCCATAAGATACTTTATTAGATATGGAGAAATAATTTCATGTTCTCTCAAGGTACAAATAGAATTTGGAAACTCTCAATATTACATTGAATTTTGTGATATGAAAAGGAATATTTAGTTTCAAGATAACTCAAATAATGGATTACATAAATGAAAGATAAATCAAATACCAACATTCCAAATGGGTTCAAATAAGTACATTAGAAACTTCATAAAATATAAATGATAATGATTTAGATGTGGGAGATAAAGGAATTGGGTGCACAATTTTTTAGGAAATATGAAAAGATAAAATACAACAATATAGGAGAATAATTTTTAAAATAATGAAATCCAATGTTTTAGATGGAAGTATTTTAGGTGTAAAATCATGTATCTATTTATGGCATTCAATTCTAGTGAAATTTGTTTTGGTTTTGGTGGTGGGTTCATTTCGAGATCCATGCCTCAATTTTAAATTATGTGTGTTTAGACATCATTAAAAGGTAGTTTTGGACATAGTTTGAGGCTAAAATAATGATTCAAGTGTTTAAGATGAATTGGGATTAGTGTCTAGTTTGATTGGAAGCTATAATTAGTAGTTTTGGGCCATTCATGGTGTGAAAATCCATTAATGTTGTGAATGTCCATTCATTAGCGGCCATTAGGCCAATAATGGGAGTGAACTGGGGGTTTTCCCTATAGATTGAATATTTAATGGAATGAAATAGGGGTTTACACCATGAAATATTCCATAGTGAGTTTTTATGGGTTAAACCCATATTTTTTTCATGGAATTGCCCCTTATTTTTCAGTTGATTATGGAAATTAGAGTATGTTATTTAGTCTACATGGCCTTTCCCCCTTCCCTATTTTCTTCCCCTTCTATTTGGGATGATTCTAATTGTTTATTTACAGTGATTTGAGGTATGATTCGCCTTCCAATTCCTTATTTTGTTTCTTATCTTAATCATTACTGATTTTTTTGTGGTTCTAATTTAGGTTTTTAGTTCTTGTTTCATTGGATCATGGTGAAATTAGTCTATTTTTTAATGGGGATTTCAAATGAATTAATTAAGGGTGACTTTATATGAAGTCTACCTACAATATCATGAAATTATGGTAAATATACATTTCCATATTAATTTATATATATATTTTATTATCTTGGATGTATCATTGTATGGAATCAGGAGTAATGTTTGTGAATTATTAATGGATTAGGTTCAGTTGATTGGAGTAAGTGGACCACACAATATTGCTCATGTTTTGGTAAATAGATGATGCTTGATAAGTTTTTAGGTGTTATGACTAATTGATTTAATTAGTTTAATTAATTATAGTGATTAAAATTAGTTTGATAATTAATTGTAAATTTTAATAATAAATTAGTGTTTGTTGTGCCTTGAGATCGGTGGTAATAAGATGAAGCAATTCTTGTATGAGCCTATGCAGTGATATCCATAATTTTTAATTAAAAGGGAATAAATATATTATTTAGGTAGGTAGCCCCTTGTATATAACCATATACTATTATTCTTTATTTTTGTAGTATGTTGTAGGTGGTATCACCATATACGGGGATTGACCTGATTAAATTATGTAAATTTTTTAAAGTAAATTGAATGTATTTGGATAGATTGATCAAAGTACCAAGGCCATGAGGGACCTGTTACACAGGCTTGATTCCTAGACTGGCTATGAATTACACCAATATTATTATTTTATAACTTGAGATGAATGGACCATGGGGGGAATTTTAATAATTTGATGAATATAGGGTCCCTTTGTGTAGGTTCCCTGGAAATTTTCTTATAGTTGATATCATTCATCTAGAAATTAGTTTCCTGAGTATGATGTCGTGTAATCATGGGATGAATAATATATTCTGGCCTAGTATGACAAGAAAAAAGTTAGTGTTTCATCCCCCTTAACATGTGATCATTGTAATGGGTCCTTAGGTATGATTTGGATGGGCTAGGTGTGTGAGGAATGGCCTAAGGATGACATGTGATATGAGATGGGTTTGTTCCATCTCTTTACTCCTATACTACTGAGGAATATCATATGTGGATAGTGAGTCTATAAGATTATTACGATGTTACAAAGGGATTTTATTCCCTCTGAATGACTAGTGTCATCCTAGGATATGTATTTGAGATAAGGGAACCCATGAAGGGTTTCTAGGCTTGGGGATACTCAAGGGACCCTAGTATGTTCCCTAGTGATAAATTGAACAAACCAAGGATGTGTGTATGTGAATGGTTAGTAATGATTGTGGGAGTCACTATGAAACCAAGATCAATGATTTGAGCTTAGAGAGGCTGTTGTAAATGTGGCATGAAATTGTTTGAGCGGGATGCACTACCCATTGAGATATATTGAGATACATGGGATTCCTTGGACATTATCCTTTTATCTAACCTTAGATCTTGATAACTAATTAATTACCATGATGTCATGTATGGTTTATATTTGACAACTAAATCATGGACCCCTATGTTATTAGATTTCATAGGGTAATCCCCTTAGAAATCAACTCTGGAACCTGATTCCATTATTGAATTGCATTGGGTTATGCCCATATGTATCATCTTATTATCTTGAAATTATGATTTCATAGCTTCATTCCCAAGGAATTGACTATTGAGACTAATAAAACCATATTGTTAATTATTATACCCTTATGAATTAATTTTTGAGCTTGATTATATTCCTAAATTTCCTAGGTCCACCCCCTAGGAACCAGCTATTGAACCAGATATTACTAGATTTCCGAGGGTCACCCCTTAGGAATTTCATGTTAAGCCTAATATTATTGTATTTCATAGGGTCATACCCATTGAAATCAGCTATGGAGCCTGATGTTATTACTAGATATCATAAGTTCACCCCCTAGGAATTGGTTATAGATCTTGATGATATTATCATATTTCCCATTGCTACCCCATTGGGAGTCAACTATATTCTTTATGATACTGTTAAATCTCCTAAGATTATTCATATATGTATCAAATTTATTCATGATACCATATACCACCCAAGGTAAAATTTTGAGTGTTGGTTTTTATACTATTATTTTATTTACATAAATATGTGACAAGCTTAAAGACACTCCATCTCTGGCCTATGTAGGTTTGGAGCAATAGGATTTTCATGAGAGAAACCAAGGATAAATAACATTTTTTCATTTATGCTTCTTCGCTATACATTTTTATCCAGATGAACATGTCACATGAACATATAAATTTCATTACTAGTATTATATGATATCACATTTGTGGTTACCTACTGAGTAGTACTCACACCCTGATTGGTCACCCAGAACACTTGGGTACCATATCAGACATCAATAGTTAATGTTTTATACTAAGAAGTGGCATAAATATTTATGAATGACCAGGATAGATAAGGTAAAATTGATAATTGGATGATGTGAGGCTCTAAGATATAATAAATCCTATTGTACATTTATTTTAATCTCTTATTCATTTTTTATGTGGTGGGCCTGATGGGAAGCTTCTGAGTCTATATGACTATCTGCCTGTTATGTTTCATTTATTATTTATTCGATTTATTTTCCTATATATACTCTAATGTTTATTATTCTTGTATTTTGTTTGGTTATTATATTTATTAATTCAAACTATAATTTGAGGGGTATAGTCTCCCAACATTACTATACTAGATTCCCAATACTAGTTGGAAGCCTTTGGAATATCGGGAGGCACACCCATGTGCCAAGTGACTACTCCTTTGATTCTAGCACCACTCTGTGGTCATAACCTAAGGGGGGATGTTAAAAAGTGGTATCATATACATTTATGTGATTTATATAATGGAAATTTTCCATGTTTTATTTTTTTACAATGTAGAGAGATATTAAATTTGTTATATATGAATGTTTCTAATCATGTGATGGATATTGGGATGGTGTTTTATAGAAACCATATCCATTAGAAATTACAAGTTACCCGGGATTATGACTGATGATATTAATTTTTCATGTTTTTATATTATGATTTCACCTATACTACCATGCATATTTTTTGAGATTTGTTTATAATGATTTATTATATTTTTTGGCTCTTGGCATGTTGGAAATTGGTCGGTGTTCATGCATTGTTTTTAGTAAGTAGGATTCACATGACATAGATTTGATTGTGTGTGATTTTATATCACCAAGGATAGGATTATGTTGTATAAAATGTTAGTAACAAATTATATGTTGTTTTACCATATAACATGATAGTTTCATTTTACATTGTTGGACTATAGTATTTTTTTCTCCTAATGATAGGTCAGGTGTATCAATGATGAGATTCTTCTATATAATGATTATAAAGTATCTCATGTGAGGGATATGTAGTGACCCTTAGTGGGTATATACCATCATTTTTTCATTGATTCTAGTTATGAAAAAAATAGCTTATGTTACTTAATGTTTCATCAACAAATTATATGGTGTTTTCCTTTATAGATTTTTGGTTGAATTATACTTAAATTAGACCATGTGACTATGGGATACATGATGTGTATCATGATTTATAGATGATATTATATATATATATTAGGATGTGATTTTGATACTTGAGGGGGTATCTTATATAGATGGAGGCATGATGAGTTTCCTCCAGAGATGTTGAATTCTTGAGGGGGTAGTCCAATATGATGATTCCTAATGATAATCAATTCCATGGGTAGGTGATTATTTTGGAATTTAATGATAGATATTTATATGTAAGAAACCTAGAATGTTTAGTTTTTCATGGTTATGTTTAAGATGAAAAATTATAGGTGTTTCCCCTGACTTATGACTTATGTGAGATGTAACTCCCTGACCCGAGTTACCCAAAGTCTATGAATTATTTTAATACATTGGCATGATTATAAGGAATCAAGTCCCGAAGGACTGATCAGTTTAGCAGTATTGGAAAATAGATTACATATATGAACATTACATTATACATTCTAATAGACAACAAAAAAATAATCCTTTGAGAAAGCCATTTTTACCTTAGCTTAACCCTACATCTCAAACATAAACCACTTCTTGGGATCCTGGAAAAATAAAACATAAGAAAGGGGTCAGCTCAAATGGCTAGTAAGGGAAAATAATTTTGCAAAACCTATAAACTTTTAAGTAAAGATGTTTAATAAAAACAACAGCCTTTTAAACATAAACTTGAAAATAATATGGAAAAAGTAAATAAAAAATTACCATATTTACATGATCATGGATATTCAACTAGTCGAATTATCACAAGTAATAACTAATTTCATAATAAGGGAATGTATAGTACCGGTGAATAATTTCTTTGTCAAGGACTTGTGCCCGGACCTAGGGAATAACTGTAACTGGACTCCAACCCATAGAGCCTCTGTAACCGGACTCCAACCCGGAGAGCCTCTGTAACCAGACTCCAACCCGGAGAGCCTCTGTTACTGGACTCCAAACCGGTGAGCATCCATAACTGGACTCCAACCCAGAGAGCCTCTGTAACCGGACTCCAACCCGGAGAGCCTCTATAACCGGACACAAACCCAGAGGGTCTGTTATAACCGAACCCCAACCTGGTGGGATTAATTTTACTAGTCCCCAACCTAGAACATACTATTCCAACACATTCATCTTAAGATGATGTTGAAATATAATATAAACATTTTTATTAAAATGAGCATATGAAATGTACCTTAACCATACACCATGAATGGAATAAAAATAAATCATCCATAGTCAAACATATCACAAAACCAGAAATACAATATGGAAGATTTATATCGTAATAAATCAACTTAAAACATGTTTAAAATTCATCAAAGGATGTTGATATAGATGAAAATGATCAGTAAAATGATTTGAGAGAAATACCCCTTTTTCATGAAATCATTTAAATGTATCACAATTTATTAAGGAATTCATTTAAAAGTGACTTTTGAATCAAAGTGTTCCATACCAATTTGAAACATCTGAAAAGAATTATCATTTCAAAAAATTCATGTCCATATAAATAAATCCATAAAATCATTTTGAAAACATGGACTTTCATTAAAAGCGTTTAGAAAGATAAAACATTAAATGATTTAAAATGATGATACAATAAAAGAAAACCTCCCATTAAACCTTAAAATATTCCTTTTGAAAACATTTTTATGAAATATGGTTATCGATGATATGTATGTCCCTGTAAATACTTCCACATAAACAATCTCGGATAATAATGAGATTGAAGAAGTAACCCTTACCGTGCACTTTCCTTTGGTCGAGGGTACATTTAACCTCTGATATAATGAACATAGTATGTTATTAAATTATTCCAAAACCATATTCATATTTATTATATCATACACGATTCATTTATGACTTTATACTGCCCATTTAATAACGATTTCCATGTTAAATTTACATTTTGGGTAATAATCGCTTCCTTTATCGTATGTGTTTTAACTTGTTATTCCTGATCATATCATTTAGATCATGATTTAAATGATTCCAAAATATAATCCATGATTTATATATCATATATATTTAGAATATAAATATATATAATATATTTATATATGCAATGGAAGGCACCGTTTATGGAGACGGTAGGCCGTTCGTAAGCATAAATGTTATTTTCGTTTTCATATCGTATTGAATAGAAGTAAGATAATATGATATATGTAAGTTCATACATACAAATATATATATATATATCTCCAGTATCATTATTATGTCATATATTACATACATATTAATAATATATATTTTTATAATCATCGTTGAATGGTGAACATCGAAGTGAATCTCATCGTGTCGTGCAGACGGTAATCCGTACGTACACACGAGCGACAATATCATTATTTTGATTTAAAATCGTATATAAATAGATATTATATATTATATATAGAATCATTAACATGATATATTTATTATTTAAATCAATTATACATCATTATTAAACCCATCCAAATAATAATGTATTGAATAACAATTACACTACGACGTGGAGACGGCAAGCCGTACGTACGCACGTATGGTGACATGTCAATCATAGGATGGATAAAATAATTACTATGGTTGTAACAGATTTATAATGACATAAAAGTATATAGAAGATACTGGAGTTGTTATTTAAGGATAGAAACAACAAATAAAGAGGGAGTTGAAGAAGAAAATAACTTGAAAGAGGTGATGAAATATTTACCTCTTCTTTGGGTTAATCCTTTTGACTTGATCAAAAGGGATCCATAGGTTAGATTTATGACCAATGTAATGCCTCTAGTATTAAGGGAGTAATTTTGATAGGATATTTGGCTAGGGGTTGGCCAAGCCAAATGGCTTTGGAGGTGTGAATTTGAGAGAAGGGGAAGTTCCCTTTTATAAGAGGGGTGAGGGGCACCTTAGGAAAAGACTGAAATATTATTTTATAATATAATAATATTCTATTTATAATGGCTCAAAATTGATTTTTTCGAATCTAATGTGGGGATGGGTAGAAATACTATCAACCAATAGGTTTTAGAAAATTTTAGGTTTCCATTTTGACCTTATCGTTTAGATTTAACTATAAGTTAACTAATTTTACTTTTGACGTGTCTTCTGGTATTCTTACACAATATGGTTAATAGAATTCAAATAGAAATCCAAGAGAACCACAAGTGGTTCATTAATGACAAATATAATATAATTTAAGACCTTTGGCCAAACCTTTCATTTTTAGGAATATTATATCAACCAATAATAAAGTACTTGTTTTAAAAATTAATTTTTGTCAATTTTGACACTATTTGGTATTTTGTTTTTGTGAAAGTCCTAAAAACCTTTAAAAATCCAAAGAAATATATCTAATCAACCCTAACAAGTAATATTAACCTAGAAAACATGTTTAATTAATCAATAGTCTCAAATTAAATTTATTTGGCTATTTATAATATCAATTATTTTAATCATTCATTAAAAAGATAATTACTGCAGCATCATTGTGTCATAAATATATTAAATTATTTTCTGTATAAAAATTATAAATAAACTAAAATTATGTAGGAAATATTTTTATCTTTATACTGAATATTTATAGTCGAATTTATTTTATGTATAACCCTATATTAAAATGTTTTAGTTATGAAAACTTGAAGATAACACTTTTATCTTTTCTTTATATTAAATAATAACAAATTTCCTAATCTACTCCAAGTGGACTGAAAGGGTCATATTTTATTCCTAAGGTTGTTTTGGTATAATTACACTTATCCAATAAAATTAGGACATCTGTTAGGATAATAATAATATCATTTTTACCATTAATTACCCTATTTACTTTTAACCGTGGTAAATAAAAGTCAAAAACTATTATTCACCAAAAAATATTTTTATCCTATTGAACCACATTTTACTTACTTATATCATCCATGTCTCTCGGATTTCTGAAATTCAATTCACAAAAGTGGTAAAATTAATTTTTATGCAAATTTACAAATTCTCCTAGGAGTTGGGTAAAAGACGGAAAAAAATCAATAAAATTTTTATATATATAAAAATATTATAAAATGGCACCAATGAATTACATTGAAATTTTATATGTATTGTGTATATATTTTGACCTAGAATAAATTTATATAAAATAAATAATTATTTAAATAAAAAGTCGGTTTTAAAAAATAACTTTTTTTTTCACTATTCATCAAAAATTTAATGTTTTCAGAAAAATACCAAAAATTCACCATAAGCTAATTTTGATATTTTGATTTAAAAAATAGAGCCTATTTTACAAAATTCAATACATATAATTTTCATTTATTAAATTTAAAATTATTTCCCATTTTTAAGACCAAAAAATGTGTTTTTAAAAAAGTAAAAACTACCAAAAGATTGACATGTGTTTATGTTGAATAAAAATGTGAAATTACTTATAATGACAAACATTTTATTAAACTATTAAAATATAATCTAATTATACTTCCAACCAATTCAAATTTATAATTTAACACTATAAATTATTTTGATTTAAAATTTTTTTATCATTTCAAATTTAGTAATTTTCACTATTCACCCAAATATAAAAGTCATCAAAAAACACCAAAAATTTATCGAAACTAAATTTTTATATCCCGATTATAAATAAGAATATTATTTTTTCAAACTGAATATATAAAAGTTTCAAATATTTGATTTAAAAAGGGTTCTCCATTAAAAGGTGGTACAATTTCATTTTTTGGAAAATACTTCTTTTATCTGAAAAAAATGAATTTGTTCTTATATTATGTCTATGAAACACATAATATGGATTTTGAAATTAAATAGAGTATATAAGATTCATTATACATTTAATAATCATTATAAATGCATTTTTAACGACTAGTTTGGTAATGTTGTGGTGCGTTTGAATGCAGTGTTGCGTGTAGCGGAATCTATTAAATTACTTTAATGAGATAACATACTATGAGATATTGGGGTGTTACTGGATAAATGACCTATTTAACTGGTAAGAGATAATATTTATTTGGTATCTGGGTCAATATATTGATGATCTGAGTGTTATGCATGAAATGATCTATGTTATATAATGGTTACTTGATAAATGGATTATCCCAGGATTATGATTTCTTTATAGGTTAGAATCATGAGGATATTCTTCAGGTTTGAGAATAATGAAAAATATGTGCTATCGAGCATGGTATATAGGAATGTTGATTCCTTAGATATTGTGATCATGGAAGGAATGGGTGGGTTCCTTTCAATAAGATTTGTGAACGTGAGGTGATACTATGGATATTGTTTTGGAATAGATATTCCCTATATTTTTATGAAGAAATAACCTTAAGATTTAGTGATTCTTTAATCAATGTATTATTTTTATATAATAATCAATGCAATTCTTATTCATATGTATTTTACAAGATTTTTTGAGTGGAATATCAATACAATAGGAAGTATTTTTTTATATGATGCCTATTGGAAAGTGATTATATGGTAGAATTTGGAATAAAGGAAGTTCCAAATTTTGAAGAGTACTGTCGATGGTTATTTTTAATAGATTAAATTAACATGAAAGTGGAGTAAATTCAGTGTTTATGACTGAAATCCTAGGTTTAATGCCTTGTGGATTAGGGAAGTTTTAGTTGGTTGTGTAACTAGGGGGTATGAGAGTGTAAAACTATTGTATTTAGAGGGAACTATAGTAGTTAAAGCTGATTATGCATGGAGATATATAAATTATAAATTGATGAGTGGTTGTGTAAATTGTTGTGATATTGGAATAGATGAAACACTTCTAGTCTTGGATAGATGAGGTTTTTGATAAAAATGAAAAATTCCCCTCTGTGGTAGAGGGGAGATCAGAAATGGATCAGGTGTAGTGGAATGACTAACCCAAGGTTGTGTCTTGATATTTATTATCAAGAAGGTGGGGTATCATACATGATAGTGGTTTACTGTAGCTTGGGAGGATTGACATATGTGTGATATTGTAACTTATTATGGATTCAATCAAGGAGTGGTATAGGGGAAGCCATATGGTGGTTAGTGAACCATTGGTCTTAGGAGGATGTGACCCTCACTACATATAAGATTTCAGAGTATTTTTTAGGGTGATGTTCCCATAAGTTAGGGGCAGTCAATGGTTGGTATTTTTTTGTTAGTACTAAGGTAATAGTGGGATGTTAACTTACAACTAATATGTATGGTAATGGATGAAATCTGAACTAAAAAATATATAATCCTAGGTTAATATTTTTATCCATGCTTGAAACCCATCATGGATGACCAAGGTGGAATTTAGATGCATGTGATTTGGTGAATCTTATTTCACTGGTCCCATTTTAAACACCATATTTGATATTCTGAAAAGGTATTGGATATATTTTGTTCATCATAACTTGGCTTCGGATTGTTTTTATGTGATCCTATGGTGTGTCAGGTTGGTGGTGCACCAGTTCTTGGGGTGATAACATGCTAGAAGTTTTTTTTATTTGAGGATCCAGTTGTGAAATTATGCCAAGATTTTGTTTCAAAATTTTATGTTGATTTTTTATGATATTAGAATTCATTTAGGATTAATAGAATCAGGATCAAGTGATGTGATAGCACACTAAAGTTCATGACCAAGATTTTTGGGAAAGTTTTACCATATGAGGCTCACTCAGTGGTTTTTCACATAAGTTAGATGTGATAGATTGGATAAGATATTTGATATTTAATATTAAGTATAATATATGGGATTTGGGGATCAGTCAGAGATACAAGGAAAATGATGTATCAAAACATTTGTGTGGATGATGCGGACATGTCTAATTTATTCCATAATTAATATGGAGTGTGAAACTAGGTTATGAATATAGTTTTACATGGTTTTGGGAGTGGTGATGTTGAAACCACACTAATCTAGTCATTGGAGGTTTAGGAATTTTTTAGTAAGAAATTATGATGGTGGATAATATCGTCGATCAAAATAATCCAATGGGATATGAGGCTTATGGTGGGGAGAACCATGTTCTTAGTGATAAATTTATTTATAAAGCCATGGTTCCATGGTTTATAATAACATGGGTAATATTGTTATCTATGTTTTAGTGATTTTTATGAGTTTTGAATCATGTTTTAGTGTTTTGAGAGATTTGTGTTTGGATTTTTGTTGGGGAATAATGTTTTTAATTTAGAGAAAAAACATGATGAGATAGTGATAAAATAATTACCGAGGTTGGTATATATGTGTAGTTGAAAGATAACTATGTATTCTTATAGATGATAAGTTCTATAGTGGTTAGGTTTTCAAATATAATATATTTTTTAGGGTGTGATATGTTTTCCAAGATAATGGATAGCTAAAAGCTCAGGAGGGGGTGAATTGAGTTCCAGAAAATTTCTTTGCTTTATAACCACCCTATTAAATGCTTGCATGATCCAATATTTTCCTTAATAGAAGAAGGAAGTGGAAATATAAAATCTCCTAGTAAAAAGATCAAAAAAATGAAATTTATAGAAATCTAGCAAACAAAAATCCCTTAGAATACTCCACCATCACTATGCTTTATGTGTCTGGGAGTTTTCACTATAAAAACCCTTTTTCCAAGGGCTCCTAGATGAGTGAATTCAGTTGTTACTTACAATAAAGGTAAAATATATTTTATCCATGATATACCTTTACAAGACCTAACCACGACCATAACACACTCAATTATAATAATTTCTTATAATATAGAGATGAATGAAATTTGAAAATATGCTGCAACTCATAGTTGAAAACAAAAAATGAAAGTAGATAAAGAAATATATAGAGAAGATGGTGATCTTCAAATCATTGCTATACAGGTTATTTAATTATAAAAGAAAAACATATAAGCACATTAGGCCAGTGTTTTAGGATATTTATTCTATGTACATGATTTTTTTTCACTATAAAAGTATTCATATGTACATGCATGTCTCTCTCTCCCATATATAGACTAAATTTTCATTTTGTATATCCTCTTTGATGTTTAACATAAGAATAATGGATAATCACAATGGTCTAATATATAACCCATTGAAAATTTTATATTGAATGTTATTAATGGTGTGTTTTCTTTATTTTATAAAAATAGAAGAAGCTTATGAGGTATTGATGTCCGCAATATTCTTCTTCTGATCTTTCTATTTTTGGAAAAATGATGCTTTGTCTAAATCGATCTTTTCTTAATTAGAAAAATCATATTTTACTGTTATTAAATAAATGGAATTATTTATTAATATATTATTACAATGTTATAAAATTAATCATGATGATACTCACAAAATAATACACTTTTTAATACAAACATATGATATCACTACTCTCATAAGTTAAATTTTTTGATGTGGTTTGAGTCTTTAAGAATTTCGTGGGTGTTCAGGAGGATGTTGTAGAAATGTATGGGTAGTTTGGCTACTAAAATAACATATTAATTCCATTATCATCATGAATGATCATTTAGATTATGATTGAGTATTTATTTTGGTCCTTTAGTCTATGAATGGAGTATTTCTAAGGGTTAGGCATTCATACCATGAAAGATACACAAGTGGTTCACTTAATGGTGGAAACTATCTTTTTACTAGGTTATTCTATTTTATATTTCCTTAAAGTTGGGAGACGAGATGTGTAAATTCATCCTTCCACTCCTCACCTCCTTCCCTCCTTAGTTCAAATTCCATTTGGGATGGTTACAGGTGTGTTTTATGTGACTTGAGGTATGATTCTCTATTCTCTACCTTATTTTCCTCTTTATATTTATTCTCAGTAATTTATTTGTAGTTCTAGGTTGGGTTTTTTTTTCTAATTCCACTGAATCATGGTGGATTTAGCTATTTTTTTGAGGATTTGATATGTATTTCATAGATGGTGACCTAAGACAAGGTCCACATGGCTTGTCATGCTATTTCGGTAAACGTTTGTTTCCATGTAAACATATTTAGGGGTATTATGGATTTTGAATAAAATAGTTCTGGAATCTAGAATAATGTTTGGGACTTTTATGTTACCTAGGTTTAGGAAGATGTTGGAAGTAGATTTTCCTTAGTTTCTCATGGTTTTGGAAGGTGGATGATTCCCATGGATTTTTTAGGCATTTTACCTAATTTAATTAAATGGTTTATTATAAATTGTTAAAATTAGATTAATAATTAATTATAAATTGTTTAAAATTAATTAATGTTTTTTGTTCATTTAGATTGGTTCTTAAGAGATGAGGTGACACTCAAATGATCATAAGAAGTGATGACTATCTTGTTGAATTAAAAGGTAATAACTCTGTTACTAAGGTAGGTGGTCCCTTGTACATACCCCTATGGTATTATGATTTATTTATACAATATGTGATATGTAGTCTGGATATTGAGGTATATCTACTTTTTTAATTAAGTAAATTGATTAAAGTAATATTAATACATATGGATAAATTGAAAAAAGTGTTCAGGCCCTAAGGACCTTGTGCATTGTCTTGATGTGTTAGTTGGTGATGGTCAAAGTTGTGATCATAATGGTATAACTTTTCTTAAATGAACCCTAATGGGTGATATTTTAAATAATTTAATAAACATAGAGTCCCTTAGTGTAGTTTCTCAAGATTCCTCCTTGTAGAGGACATCTTTAGGCTAGTAATGGGAGTCAAAAGTAGGCTATCATAGAATTATGAGATACCTTAAAGCCATTGGGATAGTATTATTATAATAGGTTGGGTGTTCCTTCCCATTGATATATGAGAAGTGGGTTGTTGTAACTTAGGTATGATTTGGATGGGTTGGGAGCATTTGGGCTGACCAAATTATGAGTTGGGATTTGAGATGGGCTTTATGCCATCTCATGAAACCTTTTCCAATGAATATTATCTTAATTGTCTATTGATTCACTAAGATCATTATTTTGTTGTCAAGGGGTGATATTTCTTTTCAGTGATAGGTGTTGGCCTAAGGATGTGTTTGAGATAAGGGCACCCATGAAGGGTGTTTGTTCTTGAGGAGACTAAAGGGAGCCCTATGTGTTCCCTAGTGACATGTTGACAGTAGTGAGGGTGTATGTTTGGGAATTGGAAGTGGTGATTATGGGCATCAATTTATAACCTTTATCTACAATGTGATCATGGGGATACTGTAGTGGTTGTGGGATGAGGTGGATTGGGAGGGACACACTACCCAACAAGACATATTGTGATACATCGGTTTTATTAGATGTTCTATTTAGATCCATTGTGTATTCCTAATGACTATGTAATTCATTGGATATATCTTGGGGTTTGGAATTGAGCCTAATACCATGTAATTCCTTAAATATCACATAATGTATGACCATGATCCTACTACTATGTCACTTTTTGTCCTGATAGGGAAACCCCCTATGTTTCTAGATGACCTAATATTACTTTATTTCCCAGATCCATCCCATTAATAATCAACATTTTAAATTGACACTATGGTTTCCTAAGGTTATACCCTTAGGAATCATTTGTGGTTCTTGATGTTATTGTATTTTCTATGTTAATCCCTTTCGTAATCATCTATGGAGCCAGATGCAATTACTATATTTCTTAGTTTTATCCCCCTGGGAACTAGTTGTGGATCCTAAAACTATGACTACCTATGGTGATCCCCTATTAATCAACTATTGATTCTAATATTTCTATATTTACTAGGTTTATCCACATAGGAATTATCTATTGTGAAATATTATATTACTAGATTTCTTGGGGTCATCCCATTTTGAATCGACAATTGATCCTAATATTACTAGATTACCCATGGTCATCCCCATAGGAATAGGATATTGAGCCTGATATTACTAGATTGCCTAGGGTCAACCAAAAAGGAGTCATATATGGAATATGATGTTGTTACAAGAATTAATAGGTTCTTCCCCCAAGGAATCAGTTATAGATGTTGATTCTATTACCATATTTCCCAGGTTTATCCCCCTGGGAATCAGTTTTATGCCTAATGCTACTTCTAGATCAGCTAGGATCACCCCATACGGAGAAACATTATTCCTGATCCTAAATTCTCCCTCAGATAACCTATTTGGGTTTGTGATTTTTTATAGTTATTTTTTAATCATGATTACATGATGTGCTCAAAGACACTCCAACATTGGATAATGTTGGTTTGGATCGATTAAGGTATCATGAGAGAACCCTAGGATCTATAGTTATTATTTATTTAAATTTTTTTACTATATTTATTTATTTAGATAACAATTCCATAGGCGCATATAAACTAAATTTCTTGTTATATATGAGACTAAATTGGTGGTTCCCTATTGTGTAGTACTCAGACCTTTCTCAAGCAGTCATAGAACTTGATTACCTGAGTAGAATTCACTAGTTGAAGGTTTAAGTTAGGAAAATTCCTGGAGTTTCATAATGAAGTAGGATAACTTGGATATAATGGTTAATAAGATGATGTGAGGATCTGAGATATAGTAAATTATTTTTTATTTTAATTTTAATCATTTAATAATTTTGTTTATTTGGTTATCCTGGTGGGAGACTAGTCAATATATATGAATTTCTGCCTATTGCATTTCATTTTTTTTATTGATTTTGATTATTTTATTCTATGGAATATTATGTTTATTATTCATGGTTATTTTTTGGGTATTATTTCTAATATCGTACAAACTATTATGGTTGTGTAGTCTCCTGATGATACTACCCAATATCCCCACTTCTAGTAGGATTCCACTAGTGTATGGGGAGGTGCGCTTGAAGTATTAGTGACTAATCCTTCGGGTCAGGCACTATATAGTGTCTATTACCCAAGGGAGGAAATTATATTTTACATTATGTGAATATATTCCCCAATCCATGGGCTAATAACTGCTTAGTGGCCATAACCCAAGGGAGGACATTATAATGGGTATTATTTAAAACAATTCCCTAATCGATGGGTTAGTGAGGATAATAATCTTCAATGACCTCCTAAGACAAAATAAAAAGGGAAATCCAATGAAGCTACATCTATTGAAGTGGGTCAAGAAAATGACATGGTGACTGTTACCACTTTCATCTACTCTAGAATTAGAAATTCCTTATTTTATTCTGGTTCTTACCACTCTTTTATATATAGAGAATTTTCTAAGGCTAACACATCAAGACATCAATAAATATATATTGATATATCTTTGAAAATTTTTAATAGTATTTTGGTTGAATATCATGTCTATAGCTCCTCAATGATAGGATTTTGTGGCAATTTTGATCTTATAAGTGTTTTTATTGTCCCTATATTTTAATTTGATGTGATTTTGGGAATATATTGTCACTCTCTACATAGAGACCATGTCAACTAATTATGAAGGGAAGTCCCATTTGCTATTTTGAATCAAGCTATCATCATTTATCAATGCAATAATAAACCTGAACATACTATGGAAATCATTTCCATTATATGGGTCTCACTACATATAAATTATGGATATTTATCCTAAATTATTGGGGGAAAATCAATATTGATGATATGAATATTATTCATGAATAAGTAGATGTATTTCTTAAAGAGTTTCCTACTATTTCCCTAATTTGTGATGTTTAGTTTTCAATAATACCCATACTTGATGATAAACTAATTTCAAATACTCCATATAGAATAGGCATGATTGTGTTGTAGTAATTTAATAATCGACTCAATGAGAATTTTATTAATGGATTCATATAACCTAGTGCTCCATTAATGGGTTAACCATTTTTTTTTTCAAGAAGCAAGTGGGTTAATGTTTCTTTTCATTTATTATTATGAATTAATAAAAAATAAAATCAAGAATAAATATCCTCTACCCGATATTGAGGATTAGTTTGTTGAAATGCGGGGTTTTCGATTCTTTTCAATGGTCCAACTTATTTTTGGATATCAAAAATTGAGTGTAAAAAATCATGGACAATCCTATGATAGCATTTCATATGAGGTATGGTCAATATGAATGTATCACAATTCCATTTAGACTTATCATTTCTCCATTATCTTCATGGATTTAATGAATAGTGTCTTTAGAGATTACCTTGATCAATTTATGATATTCTATATAGAATATATTAATATATATTACAAGATAAGGTAAGATTGTGGGTATCATTTGTAGATTGTGTTGAAGACCTTGATAAAGTGGAAATTTTATTCCAAATTTAACAAGTATGAATTATGGATATATAAATTATAATTATTGGGTTATATAATTACAAGAGAGGATATATCGGTGGGTCCTTTAAATATAGAAGTTATTTATCTTTGTACAAGACTAAACACTATGAATTAGATCCAGAGTTTCTTATATTTTCTAGATACTGCCAAAAAATTGTGATAAATTTATCATCACTATAAAATAAACTAACAATGTTTACATATAATGACGTCATGTTAAGTTAGTCTAATGAATATAAATATAATTTCAAGTTACTAAATAAAATATTTCTCAAGGAATCGATGCTCACAATCCTCTATATTGGAGAAGGGTCTCTGATCAATAGTGATGGATCAGTAAAGGGAATGGAATTTCTCCCCATGCTAAATGTCATGGTGGTAGTCAATTCCTCACCCCAATTGATGGTTCCTAATAAGAAGTACGCAAATATTAATCTAGAGTTGGGAATAATAATTTTTACTAAAAGATATCTAGGAATTATCATTATGTTGAAAGGTGTGATATATACCAACAATAAAAGTGTAAAGTATATATTCCTATAGAAAGAGTTGAACATACAACCAAGGAGGTTGTAAGAGTTGGTTATATATTATGGATTCTCAATAGATTACCACCATAGGAAGTCGAATTATGTGGATAATGCTCTGACTGAGAAGTACTATGCTATTTTATCCATAAGAAATATTGAAAGAGATCTAATACTTATGTATTGATAGATAATGGATCATGAAATCCTTATGGGAGGGGATAAATTATATTTTCATCAGATTAATGTTCAATGGTCAATTTTTGTGAAGATTTAAGAGGAAAAAATGATAATTCAGAGTTTCAAAATAATTTAAGGAATGTTCTTGAATACAACTATGATAGTGATGGAATGATCAGGTTCTTGAATAGAGTATGCATCTTGTCTACACCATAACTGACTAAGGATCCATTGGATGAAACTCAAAGATCATAATTCTCTATCAATCATAGGATTAAAAATATTTATAGAGATATAAACGATATATTATGATGGTATAATATAAAGAGGGATAAGGAAATTTATGTATTTTGATGTAGGGTATATTATAAAGGTAACTTTGAAATTAATAAGTCTAAGGGTATGATTGAACCATTACCCATATAATGTATTAGAATATAAAAATGTAAAAATGGATTTCATTGTAGGACTCCCCAATAAATCTAAATTTCCTAAGGGTATTTGGGTTATAGTTTATCACATTGTAAAGTCAATACATTTCATTTTTATCAGAGTTGATTTCCCTCTTGACCAGTTTTTAGGATAAACATTATGTTTTAAGGTTGTATAGAGTAACACTCTTAATCACACATGTTTGAGACCTATGGTTTACCTCAAATTTAAGGAGAATTCATCACCAAATATTTAATACAATGTTAATATTTATCGCTACATATTATCCCTTGATAGATTATTGATTTGAGAGAACCATTCAAGACTTGGAGGATATTTTGAGAACATATTCAATAAATTTGAAGGAATGTTGGGATCAACACCTACCTCTAGATGGATTTTATTACAATTAAAACTTTTAATTGAGCATTATGATGAATCTTTATAAAGTCATACATCTAAAGAAATTTAATACCGCAATATTCTGGGATAAATTTATAAATTTTAATCTATTCGATCTTGATCTAGTTAGGGAAATTACTAAGAATGTTATAACCTTTAAATAGTATATAAGGGTATATTAGAGTCAATAAAAAAGTTCTTCCAACAATTTTCAGAGGGAACTAGAGTTCAATGTGAGGAAAATGTATTAGTATAAAAATATAATTGGAAATATGTTTTTAGATTTAGAAAAAATTGGAAGATGATACCCATATATATCTATCCCTATGAGATTCTTGATCATATAAAGATGGTATCTTATCACTTGGAACTTCCCCCAAACTCCTCAGAGGTTCATGATGTGTTCAATTTCTCTCTTATGAGAAAGTACATACTTAATATTTCACATTTATAAACCGTAAAGTCTATATAGTTAGAGAATTATATTTTATATAAATAATAAGTGGTATAGCTTCTAGATCAAAAAGGAAAAGTGTTGTGAAACAAGACAACTCACTGAGTCAATGTTTTTTTTTGAAAAAGAATATATTTAAGGAAGATATGTGGGAACATGATAAGGTAATAAGGAAAAGTTTTCCAAATTTTTTTAATCATATTAAAATAATTTAAAGGATTAAATTTTTGTAAGGTGGTATAATGTAACACCCTATGATTTTAGAATATATTTATCTTTAACAAATTCATTGTGTTTGATAGCTTGTGATGTACGCAACATTAAAAACAACTGAATTATTAAATATTAAAAACATAAAATAAAATATATTTATAGATATTTAAATTAAATTTATAAAATTTAAGTAATAAATTCAAGTAATTACATTCATGAAATAGTAGAGAAATTATAATGACTATTAGTCTAGATTTTGGTTAAAAAGAAATGCTTTATTTAATTTTTTTTTATAATATGTATTTTATTTAAAATTTATTTTATTTTATTTTGAGTATTAAAATTATTGAAAATAATTTTTAATCATGTATAATAATGGCTGATCATTCATACATTTATTATCAAATGGTTTGAAATTAAGATAAAATCATTTCAAGGTAAAAAAGATAAATTTTCTCAGAAAACTATTTTTATGCATGAAATGTGTTTTTGTGATAATAAATAAAATTAATCACTATTGATTAAATATTTTAATGAAATGTGTATATAATATCTTCAAAAAAATAATTTAAAATCATATAATAGTTTTTACTTTAATGGAATGATAATATAATATTTTCTATGTTTAAAAATAGTTTTCACTAAAACATGGTTTTATGTGTTTATATTTTATTAATTTAGGAAACTTATAGTAATTGAATTTTGAATAATGTATTCCATTTTTTGGATCAAAATAAAAAATATTATTTAATTAATTTAACTTAATGTTTTATTAATAATTAATACTTACCATGATAAAAATCATGTCACCACAATCAGGGTTTAAAAGGTTCATGAGGGGGTTAAACAAAGAAGGCTTCAATGATCATTAAAATTTAATAAATCATATTTGATGATTTTATTTAGACCTTAACTTATCCTATATTAATTTTTTCCCATTTTTTCTAATTTAATAATAATATTACTTTATATTTTTTAACAACTCTGAATATTTACAATGTTTCCACTCCCCTCACATATAACAGCACCTCCTCTCCTCACATCAACACAAACATTGAACACTATATCTTGTTAAATAACATAATAGATCTCCAAAAAATGACCAAGATATTTTTTCCCAAATACATATGAAATAATACTCTAGGTGTTTTTCAAAGGATATTATCCAAGGAAAAGGTATATGTTCTTATCTACCATTTCCAGGTTTCTTTCTTCTCAAACCTTCTACAAATCTTCTATAACCATATTACCATAATGAAATCAGTATATTTAATATATTGACTTTTTTTCTTAATGGTATAAAAAAATTATATATTCATTCCATCCAATGGAAAATGAAAGTGTTTCTCATTCATATGTACAGACTACCATCTCCTTGAAGTGACATGTATTATTTTTCATTATCGCCTGACTTGCATTGTTATATTAATGAATTTATTGAATATATATGAAATTTATGTTATAATTTTTTTATTTAAAAATAAATTATTATTTACCTTCATTTCATTTCATTCATTTAAAAAATTAACGCATCACACATGAGTACGTACAGTCTACCACCTCATTGAAGTGATGTAATTCATTTTTCATCGCCACCTTACGTGAATTTGTGTAAAAGTGTATATAATGAAAAAAATATGATATTTATGAAAATATTATGATTCTATAAATTATGTAACCATGACCATGTTTTAGGGACCTCAATTTTCAACCTGGAAGATGCCTGAAAAATGATATAGTTAACACCTAGAATATTGATTTTAGTGGATATTTATTAAAAATTGGATGATTGTAAATTCTGAATGAATTATATCTGGAAAAATAATTTTGAATATGGTTCTGATGTAGATTTATAATAAATATAAATTTATTATATAGGATTTTAAATCATGTATGAATAAATTTGGTACATATAGTAGGGTTTTAGGTTACAATATCCTTTATTTTGGGATTTTATATGTTTTAATTTAAATTGTGGTACTTTTCATGTTAATTATCTCTTAAATCTAAACTATTTTTTCTTCCTTATTTATTTATTTATTTTTCAATTATGGGTTCCATTTTCCCTCTCCTTGGTACTAAAAATGAGCAAAAGAAAAATTTTATGAAAATATGACCTTATTTTGTCTTTTAGGTTTAGAATATTTTCCATCCATTTCCAGATTCTTTAGAAATTATTAATATTGTTCATTTATATAATCCAATTATTTTTTTAAATAATTTCAAACAGTATTTTACATTATTTTTAATTTTTTTGAAAAAGTATATTTTAAAATATTTTCTTTAAAAATAACTTTTGATGTGGAAACCTAGACATAACCATCCCATAATTACATAAATTAATTCAAATATTACATTACATACATTCCCATGACCATTTAGATTTAGATATTTTTATAATTATGACAACTAATAAATGAAAATATCTCATTTCTTTCTCAGCTAATGTAAATTTTTTTCTTATTATATAACGCTTCAATATCTACCATAATTTCTCCATACATACTACTTTCTTTAAGAAATATCTGGTGTAATATTTTCATCATAACTCAGGGAAATAGAAACATAAAAAGGGTGAGACTAATCACTAATTAAGGGAAATAATATACTATAATTCCACAGAGAATAAACAAGGAATGAATAATATGGTAGAATGTAAATGATGATTAACTAATATTATATAAATGATAACATGATCTTGAAATAAATATATGGATATCATAACAATATAATTATTTATATATATTAAAATAACTATGATCAAGGTGATAGAATGTATATTAACAGAAATATTTATCTTTACCTTCAAGGACATATTCAAGACATTATTCTTTCTATCATGGTGTAAACAAACACATCATTCTTATATTAAGTAGGAATACACCAAAAAACCAAACCTTCTGTCTCATTAGACCAACTGATGTATCGAACGTCTATATATTATCAGGGCTTACCAATAACTTATTTAAATCCCATTCATTCATTTTATGAAAAATATAAATATCCATACAATATATAACCAACTTTCCTTAAGAATCAATAAACATTCATATTGAGATAAAAATATTTTGAACATGGAAACTTGCTTAGTCAATAAATGGGATAACATGGACATATTCCATCTAGATAAAGAATTTGGATAGTTAAACAATACATAATAAAATTTCTATGCCCCCATCCTTAAATGATAAAGAATCTTTAGTTATGTCAATAATTTTACTATATTTCCCATTGAGGATATTTCCATGTATATAGATTTTAAAAATTAGGCCTTAACTCATACATAACAACTCAAATATTAAAAATTATATACCTCTAATCACTCTCCTTTTTTTCAAAAACACCGAAAATACTAAAAATAAACATGTTTTCATTTCATGTTTAACCATCATAAATTTTCCTTGATCCCATCCTTGACTCTATTCTCTTTTATATCCTGTGAAAAAAAATTCAAAACATGGGATGATCATAAAAAGATCAGTAAGGGATACACAAAGTAAGAAAACTGTTATCCTTGAGAAAAAATGTATACCATGAATACATTATCATAAATTAATACTTTTCACCTCTATTATATAATAAATACTCTTCACTGAATATATGCTCTTTGCATACAATTTTTGTAATCAAAATATTTCCATAAAACCCATATAGAGAAAACATATAACATATAAAGGTAACATGGGACATAATCATACATAAATGGAATAAACATATGGTCAAATTACACACATATCACTAAATTTAATATCTATACGGCTGAATTTCATTCCCAATTCATTAGAGGTTATAATGTTACCACCCATATTTGGTTTACCATGGAACCACCTATAGTCGGTATATCACATAACCACCCATCTCTGGTTTATCGTGTAACCACCTGTCAACTGTAAAATTACCATTATATTATCATAAGACATAAAAAAAATGCAATTATCAAAATTTCACTAATAAAAATTTCATTTTTAATCACAATAAACCATTTTAAGATATCGAAATATTCCATCCATTTTCACCACCATTTAAATCATTTAATAAGGAGAATTTTGAATCAAAGTGTCTTATACCACGTTGAGACTTTTGAAATAGATTAACATTTTAAAACATTCATGTCCATATTAATAAATTCATAAAAACCCAATTTTGAAAACATGGACATTAAATATTTTGTTTTATAAGAATAAATCTTTCAACATTAAAAATGTTGTTTTAGATAAATATTCCTTTAACACTTGAGAAGCATTTGAATAAAAACAATACAGGAATTACATTAAATAAAAAAGTAAATATAATTAAAATATACTAATTCATTATATAACATGTCAAAAGGGTTTCATATAGACCTTATATGATAATAAAGGTGTATAATATCAAGATATGCCTTAATGAAAGGATATTGAGATAAAATCCCTTACAATGATCGTATTATTAGAGTAAAGATAAATCAATAAAATCATTATGTGTGAAAAATATAAATACACCTCATTTAAGTGGATATTCAGTTTAAAACAATCAAATATCATTCCCACATATTCTTATAAATACAAAACCAATGACATGGATATTTAACTCACTGAAAGGAAATTGAGTAAGGATTTCCCTTACCTCAAGTCCGACTTGTCTCGTACGTTCTTCATTTTCTTGAATAATAAACTTATGAAAATATATAATTTCATGGGAACCTTTTTAAAATTTATTATTCCTTTTATATTTCTTATTACCATGTTATAAAAATTACATAACTATTTATGTTCATATCGGAAGTTTTGTCGATATTCGGTATATGAGTCAAAAATGATCTTGTTGGATGTAAATTGTCAATGTGGTGAAAATTAAATAATCTCAAGAATAGTATTAATGAATTAAATATCATATATACCCAGTATATATGTATTTATAATAATCCATAATATTTGGAGATAAGAAATAAAATTCACCATTCCTAAAGACAGTAGGCTGTATCTATGCATGAACACTACTTTCATTTCTTTATCATATTACAATAACAATAATTAAATGATATAAATGTATATTATAAAACTACAATTCTATTAATGTATTGTATTTTTCATAGTTTTAATAAAACTGTCCTTTATAAATTCCATGTATAGCAGGAATGAGTCATATCACTTTGAGGTGTGATAGTCTACAGTTCCTCAAACAAAATAATCGTATTTACACAACAAGGAAAGCATAAAGGTATGTTCTAATAGGAAAATTCTAGAATCATAAAGAAATATATATTTATATAATATAATATATATTTAATGTATATAATATATATAAATAGTTTCCTTTATAATTTCCACCATGAGAGGTGGTAGGGAAAATTGAACAATCATTGTTTTGTGAGGCGGCAGTTCATCATACACAGTAACAATATATTTGTTACCCATTAAATAAAGATGTGTGTAATTTTAGAATGAATAATTATCATAAATACAGTCTAGTATATCTAGCATACTGGTGTTGTTATTTAATCATATAACACATAGTGTTTAGTGAGTGTATAATGGAAATGAAACTAAAAAGCATGAGATAAGACATAACCTTTTAATCGGGTAACTTCTATTGGTTTATACCAAAAGGCTTCATTGGGAGAATTTATGCCATAATAGAGGATTCTAAGATGAGGTGATGGATTCTAGGAATAGTTTTTATCAGGTATTTTCCAAACCAAAGGGTTCTGGAATTGTGTGTAATATAGGAGAGAGGGTACCTTTTATTGGAGAGGGAAGGGGCACCCTTGAAAACTCCAAAATTATTAAATTAATATAAATTAATTTTTTAATTAAAATGGATCTTACATGAGATATTTAAAATATAATATAATGATATATCTAAATCATCTCATTCAATAATTTTTATAAATGTATTTATTTCATTTCAAACCTCTTATTTTCAATTCACCCTTAATTATTCTTTTTTAATTTTAATTATTGTAACAAAATTTTAATTTTTAAGAGACTATTAATTTTACTTTTGTGGGATAAATTTTGTATAATTGTAAACATAAGGAAATTTAAGACCTTATAATAGTCACTTTATCATTTTAAAATATTTTTTAGGATTTTTAAATAATTTAATAAATTATGATTTTAATAAAACATCAATTATATCGATTTGTAAACTATTCATTTTATTGAATTTAAATAAAGTATAAAAAGAGATATAAATTCGAAAAAAATTAATAATCATAAAACATGTCATATTAATATATAAAAATAATGGATGAAATAAATTATGTTCTATAATATTTATTTTAATATTTATAATATCATTTATTTGACTCCTTCATTAATAATGAAATCACTACATCACCATCAGATCATAAATAAATTTAATTATTTATTGTATAACATTATAAATAAAATACCATGATATAGGAAATATTTTCATATTTATAATTAATATTTATATTATAAGATATTACTTATATAAACCCATGTTAAAATTGTTTTAGTAAGAAAATATATGTTCATAAATTATTTTTCATTACTTTAGATTAAAAGTTTTAAGTGTCATAATCATACCCATGTGGCTTTAAAAGGGAAAATTTTATTCGCAAGGGTTTTATTGGTCATAAATTTATCATCCAATTGGATTAAGAAAAGTTTTAGTGTATTTCTATATTATTATAATATTATTTTTACCCATATTTACTTGATTTACCCTTTAAACGTGGTAAATTAAAAAAATTACTAAAGTAAATATTCATAATGTCCAAAAACAAAAGGGAAATATTTCTATAATTTAGAAATTATGATTCAAAATATGGAATATTTTTTTCCAAATTCAAAAAATAGAATTTGTAGTAATTAATTTAAAATTAATCCATGTTGTCAAAACGTGGAAACATGTTTTTAAAAGGTAAAACCATCAAAAGATTAACGTGTGATTATATCTAATTTCAATGTGAAATTATGTCCAATGACCATAATTGTATTAAATGACCAAAAAAATCTAATTATACTTTAAAACCTATTAAATAGATTATATCAGAATATTATTTACTTAGATGAAAAATTATTTTTGAATTAAAATGCCATACTTTTTTAACTATTTATTAAAATATGAATTTTATCAAAAAAATACCAAAAGTTCAAAAAAAAAGTTAATTTTTATGTATATATTAAAACTAAGAAGTTTATATTTTCAGGTAGAAGCAATAAAAGTTTCAAAAACTTTATTTATAATTGGTTCTTCATCAAAAGGTTGTCAAAATTCCTTTTTTGAAGAAATACTTCTTTTATTATTAAAACTAATTTTGTTCATAAATATTGCATAGAAAACATATAAGATGAATTTTAAACATCACATTGATTTTATATTTCATTAATATAATACAAAAAGTGTGATTATATTTTATAAACACAATTATTCTCATTTAAATATGTTTTGATAAAAACACATCCTTTATATACAATTAGTTTTTATTTTCATTTCTAATAAATTTGGTAACCAATGAATCATTATATAAATATGTGTAAACCTTATTTTCATAATTCAGTTAATATTTTTCATTCATTCCATTCAAAAAGGTAGGTTATAATGGTAACATTGAAATACAAATATTTAGTTGTCCATTTATGCTTGATGTAGTGTATCATGTACACCATTGAACATAGTGTTTCTTTCTTAAAACTGGGGATGTTACATTCTCCCCCATTTAATAAATTGTGTCCTAAAAATTTAAATTTTAGGTTGGTAACTAAGGTATGACTTCACAAAATACCTTTATTGTAATTCCACATTGAAAAAATGGTTAATAAAACTACAACATTAATATAATGAAAGAGAAGTACAAAGGTCCCTCAAGTTAACAGATACTGGGATTCCATGCAGAAAAACATGGATATAGAAGAAAGAGTAACTATAATGTTCTCATGGAGAGTTATAGATTACATGAATAAGAGAAATTTAACAATCAGAAAAACCTAAATTTGTTATTGGTTAATAAAACATTAATTTCACAATAGGAATAGAAAATATAAAACATTTTGGTTTTACGATCCTTTTCATAAAGTTGAGAAATTTGTTTATGAGTTCTTCTAAAAACATAAAGAAAACATACTTACTTTTAAATTATAGTTTCATACTTTAATAAATTTCTTCCATAAACTCATCCTTTCTCAAAACAATGAGTATTCATGATTACATTGACACACATGAAGAACTACAATAAACATCTATAAAATCACATAATCCAAAAAAGATTAACGATATATTCATAAAATCTTGAAATATTAACCATAACAAAAAAGAATAGGATAAAATCAGATAATTCCCCAAAATAATAAACCATTTAATGAAAAAAATAATTTTAATCGCAAAAATTTAATAGTAATATCCAAAGTTCAAAAAAATCCATTTTATAAATAATTGTCCTTAAAATTCCTCAAAATTAACCAAACTAATATTGAAACCCAAAATAATTGAAGAGTTTGATAAATTATAATTTTAAGATAACTTTTAACATTTATCTCCAAATAAAATTAAAATATCTTAATGTCTAATACCATAAAGTAATTAACCTAATCACGTTTTCTCCAAGATAGGATAATCACTTCCATAAATAACCCAAATATACATAAGTCCCCTATAAAAACATAGATTTTTTCAAAATTAAAATAAATTATTACTCATTAAATAAAATCCCATAGTATTCTATTTCCCTTAGGCATATAGGGTTCCAGAAATAGAGAATTTATTCCAAAATTACAATTATCACTCAATCTCAATATCAATTTCCAATACCAAGGATATCCATTTGATAAAACAAACATCCCAAAATCAACATCATCTTATTCCATAATCTAGTTTAACTAAAAAGAAAATTCTTACAAACCAAGGAATTCATATAGGCCATTGGTATGTAATACACCCTTGTCGTCCTTCGTTTGTGGGTTTGGTTCCTCATGACCTTGCAGGATGTGATGGGTTTTCACCCATCTTGTGGATTGTCCTTTTTCTAAAAATAAATAATTCTTAATATATTAAAAAAATATTATAAAGACCTCAAAAATAACCATAACATGTTTTAACCTCAATGGAAATTTCATACTTTGTATTTTTCATCTCAAAAAATAATAACCCATGATTTCCTAAAAGGTTAATGTTTCCAAAAATACCACTAGTAACCTTAATATATTAGCACATAAAGCCTCAAAATGGGTTTTTAATAAATTTAACATATGATCAACCATAAAATTAAAAATCCATGATGATATCCGTAACTATTTTGAAAACATCCTAATCTCTACAGGTGTCTAAACCATATTATGTTTCTAACTCTAAGGCCCCATCCATAAACGTTACATAATCTATAGTTATGTTAGTAATTTGACTATATTTTACATTGAGGATCTTTTCAAGTTTAGAGATTTAGATAATTAAGCTACAACTATTACATAATAACTCAAATATTAAAAAGTTGACACTTCTACTCATTATCCAGTTTTCCCAAAACACTAAAAACTATTATAAAGAAGCATGTTTTTGTTTCATGTTTAAACATCATAACATTTACTTCATCCTATCCTTGACTATATTCCCCTTTAAATCCTGTGAAAAACATTTCAAAACATTGGATGAGTGTAAAAATCTTAGTAAGGGACACACAAAGATGGAAAACTGTTAGCCTTGTGAAAACATGTAAACCATGAGTACTTTATCATAATGTAATACTTTTCAACTCTATTAAGTATTTAATACTCTTTACTGAATATAATCTCATTTATTACCCTTTTTATAACCATAGTATTACCATAAAACCCATATAAATGAACATATAACATATGTAGGTAACTTGGGACATTTTCATAATTAAATGGAATAACGATATGGTCTACTTCCACACATATCACTAAATGTAATAGTCATACGACTGAATTCCATACCCAATTTATTGAAGGGTATAATGTAACCACTCATCCTTGTTTTATCACAGAACCACCCGTCGTTGGTTTATCACATAACCACCCATCTTTGGTTTATCACGTAACCACCTGTGAAATGTCTAACTACAATTATATAATCATAACAAATAAAAAAAATTCAATTATCAATATTTCACTCATAAAAATTTCATTTTCATTCACAAGAAATAATTTCAAGATATTGAAATAATCAATCCATTTTTAAAACTAATTAAAAAATTTAATAAAGAGACTTTTGAATCAATGTGTATCATACCATGTTGAAACTTATTAATGATATTAACATTTTAAAACATTAATCACTATATTAATAAATTTATAAAACACATTTTGAAAACATGGACGTGAAGTAGATTGTTTTAGAATAATAAATATTTAAAAAAAATTAAATAATATTTTAGATAAAGTGTCCTTTACCACTTGAGAAACACTTGAATAAAACTAATTAAGGAATAACATTAAAAACGTTAAATATAATTAGGATATAATATTTCATGATAGAACTTGTCAAAAGGGTTGTATATACACATAATAGGATAATAAAAGTGTAGAACATTAAGATATGTCTCAATGAATGGAGATTGAGATGAAATCCCTTACAATGGTAATATCATTAGATTATGGATATATCAATTACATAATAAAGTGTGACAAATATAAATACACCCAATATAATTAGATATTTAGTTTAAAATAACCATAGGCCATTCAAACATATTATTCCAAATAAAAAACCAATGATGTGAATATTTTACTCAATGATTGGAAATTGAGTTAAGATTTTCCTTACCTTGAGTTTGACTTGTCTCTACGTTCTTTATTTCCCTGATTATTAAACATAGGTTAATTTATAATTTCTTGAGAAAATTTTTCAATTATTTTATTCCTTTCATATCACTTATTTTCATTTTATAAAATGACATAAGTATTTATGTTCATATCGGAATTTTTTTCCATATTATATAATTGAGTCAAAAATGAACTTGTTTTAATATCAATTCTCCATATGGTCAAAACTACATCATCTCTAAAATATTATTCATGATTTAAATTTCATATATATCAAGTATGTATTTATTTAGAATAATCTGGTCACGAACCCCTCCCCACAAGGTGTACCCCTCCTAGGTCGGCAATGTGAAAAGGGAGATAATGACCCTCGAGTCTCTCCTCCATTAGGCCCTAGGTTGGTGACGTTCACTGAGGGTATAGTAATCACACATATGGGTGGAATATCCCTCTAAGATAATACATGAAGAAGAGAGAGATAAGATAGACACCAACCAACTCTATCTCGGACTGAAATATAAATGAAATCCCATGTGAAAATATGTAATTTCATGCAAAACTACTTCAACTCGAAAGATAAAACTGCAAGTACCCAAAATAAAGTAAAAATAGAAGCAACCACAAGCCCAAACAGCTCCAGCAACCCCAAGATATTAGAAACCAGATTGATTTCAAACCTACTCCATGTGACCTGAATAGTAGTTTATATATACATAGGGTGGGTATAATAGTATACTCAGTAGGATCCTCCCTGAAGCCTCCCCTACAAAAGTAAAGAAAGCATACTAAAGCACGGTGAACAAAACGTGAAACTAACTCATCACCTAAATAGGTATACAAAGTTCCCAGCCTCACCATGGATACTCTCACCATGTAACACATACAAGAGAATATAAAATAATAAATATTATCAAGGGTACCCCGCTACTACTTTTCCATTGGTTTGCCGCTTTTCCCCAATGTCACATGTCCTAAGCAACTCTCTTCAAAAAGGCTTGCCCGCAGACACCTGGATGAAGTACCACAACTTGCACCTCATGCAACAAAACCACCACGTCCATGTAGGCAAGTAACCTTGTAGTTTCTAGGATCCACCATAGCTTATATAACATGTATCATACATCGTATATTATACCTCAAGCCATTACAACCCATACACTGAGTAAGGATCCTCAAGCCATCAAAACCAATACACGTTACATCTATACTAGTCCATAGGTTACTATATCCAGAATATATGTGTTTGAATAACCACAAGCCATTACATCCCTCTACACACATATATGGGGAAAACTGACACTATGTCTACCAACACAAGTACCTATCAAGAGAATAGAGTGGGGCCAAAGGGGGTAGTCATCCATCTATCCTCCCACTATAATGTTAGAAAAAACACCCCCAGGGCTCAGAATCCCTATGGTGTTAGTTTCTCTAATTGATAGGGTGGAGTAGAATATAGAAACACAAAAGGTATAGAATATTCTATATCTCACAACCACACTATAAGAATAACTTAGTCTTGGACTCAACTGCAGCTAACGTCTCTCGGACTCCTGACTACCACTTCTAAGACTAGGTATCCTATAATCAAACAACCAATTACAAAGATTTGTTACATTAAATCATTCCATTTTTTTAGTTTCACATTATGTTAATTAATTATTTAAAAATTAATTAACCATGAAAAATTCCACATTAAATTTCATTAGCATCACACCCAAAGTCCATTGTCCCTTTAAAATTGTAACCTCAACTTTTCATTCCATCATGCTCATTCCCCCTGGGTTAATATCAGTTATTCAATCATTTATTAACAACATTATTACTTAACCATATTCCCAGGTATTCTATAAAACATTCTAAACTATTAAACACATGGGGGTCAATACGGTGAGTAGAAGAACTACCCATCGAATCTTTGTCTCCTATAGCAAGAGCATAGACCCATCCTCCCTTTGAGAATTTAAACACAGAAAGCATATGGCATACCCCATGAATCATCACCCCTTTCAGGAGAAGGGTATGAAAGACTAGCTACCTTGATAAGTAGGGAAAGTAAATCAGATAAACAAAAAATAAGAATCAGCTAGCATCCAAACAATCACATCCAACCCATTGCATCATCCAGGGTTTCCTCCTCGACACCCACATGCGTAAACCGATGCATCTCGCCACTCTACGCATCAAATACTAACACAACCAATAGACATCCCTTCCCCCACATATCACATCCACTATCCAGGCTCACATCACAACACAAGTAGGAGTAAAAACAAACATCTTATCAATTGAGATCGTGACCCTCAAACCAGCAAGATGGTAACTCAGAACCCTATAAGTATTATATTTTCCCAAACAACCAATTCTTTATTCCATATTGGATTAACTGATTTGTTATTCGTAGGTTCAAAATTTTGGAAACCAAAAAAGTAATCTATCATAAATAATTAAACATGATTACAACACCAATTTTGTTAACATAAAATTAAAACAAGAGGAACTAGATTCATTTACATGCCTCTTTATATTTATCCAAACAATTATCAATTAATTCTAGATTTATGTTCTTTACTGATTTCCATGAAGAACGAAAATCAAACCAACAATCTTTGATATCACACATTCTAGCAAAACAAGAGGCAATAACATACGATCAGTATCAATTTATTTATCTGGAAAAATATTTATTATGCTAATTTCATTGTGATCTAGTGGGATAAAACATACTAACTCTTTAGTCACAATTAAATAAAATAGAAGAAACAAATCCTCTACCTAAAACAGTTCTTGATGTTCTTTATACAACAACGAGCTACACAATGGGTTACGACCTCCTCCCTTGTGAAAACTGTATACACTCAAGGATGTAGAGACACCACCACATCATCCAAAACCCAAATAAAACCCATTAGTAACATGGGGTACAAGTTCAATTAAAAGGGAATAGAGAAATAATGAGATGAACTGGAAATAATGAAGATAGATAATGCCTTATATCTAAGACTGGTCGATATTTCTTGGTTGCATCAAAACAGGGAGGAAAAAATCCTAGGAGGAACATTTGATTGCCCAAGTCCTATGGGAAGGAATGGGATATTTGATCATCTCACACCTGAGAATAAGGAGGAAGAACTAGGGAGGAAGATATCTCTTCCCTTTAGATGATTTAATGGAGTACTGGTTTAAGATAGGCTGGGTTTTCCATTAAAAGGGGATCGAATTAAACCACATGGTTTGAAGAAGTAAAAACATGTCGAGCCTTAGGAGAAAATAAAATAGGAGTTATTTCCTTAGAATCAACCTTAGAGTTCCTAAAATAGGGCTTTAAATGCATTTTATGTCAAAGGAAACATTAAAGGGGAGAAATTGTAGGAAACTGGAAACACTATTCACGAACTCAAAATTTAGTAAAGGAAAAACAATATTCATGAACCTCACCATTCTGGAAATACTGTTCATGAACCTCACCATTGGAACCTCACCGTTCAAACCTCACCATTCTAGAAACACTGTTCATGAACTCAAAATTGGGCAAGGGAAAAAGGTCACCATAGGTACCTCACCATTCTAGAAACACTGTTCGTGAACTCAAAATTTGGTAAAGGAAAATGGTCACCATTGAAACCTCACCATTTTGGAAACATTGTTCATGAAATCAAAATTTGGAAAAGGAAAAAGGCCGTCGTTGGAACCTCACCGTTCGGGAAAGACTGTTCATGAACACAAAATTTGGAAAAGGAATATGTTCACTATTGGAATCTCACCATTTTGGAAACACATTTCATGAACACGAAATTTGGGAAAGGAAAGAGGTCATCGTTGGAACCTCACCATTATAAAAACACTATTCATGAACTTAAAATTTGGCAAAGTACTAGGGATAAGTCACCTTGACCTCCCGAAACACCTCATACACTTGAGTTTTGTGAAGGAATGGACCTGAGAGTTCAGAGACATTACATTAGATACCTCTAAAAACATTCTCATCCATGATAATTCAATACCAACCTAAAGGAAAGAGAAAAGAGGTTCGAACAACCACCCATCAAAAAAACTCTCAAAAGAGAGAACTCCATAAGAATAAAAAAAATAACGCCATCTCATTAACACAAAAGCTTTATAGCCACAGAGGGGACATCAATACATGAAAAGAGTTAAACATCAAACAACTCTGGGTACTGAGCACGTATCTATGACTCACATTCCCAGGTACTCTCTGCCATGCCACTGTGTCTCCACAAGACACGAACCAAGGGGAAATAATTCCCATGAAACACCTTCTCTTTGCAGTCTTGGATCTCAACAGGTTTCTCCTCAAAGGTCGCATCACCATCTACATCAATCTCTCCCAAGTCAATGACGTGAGAGTCATCATGATGATAATGACAAAGATGTGATACATGAAAATGATATTGTATCCAACTCATATGTGGGGGAAATTCTACTTGATACGCCATAAATCCAACCTGAGATAACACCTCGAAAGGCGCAGCAAACCGGGGAGAAATCCTACACCCATGACCAAACCATCACTTCCCACGATGGGGAGTCTCCTTCAGAAACACATGATCCCAAAAATCAAACTCATAGGGTCTCCTCCTTTGATCTGCATATGTTTTCTGATGATCTTTTACTGTGTTCATCCTCTCACAAATCATCTGAACCATCTCTATTGTATTCTGTAGTAGTTCTGGTCCGAGAATTACTAACTCTTCGACCCTAGTCCAGCACAATGGAGAATGGCATGGTCAGCCATACAAGGCTTCAAATGGCAACATACCAATGGTGGAGTGAAAGCTATTATTCAAAGAAAAATCCACCAAGGGGAATTTCCTCATGTACGAACCTCCAAAATCCAGGACACAAGAGTCTAACATGTATTCAAGAGTCTGGATGTTTCTCTCTATCTGATTGTCTGTTTGTGGATGAAAAGTAGTTTTAAGGCATAAATGAGAATCAATATCATGTTGGAGACCTCTCCACGCCCTAGAGGAAAAATGAGGATCTCAATCCAAAATGATCATCCTTGGGACTCCATGAAGTTTAACCACCTCCTCCAGATATTTCCTCGACAAAACATCCACTCAGATTAACTACTTGATTTCAATAAAGTGGGCCGATATTGTTAAACGATCCACTACCACCCAAATAGAATCATGTTCTCCCTGAGATCGAGGTGAACCAGTAATAAAGTCCATTGATATGTCCTCCCAAATCCACTGAGGAACATCTAATGGCTAAAGCAGACCACTAGGAACACAGTGTTTGGACTTCACCTTATGGGAGACCAAACATCGAGACACAAACTCCGCAACTGCACACTTCATCCCAAGCCACCAAAACTGGCTCCTCATGTCTCCATACATCTTTGTCATGCCAAGATTCACCGCTAAAGGATAACTATGAAACTCTATGACAACCGTCTCATGCATCATCAAAGGTAAAAAAATCCTTCCATGATACAACACTTGGTGTTGTTAATCCTTGGACCAACCATTAGGGGTCTCTCCATATACAACTCGGTCTCTCTATACCTCCACCTCTAGATCCCCTTATTGGGATTCTTCCACTGTCTGCACCAGAGATGATTACGCTGTCATCTAAAAAAGACAACCTCTACCCCCAACTTCTCCCATATTAATATGTAATGCTGAAATGTCTTCCATTCCTCTCCAAGAGTAACTAGATTCGAGAATTTCATCACTATGTGACTTCTAACTCAACGCATCAGCTACAACATTCCCCTTACCAGGTGTATACAATATTTCAATGTTCTATTCCTATAATAACTCCATCCACTGATGTTATCGTAAGTTTAAGTCACACAGGATGAATATATACATCATGATCTTATGATCGATGAAAATGACAAATCAATCACCAATGAGGTAATGTTTTCACAACTTCAGAGGAAACCCCACAGTTTCTAACTCAAGATCATGGGTGGAATAGTTACTTTCATGAGGACTAAACTTCCGAGACCCATAAGAAACAGAATATATCAACTGCATCAGGACACAACCTAACCCCAGATGTGAAGCATCATAGACAACATCAAACTGAACTCCCTCTACTGGAAGATAAAGAACTAGAGAACTTACTAACTTCATCATTATATACCTGAATGATTCCTGACACTTATCATTCCATATGAATTCCTGTTCCTTCCTAGTCAAAGTTGTCAGAGGAGTCACAACTCAAGAGAAATCAGCTACGAACCTCCTGTAGTAGCCTACAAGACCATGGAAACTTTTCACATCTAACATAGTCATGGGGGATTCCCAAGACACAACCGCTTCTATCTTCGATGGATCCATATCTAATCCCATCTAGGATACAACATTCCTTAAGAAACGTATTCTTGAGCCTAAAACTCACACCTCGAAAACTTCTGAAATAGTTGATGTTGACAAAGAACTCCCAAAATAGCATGTATATTCTATGCATTCTCTTCTTCAGAAGTGGTGTACACAAGGATTTAATCGATGAAAACTACAAAAAACATGTCTAGGAACTCATGGAACACAACGTTCATCAATCCCATGAACACAGCTGGAGCATTTGTCACGCTGAATTTCATTACAACCAACTCATAATGCACATGATGACAACTGAAAGATGTATTTGTGATATCCTCATCCTTCACACGCATCTGATGATATCATGACCAAAATTCGATCTTTGAGAACCAACATTCACCCTTCAGTTGGTCTAATAAATCATCAATCCATGGAAGAGGAAAATGATTATTTATTCTCACTTTGATCAAGAGACGATAATCGACACAAAACCACAAGCTACCACCAACCTTCATCACGAACAAAAATGGATCACCCCATGGTGACACACTGGGCTGAACAAAACCACACTGTAACATACCATCAAACTGTATATGTATCTCTAATAACTCATAAGGGGCCGTCCTATATGGGAACATAGAGATAGAAGATGCTCTTGGTTGTAGCTCGATCCCAAACTTGATCTCTCGTCGACGGGGGAATGCTACAACCTCTTCTGGAAAGACATCTGGGTACTCTTCTACGATCCTAGAAAATGCCAACTATTGAGCCTCTGATGAACACAACATTATCTCAGCCATCATGGATGATAAGTACGGCAGACACCTATGACCCATCTGAGGATTTCTCTCGCCAAAAAACACCACTGGCTCTCTATCCGCATCAAAGCAAATGACCATCTTCCTGAAGAAATCCATGATATCCAACAACGAATACAACCAATCCATGCTGAGGATGACATCATTTGGTTGTATTCGTAATCATAGGAAATCTCTCCAATAGCGGAGTTGCCCCAACACTAGCCCACTATGTCTACATACTTCAAACAGGTCATCTTGGACTCCAAATGGCTTAGTCAACGCCATGGGCACTGGAATCCTCTCTACCTCATGTCCCAAAGAATGGACAAGGGTAGGTGATATGAAGAAGTGTGTTGCTCCTGAATCAAACAAGTCATAAACCATGGAATAAAATAAGAAAAGAGTACCTTGAACAATGTTCGACTCGCCTGGTGCTGGAAATTCTAAAGCATGAAGTTGACCACCACCTCTATCATGGACTCTCTGACCCTGAGGATGACCACCACCATGTCCACACTATGCTCTCTGAGGATGGGGAGTGTCACAGGTCTATCATCTGCTTGCCCCATCAAACCTCTATTGATCTACATCTGGGGAAACCTGCTGCTACTTCCTTGGATGGAACTGCCTCAATGGAGGAGCTTGGTGCGAAACACCTAGTGCACGATGACTGCTCTAAATGTTCGGGCACTCTCTTTGCTGATGACCTTGACCACCACAAGAAAAACCAGAACCAAATACCTAGGTATAGGCCTCAGAGCGGCTGCTCCCAGTGAAATGAGATGTGGAGGGCTATGACTTACCCCCGGCTAAATGGAAACTCTTATGCCTAGAAAATCAGGAACCCTGGACCATAGCTCTAATTTGCGAGGAATCATGACGACTCCCCCCTCGTGATGATCCAGATCTAGCCAAAGTCCTCTCTATGACCTCTTCCATTTCCAGTGCCTCAGGATATGTCTTCAACATAAATGGGGTTACATGGAACTTGATCTCTGGATACAAAGCCTCCTCAAAATTCATTTCCCTGGCCTCCTCATCTAGCAACGGGTCCTAAGCATATCATAAAAGGTTCCTGAAACATATTCTAAAATCTCACACTAGAACTCCCCAGTCAAAGGGTATGAAGCTCTTGTTGACTGGATGCCATCGCAATTGAGGAAAGACACTCGACTATAAACTTGTCTCAGAACTCCTCCAATGAGATCGAGGACTTATAATGGTTCTCGAGGAATAAGAACCACCACTACCTCACTGCTACATGCAGCATCATCACAACCAAGGACACCCGGTGCTCTTTCTGAGCATAGATCAAACAGAAGCCTATCTTAACCTCCTCCAACCAGTCTTCTGTGACTTCATCTGAAACGGATCCCTCATACTTCTGCAGACTCTAGCACTAAAACTCTCAGAGTGTCCTCTTCCATGTTTCATCATCGTCAACCTCTACCTGGTTGCGATCTGCTGGCACAACTTGCTCGATTCCTTCTATGCGATCCTGATGGGGACGTTGACCTAGATCCATACCTACAAAATATCACATCATTAGACCACTTAAACCTGGAATATAGAAGACTCGTCATTAATTAATTAATTTTTTTCTTTTATTATTTTTAGGTTAACTTATCCCAAGGTCTAACCATTCAAACACATTCACAAAGAAGAATGATGCATGATCCTTTCCTTGGTCTCTACCCTGCAATTAGTATCACCTTGTTTAGTATCCATTGTATAAATAAAGTTCCGTACATCAGATCATAGGGGGCCCTAAACGCCTATGTCTCATCCGGTCTCCTGTTTCTACATCACTTGCTAAACTTGACTGACACTGGTGCCCTACCAACCCATGCAACCTCACCTATGCCTAACTCCATACTCCATCCTATCCCTCAACCAGGCCTCTAATACAAATATATCATGGCCAATCCCCACATGGTGTACCCCTCCTGGGTCGGAAATGTGAGAAGGGAGATAATGACCCCAGAGTGCATCCTCCAATAGTCATAGGGTTGGCGACTAGCACCGAGGGTATAGTAAACACACAGACGAAAGGCATTACCCTCTAAGAGAACACATGCAGAAGAGAGAGATAAGATAAACTCCGACCAACCCCAATTTAGACTAAAATATAAATGAAAACACTAGTTGACATTTTTAATGTCATGCAAAACTACTACAACTAGAAAGGGAAAATAACAAGTACCCAAAAGAAAGTAAAAATATTAGCAACCCTAACCCCGAACAGCTCCTCCAACCCCAAGATCATAGAAACTAGCTTGATCTCCATCCATCTCAAAGTTACCTGAGAAACAGTGTATATACCGAGGGTGAGTATAACAGTATACTCAGTAGGATCCTCCCTGAATCCTCTCGTGAAAAAGTAAAGAAAGCATGCTGAAGCATAGTGAACAACAATTGAAACTAACTCGTCCCCTAAACAAGTATACTATGTTCCTAGCCTCACCATGGATACTCCTACAATGTAAATCATACAAGATTATATAATATAGTGAATATTTTCAAGGGTACCCCACTACTAATTCCCCATAGGTTTTCCACTTTTCCCCAACGCCGCACGTCTTAAGCATCTCTCTCCAAAAAGTCTTGCCCGCAGACAACTGGGCGAAGGACCACAACATGCTCCTCACGCAACAAAACGACCACGTCCAAGTAAGAAAGTAACCAGGTAGTTTCTTGGTGCCACCACATATCATAAAACTTGTATCATACATCATGTATTATACCTCAATCCATTACAGCCCATACACCTAGTAAGGATCCTCAAGTCATCAAAGCCTATACCCATTACACCTATAGTAGTCCATAAGATACTATATCCAGAATATATGTGTGTGAATAACCACAATCCATTATAGCCCTCTACACACATATATGGGGAAAGCTAACCATTGTTCCTACCAGCATAAGTAACTACGAAGAGAAGAGACTAGGGCCAAAGGGGGTAGTCAGCCATCCATTCGCCCACTGGAATGCTGGGGAAAACACCCCCTAGGGCTCAGAATCCCCAGGGTGTCAATTTCCCTAACGGACAGGGTGGAGTAGCGTATATAAACACAAAAATTATAGAATATACTATATCTCACAATGACACTATGGGCATAACCTAGTCTTGATATCAACTGCAACTAACGTCTCTTGAACTCCCGGCTACCACTCCTAAGACTTGGTATCCTATAAGCACACAACCATTTACTGAGATTTATTACATTAATTCATTTTATTTTTGTCAGTTCCACTATATGTTAATTAATTAATAAAACATTAATTAACATTCACCAATTCCACATTAAATTTCATTAGCATCACATCCAAAGCCCACCGTCCCTTTAAAATCGTAACCTCAACATTTCATTCCATCAAGAACCAACCCCATGGTTAACATCATTTATTTAATAATTTATTAACAAAATTATTAATTTCTCATATTCCCAAGAATTATAGAAAAAAATTCTATGATACTAAACCCAATGGGGCTCAACACGGTGAGTAAATGAACAACCTATCCAGTCTTTTCCGCCTATAGAAAAAGTGTAGACCCATCCTCACATTGAGATGATAAACATAGAAGGAACATGGAATACCCCACTCGTCTTCACCACTTTCGAGAGAAGGGTAAGAAATTCCAGCTACCTTGAGCAGTAGGGAAAATGCAGATAAAAAAACAATAAGAATCAGCCAGTATTCAAACATTCACATCCACATTGTTCCATCATCTAGGGTGTCCTCCTCGAAACCCACATGCATAAATCGATGAATCTCCCAACTTTGGGCATCAACTAATGTCACAACCAATAGGCCTCCCTACCCCCACATATCACAATAGTAATCCATTCTCACATCACAACTCAAGCAGTATAGAAAACAAACATCTTATCAATTGGGCTCTCGACCCTCAAACAAGAAAGAGGGTAACTCATAACCCTACAAGTATTATCTTTTATCAAACAACAATTTCTTTAATCCATCTTGGATTAACTGATTTATTATTCGTAGGTTCTAACTTTGGGAAACCAAAACAGTAAGCTATCACAAATAATTAAACATTCTTACTGCACTAATTTTATTAACATCAAATTACAAAAAGAGGAACCCGATTCATTTACATGCCTCTTTATCATTAACCAAACAATTATCAATTAATTATATCGTTACATTATTTACCAATATCCCTCAAGAATGAAAATATAAACATAATGATTTGATATCAAACTATCTAGAAAAACAAGAGGAAATAACATATGATCGGTATTAATTTATTTATCCGGTTCAAATATTTATTATGCCAATTACATTATGATCTAGTGGGATAAAACATGCTAACTCTACAGTTGAATATAAATGAAAAGAGAAGCAACAGATCTTATACCTCAAATAGTTTTTGGAATTATTTATATGAGAATGAGTCACACAATGGGTTACTATCTCCTCCCTTGTTATAACTATATCCACCTGAGGATGCAGAGACACCACCACATTGGACAACACCCAAGAAAAAACCCATTAAGAACATGGGGTAAAAATTCAATAAGAAGGGCAAGGTGAAGAAATAGATGAACTGGAAATAATGAAGATGGATCATACCTTATATCGAAGACTGGTCGATATTTCTTGGTGGAATCAAAATATAGTGAAAAAAATCCTAGGAGGAATGCTTGATTGCCCAACTACCATGGGAAGGAATGGAATGTTCAAGTGTCTCACTCCCGAGAACAAATTGGAAGAACTAGGGAGGAAGATATCTTGTCCATTTAGAAGATTTTAATAAGCAATGGTTTAAGGTATGATGGGTTTTCCATTAAATGCGTATCACATGAAACCACATGGTTTGACCAAGTAAAAATATATTGAGCCTTAGCATAAATTATAATAAGAGTTACGACCATTGAATCCGCCTTAGAGTCCTTAAAATAAGGATTTAAATGCATTTTACATCAAAGGAAATATTGAAAGGGAAAAACTGTAGGAAGATGGAAACACAGTTCACGAACTCAAAGTTTGGAAAAGGAAAAACAATTTTCATGAACCTCATCATTGGAACCTCACCATTGAAACCTCACCATTCTAGAAACATTGTTTATGAACCTCACTGTTTGAACCTCACCACTGGAAGTTCACCATTCTGGAAACACTATTGATGAATTCAAAATTTAGCAAGGTAAAAAAGTCATAGTTGGAACCTCACCATTCTATAAACACTGTTCATGATTCAAAATTTGGTAAAGGAAAAAGGATTCCATTGGAACATCACCATTCTAGAAACACTGTTCATGATCTCAAAATTTCGCAAAAGAAAAAGGTCATTGTTGGAACCTCACCATTCTGGAATCGTAGTTCATGAAATCAAAATTTGGAAAAGGAAATAGGTCAGCGTTAGAACCCCACCATTCTGGAAATAGTATTCATGAACTCAAAATTTGGAAAACGAAAGAGGTAACCATTAGAACCTCACCATTTTGGAAACACTGTTCATGAACTAAAAATTTTGAAAAATAAAAAGGTTACCACTATAACCTCACCGTTCTTGAAACACTGTTCATGAACTCAAAATTTGTCAAAGGAAAGCGGTCATCGTTGGAACCTCACCATTATAGAAACACTGTTCATGAACATAATAATTTTCATAAGTGTTAGGGATAAGTCACCTTGACCTCCCAAAACTCCACATACACTTGATTTTCTCATAGGAATGGACCTGAGAGTTCCTGGCCATGAAAATTCCATAATATATTTAGATAATAAATGAAATGTACTATTCATTGAGATGATTGCTCGTACATACGCATGAACACTGCTTTAATTTATTTATCATATTAAAAGAATAATAATTAAATGATATAATAGTATATTTTTATACCAGTGTTATATTAATGTCATATATGTCACATAGCTTTAACAAAACCATCCTTTATACATTACATGTATAGAAGGAACGAGTCATATCTCTTTGAGGGGGTCTTAGTCCGCACATCCTCAAACAAAATTATCAAATTTAGACAACATTGAAAGCATAAAGGTATGTTAAAAATGAAAATTGAAATAATAATAGAGACAATATAAATATAATATATATCATATATAATAATATTTTCTATTATAATAACCACTATGAGAGGTGGTAGTGAAAATTGAACATTCATTATTTCGTGAGGCAGTAGTTTGTCGTACATAGAAATAGTATGTTCGTTACCAATTAAATGTTGGTTTGTGTAAGTAAAAATTGAAACTATATCATAAAAAATCCTAGTATATTTTGGATACTTTTTTTTGTTATTTTATCATTTAATAAGAAAAGTTTAGGGAGTGGAGAATTGAAATGAAACTAAAAAACAAGAGAGAACGTGTTAGCTCTTAATTGGGTATGTTCTTTTGGTTTATACAAAAAAAAATTCCTTGGGAGGCTATCTACCCTAAGGGAGGAATATATGAAGAGTGGATGAATTATGGAAAGTGGTTTGATCATGTATTATCTAAACAAGAATTTTATTGAATTGTGAGTATTAGAGAAGATATGGTACCTTTTTATTGGAGTCGTAAGGAGAATTTAACACCCCAAACCTAGTTACCCAGAGTCAATGCATTGTTACATAACATTGGCTTGATCACAAAAGATCATGTCACGAAAGACTGATTAGTTTAGTAGTCTGGGAAATAATATATACATTCATAAGTTTTTCATTACATTATAAGTTGAAAAACTATGACAACATTGTCTCCAAAGGCCACACTCATATCCATAGAGTATCCCTACATGTCAGTCATAATACACTTCTTCGCATCTCGGGAAAAATAAAACATAGAAGGGGGTGAGCTCAGATGCTCAGTAAGGATAACAATATAGCGGGAACATTCAAAAAAACATAAAAAGTTAAGGCAATGTATAAGATTAAATAAAATACTTTTAAACTTGATCTTGAGCATAATATGGAAAAGATAAAATAAAATAATGTCATTTACTTATTCACATAGTTTCATTTCTAGTCTAATATTTACATGGAATATCAATAGCCACATTAATAATGATAGAATGTATAATGTCAAACATTAATTTCAGTGTTGAGGCCTCGTGCCAGGACCTAGCGGAAAGCTGTAACCGGACCCAAACCCGGAAAGCCTTTGTAACCGGACTCCAACCCAGACAGCCTCTGTAACCGGACTCCGACCTGGAGAGCCTCTATAACCGGACTCCACCTAGGAGGGTCTGCTGTAACCGGACCCCAACTAGAAGGGCATAATTTTACCAGTCCCCAACCCGGAACATACTAGTCCAACAAATACTTCTTAAGAAGAGGTTGAAATATAACATAAATATTCGTATTAAAACATTCATATGAAATGACAGTACTTCAACCATAAACCATGAATGGAATAAAAATTACTCAACCATAGTCAATAATATCACAAAACATTAAATATAATATGGAAGATTTGTATCATAATAAATCAACTTCAAATAAGTGTATAATTTATCAAAGGATGTTGACGTAGATGAAATCAAAAAACTTTGAGAGAAATATCTCTTTCTATTTTGAAATCATTTAAGAGTCACATAATTATAAAGATAACATTTATTTTGAAAATATTCTCATAATCTGGTAAGGGATGCTTAGATGATGTTATAATAGTTGAAAATAGCTGCACCCATCGTATACGTTAAAAAAGACATTCTTACCTTGATTTTGTCGAAAAGGTTATAAAGTACCTTCTTTGTAAAACGATGGAAATATCCTTTTCAAAAAAATATAAGGTAAAATAAGGGTATAAATGAATTTAACCCATTTTCTATTAAATAACAAAAATGTTTTGAAACACATTTTAAGAAACATGGATGTGGATTATAAAGAGGTCCCAGTAGATAATTACTTATAAACAACCTTGGATAATAAAGAGATTGTAAAATTAACCATTACCTTGTGTTATTACTTGGTCGAGGGTAGGTTAACCACTTGTATAATGGTGAAATAATTTTTATTAAATTATACATGAACCATATACCTATATATGATATCATATAGGATCTTTTAATATTTCTTTGTTAATAATATTTTAGTATTATCATCATTTTGGGTGTAAACTGATTTATTTTCCTTTATATTTTTTGATACATAAGATATGTTTGTTAGGGATAGGGTTTATCTTATTCATATTCAGAATGATATCAGGTCTTTAAACATTATTTTTATTCTTCAAATGAAAATTGTCCTTGAATGGTTATGATGGAGAATGAATCTCATCACGTTCGTGGAGACGGTAATCCGTACGTATGCATGAGAAACAATATCATTATATTGATGGTGAGATCATATATAATTGTATGGTATATCATATATAAAGATTAATTAACAAGTTATCTTTATTATTTAGATCAATTATACAACATTATTATACCCATCATAACAGTGAAGTGTTGAATAACAAACTACACCACGATGTGGAGACGGTAAGCCGTACGTACGCACGTATGGTGACTTTGTCATTCATATGATGGATAGAATAATGAATATGGATGCATAATTTTTATAATAAAATCATAGTATATAAAAATATAATGAATTTATTATCTTATAATGGAAACAACAAGGAATGATGAAGTGAAGAAGAAAAGAACTTGAAATAGGTGATGAAATATTTACCTCTTCTTCAGGTTCTTCCTTTTGATTTGATTAAAATGGATTTTTAATTGGGATTTCTAATCAATGGGAGGGGTCTAAATCCTCTCAACCAAATGGTTTTAGACAGGTTTGGGTCACCATATTAACCTTATATTTTAGATTTTACTATTAGTTAATTTTGATGACATTTACCATGTCTCTTTGTATTTTTATATTATATGGTTAATAAAATTACTATAAAATTCTAAGAGAACCCCAAGTGGTTAATTATTTATATATATAACATTATCTATGTCATTTGGACAAACCGTAGTGTTTTATGAATATTATATCAATTAGTAATATAATATTTGTTTTAAAAACTCTTTTATGTAAATTTTGACACTATTTAGTAATTGATTTTTGATAAAGTCCTAAAAACTTTATTAATTCGAAATAAATTCTTTTAATTAATCCTATGAATGTCATATTAACCAATAAAATTAATTTAATTCATGAAAATCTCTAATTATACTTATTTGGATATTTATAATATCAATTAATTTAATCATTCATTAATAAAGTAATTATTGCATCATCGTTGTGTCATTAATAAATTTAATTATTCATTGCCTAAAAATTATAAATAACATACCATTATGTAGGAAATATTTTTAGATTTCTAATGAATAATTATAGCAGAATTTATCTTATGTATAACCCTATATTAAAAATAGTTATTTAATAGACATTGATTTTAACACTTTTAAATCTTCTTGAAATAAAATAATAATAAATGTATTAATCTAATCAAAGTGTACCAAAGAGGTTCATATTTTATTATTAAGGTTGTTTTTCGTCTAATAATAATTATCCAATTGAATTAGGACATCTTTTAGGGTAATTATGATATCATTTTTACCCGTAATTACCCTATTTACTTTTAACTGTGGTAAATAAAAGTAAAAAGCTTCTATTCACCAAAATATATTTTCATCTTATTGAAAAAAAATTTACATGCTGTTATTAACTATGTCTCTCATATTTTTGAAATTCAACTCATAGTAGTGATAAAAGTATGTTTTGTATAAACTTGAAAATGCTCCTAGGAGGTGGGTAAAAGGCAATAAAAGTTTGATAAAATTTTATATATCTAAACATAATATAAAATGACTCCAATGAATTATGTTGAAAATATATAGGTATTATGTATCAATTTTGACCTAAAATAAATTTAAATAAAATAATTAAATATTTAATTAAAATGTCGGTTTTAAAAAATAATGCAGTGTTTTTCACTATTCATCAAAAGTTGAAAGTTTTCAGAAAAATACAAAAAATTCCCCCGAAGATAATTTCAATATTCTGAATTAAAAAATGAAGTCCATTTTGAATGATAAAATTTATAAAATTTCAAAATGTGGGTTTTAATATTCATAACGACCAGTTTGATTGGTTGTGATGTGTTTGAACTCGGAGTTGCGTAAAACACAAGCTATTGTACTATTCAAAGGGAAATGTACCAAGGAAGCTTTGGGTGTTACATTCTCCCCTCCTTATAATAATTTCATCCTAGAAATTTCTACAATATTACTGCATAAAAATATTCAGGTGGTTCTTCATCATAATTTCAATGGGATCGCAAGTTTCCACTTCCATCTTATGATTTCTCCATAGAACTTTTACCAGACGAGGTATCCGGTTTCTCACGACTTGTTATGTAGTATCACGAATTTTGACAGGGTCTTCACAATAAAATAGATCAGGTTCCAGTTTAATTTCCCCATAGTTGAGTACATATGTTGGGTCTGGCATTTATTTTCTCAACAGTAATACGTGGATCACATCGCGAACTTTAGAGAGACTTGGCGGTGTTTCAAAATGGTAAGTTACATCCCCAATTCATTCTAGAATTTCGATAGGTCTGATGTACCTAGGACATAGTTTACCCTTCTTACTAAATCATATAACTCCCTTCCATGGATATTTCTTCATGAAAACATAGTATCCTAACTGAAAATCTAAATCCTTCCATTGGTTATCGGTATATCTTTTCTACCTACATTGTGAAGCTTTGATGTGGGTTTTGATAACTTTCACCTTTTACAACATTTCCTCAACAAGTTATGGGCTTGTTATTTTTTTCACCAACATCATCACAAAACATTGGTGTGCGACATCTCTTGTCATATAATGCTTCATATGGTGTCATCTGAATACCTGAATGGAAGATATTATTATAATAAATTTATACCATAGGAAAATATTGATCCCACATACCTTGAATGTCATGTGAGAAAGATCTCAACATGTATTCTATGGTTTCAATAGTATGTTCTGATTGTCCATTAGTTTGAGGGTGGTAGGCAGTGCTCAAACAAAGTTTAGTATCTAGGGCCTTCTGAAGATGTTTCCAAAATCATATGTAAAAGGAGGATCATGATCAGAAATAATCGATAAGGGTACTCCAGGAAGTCTTAAAACATCATTAATATGTAGTCTTGTTCAATTCTCAAGTGGTAAATCTTCTCTTATAGCAAGAAAATGTGCTGACTTTGTAAGATGATCTACAATAACCCATATTTCATCATTCCTCCTAGGATTCATTGGTAGGCCCATCAAAATTTATATCGTAATATCATCCCCTTTCCACTTAGGTATGGGAAGAGGTTGCATGACTCCTCTAGGATGTTTTCTTCCAGCATTCACATATTGAAAAACCATACATCTTGACACAAAATCAATAATATTTCTCTTCATGATGTGCCACCAAAGATGTTCTTTCAACTCTCTATACATCTTAGTGCTACCAGGGTGTATTGAGAAATTAGAGCTTTGAGCATCATCCAAAAATTCCCTTTTTCAGATCAGGTATATCAGAAACACAAAGTCTCTTACAAAATTTCAAAATCCCATCTTCATATACGATGTCGTTCAATCTCCCATTGTTCATAGCCTTAATTTTCTTTTGAAATTCCTCGTCATAAACCTGAGAACATTTTATCCTTTATAAAAAAGATGTTTGGAAACCATTTTAAAATGTATTGATTTTTCACCTTCCATGATTATTCTCATATCAATCTTTATTAGATCCATGAAAATAGGATCTCTATCAACTCTCATCTTGTTCAAAACTCCATGATCCTTCCTGCTCAAAGTATATGCCACCTTATTTTCCTTCCCTAGGTGGTAGTGTATAGTGAAATCATAATCTTTGAGTAGATCAAGCCTCCGTGTTCGCCTTATGTTGAGTTCTTTTTGTGTTAAAATATAATTCAAACTCTCGTGATCGGTATATATCTCCCATTTTTCACCATAGAGATAATGTCTCCAAATATTCAGAGAAAAGAATATAGTTTCTAACTCTAGATCATGAGTGAGATAGTTTTTTTCTTGAATTTTTAGCTCTCATGATGCATAGTAAATAACTATATCATTCTATATAAGGACACATCCAAGTCCTTTCTTTGAATAATCACTATAAATAACAAACTCATCATTCCCCGATGGTAGAGTCAAGATAGTAGCATTGACCAATCATCCCTTCAGTTCCTCAAAACATTCTTCACACTCTTTTATCCAAACAAATTTAACCCCTTTGTGTGTGATCTTGGTTAATGGGTTAGCTAATCGGGAAAAATTCTGGATGAAACGCCGATTATAACCTGATGAACTAGTAAAACTGCTTACCTCAGTAATACTCATTGGTGCTGGCCATTCTTGGACTACTCTTGTCTTTAAAGTATTAACAAAGATTCCATCCTCAGAGACAATATGGCCAAAAAAAGAAATCTCTTGAAGCCAAAATTCACACTTTTTAGTCGTCCGGTATAATTCATTTCATCTAAGAGTTTTCAGAATGGTGTGCAAGTGATATTCATGATCTTCATATATTTTGGAGTATACAATGATGTCCTCAATAAATACCACTAAAAAGTAATCAAGATATTCCTTGAAAACTTTTTTCATTAGATATAGGAAAAAAAGGGTTCATTATTCAGCCCAAAAGGCATTACTATAAACTCGTAATTCCCATACCTGGTTCGAAATGCTATTTTCATAATGTCTTCCTTCATCACACATAACTGATGATATCCGGATCTAAGGTAAATCATTGAAAAATATTGATCTCCATGAAGTTGGTCAAATAAATCATCAATGTGAGGTATGGGATACTTGTTCTTTATTGTTATAGCATTGATTTCCCTATAGTCAATGCACAACCTCATAGATCCATCTTTCATCATAACAAAAATAAGAGGGGCTCCCCATGGAGAAACACTTGGGAGAATAAATCCCTTGTTACTCAATTCCTCTAGTTGTTTCTTTAGTTCCACTAATTCCACAGTGGCCATTCAATAAGGGGTCTTCAAAATGGGCCTTGAACCAGAAATTAAATCAATTGAAAACTCAATTTCTCATTCTGGAGGATGTCCATGTAAGTCTTCTAGAAACACGTCAACATACTCTTTTACAATAGGTACATCCTATATTTTAACATTCCATTTCTCACCCATAGTTATTTCATTCTCTTCCCTCCAAATAATTTAATATAGTTGAGCAATTGGGGGTGGATCTAGATAAGAATTAGGTGGTGATGTTCATACTATAATGATAAGGTATTCTTTATCATCATAGAGAATTGTAACCTCCTTCTTCTTACAATAAATTTTCATATCATGGTCTGAATTCCAATCCATACCACAAATTATATCAAATTCAATCATGGGTATGACGATGAGATCAGCTAACAATGAACATTCATATGCCCTAATGTGAACTGATTCATAAAACATTGTTGGAATGATACTTCCCTTAGGTGTTTTGACCGACAACTCCTTTGTTATGTCAAATTTAAAATATCTAATTTTCTTAGAAAACAAGGAAGATATGAAACAATGTGATGATCTATAATCAGATAAAGCATTGGCTAAACTTGAAGAAACCATTAAATTACCTACCACCACATCTTTCGGAGCTTCAACCTCAGCAGTAGTTATTTCATAAGCTTGGCCTTGATCCCTTGGCCTTTTTTGAGGTATGTGTCTCTGACACATAGGAAATTCATTTGCATAACTCACCTTTTCTCTAAAATTATTTATTTCATCAATAACAACCTCTTTCATCCCTTTGCAATCCCGGGCTTGGTGGCCTTTTTCACCACAATTGTAACAGACTCCCTTTCCCTTCAGGCAAGCACCAGGGTGTTTCTTCCCACATTTACAGTAGGATGGATATTCAACTCTTCCCTTATTCCCCTTATTTCCATTTCTAGAGTGTTCAGCAGATCTCTTCTTCTCTTGATTTTCTATAAAGTCGTATTACTTATAAAAATCTTTTCAGTCTTGATAGGACATGAGAAATTATCTTCGTACGATGAGAAGGATTGTGAGACTAATGATTGATAGGGAAATGGTTTTAACCCATCATATATATGATCAATCATACTTCTTAGGTTAGGTATATAATCTATAGCGTGCCTTGATAACCATGTAATGTTAGCCCCATATTTTGCGACATTCTCATCCTCCTTCTGTCTCAGACTCAAAAATTGCCTTTCCATATCTACTCGATGGTCACAAGGAAATTATTTTTCTAAGAATAATCTATTTAAACTCCGTCCATTCAATATTTGATACTTCATCGTCTTCCTTTTTGTTTTGAATCAATTAAAACCATTGATCTGCATCTTCTGTGAGGTGATAAAATGCCATGACAACTTTTTCCATTTCACTACACCCCAAATCATGAAATATTTTCTCTAAGGAACTTATCCATTCCTCAGCTACCAATGGATTTTTAATCCCATTGAATGTTGGTGGTTGTTTCCTCATTAAGCTGTCTAACATTGATCCTTCGTGTTGTGGATTAGGGTGCTCCATATGGGTAAAGTTATTATTCATAACCCGAGTGAGTTGTCCTAGTTTGGTGATAAGTTGATCAACACTACTTGCATCACCAGCTCTACTATAATTATCTTGATTAGGAGTGAAATAAATGCATAGATTATGTGTGTTGATATGGTTTCACTAGTGCCGAAAACGTTTTTTACGTCAGTTATTTTTAATTTTTTACGTCGGTTTCTAGCCGACGTTAATACGTGTGACGTTATAAATAAGGTTTTTGACATCGGTTATTTAAAAATTGACGTCACAAACATAAAATCGCGATGTTTATCACGTCTTTTATTTTAGAACCGACGTGATAAAGGGCCTAGAGAATGGATTATCACATCAGTTATTTTAGAAACGACGTGATAAAGGGCCTGGAGAATGGTTTATCACGTTGGTTATCGATGAACCGACGTGATAAACAGCCTGGACAATGGTTTATCACGTCCGTTCTTAAACAAACGACGTGATAAACAGGGGTGAGGGGGTTTATCATGTCGGTTCATATAGAACCGACGTGATAAACTGGGGTGAGGGTGGTTTATCACGTCCGTTCTATATGAACCGACGTGATAAACCGGGATGAGCGTGGTTTATCACGTCAGTTCATATAAAACCGACGTGAAAAACTGGGGGAGGGGGGTTTATCACGTCGGTTATTGTATAACCGCCGTGATAAACTGGTGGGAGGGGGTTTATCACGTCGGTTAGTCAATAAACGACGTGATAAACCATTGTCCAGGCCGTTTAGCATGTCGGTTATTAAATAACCGACGTGCTAAATCATTCTCCAGGACCTTTATCACGTCGGTTATTAAATAACCGACGTGATAAACCATTCTCCAGGCCTTTTATCACTTCGGTTATTAAATAACCGACGTGATAAACCATTTTCCAGGCCTTTTATCACGTCGGTTATTAAATAACCGATGTGATAAACCCAATTTTTTTTTAAACAGAATGCAGTGAACTTCTCTCCACCAGAATCAACCAGAAAATAAAACAAGAAATCGTACCACAAAAACAGAAGTACATCAAAATTAAGCATGTACATAGATAACATATAAAACTTACCCACTAGACAGCATCCACCCTCATTTATACCCCATGGACAGCCCTCCCCCACCCCATTGGAGCCCGCACCCTCATGTATACCCCCTGGACAGCCCTCCCCCACCCCATTGGAGCTCCCACCCTCATGTATACCCCTTGGACAACCCTCCCCCACCCCATTGGATCACCCAACACACTCCTAGACTTCCCCCCGACCCCCGGACACCCCCAAACACCCCTCGACAGCCCCCCACCCGCCTAAACAGCACCTCCTCACCCCCTCACCCCACTTGACAGCCCCCACCACAGCCCTGGACAACCCCCCCACCCTTAGACAGCACTCCCACACCCCTGGACCGGCTTCCCACACCCCTGGACATCCCTGCCACCCCCCAAGATTGTCCCCCCCACCCCACCGGACAACCCTCCCAGACCGCTGGACACCCCCAACCCCACTGAACACACCCCCACACCCTTGGAACCCCTCCCCCACAGATCCAAATCCATACCAGAAGAACCATCAAATGTAGACCAAAACAAGAAGTAGAGAAAAATTAAACATTCACTTATATAACATTCAAAACTTACACTGTCAACTTCAAAAAAACTAAATCAAACCTAAACAACTACCAAATACACAATTAAAACGACAATATTCAAAATTACATTTTACATTACAAACAACTAAAATTCAATCAAACCTGTAAAATAATTTGACCACTCCACTTGTACGTGTTTGATGTCTTCAACAGTATAGGGTTGAGGGTCATAAAAAATCTACAAATGAAAAAGAAGATAGTTAACGTGTATAATGAATAAATCAAATTGAAATATGATGGCAAAGTTTAAGAGGAAATCGTACTAGGTCAAAATTCACAACTGTCCCAGTTGTTATTTTTTCATACATAAATCTTAACATATAATATCCACATTCGATGAGGCCTTGTTGTTCATGAAAATTCTGTTTTGAATGAGTGTAAATTCAATATATTATTTTTATGTAATAAATCAAAAAGTACAAATTATAAATGGAAATTTACCTTCGCCTTTACATATTTGATCTTTGCATTTCTTTTCTTTGTGTTTTTTCGAAAGTAGACCCATGCACTGTTAGAAAATAATACGAATGGGGTAAATTTAAAATTCATTATAATATATAAAACTATTGAGAAATTGAAACTTACTTTTCCAATATATTCTTAAAACTTGCCCACACATCACCATGAACAGAGTATATCCAATAAAGATCTTTCTCCCTTGGGAAAAAAATCCATAACATCCAATGATTACTGATAAAAGGAAATTTAATGTTAGTGGTTTTTTATGTTAAAAGATAATTAACTCTTTGAGAGAAATGTGTTTCATACCTCTCACAAAAAGTCATCATCCAACATTGTTGGATTATATTCTTTTCAAATCTTTCAGCAATATAAACTGTTCTTTGTTCCTCAGTCAATGCACATGCTTTAGGAGAAATCAATTGCGAGTCCATGAATCCATATACTTCTGTCAGTTCATTCCTCTCACAAATTTTATAAAGATACCTAATACAAAACATATATAAGTATACATTCTTAATAAATATAATGCAGGGAAAAGGTGTTAAGACTTACTTGGAAAAAATTTTCACCACGTTGATGCCCAACTTATCTCCAGTAACAAGCTCCATGATATCAGATTTTGTAATCCCCACACTTATTTCACGTCCACAAACATGAGATTCCATTGGAAACTCATAAAAACCCAACAAAAAATATGAATATCTTGACAATCTGTCAAGACCATTGGAATCTGTATCTGATGTCATAGCTTGTTGTCTTTGTTGTTGTCTATATAGTATTTCTTTACCTTTGTAGTATTCATGTGGAAAAAAATTTGAGAATTATAGTAGTTTTCAAATGATAAAACAACATTAATAAAAAAAATTAAAAGATATAACATTCATACCTCTATGGTAATGAGTCCAAGAAGTCTGGATGGCCAAACTAAAAAATGGCCGATACTCTGTCCAACTGTCGCCACCTCATCTGTAGGTATTGGTTCCCTAGCTGATCTATCTATAATATCCTGTACAGTGACCCTCTGATTCTCTACCTCTAATTGTTGACGATGAACTGTATCTCCTATACAATATACCAACCTGTATGCTACTATATGATGTTGAGAATCATCAACATACAACTCGCAATATGTAGGAAGTTGTGGCAGAGGAATAGGATAAAAAATGGGGTCCACAGGCTGAGGTGGGGGAGTGGGAGCTACTAGCGGAGGTGGAGGATAAATAATGGGGTCTGCAGGGGGAGGTGGAGGAGTGGGAAATGCAGTCTGAAATTATCTTTGCATTTCTGCAAACATAGACTTTACCGAATCTCTAATCATGTCTTCCATCATCGCATTAATATTTTGAACTTCAGCCTCCAAGGATTGTATTTTTTTTATAAACCCCCTCAATGTTAAAAGTTGAAGAACGTGGAAACACTTTTCTTACCGATGCACCTGCTGGATATCCTCTTACACGACCAGGATGTTCGGGCCTTCCCAATGCTGCAAATAAAATATCTTCCCTCCCAGTAGCTGTAAATGTCCCCTCTGAACTCTGATCCTCAAGAGAGTCCTGTATTAATTAATTGAACATTTCTGTAATGATTGAAACTTATATGAAGAAAAAAGTTAACTTAAATAAATTAAATAGATATCTTACAATCCTCTCAGCTACGATTCTCGATTCTTCCGAAAGATATTGCCCTTTTTTTCCTTCCGAGCTCTCTTCCATTTTTCATGTCTAGATGGAGGGGATGGAGCGGCCACCTCTCTAGAGCTTGAAGACTTAACTCTTATTTGTTCAAATTTTTCCGCTATCATTTTTTCTTCCAATAATGTATACCCTCCCCGAGATAAACTATGAGGGTATACATTTTTAGATTGGATCTCCTGATGAGATTCCCTTGTTTTCTGTAATTTAAGAATAAGAAATCATTAAAAATTCATTAAAAAATTCATTTATATAAGAAAGTTTATAAAAGTTTACATTGCCCTTACCAGAAATGACTCTTTTTTTCTACTTTCAAAAAACTGTCTCCATGTGTCTTCATCTATAAAAGGATATATACGACATGGATTTTCATGACTCCTATGACCATAAATGAAATCAGATGAGAGGGTTGATTTGAAATCCCTCCATCTCCTGGCAGCCAACGATAAGCATTTCTTCCTGACTCCTCCAGTGTCAGGAATATCAAATGTAACCTGATAAAGAAGAGGTTAAACATATTATATGTACTAGAAACATTAAAAGAATGGTCAAACAATGACAAAAGATCTTACCAAAATCGTCTCCCACAATTTAGAGATAATCTCTTTATCCACACCTCTCCAATCATCATACAGAATGCTTACTTTGGTCTTAGCCTGAGTTGCAACAAAACTCTTAAAATCATTGGCATTCGGACCTCTAGGAATATCATCATCATCAAACTCAACTACTATCCTCTGATCCTGCGTACGGGCAAGTGATAATTTTGGTAAACGTGTGCAACCACGTTTACCAACCTTTGAACTCTTTGTCGTAATAGGAGCATGTGAATGTTCATCCCCAGAGGTATGCCCAGCAATATGCTCCTATCCAGAATCATGTGGTTGATCATCTAAATGATCTGTCACTATCCTTAAAATCAAAAAAACAAACGTCAGTTCACAAATATAAAAATTCAAATATTTTAATACTACTGTAATCAGAAAATAGAAAAGTGTACTAGGTTACATAATAGTAAACATTGGTAATATGGTAAGCATGTTAAACAATGGTAAACCTGGTAAACATTGTAAACATGGTAAAGTAATTATCAGTGAACAAATATACAAATTCAAATATTTTAATACTACTGCAATCAGAAAATAGAAAATTGTACTAAGTTACATAATATTAAACATTGGTAATATGGTAAGCATGTTAAACAATGGTAAAGATGGAAAAGATGGTCAAGATGGTCAAGATGGTAAAAATGGTAAAAATGGTAAACCTGGTAAACATTGTAAACTTGGTAAAGTAATTGTCAGTGAAAAAAAATAAGCATTTTAAAATTCATATAATGGTTATAAACATGATAAAGTAAACTAAACAAACTTAAAACAAACAAAAACATATACTTATTTTATTTTAAAACATGTTTTAATAAATAAAAAACTTACAATATCTAACATTTATGGAAAAAATAAATGTAAACAAGAAATAAACATATGTTACCTGTAATTTTAGGAATGTACATATGGATTTTTTTCCCAAATTCCTTCGTTGTGATCGTTCCTTATGGCACAAACTATGTCTTCAACATGATCATCATTATCTTCTGTTAATATTTCCATTGAAGTAGGGATCTCACATAAATCAGCATATTCATCAAGTTCATCCTCACCAACATATTGTTTTTTACCTTGTAAAACAACAGCCCACTGCATATCTGATTGATCTACTACATAAAAAATTTGTTTTTCATGTGTTTCCATTATAAAAGAATCAGTTGTGTCTTCCAATCTATTCATATTAACAAGTGTCATTCCAAATTCATCGTGTCTGACACTGTTGTTACCGTTAAACCATTTACAGTTAAAAACGGGAACTTTAATTTTAAAGTAACCAACCTCCCATATGTCTTCAATCACTCCATAATATGCATTTGATGCAGAAATTGGGTTTTTATCCTTAGCACTCGAAAAATGAATTGCTTCTGCAAACACCAATACACCACTATTCTGAACTGCACTTCTGTTGTCCTGAGCTTTTGTATGAAATGTATAACCATTAATGTCATAACCAGACCATGTTATCAAATTCAAACATGGACCACCCACTATCCATTTTAATGTCTCTGATACATCTAATCTACCAAGAAGTCTTTTTAATCGATGACAAAAAAGTTTTGTTGTGCTCATTCAAAATCCACATTTCTTTCTTCTTTGGATGACATTGTTTCAACTCATTAATATGAAATGTGATATATGGTTGAGAATCAGCTATGTTATTCAAGATGTATGATTCTAAATTCTTCATTTGTTCAGCTGACAATGATTTGAATTTCAAGCCGCGAATCCCCTTTCCCTCATTATTAACTCGTTCATGGAGAGATGGAGGCAAACCTATGTGTTGCGCCGCAGCCAAGTAGCTCGTACAAAACTCTGCTACCTCCTCAGAAATATACTTTTCAATAATGGAGGCTTCTGGTCGATATAGATTTTTAACATACCCCTTTAATATTTTCATATACCTTTCAAAAGGATACATCCAACGAAGATATACAGGTCCACAAAGCCTTATTTCTCGAACCAGATGAATCATTAAATGCACCATTATATCAAAAAAAGTTGGAGGAAAATACATTTCCAATTGACAAAGTATAAAAATTGCATCCTTTTCCAAAATGTTCAAAGCATTCACATCAATCGCCTTGTTACAAATTGAATTGAAAAAATAACACAACTTCATTATAGTCTTTCTGACACGAATGGGCAATATTCCACGCAATGCAACTGGTAGAATTTGTTGCATCATGACGTGACAATCATGTGATTTCATACCTATCAACTTCAAGTCCTTCAATGAGACAAAATTTTTTACATTAGAAGAATAACCTTGAGGCACTTTGGTATCATGAAGACACTGACAGAAGCTAATTTTCTCCCTCTTCGATAATGTATGACAAGCCGGGGGAAGAAATGTTTGTCTTCCTTTAGGAGTGGGAGCTAACTCCAAACGTATTCCCATTGATAGTAAGTCTAATCTTGCATTCACCCATCTTTAGTCTTTCCTTTAATATCTAACAATGTTCCAATCAAAGAATCACAGATATTCTTCTCCACGTGCATGACATAAATATTATGTTTAACTTCATGATACCTCCAATATGGTAGCTCAAAAAAAATTGACCTTTTCTTCCAAATATGTCTATCATTACTAGATTTATGTGTCTTTCCCAATGTCACGTCAAGGTTTTTCACCCTCTCAAAATACAGATCAGGGGATAAAGTTTTTGGAGAAGTATCAAATTCTTGTGAGCCATTAAATGCCTTTTTTAGTCTTCTATAAGGGTGTTCCATAGGCAAAAACTTTCGATGACCCATGTACACTTTTTTCCTCCCATGATGAAATTGACAATAGGATGTCTGTTGTTCGCAAATTGGACATGCCTTATGCCCATTAACATTGTATCCAGACAAATTTCCATACGCTGGGAAGTCATTTATAGCGAACAGAAGCACTGCATGCAGTTGAAAATATTCCATTTTATAAGAATCATACACCCTAATACCATCATCCCATAACAGTTTCAAATCATCAATCAACGGTGACAAGTAAACATCAATATCATTACCGGGTTGCTTTGGACCAGATATCATTGTACTCAACATGACATATTTGCGCTTCATACAAACATCAAGATAGAGGTTGTAAATTACCAATAAAACAGGCCATGAACTATGTGTGCTACTGAGTGTTCGGTATGGATTCATTCCATCTGTGCACAACCCTAGTCTGAGATTTCTTATTTCATTTCCAAATATAGAATACTACGCATCAATTTTCATCCATTGTGGACAATCAGATGGATGACGTATTTTTCCATCACATACCCGCTCTTCAGCATGCCATCTTAACCTTTTTGCATCATGTGAATTAGCAAATAAACGTTTGAAACGATTAATTATAGGAAGATACCAAAATACCTTTGAAGGGAGCTTTGTAATCTCTACATCACCCTGTGATTTTTCTTTCACCTTATACCGTGATGTCCCACATTTTGGACACTCTGATAGAAATTCATATTCCTTCCTATATATAATGCAGTCATTCGGACAGGCATGTATTTTCTTGTATCCCAATCTCATCAGGCATAATATTTTCTTGGCTTTGTAATGTGAATCTGGAAGATCGTTATCTTTTGGAATAATGTCTTTCATCAATTGTAGCAGCTCTGTAAATATTATGTCACTCCATCCATGCTTCGCCTTCAGGTTAATCAATCTTAACACCGCCGACAGAACCGTAAAATCTGTACAACCGGGGTATAATGGTTTTTCAACATCACCATATAGACGTGCAACTGTCGGTTCTATCTCAATTTGTTCTGCTACAATATCGCGAATCATTTCTTCAATTCCATCGGAGTTACCATCTTGCGAATCATCATCATTAGTGACATTCCGCCAAGTTTCACCATGCCAAATCCAAGGGCTGTAACTCGGATTAAAACCATGACATATCAGATGATCTTTTATCTCTCTACTTTTCAACTTCTTCATATTCAAACATTTCAGGCATGGACAGAAAAAAATGTCACTACTTGGAACATTTCATTTTGCAAATTCCAAAAAGGCATCAACACCTTCCTCAAATTCATTACTCATTCGATGTGCCATAATCCAACTTCGACTCATTATTACCTATAACAAATATCAACAAAAAATATATATTTTTAAGATAAGACAAATACATGTTTATATGAAAAAAATCATAATTTGAATGTAAAACAATTTAAAATATAAAACAAATCTATAGGTATTTAAAAAAATATGCCTGAATATTATTTTTAAAACAAAATATAGTTAGATGTAACAGTTTTAAATTTCATTGAATCAAAGAAAACCATGACGCCTAATGATTCTACAAAGAAAATATACATCAATAGAACATAAACAAAATGATTTTTATTTGGAATAAGTGAATATGATCAGATGATACACATTTATAATAATCCCATGCCAATATACTAATAAACATGTTAAAATATAGGAATACCTAATGGAGCATATAACATGTTTTATTCATGCTTGTTGTTCAATCATTATAATCTAAAGTACTCAACACTTTCAAGTGCCAAAATCATGAAAGTAGTAGTAGTTTTCATAAGTACCCAACACCAAATAGCTATACATCATAAGTGTCATGTTAGAAATATGAATATAGACCATTTGTTTTATGATTAATAATATTGTCATATTATCTGATCATTCTGATTATATATTAGAATTACTATATCCTTTTGATCCAATATATAATCTAAGGAAATTAATATTTCTTTAGAAAAAGTAATGTTAATATCATGGTAATGTAAACAAAAGTATATGTCGAACTATATATATGTAATACCAATAAAAAAATACATATGTGTTTTGCCTGGGTTTCACACATAAAACAACTCATCTCACAGATTAAGTTTTTGAATCATCCTACATAATACTTATTTTTATAACTTAGAGAATGAAAATAATAAAAGTTTTGCTTTACGATACTCATTATGGGTAAACATGATATATATAAATATAATATATAATCTCATAAAAAGATATACATGGGGGTATAAGAGCATACTCAAAGCACATGATCAAAAAGATAAGTGAAACAGTTCTATATAATCATAGATCATAAAACCTGAGTCCAAGTATAACAATTTTAGCATAACATAAGACATGATTTATATGATAGTGGGAACATGATTTAGAAAACCTTATTCACAAGATCACAACACTGGTATGTGGAATAACATAAGAGTTTGGCACAAACATAATCATATAAGTCATAACATATGTCAAGGGAAAACATAGTTTCATTCACCTCATATTGGGATATGTTAATCACCTTTCCTATAATTTATTATAATATTTCTTACGAGACACATCACATAACACATTGGACATGGTATAACCATCTGTATCCCATTTTGATCTATGATATATAATGCATTGTCGAATGCATTAGAAGGATATTATTGACCCAAATGTCACATAATGACTAACCATATATATGGGTGAATCGTGATCATCAAATCATTTATAACACTTTCGTAGATCAATTAACTAACAAAAATGAAATGGGGGTCATAATTGTTTTTACAAAATATAATAATTATTAATACGTAAAAAGGTGTTTGGATGCTAAGATAAGATAATATACCTAATTCAATTTAATTATCGTTAAATTATTTCTACCTAGATAGAAAAGACCTTTATAAAAAATATAATTTAACTTGAGAATGAAAAGAAAGTACCCTTTAACTTTTCTATAATGAAAAATCTGAAAAGGATGATAATAATATTTAGGTATTATAATTTTTTTATGAATTATTAATAATAAAAGAAATCACCTCACTTGGTTTTGCTGAAAATCGGACATACCATCGTATTCAAGAAATCAGATACACTTTGAAAATCATTTTCTGGACAATCATATTGAAAATATGATTTTAAGAAAATATGTACTACCAATATTCATCCAGAAAGACACATTCCAGCTAAGTAGGAAATAATAATGTTGCTGGAAGAATGGAACGTTACAGTACCACCCATTATTTTTCAGATTTTGCTGAAGCTAATCCTCAATGTTTTAAAATTAATTATTCTTTCTAAATGATTGAATAATTTGAATGGTTGTGAAGTCAAATATCTATGTTCTGATGGTCATAGTAATATTTTTATCAGATATTGATTTATTTAGATACTTAAGAGGTTTCTCGTAATGAAGTTGCTGGTATTCAGATAGATCAATATAGCGATCATATTGGAGTTGTTACTGATTCGTATTTCTGAAGAAAAGATGAAGTACAAGTGGTTTAAGAAGCTTTAATGAATCTACTTTTTCATTGTACTATATAATCGTAAAGCGTATATCAGAATGAAAATCTAGAATAAGAGTTAAAAATAGTCATATCCAAAATACACCTGCTTGAATGTTGCGAGTTGAATGTTGTGAGTTGAATGTTTCGAGTTGAATGTTGCGAGTTGAATGGACATAATAACCATTTTCAATAACAAAAAATTCCACGAGATTCAAAAACGAACGAAAAGCACATCAAGAATCGAAACAAAAACGAACGAAATAAATTCGTGGAAGGATTACTTGAATGTCGCGAGTTGAGATGATAGATCTGATAGGAGTGAAGAAGATAAACAATGAAGCCAAAATGAGTTTAATGCAGGCGATCGACGAGCCGATTAGGGTTTACCGTGCGAGAGAGAGACGAGCCAGCGACTGTCAATCGAAAAATCGTAAATGACAGAACACGGGATTTAATTTTTTTAAATGTTTTATAATGTCGGTTATTATATAACCGACATTATAAACTATTTTTTAGCTTTTTTACGTCGGTTATCTTAAAACCGACGTAAAAAAGCTCCCGCGCTTTGGTTTTTTACGTCTGTTATTTGGTAACCAACGTAAAAAACCAAAGCCCCGGGGGTGTTTTACGTCGGTTATTTGATAACCGACGTAAAACACCCTCTGCTTTGGTTTTTTACGTCGGTTATTTGATAAACGACGTAAAAAACGCGTTGATATCGGGTTTTTTACATCGGTTACCAAATAACCGACGTAAACCCCCCCCCCCCCCCCCCCCGCGCGCATTGGTTTTATTACGTCCGTTATATGATAATCGACGTAAAAACCCAACAGGCGCGATTTGTAACATCGGTTATTAAAATAACCGACGTGAAAAATCTACTCGCCGCATTTTTACGTCGGTTATATATAACCGACCTAAAAAATGGTGACGTAAAAAACGATTTCTGCACTAGTGTTTCCATTCCTTCAACTAGGCGCCATTTCTAAACAATAGCATGCACAAGATTAGTTTATGAATCGCAGTACGTAATTTCAAACTTGTAAAATAGTTAACATAAATTGAACAGTTTATGGATATAATCCATAATCATAAAAATATTTTCTTTGAGGATGTATATACGCAAAAACCATTCATAATGGTTTGTAAAGAAAATGAGAATTATCCTAAGCACATCCCCCAGGAGTGTCGTAACCAAGAGTGTAGCAAGGCCCATTTCCGCGTACTAGTTCATGTTCGAGTCTAGCTCAAAGTGTTGTTTTCGGGTTTTTCTTTAGGTACATCTGTGCTAGAGCCACCTCTACCTGCTCATATCCATACATGGATTTATTGTTTGGAAAACTCTAAAAATATCTACAATATATAAAATCTAGGATGTTCTTATACTAATCCTCAACGACTGTCTTAGGGTAATGTTCTCTAATCATAGATTATCTAAATCTATTTTTCAAGGTTTTTACTAAACATCTTCTGATACCAACTGTAATGCCCTGACCTAAGTTACCCAGATTCAGTTCATTATTACATAACATTATCATGATGACAAAAGATCAAGTCCTGAAATACTGATTAGTTTTGTAGATTTTGAAATACTAGATACATTAGTATGTTTTACATTACATTATAAAATTAGAAACTAAAACAACATTATCTCCATAGGACACAGTCATATCCCTTAGAATATCCCTGTAGGTCTTTCATAATATACTTCTTCGCATCCTGGGAAAAATAAAACATAGAAAGGGGTGAGCTCAGATACTCAGTAAGGAAATCAATATAACAGAAACTTTCATAAAAAAGCATAAACATTTTAGGCAATGTATAAGACAAAAACAAAATCCTTTTAACCTTGAACTTCAACAAAATATGGAAAATATAAAATATAATAATTCCATTTAATTATTCACATGGATATTCTAATAGACTAATATTCACATAAAATATCAATATCCACTTTCATAATAATGGAATGCATAATTTTGGACTTTAATTTCTATGTCAAGGCCTCATGCCATGACCAAGGGGCTAACTATAACTGAAACCCAACCCGGAGAGCCTCTATAACTAGACTCCAACCTAGAGAGCCTCTACAACTGGAATCCAACCTAGAGAGCCTCTGTAACTGGGATCCGACATGGAGGGTCTGCTGTAACTGGACCCCAACCTGGAGGGCTTACTTTTACCGGTCCCCAACCCATAACATACTAGTCTAACACATTCATCTTAATAAGAGGTTTAAATATAACATAAACATTTGTATTAAAACTAGCATAAAAAATGTCAATACATTAACCATAAACCATGAATGTAATAAAAATAACTCATCCATAATCAAACAAATTTCCAAACCTTAAATACAATATGGAATATTTGTATCATAATAAATCAACTTCAAACAAGTTTACAATTTATCAAAGGATGTTGACGTAGAAGAAATCAAAAATATTTGGGAGAAATATCACTTTTTATTTTTTAAATAATTTAAGAGTAACATATTAAGCATGTAAGTGAAGCTTCGATGATGTTATAATGGTGGAAAATAGCTTCACCCACCATATAAGTTAAAAAAGACATTCTTGCCTTACTTTTGTCGAAAAGGATATAAATTACCTTATTAGGAAAACAATGGAAAGATTCCATTAAAAACCATATAAGATCAGATAATGGTATAAATGAATTTAACCCATTATCTAGTAAATAGTAAAAATGTTTTGGAATACATTTTATGAAACATGGATGTGGATGATAAAGAGGTCCCTGTAGATAATTACGTATAAACAACCTCGGATAATGAAGAGATTGTAGAATTATCCCTTACCTTGTACTTTTAATTGGTTGAGGGTAGGTTAATCTCCAGTATAATGGTGAAATAATTGTAATTAAATTATACAAGAACCATATACCTAAATATGATATCCTATAAGATCTTTTAATATTTCATTGTCAATAATATTTTAGTATTGTCATCGTTTCGGGTGTTAACTGATTCATTTTCCTTTATATGTTTTGATACATAAGACGTGTTTGTTATGGATAGGATGTATATTTTTCAGATAAAAAATGATATCAGGTCTTTAAACATTAATTCTAATAATCAAATGAAAATTAGTCTTGAATGGTTATGATGGGGAATTAATTTCATCTTGTTCGTCGAGACAGTAATCCGTACGTACGCACAAGTGACAATATCATTATATTGATGGAGAGATCGTATGTGATTCGATTTTATATCATATATACAGAATCTTTAGAATGTTATATTTATTATTTACATCAATTATAAATTGTTATTATACCCATCCATATAGTGAAGTGTTGAATGAAAAACTACACCATGACGTGGAGACGGTAAGCCATACGTACGCACGTATGGTGACGTTGTCATTCATATGATGGATAGAATAATGAATATGGTTACATAATTTTTATAATAATAACATAGTATATATAATATACTGGATTTATTATTTTAGAATGGAAACAACAAGAATAGAGGAAGTGGAAGAAGAAAAGAACTTGAAAGAGGTGATGAAATATTTACCTCTTCTTCGGTTCTCCATTTTGATTTGATAAAAAAGGGCTCCTTAAGAGGGCTTTATAACCAAAGGAAGGCCTCTAGAATTATGTGAGGGATTTTGGGAGGGTATTTGGGCTAGGGTTAGCCATGCCAAATGGCTTTGGAGATGTGAAGTTGAGATAAGGGGAAGTACCCTTTTATCAGAGGGGTGAGGGGAACCTTAGAAAAAACATTAAATATTATTTCATAATAAATTAATATTTGGTTTATAATGGCACAAAAATGATTTATTTATAAGTTAAGGTGTGGATGGGTCTAAATCCACTCAACCAAAAGGTTTTATACCAGTTTGGGTCACCATATTAACCTTATATTTTATAATTAACTATTAGTTAAAATGTTTGATATTTACCATGTCTCTTTGTATTTTTATATTATATTGTCAATAAACATACAATAAACATCCAAGAGAACCCCAAGAGGTTTATTATTTATATATATAACCTTTGAAAATTAATTTGGGCGAACCTTAGATTTTTACGAATATTATATAAATTAATAATATAATATTTGTTTTAAAAACTCTTTTTTGACAATTTTGACACTATTTAGTAATAAATTTTTGATAATGTACTAAAAAATTTATTAATCCGAAATAAATTCATTTAATCAATAATAACATGTCATATTAACCTATAAAATTAGTGTAATTCATAGAAAGCCTCGAATTATATTTATTTTGATATTTGTAATATCTATTATTTTAAAATTTTATTAATAAAGTATTTATCGCATCATCGTTGTGTCATAAATAAATTTAATTATTAAATTTTTAGAAATTATAAATAAAATACGATTATTTATAAAATATTTTTTTCTTTCTAATGAATATTTATAGTCGAATTTATCTTATTATATAACCTTATATTGAAAATGGTTTAGTTATTTGACATTGATTTTAACTCTTTTAACTCTTCTTGAAATAAAATAATAATAAATGTCCTACTCTAATCCAAGTAGGAAAAAGAGGTTCAAATTTTATTTATAAGGTTGTTTTTGGACGAATTATATTTATCCAATAGAATTATTACATGAGTTAGAGTAATTATGAAATCATTTTTACCCTTAATTACCAAATTTACTTTTAACCGTGGTAAATAAAAGTAAAAACTTATTATTTACCAAAAATTATTTTCATCTTATTGAACCAAATTTTACATAGTGATATTAACCATGTCTCTCAGATTTTTAAAATTCAACTCAAAAAAGTGGTAAAATTATGTTTTATACAAATTTGAAAATCCTCCTAGGAGGTTGGTAAAAGACGGTAAAAGTTTGATAAACTTTTATATATCTAAACTTATTATAAAATGACATCAATGAATTAAGTTGAACATATATAGGTATTATGTATATATTTTGGCCTAAAAAAATTTAAATAAACTAATTAAATATTTAATTAAAAGGTCGGATTTAAACAATAACACAGTATTTTTCACTATTCATCAAAAATTCAATGTTTTCTGAAAAATACAAAAATAATCCCTAAGATAATTCGGATATTCCGAATCCAAAAATGAAGTCCATTTTGAATGATAAAATTTATAAAATAGCAAAAAGTTGGTGTTACTATTCATAATTGCTAGTTTGATTGGTTGTGGTGTGTTTGAACTCGAAGTTGCGTACAACACAAGCTATTGTATTATTCAATGGGGAGTGTACCGTGGATGCTTGGGGTATTACAGGGCACTCTCAAACACTCTTAAATTATTAAATTAATATAAATTATTTTTTTAATTAAAATGGATCCAAATTGATATATATCTAAGATAAGATGATTATAGCTGTAAATCATCTCATATAATAATTTTTAGACATATATTTATTTCATTTTAAACCCAATATTTTTTTACCCTTAATTATTCTCTTTTAATTTTAATTATAGTAACAACATTTTAATTATTAATAGGCTATTAATTTTACTTATATCAGGTCAATTTCCAATAATAGGACACTTAATAAAATTTAAGACCTTATCATAGTAACTATGTTATTTTAAAATAGTTTTAAAATTTTTAAATATTTTAATAAATTATTATTTTCATAAAACATCAATTATGTCAATTCTTAGAATATTCATTTTATTGGATTTAAATAAAATTTAAAAAGAGATATAACTTCAAAAAAAATCATTTAATAGTATTATAACATGTCATATTAACCTATAAAAATCTTGGATGACATAAATCATGTAAAATAATATTTATTTTAATATTTATAATATCACTTATATGATTACTTCATTAATAAAGAAATCACTACATCATCATTGGGTTATAATTAAATTTTATTATTTATTGTATAAAAATTATAAATAAAATTCGCAGATGTAGGAAATATTTTTATATTCCTAATTAATATTTATATTATAATATATCACTTATATAAACCGATATTAAATTTTTTTAGTAAGAAGATATATGTTTGTAACATATTTTACTTTACTTTAAATTAAATAGTTATAAGTGTCATAATCACATCCAAGTGGCCTCTAAAGACCATATTTTCACCTCAATGGTTGTCATGGTTGGCCATATCTCATCTCGTTGGATTAGTCCAAGTTTTAGGGTAGTTTTATAATATTATAATATTATTTTTAACTTTATTTAACTGATTTACCCTTTAACTGTGATAAATATAAATAATTACTAAAATTACTATTCATAATTTCCAAAAAATAAAAGGGGAATATTTACATAATTTGGAAATTGTGATTCAAAATATGGAATCTATTTTTCCAAATTCAAAATATATAATTTTTATAAATTCATTTAAAATTAATTCTCATTGTCATAATGAGAAAACGAGTTTTTAAAAAGTAAAAACCATTAAAATATTGATGAGCATTTATATCAAATTTTAATGTGAAATTACTTCCAATAACCAAAATTATATTAAATGATAAAATTTTAATTTAAATATACATTAAAACCATTTAATTATATAATTTAAAAATATAAAAAACTTAGCAGAAAAAACAGTTTTGAATTAAAATGCAATAGATTTTCCCTGTTCATTAAAATACGAATTTTATCTGAAAAATTCCAAAATTTCCACAAAAGTAAATATTGATGTCCTTATTACAAATAAGAAGTTTATTTTGTCAAATATAAGTTATAAAAGTGTCAAAAATATATTTTTAATGGGTTCTCCATCAAAAGGATATAAAAAACCCCTTTTTTGAAAAATAATTATTTTATGATTATAATTCCTTTTGTTCTTATATCTTCTCTAGAAAACATATGATATTAATTTTGAATATCACATTGATATTATATTTAATTAATATAATCCAAAAAAAGTGATATGACTTTATAAGAATAATTATTCCCATTTAAATAGATTTTTACAAAAAAGACATCTTTTATATTCAATTAGTTTTTATTTCCATTTCTAATAAATTTGGTAACAAATTAATCATTATATAAATTTGTGTCAACAATATTTTTATAATTCAGTTATTAATGTTCATTCAAACCATTGCAACGACTAGGTTATAACAAAAACATTTACATAATAATATTTCTTTGTTCATTTAAGCTCAATGTAGCGTATCATGTACGTTATTGAGCAGACTGTTTCTTTCTTAAAACATGAGATGTAACTAACTTACCTTTTTATTTCATAAATTTTTTTATTTGAAAAAAAATATATAGGATTACATACATTTCCCAATGAATAAATAATCATCGTCCATCCCAAAAAAGATGGTTGTTGGTTAAGAAAAACATATCCCAAATATAACACAAGGAATTTCAAAGGATATTTACAAAGATGAAAAAAACCCATTATAATAAGAAAACATTGAATAGTTTAATATAAGAAGGTAATTGGAAGTAAAATCAAACCTATAATTGGTGATGATATATAATGATAAAGGAAATAATGGATATTTTCTCTTATAGTGACCTGATTAAAATATTTGTAAAGGAGGAAAATTTGTAGGAAATAGACTCAATGATTGAGGAATAGATAAGTAAATTCATTAAATAATATAATCAATATAGTAATGAAATTGGAGGATTCATGATCGAAAAGGATAAGAATGGTCAGTTTCCTTTTAATTGGTAAATAATGAGTCAAGAGGGAAAATAAAATAGTGACAATTTATGAAAATTGAAAAATAACCAAAGGATAACAAAATAATGGTGGTTATATAAATAATAATCAATAAAATTCCATAGATGGATTATCCTTAAATGGAAATCCTAATTTTTAAATTGAGATTGGGGAAGAAACCATTATGTTTTGGGTAATATTTTAATAAAAACCCATTTAAGAGAGAGAATTATATATATTGAAGTTGAACTTCAAATATCATGAACGAAGGATAATTCTTGATATAATATAAAAAATAGTCTGTAAAGACACCATTTAAATTAAATTAAGTGCATAAGATAAAACATGTATGAAATAAAGTAATTTGAGATTAGAAACTCTTATGGTAATGGTAACATAAGAATAAAGAGAATATAAGAGTGTTACCATGAATTAGATATTAAAATATTAGGAAGAGAATCAAATTAATTACAATAAAAGGAAATTAAACATCTGAATTTGTAATAATTTAATATTTTATTTAATATTTTCTATTAAAAGAACATTATCTTTCAGAAAATACACCACACACAACATCAAGGTTAAATGAACTGCAAAATAATATATAAATATGGCTCTTATAACATATTTGTTGGGTTGGCAGGTATGAATATAAATTAACACAATATGAAATATATTTAAGACAAATTCAACTTAATATAATTAATTAATTAAATCAAGTGTTTTAACATTAATCGAATATATGTAATTTGTCAAAGACTTATAATAAATTGATTTTATGATTTTAAAATCCTATTTATCTAAAAATATTTTTCGTTGTTTTATACAGAGGTAATTAGAATTAAATTTTGATACATTTATAAACATTATTTGAATAAATAAACATAATATTTGAAATTATCATGTCAAAATTATTTATTGCTATTTTTTGGAATTTTTCTAAAAAGATGAATTTTTGGGTGAATATTGAAAAATAAAAAATTTAGATAAAACTTTCATTTATTATCACTATATAATGTAATTTAAAATTTAAATGGTATCTTATATTTTATTTCAATGTAACAAAATATCCCCTTGATTAAACACAATCTAATTAATTCTATAAGAATCGTTATTATATTAGATTTTGGTATAAGTTCATTTTAATTCCTAAAAACACATTTTTCTAAAAATTGTTATCAAAGAATTTTTCATAAATATATTAAAATAAATTTCCACAAATTATATGAAGTTAACATTGAATTATGGATTTCATATATAGAATTAAGTGGTACAAATTTGGTAAATTGGTCAATTTCATTTTTAGTCATAATGAATTGTAACCTTAGTAAAAGTTTATCAATACAGAAATGTCTAAAATATTTTATTTAATGTTATTACTATGGGATATGGAAATAATTTTTTAAATTTTTATTGATAGTATAATTTCCAAGAATGCTTAAAAACGCCAACACAACACTTGTGCAAGAAGTAGAAAAATCAAATAAATGATTGTGAAAATGATTAATGTAATATATTATGGATAAATTGTGGTTATCCATGAATTTAATATATTATTATAATGTATATGTGATGGTGAAATAGTTTATATTATAATTCCATTGTTATCATGATTAATTTAAATTCATGATAAGTGAATATTCAAAATAATACCTTAAATGATATTTAATGTTTTAAAATTATTTTAAAAAAATTATAAAAAAGAAAAAAGTAATATCTTGATTGAGGAAATTTTTAATGTTTTGATACTATCTTTCATGGTTCATGTATGTGCCACTTTAAAATTTAATAATAACATTCATAATTCTTAAAGAGTGAAAAATTTGTTACAATGGTTAATATTAAATAGGATTATTAAGGGAGTTCAACAAAATGATAAGGTTCCAAGTGAAATATAGAAGTTTATAAAGTTTATTGTTAGATTTTATTTTGAACTTAAACTCTTTCTATTTTATGATTAATTAGTTTGGAACCATTTGGTATGAGTTATATATTGAATTGGGTGTCAGAAAACCTACATTCTTAGTACTTGATTACATTTTCTTATTAATTATTATTTCTTATCAAATAATGATTTTTCTTTCGTATAATATGTTTATGTTATAATATACTTAGAATATATGTGATACTGAAAGGACATATAATTTCTCCACTATGATGAGAACCTAGAGGTTCCATGACATTATTCTTGAAACAAGTTCTATAGATGGATTATATTGTCTAATGGGACGTAAAAATTACATGAAATGAATGGTATGTGGCTCATAAGACATTGAAACACCTTCGAATGGTGTTATACCTTGGTAATCTCCATGCTAGGAAGTTATTAAAACATACTCATATATTAGAAATACAAATTTCCATGTGTCATTGGATGTTCCTATCTTTGGAGGTGTGTATTAATCCTTAGACTATAATGTCATCAGTAATGGATATCATGTATTTAATGCTTTGATGTGTTGATGAAAACAGGGATTACATATAATCAGAGTGAAGTTGGATATACTGGGTGTGTCACATGTGATATTTCATTAATGGATAATGTGATAAATTATTTATCCCCATTGTCTCTTGAAAAAAGTTGATATCTTTGGACCTTTTATGGGAATTTAACATTATGAATAAATCCATTCTCATGGTGTTGGATAGGAGAGTGTATTTCAAAAAAGTCAAAGAAAGAGACATAAATATTATATGTTGATTTAACCAACATGCAACATGATTTATTTTATATATTATGTTAAATGGATTATATTACATAGTAAACGTTCATGGGAGGTTGGACATTGTTGCAATGTCATCTTATTTTTCTATGGATTTCTTGATTTATTGCTTGATGATAACCCTGGAATTTAGGTGGCTATTCCTAATGTCACTAAGAAAAATTCATATAGGTTCACACATTAAATGTATCCAAAATATCAGTTAAATTATAGTATAGAATTTAAAAAGTTAAATTAAATAATATTTATTTAGGTTTGGTTGATATATAGAATTTAATTGCAAGTTATTAAATATAATAAGTTAGTTAAATAATTATAATAAATATTCGTTTTCATTTTTTTTTATTTAATATTTAATATTTTACTTTATGAATAATTCAGTGCTATTTATTTATTAAATAAATAGGTATTGTTCAAGTATCAATAAATTACATTGAAGGAAAGAAGACTATGTTGAATAGTCTGATTGGAACAAATATAAATGAAATTTATTTATATATTATAAATGTTTTTTAACAAGTAATTTTATTATTATTATTATTATTATTATTAGACATGGGTTCAATTAATAATTATAATGATATAAAGGGTTTAGTGTGTAATTTTCTAACTCTAAACCTATGATAATAAATATCTAATTATATCACTTCCCAGAAACTAAATTGGTGTGAAGAAAAGATTGAGTGAGACTCTCTAAAGTCTTAGAGATAGATTAAGATATATAGAGTTCTATATTCTCTTATATTTTACCTTAATGAGAGAACATTAAGAGTTCTTCGTCTCTTGGGAAGAACTCTACTCTGGTCAACCACAAATAATGCAATTGATCATGATCGATCGTGTTGTACCCAGTGATTCTATGGTGTTGTACATAGATTTTAATGCCACATAAGGATCACTGCTAGAGGTATTCTATATATGGATCATATAGAGTAATGATGGTACGAAAAAGCTCTTATTAACTAGATCATCAATGAAATATAAATTATATATTGTGGTAATTCTATATCCTCTAATAAATTAATTATAAATTAAATTTGAAGATCCATCTCTTCTAGTTCTAGTGTTAAAATCTAGTTATTTAATCTACTATTTTCATTGCACATGATGTTTTTATAATGTAAATCAGTGATTTATTGTGATTTATGACTAAAATATGAGATTTTCATACCATCAAAGGATGCTTCTTCTACTCAAGGTACCTACAAGTTGTATTAGAGTTGTCACATGTTTACTTTATAGTGAATTACTATTCATTGATTGGTTCCATGTGTTTTCATTTAATTTTACTTATATTGATTAGTTTAAATATTTTAAATCTCAATATCCTCTCTATCTTCCTTATCTCTAACAGAATATATATATTTAGTTAATGATTAAAAATGAAGAAGCATTCGATTCATTCCACATAGACGTGTAAAAGGTTTTTCCTAGACAAAACTAGAATAAATAATGTGCAGTAACTATATACATGTCATGTAATTTCATTTTTCATTTGTATCTTGTGATAAAGTCAGGTAAATCCAATTTCATCATATCTATGATCCGACTAAAGAATATTGTCATATTGATCTGGATAGACAAGAACAAGACATGTAGATGTATACATCATGTTGTCACTGTCTTTTAATTGTCCTGAACATGGGGTGTCCTATTGATATGTGTGTCAAATACATGACACTAGGGAATTCATACCATGAAACTCCATGGTTACACACTATTTATGTTGGAATAAGATCATGTACCTCAATTATATCTATAGTAAGGGAATATTCCCAATACTAAGGTGTGTGTTGCAGACATAGGAATAAGGTAAGTACACACCAAGTAAAATACTACACACCACATAGTCTACAATCGGTAATGTTATAAAATATTCATTGAAAGAAGAATAAAATTTACAATTAATCCTATTGATTCTGTGTTTCATGTTTCATTAGTACATTACTTGTTATAATATTAAAAATCATATATTAAATTAATTTTTATGTTAACTTTTTTGAAAAACACACATAGTTTCCTCCAAGTACACTAATGTATGATATTAATTTTGTTTAAAATTATAGACGATGGATATTTAAGTATAATTTGAGGATAATAATATAAATTGAAATAATTATAATAATTTATGGAATATTAACTTAATTAAGTAATGAATCAAATTTATTGATAACTGAATTGAAAAAGTATGATTGTTTCTTGATGATTGGAGGATCATGATATTACACCATCTCTTGTATGTGATTAGTTTCTTTTAATTTATAATAAATAAATTATTATTGATGGTCTATGTATTATCCCATTCTCCTTATTATGTAAGGACCTTCATTATTGTGGTTTATTTTTTATAAACTCTCTTTATACAAACCATTAGATCCCATCACCTACAAATGATATAAACCTTATGTAAGGATGGATCGCCCAAGTTAGAGGAGTTGGATTGATTTAGTGAGCTGAGGAAAAAACAATTGCGATGATACATAGGATACCAGGTGGAATACTGCAATAAGAACCATGATATAGTTCAATGTGTTTCCCCTAGGGTTGAGGGTTAGTTTTTTCATCCTCTAGATAAAATTAACCTTAGATAATCTCATGATAATTACAATTATATTTTATTTCAATTAGTTTCATGGATAATTATTTATTCTGTTAAATGATACATGATCAGTTAATAAATTAAGTACCAAAGATACAATGCGGAATAAAATATAATCAAATTATGAAAAAATGTTTTGTGAGACATGGTTAAACACTTAATTAAAATAAAATTAATATTAAAAAGTCATGTAAAATGATAAAATGGTCTTTATGCATAAGTATAAAAATTTCTCAACTAAAATATTATGTTATGGTAGATTTACACTTCTTAAGTTAGAAACGAACTCATAGTTTGAAGTGTCTTACCAACCAAATTTGGGGTTCTTTAAATTATCATGTACCTTTTAAATTGATGTTTTAGGTCAAATTAACATATTTTACATCAAGGTTTGAGTATACAAGAAGGGTATATTTTAACTAAGTTGAAAAGGTTAAGGAAATATTAAAATGGTATTTTAGTATTGGGGAGGCTACTCCAGGGATAAAGGAACTATGAGTTAATGTAGTAGAAAATATATTCATACCTAAACCATTAAAATAAATTGTCAGACTAAGTATTGGTTATTAGAAATGTAATATGGATCCTTCAAACTAGAATATCTAAGCAACAAGATATTTTGAAACTAATGATGATTACTATTGGGAATATAAAAATAGTGGGGATAAATGGAATTTAATTAAATATAAATTTATTAATCTATTTTTGTAATAAAAACAAGTATTAATTATATTATCCTAATTTTAAGAAATATTAAATCATATTACATTGAAAATATCAAAGTGATCCATACATGATAAGGAAAACCTTATCAGCAACACATACTTCTAGGAATGGTATATACACTTGCGCATTATACTACATCATGAATAAAAAATATATGTACTAGAAGACCAACTTACTGAATTCATTTCTATATTGGAAAATTAGGAAGAATTATATATTTAATTGAACCATGTGTATGATTTTATGAATGTCCAATGTTAAACTCTACCTCTATGTCCAATGAACATCTAAATTAATATGAGGATATGCATGTTCATAACATCATTTCTCGATATAAGGATCTCTATTAAGAGAAGGGGTGACCATAGATATATATTATATCCAGTGAATTATTCCTGTGAAGGATTATATATTTGGTGCTATATGGGTCACATGTATTCAAGATTATTGGATAAATTAATTTCTTTGACATCTCGAATTTTATGTTTATAGATGATCTACACACAGATTTTATTCGGTCCTCATTACCCAAAAAATTCATGATTTTTAGAATGAATTAATAAATGTTCAATAATTAGAAGACAAAACTATAAATTCTTAAAATAATTCACTGAGTTGATAAAAACATGGGGTATGAAAATTCTTCTATCCTTGTGGTGAATAAGATGAAAATGAACAAGGAAAAGGGATCGAAGGTGCATTCCACGTCCAAGGATCTATAAAAACTTCCTTCTAAGAAGAATAATATCCAGAAGCAATGAAAGGAAGATGATGGAATATGTTTTTCATATGGAAATCAAGGCCACTGGAAGAGAAATTACACCCAACCAAATAATAAAAGCGGATCTTTAGGTACATTAGCTATTGAGGGTAATATTTCCATATCAACAAGTTGTGTACTATTTATTGCATGTGGTGCTCATATTGTTTTCTAAATAGAGGAACCATGTATATTTCCAATGGTTGTAAGAGGTGAGGTTGATCTATGGGTATCCAATGGAGTGAGGCTAACTACTCTAGCCATTGGAGACTCCCATCTAACCTTACAATTAAGATTAATTTTGTTTTTAATGAATTTTTATTATGTGTATAGTGTCACCAAGAACATTATTTCAGATTATTTTTTGGATATGGATTGATTTATTTTCAGATTTTTTTAAAAAGGATATTGCCTATATAAAGATATCAAATGTTATGGTATGATACAATTTAATAAAAATATTTATTTATTAAATTACAAAACCAAAATATTGGCAATTGATAACAAAACTAGTATTCATGAGTCGTATGAAACAATGTTTTTGAATCTCCCTCTCAGTCACATGAATAATAAGTGTATGAAAAATATCTATCTAGATGGTTATTTATACTCTTTTGAGATAAATACACATGAAATATTTCATTCTTGTTTACAAGGAATGGAAAAAAACACCACATTTATAGGTCAAGGTGAAAGGGCTACATATATCCTAGAATTGGTACGCACCAATGTGAATGGATCTTTTTAAGTAGAAGATAAAGGTGGATTCTCATACATTATAACTTTTACTAATGACTTGAGTAGGTATAAGATATATCTAATTGTTATGGTATAAGTTCAAATTCTTTGATAAGTTCAAAGAATTAAAGAATGAGGTTGAGAATCATTTTGGTAATAAGATAATGTAATTTTGATTGTATCAAGGAGGTGAATATCTTAACCAAGAATTTATCATCTGTCTACTAGATTATAGGGTTTTACCTCAACTCAATCCAACTTATATTCCATAGTGGAATAGTTTTAGTGAAATTATGAATTATATTATGTTGGATATTCTAAAATTGATGATGATCTGCCGAAGGAGTCCATTATCCTTCTGGGAATATGCATTACAAATGAAATTTAACTTACTAAACCTAATAAAAACTAAAGTGGAAAACAATATTCCCTTTAAGTTATAGAGTGAAATTAAAACCACTTTTTCACATGATTGAGAATGAGGTTGTTAGATATTGGTTATGTCTATAATAGAAAAAAGGGCAATATGGTACAAAGTGTACCTTTATAGGGTATCATAAGGAAATAAGGGGATATTATCTGTACAACACTTCATAAAATAATGTAACTATCACAATACATTATATTTTTCTTTAGAGGGAGAACATTCTCAATTATGATAATGGGATCAAGACTTAATTTGATTAATTTCATTATCAAGATACAAAAGAGTTGGAAAAGGAACTAATCCCACAAGTCCTCATAGAAGATGTTGTTCCTAAAACACAAGTGTCATGTAGGAGTGATAGAGGTAAGAGAACTAGGGAGATATGGTTTTCTAGTCATCAATTATGTTGAATAAATATTTATTTATAATGATGATACTTTATCCTAAAATGAGGTAGTATAATGATCATAAGCTACAAGATTAAAATAATCCTTTATTTTTGAGATGGATTCCATGTATCAAAACCAAGTTTGGGTTTTCATTGATATTCTAGGTGACATAAAACTCATTGTGTGTAAATGGTTATTTAATAGAAAAAAATAATGTAAAGGTAATGTAAATACCTATAAACCAAGACTGGTGTCTAAATGGTATAGAAAATTTAAAGGCATTAACTATAAGGAAACCTTTTCTCTAGTATCCATGTCTAAGTCCATGAGAACGTTACCTTCCATAATTGATTACCATGATTATGAAATTTATAAAATAGATGGGAAAATAAATTTCCTTAATTGAAACATTCAATAAGATGTGTATATGACCCAACCAGAAGGGTTTGTGACTCTATGAAATGGAAAAGGTTATGAAATTTAAATTGATCTATTTATAGATTAATGAATTTATCTAGGTCATGGAACATTCAATTCAATAAATCAATAATATAATTTTCTAAATTAAGAATGAATATGAGACGTGTGATTATAAGTAATATAGTATGAATAATATTGTTTTCATAGTAGTATATATTGATGAAATATTACTAAATGGAAATAATAAACCATCCTTAAAAGAGGTTAAGGCATGGTTATGAAAGTTATTATTCATAAAGGACTTAGGTGAAGAGGCATGCATTCTTGGGATCAAGATCATGGTTCATATATCCGTGAGGTTTCATAGAGTATGTCACAACACATATATTTACTAGATAATAAAGAGTTTTAATATAGAACAATCCAATATAGCATTGGTTCCAATGTCACACGGTATACATCTATTCATGAAAATTTTTTATTCTACATAAGAGGAAATAGATAGAATGAGTAAGATCTCATACAATCATATAATAGGATTTATCATGTATTCCATGAAATGTACGAGGATTGTTGTTTCCTAGGCTTTGATCATGATGCGTATATATAACGGAGATCTAGGTGGATATAATTAGACAACTGTTTAGGATATCCTTAAGTATATGGGGTGTACAAATGATGTATTCCTTATGTGTGGAGGAGATGAATAACTAGTCATCAATGATTATATAGATTCATGTTTTCCAAAAGATCATAATGATTTGATGTCATAGTCTAGATATGTATTTTTTCTCAATAGAGGATATGTGAGGTATAAGATTTCAAAGTATATAGTTGTTGCTGATTCTACAATAAAGTCCAAATATATTATAACTTTTGAAACATCTATGTTAATAGTTTGGATTTATATAAATTTCCAATATTTTTATATGGTATCTATAATTAAAAATCCTATCATAGTGTTTTTATAACACTATAGTAGTGGCACTTTCTAAAGATCCATGGTCACCCGAAAGTAACTATCACATACTTTGGAAGTTTCATATCTTGAAAAAAATTTCTCAATGAGTTGAAGTTTTAGTAAGTGTAGTATCCATAGAGAAAAATGTGGAATACCCCTTAATGAAGGATATATCTTTAAAAAATCATGAGTATATGTTGAGATCCAATGGAATGTAAGATTTGGTTAGTTGGTTGTAGTTGAAGTGGGAGTTTGTAGGAGTTGGTTCCTTAGAACTGAATTTCATAGCACATGATTACATGTTTTTATTATTAAATAATTTTTCTTATCGAATAATTATTGTTCTTCATCATAATATTTGTATGTGATAATGTCCTTAGAATATATATCAAATTGGAATATCATTGTATTTCCCCACTATAATGAGAACGTATATGTTCAATGACATTATTCATGAACCTTGTTCTATAGATGGATTATAATGTTGAAAGGTACATAAAAAAATACAAGATATCAGGGGTATGATGCTTATAAGACATTGATAAAACTACTCATGGTGTTTTCCCTTGGTAATATCTAAGATAAGGGGTTTGAGAGAAAAACCATTAATAAGAAATCCAAATTTCCTTGTGTCATTGGATGTTCCTATCCACTGGCATGTGTATTGATCCATATACTTTAATATTATCATTAATGAATATCATGACTCACATGCTTTTATGTATTAATGAAAAAAATAATGAAATATGATCACACATTGTAAGATATGTTGGGTGCATCACAAGTGATATTACGTTAATAGATAATATTAGAGATTATTTATACCTTTTGTATCTTTAATAAATTTGATATCCTAGGACCTATGATGATAATGAAACTACCTTAATATATCCATATCCATGGTGTTTGATGGTAAAGTTGATTTCTGGAAAGTGAATGAAAGAGACATCAAGAATATAAATTGATGAAACCAGTGGAAAACCTGATTGATATGATATATTTTGATAAAAGGATTATATTACAAAGTATATATTTATGGGAGGTTGGTAATCATTGCATTGTTAACTTATTTCTCTATAATTTACTTTGCATGTTTCTAGATGTTAACCTTGGAATTTTGGAAATATTGTGTAATCACACTAAGAAAGAAGAATAGAGTGTCACAACAATCTCAGTTAAATTGTAGTATTGTGTTTAATAAGTTAGAATTAATAATTTATATTCAGGTTTGTTTGACCACCATAATTTAATCACAAGTAATTTGATAGAATAAGTGATTTAAATAATAATAATAAATATTTGTTTTAAAATCTGGTGAATATAAAATTTATTATATTTATTGATGAATAATGAAGTGATATTTATTAATTAATTAATTATCAATTAATCAAGTATCAATAAATGTCAATGAAGGAAATAAGACTGAGTTTAATAGTATGTTTTGAAATAACATAAATGAACTTTATTTTAATATTCTTAAAGGCATTGCATAAGTCAATAAATTAATAATAATAGTAGTAGTATTAGTATTATTATTACTATTGTTATTATTATTATTGTACATGGGTTCAATTAAGAATTATAAATATATAAAGGGTATAGTGTTCAATTTTCCAGTCATATTCCTTCCATAATAAATATGTAATACATCAATTTCCAAAAATACAATTTGTTTGAACAACGAATAGTGTGAGACCCTCCCAGAACCTTGATAGAGATCAAGAGATATAGTGTTCAATCCTCCCTTCAAATCTCAATACAATAAGAGAACATCAATATTTATTCCTCTATTAGTAATAACCCTATTGTGATCACCCAATAACAACACAAGTGATTATGATCAGTCGTAGTTTCACATAGTGATTTTATGACACTATATTGATATTGTGGTGCATGTGTAGATCACCTCTAGAGGGATTATACAGTTGGATCCTATAGAACATCGATGGTGAAAAAAAATATTGTTAAAAAGATCAATAATGAAATAGGAATTTAATGTTGAGGTAATGCTATATCTTCTCATAAATTAATTATAAATTACATGTAAATAACATTATCATCTGATTATAGTGTTTTTATATTGTAAATTAATCAACGATATTCATTTGAAATGATGATTTGATCATGTGAATAATTAATTACACATTATTTAAAACTAAATCCCAAGATGGTCATACCATTTATGGTCACTTCATCTACACCAAGAACCTATATTAGACACATATTATATATTAATATTTGAAGTATTTATAAGTTTTAAACCAACCACTGTGCACCAGAGATGATTTGAGGTACTATATGTGTCTACTCCACCCTTTCTGTTGTACTTATAAACACATGAGTGAGTCATTATTTTATTTTCCTCTACCCTTGTTCGGAGCTCTGAGATTCCAACAGAGCTATTGGCTCAATCCTTACAGCTAGAGACTTCTACGTGAGACGACTCGATGATTATGCACTTGTGCCGGTAGAGTGATATTACAGTAGGAGGCGAGAGCATCAGATAGGATCTTCTCATAGCGGTGTCGAGGCCTTAAGACGTCATCTTGGGTATGGACTGGTTGTCTACAGTCCATGCTCAGATCGACTTCATTAGGCGCAAAGTGTGGTGTGTCTGCACTGATGGGAGAAGTTTCACTTTCATTGGAGAGAAGGGAGCCCTTGCAGCGCAGGATTGACATTCGAAGAGGAGAGGGCTGGAGATCACACATTATTTGGCTAGTATCATCCTTGGAGTAGTTGATGTGCAGATTCCAAGTATTCATGTTGTGGTAGATGAGTATGCGAACATTTTTCCTGATGACGTTCTAGGACTACCTCCTCCCAGAGAGGTAGACATCTACATAGACCTGTACCCCGAGACATCACCAATATCTACTCATTCATATTGTATGGACCCCGCTGAGCTTCGTGCGCTACGGGTACAGCAGGAGGACATGTAGTGGAAGTGATTTATCTGACACAGTGTTTCACCCTAGGCTTCTCCAATTTTGTTCACCAAGATGGCGGATGGGAGCTTGCGACTGTGTGTCGACAACCGTCACCTTGATCAGATGACCGTGAAGAAAAAGTACTCACTCCCGAGGATTGATGACCACTTTGATCAGCTCAAGGGAGCACGTTGGTTCTCGAAGATAGACCTCAGGACAGGCTATCCCCATCTCAGATTTCGAGATGAGGATGTGCAGAAGACGGCCTTCAGGTGTCAGTATTGCCACTACGAGTTCTTGGATAAGTCCATCATCATAACCAACACTCCAGCAGTGTTCATGAGTCTCATGAATAGGATCTTACATCCTTACCTCGATTGATTTGTCGTTTTCTTCATTAAGAACATTCTGATTTACTCAACTATTGAAGAAGAGCACTCCTACCACTTGAGGGTTGTACTAGATATACTCCGAGATCACCAGCTTTATGTTATGATCTTGAATTATCATTTATGGATTCAAGAGGTTCACTTCTTGGGACACTCCATCTCGGAGGCTAGAGTTGTAGTGGACCCAGTGAAGATCGATGCAGTACATGCTTGGGTGCCACCCATGAGCATGATAGAGGTGCAGAGTTTCCTAGGTCTGTCTAGGTACTATCATAGATTTGTGCCAGACTTCTCCGAGAGTTTCATCACTACTTTCAGCCTCGACGAAGAAGGGGAAACCCTTCGTGTGGTCAGATAGATGTCAGCTGATCATTCAGGAGGTCAGACAGAGATTGACCAGTGCGCCCATCTTGAGGCTACCAGAGGAGGGTGTTGGGTACGCAGTTTACTAAGATGCATCTGGGACCAGAATCTGGTGTATCCTGATGCAGGAGCGAGTAGTGATCGCCAGTGGTTCACGGAATTTGAGGCATCATGAGCATAACTATGCTACCCATGACCTGGAGTTAGCAGCATTGTTCTTTTCCTTGAATATGTGGCGGCACTATCTGATGGGAGAGCGGTTGACAGTCTACTCTGACCACCAAAGTCTGAGGTACATCTTCTCGTAGAATGACCTGAACCTGAGAGAGAGGCGATGGCTCGAGTTCCTCCAGTACTATGAGTTTGAGATACTCTATACACTTAGGAAGGGGAATTTTGTATCTGATGCTCTCAGTAAAAGATCCAGCATTTAGCTACTAGGAGAGGCGACAGAGCAGCTAGCTGCGTTATAGATATCCTTTGTGGATAGAGATGGAGATTCCTTTCAATAGTCAATCACAGTCACACCTCCACTCCATCAGCGAGTCAGAGAGGCATAGAGTGGGGACACTGACTGTGAGACACGACGTGCTCATATTTCCACAGGGCAGGCGCCTGATGGATTTTCTGAAGGAGGGGAGCACATCATCCTCTTCAGGGGACATACCATGGTACCAGTTGCACTACAAGAGGAAGTGCTGAGTGAGTTCCACACTTTCCCTCTAGTAGTACTTCTGGTAGTGGCGAAGATGTACTAGGACCTCAAATGACAGCACAGGTGTCTGGATATGAAGAAGGTTGTAGTAAATTTCATTTCTCGGTGCCTCACTTAACAATAATAGAAGGCGGAGCACCAGGTTCCAGCTGTCTTGGTACAACCATTGGAGGTCCCGGAGTGAAAGTGGGATTGGATATCCAAGGATTTCGTCAAGGGCCTTCCACGTACATCCAGAGGTCACGACTCTATCTGGGTGATCATTGACCGAATCACCAAGTCATACCACTTCTTTCCGATTAGAGAGTAGGGCTCAGTAGAGAGCTTGGGACTCCACTATGTTCAAGAGATTGTACGTGTTCACAGTGTTCCATCGACTATCATTTTCGATTGAGATGCTCGATTTACTTCCCGGCTATAGAAGGGGTCGTAGGAGGCTTTTGGTACACAGTTACATCTGAGAACTGCATTCCATCCTCAGACGGATGGCCAGACTGAGAGGATCATTCAGACTCTTGAAGAAATGATCTGTGCATGTGTTTTTGACTTTTTTCGAAGCTGGGGGGATCACCTACCCTTGGTGGAGTTTTCGTACGACAACAGTTACCACTCCACCATCGGGATGCCACCAAACAAGGCACTGTACGACCGACCTTACAGATCACCTCTGTGTTGGACTGACCATGGGGATTCAGCACTCGTAGGTCTAAGATGGTTCAGGATATGACAGAGAAGGTGCAGATCATCCAGGAGTAGAAGACGACTGCACAGAGCAGACATAAATCCTACGCTGATAGGAGACGGAGCACACAGTAATTCAAGGATGGAAACCACATTTTCTTATGGGTCTCACTCAACGTGGTCTGCGGAGATTTGGCCAAGGAAACAATTTATCTCCTCCTTTAATTGGACCTTTCTAGTTCCTCAATAGATTAGTCGAGGTGGCTTACTGCCTGGCCCTTCCACCTCAGTTGCACCGGGTGCACGACGTCTTCCACATATCTTAGCTGGGGAGATATGTGCATGACCCGACCCACATCATCGACCACACGGAGCTGGACATCGATGATAGGGCAGCATTCATGGAGGTCCTGGTGGAGATCGAGGATCGACAGGAGCGGGTCCTATGTGGATGGTCGATTCCTCTGGTGCGCATTCATTGGCAGCACGGGAACCTCCAAGAGAACATTTGGGAGCAGGAGCCTCACATGCGATCTCAGTACCACCATTTGAATCCCTTGTGCATATTGTAGCTTTTTGGGGACATACTGCCCTGACCTGGGAGTAATGTAAAGACTGATAAATTTCAAGGAAAATTTTTTCTTAAATACTTTGGAATTTACTAGTCTGTGGTTTCTGACGAAACATGTTCTTGAGGAACAGTGCGCCCGAAATCAATTTCGTGAAGTTTTGATCGTGTACGTTCTGTAAACATACGTGCAGGTTTTTCTATCTTTTTAACTGGTGATCAAAATTGAAATCTGAGGGCACCAATGAACTCACAGTGCTGGTATTCGCCTAAGGGGACCTTTACCGCAGTTGCGTCTTATGCGGGTTGAGAGTTAATATTTTGGGATTTAGAATAAAATAAATAAAGTTTTTTGTGTACAAATTTTATTTAGAGAGGTTGGTTATTTCCTCCCAATGGGAGTTAGAGGTGGGTCCCACACCCACATAACCTCTCATGAGAGGATATTTGTGAGGTGGGTCCCACACGATCCTAATCCCTTCACCTCCCCTTAATCCTCCCCATTAACTCCTCTTCATTTAATTGAACAACCCCTCAGTTTTGAGTTTTAAAATAACCCTTCACCTTCTTCTCACTCTAATTAATTTTCCCATCCCATGGTAAATTAATTAGGTGATTCACTTAATTAATTAAAGTGGTTTGAATTTTGATTTACATGTGTTAATAAAATAATAGCCTTAGGTATTATTTTATTTTTGGGTACTTGTTGTGTTGAGAGATTTTTGAGAGAGTCCTTGAGAAAAGAGTTCTTTTCTTCAATGATGAATTCCTCTGAAGAAGAACTACTGTCTTCATCGACAAAGAATGCTCAAAAATTCGAAGAATGTGAAGTCGCCAATGACACTACTTCTTCAGGTGCACTCCGACGTAGACGGAATCGACACCGTTCATCCATGACGCTTGTTTTCCTCGACTCGATGACGTGCGACATCTTTTCGAGGTAGGAAAATTTATGTTCAATTTTATTTGATTAAAATTGTTCTTGTTATTTGTTGAGAAACATGGTTTCACTTTGGACAATTTCTATTGCCTAACACAGAGGGAGCGGGATGAACACACACGGCCCGGTGACCCTTTGTAGTCTTTTTGTTTGCAATTGAGGTGTGTTGGAAGAGGAGGAGATGGGAGAAGATGCGGCCCTACGCCAGCCACATGCGGAAGAATTGCGGCCCGCAACAGCGGGCCGCCCGGCCGAAGGAGAACTGGCTGGCCAAAGCTGGCCGAGCCGAAGGGAGACTGGGGCGCCACAAGGGGCGCTGCGCTACGGAGGACCGAGCGGGCCGCTTCGGCGGCGAACCGGCCGGCTCATCGGCCATCCGGGTAAAGAAGACGCGACACCTAAAGGTGTTGCACACCTGGATTGCGGCCCACCCGAGTGGGCCGCTGGCACCTGGATGGTCGGCCGGTTGGGAGGGTGGCGCCACCAGTTCGGGAAAGCGGGGGGTCTTGCCCTGCCGGGCAGCTGCGGGCCGGGCCGTGCCATGCCAGGTCGCTCTGCACCATGTCGTGCCAAGCTAGGTTGCGCGATCCACTGGGCCAGTCTGACTCTCAGCCATGTCAGACCCTCTAAAATTGGGTTGACCTGACCCTTGGGCCAACTGGGCTTAACGGGCCAGGCCCATTTCCACTTAAACGTGAATAACTTTTAGACCGCACATCTGATCGACGCGCCGTCTATGACACTAGGTCCTTCACGACGAGGTGGTCCTTTTACGATACTCTAACTGAGTTTTGGATGACTTTGGATAATGTTCGGTTTTGGAATGAGTGTATTTTTCAACCGGGCCCCTAGAACAGAAAAGCCAATATCTCTCAGACATGGCGTCCGATTGACGCACTGTCTGTCACGTTGGGTTCCTTTTGAAGAGAAGGAACTTTAGGATACATCAACTCTGGACTTCGTGGTTGTTGATTTATTGACCCCTTTGCTCAAGGATACGACCCTCTCGGAATCAAGCGTGTTTTTTGCAGAAACCCTAGAGTTGACTGTAACTGCAAACACTACCATACAGGAATCCTCTGTGGGTTTGGCGACGAAAGCTACCATACAGGAATCCTTTGTGGGTTCGGTGATGAGTACTTCCATACTAGAATCCTCTCTGGGTTCGGCGACAACAACTACCGTACTGGAATCCTCCGTGGTTTCGGCGACGACCACTACCGTATTGGAGTCCTCCGTGGGTTCAACGGTGATGGTTAATGTTCTTGTATCCTATGTGGGACCGACAGTTTGACTTCTGTTCTAGTATAATATGTGGGTCTGACAGAGTAGCTAGTCTAGTATCCTACGTGGGTCTGCCAGCTTAGTTGGACTGTTATCCTACGTGGGTCTGATAGATTATATGAATCAGTGACTGCATCTGATCATCTTTATCACTTTACGAAACAAGTATACATGTGTGAGCTGCGTCTTGACTTTCAATCATTACCATTGATATGATTGACTTCTTTCCTATGTGGACTGGGTTGTGCTTGGGCTCCAGATTTGGAGCCGAACTATATTGATAACTTAGGTATATATATGGACATATACCTAATTAGGGTTGGTTGATACTTCGTGATTGTATATTTACTTTTTGGTTTATCTTATGTGGGTTTAGGGAGACCTTTGGGGGGTCTCGGGGTCCCTACTGAGTATTTTTATTCTCACCCCTACATGGGCTATGCCCGCACTACGTTGTGATGGATGCAAATGACGGTCAAAACTGATCGTGGTAGAGACTTGTGGAGCCGGTCAGTACCTGGAGGTGGACCACTTGGCATGACATATACGGAGCGGATAAACGGACCCGAGGTGCTGAGGAGACCATCTGTACCAACCCTTCAGGTAGGATTCCCGGGGGACGACTTAGTGGTTGTTGATTTACTTACTGCTATTGTACTATACTTTCAGTTGTACTGTACTTTCATTTGGGTTTGAATACTAGCCCATTTACTTTTCATCACATACTTTTGTACTCAGTTTAATTAGTGTTTTCTTCAGTTGCATACTCTATTGTGTTTGTTTACAATATAATGGAAATGCCTTCCCTTTTATCAGGATTTACTCCTTTTGTGCTAGTCTCCAGCCCCTGGCCAAAGGAAGGCGGGCTTGGGGTAGTCACGGCACTGGCCTTGAGGATGGGTCGTGATGTGTATAGTGATCTGAAATGGTATTTCTAGGGGGAAAATATGAACATAGATATTGCAGAGTATGTATCTTAGATATTTCTATGTCTGAAATTAAATTTTGAGAGATAAATGTCTAATGGGATGTTATAATAATTACCCATACTTGAACGAAAATTGGAAATCATAGTCGTGGATTTTGTTTTTGGACTCCCCAAAACATATAAATTGAATGATTTTATTTATGTTGTAGTCAATTTCATTATGATTATAGAACACTTCATTTCCATAAAATATTATTTCCCTCTTGATCATCTGGCTTGGATATACATTAAGTGGAAATGCTGTATAGAGTATAACATTATATCATATATGATCAGGATATGAGGTTCACCTCAATGTTTTAGTGAATTATTCAATATGATCTTGATTCAGAGTTTTGTTTTAGTATTTATTATCATCCTCATATAGATTTATTGTCTTAGTGAATCATTCAAAAACTGTAGGATATAATGAGATCATATTCAATGGATTTCAATGTTGTTTGGGATAAATAAAATCCTATGAATGATATTTCTTACCATAATATAATTCAATCTAGCATTTATATGGCTTCTTATAAATCCTTCTATGGAAAGAAGTGTTGAAATCTAATGTACTAGGATGAAGTTAGAGAAAGAAATCTATTGGGACCTTATCTAGTTGAAAAAATGGAAGAGAAATTCAGATCCATTTAGAAACACTTTATGACACCTTATTATCGACATAAAATTTATACAGACAATCATCAATAAAATATATAATTTGATATTATTGAGAATGTTTTTTGGTGAAATTTACAAGGAAAAGGTTATAAGATTTGGAAATAAGGGAGAACTGATCCTTAGGTATATTGTCCCTTTAAAGGTTCTTGATTGAGTAGGGATGGAATATTATTACATAATACTTCCACCAAACCTTTCTCAAATTCAAAATCTGTTCCATATATCTCACAAAAGGACGTGAATTCCTAATAAATCATATGTACTGAAATCATTGGTTATACCATTTGAGGATAATATTTTCAATGAATAATAACCAGTATAAATATTCGATCATATAGATAACGTTATATGAATAAAGAATAGTCACATGGTTAAAGTTATTTGGAGGAATTAGACATTTTATGAAGATACATGGGAACCCAATGTTGTGATAAAGTAGTGATATCCTCACTTTTTTTAATCATACTGACAACATTTTGAGGGAGAAATTTTTTTAAGGGGAGTACAATGAAACACCGTAAGATTTTATGATATTTTTCTCTATAAATAAATTTTATTTCATTGATACCTTAGTTTACATACAACCATATTTTTAAATAAACCGTGATATAGTATCAAAATATTATAATCTAATTTTGCAGTTATTTCTTATCCATTAGATTAGTATGTATGAGTATTCATAATTAAATTATGAGATAGTTTTATTTTACACATGTATAAAATGAAATCACTGGTTATCAATTAGTTATAAATGAAATTACAATTCATGTGAAAATAATGTAGATGTTTTTATTGGAAAAAAATATGTGTGAAATGTTTTATATCTTAGTAAATAAAATTAATCATTATTTTTGAATGATTTTAATGAAATTAATGTATTATAAATTAAATAAAATTTTATAACATTCATCTAATGTTTTTTTCTAAGTATGGGATAAGAATAAATCCATTTTATGCTTAAAAGTGTATTTTTCTAAAAATAACAGATTTCATCATGTTTTGTGAACTTATTATAATATTTTCCCACTAATATAAAATTAATATAAAAAAAATGGATTCCATGTTTGGAATCATGGGGTCCAAATTTAGTAAATAGGCTCGTTTTAGTTTTATGTAATATGAATAAAAATTGTGGTAAAATTTATCACCTCAATAAAGGGTAAATCGCGTTAACCAACATTAAAAATAAGTGTTAAGGTCACATGTTTTCGTATTAATTCTTTCTAGATGAGTTTAATTAGACCCTTATCACCTTATTATTACATTTTAATTATTTAAGGGTTAATTTTACAAGAAAATGATATATATAACGTTTTAAGAAATGGGAAATATAAAATGTCACTCTCTTACTTTTAAATATCTTCTATGTGTTTTCATAGGGGAAAAAAGTTGTGAATGAATATTAAATGATATTTTTGGAATAATATATTTTTATTTCGGTAATTTATGTATATTTTTTAGTAATTATATATTTACCATGAATTCTAATGTAATGCCGACATAATATATCTTAAATTAATAGAAAAATAAAATAAATTTAATTAAAAATATTAAAAGTGATATAATTTGACTGAGTTATAGTGTTAAAATAAATTTATAGATTAATATAACATATTAATGATTTTTTGAAGGATTATATTCTAATTTAATCTTTGACTTTATTCCATTGAAGTCAAATTTAATGAATAGATTAAAAATTTCATTAGTGATATTTTATGAAAATAATATTTTATTAAATTTTTTAGAAATCCTAAAAATATTGAAATAGGAGAAGGGGGATAATATATGGTCTAAGTTATCTCCCATTATTAATTTTTAACCAATTTTTTAATTATAAATATAAATATAACCCTTTAACAATGAAAAATTCATTATCATAGTTAAGGTTAAAATTGGTTATCCCAGGAGTTAATAAAAACAATAAGGATTAAAATGACACTAAGAGATTTGTAAATTGAATTGGTTGATGATATTTCAATTTTAGACTCTTTTTATTTGAATTTATAGCCATTTGGAATCATTCTTCTTGATAAAACACACTTATATATTAGTTTTCATATAATTCTAGGAGTGGCCTTCCCCTCGCTTATAAAAATAAATATCTTCTCCTCTCATCCTCACATAGTTTGAGCATTATAGATCATCCAATACCTATAATATTTATTTCCAAAATGTTTAAATAACATCCTAGAGCTTAGGGTCTTTCCAGAACACCATATTTATATGTTTTAAGGTGTAATCCAAAAGAGGGTTCTAAACGATGAGGTATAACTCTTAACCAAGAATTTTTAATTTTATTTATTATTAAAAATATTTAAAATCAAGGATATACATTCTAAAATATTTAATTCAGTATCTCAAATATAATTAATGGTAATTCTGATTATGTAAAAAACATTATTGATATTCTTTCCATGTTATATAAAGCTAAGACATTTCTCGAGTATACGTACGACTTACCGTCTCCACATAGTAGTGTAACAAATTTTTCACCACCAATTTACTAGGATGGTTATAATGATGGATTTAATAAATATATTTTTTATTTGTAATATTATTATTTTTCTGTGAAGGTGAATTATTACTCACTTGTTTTTCATTCCATCCATCGAAAAATGGAAACAATGTTTATGGATATATATGACCCACTGTATCCATGAATGGTCTAATATATTTTTCTATATATACCATTTATGGATAAATAAATAAATATATATATATATATATATATTATATATGACATCAATATCGGGGTTATAATTATAAATATGATGTAATCAAGATCAATGTATAATGACTGAGACCTCCTAAAATTCCCCAGACCAGATTGACCACTGAGAATGGTGGGGTGAATCAGTGGTTTCTTTTTAAGAATTACTTTTATTTTCAATTCATCCTCTTGAACTTGTTAATGTTATCGGTCCACTAAATATTATTTTGCAATCTAAACTCATGTGTATTATTAATAATGTATATTGAGAGTTATACACAATATTTAAATATTCTTCTCTGTAAAACAAGTGATTATAATGATTATGATCCAATTGAGAGACTCTATTTGCTTTCAAATACAACTAAAAGACATTGGATTTAGCTCTAACTTAGAGTCTCCTTATACTCCTAGATATAACCAAAATATTTCAACAGCTCCCAACATCAACCAAAATACCTCACCTTTGATGAATGCTTGATCCACTGTGGGGTGATTTTTTATAGTCTTACATGATGTTGTAGGAACTTGCTTGATCATTTACACATTAACTATATTCAACAGTCTCTAAAATGTCTATTAGTCTTTATCAATTATTTATGATCACATGTAATGTGATGGTTCCATAGTGTATTTATTCTTTGCTGGATTCTTCATTCTTCTGAAGTCTTTGCCTCAACCGGATGTTTGAAAGTTTTCACAAAAGTTCTTCAATATATTATGAAATATTAATAACCACACAATTCAATTAATTATCCTCATAAATTATAAATTTAGTTACACTTAATTCATGGATTACATGAAATCCAAAACCATATAACATTCATTTATGATCATTGTTATTATTTTCTTCTCGATTTTGTTTCATGCATTTTTCACGTTCATGTGTATTGATGATCACATGCATGTGCTTCCTTCTATTTGTATTAACTTATCAATTGTCTTTTTATTCATGTATTTCATGTATTCATTCACTATCCTATTTTTTTATCAATAAATTATTCTTCATGTATGCAAGCATGGGTTTCATGAAACATCATCCTTCCTTTATGTGTTGAAATCTCATGATCTCACTGCCTCCATCGTATTACCATGTAAGGATTACGCAATTATCTTTCAACTCATTCACGTGACCAAAAAATGTTCACTAACATCACATGACTAGGTAGGATTCGCATGGGTGTCTCCTCAAGTATCTTCATTTATGTAACAAGGTGCTTTAGAAGATACCAATTCCATGATTTCTTCTCAACTTCCTTCATGTAAGCAAGAGACGTGTCTACAAGGTGTCTTTCACAAGACACATGTTTTCTGGGGGTTTTTCTGAAACTCATCATGAACCTAGATAGATCACTAGTTTATTCTTCATTATAATAAGTTTTTACATACTATAATTCATGTGACCAAAGGGGTATGTGAGATCTTCGTTAAGTAATAGGATCACAAGGACTCCTTCTATTCTTCATGTGAATGGTTTAGATGAGTGATCTACTTTGGGAGTTCCCAAAAAATATTAAAGGACAATAGTATTATTCATTACTCATCCCTATGTTTTTATAGAGGATAATCCGCCAAATCTCCTCCACTTTTCATTCTATATTTTGGAATCATTCAAAATTCTAATTATATCAGGATCTCATGAATGACAAATCTTTTATCTTCTTTGAACAACATACAATGCTAGAGTGATCATGAAATTCACGTGATTTATCTGTATGACTAGTTCATTGATCATAATATTCCTCAGAGGACATCTCCTTAATAATCCAAATAATGTATTAATAATTATTTTAAATGATATAAGTTAATCATGGTCAAAGATAAGTTCATCTTCATGTGATAGATTCAGGGTTGTATTTTTTTCTCAAAACATTTTCTCAAGATATATTGTGGATTGTATCCATTTAGTTGCATGATAGTAAGATCATCACATGATGGTATCATGAAATTTTCAATTTTATTTATGAAATCTTCATGTGATGACTTCATGTGACAATTTTTTCATCATTTCTCAAGTCCTTATTTGAATCATGGAATGCATGCAAGATAATAATATCATACATGTGATATTTGTGATAGATATTGTCTCAATGTATTGTCTTAATAACATATGATGGAAGGTTGTATTGAGCTCACACAGGAATAAGACTCATCATTTTAATGTTGAATATGATGGGTGAAATCAAATTCATTCAGTGTAGAAAATCATACAGTGGAGATCTGTATGACTGAATGACACTCATTATTTCAGTATTTTTAATAGAAAGATGAACAGTGGTCATGGGAACACATCCCATATTGGAAGTGCATGACGTTAGGGATTAATTATATCATTCCATACTTTACTCTACATTTTTTGAGTTGGATATTATGGATCAACACCCATCACTCCTTTCACCCACACCACATGGGTCGTACCTCACTTTTGTAGGCCCACCAAGACCCTACGGGCCCTATACATAGGCATATACATGCCTTTAGGAACACACTCTTGCAGGCCTTATGCAAAGGCCCTCCCACACCTATGTTCCCATGTGAGGACTCCATTTGTAGTTTCTCCCATAGGGGTCAACCCTCGAGCCCCCCTAAATATAGATGAGGGATAACCCATAGGGGATTCTATGGTCGACCCCTATTTTTAATACTTCCACCATTAAAAATGATAGTTATTATATATTCTAAGTGTGTATTATAATTACAAGACTTAATAATTCTTTCCAAACCACCTAAAACTTCTTCTTATAAAATAAATTATTCTTCATGATAAATAGATATGTGATTTTTTCTTTACATATGAACTTTGAAATATATCATGAAAATTGATGTCTACATGGTTTCATGGTATTCTTACAATGACAATTAAACTCAAAAATTCTCATAAAAATATGTTTTCAATAATAAAATTATATGAAATATTGATTAGTCCCACAATATTCATAATTAATATTGAATCTTTCTTTATAATGAAATCTAATTCCATCAAGTGAATCCATAATAATTTACAAAGAATCAACACTTCAGCCACCAATAGATATTGAATTACTGAAATAAATGAATCCTAGGTTCACCAATCTCACCCGTTTTATTTTTTTTCAATATTAATACATATCATTTGTCAATATGTGGTGAAAAATTTGTTTCCCTTATTATAAATCAAATTAAAAGGGTATGTGGGGACATTATCGTATCATTTTTTTCTGAAAACATGTTTTATACCTTATATAAAAATTTATTATCCACCTATAAGAGAGTGATAACATCACATGGTTTTCGTATAAAATATTCTTTAGATAATCAACCCTAAACCTATGTGGGAAAACCTAGTCTAGTAAATAAGATAAATAAATAAAATTTATCTATGTTGTCTATAAACAACCATGAATGTGATATCATGCTCATAATTTATCAATTATCATATAGTGATTTTAAATTATCAAATTTATCAATGAAATTATAATTCATAGAAACAGTTCAACAAAAAAATCAAAACAGTTCAAGTGAAAAATATATAACTCCCAATTTATCTTATTTTATCATAGACCAAGAACTCATCAATAATTGATAGTATAATAAAATTATGAATAATTGATGATAGTGTGATTGGAAAACCATGAAAATTAATTTTGAATATATACCAATATTTTTACATTCATTTTGAAGGTTCGTCCCACTTAAGGGATGCACACTTTTCTTAAATTTCATATATTTTAGTATACTCTATGAAGTACAATATCATCATGATTTCCATAAGTAATAGCCCCAAATAACTACTTCAATACCATGCATTATTATCTCAAAAACATAAAATAATAGGGAATAAGGAGTGACCTATTGGTTTCATAGAAATTAAATTTATACTGATAACTTCATATCAATCTTGACCATTCATTTATCCCAATATCAACATGGGAAGATTTATTTAGACTCTTGTCTTTTTTAGCATCATTTATTTGACTATAATATTTTATCCATTCTTATTATTTTTATAAAATAGAATATTCAACCTCAATCTTAATGATCTTCAAGTTTCCACCTATTGATAACTTTTCATAAATTTCCACCTCATTTTATGAGACTACTTTATTTCATTTTTTATTTATAAAGTTTAATGTCTTAATATATTTGTTTATAGAATTTCAAATTTTGTTTCCAAACAACTAGGAAATAATTCTTGATATTAATATTCTTCTCAAAATATTTATATGACATGTCATTGATTTTATTTTGTAAACATTCCCTTTTATATTATAGGAAATTTATACTTCCATATTTGTCATGAATACCTCAGTCTTATGAAATTCCAAACTGTATATACCACAAAAAATCTTCTAAAATATGAAATTTGTTTGTATTGATAATTGGGGTGAATATCTATTCATAGGTTATTTTCATCGATATTTTATCCATAGATTCTCATTGAAACTCGTTCAAGATTCTGGTATCATTCATAATAAAGCCATTTTATTGCATTAAGAATAGGATTTGTGACCATTCATACAATAACAACAATAGAATCCTTGAAAAATTATTCTCATAGACTGATTTCGGATGAATTTAGATTGATGTTTTTATTATCCTCCTACAAACCAAACCTCACTTTTCTTGGGGAGTTGTGGACTCCTTGGAATATTATTGCCTTTACTTTATCTGGAATATTTACTCTCATTATTCTTGGACCACATATCCTCTGATTTAATTATCAAATCTCTATTATTAGAAGTAATAGTTCAACCATAAGGATTGGATACAATCTTACCCGCCTTTACCCTATCTTATAAAGATTCTCATTTGATCAAAAAAATATTTATTGAAATCTTATCAGGATTTATTCACCTCATTTTTGACAGTGACTCATATGGATTGCGTCTCAAATAAATATTCTTCTATAGAAGTTATCTTCTCTTGAAGATCAAATATCACCTTATATTTTTCAGAAGTTTTTAATTTGTGCATCGTGATCTCATAAATAAAAGATACTTATTTCTTGATCAGATCTTCCTATTCATCATCAATGTCAACTGTTTCTTCCTTATTATTTTCAAAAGTTAATTTCCTATTTTATTAATCAAGATTATTCTTTTATTTATTGAGATATTTTATTTTTTCTACATAAAATTCTTCTTCTTTTTTGATTCCACACAAGTTAAATTATTTCCACTTCATCAAGACTACTACTTGATGAATCAGTTGTTCTCATTATGTGGGAAAAGAAACCAACTTAATTATTTGAATAATAACATAAATATGAATCATTATTATTATTTCTTAGATGATTTCCCTTCTTTCTATTGTAGAGTTTCTTCTATTATTCCATTTGTGTTTATGAGGTAATAAATGCTCTATTTCTAATTCAAATTCTGATTTTTAAACCTTATTCTTTATAAACTTCTTTGAAAAAAGATCATATCCAACATAGTTGATGAATTTTTGTGGTTTCTTATTCTTTCCACACTATTTACCCTTCCACAACTCTTTTTATAAAAGGGTAATAATGTGATTTAATTCATCATGATCCTTATCACTATCTGAATATTCAAATCATTTAACTTTTTATTCTTTAATATTTCCCTTTCTTATGGATTCAATGTCTATTAAAATTTTATTTATTGTTGAAAGATTCAATTTTTTACCATATAATAAACTATTATAATGTTCTTTATTTCATCATGATCAAAATAATATCTCTCATATAAGGATGAGATATTTAAATCAAAAATATTTTGAAAATCCCCCATCATATTTTGGATAATAAATTTCTATCCAACTTCTCACCAAATCCTTGAATGTTGTTAACAATCACATTCACTATAGTGAAATAATCATCAATATTTTCATTATCGGTCATTTTGATGTCCTAAAAATTACACCATCAAAATTATAGTTTGGATTCCTTAAATTTCACATTTCTTTCATAGTCGATTCTAATTATATCATAGATCTCCTTGAATAACTACAAAACTTGGTTTATGTAGTGTTAGGGATTTAACAGTGCTTGCTAAAAGCAATGTTAAAGACCCCCTTTATCAGTGCTAAAAAAAGAACTGTTAAAAGGGGGTTTTAAAATTTCTTTTTTAGCACTATTGAAGGAGGACTTTGGCAGTTCCATAAAAGAACTGCTAAAGGAGGAATTTTATCAGCACATAAAAAAAATAGTTAATAAAGGCCCTCTATTTATCAGCACTGTTAAAAAAGAACTGATAAAGGGGGACCTTTATCAATGCTAGTAAAAAGAGAGCTTATTTGAGGGGGGATCTTTATCAATTCTTGTAAAAAATCATTGAAAAAGGGGGTCCTTTAATATCCTTTTTAAAAAAGTGCTGATGGGGGCATATTTATCAGTGCTTTTTTAATATCGCTGATAAAGGGTATATATAAAAAACTAAAAATATATTTCACTAAAAATAATATATTTATATATTAATATATTTATAATGATATAAATATAATATATATATTAGATATGTTCTCAATAAGGATTAATAGTCATTTACACTTAATATATAAGATATATTGTGAAAATGTCTTATAAAATAAATTATATAATATTTTTAATTAATAATTTTATAATTATTATCAAGAATAGTTTTTTAATAACAATTTTATGTTAAAAAATAAAAATATTAATAAAATATCTAAAATAATTTGAAAATATAACTCGATCATCAAAAATCCAGAAGTAATAGTTCAACCAGAAGGATTGGATACAATCTTACCCACCTTTACCCTATCTTATAAAGATTCTCATTTGATCAAAAAAATATTTATTGAAATCTTCTCAGGATTTATTCACCTCATTTTGGATAGTGACTCATATGGATTGCGTCTCAAATAAATATTCTTCTATAGAAGTTATCTTCTCTTCAAGATCAAATATCACCTTATATTTTTCAGAAGTTTTTAATTTGTGCATCGTGATCTCACAGAGAAAAGATACTTATTTCTTGATCAGATCTTCTTATTCATCATCAATGTCAACTGTTTCTTCCTCATTATTTTCAATAGTTAATTTCCTATTTTATTAATCAAGGTTATTCTTTTATTTATTTAGATATTTTATTTTTTCTACATAAAATTCTTCTTTTTTATTGATTCCACACAAGTTAAATTATTTCCGCTTCATCAAGACTACTACTTAATGAATTAGTTGTTCTAATTATGTGGGAAATGAAACCAACTTAATTATTTGAAGAATAACATAAATATGAATCATTATTAATATTTCTTAGATGATTTCCCTTCTTTCTATTGTAGAGTTTCTTCTATTATTCCATTTGTGTTTATGAGGTAATTAATGCTCAATTTCTAATTCTAATTCTGATTTTTAAACCTTATTCTTTATAAACTTCTTTTAAAAAAGGCCATATCCAACATAGTTGATGATTTTTTGTGGTTGCTTATTCTTTCCCCACTATTTACCCTTCCACAACTCTTTTTATAAAAGGGTAATAATGTGATTTAATTCATCATGATCCTTATCACTGTCTGAATATTCAAATCATTTAACTTTTTATTCTTTAATATTTCCCTTTCTTATGGATTCAACGTCTATTACAATTTTATTTATTCTTGAAAGATTCAATTTTTTACCATATAATAAACTATTATAATGTTCTTTATTTCATCATGATCAAAATAATATCTCTCTTATAGGGATGAGATATTTAAATCAAAAATATTTTGAAAATCCCTCATCATATTTTGGATAATGAAGTTCTATCCAACTTCTCACCAAATCCTTGAATGTTGTTAACAATCACATTCACTATAGTGAAATAATCATCAATATTTTCATTATCGGTCATTTTGATGTCCTTAAAATTACACCTTTAAAATTATAGTTTGGATTCCCTAAATTTCACATTTCTTTCATAGTCGATTCTAATTATATCATAGATCTCCTTGAATAACTACAAAACTTGGTTTATGCAGTGTTAGGTATTTAACAGTGCTTTCTAAAAGCAATGTTAAAGACCCCCTTAATCAGTGCTAAAAAAAGAACTGTTAAAGGGGGGTTTTAAAATTTCTTTTTTAGCACTATTGAAGGAGGACTTTGGCAGTTCCATAAAAGAACTGCTAAAGGAGGAATTTTATCAGCGCTTCAAAAATATAGTTAATAAAGGCCCTCTATTTATCATCACTATTAAAAAAGAACTGATAAAGGGGGACCTTTATCAATTCTATTAAAAAGAGAGCTGATTAGAGGGGGTATCTTTATCAATGCTTGTAAAAAATCATTGATAAAGGGGGTCCTTTAATATCCTTTTTTTAAAAAGTGCTGATGGGGGCATATTTATCAGTGCTTTTTTAATATCGCTAATAAAGGGTATATATCAAAAACTAAAAATATATTTCACTAAAAATAATATATTTATATATTAATATATTTATAATGATATATATATAATATATATATTTTAGATATGTTCTCGATAAGGATTAATAGTCATTTACACTTAATATATAAGATATATTGTGAAAATTTCTTATAAAATAAATTAAATAATATTTTTAATTAATAATTTTATAATTATTATCAAGAATAGTTTTTTAATAACAATTTTATGTTAAAAAATAAAAATATTAATAAAATATCTAAAATAATTTGAAAATATAACTCGATCATCAAACATCCAGACCTTTTGATCTGAATGTCAATTTGGTCTCTACCACATATAAAATCAAATCCTACAATGATATCTATACCCTAATGTTCAAGGAAATCCCCTACCATATTTCTTGAGGCCAAAAAAGGATGACAAGTCCTCCAAAATTGAGTTTTTAGTCATGGTATCCTAATTTTTTAACATTTGAAGGACTTTCGGCCTTGTTTATCCGGGAATTTTTCCCCTTTTCAGTGGAGATTAAATTTATTCCTATGTATTATGTTTATATTGATATTATGGTTTTTAAATTTTATAATATTTAATATTTTACTTTTATTTATAATCAGATATAAAAACAATATTTTTTATACATTCACACATAAAAATTTAATTTTATAAACAAATATTTAAACATATTTACATTTAAATTTTATTTCTCAATATATAAAATGTATCTAAATAAAAACTAATATCTATTTCATTTAAAATTAAAATGTATGAATATTTATATACCTATATAATTAATGTATATATATTGTTATATTTGTGTGTATGTATTGACAAAATAATATATAATTATCAATATATTCTAATATAAGTATATGAATATTAATATATATTATATGTAAATAAATATAAATATTTATAATTATATTTATAGATGCACATATACATATGTATGTATGTATGTATTTATAAACACACACATACACAAAAAATACATTTTATATATGTATTTAATAATAATATATACAAATATATATATATATATATGGACAAAAATGTAAGTAAATATATATAATTATATTGATATATCATAAAATGGAATGAAAAACAACATAGGGTAGTGGACAAGGTGTTGGTTTTTGAGTTGGAGGTCTGAGGTTCGAAACTCACTAAAGGTAGGGGTGCATGCAGGAGCATGATATTATCTAAATAATTGATAGGCAAAACAAGTATTGATTCAAGGGGGTGGAATGTTCTGATAAAATGTGGGGAGAGAGAAGGTTTTAAAAAAAATGTACCCCCAATATGAATGGGGAATTTATCAGTATTCTTTTAGCACTAACAAAGGGGACTTGTAACAATGCTAAAAAAACGCTGATAAAGATTTCCTTTAACAGTACTATGAAAGTGATGATAAAGGCCCCATTTATTAGTTCTTTTTTGATCCCTCTTAAAGGGGGCCTATAACTTCACTTTTTAGGATCACTATTAAATCCAAACCTTTAACATCACTCTCATTACAAGTGCTTATATAGTACTGATAAATCCCTTTTACGATCATTGGTAAAGGTTATATTTTTAGTAGTGTTGGGAGTCTGGCGACCGACAACCACTTTGTTGAACTTTTTTGTTAGATCCATAAAGATGAAAACATGATCCTTTCCATCTAACTCCACATTTCAATTATCACTTTTTTTCGTCAAATCATCATCAAAAATTATTGGAAATCTCAATGGTACAATATCTCTCACTTATAGGATGATTGATAAGAGATAGGGTAGAATCATATTCTTCCATCTATGAATATTATTCACATAAAATGTGGGAACACCTAGTGTGCTGGAAAAATTATGATTCTCCATATTTTAGAATTATTATTTGATATTTTTAGGTAACCTATAATATTATACCACTTGTATTTCCCCAGGCTAGATTGACCACTGAGAGGGGATGGGTGAACATGTGGTTTATTTTTATGAATTCCTTTTCATTTCAATCCAACCTATAAAACTTTTTAATGTTATCAATATACTCAATATTATATTTTAATATCACCTAGTGTGTAGTAGTAATAATATATAGGGATAATCACACAATATTTTCAAGGATGATAAAAATCCTACTCCTTACTACAATAGGTTTTTCCCATTGGTTAGAGATTCTTAACTCTCCTAAAAGTGATTACAATATTATAAATCCAACCATGAGACTCAATTTTCTTCCAAATCCCACTAAAAGACTTCTACTCATACTCTAATCTAGAGACTCATTAAACTCTTGGATCTAGTCATAAGACTTCAACTACTCCCAACACTAACCAAAAGTCTTCACCTTTGATAAAGTTTTGATCCACTATAGGATGATCTATGATCTTCATCCATTATCTTATAGGATACAACATGCTCATTTACACGTCAATTATCCTCATCATCCTATTAAAAATATTTTTGGTCTTTCTAAAATATTTCTAATCACCTGTAATGACAAGTTTCCTCAATGAAACTATGTACAATCTGATTCTTCCTTATACTTATATCCCAGCCTCAACACGATGTTTTCATGTTGTACACAAAATTTATTCAGTATATTTTACAATATTAATACATGGAAAACTAATTTCATTTCCATATTTAATTATAAATTTAAGTACACTTCATGCATATATGGCACGGAATATGAAACCGTATCAAATCCATTTATGATCCTTATTATTATGTGATTCTAATTTATGATTTCGGTATCTATTCACATGCATTTGTATTGATGATCACATGCACGGGATTCATTCTATTTGGATTATCTTCTAAATTTATTATAAATTAATTTATTTCATGTATGCATGCACTTTCCTTCTTTTCTCAATGAGTTATTCTTTACATATGCATGGATGGGTTTCATGGGTTTTATGAAACTTCCTCCCTTTGTGTGAAAGAATATAGTGATCCCACTACCTCATTCTCTTGACTAGGTAAGGATTATGAAATGGTCTTACACCACCTTCATGTGGCCATAAAATTTACATGTGATATCTTCACTGCCATTACATGACCAGGGAGGATTCATGCGGGTGTATCCTCAAGTGTCTTCACATAAGAAACAAGGTCCTTTTCAACACCCAATGTTCATGGGTTTCTCTCAAATTCCTTCATGTAAGCAAGATATGTCTTAATGAGGTGAATATCATGAGACATAGGTTTTATGCGGGTTTGTATAAAAATCTTCATGAGAGATGGATGGATCATGGGTTAATTTTTCATGGGACAATCATCATGAATGGTATCCTTCGTGTAACTAAAGTGTTTCATGAGATATTATTTGTGTAATAGTATCATGTAGACCCTTTCTATCCTTCACATGATGATTCACATGAGTGATCTATTTAAAGAGTTATCCAATAATATTAATGGAAAAAAATATTTTTTCATCATCCAAGGCTCATTTTTTATAGAGTAGGATACACCACTTATCTTATACATTTCATGTTGTGTCATGGACTCAATCAAACTTCTGAGTATCTCAGAATCTCGTGAATGCCAAAACTTTTGTCTCCTTCAAACCTCATGTAAGGGTGGAGTTCTCACATGATTCGTGTGATTGGTTCACATGATCACATTACTGATCATGCGATGCCTCAATCGAAATATTCTTAGTACTTATAAAAATTTATTAATAATTCCTATAAATGATTGAATCGACTCATGATTTAAGAAACATTCATCTTCATGCATCAACAACATGGTTGTATTTTATTATCACAACATCTTCTTGAAATGTCTCATTTATCGTATCAATTTAGTGTCATGATATTAATATCATCACATGATGATAACATGTGATTATCACTTGTTCTTATGATAGCTTCATGCAATAGCTTCATATGACAATTCGACCATCCTTGGCCAAATCCTTCTTCGAATCACGGTATGCATGTAAGAAAATGATTGCATGAATGTTCTTGTTGTGACCAACTTTTTATAGATATCTCATCTTGATAACTCACAATGGTCAATTTTTATGATCTCACATGGATGGAAGAATCATTTTTTGAAGGTTAAAGATTATGGGTGAAATCAAATATATACAGCACGTTAAATCAGACAGTATACGTATTCACAAACATAAAGTGTTTTTTATTTCCATATTTTTTAAAAATGTGAATAGTTTCCTTGAGAATAGTCCCCACGTCATAAGTGTGCTACATTGAGGCTTTTTTATATCATAAAATCCCCCACCCATACACTGTTAAAGTTGGTTATGTAATTAATTGACCTGAATACCCTCTCAAACTAGTATTTGACTTGATATGACACATACCCAAAGGGTATTCCCAATCCCCACGGGCTTGTGGCTATCACCTAGGCATCAAAAAACAATAATAGTGAACAATTTCTCCCAACATAAAGCAACAACATTGAATATATATAAATAATAGAGAGAATCAATGAAAGATAAATATATGCCATAACTGAAACCAATCAATGAAATTGAAAACAAATCTCCATATACATGTCCAACTAAAAAGGGGTACCAATATAAGAAAACAAAAAACACCATGTGATAACCTATGAACACTCCAACCATATCACCCGACCTACCCATCCAATCAAAAATAAAACAACACTCCTTCATTATGAAAAATTTCCATTCGCTGCATCAAAAATCATAATCAGGTCTAGACACCACTGAAGAGGTCTGCATGGTTTGATCAAACATGACAAGTGAGGTCTCACCCAGGGGTTCTGTATCATGTCTCTAAAAAATAATTCAAGAACGATAAAATTTAATGAAAACAAGTAATATAACAGTTTAATAGTTTTACATCAAAATCATGGAAAAACATTTTAATTTCCCATTCCCCCACATTTCCAAATAAATTAAGTAAATTAGTTTCAAATAATTTCATATCTAAATATCTGAAAGGATAAATGAAGTCAAAACAAAGATTCATCACATATCATATCAAAATACATAGTAGCAACAAAAATTGTACTAACCAAAAGTAGAAAAAATCAACCATGAATCATAGGTACCAAAATGCAAAGGATCACACAAGGTCTGGATATCTAGGAAAATATTACCTAACATAGAAAAATGTGCACTCATTAATCCATGTGACAAATGCATCGAGTCTATGGTGAAGTGGAACACCCTAAAAAGTGACCCCCCTAATAAGTCTAACAAGTTCCTAGAATAAAAATCATAGAGAGATGTGATAAGTCCCATGAGAAAATATTCTAATAGTGGACATGATCTATTACTATACCTTCCACCTAAGTGCCGATGTATTCCTTTGTGATCTAAATTCAAAACCTATTCATCAAACCATTTTCATAATTTCATGCATCAAAAACCATTTCAAAAAAAATTCCAAATAATTTGAAAACCCATTCCATTTAAAAAAACAAACAGAAAACCATATTTTATAGAAATTCTATTTCACACACACAAATCAAATAAATATTATCATTCCATTTCATTTATGAAAATATTTTATCAAAATAAGAGCAATGCAGGTCACCAATCCAAGACTAAGATGGAACCACCTACATCATAACTTGGGGTTACACATGAACACCAATGATCCACCAATAAGTGGAATGAAAAAATAATAACATGGTCCCTATAATAAATCTACACATCATAGAATTGATCCAATTTAACAAAAGTGTTTGATGAGGATAGGAAACAACACATAACTCGAGAAAAAATATGTGACATACCAAAACCAACAAATGGAACAACCTGTAGAACAAGATCACACTATATATATAGAAGAAAACCATAGGAAACAATACGAATTGGTCAGTATATCTAATAATACAATGAAACAATGTCAACACAAGCAAATAAATGAAAAAAAAATTCTTACTCACCTGGATAGACGAAACCCAACTACTATGGTGATAAATTACTAAAAACATAAATTTGGATCAAATGAAGACTCCCAAAATATCTGTTGAATCCTTCAAGGATGAGAGCTAAGAGAGCTACAGAAGAATGAAATAACATATCACCTACACACTACCCTAAAAAATTCATGTTTTCAATAATTACATGTATTTTAATCTATTTACTCGTCATGTAATACTAGGGACTCATATATAAAAAAATAGTTTTCATCTTAATAAAAACAATATTTTATTATTACGTGACATTTAATCTATACACAACATGTAGTCACTCCATTCCTTTCATCCGATTCACGGTATCTTCACTACATAACTAACATATTGTGTACTCCCATTATATAAAATGTATTTCCCTTACAGACTATGAAAAATTCATATTTTTATATGAAAACCCAAAACCAAATTAGGCATTCTATAAACTAGGAGAGAATCCCACATATGTATTACACATTTATACCTAAATTCTATTAATTCAAAAAAAACATCCCTAAAATTTAAGTAATATTACCCAAAAAATTATCTAATTCCTCTAACTTATCAAGAATCACCCAATAAATGCGGAAAATAAAAAAAGGTAAGGTTATTACATGAAAGGTGGTAATATGATGTTTAAAACTCCTCACCGTAAGACATTATGTACTTGAAAAGTCATTCAGAATAATGATGATCAATAATGAGGTGAGGAAACTTATCTCTCATCAATAATTCATGCTCCCATGTATCATAATAATCTTATTTTTTCCTCCATAACACTCTAACCATAAAAATATACTTTCCATGCATGACTTTCACTTAAGAGTTAATGATATCAATTGGCTTCTTGACAATGAAAACATCAATCTCTCACACACCCTCTTCCCAACTCAGAATGTGAGAGGAATGATGATGATATTTCATGAGCATTGAAATGTGGAAAACATCATGAATTTCTATCAAATAATTGGGAAATTATAAATGATAAGAAACCAGTCCATGTCGCTCCGTGATCTCAAATGATACCACATATATTATATCCAACATTCCATGTTTTCTAAGCTGATGGTGACACAACTAAGTAGAAAAATTTAAGAAAACCCATTCACCTATGGAATACTCCAAAGGAGGATGTGGTTGATCTACAAAATATTTATATTGTCTCTTCAAAATAACTAGATTTTGATGTCTGTCTTGAAGTTTCAAGGACGTCTCATGAATCAAACTTGGTCCCACAAAAGAAGCTTCTCCCACCTATTCCTAAAAAAGACGATCTATATAGATGATCAGACAAGGCCTCAAAAGGATCCAATCTAATCAACTAATGATAAATATTGTAATAAGGTAAATTTACATAACCTATATGGTTTTCCCAAGATCCAAAAAAATCCAAGACACAAGCACAAATCATATCCTCCAAAAAAATGAATATCAGGACCTTTATGTTTGTCTGTCTGTGGATGGTAAGGTGTTATCAAGTTGACCACAGTCCACATTACCACTTGGAGAATTTTCTAGAACCATAAAGTAAACATAGGATCCCTTTCTGAAACAATGACAGAAGGAACTCCATGTAACCTCATAAATTCTAGTATATACAACATAGAAAGATCATCAACTTTTTGTTTTTTCATCGATCAGAATGAAATGAGACGAATTTTCAACCAATTAATAACCACCTAATTATAATTCCCACCTCTGGGAGTCCATTGTAATCAAATAATAAATTCTATGAATACCTCATCCCATTTAAAAACTAGCACTAGAAGAGGCTAAATAAAACCAGATGGTTTCAAATGATCAACCATGATCTATTAGATGGTGTAACAGTGGGAAACAAAAACAATAATGTCATGCTTCATACTCGGATACAAGAATCACCATCTCATATCATAATACATCTTCATATACCCTAGTGGAATTACCCCTGAAGTCCTATGAAAGTTATAAAAAACTGATCTCCACACAGATGTTGGGATGAAAAACTGATCCAAAATATAGAAATTACCATGTGAGGAGAGAGACCAATGAAAAATGGTCACCCCCCTATATATGGTTTCTCAATTTCCTATAAATGTTTCACCCTCTTACTGATTCTATATAGTATACTCAAGGAGAGATGGTGATAAGTGAACATTGGTCATAACCATACCTAAAACATTCTCTTGAGTATATAGGTGCAACTAAGTAAAAATCACCATATGATTTCATTATTCCATTGATTCAAAAACAACATACATTGGATCTTTTCTGTTAAAAGTGTATACCATGAAATCCCCCTTCCCTAGGGTGTAGGAAATATAAATGTCAAAAATTTGAAGGTATTACAACCATTTCCTATGTCTAAGATTAATGATTTTATGTGAAAATATATAGCTCAAACTCATATGTTCATAAAATATTATGAACCCTTATCTAAAAAAGATACTGACAACAAAACATAAGAACTTGAATAATTGTAACATACTCTAAATCATGAGTGGGATAGTTCTTCTAATGTGGTTGATTTTGACATGAACCATAAGCTTCCAAATGAACATCCTACATGAGCACAAATCCCAAACCATTTACAGAAGCATCATAGAAAACCACATACCCATTTTCAGGATCAGGTAAGATCAGAATAGGATCCATCATTAAAAGTAATTTCAACTAGAAAAAATAATACTGACACATTTCATCCCATATTAATTTCACCCCTTTCTTGGAAACAGTAGTCAATTGTGACCCCAGCATTTATAAATCATTGAAAAACCTTTAGTAGTTTCCAATTAGAACAAGGAAGCATTGAATCTCCACAACATTTTGTGGATCTTCCAATGAAAAAAAACAATTTACCTTATTAGGGAAAAAAATAATCCATGTTCAAAAATTAAATTCCCCAATAATTTAACATCGTGAATCTTGAAGTTTTGTTCCAAAATAATTCCATAAAAATGGTGAATTATCAACATTTCAAAAACCAAACATAGATGGTACTTGTGTTCATGATCAGATCTTGAGTAAACCAAAATATGATCGATGAACATGACCAAAAAAGTTTCGAGATACTAATGGAATATATGATTCATAAAATCCATAAAAACTACATAAGAATTCATCTGAAAAAATAGAATCATAAGATATTTATAGTGCCAATATCTGCTTCTGAAATTTGTATTTGGTATATCACAGTCTGGAACTTTGATTCGATGATAACCTAACCCAAGATAGATCATCAAGAACAATTTTACCCCATTAACTAATTGAAAATATCATCCACATGAGGGAAATGATACTTCTTCATAACCATTACTCGGTTCAACTTATGATAGTATACGGAAAACCGAAGTGAACTATCTACCTTCTTAGAAAAGTGAATTGGGGCTTCCCAAGGTGAAAAACATGGGTGACCAAAACCCTTCACCACCAGATCAATCAAATAATTCTTGATATCTTTTATCACTTTATAGTTCCATATGAAAGATGGTATCAATATTAGATGAATTCCTGTAACCAGTGAAATCATAAACTCTACCACCCTCTCTAGAGGAAGCATGGATAAATCATTTAGGAAATAATTAGAAAAATACCAAAAACTGGAAGGATGATTAAAAACATAAGAAACATTATCAGGATCAACTACAATAGTTGGAAAAAAAATCATGATCTCTGGGCAAGAAGGTCCTACAAGGCCAAACCTCATATCCCACTTTACCAAAAATAGATGTGATCTCCTGTCATCCACATGAAACAGGACACACTGATGATAAAAATCATCCTCATCTTTATGAGAAAGAATACAATACTTTCTGATAATGATGACAAATAAATCAACATTGAGAATAAGAAAATCATATACTAACTCCACATCAACTATCTATAATGCACAATAAGTACAATAAAACCCCTGCTCTTTCCACTTCCCAAGAGGTATCACTAACTCTATAAAAAATGTGATGAGTTACTTTGGAAGGTTAAGAATATCAAAAAAACATCTATATATAAACTATTGGGAAGAAGATATATCAAATAAATCAATAGATACTGAAGATGAAATAAAGATGGTACCTTTCTCTATTATTGGACCTGCATTTACCTCTTTCAGAAACGTAACTACTAAATGAAGGTTCCTCAATCCTGAGGCCTATGGATGGAGCCCTATATTTTTTGAAGATTTTTACTATGTTGTAGTATCTTTTGGATCCAATAATCAATGAACATATCAAGGAGTAGACATAGCCTGAAAAAAACAATGCAGATGACCATAACATCCACAACTTTTACCCATATTAGAATGTGAAGAAAACGAAGGTCACATGTGTACAAATTTTCCACACTGATAGAAATTCAGAGGGACACAACCAGCTACAATTGGATGTTCTAAAGCTGGTTAATACTAAGAAACACCTCCCCCACTTCTGAGATGATCCTTCTATATCCACTTTTTCCATGGAATGACACTAAATATTCCAATAGGTGGAAGATAAGGGGTGGAAGATCCAACCATGACTTACATATTAAGTTCTTCCATCATAGACCTATCTACTATATTTTCATATGTCAAATGGATCAAAATATATGCCAAGGATATGATATCTGGTCTCAAACCCTACAGGTACTTCTAGGCTTTCAGCTAGTCATTATTTATAGCATCCAGTGAAAAATGAATCATATTAGTAAACTGATTGGTGTACCCTACCACCACATCTTCTATATACTAAAAAGTGAGGAACTCCATAGACTTTTCCATCATCAATGAATCTATAAAAAAACTAATGTAATAAAATGGTATTGAAACCAATCTAGTTTAAGAACCAGTGCTTATCAAACTGTACCATGGAATCCCACCACCACATTCTGGGTCCCTCAAGTTGAAACCCACCAAAAATTAAATTGATACTCTCTGGTGTATCCTAAATGGTAAAGACTTGATCAATATTTTCAATCTATTACTCCACCTCTTGATGTTCATTCATACCTTTAATGAACAATGAATTCTCATACAATAACTCCTTTGATAAATATCTTTCTCCTGCAACTCTAGGAAGTACCCCCAATAACTTTTTATTGAACTTTTGTAACATTCTGGTAAAAAACATGAACTACCCAGATGATTTTCTTGACAAATTTTTGATCCATTGGAGAATTCACCTGAGGATCATCGGTTGTACCCTCCTGAGGAAATCACAAAACAAATATCAGAGGCATACTATTTCACACTGAAACAAAATAAATTATCATACAATAGACAAATCGTAGTTTAAACAAGAAAACTCATAAGAAAAAAACTGAGATCAACATTAAGAACTAAAAATATGAGACACACATCCCAACATCCCCTGGACACTTGAGTATCATTGCTACATGAGTTGGCCAAGAACTCACTACAACATACCTATCAAGTCCCAACAATCCTATCTCCAGTACACTAAACATTCAATGAAAATGACTCTAGAGGACAAAACATCAATGTTACCAAACTATAACACACAACCCTGAATACCCTATAAAATATTGTTATTCATTTTTAGATAATCCCCTTCTCTTTTGTCATTTTCCTCTTAATTTGTGTGTGTATTGAGACTCTAGATAATGGATAGAATTTATTGGTGAAAATAAATTAGAGTTTATGGATTGATGTTTGTTTGAATTAGTGGAATCTGGGTATAAATTTGTTAATGGTTTCGTTGGGATCTCCCTAAGTTTTAAGGATTCCCAAGTCTATTTTACAGTTTTCTTCTATACATTTGGCAATTCCAGGACATGTAATGGGGTTACACCATGGGTACTTGGTTTCTAGACACAAGTCATGAGATTTTAATATATCATGAAACGATTACATGCTTTGTAAATATTAAATGATGTGTTATGAAAAAAAGATATATTTTTAAAAAAATGGAATGTGTTTTTCTACGTACATATTTATCATGGATTACACGACCTATAAATGAATTATTGTGTAAATTACAAAGAATAATATTTTAGGGTCCCATACGAATGATATTACATTTTAATTGGAATTGATTCATTCAATGTTGGATCATTGTAGCAATTGGTTTCCATCTATCTGAGTGGGTATACCTTTCTACTAATTTATTTATTTTATTAGGGAATCACTATGTAATTTCATTATTAGTTTCATTAATTCATAATTATGTATCCAATTGTTCATGTTCTAGATCTATGGTGTGATATTGTTAAGGGAAAATTTCATGGGTTGGTTGTGGTGCAACGAATGTGCGTTCTTGAGGTATGCATTATTTCCTCTTATATTCAAATCATTTTGTTTTACTGAATCAATTATAATATGTGTAAATTAATTATAAGGCCTCCATTTTAATTTCTTTCACACTATTATTGGTGTATCATCCGTAGAAATTTATAAAACCATGTTTTTAGGTATTATTTCCATATCTAGATTTTTTTATGAATTGTATTTCTCCTATTCTATTTATATCCTTATTAATAAATAAATCCTTCTGATTTTTGTGTGTTTAAAAATAGATTTTTGATAAAAATGGGTTTTATCTATTTTTTTATAAATAGAAAAGGGGGTATTATAAACTAATTGAAATGATTTATAAAATATATCACATGGGAAGCCTTGAATACTTAGTTGGAAGGTTTTTCTTAGAGCCACCATATATGTGACCATTGTGGGATTTTCTCATGGATTTTCTCTAGTCCCTAGGAATGTTGTTCTATATACATTATTGAAATTATTGGTAGGTTCACTCTAGGTGTGTTTCTTTGATGCTCAGGCCAATATTTTAGGGACTTGTTGTGCAATAGTCATTTGTTGTGGTATGAGTTATCTGCAATCGTGATCTGTTACTTACATAGCAAGATTTACCTGTAATTTGGATTTGTACTAATTTGTTTTCAATATACATGATTTGAATTTTAAATGGATATAACTACCATTGTTTTATAATTTTTGGAATAGAAATATGTTTAACCTGCTTTTGATAACGAATTATTTACTATTTTTCATGCCTGTTTTATTTAAAATGATCATACTTGTGCTTTTTTAATAAAGATTTGTTATGGAATAGCTAGTTGGGAACCTACTGATTTTGTTATCTCACACCTTACACACTTCTTCAGTGGTGCATACACTTCCGTGTGTCTTTTGATATAGGGAGAGTAATTTTGATGTAATGAGGCAGTGAGGTTTTGGTCAGCTGATTCTTGGAAGCTGGATGTTGAGATGGTGCAGGTTTTCCAACATTTTCAACTAGAGTTGTTGTTTTCCAAATTTTTTATTCCTTTGTGGTTTCAATTATATTAATAGATTGTTCTACTCATATTTTTCTTTAGATTAAAGAATATTATTTCAGTTATGGAATATATATTACATCCTCTATTGTCTATATATATATTCCATGTTATTGCCTTAGGTTGGCATAAATTGTTCCCTATAGTTTTTTATGGGTAGGTGGTACTGTCCAGCTGGTGGGGATTAGGAACGCCCTTTTGGTATTTGACAGGTAGGGTCAGATACTAGTTTGGGATGGTATTCATGTCAGTTCATTACAATTTGGTATCGAATTCAGTTTTTCTTCGAGAGTCTTTCACTTCGGACATTTGGTATATTGGATATAGGATTGCCAAAACATGAGAGGTATGTAGTAGTATGTTCCAAGCCTGATATTTCTATGATGAGACTCAAATTACCATAAGATGTTGGTTACATGTCTCTTATTTTTTCTTTTTTATGTTTGTATCATTTTTGGGATATGGTTCTTCTTTCTTAAACTAAGATTGTTCTGTTGTCTGTACATTTCATCTAGTTTTGTGGGCAAGATTATGTTTATGAGACGTGTTTTGTGAGTTCTTTAGGAGGGATAAACTGATTCTACTCAAGGTAATCCCTCGATAGATCAAAATTTCATCAAAGAAATTTTGTGATCAGTTTTTTCTATAGACCTAAATGTTCCACATGTTTAGAATGCATGTCTTTGAGGTTCATCCAAGAGCTATAGGAGAAAGGGATTGATCACAAGTGTTATTTTATGAGAAGAAGTCATTTTTTAATGGTAATAATAAACCCCATGAAGTGGAGGATTTGATGAAAATATTTATTAAATTTTTGACTTCCTAGAGACACGTGAGAATAGAAAGGTGAAATGTGCGACATTCAGACACGAGGGTCCCAACAATCATTAGTGGGATTCCATGGAATTAGAAGATGAGCATGTGGGTTTGGAGTAGAAGGCTTTCAAGGATGTCTATTTCTAGAAGTTTTTCCTATATTATTTTATTATGGTGAAGTCTCTAGAGTCCTTATCTTTACAGTAAGGAGAGTATGTTCTTTTAGTTCACACCAATCGGTTTTATTAACTAGTTTGTTTTTCACTAGAGGTTTTAAAGAATGAATAGTTGAAGGATCAGAAGTATCTATAGGATTTATGACTGGATATTATTTCACAAGTATTTATGCTGAAACTTTGGGCCAATGAAAATATAGTATACATGGAGATGAAGGAAGAGATGAATATAGTAGGAAATGTTGGATATTCTTCCCCTTGTCTTCTATATAATGGTAGATTCAGTGGAACAGTAGGGGAAAATAGGAAGTGGAGGGACAATTGTAGAACTGGTGGTGGAGGTTCATGATAGTAAGCCTCTTTGTAACCTCTAGATACAAGACGTAATGTTCCTAAAAATGGCTATTGGCACAGAAATATCAAACAAACATGACATTATTATCCTTCACCTTCAAAGGTGTGTTATAGATAAGGGTGTTATGTTCATCTGTAGAATTTCTGTCAGACTATGTATCCTACTCATTACGGTCAAGGGCCATTGGCTCCGAAGGAAACTATGGTGCAGTTGAATACTTCAATGACAATAGGGTTCCAACCTCCATCCTTAATAGTGAAAAAACTTTACACAATATATGAGTTTATGGAATTGGTAGACGCGAGTCTAGTGATAGTAAGAGGGACCATATTTATTATATCCTCAGTAATGGTTTCTTTATTTGATAATGTTTCTTAGCAATAATTTATATTTATCCATTTTGTTTATATAATTAACCTTCCAATAGAACTGATGTCCTTTATTATGGAGTTATTGAAACCTCTTTGAAATAGAAAGGAGTAAGGGTTTTAGTGTTATTCTTGTTTCTTAACAATCACTGCTACATATATTGTCTGAGATTCTCTTGTTCTCGAAATGTATCTATTTGATATCATCATTAAGATGGATTGTCATATTTCTCCTTGAGTTAAGTTTTATTTTCATCGTCAACATGTCTTATTTTTTTCACTAATGGGAGCTTATAGGTGTGTCAAAGAGAGTGGGATCTGAGGTCAAGCTAAGCATGACATTCCCACCCAGTGATCAAGACTTTTTTATCTGATGTTATAGTTGATCCCAAAGAATTTTATTCTATTTTTGATCTTCATGTCATTGTTCATAGTTTTTTCTAATTGTTTCTTAGACAACATATCTATGATTCCTATATAGTGGGAGGTAGATTTTATGATTGAATTAGTGAAAAGAACATAAATGATATTGATACATTTAAATTGTATGGTTCCAATAGAGTTTAAATAACTAAAAATTATGTTGGATGACCTAGTGAAAATGGGTTTTGTTCACCCCAGTGTTTCACCTTGGGCAACCTTGGTGTTCTTTTCCAAGAAGGTAGATATTTCACTCCCGTTATGCATGGACTATCAAAAGAAGAATAGTTTAATGTTTATGAAAAATTATCATTTTCTTCATGTGGATTATTTGTTTAATTAGTTCACTCTAGTTATGCATGGAATAGCATGTCATGGTAAGAGCCATATAATTTTCTAAGATTCAGATCTTCCTTGGTCTTCTTGGATACTATTGACAACTTTTCATGGTTTTCTCAATGTTTTCATCACCTTTCACTACTCTTACCCAGAAAGGGGTGAAACTCACATAGAATTAAAAGTTTTAGTCTTCATTAAATTAATATAAAGGAATTGTAACATCAACTCCCATTCTAATATTTCCTTATCCCAATAAGTGTTGTGCAGTTTTCCATGTTGATTTCAATGTTAGTGTGAGTTGTTAGATTATGTTGGATGATCGTGTGGTATCTTATAGTTCATGTAATATTCGACCACATGAGAAGAATTATCCCACTCATGATTTATAGCTTTCTGTGGTTATGAATATGCTTAATTTTTTGTGGTAATATTTTTTAGAGAAAGGTTCACAATCATTTCTGAAAATGAGAGTTTAATATATTTGTTTTCTCAGAAAGAATTGAATCATGGACAGAGAAGGTGGGTGAAATAACTTTATACATTTGACTTCGATATCACCCACAACCTAGGGAAGGGTAAATTTATTACAGAATCTCTTAGCAGGAAAGTGTCGTCATAAGCTATTTTGGAATCTAACGAAAAGTGGAACCTTATAAGGATTTTTGTTCAACTACATCTAGATTCCCAATACAATATTTTAGGCTTGGTTATGACTAGTTTTAAGTTATCATTGTCTCTCTTTATGTATATTATAAAGAATCAGTAGTATGATGTATATTTTAGAGTAATTTGGGAAACCCTACATGGTGGGGATACAGTTTAATATTGGTCTCTCTCTTCAAAAAGTATTCTTATCTTTGGGGATCAGTTTTTCATTACAACATCTGTGAGGAGCTCTATTTTGTTTTTTTTGTCATAGTTCCTCATGGTCTATTCAACCAGGAAATATGAAGATGTATAAGACATGAGATGAATATTATAGTGGCTGATTATGATGTGTGACATTGCTTATTATCTATCCGACTATTACACCTAATAGAAGATAAATATACAGTATTTGAAACATAACGGTTTGCTCCAGACTCTATCGGTTCATGTTTATAAATGGGAAAAGGTATACATGGAATTTATTTTCTAATTACCATGGAATCTTTAAAGGATAAATTCTATCTGGTTGGTGATTGATTTATTTTCAAATTCATCTCATTTTATTCTGATCAAAGGCACCACTATAGTTGAGGATTTTGGTACGCTGTATGTACATGATGTTTTTATGTTAAATGGGGTTCTTTATAACTTTATTTCAAATAGGGGTACATGGATTACATAGAGGTTTTGGAGAAGTCTCCAAGAGATAATGGGGAATTTGGTTACATTGTGTAAAACTTATCATCCACAAACAGACGTTCGGACAGAGCATGTTATTTAGATTTTGGAAGATATGCTTTGTACTAGTGTCTTTGATTTTGGTGGTTATAGGGAAATCCATCTAGGACTGTTTGAGTTTTTTTATAACAAGATTTATTAATCATTTATCAGAATGGTTCCTTTGGATGATTTTTATGGTTTTTTGTAAAGGTAACCTTTTTTTGGGAAGAGGTGGGTAAAGCTCTTTGGTAGGACTAAGTTTGGTTTGGGAGATGTCTGTGAATATTCATGATATACATTCGAATCTAGTTATAGAGCCAAGTCACCATAAGTTTCATGTAGATCAATGATGTCATCATTTGAATTTTTATAAAGGTGTCCAGGTTTTCTTCAAAGTTTCTCTATAGCCCATTAGCTTGGATAAAATAGAAAGTTAGCTCTGAGATATGTTGTATCCTTTGAGGTCATTGAGCTACATGGGAAGAGTTTTTATCGATTGGAATTGTTGGATAAGTTGGTAGGAATTTGGGATGTTTTCCACATATCATAGATAAATAATAATCATTCATATCCATCATACATTCTGATTTAAGAGGATATTGAGTTATAGGTAGATGTTTCAGTTGTGGAGTATCTATTAGAGATTTTGGACTCTCAGGTGAAACTCTTATGTGTGAAGTATATTCCATTGGTCAGAGTGTTATTCCTATATAGATCAGATTCTCATGAAACTTGGGAGTGCGAGCTATTGATGAGGGAGTAGTGGCCTCACCTCTTTACCAGACTTCATTATTCCACATGACTTCTCTAGAACAAAAAGTCTGATGATGGGGTGTTTTTACAATTTCTTTACCTATTTTCAAGTAATAAACATCTCTGTTTTATTTTCCTCTTAATTTGGGTGCATCTTAAGACTCTCAATAAAATAGAGATTTTTTTTGGAAAAATTACATAATGTTCTAGTATGGATGTTTTTTTTGAATTAATGGAATATGGGTATAAATGTGTTAATGGATTTGTATGGTTCTCCCTGATTAAAGAGGACCCCTTGAGTTGGTTCTGGAGTTCTATATTGCATGCTAGGAAATTAGGGGTTACATAACATGTACATGGTATCTAGAAAAAATCCATGATATTTTTACACTGAGTGAATGTATTACACATAGTGTAAATAATTCATAACCTATAATTACTTAAGATTAGTTTTTAATTTAAAATGATTTGAGTTTTTTAGCATACTTAATCATTATGGATTGCATGATGTGTAAATGGATTACACACTATGTAAACTCCTAATAATAACTTTTTATGGTGTAATAAAAATAATATTTCATTTCAATCATTCATATATCTCTTCGATCGTGACTTAGGACCCTTATTCTATAATTTTTGGAGCTCTGTTTGACCCAATGTGACTCGTTCAGCATTAGATCACCGTAGTAGTTGGGTTTAATCTCTCTGGGTGTGTAAAAATTTCTACTTGTTTGATTAATTGATAGTGGTAATGTCAAGGAATGTTTTACCAATTTTTTTGATCTGTGATGATGTTTCCTCCTGTTCCTCTCCTAGATCCATGGATAGATATTATTTTTGGGGTGACTTATTTTGTTTGTTGTAGTATGGAAAGTTTTCTTTCTTGAGGCATGTGTTGTTTATTTTTCTCCTCTAACATTTTTTTTGAATTGAATCAATTATAAGATTTTTAGATTGACTATGGGGACAACATTTTCATTGTTTCATTTACTTTTTTGTGGATTATTTGTGGGAATGTGAGACCCCATGTTTTGAGGTATGTGGTTTCGTCATTGTCTTCTGTTGGGGAACTGTATTTCCCATGTTATTTTTAAAAATTGATTTATAAATAAATTGGCATGATTGTTTTGTGTGTCTAAATGGATTTATGATAAATGGTGGGGTTACCTAGTTTTTGATAAATGGGAAAGGGAGTATTTTAAAAGTATTTTAATGATTAATGAAATGTTTTCACAAGGGTATCCTTGAGTACATAGGTGTACGGTTTAGTGTAGGTCCATCATCCATGTTACCATTGGGGGATTTTCTCATGGAGAATTTCCATTCTTCATAGGAATTTCGTTATAGGGACTTGTTTGACATTGTTTGTAGGTGCACACATGGGTTGTTTCTCTAATCATTAGGCATGTGTTCTATAGTCTTTTTGTGCACTAGTCATTTATTGTGGTATGAGTAGTCTGTTATCATGACATGTTGAGTTCCTTGGTATGATTTACCTTTTCTTTAGATTTTTATTGATTTGGTTTTTGATATACAAGATTTGACATTGAAATTGATATACCTACCTTTGTTCTAGAATTTTTGTAAAACGGAATATGATTACCATGATTTTGATGAAACCACATTATTATGTTTCAGGCCATATTTTATTTCAAATGAGTTTACATGAGATTTATGTTTAGAGAATTTTTATGGAACACCTGAATGGGGCCTTACTAAGAAAGGTATCTCACACCCTACACATTTCTTTGGGCGTATGTAGAACTTTGTATGTCTTTTGATGCAAGGAAAGGGAAGGCCCTGCAGTGAGGTGGTAAGGTTTTGGTTAGATGAGTCTGGGTAGATAGATGATGAGATGGTGTGTCTTTTCCCTCACTTTAATCTAGATTAGTTTTTTTTTTCTATTTTGGTATTCTATTGTGGTTGGACTTGTACTTGGAGATTGCCATACACTTTTTTTCATTGGTTTGTTCTATCTTCCTTATGTTATGGAATATTTATTCCTTCTAATGTTTCCTATTTATATATATGTGTGTGTCTATGTGTGTGACATGTCATTGCTTTAGGTTGGTCAAAATCATTCCCTCTTGTTTTTGTCTGATGCATGGATGTTAGTTGCCTTCCCGTGGGGATCACGTACTCCCTTCAGCTATGCGATGGTTCAGGTCGTGTTCCAGTTTGAGAGGGTATTCGGGTTGGTTTGTTACACACCCTCTCAAACTGGTATCTGACTTGAAACAACACATAACCAAAGGGAATTCCCAATTGCAACGAGCTAGCGACTAGCCCCCGGGTATCAAACAACATCCAGAGGGAATGATATCTCCCAACCTGAAACAATGTCATGGAACAAACGCACACACAAACACATTCTCACACACACACACACACACACACACATATATATATATAACATAGAGAAACATCAGAATATAAATATATGCCATAATTGAAAAAAAACAAATGAAACAAACAACTCATGAGAAGAACAAATACACAAGTACATGTACCAAAATAAGACTACCAAAATGGGAAAACCAGCTACTTCAAGTGATAGCATGGTTAGAATCCCACCATCTACTCATCCCAGCTGATAGAAAACCACATATCCTCACTATGTGTCCTTTCCTTTCACTACATAAAAAGTCCTAACCCGGTCTATGAACAACAAAAGAGGTGTGCAGGGTGTGAGATAACATGCTCAAAAGGGTCTCACCCAGATGTTCTATATCATTTCTTTGAATAATAACTCAAGAATTCTAATCAATAATGAAAACAAGGCATGAAAATAATTAAGAAGTTTTTACATAAAAAACACAGAAAAATAGTTTAATATCCCCTTTTTACACATTTCTAAATAAAGAATGAAAATTAGTTTCAATGGATTTCTTATGCAAATATATCAACAGATATATCAAGTAAAAACAAATCATGAAACATGAATCATATCAAAATCTATGACAGTTCAAAAAAATAGTACAAACCAATAGTAGCCCAAATCAGCCAAGAAGTATAGGTAACAACACCCTAAGGATCACACTAGGTGAGGATATCTAGGACACTCATACCTAATATAGACAAATATATATGGATTAGGGAACTATATATATGCATCATGTCTAGAGGGAATAGGAACAGCATAAAAATTGAACACCCCAAACAATTTTAACAAGTACCTCAAACAACAGTCCTAGAGAGTAGAGATAATCCCTATAATAAAATCCCCTGACATTGGACAAGACCTATTACTATACCTTCCACCTATGTACACATGGCTTACCATGTGCTATATTTTATAAACCAGATCATCAAACCATTTTCATCATTTAATTCCTTGAAAATAATTTTAAAAAACCATTTCAAAATGTTTTTAAAAACCCATTCATTTTACCAAACTAGGGGAAAACCATATTTTTAAAAACCCAATTCCACACACCCAAATCAAATCAATATTATCATGAAATTTCATTTACCAAAATAGTTTTTCAAAAAAATACCAATTCAATTCACCATTATAGTCTAGAAATGGATCCACCTACCACAAAACATAGGGCTACACACGCCACAAAGGATCCACCAACAAGAGGAATAAAATAATGACAAAAGAGGACCTAAAATAAATCTAAAAATCTTAGAATAGATCAAATTTTAAAAAAGTTTGGAAAATGAGAGGAATCAACACATAACTCAAGAATAAACAACCACCAAACCATAACCAATAAAGTAAATTTCCTTTGAAATAATATCTCATCACAGATATTGAGGAAAACAATAAGACACATCACCAAGGGTCAACAGATCAGATAACACAATGCAATGACATTACCAAGACCAAAGATATAAACAATTATAAATTCTTACTCACATGAAGAGATGTGACTAAATCTTAATGGTGATAAATCAGTGAATGAATTAATCTGTATTGATCATAGATCTCCAAAATCACCAGATAAGCCTTTGGTCAAGATCCAAGAGAGATGTGGAAGAACAAAATAACATATCACCAACAACGTCCTTAAAATCTTTGTTCATGATATTTATATGGAGTGTAATCGATTTACACACCATGCAATCCTCAAGACTCATATATTCCAAAAAAACCATCACCTTGTAAATAAAAACAACTATTTTAGTATTATATGGTGTGTACTCACTTCTCGTTGGGAATCAGGTTCATGGTATCTTCCCAAAAGAACATACACATCATGTACTCCAACTACATGATGTGTATTTTCCCTAACGACTATAAAAACTATACATTCTTACACAAAAATCAAAAACAACTAGAGAGTTTTATGAACTTGGGGAGAATCCTTCAATTCCATTACACATTAATACCTGGATTTCAATAACTTAAAAAAACATCCATCCCAGAACATTAATTCATTTTACCCAAAAAATTATATCCACCATTGGGAGTTCCAATACGATCCCAATTAAAGATGAAAATAATAAAATGGAAGGTAATAACCTAAAATTGGGTAACATGATGTTACATGCTATAGGGTATCATCACCTATCAAACATTTCACCCACACCTCATGGACCTCACCTAACCTGTGTAGTCCCATTGGCACATTGAGGGACCTATACGTGGGCCCATATGTTCCTTCACACGTGAACTCATATGGTCCTTATAAACGAACTCGTCCACGGCTTTTTCGCCAGGTGCATCCTCCTTTGGTAGGCTCTCCCTTGAGGGTTGACCCTTGGATCTCCCAAAATGTTGTTAGGGGATAACCATTGGGGGATTCTATGGTTGACCATTATTTTTAATTATTAAACCATTATAATTTTTATTTTCATATATTCTTAGTGTATACTATAATAACAATCCTTAATATTATTTCCAAACCACCTCAAACTTCTGCTTCGAAAATAAATGATTCTGAATGCAAAATAGAAGTGTTATTTTCACTTTTTTTCATGTCATTTTAAATAATTCAAGATAATATATGTTTTCAGGGATTCATGGTCTTCTTATAATTCTAATTATTCTCCAACATTTTAATAAACAATGCTTCATGAATTATAGAAGTCATTGAAATATATATTAGTTTAAAAATTACCATAATTAACATGGAAAATTACTGGTGCATGAAATAAATTTTCATAATGTGAGTCCATAAAAATTTAACCAGCATCACAAAATTATCCTAAAAAATGTTAAATTATTGATAAAAATTTCAACCTATTATCAACACCTCTAAACCAAAAATATTCCTGAAAAATGAAGCAGTTAACACCCTAAAGAGTGATTCTAATAATGAATTGTTAAAAATGGGTGATTATATATTATAAGAAAATAATATATGGTATGATATAAATGATAATGGTTTTAAAAATAAATTTATACTAAATATATATTTATTATATAGGAGTTTCAAATGCGTACGAAAAATTACAAGACTTGAGGTATGAGTTTTATGTTACAATCTCATTCTGAACTAGGATTGTATATGATTAAGCTTAGGATGACAAACATTAATGATATAAATCTCAATTTTTATCATGAATTTTCATATCCTATTTTTATTTTGGCATAGTACAAGTTTTCCTTCTGTTTTCATCTGTATAAATACTCAGTATACCAAATGAAATTTTTTAAGGAAAATCGTCTTTAATCATATATTCAATCGAAAACTATTTTTTACAAATCCATGATTTATAAAAATGATTCCAAGATTGTTTTTAATATTCTACTATGATTTTTAAATTAATTTTTACCCATGATTTAATTTTTTAAAAATGTTTGAATGGAATCTTCTTGTCATTTTCTAAATGAGGTACTCTATGATTCTATATATAAAAGTGTGAAGAATGTTTTCTTTTAAGTTATATGACATGAATGGAATTTCCCACTATCATGACCACTAAATGATTTTAATATCCCTTTACATGTCTACATATTTATTTTCAATGAAAAAAAATTCCTTAATAATTGAATTTTTTTGGATTTTAAATAAGTGATTTCAAAGTGGAAATTTTATTTTCCTTATGAATTATTCTAGAAATAATTTGAATAATATTTTCATCTATAATAACATACTTTGATGAAAATTATTATTTATTAAGAATATGATTCAATGATACCATACTTATTCTTTAATTGGATGGTTTAAATTTATAATTATGAGATATTAATGAAATCCATTTATTTTCCATAGGTAAATCTATGATCCTATGAAAAATTTCTTATGATCTTGTATCATTTATATGAATGAATTATGATTATTTATTGGTTGTATAAATTATAAACCTCCAGTGTATTAGGTAAATTTATATAAATGTCTCATGAGATGATGATGATAAGAATGGACATGATTTCGAATATATTTTTTCATGTGTTCATGTTTGAGTATGATTTATTTCTAGTTTTTCTCATAGGAAAATGCATAGACATGATTATTAACAGCATTGTTCGCATTTTTATGTGCGTGTATGATCACTTTATATTTATAATCATAGTATTATGTGTGGAAATTATTTCATTTAAATATTTTTACAAGATTTTATTTCTTATACTTATGATACCACATGCCTATAACTCTTGGATGTTGATTACTAGTTTGACACACTTATTGTTCATGTTTCTATATATGAATTGATTTCAAAGCTTATAATCTATGTTTTTTGGGGGTTATGAAGATAACATGTACATGAATACATTATCATACCCTTATGATCATCTTAATCTCTAATGATTGATATCTCCCATGTTTACCCTTACCGAGAATCTTAGATCAACCTTACTTATGATTCTATTCCTCGGGCTATAAATAAATGTTCTTAGTAGAGCATGTCTAAGAAGAAAACTCTGTGGGAAGATCGTTTTGTGATATTTTTAAAATATTTCATGAAATTGATATATTATTTATATAGTCTCAAAATAAACTAATCCTTCATAGTAATCATTCATGTATTACTGTGAAATTTATTAAAGATTCATGTAAAATGATGTAATATTTATATATATTGTTCTTGGTCACTTTTGAAATTATATAAGAAATTTATTAAGTGATAATGTTGATTTCATGATGTATTTTTCATGAAAATTTTCTCTCAATGTATGGAAGATCTATTTATCTTTCGAAGAATAAATGCAATCAAATAATAGCCCTCACGTATGAATGTAACCATTATGGATTTTAATTCAAGGTAATTGTTATTAAATTAGAGAATATATGATTATGATGTAGTGGTATTTCTAAATAGTAGTTTGGTTTGATGAATAATATAAAAAATTCATGGATTGATTGAATAATATTCAATTGTTTCAAAAATTTAGAAAAGTTGAATTTTGGAAACATATTTTGAATAGTATCAATCACCATGAAAAGAAATTTTTACGAAAATGTGATGTTTTTAGAGATATTTTGAAAAAACATGAGATATTATGAGATAAATTTCTTTTAATTTCTTTGATGTCTTGTGTTTTATGCTATGACAATATTATATTTTTCTATACACAACACCGTACTAGCTTACAGTATACACAACCCTATTCTTATCTTTAGTTACACACAATTTCATATTCTTTTGAAAGAAATAATTTCAGACAAAACTGCATATTGATTTCATTCAATGTATAAAAGAACTATTTTTTTATTATTTTATAATCAACACTAAAGTAATATTTTACTAAAAACAACACTTTCTTGTCTTGCATAACATGAAAGAGTGACCTTCCTCGATAGCATGCGTTGTATGAAATTCTATGTTTCAATAAACAACGATATATTATTAAAATAATATTATTTAATAGGATATATACTAGCCATTATGAATAGTATTAACCAAATTTTTAATTTTAAATAACATTAAAATATATCTTATGTATTTTCTAGAACATGATATAAGAAAAAATTCAATTTTTGGATAAAAGATATATTTATCAAAAATTCATTTTTGCCACATTTTGATAATGCACCCATTTTAAATCTTGTTTTTAACACTTTTATATATTCTATTTGACAAAATAAACATCTTCTTTTGAAGAGAGACAACAAATTTTCTTTGGTTTAATTTTTGGTATTTTATTTGATAAAATTCATATTTTATTGAATGGTAAAAAAATACTGCATTTTAATTCAAAAAATCATATTCATATAATTTATTTTTAGATTTATATTATCCTTTTAATTAGTTTTAAACTATAATAGTACTGTTCTTTTATAATTTAATAAAATTTTGGTCATTGTAATAAATTTTACAATGAAATTAGACATAAACACATGTCAAACTTTTGACAGTTTTTACTTCGTAAAAACCTAATTTTTGGATTTGACAACGGAAATTAATTTTAAATTAATTTATGATAATTCTGTATTATTAATTTAGAGAAATGGATTCAATATTTGGAATCATATTTTTCAAATTATTTAAATATATCCCTTTTATTTTATCATAAAAGTAATAGTAACAACAGTAATTTTTATTTACCATAGTTAATGTTAAATCAGGTAAATTAGTGTACTAAATATTATCATAAGAACAATAAAATAATATTAAACCTACTAAAATACCAATGGATGAAAAATATTATACCCTTAACATATTTTTTTAGAAACATAGTCATTTAATGACACTTGACCGTGAAAATGACAGACATTTTGATAAAATAAATGAATGTGACAAAATGTCAAACTCATATTTCATATAATAATAATAATTTTACTATAGGGATAACCAGGTGATATATTAAAAAATAAATAGTACATGGAAATATATAATAACTAACAACATCATGGTAATTTATTTTTAAATTTTAGGAAATAAATAATTACCTTAAAGTCTTATAATTTTATTATTTAAAATTAATTAATTTATGAGAAATCAATAAAATAATTTTTATTAAAAACCTAATAAATATAACAATTCTAAAACAGAAGACAAAATCTCATTGTTAAATTTTATATCTACCATAATCATAAATGCGTCATGATAGAGACCATATGAATCCTTATAGAATATATTATGACATTTATATTATTTTATTTAAAGTAATGCAAAAGTTGTCACATTCATACCTTAAAAAGTATAACATTTTTAATGATTAATTTTATAGTAGATAAATTATACTATATATATTCTCATGAAATATATTAAATTTATCTTCATAATAGTATTTTATTTTTAATTTTTACACAACAAATAAATATATTAAATAATTACCCAAAATCTTTATATTAATTATTTTATTAATGGAGATATCAAATAAATGATTTTAACAATATTAAAATAAAAATATTTTGGGATAATAAATATGTCCAGTGAATTTTATAGATAACCTTGAAAACATATAAATTTAATTAAATAGTTGGTTCTTTGTTAACTTTTTATATTTCAATTTTTAAAAATCAATAAATTGAATTGTGTCAAAATTTACACTATTGATTGTTTATCAAAATAGTAATTTATTAAATTATTTAAAAATCATAAAACATTTTTTAAAATATATAATAATTACCATATAGTCAAAAATGTTATAAATTATTCATTTATGATCCAATTGACATTAAATAAGTAAATATTTTACCCTTTTAATATTGAAGTATTTGTTACCCTATTTAAAATGAAATTGAATAACTTATTGTTAAATTGGATAGATAAGGTCTGAATGGAAATATAAAGTTGTCTAAAATTTATTTTCTAATGAGATTAAAACCCTATATCATCCCATATTCTAAATTGATACATTTTTAGTTTTTTGAGTGGGGTTTGATTTTATTATAAATTAATATTTTTGAGGTTTCCAAAAGTGCCCCTCACATAAATTATAAAAGGGAACATCCTCCGTCATTTATCCACTACTCATTAAGGCTTAAATTTCATCCATGCCCTGACCATTTCTCTTCTAAACCAGCCTATTTACATACTACAGGTTTTTCTATTCTCAAAATATCAACTCTAAATCCATTAAGAGGAGATCTAAAGAGAGCACATCAAAGAAGAAGTAATCTCCTCTACCGATTCTTCTCTATTTCATTCTACTTATACTTATACTTCATGAGTTATTTCATTATAGAATAATTAAAGTAGTATAAATTACATTCTGAGATGTTATTATAATTATGAAACAAACATATTCAACTTCTTATCCATCATAAGAAAGATGAAATCACCACGCATGCGTACGTATAGCTTCCCATCTGTACGCCATGGTGTAATCTTTTTTTTTCACCCCCACATTACTTCGATGGGTAAAAAAATGGATGTAACAACTATATATGATTATTATAAAGTGATATTTATTCTGAAATATAGTACATCATGCAATTAAATACCATTAAACAATTATGAGAATGATATCATCGCTCGTGCGTACGTACGACCTACCATCTCCACGAGGAGATGTCATTCATTCTATATGATAACCACTCAAGAATGATTATGTAAATGTATAAAATTATTAAATATGGTATTTATTATCATTCCATAATGATATAAATATGAATTAATAAGGATAACATGAACATATTTGACAAAACATACAGACTATCATAAAGTAGTTAAAACCTGAATAACGACTAACAATGAATTTTTACAAAAAAACGAAGGAGAATATGACCATATATGATGAACATGATTCTGGAATAAGTTAATAACATTATCTAAATCATTATATAGCATTTTTGGATACATACTTAGAATATGAGACCTAAGGTACATGATAAATTTTTAATCTCATTTTAATCCATGATTATTTATATCTAAGTATTTACTAAGGATATATTTATCATCAATGTCCATTTTTTCTAAAAATGTTTTCATAAAATGATTACAATATGTTTATGTATTTTTAAAGTCAATTTTACCCATTTTTACCTTTTACTATGTGGTATGTAATGATATTTCTATCATTTGATTACCATACAGGGTACTTTATTACTTTTCCGGCAAAATTACGAGAAAAATGTTTTTTTAACATATACAGAAAGAAAAGATTTTTACCTCTAGATAATGCCTTATTTATATGAAGCTTCCTCTACACAGTTTTCATGTTTATTTTCAACAAAATTATTTTCATTTTACATTGTGTGGGATTTTGAGAAAAAAACATTTTGTAAAGAGAAAGGATATTTTCCTCAAGAATTATGTTCATGTCACGAAGCAACATGGGTACCTGGGTAACCCGATAACTGAGCCGACCCTAACATTTCCCAAAGGACGTTCCTGATCCCCAAGGGATGGTGACTAGAACCTGGCCTCACACAACATGCAAGTGGGAATGATTGTTCCACCAAAAATGCAGAAGAAAATAAACAAGACAGTATACATAATAAAAGAAACTCCACAAGGAGTAATATACCATAATAAAAAGAGGCATAAAATCCAAAGTAATAAATTGGAAAAATAAACCCAAGGTCCCAATGAACACAATTCACTAAGACCAATGCTCAAAAGTTGGATCCACCTCTATGATATCCTTTCCCATTTCTCGAACCTGGAAGAATACTTTTTACAAACACATGAAGGAAAATGTAGGGTGTGCACCTAAGACTAGTAGGATACCATCAAAGATTCCATAACAGATACCAAATATAGATTATCCAAAGAAAATAATTCAACATTCAAATAAACGGGTTTGGAAATTCAAAATAATATTAAAACAAAAAATGTTATACATTTTTAAATGATGGAAACAAATATTTTAATCAAAGAGTTTTCAAATGATGGTATATTTCTAAAACAATGGATTATTCAAAAAATATATATATAATAATTTATATAAATTCAGAAGGCATGTAATCAGTTCAAACAGACATTACCATATAGTTATAAATAAAATATAATTAAAAAAGTGAGCATCATGGTCATCTGCCAAAAGTAATGGTAGAATTAACTAGCTATAGGATTTCTCACTCTTTATATGAACTCAGAAAAATGTGTATACACATTTCCCTGTGACACTAGAGAAATGAGACTCATCACTAACCCATCGGGGATGTGACCCACTGCATGTATGTTTTAGAATGTTGTCGTATCATAGAGTGTATCCAAATAACTCACTAACAACCTAAGGATTTCATGTTCTCTTACATGATGGGAAAAATATTTTATGATTTCTTAAAAATAAGATCAATATCATTCATCCATTTAAAAAGTTCTAATTTCATTCCATTTGAAACCAAAATAGGTATTATTCAAAAACATGCCTTTTTCACAAGAACAACCCACTAGATTTCAATCAAATAATTTTAAGACATTTTTACCATCATGAAATCCATTCAAAACCAATTCCATAAATACATAATTTATTTTCATAATTAAATTAAAAAATTTAATGAAAATCATTTCCATCAAATCTATAATTTAGATTATACAATTTAAATCATCCAATTTCCATAAACACACCAAATTCAATAGAATTGGGGGTTTATCAAATTTCCATTCGAAAACCAATTCAAATATCTTGATCCAGTAGATCATATTTTTATTAATTTAATTGAAAGAAAATTTGAGCAATTGAATTTAAATAAACAATTAAAATAATTCAAGCAATATGAGTATAATCAATTTGGCTAATAGGAATGGAACTACCTACCTCAAGGTTTCTAATTTCAGTGGCAATGATAATCCACCCATTTGGTTCAATACATCTCCTCACAAAATTTTTATCATAAGCATTGACACAGAAATGCTCAATGCTCATCAAGGGTTCCTAGAACCATGACTATATATTTTATTTCAAAAGGAAATAAAATATCACATGCGATGATAGTTTCTCTCTCTCGAATAATTCTCAAAATTATCAAATAAAATATTACATGCGATAATATGTTATCTCTCTTCAAAAATTTCAAATTTTCAATTAAAATATTAAATGTGATAATATTTTATCTCTCTTGGATAATTTAAAATCTATCGTTTCATAATTATATTAAGCATCCTTTGACAAAATACATGATTATCCCATTATAATTTTGATAAACTTATAATGTAATAGTCACCTCATGATTATCCTTTAAAAATTTTACTTTAATTATCAAGATATATTCATGAAATTATCCTCAGATAATTTTATATAATTATATTTCGATAATTTGATGAAATTATCAATTAATAATTTTGTTTATAATAACATTCCAATAATCTTGTGCAATTATCCCCATAAAATTTCATGCAGATATCATTTTTAAATTTGAAAAAACATCTTTCGATAAATCATTGGAATTATCATTTTCCAATTTCATTAAATTATAAAATGATAATCCTATGTGATTACCATTTTATAAAACAAAGAGTATCTTTTGATAATTTTGTGCAATTACATTTTGACAATTATTTTCAATAAGATGTGCAATTGTCCTTTAATAATTCAAAGTGGTTATCATAAGACAATTTTATAAAATATCACTAGATAAAACCATATTATTATCTTATTAAAATTATTTTAATAATTATATTTTTATAATACACATAATCATCCTATGATAAATTATTTAAAACAATCCATTTAAAATGTGGAAATCCATATTGAACAATACATTTGTTCCTTCAAATTAAAAATATGATTTAGATCTTTCTTTCTGATATGAAACCAATGAAACAGACGGTGCGTTAGTCCGATCAACAACGTATAAGATATTGAATTTAAAAGATTGATTGATAATTAATAAATAATTAAGTAAAAGATAACACACCAAAAAAGATAATAGCTCTTGTGCCCAGTATAGAGGGAAGAACATGCCAATCGTGGTGCACTTGGAACACCACCAATAAAATCTACTGGGCTTCACTTATCGCATGAAGAGAGGTTTTACGTTCAATCGAACTCAACTAGATCAACTGCAGTAAAACCTAAATGGTTTGACCATTTAAAAAATCAAGCTGCATATGGGATTTTAAAACTGGAAACTAATCCACCATTTTAATATCCGATTAAACACAAACCTGAATGGGGAGTCATTGATTCCAATTTATTAGGGAGTTTCTAATTTATTTTTGGTCAAAATGGGTTATAAATGAAGGTTTAGAAACTTCTGGGCATTAGAAATGGAGGGTTTGACATATAAAAGTGATGATGGATAGAAACCTCTGATTTTTCGGAATTAAATTAAAAATTAAATTGAAATAATAAATTTAATCATTTAATAAAATTATAAATAAATATTTTTAAAAAGAATACTGACCAAACACCTGTCATGGATGAAAGCTATACACTGTATAGGGCAAACACCTCGTTCGGAACATAACGGTGGTCTGAAATTTCCCAAACGATAAACCCTTTAGGAGAGATTAAAGATTTATTAATTAAAAATTGGAATAATTAATTAATTGAAATAAAAAGGGTTATTCTTGGGAGCGTGGCATCCAAATTTCTAACACTGACAAATGTTATACCTAGTCTATTGTAAACCACTCATTTCAGACCCATCAGTGGTCTCAGATTTCCCATACGATGGCCCTTTTGAGAGATAATTAATTATTTTTAATTAATAATATATTAAATATTATTTAATAACATTATCTCACAAGGGAGATATCCAAATGTCCGGCGCCTTCGAATGTTATACCCCTATTAGGATAAACATCATATTTCGGACAAAAAAGTGGTCTCATATTTATCAAACGACGCATCATTTTGGTGTATTCAAATATTTTGAATAAAAAGTGTGCACTTAATATATTCTATTTAATAATTTTATTCATTCTTTGCTGAGCTTTTGCAGGCCTCGGAAACTCATACTTACTCAGTGTGTAACTAAGAAAATATTTAATTGAATATTATGGAGTGTTAATTGGTCATTTTACCATTCTGTGACATGTTTAATAAAAACCAAACTATTCACTAATAATCATTTTTCCCGATTAAATATAATAATAATTTAACACAAGATGGTTTAGGAATACCTAAAACAGTAGTGGGAGGTTACAACCTCCCTACTATAGGATCATTTTGTCCCTAGAAAACCTATGAAGAACCACATAAAAAAGACTAGTTCATTGTTTTCTTATCAATGTCTCCCTCTCTCATGTCTCATGAGAATTAGAACTATTCATCCATATCATACGAACACTAGGTATTGTCCTAAAATAAAGTACCTTCGTATTAGAATTAACAATCGGGAATGGGCATTCAATCACAGGTAAAACAGGTTTCACTTCAAGAACATGCAAACTCAAAACATGAGATGAGTCAGATAAATACTTTTGAAGATAAGATACATGAAACACATTCTATATTGACATTAGTTTTGGTGGTATTTCTAAATGGTAAATAACTTTACCACCTAATAAACAACCTCAATAGATCCCACAAAACAAGGAGAAAGATTCCCTTTCCTCCCAAGAAATCGATGACACATCTAGGGTGAATCCTTCAAGAATACATGGTCACCAAAACTGCTACTTCATGTCATAGAAAATCATAGTGCTTCTTGGGTGCAAAAACCATTGGAAAATATGGAAATCTCCCATTATATTCTTCCTTGTCGCTAACGGTGCAACATAAAGGTTCTAATAACATATAATATCCTCTTTAGAGAACAACCACTGGGCATTAGTCTCCCCAACATAAAAAGAATCTCTAATGCTTAAAAAATTCATTAAAAACCTTCTATTCCTGAAGAATAATCTCATGAAGAAAAGATGTCAGAGAACCATAAAGATTCATGGTGGAGAGAACCGGCACTGCCTATAGTGACACAATTGGGTGAATAAAAGATTGCCCAAGAAGATTGTCCTACTGGGACATTAGTTCTTCAGTTTATTAGATCAATTTGGTAATATGGAAATGAAACTAGTTGAGTACCGACATCATGTCAATGGAAAAAATCAACCTCTCTTACCATTGCTAAACTAAAAAAATCATAAGGAAACACAGTGTGAAACGCAACGACAACTTGAGAGATATCACAGCTCCAAATCAAAAGAAAACACTAGTATTACATTCCCAAACTCCAGATAAAATGGTTTGTCCTTGTTCGACCTTGGGTCCCATTCTCCTTGAAAGAAAAGAGACACACCACTGGGTGTGGTATGGAATACCCATTGAAGATAACAATCAATCTATCTTTATTTGTGATGAGAAAATCCATCCTTAATATGACGTCAATATATTTCATTTTTAGTACCAAAATACTCCAATAATGTTTAAAATTTGATGGAGATAAGACACAATAAAGAATACGAAGACCCTCCTCTCCCTTCGTACCAAGGGGAATACTAATTTCCAAAAAATAAAAGGTCCATATGAAGATTAACAAGATTAATGGTATGTCTTGAAAAAAACGAGTGAGATGCACCGGCATCAAAAATATAATTTACTAAAGATGAAGCTATAGTAATGATACCTATCACGATCATTAGACCTATATCAGATTCCATTATAGACTCTTCCACTACATAAATAAGCTTCGTTCTAGATTCCTGTGACTAGAACCCTTTTTTATGTGAAGCATTAGATTTCCCCATAGTTTTTGAAGGTTCTGATGATCTCACCTCAACTAGACTCAAGTCCACTGAAGAATTTGATCACTATTTTTCAGTAGTATCCCCTTCATGGATCCAATTTTCACATCTTCTCAGAGGAAATATGTTACACTACAACATAATAAAATAAGGAAGACATTACATTAAAACTCGGACTGAGTAATGAGAGAAATTATTATCAACAGAAGGAACAAACAAGATTTGGATTTAACTCTTTCCAAATCACAATAGAGAAAAGACTGGAACTATACCACAATACGTCTTTCCCTAACCACCCCTGGAGACTTATAGTTCATTGTGGTGAGAGATGGCTAGGAACTCAATAAAAACTACCTCTTATGTCCGGATAAGAATACTCAAATGCATAATTTCATCAACGCAAGATTCTTAACCTCCATTTGATTCCATTTTGTCATGAACCAACCTGGGTAACCGGTTAACCTGATAACTGAGCCGAACCTGATATATCCTTAACGGCGTTCCCGATCCCCATGGGTCGGTGACTAGAACCTAGCATCATAGGAAATGCAATTGGGAATGATTTTCCACCAACAATGTAGAAGAAAAAAAACAAGACAGTATTCATAACAAAATAATCTCCAGTGGGAGAAATGTACTAGAATACAAAGAGGCATAAAATCCAAAGTACTAAAATGGGAAAACAGCCCCAATGTCTCTGAGGACACAACCCACCAAGACCAAAGCACAACATCTGGATCCACCTCAAATAGATTATTTCCCTTTGCTCGAATCTAGAAGAAGAAAGTCTAAAAATATCTGAAGTCAAAAGTAGGGTGTGAACATAAGCCCTATTGGATACCACCAAAGAATCCATAACCGATGCCAAATATAGTTTATCCAAAGAAAAACATTCATTTTTATAATAATTGGGTTTGTAAATTCAAAATCATGTTAAAAAAATATGCTATAAATTTTCAAATGATGGAAATAAATATTTTAATCAATGATTTTACAAATTATGGAATATTTCTAAAATAATGGCTTTTTTAAAACATTTATATAAAATAGCTTATATAAATTTAGAAGGATTGTGAGAAGTTAAAACAAACATTGGAAAACATTTATATCTCCAATATAAATAAACAAATGAGGAACATGATCATCTTCCAAAAGGCAAGATAGTATTAAACTACTATAGGATTCTGCACTATCTATGTGAACTCAGCAAAATGTGTATACACACATCCCTATGACATTGACCAAAGGAGACTCGTCGCCAACCCATCAGGGATGTGACTCGCTACAAGTATGTTTTAGAACATTGTTGTAGCATAGAGTGTATACAAATAACTCACTAACTACTTAAGGATTGCATGAACTCTTACATGATAGGAGAACTATTTTAGGAATTCTTAAAAATATGATCAATCCCATTTTTCTATTTCAAAAGTTCAAATTTCGTTCCATTTAATACCAAAAAATGTTTTATTCAGAAAAATTTCTTTCTCACATGATAAGACAACAATGATTCAATCAAAACATTTTAATCCATTTTCAAAAATTTGAAATCCATTCGAAACCAATTCCATCATTACACAATTTATTTCCACAATTTAATTCAACAATTTAATTGAAATAATTTCCATCAAATGTACAATTTAAATTAAACATTTTAAATAAGCCAATTTCGATACACACAGCCAATAAAATGAAATTGGGGGTCTTTAAATTTCAATGCCAAAACCATTTCAAATATCTTGATTCATAGAAATCAGGTTTTTATCAATTTAATTGAAATAAAATTTGAGAAATTGAATTTAAATCAACAGTTGAAATAAATCAAGAAATACAAGGATAATCAATTTTTCTAATCAGAACAGAACCACCTACCTCATGGTCCTTGATGTTGTTGGCAATGATAATCCACCCATTGTGGTTAAATACACTTACTCACAACATTTTTATTGTAAGCACACCAATTCTTGATGCTCGTCAAGGGTTCCTAGGACCAGAACCAGATATTTTATTTCAAAATGAAATAAAATATCACATGTAATGATAATTTTTCACTCCTAAATAATTCTCAAAATTATTAAATGAAATATTAAATTCAATAATATTATATCACTCTTGGATAATTTCCAAATTATCGTTTTATAATGATAATAAATATCCTTTTACAAAATACACGATTATCCCATGATAATTTTGATAAACATGCCACGTGATAATTACATCATGATGATCCTTTGAAAAATTGACTTAAATTATCATGATAAATTCATAAAATTATCCTTAGATAATTAATTATAATTATATTTCAATAATTTGAAGAAATTATCAATTGATATTTTTCTTTATAATAACATTACAATAATCTTGTGCAATTATCCCCATAAAATTTTATAGAGATATCCTTTTATAATTTTGAAAAAATATCCTTCGATAAATCATTGAAATTATCATTTTCCATATTTGATTTAATTATACCTTGATAATCCCATGTGATTATCATTTCATAAAAAAGATTATATTTTAATAATTTTGGGAAATTACGTTTTGATAATTATTTTCAATAAGACGTGCAATTGTCCTTTAATAATACAAACCAATTATCATAATACAATTTTATAAACTATAACTAGATAAAACAATGTGGTTATCCTATTAAAATTATTTTAATAATTATATTTTGATAACACACATAATCATCCTATGATAAATTATTTAAAATAATTCATTTAAAATGAGAAAAATAAGATTTAACAACGAATTGGTTCCTTCAAATTAAAAATATGATTTAGATCTTACTTGTTGATATGAAACCAACGAAATTGACAGTGCGTAAATCCGATCAACAACGAAGAAGATATTGAATATAAATGATTGGAAGATAATTAATAAATAATTAAATAAAATATAGAACACATAAAAATATAAGACCTATTGTATGTAGCATAGAGGGATGAACAAGGCAACTACGACACACTTGGAACACCTCCAATAAAATCTACTAGGCTTCACTAATCGCATGAAGAGAGGTTTCATGTTCAACTGGACTCATCTAGATCAACCGTAGCAGAACCTGAATGGTTCATCCATTTAAAAACTGATGCGGCATATGGTATTTCAAAACTAAAAATTATGCCACCATTTAAATCCATGATTAAACATAAACGTGAATGTGAATTAATTGATTTCAATTTATTAAGTTGTTTCTAATTTATTTTTGGTCAAAACAGGTTATAAATGATGGTTTTGAAACATCCGGGCGTTAGAAATAGAGGGTTTCACGTACGAAAGTGATGATAAATAGTAACCTCTGGTTATATTAATTAAATTGAAATAATAAATTTAATCATTTAATAAAATTATAAATAAATAAATTTAAAAAGAAGAGAGGCCAAACGCCCATTGTGAATAAATGTTATACCGTATCTTGGGTAAACACCTCGTTCCAGAAACAACGTCGGTCTCGAATTTCTCAAATGATTAACCATTTGAGAGTGACTAAGGATTTATTAATTAAAAATAGGAAAAATTAATTAATTAAAATAAAAAGGGTTATTCTTATGAGCGAAGTGTCAACATCTGACACAGACAAATGTTATACCTTTTGTAAGGTAAACCCCTCATTCCAGACTCATCAGTGGTATCAGATTTCCCATATGACACACTTTTTATAGATATTTAATTATTTTTAATAAATAATATATTAAATATTATTAAATAACATTATCTCATGATCGAGACATCCAAATGTTTAGCGCCTATCATTGTTATAAACCTCCTTGGGTAAACACCATATTTTGTACATAACAGTGGATTCAGATTTCTCAACCAATGCATCATTTTGGAGTTCTTCATATATTTTGAATAAAAAGTGTGGACATAATATATTCTATTTAATAATTTTATTCCATCTCTGTCGAGCTTTTTCGGGCCTCAGAAACTCATACATACTAAGTGTTTAACTCATAAAATATTTAATTGAATATTATATAGTGTTAATTGGGAATTTTACCATTTAGCAATGTGTTTTAAAAAAAATACAACATTTCACTGATAACCATTTTTCCCTCATTTAACGTAATAATAATTTAACACAAGATGGTTTAGGAATACCTAAAAGAGTAACGAGATGTTACTGTTCAAGTTTTTTATCAAAATTAGTTTCCATATAAGATGATGCATTTTAAATATGGTTATGTTTTTATACATATTATTAATATGATTCAACTGTGTTAATCATGAAATAATATTTTATATGGATTATGTTATGATGAAATGATGTTTAAAAATCCCATTTTATTTCTTGGGTTATGCTATGATAAATGATTTATGTTTTTGTAACACATGTAAAAATTATTTCATTATGAGATGGGTGAGACATATATCAGTCTCAAATTCATTTGGTAAAGATTTAAATCTCAAGAGATAGAAATGATTGGAAAATGAAGTAAATCCAGTTTAGTAATCTAGGGATGGAACAACAAGTAAATCTGGTTTAGTAATACATGGCTTGAACAACATGTAAACCCGGTTCAGTAGTGGACTTTTTACACTATGATGGTCTTGGAAACAATGTCTTGACTACTATGGAAATCATATTATGTGCTTATTTGTTTTCCCCAACTCCATGTTTTATGCCAATGCTATTTTATAATGTTTAATGTTCCTTTATGATATAATTCTTATTAACTTCCATGATTTAATTCATGACTCATGATTTTGATATTTAAGATTGATGTTCATATTTTTACATTATTTTTTTTTGTTTTATGTTCTCAATTATTACCCTTAGTGAGTATTTTAGCTCACCCTTTTTATTTTTTCTTTTCCCTAGGATATAAATAATGGTTTTAGGTGGGAAAACAAAATGGGAATATTTTTATGGGAGATGTTAAAGATCTTTCACCAAGTTAGAAGATTATGTTCCATGTTTCCAATGACACTAAACTAATATGGTCTTTGGGCGTCTATTTGTGTCATGTATTAAGTATTCCATAAAAGTAATATAATGTCCATATACATCAATATTGGGTTGTTAGAGTTAGTACTAGAGTACTGGTTTAGTAAACTTTGGAAACTAGGGTGAGAATACTTTAGTGAGAATCCTAGAGATATTTCTATTTTATATCCAGGGATGTCCCTAAGGGTAATTATAACTGTAGGTTACAGTCCTAGAATTATTGTAACGACCATTAATAACCTAGGAATAATACTAAGAGGTTATAGATTTAAATTACTCCCCCTTGATTATGTGGTTATCCTAGTATGATTTTTGGCTCTCACAATATTCATTCCAGGTTTTAGAAAATGGCTATATACCAGAGGAAGCATGTTATTGGAGAATATGATGGACAATGGAATGGTATTCTTTATGGAAATACAAATGATATGGGAGTTGGAAGGTAAAAAATTGTTAGTATGCCTAATCAGAAATCTCATAATATGATCAATAATCACAACATTGGTTAGTTTCCTAGCCTAGCTAATAAGAGAAATATAGAGCATTATGGTGACCGTAGAGGAAATAATATTCAATTTTCCTCATGTAAATCATTTGGGAAGAGGAATCAATGAGGTTGTTTTAGAGGAACCAGATGATTATTTGGATGTGTAAAAGTAGGACATATATAAAATAATTGCAATGAAAAAGGTTCAGTTAACACAATGGACATGGATAAAAGTATTTCTAAGAAATTAATGATGGTTAAATGTTTTAATTGTGGAATGTTCAGGAATTTTGAAAATTGATTCCCTATGGGAAAATATCATGATGACAATCAACATTGTCATATGGGTAGTATTTATGTTGATGATGAAAAAGAGACTGAAAATCATATATGAGATGAAAGAAGTGTTAAGGAATAAAATGTTGAATCTCAGTCAATAGTTTCAGTAGATAGTTGAATGATTGCATAATTATCAAAAATAATTGTGTATAAGTAATTTTATGGTATTATGAAATAATGAAATAACAATGGATTATTACACTATTATTTTTCCTCAAGTATTTGAATGTATATGCTAAATGATACCAATAACCATTAAAATTTATTCAGATATTTTTGGAAAATGCATGATATGTGCCTAATGATGGGATAAAGAAATAATGATATGTTTGATTATATTAATGAACTAATAACTGATATAAGGAAAAATTGATATTATGGTTTTAGTATATATAATTTTTGGTATTTTTTGTGCGGAAAGAGTTAATTTTGATAAAAATTCATGTTTTCACTAAGGTTCTATGGTAATTCAGGTTGTTATCAGGTTTCAAGAGAATACATGATTAAGGTTTTAACATGTTTGGAATGTGACAACCATGAAATACCTAATGAGATATGGGAGATAAATATTAATTCAATTTAGTTCATATATTTTTAAAGTTGTATATTTTTAGTTTTTGGAAGGATTGTAATGTTTTTCATTTATGAATAGTATGAGTTACATTTTGGTTAAATATTGTTAGATTAATGTATTATCTCCCAATAGGTGTACTTATGCATATTTGATAACCTTTTCTAACCTTTTTGTTGAGATAGATGGAATGACCTATCATTCTTTCTCATGATCTTCTAACACTTCAATAATTAAAAATTCAACTTAATTTCTTTAAATAAGAGATGAGGTGGAAATTGTTCAGTGAACGACCAATAGTGAGATTATACTGAAATCATGTAATTATTTATCCTCCTGCAGAAATTCATCAACATTAAGAAAAGGATATTGAAACCAAAAATGTTATCCTTGTATGTTCTTATCTGATGAATTAGATGGTCTCTTAAACCATCGCATATTTATGGATTTTTGGTTGTTAACTTTCTCCAACCTTGTTCTCTATCACTATCCATCAGAACATGACATTTAGATTTCTCTTATATATCCATGTTTTCACTTTCCACCTATGTTCATCTATGTGGAAACCCAGTGATGAGTTAATTTGGGTAACCATTATGTTTCTAATTTTCATTTTTAAAATGAAGTTTTACTATCTCTTTTTATGATGTGGGTTTGCATGAAAGAATCATCAATGTAGTAAACCATTTATAACCCCGACGAATTTCAAGGGAGAAAATCATTCTAAGGGGTGTAGAATATAACACCATGATATTTTATGAGATAGATTGTTTTTAATTTATTTTATTTCTTTTGTTTTATGCTACACCATGATTATATTGTGAAATACGTGAAATTGTATTAACTTATATTATACGCAACACTATTCATGGCTTGGGTTACACACAATTTAATGTTCTTTTGAAAAAATTCATTTCCTACAACACTGAGTATAGATTTTTCCAAATGTATAAAATAACTAGGTTTGTATTATGTAATAAACAACACCAAAGGAATATTTCATTAAGAACAACACTGACTTGAATTTCATTACATGCAAGAGAGACCTTCCTCGATAGCTTGCGTTGTATGCAATACTGAGCATCAATAAAAAATGATATATTGTTAAAATATTATTATTTAAGGGGATATAAACTAGCCATTATGAGTAGTATTAAACATATCTTTAATTTTATATAACATTAAAATTCATATTAGGTATTTTCTAGAACATGATATAATAACAAATTCAATTTTTAAAATAAATGAAGTATTTTTCAAAAATGTAGTTTTGTCTCATTTTGAGGGAACACCATTTAAAAATTTAGTTTTTAACACTTTTATATATTATTTTTGAAAAAATAAACATCTTATTTGGAATCAGGACATCAAAATTTACTTTGTTTTATTTTTTTGGTATTTTTCATATAAAATTCATTTTTAATGAATAGTAAAAAAATACTGCATTTTAATTCAAAACTGCCAATTCATATAATTTATTGATATAGTTAGATTATATTTTTAATTGTTTATAAATTTTAATTGGACTAATTTTTTATCATTTAATCCTGTTTTGGTCATTGGAAGTAACTTCACATTTAAATTAGAAATAAACACATGTCAATCTTTTGATAGATTATAATTTTAAAATCCCACTTTCTAGTTTTGAAAAAGGGAATTAATTTTAAATTAATTTCTACAAATTCTATGTTTTGATCATAGAAAAATGTATTCCATTTTTGGAATTATAAGGTACAAATTATTTAAAAAGGTTCATTTCATGTTTTTCATTATATGAATAGTAACTACAATAATTTTTATTTATCACAATTAATAGTAAATTAAGTAAATTCGTGTAATAAATAATATGATAAGGATAGTAAAATTATCCTAAAACCTGAAAAAATCCAATTGGATGAATTAAATTCTACCCTTAACATCTTTGGTTTGAACCTTACTCATTTAATGGCCACATGAAAATGAAAAAAACATAGATATTAATAAAACCACTGAAAGTGGTTAAATATGAAACTCACATTTCATATAAGTATAATAATTTTAATAGAGAGATAACCAGGTGATATCTTAGAACATTAATAGTTCAAGGAATTATAAAATAATTAAATACATCATGGTAATTTATTTTTAATTTTCAGGAATTAAATATCTACCTTAAAGTCTTATACTTTGATTATGTAAAAATTAATTAATTGATGAGAAATCAATAAAACAATTTTTATTAAAATTCCAATAACCATAAAAAGTCCAAAACACATAAAAAATATTATTCTTCAAGTATATATTTTCAATAATCATCAATGGGACATGATAGTGACAATATATATCCTTATAGAATAGATTATAACATTTATTTTATTTTATTTAAAGTAGTGTAAAAGTTTTCAGATTCATACTTTAATAAGTATAACATTTTTAATGTTTGATTTTATGGAAGATAAATTCTAATAAATATATTATCATGAAATATGTTTAATTTATCTTTGTATTTGTATATTTTTTCTAATTTTTACTCAAACAATAATGATATTAAATAATTACACAAAATCATTGCCGTAATTATTTTATTAATGGAGATTTCAAAAAAATGTTATTAGAAACAATAAAATAAATATATTTTGGAATTATAAATATTTCCAATGAAATTTATATATAACCTTGAACTCATAGTAATATAATATCATAGTTTTTTCTAAGTTAACTTGTTATATTTATATTTTCAAAAATCAATCAATTGAATAGTGTCAAAATTGACACTATTGATTGTTTCTCAAAATAGTGTTTTTATAAATTATTTAAAAATCATAAAACATTTTTAGAAATATATAATAATTATTATATGGTATAAAATGTTCTAAATTATTTATTTATGATCTAATTTAAATCAAATAAGTAAATATTTTACCCTTTTAATATTGAAATATTGGTTACCCTAGTTAAAATGAACTACAATAACTAAGTGTTAAATTTAAAAGATTAGGTTTTATTGGGAATAGAAACGTGTCTAAAATTTATTGGTTTAAGATATTACTACCCTATATTATCTCATATTTTATATTGGGAAATTTTCGAGGTTTTTGAGTGGGTTTTTATTTTATTATATATTAATATTTTTGAACGTTCTAAAAGTGCCCCTCACCTCAATTATAATAGGTCACTTCCTCCCTCAATTCTCCATAACTCATGAAGCCTTCAAGTTCATCCATACCATGCTCAATTCTCTTATAAAACTACCTATTAACAATATATATGTGTTTATCTCCTAAAAATATCAACTCTAGTTCCACTAAGAGGAGATCTAAAGAGAGCATATCAAAGAAGTGGTAATCACATCTTCCGATTATTTCATATATTTTTCTACTTATACTTATACTTCATGAGTTGTTTCAATTTATAATAATAACTATCATATAACTTATATACTAAGATGTTATTATAATTATGAAACAACTATATTCAACATTCTATCCATCCTATGAAAGATGAAATCACCATGCATGCGTATGTACAACTTACCATCTCTACGCCATGGTGTAATGTGTTTTTCACCACCAACTTACTTGGATGGGTATAAAAATGGTTTTAAAAACTATATATGATTATTATAAAGTTATATTTATTCTTAAAAATAGTAAATAATGCAAATCAATACCATTAAACATTTATGAAAATGATATCATCGTTCGTGCGTACATACGGCCTACCATCTCAATGAGGCGATGTGATGCAATCTACATGATAACCACTCAAGAATGATTATATAAATGAATATAATATATAAATATGGTATTTATTATCATTTGATAATGATATAAATAATACCTAATAGGAGAACCAGAACATATTTGAAAAAACATGCATATGATCATAAAGTAGTTAAAACTTTAATAATGATTAAAAATGAATTGTTACAAACAAACGAAGGAGAATATGACCATATTTGATGAACATGATTCTGGAATAAATTAATGAAAATATTTAAATCATTATATAAGAGTATCAGATACATACTAAGCATATCAGACCTAAGGTAAGGGATAATTTTTCAATCTCTTTTTTATCTGAGATTGTTTATACATAAGTATTTACTCAGGATATATTTATCATCCATGTCCATTTATTCTAAAAATGTTTTCTTAAAATGTTTAATATTACTTTATGTATGTTAAAAGTCATTTTTACCCATTTTTTACTTTTACAATGTGGTATGGAAGGAATCTTTCACTTTTTACCATACAAGGTACTTTTTTACTTTTCTGGCAAAATTATGAGGAGAATGTTTTTTAACTTATATAGAATGAACATATTTTTACCTATAGATAATGTCTTATTTACATGAAGCTTCCCTTAAAAAGTTTTCAAGTTTATTTTAAAATAAATTATTTTATTTTTAAATTGAGTGTCATTTTGATAGAAGAAAACATTTTTGAAAAATAAAGGATATTTTCCTCAAAAATTAAGTTCATGTCACGAACCAACCCAGGTACCCTGGTAACTCGATAACTGAGCTGACCCTAACATATCCCAAAGGACATTCCCGATCCCCACGGATAGGTGACTAGAACCTAGAATCACACAACATGAAAGAGGGAACGATTTTTCCACCAATAATATGGAAGAAAAATAAATAAGACAATATACATAACAAAAGAAACTCCACTGGGAGAAATATACCAAAATACAACGAGGAATAAAATCCAAATTACTAAAATGGGAAAACGTCCCCAAGGTCACTAAGGACACAACTTACCATGTCCAAAGATCAACAGCTAGATCCTACTCTAGGAGATCCCTACCCTTTACTGAAAACTAGAAGAAGAAATTACATAAACACCCAAAGTAAAAAAAGTAGGGTGGGAGACTAATCCCAATAGGATGCCACCAAAGATTCCATAACGGATACCAAATATTGATTAACCAAAGAAATTCTTTCAATTTTCAAATATACAGGTTTGGAAATTCAAAATCATATTAAAACAAAACATGTTATACATTTTCAAATGATGGAAATAAATATTTTAATCAATGGTTTTACAAATGATGGACTAATTCTAAAATAATGGATTTTGTAAATCATTTATATAAAACAACTTATATAAATTCAGAAGGCGTTAAATTAGTTCAAACAAACATTAGCATATAGTTATATCTAAAATATAAAGAAACAAGCGAGCAACATGGTCATCTGCAAAAAGGTAAGATAGTATTAACTTGTTATAGGATTCCGCACTCTCTATGTGAACTCAGAAAAATGTGTATACACATGTATTTATAACACTAGCTAAAAGAGACTCATCACCAACCCGTAAAGGATGTGACCTGCTGCAAGTATTATTTATATTTTTGTCGTACCATAGAGTGTATCCAAATAACTCACTAATAACCGAAGGCCTACTTTCACTCTTACATGATGGGAAAACAATTTTAAGAATGCTTAAAAATATGATCAATCTCATTCTTCCATTTCAAATGTTCTTATTTCATTCCATTTAAAACCAAAAAATGTTTTATTCAAAAACATGATTTTTTCACAAGATAAAATCATTGGGTTTCTATCAAATCATTTTAATCCATCTTCACTAGTTTGAAATCCATTCAATCCCAATTCTATCATTACACGGTGTATTTATACAATTAAATTAAAAAAATTAATTGAAATAATTTCCACCAAATCTACAATTTAAAATAAAAATTTTAAATCACCCAATTTCCATAAACACCCCCACATCAATAGAATTGGGGGGTTTTTCAAATTTCCATGCAAAACCCATTTAAAATATCTCAATTCACTGGAATCGGGTTTTTATCAATTTAATTGAAAAAAATTAGAAATTGAATTTAAATCAACAATTGAAATAAATCAATGAATATGAGGATAATCAATTTGGATAATTGGAATGGAACCACCTACCTCATGGTTGTTAATGTCAGCGGCAACGATAATCCCCACATTGTAGTTCAATGCACCTCCTCATGACATTTTTATTGTATGCATCAACACAACAATGCTCAATGCTCTTCAAGGGTTCCTAGAACTAGAACTATATATTTTATTTCAAAAGGAAATAAAATATCACATGTGATGATAGTTTCTCTCTCTTGAATAATTCTCAAAATTATAAAATAAAATTTTACATGCCATAATATTTTATCTCCCTTGGATAATTTCAAATTATCACTTAAAATATTAAATGTGATAATATTTTATCTCTCTTGGATAATTTTCAAATTATCGTTTCATAATTATAATAAGTATCTTTTGACAAAATACGTGATTATCTCATGATAATTTTGATAAACTTGTCCTGTGATAATTACCTCATGAGTATCCTATAATAAAATTGACTTAAATTATCTTGATAAATTAGTGAAATTATCCTTATATAATTCCCTATAATTATATTTCAATTATTTGACGAAATTATCAATAGATATTTTTCATTATAATAACCTTCCAATAATCTTGTGAAATTATCCCCATAGAATTTCCTACGAATATCCTTTTATAATTTAGAAAAAATAACCTTCGATAAATCATTGAAATTATCATTTTCCAGTTTCATTTAATTATACCTTGATAATCCCATGTGAGTATCATTTCATAAAACAAAGATTATCTTTTGATAATTTTTTGCAATTACATTTTGAAAATTATTTTCAATAAGACATGCAGTTGAACTTTAATAACTCAAAGAAGTTATCATAAGGAAATTTTTTAAAAAATCACTACATATAACCATGTGATTATCCTATTAAAATTATTTTAATAAATATATTTTGATAATACACATAATCATCCTATTATAATTTATTTAAAACAATCCATTTAAGATGAGAAAAAGTAGATTTAATAATACCTTGGTTCTTTAAAATTAAAAATATTATTTAGATCATGTTTGCCGATACGAAACCAATGAAACTGAAGGTGCATATGTCTGATCAACAACATAGAAGATATTGAATTTAGAAGATTGGAAGATAATTAATAAGCAATTATATAAAAGATAACACACCTAAAAAGATAATAGCTCTTGTGCATAGCATAGAGGGAATAAAAAGGGAACTGCAACGCACTTGGAACACCTCCAATCAAATATACTGAGGTTTACTTATCACATGAAGAGTGGTATCAGGTTCAATCGGAGTCATCCAGATCAACCGCAGCAGAACCCGAATGTTTCGACCATTTAAAAACTCAAGCCACATATTGGATTTTGAAATTGAAAACTAATAAACCATTTAAATTCATGATTAAACATAAACATGAATGCGGAGTCATTGATTTCAATTTATTTGGGCGTTTCTAATTTATTTATTGTCCAAACAGGTTATAAATGAAGGTTTTGAAACATCTAGGCATTAGAAATGGAGGGTTCGACCTATCTAAGTGATGATGAATAGTAACATCTGATTTTTGTGAATTAAATTATTAATTAAATTGAAATAATAAATTTAATCATTTAATACATTTATATATAAATAAATTTAAAAATCAGACAGACCAAAAGCCTGTTACGAAAGAAATTTATACCTTGTCTTGGGTAAACACCTTGTTCCGAACACAACTGTGGTCTCAATTTTCCCAAACAATGAACCGTTTGAGAGATATTAAAGATTTATTTATTAAAAATTGAAATAATTAATTAATTAACATAAAAGGGGTTATTCTTGGGAGCGAGGCATCGAAATTTTAGACACTGACAAACGTTATACCTTTTCTAGGGTAAAACCCTCATTTCGGACCAATCTGTGGTCTTATATTTTTCATATGATGCACCGTTTGAGTAATATTTATTTATTTTAAATAAATAATATGTTACATTTTATTTAATAACTTTATCTCATGAGCAAGACATCTGAATGTCCGATGACTTCAAATTTTATACCCCTTCCTCATAGGGTAAACATTATATTTCGGACAAAAATGTTGTCTCAGATTTCTCAAATGATGCATCGTTTTGGAGTATTCAAATATTTTGAATATAAATTATGCACTTAATATATTCTGTTTAATAATTTTTTTCCATCTTAGATGAGCTTTTGTGGGTCTCATAAAATCATAATTACTCAGTGTTGAACTCAAAAATAATTTAATTGAATATTAAGGTGTGTTAATTGATTGTTTTACCATTCTTTGATGTGTTTAAAAAAATCAATCTTTTCACTGATAAACAATTTTTTTCCGTTTAACGTAACAATAATTTAACACAATATGGTTTAGGAATACCTGAAACAGTAATGGGATGCTACATCCTCCACACGATAGGAACTTTTTGTCCCCATAAAGCCTACAAAGAACCAAATCAACAAGATAGGGTCATTGTTCTCTCATCAATGTCTTCATATCTCGTGTATCATGAGAATTAGAACTATTCTTCTCTATCATGTGGACACAAGGTAACATCCTCCCATGAAGTACCATGATCGTAGAATCAATAACCATGACTGGTCGTTCAATTACAGATAAAATAGGTTCCACTTCAAGATCATGCCAACTCAGAACATGAGATGAGTCAGATAAATGCTTTCAAAGATGAGATACATGAATCACATTATATATTGATGTCATTTGTGGTGGTATTTATAAATGGTATGAAACATTCCCCACCTAATCAACAACCTGAAAAGATCCCACAAAATAATGACAAATATTCCCTTTCCCCCCAAGCCATCGATGGCCCAACCGGGGTGAAACCATCAAGAATACATGGTCACCAAAACTGGTACATCATTTTTTATAACATCTTAGTGCTTCTTGGGTTCACAACCCATTAGAGAATATGGCCATCTCCATTATAGACATCCTTGTCACTAACGGTGAAACATAACAGTTCTGATAACATAAAACACCCTCATAATAGAACAACCATTGGGAATTATTCTCCCAAGAATAGAAATCATCTATAATGCTTACAGAATTCGTCAACAACCTTCCATTCCTGAAGAGTCATCTCACGAAGAGAAGATGTCAGAGAACCATCTGCTTTCATGGTGAAGAAAACTAGCACTGCCTAAGGTGACACACTTGGGTGAATAAAGTATTTCTTAAGAAGATCATCCAACTAGGACATTAGTTATTTCAGTTCGGATGGATCCATTTGGGATGAGGAAAAAAATCTAGTTGAGTACTATCATCAAATCTAGGGAAAACCCATCCTCTCTTACCAGTGGTAAACCATACAAATTTTATGGAAACACTCTGTGAAACATGAGGACAACTGGAGGGAGATCACTTCTCTAAATAAGAAGAAAACACTAATATTACCTTCCGCAACTCTAGATAAAATGGTCTGGCCCTGTTCGAACTTAGGTCTCATTCTCCATCAAAGATAAGAGACACACCACTGTGTGTGGTAAGGTAGACCCATTGAAGATAACAATCAATCCGATATTATTGGTAAAGATAAAATCCATCCTGAATATGTCGTCAAAATATTTCATGTCGAGTACTAGAAAACTCCAAGAAAGATTAAAAATATGATAGAGAGAATAAACAATAAGGACTACGGATACCCTTCTCTCCCTTCATTCCAAGGGGTGGAGTAATTTTCACAAAAGAAAAGCACCATATGATTATTAAGAAGATAAATGGTATGGATTGAAAGGAAATGAGTGAGATGCACCATCTTCAAAAAAGAGAAGTCACTAAAGATGAATCTATTGTGATGATACTTATCACGATCGTTGGACCTATATTATATTCCTCTAGAGACTCTTCCACTATATGAAGAAGCTTCATTCCGGATGCCTCAGGATGGAGCCCTTTTGTATGTGAAGCATTTGATTACCCCATAGTTTTTTGAAGGTTCTGATGATCTCACCACATCTAGACTCGGGTCCACTAGAGGATTTGTTCAATGTTGTTCAGCAGTATCCCCTTCGTGGATTTGATTCACACATCTTCTCAGAGGAACGATGTTACACAATATCAGCAGACAATAGAGAAGACATTATATTAACACTAATACTGACTAACGAGAGAAATCATTCTGAACAGAAGGAACAAAGACGATTTGAATTTCACTCTATCCAAATCACAATAGAGAAAATACTGGAACTACACCCCAAGACTTCTTTCCCTAACCACCCTTGGTGACATATGGTTCATTACGGTGAGATCTAGCCAGGAAATCAATGTCAACTACCTCCTAAGTCCTGATATGAAAACTCAAATACATATTTTCATCAAGTCAAGATGCTTAACCTCCATTTGATATCATTTTTTCATGAACCAACCTGGGTACCCAGGTAACCTGATAATCGAGCCGACCCTGACATATCCCGAAGGGCATTCCCGATCCCCATAGGTAGGGGACAAGAACCTTTAATCACACTATATGCAAGTAGGAATGATTCTTCCCCCAAAAATGTGGGAGAAAAGAAACAAGACAGTATGAATAATAAAACAAACTCCAGTCAGAGTAATGTACTTGAACACAAAGAGGCATAAAATACAAAGTTCTAAAATGGGAAAATAGTGACAAGGCCCCTAAGGATACAACTCACCAAGACCAAATCTCAATAGCTGGATCCACCTCTAACATATCCATTCCCTTTTCTCAAACCTAGAAGAAGAAATTCTACAAACACCCGAAGTCAAAAGTAGGGTGTGAGGCTAAGACCAGTAGGATACCACCAATGATTCTATAATAGATTCAAATTAAATATTACACAAAGAGAAAAATTAGATTTTCAAATAAACAGGTTTTGAAATTCAAAATCATATTAAAACAAAACATTCTATACATTTTCAACTGATGGAAATAAATATTTTAAGAAATCATTTTATAATTGATGGACTTTTTCTAAAACAATGTCTTATGTAAAACATTTATATAAAACAACATATATAAACTCAAAATATATGTAAGCAATTCAAACATACATTGGAATACATTTAATTCTCAAATATAAATAAACAAGCGAGCAACATGGTCATTTCCAAAAGGTAAGATAATATTGAGAGAAGATCTAAAGAGAGAACGTCAAAGAAGATGTAATATCCTCTACTGATTCTTTCATATTTCTTTCTAATTCTACATATACTTTAGGAGTTGCTTCATTATAGGATAATAACTCTTGTATAACATATATACTGCAATGTTATTATAATTATGAAACAACTGTATTCAAATTTCTATTCATCCTAAGAAATATAACATCACCACATGTGCGTACGTACCGCTTTATGTCTCCACACCGTGGCGTAATCTGTTTTTCACCACCAACATAATTGGATTGGTATAAAAATGGATGTAATAAATATAAATGATTATTATAAAATGATATTTATTCTGAACTATAGTACACTATACAAATTAATACCATTCAGTAATTATGGGAATGATATCGTTGTTTGTGCATACGTACGACCTATTTTCTCTACGATGCGATGTGATTCGTTCTACATGATAACCAATAAAGAATTATTATATATATGTAAATAATGTATAAATATAGTATTTATTATCATTTTATTATGATATAAATATGACCTAAGAAGGTGAACCAGAACTTATTCAATAAAACATCCATACGATCATAAATCAGTTAAAACCCGAATAACGAGTAATAATGAATTATTACAAACAAACGAAGGATAATATGACCATATATGATGACCATGATTCTATAATAAGTTAATAAAATTATCTAAATCATTATACATGAGGTTATAACACATAGGAATCATTTCAGACCTAAGGTAAGGCATGATTTTTCAATCTCATTTTTATCCTTGATTGTTTATACGTAAGTATTTACTGAGGATATATCTATCATCCATGTCCATTTTTTCTGAAAATGTTTTCATAAAATGTTTACTATTCTTTTATGTCTATTTAATGTCATTTTTACCCAATTTTGACTTTTACTACATTGTATAGAAGGAATCTTTCTTTTGTTTACCATATGAGTTATTTTTTTACTTTTCCAGCAAATGTACGATAAGAATGTTTTTTAACTTATACACCATGAATGGATTTTTATGTCTACAAAATGCTTTATTTCAATGAACCTTACTCTACATGATTTTTAATTTTATCTTAAACAAAATTGTTTTCATTTAAAATTGTGTGGAGTTTTGAGAATATAAAACATTTTTGAAGAAGAAATTATATTTTCTTCAAAAATTAAGTTCAAGTGTTTTATCAAAATTATTTTTCATCTAAGAATACCATTTTAAACAGGGTTATGTTTCTATAACTATTATTACTATGATTTCATTGCGCTAATTATGGAATTATATTATATATAGATTATGTTTTGATGGAATTATGATTAAGAAGCCCATTTTATTTCTTGGGTTATGCTCTGATGGATGATTTATGTTTTTGTGGAACATATAAGAATGGTTTCATTATGAGATGGGTGGGACCTATATATCATGAGATAGACATGACTAGAATGGAATGTAAATCCGGTATAGTAATACAGTGTGTGAATGGTAAGTAAATATAGTTCAGTAATACATTTGTGGAACAACATGTAAACCCGGTTTAGTAATGGACTTTGTCCACTATAATGGTCTTGGAAATAATGCATTGGCTACTGTAGAAATCATATTATATGATTATTTTTTTCCACAACTCTTTGCTTTATGCCAATTCTATTTTATCATGGTTAATGCTCATTTATGATATATGTAATATAAACTTCCAATATTTATTTCATGACTCATGATTTTGATATTTAGACATGATGTTCGTGTTTTTACATTCTTATGTTTAAGGTTTGTTTTATGTTATCAATGTTTACCCATAATGATCATTTGAGATCACCCTTTTTATGTTTTCATTTCCACAGGATAAAAAATAAATGTTTTATGTATGAAAACAAAAGGGGAAGATCTTTATGGGAGATGTTGAAGATATTTCACCATGTTAGAAGGTTATGTTCCCAGATTCCAAATACACAAAACTTATATAGTCTTTGGGTGTCTATTTGTGTCATGTATTATGTATTCGACAAAACTAATGTAATTTCCATGTACGTCAATCTTGGGCCATTAGATATTAAGTGATGAATGTATAAATAAACTTTATGGTTATTATGTTATATTACAAGATGATTCTTTATGAAGGTTATTTTATTTTCTTGTAGTTTATTTGGGAATATTTAATTAGGGAATATACATATTTTAGGGATAAATTTTGTTTGGGGATAAAAAATGAGAATATTTTTGAAGCATAAGTGATCTAAAATTTCTTATTTTTGTGGTAAAATTTAGGTATGCGTATTTGAGAAGTTCTAAATTGATATTTGGTTACTATTACTATTTTTGAAATTAAGGTAAATATATTGAGTCTTATGTGGAAAGTAACACTGAACTACCAAGGAACATTTTTTGAAACTCATTTTCATATATTAATTTTATAGTGGTTCATGCATAATAATCTTCATGGTTATAACCTAGAAATTAAAGATCATGATAAAATCTATATTTGACTATATTTATTTTTTAAGATATATTCAATTTAGAAAAGATTAATTAAAATTGATAGGACATGATGTTTTTCATGTTATTGATAATTTAATACCCTAATAGTTAACTTTACATTTCCTATAATAGAACATTATGCTTTATAGAGTACAGTGCACACAACACTGAGTTTTAACTAACATCTAAATAATATTCAAATATTTCTATTATAACCTAGCCATAGAGTTGGAAGGTATAAATAGGAATAACCACTTTAAAAAATATATAAGATATTTCTTTCTTAACAAAAATAATTAATTAAATCAATGATTTTATCATTTTACTAACTTTTTTAACTTGGAAAAGAATAAGAATGAATTCATTTTATGCTTTAAAAATTCATTTCTTCTAAAAATTGTTTTTAGCCATTTTATACACTGGTAATTAGAATTAATTTACTCTAAGTATAGAAATTTTATTTGAATAAATTTATATTATTTTATAATTATAATTCAAAAATTATCTTTTTCAAAACTGTACTAAAAATATTATATATTTGTGTAAATAGTGAAAATACGGATTTTAGTGAAAACTTCCATTTATTTTCATTATGTAAAGGAATTTAGAAGTTTATAAATATTTTATATTTTTATTTAATTTAACATAAGATTGAATTGATTAAAAATTATATAAATAATACCATATGAATCATTATTATAATTGATTTTGGTATAAGTTCATTTTTATGCATAAAAACACATTTTTCTAGAAACTTTTTTCTGTGTGTTCTGTACATAGATTAATATAAATTTATTAAAATTCATGTGAATAAATCCTGATATATAGATTTCATTTTTAAAATTATTATGATTCAATTTGGGTAATTTCCAATTTCAATTTTATTCAAAATTAATAATAACCATGGTAAACTTTTACCACCAGGGTAATGGTAAAAACCTGTTAATTAAGTTTAAAACTATGGGATAAGGTGTAAAAATAAACAAAAAAAATTTCTTTATTTAATTAGATGATATTAATTTTACTATAACCGTACTAAATTAAAAAATATGTAATTCTGGTGCTAATTTCCTTTAATTGTGACCATTATTTTATTTCAAGTTAAGAAAAGTTACCAAATGTCAATTTATTTCTCTTAATGTATCTAATATATTTTCATAGGGTTAAAAAGAATATTTAATAAATTATAAATGGTTATTTTTAATATTAATACATTATTTTGATTTTATTTATTTAGTTTCATTTTTTAAAGATAGTATAATTTCTTTGAAATCTTATGTAACACCGACACAATTCTTGTGCATGTTGAAAAATTAAATAAATTATTTTAAAAAAAATAAAAAATGAAATATTATTGATGGATTATTATTAAAAACTAATAAAATTGATAATTATAATGTATAATTTATTTTTAATGAGGTTATATTCTAATTCCATTGTAATCTTGGTTCTTTTAAAGTCAAGATATATGAATAGTCGAAAAATACATTAAATGTAATTTAATATTGGAAAATTATTTTTAAATAATTATAAAATTATAAATATCATATTATGGATCATGTTATTTTTTAAATTTCATTCATTAATCTTAAATACTGAATAATTTCTTACAACCGTTAAGGTTAAACAGGGATAACGACAGGGGTTAAACCATAAGATAAGATTTAAAATGACACATAAAAATTTATAAAATTGATAGTATGATTATATTACAACCTTATCCTCCATATATTCTTCGATAATATATTTCCTATCCTTTTTACATTAGTTATATACAAATTATATATAAATATTTCATGTATTTACATGTTTTACACCCACTATATTTATAAAAATTAAACTCATCTACATTGTTATTCACAAACAATATGCTTCTTAGATCATCTAATAGCTACAAAAATATGTTTCTATATTTCTTCCCCTCATCCTCGAGATTCTGTTATTTACCTAATACCATCCTTGCAAGGGCTGATGTGAAATCCAAAGGAGGGTTCCAAAGAGGAGTTATAACTATTAACCAAATTCATTCATTTTATATACTATTATAACTCATTCAATTATATCTTAAAAATTATGATCTAATAAAAAATATATTAAAAAATACTCAATTGTTATTAGGTTTATGGAAAACCCCTTATACATATTCTTTCACATCATATGGAAATTGAAAACCACACTCGTGTGTTTTTACAACCTACTGTCTCTACATAGAGGTGTAATCCATTTTTAATAACCAATTTACATAGATGGTTATAAGATAAAATTAATGAAAATATATGATATTTATGACATAATTATGATTCTATAAAGATGATATATCATCTAATTATTTTTATATATCATAAAATGATAGTGTCGCTCTTGAGTACATGTTGCATACCGCTTTAATGAAAAAATGAGATTCGTTTTTTAATTAACAGCATGAATGGGGGTTTCTAAAACTGTATATAACAAAGAAATCATGAAATTGATAAAAAAATTTAGATGATGTAATGATTTCATAACTCCTTTAACCATGTACAATATATGATGTAATTTTAGATAAATTGATCAAAAAATATTAAGTGGTCGATGAATGAAATAACTCTTCAATGAATGGATATAAAATTATTATAAAAAGAACTAATAAAATGGAATATGGAAGAAGAAAATTCATAATAAATATTTAGTAAATTGAAATTCATTATATAGAAGGATCAAACATGTAAAAATGAGTGGTGGCCCATGTTAAGGGATTTATTTTATAATCTCATTTTATTTCCAGATTGTTTATATTCAGATTACCTTTGGGAAAATTATGTGATCCTAATTTCTTAACCACAATAATTTTATTGTACCCCTGTTTTGTTTGGAGTTTACATTTTTATTCCCTATTTATTCACTTTTTGTATCATGAATAAATTTTTATGTTAATTGTAAGGTACATTCTAATAAAAATGCATGTTTCAAATTTTTCCCTTCCATCTCTTTTTCTTCAATGTCAAGGTTCTTTTAAATGTTACAAGAATACTCTTATTTACAATACAATGATTATTTAATGTAATTTTATAAAATAATTTACATTCATTACAATGTTTTAAAATAAATATTCTAGTTATTTTTCAAATAAGGTAATTTAATAATTTTTACTAGTAGTCTGAAATGAATATTTATATATCATTTACCACACACACAAAATTACTTCCATCATATTAATTATTTTCAATAAGGAATACATTAATCTTTTCTTGGAGTTTTTTCAATGAAAAATGTTCAATTCATGTTTTTTGAATTTTTAATTAATTTTTTCTCAAAATAAAAAGGTATTATATTCTTTAAATAATGAAAAGAATTTTCGAAATGATTTAGAATATATTTTACAATAAATTTAAAAAATATTTTAGAAACTTATTTTTAAATTTTCATTTCCATTTTATGCACTAATTCTTAAATGAATTTCCTATGTTATGATCCTTCATTTCCAAAGAATAAATGGTCTTCTTTCATCCTCTACTGATTTATGTTTTTGTTGTTGTTATATTCATCTTGATCATATCCCGTATAACACATCTTCATTTCATTGCACATTATTTTTATCTTTCATGATAATATTTTAAATATCGCAGATTTATACGATATCATTTCCTCCACTTTGATGTTGTATCAACCAAATACCATTTTTGTATACGGTATCAATTGAAGTAATATTATTAAGCCTATTATTTTAAAAGATTAAAAAATGTTTCATATTATTGATTCAATATTGATAAATGTTGATCTAAAAGTAATTTTGAGAATGAAATATATTGATCATTAAATACATGTGGAATTCATAGGACATGCAATTGACAGATAGGAATCATTTATAGATTAACCCTTGATTCATCGATAGGTCTCATGAGACAAAACATGTGTGCGCATCAGTAATGTAATTGGTGTATGCCTACCCATATAATGAAACTCTCTTAGTTAAGTAATTTATGGTTAGAGTCATAATATCATAGTTGATTTCATGATTATAAGACCATGAATTCTAAAATTTATGCATTTTGATTATTGGGAATTTAGTTTTTGTTTTCATGTGACTACTATGTTGATATTAGAAAATGATTTAATAAAACTAAAGTTTTTTATTTAATGGAATTTATTTTTATTATCCACTATACCGTATTAATTATTACTTGTTTACTCAAGATAGAATCCATTGTACAAAACCCTTACTAATCATATGATATCAACTTTTATTTTTCATCGTTTTCCAAGGATATAAAGAAGGAATCTTTTAATGATATTCAAGGATGTAATAATTTTTTCCATGAAATGTTATATATTTACAGTGTAATATGGTAATCATGTATCTAGTTTAACATGATTTATAAATAGATCAAACTATAATGGTTATATCCCTTGTATCTTGTACCGATGTATTAAGTAGTCTCCAGCTATAGGTTATTGGAGTCAGGGTTCATATAGTTGTTATCCGAGTATGTTTAGTAGGACCCTTGAGAATTATATTTTAGATTAATATAGCTAATATTATCATTATGATAATACCTTAGAGTATTATAGAAAATTTGAGGGATTTAAATTCCAGGGATCAATATTTCTAATGAATTTTCTCTAACTAAGTGAGCTTCATTATTTAAGGATGGCACCTGAAGAAAGGAAGTGAATAAACACCCTTGTTCAGTGTAGGGTTTACCCTATTAATCATGTCGACACATAGAGTGTTGGAGTAGACTGTATAATGGATATATTTGAGAAACTGATTGCAGTTACGATTAATATCAGAACCTTTTCGGAGAAACCCAACATAAGAGAAACTTGATTGAAGGATCTTATAATTATACCTATCCAGTTATATGAAGTTACAAAAAACTACATGAACCTAAATAAATTCCCTAAAAATAAAATAAAAGTAGATTTTCATAGGATTTCAGGTGATAGAGATTGTGAATGAAACAAAAATCAACATTCTATGTTTCAAGAATGAGTAAATAATCTCATGGGTAAATTATTAAAGGGAATGAGAGTTTGTTTCATATTTTTTTAAAATTCCATCATGCTCATAATTTAAATATTAAGAAATAATCCACTAGTAACTTTTTATTTAACTATATAGAGATGGGAATTATACAATACAATTCTACAAGATTCATTGAATATCCTAATAATTTTATTGTGGTATTTATTGATTATATCTTGAAATAATCATAGGAATATGGATAGAATGATAATCATTGATGAAGATTTTAGAAGAAAATGTATTATATGAAAAAAAAATTAGTGTGAATGTTGGTTTTAAGAAGTTTTTTTTTCTTGGAACAAATTTATGCATGGATGGAATATATATTGATCTTTATAAGACAAACATAAATCAAGGAATAACCCTTTTGGATGAATGTAACCTTTAAGGAATTGAATTAAGGGTAATTATGGTTAAATTTAAGAATAAATTATTATATTTTAGTGGTGTTTTACTAGGGTATTTTGGTATGATGTTTAAGAGAAAACAACTAAGGATTGTTCAAATATTATTCAGTTGTATAGAAAATAAAAAAATATGAATTTTGGAACCATATATTAAATGGTATCAATCACAGTGAAACGTTCTTTTTAATGAAAATGTGATATTTTTTGTGTTATTTTTTGATGATTGTATAAATTAACTTTATAAATATTATGTGATATGACAGGGTGATCGTTGGTGAAGTTTACTATATTTTTTGTAGTTTATTTAGTAATATATAATGGGGGAATATAAATATTTGATTGATAAAGGTTATTCGGAGATGAAAAATGAGATTTTTTGGATGAATAATGATCATAGATTTTTTAAAAAAAATAATTTAATAAAAACACGTTTTAGAAGTTTTAAATTGATTTTTAATTACTATTAAAATTTTAGAGATTAATTTTTATGGAGGTTTATTCGTATTGGTTATTAATTTAGTTTATGCTAGATGAATAAATTTTCATCATTTTAGGGATCTTATAGTTGATTAAAATTTGATTTCAGTGCTTCAGTCATTAAAAAATCAATAATATCATGATGGATCACATCCATTGATGATGTCTATATTATAAAATGAGAATAAATAAAGTATGTTATATAATGAGATGAAATAAATTAAGTACATATTATCATATTTTATTATCCCAATGGTAAAATAAATTCTAAAAATCAATAAAAGTTAAGATAAACCTATCAAGACTTGTGTGGAATGTAACACTCAACTACCAATGTATGTTTTTAGAAAATCATTTTCAAGTATGAATCTTATATAGGTAAATGAATAATAATTTTCCTAGTCATAAAATATAAATTAATTTTCTTGATAAAACTTATATATGATAGAATTTAAATGTTATGATATATTCAATTTAGTAAACAATTTTCAAAATCATGAAGATCTAATTTTTATGAGGGTAGAATTTAATACCTCAATATTTTAGTTTATATTTTATTTTAAAAGAACGCAGTTTTTGATAGACAATAGTACACGCAACACCAATGTAACACCCCATGCTTCCACAGTACACTTCTCGCTGAATAATACAGCAGCGTGTGTTGTACGCAACTTCAAGTTCTAACACACACCACAACTAATAAAACTAGACGTTATGAATAGTAATACCCAATTTTTGAAATTTTATAAATTTTATCTTTCAAAATGGACTTCATTTTTTGATTTGGAATATCTAAATTAGTCTGGGGTTAAATTTTGGTACTTTTCGGATAACTTTCATATTTCAATGAATATTGAAAATTACTAAATTTTAATTAAAAAAACTTTTTTAATCGAAATAATTAATAGTGATGAGTTATGAATTTGAATTTTTTGTAAAGTATATTTAGAATATATTTTTACCATTTAATACAATTTTGGTCATTGGACATAATTTCACATTTAAACCAGACATAAACTAGTGTCAAACTTTTGATATTTATTATTTCTTAAAAATGCGCTTTTTGTTTTGACAGTGGGAATTAATTTTAAATTAATTTATGCCACTTCTATGTTATGAATTTGGAAAAATGTATTCCATATTTGAAATCAGGATGTCCAAATTATTTAAATATGTAACTCTTGTTTTTAGTCATTTTGAATATTTATATTGGTAAATATTTTATTTACCATTGTTAAAGGGTAAATCCGGTAAATAAGGGTACAAAATAATATTATAATAATATTAATTTACCTTAAAACGTGTCATAACCCTATTGGATGATACATGTCCGTCCATGGGCATCTTTGGGTCGATTTTCGGACTCCATTTATCAACTTGTAATTGATAATGTCACTTTATATTAATTAAGTTAAAGTAAATACAAAAATGACATAAGCCTATATCTTTTAGAAAAAACAATTTTTAAATAGGGTTATATATGTTATTTTATAAACTATAAATATTAAGTAGAAATATAAAAATATTTCATACATAATTATATTTTATTTATAATTTTTACACATTAAATAATTTAATTTATTTATGACACAATGATGATGCAATAATTACCTTATTAGTGAAATATTAAAATAATTGATATTATAAATATCCAAATAAATATATTTTGAGACTTTTAATGAATTAAAAGAATTTTATAGGTTAATATGACATTTTAGTATTTTTTTATTGACTTTTTAGAAGTAATAATTCTTTTATGATTTTCACAAAAATCAAATACCAAATAGTGTCAAAATTGACATAAAAGTGTTTTTAAAACAAATATTATTTTATTAATTGATATTAAATTTATAAAAATATATGGTTCGTCCAGAGGACTTGTATCATTATAGGTGTATCATTAATGGACCACTTGGGGGTCTCTTAGATGTATATAGTATGTTTATTAACTATATAATATAAAATACAAAGTGACATGGTATATGTCAAACTAATTAACTAAGAGTTAAAACTAAAAGATAAGGGTAATATAATGACCCAAAACTATCTAAAATCTATTGGTTGAAAGGATTTAGACCCAAATAAACCTTATACTTTTAATAATATACTTTTGAGCCATTATAAACCGAATATGAATTTATTATAAAATAATACTTTAAGTTTTTTCTAAAGAGCCCCTCCTCCCCCTTATAAAAGGACACCACTTCTAACCAATTATAAACACCTTAAAAGCCTTTTGGATCAGAAAAAATCTACCCATATATCCTCCCAACATCCCTCAAATCTTCCTAAAGTCATTAGATTGATCATAAATCCAACCTATGGAGCCCTTTTGATCAAATCAAAAAGAATAACCCGAAGAAGAGGTAACATCTTCACCACCCTCTTTAAAGTTCCTTTCTTCTTCAACTTATTCTTTCCTTGTTATTTCCATTCTAAAATAATAACTCCAGTATATTCTATATAATGTGATGTTATTATAATTATGGAGCAAACAAATTCATTATTCTATCCAACCCTTAAATGACATGTCACCATACGTGCGTACGTACAGCCTATTGTCTCCACGTTGTGGGGTAATTATTATTCAATATATTATTATTTAGATGGGAATAATAATGATGTATAATTTATTTAAATAATAAATATAATATGATAATTATTATTTCTATATGATATACCAACCAATTATATAATATTTTAATATCAAAAGAATGATTTTGTCGCCCGTGCGTACATACAGATTACCGTCTCCACGAATGTGATGAGATTCATTCCCAATCATACCCATTCAAGACTAAATTTCGTTTGATGAATAAAAAAAATTAGATACATGATATCATTCTGAATCTGAATAATATATATCCCATCCATAATAAATACAGATCTCATAACAAATAATATAATGTAAAATGAATCCGTTAACACCTGAAACGATGATAATACTAAGATATTATTAACAAATCAATGTTAAAAGATCATATATGATATCATATTAATGTAAATGCTTTTTTATAATTAAATAACAATTATTACACCATTATACAGGAGGTTAACCTACTGTCGACGGAGGAAAATATAAGGCCCCGGCCTTAAACCTTACTTAATATTGAATAAAATGAATAATTCACATTGAGGATCTTTTTAGTTTTAGAGTTTTAGAGAATTAGGACATAACTATTACATCTCAAAAGATTACAAAGTAGAAACTTTTACTAAGTTTCCACAAAATAAAACTCTTAAAAAGAAACATGTCCAGTTCCATGTTTTAGGTTTCATGACTTTCCCTTGATCCCATCCATGACCCTATTCCACGTTAATTCCTGTGAAAAACATTTCAAAAACATGGGATGAGCATAAAAAGCTCAGTAAGGGATACACAAAGAATGAAAACTGTTAGTTTTTCAAAACAACAAGTAAACCATGTATACTTTATCAAAGTAATACTTTTCACCTTTTTGAAGTAATAAAAACTCTTCACTTAATAAAAGTACATTACTTACTCTTCTGTAACCAAAAGATTACCATAAAACCCATATAAAGATCACATAACATATAAAGGTAACTTGGGACATAAACATACTTAAGTGGAATAACCATAAGGTCGAATTCCACACATATCACGTAATGGAATATCCATTTGGCCAACTTCCATACATACTTAATGGAATATCCATACAGCCGACTTCCATACCTAATGCATTGGAGGTTATAACGTAACCACCCGTCCTGGCATTCACGGCACCACCCATCATATGGTATATCACATAACCACCTGTAAAATGTCCAAGTACCATCATTACACATAAAATATTGAAAATATAAACATTTCAATAACAACATTTCATTTTCAATCAAAATAAGTAATTCCAAGATATTGAATTAATTAATCCATTTTCAAAAATCATTTAAAAGAGATTTTTGAATCAAAGTGTCCCATACCACTTTGAAGATGTTATTGGAATTATAATTTTAAAACATTAATGTCCATATAAATAAATACTGAAAACCATTTTGAAAACATGGACATTAAAGATAAAGATTTAGAATAATAAATCTTTAAAACATTTAAAATGATATTTTTGTTAAAGAGTTTTTAACAAAATCAGAGACCCTTGAATACAAATAATAGCGGAATAACATTTAATCTGAACTTTATAATATCATGAGAATAAAGGGATTCACAATATAATATGTCGAAGGACACTATACACACCACATAAGAGTGAATTACATGACAACAATGAAGTCTCAAAAGAAATGTAAAATGAGATGAAATCCATTATAAAGAAGGTATCCTTAAATTAAAGATAAATCAATCCCATAATTATGAGTGAAAAATATAAATACACCCAATATAAGTGTATATTAAGTGTAAAACAATCAAAGGTTATTCACACATATTCAAAGGATTACATATTCAATAACTATATGTTGAACCCAAAGAAATCGAAATTGGGTTAAGAAGTTCCATTGGTAAAATTTGATAGCCTAACGGCATCACATAAATTTTTACAAAAAGAGCTGATTAGAGAGATAAAGGGGATCTCATCACTTGGACATAAAATTTACATAAATAAGGATATAAAATAACATATCCCAACATAATAGTTTGTGAATTAAAAGAAATAACAAAAGAAGTCTTTTAAAAAAAGGAGGGTGAAAGGTCCCCTTGCCGAGTTGGGTAACTTTCGAAAAATAAACCCCATGGAAGAAGGGTCATAAAATGAAGATGTAAATACCCATAAATGAAATTATACTACAAAAAGTGTATAATAATGGGCAGTACATACACCACTCAAAGGAAATAGTGGAAAACGTAGCATAAATGTCACGGGAATAAAAGTGAGATGAAAAATCCCTTACGAAAACTCGGCAGCCTAACGGCGCCACTTAAAACTTCCAAAAATGGATTTATGAGATCAAATAGGGTCTCCCATAATATGAACATAAAATGTAAATTATGAGGAATATAAAATAACATCCCCAAACATAATAAATATGGGCTTAAAAGAAATGACATAAATGATAGTACTTAAAAAGAAATAGAGAGGTTGGAATTCTTACGAAAATTCGGCAGCCTAATAGCGCCACTCAAAACATCCAAAATGGATTGATGAGAGAGAATAGGGTCTATCATAATATGAACATAAAAATTACAGTAAGATTAATATAAAAGAACATCCCAATAACAATAAATATGAGCTTTAATAGGAATGACATAAAAGAGTGTACTTAAAAAGAAAGAGAGGAGTAGGATCCCTTACCTCGGGTCCGACTTGACTCGATCGTTCTTTAACGTCCTGTATAATAAACTTGAGTTAATTTATACTTTCTTAAGAACCTTTTTCAAGTTCATTATTCCTTTTATATCAATTATTGTCATGTTATAAACATTATGTAATAATTTATGTTAATAATGTTTGTTTTGTCGATATTTGGATCTTAAGTCAAAAGTGGACTTCTTACAATTACATGTTGTTCGTGTGGTCAAAGGTTCTTTATATCCAGAATGACATTCCTGATTTGTATATAATATATATCAGATATATCCATCATATAAATGTATTTATAATATTACATAATCATTTAGAGGTAAGAAATGAAATGCACCGTTCATGGAGACGGTAACCCGCACGTACGCATGAACGCTACTTTCATTTCTATGTCATATTAATGGAATTAAAACTAAATGAGAGATGTGTATATTTTTAATTACAGAATTATATTCATCCTTTATATGTATCATACATCATATATATCCATTATATGTACTTATAATAGTACATTACATTTGAGGATAAGAAATGAAATGCACCGTTCATGGAGACGGTAAGCCGTACGTACGCATGAACGCTACTTTCATTTCTATCTCATACTTTAATGGAAAGAAAACAATAATGATATAAAGTTATATTATAATTCCAGTATAAAATCATATATAATAACTTTAAATCCTTCCTTTATACATCCTACATATGGCATTAACGAATCAAATCACTTTGAGGGGGCGGTAGTCCGCACTTCCTAAAATGAAGATATCGCGTATACCAATAATGGAAGCCATAAAGGTATTCCACAAATGAAAAATACAGAAGCTTATGTAAAACATAAAAATATTATATATCATATATAAACATAGTTACATCTTAATGGCCACCATTGAAGGTGTTATAAGAGTGTTGAACAATCATCGTTTCATGAGGCAGAAATTCGCCATCCACAGAAACTGTATGTTATTTAACCATTAGATGAAGGTGTGTGTAAGTGTAGCTAGAATAAATATTACATAAACATAATAGTATATTTAAGATACTGTATTTGTTACAAAATAAATTAATAAAAAGAGTTTAGGGGGTTGGAGAAGCAAAATAAAACAAAAGAGCACAAGTGAAGACGTTACCTTAAAATTGGGTAACTCCCTTTGGTTTGAACCAAAAGGGTTTCTTGAAGAGCTTCCTTCCTAAGTTAAGGCTTCTATGATGAGTATAAGGATATTTAGAGACAAAATTATCAGAGCTTGGCCGAACCAAAGGTTTGAGATGTGTGGGTAAGGTGGTAGAGGTGGGGGCCTTTTATAAGAGGAGAGGAGGGGCACTCTTGGAAAAGTATAAAATGTTACTTTATTTTCAAATGGTTTTCGGATTTTAATGGTCCCACATTGATGTGTTTCAAGGATAAGGTGATAAGGGTTCTAAATAAACCCATCCAGTAGGTTTTTGACATGTGTAGGTCCTAGATTTTGCATTATCTTCCCATTTTATTTAAATCGTTAAATAATGAGGTCATCGCTGCATCATCATGATGTCATGAAGAATTTAATTTATTTAATGTCTAAAAATTATAAAAAAAATTACTATGATGTAGGAAATATTTTTATCTTTCCAATTACTATTTATAGTCAAAATTCGGACCTGTATAACCACATGTAAAAATTGTTTTAGTAAAACACATCAGGTTTCTGACATTTTTATTTTAACTTTAAATAAAAGGCATAAATGTCATTATCAAACCCAAGTGGCTCCATGGGGTACCCAAAATCGACCCATGGGTTTTCTTGGTCGGCCATAACTCATCCAATAGGGTTAGGACAAGTGTCAATATATTTTCATTTTATTATAATATCCTTTTTACCTTAAATCACACTAATTACCTTTAATCACGATTAATAAAACATAAAAGTTACTTTTCATCAAAAATCATTTTCATCCCATTAAACCACATTTTACTTAACAATTAAAATTATTTAAATTGGATTTATGAAATTCAAATCACAGAAGTGTTAAAGTCCCATTTAAACGAAAAATCAAATTTTGTAACCACCACATTGTGGTTTCATTATTCATCAAAAATTTGAGATTTTCAGAAAAATACCAAAAAATCACCCTAAGCTATATTTGATATTCCGAATTCAAAAATGATTTCTATTTTACCAAATTAAAAACATATAAGTTTCATTAATTAATTTTATAATTAATTCCCGCATTCAGAGCAAATAGCGTGTTTTTATGAAACAATAAGTATCAAAAGATTGACACTAGTTTAAGTCCAATTTCAAAGTGAAATTAATTCCAATGACCACTATTGGATTAAATGGTAAAAATATATACTATTTTTACTAAAAAAACAATCCAAAAGATAATCTAATCATATGAATAAACTAGATTAAAAATATGTTTTGAATTAAAATACAACATTTTTCACTATTCATTAAAAATGAACTTTATCAGAAAGATACCAAAAATTTAAACAAAGTAAATTTTGATGTCCCGATTCTAAATAAGAATTTTATTTTGTCAAATATAACACATAAAATTGTCAAAAAGTGGATTTAAAAGAGGTTCTCCTTCAAAAGGCGGTTAATCGACCTTTTAAAGAATATTAGAATGTCTACGCTTAAAATTGGATTCATTCACATTTTAAATCCTCTAACATTTATTGTAAAGAGTAAAAATATTTGACAAACATATATAATAATTTTGTAGGTAGTTCGGTTCATTCCCGCCATTACAACGGCTAGGCATTAACTACTATTTAAAATAATATTATTTTATTATTAGAGTGCAACGTAAGCTTCCCAAGAAACTCGTTGTTGCGTATTGGGTACGCCATCGAGCATAGCATCCCCTTTAAAGTAATATTAATATTTTATTCTCAAATATGGATAAATATTAAAATTTCATATTCTTTATTTACCCGGGGTGTTACATCATTCCCCCCTTTTGGGAATTGCGTCCTCGAAATTTTAAAATTGGGCTTGGAAATATCTTTGAAAGTCCCACATCGGAACAAGAGTCGGTAAAACAATCACTTTAAAATAAAGAAAGATAGGTACAGAGGTCACCCGAGTTAACCCATACTAGGATTCCATGTAGGAAAACATGGACATGGAGGAGAAAAAATAGGGTCATGTTCTGATAGAGAGTGATAGAAAACATGTTTAGGAGAAAGTTAACCACAAGAAAATCACAAACTTGTGATGGGTTAAACGGTATTTGATTCCCCAGTAGGAAAAGTTAACAGACAACATTTTTGTTTTAAGTTACTCTTCATTGAGGAATTTATTTTTGAGCCTAACTAAATCATAATGAATCATACTTACTTGTCACGTAGACTTCCAACTTTTACTAGATTCCTTAATCAAACTCATATTTTCTCCAAAAGATGAGTATTTAGGAAGACTTGTTTGCATTAAGAGTACTATAATCAATTTCTAGAGAATCACCTAATCCATAAAAGAGAACTATATACTTCCCATGTCTTTAGAATCTAACCAAAACCAGAACCAAAAAGGTTAGTACAAGATCAGATAATCCAGAAAAGGATAAACCTTTATAAAAAGAAAATCTATTCTTAATCACCAAAATTTTCCCAACAAAACCCAAAGTTCAACGAGGACCATTCGATAAACAATTTTTCCATAAAATTATTCAAAGTAAACCAAACTAAGATTGAATCCCAAATATTTGAAGGATTTAGTCACATAGTCTTCCAAGTTAAGTCGTAACATTTATCTCCAAAAAAACATCAGTTGCTCCTAATGTCTCGCATTGAAAAGTAATTAACCTAATCACATATCCTCCATGATAAGTTAATCATTTTCATAAAAACCCAAAATCAACTTACTCTTAATTCATAAAGTTTCCTAACTAAAAAGAATAAGTCATACTAACCAGGGACTTCATGTAGTCCAGTGGTAGGCGATAAATACCCATTGCACTTTGGTTGTGGGTTAGATTCCCGATTCTTTGTCCGACGCGACGGGTTGTCACACGGTCTGCGTATTTTCCTTTTTATAAAACTCCAAAAATAACCTTAACATATTTTAACCTTATTATTTTCCTTATACCTCTTATTTTCATCCAAACTCATTACGGTCTCAACATCTTAATTCTTGAAGTCTTATTTCACCACCATAAGATAAAATAAAACGATTCCCAAAATGAATAACATCATACCTTGATCATGGCGTCCACTCGGTTTCATCGTCATCTTGATCACGTAGGTTGAAGTCCCATGAATTACAAAAATGATTTATAGATCCTTCAAAATCATTTGCTTACTCCATCCAAATACACCTTGTACAACATGGGTCATATGGGTGTTCACAGAAAAATATTTTTGGAAAATAATCATGTATGACATATAATTCCAAAGCATCTAATAAAACATGATTTATATAAAATAGTCGGACAGAATTTGAGTTGAAACATTATATTATTGGTCCTTTTAAAATACCATAAGTATGTGCTGAGAGACTATATTTTAAAATCAAATATACATAGGTTGCGCAAGGGTCTCCCTCTTCAGAACCATCTTTAAAATCATAATATGATTCAAATTCTTGTGATAAGGTAAAATATTTGAAAATACCTTGATAATATTTACCTTTCTTGAAAATATGAGAATATTGTGAAAATAGTATTTGTCTAAAAACAACCCATGATCCATGATGATAATGAGGTATAGTGGAGGTGTCTGATATCTCAAACAACTACTTGCAAGTGAGTTTTATGCTATAAAAAGTTTCACAATCATCCGAACATGACTTTGCAATAATTATTGCAAGCATGTCATCAGGAAGAGATAGGAATGTCATTTGAGATCCTTCTCCTTCCATTCGTAACCGACTTTACTTGACCTGAAAAAAGTTATAAAACAAGGATTTAACTGAAATAATAGATATAGGGACTAATCATGTGTCTAACAAAAACTCCTAATCCCTAAGGTTGTCTAAACCGACCTTTGATACCAACTATAAGGCCCCGACCTTAAACCTTACTTAATATTGAATTAAATGAATAATTCACATTGAAGATCTTTTCAGGTTTAGAGTTTTAGATAATTAGGACATAACTATTACATCTCAAAAGATTAAAAAGTAGAAACTTTTACTAAGATTCCATAAAATAAAAACTCTTAAAAAGAAACATGTCTAGTTCCATTTTTTAGGTTGCATGACTTTCCCTTGATCCCATCCTTGACCCTATTCCACGTTAAGTCCTGTGAAAAACATTTTAAAAACATGGGATGAGCATAAAAAGCTCAGTAAGGGATACACAAAGAATGAAAACTGTTAGTTTTTCAAAACAAGAAGTAAACCATGTATACTTTATCAAAGTAAAACTTTTCACCTTTTCGAAGTAGTAAAAACTCTTCACTGAATAAAAGTTCATTACTTACCCTTCTGTAACCAAAAGATTACCATAAAACCCATATAAAGATCCCATAACATATAAAGGTAACTTGGGACATAAACATACTTAAGTGGAATAACCATACAGTTGACTTCCACACATATCACTTAATGGAATAGCCATTCGGCCAACTTCCATACATACTTAATGGAATAGCCATACAGTCGACTTCCATACCCAACACATTGGAGGTTATAACGTAACCACACGTCCTGGTATTCACGGCACCACCCGTCATTTGGTTTATCACGTAACCACCCGTAAAATGTCCAAGTACCATCATTAAACATAAAATATTGAAAATATAATCATTTCAATAACAACATTTCATTTTCAATCAAAATAAGTAATTCCAAGATATTGAATTAATCAATCCATTTTAAAAAATCATTTAAAAGAGATTTTTGAATCAAAGTGTCCCATACCACTTTGAAGCTTTTATTGGAATTATAATTTTAAAACATTAATGTACATATAAATAAATACTGAAAACCATTTTGAAAACATGGACATTAAACATAAAGATTTAGAATAATAAATCTTTAAAACATTTAAAACAATATTTTTGTTAAAGAGTTTTTAACAAAATGAGAGACCCTTGAATACAAATAATAGCGGAATAACATTTAATCTGAACTTTATAATATCATGAGAATAAAGGTATTCATGATATAATATGTCAAAGGATATTATACACACCATATAATAGTGAATTGGTGCATGACAACAATGAAGTCTCAAAATAAATGTAAAATGAGATGAAATCCATTATAAAGAAGGTATCCTTAAATTAAGGATAAATCAATCTCATAATTATGTGTGACAAATATAAATACACCCAATATAACTGGATATTAAGTGTAAAACAATCAAAGGTTATTCACACATATTCAAAGGATGACATATTCAATAACTACATGTTGAACCCAAAGAAATCCAAATTGGGTTAAGAAGTTCCCTTGGTAAAATTCGACAGCCTAACAGCGTCACATAAAATTTTACAAAAAGGTTTTATGAGAGAGATAAATGGGATCTCATCACTTGGACAAAAAATTTACATAAATATGGATATATAAGAACATATACCAACATAATAGTATGTGAATTAAAAGAAATAACAAAAGAAGTCTTTTAAAAAAAGGAGGGTGAAAGGTCCCCTTGTCGAGTTAGGTAACTTTCGAAAAGTACACCTCATGAAAGAAGGGTCATACAATGAAGATGTAAATACCCATAATTGAAATTATACTACAAAAAGTGTATAATAATGGGCAGTACATACACCACTCAAAGGAAATTGTGGAAAATGTAGCATAAATTTCACGGGAATAAAAGTGAGATGAAAAATCCCTTATGAAAACTCGGTAGCCTAACGGCGCCACTTAAAACTTCCAAAAATGGATTTATGAGATAAAATAGGGTCTCCCATAATATTAACATAAAATGTAAAGTATTTGGAATATAAAAGAACATCCACAAACATAATAAATATGGGACTAAAATAAATGACATAAATGATAGTACTTAAAAAGAAATAGAGAGGTTGGATCTCTTACGAAAATTCGGCAGCCTAACGGCGCCACTCAAAACTTCCAAAATGGATTGATGAGAGAGAATAGGGTCTCTAATCATATGAAAATAAAAATTATAGTAATAGTAATATAAAATAACATCCCAATAACAAGAAAGATGAGCTTTAATAGGAATGACATAAAAGAGTGTACTTAAAAAGAAAGAGAGGAGTAGGATCCCTTACCTCGGGTCCGACTTGACTCGATCATTCTTTAGCGTCCTGAATAATAAACTTGAGTTAATTTATACTTTCTTAAAAACATTTTTCAAGTTCATTATTCCTTTTATATAAATTATTGAAATGTTATAAACATTATGTAATCATTTATGTTAATAATGTTTGTTTTGTCGATATTTGGTTCTTAAGTCAAAAGTGGACTTCTTACAATTACATGTTGTTCGTGTGGTCAAAGGTTCTTTATATCCAGAATGAAATTCCTTATTTGTATATCATATATATAAGATATATCCAGTATATACATGTATTTATAATATTTTATAATCATTTAGAGGTAAGAAATGAAATGCACCGTTCATGGAGACGGTAAGTCGTACGTACGCATGAACGCTACTTTCATTTCTATGTCATATTAATGGAATTAAAACTAAATGAGAGATGTGTATATTTTTAATTCCAGAATTATATTAATCCTTTAGAAGTATAATACATCATATATATCCATTATATTTACTTATAATAGTACATTACATTTGAGGATAAGAAATGAAATGCACCGTTCATGGAGACGGTAAGCTGTACGTACGCATGAACGCTACTTTCATTTCTATCTCATACTATAATGGAAAGAAAAAAATAATGATATAAAGGTATATTATAATTCCAGTATAAAATCATATATAATAACTTTAAATCCATCCTTTATACATCCCACATATGGCATTAACGAAGAAAATCACTTTGAGGGGGCGGTAGTCCGCACTTCCTAAAATTAAGATATCGCGTATACCCATAATGGAAGCCATAAAGGTATGCCACAAATGAAAAATACAGAAGCTTAATTAAAACATAAAAATATTATATATCATATATAAACATAGTGACATCTTAATGTCCACCTTTGAAGGTTTTATAAGAGTGTTGAATAATCATCGTTTCATGAGGCAGAAATTCGTCATCCACAGAAACTGTATGTTCTTTAACCATTAGATGAAAGTGTGTGTAAGTTTAGCCAGAACACTTATTACAAAAACATAATAGTATATTGAAGATACTGTAGTTTTTACAAAATAAATGAATAAAAAGAGTTTAGGGGGTTGGATAAGCAAAATAAAACAAAAGAGCACAAGTGAAGATGTTACCTTAAAATTGGGTAACTCCCTTTGGTTTGAACCAAAAGGGTTTCTTGAAGAGCTTCCTGCCTAAGTTAAGGCTTCTAGGATGAGGAGAGGGATTTGGAGAGACAAAATTATTAGAGATTGGCTGAACCAAAGGTTTGAGAGGTGTGGGTAAGGTGGTAGAGGTGGGGGCCTTTTATAAGAGGAGAGGAGGGGCACTCTTGGAAAAGTATAAAATGTTACTTTATTTTCAAATGGTTTTCGGTTTTTAATGGTCCCACATTGATGTGTTTCGAGTATAAGGTGATAAGGGTTATAAATACACCCATCCAATAGGTTTTTGACATGTGTAGGTCCTAGATTTTTCATTATCATTCCATTTTATTTAAATCGTTAAATAATGAGGTCATCGATGCATCATCATGATGTCATAAAGAATTTAATTTATTTAATGTATAAAATTTATAAAAAAAATACAATGATGTAGGAAATATTTTTATCTTTCCAATGACTATTTATAGTCAAAATTATGACTTTTATAACCACATGTAAATTTTTTTTTCGTAAAACACATCATGTTTGTGACATTTTTATTTTAACTTTAAATAAAAGGCATAAATGTCATTATCAAACCCAAGTGGCTCCATGGGGTACCAAAAATTGAACCATGGGTTGTCTTGGTCGGCCATAACTCATCCAATAGGGTTAGGAAAAGTGTCAATATATTTTCATTTTATTATAATATCATTTTTAACTTAAATCAGACTAATTACCTTTAATCGCGATTAATAAAACATAAAAGTTACTTTTCATCAAAAATTATTTTCATCCCATTGAACCAAATTTTACTTAACAATTAAAATCATTTAAATTGGATTTTTTAAATTAAAATCACAAAAGTGGTAAAGTCCCATTTAAACGAAAAATCAAATTTTGTAACCACCACTTTGTAGTTTCACTATTCATCAAAAATTGGAGATTTTCCGAAAAATACCAAAAATTCACCCTAAGATATATTTGATATTCCGAATTCAAAAATGATGTCTATTTTAAAAAATGAATAACATAAAAGTTTCATTAATTAGTTTTATGATTAATTCCCGCAGTCAGAGAAAATTGCGTGTTTTTATGAAACAATAAGTATCAAAAGATTGACACTAGTTTAAGTCCAATTTTAAAGTGAAATTAATTCCAATGACCACTATTGGATTAAATGGTAAAAATATATTCTAATTTTACTAAAAAACAATCCAAAAGATAATCTAATCATATAAATAAACTAGATTAAAAAGAGGTTTTGAATTAAAATACAACATTTTTCATTATTCATTAAAAATGAACTTTATCAGAAAGATACCAAAAATTTAATCAAATTAAATTTTGATGTCCCGATTCTAAATAAGAATTTTATTTTGTCAAATATAACACATAAAATAGTCAAAAAGTGGATTTAAAAGAGGTTCTCCTTCAAAAGGCGGTTAATCGACCTTTTAAAGAATATTAGAATGTCTACGCTTAAAATTGGATCCATTCACATTTTTAATCCTCTAACATTTAATTTAAAGAGTAAAAATATTCGACAGACATATATAATAATTTTTTAGGTGGTTTTGTTCATTCCCTCCATTACAACGGCTAGGCGTTAACTACTTTTTAAAATAATTTTATTTTATTATTAGAGTGAAACGTAAGCTTCCCAAGAAACTCGTTGTTGCGTATTGGGTACGCCATCGAGCAAAGCATCCCCTTTAAAGTAATATTGATATTTTATTCTCAAATATGGATAAATATAAAAATTTCATATTCTTTATTTACCTGGGGTGTTACAGAAAAAGTACAAAGTAAGGGGTTTCTTATCTCACTTCCAATTCTGTGGGATTTCCATTGTTCACCACTTATTTATTGTATGTGGTGTGTGTACTGCCCATGATTGTATTCATTGTGTAATATACTTTAATTTATGGATAATTACGTCATCGTTGTATGATCCATCCTTCATGGGTGTATGTTTCTTATGTTACCAAATTGATAAGGGTATTTGAAATTTCAATTTCCACTCATTTGGCTTTACGCATACTTCATTGATTATTTTACTCCAAGATTATGTGTGGAATCACTATTCATTTGATTATGTCATAATTTCCACTCCCCTTTCTATCGATATAATTTTGATACACATAATCACTACATTGATAAATTCTCAAGTCATCAGTATGAACATGATAAGAGTAATTTTTACTCCATCTTGATTTGTTGAGTTAAACATCCAATTCATTGGTGTTTGTTTTACAAGAATAAGTGTGAATTTCCTTTGATTGTTTACCCTGAATATACAATCATATTGAGTGTATTTATATTTTTCACAAATAATTATGTTGTTGATTTATTCTTAACCTAAGGATACAGTCATTATAAGAAATTTCATCTCAATTTACATTCATTGAGACTTCTTTGTTGTTATACGCCAATTCAATTTTATATGGTGTATATAATGCACTTTGACATAGTATGTCACGACCCGACCTCGGGGCCCGTGCCGTGACTACCCCAATCCCGCCTTCCATAGGCCAGGGGCTGGCGACTAGCACCAAGGCGTAAAATCCCGGTAAACAGGGAAGGCATTGCCTTTATAAGTAACAACCACCACAGAGTCAGCAAGCGGAAAGTAACTACAAGTGCAGAAAAGTAAAGGGGGCCGGAATACAAGCCCAACTGAAAGTACAACTGAAAAAGTAAAGAACAGCAACTGAAGAAAAGACGGCGACCTCATGTCGTCCACTGGCAATCCCACCTGAAGGGTGGGTACAGATAGCCTCCAGGCTCCTCGGGTCCCACGTCTGCTCCGAGCACGTCCCGCCCAGTGGTCCACCTCCAGGTACCGTCCTGCTCCACGCCCCAACTGAGATCAGCGATGTCCGTCGTCTGCATCCAACACAACAAGGTGCGGGCATAGCCCGTGCAGGGGTGAGTATAAGCTACTCAGTAAGGACCCCGAGACCCCCGAAGGTCTCCCGAAATCCACAAAGGATATAGCACAAAAGAAAGATGCAATCACGAAGTAACATCTGACTCGACTTAGGTATATGCCCATACATATACCTAAGTCCCCAATTCTAGCTCTGCTCACGAGCTCAAGAACAACTCAATCCACGCAGGAAAGCAAGACTCAAATCCACAAGGAGAGTAAACAGTAAATCCACAAAGGATAGTTCAACACAAACCACAAAGGAGAGTAACATAAGATTCAGCTCAACCAGGTATACTTTTTCAGATGACGTCAAAGATGGTCACTGATCCATCTAAGTCGTTGGACCCACGAAGGATCGATAGGTACTAACCCCCGCAAAAGACCCACACAGGATCGGGCTCACACAGAACCTGTAGGCAGTGGCTCACACAGAACCGGTAGTAAGGACCCACATAGGATCGGGCTCACACAGAACCTGTAGCACTGATCCACGTAGGATCGCTGAGTGCAGTAGTCGACGCAGTCCACTGAGGATCTCTGCACAGTCGTCGCCGCAGTCCACGCAGGATCTCTGCTCTGCCGTCGTCGCAGTCCACTGAGGATCTCTGCTCTGCCGTCGTCGCAGTCCACGGAGGATCTCTGCTCTGTCGTCGAAGTCACAGCCAGCGCTAGGGTTCCCGCACACAGCGAGCTCGTTTAGGAGGGTCCGCTCCACGAGCCGAGAGGCTGATACATCAACTGACACGTAGTCCGAAGTTGATGTATCCAAAAGTTCCGTATCGACAACAGGATCTCAACGCAACAGACGGCGCGTCAATCGGACGCCCGGTCTGAGAGTTATTGGCATTTTCGTCCCAGGGGACCGGTTGGTTTTTAGGGCAAAACCAACCCGACCGTACTCCGCCTGTGTCCAATCCTCGGGCGGAGTATGCCAAAAGTTCAGTCTCACTTAGAGGAAATTACCACAGCTGACGGTACGTCGATCGGACGTCCGTAGCTCAAGTTATGAGTGTTTCCGCTCCGAGGGCCCGGTTGGTTTCGCGTACGATCCAACCCGGCCGAACCCAAAGTCTTCCGAAACCTTGAGTGTAATATACCGAAACGACCGTATCGATCCAAGGATCGCGTAGCCGCTGACGGTTCGTCAATCGGAGGTCTCAGGCCCAAGATATGGGCAAAAGACCGAAGAGGGCCCGAAACGGGGGTTCTGGGCCCGGGGCGACCCGGCCCGAATCCCCCCCTTGGGTCGGCCGAACCGGGTCGACCCGAACCGGGTCGACCCGACCCGGCTGGGCCGGGTCCGGTCCGGCCTGGGCGCGGCCCGGCCGACCGGACCGGCCGGCTCGGCTTCGGCCGAGCGGCCGAAGAAACCGCCGCGGGTTTGACCCGCAGCTTGGAGGAACGCGGCCCGCGCGGGCCGCGTGCTGGGTGGCCGGACCGCGGACGCGGTCCGCCGGTTCGCCGCCGCCACGGCTCGGCCGCGGCGGAATTTCCGGCGGCGCGCCGGGCGCCGCCGCCGCCTTCCGCGGGCCGCCGGAGTTGCTCCGGTGGCCCGTTTTGCCTCCCGTCTGCGCCATTGCTCCTCCCGGGGGCCGATCTTCACTACGGGATCAACGGATCGCCCTTGCCGCACGGTTCTTCGTCGTCCGCCAAATCCGCACAACAAAAGTTTGGCGGAGGGTTGCCGGGTCTTGTTCGTTAGACCCGCACCCTCCGCGTTAGTCATAAACTCAACGGGAGGAAAAGAAAATAATCAACAACAATTTTAATTAAATTAAAATTGTTCGGAGATCAGGTTTATTATTTTAAAAGAATAAACACGGGGAATAAAATATTCCAACATCCCTTACCTTGTCGTCGTCGGACGTGAGGTCGTCGCGGAATCGCTCGTCGCGGAAGGAGGGGATCGTCGCGTCGTTGCGGAGGAGACGTTCGTCGCACCGCGGGAAAAACGACGCGCCGACGTTCTCCGGATCAAGATCAAACGGATTTAATTAATTTAAATCCGTTGATATCGAATTAAAAAAAGGGGAGAATTAGAAGATTCGATTCTCACCTTTAACCGCTGATCGTAGGTCCGCCGCGGAAGAAGAGGCGCCGTAGAGGAAGAAGGAGAAGGTCGCGGAAAAGTTTGTTGACGCCGCGGATCGTGTGTCGTCGAATTCCGGTTCCGGCGTTCTTCGCGTTCTTCGCGTTCTTCGCGGGGAGGGTGGAGGTTTAGAGGATCTCTCACAACAGGAGGATCCTCCAAAATAGACAAGTTTGTCTATTTTATTATTTTTCCAACAAACGCAAAACGCGTAAGCAACGACCCATTAAATTCGTTGAATTAATTCAACGAATGAAACAGCCCATTTAATTCACGAAATAAACCGCCCAATTAAATGGTCTGTTAAGAAATAAAGAAAACGCGTCGGTTGACTTTTCAGTTACTTTGACGGGTTTTCGCGGGTGCGTTACTTAGCGAAAGAAACGGCGGGGCTCGTGCGGGCCCTACCCCACAAATATCCTACCAAGAGGGTAGGATATTTCCGGATAGCACCCTATCCGCTTTAACTCAGTTCAAGTGGCTTCCAAGTGACTTCCAAGCAGCTTAAGTGAAATAAAATAAAGTTGTCGCACAAATTTTATTTTATTTCTGACTTAAAGCCCCAAAATTTAAAAACCCCGTCTGAGCAAACGCAACTCCGGAAGAGGCGTTTCTAAGCAAATATCGGCGCTTCGATTTCATCGGTGCCCTCAGAATTTGATTCCGGGCACCGGTTCAAAAGATAGAAAAACCCGCTCGTCCGTTCACTGAACGTACCCGAGCCAAACTTCGGAAATTGATTTCGGGCACACCGGGTCTCGGAATCAGGTGCCGTCTGAAGCTGCGCTCTTGTAAAATTCCAAAGAAAATTAAGAAAAAAAATTCCTTGAAATTTGCGGGTCTTTACATTACTCCCACCTCAGGGCTTTACGTCCCCGTAAAGATACATCAAAAACTAGGGGAACAAATGGGGGTACTGAGCACGCATCTGAGCATCCCGCTCCCAAGTGCTCTCCTGGAGGATCCCGTGCTGCCATCTGACGCGCACAAGAGGAATTGACCGCCCACGTAGGACCCGCTCCTATCGATCCTCGATCTCCACTGGGACCTCCGCAAAAGTCGCCCCATCGTCCACGTCCAGCTCCCCAAAGTCGATGATGTGCGTCGGGTCGTGCACGTATCTCCTCAGCTGAGACACGTGAAAGACGTCGTGCACCCGGTGCAACTGAGGTGGTAGAGCCAGGCGATAAGCCACCTCTCCTATCCTGCTGAGGACCTGGAAAGGCCCGATGAAGCGTGGAGACAACTTTCCGCCTCGGCCAAATCTCCGTAAACCACGTCGAGGTGAGACAAGCAAAAAGACGTGGTCGCCATCCTCGAACTCTAGTGGCCTCCGCCTCCTGTCAGCATATGACTTGTCCTCATCCTCTCCTGGATGATCTGGACCTTCTATGTCGTGGCTCGGACCATCTCTGGTCCCACGAGTGCTGACTCCCCAGGGTCTGTCCAGCACAATGGTGATCTGCAGGGTCTGCCGTACAACGCCTCGTATGGTGTCATCCCGATGGTGGAGTGGTAGCTGTTGTTGTACGCGAACTCCACCAAGGGTAGGTGGTCCTCCCAGCTGCGACCAAAGTCGAGAACACATGCACGGAGCATGTCCTCGAGTGTCTGTATGGTCCTCTCCGTCTGACCATCCGTCTGAGGGTGGAAGGCTGTGCTCAGATGGAGCCGCGTCCCGAACGCCTCCTGCAACCCCTTCCAAAGCCGGGAAGTGAAACGAGCATCTCGGTCGGAGACGATAGACGATGGCACACCGTGAAGCCGTACGATCTCCTGGACGTAAAGACGTCCCAAGCTCTCCACTAAGCCATGCTCTCTGATGGGTAAGAAGTGTGCCGACTTGGTGAGTCGGTCGACAATCACCCAAATGGAGTCGTGACCTCTGGAAGTAAGTGGAAGTCCAGTCACGAAGTCCATAGATATGTCGTCCCACTTCCACTCCGGGACCTCCAAGGGCTGTACCAAGCCTGCTGGTACCTGATGCTCTGCCTTCACCAGCTGGCAGGTGAGGCATCGTGAAACGAACTCTGCCACAGCTTTCTTCATGCCCGGCCACCAGTGTTGTCGTCTGAGATCCTGGTACATCTTCGCCACTCCGGGATGCACCGCCAAGGGAGAAGTGTGAAACTCTCTCAGCACCTCCTCTCGTAAAGCGACTGGTACGAAGGTACGTCCTCTGAAAAGGATGTCGTGCTCTGCTCCAAGGGAGAAACCATCAGGCGCCTGACCTGAGGATATCAGTGCACGCAGGGTCTCACAGTCAGCGTCCCCACACTGAGCCTCTCTGACCCGCTGTAGAAGTGGAGGAGAGACTGTGAGAGACTGAAGAAAGGCTGCTCCGTCTCTATCCACGAAGGATATCTGTAAGGAGGCTAGCTGCTCTGTCTCCTCCTCAAGTAGCTGAATGCCTGTCCTCCTGCTGAGGGCATCGGCTACCACGTTCCCCTTCCCAGGAGTATAGACTATCTCAAAGTCATAGTCCTGGAGGAACTCAAGCCATCTCCGCTGTCTCAGGTTCAGGTCCTTCTGAGAGAAGATATACCTGAGACTCTGGTGGTCAGAAAAGACTGTGAAGCGGTCGCCCATCAGATAGTGCCGCCAAGTCTTCAGAGCGAAGACCACTGCTGCTAACTCCAGGTCATGAGTGGCGTAGTTCTACTCATGCGGCCTCAACTGACGTGATCCGTAAGCGATCACGGCCCGCTCCTGCATCAGGACGCATCCGAGTCCAGTCCCTGATGCATCGCAGTAAACTACGAACCCAACTCCCTCCTCAGGTAACCTCAAGATAGGTGCGCTGGTCAACCACTGCCTCAGCTCCTGGAAGCTCTGCTGACATCTGTCTGACCACACGAAGGGTTTCCCCTTCTTCATCAACGCTGAGAGTGGTGCCGCAACTCTGGAGAAGTCTGGCACGAATCTCCGATAGTATCCGGCTAGGCCCAAGAAGCTCCGCACCTCCGTCACGCTCCTGGGTGGCTCCCAAGCTAGCACTGCCTCGATCTTCGCGTGATCCACTGCAACTCCCGCCTCAGAGATGACGTGCCCCAAGAAGTGGACCTCACGTAACCAGAACTGGCACTTTGAGAGCTTTCCATAAAGCTGGTGCTCTCGGAGCGTGTCTAGCACAACTCGCAGGTGGTAGGCATGCTCCTCCTCAGTCGTCGAGTAAACCAAAATGCCGTCAATGAAGACCACGACAAATCGGTCGAGGTATGGCTGGAAGATCCTGTTCATGAGGCTCATGAACCCTGCTGGAGCATTGGTTACGCCGAACGGCATAACCAAGAACTTATAATGGCCATACCGACACCTGAAGGCCATCTTCTGCACGTCCTCATCTCGAACTCTGAGCTGATGATAGCCTGACCGGAGGTCTATCTTCGAGAACCACCGTGCTCCCTTGAGCTGATCGAAGAGGTCATCAATCCGTGGTAGCGGATACTTGTTCCTCACTGTCACCTGGTTCAGGCGACGATAGTCGACAAACAGTCGCAAGCTCCCGTCCGCCTTCTTGGCGAACAATATCGGGGAAGCCTAGGGTGAAACACTGGGTCGGATAAACCCCTTGCTCTGCAAGTCCTCCAACTGTACCTGCAGCTCCCGAAGCTCGGCGGGGGCCATCCGATATGCTGGAGTAGATATCGGGGCTGTCCCGGGGTACAAGTCGATGTAAAAGTGTACCTCTCTACGAGGAGGTATCCCTGGAACGTCGTCGGGAAAGACGTCCACGTACTGGTCCACCACTGCAGGAAAAGCTGGACTCCGCACGTCCACTGCTCCTAGGATGAGGCTAGCCAACTGATGAGAGATGGGCTGCACTCTCCTCCGCGGAAGTCCATCCTGTGCTTCAAAGGTTCCCTTCTCGCCGGTGAAGGTAAACCTGCTCCCGTCGGTGCGAACACATCGCACCTTGCGCCTAAAACAGTCGATCTGGGCATGAACCGTGGATAGCCAATCCATGACCAAGATGACGTCGTAAGGCCTCGACGCCGCTACAAGGAGATCCCAGCCGAAGCTCTCGCCTCCTAGAGTAATCTCACACTGCCGGCACCAGTGTGTAATCGTCGAGTCTGCTCCCGTAGGAGTCTCTAGCCGTAAGGATCGAGCCAACGGCTCAGTCGGAATCTCCGAGCTCCGAACAAGGGCAGATGCTATGAAAGAGTGACTCGCTCCTGTGTCTATAAGTACTGCAGCAAGGGTGGAATAGACACAGATCGTACCTCGAATCATCTCTGGCATGTCGGGGTCGTAGGCCTCCACTGCCTGGAGCTGGGCCTATCCCTGCCCGCCAGCTCCCTGTGGTCGAGGTGGCCCTCCTGGTGTTGGTGGGGGTAGAGCCTGGAAGCATCGCCCACCACCCGCTGCTCGTCCATCTCCTCTGCCTCGTCCGCCTCCTCCCTGCGGACCGCCACGGTCGACCCTCTGCCTCTTCCTGGGTGGCCCCTCCACCGTCTGCTGCTCCTCTGATCGGCGAGTCGGGCAGTCACGAGCCATGTGACCCTGCCCGCCGCAGGAGTAGCACAGCCTGCCTCTCGGAAGGCTGGCACTCCGCTGTGTGCCCCGCACTGCTGAGCCGGTGTCCTGAGGTCGTCTGCGTGGGGGTCTGGTCTGCCTGGACCTGTGAGTCATCCGTCGGCTACCTGCTGCCGAAGACTCAGCTACCTGCCGCCCTGCGCTAGGTCTCGCCGCTGAAGAAGGCTCTGCCAGGAAGCTCTCGATCAAGAGGGCTCGCTCCAGCACTCCCGCCTGGGTCGGAATGCTGAGGGAGATCAGCGACGCCCGAATCTCTTGTCGCAAGCCCTGCTCGAAGGTCCGGGCCCGGAAGAAGGGGTCCCGTACCATGTCGGTCGAGTAGCGAGATAGGTCAGTGAACCTCGCCGCGTACTGAGCGACCGTCATGCTGCCCTGGCGCAGCTGGAGAAGCTCCTGGATGCGCACCGCTCGGAGGGTGGCCGGGACGAACTCAGAGCGGAAGAGGCTCTCGAAGTCCGTCCAGAGCAAGGATGCCTCATCGTGAACCTGGAGCATCAAGCTCCACCATCGTCCTGCCGCCGCCTGCAGGAGGCTCCCCGCGAGAATCACCATGAGATCCGCTGGTGTCCTCACTAGCCAAAAGATCCGTACCACCGCCTCTAGCCAGTCCTCGGCGGACTGGGGGTCCGCCTCACCGCGAAACCTAGGCGGTCGCTGGCTCTGAAACTCATGCAGTGCCCTGAGGCGACGTGCATCGTCAGCGTCTGGTACTGGTAGCATCGGTGGCTCGGCGGGTAAAGCTACCGCCGGTGCCACTACTGGCAAAGGGCCCTGCACCGAGGCCTCGTCGCTCGGTGGGCTGCCGTCGCGCCCTACACTCGGAACCCTAGCTGGCTGTCATCGCGGGGCCATTCTGAAAAGGAGAACAAGAGCACCACAGTCAGAACAGTATACCTGGTGAGCTGGCACAAGTAATCACAAGGAAAACCTGAGACTTTCATAAAGCAGATCAGTATACCCGGTGAGCTGACACAAGTAATCACGAAGAAAACTTGAAACACACACGCAATCAATGTTTTCATGCATTAAGTCGGAAATCAGGATTCAGGGTCCTGGTGTACGGATACGTCGGCCGCCGCACCAACACTGGGCTCCCTGAACTGATAACCACACTCAATACACTAAACACTATTGCTTCATATAGAACGAAAAGACGATCAGAGTCTGCGGTAGAACCAACCACCTCTGATACCAATTTGTCACGACCCGACCTCGGGGCCCGTGCCGTGACTACCCCAAGCCCGCCTTCCATAGGCCAGGGGCTGGCGACTAGCACCAAGGCGTAAAATCCCGGTAAACAGGGAAGGCATTGCCTTTATAAGTAACAACCACCACAGAGTCAGCAAGCGGAAAGTAACTACAAGTGCAGAAAAGTAAAGGGGGCCAGAATACAAGCCCAACTGAAAGTACAACTGAAAAAGTAAAGAACAGCAACTGAAGAAAAGACGGCGGCCTCGTGTCGTCCACTGGCAATCCCACCTGAAGGGTGGGTACAGATAGCCTCCAGGCTCCTCGGGTCCCACGTCCGCTCCGAGCACGTCCCGCCCAGTGGTCCACCTCCAGGTACCGTCCTGCTCCACGCCCCAACCGAGATCAGCGCTGTCCGTCGTCTGCATCCAACACAACAAGGTGCGGGCATAGCCCGTGCAGGGGTGAGTATAAGCTACTCAGTAAGGACCCCGAGACCCCCGAAGGTCTCCCGAAATCCACAAAGGATACAGCACAAAAGAAAGATGCAATCACGAAGTAACATCTGACTCGACTTAGGTATATGCCCATACATATACCTAAGTCCCCAATTCTAGCTCTGCTCACGAGCTCAAGAACAACTCAATCCACGCAGGAAAGCAAGACTCAAATCCACAAGGAGAGTAAACAATAAATCCACAAAGGATAGTTCAACACAAACCACAAAGGAGAGTAACATAAGATTCAGCTCAACCAGGTATACTTTTTCAGATGACGTCAAAGATGATCACTGATCCATCTAAGTCATCGGACCCACGAAGGATCGATAGGTACTAACCCCCGCAAAAGACCCACACAGGATCGGGCTCACACAGAACCTGTAGGCAGTGGCTCACACAGAACCGGTAGTAAGGACCCACATAGGATCGGGCTCACACAGAACCTGTAGCACTGATCCACGTAGGATCGCTGAGTGCAGTAGTCGACGCAGTCCACTGAGGATCTCTGCACAGTCGTCGCCGCAGTCGACGAAGGATCTTTGCTCTGCCGTCGTCGCAGTCCACTGAGGATCTCTGCTCTGCCGTCGTCGCAGTCCACGGAGGATCTCTGCTCTGTCGTCGAAGTCACAGCCAGTGCTAGGGTTCCCGCACACAGCGAGCTCGTTTAGGAGGGTCCGCTCCATGAGCCGAGAGGTTGATACATCAACTGACATGTAGTCCGAAGTTGATGTATCCAAAAGTTCCGTATCGACAACAGGATCTCAACGCAACAGACGGCGCGTCAATCGGACGCCCGGTCTGAGAGTTTTTGGCATTTTCGTCCCAGGGGCTCGGTTGGTTTTTAGGGAAAAACCAACCCGACCGTACTCCTCCTATGTCCAATCCTCGGGCGGAGTATGCCAAAAGTTCCGTCTCACTTAGAGGAAACTACCACAGCTGATGGTACGTCGATCGGACGCCCGTAGCTCAAGTTATGAGTGTTTCCGCTCCGAGGGCCCGGTTGGTTTCGCGTACGATCCAACCCGGCCGAACCCAAAGTCTTCCGAAACCTTGAGTGTAATATACCGAAACGACCGTATTAATCCAAGGATCGCGTAGCCGCTGACGGTTCGTCAATCGGAGGTCTCAGGCCCAAGATATGGGCAAAGGACCGAAGAGGGCCCGAAAACGGGGGTTCTGGGCCCGGGGCGACCCGGCCCGAATCCCCCCCTTGGGTCGGCCGAACCGGGTCGACCCGAACCGGGTCGACCCAACCCGGCCCGACCCGGCTGGGCCGGGTCCGGTCCGGCCTGGCCGCGGCCCGGCCGACCGGACCGGCCGGCTCGGCTTCGGCCGAGCGGCCGAAGAAACCGCCACGGGTTTGACCCGCGGCTTGGAGGAACGCGGCCCGCGCGGGCCGCGTGCTGGGTGGCCGGACCGCGGACGCGGTCCGGCGGTTCGCCGGCGCCGCGGACGCGGTCCGGCGGTTCGCCGCCGCCGCGGACGCGGTCCGGCGGTCCGCCGCCGCCGCGGACGCGGTCCGGCGGTCCGCCGCCGCCGCGGCTCGGCCGCGGCGGAGTTTCCGGCGGCGCGCCGGGCGCCGGCGACCCGCGCCGCCGCCGCCTTCCGCGGGCCGCCGGAGTTGCTCCGGTGGCCCGTTTTGCCTCCCGTCTGCGCCATTGCTCCTCCCGGGGGCCGATCTTCACTGCGGGATCAACGGATCGCCCTTGCCGCACGGTTCATCGTCGTCCGCCAAATCCGCACAACAAAAGTTTGGCGGAGGGTTGCCGGGTCTTGTTCGTTAGACCCACACCCTCCGCGTTAGTCATAAACTCTACGGGAGGAAAAGAAAATAATCAACAACAATTTTAATTAAATTAAAATTGTTCGGAGATCAGGTTCTTTATTTTAAAAGAATAAACACGGGGAATAAAATATTCCAACATCCCTTACCTTGTCGTCGTCGGACGTGAGGTCGTCGCGGAATCGCTCGTCGCGGAAGGAGGGGATCGTCGCGTCGTTGCGTAGGAGACGTTCGTCGCACCGCGGGAAAAACGTCGCGCCGACGATCTCCGGATCAAGATCAAACGGATTTAATTAATTTAAATCCGTTGATATCGAATTAAAAAAAAGGGGAGAATTAGAAGATTCGATTCTCACCTTTAACCGCTGATCGTAGGTCCGCCGCGTAGGAAGAGGCGCCGTAGAAGAAGAAGGAGAAGGTCGCGGAAAAGTTTGTTGACGTCGCGGATCGTGCGTCGTCGAATTCCGGTTCCGGCGTTCTTCGCGTTCTTCGCGTTCTTCGCGGGGAGGGTGGAGGTTTAGAGGATCTCGCACAACAGGAGGATCCTCCAAAATAGACAAGTTTGTCTATTTTATTATTTTGCCAACAAACGCAAAACGCGTAAGTAACGACCCATTAAATTCGTTGAATTAATTCAACGAATGAAACAGCCCATTTAATTCACGAAATAAACCGCCCAATTAAATGGTCTGTTAAGAAATAAAGAAAACGCGTCGGTTGACTTTTGAGTTACTTTGACGGGTTTTCGCGGGTGCGTTACTTAGCGAAAGAAACGGCGGGGCTCGTGCGGGCCCTGCCTCACAAATATCCTACCAAGAGGGTAGGATATTTCCGGATAGCACCCTATCCGCTTTAACTCAGTTCAAGTGGCTTCCAAGTGACTTCCAAGCAGCTTAAGTGAAATAAAATAAAGTTGTCGCACAAATTTTATTTTATTTCTGACTTAAAGCCCCAAAATTTAAAAACCCCGTCTGAGCAAACGCAACTCCGGAAGAGGCGTTTCTAAGCAAATACCGGCGCTGCGATTTCATCGGTGCCCTCAGAATTTGATTCCGGGCACCGGTTCAAAAGATAGAAAAATCCGCTCGTCCGTTCACTGAACGTACCCGAGCCAAACTTCGGAAATTGATTCCGGGCACACCGGGTCTCGGAATCAGGTGTCGTCTGAAGCTGCGCTCTTGTAAAATTCCAAAGAAAATTAAGAAAAAAAATTTCCTTGAAATTTGCGGGTCTTTACATAGTATATCATGAATCCCTTTATTCTCATGATATTTCAATGTTTTGATTACCTCAATTATTTTTATTCAAGTGTCTCTCTTTTGGTTAGAAACTCTAACTCAAATATTATTTTTAAATGTTTTAAAGATTTATTCTTCTAAATCATTCTCATTAATTTCCATGATTTAAAAATAGTTTTAAGGATTTATTTATATGGACATTAAAGTTTTAAAATTAAAATTACTTTTAAAATTTTCAAAGTGGTATGGGACACTTTGATTCATAAATCTATTTTTAAATGGATTCATGACAAATAGTGTGACTTTTTAATGATTTCAAGAAAAAGGGGGATATTTCTCTCTAATAGATTTGATGATTATTTTCATCTATGTCAATATCATTCATTATTCTATATTGAGGTTAATATGATACAGTAAAATCTTCCATGCTGTATCAAATGAGTTATGTTTGACTATAGATGTGCTATTTTTATACCTTTCATGGTCTGTGGTTAAAGTATTGACATTTCGTATGCTAGTTTTAATACAAATGTTTATGTTATGTTTAAACCTATTCATATGAGGAATGCATTGGACTTAGTAAGTGACGGGTGGAGCCCGCTATATCTTCCCGATGCATCGGTAGGTCTCATGAGACAAAATAGTGTCTTGGCACGAGGCCTTGACAAAATCTTATTTGTAGTCTCGGAAAAAGGCCTTGGCTGCGTGGTTATGATAGTCTGACATTGTGCATTCCGTCATTATAAAAGTGGTTAATGATATTGCTTGTGATTATTCGACAAATAGAATATCCATGTGAATAAAAAAATGTAATTATTTCATTTTATCTTTACTATATTTTGATGATGTTCATGTTTAAAAGGATTTTGTTTTATTTATACATTTCCTTAACTGTTTATGCTTATCTATGAGAGCTAATACTATATTGTTATCCTTACTGAGCATCTGAGCTCACCCCTTTCAATGTTTTATTTTTCCCAGGATGTAAAGAAGTAATTTATGAATGACCTATAGGGATAGTATGAGGGTATATGAAGACAAGATGTTGTTGTAGTTTTTTTACCTTATGATGTAATGTAAGACTTATGAATATATCTAGTGTCTCCAAGACTACTAAACTAATCGGTCTTTCAAGACAAGATCCTTTGTCATCATTCCAATGATACGTAATTATGCACCGACTCTAGGTAAATGGGGTCTTGGCGTTTCAGTTGGTATCAGAGGAATTTTAGTACAATCCTTGGGAGCAAGATTTAGATAAACTCTGATTAGAGCACATAGCCCTAAGATAGACTTTGAGTATTAGTATAGAAGAACTAACTTGAATTTTAATATTTTAGAGATTTTAAGAGTTTTCCGGGAAATACATCCCTGTCTGGATACAAGCAGGTAGAGGCGGCTCTAGCACAGATGTACCTAGGGGTAAAACCCCAAAACACCACTTTGAGCTAGACGCAAATGGGAACTGGTGCACGAAAATGGGTCTTGCTGCACTCTTGGTTACGACACTCCCGGGGGATATGCTTAGGATAATTTACATTATATTTACAAACTGATTTGAATTATTATATATAATATGAGAGTAAATGACCTTGGTTAATCCTAATGTGTTTAAAATTGGGAATATGATTACATGATATTCTCTAAATGATTTTATGACTATTGTTACTCACACAATGCTTTCTGGTTTTAGTCAATGGATGGATTCCATGGAATTCATAGTGACTTTGAGAATGATGTACAAGGTGTGAACGGTGGTGGCAATGAGCAACAAAATGGAATGTTTATAGGCGTAAAAGATATCATCTTCATGCCAAATAAATTTTCAAAAAATATGATCAACAATATATATATATTAACCAATTCCCGGACACAACAAAGAAGAGAAAGGTGATGAATGATAAGAGCTCCAACATTGGAGACCATGAAGAAAGGAATCCTCAATTTCCATCATGCAGGAAATGTGGAAGGAGGCACCCAGGAAAGTGTCTCAATGTAACAAAGAAATGCTTTACGTGTGAGAAGGAAGGACATAAAGTGAAGAATTGCTGATGAAAATGAAGAGTACTATGGAAGAAGATAAAAATGGTCCCAAGAATCCATTTACAGTCATTTTCCGTAAATGTATGGGAACTATCCATTACCCGAATGAATTTCTCTATTCTATAGGATATTTTCTTGGTCAAAAAAGAAGCTATGTGGAAATGAATGGTTGGAGAATAGTTTAAAAATTATTAGTGCTCCTTGTTGATGGGTATACATTGGAATAATTTTCTTTTGTATTTGTAACCCTGTAGTTTTCCATGTGAGAATGATATTTGAGTAAGAATTATCTTTTATCATGTGGATATAGTTATAAATAACCATTTGGTTTTATATGATCATTGGGATTGAAGAAATTACAAGTTATTATAATTTGGGGTTAAAATGCAAGGTACGAGATAACATTTGTGGTTAAATTATGTTATGGTTATTTTGAGAAATTTATCTCATTTTGGTAATGTTATAAAATATTGTTTTTTGAAAAAGGACAACACGCAGACCGTGTGACAACCCGTCGCGTCAGACAAAGCTGTGGGAATCGAACCTACAACCAATGTGCGATTGTGATTTATCTCGTACCACTGGACTACGTGAAATCCCTGGTTATTGTGACTATTATTTTTAGTTAAATGATTTTATTGATCAATAATAATTTTATTTGGCATCTTATGTCTTACCAAATGAATACCCATTGTATAGAAGAATGATTTGGTGATTAAGTGATAAATGTTACTTTGGAAGATGTTCGCTTCTTTGGGAACACTATATGCCCAAGGAAAATAGAATAGTATGGGATTTCATTTGAGGAGTAATGGTGGATTTTTATCAATTTTTTTATTATGGATTTATAGTGATTTGGGTTATTTATGGAAATGATTATCCTATAATAGAGAATATGTGATTATGTTAGTTACTTTTAAGTATGTGACATGAAGAGTAATTGATGTCATTTGGAGATACCATTTAATGTGATAGACTACATAACCAAATTCTTCTAAGTTTTTAGTTTCAATATTATTTTGTATTTTATTAAAGGATTTTACGGACAATTCATTATTGAATGATATTATTTTACTTTGGGGTATTGTTGGTTTAATTTTAGAAATTAAGATTAGTGTTTCTTTCTCTGATGAAATAACCTTTTAGGGGATCATCATATCTTATACTAACCATTTTGGTTTTGATTAATCTCTAAAGACAAGGTAAATATATAGTTTATTCTTCGTGGATCACGTGATTCTATATGAATTTTATTGTAGCTCTTCTAGTGTGACCTAGTCTTCTAAAATACTCATCGTTTAAAAATTAGTTAGTAGTAGAAATTTAATAAACAATGAAACATTACATAAAAATTAAGTAAATCTCTTTATATTCTTATTCAATCTCAGAAATTAATTCCTCATCCTTATGTTATGTAACATAAAAAATAAAAATAAAAATGTGTTCTGTTTACTTTTCCTACTGGGAAACTGATGACCGTCTGTCCCATCACAAGTTTATGGTTTTCTTGTTGTTATCTTTCTATTGATCATGTAATATATCCATCTCCATAAGAACATGACACTTAGTTTATCATCCATATCCATGTTTTTCTACATGGAATCCTAGTATAGGTTATGTCAGGTGACCTTTGTACTTCTCTTTCTTTCTTTTAAAGTGATAGTTTTATTGACTCTTTTTCTGATGTGGGACGTTCCATTATATTACCATACCCAATTTTAAAAATTGTGAGGACACAATTTATTGAAGTAGGGGAGAATGTAACACCCCAAGCTTCCACGGTAAGCTTCTCGCTGAAAAATACAGTAGCGTTTGTTGTACGCAACTTTAAGTTGTAACACACACCACAACTAATAAAACTAGTCGTTATGAATAGAAATACCCACCTTTTGAAATTATATACATTATATCTTTCCAAATGGACTTTATTTTTGGATTCTGAATATCGAAATTATCCTACGATGAAATTTTGGTACTTTTCAGATAACTTTCATATTTCGATGAATAGTGAAAATTGCTAAATTTTAATTAAAAACAACTTTTTTAATCGAAATAATTAATAGTGATAAATTAAGAATTTGAATGGTTTTAAAGTATATTTAGAATATATTTTTACCATTTAATACAATTTTTGTCATTAGACATAATTTCTCATTTAAACCAGATATAAAAAAGTGTCAATCTTTTGAAAGTTATTATTTCATAAATATGCGCTTTTAGTTTTGACAGTGGGAATTAATTTTAAATTAATTTATTCAAATTCTGTGTTTTGAATGTTAAAAAATGGATTCCATATTGCCAATCAGGATGTACAAATTATGTAAATAGATAACTCTTATTTTTAAACATTTTGAATAATTATTCTGTAAATATTTTATTTACCACGGTTAAAGGGTAAATCCGGTAAATACGGGTAAACAAATAATATTATAATAATATTAATTTAATATAAAATGTGTCTTCACCCTATTTGTTGATACATGTCCGACCATTGGCATCTTTGGGTCGATTTTTGGACTCCATGGATCCACTTGTACGTGATAATGACACTTTATATTAATTAAGTTAAAGTTAATACAAACATGTCATAAGCCTATATCTTTTAGAAAATATTGTTTTACATAGGGTCATATATGTTATATTTTTTACTATAAATATTCATTTGAAATATAACAAGATTTCCTAAATAATGTTATTTTGTTTATAAATTTTAGACATTAAATAATTTAATTTATTTATGACATAATGATGATGCAGTAATTACCTTATTAGTGAGATATTAAACTAATTGATATTATAAATACCCAAATAAATATAATATGAGTCTTTTAATGAATTACACGAATTTTATAGGTTACTATGACGTTTTAGGATTGATTTAATTAACTGTTTTATATGTAATAATGCTGTTATGATTTTCAAAATAAATCAAATACCAAATAGTGTCAAAATTGACCTAAAAGAGTTTTAAAAACAAATATAATATTATTAATTGATATAAAATTCCAAAAAATATAAGTTTCGTCCAAAGAACTTGTATCATGATATTTGTATCATTAATGGACCACTTGGGGGTCTCTTGGATGTATATAGTTTGTTTATTAACTGTATAATATAAAACATAAAGTGACATGGAAATGTCAAACTAATAAACTAAGAGTTAAAACTAAAATATTAGGTTAATATAATAACCAAAAACTGTCTAAAATCTATTTTTTGAAAGTATTTCGACCCATATACACCTTATAATTTGAATAGTCCACTTTGGAGCCATTAGAAACCATATATTAATTTATTATAAAATAATACATTACGTTTTTCCTAACGAGCCCCTCCTCCCCCTTATAAAAGGACACAACTTCAAACCAATTATTCACACCATAAAAGCCTTTTGGCTTGGCCAAAATCTTCCCAAATATCCTCCCAAAATCCCTCACATCAACCTAGAGACATTAGTTTGATAAAAAATCCATCCTATGGAGCCCTTTTGATCAAATCAAAAGGAAGAACCTGAAGAAGAGGTAACGTCTTCACCACCATCTTTAAAGTTCCTTTCTTCTTCAACTTATTCTTTCCTTGTAATTTCAATTTTAAAATAATAACTCCAGTATAATCCATATATTATGATTTTATTATAATTATAGAACAATTAAATTCATTATTCTATCAATCCCTTGAATGAAATGTCACCATACGTTCGTACGTACGGTCTACCGTCTCCACGTTGTGGTGTAATTGTTATTCAATATATTATTATTTAGATGGGTATAATAATTATATATAATTCATGTAAATAATAAATATAACATTATAATGATTCTGTATATATGGTATAACATCCAATTATATATAATTTTAATATCAAAAGAATGATATTGTCGCTCGTGCGTACGTACGGATTACCGTATCCACGAACGCGATGAGATTCATTCCTGATCGTATCCATTCAAGACTAAATTTCATTTGATGAATAAAATAATTTTTAGAGACATTATATCATTCTGGATATGAATAAGATACATCCCATACATAAAACATACGGCTCGAATAACAAATAATATAATGGAATACAAATCTGTTAACACCTGAAACGACGATAATACTAAGATATTATTAACAAATCAATGTTAAAAGATCATATATGATAACATATTAATGTAAATGATTTTTATTATTATTAAATAACAATTATTTCACCATTATAAAGGAGGTTAACCTACCATCGACCAAGGAAAAAGTAAAAATAATGCGGTTTCTTATCTCACTTCTAATTTCGTGGGATTTCCATTGTTCACCACTTATTTATTGTATGTGGTGTGTGTACTGGCCATGATTGTATTCATTTTTTAATATAATTTAATTTATGGATAATTAAATCATCATTGTATAAATTCTTCTTTCATGGTTGTATGTTTCATAAGTTACCAAATTGATAAGGGAATATGAAATTTCAATTTCCACTCATTTGGCTTTACGCATACTTCATTGATTATTTTACTCCAAGATTATGTGTGGAATCACTATTCATTTGATTATGTCATAATTTCCGCACCCCTTTCTATGTATATAATTTTTATACACATAATCACTCCATTGATAAATTCTCAAGTCATCGGTTTGAACTTGATATGTGTAATTTTTACTCAATCTCGATTTGTGGAGTTAAACATCCAATTCATTGGTGTTTCTCTTAAAGGAATATATGTGATTGTCCTTTGATTGTTTTACACTGAATATCCAATTATATTGAGTGAATTAATATTTTACACACATAATTATGTCTTTTATTTATCCTTAACCTAAGGATACAGTCTTTATTAGAAATTTCATCTCAATTTACATTTCATTGAGACTTCTTTGTTATTATACGCCAATTCACTTTTATATGGTGTATATAATGTACTTTGACATAGTATATCATGAATCCATTTATTCTCATGATATTAAAAAAAATTATTACATCAATTATTTGTATTCATGTGTCTCTCTGTTGGTTACAAACACTAACTCAAATAACATTTTTAAATGTTTTAAAGATTTATTCTTCTAAATATTTCTCATTAATGTCCATGTATTAAAAATAGTTTAAAGGATTTATTTATATAGACATTAAAGTTTTAAAATTAAAATTACATTCAAAAGTTTCAAAGTGGTATGGGACACTTTGATTCAAAAATTTATTTTTAAATGGCTTCTTGACAAATAGTGTCACTTTTAATTGATTTCAAGAAAAAGGGGGATACTTCTCTCTAATAGATTTGATGATTATTTTCATCTATGTAATTATCCTTCATTATTCTCTATTGAGGTTAATATGATACAATACAATCTTCCATATTGTATCGAATGAGTTTTGTTTGACTGTGGATATGATATTTTTATACCATTCATGGTTTGTGGTTAAAGTATTGACATTTCTTATGCTAGTTTTCATAGGAAAGTTTATGTTAGGTTTAAACCTCTTCATATGAGGAATGCATTGGACTTAGTAAGTGACGGGTGGAACCCGGTATAGCTCCTAGATGCATCGGAAGATCTCATGAGACAAACTAGTGTCTTGGAACGAGGCCTTGGCTACGTGGTAACGATAGTCTGTCATTATGAATTCCATCATTATGAAAGTGGTTATTGATATTTCATGTGATTATTCAACTAGTAGAATATCCATTTGAATAATTAAATGGAATTATTTCATTTTATCTTTGCCATATTATTCTGAAGTTCATGTTTAAAAGGCTTTTGTTTTAGTTATACATTCCCTTAAGTGTTTATGCTTATCTGTGAAATATTCTGTTATATTGTTATCCTTACTGAGCATCTCAGCTCACCCCTTTCAATTTTTATTTTTCCCAGGATATGAAGAAGTAATTAATGAATGACCTATAGGGATTGTATGAGTGTATATGAAGAAAATATGTGGTTGTAGTTTTTTTACCTTATGATGTAATCTAAGACTTATGAATATATCTAGTTTTTTCAAGACTACTAAACTAATCGGTCTTTCGAGACTTCATCCTTGGTGATCATGCCAATGATACAAAATAATGCACCGACTCTAGATAACCGGTGTTGGGGAATTACAATCGGTATCAGAGGAAGTTTAGTACAAACATTTGGAGCTAGATTTAGATAAAATCTGATTAGATCACATAGCTCTAAGATAGACTTTGAGGATTAGTATAGAAGAACTACATATAATTTTGGTATTGTAGAGATTTTATGAGTTTTCCGAGCAATACATCCCTATCTAGATATGAGCAGGTATAGGTGGCTCTAGAACATATATACCTAGAGTTAACACCCAAAAACACTTCTTTGAGCAAGACTCAAATGGAAACTGGTGCACGACAACGGGCCTTGTTGCACTCTTGGTTATGACACTCCCTATTGATATTCTTAGGATAATTTACATTTTATTTACAAACTGATTTGAAGTATTATATATAATAAGAGATTAAATGACCTTGGTTAATTCTAATGTGTTTAAAATAGATAATATGATGATATGATATTCTCTAAATGATTTTATGACTACTGTTACTCACACAATGCTTTCTGGTTTTAGTCAATGGATGGATTCCACGGAAGTCGTAATGACATTGATAATGATGTATAGGGTGGGAACGGTGGTGGAAATGTGCAAAAAAATGGAATGTTGATAGGAATAAAAGATAGCGTCTTCATTCCAAATCAATGTTCATAAAATATGATCAACAATATATATATTAACCAATTCCTGAACTCAACAAAGAAGAGAAAGATGATGAATGATAAGAGCTCCAGCTGTGGAGACCATGGAGAAAGGAATCCTCAATTTCCATCATGTAGGAAATGTGGAAGGAGACACCCAAGAATTTGTCTCAATGGAACAAAGAAATTCTTTACGTGTGGGAAGGAAGGACAAAAAGTGAAGAATTCTCGAAGAAAAATGAATAGTACTATGGAAGAAGATAAAGATGGTCCCAAGAATCCATTTAGAGTCATTTGACGTAAATGTAGGGGACCTGGCCATTACCTGAGTGAATGCCCTATTCTATAGGATATTTTCTTGGTTAAAGAAGAAGCTATGTGGAAATAAATGATTTCATAAATGTCTAAAAAGCATTATTGCTCTTTGTTTATGGGTTTACTTTGGAATAATTTTCTCTTGTATTTGTAACCCTGCAGTTTTCCATGTGATAATGATATTTGAGGAAGAATTATATTTTCTCTTGTGGATATATTTTTAAATAACCATTTGGTATTATATGGTCATTGGGTTTGAGGAAATTACAAGTTATTATAATTTACGGTGAAAATGAAAGGTATGAGATAACATTTGAGGTTAAATTATGTTATGGTTATTTTGAGGAATTTATCTCATTTTGGTAATGTTATAAAATATAGGTTTTGAAAAAGGACAACATGCAGAATGTGTGACAACGCCTCGCGTCGGACAAAGCTGTGTGAATCGAACCTACTACCAAAGTGTGATTGAGATTTATTTCCTACAACTAGACTACATGAATTCCCTGGTTAGTGTGACTATTAGTTTTAGTTAAATGATTTTTTTGATCGATAATAATTTTATTTGGCATCTTATGTCTTACAAAATGATTACCCATAGTATATGAAAATGATTTGGTGATTAAGTGATAAATGTTATTTTGGAACATGTTCACTTTGTTGGGAACACTATATGCCCAAGGAAAATAGAATAGTATTGGATTTTATTTCAGGAGTAATGGTGGATTTTTATCTATGTTTTTATTGTGTATTTATAGTGATTTGCGTTATTTATAGAAATGATTAACCTATAATAGAGAATATATGAGTAGGTTAATTACTTTTAAGTATGTGACATTAAGAGTAATTGATGTCATTTAGAGAAACCATTTAATGTGGAAGACTACATAACCAAATTCTTCTATGTTTTGAGTTTCAATATTATTTTGGATTTTATTAAAAGATTTTATGGACAATTCTTTATTGAATTTTATTTATTTATGTTTGGGGTATTGTTGGTTTAATTTTAGAAATTAAGATTAGTGTTTCTTTATCTAATGAAATAACATTTTAAGAGATCATCATATCTTATACTAACTGTTTTGGTTTTTAATAATCTCAAAAGACAAGGTAAATATATAGTTTTTTCTTCGTGGATAATGTGATTCTATAAGAATTTTATTGTAGCTCTTCTAGTGGGATCAAATCTTCTGTAATAATCATCATTTAAAAATGAGTTAGTAGAAAAAAATTATTAAAGAATAAAACATAACTTAAAAATTAAGTATATCTCTTTATGTTCTTATTCAATCATAGAAATGAATTCCTCATCTTTATGTAATGTACCTTAGAATTAATAATTAAAATGTTCTCTCTTTACTTTTCCTACTAGGAAACTAATGACCGTTTGTCCCATCACAAGTTTGTGGTTTTATAATTGTTAAAATTCTCCTGATCATGTTTTCTATCCCACTCCATCAGAACTTGACACTTAGATTATCATCTGTATCCATGTTTTTCTACACGGAATCCTAGTATAGGTTATCTCGGGTGACCTTTGTACGTCACTTTCTTTCTTTTAAAATGATATTTTTATTGACACTTTTTCCGATGTGGGACTTTCCATTACATTCCCATGCCCAATTTTAAAAATTGTTAGTATTTAATTTATTGATGGAGGGTAGAATATAACACCCCAATTTTCCACGGTATTCTTCTCGCTGAATAATACAGTAGCGTGTGTTGTACGCAACCTCAAGTTCTAACACACACCACAACTAATAAAACTAGTCGTTATGAATAGTAATACCCAATTTTTTAAATTTAATACATTTTATCATTCAAAATGGAATTAATTTTTTGATTCATAATATTTAAATTATCCTAGGGTTAAATTTTGGTAGTTTTCGGATAACTTTCATATTTTGATGAATAGTAAAAATTACTTATTTTTAATGAAAAAAAACTTTTTTAATCGAAATAATTAATACTGAAAAATTATGAATTTGAATTTTTTTAAAGTATATTTATAATATATTTTTACCATTTAATATGATTTTGGTCATTGGACATAATTTCATATTTAAACCAGACATAAACAAGTGTCAATCTTTTGATAGTTATTATTTCCTAAAAACGCGCTTTTTGTTTTGACAACGTGAATTAATTTTAAATTAATTTTTTTCACTTATATGTTCTGAATTTGGAAAAATGGATTGAATATTTGAAATCAAGATGTACAAATTATGTAAATAGGTAACTCTTATTTTTATACATTTTGAATAATTACTTCGGTAAATATTTTATTTACCATGGTTAAAGGGTAAATCTGTTAAATAAGAGTAAACAAATAATATTATAATAATATTAATTTACCCTAAAACGTGCCTTAACCCTATTGGTTGATACATTTCCGACCATGGGAATCTTTGGGTCGATTTTGGGACCCCATGGATCCACTTGTAAGTGATAATGACACTTTATATTAATTAAGTTAAAATAAATACAAAAATGTCATAAACCTATATCTTTTAGAAAAACAATTTTTACATAGGGTCATATATGTTATATTTTAGACTATAAATATTAATTAGAAATATTACAATATTTATTACATAATGGTATTTTATTTATAATTTTTAGACGTTAAATAATTTAATTTATTTATGACACAATGATGATTCAGTAATTACCATATTAGTGAAATATTAAAATAATTGATATTATAAATACCCAAATAAATATAATATGAGACTTTTAATGAATTAAACGAATTTTATAGGTCAATATGACATGTTATTATTTATTTAATTAACTTTTTTATAAATAATCATTCTGTTATGTGCTTCACAAAAATCAAATACCAAATAGTGTCAAAATTGACATAAAAGAGTTTTTAAAACAAATGTTATATTATTAATTGATATTAAATTCATAAAAATATAATGTTTGGAAAAAGGACTTGTATCATGATAGTTGTATCATTAATGGACCACTTTTGGGTCTCTTGGATGTATATAGTATGTTTTTTAACAATATAATTAAAAATACAAAGTGACATGGTAAATGTCCAACTAGTTAACTAAGAGTTAAAACTAAAAGATAAGGTTAATATAATTACCAAACCTGTATAAAATTTATTGGTTGAAATAATTTCTACCCATATCCACCTTAGAGTTTGAATAATCCACTTTGGAGCCATTATAAACCAAATATGAATTTATTATAAAATAATACTTTATGTTTTTTCTAAAGAGCCCTGCCTCCCCCTAATAAAAGGACACCACTTCTAACCAATTCTCCACACCTTCAAAGCCTTTTGGATCGGCCATACTCTTCCCAAATATCCTTCCAAATTCTCTCACATCAACCTAGAGGCATTATTTTTATTAGAAAGCCAACCTATGGAGCCCTTTTGATCAAATCAAAAGGAAGAACCCAAATAAGAGGTAACGTCTTCACCACCCTCTTTAAAGTTCTTTTCTTCTTCAACTTCTTCTTTCCTTGTTATTTCCATTCTAAAATAAAAACTCTAGTATAATCTATATACTGTGATGTTATTATAATTATGGAACAAACAAATTCATTATTCTATCCATCCCTTGAATGACATGTCACTATACGTGCGTACGTACGGCCTACCGTCTCCACGTTGTGGTGTAATAGTTATTCAATATATTATTATTTAGATGGGTATAATAATGATGTTTAATTATTTTAAATAATAAATATAACATGATAATGATTCTGAATATATTATATAACATCCAATTATATATTATTTTAATATCAAAAAATGATATTGTCGCTCGTGCGTACGTATGGATCACCGTCTCCACGAGCGCGATGAGATTCATTCCTCATCATATCCATTCAAGACTAAATTTCATTTGATGAATAAAAATAATTTTTAGAGACATGATATAATTCTGGATATGAATAAGATACATCCCATCCATAACAAATACGGCTCGCATAACAAATACGAAAAGGGAAAATGAATTCGTTAACACCCGAAGCGACGATAATACTAAGATATTATTAACAAATCAATGTTAAAAGATCATATATGATATCATATTAATGTAAATTATTTTTTTATAATTAAATAAAAATTATTTCACCATTATACAAGAGGTTAAACTACCTTTGACCAGGGAAAAAGTACAATGTAAGGGGTTTTTGTCTCACTTTTAATTCAGTGGGATTTCCATTGTTCACCACTTATTTATTGTATGTGGTGTGTGTACTGCCCATGATTGTATTAATTGTGTAATATACTTTAATTTATGGATAATTACATCATCATTATATTATCTTTATTTCATTGGTTTATGTTTCTTAAGTCACCAAATTGATAAGGGAATTAGAAATTTCAATTTCCACTCATTCGGCTTTACGCATACTTCATTGATTATTTTACTCCAAGATTATGTGTGGAATCACTATTCATTTGATTATGTCATAACATGCACTCCCCTTTCTTTGGATATAATTTTGATACACATAATCACTCCATTAATAAATTCTAAATTCATCGTTATGAACCTGATAAGAGTAATTTTTACCCAATCTCGATTTGTTGAGTTAAACATCGAATTCATTGGTGTTGCTTTTACAAGAATATGTGTGAATGTACATTGATTGTTTTACACTTAATATCCAATAATATTTAGTGTATTTATATTTTTCACACTTAATTATGTCGTTGATTTATCCTTAACCTAAGGATACGGTCTTTATAAGAAATTTCATCTTAATTTACATTCCATTGAGACTTCTTTGTTGTTATACGCCAATTAACTTTTATATGGTGTATATAATGTACTTTGACATAGTATATCATGAATAAATTTATTCTCATGATATTAAAAAGTTTGTATTACCTCAATTATTTGTATTCAATTGTCTCTCTTTTGGTTAGAAACTCTAACTCAAATATCATTTTTAAATGTTTTAAAGATTTATTCTTATAAATAATTCTCATTAATGTCCATGTTTTAAAAATATTTATAAGGATTTATTTATATGGACATTAAAGTTTTAAAATTAAAATTACTTTTAAAAGTTTCAAATTGTTATGGGAAACTTTGATTCAAAAATCTAATTTTAAATGGCTTCTTGAAAAATAGTGTGACTTTTAATTGATTTCTAGATAAGGGGGATATTTCTCTCTAATAGATTTGATTATTATTTTCATATATGTCAATATCCTTCATTATTCTCTATTGAGGTTAATATGATACAATAAAATCGTCCATACTATATTGAATGAGTTATGTTTTACTATGTATGTGCTATTTCTATACCATTCATGGTTTGTGGTTAAAGTATTGACATTTCGTATGCTAGTTTTAATATAAATGTTTATGTTATGTTTAAACCTGTTCATATGAGGAATTCATTGGACATAGTATGTGACGGGTGGTGCCCACTATAGCTCCCCGATGCATCAGAAGGTCTCATGCGACAAACTAGTGTCTTTGCATGAGGCCTTGACAAAATCTTATTTGTAGTCTTAGCACGAGGCCTTGGCTAGGTGGTTATGATAGTCTGGCATTATTCATTCCATCATTATGAATGTGGTTATTGATATTTCATGTGATATCCAACTAGTATAATATCAATGTGAATAAGTAAATGGAATTATTTCATTTTATCTTTTCCATATTATGTTGAAGTTCATGTCTAAATGGATTTTGTTTTAGTTATATATTGCCTTAATTGTTTATACTTATCTATGAAAGCTTCTGCTATATTGATATCCTTACTGAGAATCTGAGCTCACCCCTTTCAATGTTTTATTTTTTCCAGGATGTGAAGAAGTAATTTATGAATGACCTATAGGGATAGTATGAGGGGATATGAAGACAATATTTTGTGGTAGTTTTTTTACCTTATGATGTAATGTGAGACTTATGAATATATCTAGTGTTTCAAAGACTACTAAACTAATCGGTCATTTGAGATTGATCCTCTATAATCATGCCAATGATACATAATAATGCATCGACTCTTGGTAACTGGTGTCGGGGCCTTAAAACCAACCTTAAAAACCATAATATAATATTTAAATATCACTCTTATAACTTTCCCTCTTTGGTGGAGAGTATGAATAAGAATTACCAAATTATGAAATATATATATGATAAGTTTTACTTAATACAGAAAATTAAATCAACCAATAATGTTAATATTAATCAAATTACTGTAACTAGGAAAAGAATAAGAATACATTCATTTTGTGTTTAAAAAATAGGTTTATATAGATTATAGGAATTGAATATTTAAAATTTATTTAATATTTGTAATCAGGAGGTTAAAATTGTAAAATTATTTAATCTTTATTTTTTGTCATAATGAATATTAACCATGGTAAAATTTTATCACCATTATAATGAGTAAATTGATTAATTAAGGTTAAAACTATAGGTTAAGGTCTAAATATCAATCCAACACATAAATTTATTTCATATGATAAGGGTAATTATACCATAACCATACTAACTTCAAATATATGAAATTTCAATTCCACATTCCTTTGATTGTGGCCTTTATATTATATTATGTTAAGAAAAATTAAAAAATGACACTCATTATTTTAGTATCTATAAAATACTATAATAGGTATTAAAAATGATATGGATGGTTATTAATGGTTATTTTTATGGTGAATAAATTATTTTTGTTATATTAATTTATTTTTAATTTTTAGGGATACTACAATTACCTTTAACTCTTACACAACACCGACACAACGCTTGTGAAAGATGTAGAGAAATAAAATAAGTGATTTTTAAAAAGATAATGTACTCTATTTACATTAATTACTGTTACCAAATCATTTAATGGATAATTATATTGTATAATTTATTTATTTTATTATTTTAGATTTGAATTCCATTATTATCTTAATTTAATTAACGTTAAGATATGCCTATAGTAAAAAATGACCTTAAATGATATTTAATGTTTAAAAATTAATATAAAATCATTATAAAATTATAAAAAATCATATATTGAAGAAATATAAGGGGGAATTATATTTAATTTCATGCATGGCTCATGTGTTTTCCACTTGGAATTTTTAAAATTTCTTTCATGACTCATAATGAGTGAAAATATGTATTAAAGGGTAAGGTTAAAAAGGGTCAATGAGGGGGTTAACAAAAACTATAAGGATTAAAATGATACATAAGCTTGAATAAAATTGATTTAATGATTATATTTATACCTTAACATCTTTATAATATAATATATGGTAGATTGGATCCATTTTAGATGAGTTATACATATGTTATATATTAATATTTCATGTTTTGTTTATAAAAGCAGTGACATGAATTTGTCTCCCACTTCATGCCCCGAAATGAATTTATTAAAGTCAAAAGAAACAATAAAAACATGGGGTGTAAAGAGTTTACACCAGTATGGATTTATGGGAATACAATCCACAATTTAGAGAAATGAAACACACAAAATAATAACACCATCAGTGAGGGCCTTCAAGAGTAGTCTCGGATGTTGTAGGAAGGCCGAGACTCCCATGCAAGCTTTGAAAACTTCACAGGCTCCCATCATGAGTTCACCTGACAAAACCACTAATTACTTGTCTTTCAAAACCATACAGTCAACCTCCCTTCTCATATCACTGCTCAAGAACTGAGACCTCCATCTTTCTTTTCCGATCTTCATTGGAGATCCCATACAACCCAAGGGATCAACCACAAACTGGAGAAGTGTTGGGAACACCGACTACATAAACCACTTATAGTTCAGGTTTGTGAGACCATAATTGCTCAATAAATATCCATCTTAAAAAACAAAACCCAACATAGGAATACATTCCTTTTCATTCAAACCCATACAGTCAACCTCCCCTATCATATCACTGGTCATGGTCTAGGACCTCCATCCTCCTTTTTTTCATCTTCATTGAAGATCCCATACAGCCCAAGGGATCAACAACAAACGTGAGAAGTTTTGGGAACAAAAACTGCATAACCCACATGTGGTTCGGGTCAGTGAGTCCATAACGGCTCAAGCAATATCAATCTCAAAAAACAAAACCCACTAGAGGAATACTTTCCACACCATGTGATCCATCTAAGAAGAACATCCAGCTAAAAAATGGTGTTATTATCAACTAGTCCATGATCTATGAAGAAAGAAATGTTGTACACGCCATGGGGAAGCCACCAAGGGGATCCAAGCCTATAGATATTTACTTCTCTCAAATATCCATCAGAATAAATAGCAGCATTTGCCAACAACCTCAAATAGAGAAAATGAGTAACAGAAAAGATCATTCCTAGGGAATATCCCTAAAATTGATGTCAAGATTTCTATTCTATTCTTCCACCAGTCCCATGAACATTTGTTTTTTTATTTCAAGATATTTATCCTCAGAAATTTCATAATTAAAATATTAATGGTGTGAAATTTTATCATTCTCATTCCTTCAAGCATCAAATTTTCCTCCCATAGGCTCTTTAATCAAGTAAGCTTCTCTGAAAACACGATACTTCGTTCTTTCATCATCTTCCTCCTTACTCTCCATGACCACATTTGAATAGTCCTAATTTGTTTGGGTTGTTGGGGGTTCAACCTTCCTAGAGGCGTCAAAAGACCTTGTAACATTAGTACTTTCAATAGTAGTGTAATCCCTAAGATTCCTAGTTTTTTCAGGGTTTGGGGTAATGTACACTTCAACATCCACCATTGGTTTTTTTCCTTTCCTAGCACATGATTTAAAGTATTATTCCTCAATTTTTCATGTTTTATTATCATCCTCCATGCTAAATTTAGAGAGATCAGTATCATTTTCATCCTTCGTGGGTTTAGGAGAGCCATCGGGATCACCTCGATCCCCCTCTTTAGTTTGGTCATTCCGAGTACCTTGGATAGTATCAATAAGACCTTGGATGATTTTAGATTGAGATCTATTCTCAACATTGACAATGACTTGTGGATGATCTTCAACAGACTTTTCAACAACATATCGTTTACTATTTAGGGTGTCCTTAGTTATAGAGGGTCCAGCATGAGCCATCACTTCCTTAATCTCTTCTGTGTAAGCTGCAAGGTCCACCTTCAGCATGCCCAACTCAACTCAAGTTATGAGCAAGTGGGCATACTGTCTTACCACATGCACTGGATGAATGTCAAATTTTAAAATAGTCCTTAAAATAATCGGGAAATATTTCATAAATCACCTCTTTAATGAAACCATGGATGCCATTTTGAATCCATATCTATCCAATTTTAATATTTCATGTATTTTCAAGGTTTCTATATGAACCTGATTCTTCTTTGAGGTACATATCTCTTCTCTTCTATCTTTCTACCAGTTTAAATTGATTAAATATGAACTAAGGTTGATTTACATTGGTTCTATGAAGGCCTTTGGGGTGTCTTGGGCTCTTCTGAAGCCTAAAACCCAATGTTTTGGTGTTTTTCACTTGTCACACGATTAGTGAAAACCGTGTGGGGCAGACCGCACAGTTTGGGTAAACCATGTGAGACGATTCGCATGGTCATGTGGATGGTCTATAGTTTTTAGCAATCTTTGATAGAGAGTTTTATCACAGTTTGTGCATGGTTTATAAACTATGTGGGGTAACCATGTGGGCGCCCCTTGGCTTACATAAAACCATGGACCGTTTCCGCACGGTTTGATAAAACGGGTGGGAAAATTGTGTGGCCCTATAATTTGATAAATTTTAATAAATGTTAATTAAATTAAAATTAAATTTAAACCTATTTTAAGGTTTATTTTCAACGCACAACTGCCACACAAACTATGAAAGTCCATCCTTTGAGCCAGATGTTTGATTTCAGATCCCTTCTCAAAACAATCTCTGATTGATGTTTGGTTCATCTCCTTAGATCTATAACAGTATAGCCTTGATTACTTTTTAGTCATTCTCCATTCCATTGGGAATCAGTTGCACTATTTGGATTTTGGATCATATGCCCTAATTTATCATTTTTCATCATTTATTTATATTTCATCCAAAACAGGATGAATCATAGCTTGATATTGGACGTGATATCAAGAACAAGCCTAAGGTAGGTGGTATCATGACTTTCACTTAAAGCCAAGTGGTTTATATATGCCATTATTCCACGTGTCCAATTTTGGTGCTTCGCCTATGTTAAAATTAAATAATAGATTTGATAGGTGTAGCCTAATCATTAAAGAGGACTTTTAATGCTTTTTATAGGTTGAATGCCTTGAATTGGGACCAGAGTTTGGGTGATTTGTCCTTAAAGTGACTGTTGGTTTGATTTATCCTTGGATGCTTTTGAGACATTTCCTTTACCCCATGTCATGGGATGTCAAAATGTGAATTGGATTATGAACTAAATTGTAATGTTATGATTTGTAAATGAAATTAATTAAGGGTATGTGATGAATGAATTTCCCCTTAACCATTTATACCTTGTTGTTTAAAGCATTTTTTTCCTTTCCCATGTGAGTAAAGTAGAGGTTATGTAATGAATTGATGCAATTTGGTTGAATTGCCTTAATTGTTGATTTTCCAATGTCATTTATATGATAAATAATCCATGTGATAGTTTTATTGGCTTGTTAGGATTGTTATATTAAAAATGGTCATATGAGTATTTTAATGGATAGTGAATTTCTAAGCCCATGGGAGTTAAAGAGAGTTTTTGAATTGTGATGGCTTCATTGTTCATGTGATTCCTTGTATAGAAAACTTCCCATGTGAGTTATGTTGAGACCATTCTATGTAATGAATTAATTAAACATGGGAAGCTTGTTTGCATGTTATCCCATGTGAGTAAATAATGTCCAAGCCTTATGGGGTTGGCCAAGGCTTGAGTCACCCCTTGAGAAGAGTTTGTTAAAGGATGCTCTTGGTTTTGACATTGGCATGTTAAATAAATTGTTTAATTGAGATTTAATTGGTTAAATGATAAATATCCATGGGTGATACATGGATTCAAATTATAATTTCCTGGAAATACTCATGTGTCTATTGAAATTTATACATTGGGTGATACATGGATCCACCTTAGGATTCCATGTATAGACTCAATATTTAAAAGTGATTAAGCAGCTGTTGATACATGGATCCATTGAGGTATACCATGGATGGACTCTTTGAGGCTAGCCTTATTTTCTGAGTGATACAAGTATTCATATGATAATTTCATGGACAAACTCAAAGGGAATTTGACTATTATTCCAAGGGTGATACTCAGGGTTTGTGTGAAGTGCCAAGGACGGACTGGAATGGCTGGTACTTTATACCTCACCTTGATCGATTCTAGGTTCATGAGAGGTTCACTAGGGATGGTCTTGAAGTGTGTTGGTTGATGTTTCACCTGGAGTAATACTTGAATTCCAAATTTGGAATGTCTACTAAGAGATCATTTACTAAATTGAATATTGAATGAAATGAATTTTATGAAGTGTCTTCCAAGCCAAAGCACAAGCTTGGAGTTTTTCTACACATATATTGTTTAGATATCCTTCTGAGGCATCTCTTTTGCGTCCAGTTACATAGAGGATTCCATGATTGAGATGGATCTCGATACATATAAATTCAATGAAATTGAATTTTTAAATGTTTATGAATTTAATGAAATGAATGTAAATGAAAACCAGTGCATGTAGAATAGTTACTTTTGATTACTCCTTCACTAATTACTTTCATTGCTGCACATTTCCTGCTATATATATATTCATTGACTAATTGGAACAAACCTTTGGTGGTTTCTTACTAGAATTTAGTCTTACAACCTGTTTATGCCACTTTTTGGGACCCAAATAGAATATATGATTGTAGGTATCGATAAGAGAAACCACCCTCTTATAGGTACATAATTTTCTACTTAAAATAAAGATAGCAGGGGACTAAGATCGGGCTTGTGATACTATTGGGATTATTTTGGTCTTTTTGTTTGTTTTTTATATGGATTATACATTTACCTTGTATTCTTTTTTTGATTCTTTGTTAGAGACATATGACACATAGAATCATTCTCTATATGAGACAAACAATGTTGTTCTCATTTATCAGTCTTGTGTTGTTTCATTCTGTTGTATTGTGCTAATGATTCCACTAATTTTATATTTTATTGATATTACACCATGAAACACTCTGATAATAAGGAAATAGTCTCCCCACAGACTCACCCAAATCATCACTACTAGGTAACAACCTCTATAATTTGGGGAGAAGCACTTGGGTCCATGTGACCCACTGGTCTCGGGGCACCTTTCAGTGGATTTCGGGTCGTAGATGTTATAAAGTGGTATCAAAGGGTTTAATTTCTAATTATCTTTATTATTTGTCAATAATAAAAAGGGATAGGAAGGAATATGAATCTGGTAATGAGATGTGTCTAGGCATATCTAACTCATGTATGGGAAAAAGAAAAATTGCCTCGAACTGAATTTTTATTTTCTGGATTTTGAATATTATGATTGAATTGACTCTACCATTGGGGGATTCAATTAATTTGTGTTGTTATTGTTGATATTATTTTGGGATCTATTATATTTAAATACGATGAGATGATTGTATTCCACCTCATGCATTATATAGGCATATGTTAGATTACACGTGCCATGCATTACGCCATGCCATTTAGGATGCATTATAGATTGCATGTTGTTGTGATGGGTTCCATGGTATATATTCTAGCTATTGTGTTAGGTACATTGTGACATATTATGGTGTGAAATAGTTGGATTTAAATATTTGGTCCCTGAGTTTTATGGGACCCCTTGGATCAGAATTTTCTGGATCACGGTTCAAAATTAAATAGGTGTATTATGATGTTCCATAGGTGGACTCCAAGCTTTGATCCCTAACGAATATTGGCCCCCAAGGATTAGAATTCAGCATGACATTAAAGTTATTTTCTAAAGTAAATGTGATAAAGATGAAATGAGTGTCAATTTAGTGATTTTGAATGTGAACTCAGTTTGAAATGAAACGTTTATGAAGAAAAGTGAAACTAATATGGTTTGTAATAAGGAAATTGACCAGACTAAAAATTAAGAGTGATATTTTAGTAGTCTCTCCCATATGTTTGATTTCCAGACCTGGCCCATGGGGTAGGAAGAGGGGTGAGTTCTTATAGAGGAAGGTTTTTACCTACATTGTTTTCGTTATTTGTGCTTTTGTGTTGTGATCTTTTATAATCATCTAGAACTAAGGCATATGTTGGGAATTGTAGAGTCATGCCAGCATGATAACCTCTAGTTATACATCAGGAGGGTGGTGATGATCAAACTCCATATATGGTGGGCCATGAAATACCAACGGATCCTCTAGTAGTTCCAGATGTGGCACCAGCTGTAATATAGGATGTAGGTGTTGAGACACAGATTTGTGATGGATTTATACAATTCAAGTAGTCTATTTAGGATGCAACGCAGCCTGCCACATCTATGGCTGAGTTGATGAAGGTGTTCTAGTAGTAGCAACTACCCTCATTTTTGGATGATGACAGACCACATCCTGTAGATTCATGGCTAGTGGCCATGCTATCTATCATTGAGCATCTTGAAATGCCTCCTGAGAGGAGGGTCAAGCTTTCTAAGTATATGCTACGTGAGTCTTCCTAGAGATGGTGGGATGATATCACTGAGACAGAACATTGTCAGGATATGGCTTGGAGAGATTTCAGATGGTCGTGTTTGACTAATTCTATCCCAAGACATTGAGGGATGGTAAAGCTTGTGATTTTATGCATCTGAAGCTGTGTGTTCTATTATTTATGGATTAATCAGCTCATTTTACTGAGCTCCATCACTTCACATGTATATTTATGGGTGATGATATATCTAAATAAATGTGATTTGAGGATGGTCTCATGTAAGAAATTAGATCATAGATAAATGTCTTCCGGATGATAATTGTATCTAGGATAGTGAATCAGGTGATGATCACAGAGAGTAACCTGAGGGAATCAGGAGGTGTGAGCCAGGGCATCTTGACACTGAGATCTATAAATGCATCAACCTATAGTAGGATGTGTCAACTAGATCTTCCAAGATGTGATATTAACAGTCAAAACATCCCATTAGGTAGCCATGTGAGGTGTTACCAGTGCGACAGGTTGGGACATATGAGGTCATAATATATGAAATACCCAGTCATGTACCGATCTTTCGGTAAGATGGGCCACATGTAGTTATTTTTCAGAAAATTTACACCATAAGGCACTGAGAGAGGGCATGCACCAACTCCATGATGAGGAGTAGGGTCATAGGCTTCTCAAAAGATAGGGAGCTTGCGTACATTAGGTTGATCAGGCCGTGGGGGTGGTCTTGGACATAGTACCCAAACCCCATGTTCAAAGCAACAGTATAGTGGATTAGCTCAGGATAGTTATAAAATGTCAAAGGGTCGTAGTATAGGCCAGGAATATGCGGTGCAATATTACCATCTAAAGACGGATCCCAAACCTTCTACTATTAGAGGTTTTATTTTAGTATCCTATATTTTAGATTCATCACTCTTTGGTAGAGGTGCTTCATATATCTTTATATCTATGCATGTTGTGGATAGCATCAAGCTCTATTTTTATACTTCTGATGGAGTTATGACACTGAACACTCCATTAGAGATCAGGATAGAAGGTTTGTGATAATGTAGGGAGTTCCCCTTTGAGCTTGTTGGGTTTCACTTCATATGGGACCTTTATGTCCTAAAGATTACAAGATCTGGTGTCATTCTTAGGATGGACTAGATAGTTCCTTTTAATGATTTCTATGATTTATATCTCCATATGGTGATATTTACATCACCAGATGATGCAGAGTTTATTTACAAAGGTGAATGGGATGTCCAAGCGAGTCAAGATGGACCCAAGCATCGTGGGATGGGTGGGACGATAGTCCAGATTGTGAATATATATCTGGATGATTAGGGGAGACATCAGACTGATTTCCCTAGAGCAGTTTATTGTTTCAAGGATGTCTTAATGGATGACTTCTCAGGATTACCTCCAGTGAGAGAGGTAGGGTTATCTATCAAGCTACTTCGAGGAGCTGCACTAGAATCCATTTCTCCTTATAAGATGACTACAAAAATGTTGCAAAATCTCAAGAGAAATAGAGAGGATTTAGAGGAAAAGGGTTTTATCTCACCCAATACTACTCCAAGGGGTTCTCCATACCTTTTTGCGAAAAAGGCGGATGGTACCATTAGGTTATGTGTGGATTACTAGAAATCAAAGTAGTTGATAGTAAATAACTGGTATCCTTTTCTGTGGATAGATGATCTCTTTGAATATCTCTGAGGAAGTCGGGTCTTCAAAAAGATTGATTTGAGTTCTGGTTATCATCTGGTGTGTGTTAGACCATCATACATACCTTACACAACCATCTAGTGTAGGTATGGTCTTTATGAGTATTTGGTTATATCGGTCGGTCTCATGAATGTGCTAGTGGTCTTTATGGAACTGATTTACTGGGTGTTCCATTCCTTACCTCAATTTTTGTTGTTGTGGTTTTTGTGAATCATATATTGGTGTGTTCTCACAATTGACACGACCATTCCAAATATATTGATATCATTTTGAATACACTAAGAGAGCATCTGTTATATGATAAGCTCACAAAGTGACACTTATAAATGGATCAGATTCATTTCCATGGTCATATCAACACTGAGATAGAAGTATCGGTGGACCCAAAGACGTTGAGAGTGGTTGTTTCCTAAGAGTAACCCAGTAACGTGTTTGAAGTTCAGAGTTTCTTAAGGTTGTACGGTTACTAAAATTATTTTATATAGGACTTTTCATGCTTAGCAGCATCATTGATGGGCTTGACTAAGAAGGGTGTGAAGCATATATGTTCAAATTCCAGTGAGACGATCTATCGGGAGTTGAAAGGGAGATTCACTTCAACACTGATACTTATTTTATTCGAGTTAGGCAGGAGATATACTATGTAATGTGATGCTTTAGGTATCGGGTAATGAATAGTTCTCAAGTCGGTGGATTGAGTCATTACGCACAAGTCTTAGATATCAAGGATATACGAGAGGAACTACCCGACACACGATGTTGAGTTAGTTACGGTAGTTCACATATTGCCTTGTTGGAGATATTACCTATTGACAGAGTGTTTTGTGGTGTAAACGGACCACAAAATCCCCAAGTATATTTTAAAACAGTGTGATATGAACCCGATATAGTGAAGGTGGGTTGATTACCTATAGTCTTTTAACTTTGGGATTGCATACACACCTTGTAAAGGCAATGCAGTGGTTGATGCAGTATGTAGGCGGGCTCAGATACAGGCAATGAAACATGTCAGTAGTGAGTGGAAGCTTTTGGATTTGTTCTATGAGATACACTTTGAGGTACATGATAGTCTGGGGTAGACATTCCTTTCATCCTTAGTTGTAACCTTTACATTATTGGATAGAGAGAGGATGAGGCAGTTATCAAATTCCAAAGGCCTAGTTCTATGGGAGAGTATGGAAGGTGAGGACCCTCCTCCTTGTTGGACTGTAGGGAAGGATGCGATCAGGTGAGTACATGGTTTCGTATGAGTCTCTTTAGACAAGCCGCAGGTGCCTATATATAATTTTTATTCCTCTGTATGGGTATTAAATCCTTGTGTCCCCAAGATGTACCAAGATTTACATGTTTGGTATTGGTGGTCAAACCTTAAAATAGACGTAGTTGGTTTTGTCATGAGGTGTTCCACCTAATAGTAGGAAAAGGCAGAACACCAGTGACCAGCCTAACTTTTACAGTAGCTATCCATTCCCTAGTGCATGTGTAATCATGTTTTGATGGATTTCATCACTAGTTTATTTAGGTCACCTCAAGGTAATGATGTTGTATGGGATTTTTGTTACAGGATCACGAAGGCTGCACATTTCCTATTGATCAAGAAAACCATCAATGTTGATGAACATGGGAGGTTGTACATCCATGAGATTGTACAACTATAAGGGGTTCTTCATACCATCCTTTCAAATAGGGACACCCATTTTACATCTCGATTCTTGAAAGGGCTACAAATGGATTTGGGTACACAAGTGCTTTTGGGCACGACATACCACTCTAAGAAAGATGGTCAGCCAGAGTGAATGATTCAGGTTCTTGAGGGCTTGAATCCTAGATTTCAGTGGCTCTTGGGAGAGTCATATACCCATTTTTGAGTTCACCTATAACAATAGTTTTCATGATACTATTAAGATGGCACCATATGAGGATTTGTACAATAGTCCATATCGATCACCCCTGTGTTGGCTGGAGGAAGGAGAGGCAGCTGTGATGGGACCTCATAGTATCTAGGATATCACAGAATATGTGAAGTTGATTCAGAGGTGGATGGATACTACACTGTATTTTAAAAAATCGCATGCCAATCGTTGCAGCAGACCTCAAGAGTTTGAGGTCAGTGATTGAGTTTTCCTACATGTTTCACCAAGGCTGGAACACAAGAGGATCAGAAGACTGGATAAGAATTCAACGATATACATCTAGTAGTTCGTGATTCTAGAGTGATTTGGGGTGGTTTCCTATTAGTTTTAGTTAACTCAGAGGTATCAGGCTATGCATGATTTCATCCATGCTTCTTAACTTCAATGTTACTTTTGAACCCCATCTCATAACTTTCAGGCCAAGGAGGCTGAGTTATATGTAGATGCATCTTTTCATAAGCATCATATAAGTATTTTGGATCATAGAATGAAGTTACTCTGGGTTCGGACTGTTAGTTTAGTATCTGTGTTATGGAAGAACGGTCGTGTGCAGTATGATACCTCGAAGAGGGAGGCTGATGTATGATTGTTGTGGATAGATTTGTTCTTAGATCATTCTTGATCACCCTTGAGAGGGAAATTCAGGGATGAATTTCTTTAGGGGGGGATGTTTGTAAGAAGTCATTTCTTCTTTGAGGTATGAAACTCTTGTTTTCCATCTTTTTATCAGTATACATTTCTTAAATATGGCATGAGGTTTACGCATGTTGGGGTCATGAAGGTCTCTGGGGTACCCAGGGATGGTCTAGAACCTGAACATGATGTTTGGGAGTTTTTAGCATAGTGCACGGTTAGTGAGAACCATGCAGGGACGGTCGTATGGTTTTACTAAACCGTGCGGGGCTTGATAGTGGGGGCTGACAAGACGAACTGTTTGGGTAAACCATGCGAGAGTTGGTACACAATTGTGTAACAGGTCTGTATTTTTTTAAAAGACTTTGATAGAGGATTTTAGCATGTTTTTCACATGGTTTATAAATTGTGTGGGGTAACCTTGTCAGTGCCCCTTGCTCTTGAGGAAACTATTCACAGTTTCCACATAGTTTGGAAAACTATGTGAGAAAACCTTGCAACCCTATAATTTTTATAAATTTAATAAATTTTAATAGAATTTAAATATAATTTAAAAATATTATGAGGTTTCTTTTCAATGCACAATAGTTCCCCCAACAGTGAAAGAATCTCATTTGGGCCAAAAGTTGGATTTCATATCCCTTCATCGTCCAATCTCGGATTCAAGTGTTGTTCATCTCCTCGGATGCGTAAGTGTAATTAATTAATTCAGTTTTTTCATTCTCCATTCTTCTAGGAATCAGTTGTGCTATTTGGATTTTGGCTCATATGCCCTAATTTCTCGTTCTCCATCCATTCTTTATGTTTCTTCAAAACCAGGATGAATCAAATCTTGATAGTGGATGATCTATCAAGCACGAGCCAAAGGTAGATGGTCTAGTGCCCTTTGCTTTATGTCAATATGTTTATTTATGTCGGTGTTCCATGTACCCAATTTCTAGGAATCACCTAAATTAAAATTAAATCCTATAATTTATAGGTGTAGATAATAAGTTAAAGATGATTGATAATGATTTTTTATAGGTTTAATACCTTGAATTTGAACAACCATTTGGATGAGTTGTCCTTAATGTGACCCTTAGTGGGATTTTAGACATTGATGCCTATAAGGAATGCCTTTAACCCCATGTCATGGGATATCAAAATGTGAATTGTTTTATGAACAGAATTACAATGTTATGAATTATAAAACAAATGAATTAAGGGTATGGGATGGATGGATTTCCCTTGACCCATGTATTCCATGTTAACTAATGCATGTTTGAATTTATCATGTGAGTAAATTATAGGTTATGCCATGAATTGATTCAATTGGCTTGAATTTCCATAATTATAGATTTTCACATGTGAGTTATATGATAACTAATCCATGTGATAACTTGATAGGATTGTTAGGAATGTTATATTAAAAATGGACATGTGAGTATTTGAATGGCCCTTGAATTTCAAAACCCATGTGAGCTAAAGAGATTTTATGCCTTGTTATGGATTATTTATGCATGAGATTGGTTGTATATGAAAATTACCATGCGAGTTATATAGAGAGAATGCTATGTAATGAATTTACTAATCATGGGAAGATTGTTATCAGGTTATGCCCACGTGAGTAAATGTAGGCCATGGATTTTGAGGTTGGCCAAGGATTGAATCACCCCTTGAGGTGAGTTTTTTAAAGGATGCTCTTGGTTTTGACCCTGACATGTTAAATGAATTATTTAAACGAGATTGAATTGGTTAAATGATAAATAGACTTGGGTGATACATGGACTGAAATTAAAATTCCATGGATGGACACATGTGACGATTTTCCTTTATACCTTGCTTAATACAAAGATCCACCTTAGGATTCCATGGACATACTGAATGGTTAAATGGGATTAAGCCGCAGGTAATACACGATCCATTAAGGGATACCATGGACAGACTCTTTGAGGCTAGACTTATATGTCGAGTGATACATGGATTCTTATGATAATTCCAAGGATGGACTCAAAGAGTATTTGACTATTATTCCAAGGGTGACACTCAGAATTTGTGTGAAGTTCTGATGATGGAATCGATTTTCCTGGACTATATACCTCACCTAGAGAGATATGGGGTTCCTAAGAGGTTCACATGGGATGGCCTTGTAGGGTGTTGGTTGATATTGAACCTAGAGTAATAATTTAATTACAACTTAGTAATGTCAAGGATAAGCTCAGGTTCTAAATTGAATAAGGAATAAAATGTCTATTATGTTGTATCTTCCAACCAAATCATAAACTTGGAGTCGGTCTTCAATTATATTGTTTATATGGCCTTCTAAGGCATCCGTTGAGATTCTAGTTACAAGAGGGATATGAGGCTTGATCCGGATCTCAAGACATATAAATTCAATTAATTTTAATTGTTAAATGATTTTGAATTGAATGAAATGAATATAAATGAAAACTAGTGCATGTAGGATGGTTTCATTTGAGTACCCTCTTGATTACTGTTTTCCTTGTTGCACACTTCCTGTTATATATATTCACTAACGGATTGGCACAATCCTTGGGTGGTTGGCTCCTAAGATTTTATCTCACTCATTATTTGGGATAATTTTTGAGACCCAAACAGTCTATATGACTGATGGTGATGATAAGGGAAGTCAATATCTTATAGGTACTAGATTTTATGGTTAGTATTAGGAGAGTAGGGGACCGTGCTCAGGCTTGTGATGCTACTAGGATTCTTTTGGCCATTTCACTTTATTTATATGGATTTTACACATGCATTGTATTCTTATATTGGATTCTTTTTTTGAGACTTGTGACATGTCGCATCATTCTGTATATGAGACATACCATGTTGTTGTCATTTATCAGTCTTCTATTTTTTTTCTCTATAGTATTGTACTACTTCTTCCGCTACTTGTATATTTTATTGATATTTTGATATGCTAAACTCTGTTAATGTGGGAATAGTATCACCACAGACTCACCCAGGAACTCACTAATAGTTAGAAGGCTCTGGAAATTGGGGAGATGCGCTTGAGGCCATGTGACCCACTAGTCTTGAGGCAGCTTTCAGTGGCATCCAGTCTGGGACGTTATAGTTGTCACCTATATCAAATATAAAAGGGATCCACCATTACTCTTTTATTCACAAACATTGATCCATTTAGTTCAACAAATACCTAAAAAATACATTCCATGTTTCCTTCACAACACTCTTTAGCCGTATTCTCTTTCCTTAAGACCATCCTAAGAAAGATTAAGGTTCAATCCAATGGGGGATTACAATTAAATGGTGTAGATCTTAACAATGTTTTTTCATTATATTTCATCTTCTACCACCTTCAGTTATATCATAAAAATGATAGTATAATAAAATAATTATCTATAATATACATAAATGTTATTATGTTGATGTAAAATAGATTATTAATCATATCTTACATCCTTTTAAAAACAAAAACATCGTTAGTGCGTATGTACAACCCAATGTTTCAATATAGTGATGTAATTTTTTTTCATCACCACATTAATTGGACAATTATAAAATGATACTAATAAATATATGTGAAATATATCACATAATTTTCATTCATTAAATTTAATATATAATCTACCATATTAGCCTTATATCTTTTGAAAAAATGATAACGCCGTTCATGTGTACTTGTGGACTACAACCTCCACGAAGTGATATGATTCATTTTTATTTTACCACCGTACTTGGATGATTATAAAACATTATAAAAATTATAAAAATTGTATTCATATAATTATTTACATTATTAAGATGATCAAACCACTTCTTATATTCTTTAACCATGAACAATATGCTGATGTAATTTTGGATAAATTGACAAGTCAACCTTAAGTGGTCGACATAAGAAAGAACTATTCATTGAAAAGATTTCAAATGATTATAAAAGAAAATTAAAAATGGATTATAGATTATTGAGGTTATTATGAATTTATTATATAAACTTAAATTCATTATAAATTATGATCAAACATTTATGTCTATGAAAAGACCTAAGTTAAGGTATTTTAGTTATAATCTCATTTTATTTTCAGATTGTTTAATTCAATATTTCATTTGGTAAAATTATATAAATATAGTATCTTAAATTCCATATATTTTATTCTCTTATTGTTATGTTTATTCTTTGAATGTTTATTTTACATTTATTCCCTTTTTGGATAACAAATTAATAAATATGTTACCTATATGGTACATTCTTTTAAAAAATCATGTTTTAATTTTTTCTTTACAAATATTTTTCTTCCATGTTAAGGTTATTTGAAATGTTTCAAGAATATTCTTCTTTACACAAAATTGATTATTTGAAGTTTTTTCAACTATATTTTAATTTATTTATAATGTTTTAAAAGGAATCTTCTTGTATATTTTAAAATGAGGATATTTTGTATATTCTTCTAAAAGTGTGAAAGGGATCATTTTTTAATGTTTACCGTAGGAAAAAAAACCCACCATCATAATCCTTCATTTCATTAAATCTTCCTTCACAAGATTACAATATTATTTTTAAATAAAATATTTATCTCAATATTTTATGAATTTCAATTTAAAATATTATCAAAATTATATGTTTTTATTTTCCGTAAATAATTAAAATAATTTTTCAAATGACTTATAATTTTTTTTACAATAATGTTAAAGGGATCACCATGTGTATGAGTTATACTTTTTTCAGTTGTAACTAAATGACAACATTTATTTATTTTCAATATATTGAAGAACATAGAAATAGATATGTTCCTTAAGTATCCAAGACATCCAATATTGATAAATAAAGTGAATAAAGCTTGGATGAATGGATGAATAAGATAGTAATCAAGTTTACTCAAGTCTTATTATCTTAAGGAAGTCATATAAAAGAATTTTACTATATATTTTTTATGATCATTTTATTGTAAATAATTTATAGAATCTATCACTAATTCATTTTATATGACACATTTATTACAACAATAATGATGATGTGAAGAAATGTGGTTGGATGATGAAGACATATATGGAATTGATATTACAAAAGGAAAAGAGGAGGAATATAAAGGACATGAAAAAAAAATTTCAGCATGAGGAATATGAATAGGGAATTAATGATAAGTCCATGAAATATATTATCATTTCATGTGTTTTATATTGAAATTGTGGATTCTCTAAATGGATTTGTACTGATTAGTATACTTATAATTACTATAAGTAATACTTTTGGTGTTCCCTTTATTTAAAAATAGGCTAACCATAGCCACCAATGGAGGGACAATTCAGGCCACATATGGGATCTAGGTTTAACCATGAGGGATACAGCCCATTCAAGAGTAGTCATGGTGGAAGAGTAGAGTGGGATTGCATTTCCCCACATGGATCACACAAGAAGGATTAGTAGGCAAATAGTGCATGTGGAGTGCTTGTAGTGGCGTGGAAGGAGGCGACTGAGTTGGATCAACCCATGTGGTGTGTGTGGTTTTATAGGTGTTGAACCCCATTATCGGCTCAAGGTTTAAGTGGTACAAATTATTTTATATGAGATATCTCAACCCCATGAATATCCAATATGGGATTGAGAACTGTGAGTAATATTTACATACTTAAAAAAGATATAGATAAAACGTATCCATCCAAACATTGTTGATCTAACACTATAAAAACCTCCACATAGTTATTATCCACCTTTCACCACAAAGAATGGATCAACTGTGATATTTGAAGACTGGCCAACACCAACAATCAAGTCGTGCACCAAACGTTAATGTCGATGATCGAAACGAGCATGAACGTTATTATTCTACAGATTGATACGAATGCATGAAACACTATCCATGTACATACTAGAAAAAAACATGATTATTTTTTAGATTGAAAAAATGTTTATAAGGAAATATTCATGGATGTGTGGGAGCATATAGTCAAGGGAGAATCATGTGATTATTTTTGCAAGCACATGTGATACTCACAGCGAAGGGAGAATCCAAACTCACATAAAAAAAGATACCATGTTTTTTAAAGTATAATATTACATAAAAACTCATTGAATATTTTAATTCTACTAAATTCAGTGATATTAAAAAAATTATTAGAGCTTAATAAATTTTTGTCTTCTGAGTTAGTGATGGAATGAACGAGAGGTTGTGGAACCTCTCTATAAATATAGATGGACCAAGGAGGAAAATACTGATTTCAATCACATATTTATTTTTAGAGCTATCATTATTCAAAAAATATAGCATCTATGAGTTTCTATTATGTGAACAAGTAAAATATCCACATTCCACTCAACTTTAGAAAGAGATGTTCTATGAGTTAATTTTCTTCCACAAAGAAGAACTACACACTAATATGCACAAATAAGAACAACCAAGCATCTTGCACGAAGAATAAGAGTTCCACTTTGTTATGCTATGTTTCATCCTTTTTAAATACATGATGGTTAATATGTACCATGATCTAGTGATAGTTTAATACTCACTTACTATGTTACTCAAAGGAAGTGTTTTGAGTTTAAAAGCTTAAATGATGGTTGAAGATAGTGAATTCACATTATATACTAGTATGAATGTCCTATGAATGAGAAATTAATAGTACACAACTTATGGTCTTTTGAAGGAGTTATATAATTGACTGGGGGTGTGAATACACCTAGATTTTATGGAGGATGAAATAAATATGAAGAAAACAACACATGCATTGCATGCATACATGAATGTTTAAGAACTTGATAATTCAACCAGAACATAATAAATGATTTGAGATATTAAATCCATTAGCATCAAACGGTTTAAGTAACCTCAAATAATAATAATTTCTATCTATCATATAATCAAGATTATGTGTGCTATAGTTTTGGTTGAGAATCCAATGCAATTTATCCTAAATAAATGCATAAGATATTGTGAGATGTTTAACATAGTGTCAGTAGTGTTTATGAATAATCATTTTCACTAAGAGGAAATAATGACTACAATAAATTATTGATATTGTGTATCGACGAAAGAGAATATGACATTGCTACACTATTTAATATTATTGTGTTTCAAGGATCACAAGAATAAGTGTGTGGTAAATCTATATTCAGTTCATATGATTTAGGTAAAAAAAATTTATATAGCTAGTATACCATACATTTTTATTATTTTGAGTGAAGAAGAAATATAGAAGAGAAGAATAGATGAAAGCCCTGTGCATATCTGTTTCAATAAGAAGAAGAAGATGATGAAGAACAACTTTTTGTATACTTCTAAGAAGAATAATAAAATTTTCATGTCTGGTATTATGCAAGTAACCAGTAGAGAAGAAGAATGAGAAGAATAACAAAACAGTGTGACATATATTAGATGTATCAACAGGTGGAATACTTTCTTGGTGTTACAAAGTATCTCTTGAAGAAGGTAAAGATTATATTGATAGGTAGTGTAATGAACCAGTTAATAGATTCATGTTGGATAAGGTTTTATCCAGTCCAGTGAAGAGGATTGTTTCCACCCACCCTTCTAAAGTGTAGGGACTCACACTTGGGTAAGGATTATATTATAGAAAAACCACTATAGCTGGTGTATCATTATAGTATAGAATCAATGTAATGGTTATCACTATACAAGATAAGGAATAAATACTCTTATTTAGTTGCGAGCCTTTTAAAAATATCATTTTCCATATTTACCAGCTTTCATATACTTCCACGTAATAAAGAAAAGAGAATTAGAGAATTATGATCCTAACAGGTATAATAGTTCAAGGAATAAAAAGTTATAATAGGTGAAAAAGATCCCAACATCGATTCACCCCCTCTCAGTGTTGATTCCATCCCAATGTAGTCCAATAAAATGGTATCAGTGCTAGGTTCACCACTATTATTTTCTACACTACAGTAATTCTATTTTTATGATTTGAGTTTCTTCCCTATGATTATAATGAAGTGATGTTTTGGTGAATATTAAGTTATATCTTAGAAGAATTCTATTTCTACCAAGACCATGTTGAAAAAGATAAAGAAATATAAAATAATGTTTAAGAATAATTCCCTCTTATATAAAGAATATGAAGGATCAATATATTTATGTCATTCCAAAAATGAGGAAATATTAGGCCAGGAATGTAAAAAGTATGTGGATAAAGTTTCCATAAAATATATGGAACATCTCTCTACCTCAATTAGATTAAGAGATTCCAATGATCAAGTGGAATGTGATAGTTCCGGTCAAAAATATCCTAAAGATTATCCAAGAACATGTGGGAGTGATAACATGTCTAATGATTTTTAGTTAATTCATTAAAGGATATGATTCATGGTTATCCCAATGAATTTGTATCTATTATCTATGGGATATTTGATATAATAGAGGAAGAGACTACTCATATTGAGTAGTAGTAAAAAGTAATAGAAAATTATTTAAACAAAAAACTTATAGAATGTATGAATCCCTCCCAGAAACATAGAACCTTTGGAGTAGAATGAGTGGAGATTGAAATAATTTCCTCATATTTTGAATATAGGTGGATCAATTATATTGTAGAGAAAGGGAAAGTAAATAATAATCTAGAAGAAATGATCCATACACATAATGAAAATGTGAAAAATAGTATTGATGATAAGGATTTAAAATTAGAATAAAAATTTATGATGTTCTTGGATCTGGAATCTTCGTTATAGAAAAACGTTATTATATATTAAGAGGAAGTTGAAAGAATGAATAAGTATTGTAACGATAGGATTATTATGATTGAAAATCATAAAATAATCCTCAACATGGAATTTATATAACTACAATTTCAGTTGAAAAATCTTAAAAAGGTATATATTGAGACATCACAAAATGTTGAAATAGTTTCTTCTACTACTCAATGATCATGGGCGACTAAAAAATAACTTTTTATTAACAATATAGAAGAAGAAAGAATTTGGTGGGTGAGGTAAACCAAGAGCATCACCCGAAACAAATTTCTTACAGTCATGGGATAAGCATTCAAGGCAATGGAAAATACTAATTATCTCATCATGACTCACATGGCTGGCTAAGGCATCCTCTGAAAAATTACCTTCTCTCAATATATGTGAAACCTCAATGCCTTGATTCAATATCAACATGAAGTCCCTGATAAGAAGGGTCCCAAGGTCTATAGGTTTTGTTTCCAAGGAAGCCATCCATCAAATAGGGATCAATTTCCATCTTATAAATAATTAGGATATAAAGGTTGCAACGAATGAGACCATTGTGCATGGATCTTGTCTCTACTATAATGGACTTACCATATCCATAAAAGATAATAAAACCAAAAATCATAGATCCTCATTCATTTTGGACCATACCACCCCCTCACATAACCCCATGGTTGCATGATCCATCCACTTTTTTTTTGAGGCCCGGGAAAGGAGCTTCCCTGGAACCCATCTCCCCTAGCCTGAATTGCCTATATCCATCAAAGGATGAGAAGAGATCAATAGAATTAACCTTAGAAAAACCAAATACCTTCCTTAAAAAATGAGGGAACCAAAATCTGGCTCCATAGACATAACATGGACCTTCATCACAAAAATATGGGTCCTTTTACTATTCCTCATGGAGTTCCTTACATCTCATGTGGTCTAGAACACTTCTCCAAACACCTCTGCTTGAACTCTAATTTCCATTAGCACCTCATTGAAGCCCTGAAACCAAAATGATAAAAAATCTAGAACATACTCCCAATGAGGGGTGATCCTCGTGCAGTTTTTGATAAATCTCCATAGAAGAACCACACAATACCCACAAAAAAAGATATTCCAAATGGTTTCCATGTTAGGAGAAGCACAACACTAACATCACAATGAAAGCTGGAACACCTTATTTTAGATATTTTCATATATGGGTGTATCCTAGATCCTCATATGCTAAAAAAATTGAACATAATATGAATATCCTTCCACCAAATTATGGAATCCACTTCATCTAGTCATGTGGTTCCATTGGTCCATATACAAAATCTCTTTCTACAAAAATGAACGGAAGGAGAATACAAGAACACACACCTATTTGGTTCATTAATTAGCAATGTACCCACCTGCAGGGCATTATATTACTCATTGAGCATGGAGCTGATGAAAGTGGTGGGAGAGAGACTATCCTCTCTGTATGAGATTTCAGGTACATGAAACACCTGTAAAAAAGAGAGTTTTCACCTCCCTGATTATCCTTCATATATTATACGTCTTGACAAACCAAAACTGATTGGATCTTCTCCACAAGAATATCAATATGGTTTAGCATACATCGTTCCTGGTTCGACAACATTCTTGGTCCATTGGACCATTCTCTCTAATTCCAATCATATTTATTCTATATAAATCTTTCCCATAGTGTACTGCCTTCAAGGATTTCCCATTCAAGCTTAGACTACATGGATTTCTTTGAGAGTGACACTACATAAATTGATTCCCCTAACTTTAATTGGTTTTTCCAACTTCCTCCATAAGGCCCAATGACATCATCCATCATGATTAGCATCTGAAATATAGGTCAATAATATTTTTTCAATTTTGTCGATGGTACCTTTGGGCGACTTCAAGATCGATAAAACCTATATAGGTATTGAGGAGAGTACACTATTAACCAGAGTTATCCTCCATCCAAAATATAAAAAATGATTCTTTTAGTTAAAAATATGTCCAGTAATTTTGTCGTTAATATTGTTGAATATTTTCTTTTGGATCCTTCCATCTATCATGGGTGCATTGAGGTACTCCATTAGGAAGGAAAATTTCTGAAAACCAGACATGTCTTTAATAACATTACAACACCTAATGGATAATTTTTTAGACAACAAAATGTGGATATTTGAATTTTTGAAATTTTTCCCACTCCACAGCCCATAGGAGACCATAAATTTGTTGAAGACTTAAATAGATCTTTTGCTGCCATTAACAAAAGCAACATATTGTCAGTGAACATTATAAGTGTCACAATTCTATTCTATCCCCTTTAGGGGATGATGGTCCCTTCCTAAAATCCTTAGTGGGTGTTCCATGAAGGTGAATCTAGTAGTAAAATGAAGAGGATAAGAGACACTAGATAACATTGTATATAGCCTTGTACAAATTTGAAAAAACCAAAAAACTTTCCCGTAATGGAAATATAAATCCATGGTGAGGTATTTCATCTAATAAAGAGATAGTAAGCCAAATCTGAAAAACTGAACTATCACATGACCTAGATAATAAATCTTAACTCAAGCTGATCACATGTCGTATCCATATCGACTTTAGTAATGATATTAGAATCAACAAGCTTCTTATTGATATTAGAAATCATCACTTTTGAAATTCTGATGACTCTGTGGATGCTTTTTCCATGGACAAAACCAAACTATTCCTCGAAAATGAGCCTTGGAAGGAGATACCCCAATCATTTTTTCATAAGGTATGGAAAAGTTTTATAGATGAAATTATATAGACAGATAGGCCTATACTGTCTAAGAGAAGATGGTTCCCTGAACATCAGAATGAGAACCATTCTAGATGTATATACTGCTCGGATAAGCACCTCACCTATGAAAAGTTCCTGCATCACTTCAATGACATGAATTCTGATGATATACTAAGAAAGGAAATAAAAGGCCCTTGGAATGAAATCAAGACTAGAAGCACTTTCTTGGTTCAAACTGAGCATAGACTATTTGATCTCCTATAGTTATGAAATGGCACACATTCTCCCTAACATGCAAAAAAAATGGAAATCTATTCATAAAATCACCCTCTTCAGACACCCTGAAACGCCTCCATCATCAAATAAATCTTACCCTACCAACATATTTTTAAAGTTACCCTCTATAACCATACCTGCCACATCAATATCATTTATATATGAATGATCTGAAAGCTTGAGATTATTCATAATGGATATATACCTCTCCTTCAATCAATCCTAGAAGGAAGCAATGTTTCTTTCTCCCTCTCTAAGCCAAAGAGCTCGAGACCTATCCCTGATTCACCTTTCAATCTCCTGTAATTTTTCATCCATCAACTTCTATTTCTGCACCACAAGAACAAAAACATCATCATCCAAGAATACCTGGAGGCCCTCTGCTAGCTTATTGACATCCACTTTTAATTCCATTAGGCGTGAGGGGGTGTTTTGTTCGAAAACCAGTACCAAATATCTTTTTTGAGGCATTAGAGGTGGTTCTCTAGTCTTTCCCAAGAGGATCCCTGAGTCAGATGATCCAATGAAAATATAATATCCTGAAGAAAACCATCAAATCATCTCTAGTTACATGAATTGAAAAAACCTTTATGTCTATGATCTCTCTTGTCAATAGTCACCAATAAAGTGGAGTGGTCCGATAGAGAACGTGTGGGATGGGTTACTGAGGCTTGAGGAAACATATCAGTGCCTTGAAAGTTTGAGAGAGAACGATATAATCTACTCAAGATACGATGTATTCCTTTCTGGTTCTTTCACCATGTGTATTTGGATCCCAAAAAAAACTAGATCCATAATTCTATTAAAAGAGATAAAATATATAAAATAATGCATAGACTTACTATAAAATGATGAACCACTCTTCTTCTAGAAATTCTCCATGATTGTGTTGAAATAACCACCCAAAAACCATGGTAGATTAACTGACTGAAAGATATAGATCCACTGCCAAAGTTTCATTTGATCTGAGTTATCACACGTCACGTAAACAAATGAGAAATTAAAGACAATGTTAATAGACATTACCTTCATTTTGATGTGTAGAGAAGGAACAAAAGAAATTTCTTCCACCAAGTTATTCTTAAAAAAAATCAAAACATGCTTCTTCCATGGAGATCCATGCATAAAATTTGGAAAACCTATACTATGGGAAATAGATCCAATGTGGATCTCATACTGTTTGGGTTCCAAAATGGACACAAAATAAGTAATCAGTCTTTGATATTTCTTAGCAAGGAATGTACACTTCACCTGAGGCCTAAATCTTCAAGCATTCAAGATGATGATGGGATACATTTAGAAAATGTGAGATGTGGCCCTAACGCAACCATATTTGGCCAACTTTGAAGGTGAGGAGGAACCAAGAACCTCTCTGGACTTTTCATGAGTATGGAAAACCCCATCCATCAAGGGAGATAAATAAAATGAGTAGGGAACCTCTTCAGAAGATGATGAAATGCTCGATTCAACATGAGAGTTGGGATCCTTAACCAGAGAAAAAGCACCAGACGAAGATGAAACCGAATTTTTTTTGAGGTCCAAGGTGAACAGTCACAAACTTATTCTGCATCCGAATGATTTTGAAAGCACCGTGATGGGAACTGAATTCTTCTCTTGGAGCGCAAACTCCATATATGCCCCTGACTGAACCTAGGAAACATCAACCCATTCGGCAGACAAAGGAGAAGAACAGGAGTTATCAAGGGAGCAAGGAGCAGGACTATCCGAACAAGGAAAAGAGTGATCCACATCCTTAGGAACCACGGATTGATTTTAATTTGATAAAACAGATATCAGAGGTGATTATTAAATGGATATCACATATGGTTCATGGATAGATTTCGAAAAATTATATGTGAAATGGAAATAACAACTTGTTCATGAAAAGATACCCCTTGACTCGTACCTAGGTCATTTCCAGTAATTCAAGATGAAGCTTCAACTTTCACCGAGATCCCTTTCACAAATCTAGAGTGACTATTCCTACATACATTCACTGAGTGTCCTTGAAGATGAAATCATGAACTGAAACAAGTGGGATCTTGAAAAAAAACACATTTCCACCATAAGAAACCCTCTCTGGATTAAAATAAGGCAATTTTCATGGGAATAAAACAAATATGTTCTCTAAATAGCATACTTGGAAACTATTTCTCAAAATATCTCAAATTTTTAGTGAAAGGAAGAAAAACCAACCATATTTTTTAGAAATAGTTTCCCCAATCATATGAAAATTGGGGTACATTGAGAAATAGTTTCCTAAGTACCTTAAAGAATTTGTTTTTTTGATCCCATTATATGGGGACAATTTCCCTCAAGCCAAAACCTGTGAATGAAGAGGTAGCACCATATACCAGACCACACATATTTGGGGTGAGGAAACCAAAATCATGCTCTTGGTGTCGTTATTTCAACAGAGAATGTTTCTCAAAGAGTCTCCATCAATAGACTAAAATATCGATGAGTTGTGCAATAGAAAATGGATACCTAGAAGATTGACCCACATAGTGGCCAAAAAAGTGTATTTCCCAACATGAACATCCCACGACAACTTGTAAAGAGAAAATCTCTATCTCCCAAAGCACCAATCCACTTTGGACCAGGCTTTCATGAAGTCTTCCATAGAATAGTAGTGAATACAAAAGGAATACATAAAGATTTCTGATACTACAGATTGTTGGAGAAGGCCTCAGGAGTAAATAAAATAATGAAATAAATGGAGGTAAGGCTTTTCACATCCATTGACTGCAACTAGAGTCCATTGGATATAACAAGTGTAAACCTTGAGATCCATCACAGAAAGGTCTTCCAACATCAGACAGTTCTCCTAAGGATATTTTATGCTCTTATTTGGGTAGATCTGGTCCTCCAATGGTGACATCCTTCAAGGATGTTATGGTTCCATATGAAGATCCCAACTACTTATAAAAAACTCAAAACGATCCTATAGAATAAATAATAAGATAAAGGCTTTTCGGTCAATATTAGTTCTGAAAAATATTCCCACATTATGCATTAGATTTTTGGTACTATACTTTAATTGATAAATCAAAATGGAAGCCCAAATCTGTTGAAATTTCAATCCAAATACATCTGGTGGAAGTTCAAACGGTCTTCCCTATGTGGATATTTCATTTCATTAATGTGTCTGTTTAATGTGGTTGTTTCATTTCTTTAATGTGTTGGTATGATTTCTTTGTAAATTCCTATAAATTGTTGACAACTATAGTCCGAAATATATGTTCAATACAATTATTAAATCTCCTATGTGTTCTCTCCCATTTTTCTTTCTCGCTTGTCCTGACTTGTATAGCTAACAAACTGGTATCAGAGCCCGATTCCAAGGCATCCTCAATTTTTTGGAGATGGCCACCACAATCTCGCATGTTACAAATTTGTCTAAGGACTATTATAAAATGTGTCGCATCTAAATAAAGGTCTTTTTCAGGACACAATAATTATGTCATATTGTCACTGATGGGTATATAGTGCTCACCATGGAGGAAGAAGTTGTCTTCACAAATGTAGAAAATATTTTTCTCAAAAATCAAATGATGAAATATAACAAGGTGTTCTTACTCCTCTATCAAGGGTTGGATGAATCAACCTTTGAAAATATTTATGAAGAAACATCAAGCAAGAATTCGTGGGATACCATTACCACCATATTCAAGGGTGTTGATCAAGTAAAGGGGGTTCATCTTCAAATACTAAGATCAGAATTCCAGGAGAGGAACATGAAATATGGTGAGAGTATCTCTGATTTCTTCTCAAATTTAAAAGTTATTATTATCAATTTGAAAATAAATAGTGAAAAATTGGAAGACATTTTCATCATTGTAAATGCACTTAGACCTCTCATAACCAAATTTGAGCTTGTGGTTATGGAAATCAAAGAATCAAAGGATTTTGAGAAACTGTCCATTGAAGATCTGCTGGGATCATTGCATGTACATGTGTAACAAATGAAAAAGAATGTGGGTTCAATGATTGAGCATGTCTTAGAGTCTAAGTTGACTCTACAAGAACAAAAGGATATCCAAATGCAATGATTTTTTCATCATGAAAGAGGCATAGGGCATGGATACCATCCAAGCCATCAATAAAAGAAAAAAAATTATTACCTTCTGTGGAAGGGGAAATGGTGGAGGTTAATTCACGTGTGGTCATGGAAACTCAAAGAATTTTCAATTTCACAATTGTATGAAATTAGGTCATTATGCCTCTTAGTGTTGGAGAAAATGGATCATGGAGAATGATCCAACTATGATAAAGCATCAAACCATGAAGAAGAAGTCACCACACTCCTCCTTGCATAAGAAAAGACATGTGAATGGCCAGATGTGTGGTATCTCAACACGGGTGCAAGCAACCATATAATTGGTAATAAGGAATTGTTAAAGGAACTAATAGAAGACGCTCATGGAAATGTTAGATTTGGTGAATCATCAAAGGTACATGTGATTGGAAAAGGTAAAATCAAAATGTATTAGAAGAATGACGAGTCAAATTACATCTCTAATGTGTATTACGTGCCAAAAATGAAAAATAATTTTATTTTTATTATCCAACATCTTGAGAATGGGTATGGCATACACATGGAAAACACTCTTTTTTCTAGAAGAGATTCTCACACGAGACTTGTTTCTCAAGTCCAAATGGCGAAAATCGCATGTTTCCACTGCATGTCAACACAAATTCTATGGAGTGTCTCTTTAGAATCAGGAAGAATGACTCATGGAGATGGTATATATGCATTAATAATATCCATTTCCACAGCCTTAAAATTTTATCCCCATCAAGAATGGTGTGTGTCTTGTCTGCAATTGAAGTTCCAAATCATGTGTGTGAGGTTTTACACTCAGTAATTAATAAAGTAACTCCTTCCCAAGTGGAGTGTTTAAAAGGGTAAAGGAATCACTTATGTTGGTTTACACTGATATTTGAAAACCACATGAAACACCCTCACTTGAAGGAAATACGAACTTTATTAGCCTCATTGATGATTTCAGTAGAAAACATTGGATTTATTACATCAAATAAAAATACTATGATTTTACTATCTTTATAATTTTAAAAGATTGTGTTGTAGAAAAAAGTGGTCACAAAATCAAAGTACTCAGATATGAAACAGGTGGATAATACACATAAAATGAATTTCAAGATATATGAAGGGAACAAGGTATAAAGAAGTAATACACTACATCCAACATGCCATAATAGAATGAAATTTTTTAATGAAATAACCACACCATCCTTGACAGGATGAGGACCATGATGAAGGAGAAAGGGCTGCCAAAGAGCTTCTAGGAAGAGGTAGTTGCATGTACATCCTATCTTTTCAATCGATGTATATTCAAAAGCATTAAAAAAATTACATCCCAAGAGGTGTGGAGTGGTTAAAAAATGATCATGGCATACCTAAGAATCATTGGGTGTGTTTTCTGCACTCATGTTCTAGAATAATGAAGAAGGAAGCTTGATAATTGTGGTGAGAAGTGCATCTTTATCGACAACAGTGAATCATCTTAATCCAAAAAGCACTATAATCCACTAAACAATAAAGTAGTGATGATTAGAGATGTGGTCTTTAGTAAGAATGAAAAATGGAAATGGAAGGAAGAATAATCAAACAAATGTGTTCTAGTCGAAATAGAAGATCCTGATGAAAGGAATGATCATCAGGAGAAAATGTCTGAAACACCTTCTTTAGGAGCATCGTCAGTAAACAAGAGTCCAAGAGTACATTATATAGTGACCCATGCCTTTTACATATAACATTTCATGATTTTAAACATAATTAATCATCAGATTACATGCCAGGTATTGGTAAGTCTAGTGTCTTTGAAGACTAGGTACCTAAAACAGAAAACAAGGGGCTGAAAAAACATTTCATTATTTAATCTCCATAAAGAGCTCCTAACTTCCTTTGAGCCCTTATATATGTATAGGGTACCCTGGGGAACACATGAACAATGGGATGAGCTAAAAATCCATGTAAAGGAATGAACATAAGGAAACATCTTAAGCACAAGAGTTAGGAGGCATGACATAATGATATCCAAAGCATGGAAAATATGAAATCATATCGTATAAGCATGGGATAATATAAACATGGAATCATATAAATGTGGTAGAATCATAAAAAAAATTTATTACGGTTCAAGGATAATCGCCAATCTCGTTTCCCATTTTAGTACAGGTTAAGGCTAACTGCCAATCCCATTTCACATTGCATCTGATGAGACCTGACATTACCCAATGCATTGGAGCGCTATCAGGGCACACCCAAATCAACGTTTTAATGAATATTCTTTCCACATAAATATTCTTACAAACTAAATATTATTGTTTCATAAATATTCATACATAATCAACCGTACATAAACATAAGGTTACCCAAGGAAAGAATTAGGTACCACAATCATGACATAAATCATAACCAATGAGTGTATCATGTAAGTGTCCTTGAAAGAAATGGATTAGAACATACATGGACATTAATTGGGTAAAATAGGCTTATAAAATGGTATGTTATGTCAAACAGAAGTGAAAACATATAAGGAATGTATTTGAGAAACATTATCATTAAAACATTTGTGTGCAGTTTTAAGGAAAATACTATAGCTTTTAAAATAGAAAAGAGGAAAATATTTTATATAAAACCAGAATTTGAACATTAATGTTTTTAAAATAGAAATAATGATTTTATAAAGACAATTGTGTCTTAAAATAGTGGATAGAGTTCACTTTATATTGGTTAAAAATTTGGGAAGTTTCCTTAAAACAGGTTTTCTTATCCGAAAGTTCTCAGGAGGGAATCATTTAAAAACCTATATATCCCCAAAATAAAGTGATGAAAGGGTCTTGATAAATGATTTTTTAAAACTAAATCTCATTTATAAGATTAAAATAAATAGATAATATATCAACATTTTGTAAAAAATAATGGAAAGACATCCTGAAAGAACATAGGAGGTTCGGTTAGAATTCGTTACAGTTTATCAGCATGGTGTCAGGTGAACCTAAGAGGGCATGATAAGAGATAAAAGGTGTTTTTCATCACATAGAAGACATGATGGATGCACGGTGGAGCTGATTAATCATACCCCATCATTTGGGATTACACATAAAAAGGAATAGCATAGAGGAAAATCTTTATTTAAGAGTGAAAATGAGAGGATCCCTTTCCTTAAATCTTTTGGTGTTATCCACTTGTTATTAAAGACCTGAATAAACAAAACAGGTTTATTAATTAATAAATATAGAACCTATTATATTTCTAATTGGTTTATTATAATCATTATAAGTTCATTTATAACCATTTTGATTGGTTATGAGGTTCAATTTCATCGTTCGGGTTCATTTGTTTACTTGGTTTTAAATGACCGGTTCGCTTATATTCATATTTGGATAAACATGTAAGATGAAAGTGGTTTTCTAGAATTAGTGTTAAATTATATTTGTGCACATCCAGGAGATTAAATTGTTTTAAATTTAATTTGGTTACTTAGTGTGAAGTCTAATTATTATATAAAACCATATTGACCACCGTTTTTGTTAATTAGTTGGTTTGATTACAATGAACATATTTTCCTTTATAACTTAATACCATTTGTAAAAAAGTATTGCAGAACCAAAAAATATGATATATTAAATAATAATATGGTTAAACCATAACAAAAATGGTTTCATGACCAGAATTAATATAATAATAGAAATTCATAAATTGTTGTCCTTGAATGTGCTAAATTGGATCATCTCAAACGGTGCTTTCATTTCTTTCAAACAAAAGGTGAGGAAAGGAGAGAATATAATGAATTATCCCATTAGAATAATATCATTCCAGTACAAGAATGCAACTAGATTTATCATACCATTTTGGTTAAGGGAGGTGAGGAAAGAAACAAAAAAGAAAAGAACTTAAAAGAAATGAAGGAATTGGAGATAGGAATTTACCTCTTCAGACTTCCTGCTTTGAGAGCCTCTAAAGTTGAGAGGTTTTGGTATTTTGAAGAGGATAAGAGCTTTTGGACGATGGGTAGGATCTTAGGGAGACATTTGAGCAGAATATTGGCAAGGAACAAGGCTTTATAGGAGTGAAGAGAAGTGGGATTGAATGGGGTTTTATAGTGGAGGTGAGAAGGGATTTCATAATATTATAATCATTAATTTATTATTTCATCACAAGACACGGAATAGTAAGTTCTCCATGACCAAAAATAGTAATTGGGTCATGTCAATTCGAACCAATGGTGGTGACATCATCCATGAGGCTAGTAATAGTCTATTTAGCTTATAATCTATACATATGTTAAATTACTGTATTTTACTATTCATTAAAAACTCAAGTATTTTAGAAAAATCTCAAAAATTCACCCAAATTTTTTTTCGATGTGTAGAATCCATAAATGAATTCCATTTTTCTAAAATAATTTTCTCAATATTATTATTGTAATATTTAATTAATATCATAATTTATTATCAAAAACTAATTTTAAAACATTCATTTGCCCATTCTAAAATATAGGTATATCGTACTTTCAACATGAATATTATTTATATATTATCAAAGGTAACATTACTATTAATTAGGGTATATCTATATTCATAAGGGTATGTTACTATTCATAAGGGTAGGTTACTCTTCACCAAAAAATTATGTTTTCCTTATTAGACACCAATTAACTTACTGATCACAACCGTGTATGTCTGATTTTGGAAATTCCAAACACAGAAGTGAAAAACTTATGTTTAAAGGTAACTTAGAACTTATTAGTTTATTATGTTGTGAATAAATGGCATATTTGTAAGAAAGTAATTTCCTTTGAAAAACATTGGGTCGTTACATTCTTCCCCCCTTAAAAAATTTCTCCCTCAAAATTTCATTTTACATTCTAGGCCAAAAACAAGTGGGTGTACTTTTCCTTCATTGCTTCCTCCAATTTCCATGTTGCCTCTTCGTACATATGGTTTGGCCATAGTACCTTGACCATATGAGTAGTCTTGTTGCGTAGAAATTTGTCTCTATGATCTAAGATCTTCATTGCATTATCCTCATAGGAAAGATCATCCTCCAACTCTACCACCTCTAGAGAGAGTACATGTGAAGGGTCTGGTATGTACTTCCTTAATAAGGATATATGAAAGACATATTGTACTTTGGACTTGGTTGGTGGAAGTTCTAGTCGATATGCCACATCTCCGACTCGATCAAGGATCGCAAAGGGATCAATGTACCTGAGACTTAACTACCCTTTCTTTCCAAACCTCATGAGCTTCTCTATGGAGATATGCGTAGAATTACGATGTCTCCAACTTTGAACACAAGGTATCATCAACGGTAATCAACATAACTCTTTTTTCGACTTCGGGATGCCTTGATGTGCTGTTGAATGGTTTTCACCATATCCATAATTTCTTCGACCATTTTAGGTCCTATCAGCTTACGCTCACCGAATTTATCCCAACACCCTGGTGTTCTGCACCTTTTCCCATAAAGGAATTCATATGGTTCCATTTAGATGCTCGAGTGGAAACTGTTGTTGTAAGAGAATTCAATCAGTGGAAGATGTTGGTCCCATCCTCTATTGAAGTCCATAGAACACTCTCTCAATATGTCTTCTTGTGTCTGAATAGTTCACTCAGATTGGACATTAATTTGAGGATGATAAGCTGTAATGAAGTTTAGTTCAGTGCTTAGAGAATGGTCGAGACTTTTCCTAAACAGTGAGGTGAATCTTGGATCATGATCGGATATAATAGATAGTAGTACTTCATGAAGTCTTACCACTTCTTTGATGTAAATCTGTGAAAGTTGATCTAATGAAAATTCCTCTTGAACCGTGATAAAGTGAGCTTTCTTTGTCAGATGATCCAAAACGACCCCTATAGAATTGTTTTCTTTGGATGTCTTTTGAAGTCCAGGGACAAAGTCCCTAGTAATGTTCTCCCACTTCCATGATGTTATGGGTAGTGGTTTCATCATCTGCTTATACTTTTGTCTCTCAACCTTCACTTGCTAACATACCACGAACTTTGATGTATATTCACCAATCTCCCTTTTCAAATATTCCCACCAAATGTTTTTTTTGAGATCCCGATAAATCATTGTGAACCCTAGGTGGATAGAGAATGTTGATCTATTTGTGTCACTTAGAAGATTCTTCTTTATGTATGGATTAGATGGTACACATAATTGTGACCTAAATCTTACATGACATTCCTTATCAATTTTGAAATATTAGGATTTCCCTTTTTTAAGAGCTTCCACCCTTTTCATAATTTCATCATCCTTTCTTTGAGCATCCTTTATTCTCTCCTAGAGGGATGGTTGAGAAATCATTTGAGAAAGGATTGATTATGTTCCTCCCATAACGATTCCCATGTCCATCCTTTTCAAATCTAATAAGATTGGATCCTTTTCAATTCTCATCATTGATAAAGATGTAGGATCCTTTATACTTAGAGAATCTTCCACCTTTTTTTCCTCATCGGGATAGTAGTGTATTGAGTAGTCATAATACTTGATGAGCTCTATCCATATTTTCTGGCACATATTAAGCTCTTTCTGTGTGAATATATATTGGATACTCTTTTGATCAGAATATATCTCACATTTCTCCCCATATAGATAATGCAGTGATATTTTCAACAAAAATATCATCGTCGCCAACTCCAGATCATGCATGGGAAATTTTTACTCATGGATTTTTAGGTTCCATGAGGCATAGGATATCACATTATCATTTTTCATTAGTACAGATCCTAATCCCGTCTTAGAATCATCACTATAAAGCACAAAGAGTTCTCCACTTGTAGGGAGTGTGAGTACTGGCAGAGTGATAAGCCTCCTTTTCAACTCTTTGATATAGTCTTCACATTACTATGTCTAGAAAAACATTACTCCCTTCTATGACAGCATGTTCATACGGTTTGAAAATTTTGAAATGTTCTTCACAAGTCATCGATAATACCCATCTAGACCAAAAAGGCTGCAGATCTCCATTACAGATATTGGGCTGGGCCACTCCTCAATTGACTTTTTCATTGAAGGGTCCACGAATATCTCTTTGTTGGTGATAACGTGTCCTAAGAATGATACTTACTCCATCCAAAACTCACATTTATTTTACATTTCATATAACTTCTCCCTCCGCAATGTATTTTACATAGTATTCAAATTCTCCTCATCTTTCTCCTTGATCTTTTAGTATATCTGAATATCATCAATAAAGACTACCACAAATTTGTCGAGGTAATCTCTAAAAACACTATTCATTAAATCCAATAAAATTGCTGGAGCATTAGTGAGTATAAAGGGCATCAATATGAAATCATAGTGTACATACCACGTTCGAAAGGCAGTCTTGGGAATATATTCCTTCCTTACCTTTAATTAGTGATATCTTAACCGAAGGTCTACCTTAGAGGAATAATTGGCCCCACAAAGCTGATCGAACAAGTCATATATTCGTGGAAGGGTATGCTGGTAATTTATTGTGATTTTATTGAGCTCATAATAATCAATGAAAAGGCGCATTGATCCATCCTTATTCTTGACAAAGAGGATTGGCACACACCACAGTGAAGCGCTCAGGAATATAAAACCCTTCTTTATATTCTCATGTAATTACTTGTATAGCTCTTCTAGCTCTACAAAGGCCATTTTGTAAGGTGTCTTTGAGATAGGCAGAGATCCATAGAAAATTTCAATTGATCACTCAACCTCTCTGTCAGGAGGAATACAAATAAACTCTTCAGAGAATACATCAGTATAATCCCTCGCAATGGGCATGTCTTCATGCATGATTCTCTACTTTGTCTCAATCATTTGAGATAGATATTCTTTCTTATAATGAAACAATATCCACACTTGAGACAATGATTCTAAATTAGATTCATCATCCTCCTTACACTTTTAAAGAATCAGAATATGCTTCAGGATGTGATGAGTGATATTCCTTTCTCGATAGGTGATGTTGGCCTTGTACAAAGATAGCCAATACATGCCCAAGATAGCGTCGAACTCCACTAAAGGAAGTACGAAGAGATTTTCTAGGAGGTTAAGTCCACAAACATTAACTAGGGAGACATTATAAACCATGTGTGCAATAATTTCCCCATTTTATGTTCTCATAGATAACATTTCCTACAAATTTTCAGGGGGTGTTTGAATAGTTCTACTAAACTTGTAAGATATGAAAGAATGAATAGAAGTAGAATCAAATAGAACGTAGACTATTATTGAATGAATTAAAAGAGTACCTATTTCCACATAATTTTCTAACTCCACCTCTGTGGTAGTGATAGCATAAGACCTTCCTTGTTGCCTTGGAGGCTGTTGTTGATTACCTCCAACAACCCTCATCTTAGGGAAATTGTTTGCATAATGTCCATGATCCTTGTAGTTGTAAATCTACACTGTAGGATGAGTTATGATTTTAACCTTCCTTTATTCTTCTGAATTTGTGGGATTATTCATATCCTGGTGGAAGTTCATGGCCAGATGACCAAACATTCCAACTTTTTATCAATTCTTAGTTCCCTTCAAACAATTACCAGGATGATTCTTCCCACAACTTTTACATGGGAAAAATCATGCTTATTTCTATCATGGGATTTGATTGATGAACCACCCATGTTGTTCTCAATTTTTCAATTCTTATCTGTTTGGCCCACGAGACCACTAATAGTCTCCAATCTCTATTTCAACCTTGAGGGAACAACAGAAAATCTCCTCATAACTGTCAAAGTTTCAAATTTTTAATGCTTTTTTTATAATCGTCTTTAGTCTACTATAGAATCCATCCAACTTTCATTTTGTATTCATGAAAAAGCCACAAGCGTAGCTTGAATTCTTTGTAAATTTTCTTCATACACCCTGATGGACTCATATTCCTTCTTCTTGATTCTGAGGATCACTCTTTCCATCTTGAGATGGAGGGTTCAAGGAGACTATTTGTTGAAAAACATCCTCTTGAATTCCTCCTGATCCATGGAATCAATTTCGTCTTGGGATATTATATTATTGACGAGTTTCCACCACTGATCAGTTTCCCCATCAAAATTATAGACCGCTAGTACCACATTTTGTTCTTCCGAGCACTAGAGGACGGAGAATATCTTTTTAATGGACTTAATCAATTGTTCCGCAAGGAGGTGATCAGAAGATCCACTAAACATGGGAGGCCTTTTCCTCATGAAGGATTCTACGACAACTTTCTCTTTCAATGGAAGAGGAGGGTGTTCCACATGATTCAAGTTATTATTCATAACTCGATCCAATTGAGAAAGTACTACCATGATGTTTTGATCACCTGCTCCATTTATATCAGGCATATCATTAGAACAATCTTCACATTGACTATCACATTGGTTGTTGGAACATTTTCTTCTATTTCCAACCATTAACTAAAAAAATAATGTATAATTATAGGTCCTGAATACTTAGCTATTGAGCAAAAAAACGAAACATTGAACATAAAAGGGCAAACTTATAAAGAAGAAGTATATCCTAACTTGTGGTTAGATAGGTTTAAATCTTGGTTAACCTCAATATATTTCTTAAATTATATTCTTATGGGATTTTTTGCCCTGTAATAATGGTTTGTAATAAGCTCATGAATCTACCAAAGCATATCCGTCAGGACTGTCGTAACCATTATTGCATCAAGGCCCATTTTCGTGTACCAGGATACCCCTGGTTAAGCCCTAAACTCTTTGCTGGAGTGTTCACTCCTAGGTACATCTGTTCCAGAGCTTCCACTACATTATCATATCTATATAGGGACATATTTTCTTGATAATTCACTTACTCAATAATAACCGAAATTTAGGAATGTTTTCTTATACTTAGTCTCATCCTTAAGGTTCTCACTAGGGTGCTCTATTCCTAATCTCCAAAAATAACTAGACCATGCCTATGATACCGACTATAGTGACCCAGGCCTTCTATATATAACATTTCATGATTTAAAGCATAATTAATCATCATAGTACAAGCCACATATAGTTAATTCTAGTGTCATTGAAGACTAGGTACATAAAACCTAAACAAGGGGATAAGAAATACTTCTTTATTAAATCTCTATAAATATCTCCTAACTTTTTTTGAGACCTTACATCCGCATAGGTTACCCTGGGGAACACATGAACAAAGGGATGAGATAAAAACCCCAGTAAAGGAATTAACATAAGGAAACATATTAACCACAAGAGTTAGGAGGCATAACATAATGAAATCAAAATCATGGAACATATGAAATCATATTGTTTAAGCCTGGGATAATATAATCATGGAATCATATATATTTGGTAGAATCATAAAAAATTTCTTTTGTATAGGTCAAGGATACTTTTCAATCATGTTTCCCATTTTAGTACGAGTCAAGGCTAACTTCCAATCCCATTTCACATCGCATATCAGGAGACTTAACTTTACCCAAAGCATTGGAGCGCTATCTAGGCACACCAATCTCAACATTTTCATGAAAATTATTTTCCACATAAATATTATTACCACCTAAATATTATTCCCACATAAATATTCATACATAATAAACCATACATAAACATAGGGGTACCAAAGGAAATAATTAGGTACCACAATCATGACATAAATCACAACCAATGAGCGTATCATGTAAGTGTCCATGAAAGAAATGGATTAGAAAATACATGGACGTTAATAGAGTAAAATAGGATTATAATATGGTGTGTGATGGAAAAAATAAGTGAAAACATAAAATAATGTATTTGAGAGACCTTAGTATTAAAACATTTTTGCACTTTTAAGGAAACTTCTATAGAGATTTTAATATAGAAAAGTGGAAAATATTTTATATAAAACAACAATTGAAGCAAGAATATTTTCATAATAAAAATACTTATTTTATAACAAAAATGGTTTTTTATAACATATGATTGATTTCACTTGAGATTGGGAAACATTTGGGATGTTTCCTTAAAACAGGTTTGATTATCGGAATGTTCTAAGGAGGGAATCATTTAAAAACATGTATATCCTAGAATGAAAGTGATGAAAGGGTCCTGATAAATGAATTTTTTAAACTAAATCAAATTTATAGGATTCAAATTAATAGATAATATATCACCATTTTTATATAAAGAAAGATAAGACAACCTGAAAGAACATAGGAGGATCGGGTAGAATTCATTACGGTTTATCGGCACAGTGTTGGGTGTACCAAAGAAGGCATGATGAGAGATAAAAGGGGTTTCTCATCACACAAAAAACATTAGGGATGTATGGTGGAGGTTCGTAATCACTACCCATCATTAGCGATTATACATAAAAAGTAATAGCATACAGGACAATCCTCATTTAAGAGTGAAAAGGAGAGGATCCCTTACCTTAAATCTGTTGGTGTTCTCCATTAGTTATTAAAGTCCTGAATAAAATAATAGGGTTATTAATTTTTAAATCCAGGACCTATTATATAAATATTTAGTTTAGTATAATCATTCTACGTTCATTTATAACCATTTTGATTGGTTATGAGGTTCAATTTCATCGTTCGGGTTCGTTTTTTACTTAGTTTTAAATGATCGGTTCGCTTATATTCATGTTTGGATAAACATGTAAGATGGAAGTGGTTGTCCAGAATTGGAGTTATATTATATTTGTGCACATCTAGGAGATTACATAGTTTTAAATTTAATTTGGTTACATAGATTGAAGTCAAATTATGATATAAAACCATAGTGACAACTGTTTTTGTTAATCGGTGGGTTTGATTACAATGAACTTGTTTTTCTCTATAACTTAATACCATTTGTTCAAAAGTATTACAGAACAAATAAATAAGATATATTACATAATATCTTGGTTCAATCATAAAAAAAATGGTTTCATGACCATAATTAAATATAATAATAGAAATTGATAAACCGTTTTCCTTGAATGTGCTATATTGGCACATCTCAAATGGTGATTTCATTTATTTCAAACCAATGGAGATGAAAGGATTGAAGATAATGAAGTATCCCATTAGCATAATAACATTCCAGTACATGTATTCTTCTAGAGTTATCATACCATTTGGGTGAAGGGACATGAGGAATAAAACAAAAAAGAAAAGAACATAAAAAAATGAAGTAATTGGAGAGAGGAATTTACCTCGTGAGACTTCCTCCTTTGAGAACCTCTTAAGGGGAGAGTTTTTGGTATTTTGAAGAGGCTGGGAGATTTTTGATGTGGGGGGATCTTGGGAAGAGATTTGGGCAGAATATTAGCAAGGCACAAGGCTTTAGAGGAGTGAAGAGATGTGGGAGTGAGGGGGGGTTTTATAGTGGAGGAGAGGAGGGAATTCATAATATTATAAGAATTAATTTATTATTTCATCACAAGACATGGAATAGTAATAATTATATGACCAAGAATAGTAAATGAATCATGTTAATTCAAACCAAGGGTGGTAACATTAGCCATGATGACAGTAATAGTATATTTAGCTTATAATTTATATATAAGGTAAATTACTGTATTTTACTATTCATAAAAACTTCTTGTATTTTAGAAAAATCTCAAAAATTAACCCTAACCATTTTTTGACGTTTAGAATCCAAAAATAAATTCTATTTTTCAAAAATAATGTTTGAAATATGATTATTTCAATATTTAATTAAAATCATTATTTATTATCAAAATCATGTTTTAAAACAATCATTTACTTATTCTAAAAATATGTATATCGTACATTCAAAATGAATATTATTTATATATTATCATAGGTAAGGTTAATATTCATTAGGGTATATTACTATTCGTAAGGGTATGTTACTATTCATAAATATAGGTTGCTATTCGCCAAAAAATTCTTTTTTTCTTTTCAAACTTCAAATAACCTACTGATCACAACTGTGTATGTCAGATTTTTGAAATTGAAAACACAGAAGTGACAAACTTATGTTTAAAGGTCACTTATAACATAATAGTTTATTATGTTGTGATTTAATGGCATATTTGTAAGAAATGATTTTCCATTGAAAAAAATTTGGCTGTTACACATTCCATCACTTCTTAAAGCACTCCCTCAAGTCAAAATATGTCAAGATCATCCTCATCTATGCTGCCTATAAAATTGAAAAACATACAAGACATATATGAAAGAATCTAAGAGGTTAATCATTTTTTTCTTATATACAGATCATGAGCCTATGATGATTTAAAAATTCCTAAGAGAAAATGTTGTGGAATTTCTATGAAAGAAGAAATTCATGCCATGGATAAAATGACACATGAGAGATGACAACACTTAAAAATATCCAAAAAACCATTGTCGTCAAATGGGTTTACAAGAACAAGATAAATGATGGTGGTGAGATCAATCTCAATAAGGAAAGTCCTGTAGCAAATGGATATAGAAAAAAGTATGTTGTGGACTATGAAGAAGTCTTTGATCCTATTTTTCTCATTGACACTATAAGGATGATTATATACCTTGCAATCCGTCCTAGTTGGATGATCTACCAACTGGATTTGAAGTCTAAATTACGGAATGGAATTCAAAAAAAGAGGTCTATGTTGACCAGCCTAATGTCTTAATTATGCAAGGGGAGAAAGAAAAGGTGTATCGATTGAAGACATCCATCTGTGGGTTGATGTAAGCTCCAAATGCTTAGAATGTACACATCAAAAACTATCTTCAAGAAAAAAAATTTACCCAATGTTCATATGAGCATGTAGTTTACCTCAAGAATAATTACATGGAGATATGATTGTAGAAATATTGTATGTTGATGATTTTTAGTTTATAGGGAACAACCGACTGATGTTTGATGAATTCGATAAGTACATGTTTATGGAGTCTGATATGACTGATGAAGGTCTTATATATTTTTTTCTAGCATATAATTAAAGCTACAACATATTGGAATCTATATATCTTAGACGGAGTTTGCTAATGAATTGCTCAAAAAGTTCAGGATGGACAATTGAAACACAATAAAAACTCCAGTAGCAATGGGTTTAAAACTACAAAAATATAGGGAATGTAGAAGCATTGGCTCGACATTTATCAAGATTTTGATTGGAATCCTAAGGTACCTCACAATCACAAGGAAAGATATCATCTACAGTGTTGGGCTTCTATATAGGTACATGGAAGCACCAAAATAATCACATTGGATAGCCACGAAAAGAATCCTTAGGAACATCAATGGAATAGTGTAATTTGGACTTTTCTATCCAAACAATGATGAACCTAGGCTATATGGATACTCAGTCTGTGATTGGGAAGGTGAACAAGATGAAAGAAAAATTACAACTCGATATGTATTCTTTATTGGAAAGACTTATTTCACATGAAATTTGAAGAAGCAATGTGTTGTCTCCCTATCCACATGTGTATCAGAGTACGTAGCAGCATCTTCCATAGTTTGTGAAGAAATTTGGTTATGAAACCTATTAAAGACGTTGAAGCATCTGTAGGATGGATCCAAAGTTATATATAGGGATAATAGGTCACCAGTCAAACTATCCAAAAATATGGTGCATCATGGATGAAGAAAACACATTGATACCCCATATAATTTTCTGAGAGATCATGTGAAGGTGAAAATGATAAAATTAGAGTATTTCCATACTAAGAAACAATTTTATGATATTTTCACACAATCATTATCGACAAATGCATTCAAAAATCTAAGAATGATGCTCAGAATTAAGCATGTTTTGGTTTGAAGGGGAGTGTTGGAATTGAAAAACAAATACATATATTGGAAATTCAAAGGGTCTTCCCCATGTGGCTATTTCATTTCATCAATGTGACCATTTAATTTTGGAATTTCATTTCATTAATGTGTTTGTTTAATGTAGCCATTTTATTTCATTAATTAGTCCATTTAATTTGGCTATTTATTTTTTTTATGTGTCGGCTTCATTTATTTGTAAATGACTAAAAATTGTTGGCAATTGTAGTCTAAAATATATTTTTAATACAAGCTTCAAATCTATTTTTTGTTCTCTCCCATTTTTCTTTATCACTTATCCCATCTTGTATAACCAAAAATTCATGGGGGATCAAACCATGGATGAAGAAGAAAAATCCAAAAGTTATGAAAAATTATTATACATAAAACTAATTTGGAAAACATGAATATATTTGTGATTCATAGAATGATAGTATTCATAAGTTCGGTATATGATCATCTCAACATGTATCAAATGAAGAAAAGAAAATAAAACCATATAAGTTGGTTAAGAATGAATAATCATCCTAGGGAAATAAGAATAAAAATTCTTTCAACAAAAAATTTCCTAAGAATATTTCAAGTATGAAAAGTGAGAAAACCTTGGATTCTAAATCCAAGAAGTTAAAGAAATTTGAAACATATAAAATAAATAATAATATGGATAAAACTTAGAAGAAGACATGTGGAAGATCCGAAAATTATTCCAATCTTCCAAATGAAATGTTAGTTTTCTAGCCATAATATTTGGGAATAATGAGGAAAATGGAAGTAGTGTAAGAAAACTCTAGTGAAAAATGAAAACAAATATTCCACATGAAGATAAATATTTTTTTTGTGTGAGGTGAAATATGGTTGGACACACTCCAAAAAATTGTTCTGAAAAAATTCCCTCATAAGAAAAATTATTTAAGAAGATGAAAATTTCCTTAGGTGATACAAGTAATTTAAAATATCTTGAATAAATAAGGTCACAAACAAAAAAATTGATGAAGTGATATGATCCCTACAACCCTAATCAGTATTGATGTTTAGATTTTCAAGGGTGAAGAGTGGTGGAATTGGAGAAACTTGGTCGAGAAAACTATCTCAACATCGCAATTACCAATAAGAAGAAATTAAAGGTCCATATTATTACATTAATCATGGTTTATTTTAATTGTACTTATAATGTAGGTAATTAACGGTCATGAATGTTTTTACGGGGAGAACATAATATTTATTAAGTGATGTCAAATATTGACAACAAAGTTGAAGAATTCATCATCATTGAATGATTTATCAATTGGTATTCAAAAAAAATATGATATATGATCATATCTAATAAAGTTCAAGACTATACTATTATATTTTAGACAAAAATTATTAAGAAGGTACCATATTGGTTTGATCTTATCTTTGGTGTCCTGAATAAATTGCATTAAATAAGATCATACATGATGAAGTTGTGAACATTTTTATATCTAGACAGTCACATGTCAAAAATCCATTTTGGTGCATTATCCAAATTAGATCAAATTGAAATCCATTCTTTGATAAATTAATCATTAAAAAATATTCAGGGTTGATTCTATTGAGGGGATACAAATTATGAAAGATAAAGAAGATACTAGGAAATATTGTTTCATAAAAGTATGATTATTCTGGAAATTTCTTAAAGATCATGTCATTGCAAAAGTTAACTTTTTATTAATATGTCATCCTTATTTATTAAAATTAATAAATAGGACCCAAAGGGGAAGTAATTTAATTAATCAATTACAAAATAAATTTGGAAGTATGGAAGTGCTCCATGTTTGATTATCCTACTTATTGTACTCAAGTGTTTTTGATCTATTTTGTATAAGTGAATGAATTATTTTCATGTTTGTTTTTCTCAAAAAAGTTTCATATCTCAATTTAGTATCATTAGAATAGAAAAAAATAGATAACCCTTGAAAACATGTATATTAATTTTCATTTCATGTGGTATCAAGATCAGTTGGAAAGTGATAACTTTATTGTATAAATAAAATCATATTATTTTCTATATCAATCATGGATCACATATACGTAGAGTGAAATTATAGTTGACACATTTCTTAAGTATGAACTAAAATAATTTTCCAATGAACTTTTTATTTAATTTAAATAAGGGGGAGAAAATTAGAAATGAAAATATGGAAAACTAAAAGAGAGATATTAATATATTTATATATTCATTTGGAAAGAACATTGGATTCATTTCCAACAAATATAAAGGGGGATATTAAATATCCCTCTTTTTTATTAGTTTCATCATCTGTCAATGATTATTATTGGATGTAAATGGGATTTAATGAAATAGCAATATTTCATTGATTTTAATTTATTTAATAAGTTGTAAATAATTATGTTTATAAAGTATATAAGATATCCATGCTTTATAATAATGTTAATAAAGCTTTGATGAATGGATGAAGAAAGAGGTACCCAATTCAACTCAAGTATTATTATATTTAGGAAGTTATTTTGAAGGATTTGAGTTTATAAGTCTAAATATTATTACATTACTACTAATATATATAACATGTGTCAATAATTTATTTTAAATGAAACATTGTTTACAATAATGAAGAATATGTGAATAAAGATAATTGGATGATGAAGATAGCTTTGGAATTGATATTCTAAAAGGTAAATAGGAGGAATAATAAGACCATGAAAAATAATATTTTAGATGATCAATAAAAATAGGGAATAGATAATAATTACATGAAATATGTTATTATTTCATGTGTTTTATTTTTAAATTGAAGATAGGATAAATGGGTTTGTATTAATTATTATAGTCAGCATTATTCTAAGTAATATTTCTAGTTGGAATTTTGTTAAAAATATCAAATTATAGAAAAAAATGATGGATAACATAGACAATATATATGATCTTGGATCAAAAATATGATAACCATCTCATGCATGAGAATCCATGGTATCATAGAAGATTGAACCTATATAGAACCCACATGTAGTGAATTAGAGTGATTAGTATGTGCATATCACCTGTAGAGTGCATGTGGTGGTGTTTAGGGGGAAACAATTTGGCCTACTCCATATGGTTTGTGTTGTATTATGGGAAATAAAACCCGATTGTTGGATCGAAATTGATGGAAAACCTATTGGATTATATGGGAGAGCTCAACAAGAAGAATATCCAATGTGGGATTAGGAACTACTGGTACTATTCACCTACTTAAAAATGATATGGATAAAACCTATCTGTCTGATTTTCGCTGATCAAATTCCACACTAGCCTCTATATAGTCATCATGTACCTCTCAATATAGAGAATGGATTAGCTAAAATATTCAATGTACTTCCATCACCATATTTCTTGCCAGGAATTGAGCATCAATCCTAGTGATAGAAAAAAAATGAATGATCTTATTCTACAGATAGATATGCATTCAATCGACATTTTTCATTAATATACTAGCTCTAAAGATAAATATTATTCCAAGATTAAAATTAATTTTATATTTAAATACTCATGTTAGTGTGGTTACATGGATTCGAGGGAGAATCATGGGATTTTTTTTTGCATACAAATGAGACACTCACCATGAAGGGAGAAGCCGACCCCATATAAGAAAAAAAACTATATTTTTTAGAATAGAATATTTTAGAAACCCATGCCTAATATTTTAATTTTAGTAACTTTGGTGATATTAAAATAATCATTAACATGGAATAATTTTTGGTCATCTCAGTTACTGCACTAATGATAGAGAAGTGGTGAAAACTCTCTATAAAAACTAATGTACTAAGGAGGAAAACCCTGCTAGAATTCACATATTTTTTTGGGATCTATCTTTATTGATTAATAAAATCTTCTATGGGTATATTTTACTTGAATAAGTAGAAGATCTGAAAACATATCATATTTTTGTAGATAAGAAACATAATCACTTTTATTTTATGTAGAAAAAATGCCCACAAATTTTCTTGAAGAATAATAATAATGCACTACATGAATGAAAAGGATGAAGAGTTCCATGATGTCATACAATATTTTATCCATCATGATTGTTTGATGGTTAATATGCACTGTGAGAATGTGTTAGTGTAATACTAATATACTGTATTACATGAAGGAAGTGTTCCACATATAAAATCTTACAAAAAGGAAGAAGATATTGGACTCACATGATATCTGTAATGAAGTTCTTGTGCATGAGAATTGAATAGTATGGAATTTAGGGTATTGCAAGGCTATTTTATAATAAAACAGAGGTTTGAATACACCTATTTTTCATGAAGTAGAGTGCAATAAATTAGAATATTATAGTACATGCATAGAATTAATGCAAGAATGTTGAATCCCATGAGATGTTAACCAAAACATAACAAATGATTTGAGATATTTGATCCATTTTCATCAAACAATTTAAGGTGGCTCAAATAAATATAATTTATAAGTATAAAATACAATAATTATAATAATATTATTTGTTATAGGGTTTGGGTTGAGGATCTCATGCAATGTATCATAAATATATGTATGATATGTTCAGTGCAATATATGTAGTATTTAAAAATAATAAATTATAGTATATGAAATTGATACTTCACTGAATTATTGATATTTTTTATTAAAGAAAGATAATAAAACATTACTACACTATTGAAAATTATTTTGTGCCAAATATTTCAATAATAAGTGTTGAGTGGCTAATTTATATTCAGTTGATATTAATTAGGTCAAAGAAAAATTATGATATATCCAGTCTACTACATAGTAATATTATTTTGAGTGAAGAAGAATTATATAATAATGGAATAAAAGAACAAAGTGATGTGATATTTTATTCATAGGAAGAGGAAGAAAAGAATGTGAATCTTTCAGTTTTCAGCTATAATGAAGAAGGAAGGTTTCTTACCTATAGTTGTGTATGTAAAATGTCAAGGAAAATAAAGATAAGAAAAATTACATACTATGACATCCATCATAAGTATTGATAGTTGTAATACTTTGTTGGTATTATTATGTTTTTCTTAATGAAGATAAAGATTATTCCTAGAGGAAGTATAAAGAACTGGTAAGGAGCTATGAGTTTTACAAGGTTTTCACCAGTCTTGGGATAAGAATTTTTTCCACCCCATTATAAAGTATAGGGAATAACACTTAGCTATGTATTATATTTTATAAAAACCACTGTAATTGGTGTCCTGTTATAGTGGAAATTTTTTGTAGTGGTCATCACTATACACGACAAGTACTTACTACACTTATTGAGTAGTGAACCTTGTAAAACTATAGTGTTCTATTTTTACCTTATTTCATATACAGTCATATGATAAATAAAATAGAATAATAAAATTGGGATCCTAACATGTCTAAGAGGTAAAGGGATCAAAAATTATATAAGGTCAAAAAGTCACCAACACTAATTCTCCCCTCTTAGTGTTGAGTATATTCAAAAGTTTCCCACTAAAAAGTTACAAAAGATTTATGTAATGTTCTTTTTACAGTTTTTCTTCAATTTTAATCTCTAAATATCAAAAATAATTTTATTTATTACATATCTCCATTTTTTGATGAATCAATAGTTTTTTTGATCCTCTAGTTATTTATTGTTTTATGGTCATTAAATTTCTCATGATCACCTTCCCTGTCACTCTACATCATTTCATTAGACAGTACTTTCTCAATCATGTCCATATTTTATGTAACATTGATTTATATTGTATCTTTTCAAACAATTTTTGGTTTTCCCAATCATACTCCATTTCTATATACAATATCAGTTGAAGGATGGTTAGAAAAACAATTAATTCCTTAACTTTGTAAATATTCTATATTCTTGATTCAAAATGGATAAATATTAATTTATAATTAATTTTTAGAATTAATTTTTATTAATAATTCAATACATGATGAATACATAGGATATTGAAGTGAATGGTGGGGACAAGTTATAAATGGACACCTGATGCAGTGATAGGTGTCATGACAGCAAACATGTGGCCACATTAGATTGGTAATTGGTTTATACGAACCCATACAATGAAAGTGTATTGGAAAAGTACTTTTTGACAAGATTTGTGGAATATGGGCCAAGGGCATGATATTAAGATCAAAAATGTCAATATTTATGCATTTACATTACTAATAATTCATTTTTTATTTTCTATGTGATTGCTATGTTGAATTTTTTCAGGGATGTAAATTAAAATAACGTTTTTGATTTAGTGGAATGAATTTTTATTATCCAATATTCCATATTAATTATATCTTTTTTACTCATAATAGATTACTATGTAAGAACACCTTTATATTTTTCCTATCTCACCATTTATTTGGTTCCTTTTCCCCAAGATATAAATAAAGAATATTTTAATGATTTTTAATGTTTCAATAAAAAAATTCATGCTATGTTATGATTTTCTAATGTAATATAGAAATCATATATGTATCTAGTTTACTAAGACTAATAATTGACTAATCCTTCATGGGGTTATCCCTTATATATTTTTATAATCTAATAACTAAGAATCAGTTATGGGTTACTAGTGTTGGGGATATTATAGAATATACCATATTAATGATATAATTGTACATAATATCAAACAATTATCAAGGAATTGAAAATAGGGATAAATAAATAATACGACATTAGAAATTTTCAAATAAAAATAACATGATGGATATAATATAAAATGATACATTAAATACCATGAATAATGAGTGGATCATGATACAAAATATTAATGGGTAATTAAATACACCATATAAAATAAATAATCATGTATCATAAGAAATATGTCTCAAGGGGTGAAAATTGAGACAAGAAACCATTACCTTTATTCATTCTTAGTGAAAAGACACACTAAAATATTGTATAACATAAATAAATATCTTTTTATCCTATTTAAAAAACATTATTCACTAAAATTTCATTCACTAAAATTAATTAATAATAATTTATTATAAATGTATAAGTCATTTATACTATATATCTATTATTGGTTGCTAGAAACTATAATTGTTTATTTCATTCTAGTTTGGTGTAGTCAATTAATGTTTATTTACAAAACTTTTATTATTACCAAATTATCCAATATACTTTAATCAAATTTTTTAAATGTTTCATTATATCCCTTTTTATTTGGTGATTTATAATGGTATAGTTTGTGAAAATGGAAATTGTGAATATCATGTTTCGGCATGTTTAATGATTGAAGGTTGATATATTAATAAATATTTTAAATAACAATAAAAACATTATAGATTAATTAAAAAATAATAAAAATATTATTATTATATATATTATCATCATATTATATTCTTTAATAATTCATTATATAAATATTATAACATCATTCTTGTAGGTGGTAAAACCATCCGAAATGGAAATGTGTTATAAATATTTATTATGTAAGGGATTATTTTTATATAATAAAAATATAAATTTTAATGAAGCATAAACATTTCATAAATATAATATATCTTCAATAAATTCACTTTTATAACTATCTGCGAAGGGTGGTGATGAAAAATGAATTTCATCGTTCGTAGAGGTTGTAGTCCACATGTAATCATGATTAATGTTTCTATTTCTCTACAACTGGGATGGAATGAAGTTATATGAAAATTTATCATTTTAAAATCATAATTGTGACATATTTAAAAAATTTATTCATCAAATATAACCTTTTACTTATATGTTGTGATGAAAAATGAACCACAACACTTTGTGGATGTGATAGTCCGTATGTTCGCACGATCGTTGTTGTTTTGTTTTTCTTAATGGATTGAAAGGATTGAATATTGGTTTCTCCAATAATATAATAAAATTTAAATATATTAATAATAAAAATGTAATTATATTAAGGATTTCATAAAAAATTTATTACAGAAAGATTATGAAGAGCCAATTAAGGAGTAAGAAATACTGACTTTGAGAACTTAGGATTTCTCATAGAAATATCATTGTAAAATGATTCCTTAGACTATGTAACTGAGAACAAAGGATTAAGAAATGGATATAGGCCTATATTAATTTAAAAATATTATAGAGTTTTATGTAAATTCTAAGAAATAGGTTCATCATTAATTGGTGAAATTTTTCCCCTTTTATAATTGAAGAGAAGGGTAGTTTTTTGAGTACCCTTTATATTTCAATAATGGTATGTTTCTATTTAAGGAAGAAAGGTTCCAAAATGTGTAAATAATAACTTTTTTGGTTGATTAATATTTATAAATACTCTATAATTCATTTTGAAACATGTTTTAAACCCATATCAATCCTTTTACTCATATATTTCTCACTTTTACCATTGTTGTTCTTTAGCATGGTAATTACTTTTTAAATAATTAATTTAATTTTAATGCAAAAATCTAAAATGGGTTATCCAATGAATTTTAAATAATTAATAATAATATGATATCTAATTTACTAAACAATATTACTATGTTTAAGAAAAAAATAATTTTAACCTTAGCATATTATACGTATAAAAACCGTTTTTAGAAAAGGTGTGTTTTTAAGATTAAAATTTAGGTATAGGATAAAATTATCAATGATTTATATTTTCATAATATAAATAATTTTATTATAAAAATATTATGTTTTAAGTGGATTTAAAAAAAACAAATGCAGAATTTGACCACAATACTATTTAATTAAAAGAAAAAACCCAAAAATATTTTCTTTTATTGGGAAATATTACTGAAATTTATAAAATTTTTAACAAAAATTTTATAGATAATAAAAGTATTTTTAGATTTTTATTTTTACCCATTAAATAAATATTCTATCATGAAAAATGATTTATCAATATTTATGTTTTAATTACTTCTTGATATATCTATAAACGCTGTGACATTAGTAAAAAAATCTACATTGTTCACTATTAATCTATAAATATATTATTTTAAAAAATACTAAAAAATCATCTTAAATTAATGTTGTTATTATAAAAAAAAATAAAGTACACTTGGTTTAATTAAAATTATAATATTTTAGGATTTAACTTTTAGATGAAAATACAAATATATAATGAAAAATGTTTTAGAGGAAGATAAATTTTTAAAATATTAAATATTCTTATAATTATTTTATATTAATTACTAATAAAATTTTGTGTTGAAATTTTATTCATATAAATCATATATGTTATCCATAATTAATTTAGTATCTTAAAATAAAGTAAAAAAATACTATTTTATAAGCGTTTAATTTTAAATAATAAATCATACTTATTAGTTACTTATCTAGACTAATTAAATTTTATTAATTCCCCACTATTAATAATTATTTTTTTATTTCTAAATTGTAACATTCCATTAATTTCAAAGAGGAACTTCTTGGACCATTTTTAGCCATTCTTTATTTGGGTCTTGCTATGGGTTCATTTCAAGATTATTCAGAAAATTTTGTGTGCCCTTAGGGATGTGCACAATTAGTGAACGATTAGGTAAATACATGCAGTTTGGCCTTATAAACCGTGTGACCATGCATAGTCTACTAGAATGGTTTTGTGATTTTTCCAAAATGTATGAACACCTCTCTAAACATTGCACCCCTAGGTAGAGGGGTTATGCATAGTTGGTGCATTGTTAATGTAATTATACAGCCAATCCATGTACTCCAAAAATGTTTGTGTATAGGGTGAATAGATAAGGCACAAAGTTACTCTTAATCATGTGACTATCCTAGAAAACTATGAGTGATTTTTTTAATGCCCTAAAAATTTCTTTCAAAAATATATGAGACCCCAGTTTAACCTATAATTTCCCCCAAATATCATATTTTCTCGACCTAGTCCTTCCATAGTGGTCTAGAATATTCTCTCTTGGAATTCAAGGTATATTTTATTTATTATTTTTGGATTATATCATGGTATGTTATGCATTTATTCTAGTTTACCTTCTTATATTTAGGTCCTTGGTTGATATCTTCTCCTATTATCTTGTTGAACCCCAAAGGGGTTGTGTATTCTAAATATAAGGTTTTGATAAAGTATTGATGAATTGTTTTTGGATCTAGGATATTGAGGATCTGATACACTCTTCCCCAGTAACTATTGTTAAAGGAAAATAGTTCCACATCCATTCATGAGGTTGGTGATTCTGTAAAAAGGGTTAATTATATGAATTGATTATTGTTCTTGTAATTTTTTTAGTATATTACTTTGATTGATGTTATTTTTGGTTTCAAGGGATTGATTGGAAAGATACATGTTTTTAAATGGGTATTTTTTTAAAAATGGGTTTTTACACAAATAATATTTAATTAAATGCTTGAATGGTGGTTTTTGTTTAAAAATGTGTTCTCAAAAACTATAGTGGATTGTCTTGGATTTGAAAATATTTTAAATTTTTTTTGCATGGTTTTGAAATGGATTTTAATAAACTTAGATCACAGGGAATCTTGGGTGCATCAAAAATAGACATGTGACTCATAGTGTTCATATTGACACTATATGTTTTATGAAATCGATAGAATGTGGAAAAACTCGATATCATTTGGTACCAATATTTTCTTATTTTAGCCTTTCTTTTGTTCAGTACATATTACCATAGTCTAGGTAACTATATTGTTTGTTTTATCATTTATGTTTTTTTATCACTTGATGTATTTTTCCCTGGATTCTTGCTCACATGTTTTTGACATGAGTTTGTATCACATGGTTTCACATGATATATTACTTCATGGATAAGTGTTTAGTTGTTTGCATTAAGGTGTGTGGATTTGATTTCATATTTTATCACTTATAATTTTCTTATTAATTTCTTTGTGAATATGAATGTCCTTTATAAAAACAAAAGTAAATTATTTAAAAATGGGATTGGATTTAAGAAAATGCTTTGTAAAACTGTTTTTGTTGTCAAATCTAAAACCATTTCATTATATTTATTAGACATTGTATAGAATCTATGGTGGTATCCTATTGGGATTTTTTTCTCACACCCTCATTTTTTTATTTAGGTGGTTGTAGGATTTTTATTGTAGGACCCAGGTAAAGGGAAGGTAATCACTTAGTATGTTAGAATATCTTTTCATCATTTCAATCACATCATAATGGATTTTAGGTGACAATTGGTCACATGGAGACTTATTGGTCTTTCATTTTCAAACATCCTGGTTTAGCCAGTAATTATGGGATTTTATGGATCCTGGATGTATCTATTTCTTCCATTTTTTACTATGTTTGAATATATTTTATTAAATGATAATTTTTTCTATTATCCTACTACACCTCACCACCGTGATGGAAAGATCATGTGTCTTGTCTCAATGACTTGGGCTTATTCATTATAAAATTCTACTGGAGGAAATTTTCATCTTGAATTGTGTTAACACTGCCAGAGTGTGGTTCTATGTCTTGGGTAGACCATATTTACGATTTTTGGAATTCAGGTAGTATGTGTGGGTGGGTGGTCAAACAACTTAGTTAAGAATATGAACTTGAGTTGCCCTGGGAAGTCAAAATGTGTTTTCCAGGTTTGCGACTTGGTGTTTGAGGTAATTTTAATACACTGATTGGGGTGTTAATTTAAATTAACATATTCCTTCGTAAATCATCATATTTAATTTTTATAATTCACAATTTCTATAAATTTTTTATGTTTTAAGGCATTAACACTAATTCATGATGTTGTGCCAAATATTTTGGAATATTCTTTAAAGATGAGTTGTCATTGTCTTCTAAATAACAAATGATTCTTGAGTGAATAGATCATAAAAATTTGAGAGGGGAATATATGACACAGTAATCATAGAGGAATCATCCAATGTGACCTTCTTTGGATGAAGTTGTAATCCATAAATTCAGACTCTAGGTCAAGTGGGTGTTGGGAACACAGGACGAGAATTGGGTCATGGCTAAAAACTTACTAAGTAGAATTCAACCTTCTTCTATAGTAATAGTTTACCCTAAGAATCCTATTTTTGACTTGAATATATTGACTATATATTCAAATTATTGAAGACTCTTAAGGAATATATTATAGCATCCTGCCTTTTTATAACATAAACTTTCATTACATTACACAAAACTGAGGATCTTTAAGGTTTAGTTTCTTGGAAACGGGGAACATAATACATGAAAACAACATAAAACATTCCTCTTAAACACTTGAAAGGCTTCTCCTTATGTTCATCCTATGTTCATTACTGCATCTCATAACCTGGGGACATACATCAAAAGAAAGGGTGAGCAGAAGGCCCAGTAATGGAAACAAGAGAAACATTTTACATGTGAACTTGAGATACTTCAATAAGGACATGAAAAGAACTTTAAGGCATGAGAAAGAAATGATGAGGCGTTTCATAATAAAAAATAACATTTTCCATAACTTGAAGATGTGGCTACATCATTTAACATAGAAAATCATGAACATATCACCAAGGTCTATCCCCAAGGTTTCATTTGAAAATTACCAAGGTTATTCACCAAGGTATCGTGAAAATTGTAATCTCTAGTGGTTACATCATTACCCAATGAATTGGAGCGCTATCAGGGCGCACCCTTAAATTTGCCTTTATTATCATGTGAGCCACATATATCATCATCAAACATTTCATAAATAACCCACATAGCATAAAATAAATGGGTTTCATTTCATAATCATAACATTTTAAAAACTGCTTTAAAGACATGATCTTTACGGCACTTTAAACCCACGGAAGGGAAAGAGGGTCTCATGTATGTAAATCCCAGAATTTAAAATGGAACATTTTGATATATATGTGAATAACCTTGTATAAATAAGAGCTTTGAGTATTCACTTTATAACATAAAATAATTTTGAGAAAAGAGAGAGGTATTTTGAGACGAAAATTCTGCAGCATAACGGCTATGTTACAAGGTTTTAGAAAACATTGAAAAGAGAGGGGACATGGGTCACCCACTCATAAATGATCCATAAAACAGTAAGGGAACAGAATAAGAAGGATATATGGACATGGTAATGAAAATTTAAGGACATACCATTTGAAATGAAAAAAATGGAAGGAAGACAAAAATTAGATTTCTCTTATGAAAATTCGGTAGCCTAACGACGTCACTTGAACTTAAATAAAAAAGAATTGACAAGATAAAATAGGGTCTCTCATAATATGATCATAAGAGATAAGTATTATAGATATAGAGATCATACACCAAAATAATAAAAAGGAACTTGAAATACTTGACATGAAAATCAAACTTGAAAAATGAGAAGGGTGAAAGAATCCCTTAAAGATTCGGCAGCCTAACGGCGTCACTTAAACTTCAACAAAATTGAATTGACAAGGTCAAATAGGGTCTCTAATCATATGAACATAATAGTCCAGTATGATAGATATAGAGATCATACCCCAACATAATATAAAGGAACTTGAAAGAATTGACATGAAAGTAGAACTTCAAAATGAGAATGGTGAAGAACCACTGAAAAATTCGGCAGCCTAACGGCGCCACTTAAAACTTCAAAATACTGTATTGAAGACATAAAATGGGTTCTCTCATCATATGATCATAAAATATCAGTATGATAAATTTAGAGATCATACCCCAACATAATAGAAAGGAACTTGAAATAATTGACATGAAAGTAGAACTTCAAAATGAGAATGGTGAAGAACCACTTAAAAATTCGGCAGCCTAACGGCGCCACTTAAAACATCAAAATACTGTATTGAAGAGATAAAATGGGGTATCTCATCATATGATCATAAAAGATCAGTATGATAAATTTAGAGATCATACCCCAACATAATAAAAAGGAACTTGAAATACTTGACATGAAAGTAGAACTTTGAAAAAGAGAAGGGTGAAAGAATCCCTTAAAAATTCGGCAGCCTAACGGCGCCACTTAAAACTTCATAAAACGAAATAATGAGAGTAAGAGGGGATCTATCATTATATGAACATAAAAAGGGCAGTAAGAGTAGTATAAAATAACATCCTCCAACATAATAACATGGAGCATAAAAGGAATGACATAAAAGATATCACTTGAAAAGACAGAGAGGGGTCGGATCCCTTACCTTAAAATGTAACTCTTAAACCTCAAAGGTTGGGACCTTGAGGGCTTTGGGGCACCTTGGGAGGACTCCTTGGGAGGTAATGAGACCAGAACTTTGTTGGGGAAGAGTGGGAAGTCGAATGGATGAGGGGAGGGCTTGGTATTTATAGGGAAAGTGAGGGGACAAGGCATTAATGGCCAAGGGACACCTCACATGTGCTTTTCTCAAACCCATGTGCTCTCCCTTGGCATTTACCATGGAGTTAGGCCACATGGGGCCCCAAAAACAATAATTCATCACCCTTGTCCGTCCAACCCTTGAAATATCTCATGACATCATCATGACACAGTTATGATGTCATTAAACATACCGAAACCCTAAAACTGTATTTTTACTATTCACTGAAAATTCAACTTTCTCAAAATAATCCCAAAATTTCACCTTAACCAAATATCAATTCTCTGATTTCAAAAATGAAATCCATTTTATAAAAATAATTTTCTAAATATTTTTAATTTAATTTTTAAATAAAAACACTATTCATCGAAAATTCATTTTTTTCAGAAAAATCCCCAAAAATTACCTTAACATAATATCGATGCTCTGAGTTCAAAAATAAATTCCTTTTTATAAAAATAATTTTCTAATTATTTTTAATTAAATTTTTAATTAAAAAACACTATTTATCCGAAAAAACTAATACTTGACTAATAATTTATGAAACCGTTATTTACCCATTTTATTGAATCACATTACTTAATCTAGGTGTCTAAATTATATTAAAACTTTCTTTGAGTGAAATTACTAATCCATTTGGTCATATTACTAATCCTAATCATAAAATCACTATTCATAATTTACTATTCATCAAAAATCAAGTTGATCTTATTAGACTCCAAATTTTGTACTAAACATAATTGTAGAAGACCATTTTTTGAAAATCATTACACATTTTTAATTATTTAAGGTTTACATAAACATTTTTTAAAATATCCTTTTTCTAAAATTCATCAAAAATATGTATACTATCTTTATCCGGTCATTTGAAAATTCATAAACATCATCATAAGAAGAAATACCAATTTTTATTTAAAAAAAAGGATTACACAAGGCAATCACGGTCTCCTTACATTGCCCCTTATCACACCAGCATAGGACCTAAGTGTAAGGTGTGCTAAGGTGAGAGAATCCGAGGGAGGCTCGGCCAACATCGCATGAGTCGTAATTTCTATTAGTTTGAACTTCTCGTGAAGGCGATCACGTTCTAGCTTCACACGATGAAGTTCAGCTTGGGTTTGGTCCAGAGCAAAGCCCAGTGGTGCTACCTCCTTCCCAAGTTCTGTTAGATGGGCTTCGATCGGTCCAAGACTACTGGGTGAGGACATCGAATCTTCTTTCTATATTAATTAACCAAGATTTCTTGTATTTAGAGATAGAAATCAAAACATTTAGTTTCCAGCAGTCATATTGACCAATGGTCAAATAATAGTCAAAACCCAACAGTCTCATTTTAATTATACTCATGTTATCAAATAAAACATAAAATAACACATGAGATTAGGAAACAAGATTTATTCAAAATTTCGGGTCGTTACAATCTTCCCCCTTAAGAAATTGCGTCCTCGCAATTTTAAAAAATTGGGTTTTGAAATTTCATTGAAAGTCCCACATCGGAAAAAGAGTCGGTGACGCCATTACTTTAAAAGAAAGAAAAGGGAGTACAAAGGCCACCCGAGTTTACTCATACTGGGATTCCATGTAGGAAACTTGGACATGGAGGAGAAAACAAAGGGTCACGTCCTAAAGGAGAGTGATAGAAAACATGATTAGGAGGAAGTTAACCACCATAAAATCCCAACATTATTATGTGTGCAAGCGGTCTTTGATTACCTAATAGGAAACATAAACCAACAACGTTTTTGTTTTACGTTCCTTTTTATAACTTTGAGGAATTAATTTACAACATAGAAAAAAAACATAAGGAAATATATCTACCTTCTTATAGAGTTTCATCCTTTAATAAGTTTCTACCCAAAACTAATCTTTTCTCCAAACTATGAGCATTCGAAACTACTTGGTCTCATCAAAACACAAGAATCATCTTCTAGAGAATCACATAATCCACAAAATATTAACTATCTATTTCTTTTATCTTTAAAAAATATCCCAAAAACCGAAAGGGTAAGGTAAAACAACTCTTCAAAAGAAAGAATCCCATAGGAATGGAAACTACTTTTAAATCTTCAAGGTTCCATGGTACTACCCAAAGTTCATCATAGACCACTCCATAAATAATGGTCCTTAAAATTCCTCAAAATAAACTAAACTAAGATTGAAATCCAAATACAAGAAGGATTTGATAACATAGTCTTCCAAAATAAACTTCATTGTTCATCTCCAAACAACATCAACCTCTCCTAACATCTTATAATAAAATTAGCTAACCTAAACATATTTTACCCAAGATAGGTTAATCATTCCCATAAGTAACCTAAATTACTATAAGTCCACCTTAAATTAATCAATTCTTCAAAATATAAGTCATCCTCACTCCTCAATGAAAATACCGTAGTAATATATTTACCTAGATCATATAGGGTCCCCAAAATAGTGAACATCTTCCAAACTAATAATCATCCTTTAATCCAGAAATCATCGCATTTCCTATCACATTGGTTGTTGGGACATGTTCTTCCATTTCTAACCATTAACTAAGAAGATAAAGTATAATTAGAGGCTTAAATACTTAACCAATAATCATGAAAAGGAACTTAAAGCATATAAAGATAACTTGTAGAAGAAAAGTATACCCTAACATGTGATCCCCTAAGTTCCCATCTAGGTTATCCATGATCATATATTCTTATGTGAATCTTTATTTTGTTTTATCCTTGTTCCTTTAATAATGGTTCATACTAAGCTTATGAATTTACCAAAGCATATCCCCTGGGAGTGTCGTAACCAAGAGTGCAGAAAGGCCCATTGTTGTGTACCAGTTCCCGTTCAAGTCTAGCTCGAAGCGGTGTTTTCGGGTTTTACCCCTATGTACATCTGTGCCAGAGCCACCTCTACCTGCTCCTATCCAGACATGGATGTATTTGCTTGGCAACCCATTACCCAATACTCACCAAAATACCAGGAAGATTTCTTATATATAAACTTTTCTATAGGCTTCTTCCTAAAGTTTTCATATCCTAATTTCCACAAATAACTAAACCATCCTTTGATACCAACTATAGCATCCCTCCTTTTTATAACATAAACTTTCATTACATTACACAAAAATGAGGATCTTTAAGGTTTAGTGTCTTGGAAACGAGGAACATAATACATGAAAACAACCTAAAACATTCCTCTTAAACAATTGAAAGACTTCTCCTTATGTTCATCCTATGTTCATTACTGCATCTCATAACCTGGGGACATACATCAAAAGAAAGGGTGAGCAGAAGGCCCAGTAATGGAAACAAGAGAAACATTTTACATGTGAACTTGAGATACTTCAATAAGGACATGAAAAGAACTTTAAGGCATGAGAAAGAAATCATGAGGCGTTTCATAATAAAAAATAACATTTTCCATAACTTGAAGATGTGGCTACATAATTTAACATAGACAATCATGAACATATCACCAAGGTCCATCCCCAAGGTGTCATTTGAAAATTACCAAGGTTATTCACCAAGGTATCGTGAAAATTGTAATCTCTAGTGGTTACATCATTACCCAATGCATTGGAGCGCTATCAGGGGGCACCCTTAAATTTGCCTTTATTATCATGTGAGCCACATATATCATCATCAAACATTTCATAAATAACCCACATAGCATAAAATAAATGGGTTTCATTTCATAATCATAACGTTTTAAAAACTGCTTTAAAGACATGATCTTTACGGCACTTTAAACCCACGGAAGGGAAAGCGGGTCTCATGTATGTAAATCCCAGAATTTAAAATGGACCATTTTTATATATATGTGAATACCCTTGTATAAATAAGAGCTTTGAGTATTCACTTTATAACATAAAATAATTTTGAGAAAAGAGAGAGGTATTTTGAGACGAAAATTCTGCAGCATAACGGCTATGTTACAAGGTTTTAGAAAACATTGAAAAGAGAGGGGACATGGGTCACCCACTCATAAATGATCCATAAAACAGTAAGGGAATAGAATAAGAAGGATATATGGACATGGTAATGAAATTTTAAGGACATACCATTTGAAATGAAAAAAATGGAAGGAAGACAAAAATTAGATTTCTCTTATGAAAATTCGGAGCCTAACGGCGTCACTTAAACTTCAATAAAAAAGAATTGAAAAGATAAAATAGGGTCTCTCATAATATGATCATAAGAGATCAGTATTATAGATATAGAGATCATACCCCAACATAATAAAAAGGAACTTGAAATACTTGACATGAAAATCGAACTTGAAAAATGAGAAGGGTGAAAGAATCCCATAAAGATTCGGCAGCCTAACGGCGTCACTTAAACTTCAACAAAATTGAATTGACAAGGTCAAATAGGGTCTCTAATAATATGAACATAAGAGTCCAGTATGATAGATATAGATATCATACCCCAACATAATATAAAGTAACTTGAAAGAATGGACATGAAAGTAGAACTTCAAAATGAGAATGGTGAAGAACCACTTAAAAATTCGGCAGCCTAACGGCGCCACTTAAAACTTCAAAATACTTTACTGAAGAGATAAAATGGGGTATCTCATCATATGATCATAAAAGATCAGTATGATAAATTTAGAGATAATAACCCAACATAATAGAAAGGAACTTGAAAGAATTGACATGAAAGTAGAACTTCAAAATGAGAATGGTGAAGAACCACTTAAAAATTCGGCAGCCTAATGGCGCCACTTAAAACATCAAAATACTGTATTGAAGAGATCAAATGGGGTCTCTCATCATATTATCATAAAAGATCAGTATGATAAATTTAGATATCATACCCCAACATAATAAAAAGGAACTTTAAATACTTGACATGAAAGTAGAACTTTGAAAAAGAGAAGGGTGAAAGAATCCCTTAAAAATTCGGCAGCCTAACGTCGCCACTTAAAACTTCATAAAACGAAATAATGAGAGTAAGAGGGGATATCTCATTATATGAACATAAAAAGGGCAGTAAGTGGAGTATAAAATGACATCCTCCAACATAATAACATGGAGCATAAAAGGAATGACATAAAAGATATCACTTGAAAAGAAAGAGAGGGGTCGGATCCCTTACCTTAAAATGTAACTCTTAAACCTCAAAGGTTGGGACCTTGAGGGCTTGGGGGCACCTTGGGAGGACTCCTTGGGAGGTAATGAGACCAGAACTTCGTTGGGGAAGAGTGGGAAGTCGAATGGATGAGGGTAGGGCTTGGTATTTATAGGGAAAGTGAGGGGACAAGGCATTAATGGCCACGGGACACCTCACATGTGCTTTTCTCAAACCCATGTGCTCTCCCTTGGCATTTACCATGGAGTTAGGCCACATGGGGCCCCCAAAACAATAATTAATCACCCTTGGCCGGCCAAACCTTGAAATATCTCATGACATCATCATGACACAGTTATTATGTCATTAAACATACCGAAACCCTAAAACTGTATTTTTACTATTCACTGAAAATTCAACTTTCTCAGAATAATCCCAAAATTTCACCTTAACCAAATATCAATGCTCTGATTTCAAAAATGAAATCCATTATATAAAAATAATTTTCTAAATATTTTTAATTTAATTTTTAAATAAAAACACTATTCATCGAAAATTCATTTTTTTCAGAAAAATCCCCAAAAATTACCTTAACATAATATCGATGCTCTGAGTTCAAAAATAAATTCCTTTTTATAAAAATAATTTTCTAATTATTTTTAATTAAATTTTTAATTAAAAAACACTATTTATCCGAAAAAACTAATACTTGACTAATAATTTATGAAACCGTTATTTACCCATTTTATTGAATCACATTACTTAATCTAGGTGTCTAAATTATATTAAAACTTTCTTTGAGTGAAATTACTAATCCATTTGGTCATATTACTAATCCTAATCATAAAATCACTATTCATAATTTACTATTCATCAAAAATCAAGTTGGTCTTATTAGACTCCAAATTTTATACTGAACATAATTGTAGAAGACCATTTTTTGAAAATCATTACACATTTTTAATTATTTAAGGTTTACAAAAACATTTTTTAAAATATCCTTTTTCTAAAATTCATCAAAAATATGTATACTATATTTATCCGGTCATTTGAAAATTCATAAACATCATCATAAGAAGAAATCCCAATTTTTTTTTAAAACAAAGGATTACACAAGGCAATCATGGTCTCCTTACATAGCCCCTTATCACACCAGCATAGGACCTAAGTGTAAGGTGTGCTAAGGTGAGAGAATCTGAGGGAGGCTCGGCCAACACCGCACGAGTCGTAATTTCTATTAGTTTGAACTTCTCGTGAAGGCGATCCCGTTCTAGCTTCACACGATGAAGTTCAGCTTGGGTTTGGTCCAGAGCATAGCCCAGTGGTGCTATCTCCTTCCCAAGTTCTGTTAGATGGGCTTCGATCGTTCCAAGACTACTGGGTGAGGCCATCGAATCTTCTTTCTATACTAATTAACCATGATTGCTTGTATTTAGAGATAGAAATCAAAACATTTAGTTTCCAGCGGTCATATTGACCAATGGTCAAATAATAGTCAAAACACAACAGTCTCATTTTAATTATACTCATGTTATCAAATAAAACATAAAATAACACATGAGATTAGGAAACAAGATTTATTCAAAATTTCGGGCCGTTACATCTATGGTGTGTTTATTCATAAACATGCTTGAGGGATCAAGAAGAAAATGGAGGGAATCTACTTGGAATGATATGTTACGTGAGGATATTGCCAGAATTTTTTAATAGAAATATTCATTAAATAGTTTTATCGTGATACATTTCATGTGGTGAAAACCGGGGAGTTTCATACCATGGAATAATGGTACCTTACCATTGTGGATTATTCCACCCATTTTTTTGAGATGGTTCATATGGAATTGGTTTTAGTGACCAATGAGTATGTAAATACATGAATGGTTGAGTTAGGATTGAGGCTAGATATTTGGTCGATGTTGATTCTCATGTATCTTATGGATTTCATGGAGTTATTCAATAAATTTTCTTTGACATAGGATACATAGTTGGAAAGACAATTTTGGGTGGTGCTTTAGTTGGTGTTGTTATTAGACAGGGTGTGTCTTCTAGCCTGAAAAGAATGCTCAAGGGTTGTAATTTTTCTTCAGGACCGGATTTAGGGGCTTCATCATGGCAGTAATGGGTTTTCTTCTTCTAGTGTGGAAGGCGTGGTCATACCAAACCAAACTATATAAATTCCCCTAATTATTTTCATCATTGTGTACAGTCTGGTCACCTAATGAATTTTTTGAAAGGATATCCTCGGGAAGTAAGGAAGGATAAACTCTCACCAACTGTTTTTAGGTTCATAATAATTCATCCAAGGGTGGTGGTTTAGATACGTAGGCTAAGGGTGATGTTCATATACCTAAGTCCATATAGATTTATGCGACAAATTATGTGCTAAATGAATCTAAATAAAGTCCCATTATTGTTATATGTACCATGTTTATTTAATAATATATGGTGCTAGATTTGTTTGACACAAGTGATATTCATTACTTTATGTATTTAAAGTTAGTTTATGAATTGTTATTATGTTCAAAACTTATTCCTTTCTGGTTGAATATTTCCATTCTTTTGGAAAAGAGGCCCAAACAAGGCTTCACGTGTCTTGCATGTTGTGCGGCGAAAACTGACAATGATGTGGCATGTGAATTTTTATTTATTGATATTTACATCTTTTACCTAATACTTGAAATGGATTGGATGATAAAAATTAAGACCCATATTGAATGTTATCATCATTGGGTTAAGTTATTAACATATAATGGGGTTACTAATGTTTTCATGGTGAGTGGGACTCTAGATCAGGAAGGGCAGGTCCTGTTGTTTATTGTGTGGGGTTAATATCACAAAAAGTTTCAGATATGTTTCATGATGTTGTTGATCCATGTTTGGGAATACTACTTCCTATAGTGGTAATTTCATACCTTGAGTAATTTTTAGATTATTTTTCTAGTTTTCCACCTCAAAGAGAGGTTGAGTTTAATCATGATATTTTCCTTATTATAATTCCCATTTTTATGCCATATTATTGAATGGAACCTACTGAGTTTGTCAAACATAAAGTTAAACTTGAGGATCTAGAGGCTAAAGTATTTATTTTTACATGTGTGTCACCATAAGCTTTTCCTATCCTATTTACTAAGAAGGCCTATAAGACTCTCAAAACTTTTCTGCATTATCCAAAGATAAATTGGGTGACTGTTAAGGACAAATATCCTTTACCTAGAATTGATGATATGTTTGGCTAGCTTATAGAGGGTATATTGGTATTCAAATATTGACCATTAGTTAGGGTACCACCAGTTGGGAGTCTAAGAAAAGGATATACCAAAGACATCATATAGTAGCTAGTATGAGAATTTAGATTCTATGGATATTCCATTCAGTCTCACTAATGATCATATAGAATGTATGTTTTTTATAAACCAAATATTTCATTTCTTCTTAGACTATTTTTTTGTGTTAATGGATGATATTTTTTTGTACTCTATATCAAAGTAGGAGCATATGGACCATTTAGACATCATTATTTGAACCTTGAAAGAACATCATTTGATTGGTAATCTATTCAAATGTGAGTTTCATATCAGCGAACATAATTTTCTAGAGAATATTATATTTGAGAGGGGTATCTAAGTTTATCCTTAAATGACATATACAATTATGTCCTGGGAGAAACCCAAAAAATGTTTTTGAGATCTGGAGGTTCTTGGTTTTGGAATGTTACTATAGGTGATTTGTTCAAAATTTCTACAAGTGCGCATCTTAGATGATATCTTTAACACATAAGGGTGTAATGTTTGAATGCAATGATTATTTTCAGAGTTCCTTTGAGGATCTAATGGTGAGGTTGACTTTAGCACCAATTTTCATTCTTACTATACTGGGTTTTGGTTATGATGTTTTATGTGATTCTTATAGTATATGTTTGGGATGTGTCTTAATGCATGGGAAAAATGTGGTGTCATATGAATCTCACCTGTTATTCCATTATGAGAATAAATACACTATTTATGATCTTGAATTATCATTTGTTATACATGAAATCAAAAAGTGGCGTCACTATCTATTTGGGGAGAAATGTATTGTGTATTCTCATCATAATAGACAAAAATATATTTTTTCACAAAGGGATCTGACTTCTGATAGAGACACTAGGTATAGTGTCTTCAAACCGTTGATTTGGAAATTTCATAAACACCTAGGAAAGGGAATGTGGTTGATAATGCATTGATCATAAAATTACTGATAGAAGATGTGAAGGAATTATTTTATTAGTGGTATTTGGTAAGTTTTTTTGTTGAGACGGGATAGAGAGTGAAGAGGTTAGTGGATAAGTGTTATTGGATTCAATGAAATCTGACTCATCCTTTGATGATTTTGTTCAACTCAAATAGTTTATAGACAATGAGTGAAAATTCTTAAGGAAAATATATTATGTTAGGGTGACATCGAGTGAGTGGTCTTGGAATCCATGTGGTGCACTGTGCATCCGTAATAGGTTGTTTGTTACATTTTATCAAAGGAAATATTTGATGGAAATTGGATACCCTTATTTTTGGTCTTCACAATATAGGGCTACCAAGATATATCAAGACTTGATATTTCAGAATTGGTTTTCAGGGATGAGTGAGTCAATTGCAAATTTTGTATCACAGTGACTCACTTGTAACAAAATTAATGAGGAGCACTAGAGACCTACTATTTTATTGTATCTTTTAACCATTCTGGTTTGGATGTGGGATGATATTTAAATGGAATTATTTAATTATTTTTCTATGAAATCCTAGTGGGAATAATGTGATTTCTGTGATCATTGATCATCTTATGAAATTGGGACACTATTCACTAATCAAGGAGACGATAAAGGTAGAATTACTTGGATAATTGTATGTTAAAAAGATTATGAGACTCCATGAGGCTCCTACTATCATTTTTTATAGGGAAATGATATTCACATCTAGGGTTTGGATTGGTCTTTATGAGTAAATGGGTTCATAGTTGAAATTGAGCATCAACTATCATCTGCAGATGAATGAACAAACATAGAGAGATATATAGGTTCTTGAGGATATGTTTGGGATTACCTGTATGATTTTGGTGTATCCTAGGAGAATCATTTTACTCTATTTGAATTCTCTTATAACAGTAGTTATTAGGATTTTATAATTATTTCACGCTTCAAAGTGTTGTATGAGTGTCCATGTAGATCTCCCTTGTGCTGGGTAAAGTTGAGTGAGTGGTCCTTGTTTAGACTGAGTCTCATTCAGGAGACAAATTAAAAGGAGCAGTTGATTTGAATGAGGTTGGTCACAACACAAATTCCTAAAAAATATTATGTTCACCATTATCTTCGGATGCAAGAGTTTTATGTTTTTGATCAGGCGTTTATCAGAGTTTCACCTTGCTCTGGACATCATCTATAAGGTAAGATGGGTTAGTTCGCACTGAGGTTTGTTAGCCTTTTTTAGTTCACGAAGCGAATTGCAAAGGTGGCATATCGGTTGGACTTACTATCTCATTTGAATTAGATCCATGATGTGTTTCATGTTTATCGGATGAGGAGGTATCACCTAGATCCCTCTCAAGAGATTCAATGTGAGGATGTTGATCTTGAGCTTGATTCCACCATTTTTGATCAATCAATTCAGATTATGGATCCCCAGGAAAAGGTCCTTCATGGTAAAATGATTCCATTGGTCAGAATACTATAGAAGTTAAGACATGATTTCCCAATGATGTTGGAGTTGGAGTTTTTGTTGAGGTAGCTGTGAACATATCTATTTGAATTTTTTGAATAATCAGAACATTCTATGGAAAGAAAGCCTTTATAGAGGTGAGATTATTATGTTCTGTTACATTCGTACAGTTTTTTATTGACCCCTGTTTTAACCATGAATTAGTATGGGTTTTTTGGGGGTTATTTAGGGAATATAGATATTTTTTGGAGCCCTTGGGTATTTTCACGATTGGAACACTGTTAGGGAAAAACGGCCGGTTTGGCCCAGGAAACAATGTAGCCAAGCATGGTCTAATAGAAGGGGGAAAAGTTTTTCTAAACCATACAACCACCCTCTCTGAACCATAAATCCCTAGGAATAGGTGTTATTCATTTTCGGTTCATATTTATGTTTACCACAATACAAAACCATTCACCCCAAATATTGGCTATGTATAGGGTGCACAATTAAGATGAATGGTTACTCCTAACTGTGTTGCCTACCCAAAAAATTGTGCGAGCAGTTTTTAATACAAATAATTTTTTAAAAAAAAAAATTGGGACCAATGTTTAACCTCGAATGATCACCTTTTGTTGTATTATCTCGACATACTCCTTCTCAAACAGTCTAGAGGCTTCTTTCATTGGATTCTAGGAAAATTTACTTTTTTCGTGAGGGATATTATCAAGGTATGTTGTGTTATTGGTTTGATTTACCTTCTTCTCTATAAAATCCCACTTTATATCTTCTCATATTATTTTTTTAGAACTTATAGGGAATTTTTAGGCCATATATAAGAGGTTTTAAAGAGGATTTATGTATTTTATGTGGATCTAGGATCATGAGGACCTGCTCTACTCTTCCCTAGTCACCATTATTAAAGGAGAAAAGTTCTACCTCCATTCATGAGGTTGGTGTTTCTATAAAAAGGGTTAATTCTATGAATTTATTATTATTATTGTAAAATTTAATTAATTTATTCAATGGACTAGAGTTATTTTTGGTTTAAAGGGATTTATTAGAATGTTACATTTTTTAAGGGAATTTCCTTTCAAAATATGTTTTTACAGACCATGTGTTTGATTAAATGTTTGAATGGTGGATTTGGTTTGGAAATGAGTTTTCAAAAAACCAAGTGGATTGGATTGGATAAGTTTTTTTAAAAATTTTGACCCTAATTTTGAATTGTATTTTGAAAAACATGGCACATTGGGAACCTTGGGTGTGTCAAGAACAAACACACCACTTGTAGTGTGCATTATTCAACAAGTGGTGTAATGATATCAATAAACTATTGTAGGAATCAATATCAATTGGTACCAATTGATACCTATTTTAGTATTATTTTATATATAGTACATATTCCCATATATTAGGTCCCTATATAGTAAATTTTTCATTTATGATTTTCTTATCGCAGGATGAATTTTTTATGGATTTTTTCTGACATGTTTTTCATATGAGGATATATATTGCAGTTTTACATTATGGATTATTTCATGGATATGTGTTTACTTTCTTACCTAATGGGGTGAAGATATGATTTCCTATATTATCACTTATACTTTTAATATTCCTAGAGTTTTTAATATGAAAGGATTTTATGAAAACCAAATGAAATGATTTATAAATGGGTTAAGATTTATGAAAATGATTTATATAACCATTTATGTTTTAAAATATAGAAATTTTGTATACTTTTTGTAAGACCTTGTATAGAATTTTTGGTGGTATCATACAAGGATTTTCACTCACACCCTAGTTTTTTCTATGGACTTTTGTTGACATTTTTTTGTAGGACCTAGGTAGAGGGAAGGGAATCTTGTATCATGTCAGATTGGATTCTCATCATTTCCTTCATAACGGGATTGTTTAGAGGTGATGATTGGTCATGCCAAGAGTTTTTTTTCTTTTCTTGTCATACATTCTGGTTTAGATGGTTTGTCTTGGATTTTATAGATCTTGGAAATATCTATTTATTCCGCTTTGAACTCACGTTGAATGTCTTGTTTTATTTTATATTAGACTTGTTTATGTTATCTTGTTTCACCTCACCACCATGAGGGGATGGCTCGGGTGGCTAGTCTAGTTAACTTTTGTTGGTTTATTACATATATATATTTTATAATTTTGATACCTTTATTTTTACCCAAAAGTTATACAACTACATTTTAATAGTTATATACTATTCCATGGATCAATGTGGCTCAATGTTTCATATGAATCAAGCTATTATAGAAATTATATTTCAATGGAAAATATAATATAAAATCTTGGGTTGTCACATTCTCCTGCAAAAATAAATTATATCCTCATAATTTTAAATATACCTTACTAAAAAATTATTTATGGGTATATAAACTATAGGAATAACTCATGATATAATATCAAAGTAGGTGTCTAACTTAATATCATTTGTATGAATTGGAAATAAATATTTCCCCCTCATCATGTTAGCATATTTCTCAATCTTTCCTTTGAATATTATTTCAAAATGACCTAATTTTCCACAAATGAATAATCATCAAGGTCCTTGGAAAAATTACCCTTAATGATTCTCACAACATTTTTGACATAAAGGAAATTGAATTTTCCTTATTTCATAATATTTATCAACTGAACTTCCATGAGACTCCATTCTTCGATTACATTTTTTGTTTCCAATATTGACTAATTTTAAATTTTTAATCATAATTTAAGATATTTGATTAGGAATAAACCCAATATTTCTCACTCCAGATCATATCCATTTTGGTTTCTTGTTGGGAAAATATCCACCTAGTCCATATAATCCATTAAGAACTTGTTTCCTTCATTCTTCATCCATTAATAAAACCAAAAGGATTTATCCATGAGTGATTAATAGAGAACACCATATGAGAAATTTTTGTATTAAAAATTCTTCATCAAAATATCTTACTCATTGGAATTATTATATAATCTTTCAGTTGAACCTAAATCACTATTATTTCAATATTGGTTTAATTAGGTTGGTTTATATTATATTCTTAAAATTAATTACATAAAATAATAAATCCTTAAAAATGATAGTAATGATAGTACGATTAACCAAATAATATACCTTGAGAGTGTTTATCCATCTATGTTATTATAGGCCCACTCATTGTGCACCTGAGTGAAGATTGGGCTAATACCAATCTATCCTTTTTCTAGGTGATTACCCCTAAAAATATATATTCCAATAAAATACACTTTCTAGTTTAAATACATGGATTTAATTTCTAGGAAACCACACAATATCTACTTTACCAAAACATCTGGATTTTATCCTATACTTAGAGTTATCCCATAGGATTTCACTAATTTTCTCTTATTATAATACCAAAAAAAATTATTATATGTTACCTCAATCAACAAAAATGGTTATATATAAATTAAATATTTTTATCAACCTTAATTTACTAAACCATGATGGAATTTGTAACCCTTAAATTATCTTCAACTGATGACAGCATAATCTATAAATTTATGTAAATTTTTTTCTGATTCCAACTGTGAGAACCCTTGTATAATCATCCCATAATAAAAATAAGTAAAGAAAATATTTCATTAAATATATTTCCATGACATTTTAGGCTTAGATATTTTTAGAATTAGGAAAAACAATTCACGTATAAAGACCGTGTCTTTCTCAAATAATGAAATTGTTTCCCCACTTTATAAGTCTTCGATATCTCCCAAATATTAACTGCACAATTTATTTTCTTCTAGACATATAAGGTGTAATATTTCTTCATAACCCATGGAATTAGAAATATAATAATTTTGAGATAAAATACTATTTTTGGGAAAGAGTATACTAGAATATATCGTAAAATAAAAAATAAACTAATAATATGGAAGGAAGTAAAAGGTAATAAAAAATTCCCTATAACTCTTCACATGAGATTAAAATAAATCCATGTATTTCATAAAAATATAAATCATCATATGGATAATAATAACTTAATTCATGGTCATGGAATGCATAATAACAAATATCTTAATCTTTACTATCAATGCATCAACCAATACATTACACTTTTCATTTAGGTTGCAAACATGAAATAATGATTGTGTTGGGTAGGAATACATGAAATTACCAAATATTTTATCTTATAAGACCAAATAATTCATCTAGGGGATATATTATACATGTCTCCACCCATCAAATCTTTAATTCTAATGAATTGACCATATAAAATATATGAATATTAATATAATTTATAATCAACATGCATTAGGAATCAATAAAAATCTATATTGAGGTAAAAACATAAGGCATGTCAATAATTTCTTAGTCAATAAATGGGATAAAATGGACATAATCCATCCATATAATGAAGGTGGACTGTTAAATAATACATAATAAAATTTTATTTTATTCCATTAACAAATGTATTAGAATAACAACATATGTGGTTCCACTACATTCCCTAGACAATTAATAACAATAATCCATCTAGAGAAATAAGGTAAATAGTTAAATGACACATTTCAAAAGTGTAACACAAGAAACACAATTAATATAAAAATATATTGATATATATGAAGAACACATTAATAATAAGAACACTTTGAATGGTGTCATATAATAAGGGAATTGAATGAAAAATTATTGTTATAAAAATGTATGGTTTGGAAAGAAAGAGGTAGTGATGTATAATTTATCTTAAATAGATATGATTAAAATATTTTTAAAGGATTCCAAAGTAGTAGAAAATTAATTTATTAAATTATTTAAGAATATATAAGGACATTTTTAAAAACATCCAATGGATATGGTCACAGAATAGGAGGATTCCCGATTTAATGAAAGATGTAGGTTCAGTTTCTTTAGAATGGGTAAATAATGAGTCAAGGTGGAAAATGATATAGTGAAAATAAATATAAAAAACCAAAAATAACAAGAGGATAAGTAAATTATTGTTTTCTAAATAAAAAGTAACCAAATTCACCTGTTTTATTATATTTTAAATTCACTCCCAAATTTGAAATTGATGCTATGGAAAAAACCATTACGTCTTATGTAACATTTTAATTAAAACCCTCTAAGAGAAAATGCTTAAAATTGAACATAAAATATAAATAATGAATGATAATTTATGATATAAAATAAAAGAGAGTTATTATACAAATTATTTAAATAAATTTAGGTGTATAGGAAATAAATATCTCCAAAATAATAATCATTTAAGATGAAGACCACTTATGGTAATGGTAATGTAAGATTTAAGAGAACACAAGTGGGTTACCATGAAATGAACAATAAAATATCATGAATTGAAAGATATTAATTATACTTTAATTTAATTAGGGTAGTGAACAAACCATATAAAATAAATTATTGTGTAAAATAGCAATCAAGTCTCTTGTAATTAAAAATAGAGACAAATAACCCTTACAATAATTGAAATGTCTGAATCAAAACCACTTAAAGGATATAATTTCAAATTTAAACTTAAATAAAATTAATAATGAGAGGATCAACATAAAAAAAATATTAAAGGGGAAGTTGATAAACTATTAAAAAACATGTTCTATATTAAGAATGATTACTCAATGGGTGAAATTGAGACAAAAAACCATCACCGAAATTTATTCTTAGACAAAATGTGCTATAACCTCCTATATAAAAATAAATAACAATCACAATCACCTATTGAAAAACCTTATTCACGTATATTTTGATTTATACACTTTGTTTTTAATCAATTATTATTTACATTTTAGTTAGTTTTAGTATATTATCATTATCAGGTTCTAGAAACATTGATTACTTGTTTCATACTATAATTGTAATAGAATGGTTGATTCTTATTTATTGAAAATAAAAATTCCTTGATTTTACCATATACTATAATCATTTTATTAATTATTAATAATATCCCATTTTAATTTGGTGAATGAAAATGGTATGGTTTTTGAAAATAGAAATTGTGAAGAACTTGTTTCGATGTATTTAAAGAATGATGGATGATATATTAATAAATATATGAAATATAAATAAAATAATTATATAATAATTTAAAAATATTCAATAAATTATGATTATATTATATTATCATTTTATAATATTCCATAATCATTAATCATATACATACTATAACATCATTCACATGTGTGGTAAAACCAAATCAAACTTAAGCATGTTATAATGATTTATTGAGTAAGCAATTGTTTTTATTTAGTGATAATATAACTTTTACATAATTTTATAAATTATATAAATACAAAATATATATTTATTAAATTATTTATTATAACTATACAAGAAGGTTGGTTATAACAAATGAAATTCATCATTTGTGGAGTTGGCAGTATGAACATAAATACATTTCAAATTTCCATTTCTCAAAAAATGTGAAGGAATGAGTATATGATAAATTATCATTTCAGAATCATATTTTTTTTCATATATAAAATATTAATTCATTCATTTTATCCTTGTTTCAATTCATGATAAGTGGTGATGAAAAATAAAAAACTTCTCTTTATGGTGGTGGTAGTCCATTCATAGACACAATCGATATTGTTTTGTTTTTATTAGTACATAAAAGGGATTGAATCATGTATTATACAATAATATCATAATATATAATTATATTAATTACACTAATTTCATGACATTATATTTTCTAGAAACATTTGGGATGATAAATATTTAAAATAAATGTCTATGTAGAAAGAAATACTCACCTTGAGACCTTAATATTTATATTGAAAATATCCTGTGAAATGGAGGCCATAGGATATCTAATTGATACTAGAGAATTTTTAATATGAGATAGTATTCTAGTAGGAGCGAAATTGAATATTTTTGGAAGGAAATTTGAATTATTAGGTTTAACATGAAGTGATGTATGTGTTCCACATTTTTTAGTGAAGATATGGGTAATTTGAGAAGTATCTAGTACATTTCAATAATAGTATGTCACTATTAAAAGGTAAAAGGATCCAAAAGTATTAAATAATGATTTTTTGATGAAATAATGTCAATAAATACCATACCATTCCTTATCATCAACGTTTTAAACATGAATCAATCTTTTTAGTCTTCGATTTCTCACTTTCACCATTTTGGCCTTTTTGGTTATAATTAATTTTTATCTAATTAAATTACTTTTAATGCTTAAAAATGATACATATTAAAAAAATTCACATAATAATTCTAAATATTATTTCAATTTTAAAAATAATTTTTCTATGTGTGAGACAAAATTAATATTAACATCATCACATTTCAGATGTAAAAGCTCATTTTAGAAAAAGTTTATTTTTATGATTAAAATTTATATGTAGGATAAAATTATAAATGTTTTATAAATTAATAATATAAACATGATTATTATAAAAAAAATAAATTTATGCAACTTTCATATAAATATAAAACAACATTTTACCATAATAACATTTAATTAAAAGAAACCACCAAAAATAGTTTATTTTATTGGGAAATATTACTTAGGTTTATAAAATGGTAAACATAGGTTTTCAAAATCATAATAGTATTTTTAAATATATATTTTTACTCATTAAATACATATATGATCATTTAAAAATATTTATATGTATTTATGTCATACTTACTTCTTGATATATCCATAAATTCTATGAATTTAGTAATGAAATGTATTTTACACTATTCACCTAAAAATCAGTTAATTCAAAAAAATAGAAAAAATATATTTTAATCTTATATTGTTATTATAAATAAAAATGATGTCAATTCCTTAAAATTAAAATTCTAAAATTTGATAATTTAACTTTTAAAGAAAAACAAGAATATATAATGAAAATTCCTTTCATTAGAAAATATGTTTTTATAATATTAATTATTCGTATTCATATTTTATATCAATTACAAATAAAATTTTGTGTTAACATATTATTCATATCAATAATATATCATATGCATAATATATTTATTATCTTAAAATAATTTTCATAAAATCCAATTTTAGAAGGGTTAGATTTTATGTATTAATCAGTATTATTAGTTACTTAGCTAAACTAATTGAATATTATAAAAGAATTAACATTAATAGTGACCAATATTATTTTCCACATATATTTTATAATTTAATTACATCTATTCTTTCCTACTAATACTACTGATATATTTTAATTATCATATACTATTTTTTTGGTTCTTTATGGTTTGGGTTTTCATGTGAAGAAATACATTAAAAGCATTAGGTTTCAAAGGAAAATATAATTTAAAATCTCAGGGTGTTACATATAAATATATTTAAAAGTATAAAAACATGATTTATTTTTAATTAATAAAACATGAGTGGATTTTCTAGATATCGTGTTTTTTTATTTATTATTTAAATCCCTTTATAAGTTTCCTTAGTTTTATGAATAAAATATCATCTCAATTTTTATGGTAATTTTTAGTTTTCAAAATTTACCAAACTAAAAGAAAATTTACCTTGTTTTTAAAAGAATATTTTTTAATTATTTTAAAATTTTAGTTTTCACCTATGTCAATATCCTTTTAGGATTATTATTCTTCACTTGAGATATACACTAATGATAGCATAATTTTTTTTATATAGATGGATTATCATGATGCATTTAGAAATTTCCCATGAAACCCATTTCTTTTTATGTGTTAATTAATTTATGATTATGTCATGAATGTTATATTCACATGGAATAAATATGTATCATTTTTTCTTCTATGAAACATGGGTCAGTTATAGACCAAGAATGCATTGGGTAAAGTATTAATATCTTTTTATATTACTAAGGGATGCTGGTAAAAATTGTTAATACAATATACTAAGGGATTACAGTAATAATTCATGATCCAATATTCTATGGGATGCAGGTAATTATGTATTAACCATTAAAGGGATTATGATGATTCTACCATATCCCTTATGATACAGGATGATGGTGATGATTTTTGATCCATCATATTTTCGTAATGTAGTAGTTATGGTTGATCTATAAAGTTATTATTTCATATGTTTATGATTATGGAATATTCTTTTATTTTGAAAAATGGGTTTTTTGTTCTCATGGCTCAAGATAATGGTCTTGTTTTGATAACCATGCTTTATATTATGAATAATTTTATTCTACAAACCTTTTGTTTCAATCAATGCTCTTTTGGTAATGATTCTCTTATGTTATGCGCTTGATTATATTCTCATACCCTTATTCCAATATAATGATGACTTATGATCATTAAGTAACATATTCCATGTTTACCCTTACTAGGCCTCTAATACCACTCTTTGTTTTGTTCCCATATCCCCAAGTTATAAATAATTTTTTACGTAGGGTTTTTATAGGAAGGTTATTTTATGATAATAATATTGAGGGAGATATCAAAGATCATTCACTAAATAGGTTGGCTATGTATACAGTCTCTAAAGACACAAAAACAATTAGTCTTATGTTGCATGTATAATTGTGATATGTATTGAATATTCAACTTAAATGTTGTAGTATTTTTGTATTTAATTCTTGGTTCACATCAACCATTATCACAATCCATGAAAAACATAACATAGATATGTGGGAAAAAATAAGAATGATGAATAATAATAATAATAGAAAAACATAACATTGTGGATCAAGAATCACTATGAAAATACCATAAAATAATAGATCTTTAATCATCACCAGTATCCCGTATCATAATGAATCAAAATGAGTCACTATAATCCCTTATTATATAAGATCGTGAATTATTATTAGCATCCCTTAGTATTTTGGGTCATTCACTATTAGCATTATCAATTAGTGTATTGGAGAAGGTGTTATTATCGATATACCTTAGTAATATCATGTGATATAACAACATTGCTGAATGGATTGGAAGGATATAATGGACGTAACCTATAAAATCCTAGCCCAAGTTCCATAACAATTAGTTCCCCAATTTGGTTTGCTACATGACCTCTAGTGAACCTCCCCATATTGTAGAGGTTACTAACAAGAAGTGTATGTAAATGGAGATACAATAGAGGGACTATACCTACATAACATAGTGGCACAATAGTAGGAATAATTATCAATCAGATACAACATTCAATATAAATGAAAAAATGAATAACATACAACATGGTCCAAAAATAATTCAAGAGAAATATTGGGTAAAAATAAGATTCTTAAACTACATGTTAGGAATTCTCAAAACAAAACCCTAAATACCAAACTAAGTAAAACATATAACTCAGTTCCAAGTCCCAAACTAGTCCTAAAATCCCATGCTCTATCTAATAATACCAAATATAATCCAAAATTCAGGTTCATATCCCAAACCTGTACCGGAAATAAGTAACATATGCTTGGGTACCCATGTTCCATAGAGGCCCAAATAGTGTGTAAGTAAGACTCAGTAGGCCACCAAAAAAATTCTAAATGAAAAACCATTTTAATCAAAAGTGTGTGTATGTTACTAATGGAATAGAAAAATAAGACCATAAAAGAATAATATTTCCAAACTAAACATTTTTTATTTATCCTTTTTAAATTATTGTTTCTACCATGTCACATAATAAATGAAACATGCTCTAGCCATGCCGGGAGGCTAAGACAAATACCATAGGGTTCACTTACTTTAAGTTACAAACGGACAGTTTGTTTATCATTTCATCATTCATGTACCTTAGAGCATCAGTATGGATACATAAACCTATAATTCAGAACACAATTTTTTTCCATCCCAATCTGCAATGTGAACTGCCATGACCAACATCTTTACTATGGTATGGACCATCCTGACTGAAACCCAAAACTCAATGTGGACCACCATAACCAACATCATTACCATGGTTTGGAATTTCATAAATAACACCAAAAACCTTGATGTAAACCACCATGACCAACCTTATCATCGTTGTGTGGACCTCAATCAACAACACCAAAAACATCTATGTGGAACACCATGACCTGCATAATTACCATGGTGTGGACCATAATGAACAACACCAAAACCCTCTACGTGGACTCTCATGTCCAAAATCATTACCGTGGTGTAGACAACCATGACCAACACCCAAAACCTTGATGCAAAAGGCCATGACCAACATCATTACCATGGTGTGGAATTCCTCGAAAAACACCCAAAACAATATTATCATTTATCCATATAACCCATTCATTAAATATCCTTCAAACCCATTTTAAACTTAAACATGATCATTTATTTCATTTCAAAAAAAACAATTAAAATGTTTTAAGAGGTTCAAAAAAACCACCATAGCATTTCAACAATGGGTAAATCACACACACATTTCAAATAATCATTTAAAAATGAACAAGGAACCTCTTTAAAAATAACATTGACATAAAAACCTCCTTTTGAAACATTATCCTATTTGAAAACATAGTTTTTCCTCATTGAAAACACCAGTCGGAATAAAATCCAAAGAACACCATTTAAACCTTTTCAAAATCCTCATAGGCATTTAAAAAATGATAAAATATTAAATGATTCAATCATATACTTAATAAGTTATAAACAATTAACCTCCATCCATAACAAGATGGAATTTAACCATAATCACATACAAATTAACAATTAAAACCCATTCATTCTCATAAAATTTCTATATCATTATTTACAATTTCATTAAACAATTTTCATGGTATTAGAATACCCCATGGGTAGCCCTAGGTTTGGTCTCAATTCATCGACAGTACAAACGGGGTCTGTAAAGGGTATCACACTACAATTTCATAACCAATTTACTTTTATTAGTAAATGAAAGAAAAAAATGTAAGTTATTTAAATGGAACAACAACATACACATATAAAATATCTTTACTAAGAGAAAAATATTATAGAACAACTACCAAATGTTCATAGAGAACCTATTATCCAAATAAGATCCATGATTCGTACTAAAATAGCCTCAATCACTATGGTGAAAAACACCCTATAGAAATAGTAATCTAGTGCTTCAAAAGGAAATAAAAATACTAACAAACTGTCTTCCAAAAAATAGAAGAAAATAGAGTTAATGACTTACCCAAATATTTGATTCAAACTTAATGGAACTCCAAATTCTGAAGAATCAAAGGAGAAATGTCCACGGAGAGGGAGGAATCCCATAGTTCACTCCATAGGATATTGAGCATCGAATGGGGAATCAATTAATATGAGAAACATTAAATCTAGAGAGAGAAAATGTTAATTTTATGGCCGCTAATAAGTAAAAAGGTTTTCCAATCCATGATCCAACAATGGGGTTCCATTTTTACAAGAGGAATCTAAGCTGCACAGTTTGGGGGAGGCACCCAAATGGTGTGATAAACAATGTGGTACCCATAAAATTACCTCTATCCAAGGGTACTAGGGCACAAAATCTCATAGAGTTACCCATATGGTTTGATAAACTGTGTAGAAGCTATGTGCCCACCTCTTTACAAGGTGAAACTATGCCACATAGTTTCCCTAAACCACCAGCACGGTGTAGGAAAACCATGTTGAAACTGTGCTCCTTACACGGAAGGAACCTCCTCCATATTTTCAATGTCATGAACCCCCAGAATACTACTATGGAATTTCTTACTTCATGGAATCACTCCATTATCCATCTTTAAAATAGTTTCTCTAATTATTTTTAAAAATAAACCCCATTAAACACAAGGACCATACAAAGTACAAAACTTATAACATCTCATACATGATATGCACTTTAAAATTTAACTCAACCACCAAGGATAATGTGTCAAGACTCTGAGCTTTCATACACAATTACCTCTCCCATGTTCTATAATATACATTTTGATGTCATCAAAACATTAAGATCAAAATCATGGTCTTTCCCAATAAACCCTATCAAAAAGATTATCAAAAAAAGTAGGACTATCCTCAAAGGATGCATTGACCTCAAGATAATAATTACTAACATCAAACACATGAGAAAAGATTAGTTAATACTACTAAAACAACCACATTAAGAGAGAATTAAGAAAATAACTACACCACTCTGGGAGATGCAATCAGTACACCTCTGATCTAATTCTTCCGACATACTCAAATACCCCAGCATTCCTGGAATCACTCAAAGGAATATAAAATTATCCAACTACATGACTCAACCAATTTCAACCCAAAATTCAAGGCTCAATAGCCTCATTACATATCTGAATGCCCAAAACACAACCAAATCACAACCATAATTTCATGGAGATCAAATAGAAAAAACCTATGGAAACACCTATTATCAAAACTAAAACACCAAGATAGTGCTTATGAAATACCATAAAACCTAAAACATTTATCAACTAGTCAACTATCTACTCACCTTTTATGTTTCTCCCCACCATAATATTGAGTTGAAAACCACAAACTTCCAGTGTTTGGAACATCTACCATGAGAAATGACCACTAAAACCTCAAACTCAAGCTTCCAAAACATACATAGTGTGATTCCCGACTCACCACACCAAAATATCAATAATCACTCCATAAAACATAGGAATCCATCCTTACCATCGATAACTAACAGAAATTTATGCATAATCATCATCTATTCATGAACCAAGAACAACCTGATATTTCATTTAAGAGGCCATTTCCATTCATAAAACCCATCTGCTTATCCCCAAACCATCATCATGATCTTCTTCACCCACTGAAACATCTCTAAAAAACCCCATATTTATTTTAGAACTACCCTGAGCATAGAGATAATTCTTTGATAAATCAACCACCACATACAAGGCCCACCTGGCCTTCCCCAATAAACCTAAACATGTACCTCAAAAGTTCCTTATTGGAATCTCAATGCCACCACATCCAAACCATAATTTGTGCATAAAATATATGGTCGAAATATCACTCCCCACCATAGGAGTGTCATTGTCACAATATCACGCAAGAAATTACAACAACCATGTCTTACACTCCTATCAATGTTGAGACCAAGAAGTGGGTGGGTCCATCTCTCCCTCACATGATAGAAAAAATGGAACGTTAACCATCAGTTATTCCCCGCATTTGAGATTAGAACCTTTATCATTTTCCCACATGAAAACCATCACATGGAACTCAATCAGAGATGGATGATAGAGAGAATCCTACAACACAACATCACTTACCTTTGTCCAAGGGCTCGACCTTCAATAATTCCCTTCAATTAGTAAAAAATAAAACATTTAAGTAGCTTGGAATATAACAAATTCTCTCTCAGTGTACTCAAGAAAATATCAATATATTGGGAATTATTGTATTTAATTTTAGATTACACTAGGATGTAATTTATGAATACCACCATAATAGATCCATTTCTAATGTCACATATCACTACTGGGAAACACCAAAAACATTCAAAATCCCCTATCCTCAATTCCCGAAAGTGTCTCAATTGCCATTAGAATCCATTATTCAAGAGTGATTCATTAACCAAAAGTCACAACATCCTCATGTATATATACCCAGTGGTCATGAACATAAAAGTATTTGGGGGACTACTACCATTACAGTAATCGAGGTATCCCACTATATCTCATACAATTTACAAAAAACTAAAAATGCTCCATTACACTGATCCAAAAACAAATAGTTCTATGCATAATCGTGGATCACTACCTTGATTACACTAAGGATGATAGATTATTAGTTCAAAGATTCCTATACATGTATCACAAAATTCATTACATAATACTAGTATATTCGTATCATCCTAACCTCACTATAAAATATGAGGTTAATAAATTTCCCAAGACCACTCACTAAACTCGACTCTACATCCTACAAGTTGTATGTTACTGATGATAGTTCCAAACACCCACACACACAACTATCCTTGACTCTTGGTCCATCAACCTCATCAGTCTCAAGGGATACATGATGTATTCATCTAACGAAAGAAACTTCCACACAAGATAGGTCCCTCCACTTGACCACGTATCATCTTGGGAATCATTTATAGATGAGGGGGATATATTCACACTCTAGTACCCCTTAAATTATCCATAAAAAATGAACATCAAATATAACATTTAACAACTTCATCATAGTAGGGTTAGACACCCAAATGGTCCTTCTCTTCAACACCAACCTTAACAACCATCCACAACCACTCAAGTGATTCTCTATGAAAGGAAATGAAGCCTTGATGATTCTTCTTACCAAAAATCAATGGAACCTAATGTGCATCAATTCCACCTTTGAAGTATCCACCAATGCCCCATATTCCAATGCACCCTCAATAATGGGATAACCTCCCTCCGGGTTACATTCGATTTCCCAAAAGCCACCAGCTCATGACCATAATATATATCGCATTAACAAACCATTGGTTATCCCACCTACATCCACTAGGTCAAACCCACACTAATAATTAATCTCTATGTTCAACTGAAAATTCCCAAAACATCCACTTTTTCCTTACATACCAAAAGTCACTAGAAACCTAGCCCGACCCTCTCATGGGTCACACTCGAATTTCAAACTGATAAAACTCCCTAAATCGGAGTAACAACTATCAATGTATATCGACTCTCCCTCTAATACATACACATCGAACTGTGAACAAGTCACCACTCAGGGGGGGCACTACTCCTCCTGTTCTGAAACACACTATGTCTAATAAAATAAGAGGTCATTTACTCTAGGTCCCACAACTATATCAACACCACTATAATAAATGGAAACAAAAACCAAGACACCCATTTAAAGGTCCCATGCACAACCCACATGATCAAAACCCACGATGGCCATCACCTCCAAATTACATGAAAACATCTCAAAACCACATGGTCAAAACCCAATCGAGGGAACAATAAGAACATCCAATTACCCAAAACATCAAAACCCATAATAGCCTCACATCCCACAACCATGTGTCTCAAAATAAAGGAAAATATCCGGACCAAACCACCCAAGCATCGAGATAGAAAAAATACACCAGTGGAACTCATTACCTACATATCATGTTTCCATCATCCATGTTTCCATTTTTAATTAAACATTTTCATTAAAGTCTTAAAGATTCAAATTTCCAAACCTTTTATTAACCCAACTTTTCAAAATTATCTTCTTTATAACAATTTATTTATACCTTTCTATTACTTATAAATCTACTGATAATTTTTTTGTAGAGGGGAACTATAAAATTATATCTAAATCATATAAATGGATACTAAAAATTTAAGTGACGACCCTTATAAATCATTTTAAACCATAGGAATATATAAATGAGCATTTGATATAAACTAATGATAGAATAATATAATACCATCATAATGAATCCTAGGGAACTATCATTAACATGCAACATACAGATAACATATCAATCCTATGTTTCATGAATCATTCATGAATGAACACACCCATTCTTTCTATACAAGGAAAGGACATAAAAACTCATTAATCAAGAACAACACATCTATGTGATCCACTAGAGGTGGAAATATTAATCAAAAACAAAATAAAAATATAAAGCATCGATTCCCACCTCTAGAAACTTGTGTTCCCCCCCATATATTGGGCTATAGGAACCTATGAATGAGCTCATTACCAAGCACTAATAAGATCCTAGTCTCTTATATATCATTCTATAAAAATAGTAAGACAACATTAAACCTCCTATATTACCAATTTGCAACAATTAATCCTAGGTACCACAATAACTGGTTCCCTGAGCTAGTTCATCACATGACCTTTGATGTCCCTCCCTATATACTAGAGGTTATCGACTAGCCTCACAACTCTATGAAGATATAATAGAAAGACTATACATACTTATTAGAGTAAAATAATATTGGAAATAATTATCAATAAGATACCGCATCCAATATAAATAGAAAATATAATAACATATGTAAAGTTCTATCAATAATCCAAGTGAAACATAGGATAATAATAAGAAAATTACACAATATGTTAGGAAGTTATCCAATTAATGCCAAAATAAAAAACTAAGAATAACCAAAAACATGATATCGAGTCCCAACCTAGTGATTAAATTCCATGATTTATCTAATCATTCCAAATGTAAAAAAAGTGACAGATCCCTAGCATGAACATGTATTTGAAACAAGTAACATCTGCTCAGGTACCCAAGTACTATAGAAACCCGACCATGTTCCGAGTACAACTCAGTAGGTCACCACCAATGATGTCAAAAGAAAAAACCAATATAATGAATAATGTATATAGGTATCAAAATCAATAGATAAACAAGACCATAATTGAATCATGTTTCACAATTAAACATTTTTTATATAGGATTTTTAATCCCATGGGTCCACCATCTCACCCAATCAACCAAAACAATTCTGACCATTTTGGGATCCCAATTCATATACCACATGGGAAAAAAATTTAAGCCATAAAGGGGGAGTTAATTTATATGTTCATTATTCATGTACCTTTGAGCATTATTCCATGTATTTAAACTAGGGATTCAGAACACCATGGCTGCTCATCGCAATCTATGATGTGGACAAACATAACCAACATCATTTATATAGTGCATACCATCATGACCAATACCCAAACATTAATGTAGAACTCCATGACCAAAATCATTACCATGGTGTGGAACATCCAAACCAACACCAAAAACATTTATGTGGTTCACCATGATAAATATCATTTTCGTGGTATAGACCACCATGACTAACACCCAAAACCTTGATGTGGAACTCAATGACCAAAAACATTACCATGGTGTGGAACATTATAAAAACCACCCAAAACCTTGACATGGACCTCCATGACCATCATCATTACCATTGTTTGGACCTCCATGACCAACACACAAAACCTTGATGTCGACCACCATGACCAACATTGTTACCATAGTGTGGACCACCATGACCAACACCCAAAACCATATCATAATTTATATATATAACCGAGTTTTTAAACTTCCTTTAAAACTATTTAAAACATAATAATTCACCTTTTTGTTATTTAAAAAAAATCCTCTAAAAACATTTTGATAGGCTTAATGAAACAACTATAGCATTTCCACAAAGGGTAAATCCCACAAACTTTTCTAATCATCATTTGAAAAAAAATAAAGAACCTATTTTCAAATTAATTTTAGGTTAACATATCCTTTTAAAGCATTATCCACTTTAAAAACATAGTGTTCCCTCGTTGAAAACTCTGAAAAAATCAAAATACAAAGCACACTATCTAAAACACTTCAAACGACTCATATTCATTTCATAGAAGATAAAAATATAAAACATTTTAATCAGTCACTTAACATGTTATAATTACTTACCCTCAAGAAAAACCAAGTTTTTCATTAACCATAACCATATACCAAATATTAATTGCAACCCATTCATTCTCATAAATTCCCCAACCCATATTTTAAAATCTTGTTTCACTATTTTCATGGGATTAGAAAACCCCATGGGAAACCATAGGGCCAGTCTCAAATGATCAAAAAACCGAATGGGGGTTGTGAAGGGTCTTACACTTCAATTTCATCCCCACATTACTCTTATTAGTCAAGGACAAAAAAATCATTAATGAAGTTATTCGGCACAACCATATGCACATATAAAAAATCTTCACTATGGGAAAAAGAATATAGACCACATAACTCTTATTATTAGACAACTGTTTTCCCCAAAACAACCCTTGATTCAAACTAAAATGGAATAAAACACAATGGATAAGAGATAACTTGAAAAATAAGTTTCATTATATTCAAAAGGATATAAAACTACCAAAAAAATACTCTTCTAGAAAATATAATGAAACAGAGTTGGAGACTTACCTAAAGATTTGATTTTCTCTAAATGGTACTCTAAACTCTTAAGAATCAAAGATGAAAAATATAAGGAGAGGGAGGAAGACCCTAGTTCACAACATATTTTTATGGGGGTATAATGGGGAAGAATGTTTGGGGAGAAACCTAAAATCAAAAGAGGTAAAAATTAGTATTTTAACACTTTTAATGAAGTACATGGTTTGGATGCATACTTTTCCACACTATTCACTAATCGTATGGTTCCCTTTGTCTAATAAGAAACTAAGCTTCATGGTTTGGGGGAGGCACCCACAATTTTTGAAAAAATATGTGGTTGTTATGAGATATCATATTTCTAAGGGGTCTAGTTTTCACAGTCTTTTGGAGGAACCCGTACAGTTTGAAAAAGTCATGAAAAAGTCACAAACCCCCCTTTGTCCAAGTGGAAACTAGGGTGCATAGTTTCCATTATCCACCCACACGATTTAGGGAAACCATGAAGAAAAAATTATCCATAAACAATTATCTAGTTCTTCTCCTTTTTTCAAGTCCTTAATCCTGAGTACACCATCAGGGCCTTTCCTACTCTCGGGAAACATTCCATTAATCATATTAAAATGGGTTTTGCCAAAATTTTAACAAAAATATACCCCATAAAAAAAGGACCTTACACACCGACCATATAATAATAAACCATACGAATGTCTTCCAAAATAACATAACATTCATGATTCCATCATCACTTATTTAACCCATTGAAATAAATAGTTTTAATAAGAACTTTCAGAATGAATCATCATAAGCCATAAAGGTAAAAAGGTGGATTATTCCATTTGTGCATATATAAAATTAAGCATAGAAATAATTAATATATGTTTAAATATATGTGAAATAATTGTAGAAAAGCATTTGAAATAATCTTGAAAAATTAAAGAAAAATATAATTTTATATTTGTAACATTTAAAGTGTAACAATTTATTTGAAAATGGGAATAATAATTATATATAAAACCATGGAAAATTATAAATGAATTGAATTGATAAATATTGGACTGGACTATGGGAAAATCCATTCATGCTGTATAATTTAAAAATAAAAAATTCATCACACACTTTTGTAATAATACAAAGTGAGTCCTATAGAAAATTTTTAAAAATATTCCTTTTTGAAACATTTAAATTAATTTAAAATTTATTTGAAAATTAATTTTAAAAATTATTAAGGAATATAAAATAATTTTTTTGAATCATTTTAAAGAATATTTAATTGGTTTTAATATATAAGTGACATATAATTTACGTCAATGTAAATTTATACATAAACAATCTTGATAAAAATGAATATCTAACATAAACCCTTTCCTTAAGTCCAAAATTTCTTTGAAAGTGATTTAAACTCATGTATAATTAATTAAATAAATTTTAAATTGATATCTAAACCAGAATAATACTTATATTTATGTTTATTATACATTCACAATTTCTAATCACCAATTTATTAATAATTCTCCACAAAAAATCAATATTATGGGTGGAACATTTTTCATTATTCATGCATTCTTTAGTTTAGTGATTCTGATCCCTACACCTTGATCATGGTTTTATCATATAACAAATATTAATATTTTATTGAATATAGTATTTATTCAATATATAAAATTTTATAAAAACCCATTTAAGTTGGTGATGAAAAATGAATTTCATCAATTCGCAGAGGCGGTAGTTTGCATGTGCACATTGGTGATGTTTTCATTTTTCAATGAATTGAAATAAAGGATTTAGAATAATAGGTAAATTTAAATATCATAATTTTTTGATAAATATAATATACATATATATAAATCTATATATTTTAAATCCATAAATAAAATTATCTACGTGAGGTGGTGATGGAAAATGAAACACTTTGCTTTATAGAGACGGTTGTCTACCTACACATAACCAACGAATTCATTTTCCATTGGATTAAAATGGGATAAAAATGGTTATAAAATTAAAAATACATTAGTTTATTATATTAATTATACTTATGTAAATTTTTATATAGATATAAAATATTTGGGGGAGGTTTAAAAATAAATAAACTTGGAAATGGTCAGTAAGAACATATACCATTTCATTAGATAATATCTCTTGAAAAACACCTTATGGATTCTAGGATGGGTTGTAAGTAAAAAAATAACTCTAGGTAATTAGAAGGATATTTGGGGGGATATTTTAGTAATTATTTTCTGAGATAGTGATCCAAAAGTTTGTGAAGAAGTGTGGAGAGGAGGTTACCTTTTTTAATTGATGGGAGTGAAACCCTTGTAAATAATAAAAGTTTTAAAATAACATAAAATATTTTTCTTGGTAATGTAAACAAAATTGGAAAAATATTATAATATAGGAAAATATAAAGTTGAAATCAAATCCTCCATTCATATTTATGCAATTTTTTGTAATAATTGTATCCTTATCTCTTAGTTTAACCCTTTTATTAACATTTTTAATGCATACCATCATGGAAACATTATTACCATGGAAACTATTAATTATGATAAAAAAAAATAAGTTAAAAATATTATATAATATTTTTTGTGATTATTCTAAAAATAAAATCATTTTTTGACATCTCAATTTTAATAGTTGTTATAAATTAATCAAATATTTACACACAAAATTCATAAAAACCATTCAAAAAAAATTAGCAGAAAAATGATTTTATTTTCCTTAATTTCATAGTAAAAAATTTTAAATGATTTTAAATTTATTTAATTGAATATATTATCTAAAAATTTTATTAAAATAATTAATTTTTTTTGAAATTAATTTATTAAAATAGAAAACACATTTAGCACATAACATAGTTTTCAAAAAATATTTATTTTCTACCTTAAAATGATTTTATCGTCATTTATAAGATTTTTTATAATAATTATATAAATGATCACACATTTTTATACATGTGTAAACAATAATTTCCCATATGTTTAATACTCAAAATAAAATAAAATAACTTTTAACTAAAACATATATAATGAAACAATGTTTGTAACAAAATCATTTCTGTTTAGCCAAGAATTACCAGACTAACGTTCCATAAAATTTATAAACTATTTCAAGGATGCCATTAATTTAATATATTAATTTAATTTTATCAATTTAATTTTACTATATTTTAATTTATTTAGTTATATAATTTTAATAATGCATTTTTCACAGAGTTTGGTGAAACATAGAATTTAAGAAAGATAAATATATTATAAAATCTTACGGTGTTACATTCAACCTCCGTATATGAATTTCACCGTTCAAATTATCTTAATTCATTTAAAAAATGAGGATACATAATTATCATTACTTATTCATGATCCCAAGTATATTTATCAAATTTATGATTTCATCACAAAACATTGACCATGTGAGTGGTCCTATTTTACATCACTTCATATCATTAATTTATAATCTCTACTGGAAACTATTTATTCTAAAGATCATGATCCAACTATACAACATTTAATTTTATTAAATGTGATAGATCATGTATGTACTTCCTCATAAAAGATACATGTATCTAATCACGTATGTGGGATTGGTTCAGTGGTTGTTCCATGAAAAAATTGACCGTCCCAATACAACCAAGAATCTTATAGGGCCCAATAAAACTAGAGCTCAACTTCCCCTTGTTTCTAAATATCATAACCTTATTCCAAGGAGATACCATAAATATACATTTTTAGCCACCTCAAACTCTATATCTCACTAATGATTATCTGAATAAATTTTCCTTCGACTCTGAGTACCCCGGATGTATTGATATTAAGGCCCATATAATGGAAATAATTTTTATTAGAAGTTCATATTAATATTTTCATCAATATAAAAATATACGGTGATTAAAAATATTTAATTTGAATTATTTTATTAGTAAATTGATATAGGATCTATATAGATGGATTCAATACATGCCCAAAATCACATCAAATTTGAGTATATGATGATTTACATGTTTTATAAAAATTAAATTCTCACAAAATTATATTAGAGAGAAGTTATATACTTAAGATGAAATCATATCAACAATAATAATTTTCACTAAAAAATAAATATATAACTACTGAGGTGCTATTATAGTACCCTTTGTAAATTTTCCAGATATAAAAGATTGTGTAGAGCCATAATAAAATAAGTCTTTTTTATGTCTAGAGTGGATATCAAGTGTACCTTTCAAAAAGAAATTTGACCCACTTAAACATATATTATTGCACAAGATTTACCTTTTTTCCATTAACATAGTTGTTTTTATGGCATATTATCATCAAATTCCTTGTATCAGGGAATTGAATCATATAATTTCCAAAATCCTTGAATCTAAAACATCAAATTTCATTAGTTATAACCATATAATCCTTGGTTGTATTGAATAAAATTTTTCTATTAATTTAGAAATAATGTGCTCAGTGGTTAGTTGTACCACATAAAAATAATCATCCTTCTACTTTGAGACAATTCCCATAGGGATTATTTACAAACATTTAGCATATAATTAGTTGAGTTTTATTTTCTTAATGCAATCTATTGTTTGAGTTCCCATGAAACTCTATCTTTTTTATGGCCGAGCTCATGAAAATATTAAGAGTTTAAAAATTTCATTTCCAACTTGAGATAATTTCAAAAAGTTTCTTCATATAAACAAAAATATATTTTGGATATAAACTTTTGGATACTTGGATTTATGACACTAAATAACTAATAAATTTTTCTTTTAGGTTCAATGATAAAACTAGAAGCATTCCTTGAACGTCTTGATATTTATTTTGTAAAGGTACTGATGGATTAATAATCCTTATGATTAAACTCTTGAATGTCCCTAATATAATGAGTTCAAGAAAAATAATTTTTGAGAAATAATAATATAAACTCCTCTCATTATGTGGAGATTTTTTCTTCTTCTTTCATTATGTTATTAATAAGATTACACCATCAATAAACCTCACCTTCCATGTGATAGATGACTAAAAAACATTCACATGGTCCTAGAACTGGAGAACAACAAGGTATATTTTCCATCACACTGATCAATTGTTTAACAATTAGTGGATCAGGCGACCCAAAAAAGAAGCTGAATGTAACTATATAAAATAATTAATGACATTTCGGTTATTCATTGGTGTGTTCAGAATATCAATATTATTATTCTTATAATTCATTACTAAAGAGAGTTAGTAAATCATTTCCACAAGGTTTTTTATTCCAACTCTTATGCCATTTGGTTTCACATTAGTGTAGTCATTACATTTCACTTCACATTCATTTTAAACATGATTCATATTGGTTACATCAAATGAATAAAACTGAAAAAATTAATATAAGTACTTGAGAAATAATAATATGAGTGAGTTATAATATAATAATAAAATAAATCATGATATAACCTCAATTATGAAACCTTCATTTTAACATGTGTAACTTTAGGTTCATCATGTATCACTTTTCATTCATATAGGTTGTTTTACATTATATCCTTATATTATTCATAACCAAATCTATATAAATAACTATACCCAACTCTGATACCCATTAAGGTTAATAAATAATTACATAAATAAATATTACATAATTTTATATGAATATTTTATACATCTCAAAATTATACATGTTCTAGAAATATAAAGTTTCCATGTCATTAGAAACAAGAAACATAGTCAACCTATTTTATGAAATATGTTTAATATCTCCCAAAAATTTAATCTAAAAAACACCATTTATATATATTTTCTACTAAAAAACATTCTTCCTAACCTAGGTAAATAGAAACATACAAAAGGGTGAGCTCAAATGTTCAGTAAGGGTTAAATTTAATAAAGCACTCAAATATTTTAAGTGAGCATAAGATGAGTATATTATTATGAAAATATGATCAATTGAATAACAAAAGAGAATCATACCTAGTAAAACATATCTCACAATTTATGTATTGGGGAATAAAATTATTTTTAACATGAAATAATTTTATCAAAACAAAACCATCACCATGAGTCATACAAAACATAACATAACCATGAGGAATAAAATAAATATGTCTAATAATAATAATAATAAGAATTCCAAACATTATAGATAAGGAATTAATAATATAATCCCAGAAAATAATGTTTTGGGAATAATCCACAAAATCCCATATAATAATGTATCAAGAAGTCTCAGCAGAATCTCTTAGTATACTGGATTAAATGTTATTACCAGTATCCCTTAGTATATTTTATCAAATATTATTACCAACATTATATAATATATAGAATCAAGAATTATTACTTACATCCTTTACTAATATCATGAGATATAAAATCATTATCCATTAGATTAGAAGGATATAGTTCAACCCACACAGTAAACAATGAAAAACCATACATATGTGTGCCAAAATAACATAATTATCATTATTTTAACATCACTTAATTATCTTTTAGAATGAAATGGGCTTCATGAGATCTTTCCTAATGCATCATAACAATCCATCCAAAGAAAAACAAATTATGAGTAGATCACATCCTTAGAAAATAAATTAAATCCTTAAATTATGTTGACATTTATGAAAAATTATTTCATAAAATCATTTCATATACACTTTGAAAAGTAAGAAAAAATGTCATTTTCTATTGGTAAATTTTGAAAACTAAAATATATGTGAAAAATAGAAATAGTATTTTTTTTGTAAAAACATGGAAACATTTAAGGGAATTTCAATGATTAATAAATGACATGATGATTTTAAAATCCATTCATTCTATATATGTTAATAAGAAATCATTCTTTTAACACTTTTGTAAAAATTTAAAAGTGAGTCATACAAGAAATACATTAAAAACTTAATTTCAAAATTTTTACAATTATTGTAAAATATATTTGAAAATAACACAAAAAATAATTATATTATATAAAATAAATTTATATAAACCCTTTTAAATTATATGGAAAATATATAAAAATATTCATGACCAAAAAATAAAAAGAAGGCCTGCTTAGCTTATAAAAAGTATTTTGGTCTTTTAGAGTAAAAAAGAGTGGTAAAAAGTTCTAATACATGAAAACCCTAGAAATAACTAATTGAGAAAAAATATTTTATTTTAAAAATTAATTAACATATAATTTTCAATAATAGAAATTGAAACATAATCAATACCGATTAAAATGACTTTGTAACATAAAACCTTACCTTAATTTCTGACTTGCTTCGTACACATTTTAAAAGAATGTATAAAAAATTTAAATACATTATTAAATATATATAAGAGCCATATTCATTCCTATCTTACTAGATATGGTTTATTAATTATTTAAATTTATCCATTTATAAAAAATTCTCCACTAAAATCAATATTATTATTGTTAACTATTTAATTTTCCATACATATTTCAATGTGTAAATTCCATTCCTTGCACATAGATCATGTTTTCATAACATATGTAATATTTATCATATAATAAATATAGTATTTATTATTTATTTAAAATTTTATAAAAATTTATGGAATGTAGTGATGAAAAATATATTGTATATCTTTGTGGAGGCGGTGGTCCACATGTGAACATGAGTGATGTGTTCATTTTTCAATGTATGTATAAAAAGGAAGGAAAATAATAATTTAAATTTATAGAATAGTATATCTATCATTATTATCATATATATTCATTGAACACATTAATATAATCAGTTATGTGAGGTGTTGATGAAAAATGTAACATGTTGCTTCATGTATACAGTGGTCCGTATGGACAAATGAACAACAATTTACTTTTCTATTGGATAGAAAGGAGTTATAAAATGGTTGTGATAATAACCTAAAAAAATTCAGTATGGTAAATATTCTTATTTCAATATATTAATATGGTTATATAATATTTTTTGGAGTTTTTATAAGAATTTGTTTTTGAAAAAGGTCGGTAAGAACATATACAACTTCCTTGGATAATATCCATTGAAAAGAACCTTAAGGCTTATTGAATGGTTATTTTGGGAATAATAAAACCACTATGACATGAGTAAAGTAGTTTGGAAGTGATTTTGGAAGGTAATAGAAAATATAGAGTACTCAATGTGTCTGAATAAGTGATGATTGAAGGTTCCCTTTTATAAGTGAGGGGAGTGGAGCCCTTATAAATTTTCAATGTTTAGAATAATATAAATTCATTTTATTGAGAAAATAGAGAAAAATGGAAAAAATATATTTTATGACAATTTATGGTGAAAATACACTAAAAAATTATGTTTACAAAACTTTGAGTAATAATTTAATATTTATCCATTTGTTTAATCCCCCCTTTATCCTTTTTAACCATTACCAAGGTGATAGGATTTTTACCATTGTAATTATTTAGTATGATTGAAAAATTAATTTATACTTATTAAATAATTTTTATTATGATGATTCTAAACATGTAATCCATTTCCAAGATTAAATTTCAATATTTTATAAAAATTAATCAAATATCCCCATTGAAAACATGTAAAAACCATTATTTAAAAGTTAATTTTTAAGATTAAAAATGATTTTATTCTAATTACTTGATTAGTAATAGCAATTATATAATTATAAATTTATTTGATTGAATATACTATCTATAAATTTTATTAAAATCATTCATAAATAGTGATTAATTTAATTTATTAACATAAAGAAACATTGAATCAATTAAAAGAAATTCTATTTTTTTACATTAAATTGATTTTATTATCATTTCAAACCATTTGATAATAAATATATGAATGGTCACTCATTTATTATAATTTGGAAAAAAAATTCCATAAGTTTATTAATCAAAATAAATTAAATTAAATTTTAAATAATACATATAAAATTAAAATAATGTGTGTAAATAAAATATTTCTTGTTCTCTATGAATTACTCGACTAACATTACTCATCACTTCTCAACTATTTCGTGAATTTGATTACTTAATATTATAATTTTAATTTTTTTAATTTTATCTAAATATATATTAATTTATTTCATTTTATATATTTAATAAGTCATTATTAAATTATGTTTGGGTTTTTTTCATTACAATCTATCGACGACATCACATTAATCAATGAGTAATATATTAAAAAATATAAGGGTTTTACATGAAACCTTTAAACTAACTAATCACAAAAAAAAATTATAGCGTAGATTTACCAAATAAAACACCATTTATAAAGCATATAAAGTGAAGTAGATCAATCCAAACCTTAGGAATAAATTTATAATCAGACAATAGGGGTCCCACTATAGGCGTTGGAAACATTTCGGAAAATATTTTGAAAATGAAAACCAGGCCTTATAGTTTGAAAATAGTATTTATCCTTAAAAATCCCACTTAGAGAACCACTTGAGGCTATCATTTGTAAATCAAGGTTCAAGATATAAAATTTATGTTCCCAAATCAACTTTTATCAGTACACACATATGCTTATAAATATATAGATACTTCTCATATAAAATCATATATTCACACATCCTTATGTAAATATATATATATATATATATATATATATATTTGTTTATATATATGACTACAAATATTAAGGATAACATAACATATTTATCATATTTTTTAAAAGTAAATAACATTTAAGTTTACAAAATTTGTTGAAAACTTAATAGTTTGAAATTCTAATTTTAAGAACACAAAATATCATTCATCTACAAATAAATGTTTGAGAAATTTAATTGAATTACAAGGAAATTTTTATTAATTTTGAAATACCATTTTAAGATCCACTGGGGAAATTTCCTAAACCATTGTTGTGCACGGTTAAAAAGTCATATTTTGACCAATATCTAAATAATAATTACTCATTAATTTATATTAAAACAAGTTGAAATGTAATTTTATATTTAAAAATTCAATAAAAATACAAAATAATATAGTTATGTATCAAAATAATTAATTTTAAATGCAATAAATGAATTTTTTGAAAATTATTTAGAAAACCATGAGGAAAAACTACTTAAAATTAATAATGAAAAGTATGAAACCTTAGATACTGGATGAAGGTAAACTGGAAGAGAGATCAAACACCCTAAGTTCATGAAAAATAAAAAATTGAAAATATTAAATACTCTAGGGTTCAACCTATAACACACACAATAAGGGAAAGAGGTAGAAGGAAAGAGGGAATAGAGGATGAAGGAACATAAAAGGATGAAACCATAAACTAGGATAGGGTTGATAGATATTTTTGATAGAAAATCTTAGAATGTGAGGAGGAATAGTGGAGGGGAATACACATTGATCCTCATGGATGCACGTTATGGGAGAGAGCGATCGAGGGGAGCAGGGTTCATTTTTATGTAAAATATAAAAGGATAATTTTGGTAAAAATTAATTTTTAACAACTTGGTTATATCATATGCCATGACCATAATGTTTACTAAATCGTCCAACAACCATTCACCCCATTATATACAGACATGGTCAACCACATGGTTTGAAAACCATAAACCAACTATGTAGAATAGATCTAGTAAAAACTATAGTCTTAAATACACCTTTTCTTATGGTTAGTACAAACTATACACTAATTATACACCCCTACACTAGATTTTTTTTGGAATTTTTGAATTGGTTACACAAAAATTTTGTTCCATTGACAAAAATAAATAATTAGATAAAATAAATAGTAAAAATAGGGTAAGGGTGTGATACTATCCATAGACCATGGATGTAAGGACCCCATCTCCATTATCCCATATTCAGTGGTTACTTTATGACATTATCACTAGATACAACTGATCACGCCCCAAATGAGTGAATAGTTTATTAGTCTTGGAAAACTAGATAAAATCCTGAATCCTATTTCAAATTATAAATTAAATATAAAACATAGTGAATGTAATTATTCTACTTACTTACACTCATTCAAAAAATCCTTCTTCATATCCTATAAAAAGAAAACCAAAATGGGTGATATTATATTCTCCGTATCGGTTACGTACAATAAAAACTATCATGAGAAAATATGGAATAATAAACATTGAAAGGAAAATAACTGAAATAGATGACTTTTATTCAACAAAATGAGCATGGAGAATAATTATAGAGAATAAAATATGACCAAATAATTCCATACAAAAAATAACATGAGCTTGAAACTTATCAATAGATATCAGAAATATTGAAATAATTCCATGATCATCAATAACAGGTTTAATAAGGATGTTATGTATAATGCTAGACAGCATAAACATACCATTGAGTCCACATTATAAGAAATATACAAAAATGGGTAGGGCATTATCCAATAACCCAAACTAGATTTTTTCGTTAGAACAACCGATGCATTGAGGGGATATGCAATTTTGGGCCCCACCCATTACTTAATATTTCCAATGCATTCAACATATTAATAAACAATAAAACTTATTCAACAGGAATTAATAATAAATAACTATCTATATATGGAGAAGTAGAATACAGAAATATAATACTTTCCCCAAAAAAACTTATAAAAAACCATCCATATAAATATAGTGTATGGTATTATTAGATTATACCCTCATTAAATCATAATATTTAATAAAGGATATTAACATGGACGAAAATTGTAACATCTTGGTTCTAGGTGGCACCCATAGGTTCCCCATACATTGTAGGTCACATGGCCTCAAGCGCATTTCCCAGAATGCTAGAGGCTACCGACTAGAAACGAGGTCCTTGGGTGTGATAGTGGAGAAACTATTCCCTTATTGGAAGAGTAACACAATATAAATAAACATATATAGAATATAATAAGTTGTAATAGCATGTAATAAATAAATATTGTAAGATTGGAAGTACTAAACTAGAGTATATATATAAATGATGCAAGATAAATATGTCTAGGAAAACATCCAAACAATTCACTATGATGGAATACAGTACTAAGACAAATTACAAAAGAAAACCAAGTAAACAGCTCCACATCATCACAAGCCTCAGCTTGGTCCCATGCTCCCCAACTCCAAAATAATCAAGTACCGAAAGTAGAAGGGTGTTTTCCCTTATATAGACCTGCAAAAATATAATTTTTTTGGGCCCAAAAACCTGACCGAAAAATGGTGTGAGGCGAATCCCAGTAGGCAACCACCCAAAGATCAATGCCTAAAAGTCAATGAATATATATGGCAGTCCATAAGAAAAAAGAAGCAACACGTGAGGAAGTACTCAAAAGTAACCGAACATAATGTTTCAATTCATTCCATTTCATATATCAAATAAGAAACTAATCAAAACCAAGTAAACCCTATGGGAAGTACTCACAGCCTATCCCCTATAGTTCAACCAAACAAACACAAGCAACCCTCTGGGATGTACACATAGTCTAGCCCCTCTGGTTCAGATTAACAAAGACTCTCAGAGGAAGCACTCACCGTCAATTTCCCATGTGGCCTTTTATCTGTAAACTACATACACTCTATTAAAGCACTCAACATCCAATTTACCCTATGGTCTTAGAACGAGGAACTAAAGACACACTGAGGGAGAACTTATGTTCATCCCCCCTATGGTCTCTCATTGTAAATTAAATGGATTCTCTAGAGAAGCCCTCAATATCCATTCTCCCTATGGTCTACTACCCCATGTTCCCAAAACCCTGTGTAAACAATCATGCACAAATGGCATATGGAATCCAAATTAAATCTCAAGAACTACTTGGATAAATAGTCTACATCATATCATAGTATGTCAAATAAAATCACTCTATCCTAATAATACTTGGCATGGGAAAAAAGATATCCTAGTAGGAAATCCTAGGCCAAATAGTAAGAATCAATCAAGTCTGGAAAAAATATCAATAACATATAAAATAACCCTATTTACAATCATAAATCCTCTACTCAAGCATACAATGCATAACATGAAATAACAGAGCTATTAACCATAAACACGCAATACCCCGAACAAGGATATTGGTCACTTTTGAACATATAACTCAAAGACTAAATACGGAAAGGAACAAACCACCTACCTCAGCGGTGTACGATCGATAAACATGAACCTCACACCTTGAATCTTCATAGAATTTCGTAGATCTACAAAAATGATAAAAATGTACAAACAAGTATATCTCGCGAAAGAGGAGAAATCAGGAAATAATGCTATAGAAGAAGGGAGAGATTAACGAGGCGATTCCAACACAATTGATGATAGTCGATTCGAAGAACGAATGGAAATTATTGGTCTTAGAGAAGAATCATTGGCCACAGACGCTCTTGGACGAGACATACCTAGAAGAAGGGTGTTATGTCGTTTTGATGCAACTCCGATTCGTTTAAGGAAATAAAAAGAAAGTACACAGTGTGTATTTTAAAAGTGCATGGTGTGTACATTCCATTTACTGATCCTCTATTTAATCGGTCTCCAGGCCACCCCACATGAACATGTGTTCGGCCTTTACACGGCCAGGACACGACTACCCATGGTAACTGAGTACACTATGTGTACTTATAAGTACATGGCGTGTACTCCTTAAATTTCTAGAGACTCTTCTTTTTCAAAAAAACACCAGAAAAAAGACATGTACCTTAAAATAAGATCCAGGTTCTTACAAACTTCCCCCCTTAAATAAATTCATCCCCAAATTTCCCTATCAAGGCAGCGTAGAAGAAGAATCCTCAAACAGCTCCATCCACTGCGATCGTACATCGGTCTCCCTCTCCCAAATCTCGTCCTATACTCTCCTGTGATACCATAGCAGTCATACCATATAAACAAACCAGCCACGGATAACCTTCGCACTGCGATCAACAATCTAGATAGGATACTTCTCAAACTATGCATCCACCTCTAGCTCATCCTCCTCTGGTTGAAAGACATGAGACAGGTTTGAGAAGTAACATCGTAGCTGAGAAATGTGAAAGACGTCATGAATAGCCCGATACCTCTGAGGTAACTGCAACTGATGGGAAACTGGCATGAACCTTTCCGAAACCACGAATGGTCTGACATACCTAGGCAAAAGATTAACTTGTCTCTTAATCCTCCAGTGTCCCAACCTCAGTGTGACACGTAGAAAAACCTGATCTCCATCCTCAAACTCCAGAGGTCATCTACTTCAATCGACATAAGACTTTTTCTATGACTGTACAGTACCCATCCTCTTTTGAGTCAACTCTATCTGCTCTGTGGTCTCCTGGACAAGATTATGTCCAAGTATAGCTGCCTCTCTTGCCTCTACCCAAAATAGAGGTGATCGGCATGACCTACCATACAAAGCCTCATAAGGTTCCATCTGAATAGTTTCATGAAAACTATTATTGTAGAAAAACACCACAAGAGTTTTGTGCTTCTCCCAAGAACCTCTAAAATCTAGGATGCATGCTTGAAGCATGTCCTCCAGCACCTGAATTGTACACTTGGACTAGCCATCTGTCTGAGGACGGTATGCTGTACTCAGAAGTAACTGGGTACCCAAAGCCCTATGTAGTCACTTCCAGACCCGAGAAGTAAAATGTGTATCCCTGTCTGAAACAATGGAGTGTGGAACGCCATGTAGACGTACAATCTCCCAGATGTATATCCTTCCAAAATCATCAACACTGAAGGTCTCCTTGATTGGCAATAAGTGATCATCCTTCACGATTCTATCAATGAAAACCCACACTACATCATCCTCTCATGGATACCTCAGTAACCCTATCATGAAGTCCATTGCGACATCATTCCACTTCCACTCAAGAATGGGTAACAACTGCAAAATCCTGATGGTCACTGATGTTCCGCCTTCACCTACTGATAGATGGAACACTTCATGACAAACCCAATAACATCTATCTTCATACCTAGCCACCAATAATGACAGTGTATATCATGATACATCTCGGTGACACCAGGATAAACTGCCCAAACTGAGGAATGAATGTTCCACATCAGCTCCTTGCGCATGTCTTCTGACACCCATATGCATCCATGAAAACAAAAGATCTCATCCTTTCCTATTATCCATCCATAAATAGGGTCCTCTCCAGACATGCTCTCCCATAAGACTAAGACTTCAGCATCTGAGAGCTGACTCCATCGAAATCGATCATGTTGAGTATAGGTGACAGCTACAGAAGAAAGGAACATATTCCCCTCACTGTCATGCTCCTCCAAATGTAACTCAGTGAAAAGATCCATAATCTTACACTCACTAATGGACTCTTGGAATTATTATATCTAATTACTTCTAATCAACGCATCATCCATAGTGTTACCTTTCCCAGTTGTTTAATAAAGCTCAATGTCAATGGACTGAAGGTACTCAACACACCTTCACTGTCTCAGATTCAGATCGTGCTGAGTGAAGATATACTTGAGACTTTTCTTGGTCGGTTAGAACCAAAAAATTCTCTTCCAAAAGATAATTTCTCCAATATCATAAGACATTAACAACTGCAGCCAACTCAAGATCGTGTGTCGGGCAATTCTTCTCATGTGGTCTCAACTGCCCAGACTCATATACAACAACTCCTTCTCTATGCATAAGAACTTTCCCTATCCTAATACCTGAAGAATCACAGTAAATAGTATAGCACTTTCTGGGATCTGGAAAAACTAGTATTGGTGATGAAGTCAACCTCCGTTTCAGCTCCTCAAAGGCTGAATCACAAGAATCTGACAATAAGTACATTGAACCATTCTTAGTCAGGCCCATCAGTGGCACTTCTAGTCATGAAATGTCCTGTATAAAATGTCTCTAGTAACCAGACATCCCTAGAAAACTCCGTAATTTAAATACGATCATTGGCTACTCCTCGGGAATTACTTCTCTCACTTTCTCTGGGTCTATTGATACTCATGTCTCTGATATAGCATGACCCAAGAAGTGAATATGGTCCATCCAAAAGTGGAATTTCGAGAGCTTATCATATAACTGATGCTCTATCAGTGTACTCAAAATGATCACAAGATGTGTTTCATGGTCATATCGAGTGTAGGTGTATGACAAGATATCATCCATCAAGACTACCACGAAAGAATCCAAGTATGGATGGAACACTCGGTTTATCAGTTCTATGAAAATAGCAGGCGTGTTCGTGAGACCGAATAGTATAACCACATACTCATATAGACCATACCTGCTCCAAAAGTCTATAAGAGGTATATTATATGGTCTAATGCACAATTGATGGTAACCAGATCACAAGTCTGTCTTAGAGAACACCTGGGATCCTCGAATATGATCAATGATATCATCAATCATTGGTTAGGGATATCGGTTCTTTTTTTTAAAGTCCAAAACACCATTTATTAATAAAAGAAACAAAAGTTTACATGAGACGAAAGATGGGATTTTATTACAATCTCTTTCAAAGAGGTGAAGAAAATCAGCTGGCAGCGCATCCAACCAAGTCATGTTCTGGTGGACACCTTTGTTGGCAAGGGCATCAGCAACAGTATTTGCTTCACGGAATACATGTGTAGCAATGTAGTTGATCTCCTGAAGCGAATTCAAGCCGTTCATCCAACGCGTAGTAAGCGGCCAGGCGAGATGAATATCTCTGTTCCAAATGGCTTGAACAACGGTGGTAGAATCACTTTCAATCCACAGTTTACGCCAACCTCTTTGCAGCGCAAAATCAACAGCATGTATGACTCCAAGAATCTCTACTTCAATGGAAGAGGCAATCCAACACCCACCGTAAAAGCAACCATGGAAATGGCCATCAGAATCTCTGAAAATGGCCCCACAACTGGAAGGTCTAGGATTTCCTTTTGAGGCGCCGTCGACATTCACTTTAATCCAACTCGGCATCGGAGGTTTCCAGAAAACATCAAAGGGTTGCTTGATCTTCGGGAAAATACCCGGGACACAGATACGTCTGAGGATCTCAAAGTCTCCAATATGATTTCTGCAACAATCTTTTTGAATTGATGCAGCTTCATGTATCGTAATGAGAATTGGATCTTTTCCTGCATTGATACTGAAAGAGTGATTATTATGGATAATATCGTTTCTTACATACCATATTTCATGTAGGAGTTCAGCCATTGCCGCAAGAAAAAAAATTTGACTTGCTGAGAGGCTTCGTATTTAGTACATTTCTTAAAAATTAAACAAACCGGGTCAGATAAGGACCATGAACAATTAAAAAGATCAAAAATGTAGTTCCATAAAGTCGTGGCCATAGCACAAGACAAGAAAAGATGATCAGAATCCTCTCTGTGTTGATTACATAAATGACATTTTGAGCAAAGTTGAATGTCAAAGGCTTGAAGTCGATTTTCAGTGGGCAATCTATTGTGAGAAATACGACAAATAAGGGTGAACCTGGAGGTTTGTATCCAAGTCTTATTGAAGGTACTCACCCATTTATAATTATGTTCATTGTCATAGAAGTTGTGCATGTAGATGTTTTTTGAGTCAAGTATACCATTGGGAGTGGGTTCCCAAACAAGGAAGTCCCCAGAAATGGACAAGGTATAATTTTCACTGATTTGAGCAATGCCGTTGGGGAGATCATGCCTATGAAGTTGCATAACTTCTTTAATTGTGTGGGTGGTGTTTATAGGAGTGTTATTAGGAGGAAGCATAGAAACTAAAGGATTACCTATCCAGTTGTCACACCAGAATTTAATGTTGGAGTCAGCGCTGACCATCCATCTAGAGTTAGCCCTAATCTTCTGATAAGAGTTTCTAATAGAGGGCCAGATTGGGGAGTTGATGAAATTAATATTTCCTTTTAAAAGTTTATTTAATAATCTATGTTTTAAAAATTCAGAGGCTTTAGAGTTACTATTAATAAGACGCCAAGTGAATCGCGCTTGCAGGGAATCATTGAACAAATTTAAATTTTTTATGCCAATGCCTCCATTATCAAGAGGTTTACAACAGGTCTTCCATGGGATGGTGACAAGTTTCCTTTCAAAGATATTTCTCGTCCAGATGAAATTTTTTATAAAGGTATTGATTTTCTTGAAAGTTCATATGGTCCATTTATAAATCACGAGCAAGTAGACCAACTTAGAGACAATGGTAGATTTGGCAAGACAAATTCTACCAGCCGTGGAAAGGGATTTCCCCTTCCAAGTAGAGAGTTGATTAATGAATTGATTAGTGATATTAAAGAAATAAGATGATTTAGGACGTCCCCAGAAAATCGGGATGCGTGAAGGTAAAAAAACCTTCTTGAATTCCAAGGTTACTGGTGATAATGGATTTCCTTCTAACAGGGAATTTTTTTCCAAAGCAAATATGAGATTTGTTCCAGGAAATAGTTTGTCCAAAAATGTTCTCATAATGAGAGATAGTTTGTTTAAGACATTGAATATTTCTTTGATCTCCCTTTAGAAACAAAATAATATCATCATCATAGAGGAGGTGAGTGGGGACAATAAGGTTTCTAGCGGCTTGAATGGGTTTAAGTTTATTTTGATCAACCAGATTATGAATGAGTCTACTAAAGTAGTCTTCCGTAATAACAAATAGAATGGCCGAAAGAGGATCTCCCTTTCTAACACCTTTAGAACATTTGAAAAAACCACGAGGGGTGCCATTTATTAATATGGAAATGTTAGAAGATTCAAATAAGGTCTTGATTCTCTTGATAAAAGTCTCATGAAAACCAAAATTTTTCAAGACTCTAAATATAAAGCCCCAATCAATGGTATCAAAGGATTTTTTAATATCAAGCTTGATGGCCACACAACCTCCTCTATTATTTTTATTTAGGATGTTGGTACATTCTGAGGCAAGACAAATGCAGTCTTGGATGGATCTGTTTTTTATGAAGCCAAACTGATTCCATGAAACAATTTTGTTGCAAATCGGAGCCAATCTGTTGGAAATGATTTTAGTAATGATCTTGTATAGGGTATTGATAAGATCAATTGGTCTAAAATGATGAATTTCAGAAGCATTTTTAACCTTGGGAATTAAGGTGAGGAATTGATCATTGATACCCTAGGGGAGGGACCCGTGAGTGAAAAAGACCTAATCAGCTTACAAACATCTGAACGAAGAGTGTCCCAATGATTTTGATAGAAACCATTGTTAAATCCATCTGGTCCAGGAGCACTATCAGGTTTTAAACTAAAGACAGTGTCTTTAATTTCATGCTCCAAAGGAATAGTTAAGAGAGAGTCATTGTCGTTATCATCCTCCATTAAGGGAATAATATTGGGATCGAGATCAATGTTTCTCTCAGGGCCACTGAAAATGTCATTAAAGTAAGAGACAACATGGTCCGAGATGGCCTCTTCAGAGTCAATGATCAAATCATTGTGAATCAGTTTAGTGATTGGACGATTGCCTTTTCTGGTTCTTTGAAGAGAGTTATAGAACTTAGTATTTCTATCTCCATCATCTATCCGTTTGGTCTTAAACATTTGTTTCCGGATTTTATCTTTAAAGGTGAGTAAGGTGTTAAGATTAAGAGCAGTATTGACCTCCAGTTGAGGGTCGAGGGTAAAATCAGAGTTGGAACTACGAGTTTGGATTTGATTGAGTTTGTCTTCAAGAGAGGTGATGTCAGAATCCAATTGTAAGGTCATGGTTTTACACCAACCTTTGAGAGTTTGTTTTAAAATTTTCAATTTGAAGATATAGGAAAAAGAGTCATGAAGATCGCTCATAGAATTCAAAGTTTTATTAATCAAGTTGACACAGTCAAGGTCTAGAGACCAATCATTATTGAATTTAAAAGGAAATGGAGTTATACGTTCATTAGAAAGGGAGCTGATTAATATGGGATGATGGTCAGAGTTAAGTCTGGGAAGCGTTATACAAGAGACATTATCCCAGATTTCCAGGGCCTTCATGTTAACAAAGGCCCTGTCAAGCTTACTGGAATCAGTTTTGTTATAATTCCTTCTATACCAAGTGTATTTCTCCCCAGTAAGGTTAACTTCAGTGAGATTACAGTCATCAATAGCAGATCTAAATTCTCTTGTGGATATAGAGAGATGAGAGGGTCCAATTTTTTCAGTGGGACTAAGAATAGCATTGAAGTCACCACTAATCACCCACAGATCTTGAATTGTGTTATCCATGTCAAGAAGGTCTTGCCAAAGATTTCTTCTTTGTCGATACCTATTATTTGCATAGACCATTGTTCAATAGATGTGCTGATCATTCCAGATAAAATCACAAGTGAAATGTTGATCAGCAGTTTTGAAAACATTGATGTTTTGAAGGGAGGAGTGATAGAAGATCCACATAGAGTCCGTCAAAGGACCATTTTTGCAGGATCCTAATAAGTTGTAATGAAGAGATCCAAGTCTCATAAAATTAGAATTGAAGTTGACCTTGGGTTCAGAGATGGAAAATAGCTGAGGTTTATGAGTGTTTAAAATCCTACTAAGTGTCATGGAGGTGTCATTGTTGGAAATGCCTTGGATGTTCCAAAATAGGAGATTTATTGTTACCTATGTTTTGGGTTAGAGCCCCTTTTTTTGGACATCTCATAATTCTACTTCCTCTTAGATCTTCTAATAAGAGGGGGGAAGTAGATTCTGATTTGTTCTCAGTTGATTTGATATTGGAAATTGATGAGTTAATCTTAGAAGGCTTAGTCAAATGAACCGAAATAGTAGCAGCAGAAGTTACAGGTTGAGAAGAACAAATCTGAGAGTGTTCTGGATCTGATTTTCCATCAGGATCAGCATGAGGTTTTAGAGCTCCAGTAGAGTCCAGAGCAGATTTGTGTTTGGGGGAGAGCTTAGATTTATCAGAAGAGAGGGAGTCAGGAGTATGCAAATCTGATCTTAATACAATAGAAGAAGAGTTGACATTTTTCCCAATCTGCATGCTTGAAACAGGATTTACAGCCTGTTCAATCATAATATATTTTCCAGGGACAGTTGTAAGAGTTTTAGTAGCAGAATCATTAACATCAGTGAGAGTTTCAGTAGGGTCATTGTTGTGGTTCTCATTGATGTGCATGTCAGCAACAGAGTTTGTGATTATGGAAGACATATTAGAATTCGCATAGGTAGTAATAATACTATTATCAACATAATCAGGAGCATAAAAATCAGAGTTTAAAACCATAGAAGCAGTGTTGATATTTTTCCCAATTTGCATGCTTGAAATAGGATTTACAACCTGATCAATCATACTAGATTTTTCAGGGACAGTGATAAGAGTTTTAGCAGTAGAGTCATTAACATCAATGAGAGTTTTAGTAAGTACATTGTTGTTATTCTCCTTGATGTGTATGTTAGAAATAGATCTTGTGATCTTAACAGTCATATAAGAGTTCACACAGTCATTAATATTACTATTATCAGTAAAATCATGTGGAAATTTAACTGAGTTACCTCATTGTGGTGATTTTTTCATGTTACCAGGAGAACCAGGGGGGCCATCACTAGAGGAGGGCTCCTCATGCCGACTTCCTGGAACATTCAGATTATTGAGATCTATCCCAGTCCCATCTAGGTTAGATGCAGATCCAGAGATCTCAATGTTCCAGCAAGAGGTCATCTTCGAAACAGGGGCAATATGTGCAGGGTCATTAGAGATCAAAGGGGGGGACGTAGAGGGATTATTGCTGTCAAGAGTAGTTCCCTTTTCCTGTAAGGTGTTAGAAGATCCAGCCACCGTATTTTCTTCTTCTTCCACTAATTTTCCCCATGATTTCCCCTCAAGGGAGGCAAATTTATTAGATTTCATGACCCATACATCATGTTTCTTATTAGGTGTGTCAGTTTTCTCCAACATAGATTTACCTTTCTTATTCTATTTGATTTATTTCCAATCATTTTCAATAGGGGGGTCAAATTGCTTTCTAACCACTCTACAGATAGCAACATTGTGCCCTATCAATTTTCAAACCTCACAAAAAGGAGGTTTCCTTTCATATTCTATCCTGATATCAGTTCTATAATGGGGAGAATTGAAGTTTATGACCAAAGGCAGTTCAGAAGCTAGATTCACTTCAACCATGATTCTAGTAAAGAGTCGAAGGTCTCCATTCAACGTTCTATGGTCAATTTTAATGGGAGAACCTATACCGGAAGATATGTCATTTATGATCTTAGGATGCCAAAAGAACCAGTTAAGACCATGAATTTGAATCCATACTTATGCCAAAGAGTTCCTGTGTGTGTGAGGGTTAAAAGAGACATCCCAATCTGAAATTATAAGGAGACCTGGTTTAATATGAATATTACCTAGTCTCCAAACCTGTTCGAGTTGCTCCTGAGAGTTGAGAAGAATGTGATAATACCCTTTGCCGAGGGGGATCATCTTCCAATTGGGCGAATTCCAGTAATGTGCAATTCTACCTTTGAGATCTGTTAGAGACCAGGGACGGTCACCTGGGTTGTAAACAACACGTCGAAGAACTGAGAATTTGCACAAAGATTCCCTTTGCTTCAGCGCTTCAAGATCTGCCTCAACAGAGAATCCACCATCCTCTAGTTTTTTGATGAGTGGAGGTCTATGTTCCTTCACGATGCTGAGATCCGAGCCTTGAATGGCATCACGGAAGGAAACATGTAATGTTCGAAGTGGAACCTCTAGATTTCCCACTTCGATTTTGGAAGATTCAGCATCTGAGGTCGCCGGAGTGGCCGAAATGGGGGATTCCCATTGCGGATCGAAGCCAGCCATCGACGAAGACTAGGTCAAAGCCAGTTTTAGGGTTTTTCGCCGTAGCTCTCTCGCGAGCCACCCCCCCCCCCCCCCCACCCACCAATCTGAACATGTCATTGTTATTAGGGATATCGGTTCTTGATTGTCAACTGATTCAACTTCTGATAATCCACACAATGTATGATGGTACTATCTGCCTATTTCAAAAACAGGACAAGAGAACCCCCTCGAGAAGTACTGGGTCTTATGAAACCCTTTGCCAGAAACTCCTCCAATTTATTCTTCAGCTCCTATAACACTGGTGTAGCCATATCATAAGGAGGAATGTACACCAGTGTCATCCCTAGCACAAGATCAATAGAAAAGTCCACCACTCGTTCTAGAGTCCAACCGGAGAACTCATCTAGAAAGACATACTTGAAATGATCCACCACAGAAGGAAAGTCTAACTGTGATGTCCCCTGGTCATCCAGATATATACTAGCAATCTGGGCTATAAATCATCCTAACCCATGATGCTCAACTCCTCCTCTACTCCCCTGGACATCCCATTCAACTTTATGAAGAAACAATATTCCCTCTTGTGATGTGAAACTCACCCTAAAATGATAGAAGTCAACAAATTCCTGGAAGGGAACTAACCAGTCCATTCCAAAAATGATATCATAGCCCGTCAACTCTAAGTCATAGGGTCCCATAAAAAGTGACACCCACCATCCTCTAGAGGGAACTACTTGAACTATGGTAGACTAGCCATTCTTGTCCCCAACAAAGTGTCAAGAATCTAGTCCACAGTAGAAGAAAAGATATAGAGCCCAAGGTTCTCCACAATAGAAAAAGTTTTGAAACTATGGGATGCCCATATATCGAAAGTGAATAAGATAAAACTTAGGTGAATGGGATCATACCTCGAACTGTAGAGGGTTCGGGATCTTTCTCTAGCGGGGTCTGATCCACTGCAAAAGTTAGCCCATACCATGGCTATGTGACCCTTCCTGACCTCCCTGAGATGATCCAGCCTATTTTTAATGAAATCCTGCAAGTTGGATACCACAGTTGTGACCTCCACCTCGGCCAGAACAGATGGAAGAACTCTAGATCCCAGTTTGACAAGAAACTGGGGGTGCTACTCCTGAACATTGATTCATAGAAGAAATCCTACCACCTACTAATGGTGATAATAACTGACTAAAACGCTGAAGATAACCCATATTTCTGCTAGATCGACACTCTACTTGGTCTCTCTAGAAATGTGGCCTTGAATTCCCGCTCTTACCGCATTGGTAGCACACCACCTAGCCAACAGAAGATGTTTCCACCTACTATGATCTCTGCATGTAGAATCCATGCGGTGCTTCGTACTATTAGTATGAGGGGTACCAACTCTTGATGCCAAACTTCTCTAGCTCACAGCTCCAGAATCCCTCATATTGTGCTTCGTGATCAGTGCTTTGTTGACTATAGAGGTGATGGAAATCAACCTGAAGATGTTCAACTAAGATCGGATGTCATGCCTGAGACCATCCTCAGACTTCCTCACCAAAATAACCCATCACCTCCTTTAATAGGAATAAAGTGTTGCAACTCTATGAAGTGATAACAATAGTCCCTAAATGAAAGAGTACCCTGCTCCCGAATCATGAACTCTCGAGATCTATCATCCCTTAACGTATCTGGGTTGAAGTAATCATAGAAGGCATGATGAAACTCATCCCACACCATAACCTGATGGTGTCCCACCTATGAGATCACACCCCACCATCTATTATTGGAGTCCTGAATCATATAAGTAGAGAGATTCACCAACCTATCATGAGGCGTCTTTAGATGATCGAAGATAGAAATCATGGATTCTAACCATGACTCTGCAGCCTGAGGTCCTCCTTCCCCTTTGAAGGTTGGAGGATTCTGCTACTGGAAAACTGATGTAAATTCTTCCATTGATAGGGAAGGATGTGGTACTCCCTGGAAGTTTTGAATGAACCTCATAAATCCCTCTCGAAACTGTGCATCAGCACCAGTGTCTGGAATGATGGCTAGTGAAAACACTGGTAATACAGGAGGATCTACTAGTAGTCCTTGATCATTCATGTCTGCTATCTGATCACTACCTTGTATCTAGCGTACAACCAGAGGACATCTTGGCAGTATGACTCTGCAAGGTCAAGTGCACACCTTAAGATCAAGATTTGTCAAGGACTAAAACTTATAATATCAATAATGGAAAGCATTCATGTTTTTCAAATCACGGATAAATGACGTGTATAACCCTTACACTATTTGTTCCTTTAAACCTTTATTAGGGTGTGTACTTATGAAAAATCATGTCCTGTAACACCCCATACACATGATGTGTTCCTCCAAAACACGGCATGTACATGAATTGGGTTCCACTCCGCGACTTCTTCTAGATGACTAACCTACACGATTCCCCTAGAACAATACTACACGACATGTTTATGATATAAAAGGCATGTACTAACAACCCATTATCCACCTGTGTCGTTGGTCACACAGTTGGACACATGGTCTATACACACGGCTTGTGCTTTAGGTACATGGTGCGTTTCACCAAATATTTCCCAACCCCATGTCTCAGCACACACAGGAAGTAACACAGTTAGAGACTACATGGTGTGTACATACAGTACATGGCGTGTACATAATAAAAACAGTTCCTTCCCAAATAGAAGGATACAGGGTGTGTATTCAGCAATACACACCGTGTATTATGGGTTTTTCTGGACAGTAAGCCTCAGAAACTACTCTAGAAGCCCAAAAATCACTGAAATGAACATTAAAATGCCAAAATCCGATTTGTAAGGGCCCAAACTCCCTGCGAATCAAATCATGGAATCTTATGCAAGTCATATATAATCATAACATCATAATGATCGACCAAATTCTAATCCATGAGGGCCCATAACAACTTAAGAACCAAAGTTTGGAATTTATTAAAACTAAACCTTACATATTAGCAATACCCTATCAAATAGCAGGTATTATATCATAGAATCTATCATAATTGAATTCATATCTTGTACAACATCTTATCACGACAACATGAAATCAGTAATGCACCCTAAATGGAATTGCAAGGATGAATGACATGTGATTTCTAACAAGTGCCTATATGATGCATGAGATGGAATACCCTCATCTAATTGGGTTGCAATAGAAATAGAACCTCAATAATATCAACAATAACAACACTAAACATGTGAATCACCCAACGGTGAAATCAAATCAACAGTAAAATTGAAAAATCAAAAAAATTGCAATAATCGAGGTAAATTATCTTTTCCCTGTACACGAGTTTACTACTCCCAGGCACAACTCATTACCAATTACCTATTCCATCCTATCCCTGGATATAGGCTCCAAATATTAAGTAAAGAATAAATGAAACCTCCCTTTGATACAACTTTGTTACATCTCGGTTCTGGGTGCCACCCAGAGGTGCCCTGTACCTGGTACGTCACATGGCCTCAAGCACATTTCCCTAAATGCTAGAGGATGTCGACTAGCAGAGAGGGCCTTGTGTGTGATAGTGGGGAAACTATTCCCTCATTGGATGAGTTAGACAGTGGAAATAAATAGATATACAAGAGAAGATGTTGTAATAGCATGCAATTAATAAGCAGTGGAAGACTGGAAGTAATAAACTGGAACATATATATATAAATGATGTCTGATACGTATGACTAGAAAATATCCAAACAAGTCACAATGCTAGAATATAGTACTAAACTAATGTAATAAATAAAATAAAGTAAAGAACTCAACAGCGTCGCAAGCATCAGCTTGGTCCCATGCTCCCCAGCTCCATAGAAATCAAGTATCAGAAGTAGAAGGGCGCATGCCCTTATCTAGACCTGAAAAAATATAGTCTGTATGAGCCCAAAAGCATGACCCAAATAGGGAGTGAGATTAATTCTAGTAAGAAACCACCCAAAGATCGGTTCCTAATAGTCAGTGAAAACATATGGAAGGAAATATGCAAAAAAGAAGCAGCAGACAATGAAGTACTAAAAAGTAACCAATCCTAAATTTTAAATGCATTCTATTTCATATATCAAGTAAGAAACTAATCAAACCCAATTATCCTTCTGGGTAGTACTCACAGCCTATCCTCTATGGTTCAACCAAACCAACACAAGCTACCCTCTGGGATGTACTAACAGTCTAGCCCATTTAGTTTAGATTTAGCAAAGACTCTCTAAGTAAGCACTCACCGTCAATTCCCCTTGTGGTATTTTTTCGGTAAACTACAGACATTCTGGGGAAGCACTCAACATCCAATTCCCCCAATTGTCTCACAATGAGGAACTATAGACACTATGAAGGAGAACTTACATCCATCCCTCATATGGTCTCGAAACTTAAGTAAACAGACACTCTAGAGAAGACCTTAGTGACCATTCTTCCTATGATCTACTATACTAGGTTCCCATAGCCCTATGGAAACAATCATGCACAAACAGTATATCGAAGCCAAATTAATCCTCAACAAATACTTGGATAAATATTATATAATATATCGCAACATGTCAAATAAAATGAATCCATCCTATACATACTAGGCCTAAAAAAATATCCTAATAGGAAATGCGGGACCAAACAATCAGAATCAAGAAAGCATGGGAAAAAATCCACAACATGACAAATAACCCTATTTTAAATCATAAATCCTCTACTCAAACACACAAGTTATAATAGGCAATTACATGGCCATTAACCATAAACACACAATACCCCGAACAAGGGTATTGAGAACTTTTGCACATATAACTCAAAGACTAGCTATGGAAATGCACAAACCACCTACGTCCACATGGTACAATCGATGTACGTGAGCCTCAGGCCATGAATCACCCTAGAACGCCATTGATCTAAAAAAACACTAAAAAATTTCAATCGATGATATCTCACGAAAGAGGAGAAATCAGTAAACGGGGATCTAGAAGAAGGAAGAGCTTATCGAGGCAATTCCAACGCAATCGACGATGACCGATTCAGATAAAAGTTGTCAAGTTTGTGGCTCGAAGAAGAATCGATGTCCATGAATGCTTCTGGAAGAGAGAGACCTATAAAGAGGGCATTATACCGATTAGACATGACCCCGATCTATTTAATGAAATAAAATGAAAGTACATGGTGTGTATTTTAAAAGTACATGGCATGTACTTGCCTTTTACTAAGCCCCACTTTAGGCAGTCTCCAGGTTATCCCACACGACAATGTGTTCGGTTGTTACACAGCCAGCCCATGGCTACCCGTGACAACCTAGTACACGACGTGTACTTATAAGTACATGGAGTGTACTCCTAAAATTTTCAAAAACTCCTCTTTTTCTTGAAAAAAACATAAAACAAGATTCATACATAAAAAGAAGATCTAGGTTCTTAAAAAATACTTTAAAAACATCACCAGAAATTTATTTTGGGGAAAATAACTTTCACACTTTGAAATTACTTATTTAAAATTAATAAATTTACAAAATAATATGGAAAAAAATTTCATTTAAATAAACATTTGAATCTTTTGAATAAATATTCAAATTATTTTTAGGTCGTGATAGTGAGAAATTTTGTGCATGTCATGTAAGTTAAAAAAATACTCCATTAATGTTTTTGGTAAAATTCAAAATTTCTCATTTAAAAAATGAAAAATATATTCCATTTCAAACCATTTTTTAAAAGTCAAACAAGGGTAAAATTTCATTTAAAAAATCATTTTTTAATAGTAAAAATATCATGAAAACAATTTTCGGAAAATATAGACATGCAAGAAAAAATATTCTAGATCAAATAAATATAAAATTTTGTTTCCCTTAAAAAATTATTTTAGTATCATGAGTACCCAAAGAGATAAAAAATAATGGAATAATTTTAATTTAATGATATAACCATCGGATAAAAATAATTGGTTTTAAGATAAAAATATCAAATAATTCCTCTAGATGATACTTTAAAATTAACAATCGTGAATAATGATGAGATTGTACAATAAACCCTTACCACATTGGTGAATTTCAAATCATAACCCACCTAAACGAAATAACATTAAATGAAACATTAAATACCATGAATATAAATATAATCATGATATAAAATATCAAAGGGTTAGTATATTAAACTCCTGATAAAATATTGGTGTATTATATAACATATTCCTCAAATAATACAATTTGAGACAAAGAAGCCTTAACTTGGATCTCAATTCCTTCATATGTATTCTATCCTCCTGAATAATAAATATTTATTTATTATAAATATATTACAAAAAAACAATCAATTATATTATAACATAAATTATTTATTTATAACCTTTTAAAACCCATTTATTACCAATTATTTGGAAAAATCACTCTTCTGATTGATAGATCCTTCATTTATCATGAAACTTTTAGTTCAATAGTTGTGGTCCTTATACATTGAAATTAGTTCAACAGATGGAACAATAAACTATAAATAATAATTAATCCTTAAATAATAAAAAATTTATAATATATATTAATTATATACATCCTTATTAACATCCATGTCAAGAATAAAGTTAAAATAATTATAACACTTCACGGAGGTGGTAGTCTATAAGTACGCACGAGCGATGTTATTGTTTTCCCAATGATTGGAAGGTAAGAAGGTAGGAATCATATTATAATTAAAAAATAATAATAATTTCATAAATATAATTTATAAACATTAAACCCTTAAAAATAATCATACATTTAATATGGTTACGATAAATTAATTTTATTTCTCTTTAGAGGTGGTACTCCACACGAACACACAAATGATACTTGTACTTCTTATTTGATGAAAAAGGGGGTGGATAATGGTTGTTTTATGATAATAATTAAATTTAATATATTAAGGATACAAAATTTATTACTAAATAATGAATAAAAAATATTTATAGGTGTTAAAATAAGAAATAAATTTAAAGAGGTTAGGTAAGACAATTACCTATTCTTGGGGATGCCTCCTTTAGATCCTTTCTTATGGAACATATGGATGGTATTTTTGGAATAACAAAACTTCTAGAAATTGTATAATTAATTTTTAAGAGATATTTTTAGGTAATATTCAATCAAGTTCACTTAAGGTTGTGTAAAAAAGAGATGTAATGGGTGTCCTTTTATAATGGAGGGAAATGAAACACTTGGAATTACCTTTTTTAAAATATAATGAATTTATTCTCAATGAAAATGATTCTAAATGGATATAGATTCAAATAAAAATATAATAAGGTCAAAATATAAACTTCCAGTGATATTTTCATTGGTTTTGGGTTCATTTTAAATATTATATTTTGGTTTAACTACTTGGTTAAACATTTTTAATCTTAACTGTCGTAATAACTTTTTAATATTAAAGAGTTTCAATTTTACAGATACGGTAAAAACTGTCTCCTAAATGGAAAATGGATGGAAGTTTAGACAATATTTTATCCCCCTTGTCATATTTGATGATTTTTATGATTTTTTAACAATTTAATAAAAGATTGTTTCATAAAACATCATTAATTTCATTTTTTTAAATTATTCACACAATTCATAATAAAATGAAACAAAAAAGCAATGGAATAAAAATATAATATTTTAACACATATATAATATAATATATTAATATATAAAATTTTAGGAACATAAATATTCACCTGAATTATATTACTTTTAATATTTTCAAATTCATTTATTTTATTTTCCTATTAATGGAAAAAATACTATGTAGGCGTTGCATAAATATTTAATCTAATTATTCAATAACTAAAATTAAAATAAAATTATATGTTAAAAAATTAATTAATCTTAAATATAAACATTTTTAACTAATGATATCCTCCTTTTATCATTATGTAAATATTTATTGAGATATTAAAGTCCATAAAGTGATATTTTGTATATGTTATTTTTTTAAAATACTTTAAAGGCCATATTCAAATAAAAATTGTACAAATTGGAATTATATTTGAGTATTTATTTTAATTACCAATATAAACTCATAAAATAGGATAAATTCAAGTGCTATAAATTTTTTTTAGCCTTATCCCATTGTTTTTACCTTATTTTTCCCATTTTACTCTTACTAAGGTGGAATAAATTTTATGTGGTTAGTATTCATATTGATAAATATAATAGGGCTATATTTAAAAATTTTGATTCGAATGATTAAAAATATTTTATCATTTTTTTGAAATTTAATATTTAAAAGTGGTATAAATTAATTTATATTAAAAATAATAATACAGCGAGAAACAATATTTCATAAAAACATGTCATTTTAAGTATAAATGTGTTTTTATACCAAGTTCTACCATAAAATTGATTTTAATTATTTTAATTGGAATACTCATAATATAATAAAACTGATTTTACATTAAAATAATTTTACATCAAAATGGAACTTTGTACATGCATGAATCAATAATATAGTTTTAAATAAAAATCAATATTTTTTACTATCCACTTGAAAACCAATTTTTCAGATAAATACAATAAATTTACCCAAAGATATTTTTTATTTTAAAATTTATAATATGAATTTAATTTTATGAAATTTTTTCTAAAAGAGTAAGCAATTAAATAAAATGGTTTCTCTTAAAAAACATTAAAAACCGTTTTTGAAGGAAATGTATTTTTTAAAAAAAGAAATTGTATTATTAAAAATTGAAATCATATTTACTAGGAATTAATAAATAAATTTTTACTAAGTTGAAAAATTATTTATATTTTTTATAAAATTTTTAACCCTATTCATACCATCTAATTCAATGAGTAGGTTATAATGGTCATATTTGAATAATAATATTTCATGATTATTATAAACTCAGTGTTTCATGTTTTATATGATATAAAACAAAATGATATTATTTTAATATATCTAAATGTTACATTCTACCCCATTAAATAAATTTCACCCATTCATTTTTACTTTTTCTTGGAAATCAAAGGTTTGATATTTGGAAATTCCTTTGGTTAAAACCCACATGTTAAAATGGATTAATAAATATTCCTTTAAAATAGAAAGTGGGAAACATAAAGCTTACATGAGAGAACACATTATCATGTTAAAAAATAAGTATACTATTGTTGGGAAGTTAATATTTAGATATATTAGATAAAACTAGTGTCCAATGAAAAATATTGGGTTATATAGAACATGGTTAATTAGAAATTAACGACAACAAAACTATATGTATATGACGAGTGAAAGGACATAAATTCAGAAGAAATAAAGGTAAAGGATAAAATTTTTATTTCAATATCATTTTCCTATAGTTTATGTATTATTTTTCTATTATGATTGAGAAAATGAGAAAATATATATTCATGATTTCATTCTGTTTCATAATAAATATTTTATCCCTTGGGTGTGCTTCGATGAATCTCCACTTTATCTCTTACTCCAAGAAATGATGAAGATTTTTTCATTCCCGAAGCACCAAAACTCAATTTTAATGGATCATAATATCCATAAGTCACTCTTACCATCTCTATATGTTTACCAAAATCAAAAATGTGTAGTACAATTTATCCAATATGAATAAATTGTATATTAATCTCCAAATCCATAACAATGACACTAAGAGTTCAACTTAATCCATTCTGAAAATGGTTAACCTTATGACACTTGTAAAAAAATGTCTTTCTAAAATAAAATTAAAAAAACTTATAAATAATTTCACTAAATTTCAAAAAACTACATTACATTAATCTAAAAAAAACTAATGTATCTCTTAATGTCGCATAATAGACATGTAAATATATTTATTTCTATTAATAAATTATAATAATTTGAATATCTATGAAGCCTCAATAAAAAAATATATGATTCTAATAATTAACATAATTTGTTGTCCCTAATTAAAATCATATACTATCTAATATATTCCATAAATCTAAAAATTCTATATATTCTCTCAAATATAACATAAACCACTTTTTCATAAAATAACTATTTATTTACAAGGTCATAAATAATATATCATGTACCATTCCAATCATCAATTTATCTTAACTAAACATTATTTTCTCAACATCATAATATTTAAAGGGTTATTTATTCCTTAATCATTTTTTTCCATAAAATAACTCCTCACATTCTACTTCATTCTTAAACCATTAACAGGGCTACATCATCTTATTCTTAATTAAATCCTTCATTTCATATGTCAATTGTATTCTCTTTATCTTCAATAGAAAAATCATTACTCGTGAAACCCTGTTGATCCTCTTCTCGAGATTTCCCCCCAAAGAAAATGATTTTAATAATAACCAAACATTCCAAATTTAATAAATTCATGCATCGATGATTCCTTATAGAAAACATAATTCTAATCTATTTTGTTAACCACAAAATTCACTTTTCCACTATAATAAAATGTTATATTTCCTTTTACACACCTAAAACATCTTCCCTTTCCTCTGAGACATTACCATGAATGCTTCTTCCCACATTCTAGACATGTAGAAAAATAAATCTTCTTTCCTATGTGGTCTTCATGAAACTCCATTTTCCTTATTAATTTTTTAAACAATATCACTCAAGTTGAGGATGTTAATCATATAATGAAATAATTGATGAGTAATAATCAAAAGGTTTTATATTCCGGTTCCCATTTTACTTTAATGATCATAATGAAAATCAATCAATTTTCTATAAGATTTAGTATGAAAAATATTCATTATATTTCCAACAATTGACTAAACCCAAAAAGTATAGTGTTAAAAACAATAATCATAGTGGGAAACCACATGATCATGAAAAGTAATTTACATTATATCTAAATCATGACACATTTCTTTCAATTTATGAAACCTTAGTTTTATCAATTGTCATCCACCATTATTATCTATTAAAAACATTTATGATATTTCTTAAATAATATTTAAATAAACCCAAGAATATACCCAAGGCGTGTTAAACTAGTTACAGAGTAAGGGAACACTCACTATTAACTAGAATGATGGTCAACATATTCTCAATCAAAAAAATTAGGGACATTTCCCCTAGATTCACCTATTCAAAAACCATGTCCATCTGTAGTATCAATATGGGGATGTATTTATAAGAAACACACGTAATATATTACTTTAAAAAAATTAGATATTATCTTCTCCTTATATGTATCATCAAAATTAGTCATAGGGTTAAGCTCACTAATCATGGTTTTCCTAAATCATGTTTCCAAGGATTCTACTAAGTTTCCTCTGATACCAAGTAGAATGACACCAGCTACCATAGCTTAGAACCAATTGTTACATTATTATATTGATTCTATATAAAAGTTATTGCATCAAAAAGTAATTAATAGTTCATTAGTCTTGGTAAAATACATGCAAACATTTCAATAATTTTATTGTGGAAATAAAATATAAAACATAGTGAATGTAATTATTGTGCATCCTTGAACTCATTCAATGATTCCTTCTTCATATCCCGGGGAAAGTAAAAAAATAAGGGTTATATAAAATTTTTAGTAAAGGTTACATATGGAGGAAAATATATTGAGTAAATAAGGAATAACCAACATGACAATGTAAATAACAGGAACACATACCATTTAATCAATAACACAAGAATGAAAAATAATATAGAGGGAATAAAAAAGGATCATATAATTCCATATAAATATCTCATGATCTTGAAACATATCCATGGATTTTATATCTATTTAAATAATAACATAGATATCAATAACTGATTTATAATGATAGAATACACAATTTCAGACAGCTTAAAATTACTATTGAGGCCACATGGTAGGAAACCTAAATAAATTGATAAGTCCTCAGAAATTTAACCAACCTAGATTGTATCATGATACCTACCAATCCATAAAGGGTATATGTAACTTAATTCCCCAATAATAAATTAATAATTCATGTTCATTCATTATATGAATAAATAATACAACTAAATCAACACGGATTAATAATAAAAAACAATCCATATTGAAAGATTTAGCATAACAAATTTCAATAATATACCCAATTAAATTAATCATAAACAATATAGAGAAATATTTTGGCGGGTATTAAAAGATTATATCAAAAAAAAGTAATATTCAAAAAAGTATTTTGATATAGTTTAAAATAATTTAAAAATATTAATGTAATTTTTTAAAGAAAATACTGATTTAACATGGAAATCACTTATTTAAAATAAATAAATTTCCAAAATGTTAAGGAAAAAATATACACAGAATGAATAATTTGAAAAATGTAATGTAATATTGAAATAATTTTTAGGTAATGATGGTGGTAAATTATATTCATCTCATGTATGTTAAAACAAATATTATTTTAATATTTTCAGAAAAAGTAAAAATTACATCATTCAGAAAATGACAAGAAGATTCCATTTTATTCCATTTTATAAAAGTTAAAAAATCGGTATAAATAACTTTAATAATCCATTTTAAAATATTAAAAACATTTTTTAAAACATTTATTGTTAAATATTGATATGGAACAAAATGTTTTTGATTAAATAGAAAAACAACATCAGTTTTCCTTAAAAACATTTTCCTGTATCTGAGTACCCAAAAAGAGTAAAATGGATGAAAAACTTATAAGATCTAGAAATTAATAAATGATAATAAAATAATTTGGTTTTAATGTAAAAAAATTTAAATAATTCCCCAATTATATACTTAAACATAAATTATCATGAATAATTAAAATATTGCGAAATAAAACCTTCTCAGTATGGTAACATTTGAATCATAACACCCATAAAAGAAATAACTTAAACCAAAATATTAAATACCATTAATATTATTATATTAATGATATAAAATATCAAATTGGTACTATATAATTATTATAAAATAAGATATGTGTATAACATAACATATTTCTCAAAGACAATTTGCGACGAAGAACCCTTACCATAGATCCAAATTCATTCATATGTGTTAAAACCTCATAATTAAAAAATATAAATTTATTATTTATATATTAAATAATAATATTAATATATATAATACTACATATTATTTAATTATAACTGTTTATCACCCTTTTATCAAAAATTATTTATTTAAATCTCTATTTTGGTTGAAAACCGCTTCAGTTTTCATGTAAATATTTGATCTGTAATTGTGGTACTTAGAAATTTATCATGGTTAAATAGTCTATGTAATATTAATAATGATATAAATATCATTTATATAAATTATATTTTTATTTATTTTCATCTATAAAATATATATATTGAAAAATGAGTTACACCATTCATGGAGATGATAAGTCGTACGTACACATGAATGCTATTTTTACTTTTTGAAAGATGAAACAAAAGAAAGATAAATAATAATTTATTATAATGTAATCATTTTATATCATATATATCATATATATTAATTAAATCAATCTTTATTTACATACATGTAATACAGTAATGGAAACTGAATCACATCACTTTGTGGAGTTAGTAGTCTACATGTACACACGAGCAACATTATCATTTTCCAAAAGATTGTAAGGTAAGAAGGTAGATATGATATTATAATTATAGAATCATAATAATTCCATAAATATAGTTAATAAATATTAAACCAATTATAAAACACATCAATTAAATATGGTGACGAAAAATGAGTTGTATTGCAACGTGGAGGTGGTAGTCCACACGTACGCTGGAGCTATACTTTTAAGTCACATTTAATGGAAATATCGGTGGATATTGGTGTATTCATTATAATTATAATAAATATTTTCATTTAGGATACTGAATTTATTATTTTATTATATATATAATTTATTTATATATGTTATAATAATAAATAAATATAAATTGGTTGGGTAAGATGATTACATCTTCTTTGAGAGGCCTCCGTGAGATCATTTCTTATAGAACCTTGGGTCCATATTTTGGGAAGAGAATCACTCTCAAAATTGTATATGTATTTTTGGAAGAAATAATTGAAGGTATTGGTCAATCTATGTTTCTCAATGTGGTTTAAAGAAGAAAGGGAGGTGGTTCCCTTTTATAAATTAGGGAAATGACACACTAAAATTACTAAAAACATTTAAATATAATAAATTTTTTATCAAGAAAAATTAATCCAAATGGGAATATATTCAAGGAAAAATATAATACGGTAAAAATATAATCATACGATGAAATTTAGAATGGGTTTTATTTCATTTTAAACCTTATCTTTTTATTTAACCCCTTGGTTAACCAATTTTAATCATAATCATGGTAATGAATTTTTTATATTTAAGGGTTATAATGTTACTTCTAAGGTAATATTTGATAATAAATGGACAAGGGATTATATATTCGACCATATATTATACCCATTTCACTCTTTCGATATTTTTATTATTTTTAAAAAAAATTAGAGAAATTTTATTTTCATATAATACCATAAATATCATTTTAACATTATTCACATAATTTGTATTTGAAATAAACCTTTCAAAAACAACGTTATAATATAATACATTAAAACATTTATAATATATTATATTAATCTATGAAATTCTTGGATCACAATTATTCACTCAGATTTTATTAATTTTAATACTCTCAAAATTATTTATTTATTCCCTATTTTTTTGAATAAATACAATATTGAATATAGTTTTATTTTTTAAAAAGTATTGGGGTGTTACAATGGAAGATCCCCATGGGGTATTGGTCAACTATTTCTATAACTATTTAGGTTACAACCATGTCATTATGATGACCTCATCTTAGTTAATCTTTCAAAAAGTGAGTGATTTATCCTTATTTATTTTATTCCCACAACCAATACTCATTAGGTGCCTCATCTACCAAGGGTTTTGTACTATGACATAGTGAATTGAACCATCATATCCTCTCATATGTTTATTTAGTGTGAGATAGTGAGTCTTAAAATAAGGTGGTCTCATACCTACATATCCACATTTTAATATTTGACCTACCCCCTCTTCTTCTATTTTTATTCTTTTCTCTATAACTGTGGATGAATCTATGAAATTTATAGGGAATTTATTCCACTTTTGAAGGATCATGATCATTTATATTCAGGGAGTTAATTATTATTCAATTAATGGTTCTTTTAACCTTCATTTATTTTATATTTATACTTTTTTCAGGATAGAGGAAATAGTTTGGATGATTTATAATGGTGGATTATAATTTATGGTTAATGATAGATATTATTTCTAAGGGTTATTAGAATAAATTGGTGGTATCTTTAGTACTTGAATATGTGTTTGTGTCCTCATTTTTTTTAGGTCAACTAGAGGTTATGAATTTTGTTTCTATTATTTTAACTTCGTAATAAATACTACTGGAATGCTATGAATTCATATAGAAAAAAAATATACCCATGGAAACCTATTTCAATTAACATCCGTTAAAATGGATTTACTAGAACTAGTATCATAAATTTTTATCTCATAGTATTTATAATTTGTGATGGAAATGTAACGCCCCAACCCCAGCTACCCAGAGTCGGTGCATTACTTCGTAACATTGGCATGATCACAAAAGATCAAGTCTCGAAAGACCGATTAGTTTAGTAGCCTTGGAAACACTAGATACATTCATAAGTCTTACATTACATCATAAATTAAAACAAAACTGCAACATCTTCTCTTCATATCCACTTATATTATCCCTCCAGGTCATTCATAATATACTTCTTCACATCCTGGAAAAATTAAAACATTGAAATGGGTGAGCTCAGATGCTCAGTAAGGATAACAATATAGCAGAAGCTTTCATAAATAAACATTAACATTTAAGGAAATATATAACTAAAACAAAAGCCTTTTAAACATGAACTTTAGCATAATATGGCAAAAGTAAACTGAAATAATTCCATTTACTTACTCACATGGATATGCTACTAGTCGAATAATCACATGAAATATCAATAACCACTTTCATAATGATGGAATGAATAATGCCAGACTATCATAACCACGTATCCAAGGCCTTGTGCCAAGACCAGAAATAAGATTTTGTCAAGGCCTCGTGCCAAGACACTAGTTTGTCTCATGAGACCTACTGATGCATCGAGGAACTATAGCGGGCTCCACCCGTCACTTATTAAGTCCAATGCATTCCTCATATGAATAGGTTTAAACATATCCTAAACCATAACATAGTCATATCACATAAAACATGCATAAAGGAAACATAACATTTCCACATTTCAATCACAATATATCAATACAACACATTGATATAATAAAAACGCTTTCAAAACCATTTTCAATACCAAAATAAAAGAAAGTTAAAACTTTGTAATTATTTTTCATTAAAAAAAGTGATGGCTTGTAGAGGAAGCCGAAACTCAAATAATGGTCACGGCGGCGGAGAAGTCATTGTCGCCGCATAATTATGGAAAGAAAAACATTCCCTTTTTTTCGTTTAGTAAAACTCTTCGTATAAAAAGATTCCTTTTGGATAAACGTAAAAGTAAAAGGGGTTTATACACCGTATAAAATAAAGTTGTGTATAACACCAAATATGCCTCAATGAAAGGATATTGAGAGGAAGTCCCATACAAAGATCATTTTTAAAATAAAATAGATATATTGTGTGTATTAACTATAATTACACATAAATAAAGTACAAATACAAGATATGACATAATAATATAATGACATAATTTGAAAGTAGGAGATTAACTCAAAGAATGGAAATTGGGTTAAGAAATTCCCTTACCTTGTGTCCGACTTGATTCGACCGTTCTTTAACCTCATGAATAATAAACTAGAGTTAATATCTACTTTATTAAGAACCATTTTCAATTTCATTATCCCTTTTATATCACTTATTACAATGTTATGAACATTATGTAATTATTTAAGTTAATAACGGTCGTTTTGTCGATCTTTGGTACTTGAGTCAACAATAAACTTCTTATAATTACAAGTTGTTTATGTGGTAGAATATCAATTATCTCCAGAATTATATTCATGATTTAGATGTAATATATATCATATATATCTATTATATAAATTCATTAATAATATTACGTAACATTTAGAGGTAAGAAATGAAATGCACCGTTCATGGAGACGGTAAGTCGTACGTACGCATGAACGCTACTTTCATTTCTATTTCGTATTTAATGGAATGAAATCATAATAGTATAAAGCTGTATTATAATTAAAGTATAATATAATATACAATATCATTTACTCCATCCTTTATACATCCCACATATGGCATTAACGATTCAATCACTTTGAGGGGGCGGTAGTCCGCACTTCCTAAAATGAAATTATCACGTTTACCCATAATGGAAATCATAAGGTATGCCATAAATGATAAATACAGAAGGATAAGGAAAACATAAACATAATATATATATCATATATGAAAATAGTGTCATCAAAATGGCCACCATTATAGGTGTTAAAAGAATTTGAACAATCATCGTTTTGTGAGGCAGTATTTCGCCACCCACAGAAACAGTATGTTCTTTAACCATTAGAAAAAGGTGTGTGTAAGTGTAAACCAAATCCTTATCATAACAACATCCTAGTATATTTTAGATACTGTTGTTGTTACAAAATAAAGGAATAAAAGGAGTTTAATGGGTTGGAGAAGCAAAATAAAACAGAAGAACATAAGAGAAAACACTACCTTTAAAACGGGTAACTCTTTTTTATTTGAGCCAAAGGCTTCCTTGGGAAGAATTCTGCCCAAAGTGAGGCTTCTAGGAGTAAGGGAGGGAAGTTGGGAGAGTATTTGGGCAGAGGTTGGCTGAGCCAAAAGGCTTTGAAAGTGTGAGTAAGGTGGTAGAGGTGGGGGCCTTTTATAAGTGGAGCGGAGGGGCACTTTTGGAAAGTAATAAAATGTTACTTTATTATACAATGCTTTTCGGATTATAAAGGTCCCACACTTATATAATTCTAGGATAAGGTGATAAGGGTTCTAAATCTACTCATCCAATAGGTTTTTGACAAGTGTAAGCCTTGGATTTTACATTATCTTTTTATTTTATTTAAATCGTTAAATAATGAGGTCATCGCTACATCATCATGATGTCATAAATAATTTAATTTATTTAACGTCTAAAAATTATAAAAAAATACTATGATGTAGGAAATATTTTTATATTTACAATGACTATTTATAGTCAAGACTATGACTTGTATAACCCCATGTAAAAATTGTTTTAGTAAAACATTTCATGTTTGTGTCATTTTTTACTTTATCATTAAATAAAAGGTATTTATGTCATTTTCCAACTAAAGTGGCTCCATGGGGTCCCCAAGTTGACCCATGGATTGTCTTGGTCGGCCATGGAACATCCAATGAGGTTAGTACATGTGTCAAGCTCATCTCATATTATTAAAACATTATTTTTACCTTAAACTACACTAATTACCTCTAATCGCGATTAAGAACATAAAAGTTACTATTCACCAAAAAATTATTCTAATCCCATTAAACCACATTTTACTTATTAATGACAACCATGTATGTCGGATTTTTGAAATTCAAAACACAGAAGTGGTAAATTTTCATTTAAACAAAAAATCAGTTTTTTAACTACCACTTAGTGGTTTCACTATTCATCAAAAATTGATGTTTTTCAGAATAATGCCAAAATTTCACCCTAAGATATAATTGATATTCCGAATTCAAAAATGATGTCTATTTTAAAAAATTACAAACATATAAGTTGCATTAATTAATTTTATAATTAATTCCCGCTGTCACAACAAATAGCGTGTTTTTAAGAAACAATTTATATCAAAAGATTGGCAATTGTTTATGTCCAATTTCAATGTTAAATTAATTCTAATGACCACCATTGGATAAAATGGTAAAAATATATTCTAATTATACTTTAAAACCACTAAATAGTATAATTTATCACAATAAATTATTTTTATTAAAAAAGTTGTTTTAAGTATTTTTCACTATTCATAAAAAATTGGAAGTTCTCATAAAGTTACAAAATATTCAACTTAGGATAATTTTGATATTACGAATACAAAAACAAAGTCCATTTGGAAATTTATAAAATTTCAAAAATTAGGTATTACTATTCATAACGGCTACTTTGATTGGTTGTGGTGTGTGTTAGAACTCGAAGTTGTGTACAACACATGCTACTGTATTAATCAAAAAGAAGAGTACCGAGGAAGCTTGGGGTGTTACAGGAAATCCTCATTGTTATATTAATTAAAACATTACATTATGCCCTTAATAAAACATCCTCAAATTTTCTAAAAATTTTCTTATTTACAATTCCTTAACCATAGAGGGTTATATAATTTTTACTCTATCTGTGGTATTGGTGGACATGATATGGTATAAGGTAGTGGTTGGGAGTTACTAATGAATTTACTATTATATCCTCTCCTCAGGTTCTGGTGGGAATTTGGTCCAAGGGAAGAGAATATGTTTTAAATGTTTTACTCTCTACCCTACCATTCTTTATGAACATTGTTTATTATATGGTAATGGGATAATGAATGTTATTATTTTTTAATATATATTTTTAAATGGTTGCCGATATTATTCAAATATACTGGATTAATAGAAGATATATATGTTGTATTATTATGTGCATACCCATAATTAGAGCTGAAATTGAAAATATTTAGAAGGGAATGGAGATGTAAAAATCTATAAATGAAATGAGAAATATGAGGATCAACATGCTTTTATTTGTTTCTTTAATTGATCATATTGATATATGTCAATTTCATTTTGTGTTTTCCTACGAGAATCGGAAAATAATACGGAAATGGTGATGAAGAGGGTAATGTTGGATGGAGAAAATGATGTGAAATATTTAGGTTTGTTTCCTTGATACAATTTTTATAAATGAAATTTTATTATACATATCTATATTCAATATTGTTTCTATATTTATTTATATTTATATATTGAATTAAATGATCATGTACTGTTATATATGTTAGTAATGATGTGTTTAATTTATTTGTTAGAATAGGAAAAATGATATATGTTTATGAAATAAAAAATAGGAATTATGTTTTCAAAATATAGAATAACTCAATAATTAGTTTTAGAAAGGATGTATTCTGGAATTAGGATTATACTATTATAATGGAGGGGAATTTTAGAATCTCATATGGTAATGAATAATGGAGGATAAAATGGATGAAAAGTTAAAATATCCTTTATATGTTGTTACTATAAATTTATAGGGATATATAGTGTAATATGTGCATGTAATGTAGCAGGTATTGATAAAGATGTGTTAGAAATATAAGTGTGAATAGATGTGAAATAGTAATGATAATGATGTATGCGACTATAAAATTTACACTGAATATTTCAAAAAAATATTTGGATAAATTAAAAGAGAATAAATTAACAGGTAAGGAAAATAAGGGATGATTACTTTCACCAATTGGGTTGATATTTATCATGTTTATAAGGATGATGTGGTTATTCTTTAGATAACCTTTATATTATTGGTTTTTAGTTGAATAAAAAGAATATTAATTAAAATAGAGTAACCAATTAATTAGTGGCATATTAGATATCAGATAAGGGTTATTTAATTAATTAATGGAACATTGTTTAAGAGGTTGTGAGCTTAGGCCATTTAATTGAGGGTTAAATTAATTAACCTGATAAAATAAGTAATGTAGTGAATTGAATCATTATTAATAATTTTATCTCAACCTTTGTATTAATATTTACTAAAGGGGATTAAAGAATTAATTTTAATATGGTAACCTTGAATTGATAGATGAGCTGACCACATTTGAAAGATATTTTGTTGATCATAATCTTCTATGGTGATGTTTTTTATTTTTAATTGATATAATTAATTCATTTAATATGCATTTTAATATCCTTTTATAAATTACTTTTAATGTTTCATAACTCTTACTATTATCGAGATTGTATGTTTTTGATTAAATTTTTTGGAATGTTCCTATTATGTGATTTCTTATTGGATTTTCCTGATATTATACATTTCAGATGTAATGAATTATAGTAATGATTATACCTACATGGGTTGTTTTGGATTGAGGAAATGTACGCCGATATATGGACTATGATGGCTTAAGATATCACATGTATAGTTTCTATGGGATGTAATGGAACATAGTTACAACCCATGAAATTGTTATAGGCTGTAATGGAATAAGGTTAACATGTACACATTTCCTCTATCTATGACATTTTAAGGTTTTGAAATGTTTGTGATGACAAATATGGAGGTGATAGTATGATTCATGTTAGTAATAAGTTGATGTATGAAATGTGATTATAAAAATATGGCAATGATGTGGTTTCCCAAGTTTTAAGGAGTTTAAGATGTGACTACATAGGGTTCAAATATGTGATTATGTGGATTCAAGCGGTGAATATATGTGACGATATAGATAAACGGGGTACATGGATGTAATAATGTGGCTGAATTGGGTGTAAAGATGTTATGTTTGAATGAAATATATACATGATTAATTGATGATCAGTCTAGGCTGAGAGAGGGGTTTAACTGTTTTTCTTATTGATGTGATATGATATTTGGTATCATGGATATATTTTATTTTTCATGTGATTAGTTTTTTTATCATTGATAAATTTTGATTTTAGGTGACTCAATTATGGTGATGGTTATTTGAACTATTACATATTCATTAACATTATTCACACCCCGTTCTTTCTTAGATATTTCACGCATGTTAGTCCCAAAATACTTATTATAAATGGATATATAATTACATAGAGTGATGATCCTAATGAGTAATACCAAGTTCTCACCCCTCTTTATTGTTGTGATCTATTTTGTAGGATTGATCACTGGAAATTTGGGAATGTTGTTGTACAGGTAGCTGGAGAGGAGTTTAAGAATTTTTCTTTCTTTGTTCTAGCATTGAATTCATTATCAAGTATATATGGGATATGTATACGAATTGTAATCTCTTTAGTTGTATATAAGTAATTGACTTTCCTTTTTTTATTTATCTTATTTTATGAGGGAAATTAATTCCATTTGAGAAAAAACCTTAGATCTATTCTCTAACTCAAGACCTATTAGAGGAAAGCATCATGGTCACACATAACCTCACTGAGGGTGGTTCACGACAACTTGGTATCAATGTTTTTTTCTCAGTGATATGATATATATTTTATTTATGCATAATTATTAATTTCATGGGTTGGTAAGGAAACAATATTACTTAACCTAACTTATTGTTAATGTGGGTAACTGGATATAACACATGAATTAAGGACCCTTGATAATGACACTTGAACCCTAAATACAGGGATTCAAACTTGGACACAGGTCCTGTTAAACCCTATAATCCAAACTAAGGACTATTACAACCAATTAAACATGTTTAGGTGAGAGTAAACTGATTTAATCGTAAAATATTTAGGTGGGATGCAAACATCATTATCTTACATTACAAATCAATTCATATTTATTCTTTGCATGTATATTTATTCTATCTTATATTGATATGATTCAACATTAATGATTATTTTATATTCAATTATAATAAAATTAATTTTTCTAGTAAGACTTTTTATCTTATAAATAATAATGTGATCATGTTTTTAGATTTATTTCCTATTATTCCAAGATAAATTAAATATTTAACAATTGATGCATGTCAATTAATAAGCCAGTAATAGAATCTTCGAAATTAAAAAGGTGCAACTATAAATCTATAATATTGTGTTCTAATATTAGTTTATTTTTAACAATTCATGTTTAATGTTTTTAAAATTCTTAATTAAAATTTATTCTTGAAAGATTGATGTATGTTAATTAGAAAACATGAAATAATGTTGGAATTTAAATGTTTTGTTTTAAAATTGTATTCTTATATATTTCCATGAATTATAAGCCCTCTAAATTTAATTTTTTTCCATGGAAAATTTTGAAGGATTTATTATTTTAGTATTATTTTATAATAGGTAGGTTATTAAGGGCACAATACAAAGAAACACACAAACACCCATAGGCTATAAGGAAATGTTTTAGCGGCATGCATAAATTTATATCATTTCATGAGATAAAATTTTATTTTATATGGAAATCTAAATTATAAAAATAGATTTTTGTACAATTGAATGAAATATATAATCATGAGGTAATTTAATTGATGATCATTCTATAATTTTTTAATTATTTTCACTATTCATGAATGAAATGTTGTGAAGCATGACTAGTATATACTATTATAAAAAAGGAATAAGATAATGGATGATATGAATTAAGAGGGGTTATTAATGAATTATGATTTATATTCAAATCTAATTTTCCAATAATGAACTATCTATTATCAATAACATTTCTGATATTGAGAATTAAAATATAAGGATTTTTATAAAAGGATTCAAAATTATGTGATATACTGATTATTTCCATAACATGTTAAGCAGTATAAGACTCAAAGTTGTACCATGGTTTAAAATTTACTACATGATATTATTGAACATGATTTTTATTTTTAAATTATTAATCATGTTGTTCTTGATTAAATGTGAAGCATGAAAGGGTGATATGTTTCAAATATTCTATAAATGAAAAACATGATAATGTTTAATTTATAAGTTGATGTTGTGAATTCCATATGATGATAGAGCTGTGTAATAATTATAAACCATTGATAGTTAATTTTAATCATGTGAACTTACATGAAATGTTTGAAATTATATATAAAATTTTAGTATTGGCATGTCATGTTTTCATAAATCCTTGTTCATTATTATGTATGTATTGATTTATCATTATGAGATAATGATTTGTGAAAATAAACATTATGTCTTTTTTTAAAATACTTGAAAGGATCTAGTATGGTATTATGTGTAAAGGTATGATTGGTAAGGATACATGTGGGTTTTTTGTGATTGTTTTCTAAAGATTAAGGAAAGTTATGGTGGTTGGTGATTGATTACTTGTTTAATAGCTTATATCTCTCATATTTTCTAGATACTGGTTGTTTGTTTTATAAATGATGATTATTTTAATTCCAAAAATTGTTTTATATTTTTCTTGAGATGATCAAATTTCTATTTAGCATAACTATTTGATGTTAATTTATACAATTGATTATATTAAATTAGTTTTTTTTTCTTAAAAAATCCGGCTTATAGAATATTCAATTGAATTAAATGGGAGATAAACATGTTATATCACTGTATTTAAGGATAAAAATGATTTATGATTGATAAATGATTGTTTAAAGGATGAAATCATGGATGAAAATGATGTTGTTAACTACAAATATTTATTTCTACTATAATTATGATTTTCACCCTTATATTATTAACTATGGATCCCTTTATGTGGATCAAGGTTTGAACCCAATTTTGGTGTGTCTAGTGAGATTTATGATATATATTCAAACCTAATATGTTTTACATAGAAATGGATTAGAGATAATGGAAAAAACATGGTTACTATGATATAGATGATGGATCAATTATTAAATCTTGTACAATATTCAACTCCATTAATTTTGAATTGGTGGCATCATCAGTATAGACATTTAAGACATAGTGAGCCTCTTATTTTTTGGGTGTATGGGTGGTTATATTATGTGGAGTGAGGTCAATTATAGGTTATTTATTATTATCCTTTCTTATAAAACTCCAAAATTATTTTTGAAGATAATATAAATTCTTTTTTATAATGATAATTGTATTATGTTTTTTGTATATGAATATGAAAACATTCCTTAAAAAAAGGGTAATTAGTATTCTAATGGTTTTGAGTATTGAAAGAAAATGTTGTGCATTGATTCTAAAATTTTCATCCTACTGAAAATGAATATAGTATATTAAATGTTTTCATGGAGGTTTTTTTCAAGATCAAGGACATTAAAAAGGATACAACACTCTCAAAATGGTTTTTTATTTTTAAAACTAAACCAAAATATTTGATTTAAAAATAAATGAATTTTTGGGGAATCTTGTTAAAGAAATAATTTTTTTTATTATTAAAATTTGTTATATTCACTTTTAAATGTTAGTAGGGATTGGGTTTCAAGAATTTTTAAAAATGTTCGATGATTTATAGACCATTTTAAAAGGGAAAATATGTTTTAAATTAGTTAAAATTAATGTATTGGTTAGTGGGGGAATCAGTTTTGAGATTCCAAGAGTTGTTAGAAGTAAGTAAGAGTTTTAGTCCAACTCTTCCTCTAAAGAGTGTTGATATACCATCTACTTTTTTGTGAGGCATATTTACTTTGTTATAATTCATTAGATATATCTGTATAAGACTTGATTTGATTATTTTGGATCCGAATATTTTTACAGTTATCTGATGTAAGGGTTTGAAATCTATGAGGAATTTTCTTTTCCTAGTTGTTTGATTTTCCAAGGGGTGCTTGGGGTGTTTAGAGGATTAGGTGTTGATTTTTGGACACATTGAGGAACATGATAAAATAGTGGTGGTTTTTGTCTATATGGTTTAACCATTGGGGTGTTGTGAGTGGCCATTCCATGGTTAAGGCTTTGAGTTATCTATTTTTTTGGTTCATAGTTCACCTTGTGTATTATAAAGCCTCTAGTGTTGGGTGTGGTGTATGGTGGGTATATTTGGGAGAAACAAGGAGAGGTGTTGGTCATAGTGGGGATGGACATTTTGGGTGGTGATGGGTGTGGTAGAACTTTTTTGAGTCTTAATTTCATTGTGTAGGTAGCCCATAAAATATAATAGAAAATGAACTAAACTGTAGTTGGATCCATTGTCGGTGCAAAAAAACTAATTCTATATCCATGCACCATGTAGGATCTCTATAGCGGCTTGATCAAAGTACAGTATGACTGTTTTGGTATCTACCATGTCATGATGATGACCAGGTCTTTTTTATACTTATAATAGTAAGGTCATTAGCCTTGGGAATTTCATTCCCACTACCGCTTTTGATTGGGTTCCTCTCTTACTAATGATATAGTGTCATCACATGGTTCATTGAGCCACCATTTTATTTCTTTTATTTATTAGGTGGTAGTTAGTGAGTCTTAAAATAACATGTATCAATTCCTATATAATTTAATTTTAATATTTAGCCCATCCACTCTTCCTCTATTTTTTTCCATTAATCTTGAACTATGTCCAAATTTAAGAGATTTATATAGAATTTTTTACTCAATTACAGTATCGTGATCTTCTTGATTCATAGAGTTTCTTCTTCTATGATTCAAAGTGCATCCTCCCTTCTTTAATTTTTTGTTTATTATTGTTTTCTTAGGAAAATGGTAATATTTTTTATTATTGGTTATAATGGATTTTGAATTATGGTTATTGATGGATATGATGTGGTAGGGATAGAGGAATAAAATGGTAAAATCATAGCCCCTTAATTTTATTATCTTGGGATTTTTTATTAAGAATGAATTATGGTATGGTATTTTGATTCTTTTTTACCATTGAAAAAAATGTTCATGGAATGATATAAATGCCTCTAGTAAAACCTTGGAAAAACCATCCAATGTAAATCACTTATACCATAATTACTAAAACTATCATTATTCATTTCAAATTTCCAAAATTTTGAATGACTGAAGGGAAACATAACCAGTCATTCGATTGAAACCAAACATTATGTATTTAAAAACATTACTTTAATTCTCTAACCTTTTTTTATCTAACTTTCATTAACCATAAAAAGTCATACAAGTTTAATTATCTTCTTAGTATTTTTGGAGATGATATGGGTTGTGGGGAGGAGATGTGATTTAGTGACGCACTTTATATTATGTTCTCTCGCTAGGCTCAGTGGTTGAAATTTTGGTCTGGGGGTGTTTTACTTATTGTACTTACTACATTACTCTTCTCGCAGGCCCTTTTTTATCGTTGGAAATATTCTATTGAATGTTATTCTTTCATTTAAATTATTATTTTAAATATTTGTAGTTATTATTAAATTAAATTGGATTAATTAAAGTTACATGTGTGTTATTGTTATGTGATTACCAATGTAGAATGAGGTTAATTGGAGATAAAATTGGAAATAATTTGAGAGGAATGGAAAGGAAAAAAAATCTATAATGGAAGTGGTAAAAACTAATATGAACTATATTTCCTTTTATGATCTGGATTTATCTTATTGATATATTCCACCATTATTATGTATATTCTCATGGTAATTGGGAAATAATAAAAAAATAGAGATGAGAAAGGCTATATTGAATAGAAAAAAATGATGTGACAAAATGAGTTATGTCTTATTGATTATGTTATTATGAATAAATGATAGTGTACTAATTTATATTTTTAACTATTTTTATATTTATTGATATTCATTTATTGAATTAAATAAGAATTTATAGTTGTGTTTTTTGGTCTGGAAATGTTGAATTTACTTGTGATAATGGGAAATAGGATAGTCAGTAATGATATGAAAGTCCGGAATTATGTTCCAAACATATAGAATAACTCAAGAATGAGTTTAGAGAAGGTTTTAATCTAAAATTATTCTTATACTATTATTAATGAAATGAATTTTAGAATATGGTATAATAATGAATGTAACACCCATCGAGTCACTAGAAAATCTATATTGAGATTTCATTTAAATTTTGTGTTTATTTTTGTTTTTTTCATGTTAATGGATCAAAATTTGTGTTTTTAGGGGAGATAGAAAAAGGCACACTGTTGGCGCATAGTTTGTTTAACAGTGTGACTAATAGTTTGGGGGTGTTGGTGTTGATGAAAATTCACTTTTTCACAGTTTAGAAAAGGTGATTCTTGTTTTGAAAAGCCTAGGAGAAACCATGAAACCTATTTTTGGGGAGGCAATATCTCTTATATGGTTGGCACACAGTCTCCCTAATCATGTGGGAAATCCGTTTGGTTTGTCAAGTTCATTAAAATTCTGGATTTTTACCAAAATTCCCCTGATTAATTTTAACACCATTGACCCTATATTATTCTCCAATTCATTTGTATACCATTATATAATAACATAGATAATGATATAATAAACTTGTTTCATTTTTTTATTCATGAAATAGATCATTATATAAATTATAAAAAATAAAATATATTTTAATTAAAAAAGAAAATGTTTTATTAAACAATTTTATTATAATGTTTTATTTTAAAGATTAATTTTCAAATTATTTTATTTTATTTTGTCAAAAGGAATTTTATTTTTTAATTAATAATGTAAAAATTATCCTCAGAAGAATTCTTGACAATTTTATAAAATTTTTAATTTTTCAATGAATAGTGAAAATATTGATTTATATTCAAAACTATATGTTCATTTATAGTATTTATAATGTAAAATTATATTTTTTTAATTATTTTTGGAATTAAATTTTTTCATTTTAGTTATAAATAATCCAATTATAGACTTTTGAAAAAAAAATTATACTTGAAATTAATATAAAAATATTTTTATACTTAAAAAGGCATTTTTCTAAAAAACTTTTTTCTTCACATTTTTTCTTTTTAAATATAAATTAACATATTCCACTTATATGTTTTAAAAATTTAAATTTTTTTCCATATTTGGAATCATATGGTCTAAATTTTTTAAGAATTACCTTTTTATTTTTTGTGATTATGAATAGTAATCATAATAAATTTATGTAACATTAGTAATGGTAAATCATGTATTTTAGGTTAAAAATAATATGATAAGGGATAAAAATAACCCTAACACGTTATTTTTATTTATTTTCTGACTATATATCATATATAGACATCCAATTTTCAAATATTTATTCTTTTTTCTATTTGGACATGATTTTGGATTTTATGTTATTTAATATAATGAAAATCCAAAAATTCCATTCTCTTTTTTTATCTATAATTTTCTACATAGGTATAAAAAAAGTATACATTTACTTATAATTAGTAATTTTAAATATTTTTTTTATTATTATTATTTATTTCAATTTTTTGATGAAATGATTACCTTAAGAGCTTACGCAATGCTGACAGAGTAGTTATCCAATTAATTGAAAATAAAATAAATAATTTTAAAAATATTAAAATTAATATAAATTGAAAGAATTATTTTTTTCAATAACTTTTTTTGATAAATAAAACATGTTATTCAAGTTTTAAATAACTATATTTTAATTCATTTTTCTTTCATGCTATTTTCAAATTCATATTAAATGAATAGTTCTAAAAGTGACATTAATGATATTTTATAATAAATAACATTTTATTAAATGATTTAAAATTATTAAAATTATTAACTTCATCAAATTTAATATTATATGGTTTATGATATCAAACATGGTACATTTATGGGAAGTTTGACCTTTAATTATATCTACATTGTACCCTAAAGAGTAAAAAACTTTATTATCGCAGTAATTGTCAAAAGGGTTAACTGGCGTTTAATAAAATATAGGTTGAGACCATCAAATAAAGTTATAAATATTTTCTTTTATTTTATTATATATATATATTCACTATAAATTTGAAATAAATTAGAATGGATCAACTTTTAAATGAAAATTAATTTATATTAACTTAATATTTTAAGTAATTTTGAGAGTGCCCTACCCCTCTTATAAAATGGAACATATTTATCTCTTTTAATCACCATTAAAAATAATTTTTTTCCTGAAAATACCAAACAAAATACCTTTCTTACATCCATAAACACCTTCCATAGGCCTTTGTTTAATTATAAAACCAACCAAGGAAAGATTTTGGTGTAAACATGAAGAGGTTTTTTGAAGAAGAGTTATAGTTTTTAACCAATAATTATAATTTTGTTTCATTTTGTAACTCCATAAAATGTTATTCAAAAATAAAAATAAATATTACTGAACATATAATTAGAAGTTATTATGTTAATTTGATAACTTATATTCAACTCATCTTCCATAAAATATAAATGAAACCATCATTTTTGTGTACGAAAGACTATTGACTTGCGAAATGATTTTATTCATATTTGAAAACCTCATCTTACTATTAGTTAAATTGATGGATTTAATGAATATATATTATATTAATGAATTATTTGTAATTATTAAAAGTTAATATATCACATACATTCTTAAATTTCTATTCAATAAAAAATGACAACATCGTTTGTGCGTTTGTTTGGACTACCACCTACAAAAAGTGACGTGATCAGTTTTTTACCACCACGTTACGTAGATGATATATATAAGTATATTTTAGAAAATATTATGTTATTTATTATATAATTATAATTTATTAAATAAAAAATAATAAATTATTTATTTCTATAATTATTGTGGAAATTGAAACTTTACTTTTACATACGTACAACCTACCATCTCCAAGATTGTAATATAGTTCATTTATCATAACCATATTTCTTGGTTGGATTTAAAATTATAATTGATGTATAGAAATAAAAAATAATTAATGATTAAAATTTTTTAGATGATCGAATAATGAACTCTTCAACCATAGTCAACCTACTGAAGTCATTTCACACATATGGGCTGAATATCATCAAAACATTCAACATAAACACAAATGATTAAGTAGTTGAATATAAAATTGTAATAAATAAGATAAAAAGAAATAATAAATTTAAAAAAAATTATTTATAAATTATATAATAAAAAATAATTTTTTATTCATGATGATAAGGAATGTACAAGATAAGTCAAACTCAAGGTAAAGGGGTTTTTCTGAAAAACTTATTTTAATGTATCTCTTCTAACTATTTATCTTCTATGTCCATATTTTTAAAAATATATATTAAATGTTATTATATAAATATAAAAAATTATAAAGGAAAATATTATTTCTCATTTTAATTTGTTTTAATGGTTTTCAAAAAGAATATTGTTATATATTTTATACATAACATTTTGATTTAAAAACAAAAGGAATGTTTATTTCTAATGTATACAAAAACAAAAAACCTCCCTCCACTTTAACAATTATTTAATATTTGAATTACTTTACCAGAATACATGTTTTATTCAAATAAAAATCCTCCATCCTTATATTATATTTAATTTTTTAAAAAAATGGGATGTTAAAATTGAACGGATATGTAAATATTTGGAAATATTTTCTTATGAGTGTGATGAATGTTTGTATGATTCAATATTAGAAATTACAATATTTTAGGTTTTATAATTAGGTTGTTGTTATAGGGAAATCTTATGATAATTATTGTCTTCATTGTAAACCATGGATGAGTGGTTCCATTATAAACCAAGGATTGGTGGTTCCATTATAAACTAAGGTTGGGTGATTCCGTTATAAAACAAGGATAGGTGGGTCGGTGATAGCCGTCCATTGCATTGGGTATGGAATTTGACCATATTTATTATTCCATTTATAAGAGTTATTTGGAAAATGATTTCCCAAGTTACCTGCATTACTTATATATTAATTTTAAGGGTTTTTATACAACCATTATTATTTCACAAGATATTATAATTACACAATGTTAAAAGAAAATTTTATACTACATCATATGATTTAAATGTATAACTTTGTGTAAAAAATTCATAATATATTTAAGATTTCAAATAATTATTAATGATTTTTATTTCATATTTTAAATTATTAGGATTTTTTATAAAAATATTGGGATATTGAAGGTGATTTATTATGTAATAAAATGTTTATTTTGAACCGAAAATTTATTTTGAGAAAGGAATGTTTTTATTAGTATTCATGGATAAATTATTTATTTCTTTTTTATATCCCTTATTGATATTTTTTTGCAAATAATATATTTTAAAATTTTATCATATGGTTTAAATATGGGTTAGAAAAATGAACAAGTCATGTTGAAATATATGAATATTAGACATTAAAATAGAGCATGTTTTGTGTAAAATGTTTTATATAATGGGAAAATGGATATTGAATAGAAGTTTAAACCTTATAATTAATGGGTTTTTATGTAAGAGTTATTACCAAATTATGTAAAAATATAAACCTAAAAGTTCTTTGGGAAAAAATAATGTGAATTATAGTCTAAATTCACTATAATATGTAATATTCAGTGGTGGGTCCTTATAGTTAGTATCAAAACCGGTTTTAGATAATTTTAGAGGTTAAGATAATGTTTCTAAGTACCCTTAAGATATTCTAATTTATAGTTAGCAGGAAGAAGAATTTACATATTACCATGTTTATTCATTTAAAGTATATCTATTTAGAATTTTTTTCATTTGGAGTAAACATGGAAGATGAAGTATAAAGTCATATATGGGACAATATCATTATAAATAAGTAAATTGGAATGATTCAAATTGGAAAAAATCAATTTGTAACAATAAAGGATCAGTTTAAATAGGATATAAATGGTGGTGGAATCCATGCTAGAGAGCATCTGGATCTATCATAGAGGAACATGATAATAGTGGATAATTTTATGATAAAAAATCTTCCACCATTCATTGGATCTTCTGACTTTGAGGTAGATAAGGGACGAACTAATGTTTTAGTATATATATTTGAAGTTATGGTTTGTTAAGATCATCAAAAGGTAACACTTGTTTTCTATTATTTTGAATATGAAACTAATTAAATGCGGTAAATGGTTATGAATATGTAATAAATAGAGTATATTAACTCTCTATAATGGGATGAATTTAAGAATATTTTATTTGAGAAATATTTTCCTAATGTTCATATAAGGATGAAAAAACAATTCTTGGAATTAAGACAAAAGGAGGAAGATTTAGTTGTTTTTTATAAAGAAAAATTCACTAGTTATAAAGGTGTCAACCAATTATTATCTTGGATCTTGATGATATGATTAATTATGTTTACTCATGATTGAAATAAATACATCATAGGTATTTTGCTTCCTATGAAGTAAAAAGTTAGGAGAAACTTGTCTAAAGTACCAAGGAAGTAGAAATGGATTTTATTGATGACAAGGTATTATATAAAAGAAGAAGAAAAAGAGGTCTATGTGGTAGCTAATGGGAAAGAATCTATAAAATAATGGTAATAAAATAATAATTCCAATTTGTGATAGGTGTGGTAAAAATAACCATTGGGAATTTCCTATGATATCTGGAAAGTTATTATAATGTGATATATTTGGTCATATGGAAAATGATTTAAAATAAAATAATCCTTAATAATCCAATAATGGGGAAATAGATAGCCAACCAAATATGAGGCGTTTTAATTAGATGTATTATGGGAATTATGCTAAATTGTGTCCAAATTTAGTCACTCTGGATGGAAATCATAAATATTAAAATAAAAAAGGCATGGTAAAATAATTTTCTACTACAATTGATGATGGACCATCTAATGAAGCTGTGAAAGGTATGTTACTTGTTTATTCGAATTATGCTCATGCCTCATTTGAATCTGGATCTTCAAGATACTTCATTTATAATAAAACATCAAGTAAAATGTGAATATTATCTCATAAAAAGATGATAGAAATTTTAGAGAAAAATATGGGTGGAAATATTAATAAAAACATGATTTATTGTAATATTATTATTATTATTAGTGGGATGGTATTTCCTAAAAATATTTTTGAACATCACATGGTATAATTTGATATTAATTAGGGTATGTATTGGCCTTCAGATTATCCTGATAAGATAAAATTTAAATCTAATAATGTTTCATTTAAAATTTTCTTACCTTTTATAACCTATATCAAAGTTAAAAAATTAGTTAGATATAGAAATTAATGTTATATAGATCATGTTGTTTATTTTTTTTCATATTAGTGTTTTTCATTTGTGAAATAATACATGGATGTTTTTCTCCAATGAATTGTACAGTGTTATTCCTAATTGGGATGTTGAGTTTACTATTGACTTAGTGCATGATTCTAAGCATATTTACAAACCCCATTATTTGATGGATCAAGTAGAACATGTGGATTTGAAAATGAATCTTTACAAATTCCTTAATAAAGGTTTCATTCATCCTAGCAGTTCGTGATCCTATCTTATTTACTAAAAAGAAATACGGTTCAATTTAACTTTTAATCGATTATAAAGACTTGAATAAAATTACTTTTATGAATATGTTTGATTTGGATCATATCGATGATGTCTAAACATATCTAGAGAGCACAATGTTTTTCAAAGATTGATCTCAGATCTGGGGAACATTATTTGAATGTGAAGGTGAAATTATACAAAATATATTGTTTTAGAATAGAAATATTCATTATGAGTTTGTAGTTATGGCCTCTGGTTTTCAAAATACACCAGTTATATTCATAGAACATATGAATTGAATTTTCAATAAATATACAAACACAATTGTGTTTGTGTTTATTGATGATATATTGGTGTATTAAATAATTAATGTAGAAAAAGAAAGACACCTAAGTATTGTTTTTCAAATATCATTAAAATTAAATTGTATAGAAAATTTTGTTAGTGTCAATTTTTGTTGAAAAATTTTATTTCCTCAGGAAGATTATTTATAAATATATAATAACTATTAACCATGATAAACCTGAAGTAGTTGATGAATGTAAAAAACCAAAATATGTCACATAGATTCATTGATTTCTTTGATTATCGGGTTACTAATAATGTTTTTTTCAAAACATCTCATGGTTATCTAGCATACTGACAATGGTAACTCAAAAAGGATTTAAATTCATCTGGATAAAATAATGTGATGATTATTTTTAGAAAATAAAAATAGTGTTGTTTAATACTCCAATTTTTTCATGCCTTCTATAAATGGTGAATTTTTCATCTACATTTATGCGAAATTGAAGGGACATTGATGTATTTTGATGCTGAATGATAAGGTAATTTTCTATGCTTCACATCAATTAAAATATCATTAGTTAAATTATCCTACTCATAATTTGGAATTGCCTATTCTGTTTTTTCTTTAAAAATCTGGAGGCATCATTTATATGGAGTAAAGTGTGAATTATAAACTAATTAAAAAATTTGATGTATATATTCACTAAAAAATAATTAAACATGAGAAAAAGGTGATGGCATGAAATAATCAAATAATATGACTACATTATTCAATATAATTTGGTAGTATAAAATTATGTAGTCAATGCTTTTAGTTTGAAAAATAATGCTACATTAACCATGTTACATTTTTAACAAGACCCTTTTCTTAATGAATTGATGAATTCTGGCATAGAAATTAGGCATGCAGAAATATCACCTATTTATTTTAGGCATCTTTACAATCGTATTTGTTAGAATAAATTAAGATTCATCTGATGTAGGATCGTGTTATATAGGAAAAGGTTGAATCTGTTAGGAGGGGTATGTTTCAATAGTTTAATGTTGACTAATTTTGTGTTATTAGATTTCAAAAAAAATTATGTGTTCCATGTGATTCCTAACCAAAGAGAGAATTATTGAATAAATGTCACAGTTCCTCATTTTCAATTCACCTTGGAATCACTAATATGTATAGATACCTTCAAGAGTATTAGTGGTGGAATGGAATAAAAATAGATATTGTTGAATTTACTATGAAATGGTTGATATGTAAATGGGTTAAAGAAAAAATAAAATTACCAAAGTGGATAATTCATCCATTTCCAGTGCTATAGTGGAAATAGGAAAATATTTCCATAGATTTAATGGTGGGATTTTCAAAAACATATTGAGGTAATAATGTGATTTTAGTTATTATTAGATCAATTAACTAAATTAACACATTTATTTACCATTTGAGATACAATGTATTTAGATCACGTTTCAAGACTATATCTCATAAATATATTTAGGTTATATAGAGTTTCTATCTCAATTATATATGATTGTGATCATCTATTCACAAAATTTTTATTGGCAATGACTTAAAAACTCATTGGGTAAGGAATTAAATTTTAGTACAGCTCTTCATCCATAATATGATGAAATATGTAAAAAAATGATTCATAACATCAAAAATGTACTATGTGATTATTCTGTGTATTATCATGGAATTTTTTATCAACATGTTTCATTAGTTGTGTTTTCTTATAAAAATTGTTTGTATTCTAGTATAAAGATGGTATATTTTGAGGCATTACATGGAAAGCGGTGTCAGACTCCTTCTTATTGGGATGTAGTAAGTGAAAAAAAGTTTATGGGACAGAATTTTGCAAAGGAAATGGTTGATAAGTTGAAGTTTATTCAACAATATATGATGATAGAACATGGATGAAATAAATTTTATTCAGATAACCAGAGGAAAGAAATTTCTATCGAGGTAGGTGATTGTGTTTTTCTTAAATTTTCTCTATGGAAAAATGTAATTTTTTTTTCTAAAAAGTAGAAAATAATTTCATGGTTCATTATATTATATGAAATAATGGATAGATTTGGATAAATATCCTACTGAGTGACCATTACTCCAAGTTTATCCTAAGTACACAATGTATTTCATGTTTCAATTTTATAAAAAATATGTGATACATTCATGTCATATTTTTATTCATGAGATCGTTATGTTAAAAGATTTCATTTATTTTGAACAATATATAGTACATATTCTTCATTTTATATATAAAATATTTATTAATAAAATGATTTAGATGGTTAATGTTTTGTGGAAAACCCATATAGTTGAAGAAGCAATATAGGAATCTAAAAAATATATCTGGAAAAAATATCCCCATTTATTTAACTGATGGAAAAAATTCTAAGAATGAAATTTCCAAAATGGGGGAAGAATGAAAAACCCCAATTAATGATAGAATAAATCATTTTCATACTATTGTTCATGAAAATAATGATATATCCACTATAAAAACATTAACTAATTTTTAAATAAAAAATAAAATAGTTTTATTAAAATATATTCTTATATGGTTTTATTTTAAAGTTTAATTTTAAAATTATAGAATCTTTGCTTTAAAAAAATGAATTTTATTTTTAATTCATCATTTAAAAATCATCTTAGGATTAATTTGTGAAAATTTTCTTATAATTTTGATTTTTCAATGAACAGTGATTAATGATGAATTTTATTGTAAAATTTATTTTCTTATATAGTATTTAAAAAGTTAAATTCTATTTTGGATTTTATTTAAAATTTATTTTTTCCATTTTTATTAAAATTATTTTAATTATAGTACTTGGAATTAATTTTATATTTTAATTTAATATAAAAAGTTTTTTATACTTAAAGGGTATTATTCTAAAAAAACCTTTTTTCATTGTGTTTTTAGTTTTAATTTTAAATTTAATTCTGCCAAGTCAATGTTTTTAATCATGAAAAATTTATTTGATATTTGGAATCATGATATCCAAATTTGGAAAAAATATCACTTTTATTTTTTTTATCATTATGATTAATAACCTTAGTAAATTTATATCGTCATCATAAGGGTAAATTTAGTAATTTAGGTTAAAAATAATATCATAAAGACTGAAAATTGACCCTAACACTTTTTTTAATTTTATTTTATTATCATATATCATTAATAAACATAAAATTTCAAATATTGGACCTTTTGTTTCCATTTTTCAATTATTTTTACCTTTATTTTATTTGATGCAAGGAAAAGTAAAAAATGTCATTCTCTTTGTCTTGTTATCTCTAAATTTTCGATATAGGGATAAATAGAGAATATTTTCAACTTTGAATAGTAATTTTAAATATGAATTATTTTTTCATTTTAATTTATTCCATATTTTTAGTGATGAAATAATTACCTTAAGAGATTAGGCAGCACTGACACAATATTTATCCAATAAGAAGAAAAATAAATTTAATGATTATAAAATATTAAAATTAATATAGATTGAAATAATTACTGACTTCCAATATTTTTTTTGATAAATATAAAATATTATTTATGTTTTAAATGAATACATTTTAATTCATTTTCATTCATGATGTTTTCAAGGACAAATTAATTGAAAATTTCAAAAATTGTCATTAATGATGTTTTATAATAAATATAATTTTATTATATGATTTAAAATTATTTAAAATATAATATTCATCCATGTGAATTGTATATGGTTTATAATATCATACATGGTCTATTTTTGGTCTTTTTTGACTTTTAGTATAACTATATTGATCACTAAGAAGTAAAAAATCATTGTTATCATGGTAATCGAGAAAAATGGTTAATGGGTGTTTAAATCATATAAGGGTGAAATCCTTATTTAAACATTAAAAAATTATATTTTATTAGATAATTTTTAACTATAAAAATTCTATATTCTAATAAATTATATAATATCGATTTGGATAATAATATTAGTTTATATTAATTTAAGAAATTTTGTAATTCCAAGAGCGCCCCTCCCCTCTTTTATAAAATTTAACCTATTATAATTTTTTATTCAAAATTAAAACACATTATTTGGCCAATACCTACCGAAATCCATTCCTTACATCCGTCCTCAAATCCTGGAGTCCTTTTTTAAAGACCAACATTATAAATCTTTTAGTTTAAATCTTAAGATGTTTTCTAAAGAAGAGATATAGTTCTTAATGAAGCCTTTTTTGTTTTGTTTATATTTATATCCTCTTATAATAATCTTCAACCATGATGAAATAATAAAACCAGTATATAACATATAATAATATGATATTATGTTAATTTTATATCCTATATCCATATCCTCTTCCATAAAATGGTAAATGAAACCATCGTTCGTGTGTATAACAGACTACCACCACACAAACTTTTGTTATTCATTTTACATCACCTTCACATAGAGATGGATGTAATAATGTATTTAATATATATATATATATATATATATTATATTCATGAAATATTTATTATTATAAAAAATATAATATATAACATAATTTATTACATTTCAATTCACTGAAAAATGATAATGTCGTTCATGCGTATGCTTGGACTATCTCCTCCATGAAGAGATGTGGTTTGTTTTCATCAGAATATCACATGGAAAGAAATAGTGTTAAATTAATGATATAATTATCATTATGTAAATATAATACAATTCTTGTCTTTTTTCATATTTATCATTAAAAAATGGAAACGTTACTCATGCATATGGATGACCTACGGTCTCCATGATTGCAATACAGTTCATTTTTTCATTACCATATTTCATGTTTTTCATTAAAAGTATAATTTATATATAAAAATTAAAAATATTTCATTATTTTTATTATATAGAATATGTAATAATGTCATCATTGACTATATTCAACCCACTAAATTCACTTTGGATGTATAGGTCGGATATTATCCAAAATTCTAACATAAACTCAAATGATTAAGTAGTGGAAAATAATATGGTAATAAATAATTTAAAAAAGAAATAATAAATATGAAAAAATTTATTAATCATGTAAATAATTTATATAATTTGATTATTCCTGAAGATAAATAATCTACGTGACAAGTTGAACTTTAGGTAATGGAATTTCCTTAAAAAACCTCTTTTAGTGTTTCCCTTCTAGATATTTCTGTTCCATGTCCATTTTAAAAATATCTGCTCAATGTTTTTATATGGAAATAAATGAACAATAAATGATAATATTATGTCACTTTTTTAACTTTCTATCAATGTTTTTAGAAGGATTATTTTTTCATGTCTCAAATATAATTTTTTAGCCAAAATACAAAAGGAATGTTCTATTTTATCATATACGGTGAAGATAACTCTTTCTACCACCGAAACCATTATTTGATATTTGACCTCACTTACAATATTTAATTTTTTATTCAAATAAATACCATCCTTCCATAAGTTAAGGTTATTATTAATTCTTTTAAAAAGGATTATATATTTCAATATTCAGAAATGTTTTTTATGGGTGGAAAGAATATTATTATGTCTGTAATATTATAAATTACAAGATTTTATTAGTTATTATTATGTTATGGTTATATGTAATTTTTTTTATGAAGAGTGGATCTATTATAATGTAATGATAGGTGGTTCCTTTATAAACCAAGGAAGGAGAGTTCTGTTTAATCTAATGATAGGTTGTTCCACTATAAACCAAGGATGGTTGGTTCCATTATAAACTAAGAACAGGTGTGTATGTGATATCCATATAATGAATTAGGTATGAAACTTGAATGTATTGGTAATTCCATTTTTAAGAGGGACATGGGAAATTATTTTCCATGTTACTTTCATGATTTAACTATGATTTTTCTGGGTTTTTTATAAAGATTTTTATTCTCAAGGTAATATATTGACCTTATATTTAAAAGAAATTATATGATTCTTCATAAGGGTGAAATGTATAAATTTATGAAAAAGATTTCATAATATTTTCTAGATTACAAATAAAACTTTATGAGTATTATTTTTTCCTTTTCAATTCTTATAAAATGTTTTATGAAATAATTTTGGAAAATAAGTTGATTTCATTTCATGAAAATGTTTATTTTGAAACTAAAAATTATTATTAAAAGAAAAAAAATTATATGTATTCATAGAATAATTGTTTATTTCTTTATTTTTAAGTTACTTAGTGAGATTTTGTGCTTATCCCATGTTTTACAATGTTTTTTACAAGGTTTTAGGATGGGTAATAAAAAAAGATTTAAATTTTAAATTCCCTAAGATTATCCATGAAAGAAAAAAATGCTACATTTTAATTGTTTTATATTGTGGGAAAATGGATACTGAGTAGAAGTGTTCACTTTTTAATTTATTGCAGCTTTTATTTAAGTGTTCTGACGAAATTACCTGAAAATATAAGCCTAAAAGTTATTTAGCAATGAAAAAAATAAATTCTAGTCTAAATTCAATAGAATATGTAATTTTTATGGTTGGGTCCTTATACATTGTCATTGGTTTGTAAGATTCCTCATATCCTCTTGATGGAATCTGCTTAGATTCAAGGTATTTTGTCTAAAGGAAATCCCCTTTCTTTTAGTTGTCTTCCTCCTCTCACTTCCTTATGATTTTTCTTCTATTTCCATGGAAGGTTCGAACCCTAGATATATTATTTTCCAAAAATTGTGTATTTAATGGGGTGGTTGTTTTTGTCTTGAGAATTAGGTGTGTGATTCCTTCTCATTCTTGTTTGGGGGGGTATCATTGAAGGAGATGTGGTTGGAACCATTTTTTAGGTAGGTGCCTCTATTTATTATCATTTTCTTGGGCTTACCATTAAATTTTAAATCACATTTGTTTTATGTTTGTTTAATTTCCAATTAAATGGTTTATGGTTTATGGTTATACTTTGTTTGATGTGTTCATTGTTTTGGTTTGGAAGTTTGGTATTTAAATTGATTTCCCCTAATGGCGATGGAATTAGTACACTCCAAATGTTTGATAAAAAGTTTCAAATGGATTTTATTATTTCAAATGGATATATAAGGGTATTTTAGAATTTATTTTTCCATATAAGAAGGTTTTTTATAAAATGAGAGTTTTGTTTTATTAATGTGGCTTGTGGAATGGATTATGATATGTGGAATATGTAATGTGATTCTAATTTCCATTAAGTATCACATAATAATGAATGGTTTTTTATTAGGGTGTCTAAGGAACCGTGATATCCTTTGGTAAGAAGAATGAGGGAGATTCCATTGTTTATCGAAGGGACTGTGAGAGAGTTTGGTAAGAATACCATGTGATATTCCACTTACTGGATCACAGACCACGAGAGATCTTACAGTTGGCCCTAGAGAAGACCATGAGAGCTTAAACATTGTTTAAATAGCTAATAAATTTTTTTTTAGTCTCACTAAAAATATACCTTTATGTTTAGATCCCTAGGTGCACTGTACTCATGTCCAATCATTCTTTATGTCTTTATTCATCTTGTAAGTTCCTTATTGATGTGATATTATCTATTATTCTCATTTTCCTTAATATAGTTATGTGATGATTATTTTTATTCTAACACATGTTATTCATTATTGGGTATGATTATATTTTTGTTTTTAATGGACTTATTTAGTTACTTGATCCATGTATATAAATTTTTATAGATCAATTAATTGGTTTTATAAGGAATCTAAATGGATTTCAAAGGATTATTGAAAATATGGATGAATCCAAAGTGTTTTGGTTTTCATAAATGTTTTTTAAACTAGTTTAATATTTTGAATAGTTTTAAAATACTTAAATATATTCATTGTGGTATCCTACTAGGATTTGTACCTCACACCCTATATATGACTTCCAGTGTATGTGGTCTTTGATATATAGGACATGGGTAAATGAAAGTGGACTATGTACATAAGTGGATATTCATGATTATCTTCATCTATTATTTTGTCAAAGGATACATGGTCTCATTAAGTTCGATTAAAGAGGATCTTTTTTGGGAGGTATTTCTTTGTGATATATGTAAAGGCATTTTATGGCCTTATTACAATTTTTTGATTTATTATATTTTGACAAGATATACCATGTTTATAACCAATTATGGAATTTTTTTCTATTTTATATGTTATTCCTTATGGTTTTTGTTAGTATTTGTTGTTTTACTCTAGATATTTATTTATTTCTCTATTTTCTCTAATGATATTAAAGTGTCCATACCATTTCATGGATGGTCAATGTTGGTTTACCATGGGAAAACCCATTTCCAAGGGAATATTTGTTATGTTTGGTGCTTATATTCTTCTTATATTGATCAAGAATGCACTTCAGACCTTAGGAAATACCATTTTAGGTGACTGGTCAGGTCGAATTGGGTTGTTTCATTACAAAATGGTATCATATGTATGTTTTTATTTGGGATTCATGGGTAAAATATAGATAACACCTCCATGGATCGGGAGGTAGAAACACATGAGTGCCTATACATCTCTTCTTCCTGTCGAACCTTGATTTTATGTGGGTGGTATAGGATATTGGTTGCAATTTGAGTATGGTTATGGGTTGTTTTTATCATATTTTGATGTATTTTTTTATTTTTGTTGAATAACAGGGTGATCCGGAGCATTATTTTGAGTTTAGGGGTGAAACAAGGAGGTCTAGAAGAAGAAAAAAGTTAGGGCACATTGTTAGTGGTAACTATGAGCTACCCATGTGGCCCTATTTTTAGATCTAATGACACTTTCATGGTTGGAGCATGGTTTTCATAACTATGTGGGAAAAAATTGCATAGTGATAAATACTTCAAATTTTTGATTTGTTTTATCATTTTTTAACATAGAGTTTCTTTTGATGTTGATGATACTTAGTGAGACCTATGATGAGTGTTTTTTTGGTTTATTTGATGTGGTTTGAAAATGAGTTGTGTATTACTTGAGCTTATGTATTATGTATTGTAGAAGATTCCTCCCAAAAGAACTCATACAGAAATTTAGAGGGCGTTGTAGAGAATACCCCATAGAAAAACCCTCATTTTTATCTAGATCTAGTGGATTTTATTATTTATAAGATCTAATCCTTTTGGTAGTTGGGTGGTGATAAGTAGACATAGATTGTGGACCATGCCTAAGATTTTACAAGAAAAAATCCACCTATCATCCATGTTGTCCAAGGACCCAACGATCCTAAAGAGTGATTAGGTCATATTTAGTGGATCTTAGAGTTTTTAAATACCCCTAATACCTCTATTGAAGTATTCACCACTTATGTGTCAGAAGGACCTGGTAGGGAGTTGTGGGAATCATTGATTCCTACCTGGCAGAACAAGGATCTAATGTGGACACCATCAAATAAGACTTTAATTGGAAATTATTCCTAGATACCTTGAGAATAAAGAATATATATAATTTATTAAATTTGTAATAATGGAGACTCTTTGGTGATGGACTATGTTCCTCATTTTACCATGTTGGTTCATATTTCATCAGATATCATTGCAAAAAACTACCTCAAGGCTCTGTGTTTTGAGATGGTATTAAGGTTGGATAATAGGTTAATGGTAATTACTCTCTATTTAAGTACCTATTTAGTTATTTTTAACAAGGAGGTAATGGAAGAGTATTATTTTAATATTAAGATAGGTCTTAATTAGGTCCCTTTAGTGGGTGGTATCTAGAGATACTCTTCAAGATAGAAGTGGAAGAGGGAAGACACTCACTAGGGTAGTGGAAAGAATAATCAGCAGTTATCAAGTACAACACTAGTGGATTCTATGAGGTGTAAGATATTTTTCTACTAAAAATGTGTGAATGGAAGTCACACTAGTCTAAATTGCACAAAGACTTTAGGGGCGTGGCCCCAGTGTGGATGTCTGGGCCATCATCAGATATTTTTTCATCTTTATCCATGATGGAATGGTGTATGATCCATGTTCTTGAAGGGTTATTAGGCAAAATATTATGCTACCAATGGTGGAAGATATTTCCCTTTGGGAAAGGGAGATTATCACCCAGTGAAAAAGACTTAGGGAGGGAAATATTATTTGCAGCATCATACAACAGAGCTTATTCCATAGGATTTAGTGTCTGGGCTGGCCACTATGAGAGGTATGAATTTATTGATTATCCATGGAATATTTAATTTTTAATTCTAGATAATAACATTTTTAATCTCAATGAAATTGGTTTAAAATTTTGGTATATGATCATAGTTGATTAATTTTATTATGGATCTAATTGCAACATTGGGTAAAAATTTGTTCTAAGGTTTTATGTTCCTATAGTACATTAATTTGGTTGATTATGTGGAAGTTGTTTTGGATTTCCTTTTTTTGGGAATGTATGTTTTCAACCTTATCATTGACAATTAATGGTTGATCAGATTTAGGGTTTAGATTGACACTATCTATAAAGGATTCAATTCCTTACACCTGATGGGAGAATTCATTTCTTTCATGGTGGGTGGGATCTACAGCAAGGGAGGGAAGGACTAATTACATCCAATTTGGGTCTGAGATTATATCAATCATACAATTTTTTTGATAACAAGGAATATATTTCAGTGGGTGGAATTAAATAGGTTTTTGATAGGTTACATGATGTTCTTCCAGAGGACTTTTCTGGATTTACACCCCATAAGAGGTCAATTATTCCATATATCTTCTCAATGGGATAATCCACATATCCATAATATCTAATCAAATGAATCTTGATGAGATGAAAGAGCTATAATTTCAGCTATAGAATCTTGAGGGCAATGGATTTATCTCTCATAGTGTGTCACTATGGGATTATATAGTTCTATTTATGAAGAATGTGGTTAAAAACCTCTAAATTTTCATATACTATCATACGATTAATATGGTTACCATAAAAAGTAAATACCCATTTCCAATTATTGTTGATCTCTTTAATCAACTCATAGGGGATTATTGGTTTTTAACAGTCATATTTAGATCTAGGTACCTCTAGTTAATGGTCTAGGAAGAGGATGTTTATAATACTACCTTTCAAAGCCTGTATAGACATTTTAAGTGCTTGGTAGTTATTTTTGGGCTTACCAATTTCTAGTGGACAATATGGCATTGATGAACCAAATGTTCCACCACTTTTTGGACTCCTTCGTGGTTGTATTTTTTTTATATATTGTTGTATTTAAAAATAGATTAGGACCATGATAGTTATATAGAACTTACATTAGGTGTTTCGAGCGACCATAATCTATATTAAAAGATGTCCAAATTTCAATTTTGGATATAGGAAGTTATGTTCTTGGTCCATGTAATTTTTGAAAGAGAATTTCAGTGGATCATGGGATGGTTAGAGAAGCCATGTCTTGGAAGAAGCCCAAGAATGTGTTCAATATCAGGATATTTTTGGGCTTATATGGGTATTATTTATGATTTTTGAATTACAACTCTAGACTAGCTCCCCTTATTGTTTTGACTTGAAAATTAGTTATGTTTGAATGGGATGAAATGTACTAGTGCTCTTTTGAGAATTTTCCCGCCCATTTGACATCCATAATAGTTTTGGTTTTTCTCAATTAGGGGATAGACTATGCTAGGTATTGTGATGTTTTGGGAGTGGTTTTGTAGTGTGTTCTAATGCAATATTACCTTATGGTTTCCAATTTATCATATAAGATACTTCCACATGAGTAAAATTTTACCAACCATGAAATGGAAATGGAAATTATGATGCATGTTTTGAATACGTGGTGACATTATCTCTTTAGGAATCATTTAATTGTTTATTCTGATCATAAAAGACTAAAGTATATATATACCCAAAGGGAATTAAAACTCATCCAAAAAAATTGGGTAGAATCTGTTTATAATTTTTATTTCAACATTTCTTCTATGTTTAGGACGGGAAAAATTGTCACTGATACATTGAGAAAGAATCTTCTAATGTCGACCATTTTGGAATCCATAGATGAGTAAGGTTTAATGAGACTATTTTCGGATCTCAGTCTAGAGGTGATGGGAAATGGAGAGAGGATGTTATTAGCTAGTGTTTATGTCACACATTACATTTTCTATTTCTTTTAGTGTGAGTAGGTATCTAACCTAGAGTTCCAGTAGATTAAAAATGCTCTAAATAGTGGGGAGACCTTATGTGATTATTCTTGGTCTCTTGATTACTCTATAATTTTCATGAAATGAATAATAGTCCCTTTTATCTTGAAGTAGGAGGTGATACATGAGGTCTATTGTTCTAGTTGGGCCATTCAACCTAGGGAAAAGTAGATATTTTACACCTTGATGGATTTTTATTGTTGGATGAGGATGAGATATGCAGTGGTATATTTTGTTTACCAATTTTTTACATGCCAAAAAATAAAAGATTAGCATCATAGTCTTGTAGGGTTATGGAAGCCTCTTCATATCCTGGTGCGGAAGTGGGATGACATATTGATTTATTTTTTTCTTGGTCTACCTTATAATATTATGGGAAAGATGGAATATGGGTGATTTTTTATCATTTGATGATATCAACCCACTTTCATCCCATCAGAGCACCAATAATGTTAGAGGACCTCATCCACCTATATGTTTGAGAGGTTTTTAGATGTAATAGAGTTCCATTCGCAATAGTTTCTGACTGAGATGAACATTTTACTTCTTGGTTTTGTAAGGGAATACATGAGTCTTTGGGAACCAAACTAAGGTTGAGCACCACATATCACCCATAGGCAGATGGTTATTCTAAGCATAAAATCTAGAGTCTATATGATATGTTGCAAGCCTATGTTCTTGATTGTGGAGGTTAGTGGGAAAAAGAACATGTAGTTGGATATGTTTACATACAATAATAGTTACCATCCCTCAATTAAGATAGTCACTTTTTAGGAATTTTACTAATGTTCATTCGAGTCACAACTATGTTAAGAAGATGTGGGTAAGCATTCCTTATTGGGATTGAGTCTCATTCTAGATATAAAAGAGATAGTGTGGCTGATTTAGGAAATGTTAGCAATATTTTAAATTCAATATAAGACAAATGATATTTGAAGTCATCAAATTTTGTATCTTCAGGTGGGTAATCATGTTTTCATTTGGGTATCTATAAAATTGGGACACCTTCTCTTGTGAATGTAGGGGACCTTAGTGTTATATTATGTTGTTCCATTTCATGTTATGGAACATATTCTATAGGTACCCTATATGTAGGAGTGTCCACCATGTCTATAATCGATAGATCAAATATTTCATGTCTCATTGTTATAGAAATATCATACAATCTCATCTCATGTCTTAGAATGGGAAGATCTGAAGTCTAATCTAGATTCCAATATTTCGGAGTAGCCTATTCCTATCCCGCATTATCAGTAAAATGTTTTTCATTGGATGTATATCCCATTGGTATGTTTAATATATAAAAATGGTGGTGATATACATAAAAAATGGAAGTGGGATTCTTTAAAGTGGGTGAATTGGCCTTAACTATTTTCTTCAAATGATTCTACAGTACTTTCTAGGGGAAAAAGTATCATGGTGGGGAGAATGTGAAAGATTATGGGTCATTGGTATCTCTATTTTTCAGATTTTATTTATATTTTGTGTTTGTTTTGTATTTCTAGGGGTTGGGATTAAAATTTTAGTTTTTGAGGGAGACAGACTAAGGTGCATGGTTGGTGCCCGATATGTCTAGTTATGCGGCTAATCGTATGGGGGTGTTGGTATTTATGATAGTTCAGTTTTTTCATGGATTAATCATGGCGAGTCAAACAATGAAAATTATCAGCCAAATCATATTGCCTATTTTTGGAGAGGGAGTATCTTTTATATTGTTGTTAGATGGTTTTCCTAAATGTATGGCCAAAAATGGTATTTTTTCCATAACATTTAATGTTTGAATTTTTACCAAAATGTGCATCATTAATTTTATCCCATTTAACCTTCCATTATTCTACCATTCATACAAAACCCCTTCTACTTGTAAGAGAAGATTCCCCCTATCCTCTTGGAAGAATCTCCTTGGATTCAGGGTGTTTTGGATTGAGATAAGACTTCTTTTTTTATTTTTCTTCCTACTCCCCTTTTCTCACTTTTCATATGATTTTTATACAATTTACATGGAAGGTGGAAGCCATAGATGGGATTTTCTCCAATAATAGGGTATTTAATGGGTGTTTTCGTTGTTTTATTGCGTCTTAGGTTCATGAGGCCCTTTTCTTCCCATTTTATGAGGTTTTCATAGAATGTGATGATTTTGGAACCATTTCCAATGTAGGTGTCTCTATTTAATGAATTTTCCATTGGATTACCATTAAATTCCATATTGACCTTAGTTTATGATTTTTTAGTGGACAATTAAATTATATATGGTTCATGTTCATACCATTTTTGATATTTTGAATGGTTTGGTTTGGAAATTGTATGTTTTAAGAGACTTTTCCAAATGGGGGTGGATTTAGTGCACTCTAAAAGTTTGATAAAATGTCTTAATGTTATTTTATCATCTCAAATGGATTTATAAATGAATTTTAGAAATTATTTTACCTTGTGGAAATTTATTTTATAAACTAGAGATGTTGTTTAATTAAAGTGTCATGTGGAATGGATTTGGATATGTGAAACATGTGACATGATTGTTATTTTCATTGACTAGCACATCGGAATACCTAGGATGTTAGTGGGGGTATAAAAGGGACCATTAGATCCACTAGTAAGAAGTAAAATAGAGAATCCATTAGTTTTACAAGGGACCATGAGAGAATCCTTGAATTATGTATTTCACATTTATATATAATTACTTATACAGATGATCATATTAAGTAGTTTCAACTGATCACACCTCCCTATGTTACTAATTTTTTTATTGGACCAATCATTAGATATTTAAGGATATTGTTTTCTGGACAACAAGAGGAGATTCTAGAGGATCTTCTTTCATTCTCACTACATTGTATTCATTTCCATGTTCATATGAGCCATGTATGTGAATTTTAAAATATTATAATTTATATAAGGGGTTGACTTGGTGTGTTTTTTATTTTATTTTATTGGGTTTATGAGGGAATTTCCTCTAATTTCATAAAAAATACTATCATTGATAGTCTCCAACCCAACTCTTGTTGAAGGTGGGTCTCAAGGGTCACACTCAACTCCACTAAGGTAAGTCCATGATATTATCAATTGAAATACCCTATTGAATAATATTTTATTCTTTATTTTTGATAACTTCATAACACACTTTCTTTTTTTACATAATTATTCTTGATATTTTTGAAAATATTCACTATTTCCATTAAATTTTTTAAATAATTTCCTTGAGATTTAAAATTTCTTGAAATATTTTTCTAATTATGGGATATAATATCATCTTTTCCTTTGAAAGTTAATAACCCACATTTTAGTTCAATAACCAAATATACTATTTTATTTTTCTACCTTGATTCTTGAGAGTTTATGAGCTTTTCTTGAATTATATTGATTTTTTAATTTATCTCTAGAAGAATTTCAAATATATTTTCAACCTTATTTAAAGAAATATTTTGAGATCTTATATTTCGTTAAATTATTTGAATTTATGATATGAAATCTAATTATTTTGATCTATTAATATTTTCAGTTCTAGTTTCATGAAATTTTAGTTTAGTCTTTATAATTTTATTTTTCTTAAGATGAAAAATATCAATAACTTTGTGATATTCTCTACTTCTAGTATCTAATGATCTTTAAGTTTGTGAACTATAGAAAACTTTTCACCTATTGAAATTTATTACATTGAAATGATTTTAGAGGGGGTTTTCATTTCAGGCTCCAATATATAAATTTTATATTTCATAGGGGATAGATATTTCTCAACCTCTAACTTTTCAATATATTTTTTTATCTTATGGACACTGGTTTTAGTAGAATCATCAATAAAACATTTATTTACACCATGAATATTATATAAGATATCATTATTAATATTTATAACTGGTTATCCAACTTCAATATTAAGAGAAACTATTATATCCTGAACTTCATCATCTCTATTTTATTTAGTTTCTTCTAGGGATTTTTTTAAAGATGTTGTTTTTTTGATGTTTTTTCTTCTCAATTTATTTCATAAAAGTAATTTTAATATAAATTGAAGTAACATCTAATGATTTTTCTATGAACATATGATCCATGGAATCATAAATAAATCTCAATTTAATTATTATATCAGCATTAATAATGTTTTCATTGACCTTTTCAGCATTATACATATTCTGAATCCCTTCAACATCCAGCAACTTTAAATTAATATTGTTGAAAATATAGCTATATAGTAATATTTACCACATTACTAATCATATAAACATGAAATCTAAGCAGGTCTAGAAAACATAACAAGATTTATCTTTTGTAAATTTAACACAAAATAATGATCTTGAATTTTAATAGTGTCTCTATCACCCTTACTTGGTAATAACAACTATTTCGCACACTAAATTACAATTATTAATTTATGTGTTAAATGAATCATCTTATACAATTTTTATTTTATTGAAAATAAGAATTCATTATCATAAAATTTTGAAAAAGTAATGTGAATTTCAGAAATGTTTTGGGATAAAAATAAGGATTTACCCTAAAAAATAGATTATAAATTCTTTTTAACATATGATCCTATGACATAAGTTGTTCTATAAAAATCATGAATCAAAAAGGGAATCAATAGTTCAAAGTCTTCACTATGAAGTACTATAGATTAAAATTTTAGGAACATGATTATATCTTTTAGCATAAATTTTTTCTTGGAAAATTAATTCGTGTCAATCAAACATTCAAAGATAATTTCCCACATAGATAGTTCTTTGGATGATTCAATTCAAAAAAATGAAATTTAAAAGTGACTTAAAATCCAAATTATTCGTTTCCAAAAAACCAAAAATGAATATTTCCAATGAAATTTAGGTCTACTTCCTTAAATAGTTTCCATATAAAATGTGAGGCATATGTTGATCTTCCTTGATCTGACCATACAAAAACATTATCACCAAAGTACATGATGAAATATATCATTACGAATTAAAATTTTCAATATATTAAATATTATTAAATAAAATCCTAGTGATATTAAATAAAAATATGAAATTATATTCTATAAAAGATATATTTATTTTACAAATTCAACTTACTAATAAAGAGTATAATTTTTTTGAAAGTTATATCTTGGTGAAAAAGATAGATCATAATATATAGAAGTTGGTTTCAAGAAAATATATATTCAAATTGATTTGTGGAATATGGTTGACTCTTTCATTTTTTCCAAGAACAGATATCAAGATAAAAGGACTTTATGGTATGATATTGAAAGGCTCAGGGGTTGTCACTCTTATTCTTGGTTTCATATTGGATACTTCAACACAATCCTATATCCCAATGAGAAAATGGGTTCCCTTTACCCTTATATTTCTCTTATGGAATTCAAAAAATTAATTAATGATAATTAGTTTATTGAAGTTAACTTGGTTGGTGAAAAATACACCTTGTATAAGAGATATCATAATAAAATGGACTCTAGTAAACATGATCTTGATTTTGTTAATGAATTTTCACATAAAAATGTGATTCAGTTTCTATCGTCACCCTCCCCAAATTATCATATGATCATTATCCAAATCATGTTATCTTAAATAGTAGGGAACAAAGAATGACCTTAACATTTCGTTTCAACAATTCAAGGGCTCTTCAAAGTGATTGTGATAGTCTGATTAATAAATTTTGGAGAAGTATTTATTTTTGTGGGGGGAGTTATCCTTCATTATTAAATTAATTCTACTCAAGGACATGATGAAAATGTAAAGAAGAGTAACCTATATTTGGATAGATAAAGAGATTAATACTCTTGAATCTTGTATCCACCAACTTCTAGATGATCCTACAAAAGTTGAATTTAATATAAACATTCCCAAGGAATATATTATAGTTTCAAAGAAAAATAATCTCTTATAAATGACAGAATATGTTCTTAAGGAAACATTCAAAATTATGTGGCTTCAAGAAGGGGACATGAATAGAAACCTTCTCAACTCTCATCACAGAATTTAGAGGGATAACCAACCAATATATTTTCTTAAAGTTTGAGATAAAATAATTCATGATAGTGAATGTATTACTGAAAAAATATTTCCTTATTACTAAAATATATTAAATGGGATCTATTTGGAGAGGAATTTGATAGATGGAATTATCCCTTATGTGGTCACTTCGGAGGACAGCCTTTTTATCAATAACACCCCATGGATTTTGAGATAAAAGGCGCTGTTTTAGCCTCATTTATAGTAGTTCCCCAAGTCTAGATGGATTCAATAACTACTTTTTTTCATGTATGGGGAGGTGATTAAAGGGTATTTCTGGAAGTTGGTCACTTATTTATTCAATTCTAGAGTTCTCCCTTCGAGTCTTAATGCTCAATTCATCACCGTGATTCCCAAAATTGATAATGCATGTGAAATCCATCTCTTCAAGCCCATTTACCTAGTCAAAACAATTTATAAGGTTACTAGAAATATTATTTATAATATGATTTCTAGAACTTCTTCAAAAAAATCTCTTAGAATGTCATGACCCATCCCCCGGGGCTCATGCCGTGACTACCCCAAGCCCGCCATCCATAGGCCAGGGGCTGGCGACTAGTACTGAAAGGCTTATTCCCTAAAACCGGGAAGGCATTTCCATTATAACCTGTAAACTCACAAAACCAATAACACAGAAAGATACCAATACTGGTAAACAATATATTAAAAGAAGTGTGTCTAGAAGTAAACGGGGCTAGAATATAAGCTCTACTAAAAATTACAAGAAAAATGGAAAGTACAATTTAACTAAACAGCTCCTATGTACACCCGCCAAGGATCCTACCTGAAGGGTAGGTACATCTTGCGAACAGTCATCTCTTCAGTACACCTCTTCTAATGTCCACCTCCATGCTACCTCTAGTCCTGGTACCCCCATCATCAGTCAGCACTGTCCGTCATCTGCACCAAACACAACAAAGAGCGGGCATAGTCCATGCAGGGATGAGTGTAACAATACTCAGTAGGGACCCCGAGACCCTCAAGGTCTCACAAAATCCACAAAGGGTAAACCAAAAAGGATGAAAACTTTTGAAAACCTTAATTTGGGGTATGCCCATACATATACCTAAGTTATCAAGTATACCTATCTCATTCATGAGAAAAAACAAGGCCCAAATCCTTAGACAAAGTACAACTGTCCCATGAAATAAAGAATACCACGAAGGTAACACCACAAAGGTAAGTACCACAAAAGTAACACCACATAGAAGAATACCACAAAGGTAACACTATGAAGGTAAGTTACACACATGTATGCCACATAGAAGAGTACGACAAAGGTATCACCATGAAGATAAGTACCAAAAAGGTAAGTCACACATAAGATTACCACAAGGGTAAATACTCATCTGACACCAGTTATATCTTAGGTAGAGTAGTATAGATTATTAGATGTAACTACTAAATCATCTTACACTATTAAGAGGTAGACCCATGGAAGATCCCAAATTACAGACCCACACAGGATCTTAGTACATCATAAGACCCACTGAAGATCCTATTACATCGTGAGACCCACACAGGATCCGAGTACATCGTCAGACTGACACATGATCCTAGTACATCGTCAGACCCACACAGGATCCTAGTACATCGTCAGACCCACACAGGATCCTAGTACATCTTCAAACCCACAGAGGATCCTAGTACATCATCAGACCCACACAGGATCCTAGTACATCTTTAGACCCACAGAGGATCCTAGTACATCGTCATACTCACACAGGATCCTAGTACATTGTCAGAGCCTGCTACAGGGTACTCGCATTAATCTTTCTTGTCTCCGAGATAGTCTGCTCCTCAAGCTACTGGTCGATACTCCAACGACCATGAAGTCCCATTAAGATGTATCCAAAAGGACCTTCATGTAAAAGTTTTCTCGACGCAAAAGACGGTGCATCTATCGGATGCTTGGTATATAAGTTATTAGCCTTTTAGTCCCGAGGGCCTGGTTGGATTCGTGCTTGATCCAACCCAACAGTACCCCAACTTTATCCAAATATCAAGTGGGCTATACGAAATGGACCATCTCTCTCCAATGTTTCTGGCACCATAGATGGTTTTTCAAATGGAAATTAGGTACCAATGTGATGGAAGAAAGAATTTATAGGGTCAAAACTGGTCTGGGTCTGGCCCGACCCGGGTTGTGCCGACCCGACCCGGTCCATGTTGACCTTGCCCGCTGATTCTAGCTCGGCCCACTGGGTCAGGCCTGACCCGCATCGGGCGGTCCGGACTGGCCGCATGCGGGGTGGTGTCGTGCTCCCCCACCCTCACACACCGAATGACCAAATCCATTCGGTCTCCAGCATCACGTGGGACCCACCGCGGGACCCGCTCGGTCCAACTCGGCTGGCAGTAATTGCCCGCCCATTTCTTCCCGGCAGCGTGTCTTACGCCACCCCTCCATGTTCGGACGAACGCTGACTTCCCTCCCTTCATTTTCACGACACAAGCTGTGGACCTTGCTCTCCGGTCGGCACAGACGCACGCCACCACCACGTTGTGCGGCTAGCCTCCACTGGCTGCATCCCTTACTCTATCGTGGCTGACGTGCCACGACCCTTCTCTGGCATCTCGGTTGCGCCGTCGCCGTCTTCGTTGCCTACTGTGGTTCCGACCTCCATTCCCGAGCCCCACCATTGTCAGATACCATCCTCCTCTATTGTAATGAACATACAAAGAACCACAATGATTGTGTGGAGGGGACGAGCCATGTTCATTTGCCCTGTACACTCCGCGTTAGGGAGGTAGCAAGCGGTTCAAATTTATCTTGAATCACGAAGATATTTCAAGAATGGGAAAGGGGGAAATTCAAAACAATAATTCCTACCTTGATTGCTCATTGACGTTGGTGAAGCGAGGAAAATGTGAAGTCGGTGACATCGGCGTTTCCTCGATCGTCGGTTCATTCGTCATTGGATATCCTTCGACGGAGTTCTTAGTTGGAGAAATATTCAACGAAGGAGATTATTTCTTCGTTGGAGAATGTTTCTCCAACATTCTCCCCACTCTTCCCTTTGCCAAAAATTTTCCCCCAAATGATTAAATGAGGACCCAACATAAATTAAAGTATGTTTATACATTTAATTTATGTTGGCACAAAATTAAATGGCTCAGATAATTAATTTTAGGGCTTACGTAATTAATAATTTGAAGTTGGGAGGTTTTCCCTACATTAAGAGGAGTTCGGGTGGTCCCCAATACTATAATTTAATTCGGGGGTTTTCTAGTTCGGGTGTTCCCCACCTCCATAACCCACGTAGAGAGTTTTAAAAAAAAGTTTGTTATATTATTTTTCTTCTTCCTCCAGGAAATGCACAAAAACTAACTTTCACCCATGATCTACTATGGTAGAGGTTAATATCTTCTTAAGTGAATACTAGCGCTGCGAGTTCAATGGTGTCCTCATATTTTAATTCCAAGCACCGTTTAAAATGTTAAAAAAAACCCGCTCGTACGTTTTTGAACGTACCTGAAAAAAAGTTCTAAAATTAATTCAGGGAACTCTGGGTCTTGAAATCACATATCGTCAATTTTCGCAGTCTCGTAATATTATATATAATTCAAAAAAATTAATTTAATTTTCTGGTCGTTAAATTCTCCCCACCTCAGGTCTTTCTGTCCCCAAAAGTCACATAAAAAAAACTAAGAAAACAATTTGGGGTACTGAGCACGAATCTGGGACTCCCTCTCCAATGTGCTATTCTGGAGGTTCTCGTGCTCTCAATGAACGTGCACCAGAGGTATCGACCGCCCCAGAAGGACCCGCTCCTATTAATCCTCAATCTCTACTGGAACCTCCGTAAACCTTGTCCCATCGTCAATGTCCATCTCGTCGTGATCGATGATGTGGGTATGATCATGCACGTATCTCTTGAGTTGGGATACATAGAAGATTTCATGCACCCGGTGAAACTGAGGGGTATGTTCTAGGTGGTAAGACACCTTGACAACTCTGATGAGGACCTAAAAGGGTCCGATGAACCTTAGAGATAAGTCGACGCCCTGACCAAATCTCTGCAATCCTCGTCGGGGTGAGACCCGTAAAAAGGCGTGGTCGCCATCCTAGAACTCTAGAGGTCTCTGTCTCCTGTCAGCATAAGACTTCTTCCTATTTTGTGCTATCTACATCTACTCCTAAATGATCTACACCTTCTATGTGGTTTTTCGTACCATCTCTGGTCCCACGAGTGCTGACTCCCCTGGGTCTATCCATGACAATGGCGATCTACAATGACGGCCCTACATAGCCTTGAATAGTGTCATCCCAATGGTGAAGTGATCGCTATTGTTGTATAAAAACTCCACCAAGGGAAAGTAATCCTCCCAACTATGACCTAAGTCGAGGGCACATGCACACAACATGTCCTTGAGGGTCTGAATAGTCCGCTCAGTCTAGGCATCCGTCTGAGGATGGAAGGAGGTGCTCAAATGAAGCTGCATCCCAAAAGCCTCCTGAAACCCCTTCCACATTCGGGAAGTGAAACCTGTATCACGATCAGAGACAATCATTGAGGGTAATCCATGTAGGCGAACAATCTCCTGCACATATAGGGGGCCCAATCTCTCTACTGAACCTTGCTATCTGATTAGTAAGAAGTGGGCCGACTTGGTGAGTCGGTCGATAATCTCTAAAATAGAATCATTATCCCTAGATGTACGTGGAATTCCTATCACTAATCACATGGATATCTCATACCACTATAACTCTGGGACCTCCAAAGGCTGAACTAAGCCTATTGGTACCTGATTCTCCACCTTCACTTACTTACAAGTGAGGCACCAAGAGAAAAAGTCAGCTGCTTCATTCTTCAATCCCAGTCACCAGTGTTGTTGTCAGAGATCCTGGTACATCTTCGCCACTCATGGATGTACCTCTAGAGGGGATGTGTTTAAATCCCTCAACACTTCCTCCCAAAGCGACACTAGTACCATGGAACATCCACTAAAAAGGATGTCATGCTCCCCACCTTGAGAAAATCCCTGAGGTTCCTTCCCTATGGATATCTGAGCACGTCGAGCCTCGCAGTTAGTGTCCACGTGCTACGCCTCCCTGACTCACTGAAGAAGTGGGGGAGTGACTATAAGATACTGAAGAAAAGATGCCCCATCCCTATCTAAAAATGATATCTACAAAGATGACAGCTGCCATGTCACCTCACATAGTAGTTTTATACCATATCTCTAGCTCATTGCATCTACTACAATGTTCCCCTTCCCAAGAGTATAGACTATCTCTAAGTCATAGTCCTGGAGGAACTCAAGATGACATCTTTGTCTCAGATTTAGGTCATTCCACAAGAAGATATACATGAGACTCTTATGATCTGAGTTTACTGTAAAACATTCTCCCATTAAGTAATGTCGCCACATATTCAAGGAGAAGACCACTGTTTCTAACTCCAGGTCAGGGGTAGTGTAGTTCTGCTAATTTTGTCTTAGCTTTCAAGAACTATATGTGATCACTGCTCACTCCTGCATCAGTACATGTCCGTGCCCGGTCCATGATTCGTCGCAGCAGACGAAGCACCCTACACCCTCCTCCTATAGCCTCAAGATAGGGGCACTAGTCAGCCTTGGCCTCAGCTCCTAAACACTCTGACGACATCTCTACAACCAAATGAAGGGTTTCCCCTTTTTCGTCAACATTGATAAATGTGCTGCAACTCTGGAGAAATCTGGCACAAACCTCCAGAAGTATCCAGGCAAACCTAGAAAACTCTGTACCTCCATCACAATCTTGGGTGGCTCCCAAGAAAGTACCGCCAGAATCTTCACTGGAACCACCGCAACTCCATCCTTCGAGATGACACATCCCAAAAATTTAATCTCTCATATATAGAACTGGAACATCAAAAGTTTACCACAATGATGGTGATTTCGGAGTGTGTCCAGAACTGCCTACAAGTGATAGGCATGATCCTCCTCAGTAGCTAAGTAGATCAGAATGTCATCAATGAAGAAAACCACAATGCGATCAAGATATAGTTGGAAGATCTTATTAATGAGCCTCATTAACTCTACTAGATCAATGGTCATACAAAATTACATGAAAAAAAACTCATAATGGTGTTATAGATAGCTGAAAGACGTCTTCTGCACATCCCTGTCTCGCACTCTGAGCTGGTAATAGCTTGATCTGAGGTCTATCTTCAAGAACCACCGCACTCCCTTTAGCTGATCAAAGAGGTCTTCAAGCCTCAGGAGTTGGTACATGTTCTTCACAGTCACCTGGTTTAGGCGCTGATAGTCAACACAATGTCTCAAGCTCCCATTCGCCTTCTTGGAAAACAAAATTGGGGCTTCCCAAGGAAAAAACTGGGCCAGATGATCCCTATCCCCTGTAAGTCCTCCAGCTATACGCGCATCTAACAAAACTCTGCATGATCCATCTGTTATGCTGCTGTAGATGTCGGTGTCATCTTGGGGTACAAATCAATGTAAAAGTCTACCACTCTATGAGGAGGTAGACCTGGAACATCATCAGGGAAGACATCCACGTACTGCTCCACAACTACAGGATAGCTCAGACCATCCACATCAACTTCTCCGAGGGTAAGGCTTTCCAACTGATGAGTGATCCACTGCACTCTCCTCCAGCTAAGTTCGTCCTGTGTTGCAAAGGCTCCCTTTTCACTGGTTAAGGTAAACCTGGAACCATCCGTGCGGACACACAACACTTTTCACATAATAAAGTTAATCTGAGCATGGAATGTAGATAACCAATCCACACCCAAGATGACGTTGTAAGGCCTCGACTCCACTACAAGGTGATCCAAGCCGAAGATCTCGCCTACTAGAGAAATCTCGCACTGCCGGAACAAGTGTGTAATCATCGAATCCTCTCCCACAAGAGTCTCTATCCATACATATTGATGCAACAACTCCATCAGAATCTCTGAGCTCTGAATGAGGGTAGTGGAAATAAAATAATGACGGGCACATGTGTCTATATGTACTATAGCTAAGGTGGATTAGACAAAGTTCATACCACGTATCATCTCCTGTGCACCAGGATCGTAGGCCTCAGCTAATTGGAGCTGAGCTCACCCCTGTACACCTTCTCCCTGTGGTTGGGGTAGACCTCCTGGTGGTGGTGGCTGTAACATCTCAAATCATCACCCACTGCCATATTCATGGATAACACCTCTTCCACGTCCACTTGATCCCTACGGACCACCTTGGTCAAACTTATATCTTTTCCTAGGCTGTCCTTCGACCATCTGATGATCATCCATATGGCGGATCAGGCAGTCTCGATCCATGTGACCCTGCCTGCCGCATGTGAAACACTACTTGTTCCTCACATGACTAGATCTGTCTATTTTACCCCACACAACCGACCCTGAATCATGTGGTAATCCACCTGTAGGTCTGGTCCTCTTGGACCTCTGTAACATTTGTCTGCTACCAACTGTAGAACACTCTGTTATGTGATGATTGGTGGTGGGTTTCTCTACTGGTGACTTCTTAGCAAGAAAACTCCCTACTAAGAGGGCTCTCTCTAACAAACCTGCATACATCGGTATGCTAAGAGAAATCGTCAAAGCCCCGATCTCTTGCATGAGTCCCTTCTCTATGGTCCGGGCCTGAAGAATGGGTCCCGCACCATATTAGTGGAATAGCGCGAGAGTTCGGTGAACCTTGCTGAGTACTGAGGCACAGCCATGCTTCCCTGTTACAGAAGAAGACGCTCCTGAATGTGCACTGCACAAAGATTCACTTGGAAAAAATATGCCCGTAACAGTCTCTCAATGTCTGACCAGAGAAGTGTCACTGTGTCGTGATCCTGGAGCATCAAGATCCATCATATTCTTGCTGCTTCCTGTAGAAGACCGGCGGCAAGGAACACCATGAGATCAGCTGGTGTCCCTACCAGTCGGAAGACTCTCACTACAGCCTCCAACCAATCCTCAGACACCTATGGGTCTGTCTCTCCATTGAACATGGGTGGCCTCTTGCGCTGGAACTCTTGCAACGCGCTCAAACGGCTTGCACCCTCTACTGCTGGGGCTGGTGGTATCAATGGCCCAATGGGTAATTGTACCACTAGTGGCTCCTCTGGCACCTCTATTGGAAGAGGGCCCGACACCAAGGCCTTATCGCTCGGTGGGCTATCAGTGTGTACTATACCCGGAACCATAGATGGTTGTCTGCGTGGAGGCATCCTGAAAAGAAAAAGGTGTTCCACGATCAATAAGTTATACCTGGTGAGCTGAACCAAAGAGATCACAAATAAAAGTCTTGAAAACACAAACGTAATTAGTGTTTTCATGCACTGAGTCAAAAATCAAAAGTTAGGGTCCTAGTGTATGGATACGTCGGCCGCCACACCAACACTGGATTCCCTAAACTGATAACCACACTCACTACATTTAACATTGTTTCGGTTAAAAAGATCAGATTCCAATGTTCTACCGTAGAACCGACTCCTCTGATACCAATTTTTCAAGACCCATCTCCCAGGGCCCGTGCCATGACAACCCCATTCCTGCCTTCCATAGGCCAGGGGATGGAGACTAGAAACAAAAATTGTATTCCCTAAAACCAGGAAGGAATTTCCTTTATAACCTGTAAACTCACGAAACCTAGCACAGAACAAGATACAAAAATTGGTAAACATTATAGTAAAATAAGTGTTTACAGATGTAAAAATGTATAGAATACAAGCCCATCTCAAAAGTACATGAAAACTGGAATGTACATGTAAACTGAACATCTCCTGTGCACACCCGCCAAGGATCCTACCTGAAGGGTAAGTACAGTTCCTGAACGGTCATCTCTGCAGTACGCCTCGTCTAATGTCCACCTCTGAGCTACCTCCAGTCATGGTACCCTCATCCTCAGTCAGATTTGTCCATCGTCTACACCAAACACAACAAGGAGTAGGCATAACCTATGCAGGGGTGAGTATAATGATACTCAGTAGGGACCCCGAGACCCTCAAGGTCTCACAAAATCCACAAAGGATAAACCAAATAGCATGGAAACTAGTGACAACCTTAATTAGGTATATGCACATACATATACCTATGTTATCAAGTATACCTATCTCCTTCATGAGAAAACTCAAGGCCCGAATCCTTATCCAAAGTACTACTATTCCACGAAACAAAGAATACCCCAATGGTTACACTGCCAAGGTAAGTACCACAATGGTAATGACACATAGATGAATACCAAAATGTTATCACCATGAAGGTAAGTTCCACACAGCTATGCCACACATAAGAATACCACAAATGTATAACCAGGATTATAAGTACCACAAAGGTACGTCAAAAAGAAGATTACCACAAAGATAAAGACTCAGCTCAAAACAGGTATATCTTAGGTATAGTAGTAAAGATGATTAGATGTAACTATTAAATCATCTTACTCTGTTATGAGGCAGACCCACAAAGGATCCAAAATTACAGACCCACACAGGATCCTAGTACATAGTCAGAACCACACATGATCCTAGTACATTGTCAACCCACACAAGATCCTAGTATATCGTCAGACCCACACAGTATCATAGTACATCGTCAGACCACACAGGATCCTAGTAAATCGTCAGACCCACACAGGATCCTATTATATCGTCAGACTCACACAAGATCCTAGTACATCATTAGAGCTAGCTACAGGGTACCCGCACTATGTTTTCTCATCTCCTGGAGAGTTTTTTCTTAAAGCTATTGTTCAATAATCCAACTACCATTAATTCACATGATGTATAATACCAAATGAAATACATGTAAAAGGGGTCTCAAAGAAACAGACAATGCATCAATCAGACGCTCGGTATGAATGTTATTAGCCATTTAATCTCAAGGGCCCAGTTATTTTCTTGCTCGATCCAACCTGACTGTCCCCCATCATTATCCAAATCTCAGGTGTGGTATAACAAAAGGATCTTCTGGATCCAAGGTTTCTGGGGCCGCAAACGATTCTTCAAATGGACATTTGGTGCCAATATTATGGCCGAAAAAAATTATAGGGTCGAAACTGGTCCGGGTTCGGTCTGACCCGGTAAGACCGACCCAGCCCGACCTCTCTTGGTCCGACCCAACCCGGTTCGGGTCAACACAACCCACTGGTTCTGGCCCAGCCCACTGGCTCCAGCCCGGCCCGCTGGTGTGGCCCGACCCGTGCTGGGCAGCCCGACCTGGCGGACCGGCTCGACCACTTGTGGAGGTGGAGTCGCGTGCCCCTACCCTTGAACACCGAACGGCTGAAGCCGTTCGGTCGCCAGCAGCACGCGGGGCCCATCGCTGGTCCCGCTCGGTCCAGCTCGGCTGGCCATAACGGTTGGCCCCTTTTCCTCTCAGCGGCGCGTCATGCACCACGCCTCCACAACCGACCGAATACCAGCCACCATTCCTTCACCGTTGTGACACAATACGTGGCCCTTGCTTACAGAGCAGCGCGGACGCGCACTGCCACCCCATCATGCGACTAGCCTCCGATGGTCGCCTCCATTACTCCGCTGCAGCCGATGAGCCGTGGCCCTTCTCTAGCAGTGCAATTGCGCAACCACCATCTCTGCGGTCGGCCGTGGTGTCAGCCAACATTCACAAGCCCCACTTGTCTCAGATACCATCCTCCTCTATCGCGAAGAACATACCAAGAACCATAAAGATTGTGCGGAGTGGTCGGGCCATTTTTGTTTGGCCCGTACCCTTCATGTTTGGGTGGTAGAAATAGGTTCAAATATTTCATGAATCACAATGAATTGTCAAGGGCGGGAATGAGGGGAAATTCAAAACAGCAATCCCTACCTTGAATTCTCATTGACGTTGGTGAGGAGAGGAAAGGATGAAGTCGGTGACATCGATGTTTCCTCGATTGTCAATTCGTTCATCATTAGAGATCCATTTATGGAGTTCTTTACTGTTGAAATATTCATTGAAGGAGAAGAGTTCTTCATTGGAGAGTTTTTCCCCAAATTTCTCCCCACTATCCCCATTGCCAACAATTTTTCCCCAAACGATTAAATGAGGATCCTACATAAATTAAAGTAGGTTTATACATATAATTTATGTTGGAACAAAATTAAATGTCTCAAATAATTAAGTGGAGAGTTGTAATAATTAATTATTTGAAGTTAGAATGTTTCACCTACATTAAGAGGGGTTCGGGTGGTCCCCACCACTAGAATTGAATTTGGGGGTTTTCTAGTTCGGGTAGTCCCCACCTCCATAACCCATGTAGAGAGGTTTCAGAAATAAAATAAAATAAAAGTTTGATATTTTATTTTTCTTCTTCCTCCACAAAAAACACAAAAACTAACTTTCACCTCCGACCTACTGCGGTTGAGGTGAAGGTATTCTTATGTGAATACCAGTGTTGTGAGTTCAACAGGGTCCTCAAATTTCAATTCTGAGCACCGGTTCAAAAGTTACAAAAACTCACTCCCACGTTTACTAAACATACCCGAAATGAAGTTTAGAAAATCATACCGGGCACTCCGAGACTCGGAATCATGCGCCGCTAATTTTCGTGGTGTCGTAATATTCCATATAACAAAAAAATTACATGGAATTTCTGGGTCTTTACATATAATCAATTTGGATTCACTAAAGTATGATCTATCCAAGAATACATTTAATATATATCTAAATGTATTAATATTCTCAAAAAACCTTTAATAGGAGGAAGAATTTCTCTATATATTGACATTGAGAAGGCCTTTGAAACTTTGGATTGTAAATTTTTGTACAAGGTTCTTGGATGCTTTGGATTTATTTTAACATTTATTAATTGGGTTTCATTGCTATTTGGATCTTCTCATGTTTCTATACTTATTAATGGCTCCCCTATAGGTTATTTTAAATGCTCAAGAGGTGTTCATCAAGGTGTACCCTTCACAACATTACTCTTTTCTATTATTGAGGATTAACATAGTAGGCTCTCACTCACATGGTTTCTCAAGGAAAGATTAATTCAATTCAAGCGTCTAGGTATCTCACTACCCCCAAACACCTCTTTTATGTTAATGATATAATTTTTTATTGTAGGGAGGTACAAATAATATTCATGTTCTCAAATAAAATTTACATCACTATGAAAAAGATTCTGGAAAAGATTTAATTAGGAAATATCAAACATCATTTTGGGGATGATTTTTTCTGTTTCATGGAATAATTTCATACTTTTGAAGATGGTTATCTAAGAGGGGGATATTACCTTTAATTAACATGAACTTACACTATTTTGGGGGTGGTTGAGAGAAATATATTTATCAAAAATAGTGGATACGATCAATGGGAAACTATCAAATTGGAAGGGGACGATTTTATCAATGAATGATAGGATTAGTTTGGTGAAGGATATTATTTTTTCCAAATTGTTCAACTCTTTCATGGTCTGAAAATTACTGAGATGGATTATCAAGCGCTTAAATGCATGCATCATGAATTTTTTTTCGAGTGAAAGTATTCATGAATGAAAATAGGTTGTTATCCCTTTCATGTATTACTATAAGAACATATCCAATTATGGAATGGGTATAAAGAATATTTAGATTTTCAATGATTCTCTTCAAGCTTCACTCACTTGGAGAGTCAATCACATTAGTTTTGATTCTTTGGGGTTCCTCAAAGAATGTTTTTTATAAACTAAATCATGGGAGTGATGCTTACTTTGAATCATATATTTGCCATGTAATTATATCATCTATTTAGAGTATCCTGACCTACTAAAGATGGATTGTGAATAAGAGCTCTAACTAAATATTTTGACTTGTTAATTGGGTTGGTTCCACTCTCATTGATGATTCTCAGCCCCTATTTTGAATTATGATGTTTATATTTCTATTAATGAATTTTTTTCTCCCTAACCTATTTTTTAGGATGAACAAAAGGTAATTGTTGGGAATTGTGATTTTCTTTCTTTCGTAGTTCTTTTGGGTCTGGAAGCCGACTGGAAATGGAATTCTCAATAGTAAACTATTTTACCAGCATTCCATAAATGAATAAAATATGATATCTAATTGGATATCTATTTTTAATAGAGATTGGATCATACCCTTTCAGTTAACACTTATCTATCATATTTTTAAAAATGTAATACACACTAATGTTTTTTATAGAAATTTGGTATATCTATTTTCTATCTTTGTACCCTATTTATTTAGCATAGGGAGGCTATAGAGAACCACTTTCATAGCTACAAAACTACCTCAACCATCTAGATTGAGATCCCAGATGTCATCAGATTTTATGGGTTAAGGTTTATGGGTCTGAAGGCTCTTTTACACTACTTCACTTACATACAAAGATATCCTCATGCGAGTTCTCTTTTCATTGTTTCTATTACCGAATGATTGAATTCCATTTAGATTACTTGTAATTCCATGATACATGTTAAGAAGGCCTTCTGTTTGAAGCTGGTTTTGTAGCAGATCTAAGCTGTTATAAAGGATTCAAGTGTGGTTCAGATGGGATATTGTGAAAATAGTATAAAATAAATTATCATTTTGAGAAAATTGAGTGTCCTCGAGAACATCCACAAATGCAATTAGAGGTATTTGTGACGGGATCCCGCCACAAATAGCACGTTGCAGAAAATAATGTTGCAAATAATCCTCCGATTATATACATTATATATATATAAACCTTTTGTGATGGGCCAGTCGCATGTACTATTTACGACGGACCCATATTCTCACCGCAAATCCTATTAATAAAAAATTATATTTAGATTATTTACGATGGGAGCCCGTCACAAAAGGTCCCGTCGCAAATACTGAACATAATATAAAATATTTAATAAAATTATGATTAATGGAAAAATTAAATTAATATTATTAAATTAAAAATAAAAAAATTTATTCTTAGTAAAATAAGAAGACATTAAAAAAATATAATAATAAAAAATATATTTAATAAAATTATGATTAATAAAAAATTAATATAAATTTTATTAAAATAATAAAAAATTAAAACATTATTACATTTCTCGACATTTACAATAAATAATATTAAAAAATCATAAAATTTTATTATTATTGGTAAAATAAACAAATATTAAAAAATATAGTATTAATAATAAATATTAAAATATTAAAAATAGAAAAAAATTATATTATGCAATATTTGTACCAATATAAAATACAGAAACTATAAATAGTTCATATTACAATAAATCATATTTTCAAATGTTTTTAACATAAAAAACAAATCACTTGGGGTCATCTTTTGGAGGAGGTGGAGGAGCTGTAGGAGATGGTGGAGGAAACTTCATCCCTAAACTACGAGTCAGACGGCACATGTACTCCATCTGCTCATGATGATGATGCTGATGTTGCCATCAACGCATCTCCTTCTCATGCTGCTACTACTGCTACTATTGTTGTCAACACATCTCTTCATGCGGCTTCTGAAAACTCTCTATAAGCTCAAACTGAGTTCACAGCTTCTCCTGATACTGTGAGGCAGCAGATGTTGCCACTCCATGAGCTCCTCTCGAGCTTAACACCGACATCGCAGTAGTACCATAATAAGTACCAGGAGTCAAATGAGAGCCCATACCAACTATTTATTACTATTTAATACTAATTATTACTAATTATTACTAATTATTACTAATTATTACTAATTATTAAAATTTATTACAAATTATTACTAATTACTACTAATTATTACTAATTATTACTAATTATTACTAATTATTACTAATTATTACTATTTATTACTATTTATTACAATTTATTACTATTTATTACTAATTATTACTAATTATAACTAATTTTTACTATTTATTACTCTTTATTTCGAATTATTACTATTTACGAATAATTATTACTAATTATTAATAATTATTTCTAATTCTTACTAATTATTACTATTTATTACTATTTATTACTATTTATTACTAATTATGACTAATTATTACTAATTATTACTAATTAATACTAATTATTAGCAGTTATTACTAATTATTAGTAATTATTACTAATTATTACTAATTATTACAATTTATTACTAATTATTACTAATTATTACAAATTATTACAAATTATTACTAATTATTACTAATTATTACTAATTATTACTTGTTATTACTAATTGTTACTAATTATTACTAATTATTTCTAATTATAACTAATTATTACTAATTATTTCTATTTATTACAAATTATAACTAATTATTACTAATTATTACTAATTATTACTAATTATTACTAATTATTAATAATTATTACTAATTATTACTAATTATAACTAATTATGACTAATTATTAATAATTATTAATAATTATTACTAATTATTAATAATTATTAGTAATTATTACTATTTATTACTATTTATTACTATTTATTAATATTTATTACTATTTGTTACTATTTATTACTATTTATTACTAATTTTTACTAATTATTACTAATTATTACGAATTATTCCTATTTATTACTATTTATTACTATTTATTACTAATTATTTCTAATTTTTACTAATTTGTACTAATGATTACAAATTAATACTATTTATTAATATTTATTACAATTTATTACTATTTATTACTATTTATTACTATTTATTACTAATTATTCCTATTTATTCCTATTTATTCCAAATTATTCCAATTTATTTCTATTTTTTCCTATTTATTCTTAATTACAACTATTTATTACTAATTACTACTATTTGTTACTAATTACTGCTAATTATTACTAATTCTTACTAATTACAACTAATTATTACTTATTAATAATAATTATTACTAGTTACTTCTAATTATTACTAATTACTACTATTTATTACTAATTATTCATATTTATTTCTATTTATTACTAATTATTACTGTTTATTACTAATTATTCATATTTATTCCTTATTATTCCTATTTATTCCTAATTACTACCAATTACTACTAATTAGTACCAATTACCATCAATTATTACTAATTGCTAATAATTAGTATTAATTATTACTATTTATAACTAAAATACAGATAACAAAACAATTTAAATATAATTTAATTACAACTAATCAACAATAATTAAAATTATCATTAAAAAATTAAATAAATACTAAATTAAAAAAATATAAATACTTTTAAACATGATCTCCTATTGATGTAAGCGTCTTCACAACTTCTGAGTAAAAAAATTAACTGAGAGAAATTTTCACTCTAAAATTGGAGTGTAGTGAGAGAGAGGAAGTGGGAAATGAGAGGAAGAGAAAGAAAAACAGAGGGAGTATATATAGGTTAGATTTGATGAGACGGGACTAGTTACGACATGCTTATCTTCACAAAAGGTACTTTTTGCGATGGGCTCCGTCGCAAATACCTTGGCCCGCATTAATTGATGTCGGTGGTTAAAATGGTATTTGCAACGGGGCCCGTTGCAAAAAGTGACCTGCCGACACACCTTTGCGACATGACAACATCCCATCGCAAAAACTCATTTACCACCACCGGTATTTCTGACGGGATCCATCGCAAATACCCTCCGACATACACATTATTTGTAATGGGGGGATCCCCCACCACAAATAACCTTCCTGCGCTTTGGTCCGCATCCCGCGCCAAAGTGCACATTATCTTTTTCAACGGGACCCCAAATCTCATTGCAAATAACAAGTTATTAGTGATGGGACGAACCCCCTCGTCGCAAATAAGCCCTAGGATAGACTATTTGCGATGGGAATTAATCTCGTCGTAAATACCCCGTTGCAAAAGACTGCTTATCTCGTAGTGTTAAGACATGTTTTTGCTATAATAGAGGTATTTTGGATACCTCCTCTCCCTCGTTGGATCAAAATTAACACAGATGGTGCCTCTCAATGAATCCCAAGACCCAAGGAGTGTGGTAATTATTTTCAAGACCATGAGGATAATATCATGGTATTTTTACAGATCTTGTAGTGTGACTTATTCTCTTGAAGAAAAGATTCTTGTTATCATTCATGTTGTATAATTTTCAAAAATTAATGTTTCGAATAACATTTGGTCATAAAGTGACTCTTCCACTCCTGTGCAGGCTATGAGAAATGGTGATTTTCATATTTCATAGAGACTAACAACTAAATAGATGGAATTCTTGAATATACATTTGATTATCAACGTCATTGTCACACATGTATTTTGGGAGGACAACATAGTTGCAAGTGGGCTAGCTAACATGGGATTTGGTGTGACTCTCACTTGGTCAGACGTGCTCTTAGATGATTTGATTTCTTTTTAAGAAAATTGTTAAAATAAGATCCCACGCTTTAGACTTGTGTACATTCCATTCATAAATAAATAACTTTTCTTATTGGTCAAGGTACACTTTTAAAAAACTAAGAACATAATATATGAGTTCAACTTCCGATGTATAAAGAATTCATGTATTTAGATTAATTTTTGTGAAGGTGGGCTTTTTTGTTCTTGTAGTGTTTCCAATAAGTAATTTTGGAACCCATATTTACTTAAGACTTTCATGTTCAGAAGTGGTCAATTATAATGAGATAAAATTATGAGTTCATCTAAAGGATTGAACTCTATTTAGCGAATAATTATTTCTCTAGTGTAATCCAATCTAACACATCGTATAGAGTAGTACATGATTGAGAAAAAAATTATATTTATATGTAAATTTTTAGTGGGTTTATTACCATATTTAAATGTTGTTATTTGTGGCCTCAATTGATTATACATTTTTTGAAAGGGTTCTCTTCCTGTGGTAAATTCTGTGTCCAACTAATTTAAACTCTCAAATTCATAGTTCAACATTATATTCTTAGTTACATATTTAAATTATTTTGATGAATACTTATTTTCTATATTTTTAGTATACTTGGTAATTTATTTCTTATCTTTTCTCAACACACTTAAGAGTCCATTATTATCTTTCTCTATTGAAAAACATTACAATTTTCATTATGCACTGAAACTATGTACTTTCCACTCTTCTTATAGATCAACTACTTTATTTTACTTTTCAATTTCTCAGTATTTGATGTTAACTTAGAATTCTACCTTCTAAATTCATCCAGATTATCTTATGTCTTAGAAAATCATGCCATTATTTCCACTGTTTCACATTTATTAACTGAATAATTATAATAAACAATTTGACACATATATTTTTTCTCAATATAATATGATTTCGTCTCACTATTTTTATGGGTTTTTTCATCATCGGAATATGATGAACTTACATCATCAATTTCATCTTTAGTATCATATAAACATTTTTATTCAAGAATTAAGTTAGTAATGGATTTATTAGTTAACTTTCACTTAAATCATTTCACATTTTTTATAGACATTAACATAAAAACATAAAATATTTTTACTATTATCTCTCTCTTATGATGAACTATATGAAATAGTGTCCCGTTCCCTAGAACTCCATATAAAAAAATATTTTCAACTCTTATTATTTATTCTCTTAGAATATTTATTATAGTACTTGTTTTCTTATTTCTTTATATTAGTATAATTTGGAAGAATGTGTCCAGGCATTATACATTCATAAAAAGTTGTCCCAGAAAAATATTTCTTACTAAGTTTTTTTATTTATTTTTTCATTTAGATAATCACTTTAGAAATTTTATTTTTTAAACAATATCGATGCCATATTTTCATGTTCATATTTAGTAGGTTAATTATCACTATTATCATAAATTTTCTTTGAAATTATTCTTCAAAAAATTTTGTTAAAATTTAAAGCGTCAAAATTAAGGAAAAATCAAATCAAATTTTCTTAATCTCATTATCTGAATCTATTTTTAAGCGACTCTCATATAGAACTAAACTAATTATTAAATAATTTATATTTAACATTATAATATTATTGAGCACCTAAATCACTTCCCTCATAGATTCAAACTCCATAAAAATTATATCAATTACTTTTTCATCTAACTGGTCATTTGGTAACTAATTTTCCCAGAGTGATTATAAATAGTTCACAATTTCTATTTATCTTTGATTCATTTGAGAAAAAATCAGGAATAAAATCAAAACCATGATAATGTATTATGAGAATATCCCTATTTGTCTCCAGAACATCTGATGTTTATAATTATGAAACAAATAAATTCTGATAGATGACATATACTATTCTATAAGTAAAACTTGGTTGTATATATATATTATTAGTTTGAACATGACAACGTATTTGAAACTGAAGAGTTTAATAAAAATTTACTATTCTCATCCATTGGAAAGTTGTATTTTTTTATCTATAATTTTATAACTTATGGTGAGCATAGTAAAAGTTTCCACACCCTTATTGATCGAGAATGTTTCCATCTAATCATTCTAGTACTCATATTAATTCCAAAAAATTATAGGAGGTCTTTATGGATTCATATTGTCAATGATACTAATATGTATATTTCACAAACTGAAAACAAATAAAATCATTTATCTACTACAATGTTTGGTCTTTGGAAACTGATATATTTGAGTTTCTGATAAACTGATGAAAATTCAAAGAAATAATGAAATACTCATTGTAATTATTAGTAAGAAAATAAACTGATTCTAAAATCCTGGTAGAGTCAGAATCTAATACTAAATTTCATCCAATATAAACATGGTTAGTAAGCAATAGGAGGGGTGAATTTTATTATACAAATATGACATACAATATTTCACCACCTCATGTGTTAAAAAAATGCTAAAAAAGATGTATGTTAAACAAAAAATTAATAATTCCATAAAATATCAAAGTATAGAAACATATGTGTGGTGAAAATTATATTCTTCATAATTTAAAAACCTTTTGAAAAAGTTACAATATGTGGTATAAAAAAGTCAACAAAAAAATTAATTATAGTGGATGAAAAAAATTTGGATTACCAATTTAAAAATTATGTACCCCTAAAAAAGTTATTATAAATACCAATTTTAACAAAAGTAATAATGGAAATTCTAGATCTGATTCATGGTATCCTTACCATTAACTTCTCAAATGGTATCCCGAAATTTATATTATTGGAGGGTTTATCTTCCAAAAAATTAGAATCCACCAACATAACTTATAGGTATGTATTTTTCATGACCCCTACCCCCAAAGTCATCTCTCTAGGGATGGAAAACAGTGAAGGGAGATAATGATTCCTAAATCCTACCTCCAATTGGCCATGTGTTAGTGATAAGAACTGATGGTATATAATACATAAAAATAGAAGGAATTACCCTTTTAAGAACATGAAGAAAGAGAGATAATTCCAGGAAAAAAATAAATACCTTCTAATAAAGATAAAATATCCCAAGTAGATTCAAGTAATGTTATAGAGAACTCATACAATTGAAATGTAATTATATGCATGAAAAAGGAAAGCCTTGATTGTGATCTTCAATCCCATAAATCTCTTGAACAATTCATCATGCTATTAATGTCCATCCTAATCACTAACCATCTCATGAGGTCTGGAGAAATATTTCTTATATATATAGGGTGAGAATAACATGTAATATCACTATGATCATACCCAAAACATTTAATGAAAAAGATAATGATATCATAATAAAGCCTGTTAAATAACAAGTGAAACCAACTCATCAACTAAATAAGTATATTATATTCCAATTATAAGCATGTATCTCTCTCCATGTATCGATTAATAGATGATTATATAATATAATATTAAAATAATGCACCATGTAATCAGTTCCCCTCTAGTTTAGCACTCTACCCCAATGTTGCAAGTCACAAATAGAAAACTAGGCTATTGCCACAGACCTATAGCCATAGTTTTAGAAAAACCATGACCATATGTGTGTCTTATTTCCACATTTTTCATAACCATGGATGTTGACCATTTTTTAAGGGATATGTCCATGATTTTACTAAAACCACAGCTATATCCCACACCTATTGCCACAGTTTTGAAAACCTTGGATGTAGGTCTCCCGCAATTGCATTGGAGAAAAATTTTCCCACATAAAAAAGAGCAGGATGCTCTAATTCCATGATTTTCATGTTACCACCATAGTTTTTAATAATATGTATATACCTGAAGCTCTCATTTGTGTAGTGATAAGGTGGATAAATCCCATAGTTGAGGTGAATAGATTGAATCTGATTGGTGAAATGTTATTTTTGGTCTATAGCCATGGTTTTCCGGGGTATAACCATGGTTTTTCACCATGACAATAACACCTATGGCCATAGTTTAAACTGTGGCCACTGTTCAACTTCCATGGTGGACAATTGTGAGACCTATTGACATCGTTTGAACTATGGATATAGGTATTAACCTATTAAAATATCCATAATATCCACATTTTAGGAAATATGTGGCTATATGATACTACTATGGTTTTGGATCCTATAGCCATGGTTTTCAACTGTGGAAATAGGATAATTTTCTAGTTGTGTGTCCTGATCCATCTCTCCCCAAAAGTAAGCTACCCTAAAACACATAGTATAAATTATCATATCATGAAAACCATCCATAATAACATATATTCATCATGTACCATGCATCATGTGCATAAAACCATCTCATCATCCCATTCCACATCTCTAGATAGTAACAGAGTAGTTTTCAAGATGCACCATAGTCTTGATGTAATGTATTATACCTCAATCCATTATAAACCTTACACTTCATACCCATAATAATCCCTAGGAAAATATATCTAACGATACATGGGTGTGAAATAACCAAAATCCATTACATGACACTACACACTCATTTGGGGAATGATAACCACCCTGCATACCAACACATAATACTACCTGGAGAAGAGATTGGGGAAAGAGGGGGTAGCCAATCATCCATTCCTCAACAACGTAGATGTTGGGGAAAACACCATCGTAGAGTCCATTGGATTTCAGACACCCTATCGATATTGGTGGGGTATCATATGACATCAAATAATATACAACATAAAATATAGCTCCAGACTACACAATATGAATTAACCTAATATTTTTTGGAACTTCATTTATCATCAATTTTCCACTCAGTTTCCACTATTAAGGAATATATATTTTAAAAACACAAATACATTCAATAGTAATTTCATTTAATTGTTTCATTAAATTAAATATTTTACATTATTTAATTATTCCAATTAACTGTTAACATGTCTTATGTGTTACTCTAACTAGATCATCAACCAATTCACATTCCTTCTTAGAATAAATAACCAATCCTAGAGTTTTCTAGGATTATAATATTTAATTTCATTCTAATAAACCATCTAACCCATTGGTTAAATTATTTATTAATTATTATCAGTCAATTATACTAGGTGCTCTTGGAAACTTCATAAGCTACTAAATGTGATGTATAAATAAGCATAACTAGATGCCTCAATCAGTGTGGAAAGGAATGAAAACCCAACCAACACAACCATCCATACTTTTTGAATAATATTATAAATAAATCATCCCATCATCTAGAACAATAATGGGAAATCCTAGATTCAAACCAATCCATCAGTTCTGACACCATTCAAAAAATTATCATTCAAGTTATTATACATCACATTATAACATGAATCAAATACTGCCATAAACCCTGACCTCCCTGGCCACATCTCATAAAACATAATACATCATAGGAACACATCATGTAATATAACAAGGATAACATATAGATAAACTATAGAAGTCGCCAAACAATAAACACAGTCAATAGGGAATCAAGGCCCAAAAACATGGCATATGACCATTACCAGCAAACAAGCTCTCCTGGCCTGAAAAATTTATCATTACCAAATAATCAGTTTTAACACCATTATGGATTAACCAATTCATTTATCATAGTTTACAACCATGGTTATCCTAAGGAATTATCTATTACAAGCTATTAGTTATTTAAACATTCTTTATAGTATAAATTCCAGTTTAAAAACTATAGGTAAAAAAATTCATTAAAATATGTATTTTTGTTATTTCATTAATAAGAATTCTAGTTTCACATTAATTAAGAAATTTTATGAACAAAATGAAGAAAAATTTCATTAAACATGCTTCAAGAATAATTTTAAATCCATAAAATTATATGAACTTTTTCATTAAATATAACTCTTTATTTAATTTCTCATCAAAATTACTAAATTTACATTATATTACCATTTCCAATATGTTGAACATGATAAACCATAACATAAAAATCATGATAAAAAAATATTAAACATAGAAAGCACATTCTTTAGTAAAATAAGAGGAAAAAGTTTATCAAGATGCAAACACATGTGATCACTACACTATAAACCATTTCATTTCATTATTTTATTTTTTCTATAATACGGTTAATTAAATAATCATTCAAAGGGATAATGTATGATAACCACACAATTATAGATAAAATAATAGTATATGTAATTATTCTTCCGCCTCGATATAAAGATAAAAATTCTTCACATATGAACAGCTGAATGGGGTCCACTCACCGTTTGAAGAAACACCAGCAAGTTAAAGGAAGGCTACTTGGAACCTACCACTCACAAACCAACAACAAACCATACCCAAAAAATACCTTAAAAGAGTTTAAACCCTTAAAACACCCCTAGAAAAGAACAAAAAAGGGGTGAATGTAAAGGGAGAAGAAATGGTTACCTCAAAAAAATTCTATTAGATTCTCCTCGAAGTAGAGTTTGAAACCATAAGGAATTGAACAAGAGGAACCAAAGTAAGGTAGAATGAACACTTCCTTCAATTAATTCTTTTAATGGAGACTCAATCTGAGTGATCAAGTTAAGCCTTGTGGTAGGTTCATTAAATAGATCTTTAAATAGATTAAATGATTGAATGAAGGGGTGCAAAATTACTAATAATGGTTGAATTAACCAAAGACTATTTTCAATTCCCATAATAAATTTATATTCATATTTCCCCTTTAAATTGTTAATGATCTTCAAGGATCATCAGCCATTTCTATATTTAAAAACAATATGTGAATGCCACTATGGATTCAAAAATTTCATAGCAAGTATTTTTGATGTCTATAGTGGTTCTTGAGAATGCCTTCGACAAAATAGATTCCCCCATAGCATGTTCCACAATCACAAGTGGTTTTGACCATAATAAAGCTTAGGAAATGTATTGTAAAGAAGTATTGGCCTTGACCCTTTTGTTTAGGTGGAAACTCCAGGTAGTGCACCTAGGAACACACTATACTAAGCCATTTTACCTTGTCCATTTTATACAACAGGCCTCAAATTACTAGAAAAACATCTTCACAAGCTATTTTTATAGCTTTGGTTAATCACACCACACCATCTCAACAAAATATCATCCACGACACCCAAAACTAGGTTATGGGGAAATTTGGAAAAGAAAATGTAATTACATACTCTTATTTGACACCTATAAGAATAAAAAACCACAAAGGAATGGTTAAGAATATCCAAACCATTATAGTATTATACCACTTCTAAAAACTGAAATATTCAATAAACCATCCTCACAGATTTTCTCAATAAACCTAATCAATACCAGTTCCCACTAATACAAACTGAAATCTTTCCTATGTATTATGCATGTAATAACTCAATCCTGAAGGATATGAAACACAATAATTACAAATAAGATAATTCTAATATCTATACAATGGAATCCTTACAAAAAAACTCTTGATATGTCACTCAAAATTAACATACAATTGATATCACTCAGAAAACAAAAATACATTGATGGATTCAAGTGATTTCAAGCTTATTCTCAAGAAATTCCAATGTATTTTTCTAGACCTTCATTTTTTTCATATTTTTAAGTAATTCTACAATGATTAAATTTCACATTCTTTGGGGTCATTTGTAAATATTTCAAAATCATTGGTATCATCATCTGATGAACTTAGAAACAATTCACATATTTTAATGAAGTAATTTATGCACCACTATAGATCCCATAAATCAAGTGAAATTAGTTTTGAAAAAAAAATTATATTTTATTTTCACACCAAAATTCACTTGAAATTTAGGTTACTAGAATTTTATTCTATACAACAAAAAATCCCCATCGAAAAACATGATGTTAAATAAAATTATAATATGAGTGTATTGTGATTTTTAAAACTATATATAAAGAGAGTATTAAATTCAACACACCCATAATAAATAAACACCCACCCTCTATCCTAATCCCCTAATAAGTCCAATTGACATCTCTCTCTCTTACCCAAATTTCCACCTCTACTTAAAATAATTTATTCTAAATTTATATTTAAAAATAAATTACCCCACCATAATATATTAATATCTAATTTCAATTAAACATGTAATTATTTTTAATTATTTTTTTGGAGATTATTTTTAAATTTTTTAAGAAAGTATTTTTTAACACACATAAATTTAAAATAAAATAAATTTGTAGAATATAAAATTACAAATCTTCATAAAAAGTTTATTTCAAAAATATTATTTTAATCTTAATAAAAATTAAAATTAAATCCAAGAAAAAAATAGTGTACATAGATAATAATTTAAGCTTTATAAAAAAAAATTATAATTTTTTTATATTAATATTGTTCATATATAATATAATTTTATGGTTATTTTACATCAATGTATAAATTTACATATTTTATCATCCTTAAATAAAGAATATCACAGAAAAAATGAGATAAAACTTATTTATAAAAAAGTATAATATGATATATAATTATAATTTAGGTTGATAGTTTTTTATAACAAATAAAAATTTCTACACCCACCTATAAATACGAAATTATATGATTAAAAAAATAATTAGGTTATAATTTTTTTGAATATATTTTAAAAATTATCAATGTATATAACTGTGATCAATTTTTTTATTGATAATATAAAATTACTAAAATTATATAACTTATCAATTTTTAAATATTTTAATAATATTATATGGAATTGAAATTTATTTCCATAAAAAGTGGAGATAAATTTGAGAACAAAATAGTATTTTTCCCCAAATGTTGTTATTTATCTTAATTTCCACGTGTAATAAATTTAATATGAAAATTTTAAAGATAGAATAATTTCTTATATATAAAAGGTTCAAATTTATTTCACTGACAAGGTGAGATTAATTTAATAAAATTCATGTTTTTTTTCAAATATATGGAATTTATTTCACTCACCATGTGAGATAAATTTAATAATAAAATTTTAAGAGATTTATTTTTTTAATATAATTAAAGTAAATTATTCTCAACAATCACAAAAGAAGAATTTATGTTATGTGATATATATTATTTTTAAGAAGGTATATTATTATACATGAAATTTATATAATATTTTACATGATACAGATATCACATTAAAAAAGTATCATTGATTGTGAAATTCCTGTCATATCATATATGGATTATTTTTTTCATTGTTTAAATGTTTCATTACTACACATTAAAATTATTTCATAATGCACAAAAATTTATCTCATCCCAAAAATGAGATAAATCCATTTCTAAAAAATATAAAATAGAACATGAAATTTATCTAATCTTATATATGACAAAATTTTCATTTTTATAAAATATTTGTTATGGTATTGTAAGTTTCATTCAAATATTACTTGAGATAAGTCTTAATTTCTTAAATATTCATTATTTTATGTTATAAAATATAGATTTTTTTAAATAGATGAAACTTATCTCACCAAATTATTTATATAAATTTTAATTTATTAAAAATTTACTCATCATGAAATCAATTTATATCACATCATAAATATGATAAATTTCATTACTGAAAAGTTATAACATGTTGACTCAAATTTATCTAATCTTGTAGACAAGAAAATTTTAATTTTTTAAAAGATATAATTTTATAGGGGAAATTTATATTATTTTATATGTTAGATAATTTTTTTAAAGATGAATCATTTTACATAATTTTTGTTTCAATTATTCATTGATTAATTTTATATTGTAAAAAATATATGATTGTGTATTAAATTCATTTCATCTCATACCATTGATATAATTCATTTTTTAAAATATGTATCATTGAATATGAAATGCATATCATCTTGTACGATAGATATAATTCATTTTCCAAAATATGTATCATTATATATAAAATTTATATCATTTAGTACATGAGATAAATTTCATTTTTTGGAAGTCGTGTCATTTTATATAAAATTTATTACATCTAATACAAATTATAATTTTTTTATTTTTTAAATATGTCATTTTTTTGAAATTTAGTTTATCTAGTATATGAGAAAAATTTAATTTTGTAAAAGATATATTACTTTATATTAAATATTTATCACCTATTACATGAGATAAATTTCAATTTATAATATATATATATTTATATTTTTTTATGTATATGAAATTCAACATAGCTTGTCTGTGATATGTTTTCAAAATATATAAAGTGATTAGTTATGTTTATTTAATCTCACAGATGTGGAATATTTCAACTTATTAAAAATATATTACATTAATAGGAATTTATATGAATTTATAGAAGTGATAAATTTTAGTTTTTGTAAAATATAGCATGATATGTGAAATTTACATCATTATATGAAAAAAATTTATCATTATTTTAAAAAAAAATATTTTTTCATGTATGTGATATATTTTATTTTTTATAATATGTATCATCTTACCTTAATTTTTATTAGCTAATATATGTGATAAATTTAATTTTTTAAAATATATATAGTTATAACTTAAATTTACTTCATCTTATATGAATGTTAAAAAATATTTTTCAAAATATACAACATGGAATTTATCATGTATTGTAAATGATATAAATTCCATGTTGTAAAATATGTACTATTATATGTAAACTTAATCTAATTTAGTAATGAGATAATTTTTTTTCTAAAAAATTATAATTTTATATCAAATTAATCAGATTTAAAACATAAAATAAATTTCTATTATTGAAAATATATACCATTTTACATGTATTTTTAAATTTGAAACAATATATGTATAATTTTTATCAGGAAAATATCAAAAACGTCATCAAATTTTAAAAGAAAAATATTTCGTTTAAAATAGTCATGAAATCTTTTGGAGGAAGCTTCATGAAATTAAGGCTTTATAAAACCGTAAAAATCCTTTCATGCCGTATAAGTTAAAAAAACATTCTTCTCGTACTTTTGTCGGAAAAGTCAAAAAGTACCTCGTAAAAGAAAGATTACATACATACCATGTAGTAAAAGTCAAAAATGGGTAAAAAGGACTTTAAACATACATGAATACACTTTTATAAAACATTTACATGGATAATAGCAACAACCACAGAAAATACTTACGAATAAGCAATTCTCGGATAAAAATGGGATTTGCGAAATTATCCCTTACCTTAGGTCTGATATGCTTCGTACGTATACGAACCACCTATAATATGATTTAAATAATGTCATTGACTTATTACAGAATCATATTCATTGTTATGATATCATATATGGTTCACTTGTGACTTTATATTACCCGTTCTTTTGTAAATTCCATGTTAAAGAGCGTTTTGGGTAAAATCGTTTCATTTGTCGTCTGTGTTTTGACTTGTAATAATTCATATGATTACTTAGATCATGATTAATTAATTCCATAATATAAAAAATGATTTATATATAATATATATTCAGAATATACATATATATAATAGATCGATAAATTGAATGAAATACACCGTTCATGGAGACGGTAGGCTGTACGTACGCATGAACGTTGTTTTCGTTTCCTCATTGAATTGAATGGAATTAATTGGATGACATACATATATATATACATAAATCCAGTATCATTATTATGTCATATACTTCATGATTACTTATTATATATAATTTATAATCATTTATGAATGGTTAATCATTGAGAATGAATCTCATCGCGTCGTGGAGACGGTATTCCATACGTACGCACGAGCGATGATATCGTTCCCATGATCATATAATTTTATTGAAGTGTATGTATACTATTACATAATAAATATCACTTTACAATAATCATATATAGTTATTATTTACACCATTATACCCATTCATGTAAGGTGGTGGTCCAAAAAAGATTACACCACGGCGTGGAGATGGTATTTCGTACGTACGCACGCGCAGTGATTTCGTTTTCTGTAGGATGGATAGATGGTGAAATAGGGTTGATTCATACTTATAATAAAATATCAGTATATGAGTTATACTGATGTTATTACTTCATAATGAAACAACCTAATAAGAAGAATTGGAAGAAGAAATAAAGGTGAAAGAATTGGTAACGGACATTACCTCTTTTTTGAAGTGCCTCGTTGAGACCTCCTCTTAGGGCACTAAAATTGGTCTTTGAAGATGACCAGAAACTCTAGGATGTTTCTAGGGAAGTGGAGAAGAGAATTTGGCAGGGGTTGACCGAGATTGAAGACTCAATGTGGTGTGAGGAAGAGAGGGAGGAGGTTCCCTTATATAAGGGAGGAGAGGGGCACCTTTGGAAAACTAAATATATTATTTTATTATAAAGTCATATTCGGTTTTAAATAGCTCCAAATTGATTTATTTAGAAGATAATTTGGGGATCGGTCGAAATACTCTCATACAATAGAATTTAGACAAGTTTAGGTTCCTATTTTAACCTTATCATTTAGATTTAACTTTAAGTTAAATAATTTTACTTTTATCGTGTCTTCTTGTTTTCTTACACTATAAGGTTAATAAACTTACTATAACAAGACAAACGAACCCCAAGTAGTTTATTATTAATATATATAACCTTATCTAAGTAATTTGGCAGAACCTTATATTTTTAGGAATAAAATAACAATTAATAATATAATATTTGTTTTAAAAACTATTTTATGTCAATTTTGATACTATTTGGTAATTGATTTTTGTGAAAATCATAACAGAAATATTAGTTCGAAAAAAGTGAATTAAATCAATACTAACATGTAATATTAAAATCTTCAATTATTTTAATTCATAAAAAGTCTCAAATTACATTTATTTTTGTATTTAGAACATCAATTATGTCAATATTTCATTAATAAAATAATTACTGCATCATCATTGTGTCATAAATAAATTAAATTATTTAATGTCTAAAAATTACAAATTAAATATCATTATGTAGGAAATATTTTTATATTTCTAATGAATATTTATAGTCGAATTTATCTTATGTATTACCCTATATTAAAAATGATTTACTTATTAACCTTTGATTTTAACTATTTTAACCCATCTTTAAATAAATTAATAATAAATGTCCTAATCTAATCGAAGTGGTCCTAAATGGTCAGAGTTTTTTCCTAAGGTTGTTTTTGGTCGAATTACACTTATCCAATAGAATTAGGACATGGGTTAGGGTAATAATAATATCATTTTTACCCTTGACTACCCTATTTACTTTTAACCGTGGTAAATAAAAGTAAAAAGTTACTATTCAAAAAAAATTATTTTCATCTCATTGAACGACATATTACTTACTGACATCAACCGTGACTCTCGGATTTTTGAAATTCCACTCACAGAAGTGGTAAAATTATGTTTTATGAAAAAAATTTGTTTTTAGCTACAACTTAGTGGTTTCACTATTCATCAAAAAATGAAAGTTTCCAGAAAAATACCAAAAATTAGGCCTAAGCTATATTTGATATTATGAATTCAAAAATGATGTTTATTTTTACCAAATTAAAAACATATCAGTTAAATTATCTAATTTAAAAATTAATTCTCGTCGTCAAAACAAATAGCGTGTTTTTAACAGATAATAACTATCAAAAGATTGACACTTGTTTATGTCAGGTTTAAATGTGGAATTACATCCAATGAACAACATTGTATTAAATTGTAAAAATATATTCTAAATATACTTGAAAACCACTAAAATTAATAATTTATCACAATTAATTATTTCGATTAAAAAGGTTGTTTTTAATTAAAATTTAGTAATTTTCATTATTCATCAGAAAATTAAAGTTATCTGAAAAGTACCAAAATTTCACCCTAAGCTAATTTCGATATTCCGAATCCAAAAATGAAGTCCATTTTAAAAGATAAAATTTATAAAATTTCAAAAAGTGGGTATTACTATTTATAATGTATAGTTCATAATAATATTATAATAATATCTCATTTAGTGAAACTCGGTATTGCGTACTACACAAGCAATCGAGGACGGTCATGATTGCGTGTAATACAGCCAAGTTAGGGTTGCGTGTTGTGCAAGACTCCTTTGTTGTAACGTACATCACAAGACATCAATAAAATTAAAAAGAATATTTATCCTAAAATCTAGAGGTGTTACAATAGAACTGAGGTTATAATAACAAAATTATGGGCTTAGTGAAAAAACTGGTGGAGATTATTCAAAAAAATATAAACCAAATATCACATCATTGATTTATTGGTCACCATGTCATAATTCCTTTTTTCATGTGTAAAAAAGGGAAACCATTATGTCTATTAAATTTTTTCTATCAAATGTTGAGTCGGTGTACAATTTCAATACTCTTCCAATGATAAACTAGTGTTGATCATTGGAGCTATATTTAGTCACCGTATATGTTATACTCTTTTCTCTATCTAGTGTGTTGATCTCAGTAAAATTATTAGAAGGAATTAACACTCTTGATATCATTTCCCGCACTATAGAAAATGGAAGAAAAGATTATATAATCTTATAACTGCCTACGATTTGAGAGAAATAATCACACCCATTATTTAAATATATAACTATTATAATCTCAAATGGATAATTAAAGAATATATACAGTAGTAATAGTCATTCATTCTACAAAGATGAATTTAAATTTCTCAGCTGAATATGAACATGATAACTGAGAACATGGTTCTAGATATTTAGATGAACATTTGAGGCAACATAACCAACCTGAATTGAAAATACTAACCTCTATTAATAGTGATTAAAGTATCTCTATGTTTCTAAATCTTAAGGAATCACCACCTTATAATCTCTAACCCTATGATATGAAATTATTGATGAGTTACATCATTTTTTCATGATTTAGGAGGAAAAATATTTCTCAATAAAATTACCATATAAATAATACACCATTGAAGCTAAAAATACTAAACATTAATGAGAAATATTAGGAAAAATGAGAAATATTAATATTATATACTATAAATGAGTATAGTTATTATACATATGAGAGTAAATTTGCTAAAAATGTAGTTTCAATAAATGTATAGTTACTTTACATATTATTTAGAAAATTCATATAATATTATTCCTATTTCATACTCAGAATTATCAGTTTACATGAAATGAGTATTCCATATTAGAGATTTAGTTCTTGTAAATTTAAATTTAAAATTTTAGTAATTGTGTGATGTTTAGTATATGCATAATTCATGTTGTGGTGTATGAATAAAAAAAATTTATAACACGTGTTGGATTATATGTATAATGCTTATTGAAAAACAAAATCAAAGACTGTAATATGAAGAAAACTTCATGTATCTTGGAGAGTAGAGATTCTATTGAATAATTTGAAACAAAAAATTAAGAATACAGTGGAAAATTATACTATAGTTATTCAATTAGGATATATGTATTTTATAAATTATAAATTTTGAAATACATAAAATAAAACAAATTGAATTAAATAATTTTTAGAAAAAATATTTTTGTGAATTGAAGCTAAGAAAAAAGGAATAATAAGAACCTTTATTCAAAATTTAAAATATTATTTATTACCATTTAATCAATTCGGATTTTTTTGTAATTTAATAAGGAAAATTAGAGAATATTAATTCAAAAATAAAAAAGGAAACTAAGAAGATATATAAACATTAAAAAACAAATAATCAATAGTCTTTGTTCTATTAATATAAAATTAGTTGTAATTAAAATTTTAATTAAAAATATGGTAGAAAACTAATTTACCAATAAGTAGTATCAAAATAATTATAGAGAGACAATTTTTATACCCACAAAATGAGACCATATTTTAATAATTAACTATATTGTAGTAGTTAACACATCATGTAAATAGTTTGGAAGATGTTAAAGAAAATTAAAATATCTTACAAAAAGGAAAGAGTAGTAATTGTAGACTTTATTTTTTGTATGATTTAAAAACTGCATAAATATAGTAATTACCATTAAATACCCACTAATCTCAAGTCTCGTCTACTTATTGATATGAAATATTAGTGGAGTCAAATATGTAATCACAAGTGTCATTGATGTCAGATTAATAAGTTGGGAATATGATAGTGGTGTTCACGTGAAATTTAAGATCATGAATATAAAAATATACAAACAATTATTACATAGTTTATAAATATATATTTTTTAATAGTATAACTGAATCTGAATAATATAAAGAATAAATAATATGATCATATTTTACACATAATTAATACATTTTGTTTTTATGGAATAAATAACATGGATTTGAAAGTTTACACAAAGTTAATTCCATAATTTAACATTAGTTTCATCACATATAGGAAATTAGTAACAATTAAAAAATCATTAATATATTATTAAAAAAATTCCCAATTGAATAAATTATAATGTTTTTATTATTAGTGATAATAAATAAAACATTGATATTTCTAAAAACTACTATGTTGTTTTGTATGAACCAATTGTATCACTAATGTAGGGTTTGGTGGTGATTCTTTATTCCATATAGATCTCATTTTTTAATAAAAATCATATTGTAGTATATATTTTATAGTTACACCTATGAAAATGTATTAGTTCTTTCATTCCTAGTAAAAACAAATAATGAACTTGTTCAAATAAATAACAAAAAAATAAGAAGTTATTTATACAATAATAAAAAACATTAAATTGTATAAAAACTATTGTTAACAAAAAATTCTATATAAAAATTAACAAATATAAACCTATATATTTAATTTAAATCTATTAGTTTGTTAATAAAAATGAGGTTTAATGAAAAAAGAATAAATATGAACCCTTTAAAAAAATATAAAAATGTTCAAACAAATTTTATTATATAAAAAATATGGAGTAAAAAATATGAAAAATATGAACATATATATTGAATTAAAATCCATTAAAAAATAAATGAACAACTAATCAGAAAAAATATAAAACAGTGACCTTTATAAATAAAAAAGGGTTTCTATATGGAAAACAATATACACCTGTATGAAAAAAATATGAAAAAATTAGAACAAAAAATGAAACATTAAAAAAATATGAACCTAAAAAAATACCAAAATCACCATTCCAACAGAACTAAAACACCACACCTTGGAATACAACATGGGGGTTTTTATTCCTAGAGAGATGGTAATTTATTCTACAATTAAGCTCCAAAAAAGAATCTAAAAACCTCTACAACTTTCTAAAACAAATATGCTTTCTCTCATAATAAAAAAATAAATAATAAAATAGTGTTATACCTTAAAAAGTGGGTGTTATATCCTTACTCAACTATTGATGATATATTAAATACCAATTCCTTAGATTCAAATTTTGACTTTAATTTTGAAATAACTAGAGTATAAAAACAAAAAAAACACACGGAATATAAATAGAATTGGTATAAATATCATTGATGAAAAAATAATCATATCATATATGAATATAAATTAGTTTATAAGGTTTAATTTAGAAAAAACTAAACATAAATTAGAAATTTGTAAACATACCTTAATATTATTCTTCTTGATGAACAAACTAAAGTAAAATTTAACTTGTAAAGTTGATTTTTTCTTCATTTTAATGTGTTTCTAGGCATGATAAAATCATTAAAAACTCGTGTGATAGGTCATCATATATATACCAACATTTTTTGTTATATATAAACTATAATTCAAATAAAATCATTCAATTTTATTTTGTTCATAAATGGAAATCATGATGAATATGTAATATAGATGTTGGAAACATGGGTATTTTAGATAATGAATTCTTATTTTTGTTTAATAAAATGTTCCCAATTAATTTTAAACAAATCACCCAATGAAACATTTAATTTTAGAACATATGATGGGATATATATATATATATTTATTTAATTTCTTATAGTTAACATATAACATAAATAACATAGAAATGGAAACCTATAAATTTCAAAACATTTAAACAATGAATGATTATTGTCCTCAAATACATAGACATTAATATTCTGAATATTTTACCATGTAGTTTTGTAAACATTAATGGAGCCTTCTCATTAAAAGGAAATACTCATGAATTTATATAAACTAAACTGGTTGAATACCATAATAAATTTGGTGTAGAGTTTGAGTAAAACATCCTAGAAATTATGGATAAAGACACATTTTTTATAATAGTGATAAGGATCAAGAATATATAGAGGTGGTTTTTGATACATAATTTCATTAATAAGATCATTTTTTTTATTCTTGATAATATTCTCATATTTAATGGGAAAAATTAAATTGATTGAAATAAACCTATTGAATATAAATAATCATACATCATATTTTCCAAAGGAGAATTTTTTTTCACTAAATAAAGATAATAATCAAGAATATCATATATCATTTGTGGATAAAAATAGATTATTAATACATATGTGATCATAAATAAATCTCATTTTAACATAACTATAATTTCATATCTATGTTTGTAAAAAATTTTAGGAATCACTCAAGTATTACAATATGATTAGGATTTAGTGGTACATTTAGAGTTCCTACTATAGTTGAAGTATTTGGGAAATTTTATATAGAAGATATGGAAAAATATATAAAATCATAGGATAATGTACTGATTTTAATTATGAAAAATATATTATGTTAAAATTATATAACACCCTATATTAAAATAGAATAAGAAAATATATCATAATAAGAACAAAAATTATCATAATTGAATTCAAATCGATATTTTGAAACGAATTTGGTTAAAATGAACTTGAGTTATAAAAATGTAAACTTACCAAAATATTATTCCTCTAGATGAATAAATAAATAAAGTGAAATTTAGTTTGAATGGGTGATAGATCTGGAAATGGAGGTAGAGGTGTAGGAGGAGGTGGTAGGGGAGCAGGAGGAGGGGGAAATAGACAGAGGCGAGAGGTGGTATTTTGATGAAATGTTATGAGATTTTTAGGGTTAATTTTTTTTATATGAGATGAACTTCGATAGATGATGGGATTAAAAATATGAAGAGGCGGGAATTTATAGGAAACCTTATAGAGTTTGAAAATTTTCCATTAAAGGAGAATAAAAATCGGTGGAAGAAAACAGATCAGAGGATACGTTGCATGTTAGATTCAGGAAGGGAGAATGGTTGAGAAGGAGGTATAATTTGGGGGTGGGATCATGGTTCAAAACATGGAGAATTAATATTTTTTCTAGGGATCGAGGTTTGCGATTGGGAAGAAGAAAACTGAGCGGAGGTACAACAGATGAAGAATTTGGGGAGGGATTTGGGACTGAAATGGGGAGGGGGAATAATGATGGTGAGGTGGATTAAGAGGAAGACACATGTAGAAAGAATTGATCTGGAACAGACATGTTTAATTAGATGAATGAAAAATAGTATACCTAATGGAAATTTTTAAGGATGTAAATTCAGGACTAGTTTTGAGTTGTAAAAAAGCATAGTTAACATAGAAAAAAATGAATTGAAACATAATTTGAATGATATAGAATACAATATATAAATAGAGAATAAAAATTATTTGTTCTAATTATTCTAACTGATCATGGCTGAGCCATGTCAATAATTTAGTTATAGAAATATAATTTCAATAAGAAAAAGATTTTATAGGTTGAATAATAATGTACCATCTTGATCAAGGACCAATAATATAATCATTTTAAACCGTAAGATAAAAAATTGTGACTTTGGGGCTGTAGGAAATTTGAATTTAAGTTCTTAAAAAATTATGAACATTTATTAACAAATATAAATAAACTATGACTTGGAAGATTAAATAATGTAAAAAATTATGTTTTCAAATTATTATTAATTTGTATTAACTAATATGAAACAATATAAAAAATATTAATAAATTTAATTGAAGATAATTGATAAAGCGTAAAAAAATATAAGTAAATTATGAAAATGTATAAACCTATATGTCGATGTGGAATAAATTATAAATAAATATGAAGTACTCCACTAAAAATTAAAATATGTGCCTCTAAACAAAAAAATCACTTGTATGGAAAAAATATTTAAATTTTAAAAAATATATGAAATAATTGGACAAAAATATGGACCAATTAAATAATTCAACCTGTAAAAAGAATATGAACTTGAAAAAATATAAACACATAAAAATATTAACCCTAGTAAAAAATATGAACCTATAAAAAAATATACACCTGTAAAAAAATAAAACCTGGTAAAATATATATAATTATAAAAATTATGTACCTCTAAATATACGAACCCAGTTAAAATATATGAAACTGTAAAAAAATATACACATGTATGAAAAAAAAATATTAACCTATAAAAAATATAAACAAATATGAATGTTTAAAAAATATAAACATATAAAAATATGAACTACCCCACTAAAATTAATAAATATTTAATTATAAATAATATTTACCTATAAAAATTAAGAAACCATATATTTAATTGGAACAATTTTTAAAACACATGGAATACCCTTATAAAATTTAAAAATAGATACATGTATTAATTAAAAATATATATACCTGTATGCAATAAAAAATCACTTGTATAAAAAAATATGCACTTATATTAAAAATATATAAAAACATCCGAAATAATATGAACCAAAGAAAATTTTGAATCCAAAAAATTATTTACCATAGTAAAAAATATTAACCTATAAATATATGAACCTATAAATATATAAATCTTGGTAAAAAGAATATTAACTTTGTAAAAAATATGAACCTCTAAAAATATGAACCTCATGAAAAATATGAACCTATTGAGAAATATAGACCTATCAAAATATGAACCTATAAAAATAACAATCGTTATAAAAAAATATGTACAATTAAAAATATGAAATGTTGTAAAATTCGTGAACTTGTAAAAAAACATTCTTTTAAGGAAAACATATTATCTAATGTTGAACTATGAGTGTTCCTATAAAACATATATATAAACCTTTAAAAATATATAACCTGGTAAAATATATGAACCTATAAAAATATATGAACCCGTAAAAATACGATCCTATGAAATTATGAAATATGGTAAAAAAATATGAACCTGTAAAAAATATGATTCTGTAAAAATGTGAACCGTTAGAAAATAAATCGATGTAATGAAGTGGAAGTCAAAAATAAAATAAATATTAGTATAAGAAATCAATTTCATGGGATGGATATCGAGATGAGGATATCAAAACATAGAACCCTGGAAGGAGTGAAGAATATAGAGGCCTTCATGTATAAACCCTTGACTCGGTGAATGTACGCTTTGAAATATGAACATCAGTACCACCAAATGATCACATACTGAGAGATAGATGAATACCAGGATAAATTCCAATGAATGATGGATGATAGGTGGTATGGTTTTTCATATCATGTGGAAATTAAGAAAATAGGGGAAAGATCAAATGACTCATTTATAGGGTTTTTTATGGAAAAAATGGATGATGTGATACTGAGAGGAGGGAATGAGAAGAAAAACGTGAAGAATATGAGGATAAAGATTCAGAGGCTGAGATAGTGAGAGAGAAAATAGACAGTGTGGGATGGATGAGAATGAAAAAATTGGGAAGGTAGAGTTTTGTGAGAGAGGTTATAGTTGGGGTTGGGAAGGGAAGGCATGTGAACAAGAAAAGAAATAGTAATAAAAGAGTAAGTATAGAAGATAAATTTCCTATTAGGTTTATTTAAGGTGAAGCAGTTTAGAGCATAGAGGGAGGGAGTATAGTTAATAAGAATAATGATTGAAATGGGAAAATTCAGCTGAGGTAGACCTGTCATATAGGTGCCAATTGATTAAAATTAGACATGTGTGAATGGAGGGCTGTAATATAGAATATATAAGTATTTCCCCATAAAAATACATGAGATTTTATTTGTAGTACTATTTTAAAAATATTGTAAAATATGAATAATAAAATATAAATCTAAATAATAGTGATGAAATAATAGTTATAAAATAAGATAAAACACTAAAAATAAACAACATTGAGAAATCAATTATAATAATCAATAATAGTGATAATTAATAATATATAAAAGAAATATTTATGAAAAATAATAAATGACATATTTTATATATGAAAAATTCAATAATAGTTAGAAAAACTTACTTGGAATGTATTGTAATAGTGAGAAAAATTTATAGATGATGATAAGAGGGTTTGGGTATGGGAAATGAAAAAATTTGTAACAATATAAAGATCACAACGAATGTATTTAGAGAAGGACATTAGATCTCAGATATGATCCTAGAATACAAAAAAGAATATTGAGGAAATATATAGTCAATAAGAAACCATGATAAGAAATATGGAGGTAGAAATTTATGATTATAAGGAATAAATCATGTTTAAAAGACTAAAAAATTATCTATGAAAAATATATAATGCATGATAAGGAAATATTTTTTCAATGAATTTGACTACTATGATTAAAAATAAATCTTAATTACTTGTGTTACCTATAACACATTAAGTATTAGTCTTATAAATCAATTCATTAATGGAATTCTAAAATCCAACATTAATATAAAACATGAATAAAAATTATATTACAGGATTGAATTGTTTTAATTACCATTACTGATTATCCTTATAGTTGAGATATTGTTCCCAAATAGAAGAATAACTAAAAAACATAAATTAGAAGTATATAATACTACCTTTGGTTTCATTTTAAAAAATTTAAAATGGAAAGGATAGTTGGTTGATACCGAGGTGAGATGTCAGAGGAGATATAATTTAAGAACCAAGATTTTTACATAGGTATGGTTCCTTTAAATTTTGGTCTAATTCACTTTTATGAATACAATGTGGATGCCTAATGAGTTAATAAAGGTATCAGGGGTGACCTGGACTTATTAAGAGCTCATAACCCCAACCAGTGGGTGGTTTACGCCAATCCCATAGTTAGAGTAAACCGTGTGGGGTAGGCTGCACAGTTAGTTTTAACCCTGCAAGGTTGGACAGTGAGTAGCATGAGGGCACACAGTTTTTCCAAACTACGTGATTTGGGATGCAGGGCTATGAAAAAACAATAAATCAAATTACAGTGGGTTTTTTCAGGGATAACACACCATTACCCTAACTGTGAAACCTGATCATGTAGGTTCCCCTTCTTACAACTGACCATGCATGGTTGGTACATAGTTAGGAAAACCATGCGGCCAAGCCACGCTAAGTGTATTTTTGGTGACTCTATATTTTGTTCCATAAATTAAATGGTTAAAATATTCCCTTATTTCTATTTCTCTCTGTAGGAAGACCCCTCTTATTTCCCTCTCTTTTGAGCTCCTTTGAAGGCTTAAACAAGGATTTGATCCCAATCATCCATCCAGACTCTGATTCGGTCTCTGTCTGTCATGTTGGATGAATATTCGTTATATCTCAATTCCATTTTAATATTTCATCATTATTTTCACTATCAATGATTCTATTTATATGTAGGATCATATTCCATATCTTTATCAAATTTATACGTTATTCAGATCTCCTCCAATCCAAGATGAACTAGAGGCTGATATGGATGAGGAGAGTCATACGAGTTCGAGGTAGGTTGTATATAACTCATCCCTCAAGTTTCTTCAATTTATAAATTGTAGTGTATTCAAGTTTATTTCATCAGGATCCACCTATTTAATTAGTATAAATTTTTTGTATTCACTATAATTGTGTTCTAAGACCCATTCCTTACATGTCATTCATTTTTTGTGATTACATCCAAAACTTCGACCCCCCAATGTAGGTTGTTAGCTATAATTGAGTTTTTAGTGCTTGACATGTGTGGCAGCACCACCATTCAGGTGTGACTCGACTTCAAATTTCTAAAGGTAACCTTTCCTTATTAAATAAACTTTTGAATTGATAAGTGGAAAGTAATATTTTTCTTTCCACTGGATCCACCTAAGGTAAGTCCTACACTTAATTAATCAATCTAAAATGGAAATGGAATGTATATTGTGTACATATAACATGGCCTAATTGAATATAATCCAACGGCTTGGTTGAACATCTATAATACACCTTTCCATGTCTAATGAAAGTTATTAGAGTGAATCAATTAAATGATTATGACTTATATGTAATGATTTAAATGGTTGTGTTCTCCTTGGACTTGTGAAGCTAATGAAAGGAAAGGCTTGAACCAAATGATATTGTTAAATGATATCTCTATTACATGGAAAATCATATTAAATGAATCTTTAAGGGGATCCTTATTACATATAGACCTTAAAAATATTATAAGAGTAGTCAAACTTGAGTTAGCTATTGTATTCCCAAGGGAATTTCTTTCGAACTCATTGACACCATTCCAATTCAAGGATGCTAGTCACCTTTGTTGAGACCCGCCGCAGTATCCAATCCACATGTATTAGGGTATGCCCATAATTACTCTACATGTCCCTCATTTACTATTATATAATGACTTCGATAAACTCCTTAGATCCATCATGGCTTCTTAGGACATGAGGTTCCTTGGTTATATCATTGGGCATATCTATATATTATCTTTTATTAACTTGGATGTTTTTCTTAGAATCCATTAGTGTAAATATTGTAGAATTTTATGGAATATTTTCCTTCAATTACACTATTTCCCCTTATCCAGGCTGTAGTTACTACTGAGTTAGCGACCTATGCTGTTTAGGTTTCCTTGGTTATCACCATGGAACCTCATCACTATAAATAACATCATGGATGCGTTTTTCAACTTAGATCTGTCAATATTATCATGTTATTTATGGATTTACCTCATGTGAATTAATTAATTGAACTAGAGATAAATTAATTGATAATCTAGTTACATGGTTAGATACAAGGGAATGGATGGAGAAAGTACATGGGTATTAACATTACTATAGTTATTTACTTTTATATGTACATAATTTCAAATGGTTTGTGTTTTTATTACACAGATAGAATGTTATAGACACTATTGGTGGTGTCATATTGAGATTTATCTCAAACCCTATCCGGGCCACCATTGGCACCTGGCTAGACTGCGTGAATGCAAGTATTGACAAAGGGAAGCTTACTGATTCAGAAACCAGATTTCAGGATTTCTTAGGATGTAGGTAGTAATAGATAACTGAGATGGAGCTCAGGTTGCTGGGGATATTTTTTGAATCCTTTTTTCTAATATTATATTGGATTTATTGTACGCTACTTTTTATCCTTATTTTCAATCATTATAGATACATGACATATCATCACAATCTGTTATATATCATTATTAGTTTATTCAGTTATTCATTCTTCCAATATACTTCTGTTGTTCCATCTATTTACTTATTAATTATTCCTCAATTTACCATTTTATATTACCTATATCCCCAATTTTATAAAAAATTAAAGAGGGCGTATTCTTCCCATAGACACACCCTAGGACCTCACTTCTAGTATACTGCCTCTGGAATTTAGGGAGATGTGCTTGAGGCCATGTGGCCAACCGGGCTCGGGGCCCATCTGAGTGGAATCTGGGTCTAGGATGTTAGAAAGTGGTATCATAGGTGTTCCCTTATTACTTTACTATTTGGATACCAAATATTGGATATTAATAATGATTAGAAATTCATAATAAGCCATAATTAGGTGTCGTGAACCCATGTCTGGGGTAAATTCCAAGTTTTAGGAATTATAATTTTTGTTCTATTTTTCCTTATTACTTTTGATATCATTTCACCATTTGGTGATGCACATAATATGTGTTGTTTTTTATTAATATTATAATTGAGGATCTTAATTCCTCCTTGGCCCAATGATATGAGGGCAAGTATAATTTTTATATGCATCATCATATGCACCTAGAATTCATATGCCATGTATATTACCATGCCATATAGGCGCATTTCAATACTTTAATTTTCTTGAAATTCCTATTTTTGTTGAGTGAGCCTTTTTTAGATATACTTTTGATGATCTTGGATGATATTTAGTGAATTTTGGTTTCAATTCATTAGGTTTTATGGGCCCTTAGGGGTTGGAATGGGTAATTAAACAATTAGATCCATTACATTAAAATCAAATGGGTGTATGTTTTCATGATATTTTGTATGGGACCTAATTCAAAAGGAATGAAGATCCATTAAGTATGAACCTTGATATATGGAAATAAAAAAAACAGTAGAAGTTAAACTGGACATATTGGGAGAAATGGTTTCCCGTAAAAGATGAGGCAAGGTACTATTGAACTATCATCTGTTGGAACCCCTAAAAATTTTAATTGAGAACTTATAATATAAGGAATTATAAGATGTTAGTTGGGGTATTATACCATAGGTAGTAAGCCTTTATTACATTTAGATTCCACTATTGATTCTATGTATCTTCTTAAAGTTTGTTTTGAGGCATGTTCTTTGAATTTGTATATCAATTCCTCCATGATGTCCTTATGTCGTACAATAGGAGGGTGGTGAAGACCACAATCCAAAAATGGTGGGACCTGAGTGTCCATTCATACGTACAGGAGTTCCACTTGAGGCACCACATTTAGTACTTGATCTGTTAACTAATTCTTAGGTTCGTGATAGTTTTCCATGTCTGATGCATTTCTTGAAAGGTGCTCAACATCCTGCACCTATGATGGCTGATTTTATTCTTGAGTTCCTATAACATCTTACTCCAACATTACCAGGGGATGGTGGTCCACAGGTGGATTATTCCTGGCTAAATTCCACCCTTTATATCTTTTATAATCTAGAGACTCATCCAAAGTGGAGGGTAAAGCTAATATATTTACATGCAGCATGATTTGGCTAAGCACTAGCGGGATGTGACTACCCAGGATGTTTGCCATCTAGGCATGGTTTGTGATGATTTTCAGACTATATTCTATGATCATTTGTTACCTCAGATGATGAGAGTTGAAAATATATAGAGTTCATTCACCTTGAGTAGGGTGTTATGTTATTCATGGAGTATTCAATGTGTTTCACCACTTTTCATTTCTTGCCGTTGTTGATGAGATTTTGCGTGCTATATGCTTCTAGGATGGGATTATATATGCCATCCATACTCAGGTGAAAGTATTTATCCTAATCATTATTTTTCAAAAAATAAATCGATCTCTTATCACTAAGCTCAACTTGAGGTAAATTTATAATACCAGGGATAGAGGATCAATGTCACGTTAGTCCAACACTTCTTCAAGTAGGATAAAATGATCGCTTGAGGTTTTTTGTTAGGGAAGTGGTATCCAGAGTACCCATAATCATAGAACTATGGTGTTTCCCTAGTGTTGAAAATAGGGGAACTTAAATACATAATTTGATAAAGGTCATCTAGAGTGTTGGGCTTGTGACCATATAGTGCATCTTCAGAGAATATATCAGACATTTCTATCAGTTTCTAGTGTAAGAGGATCCACGCTAGCTCCACCTTCAGGGGATGGTTCTTCTATTCCATGTCTAGACCAAAGTTGGATTGGCATCGATAGGACTGAAAAAGGAGGATGTTGTGGCTATGGTATCCATACTCCATATTATCATCAATGCCAGTAATCTAGTCTTAGCCTTGGTAGTATAGCTATTGCACAAGGTAGTGGATCTTGTATGTTGTATGAAATAATACCGATAAATAATGATTAGGATATAGTAATGTATATGGTATGCGGTACTATTATAGTATCCTCCCCTATATTATCAAATTTATTTTATACAGGTTATTTACACTCCTTGCAATGCCAGTAAACTAGTCTTAGCCTTGGTAGTATAGCTATTGCACAAGGTAGTGGATCTTGTATGTTGTATGAAATAATACCGATAAATAATGATTAGGATATAGTAATGTATATGGTATGCGGTACTATTATAGTATCCTCCCCTATATTATCAAATTTATTTTATACAGGTTATTTACACTCCTTGCAATCTTTATCTATCATGGAAATACTTAAGAAATAAATACAGTATTAATGTGGTGTAATGACCTCGGATTCACCAAAGGGAATATGGTCATAGGGAATACGATTGTGTTAGGATTCCCCCTTCAGGTTGGAAATTATCCTTTTTTGTGGGACCTATTTTTTTCTTGAAATTATAGGTTTCAATTTCATTCCTTCTATGGATTAGTTTGTTCTGTATCATGACTTTGTCGACTGCTATCGCTACAAGGTAACGTTTACATCCCCAGAGGGTAGTAGTTATCTACATAATGGTGAGTGTGATTTCCATGCTAGCATATCTAGATCATAGAATCATGGGATAGGTGGTGTTACCTCCCATATTTCTAATATCTTCACGTAGGATCATAGTTCACTTTAGGTTTAATTCTCTCAAGTAGTAGATCATATGAGGTATGTTTTTCAGGTAATTTTTTTGGATTACCTCATTAGAGGGAGGTAGAGTTTATGATTGTTCTTGTTCCATGAGTAGCTCCTGTTTCCATTCCTCCATATAATATAAAACCTATAGATATATAGTGTAACATCCCAAGTAAGTAATGAATAATAGATATTTTTATCTATTCCTATTAATGAATTAGATATTGTTTTAGAGGCTTAAAATGAAAATAAATCCAATCTTAAGCATGGAATACACTAATATTTATAAAATATTGTTTTACTACCTTTTAATGGAAAACCATTTTTAAATTTATCTTTTGACAATTTTATAAGATACTTTTGTCAAAATAAACTTATTCTTTATGATTGGGACATCAAAATTTACTTTTTATGAATTTTTTGTATTTTTCCGATAAAGTTCATTTTTTTAATGAAGAGTGAAAAATGTTGTATTTTAATTCCAAACCTATTTTTAATATAATTTATTCATATGATTAGATTATATTTTGAAATGGTTTTAAAGTGAAATTATAATATATTTTTACCATTTAATCCAATTGTGGTCATTGGAATCAATTTCACTTTGAAATTTAACTTAAACTAGTGTCAATCTTTTGATACTTATTGTTTCATAAAAACATGATATTTTTCATGAAAGCGAGAATTAATTATTAAATTAATTAATGTAACTTATATGATTTGAATTTTGTAAAATAGAAATCATTTTTGAAATCAGAATATCAAATATATCTTAGGGTTAAGTCTTGGTATTTTTCTGAAAAACTTCAATTTTTGAGGAATAGTGAAACCACTAAGTCGTAGTTAAAGAAACTGATTTTTCGTTTAAATGAAACTTTGCCACTTCTGTGATTTGATTTTCAAAAATCCAACATACATGGTTTTCATTAAGAAGTAAGATGTGGTTTAATGAGATTAAAATAATTTTTTGGTGAATAGTAACTTTAAAGTTCTTAATCGCGATTAGAGGTAATTAGTGCAATTTAAGGAAAAAATGATATTATAATAAAATGAAAATACCTAGACACATCTCCTACCCTTATTGGATGTGTCATGGCCGACCAAGACAATCCATTTGTCAACATGGGGACCCCATGGAGCCACTTTGGTAGGAAAATGACATTAATATCATTTTATTTAATGTTAAAATTAAAATGACACAAACATTTGTTGTTTTACTAAAAAAAATTTAAATATAGTTATACAAGTCATAATTTTGACTATAAATATTAATTAGAAATATAAAAAGATTTCATACATCATGATATTTTTTTTATAATTTTTAGACATTAAATATATTAAATTATTTATGACATCATGATGATGCAGCGATTACCTCATTAATAAAGGATTTAAATAAAATGAAAAGATAATGTAAAATCTATGACCTAAACATGTCCAAAACCTATTGTATGGGTATACTTATAAACCTTATCACCTTATCCTCGAATTATATCAATGTGGGACATTTTTAATCCGAATCTCATTTTAAAATAATGTAACGTTTCTTTACATTCCAAGAGTGCCCCTCCTCTCCTCTTATAAAAGGCCCCCACCTCTACCTCTTTACTCACACTTCCAAAGCCTTTGGCTTGGCCAAAACCTGCCCATTTTGTCTCTCCACATCCCTATCTTACTCCTTGAAGCCTAAATTTGGGAATAATTCTTCCCAAGGAAGCCTTCGAGCTCAAACCAAAGGGAGTTACCCGATTTTAAGGTAATGTCTTCACTTGTGTTCTTTTGTTTTATTTTACTTCTCCAACCCCCTAAAATCTTTTTATTCATTTATTTGGTAACAACAGCAGTATCTTCCATATACTAGGATGTTGTTATAAGAATTATTCTAGCTACACTTACACACACCTACATCTAATGGTTAAAGAACATATTGTTTCCGTGGATTGCGAATTTCTGCCTCCTGAAATGATGATTGTTCAACATTCTTTTAACACCTTCAAAGGTGGCCATTAAGATGACACTTTATTTATATATGATATTTAATATGTTTATTTTCTCCTTATGCTTCTGCATTTTTCATTTTGTGCATACCTTTATGGTTTCCATTATGGGTAAACGCGATATCTTCATTTAAGGAAGTGCAGACTACCGCCCCCTCAAAGTGATTTGATTCGTTAATGCCATGTGTGGGACGTATAAAGGATGTAATTAATGATTTTATATATGATATTATACTGGAATTATAATATACCATTACATCATTATGATTCTATTTCATATAATATGAAATAGAAATGAAAGTAGCGTTCATGCGTACGTACGGCTTACCGTCTCCATGAACGGTGCATTTCATTTCTTACCTCTAAACGTTATGTAATATTATAAATGCATGTATATACTGTATATATATGATATATATGATATATACATCATGAGTATAACTCTGGATATAATGGATACATGATCAACTTGTAATTATAAAGAGCATATTTTTGACTCAAATACCAATGATTGTTAAAACGACCGTTAATAACTTAAATAATTACATAGTGTTCATGACATGGTAATAGGTGATGTAAAAGGAATAATGAACTTGAAAAAGCTTCTTAATCAAGTAGAAATTAACTCAATTTTATTATTTAGTAGGTTAAATAACGATCGACTCAAGACGGACCCGAGGTATGGGACTTCGTCTCAATCTCCTTTCATTGAGGCTTATTTTGTTTTATACACAACCTTCTTTTATACGGTGTATAAACCCATTTGACATTTACGTTTATTCAAAATGAATGTTTTTTATATGAAGCGTTTACTAAATGACAAAAGGGAATGTTTTTTTTGTCGTACGTATGCGGCGACAACGACTTCTCCGCCGCTGTGACCATTATTTGAGTTTCTGCTTCCTCTATGAGCCATACTTTTTTTAAAGAAAAATAAATTACATGTTTTACTTTTCTTTTATTTTGGTATTGAAAATGGATTTAATAATGTTTTTATATCAATTTGTTGTATTGATATCTTGTGATTGAAAGGTGGAAATGTTATGTTTCCTTTATGAATGGTTTATGTGATATGATTATGTTGTGGTTTTTGAGAATTATTATTAAGACGGGTGGTTCCGTGATAAACTAAGGGAGAGTGAGACCGATATAGCTCTCTAATGCATTGGTTAATGCGAAGGAGTGAAATGTTAAGGTTTCTCCGAAGAGATTTAGGGAATATACTGTGATGGGTATTCGAAACGTAACCAAGGGGGTTACTCCCTACGTAAGAATGTTATGAATGCCTCAAGTTACCTTTATGTCTTATGATTTCTATGATTTATTCATGATTTGATGAGGTATGTTAAAGTGCTTATGTTTTATGGGTAATGTATGATTTCATTATTATGTATATATGTACCCATGATTCCTTTCCATATTTATATATCCCTTACTGAGATTTTTACGCTCATCCCAAGTTTTTGAAATGTTTTTCACATGTCAAGGGAAAGGTACATGATATGATGACAGTGTCAAGGAAGTGTCATGAAATAATCCATGTTTTATTTTAAATATTTTTCCATTTATGGGAAAATGAATATTATCTTTTATGTTACCACTTTGTTAAAATGTGGAATGTAATTCATATTTTATGATCTAATTCTCTAAAACTCTATACCTGAAATGATCCTCAATGTGTAATTCTTGTAATAACTCAAGATTAAGTAATGTTTAAGGCTGGGGCCTTATAGTTGGTATCAGAGGTCGGTTTAGATAACTTTAGGAGTTAGAATTCTATTAAATTATTATCCAAAAATATTTTTCTATGGTAAAATTGAAATGATAAAGCATTTGAAGATTACCATGTTGCTTCATCTAAGACATGTTTATTCAGAATGGTTTTCCCTAGAGGAAACAGGGAAGCAGTGCTAGGAAGGCATACAGAAGGAAATAACCTTCTAAATCAGCATCCTGAGATGGTCGGAATTGGAACTGAACATTTTGTTGTAGTAATGGCGTAGTTGACTCAAGCGATAAATTGTGGTGGTATCCATGCACGAGATCATCCAGATCAACCGCAAAAGAACATTTCGGTGGTGGAACATTTCATGAGGCAACATCCCCTATCATTCAGAGGATCATCTGACCCTGTGCTAGCTAAAGGGTGGATTAAAGCACTGGAGAATATTTTCAATGTCATGGGGTGTTCAGACAATAAAAAGGTTAGTCTTCCTATTTACCGTTTGGAGGGTGAAGCAGATCAGTGGTGGTCGATGGTTAAAAATATCAGGGACACTGATGAGATTGATGGTCTTGACTGGGATGAATTCAAAGGTATGTTTCTTGATAAGTATTTTCCTAAGGCTGTTCGACTTAGGATGGAAAAACAATTCTTGGAATTGAGGAAAGAGGAAGACTCAGTGGCTGCCTATGAAAAAAGGTTCACTCGATTGGCAAGGTATGCTCCAAATTTTATCTGAGACCTTGATAGTAAAATCAATCGTTTTTACTCAGTATTAAAGCCAAAATATCGAAGGGCTTTATCTTCTCGTGAGTTTAAATGTTATAAAAAGCTTGTTTGATGTGCTGAGAAGGTCGAATTGGAATTTTCTGATGATCAAGTGTTCTATGACAACCAACAGAAGAAGAGACCGAGGTGGCAGGAGAAAGGAAATAATTCTTCAAAAATGTCTGATGGTAAGAAAACTAAGTTTCCAGTTTGTGATAAATGTGGTAAAAGGCATGCTGGGGAATTTCTTTTGAATTCTGGAAAGTGCTACCGATGTGGTAAGATTGGACATAAGTCTCGTGATTGCACTGAAAAAGATCATGGTGAAGGTAAGACCAAATTTGATTTACAGTTAGTAAAATGTTTTAAGTGCAATGAGATGGGTCACTATGCAAACGAGTGTCCGGCAAAGAGCTTGAGTGATGGGAAGCAGTTATACTACAAGCAGAAAGTGGTGGTGAAATCCTTTACAACTACTTGAGAAGATGTTGAGCCATCAAATGAAGTTGTATCACGTACTTTGTTTTCTTAGATTATGCCAGTGTGTTGTTTGATTCGGGGTCTACACATTCTTTCATCTTTGAAAACTTTTCTAGTAAAATGGGAATACCATCTCAAGAAATGACTCCTGAACTTTTGGTAAAAACACCTGGGGAAAATGTTGAGGGAAAAAGAATTTATAAGAATCTTCCTATCCTTATCTGTGGAAAGAACCTACTTGCGAACCTTATTGTTTTACCTCTAGTATAGTTTGATGTTATCCTAGGTATGGATTGGCTCTCTATTTACCATACTAAGATTGATTGTAGAGCTAAATAAGTTTCTTTTAAGAAATACTTTTAGTTTGTGTACAAGAATGAACCCTTACTATTGATAACTTATCTGGAGGCCGAGAAACTTGTAAAACATGGAAATGAATGTTACCTTTCACATATTGTTGACAACAAGGGAACTATTCAGATTAATGATGTGCCAGTGGTAAATGGGTATCCTGATGTTTTTCCTGATGAGTTGCCTGGAATAATACCAGATCGGGAAGTTGAATTTACTGTTGACTTAGTTCCTGATGCTAAGACAATTTCAAAACCCCCTTATCTAATGGCTCAAATTGAACTTTTAGAGTTGAAGGAGCAATTTCATGATTTATTAGAGAAAGGTTTCATTCGACCTAGCACGTCACCATGGGGTTCTCCTGTTTTATTTGTTAAAAAGAATGATGGTCCTATGAGACTTTTCATTGACTATAGAGCCTTGAATAACATCACTATTAAGAACAAATATCATTTGCCTCATATCGATGATTTGTTTGATCAGCTCCAGGGAGCTCAATATTTTTCAAAGATTGACTTGAGATCGGGGTACCGTCAGCTGAAGGTAAAGGAAGCAGACATTCCGAAGACTACGTTTAGTACAAGATATGGTCATTATGAATTTGTAGTAATGTCTTTTGGGCTAAGAAATTCACCTGCTGTATTCATTGACTTAATGAATATAATTTTCCATGAGTTCTTGTATAAGTTTTTGGTGGTTTTCATTGATGATATTTTGGTGGTTTCTAAAAGTAAAGAGGAGCATGAAAGACATTTAAGGGTTATTTTTCAAACCATGAAAGAAAATAAATTGTATGGGAAATTCACCAAGTGTGAGTTTTGGTTGCAACAAATTTCTTTCCTTGGTCATATTGTTTCTAAAGATGGGATAACTGTTGATCCTTCAAAAACAAAGGTTGTTAATGAATGGCCAAGACCCACAAATGTTACTGAGATTCATAGCTTCCTTGGATTTGAAGGCTATTACCGAAGGTTTGTTAGAAATTTTTCACGGTTATCTAGTCCAATGATGAAGCTAACTCAGAAGGGTGTTAAGTTTTTTTGGAAAAAAGAATGTGATGATTGTTTTCAGGAGTTGAAAAGAAGATTGGTGAATGCTCCAGTTTTGTCACTACCTTCCAGGAATGGGGAGTTTGTTATCTATAGTGATGCTTCATTGAAAGGACATGGTTGTTTCCTTATGCAGAATGATCAGGTAATTGCTTATGATTCACGTCAATTGAAAACTCATGAGGTAAATTACCCTACACATGATTTGGAATTAGCTGATGTTGTTTTCGGTTTAAAAATTTGGAGGCATCATTTGAATGGAGTAAAGTGTGAAATATATACTGATCACAAAAGTTTAAAGTATATATTCACTTAGAAAGAATTGAACATGAGACATAGGAGATGGCTAGAATTAATCAAGGATTATTATTGTACAATTCATTACTATCCGAGAAAAACAAATAAAGTGGCTGATGCTTTGAGTTTAAAAAGTAATGCTTCATTAGTAATGTTGTGTTTGGAATGTGATCCTTTGGTTAAGGATTTGATGCACTTTGGAATAGAAGTTGTTAGTGCAGTATGTTCTTATATTTTGTTTCAGGTATCAGTGAAATATTCTCTATCAGACAGAATCAAGTAAGCACAGAAGCCAGACAGTGAGTTGCAGAAAAAGGTAGAGCTGGTTCAGAAAGGTAAGTTGACTGAATTCAAAATTGATAATAATTACGTTTTGAGATTTTGGAAGAGATTGTGTGTGCATTGTGATTCAAAGTTGAAGAGAGATTTGTTATGTGAAGCTCATAATTCTCCGTTTTCAGTTCATCCTGGCAGTACTAAGATGTACAGATATCTGCAGGAGTATTACTGGTGGGATGGAATGAAAAGAGATATTGCTGATTTTACTGTGAAGTGTTTGACTTGTCAGCAGGTTAAAGCAGAGCGGTAGTTACTGAAAGGGATGCTTCAGCCTCTACCAGTGCCAGAGTGGAAATGGGAGAATATGTCCTTGGACTTTGTTGTGGGATTATCGAAGACATCTCGAGGTAATAATGCAATCTGGGTTATTGTTGATCGCTTGACTAAATCTGCTCATTTCCTTCCTATTCGAGATACTTTTTCCCTAGATCAACTTTCTCATTTGTACCTTAAAGAGAATTTCAGTTTCCATGGAGTTCCTCTCTCCATTGTATCTAATCGTGATTCCAGGTTTACTTCTAACTTTTGGAAAGGCATTCAGAAGTTGTTGGGTACTGAATTAAATTTTAGTAAAGCTTTTCATCCTCAATCAGATGGGCAGTCGGAACAAACAATTCAGACCTTGGAGGATATGCTACGCGCTTGTTCGATGAATTATCAGTAATGTTGGGACCAACATCTTTCTTTGGTTTAGTTTTCATATAATAATAGTTTTCATTCCAGTATACATATGGCACCATTTCGGGCATTATATGGGAAGCGGTGCCGAACTCCAGCTTTTTGGGATGAAGTGGGGGAAAGGAAACTGATGGGACCAGAATTGGTAGAAGAGTTGGCAGAAAATGTTCAGCTGATACAGAAATACAAGAGAACAGCTCAGAGCAGGAAGAAGAGTTATGCGGACTACAGGAGGAAGGATCTATCTTTTGAGGTAGGTGATCATGTTTTTCACAAAGTCTCACCAGGGAAAAGTGTGATGCGATTTGGTAAGAAAGGAAAGCTGAGTCCAAGGTTCATGGAACCATATGAAATTCTAGAGAGAGTTGGATCAGTTGCATACCGGGTGGCTTTACCTCCGAGTTTATCTCAGGTACACAATGTTTTTCATGTTTCGATGCTGAGAAAGTATATGCCAGATCCATCTCATGTTTTGAGTCCAGAGGTAGTTCAGCTAGAAGAGAACCTATCTTATGAGGAACAACCGGTCCATATTATTGACCACAGGGAGCAAGTGTTAAGAAATAAGGTGATTCATCAGGTAAAGTTTTTGTGGAAAAACCACATGACTGAAGAGGCAGCATGGGAATGTGAAAATGCAATGAGGGATAAATACCCCCACTTATTCGATAAGTAAATAAATTACGGGGACGCAATTTTCTAAAGGGGGAAGGATGTAACATCCCAAGTAAGTAATGAATAATAGATATTTTTATCTATTCCTATTAATGAATTAGATAGTGTTTTAGAGGCTTAAAATGAAAATAAATCCATTCTTAAGCATGGAATACACTAATATTTTTAAAAGATTGTTTTACTGCCTTTTAATGGAAACCCATTTTTAAATCTATCTTTTGAAAATTTTATAAGCTATGTTTTTCAAAATAAACTTATTTTTTATGATTGGGACATCAAAATTTACTTTGTGTGAATTTTTGGTATTTTTCCGATAAAGTTCATTTTTTTAATGAATAGTGAAAAATGTTGTATTTTAATTCAAACCTCTTTTTAATTTAATTTATTTATATGATTATAATATCTTTTGAATTGGTTTTAAAGTTAAATTAGAATATATTTTTACCATTTAATCCAATGGTGGTCATTGGAATCAATTTCACTTTGAAATTGGACTTAAACTAGTGTAAATATTTTGATACTTATTGTTTCATAAAAACACGCTATTTGTCATGACAGCGAGAATTAATTATTAAATTAATTAATGTAACTTATATGATTTGAATTTTTTAAAATAGAAATAATTTTTTAATTCAGAATATCAAAAATATCTTAGGGTGAAGTTTTGGTATTTTTCTGAAAAACTTCAATTTTTGATGAATAGTGAAACCACTAAGTGGTAGTTAAAGAAACTGATTTTTGGTTTAAATGAATCTTCGCCACTTCTGTGATTTGATTTTAAAAAATCCAACATACATGTTTTTCATTAAGAAGTAAAATGTGGTTTAATGAGATTAATATAGTTTTTTGGTGAATATTAAATTTTATGTTCTTAATCGCGATAAGAGGTAATTAATGCAATTTAAGGAAAAAATGATATTATAATAAAATGAAAATACCTAGAGACATGTACTACCCTTATTGGATGTGTCATGGCCGACCAAGAAAAGCAATGGGTAAACTTGGGGACCCCATGGAGCCACTTTGGTAGGAAAATGACATTAATATCTTTTTATTTAATGTTAAAAATAAAATGACACAAACATTAGTTGTTTTACTAAAACAATTTTTAATGGAGTTATACAAGTAATACTTTTTACTATAAATATTTATTAGAAAGATAAAAATATTTCCTACATCATGATAGTTTTTTTATAATTTTTAGACATTAAATATATTAAATTATTTATGACATCATGATGATGCAGTGATTACCTCATTAATAAAGGATTTAAATAAAATGAAAAGATAATGTAAAATTTATGACCTACACATGTCCAAAACCTATTAGATGGATATATTTAGAACCCCTATCACCTTATACTTGAATTATAAAAATGTGGGACCTTTTTAATCTGAATCTCATTTTAAAATAATGTACCTTTTCTTTACTTTCCAAGAGTGCCCCTCCTCTCCTCTTATAAAAGGCCCCCATCTCTACCTCTTTACCCACACTTCCAATGCCTTTGGCTCAGCCAACCCCTGCCCATTTTGTCTTTACACATCCCTATCTTACTCCTTTAAGCCTGAATTTGGGCAGAAGTCTTCCCAAGTAAGCCTTTGAGCTCAAACCAAAGGGAGTTACCTGATTTTAAGGTAATGTCTTCACTTGTGTTCTTTTGTTTTATTTTGCTTCTCCAACCCCCTAAACTCTTTTTATTAATTTATTTTGTAACCACACAAGTATCTTCCATATACTAGGATGTTTTTATAAGAAGTATTCGAGCTAAACTTACACACACCTACATCTAATGGTTAAAGAACATACTGTTTCGGTGGATGGTGAATTTCTGCCTCCCGAAACGATGATTGTTCAACATTATTTTAACACCTTCGAAGGTGGCCATTAAGATGACACTATATTTATATATGATATATAATATTTTTATGTTCTACTTAAGCTTCTTTATTTTTCATTTTGGGCATACCTTTATGGTTTCCATTATGGGTAAACGCGATATCTTCATTTAAGGAAGTGCGGACTACCGCCCCCTCAAAGTGATTTGATTCGTTAATGCCATATGTGGGACATATAAAGGATGTAATTAATGATTTTATATATGATATTATACTGGAATTATAATATACCATTACATCATTATGATTCCATTTCATAGAATTCGAAATAGAAATGAAAGTAGCGTTCATGCGTACGTACGGCTTACCGTCTCCATGAACGGTGCATTTCATTTCTTATCTCTAAATGTTATGTAATATTATGAATGCATGTATATACTGGATATATAAGATATATATGATATCTACATCATGATTATAACTCTGGATATAATGGATACATGAACAACTTGTAATTATAATGAGCATATTTTTGACTCAAGTACCAATGATCGTTAAAACGACCGTTAATAACATAAATAATTACATAGTGTCCATGAAATGGTAATAGGTGATATAAAAGGAATAATGAACTTTAAAAAGGTTCTTAAGCATGTATAAATTAACTCAAGTTTATTATTCAAGAGGTTAAAGAACGATCGAGTCATGTCGGACCCGAGGTATGGGACTTCGTCTCAATCTCCTTTCATTGAGGCTTATTTTGTTGTATACACAACCTTATTTTATACAGTGTATAAACCCCTTTGACATTTACGTTTATTCAAAAGGAATATTTTTTATACGAAGCGTTTACTAAACGACAAAAGGGAATGTTTTTTTTGTCGTACGTATGTGGCGACAACAACTTATCCGCCGCCATGACCATTATTTGAGTTTCGGCTTCCTCTACGAGCCATACTTTTTTTTACAGAAAAATAAATACCATGTTTTAATTTTCATTTATTTTGGTATTGAAAATGGTTTTCATAATGTTTTTATATTAGTGTTTTGTATTGATATCTTGTGATTGAAAGGTGGAAATGTTATGTTTCCTTTATGCTTGTTTTATGTGATACGATTATGTTGTGGTTCTTGGGAATTATTATGAAGATGGGTGGTTCTGTGATAAAAAAAGGGTGGGTGATCCCGATATAGCTCTCCAATGCATTGGGAAACGCGAAGGAGTGAAACGTTAAGTTTTCTCCGAAGAGATTTAGGGAATATATTGTGATGGGTATTCCAAACGTAACCAAGAGGGTTACTCCCTACGTAAGAATGTTATGAATGCCTCAAGTTACCTTTATGTCTTATGATTTCTATGATTTATTCATGATTTGATGAGGTATGTTAAAGTGATTATGTTTTATGGGTAAAGTATGATTTCATTCTTATGTATATATGTACCCATGTTTCCTTTCTATATTTTTATATCCCTTACCGAGCTTTTTACGCTCATCCCATGTTTTTGAAATGTTTTTCACAGGTCAAGGGAAAGGTACATGATATGATGATAGTGTCAAGGAAGTGTCAAGAAAGAATCCATGTTTTATTTTAAATATGTTTCCATTTATGGGAAAAATGAATAGTATATTTTATTTAACCACTTTGTTTAAATGTGGAATGTAATGCATGTTTTATGATCTAATTCTCTAAAACTCTAAACCTGAAAAGATCCTCAAGGTGTAATTCTTGTAATAACTCAAGATTAAGTAATGTTTAAGGCTGGGGCCTTATATATAGAATCTAAAGGATTAGTTAGATAATATAGAGGCTAAAGGTTTTATATGGACCAATAATTCCTCTTGGGGTTATCCCATATTTTTTATAAGATGATGGATGGGGACCATTTCCTATGCGTTTATTATATATGGTTGAACTATCATATAGTTAACAACTGGTAACTACTTCTATGAATAAATGATCTATTTGACTAGCTCTATGGTGCTAGGGTGTTTTATAAGATCAACCTGATATCGAGCTATTAGGTGAGAGTAAGGAAAATGTACATACCTCATACAATCTTATATATAACGTATGGTTTGTATCAGTACATCATTATTCAATTTGGTCTTACGAACACACCTTTCATTTTCATGTCTCTAATGAATAAGGTGTTCCACCCTTATCTGGATTCCTTCGTTATAGTATTTTTTTGATGACATCTTGGTGTATTATCACACTCATAGCGACCATGATATTCATCGTGATATCATTATGAGCACACTGATAGAGCATCAAACTTATTCAAATATTGCTAAGTGACACTTTTTAATGGACAAATTTCACTTTTTGGGTCATATCATTTCAGAATCATGAGTCTTTGTTGACCTAGAGAAGGTTACTGTTGTAATTTCATAGGAGAATCCCAAGAATGTGTTTGAAATTAAAAGTTTCTTGGGGATGTATGTATATTAAAATAATTTCAAATAGGACTTATCACACATTTATTCACCTCTTTCCAGTCCTACAAAGAAGGGTGTCATGTTCTTGTGGTCTGAAGAGTGTGATAAATCCATTGAAAACATGAAAGGGAATCTTGTCTCAACACCTATTTTGATTCTTCTAGATCTTATAAGATGCTATATTGTGTTATATGATGCATCTGGCATTAGAATATGTGTAGTGATGATGTAGGATGGAATATTTTTTGTGTACAAATTAGAGCGGTTGATTCCTCATGAGAGAAATTAGTTGACCCATGAGCTTGAGCTAGCAGTATTTGTCCATGTCATACATTGTTGGAGACACTATCTATTAAGTTAGTTATTTATAGAATATACAAACCAAAAGAGACTCAAATATATCTTCACATAGTGTTAATTGAATCTCAAATAGAAACGATGATTCAAATATTTTTAGTCTTTTGATTTTGAGCTTTCCTATATGCCTGGAAACAGTAATGGAGAAGTAAATGCACTGAGTCAGAAAAATCAGGCACATCCCATATGAGAAGCCAGTGATGAATGGAAACTAATGAACCTTTTATCAAATATAAATGTTTAGTTTCATGGTTTTCACTGTCATTATTATCTCTCATCATTGATAGTTACCTCTACCATCCTTATGATGATGATTAAACGGAAATTTTCAGATCCTAAGGGATTGGTTCTCAATGTTAATATTTTAGAAGATGACCCACCCCCATATTGATATGTTGACATAGATGAAATATTTAATATACATTTACATTTATGGGTTCTAGTTGATATGATAGAAGAAAAACTACAAGTGTCTTATTATTCTCATTGGGTAGTTCATCTAGGCATCTCCAAAATATATCGACACATGCAACAATATTATTGGTGGCTGGGGATGAAACGTTCGATATCAAGATTTATCACTTGGTGTTCCACCTTTCAGTAAGTGATGGAAGATTACCAGATAACATTAGGCTTGTTAAATCTGCTTCATGTCCCAGAATGGAAATGGAATGATATTTCCAAAAATTTCGTAGTCGGTTTACCTAGGTCGCTTAGAGTTAGCAATTTTGCATGGGTTGTCATTGAAATACTGAAAAAATATCCCACATCCTTACTATCTATGAGAAATTCCCAATTAATGACTTGGGATGATTTTTTGTACGTGAGATCACAATACTACACATGTTCTCTCTCACTATCATTTCATAGAGGGATTCTAGTATCACATCACAATTATAGCAGGGGTTACAGAAGTCTATGGGTAAAAAAAGTGATTTTGTGCCCTAACATTCACCCATAGACTAATGGATAGTCATAACAGATGGTATAGGTGTCAGAGGAAATGATTCAAGCATGAATAATTGATTTTAACCATTCTTGAAAAAGCATATCCCTCTCTTCGAGTTTACCTATAATAATTTCATTCAAGAAACAATTCAAATGGATCCTTTTTATACCATGTATGGTAGGCCATGTCATTCATCCTTGTGCTAGCTAGAGGTAGGAGAGACATCCCTTCAAGGTCCTTGTCTCATTTAAGAGACTTTAGAGCAGGTTCAACTGATCAAGAAGCGTTTGTCTACTATGTAGTCTTGAAATAAATCATATGTTGATCATCATTGATGACCTGTGGAGTTCGGAGTCAGGGATCATCTTTTCCTCTGGTTATCACCCAGGCTAGGAAATAGATGGATATGATATTATGTAAAAAAATTTCCCTATTATGTAGTTTCATTTGATATTTTTTAGATTGTTAGGATGGTAAACTATCTGTTTCTAGTACCTCAGAGGTACCGTTCCATACACGATGTCTTCCATGTTTCACAGCTTCACTGGTATGATTCTTACATATCTCATACTTTTGATCCTGAGGAAGTTGGGCTATATACTGATGTTTCTTTTGAAGAGTATCCTATAAGTATCATTCATGAGAGCACGAATTCTCTCTAAGGCCATTCTGTCGCTCTATCACGAGTGATATAAAATCACAAACACGTACAAGACAAGACTTGTTATCAGGAAGGTGACGTACATGCCCAGTAGCTAGATTTGTTCTCAGACAGCATTTCATTTCCCATTGAAGGAGAACATGAGGATGAGTTTATTTAAGGGGTAAGATGATAAGAAGCCAATTTTTCACTTAGATATGGATCCTATAAATTTTGGTCTACTTTTATTTTATGGGACTAATATGGATGCATAATGAGTTTGTGAAGGTCTTAGTGGTGACTGAGACTTATTTAAAGGTCAGAACCCCAAATGGTGGAGGGTTTTGGCCTATCACACTATTAGATTAAACCTTTCGAGGAAGGATACACAGTTAGTTTTATCCATGTGAGGATGGACAATGATCACCAGGAGATCACAACGTTTTTTTAAACCATGCAATTTCGGCAGCATGGTCATGAAAAAACTATAGATCAAATTGAAGAGGGGTTTTTCATGGTTGGCATATAGTTTCCCTAACTGTGTAGCCTATATGTGTGGGTTTCCCTTCCTACAGTTCACTATGCATGGTTGGAACATGGTTTGGAAAACTATATGGCCAAACCGTATGAAAGGTATTTTTGGGTAAATTTTCATTTTTCTCTTAAATGAAATCTTTATAATCTCCCCTCCTTTTTTTCTCTCCAATTGGCATCCCTTTATAATTTCCACTCTTTTGATCTATTTTTAAGGACTAAACTAGGATTTGATACCATGAATCTATTTAGACTATGATTCGATCATCGTCTATCATGTTGGATTCATATAGGTAATATTTGAATTCATTTTTAATCGTTCATTGTTCTTCTCTCTATAAATAATGCTATTTAGATGTAGGTGTATATGCCCTATTTTTAGATAATTTATACATTATGTATATCTCTTCCAATCCAAACCTAAATTGCGGCTGATACTAAATGAAGAGAGTCATACGAATATGAGGTAGGTGGTCTAAAACTCATCCCTCATATTTCATTTTATTATAAATTGTAGTGTGTTTGTTACAATTTCATCGATCACCGCCTTTTTAAATAATATTTCTTGTTTATAGTCATTAGAATCATGTTCTAAGACCCGTTTCATATATGTTATTCATTATTTGTGTTTATTTACCCAATGAAGACCACCCCAAGTAGGTTGTTAACCATAATTGGGGTTTTAGTGCTTGACTTGTGTGTTAGTGCCACCATTCGGGTGCGCCTCACCTGACCTTGCTTAAGTTATGATATCCTTGTTAAATAATCTTTGAATTGGTAAATGGATATTATCATGATGCTTTCCATTTGATCATCATAATGTAAGTGTAACAGCCCGCAGTTTTTAAAAATTAACATTAAATAAAAATTTTGGAATACTTAAAACATTATACAAACACACGCCCATAGATCGTACTAGTCTAGTGCCTTTGTAAAATTAAAACATAAACACTAATACATAATTGACCTACATTATCTTCCATAAGGTTCTTATTGACAATAACCCTTCTTATACAGATAAAACATAATAAAAGTCTTCATATCATGGGGAAAGAAACATAAAAATGGGTGAGCTCAAATGCTCAGTGAGGGTAAAAAAGGGAGATATGTAACATAATTATGAGAATAAGGGTATGATAACATGATCAATAAAATATAATATTATACCATAAATATCAAAGATTTTATACATGAATCATGAAATAAAGGTTGGTATTTTAAAGGGAATAAATCATAAGAAAATATAGAGCATAAGCCATGAAAGAATAATATAGGAATAAAACATGGAATTATGACAGACACATAAGCACAACTAATTATTTCTATAGTTGTCAAGTCTTTGCTTCCATGATCATCTTGGTGGAAAAGTCCTTTATTGATCCTGGTTCACACGTTGTTCCTGTCCAGTATTATTGAACTGAGTTCACCCCTCATTCCAGCCCTGTATTGCTAAACCAAGTTCATTTCCAATTCTATCCCTGTAATATTAAACTTATTTCTTTTCTAATTCCATCCATTTCTATCTCATGAGATGCAAATCATTACCCAATACTTTATAAGTATATATAGCTCCAACCCATCTCATAATGAAGTCATACATAAATGTGACAATAAAATCATAACAAATCATATCATAACCCATGAAATGTAATGGGTATCACTTATATGTAATAATAACATAACCTATGGAAAATTATACATGTTTCACAATCATTTAATTTTAAGCATAACCCATGAAAAGAACTGGGTTTCAAAAGTATATAACTGATGAAAGAGAAAAAAATTTCATAAAAATCATGCCCTCAAAACATAATCCATTTAAAGAAAGAATATGAATGTAAAAATTAAGTAATTTCACAAAAAAGGCATGAGTAACACCAATGAATGTTATCTTATATGTGAAATAATTTTTAAATAACTTTTTAGAAACATTTTATGTATAAAATATTATTTCTTCATTAAAAGTTCTTTTTAAAAAATAAATAAGTTTTTAGAATTTTTTTTAAAATAGTATTGAAAAACTATAAAGGACGCATTGAGAACCATAAAACATTTTAAAAATCCTTTTTACTTGAAAATAGGATTCAAATATATTTTAAAAAAAATCGGAAAACATTTTTGAAAAAAAGGTTTTTGAATACATTAGATTTCCAACATGAGAGAGACGATTAGATTTAATTTAAAATCATTATCTTAAGTACCAAAGAGTGGAAAATAGTAATAATACATGTGGATATCATAAATAAAAATATTATAAGAAAAACCATTAGTGTTTTTTAGAGATGGATTATAATATTTCATCAATGTAAGTATAAACTAAAATAATCTAGAAAAAATAATGAGATTTTCTCAATAAACTCTTCTAACTTCGTAACATATGATCATAATATACATGTAAGAAAAATAAATAACATGAAACATAAAATATAATTAAATAAATTAAATTCATGATATAATATGTAAAATTAAATTATATACACCTTGAATGAGAATTTACGTGCATAAAAATCATGAGTCTCATAGAAAGAAAATTGAGAAAAAACTGTTTTACCGATTTGGTGACATTTGAAGCTTAAACCCAATGAAATAAATATAATAAAATGGATATGTTAATACCAATAAATTTAATTATATGATACATATATTACAATAATTATTAGTACATATTCCACACAAGTGGAAAGAGTGGAGAGCATAGCATGTATCTCATGGAAATAAAAAGTAAGATAGAATCCACTTAACTTGTGTCTTGAATCTCATATAAATCATTAAAAACACCAATATAATAAATTTAAATTTATTATAAATATTTTAAATAACCATATTAATATATATATGGTTTTATTAAAACATTATATTACATAATTTTTAATAATCCCGTGTTAGGGTATCACTTCGGGTAATATTCGCTCTATTCATCGCATGCGTCTTAATTTGTTATATCTTTGGTATATATATATTATATCCAGATTTAAAATATTTAAACCTTGATATAAATATAATTTATATACAATATATTTTTATTATAATAATCTATATAATATATAAGTATGAAATGGAATACACCATTCACAGTGACGGTAGGTCGTACGTACTCATGAACGCTCTTTCTGTTTAATTGTCATGTTGAAAGAAAGAAAGTAAAATAAATATATGTATATATATATATCATTATAATATTATATTAATGATATCATATATGTGTTATATATTCCCTAAAATCATCCTTAATACAATCCATGTAGTGTATTGATGAATCATATCGCTTTGAGTGGGCGATATTCAACACTTCCTCAAACAAAATTGTCGTATTTACCCCAAATGGAAAGTAAAAAAGTTATTTTTTGTAAAAGGAATGAATAAAATTAAATAAATAATTAAAATAAAATAAAACATATATAAATAGTTTTTTCATCATAATGTCCAACATGAGAGGCGGTTAGGAAAATTGAACAATCATCGTTTATTGAGGCGGTAGTTCACCGTACACATAAATAGTATGATCGTTATCCTTTAGTTGGATGTCTGTGTAAGTGTAGGTTGAAACATATTCATATAAAAATCCTAGTATAATTATTATATTTTTATTTTTATAATATCATGGAATAAATAATGTGGAGGGGGTGAATAGAAACAAAAAAAAATAATTGAGAGAAGACGTTAACTCTTAATCAGGTAACTCCTTTTGATTTGTGCCAAAAGGCTTCCTTGGATTGACTTATACACAAGGGAAGTATTATAAGAGGAAATGAATTTTTATGATAAGTGAATTTGGTAGATATTTTATTAATATAGGTGGTTTTATAGGTGTGTATAATTAAGAGAGGTGGTGGCCTTTTATAGGGAAGGGAAAGGACTCACATGGAATATTTGAAAACAAGTTAGGTGTACAAATGTTATTACCTAAAAAAGGTTGTAAAAAAAAATTTATAAATAATGGAAGGTTTAGGGAATACCAATGTCCATACAATGGGTTTTGGACTAGTGGATAGGTCATTTGGCCCCATAAGATTGAGGTTTAGTCCATAATTATGCTTAATTTGATCTTAATCACTGTGATTAATTTTAATCACTTTTACTAATATTTTTGTAAATAAATTAATTTGATATTATTATAATCTAAATATTATATGGATTAAAATGGTGCATGTAGGTTTTTAAAAATTCAATTCCCAGAATCGAAAAAATTAATATTAATTCTAATCCCTCAAACATGATGAAATAACGGGGTTTTAAATTTGAAAAATGATCAAATGTTTATTAAGTTTTATATTCAATTTCAAAGTGAAATTGTCCCTAATAACCTACGTTGTGTTAATAGATTTATAATTTATCTAATTTTATCCCAAAATTTAAAATATAATTTAAACATAAATGCATTTATTAACATAAAAGTAGTATTTTTCACAATTCATCAAAAAATGACAATTCTAAAAAAATACCAAAAAATAAACATAAGATTATTTCGAAATTATAAATACAAAAATGAATTTAATTTTATCAAATTAAATTTCTAAATGTGTAGAAAATTAATTTTAGTATTTTTTATATAAGTACATTAAATGTAATTTATTTGAGAAAGCATTATTTTTAAACATAAAAGGACTTTACCAAAAATCATATCATTCATTATAAATATATTTTATTTATATAAAACAATTATAAATAATATTTGAAAACTAGTTATTACTATTCATATAACTAGGTTTAATAGCTAGGTTTTAAAAATCTCATTTAAATATTTATAACTATAAAATGATGTTTCGTAGAAACACTATTTTTCATGTAATGTATGCCAAGTTGGTTTTGTGTGTAACATATGCCGAGTTGATGTTATGTGTAATGTATGATGAGTTGATGTTTTATAACGTATGAAAATTTATTTCCATCTTAAAGTAATGGTTTAATTAGTGTGTTGAAAGAAATAAATGAAAATCAAATTTATTTGAAAAAAGGTCCACAAAATCCAATGGTGTTACATTCTACCCCCCCCCCCCCCCCCCTTAAATGAATTTATCCCTAAAAATCCATCACTCAGGTAAAAAATGATGATACTTATACTTCATAATATCCTCATTTTCCCATATATCTTCCTCTAACTATTGCTTTCTCCACAAAACATTGACCTGGTGTGTGATCTTATTTCGTAGAACTTTCTTTCTATGATCAAGAATTACAAGAGGTTTCTCCTCATAGGAAATATCCTACTCTAGTGATATGACCTATGAGTTCATTACATGTGATGTTTTAGGTATTTACTTCCACATGAGAGATAAATAGAACACATCATGGACTTAAGAGAAATTTGGACGAAGTTCCAAGCGATAGGCTATCATCCTGATATGAAAAAAATCATAAATTGACCAATATACCTAGGTATTATTTTTTTCCTTTCTTCCCTAACATCATAACATTATTCAAGGGTGATATTCAGGGAAACAACATTTCACCAACTATAAACTCCATGTCATGATGACAGTTATCAGTGTAACTTTTGTTCCGACTTTTAGCTGCTGAATGGTTCAATTCTTCTCGACCATTTATTCAGTAATCTTAGGCCCCAATATATTTATTTAACAAAACTAATCCTATCATTTAGGAGCTCAAAATTTCTTCCCATATAGGGTTTGTAATGTCTCATATGAATTCTTGAATGAAATTTATTGTTGGAAGAAAACTAAACTAGAGGTGGTGTTGATCCCAACCACCTTTGAAATCCGTAGAAGAAGATATCAAAATATCCTCCAAGGATTTAATTGTTCTTTCAGACTGACCATCTGTCTGAGGATGATAAAAAGTGATGAAACTCAATTCCGTATGAAGGGATTGTTGAATACTTCACTAGAAATTTGAGGTGAACCTCATATCCCAATTTTATACAATAGAATGTGGTCCTCCTTGTAACCTTACTACTTCCTTAATGTATATCTTGGAAAGCTATTCTAGAGAGAAGTATTCTCTTATAGCAATGAAGTGTGAAGAATTAATAAGGAGATCAACTATCACCAATATATAATTAAACACTTTATAGGTTTTGGTTAGTCCAATGACAAAATCCATAGTGTTGTTCTCATATTTCCATTCTGGTATGGGTAATGGATGCAATATCCCCTTTGACTTTTGTCCTTCAGCCTTAACTTGTTGGCATTACAAGCACTGAGATATAAAATTTGTGATATATCTCTTCAGGAAATCCCACTAAAAGTATTATTTCAAGTCTCTATACCTCTTTATACATCAAAGATAAATAAATAATGAAGATCTATGAGCTTCCTATAACAACTTTTTATTCAAATTTTTTATGGAAGGAAAACATACACAGTTTTGGAACCTCATCATGCCATCCTGATTAAGGTTAAACTCAAGAAAATTTCTATCTTTACTTAACATCTATTCAAATTCCTTATGCACCTCCTTGATCTTCACATGGATAGAGGGTTGAGCATTCATTTCAGAAAGATAAGATTTTACCCTTCCTTCATGATTTCTAGATCCATCCTTTTTAAATCTATAAATATTGGTTCTTTTGTGATACTCACCATGGATAAGCTAGTATGATCCATCAGACTCAACACATCATCCACCTTGTTTTTTTCCCTAGTGTGGTAATGTATTGAATAGTCATAATACTTTATCAACCCTGACCATCTTCTTTGGTGCATGTTCAACTCCATCTGTGTGAATATACATTTTAATCTTTTTTTATTAGTATATATATAACACTTTTCTACATAAATATATTTTCACCGTACATTTAATTGAAAAATTAACATTGCTAACTCCAAATAATGAGTTGGGTAATTTTAATCATGAATATTGAACTATTGTAAGGAATAAGAAGTAACCATGTTATTATATATAAGAAAACATCCCAATCCATTATTATATGCATCGCTATATATTACATACACTTCTCCACAACATGGTAATGTAAGCACAGGTGCAATGATTAATATTCTCTTCAGTTCTGTGAAATTTTTCTCACATTCATCTATTCTTAAGAACTTCACACCCTTCCGAGTTAACTTGGTCATCAGATTAGATAGTCGTGAAAAATTATCCACAAAACATTGATAATATTCATCTAATCCAAGAAATATATAGATATCTGTCACCATAGATAGTCTAGGACAACATTAAGTAGCCTCTAGTTTGGATAGATCTACTAATATACCATCACATGAGATTATGTGACCCAAAAACAGAACTGTTGGCCGCAAAAATTCACACATTGTAAATTTTTCAAATAGATTCTTCTTCTTTTGGGTATTTAGTACAATTCTCATGTAATATTCATTGTCTTACTATATCATTGAATATATAAGAATATCATTTATAGATACTTCAATAAACTGATCGAGGTAATCTCTAAAGACTATTTTCATCAATCCATGAAGATAACATGGGAATTAGTAAGAACAAAAGGAATCACTATATATTCATAGTGTCCATTTCTTATACGGAATGTTATCTTGGGTATATCCTCTTTCTTGAACCTCAAATGATGATATCCAGAATAAAGGTCAACCATGGAAAAGTATTTATCTCCATTCAGTTGATCAAACAACTCATCTATACAGAGAAGAGGCTATTTGCTATTTATTTTGATCTTGTTCAACCCCCAATAATCAATGAAGAGTCTCATTGATCCATCTTTTATTTTTCAATAAAATAATTGGTGAACCCCAAAGTGAAAATCTTTTACGAATGAATCCCCTATCATGTTTTCCATGGAGTGGATTCTTTAATTCCTGCAACTCAATTGGGTCTATTCTATAAGGAGTCTTTGAAATGGGTGTGGTACTAGGTTTAAATTCTATTGAGAAATTAGCTTCACATTTTTGTGGAAGATAAAGAAACTCTTCCAAAAAGACATCCACAAAATCCCAAAAAATAGGCATATCATCGACATTTATTTTTACCCCCAACCATTTGAGATAAACATACCTTTTTAATAGGAATTAAGACCAATACAATGGAATTAATATCCATAGGAAGTTCATTCTTATCATCACATTGATGGATGATCATAGGAAGATTTCAAATATCAAATTTAACTTCCCTTATTAAAAAATTTATGTGATATTTATGCAGAGAAAACAAATTCATGCCTATGATGGAATCAAATTCAATCAAAGGAAGAATGAATATATTTTCAGAAAGCATATTCCCAAAAATTCAGCTAGAGAGAAGTCAAAAGACATGAGATGAAATAATCATACCATTAGGTTATTTCACTACTAATTCCACATCTACTTGTTTTGGTTGAATCTTAGCACCCTTTGAAAGTTATTTTGAAATGAAATAGTTGGTAGATCCAGAATCAAACATAAAATTATCAGTTCTAGAGTGGATGGTAAGTGTAACTTTCATCGAATAATTATCACACTCTTTATTTGAGATAGAGATTGCATGAGATTACCCCTTTTACATCGGTTTAAGAGGTTTCTGACGTCGATCATCATCACCATCCCTTATGTTAGGATAGTGGTTACCATAATTCTCATCCTATTTAATCTTGTAGCACTGAAATGTGGGAGGTGAATTATATGCCAATTTTATCTATTCACAATGTTAGCTAACTTCTACCCATAACTATAGTTATAAAATTACTTATAGGCATACCTTCCACCCTTAAAACATTTATTAGACCCCTTAATGTAATTTACTCCTTATTAATTCCCACACATAGATCATAATGGGAATCTCATCTTCTTCTCTTCATGGTTTTTATATTTTCCTTTAAACTCCATATTCCTCTTATTATCAAAACCATGAGATTGATAGGTGAATCCAACATAAATTTCATCCTTGATTGAACAATTCATAATCTCTTCATAGCTATTAAAATCTCTTCTAGCCAAATCCCTTCTAAAACTTGGATTTAAGCCACTGAATAACCTATTAACTTTACTTTCTAGTTAGATGATAATTCCTAAAGCATACATCACAAGTCTTGTGAAATTTTCCTTGTAAGTACCAATAGATTCATCATCCATTTTATTTAACTCAAGGGACTATTTATCAGTATTGGTATGGAGAATCCTAGGTAATTAGTTATTGAAAAATAAGATCTTTAACTCATCCCAATCCTTGGATTCAATCCCATCTTTCTTCCTCGTATTCTTGGATAGAGTCCACCACTGGTCTGCTTCTCCTTCTGATTGATAGACATTTAGAATCACATTCTCACGATCCAAACATTTAAGAATGGATAATATATTTTTAGTATTACTAATTCATTGTTCAGAAAAAAAAATATCATAAAACCCTTTGAAATAAGGTTGACATTGCCTCATGAATGACTCAAGAGAATGTTGTTCCCTCCTTTTCTCATTTGGATTCCAACCATGATTCATAGCGTGAGAAAGTTGTGTTAGCATTGAAATGAGGTTTTTTCATTATAGATCACATATAATTCAGTTTCTCAAGATGAAAATTGTTTCATTTTACATCAAAATCACCATTAATATGTTTCCTTCAGGTTCTAGCTATTGACTAAAACCAAAATCATAGGGTAAGAAATAATTATCCTATTGAGGAACCACATAATCATGAAATGTAACTTATATTATGCCTATATCATGAAATATTCATTAATCTATGACACCTTAGTTTTATCCTATGTTATTCATATCCAACTTATATTTAAATCCTTCATGATGTTTTGTGAAGATTTTGTGAATTTCCAAAGTATATCCCCATGATATTGGGAAACTAGGTGGGTTGTAAGGCCCGTTTTCATGTACTAGATTACCCAGAGTCATGACTAGAATATCTTGTATGTTTTTTAACACCTAGGTACATCTATTCCAAATATACATCCACATGTAGTATCTATACATGGACGTATTTCTAGGAAACCATTCACTCGATGCTTCACCAAAATTCCACAACATTTTTCTATAATTTTATTTACTCTTAAACTTACAATTACAAATTTCCTTAGGGATCTCAATAAAGTTTTATCTTACTCCTTATAAAATTTAACAAAACCTGTACTGTGATAACAAATATTTATATCCTTGATTTTCATACATTAACATTACATAACATTTCCTGAATACTTAAAACATTATACAAACAGACATCCAATGACTGTACTAGTCTATTGAATTTGGAAACATGTAAACATAAACATAGATACATAAATGAGATACATTATCTCTCACAAGGTTCTTCTTGACTATAAATCTTCATTGAAATATCAAACATAATACATATCATGATAACCTGCATAAGGAAACATTAAAATAGGTGATCTAAAATGAAAAATATGGGTAAAAAGGTATATATATAAACATAATCATGAGCAAAAGGGTATGAGAACATGATCAAGAAATAAACTAAAATAACATTCATATAAAATATAATATACATGAATCATGGAATAATGGTTTCATCTTCATAAGGAAGGAATCATAAGGAAATAAAAAAATAATCCATGAATGCATAACATAGGAATAGAACATGGAATTGTGGAATAAAAATAAGCATATATAATGACTTCCATAGAATCCATTGTGTTGATTTTGAGACCATCATAGTGGACAATATCATTTACTGAATCGGATTCACACCCCGTTCCAGCCCTAATTTACTGAACAAAGTTCACCCCTCGATCAAGCCCTATATTACTAAACCGAGTTCATTTCTTGTTCCATCCCTATAATACTAAACCAAGAAATTTTCTTGTTCCATCCATCTATATATCGTGAGATATAAATATTTATCCAATGTATTTGAGGGATATATAGGTCCCAACCATCTCATAATGAAATTGTACATACATGTTTAATAAAATCATAAAAAACATATCATAACCTATGAACATAAATTTGTATCATACACATGTAATCATATCATAAACTATGGAAAAAGATACAGTTTTCATAATAATTTCAACATAACAAAAACCAATGAAAGGAAGTGGGTTTCAAAAGTTTATAACTTGTGAAAGAGAAACAATTTTCACGAACATCATGCCCTTAAAACATAATCCATTCAGAGAAATAATATGAATGGAAACATTGAATAATTATTCGAAAAAGTAATTAGTAACACCAACAGATGTTATCTCATATGGGAAATAATTTTGACAGATCATTTAAAAACATTTCTAGAGGAAAATATCCATTATACATTGAAAACTTATTTTAAAATATAAAATCTTTTTGAAAATTTTATTCTTTGAAAATAGATTCGAAATCTTATAAAAGAATCATTTAAAACCATAAAATGTTTTTAAAATCTCTTTTAATTTAAAATAGGCTTCAAATAACTTTTTAAAACATTTTGGAAAACATATTTGAAAACATGGGTTTCTAATAAAATAGATTTCGGACCGCAGAGAGAGACGATCATATTTTACTTGAAAACATTATCATAAGTACCAAAGGGTGAAAACATGGTACTAATACATGATTATATACTAAATAAACGTAGTATAATGAAACACATGGGTGTTTTTGAGATATTTAATATAATATTTCATCAAAGGAAGCAAAAACATAAATAATCTTGAAAAAATGATGAGATTGTCTAAAAAAACATATAGGTTAGTAACTTGGGATCATACTCTCCATGTAAGAAAAAAAAATTAAGATTAAAATATCATTAAATAAATTAAATTCATGATATAACATGTAAAATTTACGTATATACACCTCTAAAGAGATTTTATATGCATAAAAAAACATGAGTCTCACAGAAGAAAAATTGAGACAAAACTTTTTTACCATTTTCGTAACCATTGAAAATTAAACCCCATGAAGGAAAGATAATAAAATGGAAATGCGAATAAACATAAATTTAAGTATATGATACATATAATACAATCATGGGTAGTATGTATACTACACAAAAGAATAGAGTATTTAACAAATCATGTATCTTATTGAAATAAAAAGTGTGATGAAATCCTCTTACCTTGTGTCTTGACTCTCATCATAGTCATTCAAACCACATATAAATAAATATAAATTTATTATTACTATTTTATAGAACTATATTATTATATATATTTTTTTAGTATCACCTTATATTACCCTGTTTTTAATAATCTTATGTTAGGGTTTCACTTCGGGTAATATTCAATTTATTCTTCGCATGTGTCTTAATTTTTTATATCCTTGGTATTTATACTTTATACCATGATTTACAGAATTTAAACAATGATATAAATATCATGTATATATATTATATGTGTATTATAATAATCTATAGAATCTATGTATGAAACAGAATACACTGTTAATGGAGATAGAAGGCTGTGCATACACATGGACGCTATTTCTATTTAATTGTCGTGTTGAAATAAAGAATGTAAAAGAAATATATGTATATATATATATATCATTATTATATTTGATTTATTATCTAATATATTTCTTAAATATTCACTAAAACCATCTTTAATTCAATCCATGTAGTGTATGAATGAATCATATCACTTTGAGGGGGTAGTATTCCACACATCCTCAAATGAAATCATTATATTAACACCAAATAGGAAGTAAAAAAATATAAATATTGTAAAATTAATAAATAAGATTAAATAGATAATAAATATAATATATAAAATATGTAAATAGAGTTTCAATCAAATTTTACAACATTACATGCTTTAAGGAAAATTTAATAATCATAGTTTAGTGATGCAGTAGATTGCTGAACACATAAACAGTATGTCCAATATTCATTAGATAGAGGTGCGTGTATGTTTAGGTTGAAAACATATCCTAAAAATATTCTTTTTTGAATTTATTATACTGGTTTTGTTATACAATAACATAAAAAATAATGTGTAGTGGGTGGTGAAAGAAAATAAAAGAAAGGACTTGAGAGATTATGTGTTACCTCTTAAACAGGTAACACCTTTTTGTTTATGCCAAAATGCTCCATTGTATTGACTTTAGCACAAAGTAGGATTATAGGAGGAAGGGAGGATTTTTTGGAAAGTTTATTGGGTAGATCATGATTGAAAAAAAATGTTTTTAGTGGTTAGAGAAAGTGCGACAGGTGGTTGCCTTTTTTAGGGAAGGAAAAGGATTCACTTGGAATTTTTTAAAACAAGTTAGGTGTACACATGTTATTACATAAAAAAAAGTTATAAAAACCATCATAAATAAAGAATGGAATTTTTATCGATTAATCATTTCTAGAAAATGGTTTTTGGGCAAGCCCCTATGTCATTTGGGCCCCTAATATTAAGGTTTATTTCCTAGTTAAGCATAATTTGACCTTAATCACTGTAATTAATTTAAATCAGTTTTATGAATATTTTCCTTAAAAAATTATTTGGATCATATTAGACTCTAAAAAATATACTGATTTAAATTTTTTATGCCAGTTTTGGTAAATTCAATTCACATAATAAGAAAAATTATGATCAATGAAAATCTTGTAGACAGTAAGAAATAACAGGGTTTGAAAGCAGAAAAATGTTTAAAAGATTATTAATTTTTTATATTAAATTTGAAAGTGAAAATGATTCTAATGGACTAAATTGTAGTAAAATTTGTATAATTGATCTAATTTGACCATAAAAAAATTTAAAATATAATTTAATTATAATAATTAATTAAACGTAAAATCATTTTTAAACCTATAATAAGTATATTTCACAATTCATCAAAAAATGATGTTTCATAGAAAAATAAAAAATTTCACCGTACGATAATATAGAAATTATATATTTAAAAAATAATGTTTATTTTATCAAATTGAATTTATAAATGTGTCTAAAATTAATTTTATTATTTTTAGAGGACATTAAAACTAGTTCATTCGAGAAAATATTATTTTTAAACATAAAATGAATTACCCAAAGATCATATCATTCATTATAAATATATTTTATTTTTATTAAAAAATTACAAAAAAATATTTCAAAATTAGTTATTACTATTAATATAACTATGTTTAACATCTAGGTTATAAATATCTAATTTAATTAATTATAACTATAAAATGATGTTTCGTAGAAACATTTTTGTTATGTGTAACGTATTCCAAGTTGATGTTGCGTGTAACATACACCGAGTCAATATTTTGTGCAATGTATAATAAGTTGGTTTCATGTAACACACACCAAGTAATAGCCATGTGAATAGAACTTTTGACTTATTATATTGCAAGAAATAAATGAAAATTTAATTTATTCTAAAAAAAGGTCGTCAAAAACATGGGGTGTGACAATATGTTCTTCACTTGATTAATAAATATAATATGGAAATGAAAATTATATTATATACAGATGACTTGGACAAATTGAATATAATCCAAGGGATTGGTTTCACATAAGTAGAACCTCTTTTGACGTCTAATGGAAGGTATCAATGTGAACAATATTAAATGATTATTACTTTTATATAGTGAATTAAATGGTTCCATGGTCCTTGTCCTTTTCACACCAATTAAAGGAAAGGATTGAAATAAATGATCCTGTTAAATGATATGACTATTACATGGGATAACTTAATAAATGAATCTTTGTAAGGCGACTAATTATATATAGACCTTGAAATCATTATAGGAGTGGTAAGAATCAAGTAAGATTTTGGATTCCTAAGGGGATGCCTTGGGAACTGGTGGACGCCATTCTGATTCAAGGATGCTAGTTTCCTTGGTTGAGACCCAACTTGGGACCTGATCCTTGTTTATTAGTGGATGCATGGATTAACAATATAAGATCCCTACTTTACTATTACAGGATGCTTTGAATACACTCATTGGATCTAGTATGTATTCTACGAAAATGTAGCGCCTTGGTTACATACTTTGGTCTATCCATATCTTATACCATTTTATCTTTTATATTTTCCATGGACACGATTAGATTGATTATTTTGGAATTCCATAGGCAATTCTCCTTAGATTAAACTCATACCCCTTAGCCAGACTATAGTTACTTCTGAGTTGGTGACCCTTGAGGTCTAGGTTTCCTTGGTTATCACCATAGAACCTATTCATTATAAATAAAATCATGGATTCATTTTTCACCATGGAAACTTTAATATTATAATGTTAGTTATGGATTTACAACATGTGACATAATTACTTAAACTGGATATTAATAAATTAAGAACTGGTTACATGTTCAGACAGTATCCAAGAGATGAAGCATTTACTTAGGTACTTATATTACTATACGGATTTAATTTTATATATGCATTATTGAAGTATATTTCTAGTTTTATTACCCAAAAAATATCTTATAGACAGTATTGGTGTTGGCCTACTGATATTTATCTGACACCCTATCTGGGCCGCCATTGGAACCCGACCGAACTTTATGTATGTAGGTGTTGACAAAGAGAATTTTATTGTTAGAGATTATTGGTTTCTTAATTTCATAGGATAAATTTGGTAGTAGATGACCAGGATTGAGGTTGGGATGCTGGGGATATTTTTTGGATTCCTTTTTGCTACTTTTTTAATATCATGTATAGTCTATTTAATTGTATCCATATTTTCAAGCTTTATAGATACATGAAATATCACTACCAATTTTTGTATATCATTGTCAGTTGTTTTAGTTATTCATTCTTCCTGTCTTATTCTAAAACTATTTATATTTACTTCTTACTGCTTCCAAAATTTTCAATCTGATATTATATCTATTCATTGTTCCACACTCTAGTAATGAGGGCATATTCTCCCCAGAGACACACCCTAGGCCATCACTACTAGTCTGCAACTTCAAGCATTTAGGGAGATGTGCATGAGGCCATGTGGGAAACTGGTATGTTTTAATGAATTGGTATGTTTTAATGAATCATCATCCTCATCACTAAGATCTGCTAGGTCACTGAGGTTTTCTCATATGATGGGCCACTGAGGTCCACTCGTCTACAAGGCCATTGAGGTCTACACCTCACAGAGGTCTGCAGGGCCAATGAGGTCCACTCATCACTAAAGTCTATTGGGCCACTAAGGTTCGCTCGTCTGTTGGGCCCCTGAGGTCCAATCGTCTCCTAGGCCACTGAGGTCCTCTCATCAATGAGGTTTGCTGGGCCACATATTGTATACCAAAATGAAGGCCTCATCTCAAGGGTCCCATTGCAGCAAATGGCTCGACAATTGAACATGCAATTTGGAAGTTATTATCCTTTTTTTTTGTAAAAAGGGATTTACTGGGTCTACGCCCAGTCCGACCCAACCCAAACTGGTCCATCCTACCTCGAGGGACCTAACCATTGGACTTTTTGGACCCAGCCCATTAGGCTGATAGTCTAGCCCGCCAGTTTTCCCGGTGAATCGATCACCATCCTCAAGCCCGACCCGCGCTAGAGGGGCGATTTTTGTCTAGATAGGCCCCCCAATGACCCGATTTCCCCTGGATCAGACCACGATGGAGGGCCAAATTTGTCCATCTTGGGATGTGACACTCACCGCATCCGTTCAGACCCCACAGAACACGACATGAAACATGGCGGGTCTGTCACATAAATGTCCCTGCGAAATTGCCACGGGGTTCCTACTGCGGTCCAGTAGGACCATGGTTCTCCACTGAGAGACACAGATCGCAACCGCATCTAACAGAGCTACTACTGGCCACCTACCGGTGGCCCCGATCCAACACCGACAGCGGGTGTTGTAGGTTCCACCACCATCAACCTTCGAGCTGACAGACCTTTCTGTCGTCGCGGACCTCCTGCCCACGAACCTCTGTCACCGCATCTGCCCACTTGGTCGTGGCCTCCCTCATTGCTGGCTAACGCGCTAGTAGTCTCTTGGAAATGCCACATCCCGTGGCCTCCTGCCACGGGATATCCTTCTAGTGTGGTCCATCCTGGACTACAGATTACTATCCCCATGAATAATGGGAAGAAGGTAGTGAAGAATAAAGAACCAAGAACACACAAAGGATGGAGAAAAAACTTTGTTCATATTGGAATGATTTATACTTATTAAGAGGTTTAACGGTGGATAATAAAATCATGAATCCAACAGCCCTTAATTCGCCACATGAAAATTCCCATGTCCAGTAAAGATAACCAATCCATAGGTCAATATATTATTGCATTGACTCGCAATATTTATTTAGAAATAAGAACGGGGAAAAGTTAACCACTTTGAAAAAACACCTACCCAGTATTGGATCATCTACTACCTTGGATTCATTGGCATTGACGATCTGCGGAAGAGCGATCCTGATGCACGCCTCCATCTCCATTGGAAAGATCCTTCAAAGAGGACGGGGTGTTCGCTGTCATTGGTGATTCCTCGTTCACCAATATTATTCTTACAATGCCTCAGAGTAATATACATCATTTTCCCATGGTCTCATATCATTTTTATGATATTAATAAGAAAAACCCAATTCAGCTTTGTTGTTACACCGAGTCACAGTGTTATTACGTTGTGTTCATTTATGATGGGAATCAACTACTTTGTCATTGCATCGTATTGTCACTATATTGCTGAAAAATGTTAAAATAAATAAAATAAACATTTTCTGATGTTTATTTTTTTATCTTTTAAATCATTCCTAAATTAACATTCACCCTCAACCCTTTTCCGTTGAGGATAGGCCACTACTAAGGAAACACACCCTCAAAAGATCAATCGTACTCTCATATTTTCAATCCATGTTATCGTTTATGAGTTATAGGATTTGAAAACAAAATAATATTTATTTATTTATTTTACTTATAGTCATGTCCCAAAAACTAATTTCCACAGTAGACCTATGTCGGCCATTGTTTGGATCCGCCTAATTAAAACACCCATTAAAAACCCAATGATGGTCTTATGTTTTCAATCTGAGTAACCTTTCATGAGTTATAATGATTTGAAAAATAAAATAATTTTATTTAATTATTTTATTTACAGTTATACCGTTTTTAGGTTTTCTCACTGGAGGCTCTCACCGACTAATGTTATGTGGATCCTAGGGTAAACCCTCCATACTCAATGCAATTGTGCCCTCATATTTCTAATCTGGGAATCCATTTAAGTGTTATTACACTTTTTGAAGAAAACTTTTCACGGGTTCTATTTAAAAACATAACATTTTTTGATGGAAAATTCCGAGCACACCATGCCTCGGAATCACACACCATCTCAGCAACTGGTCTCAAAATTTTCCTAGGAATTTAATAAAAAAAAAGTGAAAATCAAAGTCATTATATTCTTCCCACCTGATGGCTTAACATCCCAAAAATCCAAACCAATGGATTCCCAAAAATATGAGGGTACGAGCATGAAATGGAGCCTCCCACTCCCATGTGCTCTCTTAGAGATTCCTATGCTACCATTGAACGTGCACTCGGGGAATCGATCACCCATAGAGGGTCCTCTCCTTTCGATACTTTTTCTCCACCAAAAACACCAAAAAAGTTTCCCCATTTTCAATGGACATCTCTCCCCATTCAATCATGTGCGATGTTTCATGTATTTATCTCCTCAGCTGAGATACGTGGAAGGTCTCGTGCAGAAAATCTAAATGAGAAGGTAGGTCTAAGAGGTACGCCACATTTCCCACTATACCCAATATCGGAAAAGAACCAATTAGCCTAGGAGATAACATACTGCCCCATCCAAATATCGGTATCCCACATCAAGGAGAGACCCGAAGAAACACATGGTCTCCCTCATTGAACTCCAAGGGTCTCCATCACCTACCAGCATATGACTTATAAGGGTTCCATGAAGTCTTCATTTTCTCCTGAATGAATTGTACATTTTCTATAGTACCCCGCACCAACTTCGAGTCTATGAGTGTGGACCCTTCGAGGTCAGTCTAGAAACTTGAAGACTTGTAGGGTATCCTATAGAAGGCCTCGAACGGTGCCATACCGATGGTGGAGTGGTAGCTATTTTTGAACAAAAACTCTACCAGAGGTAGTGATCCTCCCAAATGTGGCCTAAATTGAGGATACAAGGATGTAGGATTTCTTCTAGGCCCTGAATGGTCTACTCCATCTGGACATCTGTTTTCTGGTGGAAAGCTGTGATCAAGCGTAGTTGAGTCCGCAACACCTCCTTCAACTCATTCAACAAATGGGATGCAAAGCGTGAACCTCAATCTAAGACTATCATTTATGGGACTAAATGGAGTAAAAATATATATTTCACATAGAGTAATCCCAATATCTCTACTAGACTATATTCCCAAGAAGCTAAGAAGTGACACACGTAGTGAGTTGGTCAACAATCACCCTGATGGTACTGTGTCCCCTAAACATATGTGATAAACCTATCATGATGTCTATAAATATCCTTAATCAATACCTTCTTGTCACCCTATGGAAGAACAGAGGAACCCCTATAAATGGTGTGTTGAAAACCCATTAAACTGATTAAACAAGCGCACAAATTTTATATCAATATGTAAGACCAACATCAACCAGTTCCATTATCCCCAGTGTCCCCCTTGACACCCAAATTCACATTCTGATGCATATCATCACTCTAGGAATCCACTGCTACTTCTGTGTGTCCTCTGAAAAGAACAACATGCTCTCCACCTTTCAATTATACATCAGGGGTATTCCCTATAAAAAAATGAGCACTTATAGACTCACAATTGGTATCATCGAGATATGCCTCCCTAGAACACTTTATGAGTGGAGGGGTAACAACCACCAAATGGAGGTAAGCTGCATCATATCTATCGCAGAATGATAACTATAAGGAGGAAAACTGCTCTATTTCCACATTTGACATCTATGAATTGGATCTCCTATGGAGAGCATCCACTACCACATTTCCCTTAACAGTAGTATAGAATACTTTGATGTCATATTCCTAGAGGAGCTTCATCCATCATCTCTAACTCAAGTTCAAATCCTTTTAAGAGAATATATAGTTGAGAATCTCGTGGTTAGATTAGATGGTAAATTATTCACCCATAAGGTAGTGTCTCCACATATTCAATAGGGGGACTATCATTGCTAACTCATGATTGTAGTTCACATAGTTTTGATCCTGTGGTCTCAAATGATGCGAACCATAAGCAATTACAACTTACCTTTGCATCAAGACACAACCAAGTCTGGTCTATGATGCATCATAGAGGACTACGTACTTGAATCCCTATTCTATAAAACCCAATCTCAAGGTGCTCATCAAACTTTTCCTTAACTGATAAAAAGCATGTGGGCACCCTTCCATCAGTGCAAAAGGTTTCTCCCTTCAACTGATCAATGCGTTCATAGACCCTTTGGTAGTGGATACTCGTTATCCACAACCACTTTGTTAAAGTGAAAATAGTCTCCAAATAACATCAAATATTGGGTCTTACTAATCCATTCCTTTGGAAGTCCTCCACCTACACCCTCGGCGCACGAAGCTCTGAAAAATCCATCTAATATATTGGTGTTGATATCAGTGCCATCTCATGTTGTAGAACGATGAAGAGGTCCATGTCCCTGTTGGGAGGTAAACCTGGAAACATCTTCTGGAAACACATCCTCGTACTCTACCACTACTGCTAAGAAATGAAAACTCTAAAAACATCTACTACTATAATGGTAAAGATGGATGACTAAAAATTCATTGGATATACACTCCTATGCATGAGTTTATCCTGTGCTACCAGGGTTTCCTTTTTTCCCTAACCAAGGAAACCCCCATTTAAATTCTACAAACATACCACTTCCTTTTTCATAAAATGGTCAATCTGAGTATGAAGTATGGATGACCAGTCCTTGACCAAACTAACATCGTAAGTCCTCGACGCTTACAATAAGAGGTTCCAACCAAAACTCTCGCCACAAGGGTTAGATCACATCTCTAGAATAAGTGTGATTATCGAGTCTCCTCTCATAGGTATCTCCAGATCTAAGGGTCAAGTCAATTGTTTAACAATAAAATCTAGGTATTGAAAAATATTCATGTCAAGAAATAACGATAAGAAAACAGCTTCCATTGATATGACAACTAAGAGAAGACATATTCCATACTTCGAATCATTACTGGAGCCCTTTGGTCATATTAATTGATCGCATGTAGCTACTCAGTTCCCTTTTCCTTCAGCTCCCTGAGCTTGGTGTGGGCCAAATTGGGCTGGTGGTTGTAACATGTTGAAATGTATATAACCTCCTACTGCTCTTCCATCTCTTCTACCAAGTCTTCTGCCCTATAGATTCATCTATTCCTGTAATTTTCCATGCCTCGGGGTCCCATCCATCATTTCAATTTCAACACTAAGAGATAGATAATCTCTTGTGATATTTCGCCTTCTATCTTTTGAAAATAATTTCCTCTTACTAGGCTGAATGGAATCACCTACGAGACCTAAGATATAGATATCATATTTTGGGACCTCTTCTCAGAATGAGTCACATGTAAAATTCTTTGAGACTAACATAGATTTCTTGATTTCCCACTACTAACATCCACATGATATATTTTCTCATCAAAATGACTTTCAACCAAAAATATTCTCTCTAGGAACCTTTCATAACTAGGAATACATAGAGGAATAGTTCTAGCTTAGATGCCACTAAACACACCCCGCTCAAAGGTCTGATCCCTGAAACACTGGTCGCATCATATTCATCGAGTACCTGAAAAGGTCGTTATGCCATGATGAATACTCAACTACCATCATGTCATCCTACCAAATCTATAGAAGCTCTGGGTCATGCATAACCCTTATCTTTTATGGAGATATCCCCCTTATTTGAGAAAGGTTCTCATGATTTATCCACAGAATATTCACCTCATCATAAGATAGGGTAATATAAAACCTACCATCGCCCTACTCAGCCATGTAGAAGGCTCACTTCCAGGACCTCCATATGATCTAATTATGTCCTGACTATGTAGAAAACTCAATCACCACCTCAAGACAATCCTTATACACAGGTGAGTTGGGATTTCCTCTTACCCTAAGGGGTCTGTGTTGCTGAAACTTGTGATGTGCGCTCATCTCGCGCATCTCATCCGCAAGTACTATGAGTACCATGTGCTACTCCATAGGTGGTGCTATAGCTGGTACACCACCCAGTGGTGTTTTCTCTAGTACTAACCCCTGTACCCATCTTGTCACCCCAAAAATCATCATTGTGATCACATGGTGGAATCCGAGATGGTTGTCTTCGTGGAAGCATCTTGAATCAAAACAAGACATACCACGATCAATAGGGTATACCTAGTTAGTTGCCTCAATAAGGACATGGAAAAATTGACCTTTTCCTATACGATTCCTTTACCATCATTTTTCTCCATGCAACCAGTGTTTTCATATTACGAGTCAAAATGTATAACTCATGGTCTAGGTGTATGGATATGTAGGCCACCAAACAAAACTGGATTCCCCATCCAGAAAGCCAAACTGAAAACACATAACACTGTTTCCCTAAACCCTACTGATATACTCTTGGTTCTTAAGATAGAACTGAAATCCTTTGATATCACCCTATCATGGACCATACCTGGGGCCTATTCCATGACTGCCTCATGACCACCACCCATAGGTCAGGGGCCGATGACTAGTGCTGAGTATGCGTATCCCAAACAAATGGGAGGCATTTTCCTAAGTACCTATACACATGAACACAACTCCAAGACACAGATGATGGAAGGTGAATATAATAAGTAAAAAAACACAAGGTGTGACAGTAGAAAACTAAAGGTAAACGAGGCCAAAATACAAGACCAATTGAAACATAAAATGAAAAGTAAAAGTATCTAGAACTCCTCTATAGAAAACCCAACCTGAAGGGTAGGTATAGAAACAATTATCTGAAGCCACAGAAGAACATATCATATGTTGGTTCATTATAAACACCACCTGGACCCGGTCCACTAAGGAATCCATCAATGTTTCGATCGTCTACAAAATACATGACATGTGCAGGAAAAGCCTGTATAGGGTGAGTAAAAAAATACTCACTAGTGACCCTAAACCACAAAGGTATAACAAAAAGGAATACACAAATAAGACTACCGAAGAGGTACACGATGTGTATCCTCTAAAAAGTAAAGTCAATATAGTCACTAGAGTCAGCTCACATAGGTATAAATCTAAATAAAGGAAAGCAAGCCTAAAAATCATTACACTTAACCCCATGTACTGATAAAGCACTCACCCCTAACGAGTTCTTAGGCCTGGTGGGCCACTGAGGTCTGATCATCACAGAAGTATGTTGGGACATTGAGGCTCGATCTTTTTCTGGGTTACTCAGGTCCACTCTTATGCTAGTCCACTGAGGTACTCTTTTCACTAACGTATGTTGGTCCATTGAGGTACCCTCGTCTGTGGGGCCATTAAGGTCCACTCATCTGCTGGGCCACTATGATCTGCTCCTCTGCTGGGCTATTGAAGTCCATTATTCTGTTGGGCCGCTGAGGTCCACTATTTATTGAGGTCTTTTGGGATAATTAGTTTATACCAAAAGGACCACCCCATTGCGAGGGTCCCAACGTAGCAAACAGCTCGTCAATTGGACATTCGGTTTGCATGTTATGAGCCTTTTTATAAAAAGGGGCCGATGAGGTCTGGGCTAGCCCGACCCGGTTGGACTGACCCAAACTAACCAGATCAGGTCTTAGATAACCCGATCTGGCATGTCCCAGGGTCTAGGACCATTGGGCTAAGGTTCCAGCCCACCGGGTTGCCTAGCGGCCTTGTACCCTTCCTCCAGCCTAGCCAATGCTGGCGGGCCAGTTTCTATCAAGCCGAGCTACCCAATATCCTGGTTTCCCCTAGTTGGGCCTGTGATGTCTAGCTATCTCTGTCAAACCTAGGAAGTAGTGATTGCCGCATCCGTTCAGACCCCACGGACCGCCTCATGCAACATGGAGGGTCAACTGTGTAAATGCCCCCGACTTTGTTGTGGGGTTCCTGTCGTGGTCTAGCAGGACCATGGTTCTCCATTGCAGGTTGTGGCTCCCAATCACGTATGACCGAGATGCCACCGACATCCTTCTGGTGGCCCTGATCCAACATCTATGGGGGATCTTCCAACCTTTGAATCATCGATCCTTTCCACCATTATGGCTCCTCTATCCATGACCTCCCCCACCGTCGGCTGCCTTGCCGGTGGTCGCCTGGCACCGCTATCTCCTACTTCCTCCTTCCATGGGCTATAATACCACAATAGTCCCATCTAGACCGTGAATTTACATTACCAAAAATAACGAGAATAAGGTAGCGAAGAAGAATGATCCAAGAATACACGATGGCTGGACCACGACCTTTGTCTGTGTTGGCGTGATTCGTCCTTTTTTGGAGGTTTATGAAGGATAATAAAAATGTGAATCCAGCTTCCCTTAATTCCCCACATGAAAATTCCCATTTTCCACAAAGATGACTGATTTTTGGGTCAATTTGTTAGTTTTTTAACACATGTTGGTCATTTTTAAATAAGAATAAGGGAAAGGTAAACACATAGAAAAAAAATCCCTACCTGGGATTGGATCGTCTACTTCTGTGGATTAATTGGTGAGGACAATTTACTAAAGTGTGATCCCAATCCATGCCTTCATCATCGTTGGTGAGATCCTTTAAATAGGAGGGGGTGTTCACTATCATTGGCGATTCATTCATCACTAACACTTTTTCTCCAGAGAGATCTCCAACATCGTCCCATGGTGCCATATCCCTAATATGATATTAGTTGGAGAAACACAATTCAACATTTCTATTACACTGAGTCACAACATCATTACACTATGTTAATTTATGAAGGGTAACAAATACTTAGTCATGGAATCACAGTGTCGCTGCATCACTGAAAAATGCTAAAAGAAATAAAATAAACATTTTTTTATGTTTATTTTATTATCATTTAAAAAGTACATATATTAACTTTCATCCTCCACCCATGCTGGTTAAGGTTAGGCCCCACCTAAGGAGAATCACACCCACATGAGCTTAATGTAACTCTCTAATTTCCAATCAGAGTTACCATTTATGAGTAATGGGATTTGAAAATAAAATAATCTTTATGTAATTATTTCATTTAATGTCACGCCCCAAAAACTACTTCCCACAGTTGACCCGCGCTGACCAATGTTACTCTCATCCTATAAAAAAACTCCATTATGAATCTAATATTGGTCTTTTATTTTTTATCTGATTCACCATTCATGAGTTATAAGGATTTTAATAATATAATAATTTTATTTAATTGTTTTATTTACGGTTATTCCATTTTCAGGTTTTCTCATTGGAGGCCCATGCTGACTATTATTATGTCATTCCTAGGGTAAATCTGAAATCCTAAACTCAACAGTGCCATCATATTTCTGATTTAGGCACCCGTTTAAGGGTTATTACAATTTTTCAGGAAAATTGCTCACGTGCGCTGTTTAAAAACTTAACATTTTTTACAGAAAATTCCAGGAACTCCAGGACTCGAAATCACACGCCGTCTCATCTCCTGGTGTTGAAATTTTCCCATGAAATTTATAAAAATAAAACTATTAAAAAATGATTCATTACATAAAATATTTGATTTAACGTAAATTAATAGGTTTTGAATATCAATATATGGTATTTGAAATAATGATTATGGTATTTCTCTTTGGGAATTATGGGAAATTATATGTATGAGTTGTATAAAATTTTCTAAATATGAGAATATAAATAAAATTGATTAGAATATATATAATAAAACCAAAATTTTACTGAATGAACTATTTTTAAACTATCTATACAATAAAAATTAAAATATAAATATGAAAAAATATATGGATTCTAAAACTAATATTATGGTGTAATATTCATAACCAAAATGGACTATAAAAAATATGCACAAAATATATGTCAAAAAAACATTTATAATGAAACAATATATTAAAAACTAATAGGTAATATAAAAAACTAATATAGATTAAAAAATAGTAAATATGAAAAGGAATATAAAAAATTAAATAGCATGTAAGTGGATGGAATAGATATTTTTTTCTTGTATTTAAACATATAAAAAATAGAGGAGAGAGATGTTATGAAGTGATGGGATGATGTTCATAAGATATGAATATAGTTTTCAAAAGAAGGGTAGAATAGTAGAAACTGATACGAATAATAGGTTAGTGATGATGTATCAAAATAGATAGGAAAACATAAACAATAAAATGATATATGTATTAGAAGCCATGAGTTTTTATATTCATTTGTAACTTTTAATGCATCCGCATCCTCATTGTCATATAGAAATTTTTGTTCCTCTATCAAATTTATATCATTCTCATCTAGATAATCCTTTATTAAAAGATCAATATTCACCAATGGCACATGTTCAGATTATATATCATCAACATCATTAATCCTTCATTTATGAAGTCATATTATAGTAGTTACAGTGACCATATTTATATATAATTTTCAATAATCTCTTTAGTGTCTGGTATTTTAGGTTGAGAAATCACAAAACACACTCTATTATCAAGGGATTTAATAGAATACATAAGAAATAATTACACATGTTCTGAAGGATATGTATAAACCAACTAAGATATATTAAGAAAAGATTTTTCAAATCTTATAGAAAAAAATATACTCATATCTTCTACATGATATGTATTAGTTTTATTAATTATTTATGAAAAATGTTATATTTGCTTTAGTAAACATATATGATTATATAATTAGAAATCATTATGATAAAATTTTATATTTAGAATAAATAAATATGGTTTAAATATCAGTATGAAACTTCTAAAATATTTCTTATGATATTTGGATCTAGGAATTATATGAAATTAGATCTAAGATCTGTATAAAATTATATAAATATAATAAGATATTGAAAATATTTATCGTCTATATTATAAAATAACAAAATTGATTGAACGAACTATTTATGCACCGCATACACTCTTGAAATTATAATATTTATATAAAAAATATATGGATTCTGAAACTAATATTTTAAGGTAGTATGCCGAACTAAAATGAATTCAGAAAAATATGCACAATATATATTTTTTTTAAATGTATTATTAAAAAATATGTACACTTAATAGTGATATATAAAAATAACATGGATTCTTAAAATAGGCACTTTTCAGAAGAATATAAAAAAATACGACAACATGTAAGTGGTTGAAATAAATATTTCACTCAATATTTAAACATACAAAAATAGAATGGAGGTATGTAGAGAAAAGATGGAATGTTGACAATGTGGGAGAGAAAGATAGTGATGGAAAGTGGGGTTGAAGATTCTAGAAGGATAATAATAGTGGGTTAGCAATGAATTAGGAAAATGGTGCAGAAATGGGTAATATGACACAAACATGTGGATGGGGAACCAAAAATTTTCTTATGCATTTGTAATTTTAAATGCATCCTCATCCTCATCCTCATTTGGAAATGATTATTCCACTATCTAGTTAATATGATTCTCAACTCAAGTTTTATTTAAGAAATGATCAATATCCACCAATGACACATTTTTATATTATACCTCACCAACATCATTAATCCTTGATTTATTATTTCACATTAAAGTTGTTATAGAAACCATATTTATTTAAAATAACTAATAATATCTTCAATTTGAGGAATTTTGGGATGAATAATCAAAAAACTTTATTATCAAGGTATTTATAGAATACATAAAATATAATTCCTCATATTCTAGTTGAGATGTATAAATCCTCTAAAATACATCAAGAAAATAAATATCAAATATTCTAGAAAAAAGAATACATATATCTTATAGATGAGATATAACAATTTTATTAATCATATTAGAAAAATATTTATATTTGATTAACTAAAATTATATGATTACATTATTAAAAATTATTATTATAGAAGATATGATTTTATATAAATTAATATGTTTAAAATATCAATATGCAGTTTTATAAAAATTTATTATGATATTTGTATATTTTAATTATGTTAAATTATATAAAATAGGTTTATAAAATTATGTAAATATGAGATGATATGGGAAATTTTTTATTATATATATAATAAAATAATAATGTAGATTGAATGAATTATTTATGAACTACATACACTCTCAAAATTATAATATTCATATAAAAAAATATATGTATTCTTGAAACAAATATTATAATGTAACATGAAACAGAAAAATGAATTATAAACAAAATATGCACAATGTAAATGTAAAAATAATATGTATGATGAAAAAATATACAGAACTAATAGTTAATATACACAACTAAAATTGATTCTTAAAATAGGTAATATGAAAATGAAGATAATAAAATTCACCAACATGTATGTGTATAGAACAACAATTTTAGTTAGTTTTTAAACATGTAAAAATAGATTGGAAGGATGCTTATATGTAATTGGACGGTGATTCAGAGAGTGGGAGACAATGACAAGAAGCATGGGAGAATAGTGGAGAGAAAAAGGAATAGTGGGTTAGTGGGATGTAGAAAAATGGAGGGGAAACATGTAACATGAGACTGATGTGGGGATGGGGTGCTTTGCATTTTCATATTCATTTGTAATTTTTAATGCATCCTCATCCTCATCATCATTAGGTAACGTTTTTTTCTCTATCTAATTAATATAATTTTTAACGGGATCATCCTTTAATAAATTATCAATATCCTCTAATAGAAAATGTTCAAATTATGTATCAAACAATATCATTAATCCTTAATTTATGATGTCATATTAAATCATTTATACAGACTATATTTCTTCAAAATATTTATTTGTCTCTTTTCATTCCAGGATTTTGGGGAGAAAATTCACAAAACACACATTATTTTTAAGGTATTTCATATAAGACATAAAAAACTATTACTTATCTCCTATATGTGATGTATAAACCAGCTAAAATACATAAGAAAATAATTATCAAATATTCTAGATAAAATCATACTCATATATTCTAGATGAACTGTATCATTTTAATTAATTATATCTACAAAATAGTAAAATTTACATCACTGAAATTAAAAGATTACAATATTAAAAATCATTATGATAAATGATATGATTTATCATAAATAAATATGTTTCAAATATCTATATGCAGTTTATAAAATATTTGTAATGATATTTGGATCTGGTAATTTTGTGAAATTAGATGTAAGATTCGTATAAAATTATAAAAATATGAAAAGATATGAAAAATTGATCAGAAACTATATAATAAAATAATAAATCAGATTTAATGAACATTTTATGAACTGCATACACTTTAGAAACTATAATATACATATAAAAAATATTTGGATTCTGAAACTAATATTGTAAGGTAATATGTAGAACCAACATGAGTAATAAAAAATAATCCTAATATATATGTATAAATAATATGTATTTGGAAAAAATATTTCCATAAAAATAGGTAATATACCAAACTAATATGCTTTCTAAAAAAAGTTAATATGTAGAATAATATAACAAAATTCAATATTATATAAGTGGATGGAATAGTTGTTTCATTAGGTATTTAAACATATAAAAATATAGTATAGGGGCACTGAGTAGAGATGGGAGAATGAATGGGGGAGTGAGAGACATTATTGGGATGTAAGGGAGAAGAGTAGAGAGTGATATGAATAGTGGGATCGTGGGGAAGTGAAAAAATGGAGAGGAAATGGCTAATGTGAGACTATTGCACGGATGTGGATCCATAGGGTTTTGTATGAATTTTTAAGTTTTAATGCATCCTCATCCACATCATCATCTGGAAATATTTGTTCCTCTATCTAGTAATATCAATCCCATATGTATCATCCTTTAATAAATTATCAATATCCTCCAATGGCACATGTTTAGATTATGAATCAACAATATCATTTAGTATTTATTTATTAAGTCATATTTGAGTAGTTCTACTGACCATATTTCATTAAAATGTTTAATAATATCTTCGTTTTCAGGTCTCTTGGGTTGCAAAATCATGAAAAACGCTATATTATCAAGGTATTTTGTAGAATACATACAAAAACATCCCCTATCTTATGGATGGGATGTATAAACTAGATAAATTCATCAAGAAAATAATTCTCAAATCTTACGGAAAAAATAATACTCATATCTTTTAGATGAGATATATTAGTTTTATTGATTATATCTATAAAATAATTATAGTTATTTCACTAAAAATATATGGTTACATTATTAAAAATCATTATTATAAAATATATGATTAACTGAAAATTAATATGTTTCAAATATCAATATGTATTATTTTAACTAATGATTATGATATTTGGATATTGTAATTATGTGAAATTAGATGTAATAGTTGAATAAAATTATTTAAATATGAGAAGATATGGATAATTGGTTATCCTCTATATAATAAAATAATAATGTAGATTTAATGAACTATTTAGGAACATCATACCCTCTGGAAAATATAATCTACATATAAAAAATTTGGTTCCTATAACTAATATTGTAAGATAATATGCAGAATGAAAAGGAATTATAAAAAAACTAGTACAACATATATGTTGATATAATTTGTAATATGAAAAAATATATGTAGATCTAATAGCTAATGTACAAAACTAATATTTATTCTAAAAATAGGAAATATTAAAATGAATATAAAAAAAATCAATATCATTTAAGTGGATGTAATAAATATATTACGCAATATTTAATCATATAAAAATTAGAGAGAAAGAAAGTTGAGAAGAGATGAGAAGGTTACTAGGAGAGTGTGATACACTGATGGGAAGCCTGGGATAAGAGTGCAGTAAAATAGGAATAGTATATTAGAGAATAAGTAGAAAAAAATAGGTGAAATAAGTAACAACATATTGATGCATGGATGGGGAGCACATTTCTTTTTCATGGTTAAATAACATTTTTACATGGTTTTTGCATTGTTAAATAATGTTTCCAACCTGGGTTTCATGGTTTTTGCGTGGTTAAATAAAGTGTAAATCTTGTTTCATGGTTTCTTCATGCTTTATGGAAGGTTTTCATATGGTTAAACAAAGTGTGCAACCTGTTGCAAGGTTTTCACATGGTTTAATCAATGTGTACAACCTGGGGAGAAGGGGTTGCATGGTTTGTGGTTGGTTGGTATTCACTGTGTGAATTGAACCAGAAAACCATGCGAATGGTGATTAATGTCAGAAAAATTGTAATTAAATTCTCGAAACCCACCAAATTAACCCTAAACTTCTCCCACTCAAACCTAAATTGATTCTATGGATTTTGGGAGCCCTCCTAAGGCATTTTGGATCCCCAAACCTCATCTCATGGTGGATCAAATCACTAATTGAACTAGATATCTATTATTTTGTTGTGTTCCTTTATTGCTTAAATTGGCCTTACATTATTCTCTTGATTACTTATTCCTAATTTTTATGTTGGCCTTGAATTTGTCTTTTATTTGGGTTGATTTATGTGGAATTATAGATCTAGGATATGTTCTCTCTTCTTTCGCGACATGTCTTCCTAGATTCGATGCTCTCCATTGGAGGTTACAAGTCTTAGATCCATTATAGTTGGCTTTGAAATATTCCATGTAGGAGTTTCTATGCTTTTACATTACTTTTTGATAAATTTTTTCTTTATTATTCATAGATACATGTTTCTTTATTTCTAACACATGTTTTGTGTTTTTTTCAATTAATTCCTTCTAAAATATTCTTTGAATAATATTCATTTGAATTTTACATGAATTTAATTTAATGGATATAATCATGATATTTCTCACCTTTGATGAATTTTATAATTCCATGTATGTTTTGATATATTTTTTAAGAACTATAATAGGTTTTTCTGGAGAAATTGAGGGCCTTGGCATGGGATTTGATTTATTAAAAAAACATACTTGATTTTAATTAAATGAATTGAACTATTTGATATTTTATAAATAGTTTAAAATGATTGAATTTACTAAATGACCCATAACCAACTTTGAATGATTTTACACTTGTATTGGAGTTAGTGTTAGTTGAATATTTTAAATAAATGATTTATTTTCATGGAATGAGGGTGAAAACCGATGTTATGAAATGTATTCAATCCTTTTCAAAATTAAAATACTTTCTTTCAAATAATTATGGTTTATTTGAAATAAATGATTATTTTAAAGGTATATTTGGAATTGTTATGATGAATTTTTAATTAAAGAGGGTATTTTGACCAATTTGAATATTGAATTATATAAATGGTTTTGAATTGAGGTTGATGATTCTTGGCAGCCTAGTTGGAACTTTATAATTATTATCCCATGTGATAATCCCTTAACTATAACTTTTTTTATTCTTCTACATCCCATTGTTGTGGAGGATGAAAAATGTATTATTTAAATTGAGAGAGTTTGTGGATGAGAGTGAGATGTTGATTATTATGATCATTGTGTGATCCTCATAACTAGTATATATCACCCATTATTTTTGACTAGTCCTGGGAACCTATATAGTTAGATAGGATAACCTAGATATATTCTTCACTAGAAGACTCACACCCTTCTTGTGGATACATATAGAACATGAATGGTTCTAGCTATGGATGTTCATCCAGGAAAGTGGGTGTGCTTAGAACTTGATTGTGTTAGACACATGAGACTATATATAATCCCAAAAATTAGTCATTTGATTATCTATTCTGAGGTGGAATCACTATAGTACATAGGTTGTACCCATGACGTCCATATACTTGATCCCGATACATGATGTCATTCATTGTCACTGTTTGGTAGTGGAGTTTCCTTGATTGATTGATTTATTGTAATTATTCACCATGACTCTATTGTATTAACTCGTGTTCTTCTATCCATATCCGATGAATACTCTCACATTTTCTTAATTATTAGACATTAGTATGTGAAATGGTTTTCAAATATTTTATAGAAAATGTTTAGTTTTTAAAAGCTGTAACAGTATGTTTTACAGGTTTAGTTTGATAAATAATTTTTTTATGTAAAAAACACTATTTTTAAAATAATCCACTTAATACCTTATTGGTACCTATCTATGAGCATATTTGAGTTACCTTATATAGTAACTTCAAAAAATATTTGGTTTAATACTACATAATAGAGTTTTAAAAGTGAAAAAAATCCTTTATCATTTAGAAAGAGAGATGATAATCAAGGAAAAATTAAAAGGGGTCACTTTTATCTGTGCTAAAAAGTGCTGATATAGCCCTCTTTTATCGGTTTAAAAAACACTGATAAAAGAGGTCATTTGTCAGCGCTAAAAAAACTGATAAAAGGGACCTTTATCCGCACTTTTTTTGAGCATTGATAAAAGACCCCTTTTATCAGTACAGAAAAAAATCTAGATAAATGCTATTTAATAAATTTGAAAATAATAAAATAGGAATCAGAGGTGACCCCCCCCCCCCCCCCTCATTACATCTTGAACCCCAATTTAATAGCGCTACCCCCTCTTTTAACAACTAGGTGTGCCACCCCCATTAACAGCACTAGGAACCCCCCTTCATAGACATGTTCACGTGCCCTTTCCTCCCCCTAGATCTGATATCGAGACCTGCCACAACCCGTCCCTCGGGGCCCATTCCATGACTACCCCAACCACGCCTTCCATAGGCCAGGGGCTGGAGACTAGCACCAGAATGGCGTATCCTTAAAATGGGGAGGCATTTCCTTTTAACCTAAATAGACACACAGTCCAAGAACACAATAAGAAGCAACCACGAAGTAATCTGTTGTAGTAAAAATATTATTCAAAGTAAGGGGGTCGGGATACAAGTCCATCAGAAATTTACATGTACAACTGAAAGTAAAAATAAAACTAAAAAGTGAAAAATAGCTCCTGGATCATTCACCAAGGATCCTACCTGAAAGTTATGTACAACTCACGATCAATATTCCCTGCACCACGTCACGCCAAAGGTTCCACCACCGAGTACTGGTTGGTCCAGACTCCCTCAGCCTCGGTCAATGTTGTATGTCATCCGCATAAGAAATGACAAGGTTTAGGTGTAGCCAATGCAGGGGTGAGTATAACGTTACTCAATGGGGATTCGAGACCCCCGTAGGTCTCCCAGAGTTCCGAAAAGGAAATACAACAATGTAAGACCTCAATCTCAAAGCACAAAGCAATATACATAAACTCTACTTAGGTAAATGTCCATACATATAACTAAGTTATCAAGGTATACCCATATCATACATGAGGTAAGAATTCCAAAAAGGTAACACCACGAACGTAGAAGTACCACACAGATAACAACATGAAGATAGAAGCACCACATAGGTAACACACAATGATAGAAGTACCACACAGGTAACACCACGAAGATAACACCACGAAGGTAGAAGTACAACATAGGTAACACCACGAAGATACAAGTACCACACAGCTATCACCACAATGATAACACCATGAAGGTAGAAGTACCAAATAGGTAACACCACAAAGATAAAACCATGAAGGTAGATGTACCACACAGGTAACACAATGAAGATAGAAGTACCACATAGGTAACACTACGAAGATAACACCACGAAGGTAGAAGTACCAAAATAGTAACAACACAAAGATAGAAGCACCACACAGGTAACACCACAAAGATAGTAGTACCAAAATGTAACACCAAAAAGGTATAAGTACCACATAGATAACACCATGAAGATAGATGTACCACACAGGTTACACCACGATGTTAGAAGTACCACTGAGGTAACACCAAAGAGTTCACACCACGAAGGTTAAAGACTTAGATCAAAATCTGGTATAACTTAAGCACATACATAAAAATGATTATTTGTAAGCTAGATAATCTTATTTTCTTAAGAAGAATTGTTGTTGATCCACACAGGATCGATAGGTACTAACCCCCGCTGACCCACACAGCATCGGTATGCGCTGACCCACACAGTATCACTTAGCACTGACCCACAAAGAATCTGATAGGTACTAACCCCCACTGACCCACACAAGATCTGACCAACACAGGATTGGTATGCACTGACCAACACAGGATCTCTGAGCACTGACCCACATAGGATCTGATAGATGTTGACCCATATAGGACCGATGTTCTTTCTTCACGTTACAGCCATCCACTAGATTCCTCGCACCCGGTGTGCTCGACTTCCACAGATTTTTCCCATCAAGATATCGGTCCTATTGGATTTGGGTTCGAACCAACCTGGCCATACTCCAACTATATCAAAAACTAATGTGGAGTTTACCAAAAGGAATGTCTTGGTCCAAGGATCCCAAACCTGTAGATGGTTCAACAAACGGACGTCCGGTTCTCAGGATTTGGCCCTTTAAGTGTTTCTTGGTCCTGTTGGGCCCGAGTCCAGTCCGACCCGGTCAGACCGACCCGCCTAGACTGGGCCCCGTTGGGCTCATCCCGCTGGGTCACGATCTGGCCCAACCTACAAGGGGGTGCGGGCCGACCAACATGGGGGTGGCCCGACACGCAAGGGGGCTGCACGACCCGCAAGGGGGCGGCCTGACCCGCTAGTGCGTGGCGGTCTATCAGGCGGAGGCCCGATGGGCTGGAGGCCAGCCGTGTGAGGCGTGGTCCGCAATGGGGTGGAATATGGTCCACCCAAGATAGAATTTGGGGAGAGTTTCCCCCTGATATCCCAAACCGCCTGAAGGCTGTTCCACTTTGTGAAACGGTGGCACCACAAGGGCGCCGCCCGGTGGCCATAGAACCTACCATGTAGGCGGGAGTTATAACTCCACCGAGGCTTGGGCTGTGACCCTATGCTCACTGGCGACGTGCTAGTCACACCTCCTTCCCACTCGCCGGTGGCACACTGGTCACACTACCTCCCCTTCCGCGGCTGGCCGAAGTGTCTACTGCCTCCTCCAACTGTCTCAGCTAACAAGTTGCGGCCCTTTGCTCACCGGCGGTGTGCGACGGCACACCCCACCTCCTCCTTGTCCGGTCAGTGTTGAAGGCTCTGATAACCACCGCAACATAATTCCTCAACCACCACTTGCGGTGTACATTGGCGCATCGCCTCCTTCGTAGCCGGTTGGGGCCATCATGCCAGCGGTCTACCATGGAGGGCGCAAGGGTAGCAAAGTAGTAGAGGGTTCGGGTCAGGTTCCTTATGAATGCACCTTCGCATTAGCTCTTAATCATGAGTAAGGATTAAAGGGTTCAAAGAATTCACTTGAATTTAAACAAGGATCAAACCCCTACCTCAAGAACGATGGAGAAAAGCTTGTGGTTGAGGAAGCGGGTCGGTGTTCACCATCCCCGCAGCTAGCCTCCAATGATTTCACCTGATCGCCAATCTTCAGTTCAAGGTTTCGTTGTCACTTGTCACATCTCACTAGAATCGGCTCCTTCCTCCAAGGGTTTGGCATATCAACACTGTGTTGGCATTTCTTTGCTTGGTGTAGCAGTGTCGACACCTCTACCCAAGTTCCATATAAATATGAGAGGGGGTGGGTAAGTAAAGACATTGGGAATTAATGGGGTCTCATTAATTATAAACCTTCCTAATTCACTAATGACGTCAATAATTAAGTTTGAAAGGTCAATCCATTTATAGGCTTGACACACCACTGGTCCCACATTGTCATTTTTCCATTGGAGGGAAAGAATTAAAATAAAAATTAACTATGTTATTTTTATTAATCATTAAAATGTTCCAGAATTTAACTTTCTATATAGACCAACCGCAGTCTAAGTGAAGCCTCTGTTAAGCGAATATCAGCACTGCAGATTCAATGGTGCCCTCGGATTTTTAATCCAATCACCAGTTCAGAAGTTGGAAAATGAAACTCATGCATTTAATGAATGTACCTAAAAAATGTTCAAAAAATTATTGACATTCATCCTCGACTCGTTATAGTCAAGGTTAGGCTCTTCCTAAGGGAGACATGTCCCAAAAAACTCAACCATAATTCTGGATTTTCAATCTGAGTTACTGTTTAGATTTTATGAATTTTAAAATAAAATAATTTTCACTTAATTATTTTATTTAAATCCAGAACCTAACTTTCACTGGTGGTCCGCGCCAACCAATGTTAGTATCATTCTATGGAAACAATAACCTCACGAGTTCATCGGTGGTCTCATATTTTCAATCCGAGTTAACTATGTTTTTTTATTATTCTTTAAAATATTTCAAAATTTAACTTTTTCTTCAAACCTACTGTGGTAAAAGTGATGCCTCCATTAAGAGAATCCCAGCGTTTCATATTCAACGGTGACCTCAAATTTATAATCTGAGCATTGGTTCAAATGTTAGAAAATGACACTCGCACATTTTATGAACATACCTAAATTTTTTTCAGAAATTCATCCTCGACTCATGCCAGTCGAGGTTAGGCTCTTCCTAAGAGAAACACATCCCAAAAAACTCAATGGTACTCCCGAATTTTCAATCTGAGTTACGGTTTAGATGTTATGAATTTTACTATAAAATAATTTTCACATAGTTATTTTATTTACAGCCAAAAACTATCTTTCACTGGTGTCCCATGCCAGCCAATGTTAATATCATTCTAAGGAAAAAATACCCTCATGAGTTCGGCGGTGGTCTCATATTTTCTATCTGAGTTAGCGTTCTTGAGTTATAATCATTTGAAAAGTAAGATAATTTTCATTGATTGTTTTATTTATAATTTTTCCATTTTTTTTGTTTTCCCACTGAAGTCGTGCGCAGACTAAACTTATGTTGTGCCTAGGGTAAACCATATATATTGAACGCAATGATGCACTCAGATTACTGATCGAGAAATCCATTTTAGTGTTATTCCACTTTTTCAGGAAATCTACTTACGCGCGCTAATTAAAGATTAACAAAACATTGATAGATCATTCTGGGCACTCTGGGCCTCGGAATCATGCACCGTCAGATTTTTCAGTCTCGAAATAATTATTTATAATAAAAAAATTACATGGAAAATATGGGTCTTTAAATTCTCCCCAAAATAGGGCTTTTCATCCCCGAAATCCACAACATAGACTATGGGAACAAATTGAGGTATTGAGCATGAATCTGAGCCTCCAACTCCCATGTTCTCCCCTGGAGATTCTTCTGCTACCATCGAACACAAACCATAGTTATAGACCACCCACAAAGGACCCACTCCTGTGGATCCTCAATCTCTACTGGATCCTCCGTAAAAGTCGCCCCATCATCAAAGTCTAGCTCGTTGTGGTCGATGATGTGAGATGGGTCATTCTTGTATCTCCTCAGCTGGGATACATGGAAGACGTCGTGCACCCACTCCAAATGCGATGGAAGTTATAAGTAGTATATCACCTCACCAATCCTCCAATGTATCAGAAATGGTTCGATAAACCTTAGTGATAACTTTCGTCCTCATCCAAATCGTCGTAAAACTCATTGAGGTGAGACCCATAGGAAGATATGGTCTCCCTCATTGAACTCCAAAGGTCTCCGCCTCCGGTTAGAATAAGACTTCTACCAGCACTGTGCAGTTTTCACTTGCTGACAAGTGACGCATCGTGATACAAACTCTACTACTGATTCCATCATCCCAGGCCACCAGTACTGACGACGGAGGTCCTTCTACATCTTCTCCACTCCAAGATGAACTATTAAGGGGGATGTATAGATCTCCCTAAATAACTCATCCCTAAGTGTCACTAGAACCATGATGTGTCCTCTGAAGACGATGACTTTCTCCCCACATTCAGAAAATCCTTTAGAAGACCAACCTGAGGATATCTGAGAACATCGGGCTTCACAGTCAACATCCCAAGATTCACCTCACAAATTCGCTGAAGAATTGGGGTAGTTACAGTCACATACTGGAGGTAAGATGCTCCATCTTTATCCATGAAGGATATCTACAGTGCGACTAGCATCTCTGATGCCTCACTCAATAGTTGTAGACTAGACCTCTTACTGAGTGCGTCTACTACCACATTCCCCTTCCTAGAAGTATAGACTATCACAGGGTCATAGTCCTAGATTAAATCTTTCCATCGTCAATGTTTCATGTCTTGAAAGCTCTGATGACACTTCTCCATATACAAGGAAGGCTCCCCCTTCTTCATCAAATCTATAAAGGGTGCCTCTACCTTGGAAAAGTCTGGTTCAATACTTCGGTAGTACCCAACCAAAGCAGAAGTCCTTCTTCTTTCAGGGTAGAAATCCTAGAAACATGTTTTTAAAATATGTCCCCACACTCTTCCACACATTTTGGGAACTCAAAACAAAAAAATCCTATTTCCACGAGGGTAAGGATAGCCGACTAAAGAGTGATCGAATACACCCTCATATGTCTAAGTTTATCCTTTACTTCCTGTGTTTCCTTTTTCTCCGACCAAGGAAAACACCATTCCAATGTTGTAGATAAACCACAACCTTTTAGACTAATATATTCAATCAGAGTATGAACTATAGATGTCCCATCCATACCCAAACTAACATCGTAAGGCCTCGACGTAGCCACCAAGATGATCCTACCGAAACTCTTTCTACAATGGACAGATCGCACCATAGACATAAGTGTGATTATCGAGTCTCCTCCGAAAGGTATCTCGAGATGTAATGATCAAGTCAGTGGTTTAACTGGAAACTCTAGGTCTTGAAAAAATTCATGGAATGAAGGAATTATTAGTTCCTATGTTTATTAAAATGACAACTAGTAGTAGACATAGATTGTACCTCTAATCATTCCTAGAGACCTTGGGTCACACTCCTTGACCGCACGCAGCTACTCCCTTCGCCTCTTCTCCAGATCCTTTAGCCTAGTTGGGGCCACATTGAGGTGATGGTTATAACATGTTAAAATTTATACCACCTCATGCAGGTCTCCTAGATCCACTTCCACATCTACTACCCTACAGATTCATTTGTCCCTATCACTTCCTCTTTCAAAGACATTTTTACATACCCAAGTCTCTGAGACTGGCGTTAGTTTCCTAAATTCCCACTATTAACATCCAATGGATTCATCCACTCAGCCAAAGAACATTCAACCAGAAAGGTTCTATCTATCACACTAACATAAGTAGAAATTCATAAAGGAATAGTGCTAGCTTGGATGTCCCTAAACACAAATTTCTCGTAGGTCTGAGCCATAAAGCACTGACTGTACTGTATTCATTGAGTACATGTGATGGTTGGTACACCTCTATGAATACTCAGCTATCGACATGTCATCCTTCTGAAGTTGTAGAAGCTCTAGAGAACACTCATCCCCTAGCTCTTTATGGTAATAGACCCCCTTATCTGAGGAAGGTTATCAAGATTGTCCATAGAAAAAGTCACATCTTCATAAGATTGCGGTATTTTAAACCCTATCATCGTCCTGCTGAGCCACGTATAAGGCTCTCTACCAGGACCACCATCTGATCGAATGGTGCCCTGTCTAGATGGAAACTCGGTCACCTCCTCCTGATAGTCCTTAGATGCCTATGAGTCAGTCTCACCTTGGAACCTGAGTTGAATCTGATGCTAAAACACATCTAAGGAACTAGGCCTACATGGGTCCTCTACCGGTACCTCTGGTTATAAATGTTGTCCAACGAGCAATGGTATAGCTGGTACACTACCTGATGGTTCTAACGCCGTAAGAGGGCCCTACAATGAGGCATCATCGCCTAGTGGACCATCATTGTGTACTCTCGCGAATCCTAGATGGTTCTATATGCGGCGGCATCTTGATAAGAAACAGGTGCACGAATGTTATTAAGTTATACCAGGTGAGATAAATCCAAAAAAACCAAATAAAAACACTTCAAAAAAACACACACAATAAGTGTTTCAATTCTCAGAGTTTGAAATAAGAATTCAGGGTCCTGGTGTATTGATACATCGGCCACCGCACTAATACTGGATTCTATATACCGAAAACCACACTCATAACATTAAACACTTTTACCACAAAGAAAAGATCAGAGTCCTAGTTCTTCGGTAGAACCAACTCCTCTAATACCACTTTGTCACGACCCATCCTCCAGGGCCCGTGTCGTGACTACCCCAAGCACGCCTTCCATATGCCAGTGGATGGCGACTAGCACCGGAAAGGCATATCCCTAAAACGAGAAAGCATTAATTTTTACCTGTACAGACACACAATCCAAGAACACAACAAGAAGCAACCCCGAAGTAATCAATTGTAGAAAAAAGAGTGTTTAATGTAAAGAGGCCGGAATACAAGACCATCTAAAATGTACTTGTACAACTGAAAGTACAAATACAACTGAAAAGTGAAAAACAGCTCCTGGATCATCCACCGAGGATCCTAGCTGAAGGGTAGGTACAACTCATGATTAGTAGTCCCCGAATCACCTCACACCAAATGGTCCACCTTCGAGTACCGTCTGGTCCCAGCTCCCTCAGCCTCGGTCAATGTTGTCTATCATCTGCACAAGAAAAAACAAGGTTCGGGCATAGCCTCTCTATGGGTGAGTATAATGTTACTCAGTAGGGACCCCGAGACCCCCATAGGTATCCCAAAGTTCCACAAAGTAAATACCAAAAATCAAGACCTCAATCTCAAAGCATAGAGGAATAGGCATCAACTCTACTTGGGTATATGCCCATGAATATAGATATGTTATCAATAGATACCCATCTCATACACATGGGAACAATACCACAAAGGTAACACCACAAAGGTAGAAGTACCACACAAATCACGCCATGAAGATAGAATTACCACACAGGTAACACATGAAGATAAAAGTACCACACAAGTAACACCCTGAAGATAACACTACGAAGGTAGAACTACCACATAGGTAACACCACGAAGATAGAAGTACAACAGAAGTATCACCACGAAGATAATACCATGAAGGTAGAAGTACCAGATAGGTAACACCATGAAGATAACACCACAAAAGTAGATGTACCACATAGGTAACATCACATTGATAGAATTACCACACATGTAACACCACAGAGATAACACCACGAATGTAGATGTAACACATAAGTAACAACACAAAGATTGAAGAACCACACAGGTAACACCAAAAAGATAGAAGTACCACACAGGTAACACCACGAAGGTAGAAGTATCACATTGGTAACACCACGAAGATAGAATCACCACACAAATAACTCCACCAAGGAAGAAGTACCACATAGGTAACACCACGATGTTAACAATACGAAGGATAAAGAATCCACTCACAATCAAGTATAACATATGTACAGAAGTATATATGATTTTTTGTAAGCTAGATCATCTTATTCTATTAAGAAGAATTACTGCTGACCCACATAGGACTGATAGGTACTAACTCCCACTGACCCACATAGGATCTGACCCAGATAGGATCGATATTCATTTACCCACACAGGATCTCTGAGCGCTGACCCACACATGATCTGATATGTTATAACCGCTGCTTACCCATAAAGGATATAACCCACACAAGATCGATATACACTGACCCACAAAGGATCGCTGAGCACTGACCCACATAGGATCTGATAGATGTTGACCCACACAGGATTTATATATACAGACCCACACAGGATCAATGTTCTTTCTTTACATTACATCCAGCAACTGGATTCCTCACACCCGGTGAAATAATGTTTCATATAATCTTCCCCTCAAGATATAATTCATTCCTCTACCACCAATAATCTCCACAAAGAAGTAACCCAATGCACCATTATGTCGTAAGGTTCCCAACATGACAGACGGTGCGTTAATCGGATGCACGGTCTATGAGTTATAATCATTTTAGTTACGAGGTCCTAGTTGGATTCAGGTTCCATCCGACCTAGCTGTACTCCAACGATCTACAAAACTAAAGTGGTGTTTACCAAAAATACCGTCTCACTTCAAGGATACTAGTGTTGTATATGGTTCGTCAAATGGATGTATGGTTCTCAAGATTTGGCCCTTTAAGTGTTTCTTGTTCTGGTCCAACCTGGTCCGACCGACCCAACCTGAGTCCGACCCGGCTGGACTGGGTCGCGGTGGGCTTGTTCTACTGTGTCTCGGTCCAGCACGACTTGCAAGGGGGTGCAGCCCAACCTGCTAGGGGTCAGCCGATGTGACAACTGCCTCCTCTGACCTTCGTGACTGATGAGTTGCGGCATTTTTCTCACTAGCGGCACGTGACGGCATGCCGCACCTCCTCCGCAGCCGATCAGTGTCGACTGCTCTACTAACCGTCGTGGATTAGTGTCCTAACCTCCCCTTACGACATGCATTGGCATTCCTCCTCCTTTGTAGCTGGTTGGTGTCGCCGCGTCGGTGGTCTTCCATGGAGGGCGCAAGGGTAGCAATGTAGTAGAGGGTTTGGGATGGGTTTGTTAGGAACGCGCCCTCTGTGTTAGCTAGTAATCATGAGGGAGGATTAAAAGGTTCATGAAATTCACATGAATTTAAACAAAGATCAAACCCATACCTCAAGAAAGATGGATAAATGCCCGTGTATGAGGAAGTGGGTTGGTGCTCGCTATCCCCACAGCTGGCCTCCAATGACGCCGCTTGATCATCAATCATCAGTTTTGGATTTTGGTGTCGCTCGTCACCTCTCATCGGAACCAGCTCCGTCCTCCAAGGGTTGGACATCTTGACACTTTGTCATCACATCGTTTCTTGGTGAAGAATTTTTGACACCTCTCCCCAAGATCTATATAAATATGAGATGGGGAGGGTAAGTAATGACATTTGGAATTAATGGGGCCCCATTAATAAAGAACCTTCCAAATTACCCAACGACATCATTACTTATGTTTGAAAGCTCAATCCATTTATTATCTTGAAACACTGCTGGTCCCACATTTCAATTTGTCTGATGGAGGTAAAGAATGAAAATAAAAATTAACTATGTTATTTTTATTATTATTTAAATGGTACCAAAATATAACCTTTTTTCTAGACCTACTATAGTCAAAGTGAATCCCCCCTTAAGTGATTCTTGGTACTGATGATTCAATGGTGTCCTTGGATTTTTAATCTGAGAACCGGTTCAAAAGTTAGAAAATTATATCACGCGTTTACATAATGTACCTAAAAAAGTTCATAAATTTATTAACAGTCACCCTCGACCCATGCCGGTCGAGGTTAGGCTTTGCCTAATGGAAACACGTCACAAAAAACTCAATGGTACTCTCAAATTTTCAATCTGAGTTACCGTATAGATGTTATGGATTTTATAATAAAATAATTGTCACTTAATTATTTTATTTATGTCCAAAAGCTAACTTTCACTGGTGGCCCACGCCGACCAATGTTAGTATCTATCTAAGGAAAGCATACCTTCACAAGTATAGTGTTGGTATCATATTTTTAATCCTAGTTATGGTTCGTGAGTTTTAAGAATTTAATAAATAAAATATTTTTTTTAATTATTTTATTTATGGTTATTCCATTTTCGAGTTTTCCCAATGCAGGCCTATGCCGACAAAACTTATGTCGCACCTAGGGTAAACCAATCGCCTTGAAGGCAATGGTGCCCTCAGATTTTTGGTCTGGCTAATCGTTTATGATTTATTCCACTTTTTCAGGAAAACTGCTTACACACACTAATTAAATCTTAACAAAACATTAACGGATCATTTTGAGCACTCCAGGCCTCAGAATCACGCGCCATCAGATTTTTTTGTCTCGAGATAATTGTATATAATTAAAAAAAATTACATGGAAAATCATGTTCTTTACAAGACCTCTCCCTTGCGCACCTAGACCCTTACCACTCCTCCATGTTTCTTCTTTCTCCATTTTAAAACATATCTATTTATTTTTAAATTTATATAGATTTATATGATCATTTTTAAATACATTTATACAATATTTTGTGTGTGTGTGTGTTTGTAAATAAATAAATACAAATATATATATATGACATACAAAGATATATATATTATATGTGTGTCTATAAATATATTTACACACATTCTTATTTGTTTACATATATTATATATTAATATTTATATACATATGTTAGACTGTATAGATAATATATTTCAGTTAGTTAATACAGACAGACACAAACACACACACACACACACAATATATAGGTATATAATTATTCACATATTTTTTATTTTAAACAAAATTAATGTTTTTTTTATACAGATATGGTTTATATATTTATAAAAATATTTAATATGAAAATATATTAATATATTAATTTATAAAACTAAATTTATATTCATAAATATTAATTTTTTTGTATATATTCTTGTATACTTAAGTATAAATAACAATACATAATGAAAAATGACAAAATTTGGATGTCATAATATCCTTATGAGTGAAATCTTTGAAAATAAATTGAGTCTCTACCGAAAAAAGATAATAAGACCCCCTTAAATGAGTTGAAATTCCATTGAATGTTAAAAAGATGGTGTTCCCCGACTAGAAACTTAGTTTTGGAGGACTTTAGGGAATTTTTTGGCCTTGAAGAATAGCGATTTCCCCTCATGTCATGATGGAATAGATCTAATCGTAGGCTTTTGTTTGATATATGGTATAGCCCATTTGAACACACATATCAAAAGTTATTACTGTTTTAAGTTTGAGTCAAAATTTTAAATTATTTAAGATAATTTACTTTTTTTCTCTATCTACAAATTGTTATTAAATGAATATTATTCAATAATAATTAGAAAAAAATTAATTAATATTATTTTAAAATCTATTTTCTCTAAATATCTTATATATTAAGTGTAAATGTGTATTTAGCCTTATATAAATCATATTTTATAAAATATATTATATTTATATCAATATAAATATATTTAACTCTTAATATATTCTTTTTAATGATAAATATTTTTTTATGAAATATTATTTTTATCAGTAATAAGAAAAGTGATGATAAAAGTACCATTTACCAGTGCTATAAAAACACTGATAAAGGGGTTACCATTATTAGTACTAAAAAAGTTTTGATAAAGAGGTATTTTATCATCACTTTTTTTAGCACGGATAAAAGAACCTTTTAACAAATTTTTTATCACTGATAAAGGTACCCCCATTTTTTAGTGATTTTTTAGCACTGTTAAAAGGTGGCGTTGTGTAGAGCTGATTCTATGGAAGTGGTTGAATACTACTAGGCTCTTTAGCTCAAACCCTACTTGTGACTTTTCGTGTTTACATCCCTTTATTATCTTATATTAGTAGTTCTTCATCTTTCTTTTCTCTATGGTTTAAAGATATGGTGACCATGGGTGGGTGACATGGGACATGGTGGGTGGTCGTGGGCTACTAGGAGGCGGGTTTTAGTTGTAATGTTCCAATTTCTATTTTCTTTTTTATATTTTTTTAAATTGATATTTATGTATTGATTTATATATTTGATAATGTTTCCACATTGTAATCTGTTATTCGAATAATTTTGGGGGAAAAATAGTTCCCAATGGTTTTTTCTTGAGGCCTAGGTGCTTGTTTCCAACTCATGGAGACTGGGAATACTCTTTGAGTTAGTGGAAAATTGGATCGAGTATTAGTTTAGATGGTATCCTAGTTTCTTTCATTACAAATGGTATTATATGAGGTTTTAATTAAAGGTAATTACTTGACATTGAAATCCTTATGTTATTTGTGGTGAGTCATGCTAGAAAGAAGAATAATAATGTTACGGGACTTAAGAGGTAGTTAATGTGTGGGTGCTTAATCACCACCACTTCATGATGATACATGAGTTACTATGTATGTTGTGACTTGATTCATTCTTTGTAGTTATTAATTTTAATGATAAATTATATTTATATTCCAAATGAGACAATAATTGATTTGGGGAATCACTTTTGGTTTTTTAAACCAAAATTGAAGGATGACCACAATGGCACCATGTTTTCATAGTCTATAAAACATTTAGGAATCATTATAGATAATTTAGAAATCTAACCATGAATATTTTTGAGGTTGGTGTGTGTTTTTCCAACCAATATATCCAATAATTTTATATTTATAACTATGTTCTAAACAAGAAACCTTATCCATTTTTTTACAAGTGAATTCACTTATGTGAGGTTGGTTATGTGGGCGATGGATATGGGATATTTCCAGAACTTGTCTGGTTGTTTCAAATTTAATACCTTGTTAATAATTTTAGATCCCTTTTTAAAACTAAATTATATCTTAAAAAATGTTTTTTATGTTCTTTGATTAATGTTTTCAAAGAAAAAAAATTGTGTTATAGGAATTGTTTGGTTTGAAAAACTTATTATCAAAGACTCTTAGGTGATGTGATAAAATAATTTATTAATAAGAAATTTTGGTTTGAATGGATTTAAAATGAGAATGGATTTTATAATTTGAAAATGGAATTAATGATTTAGGAACCATGGAATATTTTACAAGTGCTGATAATGTTTTTTTGAAACTGTAGATTATTTGTAGAAAGATTTATCATTTTGAAAGGAAATAGTATTGTTTTTTAAATGGTGAAATATTTTGTCTTATGAAATCATTTATGTTTTGATTAAAGTGGCTTGATAATTTGTTTATAAATTTTTTTTCAACGTTTTAGTGTTCTGTTATACTTTAATTGATATTCCTATGTTTTGTGATGTTCGGAAATTTATTCCATAATATACTTTACAAAACATAGAATGTCGGTCCAAAAATACATTCCTTGGGGTAGTTCTTCACGTTTTCAATAATTGGAATCCCTTTTCAATGAATCTACCTAGATTTTATAACAATTAGTGCGTCCAGAGAATTTACAGCCTTGAACCCCATCCTTCAATTCATGTATTTTCATCCACTTTCTTCTAAACGTGAATTATATACTATTGAGGTAGTTTGGTGGCTTGAATAAGTATATTTGATCATTGATACTCTCAAGAATCCAGAATCTCAGAAGGTGAAGACATTCCACCCTTTATTTTAGGGACCTATCCACACATGGGATGATGTTGTGATTACCTATGGTATGTATGAAATAATGTCTTATGAGTTCATCTATTTAGTCCTCAATTAATTTATGTATCACGAGGATGTGGAGAAGGAGAAAGTTTTGGTGTTCTAGAGTTTCAGTTAAGATGATTTGTCAGTAGAAAAGTATTCCAAGAAGTTCCCACATTTGGTATTTTTCATACTCATAATTGTTGGTATTGAATTTAGTAAGTATTTCTCTTTTAGAATAGTTTTTCACCCATAACTTTTGACTTCCATACATGTGGAATGGCTGATCTCTTATACAGATATTCTTTAAAAGACCTTTTCAACTAATGTGGATCCTGAAAAACAACATGAATGGCTAAATTCCACATTTCTAATTGAGGAAGTATATTATCCTTGGGAAAATAAGAGGACTAACCTGTGTTTCTAGTTTAGATAACCTGTTTATTCTAATAATTTTTGTTCAAATTCTCTTAGAGTTTGTAAATATTTTGGACACATAGATCACTTTATCAGGGTATGTAACTTCTGTGTCAAGAATGAGAAATTTTAGTAGGGAATATCATATCTTGATAGTAGGGAAGCAGATGATTCTTGATAATGGGCTCCATCCATAAGCCTTGTAGTGAATATTTTTAATCAGTGGAGGAGATTCCTGTTATCAATGGTAAATTTTGTTCCTATTTTTTTGTTTTTGATGAGGAATTGGAAAATTTTAGAGTTTTTCATTCATGTGGATTGACCGTTATTAGAAAAAAAAAATCGGGATCTGTTAGAGTTATATCTTATGGACCACGGTTGTGGTCATTTGTGGATTATACTTGTAATAATGGTTTCCTTTCCTTCTGGTGTTTGTCATGATTTTTTTCATTGGTGTTATTTTTGTTTTGAATTTATTGTTAGAGCTTAATTTTGATATATTCGATGATCTCCCTGGTGATAATGTAGTGACCTATTGTGAACTGGCTTGGATGAGTGATATTTTTTCCGACATGGATATATCCTGGGAATGTATGTGGATAACTATGATGATCTATATTTTTGATAGACTAGGGACCTTTTGGTGCTGACATTTGATATGATTATCTCATTGATGTATGAGGCTCTGTATGAAATAAAAGTACTAGGTTACATTCATGTAATAACCCAATGTATAACTCCTTATAAGTTCTTTACCTTGCTCATAGATACATGATCTTAGATTTGTATCCTTGTAGAATAGATTAATTATATCTTTTTTAGATCTAAAGGGTGTGTTTTTCTTATGTTACACCATTTTGGAGCGTCATTAAATGGTCGAGATACCAATTCTAGGACTCAAATATTTTGCTGGTTTAAAGATGTGTGATTATCTTGGTGTGTTGATCTTGGATTTGTGTGTGTTTTTAACCATTGGGTGATTCTCCCTTCTGGACCACAGTCCACATGACACGATGAGTGAGGGATTTATTCTTGTATCATCTTGGTATATCATTTGTACTGGAATATTTATAGGGACTAGAATGTCCTATTGGGGGGGCGGATGTAACATCCTAATAATTTTTTTATGTGATCTGACCCATTGATTTGAATACCTAATGTTTGAATATCTTTAAGCATTGTTTTATTTTATTTTACCAACCCAATTTAAAGGTTTTTGGACCTTTTCAAGTTATATGCATGGTTAAACAATGTATGAAACCATGGGTGCCTTCTTTGTGTATTTTTTATGTATGGTTAGACAATGTGTGAACCCGTTGCTTGGTTTGCACATGGTTTAAAAAAGTGTGCAATCTGGGGAGAATGTATTGCATAGTCTTTGCATGGTTAGTACTAACCATGTGACTTTACCCAAAAAATCATGAGAATAGTAACTAATGGTTTTAAAATTGTAATTAAATTCCCAAAACCCACCTAATTAACCCTAAAATATTCCAATTCAAACTTAAATTGATTCTTTGGCTTTTGGGAGCCCTCCAAAAGAATTTTGGCTCCGCAAAACTCATCACTTGGTCGATTGAAGCACCGATCAAAGCGAAGATCTTCTCTTTCAATGGTTTATTTTATTCTTAATCTTGGATATCTTTTATTCTATCAATTCCTTATTAATGAAGGTTATGATGTCCTTGGATTTTGTTAGATCTTGGTTAACTTATTTGGAATTTTAGATATAGGATCTCTTTAATCTTCTTTTGATATCTATCTTCCTAGATCCAGTGATCACCAACAGAGTAAAAATGTATTAGATCTATTGCGGTTGGATTATAATTATTCCAAGTATGTGTTTCTATGATTTTTATTCATTTTTTGATTAATTGTTTCTTGATAATTCATTGATATATGTTTCGTAATTTCTATCACATGTTCAGTGAAATCTTTGCATTTAATTCCTCATAAAACCTTCTTTGACTAATTTTCCTTTGAATTGAACATGTAATTTATTTAATGACTATAATAATGATATTTTTTAATTTTATTAATTTTATAATTCCATGTTTTTTTGATTTATTTTAAAAGAACTCTTAATTATTTTTTGGTGAAATTGAGGGCATGGCCTAGGCTTCGATTTAATAAATGAAATTCCTTGATTTTAATTTAATGAATTGAACTATTTGATACTTTCTATATAGTTTTAAAAAAATCTAATTTATTAATTGACGAAGAAACAACTTTGAATGATTTTTCCCTTGTTTTAGAATTAGAGTTCTTGGGTTAATTGAAATAAATTATTTATTTTCATGGAAAGAGGTTGTAAACCGATGTTTTTAAATGTATTCAATACTTCTAAAAATTTTAATATTTCATTTCAATGATTTATAGATTATTTGAAATAAATAATTTTTGTAAAGGACCATTTGAAATATAATGTTGAATTTTTAAAGGAAGAAGTTATTTTTACCCTTTTCAATATTGAATTATGTAATAGGTTTTTAATTGAAGATGATGATTCATGAAGGCCCAGTTAGCACATTATGATAATTCTCCCATTTTATAATTCCTAAATTGTAACTTGTATGATTCTTATACATCCCATTTATATGGTGGTTAAAAAATGTATTATTTAATTTGAGAGAGTTTGGTGGTGAGATTTATATGTTAATGATAAGGATCCCAATGTGAACCCCATGACTTGTATATCTCAAACCTTCTTTTGACTAGTCGTGAGAACTTAAATAGTTATATGGGATAATATAGATATATGATTCACTAGAGGACGCACACCCTTATAGTGGATAAATAGAGAATGTGAAAGGTTCAGGATATGGATGTGTAGATTGGAAAGCGGGTGTACATGGACCTGGTTTTCTTTAGACAAATGAGATTAAATGTATGCCTTATAATTAATCATTTGATTATTTATTATGAGGTGGACTCACTATCACACGTAGGTTGTATCCATCACATCCATATACAAGATCTTGATACATGACATCATTAATTTTCACCATTTGGAACCAGGCATTCTTTGCTTGATTCATTTATTATTATTATAAATCATGAATCTATTGTATTGAATCTTGTTCATATTTTCATATCAAGTGCATATTATCATATTTTCTTTTTATTTGACTTTAACTTGTGAAATGGTTTTCAAATATTTTCAAGATTTTTTTGTTCTTAAATGGTTATTTGATATGTTTTACAAGGTTATTTTGAAAAATGAATTTTAAATGATTAAAAATATCTTTTTAAATTAATCCCATAACTCTTTTATTTGAACTCTTGTTTTGTAATATTTGAATTACCTTATGAAGTAACAACATATAATATTTGGTGTAATACTACATTGCTCTTTATGTCAATCCTTGCTTGTAACTTTTGGTGTTTCCAACCCTATATTATCTTGTAGATGGTGTTCATTCTCCCACCTTCATATATGGTTTTGAGTTAGGGTGACCAAGGTTAGGTGACTTGGGACGTGGTGGGTGGTTTTGGACCATCAAGAGGTAGGTTTCAGTTGTTATGTTCCTCTTTCAATTTCCTTATTGTCTATTTGTACATTGATATTTATGTATTGATTTATATATATGATGATGTTTACAAATTTTAATCTATTATTGTAAATCTTTTGAGGGTTAAATCATTCCAAATGGTTATTTATTGATGCCTAGGTTCTTATTGCCAGCATGTGGAGACTGGGAAACCTCTTTGGGTTAGTGGAAAATCGGCTCAGGTATCATTTTAGATGGTATCATGGGATGGTTCATTACAATTATCATTCAAGTATTATAGGTTCAAAAACCACAAATCACAATTTATTATCAAGGTATTTCATTTAATACAAAAAAATTAATTCCCCATATTTTGGATAAAATTTATAAACCAACTAATATACGTTAAGAAAATAATTCTCAAATAACATGGGAAAAGGAATACTTATATCTTCTAGATGTGATGTATTAGTTTTATTAATTATATTTGAAATATAGTCATATCCATTTCACTAAAATTCTTTGATTACATTATTAAAAATCATTATGATAAAAATTTTATTTTACAATAAATTAATATGTTTCAAATATAAATATGAAGCTTCTGAAATATTACTTATACTATTTGGTTCTGGGAATGATGTTAAATTATATAAAAGAGTTATATAAAATTATGTAAATATTAGAAGATATGGAAATATGTATAGATTATATATAATAAAATAATAATTTATATTGAATGAATAGTTTATGAAATATATAAAATTTGAAGATTATACTATATAATTAAAAAAATATATGTATTCTAAAAAAAATATTTTAAGGTTATATATAGAACCAAATTTAATTCTAAAAAATATGCACAACATATATGTCAAAAAAAATATGTATTATGAAGAAATATATGCATAATGTAAGATCCCAAATGCAGAATCCACTCAAAGGTGCCCCGTACTCGGTTGGCCACATGGCCTCAAGTGCATTTTCCTAAACTCCAGGGGCCACCAAATAAAAGTGAGGGCCTGGGACTGATAGTGGGGAAACTATGCCCTCATTGGTAGAGTGTAACACAATGGAATAAAATAATATATACATAATGAAAGAAGTAATACCATAATAGAAATAAACAGAGGATGAATGAGATAAACATAACAAGATGTCATAGAATAAAAAGGATGATTCTGCATGTCACATGTTCTAGAAAACAACCAAAATAGGTTACACTATTGTAATACATGATATATATACCAATGTACAAAAGAAACAAAAAAAACTCAGAAGCATCGCAAGCCTCAGCTTGGTCCCATGCTCTCCTGCTCCAAAACAACATATCAGGTAACTTTGGAAGTGAACTTTCCCTTATCGACGCCTGCAAAAATATAATTCTTTTGGAAAAAAATAGGACCCAGACATGGTGTAAGAATAAATCCCTATCGGAAACCACCCAAGATCTATGCCATTCTGTGAGTGAATATATATAACATGATGTGTACAATAATGAAAGCTTTATGCTAGGAAGTACTCAAAATTAAACATCCCTACAAGGCATTGTATTTATTTACATTCATTTCATGTTTATTAATTAATTCAATTAGATTGAATTTTATAAGTATTAGGATCTGTCCTAAGCCCAACAACCCCCATGTTAAATAAAGCACAACCTATACCTCAATAGACTTTTTAAACATGTATGTGAAGACTGAATCTTATCTAATGCTTTGACTTGACAGATGTGTCATGATTCATTTCATTTTAAAATTGAATTTATAACCTGACCCACCCCCCATGACATTCCTATGTTGGAACTCATGTATCACTCTAGGTGAATTTCTATCTGCATCCTACAATCTTGTCTAGGTGAACAATTCTGGAATCCCGCTATCACTCTAGGTTCAAACCTACCAACATCCTACAATCCTATCCCGACAAACCTCTTTGGAATCCGGGTATCAATCTAGGTTGGGTATGTGTCCATGTCAACCAAGCCCATTAATTTCAGTCTTATAAGTAAGCCCCAATTATCACTCATGACATGTAAACAATGACAATAGAGTCTGTCCATGGTATCCCTCAATGATCCATGTTTCACTCGTAAAATAATTAAAGCCTCTATAATCCCGACTACTACATCTGTGGATCAATCACATCTTGAACATAACAACTAGACCAATCTCATAAGGATTGGACTTTAAATTACTCACACGGTAAAATTACAAAAGAATAAACACATTTAATTCAAACAATTATATGTATTTAACAATAAGAAACTCATTTGGGAAATTTATATGACAAGAAACACATGTTAATTACACTATTACAAGGTTTAAACAATAGTAACTCACATGGGAACAATTCATATCCAACCTATTATGGAATTTAAAATATCACTAGGATTAACCATCATATATTTCAGATTGGAAAATATTTATATAACCAGTTATATTTCAAAAAATTCAAATTAGGGAAATTAAAGGCATTCCCATAGGCACTGTAGGCCATACGACCATAAATGGTCATCCAAGGGAACTAACCCGTGGGGTGTTCCTTAATCAATGTTAAAAACCCAAAACATGCTTCAATGTAATTAATAAATTAGCTAAATAACAATAGGAAATAAAATTTGGAAAAAATCCTTCAAGGCGACACCCTAAAAATGTGTGTACGACACTCCAACACATATATTCAACTTAAAAATTAGAAAAAGGACAAAGAAAAAATACCATGTACTCAAATAACTCTCCTTGTCTAGATTCAACTAGTAATTCGATCTAGAACCATGTAGATCTACAAAACGAGCATAAAATCTCAACCTTCAATAACTCAGCCAAGAGAAAAATCATAAATAATGACTCAAGAGGTATTGAGAGATTACTGATTAGGTTCCAATGCATTTTATTATGATCTAAATAGAGTTTATATGTTGATTTGGGAGAAAAAATGAGATTCAGGGCAATTGTTTGAGAGAACTCGTGAGCCCTCTATCCAAAAATGAATAAATGTGGCGACTACCCATTTTAACAAATTTGACAAAATATATGGTGTGTATTTTGAATATACACACCGTGTATATTACATTTCCCTCATTTCTCCGGATCATTTAATTATAAAAAATCCTACCGACATCAATACATGGTGTGTTCATGGATTACACGGTGTTTAACCCTTATTCGTACTGTGAAATAGTCCTGTAGTCAGCCTTTAACCTCTTTTTCTCCTGTTTTATTAGATACTAACAGAAAATAAAATATCCATACCTCAATAGAAGAACCCGGTTCTTACACATAACTAATAAGTAATATACAATACAAAAATTTATTATAAATATAGTTAATATAATAATACTATAATTCAATTCAACAACAATAATTAGGACGGAAGAAATATTTATCTCAATCTGAAATTAGAGGGCTTTAAAAAATATAAGGATTGATGGGTTGATTGATCTTAGAGAAATGGGAGACCTTATTATAGAGTTCGATCAAGTTAGAATGATGATGAAAATTGAAATCTATGATAATTATAAAAATATATATATAATAGATTTTATTAACTTTTATGCAATTTGCCTGTAATTGTAATTTTTAGATGTCAAATGAAGGGACTCATTTAAAACACTAAGTCAATGATTCGAATATTCATATTTTGTTAATTTAGAGAAGAAGGTTGATATTTGGGGAGTAAGAGACATGTTGATTTGGGTTTGTTGATAAAATATGGATGTGATAAGGTTTAATTTCTGGGGGACATGGATGTCGTTGTAGGGAAGGGGATGAAAAAGTGAAGCGAGAAATAAAAAAGAAAAAATAAAGTAGAATGATACAATATAATAGTTGGTAGTTGGTGGGGTACAATGCGACATTAGGGGATGGGTGCCACAGATAGGATTTAACAATGAGGGGGAGAGTTAGAGATAATGATATGATGTAGGAATGAAAGTAGAGAATGATAAAAAATGAGTGTAGCAAAAATGTTTCAAAATGGAGGGAGAATGGTTGGTGGGTAGAATGACATGTGGACTGGGTTCCATGATATTTTATATGAGTAATATATAATGGATTTCTATAAAAATGATATAATTTCAAGTGAAATTGTAATTTTTATTTTTTCTAAAATAATTTTTGTATATATATATACTAATAATACATATTCCTCCATTATACCTAGAAATATATCCATCCATATTTTCCCTCCTTATATTTTCCCCTTTCTTCTTTACACCATGAATTTCTCCCTCCATGTACTCCTGAATTTCCTAGCCACTTTATCCCATACACCTCACATGAAAACCACCTTTACATCTCCACCTCTTGTCTCATATTCCCCCATTGTCTTCTATGTAATCAATTTTATTTCAGTTGTTTTCTGAATCCCTGACGCATAATATTATACAAATCATTTTAAAGACGTGATCCAATTTTCCTCTTTAAATCATTGATTTTTGTTCTTTTGATTTTATATTTAACATTTTTATGCCTAAAAATCATATTTAATTTTGAAATATATAAATTACTATTTGAATGATAAAGTACACAATTAATTTTTTGTTTTCCATTAGATCATCCGTATAATAAATTTATCTATTTTATGAACTGATCAAGATGTATGTTGAAAAGTAGGAAGATAGAGGATCTAGAAGGAGTTTTATCAGATGAACATGGTGAATGGATGAGTGTATAAATATGCTGGTGGCGCCACCTTTGGTGATGATGGGGATTTTTTCCCACTTACAACACTATTCCTTTACTAATTATAATGTTATTCCATATCATCAGAATCCTTTACACCTTAATTGTAGAAGATCATTCTTTATATTGGAATAACATGTTACAATAATGTTTTATTATTTTTCTCTATTTTTACAAGCTCCTAATTCATAGGCTTGAATAAACTCTCATCAGTTAAAACCTATTCTAAATATTTTGGATTTACCAATGATAAGAGTGATACCTTCTTTTACTAAGCCTTCATTCAACTATTTTGGATTGGGGTTGTCTGATCCCCAATAATATATTTTTAGTGATTTAATACCATCATTATTTCTCTATTAACCTACTAAAATAAAGATACTTTCTTCACAATATGAGTTTTTATTAGAGTTCTCTTCATTCATTGAAACTCCCCCTGAACCATGTCATTCTTCATCACTTTCAGATATTTAAATTTTATGGGTTACATACCAAATCCTCCAATTTTCTATTATCATGACTCTATCTTCAACCAATACAACATCATTAACCTCAATCATCTTTTCTATCATTTTTTTGTAACATAGGTAAGATTTTATCTTCAATTAATATCTATGTAATATTAATTCATCTCCCTACTCTTCAAATTTTAATTATTTTTCCTTATTGAGAATAAATAATTTTCTTCCAAACTCATTAATATTTGAGAGTAGGTTTCTTTTTATACCAAATTAAATATGAAGTTTTCACTTTATATTCACATATAAATACTCTATTATATATGTAAAATATTATAATTACCACTTTTTTCATTTATCTTTTTTAAAGTTACTTTTCAATAAACATATTCTGATCCATGTTTTTTACTATAGAATTTCATCTTTACATAACCCCATTTTTTTGGGTGCTCTAACAGCTGATGCTTGATGATTAATTACATGTTTCTCTATATATTTCTCAAATTTATTATTATTTAATTAAGCCCCATTATCATTCCAAAACATCTATGTTTTCACTATAATTATCTTTTCATCTCTCCTATGATATAGAGTGATTCACCTATGTACATCGGTCATGTGTTTGAAAAAAATAACCCAATCCATTTTTCTATAGTGTTCTATAGGAAAAACATAATACATGCTTCCATCTATTTCATTGGGTTAATTTTATAATAAAATTACATATGAACAAACTCATGAAATCTTGATGCCTTCATCTACTTTGACCTATACGTCTTCCAAATAATCACTTGTTTTACATTAATCACATGTGTGTGTGTGATTATATATGATATGGGGAAAATAATGATCTCCATTGCTCTTGAAAAACCGTTATAATGATGTTTTTATTAAATTCCAAAGACATTAATGCTATATCCAATTATCTTCTTCTTTGAAAAAAATACATAAAATTTATTCTCCAAGAATGTATAAATTTTCCATAGTCCTTCTCCCCAAGATAATAAGAGAACCGTATTAATATTTGAAGGAAAAATACTTTTTATTGAACATCACCACATGTTAATGGTCACATAATTGGATGAAATTTAGAATAATATGACTCATCCCATCAACCAAAAAAACATTAGTTTTCCTGAGATCTTTTCCCCATGCCATATATTTTCTAGAACCAATAACCTTAAGACCTTAATCAATACCAAAGAGAATGATCCCATATTTACTATTCTTGAATTTCATAATGAGGAATTTTTTTCCCTTCATATGTGATGTGAATGCACTACCATAAATCCATGACCTAAACTTATCTGGCCCCTTGGTCTCTTCTTCTTCTTGAAAGACTAAAAAACTTTATGGGTCTGTACATATTTGAATGAAGTTTTAAGTGTCTCATTTATTCTACTTCATGGAATTATATGTGAAACTTTTTACATTCATGAAATTAAATAAATTTCCTTACACACATACCCTTCACAAAAAGACAATATCAATCAAAATAAAAAGAATAATAATTTTTTCCATTATAGAGTGATGTTACTCTCAGATGGGCCTCTGAAAAATGGTACACACAAGTTATGTCAGTTCAAAAATCACAAACAAAAAACATCTAACTCTTGATATATTATATTGAACCTTTGTTACATGACTTATTTCCTCTCAAGTGTTATGAGGATATACATTCTTTTGGGGAGTTAGTTCTTGTGGGTCTGAGACAACCACAAGCATTACATTACTTTCAAATCATTGAACTTGAGGGATAAGCATGACTTACTCATAATGAATTTATTTGCACTGATTATATGATGAGGCTTGTGTATTTTTCATTATTCTGGATGTTAGTAAAAATTATTTATATTCACACATACATCTCCAATTCATAAAAACTTCATCAATATCCTAAATTCTCTTTACATTGTTATTGATATTTTTATCCAAACCATCAATTATTCAGATTTTTTATTCAATTTCACAATTCAATTCAACTTACATCCTTGATTTTTTTGAAATTATCTATCTGAGTTTTTCAATTTCAGAAATCAGTTATATAATCTCTTATTTTTTTGGATTTATGCACTACTAAATTGGACTTCTTAGAATTCTCACTCCACACATTGAGTTTTTGAAGGGCTTCCTCAATCTCTACCCACTGATAAACCCTTATTAAAACTCGATCATTCTCATCATTTACTAGATTACTTTAAATATCCATCAAAACAAATTCAACATTACTATTTTCAACTTCTTTCACCTCACATTCCATAGAACTATCTTCTTTCTTAGAGAGATGATTTCTTATTTGGAAGTTCCTCATTTAATAATTATTTGAATCATATTTTATTATTTTTTTATAATTTTATCTTCAATATCATATTAATGATAGTTTTTATATGTTTTACAATGAGATGATCCACAATTATTTAATTGAAACAACCAGTGGGAAGCACACCCTTAAACCTCTTTTTCCTCTTTTAATAATAGAGCAAAAAAATTGCATTACCTTATACACTTCGTCAACTTCTGAACATTCCATTATTGAGAGTTTATTCATGGAATTAAATGACTCCTCCAAAGTTCTTTCCATTATTATTGATTAATTTCCTTCATTTCTTATTTCATATGCCAACAAATAATTATGCATGTTATGAAGATAAATTTATTTTGTATATTTTTCTTATATGACAAACATATTTTCATTAAACATATAGGAAATATTCTCATAATTTTCATTAAAACATTTTCATAATTTCGGTCTTCGGTGAAGCCATAAAAATCATTACCAAGAACATTTTTTTATCTAAAAATGCATCAACAATTTTATTTGGGTTCATTCTAAATTCTTCATACTTGTTCTAGAAAACCTATTATTTGGCCTCCTAATCCATCATATATTAATTATAAATTTTTAATATCATTCACCAGATAACACGAGTGGTTAAAAAATACATTACATATGTGAATATGTGATTAGAAAGAGAACTCCCCAGGGAATTTATAGATCTGACATATATATCCAATTCATAGTTGTCTCTTTCTATCATGTATCATCATTCAATATCTATTGTATTCTATAGATGGATGTGGTGTAAACATCCATGCCCAAGGATATGAAATAATATTAAATATTTCTTTTCCATAATTGGAAATTGCTTCATTCAAATATAGGGACATAATAATGGATAACTACCAATGATATACTTTTAAGAGAGAATAAAAATAAATATCCCTTAAATACCACCTTTTATAATCTTATATATGGTAACACCATGAGGGGGGTGTTATTCAAGGGAAGGGTAATTATTTCTTAGATGAAGATCTTGTTTCACACCTTGATGAACTATTTTAAATCTCTCTTACTTTCCCCTCAATGAGTGATGAATGTATAAAATAAAATATTGGATTCTTATATCACACTTGACTTTTGGTACGTAACCCTTTCTTTATAATTTTTAACTATATAATGTATATGAGTGATGTTTGGGAGAGTTTGGAGAAATTTTAATTTTTTCGGGATTTTCTATGATGCACTTTTGGTTAAAAATTTGGGAAAACTATGAACCATATCCATGAAACCATGAACAGCGAGACATGGGAAAAAGGGAAGGAACACGGGTGGCAGACAATTTTCCTAAACTGTGCACCACTAGGTAGAAACTGTGCGCTTTGAAAAATGGTTTTGTATTTTTGAGGTAGTGACTTCGACATAGTTGGAACCTGTTTCGGAGACCATGTGAGATGACTATTCTATGGTTTCCTTGAGGTAGTGGCTAGGGAACATTTTTCTTAATCTTGTGACTAAATTGTGCATGGCAAGAAACCACTTTGTTAAAAACTGGATCTCAATCGTTTTTCCATCTGTCCAACTCGTTTTTCATCCTCTACAGCCCTAACTAAGGATTTTTCATTCCTAAATGTCAAGGATGGTTATCCCATCATTTCAAAGGCGATATGAAGGATTCCCTTGGTGATTAGAAGCTGATTCCTTGCAATATTTGATTGTTCATCATCGTTCTTGATGTTTTTCGTTTACCTACTTCGTCCTCTCTCATGATTTCTTAGATCTACACCCACTGTGTGCAGAAATAAGGTTTTGGATGCCATATATATTTATATGGGGCCTTTTTTGATAGGGTAAGAGATCTAAGTTGGTTTCATGGAGATTCATCCCGGTTTTGTTATGTTTTTTAATTTCATATATCTTTTTTCCAAAAATCTCAAGATAAGTGGGTTCAATCTCGACTCCTCTATTTAGAACTTGAAGTATTAGTTTCAAATTGATTATTTTTATTGAAATTGGTTTGTATATTGTGTGAATTTATCATTTTAAACCCTCTTTAGTGACAGTTTAGAGAATTGTGGAAAATTAGGGATATTTGTGGGAAAATTGGTTTTTTAATTTTAAAATGTATATTTTTTGGAATTGTGGTAAATGGTTCATTGAAATGTTTTCAATAATATGACAGTTTTTTTGAAATTAATTTGAAATGGTTTTTTTAAAGGTTCCTAATAAAAGTATGGTTTTTTTGAAATAGTTGAAAAGATTGTTTTGGCATTGGGATTGGGGAAAAAAAGTTTTGTGTGTTTATATGCATTAGAAAAAAATAAGGGTAAGAAGTGTCCCCCATCATTTTAGGATACATAAGGGTTTGGTATTTCTCCCCCTTCAAAATTGGGGCATTTAGTTGTGTGTGTTTATGTGAATTTGAGGTGGAAAAGGGTGTGGAACCTACCTAATAATTATAGGATAGATGAGGGTTTGGTATTTATCCCCCACAAAATAGTTAAGGGTAAGAAGTCTCCCCATTCATTTTGGGAAGGATAAGGGTTAGGGATTTCTCCTGTCAAAATGGCTAAGGGTAAGAAGTGTTCCCCATAATTTCTAGGATGGATAATGTTCAGGGATTTCCCCCACCAAAATAGAATTTGTGAAATCAGTTTTAAATTATGTTTTGGTTTCTTTTTATGGAAATTGTGGTTATCTTGAGAAAATTATTTTATTGGAACTCATTTTTATTTTCATATAAACTATTTTTGGAATTTTTTTATATAAATAGATTTAAATAAATTTTCTAACTTGTTCTATCATAGTGGAATGAGTAGGGATGTAATTGGGTCAAATGCATTGAGTTTTATTACTCACCCATGATTTGGAACTTTTGAACTTTTGAAAATGTCATATACTAGTACATTAGAAAAGGTAAAGTTTCAAACATCTTTAGCACTACGTCATGATACTTGGGCTCTCTGGTGGATTTGGAGCATTAATCTTGGGGGTTTGTGGAGTTATAGTTTTCTGGAGTCCTATAGGTTCTATAATCCTCCGCTATTTACTTTGGTATTGTAGTCTTCCTTTGTGGTACTTTATTTTAGTATTATTTTGATAAATGAAATTTTGAGATGTCTTTCTTTGTTATCATTCATCATATAGTGGTTTTTTTGTTATGGATTGTATGGTTAGTGGTGTTATCCTTATAGGAAAAATCATCCCCCAAATGTATTGAAGCCCTTCAGCATTTAGTTCCAGCAATTGACATCTTGGGTATGTCTTTTAAGGACAAGTAATGACTCATCTCTCTCTCAAGCCAATGGGAAGGAGGCAGGATGTGACCAATTGTATCAGTTTGTATCAGTCCAGATGTTTGTTTGAGACAAATGGTATCATCTTGTTCCTTTCCTTATGGAACAACTAGTCATTAGTTCTCTCGATCTTGGAGTGGAATTTAAATCTTGTCTATTACTTGAGTTGGGATAATATAAAGGAGTAGGATTATCTGGACTTATAAGGTAGAGCATAAAAATACGTAGCTAACCTTTTTATGCTGAACTTCAAGTAACGAGGGAGTTGGGTATATAAGTGTTTTTTAGACCCTTCTAAGATTTTTAATCTCATTTTCATGGGTTTAGACAATGAGAAAAGCATGACATGCATTAGAGGAATCACTTCCCCACTAGGAATTCATACATCATATTGAGTAATGATTTATGATTTGGTGAAATTTGTTGATTTTTGAAAAAGGTGGAAATTGTTTTAAAATTAAATATTTTTAAAAATAACATGGTTGTGATATTTTAAAAATCGTATGACTTTCTAATGTAAGTTGATTTTTTTTTCAAAAATGGTTGAACATGGAAACTTTAGATTTTGGGAAAGCATGGTTATGATAATAAGATGTGTTAGAATTTCAAATTGATATGCCTTCAGTTAATAGAGAGTGAGACTTATGATGATGTTTTGTTTCTTGAAAATGGAACTCAGTAGGAATTATAGGAACCATTTGGAAGAATCCATTGAAAATGTGGTTACACCCAAGCCACAGGTGAACCAATAGTTGATCCATAGCATATCATGGTATTTTTAAAACATTGAGTTAGGACTGCAACCAGACACTCTTCTTACAATATCTATCACTACTAATACCCAAGTGTATGAAGTAAAGTTGTCTTTACAACAAAATGTGAGAACTCTAACAATAAAAAAAAGACTAAGAGGGACACCTATTATCAATGAGGTATAACACATCAGAATCAAACCCCTTGAGAAATTATCATTCCTCTAAGACCGAGGAGTAAGCTTGGATTATTTCATTGTGTTTAACTGAGTCGCATCAAGAAAGGATGTATGAAATAACTATGATAATTCCACAATTTAAAAAAATAGGGAACCTCAAGCTCTATTATCGCATTGCTCTAAGGTTGGGTGTTATGGACACTTCTCAGGTTTCATAGGCATCATATTCTTCAATGGGGCGAGGGAAACATAATAACTCTTATCAAAAGAATAGAGCAAGATATAGTGATTCTAGGAATACCATGACTCCTCAACAACAACAATCTAAACAATAAATAGATAACATAGTGCAACGATGATGCAATTATATGGAGATAAGCAGGTGATTGTGGATGATCAGGCTGTACCATATATGGTGAGAGATATAATTATATTTAATTCAATATTTATTAAAGTTTTGTTTGATACTAGTCTATCAAATTCATTTATTTTTTCTCATAATATTGATTTTCCATGTTTAAAACTTGATATGATTCTCTCTATGATAAAACTGAAAACTTATCCAGGGTAAAGAGAATGTTTATCCTTTATGTGTAGAGAATGTTCTATAATTTCTGATCATGTTGTGATGAAATTGGATTTCTCTATGTTGAATATTAATGTCTATGATGTAATCCTGGGTAGGGATTGGATAACAACGTTCAAGGCTCACATTGAAAATTATAGAAGAAAAGTTAGTTTCGAAAGTAAGAATGGCATCAAAAATATCTTTAGAGGAGAAAATAATGTAAAGATAGGTGCTACGGGGTGGTTGACACCAGCAGTGGGAAAAATCTCTTAGGAGTTGGTACCGTTGACTTTGACATTTATAGAATATATAGAAATTAATAGTTTTCCAGTGGCGGTGTATCACTTTCCAGAAGTTTTTCTGGAAAATTTCTCTTGGTTACCACCAATAAGGGAAGTGGAGTTTAGGAATGATCACCTCCCAGGGACCAGTTCTATATCACATACATCTTATCAAATGTCGCCAAAAGATTTAAGGGATCTTAAAGAGAATTTGTAAGTGCTATAAAAAAATGTATCATTAAACCTAGCACGTCTCGGTGGGAAACACCAATCATGTTCATGAAGAAATAATATGGAACCCTAAGGATGTGTGTGGATTATCATAAGCTTAATAAAGTTTTGATAAAGAATAAATATCCAATTCCAAACATTTAAGTTTTTTTTATCAATTTATGGGATATTATTGGTTTTTTAAGATTGAATTGTAATCAGGATATCACCAATAACAGGTTTGAAAGGAGTATATTCTGAAAAAAAAACTTTGAGAAGTAGTTGTTGCCGTTATGAATTTTTTGTGATGCCTTTTAATCTCTAAAATTCACCCAAAGACTTAATGGAATTGATGAATCTGGTATTTCAATGATATATAAATTCATTTTTAGTGGGTTTGGTGCATGAAATATCCATGTATTCAAGGAAAAGTTCTAATCATGAATAAAACTCAGTGATAGTTTTGGGAATCTTATGTGATCTTAAATTGTATTCATTGAGTAATGAAGATGAATGAAGTATCTCTAAATGTTTGAATTTTACATGATGCATACACTACGTAAATACAAATCCGTGGTAGATGCTTTTAGAATAAATTCATATAGTTAGTTGGAAAAAGAGGCTTCATATGAGTGGTGTTTAATGTCAGCCCTAACAAACCTGAACATGGAATGTGAAGACAGAGGGGATGTCGTAGTTTTCTTATCAGTTGTGTTGCTTCCTGATTTGGAAAACTTTGTAAAGGAGGGACAATCATCTGATGCAGAATGTGTTGGAATGAGGTCAAAACTCAATGGTGGGGAGACCATTGACGGATGGAGGCTGGATGAAAGTTTAGTGTTGTGGTTCATAAATAGGATGGTTTTACCTTTGGCTTGGAAGTAATAAATTCTTTTTTCATACCACATTCGATATGGGTTGTTCATCCAGGATTATAAAAGATGTATAAGGTATTGAAAGTAAATTTTTTTTGGGTCGGCATTAAAAGACTGGGGGATAAGTTTGTTTCAAGATTCTTTACCTGTCAAAAAGTTAAGGTATAACATCAGTGACCAGAAGTTCTCCCAAGTGCAGTTAGGAAGCACGATTCCATAGGGGTGATAGTGTATTAGCATACCAAGTTGAATAATTTCACCCCTATTTGTGAAACTAATAAAGTGGAGGATCTTTAAAATATATATATTTGAGAAGTAGGAATGAGATATGACATACCAATTTTTATAATGTATGATAGAGATTTAATGTTTACGTCTCTTTTCTATCAATCCTTACAGAAATCCCTTAGGTATGAGTTAACTATGATTATGGAATATCATCCTTATGTTTACGAACAATTCGAAATGAATATAAGAACATTAGAAGATATGTTGCCATATTGTGTAATGGATTTTTATAGCTCAGAGAGAGAACACCTATCCCTAGTAGAGTTCACATATAACAATAACTATCAGGCCTTGATAAATATGGTACCTTTCAAATAATTGTTTGGAAGTCCTTGTTGTTATCCACTCTATTGTTTGGAAATGGGAATTAATTATCCTGTTGGATTGAGTCTTGTTCAAGAAACAACAGAGAATATTTTGTTGACCCGGAAATGGATGTAGACGTATCAGATTCATCAGTAATCTTATGTGAATCATTATTGAAGACCTTTTTCATTTGCAGTTAGTGATTATGTGTTCTTGAGGACATCTCCAAGGCTTGTACATCGACGTTTTAGAAAGAAAGGAATGTTATATCCTAGATATATATTCCAATTCGCGATACTTGAATGGGTTGGTGAGGTGGCATATCATTTTTCATTTTCAACGTGAACCAGTGCGATGAATAATGTGTTCCATGTATCTCAGTTTAAAACGCATCAGCCTATCCTTGATTATGTACTCAGATGGAATCCAATTTACCTAGATCCAAATGATTCATCGGTACATATCCTAGTGCATATTATGGATAGGTAAGAGATATTCTTGTGGGGAAAAACATCGGTCTAGTGTGGGTTTTCTAGAAACCTGGTTAGATTCAAAAGATACCTAGGAATTTGAGAAGGAAATTAATGAGTAGTAGGAAAAACTATTTTATGGAAATGATGGTTTTTTCTTTTTGAGGATTGAAAGCTCAATGGTGGGTATAATGTAGCACCAATGGTTTTTGGTAAGTAAACCATTCGTTATGATTTTTAATTTTATAAAGTATATGGGTGATATTTGGAAGAGTTTAGAGAACTTTTGGAGTGGTTTTGGGGATTTTCTACAGGTGCACATTTGGTTCATAGTTTGGGGAAACCATTAACCTTCTCTAATAAACTGTGCATAGTGAGACATTGGAAGAAGGGAAGGGACACAGGTGGGGAACATTTTACCTAAACTATGTGTCCACCAAGTAGAAACAGTGATCATTGAAAAATGGATTTTTTATTTTTGTGGCATTGGATTAAGCATGGTTGGTGCACGGTTTGAAGACTGCGTGAGACAACTATGTGAGGTTTCCATAGGGAAGTTTTTGGTGCATGATTACCAAAAGGTTTGCCTAATCGCGTGACTAAATTTTGAGATGAAAGAAACCACTTCCTTAGAAAGTTTATCTCACTCATTTTTTCCTCTAACACACTAATTTGCATCCTTTTCTATCCTAAATCTGTATTTTTCTCTCCCAAATGTCAATTAAGGTTCTCCTATCAGTATGGATGTGATATGAAAGCTTCGCTTGGTGATTATAAGAAATTTCCTTGCGGTATGTGATCATCATTCGTTGTTCATGATGTTTTTCTTAGATCTACTTCACCCACTCTCTCATTTTCTTAGACCTACACCTGTTGTGGGTAGATACAAGGTTTTTTATTCCAAGTGGATTAAATTTGGGATTTTTTTGTTAGGGGAAAATATCTAATGTGCATTAATTGAGATTCAACCTGGTTTTGTAACACTTTTTTCATTTTGTTTATCATTTTCACCAAAACACTGGAGGCAAGAGGCTTCACTCTTGAAGACTCCATTTAGAACATGAAGTTTTAGTTTCATATTGATTTTTTTAACAAAATTGATTTTTATATTTATGTGAATTTCTTACTAGAATCCCTCTTTTATGACGGTTTCGAGAATTGTTAAAAAAATTTCATTTTTTTAAAATTTAAATTGGTTTCTTGATTTTAAAATGCATATTTGTTGGAATTTTGGTAAGTAGTTTCATTGAAATATTTTCAATAAATGGATGTTTTATTGAAATAAATTTGAAATTTTTTATTTTAATGTATTTCAATAAAAGTACTATCTCATTTAAATCGTTAAAATGATTGGTTTGGCATTGGGATTGGGTATAAAAGTTTGTGTTTGTTCATATTCATTTGGGTATAATAAGGGTAATAAGTATCCCCTATCATTCTGGGATGGATACCGTTTAGAGATTTATCCCACATGAAAATTGGATCATTTAGTTGTGTGTGTTCTTGTGCATTCAAGGTAGATAAGGGTGCGGAGTCTCCCCTATCATTTTGTGATGGATAAGGGTTAGGGATTTCTCCCCTGCCAAATGCTTAATAGTAAGAAGTCTCCACCATCATTCTAGGATAGATAAGGGTTAGTGATTCATCCAATCAAAATGGATAAGGTTAAGATCCCCCGCCCCCCATCATTTTGGGCGTGGATAAAGGTCAGAGATTTCACCCACCACAATATACCTTTTGAAATGGGTTTTAATGTATTTTTCGTTACTTTCCATATAAATTCTGGTGATCATGATAAATCTATTTTATTGGAAATTTTTATATATTGATATTTTTTTAGAAAATTTTAATATAAATGTGTGAAATTGTTCCATAATAATAGAATCATTATGGAATTCATCATAGAAAACCAATTGAGTTTTAGTACTCACCCCTACATTGGAAGTTTGGTGCTTTTTCAAATTTAATCTAATAGGACATAAGAAAAGGTAAAGTATCACACATCTTTTTTAAAACTTCTTGATACATGGGATTTCTAGTAGATTTAGAGCATGTATATTTGGGATCTGTGGAGTTATAGTTTTCTAGAGTCTTGTTGGTTTCATAGTCTTCCATTTTCTACATTGGTATTGTAGTCTCCCGTTGTGTTACTTGATTATATATGATTTTGAAAAATTAAATGTTGATTTTTGTTTTATTGTTATCATGCATCAAATAGTGGGTTATTTGGTTATGGATTGTATGGTTAATTGTTTTATTCTTATAGGGAAAATCACCCCCACATATATTAAATCCCTTTGACATTTATTTCCATACTTTTATATCGTGAGGATGTCTCTTCAGGACAATCATTGTTTCCCTTCCCTCTATAGACAATGAGGAGGGGGTGAGACATTACAATTTTTCATTGTTCACCCTCAATAGGATACCTCCTAGAAGTATGCATGATAATGCGCCTATTCACCAAATTGTCTAAAATATTATTGATTAAAGTACAATATTTATTTTCATCACTAACCCTCCTAGTTCACACACATATACAATTAGAAAACTCACTTCCCTCCCTCAATAGGGAACTCACTAATCCACTTGATGGATCTTCCTTCTTCATATGAAAATTATATGAACATGAACCTATAATAGTGTTTCTATTCTATAAAATTATTTCTATTTTTAGTGAGATTTAGACTCCTAAAATTACGCCTTTGACCTTCAAACTTATAGGTGATATTTGGAACAATATCTCTGAAAATTCACTCTATAATAACTTCTCTGCTCTGCCTATGTTTTTCTCTCTATGATCTATATATTTTCACAACAACTATTTCTTCCTATATTTATATCAATATAGGGGTAGGATTGATTCTTACATGACCAGGATTATTCCAACTATACCTTATGTTCAATAGGGTCATCATGCACCATGAAATTAAAATTATTAATTATGGTTTTCAACTCATAACACCCCTAATTAAAATCTTCAACAAATAGAAAACCACCAGAATGTGGTGTGGTATGAGGTACTAAGGCATGCCACCATTAATTTTATGACATAGACACTACTGCTATGATGAAATCATGAGTCACTCCATTCACTCTACACTATGGTCAACAACATTGTGTCATGAAGACCCATGGTTGACCATATCCACTTCTCCCAGAGAAATAACTCATCTTAACTCATCTTCTTAACTATCATGACACTAAGATGTCGAGACTTCACAAGGAGTGGGATAAATCATGGATAATTATGGTGTGGTGTAGCCTCCTGTGGAATAGAATATACCTTGAATCTTTAACTTGGTAAAATTTAAATAGTCCAAAAAAATAATATAACACTACAGAGTGTTCTTCTTCATTCTCAAAGAGAGCGGTGACATAGACCTTATAACTATAGTGTGGAATCCTATATAACAGGATATCCATAAAAATGGTCATTTCAAATTTTCACCCTAAATGTTGCAATTACTAGCTATGGAATGGACTTATTCTCATCTAACGAGGGTCGGGACATATCACACGATCCATGGCTTGGAAACCCCAAAAGTCACAGTATCCTAGAAATCCTTTGATCATATGCGTCATGTTGTGATGAATCAATCAACATCATAGATTGAAAAACTCATGTCCCACATGAAAATTGAATATGTAATTCTACCATCATATATAATTCTCTTTTTCACTAACCTACTTTATTTAAGTAATGGAGTTAGATACTTGTCTCCTCTACGATGCTGCCCTATTCCATGGCCCACTACATCTGTGATGCCGCCCCTGTGGTGTGGACCGCCGATCCCATTCGCATTCCAACCCACGTGCATCCTTTCTCTGGTTCCACTATGGTTGGATGGATCATATGGTTACCCATCATGGTCAAAATTTCCCCCATATATATGGGATCCAACCAGTTTGGAGGGCTATGTGGTGGTGGTCCTAACTTTTTTATTGAAAACACTAGGGCAAAAACATAGTCCTTAGACAATGGTGTGGCCACCTCTCAAATCCAAAAAACCATAATTCATCTTTATAGAAAATTATTTCTAAACCTTGTCAATAAACAAAACACTCAAATAATTCCAATAGTATTTTTCCAACATATTTATCTAGATAGTTCATTACACAAAGATTCAAATTAAATGGAAACCTAATATTAGTAATCTAACAGTAACTGAAAATGGTCATCAAAATCCGCTCTGAAATGTTTTCAAATTTCATAAGTATTCACGAAATAATATTAATAATTTACACTTTCCACTTTCATAAAATAACATCATAAATATAGATATATTGTGTTTAACTATTTTAAATCATATAAACCATGCTATATATCAACAAAACCACCATAAATAGATAAAACAATCTATTACAAATTACGAGGAATGAATAACAAGGAATAAAAAACATGATATCACATATAAACATTAATTATAATTCAATAATATTATTATTAGTGGTCAAAAGTCATGGTTATCATTTCATATAATTTTATGAATATAAATATATCAATATACAACCATTTGATTATTACATTATTTAATAAAAGGCGTATGAAATTTTAGAAAAAAGATTAAATATATTTATTAACTAACTAGTAATTATCAATAAAATAACAATAATAGTTGGATGTGATAATTTTCATTTAACTCAATAATTTTATCTCCATATTATTATATTATAACAATAGTCAATTATAGCATGTGATAACACCTAAATAATTCCTCTAATTTCCATATTGAAATAATAATGATAGTCTATGTGTAACAATATTTCTTATATTTCTAATCCTTTATTTCAATCCATGAAATAATATTATTAAATTTCAATATGTGTGAAATATTATTTTTATTTCACAAAAAAAATAGTATAAAAACTATCACAAGTAGTTATTCTCTTTCTCATTCTTTGATAATTTCCAAATAATTACACAATAATTATATATGAAAATTCAAAATTCATAAAATATAAATAAACCATTTAATGTTATATTATTTTCAACTTATAATTTTAATTTCTAGAATATCCATATTATTTTTAATTCAATATCATGAATATCACCACTTTAAAATTTCCTAGACTATTAATTAATAACATATATGATTACACATGATTTATAGATTTTGGAAAAAATAAAAATACATATCTTATTATTACCCACTTTTAATAGTATCAATACATTAATCCACTACTTGAATTTAACATCCTTTTATTCCTTCTAAAATTATTGGATTATTATATACTCATAGTTAATTCCATACATTTAAATATAAACCATTTAAGGAAACATTCCCCACATTTTTCAGATAGATGAAAAGAGGAGTCTAAGTTCCCACACACAAAATTTCACTGATCAAAGGAGAATTACACAATTTTCATGCAGTTTGGAAATCATTGAACATGTGAGGAGAAGGAGAGAGAGATTCTGAAGTATAGGTGTTAACATAATGGAAAACATAGAATGAAAATGGTTGGTATTTGAATCTAAGGGAGATATATTTGATTAATCAAAACCAGTAAGAACAAAGTAAAAAAGCATGACCAGGATGTACTCAAAGAGGAATCATGAGAGACATATAAGAGGGAAGAAGAGAGTTTACATAAATTAAAAATATATTAATGTTGAAGTTCTCTCAAAAGAACAAATATTATGTTTAAAATGTGTAAATTCATATCATTATTTGTGAAAAAATGAGAAGTTATAACTTTTCATTAATACCCAAATATTAATTCTAGTTTTTTGGATCACCTGTAAATGTTGTAGAAATTGAGGAATTGAAATAAACATTTATTGCAACATTTCACCATTTAATTCATCAAAACCCACCTAATTCAAGTCTATTAATTATTTAAATCATATCATCAATATTCATTGATCATTCATATAATGATTTGTCACAAACTATCCCAGGTACCCAATTAACCTGATAACTGATCTAACCCTAACATAGCCTGAAGGGAATTCCTGATCCCCATGGGTTTATTACTAGAACCTTAAATCATAAAAAAAGGTGGGATTGAATTTTCAATAAACAATGTGATAGAAAGATACAAAATTAGTTTGAATATAATAGAAAGTCCACTGGGAGTAATATTCCAGAAGTCAGTTAGGAATAAACAAGCCCAAGTAGTACAACCAAGTGCAAGAATAATAGGAAAAACTACATAGGTTCCAAATCATATGAAACTCACCATATCCCTGATTCAACAGCTATAACCACCTCCAAGTGATCCCTTTCCATTGCTCGAACCTGGAGGGTGATAATCTACAAGAACATGAAGGCACAAGTAGGGTGTGAGCCAAATTCAAGTAGTATTGAAACAAAATATTCAATAATAATATGTTAATATAAAATTAAGCATGAACGTGCTTTGAATTTTCAAATAATCAGGTTTGGTATTTCAAAAGTATATTTAACAAAATCATGGCTTACATTTTAATGGATGGAAATGGTTTATAAATTCATGCTTCACATTTCAAATGATTGAATCATATTTCTAATTAAGAAATTACCTTTAAACAAATGGGTGATTTAAAAAAATGGAACTTTTATAAAATTTCACTTTTCATAATGGATTAAATAAACACTTTTATATTAAATAGTTTAAATAAATTCATAAGGCATGTAAAATAGTTTACAATAGTGGTATATATAAATTTTAAATACAAATAAGTGATAAACAAGGTCATATGCCTAATAAGGTATGATAGTTTCTAGCTATAGGGACCCAACACATTGAAATATAAAATATATACATAAATCCCTTTGAACCAAGGAAAAATAGGACTCATCAATATTGCCTAAGGGATGAGATGTGATGATATGATGTTTTAGAATGTTGTAAATAGTAAAGTTTCATCCAAAAAACTGACTAAATACCTAAGGATTTTTGGTGCCCTAATATAAAAATAATGATGGAAAGTTTATTTTAAGACGGCTTAAAATAAAATTAAATCCCATTCTCCATTTCAAAATATTCAAATTTTCCCTTTAAAATCCATAATTTGATTTTAATCAAAAGAACAGATTTTCTACAAGATAAAACCATATGGTTTTATGAGAACAATTTTATCCCATTTTCATAAATAGGGATTTAAAACCAATTCAACATTAAATTTCACAATCAAATTTTATAAGTAAATTCAAAATTTTAATTTTCAAACAATTCCAAAAATTTCATCACAAACCCCCAATTCAAAAGAATTGGAGATTCCCAAAATTTTCTAACAAACCAATTTTCCACAATTAAATCTGGGAATTTAATTGAAACAATTTACATAAAAAATATAATTTAAATTAACAATTTAAATTTCCATAAATTTCCACAATCACACCACAATTCAATTGAATTGGGGGTTTTATAATTTCATGCCAAAATCCAATTTTTCTTAAAAACCCCAATTCAATGGAATAGGATTTTTCTGAAAAAAATTGAAATATAATTAATCCAAAACCAATAAATTTCTTTTAATTAAAAAAAATAAAATTAAATAAATAAATTTCAGGTTAATAAGATACGGGAATCATAACAGAATCAACTACCTCAGAGTCACTAGATCATAAAGTGTTAAACCCTAATCAGGATATGCTAAGGAAGAACAAGAAAAAAAACTCTTTGGAAATGAGTATCAAAACTAGGTTTTAAACCCCCAAATAGTGGGTATTAGATCAAAAATTTAACACAACGATCCACAAAACCACAAGGAGGAAGAGAGAGATCACGATAGAATGATATCGGGATGAGGAAACTAACTGGAAGGAGATCAAACACCATTTGACTAGATCTAGGTCTTTTCTGGGATGGGTCTAAGGGACCAAGAATACATCTTGGCAGCTCCAAGGATATAAGAAACTAGTTTGGGGTTGTACCGATCTACCAGGAACCTAAAGGGTAGGTTTGAGAAATTTTAATAAAAATTTAGATAACTTAAAATCTCATACGCATGGTTTCCTCAGAAGACCTATAGGGTTATACCAAACCATGCGGTGAGTACATGTTACTATTTTAAATGGACTACATGTTTTCCACTAATAGGGTGCATGAATTGACTATCCTTATTCCAAATGTGAAAAATACACTTCCTTGGGTTGCACAGTTTGATCTAATAGAGTGCATGATTTGGGATAACCGTGCACCTACTATGCACAAGACATAATTTTCATAAATCTTAAAAAATTTAACCTGATGAAAAACCAAATGAAACCCAACCCAAGACATATAAAAATAGTGGTTTATGAATATTTGAAAAAAAAATAACAAGATGTTACAAACTATGCACCATAAAATATTTTTGTCCTCAGAAATCCTATAAAGAAGCCTCTATTCCCAAAAGATGAGGCCACTACTCCCTCATCAATGCCTCTCTCTCCCATATATCATGAATATCAGAACCATGCTTCCATAACTCTAAAACCAAAGGTATAATCCTTTCCTAAATTAACTTGGTTTTAGAATAAACTATCATGAATGGATGTTCAGTCATTAATAAACCAACATCAACTTTAAAAACATTCCATCTCAGATCATCAGATGGATTAGATAGAAAATATAGTATATGAGATACATGAAACATGCTATGTTTCAATTTTAGCTATTTTGGAAGTGATAAATTGTAGGAGAATTTCCCTAACCGATCTATAAACTTGAAAGGTCCCAAAAAATGACAAGAAAGTTTCCCTTACCTCTTATGTCGTCGATGGCCCAACTAGGGTGAAACTTTCCAGAAAACCCAGTCACCAACTGAAAGGTCCAATGACCAGAAAAAATGATCAACATAAGACTTAATTCATCTATGTGTTATCAAAATTATCTGATGAATCAATTGAATATTTTCTATCATCTCTTGAACCAAACTTGTTCAAACCATGTAACTTTTACCAATATCCAACTAACATAATAGGGATTTATAAAGTCGGCTATACGGGGACTCAAAATAAGACATTCTGATTGTGGAATGGTAACTATTATTATAACAAAACTCAATCATCCCCAAATTATCATCCCAAGACCCACTAAAGTTGAGAACACAAGTATGGATCATATACTCAAGAATATTTATAGCTCTTTATGTCTAGTCGTTCGACTATGGATAATAGGTCGTACTCAAACCGACATGATATCCCAATGCCTCCTGAAGGCCTCTCTAAAAAATAAAAGTAAAGGATCCATATTAGTGAATATCGTATATTGAACTCTTTGAAAAAAAAACTTATTTCACATAGAGATTTCCCAACTCCTCAACATTAGATATATCTTAAATGGATAAAAAGTGAGCTAATTTATTCAAAATATCAATCAAACCCAAAATAAAAATATTATTTATTTGGGTACATGATAAACGACCACAAAGTACATATAGATATCATCCCACTTCCTTGTAGGGAATGGATGTGACTGAAGAAAACCTGAAAGATTCAGGTGGTCAACAATCATCTACTGGCAGATATAGCAATGAGAGACAAACTCAGCAATAACCTATCTGATACTTGGCCACCATGACTTCCACCACATATCATATAAAATATTCATGGTTCTTGGGTTCACTTCCCACTAGTAATTATTAACATCCCCCATTACATTTTTCCTTGACACTAATGACACAACTTAGCGATTCTGATAGAATAGAATTCCCCATTTGGAGAACTAACAATTTGCAACTGTATCTGTACCGAAAATAGAGTCTGTAATGCTATAGAACTCATCATCAAGCTGTTGATCCTAAATGATCAATTCAATAATATAGGATTTCAATTGGAAAATATCCATGTAAACCTCATCCCCTTTCTCATGAACTTCAATATGAAACTGTGTAAAGAGATCCATTAAACTCCACTCATTTAATGATTCTTTTATTATATGGGTCAGAAGTTTCCAGCTCAAATCATTCATGATGACATTCCCTTTCCATGGGGTATAGTAGATTTCAATTTCAAAATATTATAGGTATTCCATCCAATACCTCTATCGTAGATTCAAATTATTTTGATAGAAGATATAACTCCTATTTTTGTGGTTTAAAAAAATGGTAAACAATTCTCTATAAAGGTAATGTTGCCAGCTCTAAAGAGCATGCATCATAGCCTCAAGTTGAAGGTCATGGGTCAGATAATTATTCTTTTGTGGCCTAAGCTGATGATTTACATAGGCAATTACATGATCACCCCACATAAGAATGAAACCCAAGCCTGGAATTGATCCATCACAAAATTCTACATAGCCCTGCCCAACCTTGGGAAGAGTTAACCACAATGCAATAGTCAAAATAAAATTATAATCATCCAAATATCTATTAAATTTATCATTATATGAAAACATCAATCACTTCCCAAGTAAGAGAATTCATTAAAGAATCTATCTTTGAGAATTCCTAGCAATCTATCGGTAATACCCAACTAGATCCAAGAAGCTCAAAATCTCAAAAACATTCCATGGTTGTTCCCATGTAAAAACATCTTTTACCTTATCAGGGTCAACTAATATCCCATGTTCCTACACCACGTGTCAAAATAATTTCACTTCCCAAATCCATAAATAAAAATTCAAAAGCATGGAATAAATTCAGTGGTCTCTCAACAAACTTAGAACTCTTCTCAGATGATACACATGATCCTCCCCATACAGAGTGTAAATTAGGATTGTCACACCCGCCTTCTTTTATTTAATTTGTTTTCATTTTTATTTTATTTTTTTGTAGTTCTGAGGTCCGGGCTGAGCCCTAGGTTAAATTTTTTGTCGTTTAGTACCTTTTCTAGGTTTCGGACCCGTGCGCGGTCACCGCGTAGTTGGCGGACACCGCGTGGTCGGCCCAGGTGTTGGGCAATTTCCCTTTCTATTTTTTATTTTATTATTGTTATTTTTATGTTGTTATTATTATTATTCGTAGGGTTATTATTATTATTATTATTATTATTATTATTATTATTATTATTATCATATATTTTTTATCTATATATATATATATTAAAACCCTAATTCTACTCCCCCTACCCCAACCTTGAGCATCCCCCCCCCCGATTCCCCTCCAGCCTCAGTCCGGCCCAGGCGCGACCGTCGCCCGCACCCAGCCTCCGTCTGGAGCCCCGCTCCCTGCCACTCCACTACTCCCCGCACGACCTCTGGCATTCCCCACTCCCACCCCAGCCTCGTCCCGACCTCCGAGCGACCCCTGGCCTCCGCGCGACCCCCGGCCTCCGCGAGACCCCCAGCCTCCCCTACTCCTGCTCCCAGTCCCATTCCGGCCTCTGGCACCTCTCTCACTCCTAGTTCCACTCTGGTGAACCTGCACCGACCTCCTCCGCATGACCCCGCCTTCTGCCGGCCTCCCGACCTCCGGCGACCCCGCCTGCCACTGGCCTCCCTCCACCGGCGACTGCCGGCCGCCTCCTCTGGCGACCCGCATCTGCTATCCAACACCGTTCCGGTGCCCCTTCCCTTTTTGGCGGCCTCTGGTCGCTTTCTGGTGAGCCCCACCACCGGCCATAAGCCCCCGGTCACATCCAGTTTCTTTTCTGGCAGACTGAAAACCCCTCCGGCCCCCGTTCCGGCATCCTGACTTTGTTCTGGCGTTCCTACCAGCCACCACCGCATTGCGCCAACCAGTGGCGCATCTAACAGTCGGCGCACGACCACGTGGGTCAAGAACGTCTCTGCACTGAGGTAAATTTTGTGGCATAAATCTATTTGAGTTATTTTATATCAGTTGTTTGCGGTTTGGTTATTTTAGTGTTTGTTGCAGTGCTTCGACGATGCGTTTGTGCGTACTGCGATCTTCGGCTTGCATGTGCATATGCGCATGCATGAATTATAGGTGGGTTACATGTTTTTCACATGCTTGGATTATTTTAAATTATTGTTTCTGGGTTTTTTATTTGTTTTTTTTTTGTGATTTCTGCGGCGTATTGGCAGAGAAGTTCGTGATACCGCAGTCAGTAGCTTGTGGGTGCTTGCGCGCTCGTGTGTGGCATGTCGCGTCGCCATGTTCAGTCTACGAGTTGAGGTAGGTTTCTCTAGGACATGACCATTAATTAGAATTTCCATACTGCTTGTTATTTTTCTAAAAATGTGTCTTCTGCCTTTATATAATATGCATATGAAACGTGTATATATATATATCTGGTTATGAATAAATGGTCAAGGTTCTTGAAAAGTGGTTTCTTAGACATTTAAAAATGGGATGGTATTTCTAATGACATGTTATTTTTTATAAAAGTATTACCCCATTGTAAAAATGATTTTAAGCTTATTTTAAATTACATGCTACCTTGGTCGTGAAAGTGTGCTTCTAATCGATTTCTGAAACTTAAAGGTGTTGGCCAACTATTTTTTTCTAAAATGTTGAAAGTCCTTGTAAAGAAATGAGGTCCGCTTGGTACTTTGATAATGATTTGAAAATGGAAAAAACACCTCTTAAGAAATGCCCATTCGTTTTAAAAACATGATGTGTGTGTAAGTGTGTGATTCGTGAGATGTGTTACGTGGTATAAAAAAGGGGGGAATGTGCTTAAGGAGGGAGAATGGTGGTGAGAGATTGAGTGAGTTTTGGATAAAGAAAGTGTTATTTTCATTTTTTTTCTTTTGATAAAACCTCAGCACCATTTGAAAAAGGGCACATGGAAAACCCGGGGCAACTAGGTGGGCAGACAAGACTAGCATGTAGTGATACAGGAGTGTCTCCGTCCTAGTTTCACATAGCTAGGTTGATGCAACAACACTAACTAAACCTGTGATGATTAAGGGGACCACTAGGTTATGGATGATCTCCTACTAGTGGTTCGTGCATGAGAAAAAATATTTTTTATGGTTACTCTTACACCGAGTCGTGATGTTCTAGGGTCCCACATGAGATGGATGTACCTTAGGGGTTTTTACCATGGTGCTTTCTAATGTTTTTGTTATTTGTGGAGTGATTTTCTTTTCAGAGGTTTAATGCATGTTTCCCTATTTTATGAAAACTATACCTTGAAGTAAATTGTTTTCCTTTAAATTTTAAATGTCAAAATAAGTTGTTATTCTACCTTGAAAATTTATGGGAAATGAAATGTTTTCCTTAAAAGTAAAAGCCTATTATTCAAATTTTAAAAATCTGAAAACATTATTTTAGATGAGCCTTATTTTCAAGCGACCATGAATGGTTTTATTTTTAATGTTAAGGGCATAGGTCGTTGGATTCCCTTGGCTTTCCTACTGAGTATTTTTTGTACTCACGCCTATCCTTTACCATTTCAGTTACAGGTTTTCTTTTTGTATATGTTTTTCTAGGTTGAGTCGCTCAGTGTTGGACCAACGTTGGTTTTTCGTTGGATGGTGACCTGTGAGGTCACGTGGAGGTACAATGTTTGTTCAGTTTAGTATCCTTTCTATTTTAATCTTGTTTAACTTTGGGCTAAAATCATTCCCAACGATTAGATCTTGATGCCTGACACTAGTTTCCATCCCCGGGGGATGGGGAACGCCCCTCAGGACTTGTTGCGGACCGACTCGGGTGACCGTTTCAGGGTCGACCCATGCTAGATCCAAACAAAATGGTGTCAGATGAGGCCCTTCTTATTTGGGTTGTCTGGGAGGTGGAGATTAGGACTATTAGTACTCAAGAGGTTGGTATGGGAAGGACGCCATAAACCCTCACCCGTTCTGCACCTTGAGTGGACATGGGTAGTCTGGGAATTGAGTCTTTGTCTCATCCTAATTTGTTTTGAATTGAGGGATGACAATGGAGGCAAGCTGATGTCACATTGTGATTTCACATGGAGTAGGGACCCATGTGGAGTTCGGGTACATGGCTTGAATTCCTCCTAGTGGTCGACGACTACTTGTGACATGGCCCACTACAATGCTCCAGGTTATGCCTAACTACTAGTCCCTCACTCTAGTGTTTTATGAAATTTAAGTGTTGTTTTGTTCTGGTTGGTGTAAGTGCATTTTTGGAAAGGGAAAAAATAGGGTTTTTGAAAATGGCACTCATTTCATTTAAAGGACATTAAATTTATTAAATGGTTTTAAAAACCGAAAGCTATTGATTTGGAAATCCGTTGTTTGATTGGTTTTGGTCTAAAATGGTTTGGAGTGAAACCACATGATCTCTATATAAACGTTTTTAAATGTGTGATAATGCATGGGAAGTGCGTGTTGGAGCACGTATGAATGGAAATTGAATGAAGACATGTGCAATGGTTCATAGGATTACCTGGGTGGGTATTTTAAATAAGAGGTTTGACCTTGTTTTCTGAATTTTTTTTTAAAGGGGAAATGGTTTTGGAAAGTGATTTTGGTTTGAAAGTGTATTTGTATTTTGAAGGTGGTATTGAAAGAAGGTGGGTTTGAAAACTAAAATGACAAAGGGGATTCTAAACAGGGGATTTTATTTGGGTTTTTGTTTGTTTTGTTTGGATTTGAGCTAGTTATTGTTGGATGAGGGTGTTTTATTTATGTTGCTTCGAATGTTATCGGTTTCAGCTTGGTGTATTATATGATGTTCAGAAATGCATCCTAGAAAGGCCCTCAGATTTTTTCATGAGTCATGACCAGTTTTTGGTCCTTCTCATACGTTGTCTATCATTCATGGTGATTAGAGTCTATTAGATAAGACGCAGTGACTTGAAGAGGTCGAGCGCGTCTTCAGGGTATTGGGAACTCCTGATGCTGTTAGAGTGCAAGCCATTTTGGGTCTGTTTGAAGGTCCAGCTCTGGATGAGTAGACGTTGTTCACCCCGCCATCACTATAATTTGGGATAATGTGGGTTTTCCTTAAATCTTTCCTCGTATGATGGTTTATACCTAAAGAAGTGAAGATGAAAAAAAGGGAAGAGATTGAGCATATTCAACAAGGCCAACAGATGGTGAAGGCATATGTTGACTATCTCAAGGAGCTTGTTTGTTTTTCTCCTGAGATAGCGTCAAAGGATTTGTTGGAGACTTCCCTCTTTATTTGGGGTCTTTTTCTGTAGATCGAAGAGCAAATATTTCCTTTTTGTAGCATCACTTTTGAGAATTTGGTGCATGTGGTGTTTTAGCTGAGTTGGTCTCCAGAGCGCAGACGGTTGACAATCCACCATATCCTGTTGCTCATGAAGGTCTCCCATCTAACGAGTAGAGTGTGTCAAGTGGATCTATTCCCAAAGAGTCCTCTGTAGTGGCTCTGACCTTCAGTTTGTCAGACCGTCTAATGGTGTCTGTCAGTATGGACGTTTAGGGTATACAAATCTGTCATGTCACACCCCTTCAATGATGTGTCATCATTGTAGTTGTATAGATCATCTAGAAAATTTTTTCATGAAGCATCGATTGAAGAGGACATTTTGATCGGAGAAAGTTAGTGCCTAACTGTGAGGCAGGAGATGCTTCAGCCATCATAGCCCCAGCTATAGGTCTCGGGGTGAAGCTCACGCACAGTCAGGAGTTTACGGGGGGTGTGAAGCCTTGTTTCGGGCTTTGTGTTCAGTGATGGTAGAAAACCATTAAAGGTTCTTCCATTCTCGTTCTTCCAGTATTAAAGTTTTTTGGATTGTCGTAGGTTCATTTTTTTGTCGTGAAGTTGGGAAGAGTATGTTTGTTTTATATCCAAACAGTCTCGTTTGTCTGATTATGGTGTTCTGGATCATGTGTTTCTCTTGAAGGTGTCTTTGCATCTTGCGTGAGTTGATCTCAGTTTGATTGTGTTCGTTTGGAGATGTTAGTGTATTTGGGAGAAACGATGTTGTGGGAATGCTTGGGTTTACTTCCTGGGTTAAGTCTTCTCAGAGTTTTCTTTTTCCCTAGTTTTGGGGTTTTGATATAAGTCCAGAATTCCACATTTTAGTGGATTCTTAGTTTCACTCATGCTATAAAGGTTATTTTGGAAGTTCCCACGTCACCCCACTCCCGGGGTGGTATGGTTGAGTGTTAAACTTCTGCACTAGTTGAGTTCTTGTGGTGGGGAGAACCCTCCCGTGTTCTACCATCCTCTTGTGTTGTGGTTCCTATTGCTTTCAACTGGGCATTGATTTAAGTTTCATCTTTCATTCTTTTGGGTGTCTTTATGGGGGCAGAATTTTCTTCTTGTGGGGAAAATTGTCACACCCACATTTTTTTATTTAATTTGTTTTTGTTTTTATTTAAATTTTTCTTAGTTCCGAGGTCCAGGCCATGTGCCAGGTTAAAATTTTTGTCGTTTAGTACCTTTACTGGGTTTTGGACCTGTGTGCGGTGCAGACCCCGCGTGGTCGGCCCAGGTGTCTAGCAATTTCCCTTTCTATTTTTATTTTATTATTGTTATTTTTATGTTGTTATTATTATTATTAGTAGGGTTATTATTATTATTATTATTATTATTATTATTATTATCATATATTTTTTATCATTATATATATATATATATATTAAAACCCTAATTCTACTCCCCCCTTCCCCCAACGTGAGTGCCCCCTCCCCCCCCCCGATTCCCCTCCGACCTCACTCCGGCCCAGGCGCGCCCGCAGGTCGCCCCCGGCCTCCGTCCTGCACCCCACTCCTTGCCGCTCCACCGCTCCCTGCGTGACCTCTGGAATCCTCCGCTCCCACACCGGCCTCGTTCCGGCCTCTCTGCGAACCCTGCCCTCCGCGCGACCCCCGGCCTCCGTGCGGCACTCAGCCTCCCCCACTCCCGCTCCCGGTCCCGCTGTAGCCTCCTGCACCACTCCCGGTCACGCTCCGGCCTCCGGCGCCGCTCCCACTCCTGGTTCCACTCCAGCGAACCCACACCGACCTCCTCCGCGCGACCACGCCTTCTGCCTTTCTCCGGCCTCCCGACCTCCAACGAACCCACCTGCCACCGGCCTCCCTCCTCCGGCGACTGCTTGCCACCGGTCGCCTCTTCCGGCGACCCGTCTACACTGTCCGACTTCGTTCTGACGCCTCTGCCCTATCCGGCGGCCTTCAGTCGCTTTTCGGCGAGCTCCGCTGCCGGCCAGCAGCCCCTGGGCACTTCCCGTTTCTTTTCAGGCACTTCGGTGCACACTCTAGCCCCCGTCCAAGTATCTTGACCTTGTTCTAGCGTTCCGACCAGACACCAATGCATTTCACCAGCTAGCGGCACATCTAACGGTCGGCGCGCGACCCCCGGTGGTGTCCCTGCCTGAGCGTGTTTTCTCTTCTAACTGGCATGCGACCCCATGGGTCGAGTACGTCTCTGCGCCGAGGTAAATTTTGTTTCACAAATCTGTTTGAGTTATTTTATATCAGTCGATTGTGGTTATGTTATTTTGGTGTTTGTTGCAGTGCATCAGTGATGCGTTTTCACGTACTATGGTCTTCGCCTTCCGAATGCATACACGCCTGTGTGAATGTTAGGTGGGTTATGTGTTTTTCACTTGATTGGATTATTTTAAATTATTGTTTATGGGTTTTTGATTTTTTTTTTTATGATTGTTGCAGCGTATTGGCAGAGAAGTTCATGATATCGCAGTCAGCAGCTTGCAGGTGTTTGCGCGCCCGTGCAAGGTGTGTCGCATTGCCGTGTTCAGTCTTCAAGTTGAGGTAGGTTTCTATATGCCCTACCCATTATTTAGAAATTCCATACTGGTTTTTATTTTTTAAAAAATTTGTCTTCTGCCTTTATATAATATGCATATGAAATTATTATATAAATAAATAAATATATATATCTGGTTTTGAATAAATGGTCGAGGTTCTTGAAATGTTTTTTCTTAGACTTTTAAAAACAGGATAGTATTTCTAATGAAATGTTGTTTTTCAGAAAAGTATTACCCCATTGTAAGAATGATTTTAAGCTTGTTTTAAATTTCATGCTACCTTTGTTGTGAAATTGTGCTTCTAATTCATTTCTGAAACTTAAAGGTGTTGGCCAACAATGTTTTTCTAAAATGTAAAAATTCCTTCTAAAGCAATGAGGTCTGCTTGGCACTTTTATAATGATTTTCAAATAGAAAAAACCATTCTTAAGGCATGCCCCTTAGTATTAGAAAAATGATGTGTGTGTTAGTGTGTGATTCATGAGATGTGTTACGTGGTATAAAAAAAGGGGGAATGTGCTTGTGGAGGGAGAACAGTGGTGAGAGATTGAGTGAGTTTTGGATAAATAAAGTGTTATTTTTATTTTTTTTCTTTTTATAAAACCTCACCACCATTTCAAAAAGGGCACATGGAAAACCCGGGGTATCTAGGTGGCCAGACTGGACTGGTGTGCTAGTGATACGGGAGTGGCTCCGGCCCAGTTTCACATAGCTGGATTGACGCAACAACACTAACTAAACATGTGATGATGATGGGGACCACTAGGTTATTAATGATCTCCTACTAGTGGCTCGTGCATGGGAACTGATATTTTTAATGGTTACTCTTACTCCGAGACATGAGGTTCTAGGGTCCCACGTGATCTAGATGAACCATAGGGGTTTTGACCATGGTGCTTGCTAATGTTTTTTGTATTTGTGGAGTGATTATCTTTTCAGAGGTTTAATTCCTGATTCCCTCTTTTGTGAAAACCATACCTTGAAGTAAATTTTTTTCCTTTCAATTTGAAATGTCAAAGTAAGTTGGAATTCTACCTTGAAAATGTATGGGAAATAAAATGTTTTCCTTAAAATTAAAAGCCTATTATTTGAATTTTAAAAATATGAAAACATTATTTTAAATGAGCCTTATTTTCAAACATGCACGACTGGTTTTCTTTTTAAAGTTAAGGGCATAGGTCGTTGGTTCCTCTTGGCCTTCCTACTGATTATTTTTTGTATTCACACATATATTTCAACATTTTAGTTTCAGGTTTCCTTTTGTTCATGTTTTTTCGGGTTGAGTCGCTCAGTGTTGGAGCAACATTGGTTTTTCCTTGGATGGTGACCCACGAGGACACATGGAGGTACATTGTTTGTTTAGTTTAGTTTTATTTTCTGTTTTGAACCAGGTTTTCTATGGGATAAATCTTTCCCAATTATTAGATCTTGATGCCCAACACTAGTTTCCATCCCGGGGGGATCTGGAACGCCCCTTGGGACTTTCCGCGGACTGACTCGGGTGATCGGTTCAGGGTCGACCTAGGATGGTTCATGAAAAGGATGTTATCCACAAAGTCTAACCAGATGGTATCAAAATACTCATGTAAAATTATGTTAATTAATTCCATAAATACCTAATGAACATTTTTTAGATCATAAGTCATAACAAGTTTACCATAATTTCCATACCAACTCTAAAAGTTATTCTTCTGAATGGAAGATTCTTTTATCCTCAACATATGGTAACCAGATTCATGGTCGATCATTGAAAACCACTTTGACCCTTTTAAATGACCAAGTAGATCATAAATCCCTGAAAACATATACTTTTTCTTCATAGTAACTCAATTGGTTTTTCGTTAATAAACTCATTCGGAAATATAACCATCGTCTTTCATAGAAAATAGAACTAGCGTTACCTAATATGACATACTCTAGAAAATAAATCTATTATATAGAAGATCATCCAACTAGGACCTTAAATCATTCAATTTAGGTGGTTCCATATAATAATATGGAATATAAACTTGTTAAGTAACATAAATTATGTTAATGGATAACTCATCCTACCTTACTAGTGGAGTAACAAGATAATTCATATGGAAACACGCCAAGATACTAAATGAAAACTAGATGGAGATCACTTCCCAAGGATTATCTTTCCAGATCAAAGGGAAATACCAATATTATTTTCCCAAATCTGGATAAGAAGGCCCAAATCTACTAGGGCTTGGGTTTCATTATCCTTGAATGACACGACACACACCACTGGGTGTAGTAAAGAAGACCCATTGAAGAGAAAAATAAATCCATGATTTGTTGGAAATAATCCAATCTATCCAAAATATGATATTAAGATGTTTCATGTTAAGAACTAGAAAACTACAAGAAAGCTCGACACTAGATATAGATAAGACACAAGTAGGAATATGGAGACCCTATTATCTCTTAATTATAAATGGTTTATTAATATCCATTACACATGATACAAGCTCCATAGAATGATTTAGCATATAAACAACATAGTTTGAAATAAATGAATGAGATGCACTAGTATCAAATAGAGAAGTCACTAATGATGAAGCTATAGTAATAGTACCTCTCATAGTTATTGGACTTATATCTGCTTCCTCTGGAGACTCTTCCACTACGTGAAGAAGCTTCATTCTAGATTCCTATGGCTGGAACCCTTTTTCACATGAAGCATCTGATTGTGCCACATTTTTAGAAAGTACGGATAATCCAATTCTACTATGAAGAGTGGAATAAACATGGAATAACATCTAAAATTTAACTAAGATTCCACATGAGAGACACACCTTGGGTGCCTCTGTACAAACCCTCTCTGAATTTTCTAGCTTTCCACACTGGTGACAAACCAAAGGTCCTCTTCCACGTACCACAAGAGGTCTAGAATGACTATGTTGTCAAGAACCACTATGAGAATCATCACTCTTACACTTTCCCTCATTGGAACTCATTTCCCCACTATGATAGAAAGAAAATCTTGATAACCTTAACCTTCCATCCAAGTCTAATTCAACCATTAACACTCTATCCAACACATCATCATAAGAAGCATACTTTAGCATTAAAACCTATGAAAAAATACCATGATGAAGTCCCAACTCAAAACATTGATCCTTTATATTCACATGGAATGCAATATCAGGTGATTAAATGCATGATCGTAGGAATTGGATTTCATAATCTATCATAGTCTTTTCATCCTCCTCAAGTTTGAAGAACTTAGTAGCCATGACAATAACATTGAATTTGGATAGAACCGGTCAGTGAAATGTACCTTGAATTCTTTCTACTCTAAGTCCGTATGCTTCTACACCATCCCCATAATTTCCCACCATCTCCTACTCAGTCCCTCCAACATGAAGGTGGCACCCTTCTTTTTGATCTCAGCAGATGTGTCTAAGAACCCAAACAAACACTCCATTGTGATCTACCATTCCTTATCCTCTTGATAATCATTTGATCCTTTAAATGGTTTCTCCTTTTAGTGATAGAACTCTTGAGAAAAAATATTAAGAACTTCCATATGAGGTTCTATAGCAGGAGCCTAAATAGGAACTATATGTGTTTCATATCCCAGAGCTTTGATAGTGCACATGATCACCTCTACTAGATTTGGTTCCATAACAGGGTTTTCTCACTAAGGTTCAATATTAGCTTCCTCATGTATCTATTTCACAAGTATTATCAGAGGCATGATGCTATAAAACATCAGTAGACAACAAAGAAGACATCAGGTTACACTAAAATGGAGAAACATGGGGAATTAATCCCAAAATATAGAATTAAAAGATTTGGATTTCAATCCTATCCAAATAAAAAGTAGGGAGAAGACTAGAACTAATCCACAAGATGGATTTCCCTAAACACCCTGGGTGAAATAATGTTCATTGGGATGATATATGGATAGATAGTCAATCTCAACTAGCATGTAAGTACCTATATTATTTCACAATGCATACTGAATTCAATAAAAGATGTCAAACATGAACCTCCTTGTGATATAACTTTGTTATGAACCAACCTAGGTACCCCGGTAACCCAATAACCTAGCCAGACCGGACATTTACTGAAGGGAATTCCTGATCCCCATAGGATAATGACTAGATCCTTGCATCATACACAAATAAGGTGGGAATGAATTTTCTACAGATAATGCATAATAAAGATAAAAAATCAATATTCATACAAACGAAACTCCCCTAGGAGTAATGTAGATGATGTCAAACATGAATAAAAAAGACCAAATACTACAACCATGTTCTTGAAATACATGAGAAACTACCCAATTCCCAACTCAGACACAACTCACCAAATCCATGGTTCAATAGCTTGAACCACCTCCAAGTGATCCATTTCCCTTTCTCAAACCTCTAAGGAGTTAATTTAAAAATACCCAATGGAACAAGTAGGGTGTGAGATAAATCCCAATATTATTTCTCCAAAATATTCTATAATATGATAATACTATCAAATTAACCAATAATGTGATTTCTATTTTAAAATAAAAAAGTTTTTCATTTCAAAATCATATTGAAAGAAATCATTCTTTACATTTCAAAGGATGGAAATAGTTTAGAAATTTAAGATTCAAATTTCCTATTATGGAAGTATATTTAAAATGATTCAGTTAACTTTAAAAAAGGGGTGATTTACCGAAATCGGACTTTTCAAAATGCATTTAATAAACACTTCTATATAAAATAGTTTATATAAATTCACAAGGAATGAAAAATAGTTTACAATAATTCCATATATACATTTAAAATAAAAATAATGGAGAAAAAAGGTCATACGCCTAATAATGTATGATAGTTTTATGCTATAAGGACCGAACACTGTGAAATGAAAAATATGTACATAAATATCTTTGATCCAAGGTGAAAGGGGACTCATCACCATCACCTAATGGATGGGATGTGCTGATATGATGTTTTAGAACATTGTAAATGGTAAATTTTCATAAAAATAACTCACTAAATACATATGTATTTCATGGTATCTTATATCAAAACAATGATGATAAATTTATTTTAGGACTACTTAAAATAAAATTAAATCCCATCGTTCATTTCAAATATTCATATTTTTTTCATTTTAAACACATAACAGGTTTTTAATAAAAAACATGCATTTTCACCAAGATAAAACCCTAAGGTTTAATTCAAAACCATTTTAAATCCATTTTAACAAATATGGATTTTAAATTAATTCACCATTCAATTTCACTACCCAATTTTATAATTAAATTCTATAATTTAATTTTCAAAAAATACTATAAATTTCATCACAAACCCCCAATTCAATGGAATTGGGGTTTTTCAAAATCTTCCATCAAATCAATTTTCCGCAATTAAATTCAAAATTTTAATTGAAACAATTTCCATGGAAATCAGAATTTAAATTAAACAATTTAAATTTCCAAAAAACTCCACGAAACACCCAAATTAAATGGAATTGGGGGTTTCCCATTTCATGCAAAATCCTATTTTTCTAAAAAATGCCAATTCAATGGAATTGGGGTTTTCAAAAAGAAATTAAAATACATTTAATCCAAAACCAATAAATTTCATTCAATTGAAACGATTTAAATTAAGAAAATAAATTTTTTTAATAATATTTGGGCATCGTATAAAAACCACTTAGCTCAGTGTTGTTATATCTCGTAGTGTTAAACCCTAATCGAGATTTACTGAGAAAGAATGATAACAATTGAATACCGGGAAACAATGATCAAAAAAAATTTTATAACCCCAAAAAATGTTTATTAGATCCATAATTTAACAGAAGGATCCAAATAACCCAAAATAGGAAGAGATAGATCTCGAGAGAATAAGATCGGGATGAGGAAACTAACTAGAAGGAGACCAACTACCTCTCTCCTAGATCTAGATCTCTTCTTAGAGGGGTCTGAGGGGCCATGAATCCTTATTTGGAGATCCATGAATAGGAAAAACTTTTTTTATGTTGTATTGGTCCTTTGGGGACCTAAAATAGGGGTTTAAGAAATTTTTATAAAAAATCAGATCACTATAAATTCCATACACATGATTTCTTGGACAGAACCACATGATTAAACCACACCATGAATCATGGTTGTGTGCCTATTTTAAATGGGATACATGGTTTCTAATAATATGGTTCATAGATTGACTCACAATCCACCGACCGTGCCAAATCCCAATACCTTGGGTTGCACAGTTTTTTGGGATAGGGTGCATAGTTTGGTCAAACTGGGCGCCAACCAAGCACTATCCCAGAATTTTAAAGACTCTTTAAAATTTTAACCCAATTCAACAAAAAAATGAAACCCAACAAAAGATCTAAAATAAGAGGGGTTAAAAATACCTGAAAATCGTAACAATATTTTAAATTCATATACTTGGAATTCTCGAAAAACAACTGAGTGAAGACTCTACATGGCCTCATGTGCGCCTCCTTGTACATAAGAGATAGGTGACAAGAGACTAGTTTCTAATGTAATGTGGGGAGACTATACCCTATGTAATTATTTCAATTATTGGAAAATCAGAACATAAATATAAAATGAATAAATAAAACATCATAAAGTGACCAAACAATGCTTAAATAGGTGGGATTCCATGTTATAAAATGAGAAGTACCATAGTCCCCCAATATGGTGGATCAAACCAAGTATCAATAAATGGAATGTAAATAAATATAGAAACAATAGTATGAAGTATTTCCTGATATCACCTCCAACTCTAAGAATCTGTGTACTTATCAACCTATCATAGGGGCCTTTCCCTTCACTAAATTATCTACTCATGAAATATACACACACATCAAGATTCCATTTCAAGGTGAGACTATAACTTAGAAGAACACCACGAATGATTCCTTAACATCAGTTCATATTTATATATCTATTTATTACATTATAAAAATTAAAATAAAACATAAAAAAATAATATCACCCTAAGTGTTTGAGCACTAACCATGCCTCCACACACCCCAACTATCCCCTCTTTTTACTCCATACATGAAGAATATTTTAATGGTCATGGGAATTTCATAAGTAGAGGATCCAATAACAAGGCTTCTAAGTATAATTACATGCCCATTTATATAAGTCAATACACCTATAGATCTCATGTCCCATCTCTAAGCACATGAAAATAGTCGAATTCACAAAAGGTTATCATTCCTTATCTCCACTATTTCCTCTTAGGCCAGGACACCGAAGACAATCATATGCATAGGTCAGACCACACAAGGCCATAATTCCCCTTATTCTGACTCAGTCATGTCATTATTCCACATAAAAAATTTGAACATGCTCTCCCTTTAAGGATACCAATCCATTATAAGACCACCAATCTATTTGGTACTATGCATAGAACAATGATAATATAGAATATACTAAAGACATCACATGGATTTCGTGTCATCATATCAATCATAATCATCGACAAGAATAAAAAAATATGGGTTGCATGGGCTACACACACAGGCATACCACATCACACAATGTTTCTCTATGTTATTTTTACCCATGGGCCAACATGTCATGTTAAACATTGGACCTATGGATATTCACATACATATAAATAATCATTAAATCCATATCAATATCAAGGCACTATTTTTTAAGGAATTCCTTACTCAGGCATGTTGGAATCAATATCATTGTTAGTCAAGTGTTTTATAACCTGGACCATGTTCACACAACAAAAAGAATGAACATCCACACTTGGAGCTGATATAACTAATTCCAACAATGAATAACAAAGTATCTAGATAAAGGATATGAAGGAATAATAAAAATGGTATAATTAATGCATACCTCACATAGACCACCTTCAGTGAAATAATTTGATTCCATTTAAATGAGACATGATTGGACACTCACAAAATAGTTACAAGATAAGAGATGGATCGATATCACAAGTATGGTTCAATGGGAGAAAACTACCAATTTCAGGGTTATCTCTTATAGTATGATGGTGTGAGGATAGTAAGGATATATGCAAAGAATGAGGTTATCCAAATCAGTAACCACGTCATAATAAGGGTTTCCAAATTTCATGATTGGTTCATTCAAAAACCATATAGACATCGTATGGAAACCATCTCATTCGAAGGAATCATAAAGGAGGGGAGGATTATTAGATTGATTAAAGGAAAAATTAATTAAAATATCATTTAGGACCCCTAATAAATATCACACATGTTTTCCCCATTGAATGCTTGAGATTCACGATGTCACCATTGGATTCTATCCTGACCATCATTATGGCCTCCACCGTGTCATGGTGGCTTTAAAACCTACATCCCAATATGGAGACACCTAATGTTTTTTTCAAATATTATGGTAATTTTCCCTCACAAAATCCTCCACCATAGGTTTGGTGTGGTCACTCTTCTTGTCTACCATAAGAGATTCCAAAACACTCTACATCAACTTCCATGCACTCACCAATCCATTTTTAGCCCGTTTTATATTAGGGATCATCATGAATGGAACACAACATGCATTATGGGTGTGGTGCTAGTTGTATTGAACCAAAAATCCACCATACATATTAGAATCTAGTAGAAGATCATAACACATTACCCTATACAAGGAAAAAAATTGATACTAAATGGAGAACAAGGAAAGAAGTCTTAATATATCAGAAAAAATCCTACGTCTTTATAAACTCCACCATTAAGGATTCACATACTTATGAATCATGTCTAGCGGTCCATATCAGACAACTCAGGTCATTATGATTGCACATCAGATTATCGCTCCCATGTTTCTTCAGGGATTCAACCATTCTACCATAATATTTGAAAAAGTAACACAATCTTCCCCCCAAATACCTTGTCACTCTAATATATAATCGATATTGTTTTCTCTAAAAACATTCCATTGGCGTCATCTCAACATCCTTAAAGCTGATCATATGTACAAGATCGGGCACATACCTATGACGATGAGAAATTTTGGAACTCATAATAAATTATTTGATAATATATAGGAAGGTCTAGTCAGTAATAAACTACTTTGATATGTTCATTAATATCAAACAGTCCCACAAAACATGATGCCAACTTCCCCTACTTTTGTAATAATTGATGCCCCAACTGAGGTGACACCCATAAGAAAACCCAGTCACCATTAATGAACTATAAAGGTTGTTAACTCCTATTAGAATATGACTGTTTCATACTCTGATCAATAACTGATCACTTACTGATCAACTGCACTCTCTTAGATTTTTCTTGCACCATGAGCAGTCTAATAACAGCTACCTCTCCTGCCTCATGCCAACACAACGGTGAACAACACATCTAAATATAGAGAACCTAAAATGGTTCCCTATGAATTCAATCCTATAATGTGTTATTATATTTGAATTAAAATAATGATAGGTTATCATTCCATGATTCATCATTTTCCAGGACACATCACCAAATCATATCATCTAATATATATATCTTGATCTTTGAATATCAATTAGTCTCTGGATGATTCACTTTATTCAGTTTCTGTTAAGTACCCAAAATCTTGTAAAATACATACCAAAAATATGACTTCAAACAAAAAATTATTTTAGATATCATTCTTTATGGAAATCCATGAAGGAAAATAATATCATGTACAAATAAATTTCCTAGCTCAATCATAGAATGAGTCTTATGAATCATAAATAAATGAGAAACTTTTGGCAGCAGATCAACAATCACCCAAACCATATCATGAATCCTTTGGGTGTGAGGAATACCCATCATTAAGTCCATTATAAGGTTTACCACTTTTACCTAAGAACCCGAATTGGAAGAAACAAACCACTAGGATTTTGATCCAAGAACTTTTCTTTATAGATGGTAAGACATCGTGATACAAAACCATTGATGTCTCTCTTCTTTAAAACCACTACAACGGGAATCAAATATCATGGTACATCTTATTAGACCTTTGAAATTGTACTGTAATGACCCTAACGAAAATATATCAGATCCATTTACTCATTTTATTACATTTTCATGGATTCAAGATTAAAATCCCTAATGAATGATCAATTATGTAGTTTTGGAAGCTATATTACATATATTAACACTACATTACATTTTTTAAAAAAATCTACAACATAGAAAACCCACATAGAAATATATTAATCTACTAGATTAACTCTATATATTAGTTATATTACACATCTTGGCATCTTGGGAAAATATAAAATATAAATAATGGGTTAGATTAGAGGCTCAATAAAGGTAAATTTACAATGAAATCTATTTTGAATAAATAATCATAATCCTTATGGTAAGGTATATAACTATAACACAAGACATTTGAACATAATATTAGGCATAATATGGAATGAATAATTGAAAATAAAATAATTCCATATAAATAATCACATTGATATTTTAATAATAATATAATCACATGGAATATTGATAACATATCTCATAATGAGGTAATGAATAATTTTAGACATCATAAACTTACCGTCAAGCCTTTGTTGAAGACAACATACATAAACGGGTATGACATCAACCAATACCTAAACTAGATTGTCTCATGAGACCTAATGACACATCAAGGGGTATTATGGTGCCCCAACCCTCACTTACTAAGTCTAAAGCATTCCTCATATGAAATATTTGAAAAGTAAACAACATAAACTTTCTTATTGAAAAACTATCATACAAAATATGAGTACTTCCACCATAAAACATGACTGGTATAAAAATTGAACATATATAATCAAAATGGTATTAAACCATTTAATAAAAAGGTATATGGTATCATAAGAGATCAACCAAAATCAAGCATAAGATCTGAAAAATAATTTAGACATATATCAAAATACTCTAATAAAAAATTAATTGTTTTTTTAGAGAAATAACCCTTTTACTATGAAATAATTTATTTAAAAGGATATTGAATTTTAAAAGAAAACATTTTTATTGAAAAGAAACTTGTAAAATTTTAGAGTAATCTTTAATGAATTAAGGTTTCATGAGGGTGAAAAAATCTACTCTTTCCATAACAGTTAAAAAAATTCACTCCATATTTTTGTCAAAAAAGTCATAAAGTACCTTATTTTGAAAATGAAAAAAAGATTACTTTAAAATTGTTTTATATAAATTCAAACATACGTAAAAAGGCATTAAAACTTTTTAGGATAATAGTAAAAATAATTTGGAAAATATTTTAAGAAAACATGGATATGGATGATAAATATTCCATAGTAGATAGTTACGTATAAACAACCACGAATAATATAAAGATTGAGAAATTAACCCTCACATTGAAATTTTATTCTGTAGAATGTGCATTTACCTTATTTATAATTGGTTAACACATGTTATTAATTTTTACCATAACCATCTCCCTATTTATGATATCATATATAATGTTTTTATATCATTTTTTTAATAATATTCTACTATTAACATTGTTTTGGGTGTTAACTATTTCATTTTCCTTTGCATGATTTTTTTTATATAAGTCCTATATCTTTTACATAAGATATATATATCATTAATTTAAATAATTATATTTTTTTCATATAAACATTTCAATAATCCTTATTTAATTTTCAACATGGAAAATTAATCTCATAACTCCAAAGAGATGACATACCATACATACGCTTGAGCGATGATATCAATCTGTTAATGTTGAAAGGGTAAGGAATTGGACGGTATATTAATTGTAAATAATAAAAATAATGTAATATTTAATTATTTTTATCCATTATTCCCATAAAAATAAATTTTTATTGAAAAAAATTGCACCACAGTGTGGAGATGGGAAGTCGTGAGTACTCTCGCACAATTCTTTTATTTTTCATAGGATGGATAAATGGTTGAATATAGTTGTCCCATAATCAAAATAATATCTAATAATATATATGATACTTTATTTATTTATTAATCATATAAACAACATAGGAAGAGAATGTAGAAGAAGATATTAACTTGAATAATTTTTTAAAACAATTACCACTTCTTCGATGGACTTCCATTAAATGTCTTCAAAAGAGATTTATAGTTGGTCTATTTGGAAGACCAGGACCTCCAAAACATGGATAAGGATGTTGGGAGGACAAATGTTTAGGTTTTTTTCAAGTTATAAGGCTCAAAGTGTTGTGAATATTTGAGGGAGTAGTTTCCCTTTTATTATTATGGGGGGGTACATTTGCAAACTCTCAAAATATTAAATTAATATAAATTAGTTCTTTATTAAAAATGGATCCAAAGTGAGTCATTTAGAATCTAATATGAGTATGGGTCTAAATCCTCTCAAAAAATAATTTTTGGGCATGTGTAGGTTACATTATTTACCCTATCGTTTTCCTTTAACCCTTATTTAATCTCTTTTACTCTTACCATGATAACATGTGTTTTTACTACTTAATGGTTAATAATGTTACTATAAAATGAAAAAAATCCTCAAATGAGTCATGGATGAGATTTTTAAACATTAATACATCCAAAATATTTCTAGATAATCTATAAAATAATTGGAAGGAATTAATTATATAAAATTTTATTTATTTGAATATTTTTAAAATCATTTATTTGATAAATCCATTAAATAATTAATTAATTCATCAACATTACATCGGCCATTAAGGTAATTATTTATTTCTTAAAAATAAGAAACAAATTATCATGATAAATATAAGAATTGTTTATTTAAATTGAAAATTTATAGTTTAATTTATCTTTGGTATAACCCTATATTAAAAAATTTATAGTTATTAAAAATATGAGTAAAATATATCTAAATTCTCTTTAAATTAAATATAATAAATATAATACTCTCATACAAGACTCTTCCAAAGCTTATAATCATAAAACAAGGATGATTTTGGTTGCAACACACTTATACAATTAAATTTGTACATGTTTTAGAGTAATTTACTAATATTTATAATATTATTCTTACCATTAATTACTCAATTTATCTTTAACTCTGTTGATAAAAAAATTGATAAAACTACTATTCATAATAAAAAAATAAAATAGATATTTTTACATAATTTGGAACGACTAATTTTGAATATGGATTCCATTTTTAAAAATTAAAATCACAAATTTTGAAGTAATTAATTTAAAAATAATCTCATTGACGTTGTGAGAAAATGATTTTTTAAATTTGAATGTTCAAAAGATTGAAATGTTTTTATTTCCATATTCAATAAAAAATAGATTCCAATGAACTAAATTAGTCTAAATTATAATTAGTTAATTTAAATAAACTTTAAAACCAATTATAAATACAATTTAACATTATATACTATTTAGATGAATTTTTGTTAATTAAAATTAAATATTTTTTCACTATTCATCAAAACCTAAATCTTATTAGAAAAATATAAAAAAATTAAACAAAGTGAATTTTTATATTCCTATTTAAAATAAAATGTTTATTGTTTAAATACAATTTATTAATGTGTCAAAACTAGATTTCAAATAACTACACCGTCAAAAGATGATAAAACTGACTTTTGAAAAATATAGTCAATTAATGCATAACATTGGATTCATTCTTATATTATGACTATAAATAATTTGGGATAAATATTAAATATAAAAATTATATAATGTGGTTACAACTATACACTCCCTCTATTTTAACATCTAGGTTATTACAATCATTTATTAATAGATCACAGTGTGTTCGAACTCGGTGTTGCATGCAACACAAGCTATTAGTTTTTTTAAAAAAAGAATGCATACAACAAAATCATGGGGTGTATCATTTTTCCCTCCTTCAAAAACATTTTTCTTATAAATTTATATAATATATCCTCATAAAAATGATTGGGTAGTTCTTCATCATAATTTCCTTAGATTCCCACAATGGCTCTTCTATTTTATGATTTTTATATAGTATCGTTACCAACAGATTCATCTGATTCCTCACCAATTGTTCTCTAGTATCCCGAATCTCGATATCCCCTTATTATTAAGATAACTAAGGTTCTAATTATATTACTCTATATGTGGTAACATGTGTTGGTTTGTTCATGAACTTCCTTAGAAAGAAGATATGGAACACATCATGTACTTTAGAAAGGCAATGTGAAATTACCAAATGATAAGCCACATTTCATATTCATTATATAATTTCAAAAGGACTAATATACCTGGGGGGTTTCCCTTTAATACCAAATCTTATAACACCCTTCCATTTAGATACTTTTAAGAAAACATGATCTCCCACTACAAATTCCAAATCATTCATTCGTTTATCAGCATAGTTTTTTTTATTAATTTGAGATGATTTAATATGATTTTGAATTGTCATTACCTTTTCCATTCTTTCCTCCACAAGTTCTGGTCCTATAAGATTCCATTTACCAACTTCATCCCAATAAATTGGTGTGTGAAATCTCATTCCATATAATGCTTCATACAGTTCCATTTGAATAGTTGAATGGAATATATTATTATATTAAAATTTTAACAAAATTAAATACTAACCGCACATACCTTGAGTGTAAAGAGATAAGGACCTCAATGTCCTTTACAAAATTGGGTAGTCCTTTCTTCCTTTCAATCAGTCTGGGGGTGATAAGTGGTGGTAAAATAAAGTTCAATATCAAGGGACTTCTGAAGGAATTTATAGAATTTTGATATCAAAGAGGTATCTGGATTAGACATAATCGATAGAGGTGTACCATGATGTCTTACAACATCATTAATATAATGTATTGGTAGGTGACCAATAGGTAAATCTTCTCATATGGAATGAAAATTTGATGATTTGTTAAGGTGATCAACAATAACCCATAGATCACCATTCCTTACAGGAGTCCTTGGTAGTCCTGTGATGAAGTCCATCATAATGTCATCCCATTTACAAACAACTATGGGATGGGGTTTCATGACCCATATAGTATGTTTTCTTTCAGCCTTTAATTATTGAAAAACCTAATATCTTGACACATAGTCAGCAATTTCCCACTTCATATTATCCCACAAAAAATGTTCCATAAATTCTCTATACATCTTAGTACTACTGGGGTGTATAGTGAAACTCAAGATATGATTATACTACAATAATTTCCTTTTCAGTTCTAGTATAAATGAAACAGAAATAAAATTTTGGAAATTTAAAAATACCATCCAAATATGTGAAGTATGCCAATTTACCATCATTCAACCCTTAAATTTTCTTTTTAAAATTCTCATCATCAGAATGATAACTCTTTATCCTCTATAATAAATATGGATTTGAAATCATTTGAAAAAGTAATGATATTTCACCTTCCATGATAATTCCCATATCCATCATTACTAGATCCATGAACAAAGGATCCCAATCAATCTTTATTTATTTATAACTCCTGAATCCTTCATACTCAATGAATATGCTACCATATTTCCCTTATCTAGGTGGTTGTGTGTTGAGTAATCATAATCCTTGAGTAGCTTGAGCCATCTCTTTTTCCTCATAATGAGTTCATTCTTTTATAAGATATATTTTAGAATCTTGTATCTGTATACATATAAAATATTTCAGACTAGAGATAGAGTCTTCATATATTCAGAGAAAAGATAACAGATTCTAAGTCAAGATCATGATTAGAATTGTTCTATTAATGAGTTTTTTACTTACTTGATTAATATTAAATAACACTATCATTATTCGTAAGGAAACAACCAATTACTTTTCTTTAGGAATCACTATTAATCACAAATCCTCCTTTTCTTAAGGGAAATGTTATGATCAGAGCATTGAATAATATTCTCTTTAATTATTTAAACCATTCTTCACATTTCTTTTTCAATCTGAAGTTAACCCCTTTACACGTGCACTTGGTTAATAGGTTACCCCAACAAGAAAAATTTGGAATATAACACTAATAGAAAACTATTAAACCAATGAAACTACGTACCTTCATAATGCTCATTTGTGCAGACCGTTTTTGGGTTGCTTTTTTCTTCATAGGATAAAGATAAATTCTATCCTTAAATACAATATAGCCAAGAAAATAAATATCTCAAAGCCATAATTTACTCTAGATAAATTATCCATATAAATATTTCCTTACATGAGTCTCAAGAATGATTTGAAAGTTATTATCATGGTCTTCATAGATTTTATAATACACCAGAATATCATCAAAGAATACCACAAAAAAATCAAGAAATTCATGGAATAATTTTTTCATTAGATCCATAAAAACTAAGAGTGAATTTGTAAATACGAATGGGTTTAATATAAAATCATAATGTTTATACCTCATCTGATAATATATATTTCAAATGTCTTCCATATTTACTCAAAATTCATGATAACCATATCAAAGGTCAATCTTTGAGAAAAATTGAGCTCCGTGATTTTGATCAAATAAATCATCAAGACGAGGCGGAGGATACATATTCTTTATTATAATAGCATTGATTTCCCAATAATATATACATAACCTCATGGATCCATATTTCTTATTAATAAAGAGAATAGTGTCTCTACATGGATAAGAACTAGGGTACAAATCCCTTTTTATCCAAATCCTATAATTGTCTCCTCATCTCTACCAATTTTATTGTTTCCATTTTTTAGGTAGTATTTGAAATTAGTCTTGAATAAGGGATTTGATTAATATAGAACTAAACATCCCACTTTTGGGGATGTCTAGGTAATTATTCTAGAAATACATTAATGTATTACTTTACAATAGGTATATACTCAATTTGAAAATTATATTCTTTATCCCAATATATTGTTTACTCTTCCTCCCAATGAATCTCTTTTAGTAGAGATACTGGGGGTGGATCAAGATATGAATAAAATGATAACGTTTTTCTCTTATGATAATGGATTCTTCTTATTCCTCACAAATCATACTTTTCCTTCTTCATAGAAATTGTTTTCTCCTAATATATTGAAATCCAATCCATACTGGGGATTATATAAAAGTAAACCACAGGTACGATGACAATATTAGTATGTAAATAGTTTTTATTTGTCATAAAGGGGACTTCTTGACACATCTATTTGGAAACAAGACTTTCCTTAGGAGTATTGACTAACAACTCCTTTTTTAAATCGAAAGGAAAATGTCTAATTTTATTGAAAAATATGGAAGATATAAAAGAATACGACGACCCCGAATAAAATAAATCATTATCTATGTTTTAGGAGATGACTAAAGAACCTTCCACCACATCATTAGGGACTTGAACCTCTGTAGTTCTGATCACATTTGCTCTGCCTTTATCCCTTGAAAATTTCAAGGTAAATTTTCCTTAACGATTATGAAAATCATTTACATAGTTCTATATATCCTTATAGTTAAAAAACTACACATTACGATATTATTTTTTTACCTTTAAATCACACGCTTGGTGGCCATTTTCTCAACACTTATAATAAACCGTTGTCCTTAATAGGCATGTTCTATGGTGTTTCTAAAAAAATTATTACAGGATGGAAGTTAAACTCTTACCTTATTCACTTATTACTTATTTACTTTTCAAGAGTGTTCATTATCCCTCTTCTTGTATTTATTTTCCTTAAAGATATAATACATATAGAATTATTTCTCGGTCTTGATATCACATGAGACTATATCTTAATATGATGGGAAATTATGGGATACCAATTCCCTTTAGAGTAATGGTTTTAATCCATAATTGAATTGATAAATATTTATCTTTGGATTATGTATTAAATCTGTATCATGGATTTCTATACTTGTAATGTTGTATTCATAATTAGAAACATTATCATCCTTCTTTTCCCTTATATTCTTAAATTTTCACTCCATATCTACTAGTTGTTTGCGTGGGAAATATTTTACCAAGAAAATTCTTTGAAATCATTCCATCTTATTTTTTCTATTTCTTCATCCCATTTATTTTGAATCATTTACCACCATTTATATGAATCTCTCAAGAGATGATAAATTTTCTGGACAACATTCACCATTTTGTTGCTTCACAATGTGGGAAATATATTCTCCAGAGAACTTATCCATTGTTCAGATATGAATGAATTTTTAGTCCCATTAAATTATAGATGTTGTTGTCTCGTTGAGAATTCTAAAATTGTTTATCAACGTCATTGAACAAGATTCTCTATAGAGAAATGTTTATTATTCATAACATGAGTCAGTTATCCTAGAATGGTTATAAGTTGATTAGCACATGTTGCAAATCTGGCACCGACATCACTATCTTGCATTGAGAGGAAATCCTTGCATGGGTTATATGAATTGAGGAATTTTCCATTACTTACACTTAGAACCATTTATAAAAAATATAATACATTATATTAGGTTATGAATCATAATACATAATTTTTCACTAGTAAAACACTTTCCATAAATAGATAATTCATGTATAGTTAATCTCATAATCTTAAAAAAAAATCTTTGGGGAAATTTTTCTTTTTTATAATTTATAATGGATTGTAATGAAAATGTGTATTATCTTAAGCATATCTCCTAGGTCTATCAAACTAGGTGCACAGTAAGGACATTTTTCAGGCACCCAGTTACACAGTGTCATGATCAACAGATCTTGTTGAATTTGTTAACCCTAGGTACATCTATTCCAGAACCACATCCAGTTTTATTATCCGTACATGGATTTATTGTTAGAAATTCCGACATAATATATACCTTTCCAAAATTATAGGATGTTCTTATATACTTAACTAATAGTCTATATTAGGGTTATGTTTCCCAATATATTTTTTCTAAATCTAGTTTCAATGGTTTCCACTAAACATCATCTAATACCACCTATAATGACCCTGACCCCACTAGAATAGAGCTGGTGGATCACTTTATTACATAGGAATAGATAAAATATTTTAATCCCAAAGGACGTATTAGTTTAATAGTTTTTGGAAGTCAGATTACATACATGAACCTAACATTACATTTTAAAATATAAAGTACAATATAGAAAATACTTTTAGAAATCTATTATTCTCTTAGATTAACCCTATATATTAGTCATAATACACATCTTGGAATCTTGGGGAAAAATAAAACCTAATAAAGTGTTTAGTTCATTTGATCAGTAAGGTAAGTTGTACAAAAGAAGATAATATTAATAAATTAATGTAATCCTGATGGAAAGGGGTATAACAAAAACACAAGCCATTTAAATATAATATTGATCATAATATGAAGATAATAAATGAAAATAAAATAATTCCATATAAATAATCACAAGGTTATTATACTAACCTAATAATCACATGGAATATCAATAACTGATTTTATAATGAGAGAATGCATATTGTCAGACATCATTATCATACCATCAATGCTTTAGCCAAGGCACCATACCTAAACAGGTAATACACTAACCAATACCCAAACTAGTTTTTCTCATGAGACCCACCGATGAATTGAGGGGATATAGTTGGACCTGAATGTAACGTAACACCCCTTATCATTGTCTTGAGAAAGTGGTGGAAGTTTACATGGACTTAAGAAACATCCCCATGATGCCAAATACTAGAAATAAATGTTGAAGCATTTCAATACATGTGGGGGAAAATTTTCACATTAAGAATAAAAAACTAACCAAACAAGCCGTAACAAAAAACCACCATATAATGCATGATAACAATGAAAGAAAACTCAATATTTCATTTATCAAAATAAAACTAAAACCAAGTAACATTGTAGAAGAATACAATATCAATGTAAATAGTGGATGAAAAAACTCAAAGAATCTAATGAAAACTCCAAGATCTAAAAATGATCTATGTTTTAACTCTACAATATCCCAAGTATCATGAATTACTGATAAAGATGTGACATAGTTTACCTTTTCCCATGTATCAATAAACAACATCTACAAAAGCACCAAAGTCCAACATTATGGGTGAATAATGAATCTTAGTAGATTTTCCCAGTGACTTCCCTACTCACGCCACTAGGATAAAACATGTTAGCATATTTATATTAAATATTTTATATAAAATAATATCTAAAATAGTTTATATCAAAATATAAACAAGTGAAAATGTAAAAACGTTTCTTAAACCACAATAATTACCAATTAATGTAACTAAATAATGTTCCAAAACTATTTTATTAATTCATCTTTGGAATAACCAATACCAATCCACATGTACACATATCCACATATCTATAAATGCATGCTTCATTATGATAGTTCCATACAAATGATAGTTTTCTTATTGATCTACCAAGTTTTTACAAGGTAATTAAATCCCATGTTCCATTACACCATTGTCACCTAGCACAACGTCATATTTCAACCAAGCCTCGTAATGAAACATAAATGAAAAAACTAAGTATTCCTAAAAACTATGCCAATATAATCATTCCAAAACCATTTTAATAATAAAACTTCTTTATTGAATAGATTTTTCTATAAATTTAATCAAGCATCATTTTGAAAATGATTTATGAAATCACTTTTCACAATCATTCCATGATTTCACAGATATTCTCAACCATCACTAAAAAAATTTATGACATGATTTTGAAACTAATTTCACAATAAATTTAAATCAAAACAATCAATATGAAACTAATACTTTATTTTCTAAATAGAAGAGTCGAGAGTGAATCAACCTACCTATGGTTTTATGTTTAAAACAAAGAACAAAACTTAAAATCCGATGAAACCAGGTTAAATCTTCCAGAACTTGCATTAGATATCTCCCCCTATCGACCAAAAGATAAAATCTAGACATATTTTTAATCCATAACCATATATATACCCATAGATGGAATAGATATAAGAAACTGAGAGATTAGGAGAAGTAGATATAAGGGAAACGACCAAAACCAACCAAGAACGATGACCTACCATGATAATAAAGCTACAATGCACCAAGGAACAGCTCCATATTACTTATAATTTGATGAGTATAGGTTCTCCAACGTTTGGGAGAGTAAAATCCCATGTTATGTCCATTTTGAGGAAAATTTGAAGGAGTTAGAGGGGAAAATGAGTGAGATCCCCTATTTTAGGATCTCACTTTTATCCCATTCACGGTTAGTCACATGGTTAGGAAAACCATGCACTAACCATGCATAAGATAATACCTCAAGGGTTTAACCTCACACGATTGGATTGCACGATTTCAAAAACATGTGGAATCAATTCCAAATACCACTATCTTGAGTAGCATTGTTTCACCTTGGCTGCCACATGGTTTGGAAAAATAGTGTTTAACCCGTGTGCCTTCCCCTTTACCTATGTCTCACTTTGAATGAGTTCCTATAGAATTTTCATGGGTTAACAAGACCATTATCAAAACTGTTAACATATAGAAAATTCCTAATAACATTCCAAAATATCCCCAAACCATCCAAAACTTATCCCATATACTTTACATACATAAAAAAATATTTGTTTACTTAATTGAAACTGGGGTGCTAAATTCTCCCCACCATTGGACTTTACATCCCAGAATGTAGAAAACCATAATTTCCCAAAAATAGATTCGTTCATTATTGTTTTGTTTACTTACCGAATTCCTAATTATCTTCTTGAATCTAACCATGTTTCCAAAAAACCATTATAATAACGATTATTTTTCCATGCAATAATTTCCCTTTCATATCCAAAGTTTGTACAGAGATGTGTACTAATGAAGCTTCTCGATCTAATCCAATCTGATCCCATTGAATCACATAGTCTGGATTAGGCTGATACAATTTCAACTAAGATACATGGAACACATTATGCATCTCACTGAACTGTGGTGGTAATGCCAACCGATATTCCACCTCACTAACCCATTCTAGTATCTCAAAAGGGCCTTGGTATATAGGAGAAAACTTTCCCAACATCCAAAAATGACGATGTCCAAGACATGGAGTGATCCTAAAGAAGACATGATCACTCACAATAAAAGACAATGGACATCAAAAATGATCCACATTTGATTTCTGACAACTCTATACCATCTCCATCAATTTTTGGATCAACTGAATGTTCTTTGTTTTATCATGGACAATGTTGAGCCCAACTGGTGAATTCTCACATTTTTTCACCCAACATAATGCAAAATGACAAGGACATATATAAAAAGTTTCAAACAGATCCATTTGTATCAAGGAAAAATAAGTGTTGACATATGATAAATCCATTAATCACATGTTCTCTTCTCATGAACCACCAAAATCCATTACACAATACATCGTCATGTCTTCCAACATTTGTATCATCCTTTAAGATTTCCCATATGTCCAAGGATGATATGACGTACTCATAGTTAAATGAGTCCCAAGGGATTTCTATAATGATTTAAAGAAGTGAGAGGTAAACCATATATCTCTATCTGACACTATCGAAACGGGTGCACCATGCATCTTCACCATTTCATAAATATAGATTTTTGACAAGTCCTCCACTATATGTGATTCAAGAATTAGAATGAAATGAAATGACATTGTGAGAAGATCCACAATAATCCATATGGATTCTTGTTTTTAAACCATTCTAGGTAGAAATTTTATAAAATCAATGCCAATCTATTCCCACTTCCAAATATTAATAAGTAAATACTACAACATACCTGCTAGTCACGAATGCACTACTATAACGTTTTGACATGTTAATCATCTTGAAGAAAAACCTACAACCTTTCTTATCATACTAACCCACAAAAACTATTCTTTCAATGATTTACATCATCAATATTATAGGATAAACAACCAATCTTGAATGTTGGTAATCATTATGATGTTATTTCTGACAATCCATAGGTACGACCATCCAATTTCTAAACCAAAACACTGAACTCCCATCCAGTTTCTAGCCCTCAATTGTCACCCCAACATTTAGTTATGACCTTATTTCCAAAAATTATATATTATACGTATGTACCTCTTAAACCATGTTCAAAATATCAATAACCAATAAAATTTCAAAGAAAACATCAACATCCCCTCAGTCTTCACATTCCAAGCTCATGTCAACTATCACTAACAACAACTACCACTGATCTAAAGCCTCTTTTTTCCAACTGATCATATGAATTTCTTCTTAATTCATTCACCACCAAATTTAATTTACCCAATATATATATCATGTCAATGTGAGAAATTTTGTGATACTCCATCCATTTTATTTGTCTCAGGTTCAAATCCTATTATGAGAAAGCAGGCTTTAAGCTCTTATGATTTATAAACATAGTAAATTTTTCACTGAAGAGATAATTACACCATGTATTTAATGAATTTAATAGAGAAGATAACTCTATATAATATGTTAGAAATTTATTATCATGAACTCTTAACTTAATTGATCCATAAGAAACCATATGGTTCACTTTCATGAGAACACACCCCAACCCTAATACTGAAGCATCAGAATACACCATGTAAACTTTTCCTGATTCCGATAAAATCAAGGTTGGTGATTATTTAACAATTAATTTTATCTCTTATAAATACTTTTGGAATTACTTATCCCATTGTAATGGAATAGTTTTCTTCATAAATGTTATCCTAGGTGAATATAGTCGTGAAAAATCACATAATAAGCATCGATAATAACTAGATAATGCATGAGAATTTCCTATCTCTAAGGTGTTCTTTGGCAGGTTCCAAGAGATCAAAAACTTAATATATTATGTATATACAAAACCATCATATTCAAAAATTACATTGCTAATAAAGTGTACCACATGTAGTAAATAATTCACACTTTCAAAATTTGGCATACAAATAATGATCCATCAAGATTCCCAACACTATAGGTATGTGTTTCTCAAGCTCGTTCCTTATCATTGAATACACCAATACTATATCTACAAAAAATACCACAAAGGAATCCATATATCAATGAAATATCCAATTCATTAATTCCATATAGACCAGTAGTTCATTCATAATACTGAAAGGCAAGACTATATATTCATAATGTTCATATCTTCTTTTGAAATCTGTTTTTGGAATATCCACATTTTGAAACTACAATTGGTGATATCATGATCACAAGACAATCATAGAGAACCAATGAGATCCATTTAAATGGTCAAAAAGACCATCAATGTGTGGAAGTGGATACCGATATTTTTTCGTAACATGATTAATCTTATGATAATCCACACAAAGTTGTACAATTCCCTCTGACTTGTTCACAAAAAAGACTGATGTTTCCCATAGGTACATCCTAGGTCGAATAAACCCTTTTCTTTCTAGTCCATCCAACTATAAATTCAATTCCCTTAACTCTGTTTGTTTCATCTGGTAATACAGAATGGAAATAGGACTGGTCCCTTGAAGGAGTTCAATCATAAAATCTACTTCACTTATCTTTGGTAACCATAAGAAATTATTGTGAAAATATCTAGAAACTAATCCACCACTTTTGAAAAACTATTCTTATCAATCTCATCCATAAATAATAAATATAATGATACCAATTGGTATGAGATCATTCCAACTGATGGTGCCAAAAATCTCATTACACCTGCCATTATATCTCAAACTCCTCGAAAGAGATGCTAGTTTCCATCATCAGTTTTAAAACTAACCTTTTTGGTATAATATTTAATGTGATTCTTGAATGTTTTCATCTAATATATACTAATTAATATATCAAATACATCCATCAAAACCGTAGATAAATCCCATTTCATCTCAACTCTCTAAAAAATTATAAAACATACCCTACACACATAAGATTAACACACTCTTTGACTAATAAGAGTTTAAAGTTTTACTATAGAAGGAATCATTTCATGTTTTAAGCTTAAAAAATCAATGACCCACGAATTAATAATGTAATGGGACGCACTTATGTCAAACATCACTTTCATAGTGGTAAAATTTAAAAGAATCAAACCCCTCACCATATATGGTATTGGATGATCATCCAATATAACCTATTATACTCCATATAATTGCATCATCACAACACATTGCTCTTTATTTACCTATTGAGATTTCATTTCTTGAGGAGTCATGGAATTCCAAGAATCACCATGACTAGATCAGTTCTGCTAATGAGGCTGATTCGACTATCCTTGCCTTATCGAAGCATATGATTTTGATGACACCTGAGAAGTTTCATGAACACCCAAACTTGGATCACATTGACATTAACACTGGAGATTACCTATCTTGTAGAAATATTTTAATGTCCTCAGTGGTTATATACACTCTCACTTTAGGTGGTCAAGAAAACCACATTGGAAAAATCCAGCTTTAGTCGTGGGTCTCAGAGGGGATACATTGATCCAAATATATGATTATGAATCATTCTACCACCTTGGAAATATGTTTCCCTCTTCTCCTTACTCCAAGTATTATAGTTCCCATAGTTTCCAATGGGTACCAACATACTTCCTCCTCTCATAGATCTTGAGATGTCCCATTTAGCTACCATCCCTCTATTGACTATTTCTATATAATTCTTAATACAGAGTAAAAAATTCATCACACGAATATCCTATTTGATCCCCAATTAAAAAAAATGCATGCCTTCAAGGACGCACTATCAACAACCTTTGGTGGAAAGCGCACTAAATTCATAAATTTAGTTTCATTATTCATGAAAAAATATTTCCCCGCTTCAATCTGAAGAACTTTGTTTTTATTTTATTTCTGAACATGTGAGGATATAATTATTTATTGAAAAATTAATCAAAATTCTTCAATTCAACTCCTTGGTCTGATTTACCCTGAATTACTAAATACCATCACAAACCTGCAATATCTTCCAGCATATAATTCACCAACATGACCTTCATCTCTAGTAGTGTGCTAATGAAATAAATGATATGATTCATCCAGTTCAGCCACGTCTCTACATTTTCTATTTCAGAATCACCGCAAAATATGGGTGGATCTTGTTTCTAGAATTGGGCGAAATGATCCACTTTCCTTGGATCATCCCTCCTATTCCCGCTTTCCATATCATGAAATTCATGGAAAATACACTAAACAATTTGATGGTTCTCATATGGCTAAGGTGATACCACATTCTCTATAGATTATTCCCATTAGTTTCTAGGATTCCTACTAAGTTCAATTTTCTAGAAATAAATAAACATCACAAGAATCATAGTCTATTAACTAAATGTTTAACAATTTCAAATTACAACACATCCTAATATTACCATAATGCTTTCCAAAATTAACTTTTTTTGAAAAATCACTACTTTCCCGAATGGCCCGAAGGCCTTCTTTTTTATTTTATTATAGATAATCCCCCTCTTAAGGGTTGAAGGGGAACCCGTACATGACCCGTAGGCCCAAGGCATAAGGCCCGACATGACCCGCAATACATGACTCGAAGGCCCAGAGGAATACCATTCCCATTACATGACTCGTAGGCCCAGCCCACTAGAACTGCCCCTACCCAGTGTCTTACACCATTGATCTCCTTAGCTCCCCACCTTGCATTGCTGATCATCTAGAATTGCCCCGTACAAAGCTGCACAGTGCCTGGTCCCGATGGCGGCAGCCATACCCTCTCATTCTTCCAATCTGGTTAGCTCTGCATCTGGTTGCTGCTACTCATATTACTCTGATCCTCTTCTTGGGAATCTTCTGTGTGAACTGGGCTACTCCATGGTCTACGTGACCCAAAGGCCCTATGGCCCAAAGGCCTTTGATGACCTGAAGGCCCTGGAGACCCGTAGGCCCAAACCGGTGGCCAGAAGGCCCAAATCAGGTGAATAGTTCTGGTTACTACATTACCTAATAGTAACTGCTATAGTGACAGCTATAGTACTACTACAGTACCTCAGAAATTCACCTCTTCCTGGTTTTGAACCCGGGTCTCTTGGATGCCAATTAGGAGCCCTTACCACTCGGGTACGGGTTCGTTGGCTGAAAAATCTCTACTTGAATTTGAAAATAATAGCAATTTACAAATATCATATCCATTCTATTTTTCAAAATCTCTCATTTAAAAACCATTTCAACATTTTTCAAAAATAAAAACATTTATACCAAATCATAAATATTTACTCAAAATGAAATATGAAATCCTAGTGGGAATTCATTCCTCAAATGCATGCCATGATCATCTAATTGGATAAACCCAATATAATTAGATTAAAAATAATATAAGTGTCTCTAAAATAATTTTGTACTCAACTCCCTATCAACATCATGATCATCATAAAAAGGTCAGATGAATCTTTTTATTCTCCACATTTCCAGTTCTGACAATCCTACTCCTTTATACAATTTTAACTCAAAGAATAGACCAGAATGAATTCAACTCCAAGACCAATAACCAATACCAAGTCAAATTCCAACCAGACATATACCACTTGTTCCAAAAGGGAATGTCCAAGATGATACCACTGGTTTCAAATATTTTTTTGATCTAAATAAACTAACATTGTTTGTAATGTATCACCCCTTCTCATTGGCTTGAGAAGGTGGAAAAAGGTTACATCGCCTTAATAAACATCCCTAAGACACCATAGGCTAACAATAAATGCTGAAGGGCTTCAATACATGTAGGAGATGATTTTAACATTAAGAATAAAACAACTAACCAAACAATTCCTAACCAAACAACCCCCATATGATGCATAATAATAATTAAATACAACTCAACAATTTATTTGTCAAAATAAATATAAAACCAAGTACCATAATGGAAGAATACAATATCAAAGTAAATTGAGGAAGAAAAAAATCAAAGAATCTAATGAAAAATACATACTCATAACATGATCCATAATTCAATTCCACAACATCCCAAGTTTTACAAAGGAATGTTAAATATGTGTGATACTTTACCTTTTCCCATGTCTTAATAAACAACATCTTCAAAAGCATCAATGTTCCAATACAGTGGTGAGTAATGAAACTCAGTATATTTTTCCTAATGACTTCCCTACTCATGCCACCAGGATAGATCATATTGTCCCATTTATATAAAATAGTTTATATAAAAAAAATTTCTAAAACAGTTTATATCAAAATATAAACAATTTTCAATGTAAAATATTTTTCTCAAATAACGCCAATTTTCAAGGAAATAAACCAAAAAATGTTCCAAAACCATTTAATTAATTCTACTTTGGAATATCTAATTGTAATACACATGTACACATATCCACTCATCTACACATGTGTTATTCATTATGATAGTTATATACTCCTGAGTGTGTTCCTTTCGGTCTACTAAGTCATCACAAGGTAATTAAGTCTCATGTTCCATTACACCTTTGGCATCGACCACAAGATTATTTTTCAACCAATCCTTGTAATGAAATATGAACATGCACACATGAAATGTATTCCTAGAATCCATGCCAAAATAATCATTAGAAAACCATTTCTATAAAATAACAATGTATTAAAAAACATTCTCCACAAACAAAATTAAGAAACTATTGTAAAATCATTTATCATAAAAGTTTTGACAATCAATCCACAATTTCCCACAAACCTACAACCATCACTATATGAGGTTTCTACCATGAGAGTGTAGCTACCTACCTTATATTTTATGAAAAAAATGATGAATGACACTTAAAATCCCATAAAATTAGGTTAAATATCTATAAACCCTCCTTAGATCTCTTCCCTTATAAAAAAACACAAATATGGTCATATTTGGAATTTAAAACCTTATATATACCCACATTAGGCGTAGATCTACGAAATCAAGAGAGAGGTAAAAGTAGATCTAAGGAAAACTAAAAAAACCTCCAAGAATTATGACTTACCATGATAATACAGCTTTAAAGAAATAAAGAACAACTTCATACCACTTCCAATTCTATGGGTTGAGGTTCTCCGGCCTTCGAGAGAGTAAAATCCCGAGGTAGGGCCATTTTGGGGGAAAATGGTGGAGTTAAAGTGGAAAAAGTGTGAGATCCACAATTTTAGGATCTTGCATTTATCCTATTCTTAGTTAGTCTCACAGTTATGAAAACTGTGCACAAATCTTGTGAAAGCTACTCCCTCAAGGGTTGAACCTCAGACAGTTGGATCACACAATTTCCAAACCATGCACCAATCATGACATATCCCACAATCTCAAGTAGCATGGTTTCTCTTAGGCCACCACATGGTTTGGAAAAACTGTGTGCAGCCCATGGGGCTTCCCATTTGCCTCCATCTCACTATGCATAGTTTCCTATTAGACTTTCATGGTTTACCCAAACCATTCTCAAACCATGTACATATATAAAAGCCCCCAAAAAATTCCAAATGATCCCCATAACATCCCAAACATAGCCCATATACTCTATATACATTTAATAACATAAACAAAGAGTTAATTACTTGAAACCATGGTGATACACCAACAATAACTTAATAATTCTAGTCCATTCCACGTATGAATATAGTGGAACACAGAAAACAAAAACATTCTTATTTAAAAAAAACATACCAAATGTGAATAAATTAATAATACATCATGAATGGAATTAAATTAGTGCATCTATAGTCAAACTGATCATAAAACCTTCAATACAATATAGTATATGGTATCATAATAGATCAATCTCAATCAAACATAAGAGGACACTAAGGATTTTTACATAGATAATAACACTCTATTAAAATTGTTAAAAACTTCAAGATAGTAATACCCCATTAAATTTGAAATTATTTATATAAAAGGGATTATTTTTTTAAAATAAAATGATTTCATTGAAAATAATCTTTGAAGGTGGTAAAGGAAGCTTCAAGACATTAAGGTTATATGATAGATGAAAAAAAATGCTCTTTCCATATAAGTTAAAAGAAATATTCCTTCTATATTTTTGTCGATAATATAAAAAAGTACATTATTTGGAAAATGGAAAAAAAATATTCATTTCAAAGAATTTTAAAAAATTAGAACATGGGGAAAATGATAATTTTTTTAGTATAATAGTATAAATAATCTCTAAAACGTTTTTAAGAAACATGGACATGGATGATAAGTTTTACACATTAAATACTTATGTATAAACAACCCCGAAAAATAATGAGATTGTGAAATTAACCCTTACCTAGTACTTTAATTTAGTTAAATGTTCTCTAACCTCCTATATAATGGTTTAAAACATTATATTAAATAACACTAAAACTATATCCATATCTACTCTATCATATATTATATTCTTATATCATTTTGTTTATAATATTCCTCAATTACCATTGTTTTGTGTGATAACTATTTCATTTTTTTTTTGTTTTTTTCATGTATGTTAGGTTTCTTATGAATATGTTATATATATATATTTCATATAAAGAATGATATTAAGTTCATAGATAAATTTTTATAATCGTTCTTGAATGGATAACCTGGAAAATGGATCTCACTGTTTCATGGAGATTGTAGGTCATACGTGCGCACGATCGATAGTATCATTCCCTTAACGGTGAATGAGTTCGGAATTGGATAGTAAATTAATTATACATAATCAATATCATTTCATATATTATTATTTATAACCATTATACCCATAATTATACCCATCTAAATAAAGTGGTGTTAAAAACAATTACACTACGGTGTGGAGACGGTAAGGCATACGTACGCACTTGTGGTGTTTTTTTCGTAGGATGGATAAGAGGTGGAATATGGTTGAAACATAATCATAATAACATCTCCTAATATTTGTTATATTAGAGTTATTACAATATAATGGAAAAAAACACATCATGAGGAAGTATATGAAGAAATTACCTTGAACGATTAGGTAAAACAATTCCCCCTTCTTAGATGGAATTCCTTTAAATCTATTCTAAAGGGATTTATAGATGGTATATTTGGAAGACCTGGAAATCCTTAACCTGGATAAGGATTTTTGGAGGAGAAATGTTTCTGGTTTTGTCATTTTACAAGGCTAAATGTGGTGTGAATATGTAATGGATGAGGTTCCCTTTTATAATTGAGGCAGGAGAACTTTTGGAAACTATCAAAAAATCAAATTAATATAAATTAATTTTTAATTTAGAATGGATACAAAATGAGTTATTTATAAGATAAAATTAAAATGGGTCTAAATCATATAAAATAATTATATTTAGACATGTTTAGGATACATTCTTATCCCTATCTTTTTTGCATGAATTCTTTTTTTAATATCTTAAACTCTTACCGAGACATCATGTGTTTTTACTACTTAATGGTTCATATAGTTACTATAAATTTGAAAAATAACCGAAAATGAGACATAGATAAATTTTCTTAACGTTATCCCAATTAGATGGACCAATTTCACATTTTAATGAGTTTTATATCATTTAATAAAATATTATTTATTTTTAAATAAAATTAATGTCAATTTTGATACTGCTCATTACCTAACATTTGAAAGTATCATAACAACATGAATTCTTAGAAAAAAATCCTTTAATACATGTATAATATATCTATTTCGTATATAAAATTCATGAATGAAATTAATTATATAAAATTATATTTATGTTAATAATTCTAATATCATTTATTTTATATTTACATTTATTAAATAATTACTACATCATCATTCAATAATAGTTTAATGAAATTATTCATTTTTATAATTTAAAAATAAATTATAATTATAAAGATAAATATTTTAACTTTCAATTGACTATTTGAGGTCAAATATATCTTCTGTAACCATGAATTAAATATAATATATTTATTAAAAATATGAGTATGACATCATTAACTTTTGTTTAAAAAAATTATAATAAATGTCATAATCTTATCCAAGTTTCTTAAAAATGTTATAATATATTCCTAAGGATTATTTTTGTTGATTCTCACTTATCTAATGAATCATGTATAAGTGTTACGGTGATTTTATAATATTTATAAAATTATTTTTATCCCTAATTACTACATTAACCATTAATTGTATTCTTTAAAAAATTATTATAGTTACTGTTGATAACGACAAAAAAACTATTTAAATAATTTATAACAACTAATTCCAAATATGGAATCCATTTCTCAAAATTTAAAACATAGAAGTGTCAGTAATTAATTTTAAATTAATCCCATTGACAGAACAAGAAAATGGGTTTTTAAACTTAAACGTTCAATGTATTGAAATATTTTTATATCAAAATTTATTGTGAAATTATATACATTGATATAAATTGGATTAAACAATAAATATTTAATCTAATTATACTTTCAAATAAAATAAAAATATAATTTAATACTAAAAATTATTTAGATAAAAAAAATTATCTATTAAAATGAATTATTTTATCTATATTCATCAAAACATTAAACATATTAGAAAAATACCAAAAAATCATCCAAAGTAAATTTTGATATTACTGTTTCAATTAATATGTTTATTTTTTCAAATATTATTTATAAATGTTTCAAAAAACTATATCTAAAACAAGTGCTCCATCCAAAGGCAGTAAAACTAACTTTAGAAAAATATTGCATTTTAATGCGTAAAATTGGATTCATTCTTATCTTATGAATATAAAATATTTTTGATGAATATTAAATATATAAATTTTATAATGTATTTAATACTATTGAATCATTATATTTTAATTACTTGGTTATAATAGTCACTTATTAATAGATCATGGTGCGTTCGAACTCGGTGTTGCTTGTAATTAATGTTATTAAATTTATTTTAAAAAACATGTTGTAAAATCCTAGGGTGTTACAAATATGCATTTCAAACAATGTGAGTCACCCATAAACTCCACCATAAATGAATCTATAATAATTAATCACCCATGAACATAAATCATGTCACCGTTTTATAAAGATTATCCAAGAATAGAATTGCCTCCCACCAAGGGAACCCTCTTCAACACACACTTGGGATTTGAATTTTGATTTTATTTTACATGATCCAAAAAACAATACATGATAATAGTAACACCCAGATATTTTATAATATATTTATACTTAATTAATTTTTTTTTCATAAATAGATTGTGTTACAAAAAACATTGAGTTTAAACAAATAGAAATGTACTCTTAATTTTATTAAATGTAATAGTTATAACCTACCAATTTAAATTGGTGGTATTAATGTGTAATATTTTTAAATTACTTATAAATATTTTAGATAAATCAAATATATTGATAAATAATTACTTTTTTTGTAAAGTCTTTACATGGTTCAGAAATATAATTTTTATTAAAAATATTTTTATGGTTTTTTGAGGAAATAATATAATTATTTTCTACCAATTTTTGAAATTCTATTATGAAAAATGATGATAAATTTTGAAATTATAATTTTCAAATAAAATTAGGGTAAAATATTTGGATTTTTTTAAAAATATTGATTTTTAGTGAATCGGGAAAAATTATGATTTTGTTAAAACATCATTTTTTCATTGAAAACGCCCCATAATATTTTGAATTTGATCCTAAATTAATATAAGACCAATTTAGTTAGAAATAAGATAATAAATTAAATATTAATCAATATTATATGTTACCTTTTTATAAAATTACTAGTAGACTTAAAAGAGTTTTTTTTGGAAAACTATTTTTCGTCATGTTTTATGGGTTACTTATAAAATTAATTTATGACACTTATATATATTTAATTTGGTAAAATATATTCCATATTTTTAATCATAATAATTAATATTACTTAATAAGTCCAATGTAATTTTTTTTCATAATGAATAATAAATCATGTAAAAATGTCACCACAGTTAACGGGTAAATCGAGATAATCTAGTTTAAAACTAAGTGATAAGACCATCATTTTTCATCTTCAATATTATTAGATAAAGTAATTTTGACCCTTATAACCTTAATTTTAATATTTATTTTCTTATGTAATACTTTTCCAAGAAAGCAATCTATATGATATTTTAATTATTGAAAAATACAAGGTGTCATATTCTTACTTTTAAATATATCTTATGTTTTCATGTGTAGAAAAACTAATGTTGGGAATAATTATTAATAATTATTTTGAGAATAATTAAATTATATTCATAGTATTAATTTTTTCCAATTTTTAGTGATTATATAATCAAATTTAATTCTTTCGCAACAGCTACATATTATATCATTAATTGATAAAAAAAATTAATAAATTTTTTTGAGAATAAGAAAACTAATATAATTTAGGTGATTTATAATGTTTCATGATTTTAATAGATTAAAATATCTTATTGGTGACGTGTTAAAAATCTAGATTTGAATCCCCCCTTTTTCTTGATCTATTTAAAGTCAAATTAAATGAATAGTGTTGAAAATGACATTTCTGTTATTTTATATGAAATAATATTTTATTAAATTATTATAAATTCATAAAAATAGTATATTCATACAATTTATTGGTATATGTTTAAAAATATAATTTATGATCCATTTATGGCCCAATTTTCCATTTATAGTAACTATTTTACCCATAATGTGTAAAAAATGCTTTATCAAGGTAATTGTTAAAAGGGGTTAACATGAGTCAAAACAAAGAGATAAGGTTAAAAACCTAATATAAACCCTTCAAAAATTTTATGGGAAGATATAATTTCGATATATAATCATACTATATTATAATTATTTTAGTTTGAAACCATCTTAACATTAATATTAATTTACATAAATTTAATATTTCAAGAAATTCCAACAGTTCCCTCCCCTCACTTATAAAAGGAACCACTAATTATTTTTTATTTACAGTCCAAAATCCATTTTATTCATAAAATATCTGACCAAATACCTTCCTTACTCCCCTTAACAATCCATATAGGACATATATTGATTAGAAAACCCTCTTATGAAGGATTTTGGTGTAAACATAAAGAGGTTGGCCAATGAAGAGGTATCATTTTTAGCCTAGTATTTTTGTTTTATTCATTCATATTACACCTTCAAATATTATTCAAACATTATGATATAATAACATCATTATATCACATATATTTTTATTCTATTATATTAATTAAATAACCCATATACATCTTCTTTTCCATCAAATGGGAAACAAAACAATCATTCTTGTGTATAACGGACTACCACCTCGTGAACTGATGTAATTTGTTTTCCATCATCATTCTCATGAATATTTATGATGGAATATTTAATGTATATATATGATATTAATGATATATTAATATTTTTGGAAAATTAATATATCATATATTTTCTTACCTTCCATTCATTTAAAGATGATAATATCATTCATGCGTACATGTGGATTACCACCTCCACGATGCTATGCGATTCATTTTTCATTACCACATCATCTAGATGGAATATTTAAGATTATTTAGAGTAATAATTTGATATTTATATAAAATTATAATTATAAATTTCTAAATAATCCTTATGTTCTTTCCATCATTATTATTGAAAAATAGATAATTATATCATGAATATTATTCTTTAAATGACGAAATAATTAGCTCCTTGACCATAATCAACCTACTGAAGTCATTTTAGACTTATGATCAAAATATCTTCAAAAATTATGTTTTTAACTTAAATGATTATGTAATTGAATATTAAATGATAAATAAAAAATAAAAGCGTATAATAAAACTGAATAAGGTTTTCAAGAAATTAAATAATTCACAAGTGTTTATTATTTAGGAAGATAAATAACATACATGATGATTCAAAATCAAGAAAATAGACTTAATTTTTAAAAATACCCTTTTAAAATTTCCCTTACAACTCTTTTTCTTCCTATTTCATGTTCATCAAAATGTTTCAAGAAAATTTTTATTTTTGATTCAATAGAATGTAAAGGACATTTTTTACCATATTTAAATTTATTTTCAATTTTTTCTAAAGGAATGTTTTTAAGGTTATATATTAGGGACTCATTACATTAAAAACCTCATTTTAAAGTTTTTAAATAATTATTTTCTAAAAAATTATATTCCATGTCCATATTCTTACTTTTTTCTTTTATTGTCTTTTTATGGACATAAATTGACTAAAAAGTAAATGTTATGTCTCTTTTAACATTATTTAAAAGGTTTTCAAAAGGATTATTTTAATGTATTTTATACTTAATTCTATGAATTTATTTACAAAATACAATAGGAAATATTTATTCTAATATAAATGGAGTCAATGAATTTTCCCACAGCCACAACCCTTGTTTAATGTTTTAATTTTTTATAAAATTCCTTTTTTATTCAAAGAAAAAACTCTTTCCATTTTTACTATGTATTTTCATAAATGGTTTCAAATGGAATGTAGGTTGTGATATTTCGAAATTTTTTCTAATGGGTGTAAGGGATCTCTCTAATATACCCTTTTTCTTCAGGTTATGAATATTCTCTCTCTCACTCACTTTTTATATCTCTTTAATGTTATTAAACGATTATAAATTATATATACCTGAACCTCACACATATACCCAGCTTATTCCCCATTTATTTGATAAGGTAATTCATTCCTTATGTTTATTCCTAAAATTCATTCTTTATGAGACCACATTCGATTATGATATGAAGCAATATTACGAAACCCATTTCTTTCGATGGGTAATTATTATATTTATGACTTATGATTGATTTCCTTTTGTGTAACACATAATATTATACATGTTATGAAGGGTGAGCCCATATATAACTCCAATGATTCAGGAAATTATTCTGCCTCATGAGATGTTATGTTTGTGATTAGGAAGTAAACCTAATCTATGATGGAACAATGTATACCTTGTAATGTTATCATGACAGTTATCCATGACATATTCTTAGATCAGTTTTATATTGATTCTATATTTATTATGTTTTTATGAACTTATGAGAACATGTTATTTATGTTATAATCCCATATGATTACTCCTGATATTATGATTAAAATAATGTATATGCTAATTTGTAAGAGAGAAAATCAAAAAATCCATTGAAAATATTTTCATATTATTTTTATGATTTCAAATGAACCTTTTAAATTTTATTCCCTTTAATTATTTATTATGAAATAAAATTTTAATTTTTTTGGGAATAAAAATTGATTTCATGTGCAACAAAATGTTTATTTTAATCCCAAAGACTAATTTTGGAAAATAAAAATCTAGTGAAAGTATTCATGAAAAGATATATTTATTTATTTATTTTAATATAACCCTTATATTAATTTTTTTCTCATCCAAAATTTTAATTTTTTCCCATGGTTTTAAGGATGACTAGGGAAAAATATTAGGTTAATATGGAAATTATAAAGATATTCCAAAAACTAAAAACTATTATATCAAAAAAAATTATTTTTGTGGAGAATTGGTAATAAGTGGTAGTTTCCACTTTGGGATGTAAAATTTATTTTTTATTGGTGATAAATTAATTATCTAAAACTATAATCCTAAAAGATCATTAGGATGTATGAAAATTAATCATTTATTGAAAAATCATTAATATTTAATGTTTAAGGTTGGGTCCTAATAGTTTGTATTAGGGTAAAGTTTTAGATAATTTAGGAGATTGTGTTGTTTTTAAGTGAGGTTAACTTAATAGATATGGATACCATAATATTTTTATGAGTTTAAATATGATCATATATTCAAGGTATTAGACACACCTTTTGATTTTTTACGTGATGAGATTTTATTTTTGGAATAATGTTTTAATTATATTATGAAATAATTTAAGATTACTGTGGATTTAGGATAATTTAGGTATTTATGAAAATAATTAACATATATTGGAGATTATATGATTAGGACATATAAATTTTTGGTTTGAGATATTTACAGTGATTGATATTATTTGGAGATAAATGTTAAATTTATCATGGATGAATATGTGATAAAATCATTCTCATATTTGGGTTTCAATCTTAGATAAGAATATTTTTTAATAATTTTAAGGGTAGTTATTTATCAAATGATCCAATTTTATCTTTGGGTGTTATGTTGAAGTTTTTCTAGCTAATTTTGATGATTTATACATTTTTATAATTATTTTTTGATAACCAATTTGGTTTTAGTTATTGAATGAATATAGGAGAAAGTTATAGTTATCCTTTTTTTATTATGTGATTCATTTGAAGATAATTTTTATGGTTATGGAATAAAAAATTCAACTTGAATACTCGTGTTTTGGGGAAAAAGAAGAGATTGAAGTGTAAATTGATTAATGGAGTAAATTATACATTTAAATTAAGTATAATAAATTATGTTTTTATATAATATGGTAAATAAATTCCCTAACTCTAGAAAAAGGATATTAACAAAAAATGGCATCATATTACCTTTTTTCTGAGGAACCGATGGTCTTTTCAACGCACACCGATTTATAGTTTTGGGATCATTAAATTTCTAATAACCATATTTTATATCCCTCTATATTAGTCCTTGAATGATAGTTTTCGATTCCATGCCTTTATTTTAACCTTTCAATAATATTTTCCTAATATATTTACCTAAATAAGTGATATTTATGTTAACCATTATGATTTCTACATTCTTTTTTCAAAATATGTTTTGGTATCCATATGCATGATGTGGGTTTCCAACAATAGTTATAACATTGATGAATGAAATTGAATTTTTAGGGGGTAATTTTTTTAAGGGGGAAGAATCTAACACCAAGAAATATAAGAATATAATTCTATTTAATTAAATTTGATTTTATATATAGTTTATGTTACATGCAATATGATGTTTAAATGAACTGTGATATACTATTAAATTTTTTAAGCCTAACTATTATATACTAGACATTAAAATTGGTGGTATGAAAAAGAATAATATCATTTTAAAAATTATTTAAAAATATATAAGTTGAAAAAAAAATATTGGTAAATAAGTACTCAATATTTATTAAAGTAATTGCATGCTTCATGAATATAACTTTTGTCAATTTTTATTTTTATTTTTGTGAGATAGTAATATAATTAATTTATTCCTAATGTATAAATTTCCTTGTACAAAATAACATAATTTCTGAAATAATAATTTTAATATTAACATAGGGTGAATTTTTTTGGATTTTTCAAAAAAAAATATTGATTTTTCACAAGATAGTTAAAATTCCTCTTTTTTTAAACTATCATTTATTTTCATTGAAAAATATCCATAATAACTTTAATTTGATAATAAATTAATATAATTATTATTTATATATAAATATCATAATTAAATACATATAAATCAACATTATACGTGAAATTGGTATAAAGATACATTCAGACTTAAAAGGGTTTTTTTTTAAACCGTCTTTTGTTTTGCTTTATGGGATACATATATGAATTTATACCACATATAGAGATTAAATTTGGTAAAATTTATTACAAATTTGGAATCATAATAATTAAAATTATTTAATAATTTCAAATTAATTTTTGGTCATAATAAATTGTAAAAATAGAAAAAATTCACCACAATGGAAAAAGGGTTAAACTAGTTAACATAGGATAAAACACATTTATAAAGATACTATTCTTAATATTCTATGTAATTTGATGAATATATTTTAACCCTTATCACATTAGGATAAATATTTATTTTTATAGGATAATTTTCACTAAAGGTGACCTGTATAATATTTTTTGTAATGAAAAATTCAAAAGGACACTTTCATATTTTTAAACTTATCTTATGTTTTCATGTAGAGAAAAATATATTTTTGAATGAATATTAATAATTTTTTTGTAATAATGAATATATTTTTATTATGTTAATTTATATAAAATTTTTATTGATTATATTTTTATCTTAAATTCTTATGCGACATCGTCACAATATTTCATTAATTTATAGATAAACAAAATAAATTATTGAAAAAATATTTAATGTAGTATAACTTTAGTGATTTATAGTGTTAAATGGTTTTTAAAAATTAATATATATTATTAGTGTTTTTTAAAAGTATATATTCTAATTGCACATTTGTCTTGATGTATTTAAACTCAAATAAAATGAATAGTGTAACAAATGTCAACATTGTTATATTATAATAAATAATATTTTATTAAATTATTTAGAATTCCTAAAAGTCCTATATTCAAAAAAATTATATTTTTATTAAAATCATTTATGGTTCATTTATTTCTCAATTTTACTTCTATAGTAAAAATATCGACCACAAAATAGTAAACACATTTTTATTGTGGTAATTGCCAAAAGGGTTAACATGTGTTAAAACAAAGTGATAAGGTTAACAACATAATATAAACTCATAAAAATTTTATACAATCATATTATTTTGACCCATAAATTCTATATATTCAAATTATATTATTTTTTATCTATTTTTGCATGAAAATTAATTAATATTAATTAAATATTATAATCAATTCCAGTAGTGCCTCTCCCCTAACTTATAAATGGGAACCTCCTCACTCTTTAATTCATAATTAAAAAAACTTTTGGTGCATCCAATGCCTGAAAAAATACCTTACTTCTGTTATCATTTTCTATAGGCCTTGTTTTGATTATAAAACCCTCATATTAAGGCTTTGGGTGTAAGCCTAATCAAGTTTCCCGAAGAAGATGTATTGTTCTTATTCGAGAATTTTTGTTTTATTTCAAATTCCACATCATTAAAATATATTTCAGACATGTTTATATAGTAAAATTCATATCAAAAACGTATTTATATTTTATTATGTTAATTTAATAGCCTATATACATATTCTCTTCCATAAAATGAGAAATAAAACCATTATTCTTCTGTACGACAAACCATCACCTCACGAACCATGTTATTTTTTTTCTTACATCACCTCTCATGAATATTTATGATGGTGTATTTAGTGTATATATATGATATAAATTACATATTTATAATTCTGTAAAATTAATATATCATATATTTTATTACCTTTCGATTCATTGAAAGATGATAATATTGTTCGTGTGTACGTGTGGATTACCACCTCCACAAAGCAATGTGATATTTTTTCATTACCTCATAACATGGATGGTATATATAAGAGTATTTAAACAAATAATATGATATTTATGATATAATTATCATTATATAAAAATAAAATATCACTTAACTTCTTATAATCATGATCGTTGAAAAATAGAAACCCTTATCTTGCGTACATACAACCTACCATCTCCCTGATTGTAAGATAGTTCATGTCTCTTAAACATATTTCATAGTTGTTTATAGAATAATAATAAATGTATAAAAATTATAATTATTAAATTATTATTATTCAGTATTTTATGAAATAATTACCTCATTAACCATAGTCAACATTCCAAAGTCAAAATAGACTTATGATCCAAATAACATCAAAATTACCGACATGAACTTAAATGATTAAGTAACTGTAATATAACTTTGCAATAAATAAAATATATTTGGATTAGAAAAATATAAAAGGATATTTATAATTTAAATAATTAACGTAATTTTATTGTTAAGAAGTATAAAAAATGTACGTGATGATTCATACTCAATGTAAGGGACTTTGTTTAAAAATAATCCTCTTTTAAAGTTTCCCTTCCAAATATTTTTTTTCATTCAATTATTATTAAAAATGTTTCATGAAAATTTTAATTTATGATTAAAAGTATTCTAAATTTAATTTTTTACCATATTTTACTTTATTTTAAATTTTATAAAAAGGAATCTTTTTAAGGTTTTATGTAATGAACGCATCACTATAAAAATATCATTTTAAAGTATTTAATGATTTGTTTTATAAATCATTATATTCCATGTACATATTCATATTATTATTTTTTTAATGTACTTATATATAAATCAATAAAAAATAAACGAAATTTTATGTATCCCTTTTGACTTTATTTTAGGGGATTCTAAAATGAATATTTCTAACATATTTTATGTGGAACCTTTTGACTTGCTTTACAAAAGAAAAAATAAATGTTTTATTTTAACATATATGGTGTCAAATAAATTTATCAATGCCACAACCATTATTTTATATTTGAATTTTTTATAATATTCCTCATTTTATTAAAAACTAAAACCCTATTTCAATTTATTTTTAGTATTTTTTAAAATGGATTTAAATGGAATGTATATTTTGATATTTAAGAATGTTTTTTTATGGGTGTAAATGATCTCTTTAAACCACACATTTTATTCATGTTATGAACATTCTCTCCCCAAATCACTTCATACATTTATTTAATGTTATGAAATTTTTCGAAATTCTATATATATGTCTCTCACATATATACCTAGATTATTCTCCCTTACTTTGATGGTGTAATGTACGCCTTATGTTCATTTCTCAAATGCCTTATTTAAGAAATATATTTCTATTATAATATGAGACAATATTATGAAACCCATTTCCTTTCATGCGTAATTATTATTTTTTCCTTATAAATGATTTCCTTTTTTAGAACACATAATCATGTGCATGTTATGTAGGGTGCACCCATATAGGAGTCCAATGCACTGGGTAAACATTTTATATCATGAGAATTTATGTTAGGGATTAGGGTGTATACCTAATCTAGGACCAGACTCTTTCCACTATGTAACTTTTTCTTTGTAGTTATCCTTGACTTATGATTATGACATATGTTGTGTTGTTTCCAAATTTCATATGTTTACATGATCTTATGAGACTATGTTTTTTTATTATGGTCCCATGTCACTACCCATAATATTTTTTTAAAAGAAATTATATCAATATATATAATGGTAAAAAGTATAATTTTCTTTTTAAAAAAGTTTTAATTAGTTTTTTATGATTAAAATGGAACCTTTACGAATATTATTTTACTTTAAAATTTTATTTTAATCTGTTCAATGAAAGGGTTTTGTAAGAAAATTTTATTTATTGGGTTATAAAATGTTTATTTTAATTAAAATGAATAATTTTGAAAAGGTCAAATCTTGTGTAAGTATTCATGAACTAACATGTTTCTTTATTTTGATTTATTTTTACCATATAGAGCCTTTTATGCCAATTCAACATTTTAAAATGTTTTTCATTGGCTTTTAAGGATGTATCGGAAAAAATATGAGGTTAAGATTAAAATTTTAATGAAATTTCAATAAAAATAATGTTATTATATCAAAAGAGTTTTTATTTATGAGATGAATGGTTACTAAGTGGAAGTGTACACTTTTTGATGTAATATTTTTTTATATATGGGTGATGAAATATCTATAAATAAATAAACCTAAAAGATCTTTGGGATTTGAGAAAATTAATTCTTGATATAAAACTCTAGATTATTTAATGGTTTTGGATGAGTCTTTATAAGAATCGAAGGCACACATGTAATAGCTCAATGATTTACAATGTATCCATTGTACACTCAACTATTAAACTCATCGAATGATATTTCTAGTATGAAATCCACTCTCCAAGATCTTACATCTCTAGATATCTACTATTAAGAGAATCTGTAATGACATTACCTTTCCATGGGGAAATGGACATCTCAAAATTGAATGTCTACAAATACTCCCCCCAATTCCTCAACCAGAAATTGAGATCATTCTAAGAGAATATATATTAATGAATATTGTGGTATTTTTAGATGATGAATAAATCACCAAAGAGATATATCTATACACACATCACAACATAGACCACATCAGCTAACTCTATGTCATGTGTGGGGTAGTTTTACTCATGGGGTGGAAGCTAATGTGAACCATAAGAAAATACCAAATCCATATACATAAAAATTTATAATAACCAAATACACATGGAATAAATGTACATTGTGAAACTGATTATTATATATAGAAGAAAAAAAACTAATGATGTATTCAATTTTGTCTTTACCTCTAAGAAGTCCTCTTCACACTGATCAAACCACTCATACTTCACCCCAATTTTGGTATGTGACGTCATCAATGCTTCCAAAATGGAGAAGTCTTGGTATAAGATTTAATATTATATAATAATTCCAATGAAAATACTAAACTCAAATATATTCTTGGGATGTTTCCATGACATCATGACTTATACATTGCATCCTTAGAAATTACCTGACTGGGAAACCACCACTCCTAAATCCAAAAGTCACACTTCGACTATGTTGAATAAAGATGATGTGATTGAATTGCACATAATACAATTAAAATGTTACTATAAATCATATCTAATGTCTTAGGATATATTAGGATATCATCAATGAATAGAACTATGAATGTGTAAAGGTATAGATGGAATTTGTTTTCATGATATCCATGAACACTATTGGGTCATTTTTCAACCCATAAGGCATAAAACGATACTCAAAGAGTCTATAACTACTCTGAAATGTTTTCATGAGAATATCATCTTCTCTGACATGATTGTATCCACAATAAATATCAATCTTGTAAAACTACTAGGTTCCATGTTACTGATCAAACAGATCATCGTTCTAGGTTATAGGGTAGATATTATTTACTTATACCTAATTTAGCTTCACGAAGTCTACATAGAGCAACATATTTATATCTTCTTTCTTGGAAAATAATACTAAGTAACCCCAATGTGATTGTTGGACTCCTCATTTATTAATCATGTTTTAATGATCCCAAATCCTATTTTTAGTCTATAAACTATGTTAACCCTATGAAATATTTCTCACATAAATTGTACAATTGCTTAGTAAAATCTATTCAAAGCTCTAAAGGGTTATACACTCAGTTTGGATACTATATAATATATTTTGACTCACTCTATAATGATTTATATAACAAATGATCAAGTTTAATTCTTTTCATAAGTATCACTACTTATGCCTGAATACAAATATTTTCCTATGTCTGAGACACCGTGAAGCAGCCACCGTGACATCTAGACACTGTGACATCCTGACACTGTGAACAAGACATCATGACCAAGAGACACCCTGACCATAAGACAGCATGACTATGAGACACCGTGACCATGAGACACTGTGACTATGAGACACTGTGACTATGAGACAGTATGACCAGTCCAGACACTGTGTGGAAGAGACACCATTTCCATGACATACTATGACACTGTTTCGTAATATATTTTTTTGTCTTTCAGTTTAATCTCTAACGGTCATATGTGATGATTTTAATGCACTGACATAATTAATGTTTCTTTATAGACATATCATCTGACAGTATGAGGTAAGAGGTGTAGAATACATGCAACCTATCAGCCCCAACACATGCACTCCAAGATAAAAGAGTAATGTGGCCCTAAAAAATAAGAATGTAGGATGACACAAAGAACAATCTAGTGGGTGTGAACATGAAAACAATATAAATTTTAGATAATTGGATCCTAAAATTTGATTCAGCTGATGAACACAAGAAACATACTGGAATCCCAAGAATATCTTCACACTGTCAAACATCGTGAAGAACAGAAGTTGGATCTATCTTACTTACGAAACTCTATTTTCCAGACGAGGAATCGAGTTCTGCATCTTCTTCATCTCAGAAGTCCAAATATACAAAAACTAACACTCAGAGAACTTATAAACCTATCTTATTCTTTATTCTCTATTGTGCATATTTTTATTAACTTTAGAGAAGTGTGTGTTTCTATATAATAACACACTCTGTCTTCTACATCAAACTGAAGGATACAAGATATCCATACTCAATCATTATTTTACTCTTTTGAATACCCACTGACAAGTGTGGAAGATGTCACTGTGTGGCCTGGTCATCTATACCCACGAAGAACTATAGAAGAGGTCCATGTGTGACCTGGAAAGTCTTATGTACTGTTGTTTAACCCCAATTTAGGGTGTGGATCATGTTTATTTATATAAACTGATTGGTGGCAGGTGATCATCAAGTTAAGATGATTAGGTCTCGACTTGAGACTGATCCACTTGTTTCATATCTGTTGTGCTTCTTAATTTAGTCTTATCTGGTTTACTGTTATTCTATATAACTCAAAAATCACTAAATTCACTTTTATAGTTAGTCTTGGAATGATTTTATAACTATCTTTTCTTAGTATAATACCTTCAAAAGTAAATTTTATAACTGATATTAATATTACTGAGAATTAATAAATCTTCTAAGAATTTATTTAAACAGTCAAACTCTTATAGCAGTATAACCTTGATTAATTGGGTTGTATCTAACTTTTGGGGTAAACCTTTTTTTTGGAAATACTTTTTAAAGAAATTTTTATAGTTACTCAATTAACCCATCCCCTATTGAGTAATCTACTCCGACCAACATTTTCTATCAAAGGTAGTTTATTAGGACTATGTTTAATCTTATTCAACTATGATTGTAGTTGTAATTTAATGACCTATAAATTTATGTTAATTCTAAATTTCTAGCTCTATTAAAGTAATACTTTATTTTGGATAATAGATTGGAAGGTTCTGCAACCAACAGAACACCATTCTTTAATGGAACCAACTATGCTCAATGGAAAATTAAAATGAAAATGCATTTAGAGAGTATGAATTTTGAAATTTGGTCTTCTATTTTATATGAATATAAGATTCCTACTACAGATAGAATCACATGGGATGAACCTACCAAAACTACCTAACATAAAAATTGTAAAGCAATGAATGCTTTATATTTCTCGTTAGGATATGAGAAAGTCAAAAGAATTTCTACTTGTAAAACATCCCATGAGATTTTGGATACCTTGTCTGTATCACATGAAGGAACATCTAGTGTAAAATAAACGATAATTAATACTTATACTATAAGATATTATAATTTTAAAATGAAACCTGATAAGCCTAATCTAACATGTATCTTAGGTTCAATGAGATTGTCAACAAAATGATCTCACTTGGAAGAGAAGTCACTACCAAGGAAAAAATCATGAGAATTCTAAGATGTCTGCTTGACAGATGGATGGGAACCTCTATCACTATTAGAGAATCATGTGAAATCAGCAAGCTACCCTTAAAAGAACTCATTGTGAAACTAATTATGTATGAAGAGGAACTGAAAGGAAATAAGGAAGAGTAGGATGAACCAAAGAGGAAATTTTTTGCATTCAAGACCACCCCCTCTAAATACAAAGGAAAAGGGAAACTGGAAGCTTATGTAGAAAGCTCCACAAGTGAACAATCATCACCTAATAGTGATGAGGGCATGGTTCAATTATCCATAAGATTTAAAAGATTTTACAAGAAGAATAACTTTTTCAGGAAACCTAATATCAAGGGAAAATATGACCAAAATGGAAATTGGAAGAAGGACTGGAAAAGAAGTGACAAGGCTAATGAAATTATTTGTTATGAATGTAAGAGAAAAGGACATATAAAGGCTGAATTTCCAAATCTCAACTACAAAAATAAATATGAGGACAATGATAGGAAGTATAAAAAGGAAATGAAAGAAACCTGTAGTGCTTCTGAGGACAGTTCAATTGACCCAGAAACATCACACAATGAACAGGAAAATATAGCCATTATGTGTTTTATGAAAAAAACATCTGAGGTAACACTGGACTCCTCTGTACATGATTCATACTATTCAGGAGATGAGAGTGACTCTGAGAACATGAATAATTAAGAAATGTTTGAATACTGTAACATTCTTGAATAAAAAAACAATGAACTTAATGGAAAATATAAATCATTGAGGAAACATCATGCTCTCACTATGACTGTTAAATCTGAACTCACAACTAAAAAATTGATAAATGATCAACTGCTCATAGAAAACAACGAATAAAAAATTTCTAATGAGAAATTATAGAATGACCCTGAAAAGTTTACCAATGGTAAGAATACCCTTACTCAAATTCTAGGAAAATAAATTTCCCCTAAATACAAAACTGGCATTGGTTATCAACCTGGAAAAAGAAATATTGTTATAACAAAATTTTTTTCAAGATATAGGACATATAGTATTACTCCAAGTTGTGGACACAAATCAACTCATTTAATTCATGATACATATTCTACTATTTCATGTTTTTGTGGACCGAATAGAGTTTTGTTTCAAATACTTTAATTAATTCTTATAGGAAACCTACGAGGAAAATATGGGTTCCCAAATCACTTTTTACTAATATTACTGGACCCAAACAAGTATGGGTACCAAAATCTGTTTTTGCAAAATCATTTGAAGGAAGGTTGCTTAAAGAGTTCCTATAAAAGTGTATGGTACTTAGAAAATGGATGTTTAACACACATGATAGGATACTACTCATACTTCATGAATATAATAAAAATATATTGAGGACATGTCACATTTGGTGAAAATGCCAAGGGAAATATAATTGGCCTCAGCCAAATCGGTAACTCTAACTCATTTTTAATTTCTAATGTACTATTTGTTATTGGATTAAAATAAAATTTAATTAGTATCTCACAATTATTTGATGATGGATTTCATGTTGGATTTGAAAATTATTCTTGTAATATCATTAATTCTATAGTTGAATAAGTGCTTTCTGCTTTAAGAATTGAAAATGTTTACCCTATTAACATAGATTCCTTAGCATCTCAAAATTATTCATGTTTAAGTGTATTTCATAAATAATCATGGATCTGGCATAGGATATAAGGAAACTGTAATATTCACTCCCTTAGAATGTTATCTAGAAAAAATTTAGTTAAAGACTTACCCAAACTTGAGTTTCTAAAAGACAAAGTGTGTAATCCCTATCAAAAGGGAAAACAAGAGAAAATTTCCTTCAAACCAAATAATGAAGTGTCAACTTCTCAACCTATTGATCTTGTTCACATGGATTTATTTGGATCATCTAGAGTTTCTAGCTTAAATGTGAAGCACTATGTTTATGTTCTTGTATATGAATTTCCTAGATATACTTGGACCATATTTCTGGCTCACAAAAGTGAAGCCTGCTCTTATTTTAATAAATATTCCAAGACTATGGAAAATCATAGTGGACATAGAATCAAATCCTTAAGAAGTGATCATGGTCGTGAGTTTTAAAATCAATAGGTTGAATCCTTTTGCTCACAATAAGGTTATAGACACAATTTCTGTACCCCTAGAACACATTAACAAAATGGAGTTGTAGTAAGAAGAAATAGAACCCTGCAAGTGATAGCTAGAACAATGCTTAGTGAACATGACCTACCTATTTATTTTTGGTCTGAAGCTGTCAATATATATTGCTACATAATCAATAGAGTGTTTATCAGACCCATTCTTAAGAGGACTCCTTATGAGTTATAGAACAATAGAAAACTCAAAGTTAACTACTTCAAATTTTTGGCTGTAAATTCTATATTCTTAATACTAAAGACAATCTTGAAAAAGTGGGATCCAAGAGTGATTAAGGTATCATTATAGGATATTCCATGTCTATTAAATCATATAGAGTGTTCAATAAAAGAACTAAATGTGTGGAAGAATCTGTCCATGTCAAATTTGATGAAACAAATACACATGAGCCTAAAACCTCTCTAGAAAACATAGAGGATGACGTATCAAATCTGAACATCAATTCAAAATCCTCAAACACTTCTGTTAAAGAATCTGTGAAAACATCAAGTTATAGAAAGTCCCTAGAATCAAGTCACAGTGAACCTGGACTAGTCGATGAACCTAAAATCATTAATCCCTCTTTTTCTAGAACTGTTAGAACTCTTAAAAATCATCCTTTAGATGTTGTTGTAGGAGACCTAGAAAAAGGAACTCAGGCTAGATATTCTCTTAGAAATCAGGTTGAACATCAAGTATTCTTATAACAAATTGAACCTAAAAACATTAATGATTCTCTCAATGACGAATTTTGGGTGATGGCTATGTAAGAAGAACTTAATCAGTTTTAAAGGAACAAAGTTTGGAAACTTGTTGAAAGGCCTTGGTACACATTCCCCATAGGCACTGAATGGATGTTCAGAAACAAGGTTTATGTGGATGGTAACATAGTTAGAAACAAGGATAGATTTTTTTCTCAAGGATATATTCAAGAAGAAGGAATTGACTATGAGAAAAAAATTTCACCGGCATCTAAACTTGAATCCATCATAATCCTGTTAGCCTATGCTGCACATCTGAACTTCAAACTATAACAAATGGATCATAAAAGTGCATTCTTAAATGGGTATATAGTTGAGGATGTTTTTGTGGAACAACCCCCTGGATTTTTAAACCCCCATTTTCCAAATCATATTTTTAAATTATCCAAAGCTTTATATGGTTTAAAGTAAGCTCCAAGAGACTGGTATTATAGGTTGAGTACTTGTCTTATTTACAAAGGTTTTATGAAATGAATAGACAATTCTACCATTTTAATAAAATGAATTTCTAATGATGTTTTATTTGTTAAAATCTATATACATGACATTATTTTCAGATCTTCAAAAAATTATTTATGTGTGGATTTTTGTAAAATGATGCAAAACAAATTTCAAATGTGTTTAACAGGTGAACTAAAATTCTTTTTTGGATTTAAAATCTTTCAAAATATTGATGGAATTATTTTAACTCAAAGTAAATATAGTAGAGATCTTCTGAAACATTTTGGATTTTATAGCACTAAAATTAGTAACATTCCCATGAGTACCCCTTGTAAGTTGGATCTTGATGAAGATGAAAAATATGTTGATCAAACCACTTATAGTGGAATGATTGGAAGATTAATCTACCTGACTAATAGTGGACCTGGCATTATGTTTAGTGTGTGTATGTGTGCTCATTTTGAAGAATATCCAAAGGAATCTCATTTAAATGCTGTAAATAAAATTTTCAAATACCTTATTCATACACCAAATCTAGGACTTTTCTATCTTATAAGAAAATATTTTGAATTATTTAGTTCTTCTGATGCTGACTTTGGTGTCTATAATAATGATAGAAAAGAACCTCTGGAACATGTCACTTTTTAGGAAAGTCACTAGTATCATGGTGTAGTAAGAAACAAAATTCGGCTGCATTATCTACTGTAGAAGCTGAATACATAGCTGTTGGCAGTTGTTGTGCACAAATTTTGTGGATGAAACATACATTACTAGATTATGGATATCAATTCAGCCATGTACCTATAAACCGTGACAACAAAAGTGATCTTAACATCTCGAAAAATCCTATTTCACATTCTAGGACAATGCATATTGATGTAATACATCACTTTTTGAGATATCATTATTAAAAAAGGTGATATTGATTTGGAATTCACTGGTACTGAGTATCAACATGATGATATATTTACCAAATCATTAAATTTTTAAAGATTAGACTACATCATACATGAATTATACACGATAAATCGTAAGTAAATGTCTTATTGTTGTATATCTTATTTTTTTCATGTTTACGGTCTCAAAGTTAGTGCTTCATGACTACTATCTAATAGTTACTGTCTCACCATAAATTTCATGTTTATTGTCTCACCATAAAGTTAATGTTTACTATATCACCATAACACTCTATTACTATCTCACCGTGACTCTCACTTACTATCTCACCATAGCATTCATTCTCTGTCTCACTATAATGACCCGGTATGATCTCACTGAAAATATTATGAATGATTTTTATATTTTAATTAAAAAATGTATCATGATAATTATACTTTTCACATTTTTTTCCAACACTTTTACTTTTGCGACGTTTGGTATTCCTAAATGATAAAATAAAAGAATTATCATTTTTCCTTCACACAAGAGTTCTTCTATTAACTCATTTGTAACCTCTCTTCAAACCTAAAACCCTTCTCTCTCTCGAACCTTCGGTTGATTCCCATGATGAAATGCATGTCATCATCGACTCCTGAGAAACATAGCACAACGAAGAAAAAAATTACACCCAATCTAGCGCCCGAAGGTCCTCTAAACCCAAATCTGGTAAACCGAGATGTCGTTCCTAAGAAAGAGGTTTGACCCAAATGTCTTCTTTCACTTAAGTCTCTGGTTATTATTGTTTTAAAATAGAAAGGCTAGATAGAGTGGGTTTCGAAGGAAGATAGACCTATCTATCTTGTGTTATTGGCTCTGTTTTATCAATATGTTCAGTTCTCCTTTGAGTCTGAAGATGGATATGTTGTGAGAAGCTGGATCAATGGGAAGAAATGATCATTCTCTTCAAGTTTATGGGCTTCATGCCTTAGGATACCTCATAAAGGCATCTGTGAGGATTATCAGAGAGGACCTCCACCCTCTAGTGAATTATTTGTCTTAGAAGATGCTCTAAAAAGGTTGATCAGAAATGGAACCAAGAGAAGGGCCATTGCTGCTGAACAAGGTGGAGAATCAAATATTTTTTTAAGATTATATAGAACCTAATTAGCCTAAGAAAAGGTGAGTTTGATGTACTGAAATATCATAATGTGTTTGTGATTCATCTTATGAAAAATGGGCATAAGATCATCCATTGTAAGTATATCATACACCATATGTGTGAACTGATCAAAGCCACTTCCAAGTCTACCTCCCTATTTTACTCTCGACTTATCTAATCCATATTTCAAGCCCAAGGTATGGTTGGACCTAATGAGGATGTTATCAAGGATTGTGAGTAATTCCTTTAAAAAATGACTATCAAGAGGATAAAAATAAATTAGAACGAGACTTTATGAAAAATTAAATCTTTAGGAACATCCCTCAAGACCAAGAGATATTTTTAATCCTGGTTTAGAACCAGATGAAGTTGTTGAGTACTATTCTAAAGAAGAAGAAGAGGTTGTTCTGCCTCCCAGGGAAACTGGTTCTGTTGAGGAAGACAATACTCTTATTCCTCATGAAGTTCTTGAAGAAGAGGACCCTGCTCATAAATATGTTGTTAATCTGGAAGATCAACCCAAGGTTCAAACAGAATCGATTTCCAATGAAACTAAAAAGAATTCCATGGAAGAACCTATAGTGGAAGAGCTACATATTATGAAACATGATAACCTTGAGGAAATCCCATTGGAACAATCTATTCCTGAAGTCATTCCTTCGGCTGAGGAAAGGATGGTGCTGGATTTTCAGTTGGCTAGACAAGAAATGGGTGAAGAACTACGAGATGAATTTGTGGAAATGGATCAAGATCCTAGGCCTCTCAATCCTATGAAGGATGCAACTGTTGAGGGGCAGCAAACCTCGAATCTAGATTCTACTAAAGCACCAATCCCAATTATTTCATGTCATGTAGACACTCGATATAAGTTTCACAGTTTCTATGATGTGGATGACTCCCATCAAGTCTTACGAAAAGGTCTTGACCTTTCTTATTTGTTCCAGTTGAATGGAGTCTCTAATATCACCCCTGCAAAGGATCCTGAAACTGTATCAATCCCCATTTCTGAACCATCATCAGAACATCCATCCTTGGTGAGTATGGATGATCTAAGAGAATTTGGTGGTACCCTTTTGTCTGTTGTTGAAAAAGTTTTAAATTCCCAACATGCTCTTGTGACAAATCTAAGAGAGAAAGATTCCTCTTTATTATTTGAGAAAGTTATTTGGCAGATTCTCCCTAAAATGATTCATGAGATCCAGGAAGTCTGAGTTAAAAACAGACTGCTTAGTGCTGAAGTGAATACTCTGAGAGGTATGATTGAAGAAATGTAGAATTAGATACATTCGACATCACAGCTTGCTTCTCAACCTATAGAACATGTTGTTCCTCAAATACCACTGGATGTTGTGTCTCAGATTAAACCTAACTTAGCTTCCTTAGCTGAAAAGGTTGTTAAAAGGAAAAAAAATATTTTTTAGGAGATGAGAGAGCCTATTGTAAATATTAACAAGATCACTGATGAATATAAAGGGTGTCTTTAAAAAATTTTGAACCAACTGAAATCTCTAACTTCAGCTATCAATGATTCTAAGTCATCTAGAAAATCATCTCAACCTTCCCTAGATAGTGACCTGCTCGGAGCAGTGTTCAAAGAAGAACTTCAGACTGTGCTTAGTAGCTCCAATAAAAATTCTCTAAATGAATTTATCAAGAATAGTGAAAGAGTTTTAATCTGGTCCAAATCCATTACAAAATTGCTAATGATTCTCAGCAAGAGATTGGCGAGAATGTGGATTTCTATTTCAACTGAATCTTCTGAAAGACTGATATGAAAAAATATTATCACGTATCCTGTGGAAAATCTTAGGATTCCTCTTGTTACTCATTATTTCAAGACCCAAGCCCAAAATATCACAGAGTTTACTCGGTTTCTGTACAAGTTTATGGAGAACAAGGATTATTTTGAGAAATCCATGCAGTATGGTGGAGAGATTATTGCAGATTTTATCAAACTCTTGAGGCCCTATCTTTATGTTTGGACTATAGATATTGTTGCTCCTGAGGCAGCACCTCTAAGACCCGGTTTTCCTACATTCACCTCTCTCATCTCCACCACTTCCATGTCTATTAGTCTGGTATTGAGTCAGATTAGGCCTGTGATCCTTGATCAAAAAACTTACACGATCATCTACTGCACCTACTCTGGCTCCCTCGGTTTTTGAAGGCCTTCCTTTACCTTCTCTGTCGACCAGCTCACTCCCTTCCTCTACCTCCACTTCAGCTCTTATGGATTCCTCTTCTTCTACTACTGATAATGGCAAAGAGAATACTAGTCAGTGAAGAAGGACTATGTTTACTATTTTTTTATGGGAATCATGTTTCATTTGATTTACTATTTGTAATGCCACTCTATTTCTCTAATACATTAAGCACGTTTCTTGTCACTTTTGTTCTTCTTTTTATTTCTTCTTTTTTATAATCCCAATAGGGGGAGAAATTTATGATAAATATATGATATGTTATCGACACCTTGGAGAAATCCTTGACTCTATTTATGCTACATGAACTTTGTAACTATGTTGTTAGTTCATATACATTAATATTATATGATTCTTGATCATCAAAAAGGTGGATATTGTTAGACTCCTCGTGTATTAATCATGATTTAATGATCCCAAACCCTATTTAGTCTATAAACTATGTTAACTCTAAGTCATCAATCTCACGTCAAATGTATAGTTTCTTAGTAAAATCAATTCAAAGCTCTTAAGGTCTATACACTACGTTTGGATACTATATACAATATTTTGACTCACTTTATAATTATTTCTCTAGCAAATGATTAAGTTTAATTCTTTCCATAAGTATAACTACTTATGTATGAATATCGATATTTGCCTATGTCTGAGACACTGTGAAGCAAACATCGTGAACATTCAGACACCGTGAAGTAGACACAGTGACATCATGACACTATGAACAAGAAGACACTGTGAACAAGCATACACTATGACACCCAAACACCATGACATCCATACACCATGAACAAGACATTGTGACCATGAGACACCATGACCATAAGACACCTTGACCATGAGACACTGTGACCATAAGACACCGTGACTGCGAGGAATCGTGACTATAAGTCACCGTGACCAATCCAGACACCGTGTGAATGAGACACCGTTTCCATGACATACTATGACACCATTTCCTAATATATTTTGTCATCTTTCAATTTAATCTCTAATGGCCATATTTTAAGATTTTAATGCATTGAAATAAATAATTTTTCTTTTTATACATATCATCAGATAGTATGAGGTACGAGGGGCATAATACATGCAACCTGTCGGCCCCAACACATGCACTCTAAGATAAAAGAGTAAAGCGGCCCAGAAAAAGAAGAAAGTAGCATGACTAAAAGAACAAGCTAGTGGGATTGAACATGAGAATAATATAAATTTTAGATAATTGTCTCATGCAATTAAATTCAGCTGAAAAACACATGAAGCATAATGGAATCCTGAGAAAATCTTCACACTGTCAAACATCACGATCAACACAAGCTGGATCTGTCTAACTTACGAAACTCCTCTTTTCAGACAAGGACTCGAGTTCTTCATCTGCTATATCTAAGATGTCCAGAGCTGTAAAGACTAACACTCAGAGTACTCATAAACATATCTTAGTCTTTCTGCTCTGTTGTGTATCATTTTATTAACTTTCGAGCAGTGTGTGTTTCAGTATAATAACACAATATTTCTCCTACATCAAACTTAAGGATACAAGATATCCTTACTCAAACATTATTTTAATCTTGTGTATACCCACTGATAACTGTGGAAGAGGTCCTTGTGTGTCCTGGTCACCTGTACCCATGATGAACTGTGGACGAGGTCCCTGTGTGACCTGGACAGTCCTATGTATTATTGTTTAACCCCAATCTAGGGTTTGGATCATGTTGATTTATATAAACCGCTTGACAGCATGTGATCACCAAGTGGAGTGTATTAGGTCTCTGAAAGTGACTGATCCACTTGTTTCATATCTTCTATGCTGCTTAATTTAGTCTTCATGGTTTTACTGTTTTTCTATATAACTAATAAATCACTAAATTTACATTGATAGTTAGTCTTGGAAAGAACTTGTAAATGTCTTGTCTTGGTAGAATAGCTTCAAAAGTAACTTTAATAACTCATATTAAAATTACTGAGAAATAATCAATATTCTAAGAAGTTATTTAAACAGTTAAACTCTTATAATAGTATAACATTGATTAAATGGGTTGTATCTAAATTTTGGGAAAAACCTTTTTTGTTTGGGAAATACTTTTTACAGAAATTTTTCAATTTACTCAATTCACCCTTGCCCTCTTGAGTAATCTACTCAGACCAAAAAGGATGTTATTAGTCTAATAATACACTTCACCTCTAAATGATCATGTTTTACAACATCTTCCTTCAAATCCTTCAACACCATATTAGAAGGTTTGATCCATATCTTTTTTACTTTCCTTCATGAATCTGTTGATTATGCATGAGAATTAATCTGATTAGAATTTATATTCCACAAACTATACTCAGATACAAAGTAGTGCCACAATGGCAGTGAAAGTTTGATCACATAGGGAAAACTAGTAGGTTGGAAATCTAGTGGTAATAACCTTGTGATGGGATACCTCATGAACTCTATTAGGTTTTGTTTTAAAAAAATATATGTTGATTTTTTTTAATTCATGGAGGATATTAGGATTTTGGGTAAATTTAATGAATTATTCAAAAGAGTAACCATATATCTAACTTTGGATAGATCTATGGATTAGGATATGAATAGTTGACAACTTCATCAATAGGTTTTGGTTAAACCAATTGAATATACCTAAGATATAAATATTCTTTGGTCCAGATATAGTCATTGACCTAGACGAATAAAGCTTAACTTCTATGAGGAAATTATCACACACTATTGATCCTAGCTCGCACAACACTAACTAGGACATGGTCCTTCGATTACATCTACCATGGTCAGGGTTATGAAAAATAATTGGATTAAAAATTATTTTCAACCTAGTTACTTAAAATAGGGTTACCATGTTTTGATTTAGAGATTCATTTTAAATCCAACCTTATTGCTGACCCTTAACCCTAAATGAATTATCTACGTATAATGGTATTAAGTGAAATAAATAAAGCAAACAGCATCATCCTACTAAAAATTAAACAATTTAAATAAATTAAATACATAATTGAATAAATATAAAATCAATTAAAAACTATATTTAATGAACAAATAATGATGAAAACAACAACATATTGGTGTTGAATGATAATAAAAACTGGATTCAAAGATTGAAAGAGAAACAAAGTAATGAACGAGTCTCCAAATGGTATGTGGTTACAAAGTAATGATTAAAAAATAAAAATATAGAATTTAACATATGTTTATAAGAAATCATAATAGAAATGAAGAAGAAGAAAAGGGTTTGATTTTTTACAACTCTTATGTCTGTGAGAGGGTAAATTTTTATATATATAGGCCCGAGTAGTTCATGGTGTGTAAATTTTTATCATAATGAACATGTTTTAAGTGAATTTTGTGTTGAGATAGTCATGTATAACTGGGATTCACATATTGTAATTAATATCCTCAATGATATCTTAAGATCTTAGATCTCATGGACTTGACAACATGTATCTTCAATAACATGTAGGTTTCAAACTTTTCACAACATGTGATATGTTCAAATAATGTATCTTCATCATGTTCAAAATTCAATGATTTCATGATGTGTAAATGAAACTCAAATCATATACATGATTCACATCTTATAAATTAGATTCACAGGCTAGCCTTTAGCTTATAGGATCTCTAGTCATGAAATGGATGTTGTGTACTTTGGATTCATGGCAAGTAATGTTCAATTGTGAAATTTCCAACATGTCTTCCTTTGAGTCTTGAATTCCAAATTCCTAAGAAAACACATCAAAGACTAACTTATTATCAAATAAATAATGATCAGTTATTAAATAAATGCTTCCATTATGTATATATAAATTTTTATTATCAAATTTTCCCACCCATGAAAAATATTGTGTCCTCAAGAAAAAAGCACCTCCACATGGATTACAAATAAATAAATTTTTTAAACAAGAAATGTGCATTACAACCAAGAAAATAAAACTAAGTGAAAATAGAAAAAAAATTCTAGAATCAATCATATAGATAAAATTAGTCAGGAATCATTGTTATGTTCTTTATTCAGACTCTTTATTGATTTTATTACGATATTTCAACTATTACTTAGAAGCTATATTGATTTTTTAATTTATCTCAAAATGAATTTTCTCATATAATTTAAGTTAAAATATAATTTTATTTTTGATAAAAACTTGAATACCAGATCCTAACCATTATATGGCTTTGGTACTAACACATCTTCTTCATAAATACAAGTACAAAATTAATGCATGGTAATCATGAACATTGTAATGAGAAAACAACCCCTAGACAATAATGATGTTTCTGTGCTCTAAAAATCCCAAAGTGAGTCCATTAATATACTAATAAATCATAAATAATGTTCCATGTTCCTTTCTACTTTTCATTTTTTTAAATTATTGTAAGGATAGATCTCACATCTACCACCTAACTACATATGATCTTTCCTAAGAATCATAAGTTTGGAAATAGTGTTTTTTGACCCTCGTAATACAAAATCCATTTTCTTATGTATTATTTTTAGGAACACATTTTTCATAGAAAATTCAAAAGTTAATCATGAACCATGTCATATAAATCATAACAAATGAAAATGTATGTATCTACAGTATCAATATCCCATGTATAATACGGATGAAAAATACCCCACACTAGTCCAAAATGAAATCATACATAGAACAAAGAGTAGGGTATGATGGGATAATAGGCTTGAAATGGTTCCATCCAAACTAGGTTATCAAAGGATTCTATAGGCTAAATAAGGATATATGTAAAGTGTGGTCTCCAGATAACTCGATCAAAAAATATTTTCTCAACCATTTTAATAGTGTATTTATTTCTCATCAGATGTGGCCCTAGGGAAAGCCCCACAAGACATTCGACTTGGGAAATACATGGGAAAGTTAAAAAAACACACAAAAGGGAAAAAATACACCCTTTTACAGTAGATATCTTTGTAATCAAGGGTAAAATTTCCAATTTTTTTCATGGGAAATAAAATTTTCTAGGACGGTACTATTTTTTATAACCTTTATTTGATTCCAATGCAAGATTTGATAGGTCTACACATCCCGAGTATCCCTTAATAAATACTCTTAGAAAAAAAATATGAAAATGTTGGTCTATAATTCTCTCAGGAGTGGGAGCATATAAAAGTACCAGAAATCACTCACGGAATAGTATCCAGTAAAAATTCAATGAAAATAAATTTCATTAATATTGAATTTTAATTAAATTACTCATCATAGAAATCATGATAAAATTCTAAACAGGTATAAAAATTGATTTCAACAATATCTAACCAAAAATTTCCTTTTATTTAAATGGGTGAAATGAGATTTCAAGTTAAAGCACTATTTTAATGATAAATTTATCTTATAAAAATGTAAAGAAGATGAAAAATTTATTGAAAATAACTCTCAATAAGTACTGTCACATGCATTAAAGGAAACAATGTACCCAATGTTCTTGAAAGAGATGTGGGGAAATAGAAATAGAAGCATAGAAAGAAACGAATTGTAAAATTTAAATATTAAATAGGGAACTGAGAGCTCCCTATAATGGAAATCATTCCTTGGGGGAAATTGGTAGATGATGATGGGAAAATAGGAACCTATAAAAATTATTAGACACAAAATACCTACACTAGTTAAACTATTATTAAAAAGAGGTTAATCAATATGCAAGAAAACAAATTGGTAGGTGTACACAATTAAGTGTTGGAGAAAGAATATCAGATAAATTCATGAATCTAATACATAGAAGTTATGGATGAATGAAAAAAAAGAAAATACTTTAAAATAAAAAACAAATGTACTATGAAACTCATTGAAAACATCAAATAAATATGGGTTTCCTACCATAAAACCCTAACAATGACATCATCATCCAAATGGATGAAAAAAGAACAATCTATGCCATTAATCATATCAATTTTCCTCTTCCTCCTATAGATACTAATGGTAGTGTCATCGTTCACAAGGGGGAACATGGTGGGGTTTACCACCTTTGGAATGGGACGGCCAAAACACTCATGTGAGTGTAGTAAATTCTATTGAAATCATAGAGGAGGCACATGTACAATATAGATATGGAGATCCTAAGGCCAGAACTATATGTTATCTATAATCTTATAAATGTCATGCAGAAGGAAAGAGGGTGTCTTGTCGGGTCTAGATGTATGGACGAGTAGTCATTAGATATAAATAAATACTCAGTGTAAATTCCATGATTGACACCGAAATCACCCAAGGTGAGATCCCATGGCCTACCAGAAAGGAGAAAGGTGACATGCTCCACATTGAGCTTTAATATGGAAAATAACTCCATAAATAGCTCCCGATACATCTCCTCATGTACCTTAGTGATGATTTAGAGGTTCATTCATCCCAAAAGATCGAGGACATTCTCCTGAATGTGGATATTCTAAAGAATGGATAGGTCTCTATCTTTTTCGACATCATTAGGTTGTCCTAAAGATGGACTAATAATATCTAATTCTAAAGGGAAGATAAATACAGGAATGAGTGCAGTTAAGGAAACATGAAGAACCTTGGGATGGGATAGAAGTGGATTGTGACTCTTCAGAGGATGATGGAGCTGCCAAAAGGGATGAGGATGGTGAGGGGGTTTGATTTGTGGGTGGCTACAGCAGTTCAAGTGCCAACCACTTGGGTGGTGGAGGATCATCACCTTGTTCTATTTGTTAGATGGTTTAGTGCATTCCATTAATGAGTGGAGGAATGAGAAGGGAGCAGTAAAGGAATTGGAAGGGTGAGATACTATAATTGGAGATGAGGGGAGGTAGTTGGTTAGATTTTAAATGAATATAGGGAGGGAGGGCGGCAGTTGTGGGCCATGCGGGAGAGAGGAGGTTGATTTCCATGGTTAACTGGGGGTTCGGGGTTGGGGTGTCATCCATGAACCTAGGGTTCATTATTTTTAAATCCATACAAAATTTTTCCCACAGTGTATTGAATACATTATGTAGAAATATTATAATTTTTTTTATGACCCCTTGTGATTTTCTTGTCATGAAACTTCTTTACATGACGTTAATTTCTTTTTGAATTATCATAAAAACCTATAAACCCTAATATGACATTATCTTTCATCCTTAATCAATAATATAACTCATTTATCCAATCATAGGGTTCCTCTTGTCAGCCCCTTTCTTATTTTCAAGAACAAGAAATTCTTAGATTCATATGAGGTATCCCTCATAAAAGGCTCAATGTATTCTTTGTCCCCGTGATCACTGTATTTTTATTTTTCTGGGAATAGGGTCTCTCTGTTTTCATTACATTTCATACAATAATCTTTCTCATTATTAATAAATATATCTTAATAATAAAATGACTCTTCACTTTACATATAATATTTTACTAATTTTAATATAAATCTTTCTTTTCCAACACTAAATATAAACCTTCTTTGATATGTATCCATCAATGCCTTCCGAAGGGTGAGAAAAAGTATCCCTATAATTAATGGGACATATCTTTCATCCTCCATATCTAGGACAGTGAACTCATCTAGAAATACGAAATTATCAACCATTAGTAAGACATCATCGAGAAGTACTTGGGGATACTTGACTAAGTGGTCAATAAGTTGAAGTGCTTCTTGCTTTGGTTTCAAATCTATTACCGCAAATTTTAGAAGGCACTCATGGTAATGAAATTGATACTTGGACCCAGATCTCACAAGGAAATTTCAAAATTGCATGCCCCTATATTGCAAGTATAATAGATACTTATAGGTTACTATATCTTTGGTGGATTCTTCCTATGAATGATTATAGAGAATTTCACATTTAATGAGATAACTCCCAAATCCTTCATTTCCTCTTTTTGAGGAGTAATTATTTTAATAATTTGGAATAAGAAAAAATCTATGTGATGAACCATAAAAAGGGGATATTGATGTGTAATATTTTAAACATCTCTAAAAATGTTTTATACATTACTTCTATTTTTCATTGTCTCATCCTCTCTATAATGGGTAAAGGGGTTTGTATGGTGGTGTTTCCACATAAATTTTTTCTTTTTTAGGATTCTCTTGAATTAGGTAAAATTTTTCATATTTCTCTAATTGTAGTATTGTTTTCTTGACTATCATTATTTTTTTCTATCACCATCATATTTTCTGATGATTGACACACATTTTCAGGTTCTCTTAACATATTTTACTCACCTATGAATGACTGTTAGAAATTCAACAATTTTCCACCCCTAAAGACCCTAACATTATCCTCCTCTATTGGATAAATCTCAATATTACTGAAATACATATCCAATAATAAATCAATTATATTTTTATAGATTTACACAACATAGTGCTCAATATTGTGCATTTAATCTCTTTTGTTTTTCATTTCTACATATTTGGTTATTTATCCTCTGGTAAGCTTTTTGTATAAAGGAATTGTGTATGTTTTCCAAATTTTATTATGTATATGGAGATGGTTGTTATTTCCTTTTTGGATATTTATGAAATTTATATTTCTAATCTCTCAATGGGAAAGTTATTTTCTAAAATTGTTTTTTTAGTTAAAGATATGAAATCTATGGTGGGTACTCAGGTGGTCCCTAATTCAATGGTGGCACCTGACCAATTCTATTTTAATAGTAACCTTGATTGGGTTGTTGTGGATACAGGTCTATTCTATACTGATAATATTGTTTTTGGTATTGTAGAGGTCACTGAAACTAGTGATTGTGTTGTTTTTAATTTATGTCATTACATTACTGGATTTGAGGCTCTTCCATCCCAACTCTATAGCCCTAATATGGGCATTGGTCACCAAATATTTCACATGCTTGTATTTCCATAATCAGGGAAGGAGGTGGTGGCAGTGTAGTAGGAATCTAAAAGGACCCAAATTTTTTTATAAGGTATTATGCTTGTTCTTTAAGGTGGTTATGAACTCCTACATGATTGAATTCACATCAGGGAAGTGCGATATCAATCTAACATAGACTATAATTGTGGTAAATATAATCTAATAATGATTTTCCATCTTCGTGCATCTTGAGAATAAGTTGACCATCCAAAGAAGTGTTGTAACATCCCGGACCTGAACAGCCACCTGAACAGTGCTTAATGGGTTGTGTGTTACTATCATTGGTTAACCTCCCTGAATGCCAAAGGTGAACGACTAGCAGTGAGGGTCTGAATTGGTATAGTGCATAGGCTATATCCTCTCATAGGATAATAATGGTATTGGTATGAGTAATAATATAAAACATGAATCAAAAATAAATGATTCAAAAGACTCGAACTAGACCCGTAGTGCGGAAGCATAATCTATAGATGAAAAAAACAGAAGCAAAATAGAAACAACAACATCGGAAAGTAAACAGAACAGGATGCCAAAAATAAATTGAAACAACTACTAAACAACAACAATCATGCTTCCATAAAATGTCATACATGTAAATATATATATATACATATATATATATATCTAATGGGTGACCAAAATTTTCAACATGATAAAGTTAGAATTATGTTTCAGAAGAATGGAAAATAAAAAAAATAACTCCAGATAATTGTGACCTCAAGGTCCATACCAGTCTCTATGCCAAACACCACTATGGTCTGGCTCATGAGGCTGACCCTTTTCCTAAATGAATGTTCATAAAGTCTACATGTGTCCCAAAAGGATTGTGTAGGGTGTTAGATGAATCTCACTAGGATACCACCCAATGCTTAATATCTAATAAATTTTTGTAATAAAGAATGACTTTATAAGTAAAGTAGTAAAAAATATGATGTAAAAAAAATAAACTCCACTGCTGTTCAGTAGAGACCAAGGAGTGTCACCTTCTTCAGTCAATATCGGAATCTATATCATGTAACCTCGAACCATGTGGATCGTGACACCTCGTGTATCAATTATTGACATCCTAAATTAATTCCCAAATAATAGTAACCCTGCTCAAAATCCCACGCCTTCCCATAGCACAACAACCAGAGGATCATCGATGCCTATCCAAAAATAGGAACCAGAGGTACAACAATGTTTTTCCTCAAATCAGTAACTGGAGGGACAAGAATATCTGCCCTCAAATCATTATCTGTATGGATAGCAATGTATTCCCTCAAATCATGGTGAGCCTCTACCCCCAACCCGATAGCCTCAACGCTATCCCTTGAAGGCTCCTCGCCTTCCATGTGGCTTCCTGTGGCATGAATCCCCAAACCAATTATAACCAAAACACATCTATCAGGCCTCTACCCAATGAGTGGTCAAAACCACATCATCATAGAGTCTACCTATGTGCACACTACTCAATGTTTCGGGTGAGCGGTAATCACAAAAATAAGTTCCCAAGCCATAGTATCTCTGACACTTAATGTCCCTATGACTATGTCACTCAAGTCCGATGGACTCTCCATCCATGTAACCTAGGCCATACCCAATCTGACAGTCACACTACCTCAAGACGAAATCCATGATGCCCAATCCCGTGGTCAGAACAACCCAGTGTAATCTGGGCCAAGCCCAACCTATGATTAGAATCACTCAACAATACATAGGCCATGCCCAACACAACCTGAAGGATCCATCATATGAAATATCACACATCTCATATATATAATCAAAATAAATACTTAAAAAATCTAAAACAAACTAAATAGTTCAATTTCACTAGCCATGGGTTGTCCCATTCCAGCACTAAGGTCTTGAAAACCTTTAACAATCTTAATCATTCAATAAATATTATAAAATAATCTATTTAAAAACGGTTCAATTATTACCATTTTGGCACCCTCGGGAAAAATTCCCCAAATGATCCACAACATCTAACCCATCCTTTCTCAAGCATAACTAGACAAGGAAATATCCAAAAACTTCACAAAAAGCATACAATCAATTCAATATTAAGAAACACAGGTCTCTCTCAATACCTGACATCATGACCGAATACTGCAATCCCCGAATGACCATGAAGAAACACAAGAAGGTAAGCACCACAGACCTCGTACTCGTATGATAAACCTTCTCTGGTTTCAGCCTCCAATTTGGACTAAAACATCGTAGATCTTGAAAACGATCAAAAATGATCAAACCTCGATTACTTGGTCGAGAGGTGGAATTAGAGGAAACAGAACAAGAGGGGTCAAGGCCTTACCATTAGGTTCCAATGGTTCATAATACATTCGAAATGAACTAGAGATGAAGATTCAAGAGAAAAATAATCTATGGCTGGCTCTCTTCACTCAAACACATTGAGGGATTGGGTTTCTACATCTGAACATGGATAATACCCATTTTAGAAAAAAAAATTATAAATAAGGTGTGTATATAATAGTATACACCATGTGTATCATTTTACTCTTCCTAAGATGGCTGGAATTTTTCCGAGGGCCTGCGGACATGACTACACAGCTTGTCCTTGGTTTTCACCTCTAACTCGCTAATATATCCACACGCCATGTATACCCCCATACACAGTTCAGAATACTAGACATGCATGAAGTGTACATGGAGTTTACTTATTTATTTATCTCCACCCGACCAACATGCTCACATTCCATGTATGGCCTTCACACATGGGCAAGGGTACACGATGTGTACTGAAGGTACACGACATGTAATCTAGAAATTTATAAAAAAATCCCAGTTTCTCATGTTTCCTCAAAACACGTTGAAAATTGAAAGAATGGGAAACCCATACTTCAAAGGAAGAAAAAAGTTCTTACAAACATCCCCTCTTAAAGAAATTATTCCCTAAATTTCCCTTCCAAAGGTGGTGAAGAAAACATTTTAGGACAACAGGAGTCCAAAACCCAATTCAAGAAAGGGTTCACTAACCTGTTTCTGGACACATGGTCCTCTAGTGATGCATCGTCACCCCTACACCACATTACGTGATTCCATGTTTCATCCAACACCAAAATGTATCTTCACCACATCAGTTTCTGCCTCAATGAGGTCCTACATCCCATGGATGCTCAAAACAAAACCTGGTGCCTTTCGCCTCAAGTAACTCACATCCTCGATGCCTCGATGCCCACAACACCTCAAGAAACTTACATCCCATTGATGCCCTGAGAACCATGGAACCTAATATATATATATATATATATATATATATCACGCACCTGATATGGTGCCAATCCCACTTTCCAGCATCTGGTCAGTCCACATATATCCTGGGAACCATATGAACTCAAAACAGACATGCCTCAACAGGCCATGACATAACAAGTTAAAACAAAGCAGATTACAGCCACATCCACAGTGTACCTATAACCATCATCGGATCACTAGCCTGATCATCCCCTGACAGCTCTACGAAATACACTTTGTCTGACACACAACTGCCTGAATCCTTTCATACCTGTGGTACTGCACCAGTCACCGGCCACATACCCCTCAGTTGGGTCCCACTATCTCTGCCATGTCCTCCAAGTGCATTTGAGCCTCGACTACCCTCATCTGGTACCAATCCTAAATCGACCCCGGACTCCACAATCTATCCTGTTCCCTGCTATCTGGCTTTCTGAGAAGGCTTCGTGTAAAACGCCTCTAGATGTATGACCTATCCACAATCCTGGAACTCCATTGGGGGCCTATAGAACTGAGTTCAGACATTCCCTGGCTGCCCACACTGAAAGAAAACCACTAATGAACAGTTATGAGGTGGTCCAGATGAGTCCCTAGCCAAAATTCCTTACTGGAACTCATCCTGACCTCATTTCCTGCTATTCGAACCATCATCTGAAGCCAACATCTGGCATAAGTGAGACCTCTCTTTTTCGTTTCCCTCTCCTATGAGCGCCGGATTTACTGCCATTGAGAACGAACCTAGACTTAAGACATTTACCTGGATACAAATGGATTTTTCTAAGCCATCGTCGAAGAACCACACCCATTCCAAATCATCACATACCATACTAGTTGAAAAGTGAGACAACATAGTGATTGATGTTGCATAGTCCAAGCCAGACATGTCTCACTACTGAAGGCTCAAGAACTCCCAAGCTCTCTCTTCCCTTAGTGTCTATAGGTAAAAATTCACTAATAACCTTTCCTCAAAGTCCTTCCATGCCAGTACTTCGGGTCTGAAAACCTAAACATGCACATCCCACCAACACTTCGCCCGTCCTCTCAGCATTTACTGTGCTAGCTTGACCCTCCACCCAGGAGGTGTCTCAAGTTGCTCGAAGATCATCTACAAGCTCTCTATCTAGTTCTTAGCCACTTGTGGACCACCCTCACCTTAAAAATGTAGTAGGTGTTTTGACTAGAACTCCAACCTGAGATATACCATAAATTTCTCTATACCCTACACACCTATGTCCATCCCCTCCAAGACACATACCATGATAGTTCGGAGTTGTTGGTCAATCCATGGACCAAATGCTACCAAACCTGAATATTGTCTTACCTGCACCAGATCCTAAACCAGTTCATGTACTTGATCCTGTACCTGCGGCTCATGATCTGCCTGTACCAGATCCAAAACCTGATCCTTCTTATGTGGCTCTATACCATCTCCCACCTAATGCTCCATGTCAGTCATCCAGAAGGAACCCGCTGAATACCATAAATGGCCAGACAACCCATATGTATATATGATATATTCAATGAATATAATAAATGTAGTAAAGTGGAATCATATAATAACTACCCTTACTATCCATTTTCTTAACCCATGCCCACGACATCCTGACTTCATGTCCTCCTTACCCACCCTCAATAAAGCCAAGTATCAAAAGTACCTCAGCCCATGCCTACCCTAACAACCAACAATGTCTCAAACCAACGACCGAGTCACCCAATCCTGATTATCAAACTCACCTCAACCATAGTACCTTCCATCGCATACAATAGCCTGACCCAAATACCATGCTGCATGAAATTAAAAAAAATATATATAAAGCTTGGCATATTACATTGCAACCAACAAGAAATTCTTTCAGTATTTTCACCCTTCACATTTCAAAAGCAGCTATAGCCTGGAAATTTATATTATTCACATGGTATTATCACTTCAAAAAGAATACATGAATTTATGAAATTGAAATACCCTAAAAATGGGCCTATGAAAAAGCCAAGAAAACCTGCCTTTCCATACCAGGACAAGGTCCAATTTTCCCTTACCTCACTAGGTCAAGGGTCACACATCACAATTTATAACATCACATAGAAAGTGAACCACCAAGGTGAAAATCATATAAAGTGTAATCTGATAAAAATAAAAACGTCTAATAGAAATTCCCACCTAAGGAAACTTGGTCCATAACTCGTACATGGGGATGCTGGAACCCAAGCACAAGCTAGAAACCCAGTTCCAACAACCTATCTCCAGTCTACCATATCCAAAATAGTTAAACCAAAAGAATTAAAAAGGTAGTCTCAATATTATTAGTTTTCATTAATATGATTATACTAAATCCATATCAAGAACAAACTCCTCTAATACCACTTTGTAATGTCCTGGACCCAAAAACCCACCCGAACAATGCTAAATGGGTCGGGAATTACTACCTTAGGTGCACCTCCCCGAACACCCAAGGCTACCGACTAGTAGTGAGGTTCTCAATAGGTATAGTGGGGAGGATATACCCTCTCTGAGGACAAAAATGTGACTGGTCTTAGTAACAATATATAATATGCATTTGAAATAAAAAAACTCAGTAGACTTGAACCAGACCTGCATAGTGGAAACAAAATCAATAGTAGATAAACAATATAAGAAAAATAGAAATAACAACATCTGAAAGTAAACAGAAAAAAATTCTTCAAACCAATTGAAGCTACTACTAAAAAAATCATGTATCCATAGTAGGTCGTACATGTCAATATATATATGTGGATCGAATGGATAACCAATAGTTTCTACATGTTAAATTAAGAATTCTAATTCAAAAAATAGGAAAATAAAAAAGTCCAACTAGGCGTGACCTCATGTTTCATACTAGTCTCCATACCAAACATCAACATGGTCCTACTCCTGTGGATGACCATTTTCCTACACACAAATTCATAAAGTCTACATGCATCCCAAAGGGCCCGTGTTGGATGCGGGATGAATATCAGTAGGATACCACCCAATAATGAATATCTAATACAAGTGATTAAGCATTAATTCATTTATATGGAAATCAGTTAATATTATGATCCACAAAAAAACATAAACACCATTGGTGCTCAGTAGCCACCAAGGAGTGTCACTTACTTTGTCCAATGCTGGAATCTATGTCAGGTAACCTAGCACTATGTGCCTCCTGACACCTCATGTCTCATGTACTGACATCCCGAAGGCGCACCAAAACATTAGTAACCCGGCTCCAAAGCCCACACCTGCCCATGGCATAAAAAACAGAGGAGAAGCGATGCCTTTACAAAAATATGTACGAGAGGGGAAATGATATCTTCCATCAAATAAGTAACCAGAGGGACAACGATGTTTTCCCTCAAATCAATATCTAGAGAGACATTGATGTCTTCCCTCAAATCACGACGATCCTATTCCCCAAACTTGATATCCTCAATGCTATACCCAAAAGGCTCCTCACCTTCCCCATGTATTCTTATGGAAAGAACCCCCAAACCAATTGTCTGTAATTGTTTCTATTGAGGGCCTCTGCCCAACGAGTGGTCAAAACCACCTCATCACTGATTCTACCTATGTCCACAATACTCAATGTTCCGGGAGATTGGTAATAACTTAAATAAGTTCCCAAGACACTAAATCTCTGACACCTCATGTCCCTTTGACCATGTCACTAATGTCTGATAGCCTCTCCATCGAAGTAACCTAGGACATGCCCGACCTAATTTTCACACTGCCTCAAACTGATGTCCATGACTCCCAATACTGTGGTTAGAACCACCTAGTGTAATCTGGGGCAAGCCCAACCTATGATCAGCATCACTTAACAAATACCCAGGCCATTACCAACACAACCGGAAGGTTCCAGTAAATGAAATATCATACATCACATATATATAATCAAAATAAATACTTAAAACAGGACAACCAAACTAAATAGTTGAATTTCACTAGCCATGTGATGTCTCATACCATCATTGAGGTCCTAAAAACCTCTAACAATCTTAATCATTCAATAAAAACTCTAAAATCGGTTGTTTAAACAAACAGTTCAATTAGTACCATTTTGGAACCCCTGGACCAAATGACCCAAATGAGAAATGACTTATAAATAGTCCTCGCTCAAGAATAACAAGACAAGGAAATACCCAAAGACATCCCACAAATCATATGATCAATTCAGTATTAATAAAATGGTTCTATCTCAATACCTGACATCTCTACCATAGGCCGCAACCCCCGAATGACCATGAAAACACAAAAGGAGGTATGAAACACCTAGATAATACTCTTATGATTAACCTCCTCTGGTATCAGCCTTTAATTTTGCCTAAAATACGGTAGATCTACAAAATGGTCAAAAAAGATCAACCCCCGATAACGTGGTCAAGAGGAGAAAACAAAGGATACAACTCAAGATGAATCAAGGCCTTACCTTTGGGGTTCCAGTGGATTAGAAGACATTCGAAATGGACTTCAGATGAAAATTTAGAATCAAAATAAGCCACGGCCGGCTCTCCTTGCTCAAACCCATTGAGGGTTTGGGTTTCTACCTCAAAATGATGATACTACTCATTTTAGTGAAATAACATAAACAAATGACATGTATATAAGAGTACACTCCATTTGTATCATTTTACCATTCATAATATGGTTGTAATTTTGCTGAGGGCCCGCTGACATGACTACAAGGCGTTTACAAGGATGTACATGGCATCTCCTCGGTTTTCCCCCTTTAACTTGCCGACATACCCAAAGGCCATGTATATCCTCCATATATGGATTAGAATAAATGGCATGTACGATGTGTACATGGCATGTAATTGTTTAATTATCTCTACCCGACCAACATGCTCACACTCCATGTATGTCCTTCACACACACGGAAGGGTAGACGATGTGTACTGGAAGTACACGGTGCGTAATATAGACTTTTCCAGAAACTGCCAAGTTTCTCCAGTTTACTCAAAAAATGTTGAAAACTGAAAGAAAAAGAAACCCATACCCCAATAAAAGAACCAAGTTCCTACAAGATTCCACTACAGCGAGTACATTGGTTGGATTCCTTGATAAAAGGTTTGCAATTATATCATCATATTGAGTATGTGATGTGGAAAACTACATGTTATCTCAATAAAATGATCATAGTCTTCCAAATATGACTCTCATTCTTCCTATGTGATGTTTTGGATATCATTCTAGAGTTTCCATTTTTGAATTAGTTGGAAATATTTTTTCATAAATTTATTTGATAAATCACTCATGTCATTATAGACTTGGGAACTTTACTTTAAATCCAATCCTTGGATATTCCTTGAAAGGAGAATTAAAATACCCTATGTATAATATCATCACATGACACACCATGGTTGTGAAATGTTTCCCATACTTCTAGAAAATTGGAGATGTGTTCATGGAGATCTTCTTACAGAAGTCAACAAAATATCCCCATGATCTAGATCATGTGGATGAGTCTGGGTTTATTTTAAAATATATGTTATTGGATAAGAGGGAGCATAATTCTCTGTGAATCATCACTAATGGATGACAAAATGTTGTCCATGATGGCATGTTATGGTAGCACTGGTCACTCTCCTTGATTCTTAGGTGGTACATATTGGAGGTTTTTGTGGTTTGGTGGTGCAAGGTTGTTTCATTCTTCCATAGATAAGAATTAGAGTGAAGTGACAGATATCTCGATCTCCGGATTGAATGAAATATTTTCTTGAACTTAAATATCAATTTAGAAAGTTTAAGGTCCTTGACAAATTCACTAGTTTAAATAAGACTAGAAACATGTTCTATTTCTTGCATAAAAATATATAAAAATAAAAGCAGAAATAAAGGTTGTGGGGTAATCCAAGGATCGCACCAGAAGTTACTATACCAAGGAATAACTATCACAAAAAATGATGCAAAAAAATTTGACTGGATTACATAGTGTCATTGATTACACAAAAGCATTGATCATATTAAAATTTATATTTCTTAAAATACACTCAGATATAATGGAATAACATAGTGTAAGTGTGGGTCATTCCAATAGGGACAACTAGTAACTAGTAAACCTTGTGGTAGGAACCTTGTGGTAGGAACCTTGTGGTAAACTCTATTCGGATTCGTGTTACTAAAACTACACCGATTGGATTTTAATTCATGAAAGATATAAGTGTTTAGGGTTAATTTTAGGGTTTTAAAAATATAGTAATCTTAAATACAACATGGGATAGACCTATGGCTTAGTCTACAAAGCATGGAAATGGTCACCATTTGGTTCTGGTTTAACCATTTAGATCTACCAAAGCTACAACTATTCTTCGGTCTAGAGATATTCAATAGCCTATCTGAATTAATCATAACATATAGGTAGAACTTATAAAATGATATTGGTCTTATATCAATCAACACCACCAAGGTTAGGGTCCTTTAACTATATATCCCATGGTTAGGATTATTAAAAATTATTTTATTAAAAATTATTTTTACCTAATTAGTAGCCATAGGGTTACCATGAATCAATTTAGAGATTCATTATAGTAAAAACCACTATTACCCTCGACCCTTAACACTAAGTGGATTAGCTACACATGACTGTTTTATGAAAAATCAAGGAAATATGAAACATTATCAGTGTGACAACTAATAAATTTAGTGAAATGAAATCTATGATAAAAATAATTTAAAAGAAACTAAATACTAACTTGAATGAAGATAAATTGAAGAACACAACAACAGATTGGTATTGAGTGATAATAAAATTTAGATTCAAACTCCAGAACAACGAAAAAGTAATGAACAATTCATATAATGGAATGTTGTGACAATGGAATTATTTAAAAGAAAATTAATAAAATAAAACTAAGTTTTGATGAAATCATAAGGGAAATTAACATGAAAAATAATAGAGTTTGGTGCTGTCTAATTCTTATTTCTTTCTGGAGGGTGACTTCATATATATAGGCCTAAGTATTTTAGGAGGTTTAAGTGATTCACCTCATGAAAATATGTTACGCGAATTTTATTTCATGATAGTTATTACATGTATCTATGATTCACATATTGTACTTCATATCCACAAGGATCCCTAAAGATCATGGAGCTCACAGATTTACCGACTAGTATCTTCTGTTGGATTTAGGGTTCAAAATTATCACATCATGTATAACATCTATGTCATATATTTATCAGGTTCATAATTTTAATCTTTCATAACATTTAATTTAAATTCACATCATGTACATGGTTTATGTCTTGTAAATCGTATTCATAGGTTGGCCTTCGGCTCACATCATCTCTCCTCAAGTAATACACATGATGCACATTAGATCCATGATGTGTAATGTCTACATTTTTTGTTTTATAGGATGTCCTCATATGAGTATTGAATTTATAATTCTTTCGAAATACATAAGAACCAAATTTATTATATAATAAATCATGATTGATTCTTAAATAAATGTATCAAATGTGTATATTTAAATTCGGATGATTACAGTTATGCCTCTATGATACTGTGTTTTTGATATGTTGAAAATTTAAAAGGAATATGACTTTTTCATTTGGTGGATGGTAAAAATATTAAAATAAGATTAATAATGAAATTATTATATTTGGAAGACTTAAAAGTGTTGTTATTATATTGTTTTTAAATCCCATAAGGATTCATGGGAGTCCATATGTGGTTCAGAAGTGTCAAGCATAGAAAAATCATTTTTGGGATAGGCAAACTTGGGAACATGGTTCGTGAATTATTTGTAATAAAAGGGAGGAAAATTTTGTTAAGAAACATGGTTTTGTAACAATTTAGGTATTCCTAAAAAATGTGTGAGATGGTGTATATTTTTGGAGGGACATTCATGGGTTGCACATGGTTTGTCTAAATGTGAGCCTAACCGTGTGAGTGGGTGAGCCTTCTGTATAGTGGCACCACACAGGCTATGCATGAATTTTTAAATAGTGTGCCTAAATATGTGAGTAAATGTTCCATATGGATAACATATATGTATGGTCAGTGCATGGTTTGTAATGATGTGTGGCTAAGCTGTGTGCCCCTTTAAAAATAGTGATTTTACTATTTTCCCCTATGAACATTAATTTTTTTCCAACTTATTCCTCCTTAATTTCAGATTAATATCCACTCAGGTTCCCTATTTCCTCTCATATAGTCTTTGAAATCCTTTCCTCATATGACTTTGGAATCGACCATTCTTCATCACATTGGATTGAGAACAATATGTTAATGATATCTTTTCCTCCATTTCTCAATTTATCTCGCTGTATTAGATGCTATTTTCATATATGATCATATGACCTTTTATAAGGGATTATGTATATTCTTATAATTTATCTTGTTTCATCAAAAATAATATCCTAATATTTCCTGATTAAATCTTCCTAAGCATGAGGTAGGTGGTTTTTAATTTTCCATAAAATTCTATGTTCTTATATATTATTCCATCGTGCCACACACAATAAATTCCACACATTGCCTCTAAAATTAATATATTTTTAATTAGTTAACTAGGTTTCAAACTGAAAGTTACTATTAGATTTTTTTACATGATTTGAGGCTAATTAAATCAACCTGAACCACCCCATGGGGTTGGTTTAATGATTATTTTCAACTACCATTCTTCCTTTATATTTAAACCACCTTTTGTGGTGTGTTTATTTTTCCCCTTGCTAACATAATGTTAAAATGTGATTACATTAAAAGAAATATGAATTGAAATACCATGTACCAGGACCTTGATGTCCTGTTAAAATTATTTTGTGTTTGACTTTTATAATTATTTCCTAGATGAATTAAATTAATTTTTAAAATATTGAGTAACTCTTTTGATCCCTTATCATTTATAAATGGAAAGTGTAATGAAATAGAAAAAATGGGAATTGTGAAATCATATGGATTGTATCTTGGATTATGATTATTATTTTTAAATGGATGGAAATATGGAATAGAAACTAACATGGCTATTTTGTATCACTTGGATGTGAGTTGGCTAATGAAATGAATGTGATAAGTTAAATTAATGAATGGCATGTATGTTAACATGGTCCTCCTAAATCCATTATATAATATTTTTGGTAATGGATTTTGTGGTATAGTACAAACCATGGGCAATGTGGTATGGCCCTGACCATGGGCAATGTGGTAAGAGACCAACAAAGGGTATCACGATATGGAACCAAAGACCCAATTACATATTCTGAAAAATTGGGATGCCTTGAAATATATCCATGGATTTGTCTTGATGTCTGTAACACCTAATATTAGTTCATTGGTATCCTATCATTTTATTTTTATCATTATCTTGTACATGATCCTCAGACTCGATTTGGATGCCACAACTATGGGCCCTGGGTCACAAGCCCATTTTAGGTCTAGCATATGCCAACTTTAACTTAGACAAGATCCTTATATTCAAGGAGGATTTCGTGGTCAATGCCCTTAGGTCATGATCCAAGTAGGTGTGATACTTGATACATATAGTATATGCCGAAGCTTGTGGTTATACTTAATTTACATCAGTATAAAATTATTGCTCATTTATATAGTACTTCATCATAGCTTGTTCTTGTAGACTGGATTTCATCACCCCTTCATTCACATCACATATTATTTATGTATAAACTTTAGAGTATTACTATTATTTTCCCAAGATGAGTTTTTTATTGAATCCATTGGTTGTGGCTTAATGAGTATTACTCACACCCTATTCGGGAAACTGTTTGGTACCCAGATAGATCTCTTGGTTACTAATTAGGACCATGGATTATTACTCCTTATTTTTACACTTTTTGGACTATGATTTGACATATAGATGGGGGTTGATCATGTAATCATGATCCATAGAGGATTTGGGTCATTAATTAATTAAATTATTTTTCCATATAGTCTGGTTGTATGTATTACCTAATGTATTCTTGGTTATCTTTTATTTATGACTTAGTATGTTCATGCATAGTTTGATTATTTGGAAGTTTTGAGTTTTCAATTATTTATTTCTTATTAGTTGTTATTATTTCTAGAAATTTATTTATAATTATACTATGTTTATTACTTATCCAGGGGGGATAGTGTCCCAACTCTACCACTTGTGTACCATTATTTCTAGTTGGAAACATGTTGTGTATGGAGAGGAGAACTTAAGGTCCTATCACCAATAAATCCGATTATTTTTTATAGAGTGAACTGGATTAGGTTTTGAAAAAATGGAACCATAGGTTTAGTTTCCTTATTATACTATTTTGGGTTGGTATAGAGGAGAGTAGTATTTTATCAACTCCTTGTAACTAGCACAAGTCTGGGATTGGGCAAACCATGCACGAGGTAAGAATCATGTTTCCATTGATGGTGCTATTGTTCATATTTTTTCTATTACAGTTGACTTTTATTTCACCATAAGTGACCTTAGTCTTTCCAATGGTTGCTGACTTATGGATTTATGATATTTACTTATTGGCCCAGTATGGAAGAGATGGTGTTTGTTCATGCATCATTTCAGTAATATAGGACTCACAAGACATTATCATGCTTCTTTTATACCCTGATTGTGTGTTTTCTTATTTATATTCATATATTCTTTACTTATGTAATGAATTATATGTAATGGATATGGATTTGGGTGAGTTAAATAATAAGTTTTCATCAACCTAAAAAGTATTTTCCAATAAATATTGATGGTGGTATTCTATTTACTTAGTTTTAAATGAATCAAATAAATTTATTGGTTTTTAAATGCTTGATAAATTATCATGAATGTAATCTTTTAATTTCAAGGAAATTTGTTTGTTATTAATAAATTCGTTTTATTTTTAGGGACCCCAATTAAATGGTGTGTCAATTACAACTTATAATGGATTTTACCTCTATAACATAAGAACTAATACCCATATAACCACAACCATAAATGCTTCACACAACCCTTATATGTGAGTTTTTACATTTTATGCCTACGAGATGATCCCAATAAGGTTATTTTGAAATTTTAACTATTATTGGGTTGTAATTAAATGGGAATATAATTTTAATTTATAGAGTGTTGACTCTATGAATTTGAAATGGTTTCCTATATAACTAAACCCATGTAAACATGATGGTAACCTTAAAGGTTTCCTTTACTTATTTTCTATGATTAGTGCTTAAACTCATAAGGGTAAATTCATGTTAAATTGGATGGTTATTTAATGTGTCAAAAACCACTCATATGGTGTTTTAATAAATGTATGGTGACATATGACTTAATTGATCCCCATTTTATTGACAAAATACATTTTGTCTTCTTTTGAGATTTATTGATGTGAGCTGTCAGTTAATTAAACTTCTAATTATAAACTAAATGGTGTTTTCCTCTATATATTGGAATTGAATGTAACTTTAACCAAGACCAATTATGAGAATTTGGTTAAATAAATGGTTTAAGAGGAAATTGTGTGATAATTTTATTATAATTTTATGAGAATTAGGTAGAATAAAGTACAAATTACCACTTGTAAAAAAATTATAATAGTGGTACATGAAATTGAATTTATCTAAGCCTATTTAATGTTTATAATAAATGTAAATAAATATAACTACATGTCTATATCCTTTTTCATGGTGTTAACGTCCTGGACCATCATGCTATGGTTAGTTCAAGTTTTCCTTGAGATATTCCATGAATGGTAATGTGAACGTTGATAATAGCTTTCATTGGATTTCATTCATTTATTTGAATGAAAATGATAGGTTGTAGAGCCTAGTAACCTTTTATGCATCATTCTAGTTTAAAGTTTGATGCCTTATTTTAAAATGAGGGGTTAACTATTGTGATAGTACCCTTAGATATGGGAAATTGTTAGATCATTATGTAGAGTTTTAGGCATGGTAAATTCTATTTATTTGACTATTTAGCCAGGTAGGACTCCTTGTTGGTGAAATAAAACCCTGGGAAGGTGGGTGGTTGTTTGGTTAGTTGATCCTTGAGGGGGTAATACCATATGAGGATACTCGATGAGTATTAGCTTGTATCCTTTCTCATTGGATTTCCCCAATGAGGATGATCAGAGAGAATCAGGGCTAGTAGTATATTTGAGGTTCTATTCCACTTACATTGGTAGGTTTTTTCCCTTGAATATCAATGATTCCTTAACCATTTCCAATTTTATCTATTTATAGAGAGTTTATAGGCGATTTTGATTCCATGTAATAAATTCCATTATATGGGATATATTTCACATGCGAGAGAGTGTAGGGATAGGTGCATAGAACTAGTGGCCTTGTTTTAAGGGTTTATTTACAGGGTTAGGTTGGAAACCTAGATGAACATTGTTTTGGCTTGGACCCTAGTGGTTCAGTGATGTTGTTTTGTTTAAGGAAACACTATGAGAGATGTAATATCAGGTTTTAAACATTCCTTAAAGGCAATGAGATTATTTTAATTATATTTTCGAGACCAATGAACATGAGGTTCTTGGGTTTGGCATTATAGGCTTGGTGATGCCTGTAGTTTTTGATGAAGCATATGAGGTTCTTGGGTATCCAGACTAGATTTGATAGGTAGGACCATTTGGGTGCCTAGCCCTATGAACTAGTGGTTTTACTTTTACACCTTATTTTCTAAAACGTTGTCATGAGGAAAGTAGTAATTTGATAAATCATGGAATAGATTCGTTACGAATTTTTAGGCCAATCCCAATGAAGCTCTTGGTGTATTACAAAAGTATGTGTTGTGTACCATGGTCATCTTGGAATTTCTAGTTGATGAATAATGGAATAATGAGTTGGGTTTTAATCAGGTGGTACTCGATGTACACTTGCTGCATATAGAAAGTTTAGTGCACATTGTATAATAATTTTATCTTGTTGATATAGAATTTTGGTGAGATAATATGTATGGGATGAGGATCGGTAGTTTCAATAATAATAATTTCGGTCATGGATAGCTAGAGATGTGGGTAAATTAAATAAAATTCCTAGTGGTGAGGGCTAACTTGGTAATAAATTGGGTGTCATGAGATGGTCAACCTATGGTTAAACCTTGACGTAATTTTTTGAGAGACATTGTGTCTGGAGATGATTAAAGTCATATATATCATTTTTAGATATGAGTGCATCTTGGGGAGAGGGGCACACACCTATCAACGAAATCTTAGTGTACTCCATGTTTAGAGACAGTCATGTCCAATACCATTACATCATTCCGAGTATGTTGAGAGAGTTTTGGATATGAACTAATATATCTAAATATATTTTTATGGTTGATTAAAAGACTCATTGTGAGTTGCACTCAATGAGCTATTTAATGGTAAGATATATAGTGGGGATTAAACCATTGGCCGTTCTAGGTGGTAAACCTCATTGTGATGTGAAAACTCAACAAAATCCATGGTAACCATTCTTTTAAATCGTAAATGAGTGTGGGGTAAAATTTTATTTATTTAATTGGGTTGGATGGGATCTTATCCATGCTAGTAATTTTTTTTCAGAATGGACAGATCATAGGTCATGGTAATCAAAAATCATTTCCTTGATTGGATAATAAGGATTCTCATATGTTGGAGAGTAGGATGTTAGTTTCAAGTTATTGATCCTCATATGAGAAGGGTTATGATACCTTGATCCCAGTTGTATGATGGTAGTTTTGGAACTCATATTCTATTAGATTAGTGGAATAATGTATGACTATATTTATCAATAAATTCCATGTACGAGTTTGAATTCAGACTTGGTTAGAAATCTGGGTGTTGGAATTAGGTATGAGATAACTAATGACTATCCAAGGGTGTTGGATTGAGTATACACTAGTTTTCAAACTGTGTCATTGTAATAGTAATGAATAGGGGATGGTTCGACTAGAAGATATCACTGGATGTTGGGTATAAGCATTGGTTACCATGGTTAGAACAATCTCAGTATTCCTTGTGATAAAGGATTTTAGAATATATTTTTGGTAATGTTTCAATAGTTGAATCTGTTAATTTTCAATAGTTGATAACATGGGTGGTTAAGTTTTATTTTCCTAAAATAGTTGAATGTGTTTGGTGAGGAACCATAGTACGCACACCATTGGGATGAGATAGGTGCAATCCAAGGGTCGGCTAGGGATTTTCAAGGAAATGTTGCTGAAACCAGGCTATATTAGGTCAATTTATAAATTTAATCTTTCAATCAAATTTAGAATTAAACTGATAGTGTCTCTAAGATTATAAGAAAATTATCTAGTAGAAAATTATGTTTAGGATCATTGTGGTTTAGATATGTATGTTGGAAGTTCAATCCTATAATTGGGATCACCATTGGTCATTTGATGAAAGATATAGTGATTTGATTGAGTATTGGATTAGATGAGATTGGGTAGGATTCATCTTAGTGTTTCATTGATGGTTATGATATTTGGCATGAGTTTTAGTTGATTAATCACAATGTGTTAATGTGGTTTTTAGAGGAACATGGGGCATTTACAAATGCAATGAAACCATTTCATTATGAAATTCCAAACCCAAGTAGGTTGTGTGACATTGTTGTGTCCCCCAAGGATTGTTAGGGATGTGAATTTCTAAGGTGGTGATGTTTCAAGGTCTCATGATTTGTATGGGTTTAAATCATCAAATAAATATATGTTTTTCATTTATTGGTTGATCCCAATAATTAAATGATATATGGAAGGAAATAATGAGAGATAAAACACCTAAAAGTGTTGTTTGATAGGGGTTAAAGCTCAGAATGTATCACAAAATTATTGATGAGTTTTGGAAGTGTCAACCCTTAAAAACTCATTTATGGGAAAGACAAACCTAGGTTCATTATTGTTTCATGATTAGATCTAATTGTTCATCCAAACAGTGAAATTATTTTTTGTTATGGAACACTATTTTTTAACCATGATAGTGGCCCATACAACCACTTATGTACATACTCAGGCTAATAATCCCTCACATTACAGACCTGGTTAGCTAAGTGACCTCAACCATGGATCCCCATATTCTAGAGGCTTCCAAATAATAGTGTGGTTAAAAGGAATATAGTGTATAGATATTTTCCACTGGTACAGATTTGTAATAATAGTGAAAATAAAAATAGTGTATAAGAAATAGATAATATAGTATAAAAAATTATACATGAATCTATAGAAAAATAATGGAAAATTAATTAAACCAATATAAAACAAATCATGTAATGATAGTCTGAATATAACTAAATGATATGGTGAATTTCATAAAAATAAAAGATAATAACAAAATGATAAAATAATCCAAGTCCCTAGTCTCGATCCCCATGTTAGTCCTACCTCAAATCTCTAACCCATCCAATAAAAATAATCATCAATAAGGGCATTGAAGCGTTTAACAAGGGTATTAAATCTTATATTGTACTAAATGGAAGCTCGAATATAGTGTGAGTAGAACTCAGTTGGCTTGACACCTATGGTGTCTAAATAAGTTTATTATGATTACATTGTTAATGAAATAAAGTGTTTAACAAGGGTATTGATTAATAAATTAATAAAAAAAATAAATCTAAATACCCTTAGGATCTAGGATGACACCCTGGGTCTACCTATCCTACGTCGATTCCATACCGGAATCTCTATCAAGATGTTGATCCTCCTGTATTAGGACATATCACCAATATAGATGGAAGATTCTCATACCAAGTATGAATCAAACATCACCTATTATATCAAATGGTCATGAACCTTAGGATAATGAGAATATAACCCATAAAATCCATGAAATCTCCCCATTAAGAATTTAGTGAATGTTCCACTTATACAACGGTGGTTCATATCTCATCCATCAATCCCTCAGGCGGTCCAGAACCCATGCATCTTACCTTAATACAGGAACATAACCATGAACATTTCCCACATGTTTCATGTGTGTTCTACCAAGAACAAAAAAAAACATGTGTCATGTCAAACAAGATCATAATAGATCATGAAACAACTATCCCTTAATCATAAATCATAATAGAGTCATCTCAAGACAATAAAATTTATCAAGAAATAAAAATGAGCAACCACCAAGCATAAAAAACTTGCCAATAAGAAAAAATTTCCAATTCATAAAATTACCATTTTACTACCCATTTACATTTAAGTCATACATGATCATAATTATCAACATTATTGAATTTAATCTCTTTTCATTATTCATTTCGATTATAGGGTCATTAACATAATGAAATATCCCCCAATCATCAAATAAACATGAAAAGACAATTATACACCATTAAAACAATTTCTCCTATGTGATTTTGTAACAATGAGTCACTAAAAATATAATTTTATGAAAAATAATATTTTTAATCCAACATTAAACTGATATCGATAATCCAAAACCCATTATGTAGATATGATGAGTTGTTACGATTTGACGGATAGATTTACCTCACAGGTGGGTGGATTCCCAATATTATCACCAATGGAATTGAAAAGATCCATTAGGTGGTCTAAGAATAAAATAATCATGGTAAATTTGACTATCTGACTATTTAGTTCACACACCTAGAATGGTAGAGAGAACAAAACCACTATATATAGTAGAAAAATTTATATCGGCTTTTAGGGATTTATTTTAGACCTCCTACTACAAAATTGAAGAAGATGAGAATAAACTCCCAATATCTGAGGGGGCACATGGTTCCTTCTCCCTTACCATATGAAATTAATGGTATGTATTTAAATAAGGAATCCCTAATAGTTAACCAATTAAAGATAAGGATAAGTGAAACCAAAAGGTATTACCTTTAAACACTTGGACCATTGTACTGAGATTAGAAGACTCAGATCACCGTGGAATAAACCCTAGAATATATGGTTTGAAACCAAAATAATATAGTTCATATACATTAAGAAATATCTCTAAGAAGATTAGAGGTGGACAGGAAAAAGTGGTAGAAAAATAAGTTTTAAGGATGTTTTATTATTTACAGAAAACCTATAAAAAATATAATAGTGCATCCCCTAAGACAACGCCAAAGATAAGGTTGAAACATGGAAAAAAATGGTGCATCACAAAAGACTATGCCAAAACCTTATAGGTCAAACCACTTCTGAGATCTATAGAAGCTACTATGCCTTAGATCTTATAAACATGGGATGTATTATGGCGAAGATGAATCCACCACGCCCTAGATCCCAACAACCCAAGAAGTGGAATACAGTGAATCCAAATTCCATTCTACATGGGTGTTGAATTTGGAAGAACTGTCCAAATTCCATTCCAATTCAATTGCATAATATCCTCACTCTCAATGCCAAGGTGCTCAACTAGCTTACGTTGTAGCCTGCCTCCGTGCCATATCTATGCCAAAATTGGAAATATCTCATATTTAACTCCTCCCAGGACACTAAATTGTATCTAGGATATTCGAAACATAGCCACTAGCCTCATGAAATATCATATATCTCCACGCTATTTAACCCACTATAGCTTTTTCTAACTCAAATTTCCCACTTCCTGTCCGAACTACACAATCTGACTAAGGATTAACCAAAAAAATAGTTCAAAATTATTTTCCAAAACATTAATGAGAAAAGTAGCTAGAAAAATATGGGATCTTACAACCACCTCACCAAATAATACACCATCCCTGAGATTCTTCAATAAATAATGTAGGTTACCAATGAACAAATATGGTTTCTATGTACACATATCAAACTCCATCTCCAAGGTGTCATCATGTAGATTCCCATGTTTCCACTAAACTCACTCTAGATGTATGATCATTCCCTAGATATTATTCTTAGTATGTTCTGTGATACAAATTAAATGCTCTGCAAAAGATGCATTAATAACCAACATAAAATTATCAACATATATCATGTAATAAGGTTCAGGAAAGTATCTTGAAGATGTAACATGAAAAAGACATCATTCTTGGGAATGGAGCACTATTAAAGGGCCAAACAATATTCCACTAGAACTACATTTTTTGAATTCTCAAATGAATCAACAAACCTGGGTGATACTTTCTCTTATTTATAGTTACGAAGTTGCCCCATCCTAGAAAACACCTAATGAGAAACATGGTGAGAAACATCAAACTCAAGTGGTCTTATATGATGTTCAAAGTATGATTGTTCTTATCTATTAATGGTCACTACCCATTTTGTGATCAACTAAACCTGCTCAAAAGTCATCTATATGAGACTAGTCCCAACAAGTTCTCACTCACCAAAATATAACCAAAAAAGAGGTGAAAACATGAAATTCCATATAAATCCTAGAAAGGATCTGTTTGGTTCAATGTATAGAATATGTTATTAAACACGAACTCTATAGGTTCCAGATTCTCTTCCTAAGAACCACTAAAATCTAAAACACATGATCACAACATATCCTCTATAATCCGAATTTTCCACTTAGATTGGCCATCAATCTATGGATTATAGGATGTAATAATAAAAACCTATGACCAAAGGTCTTATAATGACCTTTCCATAACTAAGATCTAAATATGGATCTCAATCAGAAATGATACTCATAGGAATACCATACTGTCAAATTATTTCCATCACATAGATTCTACACAAATCACTGACAGTGAAGGTCTCCTTGATGGAAAAAAGTGGGGATATTTCATATTTTATCCATGATCACACATACTACATCATTATTGTGATATTTAATGGGTAATCCAATCAAAATATCTATATTAACATCATCCAACATCCATTCTAGAATATATAGAGGCTGTAATAACCCAACAATCCTTCGAGGCTTGGATTTCACCCGCTAATAGAAGATGCATCTCACTATGAATCCCTCTATTTCCATATTCATTCATGGACACTGATACTATATATAGAGGTAGTGATACATATTTTCCATACATGTATGTATCTCCCATTTAAAATCAGGGAACTGTTTCATCGTCTCCTTATTAAAACCTGTATGAACCCATACACGAACACATAAAAAATAATGATACTATTTCCAGGGGACTATCATGATGGTGGCTCCCCACTGCATAATCATTCCCTCAGTTATAGTCCCTCTAGATCAAGTTACTTCCCTATGTTGATCCATTCAAGAATAAAAGTTATTAAAAATATTAAATTTAGAGTTACTCTTCCTTGAAAATCATGAACATCTAGATCCAAGTCTATAATGAGTTATGATATCAGCTACTCATTACAATAATCATGCACAATCTCTATGTCATATGACTCAATTCATCGACAATGATGTTCCCCTTTTATGGAGTGTATTCTAGTTCAACATCTAAAGTATTCAGATACTTGACCCACCACCTCTGTTAAATGTTCATGTAATGGTGAGAAAAGATATACATGACTCTCATGTTCTATATACACCAAAATTCTCTCACTCATCAGATAGTGTCTCAAACATCTCATGGAATGTACCACTACAGCTAAAATTAGATCATGAGTAGGGTAATTATTCTCATATAGTCTCTCATTTCTAGATTCATAAGAATAAAATTTTCCCCTGCATCATAACTGCTCTATGTTGGATTCTTGATCCATCAAAATACACGGTATAATCCATACCTCACACATGTAAGTTAAGGATCGGTTCTAATTTAGCCTTACATTCTACTCTTTGAAATGACTCCCACAAGAATATGAATAATCAACTTCACCTCTTTATTATTCATCCTAGACAATAGTGATAATAGATGTGAAATGTCTAGGATGAATCTCTCGTAGTAACCTACTGAACATAGAAAGCTTAAAATCGTGAAGACATTCTTGAGTCTCTCCTATGATACCATGACTATAACCTTCTTTGGGTCCACTACCCCTCCAGCTGCTGAGATAACATGACCTATGAAGTTCACTCTATCAATCTAGAAAAGGCATTTTAAAATTTTATAATAAAGGTAATGCCCCTTAGTATACTCAAGTCGATGTAAAGATTTTGGGGATGATCATATATAGACTGGTACTACAGTAGGATATCATTGAATAAACCACAGAAAATGATCTAGGAATAAATAAAATATCCAGTTCATTAAATCTTTGAATATCATTGGTGCATTATTTAGGTTTAATGATATCCCCAAAAACTCATACAAGCTATACCAACTAATAAAAGATGTCTAGGGTATGTATGATAATATCACCATCAATTGATGAAACCCAGATGTAAATTAAATCATAGAGAAAATCTTGAAACCTCTCAACTGATCTAATAGATCATTGATTCACTGAAGGTAATATCATTTCTTTACCAACATCTGGTTTAGTCTCCGATAATCCATACATAAGCACAAATTCCCATCATATGACAATCGTTGTCTATATTACACAATAATTTAAGATTTCTTACATAAGAATACACATATTATAACCCATAGGATTGATAATTCAAATTTCTTTGAGAAATTAGGTACATTAAATTAAAACATAAAAATATGTGTTACATCATTATTATTAAAAAAATCCTTACCTTTCTCATAATATTCCATCATTCTTAAAACTGCATGGGATAACCTAAGTATATACATAAGAAATGAGGGATCTATAAAGGCCAATAGGGGAAAACGTGGAACAACATGAAGAAAGTATAACATGTTAGCTAATAGAGTTTCAAAGGTCAAAAGGGGTGAGAATCATTATCATGAAAAAAGAGACATGATATAACATGATAACATAATGGTAACATAGGAAAGTGGCAACAATTATAATCAGGACATAGTAAACATAGGTCAATGATAACTTTTAAGAAATCATAACATTGTTGAAAAAGTACCATAATGGATTAGTTTCACTACCTAATCTCAAACATTATTCCTCATGAGACTAAATCATTTCCCAATGCATTAGATTTCTATACAATTCTAGGGGCACCTAGAGCTTTCATATCATGTACATGCATAGTGTGCCACATAGACCATTCAACATAAGTTTATGTTTCATTATATCTAACTCTAGGATCAATGAGTCTATAATACATAAATGGAATTATATAATAAAATTATTTTAAGTATGTCTAAGTTAATACCCTTGAGTGGAAATTACTATGGTATTCACAATACAAAGGTTTGTCATAGAAATATCCTAGTGAAATTTCTTTAGCATAACAACAATACATAACGATTCATAAAATGGTTCAATAAGATAGAAAGGGGTCTATCTTCATTTGGAAATAGAATTTTAAGTAATAGGGTTGTGTAAAAACATATCCCAACATTAGGAATTGGAAATAAAAGGCATAAAATTAAGAATATTCTTGAATAAAGGGAAGGAAAGGATCCCTTACCTTTAGAAGGTGATTCCAAAATATTGGGATGAGCTTATTAAGATATTGGGGGATCCTTGGCATGACTCAATATATGACAGGGAAGATTGAGGATTAAATCAGATTTTTTTTTAGAGAATTAGAGGGAGATATTGGAAGGTTTTATATAGGAAAAGAGATGGGAGTTATTTATCATTTCTAAAACATCAGTTTTAGACTCTATATGATAAATTAAGACAAACAAAGAAACATTCCATGGTTTTTGTCAAAGAGGATTGGTTTCCTATTTTTTATATGTTCAAGGGATAAACTCATTAAAATATTAATATAGATTTTGGAGGATTAATAAAGGCTTTACAAAATCAATAAAATCACATAAAATCACATCATTTTAAAGGGGAAACATTTATTAGGTCATGGGAACTAATTATAGAATTTATTACATCACTTTTGGGTCATCATGATGTAATAATACACACCATATATTTATACCATATTTAATTTTTACCTGAAAATGATAATATCATAGAAAATAATAAAAATTTAATTGTTTTATAATTTCAATTTTTTTATTAAAAAATATTATTTTTCCAAAATTATTTTATAAATTTTTGAATTTTCAGTTTAAAAATAAGAATCAACATTTATTGAGGAATGATAGGTTTTTTTGACAATAACATTTTTTCAGCCATTATACAAAAATTAATTTGACTTCATAAAAGTTATATTATAAAGTATATTAAATTAAAAATATTTAATTTTATTATTTTATTTAAATATTATTTATTTTTATAACTATAGAATTCATCAAAAATGAATTTCTTAATTGAAAAGTCATATTTCTCAAAAATATTTTATTTATCATATCAAAATCAAAATCATTTATAATGTAACAATAATAAAAAGTAAATATAATCATTATTATATTGGAAATAAAATATAAATATTCATATTATTTGGGTCTTGATATGTATCCCTTTATTACAATAGATAATTCCCTAACGGTAAGGTGTGCAATTGTGAGATTTGTGTGGGATGGTTTGCCGTATATGGTTTGGGACATGATCTCAATGAGCTTGAACTTCTCCCATAAATGGTTTTTCTCATGATTCAGATATTTGATATCATATTAGGCTTGTTCAAGGTTAAATAATAATAATTTTATATCTATTAGAATCTATGATAAATGGGCTTCATATGGTATAATCCTACTGGTTGAGGTCATCACTTCCGTTGTCTGTGACAATTGCATTTATCAAAACCCTATATTTATACTAGTCTTATAATAACTATTAAATAACTATATTATAAATTATTATGATGATTAATGGTATTTAAAATAAAATATGATATAATAAAACCTAATAAGTTCATGAGGTTTCTATAATCATAATACATAATAGGGAATTTAATTCAATTACAAAGGGAATTTTATTTATAAGAGTTTTGGTCATTATGATATCCCCCCTGTAGAATGTTCACCCATGAATTTTTCATTTCATATAGTAAAACAGGTCAGGGTAATTCTATCTCATCACCTTCTCTGGTTCCCACATTACTTCTTCAATCTTGTGGTTTCTCCATAACACTTTGACCGAGTTCATTGTCTTATTTCATAGGAACTTTTCTCTATTATCTAAGATCTTCACTAGATGATCCTTATATAAAAGATCATTATCTAATTGTACCACCTCTATATGAATCACATTTAAGTGGTATATTATGAACTTTTTTAAGAGGGATACTTGAAACACATCATTTACATGAGATAGGTTATGTTGGATATCTAGTCTATAGGTCACCACTCTAATGCAATCATGGATCTCAAAGGAATCAATGTATCATGGAATAATATTTCCCTTATTCCCAAATCTCATCAATTTATTCCTTGGAGATATAAGAAAAAAATACCATGTCTCTAACCTCAAACTCCATGTCTCATCAATTATTGTTAGTATAACTCTTTTTTCAACTCCAAGCATCCATGATTAACTACTAAATGGTTTTGGGCTTTTCAACCATTTCCTCAACCATTTCAGGACCCATTAGTTTTTTCCACCAACATAATCCCATCATGAATGTGCCCTACACATCTTCCTATAAATGTATTCATATAGATTAATTTGGATGATTTAGTAGAAATTATTATTGTATGGTAAATTGATCATAAGAATATATCAATCCTATAATCCTTTGAAGTCCATTGATTATGATCTAAACATGTCTTCAAGTGTCTAGATAGTCATTACTAATTGGAAATCACTTTGAAGGTGATAAGCCATGATGAAGTTGAACTCAGTATTTGGAACATCTTTGAGAATATTCTAGAATATGGAGGTAAATCTAGGATCTCAATTAGATTCAATCGATAATGGTGTTTCGTGCAACCTCACCACTTCTATAATGTATACCCTTGGAAGCTGATCAAGTGAGAAGCCCCCTTGAGTTATAAGGAAGTGATCAGTATTTTTAAGATGATCTAACACAACCCATATAATATTATTTCCTCTAGTTTTATTTGGAATAATGTGAAAAATTCAATGGTTATTTTATCTTATTTCTATGTAGTTATTGTTAATGATAACATCATAAACTTGGATTTTTTTTTCAAAATTCAAATTCTAACATAGAACAATCCATGATGTATATTATGTGATCTCTGTCATCATTTTTTCCCAAAAATAATGATCTTGAAGAACATAATAAATCTTTATGCTCCCTGGATGGTTATAGGATGTGGGTATATGTGTATCATCTAATAGATACCTTTTTAACATAGGATTTGATGTTAAACATATCATGACCCAAATATTACAAATCATTCTTCATTTATTTTTAACTCTAAGGATTTACCTTTCATATAGATAATACCCTCTTCTGAATTTCCATATCATATCTTTAAGAATCATTTTTATTCACTAGAAGTAATGATTGATAAATCATATGTGAAAATTTTAATGATGTTCCTTCATTTATGATTCCCATTTCCATTCATTTGAATTCTGAGAATATCTGATCCTTCTCAATTCTCAACAATGATAAAACTTCAGAATCATTTCTACTTAGAGTTACTTTTATTTTATTTATTATTCTATAATGGTAGTGGATTGACCAGTCATATTTCTAAACCATATCTAAATATCTTTTCTGGTTTATATTCAACTCATTCTTTTTTGAATATATACTTGAGGTTCTTAGGATTCATATATATTTCACACTTATACGCAAAGAGATAATGCTGCCAGATTTTCTATGTGATGATTACAACAACAAACTCTAGATCATGTGTTGGGTAGTTATATTCAGGATCAATCAATTTCTATGAGTAATAGTCAATCCGTTTAGTATTATGCATTATTACACAACCAAATCCCTTCTTCAAGGGATCACTATATACCACAAAGTTTTCCCCACTTGTGTGTAGAATATGTATATGTTCAGTTATAAGACTCTTTTTCAACTCCATAAATCCCTCCTTACATTCATTATTCTAAAAAATATAACTCCATTCAGTGATAGTTAGGTTCGAGGGTTTTACAATCATGAGACATATTTCACAAATTGATTATAATACCCATACAATCTAAGGAAGCTATGGATATCTACCACAGATGTTTGAATTAAACATCATTTAATTTATTCTATAATTGTATGGTCCATAGGTATCTTATTTCTTTTGATAAATTTCTCCAATAATGAGATCTACTTAAACCAGAACTAACATTTTTTATACTTTTAATAAGTCTTATCCTTCTACATGCTCATTAGCATAGTTCCAAGATGTTATTCATGATCCTCCTTTAATTTTTAGTATATTAGAATATCATCTTCAAAGTCTACCAATTTTTTTGACGTAATCCCTAAAGAATATATTCATCAAGTCCATGAAAATTGTTTGATCATTAGTGAGTCAAAATATAATTACGATGAACTCAAAAATTTTGAACCTTGTACAAAATGAAATATCATGGATATACTCCTTCTTCCCCCATACTTGATAATACCCTAACTAAAGATCCACCATTGAGAAGTATTTGGCTCTACATAGCTGATCGAACAAGTCATCAATCTATGATAGAGGATACTTTTTATTTAATGTGATCTTGTTGATCTCATGATAATAAATGAAAAGGATCATTGACCCATCCGTTTTCATAACGAAGAGGGATGGTGCACCCTATAGTGAAGCACTTTGTTGTATGAACCCTGTATCCTGATTTTCTTGTAGTTGTTCCTTTATCTCCTCATGTGACAAAATAACCATTATACATGGATTCTTGGATATTGGAAAATCCCCAGGTAAAATCTCAGTTGAAAATTCAACCTCTCAACTAGGAGAAAGGCCATGCAATTATTTGGGTAACACTTCACCATATTCCCTCACAATAGAAATGTATTCAATGATGATCTTTTCCTTAGACTCAATATTTTGATCTAGATATGCTTTCTCATAGGTAAATAATATCCATGCATGTGATGTCAGTTCTAAGGAATATTTATCCTCCCACATTCACTTGTAATGAATTTGAGGAAGATTCATGATAACGAGAGTTATTTCCATCTTGTGATAATTTATGTTGACTCTATGAAAGTAAATCCAATCCACGCCCATAATTTCATAAAATTCAAGTAAAGGAAGTATCATAAATATCATTGATAATTTCATCTGAAATTTTTTTATTAGGGTGGTGTTATATATTTGAGATGAAATACATCCCCCTTTTTCTATTTTCACTGATAGTTATACTTCCATGCATTGTGGGGGTGTCTAAATAGTTATAATAAAACAGAATTCTATGAAAGAATGAGTAGAACTAGAATCAAAATATATTTTTTCTACTTTTGAATATATAACTAGAATACCTATCACCACTTCATTTTCAAGATCCACCTTGGTGGTTGTAATAATATAAACTTTCCCTTAATTCCATGGAGGTTTTTTGTGTTGATTTTCTTAAACCAGCATTAGATTAGTGCATTGGTTTGAAAAGTGACCTTGTTCTTTATAGTTGAAACTTTAAACAATAGGTTGAGGGTTGATATGAGAATTCCACTATTCTATTACCAAGGTGGGTTTCTCCTTTAAAAAATCAATTGCTAGGTGCCCCTCCTTCCCAAACCTAAAAAATTTCCTTATCCCCTTCATTCAATTTTTGGGGTTCCTCTTTCCCCGATTTTTATAAGCTAGATGTCAAAATTTCATACCACTATTATATTTCTCCATAACACAACAAAAATTAAACTCTAATTTCTTATTATTATCCCCATGATACCATTGGGATTCACTAATATCCATTTCTACATTGAGGGAACATCATAAATTTTCAACATATATATCAAAATATCAAATCAATAGTGATTTTTATAGACTCATTTTTATCCCACCAATGAAGAGGTCAACTTTTGATTCAGGTGTAATGACATATTATTTTCATATCATGTATGTTTTTTTAAGTCTTCCTTATACAGCCTGATGGATTATTCATATTTTTTATTGAGATATAGGAAATACCATTCTATTTTTAGTTGTAGATTGTGTGGGAAAAATTTATCAAAAAATACTTTCTAGAATTCATTCCATGACATGTCTTTATTCTCTTCCTCAGGATTCATATTCTGGATCAATATACACTATTATTCTTCACCCTCTATTAGATAAATAAATTTTATAGACATGTCTTTATCAGAACATTGAAGGATGTAGAAGAACATCTAAGTTGAGTTAATCTATTTCTCCATGATTAAGGGATCACATGACTCATTGAATGTCAGTGGCCTTTTTAATATAAAGGTCTCAAGTAAAAATTTTTCTATATTAGGGGGATTACATAAAAAATCATTATTTAGGTTTTATTTCATAACCCGATTCATATGAGAGAGAATCAACCTAATTTTCATGATTCTTTCTCCCAAAAGGTTGGGAATCTCTTTTAGGTAGACATCATATTTCCCTTCACATTATTTTTTTACATGATTCCTATTATTTCCAAAACTTATCCAAAATAAAGGGAAAATTAGGGATGAGAACATTAAAACAATTAAACAAATAAATTTTAATACAATAACATTAAAAATATTATTTATAAATAAAATTTATTACTTAAATTATGAATTTATAGGATTCAATATAAGTTATCAATGATCCATTTCCTAAAATAGACACTTACGCTATTTTTTGTTTCCTTAATAATAGATCATAACAATCTTGTTAATTTAACAAACAATATCAATTGAGAGTTTCAAACTAGGTGTGTAGTAAGGACCATTATCATCCACCAGTTCCCAATCGAGTCTAGCTCAATACAATGTTTTTGGGTGTTACCCCTTGGTACATATGTTCCAGATCCACATCAACTTATAATATCTATATAGGGATGTATTTTCATGATAACCTCTTATTATATACATTATTAGAATTTAGGGATGTCTTATTATGTTTATTTTTATCTTTATGTCTTTCTCTAGTGGTTTATAATCATAATCCAAAGAATGAATAAACTTTCATTTGATACTAATAACGCCAACCCTTGTTTTTAATACACATTAATTCTTGATTTATAACATAAGAACAAACATATTACAACCAAGAGTGCTAAAAAGTATGGTTTCTTTTAATAATTAGGTACACTAAATTACAACATAAAAACATGTGGTACATCAACATTATTGGATAATTCCTTAACCTGCTCATAATATTCCATTGTTCTAAAAAATATATGGGATAACCCATGGACATATATAAGAAATGGGTGCGGTATAAAGGCCAATAAGGTAATAATCAGGACATAACATGAAGAAAACATTACATGTTAGAAAATATGAATCTAAATGGAAAAAAAATGGCAGAGAATCATAAACATGAAAAATGAGGCATGATATAGAATGATAACATAAAGGAAACAATGGAATGTGGAAAAAAATTTAAACATGTCATTATAAACACAAGTCTAGGATAACTAAACAGACACCATAAAATGGTGAAAAAAGTCCTATAATGGATTAGTTTCACTCCCTAATTGTCACGAAACGAATCTGGTAGCCATCAAAACTGGCACTCGACATGGTCTGAAACAAGTCCTGAAGGGTATTCCTAATCCCCATAAGCTGGCACAAGTTCTCTGGTATCACAAAATGGAATTTTGTATTTATTAACCCAAGTTTATAAACATGGAACAACAAACAAATCCATTATAATAAATCAGGATTTTTTAAAACAAACCATATTTCATAAAAAAAAAATCAGAATTTTGTTACATAATTTAAAAAAATTCACAAAGACCATAACAAATGAAGAAACATAAAATGGACATCCCAAGAACCTCCTCATGTTATGAGGCACCACCCTCAAGCCATCTCCACAACACTGCATCACGAAGGATCGCTAAAACCCCAAACCATTAGAAAAAAAGTTCTACCCAAACCTCCGAAAAAAATAATCAAGTCTACTTACAACCAACAGTGTAAGTAGGCTATGATACAAGGCCTAGTAGGATTCCACCACTAAAGTATTACATGTGATAAACATTCAAATACAAAAATCATTCAAGTTTTCATAAACATGAGATGCTATTAAGAATTTTAGAGAGATGCAACTTTAAATAAAAACAGTTTTCAAGTGGGATACTTTGAAGAATAAAGACGTTAAAATATAATTCCAAATATACTGAATTTTCCTTCAAACATACCATATAACGACGGAAATTATTAATTATCTAATGGGCACAATCAATGAGAAACAACCCCTTGAAACTTGCTCGTTGTGGGTCCCTTGTACCTCGTATATCGGTCAAAGTAACCATCACAATATCCATTCTCGTGCACACGATCCACTATTAGGGATCATACCAATAACCTTGTGGTCTCCCAACATCATTATCATAATCATCATCATAGTTTACTTAGTGTTGTCATCATCAAACATGCTACGTGAAACTAGGTCCAAACCCCACTGGATCACTAGAATTCCAGTACACGTCCACCCAACTAGATACCTGGGATTTCCCTCTTGTGCTCAATCAAGTTCCACAATCCCTGAAATACAATTTTCACAATAACATACAACTTCCAAGTCACACACACACTAAATATCCAACATAAATGTCACATAAAACTCATTTCACAAAAAAAATCATTTTTCACATCATAATCACCCAAAACTGCCCAAAAACATGTTTCTCGCCTTTCTTTCAATTTGATAAAACATTTCATAAATTTAGAAAACACTCTAAATATGATTGGTATCTTAAATACCCACATTACCTTTCAAAAACCTATCTTAACTTAACTCACTCACCAAAACATCCCGCAACTTGTTTCATATCCATTTCAAAATATGATAAATCCTTAAAGAAATTTTATAAAACATTTACAATATGTTAGACATCACATAACAGCTCTTTCAAAACAAATTGTACCATTTTAAAAACATACACCGACCCAAACAGTACATAAACATCTTTTTCACACATTATGTAACTCCATAACCCATTTACAATTTTTATAAAACACTTTTAAAAAGTATAACAAGGTTTTTCACATAAAAAAAATTCAAAAACCCCCTCTTGAGACCAAAATCACAAAAAATCATTACCTAACCAGAAATGGCAGCCCCTTTCAACAAAAAACAAATAAATTTCATATTTTATGAAACTACCACAAAATATATCAAATGAGTTACGTTTGAAAAATACAAAACTTCAAGAAAAATGAATCTTTAATACTAAATTCTTTAATAATTCTAAAAAAATGGGGTTTTCACCACAAAAGACATATTGGGAACATTCTAAATTATTTAATCAAGAAATATAACTAATAAATAAATTCTTACACATGGAATCACCTTCCTTTTGTGTTAAAACCCCAAATTAGTTATGAAAAACTTCAACTGCACCACCACCGCCCCATGAGGGAGTGAAATCCAACCTAAAACCCAAATATTTGAACCAAAATACACCAAAAAAAACCCTATGTGTGAAAACTAGCATCTATAAATTTTATAACCTTAATTAAAGTGGACGAAACCCTAATAAAATGGGAGGAACGTGAGAGGAAACCCACTTACTTGATATATCTTAAATAAAACAACCCATATACACAAGTAGATGAATTAAAAAACTGCCAAAAATGCATGTGAGGTTAAAATAAGGCTTAATAGTTCATGTAGGAACTAGAATTGGGGAAAAGAGTAAAAATTGAGGGAGTTGTGAATGAAAAAATTTACCTCTTCAAATCTGGATGATATGAGAAATCTAGAGAAGTTTTGCTCTAATTCGTAATGAATATGAGATCTAAAGAGGGGGAGGAGAGAACGAGGGAGAGCCTTGGGTAAGTAGGCATAGGTGAGAGTTAAAATCACAGAAAAACCTTAAAATTTAATGATATATTAAATAATTAAAAAAAAATTAAAGCATGAAATGGGCTTTCATTCTAGACCAATACCTTAATAAAAAACCCAAATACATAGTGATTATGGATTATTATGAGGTCTAAATGGATATGGTTGTTTTAATATACTAGGCAATGCCAATTGGGAATTGGAATGTGTATAAAATGTAGAAAAATAAAAGAGTTATAAAAGAAACAATATTGGTTTTTAAATTTGGAAATGGGCTCATGGTTTGACCCGAATAATTAAAACTCACCCTTTTATCCAAAAATTTGTGGGAAACCCCCACAACAAAGAATGAATGGAAATTAAAAGAAACAAATACCATTAAAATAAGTCATGGTTGTGATTATTCTCCCCACCATAAAGCATTCCTCTCATGGAAAGCCACACTAAGTCCAAAAGAAAAAACCAAACCCAACCGATAAACCATGATATAGTCCTTTTCCATGTTTCGTTCCCAAAGTCTAAAACACCTCTAGTGATCAATTAAGGAAAAAATAGTTCTAAAAACCACAACATACAAAACTTATTTGAAACTATGAAGAATAGTCAGTCTTTATGCCAAAAGAAAACTCCTCAAACAATATTTAAACAAAACTCTAGCAATTTACCCAATTGAACAACAACATCAAACAAGGTTACACTTACCATATTTTTACTAAACCATTGGGTGCTCTCCAATCCCAACATTTACCTAGGGAAGATGTTGGTAGTTATATAGCTCCTAAAAAGACTACCTACCACCAAACCAATACCAATGGAAAATATTAGTTACTAGAATGAGGAGACATAAATGGGATCCCCATTATAAGAGACAACTTAAATATTCCTGAGATAGAATCAAAACACTAACAGGGGGAGGCCATAACGAACTCCCCGGTACAAGGGTATAATTCCATTCGAAATTTTTAAAATAATATACATAAAACTAATAGTGGGTATCCCAAACAAAAGAACCAACCATCTTAACCAACCAACATGGCCCAACACAGAACGAAACCACAATGTAAAAAAGTTGGGATGACCACATCGTTAGTCCACACAATTTGGGAAATAGTGCACTAACCATGGGGATTTTTCTATCTGTATTGCTTTATAGAGAGTGGTTACTACTAATTCTGCACTCATCCTATCTAGAAAAATTTCAAACATTTCTCCAAAAACTCAATATAAACCAAAGGGTGGAGGAATGACATTGGGAAATGACAAGGACACAAGGTCCTCCCACCTCTTTCCATTAAATGGGAAAAACAAAAGAAATATTAAAAAACTAGAGGTTTAAACTATTACATTATTTCATACATCTGATAGAACATTTTTACAAGGGTTTGAACATCCCTGGGATTTCCACTGACTATGTGCCATCTTCACTCTAGGACCTATGGATGGAGCTCAAATGATTGAAGCATCTTCAGCCTCATAGTTGGGCTTCGGAAACCCCCAAATGGAACTTCTTCTTCCAGTTATACACACAACTACAACACAAACCCAGATGGGATTACCAAGAGATAACATACTCCAAAACACACTTTATCCTAACCCAAAATTTCACTGAAAAATGTTCATAGAAGATGCACACACATCACCCCCTGTTTCTTCGGATGAGAAACAGAAAGGGAAAAGGATATATAGAAACAACTTATTCATTTAAAAGGTTTTCTAGAGTTATCTAAAATAGACTCACTTCTGAAAAAACAATAATTATTTAATTATTTCACAACCTTCACTTTTGTGGTCAAATGAACCCCTGACATTTCAAGGTGTCACCAAACATTACCATTATGACTGATAGAAACAATACATGGAATGGGACCTTATTCTAAGTCCCCACACAATACAAAATTCTTACAAGTGACCATAAAATCCTATCATGACTATATTTCCTACACTAGTGGTTTAACATTAACACCTTCTTTGAAGAGACTATGAAAGACTCAGGGGCCCTCTTAGACACCATCCACACTGACAACCCCAAACAAAATTCACCTTCAATGAATCAAGTAACTAAATAATATATGGTTTCTTTCAACCTTCCACTAGCAATTTCCCTCTATAAGTGGATCCTCAAAAAAATAAAGTAAATGCTTTATACTCCACCTCCAAATCTTGAGAAAAAGACTCCTTTCATTGATCAACTGGAGGACTTTATAATGGAGAAGTAATTTGGTATGTACTTCATTCATGCATTAAGTCATTATGGGGGCGTACCCTATCCAATGAGAGAACCCAAGGACCCAACCAAGATGGTCCATTGGTCAAAAAAATATCAATAGTCACAACCGAACACAGGAGGGGAGCCACCATAAGGGACTCCCCATCTTTTCTCAGAAGATACCAATAACCATCCCATCAACCAAACATACTGACCAAACACAAACCATATACACTATTCAAATAAGATGGGTTCTTGGAATCAAAACATCCCACAAAAAAACATTTCCAAAAACACATAATACGCACCTTCCCAAAAAATTCATCAAGACATCTTGTTTTCCATTGAAATAATCTATCTAAAAACAAATGGTTCAACAGTTAGTGTATCCACAAATGGTACCCCATAGGCCTCACACATGCATGTTTCTGTTCCACACCGATCACCCTCCTTACATCCATCCTTGCACTTATCCATCCATTCCATTAACCATCCATCATCCAATGTAACCCCATGAATTTGGTTTCCCATGGAAATACCAACGGTTAAAATAAAAATTCTTTCCACATTTCAAAACCAAAACAATCAACCAATACATACTTTCTTCTCAAGACCACTAAACACAAAATCAAAATCCCAATTTACATCTTACAGAAAAATATTGAAATGAACAATAATACAAATAATTACTCACTTTCAAGTCATACACATTAATTTCAAAACATTTCATCCCATTTCAAAACACATCTAATTTCATGAAAAACTCCATTTCATAAATCCTTATTAAATTGGGAACTCAACTCTTCTCATTTTAAAGAAATATTTTATGATTTCATAAAATATTTAAAAGTATCACTAGTTACCAAATAAAATCCCATTTCCAAAATCCACACATGACCTCCAAAACATTCCATCCCATTAAGACACCATTAAATAATTTAGAGAAATCAATTGGAAACACACTTTAAAAAAAACTTTAACATAGTTCCTTCTTTCCAAAGAGGTGTAAACACACCATTTTACATTTCAAAATAATTCATAAAATTCAGTTCTACCATTTTAGAAAACACACCACTCCCTCTTTATTCGAAAATAATTTCACAAAAAAATTACGATTCTTATAACCAAGTCATTTTCGTTTTAAAACCAATCTTCCAATATTCCAACATGAAGAGACACAAGGCAATGTGAGAGAAAACTAGTTTTGGTTGGTGACTTAGACATATGGTTAGAGGAAATATGAAAATCCATTCCCCATGATGGAAATTTTTCTAGGTAAATATCCCCATCTCCACATGGATTTCAAGGCCATGCAAGATCACTGAGACCATTAGCCCAACTCACTTTTCATTTCCCCTAATCATCATTAAACCAAGAAAACCAAAGGACTCAGATAAAAAACAACTTCCCCTGGAAACTTGAATCACATCACATGGTGTGCTGGCTATGAGCATTACTTGTAATTAGAATGTCAAGCCCCAAAAATACTAACTCCAGACTATCCCGACTCTTCCACAAATAACATTACCTAAAGAGTGAAAATATCATTTTATGCCATCTTGTCACGAACTGAATCTTGTCTCCTTCAAAACTAGCACCTGATACGGTCTGCGACAAGGCCCCGAGGGCATTCCCAATCCCCACAGGCTGGAACAAGTGTCTGTGTATCACAATATGGTATATGGGAATGATTTTTCAAAGTTTATAAACATAAAACAACAAACAAATAAAATATATAAAATTTGGATTTTTCAAAACGAACTATCTTTTACAAAAATTCAGAATTCAATTATAAAATTTAAAAAAATTCTCAAAGACTATAAAAAATGAAGAAAACCAAAATGGAAATCCCAAGATACTCCTTATAGAAATAGGCACCACCCTCAAGCAATCTCCACAACACTATATCATGAAGGACTGATAAAAACCAGAACCATTGGCAGAAAAAGTTGTACCCAATCCTACGAAAAAAATAACCAAGTCTACTTACAACCAAAGGTGTAAGTTGGGTGTGAGATAAGGACTATAAGAATTCCACCACTAAAGGATTCCATGTGATAAACATTCAAAGATTAAAATCTTTCATGTTTTCAGAAACATGATATGCTATTAGGAATTTTAAAGAGATTCAAATTTAAATAAAAACATTTTTCAAGTGGGATACTTTAAGGAATCAAAACAATCAAAATAGAATGACAAAGAACTGAGTATTCGATCAAAACATATCGTTTGCAATTGGAAATCATAAATCATATAATGAGCCCAAGAAATGGGAAACAACCCCCAGGAACTAGCTTGTTGTAGGTCCTAGGTACCTCATATCTTGGTAATAGTAACCATCACAATATCCATTCTCATGCACACGAGCCACTAGTAGGGATCATACCCATAACCTAGTGGTCCCCAATATCATCATCATAATCATCATTATAGTTTTGTTAGTTTATTCATCATCAAACTTGCTATGTGAAATAGGGCCAAACCCCATTGGATGACTAGCATACCTGTACACGCCCACCCACCTAGATATCTAGGTTTTTCATATAATGCTAAAAAATGTTCCAAAATACATGAAATACAAATTTCTCATGAGAATATCCCCTCCAAGTCACACGCACATCAAATATCCCACATACATGTCACATAATACTTCGTTCACAAATAAAATTCAATTTTCACATCATAAGCACACAAAACAGCCTACAAAACTATTTAGCACCTTTCATGCAATTTGATAAAACATTTTTGAAATTTATAAAATACTCTAAAAATGGTTGTCATCTTAAATAACCACATTACCTTTCAAAAAACTATCTTAATTGAACACAGTCACCAAAATAGCCTGCAACAAGGTTCATATCTCTTTCAAAATTCGATAAATCCTTTAAGATATTTTATTAAAAAATTTCATGATGGTAAAAATCACATAACATCCCTTTCACAACAAAGTGGACCATTTGAAAAACATACACCCACCCAAAAAGTACATAAACTTCTTTTTAAAACTTTGTGTAACTCAATAACACATTTACAATTTTCATAAAACACTTTCAAGAAGTATCAAAAGGTTTTTCACTTAAAACCCATTCAAAAAATGGCTCTTGAGACCCAAATCACACTAAATAAATAATTAACCAAAACTAGAAGCCCCTTTCAACAACTAACAAATCACATTCATATTTTATAAAACTACCACAAAAGATATCACATGAGTTACATTTGAAAAATACACAACTTCAATAAAAATGAAACATTAATTCTAAATACTTAACTAATGTGACCCAAAATGGTTTTCACACCACATAAAAATATTAGGAACATTTTAAATTATAAATCAAGAAAGATAACTCATAAATAATTTCTTACACATGGAATAACCTACCTTTTGTGTCAAAACCAAAAATTCATTGTTCGAAACATCAACCGCACCACCACCGCACCACGAGGCTGTGGAATCCAACCTAAACCACCCATATTTGACCAAAAAGTCACCATATCAAAACCTAGGTACGAACACTAATTTTTATAAATTTTTTAACCTCGTTAAAAGTGGAAGAAACCCCAATAAAATGAGAGGAACAAGAGAAGAAACCCACTTACTTGGGATATCATGAATAAAATGACCCAAATACACCAATATATGAATTTCCAAATAGCCAAAAATTCATGTGAGGTTTGAATAAGGCTGATTATGTCACGTAGGAACTATAATGGGGGGAAAATAGTAAATATTGAAGGAGTAGTGATAGAAACAATTTACCTCTTCAAATCTAGTAGATTTGAGAAATCCAAAGAACTTTCACCATAATTCCCAATGAATATGAGCTCCAATGAGGGGGAGGAGATCATGGGGGTGCACCTTGGGTAGGTGGTATTGGGTGAGAATAGGAATCACATATTAAAAAAATTGAATTATATATTAAAGAATTAAAAAACAATTTATAGTAGGAAATAGTCTTTCGGGCTGGCCCAATACCTTAATAAAAAAAACAAATCCATCATAATTATCATTTTTTGAGGTCCAAATGGACATGGTTGTTTTAATATACTAGGCGATGCCAATTGGGAAGTATAATGGGTGTAAAATGTTGAAAAATGAAAATTTTATAAAATAAACAAAAATGTTTTTTAAATTTGGAAATGGGCTCACGGTTTAGACCAAATCATGAAAACTCGCCCTTTTCTCCAAAAATGTATGGGAAACCCCCATAACCAAGAAATAATGGAAATTAAATGAAAAATTAACTTTAAAAAAAGTCATGGATGTGACACTAATCCCATACATGATGTCTCATGAGACTAAACACATTACCAAATGCATTGGGGTGATATATAATTTTGGGCGCACCTATCACTTTCTTATCATGTAGACACATAATTGTTCCACATAAATAATTCAACATAGCTTCAAATTTCATCACATTTAATTCCATGATAATGGAATGAGAAATAAATACATTGAGGAACCTAATAAAATAAGTATTGGAATGTCTAGTGGAATACCCTTATGTGGAAATAATGGAGGAATTCAGAATAAAAATGTTTGGAATGAAAATATAATAGTGAAATTTGGATATCATAACAACAACAATCAATGATTCATAAAATGGTTTTTTGAGAGGTAAATGGGTCTATAATCATATGAAAATAAATTAATAATTAATCTGAAAATATAAAAACATATCCCAACATTAGGAATTGAAAATAAATGGCATTAAATGAAGAATATGCTTGAATAAAGAGGAGAATGAATGGATCCCTTACCTGGAGAGGGAGATTCCAATAGCATGGGAGGAACTTCTTAAGAGATTATGGGAACAAGGGAGGATACTTGTGAGGGGAGGTAATATTAATGAAATGACAAAATGTTTTTTAATGAATATAAAGTGTATCTTGTGTGGGTTTATAGAGGAAATGAGAGGGGTGTTTTTTTATTTCTCAAACTTAGGATTTCAACTCTCTATAAAAAATATTCAAAACCACATTAATTCCCATATTTTTTGACGTTTTTTTTATAAAATATGACCAGTTAAAATTATTTTATAATTATAAGGACTTAAATTATAAAAATATTACCCATATTTTCATGGAATTGAGTCATGTTCATAAAGAAATGATTTTAAAACTTGAAAAATATAATATAGGTTTTGGAGGATTCATAAAGGCTTTATAAAATTAATAAAATAATAGAAAAATCAAATTATTTTTAATTAAAATTTATATTTGGTTGTAGGTACCATTTATATCATTTATTAATTAACCATTGGTTCATTATGATGTTATAATACACACCATATATTTATATTGTATTTATTTTTACCTAAATATTCGACTATTTCTGAAAATTATGAAAAAATCACTGTTGGATAATTTCAAAGTTCTATTTATAAAAATAATATTTATTTTTTAAAAATATTTATATAAATATGTGAATTTAACTATCAATTAAAGAATCAACATATATTGAGAAATGTTTTTATTTTTGACAATAATAGTTTTTGTACCCGTATAAAAAATTATATTTCACTCCATAAAAATTATATTATCATTTCTATTTAATAAAAATTATTTAATTATATTATTTTTCTTAAAATTTAATTTATTTTTAAAATTCATGAATTAATAAAAAATTAATTTCATAACTGATATTTCATACTTCATGGAAATATAATTTGTGATTTATCATATCAAAATCAAAATCAATTATAAAGAAACAACAATAATAAGTAAATAAAATCATTATTCAATTGAAAATACAATATATATATTCAAATTATTAGTTTCTAAATAGGTATCCCATTATTACATAATAAAATACCCTTAGGTTAAGGTGCATTATGGTGATATTTTCATGCGGTGGTTCAGTGTACATGGTTTGATCCATAACGTCGATGAGCTTGAACTTATCCCATAAATAGTTTCACGAATGCTTTAGTTGTTAGATTTCAGCTTGGGATTTGTGATGGGAAAATCTCATTTATGCTATCTACCTCATAATATTTGATAAATGGGCTTCATAGGGTATGTTCTTACTAGTCAAGGCCATCACATTGTCGATTTCAATTGGATTCATCAAAACCCTATATTTATACTAATCATATGATCAATATTATACAACTATATTATCAACAATTATAATTTTGAATGATATTTTAAATCTAATATGATATAATAAAACCAAATAATTACATTCATTTTCTATTACCATAATATATAATAGGGTATTCAATTCAATCGCAAAGGGAATTTTATTTTTTGGAGTTCGGTTCATTACACGTCATCCTTCATAGAAAAAGCATGGGATAACCCCATAATGTTATAATAGTAATTATGAAACCCATTAGCTTACAGATATTACAAAAAAATTACTCTCAGAGAAGTAATGGTACCATTTTATATAGTGTAATAGAAACCATCTCTTCTCCTATGAACAAATTTATCATGAACTCGATCTTCCACTCAAGTGGTAGCTGGAGAACTCTTTAGAAAAGACATCATAAAATCGTCAACCAATGAAGGAATAGAATTTTTCTACATCTCACCATTTTTCATAGGAAGGCCTACTATATGATCCATGATATAATCTAATCTAAACTAAATTGATCCAACATGTCTACATCAAAGATCTCATTCACCCTAGTATGAATAACTCCCCCTTCTAGAGATAAAATGGAATCTCTCCTTCGATTACAATTAATATGATATCGATAAAGAGATAACCAATATGTACCATGTATCAGATCAAAAAATATTTTTTCCCTTACATAAATCTCTAAATGAAAATGGAAGACACCAATTTTAAGAAAGGGATGCCTTCAACGTAAGATATAATCTAACTACACTCCCAATGGTGTGTTAATGGTCATAAAACCATCCAATATCTCCACAACAAAGACCAAGATGTTTGTAAAATGTGTAGATAAAAAGTAATGTGATGATCCTATATCAAACAAAACATAATAAAGGTTAGATGATATAACAATCCTACCTCTAATGGTAGAAGGTCATGTATCCAAACTAAATGAATAAGCTGTATAATGTGAATCTGAATATTCCTTATACCCTAGGCTTTAGTATAACTCCCATGTGTTGTTCCCTCATCTAAGTACTTCTACTATTAAACTTGGGTAATATATCATCTACCTCATCCTGAACGTCTGGTGGAACTCTAGATATCAATATGTTGATAGGTAGCTGAGTCCTTTCTAGACTCTAGTGACTGTCGTGATCCTCTTCCATTACTTTTTTTGTGGAAATCCCCTGCATAATATCTATAGATGATCCATCCTACCACAGGAATGACACTCCAAATCATGGTAAGTACACTAAGGATGCTTATGGAATAACTTATTATTCTAAAAGAACCTCAATAAACCATAGTTCTATAATGGGTAAGGAATGGGATGCTCCTATATCAAAAAAATGAAAGAAAGTGTAGACTATATAAGAATCTTACCTCTGGAGGTAGAAGGTCCTACATAAAAACTAGCTAGAGTATACTCCATAGAGTGAAATTGACTTTCCCATCATCGTTGGGATCTATTATGAATCCACTGTGTTGTTCCTTCTTCTCAGTACTACCTCCCATACACAGGGGTACCACATCACCTACCTCAGCCTCAACATCCGGTTGAATAATATCTTCTTGCATACTAAGGGGAAGTTGATCCCTTCATCGACTTTGGAATATATCCTGATCCGTTGTTATTGTTATACTATGTAAATCATATATAGGATTTCTATAAGTGTGCCAATATTCTCTAATAATGACACTCCATAGTGGGGTAAGAACACTAACGATGATTGTATCCCAACTTTCCATAGTAAGCACATTATAATGGACTACAACTCTTAGATGGGTACCCAATGCCCTTGATACTATAACCTCAACTTACCAAGAAATAACTTTCATAATGGTGGATATTGATACCATAATAAAGGCTCACGGATCACTCCACAAACACTTTATAGACAATTCCCATGTATTTCTTTAGATTCACATCCATGATGAGAGCCCGATCAATCACATCCATGAAGATTGTAAAATAAAATATATTCAAATGAAAGGTCATATCATAGAGAATATCATCTTTAAAATGTCTCACCCTAGTAATCTCATCAGCTTTTAAATATAGGTAAATGTACTATAGTTTAATAAAACATATAAAATATCCCATCACATACATGGAACTATGTTTTAGGTGAATTAACTCACAAGACGTTATATCCATCAATGTATCTGGATAAATGTGGCTTAGAAAATTTTCTTTAATGTCCTACCTGGATAATTCCTATTTTTGGATGATTACTCCAAAATTTCGAACCATTTCATTCCCGGACCTCGAATAATGTATGTTGAAAGATTAAACCTCTTATCCATGAGTGTTTCAAGGTGCTAGAAGATCATCTGGGATGACATAATCCAGTAATCAGCTACATGGGAGATTTCCTCCTCATTGAATCACCAAAAAATTACCCCTTTAGAAGGGGTTAATTTTTACATTAGAAGGGGATATAAACCCTTCTAAAGGAATTAGCGGTGGTTTCGATAAACCTTAGATAATGTTCCCTGCTACTATTAGTAGAGGTGGATGTGAGAAAGAGCTGCTAAATTCATTGTTAATTTAGCGGCGGTTACATTAGAGGGGGTTTAAACCCCCTCTAATGTAGCTTGAAATTTACTAACCCCAGTGCACCCCTGTTAACACCCCATGCACCCCTTGACACCCTGCCCTCACACCCTGAACACCCACCCTACGTGCCCCATGACACCCCGCCCTAACCCCCACGCGCCCACATGACACCCCGCCGTCACCCCCGTATGCCCCCATGAAACCCTGCCCTGACACCCTAAACACCAACCCCTGCGCGTCCCATGACACCTCGCGCACCCCCATGACACCCTGCCCTTACACTCGCACACCCCCATGACCCCCCCCCCCCCATGACACCCCCGCACACCCCCATGAAACCCCGCCCTGACACCCCAACGCACCCCCTTGACAACCCCTACTGACACTCGCACACCCCCTGACTCCCCGCCCTGACACACGCGCCCACCTGACACCCACTGATGAAACCCCATTGCACCCGAGAGTGTCACCACGCCCATGGCATAAAACATTTTCCCGTGGGTTTCGAACCCTACACTTATTCCATCTAGCTTACAACATAGAACCAATAGGCTATGTGCGCTTATGTGTATATTATACACTGCGTTATATTTATTTATATCCTGAAGTATTATATATTTATATGTGTGTGTGTGTGTATTTGTGTTTAGGAATATCAAAAATATAATATATTTGTATACATACAATATATTTCTATATAATATAATATATATTTCGGTATGATATTTATATATAATATGTATTTATGTATAATTATAATATATTTGTGTATAATATATATATATACACATGTTTGGTTATACTTAATATATATAAATACATATTTATACATATATTAATAAATATATTTATATTTTTGAGTGTGTGTGTATTTTTGTATTTATAGATATAATATAATTATAATATATATTATACCTATATTTTATTAAACACATTTATATTATATATTAATGTATTTAATTATATACATTTATATTATATCACCATCACACATATATATACACACAAAATTAAATGCATTCATATAATTGGAAATAAATAAAATAATTAAATGATATATATATACTAAATTAATTTGTATTGAACATGCTATACTAAAATATACATAAAATAAATATAAAATAAATATAAATTTATTCATAATAAAATATTTATATTATATATATAATATAAATACATTTTTATTGTATACTTATGTATAAATACATTTATATTAGATTATGTATACTAATTTACAGAATTTAGACAAAATTAAAATTAAATATAAATATAAATATATTATTTATTAATTTTATATATTATATTATAAATATTTTATTAGGAATAAATTTATATGTATTTTATAATTATTTTATTTATATTTAATATATCATATTAATTATAAATTAATTTAGTATATATAACTATATCATTAAATTAAATTATTTATTTCCAATTATATGAATGCATTTAATTTTGTGTGTATATATATGTGTGATGGTGATATAATATAAATGTATATAATTAAATACATTAATATATAATATATGTATAATACATATTATAATTATATTATATCTAATAATACAACAGTATATACACACATATAAATATAAATATATTTATTAATATATCTAATAATATGTAATTATATATATTAAATATACTCAAACTTGTGTGTATATATATATATATATATTATAAAAAATATATGTTAGAATTATACATAAATTCATATTATATATATATATTTTATAAACAAATATATATTAAATTATAGAGAAATATATTGTATATAAAAAAATATATTATATTTTTTATATTTCTAAACACAAATATATATATATATAGTATAACAGTTCATGATATAATTAAATATAATTCAATGTATATTATACACATAAGATCGCGCTTCCTAGTGGTTTTCTGTTGTGCACTAGATGGAACATGTGCATGATTCGAAACCTGCGGGAAGCGTTTTTACGCCATAGGCATGGTGACACTCTCAGACCTGCTAGAGTGTTAGTAGTGGGTGTCAAGGGGGGTGCGGGTGTTAGGGCGGGGTGTAAAGGGGGTGTGCTGGGGTGTTAGGGCGGTGATGGGGTGTCAACAGTGTGTGTCAAGGGGATGCACAGGTGTCAAAAGGTGTTGTCAAGGGGCGTGTTGGGGTGTTAGGGAGCGGTCTTGGGGGGTGTTAGGGCTGGGTGTATGGGGGTGTATGACTTTCATGGGGTGCAGGTGTTAGGGTGAGGTGTCATGCGGGTGTACGGGTGTCAGGGCAGGGTGGTAGGGGGGTGCGCAAGGGTGTCATGGGGCACGCTGGGTGGGTGTCCAGGTTGTCAGGGCATGTTGTAATGGGGGAACGTTGGGTGGTTGTGCATAATCCCTCTCTAATTTTTATAGATAATGAAATTATAGGGGGTTTAGAACCCCCTATAAATTTGATGATTAGAAGGGGTTGTGCAGATCCCCCTCTAATGTTACAAAAAATGAATATAGAGGGGGTTGTGTAAAACCCCCTATAAATAACCCCCTCTAATGTAATTTTTTTGTAGTTATTATAGGCAGATTATATTGTTGGATCTACCTCATCAGCTTAGACATCAATGTAACAGTGCGAATAGTATCCCTTTCCATAGATCACATGACCCTTAGGAAGTTGTCGTGGAGTTAGTCAACTTTTTGGTTCTCCATAGGTTTATGAAGTTCATCTCCCCTAAATTAGGAACATTCTATTTTCCACTCTCCATACACTCAAATATAAAATGTTCAAATGAAACGTTATCTCTAAATTTTTAATACACACTTAGGAACCCATATTACAAAATAATTTCAACCTCGACAGGTGAAAATAATTATGAACCATAGGATCAAGTTTCCTCTATGCTAGACTTAACAAGTGAATTGGAACAACATAAATGTTTTATTTTAGTTATATTTATTATGTATAATTGGTTTCTTATCATTTATTTTCATAATATATGTAAAGGGTTTTCATAGTTCATAGGCATATATATCAAATTCCTTAAATATGATCCTAAAATAAACAATGCATTTCAATATATATCCCTACGTTCCTATCATGATTCATGAATACTCAACTCATGACATTCTAGGCCACCTGTAAGATATCATAAAATAGTAAAATCACACAATAGGTTGATCACCCAGGGTGAAATAAAATCTAAACTATAACCATCGAACAACTTGAACTGGAATCCCATCCATGTGAACATGGTTTATGCACCACACATAGTTCAGATACTCCAATTCATGAGATCATTACTTTGCCTTAACACATTCTAGTCTCCTTTATACCTTCCCTAAATAGTTAAGTATTAAAAAAGAAACTCGATCCTTTAATTCCACTTTGTAATGTCCTCAACCTGTTACTGCCTCACATGAATGAGCAAGTTGGCTATGTATCCACAATAGAACCTCCCTATATGATAGTGGCAACCAAATTGTAGAAAGGGAGGAATAAATATAGCATAGATACTATACACGCTGGTAGAAAGTTGAAATAATTGAATAAATAATAATAGAGTAGATGAAATAATGGAAGTAAAATAAAAATTCAGACCTACATACAAATCAGTATTAAAGAAAATATAGCTATCCAATAATTAAAGAATCATGTAATGAAATGATGAATGTAACTAAATGACATGTTGAACATCATAAATATAAAAGAAAAAACTAAAATGATAAAAGACTCTAAAATTCCTAGTTCTGAGCCCCACAATATTCCTATATCCAAACTCCAACCCATCCAATAAGAAACTATCAACAAAAAGGTCCCTTTACCTTAACCATACACATATCAATGAAATATTATTGGGTACCAAAAAACAACCTAAACAAGGTGTGATTACAACTCAATAGTTCTGACACTCATGGTGTATAAAATAATAAATTATGAGTACAAAGTACTTTTAGTAATATTTTTAATAGGGGTATTAATTAATAAATTAACAAAACACATGAAATAAACCCACAGACCGTTGAGATCTGGGATTAAACCCTTGTTCGGCCTAAGTATCTTCCACTTCATGCTGAAATCTCTATCAAAATGTAGTTCCTCCTATATTAGGATAGACCACTCAAGTTGGGGTAATATTATACTACCAAGGATGAATCACACAAAACAAATCATATTAAGCAGTCCCTACCCTCGGGATAACAAAAATATTACACCTATTCATCCATGTAATCTCACCCTTAGGAATCTAGTGACTATTCAACAAACCCTTTGTGGTTCGTATCCCATGTATTGTGCCATCAGGTGGTCTGAAACCCATGCATCATACCCTCATATTATAACATAACCATACACCATTCCTGTAGGTGTAACATATTTTCTTTCAAAAAAATAATAACCACAAATGTAAAGTAAAAAAAGATCTCAACATATCATCTAACAACTAGCCCTTAGAAATCAATCATAATAGATTTACCTCAAGATAAGAAAATAATGAAATAAGTACACATTATCAAGCACCACACATAGATTAAATTTTGATAAGGAAAAATACACAATTAATAATATTAACATTTAACAAACCATTTATATTTAATTAGGTTGGGATCTCAATTATCAACATTATTAAATTAAATCTAATTTCATTATTCATTTCGATTCCAATTTCAGGGAATCGATCATAAAATAAACATTCCAAGCCAATTACACTTCATTTAACTAATTTAATACAGGTTTTTATATTTCAATGAATCATTATAAATACCATGTTATTCCAATTCATACTGTTAATAAAAAAATCAACTCACATTAATAGGGTGAAAACCAAAATATAGATTTTCTTACTCATTATGACATTATGGATCATCTCACCTCCTGGGTAGCCACTAGACCAATATCATTGTCAATGGACTTGATGAGATCCAATGGGTTTTATATGAATGTAAAACACATGGTATATTGAATTTTCATATTATATGGGCCACACACATGACATGAATACACATAGACATTACATATAGTAGAATAATTTAATCAGAGTTTTAGGTGGTTGTTTTATACCAATTACCTCGAAATCGAAGATGATAAGGACAAATTTTCAATGACTATGGTAGAATTTGGTTCTTTCATGCGTCCCTTAAATAATGACAAGGAATTATATAAACTGGGGTTACCCAGGATGAATCAATTAAATGAGAAGGAAAAGTAAACTTGAATGGGTTACCTTAAAAAATTAGGCATGGAACATCAATATTGGAAGGATCATGTCATCCCTAATTGATCACTATAAGGTAAGGGTTGAATCTAATGAAAAGGAGGTCTAAATAGCTTAGAAAATATCTCTGGAAAACCTAGGGGACAATTGAAATTGGTGGGAGAAAGATAAGTTTGAATGGGGTTTTGGTATTTATAGGAAACCAAAAAATGATGACCACAATGAAACCCCTTGGACCATGCCACACAAAAGGCTGACACAGGGGAAACAATGACACAATGCAAAGGAATACAATAATTATTTCCTAGTCAAACAAATTTTGTGATCGACAGTGGCTACTATGTTGTAGATCCTATAATCCTAGTATGTATTATGGAATAAACAAAGGAACCACACTGTATGGCCCAACAACCCAAGAACTGGGCTATGATGCAACCAAGATTCATACACCAAGGGTGCTGAATTTGGTAGAATTGACCTAATTCCTCCTCATGGACCTCACACTGAAACCTACCTCTCCACACTACAACACTCAATTGGACTATACCACTGCCTACCTCCATACTATAACTATGAAAAAATTGGTAGTATCTAAAATTTTTTGTCTCCAATGTCCATATACCGCAACTAGGAGCTCCACACTACAACCACCAGCCTCATGGCACAACCAAGATCTCCATGAAACAAAATCCTTTACAGCATATTTTATGCTCAGTTTTCCTGCTTCCGATCAAAATAAACCAACTAGAATAATTTTCATAAAAACATAAAAAAACAAACCATTCAAAACGGTTTTTCAATGATATTATTGATCAATGCACCTAGTAAAAGGCATGTTCTTATAGTGTGAGGTACTGAATCATTTTAGAGGAACTCACACTGGATGAACACAGTTTGTCTAATTGTGTTCATATCCATAAAAGGTGGTGCTCCTTTTGGACTATGTCACTTCATGTACTATGAATGATTTACGTAATAGTGCATCTAGCCATGCAATGGGTGATTCTTTTGAAAAGTGGAAGCGCACATGATACACACATTTTTTCAAATAATGCTTCCAAATTGTGTACCCCTTTAACAGAGTTATTTTACTATTTTCCCGGCAACCTTTAATAGTTTTCCACCTTATTACTACCTACATTCCCTTACTCAACATTATGAAATTTCACTTACCGCTCCCATAGTATTTGAGATCCTTTCCTCATATGATATCAAAAATAGACTTATGTATAAGGCCCCAGCCTTAAACCTTACTTAATCTTGAGTTATTACAAGATTACACCTTGAGGATCTTTTCGGGTTTAGATTTTTAGAGAATTAGATCATAAAACTTTCATTACATTCCACATATAAACAAAGTGGTTACATAAAGATAGTATTCTTCATTCCCATCAATGGAAACATATTTAAAATAAAACATGGATTCTTTCTTAACACTTCCTTGACACTATCATCATATCATGTACCTTTCCCTTGACCTATGAAAAAAATTTCAAAAAAACATGGGATGAGCATAAAAAGCTCAGTAAGGGATATAAAAATATGGAAAGGAAACATAGGTACATATATACATAAGAATGAGATCATACTTTACCCATAAAACATAATCACTTTAACATAACTCATCAAAACATGAATAAATCATAGAAATCATAAGACATAAAGGTAACTTGAGGCATTCATAACATCCTTACGTAGGGAGTAACCCTCTTGGTTACGTTTGGAATACCCATCACAGTATATTCCCTACATCTCTTCGGAGAAACCTTAACGTTTCACTCCTTCCCGTTACCCAATGCATTGGAGAGCTATATCGGGCTCACCCACCCTTAGTCTATCACCGAACCACCCGTCTTCATAATAATTCCCAAGAACCTCAACATAATCGTATCACATAAAACATGCATAAAGGAAACATAACATTTCCACCTTTCAATCAAAAGATATCAAAACAACACATTGATATAAAAACATTATGAAAACCATTTTCAATACCAAAACAAAATAAAAGTAAAACATGGTATTTATTTTTTTCTTTTCTAAAAAAAATATGGCTTGTAGAGGAAGCCGAAACTCAAATAATGGTCACGGCGGCGGAGAAGTCGTTGTCGCCGCATACGTACGACAAAAACATTCCCTTTTCTCGTTTAGTAAAACGCTTCGTATAAAAAATATTCCTTTTGGATAAACGTAAAAGTCAAAGGGGTTTATACACCGTATAAAAGAAGGTTGTGTATAAAACAAAATATGCCTCAATGAAAGGAGATTGAGACGAAGTCCCATACCTCGTATCCGACTTGACCCGACCGTTCTTTAATCTCCTAAATAATAAACTTGAGTTAATCTCTACTTGCTTAAGAACCTTTTTCATGGTCATTATTCCTTTTATACCATGTTATGAACATCATGTAATCATTTAAGTTAATAATGTTCATTTTGTCGGTATTTGGTTCTTAAGTCAAAAATAGACTTCTTACACTTACATGTTGTTAATTTGGTCAAAGGTTCGTTATATCCAGAATTATATTAATGATTTGGATAACATATATATCATGTATATTCAGCATATACATGTATTTATAATATTACATCACATTTAGAGGTAAGAAATGAAATGCACTGTTCATGGAGACAGTAAGCCGTACGTACGCATGAACGCTACTTCCATTTCTATTTCGTATTTTCTGGAATGGAATCATAATGATATAAGAGTATATTATAATTCCAGTATAATAACATATATAATATCATTAACTTTATCCTTTACACATACCACATATGGTATTAACGAATCAAATCACTTTCAGGGGGCGGTAGTCCGCACTTCCTAAAATGAAGATATCGTGTTTACCCATAATGGAAACAATAATGGTATGCCATAAATGAAAAATACAGAAGCTTAAGGAAAGAATAAACATATTATATATCATATATAAAAATAGTGACATCATAATGGCCACCTTTGAAGGTGTTAAATGAGTATTGAACAATCATCGTTTCGGGAGGTAGAATTTCGTCATCCACAGAAACCGTATGTTCTTTAACCATTTGATATAGTTGTGTGAGAGTGTAGATCGAATAAATCTTATAACAAAATCATAGTATATTGAAGATACTGGTGTTGTTACAAAAGATGTAAATAAAAAGATTTTAGGGGGTTGGAGAAGCAAAATAAAACAAATGAACATGAGAGAATGAATTACCTTTAAAAGTGTAACTCCTTTTGATTTGAGCCTAAAGGCTTCCGTTGAAAGGATTCTGCCCAGAGGGAATCCTCTAGGATGAGGAGAGGTATGTGGAGAGAGTAAATGTGTAGGGTATGGCTGAGCCAAAGTCTTGAGGAGTGTGTGAAATGAGGTAGAGGTGGGGGCCTTTTATAAGTGGAGAGGAGGGGCACTTTTGGAAATCATGAAACTATTATTTTATTTTCAAAAGTGTTTCGAATTTATAAGGTACCACATTGATATATTTCGAAGATAAGATGATAAGGCTTCTAAATATTCCCATCCAATAGTTTTTGGACAGGTGTAGGTATTATATTTTATATTATCGTTTCATTTTATTTAAATTGTTCATTAATGAGGTCATCGTTGCATCATCATGATGTCATAATTAAATTAATTTATTTAATGTCTAAAAATTATAAAAAAACTATCCTGATGTAGGAAATATTTTTATCTTTCCAAAGAGTATTTATAGACAAAATTATGATTAGTATAACCCCTTCTAAAAATTGTTTTAGTAAAACAATTTATGTTAGTGTCATTTTCACCTTTATTTTTTAAAAAAAAGGCATTAAAGTCATTATCTCACCCAAGAGGCTCCATAGGGTCCCCTAAATCGACCCATGGGTTGTCTGGGTCGGCCATGACTCATCCAATAGGGGTAGTACAAGTGTCATGGTGTTTTCACATTTTTATAATATCATTTTTACCTTAAATTACACTAATTACCTCTAATCGCGATTAATGAAAAAAAATTACTATTCACCAAAAAATTATTTTCGTCCCATTGAACCACATTTTACATACTAATGACAACCATGTATGTCAGATTTTCAAAATTCAATACACATTAGTGGTAAACTTTCATTTAACTGAAAAATCAATTTGCTTGATTACCACTTAGTGGTTTCACTATTCATCAAAAATTGAAGTTTTTCCGAAAATTACCAAAAATTAACCCTAAGCTATATTTGATATTCCGAATTCAAAAATGAAGTCTATTTTACAAAATTAAAAATATATAAGTCACATTAATTAATTTAATAATTAATTCCCGCTGTCAGAGCAAATAGCGTGTTTTTATAAAACAATAAGTATCAAAAGATTGACACCAGTTTAAGTCTAATTTTAAAGTGAAATTGATTCCAATGACCACCATTGGATTAAATGGTAAAAATATATTCAGATTACACATTAAGACAAATTCAAAAGATAATCTAATCATATAAATAAATTAGATTAAGAAGCAGTTTTGATGTCAAATGCAGTATTTTTCACTATTCATTAAAAAATGAACATTGTCAGAAAAATACCAAAAATTAACACAAAGTAAATTTTGATGTCCCAATCATAAAGAATAAGTTTATTTTGACAAACATAGATTATAAAATTGTCAAAAGATAGATTCAAAAATGGTTTTCTATCAAATGGCAGTAAAACAATCTTTTAAAAATATTAGTGTATTCCATGCTTAAGATTGGATTTATTTGCATTTTAAGCCTCTAAAACACTATCTAATTAATTAATAGAAATATATAAAAATATATATTATTCATTACTTACTTGGGATGTTACATCCTTCCCACCTTTAGAAAATTGTGTCCCCGCAATTTATTTACTTATCGAATAAATGGGGGTACTTATCCCTCATAGCATTTTCAGATTCTCATGTTGCCTCTTCCATCATGTGGTTTTTCCACAAAACCTTTACCTGTTTAATCACCTTATTCCGTAACACTTGCTCCCTGTGGTCAAGAATCTGGACCGGTTGTTCCTCATAAGATAGGTTCTCTTCCAGCTGAACTACCTCTGGACTCAAAACATGAGATGGATCTGGCATATACTTTCTCAACATCGAAACGTGAAAAACATTGTGTACCTGAGATAAACTCGGAGGTAAAGCCACCCAGTATGCAACTGATCCAACTCTCTCTAGAATTTCATATGGTCCAATGAACCTTGGACTCAGCTTTCCTTTCTTACCAAATCACATCACACTCTTCCATGGTGAAACTTTGAGAAAAACATGATCACCTACCTCAAAAGAGAGATCCTTCCTCCTGTTGTCCGCATAACTTTTCTGCCTGCTCTGAGCGGTTCTCATGTGTCTCTGAATCAACTGAACTTTTTCTACCATCTCTTCTACCAACTCTGGTCCCATCAGCTTCCTTTCCCCTACTTCATCCCAAAAAGCTGGAGTTCGACACCGCTTCCCATATAATGCCTGAAATGGTGCCATCTATATGCTGGAATGAAAACTGTTATTATATGAAAATTAAACCAAAGAAATATGTTGGTCCCAACTTCCCTGATAATCCATAGAACAAGCTCGTAGCATATCCTCCAATGTCTGAATTGTTCGTTCTGACTTCCCATCTGATTGAGGATGAAAAGCTGTACTAAAATTTAATTCAGTACCCAACGACTTCTGAAGGCCTTTCCAAAAGTTAGAAGTGAACCTGAGATCACGATCAGACACAATGGAGAGGGGAACTCCATGTAACCTGACTATCTCTTTAAGATACAAACGGGAAAGTTGATCTAGGGAAAAAGTATCTCGTATAGCAAGGAAATGAGCAGATTTAGTCAAGCGATCAATAATAACCCAGATTGAATTATGACCTCGAGATGTCTTCGGTAATCCCACAACAAAGTCCATGGATATATTCTCCCATTTCCACTCAGGCACTGGTAAAGGCTGAAGCATCTCTTTCGGTAATTGCCGCTCTACTTTAACCTGCTGACAAGTCAAACACTTCACAGTAAAATCAGCAATATCTCTTTTCATTCCATCCCACCAGTAATACTCCCACAGATCTCTATACATCTTAGTACTGCCAGGATGAACTGAAAACAGAGAACTATGAGCTTCACATAACAACACTCTCTTCAACTTTGAATCACAAGGCACACACAATCTCTTACCAAATCTCAAAAAGAAATCATTATCAATGTTGAATTCAGGCAACTTACCTTTATGAACCAGCTCTACCTTTTTCTGCAACTCACTGTCTTGCTTCTGTGCTTGCTTGATTCTATCTGATAGAGATGATATCACTGATACCTAAAAAAAACAGAAGAACTTCCTGCACCAACAACTTCTATGCCAAATTTCATCAAATCCTTAACCAAAGGATCACGTTCCAAATGAAACATTGCTAATGAAGCATTACTTTTTCGACTCAAAGCATCAGCCACTTTATTTTCTTTTCCCGGATGGTAATGAATTGTACAATAATAATCCTTGATTAATTCTAGCCATCTCCTTTGTCTCATGTTCAATTATTTCTGAGTGAATATATACTTTAAACTTTTGTGATCGGTATATATTTCACACTTTACTCCATACAAATGATGCCTCCAAATTCTTAAAGAAAAAACAACAGCAGCTAATTCCAAATCATGTGTAGGGTAATTTACCTCATGAGTTTTCAACTGTCGTGAAGCATAAGCAATTACCTGATCATTCTGCATTAGGACACAACCAAGTCCTTTCAATGAAGCATCACTGTAGATAACAAACTCACCATTCCTGGAAGGTAGTGCCAAAACTGGATCATTCACCAATCTTCTTTTTAATTCCTAAAAAAAATCATCACATTCTTTTGTCCAGATAAACTTAACACCCTTCCGAGTTAGCTTAGTCATTGTACTAGATAACCGTGAAAAATTTCTAACAAACCTTCGGTAATAGCCTTCCAAACCAAGGAAGCTACGAATCTCAGTTACATTTGTGGGTCTTGGACATTCTTCAACAACTTTTGTTTTTGCAGGATCAACAGTTATCCCCTCTTTAGAAACAATGTGACCAAGGAAAGAAATTTGTTTCAACCAAAACTCACACTTTCTGAATTTCCCATACAATTTCTTTTCTTTTAAGGTTTGCAAGATAACCCTTAAATGTCTTTCATGCTCCACTTTACTTTTTGAAAACACCAAAATATCATCAATGAAACCCACCACAAACTTATCCAAGAACTCATGGAAAATTTTATTCATTAAGTCCATGAATACAGCAGGTGAATTGGTTATCCCAAAAGGAATTACTACAAATTCATAATGGCCATATCTCGTATGGAACGCGGTCTTCGGAATATTTGTCTCCTTTACCTTCAGCTGATGGTACCCCGATCTCAAGTCAATCTTTGAAAAAAAACCGAGCTCCCTGGAGCTGATCAAACAAATCGTCGATATGAGGCAAAGGATATTTGTTCTTAACAGTGATATTATTCAAGTCCCTATAATCAATGAAAAGTCTCATAGAACCATCTTTCTTTTTAACAAATAAAACAGGATTACCCCATGGTGATGTGCTAGGTCGAATGAAACCTTTCTCTAATAAATCTTGCAATTGCTCCTTTAACTCTAAAAGTTCAATTTGAGCCATTCGATAAGGGGGTTTTGAAATTGGCTTAGCATCAGGAACTAAGTCAACAGTAAACTCAACTTCCCGATCTGGTATTATTCTAGGAAACTCATTAGGAAGAACATCAGGATACTCATTTACCACTGGCACATCATTAATCTGAACAGTTCCTTTATTTTCAAGCATGTGTGCAAGGTAACATTCATTTCCATATTTTACAAGTTTCTCGGCCTCTTGATAAGTTATCAACAGTAAGGGTTCATTCTTGTACACAAACTGAAATTCTTTCTGAAAAGAAACTTCTTTAGCTCTACAGTCAATCTTAGCATGGTAAATAGAGAGCCAATCCAAACCTAGGATAACATCAAACTCTACTAGAGGTAGAACAATAAGGTTTGCAAGTAGGTTCTTTCCACAGATAAGGATAGGAAGATTATTATAAATTATTTTTGCCTCAACATTTCCCCCAGGTGTTTTTACCAAAAGTTCAGGAGTCATTTCTTGAGATGGTATTCCCATTTTACTAGAAAAGGTTTCAGAGATGAAAGAATGTGTAGACCCCAAATCAAATAACACACTGGCATAATCTGAAAAAACAAACAAAGTACCTAATACAACTTCATTTGATGGCCCGACATCTGCTGAAGTAGTTGCAAAGGATTTCACCACCCCTTTCTGCTTGTATTCTAACTGCTTCCCATCACTCAAGCTCTTTGTCAGACACTCATTTTCATAGTGACCCATCTCATTTCACTTAAAACATTTCACTAACTGTAAATCAAATTTGGTCTTACCTTCACCTTGATCTTTTTCAGTGCAATCACGAGCCTTATGTCCCATCTTACCACATCGGTAGCACTTTCCAGAATTCAGAAGACATTCCCCAGCATGCCTTTTGCCACATTTATCACAAACTGGAAACTTAGCTTTCTTACCATCAGACTTTTTTGAAGAATTCTTACCTTTCTCCTGCCACCTCGGTCTCTTCTTCTGTTTGTTGTTATAGAACACTTGATCATCGGAAAACTCCATTTCCACCTTCTCAGCACATCGAACAAGCTTTTCATAACTTTTAAACTCACGAGAAGCTAATGCCCTTCGATATTTTGGCTTTAATCCTGAGTAAAAATGATTGATTTTACTATCAAGGTCTCGGATAAAATTTGAAGCATACCTTGCCAAACGAGTGAACCTTTCTTCATAGGTAGCCACTGAGTCTTCCTCTTGCCTCAATTCCAGGAATTGATTTTCCATCCTAAGTCAAACATCCTTAGGAAAATACTTCTAAAGAAACATACCTTTGAATTAATCCCAGTCGAGAGCATCAATCTCATCAGCGTCCCTGATATTTTTAACCATCGACCACTACTGATCTGCCTCACCCTCCAAATGGTAAATAGAAAGACTAACCTTTTGATTTTCTGAACACCCCATGACATCAAAAATCTTATCTAGTGCTTTAATCCAACCTTTAGCTAGCACAGGGTCAGATGATCCTCTGAATGATGGGGGATGTTGCCTCATGAAATGTTCCACCACTGACATGTTCCTCTGCGGTTGATCTGGCTGATCTCGTGCATGGATACCACCACCATTTATAGCCTGAGTCAACTGTGCCATTACTGCAACAAACTATTCAGTTCCAATTCCGACCATCTCAGGATGCTGATTCAGAAGTTTATTTCCTTCTGTATGCCTTCCTAGCACTGCTTCCCTGTTTCCTCTGCGGAAAACCATTCTGAACAAACATGTCTTAGATGAAGCAACATGGTAATCTTCAAATGCTATATCACTTCAATTTAACCATAAAAAAATATTTTTGGATAATCATTTAATAGAATTCTAACTCCTAAAGTTATCTAAACCGACCTCTGATACCAACTATAAGGCCCCAGCCTTAAACCTTACTTAATCTTGAGTTATTACAAGATTACACCTTGAGGATCTTTTCGGGTTTAGAGTTTTAGAGAATTAGATCATAAAACTTGCATTACATTCCACATATAAACAAAGTGGTTACATAAAGATAGTATTCTTCATTCCCATCAATGGAAACATATTTAAAATAAAACATGGATTCTTTCTTGAAACTTCCTTGACATTATCATCATATCATGTACCTTTCCCTTGACCTGTGAAAAACATTTCAAAAAAACTTGGGATGAGCATAAAAAGCTCAGTAAGGGATATAAAAATATGGAAAGGAAACATAGGTACATTTATACATAAGAATGAGATCATACTTTACCCATAAAACATAAGCACTTTAACATACCTCATCAAAAAATGAATAAATCATAGAAATCATAAGACATAAAGGTAACTTGAGGCATTCATAACATCCTTACGTAGGGAGTAACCCTCTTGGTTACGTTTGGAATACCCATCACAGTATATTCCCTAAATATCTTCGTAGAAACCTTAACGTTTCACTCCTTCCCATTACCCAATGCATTGGAGAGCTATATCGGGCTCACCCGCCCTTAGTCTATCACGGAACCACCCGTCTTCATAATAATGCCCAAGAACCTCAACATAATCGTATCACATAAAACATGCATAAAGGAAACATAACATTTCCACCTTTCAATCACAAGATATCAATACAACACATTGATATAAAAACATTATGAAAACCATTTTCAATACCAAAATAAAATAAAAGTAAAACATGGTATTTATTTTTTTTCTTTTTTAAAAAAATATGGCTTGTAGAGGAAGCCGAAACTCAAATAATGGTCACGGCGGCGGAGAAGTCGTTGTCGCCGCATACGTACGACAAAAACATTCCCTTTTCTCATTTAGTGAAACACTTCGTATAAAAAATATTCCTTTTGGATAAACGTAAAATTCAAAGGGGTTTATACACCGTATAAAAGAAGGTTGTGTATAAAACAAAATATGCCTCAATGAAAGGAGATTGAGACGAAGTCCCATACCTCATATCCGACTTGACCCGACCGTTATTTAATCTCCTGAATAATAAACTTGAGTTAATATCTACTTGCTTAAGAACCTTTTTCATGTTCATTATTTTTTTTATACCATGTTATGAACATCATGTAATCATTTAAGTTAATAATGTTCATTTTGTCGGTATTTGGTTCTTAAGTCAAAAATAGACTTCTTACACTTACATGTTGTTAATTTGGTCAAAGGTTCGTTATATCCAGAATTATATTAATTATTTGGATAACATATATATCATATATATTCAGCATATACATGTATTTATAATATTACATCACATTTAGAGGTAAGAAATGAAATGCACCGTTCATGGAGATGGTAAGCCGTACGTACGCATGAACGCTACTTCCATTTCTATTTCGTATTTTCTGGAATGGAATCATAATGATATAAGAGTATATTATAATTCCAGTATAATAACATATATAATATCATTAACTTTATCCTTTACACATCCCACATATGGTATTAACGAATCAAATCACTTTCAAGGGGCGGTAGTCCGCACTTCCTAGAATGAAGATATTGTGTTTACCCATAATGGAAAAAATAATGGTATGTCATAAATGAAAAATAAATAAGCTTAAGGAAAGAATAAACATATTATATATCATATATAAAAATAGTGACATCATAATGGCCACCTTTGAAGGTGTTAAATGAGTATTGAAAAATCATCGTTTCGGGAGGCAGAATTTCGTCATCCACGGAAACCGTATGTTTTTTAACCATTTGATGTAGTTGTGTGAGAGTGTAGCTAGAATAAATATTATAACAACATCCTAGTATATTTAATATACTGGTTTTGTTACAAAATATGTAAATAAAAAGAGTTTAGGGGCTTGTAGAAGAAAAATAAAACAAATGAACATGAGAGAATGAATTACCTTTAAAAGTGTAACTCCTTTTGATTTGAGCCTAAAGGATTCCTTTGAAAGGATTATTCCCAAAGGGAATCCTCTAGGATGAGGAGAGAGATGTGGATAGAGTAAATGGGCAGGGGATGGCCGAGCCAAAGGCTTGAGGAGTGTGTGAAATGAGGTAGAGGTGGGGGCCTTTTATAAGAGGAGAGGAGGGGCACTTTTGGAAATCATGAAACTATTATTTCATTTTCAAAAGTGTTTCGAATTTCTAAGGTCCCAAATTGATATATTTCGATGATAAGATGATAAGGTTTCGAAATATTCTCATACAATAGTTTTTGGACAAGTTTAGATCTTATATTTTACATTATCGTTTCATTTTATTTAAATTGTTCATTAATGAGGTCATCGTTGCATCATCATGATGTCATAATTAAATTAATTTATTTAATGTCTAAAAATTATAAAAAAAAAATATCCTGATTTATGAAATCTTTTTATCTTTCCAAATAGTATTTATAGACAAAATTATGATTAGTATAACCCCTTCTAAAAATTGTTTTAGTAAAACAATTTATGTTAGTGTCATTTTCACCTTTATTTTAAAAAAAAGGCATTAAAGTCATTATCTCACCCAAGAGGCTCCATAGGGTCCCCTAAATCGACCCATGGGTTGTCTTGGTCATCCATGACTCATCCAATTGGGGTAGGACAAGTGTAATGGTGTTTTCACATTTTTATAATATCATTTTTACCTTAAATTACACTAATTACCTCTAATCGCGATTAATGAAAAAAAAACACTATTCACCAAAAAATTATTTTCAACCCATTGAACCACATTTTACATACTAATGACAACCATGTATGTCGGATTTTCAAAATTCAATACACATTAGTGGTAAACTTTCATTTAACTGAAAAATCAGTTTGCTTGATTACCACTTAGTGGTTTCACTATTCATCAAAAATTGAAGTTTTTAAGAAAATTACCAAAAATTCACCCTAAGCTATATTTGATATTCCAAATTCAAAAATGAAGTCTATTTTAAAAAATTCAAAATATATAAGTCACATTAATTAATTTAATAATTAATTCCCGTTGTCATAGCAAATAGCGTGTTTTTATAAAACAATAAGTATCAAAAGATTGACACCAGTTTAAGTCTAATTTCAAAGTGAAATTGATTCCAATGACCACCATTGGATTAAATGGTAAAAATATATTCAGATTACACATTAAGACCAATTCAAAAGATAATCTAATCATATAAATAAATTATATTAAGAAGCAGTTTTGATGTAAAATGCAGTATTTTTCACTATTCATTAAAAAATGAACATTGTCAGAAAAATACCAAAAATTCACAAAAAGTAAATTTTGATGTCCCAATCATAAATAATAAGTTTATTTTGACAAAAATAGCTTATAAAATTGTCAAAATATAGATTCAAAAATGGTTTGCCATCAAAAGGCAGTAAAACAATCTTTTAAAAATATTAGTGTATTCTATGCTTAAGATTGGATTTATTTGCATTTTAAGCCTCTAAAACACTATCTAATTCATTAATAGACATATATAAAAATATATATTATTCATTACTTACTTGGGATGTTACATTATTTATGTCATGTAGGATAACTAATGGTAATTCTATAATTCCTTTTCATTAATTTCTTAGTTTTTATTGCTCTATTGGATTCCATTTCAATGAGAGATAATATTCCCTATTTTTAGATAATTTATCTATTCTTATAATTTCTCTCATTCTAGTCCAAATCAAATCTAAATATTATATGGGTGAATCTTCTTAATCATGAATTATATGGTCTTATATTTTTACTGAATGTCTATTAGTTATATCTCATGTCATTGTACCGCATGAAATACCTTTCATTAATTTCCTATAAAATTAATATCTCTTAAATTTTTAACTAGGAATCAATCTAAAAGTGATATGAGACGTTTTTACATGGTTTTAGGCTAATGAACTCGACCCGAACCACTCCCTTGGGTTGGGTTTGATGAAATTATTTTTGACTATCATTCTTGTTTTGTATTTAAAGAAACTTTTGAGGTGTTTTGTTTTTCCTATTTCTAACTAAATGATTAAATTTTATTATTTTAAATGAATTGAGAATATAAGACCATGTACTTGTATATTGATGTTATATTATAATTATGTTGGTTAATAATTTTAGAAATAATGGCTCGATTAATTAAATGAATTCTTAAAGGATTGAATACCAAATTTGGCTCATTTTAATTTATAAATAGAAATGTTAATGAAATGAGAAAATGGTAATTGTTAAATTAGATGGTTAATCTAATGTCTCAGATTTTCTGTGTATTATTTTTAAATATTATATGGAATTATTTCGAGACCAGGTGCAAAGACAGGACATCATTCTTAGGCCCGGTGATCCCAGAATGGTGGTTTGAACTTTTTTTAAGTTAAGTGAGTCGGCACTTGTGCACGGTTGAGGTAGTTTCCAAAAGAATGCCCGGATTAAAAATTTGAGGGCACCGTTGCATCCGGGATGACAAATTTACCTAAGAACATGTCTAACCTAGACCGGTGCGGGTCGAGGGAAAAAGTTAATTTTCTGACGTTTTTTGTAAAATAAAATAAAATAAATTAGCCAAGTTTATTTAATTTTTTTTTTGAAACATCCACAGCAGCGCAACAATGGGGAAGCTATGTTCTTAATTATTACCATGTCATAATGACTCAGAAATTAAAACATGACTCATTAATGTCGTAGTGTGATGGTATTCCAAAACTCGTGTCCCTTTTTTAGGGGTTAATCGAATGATGGTTTTTGACAGAAAATTGAGATAAAACTCCAAATAATCTGTGGACCCTTGGAGAAAACTCTCAGCGAAGTGCGATGAAGGATCAAAGCTGAGAATCTCTATGCCAATTAGTTGAAGGATCTCGATGATGATGGATGCACGACCTCTTCTTCAGTTATTGATCCCTTTTGAGGTAGAGGTGGTTATTTTGATTCTTCTTTCCCCATTTTTGAATATAAACGACGAACACATATCAACTATGAACACGTTGATCTACGGATTCGTACGTTCTTGCAAGAGGGTTTTATTATGTTGATTTAGGGGAATTAATCCATGTTGAATTATTGTTGATTTATTCTCTTTTTGATCCTACTAACGGGAGTGGATTAACGCCGTGATGAATGATGGTGGAGGTTCGTTCCTCGATTTGTTTATTGGATTTCTTCCCCTTTCATTTTCCTCGTGCGTTCTTCACAGGGTGAGTAACAACAAATCATTGTGCATTCGTTTTGAGACACAAAGATCCCAAATTGAAGATCAGATGTCATAATGACCTAGAAAATGTGCGACGATGATAGAGGACGATTAATCGAACGAGATTGGGAAAGACCGTTCTTCTAGCATTCTTCGCCCGGGAGGATCGTTACGTGTTTTCGGGACCGATCGGAGGCCCAAAAACAATGGAATCAGCTTTGAGGTTTCAGGGTGACCAAAACCAATGAGTTTTATGGTGATAAAATGGTCTGATAGATGAACATGGCAGCATGGGAGGCACGCCGGTGAGAAGCATCGATTCTGGAAAATTATGGAATACACAGTGTGTACTTCCGAAGAACACGTCGTGTAGTACCGGTGGTGATGGCTACTATTTCAAGGGTCAGATAGGTATCACACGACATGTGACCCCAATCATACAGCATGTGGGACCTTCCCCGAAGCCTAGAATTTATCTCAAGTGATACACAGACATGGGGAGAATGACATGGCTTCTCGACATGGTGTGTAGACCCAAGGAGGCATTGAAGAGGCAACTACGTAGGACTCGGCATGTATCCATGGGATACATGAACATGAGATGGAGTACACGACTGTCTACTCCACCACATGGCCTGGCGAGGCCAGTAACGCAGGTCACCCTGTGTACCGATTAAACAGGTTGGCGTACATGGGTTGAGGCCGTGTACGGGCACCTAGCCAGTGTACATGGATCTGACCACAAATACTCAGACACGGCATGTAATCCCTACCACACTCCATGTACTGACTTTATCTACACGACTAGCCTTAAGACATGGGCCATTGTACATGGGCAGTATCCGGGGTCATAAGACACGGTGTGTGACTTTTCTACACGCCATGTACTTTTTGAAAAATGGATTGGTCCTCTTGTCCACCGTGTCTTGGACATGTTTCTCTTGGGTTAGTTCCCGTTATTCTCATTCCCCTAAAGATTAGGCATCATTTCCTTTTTTAAGAGTATGATCCCATCAGTAGGAAATTCTATGATAGAGTCATGCATCCCTCCGAGAGGCCCATATCGAGATCCTTTATCCATTCTTGACTCTAGGTAGAGTTAGGAATCGATGTGACCAACTCTACCAGACATTGATCTTCTACCTAGATGGGGAATCCGGATGAGTCGCGGTATCTGCCAAGGCCCTGGCAGTGATCCTCATCTGTGTATCATGATCTTTCCCACTCAGGAGTGTGTCTCACGTAATGAGTGTATCTATATATCATGATTTTTTCCACTTAGGAGTGTGTCTCTTTTAATGAGTTTGATTACCTCTCGCGACATTTCTTGATGAATAGTACTTCTCTGATAGACATCATCAGAGCTACCAGAATCATGGAGTGTGTTCTCCAAGAATGATTCCTTCATGGAATCTACGAACTGAATCCCTAGACGGGGGTATGCGTTTGTGTGACTTTTCTCTGGACTACGGGTCTGGGTTTTGAGTATATCTTGTTTTTGTTTCTCCACTATAAGTTATGAAGATAAATACTATGTAGAGAAGACTGTACCTTTACTTTTTCCATTTCTTTGTGGTTTTTTGGGGTCTTATACTGAGTATTGTTATACTCACCCCTACACGGGCTTTGCCTGCACGTGTTGTGTCTTGTGCAGACGAGTATCCTTTTGACAGGGTCCAGGGCGGACCAGGATAGGACTGAGCTTTCTGAGTTCCTGACAGACTGATGCAATCCTACATCTATTATCATCATTCCTAGTACCTCTTTGTATTTACATATTGGACTATTCATTTTTCAAACTCTTGTTTGGTTGGGATTGTATTCTAGCCTAGTTTACTTTCAGCACTATACTTTCTATCGTACTCTGGTTTAGTTTTATGCATGCATTTTTGTTCCATACTGAGTTCTTTTTTACATTTCAGCTTTTGTGGGCTTGGATATGTGTACGTGTGAACAGGTTCTTAGGAAATGCCTCCCATGTTAGTAATATGCCTACTCGATCGTTGCTAGTCACCATCCCCTGGCCTATCAGAGACGAGCTTGGGGAGTCGCGGCGCGGGCCCCACGGGGACGGGTCGTGATATAGTGGTATCAGAACTGGTCGGTTCTACCTTAGGACCAAGAGTATGTGAGATTTGGTTTGGGGAAATGGTGTTATGTGTTTTGAGCTCGGATTTCGGGCCACAAACTCTAGTTTTGGTGCGTGCGGCTGACGTATCCATACACCAGGACTCTGATATCCCGCTTTTCGACTCGGTACAAAAAAACACTAGTTCCGGGGAAATAAAAGAAAGTTAGATGCACCATATAGGAATGGGTTGTGTTTTCAATGTCCTTTGTTTCAGCTATCTAGATATACTCATTAACCATGGTACATCCTGTTTCTTTACAGGATGCCTCTGTGACGTATACTCACTAGGATTCAGCAACATGATCATGAGGATGACCCCCTATGTGATAAGGCTTTGATACAGGGACCAGTTCCATAGGGGTTTCCACCAAGTGGTTCACCTGCTATGCCACCCCCAATGGAGCAGCATGTGGTACCTGCAGTACCGACCGAAAAGGAGCGCAGGCTGAGGTCCCTCCATGAGTTCCAGAGACAGAGACCCCTCAGGATCTGAGGCGATCCAGAACCTCAGGCGGCTGAAAACTGGCTTGAGGTGGTGACAAATGTTTTTCGTCTATTGGGGACACCTTTGGACCAGATGGTGATCCTAGGAGTGGGCCTTATTCATGGTTCGTAGGGACGATGGTGGAGTCTGACCACACAAACTCACGACGAGGAGACTCTTACATGGATGGAGTTCTGGCAAATCTTTATGGAGGAGTTCTCTCCGGTTATGCTAAGATCAGTACACATCCATGTGCTTCTTCAGCTCCAGGTGGGCAGTATGACAGTATCTGACTATTCATCAAGGTTCACCAACCTCACCAGGTACTTGATGGATATAGTCAGGGATCATTACTTTAGAGCTCAGACCTTCGAGCGAGGTCTACGATGAGACATCCAAGATTGTGTCATGCCTATATGCATTTTGACTTATGATTGAGTGCTCGATCGGGCCTTAGTGATCGAGATATTCTTGGATGATTAGAGATAACCAACGATAGTCAGAAGGAGGAAGACAAGTCCGGAGACCTCAGTAGCGGGGAACCAGTGTCAAACATAGGGATCAGGACGTCCGAGACGTCAGAGTAGGACCGAAGACAAGGGCGGGGACAACTGCATGTGGTTGAGGCATATGACCCAGGGGGTATAGGGATGATACAAGGAACGATCTGTGTCTTCTCTACCTTAGATTCCATACTTGTTGACATAGTTTCCATTCATTCCTTCATAGCCACATGTCATGTGTGAAACTTTGAGATTCAGGTAGAACAGTTGACTCGATCCTTATGCTTGGAGACACCTACGAGAGGAGGCCCGACAATCTCGCACCTTTTTAATCAGTGTGATATTTCCCTTGGAGGTGAGTGTTCCGGTTGGAACCTCTTGGTGTTAGAGTAGAGGCCTTACGACGTCATTCTCAGTATGGATTTTTTATCTTTGCTCCATGCCCAGATTGACTGTTTTAGGAAAAAAGTGTGTTGTGTCTGCACTGATAGGACGATGTTTTCCTTTGTCAGAGAAAAGGAGACCCAGGCAGCACAGAATGGGCGCATAGGAGGGTGCAGCTGGTCCCTTATGAGTTGGTGAGCTTTTCCCTCAGAGTAGTAGATGAGATGAGCTCCCAGTTCCCAGCAGTAGCGGTAGAGTACGAGGACGTATTTCGCAAAGATGTTCCAGGACTACCTCCCCGCCGTGAAATCGACTTCTGCATTGACTTACACCATAGGACAACATCGATTTCTTCATCAGCATATCAGATGGCTCCCATAGAGCTTCGAGAACTGAGGGTGTAGTTGGAGGATTTGTAGATGAAGGGTTTCGTGAGACCCAACATTTCACCATGAGCAGACCCAGTCTTGTTTTCCAAGAAGGTAGACGGAAGTTTGAGGTTGTGCATGGATTACCGGTGCTTGAACCAGGTTACGGTGAAAAACAAGTCTCCACTTCTGATAATTGAAAACCTCTTCGATTAGTTGAAAGGGGAACTGTGGTTCTTGATGGTTGAAATTAGATCAGGTTATCACCAGTTATGCGAACGGGGAGAGGATGTACCGAAGATGACTTTCAGAAGACACTACCGTCACTATGGGTACTTGGTCATGCCTTTCGGCGTGACCAATGCCCCCACAGTGTTCATGGGACTGATGCACCATATCATCCAGCCGTACTTGGACTGGTTCGTAGTGGTCTTCATCGACGACTTCATTGTGTACTTGGCGTCATAGGAGGAGCACACAAGAAACCTGTGGACAGTTCTAGATGTACTCTAAGAGAATCAGCTTTATGGGAAGCTCTTGAAGTTACGGTTCTGGATTAAGGAGGTCCACTTTTGGGGAATTTCATCTCAGCAGATGGAGTAGCTGTGGACCTAGCCAAGGTGGAGGCAGTGTTAGCATTGGAGCCACCTTGGAGCGTGACAGAGGTGCGGTGCTTCCTTGGGTTGGCAGGATATTACCAGAGATTCATTCCTGATTTCTCTCGAATATCAGCACTGATGACATCCTTGACCATGAAGGGACAACCCTTTATATTGATGGATAAGTTCCATCAGGATTTTGAGTAGTTGAGAAATAGTTTGAAGAGAACCCCAATCTTGATATTGCTGAAGGAGGGTGTCGATTACATAGTTTTCTGCGACGCATCAGAGAACGGGCTTGGTTGTGTCCTGATGCAGAGGAAGGCGGTGATTTATTATGTTTCACGCCAGCTTAGGCCACATGAACAGAACTATATGACCCATGATGTCAAGTTGGCTGAGGTAGTCTTTGCATTGTAGATGTGGCGACACTACCTTATGGGCGATCAGTTCATCATCTACTCTGACCACAAGAGCCACAATTACATATTCTCACAAAAGGATCTTAATCTGAGCTAAAGGCATTAGCTAGAGTTCCTAATGGATTATTATTTTGAGATCATCTATACTCTAGGTAAGGGGAACAAGGTGGAGGAATCTCTTAGTAGAAGGTCGAGCTCGCAGCTATTGAGTGAGGTAATAGAGCTGTTAGCAACATTTTAGTTATCATTTGTGGATGGAGAGAATTAAGCTTACCTGTTGTCGATGGCTTTCACCCCTACCCTCTTACAACAGGTTAGGAAAGAGAAGCTTGGGGATGTCAACTTTGAGGATTTACGTTCTCAGTTATCCACAGGACATGCTCCTGATGGATTTTCTCATGGTGGGGAGCACATACTTCTTTTAAGAGGATGCATTGTTGTACCAGAAGCATTGCAGGAAGAGGACCTGAGGGAGTTTCAAACATCCCCCTTGGTAGTACATCATGGAGTGGAAAGGATGTACCAGTATCACTGATTACAGTTCTGGTGGTCACGCATGAAGAAGGAAGTAACAAAGTTTTTTTCCCAATTCCTCACATTCCAGAAGAGGCTGAGCACCAGGTTTCAGCGAGATTATCTCACCCATAGATGTTCCAGAGTTGAAGTGGGATGGGATTTAGATGGATTTCCTGATAGGATTACCATGGACATCCAAGAGGCATGATTCTATCTTTTTTATCGTTGACCGACTCACCTAGTCGGCCCACTTCATAGCTATCAGGGAGCAAAGTTCCGTAGATAGCTTGGGATGCCTCTACATGTAGGAGATATTTCGGCTTCATGGAATCCCTTCGCTGATAGTCTCGGACCGAGACACTCACATTACATCTCAGTTTTGTAAGGGATTGCTGGATGTCGTTGGGACTCAGCTATGCTTGAGCACGACATTCCATCCCCAGACCGATGGTCAGACGGAGAGGACCATTAAGGTTCTGGAGGATATGTTGTGGGCCTGTATCATGGACTTTGGTCACAGTTGGGAGGACCACCTACCACTGGTGGAGTTTGTATACATTAATAGATACCACTCTACCATTGGTATGGCACCTTTTGAGGTGTTATATGGGAGACCCTACTGGTCTCTGTTTTGCTGGACCGACCCTGGAGAGTCAGCAGTTATGGGTCCATAGTTGGTGCAAGCTTCCACCAAGATGGTGAAAATCATTCGGGGACGGATGAAGACAGCATAGAGCTAGAAGATTTCCTATGCTAACACGTGACGGAGACCCCTGGATTTTGAGGAGGGAGACCACATCTTCCTTCAGGTATCACCTTGATGAGGGTTACAGTGATTTGGCCGTGGCGACAAGATATCTCTGAGGTTCATCGGACCTTTCCAGATACTATGTAGAGTTGGCGAGGTGGCAGATTGCCTGTCTCTACCTCCACAGTTTCATCGAGTACATGATGTCTTCCATGTGTCGTAGCTGAGAAGGTACATGCATGGCCCATCACACGTTATCTATTGGTGCGATTTGGACATTGAGGATTGAGTGACCATTGTTGAGTACCCAGTGGAGATCGAGGATCGGCCGGAGAGGATCCTTCGTGGGAAATCGATTCCATTGGTGCATTTTCGGTGGCATCACAAGAATCTTCAGGAGGGCACGTTGGAGCGGGATACTCAAATAGATGCCCAGTACCCACATCATTTTGAGTAGTCTTGTTTTGGATTTTCGGGGACGCAAAGCCCCAAGGTGGGGACAATTTAATGTCTCGGATTTTCCATGTATTATTTTTAAATATTATATGGAATTATTGTGAGACCAAGAATAGATACGGAACATCATCCCGAGGCCTGGTGATCCCGGAATGGTGGTTTGAACTTTTATTTAAGTTAAGTGAGTCGTCACTTGTGCATGGTTGTTGCAGTTTCCAAACAGATTCCTACATTACAAATCTTAGGGCACCGTTGCATCTAGGACTACAACTTAACCTAATAATGGGTATAACATTGACTGGCATGAGTCGAGGGAAAAAGTTATTTTTTAGATGTTTTTAGTAAAATAAAATAAAATAAATTAGAGAAGTTTATTTAATTTTTTTTGGAAACATCCACTACAGCGCAGTGACAGGGCATCTGTTTCCTTAATTATTACACTATTAAAATGACTCAGAAATGACAACTTGACTCATTAAAACTGTAGTGTGATGGTATTCCAAAATGTGTGTCCATTTTTTATGGGTTAATCGAATGATGGTAATTGATGGAAAATTGAGAGAAAACTCCGAAGAATCCATGGAGCCTTGGAGAAAACCCTCAGCGACGCATGATGAAGGATCAAAGCTATGAATCGCTGCACTAACGAGTTTAAGGATATCGATTATGAAGGCAGCACAAACTCTTTATCAGTGATCGATCCCTTTTGAGGTAGGGGTTTTTATTTTGATTCTTATTTCCCCATTTTTGAATTTAAAAGTAGAACATGGATTAACCACAAACATGTTGATCTGCATATTCGTACGTTCTTGTGAGAGGTTTTTATTGGGTTGATTTTGAGGAATTAATCCATGATGAATTTTTATTGATTTCTGATCTTTTTGATCCAACAAATGAGAGCAGATCAATGTTGTGACAAACGATGGTGGAGGTTTGTTCCTTGATTTTTTTATTGGATTTCATCCCCCTTCCTTTTCCTCGATCGTTCTTCGCATTCTTCCCGGGGAGAGGAACAACGGATCATTGCACATTAGTTCTATGATGCAATGATCCAAATTAAATATCTGACGTCACAACAACCTAGTAGAGGTTTAATGATGATAGCGGACGATGAATCGAACCAGATCAGGAGGGACTGTTCTTCGAGCGTTCTTCATGCGGGAGGATCGTTATGTGTTTTCAGAACCGATAAGATGTCCAAAAACAATGTAATTTGCTTCATGGTATCAGGGAGGCCAAAAACTATGAGTTTCATGGAAATCGGATGGCCAGAAAAATGAACGAGGAAGCACGATAGGTGTACCGTTAAGAAGCGTCGATTCTAGAAAATTCTGGAATACACGGCGTGTACTTCTGAAGAACGTGATGTGTAGTACCAGTGGTGGTGGATAGGGTTTAAAGGGTCAGATAGGAATCACACGGTGTGTGACTCAGGTCACATTCCATTTTGGACATTCCCTGAATCTCGGTGTGTATCTCAGGTGATACATGGACATGAGGTGAACGACATGGCTTCACGACACGGCGTGTAGACCCTACGTGTCATGGCAGAGGAAACTACATTGGACTCGGAGTGTATCCATGGGATAAACGGAGACGGGATGGATTACAAGACCATGTACTCCACCACAAGGCCAGGAGAGGCCAGTAATGTGAGTCACCCCATGTACCAATTAAATGGGTTGGTGTACATGGGTTGATTCCATATAAGGGCACAAAATTGGCATATATAGAACCGACCCCAAATACTCAGACATAGTGTGTAATCCATACCACACGTCGTGTACTAACATTCTCTACACGACCAACCTTAGGACGTGGACTGTTGTATATGGGAAGTACCTAGGGTCAGAATACACGATGTGTGAATTTTATACATGTCGTGTACTTTTTGAAAAATGGCTTGGTCCTCTTTTCCACCGTGTATTAGACATGTTTTGTTTGGGTTAGTGCCCATTCATCTCATTTCCATGAATATCAGGAATCATTTCATTTTTCAAGAGTGTGATACATTCATTAGAACTTTCTGTGATTGAGTCAGGCATGCCTCTGAGAGGCCTGGAGTGAGATCCTCTATCAATTCCTAACCCAAGGTAGAGTCATTCATCGAAGTGACCAACTCTACCGGGCGTTGATCCTCTACCTATCTGGTGAATCTAGATGAGTTTCGGTATGCTCCATGGCCCTGGAAATGATCCTCATATGTGTATCGTGATCTTTCCCCCTCAGGAGTGTGTCTCCCGTAATGATTGTATCTATCTATCATGATCTTTTCCACTCCGGAGTGTGTCTCCCATAGTGAGTATGACTACCTCCCGTGACATTTCCCATTGAACAGTACTTCTTGGATGGATGTCATTAGAGCTACTAGACTCGTGGAGTGTGTTCTCCTGGAACGAGTCCTTCATGGAATCTTCGAACTGAATCTCTAGACGAGGGTATGTGGATGTGTGACTTGCCTCTAGAATATGAGTCTGCGATTTGAGTATATCTAGTTTTTCATTCTCTGCTATATTTTCTGTAGACATATACTATGTAGATGTGACTGTACCTTTACTTCATGTATTTCTTTGTGGTTTTTGGGGTCCTCTACTGAGTATTGTTATACTCACCCCTGCATAGGCTTTTCCCGCACGTGTCATGTCTTGTGCAGACGAGAATCCTTTTGACAGGGTCCAGGATGGACCAGGATAGGACCGATTTTTATGAATTCACTACAGGCCGAGGCATTCCTACATATATGAGCAGCAGTCCCAGTACCTCTTTGTGTTTTAGGTTGGACTTTTAATTTTTCAAAATCTTATTTTGGTGTGCTTGTATTCCGACCTAGTTTACATTCAGCACATTACTTTTCGTCATACTCTGGTTTATTTTTATGCATTCATTTTTTTCCTTAGTGGGTTCTTTTTTACATTTCATTATTTGTGGGCTTGTTTATGTGTGCATGTGTACATGTTCTTAGAAAATGCCTCACATGTTAGTAATATGCCTACTCGGTTCTAGTCACCAGCCCCTGGCCTATCGGAGGTGGGCTTGGGGAGTCGCGGCGCAGGCCCCATGGGGAGGATCCATAACAGGTAATCTATTTTCTTATTCATATTTTTTCAAAATGGGTGGAAATATTTCCTGGACACTAAAATAACACTATTGTATCATTTGATAGAGAGTTGAACAATGAAATAAATGTTGTAAAATATATTGATAAATGGAATGGAAATTATCATTACCCTTTGGAATCCCTAATCCACTATATATACTAAAGTTGGGTTTCTCCAGCCTTACTTGTCGCCTCCACAATCAGCCACATCACCAAATCTAAACTTCCCTTCCTAAAACTACCCCCACACTATCGGGATTTTTCTCGGCTTACATAGGGTTTCCGCAATACTCCACGACGCAGTAATCCCTCATTTTTCAGAATCTTGTCTCTACCCGACGGATCCTCCACCACGTGCCCTGCCTCCGTGTGCTCCATCTTGGCGTGCTCCGCCTCCTCGTCCTCCACATTGGCGTGATCCGTCTCTACCTGCTCCAACTCCGTGTCCTCCGTCTCCTCCGCATCTTCATGCTCCGCTTCTTTGTGCCCCGCCTCTTTGTGCAATGCCTCCATGTGCTCCACCTCCGCGTGATCCGAGTGATGCATCACTGTGACCCATCTTCGACATTAGGGTTCCTCGCATCCAACTTCTTCCTCCTGCGTCCTCTCGTGATACCCTATCCTATCCATATCCCTATGGTTGCCACTATGGTTATCCATCCCAATCATGCTTCTACTCCTGTAATCCATCGACCGCATCTACTTCGTGTTTTCAATCCTTCCTTACATCACAAGATTCTTCTACAATCGACTGGTAAACTCCCTCAATTTTCTTTGTTCAACTTCTGATGTGTGGATTTTTTTTATTCCAGGAGTTGGGTTTTCATAAGCAATAGGTAAATCTATGTAAGATGCATTAAATATGAATGCGATGAAGATTGGTGAAATGTACCACCACATGAAGGTTATTTTTTTCATATGCATTTTTTCATATTTGTAATTATCAGTCATTTATTTGATTCTAATTTCTTTATCAAACACCATTGTCAATTGTGCATTATTCAGAATTGGTAATTTTTTAAATGATCCTCATATATATTGAAGCTGTTTATTTTTAGTAACTATGAATGATGTTTTGAAAATTTCTTATACTAGAAAACAATACTATCATTCTGTTGGTTGGGTGGGTGTCATCATTTTGAACAGTTTTGAAGTGTCACTTACACATTTCTCTCTTTCATCATTAAGTGTTTTATTTGAGGTTGTGGTTTTTAAATGTTATATGCTCATTTAAGTGACTTTAATGTTAGTTTTATTTACTTTTTATAATTTTACTGACTACTATTATCATCCTCACATAGAAAATAACATATTTCCTGATGAATGTGCATGGGTTTATGGAATGAATGTCTTCTATTTACGTGCATGGAGGAGGAAAAACATAAGATACACATCACTTATGGATCAAGGAGGTTCGATCCTGGTGTTTTTTTACCAACTCATTCTTCATATAGATTTGAATTATGGATAAGGACTGAACAATTTTATATTGTTAAGAACTCATATATATAATGATTCAGTGACAGTCAGGTGTTTCATCGGTTTGACAAGACAGTACGTGAATATGACTTATTTGGGAAGGTATGGGTTTTTTTTTTGTTTTTTCCAATTCATAAATATTCATTATGTAATATATTTTTTCAGAAGGCGTGGTTTTCTTTTTTATTTTCAAAATATCATGCTCTCATTTCCTTATGTTTTATTTCATTTTATTTTGGCTTAAATTAATCTCACTAAACATGTTTTGTAAGCCCAGTTTTATATTTTTTAGTAATTTTAATTAAGTTTCCTATCTTTGTAACTTTTGAATTATGTTAGTTATTATCATTAAATATTTTTGAGATTTGAAAGCCTGTAATATTATGAGGGATTAAATTGAACTTACTAACATGTTTGGAAATCTCATTTTTCCCAGTTTTTATTCATATCAATAAAATTACGTATCTTAGAAAATTTCTATATATCATGGTCATTTTTTATCATTTTTAGATTTTAATGTTGGTCATTATATAAAGGCTTATATTGAACTTTATATACATGTTTGGTAAGCCAAATTTTTCCATATTTTAGTCATTTTAATGAAATTGTTTATCTTTGTAAATTTCAAAATATACTGGTTATTTTCATTAATCATTTTTGAGATATGAAATATTGTAATTTTATGTTGGTTTTATTACTGATTTACATTGAAACCAAACAATCACAAAACATTACATTTTTGTTCATTACTATATAGGAAGATCAAACCAGTGGGTGTTCAAGAGTAAGTAGTGGCGTTGATTATATCCAGGTATCATATCATTCAATTTTTCCAATTTTTTTCTTTAAAAAATTCATATCACATTACTGAAATTCTTTTTAACATTTCATTATTGGCCCATCAAAGTGTTAGTCATTCTCCTGGGATAATAAATATTGGCACAATATTTCATATGTCAACATCAATCATGTCTTCTACTGGGGTATATAACTCCTATTTACTATGTTCTTAGTTATTTCCATTATTAAAATAAAATTTTCTATAAAATAATTTATATTCTACTATTTAATTTTTTTTAAACAATTTCCTTTCAATCATGACCTATATACTGTTAAATAATAGTTAACTATTAAATCACTGATATGTGTTTCACTACATTGAATTGCTGCAGATTCAGTCATCAAATCATCTAACAAAAATTTCTATGTAGAAAATTCTGTCACATTATTTTGATAAGGAGGATGAACTTCGAGATTGTCCACATTTTTCGACACAAAAGGCTACTCTGATACATTCTATTGAATTACACACTTGAATGAAGGGAAATTTAATCTAGAGAACATAAAAACAGACTCAAATGTGATGCTGGAAACTAATGGAAAACATACCTGTTCACTATTGAATTTTTTTTTCTTTGCTATTTTTTAAATTCTTATTTGAAGGGTGACTGTCACTTGATTTAGCAGAATACACCATCATGAAAGACTACATCAAGGGTATATTTTCAAGAATTGGGTCTTTTTTTCAATTAATATTTTATTTTACATGTATTAAATTTCAGTTGTCATTCATTTTTTGCACTGCATGTACTCTCATTCAAGTAGTGGATGTTGTGGACCATAGACCTTGGGCTGAACCTACTACTTTTTATTCTGCACTCCTGATACTATTCCATTATTTATCAATCAGATGCTTAAATATTTACTATTATGGAAATTATACATGGGTTTCTTGTGGAAGGTGGAGAACTGGTGGTTTCCATATAAATGTTGCTGCAAAGATCATTCATTAGGAGGTAGGTCAGGTATGTCAAACTGGGGATTTTTCTTTGATAGAATGCGCCCATTTCAGTGTTGAAGTAAAACAAGGACTGATGTTTCTTAGCTGTGAAGATGCATGGTGGAAAACTGTTGAGTGAAATCCACCATTTGGTTAGGATGGATTTCAATGTATCTTTGGTGATGGGTCTTCTATTAAAGAAAAGTAGAGGTCTCTTCTACTGGGATTAATGATATGAAGGCAACACAGAATTGTTATTGCTGAAGTGGAATCAGATTTGGGCCAACTGGTGAGTATTGAACACGGTATAAAAAATTATCCTTGGTGGAAAACATATATTGTTACAAGGTGAAGAATATTGATCATTCATGATATCCTCTTCAAACAGACGTTCAGAGAGGGTATCTTCTTTGCGGATGCATTAGATTCTCAAAGAACTATCACCAATAATTGTATCATTTATGATGAATAATGGTCCTTTACATTTATGAATCACTCCGACGTATTTTTAGGTATAATTCCATATCTATAAACACATTTATTTTCTATTACCATTATTCCAAACTATCTGTTTTCAATGAAGTGGATGTTTAGGATTCAAGTGCCACAATGACATAGGATTTGTTACAGTAACTACAAATTCTTCCTCCACTCAGGTATTAGTATATTTATCTTCATTGTCTTTTATTTTCATTACATCATTTGAATGGAAATTATTGATTTTTTGACAGGTCTTCTTTGAATTATTTTTCAATTTCAGCATGTTAGTTTCCTAAAAAGTGTTCTGCATTTCAGGTGTACATAATTGGCAGTTATTTCATAGAGATGAGCTTCTGTGATTTTTTAGGTATTGTTATTTTACATCATTAACCAGTCTGATACTACTATTTTTATGTTGGCGGTGATTGAACATAGAGAGGAGCTTATGTGATTTTTTAGGTATTGCTATTTTACATCATTAACCAGTCTGATACAACTATTTTCATGTTTTAGGAAATATTGTTCCCTAAGTTCATTATGTTTCAACCATTAACGTATAGGAAATCAGAAGGTGTGACATCAAAGTTGTAGGTATTATTGTGTCCATAATTTCATATATTTGGTACGTAATGTTATAATTTCCTCAAAAATTAAATCAATATTCTATTACAATATTTTGTTTCTAAAATCCATCCATTTCATCATCATCTAATTATGTTTATGGTTTCAAATTCCATAAAACCATTATATATCTTTTATTTCATAAAAACCTATAGTGGATATCATGGAAAAAAATAGTTTCATCCATTCTGTATTCATTGATTTTTTAATTCAGTTGGTTGAAATCAATATCCTTCTATTGTTGTTTCATGGTTAGACTTTTGAGGTTATAAATTCTCAATCCCATTAAAATCTGAATTATATTGTTCTTCTCCTGTTTGTTACTTGAAAAGTTAGAAAAAATTATTGTTGTGCCCATCAATTTCATTGGTTTCTTCCTCCAAAAACCATCACCAATGATATTCAAGTTAAAAAATGACTGTTGTGCCCATCAATTTCATTAACTGTTTTCTAATTGTTTTCTCAGTGCATTTGAATAGATAAACAAGAATTGGAAATGAATGTAGGTAATTTTTCCTAAAACCATGGAATTGACCTCCCTTCTGTACAATATATGAATACAGGTAATTTTTCATCACTATTGAATCCACTATATATTGTTTTTTATGCTCTAAAAAAATATGAAATTGACGATTGTTATGCTTTCATCCTTGACTACTACAACATTTCATCAAGGCCCATGAATACGAGCCTGCTTTGGTGTGGCTTGACAAACTACTTTGCATTGTTCTGGGGAGTTATCTCTGACTCATTATCTCTATAACATATATTTCAATTGACTTCCATTGGATTTTATCAAAAACAGGACCATAGAAAGTGGAGGATATCCAAAGAAGAGGCCCAACCATTCCTGCAAATTAGGCACCCACAGTTTTACTTCTGGTAAAACTATTGGTGGCCATATTATGCACAACATGATGTATGGATTTTCACCCAAATGATAAGGAAAGAAAAATCCCTATCATGATAGATTTTGTAATGGATAGGGAGGGAGAAGCTGGATGAGGAGTAATCCAGTGTTATTTATGCTGAAATATAATTGACTACAAAAACATTTCATCCAGGCCCATGAATATGAGTCTTCTTTGGTAAGGCTTGACCAACTGCTTTTCTTTTTTTTGGGGAGTTATCTCTGACTTATTTTTCATTAACAAATTTTCATATAGATTTCCATTTTATTTTATCAAAAAAAAGAACCATAGAAATTGGATGATATCAAATAAGAGGCCCAATCATTCCTGCAATTTATGCACCCAGAGTTTTACATCTAGTAATTCTATGGGTGGCCAAATTATGCACCACGTGATGTACGGAATCTATGTATGGGTAATGCTGTTATTTTTTGACTCAGTAGTGAACTGTCCAATGATTTTATTGTTTCATAATATATGAACAGTTGTGGAATACCCCCAGATTTTTATAGCTAAAACATTTTGATTGAAGTGTTTTTCCCAACTGGGGATCCTGAGAAAGGATTGTGCTTCATTTTAGATAATAGTTCGGAGTAGTGTGTCATTTTATTTTGATGCATGTTCTACCTAATTAGATGTTATATAGGGTTTGTTTATTGTTTTCATTTTTCTTGATCATTTTAATGTCGCCCAATGTAATTACATGTCTTATTTAATTAAGTTTTTTTATCACCGTCTCAGGTATGAAACATGCAATCAACATGTTTTTAAAGTGAAACATCAATAATTACTTAACTATTGTGGATAAAAGGATTTGATCTCTTCTCAAAGGTATGGTTGAATCCTTCTAAAACTTTTGATTGGTAAGAATTCATTTTTTTCACTACATTATATATACACTGTAGTAACTGTTATGCCCAAATTTGAGATTTGTTATTCAGAATCACAATTTTACAGATTTGATGTACAGAATCATTAAACATTTCAATTTTTTTAATTAATTTCTTCCATTAGAACATCCCCTGTATATTCTTTTTTTCTATTTCAATTCTTTTGAACTCCAGTTTCAAAAATAAAAACCTCAGATATCATTATCTTGTATATGTAATGCATATTTTTGTGTCATTTTTACATATTTTAGTCAATAGTACGTGATTTTGCAATATCCATTTCAGTGTTTTTTCATACAATTTTATTTAGTATCCCATTCAATATTACCTTTCAATTATGCAAAATTTGTAAATTATAAAGTTTTCCTTAATTTTTTTCAATGCAGTACATGGGCAGTATACAAAGTCCACTAGCTACAGTGGGATGACTATTAATGTGTCGAAAAAGCATTGAGGGAAGATTGTTCCCTGTTCATGATGTTTTTTTTGAGTAGTTAATCACTTATTTCTCAGTTGGGGTTTTAATTGCAACCATCCATTCATGGGTTCGTTGTTTTGAGTGGAGATTATTTGTATGATATCATAATATGAAACTGCTTCCCATAATCATAATTGATGTTTTTATCTTTGTTGACAGCAGTAGTGGATGTGACTGAATCATGTCTGAAGTTCTCTAGAATAGTTCATATCATTTATATATTTCATATACTTCAATTATTTCCAGGAACCGCAATAGTAAGTGGTTTATAGATATGAAAATACTATTTTATGATTAACCATACTATAAGAATCTACTTTTATGTGAACCACTTTTTTGTTTAACCAAATAGCTGTAATAATCTACTTATTATGTGAATCAATTTTATGTGAACCACTTTTATTAGAAAACTGAACCACTTTTATGTTTAACCATGCTGTATAAATCTAATTATTATGTTTTATGCATTCGGCAAGCTACTAGGTGAATTTTTATTGGTTTAAGTAATTATTCTCTTTAGGGATAAAAATAGGCTATGTTTGGTTATGGAAGACATTTCCTGTTTTTATATTCCACAAAATGTATTAAAACATCTGTAGGAAATATTTTTGATATGATGAAAATATATTGAAAACATGAAAACATGAAAACATTTTCAAGAAAATATAAAAACATTTTTTTTCTAAAAAATTCCCATTTTCTTTTTCCTTTTCCAATAAATGTATTCCAATTAATGAATTTAATACATTTATAGAAAATGAAAACAGAAAAAAAACAATTCATAACCAATTGCATCCTTAGGTTTTCTACTCCCAACAATATTTTAAGCTTAGCTTATTCCTGTTTAAAAATTGGAAAACCACTTATTGTTCTATGATATTTAACCACTCTTTAATGAAAACAGTATGAGATGTTGGATTGTCACTGATATCATGTTGCCTCTGGCTGTTTCAAATATGCTGTGTATTGAGGAACAGTTTGAGAGAGCACGTTCAATGTCAGTTTCTTGGACCCTACAAATTATAATACTGGAATGATTCTCCTTTTCCTTGTCTGTTTCTGTGATTTTTATTCATATCCAGTGCATTGTTTTTTTATTTTAAAACTTTGATTTATCCATTTGAATTAATTTTTTCATTGATATCTCCATCTTGAACACTTAGAATAAAAATTTTAGGTCCTATCCAGGGACTTCAAACATTGGCACACGATTTGATACTTCATCCTTGAATATGTCAGATACTCAGGTATTACAATTGCCTTATATACTGGCTAGAAATTATTTTACCAGTCTTGTGTTTGGTTTTACATTTTTTTAAACAATGTAACAACGTGAATTTTTTTCTCTACATATAGCATTCCATGTCTCAATATAAATTAATTACCATTTGGTTTTCAGTATTCTCAATGTTTCGAACATCTACATTATCAAATAAATTACTATTATTTCAGTTAATTCTATAATTTTCGTCATTGAATACCATTCAATGTGATTTATCTTGCAATTAGATCTTTGTTCATGTACATAGTTTGTCTAATAATTTCTATAAATTTTTTCATTACACCTGTATCTTTTATAAACATTTTGGTTATTATCACTTGCCTCTATTTTTACGGTTTCTCCAAATTTTATCACCTGCATCTACTCTCATGTGCACCTATTTTAACACTTTATGTAGATTGTGTCACCTTCATCTATTATCTTATCACCTGAATCTACTATAATTGTTTCTCTAAATTTTATTTTAACACCTTCATCTATTACAATATTTGTACTTTTTTAAATGAGTCTCATAAATCATCAATTATCTGACTAAAACTTCTGACATGGATGTTAATATGTTTTGATCTCATTGAATCACTAACCGTTGGGGGGAGGATTCATCCTAGAAAAGGAACCATATATTTTTATACATTTCTATTTCCTTTGAATTGTTCATTTGTAAACAATTCATCATCCCTGTAGTTTGAATTTTTCATCTATTAACAATTCATCATCCCTGTAGTATAAAGATTTAAATTTATTTTCATCATTATGATCTTCATTGAACTCATTATCAAATCTATTTGAGACCAAATTATCACTATTTCAATTTTCAAATTTCAGTATTCCTTTAACAACGTGGTTGAAAATAATGCTAATGAAGACATAACAGGAAATGAATTCAATTGTCGAGTTATAGATCCATGGGTTTGATTGGAATCTTGGACTATATTTAAGTTACCAGCATGATGACACTGCCTTTGTGTGATCATTTAGTGCTTTGTATCACATTTTTATTGATTATTTGTATGATTTTTGAAAGTAAAAAATCTCAATAGCAGGGGGAATAAATCTTCATTGTAGCGGGTTTGACAATCAAAAAAAAACTTACAGTTAGGTGTTGGGTGAAATGTTCTACTGCATATTTGATAATCGAAAAGGGAATTGTAGTGGTTTTATCATAATAGAAGTTATAAGTTGAAGATTTTATGTGAAATGGAGTGCTACTACTATTAATTTCTTGTTTTTTTGTAGTATAGTCCATATAATTTTGAATCATAATATGTGGTTCAAAGGATACTTTTCTTAGAAATAGAGAGTTTAAATTATATTCATCATTTTATTTCTAATGATTTTGTTTTGTTGATGAAATCTTTATTCTATTTGAAATGTATTCCATATAAAATTAAATCTTAACAGACTTGGTCATTAAACCATTTATGAATTAAATTTTATATTCGTAATCCCTCTTCCCTTTTGTATATGCATCCTTTACCTCACCTGCCAGTGCCTCCTCTTAGACATATTTTTCCTCCTCTCCTCTAATATAGTGCATATTCCACTATCATTTACTCCATTTACATCTTTCAAAACTAAAATCATGCCCTATTTTCATTCAATTTCCTCATCTCACAATAACTAAGATACATTGAATTGGTATATGTAATGTTTATTGAGTATTAATATGAAAAATTGAAATTACATTATCATGTCGTTCAAATGCACGGGTAGGGTACTAGTATAATATATATGATTATAGAAATTCTTGTATGAGATTGACCATGTATAATGTGTTATGAAAAAAAATTGGAGATGCAGTATGGAACTGGTGAGGGGTATTGTGATATAGAACTAATGACCCACTTACATATTCTAAAAAATTGGGATGCCTTGGATTCTCTCCTTGTATCTAGTTTTATGTTTGGAACACATCATATCAGATCATTGGGATCCACTAAAGTCTTTACTAATGTTACCTTAGAAACTCTCCATGGACTTGATAAGGATTCTATAGACATGGGCCCGGGATTCATAGCCTATTGAAGGTCTAATTTAAATAGATATTAACTTCGATGAACTCCGTAGACTCATGGAGTATGCCTTCGTCAATGAACTTTAGTCCTAAACCATGTAGGTCCAATATCTGATATATCATTAATATAAAAAATGTTAGAGTTTTCTATCTTTAACCACCTACTTTTTACTTTATATTACCTTAATATTAAAATATGTGAATATAATTTTAAATATATTATCAAATATCATTATTATTTTGCATAGAATTTATGTGATAGTGTCAATGACTATATGTCGAACTGGTAATTTCATAGAAATTCTTCGCTATGATGAGAAACGTGAAATTACATGATGACATTATTAACAAATTTATATGGTTGGATAATATACTATGATATGGAACATAGTATATACATAATTAGAGGAAAGTACTCATAAGAAGATGAGTATTATACTCATGAAGTTCATAGTTAGTAATATACAAGATGGGATATTATGAGAACAGACCCTCCAATAGAAATTATAATGTTTCAATGTCATCATATATTCCAATTTTCTAGAATTTGTAATCGTCCTTAGACTTTAAGACTATAATTAATTAATTTTTGGAATCACACACTTATATTTCCTAAGAAAAAACATCACTCCATATATTTTCAGGAAGTAGGGAATGTTGGGTGCATCAAGAATAACATATTACTAATGAATACGTTAAGGAATGATTTTTCCCTTAAATAATTATGGAAGCCGATATCTTATCCATTTGACTGAAATATATCTGTAGCATAAAATCCATGGACATGGTTTAATGAAATTTATTTTAGATGGTCAATGAAAGATGTATTAAGGATATAGGTTGATGATATAGATGTTCACCCTGATTGATGATATATTTAGAAATAGGGATTCTATTAGATAGTGATTGTTCATATAGTTTTTTTTGATGCTATGGAATTCTGTTGTTTCTCTAGGATGCCTTGGCCCATTTCTAGACAGCAATCTTGAAATTTATGTATACCCAACTAATGCCTATGCAAAAGGATCTTATAGGGTCACACGTTTTGTGTTTCCATTGATGTTGATTAAATTCAATTTGAATTTAATTAGTTTAATAAAAAATATTTTCAAGACAGAGGAATAGTTTAATTCATGATGTATTGATCACATAAATTAAATAAATATCTATTCATCAGGTTGTGAATAAAATATATTTATTTATTTTATTTCATATTTAATAAATATTTATTCACTATTTTGGGGACAAAAATATTTATTAATGAATAAAAATTTTAATATAGTATTCAATAAATTCAATGTAGCTAAAATGAACAAAGTATAATTCCAATGATAAATATTAATTTATAAGCTGGTTAAATAATATTATTTATTATGAAAGTTATCACATCAGCTATAAAATAATAATAATAATAATAATAATAATAATAATAATAATAATAATATTTTTTAATGGGTTTTAATAAATATTATAATATAATTTAAGATATGGTAAACAATTGAATAATATTTTATCCTAAACCCTAGCTATATAAAAAGATGGTTATGGATATATTGTAGGGTTAATCTAGAAATAAGAATTGTTTTCACAATATATTTCTCTATTGAATTCATCTTTGTCTCACCCTCTAAAGAACAATAAATATAATAGAGATTCCTTTTAGATCAACAGATGATGGTAAATATTCACAGTGTAAGAAAATTGATTTGTTGCGCTAGCACCTAGAAATAAATTGTGTAATGCCTCAACCCCAGTTACCCAGAGTCGGTGCATTATTACATAACATTGGCATGATCACAAGAAAGCTCAAATATCGAAAGACCGATTAGTTTAGTATCCTTAGAAACATTAGATATATACATAAAGTTTTACATTACATCATAAAATGAAAACTACAACAATATATTCTCCATAGTCCAAACTCTTATCCCCTCATACTATCCCTACAGTTCATTCATAATTTACTTCTTTACATCCTGGGAAAAATAAAACATAGAAAAGGGGTGAGCTCAAATGCCCCGTAAGGATAACAATATAGCGGAAACTTTCATAAATAAGAATAAACATTTAAGGCAATATATAACTAAAACAAAAGCCTTTTAAAAATGAACTTAAATATATTATGGAAAAAATAAAATTAAATAATTCCATTTACTTATTCATATGGATATTCTACTAATAGAATAATCACATGCAATATCAATAACCACTTTCATAATGATTGAATGCATAATGCCAGACTATCATAATCACATAGACAAGGCCTAGTGCCAAGACAACAAATAATATATTGTCAAAGCCTTGTGCCAAGACACTATTTTGTCTCATGAGACCTACCGATGCATCGAGGAGCTATAGCGGGCTCCACCCATCACATATTAAGTCCAATGCATTCCCATATGAAAAGGTTTAAACATAACATAAACATTCGTATTAAAACTAGCATATGAAATTTAAATAATTCATCCATAAACCATTAATGGTATAAAAATAAAACATCCACAGTCAAACATATCACAAAACCTTCAATACAATATAGAAGTTTTGTATCATAATAAATCAACTTCAAATAAGCGTAAAATCCATCAAAGGATGTTGACATAGATGAAATCGAAACGCTTTTTAGAGAAATATCTTTTTTTATTTTGAAATCATTTAAGAGTCATATATTTATAAAATAAATCATTTTCTTTGAAAATGTTCTTATAATCTTTTAAGGGAAGCTTCGATGATTTTATAACGGTGGAAAATAGCCGCACCCGCCGTATAAGTTAAAAAAACATTCTTACCTTAATTCTATCGAAAATGTTAAAAAGCACATTGTTTGGAAAATGACGGAAAGATTCATTTATAAACCTCTTATAAAAAGTCAAACAAGGGTATAAATGACTTTAACCCATATTCTTGTAAATAGTAAAAATGTTTTGAAATACATTTTTAATAAACATGGATGTGGATGATAAAGAAATCGCAGTAGATTATTACGTATAAACAACCTCGGATAATGAAGAGATTGCGAAATAAACACTTACCTTGTACTTTTCCTTGGTTGAGGTTAGGTTAACCTCCTGTATAATGGTGAAATAATTGTTATTAAATTATAAAATAATCATATACATTAATATGATATCATATATGATCTTTTAACATTGATTTTTTAATAATATCTTAGTATTATCGTTGTTTCGGGTGTTAACTTACTCATTTTCTTTTATATGTTTTGTTACGTAAGCTGTGTTGGTCATGGATAGGTTATATCTTAATCATATCTAGAATGATATCAAGTCCTTAGATACTATTAATAATCATCAAATGAGAATTACACTTGAATGGATACGATGGAGAATGAATCTCATCGCATTCGTGGAGACGGTAGTTCGTACGTACGCACGAGTGACAATATCATTCTTTTGATATTAAAAGAAAATATAATTGGATGGTATATAATATATACAAAATCATTATCATGTTATATTTATTATTTACATGAATTACACATCATTATTATACCCATCCAAATAATAATTTATTGAATAACAATTACACCACGACGTGGAGACGGTAAGCCATACGTACGCACGTATGGTGACATGTTATTCAAAGGATGGATAGAATACTGAATGTGGTTGTACCATATTTATAATAATATTACATTATATAGGAGATACTAGATTCATTATTTTAGAATGGTAATAACAAAGAAAGAAGAAGTTGAATAAGAAAGGAACTTGAAAGAGGGTGGTGAAAACATTAACTCTTCTTTGGGCTCTTCCTTTTGATTTGATCAAAAGGGCTCCTTAGGTTGGCTTTCTGACTAAAGGAAGGCCTCTAGGATGAAGTTAGGGAAGTTTAGAGAGTATTTGGGAAGAGTTTGGCCGATCCAAATGGCTTTGAATGTGTGAATTAATGAGAAGGGGGAGTGCCCTTTTATAAGAGGGGTGAGGGGAACCTTTGGAAAAGCTAGAAATATTATTTTATAAAGAATTCATATTCGGTTTCTAATGGCTCAAAAGTGTATTATATAAATTTTAAGGTGGGTATGAGTCTAAAACCACTCAACCAATAGAATTTAGATAGGTTTGGGTCATTATATTAACCTTATCGTTTAGTTTTAACTCTTAGTTAATTAGGTTGACACTTACCATGTCATGTTGTATTTTTATATTATATAGTTAATAAACATACTATATACCTCCAAGAGACCCCCAAGTGGTCCATTAATGATACAGCTATCATGATATAAGTATCTTGGCCGAATATTATATTTTTTAGAATTTAATATCAATTAATAATATAATATTTGTTTTAAAAACTTTTTATGTCAATTTTGACACTATTCAATAATTGATTTTTGTAAAAGTAATAACAGAATGATTACTTCTAAAAAAGTTAATGAAATCAATCCTAACATGTTATATTATCCTAGAAAATTATTGGTATTTATAAAAAGTCTCAAATTACATTTATTTGGGTATTTATAATATCAATTATTTTAATTTTCCACTATTATGGTAATTACTACATCATCATTGTGTCATAAATAAATTAAATAATTTAATCTCTAAAAATTATAAATAAAATATCATTATGTAGGAAATCTTTTTATCTTTCTAATTGTAATTTATAATTGAATTTATCTTATGTGTAACCCTATATTAAAAATGATTTAGTAAATAAACTTTTATTTTAACTCTTTTAACTTTTCTTTGAATTAAATAATAATAAATGTCCTAATCTAATCCAAGTGGACCTAAATGATAATATTTTATTCCTAAGGTTGTTTTGGGTCGAATTAAGCTTATCCAATAGAATTAGGACATGTTTTAGGGTAATATTAATATCATTTTTACCCGTAATTACCCTATTGACTTTTAACCGTGGTAAGTAAAAGTAAAAAGTTACTATTCAACAAAAAATATTTTCATCTCATTGAACCAAATTTTAGTCCTTGATATTAACCGTGTCTCTCGTATTTTCGAAATTCCACTCACAGAAGCGGTAAAATTAAGTTTTAGGAATAATTCAGTTTTTTAACTACCACTTAGTGGTTTCATTATTCATAAAAAAAAATGAAGTTTTTCATAAAAATACCAAAAATTCACCCCAGGATAATTTCGATATTCCGAATCCAAAAATGAAGTCCATTTTGAAAAACAAAATTTATAAATTTCAAAAATTGGGTATTACTATTCATAACAGCTAGTTTGATTGGTTGTGGTGTGTTAGAACTCGACGTTACGAACAACGCATGCTATTGCATTATTCAAAGAGAAGTGTAACGTAGAAGCTTGGGGTATTACATTCTCCCCTCATTCAAATAATTTCGTCCTCAAAATTTCTAGAATACTACCGCATGAAATTACTCGGGTGGTTCTTCATTATAAGTTCCTCGGGTTCCCACGTTGCCTCTTCCATCTTATGGTTTCTCCACAAGACTTTTACCAGACGAGTCGTTCGATTTCTCAGTACTTGTTCTCTCGTATCATGAATCTTGACGGGCTCTTCGCAATAAGACAGATCGGGTTCTAGTTCTAATTCCTCATAGGTGAGTACATGCGTTGGGTCAGGCATGTATTTCCTCAACAGAGATACATGGAACACATCCTGAACTTTGGAGAGACTTGGCGGCATTTCCAATCGGTAAGCTAAAGCCCCAATTCGTTCTAGAATTTCGAAAGGTCCGATGTACCTGGGACTCAATTTACATTTATTACCAAAACGTATGACTCCCTTCCATGGAGATACCTTCAGGAAAACAAGATCACCAACTTGAAATTCCAAATCCATCCTTCGATTATCGGTATAGCTCTTCTGCCTACTTTGAGATATTTTGATATGGTTTTGTATTACCTTCACCTTTTCTATCGTTTACTCCACGAGTTCTGGGCCTACAAGTTATCTTTCACCAACGTCATCCCAACAGGTTGGTGTGTGACATCTCTTTCCGTATAACGCTTCATATGGTGCCATCTGAATACTCGAATGGAAGCTATTGTTATAGGAAAATTCTACCAGAGGTAAATATTGATCCCACATACCCTGAAAATCATGTGAGAAGGATCTCAACATGTATTGTAAGGTTTGAATATTTCATTCTGATTGTCCATCTGTTTGAGGGTGGTAGGTAGTGCTCAAATGAAGTTCAGTATCCAAGTATTTCTGAAGACTTTTCCAGAATCTTGAAGTAAAACAGGGATCACGATCAGAAACAATCGATATGGATACTCCATAAAGTTTCACAACTTTATTAATATATAGTCTTTCTAGTAGTTCAAGTGGTAAATCTTCCCTTATAGCAAGAAAATATGCTGACTTGGTATGACGATCAACAATGACCCATATTGCATCGTTTCTTCTAGGAGTCTTTGGTAGCCCCATGACAAAGTCCATTGTAATATTGTCCCATTTCCACTCCAGTATGGGAAGAGGTTTCATGACTCCTCCAGGCTGTTGCCTTCCAGCTTTCACTTATTGACAAACCATACATCTTGACACAAAATCAGCAATCTCCCTCTTCATGTTGTCCCACCAAAAATGTTCCTTCAAATACCTATACATTTTGGTGCTCCCAGGGTGTATAGAGAAATTGGAACTATGAGCATCATCCAGCAATTCCCTTTTTAGATCAGGTATATCAGAAACGTGAAGTCTCTTCCCTAGTTTCAAAATTCCATCTTCATACACAAAGTCTCTCAATATCCCATCATTCACATCTTTAATCTTCTTTTGAAATTCTTCATCATCGGTCTGAGAACTCTAAATCCTTTCTAGTAAAGATGGTTTGGCAACCATTTGAAAAAGCATTGATGTTTCACCTTCCCTGGTTATTCCCATGTCCGTCTTCACTAGATCCATGAAAATGGGATCCCTTTCAATTCTCATATAGTTCAAAACTCCAATATCTTTTCTACTCAAAGCATCGTCCACCTTGTTTTCCTTCCCCGGGTGGTAGTGTATCATGCAATCATAATCGTTGAGTAATTCAAGCCATCTCCTTTTCCTCATGTAGAGTTCTTTTTGTGAGAAAATATACTTCAAACTCTTGTGATAAGTATAAATCTCACATTTTTCACCATTGAGGTAGTGCCTCCATATCTTCAAAGCAAAGATCACAGCTGCTAACATGAGATCATGATTAGGATAGTTTTGTTCATTAATTTCCAACTATCGTGATGCATAGGCAATAAACCTATCATTCTACATAAGGACACAACCTAGTCCTTTCTTCAATGCATCACTATAAATAACGAACCCATCATTCCCTGATGGTAGAGTCAATATAGGAGCATTGACTAATCTTCTCTTCAGTTCTTCAAAACATTCTTCACACTCTTTTGTCCAAACAAATTTAACCCCTTTACGTGTGAGCTTTGTTAATGGGTTAGCCAACTAGAAAAAATTCTGGACGAAACATCGATAATAACCTGCTAAACCAATAAAACTACGTACCTAATTTATACTCATCGATGCAGGCCATTCTTGGATTTCCTTGATCTTAGAAAGATCAATAGAGATTCTATCTTTAGAGACAATATGGCCAAGAAAATAAATCTCCTGAAGCCAGAATTCACACTTGGTAAACTTCCCATATAATTCATGTCTTCTCAGAGTCGTCAATATAAAGCGCAAGTGTTTTTCATGATCTTTGTAGCTTTTGAAGTATACCAAGATATCATCAATAAATACCACTACAAAGTCGTCAAGATATTCCTTGAAAACTCTATTCATCAGATCCATGAATACAGAGGGTGCATTAGTCAATCCAAAAGGCATTACTGTAAACTCGTAATGCCCGTACCTGGTTCGAAATTTTGTCTTCGAAATGTCTTCCTTCTTCACAAACAACTGATGGTATCCAGATCGAAGGTCAATCTTTGAAAAGTATTGAGCTCCATGAAGTTGGTCAAATAAATCATCAATGCGAGGTAGGGGATACTTTTTCTTTATTGTTTTTTAATTGATCTCCCTATAGTCGATACATAACCTCATAGATCCATCTTTCTTTTTAACAAAACGAACAGGGGCTCCCCATAGAGAAACACTAGGGCAAATAAATCCCTTATTACTCAATTCCTCTAGTTTTTTATTTAGTTCAACTAATTCTAAATTGGCCATTCTATAAGGGGTATTCGATATAGGCCTTGATCCAGGAATTAAATCAATGGAAAACTCAACTTCTCGTTCTAGAGGATGTCCAGGTAAATCTTCTGGAAACACATCTACATATTCTTTCACAATAGGTACATCCTCTATTTGAGCATTCCTTTCCTCACCCACAGTCATTTCATTCTCTTCCTCCCTAATAATTGAATTTAGTTGAGCTACTGGGGGTGGATCTAGATAAGAATTAGCTGGTGACGATTCTGATCTAAAGATAAGGTGTTCCTTATCATCATCATAAAAAATCATAACCTCCTTCTTCTTACAATAAATCTTCGCATCATGGTCCGAAAGTCAATCCATACCGAGGATTATACCAAACTCAATCATAGGTATGACGATGATATCAGCCGATAAAGAACATTTATGTGCTCTAATGGGGACTTATTCACAAAAATTTGTTGCAATAATAATTCTCTTAGGAGTTGTAACCGACAACTCCCTTGTTAAATCAAATTGTAAATATCTAATTTTCTTAGAAAACAGGGAAGATATGAAACAATGTGATGATCCAGAATCAAATAATGCATTTGCTAAACCTGAGGAAACCATTAAATTACCTGCCTCCACGTCTTTCGGAGATTCTACCTCAGTAGTAGTGATGGCATAAGCTTGGCCTTGATCCCTTGTCCTTTTCTGAGGTAAGTTCCATAGATTCTTAGGACATTAATTTGAATAATTTCCCATCTCCATGAAATTATAGCACTGAACATCGGTATCTTCCTTCTTCCACTTGAAATCACCAGTTTGGTGGCCTTTTTCACCACACTTGTAACAGACTCCCGTTCCTTTTAAGAAAGTACCGGGGTGTTTCTTCCCTCATTTACAGTTGGATGGATATTCAAATTTTCCCTTCTTCCTATTATTTCCATTCCCAAATTGATCAGCAGATCTCTTCTTCTCTTTCTTTTCTTTAAAGTCATAAGACTTTGAGAATTCTTTCTCTGTCTTGATAGCACATGAGACAATGTCTTCGTACGACGAGAAGGATTGTGAGACTAATGCTCGACGGAGAAATGGATTTAACCCATCAAAGAAACGATCAATAATACTTCTTGGTTTACGTATATAATCTCCAGCATACCTTGCTAACCTTGTAAAGTTAGCCTCATACTTTGCGACATTATGATCCTCCTTTTGTATTAGACTCAGAAATTGTCTTTCCATATCTGATCGATGGTCACGAGGAAAGTATTTTTCTAAAAATAGATCTTTTAACCCCCTCTATTCCATATTTCATACTTCATCATCTTCATTCGTGTTTTGAATCAATGACCACCATTGATCAGCATCTCCAGTGAGGCGGTAAACTGCCATGATAACTTTTTCACTTTCACTACTTCCCAAAGCCTGAAATATTTTCTCTAGGGAATGTACCCATTTCTCAGCTACTAAGGGATTTTTACTCCCATTGAAAGTTGGTGGTTATTACCTCATGAAGAGATATAACATTGATCCTCCATGCTGTGGATCAGGGTGCTCCATACGGGTAAGGTTATTATTCATAACCTGAGTGAGTTGTCCCAGTATGGTGATTAGTTGATCAGCACCAGTTGCATCACCAGCTTCACTAGAATTATCTTGAGCAGGAGGGAAATCCCTACATGGAGTGCGTGCATTCATAGAGTTTCAATTTCTTCCACTAGGCGCCATTTCTAAACCATGGCAGAAACTAGTTCAGTTTATGAATCAAAATACATAATTCCATACTTATAAAACACATAACATAAATTGAACTATTTATAGATACAATCCATTATCATAAAAATGTTTTCTTTGAGGATTTATATACTCATAAACTCTTCATAATGATTTTAAAGGAAAATGAGAGTTATCCTAAGCATATCCCCCTGGAGTGTCGTAACCAAGAGTGCAGCAAGGCCCATTGTTGTGCACCAGTTCCCGTTCGAGTCTAGCTCAAAGCAGTGTTTTCGGGTTTTACCCCTAGGTACATCTGTGCCAGAGCCGCCTCTACCTGCTCGTATCCAGACAGGGATGTATTGCTCAGAAAACTCACAAAATCTCTCTAATACCAAAATTCTAGGGAAGTTCTTCTATACTAATACTCAAAGTCCATCTTAAATCTATGTGCTCTAATCAGAGTTTATCTAAATCTAGCTTCCAAGGTTTGTACAAAACTTTCTATGATACCAACTGTAGCTCCCCGACCCTAGTTACCCAGAGTCGGTGGATTATTACATAACATTGGCATTATCACAAGAGAGATCAAATCTCGAAAGACCGATTAGTTTAGTAGCCTTGGAAACAGTAGATATGTTCATAAAGTCTTACATTAAATCATAAAATGAAAACTACAAAAATATAGTCTCCATAGTCCACACTCTTATCCCCTCATACTATCTCTGCAGGTCATTCATAATTTACTTCTTCACATCCTGGGAAAAATAAAACATAGAAAAGGGGTGAGCTCAAATGCCCAGTAAGGATAACAATATAGCGGAAAATTTCATAAATTAGAATAAACATTTAAGTCAATGTATACATAAAACAAAAGCCTTTTAAACTTTAACTTCAACATAGTATGGAAAAAATAAAATGAAATAATTCCATTTACTTATTCACATAGATATTCTACTAATCGAATAATCACATGCAATATCAATAACCACTTTCATAATGATGGAATGCATAATGCCAGCCTATTATAACCACATAGCCAAGGCCTCGTGCCAAGACTAAAAATAATATTTTGTCAAGGCCTTGTGCCAAGACACTAGTTTGTCTCATGAGACATACCGATGCATCGAGGAGAAATAGCGGGCTCCACCCGTCACATATTAAGTCCAATGCTTTCCCATATGAAAAGGTTTATACATAACATAAACATTCGTATTAAAACTAGCATACGAAATGTAAATAATTCATCCATAAACCATGAATGGTATAAAAATAACACATCCACAGTAAAAAATATCACAAAACCTTCAATACAATATAGAAGTTTTGTATCATACTAAATCAACTTCAAATAAATGTAAAATCCATCAAAGGATGTTGACATAGATGAAATCAAAACTCTTTTTAGAGAAATATCTCTTTTTATTTTGAAATAATTTAAGAGTCGTATATTTATAAAATAAAACATTTTCTTTGAAAATATTCTTATAATCTTTTAAGGGAAGCTTTGACGATTTTATAACGGCAGAAAATAGCCTCACCTGCCGTATAAGTTAAAAAAACATTCTTACCTTAATTCTGTCGAAAAGGTTAAAAAGAACCTTGTTTGGAAAACGATGGAATGATTCCATTATAAACCTCTTATAAAAAGTCAAACAAGGGTATAAATGACTTTAACCCATATTCTTGTAAATAGTAAAAATGTTTTGAAATACATTTTTAAGAAACATTGATGTGGATGATAAAGATATCCTAGTATATTATTACGTATAAACAACCTCGGATAATGAAGAGATTGCGAAAAAACCCTTACCTTGTACTTTTACTTGGTTGAGGGTAGGATAAACTCCTGTATAATGGGGAAATAATTTTTATTAAATTATACAAGAATCATATACTTTAATATGATATCATATATGATCTTTTAACATTTATTTGTTAATAATATCTTAGTATTATCGTTGTTTCGGTTGTTAACTTACTCGTTTTGTTTTATATGTTTTGTTATGTAAGGAATGTTTGTCATGGATAGTTTGTATCTTAATCATATCCAGAATGATATCATGTCCTTAGATACTATTAATAATCATCAAATTAGAATTATACTTGAATGGATACGATGGAGAATGAATCTCATCGCGTTCGTGGAGACGGTAGTCCGTACGTACGCACGAGCGACAATATCATTCTTTTGATATTAAAATTATATATAATTGGATGGTATATCATATATACAGAATCATTATCATGTTATATTTATTATTTAGAATAATTACACATCATTATTATACCCATCCAAATAATAATTTATTGAATAACAATTACACCACGACGTGGAGACGGTAAGCCGTACGTACGCACATATGGTGACATGTTATTCAAAGGATGGATAGAAAACTGAATTTGGATGTACCATATTTATAATAATATTACAGAATATAGGAGATAATGGATTCATTATTTTATAATGGTAATAACAAATAAAGACGAAGTTGAAGAAGAAAGTAACTTGAAAGAGGGTGGTGAAAACATTACCTCTTCTTCGGGTTCTTCCTTTTGATTTGATCAAACGGGCTCCTTAGGTTGGCTTTATGACTAAATGAAGGACTCTAGGATGAAGTTAGGGAAGTTGAGAGAGTTTTTGGTCAGAGTTTGGCCGAGCCAAATGGCTTCGAAGGTGTGAATTAATGAGAAGGGGGAGTGCACTTTTATAAGAGGGGTGAGGGGCACCTTTGGAAAAGCTAGAAATATTATTTTACAATAAATTCATATTCGGTTTCTAATGGCTCAAAAGTGTATTATTTAAAGGTTAATGTGGGGAAGAGTCTAAAACCACTCAACCAATAGAATTGAGACAGGATTGGGTCATTATATTAACCTTATCTTTTAGTTTTAACTCTTAGTTAATTAGTTTGACACTTACCATGTCACTTTGTATTTTTATATTATATAGTTAATAAACTTACTATATACCTCCAAGAGCCCCAAATAGGTCCATTAAAGATACACCTATCATGATATAAGTCTCTTGGCCTAATCTTATATTTTTAGGAATTTAATATCAATTAATAATATAATATTTGTTTTAAAAACTCTTTTATGTCAATTTTGACACTATTCAATAATTGATTTTTGTAAAACTCATAACAGAATTATTACTTCTAAAAAAGATAATTAAATCAATCCTAACATGTCATATTATACTATAAAATTATTGGTATTTTTAAAAAGTCTCAAATTACATTTATTTGGGTATTTATAATATCAATTATTTTAATTGTTCACTATTATGGTAATTACTACATCATCATTGTGTCATAAATAAATTAAATTATTTAATGTATAAAAATTATCAATAAAATATAATTATATAGGAAGTCCTTTTATCTTTCTAATGAATATTTATAATAGAATTTATCTTATGTGTAACCCTATATTAAAAATGTTTTAGTAAATAAACATTGATTTTAACTCTTTTAACTCTTCTTTGAATTAAATAATAATAAAAATCCTAATCTAATCCAAGTGGACCTAAATGATAATATTTTATTCCTAAGGCTATTTTTGGTCGAATTAAGCTTATCCAATATAATTAGGACATGTGTTAGGGTAATATTAATATCATTTTGACCCTTAATTACCCTATTTACTTTTAACCGTGATAAATAAAAGTAAAAAAGTTACTATTCACCAAAAATTATTTTCATCTCATTGAACCACATTTTAGTCCTTGATATTAACCATGTCTCTTAGATTTTCAAAATTCCACTCACAGAAGCGGTAAAATTAAGTTTTATGAAAAATTCAGTTTTTTAACTACCACTTAGTGGTTTCACTATTCATAAAAAAATGAAGTTTTTCAGAAAAATACCAAAAATTCACCCTAGGCTAATTTCGATATTCCGAATCCAAAAATGAAGTCCATTTTGAAAAATAAAATTTATAAATTTCAAAAAGTGGGTATTACAATTCATAACGGCTAGTTTGATTGGTTGTGGTGTGTTAGAACTCGATGTTGCGTACAACACACGCTATTGCATTATTCAAAGAGAAGTGTACCGTAGAAGCTTGGGTGTTACAAATAGGCATTTCTTAGAGATCAAAGAGCATGTGTCGATCACCATTAGAGGGATTTCACACTTTGATACATATTGAGAAATAAAGGTAATATATAAAAATGTTTATTGGATGATCAAAATGTGCATCAAATATAGGATACAAAGACAAGGTAAATCATTTCCATAAATATTAAATAAATTGATTATAAATTTAATTCGAAAATATCCTCTCTCTGGGTTTTAGGAAACTCTATATTATAATAAATTTTAATATTTTTATCCCAAAAAATGATCTTCCATTTTGCCAAAAACCTTCACCAAAGATGGTTTTTTTCTCATTTTACTTCAATATACAATCAGAACTTATTTATATGCTACTTCGTAATAGATTTTTCATGTATACTAGATTGGATCAGTCCTTCATTCAGATATTATCTTATTTATATATATACATCACACTATCAAATATATATTCACTTGTTGGATTGTTATAGATATCATTGGTAGTTGCCTACCAAGATTTAAACAGACCCTATTTTTCCACAGTTTGGTACCTAGATAGATCTACTGGTTCCTTGTCAGGACCCTAGATTGTACCTCCTTGCTGTTACCCTTTTGGACTAGTACCTGATGTGGAGATGGTGGATAAGAATGTACTCAAGATTCCTAAAGGAGTTATTTTTTAATTATTTCATTCTTTGTCTAGTAAAAGTATATATGTTAACTAATTTATGTTTGGTTATCGTATATTTTTGACGCTTCTCGTTCATGTATAGTTGGATTATTTGGATCATGTCGGGGTTTCTGTTATTTATATCTTATAAGTTATTATTATCTATATGAAATTTATTTATGATTTTTAAATGTTCATTACTAGTATACTAGGTATTGTCTCTCCAATGTACCACCTGCATACCCTCACTACTAATCATCAGTCATTAGAATATGGGGAGGCACACATATGTCCTTATCACTAATTGATCTATATACTATTTATAGTGTGAATTGTTTTAGGGAATGAAAACACACAAGTACTATGGTCAATATTAAATAAAAACCCCCTTTTTGGGTGAAGTCCTGAGAAGTGATCTAGGAATACATCTTAATAATGATCCACCATTGAAGGGAAAGAAGAGGTGTCTACAGCTAACATTTCTACAAGATTAAAAATTGTTGATTGCACCATGATAGCTCCAACATGGATCAGGCATTATTTCACTTTTCTAGCTTTGACTTACCACTCACTGGTCATCCTAAAATTCTATCCATTATGTGATATAAAGGATGCATACATATGATTACACTCAATATGATCATGGAAGCTTGTCATCATATCCATCTCTATTATCTTATCAAATAATGTCACACCAAGGATCTTGACATCCCATAGAATTCTATAGCTATAAAAATTACTATACACTATGGGAGCCTTTGGAGATAATCCACATTCTTTTCCAAGAGTGTGTTGTGGGAAAGAAACTCTAAAGACAACATAATCTAAAAGTCAATCCACACATAAACTTCAGATAAATAAATAAATTTGAAACACAATTATCAAAAAGAGATGTACAAAGAGTAAACGTGATAGAGACTGTATGTAATGACTTAACTTTACCCTTTTAAGACTATGGAATATATTAAAGAATATTTTCAGGGATAGGCACTGAGTCAGTGTGTGATTATGGGCCCCCTAGAGACATAGAATTGATATATTAAAAATATTAATATATTTTAATGCATGCAAGCACATCATTTCAATACAAATGGTTTTTACCATTGTTTAGGACCATTAATGAGAAATCGAAGACCTAATTTGATTCCATAGAATGAGGTTTAACCAAGACATGACCTATGGTGAGTAATCCATAAACTTTTAGTTGGGGTAGACGTTAGTGGGCTTGTTTAATAAAATATATATATATTTAATTTAATTTATTAAATAAACCAATCTAAGCCTCTTTAAATACCACACTATAGAAATAATACAAGTTCACCATTATTAAATTGAGTGAATTTAGATAATCTCAGTGCATTATTTATTGGAATATTATGATCAAAGGATGATGAGACATTAGATCAAGGTGGATTAGGAGGTAAAAAACATATCATGTATTTATCATCATCGGAGAACATGAACTTCACCAATGATCAATCCAAATCAAGTTATTTCTCATCAGCTATGGTTTATTACCATTGATTAAATTATTGAGCATGTATATTTTATATTTTTATTGATCTACATTTATTCACCCTTCTCATGATCCTATTTCAAAATTTTAATTGTTTAACTCAGTTTATTCTTGATATTCCATGATATTTTCCATAGATATCCCCATTGATATGGTCTTTGGATAAGAAAGCATCACCAATGACTGATTTACCTCGCTCTTCAACATTTATCCCCATCCTTCCTTTCATTCATCAACATTGGCCTACAAGGTCATAGTTTGTCATTTTTTGGGTGGGTTTGAGTTCTATCAGATCCCTGAATTTACGGAGGACGAGATAATGTAAATAAAGATGGTGATTTAAAGAAAAATCCCGATGATTTGCAGGTGATACTCTATAGATCTAGGATCCAGAGTGGTGTCAAGAAATGGGAGGCTTGTAGGATGTACAATAGAACTTTGTATATATAACCAGATTTTGATTTATGACCATGTAAGGGTTGGAATTGATGGATGAAGGAATTCCCCTTTAGTTTCAGGTGGTCAAATGGAATGTTACTTTGTGGAAAGGAAGTTTGTTTAAAACACATGAAGGAATGTTGTGATCAATAAAATTATAGACTACAAACCATGTCTCTTAGAAGATCACATTGAATGTAGTATCTTCTAGTTATGGTACTAGGGTTTCAAGAAGAGTTAAGTATCACACGCCTTGTGGTAGGGTCCACATGTTGTTTGACCATTAACTGGTGGTGAAGTTGTGTGTTTGCGAGCACATTCCCATAACCCCATGTGGTTGGACACTCCATGTAATCTATGAGTATATAGGTATAACCCGACACCTAAGCATAGTCATGTACATGGTCTATTACAGGAGCACAACCTTAAGTAAATGATCATGAATATCTATACATGAGAAGGCTCTGAGTGGATGAGATATAATGTGTAAAACATATACATGTGGTTTAGTATGTAATGGCTTCCCCATAAATTTCTAGAGTAGAACATGTACACGCAGTGATATGGGGTCACACACTATGTGGTACTTCATACACACCATGTATTTTTATTTAGAATTTCTTCCTCTCATACCTCCTTGATTTAGACTTGAATTTTATCCCAAGAGTATCTTATCCTGATCGCTTTTCCACATAGATTGTGATGGTGGCTTTCAATGTGGAATATTATATATGATGTGAGGTATTCTAAGAATGAATATTCCTTAGGTGATTCTTGATAGATGATAGTGATCATGGTAGGATCATCAGAGTGATTTGGGGTTTGGAACTCCCATGTCACTCTAGGGTGCAGGTCCCCCATACTCATTATGCATATAGAGATGGTACTCCACTACACTGGTCTTAGGTCCTCTATCTAAAAAGTGATACTCCCCTTTCATTGAGCTCTGATTTTGTGTGAGTGCTCCATGGGTGTTGTGGATCCCATGATTGTGGAGTGATGTATCGTGGATCGGGCCCCTCCACATAGATTCTGGTGAGGATGTGTTAGATTGTGGGAATTGGTGATGGAATTTTTAATCTATAGGTAACCACCAAATCTTCTTTAGGGTATGAAATAGAGATCCCATTTCTTTATCGTCTGGTATTCTTTATGATCACATATAAGTATATTTTAGGTTTTGATGGAGCTGATTCTATTGTATATTTCTATTTCTCCATCTTATGTTTTCAGGGAACCCTACAGGGTATGTATATACTAACCCCTATATGGTCTTTCCATCATGTGTTGTGTCACATGAAGATGAATAAGATTTCAGTGGTGAATTTGGTGGATCTTTGGGATACATGGGTGCACTGACAATGTATGATGGTTAGGAAATAGATATCATGACTTGGGATCTCTTATTTTTCATTCATTTTGATTGTTATCTGGTTAGTAATTCATTTTTCATTGGGAGTGTATTTCCCCACTTTAATTTTTGGATTATTGAGTCGTAATATGTTGTATTTTCCTATAGGTTATTGCATGCATGTTTACTCTATAGATGTACTGTGTTTTATATTCCACTACACTATTGCATGAAGATGGTTTATGGCATGCATATATGAATATTATATTCGGGCCTCATATTTTATAATATTATTTATCATCAAATTTTTGTATAACCTAAAATATTGGAGGCGGGTTTGGGGTTGTGGAAGCTTGGCCGTCTAATAGCCGGGAGGCCCTGGAGGGTCAGGACATGATAGAGGGGTATAAGATAAGTTTATTCCTTAGGATAGTGTTCAGATTTTCCCCATACAATGTTTTGTTGGGAATTATCTTAAGGGTGTTATAGTGTCTCAACTATGGATTTCAGGATGGGGAAATCCATGTTGGTGCAACAACTAATGTATCCGTTCACCAAGACTCTGACTACCTGATTTTTCACTACATATATTGAGGTATTGGATATAGTTTACAATGTTATATGAATCATATATGATTTATTCCTTTAGATATTATTCTTGATTTAGCTCCCCATATATAGATATATTATCATCTAACTATGGTGTATTTGTATTACTTTCTATATGCATCCACAAAGACTTTAATCTAGGTTACCAATTTAGGATCGTGATGATGATCCGATGAGTGATGAGGCCTCAATTATAAGGCCACCCCACAAGGTGTTTTCTCTATGTGGGTAGGAAAAATCACCACTTCCTATCAAGAATTATATAACAGTACTAGTTTTAGATAATGATACATGTTGGATTATCATAGTCCTTGAGTTCTACCACCAGAGACCATTGAGGTTCCCTAGTAATCCAGATCCCCAGGAAGCAGAGGATTATCTTGAGTTTGTGGTATGAGTGATCAGGCTAGTTCAGACCCCAAAATATTATGTGGTTTTTTTGAAATATATTCTTTTCTAAGGTGTCGTTGGGCACTAGTGAAGTCAGGTGATGTGGACCCATGGAAAGACAACACTCTAATGGCCATACTTCCAATGATTTTTTATTAAGTAATATTACCCTTCATTCTTGTGCTCAGTTTGGATCCAAGAACTTCTTGAGAAGCAACATGGTGATATAGTAGTTGAATATTATTCCATGAGGTTCACTGAACTCATATGATACTCCCTAGATATGGATTGGGATGGATTATTTTGATCAAGGATGTTTAGGGTCTTCCCAAATACATTCGTGCCAGTGTGGTCTACATATTCCATCCCACATATGATGAATTGTTGGGGTGGGATCTAGTTAAAAATAATTTCATAGTATTGGGATGATAGGTGGTTGAAAAATATGGTAGAAATAATTCATTAGATTCATCATCAACATCCATAATGTGGTAGACATTGATGTCTCAACAATTGATGTGTACTCATGCCCGGGCTAAGACATGAGGATCTACGGCTCAAAGATCGCGTAGAAGATACAATCAAACAATATATGGGAATTATACTCTTTTAATAGGTAGGCTCATTTGGATAATTATTTCTTGATCCATCATGATGACCAGGTTAGTTAGACAGTGGATGTACCACAACAATAGAGTTATCACTGTGATAAGGAGTCTTCCAAATGTTCCAAGAGTATCCCTCAAAAAGGTGGTGTTGGAAGAGGAGAAGTAGACACTCCTAAGGGAGGATTATTTTATAGATGATGAAAATATGTTCTACTTTCAGAAGAATTACTAACTGGCCCATTTTAAGCGCAGGAAGTTGGTGGTCGGGGCCGTGGGCAGTTGCAGGCCACAGAGGGCTATGACGAAGTAGCACATGGGATGAACTGTGATACAGTATATGATTATTTTACTCTTTCCCCAGTACTATTAGACATATGTATGAGTCATTATTTCATTTCCATATGCTAGGTATGAGATCATGAGTTTCTAGTTGGTACTTTATCCCCATATCTTTGGTTTGATATTCTTACAAGGAATACTTTTTTGATATCACTTGTCTACTCGTTGCACGAGCTTCCACTCAGTGGAGCGAGTTTCCCATGGGACATCTTGGTTTCCATGTGGAATAATTATTATGTTATATTGGTTATGGAATGGTTTTTTAATTATTGGGACCATATTGAATATCATCATAAGTAGGTATGATTCCTTCAAACCAATGGGATGAGATTATTCTTTTTGGGTGAGAGAGATACCATGGTTGAGTGAGTGGGACTTATTATTTGGATGATGTAACCCATCATCCATCAGTTAGTGAGTTTTCAACTTTTTTTAGCAGGATCATCATGTATTTGGATTCACTATATTGTTTTTTACTTCTTGAAATAATTCCATGAGGAAGTTTCAAAATAACCTCTAAGGTGGGAGATGGAATTTTTTATCAGATTTCATCCTGATACCACATCTACATAATCTGAGTCATATCGAATGGCCCCAAATGAGCTTCAGTAGATAAGGGTGTAGTCGGAGGACCTTTCAGATAATGGATTTATCAGAACTTGTGTGACCCCATGGGTAGTTCTAATGATGTTCACAAAATTGTTGGATTAGAGATTGAGGCTTTATGATTAATTTAATCGCTAGATCTGGGTAATGATAAATAAAAAAAATACCTCATTCCAAAGATTTATGAACACTTTGATCAGTTGTAAGGAATGATTTGGTTCTAAAAAATCATTCTCATGTTTGGATACCACCAGTTGATGGTTCATGAGGATTATATTTCAAGGATGGTATTTCCATGTCACTATAGACACTTTGAGTTCCTAGTGATGCCTTTCGATGTGGTGAATTCCACCACTATGTTTATGGATCTTATGAAGAATATATTTCAACCATATATATAAATATTTGTGGTTGTCTTCAGAGATGAAATACCCATGATATCTATGTTAGAGAAAGGGAATGAATAAAATTTTAGGATGGTCTTGACTAACTTTAATAGCACCAAATTTATGGTAAACTCTGAAAGTGAATGTTTTAGATTTGTGAGGTTCAGTTTCAGGGGCATGTAATTTCTAAGCACAATTTAGATTTGGACCTAGTGAAGACGGATGCTATTATTTGTTGGGATCCAACTAATAGAGGGTCAAAGATGAAGAGTTTTTATGGATTTGAGGGTTAATATAATAGGTTTTTATAATAATTAATCTGGATTTCAACCCATTTGACTTCCCTAACATAGTAAGTGTATGAATTTACACGTAATAAGTAGCATCATGATCCTTTGATTAGTGGAGGATGAGGCTGACTGGTACTCATGTGTTGAGACTATCAGAGGAGGGTGTCGAGGGAATAATGTTTTACAATGCCTCTAGAGATATTCTCATTTGAATATTGACGAAAATGTAGGAAATGATCACACATGATTCAAGGATTTTGATACCCCATGAGAAAAACTATGATACTCAAGACATAAAGTAGGCAGTGGAAGTATCTGCACTAATGATGCGAGGCACTATCGTCTCGGTGAGAACATTGTTATTTAATTAGCCTGTTAGAGTATCAGGTATATCTTCGCTTAGAGGGATAAAAATATGAGATAGAGTCATTTTTTTGAGTTTCTAATGGACTATGAAATTTATATATTCTATACTCCCAAAAGGTGAAATTGTGTGGAATATTTCCTATACAGGAAGCCTCATTCTTGCTTGGTATAGGAGGTGCATGATTAGTTGTCTTCATTATAGTTGGACTTGGTTGTGCATAGAGGATTAATGTTTCTTTAGTAAATGATGGAAACTTACACACTCCTTTATTATGTGATGTAATCTTTGTTGGTATACATAAACTGTAAGGTTCTACATGACCAAATATCTTCATGGGATGCACCAAATGGATTATTTGAAGTAGGGGAGAGAATCATCCCTTTTAGGGATGGATGGTGGTTTCGATAATGATACAAGAGGAGGTGACGATAGAGTTACATACTTCACCATTGGTTTCACATAATATAGTGGTGAAGATGTATATGGAGAATTATTGGATGTTTTGGTGGAATGACATGAGGTGGAGGATCACCAATTTAATCTCTCGGTGTCTCAAATGTCAGCATGTAAAGGCTGAGTAGTAGCTTTAAATAGGTTTCATGCATCCTCCTGGGACCCTGTAGAGGAAATGGTATCACATATCAATGTATTTTATTATTGGTCTTCCATGGATAGTGAGATTCCATGATTCCATTTGGGTGATAGTTGACTGACTTAACGTGTCAGTTCACTTCCATGTTATCAGGGAGCAGAGTTTAGTGGAGACATTGGGGCAGTAGTATGTAAGGGAGATCATCCAACTCCACGGGGTTTTCCTTAATGAATTTCTCTAGTAATGATGAATAGTTTACATCATGGTTGTGGAGAGTCTTGTAGGATGACTTTGAGATCCAGTTGATGATGAGTAATGTGTTTCACCCCCACACGGATGGGTAAACCGAGTGAACTATCGAGGAGTTGGAGGATTTGGTGAGGGATTGTGTGTTAGACTTCAGAAAATTCTTGGTGGATCACTTTTAATTAGTAGATAATTATTATATTAAAAAATATCAATCTACTATCAGAATTAAACCCTTTCAGTCCTTGTATGAAAGACCATGAAAGTCACCCTTATGATTTTATAATATTGGTGAGACATAACTTGTTGGGCCAGATATGTTGTAAGAGAAGTTAGAGAAGGTTCAAGTGATCCACATGCATATGAGGGAAGCCTAGTGTCAACATAAATCATACACATATCAATGTTGTAGGCCCATATAGTCCAAGCATGGAGACCGTGCTTTCATGAGTGCCTCCCCAAAATAAGGATTGTGAAGCTTTAGTTGTGGAGGGTAGTTGTCCCTGAGGTTCGTGGGTCTATTTGAGATCCAGTAGAGAGTTGATGAGACTAATTACCATTTGTCCTTTTCCCCACATTTTGATAATGTTCAAGGAATATTACATGTGATGTTACTGAAAATATACATGAAAAATACTATCCACATTATTGGATGGGTCGAGCATGACATCAATGTTGGACACACCTTCATGGAGTACCAAGTGGAGAATGATAATTAATTGGAGAGGATCCTGTGAGGATTTAACATTTCCTTTAGTTTAAGTGTTTTGGTATCAAAAGAGTGTACAAGAGAGCTCATGGGGAAGAGAGAGAGAGAGAGAGAGAGAGAGAGATATCGAGATGCTGGCTCAATATCCTCAATTTTTTTATGTTGTCATTTTTGAGGTGATAATCCTTGAACTATGAGAGAATTAATTGACTCTATTTTTTCCTTGTAGTATTTTGGATTATTTTTAGACCCAGGAACTAAGTCAACATGATATATCCAGATAAAAAGAGACTCATAATTAATATATTAGAAATATTATTATATTTTAAGGAACACGTGAACATCATTTCAGTGGAAAAGGATTTTCCTATTGTTTGGGACCTAATATGGGAAATTGGAGACCACAGTTAATTTGGGGGAATGGGGTTTACCCTAGGTTTAACCTATGTTTGTTTGGTGACAAACTTAAGGTTGAGGAAGCCATTGGTAGGTAATTTAATATGATGAATAAATATTTTATATATTAATATTACTAAATGAACTAGATATAATCCTTTTTAAATTCACTTATACAGAAATTCTCCAGGGTTAGCCACAAAACTTGGGGATAATCTAGAGGGGATCTGATAATTCATCATTGGAGGATCGAGATCATAGGATGGTGAGGGATCAAATTGAGGTGGATTTATAGGAAGCGAATGCAACATGTCTTCCTCATCATTGGAAAATGCATTATTCACTAGCTATTGATCCTAATTGAGGTCGTTATCTTCAATTGTGGTTTCCTCCCATTGATTAAACGACTGAGAAGGGATATTTTATCTTTATATTGATTAGAGTTCATCCTCCCTTCACCTGATCCCGTTCAATAATTTGAATTTTTTAATTATATTTATTCAAGATATTCCATGTTATTAGCCTTTGTAATCCCCTTTAATGTCATTATTTCACTGAAATTCTTGTATAAAAATGGGTTTTCCTTATTATTGTTCAAATATCCTCACCGTTCTCCACATTTTTTGTCGTTGGACCATGGGGTCATAATGTGAAATTTTCGAGGCCAGTTTGAGATTGTCTATACCCCAAGATTCATGGAGGTTGTGGGAATAAAGATTAGTATATTGATTTATAGATGGATCAGGATGATTTTCTGATGATGTCTTGTGGACTTGAGATCCATAGCAGTGATGGGAAATGAAGGGTGCATGGGATGTAAGGAAGCTCATTTTGTTGATAGAAGATTTCCAATTTCCATCCACATAAGTTGTAGAATTGTTGGTTTGAGGTGTTCCACTTCAATTTTAGGTGGTCAAATGGTATGATCCAAGGAATAAATGCTAGATCTAGAAAATTTATGATGGAATGTTAGAATCTGGAAAATTGATAACTACCCACAGTGTATCCAAAAAGAACACATGGAATATAATATCCCTTATCTACAATTATATGGTATCAAATGGAGTTATGTATCACAATCCATATAGATTAGACCATGCATCATGTGACCCACCCTAGGTGGCCATGTCATGTGAAAACTGGAAAAAATCTTAAACCTGGTGCAGTTGGATATGCTAGGGACTCTTGGAGTACACATTAATGACCAGGTATAAGGGAATTGTCTGAATTACATAGACATTAATAGCTTTGCACGGGTAGGCTCTGAGTGCTTGAGATACACTGTGTGAAACTTGTACATAATGTGTAGTATGACATGGCTTACAAATTATACTCTAGAGGAGAACAAGATGAGGAAATTAAGTAATAAAACACAACATGTGGGACCCCATACACACAATTTATTTTCCTCCATAAATTCATTCTCTCATATGCTATTTATTTGGACATTGATTACAGATTACAAGTATCCTATCCTGAGTAGATTTCCACATAGATCATAGTGGTGGAATTTATTGTGGAATATGAGATATGATGATAGGTGTTAAGAGAATGAATATTATTTAGTCAATTCTTGATGATGAAAGTGATTTGGGAAGTATCGTTAGAGTGATACCAGAGTTGGCACTCCCCTATCACACCAGGGTGTTGGTCCCCCATAATATTTAAGAAGATAGATATAGTACTCCCATACACTGGGTGATTTTCCTATATCTATAGAGTGTTACTACCCTATCTTTGAGCTCATGAATCTTGTGGTTACTCCATAGGCATTGTGCATCCCTTAGATAAAGAGAATAGTAGTGAGTATTGTCCCCTCCAAACAGATGCTGGTGAGGTTCCCCTGGATATCGGGCATTGGTAATGGACTTTTGGATATGTAGGTAGACTCATTGAATTTGTATATTCCTTGAGATTGATATCTTCTTTTACTATCATATGGGTTTATTTTTTATCACATATATGTATATGTATCATTTTAATTTACCTCTTGTTATGGGTTGAGTTGATTCAATTGTATCTTTCTATTTCCCCTCTTTGATTTTTGGGTAATCCTATTGGGTATGTATATACTCACCCTACATTGGATTTTACAACATGTGTGATGTCTTATGTTGATTAAAAATATATCAGTGATTACTTTTGTGGATCTTTAGGACACATGGGTCAATTTACCACATACAATAGTTCAGACTCAGAGATCAGAAGCTAGGATCTCTCAGTTTTCATTCATTCTAGTTTTTGTTAGGATAGGACATCATTTCTATTTGGTCATGTATTTTTACTCTTTAATTTTTTTCTATGAAGTCATAATCTATTATTTTTTATTATAGGTTATTTCATTCTTGTTTGCTCTCTAGATGTACTATCTTTTATATTCATCTATATTGTTGCATGGATATTTTTGGATTCAAGCATACATGTAAATAGGCTAATTCATTGAATTTTTTATTATAGCATATAGGAACTTATCTCCAGCCCCTATACAATTAAATATTAGACTGGGTTGTGGAGTTTGGGACTTCTATCTGCTGGGTAGGCCTTAGTGGGTTAGGTCATGAATCCATAGCATGGATGGTCGATGGTCCATCTCCAATGTCAGTCAGAATCCAGTCCAATGCATACACATAACTGACCACATCTCCATGAACCTACCCATGATATACATGATTCTCCTAAATCATCATCATATTAGGGGTATCAACCAACTTATCAGGACCCCAACAAGTGCCATGAAATGATGCATATGTTTTACATGAACTCCCATGAGACCTAATTTGTGATTATTTGGAGTGGAAATGAATTAGATGCCTTTTTTACACATCATAAAAACTTAATATGGCTATATGTAATATACACTCATTCCATTTTTGTAAAATTGGGAAACACCACGTCCCTCATAAGAAACCAAATAAGATCTATGATGAACCATATTACAATCATTCTACAAATGCGACTCCTCAAACCTAATTTTCCTATCACAAAATATGTATTCATTAAATCACTACGTATTCCACCCATCAATCCATTAAGAACTAGAAGAATAACTTCTACAGATTCCAACTCCAAGCCATTATCGATGGTGAAATCCATTCAAATTACATCATTGAATGTTTTTTCGGTCAAAGTTCATGACCTAAAAATTGAGACCGGATAAATACCTATCTCAAATTTCTTCAACATCAGTGCCTCATTCCCAACCAGGAGACAAAAGAAACAAGGAAACTATTTGAAAAAGGTTGAATAGAAAAATATCAACATCATCCCTTAATGACACTCCATCAACTTATACACTCAATAAAGATTCATTAAGTCAATAAATAACTCTTTTGTTAATAAATCATTAAAGGTAGTCCACATTACTCCCTCATATATTATGGTCCATTTCATCAAACTCCACCATCTCCAGGTGGGTCCAAAAACCTAAATGTTTTTGACATAACCTTATGATCATCAGGAGTATCTAACAATTCTAAGATTCTATCAATGATTTCAATCTGGTCCTCAGTATCCTGGGGACCTCCATTATTGTTGAATGATGATGGGAAAGTGGAGATGGAAATCACTGGAATATTCAACCATGGTCCTTTGTGTGCCTCTGCCTTGAGTGGGTGTAATATAAAAAACTCTTTTATTGATCATATCTGATTCCTAAATCACTATAGTAGGTGAAGGATCATGCTCAACCACACCTTGTAATGAATTTAGTTTTGGTGAAAATACATTCTCTCTTGAGGGTAATTTTGGCACAGTCCTATATGTGGACCCATTAGATGTCTCTAAGGAGAAATTATCTAACATGCAACATGAACATTCATAATTCCTATCATTGTTTTCTATGTAAATTTATAAATATATTTAAATCATGAATAATGTATTTATATCAGGATTCTTAATAGAAGTCATATCCTAGAAGATACCTACAGAAATGGTATTACCCTCCTAGTTATTTTCAACTCTCAAGCCCAGTAAATACTTATATATTAGTGAAAACTGGATATATCAAATCACCTCATGCTCAAGTTAAAGTTACTAATTCCAAAAAAAAATATCACATCTACTGAGAACAATAATATATAATTCAAAATTTTAAACAATTTAGTGAATTTAATTAAATTAAAAAAATGAAACAATAAATAGGTATATATACGAAATTTAATCCTACATAACTACACATAATGCATAAATGCACTTAAATACCTTAAAACTATAACTACGGTACCATCAATAGTAAATCATAAATTTGTTATGCTTGATCTGGCCAGGAACCTGATAACTCCCCTACCTATGTTCCAAAAAACCTACCTCCCTCCTATCATAACCCTTAAATAAAGAATGGAAAGGAAACCTCAACTCATTAATTCCATTTTTAATGCCCCAACATAGATTTTGGAAACAACATCTGAGTAGAGATACAACAAGATTCATGCATTCCTACTTGTATGTAAGAGGCTGACAAATAGAGGTGGGGGTCTAAAGTAACATGGATATATTATACCGTCATTAATTATAACCATCACTTGTAACTCAAAATATAGATAAAAAGGAATAATGTCACAACCAATGGTAATCAAACAATTAAAAAATAGAAATAATTCCATGTCATACAATGATAAGTACCACTGACACCTAATGTTGATGATCAGACAATATATCAAGAAACTGAATATAAATAAATAAAGTAGCAATAGTCTAGTTTATTTCCATACTTTTCCCCCAACTCCAATCATCCATCTCCTCAAATCCATTTTACAGGGCCATTTCCCTTCACCTAATCCATGGGAAAAAAACATACACAATCATTGAGATTCCTATATAGGGTGTGAGTATAACTGAGTAAGAAACCAATAATGTTTCCCTAACATAAGGTAACATGTATATATAGTTTTATACCCTAATAATAAAATTAATTCACAAAAAAGTAGGAAAAATCATAATGAGTTTCTATTCACTAACCAAGCCGCTACACACACCATTTGTACCTGCTTCAGCTCCACGGTAGAATAATATATAAATAGTCATGGGGATATCATAAGTGAGGGATCCATACATAAGTATTCTAAATAACTATACATGCCTAATTCTATAGTTCAATCCACATAAGGTTCTCATGCCCTGTATCAAATCCCAAGGCTATAGGTCAAGCCATACAAGGTTATCATGCCTCGCCTCCACTACTACCTTTTATGTTAGATCACTGAAGACCTACATTCCCCCATGTACAACTAAAAAGGTACATAATGCATATTTTTATCCAAAATTTGTTAAATAATTTGATAGGGGATGGGGGGTTTGAATTATGTTATGATAGATTAAAATAACTACCTCTTCGGATCTTGTTTCATTATAGAACAAAACACTCTTATCTCCCTTTCCCATATTAATATTTGAACAAAAATGAAAGCATCCCATGAAAAAACAATTTTATTTTATTCACCCTCATTTGGATACATAAAAGGAGTATAAAATTTCAATTTTATGATGTATGAAATCAACTAAGGCTCACTTCTAAATTAGGGTTCGATCTAGGTCACTTATATTCATAGGCTCAGTGCCTTTACAATGTTTGGAGCAGACTCACTATCCCTCTTGGTTAAAAACCAATGACAATTTGAAATATCACTGATATATAAACTAAAGTGTGGTAAATGATCCCCTATAATAATCTCCTATTTTTCCGAATCACCTCATAATTCTTTCACAAATAAATGAATGTGCCATGAAGTCATGTTTTCACCAGATAGATGAAATCCCCTTTTCTGGGTTCTATTAGCTTGTGGAAATTGATTTTATGAAATATTATAGTCTATTAAGGAGATTATTTTCTCCCTCTATAAACTATCTTGCATCCTCTATGAACTATAATTAATCCTCTATGAACTACGTTTCACCGTGTGGTGCAAGTTCTTCATGGTTTCCTTTTTCTTTGCAGACTACCCCTACATCACGAACGATTGATCCCTCATGGACCTCCTCTAGTATATGAACAATTTGCCAATATGATCTATAGATCCCAAAAAAACCATTCATGAAATATCCCACATGAATATTCCCCTTTAGGGAATTGATCCCCAGTGAACTACCGCCTCCTTTTTGGAATCCTTCCTTGCAAACTACTACAGAATTCCCAGAATTCTTTCAATGATAATACTCTATAATGAAATTATATCATTCTAATAACGTGTCTAGGTTCTTTTATATAGTATATAAAATACCAAAAAACCTGCTAATCATAAACAAAAAAACCTCAATGTGGTACAACCTTCACCATAGACTGTTATAAATTCCACATAACACCTTAATATTTTGCAGTAGTCGATGTCATCTGCAAACAAAATCCCTTTGCATCTCATTAAATCACTACATAAATTCCAAAAAATGATGAGGTTCCCATTAAATATGATAAATATATTAAAGTCTATCCTCCCATGAATAGACTATTCTATATGGTTTGAGGTCCACATAACACTACTATGAAGATACTCTTCCTTTGTTGATTTTTTTTCATCGTTCCACATACCTCCTTTACGGCCCACATAGCATAACTGAACTAATCTTAGGTATATCATCTACATGATTTATAGTCTTTGAAATGATGTCCATGAACTTATTTTAAGAAAACCATCCTTTATCATAAATCAAAATCTTGATTTTGAGGCCTAAAAATTGGAAAACAGTGGGAAACAACACCACCATGTATATGATTTTTTTGTTCTGCATCCAGGGAATATATTCATTTGTGTCAGATCATTGTCAACATATCTTGTAAAAAATATCTCTAGAAATCCACAACATTCTAATGAAAATTTCTATTTCAACAAACATAATCAACCAATAAACACTACAATGTTATCTTTAGGAATTTTATCCCAACAATCTCCCCTTATGGGTTTGTTAACAACTCTTCACATTTTGATACCTCATTAAATATTATTCAATTTATTTTCAATATAATCATATTTTAATTAATATTGATATCAAATATTAACTAAACACATAATATAATCCAACATGATCAATGCTCAGCGTGAGAAACATGAGTATCATGTGACGTTCATAAATGAATTACTTCATTCAAAATCTATCATCTACTTTCATAAAAAATATCAAATATCATGATATATAATCTTGGATTGATCACCTTTAGCATTATTATATTTTATACCCCCAACCTTACTGCTCCCCTTATCATCTCCTCCCCCTGTCTTGATTACGAAATTTTCTCCCTTTTATATCAATAATTTTCTTCCCTTTATCAATAAACCCGAAGATAACTTTGTTATTGTATTTAATAGGGTAAATTACATAGATCATTGCATTTAGTAAAATAAAAAACATAGTTTTTGGAGAGGGGATCCCAAATCTGCACTTTTTCAAAAGCAGGGATTCAAATGAACTCAAAGAGCCTGTCAATGCCTCTCAAATTCCACTTTAGGTAAGGCCTACATTAAAATTTATATAACATATAGTTCAATAAGAACATACGCCAATATCACATGCCATTGTTCCACATTCTCCTTGTTAAAATTATATTTTATTTAAATTTTATTTTTTTTGTCAGTGATGGAATATATTTTTTCTAATATTTATAACACTTGAATTATCTTAATGGATTCTGATTTGAGAATCCACTAGAACTCCCATATCACCAAGATACTACTTCATCCATAATAACTATGTGCAATATTGATTGGCCACAATATATTCTACTTCTTTGGTTATCAATGAAAAGAAATATTATATATTACTAGCAATGAAAAAAAACCACCAAGATATAATGCACCACCTAACATTGATTTTATATCATTTACCGATCCTACCCAATCTACATCTGTATAGACCAATAAATCATATTGATATTTTTCATGTTACAAAAAACCGAAATCCACTATTCCATTGATATATCGAATATTCCTTTTCATAGAATGAAAGTGTATTTCCTTGGGTTTACATTGATACCATGCTTATTAGAGTGTTTCAAAATAAAATATCTAGTATTTTCACTATCGAGCATAATAGATTGACAATGATTTTTTTTGTATTTTGTGACATTAACTGTATTGTCGTCATCATCCCATGATAGTTTCATTCAAGTAGCCACCAGAGTCATCATATCCTTGTAATTTTTCATTCCAAATACTCTCAAACCCTACTAGGAATATTTATATTGGAAAATTAATGTGCCATAATTTCATTATATCAACTATAAACCAAGGAAAAGATCAGTTCAAGAATCATTCACATTAAAAATTAAACTTTCAGGAATTCTAAAAAGAGTCTTCACTATTATTCATCTGATATAGAAAATATTATTTCATCAACATATACTAGAACCATCATCCATTTAATATTGTTATTATTGATATATAGATTTTAATCACCTCCACCATACTAAAAACTGAGATTCTTCAAAAACTGATCATGTCTTGAATACCATCCTCTTAGTGCTTATTATAGCCCATATAGTGCCTTCATATGCCAAAAAACTCTAATCTCATCTTCATGAATGATAAAACCTTATGGTTGGTCAATATACAATTCTACTTCTATATCCTCATTCTGAAATGTAGACTTGACTTCCATATGAAATACATTTAGCTTTCCATGAACTGATATAGCCACGTATAGTCTAATTGTCTATAGCCTCATAAAAGGTGAAGGAATTTCAACAACATAAATAAAATCCATCTGGGAGTACTGTTTTCACAATAATCATTCATGTTTTTACTCATTGTACCATATTTATAAATATTATTGAGAAATACCCCTTTGGTAACAATGAAATTCTAATCTGTCAGTCTCGAAGAAATTTACCATGTCTAATTCTTTTATATTTGGTCAAGATCTTCCTTCATTGATTGAACCCAGTTTTCATCTCAGATACTTCCTCAAAAAAATTCTTCTATATGAGAAAGGAAGGATTTACACTATAATTAATTCAATCTTTATGTCATAATGGGTGCTGCCTCATCACTAATGATGTTCAATCTATCAATTTCAGCTCGATTCATCAAATTTTTTGTAGATATAGATTTTAATTCTTCCAGTTCATCATCATTATCTTCTTCTTAATCGTCATTTTCCACATAAACTTTTTTTAGGTGCCTTCCTCCTCATCACTTTCATCATGCAACAATTTACTGTGTTGTTGAAGATTCTATTAATTCTCAACTATAGTGACATAAATGCTTTCAACATCCTCTCTAAGACTATTGTTGAAACATTTATAATCCTTTCTTTTTATTGAATATCCATGAAATATTCCCTCTTCTCTACATGATTGAAATTTCTTGTATTTTACCATATTGAGAATAAAAAAATTACTTCAAAAGATATTAAATTATATAAATATTCATTTATTTCCATATAAAATCTCATACGGTGTATTTTTATCCATCAAACAACACAGAAAACTATTAGATATGTTGACCGATGTCAAGTATACTTCCTTTAGTAATTTCTCTATTTGGTACTTTTCAATAAAAAAAAATTTTCCATGTTATTGATGATCTTATTTATCTTCTTAGCCACTCCATTTTGTTGATTAGTTTTTACTACGGAATCTTGATGCCTTAACCTGTGTTTATCAAGAAAATATCACACCTAAATATTTGTGAATTTAGTATCATTATCATTATGAATCTTCCGAATCTTCTATCCATGAATCCATTCAAATTCCCTTAGATACTATTTTATAAAACTGAAGACATCATAATTATTGATAATGGAAAATAACCATTCCATAATATTGAAATAATCAATAAAAATTATGTAATATGTTCTTAAATCAAGGTCTCTTGGTGAGATAGATCCATATACATCCATATGAACCAATTCACTTACAATGGTTGAATTTTTTTATTTTTCCTTGTATGTTTTTTTGATGATTTTCCATAATTAACAAAAATCATTCATATGTGTATGATCACATGATATCTTAGGGAGATCTCGAGTTGTATTATATTTTACCATATCTTCATGGATATTTCACATAGATGGCCACACCATTTATGCTACAACCTATTTTATTCCTCTTTAGATAAAATAACATATCTTCTTCTGCACTTAAATGTTAGAGATTACCCTTAATTATTTTTTCCCGTAGAACAAATTCACTGTCTATTCCATTAATAATACACATTTTCTTAGTAATTTTTATATTAATCTCTCAGTAACAAAGTTTATTGACACTAATAAACTTGTGACATAGACTTTAAATAACTAATAAATCCACCTGTATCATTTAATTTTCCCCATATTTTTCTTTTCCTAATCCAATAATCTTCGGGACTTCATAATTTCTTAATTTAACAATACCTTCCTTGTCATATTTTATTCAAGTGTACCGTACCAGTTAGGGAAGACGCCTAGAGGATCCCAGTACCAGGTTGGCCACATGGCCTCAAGAGAATTTCAAATAATGCCTGAGGATACCGACTAGCAGTGAGGGCCTTGGGTGTGATAGTGGGGAAACTATACCCTCATTGGAAGAGTAACACAGTGGAAGAGAAATAGATAATAATAGAGAAAGCATTAATAATGGCATACAATAGTAAAAAATGGAAGTCTGAATTTAATAAATAACATGAGAACATATATAAATGATGCATGATACATATGTCTAGGAAAGCAGCCAAACAAGTCACAATGCTGGTATACAGTACTAAACCAACATAAAAAGGAAAATAAGAAAACAACTCCTCAGCATCGCAAGCCTCATCTTGGTCCCATGCTCTCATGCTCTAAATCAGTCAAGAACCTGATGTAGAAGGGTTATTTCCCTTAACTATACCTACAACAATATAATCTATTTGGGCCCAAATGAATGACCCAAACAGGGTGTGAGACTAAATCCCAGTAGGCAACCACCAAGATATCTATGCCTAACAGTCAGTGAATATATGTGGTAGACAATAAGAAAAAGATGCAGTAAACAAGGAAGTACTCAACAGTAAATATTCCTACAATTTTAAAGCATTCAAATACAACATATCATGTATGCAGATAATCACAAATAGGTAACTCTATAGGAATTACTCAAAGACTAATCCCTGTGGTTCAACCAAAACAACACAATCAAGAAGATAACACAAATGGTAACCCTCTGGGAAGTACTCACAGCCTATCCCCTCTGGTCCTACCTAGCAACACAAGCAACCCTCTAGGCAGTACACTCAGTCTAACCCCTCTGGTGCAGCTTAAGTATAGACTCTCTGAGGAATTAGTCACTTTTAATTCCTCATATAGTTTTTTATTGGTTGCTAATGGCACTCTGGGGAAGCACTTACATCACATTCCCCCTGTGGACCACATCGAGGAACTAAACACACTCTATAGAAGAACTTACGTCAATTCCCCCTGTGGTCTTGCATCATAAGTAGAAAAGAAACTCTGGAGAATCCCTTACGTTTATTCTCCCTATGGTCTATACACCAGGTTCTCATGACCCTGTGTAAGTCAAGAAAGTACAGCGAACAAGATTGGCCGAATTAAACCTCAAGAACTACTTGGCTAATAGTCTACAACATAACAACATGTCAGATAAACAATCACTCCATCCTAATAATACTAGGCATGGTAAGTAAACAGACTAACAGGAAAACAGGACCAAATGGTCAAAAAATGCAATCATGGATGGGCAACCCTTCCAAAGCATAGAAATTAACCCTATTATCATTCTTTTGACCTATATTCAATCAGACAAGCATATCAGGAAATAAACAAGGCTAAAACAGTAAACACGCAATACCCAGTTCAAGGGTATTGGCACTTTTTCATGTATAACTCAAAGACATTTAGTAGAAAGGCACAAACCACCTACCTCGGTGTTGTAAGATCGTTATATGTGAACCTCAAGCCTTGAATTGCCAAAGAACATTGTATATCTATATAAATACTAAAAACACTCAATAAAAGTTAACTTGAGAAAGAATAGGAGTCATGAAACGAATCTCTAGCAGAAGGAAGAGCTTACTGAGGCGATCCCAACGCAATCGATGATGGTCGAATCGGAGGACGGATGCTCGATCGGGGGATCGAGGATGAATCGTGGCAATACTCTCAATCTCGGACGAACCGAACCCAGATGGAGATGGTTTTATCCGTCAAACTCAACCCTATTTAATTTAATGTAAAACAATACACAGTGTGTACTTTACAAGTACACTATATGTACTTTCCTTTTCCGTACTCCACTTTTGGTGGTCTTCTGGTCACCATACACAGCCGTGTGTGCGGACCGTACATGGCCAGCACATGGCTTCTTACGGTAAATGAGTACATGGTGTGTACTCATAAATTACATGGCGTGTACTTAGGAAATTTCCAAAAACACTAATTTTTCTCAAAAAAACAAGCAAAATAATAACATACCTAAAATGAAGATCTGGGTTCTTACAAACATCCCCCTCAAAGAAATTTGTCCCTGAATTTCCCTAGCAAGGCGGCGTAGAAGAAGAATCCTCAAACAGCTCCAGCCACTACAATCATACATTAGTCTCCCTCTCCCAGATCTCGTTTTGTAGTCATTCGTGCTTCCATTGAAATAGTACCAGAGGGAGAGACATGCCACATAGAACCTTCATATTGCGATCGACTATCCAGATTGGATGTTCCTCGAATGAGGCGTCCACCTCTAACTCAACCTCCTCGGGTTGAAAATCATGAGACGGGTCTGAGATGTAACGTCGAAGCATAGAAACATGGAAAATGTCATGCATAGCCCGATACCTCTGAGGTAACTCCAACCGATAGGAAATGGGTCCAGCTCTCTCCCAAACCTCAAACGGCCTGATGTACCTCAATAAAAGCTTATCCTGTCTCCTAATCCTCCAGTGACCCAACCTCAGTGCGACACATTGGAAAACCTGATCCCCGACCTCGAACTCCAGAGGTCCTCTCCACTGATCAACATAAGACTTTGTTTGATATTGTGATGTATCCATCCTCTTCTATATCAAATCTATCGGCTCTGTGGTCTCCTGGACAAAACGAGGTCCCAGCATAGTTGCCTCTCCTGCCTCCAGCGAACATAAGGTAGATCGACATGGCCTTGACTACAAAGCCTCATAAGGTTCCATCTGAATAGATGATTGAAAACTTTTATTGTAGGAAAACTCCACAAGAGGTATGTTCTTCTATGAAGAACCTCCAAATCCAGGATGAATGCATGAAGCATGTCCTCAAGCACCTAAATCGTACGCTCGGACTACCCATCTCTCTAGGGGTGGTAAACCACACTCAGAAGAACCTACGTAACCAAGGCCTTCTACAATCCCAACCAATCCTGAGAAGTAAAATGGGCATCCCTGTTTGAAACAATGGAGTGTGGAACTCCATGTAGATGTACTATTCCATGGATGTACAACCGTCCTATATCATCAACACTGAATGTTTCCTTGATCGAAAAGAAGTGGGAAACCTTTGTGAGTCTGTCAATGACAACCCAAACTACATCATTCCGTCTAGGCGACCTCGGTAAACCAGTAACGAAGTACATAACAAGATCATTCCATTTCCACTCGGGAAGGGGTAACTGCTCTAAAAGCCTTTCGGGTCGCTGATGCTCCGCCTTCACCTGCTGACAGGTGGATAACCTCATGACGAACCTAGCAACATCTCTATTCATACCTGGCCACCAATACTGATGGTGTAGATCACGATACATCTTGGTGACAACAAGATGAACTTCCCAAACTGAGGAATGAAAGTTCGTCATCAACTCCCTGTGTATGACTTCCAGCACCCTTACGCGCCCTTGAAAATGCATGATCTCGTCCTTTCTTATGGTCTATCTAGGAATAGGATCCCTTGCTGAAACACATACTCATTGGAATAGGATTTCAGAATCTGATTGCCGCCTCATTCACACTCAGTAATGAATAGTAGAGTTAATAGTTATAAAATAAAGAAAAGTATTCGCATGTCTGTCGTGCACCTCCAAATGCATCTCAGAGAATATAGACTTAAGCTTCCACTCACTACTGGACTCCAGAAATTCCTGTATCTGACTCTTCATTCTCAACACATTAGCCAGAACGTTGGCTTTCCCTCACGTATAGTCATGCTCAAAGTCAATGTACTGAAGGTACTCACCCCAACTTCTCTATCTCAAATTCAGGTTACATTGAGTGACGATATACTTGAGGCTTTTTTTTTCATGAAAACCACAAAATTCTCTCCCAATAGGTAGTGTCTCCAACAGCATTACACTTGAACAACTACATCCAGTTCAAGATCATGTTTCGGGTTGTTCTTCTCATGTAGCCTCAACTGTCGATACCCATACGCAACGACTCTTTCCCCTTGAATGAGCACAGCTCCCAAACCAATACCTTAAGCATCATAGTAAAAATTATAGCTCTTTCCTGGATCTGGAAAGACTTGTATTGGTTCTGAAGTCAATCTCCCTTTCAACTCCTGAATGGTTGACTCATAAAAAACTGGCCACATGATTTTTTCACCCCTCTTAGTCAAGCTTGTTAGTGGCACTGCTAAGCATGAAAAGTATTGTATGAAATGTCCATAGTACCCTGCCATCCCTAGAGAACTCCATACATCAAAGATGTTCTTTGGATGCTCCCAGGAAACAACATCTCTCACATTATCTGGTTCTACTGATACTCTTTTCTCTGAGATAACATGACCCAAAAAGTGTATCTGGTCCATCCAAAAGTGGCATTTTGAGAGCTTAACATATAATTGATTCTCTCTCATTGTACTCAAAACAATCACAAGATGTGTAGCATGGCCATGTAGAGTGTGAAATTAAACCAAGATATCATCGAAAAATACCACCATGAAGGAATCCAAGTATGGATAGATCACTCGGTTCATCAGTTCCATGAAAACTGCAGGCGCGTTCATGAGACCGAACAGAAGAACCATGTACTCGTATAGACTATACCTACTATGGAAGGCTGTAAGAGGTGTGTCAGATGGTCTAACACACAATTGATAATAACCATATCTTTATTCAATATTCTAGAACACACAAGCTCCTCAAAGCTGACCAAAGAGATATCAATCCTTGTCAAGGGATATCGGTTCATGACCGTCAATTAGTTCAGCTTTCGATAATCCACACAAATTTTGAGGGTACCATCCACTATCTTCGCAAATAGGTCAGGAAAACCCCAAGGAGAAGTACTGGGTCGGATAAAACCCTTTTCTTGCACCTCCTCCAACTACTTCTTGAGCACCTTCAATTCTGTTGTATCCATCCTATAAGGAGGAATGGACACCGGTGCCACACCTAGTACAAGTTCAATAGAAAATTCCACCTATCACTTCAGAGGAAAAACTGAAAAGTCCCTTAGAAAGACATCCATGAAATGATCCACCACTAGATGAATGTCCATCTGAAATGTCTCCTATTCATCCTAATAAATACTTTTAATCTGGGTTGTAACTCCCCCCAACCAAGGTCACTCGGGTCCCACTCTGTTCGCCTGGACATCCCATTCGCCCTTACAAAGAAAAGATCCTCCCTCTGATGATGTGAAACTCACCCAACCATTATAACAATCAAAAAATGCATGGAAGGGAACTAAACAGTCCATTTCATGAATGAAATCATAGCCTTTCATCTCTAGGAAATAAATATCCCATAAGAAGTGACACCCACCAACCTCAAGAGGGAACTCCTTGCACTGAAGTACACTAGTCGTTCTTTTCCCCAATGTTGTTTCCAATGTCAAGACTACATTAGAAGTAAAGATACAGAGCCCAAGGATATTTACAACAATAACCAATATAAAGATATGGGAAGAGCATGTATCGCAACAAGAAGAAGCTATAACTGAGGAAAATATAATTGTATCTTGAACTGTAGAGGGTTAGGGATCTTGCTCCTGCTGGGTCTGCTGCACTACAAAAGACTGACCTGTAACGTGGCCCTAAGACCCAACCTGACCACCCTGAACTGATCCACCCTGCTGTAACTAAAGTCCTGGTGACTAGCTACCATGACCGCGACCTCCACCTCGGCCTAAATGGCCGGAAGAACTCCAGTTCCCCGATGGATGAGAAATCGATGGCACTGATCCTGAACGAGGAGTCATAAAAGAACCCCCATCACCAACTGCTGGTGAAAAGGTCTGACAGAAGCGCTGAAGATGGACCATCTTGCCACATGATCAGCACTCCAATAGGTCTCTCGGGCAATACGACCTCGTATTCCAACTCTTCCCGCACTAGTAGCACACCACCTGGCTACCATAGGATGTGTCTTTTCTCCTTAGATCCCCACACGTAGACTCCCTACGGTGCTTCCTACTGTCTATAGGAGGGATACTAACTCCGGATTTCAAACCACCTTGGCTCAGAACTCTATAATCCATCAAATAATTCTCTTTGATTAGCGTATGGTTGACTATAGAATTGATGGAAGTCAACCTAAAGATGTTCACCTACAATCAGATGCCACGCCTCAGACCATCCTCAAACTACCTTTCCTGGAATAACTCATCACCTCCTGGAAAATGTGTGAAGCATTACGGCTCAGTGAAGTGAGAAGAATACTTCATAACAAAAAGAGTTCCCTGCTCCAGAATCATGAACACTCAGGATTTTTTGGCCCTCAAAGTCTCTGGATAGAAGTAGACAGAAAAAGCATGCTGAAAGTCATCCCAATTCACAACTTACTGGCATCTCGCGTGTGGGATCCCATCCTGTCATCTCTTGGAGGAATCCCGAAGCATGTAAATAGTGAGCTTGACCCTCCTCTCTAGAGGAATCTCCAGATGCTTGAAGATGGAAAGCATGGATTCAAACCATGACTCTACATCCTGAGGTCCTCCTTCCCCTGTAAAGGTGGGAGGATGCTGCTGCTGGAAAACCCACGTCAACTATTCCATAGAGGGGTCAGGATGAGGTACTCCTCGGAAGTTCTGCATGAACCTCATAAAGCCCTCTTGGTGCTTTGGATCAGAACCTGTGTCCGGAATGACGGCTGGTGCCAAGACAGGCACAACTGGAGGATTTGCAGGTAGTCCTCGGTCAGTCATGTCCGGTGTCTGATCGTTGCCCTGTAACTGGCGTACAACTGGAGGACATCTCGGTGGCATGACTCTTCATGGTCAAGCGCACACATTAGATCAATATTTTTGTGGACTGAAAAAAATAAGAATAAGAAAGAAAAAGGAGAAAAAAGCATTCAATTTTTTCAAAACAATGATACACGGCGTGTATACTTAACTACACGACATGTTCCTATAATCCATTCATATGGGTGCGTACCTATTCCCAAAACTAGTCGTGTAACACCCCATATAGGGTGTGTTATCCTTACACATGGAATGTAATTGAATCCCCTTCCCTTACCCTAGTACTATTACATGTCTTGGACACATGGTTCTCATATAAAAACACTACATGATGTGTTATTTCCAGAAACAGCGTGTACTTGACGAGATTCACTGACCCGTGTTGTTAGTGATATGACCGGATACACAGATAACACTACACAACATGTTCTTGATGGATAAGTCATGTACTAGGAAGACATTATAGAACCATATTGTTAGTGAAACAACCAACTACACAGTTCTATAACATGATGTGTGGATCCAATACACAATGTGTCTAACCAATGATTTCCCAACCCCGTGTCTCTTCCCATACAGTCTGTGACATAGTTAGAGACTAAACAGCATGTACATAAAGTACATGACATGACCTTAAGAAAAATAGATTCTTCTCGAATAAAAGAACTCATGGTGTGTATTCATCCTTACACACTGTATATTCTGGGTTTTTTAGACAGTAAGCCTCAGAAGCTACTCCGGAGCCCAGAAAAACACTAAAACTGACATTTAAGTGCCAAATTTTGATCTGTGAGGGCCCATAATCCCCGCGAATCAAATATTTCCATCATATACATGTCATATACAAGGAAACATGGCAATGATCCACCAAATTCTGATCCATGAGGGCCCATAAACCCTCAAGAACCAAAGTTTTGAATTCATTCAAAAAATACCTTACACAAGAAATACCCTATCAAAAGAAGACATTCTATTAAGGTATCTATCACACGAGCATGAATATCTAGCACAAAATCTATAAAAACAACATGCAATTTCTAATTCACCCTAAATGGAATGGAAAGAATGCATGACAAGTGATTCCTATCAAGTTCCTATATGATGCATGAGATGGAATACCCTCATTTCATCGAGTTTAAATAGAAATAGAACCTCAATATCAACAACAATAACAACATAAAACATGTGGGTCACCCAACAGTGAAAAAAATCAATTGTAAAATTGAAAAACCTGAAAACATGCAATTAGCAAGGTAGATTGGCTTTTCCCTATTCATGGGTTAGCTACTCTCGGGCACAACTTATTACCAAGTACCTATTCATTTCATTCCCTATTTATAGGCTCCAAATAGTAAGTCAAGAGGAAAAGAATCCCTTTGATAACACTTTTTAATGTCTCAGTTTTGGAATCCGCCCAGAGGTGCCCAATACCCAGTTGGTCACATGGCCTCAAGCACATTTCCCCTAATTCGAGAGGCTAATGACTAGAAGCAAGGGCCTTGGGTGTGATAGTGGGGAAACTATACCCTCACTGGTAGAGTAACACAGTAGAAGAGAAACAAATAACAATAGTAGAAGCAATAATAATGGCATAAAACAGTAAATAGATGAAGACTGAATGTAATAAATAACTAGAGAAAATATATAAGTGATGCATGATACATATGTCTAGGAAAGCAGCCAAACATGTCACAATGATGGTATATAGTACTAAACCAACGTTCAAAGGAAAACAAGAAAACAACTCCTCCTTATCGCAAGCCTTAGCTTGGTCCCATGCTCTCCAACTCAAATGTAGTCAAGTACATGAAATAGAAGGGCTCTTTCCCGTATCTATACCTGCAACGGTATAATATGTTTGGGCCCAAAAGCAAGACCCAAACAGGGTGTGAGACTAAATCTCAGTAGGAAACCGCAAAGAGATTTGATCCTAGTAGTAAATGAATATATATGGAAGGAAATAAGAAAAATAAGTAGTAAACAAGGAAGTACTCAATATTAAACATTCCTACAGTTTCAAAGCATTCAAATACCACATATCATGTATGTAGATAATGAAAAACAGGTAACCATCTGAGAAGTACTCTGAGCCTATCCCGTCTGGATCAACCAAAACAACACAAGAAAATAAATAACAAAATAGGTAACTCTCAACAAAGTACTAACATCCTATCCCCTCTAGTCTTACCTAGAAACACAAGAAACCCCTCTAGGTAGTACACTTAGTATTACACCTATGGTCCAGCTTATGTATAGACTCTCTAAGGAAGTAGTCACCACCAATTCCTTCTATAGTCTCGTATCTGTAGCTATAGGCGCTCTGTGGAAGCACATGCGTCACATTCCCCAAGTGGCCCACATCGAGGAACTACAGACAATCTTAGGAATCACTTATGTCAATTCCCCCTTATGGTCGCACTTTGTAAGTAGAAAAGACACTCTGGAGAAACCCTTACATCCATTCTCCCTATGGTCTATACACCAGGTTCTCACGGCCCTGTGTAAGTGAAGAAAGTACAGTGAAGCATATCATCCAATATAGACCTCAAGAACTACTTGGCTAACAGTCTACAACATAATATCATTTCAGATAAAATATCACTCCATCCTAACAATACTAAGCATGGTAAGTAAATAGCCTCACATGAAAACAAGACCAAATGGTTAAAACAGGAAATCATGCATGGGGAACACCTCCAAAGCATAGAAATTAACCCTATTCTCGTTCAGTTAACCTCTATCCAAGCATACAATCATAGCAGGAAATTAGCATGGGTAAAACAGTAAACACGCAATACCTTATTTAAGGGTATTGGAACTTTTGCACGTATAACTCAACGAATTTCCACAAAAAGGCACAAAACACCTACCTAGGTGTTGTAGGATCGTTATATGTGAACCTCAAGCCTTGAATTTTCCAAGAACATCGTATATCTACAAAAACAATAAAAATGATCAACCAAAGATAACTTTATAAAGAAGATGAATCATGAAACGAAGCTCTAGCAGAAGGAATAGCTTACCGAGGCGATGCCAATGTAATTGACATCGGTCGAATCGGAGGAAGAATTCTCAATCGAGGGCTCAGGGAAGAATCGTAGAAATATGCTCTCTCTAAAATGAACCAAACCTAGAAAGAGACAGTTCTGTCCATCAGATGTGACCGTGGTGTGTTTAATGAAAAAAAATACATAGCGTGTACTTTAGAATTACATGGCATGTACTTTCCTTATCCATAATCCTATTTAGGTGGTCTCCTGGTCACCATACACGGCCGTGTGTGCGGTTCTTACAGGGTCAGCACATAGCTTCCTGTGATTACTGAGTACACAGTGTGTACACATAAATTACTTGGAGTTTACTTAAGAAATTTCTAGGAACTCCTCTTTTTCTCAAAAACAAAAGAAAAATAAAAACATACCTGATAAAAAATCTTGGTTCTTGCACCTATGAGAAGATCTTTATTACCTGTCATATGGTATGTGAATCCACTATCAAGAATCATTACACAAGAATGATATGATTCTTTAATAGAAAAATATGTAACCACTAGTTCCTTGTTTCTTTTCTTTTTGATATATGTTTTTGACTTCATGCCCAAAAATGGATTGAAAATCATCATCTTTCTCGATGTATGATGTACCAACTTCATCTTTCAAAGTGGAAAATTTGATTTTTAATTTTCATCTCATTTCATGATACATTAAATTTCTCTTTATGACTAATTTAGTCTTATTTAGAACATTTATTTACATTTTTAATAAGAAATATCTTTCCATGTCCCAAATCCTCCAAAATTGAAATAATGATCATTAAATTATATCCTGGAATATTAATCTTTGTTTGGATGCATTTTTTCTTGTTCCATTTGGTATCTCTTGGCTATGGAACAAAACTTTTGTGAGAGTCCCATATTTACACTATAATAACATCTCTTACGGGGTGCATTCCCGTTTGTTAATACTGCACCACTGGTTTTCCCTTGGGTTTTATGGAATTTTTTATTCTGTTTCACAACCAAATATATATTAAATCTCATAGTAGGTTGTTTTGGTCTAATGTAAACCATTATTTCATTATATTTTTGATAAATCCCCATACCAGCCTTATCATTTAGATTTTAATATTCCTTCTATTCTTCAGGAACATTATTCTCTCATTCCATCTTTTCTATTGCCTGAATGATCTAATTTCCTAATTTCATAATGAGAGTCAAGATGTTTCCTAATCCTTAACACTTTTTCATAGGAATATGAATTCCTATATGAGTTTTTTGATAAATTTTATTTGATCTTTTCCATTGTTAGTAAACCTATTGATTTCCCTTTTAAGTTCTTCTATTTTGAGCATTTACTCAACAAAAGCTTCTGAGCTCTCTCGCATTGATGAAATCAGTTTTTCAATTTCTTTATCCAGATCATATTTCTCTTCTTCTTAAAATTATACATAAATTTTGAATCATCAACCACTTTGATGAATTTATTTTTTTGGCAGTCCAAAAATATTTTTCCTCAAGATCATTTTCTAATTCATCCTACAAAACAACTCTTCATTAAATTTCGTTTTCATCATTGTTTCTTTCATTCCTTTTTTTGGGATTTTCTCACAATTTCTACCATAGTATTTTTTTCTAATATCAAGGAAATTATCTATGTCTTAAACCTCAAATTCTTATAAACCTTCATTTTCCCATGAATGAATATTCTTGTTTTTGTATAAATTTCACTTGAACTTTTTCTTACCTTTCACATAGTCTGAGGACTTCTTCATTGGAATTTCTAATTCATCCTCCTCATATTATTGAAACTTATTGGGAAAAAATTTTGTAAGATATCCAACCTTTACACATCAAATTCATCCAAGTGGGAGTTTTCTTTTTAACATTACATTTCTTCTATGTACATTTGAGTAATGGAAAGACATCACCTAATTTGTATCATCTTTTTTCCTATCTATCTTCTATGGTGATCTTCGTTATGGAATTGAATTCCACCTCTTTAGGCATATGTTTTTTCAAAAATGAACTATCATAATTTATCAAATAGTTTGAAACTAGATCATTGTGCAAGCTATCCAACATTATCTCCTTTGATTCATTATCTTCTAATAGAGAAACATTAATATTGAACCAAGGTATAATTATTCCCAATATGTTCTTAATAATATTTACATCTTCAATAATTTCTTTTAGACCGTGCATATCATCCATAGTAACATTCACCTGGTCAAAGAATGAATCTATATATTCATTTGGGAGGACTCCCAGATCCTCAAAGATATTCCATAAGTACCATCATATTTTCTTTTACGACATTTAGGCATACCTCATAAATATTTAAAAACTTTTCCCATACAAAATATGATTTTTTACATGACATAACCTTTGTATATATGGAATCGATAAGGCTCCCTATAAAAAATGTATTCCTTTTTCCTCAGAATTCAATTCCATTAGTTTTTCTTTTGATAAAGAACCACTATAAATATTGAATGAAGTTACATGCATCACAATTGTGAAGACATCCATTCCTAAAGAATAGATGTAGTGCTGCATCTGATTATTCCATAACTAAAAATAATTCCCATCAAATATCATAATCCCCATGTAGTTTAAAATATACAATGAAAACATAAATAGAGAAACACTGTTATTAAACATTATCTCTAAAATATAATTTTATCCAAACTAGGTTAATACCTTGAGGGGGGGTGAATCAGGGTATGAATGATTACAAAAACTGCCCCATTAGATCTTGTTCATTACTAAATAAAACACTCTTCTCTCCCTTTACAGTAGAAATGTATAATGAGAAATTTATTCATGCACAAGACATGTAAATTTTAAATTTTTCACAATCATTGGGATACATTAAATGAGTATACAATGATAATTTACTGATGTACCAAATACACTAAGGATCACTACCAAAATAAGGTTCAGGCTAGATCAATTATATTCCCAGACTCACTGTCTTTACAATGTTTGGAGTGGACTCATTGTCCCTATTATTTAACAACCAAACAAAATTTAAAATATCACCACTCTCTGAACATATGTTTCTTCACTGATCCTCTAGAAGAATATCATATTTTTCTGAATCAACTAAGAATTGTTTCACAATTATATGAGTGCACCATGAAGTCCTGTAATACCCTGGTAGATGAAATACACTTTTTTCATACTTTTGGATTATATAAATTTATTTCATGAGCTATTTTAGTCCCTTAAAGAACATCCATTGTCTCTCCAGGAACAATCCTTCATCCTACACAAACTACCTAGAATCCTTTGTTAACTTCATTGCACTGTGTAGTAGGAGTTCTTCGTGGTCTTTTTTATCTTTATGGACTCTACCTTCTTCGTGGGAAACTAATTCCTCATAGAACGCCTCTTCTAAATGGTCCCATTTCTATTGTGAGCAACCAATCACTGATAATCCTTTTAACGAACTTTCCCCATAAACTATCTATTTCACAGAATTGATCCCCCATGAACTACTCATCCTTCACAGAATCCTCCCTTGCGAACTACTTAGGACTTCCCTAAATTATTCCAATGATAATATTCTTTAATGAAATTTTACCTTTATAATGATGTGATTATTTTCCTTTATATAAGAAAATAAATCATAAGAAACCTACTAATCACAAATATGCAAAACACTGATGTGGTGTTTCCTTCAATGTGAACTGCTATGTGGTCAGCATATCACCTTAATCCATAGCGGTAGCCGATGTTATATAAAAATACTATGAATATCCATAAATAACCACATCAATTTCAAAAAATTATGATCACACTATGAATGATGACCCACAAAAAATGATGAGCCTCCCACAAAATGATTTCTATATGCAGTTTCGAAAGCATGCTTCGTGGTCCGCATATAACTTTTATTGTAAACTATTTCTTTTCTTATTTCCTTCTCCATTACACATACCTCCTATATGGTCCACATAACAAAACTTCACTATTATATGGGACACAAACTCCTTTTCATAAATCCTAACTTTTCCAACCAATAATCTCCTGATTTTGATGCCCAAAAAACCTTGAAAACATTGAGGAACAATGACACCTTGCATACACAATTTTTTGTACCACCTCCAGGGCATTTGTTCCTAGTTATTGGATATTTTTCAACATATATTGTAAAAAATATTTCTGGAAATGAAAATCTAAACATGGAAACATGCTTTAAAAAAAACAAAATCAACCCAAAAACAATGCAACGTTACCTTGAGGGATTTTTTCCAACACTATTCATCAATCTTAGTCCAATCATCACGTCACATGAAATGTCTAATCAAAATACCCCTCTTGGTATATTGAGACACAACAATCCCACATGTGACTTTGGTATCATGCATCTAATTAAAACAATATAGATGATACCAAACTCATCATATAGAAATAGTTCCATCATATCAATCAAAAGAATCCCTAAACATAACACAACAAATATAGGTCTCATGGGCCACACACGTACACACATTAATACAATATCAAACAAAGGTTATCTATATTATGTCTACGCATGGCCAAAAATGTCTTGTTATATAAGTAATCTATAGATATACACACACATATAGTAGAAAATGGAAACAAAAAATATATCAAGGACATGTATGGTAATGATTTCTTATATAAAGTGTTTCAATGACAATGTCAAGGTTCACTAAGAGTTTCATCACCCAAACCACATTTACACATCAACTAAAACACATTTACACATAATGAACTACTAAAATCTATTCCAAAATACCATAAAAAAGTTTCTAGAGTAAGGTAATGAAGGAATAAGGGTAAAATTGTTATATACCATACATATACCGCCATCAATGATATAATTCATGTCCGGTTAATGGAAAGAAGATTTTTATCTCTCTAAATAATAAAAGAGAAGGTAACATGATCTCATGAATTAGGGTCAATTAGAGAATACTACATATTTATGGGTTAATCCATCAGTTGGAATATACGAGGAGAACAAAGAGAGCTGGTAAGAGTGAGGCTATCCAAATCAAAAACCTCATTTCGATAAGGGTTATCAAAAACTCTCACTTGGTTTATTCAAAAATATTCTAGATGTCATCCAAAAATCACGGCATTCAAATAAACCATCAAGGAGAGGAAGATGATTCGAGTAATAGAAGAAAAAATGAATTAAAATATCATTTAAGACCCCCATAATGATCAAACATGTTTACCCTCTGAACTCTAAGGGTCCATAGTGTTCAGTGAAAAATTGAACTATTTGGAATCTATACTGACAATCACTATAAGAACCACTATGCCGCGGTGGATTGAAATATGTTATCCTGACACAATAACCCTCTATGGAATGTTTCTAATATTTTGGCTATTTTCCTGCACCAGAAACTATACCATATGTATTTTGAGGTCACGCTACCCATGAAACATAAAAGATACCATAGTGTTATACAACTATGGTGATTCCCTCACTCAACCATTTTTCAGAAACATTGTTTATAGGGGATCATCCCTAAGTCAACAAAGCATGCACCACAGGCATGATGTTGGATGTGTTAAACAAAAAATACTCTAAAACCCTTAGAGTCTACCCATGGATCATAATTATATACCCCAAACATGGTAATACTCAGTACGTAAGGGAGGATATATAAACAAGGATTAATATATATGAAAAAATTATAATACTTTATAGTTAAAATTCATTTTACAATATTTTCAATTAAAATCACTCATTTTTATTAATGAAATCACATTATAAGTTGATGGGAATACAAAATGTGAAAATATAGGTAAAACATGATATCCAGCTACAAGATAAGGTGTTTTCATAAATGTGAACTCTATTACTGTTTCACATCACCCATAAATAGTTTTACCAATATACAAATAGTTAAACTTTTAATCTATCTATACCTAGAACATGTAAAATTGATATTAATGTTTGGTATAAATAATTTTTCTTTTCACAGACTATATAAATTCATTGTTACCTTTATAGGGCACATGAAAATCTAATTTTACCTTTATATAATCTTTAGATGATATTTATAACCCTTACATAGCATATTAAAAACCCTATTTACTATTATATAATACTAAAAAATTTAACTAATTAAGTAAAATTGACCTAAACATATATATAGATGTGGTCTTAAATAATTTTTTAATAAATTAAAAATATATTTACATGTTTAATAATTAAAATTATAAAAAATAAAGTATACAATATAATATTATTTTAAAAACTTTTTATTTACTTCTAAATGAAGTGAATCACTTAAAAATCAGTCCCAAAAATCTCAAAACCTTTTTAATGAAGTATTTATAATGTTAAAACTCTTTTGGTCAACCAAATATCATAGATTAAATATGATACAATTGGGAAAATGGGGTCATTTACATTAGATATATCTCTAACAATTCTCATCCTTATGAATAGAAATTTTAAAACAGAGAGAATGATGAAGAAATAAGGATATACCATCCCATGAAATACCTATAAAGGGTTTCACTACCATGGTAAGAATAAAAATCACATCATATGAATTATAATTATATCACCACATAATTATATCTCAAACCATACTCTCAGGATATATACTTCTAAAAAATGTGCTTGGTTATCAACAAGAGGCCATGTATGGGAAATAGTAAAAAAACTAATTCGTCAACATCAAAAAATCATGCAACACAAAAGAATCATACACAAATCAATTAGAAAATAGATCATGATACTGAGAGTACATTTGTGACTCTCATTCCTAATTAAGGTCACATATATCACAAATGGACTCACTAAAAGTCATAATAAATCCCAGATAACAATGAATATCAATATATCTTTATAAAAATATAATCACAATAGGAGAAAAAAATATAAGAAGTAATTTATTCAAAATTATTGAAATAGTAATTAACATGGAACCTAAATTATCATGTTCACATAATAGGTTACTAAAAATATGAGACATTTTACTGATAATAATTGTCATTCCATACTAAATCACATTCTCATTTAGAATTTTCATTCTCAATTTCCAATAATTACTTACTATAAATTTAGCACAACATTCAATTATGTCAATTAGATCAATAATTTCAACGATTTGACTAGATTATCAACTGATTTGTTACTTGCATTGAATTTTAACAAGTTTTCTATTATATTGATTGGATTAACAGTTAAACAAAATTTCATATTTAAATTTATCAAAATATTAAATCATATTACTAAGTTATTTTAACTATGTATATTTTATTTAGTATCAAACAAGTTGGAATACCTTTAATAGAAAAAAAAATTAATCATTATTCATAACAAGTTTTAATCAAATTTAGTTTGTTAAAAACAGTCACAATTCATTTTGAAAAAAAGTTTTATGAAATAAATTCCATTATTTATTTAAGAAAACTAGTTACAAAAATGTAATTTTTACAAGTGAGTATCACTAAATATTACTACACACATAATCACATAGCATGGAGAAAATATCAAAGGAAACATAATCATAGTAATTATTTCTAAAATATCATTAATAATTAAAAAAACAAAACTAATTAGTTTATAAACCAATTTAATTTCTCATGCATCACTGAGTTTTTTTAAAAAAACCATAACATGTACCATGTTAATCCAAATGATAATTTTGATAATTTTATAAAATTCCTAGAACCATGTCTGTCATTCTATATTTAATTTGGTTTATATAATAACTCACATATCTAGAAAAAAGTCATGTTCTCATCACATTCTTTTTATTAAAATAACACAATCCAACCAAGATATTTATCAAGTTAATATCAATACATATAAAATCATAAAAAGATAATCAAAATTAGTATATAAAATGTAATATAAAACATAAGGTTATATAAATCCACTCTAACGCGCTTAAAACCCATCAATGTATTCTAAAAAATCATTAATTTCCAAGAATGAACCCACACAATACTAAAAAAGATGTAATATTTCTATATAACATATACAATATCTATATTTAATTAACATCAAGGGTTTTATGTTGACACTAAATTATATTCCCCATATAACACAAAAACCAACGTCAAACTAAATAATACAAACAAAACAATAAAATAAAGGGAATCTATCCATGACACACAGATAATTTTCACATTGAGTGGTATATATTTGCCCACATGACTTTAAAATGAATCTTGAAAAATAATGCGACATGATGGGTGAAGTGTCCCCCACTTCATATGTTTGAGGATATAACATATGTAATGATTAAAAGTGAAATCCATGCAAAAATACAAGAATATAAAATCATGGAATATTTATTAAATGAGTCAAATATATAAATTAATGCATGAAAATGTTAAAAAAAATATATATTGAAAAATAATTTAATATGGAGCACAAAATTTAAGGAAAAAATATTGTATCCCCTTTCCCTGGGGATAAAATTTCACAATGTTAGGCATAATAGAAGAGATCAAGAATAGAATAAAGGAATAAATCCCAACACAACTTCCCCAAGACAAAATATCTAATATATTTGGCCCTCTAGAACAGTTATAAAATTCTTGAATAAATAGAAACACCATCCCCTATACAAAAATGGTAATGAGACAATAGTAAGGTACTAAACACATAAATTATTATTAACACGTCCCCTATACTAAATCATATATATCGAGACTTAGGAGAGATACATAACATAATTTTTCAAAACGAAATCATTGTGTTTTTTATTATTCAATGGCTGTATTGGTACAGTAATCATGGATCAAGGATCCAATAGGTGGGTTTAAAATGAGTGAACAAGGTGCTTTCCTTACAATAATTATAAAGGGATAGAAATCGAGGTAGAATGATGATATTTATTTTCATTTGATTACATGGGATGAAAAAATGGTTTCTACAAAAATAATGTAATTTAGAGATCTCATAACACATCAAAAGAAAAACATCGAAATCCACAAATAGATGGAATATATCTCGCACTAAAAAGTCACTTTTATGGTTGAAGAAAGAAACTCTATATAAAATTGATCTTGAAACATTACCCATAATATATTTTATGCTTTTTAATAACCAAGAAATAATAACCACCACTTCCAAGCTCGCTTATGTATCATCATCACAACCATTGGAATCCCAATCATTCCTTTGATCAAAAATCAAACCGAAGGATATCGTATCCTCCTTTAAGCATCATGATTTTCAACTTCCACTTTGTGCGGATCTATTTTCACATCCTATAATATTTTTTTGTATTGAACATGATGAGAATTTTGATATAGAGTTATCTCTAAAAATGAATAAATCTTTGGGAATCCTATATATAGATTAAGGGTTGTTTAATGATAATTAATTAATTTATTTTAGCCTAATTCCTACAGTCTATCCAGTTAAATAAAATGAAAAAAATATTGGTGCATGATCTTTACATAGGTTTCTACACCACCAATAAAATCACTTCATTGAGAATGTTCATTAAACATGAAGTTCCTTGCATCAGATTACATGGAGCCCTAAAATATCACGTCATAACCAGCCTCCCTTGTCTATAACATCTAATAATCCCAACGAATAATGATACCATACCAACCCATATATCCTCACCATTTTCTAACTCCTAACTCCATTTTACCTCTCAAATGAAGATCAGATAAAACTTTTTCATAACCCCCAACCCTCCAATGATTCCTCCTCTGGGTTGGTGTTGAAGAGAGGGAGATAATGACTCTCAAATACAACCTTAAATCTTCCATGAATTAGTGACCAAACCTAAAGGTACATAATCCACATATATGATAGGTATCTCCCTTAATATAAATTTAGAGATAATATATAAGATGATAATCCACCATGATACACCACATTATAAATAAATAAAATACTATGATACATGATAAAACTAAAACATGAAGGTAATGTCATAAATTAATGATAAAATATAAATTAAAATTAAAATATATCCTTGGAAATGGAAATGATTACCAAAAATCTCCTAAACAACAAATGGAGCTAGAAATGTCCACTAAAATTACCAACCATATTCTGGTGGCATACAAAATAACTTATATACACATAGGGGAGAATTACATGCATATTCAGGAAGATCATTCTCAAAACACCTCTTTCAAAATTTAAATGAATCATACTAAATCCCAATGTGAAAGTAAATGAATCCAATAGATTACCTCTAATTTCCTATACTAACAAAGCATTTTTTCTCATTAGAACTATCAAAACATTAAATGTCTATATAAATTGTGGCCACACCTATCCCCAAATTAAATCCAATGCAGTGACAATAAGATTCAACAAGAATTTTACTTCCATTGCCTAAACAACATCTTACTAAATAAAGACAAGGATGTCCATATAATGAATGATACATATTGTCAATACATAATAAACTTATGTTAACACTCAATAATCATCAAGAATACAAAAACTTTTCCACATGTAAATAAAAAGGATATCATGATCATAAAAAATCTAGATAAATAAGTTGGATCGTCAAAAAATACATATCCAACATTCCTATACAAATATATATCATAATACCAACATAATAAACACTAATAATTTTCACCATGTTAAAAAATAACATTATTTATACTAGAACATAATCTCATCCAAATTATATAAAATCTAATAATCACAATTTCTAGATGAATGATCATAAAACTAAATAAAATGTAACACCCTCACCCTATTTACCCATAGTAGGTACATTATTACATAACATTGGCATGATCACAAAAGATCAAGTCTAGATAGACTGATTAGTTTAGTAGCCTTGGAAATACTAGATATATTCATAAGATTCACATTACATTATAAAATGAAAATCCACAACAACATAGTCTCTATATGACACACTCATATCCCTTAGACTATCCTTGCATGTCAGTCATTATATAATTCATCACATCCTAATAAATATAAAACATAGAAAGGGGTCATCTCATATGCTTAGTAAGGATAACAATATAGAAGAAAAATTAATAAATAAGAAGAAACATATAAGACAATGTATAAGACTAAAACATAAGCCTTTTAAAATTAAACTTCAGCATAATATTGGAATGATACAATCGAATAATGCCATTTACTTATTCACATGGATATTCTACTTGTCGAATAATCACATGCAATATCAATAGCCACTTTCATAGTAACCGAATGCATAATTCCAGACTTCGTAACCACAAAGTCTTGGTCTTGTGCCAAGACTACAAATATGATTTTTCTATGGTCGTGTTCCAAGACACTACTTTGTATCATGAGACCTACCGATTCCTCAAGGAGCTATAGCTAGCTCCACCCGTCACATACTAAGTCCAATGTATTCCTTATATGAAAAGGTTTAATCATAACATAAACATTCGTACTAAAACCAGCAAACGAAATGTTAATACTTTATCCATAAACCATGAATCATGTAAAAATATTACATCCACAGTCAAACATATCACAAAACCTTCAATACAATATGGATGTTTTTTATCATAATAAATCAACCTCAAATAAGCTTAAAATTCATCAAAGGATATTGACATAGATAGAATCAAAACGTTTTTTCGAGAAATATCACTTTCTATTTGGAAATAAATTAAAAATAATATAATTAAAAAAGAAAACATTTATTTTGGAAATATTATTATATTATTGTGAGGGAAGCTTCGACGATTTTATATGGGCGTAAAATAGTCGCACCCGCCGTATAAGTTAAAAAACCTTCTTACATTAATTTTGTCGAAAAGGTCAAAAAGTACATTGTTTGGAAAATGACAGAAAGATTCCTTTAAACCATTTTAATAAATAGTCAAAATGGGTATAAATAAATTTAACCCATACTCTAGTAAATAGTAAAAATGTTTTCAAATTTTTTTTTAAGAAACATGTATGTGGATGATAAAGATATCCCAGTAGATTTTTACATCAAAACAACCTCGGATAATAAAGAGATTGTGAAATTAACCCTTACATTTTACATTTCCTTGGTCAATGGTATGTTAACCTCATTTATAATGGTGAAATAATTGTTATTAAATTATTCAATAACCATATACATTAATATGATATCATTATGTTCTTAATATTGCTGTGTTAATGATATTTTAGTAGTATCATCGTTTCGGGTGTTAACTGATTCGATTTCCATTATATGCTTTGTTAGGTAAGTAATGTTTTTTGTGGATATGATTTATCTAATTCATATTCAGAATGATATTACATCTTTAAACATTATTTTTAATCAAAAAATGAATGTTTGTCTTGAATTGATACGCTGGGGAATCATTCTCATCACGTTCGTGGAGACGGTAATCCGTACGTACGCACGAGAGACAATATCATTCTTTTGGTATTAAAATAATATATAATTGAATGGTAAATCATATATACAGAATCATTATCATGTTATATTAATTATTTACATCATTAATACATCATTATTATACTCATCCAAACAATAATTTATTTAATGACAACTACACCATGACGTGGAGACGGTAAGCAGTGTGTACGCACGTATGGTGACATGTCATTCAAAGGATGGATAGAATAATGAATATGGTTGTACCATTTTTATAATAACATCATAGTATATATTAGATACTGTAGTTATTATTTTATAATGGAAAAAACAAATAAAGAGGAAGTGGAAGAAGAAAATAACTTGAAAGAGGTGGTGAGATATTTACCTCTTCTTCGGGTTCTTCCTTTTGATTTTATCAAAAGGGCTCCATAGGATGGCTTTATGATCAAACTAATGCCTCTAGTATTAATGGAGGATAGTTGGGAGGATATTTGGGTAGGTTTTGGCCGAGGAAAATGGATTTGATGGTGTGGATATGAGAGAAGGAGAGTAACCTTTTATAAGAGGGGTGAGGGGAACCTTAGGAAAAGATTGAAATGTTATTTTATAATAAAACCATTTTCGGATTATAATGGCTCCAAAATTATTTATTTCGAGGAAAAGGTAGGTATAGGTCAAAAACTACTCAACCAAGAGGTTTTAGACAAGTTTCGTTTACTATATTAACCTTACCATTTAGATTTAACTCTTAGTTAATTAGTTTGTCATTTACCATGTCTCTTTTTATTTTTATAATATATGGTTAATAAACATAATATAAACTTCCAAGTGAAACTAAAGTGGTTAATTAATGACATATATAATATTATTTAAGAACTTTTTCTGATCCTTAGATTTTTTGGAATATAATATGAATTAATAATATATATATATTTTAAAAACTATTTTATGTCAATTTTGACACTATTTACTATTTTGTTTTTTTTTAATTCATAACAGCATTATTACTTCAAATAAAAATTCTTTTAATCAACCTAACATGTCATATTAACCTATAGAAATATTTTAATTCATAAAAAGTCTCAAATTACATTTATTTGGTTATTTATAATATCAATTATTTTAATATTTCATTTATAAGATAATTACTTCTGCATCATTGTGTCATAAATAAATCAAATTATTTAATGTCTAAAAAATATAAATAGAATAGAATTATGTAAGAAATAATTTTATCTTTATAATTATTATTTTTAGTCGATTTTATCTTATGTGTATCCATATATTAAAAAATTGTTCAATTATAAAACATTGAATTTAACACTTTTTACTCTTCTTTGAATTAAATAATAATAAATGTCCTAATCAAATAAAAGTGGATATAAAGGATCATATTTTATTCCTAAGGTTTTTTTTTGTCTAATTAAACTTATCCAATAGAATTAGGACAGGTGTTAGGGTAATAATAATTTCATTTTAACCTTTAATTACACTATTTACTTTTAACCGTGGTAAATAAGTCAAATGTTACTATTCGCCACAAATTATTTTTATCTTATTGTACCAAATTTTAATTACTGATATCAACCATGTCTCTTGGATTTTTAAAATTCAACTCACAAAAGTGGTAAAATTAAGTTTTATGTGACTTTGAAAATTCTCCTAGGAGGTGGGTAAAAGACAGTGAAAAGTTCAATAAAATTTTATATATATAATATTTTTATGAACGGAATCCAATGAATTAAATTGAACATATATAGTTATTATATAACCATTGTGACCAAAAATAAATAAAATAATGATTTATTAAAATAAAAACTCGGTTTTAAACAATAACGGAGTGTTTTCAATATTCATAAAAAATTGATTGTTTTCAGAAAAATATGAAAAATTCACCCTAAGATAATTTCGATATTTAAAATTCAAAAATGAATCCCATTTTGTAAAATAAAATTTATAAAATTTATAAAATTTCAAAAAGTGGGTATTATTATTTATAACGGCTAGTTTTATTGGTTGTGGTGTGTTAGAACTCGATGTTGCATACAACACATGCTATTGTATTATTCAAAGAGAATCGTACTGTGGAAGCTTGGGATGTTATATTCTCCCCACCAACAAGTAATTTCATCCTCGAAATTTCTAGAGTATTACTGCGTAAAATGTCCTGAGTGGTTCTTCATCATAAGTTCCTCGGGTTCCCACATTTCCTTTTTCATCTTATGGTTTCTCCATTGAACTTTTACCAGATGAGTAGTCCAAATTTTCAGCATTTGTTGTCAAGAATCAAAAACCTTGACCGACACTTCAAAATAGGACAGATCGGGTTCCAATTCTAATTCCTCATAGGTGAGTACATGTGTTGTGTCTGGTATGTATTTTTCTCAATAGTGATACGTAGAACACATCGTGAACTTTTCCGAGACTTGGTGGCATTGCCAAATGATAAGTTACAACTCTGATTCGTTTTAGAATTTCAAAATGTCCGATGTACCTGGGACTCAATTTACAATTATTACAAAAACATATAACTCCCTTCCATGGAGATACTTTCAAGAAAACATGATCTTCTACATGAAATGACAAATCCTTACTTTGGTTATTTTCATAGCTCTTCTGCCTACTTTGAGCTGCATTGATTTGGGTTTGGATTACCATCACCTTTTCTATCGTTTCCTCAACATGTTCTGGTCCTATGAGTTTTCATTCACCAACATCACCCCAACAGGTTGGTGTGCGACATATATTTCAATATAACGCTTCATATGGTTCAATCTGAATACTTGAATGGAAGCTATTATTATTGGAAAATTATACCAGTGGTAAATACTGATCCAAAATACCTTGAAAGTCATGTGATAAAGAGCTCAACATGTATTCTAAGGTTTTAATATTCCGTTCTGATTTTCCATCAGTTTTAGGGTTGTATGAAGTGTTCAATCAATGTTCAGTATCCAAGGATTTATGAATACTTTTAAAGAATCATGATGTAAAACGGGGATCATGATCAGAAACAATCGATAGGGTTACTCTATTAATTCTTATAACTTCATTAATATACTATCTCTCTAAACATTCAAGTGGTAAATTTTTTCTTATAGAAAGAAAATGTGCTGACTTGGTAAGACGATCAACAGTGACCCATATTGAATCATTCCTTCTAGTATTCTTAGGTAGTACCATCAAAAAGTCCATCATAATATTATCTCATTTCCACTCTGGTACAGGAATAGGTTTCGTGACTCCTCCAGGTTGTTTCCTTCCATCTTTCACTTGTTGAAAAACCATACATCGTGACAGAAAATAAGCAGTCCCCCACTTCATGCTGTCCCACCTAAAATGTTCATTCAAAATTTCTATACATTTTGGTGCTCCTAGGGTGTATAGAGAAATTGGAGTTGTGTGCATCGTCCAACAATTCTCTTTTTAGATCATGTATATCGGGAACACAAAGTCTCTTCCCAAATTTTAAAATCCCATCTTCATATACAAAGTCACTCAATCTACCATCATTCAAAGCTTTAATATTCTTTATAAAATTCTCATCATCATCCTAAGAACTTTTTATCCTTTCTAGTAAAGATGGTTTTGCAACCATTTGAAAAAATCATTGATGTTTTATCTTCTATGGTTATTCCCATACCCATCATTACTAGATCCATGTATATAGAATCCTTTTCAACTCTCATTTTGTTCAAAACTCCATGATCATTACTACTCAAAGAATCTTCCACCTTATTTTCCTTCACTAGGTGGTAGTGTATAGTGAAATCATAATCCTAGAGTAGTTAAATCCATCAACTTTTCTTCTTGTTGATTTCTTTTTGTCAGAAAATAAACTTCAAACTCTTGTGATAAGTATAAATCTAAAAATTTTCACCATAGAGATAATGTCTCCATTTCTTCAAAGCAAAGATTAAATCTGATAACTCAATATCATGATTAGGATAGTTTTTCTTATTATTTTTTAGATGTCTTGATGCATATGCAATAACCCTCTCATTCTTCATAAGGAAACAACCAAGTCCTATCTTCGAAGAATCCCTATAAATAACAAACCCATCATTCTCTGATGGTAGAGTCAATATAGGAGCATTGACTAATATTCTCATCATTTATTCAAAACATTCCTCACACTCTTTTTTCCAAACAAATTTATCCCCTTTACATGTGAGCTTGGATAATGGGACATCCAATTAGGAAAAATTATGGACGAAACACCAATAATAACCCGCTAAAAAAATAAAACTGTGTACCTCAGTTATACTCCTCGGTGCTATCCATTCTTGTATTTCCTTGGCCATTGAAGTATGAACATATATTCTATCCTTAGAGACAATATGGCCAAGAAAATAAATCAATTGAAGCCATAATTCACACTTGCTAAACTTCCCAAATAATTCATTTCCTCTAAGAGTCTTCAGGATAATGTGCAAGTGATTTTCATGATCTTCATAGCTTTTGGAGTATACCAAGATATCATAAATAAATACCACTACAAAGTCATTTAGGTATTCTTTGAAAACCCTATTAATTATATCCATGAAGATGGAGGGTGTATTAGTCAATCCAAGAGGCATTTTTGAAAACTCGTAATGTATGTACCTGGTTCAAAATGATGTCTTTGGAATGTATTCCTTCTTCACACACAATTTATGATATCCATATCGAAGGTCAATCATTGAAAAATATTGATCTCTATGAAGTTGGTCAAATAAATAATCAATGCGAGGTAGGGGATACTTGTTCTTTATTGTTATAGCATTGATGTCCCTATAGTCAACGCACAACCTCATAAATCCATATTTCTTCTTAAAAAAAATGATGTGGGCTCCCCATAGAGAAAAACTAGGGGGAATAAATCTATTATTACTTAATTCCTCTAGTTGTTTCTTTAGTTAAACTTATTCAACAATGTCCATTATATAAGGGGTCTTTGATATGGGCCTCGAACCAGGAATTAAATCAATGGGAAACTCAATTACTCATTCTGGAGGATGTCTAGGTAAATATTCTGGAAACAGATCAACATATTCTTGCACAATAGGTACATCATCTATTTGAACATTCCTTTACTCACCCACAGTTAATTCATTCTCTTACTCCCCAATAATTGAATTTAGTTGAGCTACTGGGGGTGGATATATATTAGAATTAGGCGGTAATGATTTTGCTCTAAAGATAAGGCGTTCTTTATCATCATCATACAAAATATTAACCTCATTCTTCTTACAATAAATTTTTGCATCGTGGTCCGAATGGAAATCCAATCCAAGGATTATATAAAATTCAATCATGGTTATGATGATGAGATTAACATAAAAGGAACATTTATATTCCTTAATGGGGACTGATTCACAAAAATTTGATGAAATAATAATTCCCTTAGTAGTTTTGAATGATAACTCCCTTGTCAAATAAAATTGGAAATATCTAATTTTCTTAGTAATTTGGGAAGGTATGAAACAATACGATGATCCAGAATCAAATAAAGCATTTTATAAACTTGAGGAAACCATTAAATTACCTGCCACCATGTATTTCGGAGCTTCAACTTCAGCAGTAGTGATAGCATAATCTTGGCCTTGATCCTGTGGCCTTTTCTGAGATAATTTTCCTTGGCACATAAGAAATTCATTTTCATAATGCACACATTACCTACAATTGTGTCATTCAACATTGATAGCCTCTTTCTTCCCCTTGAAATCATGAGCTTGGTGGCCTTTTTCACCACATTTATAACAGAATCTCATTCCCTTCAGGCATGTACTGGTGTGTTTCCTTCCACATTTACTGTAGGATGGATATTAAAAATTTCCCTTCTTCCCTTTATTTCAATTTCCATAGTTTTCAGTAGATCTCTTCTTCTCATATGTTGCCTTAAAGTTTTAAGACTTAGAGAATTATTTTTCTATCTTGATAGCACATGAGACAATATCTTCATACGATGGGAAGGATTGTGAGAATAATGATAGACTGAGAAATGGTTTTAAACCATCAAAGAAATGATCAATCTTACTTCTTGGATTATGTATATAATCTGTTGCATTCCTTTCAAACCTTGAAATGTTAGCCTCATATTTTCCGACATTCTCATCTTCTTTTTTCTTCAGACTCAAAAATTTTCTTTCCATATCTACTCAATGGTCACAAGGAAAATATTTTTCTAAGGAAATCTCTTTAAACTCCCTCCATTCCATATTTGATACTTCATCATCTTACATTGTTTTTTGAATCAATGACCACCATTGATCTGCATCTCTCGTGAGGTGATAAACTACCATGATAACTTTTTCCATTTCGCTACACCCCAAGACAGGAAATATTATCTCTAAGGAATTTATCCATTGCCCAACTACTAATGGATTTGTAATCCCATTTAATATTGGTAGTTTTTTTCTCATGAAGCGATATAACATTGATCCTACACATTGTGGATCAGGGTGCTTCATACGGGTAAGGTTATTATTAATAAACTGAGTGAGTTGTCCCAGTATGGTGATAAGCTGATCAGCACAAGTTTCTTCCCCAGCTCAACTATAAATATATTTAGTGAGAGGTAAATCCCTATGTGGACTACGCACATTGATACAGTTTCCATTCCTTCCACTAGGTTCCATTTCTAAACAATGGCATGCACTAGATTAGTTTATGAATCACAATACATAATTCCAAACTTATAAAACATTTAACATAAATTGAAAATTTTATGGATATAATCCATACTAAAATGGTTTAATTTGTGGAATTATATACCCATAATCCCTTCATAATGGTTTTTATAGAAAATGATTATTATCCTAAGCATATCCCTCGGGAGTGTCGTAACCAATATTGCAGCATGGCCCATTGTCATGCATCAGTTCCCATTCAAGTCTAGCTCAAAGCAGTGTTTTCGAGTTTTACCCCTATGTACATATGTGCCAGAGTCGCCTCTACTTGCTCGTATCTAGATAGGGATGTATTGCTCGGAAAACTCACAAAATCTCTACAATACCAAAATTCTAGGAAGTTCTTCTATACTAATCCTCAAAATCTATCTTAGGGTAATGTACTCTAATCAGAGTTTATCTAAATATATATTCCATGTTTTTGACCAAACATCCTTTGATACCAACTGTAATGCCCTAACCCTAGTTACCCTGATTCAGTGCATTATTACATAACATTGGCATGATCACAAAAGATCATGTATCTAAAGACCGAGTAGTTTAGTATCCTTGGTAATACTAGATACATTCATAAGTTTCACATTACATTATAAAATGAAAAACTACAACAACATTGTCTCCATATGAAATATTCATATCCTTTAGTCTATCCCTTCAGGTCATTCATTATATAATTCTTTGCATCTTTGGAAAAATAAAACATAGAAAGGTGTGAGCTCAGATGCTCAGTTAGGATAACAATATAGTAGAAACTTTCATAAATAAGCATAAACATTTAAGGAAATATATAAGACTAAAACAAAATGCTTTTAAACTAAAACTTCATCATAATATGAAAATTTTACATTAAAATAATTCCATTTACTAATTCACATGGATATTCTACTATTCGAACAATCACATGCAATATCAATAGCCACTTTCATCATGATGGAATGCATAATTCTAGACTTCATAACCCCGTAGTCAAGGCCTTGTGCCAAGAATACAAATAATATTTTTTCAAGGCCTTGTTCCAAGGCAGTAGTTTGTCTCATTAGACCTACCAATGTGTCGAGGATATATAGCGGGCTCCACTCGTCACATACTATGTCCAATTCATTCCTTATATGAAAAGGTTTAAACATAAAATAAATATTCGTATTAAAACTACCATAAAAAATGTCAATACTTTATCAATAACCCACAAATGGTGTAAAAATAAGACATCCACATTCAAACATATCACAAAACATTCAATACAATATGGAAATTTTGTATCATAATAAATCAACTTCAAATAAGCTTCAAATCCCTCAAAGTATATAGACTTAGATGAAATCAAAACATTTTTTAGAGAAATGTCTCTATTTTTAAATCATTTCAAATTAATATAATTATAAAAGAAAACATTTATCTTGGATATATTATTATTAGATTTTATGGGAAGCTTTGATGATGTTATAATAGTGTAAAATAGTCACACCCACCATATAAGTTAAAAAACATTCTTACCATAATTTTGTCAAAATGGTCAAAAAGTACCTTGTTTGGAGAATGATAGAAAGATTCCTTTCAACCATTTTTACAAATAGTCAAACAAGGGTAAAAAATAATTTAAACCATATTCTAGTAAATAGTAAAAATGTTTTGAAATACATTTTTAAGAAACATGTATGTGGATGATAATGATGTCCTAGTAGATACTTACGTAAAAACAACCTCGGATAATAAGGAGATTGTGAAATTAACCCTTAACTTGTACTTTTCCTTGGTAAAGGTAGGTTTACCTCTAGTATAATGTTGAAATAATTTTTATTAAATTATACAATAACCATATACATTAATATGATATCATATATGATCTTAATATTTCTTTGTTAATGATATTTTAGTAGTATCATCGATTTGGGTGTTAACTGATTTGTTTTCCTTTATATGATTTGTTATGTAATAAATGTTTGTTGTGGATATAATGTATCTTATTCATATTCATAATGATATTATGTCTTTAAACATTGTTTTTAATCATCAAATGAAAATTAGTCTTGAATGAATACGATGGGGAATGAATCTCATCGCGTTCATGGAGACGGTAATCCGTACATACGCACGAGCGACAATATAATTCTTTTGATATTAAAATAATATATAATTGGATGGTAAATCATATATACAGAATTATTATCATGTTATATTTATTATTTACATCAATTATATATCATTATTATACCCATCCAAATAATAATGTATTGAATAACATCTACACCGCGACGTGGAGACGGTAAGTCGTGCTTACGCACGTATGATGACATGTCATTCAAAGGATCGATAGAATCATGAAAATGGTGGTAACATTTTTATAATAACATCACAGTATATATAAGATACTGGAGTTATTATTTTATAATGGAAACAACAAAGAAAGATGAAGTGGAAGAAGAAAATAACTTGAAAGAGTTGTTGAGATATTTACCTCTTATTCGGGATCTTTATTTTGTTTTGATAAAAAGGGTTCCTTAGGTTTGCTTTATGATCACAATAATTCCTCTAGGAATTAGGGAAGATAGTTGGGAGAAAATTTGGGCAGGTTTTGGCCGATCCAAATGGCTTTGAAGGTGTTAATGTGATAGAAGGGGGAGTGCCATTTTAGAAAATGGGTGCGGGGAACCTTAGTAAAAGATTGAATTATTATTTTATAATAAACCTATTTTAGGTATCTAATGGATCAAAAAAGAATCATTTGAAAGCTAAGGTGGGGATGGGTCAAACAATACTCAATTAATAGGTTTTAGATAGGTTTTTATCACTATATTAACCTTATCATTTAGATTTAACTCTTAGTTAATTAGTTTGACATTTACCATGTCTCTTTGTATTTTTATAATAGATGATCAATAAAATTACAATAAACATTAAAGAGAACCTAAAGTGGTCTAATAATGACATATATAATATTATTTAACACCTTTGGATTAACCTTAGATTTTTAGGAATATAATATTAATTAATAATATAATATTTTTTTATAAACTCTTTTAAGTCAATTTTGACACTATTTTCTATTTTTATTTTTTAAAATTCATAACAACTTTATTAATTAGAATAAAATTTATTTAATCAACCCTAACATGTCATATTAACCTAGAAAATTAGTTGAATTCATCAAAAGTCTCAAATTATATTTATTTGGATATTTATAATTTCAATTATTTTAATATTTCATTAATAAGGTAATTACAGCATCATCATTGTGTCATAAATAAATTAAATTATTTAATGTATAAAAAATATAAATAAAATTCCATTATTTAGGAAATAATTTTATAATTCTGAGGAATATTTATAGTCGAATTTATTTTTAATATTTTTGATGCGCCCGTAAGGGGCTCTCGACCTAGGGTTTCCTCCCTCTCGCCGCAGCCAGCTCCTCCACTGCGAAAGGCGCGAAGACTCCTTCTCACGCTCGGTGGGTTGGTGGTGGACCTCCGCTGCGCGGCGCTGCGTGGTTTTCTCTCTGGCGGTGAAGATGCTCTCGGGCTTCGGTGGTTGCCGGTTCTGGTACACGGGTGTAAGACCGGTCCTGTTGACGGCACACTCTACGGAGCGCTCCTGGATCAGATCTTGGCAGCTTCCTGGTGACCGGTGGTGTTTTTACTCGCGTTCGAGGGTTGTTCTTTTGCGTCGGTGGTTTGGACTCTGTCCCCTCTCAGGTGAGTTCGATGGGGTTTTCGCTGTCTCTATTGCAGCTGGTTTGTCTGGTGGCGGTGGGATCTTTAGCTCCATGGATGTTTTTCTTTTCATCGTTGACGGTTTAGATGTTTGGTTGTTGTTGGTTAATTTTCGGGTGGTAATCTGTGAGTTTGGTGTTTCTTTCACCGGATTTTCATGGAAATCCGGTGATGTTCTTTGCGATGCGATGAGGGTTTCTGCCTCGTTGGAATCGGTGACGAGGGTTTCTACCTCATTGAATTTGGTGAAAGGATGTTGGTGCACTGGTGAAGGGATGGAGGCGGTGGTCGCCGGTGAACAGACTCGCCGACGTCGGGCTGTGGCGGCGAGTTTCCGGCGACGTCCGGGTGAAGTGAAGATCGGCTCCGACAACGGTTTCACATCGCAAGTTTCGCCACGCTTCTCGAGGTGTGCGGACCGAGGCAAGCACATGATTTGACGAAGCCCGAGGCTGTGCGTGGCTCGAGGCGTTGAAGGCGGTGTTTTAAAATTTTTGAAGTGTTTCGTTTGAATTTTGAATTCCCTGATGCGGTGATGTGGATTTGTAGTGTTTTGGGTACCGGCAACCCCTAAACCGATTTCAAGGGAACCGGCTACCCTCAAACCGGCCATTAGAAAATCAAAAAAAATGATTTGCAGGTATCCCTATATTAAAAATGATTTAGTTATTAAACATTGAATTTAACACTTTTAACTCTTCTTTGAATTAAAGATTAATAAATGTCCTAATCTAATCCAAGTGGACCTAAAGGATCATATTTTATTCCTAATATTTTTTTTGGTCTAATTACACTTATCCAATAGAATTAGGACATGTGTTAGGGTAATAATAATATCATTTTTACCTTTAATTACCCTATTTACTTTTAACCGTGGTAAATAAGTCAAAAGTTTCTATTCACCAAAAATTATTTTTATCTTATTGAACCACATTTTACATACTGATATCAACTGTGTCTCTCGTATTTTTGAAATTCAACTCAAAAAAGTGGTAAAATTATGTTTTATGTGAATTTGCAAATTCTCTTATGAGGTGGGTAAATGACAGTTAAAATTTCAATAAAATTATATATATATAATAATATTAATAAATGAGTAAAATGATTTAAATTGAACATATATAGGTATTATGCATCTATTTTGACCTAAAATAAATAAAATAAATAATTATTTATATAAAAAGTCAGTTTTAAACAACAACGTTGTGTTTTTCACTATTCATAAAAAATTGAATGTTTTTAGAAAAATACCAATAATTCACCCTAAGCTAATTTTGATATTAAAAATTTAAAAATGAAGTCCATTTTGAAAAATAATTATTTATAAATTTTCAAAAAGTGGGTATAACTATTAATAACGGCTAGTTTGATTGGTTGTGGTGTGTTAGAACTCGAAGTTGTGTACAACACATGCTTCTGTATTATTCAAAGAGAACCATACTGTGGAAGCATGGGGTGTCACATAAATACTATAATAACTTGATCATAATCCACCCACAATAATATTCTTTATGGATTTAAATTAACATAACCCTAGTAAAATATAGAATCATATAAGGTAGTTGATATAAATTAAAAACACCGTCACAAAAAGAATTCTACAAACGGTATCACAAAAGAATAGATTAAGGATCAAACTATTTGATACCATGAATTCAGTCCCTGAAATGATAACATATATATATTAGAGAATAAATTATGAAACATAAAATCCATTAGGGTAATTCGTTTTAAAAATTATGTAGGAAATGAAATAAAAATATTAAAATATATTTTAGAAAACATTTTTAATATTTATGAAAAAAACAACATCACATGTCAATTTTAAATATAATTTTGGAAAACGTGGTATTGAATCTTTTATAAATAGGTATATTTAAAAATAATATCAAATAGTGGATCCTTTAATATTCTTAATTTTTTATAATGGATAAATAAGGAGAGGAAGAAAACACAAATTAATGAGAAAGGAAAATAACTTTTTATTATTTTCAAAATACCTTTATTGAAAACTCAAATTGTATGAAGAATAAAAAATATGCATGTGCATTAAAAATTTATTTTACAAAATTGGATTATAAAATTCCATATAATATAATTTTAGGTTGGTAGAAGCCAACCATGAATGATAGAAGCTCGTGATGATACAATATAACTTAGGGAAAACAATACTTGAGTTTTTAATATACCATATGGGAAACATACTCCATTAAGCATGGAAGTTTTGAAAATTGGATTATTTTGTAAAAAATTAAACAATTAGAGAAAAAATAATAATATAACAAAAGTAAATATGGTACCAAACCTATATGAAATAATTTCAATTGAATGATCATAACTCAATGAACTAAAATTGTGTTACCAAAAACTCTTTGGATCTGGGTAACACTTAAGTCAAAATAAATATAAATAAAGGAACATGATTTATCTTAGTTCATATAATGAATTACAAGTAAATAATGTATAGAAAATTCATGGGATAATAAATTATTAGAATACCATACAAAGGAAACATGGTGAAAAACATGTAACAAGTTTCAAAGAATCATAATCGAGACCATGAAAATTCTTGTGACTTGAGTATCATTTTAATCAACCACCCAGAAATCACGGAATTTTAATTGAACATAAAAAATTAAAATATAATTAATGTTATGATTTGACAAATATTCATTATATACACAACATAAATTTAATTATGTGTATCATACAAAACAAGTTTCAAAGAGATTAATTTGAGACAAAAACGCTTACCTCAGTCATGATTTTTTCTTCACTTACACCAAACAACCTGAATAATTAAATTAATCTCATTAAATACATAAAAAACTACCTTTTCATATGTATGAAAAATTTATAATCCTCATTTTTAATCATTCTATAAATATATATTTATATATATATGTAGATTGTTTTTACTGATTATTAATTCATGGTTTAATTAATCCTTATCGCTTTATACTTGTTCTGTAAAAACAATGTTGGTATTTATTATTGTTAAAAAAATCATTATTGAATTATAATTAATGACACTATAATAAATTTTCAATTATATTTATAAATTTATAATTTCATTACATGGTATTTTTTCTTATAATCCATTCTGATGAAATCATTGATGATCAGGTTTTAGTGATTCATAACACACAAAAGGTGTTTTTTAATTAACAAGTTAAATGATGATATGACCATAAAAAACCCAAAATCAAAACATTATTTAAATATTTTTATCATGTTATATAAGTAAATAATTTTTCATAGTCATTCATGATATAAATTAATGGTACTGTTCAAGTAGGTGGTTAAACTGACCCAAACATGAAACTACTACAATTAGTGGATGATTATGAGGTGTTTTAATTGAATTATAACTATAATGGGATCATAATTATATGAATTAGATATTATTACTATTATATATAATAATTTTAATGATAAATAAAGATAATATAATTTTTATAAAGTCATTACGTAGAAATAAGAGTTCATTTTCCTCTTAGTTCGCTCATTTTCGATGATTGAATTAACGATAATCATTTGTTAATAATATCTTTAATATGTACTAAAATTTTACAGAAAATAGAATAAATTAAATAAAAATAACCACATATATAATTTAATTTCATACTCATTACCATCTGAGTAAGGTGGTTATGAAAAAAAATGGGAATCAATCATTTCAAGGAGGCTGTAGCCCACACATATGAATGGTTGATGATTTTGTTTTATATAGAATGGGAGAAAGGTGTACGATGGTTTAATATTTAAGAATAACAATAATGAGATAAATATATTTATAATTTATTAAGTTATTCTTTTATGCCATACATTTTAGGTGGTTGAGGAAAACAAAACATGTTGCATTGTGAAGGCAGTTTTTCGCATAATTCAAGAATGTTATTTTCATTTAAATTAACAGAAAAGGGAAAATGTGATTAATTATTATTACCATATAATATTAAAAGTATGTGTATATAAAATAATAATTTAATTAAATAAGAATTTTAGAATTATTATTTTAAAATTGGAATAGAAAATAAAAATGTTAGTTAAAAATTATTATTTACATTTAGGACTTTTAGATTTCAATAGAAGATCCCTTAGAAATTGATAGAATATGGAATTTTATTGTGACCAAAATCTTTAAATAGAGAAGGAGAATTATCATTGAAGAAAAAGGAATAGTTTTTTTGTGTAATCAAATTTTTTATGAGTTCTTTTAAGAAGTGGTGACAGACCCCTTTTATGAATGATGGGAATGTATTTTTTTTAAATATTTCAACTTAATTTGAAGGCGGCATATGCAAAAAATTTCAAGAGGATCAAAAATAGAGAAATAATTAAGCAATTAATAGATATGTATTATATAAAACTCCTAAAATAAATTTTAGAAATCATTTTTATTATGTTTCAATCCCTTCACCCCTTGTGATGTTTCATTTAATATTATAGGTTTTACCATGGTAACTTGCTTTTACCTAAGGTGAAATATTCATTATGAAAACAATAAAGTGATCCTTATTATATAATTTGGACCTAGTTAAAAAAATTATATAAATTTCATTTGATTCAATTTATTAATGTGATAAAAACTTATTTCATAATAAAATATATAATGTATAAAATTTTATTTTGAGAAAATATTACCAATGTTCTAAAATATCAAATATGGGGTTGTAAATTGAAAAAATTATAAAATTATAAACTTACATATAAAATAAATATATGGTTTTAAAAAAAGGATTCATGATTTTCCAATTCATACTTGTAGTTTAATAATGTCATAAAAGTTACATTATTTTAAAACATGATATTTTTCACAATTCACCTAAAAATAATTTATTTTAGAAAAAACGAAAAAGGTATCTTAAGAAAGAAATATTCTATTTAATAGAACAATGAAATTAATTTTTTAAAATTAAAATTTAATATTTTTATAATTTAATATTTAAATTAAATATAAAAAAATAATGGGAAATGTTCATTTTAGAAAATAGATTTTTAAAATATTAAATAATAATTATTCTAATATCCTGTCAATTATTAATTAATTTTTTCGTAGCATATTATGAAAATTATAAATTTATTTTATTATTATATAATCATAATATAATCTGTTTCTTTAATAAAGACAGTAATTTTAGAAAAATATATTTTTATATTTTAAATGATTTTTATAGTTGTTTTACCTATTCTAAATGAATCTAATTCTTATTTTGGGGGAGACCTAAAAGATATTATTTTTGTATGATTGAATTTCAATTTAGAAAACAATATTTATCCCTGAAAGGGTAGTCTCTTTTAATGTCTTCTAGGGTCTTATTAATAAATTCTCCAGTGTCTACAAATTGGTTCATTCCATTATGATTTGTAAATGGCCTATATATCTTCTCAATAATCTCAATTCCTTCACCAAGAACTATGTTTAGTGTGGTTATAATCCTGAAAGGATGATGGTCACCATTTGTTTTATCAAGTTCATAATTACCCTTGAAAATGGTGGTCTAGGGATAAAACACATCGAGTTATTTAACGATACGTTGCAGGATAGATTCACTTTGAATCCTGTCAGCGGTAACTCGATGACACCTAGATTTCTTAGAGATAGACTTAATGACAAACTAAAAAGGGTAAAATCATATTATATGGAATCCTATATTTGGACTTCCATAAAATATTCAATTTCCAATATCATGTGTGATTCTATATAGATTTCTAGAAAATATTCCTCTCTTAATGTTTGTCTAGATAATTAGTGGGGAACCCCTATTATTTATTTAGTTTATTCTCAAAAAATTCTGATAAAAACTATTTTCTCCAAACATGATTTACTGAATCAACATAATAAGGAGTTTTATGATGTCTATCAAACATTGCAAAATAATTATGTTTTTTCTTTGAAAGGAAAATTTATGATTTGGGATCCTTCCCAAATAGGTATTCTTGACTCTAAATTTTTTTATTGTACTAATTTTGATGACTCTGTGAATGAATTTTCCTAGACTAAATGTTTTGATAAGCCTTAGACCAGGGCTTCAAAAGTGATCTTCATTTAGAGGCTTTATCATAAAATAATTACTACTGAAGATTTCTTGAAATATTTTGGCATTTTTCTATGATTCAGGTGAAGACGTTGCAATAATCATTGGGAAGATGAATCCCATATTATCTTGTGTTGTGCCACTTCCTTGACACTTTGGATAGAACTTCATGACATCTTGGAAATTCCATTCTTAGAGGTCACTAGCATCAGTACTCTACTACTACATTGTATCTCTACTTAGTGTACACCTCAACTAGAACATCTATATGTGGTGCTTAGAGATGAAAAGATACACCTCATATTGAGTGGGTATAACTCCATCATGCACAAGTAGTACCTATTCTATATCCAGTCTTCATTGGTGTGGCACATCACCATTACCAAAGAAGAAAATACCATCTATGCTGGACACTTCTATAATTCTATATTGAACTTTGTAGTTCTATAGAGGCCTAACATTGTAGAGAACTACATGCAACCAGATTGTTTCTTTAAGGTCTTACGGAATGTTACTATTCATGGATGGATTAATGTAAATTTTAATGGGGTGTTAAAAGGATACATGGGTCCTACATGGTGTGGTTCCATCTTTCCTAAAAAATACAAAAGGGACCTGTGATTTTTATTTAGTACTTATGGTATCGCTTCATCTATGTAGTCTAAAATGTTCATTATTATAAATTTTGTTTATTTTTATAGACTAATGGTATGGGAAAACCTTTGTCTTGAATGTGAATCCACCACTATCATCCATACTATTCAGAAAAGTGTAATTTATCTATCTTGGAAACTCACAGCTAGATAGATGGAATGCCTCTCATTCTATTAAGAACTCAACTTCATCATCACCCATTATTACTATGATGCTAACATGGTTGCAAACGAGCTTTCCAAAAAGGCATATATAATGAGTTCACTTGGTTAGATGAATTACTATATGATATTATTTTCCTTTTAGATAAATATTGCAAAAAATCCCATCATTTAGAATTATGAAACCACTGTATTTTTCAGCAAATTAATCTTGGCCTCTTTGTCCGAGAAACCCCCGTAAAAAACTTATTGAATATAATTAATATTAAAAGTAGTATTTATTTTATTTATAAAATTATTTTATAAATCGATTACTCTAATTTACCTCCTCTAATTCAACAACTTTTTTGTAATGGTCTAAAAATGTCACTATTTTATTTTAGTTCGGAGTTGTGTTTAGAGCAATAAATCGAACACATTGATGTATTCAATGGAATTTATATATTAAAATTTCAGGATGTTATACTCTCCCACATTAAATAAATTGAATCCATGAAATTTAACTCAATTATTGGAGTAATTTCTTCAGGTAACTCATAATAAACTATAAACAACAAAATGATCATGTGTTTATTTATCCCTTGGAATGATATTTATCTATATAGAAAAATTTATAATAACACTATAAATAGGTCCTACCCATTCCGAATTTGAAATAACATTTAACTAAGGTAATAATATCTAAATCCATATGGAATAACATTCCACAATCCGTGAGAATGATTTATATGATAATCCCATAACTATGAGTTTTAATTTATAACTCATTATCTAGTAGTTCGTGAAAACATACATGAAATAGGACACTATAAAATTTGGAGTTAAAGATAATTATATGATACACTAGTAGCATTATCGTAGAAATTTCCTTGTTCTTATGGTTTTTGGTGACAATTTCCCTCATTGAACCATTGATTGAGACATTGAGTCTTATAATTCCTAACAATTTTTTAGTAGATTAAATATATTTTTTTATCTTTGATATTTCCCTTAAACTTATGAGCCCGATGACCATCATCTATATACATATAGTATTTACCTATCCCTCTTAAAAAATTTCCTATATTCTTAATCACCCATTTTTAACATGTAATAAATTGAATCTTCTTTCCTTCATCATATTCATCACATTATATTTAATGAGACTATATCTTTATCTTCTTTTGTGTGTTTAGGACATTGAATATGTTCACACTTTTAATCAAATTTCTTAATAAATGGTTTGGTATAATCACAAGGTTTATCATTCCATATATTATTCCAATGGGTTGTTCATTGAGTTAATCTCTTAATTGTCCCACTCACCCCTAGTTCCTTTTAGTTCCAACCTATACTAAAATCAAAAGGGTTTACACGAGTGATGAAACATTAAAAATATGCAGTAATTTTCACAATAAACAACATCAAATATATCTAACCATCAATTTTTTTTACCATTATCATCATGTGAGATTGCAATTATTTTAGTTCATCCTACATAAATCATGATTTATCCTAGGTTACATTAATTATGGTTTTCATACACTTATCATCCTAAACCCTTAGAATAGATATCCAAAATTACCGTGAACTTTTTAAAAACATTTTAAAACCAAAAATAATTTAAATCTATGATCGAAATATCAAAATTATCTTTTATCTAGGAAAAATTATCAATTAATATATACCATAACATATTAATATCTATGATTCAATCTATGTTATACATTTTCACTTTACTATTAGGTTGTCTAGCATAATCATATTAAAATACCTAATAATGGTCCATAATGAGAATTTTAATTAACCAAGGAATAGCCTTTAAGTGTATCAAACTAGGTGTATAGTTAGACCACTTTTTCATGCAATAATTTAGGATTGATTTAACACACAATATAACCTTTTTAGGGTTATTACCCCTAGGCAAGTCTGGTCAAGAGCCTGTATACACTTGTAGTATCCAGACAAGGATGTAATTTCAAGGATAATCAAACAATATATACTTTACCAAAACAAAAAAATATTATAATATACTTAGAATAAGATCTTAGGCTTATCCATAGAGGTTTCACTAAAGTTATGATGGCCTAACCCCTTTATTAAATGTGCATTATTACCTTAACATTAAATCATATTCCATCCCAAAGGGTTATCAATGAAATTCAAATTATTATCTATCATAACATATAAATGATTAATTAATTCTAAAAAATCGCAATCTACAATGTTATATAAACCTCACTCTAATGGAAACAGTGATACCCCAGACCCACTCTCCCAGATCCAGTTCTATAAACACATACATTACATACTCCCTTTAATACTAGCTGTAAAATCTTTAATATATCCTCCCTATATTACATAATCAATAAATATTATTTTAACTCTTATATTCCAAATATCCTTTTATGTTTATGCATTTATAGAATTAGACAAAAAAAATCCATGTTCACTCTAAACTATTGGATATTTTTTCACTATATAAGTAATTAATTAATCCATAATAAGTATTCAATATCTCCCAAAAATTATCAATAGAATATATATTGTTAGACATATCATGTGTACTTATTTTTATTATAAACTAGGAAATTTTAAACATAAAAAGGGGTGAGATAAAATTCTCAGTAAGGGAAACATATAACAAAAATGTTAAAATCCTTTGTATGGTATACATAATATGACAGGAAAAAATAATCAAACTAATTTCAAAATCAATTAAAACAGAGAGTATTCTATTTCAATGTAAATAAAATAAAACATGGATATAAATGACAATGATCTCATAATGATGGAATAAATAATAACATAAATAAAAAATGTGTTTTCAAGGTATTGTTCAAAGAAACTATAATTATATAGGGTTTTATATACCCCAAACCAAGTTATTTTTTCTCATGAGACATGACAATGTATTAATGGGATATATAAATATAAACAATACTCATCATGAGATTAGTTCTAATGAATTCACTATAACAGTAAAAAATAGTTTTTATACTGTTCTACAAGGAACATCTTATTGAATAAAAACATGGATATCTTTATAATGAATGTTACAAAATGTCAATACATAATCAACCTATATTATCATTTAATAATAATCAAGAAGATCAATTCTTTTCCCCATAATAATAAAAGTTATAACATGATCATAACCCATACAAAGAAAAATGGTGGATTATAAAACAATATATATTTTACATTCCAATAAAAACCTACATTGGAATAAAAAATATATAATTCCAATTTATTTCTCCATGCTAGTATAATAGCCATTTTTTCCTCAATGAATAACATTAAATTAGAATTATGTAAAATGTAATGTTAACACCATATATTGAAATGACTATATAACCAATTCAATAATATAATAACATGATAATAATCCGTACATAAGAATAAGGCGTATGGTTTCCAAAAAAATTATCCCAGTGCAATAAAGACACAAATAAGGCTATTAACATAAATGAAAAATTCCACCGCAAAAAGAATGCTTCAAATAGAATAAAAAAATAAGGGATCAAGAATCTAATTATTTGATACCGCTAGTTCAATACCCTAAATTAATGATATTTATATTATAGGATAAATCATGAAACTTAAATCCCATTCGGGTAATTTCTTTTGAAAATAATATGGAAATGGAAGAGAAAACTTAAAATAGATTTTATGAAATATCATTAAGATTTATGCAAAAAAAACTTTACATGTTCCATTCAAATGAAGAATTTGAAACGGTGACATGAATAAATTTGAATTTTTTTTAAAGAATCTAAAAAAATTATCCTTGAAAATACATAAAGTTTATGTTTTATAAATGAGTATATGAAGAAAAAAAATATTAAAGTGAAATAAAAAACCATTTTTATTATTTTTAAAATACATTTTATCTAAAACTCACATTGTAAGAAGAGTGATAAAACAATAATTTTTATTAAATATAAATTTTATAAAAAATGGTTACACGATAATATATAATAAAACATTAGAGTGGGAGAACCTAGGAATGGATGAATGAAGTTCTTCATGAAATAATATAACTCAATGAAAGGATACCTGAGTTGTCAATATCCCTTATAGGAAACATACTCCATGAAGCATGAAACATTTTAAAAGGGGATTATAAGGTAAACATGAAAATAATTAGAGGATAAAACATCATAAAATCACAGGGTATAATGCACCCAAGTTATATGAATTATGTTCAAGTGAATTATCATAACTCAGTGGATGAAAATTGAGATTCCTAAAACAATTATGATTGGGGTAACACTGGAGAGTCAACACACATTGGATGAAAAGAACATGATCCATATCAGTTTAACCTTTTAATTAAAATGAAATAATATATATAACATTCATGGGATTTTAAATCAACAAAAAACTATGCAATAGAATCATGGTTCATAACATGTAACATGACTCAAAAAATCATAATTGAGACTAAGAAAACTCTTATGGAAAGAGTAACATTTTAATCAATTACATTGAAAGAGTGGGATTATAATTTAAGTTAAGAAACAATGATTAAAATATAATGAATTATATTATATAATAAATAGGGGTATATACACCACATGCATTAAATTACCATTATAATACCTAACATGCCAAAATGATAGGAATTTAATTCAAAAACCCTCACCTCGGTCCTGATTAATTCTAAATTTAAACCAAATGTCATGACTAATTATATTTATTTCATTAAATTCAAACCAAATAACCTTATTCATATATATAATAATTTATTGTTCATTATAATATATATATATATATATGTATTAGTTATTGCTTACCTATTTTCAACAAGAGGTGCAAGTAATATTTTTCACTGTGTATTAGTTTCATAAAACACAATATTGGTACTGAATATTATTTAAAAGTTATTAATTAGATGCTTATTAAAGGTATTGGGATAAATATTCCATTATTTTTATAAATGAATAAATTTATTCTATGGTATTTTTTGTTACAAACCATCAAGATAAAATTAGTGATGACCATGCTTCGATGGAACTTAATGAATGAAAGGTATTTATTAATTAAATGGTTAAATATTTATATTGACTTTATAGAACCCAAAAAAAATTATTTTCATATTTATATCATATTATACCATTAAATTTGTTCTTATATTCATTCATGATATAAATTCATAATATTGTTTATGTATGTGGTCAAACTGACTAGAACATGAACCTTCCATGATTAATGGATGACTATGTGATGGTTTAGTTGTGATAACACTATTATAAAAGAATAGTGGTCTTATTTTTTGATTTTTGGAGTTATATATCATAATTTTAATGAATTATTAATGAAATATAATTTTTATAATGTCATTATTTAGAAAAAATATATAATTTTTATTTTAGTTCACCCGTTTTCAACGATTAAATTAACGATAATCATTTTTTTATCATATCATTAATATGATATAAAATTTTATATAATTTATAATTAATTATTTCATAGAAGTAATATTTATCATTTAATATCATACTCATGGAAATCCATATAAGGTAGAGATGAATAGAAAATTGAAAATCAATCGTTCCATGGTGGCAGAAGTCCAGTCATACGCATGGTTGATGATTTTATTTTCCGTAGAACAAAATAAAAGAATTAATATATATATTTGTTTAAGAAAAATAAACACCGTATAAATATAATAATAATTTTTTAAATTACCCCATTTTACAGCCTTTAAAGGTGGTGAAGGAAGAAAAAACATGTTACATTATGAAGGTAGTTGTCTGTAAAACATAAGAGTGATGATTTCATTTTAATTAATAGAAAATTGAGATGGTGATTAGTTTTTATTACCATATAATAATAAATTGATTATATTACAAATAAATATTTAATAAAATTGGAATTTTGGAACAATTATTAGAAAATAAAAATATAATATAAATAAGTTATGTAAAAATGATTACTCACATTGAACACCCTGATATTTCCTTAGAAGATCCATTGGAAGTGGATGACATAGGCTAATATCTTTTGTCTAGAAGATCAAAATTGAGAAATATTATTCTATATTAAGTGGAAAAGGGAATATATTTAGATATTAACTGAATTTTTAGGATTTGTTTGAATAGATGTGAGAGGACCAATTTATGAGTGGCGAGAATGACATTTTTTGTAAATATTTATACTTAATATAAATAGACCATGTGTTAAACATTATATATGGATATAAATTTGATAAATAATTGATTTATGGATATATAAGTTTTATAAAGACCTCAAACACTCAATTAGAGAAATTTTTAACATGTTTTAATCCCTTTACCCCATATATTATTAATTTTATCATTTTATAGTTTACCGTGGTAACTATTTTTTACCAAAGGATACATAATCTTCATATCTAAAAATAAAAAAATCCTTATTAGATAATTTTTACTCACTAATTATAAATTTTATATTAATTTTATTTTATTAAACTTATAAAATTTATAAAAATTAATTTTAAAATAAAAATACATAATGTATTAAATACATTATTTGTTAAATAATTACTTATGTTCTAAAAATAAAACAATTTTTTGTAAATTAAAACCATCATTTTTAAAATTAAAGAGTCACTTATAAAATAAATATATAGTCTTATAAGATTTTTCCTTGAATTTCAAATTCATATTTATACGCTAATAATGTCATAAAAGTTATGTCATTTGTAAAAATTGTATTTTCCAAAATTCAACTGGAAATTATATTTTTAGAAAAGTAAAAAAAATAATTATGAGAAAATATTTTTATATTAGTCCGAAAATGACATTCATTTTTTCAACTTAAATTATTAATATTTTATAATTTAAAATTTAAGTAAAATCCAATAAATATTGTGGAAAACTATTCATATTGGAAAACTAATTTTTGAAATGTTAGCTATGATTTATTGTTATTTTCTATAAATTAATAATTAATTTATTGTTTATATATTATTCATATTATAAATATATTTTATTATTATCTAATCAAAATATAAATAGTTTCTTGAGACAAAACATAATTTTTTGGAAATAAATATTTTAAGAATATAATTATTTTATTACTTGTTTAAGCTATACGAATTGAATTTGGTTAATATTAAAATTATACTTTATTTTATTTCAATAAATATTTAAAAAAATTAATATTATTCATTCGAACTAAATAAATGGAAATTTTATGTGTTCTAAAAAAATCACAGTTTGGTTTTAGTTCGGTGTTGCATGTGAGGAATGCTATTAAACACATTGAATTATTGAAATGTATTGATATATTTAAATTTCAAGTGTTATAGAGAAAGTTTCATTAGAAATATTACTAGCCATGAAAAAATATCTATTTACATAATCAATTCCATTATTTTAAGAAAATCCTTTGGCTACCAATCTGGATTTTTATTTTTCAATTCCCCTTCGACATATTGTTTTCTTAAATAACTACTCAAAACCAATAGGTTGTGAAGTACGAGGAAGATAAAATAATATCCAAGTATTTTTACCAGTTATAGAGTCCATTTCATTATTTATGGCTTCCTTACAAAGTGATTCACAGGATAAATAACATAAATTATTTTGATTTTTTTGGGTAAGACTCTATATTAAGAAAAAACCAGATTTTTTTCACAATATTATCATTATTTACTTAAAATATGTACATGTTGAAATCAAATCCATAGGTCTAGGGTGAATATCTAGAAAAAAAGTGCCATATGGGATAATAACCATAATGTTTTTTTAGATTCAATAGACATTTCAACATTTGTACAAGACATAAACATCATTATCAATGAAAATCTCCCTCTAAATATTTAAATATAAATCCTATAATATGGAAAGGATATTTTTCAGGTTAATTTTATGATTAATTTAAATTAGATTAGAAGAAACATTACATCATCTTAGTTAATTTAATTTATGAATATATTGGTCTTATGAACCCCTTTTCTGATTATGGTTGTTATGTAGGGATGACCCAGAGTAGATCCACTCTATTGGTGTTTCACACATGTTCCCTTTCTCTCCAAACAAAACCAATTGAATTCTGGTTGGTAGTGTGGAGGATTGATCATATTATGTTTTTCATCATGATCACTTAAACTTCCTCCAGGCTTGAATTATTATATCTTATTCTTCTCAATATGGAGAGGATAAGAGAATGAGGAATCTAGGGTGAAATAAATTATTTACAATCAATCATAATTCATGATTAACACTATATAATAGACATAATAATCTATTTATTGTGTCAGGATTATGGTCAAAAATATTTTTTAATTCAAAATTACCAATAAATAATATGATAAACCTCATATGACCCTATTAAATATAATAATAATATTTTTGTTATTTTTATGAAATTTTTAAATATTTAAATGATAAAAACTATTTTTTACAGAATTGCAAGTGAATATTTATCTCCAGAAACAGTCTTTTCTACCCGTCCCCCCATGGATATTTATCAAATACCTAAATAAATATTCAATTAAATATTTATTCATAAATATATATTCTATTCATAGTATTTTGATTAAATATTTGTTAAATATTAAATAAAAAATTCAAATTATCTTCACATTATGGATAATAAATATTTATTAAAGATTCAATAAATAAAATTAACATTCTATACAGATGATGGAGAATAAAAACTCATTAAATATTTGTGGTCAATAAAATTTGAATAAAATTCTTTGATGGTAATTTGAATAATATTTATTCAAATAATTAAATAATGTATAATTTCATTGAAATTATATGAAACACTGGGTGTGTGACCCTATAGGATTATTTATTATTGGAATTGGTAGGATTTCCTAAAGCCTAGGATTACTAGCTCATAAGAGATCAATGAACCAAAGGGAATGATATTAATTTTGTAACCATAACAACCACACACAGACACTTACTATGTAATATAATCCATTTTTCAGAATATCTCATTGAGTAGGTTATACACAAATGTAATCATCCAATGTGATTGATATGTCTTTCTTTTAATATAAAAAATAAACACGTTATTGCACTGTGGACATGAAATTTAGTGTGATGGTTCCCATTCAATAAAAGGTATGAGATATCAACATCAAATTTGGTATGTAAAAATCCTTCTTTAATATATTAATTAATAACATGTTATTAGTGATTCACCTAGTACAAACTACTTTATGGGAATATACAGAATAAAGGTATTGGTCAGTACATTAATATATTCAAGTGATGATATGAAATAATAATCATATTAAATTCTATGTACCATTATAAACCCTCGTAAATAAGACTATATAATGACACTTAAAGAAGAATAATTCTTACTAGAAGTTATTTTCTCATATTCTCACATCATAGAGATCATCAAGTGTAAAATTTATGATAAGAAATCTTATATTCATATGATTACTATGAAAAGACATTCCACATACTATGTTCCCCATTATATAACATTATCTGACCATATAACTAATATTTAAGAGATATTTTAACAGTATCTAAAGGTTCTCATCATTTAAGGGAAATGATATAAACTATTTTGAGGTAAAATATACCCTCATTAATTATAAATTTAATGGTATAAATAATAAAAATAAATATATGATAAGTTATATATAGTAATATTTATTTCCTTGAATATAAAATTAATCTAATGTAAAAATTAGTTGGTTGTAGGGAACCAAATCCTACATTTGGTAACCTATATTGATGACTTATTTGAACCTTCTTGATAGTACCTGCTTGAGGGAATTTTTTATATGATATGAATTTCTCTATTTAGACTTTATTATGTTAAGAGGAAAACCCTAATTCATCAATGATATAATATCTTGATTAAATAACTATGTTAACATCTACGAAATAATTGGATTATACCACCATTATTCAATAATATTTTATATTCTCTTTATATCCAATAGATAGTCTATCAATAACATGTTTACCTATCCTTTCCATTTTACATTCTGGTAATTTTATAATTTTGTGAATACATTTAAAAATTAAATAATTTACATTTTATTTTCTTTGTTTTCATTTTTTATATAGATTAATATACATCCATTTTTTGGTAACCCTATTTAGAAAATTACACATAGATAAAATGGATCATCCCAAAAATCCTATCAAGATTCCTAATATAAACATCATGGAATTAACCATTTTAGTTAATTTTCAATTCTTTCTCTCAACTACATTATGTTTTTTGAGGTGTATAGGGAGGTGCCACTTCATGTATGATTCAAAGGGATTCAAAAAATGAAGTATTATAATATTCACATTCCCTATGGGATTTGACACATTTTACTATATTCGTTCATTTATATTAAACATACTTTTTATAGATATTGAATCTATATATACCTTCATCTTTATTATGTTAATGGTAAAAATTGAAAAATATACAACATTCATTAATAAAAGTTATAAAGGTCCTTTTATTCCATATATAGGGTGTACCATGTAAATCACATATCACTATTTATTAATTATAACAAATTAATTTTCCTTTCTATGTTTGGAAATTGTTTCCTAACTATTTTAGCTTTCTTATAAGTCACACATTTGTGATCATTTTAATCCAACATAGGTAACCATTACTTTATTGACATGTAATAAATTTTCTTATAATTTATGTGACCTAAATGATTATGAAACAAATCAATATACTCTAGTAATTAAAGAGAAACATAATTTTTATTTTATTTAAATAATCCATTATTCAAGTAAACCATTCCTATAAGGATCCCAGACTTAGATAGACCAAATAAATCTCCTTAAAATGCATGCTTAAACCCATGCTTGTCTATGTTTCTAAGAACTTTGGGAAGAAAAAAAGACATCATTTAAGTAAAGGATATTTATCTTTGTAAAAAAATATCAACCACACCCCCCTATATTTTTATGTTTGAAGAGATACCTATGTAGAGGGAAGCCTAATATTTGATTATTCTTCCCTTCTGAAGGGAGATTTATTGTTGTATATATGTCATGTAGATCCAGAATAAATTAACCAATACAAGTTATCCTAGAGCACATTATTATCATAGATAATGGAATAAATGTGGTTCTAATAGGTATTTTTTTATATAATTATTTTAAAAATATGATAATCTTGTTTGATGTTTCCCAATATTCCATAGAAGTAGCATACCCCTTTATTCTTCTTGAATTGAAATTCTCATTTTGAAGGATAGTTTAGACATTTTTGTTATTTTTATGAACCCAAATAAACTCACTCCCTTATCCATGAGGACCTTAGATTAATATTACTTATATGCTTTTGTCTCATCATGATATTTGGTATTCATCCTCAGTTATTAATTATTTGAGTAACTAATTAAGGGAAATATCTAACTTATAGTGTTTTAAGTAAGGTTTAATATTTTTCATATAATGGAGAATTTTATCTACATATATCCATACCTTTCATACATAATGTTTATATTTTAATTTATTTATATCGATTAAATAACATTGAAATCCATGCCAAAACCAAAATGGTTTTCTGTATTTGGAGACTAGGTTCAAAATCCTCTTATTTCTTGAATGGTATTCAACATCTCACGCATAGAATAGTTTTTAGGCATACCCTATATAAATACATTCTTCTTAACCTAGGGATGGAAAAAATAATGATGTTTGATCTTATATACAAAGTAGTGTTAAAAAAGTAGATATGAATTGGTGATTATATGTTAGAATAATATAAGAGTAAGACTATTAATTAATGATCATAACATTCAAAGTTAATCCCATGTTTTTTCATAGATCATAATCATGATTCATGGTGTAAGACTTTGTCATAATAAAAGACGATATTCATAAGAGTTTAGAATCATCAATAATCAATCATGATCCTTGAGATCATAACATATTCATTGGAATGTAGAAACAAGATATGATTATAATATTATGAACATGTATAATTGGAATCATATTCTCTCATAAAGTTAATGACATCAAATTAGCCATCACATAAACTTATTTACATGAAATGAGGGCTATACATAAACTTATGGATGTAAAATATAGATCTATGTGAAAAATTATGTACATGAAAACTAGGTCCACACATAAACTTATGGACATAAAAACCAGGTTTATAAATAAAATTTTGAATATGAAATTAGGTTCACGTATCACATATTATCTCATGAGTTATCCATATGTACCCAGTGTATTAGAGTGATATATAATTCAAGATCCACCCATAATATAATCGTAATCCATTTATTTTTATTCAATAATATCATGAAAGGTTAATCATATCAAACCCATGGAAAAGAAATAAGATTCATACATATTTCATTATTTCATCATATCATAACTCATGGAAAATTAATGGGTTTCAAAAAGGTTTAATCATAAAATAATACACATGTGTAAGGGAAACACGTTTCATCATATCATCAATAAATAATCCTCATAATTTTCCATCCAAATAAAGAAATTGGATGGTATCATTATATAATAACACCAGTAAATAATAAGTAACATCAAAGGATGTTATAATAGATAAAATATTCCTTTAATATATCACTATAACATTTCTTGAGGTAAATAAAATTTTCACTTGTAAATTACTTATTTCAAATCTAGAAAAATATCAAAATATTAAATAAAATTTTTTACTTGAATATATCCCTATAAAATTTTAAATTAATCTTAAAAAAGTTGATTTTTCATGATTCTGGGAAATTATTTTTAGAGAGTGTGAATTAAAACAAATATTCCTTTCACATTTTCGATAAAAATTCAAAAGTACTCATTTTAGAAAATGACAGGAATATAAATTTTAATTTTTTCTAAAATTCAATCATGGTGAAAAATTAATTTAAACAATAATATGATAATATTAAAACATTCTTGACAACATTTTAATGAAATCATAGATATGGAAAAGAAGATTCCCAACCAAAGAGTAAATAATATTTGTTTTTAATAGAATATTTTTCCTAATCATTTTAACAAAAAAAAGAGGAAAATTTTAATATTAATTGAAAATTAATTGAATAAACATAGCGTATGAAAATCATAGGTGTTTATCAGATAAGTATCATAATATTACCTCAACAAATAATCAAGCACAAAAAATCCCAATTAAATTGGTATTTAAACATAAACCCCTTACCACTTAGGTAACTTTTGAATCAAAACCTCATGAAAGAGAGAACCCAATATAGATGTTTATATCTACAAAATATCTATGATATTAATAATTAATTACATTAATAGTTATTATATAAACCCTATAAAATAAACAAGTGATGATAATGGCATGTGTCTCACACAAAGAAAAGTAAGTGGTGAAATCCACTTATGTAAAGTATCGTCTTTCATTGTACAAATTATAACCTCATATATAATAAGTATATATTTATTATAAATTTTTTAGATAAACATTATTATATATATGATAAAATATTTTATTTATTTATAACATTATATCACTTGTGTTTTGATAGTTATTTATTGAAATCAGTTATTCCATGTGAAAATGCTTTGTTATTCCATACATGTATCAGTTCAGATGTCCGGGTCTTTATACTTTTATCACAGATACATGAACTATATAATATTAATAATGATATAATTATCATATATATTCAATATATATATATATATATATATATTCAAACATCAAATTTTGATATGTAAAATTTAATGGCACCATTCATGGAGATGGTATGTCATACATGCGCATGAGTGTTATTTTCACTTTTCAATGGTTGAAAAAATGGTAAATAATAAATCACCTTTATTGAATCGTAATTATGTCATACATATAATATATATATATATATATATATATATATATTAATTATACCTATTATTAATACCATCCACGTAAATAAGAAATAAAAAACGAATCAAATCACTTTTTGGCGGTGGTTGTCCACACGTATGCAAGAGTGACATTATCATTTTACAATAGATGGGAAGGTAAGAAGGAAGTAAAGATATTATAATTTAAATAATCATAATGATATAATATATATAATATATAAAAATTAAAACAATTATAATTACCATCCATGAAATATGGTGATGGAAAATGAATTATATTACTATGTGAAGGTGGTTGTCCACATATACGTATGAGAGATACTTTCACTTCACATTTAGTAGAATATAGGGTGTGTTTTTGTGGTTAAATAATAAGAATAAAATTTATTTATATGTAGGATAATTTATTTATTCTTTTATTATTAATACCACATATTTATAGGAGGTAGAGGAATAAATAAATTGAAAGTGGTCGGGTAATACAATTACCTCTTCTTCAGTAGGCCTCCTTTAAATCATTTATTAAGGACCCTTGGAATTTACTCTTAAGGAGTACATAACCAATTTTTTTTAAATTAATGTTGTTTAGATAATTTGGTATGTTTTATTAGATATATATGGCTCAAATGGAATGAGTAATATAGGAGAAGAGGTTCCCTTTTATAAGCGAGGGTATGGTCACCCTTGGAATTACATAATGTATTAAATTAATGTTAATTATTTTTCATAATAATGTGGATAAAAGTTGAATTATTTTTAATATATGATGATTATATGTCTAAATAATATCATAAATTAAAATACTTATTAGTTTAGGTGATGTTCTAACACTTATGTCTTAGTTTCAAACACATTTAACCCCTTCGATAATTACCACATTATCAAATAATTGTACACATTAAGAGTGAAAAATATAACCTGAAAATAAAAAAGGGAACATTAAATGAGCCATTTTCTATATTTGAAACTATATACCATTTAATTTTCTAAGGATAGGGTTTTATGAATTTTATAGAATTCAATGAAATAGTATTTTCATAAAACATCATTAATGCAATTTTTTACCCTATTAATAGAATTTGATGTTAAAAACATGAAGTCAATGATTTAATTTGAATACTATTATTTATAACATTGATAATATGTAATATTAATATTTTAAATAAATAATTCAAAATAATTCATCCAAATTATATTAATTTTTTTATTTTGAATCCCATTTATTTAATTTTTTTATTAATTGATTGGATACAGTGTCTGTGTTACGTATGTATTGAATCTTATTATTAATTCATTAAAAAATAAAAATATATTACCATGATACAAAAATAATTCATATTTTACATAACCATTTATAACCAAACCTGCCATATTCTTATCATTATATGAAAATTTTAGAGATATTAATGTCAAGAGGGTGATATTTTATATTTATTCTTTTGTTAAAATAATTTAAAGGTCATAATCAAATAAAAATGGCACCATGTATGGATTTATTGGAGAATAGGATATAAATGGACTGAATACAATCATAAAATTTGATAAATTAATGTGTTATAGAAATTTTAAATCCCTATGAAAAAAATTTACATTTTTTCCCATTTTACCCTTACCGAGGTGAAAAATATTTCCACAATTATTATTCTAAATGACCAAAAATAAATGGGAAATATTTACCAAATTTGAACCTCTTGATTCCATAAATTAAATCCATTCTTCAATATTCAACAATATAATTATCATAAATTAATTTTAATAAAAATGTGTAATGCACAATGAAAAACTAGTTTTAGAAAAAGGAATTTTAAGCATTAAAAATAATATATATCAAAATCAAGAATATTTCTGATTAAAATAGAATTATTTATATTATTATAAATAAAATTTATCATATTTAAATTTAATAAAAAATACCTTATATAATGGTACTTTTAAATTACTTGATTTAATGAAAAGAAAATAGAGTATTTGAAAAACTCGTTTACTTAACTAATCACTGAAAAATAAATCAATTCTGAAAAATAATTTTTTAACCCAAAAATTAATTTTTAAATGGAAATTTCATAAATTATTTTCTTTTTATATAATAAAATTTCCAAAATTATCATAAATTAACTATAATTCCATGCATAAAAAGAAATAAAAATCATATTTGAAGAAAATTCATTTTTGAAGAATAAAATGACATCATTAAAAATTGAGTTCTTATTTCCTTATAAAAAATAAATTCTTCTATATTGAGAGGGAGAATTATAAATATATCTCATAAAATATTTAATTGTATTAATACCCACTAATTCAATGATACGTTTTTAACAACTTCATTTAAAAAATAATATGTTTTAAAATATGTGTAAATTTTCATAAAGATAGGAGTTGAATTTCACAAAAGCTATTGAGATTATTATAGTTTTAAAATAAATTTTTAGTGTGTTACAATATCACCCTATATATAAATTTTCCCATAAAATTTTTATCTTGGTCAGAGATGGTTCGATATTTAAAAATATTTTTATTATAACCAACAATATATAAAGTGATAATAAAACATCACTTAAAAATTAACGTGGGGAACAAAAAGGTTACATGAAATAAAACTCAATTATGTTCCCAAATAAGAAAAAGATTTGTGGGATGTTAAAATATATAAAAAGAGGATAAAAATAGAATCCAAGGGCTAATATATATAGATAAAATGGTCATGAGAATTTAAGAACCCCAAAACCATAAACCAGTGATGGGTGAGAAGACAATTGATTCATAAAAAATGACAGAAAATGTATAATAATTTTATTTAATGATCCTTTCTCTAAATTATTGAGATTATTTTACTATAAATATGGATAATATTAGGAAATATAATTAATTTATTTCTTTCTATTTTATTATCATAGTCCATCCATTGGTTTCACATCAATTAATTCCACTTCCATCTCATTTATTACTCTAGGAAACGAATATTCATGAAATATTTTTTCTGAAAAAAGTATAGAAATTAACATTTAACAAAACATAAGATCCATAATTCATTCATTTTTTCTGAAAATATTTACCAAAATAAAATTTTTTAGCTTATGTTATCTAATATGGAATAATATAAGACATTAATCTCCAAAACCTCAACAACATCTCCCAAATTTCAAATTAATCTATTCCAAATATAGTTATCTTTATGACTCCTCCAATTTTTTTTGACAAAATTCAAAACCTAAAAAAATATATTATCATATTTTTTTTCAAAGATCAACATCACCATTTATCCCTTTATAACACGAAGTATCTCATAATGTCATATAAAAAACAAATGAGTACCATGACCATATATTCTCATAAAACATGATAATAATTTCTAAAATTAATCTAAATCACTATAAACCCTTAATGAAATCATACATCCTTCATGAAATTAACTCAATACAAATATATTCTATAAATAAAAAAATTCAATAAACTTCATTAAATAATACCTAAATCAATTTTTCTTCAAATCATTAACCAATTTAAAGGTCACCAATAATATCTCATTTTATTTATCAATGTCAATCATATATTTATATCAACTAAATATTATTATCTCATCATTGAAAAGATATTAGGTTTTACATTTCCCACGATCATTATTTTTTCCAAAAATGCATCCTTACCACTAAATTACTTTTCTTGGTCATCAGGACTATACAATATATTGTGGAAATTATTTAAATAAAAACTACTATAGATTAACCATTCTATCATTAATGATTCTTATAAACAGAACACCATTGATAAAAATGATTCTAAAACATAATTAAAAAATACTAATACATAAACAATTCAACTATTCCCCATCCTTAGTAAACCATCAAGGATGACTTTTCATTTTTTTAATTTAATATCACATTCATTTTTTAAGGTCATTTGTAGTATCTTCATCATCAGTATGAAAAAAATTATTCAGAAAAACAATGTGGTCCTCTTATTAATCTTTATCTTACTTGAAATCAATTTGCATAATGACCATAATTCCCACATTTAATACATTCCACCATTAATTATCCCTTAGTTAAATGACTATTCTCATCCACTATGTTAACTAAACATTTCATTTGTCCTTGGAAATTACATAATCTATGTCTTTGTTTCCATACCAAAAAAATATTTCCATTACTCAACAAAATATACTTGAGTTATTCTTCCCAAATTCTAAATATGTAGGATTTTGAATCTATTTTCGTCTATTGACTTAATGAAACATCATTTATTCTTATTTTTAATGTCGAGAATCTCCAATAGGATGAGGTTGTTAGTCATATAATGTGATATATAATTAGGAATAATCACAAGGTTTTGTATTCCATCTTCTATTTCATTTGGTTTCTAGTGAGGATAATCATTCCATTTTCCATTACATTTAGTGATAACAAAAATTCTCTTGGTTCTAGCCACAAACAAAACCAAAAACCATAGTGTGATAAAAATTAATCATAATGAGTAATCATTAAATCATGAAAAAATATTCCAAGTATGTGTAAATAATTAAAACTTATATTCAATATATGGAACAATAATAATAGTCTAGATTATACATGGTTATAATATATTTAAATACACTATAAAAGTTTATAAATAAAATATGAATTGACTCAAGAATATCCCTTAAGAATGTCAGACAATGTGGATAGTAAAGGAACACTCACCATGCACTAAAGTGATTGTAAATATATACTCAACAATCTATTTTTATAATTTATCACCATTAAAATAATATATTAAAAATATGTGTCCACTTATAGTATCTAATTAGGGATTTATATCTAAGAAAACCACACAATATCTTCCTTAAAAAGACAGTATGATGTAATCCTATGATTAGACTTATCCCTAATGTGTTCACAGATGTTCTCTTATCATAATATTCAATGATTAACTAAACCATACTCTGATACCAACTATATTGACCCATAGTTTTAATGCATAAATTGTAAATTTTATTAGATTAATATACATAAAAAATTATCATACATTCAAGAACTATAAAATTTTCTTGTATTTATAGACTAGATAAACAATCTTACAATTAAATGAAATAACTTCAACATCTCCCACATAGAATACTTCTTAAGAAAAACCTACATAAAACCTCACTTATTAACCTAGGGAATTAAAATAGAAGAAATATATAGATTATATGATCAGTAAGGGAAAACATATAATATATCAATTGATGATCATCTGAAACCATAAGATAAGTGCATTGGTATGAAATCATGATCAGAACATAAATTTTTTATACCAAAATTTTCATAGATCATAAACATGATTCATGGAATAAAAATTTATTATAATAAAATAAAATATTTATAGGAGTTTAGTATAATCAATAATAATCCATTATCCATTAGATAATAATATATCAATAGGAATGTGGCCAAATAATAATCTTATAAATTTGGGAAAATGTATAAATGGAAATAGGTTAACATATAAAGTTAAGAACATGAAATCAATCTCTTAAATAAACTTAATAATGTGAAAAAAGTTCCACCTATAATGTTATTAACATGAAATCCAAATCCATTCATAAAAATATGGACATGAAAACCAGGTCCATAAATAAATTTATAGATATAAAAATTTGGCCCATTTATAAAATTCTGAACATGAAATTTGGTTCATGAATAACATATTTGTATCATGATTTATCCATCATTATATAATTAATTTGAGTAATATATAATTTTGGGACCATTGATATCATAATCATAATCAATCATATATGTTCCATTAAATGTAACACTGCTTCCCGGGAGCCACTGTACTGGTGCTCTGGGCTGGAGTGCCATGTAACCTTAGGCATGCATCCCCACACCCCAATGGCTTTTGACTAGTATAAAGGGTATATTGGGTGATATTTGAGAGGCTATAACCTCTATTGAAAGTAATAATAATTGTCATAATACGATGATGTTGTGGAAGAACTCAACAATACTCAGTGAAAACATGTGAAAAAACTATAATAATGAGCCAACGTAAACATGCTATGTAAACCAAATAATGTTTACATTACATAATGGTCATAAAATAGTATAAAATATCTCTCATGGGATGATCATATTAATAAATACAAGAAATCCCAAAATAAACTTTATTATGTTTCTGAGGACCCTCTTATTTCAACTGTAAAAAACCAAGACATCCTATACATATCAACAAATCCTAGATAACTAAGGTCCAATACACATGACTGGTCTATTTCCTAGAATAATAGACATAAAGAAATAATGAATCCTGAGGGGACCATGTAGGGTGTGAGTAAAAAATCAGTATGCCACCACCAATGTGTTCCAGTTTTAAATAAAAATTCACCCTAGTACAAGAATAATGCAAATAAATAGAAATTATATACATTTCACATAACCTTATTCACTTATGATGGATAACCAAAAGTGATAATTTACCTACTTAAGCCAATTATATCATTTAATAACGAATCTATGGTCTATCCAACCGAAATACCCCTCAGTTTCTTATCTATTTCCATACCTCATGAAACCACGGGATAACCAGTTCCTTGTTCATAACATAATGAGTCCAACATACGTCTCTTTAACACACACATAATATAACATATATCCCTTAGAAATATATTTATCTAATAAGAATTTTAATTCCATCTAAACTTCCCAAGGAATGGATAAATCCACCCTTTCATTATTTCGGCACCTCGTCCCCAATATCATGGTGAACCTCAACCCTCATTTGATGGTCTCACACACCATCACCCATGGATTTATATAGTGATCCCCTACACTGTAAATATGGTCATCACCATCCTTTATTTATCTATGTATATGGATGCCTCCACCCACATTGAGTGGTCAAAACCACCTCATTGGGTCCTAATCCCGAGTACACATGAACATGATGGTGCATTTGGATGAAAACGATGAGTGGAAATTCACTAACCAACCAAATACACACCTATAAAGAACCTCCATAACTATAGTTCTATTAACCAACATCACCCATTGTCTTATGGTACATTCCCAATTGATTCCCATGGAAATAATATGTCCATAGGATCATTTTTATTATATTTCATTACTGTAAACATCCAATAGAACCATAATAGATCCATGTTCACGTAAGAGACACCACACATGGTTTAAGCATATTTTATAACACATGTGAGTGAACTTCAACACTTCCCAAGGTTAATTTTCTTTAAAAAAAATTAAATCTAGTAACACTCACCAAACCACTCATTCTTATTTACTATGAATATCTTAACACATTTATAAATTAGTAGAAAGCTAGAAACCACCTGATTTATACCCATAAAGGTCAAATCACCAATGAATTACCTATGATTTGAGATAAAATTAGGGAAAACGTTAATCAAGGAAAATGAATTGAAAATATTTTAGATTTCCCAACATTGACATATCATTACCAATAGTGGAATAATATAATTAAGGAAAAAGTTGAATAACAGTTTTACCAAGAGGGATCTAATGAAACTGACAACACATGAATGGGAACTCAAACGAATGAGATTCAAATAAAACTAAGTGGATGAAAGAAGGATCTACCATGAATGCAGGGGATATATGAATTGGGGGAATAAATAAAGGTGGATTATGATTAAAATAAGAAAAGGAAAATGTTAATTTCTTCCCCTTTAATGAGCATCATGGTTTGGCTAACCATGTGGTGCCACTATCCAAAGAGACACCCACCTTTCATATTATAGAACGAAATTAAACAAATCATTTGACTAATAATGAGGGACTCTTTACCCCTTTTCACTAAATCAGATTATCATATTCCCCCTCTCATTGTTTGAACTAACCATGTCCTACAGAAAATGGGCTGCACGGTTCACAGTAATTGTGCACCAACCGTGCACCCAGTTCTTTGTCTCTTTGTGTTGGGATTTTTAAGTCCAAAGATTATGAGACCTTAAAGAACTTCCAATAAACTTATTGATGATTAATAACCATACAAAAAAACACATTTACATGTTTTAATTCTCATAATTACATTCTGAAGACCATATTTAATCTTGGTCTATCCACCATCTAATATTTCATATTCCCTTGGAATTTATCAACCCACTCAAAATATCGAGACATTATAACCTGCCATTCTTATAATAGATAATACCAAAGAAATTAGGAGACATGGTGAGATGATACCCAAAATACCCATATCATAACTAACACCCTGAATTGTTTCTCTTATTCCCTCATCAGATAATTCATCTTGTGGTTCTCTTCACATTAGGATCACCTACCCTATCACTTCCAGAGATATTTAAAAACAATTATGATGATCCCCTAACAAACATATCCTAGAAATGAATGTCCCAACATTATATACAATTATTCATTCATTTTATCATATTACTATTTCATACCCATGAAGCATATGAATCCCATTGGTCCCACCATCCTAATCAATGCCCAGATGTCCCCACTTTATATCTGACACAAAATTGATTCTACAATATAAACACAATGGTCGTAAAAGATTATTTAATTCCAACATATCATGGAAATTCTTGAACCATCCCTATGCCCATATATTAATCATTACCTATATAATTTAGCAAGAATATGTTATCCTTATGCAGTAGTGTTTGTCATCCAAAAAATTAATGAACATTAACCCACTCATGGTATACCTCTAACCATCATAATCTCCCCAAACTACTATAAACCTACCATATCCAACCCATGGACCTAGTCTAAATCTTGGATAATTAATTCCTATCCTCTAATTAAATTTTTATCCTCTACATACCACTTCTCCCACTGATGGGTATCTCTCCCTACATAGACATGTTCACATAGTAGAATCCCAGCTACCCACTCCTAGTACCATTCTTGGTCCTACAAAAAATCCATGAATCTAACACGGTCTTTGAATCCAAACTATATTATATATCTTCCAATAGAACCTCTCTAAGACTACCCTAAATCTTCACACCAACACTCATTTGGAGGCCACTCACATTGATCCTAAATGTAACCTGGGTACCAACAATGGAATCACACTGACAAAGACAAACTCTTTGTTGGCATTCATGAGTCTCTTACCTGGACACCTTTATGAGACTCCTCATGGAATATCTTATAGCTACATAAATATCCACTTCCTATCTCACATACTTCAATTGCCCGAATATAATAATTCTTGTCCATCACGTTCCCCTTTCCTATCAAAACCTAGTTCACGACCATTGAGAACATGTTCCAGTTGAAGATGTTCACCTGAACCATGATAGAATACTGAAATCCATCCTAATACTAAATCTCCCTTTAGATGTAATTATCTACCATATAGGGTGAAAATGGGATATATTTATAAATATCACAACATAGTCCATGACGAACGTGTCTCTTTTGTGCAAGTTCATGAACACTTGAGCTTGATATTCCCTCAATGTATTAGTGAAGAAGTACTTGAAGGACCGATTTTTAAATTACCTCTATGTCGATTCAGCATACATGCATGCATGTAATTGTACCTACCAACAATGATTCATTGGTCACCAAATAATATACATATCAACATTCACCCTCCACCCGGGGGGTTTCTAAATTGATTTGAAGATAGTCTTCAAAGAATATATCTTGTACTCTACTGTATTCGGTCCACCCTAAACCTAGAAAAGAGGAGGGTTTTGTAACTAGAAGTCCCATGAAAAGTAATCCTTGGATTACGTAGATCACTAATATCCCCCACCAATAATCTAAATTACTCACACTCGGCTCTCCCTAAGCTGTTCATCTAGCCACGACCCAAACTATACTACATAAAGTAGTTGTCCCGCCTACCATGGAGCCTTTATCTATGGATCATGATCATAATTTACCATAGGTACCTCATATTTAACATTCACTAGGGCAAAAAATATCTACATTAATAACATTCCATTGGAATAAATCTATGTGGAATCACACAAAAGACTAAATAACAATACCAATAAAAATAATAACAATCCATATATCACAAATAGAGAAAGATGTAACAGTCGGCAAATCACATCACAATTACTCTTACCAGGTGCACCCATATCACATATCATACAGCCTCAAAACACCTTTCCTATCCACAACAGAGTCAGGAATCACATAACAATAATACCAAAAAACACCTATTTAATTGTTCAATTATAAATCCACAAAGAGGCTCTGTAAGAAAACATTTTTTAGCCAATCATTGAAATTTTAAATAGATCACCCCTTTATTTCATCATTTCATATCCATATTAGTCTCACCAATCACATACAATATATACAAATTGTATCACATACCAATCATATAATGAATCATATACCAGGGTTGGATGAATATAATTCCACCAAGTGACTATGCAGGAAAACATTATTTAGCCTATTTTTAACACATTAAAAAGCCCAAACCCCCTTCCTATATCTTAGGTTCCATGAGAAAATCACTATAAAATACATATTTAATGTTCACCTATGTGTCTATCATTCTGAATTAATTATCTTCCCTTTAAATACCCGTAAAAGGTACATAAATATCATAAACTAGTGACATTACATCTACATGCACCTCTTGAGGTGTAAAATCAATCAATTGTAATAGTGTAAAGAAAAGAAAAAATATCCCACCCATAGTAAAAAAAATATCCACTATTTTGGGGTTTTAGGAACCTCGGGATGATCTATTTACTAAGCTCATAAAATATCCAATCATTATTTCAACCATTCCCAAATAATAAGATAAATACATGGATCAAATACTACTTGTAACAACCTAACCCAAGAGACATAGTTTTGGTGATCCAACATAGATATCCATGTGGAGTTAGGTGGTATTACCTCATATTATAATGGATACCTACTTGAAAAAGGGTATATTGGGTGGTAATGGAAAGAATATACCCTCTGGTTATAATAATAATAATGATCATAATATAATGATTTTGTGGAATCACTCGAAAAAACTTAGTGGAATCATATGAAAAAGTAGTAATAACGAGCCAAGGTAAACATTATATATAAACTAGATAATTTATACATGTTATAGTAGTCAAAAATCATAAAAGATATTCCATGGTCCGATCTTATGCAGACATATGAAAACTACCAAAAGAAACTCTAGATTGGAACAGAGGAAAAAAAATTCCAACTATCAAAAATCATGCCATCCTGTACAACTCAGAACATACCATCTCACTATGGTCTATTCCATGAGCCCATAATTTTCATGTACTCAAGGTCACAGTGTCTGCACATGTCCCAAGGGGCCCATACAAGATGTGAGTATGAACTTAATAGGTTTCCACCAACACATTTCTATCTTACATACATATTTATAATAGTGTATGATAAACATTAATAAATAGAAAATACATAGTTATCATATAACCCAATTTTGTAACTCTAAAACTTCCACGACGGAGAATTTACCCCTTCCAACAATGTTGGAATGGAACAATTCATCCATAGTCTATCCTTCCAAATTAGTCCTTGATTTTCCATCCATTTCCATACTGCATGACACCATGTGCCAACTAGTTCCATGTTCATGACCTTATGAGTCAAACTGATGTACCTTTAAAATGCCAATAATATACCACATATACCTTTGACAAACATTTATTGAATAACCATCATCATAGTATCCCGAACTCCCAAAGTACAGTAGAATCCATCCTTTCATAGTTTCGACTGCTTAACCCCAGTATCACAATGAGTCTCAATATCCACATAATGATCTCACATATTACACCCCAATATTTTAAAAAAAAATTAAAATATAATGTAATTCATGAAACACTAAGGCTCTGGGAAACAACACTATATTATTATAACCTAACTATTAAACAAAATTTTTCCACCTCTATGTTTTGAATTCCCAAAAACCTACATACATGGTTGTGATCAGTAAGATATTTATAGTCTGGTGGGATCAACATACATTTTCGATTAATAGTAACATTACCCTTATGAATAGTAAAATCTCTCATGTGTGTATAAATAAAATTTAGGATCCTTCTAAATGAGAGTGAATATTTTAAATAATAATAATTAAGTGTTGGTATTTTTGTGAGTAATAAACATATAATTACAATTTTAAATTAACAAATTGATTTAAAACAAAATTATTTTTCTTAAAATTTATTTCAAAATAAATATTTTGTGTTCCTATGATTTTAGGATAATTTTATTATACATTATTTAATTTATGAAAGTGTTATAATATCACTTCTAAAAATAAAATCTATTTTTAATGTAAATAATGATTTTACTTAAAAATTAAATTTCACATATATAGAAAATTATTTTGATTAAATAGAGTCCATCTTATAATTCTACATGTCAAAAAATGTTTATAGGTATTTTTTGGGATTTCTCTAAAACACTTGAATTTTCGGTGAATATTAAATTACATTAATTTAGGGTATCAATACATTAGAAGTAAAATACACTATTTATTGAGTCATAAATGATGTAAGGACTCTTGGTTGGAATTCAAATGCACTTATTACTATTTTTGGTACCAATAATCATCACTATTTCTTTTTTTGAGAAAAATAATAAAATAATGAATATGATATTAAAAAATTACCCCTATCCTCCACTATAAAACACACCCCTCAGTCCCTCTTATCCTCAATCCTCTAAAACGTTAAGAATCTCAAATTTTTTCTAAAATCCTCTTACCTAGTCTCTACCCACTCCTAGGATCTCTTTGTCTTTCCAAAAGACAAAAACCAATTACCTTAAGGAGGTTCTCATGGAGGATATTTCAAGAGGATAACCCTCTTCCTTTTTCTTTTAATTTAAGTTTCAATTTATTTATTTTTCTAATATTTTCCTCATATATTCTATCTAAATTATAATGGTAACTATGGTATAATCTATAGACCATAATTATATCATTTTAATGTAATATCCTTCCTCAAACTAGTATCTCTATCTATTTTATTTTAAAAACGAAACCATCATTTGGGAGGTGCTGATTTACAACCATCATTTGGGAGGTGCTGATTTACAACCATCATGGATTAAGAACCTATGTTCTTCAATTTCTCCATAAATATTGTTCATGAAATTTTTTTATGGTTTAATAAGACTATAATATATTTATTACAACATTTTAAATGTTCTATAACTACTATATATACATAATAAAATTCGTATGACAAAACTTGTTCGTAACAATCAAAATATCACAAAAATACTCTAAATGATTATCACTAATGTTATATCAAATAAATCATCCTCATACCATATAACCAAATTAATTATATCAACATTTAATCATATGAATTTTCAGGAGTATCATATAAGTTCAATTCTAGATAATTATACCATTTCCACATGAACATCCACAGTCATATTAAAGTATACCGATCATTAAAACAAAGGAAATAAACACTCCCAAGCGATAAATTTATATCTTATAACTCAAAAAAAAGACTACAAATGGACTTAATAAAATTATAATAAATAAAATAAATATAAATTTGGTTCTTAATTAATTAATTATTGGATTTTATTTGATTATATAGGATGCTAAGGTCAAGTGCAGAACACGGTCAGACATATGGTAAGGGTTTTCTACCCGAACCTCCTTTTTCTTTAGGGTTACTCATTGTCCCTATTAATCCAAATTAATATCTTGATTTTTATTATTTAATAATAATAAATTGTGTGTTAATGTTCTATATATGTTTAAAAATCACAATATTTCTTTATTTTATTTGGAGTTAAATGTTTTATAACGATCTTTCTCAATTCTACCAGATAAACAAGCCCAATTCAAGGGAACTTCTCAAATTATTACATATTTTCAAGCACACTATATAATCTGTTTTAACAAAAAATACTCTTTATAAAACCAATAATTTTATAATTTAAAATCTACCTTATTCATTTTTGTTCTAATCTAATAATTTTTCTAAAATAAATATTCTTTTCAAAGTAATACTGTATTTCTCTAAAAAATTCCTTGATGATTTTATTAGACTATTGTTTTCTATTTCATCAAATATGTTGAATTTTTTGTATTATTGAGGTTAATATATTATTTTTATCATCAACCATGTTTCATTATATGGTTCAGGATCTGTTTTAGAGTGGGTGTTCTATCTTTATACCATTCACCATACTACTCATAATAGTTAGTGTTTATGTGTATAGATTGGGGAAAGTTATTTCATAAGTTCATGTTGTTTATGATTATCACCATTCATATGATTAAATAATTTTACTTAGAATGTGATGAGTGGGGACATCTATAGGCTCTCAATTAATTGGTAGGTCTCATAAGTCCAAAAATAATTTGGTCTTTGCCGAGGCCTTACAGAGGTATTTTCTGATGTCTTGGTCATGACCTTGACAATATGTTTTAGATGCATGTCATTATGAATTCCCCCATTATGGTATTATCAATTGACAAAAATATATATTATTAGACTACTATAATATCAATGGTTATGTTTCGTTCTCTTATTATCATTTATATGGCTTTATTTAATTTTATTTCATTCCTTCCAAAATATTCTCAAGTATATTTTTAAATGAATTTGTCTTTAGCTGTTCACTATGAATAGTGTTTATATTTAAGATAACATTGACTATATTACGTACCCTTACTAATAACCTCATCTCACCCTTAATTATTTTTATTTTCCCCAGGTTGTAAAGAAAAATAATATGAATGGATTAAAGGGACAATCTAGGATTCATAGATTAATTGTAATTATGTATTTGATTTTAATTTTTAATGATGATCTTATTTTTTTATATTATCTTCCAAAACTACTAAACTATTTATTACATCATAATAAAAAATTCTTGTAATCATTTCTATGTATTATTATAAGGAACTGACTCTGAGAAACTAGGGTCTGAGTTCATACAGTTGTTATTAGAAGAAGTTTAGTAGAAGTATTGGAAACTATATTTATAAAATGTATAATAAGGAAGAAAACAATATGATAGAATTTAAGGATTAGAATACATGAACATCCTTGAATTTGTGTAATTTATAAATTATGTTGATCTTACTATAAAATAAATCCCTATCTGGATACTACAAGTGGATGTGGTGTTGGCCGAGATGTACTTAGGAGTAACAACGGTGACAAGGTGTTCCGAGCTTGACTCTAGGTGACCTGGTACATGAAAATGATCCTTACTGTGAACTCAGTTTGAAACCCCTGGGGGACATTATTAGGATAACTCCTATTTTCCTTATAAATCATTATGAAAAATTGAAATTAAAATATTTTCTCAATGAAACCATGATTATGATAATGAAATTTGAGATGAATAATCTTTCAATTTATATTAACTGTTTTTATAGTCCAACATTATCCATTATGATTTATAACATAATTTAGAGTATGACATTATTTAGAAATGGGGCCTAGTGTAAGGAATGGAAACCAGATGAATATATTTATCCCATGTAGAGATTTAACTCCAATTCAAAATAATGATCTTGGTTATGAAGTTGCGACTGGTGTTGATGAACTTATAACTGTACTTGGACAACTGAATTAGGTTTTGTACAATAACCTTACCCAGATAGAGAATCCTAATCCTCAATGTAGAAGAGAAATGTTAGACCACTTAATGTGACAAAAACCTCCCTTATTCAATGGGACAACGCGTCAATTTGTAGTAGAACAATGGATAAGTTATTTAGAGAAGATATTTCTTACTTTGGTATGAATTGAAAGGGAGAAGGTTATTATGGTAGGTTATCTTCTATCGGGAGATGCAGATCATTGTTGGTCATTAATTCAATGAATAAAGGAGGAGGATGAAATAGTATAAATGGAATGGAGGAAATTTAAGGAAATATTCTTACAAAAAATATTTCCTCTAGAATAGAAATAAGATATGGAGAGCTAATTTATGAGTTTGAAACAAAAAGAGGATGATAATGTTGCGAATTATGGATCCAATTTTATAAAGATATAAAGGAAATCCACAGACTACATACATAATCTGAGGAGTAAGATTGACTAATTATTTGATGGTTCAGAAATATTCTTTCAAAGGGCACCAGTTTCCCAAACATTCTCATCATACGAAGATATAGTATTATGCATAATCAAGATAGAGAGAAGATTCTCTATGTATTCTGATATTAAAGGAAAGAAAGAGAAGAAGAGGGTGGGAGAGGAATGAATACTTAAAGGGAAGAATAAAAAGTGTAGTTTTCTAATATGTGATTCTTGTGGAATGAAACACCCTATATTCCAAATAAATGGAAATTGAGTATGTTATAAATGCGGAGAAAGAGGCCACTAATATAATAATTGTAAAGGAATTATAGAAGATACCATTTCTCAAATCTACAATTATAAAAATATGACACATTATGCCAATGATTTTTCTTATCTTTAAGGAATAATTACCCAAATAATGCCAAGGGATCAAGGACAGGCATTTATGATCAAAACTGCTGAGGTTGAACTTCCTAATGATGTGGTGGAAAGTAATTTAATCATTTCATCAAACTTATCCAATGATTTATTTGATTTTGGATCATTTATTTCTTTTATATATTCTATATTTTCTTATACAATTATACATTTCCAATTATATATATTAATGTAGTTATTAGTAAAAACACGTAAGGGAAGTATCATTCATACAAAGATGTGTCGATCAGTTCACCTTATGACCCATAAACATGATTTAGTTGCTGAACTTATCATCATACCTATGATTTAAATTGATATAATTCTTGGTATGAACTAGATTTCATTTTATTATGCGAAAACCTATTATAATAATAAATAAGTTACAAATTTTGAGAAAGATCTAGAATCATTTTTCTTTAGAGTAGAAACTTCATCATTGGATTCATATGTAGATCCACCCCTATTAGATATACTGAATAAAATTATTGGGGATGGATACAAAACAATATTTATGGATGAGGAAATAAATATTCAAATTGATGATGTACCTATTGTGAAAGAATACATTGATTTATTTCTAGAGGATTTACCAGGACATACTATAGAGTGGGAAATTGAGTTTTATACTGATTTAATTCCTTTTTCAAGGCCTATATCATAGACCCGTTATAGTATGAACATAGTGGAATTAATATATATAAATAAAAAACTAGTGGAATTGAGTGATAATGTAATTATCGTCGCTTGTGTTTCTCTATTGAGAGCTCATGTTCTTTTCACTATAAAGAAAGATGGATCTATGAGGCTGTGCATTTAATATAGAGAGATAAATGGTATTAAGATAAATAAAAATTATCTATATCCTTTCATTGATGATTTATTTGATCAACTTGATGAAGCCCAATATTTTTCGAAGATTAAACTTCGATCTAGATATCATCAGTTGTGTGTGAGGAAGGAAGATATTCTAAAGATAACATTTTGAACAAGGTATGGGCATTACGATTTTACTGTAATTCCCTTTAGAATGACTAATTCACCCTATGTTTTTAGGGATCTAATGAATAGCGTATTCAAGTAATATCTTGATGACTATGTTGTGGTATTTACTTATTATATCTTGGTACTATGAAAAATCTAATAAGGTCATTAGAATCACTTGTGCATTATTTTGATGACTCTTAGAAGAAACAAGTTATATCAGAAGTTTAGAAAGTGTGAATTCTAGCTACAAATTGTTACATTTCATGGCCATATTCTCTCTGAGGATAGAAACTTAGTTGATCCTACAATGAAAAAGGTAGTCTAGGAATGGCCTACTCCAACGTACATAACCGAGGTATGCAGTTTTATTGGTTTAGTAGGTTATTATTGGAATTTAATTATAAACTATGTCTGATTAAATTACATTTTAACCTAGATTACTCACAAATGGGTTAAGTTTGTATGGAAAAAATAATTTTTATAATGTTTTGAAGAATTTAAGAAGATATTGGTGAGTTCTCCAATATTAAAACTTCCATCAGGTAAGGGTGGATTTGTGAGTTTTTGTGATACATCAATGAAAGGAATTGGTTGTGTCATTATGAAAAATGGTAGAGTTATTTCCTATTCAGAAAGTAAGTTAAATGTTCATGAACATAACTATCCAAATCAAGATCCCATGTTAGTAGTTATAATATCTGCTCTGAATATATAGAAACATTACCTATATGGTGAAAGATGTGAGATATATACTAACAACAAGATCTTGAAATATATCTTCTCCCAGAATCAAATCAATATGAGGAAAAGTCTATGGATAATCATACTCAAGTATAATGATTTTTCTATACACTACCATTATGGAAGATAAATAAGGTTGTATATGTGTTGATATGGAAGGATCATGGATTTTTTTAACAAAATTTATATAGACACAGATCTTATGTACATTGATCTAGTGAAGATGGATATGGGAATTATAAAAGATGGTGAACCACCATTACTTTTTCAATTGGTTTACCAAATATATTTATTGGAAGGAATTAAAGGTTATTAATCTGATTATGAGAATAGTAAAAAAACTAAGGCTGTGAATGATGGGATGTATTTGGATTTCATGTGTGAGGATGGAATTATGAAATTTGGGAGAAGGCTATGTATTCCTTCTGTACCCGACCTAAAAATTGATTTATTGGACGATTACCATAGTTTTAATTTCTTTATAAACCCTGATAGCACTAATATGTATACATATTTTAAAGAATATTTCTGGTGGGACAACATGAAGCGTGAAATTTCTGATTATGTATCAATTTGTTTAGTCCATCAATAAGTGAAGGCTAAAAGATAACATTCTTGAGGGTTCCTACAACTTCTACCTATTAATACATGAAAATGGGATGTCATTGCCCTATATTTTGTCACTGGATTACTAAAAACTCAACGAAGGAATGATGCAATATGGGTAATTATTGACTGACTTTCCAAATCTGCACATTTCCTTTCTATAAGGGAGGATTTTCCATTGGAGATCCTTGGATGGATCTATATCAATGAAGTTGTAAGACTTCATGGAGCACCTCTCTCAATTTTATCTAATTTTAATTAAAATTTTACAAAAAAATATATGGAAAAGTCTTTAGAAATATTTGGATACTGAATAATGATTGAGTACTTCTTATGAACCTCAAATTGATGGGAAATCAGAAAGGACGATCAAAAATTTAGAAGACAACATGATATCATGTTCACTTGACATTCAAGGTATGTTGGTTCAGTATTTACCTTTTGTGGAGTTTTCCTACAATAATAGTTTCCATTTAATTATTAAAATTGAACCATATGAAGCATTTTACGGAAAGAGATGTTGTATACAAAAATGTTGGGATGAAGTCGGTAAATGTAAGCTTGTAGGATGAAATATTTTGCAGGAAACGACATCGAAGGTAAATATTTTTCCAACCCATATCAAATAATCTCAATGTATGGAAAATAGCTATGCGGATAATCAAATGAAGGATTTGGAATTTCAACTAAGAGATCAGGTTTTCTTAAAATTATCTCTTTATAAAGGTGTTATAATTTTTGGGAAGAAAGGGAAACTGATCCCCATGAATATTGGTTCTTTTGAAATTATATACAGAATTGGAGATCTATATTATCGTTTGGCAATGTATCCTAGGCTATATAAGGTACACAATGTGTTTCATTTCACTTTCTTATGGAAGTATATGTCAGACCCAACACATGTACTCACTTATGAAGGTACATAATTGGAACCTGACTTATCTTACTATGAAGAACCTATCGAGATTATGGATAATAAAGAATAGATTTTGAAAAATCAGACAACTTAGCTGGTAAAAGTACTTTGGAAAAATCATAAAATTTAAGAGGAAACATTGGAGCCTAAGGAACTTATGTTGAATACCATCCCAAATCTTCTATGAGGTAACATTTTGGAAATTTTGAGGATGAAATATTTGTTAGGGGAAGAATGTAACAACCCAAGGTTTTAAAAATAAATTTAATATATAATTTAAAGCATGAAACAATGAGTCACTACAAAACAAATCTTTATTATTATATCCTAGCTGTTAAATATTATTTTTCCACATCTAGGTTTTAAATTTCAAAAAACTGACATACATAGTTTCAATCAGTAAGATATTTAGAGTATGATAGGATCAACATACATTTTTGGTGAATAGTTACATGACCCTTATGAATAGTACTGTACCCTTATTAATAGTAACATCTCATATGTAAGTATAAATAAAATTAGGCACGTTATAAATTAGAGTTAATGTTTTAAAAATTCATAATTAAGTTATGGTATTTTGATGAAAAATAAATATTTAATTAAAATATTAAATTAAAAAATTTATTTAAAATGAAATAAGTTTTCATAAAATGTATTCCCAAATAAATATTTTTGAATTCTACATGTCAAATAATGGTTATGGTTTTTTTGGGATTTTTCTAAAATACTTGAATTTTTTGTGATTAGTAAAATACTGTAATTTACAATATAAATACATTAAGAGATAGATACACTTTTCTTTTAGTCAACACTGATGTAATAACACGTATTTCAAATTCACATGAAATTATTACTATTTTTACAACAATTAACACGATCGTTTTTCTGGAGAAAAATAATAAAATAATGAACAAGATATTCAAAAATCACCCCTCTCCTTCACTATAAAACCTACCACTCCCTCTTTCTTCTCCATCCTCCTCTAATCCTTGATTCATCACAATGTTCTTCCAAAATCCTCTTTCCTAGTCTCTCCCCACATCCCGAAGAACCTATTTATTTCCAAAAGACTAAACCCCTTCCCTTAAGGAGGATCTCAAGGAGGATATTTCAAGAGGTAAACCCTCTTCCTTTTTCTTTTAATTTCATTTTCAATTTATTTAATTTTATTATATTCTTCTCACATCCTGTATCCAAATGAACATGATAAATCTAGTAACATCTATATACTAGAATTATATATAGTTAATGAAATATCCTTCATCTAACTACTTTCTCTCTCATTTTTTTAATAAAATGAAATCATTATCGCAGAGGTGCCAATTGACATCCTTCGTAGACGATGAACCATCATTCATAAATTTCTCCTTTAAGGATGTTCATTAAATAATTTTTTTGGTGAACCAGACTATAAAGTATGTACTATAACATATTAAATTTTCATTAAATTTTTACTATATTTTACATTCCTTAATATTTTTTTAGAAAATTTATCTTTTTATGGTTTATGTAAGTGATTCTTTTCCTTAAAAACATAATATATAATTTTTTGTGAATTATGTTATAAATATTTTTCTTTCATTTCGATATTCCTCAAAATATTATAAATCTATTTATATGTTCATATATTAATTATATATGACATTTTATGTCTCTTTTGAATTTATTCTGAAGTAGTTCCATATGAATATTTTTATGTATTTTCTATGGAATGATTTGACCCAATTTTAAAAAATAAAAGGAATGCTCTATTTTAACATATATGGAGGCAAAAAAGGTTCATGATAATGAAAACATTTTTTTATGATTATATTACTTCATAGGACATCATGTTTTCATTAAATGAAAACCATATTTTCCTTTATTCTAGAAATTTTATTTTTCAAAATTAGGTTTTAAAGGTACGTGATTTCTCAGGGAAACCCTTTTTATTTATATTATGATACCTCTCTCTCTAAATCAAATTATATATATCTTTAATGTGATATAAAGATTAAAAAATTTGTATATATCATTATCAAATATATTATAGGACTATTGTCCCTTCCTTTTATCACTTAATACATTCCTTAGGTTCATTTCGAAAATTATTTCCCTATGAAATCTCTTTTGATTATGATATCAAGAGAGATTTTGAAACCCATTTCATTCCAGGGTTAATTCTTATGTTCCTACATTATTATTGATTTCATTTTTATGGCAGCCATAATCATGTACTTTTTTTGATGGTTTCACCCATATAGAACTCCAATGTATTGGGTAAAACATTTGTGTGATGCGACAGTGTGTATGGGATTATAGAGTAAACATAATCCACTATGGGACTATGTAAAGCATGTGATGTTGTCATGCTATTTATCCATGACTTATTCTTATGTCATGTTTTTTGTTTCTTCCACATTTCCTTTGATTCCATGATCTTATAATAACATTTGATTTATGTGATTCTCCCATGTGATTACTCATGAGCTTATGTTTAAAGGAAATTATATGCAACTTCATAAGAGTTGAATGTATATCCTTTTTTGAAAAGGTTTTAATAAATTTTTTATTATTAAAATGGAACATTTATGAGTTTTATTTTTCATTTAATATTTCTTATGAAATTTTTAATGAAATTATTTTTGGAGAAAAGTTAATTTCTGAGGAAAGAAAATCATTCTTTTTGACAACATTTTAATATTGAAACATAAAAATACCATGTAAGTGTTAATGAACTAACATGTTTCTATCATTATTTTTATATATACCTTAGTGAGATTTATTTACTCATCCCACATTTTAAAATATTTTTTAGTAAGTTTTATGGATTAGTTGGGTTAAGGATGAGGTGGAGATGAAAATTTTGAAGATTTATCAAGTAGAGATAACTTGATATATCATATTTTTATTTTGGGAAGATTTAATACTAAATAGATGTTTACCCTTTGATATGTAATATCTATTTACATAGGTTTGGTGAAAAAATTATCTAAAACACTAATAAAAAATTATCATTAGGATGTAATAAAATGAATTATTGATTTAAAAACAATATTATACAATGTTTAAGTCTGGTTCATTATAAATAACATTATCATTTAAAATATTATCTATATTTTCATCCTCTCATTCATGTTGTGTGATCTCTTAATATATTCTTTCAAAACTTATGATAATTAAAGAAACTATTCTGTTAGAAAAAGTATGAATCATATCCATTAATAAATAAATTTATATTTCATGATAATTTATTAATAAATGATTAATGCCACTTTATGAATATTCTAATCAATAGTTTAGGCAAGAATTATCAAATACATCTTTACCATCAATGCTCAATGATTATTTTTTCATAGAAGGACTTTCCATCATAATTATGGTAGATTTACCCACCAATTATTCCCTTTTTAGGGTAGATTTATAAAAATAATTATTATAGTGTAATGAAATTTAAGCTTCATCCTCTTAGCACGAGATGGATTCCTTATTTAATCTATTCCTCTCTGTATTTTTACTATTCATCATAGTCTTGGTAGAGATAGAATTATGGTCAGAAATAATTATATATTCTTTCAAATTACACTTCATTATAAATTTAGAAAGTGGAACTATTATTCATAAAGGTAAAATATATATATATATATATAATCTAATAAGAGATCAACCTGATCTTTGATTACAACTAAAATATTAATTTAAGATATAATTCAATCCTAAGAGGGGTGTGGTGAATCAATGTTGGTTAATTTTAATACAATTTTAATTTTCATCCCATTTATTTATCACCTCAATCACTTATTAAGGGAAATAGTTTTTCTATTTTATAATATTACCTTTATTTGTTATCAAATCATAACTAACACACACAATGGTAATGAACGATTTACATGGATTACCTTTCAACACTAATGGATAATCCTTAGTTAAAATGAGAAAACCATCATTTAATTAACCTATGAGATATAAAAATCATAGTATTTAAAAAAACATGAATTTTAGTATTGAACTATGTTTTTATTCAACACATTGATATTTATAAAATTTATATTGGATGATATCAATAAATCCTCCACCAATATAGACTTTTAATTTTTTTAGTGTGCATATTTGGTATTCTTCCACTGCTATTATTTGCATAGATTTAGGCATGCAAATTATTCTTCTCTGGTATTCAAAATATCATACACGCAAGAAAACCTTTATTCATAGTAGAAAACATAATTCGATTACTCCTTCATAATATTAAATATAATTAAATTTACTTACTCTTAAAAATTACTTCATAGAAGCTAGTAATTTCTTATTCCCATGTGAATTGGATTACAAAACAATTTATTCTTCTTATTTTTTCCACTTATTATTCACTGTCTATTAAAATTAAAGTGTAAAAAACTATTTTTATATATGTTGTTATTATTCATTCTTAAGTGAAACTAAATTTTAACTTCTCTCATATTTTTTTCATTGACTCTATGAATATTTAATGTCAAGGGATTCTCTATTCTTCAAAAAAAGTATTCTTCAATAAGGTTGAAATATTGGATACTCTTGATCGTCCTTCAAAAATATGAAATATATATTTATATATTAACAATAATGTCAATTAATATTTCTTCCTTATTCCCCATGTATTACTTTCACCATGAGAGTATAATGTTTTAAATTTACAGTATTTTCAATAATTTTAAACATCCTTTAATCTCATCCAAATACTTGATATTATTTCTTTTATATTAAGGAAATATCATGACCAACATTTTTCCTAAAAATACACATGCTAAAAACTCCCATAGAAAAAAATTATTCTTTAAATATACATAAATTAATGAAAAATCATTAAAATATCACTCATGGACCTCTCCATTAATTTTATTCTATAATCAGTGAAAACACCTCATGAAAATTGATATTTAAATGGAAACCTTAGAATTATTATAATTAAGCATTATTAATTTTTATAAAATTAAAAAATTATTGAAAAAACTATATATTTCATTTATTTTACTCTTAAAATCCTTGGTAACTCTATATAGAAATTAAAACAACATTAAATCCGTTTAAAAAATCCTTGTATTGTTATTTGAAACTCTATGTTCTTGGTAATAAATTTTACAAACTGTGTGTAGTTGAATCCTAGATTAGAAAGAACTCTATAATTCTTTTTTAATAAAATATATATGGAACCTCAAGAACCTATATATTCATTAATATAGAGGTCATGTAAACTCTATGAACTTTTCAATATTTAATTATAGATATAAATAAACTCTACTATTGTTACCAAATGGGATTCAGAATGTTATAGCCTTAGGAATCATCTGCATCCAATGTCATAACCTTTTTCTAATATAATTACAGTTCCCATATAATTTGGTAGACTTTATTGTTACATGATACTTTAATGATCCTCCCTCAAATATTTAGGGGCCCTACTTGATCTTGTTATGATGAATTCATGCGAGCATGACCTTATAATGATGAAATATCCCTATATACGTTGGATAATCCCAGTAATCCATATGAATTCATGGAGAACTTAATATCTTCCAAAAAATACTACATGAACTATGTATTATCACCACAATATCTATATATTATTCAACTGCACAATAAAACTTGGGAAATATAGGTTTGATATTTTCTCCGTAGCATGAGGTAGAAGGAATAATACATGGTGTCATTTCTAGCCTGATGACACATGGGATTTTATGTGATGAAAAATGTTTTATTTTATTGAGTCCTACATCTAATTTTCATTTAGTATAGTGATTTTATATTATATTCATCACTCCATATACGAAATTTAAAATATCAAAATCCCTCCCTAGTTTGGTGGGTCTTTTATGCTACCCCATATGAAAGAACTCACCTCCTGGCTCATGTAACTATCTTTTTAGGGGATCTACCTATTATATGACACCTCCATGGATTCTCCTTGTTTTCTTACACAAATAATATCTTTTAGGTGACTTTTTATTCAGTATGAAAATAGGTGGAAATTTTTTTTGAGTTTGAAATTATTTTTTCTTGTTCTTATTCCTCTCATAGATAAAATTCAAGAAAAACCACAATAACAAGACCAAGCCACCAACATATTCTTCATTAATATTAACATAAATACATCAAAAATATTTCTATCATACTTATAATAAATATAAATAGATCATTTTAAAATTATATATTCAATATGTAATATAGAATTTATCATTATAAATTTTCCATGTTATTCAAATATTCAAAAATATTTTTCCTTTAATAATAAATGTGTACACAAATTATTCCAAGGAAATAAAAACCATTTTTATATAATATATTACTAGAAACATAAAACCAGTAGTACAATATTTTTATTACCATCATAAAACATCTAATATAAAGAAACACAATACATTGGATATTATCTTTCTAATATTGGGATTCTCCTTTCAATATCCAAGATACTCTTCTTTACTCGATATCTCCTTAAAAACATATTCAAACTGACCTCAAAAATCTTCTTAATCTCATTAATAAAACATACAAAAAAACAAATTGTGGTATCACTACATTTTTTCTTACTATATTTCATATGATACATAAAAAATTCAAAGGATCTATCAGGAAATATAGGGACCACCTACCTGGACATAACAGAGCCACACAAATTTCATACAACTGGAAGATTCAACCTCAAATGTAATAAATCAAAAAACATGGAATAAGCTCTGGAATTAGGAATATCACATTAGAGATTACAATATAGTAAGGTAAATAGAATTATTCATAAGAGGAAGGTTAAACATTCCTATAATGTAACCAATGGAAGAGGACTTGATGATTGAATTAGAATCATAAGAGATCCAAGATAAAAGGAAGATTAATAAAGATAATGGGGAAGGAGGATAATCCTTCAATGGGAAGAAAATTAAATGAAGTATAATTTTATAAATAATTCATAAAAAATAAACATATAAATACATAAATTCTAGTGAAAATTAAAAAAGATACCTTTGATCTACCAAAAATAGACCTTTGATCCCCCACAAACACCTCCATCATCCTAAAACATATAAATACATAAATTCTAGTGAAAATTAAAAAAATCATACCAAAAAATTATATGGGTGCTACAAACTCCAAATAAAAATTATATCATACCTGATACGCATCATTAGGCTTTTCTAGTGAAAATAATATCCATTGTATGAACATATTAGACTTTAGATCCCATGATTCCACTTGGATAAACTTGTGACACCACAATTATAATAAAGGAGGTGAAATATTCACACATATGATCTCATCACTATAGTCCACTATAAGAACGAGTCATTCCTTGGGAAAAACATTTGGCTCTAACTCAACATTATTGATGCTAATCATGTGAGATAGATCAGGGTGGTATCTTTTATGTTATTATTCCTACACTATTTTATACATAACATTGTATCTTTAAGGAATTATTGATAGATAAACATTTATATAAATCCTCCTGATAACCTTGAATAACCCAATGATCCTAATATCTAACTTCCTATAGTTCTGAATGTGATGATATCCTAATTATGTTGTCAATCTCATTAAATCTAGGTTTCTCACCTCAAACTCTATATAATGGAATCAGATGTTGATAACAGATCACTATATTCTTAGAATATTCTATATATTATTTCAGAAAAAATGGATATTCTTATACATATTCTATATAATACTCGCCCTAATAATATAACACCCTCTTCTTTTACACAACATATAGGAAGTTATCAGGACCTACAATGAAAATTATCAAATAATGCTGTCTAAATATTTCCCAAAAAAATTTGTTATTGAAAAAATATTCAATAATTATATGGTCCTTTATTTAACTACCAAAATCAAATAGATAATCCCACATCCTATTTTCCAACACCTATATCATGTTCTTAGACTAATTTTTTTTGAGGACGTTAGAAAATTCGAATATGTAGCTACAGACCATGAGAAATATTAATACCCTATCATAAGTGTGAGGTAAAATGGGAATCCTAGTAAAATATAATTATCCTATGTTCCCCATAAATATGAACTATCTCATAAAAATATATATATATTGTCTCTAGAATGGAATAAAACAACTTCATCTATGAGAAATATATAAACTTCATCTATCAGTCCAAAATAAACCAAAAAAATCACTACACCATGGTGGACTCAAAAATCCCATCGAAAATATTATCATCACATATTCAAACTGATCCTTAAAAATGTTAAGAGTCTAGAAAAGACTTGTGGTTAATTAATGATAACACTTCTTTTGATGACAAGTGATGCATCATAAGACAAAACCCACGATACCCTTATTCATCCAACGATACTGACATTAATTTTAGATGTTAAAATACATCTTGGAAGAATTTATGGGGATATCTCAACAAAGGCCATGTGAGCTATACGTTATCTCCTCACACATTCAAATAAAGACCATAACTTTACCTCAATCACAAGGGATGTCATAAGTATCCATAGACTATTTAGGCGGTTACTCTCAAACATATACATTAACCATCCTATCTAAAAATTCTAAATCAGATTTATGGCTCTCCATTACCTTATAAATGAGTGGGGTGGAAATAAAGATGGTAGCGATTAAAATCATTACCTTATAGAATTAGATATCCACTTGAATCTCAACGAATAAACTCATCAACATCCATTTTATAACGGTCTACTACAACCCTTGAATTTCTGTCTTTATATTAATTGCATCAGCCATGAAAATTCATTTCTTTAAAATATATACCATATTGATGTCAAAATACAAAATATATTAGAATCATATCCAATTTTGAAGGTTTAGTTCATGATGGGAAGATATGTACATTAGGAACATGTGGTCAATATAAACCATGAACATTTCTCTCAATAAAAAGAGATGAAAAAACAAATGCATGAACCACCACCACCATCTTAAGATCATCTATTTAGTAATTATGATATAAAACGTCAATTTTAAAGGCCAATTAGTGGATTCTCATCTATATTTAATGAAAATGGATCCATTCCAGACCCTTGATGCATCACAATATATAGAATTATCCTTATATATCTCTAGGAATGTTAGGATTGACATAAAAATAAACAAACCTTTCAACACCTAAAATGAATCCTCACAAGAATCTAACTACTCAAAAGCCTCCATCATCTAAGTTAGATCCAAAATTGACACTTCCAATTGGAGGAAATACTAAGTAGATAACTTGTTAGAACATAACAAACCCTAGTAAATATTAATTTCAATGACACTCTTAGGACACACATAAGAAAGCAAAGCCTAGAAATTATCATGTTCTATAAATACACCATCCTCAAATATCACATGGCATAAGAAGTAAACCACAATAACTATGAACTGACACATTGAGATATTGATATAATGTCAATACTCACTTAGTATAACAAATATGATCTTTTAATAGAGAGCATGGCCCTCCATTAAATAAAAGTATACCAAAATATCATTCATTAGAAATACCATGAACAAATAAAGATAGAGAAGGAGAATTTTGTTCATCAAAAATATAAAAATAGCTAGTATATTTTTCAAACTGAATGAAATCATGGGATATCTTTACCTGTTATACCATATCCTAAAATAATAATTTATAATATCATAAAACCTCAGAAACAACTAATGATAACTAGCTCTCAAATTGATCTTGGATGACCACATGGCTGCCATCAGAAGACTGAAGTGATCATCTACATAAACAAGAGTATATAGGTTTTTTTCTATCATGTAAGAACCACATTTTATATGATGTATTGATCCTTTAAATTTTAGATTAATTCCCTTGTTTTGACCAAATATGAATTCCATGTAATTTTATATAGGAAAACAAGGGTCTTCGAGGATTTATTAGAGTCCATGCCCCACTTTTAGGAGGAAATATCTAGTTTGCCCGATTAATAGAAACCATACAACCCAATCAACATAGTTTCTCCAAACCATGTGGGGTGTTCAGTAAAAAGAAGATGGCCGCATGGTTTTACCAAAATGTGTGACCTAGACCGTACGACCATGAAAACAAGTTACAATTTTTAATAGAGGGAAAACACATTGTCAGTGTGTGGTTTGTTTAAACCTACACCATGTCAATGTGAAGGGGTATCAAAAAAATTCATGGAGTAGGGTTTAGACAATTGTGTAACCAATCTATGAAACCCCCTATATGTTGGTTAAAATTACAATTTTACATTAATTTATTATAACATTAATCCTCCTAATTTCATCATTCCAGTGGACAAGAGTCTCATTCATCGTCCCGTGAAAATATACCAATCTTCCATCCTCTAGTATTTTATCCAATTTCATTATCCAGACTCAAATTTGACAATCATTGGACTCCTTGATTAGCCATTTTTAAGTGACCCACTCCTTAGTATCCTTTCATATTTTTTTTGTGAGTACATAAGCCCTATTTCTTGGGGGTTGTTTTGTTCTTCCATTTTATACTGATATGGACCAAACTGGAAAACGATACTGGATATTTGTTCCTCTAAAGGAATATAGTTGGTGATCTAGTAATTATTCATCAAATTACTAATTATTTGTATTACTTGTTGTTGGGAAAAAATATCTAATGGTAACATTGACCCATTTTTTGAGGTGATTGTGTTTGTTGTCATAGTGGGTTTGTTTGTTGATGGGGAGGGTATTTTTGGAACATTTTCAAGTTCCACAAATATTATTGAAAGCATATGTTGAAAAATAACCATGAAAATGAATGGAAGATCTGGAGGTGGTACAAAAAGAGCAGATACAAGGTGGCACAATTTTCCAGTGCTTGCCAAAATTTTTGGCATCAAAATCAAAAAATGGAGAAAAGGGTTTTTGGAAAAAAGGACCTGTGTGCTAGTTTCTTCAAGGATTGGAAAGTTGCGTGCCATATTTTTTCAAGATTAGAACATTATAATATGGAAATCGAAAGAGGGGCACCCAAGTTTTGGTTTGGGCACACAAGGTGAGTAGAGCGATAGGGGATCAGGTGGATAGAATTGTGCGCCTGGAGGAAACTTTTGGGTGGCTCTCAGGGTGACCAAAATGCCTAAAAATATTGGTATAACCTCTCTTCATTTTGTATGAAGCTCAACACATAGAGGGAATTTGATCATCAGTTACAAAATTAGGCTTGGGTGCAAAATTGGTGTTTTGGGCGCACAAGTATACATATATTCATAAGTTGGGTGCACATTCATAGTTGCATGCCAATATTGGTTTGGGTGTAAAGGGGTGTCAGTAGACCATGTTTTGAATTAAATATGGCAGTGTTTCCCAACTGGTTTGGTGACACTTGCGTGCCAATCTAGGAGAACTACGTCAGTCATTATAGGGTTGCTTGAAAGTTGGAATATTTCTTAGTACAGTCATGGTAATGTTGTATTCATCAATGAATGAAAGTGGAACGTCAATGGAGAATCTACATACAGAGTAATATTCATTAATATTTGATAATAAATGTACTGAAAAGTCTTTAAACTTTGAGTGTATCTTCTAAAGAATCAGTGATCACACTTCAGTTGAGAGTGTAGTGAGATTTCATATTGCGAGCATTTGTAAACTAGGTTGAACTGTGAGTTCACTTCGAACATTGTAAATAGTTTTTCACTATTAGTGGATTTGGTACATCATCACATTATAGTTGTATGGTCCTTGGATACAGAACAGTTAGGGTGAACCATGTAAAAATTTTGTATCCTATGCATGATTTATGATTTGTTCATACTCTACAATGGGAAGGAGAGAGAGAAGATAGTTTTGTCTAAAAACAAAACCAGATCAATGTGGTAGTTGTTTTATTATATGATACCCTGATTTAACCTCCTATGAATGTATCTAGCCTAGTGTACCTAATACATTTCATGTTCCACATTCCAATTTCACTGAGAATTTCTCCTTAAATCAATCATTCATCAATTGGGTTCCCTATTCTGGATCCTAATGACACTTCTAGATTCCATAAAATATTGGAGGTCATCAACCTTAATATGAGAAACTCCTTTGAACATTCCCTTTATATTATATTCAAATAACATGGTTATATACATAAAACACCCCTCATTGGGTTTGGTTCGACTTCTAAAATGTGATATCATAAATGCTAATGGATAAATGTAGTGGTGTAGCATAGCTGACACACTTACCGGACTTTAAAAAATTAAATGAAACATGAGTGGTAAGACCACTTCACATGTTTCAATAGAGAAATGGTTATTCCCTTATTAATGAGAAATTATAATGAACTAAGAATTATCTACTGGATCTTTCGAAAACATTAGGCCACTTACAATATTATGATATATGGGATTAGTTTCCCTACTTTTATGAGATATGGTCATGACATCCCTATATTTTGATACTCGAGCATGACATCCCTGTATTGTGATACTTGGGAAAAACAACCCTATAATATGACACTAGGGAATAGATACCCTTATAGATTATGATGAATGGTCATGGTGGCCCTTATGAATTATGAATAATGGGCTTGGAGGCCCTTATGAATTATGATGAATGGGCATTGAGGCCTTTGTGAATTTTGATGAATGGTTATAGAGAACCTTATGAATTATGATGAATGGGAATGAAGACCCTTACAAATTAGAATTAATGGACATAACAACCATTATGGATTATAAAAAATCCGCATGGAGACCCTACTGATATGGTACATGGTAATGAAATTTCTATTGTTACAATACACATTCATAATGTTTTTAATATTATAAGGATTGGAATAACATCCCCTAACACTTAAAAGACTCATGCTACTACCCATGGATTACCTAATTATACTATAGGTTCAGAATAGTAGAAGTATCCATATATATAGTTGTATACCTCACTATGTATATAGACCATATATATGTATACATATGGTTACTTGTTCCGACGTTATTCGACACAATCCAAAGTAGGTCGTGTTTTTTTGGTGTCCTTCAGTAACCAAATCTGACCCCTTTATTTTTTAGTACTTACCATTATTTTGTCTACAGAATGCTAATATTATATGAACTAACTAAATATTTATAGACACCATTGGTGGTGGCCTATTGATTTTGTCTCACACCCAATTTGGGCTACCAATGGTACCCAAGGAGATTATGTGTGTTCGGGTAGAGATAGGGGAAAGCACCTAGTTATTGATTCATGAGTAATTATAGATTGGGAGCATGGAATCAGAAGACTAATATATGGCTTTGATTATATTGGAGATTGTTTTTGTTTGTTTTTTTCTTTTGATGCACGAATTATATTGGATTCCTACTTCCATGTATGCCTATTTATTTTTTATATATACATCAAATTACATCATTTTGTATATGATACTTGATATTGTTGTTGTTGGTTATTTATTACATTTGGATGTTTTACCTTTCGTTGTCATATGATACGATGCATCCATTATTTATCTATTTATTTCTCCATTGTTCCACTATAATCATGATGGTGTAGTCTCCCTACTATACCAACTTTGACCCATGGAAATTTTCTTAAACCTCTACTATACAAGGATTCATGCTTGAGGCCATGTGACCCACTAGCCTGTGGCACTATTTAGTGGCTTCTGGGTCAAGAAATTACATAGTGGCATAAAAGGAGGTTTTCCTTTTCTTTAATATTTTGGGGATGGTGGAAAGGATGCTAAGCTGATTCAAAATTCGGTATTGAACCTGTTCCCAGGAGTAGATAGCCCATGTATGGGAAAATTTTTGAATAACATGGGATTGAATATCATGTTTTAGTTTATTCCTATTCCAGTTGATTTTATTCCACTATTTCATGAGGCACTTGTTATGTGATATTTATTATTATTATTATTATTATTATTATTATTATTATTATTATGGAGTACATTTTATCATTGACAGGGAACGTTAAGGAAACATTGATCAATCATCATTTTAGGTTCCTTATTTGAGTAATAAATCATCCATTATTCCATTCCATGTAGATTTCATTTCATGATTGTATGATACTTGTTTTATATTCCTTAAATGATATATATCTTATAAAACTAATTCTTCTTCATGGAAAATGTGATTAGGTGATGGGTTATTAATTTGCATGCATCAATATAAATGGTGTTTTCCCATATATATTGTTGACATTACCTTAACACACCCATTATCACATTTTAGAGTTATGTAACTGAGGTTACATAGGATGAAACATTAGTTTATTTGTGATACATGAACGTCTTTTGTAATATAATGATTTTATGTACCTCTATAGATTGGTAATGATGATTCATATTATAAAATTATCTCATATTACATATTTCACTCATCTATCAAATGAGAAGGTTTGGATGCAATTAAATGAACTACAAATTTCAATTTATAAAGAATGTAATTGTATAAATTGGGGGTGGAATTTCAATTAACTAGTATATTATCTAAATGAAATATTTTTTTTTTGTCTCGAATTAAAATATTATCACCATTAAATAGGGATGAAATTTAGAAATTAAATAGTAGTATCCTCTATAATTTGAAATTGGATATTCATATACCAAGACATTTACATTGAAAATAGATATTGAACCAGACACAACCTCAATAGTGAGTAGTAAAAAGAGTATCTTGTGTTCTTTTTTATCATTACTATCATGCAAACATGTCATGGGAGTAGGTATATGGGTATAAATTTTATATAGGAGGGATTTTATCTATCTTATTTGTGTATATGTGATATTTTTATTATAAAAATCAATATGAGGCTTTTACTTTGCATTGGAAGAGAGATTACCCCAGGACATCCTCTAGTCGTGCACTAAGTGGGTGGTGATGTCCATGTTCCGAAGGTTGTAGGACCTAAGCCACCCATGATACCACCAAAATTTCCACCTATGTAAATTCACATTATCCTATATTTTGGTTATGATTTGAAGTTTAGAGGGGGGTTTATGTGCCTTATGTAGACTATCTGGTGAGCTCTGCTATGTACCCCTTCTATGGGAGAGCTAATGTGGGAGATTCAGAAATAATAGAAAAAACCGTTTCTGGGGATGGTTGTACCAGGTTGAAATGTTATGTATTGAGATATTATTTTGTAACTTGAAGAACCATGAGACACCCCTAGATAAGAGAGTGAAAATCGTTTCATATATGCTTTGAGGATCTTCAAACCGTTGGTGGGATATTCTGAACCATGAAGGTTAGTACCAGGATGTTATTTGTAGGGTTTTACAATCTAGTTTCTCTAACAAATTCTTCCATAAGACCCTACGGTTAGATAATTCAAAGGATTTCATGAACCTACAATAGGGTTCCATGTCCATTGTGGAAAATAAATCTTGTTTTAAAAAGATTTTATTCATTGCACCTATCTATACCACTGATGAACCTGCGAAACAGAGATCATTTAAAGAAGATACTATTCATCATATTTAATATTAGTTGAATGTTTTCTAGTTGGATACTATTTATAATATAGTAAACTGGGCTATCAGTACTTATAGAATCCTACGAGAAGACGACGATGTGGGATAGGTTGGTTCAGAACCGAGAGATGGATGTGGTTCGACTAGAAGTTGGAAGAAGCACTTTAAGACTATACATAGGAGCAGCGATGGATAGATGAAACCCACTGAAATTTATGTAGTTTTCAAAAATGTTGGAAACCAAGGAATATGAATACCCATTTTCCTAGAGACTACATTGAGTGATAATGCAACAACATGTTGGGGAATCTTTATGTTATTGGACGACCTTCCCATCTGTTCCTAGTGAGAAACGATCCACATCAGCATGAAATTTAGGAGTGGGATTAGGATAACGTTATTAGGAAGGTAGTTGGATTATTAAAGTCTATAAAAATGGAGGAGGAGGTCTTGGATGACGTACCTAGGCCTTAGATACACTATGCTAGTAGAACAAACCTGTCAATTTGTGGCACATGGCCATGAATTAGGCTAGATTTATTCAGTGCAGCCTGTACCAATGGAGTAGCATGCCAGACTATCTACTAATCATGTTATTATTATAGTAATCTCCACTAAAAATTAATATTTGTATTTTCCAAACAATTTTGAGGAAAAAGTGAGAAACCAACAAACATTTTTGAGGAAAAGTGGTAAAACATACATGACACCACAACAAACAAACTTATAACACCAAGTCTAGAAAATAATGCCCAACCAAACAACTCAATCAACAAGGAAAATTAACCACACCATCATTGAAACTGAAAATATTCATAACAGGAGTCGGAATCACCCAAGAGAAGGCCAAGGAACCACCAAAAAGAAGAAAACACGAACCTCAGAAAATCATGAACAAACCTTAAAACCAGTCTTCTCAAACGCCATTGATGCGACCATCGACAGCAGCCCAAATTCACCAACCCACCAACGATCTCCAGTCAAAGGTCGTCCAAACCCTCCAACGATGTGAGATGGACTCCCGAAAACTCCTGGAAGAACACATCCACAGAAGGCCAATAAAGAATCCAGATCGAGGAAGACCCTAGTGTCCTAACACAACATCCTACTCTAGAGAGAACCGCAGCCCAGGCTAGAATTCCAATGATAACCCCTTGTGAGACAGATGTAGTGCCCATAAACCTCGAACCATGGAGACCCAAAGAGGAAAAATGAAAATTCCAATCCACCGATTCAACACATTCAACCATCCTATCCACCAATCCCGAGCCTTCAACATAGTAATCAAAAAACACCACAGCAGACCTGCGATTCAAAGATCCTGTAATGCTGGAACATAAAATCCTTCAACATTTTCAAGTCTGGATGCATGATTTTTTACCTGCAGAACCACTCAACAATCAAGAGATTCATGAACCATGAACCGAAAATCCAAAATAAAAAATCACAGACCAAACCAAAACAAACAGATCCAAGACAATCAGCTTCAAACAGAAGGAACGCACTGCATCTCAAGAAACCCACAGTTAATCGTCCTAAACCAAATAAAAGATCCAAGAACTCAAGGGATGAAAGACGTCACCTTAAAAATCCACCCGAACGCCAACCAGCAGGAAGAAGGTCCTAGACGTGATCCAAGGACGCAATCTCGTCACCGCCTCCACAACCGCACTTCAGTCCACAGCGAGCCTCCCTACGCACCCACCGTTGACACCAAAACGAGGCTGCGAGAGAAGGGACTCGACCAAACCTTCACCACGACACTGGAAAAATCTCTATCAGATTCTGGGGTAGGGCACGGATAAGGCAGCCAGCAGTGGAATCGAAGTGTCGATCCAACAATGTCGCCAGCCGCACTCAACAAGTCACTGAGCAAGAAGCCGAGGATGGGACGCTGCTGAACGGAGTCAGAGAGGGTGAAGACGGCGCCAGGGGGAAACCCTAGGATTCGCAGAGCCCCGTACGGGATCATCCTCCCGTCCTAGTACTCTCCACTATCAAGTATTATTTATTATATATGAGTATTAAAAATACCTTTTATCTCTAAAGATATTTTTGAAATCATTGTTCTTGATATGGTATGACATGATGACACTTGATACTCCGGAATTCGATCAGAAAGTGTATTATAGTAAAGGAATGACCAATGAGGTAGGTATACATTCTTTTTTTTGAGATGTATTTGTCTTAAATTTTATGGGATTTTATTTTATTCATGGGATGGACTGGTTGGTCCCCTATCACACCTATGTGAACTATTATTATTGATGGGTGTCATTCACATCACCATAAGGATGTACTTAAATTCACGAAGGTTAGTGGGGTGTCTAGTCTAGTAGAGGTAGACCATAGAATCTAGGGATTGTTGGAGGTAATTCCCATACCTCTAGCCTTAACATATATGATCAGGGGTTATATCAAGTTATTTCCCTCTAGTAGTAGATCTTTTTAGGGATTTCTTCCCTAACAAATTCTCTAGAATACTACTTGAGAGAGGGGTAGAATTTATTATAGAGATTTGTTCTTGGAGATGATCCAATATCTATTCCCCATTATAGGATAAATACTACCAATATTTAAGAGCTAAAGAGGTATATAGAGGATTTAGTGTCCAAGGGTTTTATATGGGATAATACTACTCCCTAGGGTTCAATGGTCCTTTTCTCTAAAAAGGATGATGTAACCCGAGGGATTTGTGTGTATTAATATAAAATGAATCATATTCGTGTAACGAATTGGAATCCCTCACCACAAATAGATGATCTATTTGACTATCTCCAAAGAGCTATATAATTATCGATAATCGACCTAAGATTAGGATATTTTCGGGAGTGAGTCAGGACTTTAGAATTATGATGTAAAAAGTTCTGATGTTTCTACCATTTACATGATTATCTAGTTACATTGTTTTATCTCATGAATGTTCCAATCATTTTCATGGATATAATGAATAGGGTTTTCCACCCATACTTGGATTTCATCATTATGGTTTTCATCGATGAAATTTTGTGTATTCTCATACTCGAAGAGACCATGAAAAACATCTGGATAACATTTTGAATACACTATAACAGAACTAGCTATATGGTAAGTCTCCCAAATTCCACTTTTGGATAAATTAATTTCATATTCTAGGTTATATTATCTTAGAGGTCAGATTATTAGTTGACTTAGATAAGTTGAGTACTATATTAACCTAAGAGAATCCCAAGAACATGTTTTACATATATATTTTTTAGGAGATGACTGGTTATTAAAAGAGTTTCATATAGGACATATCATTCCTTGAAGAACCTCTTACTGGTCTGACTATGATGGTTATAACATTCCAGTGCTCTGAGGTGTGTGAGAAGGACTTTCAAGATCTAAATGGAAGATTTACTTATTTACTGATTCTGATTCAACCAGTTCTTAGAAAAAGATATCCAGTATTCTATGATGTATAAGGAAATAGTGTGGGTGTATTATTGTTGCTAGGGGTTCGAGTCATTGTGTATTGGTTTCTCCATTTGAGACCTCATGAGAAAAATTACCCGATGCACAACGTCAATATTTCATCAGTCCTTCATACATTACGGTGATAGATGAATTTTCTTAAAGGAGAGCTCTTTGTGGTGTATATGGGATGAAAACATCAAATATAGCATTATTCATCATGACATGAATCTCATACCATAAATATGGGCTGAATACCTTCAGTAATTCAACATTTAACATGCCTATATGCTTGGAACGGGCCGTGTAGAAGAAGATATGTTGAGCTTGAAAGTTGAGGAATAATCCATTCAGGAATCCAATGATGAATGGAAGTTTATAGAACTAGTTTTTAATATATATCTCGAGTTTCACGATATTCACAAGTGTTATTTTCCTTCAACATTATTAGTTACCTCTCCAATCCTAGGTTGGGTGATGATAAGGATGTTTTCATACCCCAAATGTTCATTCCTATAGGAAAGTTTTTCTACTGAGAACCTACATCTAGATTGGTCTATCAATGGAGACGACATACTATATATACATGGGAATACTGGGATTCCTATTGAAATGACAGAGGATTTGATGCAAGAATCACATGTCTCTTAGTGGGAAGTGCACCTAGGTTTCCCAAATATGTATCTTGATAAGAATTTATAGTATTAGTGTCCTAGGATTAAATGTTAGATAATGTTCTTTATCCCTATGAATTCCACCTTTCATCATGTGAAGGCAGAACAACAACAACCCACCAGCTTGTTAAAGTTGTTACCAGTCCATGAATGTAAATGGGTTGACATCATGATGGATTTTCTAATTGGTTCACTGATGTCACCTCTAGGTAGGGAAACATTTTGGGTAGTCATTGATTGACTGAAAAAGTAGCACACTTACTTCCTATTATGTTAAATTTCTCAGTTGATACGGCGAAAAGAATATATGTTTGTGATATTATAATACTAAATGGGGTCACTCATACTGTTGTTTCATATAGGGATTCTCATTTCACATCATGGTTTTGGTAGGGGTAATAGAAACCTTTGGGTTATACTTGTGCTTCTAATCATATCTTTTCACCCTTAAACTAGGGGATGGTCAAAATGAATTATACAAGTCTTAGAGGAGTAGAATTTTTCATGAAACCATTACTTTGGAAGATCATCAGAGAGGAATATCCCTCTCATTGATTTTTCCTACAATAACAGATTTCATGAGATGATTCAGATGGCTCTATATGAGGCCTTGTATGGTAGTTCATGACGTTTACCACTATACTGGCTAGTTGAAAGGGGGGTGGTTATACTAGTTCCTCATCTCATGTAGGAGACTCTAGAGTAGGTTCAATTGACCAGGAAGCATATTTATACTACTCAGTCTATAAATAAATCATACATCAATCATCATCAACGAATTTCATAGTTTGAGGTCAAGGGTCATATTTTCTCATGGGTATCACCAAAACATGGGAATAAGTGGATACATAGGTAAGAGAAGTTTTCATTCAGTTTTACAATCCTTTTTAGATATTGGATAGAGTAACGATAATATCCTATCAGTTTCTATTTACTCAGAGGTACCATTACATGGAAAATGTGTTCAACATTTCATAGATTTTCTATTACCATGCTGACCCATATTATACATTTTATCTCAAGGATATTGAATTGGATGTTCATTCTTATTTTGAGGAGTGTCACATTCACATCAATAATCAGATCACGAAGGCCCTATGATGAAAGTATAACCTATAGGTATGGGCGTTATGGAAGAATGACCGTGTACAAGACCCGACAAGAGTTGGGGAGTCTTACTTACTTACATTGTTTTTAGATTTTTTCCAAGAAGAAGTTTCACTAACTTTGGAAGGGAAACTAAAGGATGATTTCCTTTAAAGGTGGAAGACTAAAGAACCTAATTTTTCTATAAGTTATTAATCCTTGAAATTTAGGTTTAATTTATTCTAATTAACCTAATATGAATTCCATGTAAGTCTATGGAATAAAATTTGGGTGTTTGGGGCTTGTATAGAGCTCAGATCCCCACATTATGGATGAAATAGATAAGCATCATGATTAGTAAAAACTATGCAGCCCAATCCCCATGGATTCTCCAAACCATGTGGGGGTGTTTAGTGAGTATATTAAGGATGCATGATTTTACCTAATCGTGTGACCCATGTTGCATGACCGTGAAAACCATATAAAATTTCTACTAAAGGGAAAATGTAAATTCGGTGCATGGTTCGTCTAACCATGCACTATGACCATTCGAGTTGGGTTTTGAGGTAGTGTATGGTTTATGGTTTGTGAACAGTTTCTCCAACCATTTGGAAAATCGATGCAACCCCTATAAGTTGGGTATAGTGACCATTTTTCCTTAATTTATTTCAAGGTTATCCCTACTTATTAATTCTTCAATATATTAAATAGAAGTATCCTTCTTCCTCACTTTTGAATCTCCCAAGATTCCATCATCAAGGATTTCCTCCCATTTATTTGTCTTGACTCCGATTCAACTTCAATTCATCTCATTGGATATCCATTGGTATGTTCTTCACTCCTCAGTCTCCTTTACTTGTTTTTATTTCTATCAATGCTGCTATTTTGGTGAAAGATCATATTCCCTATTTTCAGTGTGTTCATATGTTATTTTATTTTATTTTGATCAAGACCAAAATAGAGGCTGATGCTAGATGAGAGTTCATCCAATGACACAAGGTTGGTGGTCTAGTAAATATCTCTAAATGTTGTGATGTTTTATATTAAAAGTCTAGTGTTGTATACGAGTTTTACAATGATTTTACACTTAAATGAGTCTTCTAGTAAATGGTTTACATAATATAGTACCTAATGACTATTTTAGATTCCAAAATACATTGGAGGTCAGAAACCTCAATGTGAGCCTCTCATTTGGGTGTACCCTTTATAATCCTTTTGACTCACATGATTGTATTACCAAAAAAAATCATTAGTGTGTTTGGTCTGACTTTTAAATTATGAAATCATAAATGATTATGGATAAATTTAGTAGTGTATCATAACTAACACACTTACATGACAATAATGAATTAAATATAATATGAGCGGTATGACAGAAACACACATTTTAATAGAAGAATTTTCACACCCTTATTAAAGAGAAATGGAAATGAACAAAGAATTATCTATTATCTCCTCCTAAATTTGTAGGTACCTTACACTGTTATGACATGAAATCAAGGAATCACTATATTTATGAGATATGGGAAGGGAGTCCATATACTGTAATACCTGATCATGTAATCCCTATATTTTGATACTTGGGAATAAAATCAATATAATGCGACACTTGGGAATGGTGACATTTATAGCTTATGATGAATGGGGATGGATACCCTTATAAATTATTAAGAATGTATATGGAAACCCCTATGAATTACAATGAGTGGGAATTGAGGCCCATATAAATTATGATGAATGGGAAAGGTAAATATTATGAATTGCGAGGAATGGGAATAGAGAACCTTATAGATTATGATGATTGGGCATGTAAACCCTTATGTATTATGATAAATAGGAATGGAGACCCAACCGATATGATACGTGGGAATGATGTCACTATTGTTATGATACACAGGCATGACCACCCTATAATTATGAGACTAGGATGGCCTCCATTAATACTTAAATAACTCATGGTACATCCAATGGATGACTGAGTTATGCCTTGGGTCAAGACTAGTAGTATGTTACATATATATATATATTGACACCACTACATATACTGACCATATATATGTATACATATGGTTACTTGTAAAGAGATTATCCAGTACATTCTAGAGCAGGTAGTGTCAGCCTCATGTCCTTCTGGAACTAGTGCTGACACCTTTAGAGTTTTTATTATTTATTACAATTATTATATTTTCACACTGATATTATTATATTCACTGAATGAATATTTATAGACACCATTTTTGGTGGAGTACTATGTTTATCTCACACAAAATTTGGGCTACTAATGGTACATGGTATGATTATATGGATATAGGTAGGGACGAGGGAAAGCACCTGGTTTTTAATGCTTGAGTAATTTTTGCATGGGAGCCTGGAAGCACCAGATGGAGCTATGACTCATGATGCTATTGGAGATAGATTTTTTTGTCTTTTTTGTATTTTCATACATGTATTGTGCTGGATTATTGCTTCCAAGTCATTATACAACCCTTTGATAGATTGATAACATTAAATAATTTTTTATATGATATTGAATATTGTTGTTTTATGTTATTTATTACATTTTAATCCTTTACCATTCACTATTAGTTGATATGATTCTTCTTCTATTTCTCTTTTTATATATCTGTTGTGCTACATTGATCATGAGGCTATAGTCACGATGTTGTACCACCTTAGACCCTTGTTGCTAGTCGATATCCTCTGGTGTACATGGAGGAACACAAGAGGCCCTATGATCCACTAGATCAGGGCACCATCTAGTGTCTTCGTAGTCAGAATATTATATATCACAGAGTTAAATATCTAGTAATCTAGAAAATAATGTTATAACCCATCATACTTCTAGGTTAATAGGATAATAATTCCTAAAGAGGACAAAATTAGAAGAATTAATTCTTTATCTTAAGATCCTCTATAAATGAACTTGTATCTCTATGATCTAAAAGAGTCATTTTATAGCCTATAATTTATATGGGATCCATACCTAGAATAAGATCGATCATAACTCAATCTCTATTTTATTTAGAAACCATAATAAATTATTAGGGAAAAAATATTGTAACTAATCATCAATATGAGGAAATACGTCTTACTTTATCTCTTTATCTCTCAAAACACCTTAGCATATTGGTATAATATAACCCTAGTATGCCAAGGTTAGGACCCGAATGAAATTCCTGCTGATTCCAATATTCAAAAAAGGTTTACTAGTCACCATATATGGACGCATAAGATTAATTTTTATTATAAACATTATTTTGTGATCGATAAAAATATAATAAATACATCAAATGTTTAAAATCGAAACTATGTATTTCAAATATGTAGAACACCCAAATAATCATGCACTCACATATCATGATCATTCCCTCTAAAAACCTTTGAATACACTTAGATCATACCCCTTAGAGAAGATCAATCTACAAAACACCATAAATATATTCTATCTCAATCTCCATATCCATATAAAATTGATCAGTGTGACACAACCATATTAAATATGAATTATGATAATGCAGATTCAATGACCATTATAGTTCTAATAGTAAATGTATCATCTCCCTACAAAACATGAGTTTTCTGAATGGTGTAAATATGGATAGATTCTCATCTCTAAGCACCTATTTCTTGGCTCTCTAGTTGGGGATTATCTTTCTAGCACGTCATCCTTTATCCCCCAAAACCACACCATATTCTACATCTTATGTGGCTAATGAAACCCTTACTACTAGACTAATGTCGTGTTTCTATCTCTACTCCACAACATTGGGTCTGATCAAAACTATCCCCTCAATTTAATCATTGTGTGATACTGAAAAACTTTTCAGGATCCCCATATCTCCGAAATATGTAAAATCCTTCAAATTACTCTCACAAATTCCCTGTATGCCTAAAATTATAGAATATTACTATGGTCTTCCCTCTTGATGTATTAAATGCTCCAATTACATGGATGTTCTATGTATCATTTATTTGGGGAGACCCCTCATGCCTCCACTTCATAGAACATGAAAAACTTCTATAATTACTTAAAGAGGAATGGATGTTCTCAGATGATCTACCAACTATTTAGTTCCACTCAAAAAAGGGGCCTATTTCACAACATCAGAAAAAATTTAAGAAGAATATTTCCACCTATGATTGAAATAGTGGATTGGTTTATCCTAAAATTTTTCAAATCATGCATTTAATTCACTATACAATATGGGATTGATCATAAAAGAATTATAAAATTGGTAGAATATTCCATGAATAACATCTCTCACTAAAAGAATGAATGAAATATATAGTCATGTTTTCCCACATAATCTAAATTAAAAAATTATTGAAGAAATGTTTCTAAAAATCCTTCAAAGTAAAGCCTATATACTGATCAACCTTAACAAGAACATCCCACTGCCACTTGGCTTGTCTATAAATAATATAAGCAGTGAGTATTACCCTTCCTTTTAGGGGTGTCACTTTTTTATTAAATGAATTATTCATATATGGTATATAGAACTCATCTATAACAACATAATATATTACTATAAATTTTCCTTAAATAAATATTGTGTAATATAGTTTGATCTAAAAACAACACTAAAATAAAATGAATCAATGAAATCGTTAGACTGTTAAAACATATTAGTTGAATTAGAAACTAATAATTAGACTAACTATATTAAAAAATACATTTATAAGGAATATAATGTTAACTATACCTAATGAAATCATATTTATATACCTAAAAAAACTAAAAATATCCTTTTTGTAGTTGAAATTTTATTTTTATAACAATGTATTTTTTGAGATAACAATTTATATTTTAATAAAATTTTGATTAATTTATGGGAAAATGTATAAAATTTCAAAAATAATTACATTATAAAAATATTAGAAATAAGAATAAGTATATTTAGTATTTGAAAAAGTTTATTTTGATATAAAAATTCATTTTCTATATAAAAGTGGTTTTCATTATATTTCATGATCATATTAAAGAAATTGAATTTATAAATCATAGAATTTAAATTTTATAAAATTAAATTATTATATTATTGATTCATCCAAAACATATTAACTTTGGATTTTCATTGGATTTTTTAACAAAATATTGTTTTTATATTAAAAATGAAAAATGAAATGTTTATAAAAAAGCTAAATTTTATGGAAATATTAGTTTATAAGTATTGATGGTAAATTAATGGAACATTTTTATAATAATAAATAAGTAAATTTATAAGTTACAATATAATTTTAAGTTTTATTTTATTTTACTTTATTTTACATAAAAATACATATTTTACATTTAAAATTTAATATATATTTGGTTAAAAAATTTATTTTAATACATTATATACTTATTATATTAAAATTAATTTTTAACAAAATTATAAATTGAATATTATTAATTGGTTTTAATGTCTTGTATCATTAGGCCCAAAATATTTCATATAGACCATTTAAATTTTTTTTACATAAAGGGTAACATACCTTTTATAAAAACTAGTTATTACAGTAAAAGGTAATATGGTATAAGTGAAAAATATAATGGAAAATAATTGAAAAACTGTTTAAAACGTTATTAAATGGGCAGTTGGGGGATTTTTTGACCTTACCAGTTCCTCTATCCATTATTTCTAAAAAAAATTATCCTCTTTTCTAGAGAGTGACTTCCCATTATTGAAAATTTTTGGGTAATTAATAAAATTACATCTAATTTGAATTATAAAAGGGGATCTCCTCTCCTCACTTAATAATAAAACATAACCCAATTATTTCATAAAATAATTTACTTAATGCAATACCCCAACCCTAGAAGCCTAATACTAGTTCCTTACTTTATTATATTTGCATGATTAAAAGGAATAATATCTCAATGGACCAATCAATTTTGCTGTTTTGGAAAACCAAATTACATATATGATACCCATATAACATTGGGAAATAAAAAATAAAATCGAATTAATAATAAAGACTAAAAACTCCATCTTTAAAAATCCAGCATAGAGTTCATCTTCATATCCTGGAGAAAGGAAATAAAATAAATTAAACCTCAAATGATTAATAAGGATAATTTATTAGCGGATGTAATCAAGAATCAATAAGAAGAAAAACTATGTAAAGGTAAATAATAGGATAAGGAAAAATAAGTACGGTAATGTAAATAACTATAGACACATTCTATATAATCAAATAACTGAGAATGAAATGAATCCATAGATAATTTGAATGAAAAAATCTCATGTATAATGATGATAATAACTGAATTATCAATAATGAAAATTCTTAATTATTGGATGCCTTGTTTCATAGGTACATGGTACCTTTATAGTAAATAAATTTCACAAGACGGTTTATCATATCAGGTAGAAACCCATATAATTTGGTCAATTGATTCGTCTTATGAGGTTGTCGATACATTAAGGGTTTTATTATAAATGGTACCCAACCAATTCCATAATTGTCCCAATCATTCCTTAAATATATAATATTAAATTTAATTAATAAAAATGAGTTTTATCATAAAATATCTACATTGAATAAAATATACAAATTTTTCAAAATGTCCACTGTTAATCAAATAACTTTCAAAATAAAAACAATATGTAAAAGTGATGTATGGTTTAGGAAATAATAATATACATCACACAAGAATATTTATATTTGATATAAATGTAATTAATAATAATAAAAATTATCATAAGGAAGTAATTGTTTCAAAGGAAAGTTAACAATCACAAAATAAATTTATCTTAGAAAGATAACATTTACAACGTGGTAATTATCATGTCAAAACCCCTTCGATGTGGTAATTCAAAGTAAAATATAAAATAAAAAAATATATGTGTGATTGATTAAATTAAATACAAATGGGTAAGTATATACAACAAAAAAATATGTAAGTTTTGAATATGACCCTTCTCTCGCAGATGTAAAAAGTGAGATGGAAATCCAGTACCTTGAGTCCGACTTCGCACATGTGTCTTTATATTACCGAATAATAAATTTATTTTAATTATTTAATTTATTTATTACCATTTTAAATTTTATTATTACTTTTATTTCACAAATTAAATTTTTATATACTAATACTTAAACAATTAATTTTATGTTGGGTGTTTTGACCAAATTCAATTCATGTGTCAAAAATGACTTTGGAAGGTCGACTATGGTCAAAGGGGTATTTATATAAAAATATCCAAAGTAATAATCATCACATAATTATCATATTTATACATAAATTATACATTATAAACCAATATTTAATAATGGTTATGAAAAATAAACCAATGTTACAATCATGGAGATTGTAGGTCGTTCATACAAATGAGTAACACTCCCATTTTTCAATGATCATTATAGAAAGATGGTAAGTAAAATTTTATTTTTCAAGAATTATAATTATATCATAAATATCATATAAATTTATATTATATAATTATATATATAATTATGGTGATGTAAAAGTAATCACATCGCGTCGAGGATGTGGTAGTCGACACATCGGCGAACTACATTATCACTTTTTTAGTGTGTGAAAAGGGTAATAAAGAAAATGATATATTATATTTCATGAAAGGTAAAATGTAGTTAATATTATATATATTTCATTTATATTACATATTATTAGTTAAATAAATACTTAATACATTCTTCGTAATGTGTAAACGTATCACATCGTTTTGAGGAGGTGACAGTCCACACGTCTACAAAAGATGTTTTCGTATTTCCACAAAAAGGAATGAATGATGGTATGTGATATATAAAAATTATCAAAGTATTAAGAAAATATAATTGTCATATATGTAATATAAAACAATTTGAACATGAAAATTACCAACCATGAAAGATGGTAAAGTAAAAAATAATGACATCATTTCGTAAGGTGGTAGTCTGCCGTACACACGAACAGTAAATTTCTTACCCATTTGTTGGAAGTGTGAGTTGGTGTATGTAAATCCATTAACATAAAAAAATATCAGTATATTGGGCAGAAATATTTTTTTATTTATTAATTTAAAAATAATAAATTAATTTTTTTAGATATAAATAAAACAAAAGTGATTGGTGGGGAAAGTTACCTCTTTTTCAGGTAACTCCCAATTGTTTTCCACAGAGGACTTCATTGGTTTACTTTTTAAAAAAGTGAGGATTATTGAAAAATTTTAGGGTACTGGGGGTATTATTTGGGTAGATTTTTGATAATATAAGAGCTTGATAGGTGTTAATAATTGGGTGGGGTGAGTGCCTTTTTATAGTGGAGGAGGAGTGATATTCTTGTAAACATAAAAATCCAAACACTACTGAGAGGTCACCAATAAATCATCTTTCTCCAATAATGAAAAAATTTATATAAAATGGTGTATATGGTATAAATATTTCTAAAAAATAGGTTTTGTACATGTGTATAGGTAATTTGATCCCTTAGGCTTAACATTTACTCCTATGATAAGCAAACATTTCTCTTAATCACTGTAATTTATTTTAATTTATTTCAATAATATTTTTGGTCAAAAACAAAGTTGAACTCCTCAAAAATTATAAATTATTATTATTAAAATTATGTAAACCATTTTTAAAAATCTCAATCAATTAATTGAAATAAATTAATTTAAATTTAATACTCCAAATGAGACGATAATGTAGGTTTTTAATGTCCAAATGTTCAAATGTTTGAAATGTTTTTATATCCAATTTCAGTGTGAAATTGTTTAAAAATACCTAAATGGTATTAATTTATGTATTATATTACTAAATATTCTTTAAAACCAAATTGAAATATATTTTATGTATATTAATAAATTAGATGAAAAATAAATTTTCAATTAAAAATTATTATTTTTAACTATTCATCAAAAAATGAAACATCACAAAAATTACAAATAATTCACCCTAATATATATTTTTTGTTTTTATTAAAAACATGATATTTATTTATAAATATAAAATTTTTAAAACTTTAAAAATATCATTTTAAAATATGCATGCAATTAAAAGGCAGAAAAATTACATTTATAAAAATTTATATTTTTATTTTTAATATTGGGATTTTTCTTATCCTATGCCTATAAAATATATTGGATGAATGTAAAAAATATTTTATTATAATATATAATATATAAATTTCATTTAAATCAATAACTAACAATAATTAATTTAATATTTTTTATAAAACACTTTCTACACATAAAAATATTATTTTATACAATCATCTCATTTATATTTAATGGGTTTCTATATTAATTTATAATTAATTTTATCAAATGAATTAAATCATATAATTATATTTTTGTTATTAATATTCCTAATATCTAATTTAATAACTAGGTTATATGTTATTATATTAAATAAAAATATTTTAATTATATATTTTTTTATCAGTCTCAAGTGTAATACATGAAATGGAAGAAATTAATTGTTGTCTATAATGAAATATAACTTCACTATTCCATGTATAGAAAGATAAAAATTATGTTTCACTTAAATTATCCATGTATAAAGTATCTTAAGATTAACTTGGAGTCATATATAAATCGTGTTGGTAAAAAAATTATTATAAAAGGAAAATATTGTAATGTCTTGTGGTGTTACATTCTTCCCACCATAATTAAATTGTTTCCCCACAATGTAAACTTGATCTCATTAATTACGAGTTTTATATTTGAGTCACTATTTTCAAAAAATACATATTTTAAATAGGTTTAATGCCACAACATCTTAATATAAGGTAAAAGGAAATGAAAATGCTGTCAATAAACAAGGCTTTCATAATGGAAAACACTAGATAAAACCTGGAAATGAAAGAGAAATATAACTATAAAGTTTCGATGAATAGTGATAGATAACATGTTCATGAGAATTTTATTGACCAAAAATCCATAAACTAGAGGTGTGAATAATGTCCACTAATATCATAAAAAATAATAATATGAAAACATTATTTTTTCAATACCCTTTTCCAATAGTTGAGAAATTATTTCACTCTTTTAGAATGTAATTAAATATATGTTTTTATAAACTTAATATTTTCCATTTATTAATCCTTGATCTATTTCTATTTCATCACATAGAAAAAGTTTCATCATATGGTGACGTAATATATCAATATCTAAAACTACATCCAATGTTAAACTAGAACCATTTCATAAATGGTTAATTTTTTTGAAAGATTATGATCCAAAACACTATAAAAAAGGTTACTATGTTTCCATAATTAACTCATCATTAATATTACCAACACATGAAGCTTATATTTTTTTCACATTCCAAACATGTGAATACTTACATCAAGTATTATTTGGAATCACATAAATTACGGAATTACCATAAAACATTATTTGAAACATGTATTCTTCTATATTACATAAATAAAACACATGTTGTTGGAAATATTTATGAAATATTTTTTTTATTTAATCTCTAAAAATGATTGAATAAACCACTATGTTTATAAATCATTAATTAGTTCCTGGGTAATCAACATTTATCCAATTTTTGTTATCAAAATCATTCATATCTTTACTCAAATGTCATTACCTAAAAATTAATATCATATAAAGGCTTATATTTCCCTAAATCACGTGTTTTGAAAAATGATAAACCTGCTACTAAATCTCCTTTCATGGTAAAACTTAATATATGATCTCAAATCCTTAAAAAAATTATTATAGTGTAATCATTATAAATTACATAACATCATCAATAAAATTAATTTATAAAATATTTTACAGATCCAAATACAAAATCACATTTATCATTACACTTCAGTTGTGTCAATTACATATGCTAGGCCATTATCCCTTAACTTATTCTGTGGTTATTCACTTGAAATATGGAGAATTTGTTTGAATAGTTCCCCATCTCCTTACATTTGTAGCACCGAATAACTATATATTCCTTCGTACCTTTTCATTCATTGATGTGATGAACCCTTTCTACATAATTATATAAAATTCTAATTACTTTCAGGTATTTAACTGGGTCACTATTTCCATAGTTCTCACATGATGGAAATTTGGGTGTCTTTTTCTTTGATTCAATCCCTTTATCTTGGTGTTCAGATGATATCTTCTTCCCTTGATCCATGTAAATATATTGATCCTAGAAAATTCATCTATATTTTGATGGAACATAAAAATATTTCATTGTATGATGAATTTTTTTTAGAAACCACCTCCCTTTATATATTTTGATTAATATCATGAAATAGGTGGCCTATCTTGCACTCTATTTTGTGAATGAAACTCATATCATACATGGATAACCTTATAGAGATAGATTCATAATTAGAAACAGGTTATTCTTACTTTTTCTTTATGATATGTAACTTTCTATTCCTATCAATTTGTTGATCATGAGGGAATTATTTATCAAATAATTTAACATTAAAATATTTTCATGTGATAATTTCTATTTCCCCGTCCACCCTATTATTTTGGATCAATGGCCACCATTGATTAGTATCACAATTGATACAATACACTTCAAGTGTAATGTTATCCTTTTCACCGCATCCCAAATCCATGCATATATTCTCGAAATAATTAATCCTTTTATCAGTCTCAATTGAATTAGTTTTATAACTAAATGATTGGGGTCTCTTCACATAAAGCGATGAAACATCATAGAATCTTATTGTGGAACAAGTTTCTCCATCCAGGCATGGTTATGTGTCATAATCTGATTAATCTTCCATAATATATCCACAACATACTCAGTTCTAATACCAAATATATTGGCTTCCATAGTAGAGTAACCTCTACATTTTCCATGAGTATTGATACACTTCTTCCTTCCAGGTTCCATATATAAACAATGGAATATACCAGATTAGATCATATCATGACTAACATAATGTATAATCTCAAAACTAGTGAAATACTTATCATAAATTGAAAAATTTATGCATAGCTAATCTCATGATAATATATATGGTTTATTGGACAATTTATTCTATAATTTTCCTCAAAGTATACCTTAAGGTTATGTTTCCAAATATATTTTTTCTTAAATCTTGATTCAAAGGATGATACTATACTTTTTTTGATACCAACAATAATGCCCCGACCCTAAATCCCAGAGCTGGTGCCTTACTTAATTACATTGGCATGATTATATGGAATCAAATTCTAAAGGATTGATCAATTTAGATGTTTTTCAAATCCATATTACATACATGATATCCATATTAAACTGATAAATATTAAATAAAACATAATATGAGTTAGCCAATATGCTAAATCAGATGGGTTTCGTCCCAATATGCTAAATCAGATGGCCTTCTACCCATAATGTTCATGTCAATACCCCTTGGATTAGACAAACTAAAGTAAAAAAAATTATATAACATGATGTATGAGTGAATCATGATATTAAATGACAATGGGTAAGTATATACACCATATAAAAAATCAAGTGGTGAATATGGAATTTATCTCACTGATGTAAAATGTGACATGAAAATCCCTTACCTTTAGTCCGACTTGTATCACTTGTATTTATATTGAAGAATAATTAAATTATGTTAATTAATTAATGAATGAGTTTATTTCTAAATATTAAAATTAATTTTATTTCAATTACTGTAATTTTATGTATAAATACATAAAAAATTATTTTTACATCAGGGAGTTTTGACCAAATTCGGTTCATGTGTCAAAAACAAATTTGGTAGGTCAACTATTGTCAAAGTTGTAATTATAAAAAAATATCCAGAAAAATATTCATGAAATAATTATAATATTTTTACATCAATTAATCTAAAAAATTAATCATTAATTATGGTTATAAAAAATGAACTGACGTTACAATCAGGGATGTAATAGGTTGTATGTACACAAGAGTAACGTTCCCACTATCAATGATAGTTTTGGAAAGAAGGTAAGTAAATTTTATATTTATATGATGATTATTAAATCCTAAATAACATTTTATTAGATAATATATACTAATATATATAATTATGGTGATGTAAAATGAATCACATCGTGTCGAGGAGGCGGTAGTCCACACGTCTAAGAATGACCTTGTCACTTTTTTAGTGTGGGAAATGTGTAATAAATAATATGATATATTATATATCTAGAAGAGGTATTTATTTAATTTATATAATATATATATTTTTTATTTCAAATATTTTTAATTAATCCCATCTTTAATATATTCCATTTATTTTATGAATTCTTGGTATTTCTTTGAGGATTTTACAGTCAACACATCCACAAACGATGTTTTAGTATTTCCATAAAATGGAAAGCATGAAGTTATGTGTTATAAAAAAATTCCATATGTATTAATAAAACACAAATATCATATATATAATTCAAAAATAGGGTGTTCATCATAATTACCAACCATGAGAGGTGGTAAAGGAAAAATGAATGACATCATTTCATGAGGCTATAGTCCAACATACACATGAACGATAAATTCATTACCCATTTGAGGGAAGTGTGTCTAGGTTTATATTTATACATTAAATAAAAAAAATCTCAATATATTTAGGATAATAATGTTATTCGATAATAATAATATAATAATATTTTAATGGTTTGAGAAAGAAATAAAACAAAAGTGATTGTTGAAGAATGTTTCCTTTTTTGAGTAACTCCCATTGGTTTGCACGAAATGAATTACTTGGATTTATTTCATGAAAAATTGAGGATTTATGGATGCGTTGAGGTAACTTTGGATATTATTGGGGTATAGGTTGGATGAGACAAATATCATTATATTATTGAAATAGTGGGAGGGGTGAGTGCCTTTTTATAGTGGAGGAGTTGAAATATTGTAAACATAAAAAGGCAAAAACTATTGAGAGGTCTACCATACATATTTTATCTCCATTAATGAAAAAAATTATAAATAAAGGATTATATGCTCTAAATATCTCCAAAAAATAGGTTTTGGACATGTTTCTAGGTCATTTGGGCCCTTAAAATTAAAATATTGTCCCCTATTAATCTAATTTTTCTCTTAATAGTTGCAACTAATTTTAATAAATTTCACTCATATTTTTTTAAAAAAAAAACTATTATGACCATACTAGATATTTAAAATTATGATTATTCTAAATATTTAATCCATTTTAAAAATTCAAATCACATATGTTTCATAAATTACTTTAATTTTAATCTGAAATATGGGACGATAAAGATAGTTTTTAAAGTAAACAATTTTCAGAACATTGAAAAGCTTTTATATCCAATTTCAATGTGGAATTTATTTAAATGACCTAAATTATATTAATTTTTCTATATCATAAGTAAAAAACTATAAAAAGAAATTTAAATATAATTTATCTATATAAATAGATTATATGAAAATCATTTTTCAATTAAAATTCAGTATTTTTGACTATTCATCAAAAAATGAAACTTCATTGAAAAATAAAAAACAATCACCCCTGAGATAATTATGAAGACCCTATTAAAAAAATTGATTATATTTTGAAAATTTTAGTTTTTATAATTAATAAATTCGGTTTTAAAATAAGTTTTGTATTTAAAGGCGATAGAACAACCATTATAGAAACATAACATTTTAGGTGTCATATTGGGTTTGTTCAAATATTATGTGTATCGAAAAAATTATATGATATCAAAAATATTATATTGAATAGATAATATAGAAATTTCATTTAGATAATCCAATAATATTAATTAATTTAATTTTTTAAGATAAACACCTTCTGTACTTAAAAATAGCTTTCAATAAAAATATCCCCTTTATATTCAATTGGATTCTATATTAATTTATAATTAATTTCAACCAATTAATTAAAAAATATATTTATATGTTATTAAATCCATTTCATAACCTTTAATTTAACTAATAGGTTATATATTATTATATTAAATAATAATATTTTAATAATATATCGTTATTATGTAAAACTCAGTCTCGCGTATAACGCAAGCCATTAATGAAATTCATTTTAGTGTTTAATGTAATATGACTTTGGTTTTTGTTATATATATATACAAACATTATGTTGTGTGTAAATTTACTATTTTTCGTTTAGAAAAGATTAACTTGGTATTGTGTATAAATCGTTCTAGCAACAAAAACAAAAACATTCTAAAAGAAAATATTGTAAAATATAATAGTGTTACACTTAAACATTTCCTTAACATTACTTGAGACATTAATTAGTTTCTGGTATTCTCAAAATTAAATCCCTAAATGGTTTAACCCCAGTTAAAAAGGAGATAATCATATAAGTGATTTATAAATTTCTAATCACTTCTTTATCGTTTTTATTTCATTGTGTGCACATATTATTCCTCAAATCCCATTGAAAAATATATAAAAAAATCTGTATCACTATTATACTGATATATTTTTAAAATTATTGTAGATTGAATAACCACTCTATCATTTTCCAAGTATGAAAAATGAAAATTTGAATCGGGTGTGTCCAAACTATCACCTCTATGGGGTAATATGTTCATTTTCCATCACATCAAAACATGGATAGTTAAAAAGGGAATTTAATGTATAATAATAATATTTATTGATTATGTAATATTTTAATAGGGTAAACCATATTACTCATATCTCTCATTATTTGTAAACAAAATCACCATCCATGTGTATATGAAGACTACCGCATCCATGGAATAGTGTGTTCCATTTTTCATTTCTGCATTACATGGATAGATATAAGAATTTATTAAAAGGAAAAATATGATTTCTATGAAATCATTAAGGTTTTTTAATAAAAAATTGGGATACCTGTTAATTATGTGTTAAATAAATGATAGTCATAAATTCAACCATTCAAAATGATCATACTAAGAGGAAAATGATCACTTTCTTCAATGTAATATCTTTATATGAATTATGTTATTATCTTAATTCTTTAATATCATGATATAAAACAAAAATAAACACAAAATATGATAACTTTTATTTGGTTATAATGATATTAGAATGAAACCACTTCATTATCATAGATTAAATTTTGTTTTGTTTTTTCTGGTTTGGTTTAACCGCCAAATTATACAATGTTATAAAACAATATCATGGATGAATAAAAGAAAAAATTAATGATATAATATTATATAAATAAGTATGTAATTATAATTTTTTTCTTTCATGTAATCATTATTATCAAAATCATTGATTAAGATACCAATATTCATTGTTTAAAATCACCGAAACATGGTCATCTTTGATTTCACATTTAAGGATAATAACCAAAAAATACTATATAATGAAATTATATATTCATAAATAAACATAAAGAATAAATTAAAATACCTTTTCTAGTTTAAAAATTATGAAATTTTGGAAAAAAATATATAATGAAACTAAAATTACTAAAAAAGTTAAATGTGATCAAGATTTATCACACATGATGTTAATAATGGATAAAAAATAACTAATATATATGTAAATAATGATTCTAAATAATTTTATAAAAGGTTATATACATGAATTATTTTATGAAATAGTTGATTAATATATATATGTTTGTTATGTAGAATCTTATAGTTCATTCTTGGAAGTCATGATACAAGGTAATCATTTTCATCTCGAATTCCTCTCCTTTAGACATGATTTGTAATATGCATCTAATTACTTTTATATGGTGATTATATTACCAAATTGAGAAATTATATCACAAATTAACTTTTATTCATGGTAATTAATGATAAATTTGTATCCCTATCTAACATAATGATTTAATTTAAATTCAATTCAAGTTTTAAAGGTTTTTGTTAACTGAATTATCATTCTTTAAGTTATGATAGTTAATATTTGAAGTATTTCATATAATTTGATTATATATTTCCTTATGAATGAATTATATGGTATATTAAAATGAATTATGTGAAATTATATATTTACCACATCAACCCCACATCATAATTTTCTTACATCATGAACTATGTTTCCGAAAAGGTATTTTTGGTAATTCGAACTTATTTATTTGTTTATCTATATTATATATCTTTTTCCCTTTTCCAATTAAAATTATATTCTATATTTTATATAAATTTTTAAAATATGTTTTTTTCAAATGTCTTCCCATGAATAAATTTCTTTTTCATTACATTTTATGTTTTTTTAAATTATTCTAATAAAAATTAAGTGGAAATTCTTCTTCCATATCCATGTTTAACCTTCATAAAAATTTTATCCTATCATATTTTGAAACCCATTTATGTTTTGAATCATGTCTCCACCATGTTTCTATTTATCATTTATCAATATAAGGATTTATAAGTATTTTTATAATGAGGTTTTTCCATAAAGTTATATCAATTTTTTAAATTGATATTTTCATAATCAATTGTTTTATATTCCACTTCAAATTCAATTTGATAATTTTTATATATTTTCATATAACATTTTTTTATGATTTTGGTATAAATATTCTAGCAAATTATTCACTTGACCTTTTCAAAATTAGTTTTTAATGTGATCAAAGACATACTCTTTTATGAAAATGTTGAAAACATTTTTGAAATACTATTTTATGGTTTTCTACCATTTTCCAAACTATAAAAAAAGTATGTATTTTGTTTATTTTTTCTTTCATAAATCACCCTATAAATTTTATTAAGGAATACAGTTTTGTGGTGATCAAAATTTTTGTATCAATCATTTTAATCATTAAGGTAAATTTTGGTGATGCCATCTAGAAATGCTGTGAAACCCATTTTTCTATCCATGTATTATTTAGGATATAAATAACAGCTGTATTCAAGAGAAATGTAGGTGTATAAATTATTTATGGGTTGGGTCATATATATACCTCTAATTAATTTTCTAATGTTCAATATCTCATGAGCTCAATAAGGTGTACAGGTTGTATCTGAATCCTACCGAGGTTCATATCTTGTACCCCAACCGTAAAGTGCGAACAAGTGTTGTTTCCCATGGTTAAAGATGTATGTGGGTAATTTTACCATTTCTAAAGATATACATGGGTTTTTTAACAATCATAATTTGGTACATGGGTTTTTTTTACCATGCCTAAATAGGGTATACAAGTTTTTGTCCCAATCCCACAATTATTTGAGAAATAGGTTGCGATTCCTACTCAACTAATTGATTTTATTTTCATATGTTTATATTTATTCCATTTTTTCATGACATTTATTTATTATCTTGTTTAAATTATTAAATATTATTGATATATGATTAAATGATATGATATTATTGTGGTGCCTCTTTGATGACCTTACCATGGCGTTATGCTCCTATGATATTTTTATCAAATATTTTCCTCATTATCGTTATTATCTCACTTAATAAGTATATTACCCTTATAATTCATTTAAATTTTTATCATATTTTGAATTTAAGTTCAATACATTTTTATACTTATTTTCATATGGTTTTGAGCATGATATTATCTTAGGAGACATTTAGAATAAGTTATATTTTTACGTAGTTATGAAGTAATGTTCACATGAATTTTAGACTAAGATGTTTATATTACTAATCTCTAAAGAAACTAAACATATTAGTACTTCGTAAATATTTGGTTAATGTAATAGTTAAAAAATATTAATTTTATGTATGTTTGTATTTTTTCATAACACATAGTCTCAAAATGAATATGTAAGAATGTGTTTTTAACTTTGGGCTCGATAGTGTGGGTCTGGGGTGTCTTAGTTGGTATTAGAGATTTTTTTATTTATTTTTAGAGAATAGATTAGTTTTTTGGGGGGATTATTATTAGAAAATTAGTGTAAACCATATGAATAAGTCTAATGGATAAGTCTAAAAATAGTATAACAACAAAATTTTTGGTAAATTATATATTACATGGATTTCCTTGCAGAAAAATCATTTTCTAGATGATACAAGTAGATGTAGGATATGGAACAACTGTACAGCAGGATAATAATCCTAAAAAGGGGTTGTAGGGTATTAAATCAGTAACAAACTAGTTCATGAAAAATAGGCTTAATAGTGCACCTGATTTGACACTCTAGTGGGATACTCTTTGGTTTATCATATGCTATTTAAGAACTATTACGTGCGATTAATTTCCTAGTTACTTTGAGGGAATAGGATAATAATTATGACCTAACTCAACATAATGTAAACATGGTTGAATTAATAATGATTTATGTTAAAATATAAATGATATAGGTCAAATGAATAATGATATTTCTAAAACTACAACATTTATAAGCTAACTAGTTGGTAAGATATTTTAATGTGAACTTTTATGTGGTTACTTATGGTGATCCCCTTATAATTCTGTTGATAAAAACTTTTGTTTTTTTTGTTTTAGTAATGGTTATATATATCATTCATAAAGACAAAAAAATAAAAAATAGAAAACAAGATGATGGACCTAATGAGAAACCTAATGGGATTGAAGCTTCTGTTGAAAATATTTAGGTTATTCTCATCCAGCTAACATGATTAGTTATTAAAAACCTAAACAATAAAAAACACCAATACTCACAAAATAATAGAAGGATGATGTTCTTTAAATCTTATGTGGAAAAATACCATGGTGAAGGGGAGATTTAATGTGTAAAATGTCATGATTTTGGAAACAAGAATTCTAAAGAGTTCTTAAAGGTAACGAGAATATGTTTTTGGTGTGAAATGGTTGGTCTTAAGTGTAAATATTGTTAGAGAAATTCAAAAATGATAATTAATGATAATAATGTTCCAACTAATTCACTACACACAATTAAATTCATTGTGGTAAAGGAGTTTATGAATTATTAAAACTAATTCCCGAATCCTGGGATACCAAGGATAAAGGGAATCCAAAACCTCTAAAACCATGAGTTTGTGGTAAAACCTATATAATGACTATAATTAATGTTTATCGTGATACATATGGACTACACTCACCCTCTAATATAGATTTATAGATGCCTTAATACATTTTTGACTAGAATCCCTTGTATTCCTACAATGTTTTCAATGAATATTGAATCACCCCTAGATGATTTTATTATCCATAAAAACCTACAAACGTAATATTATTGTATTTCAATTATATTTCATGGGAATTCATATATTTTTATTCTTCCATTTGATTAGTATTATGAAGGATTAATTATTTAAACATAGAATCTATACCGAATCATGTCTAAAACTAATATATGACAATCTATCACTATAAGGCTAATAAATAAATTTTAAATACATTCATAATATAATACTTAAGTTCTATCCATGATATTTATTCAAATACAATTATTGGAAAAACACTTACTTTGGAGATATTCCTACAGGTGAGTTTCACATTCATTGCTAAGATTGGTACATCATTCAAAAATTAAATCTCAATCCATGTCTACCTCAAAGATTCCCTAAGATATAATTCAATCACAAGTAGTAATTAAAATGTTGAGTAGAAAATTTATTTATGTTGGTTTGGATGTAATGATCCTAGATTTAATTATACATTTTCCTTAAATAAACTATGTGTTTGACATCTTTCACTACACACAACAACAAACTGAAATGAAACATTGATATTCTTAAACAATTAAAACATGGACATCGATTTCCCATGTGGGAATAAGAGAGACCATATTTTGAGATACATGTATACATAATATAAATATGATTTCTAATCCTCGTGAAATTCAATTTATATAGATTAAATGGCTAATAAGATTATTTTATGCTTGAAAATGTATTTTTTTAAACATTTTCTTTTTATATGATATGAAATTATATTTCAATTTTTTATTAATTAGTAATAAAATAAATTATTTGATAATACTAACTTATTTTTCAAATAATAATAAATAATAATAAGTATAATTAGTATTCTAAAAACCCATTTACCCTATAAAAGTGTTTTTTATTACATTTTATGATTTTATTTATAAAATTAAAATTTTAAATTCATAAAATGAAAATCATTGTTGTATTAATCTTAATAATATTACCTTATGATATTTTTTTAAATAAATATTTATTTTTATATGAATATTGAAAAAAATCAATATTGCAAATAACCATACTTTTATGACATTATTAGTGAATAATTATGGATTGAAAATTCACTTAACCATTTACTAAGACCAAATATTTATTTTATTTTTGAAATTATAATTTTTTAAATTTTTTATTAAAAATTTTAAATTAATAATTGATATTTTATGAATTAATTTTTATTTTTTCAAAAACATATTTTAAATACGTTATATAATTAATATTTAAATATTTTATTATATAATAAATTATTTTAATCATATTAATTTTATTTCATATTTGAAATAAATAGACCTAAATTATATATAAAGGTATTTTTTTAGGCAAAAAGTATAACTTCCAAAGGTAAAAATTATTTACTAAAGTAAAAGACAATAATGGAAATTTGAAAAAATCAGATGGTAAAGATTTGAAATTTTTATTAAACCTTGGTATTAAATGAGTATTTGATGGGTTTATTATGCTTATATATCTACTACATATTGTTTCTCAATTTTCTAGCTACATTCTTTGAGATTAACTTCCATTTATTGATATTTTTTTGGGTATTTACAAATAATGCGACCATTTTTTGACTAATAAAAGGGGATCTGCTATGCTCACAATCCCACAAATTATAACCCACTGAATTTTTACCAAAAACATCCAAAACCTTGGATAAATATTCCAATTCAACTTCAAGAGGTTATTGACTTACCAAAATACAATCCCACAAATGATTAACCCCCTTCTCAAAGGAAATAATCTATTAAGTGAGGTATAAATTTCTAATCTCTACATTCTTATTTATATTTCATAAGGTGAAATTATTATTCCAAAAAAATAAATTAAAGAATATTTAAATTATTAAATCAATATCATTTGTAAAATTAAATGTTATTATAATAATTTTTAAAGCATTAAACAATATCATATTTTCCATTTATGAAAAAAACATGAATAGTGTCTGTGTGCAGAATACTACCTCAACGATGTAATGTGTTTAGTTTCCTCCATAGACAAAAAATGGACAGTTAAAAATGTAATTTAATGTGTAATTATGATATGTATAAATTATTTAATAATATAATATGATTATCCCTACATATTATCCATCTAGTTCTATAAAAATGAAATCATTATCCATGCATATGTGTGGACTACTGCCACCATGGAATAATTTGTTATATTTTTCATTTCTTCCTTTAATGGATGGTATTAATAATGATATTAAAGTATAATTTTTATTAAAATCATTATTGTTATGTTATAAAAAACTGTAGAAATACTTATTGATAATATTAATTAACTATCCTCATAAATTCAATAGGTCAAAACTAGTATACTAAGAAGAAAATGATATCTTTTTTGTATGTAATAGTTTTATAAGAATTATATTATTATTATAATTATTTCATATTATTATATAGAACAATAATAAAGAAAAATTATTATTATTCATCTTTTATAATTATTTTACAACTAAATCACTTCATATTCATCCTTTGTAGTAGGGTATGTTTTTGTTTGGGTCTATTTGGAAACCTACCTAAACAATGTTAAAAAATAATTTCAGGGATGAATTTGAGAGAGACATTAATAATAATATATGATATATATATATATATATAAGTGGTAAAATATTTAAGTTTTTTTTGAATTATAACATTAATATAAAACTCATCAATGAAGATACAATTTTTCATTGTAAAAATCCCTGAAACATGCTCATCATCGACTTCACCTTCAAGTATCATAAATGAAAACTGACAGAGTTAAATTAAAAAATTATAAATAAACATAAATTGAAAATTATAAATTATAATTATTTTAATTTCTTAATAATGATTTGTTTGAATAAAAAAAATGAAACTTTTATTATGAAACAAATTCAAAATGATTAAGATTTACCACTCCCGATATTGAAATTGAATTAAAACTAACAAATATATATGTAAATAATAATTTTAAATAGATTTTATAAAATGTTATATAAATTTATAAGGATTTTAAATTGGTTTTTAATATATTTAGGTTTTATATATAGGATCTCATAGTGAATTTGTGGAATCCAAGATATAATGTTAGGGTATTCATGTCAAATTCCTCTCATTGAGACATGTTTTGTATTATCAAAAAAATTCTATTTATGTGTTTTATCTAATACCTATTAGAGATATCATATAAAGAAGTAAATTTTATACAAGGTATTTAAGTTCAATTTGAATCTCTATATTTCATAAGGATATGATTTTGATGCTCCTCATTTTGCAGGGGTTTTTGTTAATCAAAATCTCATTAATTGAGTTTTGATTTATATTATTGAAATTATTTCTTATAATTTAAGTACATAGTAAAATATTAATGAATTATTTGGTATTTTTTCATTAATAATGGGGATTTATATTTTTACCACATAAAAAACTCTTCCAAAGATTTTTAATTCATGAAATATAATGCATGTAATGGATTTTTGGTCACTCAAAATTCCTTCTTTGAGTGATGAAGTTTTTTCTTGAACTGAGTTCTTCAATGTTACTTATGTTCCTCAATTAACCAGTTCACATTATATGACCTCTTTTATATCATTGGAGAAATTGATGTTATGTATATATATATATATATATATCTTTCAATTAATGAATTTACATTTCATAAAATTATAATATGTTTTGAATTGTTTTCCTCCTCCTTATGTTGGGATTTATCTTCCTTATAAATGTTTAAACATCATGAAAATGTTCTCCTATCATATTTTTTTGACTATATTATTTATTATACCTTGTTAACATCATCTTCACATTTACTATTTTTCAAAATAATGTTTCATAATTGCTTTTTAATGTGGGTTTGAAACACCCCACCCCTACCTCATTGGAATGAGGAGGTGATGAGGATTACCCGACCTTAAGCGATTTTCCCTTGGCGCCAATGGCTGGAAATAAATGCTGAGGACTTCGAGAAGAAATTGGGGAATGATTTTCCCTTAAGAAAAACACAACCAACCAAACAATCCATTATTAACAAACTACATGAGGCATGTCTACAAAAACATCCACCTCATACATTACCAAAAAAGAACTGCACTATTCCAAAATACAACACTCATACCAATGCAACCAAAAAAAATATCAGAGTACTATGCAGAAGACTAACCAAAGGACCCAAAATAAGCCAAGAAAAATTCCACGGCTCCACCCCAAGCTCCATGCTCCAAGCACCACCACATCTCCCAAGCATCGACACGAACCACTAGAAATGATATGGCTTACCTTCACATGTGTCTTGGAATACGACATCTAAAAAAGCACCAAAGTTCCAAAGCAGGGGGTGAGTACTAATACTCAATAGGTTTTCCCCAAATGACTTCCCTACACACACCACTAGGATAAAACCATTAGCACATTTATATAAAGTAGTTTATATGAAATAATCACAAGTGCAACCACTACTATGTTCCAAACATACCCTTACCAAGCCAAGCATACCAAGGGAAAGCCAAAAAAACATGCCACAATACATTTCATCAATTCACATTAGCACAATAATTTCCATCTAGCAAAGCAATGCACCACACAAGGTTCCACAACCCAATACTGGTATAACAATCACGGCGGCACTTCCATCCAACCTGTTTCTTCCTTCCCAAATTTAGTTGCACTCCCCATCCACTGACCACTGATGGTGGCCCTTTCGACAACTACCCATCCCCTTTTTATAGTGGTAATTCCCGCCCACTTCCACACAACATTCAAACAATCCATAACGAAGCATATAACCCACCAAGGTCACCGACACATGCAATTAACCACAATTACATAACGAACCACTTCAATAAATAAAAAATTTATTGAAAACACCCTTCCACTCTTTTTACACGCCAATTCCTATATAAATAAAACAACCACTTTTATTGAAAAATTATTTCACAGGCCATCTTAATTAATTCAATAAAGCTACCCATTTTAAAATATCCATTTTTAACTCACAACAAGATCATTTTACCCAAAAACCCCATTCTTCCCAAAAATCTCCAAAACACGACCAAAGGGATTTCTAACCAATTTCGCACTTCAAAATAACAATTAATTTCTTGCCAGAAAAATAATTTTAACCAAAACCACTAGTTCTAACCAAGCAGAGTCGAGATAGAAGCCACTTACCTTTAGGGTTCCGGCTAAATTCACCCACCAGAAACTGCACCTCAAATCCGGTGAACGCACCAACTAAACCTCTCTAGATCCCCTTCTTAACATTTAAAAACCTTATAATTAACATAAAAGAAACCAAAACCCTATATCTACACACAACGACTGTAGATCTTGGAAAACGAGAGAGAGGGAGATGTTGATCTATAGGAAACCACAACGAAACCAAAATGAGAGACTTACCGGGGAGAAACCACATTTAAACCCATTTCTAAAACGAGTGGGAGAGCACCTCCAACACCTGAGAACCCAAAATCCCGAGTGAGGCTTGAGTGGGAGATGATTTGGAGTGTTTTAGGTCAATCCTGAGGGAGCTCGGATTTAAAACCCGACTTTTTAATTGGTCGCACGGTTTGGAAAACCGTGTGCTAACCATGTTCACACCATTGCCTCGAGAGAAGGTGTCCACGCAGTTTCCTCACATGGTTTGAAAAACCATGCACAGGCTGTGAGAATCTTATTGTCTCCCCCATCATGGTTTCCTAGAGAAAATGCACGGTTTACTCTAACCGTTCTGAAACTGTGCTCCCTAAGAAAAGCCTCCAAACTTTTTCAAAACCATTCCAAACTCACCAAACCTCTTACCAACTCATCCCATGCACTTTAAACAATTAAGAAAGCATAAACATACACTACATACATCAAAACATGGATGCTACATTCTCCACACCATTGGACATTCCATCCTTGGAAAAGTGGTGAACCCACCCTTTACCGAAAAAACTCAATCCATTACTCAACCATCTCTTTCTCCCACTACCAAGTCTCCTCTTGGATCTGGAAATGCTACCAAAAAACCCGAACCAGACCGATCCATTTACCCCAAAATACTTTATCTTTCCTATCCATAACCCACAATGGCACATTCACTAATGAGGCATCCGATTCTTTCTCAACATGATCCCATCGAATAACATTGTCCGGATTCAGCTGATACTTTTTCAACTACGACACATGAAACACTTTTTGCACCGCAATGAACCTAGGTAGAAATGTCAAATGGTAAGCCACCTCACCAACCCACTCAAGAATCTCAAAAGGTTAAATATAGCTTGGAGATAGCTTTCCCTTCTTCCCAAACCGATGATGTCCCAATCTAGGAGAGATCCTCAAGAAAACATGATCACTCACCTAGAATGACAACGACCATCGACGATGATTCACATACGATTTCTAATGACTCTGATCCATTTTCATTCTCTTCCTGATTAACTTGATCTTCTCTGTTGTCTCCTGGAAAAGGCACAATCCAACCATCAATTAATCACTCGTTTCCACCCAGCATAGTGTATAACGACACGACTTCCCATACAAGGATTCAAATATAGTTATATGTATGGATGGTTGATAATTGTTATTGTACGAGAACTCAAACAACGACAACTGCTCCATCCACGAGCCACCAAAATCCATGACACAAGCCCGCAACATATCCTCCAAGGACTGTATCTTCCTCTCAGATTGACCATACTTATGAGGGCAATACACCGTGCTCATAGTCAACTGTGTCCCAAGGGCTTGTTGTAGGGATTTCCAGAAACGATATGTAAACCTTGGATCACTATCAGATACGATAGAAACAGGAACACCATGCATATTTACCACCTTTTAGATATAGATTTTGGACATATCCTCCACCATATGAGATTCAAAATTTTTAATGAAATGGGCCGATTTTGTTAGCCGAACCACTATCACCCAAATATCATCGTGCTTTCTGACCGTTCTTGGGAGACATGTGACAAAATCCATCGCTATTTGTTCCCACTTCTAAATAGGGATATGTAAAGACTGCAACATTCCTGCTAGCCTCTGATGCTCTTCCTTGACCTGATGGCAAGTCGAGCATCTCAAAAGAAACTCAACCACTCTTATTTTCATACCATCCCACCAGAACAACGCCTTCAAGACTTTATACATTTTTTGAATTCTAGGATGAACAACCCACCTATAATGATGATACACCCTGAGAAGATACTTCTAAAAAGAAACTGGTACCAAAATCCGATTTCGAAAACACCAAACTGAATCTCTATTCAGTTTCGAACCCTCAATGGTCTCTCCACCATTGAGTTTAGTCCTCATGGTCACACACTCAGAATCAGATATTTGTGCCTCTTTAACCAGGCCTACCATGTCAGGAATCAACAAAACTAGAAAAAAGACCACTCTATCGCCCTGGTCCTCATATTCCAACCGTATGTCAGCTATAACCAACATCAAATTCCAATAGTCTAATGCTTGTTTCACCACCTGAGCATATGATTTTCTACTTAATGCATCCGCCACTGAATTTCCATTACCCTGTGTGTACTTCAAGTCAAAATCAAACATGTGGAGATATTCCATCCATCTACTATGCCTCATGTTCAAATACCTTTGTGAGAAAATGTGATTCAAGCTCTTATGATCTGTATATACCGTGAATTTCTCAGCAAAGAGATAATGACACCACACTTTCAAAGCATGGACCACTTCTGCCAAATCCAAATCATGAGTTGGGTAGTTCTTCTCATGGACCCTCAACTACCGTGATCCATATGAAACCACATGATTCCATTGCATGAGAACGCACCCCGACACTAATCCCTATGCATCACAATACACCACGTGCCCTTTTCCTGGTTATGGAAAAACCAATATTGGTGCTGATGTAACGAAACTCTTTAGCTCTTGGAAACACTACTGACACAGTTCATTCAAATAGAATAGAACATTCAATCTTGTCAAAGCTGTCATCAGTGATGCCTAATGTGAAAATAGACGAACAAAATACGGATAATACCCACCTAGACTGAGGAAAATCCATACCTCATACACATTCTTTGGCGGTTTCCATGAGATAATAGCCTCTATCGTTTCTGGATCCACTGAAACACCCCTTTTAGAAATCACATGGCCAAGAAAACAGACTTCTTGTATCCAAAATTCACTCTTTGACAATTTGGAATGAAACCGACGATCCCTCAAGATTCCCAGCACTGTCGAAAATTACAGATCATGCTCCACTATTGTATTTGAATACACCATAATATCATCTACAAACACCACCAGAAATGAATCCATATATCTCTGAAATATCCGATTCATCAATGCCATAAACACCACTGGCGCAATCGTTAGACCAAAGGGAATAACCACACATTCATAATGTCTATTTCTACTTCTGAAAGCTGTTTTATGAATATCATCCTTCATGACCCACAATTGATGATATCATGACCTCAGTTCGATATTGTAGAACCATTTGGCTCTCCTCAACTAGTCGAAAAAATAATCAATTCATGGAAGTGGATATCTGTTCATTATCGTAACTTGGTTAAGTCTACTATAATCAACACATATCCTCAACGATCCATCCTCATTTTTCACAAACAACACTGTTGATGCCCACGGAGGCAATCTAGGCCGGATAAACCCTTTGTTTTCAAACTTTTCCAACTGGAATTTCAATTCCCCCAATTCAGTAGGTGCCATTCGGTAAGACAAAAGTGAGATAGGACTAGTCCTCGGAAGGAGATCAATCGTAAAATCTACTTCTCTTACAGGAGGTAACCCAAAAAATTATTCAGGAAAACGTCCATGAACTGATCCACCACTGCCAGAAGAACACTCTACTCAACCCCCTCTACTGATTCCAATGACAACACCACCAACTGATATGATAACGTGCCCACTGCTAGTGCCAACAAACCCATTTCACCCTGCCTTTCTTGCCTCTCTCCTATAAAGAGATTTCTAACACCATCATGTGTTATAAAACCACTGTTTTCACATTACATTAGATGTGGGACTTAAATTCCACCTGCCAATCCACTCCTATAATTACATCATACCCATCCATCTCAAGCACTGAGAAATTCCACATTAGCTCAACCTCTCCCACAACGATACATCATGCTCTACAAAAGAAGGCTTAACACTCTCTTCGACCCATAGGAGTTTGAAGTTTCAAAACTGAAGGCATCATTTCTACCCTTAAACCAAGCTACTCAACCACACGTGCAACAATAAAAGAGTGCGAACCACCCATATGAAACAACACATGCATCAATGTGGAATTTAAAAGAATCGCACCTCGCACCGTGGATGGTACAAACTGATCATCCACCATAACCTGATCATCTTAAAACATTTCCTTGGTTACCACAGTCTGCTCTTTATTACCCTGCTGAGGAGTAGTGGTGTTCCGAGAATAACCAAGACCCACATTACTATTTGCCGAGGGGTTTGGTGTAGCCCTCGTCCTGTCGAATCATACGACGTCTGCGATCCTGGAGGAGTGTCACACACACCCAACCTCGAAGCATTCCTACAATAGCACTGAAGATTCCCCATATTCTTGCAATTATGACATGCTCGAGGTTGTGTCATACAGTCCCACTTGATGTGGGCCGTAGATCCATACTAAAAACATCCAAGTTACCTATGGGGATTTGTAGAAACGTTTTCTGATCCTACCATCATATTATGTGCCATACCCCTCCATATGAATAAGTGTCTCTCCTCCGCTTTAACCCAGTGTTAGAGTTCCCAGTATTCTCCATGGGTACCACCATGGTTCCTCCACTCGGTGCTCCCAACAGATATCACTCAGCCACCGATGCTTGATTCACGATCTTTGTGTAATCACCGATACACAACACTACCATTTTTGGACGGATCTCTTGCCTTAACCCTGCTTCGAAGATCCTAGCCTTCAACAACATACTACCCGCCACCTCAGGTGTATTCCACACTGGGCTCATAATCATAGCTTCATACTCTATCACAGACCTATGCTCTTTCTTCAGACTGAAGAAATCAGTTGTGCGCTGAATTCTGAACGTATGTGGGTAGAATTGTTTATTAAACAATTCCTCAAATCCATCCCTCATCATACCCTGGTCCTTCCCTACATGGACTAACAACTACCACCACTGAAGAGAAATATCCTCTAGCTTATATGTGTCTAGCTTTACTTTCAACTCAACCGACGCCCCCAAGAATTCAAAAATTATGTTCATTCTGGATAGTTATGCATATGCCCTTTCTAGGTCTGAATAACCCATAAAGATGGGTGGACCCTGATTTTAAAACTGAGCAGCATAATCAACATGCTCTTTCTCTTCCTCTCTATTCACACTTCCCACATTCTAGAAAGCTTGCACTATGCTCTGGACTAAACGCTGGTTCACCTAGGGCTCAGGTGCAACCACGTTCTCATCGGCTACTTTCAGTTTGCCTCTACGACGCCTACCCGATGCCATTTCTATAAATAGAAAACTAACAAGAATGAGTATCACTTCTGTAGACATCAATAATTACCATTTCAAATCGCATTACACAATACTATCACAACGAGGCTTTCCACCTTTCCACATTTTCTATGTTTCACCATTTTTTAAAATCAAACAATTTTCAAAATACCAAATTTATTCTCATTACAATCTCACACATTGGAAAAACAATTTCTCAATTCATCCCATAAATCATTATGTCAAATAAAATATAAATCCTAGAGGGAAGCCATTTTCTACCATATATGCCATGCACATATCATTGGCTACGCCCACGACAATGAGATTGCAAATTCCTATAAGTGTCTACAAAACACTCATGTACCTGACTCCCTGGTAACTTAATGTTCAGCATAAAAGGGATAGCTATGTCCTTTTATGCTACACATTCCTAGTTCCGACAATTCTACACCTTTATACAATCCCAACCCAATGAATAGGATAAGAACAAATGTCAACACCAAGGGTCGAACAACTGCTCTCACTTGGAAGCTAAGGACCGAACAAACTGATACCACTTGTAACACCTTTCCCCTAACTCATTGGCTTGAGGAGGCGGTGAGTGTTACCTCGCCATAAGAGACATTCCCAAGGCTCCAAAGGATGGAAATAAATGCCGAGGGCTTTGATAAAAAATTGGGGAACGATTTTACCTTATGAAAACCCCAACCAACCAAACGATCCACTATCAACAAACTACATTATGCATGTAAACAAAAACAACCAACTCATACATTTACAAAACGGAACCAAACTATTCCACAATAAAACCCTCATACCAATACTATCAACACAATATCATAGTACTATGTGGAAGAATAACAAAAAGACCTAAAATAATCCAAGACACACTCCATCACTCCACCCCAACCTCCATGCTCCATGCACAACCACATCTCCAAAGAATCACCACGAACCACTAACAATGAGATGACTTACCTTTACCTGTGTCTCGGAATACGACATTTGGAAAATCACCAAAGTGCCAAAGCAGGGGTTGAGTATTAATACTCAGTAGGTTTTCCCCAAATGACTTCCCTACACACGCTACTAGGATAAAACCGTTATCACGTTTATATGATGCAGTTTATTTGAAATAATCACAAGTGAAACCATTAATATAAGCCAAACATAACCATACCAAGCAAAGAAAACCAAGGAAAAGCCAAAAAAACATGCCACAAGACATTTCATTATTTCATATTAGCACAACAATTTCCATCTAGAAAAGCAATGCACCACAAAAGGTTCCACAACCCAATACTAGTATAACAATCATAGTGGCACTTCCATCCAACCCATTTCTTCCTTCCCAAATTAAGTGGCACACCCATTACACTTACCATTTATGATGGACCTTCCTTCCATAACCCATCCCCTTTTAATAGGGGTACTTCCCGCCCACTTCCACACAACAATAAAACTATCCATAACCAAGCATATAACCGTGCCAAGGTCACCAACATATGTAATTAACCACAATTACATCTTGAACCACTTCAATAAATAAAACATTTATTGAAAACACCCTCCCGTCCATTTTATATGCCAATTCCTGTAATGGCCCGAACCTATCTGGCCCATTACTTTGTGAAAAAGAAGGCCATGAAGTGTTCTAGAGGGTAAAATGGAATTATCCCACACTTTCTGGAATTTTGAAACTACATGCCGTGTAGTTTGAGTACACGCCGTGTACCCCCTTGCCGAGTATACCCCGTGTTGAAGTCTGTGTCCTTGCCATGTGAAATAAATGGGTGCACGCCTTGTACCCCAAACTACACGACGTGTAGTCTCTCCCCATGTATGCGTTACCGTGTGTTGACTAGTCAATGGCTGTGTGTCATGTTGGAGCCGTGTCCTTTCCGTGTGAAATAAATTGGTACATGACATGTATCCAATACTACACACCGTGTAGTCCCTCCCCGCGTATGCTTTACCTTCAAGCCATGTGTTGACCAGTCAACAGTCGCGTTCCGCATTGGAGGCAGTGTTAGAAGCCACGTGGTGACCGTGTGAAACGGACGAGTACACACCATGTACCATAAAGTACATGCCGTGTAATTTTTCTTTTATTGCCTATAAAAGGAGGGGTCCCCTCATCCTTTTCAACTCACCCCTCTCCTCCCCATTCCTCTAAGCAGAGCTCTTCCAAGAGACTCTAAGGCTCCTTTTCTTCCATAACTTCTTCGTCCGAGCTCCGATTTACGATCTGTCAGCAGGCACGGGATCGTAACGATGAGGCAGAACTTCTGAGATTGGATCCGTTTTCTTTCCTTAGACCTTTACTTTCCAACTTCCACATGAGGAGGTTTTTCCGAGACTCGACAGAGGTGAAGGACACCGATGGACGTGTTCTAAGGTTGATTATGGGGAGCGTTGTGATCAGAACCTCTTACGGTAGGGATCTTACCTTCGTATCTCTAATTTTTGCATCATGCGAGGTGGTTATCCTTTTGTTTTCACTAGAATCTGTTGAACCATTAAATAAAGATAATAAATGGTTAAAGAAAGGGGATGGGAAAGTTGTTATGTTTATCTTTTTTTATCCAATTGATATTGTATGAATTGAATAGGCTTATGCCTTCTGAAAATCACGGTCGTTGGGGGCCTTTTATTGTGTAATTAAATGTTTCCCTATCTTCTAGACCGTTTTTGTGAATGGAACCTTGTGGAATGTGGAATCTGGTTAATCACGTAAAGATTAAAATCTGGAACCCTTGTGTGATCACCCCGGTTAAACAAAATGGAATAATGATCATGTGGGTTTTGGCTTGGTTACGTGGTGTGTGAAAGGGGGGGGGGGTGAATCTTGGGTTGTTATGAATAGAACGGGCAGTAGGGCTGCGGTAAATGAAGTTAAAGGGGTGATGATTTGGCACGAACCTTGTTTTGTGGGTTGTGGTGGATCAGATGAGCAGTGGGGCTGCGATATGTGGTATCAAGGGATGATGATGTACGATGCAGTTGTGGTTATGGCAGTTGGCAGCGGGGCTGTAGGGATGGGTTTTAATGTGAACGGGCTATGGGTTGTGAATAATAAATAAAATGTTTAAGTGTTTATGAATGGTGGGGCATGGTAATGGAATGAGATTAATAATAAATGGGTTGGTTGGTTAATAAGAAGGGACTTGTTGTGCTGCTTGTGTTTTCCTAACTTGATTTATGGATGGCAGTGATATGTTTCACGAACGATTGATGTGGTTGGTTGTGGATAGTTGCCCAGTAGTTAAGGAACTAATAAAATAATTATACTGAAACGTGAAAACCTAAATGGGGTTGGGGTTGTTTGTTGTATGCATGTTTCGTAGTAGTAGTTCCATGGAACGTGCTCAGTTTCTCTGTTTAGAAGCCATAGGTTGGGCTGTATGTTTTGTATATATATATATATATCGGTATCTTTGTGTTTTATCGCACCCCACCCATGTTGAGAACATAGTGCCGAACACTCCCATTTCATGGGAGAGGGTGTTTTCCCATAGTTACTAGCTCCTTCCTGCTCCTTCTTCCATAGGATTTCATGGCTTGAGGTGACCTTACACCTAAGACCCTTCAGGTAGGATTCGATTGGGGTGGATTGGCCCAAGACTCTTCGGGCAGGTTTTTTTCCCAAGAACCTTCTGGATGAGGCCCAGGTGTGTGCGGGCGGGATACGTTGTTTTGAGGCCCAGGTGTGTGCGGGTGGGATGTGTGGTTGTGAGGCCCAGGTGTGTGTGGTCGGGATACGTGGTTGTGAGGCCCAGGTGTGTGTGGGAAGGATGTGTGGCTGTGATGCCCAGGTGTGTGAGGTTGGGATACGTGGTTGTGAGGCCCAGGTTTGTGCGGGCGGGATGTGTGGTTCTTGAGGCCCAAGTGTGTGAGGGTGGGAAGAGTGTGGTAGAGTCAGGACGTTCTCCATTAGGAAGAGCAGCTAACTAGTGGGAAATGGTGCAGGGTACCCAATACTCATGTTCTTATATACTAATACCTATTGTGATTGTGTTTTTGGTGAGTGTGGCTGGTGAGGTTGGGTGGATAGAATTCCTTTCTAGGTTTCTTTTGTTGGTCTCACAGTACATTAGGATGTCTCCCCACTTGTGCACGAGAGCTTTAGGTTTCCCTACTAAGTATACTTGTATGCTCACCCTACGTTTAATTTCAGGTTTCCAGGAGGACTATCAGGGCCGTGGAGGACCCTACTAGTCAGACAGTTGGAGTTTTTGCAGTTGTTGTACTCTTGTTTTCTTTTGGTATTGTACTTTGAGCTTTCTTGTACTTGCACCTTGTTATAAATTTTTTTAAACATGCATGTGGATTTGGATTGGGTTTATATCAATACACTTTTTCTTTTCCTTTTTGGGTGGTTGACTTGTCCTATTTCCAGATCTTAAATAATAAAAAGGGTAATGCCTCCCATATTTGTGAAAACTCATACCCTTGGTGTTATTCACCACCCTGGGGCCTACTCGAGGCGGGACTCAGGGATCATTATCTCCCTTTTACCATTTCTATCTTAGGAGGGGCATCTTTGGTGGGAGGGGGTCGTGACAGAATGGTATCAGAGAAATGGTTGAGAGATAGGATGGAGTCTGGAGTTAGGAACAGTGAGGATTTCTTGGGATGGTAGGGCAATAATGTTAGTTAATCTTGGAGCGTGACATAGTCCATGGAAGACCAGCTAGGACACGGGATTTTAGGGCCCCCCATGATCCAATGCAAGGAATCGGAGCCTACCGAATGACCAAGTGAGACTACATTGATTGCAGGGAAGAGACCCTAGGGAAGGTACATGCATCATCATGATTGTGTTTTACTTGATTTGGGTGTTCTGGGAAAGAAATTGACATAAAATGATAAAATGAAACCCTGAGAAATTTCTTTACTACTTGGGCTTAGGTGATCTTTGTTTACCGTACAGCTATGACACCTGTACATCATCCCCGGGTGGCTCAGACGGCCGAGGCCCAGCAGATTCAGGTGGTCGATCAGTTGAGGATTGACTGAGAGGAGGAAGATAGCCAGTGGCAGAAGACTCTCCATTCTTTCCAGCAGCAAACCCTCTTGATGTACGAGGGTAGTACTTCAGATAAGGAGATAGAGGGGTGGCTTGAGGAGCTAGGGATTGCTTTTACCTTGATTCGTGCTCCAAGGGAGTAATGGGTTCCCCTAGCAGTCAGTCAGCTAAGAGGTGCCGCGCGACAGTGGTGGATGATCTACCTCGGAGAGAGGATAGAGGCAGAGGTTTCATGGGCTGACTTTGAGAAGGAATGCCGATATGAATTCCTTTCTTCCATGATCAAGGAGGAGAAGTGGCATGAGCTACTCTCCCATCAGCGGGGGAGTATGTCAGTACGAGAGTTGGGGATCAAGTTCAAGGATCTCCTGCGCTTTTCTCCGGATCTCTTTCTGGATGAGGAGTCTCGGGCGAGATGTTTAGAGGAGGCACTTAGTCCTTCGCTCCAGTATGCTATTACCCCCTTCACCCTTCTAACGTACTTGGCAGTACAGAAGAAGGCAAAGGTTGTAGAGAGGATGCACTCACAGGGAGGTGCACCACGTGAGGGGTTCCAGCCAGGCTCTTCAAAGGGGAAGGCAGTCAGCAGTAGGTCTCCTGCGACGGGACCTTCTAGGTTCAGGACAATGGGGAGCAGGCCCCAGTAGTTCCAGTTTAGGTCTTCGGGTCCTCATCCCTTTTTCACAATCCTAGGATTGAAGTGTTTTTCTTGTAGAGGTTTCGGGAAAATTCAGAGTTGGTGCCCGACCCGAGCTCAGTACGGTGGAGGTGGGCAGGTTCATCGCCCTCCTTAGCAGCACCAGTTGCTGGCGAGGCCCTTACAACAGTAGCAGGACCATGCTCCTCCAAGGGAAGACTTTGCGGGAGGAGGCCGACCTCAGGGTTCTCCTTAGGGACCTCGACCAGGGTGTGGTTGGGAAGGTGGATGACATCAGAGAGGCAGAGGAGCTGGGCGTGGACAGTTGCATGTAGCAGAGTTTGCAGCTCCGACAGGACCAGAGGTGGTGCAAGTTACGATTTGTTTGTTCAGCACTATTGTTTCTGCATTGTTTGAATTGGGAGCTTTGCACTCATTTGTTGCACCTGTTCTAGCCCATTATTTGGGACTAGACATAGAGAGACTTTCCGTACCACTGGTGCTAAGTACACCAGTTGGAGGCCAGAACAACGTATCTTGTGTTTGTCGGGGATGTGGGTTGACGTTGGGACCACATCGATCTAGTGGGGACCTTCATCTGTTATAGATGAATCCATACGATGTCATCCTAGGCATCGACTGGTTGTTTTCTGTTAGTGTCGTTATCTACTGCTTCCGGAGAAGAGTCGTGTTCTCCGACGTGGATGGGCAGTGCATATCTTTTGTTAGCGAGAGGAGCTATCAGGTAGGAAGCCGACATGTGAAGCCTCTCCTTTCCTTGTTAGGTGGGTTATCAGTGGTTCCAGCTGATACAGAGATGATGGATGTGCCGGAGGTTGTTGGAGAGTTCCTCAATGTTTTTATTGAGGAGATTGTGACTCTACCCCCCCCCCCCCCCGACGTGACGTTGAGTTCGGGATAGGATTACATCCTGGTGACCGTCCAATTTCAATGGCCACTTATCGGATGGCACCTTCGGAGTTGCGGGAGTTGCAGATTCAGATTGATGATCTGATGAAGAAGTGTTTTGTTCGACCTAGCGTATCTCCATGGGGTTCTCCAGTTTTGTTCGTGAAGAAGGCATATGGTGTTCTCAGGATATGCATATACTACCGAAGGTTGAACCAGGTAACGATCAAAATCCATTAACCCCTTCCCAGGATAGATGATATCTTCGACCAACTGAGGGGAGCAGGTTGGTTTTCTAATATTGATCTACGATGTGGATATCATTAGCTGAGGGTAAAGGACAGTGACATCTCGATGATGGCTTTTAGGTGCAGGTGTGTGAACTTTGAGTTTGTAGTGATTCCATTTGGAGTTACGAATGCATCGTCCATGTTCTTGGGACTTATGAACTTTTTCATTTGAGAGTTTCTAGACCGGTTCGTCGTTGTGTTTATCGATGACATCTGGATCTACTCAATATCAGAGGAGGACAACGTTGAGCATCTTAGGGAAGTCTTATAAGTCTTTTGAAACCACTAGCTTTACGGGAAATTTTCAAAGTGTAAGTTCTTGACACAAGAAGTACACATCCTTGGGAACGTAGTGTCTCATCATGGAGTGTCAGTGGACCCATCGAAGGTGGAGGAAGTTGTTTCTTGGGTATCACCCAAGAGCATGGAAGAAGTTCGTAGTTTCCTGGGGTTATTAGGATACTATCGGAGGTTCATTTCGGACTTCTCTCGAGTTGCTGCTCCATTGACAACTTTGAGTAGGAATAACCAGGTCTTCCTATGGAGCGAGCAGTGCCAGAAGGCTTTCGACTACCTGAAGGAGAATTTGGTCAGTGCTCCCATACTCAGGTTTCCAGAGGAAGGGTTGTTGTATGAGGTGTTTTGTGATGCTTCTGGACTTGGTCTGGGGTGCGTGCTGATGCAGAAGAAGGGAGTGATCTATTATGTGTCTCAAAAGTTACGCCCTCATGAGCGTAACTATGCCACCCATGACCTAGAGATTGTAGCAGTAGTGTTCGCACTAAAGTTGTGGAGAAATTACCTCCTTGGGGAGCACTTTGTGGTGTTCTCAGATCACAAGTGCCTGTGTTATATCTTCTCCCAGAGTGACCTGAACCTGCGGCAGTGGAGATGGGTCGAGTTTCTCCAAGACTATGACTTTGATATCTCTTACACTGAAGGTAAGGGAAATGTTATGGCTGATTCCCTGAGCAGGAAGTCACATCAGGAAGTGGTTCGGGAATCCGCTGATGCTTGGATGGCGATGGTAGAGTTGGATTCCTTGCACTTGGATGCAAGGGTAGAAGGTGTTAGAGGATGTTTGTTTCAGATGACGGTGCAGTCCTCCTTGTTGCAGTAGGTGGAAGAGTCTCAGTGGGGGGACTCCGAGGTGGAAGTAATGCGCGATCGTGTCGATCAGGGAAATGCTCCAGAAGGATGGTCAGAGTACAATCGACATCAGATGCTTTTCCATGGAATTTTGTTTGTTCCAGAGGCCATGCACGAGGGAGTTCTCCATGAGTCCCATAGCTCAGTCTTGGCGGTACATCCAGGAGTTTCAAATATGTACCGAGGCCTGAGGGAACAATTTTGGTGGCCTGGGGTGAAACGGGTAGTGGCGGAGTTTGTGGCTAAATTCCTAGTGTGTCAGCAAGTGAAGGATGAACACCGTGTTCTCAGTGGTTTGTTGCATCCTTTAGATTTCCTCGAGTGGAAGTGGGATGACATCTCAATGGACTTCATCGCAGGACTGCCCAGAGCTCATGGTGGTTATGATGCTATCTAGGTAGTGGTGGATTGACTGACAAAATCAGCTCACTTCTTAGAAATTACGGAGTCAGGCCCGATGAGTACCATAGCACAGAGGTACATAGATGATGTGGTGCGTTTTCATAGAGTTCCAAAGACTATCGTCTTAGATCGGGATACTCAGTTTACCTCACGAGTCTGGAGAGGTTTACAATATGATTTTGGCACCCAGCTACGCCTTAGCACTACTTTCCACCCCCAGACCGATGGACAGACAGAGCGGACTATCCAGACGTTGGAGGACATGCTTCGAGCATGCGTTCTGGATTTCGGAGGATTATGGGAATGAAACTTTCCTTTAGTAGAGTTTTCCTACAATAACAGCTTCTACTCTACTATTGGCATGGAACCGTTTGAGGGTCTTTATAGAAGACCATGTCGTTCACCCATTTTCTAGGTAGAGGTTGGTGGGACAGGTGCTCATGGGCCAGAGGTAGTACAAAGCACCATATAGAAGGTTCATCTTGTGCGTGATAGGATGAAAGCGGCTCAGGGCCGCCAGAAGTCTTATGCTGATTGTCGATGGAGGCCTTTGGATTTCGAGGTGGGGGACCATGTGTTATTGAATTTTTCCCCTCAACGGGGGTAGCGGAGGTTCAGGAAGGAGATTAAACTCTCCCCTAGGTTCATTGGACCTTTCCAGGTGCTGAGGCGAGTCGGCGAGGTGGCATATCGGCTGGCCCTACCACCTCAGTTGGAGAAGTTTCATGACGTCTTCCACGTCTCCCAACTTCTTCGGTACTTACACGACGACTCCAACGTTATCGACTGGGGAGAGTTAGATATGGGAGACGACGTGACTATTGAGGAATGACCAGTCAGAATCGAGGATCGTAAAGAGAAGGTTCTCTGTGGACGAACCATCGCCTTGGTTCGTGTGTTGTGGAGGCATGGCGTTTTCATGGAGAGCAATTGGGAGCGGGAGGCCCAGATGAACGCTCAGTACCTGGAGTTGTTTTGACTTGTGTTTTTCTTTTTTCTCTTCTATGCTTTGTGTTGATGTTATACTATGTACCTTTGATATATGGAATGCTTGGCTTGTCGGTTGTGAGACCTTTTGTTTCCTTGTTATCTGGAAGTGTCTAGCATGTCCGGATGTGTGGGAAAAAGGGAAAACCTGATCCTTAATTGAGACGCATTAATGCATATTCAATTGAACCCATGCGGGCAAGTCAGTGCCACCTAAAGTGGATAATATCTCAACATAAAAGAAGGAATTTCCCCAAACCACATGTTCGGGAAGTGTGTTGGTTGTGTGCTGTTGGGGGTAGTTCAAGTTGAAAAATCCTAATGTATGAAGTTGGGAAGACCCAATTCTTAATCGAGACGCATTAATGAGGATGTGATTAAACCCGTGCAGTCGAGTCAGTGCCACCTAAAGCGGATAATATCTCGACATAGGAGAATGAATTCATAAAACATATGATTAGGGTTGTTGGTTGGGTTCCGGTTATAATGAGAACCCTAAGAGGTATCTTGTTGGGTTCCTCTGGTTTGGTTTTTGAATTCTCTAGGATGAGAATGTTTTAAGAGATATCTGATGTGATGGACCGGACCTCTCTAGACCATTATTTTGTCAAAAAGAATCCCACATAGTGTTCTGGAGGGTAAAATTGACATTTCTCACAGATTCCATAATTTCGAAACTACACGCCGTGTAGTTTGAGTACACGCCGTGTAACCCCTTGCTGGGTATACACCATGTTGAAGGCCGTGTCCTTGCTGTGTGAAATAAATGTGTGCACGCCGTGTACCCCAAACTACACATAGTGTAGTCTCTCCCCGCATACGCGTTACCGTGTGTTGACAAGTCAATGGTTGTGTGCCGGGTTGGATTTGTGTCCTTGCCGTGTGAAATAAATGGGTATACGCCATGTATCCAATACTAAACGCCGTGTAGTTCCTCCCCGCATATGTGTTACCTTCAAGCCGTGTGTTGACCATTCAACAGCCGCGTTCCGCATTGAAGGCCGTGTTGGAAGCCGCATGGTGACCGTGTGAAACGGCCGAGTACACACCGTGTACCATAATGTACACACCGTGTACCATAATGTACACACCGTGTACTTTTGCTTTTCTTGCCTATAAAAGGAGGGGTCCCCTCCTCCTTCTCAACTCACCCCTCTCCTCTCCATTCCTCTAAGCAGAGCTCTCCCAAGAGACTCGAAGGATCATTTTCTTCCATAACTTCTTCGTCCGAGCTCCGATTTACGATCCGTCAGCGGCCACGAGATCATTACAATGAGGTGGAACTTCCGATCTTGGATCCATTGTCTTTCCTTCAACCTTTGCTTTCCCAATTCCACCTGAGGAGGTTTTTCCAGGACTTGACAGAGGTGACGGGCGCCGACGTACGTCTTCTAAGGTTGATCCGGGGGAGCGTTGTGATCAAAACCTATTGAGGTAGGGATCTTACCTTCGTCTCTCTAATTTTTGCATCATGCGGGGTGGGTATCCTCTTTTTTTCATGAGAAACAGTTGAACCATTAAATAAAGACAATAACTGGTTAAAGAACGAGGATGGGAAAGTTGTTATGTTTATCTTTGTTTATCCTATTGATATGTTATGAATTGAATAGGCTTATTCCTACTGAAAATCATGGTCATTGGGGGCCTTTTCTTTCAAAATTAAATGTTCCCCTATCCTCTAGACTGTTTTTGTGAATGGAACCTTGTGGAATGTGGAATCTGGTGAATCATGTAAAGATTAAAATTTAGAACCATTGTGTGATCACCCCGGTTAAACAAAATGGAATAATGAACATGTGGGTTCTGGCTTGGTTACGTGGTGTGTGAAGGGGGGGGGGGTGAATCATGGGTTGTTATGAATAGAAAGGGCGACAGGGATGTGGTAAATGATGTTAAAGGGGCAATGATGTGGCACGAACCTTGTTTTGTGGGTTGTGGTGGATCGGATGAGCAGCAGGGCTGCGATAAGTGGTATCAAGGGATGATTATGTACGGTGTGGTTGTGGTTATGGCAGTTGGCAGCGGGGCTGCATGGATGAGTTTGAATGTGAACGGGCTATGTGTTGTGAATAATAAATAAAATGTGGAAGAGTTAATGAATGGTGGGTCATGGTAATGGAATAGGATTAATAATCAATGGGTTGGTTGGTTAATAAGAAGGGACTTGTTGTGCTGCTTGTGTTTTCCTAACTTGATTTGTGGATGGCAGGGATATGTTTCACGAACGATTGATGTGGTTGGTTGTGGATAGTTTCCCAGTAGTTAAGGAAATAGTAAACTAATTATACTGAAATGTGAAAACCTAAATGGGGTTGGGGTTTTTTTTGTATGCATTCTTCGTAGTAGCAGTACTGTGACACATGCTCAATTTCTCTGTTTAGAATCCATAGGTTGGGCTGTTTGTTTGGAATATATATATATATATATATATATATGTATATGTATCTTTGTGTTTTATCGCACCCCACCCATGTTGAGCACTTAGTTACGAACACTCCCATTTCATGGGAGAGGGTGTTTTCCCATAGTTACTAGCTCATTCCTGCTCTTTCTTCCCTAGGATGTGATGTCTTGAGGAGTCCTTACACCTAAGACCCTTCAGGTACGTTTTGATTGGGGTGGATTGGCCCCAGACTCTTCGGGTAGGTTTGTTTTCCCAAGAACCTTCGGGATGAGGCCCATGTGTGTGCGGGAAGGATACGTGGTTGTGAGGCCCAGGTGTGTGTGGGCAGGATGTGTGGTTGTGAGGCCCAGGTGTGTGCGGGCGTGATACGTGGTTGTGAGACCCATGTGTGTGCATGCAGGATGTGTGGTTCTTGAGTCCTAGGTGTGTGCGGGCAGGAGGAGTGTGTTAGCATCAGGACGTTCACCGTTAGGAAGAGCAGCTGACTAGTGGGAAAGGGTGTGGGGTACCCAATACTCTTGTTCTTATATACTACTACCTATTGTGATTGTGTTTTTTGTGAGTGTGGCTGGTCAGGTTGGGTGGATAGAATTATTTGCTAGGTTTCTTCTGTTGTTCTCACAGTACATTAGGATGTCTCCCCACTTATGCACAAGAGATTTTGGTTTCCCTACTGAGTATACTTGTATGCTCAAACTACGTTTACTTTCAGGTTTCTAGGAGGACTACCAGGGCCGTGTAGGACTCTACTAGTTGGACAGTTGGAGTTGTTGTAGTTTCTATACTCTTGTTTTCTTTTGGTATTATACTTTGAGCTTTCTTGTACTTTCTCCTTGTTATAAAATTGTTTAAACATGCATGTGGGTTTGGTTTGGTATTATTTATATACACTTGTTCTTTTCCTTTTTGTGTGGCTGACTTGTCCTACTTCCCGATCTTAAATAATAAAAAGGGTAATGCCTCCAATATTTGTGAAAACTCATACCCTTGGTTCTAGTCGCCACCCCGAGACCTACTAGAGACGGGACTCGGGGGTCATTATCTCCCTTTCACTATTGCCAGCTCAGGAGGGTCGTCTTTGGTGGGAGTGGGTCATGACAATTCCCATTTCTAGAAAACAACCCTTTTTTTTGGAAAACTATTTCACAACCATCGTAATTACTTTAACAAAGCAACCCATTTTAAAATATCGATTTTAAAATCACAACAAGAGCATTTTACCCAAAACCCCTTTCATCCAAAAAATCCCCAAAACATGACCAAAGGGATTTCTAACCAATTTCTCACATCAAAATCAAAATTAATTTGAAGCCAAAAAATTAATTGTAACCAAAACCACTAGTTCTAACCATGTGGAGTCAAGATAGAATCCACCTACCTTTAGGATACCGATGAAATCGACCCACAAGAAACCGCACCACAAATCCGGAAAACTCACCACCGAAACCTCTCTAGATCCCCTTCCCTAACATTTATAAACCATAGAATTTACATCCAATGCAACCAAAACCCTATATCTACACACAAAGAGTGTAGATCTTGGAAAAAGAGAGGGAGGGAGATTTAGATCCAGAGGAAACCTCAAATAAACCAAATGGAGAGACTTACTCAAGAGAAACCACATTAAAACCCCTTAGAATCACTTCCAAAACGAGTGGGAGATCACCTCCAACCCCTGAGAACCGAAAATTCCGAGTGAGGATTGAGTTGGAGAGGATTTGGAGTGTTTTAGGTCATTCCCATGGGATACTGGATTTAAAACCCCACTTGTTAAGTGGTCACAGGGTTAGCCCGCACAGTTTGGAAAACTATGTGCTAACCATGTGCATGCCACTGCCTTAAGAGAAGGGGTCCACATGGTTTCCTCTCATTGTTTGGAAAACCATGTGTATGCCATGTTAAGCTTACTATCCCCCCTACACAATTTTCCGGAGAACCCGCACGGTTTCCTCTAACCGTGCTCAAACCATTCTCCCTTTGAAAATCCTCCAAACTTACTCAAAACCATTCCAAACTCACCCAACATCATCCCAACTCATCTCATGCACATTAAACACATACTAAATCATAAAAAAGGCTACATACCTCAAACAGGGTGTGCTATAAGGTTAATGTTTTATTAAAGACTAAAAGTGTTTCCATTATTTCATAATAAAATGTTTTATCTTCCACTGCAAATTAAATTTCCTAACTACTACATATTTTCAAGGAACCTTTATTGATGATTATTTGTAAATAAAATATTTTCCACGCTATTTAATTCACATTTTCAGATATTAATTTCAAATTTGATCTGAAATAACTTATTTTATGACATTGTTAAAATCATTTTCTGAAACTCTTTTATGGTTTAAATACATATTTCATATTTTTCCTAAAAGGGGTTTTTTGGTGAAATTTTTTATCCCAAATCATCCTCCAACGAATAATATTTAATTCTCATTTTGGGTGACTGAATTTTAGGTATTAATCATTTTAATCCATATGGTTAATTTTCATGATACCATTTGAAAATGTTTTGAAAACCATTTTTCTTTCCATGGGTACTTTATGATATAATGATTGATTGTTTTTACATGGCACACATATTTGTATATGATTTGTTAGTGGGGTTATATATTTCCCTCTATTTCATTGGTTTATGATTAATATCTCATGATCTCATGAAGGTATATGGGTTTTATCCCAAAACTCGTGAGGTATAAGAGTTGTAGTCTGATCCTAAAGAGGGTATATGTTATTGACCAATCCAATGGACGTATATGGGGGTTTTTCCAAACTCTAAAGAAGTACATATATTATTTCACAAGAATAAATTGGTAAATGGGGTTTTTTATGAAGATTATAGTGGTATATGGGTTTTATCCCATGCTTAAAGAGGGTATATATGTTGGTATACTAAGACCACTATGATGTGAGAATTAGGTTTTGATACTCACTCTATTAATTCATTATATTTTCATATGCTAATTATTATACCATTATTCTTGGACATTACAAATTCATTTAATGATTCCATGATTCAAGATTATTATTTTATGATATGAAGATACTGTATGGTTTTTATGACTCTTTGAAAGCCTTGCTATGGTTTTATGTGATATTTCCCATCAAGGATCAATGTATCACTGAGGTGGGGAGGGGTGAATCAGTGATACATTTTTCTTTTATGTCTTGTTCATTTTGAAAAAACCTTCACCTCATGTTAAATAGGTATGAATTTGATTAAACAAATCACACATCCAATGGAATATAATAATTTACAAGGTTCACTACTCAACAAGAGTAGGTATTTATTTGTTATGGTTTGGAAACCATCCAATACAAAAAAATACACTAGAAAAAAAATCCCTTTTATGGATACAATAAGTAGGATATTCTCTTACACATGTGTAGAACTATTATTAATAAAATGGTGCATGTTATTCCTGTAAAAAGAAATGATGTAATGAAGGTTTGTGTAACAAGTTTTGAAACTGTCACCAAATGCATCAAAAAATAGTATTATGTTTCCTTGTCTACTTTTATAGACATAATCTTCAAAAAAATTCTCCACTTTCCTAAACTGTAGTAGGTAAGAACATCTCTAAAATTTGAAATGATACATAGTATAATTCCCAGTCTCATTCCTTAGTATATTTATCTAGCCTAAAAATATAATCTACCAGAAAACTGCTGAAATTATTTGAAACTAATTCCATCTCATTTTGAAAATATCATTTCAATTTCCTGGTCTAATAATCTAGTTTCATCAGATGAACGACTGAATATGATCTTCTTTATGTTTCACCAATCCAGAAAACTTAATCATAAATTCTTAATCTAGAAAATTCTTCACTATAAAAACATTCAATGCCCAATGTTATCTCTTTACCCCTGTACAATACAAGTTTCATAGAGTACAATGAACTCTACTCATTTTATTGGTTTTCCAAAAGTGTGTTTTCCTAGAATCTGCAATATTTCCCGCTTAAACAAATTTCCTAAAACAAAAAATTATACTTTATTTAATATAAAAATTTGACTTATTTAGTGCTTCCCATACCTTCAAATTAATTATCAAACCTACTCAAATGTTCTCACAACATTAGCTCATTCCAAAAATTCTAATCATTCTTCAGTTTGATTCTGATTATCGCTCATATTTCCTCATTATGGTTTATACATATGTTCAACATCAGATTTTTCATTATGTTTCTCTGCACCAATTGAATGATATGAAATAAAAATGTATTCCCATTAATATTCATGGAAACAAATGATAATAAAATACTCATTAGAATTCTCTATACCAACTGTTAGATATAAAAAATTGAAACCATTTTACCATAAAAATTATCGATAATTCATTAGACTTTGTTTTCCATTATTTTTTAGTATACATAGTCGAAACTTCTAAATATCCTTACACTTACTCAAAAACACTTTATCACCAACATCATACCTATTTGGAAAACACATTTTCAACTACTTAATCAGGTTATTATTTTCTCAAATTCTTGAAACCAATGTTCCTATATTTGAAAAAGTCCTGCATCTGATGAATTTTATCGATGTCAGCCTACACATGATATATCAGTGTCTATCACACTCCGATAGATCAGTGTCAACTACAATCCAATGACTCTGGAACCATTTAATAAAGATACTCATTAATTTTTATCCTTATCTATTGACCCAACTTAAAACATATCATATCTCTTTTTTTGTTTTTACCCACTTGAAACAAAAAATTAAACCTAATGAAAAAGGTTTACTAGATTATCGATCTTTATCTGGTTGATTAGTCTCAATCTTCCTATCAAGAATCTTCAATAAAACGCACCATTTTATTCATTTTTAATGGTCCCAACAACTCCCAATAAAAAACAATCCTACCTTTGATTTCCTTTCGAAAACATGGCTATATCTGATGATAGGTTTCAGTATTACTCATATGATTGGTGGCACACCGTATCTGATAGACCGGTGTTAGAAAAAATATATTTCCTTATAAACATATTTCTTTGAATATTAGAATCTTGTGGATTATTGTTTTGAATAAAAACCAACATCTATATTTTCTCACATTTCAAATAAAACATCTTAGCCTTCCATAAATCTACATCCAGTAAACTCATAATGATGAAATGAGACTGAAAAGAATTGACTTCATCAACTTACTTCTTCAAAAAATTTCTTCCTATATCATGAATCTTCATTAACTTTATGAAAAAGTATGATCAACATATCATTATCTCACATTGATTTGGAAGTATGGTAACTTCTCATCCTTCCAACGACATCTTTATTTCCATCAAAACCTCAAACTGATTGGTAGTACTCGTTTACCCCATTACATAATAAATGTTATATCAAAATTTTCCCAGATAACTTATGTTTTTTTTGAGTTTCAAAATAGAAAACCATTGTAATATTTTAATCATATCCATTCAAACTTTGATAAAACTCCTCATTATGATTCATGATTTTGTATGGGACCTAGGCGAGTTTGATTAACCTTTTTTCCATGAAAACCTATTCCCAATCTATTGAACTTTTATAATAATTATGTGTCCGATATTATAATTATGATGATGAGCCTAATCAACATCATTTTAAAAATTAGGTGACATATATTTATTTAATAATAAAATACCATAGCTTCAGCATAAACTTATTTCAACTTCCAAAAAACAACTTCCTTCCTACTTCGTCCTAATAACCCTTTCAATTGGATTTTGATTTCAATAAAGTTTCATAATTCAATTAAATTTTTAACATCATTATATGGATTACATATCAATAATTATTATCCTATATGAGATAAATCATTGAAAAAAACATGATTCATTGACAAAAAAACATTTTTTCCAAAATTAGTGACTCAGGAAACATTATTGTCCTTCCATATCTCCTTGAAAACTTTATTTACCTCTTTTAAACTTGTCAAAAATTATTTCCTATAACCACTCTAACAAAATTTTAGATTAGTTCACCCATTTACAGGTTTAGTTGAAAACTTTCCTACAACTCCCCCTATATACATGATTCCATAAAATGTTTTTTACATATCAATGGATAGATTTATGAAACAATTATCCATCTTGAAATCACTATCCAAAGTCTAAAAGTGATAGTGGATATAAAAACATACCTCCACCTTAATGGGAAAGAGGATGGAATCCCATATGTTACCTCGTTTTTTAAAAAGAATCATTCGGTAAGGGTTTTGTGAATATGTATTTAACTTGTTCTGATGGATGAACATACTCTTACATGAATTCATTATTATAAAAATTCTCTTTGATGATGTTTTATTTTATGTAAATATTTTTTTAATGAGAATGTTTTACTATTGGTAACACTTTGATTATCACAACAAATTAGAAAGGGAAATTTTACCACAATATGTAAGTCTTCCCACTGAGTCTTTATCCACATAATTTGAGTAGATTCTTGAGTGGAATAAAAATACCCATCTTTATCCATGTTAATATTAGAAAAAATATTATTCATGGAATTCCAAATTACACAAGTTTTCCCCAATAAGAAGGCTCTAATAGATGTGGATCTTCTATCATCAATGTTTCCTTCTAAATCAGCATCATAATACACAAAAAAGTGAATATTTTCTTGAGCTATCATACCAGACTATCAAATTTATTACTCCTATGATATATTTTATAATTCATTCTCCAGACAATATAAGTTATTATTTTGGGTTACATTGAAATCATGCACATAAGGTAACCACATAAATAATGTCAGGTATTAAGGAAATAAAAAATAAAAAACAACCAATCAAATTCTAAAACACTTTAGAGTCAAGTTTCTAGGAATTTCTATCTTTATACAACTTTGTTCCCCATAAAATTATTGTGGTGATTGATTTCTAATTTTCCATGTTGGATTTCTTAATATGTTCCTTAGAATACATTTCTTAGGAAATAAATATGTGTTCTTAATTTGTGATATTTGTAATCAAAGAGTGTATTTAATTTCACCCAAAATGGATACCTCAAACAACTTTTTATCCCTTCATCAAATCTTTCACAAGTTCATTGATCATTCCTAGAAATGATAATGTCACCAACATAGACAATTACAATGATGGAAAATTCTTGATTTTTTTATGTACATATTACTATCAACTCATCCTTTCTCAAAACTCAGATTTCTTAAGCTGGTGTATATTTTGGAATACCACACCCATGTTGGTTGATTTATCCCATAAAAGGATTTATCCAACTTTTACACATAAACTTCATCCTTACCAATAATAAAAGATCATGTTTGTTCAATATAAAACTCTTTATCAAGATCCATTTTCACAAATTCTAACATCACAACCATCTAAAATATTTTGTAAATTCATTGTGTAGAAATAATAAGAAAAATTGTGATTTTTTCTATCCTCTCTACTAGAGAAATATTTTAATACCAATCGATTCCCACTATCTATGAGTAACTTTTTCACCCTTACCTTTCTTTGTTTCTTATCACTTCACAATCTTCATTCATACTGTTCTGGAAAACCCACTTTGTTCAATAAAATTGTTTCATTTGGTTAAAGTAAATGTTTCTATGTATAATTTATTACTATCAGAACCATATCTTTATTCAAAGCATGAACCCAGTTAGGATGCTCAAAATCTTTATTTACATATTTCGGTTAAACATTTGAATACATAAAAGTATGTGTAATAGTATTTTATGTTCTTATTGTTTTGAAAATTATAATGTTGATCACCAATTATGTTTTGATCTACCACTTTTGTATTTATACTAGGATGATATTTTTGAGACTCTTCCTCATAACTAGAAATATCTATGTTTGATTCTTCTTCCTGAGTAAGATTACAATTCATTGTATCCTTATCATAATTGTTAGAAAAATTTATTTCATCTAGTTCATCTTCCTTTATAAGTGTTTTTATTTAGCATCTTCCACAACCATTTAAATATCATTCACATAAACAGACTCAAATAATATTTATGTATCTTTTTTTAAACATCAATATATTCTTCTATCCAAATCATAGACTATAAAATTTCCATCATCACCACTCTTCTCAAACTTCCCATGGTTTACACCTTTTTTTATTTATCATGCATGGACTCCTAGAAACTATTACATGTTCAAACATGGAATTTGATCATAAAACATTTCATATGGAGTCATATTTTCACTTTTCATGTAGAAACATCAGTTTTGAAAATAAAAATCAGTGCTCTTAGCTTGATCCTGAATGTAAGGAGAGAGATCACGTTCAAGTAACATAGTTCGGCCCATTTCAACCAATCTTCTATTCTTCCCTTCAATTTTTTTTGATGAGTTTAATATGTATTGAATTCAAGATAAATTCAATGCTTATTAAGATAAATTTGAAACTATTCATTTTTTTAGTCCCTAGATTTTTATGTTATCAACTTCATCACCAAATACTCCCATTCCTTCTCAACTTTCCTTCAAATTTTTTTAAACATTTTCAAAGACTCAAACTTATGTTTCATATACATAAAACAATTAATGTGATTAAATTCATTAATAAAAATAATAATGTACTTATCTCCATGATTTTATTGTTTTCTCATTGTCCCACAAATATTTGAATGAATATATTCTATTGTCCATTTTGAACAAATTCTGAATTTCTTTCACATAGTTTGTAATATATCCATTCTAAAAATTGTGAAACACCAATATTTTCTTATTTACATATCATGAATAACACAAAAACTTTCACACATTGGTTACCTGTTCTTGTATCTTTGACACTTGTTCCCCAACCATTTTCCATAACTAATTCTCTTCCACCATGCCAATGTACGAATAGTTTTGAATCTCACCAACATGGAACACGTTACCTTTTATATGATGGAAACTTATAACTATCTTTCCAACTTCCAATATTTTAACAAAAAACTAATATTTCATGAAAATTATGTTTCTTCCAACATCAGAATGTTTTGAAACACTTTGAATATTATTTTTCAAACAATCAACAAACAAATAATCGATTTCAACTTTTCATCCCCATTGGTGGATGATCGAACTTCTTTAATTATGAGAGATTCATCATTACTAAATATTACTGTTTTTTTTGAATTATTTCACATTCTTCAACAAATTTAACTCTCCTATAATATGAAGAGAACACACACTATCTATGATCCATGGTCATTCTACTTTTGTTTCTCTGAGATCTGTTTCAAAAATATGGTCATTGTTTTCCATTACATCTCTTCATAACCATCTTATGAGAATTTTAAAGAAACTTTTGTTGTGTTGGTAATAAAACAAGAATTTTTTTAATTTTTTTTTACAGGTTTATCACATCATTCACAAATTTTTCCTAAAAGTTGGAACCTAATTTAAACTTTTACATAATCCTTCCATGGTTTCATGAAAACAAACTTCTCAGAATACTTCCATTAATGTGATTAACTCCCCCTCAAACAATTATTATTTTTTATTTTTGGAATAGTTGTAATATTTTTTATTAAACAACACCCATTTACTACGTTGTTGAATCCATCACAGTATCAGTAATATACATAGAAAGATTATTTTCCTCTAGATCATCCATAGTTTTAGGATTTGTGAGCATGCTTCTCAAGAACCTTTTTATCTTTCTCATTAGAACTCTCATGACCACCAAATTTTTTTTTATCAACCAAAATCTTATATTACAGCCTTGTTTTCTTTTTATCATTATCAAAACCAGAATTAATATATAAATTTTTTGACTTATAATTTTTCGAAACCTCTAATGTATCCACATTGTTGGTTTAGCCATATATATAACATCCCTATTTTTATTTTCCACAAAAACAAATTGATCATTTTTATCAACCATTGAAGGTAACATTTTATCCTTCTATAGTTTAACCTTTCTAGATATTTCACCAACTTTAGAAATAATTTTATTGAAACATCATAACCCTTTGATTATCTTTAGATATTTTTTGTTGGAAATGTTACAAATCTTATTATTTTTCTTTTATTTAACCTCTAGATGTTCGTTTTGATTATTATATTTCTCAAGGAATTTCATCAACTCATCAATCTCATCTAGCACCATAACATTCTTATTAAGAATAAATAATTTATTGTTTGTTGGGGAATATTCATTTTCCAATTTCATAATTTATTTCTCATGGATTCCAGTCATTTGTTGTAATTATTTCAATTCTTATTTTAGATGAAATTAGAATCAAGTTACTTCTTCTTCAGAATTTCTAATTACGAACTCTTCATTATTAATTATTGCAATTAAATTATTCTATCCAACATTTTCAATTGATTTTTTGTATTAATATTAACTTTATTATTCTTCATCATATTTATAAAAAACTTCTCCTTTTAGATTTGGATAATTTTAGATATTTACCTTTGGAATAATGTTTATCCTTATCACCGTTTTTCATTCATGATCTTATTATCCTTATTTATTCTTCATCCATTTTATCTTATTTATTTATTTGAGGAAAATTATCTACAATGTACCAAATCGATCCACATGCAACACATTTAAAGGGAAGTTACCCCTTATATTTACCTATACATATTTTTAATTTTTTTGAAAACATGGATAAAAAATTATCACAAGTTGTGAGAAACTCATTTTCAAAATCAGGATATCTAGCCTCTTCTTTAAGAATATTACTAATATTTGTTTTTTTGGCATTCTGGAAAAATATTTCATGATCAAATTTTTTCCCTTCATATATTTCTATATTTTAATTTCAAAATAATGAGTGTACCATGAAGTTCATCTAGAGATAACATTTCTAGATCCTTATATTTCAATGAGGAAACCATGGAATCAAAATTTTCTTTAATAATTCTCAAGATATATTCAACAATAGTTTAGTATTCCAGCTTCTCATCAAGACTTGTAACAGTGCTCAAAAATATCATTCACCCTTATAATTAAGTCACCTACTGATTCATACTCACCCATCTCAATATATTTATAATTAATCCTATAGATTTTTAAATTATATATCTTCAAATTTTTATTTCCTTCAAAAATATTCTTCACCTTATCCCATATTTATTTTGTTGTAGAAAAAACACTTCACTATTTAAAAACCACTTCCATAAAGTGATGATAGTGATATTCCAAAATTAAATGATTCTTATTGTTAACATATGTGAGAGGATATTTTTCATAAATATGAGAAAATACATATTTTATATATACAACAACATCATATATAAGAGACATAAGATAATGAAACATTCTATATTTATAGATATGAGAGTTCTTACCATCAATTTTTGGAATCACCTTACTGTTTTGACAATTTGAATTCCCCATCAATAAATGTCTTCAAAAAGTTTGGAAATTGGTAAACGAAGGATAATTCTCTTTTATACTAATTAATATTTCCCAAAAATTATCAATGTATCACAATGATGGAGAGGGGTGAATCTGTGATACCATTTTCTTTTATGCTTCCTTTCTTTTGAAACAACTATCACCTGATGTTAATGATTTATGACTTTTTTGAAAAAAATCACACATGAACAAGAACAAAATAATTTACAAGGTGAACTACTCAACAAGAGTAGATACATCCTTGGTATGGTTGGGAAACCATTCAATACCATAGAATCCACTAGAAATATTTCTTTTATGAGGATAAAACATGTAAGATATCCCATTACACTTTTTTATCACTTTGATCAACACAAAAACGAATGTTGTTCAAGTAGAACAAAATTATATAATAAAATTTTCAATAAAAAGTTAAGAAATATTCATAAAATGTATCAAAATAAGTTACTATGCTGCGATGTTAACATTCACAAATATAATCTTCAAAAAAATATTCATTTTCCAACATGGAATTTGGTATAAACTTTTCTAAACATCATAATGATACTCAAAATGATTACCAATATGATTCCTCAGTCTTATTATTTAGTTTAAAAATAGATATCTCCTAGAAAACTGCAGAAATAATTCTAAATTACATCTGTCTCAGTCTAGAAATGTTAGTTCAATTTCTCGATCTGATAACCCTCTCTATTCTCATGACCTACTAAATATGATCTTCCATATTTTTCTTCAGTCCAAAAAACATTCTCTAGAATTCTCAATATAGAAACCTATTCCATTTACAAATATTTACCACTCATCCTTCTCTATTCAACCATTAAAATTCATGTTTCATAAAGTATAACGTACTCTCCTACTTTTAGAGGTCTTCCAAAAGTGGTTTAGGTGGGAATATAAATTTTTTTCCAACTTAAAAAAATTTCATAAAAAACAACACCCATCTTTATTTTAAGACACATATTTTAATTATCCATTACTTCTCATATTGTCTCATTACTTTTAAAACCTTCTCAAAAATTCTCAAAAATTCACCCAGATTCAAACATTCTAATCATTCATCAGTCTGATTTTGATTGTCTTATTTATTTCATCATTATAATAAAGACATATTTAAAAAAAATATTATTCATTATGGTTCACCACACCAATTGAAAGATATAAAAAAATATCTTCTCATTATGATTCTTGGAACTAAATGAAATCTAACTGATCATTCATATTATTTGTACCAACTGTTACATATAACATATGGAAACCATTTTTCCAAAAAAAAAATTCAATTTCATTATAATGTTCTTCAATTTATTTTTACATAACCATACTCATAACTTCTAATGATTCTTTTACATTAATGTAAAATATTTATCATTAAATTCAACCTTGATTGGAATACAATTTTTCAATATCTTTAACCAATTATTTTTTTCTTATTTTCTCTAGACCGATGATCCTATATATGGGGAATTCAAGTATCCAATGAATTTCATGGGTGTGAGGCAGTGTTTGATAGATCAGTCTCTATCTCACTATGATATATCAGTGTCAAATATTGTCTGATGACTCTTGAACCATTTGATAAAGACACTCAATAATTTTATCTTCATATCTTGACCTGACTAGAACATATTAGATTTATTTATTTATTCTTGAACAATATGAAATATATAATTAAACATAATGAATATGGTTGATATTATTGTTGACCTTCATATAGTTGATCATTCTATGACCTATTTGTAGGCATCCTTCCCAATAACCACCACATTTATTTCTATTTAACTAGACCCAAAAACTCCCAGTAAAAAATCAATTATTCCTTAAATTCCCTTTTTCATCCATCCTGACGTCTGATGTTCAGTTTCTGAATTACTCTGATGATAAGTGGCACACCAAATTAGATAGAATATTGTTGATAGAAAATTAATTCCTTACTAAATATTTTAATATAAGATTTGAATCTTATATATTATTGGTCCCACTAAAAACCATCATCGTCATCTTCTCATGTTTCAAACAAAACTTCTCATCTATCAACAAATCTGCATATTGTGATCTCACAATGATGAAATGAGACAAATAAATATCTGACTATAGAAACATCCTTATTCCAAAAAAAACTATTTGTATTGTAAATTACTCATGACTTTGAGAATAATTATAATTATCATAACATAATTATACACACTTTGGGAAGTATTGTAACTTCTCATCCTTCTAGTGACTTCTTTTATTCCAACCAAACCTCAAACAGATTGGCATAACTTATTCTCCCATATCATTCATAAGGACTTGATCACATATTTCCCAGGTTAATTATGATATTTGTGAATTAAAAAATTGGAAATCATTGTATGATATTCATCAAATCCAATTAGACTCTGATATAGCTCATCATTACTAATCAAGATTTCATATTAGAGCCATGGTGAGTATGAGGAACCATTTCTCCCCAAAAACATCTTCTCAAACAAATTTTAATCATTTTTTAATGTTATGATTATAATTGTGAGTCAAATTAACTAATTTTATTGAGTGAGGTGATTTACTTTTATTTTACAAAAAAATAAAACCTTCTTTATAAACTTCTTTTATACTAAAAAAAACAAATCCCATTAAATATTCTCCCGAAATTATGTTTCTCTATAATTTTATCTTATATTTAAATCATTATCCATTTTTTCAAATTTTATTATCATCTACCCTTTATACTTTATTGAAATGTTTCCCTCACTAAGAATTTGAGTGACCCTTTTCTTATTTTTTCTTTCCATATGTTATGAGAATGATCTCAGAGTATGAGAGGTTTCGAAGATGGTGTAGTATTGTTTGATTAAGAATTAATATTTTGAATTATTATAAAATAATATGTTTTTAAGGATGATCTCCATAGACACTAAATATTTTACTACATTGGAATTTTAAAACTATTATGAGAGTCCATATTTAATTTTTTCTATATATTATGAATGTTTAATTTTGTTCAACTATCTTAGTATCAATTGGTGTATGTGAATATATATTTTTATCTTGGATCATGAGAGTTCTTGTATAAGGAATCTCATTAAAATTTGATAGTCCAACCTTACTTGAGAATAAAGGTATATTATAGGACTATATCTCATTGTAAAAGTTTTCATATGGGAAAAAATCTTAGTAAATGATATCCCTATACTAAATAACTGATAGAATGATCTCTTAGAGCCTCTAAATGATAAGTGGTAGAATAATAATAGGATTCATCAACACCACTTTGGGTGGGGCATGTTCATCCCGACCCTCTGGGGGCACAATGGGATGTCATCACATATGCGTATGTCTACAAAGAAAATGAATGATTCAAAAAACAATTATCACATATCTCAATATCATAATTTCATAAAATTAGTAACATGAGACATGGTTAGATACATTATGCATACACACCATACAATACAAGGGTGAAAAAAATATTATCTTGAGTTTATCCCAACCTTCCCACTCTAGGTCTAATCATAATAACACATAGGTCCCCATGGATAATCCATAGATATAATAGGAAAAAGGAAAATATACCTTGGTTAGTTAAATATACTTTAACTAATAAGAAAAATATTAAACTCTATATATTCTTTTTTGAAACATTAAATAAAAAAATTTAACATTATAATGAGAATATTCACTATAAACAAGGATAATAATATTATTTGAGTCTAATGATCTAAAAATGATTCTTGAATAAAATGTCTATTTTCACTATTGACTATGATTAAAGAAGTAACTATTAAATTACATACGAAATTACCTATAAATATCAAAAATTAATACTCATATAGTAAAAATAGTAATTATAACCTTGTTAACTTGATCATTCCCTATAATTGGGTTATATATTCCCAGAAATATGGTCTATCACAATTCTAAAAAACATCGATACTCTAACTACAATGTATGATTGTAAAACAAAAAGGAAACAATGCTCTGATACTACTTTGTAACATCCTAACCCATCTCACCTAGATGGTAGATCGATTAGTGGTTCCACAAAACTATATATGTGATTCCCTATATTCTATAAACCTTCAACTAGTATGGATGGTTCATATATAAGTATTATGAAGACTACCAACTATGTTATATAATTACAAAACTATTGTATAAGTAATAAAAATGATAGTCCAATATTATAAGAAAAATAACATCAATATTATATTTATGATCCAACCATGGATAAGAACTAAATATATTATATAAAAAATGAACTAAATTATAATATCACATAGGAATATATCAGAAATAAGAAATCCTATATTATAATTAGGTAACATCTATCCAAAAATAAAAAAAATGAATGAAAGTACAAAAAAAATGGGAATCAAATCTATTACTACACCCACATTATAACACTAAAAATAGTATATTAGCTCAAACATCTATCATTGGGACCACTTCATTATCTATTCCTACAACCATGAACTCATCTTGAGTAATATGGTGTATGAGTAAGGTTTGAGTATAAATTTTTAGGCCACAACTAATATTGTCTATAAAAAAATTATCAAATACAAGTGCATGATCAATATGGATTTCTAATAAAACATGTAAACAAATAACATATTACATAATAGAGTTTATAAAATTAGAACCACATTTCACTATACTAGCTTCAACTAGTACCAGACTAAGATAATGCACCAATGTCCAAAACACACCTTAAGAGTGAATGATCAATCACCTTTTATATCGTATGATGTAGGGAATTATTTATCACCTTCACTTTATATCTATTAATGAGTTATTAACATCACATAGAAATTATTAATGAGTTAAAACTATAATATGGCCCCAATGAATGTGATATCACCACTAAATGGACATAATGAATAAAATATAACCATCACATGGACATGGTGAACAACATGTCACCAATGATAGTGAATACGTGATTGATATATCACTAAAATTTTATCTTTCAGAAGATGGAATACCACCCTGATAAGTCACTATTCTGAAATATCTGTCACTAATTTGAAATTTCAAGGTGGGAAAAATAATACCAATATATTCACCTATATGAAATTGTAATTATGGAATTTTTTTTATATCAACTACTATGTTCAAAACATCACTAGACATAGGTCACATGTGAATGATTCATCACCAACACACAATAATATGAAGTTAATAATAAATAATAATTACATAATTTATGAAAACACTATAACATTAATAAAACATTAATAGTGTTTGATTTATCATTAATAAAGTAATGTAACAAAATAAGGACGAATAATCTTTATCATTGGAAATAGTCATGGTTTTCCCCAAAAGGCTAGTCTGGGATTCCTTTTAGGATCCTAATGTCATACCTCTTTGGCATAGACACCAAAAACATGCCTTGATTAAAATTTCAATATCACATTGAACAAAAATAATGGAAATACGGACTATGGAAATAATGAAAAACACAATAGGAACTACTCTTGGCCAAAAATAATATTACTTGAACTATAATAATTTAATAAACCAATTTCATTTTTTTTAAAGTAATTCTCAATAAATTTGTTCAAAAAAAATTTCATAAAAATTTTAAAAATTTATCAAATATATATATAAGTTTATAGAACACCTACATAGACATAAAAGGGTCCCACTCATCGGATACTATAGGATGGTTTATTCTCAGAAAGAAAAAAAAGTGAAAAGTAAAAATAGGAGGGTTAGAATTACCAATAATGTTACCCAAATAAAAATAGGTTAGAAATGAACTCTAGAATATAGTATATCCAAGCCCAGTGGAAGAATAATGGAGGGAATGTATAGAGGGGGTTATGCTCACTCAGGAAGGAAAATTAGATAAAGCCTCATTTTAATAAAATATTATAAAAATTGATTTTTTTTAAAAGAAGTAATTTGGGAACTATAAACTTGAGACCCTACCATTAGGTACCCAATACCTACCATGTACCCTTAATAGGCCTAATAGGTGTCTATTAGACCATATAGATCCACCCCGCTCAACTTGGGTAGATCATATACCCTAACCAACCCATATATTACTTGTTTTCTTCTGTCTTCATGATAGAAGTATCTGAATCTTTCCTATATCCACAAAACAATCTTTAAATCCACCACTAACACCACATTCTTTAAAAAACACTAAAATACATGAGATTTATAAAACCTTAAATAAAAAACTCACCTAAAATAGTTTATGTGTAATAATAGATAAAATTACTAACTACTCACCCCCTTAATCACTCCATTCAAAACATATTATGGTTTTTTAGTGATGGAATATGTAATATACACCGTGACGTGGAACTGATGTTTTATGAGACTATGGAAAGTGGTATAAAATAATTTCTATGTGGTTTTGTTCTTTATTTTGTAAAAAGTATGTAATTATTTGGATATAGAAGGTATGAGAGAATTATTACATATTTTATTTGGAAATGGGGTGACTAGATCCTTAGGGAACTTGTTTCGAGGAACCTTCTCAATGTATTTAAGGTTTATTATGTTAATATATTGTATTTATATTTATTGAGTGATCCTTGGTGAGTTTGGGTTGATAATTTACCATAGGGTAGGTAAATTTCATATTTTTCTACTTATTCATCGATGATTTTGTATACTTATTCCACATTAATAGGTGCATTTCAAGGGATTAACCTACTGATTTTATGTGTATTCTTACACATTTATTAAATATCTTATTTTAATTGATTTATAGGATGGTTTTTGTGTTCATGATTATAATTAATAGATCATGGTGTGGTAATTTTATTGAGTTGATGTTTCTTGTAGACGATTTTTTTTCTTTTGGTATTTATTTTGGAGACATTATTTTTTTATTCAAGTATAACACTAAATTATTTCTGATATTTTATGTTTTATTTTATATTATTATTGGAATGAATTGGTTCATGTTTTATATAATTATTTGGATTATGAGGGTAATGAATCCCAATATATGAGATATAAGCATTTCATTCTAGTATCCAACCCATGAATTATTGCATCGTTCCTTCAAATTATTAAGGTTGGGGTATTGGAGAACCTCATATTTTTATAAAAAAATGTTCTAGGTCACTAAAAAGGAAGAGAGGTTAATATGGTGGAAAATATTATCTAGTATCTTGATATTGTTGACATAACACCTATAAGAAAGATATCTACACTTGAAATGATATATTTTATTCTAAAATTTATGTTAAAAATGTGTTATGAATTCCTAATTAAATTTATTGGGAATGGCATACTAAGGAATGGCCATTAACATGAACATGAATGGTATTACATCTTAAGACAATACCTTCCAGATGACCATGTATTTCTCATAATCAATAGAGAGGGTTTCTTTGACTCAATTAATCTATAAATGTCATTTATATAATAATTATTCATGTGTGTTAGGATAATTTATAACATCCTCAGTAACTTCCAACGGTGCATAATCTATCAGTGGAATAAATAGTGATGGTTTCCTTATACTACCTATTGACTGTGATGAGACATCACTGATCAACGATGAGGTGCCTAGTATAGTTAGACTCAATTTCCAAACTTCTTCTCAATATGAAAGAAAATATGGAATTACTTTGACATGAAAAGGGACTTCATACTGAGAATATATGACATTATGAGGTGGAAATTTTCATCAAGATTCATGGGATGAACTTCCATAATTGATTATCAAATTTCTATCAGGGGAAGGACCTCTATTATTGTAGAGTTTATTTTCATATATATATACAATGAAACATATTCCCATGGGAGGAACGTTGGGTTTATGCACATGGTTTAAGGGGGAGGCCCTCTCTGGTCACCAATTTATGTGTTGCATTTGTGGGGAACAAATTTATGGTTGCATTTTCACTATACTAGAGAAAATATATGAAAAATACACTCTATAGAGGACCTCCAAATTTATTAAATCACTTTATATTGGGATTATCTTTTGAAACATTGAATTTTAATGAGTTATTAAGGGGAGGACCCCCATAATGATCAATATATGTAATACAATGAGAACCTATGGAATTAGAGATATAGGGTGGGATTACAAGGTGGGTTATCCTTATAGGATCAATGATGTTTATTGGTTATATCTGAATATAGTGTTTAACTCCATGGGTGATGATATTTTTATCACTAACATGAGGATGACAATCACAATTGATGTGCTTAGTTTCATTAAGAGGAACTCCATAATGAGTACTTTTGGGAGAACCTCTACCATTATTGATTATGGTTTTGTAGGGGGGATATAAAAAAAGATGATTTGAGGAGTGCCTCTAGAGTTGTTGAAAATGGTGCTATTTTTAAGACCTTAACATATATAGTTATATTCACCTATTGATAAATAATTATAGGACATATGGTCCTATATATAAATATATAAACATGCCTTAGGTAGTTCTAATTTTATAGATGAAAAAAATTCTCCTAGATCATTTATTTCCCTCAGTGTTTCTTCACTTTATATTCTATTAGATGAAAAAACATGGATGGAACCACCATCCTAATTTGGGTAAAATAATATTGGATACAGAATATAGTAGTAATATCCCTCGAAGGGGTTTCCTATGTTTCAACCATGATATTTGAACTAACTTGATGGGTGTGAATATGAACTCGAGTATGATCCTACTATTAATATATAGTATTTAACTATACCAATCGATACATCCTATTCGGTATCCTAATTTGGATGACTAAGGTGAGATATTAGTGGTCGAATCCTTGGTTGCAAGGCTATAATGACCGCCACTGAAATGGAATACATCCTACGCATCAGCTAGTCGGGCATGATAGCCTGATATGTCATTAATTTTCCACAATATTGATCATAATTATTTAAAAATAATAATTTAATTGGTGATTACATTTTTATGTGACAAGATATCCTTAGGGAAATACCAAATTCAATAAACCCATGAGTGAAAAATCACATGTAAAAGTGCATAGTCAATCAAACTCTTTCACATGTAAAGGATTTCCTATTGGGTTTTATATTTTGATTTCCCATTACATCTATTATTTTTATTTTTTAAATATATATTTCCTTTAAAAAGGTATAAATTCAATAGAAATATTACGATAATTCTTCAAATGTTAGGAAATATTCAAGAGGATTGGGGTTCATTTTATTCCTTAAGGAGTCATGTTTTTATGTTAAGGATGCTATTATAGATTTATGATATTTTGGTACAATCATTCCCAATTACACAACTAGTTAACTTAGTTGTGATATTGATAGATCATTACCATGAATATATTTGAACCTATTTATATATCATGGGTTATTAATCATTCCTTTAATGAGGGATTAAACTATGGTTTGAAGCCACACAAAAAGAAAATCTAGAAGTTATCATAATTTAAGAAGGTGGTGGGTGCTGTAGAGTTTTTATTTTGACCATGAGAGAGAATTCTATATGATTTGAAAGATACCACAATTTTATATGGAATTTAAACCACCAAAACATACACACAACATGAAGAAATTATTTAGATGGTCCAGATCAGATATAAAACTGCATGTAAAATACCAGAATGTAAGATGTTTTCCACGCCCTACTTCCCACACCCAGATTTCAACTTTCATGCACTCTAAAATAAAAAAAATTAGAGAATAAAAATGAATGTAAATAAATGAAATTTTGATTTTATATGGTTCCAACAATAGGAAATATTTCAAAGAGGGAATAGTTATTCCACAATCATTATGTTCACAAGATATAAATATTAATAAAATTATTACAAATAACAACAGATATTATTTTGACATTTTTTTCATGTCAATGAACAAGTTTAAAATTATTCAAACCCCACATTCATAGTGATACTCATCTAATCATGAACTTTCATTACTATCCCTGATTTATAGAAGACTCACCATTTGAACTTTGTGACTGTTGATACCCTATAGCAACCAAAACCTATCTAATGAAGACAGTGATCGTTCCATGCTCACCTAACCATTTTTTTAAAATTATTACTATAAAACCTATAAATTAAAATATTCATATTTTAATGAACCCAAACATTGGCATGTACATGTAAGTCATATGATATCATTAGTATCTGATCACAACAACCATAGTTATAGGTATTGCTTATATTACATGAAATTTGAAAAAGATATAATCCCAAGATTCTCTTTTAGGTGGATTGAATCTAAAACTTGAAAAATACTCACATCCTTACAACAGATCACTAAAATAATGATTTATGGGAAACCAAAGAAACTCTACAAAATGTAAACACATTCTTCCACATTCCCAACAGTGTCTCATTTCCCTTCTACTCACCCATGTCCTATTAAGCCACATTATTGCCTCTGGATTTCATAGAATATCACCTTGGTAAATATTGACACTATATTTTAATTCTTAAATATCGTCCATTTCTCAATATCTCCCCCTATATATACTTACTAATGAAGATAGATTTCAGGTCAATGTATTTCATCATTACATCAAACATTGGATTTTTCACTATGTGTACAACACTCTCACTATCATAGTATTGTCTTAAACTGTAATGGATATTTAAAACACCCCCAAAAAATTTCTCAACCATATCAATTATTTCCCTTCTTCAATTATTTCCATATATTATTTTTGTAAGAAAATATACCACCATTCATAGCTTCTGCATCAATACCACTATCATTCATCCAAATGTGATCAAAAAATAAATTGTTCTCTTCTTTGTAAATGAATCTCCCAAAAAATATGTATCCACATACCCATACTATATTTTTTTATCATGATAAATAATGATATATATTTAATTCTATTGATATAGCAGATAATCTATTTAAGGGTTTCCTAGTGCCCTTTTTCTTATTGAACATGAAATAACTAAAAAATACCACTACATATGTAATTTATGGATGAGTACACACCTTGGTGTACACTAGTCTTCTAACTATTAATTCAAGTCAATCTTTTGATATATTCATTTCCTCAACATTCCATCTTGGGGTCTAGTATTTGGAATTTATGAAGTTTTATTTAAGTGGGGTTTAGACTAGATTAAATCAAGACATGATTAATCTCATGATAATATTCTAAATCAAGTCCTTATAATATAACACCAATATTCCATATTTCATTAATCACATAATCCACATCCCTATACTATTCTTCATTTCAGTAATTTCAATTATCATACTTATTTTATATAACAATTTCATTAGCTATTAAATACTTATAATTTTTAGACTTAGTAGATTCATATCATCCGCATAGAAGATAAAAATAATGAAACTAGCATCAATTAATTTATTATGGTAGCAACAGTGGCCCATGTTTCACTAAAAGATACCCATATAATCCAAAAAAACCAAAAAATTTGTAGTTACCTTATCTTGATTCTCATAATATTCCATAAAAGATCATTTTTAGTTTTCCACTAAGCCATTATTATATTATTCCATGAAACGATCTTGTTTCATCATGTATATTTCTACTTTAAAATCTCCAGGGAGAAATTTTATCTTTACATCCATTTTAATTTTTTTTATTTTTTTAGAATTCCCATACTCAGAAATGTAGAAATGTTAGTCTGTTTAAATATATGTGAAAATATTTCAGATAAATCAATCACTCATTTTTTTTAAAACCCCATTTACTACCAAAAAATCCTTGTAAGGGATCTTTTTATCATCATATTATTTTATCTAGGAGACCAATTTGTTCTCCAAATCCTTCATTTTGTATGATAGATCTATTATCTCACATTTTTTTCACACGAATTGAATCCAACTAATCATTCATTGATAACTCCCACTTGTTATAATCTATAATTCTTTCCATTTCTGATAGGATCTTGATTTTTTTACTTTTTCTATTAAAATAAAGAATTTAAAGTTAGTTCCATAACGTTGAATGCATTTTCTAGCTATGGTTTATCTCTATAATGATAAAGGTAGTCCCAATATATTCGAAACTCAAACATATGATGTCTAATGTTCTGGTACTCTTACCCAAGACATCATAACCTTAGATATCTCTAGTATATCTGATACAATACTAACATCCAAACCATTAGGGATCTATAAAATCTCGAAAACTTGTTCCATTTCGAAGATCCCATTCAGATAGACTATTATTTATTTAGTTGATTATTTATCATTAAATTATATATACACCATATTTCAGTCCATATAGAAGTAATTTTTTCATAATATCACATTCATATTTTCAACGACTTCCCCCTGTCCTCATTCCAAAGTCAAAATCTAATAATTTTCATCTCCATATCTAATAAAAATAAATGAATTATAGTTTTACTTTATTTTTCAACGATCTTTAGTATCCACATGGAAATATAAATGGCTCCTAAAAACATTGAGATGGAGGAGTTTCACTATTTACTATATTATAGTTACTTCATAAATTCCTACCCATTAGGGATGAAAAATTATTTTAACTCAGTATACAATACATTTTAACATTTCCACCCAATTTTTTTGGTATTACTAGGTGAATCATCAAGGTATATTTCTATTACATTAATTTTATATTATTCCATTAAACCAAACCATTATATACTATCATCCCAGGAATAATATTCATATATTTATTACCTCTTTACATAGAGAAGTACCACAAATTATTTCCCATATACTCAACATAATTTTCATAACATAAGAATTTATCTTACCTTTTTACCCATTCATTACCATTGAATTCCACTAAAAAACTACTTCAAGTACATCATATTTGTTTTTAGAATGTAAAGAAATAAATTAATCATGGAGTTATAAATTTATTATAGAATTTATAGTTATCGTTTGTGTGATAAGATACGCCCAAGTTGTGGGACATCCAAGTAAACTTGTTTTATCATCCAAATCATAGGTGACCTTATGATCAGAATGAATATCAATTTTTATTTATTCCAAATTATGAAACTCTCTCTTCATTAAAAGTCTACATGATCTCACTAAAACATGACCCTTGTTTCTCAAAAATCCATGTTCATATCACATAGAATCCCAAGTCAATAATTACATAAATATAGAATATTAAAATTTATTCATCTAGTTGTCATAACTCTATCAAATATTTTTCTCTGATAAAGTGTTTCTTATTTTATCCCTATAGACAAACCCATTGTTCCTCGAGTAATAATCCACACTTCATTATGAATAATTTTATCAATCCTTATTCATCCATCTATCCTAAAGAAATTAAATTCTTCTAAAAACTTAATGTGTGATGAAATTCCTTGAGATTGATATAAATTCCATTATTCCACTCTGACATAACATCACCCTTAAACACTAATTCTTGAACATTATCATCCATGAAGTGTACTTTTCTAAACATTATAGGTACAAAATTTTCCATAAATATATTCTTCATAATGGAGTGTAATTACTCTCTAGAATCAATTGTCCATCATTCAACCAAAATATGAATACACTAATGTATTGAACTACTACTTACAAATAAATCATAATAGTCAAAACTTTAGCTTCTAGATGTATCTTATCTTAAACACTACATTTATTTCCAAGAGTATTTTTTAGATTACCCCATTTCCATTATGGTAAAAAAATTGGACTAGATGATTTACCTTGTATGTTTTCATGTGAGTTATCTACTGATTTTCTATAAATTCTTATATAAGGATACTCTTCTCTTCTATTTTCATTACATTCACTTCCAGATGGTGCTTTTATTTCACTTTACTTTAGTATTTCATTCAAGTTATGTTCCTAAAAATACTCAAAAACTAATTCAGATTTCTCAAAAGTGTTACTCATTGAAGTTACCAGAACCTCCCAATATTTTGGAAGGGAAAATAACAATATTAGTGCTAAAAACAATTCCTCGACATCACATTAAAAAAATAGAGCTAACATTAAATCATGATAAAATCATTCACATGATCCATAAGATATCTATATTTGACATTATATTGATGAATATTATTCACATAAAAACTACATTATTCTTCAAAGTTGGATTCTTATACACCACCTCTACATTATTCATAAAATTTATTAATTTATTCACCTAAAATATATTAAAGGTTTTGTTCCAAGATAATGACATCCGAATGAGGTGAATTAACTTTCTATTTATCCTCTACCATTTCATATTTTCCATATTCTCTATATTTTTTTTGGTAAATATAACATCATGTTTCTTTAAAACGATATAATAAAAAATCTATAATATCTATAAGATAAATTTTTTCCTATAAAATTTATCAATTCTATTCATTTATACTTTTAATGTCATATATTATGATATAATAACTCCCACTGAATATACATTCTTATAAGGAAACATATTATTTACTCGATTTTACTTCTGAGGCTTTATTTTTTATCTTTGATACTACCTATTGGGTTTTAAACATGCCTCATAGTCCCAAAAAATGCCCAAAACCAAGTATACAAGTATCATTTAGAGAATATTTTTCCTCTCTTGGATATAAATAAACCCCTGTTCTATTATACCATAATATAGGATGTTTTTTACACACTAATTACTACACTATGTGATCCCATCACACAATACTAAAATAAACTATATAGAAAGTTTCATACAAGAAAAATATATGCAATCAAGAAAGAAACACTTCAATTTTCAATGTTTCAGACAATAGGTAAAATTTTCCAAGGAGAAAATTTCTTCTAGTTTCATTATTATTGGTACATAAAATTATTAAAAAACATAATCATAAATAATAGACAATATAAGTTTGGATTTTATTACTGATAAAAAATGCATAAAACTGGTCCCACCCACCCTTTATAATGGAGCCCAACTAATCATCTAGTTTCACCACCACCAAAGATTCATAGATGGGCCATTATTTGAACCTGGTGACAACTGATACCCTGTTACAATCGACACCAAACCATTGAAGTTGAAGATTAGTGAAATGTCACCCAATCCCATGATGAAAAGTATAATGGAAAAACTTATAAATTCCACTAAACAAATAAAAATGAACCGAACCTCTGACCAATACAAAAAATATTATATGATATCCCAACCCAATTAAACATCCAACCACTTGATCTCCCACATCAACTATTACAATTAGTCAAAGTTATCAACTGAATCTCATCCTTTAAATAGATTTATTCTATCACATGACTAGGATTTATATACAAAAAACATAAAATGTATACCTATAAATGGAATTATAAAACACATATTTTTATACCATTTAATTGGAAACATTGTTCTTTTATGGCTGTGTGATAAGAACTAATGTGGTTACATTTATTGTTGTGAAACCATGAATAAATGAAGTCCCTTTTATGAAAATTAATGTAAGACCAATGATGAACCTTTTAGGGTCTTTTAACATGAACTATGATGTGTATTATTTCAGGTTCACATGATCTAGTTATTTTTGGAGTTGTTTAACATCATAAAAAATGAAATACAAGGTAAAATGAAACTTGAAATGGTTGGTGTGTAACATTATCATTATAGATACTTTCTAGTTCATCATGTTTATTAGTACCCAAATAAAATAAGCTATTGTTTGTGCTTACACTTAATTAGAGGCCAAATGTTTTTATGGATCATTGATTGGGAATAAGGATACAATCATCAATGAGTAAATTTTTACATCTTATGCCTAGTTTAAAGCATATATGTTTACATACATCTCATGTTTACTATTAACTAGAAAGGGAAGAATGTCTGGACACTTGGGGTGATATGATACAGTAGGATTAATGAGGAATTTTAATGGATGAGATACCAGTTTTTTGATTGTTCAACCCATGAAAATGATATGTGTTGTTAAGGGGGTTTAATTTAAGATCATTTAAATATTATAGGGATCCTTTATAAAGTGAATAATCATATCAAAAATCCTTCTTAGTTATGGATCATTGGAAAGAGTACAAAATTATCTTTTAAAGGTTTTAATTTTGTATAAGATCTTATTTCTATTGAAGTGTGTGGGGTTTTAAAAACTCATGTTTTTTATGGCCATCAATTTCAATGTAATTAATAGTGTGTCCTATTAAAAATAATATATATTATAATCCTTCATAAATGATCTTAAATAGGAGTCTCTGTGATGTTTTTATATGGTTTAGGAATTACGTTAATGGTCCAATATAGTTCCCTCCCCCTCCCCATAACATCGAATTGGATGTTACCAGAGGAAATGTGTTAAAATATTTTCACATTGGTAGTGGTTAAAAATATGGTGATTTGAAGACCATGAGTTTTGTCTCTCAATCTCCATGTATAAAAAAATCCTCCTTAAATTGTGGGATGAAAATATTTATATGCTATTAATGTACCTATTTTCCCCAGAATCATCATGATATTCATCGTAAAGGGGGTTCACCCACACATAAGACTTCCATTTCAGAGACACAAAAAACACCATGTTGATCGACATAATTTGATACGGTGATGAAATTAATATTTTATGAATTTGGATTAAATATAACGAAAATTTTATATATTTGAAAAGACAATGTATAGAATTTGACATGACGAATTATGAATTCTAATATAGTAAATGACTGAATCTGAGAAAATGAACGATCTATTATGAGGTGGAAGGTGCATATTTGATTTTTTGAAGGATGTATTTTGATAGGTAAAATTATGTGATATTACATGGAAATTGATCTATTTCGAAGGAGTAAAATAGTTTTCTGACACGGTTATGGATATATTTTAATGAAACCATGAATTCCTCTAATTAAATATTATATGGAAATTAATGTAATTTCCTTAATCTATTTTAATCATAATGTTTGTACACATCAACAAATAAATGTGTCTCCCATGTCATAAAAATGTTACATAGTTATAAAGGGTTACTTTTATGAGTTTGTAAATTGATTTTCAGGCTATACAAATATCACATTGTTGCGAATGGTCTCCACTAAAACACAAAAAATGACTTATAAATCATAAATAATTAGCCTTCCATAAATGATATAATTTCTTCAATGTAATAATTCCTTGTCATTTTTGCTTTTTGTTTTATTTGATATAATAGTCTATTATTTTATGTGTCATCACTCATATATTGGTATAATTTTTTTTGTTATTCTATAATTTCACTTCCAGATCTCCATTATATTTGTATAAGGTTGGAGAGTTAACAATTTGTGGAAAAAATTAAGTGTAATCATGATAGATAATTTATATGTGAATTATTGGTAGATTATAAATGGCCATGTTCCCATAATTATGTATTTTTATAAAAAGATGAATCCTTAAAAGTTCGTGTTTTTAATCACATGTTTCAGAGAGATTATCCCCATCATGTGAAATATAGGTCCAATAAAGGTTGTTTTTATTCTCCTTGTTTTGTTATAACATTCAAGGTGTTAGTAACATTATTTTAGGTGGAATATATTTTGGATATTACTTAAATATGGATACGAATTACTATGTTTTACACCTATCATAGATTTCAATAAATCGTCATGATTAGTCTCATATCATTGATTGGGATTGGTTGGATAAAGATGATGATTTGAAATTTTTGGAGTGGATTTTTGAGATTCAGGATCGTCAAAAAAATAGTGTTTTTAGTAAATTGAATTTATTTTGTTTATGTATTTTGGTGGAATAGTGTATTATACATTGGATAAGGAGTAACATATTTAGGATTCATATTTCAATTTTTTTTTTAATTTTTACTGTTTCATTTATGTTTAAATGTTATGTTTATGATAATATAATTGATTTTTTCATTTATATTTTTATTGTGTTTAATATTTAATGATGGAGATATTTTGGTTTAATGGGTATCTTATAAATATTTTATATTTTGGGGACATATTTTTTCATAAGTTAGTTTTTCTAATGTCGATGATAAAAATTAATTAAAATGTATATAATGAAGAGATTCAAAATTTCATGGTCCTATAATTTTTGATTTTGTGGTATTATGGTAGTGGTAGAGAGTTTACATATGGTTTATAAGAAAAGATATGAGTTTTTACCTATAAATGAAAAAATGTCTTAGTTTATTATTCATTATGATGTAGTGGTCCTAGTTTGGTTATGGTAATTTTGGTTGGTTCTTTTTCAGGAGAATGCTGTTTTTAGTTGAATATAGTTTTTTTGAAGGGAGACTATGTCACTTTCTAAAATCACATAATATATGTTTGTATTGTTGTGGGAATTAATTCAATTGATTTATGTTGAAATATATATTTTCCATTGGGAGTGAATATTTCATATTTTTCTTTTTTTGGGTGACTATGACATTGTTTTTTGAGATCCATTTCATAGTATTGTCATAGAGGTTTCAGGAGATAAGTGAAAAATGTAATGGTTGTTGGTTGCTATGGGTTAGTATTCCATATTAAAAATGGTGATATTAAAGGGACAAAAAAAAGGTTTAATATAACTATGTCATGGTTTTGGTAAAATATATGTTGAGGAATTAAATTTAGGAATATATTTAGGTAATTAATCCATTTTAAAACACATGTAATTTTTTCTGTTTTGACGAAGTACTTATATGATGTGGTGTTTTTTAACATCATCATGGTGTAGTCACTCAAATTTAATAACAATTTTGAGGCATTATTCTCCCTTAGATCAATTATATTTCTTTATATTAAACCCTAATAAAACTCGTGTCTTGGTTTTAGTGGGGTTTTATGTCCTTTGTGGTCCTTTAATTATTTTTATTCTTATTACAAGAACTTCTAATCTATGGTGATCTTCACTCTTCTATTATTTTATAAATTCATGTTTCTTCTTTCTCAAATTTTATATTGGAAATATTTTAGTTATATTTTTTTGAAATTTGATTTATTCCCTGATGGTAGATTATCTATTATAGGTTTTTTAAGGATTATTACAAGAATTGTGACATTTTGACCTCAATTTATTCCTATTTTCGTAGAATTCAATAGTAAATTATTTATATGAGGTAGTGGTTTAGATTATATAATTAATTATATTTTTTATTTATGTTAATTATTAATTATTTTTTTAATTTTTAAAGATATTATATTATTCAAATAATGGTAATAACTAAATATAAATTAATTACTAGATATTATAGAGTATTTTACTTGTTCTCCCTAGTTAATTTCCAGACATTATTCATTTATTTCATAATAATAATGATTCTATGGTTTTATTATTATTATATTAATGAAGATACATGTTTTAAATTATTTAAATTATTTAAATATGGAAATAGAACAAAGTGGGAAAGATATGTAATTTTTGTTTAATGTTAACATGATGAGTTGGTATTGAATATAAAATGATGTTTTAAAAGTGATTATTTTTTTATGACTAAGTTATTTAATTTCCTTACTATGATAGTGGTAGTTGTTTTTTTATATGTTATTGATTTTAGTATAGGGGATTGATATTAGTTAATTTATATGGTTATAGAGAGGTGATGTTGTGGCCTATTTGTGTGGTCTATTTCTATAGCGGTGAAGTGACATGGTTATAAAAACATTTTGAAATTGAAAATTATAATTAAATGTGTGGAATGGGAATGAGATACATTGAATTAATAATGTGATGAAAAAATTGACATTAAATAAGTGACATAATATGTGGTGATTAATAGTTGTTATTAATGGATGATATCAGTAGATAATTTAGTGGAATGTAATTTGTGGGAGCTAAAATGAAATTGATGTGTAAGAGGAATTTTGATTGATGGAAATTAATTATGGTCAATGAATTTTATATGATTTTTAAATGGATGAAAATGCTTAATATATGTCAAATTAATGATGTGGAAACATATTATGGAATGGGATTCAGCTAATTTTTGGGACATGGGTTTTTCTTAATAACTACTATAAAATAATACTTTCATAGTACTAGCCTTTATCAGCACAAAAAAAAAATCATAAATAAATTTTCCATTTATCTGTTCTTTTTTTAGATTTGATAAAGGGTAAAATTTATCAGATTTTTCTATAGCACAGATAAAAGTTACCATTTATCGATGTTTCTCTTTAGCGATGATAAAAGGTACCTTTTATCAGCAATTTATTTTTAGTTCTGATAACATGTACCATTTATCAGCATTTTATTTTTTGTGCTGATAAAGGGATCATTTATCAACAATTTGTTAATGTTGATAAAGGAATAGAATATAATGAAATAATTAGATAAATAAAGATTAAAAAATGAGTTTATTAAAAAAATATTCAATGTTTTATTAATTAAATAATTATCAGTAAAAATGAATAAAATTAATATACTACATGAAAATTATAAATACTATTATATAGTATTTATTAAATATATATATATGAAATAACTAAATATTTTTGAATAGAAAATAAGTAAATTATTAAAAATACTTAACATTTAATTAATTAAATAATTATTTATAATAATGAATAAATTTAATATACACATATATATAGATTTTAAATAATAATAAATAATAGATATTAAATATAGATATATATGTACATAATATTTTATATATATTAATTTAATAAAAATAAATATTTATTCATTATTTTAAATAATTCATATATTTAATAAAGAATGGTTTTTAATTTAAAAGACGTATGAATTAAAAATATACACTACTTTCATCGAGTGATGGAAATAATTGAATATCGTTTTATTTTTCAATTTAACATATATCAATGGTTTGTTATTTTGATTTTACATACATATACAAAATTAATGAATTTTTATAAACAATGCACACAAGAATATATTTACGTAATTAATGAAATATTATATAGAAAAGCCTACACATAATATTTATGCAATTTATTAAAATATATGTATTCATTTTTTAATTTTTATAACATTATATATTTAATATATTATGTCATTATCATTAATTTTTATTTTTTTTAATTTTATTACAGATTGGTATTAATTTTTATTTTATTTTATTGGTAATTAATCAATTTATATTATTTATATTTTTTTTATTTCGTAGATTTAATATATTCAATATGTATTCTTATTTATTTCAATGTACATCCATACTTTTTTAATAATTTACATTTTATTAATAAGACTTATCCATTTTTTTCAATATTGTTAAAGGGTACGCATTTTTAAGAATTCAATTTCAATCATTTTTAACATTAATGCACTTATGATTAAATATTGATTAATAATGTTGAAAATATATTTGTAAATTAATATGTTCAAATATGTATATATATATATATATTTAATTCATTATAAAATTATAATAAATTTATTTAAATAATTAATATATATACTATATATATATATTTATTATATATATATATATTTATTATATATATATATATTTATTATATATATATATATATATTTATATATATTAAATATATATATAAGTATATAAATATATATATAAATAGATATATAAATATATTATTTTTTAATGTATTTATAGAATTATAAATAAATAATTATATATTTAAATAATTATAAAATTATGATAAATATATTTAAATAATGGTTATATTTAAAACATTTATATTTATATATATTTAATATATATATACATATATATGATTATGAAGATATATTTACAAAATTTCTTATTTATAATTATAATTATAATTCCATTATCACCGCTAACATTTTAGTGATGAAAAATATGTATTTGATCTGCTTTTTTTAGTAGTGATAAAGTTATAGATTTATTAGTTCTAAAAAAGTTCAGATAAAATACATCTTTATCAATGCCATAATATTATCATGGATAATAATGTCTTATATTAGTGTTTAATAATTTATCATTGGTAAAATAGATCCTTATCAGCACTTTTTTGGAAGTGATGATAAAAGTGTCCCTAATCTATTTAAATAACTGCAACCAGTCAAGAACCAGTCATGAACCCAATCATTTTCGTGAAAGATACCTACTATTAGCACTCATCATCGTCGAATCTATGCTTGAATCAATGCTCATATCATGCTCGAACATTTCAATGACTCGAATCAAAGGCTTGAACGATTCATGGGTCGAACGAATCGAAGGCTCGATTGAATCCAATGTTTGGAAATATATCTACTTTCTCTTGGATGATTCAATGATTTAATTCAAGGTATTTTATTTTCACCTCCTCCTCAATTTTTTATTTCTTATTTGGTGATATCTATGTGCATTGTTTTCATTATCTCTTTATATTTATTATTCATCAACGATTTCCCTTCTAGAATGAATTTATAATTAGGTATGTGTATGAATATGGGATTTTTTGTAACATCCCAAGTAAGTAATGAATAATAGATATTTTTATATATGTCTATTAATGAATTAGATAGTTTTTTAGATGCTTAAAATGAGAATAAATCCAATCTTAAGCATGGAATTCAGTAATATTTTTAATAGATTGTTTTACTGCATTTTGATGGAAAATATTTTTTAAATCAAACATTTGACAATTTTATAAGCTCTATTTTTCAAAATAAACTTATTCTTTATGATTGGGACATTGAAATTTACTTTGGGTAAATTTTTGGTATTTTTCCGAAAAAGTTCTTTTTTTAAAGAATAGTGAAAAATGTTGTATTTTAATTCAAAACATATTTTTAATATAATTTATTTATATGATTATATTATCTTTTTAATTGGTTTTAATGTTCAATTAGAATATATTTTTACCATTTAATCCAATAGTGGTTGTTTGAATTAATTTCATTTTGAAATTGGACTTAAACTACTGTCAATCTTTTGATACTTATTGTTTCATAAAAACACGTTATTTGCTCTGACGACGGGAATTAATTATTAAATTAATTAATGTAACTTATATGTTTTGAATTTTGTAAAATAGACAACATTTTTGAATTCGGAATATCAAATATATCTTAGGGTGATGTTTTGGTATTTTTCTGAAAAACTTCAATTTTTGATGAATAGTGAAACCACTAAGTGGTACTTAAAAAATTGATTTTTTGTTTAAATGAAATTTTACCACCTCTGTGTTTTGAATTTCAAAAATCCGACATACATGGTTTTAATTAAGAAGTAAAATGTGGTTCAATGGGATTAAAATAATTTTTTGGTGAATAACAACTTTTAAGTTTATTAATCGCGATTAGAGGTAATTAGTGCAATTTAAGGAAAAAATGATATTCTAATAAAATGAAAACACCTAGACACATATCCTACCCTTATTGGATGAGTCATGGACGACCCATACAACCCCATGGGTCGATTTGTGGGACCCCATGGAGCCACTTGGGTAAGATAAATACATTAATGCCTTTTATTTAATGTTAAAATAAAAATGTCACAAACATGAGTTGTTTTACTAAAAAAATTTTACATGGGGTTATAAAAGTCATATTTTTGACTATAAATAGTAATTAGAAAGATAAAAATATTTCCTACATAATTATATTTTTTTTATAATTTTTGGACACTAAATAAATTAAATTAGTCATGACACCATGATGATGCAACAATTACCTCACTATTTAACGATTTAAATAAAATGAAAAGATAATGTAAAATCTAAGACCTAAAATTGTCAAAAACCGATTGGATGAGTGGATTCCGAACCCTTATCACCTTATCCTCGAAATTTATAATTGTGGGACCTTTTTTGTCTGAAAATCATTTTATAACAAAGTATCTTTTCTTAACTTTCAAAGAGTGCCCCTCCTCTCCTCTTATAAAATGCCCCCAACTCTACCACATTACCCACACTTATAAAGTCTTTGGCTCAACCAAACCCTTACCATTTTGTCTCTACACATCCCTCTATAACTCTTAGAAGCCTCACTTTGGGAATAAGTCTTCCCAAGGAAGCCTTTGAGCTCAAATCAAAAAGAGTTACCCGTTTTAAAGGTAGTGTTTTCTCTTGTGTTCTTATGTTTTATTTTGCTTCTCCAACCCTCTAAACTATTTTTATTCATTTCTTTTGTAAAAACACCAGTATATTCCATATACTAGGATGTTTTTATAAGAAGTATTTGAGCAACACTTACACACACCTACATCTAATGGTTAAAGAACATACTGTTTCTGTGGATGGAGAATTTCTGCCTCATGAAACGATGATTGTTCAATATTATTTTAACACCTTAAAAGGTGGCCATTAAGATGAAACTATATTTATATATAATATATAATATTTTTATGTTTTTTTAAGCTTCTGTATTTTTCATTTATGGAATACCTTTATGGTTTCCATTATGGGTAAACACGATATCTTCATTTTAGGAAGTGCGGACTACCGCCCTCTCAAAGTGATTTGATTTGTTAATGCCATATGTGGGACGTATAAAGGATGTAATTAATGATATGATATATGATATCATAATGGAATTATAATATATCTTTATATCATTATGATTCCATTCCATAAAATACGAAATATAAATGAAAGTAGCGTTCATGCGTACGTACGACTTACCGTCTCCATGAACAGTGCATTTCATTTCTTACCTCTAAACGTTATGTAATATTATAAATTCATGTATATACTAGATATATATGATATATATGATATCTACATCATGATTATAACTCTGGATATAATGGATACATGAACAACTTGTAATTATAAAGAGTTTATTTTTGACTCAAGTACCAATGGTCGATAAAATGACCGTTATTAACTTAAATAATTACATAGTGTTCATGACATAATAATAAGTGATATTAAAGGAATAATGAACTTGAAAATGGTTCTTAAGAAATTAGAAATTAACTCAAGTTTATTATTCAGGAGGTTAAAGAATGATCGAGTCAAGTCGGACCCGAGGTATGGGACTTCGTCTCAATCTCCTTTCATCGAGGCATATTTTTGTTTTATACACAAACTTTTTTTTACGGTGTATAAACCCCTTTGACTTTTAAGTTTATCCAAAAGGAATATTTTTTATACAAAGTGTTTTACTAAATGACAAAAGGAAATGTTTTTTTCATACGTATGCAGCGACAACGACTTCTCTGCCGCCATGACCATTATTTGAGTTTCAGCTTCCTCTATAAGACACACCTTTTTTAAAATAAATACCATGTTTTACTTTTCTTTTATTTTGGTATTGAAAATGGTTTTCATAATGTTTTATTATATCAATGTGTTGTATTGATATCTAGTGTTTGAAATGTGGAAATGTTATGTTTCCTTTATGCATGTTTTATGTGATACGATTATGTTATGGTTCTTGGGCATTGTTTATGAAGACGGGTGGTTCCGTGATAAACTAAGGGCGAGTGAGCCCGATATAGATCTCCAATGCATTGGGTAACGTGAAGGGGTTAAACTTTGAGGTTTCTCCGAAGAGATTTATGGAATATACTGTTATGGGTATTCCAAACGTAACCAAGAGGGTTACTCCCTATGTAAGAATGTTATGAATGCCTCAAGTTACATTTATGTCGTATGATTTCTATGATTTATTCATGATTTGATGAGGTATGTTAAAGTGATCATGTTTTATGAGTAGAGTATGATTTGATTGATTCTTATGTATACATGTACTCATGTTTCCTTTCCATATTTTTATATCCCTTACTGAGCTTTTTATGCTCATCCCAAGTTTTTGAAATGTTTTTCACAGGTCAATGGAAGGGTACATGATATGATTATAGTGTCAAGGAAGTGTCAAGAAAGAATCTATGTTTTATTTTAAATATGTTTCCGTTGATGGAAAAAAATGAATACTATCTTTTATTGTAACCACTTTGTTTAAATGTGGGATGTAATGCAAGTTTTATGATCTAATTCTCTAAAACTCTAAACCTGAAAAGATACTCAATGTGAATTGTTCATTTAATTCAATATTAACTAAGGTTTAAGGCCGGGGCCTTATAGTTGGTATCAATGGTCATTTTAGATAACTTTAGGAGTGTGAAATCTATTAAATGATTATCCAAAAATATTTTTTTTATGGTCAAATTGAAATGATATAACATTTACAGATTACCATGTTGCTTCACCTAAGGTATTTCAGTGTTAAGAATGGTTTTTCACAGAGGAAACAGAGAAGATTTTTTGGGAAGGTATACTGAGAGAAATGACCTTCCAAATCAGCAACCTGAGATGGTCAGAATTGGAACTGAACGGTTTGTTACAGTGATGGAACAGTTGACCCAGGCTATAAATAGTGGTGGTATCCATGCACGAGATCAGCGAGATCAACCACAGAGGAACATGTTAGTGGTGGAACATTTCATGAGGCAACATCCCCCATCATTTAGAGGATCATCTGAACCTGTGCTAGCTTAAGGGTGGATTAAAGCACTGGAAAGATTTTCGATGTCATGGGGTGTTCAGACAATCAAAAGGTTAGTCTTTCTATTTACCGTTTTGAAGGTGAAGCAGATCAGTGGTAGTCGATGATGAAAAATATCAGGGATAGTGATGATATTGATGATATTTTGGTGTTTTTTAAAATTAAAGAGGAGCATTAAAGACATTTAAGGGTTATTTTTCAAACCTTAAAAGAAATGAAATTTTATGGGAAATTCAGCAAGTGTGATTTTTGGTTGCAACAAATTTATTTCCTTGGTCACATTTTTTCTAAATATGGGATAACCATTGATCCTGCAAAAACAAAGGTTGTTGAAGAATGACCAAGACCCACAAATGTAACTGAGATTCGTAGTTTCCTTGGTTTGGCAGGCTATTACAGAAGGTTTGTTAGAAATTTTTCACGGTTATCTAGTCTAATGACTAAGATAACTCGGAAGGGTGTTAAGTTTATCTGGAAAAAATAATGTGATGATTGTTTTCAGGTATTGAAAAGAAGATTGGTGAATGATCTAGTTTTGGAACTACCTTCCAGGAATGGTGAGTTTGTTATCTATAATGATTCTTCATTGAAAGGACTTGGTTGTGTCCTAATGCAGGATGATCAGGTAATTGCTTATGCTTCATGACAGTTGAAAAATCATGAGGTAAATTACCCTACACATGATTTGGAATTAGCTGCTATTGTTTTCGATTTAAAAATTTGGAGGCATCATTAGTATGGAGTAAAGTGTGAAATATATACTGATCACAAAAGTTTAAAGTATATATTAACTCAGAAATAATTGAACATGAGAGAGAGGAGATGGCTAGAATTAATCAAGGATTATGATTATACAATTCATTACCATCCAGGAAAAGAAAATAAAGTGGCTGATGCTTTGAGTCAAAAAAGTAATGCTTCATTAACAATGTTGCATTTGGAACGTGATCCTTTGGTTAAGGATTTGATAAACTTTGGCATAGAAGTTTTTGGTGCAGGATGTCCTTCTGTTTTGTTTCAGGTATTAGTGAAATCTTCTCTATCAGATAGAATCAAGCAAGCAAAGAAGCAAGATAGTGAGTTTCATAAAAAGGAAGAGCTGGTTCAGAAGGGTAAGTTGCATGAATTCATCATTGATAATGATTGTGTTTTGAGATTTGGGAAGTGATTTTGTGTGTCGTGTGATTCACATTTGAAGAGAGATTTGATATGTGAAGCTCATAGTTCTCTGTTTTCAGTTCATCCTGGCAGTACTAAGATGTACAGAGATCTGTGGGAGTATTACTGGTGGGAAGGAATGAAAAGAGGTATTGCTGATTTTATAGTGAAGTGTTTGACTTGTCAACAGGTTAAAGCAGAGCGACAGTTACCGAAAGGGATGCTTCAGCCTTTACCAGTACCAGAGTGGAAATTGGAAAATATATCCATGGACTTCGTTGTGGGATTACCGAAGACACCTCGAGGTAATAATGCAATCTGGGTTATTGTTGATCGCTTGACTAAATCTGCTCATTTCCTTTCTATACGAGATACTTTTTTCCTAGATCAACTTTCCCGTTTGTATCTTAAAGAGATTGTCAGGTTACATGGAGTTCCTCTCTCTATTGTATCTGATCGTGATCCCAGGTTCACTTCTAACTTTTGGAAAGGCCTTCAGAAGTCGTTGGGTACTGAGTTAAATTTTAGTACAGCTTTTCATCCTCAATAAGATGGGCAATCAGAACGAACAATTCAGGCTTTGGAAGATATGCTACATGCTTGTTCGATGGATTATCAGGGAAGTTGGGACCAACATATTTCTTTGGTTGAGTTTTCATATGATAACAGTTTTCATTCCAGTATACAGATGACACCATTTCGGGCATTATCTGGGAAGCGGTGTCGAACTCCAACTTTTTGGGATGAAGTGGGTGAAAGGAAGCTGATGGGACCAGAATTGGTGGAAGAGATGGAAAAAAAAAGTTCAGTTGATTCCGAAACACATGAGAACAGCTCATAGAAGGCAGAAGAGTTATGGAGATAACCGGAGGAAGGATCTATCTTTCGAGCTAGGTGATCATGTTTTTCTCAATGTTTCACTGTGGAAAAGTGTCATGCGATTTGGTAAGAAAGGAAAGTTGAGTCCAAGGTTCATTGGAACATATGAAATTCTAGAGAGAGTTGGATCAGTTTCTTACCGAGTGGCTTTACCTCCGAGTTTATCTCAGGTACACAATGTTTTTCATGTTTCGATGTTGAGAAAGTATATGCCAGATCCAACTCATGTTTTGAGTCCAGAGGTAGTTCAACTAGAAGAGAACCTATCTTATGAGGAACAACTGGTCCAGATTCATGACCACAGGGAGAAAGTGTTATGGAATAATGTGATTCATCAGGTAAAGGTTTTTTGGAAAAACCACATGATTGAAGAGGAAACATGGGAATCTGAAAATGTAATGAGGGCTAAATACCCCCACTTATTCGATAAGTAAATAAATTGCGGGGAAACAATTTTCTAAAGGGGGAAGGATGTAACATCCAAAGTAAGTAATGAATAAAAGATATTTTTATCTATGTATATTAATGAATTAGGTAGTGTTTTAGAGGCTTAAAATGAGAATAAATCCAATCTTAAGCATGGAATACACTAATATTTTTAGAAGATCTTTTTACTGCATTTTGATGGAAAATATTTTTTAAATCAAACTTTTGACAATTTTATAAGATCTATTTGTCAAAATAAACTTATTATTTATGATTGGGACATTGAAATTTACTTTGGGTAATTTTTTGGTATTTTTCTGATAAAGTTCTTTTTTTAATGAATAGTAAATAATGTTGTATTTTAATTCAAAACCTATTTTTAATCAAATTTATTTATATGATTATATTATCTTTTGAATTTGTTTTAATGTTAAATTATAAAATATTTTTACCATTTAATCCAATAGTGGTCGTTGGAATTAATTTCACTTTGAAATTGGACTTAAACTAGTGTCAATCTTTTGATACTTATTGTTTCATAAAAAGACACTATTTGCTCTGACATCGGGAATTAATTATTAAATTAATTAATTTAACTTATATGTTTTGAATTTTGTAAAATAGACATAATTTTTGAATTTGGAATATCAAATATATCTTAGGGTGAAGTTTTGGTATTTTTCTGAAAAACTTCAATTTTTGATGAATAGTGAAACCACTAAGTGGTACTTAAAAAACTGATTTTTCGTTTAAATGAAATTTTACCACCTCTGTGTTTTGAAATTCAAAAATCTGACATACATGGTTTTCATTAATAAGTAAAATGTGGTTCAATGGGATTAAAATAATTTTTTGGTGAATAGTAACTTTTATGTTTATTAATCACGATTAGAGGTAATTAGTGCAATTTAAGGAAAGAATGATATTCTAATAAAATGAAAACACCAAGACACATTTCCTACCCCTATTTTATGAGTCATGGCCGACTGAGAAAACCCATGGGTTGATTTTTGGGACCCCATGGAGCCACTTGGGTAAGATAAAGACATTAATGCCATTTATTTAATGTTAAAATAAAAATGTCACAAACATGAGTTGTTTTACTAAAAAACTTTTTACATGGGGTTATACAAGTCATATTTTTTACTATAAATAGTAATTATAAAGATAAAAAGATTCCCTACATCATGATATTTTTTTATAAGTTTTAGACACTAAATAAATTAAATTAGTTATGACACCATCATGATGCATCAATTGCTTCATTATTTAACGATTTAAATAAAATGAAACGATAATGTAAAATATAAGACCTACACTTGTCAAAAACCTATTGTATGAGTGTATTTAGAACCCTTATCACCTTATCCTAGAAATTTATAATTTTTGGACCTTTTTAACCCGAAAATAATTTTATATCAAAGTATCTTTTCTTAACATTCCAAGAGTGCCCCTCATCTCCTCTTATAAAAGGTCCCCACCTCTACCACCTTACCCACACTTCTAAAGCCTTTGGCTCAGACAAACCCTACCAATTTTGTCTCTACACATCCCTCTCTAACTCTTATAAGCCTCACTTTGGGCAGATATCTTCCCAAGGAATCCTTTGAGCTCAAATCAAAAAGAGTTACCCGTTTTAAAGGTAGTGTTTTCTCTTGTGCTCTTGTGTTTTATTTTGCTTCTCCAACGCTCTAAAATCATTTTATTCATTTCTTTTATAACAACACCAGTATCTTCCATATACTAGGATGTTTTTATAATAAGGATTCTAGCTACACTTACACACACCTACATCTAATGGTTAAAGAACATACTGTTTCCGTGGATGGCGAATTTCTGCCTCACGAAATGATGATTGTTCAATATTCTTTTAACACCTTCATTGGTGGCCATTAAGATGACAATATATTTATATATGATATATAATATGTTTATGTTTTACTTAAGCTTCTTTATTTTTCATTTATGGCATACCTTTATGGTTTCCATTATGGGTAAACGCGATATCTTCATTTTAGGAAGTGCGGACTACCGCCCCCTCAAAGTGATTTGATTCGTTAATGCCATATGTGGGTCGTATAATGGATGTAATTAATGATATTATATATTATATAATAATGTAATTATTATATACCTTTATATTATTATGATTCCATTCCATAAAATACGAAATAGAATTGAAAGTAGCGTTCATACGTATGTATGGCTTACCGTCTCCATGAACGGTGCATTTCATTTCTTACCTCTAAACGTTATGTAATATTATAAATTCATGTATATACTGGATATATATGATATATATGATATCTACCTCATGAGTATAACTACGAATATAATGGATACATGAACAACTTGTAATTATAAAGAGTTTATTTTTGACTCAAGTACCAATGATCGATAAAATGAACGTTATTAACTTAAATAATTACATAGTGTTCATGGAATGGTAATAAGTGATATAAAAGGAATAATGAACTTGAAAAAGGTTATTAAGAAAGTATAAATTAACTCAAGTTTATTATTCAGGAGGTTAAAGAACGATCGAGTCAAGTCAGACCCGAGGTATGAGACTTCGTCTCAATCTCCTTTCATTGAGGCATATTTTTGTTTTATACACAACCTTCTATTATACGGTGTATAAACCCCTTTGAATTTTACGTTTATCCAAAAGGATTATTTTTTATATGAAGTGTTTTTATAAACGACAAAAGGGAATGTTTTTGTCGTACGTATACGACGACAATGACTTCTCCGCCGCCATGACCATTATTTGAGTTTCAGCTTCCTCTACAAGCCATACCTTTTTTTTGAAATAAATACCATGTTTTACTTTTGTTTTATTTTGGTATTGAAAATGGTTTTCATAATGTTTTATTATATCAATGTGTTGTATTGATATCTTGTGATTGAAATGTGGAAATGTTATGTTTCCTTTATGCATGTTTTATGTGATACGATTATGTTATGGTTCTTGGGCATTGTTTATGAAGATGGGTGGTTCTGTGATAAACTAAGGGCGGGTGAGCCCGATATAGCTCTCCAATGCATTGGGTAACACGAAGGGGTTAAATGTTGAGGTTTCTCCGAAGAGATTTAGGGAATATACTGTGATGGGTATTCCAAACGTAACCAAGAGGGTTACTCCCTACGTAAGAATGTTATGAATGCCAAGTTACCTTTATGACTTATGATTTCTATGATTTATTCATGATTTTATGAGGTATATTAAAGTGCTAATGTTTTATGTGTAGATAATGATTTCATTTATTCTTATGTATACATGTACTCATGTTTCCTTTCCATATTTTTATATCCCTTACTGTGCTTTTTATGCTCATCCCAAATTTTTGAAATGTTTTTCACAGGTCAAGGGAAGGGTACATGATATGATGATATTGTCAAGGAAGTGTCAATAAAGAATTCATGTTTTATTTTAAATATATTTCCGTTGATGAGAAAAAATTAATACTATCTTTTATTGTAACCACTTTGTTTAAATGTGGGATGTAATGAAAGTTTTATGATCTAATTCTCTAAAACTATAAACCTGAAAAGATCCTCAATGTGAATTATTCATTTCATTCAATATTATGTAAGGTTTAAGGCCGGGGCCTTATATTTGTTTTTTCCCTTTAATGTATTCTCTTGCTTCCATATAGCATATTAATAATTCAATAAAACAAATTCATCTTTATAGTGTATTAATTTAATAGGTTTTGAACTTCTTTCCTTGGAAATAATTCACACAAAGTGTTTGTCATAATTCCACCCCAGATTTTTTTAAACAAATTGAAATGAATTTCATGTAATTATTTCTTGAAGACGTGGTGCAGTTTGTTTGGGTTTTCACTAATTTAGAGTTTCAGTGGTATTGCATCTAGATTTCTATTTTATGTTATGTGTCCAGAATTTTATCTCTTTTTTTTGTTCATATCCTATACGAAATTCATAATAAATATATATATTCATTATGAAACATATATATATATATATATATATATATATATATATGAAAACATTATTTAATCTTCAAAGCGTGGAAAACTACGGCTAACTCGAAACAATGTGTTGGGTAAATCTTCTTATTCAATATAAACTGCCTTGAACCCTAAGAAACCAAATGATATCTTTTCCTGAGAACACATCCCAACCCAGACATGAAGCATCAAAATACACAATGTACCCTTATCCCAATTCTAGAAATATTATGATATTTGATGATGTAAGATGAACTTTTAACTCATGAAAGGACATCTGGAATTCCTCCATCCATAAAATAGACCACTATTGTTTTCCAAATATATCATCAATGATGCTAGTTATGAGAAGTCACACACAAAGAGTCGGTAATAACTAACTTGACTAATAAAACATCATATCTCAAATACATTATTCGATGATTACCCAGAGATAAAAGATTCTATATTTTTCATATCTACAGAAACACCTTTTTCTAAAATTACATGGCCAAGAAAGTGTACATCATATATCCAAAAATTACACTTTGATAATTTGGTATACAGCCGAAGGTCCCTCAATATATCCAACACCATATCCAAGTCTTTCTCATACTCAATTGTTGTCCTTGAATACAGAAATGTGTCATCTATAAACACAAAAAAAAAAGAATATGGATATCTCTAAAATATCTAATTCATGAATTCCATGAAGACCACTAGTGAATCCATATTATTGAAGGGAATGAATATGTATTCATAGTGAAAATAAATGCTTCTGAAAGTTGTCTACAGAAGATCATCATCCCAAACTCTTAATTGGTGATATCTTGATCACATGTCAATTTTAGAGAACCTATGAGCTCCCCTCAATGGATCAAAAAAATCATAAATTAGTGGAATTAGGTACTTATTCTTTATCATAACCTGGTTAAGATTACGATAATCCACACACAACCTTAGAGTTACATCATCTTTCATCCTTTACAAGACTGGTGCTGCCCATGGGGACATACTTCGATGAATGAAACATTTTCTTTCTTGCTCCACTAATTTCACATTCATTTCCCTCATCTATGTTAGTGAAATCCTATAAGGCATAAGAGAAATAGGACTAGTCTCTCCAAAAGGAGAGAAATCATAAACTCCCCATCCATTATAGGTGGTAACCCTAAGATTTTTATAGGGAGAACATTAAGAAAGTTATAGAAAACTGTAGGAAAAATGGTATCCTTGGTCCCTTCACTCAAATCCAAAATTAATGCTTCCAACTGGTAAAATATTGTACACACTACTGGTTCCAACAACCCTGTTGCACTTTTATTTAAAACTCTTTGTCCTTTGAAGAGATACTCAACCCCTTCCTCAGTTGTGAAACTAACCATCATACTATAACAGTCGATATGAGCCTTGAATGTTTTCTACTAATACATACCTTCGATTACATCAAAGACATACATCTCCAAAACTGATTAATTACAATTTAGTTTAGCTCCATCAGAAGTTGTAGAACCTGATCTACATAATAATTCTCTACATTCACTTTCCTTGAGATGAGTTTTATTTTTTATCATAAATGGAATTATATCATGTTTTAAACAAAGAAAATCAACATAAAATCAAGAAATGAAGGAAAGATATGCACTAGTTTCATATTATAGTTACATAAGGGTAAAATTAAATATAATCGCACCTCTCACCATAGATGGTCTAGCCTGATCATCTACAATCATCTTCTCATTCCATACAATCACTCTGTCGCTTCACTATGTTTTTTATTGCATTATTGAATTTGTCATTTTTGAGGAGTCATGGTGTTCCTAGAATCACCAAAGATAGCATTGATCTGTTGATGGGACTGATTTTTCTATCCTCATAAAATTAAGGTATATGATACTCGTGACACTTGAGAAGTGTCTCAAGTACCTAACATAGATCACTATGAAAATAGTTCTTAATATGTCCAATATTATTGAAATTTGGGCATGATCTCAGTTGTGTTTCACACTCTCGCTTCATGTGGTATAATGAACCACATTGGAATCATTCTTCTTTGATCCTTGTTCATGAAGGAAGGTTCACCAATCCATCCATCTGATTCTGCATCTTACTCCCTCCTTTAAAATTTGTGCCCCTCTTCAAATTTCTCCCAGTATTGGAGTTTTCACCATTTCCCATTGGTATCATCACATTTCCTCCTCCCACAAAACATAAGATATCACATTCATCCACTATCACTCTGTTCACTATATCTATATAACTCATAATATAGAGAGCCCCAATATTCAAGAGAATCTTCTACCTTAGCCTCGATTAAATATGAATTACATTAAGGCCGCCCTCCCCACAACTTCTTTTGCAGATCCCAACAAATTCATGAATTTAGACATATATTTAGTGACATAGAGATCTTCCAACTTTAGTTTGATGAAGTCCATCATTATCTGCATCCTAAATGTTTAAGGTTATAATTGTTTGTTAAAAAATTCCTCAAAATCCTACCAAGTAAGGAATTGATCCAGGTTATCTTGCACCACTATATCCCACCAATAATGTGAAAAATACTCGCGAATATAAGTCATCAGATTGAATTTTAGCTCTAATGGTGTGCCAATGAAAATGAAGATACAATTCATCATGTTCAACCACACCTCCGCCTTTTCGAGTTCAGAATCACCCAGGAAGATATGTGGATTATACTTCATGAATTAGATGGAATGATCCACATGACTCGGCTCACCCCTCTTGTTCCATGTATCCATAACATGAATCACTTTAATGATAATATGAAACAGCTCTTGGTTCACCTGTAACCTAGGTGCATACACATTATCTGTAGCTTCTTCCAGTCTGTTTCTATAATGCCTATAGGGATCCATTTTCTTAAAACCAAAAAAACATTTTAATCTCACTCTCTCACCACTGGTGGCATAACATTTTGGATTATATCACATAAAATATCATATAATTTCTTTCAAAAGAAACCTCTTCTAGATTTAATTTTTTTTAAAAAATACTATTCTTTATTTTGAAAATTAATCTATTTCCAAAATGCATCATCAATGTTCTTTTCAGAATCATTCATTTGAAAACAATTTAACATTTTCCAAAAATTTCCACCCTTGGAAAAAAACATAAATTGTTTCTAAAAAATTAAATATGAAATCCTAGTGGGAAGTCATACCTCTACAATGGATTTCATGCTCATCTCACTGGCTAAACCCATGAAAATGAGATTCCAATATCCTATATGTGTCTCTAAAAAACCAATGTACCCAACTCCCTGGTAACTTGAAGTTGAGCATAAAAAGGTTACATATGTCTTTTTATGCTCTAAAATTCAAGTCCCAACAATAATACTCATTTCTAATATCACAATCCAAGGAATTGACTATAATGAACTTCAAATCCATGACTAAGAAAACTGATTACTACTTTTTCTTCAATGACCAAACAAGTTGTACCATTTGTAATGACCCACTTATTCTTAGTGGCCTGAGAATATAATGAATCATTACTAGGACTTAAGAGACATCCCCAACATACTAGAAGCTAGAAATAAATGATAAAGGGTATCAATTCAAGTGGGGGATGATTTGACCTTTAAGAAACATACCATTAACCAAACAACCACTAAATGATGCAAGATAAAATCAGGACAACTCAACCATAACCTTTATAAAAATCCAAAAAATGTGAACTACAACAGATGAAAAGAATTCTATAAATGTAAATAGTGGAAATAAAACTAAAAATCAATATGGCCACAAGAATCCTTTCTTCCCAATATCCATTCTTCAACATCATCGAATGATACATGTATCATGAGGTAGTGCTAAAAACATGTGATACTTTACGTTTCTGAAGTCTCGAAAGATAACACCTAAAAAAGCACCAAAGTAACAAATTAGGTGTGAGTATAAAACTCATTATGCTTTCTCCAATGACTTCCCAACTCATGAAACTATCATAGAATTTTTAGAAAAATTTATATTAAATATTTTACATAAATCAATTTCCTGAAATAGTTTATAACTAAATATAAACATCCTTCAAATCCATTTATAACAAAACCACAAAAGTTCTATTCCATAAAATTTCAAGAAATATGTACATCTAGAAAAGCATCTAAATAAGTATTTAAAACCATTTATCATTAAAATTTTGGAATAACCATTTAAATCCACTTTTTCACACATCTATCTATGCATGGTTCATTATGATAGTTCCATACTCATGAGTGGTATATCTTCAATCTACCATGTCATCACATGAAAATTAAAACCCATGTGCCACTAAACCTCTAGCATAGAGAAATGGTCATATTCCAAAAAAGAATCATAAATGAGTTATATACACATACCAATATAATTCCAAAACCATTTCATACCATTTCAAAAAAACCATTCTTTTATAGAAACACCTTTAATAAAACCAATTATAAACACCCATTCCATTTTAATAAAGATATCCATATTATTTATTTTTTATCAATTCCATTCGCCAATATTCCAAGGAAATTCCATTATAAAATACCCATTTTAATGTGAAGAATCAAACACTTTAATCAAAATAAATAATTTTTCAGATTTCTACAATTTTCCTAACTGTCCTGAAAGAGAGTTTCCAACCATTCTGAAACATCCATTTCACAATAAAATCCACACAAATAAATCAATTTGAAACTATTCCATTTAGTTCTACTAGGATTAGTTGGGAGTAAGGCCACATAACTCAACCATTTTGATGAAAATTGAAATTGAACAAAGGACGCTCAAGAAATCTGGGTTGATTATCCACAAAGCACCATAGATCTCTTATCCTACCAAAAAACCATGTATTATCATATTTGGAATTAAATATCAAATATATTCACATAAATGATGTAGAAAATAGAAACTGAGTGTAGAGGATATATATATATATATATATATATATATATATCTAATTAGATCTAAGAAATTGATCAAGAACGACGAAGAACGATCACATACCTCAATAAGCTGGCTTTGAATCACCAAGGGATGCCTTCAGATTGCCTTCAGATCAATTTAATAAACATCTATGGCCTTATTAGAAGAATAATCCAGAATTAGAGCTGGTTTAGGGGAAAATAGTGGATTAAAGTTAAGGCCTACCTAGATTCACTTTTTAAGGAGGTGGTTTTTAACCCGCACATGGTTATTCCACATGGTTAGGTAAACCGTTCGTTAGATACTGCCTTATATATCACACCACACGACCTCCTCACATAGACTCTCTAACCATACCATCATCGTGAAAATGTTATTATCTTGAATCTACAAATTTTTATGGTTTATACTAGGATTTTTGGATGGTTTTGGACAAACAGTGTGCAACCTGTGTGTCTCTCCTTTGGCCCTAGAAACATATTTATTATTCGCCAAACTATCCCATCCTTCACCCCTACACTTTATATACATAAAAAGGACAATATAAGGGTTACATAATGAAAACTGGGGGTACTACAAAATGGATTATAATTGATCTCCCAAGATGTAAATAGAGTATAACATATTAAATGAAATATTAAATTCATTGAAAAAAATAATATCTCAGACATCAGATTGAGTTATGAATGACCCTTATTTGTTAGGGAAGACATCAATCATAGCCCCCCAAAAGTAAAATCATTAATTAAAGTGAAGTTAAAATGTTTAAAAATAATTCAGAATATTATAAGTTAAAAGTGTCAATATAAAAATCATAAAAATGAATATTGGTGCATAATATCATACCATGCCTCAATGTAGGGTTATTGATATATAAATCTTACAACATATGATACATTCTAGTAAAAAAAAATTGAAAGAGATATAGATTTATGTTGAGTTTTAAATACTATTAATAAATATAATACATGATATTAAATATCTAATTGATAGTATACATATCATTTAATGTAAAATGGCTATATTAAAAATGTGTGCCTGAAAGTAGGAGGTTTTGAGACAAACCCCTTATGGAATTAAATTTTTTTGAATAAAAACTCATTGATGCCTGAAAATTAAATGGTTATAAAAATAAACATAAATAAATTATATATTATTTCAAAATAAATTTTTGGGATGTATATACACCATATAAATAAGAAATTGGTGTATTACATTAATCATATCTCAATGAAGAGAAATTGAGAAGAATAACCCTTACCTCACGTATGAAATAATTCTGAATGTGCACCTAACATCCTAAATAATTAAATAAGATTTATTATATATATGAAATAGAAAAATATTCCTTAATATATAATTTTACATGGTCTATATATTATATTTTTTTAATTACTTTTAATATAGTATTTTCTTACATCGGTTAACTTAGGGTTGTTCAGTAAATTTCATTATAACACATTAGGTTTATTGAACATGGTAAATGGTGTTATGAAATAAAATAATAATCTAAATAATTATGGAGTTTTATTTAATTTATTATCCCATTTAGATAATACTTATTCTATTTAATATATTATCCTATAAAAGATTGAAATTAATAGAGATTCCTTAATGAGTCCATTTAAAGTAGTTAATGATCATATAACCATTTTTTATTTTTATTAGTTATATATTTGAATATTATATAATTATAGAATATTGATATTACTATAAATTTAATTCATTATATACTTAATACATTATTAAATTCATCCATTTTTGGTGGTCATGGAAAACAAAACATGCCATTCGTGGAGGCTGTAGTCCTCAAACATGCATGAGGCCGTTTTCTTTTTCTCAATGATATTGGTGGAAAGTATAAAATGGATATTAAATTAGAATAATAAAATATTACTATAGTAACAATGCTGCGGTTATTATAACCTCATGTATAGGGGGGACATTGTTGATGTAGAATAAAAGTATAACTAAGAAAAGTTTACTTTAGAATATTATATTTCCATGGAAGTCCCCCTTGGGAAACTTTTTAAGATTCATTATCTTGGTCCTTTGGTGATATAAAAAATCATAGAAATTGGAAGGTGGATTTCATCAATCTAGGGTAGATTTTTTTTAGAGAACAAAATTTTTATTGGGAGAAGAAATGGGGAGTAGGTGGCCTCCATTTATAAGTGACAAAAAGGGAACTCTTGTAAAAACTTATAATTTCTCAATTATATCACTCCATTTTCATGGCCAAATGATCAAACAATTTCCAATAAATGTGTGTGGAATGATAAAATTCTAATAGTCACTTAAATATTCAATATTATACATGTTCAATACAATTTCTCAAGGACAAAACCATTTATTCCCTAATTTACCATTACCGTGGTAAATCCACTTTCACACTTTAGTGGACTAAATTTAAATGTACATTATTTATTAATATTAAAATGATGATTTTTAATATTTTAATAATTATACATATATATTTTTAATAATTATGTGAAATTAATTTTATTATTAGCACACATAATACAGAAAACCCATTTTTAGAAAAAAAGCGTATTTCCATCCTCAAAATTATGTTTAGGATAAAATTTTCAAATCTATTGATTATATTGAAATTAAAATGTATTTTATTATTCATTGAACATTTTATTAACATTATAATATGTTGAGAAACAAATTGAACCATGGGAAAATTTTATTAATGGAAATAAATGAAAACAACTTCACTAAAATATTACCTAAAATTTCTAAGATGTTTAACATCAGTTTTATACGTAATCATAGTATTTCAAAATAATTTGTTAAAAATTATTAATTTTTTTTTTAAAATTTATTTAAAAACTATCATGGAATTATAAAATAATAATATCATAAAAGTGGTAGTATTAATATTTTTTATCCCTTTTAATAAAAATAAGCTATTTTTGAATAATTAAAAAATAGAGCTAATATTATTTTAAAATTATGAATCCATAAATTGAAGTAATATTATTATATTCTACTTATATAAGTTATATCATTTAAATTTAAAATACTAAATGTAGACTATAGTAAAAAAAATTTCAAAAATATACTTATGTTCTAAAATTTCAAATATAGGATTGTAAATTAGAAACTAAAATTTTAAAATCATAAGGTTCCTTATAAATTATATATTTTATATTATAATTTTTTTAATAAATTTAAAATTAAAACTTATATATTAATATTGTCATAAAATTTATGTTATTTATAAAAATGTTATTTTCCTCTTTTCAATTAAAAATATATTTTTTTAGAAAAAACCAAAATATTCAGCTTAATATAATATTGAAATATGAAATGTAAAAAATATGTTTATTTTTTTCAAATTCAATTTACAAAAATTTTGTTTTTAAATTTTAATTAAAATTAAGAAAATGAGAAACTATTTTTATAACATATTAAAATATTAGTTATTATAATTATTAATTTTTATAAAACAATAATAATTTTATAATTAATCGATAAATAATATATTTTATTAAAATTAAAATATAACAATAATATACTAAGTTTCCTTTAAGAAAATGTACAACACATTAAATGATAGATTCTTAAACACAATAATAAATTAAGTATATTTGTATAAATTAACCATTATATATATAAATATATAAATTAATATATTTCATAATTTGGTTACTCATATTCTTACATATTAATTTTAAAAACTGGTTTTAATATAATAAACACGTAGAAACTTCATTTTGGTTTTGTGTTGCACGCGGAGGAAGATATTAGACAGATTTGACTTAATTATAGTAAATCACATATTTAAATATTGCATCACCACATATATATTATTCTCATGACATACCATATATCATGAATTAGGGATAATGATATGGTAAAATTATATTTTCCAAACACATCAAAGAAGGTAAGTATAGTGTTTCATTGAAGTTCAGGTGAAAATGAAGATGAATGAAACAAGATTCGATTTCCTACATATCAAAAACCAAGGAAGAAACAAATAAGGGAATGACTCAAAGGAACTGGAATATTATTCATGTGTGGAAAAATAGGGAATACAGAAAAAAGTTAAAATTTAATGATGAATCAGTTAGTTAACACGATGAGGTGAAAAATGTGTTTCCTATGCATACTAAATTTTTCAAATAGACACCCCATTTGAAGATATATCTTATTTTACGCATATCTATTAAATAAACATAACTAATATTATTAGTAAGTGATAATTAAATATTTTGAGTATTAAATTTATTCAAGGGGATAAAATGTAACCCCGTATGATTATTAATTATATTTTTCCTTATAAATTAATGTGTTTCATAGCTTACTTCACATGTAACACCTAACCAATAAATTTTTTGGAAATGTATATAATAATTATAATGTTATTGTAAAATTACTAGGTAAACATAAATATAATAGGATTATAAAATCTATTTATAAATAAAAATAATTTTTATTATTAATACTATGTAATATAATAAAATTAATTAGTGTAATGAAGTAACAGATAATAATTATTTACGCTTTATAATACAACCCTTCTAAAAATTGAATTTATGAATCTTTTTTAATATTATATGTATTTAATGGATAAAATATATTATTGATATAAATAATATTTTAAAACATAAATTTATTAGTATTTTATAGGAAATAAGAATAATAAAATTTAATATTTTAAAAAGTTATTTTCCCATGAAAATAGTTTTTAATATAAATATACATTTTTATTTAAAAGTAAAATCATAAAATTTTAGATTTTTTATATTACCAAATAGGATTTAATTTTTGATTTATAAAAAAATATATTTTCTTAAGATGAGTATTTTATATTTTTTTAAAAACTAATTCTTAGTTGAATAGTGAAACAATTGTTTTTACTAATTGACACCATTTGTGGATATATCAAGAAATCATACATAAATTATTTGTAAAAAAATTTTCCTTCTAAAATATATATTTAAGGATTAAAATATATATATCAAAATACTATTATAGATTTATAGAATATATGTTTAATGGTTTATAAGATTTTGTGATATTTCCCAAAAAAAAAAGAAAATGTTTTTGGTCTTTTATTTTTATTAAATATTACTATAGTTAAATTATGTTTTAGATTTTGGTAAAGGATGCATAAATTTTATTTTTTTAAAATAAACCAATTTTTATTATGAAAATATATAATAGGGTGAATTTTATCTTGCACATAAATTTTAATATTAATAATTCACTTTATTCTAAAAATGGGGTTTTACATGCGAACCACCTTCATGTTAAACTTAATATTTATTAAAAAGAGAAATATTACATAATAGAATGGATCTAGAATATATAATAAATAGGTCCAAAGTATTTAAAAAATTAAAATTTTATTATTATTCATTAAAATTCAATTTCCTATGTAAGAACCAGTTAAAATGTTAAAAACCAATATGTTAAAGTGTAAAAATCTAATGGTAAATGATTCGAAACATGTTTAAAACATGTGTGAAATAGCATATAATAGTCTTTTAAAAAAAATATCACCACATAATTCATTATTTCTCACTTTATGAGCCTTTGACCATAGAATATTGGAATACCATTATTATAATTTCAAGGGATCGTCCAGAATTACTCTTCTATTTACCTATAAAATAGGGACTCCTTAACCACATCATGTTATACATATTATTTCAAATTTTATCCTAAAAATATTCTATTTTTATCCTTATATAATCCATGGTAATATTAATAATCCAATGTCTTAAATTATATTTCATAAGTCCACTATTTCTATTGCAAATTCCAAGAGAAATATTAAGTTCTGAATGATAGTATTTCTTACTCCTTAACCTTTTCTACTTACTATTTATCTTAAAAAATCCTTCAATAAACCCTAATATAATGACGAAAATATTATTAATATATTTTAATTTTGTTACATTGATGTAGAAACCCTTAATTAATCCTTTCAATCTAATATGAAAACCCATTCAACGTCAATCGTGTGTAAGCTCGGACCACCGCCTCCAAGAAACGTTGTGGTTTTTTTTCATCGACTCCTCTCATGGATGGTTATATGGATGAATTTTTTGAATTTACTGGTTTATTATTTCAAAATTATTATTCCAAAATTAAAATTTATCATATACATATTTTCCATCTTATTCGTGGAGAAATGGAAATGTTAATCGTCCTTGCATGCGAACTACCACATCCATGAATGACAAATTTCATTTTTCATCAATACCCTCCATGGATTGTTATAAGTATGAATTAAATTAAGGTAAATAATATTCATGTCATTTAAATATTATATATAGGATATGTTTACAATATATTTAAACCTGTCACTACTCTTAAAATCATTGTAACACACAATTGTTTGGGTCAAATTTACCACCTATGTGAACAATGTTATAATGTTTATATCCTGAATTACTTAAGAATTTTATATAATGGTAATATAAGGTAATAATAATTTATTTAAATTACTATATTATAATTTAAAGGGGTTATTTATATTTAATATACTTATCAATATATCTCATCTTGATCGTTCAACAAACCAAAACTAGTTTGTCACAATTTCCATTTTTGTAAACCATACCTTAATCATTCACTAAATGAAAATGGGATACGGTAAATCATTGAAGAAAAAATATTATAAAATATTTTATAATTCATGAATGATTAAATTTTTTTAATATAAAATAATTTATAAATCCATTTCAAAACCTTTACGAAACATGCAATAAAAGTTTCTAGCATCCGATATTGAAAATAAACCCTAATCGACTATTATTTTAATAATAAATGGTTACAATAAAAGTGTATAATGTAAATATATATGAATAATTATCCAAAATACGTTACTAATATATTTATTTTTTATATATAGCATGTTAGTGTGCATTGAGACAAAGCATGAATTAAGGTAAAGGTGTTTATATCTCTATTTTTTATTGAGATATGATTCAAATTTACAAATTTCTTAATTTTTTGGTGAATTTATTTTACATGAATTTAATTACTTAATTATTTTCTTGAAATATATGTTATTTTAAAATCCATCTCACATTCTATAATTCATGAGCTCCCATTTCAAAAGATATAAATGTTGTAAGAGTTATTTGACTTTTTTTCAATTCCAAGAGACAAGATGGATATTTCTCAGCCCCATTTATTTAATGTAGTGCATTAAAATCCCTAATTTAATTCATTTAACATGAATATATTCTCTTTATTGAAATTTTAGTTACACTTTAACCAAATCATATTCATTTTATTCTTATGTTAACATTATCATAATAGTTTTCCACCTAAACTAATGTTTCATGAGATTTTTTTATATACACCTTATTTCATTTACATAGCATGTACACTATCTATTTTATATATTATAACATACATTAACATTAGTCCTGGTATTTTGATTCAATTTTAAACTATCACTTTCATGGTTATTTTATTCAAGAGTTAACAATGTCATAAGGATTTCGTCTCAAAATTTTCCTATTTGAGACATGTTTCGATTTATCCACCTAAATTTATTTAAATAGTTTAGATACATACTATTTGAAATAATATATCATGATTCGGTATTTTTTATTTCTATTTATTATATTATTTCATGTTAACTCTTTTTAAGGTTTTTTATCAATGTTTACATCATTTATCTTTCCTTGTGTTACAAATATGAAATGTATTATTTAACAATCCACATTCTTTATTAGGGTGGTTTATATTTATGTTATCCCATTAATTTAAAAAGAAAGCATTGAAATATTATATATTGTTACTACAATATAGATGTCTATTAATTACCAAGGAATACTTATTATATATTGTTTAACCATCTTCCTTCATTATATGGATGTATTGTGTTTATTTATTGACTATAAATGTACTGATCTTCCATATATTTGTATCCCAATACGGATATTTATGAATTTCTCATGAAATTTGATTAGTAATTTTATATATATTAATATCTTTAATATGGTGAATTTATTTGATATAATAATGTGATGGGTGGGACCAGATATTTTATATCTCCTTGATGCATTAGTTGTTATCATGAGGTAAATGGTTTTGGTATTTGGGGAATAAATACCCAATGAATGAATGATGTCTTGGCTACTACATTGAATGAAAAAATAATGTCATGGTTTTAGAATTTTAGACATGAATTTTTACATTGGCGAGGCCATGTTGGACAATGATGTATGGAATTATGAAATCCATCACCATGAATTAATTAATTGTTGTCTATGTGTTAATTTATATTATTAACCATGGATTTTCTGTAATGTCATAGAAATTCCATGTAATTTTTTTTAAATTGTATGTAGTTATTTCTAGACCACATGCTCTAACGGAACGTGATTCCAAGGCCTTGTGAGCCCGAAACGGAATTTTGAACTATTTTAAGTACTTTTAAGTAAAAGTGAAATTAGGGTTTTCTAAATTTTAAACGAGTTCATGGATAAAAAATATAAGGGTACCATTGAACTAAGAATGCCAAGATTCACCTTGAAAGGACCTAACTTTGATTGGAAAGGGTCATATGGAAAAGTTAATTTTCATAATTTTCGAAAAATAATAAAATAACTTAAAATTTTGACTAATTTTTTCTTCCCTCACCGTTGAGAAGTGGACGATGTCATTGTTGTGCAGTGACAAAGTGTATTAAAGGAATCTCCTTAAGGGATCTTTTTTGTGCAGCGTAACAGATACGTTGTTTCATAAATGAAACAGTATAGCGACACAACAACGTAGTGTAACAGAAACATTGCGACATGTTTTATTTTAATAAGATAACACATTGATGATACATGAATTAAACCATGGAAATTCAATGAAAAACTTATGAAAAGTATTCCCTCCAACAAAATATGATTAATGTTGGTGGATTGTTAGAAATTTCAATGCTTTATGAAGAATGGGATAGGGAAGCGACGAATGCCAACAGAACTTAAATCCTTGAGGGAAGAGTGCTTCAAAGATGAACATTGATTGAGGTAGGAATTTATTTGTTTTATGTTTTCCCCATTCCTTATTATAATAATGAAGAACATAGATGAACCCAGAAACTGGCTGACTCATAGATCGTGTGTTCTTATGGGAGGTAGTAATTCTTGCATTTTCTAAAGAGGGATTAAATTATTGCTGATAGAACAATGATCCCAAGCCTCCCATGATTTTAAAACCCAAACAAGGAGGGGGAATGATGACACGAACAAGTTATGAGCCCCTACACTTGTGAGTTCTTGGTGGATGAACATTATAAATGGAGGAAAGGAAAATTATAGGCCTTCATTGGGAAGGCAATGCCCCATGAAGGCCAGAGGCATGATTAACAGACAACCGGTGCAGACCCGGTGGTCTGCTGAAGATCCCTTCGGCAATTTCCGATGGTGTCTTGTGGGGGGAGGTGAGGGTAGGTGGCGGTGCACCATGAAGGCACACCAGAGGAGTGCCATAATCAACCGACTGTGGTGGTGCAGCAAGGGAATCTTGGGGGGCGGTGGGTAGACACAACTACTCGGCCACGTCATTGCACCGTGGATGTGACATCGCATTGAGTCCCATGCAACAAAGTGCGTGGTATATTGAATTCTATAGAGAAGGTGCCCCCATATATGAGATTTGGGGAAAGGGGGGAGTGGGAAAAGGTTTCATGTCACGTCCCGACCAGGCGGAGAACCATACCACCTATGGTGGGCCTGACCCAGGCTGGGTTGAGTTCGGGTCGGGTCAGCAGACTAGGGTTAGGTTGGTGGACCCCGGGTCGAGTTTGGTCGACAGACCAGGGTCAGGTCAGTGGACCCTGGGTTGGGTCAGATCAGGTCAGGCTGAACAGGTCGGACCGAACCCAGACCCCACCGGCACATTTTTTAAACAACATTAACACCTTGAAAACTAGGTGTCCGATTGACGAGTCGTTTGCGGTGTTAGAACCCTCACGACAAAGTGGATATTTTAGAATACTCTATGGAGGATTTCATAGAATTTTATGTTCAAAAAAATAGCTTCATAATCCGTTCTCTTGAGACCAAGCGTGATACATGCGTCAACCTTGTGGTTGGCTGAGACCTAAATACTGCTGAAAAGAGACCCTCTGTGGATAAGATACTATGGCCTAGTGGGAAGCAGCTTCTGTGTGACCTGACAGGACTATAGTGGGGATTGACTTTTTTGTGACTTGGTAGACCCACGATACTTGATAGGAGGAGTTCTTTAGTATGTACAAGGTGGGAAGTGGCTTCTGTGTGACCATACATTCCCATGATGGGGAGCAGCTTTTGTGTGAACTAGCATACCCATGGTACTCATTAGGTATGAGTACTAAAATTGTCTCATAGTTAGTTGGAAGTGGCTTTAATGTGACCTATAAGGCCCACTATTCTCATTTAGGAGGAGTTCTCCAACAGTCCATGGTGTTCGTTGATGTGACTAATGGTCCTACCGTCCTACTCTAGAATATACTAGGTGTGAGCTTTCTGGATTCGTGATCAAGCATTGTGATTTGTATTTTGGATTGATTTTTGTTATTTATTTTTTGTTTTGGGGTCCCTAATAAGTATATTATCACTCACCATTGTATGGGAATCACCCACACATGTTCGGTCAACTATATATGGATTCCTCCTTGATGGAGGGCATGGTGGCACAGAACCCAGTGGTGCCCAGTGAGATCAGGCCGGTGGGGCATACTTCTATAGATTACAACAGTTACTTTGTACTTACCCATTAGGTGGTATTTACAATGGATGAAATTCACAAATTTCCTTATACTTTGTAGTTTTGAATTTATCTTTTGGTTGGGTTTTTATTCTGGACCATTTGACATATCGTTTGTACTTTTACTCAGTGGTTGTTTAGTAGCATTTATGTTTACTTTTCAATCTTTGGGGCATGGTTGTGTGTGTGTGCGTACAGGTTCTCAGGAAAATGAATCCCACTTTCATGTTGATGCCTTCGGTACTAGTTTCCAACCTCTGGTATCCTAGAGGTGAGCTTGGGGTATGTCACAGCACGAGCCCTGGGGGACAGGTCGTGAATTTTTTTTCAAGATCACGTGGTTAGTTATACGGAATTATTTGATAATAATATATTTCCTTCCATATTATTAATTCCTTGTTTATGTATTTATATATTTTGACATACCATTTCCATTACTATGCACCTAACCATACCTTTCTTATGTTTCCATTTCCATAGGTTGTGATGAAACTTATTACACATGATATGTCTAGAAGAGTGGAATGTGTATAGATTTTGTGCTAGAAGTTTAAGAAATATTAGTGATTATGAATGTTTTTATGTAGTGTAACAAATTTATATTTTATGAGAAATAAATGGGATTCTATAGTTAAGAGTTATCCATAACACTCTAAAACAATAATATTAAAATATCTTTTGAATGTAAGTTGCTTAATATTTGTTAGAGATAATCTAATTATTGAATGTTTAACATTTTTCTCATATTAGATAATTTAACATATTTTTTATTAAGAATTTTCTTTATGAGAACAAGATACTAGGGGTGTGATTTTGAGGTACCATTGAAGGTATATTTTATATATATCATTATTATTACTAATGTTTCTTAAAACAAGGGTGTTGTGATGATCATTTTTATGATTCATACCTATTCCTTAAAGGAAATAAACACTTTGTTTTAATAATTATTTTAACATTTTTATTCCTATTATTTTTTAGTTCTTCGTATTATTAACTTATTAATAAATGACTATTATCAGAATCCCTATACTAAATAATAATTATATAATAAAAATTACTAACTTATGATGATGAATATAAACTAAAACTAACTAATATATCTGAAATCAATAGATATAGTTGATTGTTAAATAATATTACCGATATTAATACTGTTATTAAATAATTTATTAAAATATCTATGTTTATTATACAAGACATGATGTGTGTATGGGGATGTCATGAGTAAAGTTCAAGTGTTTATTTCTTTATATACCTTATTCATTAAGATTCTACCTGACTAAAGTTCCTTTTAATAATTTGTATTATTATTTCATTTTAAAGGTGATAAATTTTATCTATTTTATATTATATTTATCCAAATGGTTGTTTTATCATTTTTTATTTATGGGGTTATACATAATGGTTTTGAATTTTATGTGGTGATTTTCTGCCAACCTCAAATATTATTTAATATTTTCATTGTGTAAATGTAATTTGGGGAAATATATAAATAAATTGATTTTAAATTATGGCATTCCTTCTATTTTAGTAATATTTTTGGATTTCTAAATCTTTCTACCATTATCCTTTCATTAATTCATACATCAACAATGACACCATTAGTAAGGGAAATATTCTTGGACACACTTTTCTTATTGGAGTATTTATCATTAATGTCCAAATTATTCATGATGTATCATTGATATATTATATTTATTATCCTATATTTCAATAATTTTATATGGCCTATATAAATTTAATATTACATACTTGAAATGGAAAGAAATGTATTTTTTATCTCTCTCATTATATTTTTTGATCTGTCACTTTCTCCATCAAAATTGACTTATTTTCCTTAAAATGAACATATTTAAATTATTATTGTTCAATAATTATATAAAATACCATTATACCAATATCCTTCCCTTTTAAACCATTTATTAATAATATTTTTGTTTTGAAATAAAAATCTCAAAATGTAATGCATATCGATACTTTATTTTTATAAAATTTATTATCTTCCTCCGAAGTAATATTCATCTATGTCAATACCCCAAGTATTTTATAATTAATTATTGTTTATTATGTTTTCATAGAGGATATATTTTAATGGAATAACCAACTTCATTTTTATAGATAATTTTTTTATATGTGTAGTGAAAATTCGTATGTAACCTATTTGATTTTCATTTGTTATGTATACTAAAATGGATTTTTGATTATTTTAATGATCATGTTTGATAAATATATATAATTATATGGTTATGTGACATGTGGGATAGAAATTATATATCCATCAAATCTATTAGGTAAATAATATACCTCGTGGGATTTTATTTTATAGAACATGATAGGTTATCATATTCCACCATGTTTTATGACTTGTTTGACCAATGTGCTATGATATTCATGTAAATGTTATTTGAAATAAGTTACAGGTTTCTGTACATCTGTATGAGCCAAATTTTTAGGTTATGTTATATTTTCATCATCTGATTGATCTTTTAAATCCATTAGGTATAATTTAATTAAATTATTAATTATTTTTTCATACATATGTGTTCATCATATTCGCACTCCTTTATAATTTTCATTATGATAATCTATATTGATTCGATTGAAATCTGTTATTCTTTATCCCACACAGAGAACCTGATCTCACCATTTTCTTATGTTTTCCATTCCATTAGAAATGAAGAATATTATCATAAATGGTATTTAAAAAATAGATTAAATTGAAATATATTTTATAGAAGAAAATATATTGATATTTAAAATAATAAATTTATATAGCTTGTTCTCCAAGGGAATCTGTTACAAGACACCTGGGGGTGAAGTAGGTGTGAACAATATTTAATAAAAATTCTAAATACACATATAATCATTGAACCCCTTTGGAATTTTAATATCTATATATTATCAAGAAAAAATAATTTTTTATTTTCAAATTAGAACCAACACCACTTGAAATGAAATAAATTGATGAACATGGTATTTTCCTAATGTTTGGCCCCTTCCTGAGAAACCAACCCTTATGATTATCCGGATGTCTAAGTCCTACATTCATAACTATAATAACAGGATAAATAAAAATTGAGTTTATACATATATTATACTAAACCCTATATTCCCATTACAATGGTTAGAATTCACCATATTACCCAAGTGAATGAAATATTCTTCTCATATATTCATTTTATAAGCTTTCACTATTTCACAACAATATTATCAACTAATTAAATTAATCTATACTCTATATAAAATTTCTAGGATATACTTCCTCAAATAGAGTCTATGGATACCTTCAAATATTTATAAATAATAGAATGTGAATCATTTTTTAATTCATGAACATTAGCTTAGAATTTCTATAAAATTTCTTAGTTGTATTTTATCAACATGAACTCTGAGGTCATTGATAACCAATTACTATTCTATAAAACTCCATCCACATCTACATTTAATAGTAGTTGTTATTATCACTCTCCTTATACTTTGAATGAATGTATCTTATTGGTAGAACCTAGTACACCTTTTCATCTTCAATAATTTTAAAAAAGTGTTACTTTGTCAATACGATTATAGCTTCTTCTTCTCTTCTCACTGAGAACCTCATTAATCATCTAGAGAGTTTCTCATTTTCACACAAGAGTGGTTTAATTCTCTCCCGCTTCTTATATTTTTATTTTTTCATCTTATATTATAATATTTTAAAAAGTTTTATATAAAACTTATATATCTATTCAGTATGGGGATCCTCTAACACATTCCCATCAATCAATCCAAGTTGGTGCTTTCCCACAAACTCTATTCTCTTTTACACATTCTTTCACATAGGCATGCTCCCATGATCAATAATTTTAATTTTTCCTTAACATCAACCCTCTATTTTATTTCTAATAATACACATTTGTCATTTCCTCTCAATTTATTTTATATAAATAATTATCCAATTTTTTATTTAGAAAATTATGTGTCTCTTCTTCGTAAATATTTCCACAACATCTACTAATAAAAAATCTACAAATGTTATGTTAAAATATATAGTAGTGGCATGTTTTTCTATGGATCATTATGTGGTGACATGAGTTATTCTATTAACCAATGTATAATCTATCTTGAATATGTAAACATCAGATAACATATCATCTCAACCTTATTCTAATCATTCCTACCTTAAATCATAGTAATTTTTTTGATATTATAAATATTTACTCCCAATATAAGATTTAATAGATTTAATTTCCAGATATATTTATCCTATAATTTCATTGTGAAAATAATAATTACACTATAAATAATTTATTTATGTTTGATATACATTGAGAAAATTCTCAATCTTTTATCATGAATAACAATTTATTTTGGGATTTAAGATTAATTGAAGAATATAAAAAACCATATGAAATTATTTTTATTTAAATTATTTAATTATGAAAATCTTAGTGTTTTATGTCTTAAAAAATGTCACATTTTAAATAATTATTTAAATCAGATAGTTTTTAACATAAGTCATATTATTTTCTGACAAATTCCTGTATTTTTTATCCTTCTAGAAAACAATTTATATATTTTTGGGCATTAAAATTCTTACACAATTATTGTAACTCCATGGGTTTTTGAAATTGATCCTCACAATGAATTGTTTCAAAATATTAATTTATTACACATATAAAAAAAACTCTTTCATGGTCACAAAATCCTAATACCCATCAACAATGTCATATTATTTCAACTATAGTCTTTTTGAGTCATAGAAAATGGCTTATTCATAAAATAATAATTTTTTGATCATTTTTTCATTTTCTAAATCTTTCTAACTCAAAATTATTACTATCAATGAAATTCATACACAAAATATCATGTCTTGTACAAATATCATAAAGTATTATGTGATTTTGAGAAGAGTTACACAAATCATACCTTTACCATATTTTTTTCTCTAAAATTCAGAAATACCACTAGGGTATATAATGTCTTATGAAGTATGAAATGGATAATATTTATAGACTCATGAAATAATATTTTACTAAGTTCATTGATTTAGGGACTTTTTCAATTTTTAAATCAACTATAAAATTAAAAACATCATTAAATTTTCAAAGAACACATTCATATTATTTTATGTATTATTAATTAATACAAATCATATTCATATTTCACTAAATTGTTTTTTTAATAATTTTAATAATCCCAACCCACTTATGTTAGTTTCTAGGGTATATTATAGTATATAAATTCTTGTTAGAGCATTCTAATAAATGTTAGTTCCTTCTAATTCCTTCTTCACATCATAATTTTCCAAACCCCTATCTATGTTTATTTATTTAAAAAATAAAATATAATTCAAGATAATTAATATATGGATGGTTTCTTTATAACATCGTCTAGATTTTTTCATAAAATTGAACCTTGTTAATCCTATGTTATTTAATAAAATCCCGAAAGGTTTTCCAATAGTTATTTTTAAGGTGAATTCCATCATAAAAAGTGTTATATATAGTTCATACTGTATCTTTTAGCACATATCATCAATTAACTTGAATAAAATATCAATAGTTATTTAATTTCAATGCTATATCAAAGTAGAAAAATAATTCAACTTTAACCAAAATAATAGGTACCATATTCATGAACATTACAGGTGGGATTCTTCCTCCATCACACAAAATATACTATTTGAAATTATAATTGAACTATTGAATTTATTATTTACAACCAATATAATAAACACAAACCATCATGAACTGCAATCCACCATTTTTATTTTTTGTCAAGACATTTAAAAAATTCATATAAACTCATGAAATGGTAATTTTTAGTTAAAATGCTCCAAATATTTAAATTAAATGAAAAATTAAATGAATATTTAACTTTATGGTACTATAAGTTAAAGGTAATATGTTCTAATTTATTTAATATTCCAATGTAGGAAAATAATATAATCCACTTTTATTATCATCATTTATTTATTCAACACCTTGTTAATAGGGTGAGTTAACATTTCATGAGAGAAAGGTGGAACCAAATTTTTATAAGAATGTGCCATTAATTAATCAACTATATGTCTATACAGGATAAACCTATGTAAAAAACAATAATGACCAATTTAAAAAAAATATTTTCCACATATAAACCACTATGAAATACAAACTCTAACATTAACTCTAAGGGGATACAAAAACTGATTTTCAAGAAGTTTTATCTTCCTATAATCAACTTTAATGAACACATAAAAATATTCATGTTAAAAAAAGATTTCCCTCTTCTTGTAAGATCGTCACTCCCAATTCATAATGAAATTCAACAGTAACAAAAATTGGATTATAAGAGTGAAAATAACACCTAAACCTTTAGATATTTTTATAAGAATCACATAATTCAAAAGAACTAATAATATACTTTTATATTTCTTTAATAAGATCACTGATATGATATTATCTTAAATATTCTTCCACATGGACAGTTTTTCTTCAGAAATTAGCAATTCATATTCTCTACGATGGTGTTTCTTATAATTTAATAAGTATCATAAGATACATTATTCCTATTATTTCTTCTCCTAGTATAAAAAGTACAAATAATAACATTAGTTTTAAGTAGATTATCCATTATCTCTTCAATTTGAGAAATAGGGATTATAAATAGATATCAACAAAGAAAATTGTTTATTTACAACACTAAAAAATAAATGACCTTCCATGTTTGTTTCACCCTTGATCATTGAAATTTATTCATCTTTTTGAAACATAGATTGCTTCCTATCGTTAAATTTTTTCTTTTCTAGAATAAAACTATTTACTCTATAAAATAAATTACATTAACTCCTTTATGATTGATCCAGTTTCTTATGAATTTCTAACTAGTTTATACATATTGTTAATTAATTTTTAGGTATATTTTTTAACCCTTTTTCATGTGTGTAAAATCCATCATCATAATATCATTTTTAGAATAATAATTTTATAGTTATTCCCCCTTATATTTTGATATTTTTTCCAACTTTGGAATCTAGGTCAAGTATTTATTAGTTATGTGTCATGACATTATACACTACCATAAATGATATTTAGCACCTTTTCGGTTATCCATTTTTGAAAAACCTATTATAAAAGTTATATTCATCACCATGAATGTCAAAGACTAAACCAATCATGCTATCTCATTCTTGGATTGATTCCCTTTTATATACAATCTTAATCACATTTTTATTGTTGTTCATGTAAAATTTAAAATTCCTTGTGATATGGAATTTTATACTGTAGTAGAATCATATTTTATTTATAATTATTAAATTATTTTCAAACTTCTTATCTGACTTCAATGGTGTAGCTTTCTCAATATTCCTTTTTATTTTACTCCTCAAGGAAGACTTGTATTCCAACTTCACATGCTTAATTATATTTTATTTTTTTGTATTTTATTATCATTAGTACAAAATTTGTATTGTATGGGTAAAAAATATATTCAATGTAAATATAAAAATATTTTTTATAATTATAACAGAAATTTTTATAAAAATTAAATCTATTTTCCATAAAATGATTCCTTTGTTTCAGTGAAGCCTACATCCAATCATACAATTCTTTAAATATTATAGCTTTTCACCATCTAAATTTAAGTGTTCTATATTGTTTATATACTAAAGTTTTGTTTTATAAATTAATAGACATATGGATAAAACTACAAAAAACACAAAAAATATCCAATCAATTTTTTTTATGGGTGTAGTCTATCCTAAATTTTGAGCATCAAATTTTTGGATTCTTTCACCACTATTTAGAGCTATCTTTTTGGTTACTCTCATATATGATATGGTTAATTACACAACTAATTAGATTTTTGGGGTTTCAGTATTTCTATCCACCCTCAATGTTCTATATTCTAATAAAGAAGATGAACTAGCATATGAACAAAATTAGAACAAATAATTTTTCATAATGGTGGGTTAGTTTCTTTTATGAGCATGTAGTGGGTGAATTTCTTGGAGGGCTCTTGATTATTTCCACTTTCATGAGTATTATTTGACATAAGACTTATATTTATGGTCTTCAAAAGGTTTCACCCAAAATTCATAATATATTTTCAAATTTAACAACTATTACTCATTTATTATAATTTATTATCATATGTTTTTATTATTCTCTTTCTCTCACTTGGATTTGACTTCCAACAAGGATCCTTAAACATTCATAGAGACATTGTGAAATACATATAATTCCTAGATCACATCAGAAAATAATTTCTAATTGAACCCCTTCTCATGAATAGATCATTTCAATTGTTAATCAATGAAATAATTTTCCTCATTGTAATGTTGGAAAAATTGTTCTATAGTTTCCGTAATATTGTTGAGAGTGATACATTCATCTACCTTTTAGCCAATGTATTTTTCAATTCAATGCATTCCTATTGTAGTTGTGATTTTTCATAATATATCATTTTTAATATCATTAATATTTTTTACATATTATTTTACATTTTTTACTTTTTGAGTTATTATTTAATGTTTATAGAAAGATGGGTGTTATTGGTGCATGAGTTATGGATGCAAGAGATAGATTATAGAGTGTAGGTATATGCCAAAATGTGAATATAATGTTATTGTAGAGGTGAATATATATAGGTTTGTGTATAAAATGAGTCTATATGGGATATTGAAAAAAGGATTTTTACATAGAGGTTTTCATATCTATGTAGGAGTGGTTCATCATGTGTAGAGTGTGTTACGATGCAAAGACACAGAGGATGACATTGTTTTCCCTCTATCCCAGGTGGTGTCAAACCATTAGAATATTGGACCAGATGTGAAACTTAATTAGTTAGATTGGATTTCTATGGTTTAAATTGTATTTCAATGAGAACTATTTTGGGATTCATGGATTGTATTTCAGAAGTAGTTGAATTTGTGGAAGTCATAGAACTGTGATTTCCTGTTGCCCCATAACATGGAACTTTTTTGAGAAGTTATTTGATGGTGATTTATGATCACACTAGGACATGGTTATTTCTAGTTAGGTATAAATTTTTTATTCACATTGATTTCATTGAAACCCTTTCATTTTCTCTTGATCAATTTCTGACATGTGATTCTTTTTTGGTGTATCTTATCCCCCTTTACTGAATATTTTACTTTGATCCATATGATCAAGAACTATTTATTTGAAGCCGGTTTATCCCAATTTTGTCATGGATATTTCTATAAAAACCAAATTAATGATTTGAATAAATTTATTTCTTGTCTTGTTAATTCTAAAAATTATATTTTATATATCTTCATTCAATATATAATTTTTTTATTCAAAAAAGACACAGTATTATTTCTAATAATTTTTTCCCTAATATATATGTTTTTCTTTAAGGTTAAATTGTCATGAACCATCCCTCAGGGCCTGTTCTGAGACTATCCCAAGCCCACCTTCCATTGGCTACGGGCTCGTGACTAGTACAAAGTATGTATATTCAAAAAAATATGGGAGGTATTTTCCAAAGTACATGTAGACATGAACACAACTCCAATCCAAATATCCTTGAAGGTGAAAGCACTAAGTAAAAAATCACAATGTATGATAGTAGAAAACAATAGGTAAACGTGCCCATAACAGAATCCAAAATGAAATAGAAAATTAAAATTACAAGTATCTCAATCTCCTTCGCAGAAAACCCTACGTAAAGGGTAGGTACCTAAATAGCTGTCTGGTCCCGCAAAAGCACATCTCGTATGTCAGGTCTTTATGAGCACCACTTAGCTCTGATCCACCAAGGACTTCGTCAAAGCATTGATAATCTACACAAGATAGAACACCTACTGGAAAATCCCATGTAGGGGTGAGTAAAACAATTCTCATTAGGGACCCCAAACCACAAATGTATACAACAAAGATATACACCAAGTAAACTACCAAAGAGGGACATGAAGTGTATCATAAAAAAATTATAGTGAAGAGAGTCACTAGAGTCAGCTCAAAAAGGTATAAAATAATGTATTAAATGAAATACTATGGGTCATAAATATTGAAAACCTTATTCTGTTGAGGCATTCTTCCTCGTTGAGTCACATAGGCCAGAGGGGTCACATAGACCCGCTCATCACATAGGCCTGTTGGGTAACCTAGAACCACTCGTCACATAGGCCTTCAGGGTCAGCTAGACCCGATCGTTACTTAGGAATGCAGGGTCACCTTGTCTTACTTTTCAATTTCTTCTCATCACAACCAACTACAAGATTCCTTCTTGTAGAATTTTTGATTCTGGGAGAATCTAGTCCTCATTACATCTGTTGTATTTCAACATTAAAAAACCCCTCTTAAATTATATCAAAAGGATCTCATCATCCCGATGGTCCCAATTAAAAAAGCATCCCATCAATCAGACTTAAGGGATGGATGTTATGAGCCATTTTGTGGAAAGGGGTTGGTCGGGGATGGGTCCCGTATGACCTGACCTGAGTCTCACCCGGCCCACCGGGTCGACCCTACCCCATATAACTAGCTTGGTTTGTTTTGTCGATCCAGACCACTACATTGTCTCCGCCCGATGTGCTAGGCGTAGCCTAGGGCTGTCCTGCCATTCTATTCTAACCAACTGGAGTGGGAGATTCTACTCCACTCGGGATGCAGTGCGTACCGCATCCCACCTGCGGCAGGTGCCACATCCCACCTGCGGCCGATGTCACGGGTCGTCTCTGCAGTCATGCTCAATCGCAGCCTCTAGCAGCATGACACAGCTCGCCTACTGTCTTCACCAAGGCCCACCTATCAGTGGCCCCTAATTGCTGCTTACGACACTACCACATTCTTCCTCAGATACAGTGGCATGCTAACAGTTTCTTCTGTGGGCCACCAGTCTCACTTCGGTGGTCCGTTTTACAATACGGGAGATCCGTACTAGTCCTTGGGTCATTTCCTCCAATTAAGTGTACTCTAAGTTTCCTCTCCATCGATCTGGGGGTCCATCCATGTTCAAATCCTCCCATAATAAATTTTACACAACTAGAGGGGTTCATTTTTGAAGAACACAGGGAGGGGGGAGATATCATAAAGAACACCAAAAAAATTAATGTTTTCCCTGTTCGTTTGGCCTTTATTCCTCATGTTTGAGGAAGTGAGTCATTCGAATATTCAATAAGAAAAAATCATCATTCATTAAGAACCATATGAAAATTCTCATCCCTCATGAACGACTGATCTGTGAGTCAACATGTTTGTGAGTTGATCCATGTTCATCATTTAGAAAATAAGAACGGGGGAAGGCTAACCACAAAAAAATGAAAACTGTATATCTCATGGTCTGGATCAGTTTTTGGTGAAGAACCGAGGTGCACCATTATTTTTAGTCAATACCCATTCTTTGATCATTGACCAGCGATTCCTAATTCGCAATCTTTCGGTGTTCATCGCCACTTGTTGTTCACCGCCGAGAGGCATTTACAATGTATTTTCTTTTAAAGAGCTTCCAAGGAATTTCTCCAAGATTGATAATATGATCTTTTATCCCTTTTATACTGCTAAATGAAGAAACAATTTTCAAAATCACCATTTCGAAATATTGTAGCATCGAATCACTATTTCATTTATTAAAGGAAGGAACTAATTTGTCGTGAAATCACAGTGTCCGTTCATAGCTTGGAAACGTTAAAAAATCGAATTATCTTTTTTTGGTGTTTATTTTATTATATTTTAAAATTTCTATAAATTAACTTTTACCCTTGACCCACGTCGGCTGAGGTTAGGCCCCGCCTATGGAAAGAACACCCTGATAGGCACAACATGACTCTTGGATTTCTTCTCTAAGTTACTATTTGTGAGATATATGATTTTAAAATAAATTAATCTTTATTTAATTTCTTTTATTAAAGAAATGTTCCAAAAAACTAATTTGCACATATGACCTGTGTCGACCAGTGCCAGGCCCCGCATAAGGAAAACACCCCATTACAAACTCAACTATGGTCTCATATTTTCAATCATAGTCCCCATTAATTATATATAAGGATTTTAAAAATAAAATAATTTTTATTTATTTATTTTATTTATGGTTATGCCATTTTAATGTTTTCTTACTAGAGGTCTGCACCGATTAACGTTATGTCGTGCCTAGGGTAGACCCACCATCCGAAACACAATATTTCAATCAAATATCTAATATGGGACCTCATTTATGATTTATTAGTCCTTTTTAGGAAAACCTCTCAAATGTGCTTTTTAAAAACATAACATTTTTAGAAACACCTTTTCGAGCACATCGGACCCCAGAATAACATGCTATCTCAACACATAGTATCAAAATGTTCCCATAAATTTTCTGAAAATAAAGCCAATAAAATACAAGTCTTTACATTCTCCCCACCATAAGGTTTTACATCCCCAAAATCTAAACCATTGGATTCCCAAACAGATGAGGGTACGAGCACAAACCTGAGGCTCCCTATCCCATGTGACATCATGGATATTTATGTGCTTCTACAAAACATTCACTAAAGGAATTAATCTCCCATGGAGTATCCTCTCCTGTCGATCCTCAATCTCCACTATAAACTCCAAAATAGTCACCCCATCGTCAATGCACAGTTCTCCCCAATCAATGACCTATGATGGGTCATGTGAATATCCCTTTCACTGGGATAAGTAGAAGAAATCATGAACCCAATCTAACTGTGAAGGTTGAACCATGTGGTATGCCACCTCAACCACTCTATACAGTATCATAAAAGGTCCAATGAACCTTAGAGATAACTTTCTTTCCTAACGAAATATTTGTATCCCAGGTTGAGGAGAGACCCATAGGAATACATGGTCTAGATCATCTAAATATGAGGGACTCTATTTCCTATCAACATGTGAATTATGATATATCTATTCAGTCATCATACTCTCTTGGATGACCTACAACATCTCTGTAGTATCCTTCACAAATTCTATTCCCCTGAGCGCTAACTCTCTGGGGTCGGTCCATCAAAGTGGCAACTTGCAGGGTCTCCCTTTCAAGGCTTCGAATGGTGTCATACCGATGGTGGAGTGGTTTCTGTTTTCATATGATAACTCTACTATAGGTAGGTGATACTACCCACTATGAAAAAAATCAAGGATGTAAGCACATTGTATGTCCGTTAGGACTTGAATGGTTTTCTCCTTCTGGTAGTCTGATTGCGGGTGGAAATTTGTGCTCAAGCGCAGCTAAGTCCCCAATGCCTCCTAAAATCCCATACTCAAATATGATTTAAGGAATGCATCTCGATCTAAGACAATCATTGATGGGACTAAATTGAGTCAAACTATCTCATGCACATTCAAGAGTCCTAATCTCTCCACATGAATTGGTTCCAATAAATCTAATAAGTTACTGACATGGTGAGTTGGTCAATGATCACCCATATGGTAACTGTCCCTTGAACATATGTGATAAACCCATCATGATGTTTTTCAATATCCATTATCACTACCTTTTTGGAACCCCAAGGAAGAATATAGTAACCCCCTTATAAGAACAGGGGCTCGACACGATGTGTTGAAAAACTATGAAATTGATTAAACAAGTGATCAACCTTAATATCAATAGGTAAGCCCAGCTTCAACCTATTCTATCAACCTCAGTGTCTGCCTTGACACCCACATGCATATCCTGAGGCATCTCCACACTATAGGCATTGAATGATACTACTGTGCATCCTCTGAAAGCAATGATGTGCTCCCCACCTTTTTAATATCCATCAAGGGTATTCCCTATAGACAACTTAGAACTTAAAGACTCATAGTCGGTATCATCGAGTTATACCTCCATGATTCACATTATGTGTGGATTGGTGACAACCTCTTGTTGGAGGTAAGATGAATCATCTATGTCATTTAAGTATAACTTTAACGAGGCCAACTTATCAGTTTCCTCATTCAAAAATTATGAACTATATCTTATACTCAAAGAATAATCTACTATGTTTCCCTTAATAGGAGTATTAACAATTTCTTATTCATAGTCTTAGTGGAACAACAACCATCGTCTCTATCTCAAGTCCAAATCCTCATGATAGATTAACTTACTTGATACTATTGTTGTTATAGAAGATGATAAACCATTCTCCATTAAGGTAGTGTCGCCACACTTTCAATGTGAAGACTACAACTTCCATCTCAAGGTCGTGGGGTGTATAGTTCTGCTCTTTTTGTCCCAACTGCCAAGAAATATCTCACCCCATTTAGTTGATCGAAGAGATCATTGATCCTCTATAGCAGATACTTATTCCTCATATTCACTAGATTCAGGCATTGGAATTCCACACATAACCTCAAACTCCGGTCTACCTTCTGGGAAAATAATACTAGGGTTTTCCATGGTGAAATAGTGGGTCTCACAAAGCCCTTTCTTTTCATGTCCTCCAACTATACCCTCAATTCATGAAGTTTGGAAGTATCCTTCTGATATACGAGTGTAGATATTGGTGTTTTCTAGGGGTAAATCTCGATGCATAAGTCTACCTCCTTGTGAATAGTTAGTCCTGGAACATCTTCCAAAAATATATCCTCAAAACTATCCACCACTTATAAAAATTGAGGGCTCATCTAATCCACTCCATCAAAGGTCATGCTAGCCAAATGAAGAGTGATTGGTCTCACCCTACTATGCATGATTCTATCCCATGTTGTTTTGGTTTCCTTTTTTACTGATCTAGGAAAACCCAATTCCATCATTGTGAACATGCCCCACACTTTTACCAAAAATATTTAATCTAGTCATGGGATGTCGATAACCAACCCATACCATGAATTATGTCGTAAGGACTTGACGTTACTACCAAGAGGTTCCAACCAAACCACTCACCTCAAGGGTTAGATAAAACTATCAACAAAAGTGTAATTATCTAGTATCCTCACATAGGAATCTATAGGAAAAAGGGTCTAGTCAACTGTTTTACAAGAAACTCCTGGTCTCGAACAAGACTCGTGACAAGGAAGAATGATTATCACTATTGTCTATTAATAAAACCACTAATAATTGACACAAACTATACCTCGAATCATTCCTTGAGCCCTGGGTTTGTATTCCTTGACCACATGCAGCTTCCCCTTCCCCTATCCTCCAACTCCTTAATCCTGGTGTGGACCACTTGGGGGTGGTTGTGGTAACATGTCGAAATGTGTACCACCTCCTCCTACTTTCCCCACTCCTCTTACACATCTTCCACCTTGAATATTCATTTGTTCTTGTCACTATCTTTTCCTCGGTGGCCAATCCACAATTTTACTATCCGCAAAATGGGTCAGACTATCTCTAACAAGATGTCCCCTACTGTCTCTTGAAATGAATTACATCATTCTAGGATGACTAGACTCAGCCTTTGAGCCATGAGTTGTAGATCCCCAGTCTTGGAACCTACTATCAAAACGTCTCACATGTACATGTCCTTGAAATTGATGTTGGATTACTAATACCGAGGTCACTTATGCTACTTAACCACTAATGACATCCACTAGCTCTATCAACTCATCCAAAGGACTTTCATCCACAAAGGTTATCTCTAACACCCTAGCATAAGTTGGAATTAATAGAGGAATAGAATGTACTCGGATGTCCCTAAACACAACATGCTCAATGGTAAGGGCCCTAATGCATTAGTAATATAATATTCACAATGTACATAGAATGGTTGGTATGACTTCATAAATACACAACTACTGACATGTCATCCTACCGAAGTAGTAGAATCTATTTCCACACATAGGCCATAGCTTTTATGGATAGATCCCCATATATTAGAAAGTATATCATGATCTATCCATGGAAGAGTTACCTCATCATAAGATCAGGTAATCTAATCCCTTCCATATCCCTGCTGATCCATGTAGAAGTATCACCACCAGCACTTTCATATGATCTAATGGTGTCCTGACTCAACAAAAAACTCAGTCACCACCTCAAGGCAGTCTTTACCCACCTATAATTCCGGTTCACCTCAGAAGCTGAGTGGTCTCTATCACTGAAACTTGTGATGTGTTCTTAGCCCACACATCTCATCCCCTTATAGAAAGAGTACCATGTCATACTCCATAGGTGGTGGTATAGATGGTACAACACCCAGAGGTGTTGTCTCTAGTGCGAACCCCTATACCCATATCATCACCCCACAGATCATCCTCATGATCACACAGTGGAATCCTAGCAGGCTTTCTACATGGAATCATCTTGAAACAAAAAAAAGATATACCACAATCAATAAAGTATACCTGGTGATCTGAATCAAGAGGGAAATGGAAAAATCAACCTAGTCCTATACGATGCATGTACAATTATTTTTCCCTACAATTAGTGATTTAATTTACCGAGTCAAAAAGAATAATTCATGGTCTGGGTGTATGGATACGTCAGCCACCGCACCAACATAGGATTCCCAGGCCTGAAAGTCAAACTGGAAACACATAACACTATCTCCCCAAACCAAAATCCTTGAATCTAGGTTCTTATGGTAGAACCTACCTACTTTGATACCACAAATTCACAACCCGTTCTTCGAGGCCCCTTCCATGACTTCCCCAAGCCCACCACCCATAGGCCAGGGGCCGGAGACTTGTGCTGAGATGACATATTCCAAACAAATGGGGGGGATTTGTCTATGTGCCTGTACACATGCACCAAACTCCAAGCCACAGATGTTGGAAGGTGAAAAAACAAAGTAAACAAACACAAGGTATGATAGTAGAAAATTGAATATAAATGGGGCCAAAATACAAGCCCAACTAAAATAGAAATGTACATGTACAAGTCTCTGGAACTCCTCCATAGGGAACCCTACCTGAAGGGTAGGTACAAAAATAGTTTTCTGAAGCCGCAGAAGCACATCTTGTCTTTCGGGTCACTCTAAGAACAATTAGGCCCTAGTCCACTAAGGACTCCGTCAAAGCATCAATTGTCTACACTAGACTTGAAAAGTGCCTGTGAAGGCCATGTATGGGTGATTAAAATAATATTCAGTAGGGATCCCAAATCAAAAAGGTATACCACAATGTAATACTCAAAGTAGACTACCAAAAAAGCACATGAAGTGTAGCCTTTAAGAAGTACAGTCAAGAGAGTTTGCTCATACCGGTGTAAAATAATGTATATAAAAAGTCTATCAATCGTAAAACTTATCACCTTGTATTACTAAGGAAATCATCACCGATATGTCACATAGGATCTTTGGGTCACCTATAACTTCTCATCAATTAGGCATACAAGGTCACCTAGACCCGCTCACCATATAGGCCTACTGGGTCACTGTGACCTGCTCGCCACTTAGGCCTGCTTGGTCACCTAGACCCATTGGTCACAAACTTATCATCACAACCAGCCACAAGATTCATGAACCTTGTGAGCCTGATACTAGGAAAATCTACACCTCAATCCCTCTTTTGTATCTCAACATCCACGAAAACCAACTTAGATTATATCAAAAGGACTAGATTTTCATGAGGATCCCAATACTGCAAATGGATCATCAATCAGAAGTAAATTTTGGATTTTATGAGACTTTTTGTGAAAAGGGCCTAGTTGGGTTTGGTTCTGGGGTGACCAAGTCAGACTGACCTGACCTGAGACCAACTGGACCTTCCTAGTCGACCCAGCGCACTGGTCCCGACCTAGAGTATTTGGGCCCAGCCAGGTCCGCTATGTTAGCCCTGCCTGCTTTGTTGTCCCGCCTATCCAACCCATTCCGCTGGAGCAGGTCGGTCTACTCCACCCAGGACGTAGTGGACGTCACATCCCACACCTGGATGATGTCACAGATTGTCTCTGTCGTCCCATTGGACCACAACCTCCATCAACATGACTCATCTCACCTACCTCATCTATCCCAGCCCACCGCCGGTCGCCTGCCTGTGGCCCCTGATCGTTGCCTGCGACACTTCCGCAACCTTCCTCTATGACATCCAACACCAATACACTGACTGTTTCTTCTCTGGGAAACCAGACTCACTGTGGTGGTATATTTTCTCATTAGGAATAATTTTTGTGACCCTTGGTTCATCACCTCCAAATGTCATGTACATCAAGCTGTTTCACCATCGATTCGGGAGTCAGGCCACCTTTGGAACCTCCCAGCAAGAATTCGATGTAACCACTGGGGTCCTTCGATGAAGAACATAGGGAGACAGAGAGAGAGATCACGATGAATACCCAAAAAAACCACAAACTTTTTTATTTGGCCTTCATTCATCACATTATAAAAATGTTTATGTTCGAACAATCCTTAATATATAATCCCCATTCCTTAATCTCCTCATGAAAATTATCATTCTGTATGAATGACCGATACATGGGTCAACTTGTTAGTGTGTTAATCTGCATTTTTCGTATAGAAAAGAAGAATGGGGGAAGGTTTACCCCATAAAAATAAAAACCCCTTACCTCGGGGCCTCAAAGAGTTATTGGTGAAGAACATATTTTCACCACCATTGATTGTGGATCCCCAATCCTTAGTCTTTGATACACGATTCCTGATCGATGATCCATCAACGTTCATCACATCTTGTCGTTCATCACGGAGAGGCTTTGCCAATGATTTTTATTGTCTGGAGCTTCTAGGGAATATATGTATGATTTTATATATGATCATGTATCCCGGTTAAGCTATTAATTGAAGAAAAGTATTTTAGGGTCACTGTTTCACTATGTTGTAGGGTCGACACAATATTTCATTTATGAAAGGAAACTGCGTCTTTTTCGTTGAATCACAGTGTCGTGGTATTGTTATGAAATGTTAAAAGAAATATAATAAAAAATTTTAAGTTTATTTTATTATCTTTAAAACATCAATAAATTAAATTTTACCCTTGACCCATAACATTCGAGGATAGGCCCCGCCTAGGGAAAGTACACCCTCATGAGGTCAACGATACAACCATATTTCCAATATGAGTAACCTTCTATGAGTTATAAGATTTGAAAATTATGTAGTATTTATTTAATTATTTTATTTATAGTCACATCCCAAAAAATAATTTCCACAATTAACCAGTATTGGTCAATGTTAGGCTCTTCCTAAAGAAAACACCCCCTTGAAAACTCGATAGTGGTTTATAATTTTCAATCTGAGTCACCATTCGTGAGTTATAATGATTTAAAAAATAAAGTTATTTTTTTAATTATTTTATATACTATTTTTTTTATTTTCTGTTATTCTCATTGGAGGCCGACACTCACAAAATTTAAGTCGTTCTGAGGGTAAACACACCATCGAAATGAAATGGTGCCCTCATATTTATGATATGAGCACCCGTTTAGGATTAATTTGACTTTTTTAAGAATATTTCTCACTTACGCTATTTAAAAACATGTCATTTTTTATGTACCATTTCATGAACACAGGGCCTCAGTTCCTGGTCTCATAATCACATGTTTTCTCAGTGCCTTGTTTGAGAATTTTCACAGAAATTTTCTAAAAATGAAACCAAGAAAATACGAGTGATTATATACATTTATACATTTATAAATTTTAGTTTGATTTAATGGAATTAATTTTTGAATTCATTATCACAAAACTATGATTGTGTGATTTTTTTAGAAATTTTCAACAAGAGATGATTTTTAGGTGAATTGTGAAAAATCTCATTTTTATAAATAATTCCACTTCTAGGATCTTATAACAATATAATAATGAATTAAAAGTTTGTTAAATTTTATTATATATAAAACATATATTAATTAAAAAACATAAATCATTTAAAATATTATTATGAATGTAGAAAACTATTTTATACATTTCAGAACCTAAGTGTTGTTTTATTCTAGTGAAAATCCATTTTATCCATTTTATTTATTAATTATTTTTAAGGTTACATTTAGTTTCAAATTAGTTTTAAAGTAAAAAAACACTCCATTTTTTATCATAATACAATAATATTTATGGGAATCAATATTATACATGATTTAGTGAATATTGAATTTTATTCATAAAAATAATTTTTTTTAAAATTATTTTAATTGAGTTTTTATATTTATATTAAAAGTAACTATTTCCACTACTAGAAATTAAATCATAGAAAATTGAATACATATTTGTGATGAAAATGCTTAAATTAGTTAACAATGACATATTTTTTCTTCATAAAAGTAATTAACCATGGAAAATAATTTCACCATGAAAAAGGTTAAAGTGAGTTAAAAGGGTTAAATATGAAGTATAAGGTTAAATATCTATTAAAATAAAACATCTAATCTGATTGGTTGAGTTTATTTAGACCTATGATATACTCTATTAATTTTTTTTATTTGGTTCCACCTGATATTGAGAAAGACATTTATATTATTTTAATGTTTTGAATAATTTTAATTGTTCCACTCCTCTCATCTAAAATATGAACCTCTAACACCCTCAATTTTCCACACACATTGAGCGCATAATCTCAACTAAGAATATATAAAATCACTTACCAACACCATTATCCACGTCTTTTAGGTTCCAGTCTTTGCAAAAGGCCATTCTTATAGTGATCATGTTATTTATAAAAATAGTTTATCCAAGGATGATGTATTTGTTATAACCATGTTCATTCATGTTTAATTCTTCATAAAACCTCTAAAAATATTTTATAAATATGTTATAATAATTAAATAATTATAATTATCATATATACATTTTATTCTTTTTATATAACATCCATTCTCTACCTTCTTTCCATCCACTGAAAAATGAAAATGTTTCTTTATGTACCTTTGGACTACTAATTTTATAGATGTCATATTTCATTTTTCATCACCACTATTATAGTTTTTTTAATATAGATTAAATTAATAATATGGTAGTTATAATATTATTTTTATTATATTAAAATATTCCATTAACTACCATTTTCCCTTATATCCACTAGAAGGTAAAAAAACATCGCTAATGTATTCATACCGACTACTAGCTCAATGAATGATATGTTTAAATCCCCATCCGCGCCTTACTTGGATGGATATAAAAGTAAATTTAATGAATAAATATGTTTTATTACATTATTAGCACTTTTGAATTATTATGGAACCATTTTATGACTCCCTTTACTATTCTCAACACAAAGAAAATGTTTTAGACTAAATGACCCCTAAATGTATGATGGAACTTAACTGATTTATTAATTAAATAAAACACGATAATATAAGAAATAAATGGAACAATAATAAACTAATAATCTTGAAAAATGATTCTAATAATGTATATTTGTAATATAAGTTTATTTTTCCTGAATTTAAAACATTTATGTGGTGATTCAAGACTCAATTTAAGTTATTATCAATTGTAAACCTTATTTCTAAATATTTTATGTTTTCCTTTAAAATTTATGTCCTCCATTAACATATTATTTAAATATTGTTATTTTATAAACATATATTATTTATTAAATTAATTTTATATTTTAATTGACTAAATTCATCAAAGATTATAAATGAATATTTTGTCATTTTCTGTATGAGCTATTTTTGACTTTCTTTATGATGGTGTTAAAAAAGATTTTTTTACCATTTACCAATTGATCTTATTTTCTATATTTCATGTAATTTTTTGTAATAAATATTTATTTTCAAGTTTTTGTTATTGTAAAAATTAAATTTAATGACCATGGTTTTGAAATATTTTTAAATAATTAATAAAGAAAGAGATATTGATTCTTATTTTTATGTGATTTTTATAAGGGATTTTTGTTGTCGGTTAAAATGAATATTTTTATGAGTTTTAGTATGTACATTCAATCCCCAATATATTTTATTCGGTTTTTTATTTTAAATTATATATATTGATAGGTCAGGTTGATATGTCCCTCTAATATACTAGGTAATGATTTATTCTAAAGAGAATGTATGCTTTAATTAACCTGTAAAGTAATTACATTGTAAGGGTTACATTAAGTGTGATATAATATAGTGACCAAATATGAATACATCATTCTTATATTATATTTATGATTTCTATGGGAAAATTGTATTTATTGAGTTAACAAAATGATTTAGTGGTTAATAGAATATTTATGACCTTTTAAATGTCAAAGTATTGTGTTCATGGAATGGTTTTCATGAGTTATAATGTTTTCCCCAATTTATTTTATAAAAATATTTTTTATATAATGATTTAGGAAATAATTTGGGTAATTATGTAGACATCAAGGGTGATTAAATAATTATTTGAGAAACCAATTTATTTTGTAGAAGGGAAAACTTCCTTATATAATTTCCTATTTTTCAATGGATTAATTTGTTTCCTATCTTGTTATTTACCTTACTTTGTTTTTTTCTCATTCAAGGTTTTAAAATAATTACCACATGGAATTAGGATATGTAAGAAGAATATTAAGGTAAATCATTCAATATTTATGACACTTCATGATTAAAGAAAAATTTTCAAGAATGAAACATGAGTTTAAACCTAAGATCCTATTTTTGGGAAAAAATCTACATTGTGTGGAAGTGTATTTTTTTATAGTTTTATATATTCTCTAAAAATATAAACATAAATGATTATGGGAATGTAATAAATCTCAATACTTTAAATTACAATCATAATTATGGGATTTTTACATTGGTATTATATCAATGTTAAGATAAATTTAGTGGTTATGATATTGATAAAATAAGACACATTAGGGTTTCAAATATAAGGTTATATAATCATGAGAATGTCATTATGGGTATCCTTTTTAATCATATAATATATTTAAATTTTATAATGTTTTTTATATTGAATAAATAGGTTGAATGAGGTAGTAAGGAAACAAGAGGATAATATACTTCTGAATAAGTTACCTAGAATAGTTATAGTTGGAGTTGAGTTGTTTGCATCTATGTTACCTCAATTAAAACAAGCTATTAATGGTGGTACCCATTCTAGGGAGCAACCAAATTCCCAATAGAGTGAAATTTCAATAGTATATCATTTCATGAAATAGAAACCTCAAGATTTTAGTGGAACATAAAACCCAGTGGTTGATGAAGGATGGATTATAGTTTTGGAGAAGATATTTAATATTTTTTTATTTTCGAATCATTAGATTATAATTAATATTAATTTTCATTTTAAGGAAAATTACATCAATAATGGTCAAAAATTCAGAATACCAAGGAAAATTATGATATTGATACTATATAATGAATAATAAATAAGGATAAATTCCTTGCCCAAAATTTTTCTACTGATTTTTTGACATATAATTGAAGAAAAATTCATATATCTAATGAAAAAACAAAGGATTAAATTTTAACCTATGATGTAATTTTTTTATATTGTATAGAAATGGAATTTTTTTTATTTAGGTACATAATAATAAAACTGGTTAATTTTACATATGATTACAACCAATTTTATGTTGGGGTTTGTTTAAAGATGTGTTTGGAAGTAATGTGAATGTTTTTAATGTTATAATAATGTTTATGTAAATTATATGACTTTTATAATAACAAGGAATAAAATAAATCTAGGCAGAAACCAATGGGGAAGAATCCATCAAGGAAATATGAATGTAAGAAAAATAAACTTCCACATTATGAAAATTGTGGTAAAAATCATTCTACTGAATGTATTATGAGATCGGGGAAGGGTTAATAGTGCCCTAAGTTGGGATTTCTAGTTAGTACATATAAATATAATAGAATCAAAAATATTTTAACCAAAAATGAAAATATATAGTAATATGTTTAATTGTAATAAGATGGTCCATTATGAAACTGTGAGTCTAAAGATAAATATGATGGATAGAAATAACCATGACCATAAGTATAAGGGTTTGGAAAAATTATTCTCTAATTCCTAAAAAAATATAAGACTATTAAGTGATGTGGTGAAGGATCTATATAGATCAATAATTCTTAGTGATTGAACCCATGTTTATAAATCATCAACTAATTGTAAAGGATGAATACATTCTATAGATAGAGTTTCAAACTAGGCATGACCATTATAAGTTTTTGGTAAAGTCGTATGTGTTGAAAAATATTTTCGGATTATTTATTGATATTTGATTATATTTTAGCACGAGTATTTGAAATAAATTGGTAGTGTTTATTGATAATATTTTTATATATTCCAAAAGTTACAAGGATCATGATAAATATCTAAGGATTATTCTACATAACTGAAAAAAACATATTTTTTTTGGAATTTTTAGAATATGTAAATTTTGGATGAAACATTTTTCATTACATAGATATATTTCATGTTAGAGAAATACCTAGGTCAACCCATAATGTCATCAGAAATGGAATAGCACATGGTTTAATGTCACGACACGACCCGTCGAGGTCTGACCAATGACAACACCATGCCACCCTCCAATATGTCAGGGACTGGCCACCAGTGCCAAGCAGGAATATCCCACAAATGGGAGGAATTATCCAAATGTAACTATACACACACAAATATCTCCATGCACATGAAATTATTAAATTTAAAACAACTGAAATAATGCATGCATATATGGATGATCCCATAAATAGAGTATGAAATTAAATGTTGGAAATGTGGAGAAAGGCTCCAAATACACCCCCAAACAAAAAATGTAAATTTCCAACCAGTTACAAGAGATAGGAATATGTCAAATTAAATATTTGGGTACAACACCTTGGTCTATTAAGCTCTAGATATGCTCCCCCACTCCCTTTCCTCCTAAGAAACCATCAAGATGGTCATTATGTTTATAAGACACAACATGTGTGGGGAAATACCACATATGGGTGAGTATAATAATAATAAATAGGACACCAAGAAAAAACTAAACATCAATCACCATGTATTTTCAAAATAATAAAATATATAACAATCAAATTATAACAAAAACACCTATATATACTCTGGAAAGGCACAACACCACCAAAATATCATTACCAACTAATAAACACATGATTATGATCCAAGAAACTAACCTTAAGGGAGAATACACTACACAAGCCAGGGTATGATAGGAGATAGAAAAGATAGAGGTCTAGATCATTAGGCCCCACAAAATGAAATCACATTAGTCTAACGTGACCCTATTTCACATATAATGGTTAATGCCTAGAACTATTAGGGGGACACCACACGCCTAATCTGGATCAACCCTATATGTTGGGGATTGTATGTGAACAATTAAAAAAACCCAATTAATATAGATATAGATATTTAGGATCAATTCCCTGCTTTGGGAGGTTACATTGATTCCACAAACTCTACCTAGGAAACAAAGGATGATAGTGGATCACACTCCAGTCTTAATGAGGGATGCCACAACTCTATCTGAGACTCAACCTCTATAGAGGATCATAATCCAATGATATGGATGTAATTTAGCACTCTACCCTTAATGGAAAGGATGAAGGGAATCTAATCTACCTTTTTTGGTCCAAACTAAGAAAATGGGAAGCCATACGAACTCTTGAAAGGGGCACAAAATGTGTACTCGATGGTGCATGACATGTCCAGCTATCTCCCTATCTTCTCATGTGGAAGAGCCTCACACAACATGTAGTCTCTATATAACTAGCGTGTAATATAAGTAAATGGAATGTAGAGACACAAAATATACTAATTGTGTCTCATGTCCATGTATGTGTACCATATCCATGTCAGTGTACCAACATGTGTATACCAATCCATGTCCATCTACAAGTACACATCGTGCAATTTGGCCTTGTACATTCACCATTGTCCATGAACTCTTTCAAGTACAAACCACATCATGTGGATGGGAACACTTTCATGAGATAGGTTTCACCCAACAAGTGATCCTTAACTATAGAATAAACCTAAACACTGCATCCAGAGGGTCCACATGGTGTAAAATTCCCAAGTACACTTCGTGTTGCTCGTAATTTCTAGATCTTCTTTTGTGTCTTCTTGTGCCACAGTGGCAGCACCTCCCTTTCTAAAAACTGTATATTGGGGTTCATTCGAGACTCTAGTCATCTAATCTTGGTATTCTACATACCAAATCCTGTAGTAGAATTATCCATCAAGAAAAACCATCACTATTCTCCAAAATAGGGAAGAACGAGGTCCTAAAGTCTTTCGGTTCCACTCCTGATTATCCACCACTATCATCGTACCTCGACTGTGCCATCAATCATCAATTTCACTTGTCTTATTGATCCTTTCTACAGAACAAAAATTTCAAAATTACCAAATAATGTGAATTCATATAACTATGTGCCAAATAAAAACACATGTGCTGAATATGTGAAGAATGATGGGAGAAATCCATAATCCATAAAAGTGATGAATGAACCATGGATATTGTTAATTTGGACATGATTGTTTATCATATACAGGATGAATGAAGAGTAGTAAATCATCAAAAAAATTAAAAAATCTGATCTAATTAATTCTACCAATGATTAATGCATCAATTCAATTCGGGGAATTGATCCATGATCATCAGATATTAAAAAAAACATATAAATCAAAAGAAAAAAATGTCTTATCTAGATTTTGGATTAGTCATTGAAAAATAATGGATTTGTTTCCATCATTGAAGAGATCCTATAACTCCATCGGCATGACAACATTCGATCTAATCTCAATCTATCATCATATTCCACCAAAATATCACCAGCGGTTTGTCTGAATCTCTAGGGTTTGAGTGGCCAAACCTATGAAAAATGAAAGCGCCATATACTAAAAGTAAAAAATCATCCATTTCACCAAAAATTAAATAAAAATAAATAAATTATTTAATTAATTTAATTCATTTACACCAATGATGAATTATTCACAAACAGATCATGCCGGAAATAATTGTGTCACTCCTTGTGTAAATCCTGCATTTAGAACTCATCCATGCCCTTGGATTTCTGATTTATGTCTCTATTTGGGAGTTATTCTCTTTTTTAGGAAACTACTCAAGTGTGGTATTTAATATTTTTTAAAATATTTTTTATGTGCATGATAGACCTCATAATCACATTTTGTCTTATCAATAGGTCTTGAAAATAAAATATATAATATCAAAAAATAATACACCAGAAATCTCAGACATTAAATTCTCTCTAAAATGGGGATTTACATCCTGAAAATACAATTCAAGGGTTACACAAAGAGATATGGGTACTGAGAAATAATCAGAGCCTCCCACTCCCATGTTTTCTCATGAATATTCTTATGATAACACCAAACACACCTGGGGAATTTATCACTCACAAAGGATCCTCTCCTACAGATCCTCAGTCTACCCCAGGTACTTTGAAAAGGTATCTCCATCCCTAATGTTTATCTCGACCTAGTCTATAATAAGTTATGAGTCATGAATTTACCTCCAAATTTGTGGTAAATGGATGATGTCATGTACCCAGTCAAACTACAATGGTAGAGGTAAGTGAAATGCCACCTCAATAACTATAGGAAGTATGCAGATAGGGCCAATGAATCATGGAGAAAACTTTCCACCATGGCAAGAAATTTCTAAATCCACGTCTAGGTGAGACCCTTGGGGATACATGGTTTCCTTCCTAGAATTCCATATTTCTCATTAATCTATCCTCAAACACTTTTTACATCATTGTGCAGTCCTTATCTACACCTGGGTGATCTTCACATCCTCTTTAGTAGCTCTCACAAACACTAGTCCCACAAGTTCCAACTCTCATAGATCAGTCTAAAAAGTGGTGACTTATAGGTTCTTTGGAAAATATCATTGAATTGAGCAATACCAATAGTGGGATGGTAGCTATTTTTGTACCCAAATCCAAAAAATGGTAAGGGATTCCCCCAACTATGGAAAAATTCCAAAATGAAATCCCACAACATGTCCTCAAAGTCCTGGATGGTTTTCTCTATCTGGATATTAGTCTATGGTCAAATTCCATGATCAAGAGAAACCAAGTCCAAAAGCCTCTATTAATCCCCTCCATAACTGATATGTGAAGTAGTCTTCATAATCGGAGACAATAATCAAGGTAATCACATGAATTTAAATATTATTCTGTACATAGAGGCGTCCTGACCTCTATTGTAAACTCTACTCTTGAATGGATAGGAAATGGGATGACTTGGTGAGTTAGTCTATGATCACCCAGACAAGATCCTATCCCCTATAAGTATACAGTAATTCCATCATTAAGTCCACAAATATATCATTCCCACATCATCTATGTAAACTCAATGAGTTGAGCTAAACCCGCTTGAACCTAGAGATCAGCCTTGAACTACAAGTGAGGCATTAAGAGACAAAATATGTAACTCCATTATTCATACATGGACAGAAAAACTGAAATTTTAGGTCATAGTACATCTTTTCCATAACAGGATTTACCACTAAATGGGATGAATGAAGCTCCCACAACACCTCTTACAGTGATGTCAATAGTACCAATGTCTATCTTCTAAAAAATATAACTTATTCACCACCTTCAGAATATCCATCAGAATAATGTACAGTGGATATATGTCATTACCTACCTTCACCAAGATGAGAGAAGGGACAATAGATTGCTCGACCTTTCCTTATTCATTTTTAAGGAAAGATAATGGCCCCTGAGGCCCGCCTTCAATAGGTCATGGTTTGGAATCTAGCACCAAGGGTATATAATCACATGCAAAATGGATGGAATTACCCTTTTTATTTAGTAGAATCATGAGATATGATAGAAAATCCCAAACAATACCAAAACTGGAAGTAAAATTAAATTCAAAAAAATCAATTCCCATATGCATGTTCCAATAATAAGTGCTATGAAAATTCAAGAAAAATCCAAAGGAATGTACCAAAAGAAAAGAAAATCCGCAACGTCAACGGTCCCAACGTCCGAAATAGTAGGGTCCCGCACAGTCCTTGAAGTTGTCCTGGAAACCAGAAAAATGTTTTATATACATAGTGTGAGCATCCAGGTATACTCAATAGGGAAAACCAAAAGATCTCATGCACATATTGGGAGTCATTCTAATGCCCTGTGAGAAAAAAGAGATAACCAAATCACCTAGTAAGGAAACTATCCACCCAACCTCACCAAGGCGCACTCCCCAAATAATGCTAGTCAAGTAAAGTAATAGCAATATCACATTGATATTGGGTACCTTGCACCCCTTTCCCACTGGTCATTGAAGACATCCAACATGTTAGACCTCTCATGCCATTCTCACCGTAGTCCCACTAGTATACCCCGTCCATACACACCTTTGGTACTACAACCACACATCCCGCCCACAGACCCATGGGACACAAAAACCACACGTAACCACACCCAAAGACACCTATCCCAGAACAACTACCACCATGCCAAAAGACACATAGGACTCATCCCAAAGACACCTGGGAAACAACTAGCCCCCACGCACCTGATAAAACCACCAAAACTACCCTGCTCAAAGAATCATGGGATATAATGGACCTTAGGACCTCACATCTTACCTGAAGAGTCATAGGATACTTGGGAAAGGGAGCATAAATGGAGTTAACAACCATCCACTCATAGGATTTTTGGGGAAAACACCCTCGCCCAATAAATGAGGGTGTTTGGAACAGATTTCTCATCTTGGGTGGGGTGAGAATAAGAAACATAAGAACTAGATTATACATATAGGTAAAAAAGTACTCATCCCAACCTAGGGGTTCCAAAACTATCCCATACACAAACACCCTCATTACTATTCATTCATAAAAGAAATAAAACCATAACAAAGTAACAACTCATTCCCAAAAAAATAATTCCCCATTGAACCCATTATTGTTATCACATTCAAGTGGTTCCATTAAAATAATTCATCACTACTGGGAAACTAACAGGCATAAGCACATGCCAAGGAAGGAAAATAACCAAGCAGCAATTTAAGCATTCACACCCGGTTCTCTTGTAATGTCACAACAATAAAAGGGATCCATGAGATAACTAGAAATACTGGAACCAAACCAAGCCCCACCATATGGACCCACATGGCCATAGATCCAAAAACAAACAACTACACCACAACAGGGGATCCCTTCCCCATTTATGTCACCCGACAAGAATCAAGAAGAACTACCACACATATTACCATGATATAGCAAAGTAGTTTCAATATTTAAACACACTATTCATTGAGTTCCTCACACATGGATTCTTTTTCCCTGGAAATCCATTTAATAAACAAAGATTATGTGGTTAACCAATTTCCATGTTACAATGATTCTATTACCATAGAAAATAGGGGTCCCTTAGTGCACAAGGAAAGACCACCAACAACCATGGTTTTCAGTGGATATAAGCCCATACAATTCACAATATATAAGAAACAGTAAAAGATTACAACACCATCATCAAACACACCCCTTCATTATTTAAAAAGTCTTTTTGTTATCTTTATTAAGGTTTGGTTTCATCCATTCCCATAGAAACATTTTCATACCCACCCCCCATGATACACAATAAAGAGAGACAAAGAAATAACCCTACCTAGATGATCAATGAGCGATATTTTTCCCCACATGCCAAGAACATGGGATGCACGAATTGTAGGGGAGGAACTTTGAGGACTCCAAGTGTGAGTAGGAAAGGCTCCAACACCGGAACCCCACTAGCCATGGGAAGGTGGAATCCAAATGCACCAGGTAAAGGAAAAATACTATAAGAGAAGAAGAATATTGAATCTCGTGTGATAAAATGTGAGATCCTGGAGTTACAGGATATTAATTTTTAAAGGATTTAAAGGTGGATCGTGTGTTCACCACATGGTTGGATGGTTACACACTATGTAATTAATTATTATTTAATAATTCTCATCGAAGAGGTGGCCATAACGGCTGCGAGATAAGGGGTTTCCTTTAAACAGATGAAAACCTAGAACAGGGGTGGAACTAGAAAGTACAGGAAAATGGTGTGACATCGATGAAAAAGACACACATTTTGGTAAGTCAACGGTCACTCTGATCTTGGGGGATTTTAGATATCATTTATGGGATTTAAATGTCATTGAAATGGGTGTTAAAACCCATCTACATCAAAATATATGTTGTTGGTGCGAGACTGGAAAAATAAAAAAGGGTGGGACACCATTTGGTGAGACACCGTAAGCGGATCCATGATCACGGTTCCACAGTCATGGTGAAAATGTAGGCGGTGCCACCGTTTTGGTGTGGGATCGTGATGGTGCGATCATTATGGAGCTACCCTCATGGTGCCACTATCAAGGTTCCACCTTAAGTGTTGCCACCATTTCAGTGTGTGACAGTGGTGGTGTGACCATTATGGTGCCACCCTCATGGTGCCACCTTCACGGTGCCACTGTAAGCAGTGCCACCATTTCATTGTGAAACCGTGATGGTGCAACCCTGATGGTTCCACCATCACGGTGCCACCATTTTAGTGTGCGACCGTGATTGGTGCCACCTTTTAAGTGGAACCATTTGATGGGAATGCGATTTTGGAAATGTACTGGACCAGGAGGGTCCATGGGATTATATGAGATACCTCTCAAACTATTATTTCCCTCGAGAATGAAATTGTACCAGATGAAATTAGAGGGGTCCGAACAACCACCTAAGAAGATACCTCTCAAGAGTAAACCTCCTCAACATCTAGGAACACCTCTCCATCATGTATCCATACGAACATGTAAAGGTCATAACATCACAATATGTGGATTAGGGAGTCCCTTCTTTCGTGTGAAGATGCTATATGCTTTGGGCGACACTGACTCACCAGCACGAGTTTAACCACATCCACTTTGATGAATCTTGATTAGATATCGGGTCCTCCCTTTCCCATAGTCAGGACTCTTCACACACATACTGAGAACAAGGGAAATAGTCCATTTCATAGTTAACAATGTAAAACACTACATCACAAAAAAGTATAAAACAGAATAGAACAAAACATAAAACAACTCTTGGTACTGAGTGTGCATATATGCCTCCCATTCCCAGGTACTCTCCTCAAGTCCACCAGGCCTCCACATCACACGGACCCAGGGAATAGTTCATCAATGTAGCTCATACATCTCATGATCCTCAATCCTCACAGGTCTCTCTAAAAACGTCACACCATCCTCAATATCCATCATTCCCTAGTTGAGGACATGTGAATCATCATGTAGATACTAACTGAGCTGAGAGAAAAGGGAGACTTCATGCCCCCTCAGCAGTGGCGGTGGTAGCACCAGCTGATAAGCCACATCGCTGACCCGACGCAACACCTCGAAGGGTCTGATGAACCTTGGATAAAGTTTACTCCCCCTGCCGAAACTCTGTTTCCCACACATAGAGGAGACCATCAAGAACACGTGGTCCCCAACCTCGAACTGCAAGGGTCTCCTCTTATGGTCTTCATATGAATTCTGTCATCCGTAATTCGCTTTCATATTATCTCGTATAAGCCGAACCTTCTCCATCATTCTCAGCACTACCTCAGGGCCCAGAACACCTGCTCACCTAACTTCTGTCCAGCACACGAGTGAGTGACACGACCTCCTGTACAACGATTTGAACAGATCCATTCCAATGTTTGAGTGATATAAATTGTTTTAAGAATGCCCTACTAGAGAAATGTGTCGTACCCACGATCCCACAAGGTCCAAAACACATGCCCGTAGCATATCCTCCAATGTCTGGATGGTGTACTCTTTCTACCCATCTGTCTGGGGGTGGAAAGCTAGGTTGAGGCATATATGGGTGTAAAAAGCATGTTAAAAACTATTCCAGACCCATGAGGTAATCCAGGTATCCTGATTAGAGATTATGGACCTCAGAACTCTATGTAACCGCACCACATAATCCATATACTACTTTTTTGGGGCCTCCACCAAAGTCCACTCCTTGATTGCTAGGAAGTGAGAAAATTTCGTCAGCTGGTCCACAACTACCATGATAGCATCACAACCCCCTTGAAATTTGTTCAGTCCCAGGATGAAATCCATCAAGATGTCATCCCACTTACACTCGGGGACATCTAAAGGGTGTAACATACCTCCTAAGACGTGGTGTTCAACCTTCACCTACTGACACATGATGCACTTTTCCACAAATGCTTCCACTTCCTACTTCACCCCAGGCCATGAAAACTAAACCCTCATGCCTTGGTACATCATGGAAAATCCTAGATGTACTTATAGGGGTGAGTTGTGGAACTCACCAAGAAATCTCTCATGAATTCCCATCGTAAAAAACAAATTTCCATGAAACAAAATATTATTATATCCATATTATGACCATCCACCTAGAGCATCACCATGGATAACATGATCGTACATCACTTCATCTTCTAAGTTCCCCTACAGAGACTCCTCCACCTACTACAATAGAGAGGAATGCATAGTCGTCTGGAATAGACTTTCTCTGCCATCCTCCACCCTTGAATCCAGGTGTAGGTCACCCAACTCCTCCATCACCTTCCATGAATCTGCAGAATCTCAAACCACATCCTTCTATAACATCCTGTTAAAGGAATCAACCACCATATTCCCCTTAACATTAGTGTAAGATATTTGAAATTCGTAGTCCTGAAGAAAATACATCCACCTCCGCAACTACAAGTTCATGTCCTGCTGGGAGAAGATATATCTCAAGATCTTATGATCCGTGAATTACACAAAGCACTCCCCAATGAGGTTGTTCCACCAATAAATTAGTGAAAACATAACCTTTGCGAGCTCCAATTCATGGGTGAAATAGTTAAACTCTTGGGGATGTAACTACCTAGACCCATAAGAGAAAATCCATACTATTGCATCATCACACTCCGCAAGCCTTGGCCTGAAGAATCACAAAACACCTCAGAAACCACCCCTTCTTCTGGTAACCTCAGAACTAGGGCTCTAACCAACTTATCCATTAGATAACTGATGGATTCCTGACACTGTTCACCACATACGAAGGCCTGGTCCTTTCTGTTCAGGGATTTCAAAGGAGATACAACTCGAGAGAATTTGGGAACGAACCTTAGTTAATAGCTTATTATACCCTAGAAACAATGATCCTCCATCACATTCTTGGGTGCATCCCAAGAAACAACCACCTCTACCATTGACGAGCCCACTATTATCCCCTGGTCGGACACCACATGTCCACGGAAGTGCACTTCTTCTGTCCAGAACATCCACATGGAAAACATCCCACAGAGCTAGTGCTACCGGAGGACCTCTAAAACAATACTCAGATTCTCAGCATGATCCTCATATAATCTTTAGTAGATATGGATGTCTTCAATAAACATGACACCAGTTTAGATATTCCCAAAAAACTGAGTTCATGAGCCCCATGAACACGGCTGGTGAGTTCGTAATGCCAAACCGCATGACTATGACCTCAATGTGCCCATACCTGCACCTAAAGGTAGTCTTCGAGAGGTCACCCTCCTTAACCTTCAACTGGTGACTCCCTGACCATAGGTCGATCTTTGAGAACTATCCCTCCCCCTTCAACTGATCGAAAAAAGTCTTCTATCCTCAGAAGAGGGTAACGGTTCTTGACCGTTACCTGATTTGTCCTTCAGTAGTCTATACACAACTTGAGGCCACCATGTTACTTCATTGTGAACAAGACTAGATCACCCCATGGTGAAACACTTGGTCGAACAAACCCTTCTTCATCATAACATCAATATGAATTCATAACACCCACAAGTCATAAGGTGTCATCCGATAGGGATCCCTCAAAATCAGATTGGAACCAGGTAGAAATTCTATCACGAACTCAACATCACGTCGAGGGGGTATAGTCACCACCTCTTCATGTTAGATGTACATGAATTAACAAACAACCCCCAAAGATTTAATCAATTTTGATTCCACTGATGGATCAACCAACAAGGAATGAAAGGGCCCCACTTGTCGACCGCCCTCTGGACAACCTCGCTCACCGACAAAAGTCACATGTCATCCACCCATATCATAAAGAAAAACTATTCTATGGAATAATTAGATAATGGAACACATATAGAACAACTATTTGATTCCTAAAATGACAACATATGGCTGCATCGATAGCAAAATAAGGTCCCCAGTGGACTATTGTTATCCCAACATCAGTCTACATCCTCAACAAACATGAGACAAGCTGTTCTGACCTCCGACTGGCATATTCAAAACCAAGGGTACAAAAAGTGTATCTGTGTCTAGACCCAAATCATGGGCTATACTGGGTGCAACAAAGGATAACCCAGAGGTCAAAACTAGCTGATTGTACCTCGAACGACTTCTAGCCCTGCTATAACTACTGCCTCTATGGTGTGCAACTGCCCATTCCCATCTCCTCTACCCCTCAGCTGTCGGCCGGCTCCCTGACCACACCATAGTCGAGGTCCCTGAGGAGAACCCAGAGGTTAGCCTCCTATTGCGAAGTATACTCTCAGAGGAGTAGGAGATCACTGTCCCTACTACTACTGTTGAAAGTGAGTAGCTGGAAACTACTGCTACTGAGGTGAGCGCTGAATTGGCCCACCCCCACTATACTGCACTTTCTTTGGGCACTGATTCTGAAGGTGCCCATGGCTTCTATAGATGAATCATCTTGGTTCTAGGACCGAAAAGAAAGGGAGAGGGCTGGGAGATCGAAACTGGAACTGCTAGGGCCTACTCCCCTGTGGCCGAAACCTAGAAGTCCATGATTCTAGAGGCATGCTGATGACAACCTTCCCCATTGAAAAGCCCAACTATATCCCTTCTCAGGGCACACCTCCCAGTGTGTGCATACTCTCCACCACTTTATCCATCTTCTGGACCTCCAAGTATGTCAGTAGAGAGAAGGGAGTAATGAAATACTGAAGAGAAGGTTGGAGTTCCTTATTTAGATGTATCGCCCAAGAATCTTCATCGAGAAAAAGGTCCAGAGAAATGAGAAGGATATCCTTGAACTTGATCCCAAACTCCCTCACTGACATTCTCTCCTAATGAAGGGAGATTAGGTCATTCCACTTCTCTTCCTTCACTATGGAAGAGATTAATTATGCCCAGAACTCCCTCTCAAATTCATTCCATGAAACCTAAGCTTCCCTCTCCTCCCTAATATAGTGCATCCACCACTGATGCACCACTCCCTGCATCTGGCTTATAGCTAGAGGAAACTTTTTATCCATTGGATCCTAGATCAAGCTGAATGTTATCACCAAATATTCGAGCCATCTCTTGGTCTTCATGTCATAGATTCTACCCTCACACTTCCCGAGGGTATACTGCTGAAAAGCACTAAGTTTCCTCTCCCACTTATCGTCCTCCTACTCTTGATCATCCCCCGGCTGATCAGTCAAATCAGCCTCCTGAGCCTCGATCGGCTGCACTACTTGTGGTATTTATCTGGGTGCCATAGCTGCAAGGCAAACAAGAAATTCCTAAGCCCGAGTAGTGTAGAATATTGCTTTTAAATATTTCTTAGAATTTTTATTTATATAAAAACAATCCCCAAAATACCGAACACACGCAAGAACACAAGTCATTATGATTTATGTACCATTCTTATCGTCTCTACCCTGAAATCATTCTAGCATCAATTGGACATTCGGTATGCCCAGATTCCTTGCGTCAGATCAAGGGGGGGTCCTAAAATCCCATGTCCTAACTGATCGTCCCTGTCCTATCTCACGCACCAAAATTGCTTAACACTATTTCCCTACCATCCCATGCAATCCTCATTGTTCCTAACTCATAACATCATTCTATCTCTCAACTAACCCTTCTATGATACCATTCTGTCATGAACCACCTTCACCAAGATGAGGGAAGGGATAACAGATTTCTAGACACTTCATTTTTTAAGTTGAAGGAGAAATAATGACCCCCCGAGACCCACCTTCAATTTTTCCCAGAGTGGGGAATAACACAAAGGGTATAGAATCACATGAAAAATGGATGACATCACCCTTTTCATTTAGTAGGTTTGGGAGATATGATTGTAAATACCATACAACACCAAAACTATATGTAAAATTATAGCCAAAAAATCCATTCCCATATGCATTTTCCAAAAATAAGTGCTAAGAAAATACAAGAAAACTTCAATGAAAAGTACCAGACGAAAAGAATAGAATCAATGTGGTAAACAATCTGCTGTCACACTAGTGCCACCAAAACCACACATTCCTCCCACAAACACCTTGGTCACAACAAACACATTTAACCACACCTGCAGACATCTGGTCCAAAAAAACTACCACCATGCCCAATGACACCTCAACCTCATCCCGAAGACACATGGGAAATAATCTACCCTCACACACCAAGAAAAACACTAAAACTACCATTTCCGAATAATATTGTGCAATAATGGACCCCATGCCATCACATCCTGCCCGAAGCGCCTTAGGATACATAGGAAAGGGATCAGAAAAGGAGCTAATAACCAAACACTCATAGGGGTGTTAGAAAAAACACCCTCATCCATGAAATGGGGTGTTCAAAATGATGTTATCAACATAAGGTGGGACACGAATAATAATCCTATGAACTAAATTATACATATATGTAAACAAGAACTCCTCCCAACCAATGGGTTCCAAAACTAGCCCATAAATAAACACCCTTGTTAATATTCATTCATAAAAGCACAACAGTCACAACCAAGTCACAAATCATTCCTGGAAAACAATTCCCCATTGAACTCATTCGTGCTATAACATTCAAGTGGTTCCATTTAAATAATTCTTCACTGTTGGAAAATTAACAGGCATAACCAAAATGCAATGAAGGAAAACAACCAAGAATCAATTTATGAATTCACACTCGGTTCTCTTGTAATGTCGTAATAACAAAAGGGATCTATGAGATCCCTAAAAGTACTGGAACAAAACCAATCCCAACCATACAGACCCACATGGCCTTAGATCCAGAAACTAACAACTGCACCCCAACAGTGGATCACATCCCCATCCATGTCACCTGACATGAATCAGGAAGAAAAAACACCCATATTACCAATACAGAGCAAGGTTGTTTCTAGATTTAAACACACCATTAATTGAGTTCTTTATTTTCTATTGGGTTAACCGGGTTGATAACATAGGGACTCATGTCCACTATACATCCATTTAATCAACCATGCTTACGTGATTAACCAATTTCCATATTACATCCATTCAATCATCATAGAAAATAGGGGTACCTTAATGCGCAAGGAAATACCACAAATATCCATGATTTTTAGTGGGCATAATCCCATACAATTCACAACATATAAGAAAGGGTAAAATAGTACAACAACATCGTCAAACACACCCCTTCATTATTTAAAATTTCATTTGTTATCTTCGTTATGGTTTGGTTTCATCCATCCCCATGGAAACATTAGAATACCTACCCTGCATGATACAATGTTAAGAGAGATGAAGGAAGAACCCTACCTGTATGATCAATGATCGATGTTTTTATCAACATGCCCAGAACTGGGGATGTGCGACTTACAGGGGAGGAAAATTGGAGACTCCAAGTGAGAGTATGAAAGGCTCCCGCATAGGCGCACCACTATCCTCATGATGGGGGACTCCAAACACATAAAGGAAAGGAAAGAGACTAGCCAAGAGGAGGAAGAATGAATCTCGTGTGATAAAAGGAGAGATCCTGAATTTATAAGATATGAATTTTAAACATATTTAATGGAGGATCGTGGTTTCACCGTGCAATTAGATGGTTAAAATGATGGAATTAATTGTAATTTACTAATTCTTATCGGAGAGGTGGCCATAACGGTTGTGAGTTAAATGGTTTCCTTCAAACAGAAGAAAACACGTAATAGGGGCGGAACAATAAATTATGGGGAAAGGGTGTGACACTAAGGAAAAAGCAAGAAGTTTTGGTAAGTCAAGGGTCACCTAGATCATGGGGGATTTTAGATATCATTTATGTGATTTAAATGGATTTTAAAGGGGTATTAAAACACTGCTATGTCAAAAGATACGTTGCGGGAGAGGGACTAGAAAAAGAAACAAGTGTGGGACAATGTTTGGTGAGACGCCGTAAGCGGTGCCACCGTCATGGTTCCACTGTATGTGGTGAATTTTTTTTCAGTGTGCGAATGTGATGGTGCAATGGTAACAGTGCCACTTTCAGTGGTGACACTATTTTGGGGTGCGACCGTGATGGTGCAACTGTGACAGTGAGACATTAATGGTGGAATAATTTCGGTGTGTGACCTTGAGGGTGCGACTATTACGGTGCCACCTTCACGGTGCCACCGTTTTTGGGGAACACAGTATGTGGTGCCACCGTTTCAGGGTGCGATCGTGACCGGTTCCACCGTTTTGGTGGAACCTTTTGATTGGATCGAGATTTTGTCATGGTACTGCACTAGGAGGGTCCATGATATTACAATATATGTTTATGTAATTCCTCATAGTCTTAATTCCATCACTGAGAATCCCTGAAATGATGTAAAAGTAGTGGGGGTAACAACCGTCGACTAAAGGTATGAAGCACAATACATTTCCACAAAGCACAACTGCCATGAGGCTACCTACTCTGACTTCTTCACCAACAAATGAGAATAACATCTCCTTTTGAGAGAATCTTCTAGCACATTTCCTTTATTAGGAGTATAGACATTCTTGACATGACAATCCTAGAGTAACTCTAGCCCTTATTTATATATAATGATATGATCCTTATGAGATCATATATACCTAAGACACTTGTGCTCAAAGTAAATGATAAAATGCACACCCATCAGGTCGTTTCACCACATATTTAAAGAGAATATTACCTCTAATAACTCAATATCATGGCTAACATTTTTTTATGTGGTATCAAATGGAATAAACCATAGAAAATAAAATTTTGTATCTCCACCAACACAAAAACCATGTATGTTACCTGATGAATCATAGAAAAATACATAATCGACACCCTACTCTATAAATATCAAGATCAGAGTTCTTGTAAACCTCTCTCTCAACTCTTGAAATCACTTCTAGAACACTTCCATTCACAATAAAGTCTTCCCTTTAAATGTCAAATCCATCAATAGTGTTTTGACTCTGGATAAGTCTTTTAAAAACTTCTGATATCACCCTATCAACCTAAGGAAACTCTACACCTTATTAATACACTTGGTTGGATCCTAAGAAGATAGTACCTCAACCTTTGCTGGATATAGTAAAAATATATCTTATGATATGAAATTACCATAATTTGGACCTCTCAAATCCAAAACTAAAAAGGTTAGTTTATTCTTGTAAGGATAGTGCTATCAGAGCATGTGTAAGACCATCCTCATGTGTCTCACATTCTCTTTCTCAGACGCCGAATACACTTGGATTTCATCGATGAAGACTACCCTGAATCGGTCTAATAAATGATGAAATATCTTGTTAATGAGTCCTATGAACATGGATGGGGAATTTTTCATGCCTAATGGTATCACCATATACTCACAAAGACAATAATGATATCTGAAGGCCATCTTTGGTATATCATCATCCTATACTAAAAGATGATGATAACTCGATTTGAGGTCAACCATTGATAACCATTGCACCCCACTCATCTAGTAACAAAGGTTGTTTATCCTATTAATTATATACTTATTTTTCATGATCACATGACTCAAGTGCTGGTAATCCAAACATAACCTCAAGATCTTGTCCGTCTTCATGGGAACAATAATGGGGCTGTCTGTAGAAAAACATTGTGTCTAACAAATCCCTTCTCCTACAAGTCCACCAACTTCATCTTCAAATATCAATGATATATATTATCCATTTAATATGGTAGAGAATATATCTGTATCATCCCATTTTGTAGGTCTACTAAATAGTCGATCTTTTTTAAGGGAGGTAAACCTAGTACATCCTCAGGAATGATTTCCTCATACTCCACCACCACTAAAAGAAACTATTTTCTCAATGCATAAACTTCTCCATGAGTCACTCTGGCCAACTAATGAGTAATCAGCAACATTATTTTATTATTGATTTCATCCCACACTACCAAGGTATCCTTTTCACCAACAAATGAAAATCACTTTCTGTTACTGTAGACACACAACACACTCTTCATAGAAAAGTCAATTTGGTCAGTAACTGTGGATAAATAGTCCACACCTAGGATGAAATCATAAGGAATAATTTTTTCAATGAAGATATTCCCTAAAAAAATCTCACCTCCAAGGGTTAGTCAAAAATGTCGGCGCAATTGAGAAATCACTAAGTCTCCACTTCTCCGAGTCCTAAGCCGTAAGGGTCGAGCCAATGGGTCAACCAGAATCTCTATGTCTCAAACCCGAGTAGTGGAAAAGGATGGAATGGCTAGAAACTATGTCAATCAATACTACATATAAATTAATAAATACACTTTTCATACCTCATACCATCCATGTAACATCATGGTCGTATTCCACCAGAGCCTACAGTTGGCCTTCTCGCTTCCCACCAACTCAGTAAGCCTGGTCTGGACCACCTTGGTGTGGTGGGGGTAATAGGTCAAACCTACGAACACCTATAAATTCCCTTACGATCACTTTTCCATGACATTTTTCCTGTGGAAAACATTTTCCAAGCCTCAGTCTCTATCTCAGTAGTCCCTCTACCATCTCTCGAGTATCTATATGACGTGTCTTAAAATCTTGAGCCAAATGTTCCTGAACATCATAGGAGAAACACCATATCTCCCTCAACTTATTCAAGCCACTCTGAGATCCCTGTACCACTTTCCTAGAGTCCTTGTAATGCCTCATGTAGCATCCTAGATTCTTGGATTACTATGATAACCACTGGCTACCTGCTACAAAGGTCTTAGTTACTAGTTCCCACTACTATCTCCTACTACCGGTGTTTTATATTCTAGAAATATCTCCACCAACAAGGCTCTCTCAAGCACCGTAGAATTGGTGGGAATGTAGAGGGATACTAATGAAGCCCTGATGTCCTGGAACAATCCCTCCTCATATTTTTGACCTCTGAAGGACTAGTCTTCCAATATTTCTAAAGAGTAACGTGAGAGATCAGAAATACCCATTGAGTACTTTTCTATGGTCATACTACCCTACTGTAGATAGAAAAGCTAATCTATGAAAACTGATCATAACATGGATGAATAGAACTAATATACGAATATATGTTAAAATTTTGTCCAAAAGAGAGCTCTCTCATTGTGTGACTATGTCACCAAGCTCCACCATAACATAGAATGTCCTTGAATAATACTCTCCACAAATACATCCATAAGATCTTCCTATGTCCTCATAATGAATAAAATGAAAGTGACTTCCACCAGCATGTCCTCATCCACCTGAGGTCTATCTCACCCTAAAAATTGGGAGATTACTTCAACTAAAATTCATTAAACACACTCAAATTCCATACATCCTCAGCAAGTAATCCCTGCTCTAGCTTCTTACCAATAGGTAAAACAATTAGTGGGGATATTAAAAGTACATGTCCACATATCGATGCCTCATCACCAGGATGATCATCATCATGGTCATGCAGGAGAATCCTGGATGACAGTCTGCATGGAGGCATCCTGAAATAAAAAAAGATATAACATACATTGAAGAGTATATTTGGGTAGCTGACTCAAGAATAACTTAGAAAACTATACTATTACAATATGATTCTTGTAATAAAATATTTCTCTATAAACAATATTTTCATGTACTGAGTAAAATGATATTTGATTTGAGTCCTAGTGTATGGATACATCGGATGCCACACCAACACTATTGTCCATAGCCAAAAATACATACTGAAAACACTAAAAACTATTTCCCTAAACCAATATCCCTGACTGAGATCCTATGATAGAACAACAATCTATTATAACACTGTCATGACCTAACCCATTGAGGTGTCACCCTTGACTCCCCTAAGCCCACCTCTAATAGGATAGGGGCTAGTGACCAATGTTGAATAGGAATATTTAACAAATGGGAGGCATTATCTTAATGTACCTGTACACACACACATCTCTCAAAGCCCACAGAAATCTAAAATATAAACAAAATAAAAAATTCATGCAATTATCAATGATCCCACAAAAGAGTATGATAGTAGAATGAATAAAAGTTTAAAATGGGGCCAAAGAGAATCCCAACAAAAAAATTAAGAGTGAAACCTACTCCAAGGGAAATTACATAGTCAAATACAAGTTCATGGTGAATCACCTCTGTCTTTCAGGCTCTAACTACACTCCACCCACTCTCTATCCTCCCAGGACACTATAAAAAGAATCATTATCTACATAAGACACAACATGTGTGGGAAAATCCCATATAGGGGTGATTATAAAAATACTCAGTAGGATACATTAAAAAAATTAAACATGATGTACCAAGTATAATCAGATAAATATAATATTTAATAGTCAATGTATACTAAAAACACCCAGATATACTCAAGAAAGAAACCACACCACCAGTCAGTCATAACCAACTACCAGCCACAAGATTTTGATCGAAACAATGCTTGTTCCTGGACAATCCAATCCACGATCTATCCTATCATCGAATAAATTTTATGAAGAAGAATATCTCATTGGTCCTTGCCCAATGAATTCTCACTATTCATTTAATACCCTGATACATAGATAGTGGGTTACACTTAGAACTACTTGGGGACACCACAAACCCAATATGGATCAAACTGATATGTATGGGATCATATGTCAATGAATCCACAATCCCTAATGATATGACCTCCTTGATTAAGGTTCATTCCTTATTAAAGAAGTCATTTTGATTCAAGAAACTCCTCCTAGGGATCAAAGGATAATAAAGGATCACACTCTAGTCTCAAGGCAGGACACCAAAACTCTATCAGAGGCTTGACCTCTAGAGTGGATCAAAATTCAATAATATGGATGTAATAACACACGTTACCTTCATGGTAATGGACAAAGGTAATTTACTCAACAAATAATGGTCCAAACTATGAAAAATAAAGATCCATAAGCACTCTTTAAAGGGGTATATGGTGTGTTATAGGGGGTACAAAATGTGTCTAGCTATCCCCATGTCTTCCCACGTGAATGAGAATAAAATGAAATGTAGTCTATATATATACAACATGTAGTAGATATACACAGTGTGATGATACACAAGGTATCCTACCTATGTCGCCTGTCCATTTATTCATATCGAGACCATGTCTGTGTACTGGACCATGTATGCTATGACGTGTCCGTGTATAAGTACACATCATTCCATCTGGCAATTCACTTTTACATGTGTCTGTTTACTCTCCAAATCTAAAGATGAGTCACATGAATGTGTTCACATGCCTTGTGATAGGGGAAGCCCCCAATGTGATCCATAACTATATCTTAAAACCATGCTTCATTTCTAGGGGGCCGACACAACATATAATTTTAAAGCACACACTTCATTGCTCGGGATTTTCAGATCAGATTCAGTGGAATCAGACACCTTGCTAGAGCCAATGACCTTACTAGAAGATGTTGATCAGGGTTTGGTTAGGCCACTTGGTATCTGATCAAAGGATTGTAGGTTTTGAATTGACATAGATAATGATCTGTCGAGAAAAATCATCATTTTTCTCCAAAGCCGTGGAGAATGGGATCCATAAATCCATCCATTCAACTATTGATTATCCATTGCCTTATTTACACCTCGGTCACACCATCGATCATGAATATCACCCACAATATTGTTCTATTGTTCTTAATAACATATGTGCAATGCTCGAATAATGAGTATTCATAGAACGATGATCGAAATGAAAATTCCCCAAATGAACACATGAAGAATGGAGGGAGAAATCCAAAATCCATAAAAGGAAATAACCTCAACTTTTTTTCGTTAGGAATCAATTAGTTATCACATAAATGATGAACAAAGAGGTTTAAATCAACAAAATAAATTAAACAATGCCATATAAATAATTCTATTGATGATGAGAATATCGATTATATATGTGGAATTGATCCAAGTTTATCTAGGAATAAATAACGTGATGGAAACCACAAGGAAAAACTTCCTTCCTAGATTTTTCATTAACCATTGATGAATAATGGGGGTTTTCATCATTGAAAAGATCCTCCAACTCTGTCGGCATGACGATATATGATCCTATCACTATCCATCATCATCCATCGAGAAAATCTCTCCAATAGTTCTTCTAAATCTATAGGGTCTGATCAGACAACCCAAAGACCAATGAAATTATTGTATACATAAAGGAGAAAAAATGGGCATTGTCTAAAATAAATAAATAAATTATTTAATTATGTTCAATCATTTATTCCCTTGATGAAATTTTCACTAATGACTCTTCATGACAAAGATTATGCTGGACCTAGGGGTAAACCCGTGTTGTGAACTAAATGGTGCCCTGGAATTTCTAGTCAATGCCTCCATTCTGGAGTTATTAATATTTCTTTAGGAAAATATTAACACATTATATATAATATTTTTAATATATTTCAAACATTTATTCTGGGCACATTGGGCCTCGAAATTGCACTCCATCTCAGCACCTTTCTAGAAAGATTCATATAGTATCAAAAAATAATACACAAAAAATATGAGACATTACACTTGATATGTGCAACCAATTTACTAAATTTTTTTTGATAATCACTACGGTTTTATACAATGAAATATTGTAATTATTTCACACTTAAAAAAATATATGATATAATATAAACATTTATAGTATCACTATAGATATCACAATATATGTCAGAAAAGGTTACATACATCAACTACATAAAAAGTTCTAAATGAAAAACTGAATAACTATTAAAATGGTATACAAAGAAACACATGGGTCTATCTTCTTGTGAACATAGGTCACCACCACCCCAACCCACTAGAAAGGAAATATGAACTAAGAGAATCTTCATGAACATGATGCTCTTCCCTTTATATGTGTTATAGAAACCCATGTCACAACCTCCAAAAGGGAAAAATAGGGTGTTTACATTAAATCTCAGTTTCATATAACCTTGAATATATACAATTTCTATTCACATAAATCTATTAATTCTTTTATAAAAAATATTTATAAACATTTAATAAGAAACCATTTTCCATGTAAAATCTTATTTTGGTTTTCATTTTAGAAAAATTTCATATATTAATAAACAAATAACAACTACTTATCATATATCCAAGTGAAATAAGTATATGAAATAAAAAAATAATGTAATATATATATATATAATGATCAATTGGGACAATAAGTATCTCAAATTACCACAGAAACAATGTATCCACAATGCACTAAAGTAAATCCGTAACGCAAGGGGTGTTCCCAACTAAGACAAAACTGAACAATAGAACACATGAGCGAAATATATTTTCTGAGAACCTAAGTTCCCTATAAAATATACCCAAAAGAAACCATTTAATTATGGGAACCTCCAATCAAATATTTCTATTTTCCTATATTCTACTGTCCCCTAATGAGCTATTAAATCACCATTATGTTAAGGAAATAAAATCATATTTCATAAGTATATTTCATTAAAAATGTTATTTATTTTCCATGATCATAATTTCATTAAATATTTTCTATAGCGATACCACTTAATTTCAATGAATGAAAAACAAATTTCATTTCAAAATAAACATCGAGGAAATTTACCAATCACACCATGTAAATAAATCTAGGATTAAAAGAAAAAAAATTGTGAAAAAACATTACAATTTCCCCCAAATACCAATCATATAATTTTAAAAATCCAAAAACAAATGAGAGTATAAGAACACTAGGATCACCAAGGGATAAACCATATGATAAAAACACCTTCATAAAGAATGATTAAAACCACATTTCCTTCTAGACCCGTTATGGGAGAGGAAAAGATCAGATTCTAAAAAACCTAGATCCAATGGAAAAGACACCAATTTTCTATGCCCATGATAAATATATTGATCAAGTATCTTAAGGAAAAAAATGGAGAATAATAGAATAAAACAAGTTTGAATGGATCCCACTTACTTGTTTTCACCCAATAAATAAATCATCTTCTAATGTTCATGATATTCCTCCAATGTGAAGAGGTATAGAGAGCCTAAACCATTAGCAATGTTTTACTAAACTAATTGAAATAGAATTAGAGTAGTGGGTATCATATTAGGGGATTTGAGTAATTATTTAAGTCCACAAAGGAAATTTGAAACTTATATAATCTCTTGGCCAAATATGTCACTAGCGAGCCACTAGGATCAAAGGATTCTAGAAATCCATCAGTGAGATGGTGATGACCCACTAGTTGGTCAATGGGTACATATGAAGTTATTTTTATTCATGGCCCTCTAACGATTAACTGGTCAAACTTATAGACCTATAGTTGTTTATCCAGCCTTCAACAACTTTCCATTGGCCACCACCATCTAGCTAGTTGCTTCCTACTACCACTAACTTCCCAAATATCTTCTCAAAACATATTTATGACCCAAAATTTGAGAATAAAAAGTCAAGAGGGGATTTATATATGATTCCACATATCAGTGTGTGCAATTTATCCCTACTATAAATGTTTTTAGTTCCCAAAAATGATAATGATCAAGAACCAAAAAATGGATGAGGGGATTTTTTCATCGTCAAGGCCTCATGATCCCATGCCTCTAAGATGCCCGTACTACTCTATAATCTAATTCAAATCAAGGATATATTCTTTCAAAACTTTACCTTATCCCTTTGGTCCACTATATGAATAGTCCTTTTAATCACTATGGTTTTATGATTAATCTAAACACCCACTAACTTGATAACGTGTGACACATCTTAATAATACCTATCTAGCTAGAAAACATGGAATATATCATTTTAAAACTTAAAAGAAGAAATTATATCTAAAAAAATAATTCACCTTTTTGTGTCTCTCCATAATTAAAAAATGACACAATGAGGTGTCACATAAAATTACTATTCCAATGTTTATGTTCCAAATATGATAAAAATCTGGGGAAAACACGATCACCATCCTCAAACTCAAAATAATAAGGATGCTGATCAGCATAGGATTTCTAGCTACTCAGAGTAGTCGCCAATATAATTTTCATTAACTGAATGATATCTGTTATCTTCTAAAAAATTATTAGTCAAAACAAGTACTATTACTAATCCTCTTCCCAATGAAGAAGTGATCTTCAAGGCTTACCATACAATTCCTCAAATTATTTTATAAACATTCAATACTGATACCTATTTTTATAGAGAAATTAGACTAAGGGAAGATGTTTCCTCCATGATCCACTGAATTTAATCATTCATACCTAAATCATAACTTCAATAATATATATTTCCCCCATAGTCTATCAATTAATATGTGGATAATAATCCTCGCTCAACTTCATCTAAGAACACATCACTGTCTCTAATCCACTCCAAATACAAGATGTGATGTGAGGGTCCCTATAAAAGATGATAATAATTTAAACACATTGAATTTGGATAATCTACCAAACATACAATTTCCCAAGGCTCCCTACCTTTTTCAACTCTATAATAGATATGAAATTCACTTATTTAATGAGTCGATAAATAGTCTCCCACATCACATCATTACATCTATGAGTGTAATGTAGCTGAATCATGCAATACATGGATATCTAATCCCATATCCATACTGTAATTGGTAAGGGTAACAAAACAATTAGTTGACCTATGATGTATTACTTAATTCTATGATAAGTATGTAACCAATACACAAAAACTAGAACTAGACATCTCATTAATGACCATCAATAATGACACATCACGTCATGGTACATCTTGGTAGCTCAAAGGTTCATGAACCAACTCGATATATATCATTAAACCAATAATTCCAACCATTGGTATATTATAATAAACATACTATTAAAGAAGTTAAAATCATTATTAGAAGACTGAGACCACTCAAACAAGGTATTCCCACCAGAAATGCTCATTCTCAAGCAGTGAATCTATGTATCATCAGCCTATCCAAGATGAATCTTTTCAACTATATATGATATAGCTAGAATACATGTTAGGAATATATGTATTTAATATTACCCTTTATCCATGTTTATATCAACAAAATACATAATCAAACATTATTCTTCCACAATTTCTTTTACTGCCTGAGTTGATAACTTTTTAATCAAAGCATATATAATGAAATTCCATTTTCTAGGTATGTAACAAATATTAAAATCAATGGTTTGAAGTTATTCCACCTAGAATATTTGTGTCAAGTTATGATCCCTATATGTGAATATATACTTCAGTCACTTATGGTCAGAGTACACTATTATCCACTCCTTAAAAAGATAGTACCTCAATGTATTAAGCGTGTGTGTATCCACTTCTAACTCAAGATCAAAAATAAGGTTGTTATTATCATTAGGGATTCATTTTCATGAGACAAAATCCACTATAATCCTTTCCTACATTAGAAGAAACTTGATTCCAATCTCTTAGGTGTGGCTGGGGATATCATATCCGAAACTCATTTTGGGAAGAATAAAGATTGGTATTGAATTCAATCTCAAATTCAACACCTAAAAATATTTCTCATGTTGATCTCTCAAAACAAACTCCACACCCTTAAGGGTTAATTATATAACAGAAGTTGAATGTATGGATAAGTCCTACACAATGTTCATGTAATAAATAGATAATCCTTAGAAACTCTAGATCTCAAAAAAAGTTTTCGGATTCTATTAAGACATCATTGCCTAATCCTTATCAGTGTCCACAAAGACACCCTTATAAAAAATAACATTTCCTAAAAATTTTACTTATTGAATCAATAGTTTGAATTAGTATAGAATCACATATAGATAATTCTAAAAAAAGATTCCATGGATGATATTAAAATAATCATCATGATCCAGATCCAATATAAAATAATCAAGGATATCATACAAAAGAACTACAATTAAAGAATCCATGAATTGGGGGATGAACTAATTCATTAAATACATAAAAACATAAGGATAATTATTAAGTCCAAACAAAATAACAAGGTAACCATAATACCCAAATCTAACCATGAATTTAATAATAGGAATATCTTCCTTTCAGAACCTTATTTGATGGTACCCTGATCCTTGATCAATCTTTGAAAACCACCAAGATCCTTTGAGATAATGAAAATGGTCATCAATCCTTAGGAAAGGAATATTTTATCTTCACAATCACCTAGTTGAGTTTCTAGTAATCAAAAAAGAAAAATAGAGGCTACCATATATCATCTTTTCAATGTGCACTGACAATTCCCAAGGTGAAACACTAGGATTAATAAATTCTTTAGCCAAAGGATTCTCAAGATTGACCATTAATTATTTAAATATTGTAGGTTCTATGTAGTATGTAGGTAAAGAGATCAGAATTATCCCCAGAAGAAATCCTATAAATAACATGACTTCCCTCTAAGTTGTAAACTAAGAGAAATAAATTATAAAAATATCAAGATATTCCCTCACTACCATATGAAGAGGATCACTAAGACATAGATCAAAAAAGTAAATAAAAAAAATAAAAACATTCCTAATATCATATTTTCACTCATATAAAAATGAACTATTCTTTATAATATAGGATCCCACTCACCCTGAAATAAATGAGTTGCTCCATCAGAACAATGAAACTAAAACTGGTGATGATAATAAACGTTCTAGGCTTTATATCTAATCATATTATCCATGATAATGACAAGATTAACAATTTCAAGATTACTAATTGAAAAATTTCCATATGATTTTGTGGCCAATGATCATACCCAAACATTTAGATCTTAAAATAATTTCTCTTCCTTCTTCCCTAAAGGGTTGGAAACAATAATCAATTAATGAATATGTTCCAAATTCAATCAGAAAACATTTCTCATATTGTATGAGATAAAGAAATGGTTTGAAAAATTATAAAGCAATTATATAACTATAAGGACCCGAACTTATTTCATACATAATCTTGAATTTATTCAAGAAAACACTTCATTATACATTTAGGATCTTTTCAAGTTTAGAGATTTAGAGAATTAAGACAAAACATTCATAACATTACACATTGTTACATAGTGGATACCATAAAATCAGTTTCCATTTTCCTTAGAATATAAAACATTAAAACATAAAACAATACTCCTTGACAATTCTTCAACATTTAACATGTCTTCCTTACTTGTATTATTCATCCATTAACCTGTGAAAAATCATTTAAAAACTTGGGATGAGCACAAAATCTCAGTAAGGTATGAAAAAGAAGGAAAATCACATTAGTCCATGAATACGCATGACGTATGAAAACATTTTCAAAATACATGCTTACAACCATAAAATATTACTTTTTGTAACATGAGATTTACACAAGATACACACAAACATAATTATAATCATAGAGGTATATTGGGGCATTACTTACATAATCTTGTAACCATCTTGGCTACCTTAAAATTTGTAACCCTCACGGCTACCTTACTTTGTGTAACCATCACAGTTACACTTGGAGTAACCATACGGCCGACCTCCAACTTACTCATACCCAATGCATTGGAGGGAAATATAGGTCCCACCATTAATCATAAACAATGCCCAATAACCAAAACATAATCATACAACATAAACAATAGCATAGAAACATTGCCTTTGAATCTTATAAAACAGAATTTTAAAAAAGGATTTTAGTAGAAAAGTCCCTTATAAACATCATATAATTGAAGTGAGACCTAATTGAGTGGATGGAATATGTATATACTCTGTAAATACACATAATTAAACATAATATAAACAGAACCCATCACACAAACAATTTAAATAGCACATAAATTATAAAGTAGAAGGTTAACCCAAAGAATGGAAATCGGGTTAAGAATTCCCTTACCTTGGGATTGTCTTACTTCAAAATTGTCTAAACCTCCTGTATAATGGTCGAAAGGGTGTTATTAGTATTTTACAGAAACATGTTCATGTTTATAACATCTTATATGTTCATTTCATAACCTCATTTCATCCCTTATTTGTTAGTATTTGGTTCCTTGCATTATTTTGGGTGAGTTCTTTTGTGATTTTCACAATCGGTTCATGATGAATCGTTCTTGTTGATTGGAAGTGAAACTCCAGAATTGGAATGGAGTAGTATTTACATATTTACAGTACCATAAATGATACCATTTATCACTTTGATTCTTTATATGATGATGATTTACAAGTTAAAACATTAATTATGTTCGTTTAGATAATTTAAGTGGTTCTTTGATAATTACAATTTCATTTAGTCTTATAAGTTTGAATCATGAGTACCAGAACCTTATATGATTCATAAAACATATATTATAACCTGGTTCAACCATATAAATTGTTTCATGACCAGACTTGAAATAATTAATGGAAATTGAAAATACATCGTCCACGATATCGGTAATTTGACACAAATGGACAATGTTTTTTGATTCTTTAAATAAGTGAGAGAGGAGAGGAATAATGATTTGTAATTTTCCATAAACATGAAAAAATCCAGAATATACATGATTTTGGAGATTTCATGCCTCTTGGATAATAGGGGGTGAAGAAAGAAGAGGAAGGAATCATGAAATAAAGAAAACATGAGAAATTTCTTACAAAAAATTCGGCAGCCTAACGATGCCTCTTAAAATTTCATAAAAACAAGATTGATGAGAGGAATGGAATATCTCATCAATAATACAAAATTTGGACAGTAAGGGGAAATATTTAATGAAATATCCCAACAAAAGACAAAGGGAAAGGAAGAGAATAACATAAAATGGAAGGAAAGAATGAAAATGAAAGAGGATGTTTACCTCTTGATCTCTTCTCCTTGAGATCCTTCTTAAGAGATTTGATTTTGGTCTTTTGGTGAGACCAGCAGCTCTAGGACGTGGGGAAGAAGATTTAGGAGGGAATTTGGCAGAAATTAGACAATGCTCAAGGCTTGAGAGGTGTGGGAGGAAGAGGGGAGTGGTGGTGATATTTATAGTGGAGGAGGGGAGGTTTTTTAGATTATTTTAATCATTATTATAATATTTTTATCAAGACTATGAATAATCTCAAAACAAGTGGCCCTAAATAGTGATAATATCATGTGATTTCGAAGAAAGTGGCCTTGCATCACTTATGATGTCATAAATAGTGCATATTTACTGATAAATTGATTATACGGTATTTTATCGTATTTCACTATTCACTGAAAATTCAAGAGTTTCAGAAAAATACCAAAAATTTACCCCAACCATTTTTCGATGTGTATAATTCAAAAAGGAACTCCATTTTCAAAAATAATTTTCTAAATATTATTAATTTAATTGTTAAATAAGGTCACAATTAATTCGAAAAATAACAATATTGAAGTGCAATTAGTTTTATGTGACATTGGAAAATTAATTAAGATCCCATTATCCTATTTCCATGGGAAAATAAAATAATAATATTATTTACTATTCATGAGGTCATATTACTATTCATATTACTATTCATAAGGGCATGTTACTATTCACCAAAAAAAAAGTTTGTTCCATCAGACTCTAAATAACATACTGAACACAATTGTAGATGACAGTTTCTTGAAATTCAAAACATAGAAGAAATAAAATTATGTTTAAAGGATACTTATAAATATATACCTTAAACAAAATTTCAAGCATTTTCAATTTATTTTTAGAAAACCTTGGTATGTTACATTATCCCCACCTTCTTGAAATTGCGTCCTCGCAATTTTATTTACTTATTAAACAACTGAGGGTATTTTTCCCTCATAGCATTTTCAGACTCCCATGTTGCTTCTTCAACCATGTGGTTTCTCCACAAAACCTTTACCTGGTGGATTACCTTATTCCGCAATACCTATTCTCTTCGATCAAGAATCTGAACCGGTTTTTCTTCATAAGAAAGGTTCTCTGCTAGCTGAACTCCTTCCGGCCTCAAGACATGTGATGAATCTGGAACATACTTTCTCAACATCGAAACATGAAAAACATTGTGTACCTGAAACAAGCTCGGAAAAAAAGCTACGCGGTACGCAACTGTTCCAACTTTATCCAAGATTTCAAAAGGACCGATGAACCGTGGACTTAGTTTCCCTTTCTTACCGAAATGCATCACACTTTTCCAAGGAGATATTTTAAGGAAAACATGTTCACCTACCTTGAAAGAGAAGTCTTTCCTTCTGTTATCTGTATAACTTTTCTGCCTGCTCTGAGCTGTCCTCATGTGTTGCTGGATCATCCTCACTTTCTCAGCTACTTCTTCTACTAATTCTGGACCCATCAACTTTCTTTCACCGAATTCATCCCAAAACACAGGAGTCCGACACCGCTTTCCATACAAGTCCTAAAAAGGTGCCATCTGAATACTGGAATGGAAACTGTTATTATAAGAAAAATCAACTAATGAAATATGCTGATCCCAAATTCCCTGATAGTCCATTGAACAAGCTCAAAGCATATCCTCCAAAGTTTGAATCGTTCGCTCTGACTGCCCATCTGATTGAGGATGAAAAGCTGTACTGAAATTCAACTCTGTGCCCAAAGACTTCTGAAGTCCCTTCCAAAATTTAGAAGTGAACCTGGGATCTCGGTCAGACACAATGGAAAGAGGAACTCCATATAACCTGACAATCTCTTTGAGGTACAATCGAGAAAGCTGATCTAATGTCATTGTATCTCGAATAGAAAGAAAATGAGCAGACTTTTCTAGCCGATCAACAATAACCCATATCGCATTGTTACCTCGAGAAGTCTTTGGTAGTCCCACCACAAAATCCATGGATATATTCTCCCATTTCCATTCTGGCACTGGCAAAGGTTGAAGCATCCCCTTCGGTAACTGTCGCTCTGCTTTAACCTGCTGACATGTCAAACATTTCATTGTAAAATCAGCAATATCTCTTTTCATCCCATTCCACCAGTAATACTCCCGAAGATCTCTGTACATCTTAGTACTTCCAGGATGAACAGAAAATGGAGAACTATGATCTTCACACAACAATTCTTTCTTCAGCTGGGAATCACAAGGTACACATAACCTTTTTCCAAACCTTAAAACACAATCTTTATCAAGATTAAATTCTGGAAACTTACCCATTTTAACCAATTCTACCTTTTTCTGTAGCTCACGGTCTTCCCTATGCGCTTTCATAATTCTGTCTGACAACGAAGAATGCACTGAAACCTGAAACAAAACAGATATATTCCCTGTACCAACAACTTCTAAGCCAAAATTTATCAAATCATTAATCAAGGGATCACGTTCCAAACGTAGCATGGTTAATGATGCATGATTTTTCCAACTTAAGGCATCCGCTACTTTGTTTGATTTTCCAGGATGGTAATTAATCGTGCAGTCATAATACTTTATCAGTTCTAGACATCTTCTCTGCCTCATGTTTAATTCCTTCTGAGTGAATATATACTTAAGACTTTTATGGTCAGTATATATTTGGCATTTGGTTCCGTATAGATGATGACTCCATATTTTCAAAGCAAAAACCACAGCTGCCAATTCCAAATCATGTGTGGGATAATTCAGCTCATGAGGTTTAAGTTGTCTCGAAGCATAGGCAATTACCTGATCATTTTGCATCAAAACACAACCAAGTACCTTCAAAGAAGCATCACTGTAGATGACAAACTCACCATTCTGGGAAGGTAAGGCCAAAACTGGAGCATTCACCAATCTCTTCTTTAGTTCCTGAAAACAAACATCACATTCCTCTGTCCAAACAAATTTAACCCCTTTCCGTGTTAACTTAGTTATTGGGATAGATAACCGTGCAAAGTTCTCAACAAAGCGTCGGTAATAACTTGCTAAGCCCTGAAAACTACGAATCTCTGTAATATTTGTGGGTCTTGGCCATTCATCAACTACTTTTGTTTTGGTAGGATCAACTGTTATTCCATCCTTATTTACAATGTTCCCAAGAAAAGAAATCTGTTGCAACCAAAAATCACACTTGCTGAATTTTCCATATAGTTTATTTTGTTTTAAAGTTTGTAAAACAACCCTTAGATGTTTTTCATGCTCCTCTTTATTTTTAGAAAAAACCAGAATTTCATCAATAAATACAACCACAAACTTATCCAAGAACTCATGAAATACTCTATTCATAAGATTCATGAACACAACAGGTGCATTAGTCAACCCAAATGGCATAACAACAAATTCATAATGCCCATATCTAGTACGAAAGGCTGTTTTCGGGATGTCATCCTCCTTCACCTTCAGCTGATGGTATCCGGATCTCAAGTCAATCTTGGAAAAGTACTGAGCTCCCTGGAGCTGATCAAACAAGTCATCAATATGAGGCAAAGGATACTTGTTTTTAACAGTGATTTTATTCAAAGCTCTATAATCAATGCAAAATTTCATGGAACCATCTTTCTTTTTAACAAACAAAACAGGGGCTCTCCATGGTGAAGTACTGGGACGAATGAAGCCTTTGACAAGCAAATCCTGCAACTGATTTTTCAATTCAAGAAGTTCTATTAGAGCCATACGATATGGGGGTTTTGAAATTGGCTTAGCATCAGGAACTAAGTCAATTGTGAATTCGACTTCTCGTTTAGGTATGACACTGGGTAACTCCTCAGGAAAAACATCAAGGTATTCATTTACCACTGGAACATCATTAATTTGAATAGTTCCCTTGTTTTCAATAATATGAGCCAGATAACTTTCATTTCCATCTTTCAGTAGTTTCTCAGCTTCTTGATATGTTATCAATTGTATGGGTTCATTATTGTATACAAACTGAAACTCTTTCTGAAAAACAACTTCTTTTGCTCTACAGTCAATCTTAGCATGATAATCAGAAAGCCAGTCCATCCCCAGAATAACATCAAACTCGACTAAGGGTAAAACAACAAGGTTTGCAGGTAAAGTCTTTCCACATACCACAATAGAAATATTCTTATAATTCCTCTTTTCTATAACATTTCCCCCTGGTGTTTTAACAACAACTTCGGGTATCATTTGTTGAGGTTATATTTCCAATTTACTAGAAAATTCCTCAGAGATGAAGGAATGTGTAGACCCCGTATCAAACAAAACTTTAGCAAAATCTAAGTGAACAAACAAAGTACCTGATACAACTTCATTGGATGGCCCAACATCTGCTGACGTAGTCGCAAAGGATCTCACTACACCTTTCTTCTTGTAGTCTGGATTCTTTGCATCATTTGGATCCCTCTTTGGACAGGCATTTGCATAGTGACCCATCTCACCACATTTAAAACACTTTACAGTTTTCTTATCAGGATTAGTCTTTGGATCATTTTCATTGCAATCTCGGGCCATATGTCCAAACTTACCACATTTAAAACACTTCCCAGTTTTGATAAGACATTCCCCAGGGTGCTTCTTTCCACACTTTTCACAAACTGGAAACTGTATTTTCTTACCATCAGATTTCATTGGTTGATTCTTACCCATTGCTTTCCAATTGGACCTCTTCTTCTCTTTGTTTCCAAATTGCATGTGATCGTCAGCAAACTCTATCTCTACCCTCTCATCACATCAGACAAGTTTCTCGTAACTTTTGAATTCACGGGAGGCCAACGCCCTTCGATACATTGGCTTCAATCCTGAGTAAAAGCGGTTGATTTTGCTATCGATATCCAGAATAAGATTTGGAGCATACCTCTCCAGTCGGGTGAAGTTCGCCTCATACATAGCCACTGAATCTTCCTCCTTTTGTTTCAATTCAAGGAATTGTTTCTCCATTCTAAGTCGCACCACCTTAGGAAAATATTTTTCAAGAAAAAGACTTTTAAATTCATCCCACACTAAGGAATCAAAATCCTCTCTACCCCTGATATTCCTTACCATTGACCACCACTGATCAGCTTCCCCTTCAAAACGATAAATGGCAAGACTTACCTTTTGATTGTCCGAACATCCCATAACATCAAATATCTTTTCAAGGGCTTTAATCCATCCTTCTGCTGCCACTGGGTCAGAAGATCCATTGAATGCAGGAGGATGTTGTCTCATAAAATGTTTCACCACTGTCATGTTCCGTTGGGGTACCTCTATTTGTCCTCTTGCATGAATTCCACCACCATTTATTGCCTGCATTAGCTGAGCCATTACTGTCACAAACTGCTCGGTTCCAATCCCTACCATTCCAGGCTGTTGATCAGGAAGGATGTCATTCTTTCGGTGCCTATCCTCTCCAGCATCCATGTTCCTTCTGCGGACAACCATTCTAAACAAACATTTCATAGATGAAGCAACATGGTAATCTTTAAATGCTATAACAAATTAAACATAGATTGAAAATTATTTATGGTATTCTATTAGCATCACCTTAACCCCTAAAGTTATCTAAACCATCCTCTGATACCAACTATAAGGACCCGGACTTATTTCATACATAATCTTGAATTTATTCAAGAAAACACTTAATTATACATTTAGGATCTTTTCAAGTTTAGAGCTTTAGATAATTAAGACAAAACATTCATAACATTACACATTGTTACATAGTGGATACCATAAAATTAGTTTCCATTTTCCTCAGAATATAAAACATTAAAACATAAAACAAGACTCCTTGACAATTCTTCAACATTTAACATGTCTTCCTTCCTTGTATTATTCATCCATTAACCTGTGAAAAATCATTTAAAAACTTGGGATGAGCACAAAAGCTCAGTAAGGTATGAAAAAGAAGGAAAATCACATTAGTCCATGAATACACATGACGTATGAAAACATTTTCAAAATACATGTTTACACCCATAAAATCTTACTTTGTGTAACATGAGATTTACACAAGATCCACACAAACATAATTATAATCATAGAGGTATATTGGGGCATTACTTACATAATATTGTAACCATCCTGGCTACCTTAAAATTTGTAACCCTCACGGCTACCTTACTTTGTGTAACCATCACAGTTACACTTGGAGTAACCATACGGCCGACCTCCAACTTACTCATACCCAATGCATTGGAGGGAAATATAGGTCCCAACCTTCATCATAAACAATGCCCAATAACCAAAACATAATCATACAACATAAACAATAGCATAAAAACATTGCCTTTGAATCTTATAAAACAGAATTTTAAAAAAGGATTTTAGAAGAAAAGTCCCTTATAAAAATCATATACTTGATGTGAGACCTAATTGAGTGGATGTAATATGTATATAATCTGTAAATACACATAATTAAACATAATATAAACAGAACCCATCATACAAACAATTTAAATAGCACATAAATTATAAAGTAGAAGGTTAACCCAAAGAATGGAAATCGGGTTAAGAATTCCCTTACCTTGGGCTTGTCTTACTTCAAAATTGTTTAAACCTCCTGTATAATAGTCAAAAGGGTGTTATTAGTATTTTACAGAAACATGTTCATGTTTATAACATCTTATATGTTCATTTCATAACCTCATTTCATCCCTTATTTGTTAGTATTTGGTTCCTTGCATTATTTTGGGTGAGTTCTTTTGTGATTTTCACAATCGGTTCATGATGAATCGTTCTTGTTGATTGGAAGTGAAACTAAAGAATTGTAATGGAGTAGTATTTACATATTTACAGTACCATAAATGATACCATTTATCACTTTGATTCTTTATATGATGATGATTTACAAGTTAAAACATTAATTATGTTCGTTTAGATAATTTAAGTGGTTCTTTGATAATTACAATTTCATTTAGTCTTATAAGTTTGAATCATGAGTACCAGAACCTTATATGATTCATAAAACATATATTATAACCTGGTTCAACCATATAAATGGTTTCATGACTAGACTTGAAATAATTAATGGAAATTGAAAATACATCGTCCACGATATCGGTAATTTGACACAAATGGACAATGTTTTTTGATTCTTTAAATAAGTGAGAGAGGAGATGAATAATGATTTGTAATTTTCCATAAACATGAAAACATCCTGAATATACATGATTCTGGAGATTTCATGCCTCTTGGATAATAGGGGGTGAAGAAAGAAGAGGAAGGAATCATGAAATAAAGAAAACATGAGAAATTTCTTACAAAAAATTCGGCAGCCTAACGACGCCTCTTAAAATTTCATAAAAACAAGATTGATGAGAGGAATGGAATTTCTCATCAATCATAAAAAATTTGGACAGTAAGGGGAAATATTTAATGAAATATCCCAACAAAAGACAAAGGGAAAGGAAGAGAATAACATAAAATGGAAGGAAAGAATGAAAATGAAAGAGGATGTTTACCTCTTGATCTCTTCTCCTTGAGATCCTTCTTAAGGGATTTGATTTTGGTCTTTTGGTGAGACCAGCAGCTCTAGGACGCGGGGAAGAAGATTGAGGAGGGAATTTGGCAGAAATTAGACAATGCTAAAGGCTTGAGAGGTGTGGGAGGAAGAGGGGAGTGAGGCTGATATTTATAGTGGAGGAGGGGAGGTTTTTTAGATTATTTTAATCATTATTATAATATTTTTATCAAGACTATGAATAATCTCAAAACAAGTGGCCCTAAATAGTGATAATATCATGGGATTTTGAAGCAAGTGGCCTTGCGTCACTTATGATGTCATAAATAGTGCATATTTACTGATAAATTGATTATACAGTATTTTATCGTATTTCACTATTCACTGAAAATTCAAGAGTTTCAGAAAAATACCAAAAATTTACCCCAACCATTTTTCGATGTGTAGAATTCAAAAATGAACTCCATTTTTCAAAAATAATTTTCTAAATATTATTAATTTAATTTTTAAATAAGGTCACAGTTAATTCGAAAAATAACAATATTGAAGTGCAATTAGTTTTATGTAACATTGGAAAATTAATTAAGATCCCATTATCCTATATCCATGGGAAAATAAAATAATAATATTATTTACTATTCATGATGTCATATTACTATTCATAAGGGCATGTTACTATTCACCAAAAAAAAGTTTATTCCATCAGACTCTAAATAACATACTGAACACAATTGTAGATGACAGTTTCTTGAAATTCAAAACATAGAAGAAATAAAATTATTTTTAAAGGATACTTATAAATATATACCTTAAACAAAATTTCAAGCATTTTCAATTTATTTTTAGAAAACCTTGGGATGTTACAATAACCATAGAAGATTAAATAAAAATCGGATATATCATAATATCCAATTCTGCCTATGAATACTTTGGTGTATAATCATCATTGTACAGGCATACAACCTCATCCTACCATTTACTTTCCACCTGAGAATCACCCCTAAGATGAGGTTGAGATCCCACCAATTTTTCTGTGCTAAATATAAAATGAAATCCATTGGTGATGTTGGATCCAAATATTCTACCATGGGACACTATCTTATAGAAATACTAATGATGACTTGATTTCTCGTATGTGTGAAACACACTTATTACTACCTTATAATCTAATTTTAGGTACCCCATTTCCCACAATAGTAATAGACCACCTGAACCTGCTATGATTTCTATTGTTCACTTCTACCACCACCTCAGTTCTTGTCATCCTCAATTATTGTTTTACAATAAAGTGAACTTGAGCTACCTCATACTAACAACAATGCTCCAAAAAGTCATGTCTTCCCATCAATATCCACCTTATTCATAGATTTCTTATCCACATCCTCTATAATGGTGGGTTGGCACATAAAAATCATCATAGAATAACTATTAACCCTTAAACCCATATCAAACATATATTCCTTTATAAAGACATTGGAAAAAAGATCAAATAACATATGAAACAAATAAAAAATCCCATTAGAATACTCTATGAAAAAAATATCTCTCTACTCTAAAGAAAAGAACTCCTATGCCTTTTCCTCTATAAGTTCCCCACTAATGAACTATTAATTAATTGATTTTATGAAGGTATTCCAGGTGATTTATTCTCAAAACTTGTCTTACATAATTGATTACCACTATTTCATTACTATACCATCATAATTACATATGGAAAATCTATCCATTGGGTCTTTTAGATTTTTTAGGAAGTGGAATATCCTCTCAATTTTATCAATCCATTATTCTAATTCACATAGAAACATATCTCCTTGAATAATTGATGTATTATTCTTATTGAATTATAAATCATAGTTCACCTTCCACTCTAGTTCAATATTGGTTAATTTTCCCATAGAAGTAATTGTTTAGACTATTATTTCCACCAAAACTGAGTCAACAAGAGGATTCAACTACGTGTCTTGGCCCACAACTTCCTCTCTATTTTTTGGGATGTTCTTGTTATTGTATCCATAATTTATCAAAAAATATGAAAAAAATTAGAATTCAATTATAATCCTTTATCATAAACTAATACTAAATGACTAAATCTAAGAGGTTAAATCTATAAACAAGGAAGATGGACATCTATAGACATCCCATGGTAATGTGAGGTTCATTTTGTAAGTGAGATATCCAAACACACTATTAAACTACCTTTCATGTATTGAGAGTATAATATTATGTATATCAACAATCCATATACACAAGAGGGTGATAAAAATCATAATAAAAGGATTTATCATAATTTGAGGATTTAATACCAATTTACGAATGAATAGTCTGGGTGAAACCGTATTGTCACCCAAATTGGACAACCACTTGGACTAAAGTGAATTCCCAATCAACACGTTATAGGTACGATCACTAGGGTATAATATAAAAAATCATAGTAATTATTTCACCCTTGAAGAAACATATGAAAAGATAGGAATAAATAGAGTACCATAATAGATATCTAAATATACAATATGTAAAAAAACCAAAACAAAAGGTAACATCTATCAAATGTATAACAAGTTATGATCAAAAAACAAAAATTCCATCAAAATAGAACCTGATGAAACCCTTGGGACCCATAACTCATGACCATATTCCATCACCATCCAAAGAAACATGAACAAAAACATGAAGTAGTATAGTCTTTTTGTACATAATGATCTTCCATTTACTTATATCATGAAAAACCAAGGTAAGATTTCCAGAAGAAATATTTTTGGTGTGAGAACTACTGCGTAGTAACATACAATCACAAATTGTAATAATGTCTATCCACATACATCAGTTAGTTATCGTATAAAATAGATTTATAAATAGTTTATAAGAACTCATTTTCAATATATAATCATCCTTTGGGTTTCTATAACAAATATTCTATATTCAAATAAACAATTAAATATGACATATCACTTATCCAAGTGGAATAATTAGTTGAAAAAAATAGTTTTCAAGAATAAATATCTATATCAATTTCAAATTTAAAAATATTAATATCAAATAACCTTGCCCATAAATTATCCACAAGCCACCATATACAATCTATGAAATTAGGTTGTATACAAATAAGACAAACCTAAACCCTAGACAATATAAGCGAAATATAATGTCTGTGAAATTTTATTTCATATTAAGGACACCCAATAGTAACCATTTTATCATGGGATCCTACCCATGTGATAACTAACTCCACTAGAGCTCATATATTTCATTTTTTCCTTTACCCCAATGTCTCCCAAGGTTTTATTAAATCGTCATTACATTCAAGAAAAAATTAAAATTTCATAATAATTTTTCAAGGATAAAATTATTTAAATTCCATGATTAAAATTTAATTTACATTTTATATAGTGACTACACAGTACTTATATTCTTTGAAAAACTAGTTTCATTTCAAAATAACCTTTGAGATATTTGATCAGACACATCATGCGTATAATTATATTTTTTAATGAAAATGAATTTAAAAAAAATTAATATTTATAACAAATATTAATCATTATATTTCATAATTATAAAACTAAGGGAGAGAAGAAAAACATTATGATATTCAAGAGATATACCATATGACCAATAAACTTACTATAAAAATTATGGAAACCTAATTACCTTCTATAATGGTGATTGAAGGGGAAGAGATAAAATTCCAATGAACCTAGATCCAATGAAAGAAATTTAAATTATCTATTTACATGGTATATATAAATATATAATCTATTTATGTAACAAACACATTGATATGAGTAGAAGAAGTAGACTGGAAAGTATACCACTTACCTGATTTCACCCAATAAAGAACAAATATTCTATCCAGCATGATGATCCACCAAAAAGAAGAGGGATAGAGAAAAAAATTAGTAAAGAGACCTTAAACCAAGAGAATTTGAATTATAGTTGAGGATGGGATATATTAGTGGAGTTAATTAATTATTTTGGGCTAAAAAGGTAATTTGTACCCTACTTAATTGTATTCCCACTAATTCTCGAGCTAGCCTATAGGTATCCCTAGTTGGTCGGTGGGTACAAGATGAGATCTCGAAATTCAAGGACCTCCATCGACAGGTCAATGGACACCCACTAGCTGGAAAGTTGAACCAATAGATATTCATGTGTCCTATCATCACACGTAGGCTGGCCGGGGGCCTTCACTGACTTACCGGTGACATCCTACTGACCCTAATTTCCCAAAAATCTTCTTAAAAATTATGTACGACCCAAAATTCAAAAGTTTAATGTCTATAGATCATAAATACATAATTACACATGCATGGGTGCGGCATTTTTGTGAAATATAGCAAAACTATTGATCCCACTAAGACTAAAGATGTAGAATAATGACAAAGACATATCAATTTCATTATATTTTTATTCTTCCTAAAATAATGTGTCGGGAACATTACTTGATTTTATGTCCCACAAACCAATTTATCTCAAAAGTAAGATATATTTATTTATAAAAAATGTGATGAATGTTTTCATCTATTCAATAGATAAATGGGTAATCCACTACCATTATCCTTAATACCAAGAAATGGTGAATTTTTTATTTATTGTAATGCTTCATTGAAGGGACTTGGTTTTGTGTTGATGAAAGATGATCGGGTGATGGAATATGTATTGTTTCAATGGAAAACCCTTTTGAAGAATTATCCATCACATGATATTGAACATGTAGGGGCTGTTTTTTCATAAAAACATTAGAGTCTTCTTGTATATTGGGAGAAATGTGATATATATATATATACATATACATATCATAAAAGTATGAAATATATATTCACTCACTAATAATTGATCATAAGATAGAAAATATGGATGGAATGGATACAGGATTAAGATTTAATTATTCACTACTATATAGATAAATTAAACTAAGTCTAAGATGAGTTTATTAGAAATGATATTGAATTATTAACTGTTATAAATTCAAAACAAGATATAATTGTTAATGATTTGATGAAATTGGACTATAATTTTTTTATATAGAAACCCCTTCTCTTTTATAATAGGTGTTCGTATAGACATATTTATCTGATGGAATTGTGATGGCTTATAATGAAGATTATGGGTTGATAAAAAAATATAATTTGGAAAATAAGGAATGTTTCAAAAGTTTATTAATTAAAATGAATAAGTTATATGATTTCAGAATAGGTTATGAGTATAGAGTGATATTTATTTGAGAAAGGAATTATTGTGTCAGACTCATATATCTATGTATTATTTTAATCCTGGTAGTAGGATGATATATAGAGATCACTGGGAATATTATCAGTGGGAACGAATAGAGAATGATTTGGTGATTTTCCATGAAATGTGTGACTTATCAATAGGTTAAATAATAACATCAACTACCAATGGCAATTAATAATACATTTCCATTACTATAATAGAAATGTTAAAATATATCAATGTATTTATTATTGAGAATAAACTATTAATTTGATGTAATAATTTTATTTTATTTATTATTGATCAATTGACTAGATATTCTAATTTTATTACTATTCAATATATTATTTATTTAGATAAAAATTTTAGATGTTCTTAAATGTGTAGTCAGGTTATATGGTTCCTCTCCCTATTGTATTTGATAATGGATCGAGATATGTATCCATTTTTTGTAAAGGACATCAAAATACATTTGGAATATAGTTAAGTTCATGTGTAAAATTTCACCCTAAATGTAATGGATAACTATAGTGAAAAATTAAAACATTTAAGAATATGGTCTGGGTTTTCTCATTATATTATCAGATATATTTGGATAAACACATTTCATTATTTTAATTTTCATATAATAAAATTTTCCATTCTAATAAAAAAATATCGGCATTTGAGTCATTATAAAGAAATATCTTTTGGACTCTAGTATGTTGGGATGGAGTTGGGGAGATAATGTTTTTCAGACTGTAATTGTTAAAATAAATTTCTAAAAAGGTAATATTTATTATACTCTAAACGAGGATAGCTCATATAATGTAGAAGAGTTATGTAGTTAATCATATGAAATATATTTGTCTTGAGGTAGGATATCATATTTTTTTTAAATGTATCCATGTGAAGATGTGATTCATTATGGAAGAATGAGAAAATTATTCCAATATTTTATATTTTCAAATGTAATTTTAGAGAAAGTGGAATCAATTTATTAATGTGTATACACACAATGGATTTTATCTTGGGTACATAATTTGTTCCATTTTTATTTACAAAGTAAATATGTGCATGATGCATGTCATGTTTTTATCCTTGAATTAGTTTGGTTGGAGGAGAATATTCTTTATGTGGAAAATTGAGTTTATATTATTTATCAGAATTAGTAGGTGTTATAAAATAATGTTACTCTCTTGGTAAATATTATGTGGTAGAATCATATAATTGAGATCACAACTTGAGAATATTAAAAGGCTAATAGTTAAAAATATCCTCAATAATTTATTATTACATAAAATTTCATGTATTCAATTATTTAACTAGTAGGGGTTTGACAATGACTCAAGAGGGTGATTAGTTGGGTTCTTAAAATATTACCCCCTCAAAATATTCCCTATATAAAATTAATTCAAATACATACAAAATCAGGTAAATCATATTTATAGTGGAATAAAAATAAATGAAAGAGATTAATATATAGGATTTAAAGTGTTATACGAAAATTGGAACTAACTCTAATCAAATCCACCAACTCTTAATAAAAGAATGACGTTTTAATAGTCACTCCATTTTCATAGGTGCTTCCCAGCTGAATGAAAGAAATTGTTACATGTTATAAATGTCCAAGAGATTTTAGTAAGACTATACTTTATAATACTTTTCCATGGCCTTTTCAATACTTATTATTACGAGGGATCACATTATATATAAAATATATATATATAAGATGGTTTTTTGACACATAGTTTCATGAAGAAACTGACAGTAGATTAATAAATTCTTTACAGAATGAGAAGAATTTTAATTATATAAAAAGAAACCTAATTATAATTGATATATATTAAAAAAATTGTTGTAGAATGTTTTTCTATCCATGGTATCAAAATAAAAATGAGTTAAAAAAATATAGTATATGTGTGGAGACTGTGCATAGAAAAATGTCTTCAGATATTTATTTGATCTCATCCCATTAATTCAAACATCTATGAGTAAATAATATATTACTCAAAAAATTAATTTCATTCATTTTTTAATTTATTCTCTAAAAATAGTAAAATATATATATTCCATGAGTTTATCTTAAGTATTACAATGAACTATATTATTTCTCAGAAAAATATGCATTATTTAAATTAATATTTAATTATCTGAATAGCCCAATTTTTTTTAAAACTAAAGCACATGTAGAATAATATTTACACACTACAATAGTAATAAGTTCCTCAAAAAAGAAATGAATTATGAAAAAAGACCCTTATTAATAAGAAATTAGATTCATAGGAATTCATTTCATATGTCTTATGATTTATGTATAACATCATTTTGATTCAAATAACATTATTCTATATTGTATAAATTCCACTTTTTCATATGAATTATTATTTTTCATAAAACATCTATAATTTTATAATGATTACATGATTTTCATAGGGATTCATTGATTTTATATGGTTTCCACAATTTCATAAGGCTTCCTGTAATAATTCAAATGAAATCAACAATTTTATAGTATTTTCGCAAGGAATTCATTAGATTTATGAATTTTCATAGGAATTATAGACTAAGATAAATTTTTATGAAATCAAATTAGAAAATTATTTATAAAAAACTTATGACATGTATGAATAAGGAAAATTATTTTACTTGAATATAAATATCTTTTATAATAATCTTTAGAACGTTTTAAAATTTCTTTGTGCAGTTTAAGAAAAAATTATAACTAATAAAAGGGGGTTTTATAGGCCTCAAAACCTATAATAATATTCGATATATTAGGACAACACTAGTGTATAAAAAAATATCATCCATTTTGATTATAAGAAAATTCATAATATATAAAAACAACAATTTATTGTTTTTTAAAACAAAATTCAATTTTTTTTAAAAAAAATAGTAAGTTGAAATTGTTGAATTTTTTATTTTTATAATATGATACCTAAAATGGAATTCAATTGAATATTTTAATGTTAATAACTGAATAAGAATATCTAAAAAATTAATATTATAATTTAGATTTGTTATAATTAGAGATAAGACATCGTGTTTTCTCATATCTTATCCCTTATTTTATGATATCATAAATAACGATAATTTAGTGGGATAAATAAAATTTAATATAACACATATAAAGGATATAAAATTGAGAATATAATCAATTAAAATGAATTGGATTTATAACTGATATTTATAAACTTATAAAAATAATAAATTTAATAATAAATTTAAAATTTATAGCTCAATTATACATTGAAAGTAATGATTTAGAAACAATCACAAATAGTCAATTCAAGAGAGTATAAATGTAATGAATTTATTTTAATTCGTAAAATTTTAATTTTGAAATAAAATATAATTTAAAAACTAAATATATACAAAAAGAATATAAATCAATCTTTGAGCTCAATAATTGGATTGGATGATGTTTCAGGTGATTATGTAGAATAAGGTCAAGTTTATGGTTTAGGTCAATGGGATACAACTCCTAAACAATATATTCAACTATATAATGATTCTCTTCTAGTAGAATATTCAATGGAATCCTCATGAAGTGATTTTGGAGAAAACTAATCCTAAAAAATTTCCCTTATATATATGAAATCATTATAAAATATCGGTTCTAATGGATCTTCTATCATTGAGTTAAAAAAGAAATATATCATGGAGTTCTAGCTACTATACTATCTCATGCCCACATAAGTTATGTAAGATCATAAATCATAGTAAAATATTATATTGAATCCTTAATTTGGGTAGTTTATTAATATAATTGTGGTTCATAGACTCTTCCATATATTTATTTAAATATTTTAGCTGAGGGAAAGACAACATTGGTAGGGAAACTAAAGTATTATCATAAACAAATATTAACTTATTTCCTTTGGAGGACTCATTTTTAACATTACTATCTTTACGTAGTGTAATTTTAAATAGTGATCCATAATTTAAAACCAATATTTATTTAAATCTATTATAATAATTTTTGTATTATGAGCTAAAATACAAAAAAAATATCATTTAAAGTAACATTGCATTACTTTAAGAACAAGAAAATTTTCTTACACTAATCCTTATCATCCTTAACATTGGGAATGGTCCCCTAGTTAACTAATTATTAGTTTCCATGGATACACCTTCACATTTTAGTGATTGAATCCACTCATTTACCATATTCAAATCTCTTGAAATAGTTCCCATTTTTTCTTTTATATATTCAAAATCTTATAAGGTTAAAGATGATAGGTCTTCATGGGTAGATGGAAGCCTATTTATTAATTAAAAATGATCAGTAAATATATTATTAAGAATATTTTTTTTAAATCCTCTTTAACAACATTAGTTTTTATCGATACTAAAGATGAAATATCTGACATTAAAATTGGAATATTCTTAATAAGTTCTGAATGGGTATCAATCATTTCCTTAAGTTAATTATAATTATTATTTGAAACTAAATTTAATTTTAGTTTCTATAAATACACATTTAAGATAAAATTATCTTTTAATTACTTCAATGAATTATATAAATATTCATTCTACATTCTATATATAGAAGGGAAACTTATCTAGAGAAATAAATGATTTTGGCGCATCTCACTCTAAGAAAGTAACATTTCTATTATTTTAATGACAATAGTCATGGAGACTAAATTTTCATCAAAAAATTAAATCAATTCTTTAATGACTTAATATGATCCTTATGCTCATATATATCTCTATTCACATTCTAAAACTCATTAAATATTTATACATAATTTTTGTGAACAAGCTCTCCAAAATCATATTACGTTTAATCTTGGATGAAAGAGTTCCTATACTCTATTAATTGATCATAAAAAGTTATAATTTTTTAGGTATCACTAGAACAAAAATAATTGTCATCCATTTGTCTCCTATTTAGTGCCGAGATATTCTTAGATAATTTTTTAGATATTCTAAAAATAGGGTCATCATGTTTTTTAGTTCCTATATATTATAAGATTTCTTTGTCCATAACAATATTTTCATTTGGATCTTAAAATTAACCTCCATTAACCCCAACATATATGTAGTATTTACCATTATTAAAATAACTATCCACTTCATTATCCAAAATATTTAAGGGTACTTATATATTTTACCTAGAATAACTTGAATTGGTATGATATGTATCCCAATGATTACGTTTTGTAGATTTTTCTCCCACAACATGAAAATGAAATCCTTCTATTCTAGTAGATGGATCCAAATAATTTTAACCTCCTTTTCATAAAAATCAATTTATTGAATGATTAACTCTAATAAAAACATATTATTCTCAAAGCCACATATTATAAGATATGATTTGATAGACATTAATCACCCCCAAGTTTAGAAATTTATATATACATATTATCTAACAACAAATTCATCAGCCTATAATAAGGATAAAAGGTGATCTTACTTATTCTTTTATTATAGTGATACATGTATCTAATTATATATATATATATACCTGTTTAACATTTCATCATTATAAATAAAAAATAAAAAACATATCTTGAAATAAAATATTCATTAATTCTATAATTCTTTGTGATATTTTAATCATAATAAACATCACTATAAATTTATACGTGGATCCAAATCATTGAAAACAATGTCCTTGATAGATATGCTTTAGAGATTATAGAACACAATATCCTAAAAGATAAAATAATAATAACCAAATAATTTTGTATTAAATGAAAACATTCCTTCTAGTGGGAATAAAAATTACTCAACCATTTATATGTAGGAAAAATAAAACTCCTTTCTATTCATATTTGAGTAAATTAAATCAAAATTCTTTGCAAACCAAAATATTCTATTTTAAAAAAACTCAGTGTATTACCTCTCAAAATTACATACTACATTAATTTCATCAAATAAAAAGTAACACTACTAATATCATATAACATTCTTTAATAAAAAAATCATATTACTCAACCCACAAAATTCAATCTCTTTTCCTTTAAGATGTAAAATTTTAAAGGAACTGAGCATAGTATTTCTAAGAATTTTTAAATATCTTTAAAATAATCAGAAATAATTTAAAATAATCTCAAAAAAATTTAGGTTTTGATGTATAGGGATTATAGTATTAGTTTTTGAGGGGTTTTTATGTATAATAATAGAGAGAGATATATAGAGAGAGAGTTTTGAAGGTTTCTGAGAAGGTGGTTTTGATACATAGAGTGATAAAAATTCAAACTAAAAAGCTAAAGGTAACTTACATTGACATAGAAATTTAAATATTTATATAAATAAAATTTTATATCATAAAAATATATTATTATGTATATAAATAGATAAATTAGGTTTGTTAATGGAAGAAATAAAAACTCACTTATATTCAAATAATCATAATTAACTTTTGAAAAAGTTAAATTTATATTTAAGTAAGCGATATGTAAACATATACAAGAACTAATTTTAACTGTTAATTAATGCGGTAGAGTTATTAAATTTTTTTCCTGATATATTAATAAATGATGAATTAGATTAATATGTTTCATTACCAAAGGGCTTATGAGAGTTTTGTAAATATTGATAAAACATGTGTTCTCACAGTTAATTTGAATATGATTGAAAATAACTCTGAAATCCATAAATGTGTTATTCATCCAGAGAAAATGATAACAATAATTACCTATTTAATGTTTATAACTTCAATAACATAAAATAATTGAAATATTAGTCCATATAAAATGAGATATATACCCCTGAGAGACTTGATTAAATTCTTCATCTCCTAAAACACATACCGTAACATTAATTGAATTTTAGTTCAGGGAATATTCATATTTTTGAGTTTTTTATATACTCTATAATTCCATTTTTGGAATTTTATATTCATTAAAATAATTCATGTAAACTTTCAAAAAAATATTTTTAATGAGATGATCATCCTTTAATTCTATCACCCATTGTTTTCTCTAATGAGGTTTGGTACACAAATCATAGACATTCCTTATTTGGAATCATCCATTATTGGAAATTTGAATGATATTTAGAAATAAATTGGTAAAAATGAGAACATAAAATTCACTACTTTGATAAAAATTATTTTCCTAAAATGAGATACACAATAACTCTATAGTGGGGATGAATTGTGTTCTTAAATTTTTTCTACAAACAAAAATACCTATTTCAAATAAATTTAAATACATCAAAACTATTAAATATTTGATTATTAGTGGAATCAAAATAAATGAGAATGATATAAACATAAGATTTATAGTGTTATAATGAAAGAGTAACTTCTCATAATATACTCCAGAAACACTAAATCTGAGTATGGGGATTTCAATACAACATCATTTTTTCTAGGGGGTTTCTAACTGATTGGAAGAATCCATCACTTGTTAAAATTTAAAAGATCATTAAACCAGGATATCCATTTACAAGACCTATTAATGGACTTATAAATACTTAGTAGAAGGATTTATCACTTTATAATCAAAATATATGTAGAAAATATAGTATATTCAACAATCAATTTCAAGAAGAAACTGATAATAGATGAAAATATTCTTGAGAGAAAGAGTATACATTGAAGTTGATCTATAGAAACATAATTTTATATTGATATATCTTAAAATAACATAATATTATCAGTTTTTAATTTTCATAGCCACATAATAATAATGTTTTTTAAAATAGGGTATTAATATGGGATATTTTTTTAACATCCCCTTTTCCTTTTTGTATTTGGACACCACCCTTTAATTAAAATTTTTGATTTTAAATAATATATTAATCAATAAATAAATATACATAATTTTTTTAACAAAATATTCTCTAAAAGTATTCTATTAGAGCTATTAATTGAGTTAATATGGATCCTTCCACGTAATTACATGATTTTATGGAAATTAAAACATTAATAAATCTCTCTTTCTTTATTCTAACATCTCTTATTTTGTTGAAACTAATGGATGAGTAGAATTATGTTTATGGAGTGAAATTTAAATATGTTCTTAAAAAAAATTATGAAATTTTGAAAAAACAATCAACCTCACAAGGATTTTTTTTTAATTTCTTCATTTCATATTTCTCCTTATTTTTCTATTACTTTAGAGAGTTTTATATGCAAACACTCATTTTTATATGACATTTCTATTTTCATATGAATTATTTATTTCTCATATGGATTCTAGAATTTTATAAGGATTTATTAATTGTTATTGTGCAATAGTTGTTTTATTAGGATTTATCAATTTCATAACTCCTTCATCAATAATCCCTAATACCCAATAATTTTATAAGACAATTTTTTCAAGAAGTTGTAGAACTTTTTATTCTTCATAGGGAATTTAGGCATAAAGAAATTTTTATGTATTGGAATTTTATAAGGCTACATAAAAATATATGACTTCTTGAATTAGTAAAAATTCATCAATATGAATATAAAAAACTAATAAAATAATACTTATAACTATATAATATTTATATGTACACTTCAGTAAAAAATCATTAGTAATAAAAATGAGTGGTCTTCTGAGCCAAAAAAATTATGATCCAATGAGATATATTAAAAAAAATTAGTTTGTCCAAAAAAATTTATTTAATGGAGGATAATTTGAAAACCTATTCAATTTTATAAATAAATATATTTCATATGTCATTAATGATCATAATTATATTTTAGGACTCACATTATATATATTAACTTTTTTTAGAAAAATAGTTTTGTGATAACTAAATTGTTTTCCCAGAATCATATAGTTCTATTTAAACATTAAAATATAAAATATTGAAATTGTATTTTTTAAAAAATGGGTTTAATTTTTGAATTCAATATATTTAAATTATCTTAGGGTAAATTTTATTTAATTTTTATGAAATTATTAATTTTAAGGTGAATGGTGAAAAATATCTTATAAATATAGTAAATTTTATGAAATTATTAGGATAATAGAATAAATATAAAGTATTAAAATACATTTTTATAGGATAAATATATATATATGTTGTAAAATAACCATTTTAAAATTATTATTTTGAATTTAGAGAACTATTTTTGACATTTTAGAACCTAAGTAATGTTCATTATGAGAAAACAGCTATATTTTATCATTTTATTTAATTATGTAAGTAAAAGGTAACATTTAGTTTTAGATTAGTTTTAAAGTCAAAAAAATATAATATAATGACAATAAATTTTATCAGAATGAATATTATACATTTTTTAGTGCATAATCATTTTTATGCTTAAATGGTATTGTTTTTTTGAAAATCGTCTTTCTCTATGTTTTTCATATTTATATTAAATTGTTTTTTTACCAAATTTATAAATTGAATCATAAATATTGATTTATTATTTTATATAAAAATTATGAAATTTGTTAGTAATGTTCATTTTAAATTTTTTTCTACTGTAAAATTATATGGTAAAAATGTTTCACCATAATAATTGATAAAATGGGATAAAACTGTTAAAACTAAAGTATAACACCACAAATAACTAAAAATATTACCAATAATTCAAAGTAATGAGTCAATTTCAATCTATATTATCTTATTTTGGTTTCATTGAATCCACATCACAATAATTACTACATTTATATTATTTTAATGTTAATAGTACTTACATGGGTTCCAGTCCTCTAATCTATAAAAGTAACCCCTCAACCCCTTACGTATCTGCACATTTTATGCACTCTAGATCAAAAAAAATCTTCCCAAATTTCATAAATACACCCTTTTACATTTCATAGTGGATATTTGTTATTATAAAAGACCAATATAACTAGGATTAAGGTGTTTATCAAAGGTGGTTATCTAAGGTGGAGGTATTTGTTCTCACCAATTTATTTCAGGATTCTTTCTTCTGAAAATTTATCTAAATAATCTATTAAAATTTTAAAATAATGAAATAAATATCATTAGATTTATTAAATTCTATTAACTGTATATAATTACAATTCATTGCTTTCTGTCAATGAATTTTAAAATGAAAATGTTTTTCAGGTGTATGTTCATACTATCACATCCATAGATGACATGTTTCTTTTTCAGAATCAACATACATGGTTGGTAACAAATATGGTTAAAAAGAATAATTTTATTATCTATTTTATAATTATGATTCTAAAAATTATGAAACATTATTTACATTTTCCCTTCCATTCATTGGAATGTTAAAGTGCCGTACATGTGTACGTGTAGACTACCACCTCCATGAATATCATGTTTTATTTTTCTCCACCACCATAAATGGGGGGTTATAATAGGGTATTTAAACCATATTTATGATTTTTTTAATTATTAATATTATATAATGTTTATGGAAGTATTCTATGTTCTCTTTTCCCCGATCGATCCACCAAAGCTGTTTTGGACCAGAAGACCCCAAAAAATCAGATGTGAACTTAAATAATTTAATAATTAAATAATAAATTAAAACTAATTAAAAATGGAATAATAATAATGGAATGTTATTTAAAAAGGAAATTTTTTAGTAAATAATTAATAAATTTTTATTATTTAATATTTTTAAATAAGTACATGGTGATTCATGACTCAAGGTATGAAGATTATTATATTAATCCATATTTTAAATGTTTTGATGTTTTACATTAATAAATTTTCCATTAATGTCTATATTTTTTTAATATTTTTCTTCTCTAGATGTTAAAAATTTTGTGTAAGTAATTTTGTAGTATTTTATTTACATTAGGTTTTTTAAAATTACTCTAAAATTATTTTGTTGGTTGTATTTTAATTTTCCATAATGGTATGGATATAAAGTTTCTCTAATGTTTAAAAATTGATTATCTTTTCCCATAGTCATATACATTATACATTTTTAATCATACTTTTCAATTTTTTATGTTTATTAAATGAAATATCAATTTCCATTATTTGATTACTTTTTCATTTTAAGGAGTTATCAACGAAGAAAATATTTCCTCTTATTTTTATGTGATAATAATAAGTGCTTATTCTTATCGGGTTGAATAAATGTTTTTTTTAGTTTCATAGTGAAATTAAAATATGATATGAATCTTATTAATTTAATGGTTCTAATAAATTATATATGATTATGGGTCGATATGATATATCCCTATAATAAATTGGATAATTATTTATTATTTGATGAAAATATATTGGAATTAACAATTTAGGTTAATTCATTGAAAGGGTTCATATAAGGGTGACTATAAGGGTGATAATAGAATAATATTCCAAAATACCTAAATAATTTTTTATTCTTTTATATTTGATTTATTATAAATATGATTATTTCATGAGATACGAAAATGATATTGTGATTAAAGGAATATTTATAACCATCTAAAGGTTAATTTTTTGTTTTTCAAGTGAAATATTTTAATGGTTCTAATTTTTCTTCCCAAAAACATTCATGATTTTAATTTTTCCATCATGATTTATTAAAAATTGTTTCATGAATATATTTTAGTAGTGATTTTTTTTTTCATGTGTATTTAATTGATTAAATGAGATCAATTTTTATTGGGTAAAAAGGGAAAATTTCATTATTGATATTCATGTTTTAAATGGGATAAAAAAATTTATTTATTTTTATATCCATTAATAGTATTTCATTGAATATACCATGTTTTTAAATATATTTTCATAGGGTATAAGTTTGTTTAGTAACTATAACAAGGACAATAATTCTTTATTTTCAATTTTTATTGAATGAAATTAGAGTTTCATGAATAAAATATTAGTTTAAAAATAAGAACCTATTTCTGTGGGAGAAATATACACAATGTGGATGTGTCTACTCTATTGTGTATTTTTTAAAATTATCTAAAACTGTAATCCTAAAATATCCCTGAAATGGAATAAAGTCAAATAAATTATAATAAACACATAATTAATGGGTTGTTTATGGTAAACGTTATTATAAATTCCTTATTATTTAATTGAGAAAGGCTATTACTATGGGGTATAGATTTTCTTGTGTGGGTTTGTGGGGAATAACTGATTATGAATTTAGTTCTCTAGGTTTCCTAAGAATCTCACGTTTTGATCTCATTCTTGTGGTTGTATCTTCTCTACCTTTTCTTCATTTAATGATTCAGGGAGCTTTTATTGACGTATGGGATTCATGAACTCTCTAATTTATTTGTAAAATATGGATTTTATAGGATTTTTATTTCATTAATGGTTTGTTAATAATAACCTTAAGTAAGATAATGAATTAGACTTAAAAAGGAATATAATGGTATTGAGGTGAATCACGCGTGTTTACACATTTCCATCTGTTTCATTTATTTATTTATGTTTTCAAAATCTTATTGACTCTATGATTACATGTTTCATTCTAATTTGAAATATAATTATTTCATTGATTAAAAGTATGAAATAGCCTTCCATAAAAGTTTAAATACATAAATATGGTAACAAATTGGTTATACATAATGTTTTAAAGGGGAATAAGATATTTATGCTGGCTTAAAACGAAAATACTTGAAATTGTGAATATAAATGATTAATATAGGATGTAGTGGTTTTAAATTATATCATGGATACATTATATGATTAGGATTTATTTTTAGTGGTTGGGTGGATAATTTTGGTATTGCTGTGTTTATTTTTGGAATGCGATGTGTTTTTTTGTGAGGTTAGAGCGAGTCAATATGGCTGGTTAACTTTTTAATTGTTTTTTTCATGTGATGGATAGATTGTTATATTGGATTTTGGCATGGTTGGTGTGATGATTTTATGTGGTGTATGTCATGTGTCTTTTGGGATGGATTAGTAGCTTCTCAGTGGTGATTGAATGTGTTTGGAATGGAATATCTTTTAATATTTCATTTGTTAGAAATAATTTTTTTCTCTAAATATAAAATGTTAAAACCTGAAATTATTGATTAAATAGTTAATAATTATCATGGGAGGTGGAATGAAATTGTTTTTCATTTAATATATAAAATGAAAAACCCAATAATCTTAAATGGAATGGTAATTGGTAAACCTTGAATGGTTAAATTATTGTTTTAATTGGTAATTAGGTATGGTTGTATAAATTTTATATTGTAGTTAGGGATAGTTTTCATTATAGATATGGAAATGATTGTGAAATTTGGAGGAGAATATGTAATAGTTGTTGTGGGATTCAATAGAGGATTGTTTTGTGTGAACCCATTGATGGGCATGTGTGTACCTAAAATAACTTTTATTTTCTTGATATTTCTATGAACACATGACAAGATTCATATATTTATAAAAGAAAAAAAATTTAGTTTCTTTTTGACTCCCCAAATATCAAGGTTGATGTGGGAGGATGGAAAATTACCTCATCTTTCATGCTCTCCCTCCAACCATGGTAATTTTCAGTTGGTGTAATATTGTATAACTTTATTTGGTTTTTAAATGTTTATATTAATTTCCTGGTGAAATGTATAGATTTATCTACTGCTAATACATATATATATTCTATTTGAAGATGTATTTATTCATATAGTTATTGGTGAAATGTATAAATTCATATGGTTGTGGAATGTATACATTTTGTTATTGGTGGTACCTAATGGTGGTAGTATATGTTTGGGTCCATGCATGGAAGGATGAAGGAAGAATGTTTATCTCCATAATGTTCATTATAATCTAATGAACTAGATCCATGATTCATGTGAGATTTATGAATATGGGATGGATGAGAACTAAAAATTTTATATTGGGGACTGAGAGTAGAAAACTATTAGGGAAGTGGTTGCAAAGTTACACTATTGGTACTATTTTATTTTATTTCATCATGTTGTATGTGTTACATGGTGATCAATCCATTCTGAGGTTGGGGTATATTTGACGTTACTATATTCTTCTTGTTTTTGATGTTTATTCACTGGAGCATCTCTATACTTCCTCCAAATTTTCAAGATATATATTTTGTATAATCCTACCATTTATAAATATAATTATCATGTATATAATTTTATTTTAGGTTTCTATGAGTGTTTGGGAGACTATACAAGACATTACAAGTTTGGTTCATGGAGTAGTTGAGGTGTCACTATCATAAGAGTTCTTATTTGGTATTGTCTTCTTATGGGGTATTTTACTTTTAATGGATCTAAAAAAGATGTGGGGTGATATATTATTTAAATTTATTCCATTTTGTGGTTGGTTTATTTCATATTATATTCATGGGATAGAGTAAAATTCCTCCTATTTACATGTTTTATACTTTTGGAGCTAGTTTCTAGCTTGGGGATTATTGGAGGTCTCCCTCATGGGTTACTAGAATCATCACTGTTGGCTCGAAATAGGTTCTCATTGGGGGTGGGTTATTAAAAATTGGTATCATATATTTCGGTTTCAAATTAGACTGGATAATAGAGTTTGGTACCTCTGAGGATTAAAATGGCTGATATGGAAACAATATCAGTGGATCTTAGCATGTGATGAAATAAAGAGAGACTGAATGGGATAAAATACTTTAGGGTAAATTATTATATGAGACAAGGTACTTATGATTTTTGAATGTACTAAGTTAGTTAATGATGATTTTGGGTTAGGGACCTTGTGGAGGTACATCTGTCTTAATTGTTTTCACTTTTGATTAAATGGGTTGTATTGGGATAATAAAATAAACCTAATTGAATGAATTATCATAATATAATAATCCACTAGGATTAGGAGGTAGATTTTACACTTGTAGTGGTGGTTATAGGATTTCATATACATGTGGATCATGGTGGTGTGGTGAGGTAGTTTATCTTGATTGAACATTAGAGTGTCGACCTAATTGAGGAGGATAAGTCGTGATGGATGACACTACATGAGTTTCAGTTTTATAGAATAATGAATTATAAGGGGACTATCTCTGATCAAGAGATGGTTCACTATCAATAGGATATTATAATTATGTTCATTTTGATTCATAGAAGTGTAGATTATTGGGTTTCACTTGTAGTCAGTCAGATGAGAGCGGTATCCTGTCAATGTTAGATCTTTTTACTCAAGGAGTAGAAGGAGCATCATGTTTCATGAGATATTTTATAAATTTATTTTTTTCAATTATTTTATATCATAATGGTTGACATTTGTGAAGAAGAATTATTTTCTATCTCTTCATAAGGGGTTACAGAGTTCATGTATACTAAGAATTAAATTAAAGGATATTATTTACTTTTCTCCCAATATCATTCTTGAAAATTATTCGAAATATTGATGCCTTTAGATGGTTTTTCATCTAGTTATTTGATATGTAGTCACTCCATTTATATTTCAAACATATATAAAATTATAAAGAAATAGTGAGGTGGTCAATAGAATGTATTAACCATGAGTATTTTCTTAAGAAGTTGGCTATAAAATATTTCCAATGAGTAATGTATAATATATGGGATCTGGAACAATAGTACTGTTTAGGTTTAACTAGGATGGGATTTTACCTACAATTCCTATTTCACTATTTTATAGTTATAATAGTTCCTAAGTATCTAAATATAGTTTCTCATCATTTTTTCCTTTGGAGGTCATTTTCACCATCAATACCAATTCTGAACCATCTAAGGAGGTTGGTAATGTACATGCATGCAAATTTATTATTATTCCCAGTAGTATAAATTTCTTTGAAGGACCAATAAATAGATGAGGATACCCTCTTATGTTTAGACAAGTACATATTGGGTAGTTAAGGGGTATAACCTTGATGTTTCCCCACCTCGGGGGAAAATACTATAGTGTTTCCAAATAGGTGGTTATCAATAGAGAGCCAAAAGAGTTGGGCTTGGCTAGTTTCACACCATAGATATTATAGTGTAAGTGGGATTAGAGTTTTTTTAGATATTATAATTCTATCATATAAAATAAATTTTATCTTTTTTAATTTTTTATCTTCACATACATTTTTGACTCCAACCCTTGTAAAATATTCAACACTAAACATTGATAGGCTTCTGGTTCCTTTGATTTTTACTATGATATTTTGAGTTCAAAACTATTTGGTTGATGTGTGTTGAGGTTTTTAAATGATTAAAGGGGAAATACAAGTTAGTGATGGATTTATTTTAACTGTAGATACATCCATATAATGTCGTCTTTTTCATTTGTTGTTTGTATTTAGTTTGTTAAGTTTTATATTTATTTTAGAAGAGAGTTTTATATTCTGATATGGATATCCAATTTATGGTGTTTTTCTATGGTAAAGTTTATCTTATCGGTAGTAGGAATGTAGACCCTCTTGAATTTCAGTTATTAGAGTTGTGATTAGGATAAATAGGGAAACTATTTTTGGAGATACCAATGGTTTTTTTGGAGTTCCTATATGTATTCCCCTATGATATTGTAACCCTACCTCATTAACAAGATATCATTCTTTGGATAGAGTTTCAACTATGGGCTTTCTAATTCAATGGACCTTTTTTGGAGGACACCCTTATAATTATGAGAATTCCGGATTTATATTGATGATCTAATGCATAAGGGTTTCATTAATCCATGAATGTAATTTGTGGTGGTGGGTTCTCCCATATTTTTCATTAATAATGTTGATGGTTTTTTTATGGAATGTGTGGAATACCATAGGATTAATTAATAAATTGATGACAACCATTATCTCCACTAAATGATAGCTAGTTTTTTAAATTATTTAATGAGATCCAAGTGATTTTTATTAATTGATTAATGGTATGTGTTTCATCGAATTAGAGTGAAGTAGGAGGATATTATGAGGACCACCTTTTGATGAGAATATATGAACTTCATGTTTCATTTTATTCTATTTATTTTCATCAGACCCAAATAAATCATAATGGGACTCTTCTACTCCATGAATCATGACTTCTTAGATCTATTCATGGTGATTTTCATCATTAAATCATCACATATTGAAACTCATGGGAGGAACATGTCGATTATGGTAATTCCTTTTTAAATGTATGTTGGCATGAAAATATATAAGGAAAATTTTCCATGATTAGGTTTTAGACATTGGAGGTTCATTTTTGTAAATACATGATGTCTTTGGTGTGTTCATAAATGTATATATAAATTATTTAGTTAGTTTTTCTTCGGTAACCAAAAAAACTTGATAGGGTCCCATATATTACTTGTTCTTGGGGGAAATTATCAATGGTTTTTGTCTGATTTCTCTCAAATTTAGGCCCTATTTACAATACTTATTGGGAAGGACTAGTCATTTATATAGAATAGGAAAAGTCATGTGCACTTCTAATAACTGACGGATAATATAACCAATTCCCCAATGATACAATTATATATGGAGGGGGTTGTGTTTGAGATATCCTTTAGATCTTGTTATGGAAGGCTGATTTTTTATTAAATTAAATAGAAGGAAAGAATCACTTATGGTTCTGATGAATTAGGTTCCCATAAAATTAGTTACACCACCAATGATTTGGATTTGGTGGTAGTGATATTATTTCTAAAGATATATCAATATTTTCTCATTTGTGAGTGATTAATGGTATTCATATACTATAGTATCCTAAGGGATTTTTTCATTCAACAAGATCTGATTTTTCAGTTTCATGGTTAGATAGAGTTTTTTAGAAATTGAGATTTTTTATTTTGAATCTAATCCAGGGAATGTAAAATATCTTGCTGATGTAATTAATATGAAGTTAAATTTTTATTCCATTTAGGGTTAAAATATATTTTTTTAGGAATAAAAATATTGAAAGTGATATATTTTTTATTGACTGTGGATGAGGGTAGTTGTTTCATATTCGAGATGAATGTGAAATTATATTTCATGCAGTGTGTATAGCTCTCTCAACTGGGAGAATTATATACTGAGTTGATATAGGACTATGTCATCCATAATGATGTTCTTGATGGATGCTTGGAAGATGACCAATATCCAATGATGTTTTTATTAATGATATTTATTCTATTGGGAAGTGTTATTTGGTTCTCTGTGAGGTATATATCTCAATAATAGTAGTGTATAATGGTGTACCCAAAGTCTGTCAATGCTATAGGGGGTTCATTTTTGGGTTCTAAGATGAAATTCTCCCTACTGATGTTCATGAAATATTGCTTTAGTCATCAAACAGGTGATGGAAAAGAATCATGTTACTAGAGGGTTGTTGTAATAATTGGATTCCACTAAGTAGAAATTGGACAAAATATTATTAAATGACATCTTTAGTTCATTGTAGTTTCATGTGGGATTCCATTCCATTTTTGGTATTTTTGTATTGGTTGATGATTTTGGCTCACTTACTAACCATCAGGGAGTCTTGTGTCATAGATTCTCTGGCAATGTGGTATATATATGTGATTGTGTACCTTTATGGGCTAAAAAGGATGATAATTTTTTATTAGGACGGTCATTTTTACTCACCAATTTGGTGATTATTGCAATATTATTTGATATCTCAGTTACACATTAACATAGATTTCTATCCCCAAATGTATTTGCATATGGGGTATACAATCCATATGTTGGAGGATATGTTGTGGGATTATGTTATGGATTTAAATGGATCCTAGGTGAAACAAATACACATTTTATATTTTTATTATAAAAATTGGTATCACTATTTCATCAACCTAGATCAATGAAATGAACTATAAGGTATACTGTTTAGATCATTGTTGTGTTTGATAAATGTAAGGGAGTCAGTTGTTAATGATTTTTTTGTGGTTTAGATAATGAACATGAAGATTATGATGGGGTTAGATTAGAATAATGTGACACATGTTTTTCAATATTCCTATCCGAATTGGAGGAAGAGGTTGTTGGGTTCTTACTCCAAGAACTGTGTGTTTTTTGGAGGATTCCCCTCATCATGGATAATGGATGTTTGGTTAGGGGAGTTTCAGATGTTTCTATAATTGGTGTGTTTGTATGGAAGTTGTATATGTTATTAGGGATGAATTTTTTTTAAAGGTATCTATTGTATCATTACATATATTTATGTCCCAATATATTTAATGTTTTGAGTGATAGAGTTGTCAAGAGGATTTTATAGGAAGATGGGTGTAGTTACACGAAGAGTTAGGTTTTTAGGAGGATAATATGAACATGAATCTACATTTCATAATATGAAGTATAGATTCAATTAGAGGTGTATATTATTAAATTCTTGGTTGAAAGATGGTCATATTGGATGTGAAATGAGGGTGTTATCATCAAAGTACTGTGGATCCCCCAAGTAGTGGTTCATTTATGGTAGAGTGTGTTATAACATATATACCAAGAGGAATGAATTATAGTTTCTCTGTCTATGATGGATTCACATCATGGAAGGATCAAACACTTCATGAAACTTCTTCCATTGGGCTGTATTAAAAAGGGTTGACTATTTTTCAAATGATAAAGAATTATGGATTCACAATATGTGTTTATAAAGAAATTAAATTTGGGGTTTTTACCACATGGTGATTTCCATAACACTAATTCTTTTTGTTTTTATAAGAAGTAATGGAATGGATTTTTATTATAATGCCACTACCGGGTTTTTTTATCCATTATAAAATTGTTTTTCCAATTAATTTACTTCAAAAACATTTATTTTATCTCACTCTAAATATGAATGGTGGTGCATATTTTGTGTATATTAATACCTAGTTACCAAAATTTTATCTTTGGATCCATGATATCAATAATTATTCTTTAAATTTATGCTTATAATCATTTTAGGTTAGTAATTTAATTTTTATTAATCTTGGAAACGTTATGGAAATAGAATTTGGATTCATTATCTTAGGTTGTGGTAATAAATGGATGATAAACATTTTGTTTTAGGTTTCTATATTTTATTGATCTTGTGGTCATGTATTCATTATATTTTATTCATATAGTGATCCAAGGATCTTACATTGTGATATGCATTTCATGAACTCTCTTATTTTTTTGTATGTCATATAATTTTTAGGATTTCCCCTTCATTATCTTTCTTGTAAGAATCACCTAAATTAAGATAATGAATCAAACATAACAATAATTTAAAATAATTCATGTTAATTACAAATGATTATATGTTTCCATGTGTTAATTCCATTGATATATATCTAAAATAACATTGTTCTACTATGATAGATTTCTACTATTGATTTGATTTATGATTACTGCTCTGATTGAATATTTCAAATCACCTTCTATGAAATTTTATTTTCTTATATTCAGAAATGGATTATATATAAAGAAAAATAAAATGAGTGTAAGATGATTTTTTATGCCCTTAAATTAAATTATCTGAATGTGTGAATAAAATTAGTGATTCTTAATTAATATGTTGTTTTTCTTATCATGGATCACTTCTATAATCATGTTGGATTTATAGAGGTTGTTTGGGACTAATTAGGATTGTTTTTTTTATTTGGTAATGGATGTATTTGATATTGGGGATTTGGTTGGTCAATATTGTTGTTATGGGTTGTGATGGTTTTTTTATGTCGGGTGTTGGCGTTTGGAATGAGAGGTGTTCCAATTTAATGAATTGTCTATCATGTGTGTTTGAGGAAACCATGATAGTTTCCTAATTATTATTCAATGTTTATTAAAATAGAAAAATTATAAATATGACATGGGATTAACATAAAATATATCTATGCTAAATATGAAATAATGAAAAATAAAATGGATGGGTACATGGTTTGGAATGAACATATGTGGTGGATATAAATGATCTATCATTGAATATGAAAATTGAATGGAATGATGAAATTAATGTTGTTAGTAATTTTAAAACACATAATAGATAAATTATTATTATGAATGGGAATTAGTGATGGTTACTATGGTTTTTTATATGATAGTTGGTGTTGGTATTCAGTAATGATATGGAAATAATAGTGACCTTCAATGTTTATGATATAATATTGGTTGTGGGATTCGTTAAGTGACTATTTAATGTGAACCCAAAATATGGGATTATGGATGACTAATATAAATTTTATTATGTTTTTATTTCTATATTCACTCCACCTAAGTTGATTATGCATACTTATTCCCAGTGGTTCTTTCTTTTGATTAATTTCCATAATATCTAGGCTGGTGAGGGTAGATAGATGAATAACTCTCCCCCACAGTCTCTCTTCGACCATGGTACTTGACCATTGGTGGTGATATTTATGAATTCATTTAGTGGTGATATATATTCCTTTAATTATTGTTAATATATATACATTATGTTTCTGGTGAAATTTATTAATTTTTTTGTTCATATATATACATTTAGTTAGTGGTCATATGTATTCAATCACTTGTTTATTATATATATATATATATTATTTGTTCTGTTACCTATAAGTGGAAGTATATAGTTGGGATTATTCATTTAAGGATGAGGGAATGGTTTTTATGTTCATTAGTTTTATGATACACTACCGGACATGATCTGTAATTGATATGAAATTTATAAAAATGGTAGGGATAAGAAAAAGTTGTTAGATGATGGAGCATGAGTGTGGAAAACCAATGGGGAAGTGGATATATGTCACCTCTATTTATATTCATTTTTATTATTTTCTTATATTGGATTTTTTATTTAATATGAAATCAATTATAAGGTTAGGGTGTTGTTGAAATGTATAGTTATTTATTAGTTTCATTGATTATTCATTGGGGGATTAGAATGATTTCTCCACATTATTATAAGAACTCATGGGTTTGATCCTATAGAGAACACATGATATGATCAAACAAATATATATATATATATATACACTAATTTTTAGGTTTCTAGAAGGAAATTCGTGACCAGAAAATTCTTTACCGTTTTGGTGTTTGGAGATACTTAGGTATCGATGTCATATGAGTTTTTATTTTATATTTTTTTAAGAGTAATAGATGTATGAACCTAAATATCAATGTGCGATGATGGCAATTTTATATTTATTATATGGTGTTGGTTGGTTAATTTTATATTGTGTTTTGAGGATATAGGGTAATCCATATCTATCACAAGTTTATACCCTTACCACTGGTCTCTAATATATGGATTATTAGAGGTTGGCCTCTAAGGTTACTCTTATCTAAACATCATGTCCATGAGGTGTAATCATTGTGGATGATTTTTTATTCCATTGATATATAAAAATATATTAGTTTCAATCTCAAGATCAGATTCCTTAAAATAATATTTAAATTTAGATTAAAAATAACTAATTAATTCATTAAACACTTATTCATTATTGACTAAACATGATTCATAAGCTGAATCAACATCATGATATATTTAAAAATATTTATAACACTAATTATTTTTGGGTATTGGTGATTAATCCTTCACTCGATATATTTCTCATATTATTTTAATCTCTCTATTCCATATTTTTATGATTATTTTCCAAAACCTCCAATTCTGTACTAATAAGGATCGAAAATAAAATTATCAACCTCCGGCTCTTCAGAAAAAAATTAATGTTATACATTATATATTATTACTAAAAATAGATAAAAAAATTATTTCCAACCAAAGGGAATGATGTACACTAATACAATTTTTTATTTACATGGAGTCTATACACAAACAATGGATAGAGGGAGAAAATCAAGTGTGACTAATGTTTTATTAAATTCTAATTACATCTGTAATATTTTACCTGATTTATTATTTAACCTTTTTTTAGTTAAGAAAAATGGATATGTTATTATTATCATAGTTCATGACACCACATGAAATTCATGAAATAATCTAAAGATTAGCATATTCTATTTTTTTGAGTTTTGACCCCTAGTAGAGAATTCTACTTCCTGCGTTGACTATGATGTTCTAGTGAATGGTTCTTCACTATAATTTTGTGATCAATTACATGTATTTTTAATATGTAATTATACTATACCCTATAATTATTTTACATATGTGAGCATTAACCATATTACACAAGTGAATAAAATAAACAACCAACATATTATGTATACTGGCTCACACCAGTTTATAATAAATTCTTCCACTAATGAGGTGGATCTCCAATAATTATTGGAGGTTACTACACAAAACTGATCTGATCTTCCTCATCACATATAGTATTTGACTATATTTTAATCTTCTAAAACAATCGTATGGAACTCAGTCTCTTCTTCACAACCTTCCTTCAAAATCATTCATTAAATCTATATTTTTTTATAAACTCAATGTCCAAGGACACCATCATCTACAAAATATTCTATAAAACACTCTACACATTATCCATTATCATTTTTCCGTATTATACTTCCATTTATACTTCAAATGACTATATTTTATTAGGAAAACCATGTCAGATTTTTCCATGTTGTTGATACCAAGCTATCTTCCTTTCATTTTCACATTACTAGTTATCTTGGTATATTTTACATTTTTTCATAGGATGAATTTCTCTCTCCCCACCTCAGATTTTTATTTACACTGAATAAATAAAAATATTTTTTTATATTTTTTATATTAAAATTTATTAAAATAAATAATTATAGTGATCCTCAATATCATTTCTATATATTTGAAAATTTGAGAACATTCCAATGATATCTTTTTTTTTAAAAATTTCATGTTTATTTTCTCTCAAGATGAAGACTATTTATTTTTTCAAAAATAAATATCTCCAATTAATTTCTAGTAGTAATCATTTTAATTTCCTTTCATTTTATCTATACCAAAAAAATATCCATATTGTTATTCCAGTAAACTTGAGACTCATCCACTCAAAAATTTTCCACTAAATTTATTAATTAAAAATCTACTAAAGTTGTATCCCGAATGGCCTGAAGGCCTTATTTTTAATCATTTTTGATAATCCCCCTTTTAAGGGTTTAAGGGGAACCCTTGCATGGACCAAATGATTTATGAAGTCACATGAAAAAAGGTCCTAAATGAATTCATATAGACTATAACTACTTGAAAATCCCCCTCCACAACGTCTAAATCGTGATGTTAGCTCTCCACCATCGCATGGATTTTTGGCTAGGCTTCTCGAGCATTCATATGCTAGTCTCAATGGAAATTTTCTTACACTTTCAATATTATAAATCTTCAAGCTTGGCCCAGGTGAATGCACCGACTCTGAATCCTTATCTGGAGAATGTTCCTTATAGATTCAACCTAGTCCATTTAGGTAAAATATTTATGGGGACCGAATTCCTTTAGCTGGGCTGAAGACCTTGATGTGTCCCGAAGGCCTTGAGGGGACCCAAAGGACTTGAGGTGGCCTATAACCCTTACTAGAATGATGTACATGGGTGGATAGAAGTCCTTGAAGGAGATGATGACCAAAAAAGTGGCCCAAAAGCCCAAATAGATGAATAGTTTTAGAAACTACAGAACCGAACAGTAACAGCTACAATGCCTGCTATAGTAAATCGAAAATATGTCTCCTCCCAGATTTGATTTCAGGTCACGTGTTTACACTTTTTTTGTAACATCCCAGGTAAATAAAGAATAATAAATTTTCATATTTATTAATATTTTTGAATTAAATATTAATTTTACATTAAAGGTGTTGCTATGTTCGTTAGCGTACCCGATACACAACAAAGTGTTTCTTTGAAATCATACGTTGCACACTAATAATATAATAATATTATTTTAAATGGTAATTATCTCACAACCGTTGTATTGGCGGGAATTAATAGAAATAACTAAAATATTACTATATATGTTTATTAAATGTTTTTACATTTATCCAATAAAAGATAAAGGCTTAAAATAAGAAAAGAATTCAGTTTTAAGATTAAATACTCTAATATTCACTAAAAGGTAGACTTATCGCCTTTTGATGGAGATCCCTCTTTAAATATAGTTTTGGTCACTCATATACATTTTATTGTACCAAATAAAATTATTCTTTAGAATCAAGACATCAAAATTTACTTTATTTAAATTTTTGGTATTTTTCCGATAAATTCATTTTTAATGAATAGTGAAATGTGTTGAATTTTAATTCAAAGCCTCTTTTTAATATAATTTATTTATATGATTAGATTATCTTTTGAATTGGTTTTAAAGTGAAATTAGAATATATTTTTACCATTTAATCCAATGGTTGTCATTGGAATTAATTTTCACTTTGAAATTGGACTTAATCTAGTGTCAATCTTTTGATCTATATTGTTTCATAAAAACACGCTATTTGTTTTGGCAACGGGAATTAATTATTAAATTAATTAATGCAACTAATATGTTTTTAATTTTGTAAAATATACATCATTTTTGAATTCAGAATATCAAATATAGATTAGGGTGAATTTTTGGTATTTTTATGAAAAACTTCAATTTTTGATGAATAGTGAAACCACTAAGTGGTAGTTAAAAAAACCGATTTATCATTTTAATGAAACATTACAACTTTTTTGAATTGAATTTCAAAAATCCGACATACATGGTTTTCATTAGGAATTAAAATGTGGTTCAATGGGATTAATATAATTTTTTGGTGAATAGTAACTTTTAAGTTTTATTAATCACGATTAAAGGTAATTAGTGTAATTTAAGGTAAAAATAATGTTATAATAATATGAAATTACCTTGACACATATCCTACCCTTTTTGGATGTGTCACGGCCGACCAAAACAATCCATGGGTCAACTTGGGGACCCCACGGAGCCACTTGGGTAAGAAAATGACATTAATAACTTTTTTTTAAAGTTAAAATAAAAATGTCACAAACATGTATCATTTTGCTAAAACAATTTTAACATGGGGTTATACAAGTCATAATTTTGAATATAAATATTAATTGGAAATATAAAAATATTTCCTACATATTGATATTTTTTTATAATTTTTAGACATTAAATAAATTATATTTGTTATGACACCATGATGATGCAGTGATTACCTCATTATTTAACGATTTAAATAAAATGAAAAGATAATGTAAAATACAATACCTACACTTGTAAAAAACTATTGGGTGGGTGGATTTCGAACTCAAATCACCTTATCCTCGAAATATATAATTTTTAGTCCTTTAAAAACTGAAACTCTTATATAATAAAGTAACATTTTATAACTTTCTAAGAGTGCCCCTCCTCTCCTCTTAAAAAAGGAACCCATCTCTACCACCTTACCCACAACTCTCAATCCACTGGCTCTGCCAAGATCTACTCCTTTTATCTATCCACATCCCTCTCCTCATCCTATAAGCCTTTCCTTTGGCAGTATGCTCTTCAAGAAACCCTTTTGGTTCAAACCAAAGGGAGTTACCTGATTTAAAGGTAATGTCTTCTCTTGTGTTCTTATGTTTTATTTTGCTTCTCCAACCCCCTAAAATCTATTTAATACATTCTTTTGTAACAACACCAGTATCTTAAATATACTAGGATGTTGTTATGAGAATCATTCGAGCTACACTTACACACAACTCCGTCTAACGGTTAAAGAACATATTATTTCTGTGGTTGGCGAATTTCTGCCTCATGAAACGATGATTGTTCAATCCTATTTTAACACCTTTCATGGTGACCATTAAGATGTCACTATATTTATATATGATATATATTATTTTGATGTTTTCCTTATGCTTCTGTATTTTTCATTTGTGGCATACCTTTATGGTTTCCATTATGGGTAAAAACTATAATTTCATTTTAGGAAGTGCGGACTACTGCCCCCTCAAAGTGATTTGATTCGTTAATGCCATATGTAGGACGTATAAAGGATGGAGTTAATGATATTATATATATGATATTATACTGGAATTAGAATATACCTCTATATCATTATGATTTCACTCAATTAAATACAAAATAGAAATGAAAGTAGCGTTCATGCGTACGTACGACTTACCGTCTCCATTAACAGTGCATTTCATTTCTTACCTATAAATGTTATGTACTATTATAAATAAATGTATAAGTTGGATATATATTATATATATGATATCCAAATCATGAATATAATTCTGGATATAATGATTCTTTGACCACATGTACAACATGTAATTGTAAGAAGTCCATTTTTGACATAAGTACCAAATATCAACAAAACGAAATTCATTAACATAAATGATTACATATTGTTTATAACATAAAAATAAGTTATATAAAAGGAATAATAAACTTTAAAAATGTTCTTAAGAAAGTATAAATTAACTTTAGTTTATTATTCCTGAGATTAAAGAGAAATCGAGTCACGTCGGACACGAGGTATGAGACTTCATCTCAATCTCCTTTCATTGAGGTATATTTTGTTCTAATACAAGACTTTCTTTTATACTATTTATAAAACACCTTTTAATTTTCATTTCATTCAGAGGGAATCTTTTTCTACAAAGCGTTTTACTAAACGACAAAAAAATAATGTTTATTTTAACGTACGTGGTGACAACGGCCTTTTCCGCCACCGCGAGTATTATTTGGTCTTTGGATTATTCAACAAGACATAATGTTTTATAATGAAATAAATATCATATACTCTTTTATGTATTGTGGTGTTGAAAATGGTCTTTATAATTGATTTTTATGTCAATATATTTATGTGATATATTGTGATCAAAATGTGGAAATGTTTTCTTTCCATTAAATCTGTTTTATTTCTTATGATTTTATAATGGTACTTGGACATTTTACGGGTGGTTACGTGATAAACCATATGACGGGTGGTGCCATGAATTCCAGAACGGGTGGTTATGTTATAACCTCCAATGCATTGGGTATGGAATTCGGCTGTATGGTTATTACATTAATTGATATGTGTGGAAGTAGACTGTATGGTTATTCTATTTAAGTATGTTTATGTCCCAAGTTACCTTTATATGTTACGTGTTCTTTATATGGGTTTTATGGTAATTGTTTGGTTACAAAAGGGTAAGTGATAATCTTTTTTTTATTGAAGAGTATTTACTAATTCATAAAGGTGAAAAGTATTACTTTGATAAAATATTGATGGTTTACTTGTTGTTTTGAAAAACTAACAGTTTTCCTTCTTTGTGTATCCCTTACTGAGCTTTTTGTGCTCATCCCACATTTTTTTGAAATGTTTTTCACAGGACATAATGTGGAATAGGGTCAAGGATGGGACCAAGAAAAAGTCATGCTGTCTTAAACATGGAACTATACATGACACTTTTTTTCAAGAGTTCATGTTTTGTAAAAAAAAGGAAACTATGTAGAAGCGTCTTCTTTGTAAACTTTGGAGATGTAACAATTATGTCCTAATTCTCTAAAACTCTAAACCTAAAAAAATACTCAATGTGAATTATTCATTTAATTCAACCTTATAGTTGGTATCATAGGTCGGTTTAGAAAACTTTATGAGTTAGAAAATTGTTAAATTATGAATTAATTTATGGTATGATTGAAATGATATAGTATTTAAAGATTACCATGTTGCTTCGCCTAATATATTTCATTGTTCAGAATGGTTTTCCACAGAGGAAACAAGGCAGCTATGTTGGGATGACATCAGGAGGAAGACAACCTTCCAAATCAGCAACCTAAGATGTTCGGAATCGGAACTGAATAGTTTGTTGCAGAAATGGCACAGTTGACTCAGGATATAAATGGTGGAGGTATCCATGCACGCGATCAGCCAGATCAACCGCAAAGGAACAAGTCAGTGGTGGAACATTTCATGAGGCAACATCCCCCATCATTCAGAGGATCATCTGACGCTGTTCTAGCTGAAGGGTTGATTAAAGAACTGGAGAATATTTTTGATGTCATGGGGTGTTCAGAACATCAAAAGTTTAGTCTTTCTATTTACTGTATTGAAGGTGATTCTGATCAGTGGTGGTCGATGATGAACAATATCAGGGATAGTGATGAGATTGATGATCTTCACTGGGACTAATTCAAAGGTATGTTTCTTAAGAAATATTTTCCTAAGGTGGATCATCTTATGATATAAAAACAATTCCTAGAATTGAGGCATGTGGATGAATCAGTGGATACTTGTGAAGAAAAGTTCACTCGACTAGCAAGGTATGCTCCAAATTTCATACGAGATCATGATAGTAAAATCAACCATTTTTACTCAGGGTTAAAGCCGAAGTATCGAAGGGATTTAGCATCTCGTGAGTTCAAAAGTTATGAAAAACTTTCTCAATGTGCAGAGAAGGTGGAAATAAAGTTTTATGATGATCAAGTGTTCTTTGAAAAACAACATAATAAGAGGTCCAGTTGGTAGGCAAAGGGGAAGAATTCATCAAAGAATCAAGGAGGTAAGAAAACCAAATATCCATCCTGTGAGAAGTGTGGTAAAATGCATCCTGGAGAATGTTTATCCAAATCCGGAAAGTGCTTTTGGTGTGGTAAGTCGGGTCATATTACTCGTAACTATAAGGAAGATGATCAAGCAGGCAATGAAAAGACAACGGTAAGATGTTTTGAGTGTAATGAAATGGGTCATTATGCAAATTAGTGTCTAACGAAGAACTCAACTGAGGGAAATCAGCTAGACTACAAGCAGAAAGGGGTGGTGAAATCCTTTTCAACTAATTAAGAAGATGTTGGGCCATCGAATGAAGTAGTATCAGGTACACTGTGTGTTTGTTCAGATTATACCAATGTGTTGTTTGACTCAGAGACTACACATTCTTTCATTTTTGAGAAGTTTTATAGTAAATTGGGAATTCCATCTCAAGATATGAATCCTGAACTTATGGTAAAAACACCTGGAGGGAACATTGAACAAAAATAAATTATTAGAACCTTCCTATCCTTGTGTGTGGAAAGAATCTACCTGAAAACCTTATTGTTTTGCCTCTAGTAGAGTTTGATGTTATTTTGGGCATGGATTGGCTTTCTGTTTATCATGCTAAGATTGACTGCAGAGCTAAAATGGTTTCTTTTCAGAAAGATTTTCAGTTTCTGTACGAGAATGAATCCTTTATTTTGATAACATATCAGGAAGTTGAGAAACTAGTAAAAGATGGAAATGAATGTTACCTTGCACATATTTTTGAAAATAAAGGAACTGTTCACCTTAATTATGTACCAGTGGTAAATGAGTATTTTGAGGTTTTTCCTAATGAGTTTCCTGGTATTATTCATGATTGGGAAGTTGAATTTACTATTGACTTAGTTTTTGATTCAAAGAAAATTTCAAAACCCCCATATAGAATGGCTCAAGTTGAACTTTTAGAGTTAAAGAAGAAATTGCAGGAGTTATTAGATAAAGGTTTCATTCGAACTAGCACATCACCATGGGTGCTCCTGTCTTGTTTTTTAAAAAGAAAGATGGTTCAATGAGACTTTTAATTGATTATAGATCCTTGAATAACATCACTATTAAGAACAAGTATCCTTTGCCTCATATAAATGATTTTTTTATCAGCTCCAGGGAGCTCAATTTTTTTCGAAGATTGACTTGAGTTTGTGGTACCATCAGTTTGAAAGTAAAAAAAGCAGACATTCCGAAGACTGCATTCCATACTAGATATGGCCATTATGAATTTGTAGTTATGCCTTTTGGGTTAACCAATGCACCTTCTGTATTTATTGACCTTATGAATAGAATTATCCATGAGTTCTTGGATAAGTTTGTGGTTGTTTTCATTGATGATATTTTGTTGTTTTCTAAAAGTAAAGAGGAGCATGAAAGTGATTTAAGGGTTATCTTGAAAACCTTAAAAGAAAAGAAACTTTATGGAAAATTCAGCAAGTGTGAGTTTTGGTTACAAAAAATTTCTTTCCGTGGTCACATTGTTTTATAAAATTGAATAACTGTTGATCCTACTAAAACAAAAGTGGTGGAATAATGTCCAAGACCCACAAATGTAACCGAGATCCGCAGTTTTCTTGGTTTGATAGGTTACTACCAAAGGTTTGTTGAAAATTATTCACGGTTATCTAGTATAAGGACTAAGCTAACTCGGAAGGTGTTAAGTTTATCTGGACAAAAGAATGTGATGATTGTTTTCAGGAATTGAAAAGAAGATTGGTGAATGATCCAGTTTGGGCACTTCCTTCCAGGAATGGTGTGTTTGTTATCTACAGTGATGCTTTATTCAAGTTACTTGGTTGTGTCCTTATTCATAATGATCAAGTAATTGCTTATGCTTCACGTCAGTTGAAAACTCATGATGTAAATTACCCTACACATGATTTGGAATTAGCTCATGTTTTTTATGCTCTAAAAATTTGTAGGCATCATTTTTATGGTGTAAAGTGTGAAATATATACTCATAACAAAAGTTTAAAGTATATATTCACTCAAGAAGAATTTAACATGAGATAGAGGAGATGGCTAGAATTAATCAAGGATTATTATTTTACAATTCATTACCATCTGGGAAAAGCAAATAAAGTGGCGGATGATTTGAGTCAAAAAAGTAATGCTTCATTAACCATGTTATGATTGGACCGAGATCCTTTGGTTTTTGATTTGATGAACTTTGGCATAGAAGTTGTTGGTGTAGGAAGTTCTTCTGTTTTGTTTCAGGGGTCAGTGAGATCATCCCTATCAGACAGAATTAAGCAAGCGCATAGGAAAGACAGTTGGTTGCAGAAAAAGGTAGAGCAGGTTCAGAAGGTTAATTTGCCTTAGTTTAACATTGATAATGATTTTGTTTTGAGGTTTGGGAAGAGATTATGTGTGCCTTATGATTCATAGTTGAAGAATGAGTTGTTATGTGAGGCTCATAGTTCCCTGTTTTCAGTTCATCCAGGCAGTACTAAGATGTATAGAGATCTGTGGGAGTATTACTGGTGGGATGGAATGAAGAGATATATTGCCGATTTTACTGTGATGTGTTTGACTTGTCAGCAGGTTAAAGCAGAGCGGCAGTTACCGAAAGGGATGTTGCAGTCATAACCGGTGCCAGAGTGGAAATGAGAAAATATATCCATGGACTTTTTTGTGGGATTACCAAATACATCTCGAGGTAATAATGCAATATGGGTTATAATTTACTGATTGACTAAATCCGCTCATTTCCTTCCTATTAGAGATACATTATATCTAGATCAACTTTCTCAATTGTTTCTTAAAGAGATAGTCCGGTTTCACAGAGTTACCCTCTCTATTGTATCTGATCGTCATCCCAAGTTTACTTATAACTTTTGGAAGGGCCTTCAGAAGTCATTGGGTACAAAATTAAATTTTAGTACAGCTTTTCATCCTCAGAAAGATGGGCAGTCAGAACGAACAATTCAGAATTTGTAGGATATGCTACGTGCTTGGTCGATGGATTATCAAGGAAGTTGGGACCAACATCTTTCTTTGGTTGAATTTTCATATAATAACAGTTTTCATTCCATTATACAGATGGCTCCGTTTGAAGCATTATATGGGAAGCGGTGTCGAACTCCATATTTTTGGGATGAAGTAGGGGAAAGGAAGCTGATGGGAACAGAATTGGTAGAAGAGATGGTAGAAAAAGTTCAGTTGATTAAGAAACACATGAGAACAGCTCAGAGCAGGTAGAAAAGTTATGCGGATAACCGGAGGAAGGATCTATCTTTCGAGGTAGGTGATCATGTTTTTCTCAATTTTTTACCTTGGAAAAGTGTGATATTATTTGGTAAGAAAGGAAAGCTGAGTCCAAGGTTCGTTGGACCATATGAAATTCTGGAGAGAGTTGGATTAGTTGCTTACCGAGTGGTTTTACCTCCGAGTTTATCTCAGGTACACATTGTATTTCATGTTTCGATATTGAGAAAGTATATGCCACATCCATCTCATGTTTTGAGCCCAGACGTAGTTCAGTTGGAAGATAATCTATCTTATGAAGAACAACCAGTCCAGATTCATGACCATAGAGAGCAAGTGTTACGGAATAAGGTAATTCACCAGGTAAAGGTTTTGTGGAAAAACCATATGGTTGAAGAGGCAACATGGGAATCTGAAAATTCTATGAGGGATAAATACCCCCACTTATTTTGATAAGTGAATAAAATTGCGAGGACACAATCCCCAAAAGGGGGGAAGGATGTAACATCCCAGGTTAATAAAGAATAATAAAATTTCATATTTATTAATATTTGTGAATTAAATATTAATTTTACTTTAAAGGGGTTGCTATGTTTGATATCATACCTGATACACAACAAAGAGTTTCTTTGAAATCTTACGTTGCACACTAGTAATATAATAATACTATTTTAAATGGTAGTTAACACATAGTTGTTGTATTGGCGGGAATGAATAGAAATAACTAAAATATTACTATATATGTTTGTTAAATGTTTTTACATTTATCCAATAAAATATAAAGGCTTAAAGTAAGAAAAGAATTCAATTTTAAGCATAAATACTCTAATATTTACTAAAAGGTCAACTTATCGCCTTTTGATGGCGAACCCTCATTAAATATTATTTTGGTCACTCCTATACATTCTATTGGACCAAATAAAATTCTTCTTTAGAATCGGGAAATCAAAATTTACTTTGTGTAATTTTTTGGTATTTTTTTGATAAAGTTCATTTTTTAATGAATAGTGAAAAATGTTAAATTTTAATTCAAAACCTCTTTTTAATATAATTTATTTTTATTAATATATTATCTTTCTAATTGGTTTTAAAGTGAAATTAGAATATATTTTTACCATTTGATCCAATGGTGGTCGTTGGAATTAATTTTCACTTTGAAAATTAGACTTAAACTAGTGTCAATCTTTTGATATATATTGTTCCATAAAAACACGCTATTTGTTTTGACAGTGGGAACTAATTATTAAATTAATTAATGAAACTTATATGTTTTGAATTTTTTAAAATAGACATCATTTTTGAATTCGGAATATCAATATAGCTTAGGGTGAATTTTTGGTATTTTTCTGAAAAACTTCAATTTTTGATGAATAGTGAAACCTCTAAGTGGTAGTTAAAAAACTGTTTTTTGGTTTTAATGAAACTTGACCACTTTTGTGAATTTAATTTCAAAAATACGACATACATGGTTTTAATTAGTAAGTAAAATGTGGTTCAATGGGATTATAATAATTTTTTGGGGAATATTAACTTTTATGTTTTATTAATCGCGATTAAAGGTAATTAGTGTAATTTAAGGTAAAAATAATGTTATAATAATATGAAATTACCTTGACACATGTCCTACCATTATTGGATGTGTCATGGCTGACCAAAAAAATCCACGGGTCATCTTGGGGACCCGATGGAGCCACTTGGTTAAAAAAATGACATTAATAACTTTTTATTTAAAGTTAAAATAAAAATGTCAGAAACATGTATGGTTTTGCTAAAAAAATTTACATGGGGTTATACAAGTCATAATTTTGACTATAAATATTAATTTGAAAGATAAAATTATTTCTTACATCATGTTTTTTTTTATAATTTTTAGACATTAAATTATTTATGACACCATGATGATGAATTGATTACCTCATTATTTAATGATTTAAATAAAATGAAAATATAATGTAAAATATAACACCCAAACTTGTCAAAATCCTATTGGGTGGGTGGATTTAGAACTCTTATCACCTTATCCTAGAAATATATAATTTTGGAACCTTTAAAAACCGAAACTCATTATATAATAAAGTAACATTTTATAACTTTCCAAGAGTGCCCATCCTCTCCTCTTATAAAAGGCCCCCACCTCTACCACCTTACCCACACCTCTCAAGCCATTGGCACGGCCAAGCTCTGCTCCTTTTATCTCTACACATCCATCTCCTCATCATATAAGACTTACCTTAGGCAGGAATCTCTTAAAGAAACCCTTTTGGTTCAAACTAAAGGGAGTTACCTGATTTAAAGGTAATGTATTGTCTTGTGTTCTTATGTTTTATTTTGATTCTCCAACCCCCTAAACTCTTTTTATTCCTTTCTTTTGTAACAAAACCAGTATCTTAAATATGATAGGATTTTTTATGAGAAGGATTCGAGCTACACTTACACACACCGTCGTCTAATGGTTAAAGAACATACTGTTTCTGTGGTTGGTGAATTTCTGCCTCACGAAACGATGATTGTTCAATATTCTTTTAACACCTTTCATGGTGGCCATTAAGATGTCAATTTATTTATATATGATATATATTATTTTTATGTTTTCCTTATGCTTATGTATTGTTCATTTGTGGCATACCTTCATGGTTTCCATTATGGGTAAACACGATAATTTCATTATAGGAAGTGCGGACTACCTCCCCCTCAAAGTGATTTGATTCGTTAATGCCATATGCGGGATGTATAAAGAATGGAGTTAATGATATTATATATGATATTATACTAGAATTTGAATATACCTTTATATCATTATGATTTCACTCCATTAAATACGAAATAGAAATGAAAGTAGCGTTCATGCGTACGTACGACTTACCGTCTCCATGAATGGTGCATTTCATTTCTTACCTCTAAATGTTATGTACTATTATAAATACATGTATATGCTGGGTATGTATTATATATATGATATCCAAATCATTAATATCATTCTGGATATAATGACCCTTTGACCACATGAACAACATGTAACTGTAAGAAGTCCATTTTTGACATAAGTACCAAATATCAACAAAATGAACTTTATTAACTTAAATGATTACATATTGTTTATAACATGGAAATAAGTTATATAAAAGGAATAATAAACTTAAAAAAGGTTATTAAGAAAGTATAAATTTACTTTAGTTTATTATTCCTGAGATTAAAGAGAAATCGAGTCACGTCGGACACGAGGTATGGGAATTCGTCTGAATATCCTTTCTTTGAGGCATATTTTGTTCTAATACAAGACTTTCTTTTATACTCTTTATAAAACACCTTTTAATTTTCATTTCATTCAAATGAAATCTTTTTCTACGAAGCGTTTTACTAAACGACAAAAAGGAATGTTTATTTTAACATACACGGTGACAACGACCTTTTCCGCTACCGCGAGTATTATTTGGTCTTTGGCTACCTCAACAAGCCATAATGTTTTAAAATGAAATAAATACCATATACCCTTTTATGCATTGTGGTGTTGAAAATGGTTTTTATAATGTATTTTTTATTTGAATATATTTATGTGATATATTGTGATCAAAATGTGGAAATGTTTTCTTTCCATTTTATTTCTTTTATGTCTTATGATTTTATAATGGTACTTGGACATTTGACGGGTGGTTACGTGATAAACAATATGACGGGTGGTTCCATGAATAACAGGACAGGTGGTTATGTTATAACCTCCAATGAATTGGGTTTGGAAGTTGGCTGTATGGCTATTCCATTAAGTGATATGTGTGGAAGTCGACCGTATGGTTATTCAATTTAAGTATGTTTATGTCCCAAGTTACCTTTATATGTTATGTGTTCTTTATATTGGTTTTATGGAAATAGTTTGGTTACTAAAGGGTAAGTGATGATCTTTTTTTAGTGAATAGTATTTACTACATCCTAAAGGTGAGAAGTATTACTTTGATAAATTATTCATGGTTTACTTTTTGTTTTTAAAAACTAACAATTTTCCTTTTTTGTGTATCCCTTAATGAGATTTTTATGCTCATCACAAGTTTTTTTTTGAAATGTTTTTCACAGGACATAATGTGGAATAGGGTCAAGGATGGGACCAAGGAAAAGACATGTTGTCTTAAAAAATGTAACTATACACGACTCTTTTTTTTTCAAGAGTTCATGTTTTGTAAAAAAAGAAAACTATGTAGAAGTGTCTACTTTGTAAACTTTTGAGATGTAATAGTTATGTCCTAATTCTCTAAAACTGTTAACATGAAAAGATATTCAATGTGAATTATTCATTTAATTCAATATTAAGTAATGTTTAATGTTGGGGCCTTATATGTTTAGTCCTCACCAACAGGGTTGGGGATCTTGTGCTGTCCTAAAGTAGTGAAAAAATATATAATAGAAATATATTATGGCAATTATCTTTTCTTTTTGGTGTGTGTGATTCTATGAAACAAGAACATACATCATTGTGAATATATAATATTTATATAACAATATATTTTAATATTCCTCTTCACATACACATCATGAATCGTAGATAGTTTTAAGATATTAAAAATAGTAAATATTAGAACAAAAATCAGTATATTTTATTTCAATATTTCTTAATTCTGGAATTTCATTACCTTTGAAATATTTGAATTTTGATAAATTCATTTAGATTTGATTATATTCTTAGTCATCTATCTTCAATAATAAGGTCATTGGTGATGTTTTATTTATTAAAGAATAACAAAAGCATTGACATATATATTTCTTCATAATATTTAATTCTATAATCATGGATTTTTTATAATTAATAAATATAATATTTCCAAAAACTGTTGGATGAAGACTATTTTTAGCATAAGTATTATGAAGTACCTATGAATTCCCACATTTACAATATTTTTTAAAAAATAGATCATGGATCATAAAAAAATTCTATTATTATAACGTTTTCATGACACTATGCCTTTTCAAAATTCATCCTCACTAAGAATCCATTAAATAATTCAAGGTTATATGACCATATCAATAACATTTTACATGGAAAACATGGTATTATAACCTACAACAATGTCTTAAAATCCTAATAAAGTCTTATAATCTCCCAAATAAAGTATTACACACTAAAAAATTATATATTTTTTCTTTTTTCCAAATATAACCAACTCCGAAGTATTACTACCACAACCAGTGTTACATATAGTTGATAGTCATACACAAATATCATAATGACTTATGATATTATCAAATTAATTATACACTTCATGCATTTTCCATATCTTTATATAATACATAATTAAGTATTACGAGGCCATGTAATTTCTTATGATGTAAGATGTGGCCAATATTGACAATATCAAGTGGAATAGCCTTATTAAGTTCACTATCTCAAGGAATTTGGACTTTTTAGCTTCAACATCATCATTCATGATATTCTCAAATTAACTCAACACCATTTCAAAAAAACTATGGCATTCATAATGAAATTATATCACCTAATAACAACATCATATTATTTAAATAATTATCAAAAAAATTCCAATCCTCTTTATCTTGTTTATATAGTAATTTTTAGCATATATACTCAAGATAAAATATTCAAATAAATATCAATAAATTCTAATTCCAACATCATGATAGCATTATCCTAATAATAATCTATGTCTATTTTATCATTTAAAACAAAAAAATTTCAGATAATTCATTCATATATTATTTATTCACAGCTTCAACCAATTATTATTGATATATTGAACCTCATTTAACATAGTTCTTATAATAATATGTTAATAATCAATTCAATAGTCAATTAAAAATTTGGATTACACCTTTAGAAAAGTTATATATAGTTTATTCTTCATCATATAGAGGTCCACCTTAACAATAAAATATTTTCAAAGCTTTTTACCATTCCACTGAAGGATCTTGTGGAAGAGTATATTTTTTAAATACATGTAGTTTAAAATTTTGAGTTTGCATTGACGTTAAAAACACTAAATTAAAATATCCATGCCTATATTTCATAATGGATAAATACTAATAAAATTTAATCATGGAAAATAAAATTGAATGAAAGAATAAATGACACCTTATTTTTTAAAAACAGTAGTTCGATTCACTCACCATTAGTATTTCATGGATTAAGGGAACCAAACTGTGTATCCTCAAGATTATAAAAACGTACACCAAAGATCCTAAATCATTGATATATTATTACTTGGTTCTAGAAATGGAAATCAAATAGCTTTATGAAGCCCATTCAATCAAGTGGAAAACACTTACTCAATCAAGAATACATGATCAATCCGACCATATAATTTATTTTGAACCAATATATATGTTATTGAGTTTATTAGAAATGATATTTTTCCTCCCTCAATTCATCAAAATTGTGGAGCATACAATATAATAAAAAAATTGATCTATTATACCTAGGTTATAATTCTTAAAATTAAACTTTGTTCCCTGGAAATAAATAACCATAATTTTAGGCATATGTACACACTTATGACTTAATAATATTTTTATAAATGTCAAAATTATTTTATCACTCACATGTAACATTTTAACATGTTACGTGATAAAATATTAACTATTAACTAGGCTCATAATCTCCCCAAATAATTTAATAAAGCTTGAACATCATATGTTCATTTGAAAAATTATATTTTATCATATTCAATTTTTTTATCAATAAACTTCTAAATATATTGAGAAAAAAAATTAAATCATCATTATTGTAAACATGAATAATATAATTGAATAATTTTTTCTTGTGATCGATCTCTTTCGGATGTTCTCTTGACCCTACAATTGGGGCTCACATAGTCTTAAACTCATATTAATCTCAATAGGTAGAAATCTTGTATAAACATTATGTGTTACCCGCAAGTTCATTATCTCAATAGTAGTTTGTCTTACCTATATACTAAGAGTGGAGTTTAGCAACCCATCATGACCTCTAACAAGATAAAAAAATGCATGGCTACGAGTACCTCATATGAACACATTCTATGTAATATAATCTATGTAGCTCATAAAATCTCATCAATCAGGATATACAATGGGGTCAATACCCTTTTATTTCTATATATATTTCATTAACTTACATGATGGAATTACATTCTTTTACCATGACCATGGATTTAATGAAGGCTCTACCATCCCAGTCAACCTAGGCACATGAGATTTATCTTCCTAAACATAGATGTGACAAATTGTATCCTATTCATCAAAAAAATGTCATACCAATAATAAATCACCCAATACAATTACCTAACAAAGACATCAATGACATGGGTTTTTCCTTGAATCAAAGTATGTAATCAAATAGTACACATGGATAATGATTTCATGGAAAGAGAAAAATACACATGTTTATAGTAAGGAACAACCACCGACACAAAAAATTTGTTGTGTTCTTATTATTGGATTATTCCCCAGGATCTGGAAGTATCACAATAATTATTCAAGCATCACTGAGAGGGGTAGGGGTAATCAGAGATATATTTTTCTTTTTACATTTCCATAATTATGAAACAGCCTTCACTACTAATTAAATATTTCCTTCCTTACCGAACACAATCCAAACACATATCCATAGGAACACAACAATTTATAAGGTTCACTACCCAACAGCCATAACTACATCCTTAGTATGGTTTGGAAAAAATCCAATACCACACAATCCACTAGAAAACAATATGATTGAGTGGAATACAATGAGTAGGATATGCCTTTTCACTCATGTATCACTTTGAAAATAATCCAATATTGTGTGTGATTATTCTAGATTAAAATGATTAAATTAAATGATTTATTTCTTCTAAAATCATCTTTAAGAAAATTGTTTTTTTAAAACAGTTTCTCTCTTTCTTACCAAGAAGCAGGTAGAAACATTCTTGAGTCCTTCATGAACTGCCCAACTTTCTCTGTGAACTACCTTTAACCTCTTTGACCAGATTTGCACCACATAGTGTGAGTGATTCCTGAACCACCCTTTCTTCCATGGACTGTCTATGATCTCTAGATGGAAAATTATCCACATGCCATTGATGCTCTGTTGACCACACCTTCTCCACGAACGATGTTGGTTTCATGAGCCACCTTCCCTTCAGCGTACTACTTCTTCCTTCATAGATTGCCTCTGATTATATGGATTGTCTTCTCTTCCATGAATTGTTCCTTCTTACATGGACAATATACTTTTTTGAGGACTATATTTTCTTCCATGGAAACCTTATTCCAATGCAGAATATATCCTCTTCTAACTGCTTCCCTCCGCGGAATTCTCCCTTGCGAACTCTTTCAGACAAAGCTAAAATTTTCATTGGAGTGATGATGTTATCTTGTGAAAAAAACTCACAACTATTGAAGGTATTTATCTTCATTATATAAGAAAATACATCTTTTAATCTCAATAATCCTACTTACGCAATGTTTCAGTGTGGTACAGTCTTCACCGCATACCATGTGTACACTGTGAGTCATTTTCCCTACACAGTCAGTAAAACAACTTTTCTTTCATGGTGGCCTAAATCCTTCCTCCATTTCACAGACTATAGCCTTCAAGGTGAACTGTTGACCTCCCATGAACTGGAAGCCTCCTGTGAACCATGAACCATCCACGATATGTTTCTCCTACATGACCTGTGTACTACAATTCACTGAATTATTCCTATGAAAATTTCCTTCATCACTCTGTGTACCACATATATAGTCCACAAACTATCCTTCATATTTTATGAACCATGCTTTGAATATTCCTTTGTATAAAACTCTTCCTTTTCCAAAAATGAGAGACTCCTGAATTTGAGGATCAATTTTTTTGAAAACACAAGGAAACATGGCCATCAAAAATATTTTCTTGTGAAAGTACACCCATTCTACTTCACTATCATCCAACTTATTCAATAAATTAACACTTTCTTTAAAAAACATATCTGTCATGATATATAGTTTTTTATTGATCACATTTAGCAGTCTCATATTTTTTGAGGATAACATTATAACTCACCTACTTTCTTGCAACATATTTCTTTCCAATCAAACATGAATACGATTGGGTACTCTTTTATCCCCCTTTCATTTATAAATCCATAATCACAAGATCTCAAAAACTTATGATATTTTTAAGATAAAAATCAAGAAAATATTCGTTATACTTTCAAAATCCTTTTAAAAGTGAATTGATTTATTCTATTTGAAAACAAAAGAAAAAATTGTTGAGAACAACATTTTCTTACTTCAAAAAACATCTCCATCCAACTTGGTCCCAATAGATCTAATATACTCAGGATCACTAAGTATGAAATTCATGAGAATAATTCTAAATTCTTATGATACCCAAACACCAAATGTTTAGACATCATATATGTACTATCAGTATAATGTATCTAGACCATAGGACAAATGTTTAAGATTGTTGTCAAAGTATCTCAAGGTTCTCATTATAAATGGGAACTACTATCAACTTTTTATATAACAAGTAATATAAGGAAATTACCATTTAAATAGTGGATGTATAAGTATCAATGCAATTATTGTAATAATATAAACATGTATATATGAAATTGTATACATTATGTGGTAATAAGATTATATAAATGAGTTGGTTCAAGGGAACCCAGTCACCACACTCTCACTATCACTATATAGAAATTCTAATAATTATCAACTAACTAGCTCTAAAAGGAGTATCATGCTTCTGTTGAGATATGGTTTTAGTGAGGGGTATTATGCATTATCCTTTGTGGATACTCTACTAACCATGACTTTATCTGTTTGAGTAAAATCTCTTGAGAGTGGATATTCACAACTATATCCATTTCATCCACTATAAATATCATTAAATATTGGTTAATACTAGGGAAAGTATTATCATAATTGTTGAAAAACTTTACTTACTAAGTACAATTCCAAAAAACTGAACAAATCTATTCATTTTTACACAATTTATTTAGCTACATTAAAAGTAGTAATATAATTAGAATTTGTAGATATGAATACCACTAGGTGGAATGAGATTTAATTTATCATTTCATTAGCTTTACTATGATATTATATCATGTTGATATAAATAATTACATGTTTTTTTCTAATTAAAACTATCTCCCCTTCTTTTCCTTGTACAAGATGCATATCCATTGTACTTTCACAAAAAGAATTTGATTGTTTTGACTTCTTCCCATAAATTTCTATAAGATTCAACTAATATTTTACTCTCATCAAGTATATTTTGGAAATATAATATCTTGTATATATAATAGAATATGTGATTGTTCCATCATGTAAGCCTATTTAATTTTACTTACCAAATTAATATCCTCTAATGTCTCATATATATCTTCTTAGAGATATTTGGGATTTTTAAAAGAGGTAATATTTCTGTCTCAAGTTGTTTCAAAAATTATTTTTCCTTATCAAGTCAATATATACACTTTTACTTTGTCTATGAAACCCATTAGATCTACCATCGATGATCATGTTCCCTAAATCATTTCCTGCTACTTTAATCCAATCACTAGGGGAATAATTTCATTCCAATCCTTTCCAATTGTTATACCAATGTTTTTTTATATGTTATATATCATTTCAACAAGGAAAATTGTTTTCCTACCACTATCCTCTTGTAAAAAATTGATGAAATTCATTCCAAATGAAAATGCTGTGATCATGGGTTTTACTTCAATCCAAATAAGTATTTTACTAACTTTTAACCGTTTTTGAAATTATATAGTGTCACCAACCCTCTCTAGATGTGCTATATATACACCTTCCCTTATTGGTGATCCTGAAATATAATTCCCAATATAAAATGATCATATAAATTTGTTAATGGAAGTAAAATTATATGGGATTTATGAATGAAGACTTCACATAACTAATCATTCCATATTGACACCACACCTATAACACCAATGTAATTTTTCCCATAAATAACAACAAAATATCAATATTTCAAATATTCAAAATAATAATAAAATGTACATTGATACATTGAATCCATTATTGAACTTTAATAAAACTTTTCAATCATTTCTGATTTCCATTTACTACATGTAAGATTTATTATTCTCAACGGATAGTATATCATTTGATATGGTGAATATAGAATTACCACTATGGTTTTAACCTTTGTATGTATTATGTGACTATGTAAAATTTCTTTTCCACATGATATTGTTGAACATATTTTTATTCCAAATATGTTTGCATTTATGAAATTGACTAAATCCAAGTAAATCGTTTTCCCACTATGTGAAATAAACAAGTTCACCATTTATGTATAAAAATATGTTACTACAAGAATATTATTTTTCTATATCAGAAATCATTTTAATATACATATAAATATTTAGTATAATTAATTTAGATGAAAAATATATATTTTCATGATTCATGTTTGTTATGTTCTTAAAGAACACTTTCTATATAAACACATGTTTCTTTGTAAAAATTTATTTATATCATACTCTAACTCATATGTTTTGAATTTTTCATTATATATTACTTATGTTTAGTGGATAAATCTACTATTTTTGAAACGTAATTTGAAATTTTTTGGATGTTTCAGAAATTAAAATTAGTTGCAACATTGAATAGCCTATTACCTACATCATGAATCTGATGTGTATAAACAAATGTTCATTTAAGAACATCACATTGCTAAATTTTATTGATAAATTTATGCATGTAAGACTCATAATCGATCATCCTTACTAAAATTATAACATTGATTTGTATAAGGAATTATGATTTCAGGGATAAATCAACTTCATATTTCACAATCGATGAATGCTTGGTCATGATATTCATCAGCACCTAGGATCGAAGAAACTAATTTCAACTTACCATGGATATATCAGACATCACTTTTACATTCCATAATTATAGTTATTGGAATCCAATTATGTTTATTTACCAATAGATTAACCTTCTAATATTTTACTCTCTATAGCTAAACAATATAAAAAAGCTTTACCACCAAATTTTATTATTTAAGGTTTATTTATCCAAAACTAGATAAGTACATAGGTCAATAAAAACTACGGTTTTTGATACATAGAGTCTAAATACCATACATGTTACATAGATAAAAAAAATTAATTCTTACATGGCAACAAATTATCATTCCATATCTGGGTATAACCATTTCTTACATTTTATATTCAAAATGTATTTCTAAATATTCAATAATTACTGAACTATTATTTCATTATGAGACACCAAAAACAATATTGATTCTAAAATTCAAATATTGTTTCCTCATATTGAAAGTATAATTAATATATTTTTTGTCTATATTAAATTAAATTTAAACTAGAACCATTAATATTTACAATTATAAGTTATTAACTTCTCACCATTGACTCTAGAATCACACATTCTCAACAACTTACTGAATTCAACTTACTTCATGTAATATATCTAAAATTTCATGGTGACTATATTTATATCAAAATTTGTTACAGGGATATTATATGTAATAGTAATGTAGTAAAACAAAAATAGTATACTAAATAATGAATATTCTTAAAGAAGAAGTGACTACTTGATTCTTCAATTTAGTTCATTTCATTTAAGATTCAGTAGTATTATCTATTTAAATTGAATGAAAAATAATTATCTATAATTATCAACATATTTTCTTTGAAATATTTTATGGTTCCTATGGAATCACACTTTCCATCATACGTTTTCCATTTATGATAGTTTTTACTAAATAATTATTAAAGATTAATCATTCTATGAGTAATTTCATTAATGACAACCATAACCAAATGATAATGAAGCATTTTATGAATTTACTGATTTTTATAATCATAAATGAATATATAGTATATTGGGAGATAATGTTATAAAAAATATATGAATTGAAATATCATAATCCATATTTAAATTTACATTTATTCAATCTCATCATCACTCATTCTTATCTTACATCACATTATTCTCACAATCTTCTCAGAGATGAAACAACATGTGAAACCATCCTTATACTTATGAAGTATCCTCAACACATTGGAAGATGATGATACTATAATTATGAAAACATCAAATGTGATATACTTGTGTCACCTATAATCATTTTTCTCACCCTCACATACTTATATTGCTCAATAGGTAGTGGGGACATCAACACATATCCTGCAATCCATTTTTTCATTTTCTAAAAAGACGGTTTATGGGTTACCGGTAACCATACAGATAATAACCCAACATCATAAATGACGGTCATGGAAACCGCATACCATATTACAAATCAAAACATCAGTTGGATTCAAAATTCAAAATATCAAAACCCCATAAACACACCCGAATTATGTGTTAGCGGTAGCCCACATCAAACCACCACAATTCAAAAATCAAACTCAAGCCAACTGCTCCAAATTGAGGCATAGTAGCCAAATTGTTGCTTCAACCACATCTCCAGTGAGCCCTTCCACTAGAGGAAATTCGAAGACTCCAAATTAGCAAATCAAAACATTCAACTAGAATCACAACGACGAACAACGCATATTCATCCATGAGAGAAATCACAACCCGCACTGCAAATTCATCCATGAACAAGGTCACACCCATCAAAAACTCATCCAGACATAATAATATTAGTATTCTGGTAAATTCATACCAGTGATGAAAAGCTATTTTTTTAATAATATTATTAGTGAATATGTGGTATTAATTTATTTTAGTCGAAAAGAAACACTGGCAGATTTATACATATATATTAATTACGAGAAGAAATTTGCAAATTATTAGTTTTAAATTTCATCATCTATTTTATTAAATCCTGGTATCCTTAATAATTATATTTGTATTACTCAGTCACCAAAGTATTCTAGTGGAATGGAACCTTTAAACTCTCTTCATAGATGAAGCTTTGGTATCACCACTACTCTGAAAGAATAAGGTATGATTTTAAGGGGCCTACTGAATTTACTCATGGCTCGAAGATCTAGTATGTGGAGTCATATATCCTGTATATAAGTACATTTAATTGCTAAGTGGTTTGCCTCTAAAGATTCTACATGATAGATATAATTACATATTTTATTCGAAATATAGTTATTTTGACCCATCACTCTCATAATAACTCCCCGGTAGTAAAATCTACCATCAACTAGGGTTGACTAACACCTTGAATAATTGGTTGTGTCAAGTTCAAGTGATGTTAGGAATTAAATGAATAAATATTTTCTTTTAGATATTTGGTATATTAATATAGATGAATTAAATCCATTTAAATTTTAAAATATTGTTCTATATGATCTCACTCAGAACTAAACCATGTTTTTAAATGGAAAACATTCACCACACATGTTTATTTTAACTTTTCAGGTTGGTTTATTATTATAACTTGTTGTCACATGTAATAATTATAGTTCCAAAAAATAATAAACCATGCACATGATAAAATAAATAAATAATGATGTGATGATGAGCTGTTAACTAGTGGTCAATCCATTTAGTGGATAATGAATTAACTGAGACATAAGAAAAATTCTTTGGCTAATACCTAGCCCGAATTGTAGTGTATGTAACTCGCATGCACTTAAGTTGTTTGGTTTTATGGAAATTCTCATCTCAAACCTATTTTCCTCAAAATCCACAAATCTTACAATGTGTACCCACAAATTGGTGTGGGGAAATAAAGGAGCGAAAATCGATTTTATCACATAAATGTGGACATGCATACCCTTACACAGATTATAGATATAAGTACAATGCACATAGTTTCAAAATAAACTAATTATTATATTTAAAAAAAATAAATTCAAAAACTAAAATAAGAAAATAATAAACCAACCATTCATGTGATGAATTCAGATCATTGTTATTCATCATGTATTTATACAACAAAATAAAATTAAAATTCTCTAAAATTCAACTCGATTGTATTTTTAATAGTTTAACTTCTATTAAAATAATTTTAAAAAACGATTAATATGTTCTACATCACAGAATATTTATTTTTAATCCAAAAAAATTAAATTTTATTTCAAAAAAAAATTCATCATATTGTTGGGTCCACTTGGGCCCAAAACATTATTTTGGAATTAATTGTGTGCTTGTAATTAGGTTGACAGGTTGGGTAGGTCAGACCCCTGCTGTACCGATCCATCCAAAGTCTAATTTGTGAATCCTTTTAAAGTAATATATATTTATATATAGTTATGATATATATATATTATAAGATAATATATATATATATGTCACCACCCCCTCCCACCAAAGATGCCCCTCCTGAGCTGGCAATGGTGAAAGGGAGATAATGACCCCCGAGTCCCGCCTCCAGTAGGCCCCGGGGTGGCGACTAGCACCATGGGTATGAGTTATCACAAATATGGGAGGCATTACCCTTTTATTAGTTTAAGATCAGGAAATAGTACAAGTCAAACACCAAAAACAAAAAAGAACAAGTGTATAAAATTAAACCCAAACCAAGCCCACATGCATGTTTAAACAATTTTATAACAAGGTGCAAGTACAAGAAAGATCAAAGTACAATACCAAAAGAAAACAACAGTAAAACAACTACAAAAACTCCAACTGTCCGACTAGTAGGGTCCCTCACGGCCCTAGTAGTCCTCCTGGAAACTTGAAAGTAAACGTAGGGTGAGTATACAAGTATACTTAGTAGGGAAACCTAAAGTTCTCGTGCATAGGTGGGGAGACATCCTAATGTCCCGTGAGAACAATAGAAGAAACCTAGCAGGGAAATCTATCCACCCAACTGCACCAGCCACACTCACCAAAAACACAATCACAACAGGTATTTGTAGTATATCAGAACAAGAGTACTGGGTACCCCGCACTATTTCCCATTAGTTAGCTACTCTTCCTAACGGCGAACGTCCTGATGCTGCCACACTCTCCCCGACCGCAAAAACCTGGGCCTCACAAACCACACATCCCGCCCGCACACACCTAGGCCTCACAACCACGTATCCTGCCCACACACACCTAGGCCTCAAAACCACATATCCCGCCCGCACACACCTGGGCCTCATCCCGATGATTCTTGGGAAACAGTAAAACCTGCTCGAAGAGTCTTGGGCTAAAGCCACCCCAATCGAAACCTAACTGAATGGTCTTAGGTGTAAGGTCTCCTCAAGCCATCACAGACTAGGGAAAAGGAGCAGGAAGGAGCTAGTAACTAAGGGGAAAACACCCTCTCCCATGAAATGAGAGTGTTCGGAACTAAGTGCTCAACATGGGTGGGGTGCAATAAAACACAAAAGATACAGATACATACATACATACATACATATATATATATATATATATATATATATATATATACCAAACACTCAGCCCAACCTATGGCTTATAATCAGAGAACTGAGCATGTGCCTTGGCACTGCTACTACGAAGCATGCATACAAAAAACAACCCCAACCCCATTTAAGTTTTCACGTTTCAGCAGAATTAGTTTATTTAGTTCCTTATCTACTGGGCAACCAACCACAACCAACCATATCAATTGATCGTGAAACAAATCCCTGCCATCCACAATTCAAGTTAGGAAAACATAAGCATCAAAACTAGTCCATTCTTATTATCCAACCAACCCATTGATTATTAGTCTTGTTCCATTACCACGAACACCATTAATTAACTCTTACACTTCTTATTTATTATTCACAACCCATAGTTCGTTCACATTCAAGACCATCCCTGCAGCCCCATTTCCAACCACCATAACCACAACCACACCGTACATCATCACCGCTTGATACCATTTATCACAGCCCCACTGCCCATCACTAACATAGCATTCACACCAACCCACAAACAAGCCAACTACAGCCCTGTTGCTCACCCGATCCACAACAACCCACAAAACACCCCCATCACATGCCACACATCCAAGCCAACACCCACATGTTCATTATTCAATTTTGTTCAACCGGGGTGATCACACAAGGGTTCCAGATATTAAAATAGCCAACATTACGTGATTAACCAAAATTCCACATTCAACGAAGTTTCCATCCACAAAAATAGTCTAGAAAGATAGGGCAACATTTAATTGCGCAAGCAAAGGCCCCCAATGACCGTGATTTTCAGTAGGCAGAATCCGATTCAATTCAAAACATAATATCACATGATATAAAGATAAACATAAAAACATCCCCATCCCTGTTCATTAAACAGTTATTATCATTGTTTATTGGTTCAACCGTTTCTCATGAAAACAAGATGATACTCATCTTGCATGATGAATAATCTAGAGAGATGAATGTAAGATCCCTACCTCAACAGGTTCTGATCACAACGCTCCCCCGAATCAACTTTAGAAGACGTCCGTCAGCATTTGTCACTTCTGGAAAGTCCAGGAAAAACCTCCTTGGGTGGAAGTTCGAAAGTAAAGGCCAAAGGAAAAACAACGGTTCCAAGCTTAGATGTTCCGCCTCGTCGTTACGATCTCGTGACCGCTGACGGATCGTAAATCGGAGCTCAAACAAAGAAGTTATGGAATAAAATGAGCCTTCAAGTCTCTTGGGAGAGCTCTCCTCAGAGCAATGGGGAGGAGAGGGGTGAGTTGAAAAGGAGGAGGGGACCCCTCCATTTATAGGGGAGAAAAAAAATGTTCACGGTGTGTACTTTATGGTACACGATGTGTACTCGTCCATTTCACACGGTCACCACACGACTTCCAACACGGCCTTCACGTGGCACACGACTATTGACTAGTCAACACACGACTTGAGGGTAACATATACAAGGGTAGGGACTACATGGAGTGTAGTATTGGGTACACGGTGTGTACCCATTTATTTCACATGGTAAGGACACGGCTCCAACATAGAACACAGTCGTTGACTGGTCAACACACAGCTTGAGGGTAAGTCATACACAGGGAGGGACTACACGTCATGTAGTTTGGGGTACACGGCGTGTACATATTTATTTCACAAGGCAAGGACATGGCCTTGAACACTGGGTATACCCGGGGAGGGGGTACACGGCGTGTAGTTTGAAAATTCTGGAAAGTGTGGGAAAATACCATTTTACCCTCCAGAACACTTCATGACCTTCTTTTTTGACAAAGGAATGGGCCGGAGAGGTCCAGGACATTACATCAGATACCTCTTAAAACATTCTCTTCCTCAAGAATTCAAAAACAAACCCAGAGGAACCCAACAAGTTACCTCTTAGGGTTCTCGTTATAACAGTAACCCAACCAACAACACTAATAATAGGTGTTATGAATTCTCTCTCCTATGCCGAGATATTATCCGCTTTAGGGGGCACTGACTCGCCTGCATGGGTTTAATCGCATCTGCATTAATTTTTCTTGATTAAGTATTGGGCCTTCCCACTTCCATATATTAGGATTTTCCAACTTACACTGCCCCCAACACCGTACAACCCACACACTGCCCGAACATGTGGTTTGGGGAAAAAATTCTTTCTCCTATATCCAGATATTATCCGCTTTAGACGGCACTGACTCTCCTGCACGGGTTAAATCACATCCTCATTAATGTGTCTCGATTAAGATTCAGGTTTTTCCCTTTCCCCACACATCCGGACATGCTACACACTTCTAGAGAACAAGGAAACAAAACGACCCACAACTGACAAGCCAAGTATTCCATATATCAAAGGTATAGATTATAACATCAAAACAATGATCAGAAGAACAAGGGAAAACATAATTCAAAAAAACTCCGGGTACTGAGCGTGCATCTGGGCCTCACACTCCCAAGTGCTCTCCTCGAGGCTTCCATGCCTCCACAACACAGGAACCAAGGGAATGGTTCTTCCATGGAGCACCTTCTCTTTACGATCCTCGAATCTGACTAGTCATTCCTTGAAGGTTGCATTGTCTCTCATATCTAAATCTCCCCAGTCAATAATGTGAGAGTCGTCATGTATGTATCGACGTAGCTGGGAGAAGTGGAAGACATTATGATCCTTCTACAACTGAGGTGGAAGGGCTAGCTGATATGCCACCTCACTGAATTGCCTCAGCACCTCAAAAGGTTCGATGAACCTAGGTGAGAGCTTGCTCCCTTTACCAAACCTCCGCTGCCCCCGTCAAGGGGAAACCTTCAAGAACACATGATCTCCCACCTCGAACTCCAAGGGCCTCCTCTGGCGATCAACATAAGACTTTTTTAGGTCCTAAGTTGCTTTCATCCTCTCACGTACAAGCTAGAATTTCTCTATGGTGCTCTGCACTACCTTTAGCCCATGAGAACCTGTCTCACCAACCTCTGCCCAACAAATGGGTAAACGACATGGTCTTCCATACAAAGCCTCAAATGGTGCCATTCTAATAATAGAGTGGAATCTGTTGTTGTAGGAAAACTCTACTAAAGTAATGTGTTATAACCATGATCCTACCAAATCTAGAACGCATGCTCGCAGCATGTCCTCTAACGTCTGGATAGTCCGCTCTGTCTGCCCATCGGTCTGGGGGTGGAAAGCAGTACTAAGGAGTAGCAGGGTGCCAAAATCATGCTGTAACCCCCTCCAGACTTGTGAGGTAAACCGAGTATCCCGATCTAATAGTCTTCAGAACTCCATGCAAACGCACCACCTCGTCTACGTACCTCTGTTCAAAGGTACTCACCGGGCCCGACTCCTTAATTGCTATGAAGTGAGATGATATTTTCAGTCGATCCACCACTACCTAGATAGCATCATAACCACCCTGAGATCTAGGTAGTCCTGTGACGAAGTCCATTGAGATGTCATCCCACATCCACTCGGGGACATCTAAAGGAAGCAACAAACCACCGAGAACACAGTGTTCAGCCTTCACTTGCTGACACACTAGGCATTTAGCCACAAACTCTGCCACTGCTCATTTCACCCCGGGCCACCAAAACTGTTCCATCATGCCTCGGTACATTTTCAGAACTCTTGGATGTACCGGAAACACTGAGCTATGTAACTCACGGAGAACTCCCTCATGCATTGTTTCTGGGACAAACATCCTTCCCTGAAAAATCATCCGATGTCGGCTGTCCTCTGACCATCCTTCTGGAGCGTTTCCCTGATCGACATGATCTCGCATCACTTCAGCCTCGGAGTTCCCCCACTAAGACTCTTCCACTTTCTGGAATAAGGAGGACTGCACCGTCATCTGAAACAAACATCCTCTAACACCTTCTACCCTGGCATCCAAGTGCAAGGAATCCAAATCTCCCATCGCTTTCTAAGCATCAGCGGATTCCTAAACCACTCCCTTATGCAACTTCCTGCTCAGGGCATCAGCCAGAACGTTGCCCTTAACTTTAGTGTAAGAGATCTCGAAGTCATATTCTTGGAGTCACTCGACCCATCTCCGCTGCCGCAAGTTCAGGTCACGTTGGGAGAAGATATAACACAGGATCTTGTGATCTGAGAAGACCACAAAGCGCTCCCCAAAGAGGTAATGTTTCCACAAATTCAGTGTGAACACTATTGCTGCTAGCTCTAGGTCATGGGTGGCATAGTTATGCTCGCGAGGGTGTAACTGCCTATACCCATAATAGATCACTCCCTTCTTCTGCATCAGCACACACCCCAGACCAAGGCCAGAAGCATCACAAAAGACATTATACAAAAACCATTTCTATGGAAACCTGAGTACGGGAGCATTGACCAACTTCTCTTTCATGTAGTCGAAAGCTTTCTGGAACTACTCGCTCCATAAAAAGACCTGTTTCTTCCTAGTCCAAGCTGTCAATGGAGCTGCAACTCGAGAGATGTCCAAAAAAAACCTCTGATAGTAACATGATAACCCCAGGAAAGTATGAACTTCTGCCACACTCTTGGGTGCTACCCAAGAAACAACTGCCTCCACCTTCGACGGGTCCACTGACACTCCATGCTGAGACACCACCTGCCCAAGGAAGTGTACTTCTTGCATAAAGAACATACACTTTGACAATTTCCCGTAAAGCTGGTGGTGTTGAAGGACTTACAAGACTGGCCGGAGATGCTCAATGTGCGCCTCCACTGATATTGGGTAGATCAGGATGTCATCGATGAACACAACGATGAACCGGTCCGTGAACTCTCAGAAGACAATGTTCATAAGCCCCATGAACACAGCCGGTGCATTCGTAACTCGAAATGGCATCACTACAAACTCAAAGTTCCCATACCTGCACCTGAAATCCGTCTTCGAGATGTCACTGTACTTTACCCTCAACTAATGATATCCATATCATAGATCAATCTTAGACTACCAACCTGCTCCCCTCAGTTGGTTGAAGAGATCATCTATCCTTGGAAGGGGGTAATGGTTCTTGACTGTTACTTGGTTCATCCTTCGGTAGGCTATGCATAGAATGAGACCACCATCTGCCTTCTTCACGAAAAAAACTGGAGCACCCCTTGGCGATACGCTGGGTCAAACAAAAACCCTTCTCCATCAGATCATCAATCTGAATCCGCAACTCCCGCAACTCCGATGGTGCCATCTGATAAGGGGCCATCAAAATCGGATGGGTACCAAGGTGTAAGTCTATCCTGAACTCAATGTCACGTCGAGGGGGGGGGGGGGTAGAGTCACAAATTCCTCGAGAAAAACATCGATGAATTCCCCCAATAACCTCCGAGACATCCATCATCTCTGTATCAGCTGGAACCACTGATAGCCCGCCTTACATGGAAAGGAGAGGCTCCCCACGCCAGCTTCCCACCTGATAGCTCCTCTCACCAACAAAAGCTACACGTTTCCCATCCACGTCGGAGAACACGACCCTTCTTCGGAAGTAGTCGATAACGTCACTAACGGAAAAAAACCAATCGATGCCTAAGATGACATTGTATGACTGCATCTGTAACAGAAGAAGGTCCCCACTAGATCGATGTGGTCCCAACGTCAGCCCACATCCCCGGCAAACACATGATGCGCTGGTCTCGCTTCCAACTGGTTTACTCAGCACCAGTGGTATGGAATTTCTCTCTACGTCTAGTCCCAAATCATGGGATTGACCAGGTGAAACAAAGGAGATTGAAGATCCCAAATCGAACATGGAAGAAACGAGAGTGTTGAACAAAAAAATCATACCTCACACCACCTCTGGTCCGGCAGGAGCTTCCAAATATGCTGTGTGCGACTGTCCATGCCCGGATCCTCTACCTCTCTGATGTCGACCACCTCCCTGACCACGCTCTGGTCGAGGTCCTTGAGGAGCACCCTGAGGTCGGCCTCCTCTGGCAAAGTCTGCCCTCAGAGGAGCAGGGTCCTGCTGCTGCTGGAAGGGCCTCGCCGGAAACTGGTGCTGCTGATGCGGGCGCTGAACCTGCCCACCTCCACCGTACTGAGCTCGGGTTGGGCACCGAATCTGAATGTGCCTGAAACCTCCAAAAGAAAAACACTTCAGTCCTGGGCTCGTAAAAAAAGGATGAGGACCTGAAGATCTGAACTGGAACTGCTGGGGCCTACTCCCCCTAGCCTGAACTTAGAAGGTCTCGTTGCAGGAGACCTGCTACTGACTGCCTTCCCCTTTGACAAGCCTGGCTAGATCCCCACACGTGGTGCACCTCCCTGCGAGTGCATCCTCTCTACAACCTCTTCCATCTTCTATACCTCCAAGTACGTCGGAAGGGTGAAGGGGGCGACAATATACTAGAACAAAGGACGAAGCGCCTCCTCTAAACGTCTCACCCGAGACTCCTCATCCGAAAAGATATTTGGAGAAAAGCGGAGGAGATCCTTGAACTTGATCCCCAACTCTCATACTGAAATACTCCCCAGAAGAAGGGAGAGTAACTCCTGCCGATTCTCCGCCTTGATCATGGAATAAAGGAATACCTCTTGTAATTCCTTCTCAATGTCAGCCCACGAAACCTCTGCCTCTATCCTCTCTCTGAGGTAGATCATCCACCACTATCGTGCCGCACCTCTCAACTGATTGACTATTAGAGGAACCCAGTACTCCCTTGGAGCACAGATCAAGGTAAAAGCGATCCCTAGCTCCTCAAGCCACCCCTATGTCTCCGTATCCTAAGTACTACCATCGTACTTCTTGAGGGTTTGCCGCTGGAAGGAATGGAGAGTCTTCTGCCACTGGCTATTTTCCTCCTCTTGGTCAATCCTCAACTGATCGACCACCTGAATCTGCTGGGCCTTGGCCGTATGAGCCACCTGGGGACGACGTTCAGGTGCCATAGCTGTATGGTAAACAAAGATCTCCTAAGCCCAAGCAGTAAGGAAATTTCTCAAGGTATTATTTATCATTTTTTTATTTCAAATTTCTTTCCCAGAACACCCAATTCAAGTAAAACACAATCATGATGATGCATGTAACATCCCTAGGGTCTCTAGCCTGTAATTAATGTAGTCTCACTTGGTCATTCGATAGGCTCAGAGTCCTTGCATCGGATCACGGGGGGCCCTAAAATCCCGTGTCCTAGCCGGTCTTCCCTGGCCTATGACATGCACCAAGATTAACTAACACTGTTTCCCTACCATCCCATGAAATCCTCACTGTGCCTAACTCCAGACTCCATCCTATCTCTCAACCATCACCTCTGATACCATTATGTCATGACCCCCTCCCACCAAAGATGCCCCTCCTGAGATGGCAATGGTGAAAGGGATATAATGACCCCCAAGTCCCGCCTCCATTAGGCCCCGGGGTGGCGACTAGTACCAAGGGTATGAGTTTTCACAAATATTGGAGGCATTACCCTTTTATTATTTTAAGATCTGGAAATAAGAAAAGTCAACCACCAAAAAGGAAAGGAACAATTTTATTTAAATAAACCCAAACCAAGCCCATGTGCATGTTTAAACAATTTTATAACAAGGTGCAAGTACAAGAAATCTCAAAGTACAATACCAAAAGAAAAAAACAGTACAAAAACTGCAAAAAATCCAACTATCTGACTAGTAGGGTCCCGCACGACCCTGGTAGTCCTCCTAGAAACTTGAAATTAAACATAGGGTGAGCATACAAGTATACTCAGTAGGGAAACCTAATGCTCTCGTGCACAGGTGGGGAGAAATCCTAATGTCCCGTGAGAACAACAGATGAAACCTAGTAGAGAAATCTATCAACCCAACCTCACCAGCCACACTCACCAAAAACACAATCACAACAGGTAGTAGTAGTATATAAGAACAAGAGTAATGGGTACCCCACACCATTTCCCATTTGATAGCTGCTCTTCCTATAGGCGAACGTCCTGACGCTGCCACACTCTCCCCGCCCGCACACACATGGGCCTCACAAACCACACATCCCGCCCACACACACCTGGGCCTCACAACCACGAATCCCACCCACACACACCTGGGCCTCACAACCACATATACCGCCCACACACACCGGGGCCTCACAACCACGTATCACGCCCGCACACACCTGGGCCTAATCTCGAGGATTTGTGGGAAACAGTAAAACCTACCTGAAGAGTCTTGGGCTAAAGTCACACCAATCGAAACCTACCTGATGGGTCTTAGGTGTAAGGTCGCCTCAAGCCATCACAGCCTAGGGAAGAAGGAGCCGGAATGAGCTAGTAACTAAGGGGAAAACACCCTCTCCCATGAAATGGGAGTTTTCTGCACTAAGTGCTCAACATGGGTGGGGTGCGATAAAACACAAAAGATACAGATACATATATATATATACCAAACACTCAGCAAAACCTATGGATTCTAATTAAAGAACAGAGAACGTTCCTCGGCACTGCTACTACAAAGCATGCATACAAAAAACAACCCCAACCCCATTTAGGATATCAAATTTCAGAAAAATTAGTTTATTTAGTTCCTTATCTATTGGGAAACCAACCACAACCAACCATATCTATCGTTCGTGAAACATATCCCTGCCATCCACAAATCATGTTAGGAAAACGTAAGCAGTACAATAAGTCCCTTCTTATTAACCAACCTACCCATTGATTATTAATCCTGTTCCATTACCATGAACACCATTCATTAACTCTTCCACATCTTATTTATTATTCACAACCCATAGTTCGTTCACATTCAAGCCCATCCCTGCAGCCCCGCTACCAACCACCATAACCACAACCACACCATACATCATCACCCCTTAATACCATTTATCACAACCCCGCTGCCCATCACTAACATAGAATTCACACTTACCCACAAACAAGCTAACCACAGCCCTGCTGCTCACCCGATCCACAACAAACCACAAAACACCCCCATCACATTCTACGCATCCAAGACAACACCCATATGTTCAATATTCCATTTTGTTCAACCGGGGTGATCACACGAGTGTTCCAGATTTTAAAACAACCAACTTTACATGATTAACCAAACTTCTACATTCAACGAAGTTTCCATCCAAAAAAATGGTCTAGAAATATAGGGAAACATTTAATTGCGCAAGCAAAGGCCCCCAATGACCTTGATTTTCAGTAGGCAGAATCTGATTCAATTCACAACATAATATCACAGGATATAAAGATAAACATAACAACTTCCACATCCCTGTTCTTTAACCAGTTATTATCTTCGTTTATGGGTTCAACATTTTCCCATGAAAACAAGAGAATACCCATCCCATATGATGCACAATCAAGAGAGAAAAAGGTAAGATTCCTACCTCAATAGGTTCTGATCACAACGCTCCCCTGGATCAACTTTAGAAGACATCCGTCAGCGTCTGTCACTTCTGTCAAGTCCCGGAAAAACCTCATTGGATGGATGTTGGAATGGAAAGTACAAAGGAAAAATAACATATCCAAGCTCTGAAGTTCTGCCTCGTCGTTACGATCCCGTGGCAGCATAAGGATCGTAAATCTGAGCTCCGACGAAGAAGCTATGGAAGAAAATGAGCCTTCGAGTCTCTTGGGAGAACTCTGCTCAGAGGAATGGGTATGAGATGTGTGAGTTGAAAAGGAGGAGGGGACCCCTCCTTTTATAGGCGATAAAAAAAAAGTGCACGGCGTGTACTTTATTGTACACGACATGTACTCGGCCATTTCACATGGTCACCACACAACTTCCAACACGGCCTTCAACGCAGCACGTGGCCGTTGACTGGTCAACACACAACTTTAGGGTAACGCATATGCGGGGAGGGACTACACGACGTGTAGTATTGGGTACATGGAGTGTACCCATTTTTTTCACACGGCAAGGACATGGCTCCAACATGGCACACGGTCGTTGACTGGTCAACACACGGCTTGAGGGTAATGCATACGCGGGGAGGGATTACACGACGTGTAGTTTGGGGTACACAGCGTGTACCCATTTATTTCACACGGAAAGGACACGGCCTTGAACATGGGGTATACCCGGTGAGGGGGTACACGATGTGTACTCACACTACACGACATGTAGTTTCAAAATTCTGGAAATTGTTGGAAAATTCCATTTTACCATCCAGAACACTTCGTGACCTTCTTTTTGACAAAGGAATGGGCCGGAGAGGTCCGGGACATTACAATATAATAGAGCCATCACCCTCCTCATAATATTGGGAGTACTTTTTATTCCACACCCAGAATATTAGGTAGGATCTTGTCCCATTTACTTTTATATAAAAAAACCTCTTAATAGAATAATTGTATTTTTTTGTTTTTTGGAAAATAAAATAATATTTAAAACCTAGTTTTTATTACAAATAGACTACCCATCTAGATTTTAGTATCTCTTGTGAATACTAAACACACTCATATCTCACTACATAAAAAATAAAACATAGATATATGGCATAAATTTTATGAAAAACCTATCGATATTTGATTGGTCATATCATGGAAATATGAAATTGGATAATAGTGTTTTTAGTTGTTTCAGAACCATATCAAACCACTCTTTTCAAATCATAAAAAATTTAATTGGAATTTCAAAATTTTCAACTTAAATAATTTCAGTTACATTTTGATACCAAAATATGGAACACGACGCATACGGAAATCACAAAATACATGAAATTTAATATTTTCAGAAAAGATTCATGATAAAAAAATAAATTAAAAAAACCCATTTCTTATTTTTATTAATGTATCCCATGAAATTTAATTTAAGAAAAAAAAATTGATCAAAATTTTAAATGATACATTGTACATTTAGAAACACTGGATTAATTTCTCTCTTCTGGCATGTTGTGGCCCAAAAGTCCGAAGATAGGAATCCTATTGATCATCCACACATGAAATGGGAATCTCATATAATTGATATATGATTACAAGGTGATACTTTTGTAAATCAATGATATTTATGTCATCTCTTTGACTGTGTGAAGAACACCAACATGATCTAGAAGATGAGATCGATATGATCTTTTTTGTTTGTTTAGAATCTATAATTAAGAGATTTAAAGGAGAATACATGAGATATTATTACACTAAATTCTTCCAAATGGTGTTAATTACCATTCATGAGGATAAAATTATCTTGTGTACAGAGGTTATACATTACAAAATATCACTCTGGTCCTTAGAATGTAATAACCATCATTTTAGACATATAAACGCTCTTATAAATTAATAATCTTGTAATAAATATCAATAATTTTTATCACCCACTTTTAGTATTTTAGCATGTCACGTCATATAATATTAACCATTAAAATGGCTCATAAGCAGCCAAAATAATTAAAAAACCTTAACAATCTTATATTCGTTTAAAAAATTATATTTTCCCATATTTAATTGTACAATCAAGATACTTGTGAGTAACTTGAGAAATAACTTAACTAATTATTATTCTAAACTAGATTAATATAATGGAATTATTTTTACTCATGATTTGTTAATCTCAATCATTCAACATCACTTACAAGTGATTCCCACATCATCTTAAACTCATATTAATCTGAATAGGTGTAACATTTAGATATACTTAGTGTGTGACCCTCTTGGTACCCATCTTGATAGTAGCGAGTCCAACCCAATGACCAGAAGCAGAGTATATAAATCCATCCTGAACCCTAAAGAGATAAGTATTATGATTAATATAACATCATTCTATGAACACATTCTGTGTAATGTAATATATTTATGTCATGATATCTCATAAATCAAGATTAATACCTATATCATCATCATTTTATTACATTATATATTACATGACCTTATTAGATAGAATTACCTTATTGTACCAATGCCTTCGATTTAATGAATGTACTTCCATCCTAGTTAACCTATACACATACGATATCTCTTATTAAACATAGAAGAGAAAAATTATATCTTGAACATTCAACCAATGACATTCCACAAAAAACACAACCCGTACAAGCTTCCTCACCCTGAGTTAAATGCCATGGTTTTCAATTTTCATTAATGTATGATATCAAATGTTACACATTATTAATGATCTCAATTTAGGATACCAACACACAATCATATATTTATAGGAAAAACCAATGACACATGAATCATATGGTGTTCTTATTGGAGATACAGTCCTCAGGATCTCATGTACTTCAGAACACAAAGTGTGAACATCATGAGATTAGGCCTTAATACTTATGAGTTTTAAGCACTTAATAGTTAGAAATAATTTGTGTCTTATCCGTATGATGTATCTAGGCCCCACAATTTTTTATTATTATTAAATTCATAATTTCTTAATGTTCTCAATATATATGGAAACTGATACAGTATTTTGATATGAAATGTAACCTTTGGACATTATCATGTATATAATGGATTCATATGTATAAAAAATATTTTGGAAAGAAAAAAAATGTATATATATCAAACTATATACATTTAATGGTAATAAAAGTACATAAAGGATATAGGTCTTTGGATATCACTCATGTCAACAACATCATTCACCATTACCAAGATGCATGGGTTGTATCTTCCTGAACATTAGTAGGTGGATTCTTCCCTCATCACCCAAGGATTAATTATTAGCATGCATACTAAAATATTGATTTAATTATTGATATAAAATATAACCGATACATTATTTATGGAATATCATTACTAATCTCTACATACACTAAACCATTAGTTTCAGTAGGTGTGATTTATTTGTGATTTGTAATGGATAATTATGTACAATGATGTAATGTATATGTGTGTTATGGTTATGCTATCTATTTTCATATTATATTAGGGTTTAATTAATTTTCAGCATTGTGTAATTAATAATAATAGAATAAAACATGAGAGAAAATATAATTTATAAAAAATTCATATTATTTGAACCCAAAGAGTTATAGGATGAAACAAATAATTAAAATAAAGTGGGGAAATATAAGATTATTACTGATTATATAATTGTTAATATATTATTCAAATCCAATTCTATGAATTCACTAATATATGTAAAATTATATATGAATATTTATTTATATCCTCTATGATTTGATATTAATTTTTTGGTGAAAACACATTGTGGTGTGATAATTGCATCCCATGTCTATAACTATTCTCTTGTTGTCGTTTTTGGGAATATCCTTCCGACAAATATTGTTATTTTTACTGCGTTAGAAATATATGTGATTCTAGGTATGGATTTGATAATTTTAAATAGACCCCATATCAATTTATTGGATAAGGAAATCATCTTTAATATCCAAAGTCATCCAATTATTATATATCAATTAATGGATGAATATAGAGTCATTTTAGAAACATTAATATTTATTTGGGTTTTAATATATAAAAATGAGGGATACTAGTATCTAATTATTGGGATAAAACTCACAATTTAAAATAATATTATTTATTAGAATATATCATTGAATTTTTCAGGGAGTTTCATGGCCTTATCCTATAATTTGATGTTGATTTTTCAATTGAACTCATGTCTATTTTTATTCATATATTGAAGAGTACTTATAGATGAACCCTTATAGAATAAGAATAATTAAAGAATAAAATAAAATATAAATATATAAATGGTTTTATATACCCATTTACATTACCATGATGTGTACCGATCCACTTTTAAAAAAAAAATGATTGTTGAGTACATATATTCATAGATTATTGAGAACATAACAAGATCATGATCAAGAACAAGTATCCTCTACCTTGTATTAATACTTGTTTATTAAATATTTTTGGGATAAATACATCTCAAATGTATAACTTTAATGTGGATATTAATGGATAAACTAGAAAATAATGATATATACAAGTCAACCTTATGGAAAATATATTTGCATCATCAATTCATAGTAATGACTTTTAGAGTATGATATAACCTTATTATCATTTGGGATTTTATGAATAATATTTTATGAGATTATGTCAATATGTTTTTAGTGGTGTATATATATATATGATATTCTCATATATTATATGATCAAAGAAAAATATTTATTGTATTTGGGGAATAAATTAATAAACGAGAAATTGTATGCCAAATTAAACATGTTTGAATTTATTCTATAAAAAGTATCATTTTGGGTTCAAGTAATCAAAATATATTATATATATATAAATCCTTTAAAGATAAATTCTATTAAATAATGGATCAAATATAGTTCTTTTACAAGGATGTGTAGGTTTCATAATATAGCTGAAAACTATATATGCTTTGAGAGAAATTCTCAGGATTTTCAAATCCACTAACAATGTAATAACATATATGATTTAGTATTTTGTAGATAGAAAATGTAAAGAGAGGTTCAAAAATGTAATTAGAATGTTATTCACTACAATAATACTAAAATTACTATATTATAGATAAGGTTTTATGAGATATGATAAATAATTAAAGTGGGTCTTGTGGTGCATACTTATATAAAATAACATGGATGTAACATATATCTTATGATAATTAAAGCCATATGAGATAAATTCCCCAAAAATAATTAAAAGTTAGAAATGGTAATATTTTATTTTAATATTTTCTAACATTAGATCTATGGATTGAAGTGTTTAAAAAAGTATAAAAAATATGTTCACACAAAAACAGTCAAAACCTATCAATGTAGATGGTTAGAGTTATTCATGGATTATAATTTCTCAATACTTCACAACCCATAGAAGGAAGACCTGATTCCTAATGATATGAATATAATTTTTTATACCTTATCAATGACGATGATTGAAGGATACCTAATCATCATTAATATCAATAAAATGGACAAGGAAATCTTATGGTAAATAAGGATATATAACTTTTACCAATTGATTACTCAACCATCCATCCATCTACAACATACGAAATTACATATGGTGTTATATAGTTATAAAATAATGGAGTAAATATAATAGTGTTTAACTATGAAAAGGATTTATTTATAATATTTTTGAAGATATTATGCATTTTGTCTGTTCATAAGCTCAAGAATGTTCTATTGGATGATACACATAATTCATCCTTATCTATTCATATAAGAAGCACAATGATATAAAGATATACAAAAAAAATTGTGGGAAAATTGGAATATAGAGTTTTTAGAGTAATCATAGTGATTCATAGACTAGTTATAATACCTGGACTTTGTCAACCTTGATGTAATTGAACTATTTTGTGCCTAGTATAAAAAAATACCCTATCGATCAAGTGGTCACATTCAATATATAGGGGGTTGTCAAATATTCAAGGTCGTGTGATGAACCCACAAACACAAATTTTATAAGTTGGTTTGGTAACAAAATGGATAATTATTTGAGTCAGATATGAGTTTGATTACTAAAAACTAAATAGAATAATTGAATAAAATTAATGGATATTGATTGATCTTATATTATTATAAGTGTTGGATCGGATGAATTTATTATTAATGATTTAAATTCAAAAAATTCATGAGGAATTCATTAAATTAATTAAAACCACCTCCAACCCTTACTATTTTAATATAAACACACCATAATACTATTCATATATACACTTGGAGGAAAATATTCATGATGACTCCATGTTAATGGATAATATTAGAACATCAGATGTATGTGTTGAGTCAACTAAGTGTAACTTATATTTATTTTAAAGTAATTATTGATTTTTATGAATGTTAATATGATATTAAGAAGAAACCTATGGAGAAAAGGGAACCAAATAAGTTGTTTGATGCTTATCAATTTTTTTGGAATATTATGTTTGAACAAGTTTCATTTATGTTGTTTTAGGATACATAAACCTATTAATTGATGATGAAGAATTATTTATGTATAAGATGATCATAATTATAGTATCACTATTTTGGTATACCTGATGTCTACATGAAAAATATGTTAGAAGATTGTTCTATTAATTCTGATGGTTCTTAATATGAATTTAATGGAATTATATTTCAATGAAGAAAGATTCATGAAGTATTAAATGGTTGTTGATATGGTATAAAGGTTACCTGAATTTATTCCATTTGAGTTTTAGTACTTTTTCAATCGACATAGCCAAATGTGTAAATTTTTGAACAACATATCCAATTTGGTGATGTGAGGCAAACATATCCATTTTAATATATAGGTGATTAATGTAGACATTGTTTATACATAGGTGAGTCACGGATCCAATTAATCCTCATAAAATAATGCACCACATAACCAAATGATTAATGGGGCTGATTTCGGTATCCATGTGGCCAAATGTTTCATAATACTGATTTGTTTCATAGTCGATTTAGAATCATGTTACTAATTTTTATGTAACCAAACGCTGAATAAAATTGGAGAATATGCTATATATCGAATTACTATTGAGAACCACTTAATCTATTTTTCAAAATTGTTGTTTAAGAGTCTTTTATATATAAATATTTTTTATAGGCCTTAAAATTAAATTTTTATATAGTGATAATAATAATGATGGTTCATGGATTGTTTTTAATGCCTCTTAAATCACATGATTTAGTTTTTAAATACATGATGGAGACTTAGTTGTTGACTTAAATTATGGAGATCATGGGGATTTAATGATTAAATGATTTTATTTATATAGATTTAATGATGGGGCCCCTATTAACAAACATGAAAGAGTTTATATCAAGAAAAATATAAATTTGATATATATAAATAAAAATTGGTGAGATATTTTATCGTGTGAGAAAATATAAGTGAGAAGACAGAGATAACAAAGATCACATATATTTTAATATTTTGTAAAATAATGGAATTATATCATGTATTAATTCTATATAAATCGATATATTGAATGAAATAATTTATATAAGTATATTAACAATAATTTTGTGAATATAAATATCAGTATAGGTTATGAAAAATTATATTTGAGTACTGACGGACATTGAGTCTATCACATGGTAGTTTTTGGAGTGATACTGTTGATGTTTCAATATATAATGAAATTGATATATATGTTATTATTTAAGAATAATAGAGAGACATTGACTCTAATTATTTAGTGAAATTATGAAAATTTAAAATAAGGGAAGGAGATCTGATTCATTCTGTTATGATTTGAAGAAGATAATGAGTATATTTGAGAATAATGATACAAATTTTTATAAAAGAGAGAAATTGAATGTCGAGTAATAATGTAATAAGTATAGAACATATAAAAGAGTATTTTAAGAAATTGACGGTTATTTTCTAGAGAAATGGTGCTAATATTTTTTAGTTTAATCTGATGATCTTGATGGTATAAATAAGTAAAAGGAATCTAGCATTATTTGAGAGAAATAATTTCTAAATAAGAAGTCATTTCTAGCTATGGATCATAATTTAAGAAGAATCATAGAGATGGGAAGTATAAATTTTTTTAGGATTATTATTGTGGTTCTATGAAATATTATTATTGTATTATTTGGTTTTTTAAACTAACTACTAAGAGACTAAAACTTGGAATTTTAACTAGTTGTGTTTTTTCCCTCGAATGGTTAGTAATAATTCTAAATTGGGGGATAATCGATTTCTAAAAATTTTATTCCCCTAGAAAAACAACATTCTGGATATGACTAAATTGTAATATTTTCTTAAACACCAGAATAAGTGGATATAAATCATAAAAAATAAACTATTATAAAATAGATATTTATAGAGGTTTGGGGGAAAGGATTTCCCCAGTTTACTCATGAAAACCCTTCTCTTTGAGTTTTGTGATTTTCACTACATCAATCCTTTTTCTAGGTACTGCCAGTCCTTTTTTCAAAGATTTTGAAACTGGGATCCAGTTTTTAATCATGGGATAATTGAACGGGATCCTAAAAAATAGATCCAATAAGGATTTAAATATAGAACCCTTTAGCTTATTTTATTTGCAACCTTTTCAATTAAAGAGATGATAAATATATTGATTACATTTTTTTCATATTTCTTATATAAAACTGAAAGATAGATAGAATAATCAATTGAGATGATCAAAATAGAATATAGATTTAAGATAGTGTTCAAGAAAAAGATGATAGATATAACAAAACTAGAGATACAAATTCTTCTTATTCATCTAGAGTAAAATAGAGTAGTATAAAAGAGCTTCTAGAGAGAGAGAGATCTTCTTAAAATTGTTTTCATGGTTTATATTATTCTACATTATATGTTTTTCTCATTTTAGTGTTATATAGAAATGAATTCACATGATTCTATTTCAAACATTACGCTCTTATTCATAAAATCCACAACTCTTAATTTAAAAATCCTTTCCATTTTTCTAAAAATACCTCATCAATTTAAAATATCAATAAATTAACCTTGTATTTTTTCCAATTCATGGTACTTGATTCTTATTATAATAATTTTTACAATAAATAGGCAATCCAGTATTGAATGATTACATGGAAGCATTAAAATCTCACTTAATTTCATCAACAATATTAAATATTGATTGTAGATCAATGTAGATGATTTTAGATATAACATAAATTAATTTTATCATTAAATACACATAGAAAATTGATCTATGTTTTTGAATTCAAATATTTCTTCATCATGTAGGTGAATTCCATCAAACATCCAAATTTCCTTCATATATTAATTAACATATAAAAATTGATTCACATAGTATTTTTACTCATGTAGAAAAATTTGACATAGATTAATGGAACCAAAAATTCATTTTCTTAATGAATTTTATCTTCTTATCCAATTATCCCATGTAACTAATTCACATAACAAAATAATCTAATTGATAAATTTATAATGTAGTTGTTTGATTGAATTAAGTGAATTTCACATAGGTGATTCCATGATGTAGAAAATTTATATAGGATAATACCTCACATAGGATATTTTTCTAGACATGGGAAAATATAAGCAAAATTGTATACCATGTTGAACAAACATTAAAATAGAATCATCTGTTAAATATGAAATGTAATTTGAGATCATCAAAACCTAAAATACAAAGTATTTGTTGGAACAACATTTGTAGTCGAAAGATATCCCCATTTTCATGATAATAACCACCAAATATTATACCTATAATTTTTTTTGGGTTTAACAAGATTTTTTCACAAAAATATATAATTTATTTATTTTAAAATATTGTTTTCCTTCCACATAGTTAGACAGTTCTTTCCTTTTTATTTATTGTGGAATTACCTTATATTTATTTTCCATGGGAAGAGTATATCTAAACATCCCCCCATTATTAATTAAAATTTAAGGGTAAGGATATGTAACAAACACAGTCAATGTAGCGATTAGAGTAATGATCTATTTAGTTATAGTGAATATACTAGTTATATAATTACAAAAACAATGATATTTAGTAAAAAAATTAATAATATTAATAACATTAAATGAAAAAAATCATTAAGAAAAAGATAAGAAATTAATAACATAAAATAAAAAAAACATACATAACAATTATAAAAGAATAAATAGGTATTTCATTGACTAAAAATTGAATTTAAAATTACATACACTCAACACCTACAAAAACAAAAACACCATATATATCATCCAAAAGACCAATGTTTAGGGTTGGATTAAAACTGAGCATGTGGTATGAGTGGAAGTATTTTTATGGTATTTTAGGTTGAATATATAGTTTTTAAACTTAATATAGAAGGTGGAAAACCTTACCAAAATTATACAGTAGCTCTTTCATTACTACCAGAAACGAATTTAAACATCAACATTCAAATATGGTTATTGATAAATCCTTAAATATCCACTTAAACTATATCAAAAGATTAAGTAACAATAACACAAAAAGGAACATTTTTATAGGATGATATAATAAGGATCATTGTTTTGAGTGATCATACAGAACATAAAACATTCCTATTAAGGAATCATTTTTGTACCATCTCTACCTCTTCAGATGTCGTCGATGATAGATGCATATCCACCTCCCCTCTTTAACTATGATCGGCTAAGGGGGGATTATTCCACATCTTTTATCACCTACTGACAATTATTCCTAAATTCCTTTTATGGATCCTTATTCTCTCACTTAAATACTCTATATTGAGGTTATACCTAAAGTCTAAACGTTCATTTATGTGGTTCCTATGGTTTCAATTTCTTACCTGGAGTTCACGAAGGCCTCTGCGATGTAGGATCTTTCATGGGTTCATCGATTCGGAAAGATAAGTGTATGTATTAATCTATTTTTACAATTCATCTCTAAAAAGTGGAAGATTCATGAATAGGTATCCATAGGTATTTTTAATTAAAAACATTTTTAGTTTTTTTCCCATTGGAAGAAGAACTAATATCATCTTGGCTGAATGCTCTGCATGTTATCTCAGGATTTCATTTTTCCCTCTTTCTGTGGTCATTCAATTTTCACATGATGCAATATCCCCCCACCATGGTGATACGGATCTCGCTTTCTTGTCTCACAATATCATTTCAAAACCTGGTGATTCTTCATCTAACTGGAAATTTGGTGGGTTGTTTCCACTACTAGGACATGATAACATGCATCACCTACCTCCCAATTTCTCCTAGGATTTTCGTTGAAGTTGACATTTCCTAGAAAACAGATGAAACTATTTTTATTGAAATTTAATGAGAACTACATTGGTATCAAAAGGATTTTTATTAATCATGGGTTAATTTATCCTCATCTTGTAATCATCTTGGACATTAATCCATTAGTTATAGACAAGGTACTCTAAAAATTTCTCCATCGGGCCTTCCATTAGATAACATGGGTGAGGAACACCCTCTACAGGTCGTGGAGGATAGTGGAAAAGAACTTGTGAATGATTTTACTACCATTAATGTGGATGATCTTGGATCTAGTGAGGTTATAATTTTTCCTTCTATCTATAAATAGTTTGAATCCATGCTTTCAGAGCATAAAAAGTTGACATTTCTGAGTATATGAGGCCCAATTTTCTAGGTAATAATGTGATAAAAAAGGAAATAAAGGTACATATCTGTAGGAACTCATATCCATATTAATATGTAGAGGCAACGAATCCAAATGGTGGTGCTACTCCGGTCTATAATATATGTGTGGGAATTTAAAATATTTGAAACCAGGAGGTCTTTATGAAAGGAGCTTCCAACATTATAGGGGATGGGTTGGATGTTGTGAGCATGTTGGGTTTATTAAGGACTTTGAGAACTATTAAATTGGGGAACTGATTTGATGGATTATAATTTGATGTCATGTTAAATGACTAAGGGGATATTGAAAAGGGAAACATCCCAATGAGGAGAAATAAGTGAAGTGGGAATATTCATTTGAAGAGAGTGGGAGATACTTATCAGGATATATCACCGAGGGAAGATATATAGATGAATTCACATCCCAAGAAGGAAGAATGTCCAAAAAGGGAATATAAAATTTGGAAATTTCATCCTAACTAAAGGGAAGAAGTCCAAAAAGAGGAAATGAATGTCATATTTTCCTAAATAGGTGGAGAATTGGTCTTCATTGAAAGGAAAAATCAAGGCAAGGGTGGTAGATTATGAGGAATAGGGTATGGTATGAAACTTAATCAAATACATATAGGAAATAATGTTATAGGAGTCCATTCTGTTAAAGGTCCCCAGGAGATAAAGACAAAATAATTGAGAGGCTATTTCCAGTGGATTTTAGTGATGAGCATGGGGGTGGTTAAAAAAGTAAGAAACCATTCTAATCAGAGGTTTCAATGAAAGTAAAATAAATGTGGTAGTGTTTATCTAGATATAGGAAAAGTTTACTAACCAACATGAAGAAATCCTCTAGGGGGACCCAGAAACAAAGATTAGTACACTACATTGGAAATTATTTATGAAAAAAATAATCTAATAGATAATTATTATAATTTAGTGGTTTATTGATCTCCTATGGTGTGTGAAACTCATGAATATGGTACGTTAAACTGTGATGGGGACAACTTGTGATGGTTTCCATATCTCACTTAAAAGTGGTTTTATTTGAAAATAAAATACTTATTTGGGGGAGTGCTAATGAAAAACCCCCAATATCATATAAATTAAACTTTATGCATGTATTTGGAGTCTATATATTGATTGGGTTATGTTTCAAGTGATTTTTATTGGTTTTGAAATGTTTTAGAGGCTTTTTTGGAGGTGCATGACTAGTTCATGATGATTAAAAATCTTGCAGCATATCCAAGAAACCATGAAAAGGAAGATTATGAGAACAAGTTAGGCACACAATTAATTAGTGAATTTCACAAACCATGTGTGTTCCTAGTTGAAATCATTCTTCTTCAAATAGAGGGAAGAAGAATGGTTGTTGAATAATTTTTCTATTCATGTGAGCCAATGGTGCAAGGTGTGGCCTTAAGATTGTAGCAGCACATGGATGGAACACTTTTTTCCAAATGGTGTGGCCTAACCATAAATCATATAGTTATCCCTATAAATTTTGTATTTATATTCTAAATTAATTATTTTGACCATTTTTTCTATAATCCCTCCATAAACTTAATTCCTTTTTCCCAAGGAATAATAGATGAATTCCATCAATCAAGGATAAATTCTTATGTGAATTAAAATTCATTGGGGGCCTAGATTCATCAATAAGTACTTTATCTTCTTCATTGTTCATAGATAAAAGGTTATTGACTCTATAGATACCATATAAATAGTAAATTATTGATAGATATATGTGTTATAAATGGGTTTACGAAGAAATATTATTGGATCTAGTAAAGATAATGTGGGATGTGGTTGAATCGTGATGACTTTATTAACGTTAAATATTTTTTCAAATTTTTGATAGGTAGGTGGATTCTATCTTGAATCAATGTTATTTAAAAAAATTATTATTTTTAATAAAATTTTTCAATTTAAATTTTAGTGAAATACATGCATGATCCTTGGTGGAAATATATCTATTGGAAATGACTTTGAAAAAAAATGGGAAAATTAGTTAGATTTATGGAACCCCCTTGGTTTATTATATTAAAATTTTGATTTTAAAATTATGGGTTTGTTTATTTTCATTGATTTTTTCTTCTATAATGATGTAAATAAGGAATGGTTTTTGGAATGGATTTACCAGTATATTAGCATAAATTGTTTGTGTGAGTTCATTTACATTAGTTGTGACCCTATACCAAGGGCATATTCCATTGAGGCACTTAGAATTGGTTACCTTATGAAAAATGGTAGATCGATGAGAGATCACTCATGAGTATGGAAATATCCTTGATTTATGAATGGTGTGTGTAGAGACTTGGTTATGGGAATGATAAATGATGGTAAAGAGGTTTTATTATATTTATTTATTTTCAAGAAAATTAGATTATATGATTGATATTAACCATTTTTACTATATAAATTTTTTTATATAAATTTATCTAATAAGTTTTCTCATTGTGGAATGAGTTGGATTTTCATTTTGGAAATATTACTAATATTATAGTCACCCTCTTCTGGGGAATTGTTGTTAATTTTTAGATTTCATCCATCATAATAAATGTAAATTCAAGGAATCTTAATTTCTTAATTGTGCTTCTTGAAGCCATGTGCATGGCATGTGGAGTTGCAGAACGGATAGGGTTGAGAATTGATGGTATATTTCACTCTGTTTCTTTTCATATTTTGGTTCACTTTAAGCATTTATTTTGGTTTCCAATTGTACAATGATGTGGTTTTTTGGGTTGGTTATGTTTATATTTCTATTGCGTACACATTAATCATATAGATTTTTGTTTGGGTATTGTTTATATAGTGTGGATGTCATCTATTTCAAAAAGGTAAATCATCACCCAAATGTTTTTAAAGACCTTGGATTTTATTTCCATCCTTTTTTGTCTTGTGTATGTCACCTATTTCCATGTAATACAATTGTCACTTTTCAATCCAATGAGGTTGGGAAGGATGTTAAAAATTTTATAAGTATTGGCTAGACAATATTTTAATGTCGAATAAATGGTATTATATTGTTTGATCATTTACATAGGAAATAATATCAATCTCAGTCGATCTAAATATATCTTTTTGGAAAAAATGGTATCATTTTTGTTTTGTTATAGATTTAGAGATAGTATTCATATATATATATATTAAGATATTAGTAAGGAGTAGGATTATCGTAACATGAAGTATATGGTATAAAAAGGCATAGCTAACCACATTATTACTAAACAACATGTTATTAGGGTGTTTGGGAACATGAGTGTTTCAGGAAACTTCTATATGAGTTTTCACCTAATCATCATTGATTTAGCCAATGACAGTTTTCTGAAATGAATTGATAGTAAGGATTCCCAATAGTACTGCATTGTTTTTTCTGAGTTAATGGTCTATAAATTTGAAAAATGCTTATTTATGAAAATAGTAAAAATGATTTTTTTGAAAAACATGGTTGTAGTAGTTTCAAAAGTAGTTATAATTTTTATAATGGTTGATTTTTTTAAATCTATATGGTGATATGTGTTGATATTATTAATTGGATTTCTAAGCCCTCAACTGGTAATAACTGAGACTAAATTGAGTTTTTTTTCTCGTTATATTTAATGGATTCAGGTAGGCATTGTAGAAATAAACTAGAGGATACTAATAAAAATGTGCTTCCGCGTGATCCTCAAGTGAACCAATAGCTAATTAGAATAATTTCATAATATATTATGGCCACGAATAATTCTAATATGAATGATGAACTATGGAAACTGAACCATTTGGTTCAGTTTCAAAAATAGAATCCACCCATATTTTTGGGGGATTCTAAGCAAAAAAAAGTAAAATTCTTAGTGAATAGGGTAAATATAATATTTTTAATTTCCATGGGACCCTAGTATAGCTAAAGGTACAATTTAGAATTTATATGCTCAAGTATTTTGTACAAAATTAGATGGAATTAGAAGTTTCCACTAAAATTTCCCAATACATGACATGGGAGGATTTTGAGGAATTATAAAAATAGAAATTATATCCTCATATTTTTAAATTTTCTATAACAACAAAATTATTCAGTTTGAAGTTAGTGAATCACATGGTGATAGAGAATATGAATAATTTTTTGAATTTAGTCCACTTTACCCTGAATGTTGTTGCAAGTGCAAAATTAAAAGTAAATTTTATTCGGTTGAGGATGAGGATTTATATTCACTCAAAGATTTTAATATATTGTATACCATATTATAAATAAATGGTCAAACTATCCACTATTTAAAAAATGGATATTTCTAGAAATATGGTTGTACAGAGCATGTTTATTCATATATGAAAATGTGGGAACTCAAATGATGGGAATAAGAAGGGGAAACCAACTTCTAGAATGGTCATACCCATCAAAATCAAACTATGGGATCTATAAATATTCCTCCTCTATACATAAATAATTTAGGATGTTTTAAATGTGGTTCTTTCAACCATATATAAGAATATTATACAACACCACCTATATCATGTCATAATGACAACAAGGTGGAGAAAATTCAGAGCTTTTGTTATAGATCTCCAATGTCTTATCTTAAAAACCATATCATGTCTCATACGAAACTTATGTTTTAAAGAGGTGAGTGCCACTAAATTAATATCATAATCAAAATAGATAAATCCAAATGGATTATTGGAACATCTGACTCTTCAACCAGTGCAATCTCAAGAGGTTAAAAAAGGGAAAAGTGCAGCAAGTCAGAAATTATATGGTACTGAGAAAATGATCATGAATGATCAATCAATTCATTTAATGGTGATCGGTATGATTATTTTTAATTCCAAAATTATGAAATATGTGAATGATAAATTTTCATCCCACCCATTTATTTCTTCACAAATTGTTGACAAAAAAGTGTTTGTCTATTGAGATGATTCTATCTATTTTGAAACTACAAAATTTTATTGGCCAAAGAGAGTGTGAATACTATATGTGTAAATATTTTTATACAAATTCTAATGAGGATATATTTATTTATGATATCTACATACTTGAGATGGATTCCTATTATTTTATTATGGGTATGGATTGGTTGACATCGTGCAAATCCCACATCGATTGTTATGCCTGGAAGTTTAGTTTCACATATCTTGATGGAATTGAGCACCTATTTTGGGGATTTTGGGATATAAAGTCTATTAGTGTAGGAAATTGTCATGGGAGGTTGTAATAATAGTTATCAATGGGTAGTGATTACAATGTAATAAATGTATTAAATTTGGAATAGAAATTTTCTAACAATCATTGAACAATTTCAAGATATTTTTTCAAATATTTTCTATGGGTTTACAACAAAAAAAGTGAAGTGGATTTTATGATTTATCTTCTACCAGGGAAAAGAACTATCTCATATCCATATTATAAAATGGAACTAAAATTAATGAGGAAATTTAATGTTCTATTGTAATATTTGGAAGGAAAAGCGTTCATTCCACTGAGTACATCTCTGTAGGAAAAACTAGTTCTGTTTATAATGAAGTTGGATGTAAGTCTTATTCATTGCATGGTTTATTGTATGTGTTATCATGTTATTATAAAGAATAGATATCCTATTACCAGAAATAATGATCTATTAGATCAATTAATAGAATCCGTGTGGTTATTTAATATCGACTTATGTTTACGGTATCACCAACTACGTGTATAGAAGGAGCATATCCCAAAGAAAGATTTTAATAGAAGATATATCCATTATGAGTATTTGGTTATACCTTTTGGTATTATGAATCCACAAATCATATTTTTGGAACAGATCAATTGAATCATTCAAAGTTATCTGGATTCAGTTGTGGATTTTTTTAAGGATTTACTAGAATATTCAGAGAAAATATATGATCATGAAAAACACTTGGGTATAGTGTTAAGTATCTTAGGGGAGAATAATTTGTGTCACAATCAATTGTTTTGTCTTTTCCCTGGTTTATTTTTGTGTATCAATTTTTCTCTCAAGTTCCAGTTCTTAAGGGTTTATATTTTGAGGTATTTTTTTTGTTTATTTTCGTTATAGTGCATATCTATGGTTTCCCCCCTTGATTTGTTTTCCAAAATATAGAATTTGGGGTAAATATCAGGTCGTTCTTGAATGGCCCATAGTTAGGGGAACCATGCACCCTTCCTAGGAAACCATGTAGCCAATAATGTGTTTTTGGACATTACCGAACACACAATTAGTGAGTTCTATTTCAAATCATGTGGGCTAACCATGAATCATATATGTCTTATAAAGTATGCAATGCATAGGTTTGGCACGGTTTGGTAAACCATGTGGGAAAATAGTGCATGAAGTCTAGGTCATTTAAAATTTTAAAATTAACTTTCTTTTCCCTCAATATTGAACCCAAAATCCTCTCTTTCACACTGCATTCGAGATCTCCATCCCTAGGGGCCTTCATCCCTACCTTGTGTCTCCCTTGGGGTCCCTCCCTTTGGCCATTTTGGTGTGAATGTTTCCGGAAATCATCAAGTTAGTTACTTTTTCCTTCGATTTCACCCTTCTTCTGTGGTTTATTCCCTCTCTATCACAGGTTCTCTATTTCTAGATGGTTGTTTGACCTAGGATGGGTCTGATCTTATATAGTTCTATGATATATTTATGTTTTTTGTTAAATATTTCATTTATAGGGTTTTGGTGGTGCTGTAGTTGCAATTTCTCACTAATTCCCAGAATTCTCCAAGTGTGTGGTAGGTGGTTCCATTATCTTACATTATCACATGAGATTATCATGTTATATTGAATTTTTTACTTTTTTTGTGGAATATTTTTGTGGTGTGAATCATTTTTTTGATATGGTTCATAATTTATATGTGATAAAAGTGGGTATTTGAAAATAAAATGGTTGTATTCCATTGTGGATTCAATTTAGTGTTTACTGAAAGTTATTTTATGATTATGTGAAAGGTGTGAAATGTGTTTTAATATTTTCATGACATAAAAATGTGTTGAAAATGGATTTTTATTGTAAAATGGATTGTTTTGATACGTTTGTTTTTTTTGTGTTCCTTTAAACGTGATTGGAGAATTATACAAATGATCATAAAAGTTATTTAAAGTGAAATTGGTTTATGTGTGGATTTGGGAAGGTATTGGACCATGGAAATGGTAAAATTTATTATGGTATTTTTATGAAATGTTCAAATTGGGTTTTAAGGGTTATGCATGTGGGGTGAAAAGTGTTTTCAAATGGTTTGGTTTGTGTAAAATGGATTTTTTTTGTTAATGGAAAATTGTTGTTTCTATGTGATATTTGTTAAAATTATGATTTTTATGACATATGAAATGAGGGTTTGATAAATAGGTAATCCATTTTACCTTGATGAAAAAATGAGAACTAGTATACTAGTAATTTGGAAGTGAAAGATCATATTCTTCTTGTGAATTGAGGCTACTTGACTCGGATGAGGAAAATATTGAATTAGCTTATCTAGAATGACATTTACAACACTAACTAAAAAAATGATATGATTGGAGACCACTAGGACCTTGAGATGTTCCACCATAGTGGATCATGCATGTGAAAGTTGTTGGTTATGGTTATTATATCATTCTTTCATCGAGGTATAAGGTTTATAGAGTTCCACTTGTTTTAACTACCCTTTGGGATTTACCCATGGTGATTTATTGTGACATGATAATAATCTTGTGTGGTTCCATACATTTGAATATGGTGTTCCTTTTGTGCGCTCCTTTTTTATGAAATATTGCAGAAAATGTTTTTTTTTGGAAATTTTTTCCATGAAAATGGTTTTTCTTATAATGTTTTTACAAAATGATTCAAAATATTTGTATAAATGTGTATGTTAAATTTTCATCTATTGTTGTATAATGGAAAATTTTATTTTTCATTGAATCGTAATGGGATTTGGATCACACCATATATACAACTTTGGGTGTATGCATAATTTGTTATGTATAACCTAGGTAAAGGAAAGATGTGTCATGATGGTAAAAGTGGTTCCAGGTTTCTAGCGTGGAACATGTTTTAGGTGTAGGTGGTGGTGGCATGACAGTTATTCCTTTCATTTTTCGTTGATGTTTTTGAGCCATTTTCTGTCTTTACATTCCATTAGTGAATTTTAGTTTCTGGATAATGTTTTAAAACATTAATTCATAAATTTGTTGATTAATTTTTGGTTATGTCAGTAGTTATGGTTTGTTGTTAAATTTCTTAATTTGATTATATATATAATCATGGGTGAAATAATTCCCAAAGTATGTTGTTAGTAACCAAGAGCTAGTTTCCAACCAATGCGATTTGGGAATGCTATTGGGGACATGCCATAGACCAGGTTAGGTGTTTGGATTGATGGAATCCTAGCATGGTCCATGAAAAAATTGTATTAGAGCATGTTAAGCTCTTTTTTGGCCACATTATTTTTGGAAGAGTTTGGGTAGAATGGAGATATGATTTTTTAGGGTTGAGGTATTGGTTTTGAGTATGGTTCATGGCCATCACACCTCAGGACATGACTCAATTATCTATTGGGAGTTAGGTTTTATCTTGGTGGCTCCATTCTTGTGATTGTTTGGTGTTTGGAAAATGAAATGGGAGTTGGTACAATGGCCTCAGTTAGCTCACAGCGCCTAGAAATCCATGTGGATCCAAGAGAAAATTCCTAGAATACTCAATATGAGGGTGGTGTGATTGTCGTATGGAAACCAACCATACAGAAAAGTCACCATCATCACTAGTTTTCCCTTATTAATTATCTTTTGTATTCATAGAATCTAAAAACTGTTTTGAGAACCCATGTTTTGGAAATTGTAAAAACTAGATTTATAAGTGGAAATGGATTGGTTTTGGAAAATGTAAAGTGAATTTTTGGGATTATTTAATGGAATATTTAGAAAATTATATTTTTATAAAAGGATTTAGGAGGGATGGGGTAAAATGATGATCAGTTTACTAATATTGGATTTCAGTAATTGAAACTTGATGCTTATAAGAATTGTTTTCTAGGAAAATAGAAATTTATTTTAAATAAGTTTCTGACAGTTTTTTTAAACGAGGATAAATGAGTTCAGCCAAATTATTTTTGGTTAAATTAAATTTGACGAGTTACTGAAATACATTTTCAATGGGATGAGCTGGTATTTGAAAATTGTTTTGAAATGGGATAAGATGTTTTGAAATGATGTGAGGATTTTGAATTTTCTTTAATTTTGTAATTAGTTATATTTTGAATGGTTTCATGAATTTTTTAAAATATAATTTTATTGAAAAGTGGAATGTTTGGGTTAAATTTTCTACCTTGGAATGATGAAATGTTTTTTTGAACATTGGTATTTTGATTAGTGAACAAATGAAAGGATGTGTGTGGAAGAGTGAATGATTTATAGGTTTGGTGTGAGAATATTCATGTGTGGGGCTCCCTAGAATACCTTTGGTTAATGTGAAACCTTCCAATATTTTTTTCTTTTCAAAAGTTTGTTTAAATGAAGTTTTGATGTTTTGATAAGTAGTAGTTGTGTGGTGTTTATCCTTCTAATTTGGGAATGTTGTTTATAATGTGTTTTGGGTTTGATAACTCTTAGTGGTTGAATGGGGTTTCAATTTTGATTCCTTATTGATAAGTGAGTTTTTAGATAATTTTTAGTGGATTCATTTGAAAATTGTTTTTTGAAGCCTTTGAGTTGGTTCACTTATGTGTGTTCAGTTTTTTTGTATGTTTTGGAAAATGGATTAGTTTTTTTGGGATCTTGGTCTACATGTTTTATTGTGTATACTCTCATAGAGATTCTATGAATATTCACTTTGTTGTCATGGGTGGTTCACCATCAACATAAATACCAGTTGATCAACCCATAGACATTCTCATTGAGTTTTGGAAGCTGAATCCACCTCCTAGTTATAGTTAAGGGAATCCTCTAAAATGGAATAATCGATGCAGATAATTGAAAGAAACTTTCGATTCATTGAGTTTCCAAAGTAATTAAAGGTGATGTTTTCTACCTTTAAGCTTGATGGTATAGCTTGGAAGTGGTGAAGGGGTACTATTATGTAGAATGGGAAGAATCCTGAAGCTTCTGGTGTTGAATACGAGATTTGAAGTCCTCACAATCTTACATAGTCTCCTTTCGGGTTTAGAATCCCATTGTGCCATCAGTGTGGAATGTTTTGTCTTAAGAAGTCATTGTGTTTGAATTCCCTGAACTCATGTCATTCCTATGGATGCCTAGTACACTTCTAATGGTTTATCTAAGTTTTTCAAGGAGACATCATGGAGATATGTCCACTCTTTTAAAAACATCCCTTCTCATTTGCAGGAGTAGTGTGTTGTATGGGGATCTGTTTAAAGTCATGTTCACTATAATTCTTAATTGGTTATAATGGTCATGTTTGGTGGAGTTTTTGGTGCTGTAGTTTCTTTAATATGTAAAATAATATGTTCTGTAATCATAGGATAAATCCTACTTTAATGGGAGTATTTTTTCCCTTTGTAAATACGTTAATTTTACTGTTTTAGAAAGAGTTGTGCTCAATGGGAATATTGATTCTAATTTTTCTCATTGGAGGTGAAATATGAAGATGAATAAGTCCCTGTAATGGTGAATGTTCATTATTATAGAAAGTCGATTCTCCTAGAGTGTTGTGTTCATTTGGTTATTCCTGGAGTGTTGTGTGGTCACTCATGAAACCAAAAGACAGAAATCCAATCGAGGATCATTAGAATCTTACTAAATTTCAAGATATGATTCAAACATTAGGGCTCCAGATATAGATATCATAGTGAAGCTCACACGTAGTCAGAAATCCCTCTGATTTGGGGGGGGGGTCCATGGTTTGGATTTGGTCCTTGGTTCTATAATGAGGACCATTTAAGTTCCAAATGGTATTTTTTTAATCATGGAAATTACCCCTTTACTGAAACATCATTTAGGACTCATTTCATTGTTATAAACCTTAATGTTTAATAATTTTTCATTGGCTATAAGGAGGCATGGTAGTCTCATTTTCTCTAGATTCTATTGGTTGAGCTTTTTGGATGTGGAATCATGTTTGGTTTTCCTTTTATAGTTGGAATTCATCAATTAGTTCCAATTTTAACCTATATAATGGGTGGGTGTTTCCCTCATTATGTTTCTTCCCCTTATGGAGGGGTATGTTGGAATGGGTTTTATAGTTCATGTGGGAAGTCCCTATGTTCGCCCATATAGGGTTTCTTGTATTGGAATGTGCTGGTTGGTTAATCTAGTTGGTTTTCATTATTGGGAGGGTCATAATGGAACTCATGGAGATTTATTTTGGAGTAAAATTGTGCTAATTCATTTCTAATGGATGGTAGTCTATTTAGGACTCCCCGTATTGATAACCTATCTTAGTTTCTTATTTTTTCATGGATATAGGTGGTTTTTATGGTTATGAGTTTAGATTTTTCAATCCAAGTAAATGAAAGGATTTTGGAGTGCAACCAATGGTCTTGTTTGAATCATGAATTTCAAATGTCATGGTTCTGGTTTTATAATTCCCTACGATAACTGGTTTGGGTTAATTTGTTCATTTCATGTAAGAGTTATGAATTTTTTTTTATAGTGCAAGGTTTTCTCATCTTGAGAAGCTGGATTACAGGGCTCTGAGAATTATTTTTCATTTGATCAATCACCTGGTGTTACCCTACCTAGGAAATAATGTGACCAATTATATGTTTTTGGAAAGTGGATAATACATGTTTGGTGCATGGTTTTTTCAAACTTTCACACCCATTTTTTTGTCTATTATTATCATGTCTTGGGTATTATCGAGTTCATTGAAAATCATGATCCTTTTCTTGTTTGTTGTATGAGAGTAATTTTGAGTTTATAATTTCCATATATGTCTAATCACTGTATTTTGAGTTCCCCATTTCCTTTTTAGGAGTTTTTTGAGAGAGGGTGGTTCCTTCATGATTTGGGCCAACTGAGAGCCCATTTCCAGTTAAAAAACCAAGTTAGTTTCTTTTATAACTCATTTGTTTTTAATTTTTTTTACCCATTCAACTTCATAATTTTCCATCACATATATATTCAAACCACCATTTAATTTTGGACCCCTTAAGAATTCATAATCACGGTTAATTAGGGTTAATGATTTAGGTATTGGGCCAGCCCATGAGCCCATTTCCAATTTTAAAAACAATAATTTGATTCTTTTATATCTAATTAAATGTTTAATATATTTCCATGATTCAACCTCCCAGTAGAATCCAATATCCCTATCCTAACCCCCATTATTTATTTTCCCTCTTTGGAGATCCTATGAGTCTCGGATTAAGGTGAAAGTTATCATGTTACCTCAAATCTTTCAGAATTGAGAAGGTAAATAGTTTCATACATAACTCATTCTATTCGTGCTATTTTTCCCACAAATTTTCATTCCCAGATTCTTCCAGATATTAGGAGCCTCTCCAATAAGTTCCATCCCATTTCCTATTCTCTATTGTTTCATATCTAATGGAATACGAAGAGTTTTATAGTTGAAAAGGTGAGACTCCTTCTCCTCTATCCTCCCTCTTCTTCCTCATTTCATTATTTCTTGGATTTATAATATCCCCTAGTAATGATAAACCTAGGGTTCTGTTATACCATGATTTTTATCGGTTTTCTATTCGTTTGGGGTTGTTCATCATAGGATTTGGGTTTGTGAACCCTTGGATGGTGATTTTGGGTGCGCGTTTCCATTACACCAAGGATTTGAGGTATGATGTCCCCTGCACAATCCTTTATCATTAAAGTTTCATCATTATCATTCTTCTATAACCTTATTTATATAATATTTTCAGCTTTAAAACCTTTTTTTTAATTATTTTGTGTGAAAATTATGTTTTATGACGTATTTTTTTAAAAATATAGTTGTTTTCGTATAAATGTACACTCCTCTTGTTTAATAAATTATTCCATGAGATTTCCCACTTGTTTTATGGTATTTTGAATATGTTTCAGTAGATTTAATAACTTTATGGCATGAAAATGGTATTATATCCCTTTTTAAGTGCTTAACATAAGTTGTTTTGTTAAAGTGTGCATGCCATGTGTTCGGTAAATTGCCCGGTTGGCTTTTATGTGTCTAGTGAAATTTAAAATGATTTTTCTGGATATATAAATACATTGTAACCATGTAAAAATATTATTTTGGGATTCTTTTATGACTTTCCTATTTGTATTTTTTTTTACAAACAAATGGTTTTTGGTTTAAAACATGTTTTGGCCTGAGTTGCCGGATAATGGCCCGTTCCACATTCTTATTAAAATGGTAGTGTTTTGAATATATAAACTGACTACTTTAAGGGATTTTTGAATGTGTTTTGATGCTGTAAATGGTTTCTATACACCACCTTAAAAAAATTTGAATGCATAACTTTGTCATATTTTAGTTTTAAGAAAATGTTTAAAGGCTCGTTTGGCCTTTCCAAAAAAAGAAGAATGAGTGTTTTACTTGTATATACCATGTTGTGTCAATTAAGATTGTAATTTGGTCCATGAAATGATTTTATTAAATGTTTTTAGGGCTTCCAAAAATGGTGTAGTACGGTTTTGTTTTCTGTTCATAATTAAAATAGTGTTTTAGAATGAGTTTTATGTGCAAAGCATCAATAGACTCCTTGAAAGGGTTTAACGAAAATATTTAGTGGTTTATTTATTCATGAATGAAATGTGAAGAATGTTTATGGGATGTTTCTATTTTTATGGTTTGAGAATGGAATTTGGATGTGAATTTTTTATTTGATAATATTCTTAATTTGATTGAGCACTAAAGGGAATCCAAGGTATCTAGGGGGTCAGATGTGTACTAGTAGGCTAGTGATTCCGTGGGGTTTGGACCAAATATCACATAGAAAGTTTGACGATGAAAACACTAACTAAACTATGATGCTGATGATGTTGAGTAACGACTAGGTTATGGGTATGATCCCTACTATTGGCTCGTGTGCATGAGAATGGATATTTATTATGGTTACTTTCACTGAGATATGAGGTACATGGGGCTCACAACTAACTAGTGCCTAGGGGGTGTTCCCGTGACTTGTGCTCATTGGATATTTTGTACTCACCGTCGGCATACAGTGTGGTTAGTAAAATAAGTAGTGTGTGTTCTTTATTTAAAAGTGTAAATTCTTTAAATCATCCCGCTTGAAAACTATTTTCATTTTGAATTTGCACCTCTTTGAAAATTGTTACTAGCATTTTTAAAAAAAAACTTGCACGTTTTTGTATGGTGATTTTTTATAGCATGGGACCTTATTTGGAAAAAATACCATTATATTTGTATTTAAAACATAAAATTTATGATTCATTTATTTTAAAGGAAGTGCATTAGGAATATAATATCAAGCAAATCTACTATGTTTTAATACTCACTCCTATAGTCTTCTTCTGTTTTTAGCCCTTGTGCAAGTGTCAGCTAGAGTTTGATCGCCTTGGGCAACGTGTGATCATTTTTTTAGAGAGTGACTACCGGTGTCACATGGAGTTATACGATTATCAAGTTTGGTCAGTTGAGTTGTTGGTATTGTTTTACTTAATGTTTCTTGAACAAATAATGTTCAATTCAATTTTTATATAAACGTATTTTGGGCTATACATTTCTTTCCGTTGTTTGTCTGATTTTTTTATATATGGTATAAATAATTCCCTTGTTTACTCTATTTATTCCCTTGGTGCTTTTCACCATTCTGGGAGGATCGGGAATGCCTCTCGGGACTTGTCCCAGGCTGGCATAGGTGACCGGTTCAGGGTCGACTCGGGCTAGTTTTTGACAAAATGGTATCAAAGGAGTTCGGCTCTTAGCAGAACTTTCTTTTTAGAGAGCCCTGGTAATTTGGGTGATGTCTAGGTAGATGGAGTAGGATATTGGGGACTTGAGGGATAACTGCGGGAATAGAATCATTAACTCTTTCATGTTCTAATCCTCGGGTTTCCTTGGGAAGTCTGGAATTATTGGTGTATTTTTTTCTTGTTGATTGTATGGTTTTGGTACATGAGAAGGGGAGTCTGACTAATGGCCTCTGTGAGCTCGCAAGGCCTAGAAATCCATGTGGATCTGGGGCATGCTCTTAATAAGTCTCTCCATGTTAGTTTTGTGTTTGACATATGGCCGCCAACCATATGTTCAAGTCACCCACCGACACTAGTTCCCTTTTGTGGGTTTCATGGACGTTTCTTGAATTATGATTTTTTTTTTGAAAATCCTTTTGTGAGAATTATATTAATGGGTTTTAAAGGAAGGATTGAATTTGGAAATGTGGAAATGGGGTTTTCAAAAATTAAATATAATAATGTTTTGGGAAGGTTGTGTTTTTTCTAAAACAAATTTTTGGAAGGATGTGGAAATGATTTAACGAGATTGGATTTTCTCTAATATAAACTTGTGGTTTGTTGTAATAAAATGTTTTGAAAGTGTGAATCATTTTAAATTAATTAGAAAATTTTGTTTTAAATGGGCTGTTTTTGGGATATTGAATTTTTTTTGAATCTCATTAATTGGTTTGGGAAGTTTGGTTTTGAGTGGTTGGTGTTTTCTGGAAAGGGGTTTTGGCCTTTGTGGTTGTTGGATTATAAAAATAGACCTTGCTGATTTTTTTTAAAATGGGAACGAGATATTTGGAATAGAATGGTTGTTTTTGGAAGTTCTATTAAATGAAATGGATTTTTTATCAAATGGTTCTTGATTAAGCGTGGCTTATCTTGTGAAATACGAAAATGGTTTTTGATTTAGTGATTAATGTTCTTTTGGAAGGTACACAATTATTTTTGTAATGATGATGTTTTTTTTGTATTCGATGTTTTCATGGGTTCTCACATGCAAGGTTTTCTAGATATATGGATGAATGGTCAGTATGGCATGTTATTTGAGTGCCCGGGGTGGCACATAAATGTCCATGTGAGTGAGACTAGATGAAACACCATGGGTTAATATGAAAATAAACCAAGTTAGTTTATTTTTTTCAAAAGTGTTTATTTTTTGGAAAAATTGTTGTGTTTTTTTTGAATTGATGGTTTTGTGGATGGTTTATCCTATGTATTAGAAGTGTTGTATATTAAGTATTCTTATTTATGATCTAGAATTCATACTCGTGTTTCATATTGAGATGGGATCTTAATGGTGGCTCGGTTTTGGGGTAATGTTCAGTGTGATTCTAAATATGTGTTGGATGTTGTGATGTGGCCACAGAAAGTTATATGTTTTCAAGATTTCTGATAGATAACCCTAAGGATTATTTCTCATGTTTCATAGTCTACATCCACCTCCTGAAATAATTTATTGTCCCATTATTTGAAATATAGTGCTATTTGGGATCGATTTACAGTGCTTCTAGGTTGTGAGAATTCATTTAGACATAGTAGATGTGTTTGGTGATGTTGATGTGTTTTGCCGCATTCAGTGTCCATTCCGCTCCTTGTTCGGAGTCAGATAGAATTTTGATATGTTTCTATGAGTTCCTATTTAGATGAAGGTGTTTTGTTGAGAAAGCGAGTTTTTTTAGTGATCTGATCTTTAGCACCTGACTGTAGAGCATCATATGCTTCATGATTCAGGGTTCTAGCCATAGGCCTCAGAGTGAAGCTTTTCATGCAGTCAGGAAATCTACAGAGGTGTGGGGATCTTGACTAGGCTCTTACCTCCACCATTTTGGAATGTTATTTTATAAGTATCTATTGTGGTTACTCATTAATATGAATATCCCTTTTTCACAACAGGTGTGGTGGACTTACCCCTCACATAGTGTCTATGGTTATGCCTTCAGAGATGTGGTTTTCGTTCCAAAGTCCCTGTGTGGACCGGCTGTGTAAATCATGTTCAGTATTGGTGTTACCTATTCATAGGTGGATAATGTTTGGTATATCCTTTGTTTCATTTGTGTTTTATGTGGAATAATGATATGGTACCCTTCCCTCCCCTACCTGAGTGGTGGGGGTCTGTATCCCGGTTGAACGTGTTGGCCTAGTTCTTGTCCCTTCCATTTGAGAGTGGGTAGTTTAGATGTTCATTTCTTAACCCTATTAACTTGGAATTTTAGGTTTGGGGGGGGGGGGGTTGGTAGGCATTTTTGGGTGATTCCCAATTATAGTTCTTTATGAATTTTTTTGTTCATTTTCCGTTCGTCTCTAATTGTGGGGAGACCCACTACAGGTCTCAAAGATCCATCCTTTAAGGATTTGTTATATGGTAGTTCTGATTTAATAGTGGGGATCCCATTCAGAACTCCCCCTCAATGTCATTATATTTCGTGAGTGAACATTGTTTTGGGTTATCATTGAGTTCATTGGGAGAAGGCCCAACAACTTCGATCTTGGCTTGGTTGTGGAGGTGGTGGTTGGACCTATCCGTTGATTCTCACAGAGTGGTTGTGAGATTGTGTTTTGTTTAGGAAATAGGATTAAGTTATGTTTATGGAAAATGATATATACCAATTATGAGAGTTTTTATAATGTTGATAAGTAATCATTTGGTGTTTTTATGGCAGCAGTAATGTGTTATGGCTTTCTGGGTGTGGAAAGATTTAATGGTGGGGAGAAATGTCAAACCCAGTTTTCTCTCTCTATTATTTTCATGTCTTGGGTTTTATCCGGTTCAATGAAAATACAGATCTGTTTATAGTGTGTTGAATGAGGTTAATTTTGAGTTTTTAACTTCCATATATTAATAATCACCCTAATTGTGGTTCCCCATTGCATGTTTAGGAGTTTTTGGAGCGAGGGTGGTTACTTCAGGATTTGGGCCAACCAAGAGCCCATTTCCAGTTTTAAAAAACCCAAATTTGTTTATTTTGTAACTCATTTGTTTTTAAACATTTTTCACCGATTAAACATCATAAATTTCTTCCAATTATATATTCACACCACTATATCCTTTTGTAACCCTTAATAATTCATAATCATGGTGAATTGGGGTTACTTATTTTGGTATTGGGCCAGCTCGTGGGTCTATTTTTAGTTTTTTTTAAAAAAATTAATTCCTTTATATATAATTCAATTTTTAATATATTTAGGTGATTACACCTCCCAATTTAATCCATTATCCCTATAATGACCCCCATTATCTATTTTCCATCTTTTGATATCCTATGAGTTGCAGATTATGGCGAAATTTATCATGTTACCTCAAATCATCTAGAATTAAGAAGGTAAATTGTTTCATACATAACTCATTTTATTCGTTATATTATTCCAAAAAATCTTCTTTCCCTGGTTCTTCCAGACCATAGGATCCTCTCCAAGATTTTTTATTCCATTACCTTTTATCTATGGTTGATGATCTAATGGAATACGAAAAGTTTTCAAGTGGAAAATGTGAGATTCCTTCTCCTTTATCCTCCATCTTCTTCCTCCATTCATTATTTCTTGGTTTTATAATATCCCCTATTCCTGATAAACATAAGGTTAGGTTATACCATTATTTTTTATGTGTTTTTTGTTCGTTTGGGGCTGGTCATCATAGGGTAAGGGTTTCTGAACCCTTTGATGGTGATTTTGGGTGTGTGTTTCCATTACGCCAATGATTTGAGGTAGGATGTCCCTTGCACAAGCCTTTATCATTTATATTTCACCATTATCATTATTTTATAAACTTATTTATATGATACTTTCTTCTGTGAAACCTTTTTTTTAAATATTTTGTGTGCAAATTATGTTTTATGACTTATTTTATTAAAAATATAGTTGTTTTCATATAAATGTTCACTCCTCTTATTTGATAAATTATTCAATGAGCTTTTGCACTTGGTTTATGGTATTTTGAATATGTTTCAGTAGCTATAATAACATTGTTTCATGAAAATGGTATTATATCACTTCTTAAGAGCTTACATAAGTTTTTTTTTGTTAAAGAGTGCATGCCACGTGTTCGGTAAATTACCCCATTAACTTTTATGTGTCTAGTGAAATTTAAAATGAATTTATTGGATTTATAAATACTTTGGAAGCATGTCAAAAAGTTATTTTGGGATCATTCAATGGCTATACAATTTTGATTTTTTTTACAAACAAATGGTTTTTGGCTTACAACATGTTTTGGACCGAGTTTCTGGAAAATGGCCCGTTTCACATTCTTATGAAAATGGTGGTGTTTTGAATTTGTAAAATTAGTGTTTTTAGGGATTTATGATTGTGTTTTATTTTGTAAATGGTGTGTATAAAACACCTTAAAAAATTTAAATGCATAACTTTGTCAAATGTTAGTTTTTGAGAAAATGTTTAAAGGCCCATTGGACCTTTAAAAAAAAGAAGATCAAGTGTTTTACTTGTATATACCATGATGTGTCAATTGGGATTGTTTTATCATCCATGAAATGATTTTATTAAATGTTTTTAGGGATTAAAAATATGGTTCAGTATGTTTTTTTTTGTGTTTTTATAATTAAAAGAGTGTTTTTGAATGAGTTTTATGTTCAAATCCTCTATACCCTCCTTGAAATGGTTTTATGAAAATATTTAGGGGTTTATTGATTAGTGAATGAAATGTGAAGAAAGTTTGTGGGATATTTTTATTTTAATGGTTTGGGAATGGAATTAGGATGTGAAATTTGTATTTTATTGTATTTGTAACATGATTGAGCACTAAATGGAATCTTGGGTATCTAGGTGGGTGGATGTGTACTAGTATGCTAGTGATTCTGTGGGGTTTGGCCCCTGCTTAACATAGCAAGTATGATGATGAAAACACTAAATAAACAATGATGATTATGATTTTAGGGGACCACTAGGTTATGGGTATTATCCCTACTAGTGGATCATTCACACGAGAACGAATATTTATTATGGTTACTTTCACCGAGATACGAGGTACCTGGGGCTCACAACTAACTAGTTACTAGGGGGTGTTCCTGTGACATGTGCTAATTGGATATTTTGTACTCACCATCGGCATACGATGAGTGTGGTTGGTAAATTAAGTAGTGTGTGTGAATTATTTAAAAGTCTAAATTCTTTAAAACATCCCTCTTGAAAACTGTTTTCATTTTGAAGATGCACCTCTTTGAAAATTGTTAATAGCATTTTTGTATATAAAACATTCATGATTTTGTCTGGTAATTTTTTTATAGCGTGGGACATCATTTGGAAAACATACAATTATTTTTTATTTAAAACTTCAAATTTACGTTTCTTTTATTTTAAATGATGTGCATTGGGAATTGAATATCGGGCTAACCTACTGAGTTTTAATACTCGCGCATATTGTCTTCTTTTGTTTTTAGCCCTTGTGCAGGTTTTAGCTTGAGTTCGATCACCCTGGGCGATGTGTTATCATTTTGTTGGAGAGTGACCAGTAGGGTCTCATGGAGTTATATGGTTATCAAGTTTGGTCAGTTTAGTTGTTGGATTAGTTGTACATTCAGTTTCATGTACAAATAATGTTCAGTTCAATTTTTATATAAATGAATTTTTTTTGTCCATTTCATTCCAATGTTTGTTTGATTATTTATATGTGGGGAAACTCGTTACCTTTTGTACTCTATTGATTCCCTTGGTGATTGTCACCATCTCGGGAGGATCGGGAATGCCTCTCGGGACTTGTCGCGGGCTGGCCTGGGTGATTGGTTCAGGGTTGACTCGGGCTTGTTCATGACACAAACTATGTGGGTTAACCATATATCTTTTCCTTCTTGTATAGTGTGGTACTCAAAGTTGTTGTACGGTTTGGAAAAACATACATCGTGTCCAAGGAATTAAAAATATGAAAATTAATTTTGCTTCCTCTCATGATTTAACCCCAAATACTCCCTTTCTCACAACATTCAAGATCTCTAGCCCTAGGCACCTCCCACCCTCACAATTTACTCTCCTAGGCTATCTCCCATTTGGGTTTTTGGTGTGTATTTTTATAAATCATAATGTAATTCCATTTTATCCTTTAGTTTCCCCATTCATCTAGGGTTTTCCCTCCCTATCAAGGATTCTCTTTTTCTAGTGGGCTGTTAGACCAAGGTAGTGTCCGATATTGAATTTTTGGTTGATAATTGATGTTTCTATTAAATATTTCTTATATAGGGTCTTGTGGTGGTGTAGTTTCATTTCACTATAATTTTTGGAAGTTTCCATGTGCAAGGTAGGTGATCCAATGCTTTTACATTAATGTATGAGTTTATCTTGATTTTTTGAATTGTTGAATGCATTCTATGGAAATATTTTATTATTTGGACCATGTTCATTAAATGCGTTATGATTATTTTGTGATAGAGTAGGGTTTTAGAAACTAAATTGTCTATATTCCTTGTGTGATTTACTTTGGTGTTTCTAGAAAGTATTTTAATGATTATGTTAAAGGTGAGAAATGTGTTTTAAAAAATGTTTGACACATAAAGTTGTAAAAATTTAATTTTAATGGAAAATGGATTGTTTTGGAATATTGGTTTTTATTATGTGCATTGACATGTAATTAGTGAATTATGTAAATGGTAAGAATAATCATTTAAATTGAAATTAGTATATACATGGATTTAGAAAGGCCATGACCTATCTAAATGGTTAAATTGATTATGTACTTTTCTTTTATTGTTCCAAATGAGTTTCATGGGTTATGTATGTGGGAAAAAATTTGTTTTCAAATGGTTTTGGTGTGTGTAAAATAGAATATGGATTGAAAATGGAAATTTGTGGTTTCTGTTAGTTGATATGTAAAAATAGTGATTTATGTGATATGTGAAATGATGGATTGAGAATAAGGGAATCCCGACTACCTAGGTGGGGAAATTAGAACTAGTACACTAGTGATTAGGAATAGGATATCCCATATTATATTTGTCCGTTGATACTAGTTGACTATGAAGTGTAAAATCTCATATTCACTTAGCTGGATCGAGGTTTATGATAATAACTAAAAATATGTTTTAATAAGAGTCCACTAGGACCTTGGTATGTTCCCTCCTAGTGGATCGTGCATGAGAATGTTGTGGGTTATAGTTTTTTAACCATTTTTTCACAAAGGTAAGACATTTCTAGAGTTCTAGTTGTTCTCTCCACCCTATGTGATTTACCCATGGTGCTCTATTGTGTCACGATACATATGTGGCATTGTTCCATCCATCGACATATAGTGTACCACATGTGTACTTCTTTTTAAAGAAAGATTATTGAAAAGGGTTTTCTAGAATTTACTTCATTGAATATTTTTTTTATAAAATGTTTTCTTGAAAAGGATTCAAAGGATTTTGTAAAAATGTGAATGTTAATTTGTCTTCTAATGTTGTAGCATGAAACATTTTCTTTTGGGTGGAAGGCTACTCGGATTTGGATCACACAACACATACACTGTTGAGTGTATGTATGTTGTGTTATATATAATCTAGGTAAATGAAATATGTGTCGTTATAGTGATGGTGGTTCCAGGTTTTCTATTATTCCACTTGTTGTATGAGTTAGTGGTGGTATCTTGGGGGTTATTCCCCTCAAATTTCATGGAGGTTTTTTGATTCATTTTGTGTTTTTATTTTCTGTTGTATCATTTTTTTTCTAGTTAATGTTTTGAAACATTAATTCTAAAATTTTTTTTACCCTGTTCGGTTATGTCAATGGTTATGATTTTTTTTTCTATTTTATAATTTGATTATGGTTAGAAAATTGGGAGAAATAATTCAAAAATTATTTTTTTATTCCCAATAAATATTTTCCATCACATGGGGATCGAGAATTCCCCTTGTTACTTGCCCTAGACTTGGTTGGGTGTTAGGTTGGTTGGAATCCCATCTTGGTTCATGACAGTTTGTATTCCAAGCTACCAAAGTGTGATTATTGGATAAAAGAGGTATGTTACTATGACTATGTAATTTTTGATAATTGTTTTTATATAGATCCTAATAATATTTATTTTTTAATCAATTGTAAAACTACCGAGAATTTCATCGAGATACATAGTTTTCTAGGATTAGAAAGATAGAAAATATGTGTTATAAGTGATTTTTCATGTTTGGAATCACCAATTAAAGAAATGATAAAAAAATTCATTCCATTTAAATGGGATTTTTAATCCTAAATATCATTTCATGAACATATTTTTAGACTAACATCATCAGTTACCCATAGGTTTCCATAGACTAGATAGGGCTATATAGTCTACGGTGAAGCAATGAGATCTAATATGGGATGTTTTCTTATATAGTAAGATCATGATATCCCTTATTTTTCACAATAGGTATACATTCATGAGAATAACTACCATCCAAATGATTTGGAATTGGATTATATAGTCTATTATTTTAAGACATGATGTCATTACCACTTTAGTGAGAAATTCATAGTGTTTATGGATCCTAAGATTTTGAAACAAAATTAATCAAAAAGAGATTTTACTTTAAGGAGTCATAGATGGATGGATAATATTTAATGTTTTTACATCAGATTGATCTATAAACTGATTAAGGGTAACTCTGTGGATTATGCATTGAGAAATAATTCATATGCTCAATTAGCCAAAAGAGTTTGTTACTTGTGACAACTATTGATAGTAATAATATATATGTATCTAGAATGTTTAGATCAATGATAGGATGTAGTTTTGTTTCCAAAATCTTTAATTCTTATTTTGATTGAGAAATTATAAAACAATCAAACATATGGTCATGATTGTGTTACTTTGTGGTGAAAAATAACTCGTTGGGTGACCATTGAGGGATATAAACTGGATGGGAATTTGTATTTGTAGTTTAGAGATCAGATGGTCCTACCACTAGTTAATCAGAAACATCATCATAGTTCCTACCAACATTCAGAGTCATATATTCACACTTTATTAAGAATAATTATAAAGCATTGGAAGAATAGTTTTTGTGTTTCAACATGAAAAGATATCTAGTCTCGAGATACCTAACCTAATAATAGGTAATGGAATGCACCAATGATAAGAAGGTATGTTTATGTCTTTATCAATTACTATGTAAACATGGTTGAATATATTGATGGATTTTGTAATTTCACTACCAAGGATGTTTAAGAAACATGATTCTATATGGATGATTGTGGATCATCTAACAAAGGCATAAAAATTCCTCCATATTTTTGAAACTAATTTTGTGGGCGACATATCCGAAATCTATAATTGTGAAATTTTAAAGATGCATGGAATTCTAATCTAATTTTTTTTAGACCCAGACCCTATTTTTTTTTCTAATTTTTGTAAATCGTTACAAATTTCCCATGGATCACTTTGACTGTGAGTAAGGCATATCATCCTCAAACAAATGGACAATTTGAAAGGATAATCCAACAATTATTGGACATGCCTAGGGATTGTGTGATTGATTTTAGTTCCTCATGTGTATAAAATTTACCTTTATTGGAGTTCTCAAAATATAATATTTATCACTCCTTGATCCATATGCCAAATTTTGAAGCATTTTAAGGGTTTCCTTGTCTTTCCCCACATTATTGGGTTGAAATTGGGGAGCCTTCAAAAATTGGACCCAAATTTCTATAAAAGAAAACAAATAAGATTCAGTTTATCATAAAGCGGATGGAGATGGAAAAGTGTTTTCAAAAATAATAAGAAAATCATCATCAATAACTACTTTCATTTTAGGTGAGTGATCGTGTGTTCTTGATAATATCTCAAAGGATTTGGAATTATTGTTTTGGTATGTATGAAATGTTATCTCCTTAATATATTGGCCCATTTTAGATAAATGAATGAGTTGGAGAGATGAAATATCGATTGAATTTACAGCCCTGATTTATATAAGTGCACAATGTGTTTAATGTATCTTTGTTGATGAACTATCAACCTAATCCTAACCATGTTATCCAATGGGATTAAAATGAAGTAGAGTCATATTATAAATTGATTCTTGTGTCGGTACACATTTTGGATAGTCATGATAAGATATTTCATTGGAAATGTATTGGTATAGTGTGGGTTTATTGGAAATAATGTTGGATTCATGAATAAATATGGGGGTGTAATAAGGAAGAGATAGAGTAGTGTCTCAAAATCTTATAGGTCAATGGGGGTGTACCATTTTCCAAAGACAGAGAGGCTAATGTTGGGCAGAATGTAGCACACTCAGTTTAAGTAAGATAATCCAATTTTCTAGTATTTTGAGAATATATATTGGTCAGGTTATGTTTGGGGGGGGGATGATAGGGGGATTTTTATGTTTGGGATGATTTTATATAGGAGAAATGTTTTTTTTAAATTTTAATAGAAACCATGAACCATCCTCCAGAAATAATGTGAAGGAATACAATGAGCATTGGGAGGGAGACTATTGGTTTACGATTTTACCAATCTGTGTGGGTTATTAGGAGAAAATAATATTTTTGAAATTAATATAAATGTATTATCAGTTCATGGTTTTTCTAAATAGATGATCCAACCATGAGAGGTGCGGCATTAGGGTAATATCACCACACGATTGACAAATAGTTTTCCCAACCATTTGTCCTAACTATGTGGAATATAGTTATCCCTCGTTAATTTGTTGATATAATATGAAATAATCTTTTTAAAACTCATTTTACCTTAATTCCTCCATAAACCAAGTTCCATAATCTCCAAATGTCTGAGAGATGTTTCCTATTAATATGGGAGTGAACCTTATGTGAACTAAAGTGTATTAGAGGCCCACATTCATCATTAAGTACCTATTTCTATTTATTCATAGATCAAAGGCTATTCTCTCTATCACAACAATATATCTACTTATTTATGGATAGATATATGTGTTATTAATACTTTTATTTAGAAATATTTGTTTGATATAGTAAAGAGAACATGGGTTGTGATCATATCTTGATGTTTTATAGCATTTTTCTTCGTTTTCACTAATATGTTAGTGTTAGGTGGATTCTATATCATCTATAATAGATATATGACATTAATTATTAGTATTAATTATTATTTTTTGAAATTATCATTAAATACTTGCGTGGTATGGGTTGTAAACCTTAAATGGAATTTTATTTCTTAAAAAGGGGGAAATTGGTAAGATTTAAAAAACACCTTTGTTTTATAAATATATAATGATGATTTTAAAATTATGGTACTATTTTGATGAATTTAATTTCAATTTATGTGATTTATATAGTGAATGGTTTGTGGAATTTATTTTATAGAATTTGGCATATGTGGTTGGATTTAGTTCAAACTTATTATATACGATCATATAGAAAGGGTGTGTTCCATTAGTGAACATGGTATTTATTACCTTGTGATGACTTAGTAGATCAATGAGAGACTACTCATGAGTATTGAACTATCACCTGGTAATGAATGGTGTTGGCGGATACATGGTTAAAGGTATTCCATGTGATTTTAAAATGGTTTTATTTTTTTTCCTGAATAAATTATTATGGATTGGATATAAAATGTTTTTATTTTAAAAATAGTTTTAGAAAAAAGGTAATAACATTTTTTGTACTAGTGGTGTGAGTTAGGAAGTGATTGGGAAAATCTTATGGTCTTTAGACGCAACAACTTATTGGGAACTAATAACTATTTATATATTTCATATACTGAGAAATAGTTTAAGGAATGGTATCTTAGTTATTTAGTGATTCTTTAATATATAGTGGGCATTGTATATGAAGATGGATATTGGAGTTGGGTGGTTTTTTCCAGTAGATACTGATTTTGAGTTTTAGTTATGTTGTCTTTTGGTTCTCTTTTAGTATGCATTTTGGTTTCAATGTGTACTATAATGTGGTTTTTTGGTTTTTTATATTTTTATTTTTATTTTTTAGTCACATATCATACAGAGGTTTGGTTACTTATTGTTTATATTTTTGGGATGTTTTATCTTTAAAAAGTGAAGTCCTACTCCAAATGTTCTTGAGGACCGTGGAATTTATTTCAACCTTCTTTGTCTTCGATATTTCACTTATATCTTAGTATATACCCATCACTTCTCAAGACTAAAGGGAAGGATGTGATGTTACATATTAATAGCTAAGGGTGAATCCACCTTGACATTCACTTTGTTATAGGCTGAGGATGGATCAAAAAAATCATTGATTTTTTATAGTAACGTTGAAATTTTCAAGAGAATTCAATCCAAAATGGATTTTTCATCTTATATTAAATATTGATTCAGAACACATGTAAATCCTAGAGAAAATGTATGACATTTAGAATTCATGAATAATGATAGTGTCCAATTAATGAAAATGAGAAACATAAGATAAAATAATTCTAATAATTCCATTAAATGATTCAAGATATGATGATAAAAACATGAAGTTACACTAAATATATAACGAATGAGAAAAAGTTAAATTTCATTAGTTGATAGACATAATAAAATTTACACTAATAAATTCTTTAGAATCCGGTCTATTAAACTCTGTATACTGACCATTCTACCATTCACATACTTTAGCTTTTTATCCACTATTTCCACTTTCTCTTTCAAAATTATAACAACATACTTAACAGTAATGATAAATTATTCTTGACTTTGAGAACTAAAAGTATCATGTTCATGTTCAAAATGAACTAAACAAAAGATATCATAAGACATATATTGCATTCATGGAATAAATGCTGGTGGTCTATTGAAAAAAAAACTATTTACTAATAGAAGAAAATGTCTCAGATGAAACTTCAGTAGATACTAAACTTGAATCATCTTCTGTAAGACTATTTTATAGTCTATATAAAATCCTATAGAATTTTAAAAACAAATAGAACAATACTTTATGATTTATGGACACTACAATAAGGAACCCAAAAAACCATACCTTCAGTATCTTTAGAAACATTTAAAACCACTTTCAACTTTCCATCAGACACATTATAAAATTCTAATACATCATTTAAGGATGTATTAGTCCCCATACCGAGTTTCATAATAGGTACTTATGTATCATGGAACCCTCATACAATATTTTTCATAAATTATGGAATCATAAGAGGTGTAATTTGATCACTCTAAAGACAATATAGTTGAGAAAGTATATAGTTATATTTTGACAGATCCAAACGAACTCCATAGTGAAAATATAGAACAACAGTAGGTTCTGAGGTGGAAAATGTAGAGTGTTGATCTTTTTGGTGAATTAAAACTACATTCATACAAAAATTATCAAATATTGAAATCATTCACTAATATATAACCTAAAATAATTAATCAAATCAAGGAAATCATGATATATTTCTGGTTACACAACTTGAAAATTATGGATGGATTCACCTTGAGATGAAACCATAACACCAAGCTTATTAAATCTAGACTTAGTAGAATATATATCCTTCAAACATTATTAAATATCATTCATATCATCAATTTATTTTTAACATTCAACCTAACTAGATTTTTTTGGGAGGGATATACTAAATATTTCTAATCATCTTAGCTTGGTTAGTTATTAACCTAACCAATTTTTCAAAATAATCCTTAGAGATAGAAGGCTTCTTGAGTTCTCTGATCTCATCATAAAGATATTTTAGGTAATTTTGCAAAAAACATAATTTCTTTTTGGATTATCCAACACAACCTTTACAAAAACTATAAAAGGTTTAATTTTTAAATTTTCTATGCTTGTACATACTAATGGTACTTACTCATGTTCAATAGGTAGTTGTGATGGGGAATGTAGCGTGTTAGAATTATCAATAGTCTATATTTCCACACAACCATCCTTATCTCCATCAAAAGGGGATCCAATAAAAATTGTATATACTGTCTACGATTTTACTATAGCCTTCGATATTACATGAGAATCAAAAACCACATGCATAGTCTCAAAAGTCCCATCATAAGAAACTAGAATAGTTTTCCCAACAACTCAACCCACATGAAGAAAAAATTAAAAAAATTCAACAACATAACTTTGAATAGTTTCTTCCTCCAAAAACTAATCCAGCTCAACTATGGTAGGACTTACCACTGGAAACTAAGTCTCTATTCTAGAAGTCACTATCTCTTACACATCCATATAGGACTTAATCTTAATAGGTGTTGCATCCCTAGTTGATGAGTTTTGAGATTTTCCCCTTGAGACACAATTTCATGACCAATTATTTTTAAGGAATATGAAACAGATTTCCGGAAATACCTAATTATTTTTAAACGCACTGTATACATGGTATTACCCTTATAAATTTTCTCCATATCTACATCATTAAGATCCACTTATTTTCCCTTCATAATAAGGGATATCATATAACCATAAGGATAATATATCATCATTCCTTTTCATTTGAAATAGTGATGCATATAATGTACCATGTACCTATTCAGATTGAGTTGTTTATTTTTTTAAGAACAAAGAAGAGGTATATGTCCTGAAACAGTAGCTTCCCTATCTTTCCAGCACTCTAAGCTATCATAGTTTTGAAAAACTGACATGAGAATTTCCACTTTACTGGTAAATCCTTTATAGTTATTTTAAAAGGAAGAGGTTCATAATAAAAACTTGAATACCTCTTTCAGTATAATAGTTATTTTTTACCACCATCATATTATTTAAACTAAACTCCCTATAGTGGGGACAATGAAGAATCTCAACCGTCTTAGTAGATAAAAATAGTATATCCCTACCATTGATGTTCAAAGAGATAACATCCTATGTTTTATTGAATTGGAAATTGACATTCCTCAAAGTATCATTTTCCTATTCAATGAATAGTAATCTAGACTTCATCTAATCAAATATTCAATCCTAACACAGAAATTGAAATACATTCTTCAGCAACATCTCGATACACTTCAAACAATCCATATTAATGGTCTTCCCAGTAATAAATCTACATGGCACACTTATTTTGGATTTATCAGAAGAACCAAAACATCCCTAATCACCATAATTAGACATTCCAAATGAAGAAATGGTCATTTAGAGTTCAATAAAGGATCAAAAGGTTATAAAATATGGGTTTTTTATTTGGATAAGTTACGTGCACATATTGAAAATGGCTACAGGCACATCAAATTTTATGTTACACATATGAGTCCCAAATTTCACATTTACCCAATATGTCATATGGGATTGATTATAACTAATAATAAAGGATCATAAAAAAATTTAAAAGAAAGATATATTATTTTATAAACCTGAAAAATGAAATTGTGAAATAGAATCAAATAATTTAACAAAAATAAACATTAATTAATAAATAAGCAAAAAATTAATTTTCTTAGAAGAAGATAAAACAATATTTATCAAAATTTGATAAATTAAAATCAATTAAAATTTAATATTCCCATTTTTCTTTTAATATAACCAAAACATTCATAGGAAAGGGGATTACTAAAAATATCTACTGAATAATTCTCAATAGAGTTGAGATCAAGAGTAATATCACATTTTTGGGGGTGATATCTCAATAAATAATGTCTTAAATCTATATGATTTGTTTTTTAATGATTTACTGTATTCCTTAAATGTTGAACAAACCCGTGTTGTCAAATTTAATTTATTTTGGAGTATAATTCAATCTAGAATACATCATGGTTTGATTTATACATAACACTATTGAACAGAAAATACCTCTGGTAATATATTCTTCTTCTATACTAGATAATGTAATAGAGTGTTGTTTCTTACTAGACCAGGATACTAGGGATTTTCCTATAAAATTAAATTTTCATTAGTTAATTTTCTTTTGTAGTCTACAACCCCAAAATTTGGCATCTGAATGTAAGGATAAATTAAAATCATATGTAATTTGAAAATGTATTGAAGGATAAATTGTTCTTTTTAGATACAGTTTAATTATTTAAGGGGATTTTAAATAAAATTTCTTAGAGATTTCTTACAATCTGGCCTAAAGACATAGAAAAAACAATATTTATAGTCTATTAGTAGTGAAATATAATAAACATCCAATTATTCCTTGGTAAAAATTGTTGTCTTCTAATGCTCCTTAATTATAACCTTTGGATAATAGTCAATATTTATTCATAGTGATAAAATCATGATTATCCTATTAATTAAAAAAAATTCTTTACTATAACAAGATAATCAAAATTTTATGAAATAATTTAGAAAACCTGTTCCTCTGGAACTAGTTTAAATCCTCATGCATTCCTACAACACAATTCTCATATACTAATGCTTATTCTATGGTCCTTATATATATAGTTGTGATATAAATGAACCAAACTATACAAGGTTTCTTATAATCCTTCGAGTCATAATACCATCATCTGTTCTTCCAATAATGGTTTCTAAATGATAGTTATTTAGGGTTCTAGGATTCCTCAGAAAAATATTTTTTATTTTACTGGTATCCTTCCTTTTTGGATTTGGTTATAAAAAGTTATGTTTCAACCCATAATACTATTTTTCTTTTCATGAGTATTTTAGGTATCATGTCTCCAAAAGAATCACTAAAATCAAAAATTTGAGCCACTTTCGGATAAAATGTGTCACCTCCATCAAATTTTACATGAGATTATTCTGGAACAATATTTTACGATTTATTAAAATCTCTAGATTCTTTATAATTAGTACAATTGTCAAGTAATGTTTGTTCATCATCTATTGGATAAATTTTACCAAGATTGTACCTGGTCTAGAGTATGTAAAACCTTCATCCAATCATTTTAAAGCAACAATATTTGGATTTATTCTATTCCATAACTCATATGGTGTTTTTTCTAAAAATGTGTATTATTATAACTCTTTTTTTGAAATATCAGGTCGTATTCATATCTTCAACACAAATATGCATAGGTAGGTAATATTAAAAAAATATTTTTCATTAAATTTCTCACAATGATTTATTCCTCCTCTCAACAACACCATTTTTTAATGCACCTTGTATCAAAAAGGGGTTTGGATTCCATGTTTTGAACTAAAGTAATTGCACTAATGGTATTAAAATTCTCCTCAATGGTCACTTCTCAATGAAATAATATTGAAATCGTTCCCATTTTGAACCAACATGAAAAACATATACAAATAGTATTTGGTCCACTCTTTACTCTTATAAGGGAAACCCAATTAAATCTGTAGAAATCATCAACCAATATATAATAAATAAATTCCCAATTTGGATTAGAACTGTAGATTTACAAAATAAAATATTATGAATTATTTCCAGGGGTCTATAAGTTGTATCCTATTTAAGTAATTGAAATTTGACTTGGGTGGATTTTCCATTTAGCATGAATAACATATATTATTTTTATTAAATTTATGTTGAGGAAAATCTAATTTTAAATTAATTTTTGAAATGTTTCTCAATGAATTAACATTTTGAGGTCCCAATATTCTCTTCCAAATACATGATTCGTTTTTTTAACATTTAAACATTTTATTTTTCATCTACTCACAAAATTAATATATAGATTATAGACATTCTCTATTTTATGTGAATCAAATATAATAATTTGATCATAAAAAAATGAACATGCATTATTTGAAAATTCAACAATATAAACTTCATCAAAAAGATGAGAACTAATTATTAGGATATTCTTTACCTCTCCCACATAAACTTATTTCTTGATAAGCACTAAGCCTGGATTACCAACTGATCTAACCACTATAACATTTTCCATTACCTAACTAAAAGTTCACTTTTTATATTATTGAAAAGAGAACAACCCCTAATAAACAGGGATAGAAGTGATGCCACCTGAGAGGATCATACCTTATAATGAGTTCAGAATAGATAGGTATGGATACTATAGAGGAAATAATAATAATGTTTTCTATTCAGCTACCCTTTCTTACCAAAGCATATGATGCAAATTTCCCTTGTCTCCACATTTACCCCATGCCCAAGCCCTAGATCATCATTATCCTACATTTTTTAACTAGATAATATTATATCCCACCAGAGGATCATGATTCTATTGGATAAGACCAACTAGAATAACAAAATAAAATTCAGATTCCCTACTATTATTGTTATATATCTTTCATAGCAAGAGGTGCATGATCATCACCCTTACTTCTTCTCACAACGAATTGTCTAGACCATAATAATTGATGAAGAATAGAACCACTGACCCCCTATTATCCCTCAGTATCCCACCCTCTCTCATCTCAATAGAAGAACATGATCCCTAAACTTTCATCTTTGATCAATCATCTAGAGGATTTAATCTCACCCACCTCCCCTTATTGCTACTCACTACCCCTCCATAAGCCAAGAATTTTTTTTGATGTAGCCATCATAGCATAAATATGTGTCCCCCAATAATCATAAGGAAACCCAGTTCATCCATGTGAGTTTTCAAATGAACCGGGATGAAAATTGGATATAGGATCTTACCATCCATTATGACATTCCTCAGCTCCCAAAGCACCCAGAAAACTACTTCAAATGACATACTCCCCACATTCACTTCTATACATCTCTCACAAGCACCCTGGAACCATTCCAGTAGAATGTCACCTACGTTATCCACACCAATTTTAAAACCCTTGAATTGGTCAATAATATTCTACATACAAAGAAACAATTCACTACGAATTAAGAGATTATATATAGTTTCACTACTCAATATAATATAGAAACAACACCACGTGGCCAGCTCTACCCCTTTCTATAGCACGTTGTCGTCGATCAGAATTGCATTATCTATCATTATCCAAGCACAAAAATTTATATTATCTGGGATACTGTGCACCAAACTCTTTCCCCCTGTTATCGGCCCTATTATTCACCTTTTTAGAGATCAAAAATCTCTTTTATTAAACTGACCAAATGAGGACCCCATGAACATGCATTTGTTCGATTCCTTAGTCTGAATTATACAATCATGAAACAATTTATATTTTGGATCTAGAGTATCCTTGATAAATTTTTTTATATAATGGATTCCCAAAAACAGAACCCATCATTGTAAATATTGGTAAATATATTGCTTATCCTTCATAGTTTTACTCACAATTATAAATATCCCCTCGTTGCATTATCCAACATGTTTTACCCTCAATCACCTCCAAGTGATATGTGATGCATCTATAGAGTTTGGTCAGTTTACCTTTTCCCTCCTTCCATAACCTAAAATTTTATCATTATTTGATCCATATAAATCCTTCCCAAATCTACATCAACTTGATTTTATCCCACACATGCATCTCTTGCATGGCATGCATGGTTTCATTGACACTACAAAGATTTAGCCCTCCTTCCTCCAGTGGTCTCCTAAATTTCTTTCATGATACCTAGTTTTGCATTCCTATCTAGATTACATCCCAAATAAAAGATGAAATTATTTTTTCCACCCTCTCAAGTTTAAATTATGGGGCTTTGATGATGGATAGTAAATGCATTGGAATGGAAGTCACAACACTATGTACCAGAGTATTCCTTCCACCAAATGAGAGAAATAGATTTTTTCCATCTATTAATCACTCTAATAAACCAGTTGTTAATGTTATCATACTGTTTCTTATTAATACTTACATATGATAAGATATCACTAAGGTAGTCCATCAAAAAATAAATCGTTTTGAAATTTTGAGTTTGTCCTGTATCCTCTTTCAACCCCTTTTAAAAAAATTTCTTGACAAAAAGGCATTGATTTTTCCATGATTGATCTATTAAACACTATATTTACCATTATATAAAAATATTTGGTTGAATTCACATATGGAATTTATCATTACATGTATAAAAAATAGGATTTCATCATCAAATATTAGGTGACACACCATAATATCTCAGAACCTAGTCCTTAAAGGATTTATCGTTATCCTTGAGAACCTTCTTGACGTTCCTTATGAGAAACTCTGGAGACAGAGGGAACCTTGATTTCTTGGATCTCATCCTTAGAATATTTTGGTTTAGGTTTCCTCAATACATAATTTTCTTTTGTTTTTTCTAACTTAACCATTACGATAACAATAAATGGTTTCATTTTTTAACTGTATAATATTTTACTGACCGAGGGTGCTTCTTCTTGAAAAACAGGTGGTGGGGATGGTTCATGTAGTGCGTGAGAATTATCAATAGTGTCCGTAGCCACACATCCAACCCTATCCTTATTAATAGGTGATCCAAGAAGAATAGGATCTACTATCTATTATTTTATATTAGCCTAAGATCTTCCCTGAGTATCGAAATCTGTATGCATAGTCTCAAATATCATATCTCCAGAAACTAGAATAGTTTTCTAAACAACTCACTCCCCATGAAGAAAAAATTCAAAATATTCACCAATTCAGCCTCGAATGATTTCTACCTCCAAAAACTAATCTAGCTGTACCATGGTAGGACCTAACACCAGAAACTGAGGCTCAATTATGGAAGACATTGTCTCATACACCTCCCTATAAGACACTATCTAAATAGGTGTTTCGTCCATATTTGGTGAGTTCTAAGATTCCTCCACCTGAGAAACACTTTCCTGAACAATTATTTTTAGAAAATTTGAAAAAGACCCCCAAAAATACCCAATCATTTTTAGTAGCACTGTAAAAAATGTATTACTCTTATAAAATTTCACTGTATATACCTCATTAAAATCCGCTTTTTCCTCATTATAATAAGGGATATAAAGAAAAAATTAATATATTGTTTATCATGCCATTTCCTTTACAACAGTTAGGCATATAATGTATCATGTACATGTTCAGATTGAGATGAATGTTGTTTATAAGAACATACAAGAAGTACATGTCCTGAAATAGAAGCTTCCCCATCTCTCCAGCAGTTTGAGTAATCCCAATTTTGAAAAACTAACATATTACATTCCACACTACCAGTAGATGCTTCATAGTTATATTTAAATGTAATAGATTTTGAATAAGAACAAGAATACCTCTTTTAGTCCAATTGGGCTTCTTCCCACAAGCATCTGATTCAAAATAAACTCCACTTATGGGGAAAATGGTGTAAATCATTCAATTTAGTTTATGAAAATAATATATCATTACTACTGATGTTAAAAAAATATAAAATACTATTTTTCATTGAATTGAAAATATAAATTCCTCATAAAATCATTTACCTCTTCCATGAATATAAAACCATACTTCTTCTCATAAAAGATGAAATCCTAACCAGGAAATTGATGCACTTCCTTCAGAAACATCTTGATACTATTCATACATTCCATATCAATGGCCTTCCTTCCAAAGAATCTACATGGCACACCTATTTTTTGTTTAATTTAATAAACAAAACTCCCCTAATAACCACAATTAGACATTCCCATGGAAGACAAGGTCATTTTGAGGTCGACCAAGGATCAAAAGGTTAGAGTTGATGGTTTTAATTTTGGGATAATATACCTGTGGATTTGGAAAAATAGTTGAAGGCTTATTGAATTTTAGGTAACGTACCGAAGTCCCAAATTTCATATATACCCAAAAAGTTCTATTAGATTGATTCTAACTTATAATAAATGATCTTAATTAAAATTCTGAAGTCAAAACTCCACTATTGAAAACCTAAAACATTTAAATAGTGAAATAAAATAGAATAATTTAACAATAATAAACATTAATAAAAAAATAAAGGATAAATTAATTTTCTTAAAATAAGATATTTATTTAACAAAATTAGATAAATTAAACTCACTTAAATATGAATAATACCATTTTTATTTTGATTTAATCAAAACATTCACAAGAAAGGGTCTTATTGAAAATATATACTAACTGATTCTCAGTATTGTTTAGCTCAAGAGTAAAATAACCTTGTGAGGATGATATCTCAAGAAATGATGTCTTAAATATATATTGCTTATTTTATAAAGATTTTATAGATTGTATGAAATGATTAAAAGCTGGTGTTATCTAATTTAATTCATTGATGATTATAATTTAATCTAAAATAAATCATGGGTTTTTATCCATATCACTAGTGGATGTCAACTACCACGTATAATATATTTTGTATCAGTAGTTGATAATTTAATAGAGTGTCGTTTCTTGCTAGATATGGATACCAGGGATTTACCTATAAAATAAAATTTTCATGGGGTAATTTTCTTATGTATTCTACAACAACTGAAGTTGAAATCTCAATATAATGGTAAATTAAAATAATAGGGTTTTAAAAATAGTACGGAAAGATAAATTGTTCCTTTCAGATAAATAAAATTTCTTGAATATTCTTTTAAATTATATTTCATAGAGTTTTCTTGAAATATGGCCTAAATACATTCCTAAAACATTATTTATAGTCAACAAGTAGTGTAATATTATAAACTTCCTATAATTATCTTGTAAGCATTGTTGTCATCTAGTTTCCCAGATTTATCCAACTCAATATTTTTAATAGAACTCATAGATGTTATATGTATTTTACATCTCTCATGTCCAATTATTTTATGTAACTCATATATGTATTTTATTAGATTCACCACATTCCAACAGTCTTTTTTGATAAATTTGAAACCCTTGATAATAATTTAACTCACCCATCATGCTCATTTCAACATATTCTTGCACGAGTTTTGAAAATTCATTACAATAGTTTTTATTTATTGTACCAAAAATCACATAATGAACATATATTTGAACAAAAAAATATATCATTATGTTTTTTCATAATTAATTCAGGATATATCTTCCCAACTAAAAACCCATTTGATAAAATAAAGTAACTTATACATTCATAACAAGTTCTATGTTTTTGTATAAAGATTTAATGTTATGTGTTATCTTTTAATAATAAATATTGAAAATGATTACTCTCAAAACCAGAAGGTTGTTCAACATAAACATCCTCCATAATAAACCATTTCAAAAATAATATTTTACATCCATATAGTATAATTTATATTTATATTTTATGCATTGGATATGAGATTCATAATAGCTTCTAGTCCAACTATAGTTGAAAATGTCTCTTTAAAATTAATACATTCTTCTCAATTATTAAATTTAGATCATAATATATATTTATCCCTAATTATCGCATCAGGATCATCTTGTTTATTAAAAATTACATTTTGTACAATAAAAAGATAATTAGTGTTTGGATCAACTAATTCACAATCCTTGTTCCTCTTGAAGAAGTTTAATTACTCCTGCATTGATACAACCAAGTTATCATATACAAAGGCTTCTGATATGGTCATAGGATATACTTTTTATAGAGAAGAAGAAAACTATATGAGGTTTCCTTCTTTATAGTCATAAAACCTTCATCTAATCTTCCTATATTTGTTTCTAAAGGATGGTTTTATAGGGTTCTCGGAATTATAGGAGGAACATTTTCTATTTCACCGGTATCCATCCATTTAGGATCTGTTTATAAAAAATCAAGTTAAAACCCTTAATAATTTTTCATCCATATAGAGTTCCATGTATAATGTCTTAAAAAGGGTCAATTACTTCTACAATTTTTGTAATATTTTGATCAAATGGCTCACCCTCATCAAATTTCACATGAGATGATTCTTGAATGACCATTGAACTCATTTTTAAAACTCTAGATGACATAGATGTAATTAAATAGTCATTTAAAATTCCTTCATCATATTTTGGATCCAATATATCAAGATTATCCTTGGTGTTTAGAATATTAAACTTGCATCCAAACACATTAAAGGAACTAATATTTGGTATTATTTTATCCCTGAACTCATTAGATTTTTTCTATATAATAGGTCTTAATAGAACCATATTTACAATATATAATGCCGTATTCATAGATTCAATCAAATAATGTATAGTTAGGTAATATTAATATAACATTGTTTATGAAATCTCTCACAATTTTCTATTCCTTCACTCAATAATTCCATTTTATTAATTTGTCTTAGTAGAAAAATGTTTTTTTATTCCATGTTTTGAACAATAGTAAGTCACTCATGGTTTTAAAATTCTCCTCAATGGTCACTTATTAATGAAATAATTTTTAATATTTCATATTTTTATCCAAAATGGAAAAACTAAAATAAATACAATTGGATTCACTCTTTAATCTTAAAAAGAAAACCCAAATAAATCTATAAAAATCATCAACCAGTACATAATACAAAAATTCCCTCTTAGTCTTCCAAATATAGATATCCAAAATAAAATAATATGAATTATTTATAGGGTTCTATAAGTAGTAACCTATTTTTTTTAGTTTAAATGATTAAGTTGGTTGCCTTTTAATTTAGCATGAATAAAAAAAATTATTTTAATTCAATTTAATTTGATGTAAATCTGAACCTAAATTACATTTTTAAAATTTTCACGAAGAATAAAAATTAACGTTGACCAATCTTCTTTTCCAAATACAAGATTCATTTTTTCATCATTTAAACATTTATATTATAATCTACTCAAAATATTGTGATCTAGATAATATGAATTCCCTATTTTATGTGCCTTAAATTTAATAATTTTATCATTAAAAACTAAACATCCATTGTTTAAAAATTCAAAAATACCACCATCATAAAAAATATGAGAAATAATTATTAGGATATTTTTTACCCTGACCATATAAATGAATTTCTTGATAATAACTAATACATGATTTCCATCTGATCCAACTATTATAATTATTCCTTTCACTGACTAAAATCACATTTTATATTATTGAAAAGAGAACAGCCCCTATCAAGGGGGATGAATTTTATCCAATACAAGATAATAATTAATTTTAATGAGTTCACAATCTTTAGGTAAGGATCCTGTAGTTGAAAAAATTATAAAAAATTCACTTAGGTATTAATGTCTTGTTAAAGCATCTGGAAAAAAGTTCCCTTCTCCGCACATGTGCCACATTTCTATGCCCTATATTACTAGTCTCCATATTTTTATAACAATATAAATCATCTCCCACATAAAATCATACTTCCCTTGGATAAGACCAACTATAATGTTAGAGTTAGAATTAGATTCCCTATTGTTAATGTTATCTACCACCGACCCCCTATTATCCGTCACTAGAATTACCCCTCTCATCTCACCTGAAACACATTATCCATCAACATTTATCTTCAACCCCTACTTTTTTGGCCTCAATCTCTCCCACCTCCACTGATTGCTACACCATGATTTTCCAAAATCCATGAAAATTCTTGGATAAAGCCTTCATAGCATAAATGGTAGTCCCCCACCATTAACAAGGAAACCCAGTTCTACCATGAGTGTTTTCACACGAACCAGGAAGAGAAGTGGAGATAGGATCCTAACATCCCTTGTGATATTACTCACCTCCCAAAGTATGTACAAAATCAAATTAAATGATAGACTCCTAACTTTAACTTCTAAACCTCTTTCACCAACACCCTGGAACAATGCTAAAAGAAATTCACCTATGTTATATCCACCCATTTTAATTCCCATGATTTGGCCCATAATTGTCTATATACCCGGCACACATTCACTCTAAAAGAAGAGATTCCATATAGATTCACTACTTGATACATCATATAAATGGCACTGTAATTCCATCCCCATCACTTTACTTTTCGTGTTGTCATTAGTCGTAATTTCATTACTTCTCATCCAAAACACAATAAATTTATTCTCAGTCAGGATATTATTGCACCAAAAACATTCCCCCTATCATCAGTCATATTATTCACATTCATTAGAGATCATAATTCCCTTCAATTAAACCATACAAATGATGACCATAAGAACATTCATTTGACCGGTTCCTTCTTCAGAATTATATTATCATGAAATGATCTCAATTATGGATCAAGAGTACCATGATACATTTAGTTTACATAATATCTTACTGGAAAAAGATACCTATCACTAGAAATCATGGGAAATATAAAGATTCTAATGCCATGTTTTCCTCCCAATTGTTTATATCCCCTCGCTCCATTATCCAGCACCTTTTACCCTCCAGCACCTCCACATAATCTACGGTGCATCTCACCGGTCTTGTCAGTTTCCATTTTCCCTCCCTCCATAACCTCTAGTATTCCCCATAATTGACCTGCATAAACATTTCCCACATATAATTCACATAGATTACATCCCACACAATATTCACTTTCATGTCCTATATGGTATCACTAAAACATCATTGATTTATTCCTCCTTCCTCTAATAGTCTCCCACTTTTCTCCCACGTTACCCAATGATGCCTCCTTGTCTATTTTTTTTTCCTTTATTAAAACCAATATAATTTTTTACACCCTCTCAAGAGTCACTTATTGCAATTCGATGATGGATTTTACATGCATTTGAATGGAGGTCAAAACAAAAATCACTAGAGTAATCCACCCAATAATTGAGACAATGCAAATTTTCAATCTAGAAATCTGTCTTATAATCCGGATGATATTTTCATCTTAAAGATCCTTCTTAATCCTTCCATTTAAAATAGTAACTCCAAGGTACTTCATCATAAAGAATCATTTTGGTATTTTTGATTTTTTTTCTTATATATTCTTTCTATTCCTTCTCGAACATTTCATTAATAGAATGTCACTTGTTTTCCGATGATTGATCTATTGACCACTATAATTACTATAATATCCCAACACTTTGGTTGAAGTCAAATATGTATTTTTAATTTCCATTTAAGAGAGAAATCATTTTGTCAGCAAATAAAATGTGAGACACCATAATATCTTCGAACCTGTTCCTGAAAGGCTTTATCCATCCCTACCCCAACCCCTTCTAGATGTTACTTTTAATCCAATACTACAAAAATGGGACTTATCAGTGCTCAAAATGGGATTTAACAGTGCTACAAAATCACTTTAAAGATCAAACCTGATAAAGGGGGTCACCTTTATGAGTTCTCAAAAAGGGATGATAAAGGTATCCTTTATCATCTCTTAGAAGGGCTGATAAAGGGAGCCTTTATTAGTGCTAAAAAAAGCACTGATAAAGGGATTCTTTATCAATGAAATAAAGCACTGATAAAGGGATCGTTTATCAGTGCTTAAAAAGTGTTGATAAATGCCCTTCCTGCTGTAACATAATGTTCTACAGCAGCACCCCCAAACAAGACGTGCTAAAAAATAAGCATATCAACAAGTATACCCATAAAAAGTTAATACATAATTCATAAGGTAATTACAGCAAGAATAACATACAACAAGTATACCCATACCACAAGTATACCAATAACACAAGTATACCCATACGTCATTAAAAAATAATTCATAAGTTAATTAAATATATAAATGTTACAATTCAAAATTCAAGGAGATGGGGGATATTCATAGATTTGGGGTGGCTATCCAAGGGGGTAGGGGGTGTCCAGGGGTGGGGGTGTTCTGTGGGATGGGGGTGTCTATGGTGGGTGGGGGGGTTATCCATGGTGGTGGGGGGGGGGGGGGGGGTCCTTGGTGGTTTCCAGGGGGTGATGTGGTGTCCAAGGGGTTAAGGGGGATTTCTAGTGGTGGGATTGTCTAGAGGGCTGGGAGGGGGATGGCCAGGGGTGAGGTGGTGTCTAGGGGTGGGGGTGGTCCATAAGGCTGGGGGGCTGTCCAAGGGGGTGGGGAGGTGTCCAGGGGGTGGGGGTGGTCCATAAGGTTGGGGGCTGTCCAAGGGGGTGGGGTGGTGTCCAGGGGTGGGGGTGGCTGTCCATGAGGGTGGGGGTGTCCAGGGGGTTTGGGGGGCTTTCCAGGGGTGGGGGTGTCCAGGGGGTGGGGGTATTTATGGGGTTGGGGTGTCCAGGGGGTGGGGTGGTGTCCAGGGGGTGGTGGTAGTGTCCACGAGGTGGGTGGTGTCTAGGGGGTGGGGGCAGTCGATGAGGATTGGGGGGGGGGGGATGTCCAAGGGGTGTGGGGGTGGTGTCCCTGGGGATGGGGTGGCTGTCCATGGGGTGGGGGTGTCCGGGGGGGGGGGTGTCCAGGTGGTGGGGTGGTTTCTAGGGGGGTGGGGTCATCCATGGGGTTGGGGGTGACTGGGGGGGCTATTATTAGGGGTGTCTAGGGGGTGGGGTGGTGTCTAGGGGATTGGGGGGCTTTTTAGGGGGTGGGTGCCCCGGGGGTGGGGTTTCCTAGGGTGGGGGTGTGTCCCGAGGTTGGGGTGGTGTCCAGGGGGTGGGGGCGGTCCAGGTGGTTGTGGGTCTATCCAAGGGCGGTGGGTTGGTGTCCAAGGGCTGGGGGTGGATATCCATGGGGGTGTGGGTGTCCAGGGGGTGGGGTGTCCAGGTTGTGCGGTGGTGTCTAGGAGGGGTGGGGGCTTTCCAGGGGGTGGGGGTCATCCAGGGGGTTTGCGGGGGTGTACAAGGGGGCTATCAGTGGGTGTTTCCAGGGGTGGGGTGGTGTCCAGGGGGTGGGGTGGTGTCTAGGGGGTGGGGTGGTGTCCAGGGGGTGGGGGGAATTAATGGTTTTAATGGAAAGAATTTCATGGATTTTAAGATCATTGGTATTTTTAAAATGGTTTTAGAATAGTGTTTATTTAAATATTATGTGTTTCTTTAGTAAAAATTATTTTTTGGTGTGTTTGGTAGGAAGGTGTATTTCCGTATGTTAGTTGTTGTCTTCACATAAAATTATGTCCATTTTAAACAAAAGAGAGACACTTTGAGTTATAATGGGTACATCGTGCCATGTATTGTGGTCGGGTTGACTCGTATACATCAAAAATGACCCATGGATCATTCTCCTAATGTATAAACACTATGATAATGAATTTGGTTAGTTTTCAATACGTCAGTTTTGGTTTTCACATAAAATTCTGTCCATTTTAAACAAAAGAGAGACACTTTGAGTGATACCGGTCACACTGTGCTTCATATTTATGTGGGGTTGACTTTTAGATGTCACACATGACCCATGGATCATTCTTATAATGTATCAACACAATCCAAATATGTTTGGTTGGTTTTCTATATGTTAGTTGTTGTTTCCACTTTAAATTATTGTCCATTTTAAACAAAAGAGAGACACTTTGAGTGATACCGGCCACAACATTCCTCATATTTAGGCAAGGATGACTCGTAAATGTCAAAAATGACCCATGGATCATTCTCCTAATGTATCACCACAATCCAAATGTGTTTGGTTGGTTTTCGGTACGTCAGTTGTTGTTTTAACTAAAAATTATGTCCATTTTAAACAAAAGAGAGAAACTTTTAGTGATACTGGCCACAAAGTGCCTCTAATTGAGGCGGGGTTGACTCTTACACGTCAAAAATGAATTATGGAACTTTATACTAAATTATCAACACAATCTGAATGAGTTTGGTTGGTTTTCCATACGTCTGTTATGGTTTTCACTTATAATTCCGTCCATTTTAAGCAAAAGAGAGACACTTTGAGTGATACCGGTCAAACTGTGAGTCAAATTGAGATAGGGTTGACTCTTACACGTCCAAAATGACCCGTGGATCGTTCTACTAAAGTATCAACACAATACGAATGCATTCGGTCGGTTTTCCGTACGTCAGTTGTTGTTTTCACTTAAAATTTTGTCCATTTTAATCAAAAGAGAGACACTTTGTGTGATACTGGCCACACCTTGTATCTGATTGATGCGGGATTGACTCATAAACGTGACACATTACCCATGGGTCATTCTACTAAAGTATCAATTCAATAAAAATGCGTTTGATTAGTTTTCCGTACAATAGTTGTTGTTTTCACTTAAAATTCTGTTTGTTTTAAACAAACGAGAGACACCATGAGTGATACCGGCCACACTGTGTCTCAGATTGAAGTGGGTTTGACTCTTACATATCAAAAATGACCCATGTATCGTTCTACTAATGTATCAACACAATATGAATGAATTTGGTCGGTTTTTCATATGTCAGTTGTTGTTTTCACTTATTTTAAACAGAACAGAGACACTTTGAGTGATATCGGCCACATCGTGCCTCATATTGAGGAAGGGTTGAATCTTACACGTCACAAATGATCCATGGATCATTATCCTAAAGTAAAAACATAATCTGAATGTGTTTGGTTGAATATGAAGGTATTTTTGGAGATTTTAGTATTTTTTATTATACAAATCCAAATGAAAATTGGTTCATCATTCTTGCATGTTGCTGGTGCATTTCATCTGTTAAAATGGACAAATGACTCATTGGATAAAAGATGTTTTATTTAATTATAATTTCAATTTTCCTACGAACATTTACATACAACAATGTTTCATCTTTTGATCTCTTTTACCCCTCTCAAAAATGGCCACCAATTATACACGTCCCCAAGTCAGATCATCATGCTATTTGTGTACAATATTTCATCAGGTATGCAGCCCACCATTTTCTGAACAAATCTATATATTCTTGTTAATATGAGGCTTTTCGATAGTCAGAGTAGTGATTCAAAATATTTAAATAATGTACTAATAAATAATTTACATTAAATAGTAGTTGTTTTTGAAAATTCCTCTTTAGGGATGCTAGTTTGTTGTTGGAAAACGATATCTCTCATAAATTTACAAACATAATAACTGCAATCATTATTGTTTGTTTCTTTTGGACACTGCGAAAACATTGATCATTAGGAGAATAAGTAACTTGTTTTGATATGTGTTTGGATGGTAAAATTTTATTATATATAACCTGATACCTGTCTATAGGTAGTATTTTCTCGCCTCTTTATGGTTAGCCCCTGTCCTCATTCTTTGTTTTAGACAATATTTATACACATCCCTATTATAACAGAATCCTCAGTAAAAGATAATATAAATTATATAACATGATTTTTATAGCTAAAATATAAGATATATTGTCATACAGATTGACAAACTCTATCATGTGTGGTCAGTTTTATGGATATCATTGCATTGAATCCAGAAACCAAATATTTGGAGTATCTATGTTCATCGAAATTAGTATCCAATGTTTCCTAAAAATAGAAAAAGTGATAAGTAATAAAAGAAGTGAAAATATAATTGATATTCGTTAATCATTGATTTTTACCCCTGCGTGGTTGGTATTAGGATGAGTCTATCATCTATAATCTTACATTCAAATGTTTTCAAAAATTCTTTCACTATTTTATCCTATTTTATTGGTTCTAATTTTGTTAGATGTGTTGATGTGGTATGAGGACTAATGAGTCCAAATTTTTTCTCATCGGAAAATCCCTTCAACTGTTATTTATATATACGTCTGCCAATAATATAAAATACATTTTGTCATAATTAACACATTATATCATCTTTTAGAAAATAAATTCATGAAAACAAACCTCATATATAAATTTACAACTATGACACCTAGCCAACAATATTTATGGATCACATTTACATTTTCAGCAGCAATGAAATCTTGAATTTCCTCTCTAGATATATTTTTTTTTCAAAAAAACTATATGACTACTACTATTTTTTAGCTACATATCCACATAAGTCTTCAATTCTAGTAAATGTGGATAGAGAACATGCAGTGCTATTGTACTTTCAGTAACTCTTTGGGATCAGTTGGTCAATCCTTTAGATGATTTTGAGCCCACGTTTCTTGCCACCCCATCCCTTTCTTCGTCAATAATAACATCCATTGGATTAGAACTTTTTTCATTAATTGTTAAATGTTTAGATTGAAAAAAATGGAAATAAATACCTATTTTTCCACATGTACTCTTAAAAGATGTGATGGCCATGCAATGAATGTCCCAAGATCCTTTTCGAAAATATGAATATCATCGTCATCATGTATAATAGGTTTCTCTAAATTTCGTTCATGAGCTATAGTAATCATCACTTTCATATGATCTTTTGGATGTGGTCTATTATGCATCTTGTCTGCTGGGATGTAAAACATTGTAGCCCTCACTACAAGGTGATAGGTGAGTGTTGATAGATATAAATCATAGTCATTATCACCCTGTAGAAGATCAGTACTGGAAATGTATTAGTGTTTATCTAATTCACATTTCATGGTAACAATTATTAGAATATTGATTACCATGACTAAGACAGCTCTTTGAGGGGAATGGCTCACCTCAATGCTAGTGGGGGGTGGGTGGGATAGTCACACACTGGTTGTTCCTGAGTTGTGTCTTCTCCTTGCTTCCCACCCACAAAAGTTTCAAGCAACTCTCCCTACCATTGAAATCATACTTCAAGAGTTTCTAGTCTTTCTCTTGTTTGTTTCATTTCTTCATGTCTATCATCCGTTTGTTTTTTTTTCTCAAAATTTACTCAGGGTGTCACCCCAAACAACGCACCTCTTACACGACCATATTATTCTGGCCTCTTCATATCCATCGATAATATCTCTGCATCCTCTACACGAGTAGTGGATTCCTGTGACTGTCGGATACAGGAAAATAAGTAATTATTAATTTTTAATATCAATTTAAAAAAATAATTTATCGTGTCATACTTTCAAATATTTCCAACACATTTTGTGTGTTTTCATATACTATCTTTCCTTCCTTATTCACACATTCCGCTTTCTATATCACATAACATGGGATAGAAGTGCCTTTGGCTTTAGAAACTTCAATATACATATAAATATATAATGATAATTATGATTTTGTTTCTTGGTACCTAACAATATACCTGTAAATTTAAAATATGTACCATTTTCTTTTCTAGTAAAGCATACACCATCCTTTATTTACGATAGGGGTTTGTTTTTTTGATTCACGTTCCTTATTTTGCGTACTGAGTTGTTGTTTCATAAATGAAATATAGAAAATCAAAGTGATGAATACACGTATGATCAAACAATGTATTATCATCCAAAATGTACCTGCTACTTCTCATCCCCACGACGGCCAATAAATGCATCCCATGCTTCTTGGGATATCAATTGAGTGTAGACAAGGGGTGGGTGCATGTTTATTTTACCTTTTGAATCTTTAAGGTGACATTTTGTTAAAATAGTGCGAAAACTTAAATGAATCCTTCCTGAAAGCCTTAGTGCATAATTCTTGTGTGAATAATCTACTATAAATGTACTCTCCAAGACATTGATAAGAGTAAGAAACTCCTTAATTATTTTATTTTCTTGTAAACTAATGAAATAATATCATAATGTTACCGTAATTTCTTCCATGATCAAAGCCTTCATCCAGGACAAAACATGGTGCCATGAATCTATGTTAATCAGCATACATTGTCGAGTGAAAATTACAATGTAACTACTAAACATATCCTTGTTGGGATTCACATGTTGTCCTCATGCATTCCATCTGACATCAAATTTCATGCCTTTCCTTTTATCCTTAATAATTTTGGCTTAGACCATCAAACTATGGTGTACTTGTGTTTTTTGGGACATTGGTACTTCATCCATGACCATTTCATTGATATCATAATCATCTATATGTTCATATGAAATTATAGAAACAGAACATGATGATGGTTTTTGGACCTTAACACTAGTAGCAACAACTGTTTCAGAAACATGTTGTTGCTCTGCACTGTGAGCAGCAATAGTAGCAGCAGCAGCAGTAACATGAGTGACTTTTTCTGCCACAAGGTTAGGAGCACCAGAACATGTAGAATTCATTATCTGAAAAAGTGGTTATATGGTTAATTTATGGTTATTGAACATAAATTATATCATGAATATCTAAATTATATGATTTAACTCCCCCTCACCGTCCCCAAACTCGTACATAGAACTGCACTCGAAGCCTCTATGTGATCCTATTGCTTGGAACACACCCTTTTCATTTCACACTAGTCCAGTAAAAACATGGATTTCTATATCACCTTAGAACATAAAAAGGGCCTCAAACACACAATTAAAAGGACCCCATATACAAAACCTATATAGTAACCACATTTGGGGTCAATGACATGCCCACATGTCTTTGGATCACCTCTCAAGAACACATCTCGTTGGGGGAATTGTTCATCTTCCTTGCAAGACCAAATTTATACCAAACATAAATAACTTCGGGCTCTACCAACACCTACAATATACCTAGAAAATAATTGAAAATATTATAAATAATAGTTTTCTGTACCTATTTCTAATATTACTACAAGAAAAGTATAATGTACATAGATTGTACCACCAAAGACTTCTGGAGCCTCAAAGTAAATAGACTCTAGTGACAACAACTATCCAAGATTTTAAAAAACAAAATCCCAATATAGGAGTGGTCAACATAGGGGTATTATTAGTACAATAAAACCAAATTTACATCCACCTCATGTTGTTCCCCGATCTCCTCCATCACATTAGTGGTGTATAGACCTCCTTTCTCCAGTTTCTTCCTCTAACAAGGATATTCGTTGACTGCCTCTCCGACTGTAGAATGAATGTTAAGAAAATAAAATGTGATATGTCTAAACCCATCACAATAATATTAAATTCCTTGGTGTGATGGGTGATCCTTGAGGTACCCAAGAATAACAGTGCCTCCTGAGATGAGACTTGCATCACACACCTATTGTGGGTGGGTGATGCTAACCCTACATCCTAGAAGATCACTACCTTAAAAGATTATGATATGAACTCAAACCATTGGGATGATCATAGAACACTAATATATCCATCCAAACTTAGTATTAGAGATTGAATTCCCCCAAACCACTAGAGGTCGTTTTATGAATTCAACATCATAAATTAATGGATTTAATAAAAATAGCTGAAATACAATCCAACCATTAATATAAAATAATGTATAACCTACATTAAAGGAGGGGGAAAATGTTAATTCACCATTTCTATACACCTCAGTCTGTGTATCCCAAACTATTCTCTACCTTATCCTAGTCCACCATGGACTCTGAAATTTTCCATCATCTGTATAAGACATGACGTGTATGGGATGATCCCTTATTGGGATGAGTATTACAATACCGAACATGATACCCAAAAAACACCATACCTAAAGCATCAAGAGTATTAAGAACACAAAACATAGGTATTCCAAACAAGATATGAGACATATTGATAACCAAGGATATCCCAAATATACACATAAAATACTCTGAGTCAAAAAAAATCTAAACCACTTCTACTTGTAGTTCCACTCAGGGTTTCACGGTTACAATTCTCCGAAAGGAAATGATACCCAAGATATAATTACAATGACAAAACTCATCCTAGAAGCCAAACTTATCTGATCTATCCAAGAAGAATCACATAGGAAACAGAGAGTTTTCACCCGAGATATAAACTCCATCAGACTAATACCCCATCAGAAATATCTGCTCCTAATAAAAATATAGGGGGTCAATGTCAAAGGTTTGATGGGGGGATACTAGAGTATACTACAAAAATCCTCCAATATAGGGGATACACCCTTGTGTAAGAGTTGGTTATTCTAATTCAACAAACCCCGCATAGGGAAAACACATTGTAAATAAGGTTTCCTTCAGGACTCTCCGAGGGATACAACCTCCATGTCACTAAGTGACCTGTGGTCCATTACTCAGGATCATATTCCATACTAACCCCATAAAAGTGAACTAATACCACTCACTATAGAATAATTATATTGAAAAATGAGAGGGTTTACCCGAGAAACACGCTCCATCAGACTAATACACCATGTGAATGATTAGATCTCTATAAAAAGAGAGGGGTTAATTCATAAGGCTTACTGGGGACAATAGACCCTACTTGAAACATCCTCCAATATATGGGATCAATGCCCATGTAAGTGTCAGTGATTCAAATTCTAAAAACCCAATATTGGGAAAACATGAATGAAATGAGGATTGCTACAGGTCCCTTGAATTGATACATGTTCCAAGTTGATGAGGGGTATGAGTTCCAATGAACAGGACCTAATTCCATAATAACCTTCATATAAGTGGACAATGAAAACTCAATCAAGAAAAATGGAACTCACCAACACTACCCTGATCATTTAGAAAAAATAGTGGGGCCAACATCCTTGGACAAGGTCATAAAGCTCCATCATTCCCTCATAGGAATGGACCAAGGGAAAACAATCCACCAATACTAGTCCATAGAAGTTCAAAAATCTCCCAAAAAACTGAAATAAAAGGAAATAGAGCTCAAAACTATCCTAAAAGGAGAACATGATTTGTCTCTACGGGTATTAAATGTGTCTAAAAAAGACTAGAACTACCCATATCTCATTTTCACATGGAGTGATATATGATTCAAACTATGAAATTTGTAATGAACATTCACCAATTATTCATTGAATCATTGTACAAATGAGAATTAAAACAATGAACACATGTAGAACAGGGAGAGAAATTACCAAAAATAATCCTAAAAGGAGAAGTGGGGGACTTAACTAGAGTAGATCACACCTGTGATATAGGTAGAGAATAAGCTTCGAGTGTTAAGGGAGCCTTCTGTGCCACGTCAGGAGGAGAAGGCATGACCGCCAGAGGGGGAGGTGCATGAGAGGAGCCACCAACCATTGAGAAATGGAGTAGTAGGGTTCATGGGGATTAGTGTCCAGTGGGGAGGAGGAGAAATAGGCTTCACGGAGAGGAGGATCTGTGGAATGGGATCAAGGGGGAGGATAAAGTGTGGGTCTTGCGGCGGAGTAGGGCTAGTGGTGGAGGTCCAGCAAAAATAAGATCAGGGGGGATTTGTCGTAGGGGTACCGTACCCTGAGAACTTGAGGGTGTGATAAATAGAGGATATTGTGATCCCAATTTAATAAAATGGGACTATGGTTTTATCAGTGCTAGAAACGCGCTGATAAAGAGACCCTTTATTAGCACTAAAATATTATCGCTGATAAAGGGATTCTTTATCAGCTCGTTTGAATCACTAATAAAGTAAGCCTTTATCAGATCTAGAAAGGCGCGGATAAATATTCCCTTTATCAGTGCTAAAACTTTTGCACTGATAAAGGGATTATTTATCATCACATTTTTAGCACTGATAAAGGGATACTTTATCTGAGCATTTTTAGTACTGATAAAGCGAACCCTTTATCAGTGCTAAAATTTTAGGGCTTATAAAGAGTTCCTTTATCTCCACTTTTAATTAGCACTGATAATGATTTAAATTTATCAGTGCTTTTTATGTTAGTACTAATAAAAGGTGGTGCATCCCTTGCTCATTTTTGTAGTAGTGAGCACCTCATGATAAATGATGAATTGATTCGGAGATATCTGATCTCCTTGCCTTTGACTTCACATCAATTTGAAGAATCCAAATCCTTTCCCAATCATTTATATGATATGAAAATGAGAGGAAAGACATATGTATCAAATTTCACTCACTCAATTGCTAAATTTAATAATTCTCATGACCATCATAATGAAACTAAATTCTAACCGTTCATATGCCTTATCCATATCCACCTGGATCATGACATTGGACCCCAAGGTTTTTCTATTGATCTCAGAAAAAATTTCTTGAGAAATCCTAACAGCCCCTTGGATGATCCTTCCTGGAAAAAGTCACAATGTTCCTCCAAAACAAGATTTGGAATAATATTTCTTATACTTTGATTTATTAGTCAAGAAATAATAATATATGTTATGTTGTATATGCATATGGGTCTGTACTAGTTCATACAGTATAAATCCTTCAACATCATGATAAGAAAAACCGTTGAGGTGTGTGCTACCCTGTTAAGTGCCCCAACTCTAATGTAGTTCCTCACCGCTTCCCTAACTTGTTGCTTGATAACATCCCACGTAACCATGTAAAGGGATCCAGTATATTTATCCAGTCATAGAGCACTATCCTAATTCATAACAAGAACTATATCTCTAATCTCTTCCACCCCTAGAATAATTCCCATGCCCTCATTATCCATGTTCTCAACCAGACTGCGAATACATCTTAAAAACATTTACTCACCAGGAATTTTTCTTTGTCTTCCCTCGTATCTCCTATCAAATCCTTCCAAGAACCCTTACAAGTACTCTATTTAAATCCTCCCATCCACCTTAATATCCATAGTATATAATCCAGGATCTTGTTTAATATTTATCTTTTTTGTAACATTTTCCTCTTTTAGACATGACTGAAAAAATGTGGTGTTTATATCCCCCAACCTGAGCCATTTGAACATTAATTACTCCCAAGTAACTCTTTCTATTTATAATTACTTGTTCACCTATATATTTTAGTTGGTTCACCAATTTTACATAATCATTTTTGTCCCAACTATCTTGGATCCTCTATTCAAATATTTCAATTTCCTTCTTAATTCCTTATATTCTTGTCACAAGACTTGTTCTAATATCGGTCAACACTTGCTTGTTCTCTTATACACAAGGAAGATAGTTCATTAGTCTATTCGATGAGTTAAATGCCTCAAATTTATTCCAAGAACCTCTAACCAGTTTCAGGAAACCTTATTCATACATCAATCTAGATATAAAGAAGAAGTGAGAGGACTTCCTATATTCTCTCTTTATTTGAACCACTATGGGAAAGTTGTCTAATAGTGATCTTGTATGATTCAAGACTGAAACCTCCAAAAATGTGTTATATAGGTTTTATGTTGTATTGGAATCTGCACAGTAGAATCCATATTTTCCTACTCCTTTTTAGGTTGTTAAACTATGTATATTTGTTCCCTGAAAATCCTAAATCTACTACCAGTAGGAGATGGAAAGTAATGACTAATAAAATGCTTGATTCCACCATAATAAACCACCCCCTCTCTAATCAGAACCTACATAGGATTCTTGGCTGATATATCCACCTCAAGAATAATTCCTGGTCATGAACTCGAGAGTAGACTCCACGTGTTCTAGTTTGAGCACAAAAACCCTCCAAATGCATTTCCCATCGAAATAAGCACTGTATGATTTTGAAGGGGGAGTGGGAGACTCAGAAGCCTTACCCAAATAGCTGTAGTTATCAACCTCTTCCTAAAATGGAAATCCCAAGACCAGAAAGTGAAAGAGAACCTCCACAACCCATACCACCACACAACCTTATACCACACATGAACAAATTCATCCCTTGAAAATAGATGTATAATATTTATTACCTTGAGAGAAAAATGACCGTTGTGGGTTTCCTGAGTCCCCAAGAACCCAAAAACACAATGAAACTTTGATGTGGTAGTTTCTCACACCATATTCTCACAACCATTGATTGAGAGTGGAAATTTGAGGCTTCATAGAGCTCCTCCTATGAGAAATGTTAGAAACAAATGATTTGGGAAACCAAATTTGTTTCTTATCTCAAGGAAATCTAACAATAAGTTCTGAAAAATAAAATAAAATAAATGTATGTTTTACTCCACAAAATCTAGGGGTTTTAAAACTAAAATTTTCAACGTCATACCCTAACTCTCTACAATGAATAAATGTAGTTTTATAAAGTTTTTTGTCCATAAAACTGGGAAAAATAGTTTTTATAAAATATTTTCTTCTCAACATGGATTCCTATTCGAAAAATTATTGGATTCCCCAATGAAATTATGAAAATTGGATTTATGTAAACTAATATTATACTCAATAACCATATTAATGTTTATCTCATATATTATCATTTATTTATTTTCATATGACATTTATTTATTTTTTTGATGTACCTCGTGTTGATCATTTTGGGTTCTCTATCCACAAAACCAAATTAGCTTTGGTTTAATGATAATTATCTTTTTCCCATGGTTCATAAGATATAAATGTATCCTGGATTATATTTTCATACCATTGTAGTGGTATAAATATTTTATTCTCAATATATAGTCTAGTATGGTATTAAATTAGGAGACATGTCTTTGTATTTCATCTTATGAGATTAAAAATTTCATGAATATTTATTATTATTATCATTAATATAATACAAATTTTATATTTATATAATATTTATAATTTTATGAATATTTTATTTATTCTAGAAATAAATTATTTACATTAACCATGTATGATTATAGTATTTCATTCATAACATCATCCATATAGATGGAAAAAACTGTTCATGATATCATGCATATTACCAAAATTATAAAATAGTTTTTTCTGAATTATATAATGATATGATTCATATTAATGTATCATTCAAAACATACATCAATTATCTGAATTTTGATATTAAATTTAAAATTAAAATTATGTAGAAATAAAAATATATAAATTTAGACAGTAGACTTATTATCCTTCTTGAGATGATTCCTTAAGACAATGCATTGAGGGTTATAATAATAGTATTTTGAGGATAAATAACTCCCCAATGTGTCAAAGAGTGTTTATAATGATAATTTAGTAGATATTAGGAACAAAATGAAGCTTACGGTGTGAGGAGGAGTGGGCTGGTGAGGGTTAATAATTAGAAAAGGCCGATAGGGGTTCTTTAAAATAAAATATTAGAATAAAATATTATTATTGAAGATATGTTTCCAAATATTTGAAAATTTATTAAAATTATTATGACATAATACTTTATTTCATATTAAAATATTAAAAAAATTCTAGACACCTAAAAAATTCATCGTACATTGTTATTTCAAAATAGTATAATTATACACTATTTTATTTTCTATATAAATACATTATTAATCATCAATGATTAAAAAAGATCACCTATAAATAATTTCAATGGGATGTTTCTAAAAACGATGTTCATTATATCAAATTAATATTATAAATATTATAAATTTCTCTTTCAAGTAAAATATTATTATATAAATAAAAACAATTCTATCTAAGTTAAATACTATTTGTTTTGTTATGAGAGATTATACTTATAGTTTTATTATTTGTTAATTATTATATAAACAATAGTTAATTTTTTTACTTTATAAAGATAATTTACTATTATATAATATTTACTTTAATCAAAATATTTTTTTAATTTTTTTTACTCAGATATTTATTTATGGAATTTAAATTAGTGTTTTACTAAATTATGAAAAACATTTTTTACTTAAAATGAACACCTGAAAATACATTCTCTACATTTATAAATTTATTATTTCTTGATATTTGATACTTATAATTAAATATTCAATTAATGGTAATCATAAATAATAAGTCTTCCTCATTATTTAAACTAATGGTCATTTTACAATTCCAATAGTAGGGTTTTTATTTGAATGAAAAAGTTAATGATATAATGGGATAGTTAGTATTTTAAATGTTATATTTAAAAAGGTCATATATTTTTATATATCCTATAAATAACTATTACATCCAACTTTCTTAACTCAGTCAATTTTCTATCAATTATCTATATACATTATTTTTAACAATACAATCATATTATTAATGTTTTGTTTCCACTTCATATTATAACACCTCAGCCTTAAGCATTACATAATATTACGTTTTATTCAAAAAAATTATTTTATTTCACATTATGGATCTTTTCAGGTTTAGAGTTTTTGAAAATTAGGTCATAACTCATAAAAAACATAACCAAATAATAAAATGTTTTCACTTCTGATCAATATTCATTTATTCACCATATAAAACCATCAAAAAAATAATGATCTCTTTTATTAAAACTATTCGAGATTTTCAACAAAATTTATTCCAATCCCTTACTCATCATTAAATCCAGTAAAAAACATTTAAAAATGTGGGATGAGTATTAAAAGCTCAAAAAGGTATATAAAAAGAAGTAAATTGTCAGTACATATATAATCATAAAAGATAATGGAAAAACATTTTCAAAAAATATTACATTTTAATCAATGAGAGAAATATCATTATTTAATAAATATAAATTATTTTACCAAATGGAAAAAATGATTTCCATGAAAACTCATTAGAAAACATAGAAAATTAATGTAGGTTCCCTAGGACATCATCACATTGAACCCTTATAGAACCCTTATGGATTTGAATAACTATAAAAAACATATAATATAATTTTATAAAGAATATAATCAATACCAAATGAATTGGAGTGTTATCTAGGTGGACCCATCAATTGATGTATAATGGTCTCACCCAATTCAATTTGGTTTCATCCATAATTTATAATGTCCAAGAACTAAAATATGAAATAAAACATTTCATCTTCTGAAAAACTCCTTTAAACTCCTATCAAAATAACTTTCAGATGTTAAAAACCCATTTTCCATCAAATATTCCAGTTACAATAAAACAATACACCATTAGTTTGAAAAACATTTTCAATAAAAAAATCCTAAAAAAGGAAAGAGGGTTTTTTTGTTTAATAAAACATGAAATCCTTTGAAGTAATCCATAAAAAAATGGAGATAGTGGTAGAAAATTCATTCTCACTGTTTATATAAATAAAAGAACATTCCTTTTTTCATTTTTCCAAATGTTCCATTTTAACCACATAAAGTGATTAATTTTAAAAAATTTAAATAAAACTAAAACATTTTCCTAAATTATAATTTACAATACCTTTATAGAAATTAAAATATAAAAAATATCAATAATATTAACATGGTGAGATATATTTGAAAATTATATCATTAAACATTCAAAGTGTCACCTACCACTTTAAAAGATAAAATCAGACGCCCCATGAATGATTAAATTTCAACAAAACATTAAATGACATTTTATTCGATAAAAAGTGGATATATAATTTAAAAGGGTATGCATATACAACTTATATGATAATAAATGTTCATATCATCATGAAATAACTCTATGAAAGAAAATTGAGATAAAATCTCATACCTTTAGTATGAATTGTCATGTTTATCATTATCATCCTAAATAAAAAAATTATGTTAATTATTTAATTTTTTCATAATGTTTTTTAAGTTTATCATTAAATGTATTTTACTTATTACAATGTTTTATGGAACTAATTAAATAATTAATTTTACATTCGGTATTTTGACCATATTCGGTTTATGTGTTAAAAATGACCTTGGTAGGTAATCTATGGTCAATGGGGTAATTATATAAACATATAATTAATAATAATGATATAATTATCATATTTATAATTATATTGTAATTTTAAAACCAATCATGAAGGATTTTTATGAAAAATGAAACAATGTTACAATTATAGAGATGGTAGGTTGTACGTACACATTAGTAACGTTCCCATTTTCAATGATCATTACCGATAGAAGGTACATAAATTTTTTCTTTCAATAATGGTATTTATACCATAAAAACCCTTTCATATAATCATATATACTTATTTATAGAATTATTGTGATCTAAAATAAATCACATTGCATTGAGGAGGTGGTAGTCCAAACATTCACGAACGACGTTTTCACATTTTCAGTGTCTGAATAGGTAAAAAATAATATCATATATTATATTTATATAAAGGTAATTATGTGATTAATATCATATAGATTTAATTTATTTCACTTATATTTATTTAACTCATACTTAATACATTCCATGTAATGTGTCAACGTATCACATCAGTTTGAAGAGGCGGTAGTCCACACGTCCACAAATGATGTTAAAGTATTTACAAAAAATTGAAAGCATGAAGTTATGTGTTATATAAAAAATATATAAGTATAAATAAAACACAGGTATCATATATATACTATATAAACATTGTTTTTCCATCATAATTTCCAACCATGATATGTGGTAAAGGAAAAATGAATGACACCATTTTGTGATGCGGTAGTTCTCCATAAATGTATGGTAATTTCATTACTCATTTGATCACAGTGTGTGAAGGTGTTGGTATAACTCTCAAAAAATAATCTCAATATATTTATGAGAATTATGTTATTATATAATGAATGAATAAAAATAAATTAAAGGGTGATAAAGAAACAATATAAAAATTCACATTTAAGAATGTTACCTCTTTTTTCGTCACGACCCGTCCCTTGGGTCCCGTGCCATTACTAACCCAAGCCCACCTTCCATAGGCCAAGGGCTAGAGACTATCACCAGAAAGGAGAATCCCTAAAATGTGAAGTAATTTCCATTTAACCTGTATAGACACACAATCCAAGAACACAACAAGAAACAACCACTAAGTAAACTACTGTAATAAAATGAGTGATGAAAGTAAAAGGGCTAGAATACAAGCCCAACTGTAAAAGTACATGTACAACTAAATGGTACAATACAATTGAAAAGGGGAAAATAGCTCCTATATTCTCCAATGAGGATCCCACCTGATGAATAGGTACTACTCATGATCAGTAGTCCCTACGTCACACCACGACTAATGGTCCACCTCTGAGTACCGTCCAATCCTGGCTCCCTCATCCTCGATCAATGTTGTATATCATCTGCACAAGACACAAAAAGTGCGGGCTAAGCCCATGCATGGATGATTATAAAAATACTCAGTAGGGTCCCTGATACCCCCATAGGTCTCCTAGAGCACCAGAATAGAAACACCACAAAATAAGACATCAACTCTACAAAGGTATATGCCTATACATATACCTATGTTATAAAGATATAATCATCTCATACATGAGGGAATAATAACAAAAAGGTAACACCACGAAGGTAGAAATACCACATAGGTAACACCACTGGGATAGAAGTACCACACATGTAACCCCACGAAGACAACACCGTGAAGGTAGATGTACAACATAGGAAACACGAAAAAAGACAACACCACGAAGGTAGAATTACCACACAGGTAACACCACAAAGATAGATTTACCGCACAGGTAACACTAGGAAGAAAACACCACGATGGTAGAAGTAAAACTTAGGTAATATACTCAGCTCACAATTAGGTATAACTTAAGTAAAGAATTATAGATGATTAGTTGCAAGCTAGATCATCTTATTCTGTTATGAAGCACTGCTGCTGACCCACACAAGATCGATAGGTAACTATCCCCCACAGACCCACATAGGATCGGTCTACACTGACCTATGAAAGATCGCTGAGTGCTGACCCACACAGGATCTGAGAGAATTTGGTCTAGACAGGATCGATTGATGCTGACCCACATAGGATCGTTGTTCTTTCTTCACGTTACAGCTAGCCAGTGGATTCCTCGCACCCTGTGTGCTCGTGTTCTGTATAATATTCCCCTCGATATATCGTTTGTACCTATAAAACTTCTAATATCCACAAATAACAAACCTAAATGACCGCCATGTCACAAGGGTTTCAATGCGACAGACAATGCATCAATCACACAACTAGTTGGTGAGTTATAAGCGTTTTAGTTCTGGGGCCCGATTTGATTTAGATTTGATCCAACCCGGACATACTCCAATTGTCTCTAAAAATGATGTGTATTATACCAAAAGTCCCATATCACTCCATGGATACCATCACCTTTGAAGGTTCATCAAATGGATGCCATAATTTCAAGTTATGGTCCTTTATTTGTTTTTGGGTCCGGTTGGGCCCGGGTCCAGTCCGACCCGGCCGGGTTGGTCCGCGGTGGGCTTGGCCTGCTGGGACATGGTCCGACCAGGCCCAAAAGGGGGGTGGGAGTGGCCCGCTAGGCAGGCATCCCATCCCATGGGGTATGCTGCCCACAGGGGTGGCGGCATGGCCTCATGAGGCGCGACCCACAGGAGGTATGTCACGTGGTCCGCCCGAGCTGGAAAAGGGGGCGGGGGGTTCCCCCAGTATCCCGAACATCCCGGAGTTCGTTCATCCCCTCCGAAGTGGTGGCACCACGTGATGCCTCCAGGTGTCTTGTTGGACCCACATGACCCGGTTCTAACGATCCCGTTGTGGCCGCCCAGTGTGCCGACCGACATCTCCAGCGGCGCACGACGGCACGCCGGTCCACCACTCTTGGTCGGCCTGTGTGCCAGCCACCTTCCTTCGGTCTGCCATGACTGACGAGTCGCGGCCTGAGTCCTCCGGTGGTGCTTTGGTTGTGCCACCCTCTCCTTCTATGTCTAGTTCCTCCGGATGTGTGGGTGCGCCACCTCCTCCTTCGTGGCCAGCCAGTGCCAGTCGCCACATTGGTCCCTGCCGATGCCGGTCACTGGTACCGCCATGCCGGCGATCTTCCACGGAGAAAAAATGGGGTAAGAAAGTAACGGAGGGTCCAGGCTAGGTTCATTAGGCTGAATCCATCAGCGTTATTTTGGAAACAATATGAGGGAGGAGAAGGGATTCTACAACTCATGAATTTAAAACCAAAAGTAAATCCTACCTCAAGAATGATGGTGAGAGCACGTTTGTGGAAGCTGGTCGGTGTTTTCCTTTCCCCTCAACTAGCCTCCAATGACGTCACTCTATTATCGATCTTCGATTTGAGGTTTTAGTTTCACTCATCACCAACCCGATTTATCCGGCTCCGTCCTCCAAGGGTTTGGTATCCTGATACATTGTCTTCACATCGATTCTTGGTTAATCCATGCCGAAAGCTCTCCCAAAGCTCCATATAAATAGGAGAGGGGGAGGGTGAGTAACGAAATTGGGAATTAACGGGGGTTATTAATTAGAACCTTCCTAATTCCCCACAATGTCAGTAGTGAAGATTGAAGGGTCATAACATTTATTGGCTAGAGACTTCGCGGGTCCCACATTGATGTTTGTCCGTTGGATGAAATGAAATAAAATAAAAATCATCTAAGTTATTTTTATTATTATTCAAAAAGTCCCAAAACATAACATTTTCTCCAGACCTACTACGGTCAAATATAATCCTCCCTTAAGTGAATCTTGGCACTACAGATTCAACAGTGCCCTCATATTTTAAAACCGACCACTGGTTCAAGAGTTAAAAAATACCGCTCACGCATTTACTGATCATACCTAAAAAAGTTCAGAAATTCATTCTGGGAACATCAGCCCACAGAATCATATACCGTCAATTTTTTGTAAACATTTAATAATTCTATGTAATTAAAAAAATTACAGGGAAAATCAGGGTCTTTACATTCCCCCCACCTTAGGGATTTTCTTCCCTGAATGTCCCGACATAGCGAAAAAAAACAAATTGGGGTATTGGGCATGAATCTAAGCCTCCCGCTCCCATGTTCTCTACTGGAGGATCTCGTGCTGCTAGCGAACGCGCACCAGAGGTATCGACCATCCATGGAGGACTTGATCCCATTGATCCTCAATCTCCACTAGAACCTCCATAAACGTCACCACGTCATCAAAGTCTAGCTCCCCGTGATCGATGACATGAGATGGGCCATGCTTGTCTCTCCTCACCTGGGATATGTGGAAGACATCATGAACCTTCTCCAAGTACGATGGACGTTTCATGTGGTATGACACCTCGCCAACCCTCTGAAGTATTAGAAATTGTCTGAAAAACCTTAATGATAACTTGCCGCCTCGGCCCAATCTCCATAAAAATCGTCGAGGAGAGACATGAAAAAATACGTTTTCCCCCTCATGGAACTCCAAATGTCTTTGCCTATTGTCAGCATAAGAGTTCAGTCTGCTTTGGGTATTTTTCATCTGCTCCCGGATGATCTTCACCTTCTCGGTGGTAGCCCATACCAACTCTGGACCCATAAGTGCTGACTCCCATGGGTCTGTCTAGCATAGAGTTTATCTGCATGGTTGACTATATAGGGCCTCAAATGGTGTCATACCTATGGTGGATTGATAATAGTTTTGGTATGAGAACTCCACCAAGGGAATGTGATGCTCCCAAATGCAACCAAAATCTAGGACGCATGCATGAAGCATGTCCACAAGTGCCTCTATGGTCTGCTTTTCTTGACCATCCATCTAAGGATGAAAGGCGGTGCCCAAACGTGACTGAGTCCCGAACCCCTCCTATAACCCCTTTCCCAAAATATAAGTAAAACATCCATCACAGTCAGAGATGATCATTGATGGCACCCTATGGAGTCTCACAGGATCCTGTACTTAAAGGCCTCTCAAACCCTCTACTGATACCTGCTGTTAGATATGTAAGAAGTGGGATGACTTGGTGAGTTAGTCAATGATCACCTAGATGGTATCATGTCCCATGGATATATGTGGAATCCATGTAACAAATTCCTTGGAGATACCATCCCACTTCATCTCTGGCACCTCGATTGGCTGAGCTAAGCCTGCTAGAACCTGATGCTCGGCCTTCACTTACTGAAAAGTGAGGCATCATGAAACAAACTATACCACTACTTTCTTATTTCCTGTCCACCAGTGCTGACGCCGGAGGTCCTGGTACAACTTCTCCACACTAGTATTTACGACCTGAGGGGATGTATGTAACTCCCTCAACACCTACTCCCATAGCGCTACTGGTACCATGGTACATCTTATGAATATGATGACATTCTCCCCACCTTTAGAAAATCCATCAGTTGCCTTTCCAGAGGAAATATGAGCACGTCGAGCCTCACAATCAATGTCCCCAAGCTGTACCTCCCTGACTCACTGAAGGAGTGGGGGAGTGACTGTCATAGACTAGAAGTATGCTTCAACATCTCTATTCATGATGGATATCTGCTACATGGATAACCGCTCTGTCACCTCACCTAGAAACTGAAGACCAGACCTCCTGTTGAGTGCATTGGAAACCACGTTCCCCTTCCCTGGAGTATAGAATATCTCAAATTCATAGTCCTGAATGAACTCTAGCCATCGCCGCTATCTCAGGTTCAGGTTCTTCTAAGAGAAGATATACCTGAGACTCTTGTGATAAGAGTAGAATGTAGAAAATTTTACCCTCATATAATTTCACCACATCATCCAGGCGAAGACCACTAATTATAACTCAAGTTCATGGGTAGTGTAGTTCTGCTCATGTATCTTTAGATGCAATGAGCCGTAGGCAATCACTGCTTGCTCTTGCATCAGAACACACCCAATTCTGATCCCTGAGGATTCACTGTAGACTACATACCCTACACCCACTTCTAGCAGCCTCAAGATGGGAGCACTCATTAGTCTCTACCTCAGCTCCTGAAAACTCTACTGGAATCTATTCATCGATACAAAGGGTTGTCCCTTCTTCGTCTATGCTGACAAGGGTTCCAAAACTCTGGATACATCAATCACGAATCTCCTGTAGTATCTAGACAACCCCAGGAAACTCCTCCCCTCAATCACTCTCCTGGGTGGCTTCCAAGCTATCCTGCATCTATCTTCGTTAGATCCACTACAACTCTAGACTCCGAGATATGTTGTCCCAAAAATTGAACCTCTCATATCCAGAACTGGCACATCGAGAGCTTACCATAAAGATGGTGATCTTGGAGTGTATCCAGAACTATTTGAAGATGATTGGCATGAACCACCTCCGTCACTGAATATATCAAGATGTCATCGATTAAGACCACCAAAACATGATCAAGTTATGGATGAAAGATCATGTTCATGAATCCCATGAACACTTTTGGGGAATTGGTCATGTCGAATGACTTAACCAAGAACTCATAGTGGTCATACATCTATCTAATGGACATCTTCTACACATCCTCATCATGTTCTCTGATTTGATGATAGCATGATCAGAGGTCTATCTTCGAAAACCAATGAGCTCCCTTCAGTTGATCGAAAAGGTCATCAATCCTCATAAGTGGATACATGTTCTTCACTGTCACCTGGTTTAGGCACCGATAGTTCACACAAAGTCTCAAAATCTATTCTTCATTCTTGGAGAACAAAATCGGGGATTCCCATGGAGAAACAATGTGACATATGAACCCCTTTCTCTATAAGTCCTCCAAGTGTACATGTAAGTCAGAAGTTCCATGGGAGCCATCTTATATGCTGGTGTAGATATCGGTGTCATCCCGGGGTACAGGACGATGTAAAAGTCTACCTCTTTGTGTCAGGTAGTCCTAGAACATCATCATGAAAGACATCAGCATACTGGTACAACACTACATGATAGCTCAGACTCTTAACATTAACTACTCCCAGGGTAATGTTAGAAAACTGATGTGTGATTGGTTGCACCCTCCTCCAGGTAAGTTCATCCTATGCTGCAAAGGTTTCCTTCTCACTAGTGAAGGAAAACCTGGTGCCATCCTCGCAAACACACCGCACTTTGTGCCCAATACACTCAATATTGGTGTGGACTATGGATAACCAGTCTATACACAATAAGACATCATAAGGCCTCGATACCACTACTAGAAGATCCCAGCCGAAGATCTCGACTCCTAGAGTAATCTCTCACTGTCATCACTAATGTGTAATCATCGAATCTTCTCCCATAGGAGTCTCTAGCCATAATTATCAAGCCAATGATTCCACTAGAAGCTCGAAGCTCCAAACAAGGTCTGTGGAAATAAAAGAGTGACTGGAACCTGTGTCTATAAGAACTATAGCTATGGTTGTGTAGACAATGATCATATCTAAAATCATCTCCAGAAAACCGTGGTTGTAAGCCTCAACTGCCTGGAGATGACATCGTCTCTATCCAGCTTCTCCCTGTGGTCTGGGTGGACCACCTGTTGGTAGTGGCGGTTGAATCTCGAATCACCGCCCACTGCCTGCTACATGGCCAGCTCCTCTTCCATGTATGCCTGCTACATTGGGACCTCCCTGATCAAATATTTGCCTCTGCCTATGCGGTCCCTCAACCATCTACTGTTCATCCGTACGGCGGGTCGGGCATTCATGTGCCATGTGACCTTGACCACCGCGTGAGTAGCATTTCCTGCTCCTCAGCTGTCCTCCTCTATCTTGTGAGCACCACAACACCGACCCTGTATCCTGAGGTCGTCCACAAGAAGGCCCAGACCGGTTAGGCCCCTAAGTCATCCATCTATGGCATTCCACAGAGGAATCTACTACCTGAAGTCCAGTGGTGGCTCTCACTATCAGTTCCTGCTCAGCTAGAAAGCACTCAACCAAAAGTGTTCTCCCTAGCATCCCAACTTGTGTTGGTATGCTGAGCGATATCATTGATGCCTTGATCTCCCTTCGAAGACCCTAATAAAAGGTCCAGACTTGGTATAAATGGTATCGTACCATGTCGATGGAGTAGTGGAAGATATCGGTGAACCTCGTCGAGTACTAGGCCATAGTCATGCTTCCCTATTATAGGTGCAACAACTCCTATATACGCACTGAGCATAGAGTCACTGGGAAAAACTCTACCCTAAAAGGCCCTGAAAGTCAACTCATATGAGAGTCATCTAATAGTGTATCTAAAGCATCAAGCTCCACCATCTCCTAGCTGCTCCCTTGAAGATACTGGCTGCTAGGATCACCATAATATCAGTTGGTGTCCCCAATAAGCAAAAAAACTCTAGCCACAACCTCCAGCCAGTCCTCATCCGCTTGTGGGTCCGTCTCGCCTCGGAACCTCTGAGACATCAGCTGTTGAAACCTTTGTAATGTGCTTAAAGAGTGTGCATCCTCTGCTGGTTGGGTTAGTAGAAATGTCTACCCTCTGGGTAGTGGTGATGTTAGTACACCACCCAAATGTGCTAACACCATAAGAGGTCCCTACACCGAGGCCTTATTGCTTGGTGGGCCATCAACGTGTACTCTCTCAAGAATCTAGGTTAGTTGTCTATGTTGAAAAATACCAAAAGAAAACAAGTGCACCATGGTCAATAAGTTATACCTGGTGATATGACTTAAATAGGTCATAAGAAAAACATTTCCAAACCCACGTAATCAGTGTTTTCATGCATTGATTCGGAAATCAGAAGTTAGGGTCCTGGTATATGGATACATCGTCCGCTGCACCTACTCTAGAATCCCCAAACTGAAAACCACACTCATAACACTCAACACTATTTCCACATAGAAAATATCAGATTCCTAGTTCTTCGGTAGAACTGACTCCTTTGATACCACTTTTTCATGACCTATCCCTCGGGGCTCGGGCCAAGACTAACCCTAACCTGCCTTCCATATTCCAGGGGCTGGTGACTAGCATCGGAAAGGCGTGTCCCTAAAATTGGAATCCATTTCCTTTTAACATGTACAGACACATAGTTAAAGAACAGAACAATAAGCGAACACTATCTAAACTTCTGTAGTAAAATAACATGGTGAATGTAATGTGGCCAGAATACAAGTCCAACTGTAAAAGTACATGTACAACTGAAAGGTAAAAAACAACTGAAAAGGGGAAAATAGCTCATGGATCATCCACTGAGAATCCAACATGAAGGGTAGCTACAAAACACAATCAATATTCCCTGCTTCACGTCATTCCAAATGGTCCACCTCTGAGTTCCATCAAGTCCTGGCTCCCTCAGCCTCGATCAAGGATGTACGTCATCTGTAGAAGACACAACAAGGTCCATTTGTAGCCCATGCCGGGGTGAGTATAACAATACTAATTAGGCTCCCTGATACCCCCATAGGTATCCTAGAGTTCCAAAAAGGATAAAACAAAAAATAATACATCAACTCTACTAAGGTATATGCCCATACATATACCCTAGTTATCAAGATATACTCTACTTATACATGAGGTAAGAATACCACAAAGGTAACACCATAAAGGAAGAAATACCATAGATGTAACACCACATAGATAGAAGTACCACACAAGTAACCCCATGAAGACCAGACCATGAAGGTAGATTTACCACACATGAACTACCACGAAGAAAACACCACGAAGGTAGAATTACCACAAAGGTAACACCACGAAGATAGATGTGTCGCACAGGTAACACCAGGATGATAACACCACGGTGGTAGAAGTACCAAAAAGGTAAATGACTCAGCTCAAAATTAGGTATAACATATGTAAATAAGTACAGATGATTAGTCCCATGCTGGATCATCTTATTCAGTTATGAAGCACTGCTGCAGACACATAAAAGATCAATAGGTAACTAACCCCTGCTGACCCACAAATGATAGGTATGCACTAACCTACACAAGATAGCTGAGTTCTGAACCACACAGAATCTGATATAAGATGACCCACATAGTATTAATAGATGCTGACCCACACAAGATCGTTTTTCTTTCTTCACGTTACATCCATCCACTGGATTCCTCCCACCCTCTGTGCTCGTGTTCTGTATAATATACCCCTTGATATATCGGTTGTACCTCTACCACCTCTAATATCAACTAAGGAGTAACCCAAATTATCACCACGTCGCAAGGGTTCCAATGTGATAGACGGTGCATCAATCAGACAATCGGTTGGTGAGTTATAAGCGTTTTAGTTACGGGGGCCCGATTTGATTCAGATTCGATCCAAACCGGACATACTCCTAATATCTCCAAAAATCATGTGGAGTATACCAAAAGTCCCATCTCACTCCAAGGATCCCAAAAACGTAGATGGTTTTTCAAATGGATGCCAAGAATTAAAATTATGGCCCATTATGTATTTATGGTCCGGTTCAACCCCCAAGGGGGGGGGGACATGGGCTTCCGGTTAGGCGGGTCGTCCGCATGAGGCGTGGCCCACAGGAGGCACGTCCTGCGGTCCACAAGAGATGGAAAAGGGGGGGAGTTTCCACCTGGTATCCCGAACGGCCCAGAGTCCATTTGGATCCTCCGTAGCGGTGGTGCCACATGGATTATGAGACATGTTGGAGCGGGTCCTGCTCATCCCGTCACGGCTGGCCGGTGTGCCGGACGACTTCTCCAACGGTGCACAACGGCATGCCGGTCTGCCACCCGCAGCCGACCGGTGTGTTGGCCACCTTCCCCCAGTCTGTTGAAACATATGAGCCCCAACCCGAGTCCTCCGGCAGTGCACTGGTCGCGCCACCCTCTGCTTCCGCAACTGACCGGTGTGTCGGCCGCCTCCTCCGATCACCGTGACTAATGAGTCACGGCCAGTTCCTCAGGAAGTGTGGGTGTGCCACCTCCTCTCTTATTGCTGGCTAGTGCGAGCCTCCACCTTGGTCCATGCTAGTGCTTGTCACTAGTACCACTGCTCTGACGGTCTTCCACGGAGAAAAAATCGGGAAGCAAGTAAGAGGAGGGTTCTGGCCGGGTTCGTTAGGCCCACGCCCTTCACTTTAGCTTGGAAACCATATGAGGGAAGAAAAGGGATTCTACAACACATGAATTTAAAAACTAAAAATAAACCCTACCTCAAGAACGATTGTGATCACGCATTTGTGGAAGCATGTCGGTGTTCACTTCCCCCCACAACTAGTATCCAAACACATCGCTCGATCATTGATCTTCGGTTCGGGGTTTCGGTGTCGCTCATCACTACCCTACTGGAATCGGCTCCGTACTCCATGGTTTTGGAATCTTGGCACTTTTTTAGCACTTAACTGCTTGGTGAAACCGTTCTGACACCTCTCTCCATAATCCATATAAAAAGGAGAGGGAGATGGAGAGTAACAACGTTGGAATTTGATGGGGGCTCATTAATTAGGAACCTTCCTAATTACACAATGACATTGTTACTTAAGATTGAAGGGTAAATCAATTTATTAGCTTGAAACATCGCTGGTCCCCCATTGTCATTTTTCCATTGGAGGAAATAAAAGAAAATAAAAATCCAGAAAGTTATTTTTATTATTCTTTAAAAAGTCCCAAAACATAACTTTTTATCCAGAACTAATATGGTCAAAGTGAAGCCTCCCTAAACCGAATTCCAGCACAATAGATTCAACTGTTCCGTCAGATTTATTATCCAAGCACTAATTCAAAAGATAGAAAATTCCATTCACGCGTTTACTGAACGTACCTAAAAAATGATCATAAATTTATTTAGGGCACATCGAGCCTCAGAATCATGCTCCGTCAATATTCGCAGACTCGAAATAATTCCATATAATTAAAATAAATTTACATTGAAGATATGGGTATTTTATTTAATCCAAAATTTTGGACTCTTGGGTGATGATAGGTATGATGGGAGATTATTTGGGAATGTTTTATATGAGAAAAAATGGTTTTAGATGTGTGAATATGTGGGGACGGTGAGTGCCTTTTTATAGTGGAGGGGGAGTAACATTCTTATAAATATGAAAACCTATAAACTATTCAGAGGTTTCGATTACCTCATGTGAATCCATTAATGGTTAAAATATTATAAAATATATGAAACTATTGAATCCAATCCCACAAATGGGTTTTGGACAACTTTATAGGTCATTAAAACTATTAATATGAGTGTTTAACCACTATTTAACCACATTTTTACGATAGTCACTATAATTAAATTTAATTACATTCACTAATATTTTTTGTTAAATAATCAGTTGATCATATAATAAATTATAAATTATTATTATTCCAAATATTTAATCTCTTTTTCCAAAATAATATCACATACGTGGAAGAAATTAATTTAATATTAATATTGCAGATGGGATTACAAAGCACGGTTTTAAAGTAAAAATGTTCAAAAGTGTGCTATGTTTTAAAATCTATATTCAATTTGAAATTATTTCAAATGAAATAAATTTATTAAAATGATATAAAATATATCTAATTATAACTTAAAAACAACTAAAAATACAAATTAACTTTATAAATACATTGAAGGAAAATGAAACTTTGATCTAAATTACAGTGCTATTCACTATTCATCTAAATATGATAGTTCTCAAATAAACAAATCACACAATGTAAATTTTTATATTTTTTTGCCATAAAATATGTTTATTTTGTTATATAAAAATTATAACAGTCTCAAAAAAATTATTTTATATAGGTGTTCCATTAAATTCTGAGAAAAACAATATTAATTAATAATATTAACAGTATATTATTCTCTAGTATAATTCAATATTTCCTAAAACATTAGAATTAAAAGAAACTAATTGTTCAGTGTCATATATGCTATTATAACGGGAATCACATTTATGGTAAAATTAATATTTAATTCATAAATATTGATAAATATGAAAAAGACTTATTCTATCATTACCCGAGATGTTACATCATTCCCCCTTTTAGAAATTGAATCTTCCTCATTTTATTTACTTTTCTATTATGTTGGGATATTTTCCACTAATTTAATTTCTATATTCCCATGTTTCATCTTTAACCACATGTTTTTCCCTAAAATTTTATCCTGATGAATCACATTTTTTGCACCACATTATCATTGTGGTCAAGAACTTCAACATGTTTTTCCTCACAAGAAAGATTCAATTCAAGAAAAAATAATGTATGTATCAATAAATGAGATGAATCTTGTACATAATTCCTTCACTATAATCCATGAAATCAATTGTGTACCATGGAGAAAATCGGAGGTAAGGAAACTCTGTAGGAAACAGATACAACTTTCTCTTGGAATTCATATAGTTCAATGAAACAGAGAGTCATCTTCCCCTTTTTACAAAAAAACACATCAAAAATTTCCAGGGAGAAACATTTAAAAATTCATGATCCCATGCCTCAAAATAAATATCTTTCCTTTGGTTTCAAACTTATATCTTCTATATACTCTGAGCTGGAATGATGTTTCAATGAATGGATTAATCATTCTCTATTGTTTCCTCTACCAACTCTTGTCCCATAAACATCCTTTCTCATAAACTATCGCAAAAAGTATGTTTATATCACCTATTTCCATATAATTACTTAAATGGTCCAATATGAATACTAGATTGAAAAATAATATTATTAGAAAAATTAACCCATGAAATATGTCTGCCCCAACTTCCCTGATAATCGATTTATCATGAAAGAAGCATATATTCAATTGTATAAGTCTTCCACTCAGACTGTCCATCAAATTAAGGTTGAAAAGATGTATTGAAATTTAATTAATTACCCAAAAACATCTAAATTGCATTAATATAATTTAATGTGAAATTAGGATGACAGTTTGATACAACAAAGAGAGGCACTCCATATATCATGATAATATATTTTAGATATATTCATAATTTCTTCTGTACAGAAATTTTATCTCGACTAGGAAGAAAGTGTTCAGAATTAGTTAATAGATAAAAAATAACCTACATTTAACTATTACCTTGAGATTCCTTTCACAATTATAACATGTAATCAATTCATATATTTTTACATTTCTACTCTAGTACTAGAATCTTTTTGAAGAATCCCCATCGGTAACTGTTTCTCTTCTTTAACCAACATAGAACTCAAACACATCATTGTAAATTCAGGTATATCTATTTTAATTCCATCCCACTAGTATTTCTCTAGATGTTCTATATACATCATTGTGTTTTTTTTATGAACAAAAAACATAGAACTATGAGATTTAGTAAAAAAATATTTCAACAACTTGGAATAAAAAAGGCCCAATTATTCTTTTTCCAAATCATAAAACACATTCTTCATCAATTTTAAAATCTGGCAACATACCATTCCTAATGGATTCTACCTTATCTATCAATGATTAAACAACCTTCTGAGCCCTATTAATTCCATTTGAAAATGTTGAGTATATTGAAACATGAAACAAAATGGGGGATGTCCCTTTATCTACTACTTTTAGGACAAAATTCATCAAATCATTATCCAAGGGTCACGTTCAAAATGTTACATGGTTAACATAGCATTATTATTTTTTTTCAAATCAAAGCATAATCAACATTATTTTATTTTCCCAAATGACAAGGAAACATGGAATTATAATCATTGATTAGTTCCATAAAACTTTTCTATCTCATTATCAATTCATTTTGTGTGAAAATATACTTCAATATTTTGTGATCAGTATTTATTTTAAACATTACTGAATACAAATAATGCCACCATTTTTTATAGAAAAAATAGTATCTAATTTCATATCATGATTTGGGTAGTTTAACTCATGAGTTTTTTAATGATGTGAAGAATAAGAAATTACATGATCATTATACATTAGGATACAACCAATTCCTTTCAACGAATCATCACTATAGATGAAAAATGCACCATTTTTTATGGTGACACCAAAACTGGATCACTGACCAATCTTATAATATGTTCTTGAAAATAATCATCACATTCATTTAACAAGATAGACATAAATCCTTTATGTGTTAAAAAATTATGTGGGCTATAAAATCAAGAAATGTTTTCAAAAAGCTACTAGAATTAACACATTAACCAAATAAAACTACGGATTCTTTGTGATATTTGTGGGACATGTTCATTCTTTTACAACTTTCTTCTTAGAAGGATCAACAATTATTATATTTAAAAAAATAAGGTGACCAATGAATTAATTTTTTTTCAACCAAAATTCACACTTTAAAAATTTCTTATATGTTATATTTTAATTAAATTTTTGAAGAACATCACATATAATCCTTTCATATTACTCTTATATATTAAAAGAATAAAAAAAATTTCATCCAAAAATGCAACAAGATTACTTAACCAAGACCTCATGAAATGTTCTATTCATAAAATCCATAAATAAAACTGGTTCATTAGATAATAGAAAAAACAACTCTAAAAATTCACAGTGGTCATATCTATTTTGAAACACAATCTTCAAAATGCAGGATTCCTTCAATTTTAATTAATGGTACCCCAACTCGAGGTCATCCTTCAAGAAATACTATTCACCCTATAGATGATAAAAAACAATTATTTTAAGAAAATGATACATCATACTAATCGTGATTTTATTAAAGGATCTATAATCAAAAAAATGTTTCATTGATCCACATTTATTTTTAATAAATTGGAAAATAGAACCACATTGTGAAGTGATATGTTAGATGAAACCTTTCTGTAATAACTTCTTCAATTTATTTCTCAATGATAATATTTCTACAAGATCCATTAGATAAGGGTCTTTTAAAATAGAATTTTTATATAGTACCATGTTAAGAGTAAACTCAACCTCTCAATCTGGAATAACATAATGTAAATAATATGAAAAAACATATATCATTTATCTACTACTCGAACATCACTAATTTTAATTTTTTTAATTTTGACCAATATATACTAGGTAACATTTATTTCCATCTCTAATTAATATCTCACATTCTTAGTATGTTATAAAATACATGAAATCAATGAACACAAATTTTTTAGCACTGAAATCTATCTTATCATGATAAGATGAAATATAATCCATACAATGGATGATATAAAACTCTACAGCAGACAATAGAAAAATATTTGTAGGAAAAACTATCCCACATATGGAAATAGGAATAATCCTATAAATATTTATTTCATTAATACTTCTACCTTGAGTTTTTAGGATGTGTTTTATCTTAGATTCGTGAGGTGATATTCCCAATTTTCTTCAATATTTCTTAGAAATGAAATAATGTGACGAACTATAGTTAAACATTGTATTGGAATAATTGAAAACAATAAAAGATACTCGTTACAAATTTATTTGATAGAACAACATAAATTTTTGTAGTTTAAAATGACTTTATACCCATTTATGTTTCCTATCATGAAAATTTACATCCTATGCAACTAAACTGAGAGATGAATTTTTTTAACGAACCATCTCATTGCAGCTAAAACATATTACCATCGAATGGCTATTAGTTACCACATTATTTGATTCTTGAGGAGTCTTTTACCAATATGCGGGGCCCATGTTTCCAAAATTTCCAAATTGGTAACACATCTATATCTCCATATAACATTATCCAGGGTTCGTTTTATCACAATTACTACAATATTGGAACAACATTTTCTTACCTCCAAATTTCATTTTTTTCATGTTTTCCCATTAATTTTACCCATGTCCACTTCATACATTCCACATCACGAAGCACATAAGGATCAGAAAACACCATCTCAACCTTTTCATGGGAATGAAGATCTTTATCATAGATTTTAAAATATAATGTTTTTTAAATCTCTTCATATACTTGGTTTAAAATCCTGATTAAATTTAATTAATTTTTTTAGGGTCCCAAATAAAATCCAGTACATACCTAGCCCATTATGTGATGTTTCCTTCAAATTTAGCTACTGAATCTTAATATGTTTCCTTAATTCTGGGAATTGGTTTTCCATTATGAACCAAAAAACAATATTTTAATATTTATCTAGAAAAATTTATTTCAATGATTCCCATTACATGGCATCAAGATCATCTTTCTATATGGTATTATATACCAAATAAGGCCATTGATCAGCTTCACCTTTGAAATGAAAAATCAAAATTATTACCTTTGGAAATTATGAACATCCCAAGACTTTAAATATCTTCTCATGATCATTGATCCATCCTTTAGATACAACTGGGTTAGATGATCCACTAAATGATGGGTGATATTTCCTTATAAAATTATCCACAAAATATGTGTTCCTTCGGCATTGATTGGGTTCCTATCTAGCTTGGATACCATCACAATTTTTCACCTGATTCAATTGATCCATTAATATAATAAACCATTCATTTATGATTACGACCACCTTAAGATACTGTTTTGGAAGGATATCTCTCACTGTTCCTTCCCACTACTGCTTCCTTATTTCCTTTGTAAAAACCCATTCTAAACAGACACTTTTTAGATAAATAAATATGGTAGTATTCAAAATCAAGAAAAATTTAACTAGACCATAAGGTTAAATATTTCAAAGAAAAATTATTAATATTACCTTAAACTCTAAACCTATCAAAACAAACCACTGATTCCAACTACAAGTCCCTAAACATAATCATTACATAATATTGGGTTTTAGTCATGAAATTACATTCATTCACATTAAAGGTCTTTTTAGGTTTTGAGTTTTTGATAATTTGGAATTAACTCATACATTACATAACAATAAATAAAAAATTTGAATATACAATTAGTATCCATTTTACCACAATATAAAACATTTACAAATAAATTAGGGTCTCTTTTATGAAACCTCTTCACGATATTCAGCATTAATTACTCCTTTACCTTACTCATCATTAAATCCTTTTAAAAACATATAAAAACGTGGGATATGCTTAAAAATAAATGTAAGGGATATGAAAATGTAGAATCTATTGGTAAATTGATAAACATAAAAACTCATGAGACACCCTCTCTTTAAAACTAAATATTTTACCCAATGAGAGAAATATCATTCTTTAATAAATATCATTTATTTTACTTTTTGAAAGAATTATTTCCATGAAAACTCATTATAAATCATTGAAATTCATGTAGGAATACTGGGTAAGCATCACATTGAACCATTATATAACCCTTAGAGACTGTAATAACCATATGGAAAGCTTTCAATATATTTCTTCTGAGAATATAACAATTGACCAATTCATTATATTGCTATTTGGGTGCACCCATTGTTTAAGATATAACGGGATCACACATTGGTATATGTCCACAACCATGATTTGTAATGTCCATGAATCAATACATGAAATAAAACATTTAATAATTTAAAAAAATCATTTAATCTTGTATGAAAATGACTTTCAAATATTAAAGTACCACTTTATTTAAAAACAACCATTTTAAATACAAAATAAACCATTCTTTGGAAAACCCTTTTAAATACCACAATACCAAAAATAAATGAAATAATATTTTTCATTTATGAAAATAGGATATTTTTCAATGGAATCATAAAATAAAATAATGTTCATGGTGGAAAAAATGTCATTGTCATCATGTGGATTAAGAATAGAATATTCCTTTATTCTACTATCAAAACATTCCACATAAAACAAATAAAAATATTACTTTTTGATAAAATTTTAATTATATTCAAAATAAAACATAAAATTCCCTCTATTACCCATTTATACAAATAAACATGTAAAATAATACCAATAATATTGACAAGAATAAAAAGATATGAAAATTACACCTATAAACCTTTAAAGTGTCCTATACCATAGTAAATGTTAAATTGTATTCCCCATTAAATATTTAAATTTAAATGATCATTAAAAACATGATAATAGATAAAATATGGATCTATAATTTCAATGGGTATGTATATAAACAATATAAAATAATAAATGTGGATTTTATCAAGAAATGCCTCAATGAAAGGACATTGAGATGAAATCTCTTACCTTGTGTCCAACTTGTCACGTGTGTATTTATATTCAAGAATAATAAAAATATGCCAATTAGTTATATTATATAACAAAATTTTTATTTTTATTATTAGTTTTATTTCACTTAATAAAATTTTTAAACAGCTACTTAAATAATTATGTTTATATTTGGTTTTTTGAGAATATTTAGTTAATATATCAAAAATGATATTGGTAGGTCAACTATGGTCAATGTGATCATTATATAAACATATATAGAACAATAAAAATGAAATAATAATCATATTTACACATCAATTATAATCTTATAAACAATCATGAAATATAGTAATGAAAAATGAACCAACATTACCATCATGGAGATGGTAGGCCATACACTCATATGAGTCACGTTTCCATTTTTGAATGATCATTATAGGAATAATATAAGAAATATTCAAATTTACAGAAAGATCACTATAACATAAATACCATGTTATTTAATCATATTTACAAATTTATAAAAAAATTATATTTAAAATTGGCCACATCGCATTAAGGAGGCGTTAGTCAACACATCCACGAACGACGTTATCACATTTTCAGTGTGTGAAAGGGTAATAAAGAAAATGACATATTATATTTATAGAAAGATAATTATTTAAAAAATATATTATATATTTTATGAATGTTATATATTTTTAATCAAACCCATTCTTAATACATTCCATATAATGTGTGAACGTATTACATCCCTTTGAGGAGGCGGTAGTCCACATGTCAAAAAATTATGTTATTGTATTAATAAAAAAAGGAAAGCATAATGGTATGTGTTACATAAAAAATCCATAAGTATGAGTAAAAGCTAAATATCATATATATATATATATATTATAAAAATAGTGTCTTTATTATAATTCCCAGCCATGAGAGATTCTTTCACGAGGCGGTAGTTCATCGTAAATGAATTTAAATTTCGTTACCCATTTTATTGAAGTGTCTATAGGAGTAGGTTAGAACCATAACCTAGTAACATATCTATATTTTTAGGATACATTTTTTATTATATAATCATGTAATAATTATAAATTAAGTGTTGTATAATAAAACAAAAAACCCAAATTCACTTTGAATAATGATACCAATTTGTTGATATAAATCCTTCTGGATTACACCAAATGGATTCCATGGATAGAGATATGAAAAAATTTATGATCATATGATGAAGAGATGGATTTTTAGAGCTCATTTTTTTTGTTTTTTGATGATACAAAATTTATTTATAGGTGTGAAAAGTGGAGAGGGAGAGTTCCTTTTTGTAGTGGAGGGGTAGTGGCATTCTTGTAAAAATAAACTGGTAAACAATAGTGTGAGGTCTCCTTTACATCATTTACCTCAAAAAATGGCCCCAATTTTATAAAATAGGTGCTATGGTCAAATTTTTTCCATCCAATCGGGTTTTTAATAGTTTCTCCTGCATTTAGATAATTGTGATTAATGTTTATCCACTTAGTAGTAACATTTTTAGCTTAATCGTTGTAATTTATTTTAACTAATCTGACAAATATTATTGGATAAAAACTAATTTGAACATATTATAAATTATATAATATTATTATTCCAAATATGGAACCCATTTTCCATGATTATAATCATATACAAGGCATAAATTAGTTTAAAATTAATCCTGTAGACGAGACAACAAAAGGAGTTTTTATAATAAAAATGATCAAAAAAATTTCTGTGTCTTTATATCTAAATTCAACTTGTAATTTTTTATAATAACCCAAATTGGGTTAAATGATATATATTTTATATATTTGTATTTAAAGCCAATTAAAAATATAATTTAACTATATAAATAATTTTGATGAAAAAGCAGCTTTGAACTAAAATTTAGTATTATTATTCTATTCATCAAAGTATGAATGTTCTCATAAAAATAACAAAAATTCACCCTAAGTAAATTCAGATATTTATAATAAAATGAAGGTTATTTTGTCAAATAAAAAATTTAAAAATGTTAGAAAATGGATTAGAATAGGTGTTCCAATAAAATTTAGCAAAATGACCATATTAAATCATAATATTAATAGTATATTATTATTCAGTATAACTAAATCTTGCTTGAAAAAAAAATAAATTAAAAAGATAATTGTTGTTTGTTATTTATTCTATTGAACATAGATTATCTATTAATGAAAAATTACTATTTAATTTATTAATTTTAATAAATATGAAAATTACTTATTCAATAAAAAACTAGGATGTTACATGTAGTGTTGTTTATTCATTGATAAGTCATTAGAATCAAGAATATAGTACCACTATATTTTCATACGTTAGCATTACATGAAATTTGAGGAATACTTAAAACAACATTCAAATTGAATCCCAAAGACGGTTTTATTTTAGTTATTTTGAAAACATTGAATAAAAATCTTCTATCTCTGTGAAATATCTTAAATGTTTCTCACAAAGATATTCCCCTTTAGTATTTATCTTTAAAAACATTTCATCATAACATGGGGAAGGGAAACATAAGAAAGGGGTGAGTTCAAATTATTTATAAGGGTAATTAAATGAAATTCATAGTGATATTAGGAACATATGTGTATGAGAACATGATCATGATAATTAAAATATCATACCATGTATATTAAAAATCATAAATACGAATCATGGAATAAATAGACGGAGTTAATAAGACATGAATCATAAAGAAATAAATAATATGATCCTTGAAAGTATAATGAATGAATAATAATTGTTGTGTTATTCACATAAGGATATAAAAACCCTATGTCAAGGAATACTACCAAGACATTTGTAGCATGTTATTCCAGGGCTAATCAGCCATGTACCTGCTTCGGGCATGGGATTACCCCTGTTTATCCTCTTTCTTTCAAATTGGGATATCCTCTCATCTACCCACTTTTTTTGGGATTATGATTTCCTCCCATGTACCCTATTGTTTCGGGTATGGGATGTCCTCCCATGTACCCTCTTGTTTTGGGCTTGGTATGCCCTCTCATTTACCCTTTTATGTCATAAAACATTTATCGTTACCCAATGCACTGAAGGGATAAATAGGTCCCACCTATCTCATACTGAAATAATACATAAATGTTAAAAAATATGATAAATAATAATATCATTTCCCATGAAATGAAATTGGTGTCATAAACATGTAATCATATATTAACCTATATAAAAACATATGTTTCATAATACTTTAATCAAATAATAACCCAAGAAATATTGTGGGTTTTAAAATAATATAACCCATGGAAGAGAAATGGGTTTCATAAGAAACATTCTATAAAAACATAAAAAATTAAATACACAATATGATTGTAACCTTTGAATAATTTCCTAGAATAGAATGAGTAACATCAACAGATGTCACCTGAGATAGAAAATAACATGGAAAGATATTTTAAAAACATTTCTGGCGAAAATCCTTTCCTCATTGAAAAATGTATATTTAAATCATAAAAAAATATGGAAAAACTTTTCTTGAAAATAAAATTGAATAATTATAAATAAATCTTTGGAAATAATTTGAAAACATATAATGGGATCTTGAAAACGTTTTTGAAATCCATTTTCCTTGATAACTTATAAAAGGTTCTTGAATAGGTATTGAAAAAAAATTATTTCCAAATAATTTGAAATTTTCTAAAAGTGAATTGAAATAATTTTGAAATAAATTTTCCTTGAAAACATATAAAAATTGTTTGAAAATTATTTGATAGGAATTTTCCAAAAAAAATCCAAATAATCTAAAAAAACTATTGAGAAACACTTTTCTTTCAAATATTTTCAAATCATATAAAGAAACCATGAAAATATTTTTAAAAACATTTCTTTGAATATTATTTTTTGAAAACCTATTCCCAAATAATTACCATTTAGATAAGTAAAGTAATATTTACATAAATGGTGGCGGGAAAATTCATACATGTCATATGAGGTAAGAAGAACATTCCTTTCTCACGACAAAAGGTTTGAAAAAGTCCTTGTTAGGAAAGTGAAAAAAGAATCCTTTGAGAACATTGGTAAAAGGAAAAAATGGAAAGAAATTTATTTCAAATATAATTTGAGAATAAAATTATATAAATGGGGAACCCTTTTTTGTAAACATTATTTTGAAGGAATATAGATTTCTGACTGAGGAGAGGGCAATGGAAAGTATTCTTTTAAAAACTTTCTTTATAATATTATGTACCATAGGGTAGAAAAATGGTACCAATACATGAATATAGCATGAATAACCATAGGATAATAGAATTCATTAATTTTATTAGCATATTTATCATAATATATCAACAGAGGATGCCTAATCATAAACATTCTCCAAAAGTGAAGAGATTGTTTCAACAAACTATTATCACTTAGTAACTTTGAACCACACTCCCCATATATGAAAATGAAATTAATGAAGCTTAATATATCATTATAATAATTTTATTCAAAATATACCATGTAAAATTGAATTATATAAACCATCAAAAAAATTTAGGTTTAAAATAAAACATGCATCTCAAAGAAGGAAAAATTGAGACAAAATTGTCTTACCGATTTGGTAAATTTTGCAACCTTAACCCCATGAAATAAAGATCATATAATGGATACATAAATACAAATAAATCTAATAATAATAATAAATTAATACATCCTTTGGTAGTATACACACCAAAAAAAAGTATTAGGTGGGGAATAAAACATGTATCTCATGAAAATAAAATGTGAGATGAAATCCACGTACCTTGTAACTTGACTCTCATTATACTCATACAAACCACCGGTATAATAAATATAAGTTTATTTTAAATCTATCATAGAAAAATATTATTATATATAATATATTCTATTTTTTAATTATGACTTTAAATTATCCGCATCTTAACAATTCAACGTTAAGGTTTCATTTATGGTAATATCCACTTTGTTCATTGCATGTGTCTTAATTTATTATATCTTTGGTCCTTATACTTATATAATTATATCCAAAATGTATAAAATGATATAAATATCATTTATATTAAATATATTTTTATTATAATATTATATGAAATATATAATTATGAAATGAAATACACTTTTCATGGAGACGGTAGGTCGTACATACACATAAATGTTGTTTATATTTAATAGTCATATTCAAAGAAATGAAATGACATATATGTATATATATATATATCATTGTTATAGTATAATTATTATATCATATATTTCATATAATTTCACTAAACTCATCCTTAAAACATTCCATTCAGTGTGTAAATGAATCACATCGCTTTGAGGGGGTGGTAGTCCACATTTGCTCAAATGAAATTATCATATTTTCACAAAATAGAAAGTAAAATGATATTTGTTGTAAAAGAATTAAAAAAACTAAATACAAAATAAATATAATATATATCTTATTTAAACATATTTTCCATCACAATTTCCACCATTAATCGAGGTAAATGAAAAATGATCAATCATCATTTCGTGAGGCGATAGTTTACCGTACACATAAATAATATGATCGTTACCAATTAGATGGTGGTGTGTATAAGTGTAGGAAAAACCCTTATCATAAAAAATCATTGTATATTCATGATAATGATATTTTTATAAATAAAATAAATAAATATATTGGATAGGGTGGATAAAGAATATAAAAAAGAGGAGTTTGAGAGAAGACGTAACCTCTTAATCAGGTTACTCCTTTTTGTTTTTGAAAAAGGATTCCTTTGATTTTTTCTGCCAAAGGGGGTGATTCTATGATGAAGGGAGGGATTTAGTTAACTATATTGGGAATATATTGGTATAAACTAGGTGGTTTTAGAGGTTTAATGTATAGGGAGAGGTGGTGGAATTTTATATGGAAGGGAAAGGACACACTTGGTATTTTTTTAAAACAAGTTTGGTTTACCCACATTTTTATTTTTAAATAAATTTAATCAGTTTCACTAATATTTTTGACCAAAAAACTAGGTTGAAATTATTTTCCATTATAAATTATTTTTATTCCAAATAAGGAATCTATTTTCCCAAATTTTAATGACCAATGTGGTAGAAATTGATTAAAAAATAATCCTACTGAGGGGATGACACTATGAGTTATGAAAGTGAAAATGTCCAATGATTTGATATGTTTTTATAGCCAATTTAAAAGAGAAATTCATTACAACGAAAAAAATTGGATTAATTTATAAAAATATTATCTAATTAAAATTAAAACCAAATTAAAATATAATTTATACTTACAAACGAACTAGTTTAAAAGGCAGTTTTGAATTAATATTCATTATTTTTTACTAATCATTAAAAATAAAACCTTAATGAAAAATACCAAAAAATTTTCATATCCAAATTTTTTATGTCTCTATCTGAAATATTTTGTTTATTGTTACATATAAAATCTATAAAATCCCTATAAATTATATTTATAATGCATTCTACTAGAAAAGAATTTAAAACTACCTTTATAAAAATATAGGGTTTTAAGCATACAATTAGGTTTGTTCTACTATTATATTTATCAAATCTATTGGATGATTATCAAATTTTTTTTTTTAAATATATAAAATTTAAATTTAATTAATATAGTTCACTATTATTATTTAATTTAAGTTATTATTATGAATCTTACAGTATATATAAAAATAGGCTTTTATATAATCAGTACCTTTATATTCATTTGTTTTCTATATTCTATTATAATTAATAGGTGACCAATGAATTAAGCTAAAAATATTCATAAGTTAGATAATACTATAATTTTCAATTTTATTTTCATGTTATATTATATTAAATAATAATATTTTAATAATGAATTTTTTTTGGCAACACTCGATAATACATATTACAAAAGCTATATATTAAAGTCATTCTTGTGTGTAATTTAAGCTAGCCTTAGTATTCCATGTAGATCAAGTTAAAATTTATTTTTTATGTAGTTTAAAATTAACACGGTTTTGCATATAATGAAAACAAAATAGAACACTTTATTATAAAATAACGTATTTTCAATGTTGCATGAAATGAAAATAAAAATCAAAATGGTTAATTAATTAGAAATAAAATAATTCACTTAATCTTGTAGTGTTACATTATACCCCCTTAAAATGATTTTCTACCTCAAAATTTATCAGGGTTATCAATGTTTTAATACTTTAATGTGTCATTCATAGAATCCAACATTGTAAAAATGAATACTAATACTTCCCTCAAAAAGGGTATTTTGGAACCATAATTGTTACCCATAGTAATTTATAATTGGGTTTCCACATATGATAACCTTGGTTGGGAGTGAATATTGGACATTTAGGAAAAGGATAAATATTTATTGGGAGGGATTTAGGTCATCAATCACAAAAATAAAATGATCAATAAATTTTGAGGGCCTCAAAGTCATAAATATATGATGATTTAAAAGGAAATCAGTTCAAAAAAAATTATGGTATTATGAAAACATTTTTTTATCATTATACAATTTTTGAGTAAATTTTTTATTGACAAAAAATCTAAAGAAATATATGTAGTTGTTATTCCTCTATAAAAATAATTCATTATTTGGTTGTTCTTTTATATATTTCTAATTCATTCATTGCATCATGAAAGGGATATCCAAAAATTAACTTTAATCCCTGATGAACTAAAATAAATTTTTTGAAGATATTAATCCCATAAAGAAATGAAAAGTATATTTATTTATCTATAAATATTCCTAAAAAATAATATGGTTTAAAAATTAATCTCTTGAAAATAAAAAATTACAATATAATTTCATCATAAATAATTATTCATCAAAAATCATTATACATTAACTAAGACATCATGTAGGCTAGTGTTGGGCATGAAAACCTTAATGAACATTGGTCACACGTTCAAAACATACATCCCTGCTGGACATTATTGGTCGTCAACCGACATACATGATTTCATTTTCTAAAACCACAATAATATAATATCCCAAATAAATATGATAGACATATTTGAAATTTGTTTAATCACAAAATAGCCTTATAATCAAAGGTTTTCTATAAAATATGAATTCATAAATACTTCCTCAAAAGTTTAACTTAATATTTGCATGAATAGTTAGCCTTATAACCCATCTGAAAGATGAAAATCCAAAACTATAGAATGAAAATCCTAAGATAAACAGAACATTGCCCCCCCATATATTTGAATATAACTCCTTTTTGTGATAACCCAAACAAGTGAATACCCCAATCATATATTCTCTTGAAACATGGTAATAACAAGAATTTCCATAAATATTTCTAGAAAACATGAATGATTCCTTATTCCATATATTATTGTATATATTCTATTAATCCATGATGTTTTTAATTTTCTCAAATACATCATAAACTACTTTTCAACAAGACCTTAATTAGTTCCATAGTAATTAGTACCTTGAAATTTACTTATATCCAATATATATTTACCCAAAAAATAGTATCGTAATATAAGGAACATAATACGGGTTATCTTTCCATTAATAATGTGTTTTTCATAGACATCACCTTGCCATTAAATAAACTTTCTATTCTATTAAATCCATTTAATGTATTGTTGTAAATCATTAGTTATGAAAAATATCTTGAAAATATTTATATATTTAACCTTTCATAATTCTTGAATACAAATACAAAAAAACATTGATTAATTTATCCTTAGGTCATTAATAAGGCTACCTCATCCTATTACATAATACCTCTTTCATTTAACATGTCATCTGTAGTCTCTCTATAACTATCAATGTAGCCATTACTCAAACCACCATGCATATTAGCTTTATGAGCTTCAATCTTAGGTCATTAGGTTACATAATGACCATTTATTACACACATAAAACACTTATCCTTTGATGACACCTTAGGGAGTCCAGTATTCTCATCCATATAATTAGTCAAACTCTTCATTTTTTCCATACAACAACTTTCCTTGTATACATATTTTCCATGGTCAAAACATCTTCTTATTTCTATAAAAAATTCGCATGGGTGATTATTTCCACATTTTTGAGACCTTGGAATACAAATATTCTTTCCACTATAGTATCCATTACCAAAAATCTCAGTAAACATCTAACATATTTCCTTGGCGAGTATGAGAGTTGGTTAAGGGTCAAATTTTCAATAATGTTATATGAATAATTATTAGGAATGGTCCCAATATCTATCACTCCATTGGTCATCCCACATGACATCTCATCAGAAAATCTTCCATCACACTCAATGTTGATCCAGTTCTTTAGGGTACCCTCTATTAACTAAAACCAGAAGCAATGTCTCCACATTACTTATCAGTGTATAAAACCACAAATTCCTTAAAATAATTACTTATAGGATATTTAAATCCTAACTCCTTCCTTAATTAATGACACACTAGGTTCATAATAGGTTATTTATAGCCAACAAATATTTAAATCCTCCATGATGATTCGTGAAGAGTTTGTGAATTCCCAAAGAATATCCCATGAGATTCCCATACTAGGTTTTCATCAAAGACCATTTTTCTGTACCAGATTACCTCGAGTCAGGACTGTAACATCTTGTTTGAGTTTTTACTCATAGGTAAATATGTGGTAAAGGCACATCAAATTTTAGTATCCATATTGGGATGTATATCTAGGAAACCACTCACTCAACCATTTACTAAAATTCAAAGAAATTTCCCTATATTTTCATTATTTCTAGACATACCCGTAGACATGTCTTCATGATTCTCAGTAAAGCCTTATCATCATATCTTCCAAAGGATAACTAAACCATCCCTATGATACCATCAATAGTGACTCTCACTTTTAATACATTATCATTACATAACATTTTCAAAATAAATAAAACATTATAAAACTATATTCCTGAAAACCATATTAGTTATGTGCCTTTGGAAACATAGAACAAAAATTATCAAAATCAATGAAATATCCTCAATGTCTCTCACAATGATTTTCCTAAGTTGTATTTATACTTAATATTCTTTCTTAATAACATGGGTAAGGGAAAAATAATAAAGGGTAGAGTAGAAATGATCAGTAAGTGTAAACAATAGAAATGTATAATCATATCCTGAACATCAAGGTATGAGAACATGATCATGATAATTATAATAACATACAATAAATATCTAAAATCATAAACATGAGTCATTGAATAAAAATTAGTAGTTCGTAAGACATGATTTATATGGAAATAAAGAACACGTGACATGAAAGGAAAATATAATAACCAGACACGGAATTGTGGAAGACACATAATGATATAAAAACAATATGTCTAGGCTACCTGACAAGAAATTTTTATAATTTTATGCTTGGGATAATCACCCATGTACATACTTCGGGAATGAAATTTGTAATGACCCAAACATTCATTAATGGAAATTCCTCTTGATCTAATTAAATGTACTATTATGGTTATATAAAATGTTAACTTCATTGGTTTTATGTTTATAGATTTTAGAATACTGTCATGTATTGTGACAATTTCTAATATAGTCGTTGAACAGTGATCACATGATTAGTATAAATATAGGGCTTTAAAAAATCCAATTTACTCAGACAAAGGAAGAGATGACCTCATCCAGTATACTTTCCCCGTACTAATCCCATTTTTTGGAGCTCATAAAGGATGTGGCATTATTGGGCTTCACTCTTGACCAATCCCAAGCCAAGCTTCAACACATTAAGTTTGAGATGAACCGGCTATGAGAGAAGTGGAAGTCAATAGAGATTACCACCCGAGCGATGTTATCCATGCCAGCACAAGAGTCTGTCACCATCACACACCATACCATTTGGACTTATTCGGCTGTTTTAAGGGGTTATGTAAAAAAACCCTAGCATTATGAATATGTATATTATTTTTTGTAAAGTATGTGCATTCATTTTGTTATAGTTACTTTGTAAATAGTTTTTAAAGTACAAATAGTATTTTTAGTTAATAATAAACTAAGAAATCTATTTTGATAAATTAATGGATTTTTCAATTAAATAATATTTTAATATTTTTATTATTAAATTACTTTTTATTAAGTATAAATGATCGTACAATTTTTATGAATACAATTGTGATTTTTATTTTGTTTTTCAAGATATTTTTTCAAAACACATGAATTTTCGACAGAGGTCGGTTTTTATTTTAAAAGTGAAAATTCACATATTTAGAAAATTATTTAAATGAAATGAATATTATTTTTGAAATAAGGATGTTGAAATTATCTAACGGTGGAATTTTTATAATTTTCTAAGACAGTAGAGTTTTTGGGTAAAAATTAAATACCGTTTACATATATAATGTCTTTTATGACAACATAATGACCCAATAGTGATGTAATAAAATACAATAAACATTATATTCGGACAATATACGTTTTACCTTTAAAATAATGTTATTTATGGTTGGATTTATTTATTTTATAAAGCATTACTGGACCCTCCAAGACTTATAAAATATTTTGTCTTTTTAAATTTATTTTTCTGAGAGTGTGACTCACCTCCACATAAGTAAGCCTATTATTTTAAGAATTTTGGCCATTGGTCATATAAAATATTGTTTTGAACTCCCATTTGGAAAAAAATGGGCAAAAACCATGGTCTGGTTTGTGGTTTTTATTAGTTTAATGTGATATGTCCCAAACCTAAATAATAAAGAATTCCATCTCCTTTCATATATAAACCCACACATGCTCCCACTTCCTCTTCACTCAATGAATTTTGATTTCATCCAACCCCTTACCTACTATCTATATAATCCTAAAAAGGTGCACCAAGCTCCCAAGAAGCCTCTCTCAAGCTTCTCCCAAGCCTTTGGAAGCACACTTCCAAGTAATGGGTTTCTTCCTTTCTAAATATTGTCAATGATTCTTTATATTGTTATATCCTTTTTTATTTCAATTAATAATGTTGGGGTATAATTTAGAACCTCCCCAATACTGTCATATTCATGTTTAAATAATGATACATCACATTCTCTCTCATTAATCCATCCCATGTACACTCGTTACCATGCCGAAATTCTGTACGGAATTTCTCTCTCCACATTTTCATTCAAGATATTCTTTTGTATTACGTATCTAAATTCAATTACGTTTTTTGGGACAAGTATCTATACGACCCCCCATTATTTTAAATTTCATGAACATATTATTACACAACCATTTATCTCTCATCATCCATTTTCATGAATCCTTATGTTACGTCGTTATGTTGCTAAAATTGCACTGCATTTTCACAAGCCTATATCATTGTGTAGTGAGTATCATACCCATGTCTCTATCAAGGGTATTCACCTTCATGAACATATACATATTTAATGGTACATTCATGTATTTATTCCACATTACTTAATCATGTAATTACTTATAATGTTGATTGATTCCATGTTATATGATCCATGTGGCACACTTATTCATGAAATGAAATGTTTAAGAAGGGTCTGCCTTGATAGTGCTCCAATTCATTGGGTAAAGTATTATATCATGATACGTCATGTGGAATGGTTGTTGACTCATTCTAATTCAAGTGGATCTATGTTTTACTCGTGCTTCATGTGAAATGAGGGTTTACTCATGCTTCAGGTGCAATGAGCCTTGGCTCAGCTAATTCCATGTTAAGGGTTGTTGCCACATTTCCATGTTATGATTATCATGCTTTATCATGAATTTATGTTCATGATTCTCTTGTGCTCCATTGATATTACTATTTTCTAACATTTTTTTATTCCTTATGTTATTCCATGTTTATTCCCTTATTGTGCTTTATAACTCCCCCTTTTTTATTCATGTCCTCAGGTTATCCCATGCAATACTAAGTACGAGGGAATATAGTGGTCATGTAAAGGAAGTTTTCAACAAAGAAGTGGTATTTCATGTTTTAAGTTATTATGTAATGATCCTACACTCCAAATACACTATACCTATCAATGTTACAAGTTGATTCGAGTTAAGATTTTATGTAATAAATCATATTTAATTGTGTAATAAAGAGAAGGGTTGTTATAGTTAGTATTAGAGGATAGGTTTAGTTATTTTTGGGATTAGGATTAGAAAACCCTAGTAAAGCCTTACATTCATGAATAAGTATAATAAAAATATCCCTAAGTTTTTTTGAGCATTGAGTAACTGGGTTATCAGGAAAATAAATCCCTTCCTAGATACGAGTAGGTAGAGGTGGCTCTGGGATAGATATTTCCTAGGGTTAAAACCCGAAAACAACACTTTAAGGTAGACTTGAATGAGAACTGGTGCACGACAATAGGCCTTGCTGCACTCTTGGTTACGACACTCCCAGGGGATTTTCTTTGGTAAGTTCACAAGCTTAGTATGAACCATTATTAATTTAATTAAAAAAATACTCTAAGTATACATGTTAGGATGCAGATCATGGATAACATAGACTGGAGATTATAGATTCATAAGTTATGGAAATAAAAGTAATTTATATGTCATATGTTTTTGTCTTTGGATTCTCCTTTATGTGTCAATACTTTAAGATACTCATTCCTATTTACATATCGGATAGAGTAGAACTAGAATCAAAAAAATGAAAGGTAGTATTATCTTCCATAGTTCTACGCATTCATTTGTATCTCGAAAGTTTAGTAGAACAGTCCCAACACCACCACAAATCGTGGAAGTGACGATGTCAGTGAGTACATCAAATGGGGAAATCATTTCATACCATTATTATAACTCCTCATCGGTCACCATATATGGATTGACATTTCTGACAAACCTCATCATACTCTCTTTGCTGAATTTGATGTAATTATTGACATGAATTGGCTTTCCTTAATTAGATCCAACATAAATTTCTGTGAGAGGGAAATCACTCTCCAAGTGGAGATTCAAACCCTGATTCTATACAAGTGCAAGATGGAAGGTGAATCTACTTTAGCTCCCTCATCTCAAGCATGGATATTACTGCTCTATGAGGACACTTATCTGGCTTATATGATTGAGTCTCAGGAGTAATCCATCTTTTAATACATGTTTATTGTGATGGAATTCCCTAAAGTATTTCTTAAGGAATTTCATGGTCTTCCTCCTAAAAGAGATGTTGAATTCTCAATTGGTATTATACCTAGGGAGTTGTCAATTTCTAAAACTCCATATAGAATGGATGTCGTGGATCTTTAAGAGATGAAGAAACAACTACAGGAGAATCTGGATAAAGGTTTATACTACCAAGTGCTTCACCAAGGGGTGCAGTAGTCCTCTTCATCAAGAAGAAGGATGGTCAATGCACCTTTGCATCGATTATTGGGAGCTTAAAAAATCTCGATAAAGAAAAAGTATCCTCTCCCACAAATTTAGGACTTATTCAATCAGCATTGGGGAACACAATACTTGTCCAAGGTGGATTTGCAGTCGGGATATTTTCATGTAAGGGTGAAGAAGGAAGATATCACCATGACTACTTTTCGTACAAGATATGAGCACTATGAATTCATAGTAATTCCTTTTGGACTTACTAATTCTCCAACAATCTTCATGGACTTGATTAATAGAGTATTTAAGGAATACCTCTACAAATTTGTGATAGTATTTATAAATGATATTCTGATATAATACAAAGAAAGGACGATCATGAGGAGCATCTATGAACTGTATTATCGACCTTTCAGAAGGAGAATCTCTATGAAAAGTACAGAATGTGTGCATTTTTGTTGAAAGAGGTCTTATTCTTGGGCCATATCATCACAAGAAATGGGATATCAATGAATCCATCAAAAAAAAATGCAATTGAGGGATAGATGAGGCCAGCATCGGTAACAGATATCCATAGCTTCTTGGGGTTAGATGGATATTATTGAAAATTTTGTGGGAAATTTCTTATGATTGTCCAACCATATTACCAAGATAACTTGGAAGGGATTATGGTTTTCTTGGAGCGGTGAATGTGAAGAATGCTTCAAGGAGTTAAAAAGGAGTCTTATCACTACGCATGTTCTCACTTTACCCACAAGTGGAGAACTTTTTGTGGTATTCAGTGATGCTTCAATGAAGGGTATGGTATGTGTGTTGATGAAAAATGATAGACATTTCCTTTGCTTCAAATAAATTGAAAGTTCATGAGCAGAATTATCCAACACATGATTTAGAGTAGGATACGGTGAACTTCTCTTTAAAAATTTAGTGGCATTATATTTTTGGATAGAAGTGTGAAATATATACGGACCACAAACCCCTCAAGTATATATTCACACAGAAATTGTTTATCATGAACCAATGAAGATGGTTAGAGCTGATCAAAGACTATGACTTTTGAATCCATTATCACCCTCGGAAAGCGAACAAGGTGGAAGATGCTCTAATTTGAAAGGACCAAGAAATTTTATCATTTATGAGAGTTGAGGAGGATCAAATATTCTTAGATTTGATGAATATGGACATGGGAAGTATAAATAAGGGAACATCATCAATCCTTTCACTAATGATTTCTCAACCAACTATTTTGGAAAGGTAAATAGATGCTCAAAAGGATGACGTGGGAATTCAAAAGAGAGTGGAAGCTATTAGAAAATGGAAATCCTGAGAGTTCAATGTTAATAAAGAAGTAATTGTGAGATTTGGGAAATGACTATGTGCTCCATCAAGTCCAGAGCTGAAGAAGGAACTTTTGGATGTTGCACTTAGTTCAAATTTCTCTATTCCCCCAGGAAACACAAATATGTATCTAGATTTCCGAGAGAATTATTGCGGGGATAACATGAAGAAGGATATCACTGAGTATACATCAAAGTGCCTAGTGTGACAACAAGTGAAGGTAGAGAGGCATAAGTCTGAGGGGATGATGCAACAATTTCAGTACCAGTATGGAAATGGGAGAACATCACCATGGACTTTGTCACCGGACCTCCAAAGACATCCAAAGGCAACAATGCAATCTGGGTGTTGTGTATCATCTTACAAAGTCTGCACACTTCATTGAAATTCGGTAGGATTTCTTATTGGATCAAAATGCATAGATATACATTGGGGAAGTGGTAAGGATTCATGGATTACCACTATATATTGTATCCGAACAAGATCCAAGATTCACCTCTATGTTTGAGAAGAGTCTTTAGCATGCTCTGGATACTGAATTGAACATCAGTACGTCCTATCAACCTCAAACTGTTGGGAAATCTGGGAACACTATCCAAACACTTGAGGAGTTGTTAAGAGCATGCTCAATGGACTTTAAAGGAGGATGAGGTCAACATCTTACTCTAGTTGAATTCTCCTACAATAACTGTTTCCACTTGAGAATCATAATGGAACCTTATGATGCCCTATATGGGAAGTGGTGTAGAACATCGACATGTTGAGATGAAGTCGGTGAGCATAAGATGCTAAGACCCGAAATGGTGGAAAAGGTGAAAATCATTCGGCAGTATATCAAGGTAGCCCATAGTCGACAGAAGAGTTATGCAGATAACCGTCAATGAGACCTTGAGTTTAATGTTGGAGACATTGTATTTCTATACATATATCTATGGAATAAGGTCATAATTTTTGAAATAAAGGAATGTTAAGTCCTAGGTACATCGTCCCCTTCGATATTCTTGATCTTCTTGGGGCTGTGGCCTATCAACTAGCACTTCCACCTACCATGGAGAAAGTACATGATGTCTTTCAGGTATCCCTCTTAAGGAAGTACATACCAGACCCTTCACATGTACTCTCTTCAGAGGTAATACAACTATAGGATGATCATTCATACGAGGAGAAGCCAGTGATGATCTTAGATCATAGAGAAAAAGTTCTACAAAATAAGATAATGCCCCTTGTGATAGTGTTGTGGAGAAACCCCATGTTGGAATAAGTGACATGGGAATCAAAGGAAGTGATGAAGCAAAGTTACCCATATCAATTTTAGTGTGGAAAAAGTAAATTACATGGAATAAATTTCTTAAGGGGGGAGATTGTAACGACCCAAACATTCATTAATGGAAATTACTCTTGATCTAATTAAATGTCTTATTATGGTAATATAAAATGTGAACATCATTTGTTTTATGTTTTGTGATTTTAGAATACCGTTAAGAATTGTGAAAATTGATAATATAGTCAGTGAACAGTGATCACATGATTAGTATAAATATAGGGCTTTAACAAATCCAATTTACTCAGAAATAGGAAGCGATGACCTTATCTAGTAGACTTTCCCCATACAGATCCCATTTTTTGGAGCTTGGAAAAAAGGGAGCGTCATAGGGCTTCCCTCTTGACCAATCTCATGCCGAGCATGAACACATTATGCTTGAGTAGAACAGACTACAGGAGAAGTGGAAGTTAATAAAGATTACCACCCGAGCGATGTTATCTGAGCCACCCCAAGAGTCTGTCACCATATCACACCGTACCCTTCGGACTTATGTGAGTGATAAAAGGGGTTATGTAACAATACCCTAGCACTATTACTATGTACATTATTTTTTTACAAATAATGTGCATTCATTTTATTATTGTTACTTTGTAAATGTTTTTTAAAGAACAAATAGTATTTTTAGTTAATATTCAACTATGAAATCTAATTTGATAAATTAATGGATTTTTGGAATTAAATAATATTTAAAAATTATTATTATTAAATTAATTTGTATTAATTATAAATGATCGTACAATTTTTATGAATAAAATTGTGATTTTTATTATGGTTTGAAAGTTATTTTTTCAAAACCCATGAATTTTTGCCCAATGTCAGTTTTTATTTTATTATTCAAAATTCATATATTTAGAAAATTAACTAGAAAAAAATGAATATTATTTTTTGAATAAGGACGTCGATATTATCCAACGGTGAAATTTTCATAATTTTATGAGACAGTCGATTTGTTTTGGTATAAATTAAATACCGTTTAAATATATAATGTGTTTTATGACATCATAATGATGAAACAGTGATGTAATAAAATACTGTAAAATTACATTCGACCAATATATGTTTTCCCATTAAAATAATGTTATTTTTTATTTGTTTTATTTATTTTACAAAGCTTTAGTGGACCCTCCAAGGAATATAAATCATTTTGTCTTTTAAAATTGTTTTCCTTGAGAGTGTGACTCAACTCCACAAAAACAACCTTATTATTTTAAGAAGTTCGGATATTGGACTTATAAAATATTTTTTTTCCACTCCTCTTTGGAAAAATAAATGGGCAAAAACCATGGGCTGGTTTGTGGTTTTCATTAGTTTAAAGTAAGGTGTCCCAAACCTAAATAATAAAGACTTCCCTCTCCTTTTCCAATATAAACCCACCCAATCTCCCACTTCCTCTTCACTCAAAGTATTTGGAGTTCGTCCAAACCCTGCCATCCTCTCTCTATAATCCTCCCAAGTTTTCCCAAGATCCCAAGAATCCTCTCTTAAGCTTCTCCCAAGCCTTTGGAATCACACTTCCAAGTAAGGGATTTATTCCTTTCTAAAATTTTTCCATGTTTCATTATGTTTTTATATCTTTTAGATTTCAATTAAAAATGTTGGTGTATAATTTTGCACCTCTGCAATACATCCATATTCATGTTTGAATAATTAGATATCCCCTTTCTTAGTCATTAATTAATCTCACGTACACCTGTTACCATGCCATTTTTTAAGGAATTTCCCTCTCCACATTTACATTCAAGCAATTCTTTGGTATTACGTATCTAAATTCAATTATTCTTGTTGGTAAATGTATCTATATGACCCCATTACATTCTATTGAATGTACATATGATGACACACTCGTTTCTCTCTCATTATCCATTTTCATGAATCCTTATGTGAAGCTGTTATGATGCCGAAATTGCACTGCATTTTTCCAAGCCAAGATCATTATGTAGTGAATATTATACCCATGTCTCTATCAAGGGTATTCTCCATATGAAAATATTCATATTGAATGTTAATTTCAAGTATTTATTCTACATTACATAATTATGTAAAAACATATGATGTTGACTGATTCCGTGTTATATGATCCGTGTGTCATGCCCCCCTCCCCAAAATGTGTACCCCTCCTGGGCCGGCAATGTGAGAAGGGAGATAATGACCCCCCGAGTCCCTCCTCCAGTAGGCCCCAGGTTGGTGACTAGCACCGAGGTTATAGTAAACACACAAATGGGAGGCAATACCCTCTAATATAAAACATGCATAAGAGAGAGATAAGATAGACACCAATCAACTCCAACTCAAAATAGGAATATAAAAGAAACCTAAGTGCATATATGTATTGTCATGCAAAAGTACTACAACTGAAATGGAAAAACTGCAAGTACCCAAAAGAAAGTAAAAACTGCAGCGACTAGAAGCCCGAACTACTCTTTCAACCACAAGATAGTAGTAACCAGCCTGCTCTCTATCCTTCTCCAAGTGACCGGAAAAATAGTTTATATATACTTAGGGTGAGTATAAAAGTATACTCAATAGGATCCTCCCTGAAGCCTCTCGTGCAAAAGTAATGAAGACATGCTAAAGCACAGTGAACAAAAAGTGAAACTAACACGTCACCTAAATAGGTATACTAAGTTCCCAACCTCACCATGGCTACTCTCACTAAGTAATTCATACAATAATATAGAATATTTTAAATAATATCAAGGGTACCCTGCTACTACTTCCCCACTGGTTTTCCGCTTTTCCCTATCGACATACATCCTGTGCATCTCTTTCCAAAGGCTTGCCCGCAGACACCTGGGCGAAGCACCACACCATCCTCACAAGAAAAAGAAACCAGGTTGTTTCGAGGATCCCCCACAACTCGCATAACATGTATCATACGTCGGGTATTATACCTCATACCATTACAGGTCATACACCGAGTAAGGATCCTCAATCCATCACAGCCTATACACGTTACATCTATAGTAGTCCATAGGATACTATATCCAGAATATATGTGTGTGAATAACCACAATCCATTACATCCCTCTACACACATATATGGGAAAAACTAACCGCTGTGCCTAATGGCACTAGTATCTACCAAGAAAATATAGCAGGGTTAAAGGGGGTAGTCAGTCATTAATCCTATCTACGGAATGTTGGGGAAAACACCCCCAGGGCTCAGAATCCCCAAGGTTCTAGTTTCCCTTACTGACAGGGTGTAGTAACATATAGAAACACAAAAAGTACAGAATATATTATAACTCACAACTACACTATGGTTATAACCTAGTCATAGAAACAACTACATCTAACATCTCTAGGTCTTTGGGTTTCTATTTCTACGACTAGGTATCCAATAAGCACACAACCAATTAATGAACTTCATTAGATTACTTCATTCACTTTTTCATCAATTCCACTTTACCTTAATTAATTCTTTACACATTAATTAACCATGAACAAAACCACATTAAACTTCATTTGCATAACACTCAAAGACAACCTTCCCTTTAAATGTTACAACATCACCATTAGATTCCAGCATCTCCATCCCTATGGATTATCACTATTTAAGCAATCATTCATTATAGAAACACTTTCCCATAATCACATGAATTCTAGAAAAGCATTCTATACTACGAACACAAGGGGCTCAACATGGTGAGTAGATGTACTACTCGTCGATTCCTCACCATCTATAGCAAGAGTGTATACCCATTCCTCCTCGAGAAGCTAAACACGGAAAGCATGTGGCATACCCCGCATGTCATCACCTCTTTCAGAAAAAGGGTAAGCAAGACCAGCTGCCTTGAGTAGTGGGGAAATTAAGGCAAATAATCAACCAATCAAAAACCACCAAGCATTCAACAATCACATCCACTCCATTCCATCAACCCTGGTGTCCTCCCTGACACCCATATGTATAAACTGATGCATCTCGCCACTCTAGGCGTCATCCGCTGCCACAACCAGCGGACCTCCGTGCCCCCACATATCACAACACCCCTCCAGGGTCACATCACAACACAAGTAGTAGGAAAACAAACATCACATCAACTGGGATCTTAGCCCTTTAACAATCAAGAGGGTAACTCAGAACCCTTCACGATATTTCAAACAATCAAGTCTTTAATCCATCTTGGATGAACAGATTTATAAACCGTTGGTCCCAAAATCGGGAACCTAACTTGTAAGATATCACAAATGATTAAACATTATTACTATGCCAATTTGATCAACATCAAATTACAAAAAGAACCAGATTTATCTTCATGCCTCTTTATATTTATCCAACCAATTAACAATTAATCCCAGTTTATGTTCTTTACTACTTTCCATCAAGAATAACAACTAAGAAAAGCAAGAATATATATCACACTATCCAGGAAAACAAGAGGCGACAACATACGATCGATACAATTTCTTTATCCGGATCCAATATATTTATTATGTCAATTACATTGTCATCCAGTGGGGTTGAACATGCTCTCAATACCATTGCACGTAAAAGAAAGAGAAGCAATGACTCCCCTACCTCAATGGTTTTTGATGAAAACCACAACGGTCAAAGAACGCCCAACAAACCGGGCTGATTCACCAAGGATCCACCTTAGATCTATTCTCCTAACACAACCAAGACAAAAACTCGTCATATTTGGCATCCACACACATAGATCTACCCTTAACGGGTGTAGATCTATGAAATAGAGAGAAGAGGAGAAGTAGATCTAAGTATATATACAAAACCAAACAAGAACGATCACATACCTCAAGAAACCGGCTTCGATTCGCCAAGAGATGCATGCAGAACACCTAAAAAACTCTTGGGAGAAGTTCTCTTACCTTTAAGGAAGGATAATCCCGAGTTATGGCTTCTTAGGGGCTTAAATGAGCAAGATAGAGGCTAAATGGTTGAGATCCAAAATTTTAGGATCTAATTTATGTGCCTGCATGGCTTGGTCGTACGGTTAGACAAACCGTGCGCCAACTGTGCGGTCTATACTGCCTCAAAAACCCATCTCGCATTGTTTGGACGCACAGTTTAGACAAACCGTCCACCTCCCGTGCGGAATCTACTGCCATCAAGGCCAGCTACGCAGGGTTGGGTCACATGGTTAGACAAACTGTGCGCCGCCCGTGCGAAAGCTACAGTCCTTTAGTTTTCCTTAAAAGGGTCCACCCAAATGCACACCCAAGTCACCTTGATCTCTCGGAACACCTCTAACACCACATTTCTATAAAGTAATGGACTGGATAAGTCTGTTCCATTACATCAGATACCTCTCAAAACATTATCGTCCTCAAGAATTCAAAACCCACCTAAAGAGAAAACATAATAGGGTCTGAACAACCACCCATCGAGATACCTCTCAAAAGGGATCAATCCACAAAACAACAATGGAATCCATCTCATAAACATGAAAGATTCATAACCACATCAGTTACATCGATACATGAAAAGAGTTAAACATCAAACAACTCTGGGTAATGAGCACGTATCGTTGACTCACTTTCCCAGGTTCTCTCCTCCAAGCCACCGTGCCGCCACAAGACACGAACCAATGGAATAGAATGCCCGCACAACCCCTTATCCATGCGGTCATGGATCTCCACAGGTCGGTCCTCAAAGGTTGCATCATCATCAACATCGATCTCCCCCCAATCGATGATGTGAAAGTCGTAATGAAGATAACGACGGAGCTGTAATACATGGAAAACATGATGTATCTGACTCATCTGTGGGGGAAGTGCTAATCGATACGCCACAACTCCAACACGAGCTAACACATTGAAAGGCCCAACAAACCGGGGAGAAATCTTACATCCACGGCCAAACCATTTCTACCCACAATGGGGAGTCACCTTCAAAAACACATGATCCCCAACATTAAACTCTAAGGGTCTCCTTCTTGGATCAACATAAGATTTATGACGATATTGCGCAATCTTCATCCTCTCAAAAATCACCTGAACCATCTCTGTTGTATTATGCACTAGTTCTGGTCTAAAAATTTCTGACTCTCTGACCCCAGTCCAGCACACCAATGAACAGAAAGGCCGACCATACAAGGATTCAAACGGTGCCATACCGATGGATGAGTGAAAACTATTATTGTGAGCGAACTCCACCAAGGTTAAGTGCCTCATCCACGAACCTCCAAAATCAAGAACACAAGAGCATAACATGTCTTCAATAGTCTGGATGGTTCACTCTTTTTGACCATCCTTTTGAGGATAAAAAGTAGTGCTAAGTCACAGTTGAGAACCAAAAGCATGTTGGGGACCTATCCACACCCTGGAAGAAAAATGAGGATATTGATCATAAATGATAATCTTATGGATTCCTTGTAGTCTCACCACTTCCTCTAGATTCTACCTCGACAAAACATCCACTGAGCATGACTCTTTGATCGCTATGAAGTGAGACGATTTTTCTAAACGATCCACTACCGCCCAAATAGAATCATATCCTCTCGGATCTTGAGGTAAACCTGTAACAAAGTCCATTGAGATGTCCTCCAACATCCACTAAGGAATCTTTAATGGCTAGAGAAGACCACCAGGAACACGGTGTTCGACCTTCACCTTCTGGCAGACTAAACAACGAGACCCAAACTCCACAACCTCATGATTCAACCCAGACCACCAAAATTGACTCCTCAAGGATTGGTATATATTTTTCACACCAGGATGTACCGCTATGGATGAACTATGGAACTCTCGGTGGACCATATCGCACATCGTCAATGGAACAAAAAGCCTTCCATGATACAATAGTTAGTGTTGTTCATCCTCTAACCAACCATCAGGGGCCTCACCACAAACAACTCGGTCTCTCAAAACCTCAACCTCTACATCACCCAAATGGGACTCTTCCACCTTATGCATCAGTGATGACTGCACCGTCATCTGGAAAAGACAACCTCTACCACAAACTTCTTCCATATCAAGATGCAAAGTTTAGAGTTCTTCCATTACTCTCCAGGAATCACCAGATTCACTCACAACATCACTACGTGACTTTAGGCTCAGCGCATCATTTACCACATTCCCTTTTCCACGTGTATACTATATTTGAAAGTTTTATTCTTGAAAAAACTCCATCCACCGATGTTGTCGTAAGTTCAAGTCATGCTAGGAGAGAACATACCTCAAACTCCTATGATCGGTGAAACCCATAAAGCTCTCACCAATGAGGTAATGTCTCCAAAACTTCAGAAAAAACCCCACGGTTTCCAAATCAAGATCATGGGTGGAATAGTTGAATTCATGGGGACGCAACTACCGAGACCCATAAGAAACAACCGACCTCTGCTGCATGAGAACAGAGCCTAACCCCAGATATGAAGCATTACAAAAAACATCAAACTGAATTCCCTTAGCTGGAAGACAAAGGACGAGAGAACTTACTAAATTCTCCTTTAGATACTCGAAGGCTGTCTGGAAATGATCAGTTCATATGAATGTCTGATCCTTCTAGGTCAAAGCTGTTAGAGGAGTCACAACCAATGAGAAATTAAGTACAAACCTCCTATAGTATCCTGCGAGTCCAAGGAAACTTTTCACCTTTGACATTGTCCTGGGGGATGCCCAAGAAACAACTGCATCAATCTTCAATGAATCCATAGCTACCCCTTTTGGGACACCACATGTCCCAAGAAACGAAAATCTCGAACCCAAAACTCACACTTTACCAACTTCCCAAACAGCTGATGTTGGCGAAGAACACCCGAAAACGGATCGTAGATGCTCTCCATGCTCCTCTTCAGATGTGGAGTACATAAGGATGTCATCGATAAAAACTACCACAATCATGTCTAGGAACTCATGGAAGACATTTTTCATCAAATCCATGAATACAACTAGGTAATTTTTCATGCCGAATGGCATTACAACGAACTCATGATGCCCATGACGACAATGGAAAGCAGTATTCGGGATATCCTCATCCCTCACATGCATATGATGATATCCTGACCGCAAGTCGATCTTTAAGAACCAACATTAAACCTTCAGTTGATCGAATAAGTCATCAATTCACGGAAGAGGATAGCGATTCTTTATTGTCACTTTTTTTAGGTGACGATAATCGACACATAACCACAAACTTCTGTCGGACTTCTTCACAAACAAAACTGGTGCACCCCATGGTGACACACTTGGCCGAACAAAACCGTACTGCAACAGACCATCATGTTGTATACATAGATCTCACAACTCATAAGGGGACATCCTATATTGAGACATAGTGATAGTAGATTCTCCTGGCTGTATCTCGATCCCAAACTCGATCTCTCAGTTAGGGGGTAGTGCTACATCCTCTTCTAGAATGACATCAGGGTACTCCTATATGACCCTATGAAACGCAAACTACTAAACCTATAAAGAACATAGCATCATCTGAGCTTCCATGGACGATAAGGATGAAACGTGTCTATGCCCCATCCGAGGGTCTCGCCCACCAACGAACACCACTTTCTCTCCATCCGCTTAAAAGAAAACGACGTTCTTCCTGAAGCAACCACAATAGCATGCACTGAATACAACCAATCCATGCCGAGAATGACATCATATGGTTGTATTCATAAACATAGGAAATCTCCCCAAGTGCGTTGTTTCCCCAACACTAGCTCATAGTCTCTACATACTTCAAACAAGTCAGCTCCACCTCCAACTGGCATAGTCAACTCCAAGGGCACTGGAAGCCTCTATACCTCTTGTCCCAAAGAATGGACAAGGGTTTGTTATATGAAGGAGTGTGTCGCTCCTGAATCAAACAAGTCATACACCAAGGTAGAAAACAAGAAAATGGTACCTTGAACGACATATACCTCACATGGAGATGGCAACGCTAGAGCATGAATCTATCCACGAAATCCTCCATGGCCTCTCTGACCCTGATTACGACCACCACCATGGCTGAGATCTGCTCTCTGAGGACAGGGAGCATTATGGGTCTGTCCTCTGACTGCTCCATCTACCCTCTGGTGATATAAATCTGGTGCAAATGGCTACTACTTCCTTGGTTGGAACTACCTCAACAGAGGAACCTAAAGCATAGCGCCCGGTGCACGATGACTACTCTAAAAGGTTGGGCACTCTCGTTGCTGATGACCACGTCAACCACATGAAAAACAAGCACTTGATCCCTTAGAATAAGGATGAGAGTTATTGCCTCCGTAGAAACAAGATGTGAAGGGCCGGGGCCTACCCTCAGCAGAACAAAAACATATCTTCCCTGGAAACCAGGAACCACAGACCACAGCCCTACTTCGTGAGGAATCATGCTGATTCCCCTCTCGTAATGATCCGGTCCTGGACAAAGTACTCTCAACAACCTCTTCCCTCACCAGCACCTCAATATATGTCTTTAGAATAAATGGGGTGACCTGACGTTGGATCTCTTGACGCAAAGCCTCCTCAAAATTACTCGCCCCAACCTCCTCATTGGGTAACAGGTCCGAAGCATATCAAAGAAGGTTCCTGAAACAGATTCCAAACTCTCGAACATAGGAGCTCCCCTATCGAAGGGTAAGAAGCTCTTGGCGACTGGATGCCTTCGTAGTTGAAGAAAGGAACTCAACTCTAAACTTGACTCAGAACTCCTCCCATCAGATCACTGACTCCTCATGATACCCGATGAACAAGAGCCACAACTACCTCGCTGCTCCACGTAGCATCATCACAACCAAGGACACCCAGTGCTCTTTCCTAGCATGAATCAAACTGAAGCCGATCTCGACCTCCTCTAACTAGTCTTCCATGAATGCATCTGAAATGGATACCTCATACTTCTGCAGACTCTTGTTCTAAAACTCTCAGAGTGTCTTCCCCTAAGTGTCGGCATCGTCAAACTCTACACTACGGCGACCTGCTAGAGCAACTTGCTGGACATTTTCTATGAAAACCTGATGAGGACGTCAACCTATAGCCATACCTATAAAAGAACAAACCGTTAGAGCTCCTAGACCGAGAATATGGAAGACTCAACATTAATTAATTAATTGATTTCTGTTATTCATTTTAGGGTAACATATCCCAAGGTTTTCCCATTCAAACACATGCATAATGAAGAATGATTCATGATAATTTCCTAGGTCTCTACCCTGAAACCATTATCACCTTGTTTAGTAGCCATTGTAAAATTAAAGGTTCGTACATCAGATCATAGGGGGCCCTAAATTCCTATGTCTTAGCCGGTCTCAATTGATTATCTCACTTTCGAAACATAAATGACACTGTTTCCCTACCTACCCATGCAACCTCACCTATTCCTAACTCTAAACTCCATCCTATCCCTCAACCAGACTTTTGATACCACTCTGTCACGGCCCCAACCCCACAAAGTGTACCCCCTCCTGGGCCGGCAATGTGAGAAGGGAGATAATTACCCCCGAGTCCCGCCTTCAGTAGGCCCCAGGATGGAAACTAGCACCGAGGGTATAGTAAACACACAAATGGGAGGCATTACACTCTAAGAGAACACATGCAGAAGAGAGAGATAAGATATACACCAATCAATTTTAACATAGAACACGAATATAAAAGAAACCCATGTGCATGTATGGAATGTCATGAAAAAGTAATACAACTGAAAGGGAAAAATTGCAAGTACCCAAAAGAAAGTAAAAACATCAGTGACCATAAGCCTGAATAGCTCCTATAACCACAAGCTAGTAGTAACCAGCCTGCTCTCCAACCTGCTCCAAGTGAACTGGAAAACAGTTTATATATACATAGGGTGATTATAATAGAATACTTAATAGGATCATCCCCAAAGCCTCACATGAAAAAGTAAAGAAAGCATGCTAAAGCACAGTAAACAACAAGTGAAAATAACACTTCACCTAAACAGGTATACTATGTTCCCAACCTCACCATGGATACTCTCACCAAGTAACACATACAAGAATATAGCATATTGTAAAGAATATCAATGGTACCCCGCAACTAATTTCCCATTGGATTGCCGCTTTTCCCAAACGACATACGTCCTGTGCATCTCTCTCCAAAGGCTTTCCCACAGACACCTGGGCGAAGCACCACACCATCCTCACAACCAAAAGCAACCAAGTAGTTTCAGGGAGCCACCACAACTCACATAATGTGTATCATATGTCGGGTATTATACCTCAAGCCATTACAGCCCATACACTGAGTAAGGCTCCTCAAGCCATCACAACCTATACACTTTACACATATAGTAGTCCATAGGATACTATATCCAAAATATATATGTGTGAATAACCACAATCCATTACAGCCCTCAACACACATATATGTGGAAAACTAACCATTTTGCCTAATGGCACTAGTATCTACCAAGAGAAGAGAGCGGGGTCAAAGGGGGTAGTCAGCGTTTCATCCTCCCACCAGAATGTTGGGGAGAACACCCCCAGGGCTCAGAATCCCTAGGGTTCCAGTTTCCCTTACTAACAGGGTGGAGTAGCGTATTGAAACACAAAAAGTAAAAAATATACTATAACTCACAACCACACTATGGGCATAACCTAGTCTTGGACACAACTGCAGCTAACATCTCTCGGACTCTGGGATGCTATTTCTAAGACTAGGTATCCTATAAGCACACAACCAATTAAAGAACTTAAATTGATTACTTCATTACCTTTTTAATAAATTCCAATTTACGTTAATTAATTATTTACACATTAATTAACCATGAACAAAACCACATTAAACTTCATTGGCATCGCACTCAGTGTCAACTAACCATTTAAAAGTTACAACATCACCATTAGATTCCAGCATCTCCATCCCCATGGATTATCACCATTTAAGAAATCATTCATTATAGAAAAACCTTCCCATATTACTAGGCATTCTAGAAAATCATTATATGATACGAAAACAAGGGCTCAACACGGTGAGTAGATGTACTACCCGTCGAGTCATCGCCATCTATAGCAAGAGAGTAGACCCATTCCCCCTAGAGAAGCTAAACACAAAAAGAACCTGGCATACCCCTTGTGTCTTCGCATCTTTTGGAATAAGGGTATGTAAGACCAGCTTCCTTGAGCAGTGGGGAAAGTAAAGTAGATAATCAACCAATCAAAAACCACAAAGCATTCAACCATCACATCCACTCCATTCCATCAACCATGGTGTCCTCCCTAACACCCATATGCATAAACTGATGCATCTCGCCACTCTAGGCATCATCCACAGCAAAAAACACTAGGCCTCCATGACCCCACATATCACAACACCCCTCCAGTGTCACATTACAACACAAGTAGTAGGAAAATAAACATCACATCAATTGGGCTCTTAGCCCATTATCAATCAAGAGGGTAAATCAGAACCCTTCAAGAGAATTCAAACAATCAAGTCATTAATCCAACATGGAATAACTGATTTATAATCCATTGGTCCCAAAAATTGGGAACCTATACAGTAAGCTATCACACAATATTAAACATGCTTACTATGCCAATTTGATCAACATCAAATTACAACAAGAACCAGATTTGTTTTCATGCCTCTTTATATTTATCTAAACAATTATCAATTAATCTCAGTTTACATTCTTTATGGCTTTCCATCAAGAATAACAACTAAGAAAATCAAGAAAAGATATCACACTATCTAGAAAAACAAGAGTCGACAACATACGATTGATACAATTTCTTTATCTGGTTCAAATATATTTATTAACTCAATTACATTGGCATCCAATGGGATTAAGCATGCTATCAATACCATTGCACAGAAAATAAATAGAAGCAATGAATCCCCTATATCAATGGTTTTTGACAAATACCACAACGGTCGATGAACGCCCAAGAAACCGGGCCAATTCACCAAGGATCTACCTTAGATCTTTTCTCCTAACACAACCAAGACCAAATTTCATCATATTTGGCATCCACACACTTATATATACCCTTAACGGGTGTAGATATAAGAAAGAGAGAGAAGAGGAGAAGAATATCTAAGTAGATCTAAGAAACCAAACTTGAATGATCACATACCTCATGAAACCGACATCGATTCGCCAAGAGAAGCCTTCAGATCGCCTAAAGAACTCTTCAGAGAAGTTCTCTTACCTTTAAGGAATGTTAATCCCGATTTATGGCCACTTAGGGGATTAAAAGATCATGATAGAGGCTAAACGGTTGACATCCCAAATTTTATGATCTAATTTAAGTGCATGCAGGTCTTGGTCGCATGGTTATACAAACAGTGCGCCAACCGTGCGGTCTCTACTACCTCGACCACCAATATTGCTCGGTTTGGCCACACGGTTTAGACAAATTGTGCGCCTCCCGTGCGGAAGCTACTTCCATCAAGTCTAGCTATGCACAGTTTGGCCACACGGTTAGAAAAACTGTGCGCCACCCATGTGAAAGCTACATCCCTTTAGTTTTCCTTAAAAAGGTCCACCCAAACGCACCCCCAAGTCACCTTGATCTCCCGGAACACCTCTAACACCACATTTACACAAAGTAATAGACTGAAGTGGTCTGGTCCATTACACCATGTGTCACACTTATTCTTGAAATGAAAATATTAAGAAGGGTGCTCCTTGATAGCGCTCCAATGCATTGGGTATTGTATAGTTTCATGATATGTATTGTGAAATGGTTGTTGATTCATGCTAATTCAAGTGCAACGAGGTTTTACTCATGCTACATGCACAATGATGGTTTACTCATACTTCATGTGCAATGAGCCTTGGCTCATGCTAATTCCATGTTAATTGTTGTTTCCACATTTACATGTTATGATTATCATGCTTTATCATGCCTTTATGTTCATGTTTCAATTGTACTCCATTGATATGCCTATTGTCTAACATGTATTTTATTCCTTATGATATTCTATGTTTATTCCCTTACTGGGATTTATAGATCACCCTTTTTTATGCATATCCTTAAGTTATCCCATGCAATGCTAAGTACGAGGGAATGCAGTGGTCATGTAAAGGATTTTTTCGAAAAAGAAGTTGTATTTAATTTTTTATGTTATTATGTAATGATCTTAATCCCCAAAGACACTAGACCTATCTATATTCCATGTTGTTTCATGTAAAAATATTATGTAATAATTTATGTTTATGTGTGTAATAAATAGCAGGGTTGTTATAGGATTTCCTCTCAAGTACCCTCTTATAATGGGAATGGGATTTCCTCCCAGGTACCCTTTGTTTCGGGATTGGGATGTTCTCCTGTGTACCCTCATGTATCGTGATTAGTATTCCCTCTGATGTACCCTCTTAACTCATAAAACATTTATCCTTACCTAATTAATTGGATAGAGATACAGTCCCACCCTTATCATAGTGATGTCATACATACATGTGTTATAAGATCATAACCAATGAATTGAAATAGTTTTCATAAAGATGTAATCAGGTCTTAACTTGTGTAAAAAACATATATTTCAAAATCATTTCATCAAATAATATCCCATGAAATGATGTGGGTTTCAAAAGCATATAACATGTGGAAGAGAAATGGGTGACATAAGCATCATTATATCAAGGCACACACCATTCAAGATATAATATTAATAGAACATTTGAATCAATTCCAAAAAGTGATTTAGTAACTTAAATATATGCCACCACATATGGAAAATAATTTTGAAATATATTTTGAATATATTTTTTGAGGAAAATATGCTTTATTAATTTAAAAAAGGATCTATAAAACATAAAAAACTATTGACATCCATTTTCTAGAAAATAAACTTGAATGACTATAAAGAAATATTTGGGAACCTTTTAGAAACAATTATCATTGAAAAAATATAAAGGGGTCTTGGAAACTTTATCAAAACCAATATCCTTGATAACATTTAAAGGGATATTGAAAAGGTTTTGAAACCCATTTATTAGAAAATAAAGTGAAAAAATATAACTGAGGTTTGAAATCATTTTGAAAATCATTTTCATTGAAAAAAAATAAAAATAATATTTTAAAATATTTTGAAACCATTTTCTTAAAAATTCATAAAAAATAATCCTAAAACCCTTTGAAAAAAAATTTCCTTGATAAATAGATTGAAAAAAATCTAAAAATCATGAAATTGTTTTGAAAAACATTTCTTTGAGATGATTTTTTGAAAAAAATATCTTAAACATTTTCCATTTATTCATTATAACAAAGCCTCACATAACTGATGGAGGGTAACTTTTTATATGTATTATGAGGTAAGAAGAACATTCCATTTTCATGGTAATGGGTTAGAAAAATTCGTTTTTTAAGTGAAAATAACATTTCATTGAAAACATTGGTTAAATAAAAAAAATTGGAAAATTTTTAAATATTTTAGGATAATAGTAGAATATTCTTGGGAACCCATTTTAGAAAACATGGTTTTTAAAGAATACAAATTTCCAACCAAAGAGAGGGTAAAGTCAGTATTTCTTTAAAAAAAAAATTCAAACTATATTATACTCAAAAGAGTTATAAAATAATACCAATTCATTAATATATCATGAATAAATATAGGATAAAAAAATTCATTATTGTTCTTCGGATATGGATTATACAGTTTCAACAATGGAAGAATAGTCATAAAAAATCTCAAAAAGAGATGAGATAGTTTCAAAAAACTCTTATCAAATAGTAAATTTGAACCATTCACCTGATTTAATAAATTGAACATAATAGAATCTTAAAATATCATTAATTTAATTATATTAAAGATATAAAATGTCAAATTTACGAATATAAAGCTCAAAAAATAATTTAGGTTTATAATAAAACATGAGTCTCATAGAAAGAAAATTTACCGATTTTGTAGCTTTTGAAAAATTAACCTGATGAAATAATGATCCAATAATAGATATGTGAATACCCATAAAATTAATAATAATAATAACTTAATACATACATTATCATTATAAACACAAAAAATTAATGGGTCATTAGTATACCATGTATCTCATAGAAAGAAAAAAATGATATTCAATCCCCTTACCTTGTGTCATGACTCTCGTCGTACTTGTATAAACCACTGGTATAATAAATATAATTTTATTATAAATATATCAGAGAACCATATTCTTATATAATATTCCTTATATGATATTATTATGACTTTATATTACCCTCTTGTTAATAATTCTATATAAAGGTTTCACTTCGGGTAATATCAGCTTTGTTCTTTGCATGTGCCTTAATTTGATATATATTTGGTACTTATATTGATATCATGATTTATAGAAATTAAAACATGATACAAATATCAATTATATTCACTATATATTTATTATAATAATCCATATAATATAGAAGTATGTAATGGAATACATTGTTCATGGAGACGGTAGGCATGACAAACGCATGATCATTGTTTCCATTTAATAGTTGTATTGAATGAAAGTAATTAAATGATACACACAAACACACACACATAGATATATATGTGTATTTTGAGATATAATTATTCCATTATCATTATTATATCATATATGTCATATAATATCACTTAACTCATACTTAATACATTCCTTGTAGTGTGTGAACAAATCACATCGCTTTGTGGGGGTAGTAGTCCATACCTCCTCAAACGAAATTATCATATTTACACAAAATTAAATGTATATAGATAACTATTTAAAAAGGATTAAATAGTATTAAAGACAAAATAAATATTATATATATCATATAAAAATATATCTCTATCATAATTTCCACCATGAGAGGTGGTAAATGAAAATTTAACAATCATCATTTCGTGAGGCGGTAGTTCACCGTAAGAAAAAACCGTAAGTTTATCACCCATTAGAGAGAGGTACATGTAAGTGTAGGTGAAACCCTTATAAAAAGATTATATTGAATATATATTTTTATTTTATAAAATTATGTAGTAAATATAGTGTAGGTGGTGGATAAGGAATATAAAAGAATGGAGTTTGAGAGAAGACGTTACCTCTTAATTAGGTTACTCCTTTTGGTTTATGCCAGGAGGATTCTTTGGATTCCTCTTCTCCCAAAGGGATGATTCTATTATGAAGAGAGATATGTTTTGAATTTTATTGGACCTATCCAAGTAGAACATATTTAGTTTTATAGGTTTTATGATGAGGGAGAGATTCTGAATTTTTATACGGAAGGGAAAGGACACAGTTGTCATTTTTAAAAACAACATAGGTTTACCCAAGTTATTACCGAACAAAAGTCATACCAAACCAATTAAAATAAATAATATAAGTTTAATGTAATAATAATTCCCAAAAATGGATTTTGGAAAAGTTTTAAGGTCTTTTTGTGTTTTATATTTAATGTTTAGTACTTTTTTATCCTAATTGATTCTCTTATACATTATAATTTATTATAATCGCTTTCTAAAATATTATTGGTTAAAAAATATGTTGATGTTTTTTTAAATTATAAATAATATTGATTCAAAATATGGAATCAATTTTTCCATATTATAATAGTATAATTGGTTGAAATTAATTTAAAAATAATCGTGTTAATGGGATGAGATTACATGTTTTTAAAGTGAAAACGTCATAATGTTTGATATGTTTTCATTCCGAATTTCAAATTGAAATTGATTTCAACATATGAAATTGGATTCATTTATAAAATTATAATGTAATTAAACCTTAATAAAAATTTAAAATATAACTTAACCTTGTAAATTTATTATATGAAGAAGTATTTTGGAATTAAAATTCATTATTTTTAACTATTCATTAAAAAACAAAACCTTAATGAAAAATAAAAAAATTCACCCTAACATAATTTTTAGGTTTCAATTTCAAAGATGAAATATTTTTTGACATATTAAATCTATAAAAGTTCAAAAATTATAATTAAAATGGGTTATCTATTACAAGTAGGTAAAACTATGATTATAAAAATATAGGTTTTTAAACAATAAATTAGGTTTTTTCATATCAAATATCTATAAAATATTTTGAAAGATTATCAAATATATTTGTTTGAATATATAAAATATAAATTTAATTAATATCATTCACTATTATTAATTAATTTGACATATTAATATATATCTTCTTTTTCACATAAAACTATACTTTTAAAAAATTAGTCCCTTTATATTCATTTGGTTTCTATAATGATTTATAATTATTAGGTAAAAAATGAATTAAACTATATATATTAATAATTTAGTTAATCATATATTCTTAAATTTAATGGAATTTTTATAAAATATTAAATAAAAATAACTTTATAAGGATTTATTGTTTGGTAACACCCGATGTTTCATGCTACACAAGTCACCAAGGAACGTTAGTCATGCATGTAATGTAAACTTACCTCGATTATCAAAGATAAGAAATATAAAATTTATTTTTTATGAAGTGCATGATTAACTTGGTTTTCCAAATAGAGTAATGCAAATAAATATCTTTAATATAAAATAAACTATTTTAAGTATTGCGTGAAATGAATCATATCAGAAAGGGTAAATTAATTGGAAAAAAATAATTCATAAAATCGCAAGGTGTTAGAGACATGATATGCATTTCTAAACTATACTAATGTTGTTAATTTATTTTTTTATAGTATCATTATACTATTTTCAATTTTATGTTGTGTATTTATATGTTTTATATAATTTTATATATCACTATTTATAGTTAATAATTTGAACATAGTATATTGTTGTGTTATACTACTATGGTGAGATAAAAATTCAACTATGTTCTACCATTTATTTAATGAATTTAAAATTTTATTTATATATAAAAGAAGTTATTTTCTAATGGAAAATGATTAAATAAAAAATATATTTTTTTAGTATCATTCCATCATTATAAAAAATAATTTAAAATTTATAAATATAATTTTTTACTTATTAAATAATAGGGTCATCACATTCGCCCAAATATTTAAATTGCATAATCAATATTTTAATTTACATTCACATGTGTACTCTAGGTGATGGAAACATTAAAATAGGAATGAATCCATATATTATTTCAGTTATAAAAAATAATTAATTTATTTATGTTATTCAAGTTATACATTAATTGATATTTCCATCTTGCACAACCAGTTTTACAAAGTATGATTTATTAACATGGCTCAATATTATCTTGATATTTATCATTCACTACCTCATTTCAAGATCACATCTGTTAATAAATAGTATACAAGATGTTCTTAGTGTGAGTAATAATAATATAAACTTAAATTTTAGTATTCAATATTACAAATATGTGAAATAAATCTTATGATTTGGAAACCCATGAACAATTCATTTTAATTATGTATTTATTAATTAAACCTAGTTTTCATTTCCTTTTATCCGTTAAAATTATGATCTTTTACCTACCATATAAATCATGAATTTTTTTCTTAGTTAAAATAAATCTATTTTACATTGAGGTCTTATCTTCTTAATAATAATGACATTTTAAGCCATTGGGTTGAGGTTTTAAACTGTATAACATCCATATATTCTAGTAAAAACAATACATAGTTATTACAAGATGTAAATTTAACTCTTCCTTTATTCTAAATAACTAATTTTTTTATACATAAAACATATCAACACATTTCATCTCATTCTCTATTATGATAATAAAAAACATTGACAAACCATTCTTCTTCGTGATTTGACTTATCAATATCTCCCCATATGGTGACAATATTTGATATACTAATTTTTTTTGAGGACTCATAATTAGTCCTTCAAATAATTGATTGATCTTGAAATATTTATTATGAAAAAAATATATAATTTGTCTCTATAGGATTACAATTTTTTCCTTACATATAGAAATAATATCATCTTAATTATTTTTATAAATACCAAAATTTACTCTCTATTTGATCTCGTATATTTTGTGGAAAATATTTCTCGAGAAATAAATAATTAAAATAATTATATTTCATAATTTTGATCTCTTTATCTTTAGTAGTATTTTTAATTGATGACCAATATTTGTTATGATATCTGTTTTGTTAATATACCACCATAATAACTATAACCATTTCCGTATATAAAAATTTGATGAATATATACTCAGATTATATAATCCATTGCTCTACCACTAATGGATTACTTATTCAATTGAATGATGGAGGATTCTACCTCATTAGATGATGAAATTTTATTATAAATTATTTATGGATTATAATATATTCAATTATTGTATAATTATTCATTATATACTCTGTCAAATTCTATAATATAAAAAAGTTTACATCGATTTAATATTATATTCGTTGGTTTTCTCATTAGGATCATTTATTACCAAACATTGGGCGTTTTAATGCTTTGTAAAATATATATTAGGTTTTATTTTCAAAAAAATTACATATATTAATTATATCAGGGGTCAAAATATGAATTATCAATCATTTTGAATAATTTTTATGTATTTCTTACTAGTATATTCCAAATACTATATCAATTTTATAATACATTCATGAATATCCTCTGGGAATGTCATTATGTTTTGATCTATTAAAATATTATTCTAAATATAGTTTATATAGTTTTAACTAAACTATTCTCTAATACCAAATATGAAAGTAGTAACTATAGCTACATAGAGCTGGTGGTTATTTTTTTTTACATTGTTAATAAAATACATAGATTATAATTCACATGGTCCAAAATTAATGTAGTTTTAGGATACTAGATTCATATTTAGTCAATATAAAACATTATAACTTGTATTGAATCATACAAACACATTTTTTTGTCATTCCACAATTTATTATCCTTATATAACATGTTTAATTATATATAGTTTCATAATTAAATGAGGGAAACTGCCTAATGTGGTGGGATTATAGCCTCAGTATAGGGACAATTAAGTGGAATAAAAAATTCAATGAGCACAAAATACCTAAAATGGTATGAAATAATTATCAAGAAAATTCAATATAAATTAATACATAAGAATAAAATATCAATTAAAATGGAAAAATATGGTCACATGAAAAACAATAAATGATCTTATAATGATATAATATATAATTTTAGATATCATAACCATATCATTGAGGAATTTTCCCAAGGCACCATAATCATTCAATCGAGGCATTTTGACATGACATCTTATATATATGTGTAGGTATACACTAGATGACTATTCTATTTTTTCTCATGATACATATGCATGAATAAATAGGCAATAGATTTTTTATCCTTAGACACTACTTACTATGTCCAATGAATTCATCACATTAAAATAATAAATTAATAAAAATTATAGAACCTAATTTTACCTATTTTAACACTTCAATAAAAATGACTATATAACTAATAATTATATATTTTAAAAAAATGGTAACATTTATTTTTAATATTTCCATCATCAAATGATTGGTATAACATTCTAGGTAAACAGAAATAAAACTGAATTAGGGTGTTGACACTATATAATGTAAAGGGTATGTCATAAGGTTAATACAATTGGTTAATATGATATTAAATTCATAAATTAGATAAATAATATGGAAATGGAAAATAAGAAAAAATCGAGATATAGATGAAGATAGACTTATCATTACAACAAGAAGAAAAGATTAGGAGAGTACCACCATAAACAACCAATGGTATAAAATATAAACAAATAGGGAAGTTAAGGAGACATTTAATACCAGAAAATAATGAAAAACTATTCTGATCATCTTTTAATATTTTGGTGATAAAAATAGAAGAAAAAATAGACAATAATGAAATAATATATGGGTAATGTTAGAATTTTGAAGGGAAACCCTTACCCAAATTAAAATATATACGAAAATAATATTTCAAAGGAAATTAATGAATATAATGTTATATAGTGTTATAAGATGTCCATAATATATGAATTATAATAAATGGTTCTTTAAAAATATAGAATAAAATATTATTACATGAGGAACCAATTATAAATAAGAAGAGATTGAAAATCATCAAATATATACCTCAAAAATGATTGACATAAAAAATAATTTAAATGAAAAATATAAATATAAGATTATATGAATAATAACAAAATTAAAATTAAAATAAATTAATTTATAAATATGTAAATAAAATTAAAAATATATTTTGTAGTAGTGAGTGAAAAGTAAACATAAGATGAAATAAAGAGAGTGAGTTGAAAGGCCCCCTAATGAATGAATATTGTATCAAATTCGATAAGAATTAATCCAAGAGAGAGAATTTAAAAATGATGAAAAAATACATAGATTTAAAAGAAATATTAAAGAGGATGATTTAATTTTAAAAATATGTTAGAGTATTAATAGTGATGAAAAAGTATACTACCCAAGGACGACAGTAAGTAATGTTTTCCCTTACCTCGAGTCCCAACTTTCATGGAGTCTCTAATAAAATTATAAATAACTAACAGAAATATATCAATAATATAATCCACAATCATATTTATGTTTTCAGTATAATATTATAATCTTATTATCAAATTTTATTAATTTATTAATTTATGCCTCTTATGCTAATCATTTTGGATCATTCAGTCCATAGCTACAAAGCTTCAATAGTATACCTATAATTGTTTCCCATCATTCCATATGCTCCTATAGTGTAAATATTGAAATTTTCATGTAATTATATTGGAATAATTGTTTCATGTTGAATAAATAGTCCAAAATGGATTCAATTCCATGATTACATCGCAAAACTATTATTTAAGGTCATAAAAATGACCATGTTTGTTTATTAGTATCATTAAAAATTTAAATATTGTTTTTTATAGGAAATTAATAATGTTTTAAATAATATATTTCTTCTTAAAATACATTTTTCTCACCATCCATGTATGGTTTTAATAGTTGATTCCTACCAATATCTGTATAGTTGGTTAATAAAGGAAATAATGGGAAAATTGTTATAAACAACTATAAAAAGATATCTATTAATTATATGATGATTTAATTCATATTATAGTATCAATAAAATTATAATTTGACATTATAAAAATATTTTATTAAATTTATAAATAGGAATAATAATGAATTAAATGGGTAAAATTGACTGAATTAAGAAAAATATTCATATATTCCTCCTTTAGATGACTCTATAGAACTGCACCTTAAGGATTCAAGGAATGGACTTTTGATCCGAACAAACCTCCACTACATGAAAATAATTTTTTGGGATATAAATTGGTAGATAATTGGAATGGTAAAAAATATAATGTCTGAGTAGATGTTGGGTGTTGAGGGGTGGTATTTATATTTGTAGGAGACATGTGTTTGAAATAAAATATTATATCTCCTAATAGTTAAAAAAAATTTATTTATATAGTAAAGGTCCTGTTAATTAAATTTTAATAGGGTATTATAATATTCATCTATGTTATAAAAACCCCAAAATTCATTTATATGTCACTGTTATAAAATATGGTATTTATATGAAATTTTAGTAGTCAACGATGTATTTTACTATTCATAAAAATACAAATCCATTAAACTTACCTAATTTTGACCATATGATTCCAAAAAAGTAGTCAAATTTATCAAAATCATATTATTTATTCAATTTATGAATTTTAAAAAATATTATATAATATACGTAGAAATAATATTATCTATAGTAAATAATAATTATTTTTTTATTTTTGGTTACATAAATATTTTTTATTATTAATTATTTATTAAATGATATATAATAATTTATTTTTAATTTATAAAAATATCATTTCTAATATATTACATTTCTATTAATAAAAATAAATTATCAAAATTAGGTAATTGTAGTATAAATATTATGTTTTTGTTAAATAAATTTTAATATGTTTTACAAAAAATTGAATACTTATATTTTCATATATTACAATGATTGATTTATAATTTCATGGTATTTACTCTTTATAATTATATTTTCAATTGATTGTAAAAATCATTTAGAAGGAAACATCATTTTTACCATTATATTCATTTTACAATTTCAATGTTGAGGTTATTATTCTAAGATTCATGTTATTATTCTAACAAATATATTTCTAATATCCATATAATTTTTCAAATCCTATAAATACCCCTTATTTACATCAATATTTATTTTCATTAATTTTTTCTTAGGGTTATCTATACATAAGTTATAAAATTTTCAAAATATTTTTAATGTTTTAATGATTTTTGATGGTGTTTTTATGGGTGAGATAATTATTTTGTGTCTTGATCCTATGGATTTCAAAATTTCACTCAGGTTATTTTTTTTGTTAACCCAATCTATTATTTTTAATTTTGTTGAATGTGATTATAATTTTTTAATAATTTTTTATATCAGTATTTTAACGTATTATAGTGCATGTACTCTATTTTTAGGTTGTACAAGTATAATAAAATAAAGGAACATGTGTCCTTTTCTATTAATTTATTTTACTCCATTTTATACTTATGGGGACACAATTTTATATACTAGGGAATCAAATTAAATGTTAAATATTTTTTAATATTTTATTAAAATAATCATATATAAAATAAGAAAACAAATTTAATGATTAAATAGATATTTTTTATTCATTTGATATATGTGGTTTTACGAAGAAACTCCCAAACTTCACTGAATACTTTATTTGACCATTAAATTTTTTAAAAACAATTAAATACTCTAAAATATTTCTAATACATTTAAAATTTATTTATAAATATTGCAATGAAAACACACCCACAATATATATTCTTACGTTGAATTAATTCTGATTTCACTTTACATATGTAGACATAGGTTTTAACAAAGTTCCCACAATATTATTTGTCATCGTTGAGAAATACATTGAGAATTCTTCATATTTGACTCACTTGAATGATTCAAATTCTACATGTTGTTCTCAGTCTATACATTTTATTGGTATTTTATAAACTAGTTCTCAAGAACTTCATCACCAATGCACTATCAACCATAAATATATATTATAAATTTTTGTATCTAAAGTGATCTATTTTTTTACATACATATTTCATCGCTTCCAAAAAAGTGTAAAAATTGTTGATCAATATATAACATATCGGTTCTTCTATAATATTTTTTTTCTCCACACCAAAATGATAGAAGATTCCTTCTTGTATTCATTATAATTATTTGAATATGGAGAAACTAAAAAATAAATGATGATTAAATTCAATTTATATTTTTTGACATCTCAAATTTCAAGATGTCTATAAATAAATCATAATTTCCGTAGAGTATATCACTATTATCTACAGGAATTCTTAAATCCATGTTGTGAGATGGTACACTGGACAATTTATCAACACAATGATAAATTCATTACACTCTCTATATTATAACTAAAATTATCCATACTAAAGAATCCATCATCTTAATTCTCAAATTCTACACTTCTCAGTTAACTAATTTTTGAATTCACCTAATAATTTTATAAAAATAATAATGAAATCAACATATCATTCAAGAATAATATAGTTTCTCTAATGAGACAAAAGGAAAAATATCAAAAATCAAATTCTACATCATTATGTATCATTTTATCCAAGATCAACTAGAACATAATGTGATTCAAACAATAACTCTAAAACTACTCATAAACATGAATCCTCTAATATTTTCACACATTAATCACGATGAAGAATTAATTCTTAGATAATTGATAGTGTAATCCCCACTATATAAGTATCCCAATATCTCGATCCTTGATAACCAATTAACATGGTTATCAACTTTAATAAACCATCAGTGGTTATGAGTAATGTTTTAAATGACAAGGAAAACCCATTCCATGAGCCTTTCTCTAAGTTGAACTGTTTTTGATGTGTCTAAAATTACCACATTTCCAATAAAGGGATATTTAAATTCCATGATACTCATACCCTGAAAATCATTACCAATACACTACACTACTTTGGTTACTATGGAATAAATTATATACTTGTCTTGTTATTCAATATTATAATCACTCTATGAGACAATTTACTTTGGGTTGGAGAGGTTTATGCCAACCTCAATGGATAGTATATACTTATTAACCCTTATATTCATCACCCTAAATTTACTTCCACATAACAAACATGTTATTATATTTATTATATATTGGTGAGTAGGCCTATACCATAACAAATTCAACCTTCATGAATGCCCAAATGTAGGTATCAAAGATAAATAATATCACACAAACCTTACACATCCCATTTATTACTATATTAGAAATGTATATTCATGAATTTTATGCCCTAAAATTATGTTTACAAGTAAAATGAACATTGATAATTATTAATATGTTTCATAAATGGTCAGACAAACAAATAAATATATCTATGTTACAAAAAATTAGGAACATTTTCACATTTTAGAACCTTTTATGGAATAGATAATATAAATTCATCAATGATAATTTTCAAGAACTTCATTCTATATCTAAGTTATCCAATAATCAAATGTTTCACTCACCATTTCAATAAATATTAATGAAATATATAGCACTATGAAAAGAAAAATTGATTTGAATATCATTTAGATATTATATATCGATTTTACAAAACTTTGGAATCATAATCCAATACTAAAATTTGGATAAGATATTTCCTTTAAATCATTGGTAAATGTACGTCATCTATATTATCTTAACTATTCTAAAATGGGTTAAACATTAATAAATCACAATGAAAAAAGGTCCCTATATATCCCTATGAAAAATTCATATACATATGTGATTTCATATTACCAACATGGATTATATCATTATAATACACTTGTTTTTTGGAGTTTTTCTATTTCATTGTGTATTGTAGCCTAATGAGATGGATTGGTTTTGTTTGGTTTATAGAGGGTTTAGAGGGGTGTTTTGTTAACGAATTATGTTTTATATATCTAAATGATTACCATATAATATAAGTATCCATAGTGGACTTTGTGAACTAAGTTTTGTAGTATTTTTTGCTTTTGGAGTCAATTGTGGTGGTGTTTTGTGCACCATAGTGTCTAAAACACACATTTTAATGGTATGGTTCTATTGTGATATTAAAGCTACTTTTTTTTTCATCAATGATTCTACCATGCCACTAAGGTATATATTTTATGTACATGGTTCTTAAATTGTATATATTTGGTACATGGGAAGGGTAACATGCCCATTCTAGTAGGTTTGGTGGTCTAGTGTTAAGTTGAGTTCAAGGTGTGTATTTGGGATCGAAACTGTGATCATGGGTTCCAGAAATCATGGATTAAACCATTTTATGGTTGAAAAGTGTTAGGTTAAATACTCTATGGCATGGTTGGATTTGAAATGGATATACAATTCTAAGGCACCATAGATGTGTTAGATACCAACCTTCCATGGGGGTACTCAAACGCATTTTAATGGTTGAAACTACTATAGACGATGGAGGAAGATGAGAATTTTTGAAGGTATGGATTTAATAACTAGGGTTGATTAGAGGAACCAAAATCGTGGTTGATGTTAGAATTCCATGGAGAAGTCCAATACTTTTCATTTACAAATAGTGGTCGGGTGACCTTGGATTCGTTTTGAATTCCTCCATTTCAAACACAAGACAACTAAATGATTTTTGTGGTTCTCTTTATTCAACCCATGTTGGATCATAAAAATATAAATTCTATGATAAATTATTTTTATATATATATTTTACATGTGGTTTCCATCGAGTTCATAAATTGGTAGTAACTTTGTTTACTAGTTATAATGCATCATACTCTTAAATCATGGTAGAGTTAGGTGGATTCTCTATCACTATACAGTCCAAAAATCATTAAGGATTATAGTTTTGAAAAACTGATAATTAAATTTATTAATTTAATTCTCGTGGTAACATTTTTTATACTTATTCCATAGTATCTCTTTGTATTTTAAAACAAATGTTGTGGGAGACACACAAAACATGTTTTTGAAGATTTTACAAGGGTTATTCTGGATTATAGAAGAACAGTTATGGTATGAGTTTAGGATTGAATTGGATGTGGACATATTGATATGGAATTTCAAAAGTGTTGTTTATGTGGGAACATTGAATTGAATAAGTATTTTTATTGATTTATAATAAATGATTCATTGGGTGTGTGAACATTGAATTTATAATGGCTTGGTGTTCATTTTTGACACGAATGTGTTGGTCCTTATTATTTTATAATTTTCATCCTATGAAATATTTATTGTAATAAGAGATATTTATTTTATGTGATGACTTGGGTTGTGTGTGTGTGTGGGGGGGGGGGTTCAGTTTCTGCTCATTATTTGTTATATTCATGAGTGATCTATTAAATGAGGGGATTATTGGATTGGTGTATTTCATGGGTGTGTGTTCATGGCCAAGGTTAGTGATAATTCATGTGGATTTACTATAAACAATGATGGGTGAAAATGAAATATGGTTGTTCAATGAGTTATTCATATAGTTTCAATTTTCTAAAACAATGTATTTTACTTTTTTATATAAACTGTGGGATAAAATTTTCTGGTTTAATTGGAATGTGTAGAAAGTATTTCTAGGATTTTGTACTTGGTCTTTATGCTCCCCTATCATATTAATCCTGGAGAATAAGAAGTTATTTTTAATCATGATATAATTATTTAGAGAGCCATTATATTTTTAATAGATCGTATTGATGTGGTTGTATTTGATGAGGGAGTTTGGAGCTTGAAGGTTTAAATATTCATGATCATGGTAGTGTACTATGTAGGAACTTTTTCCTTCCTTGTGAGACTTTGGTCTTATTTTCTTATTTTGTTTTATTTTTTCTATTGTGACTTTTATTATTATTTATTGATTTTATGTATTGGAATATTATCTTTTTTATTTCCAAAACATATTTATATACCGTCTTGTAATTCATTATTGTCGGGTTTTTTATATATAAGGGAAATAATCAACCATTGATAAGGTATATCATTGTAATTTATTCCCAACCTTTTTATGGGGATTCACCCAATTCTAGTGGGTTTTTTTTCTTTCCCTAGCCAATGTTTCAAGTTTAGGATGGTAAAAATTATAAAATTTAAATATGCTTCATTAGTTAAGATGTTATGGGTGGAGATAGAATGTGTTGAGACATTAAATTTTGTGTATAAAAATGTGTATCTATCCTCTTTAGACTGAAATTCATGATATCAATGACATATAGGTATATAAAATTTTGTTAAACACTTCTTTAAATGATTCCACCACATCAAAGTGGGTTTAGCTAATGAGTTTTGTGTATCATGCTTTAGTAAAAAGACTCCCTCTAGGATTTCATCATTCATATAATATTTTATCATTTATAATTAATGTATAGTGGAATATTATCAATTTATTTGGTAATTTGTTTCTATTATTCTGAATTAAATAAAAATATTGTATGAGATGGTGTTTTAAACAAGTGATATTTTTTTCTCTATTGGGGGAATATTTTTCTAGCTTTGATATGTGTTGGTGTCTTCCAAATGTTTTAATTTGTTAAAAAAAACCAGAAACTAGAATTTATATATTCTTATTTATTAATGAATACAATTATAATATATTTATTAAATGATTATTGTAATCCCTTTTACTAATCAAAATAATAAAAAATGATTATTTACAAGAATGTGTATATGTTTACATTACATCATTCTTAATAAGGGGTATCATGTTTATATATTAGAGGACTCTTTTACATGATACAATGAATTTTTCATCATCTCATTGATTGTTTTTATAATATTACAGGAATTGAATTAAATCTCATTATTTAAAAATTTGGTTCATAATAACTATGATTAGAGAAATATGGTTCTATAATTTTTAGTTATTATTGTCATACCTAATTTGGAGATATGGTAAAAATATTAACATGTTGGTGTTAATCCATGATATGTTAATAAAAATATCTATGATAATGAGTATAATAGATTCTAAAATTTTTATATGATAAATGGAATATATTTTAATAATGTTTAATGTGTTATTTAAATCTTGAAATTTGTAGTTAATAGGTAATGATATAATTATAGATTCTATGAGAAGTTAACATTCATCGTTTATTTTTTTCATTATTTTAATATTATTGATTGTTAATAATTTTTCTTGATAACATTATAATCATTGGAACAAAAATGAATGAAATGAATAAATAGAGTATCTATCACACCAAATTTTCGTATTTTTGGTTCAAAATAACTTCAATTTCTTAATATTTTCAGAACATGATTTAACTTACCTTTTTATTAAGATGAGTTATTGATCATGAAGTGATACAAAAATTGGAAACTATTTCAATAGGATAAAATTATGGGTACAAGTTATTTAACTGATACATATTGGTATTTAAAATATTATTAACATGTAATATCATAATAAATCACATATCATATGTATAGTTTTCCACATGCCGACATTGACTTTTTAGAAATCTAATATACCATATGCGACTGTTTATTAGTTCCCTTAAGAGTGGTGTATGTCCATCACTAGATAGTTTTTTAATCATTAGAAAATTTATATTATGGGAAAAAACATCTCCCCATGTAAACAATTATATCATAAAAAAATGGTCCACCCAAACCTTTTAGTTGGTGGAATTACCCAAAACAATAAATTTTATTATCAATTCCCCCATATAGAATAAGGATAAATTTTTTTATAAATGTATTTCATGGACTCATACCCCCATCCCAAAAGTAAGTAAGTCTCACCCTTGGTACCCAGAAATAAAAATATATAAATACAATTTGTATTCCGTGTATACGTTCCTAGGGATAGGTGGTGTAGCCATGCTAACCCATTATCACCCTCATATAAAACCTATTCACCACCACCTTATCAAACTAAAATTGTATATATAGAATATACATTACAATAATTAAAAATAATATCAATATCACATATAGGAACCAATATTAATCTTCTATGATTCTTTTATAAGAACAATATACTAATAAAAGAATATATACACTCATATTTTCATTGCCTAAGCATCCAATGAATAATGAAAATAATAATACATAAAAATGGAAGATAAATGATTAAAGAAAATACTAAACTCAAGAAATAAAATGTTAAAATATACCAAGGGAGGGGATGGGTATTTAAATATATAATCATATCAAAAAAATAATTCCTTTAAATTATATCGAAATAAAAAAATTTAGATAAAAAAATTTATAAAATTAAAATCCACTTTAAATTCAACTCCTATCTATTTTATACCACTATCAACATAACTAATATAAAACATACCAAATCGACGGGATTTCCCTCTCTTACATGCTTAATACTCATATACCATAAGACCATATATGTTTAAGGAAACAATGAAACCTTCCCTATCATAGAACGTCATTAATATTTATAATGATTTTAGGAAAAAACGTTTCTCCTTTTTAGAATAAGAAACCTAGGAAAACAACGTGGGACTCACCATACCGATGATAACAAGGATTCTTCACACAACTCCTATTTTTAATATAACTAATGAAGATATCAAAATTAATTTCCAAATATCTACTAACCAAATTCAACTCATCAACTATCATGCTTACCTAAAACATATCCTTTTGAAATATTTTACTATAAAGCCAACTCAACAAATGAAGTTACTTCACCAATAATATTATTTTAAACAAAGACACTAATTCAAATAAAAATCATTACAAAAAGGAAATTATTTCCTGAATATAGAAACTTTATGAACCACTTCAACATATTTTTAATGTTATAAAATAAAAAATTAAGGAAAAATAAATTCAATAGGTTCTAATTTCTTTTATAAGTGGACCTCATACCATATTATAATGGGTGGATTTCACTAAGACATAACATGCACTTTGGAGTAAATAATTCCGGTTTTTTAGGATGCTCTCTAACCATAAAACAGATACAAAATTACCTACAAGGAATATTCATGTTCATAAATACACAATTAGATAATATCACAATTATACTGTACTTGAAAACATGAATTAATTGATTGAAAATGAAGGGGACCACATACAATGTATTAATAAGGGAAGAATCATACATACTAAATGTATGATTCATCCTAAAAGGTCTAAAACCAGATATCAAAATAAATACAAATAAATTTAGGATTTGAGATGATATAATGAATATAGTGAAATAAAAAATGAATTAAAGTTCATGAAAGGTAAACCTTATTGTATGAATACTCATATAATTTATCTATCATTGTTCAAACAAGAGATTGATGAGATGAAATAGGAAGAATAATGGGGAGGGGATATTAGAGGGAGTTGGGAAATTGAGTTTTCCAATTGGATAAAACAATATAAGGGAATATTTTTACAATAATTGAATAATTTTAATAAAATATTAAAATACTAAAACTCATAAATATATGTATAATGTTCCCCACTACCAATTAATTTGTGGTCTCTATAGTACCATTCTATAGGCCACCAACCATGAAACTTCCACCCAAGCCTCTATTTTATAATATAAACCTATGTGTTTCTATAAAAACACTCTTAAATCAATTATATGATTTAAAAATTAATATTTTTATATCAAAATAAAAGAACCATGTTCTAGATCAGGTAAAGTTAGATTAAATTCAATTTCCATCTAAATATCATGACTCATAACAATATTGAACACAATAAATATATATCAACAAGATATTTGGTAGGGTTTTATCATACCAATATTTCTATTATTAAATGTTATTGAATAATTCAATCGCATATAGTGATCGTTAATTGTCACCATGAGCGTTCTATCAATTGATATTAATATTATTATAAATAATAACTAGTAACAAGGATTATAACTCAAAACAATTATATTATATTTTGTATCAATAAAATTAAGAATCCATTTTGATTTTACTCATTCAATTATTTTTTCCAGAAAATAAAATGTGTAACCTTATAACTCATTTCTTTACTAAAAACACACATCTTAATCTGCATGTTTCAACTAATTTTGAGTAGTCTATGATCGTATTATTTTCAAAAATTTATATTGTTGGGGAATAATTTAAAGTCAAAAGAATTTTAATTTCATTATGCTAGGATGATTAATATACCAATTTTTTTAACATCTAATCTATTTGTATCTCAAAGACACCAACAATTCAAAATTTATCACTCCATTACTCACTATCAATACATCCCTAAAGGATCTCAATAATAACCTACCCTATTTTACTATTTATTATAAGTGTCAGTCAAATGAAAGTTCAATCATAATGACTTCTCGAATAGAATTTTCTATGTGGAAAACCATTAAAACTAAAAATGATAAATATTTATCATTTCACAACTCATTGGTATCCAATTTTCTTGGGAATATTTAAATCTATGGAATAACCGAACTACAATATAAACAATATAAGATCCATTCCATATAGATGACTAAAAAATAAATGTCTCAATCCTCAAGACTACACCTAACCAGCATGGATCTCATAGATAGACCAAAACAATTCATCTATTATGTTAATACCCTATTATAAAAATAAATCCTAAAATTTAATTAAGGAAAAAATCCAACGCTGTGAACTAAGGATAATGGGTTTCCCATTTTTTCCCATATTTTCACTCATATTGTAGTCATATTGGTTTAAACCCATAACCCTCGTAACTAAAGTGAAGAAAATAATTGAATGTAATTGTTAGTATTGGGGGGTTGAAATATTGTTATTTTAATGTTTTTTAAAATTAAAATTACTCACAATTAAATATTTATTATTTTAATTTTGTGGAATTTAAATTTCACTCAATAACATGTTTATTATTTTTAAAATGGTTATTTGTAATCTGGTGTCAAGAATTTTATTTTTTATGTTTTAAGTGATTTATATATATATAATTATTAGTATATTTTTTCAGGGTAGACTGTAATCATTATACATTTCATGAACCAACTTCAATCATGATAATATATAACATGAGGAGCTTGACCAACTAACTGCATAATCCTTAAACCTATAGTAATTCAACCAACATTGAATTTTTAACCTCATCTATATGTAAATTTTATACACCTATCATGATATTAGACTAACTATATGAATTTAAACCTACTATACGTTATATTTTAATATCCAATAGTATGATGTTGAACATTGAACGCATGTTGATTTGACCTACCGAGAGAAGACGCACCTACTGCAATGATGTTATCCATCGCCCACTTAATGAATGTTGGGAAATGAACCCATGTACATTTCATATATCATGAGTACAGTTCACTAATACTACATAAAACTTCATTACATGACATACACTAAATCAAGGCCTATAATTTTTTCATATGTTTTTCTTTTGTATTAGTGCATCGAAACGATGATATAATGTATGTTATTAATTTTGAATGATTTTATGTTATAGATTGCTATTAATATAATTATGTAGATATGGAGGAAGTGTATTTATTCTAACAACATGTGGTGGATTTGGATTGTGCATTTCAGTTTAACTGAATGTTAACATTTTCTACATAATCAACATGAATCATTTCTATGTCATATGCACGAATTTCGATAATATTCTATTTAGTGTTCCATGACTTGTATGTAAGGAATAATTGAATCCCTAACATTGAGTCTTGTAATTATTTAGTAAATATATAACATTATGAAATTTTAAGTACATTATTGGTGATTATATCACCTCACAATAAGTTAAAATGATAATAATAATTACTACACAACTTGAAAATATCACAGAGTTATTGGAAATTTTAATTCAACGTGATACAATTATTTATCAGTGTTTTGTGATTTTTATTTCATGCAATTTATTACAGTCTATTAAAATTATTTTATCAAATTTGAAACAAATTAATAGGGATAAAAACCTATTTAATGTGGATAGAATGTATTTGATGTAGGAATAATCATGGGAATTATATGAAGGATGTTTAGATAAAGGTAAAAATAATATAATTCCATATTTTTTTTCTAATCATTGGTAATTCAAATTGAGTTATTTTTTAGGAAAATACTTCACAGTTATTGGTAAAGAAATTATAAATGATATCTTGCCATAGTCATTTTTGATCAAAAATAATGGTTGAGGAAAAATTGTGTTCTATATAAGGGATACATGATATAATAATTTAGAAGTGTTGAGATCACCTTGGGATAATTGTTTCATTTTTAAAATAATGATGTAACATAAATGAATAATCGTATACTATAGAAGTGATCAATGATCATCGAGCTACTTTGACATTATAATCTTGTACTCATCTAACTCCCATTATTTCTCTCCAGATTTAATTAATATATTTTATTATTATTATTATTTGTCTTGTAAGATTTTTTATGTTATTACCATTCAAAAAAAATTATGGGTTTGTTTATTTTACTAAAAAATAGAATGTAACTAGGTTGTGAATCCAAACAAAAATCTAGTTAGTTTTAAGTTGTGAATTCAATAAAAGTTAGGATTGATCATACATGTAGGTATTTTAAAAGAAAGGGTTTTTAATCATGTTTCTCCTCCTTTAAATGGTACATTTTATTGATATGTATGTTATTATAATATGGTAGAGAAGGTTTATGTGTAGACATAGGTTCTTGGAGATCTATGCTATAATAAATATCATATGTTAAAATCTTATTTCCACTTCATTATATTCTAAACACTACTAGATTTTTACAATACTATGATTTCACTACTGTTGTATGAAATATCAAACTCTAATTAATTATTATAATAATTAATAATTCATTGAATGTTTAAAATAACTATTCACCACTATAGTATATTGATCCACCATCTTAGGACCAATAACTAATATAAGAGTGATACACTCCTAGATATAATTAATTTTTTATTAATTTTTATTTTAATTGGTATTTATGGTAACCATTTTATCATATACCTAACTATCTAAGGGAAGATATTTTTAGTTATGTAAAGTCAGGAGGTTTTGTTTTATAATCCTATTAGACCATGAAACATAAATGTTATTGGCTATGATTTTTAGAAGTATAAAATAGATGTATTCCTAAAAACATATTTAATATGCGAATATTATATTGAAACCCTATAAATTACCTAAAGTTTATTTTCATAATTTAACAAGTAATGATGATGCAATGGTATTATTAAATTATCATGTTATAAATTATATTTATTTTTATTTAAATATAAATATGTATATTCACATTTTATCCTATAAAACTAAATCTTTCATTTATGTGAATTTAAAAGTAAATCATCATGGAACTAATAATATAATGAGAATAATGATCGATATTCATAGGGATAAGTTTAAATATTTTAGAATTTTTTATCATGAAAGCATTAGAAAAATGTGCAATAAATTTACCAATAATGAGGAGCATAATGGTTACACTTGGGTAAATCACGAAGAATGATGTTATTATCAAAATAATACATCAAGAAAAACTGAAAAAGTGATCAACTAATAATTTCATTATTAAAGAGTGTAAATTTTCCACTGAATACACAATGGATAAAATCATTTTATCTTTTATTCTATTTAAACTTGGGATTAAGAATAGTGATATTGAATCATATTAAATAAAGGAATTTATTATTTTTAAGTCACATTTAAATGACCCCAATATCGATTTTGAATATAATTTCTAGGGAATTGATGTTTTCTTAGATAATTTACCAAAATTTTCAATAAATTTGTAAAAAATGTAGTCAAGATAATTTTTATAAATAATAATAATATGGAGGTAAATATAGGTAATACTTGTAAAAATATTGTTGTTTTAGATATAATTTTTTTTGATAGGAATAAAGGAAAACAAAGGTTTATTGGCCAAAACACTAGTATTTAAATAAATAAAAGGACAAATAAAAAAGGATAATCAAGAATCATTTTTTAATTGAAAATGAAACCACCATTTGATTGTGATTTATAATTAAATATATTTTTACATTTTATTTTTAAATATAAACCACATTAAACATAATTTAAAGGCATCTTCTAAGGGTAAAATTTTGTTTGAAGTCCATACATAAGGGTAAAATGAATCTTCCATGGCTTCAATATAAATAAAATCATTTTACCATGCATTTGATATGGGTATATCAGCCTTGTGTAAGGGTAAAAATGCACTTCATTCATGTAATCCCATAATATAAGCGATGTGCAAGGGTCATCGAGTTTTTTATAACGGTAATCCTCCAGATAAGGGTTTTTATATATATGGGTAATAATTTTTTAAGTAAGGGTAACAAACATCTTTTATATGGTACCTACTTGCTTATGGGTATTGCATAAGGGTAACCATGGGTTGCATAAGGGTGTAAAACACTTCAGAAATGATTTTTAAGCGGAGAGGAATCATTTTGTAATGGCCACTACTATTGTGTAAGGTAAAAACTAGGGAACACTTACACAACACATACTATATATCTATGGGTAAATATTTATCCCTATTTTTTCTATTTTACCTATCATTCTTCCTTGAAATGATTCTTTATTGTTGTTTAGACTATTTTAAACATGAAAATCAAAACAATTTGACACATTCAATAATTTTAATCTATAACACATATTAATGTATCAAATTAGATCCCTATGTATTCAAGAAATGAATAAAACACAAATTAATTTGTAAAATTAATTTTTGGTTCTAATAATCATGAAATTGTATACAGCTTGTCTTTCTCTAAATGGCTAAGCCTTTATACCCTTAATTTTTTGTAGATATTTTTAAATTGAGTAGTATGGGGTTTCTTTTTTTTCTTTTTTAGTAATGCCATTTTCTAAATAGTACTACCCTTTCTTCCAAATTATAGGTGTTATAAAACCCTTATCTCTCTCTCATCTTTTTGGGTGTATCACCTATGAGAGTTATTCCTAAGTAGAAATGTTATTATTTTTGTAATTTATTTTAATTTTATCTGTTATTATGAAATAAAAAATATAGAGAAATTAAATGTAGAATTATTAAATATTTTTAATCTGAAGAATTATTCATGGAATGATTATGTAACATTATAATGGAAATTATCAAAAATAATTGAATAATTATTATCCTTGAAATTATAATATATAAAATATATTACCTTAAATTATAAATTAATAATAATAATAAATGATTATCAGATTTGTCTTATTCTGAGGATACAAAATATTATCTGTTTTTGTTTTATTAATATTCATGAAAAAGAAATTTCTAACGCATGTTTTGGAATGTTTTGATATTTTTGAAATTATCTAAGAGATATAAAATTTTATCACGTGTGTTTTTTTTATTTTTGAAATAAATTATGTGGGAATTGTTCTAGGAACCATTGAACAACATATAATTTTGAGGCATCAACAAATATAATAATAAATCCCATAAAGAGGTGTTCTTGGAAATAGAGTTTTTCACTCCATCTTTTAACCACATGGTGTTATTTAACACTAAAATTTAAATAAATGAATTTTATGTAAAAAGTTCCTTACCTTTTCAAGATCTTGTTTACACATGATTCCATGTTATAATTTTGTGTTGGAATAACTTATTGTCATTATTTATTGTGATCACTGTGGGTGTTTGTGTATATCCAATGATACTCATTTCGATACTTGATTCCATGAGTGAAAATAGAGTAGTTTTTTTTTCATATTTGATTATGATCACATGATTCTATGAGACACTACTTTATTATAAATATGATATAATTTTCTTTTATTCTAAACATTTTATGTTTGTTACCTTAATTTGGATTTATCATTCTTGGGGATCAAGATTGGTGGACCATTGTGAAATGATTATCTATAAAAGGTGGAGTATGCTTGACATGTGATGATAGAGATGAAAGAACCAACCTTAAGGCAGTGATATTATGATACCATGGAACATTGTGTTTGGGATGATCCTGATGGATATGTATTGGGATTATTGATTCATAATAGATATGTGAGTATCATGTCGTATTTTAGATGCTCTAAATGCCTATATAATTTTTTATTTCCATGGTATACATTAGACCAAGGACTAAGTCACATGTATATACGATGTCATGATGTTTTTGAGTAACATGTTCTCAAAAATAGTTGATTGTTCTTATCACTTTTGATTTTTTTTTCATTACGATTATAGTATGGGTCTAAATCTAGTATGGAAAAGGGAATGTATAATCATGGTTAGGGAATTAATCATTGATGCACGATTATGTACTTTTGTAATTTTTAACATTTTTATTATTATCATGGATTAAAACTATTATACTTGATTAAAATTGGTTAAGGATGAATTGGTGGCTCCATACCAAGTGAGTAATCATACCCTACTTGGGAATTTCAGTACACTTATAGATTTATGTAATAAAGAACTAGGGAAAGGAAATAGCCATATGAGTGATGGATGACAAGTGGATCACAAAGATGGCAGTGGGATGGTATAAAATATTGAGTACCACATTATTATTTTATTTCCCTACTTCTGTATAATATGGATTTGGTTTCCACATTGGAAGATACTTAATATTGAATGACATGTATTCGATTTATTTGTTTTAATAGGTTTACTCCTTTTTTTAGTTTTTAATTTATAATTTTTCCTATGAAATTATATTGAGAGTATAGTCATTCCACTGAGGAACTAAGAGCCTATATTCTCATTTTATTCCTCAAGCATACTTGGAGGTTCCCATTGAGGTTATGTGGAACATCAGATCGGACTAGGTGGTTTAGGTTGGGTTGTTAAAATAATGTTATAATGGAACCATGATTCACATAATTTCTCTTCACATTACATTAATTTCAAAAAAAATTATAAAGGAAATATGATGGTTGGTATTCATGCTGGGAAACATGGACTGTGTCTGGAGAATACTATATAGCAGATCTCTAAGTCTCAATAATGTGGGGAATTAAGTTTTTTTTATGTTAAAAAGATTAAATTATCCTTAGTTGATGAGCATGATGATGATATGTGATTTATGAGAAATGAGGTGTGTTCACAAATCATAATTAGGAATGTAGTATCACATGACATATATATATATATATATATATATATCAGTTTTTGTGCTACATATTAATAATTTAATTTAATTCCAATATTTGTTCTATCTATTTGATAAAGTATCTCAAATTATGTTATATACCAATTATACCATTTTCTTATGATATTTTTTATTCATTAATTAATAAAACTGCTGATGTTTTTATGTGAGTATATATAAGGTTACTGTGACTAATGTGAAATGATTGATATTAGGTTTAGTGTTAAGAGGGGTAAAATTTGGATCATTGGTAGAATCCTAGGAAATATTTTTGTGATCCCATAGTGAGTATAGGATTTTTTTAGGTTCATAATGTTCCTTATTTATATTGAATTTCCTACCTCATAGATGTTTTGTTTGACTTCCACCTGAGCATGAGGGTGCTTGAGAGAATTTTCCTGCTAAAGCTCTAATGGTGTAGGTGGATGCAATATATAATATTGAGTCCTTCTACCAAGGTCAATATTCAACTGGTGAATGTATTTTAATTTTTTCCCAACATCCTTTCAATATAATCCTAGATTATAGGATTCTTAGAATTATATGAATATCATTGAGGTTATTTTCGACCACATTGAGATGTCAGTTAATAGGATGGTGAATCTAGAGTCCCTCATATTGTAGGTATGCATAAGGTGTTGGTAGGGTGATATTGAATATTTTAAAGGATGTGAGGGTCTCGACTAGGGGTAATTGAAGGATAGATTCTTCAAAGTGTTCTTCCAAGATATTCTAAAGATTGAATGAGTGATAGAGTTTGTAGATCTATAATAGGGTTCCATTATGGTTTCTGTCTATGAAAATTGTTTTAATGAACATAATAACATTTAATTTCTTATAAATGGGAATGAGGCTCCAAAATTTTAGAATTTTGATACAATAAGTCATCTCAGTATTAGATAGTAGGTTCTGAGAATCAACCTAGAATTACACAAAAAGGTTTTATGGAAGGCCTTGACCATCAAGAAGATCATGAAGGATAGTCGAGTATCTAGTCAATTCCTTCCCTTTAGTACTCATATGGGTAGACCTCACACTAATTTATTTAGTACCTATTCTAATGAATGGAAGTGGAAGAATTGGGATGTTAGATAGATTAGAAGGGTGAATGTGGAGAAGATTCTAGATTATTCATCTTTTCTATAGGTGACCACCGGCACTTCAACTATGCTATGTTTTACTAATATGGAAGGGTCTATAGAGAACCCCAAAGCGAGTGGATATAAATTAAAATGATTGGATATCTCAAGTATTATATTGATATATAATAATGGTCAATGTTTCATAGGGGTGTAGGATGGACTCAATCTTTTCCCCAATGATCTGTTTGGGGTACTCTACTGTAGACTCAGATGATGACCTTGACTAGTCATTTTTATAGGTATAGTGTCCTAAAATAGAGGTATGTTGTGTGTAAAAAATGGATCATACTTCACTAGAATGTGGGAGGGGACATCTACTATTTTATTTATAGTTTTTATTATCTCTAATTTATCTAATAACTTTCTTGATACTTATGTTTCATATTCTTTCTTATAGACACATGTCGTTACTACACATGACATACTAGTCATCTTACCTAAAAATTAAATCTCCTTAAAAATCCATTGAAAGTTTAATTGGGCCATCTTCAATGATTCCCAAAGTGTCCTATGGTTATTTCGGGTTTTAATAATCTATGAAATTTTTTAATTTTGGAGATGATGGTTTTTGATGGGATTCTCAGCATGGACTAGAGGACCTGCTTCAGAGATTATGTTAATTTTTATCAATGATTTGTGTAATTCAGTTCTTAAAAGAGAGAGATGATCTTGATAACCAAATGATGGGAATGGGAGTAGGTAGAGTTGGAACTAACTTAAGTTTTCTTAAGATAATTGTGGTGAAAATTGAGGGCTTTACTCTTTTGGTGGGATTGATGATAGTCCCATCGACACTTCTTCCTATTTTATATCTCAATCAGAAAATATTTCTAGATGAATTTGTTACATTTGACAACTATTTTATGGTATTCATAAACCTTTATTTTGATAGTGATTTGTTTGGGTTTCATTTAGGGTTGTTTCAGGTAATTGTTTTGGATGTATTGAATGTTAATGGGATATGCATTGTTGGAGCATGGTTTTTTCAAACCATTCACCCTCTTATAGGATACCATGAAATCCCAGAAAGTGTAGTTTTTCACGGCTATCCCATGTTTTGTCAATACATCCATCCACATTGGAGAAAATGTGCATACCCATTAAAAGGGGAACAATGTTAGGGAACATGGTTGGTCAAACTTCATATCCCAACTTATATAACCGTTAATATAGTATTTTTTAATCTATAAATTAATTTTAGCAATCATTAAATCCCCCTTATAGGTTCCCGATGGATCTAATTAGACCAATAGATATTTCTTCTTCCAAGGGAGTTTCCAAGATGTGATTATGTCCCATATACACCCATATAGAAGTGGATAAAATATTGAAGAAAATTTTTGATCCCCCCCAGTAGGATTCCTCTTCCATTATATTTCTCCTCCTCTACATTATTTTCATCCTAGGGTTTTATTGATTTCCATGTGTTGTTCAAATATCTAATACCCTATGTTTTAGATCTTGAATAATGGGTTGTGTCTCAGATCATTATTTTTGGAGCTCTTCATAGGATTTATCAGCAATGGTTTGGTGTTTTGAGGTCCTGTGCTACCATGGTACATGGTTCCATTATGATGCCCAATTTTTATTTACCCTAAATTTCATGATTTAAATTCAATTATTTTATTTAAATTCAATTGATTGATAAGATATGTTAAATTAATTATTAAAACCCCCAATTCCATTAAATGTCAGGATTTTGATTTGAAATTTAATTTTTGTCATACAATTGGGAAAGAACCCAAATTCCATTAAATTAAGGATTTTTTTTGAAATTGGTTCGAATTTTTTTCAATAATATTTTGAAATATAATTGAGGAATTATAATAAGAAAATTGATTTGATGAAATGGATTTCAACTTGTTATTTAGGTAAATGTAGTAAAAATGAATTTGATAGAAACCCATTGGTTTTATCTTGGAAAGGAATTTTTTTTACTAAAAACCATTTTGGTTTCGTAATGGGAAATTGGAATATTTGAAATAGTATAATGGGATGAATTGTATTTTATGTAGTCCAAAAATCTATTTCCTATCATTCCATATATTAGAGAACATTAAATACTACGTTGTTATTGAGTTATTTGTACATAACACTATGATTTACAATACTAAGTACTCACATAACGAAGTCACACCCTCAATGGGATGGTGACAAGTTCTCTCTAGTAAGTATTGGGGAGAATGTGTGTACAAATAATTTCGTGACAACTATTTTAGTGTGTGGAGTCTTATATCTTGGAACTTTCATACCATTTAAAATATGACTCCTTTGGTCGCTTGTTTTTATTTGAAATAAATATAAGACATTATCATACACTATTCACAATGAGTATGAAATTTTTATAAATTGTATTATATAAAATTTTTGGTTTAGCCTTTTTTTTTAAATTATTTTCCATCATTTGAAATGTAAAATGTGAGTTTTTTAATTATTATTTTTAAATGACAAACCTTTTTATTAAAAATTGATATCACTCATTGGAAATTTAAATATTGGCATCTGTTATAAAATCCTTATTGAGACCCTACTAGGATTTTAGCTCATACCCTCCAGCTGGCTTCAATTTTTTGAAGATTTTATCCTTCTAGTTTTGAGAAAGGGAAATTTGAAACTTGGATGTGGTAGTAGTTATTGATCCTTAACCTTGGAGAGAGGTGTTCACTTTGATGTGGGTATTTTTACATCTTTTTTTATGGTACATTTTTGTTGTACTTTGGGTTTTCATACTTATTTCGACTAATGGTACCCTTCTCCCTTTGGATTTTTCCTTGTATGAATATTGACTTGTTTATCTATATTGTGTTGTGCATTTGGAAATGTATTTCCCACATTCATATCATATGATGCCAGATGCTTGTAGCTAACCCGTGGGAGTCAGAAACACACATCGGGCCTTTTCAATAATGTCTCGGTTATCAGATTACCAGGGAACCCAAAATAGTTCCTGACAAAGTGGTATCATATTTGTAGATTTTTTATATTACCTTGATGTCCTTATGTAGTTGTGTATTCTTATTAGAACATATGAGGTTGTTTTGAATGAGTTCCTAACCACCTCTCACTATAATAATTATTTATTAACCATGGATGGTTTGGGGGAAGACTTCGTGAGGATTAGTTCTAGTATTTTATCTATTAAGTATTTTGATAGATTTAGATCTAAATCTTTTTTGTCTATACGATGAGATTAATATCCTTTTTTCTCTTTCTGAGTGTAAATATTTTGTCTCAAATGATTTATGTCGATGTTTTGTAGCATCATGCCTCCGAAAAGATGAGTGAATTGGATCCAGGAAGAATATGCAGATGAAAATCTACAAGAAAATCCAATTGTTGACCCATGTCTGGTTGAGGTTATTGTGCATACTATCAAAGCTATTGGACAGGCACAAGCACTAGTCCATGTTCATGATTCAACATTATAACCTTAAGTGAATATTTTATGGAATATTTATCTAGAGTTTCTTCACTAAAATCCACTAGTGTTCAATGTATCCAATGACCCTCAAGAGGAAGAGGAATGGTTATGATGGATTATTTTTTGTTTGGGTTCTTCAAGACACCTAAAAAAATAAAGGTGATGATTTCCACCTTCGTGCTAGAGGTACCAGGCATGATATGGTGGTACACAAGGGTGTTGGTGAAGAAAAATTAGGGTTTAGAGTTGAGATACATAAAAGATATTTCCACCGACCAATTCTATCCATAGTCGATGGTGTTGGCCATGGATGTTGATTTTTTCAATCTTGAAAAGGATGAAAAGAGAATGATAGAATATGAAAAATTATTTTCTTATCTTATGTAATTTTCAATGGAGATTGTGTTTAATGTGATGATGAATAACTGAAGGTCCGATTTTTGTTTTTGATATGTTTTTATTTCTCATGATTTTTTACTGAAGATGCATTCTTATATTATTGTGATGGATAGAGAGTTTATGGGAAAAATATACATTGATGGTATGTTAACATTGATGAGAGTTTCCTATTCTACCATTGGAACCGGAATTTAATTTAATATAAAATGTATGAATGATGATTCTCTTGGTATTTCTCATTAGAATGGTCATTATATACCTACTACAGTTCCTGGAAGAGGAACATTGATTTTCTACTAGTGTGGATATCTTATTAATTTAACGTGGGGTTTAATTGAGGAACTCATGATCTGTAGATCCTATGGATTCTCAGGTCCCTTACTGACGTTTTACCATGATTATTAAACTCCATGTTGTTTAATGAGATTATTATAACCATAAAAAATTATGGTTCAATTATATTCAACAAGAACAAATCGGATCTAGCTATATGTATTAAGAAATATGATTCTTCAAATAGTGGAAGAGTCTCTAGAGAAGCAGAAATAAGTCTAGTGATTGTGAGAGGTACCATCACAACAGATTTATCATTAGTGACTACATTATTTAATACCAAGGAATCTCATTATATCAAACCATATTGTTAATATTCTTAATAATTATATGGAGATTTTGTCTTATATGATGGATATTACTACACCCATTGGAATAAAGAGAGAACAGGGTGTCCAAAGTCCACCATGTGCCTTTTCTTTATTAGATGTTTATTTTTGTTATGATTTTCTGGTTCATGACATCAAACCACTTGACATCATTATTAAAATGGATTGAATCATTGACAATAACTCCAGAATTTATTGTTATCATCTATGGGTAACCTTTACCTCACCTGATGGGGTTTGATGTATCTTTAAATAAGAGTGGGACCCATGGTCCAGTAGAGATTGAATTTATTATATGGATTTTGGAAAAGTAATATATGTGTATTATTTTGACCCGGAGAGTGAATCTTTGAGAGATCAACTTCCTCAAGTTTTCACTGAGTTTCCTAACATTTTCCTTCTAACTTATATAGTTTTTCACCAGTAAGAAAAGTTGATTTTTTTATTGACTCGATGCCTAATACACAACCAATGTCTATTTCTTCTTACTATATGGAATAAATTGAAATGAATGAGTTGATGTATCAATTTTATGATCTTATAGATAATGTATCTATACGTCCGAGTGTGTCACCTTTGGTGGTGACAATTCTTTTTTCCATGAAAGCTGATAGTTCATTTCACCTTTCTATTTATTATAAAAAACTCAATCAAGTTAAATTAAATAACCAATTTTTTACATGGATTTATGATCTATTTGACCTGTTGAAATGGGTGAAGTGGTTCTCTAATATTGATCTTCGATCTGGTTACCATAGAGTGAGGATAAAATAATCTGACATTCATATCACTGCCTTGTGGAGTATGATTGACCATTATGAGTTACGTTTCATGCCTTTTGTTATAACAAACACGCCTAGAACCATTATGGTTTTATTGAACACGATTTTCCACGTGTGTCTTGATACCATCAAGGATTTATTTTTCGATGACATCCTCATTTTCTCAATTTTTGTGGGGGTAATGTGCATTAATTGAGAGCATTTCTAGAATTGTTCATAAATTATCATATTTATTATATTCATTTGAAATGTGAATTCTTGATTCGGGAGGTGATTTTCATGGGATATATGGTGTTGAAAATTGATATTTTTGTTGATCCTGAGAAGTTGAATGCTACTGTGAAAGGAGAACAACCATGGATTTTTTTTGATATTTGGAGCTTCTTGTTCTAGTTGTGTATTATTGATGTTTTTTAAGAACATATCAAAGATGGATTCTATGATTACTACTCTATCTTTGATGTGATTGATTTTTAATTGGGGTGAAAAACTTCAGAGTTAATTTTTTTAACTGAAACATATTTTGACTATAGCGTCGATACTGACCCTTTCAAAGGTCAGATAAGGCTACGTGGTCATCTATGATGCATCAGGTTTAGGTTTGGGATGATTCTAAAAAAATTTGATCAATTCATTAGATATAGATCACATCAACATAGGTCACATGATAATAATTATCCAACCCCTAACCATAACCCTTTAACTATGATGAACAGGTCTAAGAGTAGGTTCTATTACCTTTTCAAAGAAATATTTATCATGTTTTTTGACTAAAAAAGATTGAGTCATATATTTTTTCAAAATATTTGATTCTCCACTGGAGGAATTTGGTGGACTACTTGAAATTTTTTAATTTTAACATAGATTATACCCCAATGAATGGTAATGTCTTTTTAGATTATTTGAGGTTGAAAAATACGACCCATGAATTGAATGAATCATCGAAAGAGTGGAAATTGATGTCACTTTTTTCACAGTTACGTATTGGTGTCTGGGAATCTAGGGATGGTGTTTCCTTAGACAATGTTCCTATGACATATAATCTTATTGGGATGATTCTTTAGTAACAACAACTTGATGATGAGTTCACAGCATTAAAGACTCTCTTTATCGTGGGGAGATTGGGCCTGAATGGTAATTCTTCATTGGTTGAATTATATTCTATTAGAGATGATTTATTGTGGTATTATTAGTAAGGTAAATTTTTGATGGGGTATTTCCATAACTCTCAGTGGGCGGTGGACCCAAAAACCGTGAAGATATTCTATTTCATGAGTCATAGATTCTAGTGTCTTGGAATGATATAGGAATTTTAGAATTTGTCTCTAATAGTTATACACTCCAATAGGTCAAGTCCTACCACCAAAATCCTTTGGGTCTAATTTGGCCACTTCCAGTTCAAACATGGAAGTGGGTTGAAATCACTATGGACTATGATTGGGTTTCTATATATTTAGATAAAAAATAATGTGATATGGTTATTGGTTGATACGATGGATAAATTGGATAACACTATACACATTCATGATAGAACCAATGTTGAAGATTTGGTAAATATATTGTTAATGATATTTTACATTTTCATGGTGTTCAGTCTATTATAGTCTCTGATAAAGATACTCGGTTCACATATCCCTTTTCTAGAGCCCTTCAAGAGGTACTGAGATACGTGGTCTGTTAGATTATGGAATACCATCCATAGACAAATGGAAAGACAAAAATATCTGTACAGATTACTGATGATATGATGCATGCATCTGTTCTTAACATTTGTGGATCTTGGGATGACCACATGGGGCTGGTTGGGTTTTCTTATAAAAATATTTACTTGAATTCAATAAAAATGGATTCTATTGAGGCTTTCTAGGGGTGTACTTGAATATCTCCATTGTGTTGGTCAGAATTAGAGAATGTTTCTCTAATGGACTGAGCATGGACCAAAATATGACATAAAAGATTATGTTAATTCAATTGAGAATGTTGATGACACAAAGTTGGTATATGTCTTATATAGATCATGATCGCAGACTATTATAATTCTCAATTTGTGATCATGGGTTCTTGAATTCACCATTATTGCGTCATTAATGTATTGGGAGGAAAGGGAAAAGTTTTACTTTTTTTGTCCTTTTGAGGTTTTTGAGAAGGTGGGGAAATTTTGTTATCATTTACCACTTCTACCATCACTGAAATCTCTATATAACAAGTTTCATGTATCTCAAATATGAAATCATTTTTTTGATCCATCTCAGGATATAGGATGGAGTGACCCTGAGGTCGAACCTGATATATCTATGATAGAATATAAAGTTAGGATAATTGAATATGATACCAATGTACTTTGTGGGAGGGAAATACCTTTATTTTGGGTGCTATGGTGGCATGGTTCTGATTCACATGAGATGTGGGAGATAGAGGCACTGATGAGGTGGAAATCGCCTCATCTTTTTGACATGGATGCTTCTGAGTAGGATTTCTAGGGATAGAAAGTTTCTATGGTGGGAAGGCTGTGACATATGTTTTTCATTTTTGGTTATAACTAAATGCATCTTTTAAATGTTCATTGGTTGGGTCTCATTTGGGGTTGTTTCAATTGATTTTTTTTGTAAAATTTTTAATTTTTAGGGTAGTGCACCATTGGCACACTGTTTTACCAAACCCAGTTCCCTCTTAGAGTTAAATGTGAAAAACCATATAGTGGGGTTTTTCATGACTTATGCATGGTTTGAAAAACTGCACCCCCACCTAGGGGAAACCACTCAACCTTATTAAATGGGGTTTATAGTAGGGCCTCATAGTTTGTCTAACCATGTGGCCCTTCCTAACTAGCATTTCATATGAGATTTTTAATCCATAAATTATTTTTAAACATCCCAAAACATCACTTTAAGGTGCCTACTAGACCTAATTCGATATATTGTGGTTTCTTCTTTCAGGGGACATCCCAAGTGCTGATTTTAGACCCTCTAGACACTTAAAAAAGTGGATAAAATCTTGGAGAAAAAAATTTGATCTCCACTCGGTAGGTTTCCTCTTCACATTATCTTTATACCGCGCTCTCTTTTTTTGACTCTTGGGTTTTATAGATCCATGTGTGTTTTCTTAGAATATAATACCCTCTTTTTTAGATCATGAATCAAGGGTTTTTTCATAGATCTTCATTTCTAGCATTCTTTATAGGATTTACCAACCATGGTTTGGAATTTTGACATCCCATGTTGCCAAGGAATATGGTTCCATTATGATGTCGAGTTTTTATTAACCATAAATTTCTTGAAAAAAGTTAAATTGATTCATTTAAATTCAATTTCTTGGTAATTTTCAATCAACATGTTTATTAAATACCGAATTCCATTGAATTAGGGTATTTATATTTGAAATTTTATTTTTGGTATAATGTTGGGAAAACCCCAAATCCCTTGATATGGGGATTAATTATAAAATTTGATGGAAATTGTTCAAATTAAATTGTGGAATTTGAATAGAAAAAATGGAAGGATGAAATTGATTTCAAATTGGTATTTTAGAAAGTGTCTTAAAAATTATTTTTATATAAAACCGTTGGTTTTATCATGAGAAGGCATGGTTTTTTATTAAACATCAATTTTGGTTATTAAATGGAAAATTGGAATATTTGATATGGCACAATGGGATGAATTATATTTTAAGTAGTCTTACAATAAATTTCCCATACTTTTTTTATTATAGAACATGAAATTATATGTAGTTAGTGAGTTACATAGATATAAGATTTCAATTTATAACACTAAAAATAAATGTGGATTAGTCACATCCTAGATGGGATGCTGACATGTTCTCTCTAGTCACTGTAAGGGATGATGTGTGTACACATGATGTGGTGATTTTTTTTGAGTTTTCAGAGTCCCCTAGCCTGGAAAAATAAAACCTTCTGAAATATGGCCATGTTTCTTACTTTTTTTCTATTTAAATGAAAGTATTACATTATCATAAACTATTTAAAATTCCATCTGAATTTATAAATACTGTTTTATATAAAATGTTTGATTAATCCATTTGTTTAAAGTATTTTCCATAATTTGTAATGTAAATAATGAATTGTTTTAAAAATTCAATTGAAATTAAAAAATTATTTATTTAAAATTTTAAAGATATATTTATTTAATTGAATTTTGGAATCTGTTATGAGGACCTTAGTGAGAACCTATTGGGATTTTATCTCACAACACACCTATTCCTTAAGGTGTTTATAGATTTTGTCCATCCATGTTCGAGAATGGGTATAGAGACACTTGGAGAATGTAGTAGCTATCGATCCTTTGACATGGAAAGTTGTGTACAATGGGACATGGGTTATTTACCTTCCTATTTTCTGAAAATTTGTTGTAGTACTTTGGATTTTCATAAATTCCTAACTTCTGGTACACTTCTCTATATAGTGTTTTCCCTGTATGCATACAAATTTTTTTTTATCATGATTTTATTGATATTGTGTACAATACGTTCCCACGTACATGTTTTATGATTCCAGGTGCTTGTCACCAACCTGTACGGATCGAGAACACAGTTAGAGATATGTTAGAGTCATCATAGATATTGTGTTACCAGGGTACCCTGGAAGGTTTGTGATAAAATTAATCATAATTTATCATGATAAAGGTTCTTAATTTGATATTGACTTTTGGAGAGTGTGAAACCAATTTTGATACCCCTATATCATATGGAATTAGCTGAGATGAATTATGCCAAGGTGATTCTTGATGACATGGAGTAGAAGGGATTTATCACACCGAATACTTCATCATAAGGTGCACCTATCTAATACACCCAGAAGGAATACCATAGAATTTAACTCTACATCCACTATAATATGCTAAAACAAGGGATGATACAAAATATATATCCATTTCCTAGGGTTGATGATATTTTTTATTCGTTATGGGGAGCTTGGTGGTTCACTAAGATTGAACTTTGATTGGGTTATCACTAGCTCAGAGTTAGATATGAGGAAATTCCAAATATTGTGTTTTAGAAAAGGTACAGTTTGTACGAGTACTTAAAATAGTCATTTGGACTAATTAACAAGATAAAATTGTTTATGGATCTCATGGAAAAGATCTTCCACCATTAATAGGTCTCATTCATCATCGTGTTTATTGATAAAATCCACATCTACCCACTGAAATTGCAGCAATATGCTAGAAACCATGAGATAATCATGAGTATGATTCAAGCACATCATGATCACTACATGCTATAAAAGGGTGAATTAATTATTTGGGAGGTAATTTTCTTGGGTGTATGATGTTTTTGAGATAATTATATCTATTTACCCAGATTAAGTGGACACAGACATGTACCTGAGACATCCCTAGATTGTGTTCGAGATCAATAGTTTTATGGGTTTACTAGACTATTACCTATAGGGAAAAAGGATTTTCATTCATAGATATTAAATATTTTTAGATTTATATTAAGTATATTAAGAAAATAATTTTCTGAGTACTGTATTGGTTTAGTTCTATTAAAGACATGATACACTATTTTCTAATTTGGTGAATGATTTTGAACAACTACTATAAAGATCATCCCCTTTAGTACGATTCGCAAGAATATGCTATAAAAAAACTTTCTTCATAGCATAGGGAAAGGAACATAAGAAAGGGTGTCTATATATTCTTAGTAAGGGTATGAAAGTTGATATCAAAGATCATATAATCATGAAATGAGAATAAGTGTCTGAGAACATAAGATTATCATTTGAAAACAATACCATACATGTAAAAGATCATAATATTTAATCATGGAAAATTTATTGATAGTTCATTAGATTATAATCATAATAGAATCAACATACTTGATCCATGAAATCATAACAGTAGCATAAGAAATAAACTTTTTGAATATATATAGTCCATAAAATCTTATGTCAAGGATATCCACCTAGACATTCCTAACATGATATTCTTGGGATTACCACCATAGTGCCTTATTTTGGATTGGGATAACCTCTCATGCACCCTCTTTCAAGCTTGGGATAATCTCTTTTATACCCTATTATGGGATTGGGAAAACTTCTCATGTACCCTTTGAGATAAAATAACATTAATCATTACATAATGCATTGGAGGGAGATATAGTTACCACATGACTTTGGTTATAATATAACCACCATACTTCGTTATATCATAACCACACACCTTGGTTATTAAGAACCCATTTTTTCATAATGAAAATAATATATATGTGTCCTAGAAGATCATAAAATAATCATCATATAATAAACCTTGAAAATATATGGGTCTTATTAAAATTTAATCATAACATAACATGTATAATAGAAATAGGTTTCATAATCATTTAATCATTTTATTGAAGCATAACCATTGTAAAAAGAAGAAGGTTTTATAAAAAAATTTTATGGTATAACATTGGTAATAGAAACAAGTTTTAAAAAAATTATCACTATAAATATTAACCATCCAGATAAATAATAAGTGTAATATCCATGGATCAAATCACTATAAAAGAATAATTAACAAAAAAAGATGTCATATTAGCTGGAAAATGATTTCGAATGATCACTTGGAATATTTCATGAGGAAAATATATTTTCTATGAAAAATAATTTTTAAAACTAGGAGATCATAAAATATTTTCGAAATCCATTTAATTAAAAATTACTGTGAAAAAATGTAAACTATTCTTTAAAAATAATTTAAAACATTTATTGAAAAATTTACCATTTTCACATTGAAATAAAACACTTTTTTAAAACATAAAAAATTTTCAAAATCATATTTATAGAAAATAACAATGAAAAATTAAAATTGAAGATACAAAAAAAAATAATTTCCATGGTTGTGGGGAATTTCGTTCATGCTATACATGTTAAAAAAATATTCCTTTAAAATTTTTGGTAAATGATAAATGTGAATTTTTTGGAAAATGACATAAAGACACCTTTCAAAATAATTCTGTAAAAATCCAAAAATGTGTAAAAATGAATTTAATAAATAATTTTATGTTTTCTAAAAAATAGAACACCTTTTTAGAAAACATGTTTTTGGATGAAAATGGGTTTTCGAATGAGGGGTGAAATAAAAAAGAATTATCTTAAAAAAATATTTTAAACTATTCAGTACATAAAGAGAGAAAAGTTTTTGGAAGAAATGTATTAATATTAAATAAATATATGATAATAGAATTCATGAGTTTCTTGATACATGGACTATAATATTTTATCATCATGAACATAATAATAAACAATCCTAATAAATGATGAGATGGTCACAAAAAGATTTTCCACTTTGGGAACAATGAATTAAAATCCACATGAAGGAATGACATAAAATGAAACATAAAATATCATTTGTATAAAAAAATTCATGATATTTCTTATTAAATGGGTTGTATATTACCTTTATCAAAGAATATAGGTTCCTAACATAATATATGTCTCAAGGAAGTAAAATTGTTTGGAAAATATCATATCCCTTCAGTAAATTTTGTACCATTAACCATATGAAAGAGATATTATAGTGGATAAGTAATTCCCCATAAATTTTAAGAGACTACTTATAAAATACATTCATGTTTATTGTTGGTCAGAGTGGAATCTCAAGAGCGGGCGTGAATTGAGTTCCTAAATAATATTTCTATTAAAAACATTATGTCAAGGATCTCCCAATTTTGAAATAGCCCAGTTTATTAAGACAGTAGAGATATAAATGTTTACTTGGACAATAAGTTTTCAAAGGGAGATTAGTCTTTAATTTAATTAGTGTAAAAAAACATTTCATCGTTAGAAACAAGTTAACTTAATTAAACACATACACACACTAACCAAAACTAAATATCAAATTCAATGAAATTTATTTTTTCTGTTTTAGCAATTGTAAGTAGGGGAAATAGAAAAAACAGATTATAAAAATAATATAGGGCATAGTGGAGTTAAAAAAGAGGTTCAGTCTCATTCCGAGGCTTAATCCTCTCCCCATAGTGATGACTAGCCACCAAGCAATTTATATAAATGATAAACATGAAACACATCTTGTATTGGGATTTACAACAGTTTTCAAAAACTGTCCAGGGTTCACACCATCTACCATAGATCCTTGTGGAAAAATCAAACAAAACATACCACACATGGTCTCTTCCATAGTTATACATTGGAAAAAAAATTTATGTAATGTTTTAAGTGAGGATTTTCAGTATCCTCTAGTTAAATAACAAGAGATAGTGTGTGTAATAGTCAAACACAAACTTCTCAGAAATGTAAAACAAAAGATAACATTAGAGATAATATTATGAGATTGAGTTTAGAAAGATCTATGGGTTTGCAGTTCAGCTCTTGACTCCTTGAGATGATGAATTTTCAGTTTGAGTGTTTCATTGGACGTTTTCCACAAAATAGAGTGTCGTAACTCTAGGTTCTATCTTTCAGGAGGTGAGTGTTCTGCTTCTTGTTTGAAAGAAATTTGATGAATCATAGAACGTAAACCTAAAATTACTATCCCATAATGATCTTATTATGATTCATGGGTTCACTGTGTAAGCATCGAATGGTTCTTCCTTGTTTTCTTTGATCTTGCGAGTAATCTATTTATCACGCATTCCTCTGCACTCTCACATGCCTTTTCGTGAACCCTTCTTTTTTTTCCATGATCCTCTCATTTATATTTGAGGTCCAACAACAGGAATAAGTAAACCACATGTCTTACTCCTCATACCTTGTACTTTCCCTAGATACAGTTTCTTGATATGTCTAAAATCAGCATTAATTATGTCATAGAAGTTAAATTTACCAAATATGATCGTTAGAATAATCTTATGAATTTGACAAAGTATGGAAGGGTAAGCATCGATAGACTGGTAATGGTATCCTTCACAACTGTAGGCTTCAACAGTAGTGTGCATCAATAGCCTTCATTGGTAGCCTTCAGTAGTGACCTTATCCAATATATCATTCAGTGGTAACCTTGCTTCGGTTACCATTGCATCAGTAACCTTTTCAATGGTAGCTTTCAATGGTAACCTTTCATCAGTAACCTTTTGCATCTGTGACCTTTGCATCAATGAACTTTTCATTGGAAAACATTTTATCAGTGACCCATGCATCAGTAACCGTTTAATTGGTTACCTTCGCATCAGTGACCTTTGCATCAGTGATATTTGCATCAGTGACCTTTGTATTGGTGACCTTTGCATCGTTGACCTTTACATATGTGACCATTACATCGGTGACCTTTACATCGGTAACAATTAGATAAATTTTTTACTATAAGATTAAACAATAGAATAGTGAGATTAAAGATACATATGTATCACTCGAACATGATTATCACATCAATGAAACATGAATATTATATATTAGAAACATGATTATCACATAAATGAAACAAGATTTGGGATTATCAAAACAGGTGAGTCCAACAATCTCCCCCATTTTAATAATAAAAAATTATATCAGTATTTTTTTAATCGGGGTTAATAACATTTTATAAATATCTTTAGAGGTGTACATAATTAAAACTGAACCATGGTTATGGTGGAAAACACAAATAGTGTATATATTAAAAAAATCTACATAACTTAAAAACATCTCCCCCTTTTGGTAACATCAGGGAACATAAAACGTCTCCCCAAAATAGATAGCATATACATGAAAAGATAATGGAAACATAAAAATCCTCCCTCTTTATGATTTAAAAAAATAATATAAGATAAAAAGATACAAAAAAGGATTTTATTATTAATGAATCAATAATACATGATTAAAAAAGTGTATAAAATATCCCTATCAACTAAGAAATCCCACAGTAAATCCACATTAGAAATGTCCAAGGGATCTTTGGCTTTTGAATCCAAGGAGTCAGGTTCTGAAGATGATGGGATATGCCTAGGTATGACAGTCAGAAGGGTTGGAGGAGCTCCTATAGAGGCATCAATAGACCTATAGTGAGTATATATCTTGGGGAATCATAGGGGTCAAGATTTATATGGCTTGTGCAGGAGTCATCATTGGTGCAGTACTAGTAGATCCTAAATTAGTCGAGGATGAACGAAATGCAGGAGGGACAATGATGAGAGTCTTGTCCACATGGAGGAAAGGAAAAAAGAAGATTTTTGAAATCTATAATAACGATTCCTCCTTATTCCATGGATGAGATAATGGTGTCTTTATTCTCCCCGAATCTTTATAAGGTAAGAGTCAAATATCTAAGCCTGCTAACTTGATCCTTAAATGCCTAAGTGATAAGTGGGGCCTTCAAGTTCCTTAATTATACCTTATTGTGACCATCCATCTGATGCTTAGGGCACAACCATTATTATTATAAATCAACTTTCTCTTTGATGGCCATCTAATCATGACAAGCTTCCCATAGATAATCTCCCACAAGATTATGAATTTCCATGGTAGTGGAAGTGACCTAAGTCACAAACTGTGGGTCTAAGGTACTAGCACCCGAGTATTTAACCACTTCAGCTCTAACAATTTATCTGAAGACATCTAGATAAACTAGTGGAGTGACTGAAGAGGAAGAAGATGAACTCAGAGGTTCCAATGTGAAAGCCACTATCACCTTAAAATATTTTCTTCACCCATTGATCAGCCTTTCCACATAATCATCTTGTCCACTCACATGTGTCTCTATAGACATCTTAAGGTCCTAAAAAACAATGACCATCTGCTTAATCTCACTATTAACATATCTAAAATCTTTTTACACTTACACCCTTAAACCCATATAGGAATCTAATTTGGAAATTGATTGCTTCTCAAGTTCCATAGATTCTTATAAAGTTCTGATCTGATTCTGACAATCCTTCACATCATGTAGCAGATTTGAGTGAGAGGTAGAAATAACTCTCTATAAGGACGATGTTACAACTTCTTGATTTAGGGCCACAGATCTCTATAACCCAATGAATCTCTCATCAAAAAGACTTTTCATATCTAACATCAAAGATTCAAAATCATCCAAATTCACATAGTCTCGAGGTAAAAGTACTACTAGCTGCACAATAGTAGTCTTTGTAACTGAAGGAATTAGAGGACTTATGATAGGGGTTTCAGCATCACAATATCTATAATCTAGGCCCCAGACCACAAATCCAGGGTCTTCTAACAAATCTTCTATTCCCTGAGCAACATCGACTGAACCTGTGGAAACAGGTTCCTCCCCACACTTGGAAGTTTCTCCTGAGCAACCAAATTCACTTCAACCATACATATTTGATAAAAAACATGAATATGAGAGTCTAGTGTCCCTATATCTATAGAATCTTCATCTACTTCCATTGCAATTCCAGCTTCAATCGAATCAACAACCTTTTAATTCAAACTTTCTATTATTTCTAAATGTCCTATCAGAGGACTGAGACATAGAAATTCCTCTTCACTTTCACCTGCAGCTGTCTCAAAGTCATCATGACTAGATTCAGTGTCATCTTCCTCCTTTTAGGTTTCTCTAATGTCTCTTAAGACATTTTGATCTTCTTATTATTCACTGTTATCCTCATCATCACTTTCCCTTAGGAAAGTCTCTCTTCTAGGCAGTCCTTTTGGTGGGATAGGCTGCCCAAAAGATACAATATAGGAATTAGGAAGGTCAGGATCACTCCTGTCATATATTGGAGAATCCTCTCTGACATGCATACCAATAGCCACTTCTTCGTCATCTGAGTATGTAGTATCCACTTCATTAGGCTTCAGACCAAGATTTATATTATATTTAGGCCTAGTAATATTAGTAACTGGATTGAATTCCATATATAGCTTAGCCTCATCATTTACCCATATTTGTTTCCAAGGGTTCCAGTTGATCTACATAAACTTGTAGATTATCTTGGTGATGCAAAAATGGTCTCTCACAACAACTATTTCCTCCTTATTTCCCACAAATACTTTTACTTTCAACATTAAGGATATTAATCGGGAATGAAACAAGGAAATGGACTTAGATCTGGGATTTATCATTTCCTCCAATTGAATCATTAAAAATCAATACAAATTTACCTTCTTTCCATGCTTGAACAGATATAAAAGAAATACATTCTGATACTTCAAGGTAGAAAAGTATCCTCTCCTTGGACTCAGTACTTGCTGAACAAAATTAAAATACAACCTCTCTTCTCCTTCTGTTTCAGCAGCAATAACATTCGTAGGGATCAGATTCCCTATCAGTTCAGCTATGGATTATTCATATCAAAAGAAATCACTAGTGCGAGGCACCGCTCCTGAGTAGTAATAAAAAATCCCTTCATGTGTAATTCTAAAACACTCCTCCCATTCAAGAGAGGAAAGGCTCACACTTACTCCATTTGACCTTGATTTCATTATATTCTCATCCTCAGACTGCTCAAATATCAAAAAATCATAAAATTCATTCACAAACTTCGGGTAGTAAGGTCCATTGCTGTTTTCAAAGCATTTGACACAGCATTGAGCTTCAAGTTCCTTTAGCACCAAAGATAGGCTCGACATCATCCATTTTGAGATCAATTCATTCTCAACCATGATTACCCTATTCGAAATATGATGTTTGATTATATTTTCCACTATCTACCTTCCCCTACTCGACTCAGCTCGAGGTCTCTTAGGATTTGGTGAATCTCCTTCATCACTGAACACCTGTCACATCATCCTTTCCATTTCAATCTAGAGTGGTTTGAGGGTTTTGGTAGAAGGATAGGTTTTATGGATAGAGAGTAAGAAGTTCAAAATAAGTTTGAAGTGGATAAAAATGTGGTGTGTTCTTTATTTTAATCATCTAGGGATCAAAAAATAAATCAAGAAAAATGAAAAAACTAATACAAAAAACATTTCAGATTCCGGTAGAGAAAACTCTAAGTCCTGAAAACATCGACTATCAATAAGGTAATAATTGTGAGGTTTATAAAGGTGAGGATCCCAATGGTGAGGTTCCTATCGGTGAGGTTCCCACAGTGAGGTTCCTAAAGGTGAGGTCCAATGGTTAGGTTCCTAACGGTGAGGTCCAATGGTGAGGTTCCTAACGGTGAGGTCCAACAATGAGGTTCCTAACGGTGAGGTCCAACTGTGAGGTTCCTAATGGTCAGGTCCAATAGTGAGGTTCCTAATGGTGAGGTCTAATGGTGAGGTTTCTAATGGTGATGTCTAATGGTGAGGTTCCTAATGGTTAGGTCTAATAGTGAGGTTTCTAACTTAATAGTTTATCACACCTAACTCATGATTAATTTAACATAACCTCTTAGAAATCAATGGATTTGTGAATATATCATCCAATTGGTGTTCAGTTCCAATGAATTCAAGAGTGATATCACCTCTTTGATAATGATCTCTCAAGAAGTGATGTCTCACATCAATGTCCTTTGTCCAAGCTTGAGATACTAGTTTTTTAAATATTTTAATAGAACTTGTAGTATAATAGTTTATAGAGACATGATTGAAGTGAAATCCATAGTCTTGTAAAGTTTGTTTCATCCATAGAATTTTTTCACAAAAACTACCAGTAGATATATATTCAGATTTGGTAATAGATAATGAAAAAGAATTATATTTCTTACTACACCATGATACTTGTGACATAACCAAAATGCGACATGTTCTAGAGTTTCTCTTTCAATCTAACTTTCTACCATAAAAGTCAGCATCCGAATAACTTATTATGTCAAATTATTGTCCTTTTGGATAAAATAGTCATATGTTTATAGTATACTTTAGATATGTAAAAATCCTTTTAAGAGAAGTTAAATGTGATTAGTTGGGATTTGCTTTAAAAAAACAACATATGCATACAATGAACATAATATCAGGTCTTATAGAAATAAGATTGAGAAGACTCTTGATCATACCTCTATAATTGGTTAGATCCATTGATTTACTTGTTTCATCACCATCCAATTTACAGGTGGTACTCATAGGAGTATCAATACCTTTATTACTATCCAAACCAAAATGTTTCAAAAGATCATTAGTATATTTACTATGATGTAGAATAATGCAATGTGTATTTTGAAAATTTTGAAATTGATGAAAAAATTTAAGTACACCCATTAAACTCATTTCAAATTCATCTTGCATCATTTTTGAAAAATATGTACATAAAGAATTTTGAGGGGATCCAAAAATAATTTCATCTACATAAATTTGTACTGTTAAAATAACTTTAATAAAAAGAGTAGGATCCACTATTCCTTTAGTAAAACCTTTTTAAATAAGAAAATAACTAAGTCTTTCATACAAAGATTTTTGAGCTTGTTTTTGACCATATAGTTCTTTAGAAAGTTTTAAAAAAATGATTTGAAAAATGGGGATTTATAAAACCCAGGGGTTGTTCAAAAAATACATCATCAACTGTATTCTAATTTAGAAATGCCCTTTTGGCTTCCATTTGATGATGATTGAAATTCAGATGAGCTGCATAAGCATGTAGTATCATAATGGATTGTATTCTAGATACATGTGCGCAGGTTTCCTCATAGTCTATTACTTCTTCTTTACTATATCCTTGTGAAACTCTTCATGATTTGTATCTAAATATGTTTCCAAATTCATAAACATTATTTCTAAACACCCATTTAGTGCCTATGGTCAAGGTGTCTTTATGTCTTTCTACTAATTCCCAAATGTTTTTTCTTTCAAACTGATTTAATTTTTCTTGCATAATTATCACCCAAAATTTATCATTGGTAGAATCATTAATATTTTTTGGTTCATGCTATGAAAGAAAATCATGATGTTCAACCTAGTTTCTTAGAGAATCTCTAGTTTGTGTTCCTCTATTTACATCACCTACTACAACATTTAATTGATGATTCTTGAGAGTTCTAATACCTCTAGAAAGAGTTGAACTAGACTCCTCATGGTTGTATATAGGTTCACATTCATCATGCTCAGATTCTAGGAAATTTCTAGTACTAGTTGTTTATACTAAGAGTTCATTGTATTTAACATTAAGGTCACGAATTGACATATCCTCCTCAAGATGTTCATCAGAGGTTTTGGGTTCATGTGGATCAGTCTCATCAAATTTTACATTAACTAATTATTCCACACATTTGGTTAACTTATTGAATACCCTATAATCTTTACTAGAGATTGAGTAACCTAGGAAAATTCCTTCCTCACTCTTAGAAAAAAAATTTCAAGATTATCCATAGTTTTATGGATAAAGACTTTGCAACCAATGATAATAAAGTAATTAACCTTAGGCTTCCTATTATTCAAGAGATCATAAGAGGTCTTCTTTAGAATATGTTAAATTAAGACTCTATTGATAATGTAACAAGTTGTATTAATAGCTTCATCCCAAAAATAGTCAGGTAGATAATACTTATTTAGCATAGTTTAGAAAATCTATTGAACTGTCCTATTTGATCTCTCTACAACTCTATTTTCTTGAGGTGTTCTAGGAGTATAGAAATTTTAACACCCGAAGATTTCATAGTACGTTACCTTATTAATGTAATTTAATATCTTTCACTACAAGCAACACCGAGTTTTAGCGCACCACAACATTACCAAACTAGATATTCAAACAATGGTTATAAATAGTATTAACTGCATTTTGAATCTTATAAACTCTATATAATTTTAACATCCATATTATGTGTTTCTCAAACATAATATAACAACAAATTCATTTTTTTTCACAAAAAAGAAGTATTTTTCAAAAATTGTAATTTTACCGCCTTTTAATGGAGAACCCTTTTTAAATCCAATATTTGATACTTTTATATATTAAATTTGTCAAAATAAACTTCTTCTTTAGAATCATGACATAATATTTTAGTTTCAATAAATTTTTGGTATTTTTCTGAAAACTTTCAATTTTTGATGAATAGTGAAAAACATTGAGTTATTGTTTAAAACTGACTTTTTATTTAAATAATTATTTATTTTATTTCAATTTATTTTACGTCAAAATAGATACATAATACCTATATAAGTTCAATGTAATTAATCGGTGTAATTTTATAATAAGTATATATATATATAAATATTATTGAACTTTTTATCGTTTTTTACCCACCTCCTAGCAGAATTTGCAAATATTCATAAAACATAATTTTACCGTTTCTGTGAGTTGAATTTCAAAAATTTGAGATACACGGTAAACCTTATTATGTAAAATTTTGTCCAATTAGATGAAAATAATTAATGGTGCATAGTTACTTTTGACATTTATTTACAGCGGTTAAAGATAAATAGGGTAATTCAAGGTAAAGAGAACATTATAATAATACAAAGTTATATTAAAAATTGTCCTAATATTGTTGGATGAGTCTTGGTCGACCATGGTCATACTTGGGTCGTTTTTGGGACCCCATGGAGCCACTTATGAATGAAAATGACACATTATTTTAATTAACTTAAAGTAAATGTCAAATTGACATAAACAAATATCTTTTAGTAAATAAATTGTTACATGGGGTTATAGAAGTCATATTTTAGAATATAAATATTAATTGGAAAGATAAAAAAATTTATTACATAGTTCTATTTTATTTATAATTTTTAGACATTAAATATTTTAATTTATTTATGACACAATGATGATGCAGTAATTACCTTATTAATGAAATATTAAAATAATTGATATTATAAACACCCAAAAATATGTAATTTGAGACTTTTTATGAATTCCACTAATTTTATAAATTTATATGAAATATTAGGGTTGATTAAATGAATTTATTGTTCTGTAATAATTTTTTTATGAATTTAGAAAAAACAAAATACCAAATAGTGTCAAAATTGACATAAAAGTGTTTTAAATAGATATATTATATAATTAATTGTTATTCTATTCCTATAAATCAAAGGTTCATCCAAAAGACTTATATAATAATATATAATACAATAATGAACCAATTGCGGTTCTATTTACATTTTATAGTAATTTTATTAACCATATAAAATAAAAATACAATGAGACATGGTAAATGTCAAACTATTTAATTAAGAGGTAAATCTAAAAGATAAGGTTAATATGATGACCTAAACCTGTCTAAAACCTATTGGTTGAGTGGTTTTGGACCCATCACCACCTTATCCTTTAAGAAATTAATTTTTGGATCAATTAGAATCCTAAAATGAATTTATTATAAAATAATATTTTATGTTTTTCTTAAGTTTCCCCTCACCCCTCTTATGAAAGGTGATTTCCCCTTTTCTAAAATTCACACCTCCATAGCTATTTCGCTTGGAAAAACCCTGAAAAAATATCCTCAAAAAAATCCTACCTTCTTCCTAGAAACCATACTTTTGTCATAAAACCATCCTAAGGAGCCCTTTTGATCAAAATCAAAAGGAAGAACCCGAAGAAGAGGTAACGATTTCACCACCCTCTTTCAGGTTCTTTTATTATTCCACTTACAATTTCATTTTTATTACCATACAAAAATAATTACTCCAGAACCTTATTTATACTATGATGTTATTATAACTATTTAATAACCATATTCATTATTCTATCGATCCTATGAATAATACTATCACCATGCATGCGTACGCATGACTTACCGTCTCCACGTCGTGGTGTAATTTGTTATTCAACTCTATGTTATTTGTACGAATATATTGAAGATTAATATGTATATAAATAATGAAAATAATATGATAATGTCTCTATATGATTAATATACCATCCAATTCCACACCTTTAAGTAAATTATATTGTCACTCGTGCGTACGTACGAATTACCATCTCCACGAAGCGATAAGATTCATTTCCACTTTCACCCTTCATCGACGATTTAAAAAATATATCTATTACTAATAAGTATGTAATATATGAAATATTAATTCTACTGGATATATATATATATATATATATATTTATTTATTTACTTACATATATCATATTCACTTAGTTTTGTTAAATACGATATGAAAAAAGAAACAACGTTTATGCGTACGTACGACCTACCGTCTCCATTAACGGTGCTTTCTATTTCATATATCTATGTATTATAAATATTTAGATTCTAAATATATATGATATATGAATCATGTTTTGTAATCTGGATTTATATAAATAATGATCTAAATGATACGGTCAATAATAACAATTTAAAATACGTAAGATAAAGAAAGCGATTATTACCAGAAATTTTAATTTAACATGAAAATCATTATTAAATGGGTAGGATAAAGTCATAAATGAATCATATATGATATGATAAATATGAATATGGTTATAGTATAATCTAATAACATACAATGGTCATTACACAACAGGTTAAATGTACCCTCGACTAATGGAATGTGCAAGGTAAGGGTTAGTTCCTCAATCTCATTATTATTCGAGATTGTTTATGGGTAAGTTTTTAATGGGACATATTTATTATCCATGTCCATTTTCCTAAAAGACTTTTCAATGGGATTATTTTAAGGTACTATTTTATTAAAACATAATTTTAAATGTTTTAAATATTTATTCTTCTAAATCATTCTCATTAATGTCCATGTTTTCGATATGTTTTTAACGATTTATTTATATGGACATGAATTTTTTTAAAATGTTAATTCCGTTCCAAAGTTTCAATGTGGTATCAGAAAATTTGATTCAAAAAATTTATTTAAATGTATTCCTTTCTAAATTGCGTGACTTTTAAATGTTTTCATGAAAAAGTGATATTTCTCAAAAAGATCTTTACAGATAATTCTCATCTACGTCAACATCATTTGATGGATTTTAAATATGTTTGTAGTTGATTTATTATGATACAAATATTCCATATTGTATTTATGGTTTGGTGATATGTTTGACTGTGGATGTGTTATTTGTATACTGTTCATTTTTTATGGTTAATGTATTGACATTTTGTATGCTAGTTCTAATAAGAATGTTTATGTTATGTTCCAACCTTTTCATATGAGGAATGTATTGGACACAGTAAGTGACTGGTGGAGCCCACTATAGCTCCTCGATGCATCGGTAGGTCTCATGAGATAATTGGATGTGGAATTGGATGAGGCATTTCCCAATTAGATATATGTTTTTGGATGAGGCCTTAATCATTTTTAGACGTCTTGGCAGATGCCTTGAAAAAATGTTTCAGAATGTGTGGAATTATACATTCCCTCATTATGAAAATAATATTGATGGTTCATGTGGTTATTCGAATAGTAGAATACCCATGACTATGTTTTATTATTTCATTATTTACTCAGATCATATTTCTGCCATAAAGTTTTCATATTTATTATTTTTAAAGGCATGTGTTTTGAATAATTCACCATGCATATTGTTTACGTTATCTTCCACTAAATTATTTTCCCTTACTGAGCATCTATGATCACCCCATTCTTATGTTCTATTTTCCAAGGATCCCAAGAAGTTTTTTATGTTTGATATGTATGGTTAAACTAAGGGAACAATCGAATTATCAATGGATTATTTTTTGTTGTATGTTATAATGTGTAATGTAACAGTCATGTATGTAATCTATTTTCCAAGACAGATAAACTGATCAGTCTTTTGGGAACTGATTCCTTGTAATCATGCCGATATATTAAAATAATGCACCGAATTTGGGAATCTAGGGTTGGGGTGTTATAGTTGGTATCAGAGGAAGTTTAGCAATATCCTTGGAAACTAGATTTAGATAAACTATGATTAGAGAACATTACCCTAAGATAGAATTTGAGGATTAGTATAAAATAACTTCATAGAATTATGGTAATGTCGAGATTTTTTGAGTTTTCCAAGAAATACATCCATGTCTGGATATGAGCAGGTAGAGGCATCTCTTGCACAGATGTGCCCAGGGGTAAAACCCAAAAACACCACTTTGAGCTACACTCAAACGGGAATTGGTGCACGACAATGGGCCATGCTGCACTCTTGGTTACGACACTCCCGGGGGATATGCTTAGGATAATTATCATTTTTTTTACAAACCACTATGAAGGGTTTATGAGTATATACCTTCTCAAAGAAAACATTTTTATGATTATGGATTATATCCATAAACTGTTCCATTTACATTAGCTATTTTACAAGTGTGAAATTATTCATTTCAATTCATAAACTGACCTAGTGTATGCCATTGTATAGAAATGGAACCCAGTAGAAGGAATGTGAACTCCAGCAATACGTATGATCCAAATAGTAAAAAGGATCATATATTTTATTCTATTAGGACCACATTTAGAAGGGAAATAGTCTCCCATGTATTATTAACATATGAATAAATAGATTCATGTGTTAATAAGATAAGTACAAAATTCTCTGAGTCCTATAGCTTTGAAGGGAAGCAAGAGAAGATAAGGATGGGAGAGAGGAATATGGATAATGGGAAGAGGGAAAAGAAGGATTTTACCATATGTGATACTTGTGGGAAGAATCACCTTGGTAAATTCTTGAAGGGAATGGGATTTTTTTATAAGTGTAGAGAAAAAAGACACCAAGTACGTTATTTCAAGGGTAAGAAAAATGTTTCAAATATAAAATGCTTAATATTCAAGGTGTTGGGACACTACATGAATCAATGTCACAGTCATCAGAGTATACTACAAATGATGCTATTGGATAATTATCATGTTATGACACTCCAACAGATGAAGAGGAATTATTAGTGTTCTGATGTTGTTTTTATAGAATTATTTCATTCGAGTGTTGTATCAATAATATATTGGTTATATGAATTATGGAGATAAATAAGGATTGTACTGCAATACTATTTTATTGAGGTTTTGATACTATATTGTTCTAAGGATAGTGACTTAATAGTAATATATGCTTTTTGGAAAATACATGGTTGATGGAAAGGTAATCCTTAATATGGTCCTGATAATGAGGTTGTGATTTTGAAAAAATAGATGGTTGATTTGGATAAATTATATTGGATATTCTTGTCTTCCTTGGAACCGATTATTAGTTTGTTTATTTCATTATTGTTGTAATATTAAAAAAAATTTGATATAAGGAATATACCCATTATTATATAATGAATAAGGGAGAATGAATGTAATCAATAAGGTTTTATGGAAATTTAGGGTGTTACCATGTTTTAAAAGAATACATGATGAAGGTGTTCCCATGTTATTATGTGGAAAAAGGATCTTCATTGTGTTTAACTTCATTATAAATCTTGGACTGTCAGTAACGATAGAAGTATTTTGGATAAGTCTATAGGTTGGAATGGATTATGTTTGAAATTGGATACAATTGTCAAGGTTATTTTTGTAATGTCATAAAAAGGACAACCCAGAGGTCGGGCGACAACCAGTCACGTCCGGCAAGGTCGTGAGAATTGAACCCGCAACCGAATGGAGACAAGGGAGCATCAGCTACCACTGGCCTACATGATGTCATGGATTGTATAATGTAGTTTCTTTTTAAAAGGTCTGATAGGTGAATTATAAATTCATTATTTACTGAACCCTATACGATTAGGATAAATAGAATATATTTTTCGAAATCTTTTGAGGAGGAAGATGATTTTATGGTAGGAATTAAATAAAGGATGTAACTCTACTTTTCAATTATATATATATATTCCCTCTTATTATATGACTAAATAAATTCATAAAAATTAGTTAAGGTACTTCTTCTAAATCTCATTTCATTGAGGCATCCTTTTATTTCTAAACGACATTCTTTTATACGGGGAAAAAATCCCTTTGACTTTTCAATTCAGTGGGAATTATTGGCTATGAAGCGTTTTACTAAACAACAACAAAAAGGAATGTTTTTTTAACGTAACCAGTGACAATGACCTTTCCACCGTTATGAGTTTTATTTGATCTTTTGATTCCTTAACAATCCAAAATGTTTTTTTTAAAAACGAAAATAAATACCATATAAGCGTTTTTATGTTTTTTGGTATTGAAAATGGTTTTCATAATGGATTTGATATGTCAAGATAATTAAATGATATGTTGTGATTGGTGACCTCAATCACTCCATATAGATATTTATGTTTTACCTCCAATTATGTGTCTCTAAGTTCCACCAATGTTCTCCTAATAGAGATCTTAATTTGGTGGTAACTTTATCATTTCTGTTTCCCTCTTATTTAGACTACATTTTATTATCCCAATTTTCGATGTAGGGTTTCCACAAAGGTGTTTCTCTATTTTTAACCTTTATTTTCGATGAAAAATTTCAAATTGCGAGGAAGAAATTTATGGAATGAGGGGAGAATGTAACACCCCAAGATTTCATAGTACATTATCTCATCAAAGTAATTTAATATATTGCACTACACGCAACACCAAGATCGAGTGCACCACAACATTATCAAAATGGATATTCAGAAAGTGGTTATAAATAGTATTAAATGAATTTTGAATCTTATATAACCTATATAATTTTAACATCCATATTATGTGTTATTTAGACATAATATAAGGACAAATTAATTTTTTTCAGATAAAAGAAGTATTTTTCAAAAATTAAAATTTTACCCCATTTTAATGGGGAACCTTTTTTAAATCCAATATTTGACACTTTTATATATTAAATTTGGAAAAATAAACTTCTTCTTTTTAATTGGGTCATAAGAATTTAGTTTCAATAGATTTTTGGTATTTTCCTGAAAACATTCAATTTTTGATGAATAGTGAAAAACACTGAGTTATTATTTAAAACCGTCTTTTTGTTTAATTAATTATTTATTTTATTTAAACTTATTTTGGATCAAAATATACACATAATACCTATATATTTTCAATTTAATTCATTGGATTCATTTTATAATAATTTTAGATATATAAAAATTTTATTGATCTTTTTACCGTCTTTTACCCACCTCCAAAGAGAATTTACAAATTTTCATAAAACATATTTTCTCTGTTTCTGTGATTGAATTTAAAAAATCAAAGAGGCATGGCTATCCTCAGTAAGTAAAATTTGGTTCAATGAGATGAAAATATTTTTTTTGTGAATAGTAACTTTTGATTTTTATTTACCACGGTTAAAGATAAATAGGGTAATTCAAGGTAAAAAGAATATTATAATAATACAGAATTATATTAACACTTGTCCTAACCTTTTTGGATGATTCATGCATGACTATAGGCATCCTTGGGTCTATTTGGGGACCCTATAGAGCCACTTATGAATGATAATGACACTTTATTTTAATTAACTTAAAGTAAAGGCAAAAATGACATAAACAAATATATTTTAGTAAATAAATTTTTTACATGGGGTTATATGAGTCATTTGTTCAACTATAAATATTCATTGGAAATATAATAATATTTTTTATATAATATTATTTTATTTATAATTTATAGACATTAAATAATGTAATTTTTTTATGACACAATGATGATGCAATAAATATATTATTAATGAAATATTAAAATAATTGATATTATATATACCCAAATAAATGTAATTTGAAAATTTTTATGAATTAAACTATTTTTATACGTTAATATGACATATTAGGGTTGATTAAATTAATTTTTTTATGTAATAATGTTGTAATGAATTTAGAAAATACAAAATACCAAATAGTGTCAAAATTGACATAAAAGAGTTTTTAAAACAAATATTTTATGATTAATTGGTATTATATTCCTAAAAATATAATGTTTAGAAAAAAGACTTACATAATAATATATATGATATTAATGAACCAATTGGGGTTTGATTGGAATTTTATAGACTATTTATTAACAATATAATATAAAAATACAAAGAGACATGGTAAATTTAAAACTATTTAACTAAGAGTTAAATCTAAAAGCTAATGTAAATATAGTGACCTAAACCTATCTAAAACCTACTAGTTCAGTGGTTTTCAACCCATCCCCACCAGATCATTTTAATAATTCATTTTGGATCCAATTAGAATAAGAAAATTAATTTATTATAAAATGATATTTTAAGTTTTTCCTAAGGTGCCCCTCACCCATCTTATAAAAGGTCAAATCCCCTTCTCAAAATTTCACTCCTCAAAACCAATTGGCTCGGCTAACCCTGACCCAAATATACTCCCAACTATAATACCTTCACCCTAGATTCCTTCCTTTGGTCAGAAATCCAACCTATGTATCCATTTTTATCAAATCATAAGGAAGAACCCGAAGAAGAGGTAATGATTTCACGAACCTCTTTCAAGTTCTTTTATTCGTCCACATACTCTTTATTTGTTATTACCATACAAAAATAAGAAATCCAGTACCTTATATATACTGTGATGTTATTATAACTATGGCATTACCATATTCATTATTCCTTCATCCTAGGAATAATAATATCACCATGCATCCGTATGTACGACTTACCGTCTCCACGTCGTGGTGTAATTTGTTATTCAACAATATGTTATTTGGATGGATATAAAGATGATTAATATGTATATAAATAATGAAAAAAACATTCTAATGTCTTTGTAAAATTAATATACCATCCAATTAGACACTTTTAAGGAAATGATATTTTCGCTCGTGCGTACGTACAGATTACCGTCTCCATGACGCAATAAGATTAATTTCCACATTCACCATTCATCAACGATTATAAATATATATATATATTACTAATAAGTATTTAATATATGACTTAGTAAGGATACTGGTGATATGTATATATATGTATGTATTTAGTTACATACATATATCTTATTCAATTACTTTCGTTCAATACGATATGAAAATAGAAACAACGTTTATGCGTACGTACGGCTTACCGTCTCCATAAATTGTGTTTTTCATTTCATATATCTCTCTATTATAAATATTTATATTCTAAATATATACGATATATGAATCTAGTTTTTTATTCTGGAATTATTTAAATCATGATATAAATGATATGGTCAAGTATAACAAGTTAAAATACGTACGATAAAAAAAGAGATTATTACCCGAAATGTTAATTTAACATGAAAATCATTGTTAAATGGATAGTATAAAGTCATAAATGAATCATGTAAGATATAATAAAAATGAATATGGTTCTGGAATAATCTAATAACATACAATTCTCATTATACAGGAGGTTAAACGTACCCTCGACCAAATGAAAGTGCAATGTAGGGGTTAATTCCTCAATCTCATTATTATTAGAGATTGTTTATGGGTATGTTTTTACTGGGACATATTTATTATCCAGTCCATGTTTCATAAAAGAGTTTTAAATGGGATTATTTTATGGTACTATTTTATTAAAACATCATTTTAAATATTTTAATTATTTATTCTTCTAAATCATTTTCCCTAATGTCCATGTTTTCAAAATGTTTTTTATGGATTAATTTTTATGGACATGAATGTTTTTAAAATGTTAATTACATTAAAAAGTTTCAAAGTGGTATGTGATAATTTCATTAAAAAATGTCTTTAAATTTATTCTATTTTAAATTGTGTCACTTTTAAATGTTTTCATGAAAATGGATATTTCTCTCAAAGAGTTTTACAAATCATTCTCATCTATGTCAACAAACTTTGATAGATTTTAAACTTGTTTGAAGTTGTTTTATTATGATACAAATATTAAATATTGTATTGAAGGTTTTGTGATATTTTTGAGTGTGGATGTCTAATTTTTATACCAATAATGGTTTATTGTAAAAGTATTGAAATTTCGAATGCTAGTTATAATACGAATATTTATATTATGTTTCCACCTTTTCATATGAGGAATGTATTGGACACAGTAAGTGACAGGTGGAGCCCTCTATAGCTCCTCGATGCATCGATAGGTCTCATGAGACAATTAGACGTGTAATTGGCTGAGGCCTTTCCCAATTTTATATATGGTTTTGGCGGAGGCCATAATCATTTTTAGAATTCTTGTCCTTGGCCTTGAAAAAATGTTTCAGAATGTCTGGAATTATACATTCCCTCATTATGAAAATAATATTGATGGTTCATGTGGTTATTCGACAAGTAGAATATCCATGACTATGTTTTATTATGGAATTATTTACTCAAATAATATTTCTTCCATAAAGTGTTCGTGTTTATTATATTTAAAGGCATGTGTTTTCAGTTATTCACCATTCTTATTGTTTATGTTATTTCCACTAAATTATTTACCCTTAATGAGCATCTGAGCTCACCCCTTCCTTATGTATTATTTCCCAGGATCCCAAGAAGTGTTTTTTGTTTGAGATACACGGTTAATCTAAGGAAAAATGGCATTCTCAAAGGATTATTTTATTTTTTGTATATTAGGAAGTGTAAAGTAATGTTCATGTATATAATCTATTTTCCAAGACTGCTAAAATGATCGGTCTTTCGGGACTTGATTCCTTGTAATCAAGAAAATGTATTAGAATAAATCACTAACTCTGGGAATCTAAGATCGGGGCAGTACTGAAATTGTGATTATAGACATTTTGTAGGAAAAAATATTCAAATTACTTATTTTCAAGCTCATGACCATGATCACTTCTCAAGGTCGTAATTCTAAGTCCACTAATATTTTATTCAGACTTGGAATATTTAATGAAGTAAGAAGATGATTCAATTTTGTGTTCTAGAAAGTATACTCATGTATATATAGAAAAATCATCTATAATATCCTAAACAAAATGATTCACATTTAAACATGAAACTCTAGATGGTCCTAACAAATCTATAAGAACCAACTCAAGCGGTTGAGAAGTAGAAACTTTTTTCTTTGGTATGAAATATAATTTGTTTTGTTTTCACTTTTGACAAGGATTGAAAACACTGTTATGTGGGAATTCCAGTTTAGGTATGTATCTAACTAAACCATTCCTAGTTAGTTTCCTAAGTGAGTGCACATTTAAGTGTCACAAGCTTCAGTTACATAACCCGGATTCTGTAGGATATAAATTTAAACAAGAAACTTTTTACATAGATAAAGAATTTAAATCAACATCATATACATTTTCATTTCTATGATAAGTGAATATTAAATCATTTTTAGAATTTAAAAAATTTCCTGCATCATTATTAAACATAAAATTAAAACCATCATCATAGAACTAAGAGATAATAAGTAAATTGTATTTTAACCCATCAACAAAAATAACTTTTGAAATTAATATGGTATTAGGGTTACTAATTTGTCCTAAGCCGGTGATCTTACCTTTAGCATTATTACCGAATGTGACATGTCCAACATAGAATTTAATTATGCTCTTGAAGAATGAATAGTCTCCGGTCATATGTCTTGAAAATCCACCTTCCAAGTACCATAGAGTTTTACAGGATATATTTAAACAAAATTCTTGCAAAACATATTAAGTGTATGGTCACGTTGGTACCCAAATTTTCTTGGATACAGAGAGGTTAGAATGTAAAAATTTGGTAACCCATACTTCTCTTACCGGTTTCCAATTATCAGCAGATATGATTTGATACATGAATACTTTTTTAGGTCCTTTAGAGAATTTTTTTTACAAATATGGTCCAAAATTGGAACTATCAGCGAACTGTCCAGATTTTGGAACAAATTTATTTTTAATAATCTTTCTCTATAATCATTGATATCCTATACTGGTTGTGTATTTTCGAGCAATCTATTTCCCTAGAAACTGAGTCAAGGTATCTCTACCGGTAATAAACTTTTCAAGATACCTTTTTAATTTCTCATTTGATAATTTATGTTCCGTATTTTCTTTTAATAGTTGATCACATTTTTCACTTTCAATATCCAGATCAAACTTATAATTGGAATTCAAATCATTTTTTCATTTCAATGATTTATATTTGTCATTGAGTTCATTATAGGTGTCCTCAAGAATTCCATAATATTAAAATAGTTCGCCCTTAGTCATATTCTCATCATTATTTTATTCACATTATTTCCCATAATAATAAGAATTAGGTATAGGGGAATTGGGTGTTTCCTCAGATGTGTTTCCATGAAACATAGGTTTGCATGTTTTTCCTTTTCAAAATCAGAAGAGTCAGATCCACTAGAGCTATCTTCTAAAGCACTCCAAGTATCTTTATTACCCTTTTTATATCCCTTTCCCTTGTCTTCATATTTTTTCTTAAATTTGTTGTTGAGGAAATCATCCATCATATGGCCTTTTCGTTTACACTCCTAGAATACCATCTCATTTGTGGTGTCATTCCATTTTCTATCATTTTTCCACTGTCCTTTATTATCATAACATTATTTATAGTTTGACTTTGTAAGGAACTTTTTATTACAGTAGAAATTTTTGAATCTCTTAGCAATATAAGCCATCTCATCATCATTTTCAGAGTTTTAGTCTTCACTGGTGGAAGTGTCAACAAGAGCTTGAACTCTTTCTTTGTCATTGTTCATTGTGGTAGTAGTTTTAAATGCTATTGATTTATTTCTTGGTTCCTCATCTCCTTATTGATTTACCTTAATATATTCTTTTTACATCATAATTTTTTCAATTAGTCCTTTCACTGGTATCTCGCCTATGTCACATGATTCTCGGATAGAAACAGAAGTTCATCTCCATCTATCAGGTAGGCATCGAAGCAATCTCATAATCTGATCCTTGACGTCCACTTGTTTCCAAAGCAGACTAAAGGTATTTAATATTTCATTGATCCTGATATAAATTTTAGATATAATCTCATCAGATTTAATTTCAAAATTATCTTATTTAATAGTATAAGTAGTTAATAACATTTATTTAATGTTGGTTGTTCCTTCATGAGAAACATCCAATGAATTCCAAATTTTATAAGAAGTTTTATAGGGAGATATTCTATCAAATTCTTCCTCACCTAGAGAATAGTACTATGCATTCATTGCTTTACAGTTATTGTTATATGTACCTTTAGTCATCTAAGACCATGTGTCTCTATCAGTAAGAAGAAATGCGTGTTGTTATTCAATTGTGTCCCAGATTTTAGGACCCATGCTCTCTAGATACATTTTAATTTTTAATTTCCACTGATCATAGTTATATCCATAAATGTAAGGTGTCCTATTAGTAGAATCACCCTAAACTCTGTAATCATTTGTTATTTATAATTGCAAAGAACTTAAATTTAGATATGACATAAATTTTATGTTCATTAAGACACAACTAAAATCACAGTGAAAAAGAATTTTGTAACTTGCAAAAAAGTTCAGATAGTAAGGAAAAAAAATAAAACCTCTGATACCAAATGTTGGTCAGAGTAGAATCTCAAGAGGGGGGTGAATTGAGTTCCTACATAAAATTTTAGTTCAAAAAATTATGATAATGATCCCCTAATTTTGGAATGGCCTAGTTAATTAAGGAAGTAGAGATATAAATGTTTATTTGGTCAACAAGTTTCTCAAAGGGTGAATAGTACCCAGTTGAATTAGTGTAAATCACTTATTTAATATTTTAAACATATTTACTGAATTAATCACATATAATCACTAACCAAAACTAACTATCCAAGTCAATGAAAAATAGTTTTTTCTATTATCAATTATAAGCAGTGTAAAATAGACAAAATAGAGTATAACAATAATATATTTCATAGTGGAGTTAAACAAGAGATTCAGTCTCAAGTCGAGACTTAATCCTCTCCACTTGGTGATCACCTGCCACCAGTATGTTTATATAAATGATAAAATTGATACACAACCTTTATTAGTCTCTACAATAGTTTTAAATAACTTTCCAGGGTTCACACCCACTACTAGAGTTATTCATGGTAAAAACAAACGATACAAACTACACATGGTCTCTTCCACTGTTATATGTGGGAATGAAAATGTAAGTGATGTTTGATGTGATTATTTTTAGTATCCTCTAGTTCAAGCACATGAGACAGTGTGTGTAAAAGAAAAACACACACTTCTGAGAAATGTAAAATAAAATAACATAGTAGAGATAATATTATGAGATTGATTTTAGAATGCTCTATGCATTTTCAGTTCAGTTCTTGACTCCTTGGGATAATGAATTTTCCATTTGGAGTGTGTCCTTGGATATGTTCCTCAAACCCGAGTGTCGTAACTCCAGGTTCTAGATTTTAGAAGGTGAGTGTTCTTCTTCTTATTTGACATAAATTTGATGAAGCATAGAAGGCATCCATGAAATTGTTCTCCTGAAATGACCTTCTTACGATTATTGGGATCATAGTGTAAGCATCAAGTGTTTCTTCCCTATTCTCTTTGATCTAAATAGTAATATCTATCTCATTCATGCCTCTACACTCTAACACGCCTTTTCTCACAGCCTTATTTTCTTCCTCAGTATTCTCTATTATATTTGAGGTCTGACAATTGGAATAAGTAAACCACGTGCAGTCCTCCTTGTACCTCGTAATGTCCCCATATATAGTTTCATGATATGTCATCAATCAACAATAATTAATTTCATACACATTAAATTTACCAAATATGACTGTTAGAATAATCTTAAGAAATTGACAAAGTATGCAAGGGTAAGCATTGGTAGATTGATAATGGTAGCCTTCACAACTGTAGGCTTCAACAATAGTGTGCATTAGTAGCCTTCATCGGTATCCTTCAATGGTTACCTTCTCAATGGTAGAATTCAACGTTAACCTTGCATCAGTGACCTTTGTATCGGTAACCTTTTCAAATATAGTTTTTAGCGGTAACATTGCATCGATAACCATTTCATCAGTCACATTATCATCGGTGCCTTTTCATCGGTAACATTTGCATCAGTTGCCTTTGCATCAGTCACCTTTGCATCGGTGACCTTTACATCAGTAACCATTACTTAGATAAAATTTTTACTGTAAGAATAAACCATATAACAGTGAGATTAAAGATACATAGGTATCATAGGAACATGATTATCACATTAATGAAATATGATTATTCTATAGTAGAAACATGATTATCACATAAAAGAAACATGTTTTGGGATTATCAAAACAGGTGAGTCCAATAGTTATTATATACACCACATAATTGAAATACGTAGTGAATATGACATGTGGCTTGTATAAAATAAATGTTAGGTAAAATCCCTAACTGCTTCAGTAATTATTTTATTCACAATCCCATATAATAAAAAAAATAAAAATAAACATTTAATATCATAAAAATTATCATATTTTTGATTTTATATGTAAAAAGGGAAGTATATACACCACACAAAAACAAACGAGTGGTGAATGTTGATATGGAACCTAGAAATAAAATAGATATAATAATTCCCTTACCATAAGTCTATAATTCCATCATACATGTTTGAAGAAAATATATAATAAATATAAGATTATTATAAATCTATTATAGAACCATATATATATTTCATACCATATTTGACTTACTTATGACTATTTGTTACACATTTATTAATAATTCATTGTTAAGTCACATTTTGGGCAGTAACTGCTTTGTTTTCTGAATGTGTTATGATTAGTTATTTTTGATTCTCTTACATTAATAATTGGTATTACATATCCACATTTTTAATAAATTTATAATTATAATACATATTTAGTACAAATTTATTTACAATTATCCATAAAAGTTAGGTATTGAAAATTAATTACACTATTCATGGAGACCGTAGGTTGTATGTAAACATGAATGTTGCTTCCATTTTCCAAATGGAAAGAATTAAAGGAATACAAACAATATAATACCCTTAAAAAAATTCATTCCATTTATATCACATTTTTTAATTAAACCCATCCTTGTTTCCTTCCATGAAATGTTTGAATGAGTCACATCACTCCATGAGGTTTTAATCCTCCGTAGACATGAATGGCATTATCGTATTCTCAATGAATGGAATTTAATAATTAACGAATGATATAATGATTCTATATTAATAATAATTTCATAAATATCATATATAAATAATAATTCCATAATTATATCCATTTGTGATAGATGGTTATAAAAAAAATCCGTTCACGAGGCAGTGGTCCATTGTACAAATGAATGTTGACTTCATAACCCAGTTGATGTAAGAGTAGAAGGATTTAGGTTGTTACATTAACATAAAAACATATAAGTAAAAAATATATACTTATATAATTTTATCTCCATGTTATAATAATAATTTATGTAGGTGGAGGAAGAAATAATATAATTCACTTGATTAGGAATGTTACTTCTTCTTCAAAAAACTTATTTTGGTTACCCCCAAAATTAATCATCTGAGAAAGTTATGACAAAAATAATGATTATAAGATGATATGAGGGAATTAAAGATGTTATTGGTCTAGTAATTTCCCTAATAATGTTTTTTATGACTGGATATTAAAGTATATGGTTGGCCTTTTATAGATGAGCTGAGTGGAACCCTTGAATATTTTAAAAAGAAAAATATATAACCATGTATTTTACACGAAAAAGCCTCAAAATGGGAAATTATCTATCCTAGAAGATATAAGATCAAAATATTTCCATAAAATTATTTTTTAAAAGGTTCTTTATCTTTTTTTAATCTTTATCATTTTAGTTTATCAACTTGAAACCCATTTTTATGTTCACCACAATAAATAATTTTTCTATTTTTTCAATTCATTATGGTTAATAATTATGTTGAACTAATTAGATAAAATAAATTAATCATATTAAAAATATAAAATCCTTTTTTTGAAATTCCATTCATAGACGTTGAGGGATTTAATTTAGAATTAATCACAAAAATGTGATGAAAAAGTGAGTTTTCATAGAAAAAATGATTAATTCTTAAAAAAAATTATTTCAAATTTCTATATGAAAATGATTCCAATGACCTAAATTGGATAAATAGATTATATAATTAAACTAATTTTTTTTAAAATAAAATTCAAAATATTTTTATGTTTTAAAAATATTTAAAATAAGTGATAATGATTAATAAAAACTAGTATTTGTCACTATTCATTGAAATAGTTACATTCCTAAAAAATTATTAATTATTAACTATAAGATAATTATGAAATTTTTATTTCAAAAATGAGAATTATCTTGTCATTTTTTTTTAAAAGTGTACAATATATTTTAATAAAAATTTTCAAAAAGAGACAAATTTTTTTTATGACTAATACAAGTTTAAGCATAAAATTTGATCTATTTTTACCTCTATTCTAGAAAAGTGAATAGAATAATATTATCCATTTTATTGAATATATAATATATAAATTTAATTAATATAAATCAAAAAATTTATTTCATTAATTTATTTATCTAAAACACATTTGTATATATAGAAATAGATTCAAGAAAATAATTCCATTATTTTACAATAGTTTTTATTTTAATTTACAATAAATCTGTGCCAAAAATATTCTTTACAAATTCAATTGAAAACCATATATTTTCCTAATTTATTTAATAATATACCTAACTATCATTTTAATGCCACGGTGAAAGAAATATTACTAAATAATAATATGTTAATAGTTTGTAATGTTTCGTTTAAACTCAATGTTGTGTGTAACACAAGATACACCAAGTGTTTTCTATAACAGAATCTAAACCCAATGTTTCATATAACATAATCTAAACTAACTATTTTATAAAATGAAAATATCAAAAATATAAAAATTTTATGAAGAAATATTTCACAAAATATTAGGATGTTATACGAAAACCCCATTAAAATGAATTTTACCCTCAAAATTATTCACTTTGGTAGAAAAAACTGAGAATACATCTATGTCATTACCTCCTCAGGTTCCCAAATATCTTTCTAAAGTTTGTGGTTTTGATATAAAACATTAACTAGTTAATTAGTATTATTTGATATAACATTCCCTATTTGATTCATAATCTCAACTGGCTATTTCTCATATGAAACATCATTTTCTATCGGTATGACACTAGAGTTCAATACAATTGATTGGTCAATTATGTATGTCCTTATTAATGATGCATGTAAAAACTCCTGATCCTGCGAGAGTTTTTTTTGGATGCACCAATCTCTTGGACACCATCTAAATGTGATCAATAATTTCAAAGGGACCAATATATCTAGGACATAGATTTTTATTGAATTAAAAGAACAATTTCATCCATTGGTTTCACTTTGATTATTTTCTACTTCATCCCTTAATCCAATAAATTAAGAATATTTTTTAATGCTTGTAACCCTAACAGATCACAAGATCCAAAAAAGATGATATGTCCTTCATTATATATTGACTTATAACAAAATTGTTGGCATTGGTTATCCAATATTAAAAAATATTCATATGGTGAATAATTTTATTAAACTCTAAAACCTCATTGAAATTTCAAAACAATCCATTTAATATATGGTTAAACTTAGGAACATTAAAAAAAATTAAAATAAAAAATAAAAATAAGGACTTTATTTTTACAAAATTAAATTATCATTAATCCCCCAAAAAATATAAAGTATCTCTTAATCATAAAATACCAAATATATGGATACCATAGTCAAATATCTTCTTTAAACATGGAAAAAATGGTAATTACCACAAAACTGTAATGAAAATATACATACACCCTCATAAATATAATTAAACAAAATATTATTAAATAAATTATATAAATACAATGATGTTGTAAACTCCATCAATGATAAAATAAACCACTTCTTCCACAAATAATTATTCTTCTCCATGGCCATTAATACAATCAAATTTACATTATCTCTATTGATCATCAATTTATGAAAACAAAACATCATTTTCTCAAAATTAAGAACATATTAATGGTTACCTTCACTTAATACCATGTTTTCTTTAAAATATAAAATTTCATTTAAATCACTTGTCTAGGTTATTTGTACTATTCAATATATTCTTCAACACCCTTGATGTATATATTATATTATATAATAATTATATATTTCATTATTCATAGTTAATAATTATTGAATTACCATACACCATCACTTAAATCATTTAGCTTTATTACTAAACCACTAACTAGGATTCATAATATTATTCCTTAGTAACTCTTTTAGACAATGTAAAATATTAATCATGACTTAAAATTTATAAACCCAAATTTAATCACACTTCTCATGTTTAGCATAAAAAAATAAAGTTATAAAACCCCATAATTTTTATAGGTAATTCTTGGTCTCCTCATCATTAGTAATATAACCATTATATGTAAAAATATCTAATTCTTGTCATGATAATTCCCCTTAGAACCTTAATTTTCATAATGCCTACACTATCCATAATTTAAACATTCAACCATCAATGATAATTTTGGGAGGTTATAATTCTCATATATTAGCCAAAATTTTCATTTTTCATCGATAAATACTTACTTTCTGTCCTTTTTCTCCACACTACAAACACCTTCCAATTCATATAAAAATTCCACATGGGTGCTTCTTCCCAAATTATCGACACATAAGAAACTGAATCTTCTTTCGTCCATGTTCATCACAACCTAAAATATCAATTAACATTATCCTTCTATTCTCTGGTGATTCTGAGAGTCAGTTAAGGAGCAAGTTTTAGATCATATATCTTGATAAATAATTATTAATAATCAATATATCCTTAATATAATTAGTAATTCCATTTGGTTACTCATAATAAAATTAACTATCACATTCAATGTTGATCAAATTCCTTATTCATTCCTCCATTGACTAAAACCAAAAAGAATAGTGTGAGAAAAAATAATTAGGGAAAAAACTCATAATTCAGGGACAAATAATTTATAGGTGGACTAAATCATAAAACCATATTTTCAATTTATTACACCTTTGGATTAACCTAGATCACTCATGGTCATTATTCATGTCCTTCATGATGATTCAAAAATATTTTGTGAATTTAAAAATCAAATCCCCTTGGAATGTCAAACCAGGTTTTTATTGATCCCAGATAAAGGCCCCATTTTTTAGAATTATTAACCCTAGGTACCTTTATATTAGATCTATATACACTTGTACTATCTTCATATAAATTTAATATCAACGAAATGAATCACTCTAAAATTAAAAAAATTACTAGAAATTTTCCAATAATATGACTAATTCTTAGAATTATCCTTATAAATTTCCTAAGACACATCCAACGAAATATTCCTAGTCATCTCAGTAGAGTTTTATTATCGTAGATTCCAAAGGTTAACTAAACCAATCCTCTGATAACAACTATAGAGACCCAATATTTCCATTAATAGATATTACATAAATTTTATTAACATTCATTAAATTAAAAAAATAAATGTCTGAGGACCATAATATTTTTTGTACTTGGAGACTAGGCACAAAATATTCTATTTTGGTCAAATGTATTCAAAATATCCCATAATGATCTTCCCCCTTAGTACTCTTCACAAACAAAACCTACATAAAACCATTAATCTTGACATAGTTAAAGGAAACCCAAGAAAGGGTGATATTAGATTCGTAGTAAGGGTATGAAGGTGAGATAACAAGGATCACATTTGTATTATATGAAAACAAGGGTATGAGAACAAGACATTAACATTAAAAAACCCTACCATTCCCATCAAAGGACTTAAACTTGATTCAGGAAATAAAGAATGGCAGTTCGTAAGACACAAATCATAATAGAATAAAATAATGTGTTCCATGAGATAATGACATTGTTATAAGACTTATATTTTTGGAATATATATAATCATATAAAATATTATTTCAAGGATATCCACAAAGGCATTCATAACTTGTTAGGGTTATGTTCACCACCCTTGTAAGTGCTTCGATCCTGGGATAACCACCTAAGTAACATCCTTTATACTTGGGATATCCTCCTAGGTACTATATTTTTGTCCTAGGATAACCACATATGTATCCTTTTACATCATATAACATTTATCATTAACCAATACAATAGAAGTAGTTATATGCCCGACCTATAGTTTTTATAACATAACCACTATCCTCGATTATAATGTAACAATCATACTTGTTTATAACTTAACTACCATTACATAATGAAAATCATACATATGTGTTCTATAATACCACAAAACATTCATCATATCTAAAACCATGAAATTTAATGGGATACATAAACATTTATTCACAATATGACATGTTGAAAGTAAATAGTTTTCATAACCCACTATCATAAAATTTACATTTTCCCATGGTTTTGGAAAAAACCATGGGTATAGGGATTTTTTCAGAACCTATACCCATAAACTGTGGGTATACCTTTCCTGCGTGAGCGTGAGGGAAAACTAATTTATGTGGGAACAAAAAATCTGGTAGGACCACATATACCCATAGTTTTTCTATCTATATCCAAAGTTTATATAAATATATTTAAATAAATAAATATACATATACCCATAATTAATGTTGGGTTAGTGGTTATATGTGGAGTTTGTGATGAAAAAATAGTGGGATTAAAACCCACGACTGCCTATTTTTCAAAAAATCTACCCACGGTTTTAAAACCATTGGTATAGGGTTGTGACACGGTTGAAAATACCTATACCCATGGTTTTGAAACCATGTGTATATAATTTCCAATATATGGGAATAGATTAGATCAATATCAATGCCTTAGTTTCACATTGTTCAAAAAATTGTGGGTATATCCTATACCCACGTTTTTGGGGGCTATACTCACATTTTTGAACCATGGGTATAAGGCTATTTTTCAATATTGATAATTTCTTAATTTCATCAATGCATCACATGTGGAAAAAGAATTTGGTTTCATAATAAATTTATCATGGAATAACCCATGGATGTGAAATTGGTTTTGTGAACATATTTTAATCATAAACATAAATGATCCACATAAAGAATATGAATGGTATTCATTGTTCATATCCAAAAAAATCATAAGTGACATCAATGTATGTCATAATTGATGGAAAATTATTTTGAAATCTCACAAGAAACATATAATAAGGAAAATAATTTCTATTTTGAAATCAAATTTAAAAAAACATAAAATATATTGTAAGTTATTTTCTTTCAAAATAACCATGAAAATTTATAAATTAATATTTAATGATCATTTAAAACATTTCAAGAGAAAAATATCCTTTTATATTTTAAAAACACTTTTTAAAACAAAAAACAATTTCAAAATTATTTTCTTTGATTTAAACATAAAATCATATAATGTAATCTTTAAATAAAATAACGTTCACAATAGATGGAAATTCCATTCATACTGTACACATATAAATAAATATTCCTTTAACATATTCTATAAAATTCAAATGAGAATTGTTTTGAAAATGGAACAAAGATCCATTTAAAATTTTCTTAATAAGTGCAACATGGGTAAAAATATGTAAATAAATAATATTAATAATGTTATAAAATTTTCTAAAAACATTTTTATAAAACATTGTTTTGAATGAAATTTTTTTTTCGATCGAAGAGATAAATAAAGTCAATTTTTCTTAAAAACATTATTTTATACTCTTGAGTACATACAAAGAGGAATTTGAAGGTAAACATGTATTATTATTTAATAGAAAGAGTTTAATAAAAAAAATTAGTTTATTTATTGATGGAATTTAATATTTAAAATTGGAATCATGATTATAAACAATCATGATAAATGATTAGATTTTAACATAAAATATTTACCACTAGTTAACATTGAATTTCATATTCTATTAATAAATAACATTAAATAAAACCTAAATTTTCTATTAGAGTAATATAAATAATTATTTTTTTATAATGGGTTGTTTATACACCTTTTAGAAGAATATAGGCACATACCATAACATTTGACTCAGGGAAGGAAAATTATGACATAAATTCCTTACAACATTAGTAAATTTTGAAATGTAAATCCAATTAAATATAGATACTATAATGGGTATGTAAATACACATAAAATCACTTATAATTATAAAAAATTACATTCATGTTACGTATAGAAATAAAATAAAATAAACTAATGGTGAATATAGATTGTGTCTCACAGAAAATAATAGTGAGACTGAAATCCCTTACTGGTTCAGTAATATTTTCAATCGCAAGACCCAAATAATAATAATGTCAAATTAAATGATAAATATACTTAAAATAATTATATTCATGATATAAAATATCCGTTTGGAAGTATATACACCACATAAAATAAATTACTAATGAATTTTCATGTCTCCATGAAAAAAGAGATACTATAATTCCTTTACAATAAGTCTTGAAATCCATCGTACATGCTTAAAATTACTATAAATATATTTATGATAATTATAAATATATTAAATAACGATAAATATATATTTCATACCACATATAATTTACTCATGACCTATTATTACCCATTTATTAACAAATCTATGTTAAGGTCCTATTTCAGGAAATACCTACTTTTTTCGTGTATATTTTAATATTTTATTTTATTCCCTCAAACATTGATCATGATTCAAAAATATGCAGAATTTAATCCATGATATGAATATTATATTCATTCAATAGAAATTTATATATATATTTGTGCATAAGATAATGATATTGAAAATGAAATACATTGTTCATAGATATGGTAGTTTTTACCTATGCGTAAACGTTGTTTCTATTTTCCACATAGAAATTAAGAAAAAATGTAAATAATATATTAAAATTACATAATTTTTTTTAATATGTATAAAATAATTTCATTAAACCCATCATTTTTTCCATCCATGTCAATCATGAATGAGTTATATTGCTTCATGAGGTAGTAGTTCTCCATACCCACGAATGACATTATCGTATTCCCATTGATTGAAAAGTAAGATGTAACAAATCATATAATGAATATATAATAATAAATATATCATTAATATAATTTATAAAAAATAAATCGATCATTATTTCCATCCTTGAGAGCTAGTGTTTGAAAAAATAACAACATTGGTTCGGGAGGTTGTAGCTCTTCGTACACATGAACAATGATTCTGTGAACTATTTGATGGAATAGGATAAGAATGTAGGTTATTAAATTAACCTAATAACATATAAATATATTTAATATAATAAGTTCAATATATAAACATTTTTATTAATTATTTATTTAGTTTTATAGACAAAAAAAATAAATTGATTCATTATGGACATTACCTCTTCTCCGAAAACATCTTTTAGCATACAAACAAATGCAAACTAGGTTGAATTTATGATCAAAATAATTATTATAGGATTATAATAGGGATTTAAATATTTTATTTGGGTATTTCTTGGGTTAAAATATTATTTCAGATGTGTGAATAGAAGAGGAGAGTTGGTGGCCTTATATAAGTGTGGTGAGTTGCACACTTGTAATTTCTGAAATGAAAAAAGTGAACAATCATTTTTAACACTCGAAAAAGATCAAAAATTTGAGATTATATAACCTAGAAACTATAAGGTCTAAATATTTCCATAAAATTTTCATTTTTATATGTTTTGGATCATTTTTAACCATTATCATTTTTGTTTAATGCTGTCGTAAACCCATTTTTACCTTAACTTCGGAAAATTTATTTCAATATTTTTATTATCCATTATGGTGAAAAATTAAGTTGAACTTAATATATAATATAATTTTTGGTAATACCTAATATAGAAGACATTATTCATAATTTAATTCACATATGAGGAAAATTTAAATTTAAAATTAATCTCAGAGACCCGATGAGATAGTAAGATTTAAACAATTTTTTTTCAAAAGTTAACAAAACCATTATATCTAAATTCATTATGAAGATTTTTCTAATGAAATAAATTAGATTAATATATATATATATATAATTGGGCTATTTTTTCTTTAAAATAATCTTAATTTTTTGTAAAAAATTTTAATATCATTAAATGAAATGGAAATTTTTTAATAACAAGTATTACTCATTATTCAGTGAAATATTTATCATCATACATAATTCTCAAAAAATCAACATAATATAATTTTAAAATGATTATTTCAAAAATAAAATTATTTTTTTCTAACTTTTTTCCTAAATTATTAGAAATTAATTTACAAATAAGTTCGCCAAATGTGGAAAACTCTTTTTAGAAAAATATCATTTTTAATTATAAAATTTGATTTATTTTCATCTCTTGTATAGAAATCCCATAACATTAATGTTAAAAATGTTATCTAATATATAATATTTTCATTTATTAATATCATTCACCATTGTGATATTTTTAATTAATTTATTTAAACCATATTATTTCATGTGAAAATAGTTTTTAATAAAAATATTTCATTTAATTTCTATTTGTTATATTAATTATTAATTAATTAGTCACCAAATAATTCCTTATATATAAACTGATGACCAATATATTTTCATAATTTAATGAGGAATAATAATAAAATCCATTCTAATTAGTATATGATAACAATCATATCAAATAATATCATTTTAATAATACGTAATGTTTCATTTAAACATGTTTTTATCTATAACGCAAGTTAAACCAGTGTTTTATGTAACATAAGATATACCCAGTGTTGTGTGTAACTCTCTCTAAACATTTTAATGTATGTAATTAAAAATATAAAAAAAAAATTTATTTGAAAAAATATATTTCAAAAAATCATCATGTCTTACATATATACATTTTATACAAACATAATATTGATTATCAATGAAACTAAATGAGATAAAAAATAAATGGATAAAGGTATAGTGGCTATAAAAATGTAAGGAATCATTTATTTAGATGAAGAGGAGGTTGATGTCATATGCAATATTGATACATTCTGGGATTGGGATTTGATATGCAGTATACTGTGATAAATCATGTATTGGTTCGGGAGTGGTACTGATGTAGAGAGAATAAGTATTAGCCTACAGGTCATGATAAATATGAGAAAATGAGAAGAACTGTAACACCCCAAGATTTCACAGTAAGTTATTTTCTTTAAAGTAATTCAATAGCTTGAGCTACACGGAACACTATGTTTGAGTGCAGCACTACTTACCAAACTAGTCATTCAAAAGAGGTTAGGAATAGTATTAACTGAATTATGAATTTTAGATACTCCATATAATTTTAGAATCTATATTATGTGTTTCCTAGACATAATATAAGAACAAATTCATTTTTTTACATAAAAGAAGTATTTTTACAAAAAAAGAAATTTTACCACCTTCTAATGGAAATACCTTTTTAAAACCAATATATGACACTTTTATATATTAAATTTAAGGAAATTATATTATTATTTAGAATCGGGACATTAGAATGTATTTTGAATAAATTTTTGGTACTTTTCTTATAACTTTTATATTTTGATGAATACTGAAAAATAATAAATTTTATTTAAAAACAAATTCTTTAATCGAAATAATTTATAGTGTTAAATTATTCATTTGAATGGTTTTGATGTATAATTAGATTATATTTTATTCATTTAATTCAATTTTTTGCATTATAAATAATTTCACATTTAAATTTGATATAAACACATACCAATCTTTTGTTAGTTTTTACTTTATTAAATCCAACTTTTCAGTTTCAAAAATGGGAATTAATTTTAAATTAATTGATGAAACATATATGTTTTCTATTTGGTAAAATAGAATTCATTTTCGAATTTGGAATATCAATGTTAGCTTAGGGTGAATTTTTGGTAGTTTTCTTAAGACATTCAATTTTTTATAATTAGGGAAAAACATTGCTTTATAGTTTAGAAACAACTTTTTATTTAAATTATTATTTATTTTATTGAAATTTATTTTAATTAAAAATAGATATATAATACTTATATAATTTCTATGTAATTAATTGTAGTCATTTTATAATAAAATTAGATGTATAAAATTTTATTGAACTTTTTCCGTCATTTACCCACCTTCTAAGAGCATTTGAAAATTAGCATAAAACATAATTATGTTAGTTCAATTTCAATAATACAAGAGAAACAGTTTACATCAGTAAGAAAAATTTGGTTCAATAAGAGGAAAATAATTTTTGGTGAATAGTAACTTTTGAATTTTATCTACCACGGTTAAAAGTAAATAGTGTAATTAATGGAAAAATGATATTATAATTACCCTAAAACATGTTCTAATTCTATTGTATAAGTGTAATTCGGCCCAAAAAAACCTTAGGAATAAAATATGATCCTCTTTGCTGTACATGGATTAGATTAGTAAATTTATTATTATTTTATTTAAAGAAGAGTTAAAAGAGTTAATTCAATGTTTAATAACTAAACAATTTTTAATATAGGGTCATATATAAGATAAATTTGACTGTAAATATTAATTATAAATAGAAATGGAATTTCTGCATAATAGTATTTTATTTATAATATTTATACATTAAATAATTAAATTTATTTATGACACAATGATGATGTAGTAATTACCTTATTAATGAATGATTAAAATAATTGATATTATAAATATCCAAATAAATTTAATTTGAGACTTTTTATGAATTAAACTAATTTTATAGGTTAATATGACATTTTAGGGTTTATTAAATAATATTTTTTCGAAGTAATCATTCTTTTAGTATTTTCAGAAAAAGAAAACACTAAATAATGTCAAAATTGACATAAATCTGTTTTTTTTTAAAATATTATATTATTAGTTGATATAATATTCCTAAAAATATAAGGTTCATCCAAAGGGCTTAAATTATCTTATATATGTCGTTACTAAACCACTTGTGGTTTTCATTGAAGTTTAGAGTATGTTTATTAACCATATAGTGTAAAAATTCAAGAAGACACGATATGAGTTAAACTATTCAAATAAGAGTTAAATCTAAATGGTAAGGTTAAAATGGTAACATAAACATTTGAAAAGCATATGTTTTGATCATTTTTCAACCCATATCCAACTTATCTTAGATATTAATAAATTGGGATCCATTAGAAACCGAAAATGATTTTAATATAATATAATATTTCAAGGTTTTCCTAAAGTGACCCTCACCTCTCTTATAAAAGGGTACATCCCCTTCTCTTAATTTCACACATCCAAAGCCATTTGGCTTGGTCAAAAGCTTCCAAAATATCCTCCCACCATCCCTCACATCAACCTAGAGTCTTTACATTGATCAGAAAGCTAGACCAAGGAGCCATTTTAATCAACTCAAAAGGAAACACCCGAGGAAGAGGTAATAATTTCACCACCCTCTTTCAAGTTCTTTTCTTCTTCCACTTCCTATTTATTTTTTTGATTACATAACAAAATAATAACTCCAGAACATTCTAAATGATGTGGTGTTATTATAAATTTGGTACAATTTTTTTTATTCTATCCATCTTATAAATGAAGAAGTCACCATATGCGCATACGTACGACTTACCATCCCAATGTCATGGTGTAATTTGTTATTAAAACACTTAATTATTTGGATGGTTATAATAATGAGTATAACTAATGTAAGTAATAAATATAACATGATAATTATTCTTTATATATGATATACCATCCAATTAAAAATGATTTCACCATCAGTATAATGATATTGTTGCTCGTATATACGTACGGATTACGGTTTCCACGAAGGCAATGAGATTCATTCCCCATCATAATAATTCAAAATTAATATCATTTTATGATTAAAAATAATTTTTACGATCATTATATCATTCTGTATATGAATCATATTCGTAACAAACATGGATTATGTAACCAAGCATATAAAGGAAAACGAATCAGTTAACACCCGAAACGATGATACTACTGAAATATTAGAAGATCATATATGATATCATATTTATGTTTTTTCTTTTATTATAATTTAATAAAAATTATTTAAACATTATATAGGAGGATAACCAACCCTATACTAAGGAAATGTACAAGGTAAGGGGTTTCTTATCTCACTTTTAATTCCTTGAGATTTACAGTGTTCGCTGCTTATTTATTAGATGCGACGTCTTTTTTACTGCCATTTGATATATATTATCATAATTCTATTTATATTCGCGGTATTATGTGATTCATTTGGTGGTTATTAACTTTTGGTCATATGACTAGATTTATTACAACATGGTAAGGGGTTTTCATCTCACTTCTTATTTCTGCGAGATTCATTCTATATTACCACTATTTTCTTTTGTGTGGTGTATGTACAAGCCATGATTGTATTCCATATGTAATATAATTTAATTTATGGGTAATTAAATCTTAATTTTATGATACTTCTCTCATGAGGTTTATGTTTCGTAAGTCACAAAATCTGTAAGGGAATTTCTAATTTCGATTTCCCCTCATTGGGTTTTACGCAATCTTCATTGATTATTTTACTCTAAGATTATTTGTGAAATCACTCTTTATTTATTAATGTAGTAACTTCCACTCACCTTTTTGTGGTTATTCTTTTGATACACATAAATATTCCAATAATAAATTCTCAAGTCATCAATATGATCTTGATAAGAGTAATCTTAACTCAATTTTCATTCATTGAGTTAAACATCCAAGTCATTGGTGTTGTTGTTACAAGAATATGTGTGAATGTACTCTGATTGTTTTAAACTAAATATCCAATAACATTTACCATGTTTATATATTTCACACATAATTATGTCATTGATTTATCTTTAACCTATGGATACAGTCTTTATAAGGGATTTCATTCCAACATACATTCCATTGAGACTTTTTTTGTTTTGCGCCAATTCACTTTTACTGGGTGTATATACTGTACTTTGAAATAATACATCATGAATCCATATATTCTCATGATGTTATTAATTTTTGAACACATAAATTATTTGTATTCAAGGGTCTCTCATTTGTCTTGGAACTCTAAATAAAAAATCATTTTAAAACTTTTAAAAATTTATTCTTCTAAATCTTTTTCATTAATATATATGTTTTAAAAATGGTTTTAAGGATTTATTTATATAGAAATTAGTGTTTTAAAATTAAAATTCCTTTTAAAAGTTTCAAATTGGTATGAGACACTTTGATTCGAAAATCTATTTTAAATAGATTCTTGATTAATAGTGATACCTTTAATTGTTTTCAAGAAAAAGGGGGATATTTTTCTCAAATAGTTTGGATGATTATTTTCATCAATGTCAATATCATTCATTATTCTCAATTGAGGTTACTTTATTATAATTCAATCTTCCATATCAGTTTGAATGAGTTATTTTTGACTATGGATGTGATATTTTTATACTATTCATGGTTTATGGTTGAAGTATTGACACTTCGTATGCTTGTTTTAATACAAATGTTTAGATTATGTTTCACCCTTATATATGAAAAATGTATTAGACATAGTAAGTGATGGATGGAGCCAGCTATAGCTCCTCGATGCATTAGTAGGTCTCATGTGACAAACTAGTGTCTTGGCACAAGGCCTTAACAAAATATTATTTGTAGTATTGGTAGAAGGCCTTGACTATGTGGTTATGAAGTCTGACATTATGCATTCCATCATTATGAAATTGGATATTGATATTACATGTTATTATTCAACTTTTTTAATATCAATGTGAATAAGTCAATGGAATTATTTGATTTATCATTGCCATATTATGTTGAAGTTTAAGTTTAAAAGTCTTGTGTTCTAGTATAATGCATTGCCTTAATTGTTTGTTCTTATTTATGACAATTTCCGCTATATTGTTATCCTTTCTGAGCATCTGAGCTCACCCGTTTATTATGTTTTATTTTTAGCAGGATGCAAAGAAGTCTCTTATGATTAACCTATAGGAATAGACTTAGGGATATAAAAGTGTTCAAAGGGGACACCTTTTTTTAATTTCATGTTGTAATATAAAACTTATGAATGTATCTAGTACTTCCTAGGCTACTAAACTGATCGATCTTTTAGGACATGTTTCCTTGTATTATTCCAATGTTATATAGTAATGCACCGATTCTGGATAATTAGGGTCATGGGATTAAAATTGGTATCATAGGATGTTTAATACAAACTTTGTAAGCTATATTTAGAGAAAAAACTCTGATTAAGAAACACTACCCTAAGATAGACATTGAGGAATAATATAGAAGAAAATCCAAAAAATTTTGTAATGTAAATATTATGTGGGATTTCAATGCTATTCATCCCTTTTTGGATACGAGTGGGTAGAGGATGCTCTAGCATAGATGTACATAGGAGTGAAAAGTCCGACAATGAGTTTCGGACTGGACCTGGGGTATCTTGGTACACGAAAACGGGCCTTTTTGTACTCTTGGTTATGAAACTATCAGGGGATATGCTTAAGATAAATCACATTTTCATTACAAATCGATTTGAAGGATTTTAATATAAGAAGATAATAAATAAAAATTGTTAATCCTAAGGTGTTTTAGATTGAATATAAGGTGTGATGATATTATCTAAATGATTTTATGACACACATTATGATTTCTTATGTTATTCAATGGATTGATTCCATGGAAGTCATAATAACATTGAACATGATGTACAAGGTGGGAACGATGTTGGAAATATGAAATGAAATTGATTGTTGATAGTTTTAACAGATATTGTGTTCATGAAGAATCTGTACTCCAAAAATATGATCAACATCATATATATTAACCAACTCTTGGAGTCAACAAAGAAGAGAAAGGTAGTGAATGATATGAGCTCCAACAATGGAGACCATGGAGAAATGAAATCTCAATTTCCATCATGTAGGAAATGTGGAAGGAGAAACCTAGGAAAGTGTATCAATGGAACCATGAAATGATTTATGTGTGGGAATAAGGACATAATGTAAATAATTTATGTGGTAAAATGAAGAATACTATAGAAGAAAATAAAAATGATACCAGGAATCTATTAACAGTAATTTTCCATAAATGATGGGGACCTGGGCATTACCCGAGTGAATGATCTATTCTTTATGATTTCATCTTGTCCAAGGAATATCCTATGTGGAAATAAATGGATGACAAGATGTTTAAAAGTATTAGTGCTCTTTGTTTATGGGATTACTTTGGATGACTTTTCCCTTGTATGTGTAACCCTGCAGTATGATATGTGAAAATTATTTTTTTTGGAAGAATTATCTTAACAATTATAGTTATAAATAACTATTTGGGTTTATATGATCCTTGAATTTGTGGAAATTTCAAGTTATTAAATTTTGTGATGAATATGAGAGGTATGAGATAACATTTATGGTGAAATTATGTTATTGTTATTTTGAAGAATTTTTCTCATTTTGGGAATGTTATAAAATAGAGTTTTAAAAAAAAAAAGACAACATGCAGATTGTTTGACAACCTGTCGGATCGGACAAAGCTGCGGGAATCGAACCCACAACCAGGGTGTGATTGGGATTTATCACCTACCACTAGAATACGTGAAGTCCCTGGTTAGTGTGTTTAATTCTTTTTAGTTAAATTATTTTATTGATTAATAATATGTTGATTTGGGATCTTATGTCTTATCAAATTGAAATCCTTAGTATGGGAAAATGATTTAGTGATTAATTGATAAATGTAATTTTGGAAGACGTTCGCTCTATTGGATACACTGTATTCCTAAGGAAAATATAATACAATGAGATTTTTTTTAGGAGTAATGGTGGATATTTATCTATATTTTTATTGTGGATTTAAAGAGATTTATGTTATTTATTGAAATGATTAACCTATCATATAGAATATGTTATTATGTTAATTACTTTAAGTATGTTACTTTTGGAGTAGTCAATGTTATTTAGAGATAAAATTTAATATGGAAGACAAAGTAATCAAATTACTCAATGTTTTGGGTTTCAATATTAGTTTGGATTATATTTATGGATTTTAAGGAAATTTTATATTGAATGGTATTTATTATACTTTGGCTTTTGTTGGCTTAATTTTAGAAATTAAGAGTAGTATTTATTTCTCTTAAAGATTATCCTTTCATGGGATCATTTGATCTTGTACTAACCATTTGGTTTTGGTTAATCTCTAAACACAAAGTAAATATATAGTTTTCCTTTGTGGATCATGTGATTCTCTAGAAGTTGATTCTTGAGCTTTAGGTGTGACCAAGTTATATTGAATACTATTCATTTTAAAAAAGACGAGTTAGTTATAGAAATTTATTAAAACATGAAACTCTACATAAAAATTAAGTACATCTCTTTATGTTCGTAGTCAATCTCATAAATAAATTCCACAACTTTTTGAAATAGAAATTAAAACCAAAAAAACGTTTTCCGTTTACTTTTCCTACTGGGAAACTGAGGTCATTTATCCCATCACAGGTTTGTGGTTTTCTTATTGTTATCTTTTTCTTGATCATGTTTTCTATCACTCTCTATTATAACATGAAACTTATTTTATCTTCCATATCCTTGTTTTCTTGTATGGAATCCTAGTATGGGTTATCTTGGGTGACCTTTGTACTTCACTTTAATTCTTTTAAAGTGATGGGTTTATTGACTCTTTTTCTGATTTGGGACTTTCAATGAAGTTTATATCCACAATTTTAAAATTGTGAGGACACAATTTCCAAAATTGGAGAAGAATGTAACACCCCAAGATTTCATAGTATGTTATTTTCATTAATGTAATTTAATAATTTTCTTTACACGCAACTTTGAGTTTGAGCGCACCATGGCATACCAAACATGTCGTTCAAAAGCAGTTATGAATTGTATTAACTGAATTTTGAATTTTATATACTCCATATAATTTTAGAATACATATTATGTGTTTCTTAGACATATTATAAGAACAAATTCATTTTTTTAGATGACAAAAAAGTATTTTTCAAACAATTCAATTTTACCACCTTCTAGTGGAAAACCCTTTTTAAAACCAATATTCGAAACTTTTATATATTCAATTTAATGAAATTTAATTCTTATTTAGAATCAGGACATACAAATTTATTTTGAATAAATTTTTGGTACTTTTCTGATAACTTTAATATTTTTATGAATAACGAAAAATACTAAATTTTAATTGAAAACAAATGTTTTAACTGAAATTAATTATAGGGTCAAATTATTCATTTTAATGGTTTGAAATTATAATTAGATTATATTTTTATCATTTAATACAATGTAGGTCAATATATGTACTTTCACATTTAAATTTAACAAAAACACATGTCAATCTTTTGATAGTTTTTACTTTATAAAAACTCGCTTTTCTGTTTCGACAACGGTAATTAATTTTAAATTAATCAATGCAACATATATGTTTTGAATTTGGTAAGATAGAATAAATTTTTTAATTCATAATGTCAATATTATCTTAGGCTTAATTTTTTTTATTTTCCTAAAAACATTCCAAATTTTTATGAATACTGAATGACACTACGTCATAGTTTAAAACATACTTTTTATTTAAATAATTATTTATTTTTTTGAAATTTATTTTATGTCAAAAGATATATAATATATAAATATATATGTTCAATGTACTTCATTGGATTTATTTTATAATAATATTAAATGCATAAAATTTTATTGAACTTTTTACTGTCTTTTAACCACATTCTAAGAGCATTTGAAAATTAGTATAAAACATAATTTTACCGCTTCTGTGAGTTTAATTTCAAAAATCCGAAAGAAACCTTCGAAATCAATAAGTAAAATGTGGTTCAATAAGATGAAAATAATTTTTGTTGAATAGTAATGTTGGACTTTTATTTACCACGGTTAAAAGTAAATAGGGTAATTAAGGGTAAAAATGATATTATAAATACCCAAACACATATCCTAATTCAAATCGAAAAGTGTAATTCGAACAAAAAAATATTAGGAATAAAATATGATCCTCTTTGGTCCACTTGGATAAGATTAGGACATTTATTATTATTTTATTTAATGAAGAGTTAAGAGAGTTAAATTTGATGTTTAATAGTTAAACCATTTTTAATATTATGATATACATAAGATAAATTAGACAATAAATATTCATTATAAATATAAATCAATTTCCTACAAAATGGTATTTTATTTATAATTTTTAGACATTAAATAGTTAAATTTATTTTTTACACAATGATGATGCAATAATTATCTTATTAATGAAATATTAAAATATTTGATGTTATAAATATAAAAATAAATTTAATTTGACACTTTTGATGGATTCCAATAATTTTATAGGTTAATATGACCTTTTAGGGTCCATTAAGTAATATTGTTTTGAAGTAATCATGCTGTTATAATTTTCACAAAAACCAAATACTAAATAATGTTAAAATTCACATAAATGAGTTTCTAAAAACAAATATTATATTATTGGTTGATATAATATTCCTAAAAATATATGGTTTGGAAAAAGGGATTAAGTAATTTTATATATGTCATTAATGAACCTCTTTATGTTCTCATGGATGTTTAGAGTATTTTTATTAACCATATAGTGTTAGAATACAAGAAGACACAGTAAAAGTTAAACTATTTAACTAAGAGTTAAATCTAAATGATAAGGTTAAAATGGTAACCGAAATTTGTCCAAAACCTATTGGTTGAGAGGTTATCGACCCATCCCAACCTTAATTTTGAAATAAATCAATTATGAGCCATTAAAAACCGAAAATTATTTGATTATATAATAATATTTCAAGGTTTTCCCAAAGTGACCCACACCTCTCTTATAAAAGGTTACTTCAACTTTTCTTAGTTGCACACCTCCAAATCCATTTGGATCAACCAACCCCTGACCAAATATCCTTTCAGATTCCCTAAAATCAACCTAGAATCATTAAATTGATCATAAATCCAACCTAAGGTTCCCTTTAGATCAACTCAAGGGGAAACACCCGACCAAGATGTAATAATTTCACCACCCTCTTTCAAGTTCTTTTCTTCTCCAACTTCTTCTTTTTTTTTTTTTCATATGAAAATAATAACTAAAGTAACTTATAAAAACAATGATGTTTTTATAAATATGGTACAACCATATTCATTATTATATCCTTCCTATAAATTACAAAGTCACCATACGTGTGTATGTATGGCTTACTGTCTCCACATTGTGGTATAATTTGTTATTCAAACACTTCATAATTTAGATGGGTATAATAATGAGTATAAATAATGTTAATAACAAATATAAAATTATAATTATTCTGTATATATGATATACAATCCAATTACATACGATTTCACCATCAATATAATGATATTGTCTCTCGTGCGTACGTACGGATTACCGTCTCCACGAACGTGATGAGATTCATTCCCCATCGTAATAATTAAAGAATAATTTTAATTTTATGATTAAAAATAATTTTTATGAACATAATATAATTCTGTAGATGAATCAAATACATCATATCCATAACAAACATGGCTTACATAATCGTGCATATAAAGGAAAACGAATCTGTTAACACCTGAAACAATGATACTACTGAAATATTATTAACAAAGAAATATTAGGAGATCATATATGATATCGTATTTATGTATTTGGTTATTGTATAATTAAAAAAATTATTTCACCATTATACTGGAGGTTAACCTACCCTATACTAAGGAAAAGTACAAGGTAAGGTGTTTCTTATCTCACTTTTAATTTCGTGATATTTCAAGTGTTCGCCACTTATTTATTGCATGTGGATTATTGTGTAATTCCATTTCATCTATATTACGATGATTCTATTTATATCCAGGGTATTATGTGATTCATATGGTGTTTATTAAATTTTGTTCATACAACATGATTGATTACAACACGGAAATGGATTTTCATCTGACTTCTTATTTCCGCGAGATTCATGCTATATTTCCACTATTTCCTTTTGTGTGGTGTATATACTACCCATGATTGTATTACTTATGTAATATAAATTAATTTATTGGTATTTTCATCATCATTATGTGATATTTCCTTCATGGAATGTATGTTTCGTAAGTCAACAAATCAGTAAGGGAATTTCTAATTTCGATTTCCACACATTGTGTTTTATGCAAACTTCAATAATTATTTTACTATATGATTATGGGTGAAATAACTATTTATTTATTTATGTAGTAATTTACACTAACCTTTGTGTGGTTATTATTTTGATACACATAATCACAAGATTGATAAATTCTCAAGTCATCGATATGAACTTAGTAAGAGTAATCTTAACTCAATTTTCATTCATTGAGTTAAACATCCAATTCATTGGTGTTGTTATTACAAGAATATGTGTGAATGTCCTATGATTGTTTTACACTGAATATCCAATCATATATAGGGTATTTATATTTTTCAAACATAATTATGTCATTGATTTATCCTTAACCAAATGATATGGTCATTATAAGGGACTTCATCTTAACTTACATTCCATTAAGACTATTTGTTGTTATGGGACTATTCACTTTTATTTGGTGTATATACAGTACATTGACATAATATATCATGAATCAATTTATTCTCATGACATTATTATGTTTTTATTACCTCAATTATTTGTATTCAAGTGTCTCTAATTTGGTTAGGAACTCTAACCAAAATAACATTTAAAATGTTTTAAAAATTTATTATTCTAAATATTTCTCATTATTGTCCATGTTTTAAAAATGGTTTTAACGATTTATTTATATGGACATTAATGTTTTAAAATTAAAATTTCTTTTAAAAGTTTCAAAGTGTAATGGGACACTTTTATTCAAAATTATATTTTAAAAAGCTTCATGATAAATTGTGATACTTTTAAACATTTTCAAGTAAAAGGACGATATTTCTCTCAATAAGTATTGATAGTTATTTTCATCTATGTCAATGTCCTTCATTATTATCGATTGAGGTTAATTTATTATAATTCAATATTTAATATTGTATTGAATGAGTTAAGTTTGACTGGGGATGTGCTTTTTTATACCATTCATGGTTTATGGTTAAAGTATTGACATTTCGTATGCTAGTTTTAATACGAATGTTTATATTATGTTTCACCTTTTTATATGAAGAATGCATTGGACTTAGTAAGTGATGGGTGGAGCCCACTATAGCTCCTCGATGCATCAGTAGGTCTCATGAGACAATCTAGGGTCTTTCCACAAGTCCTTGAAAAAATCTTATTTGTAGTCTTTGTAGAAGGTCATGACTATGTGGTTATGAGTCTGGCGTTTTGCATTCCATCATTATGAAATTGGCTATTGATATTACATGTGATTATTCTTCTAGTAGAATATCCATGTGAATATGTAAATGAAATTATTTGATTTATATTTTCCAGATTTTGTGGAAGTTTAATATTAAAAGTATTGTTTTCTAGTGTTATACATTTCCTTAAATGTTTGTTCTTATTTACGACAATTTCTGCTACATTGTTATCCTTACTGAGCATCTGAGCTCACCAATTTTTTATGTTTTATTTTTCCTAGGAGGAAAAAAAGTTTGTTAAGATTAATTTTTTGGAATAGGCTAAGGTATATAATAGTGTTAAAAGGGGAGAAAATGTTTTTTTATTTCATGATGGAATGTAAACCTTATGTATGTATCTATTAATTTCAAGGATACTAAACTGATTGGTCTTTCGGGACATGATTTCTTGTATCATGCCAATTTTATGTAACAATGCACCGATTTTGGGTAACTGGGGTCGGGGCGTTACAATAACTATCCAAATCATTTTCTGGATCTATAATCTACGGTCTGTTCTCACAAGTGTTGATGGAACTATCACATTGGTGAGATGTTTTTTGTCTACATTGAACACAATATCCTTCACTATATCTTCACATAGAGGACCTAAAACCGATGATGATTTTATGGGTAGAGAATCTTCATAAATTTTACTAGGAGACAAATTATACACCTAGAAAATGTAATAGTATATGATATTCTATTATCATATTTTTTTATTGAGTTGGATCTTGGTGAGAGGCCCTTCGGGGAGCAGTGCCGCTTGATAAAAATATTGATTATATGGACGATGGATTCTTATTAAGATTATAGATTGATGAATTTTTATTATTTTTTGGAATTATATTGATTGTTGGACTGTGGAAAGGATGAATATGAAAAAGATATTCAAGGTGTTTCAACGTGAAAATACCTATTTGGAGGTACCTTGATAACTGGGTGGGAATTTGGTAACAATGATGTGATCCTTGTACACAGTATAATAGTAGTCCAGGAATCAATAAGAGGGTAGATAATTAGATACCTCCAAATATTTATATGGGTGATATATCATTTTGTTAAAATTATGTTCTATGACTTGAGAGGACAGTTCTGGTGTCCTATGATGAAGAGAAACATTGTGTGGTTTGGGTTTTCATAGCTCACATGTCAGAGGGTAATGGTCGAGCCCCCACATCATTTATATTTTCTATAACCACATCTATGACCATGAAAAATATGGAATAAATCATAATGGACATTTTTATGGGTTATCCGAAGAACCCAAGTAGTCATGACTCTGTTTGGGTGATTTTTTATCAGATGTCGATGGTTTCTGACTTCTCACAGATCCATGAGACTGAACAAGTGGATAAGTGGGAAAATATCTCTATCCATGAGATCATAATATCTCATGGAGTTACCTTGAGAATTGTATCTTATAGATATTCACACTCCATGTCATTCTTTTGGAATGTCTCGTAGAAATACCTTAAAATAGCTATATTGAGCACAACATACCATTTTCAGATAAGTAGACATTCCTAGTAAACGATGTGCATACAAGAGTATATTCATTCATCTACCAGTCATGACATTAGTGGGGTATGATATGATTATATTTCCATGTAAGAGTTTTAATACAATAATAGTTACCATGATTCGATTCACATGGAACCTTATGAGGCTTTTTAAAGGATGTTTTTTCATAAACTACCCTTTTGGAATGCAATAAGTTATGTAGTGGTTGTGGGGATGAGTTTGGTTCAGGAGACCTCTATGATATTACAACTGATTCATGAGATATTTATAACTGTTCAGTGTAGAAATATATCTTATACAATCCATTAGAGGAGATATTTAGAGACTTCTATGGGAGATCTATTTTTCTAAATAGTGAATCATCAGTTAGGGCATAGGTTTGAGGATTAAAAGAAATATAAGACCATGTTTCTCCCGTTGAGATCACAGAGCAGGTTCAAACATTAGAATAACATCCAGACCTTCCTTATCACTATTGAGGTATCCATGAATTGTTTCATGTGTCACCTTTTTGGACATACATATATGATCATATGAATTTCTTCATCAGTATGAATATTGAGTTAGATCTAGGTTCATCTTATGACGAGTGTTTATTTCAAATTATAGAATTCAATGATAATTTTATCTTAAAAAATATGTTACAACATTCCAATATTCAATGGAAGAAAGGAAAAATCTCAAATGGGAAGTGAGGGTGGGAGTCTAATGTTTGATATTAATAGCCTAATTTATTCAATAAGGACCAATAGATATACTTCTTAGGCATGATAAATTTCTTTAATTGTAAAATTATAATAATCTAAATATTTAAATGATAATGAAACAGTTTTTTTTGTTTTAAATATCTAATTTTTTATTTAAAAATGTAAATTTTTCAAAACAATTACCTTATATATAATTTAATGGAAACATATAAGGGTAAAATTTGATTTGGAGACCTTGTGTAAGGATAAAATACCCATTACATGGCTTCTATAAGGGTAAAATATATGTACCATGAACTGTGTAATGGAAATACATCCTTCTGTAAGGGTAAGGGAATGCTTCTTAAGGATAGATCCTTAATATCTGTGTAGTGTATGGGTTATCTAGCAATGCATAAGGGTAATTATCCAAGTAATCCAACCAGTGTAATATTAGATTTGTGTTGCGTAAGGGTAACCAATAGATTTTGTAAGGGTAATAATTGCATTACAAGGGATGCATAAGGGTTTAAGAACCTCTTTATAAGGGTATATAATGATATGAAAGGGTAAAACCAAGAATTAATTATATATCAAATACTCCACATATAAGGATAATTATTTTACTCTATTTTTTTTTGTTTTTTATTTTCTTCTACCCCAAAGTTCTTCCAAAATATAATTTTTACAATTTTATATATGAAATCATAGGAATTAAATCCTTCTACTTGTTTTGATCTGTATATAATATTTATGGATGAAATTAATACCATTTTAATTAAAATATAATTAAATAACAAATTAATTTTGTAAATTATTTATTGGTTTTAATAATATTAAACATTAATTTAGTTTTCTTTTCTATATTTTTGGACCCTTTTCCCATTTATTAATTATTTATATTTGGAATCTGATCATGATGGTGTGTCATGTGTTCTATTTTGGGGAGGCCTGTTATAAATAGTATGGCCATTTCATCCAAATTTCGAGCATGACACAACCCTTTTCTCTACCACTATTATTATTTGGTGATGTTCTTATGAGTGATAGTCCTTGCTATGAATTTTATTATTTTATTTTCATTCCCCATATTTCTTTTGTGATTGTGAAATAAACCTTTTGGAGAAATTGAATAATGAATTCCTAAATAATTTAAATCAAGAAAATTATTCATTGAATGATAAAATAATATTAACATAGAAATTATTAAATATAACAAAATAATTATTATTCTATAATTTATCAAAGATAATAAATTAATTATTATCCTATAGTATCAATGAAAAATATTATAGGATTATCACATGTGTACTATTCAGAATAGATAGAATATTATCGCATGTTGTTTTATTATTATTCATTTAAAATAATTTCTAATTTGATAGGTTAGAATAGATTGATACATTGTAAATTATTTAAGAGAGATGAATTTTAATAGTATGTGATATTTTATTTCTTTTTGATATAAAATTTTTTAAGCCCCGAAAAACTAATGGAAGAACCTTATGTTCAATAAAATGTTTGACATGAAACACTAAGAATGTAAGGTAATATGATGTTCAGATACATTATAATATATTTATTTATTAAATTATATTCTGAGTAATTCAATTCATGTAACATTTATTTAGGGTTCATTACATAAAAGAGTGATGTTCCTCAATAGATTTCATTTTATTCCAGACCGAGTTTCACAAAAACAATGATATGTTATTAAAATAATTTTATATAATATAATTACATATAAACTATCCATTATGAATATTATTCACTAACATATGAAAATATATGGTTTATATAAATATTAAATTATTTCATGGGTAACCAATTAATGATAAATGAAAATAAGAATCAATTGGATATAAAAAGAAATATTATTATTTTTATTATTCCAAATCAGTTTTATAATAATAAAAATAATTCATACAAATTAGTAAATTATTTTAATGAAATATATATTTTATATACTAAACTAAATATTTTTATATTCATCCATTAGGTTTGATATTCATAATATAAGAACAAACCTTTTTTTTCACATAAATCTTATATTTTTTATAAAGGCAATTTTACCGCCTTTTAGAAGAGAACCTATTTTATGTCCAAATTTTAAAAAATTTATAAGAAATTTTGGATAAAATAAACTTTTTAATGATAATTCAGACCCCAAAATTTAATTTGGTTGATTTTTTTTATTTTCTGTTAAATTTCATATTTTGATGAATAGTGAAAAGTATTACATTTTAATTCAAAACATCTATTCAGTATAATTTCTTTATATTGTTATATTTTCATTTTAATTCGGTTTAAAGTGTAATTTTATATTTATTATCATTTAATTCAATTTATGTCACTCGAATAAATTTCACATAGAAATTAGATATAAAAACAATGTGAACTTTTGAATGTTTTACTTAAAAACCAGTTTTCTTTTTCTGTCAATGAGATTAATATTTAATAGACATCTGACAATTTTGTGTCTTGAATTTGGAAATTGGACTCTATATTTGGAATAATAAGGTCAAAATTGTTTAAATAGGCCCGTTTTATTTTTTAATTTTATTAATAGTAACATTGTTAATTAGTTATATTACTACGGATAAAAGCTAAATTAGGAAAATAAAGGTTAAAACAATATTATAGTAATATAAAGCTACCCTTAAACATATACTAAACTTATTTTATGTGTCATGTATGACCAATTAAATCCTTGGGCCGAAATTCTATACATTGGAAGCCACTTGGGTATGATTAAGATTTGTATAACATTTAATTATAAGTAAAGGAAAAAATATAATAAACATGAATATTATTTTTTAAACCTTTATTTTATGGGGTTATGTATGTGATATATTATTCTATATATAGTCATTATAAAGATAAATACATTACCTAAATCATGTTATTTTATTAGACATTAAATAAATAAATTTTTTAATGACACAATGATGATGAAATAATATATTTATTACTAAATGACTCAAATATTTGATATTATAAATATTTAAATAAATATTACATGAAATATTTGATTCCATACATGAATTTTTTGTATTAATATGACATGTTAGTAATTAATTAATTTTTTTTGAATTAATCAAGTTGTTATGATTTTTTTTAAAAACCATGTATGAATATTGTCAAAAATTTACATAATTCATAACATAAAAAATATAGAAAAATATATTAAAACCAAAAAAATTACAAATAATCTATGATTAGACCAAATGGTTAGGTTAGATCCTAATATTTTATAAATGGAACTTTTTATGGTCGTTTGACATGTTTTGGTAGTTACAAGAGTAGAGAATGTGTAAATAAGATGATATTATGGTTTGATTAAAAATGATAAAATAAGGGTTAAACAAAAAAGATAAGGATTAAAAAATATTCTAAACATTTCAAATATTAATTGATTTATATTGGTTCAAACCAACATCATATTATATTCTAAATTAATGAGTTTGGGACCATTTTTACTAAAATTTATTTTATATGAATTTATTATTTTTAGAGTTTCCATGGGTGGCCCTCCCCTCTCCAATAAAAAGGTACACACTCCTTTCTAATAATCACACTTCAAGAACCAATGCGTTTGAACAATGTCACGAACTGAATCTGGTCACCGCCAAAACTTGCACCAAACCCAGCCTGTGACAAGGACCGAAGGGTGTTCCCTATCTCCACGGGATGGCACAAGTTCCCGAGTATCATTTATCTTGGTTTTGGAATGATTTACCTGAATATATACAGAGAAAACACCAAAAACATTTGATAAAATGAATCTGAAAAATTCACACAAACAAGGTTTTTACAAAAATCAAGAACTGAATACATAAGTTCAAAATAAATAAAAAAGGGTCCAAAGACACAATTAAATAGCAACAAAACAGCTCCATGGAATCCACATGACATGGGGTCATCACCCCCAAGCTGTCTCCACATCTCCGCCCCAAGGATGGGGATTAACACCCTAAACCGCCATCACCCTTATCCTTTCCTTTACCTAAGTCAAACATAACTGTGTCTACTTACACCCAAGGGGTGTAAGTAGGGTGTGTGACTAAACCCAATAGGATACCATCCAATGATTCCAATGAGCATGCAATATGATGTGAAAAAGCAAGCAGTTTTAATACACAAAGAAAAGCAGTGATAAAATCCAAGAAATGAAACTTTCAATTGAGAACATTTTTCAAGATAAAGTTTTCATAATGTTCACACATTTAAATAGACATGTTAGATACTGTAATGTAATACCAAAAACACACCTATACATGGGAAAGTAAAACTTACACAACGAGAAACAAAATCGGGAACACCCCTAGGCACTAGATAGTCCCAGGCCCCATGTACCTCATACCTCAGTGTAAAGTAACCATAGTAAAATTTGTTCTCATGCACAAGCCACTAGTAGGGAACATACCCATAACCAATTGGTCCCTAATAATAATCCACATTGTTTAGTTACTGTGGTCATTATCCAAATGCTAGGTGAAACAGGGACAAAATCCATCCGGTCCACTAGCCATACTAGTACACATATGCCCCACCTAGGTACCCGGGCTTCCCCCTTTGTGCTCAAAAAATTTAGGCATTTAACACATATCCATTTTAATGTAAAACACCACTACTTATCACATACACCAAATACAGAAGCTATCACATTTAATACCACTTAAAACATCCAACAAACACTTTGATTTTTAATAAAACAATTTCTCAAAATCCTATGTTGTTTTGCACACAAAACCCCCTAAGAACCACACTTTTACACTATGTTCACAGTTTTAAGTTACCAAAACAGTAAAAAAATCCCAACTAATTTCAATTAAAACAATAAATCAATTTTAGGGAATCCCCATGTTGAACAAGAATTGATAACTTTGTAAAAACTTTATTTTCTCACAAAAGTGGAACCAAAACTTCACATTCATTACAAACAAAATTAAAACCCATTATTGAGGCAAAAAGAAGGGGATAAATATTCTAAAAATTATTTTCAGCCTTATTACAGGTCTATAAAAACAACTATGTATTTATAGGGCATCCCCAAATAAACCAATAAAACATTTCTTTGGAAAACCCCCAATTTCACACAAAATTGGCATTTAAAATTCAATTACAATAGAAACATCATTAGCACTATTTTTTTTAGTAATAATAAAATTAAATAAACCTGAAAATATTGTAAATACAGTATGATAATACACAAATATTTCATCAACATTAGAATCACCTACCAAATAAAATGAAACCCTGGAATCACCGTGAGAAAATAAAGTCGCACCACCATAACACCAAGAGGGACATATATCGAACCTAAAACCAAAATAATTGGCCAAGAAAACCCATGTTTAAACCCTAGATTCGAAACCCTACCTCCTGGTCATTGGGTACTTCAAGGAAAAGGGAAGAAACCCCATGTAAATAGAATAAAACCCTAATCAATTTTAAAGAGGAATGAAAGAGACATACTTACTTGAGGGATCTAGAAGAATTGCCACTAATACACCAGTAGCTGAAATTTAAAATAGTAAAAACTTCAAGGAAGGTTTTAAAAAGGATAAGGAGGTTATTTAGGAACTATAATGGAGGAAAAAGAGTAATAAATGAGATAGTTATGATGGAAATAACTAACCTCCTAAAATCTTCCCGATTTTAAAAACCCTAAGAAGATCACCACTCACTCGTGATGAAGAAAAGATCCAAAGAGGGGAAAGAGAGATTGGCCACGCGACTGGGATCAATGGGCGTGTGGGAGGCTTGGAATCACTGAAAAATACTTTAAATTTAATAATTTATTAATAAATCAATTTTAATTTTTAAAAAGGGAATTGGGCTTTCGAGCAGACCCACTGCCTTAAATAAAAACCCATATACACCTTGGTTATGGATTTCTAAAATCACCAAACTATAATGTGGCTGATAATATGTCAGGGGAGACCATTTAGGAATTATAATGGGTGAAAAATATTAAAAAATTTAAATGTTATAAAAGAAAAAAAATATTTTTAAATATGGAATTGGGCTCACGGTTTGGCCCAATTCACGAAAACTCACCCATTCCACCATAAAAGCTTGAGAAACCCCAAAAACAAAGAATAAATGGAAATTAAATTAAATTTAACATAAATATAAGTCATTTATTTTACAATTATCCCCACCATGAATAATTTCCATCCCCAGAAAGCTACAACAAATCCCGATACCAAAACCAAACCCAACCAATAAACCAATATGTACTTCTTCGCCAAGCTTCGCCCACAAGGGACAAGACAACTCCAGTGATAAATTAAGGAATGATTAATCTCACAACCCAAACATACACCACTTTCATAAAATTATCAATCACATTCATACTTAATCCCAAAATAATACTCCAGAAACACTATCTAAACAGGACTCATGGAATTCACCCAAATGAACAACAACAACGAACAAGGTTACACTTACCTCTCCATAACTAAACCACTGGGCAGTCTCTAATCTCAAAGTTTACCTAATCAAGATGTAGGTAGCTTGATAGCTCCGAAAAATACTATCTACCACCATTCAAAGACTATGGATATGTCTGAGTTACTGTTACGGGGGAACAAAAATAGGCTCCCCACCATAAGAGACAACCTATATTTTTTTTATGAGATAGAATAAGGACACTAAAAGGGGGAGGCCTGAACGGACTCCCCTGTACAAAGGATATAATTCCATCAAGAATTTACAAAATAACTTATATAAGACTCATAGTGGGTCTCCCCTCCATATGAACGAACCATCTTAACCGACCAGCACAGGGCGGTAAAGAAAGACCCCAAAATTTAAAGAGTTGGGACGTCCACAAGGTTAGTTCGCACTGTTTGGGAAACCATGCGCTAACAGTGTGGTTTTCTAGGGCTTGGTCACTATTAACCAAGTGAAAAACGCATTCTCAACAATTTTAGCCAAACTTCAATCCTTTCTCCAATGACTCAATGGAAACCAAAGGGGGGGGGATAACCTTGGGTGATGACATGGGTACACGGCCCTCAACCTATTTCTACTGAATGGGAACAATAGAATAAAGATGATGACACAAGAGGTTTAAAATCTTACTATCATTCATACTGAGGATAAGACTTTGTACATGGGTTTAAACAACCCTGGGATTTCCCCTAACTACGAGTCAGCTTCTCTCCGAGACCTATGGCTGGAGTTCAAATGATTGAAGCATCTTCGAACTTGCAGTTAGGCTTTGGAAACCCAGCCTGAATGAGAATTCTTCTTTCGGTACCACCAAAAACTATAATAAAATCCCTGATAAGATTACCAAGACATCACACATTCCAAACTCACTACACCCTAACTTGATATTTCACTGAAACAAGGGCCTAAAAATGAACACACATCACACCTTCTTTCTTTGAGTGAGAAACTATACAATTAAAGAACACTTATACTCACCTTCCTCTAAAATTGAATATTTTTATGTTTTTACAAGGGATAAATTCTACCAACATAATAGAGACTCTCAGATGATTGCCCAACTTTCACATATACGATCAATCGATCCCATGACATCATAAGGCATCACCGAACATGACCATTGTGAATGATACAAACAATGCATGGAGAGGGACCTTATATAACATCCCCAAACAACACAAATTTCTAGAAAGTGTCCAAAATATCCTATCGTGACCATATTTTACACACTGGTAGTTTATTGTGAACTCCTTCTTCGAAGAGACCACGATAGACCGAGAGGACCTCTTAGACACCATCCATATACTCATCCATACTAACAACCCCAGACCACTTACACATTTGAAAAATTAGGAAACTTAAGAGGCTAAGGACTCTTTCAACCTTCCATGATCACTCTCCCACTATAAGAGGATAAAAAAACTAAGAAAGGAAAGGGTGTAGACTCAATCTAAAAATCTCAAGGAAATGATTCCTTATATTGATCAACTGGAGGGTCTTCGAATGGAGAAATAATCTGGGATGCACTTCAGTTGTGAACAAACCCTTAATGGGGGTATACGTTATCCAAAAATAGAACCTAAAGACCCAACAAAGATGGTACATTGGTCAAAAAGTGCCACAAAATAGATACAAACACATGAAGGGATCCACCATAAAGGTGTCCCGAAACATATCTCATAGGAGACTACTAATCTGTCCTTCTACCCAGCTTACTGACCAAACACAATCCCAAAACACAGTTCGAACAGGAGGGGTTCTTGGACTCAAAACAACCCACAACATCAACATTTTCCAAAAAACACAAAATATAAACCATCCCAAACAATTCATCAAGATATCATGTTTTTCATTAAAAACATTTCTTTGAAAAAAAATGGTTCAGCGGTTAGCACATCCAACAATGGTACCCCATGGGCCTTACACATGCAGGTTTCTGTGCCACATTGGGAAACCATTGTATATCCATCCCGACACTCATCCATCCATGTCATCAACCATATATCTTCCCATATAACCCCATGCATGTGGTTGCTCAGGAAAATACCAAAGTTTAAAACAAAAATTCTTTCCACTTTTCAAAACCAAAACGGTCAACCAACACATCCTTTTTCTCAAAACCGCTAACCAAAAGATCAAAATCCCAACTCACATGTTACAAGAATTTTCATAAAGACACAACCTTTCAGAAAATAACTCACTTTAAAGTTATTCACATCAATTTCAAAACATATCATCCCATTAAAACACTCTTTGATTGTTTAGAAAACTCGATTGGAAACACTTTTCAAAACCAACATCAATATAGTTCCTGCTTTCAAAAAGAGGTGTAAGAACACCATTTTCCATTTCAAAACAATTCTGAAAATTTAGTTCCACCATTTCATAAACCAAACAATTCCCTCTTTATTTGAAAATCAATTCACAAAAACTTTACGCTTCTTAAAACCAAAGATCCATGTTTTCAAAACTAAAGCACAAAATAATGTGAGAGGAAAATAGTTTCAGTGGGTGACTTGGAAATATGGTTGGCGGCCATATAACAATCAATTCACTCTCACAGAGAGTGTTCTAGTGAATATCCTTGGCTCCACATGGATTTCCAGGCCCTGCGTGCTCACTAAGACCATTAACCCAACTCTCTTTCCATTTCCCCTAATCATCATTAAAACAATAAAACCAAAGGACATTGAAAGGTCCCGACTTCCAATAGAGACTTGAATCCTGTCATGGGGTGTGGTGATCATCCACACTACTCATAACCGAAATTCGAAGTCCCAACATTCCTAACTCTAGACTAACTCGACTGTTCCCCAAATAACATGACCCAAAGGGAGCGAGCCTCCTCTGATGCCATTTTGTCACGAACAAAATCTGGTCACCACCAAAACCGGCACCAAACCCGGCACGTGACATGGCCGGATGGTCATTACCTATCCCTAGGGGCTGGCACATGTGCCTGGGTTTCATTCATCTTGGTTTGGGAACGATTTACCCGAATATGTATAGATAAAACACCAAAAACATTTGATAAAATGAATCTGAAAAATTCATACAAACAAGGTTTATACAAAAATCCAGAACTGAATACATAAGTTCAAAAGCAATAAAAAGGGTCTAAATAAACAATTAAATAGCATCAAAAAAGCCCCATGGAATCCACATGACATGGCATCATCACCCCCAAGCCATCTCCACAACTCCACCACAAGGATGGGGACTAACACCCTGAACCGCCATCACCCTTATTCATTCCTTTACCTGAGTCAAACATAACCAAGTATACTTACACCCAAGGGGTGTAAGTAGGGTGTGAGACTAAACCCAAAATTATAACACCCAATTATTCTAATGAGCATGCAATACGATGTGAAAATGAAAGAAGTTTTAATATGCAAAGAAAAGCAGTGATAAAATCCAAGAAATGCAACTTTTAATTGAGAACATTTTTCAAGCTAAAGTTTCCAGAATGTTCACACACTAAATAGACATGTTAGCCACAGTAAATCTATACCAAAAACACCCAAATACATGGTCAAATACCACTAACACAATGAGTAATAAAATCGGGAACACATCTAGGCACAAGATAGTCTCGGGCCCCATGTACCTCATACCTCAGTGTAATGTAACCATATTAAAATATGTTCTCATGCACAAGCCACTAGTAGGGAACATACCCATAATCTAGTGGTTCCGAATCGTCATCCAAAAAGTTTAGTTAGTGTTTTCATTATCCAAATTCTAGGTGAAACAGGGTCAAAACCCATCTGATCCACTAGCCGTACTAGTACACATCCGCCCCACCTAGGTACTCAGGCTTCCCCCTTTGTGCTCAGACAATTTCAGCATTTAACACATTTCCAATTTAATGTAAAACACCACTACTGGTCCCATACACAAAATACAAAATCTATCACATTTTATACCACTTAAAACACCCAACAAACACATTGATTTTTAATGTAACAATTTCTCAAAATCCTGTGTTGTTTTGCACACAAAACCCCATAAGAACCACAATTGTAAACTCTGTTCAAACTTGTAAGTTTCCAAAACAGTAAAGGAATCCCAATAAAATTCAATATAAACAATAAATTAATTTTTGGGCATCCCCATGTTGAACAAGAAGTGATAACTTTGTAAAAACTTCATTTTCACACAAAAGTGGAACTAAAACTTCACTTTCTTTACAAACAAAATTAAAACCCATTATTGCGGCAACAAAAAAAGAGGATAAAAATTCTAAAACTTATTTACATCTTTATTAAAGTTTAATAAAAACAACTAAGTATTTATAAGGAATCCCTAAATAAACCAGTAAAACATTTCTTTGGAAACCCCCAATTTCACACCAAATTGGCATTTGAAATTCAATTGCAATAGAAACATCATTATAACCAATTTATGCAACAATAATAAAATTATTTAAAATTGAAAATATTATAAATGTAGCATGATAATACACAAATATTCCATCAACATTGTAATCACCTACCAAATCAAATGAAACCCTTGAATCACCATGCGAAAATCAAGTCGCACCACCGTCACACCAAAGGGACTTATATCGTACCTAAAACAAAAATAATTGGCCAAGAAAACCCAAGGTTAAACCCTAGATTCGAAACCCTACCTCATGGTCATTGGGTAATTCAAGGAAAAGGGAAGAAACCCCAAGAAAATAGAATGAAACCCTAAGCAATTTGAAAGAAGAATAAAAGAGACACACTTACTTGAGGGATCTAGAATAATCACCCCTAATACAGTAGTAGCTGAAATTTAAAACAGAAAAAATTCAAGTCAGGTTAGAAGAAGGATGAGGATGTTATTTAGGAACTATAGTGGAGGAAAACGATTAATAATTGAGAGAGTTATGATGTAAATAACTTCCCTCCTCAAATCTGACTGATTTTAAAAACCTTAAGAATATCAGCACTCAATCACGATGAAAAATAGCTCCAAATAGGGTAGAGAGAGATTGGTCGCGCGTCTGGGTTCAATGGGCGTGCGTGAGTCTGGAAATTACTGAAAAATCCTTAAAATTTAAAAAGTTATTAATAAATCAAATTTAGTTTTTAAAATTGGAATTGGGCTTTCGGGCAGGCCTAATCCATTAAATAAAAACCTATATAAACCTTGTTTATGGATTTCTAATGGATCCAAACTACAATGGGGGTGTTAATATGTCAGGGGAGACCATTTTGGAATTGGAATAGGTGAAAAATATTAAAAAATGTAAAAGTTAATAAAGAAAAAATATTTATTTTTAAATATGGAATTGGGCTCACGGTTTGGCCCAATTCCCAAAAACTCACCCATTCCACCATAAAAGATTGAGAAACCCCAAAAACAAAGCATAAATGGAAATTAAATGAAATTTAACATTAAGATAATTCATTTATGTGACAAAAAAGATCTACCCAAACCACTTCCTGAAATCCCTACACGTATCCTAGAATCCTCAATTTTGGCAGAAATCCTCCCAACGAATCCTTTCGGTAAAAACCAAAAGAAGTTACCTAATTAAGAGGTTACACCTTATATCATGATTTTTTGTATCATTTACATTCTAACACTATAATATTTATATTCCATGATTAAATTACAGAAATAGTATCATAAATATACTTTTTTGTTGTTATGATATGATTTGAATCTATAATTACAAACATCAACATCTAATGGGTAACAAACATATGGTTTCTGTGTACAATGAACTTATACCTCATGAAATGGTTACTAGTCAAATTTCCTCTAACACATCTCATAGTGGCCATTATAAAGGAAAATGTACTTATATGTTATATATATTATATCTATATTTTCTCCCTGATTCAATTATTTTTATTTAGAACATACCTTTTTTCTTTCCTTGTTATGTAAATATGATAATTTAATTTATGGAAGTGTAGACTACCAGCCCTTCAAAGAGATATGACATGTTTATTCCATACATGGAATATATAAATGTTGATGTTAATAAAAAAATATAACTTATATAACTTATATATTATACTATATTAATAATATAAATAATTTCATTTAGTTTTCTTTCATTTAATACAACAATGAAATGAAAGTAGCATTTATGAGTATGTACGACCTACCCTCTCCATAAACAGTGCACTTCATTTTGGATCTCCAAATATTATTTACTATTTTAAATAAAAATTTACTGAATATATAAGATAAAAATAAAATTATTAGTATTCTACATATGTGGTATAATGACCCATTTGACTATAGCTGACCTAACAAAGATGATTTTGAAACATTAACCAAATTTGGTTCCAACACCCAATGTAATATTGATTATTTAAGTAGTTGTAAAAAACATGGTATAGAGTGTCATAAAAATAATGATAAAGATTATGAATCAAGTAGAAAATTAACATTATTGTATTTTATAGGATGTTAAAGGATATTAAATCAAAAGGATACTCATTGTATGGATTCTCATCTCACTTTTTTCATCTGGGAGATAAAGGTCAAAATCAACACTTACTTATTTTATGTGGTGTAACTACATCACATTTTGAGATAATATATCGTGAACTAACTTATATTCATTTTATTTAGATTTATCATTTTATGATTATCACTTTTGGATCTTTCAATTCATTTGTTAGTGATTTCGTCTCAATTTCATTTCATTGGAGAATATTGTATTATTATAAACCTAGTTTCTTTTATATGGTGTATATATTTACATTGAAATTCAACATAATTAATATCATTTCACTTATGATATTATAAAATTAATTTAATATTAATACTTCATGAGGTTTTTATTTATAATGTTTCAAAGTCCTATGGGACTATTTGGGATGTTTAAATATTATTTTCATCAAAACAAATCCTAATGATCACTCAAAGGAATTTCCATTCAAGAAAATTATATAACGATTAGTCAATAAACCATTTTATTCTTATCTAGTTATTCATGACCATTTTAAATAATTGTTACCATTCTCCCTCTTTGGTACTCAAAGGATTTTTTAAAATATTTTTATGAAAACCCGGCTTTATTTCACTCCTTAGTCGGAGAACCTATTTTCTTCTACAAATTTAATTTTATTTAAATATTTTCAAAAATGATCTTAAAAATATTTGGTAAATATTTTTTTTTGTTTTTTACCAATGTTATTAAGGAAATACTTTTATTTCTTCTGAACAATGAATATTTCTTACCTTCTTGCCATATAGAAGGAATATTCTTCATTACCCCATATTCCATGTATGGATTTATCCATCTTCATTTATTTGATGGCAACTTTTCTGGTTTAAAATGATTATTTTTATGTGAAAATATCATTAAAATGAATTATCAATGAAAAATATTTTTTATTTTTTTTTCAAAATCAAATGATATTTTCCTCATGAATATTGTTAAAATGTTATTCATTTATTTCATGAATGACACCAACCCTCTATTTTACCCCATGTTCTATTTTTGTATAGACACCATCCTAATTCTTCCTCTAGATGATTTATTATTGATTTGGCCAATGATAGTATTCACATTATTTTCGATGATTTATTTTTTAGTTTGCTTGAAATTTTTAATCTCATATGACCATTGAACATTGAATTTCCCTTATAATCCATTTCATTTTTCATGGATATTAATATTGCCTATATCATATTCCATTTTACATACAGTTCCTACATTGACTGTTATTTGATTAATATGGGAATTATTGATTGATCCATATTACCCATTTGATATGGTTATTTTATAAGGAATATTATTTATTTAGTTTACTAATTATGAAAAATAATTTGGACATGCATTGATGGGTGGATCCAAGACATTATATAGCTCCTCGATAAATCGATAGAATCTCATGAGACAAATATTTTTGAAAATAGGTTTTTATCCATAGTTTTTCACGGCCTTGTGAATGTTCTTGATGGTAATAGGTCATCAAGATCCATAGATATGACATCCATTAATTAATGATTTCCCTTATAGTGGTTCTAGTTATTAGTAATCAATGAATTTTTTTTGAATATCTATGGAAATATTTCATTTCAGTTAATTAATTAATTTAATGTTTTTTAGATTCATACCTTTCCATATTTATTTTTCCTTATTTAGTTATTTGAATGGCATATATTTTCTATTTTTACCTTTCAATTTTCTATATCCTTATACTTGATAGTTTTTCAATTACATGGTATGTTTGTTCTGTTATTTATTATGCCGTAATTATTACTCTCATTGATTCATTTTCATTCCACTATATTTACACTCAATAATCATTTTATCTCACCCTTATTATGTTTCATTCCCAAGAATCCACGAGGCATAATATGAAAGATGTTCAAGAATAAACTAGATAGAGAAGAGATTATACTAGATGTATTTCTTTTATAAATAAATAAATAAATATATATAATTAGTGTATTCACCAGTAATTAAATACTCATTTTTGTATCTAGTTTACCAATAATAATATAATGATTAGTTATTTTTTTTTGATTCATTGTAATCATGAAAATGTAATTTATTTGTAAACACTGGATTCTGGCTATCTGGGGTCAAGTCACTACAGTTGGTATCAAAGGATGTTCAGTAGAACCTTGGGAACCAGATTTAGGAAAATATAGGTTATAGAACATGAACCTAAGATATTATTTCAGGATAAGTATAGAATAACTCCATTGAACTTTAGTAAATTATAGATTATGTGGGTCTTCATAGGAATATATTCCTTTATGGATACTAAATGTGGACATGGTTCTAGAACAGATGTACCTATGAGAAAAAACTCTAACAAGGTGTTCCATACCTGACTCGAGGTAACCAGGTACATGACAACGTTCCTTACTGTGCACCTGGTTTGTCAATACATGTGGATATTCTTATGATAATCGAAATTTTATTTGAAAACTATTATAATGGATGTGAATAGATAATGATAATAAATAGCCTAGGTTAAACATGAGGATAATTATATTTAATATAATATTTCCTGATTGGAAATCATACAAATGATATTATGGATAACCCTTAGACCTATTTCGATATAAAATTGATGAAGTATTAAAGTTTTATTGGAAGCCATAGTCAAATGTATATTTAAAGATTAACCTAATTTCAAGGATGTTCATCATATTTATTTGAGAAATTATATTAATTAGGTTTTATAAATGGACAAATTATAACCCAGGTAAAAATTAATAAAATCTACAAGGCTACAGGTCTTGAACCCATGACCAAATGATGATAAGGGTTTCACACCAACCACAGACCTATGGAATGTTCTTGTTAAATTTTCATTTTTCAGTTAAACAATTTGATGAATAAGTGTTTATTATGAACCAAATGAATCACTTTTTAGGATTTGGGATTTATCTATTTACAATATTAGTGATGGAACACAATTAATGAAAAATAGTAAATCTTGTCACTCTTACGATCCTTTAAAAAAATTAGTGCTTCAAGAGTAAAAAACCAAATTATTTCTTTTGTAATTAATTTATGGTAGTAAAAAGATGAATTATAATTTTAAAACTATCAATTAAGAATATTTCATTATATTCTTGGTCAGTCAAATAATTACTCAACATCAAAAAAATGATAAACAATGTGTTATCCTAATACCATAATTTCTATTGTAACAATGGTCTTCTAAATCATCTTATATTTATGGATTTGAGGCCGTGGAAATTCCATTGATCAATAATTTCTATGTTATTTATGTTCTGATTCACTACCTATAAATATTTACACTTTTCTTCCAAGTATATAACCCTTCGAGACACTATTGATCTCCTACTAAGATACCTAATTACATTGTAGTCCATTAGAGCTTTATACATTCTGTACTTTTTTTCTAGAGGGTTTTTCTATGAACTATTCATACAATGTGATATTTCAATGTTTGAAGTATCAAAAAATCTATTACCAATATCATGTTTAATTAACAGGGACGTAATTCAATTAAGGTGGGGAGAATGTGACGCCCCAAAAAAACTAAAGGAAGAACCATGTATTTGATAGCATGTATGACACACAATAATAAGAGTGTAAGATAATATAATATATAGATACATTATAACATATTTACTATTTAAAATATATTCTAAGAGATTAAATGAACAAAAAAATGAAATTTTTTTACATACAAGAGAGACCTTCCTCCATACATTTCGTAGTTCGCCAGATAATGTTTTACCAATGAACGATATATTATTAAAATTTTATTATTTAATATAATGAGATATAAACTAGAAATTAAGAATAATATTAAATAACTTATGAAAATATATAGTTTATATTAATATAAAATTAATTCATGGGTATCCAATTATAGAAAAATGTAAATATGAATCAATTGGATAGAAAAATGAAATACTGTTTATGATTCCAAAAAAGTTTTATCTTAATAGTAATAATTAATTTAAATAAGAAAATGATATTAATGAAATATTTATGTTATATATTGAAATTAGTATTTTTAATATTTAGCCTTTTGGATTAATATTCATAATATAATAACAAACAATATTTTACATATAAAAACATATATTTTTTATAAAGGAAATTTTACCACCTTTTAATGGGAAACCTATTTTAAGCCCAAATATTTACACTTTCTATTAGCATTGTTGGATTTGATAAACATTTTATTTGGAATTGTGACAGAAAACATACTTTGGATGTATTTTTTGTACTTTTCTGATAAATTTACCATTTTATAAACAGTTAAAAATAATGCATTTTAATTCAAAACTGCTTTTTTGTCTAATTTATTTATTTAGTTATATTGTAATTATAATTGGTTTTTATGTTTTATTATATAGTTTTTTATCATTTAATTAAATTTATGTTATTGGAATAAATTTAATATATATATTGGATATAAAAATATTGTGAACTTTTAAACATTTTACATAAAAAACATGTTTTCTTATTCAATCAACAGGATTAATTGTTAATAAATTTTTACAAATTTTGTGTTTTGAATTTCTAAAAATTTATTCAATAATTCTAATAAAATGTTACAAATGTTTTAATAAAGACCTTTTTATTTTTGGATATTATTAATAGTATAATTGGTAAATATATTTATGGACACATATAAAAGGTAAATCAGGTAAATAACGGTAAAAATAACATAATAATAATATAAAACTACCCTAAAACATGTCATAAAATTATTAAATGAGTAATTTTTAACCTATAAAATCATTGCGATGATCCTTTTCCTTTTTTGAAACCACTTGGATAGGATTAAGATATTTAAAACATTTAATTTTAACTGAAGGAAAAAATATCAAAAACTTTTCAATTATTACTAAGACAATTTCTATACGGGGTTATATAAGTGATCTATTCTCCTATAAATATTCATTATAAACATAATAATATTACCTAAATCGTGATACTTTTTTATACATTAAATAACTAAATTTATTTATGACATATTAATGATGCAATAATAGATTTATTAATTAAAGAATAATATAAATGATATTATAAATATTAAAATAATTATTATATGAAATATTTGATGCCATCTAAGAAATTTATGGATTCCTATGAAATTTTAGGATTTATTACATTTATTTTTTCTAATGAATCAATATATATTGAATTTTGTTAGAAAATCATGCATGAATAGTGTAAAAAATTAACATAATTCATATCTAAAAATATTGAATAGTTTATTAAATGTTATTAAATTCCTAAAAATATAAAAATCAACAAAATGGTTAGAATATGTTCTAATATATCATAAATGAAATATTTATGGTCTTTTGAAATTTTATGGTAATAACATTAATACAAAAATTGTAAATAACATAGTATCACGGTAAGATTAAAAAAAGTACAATAAGGGTTAAAAAAAGATAAGGATTAAAAAATATTAAAAACTTGTCTAATTTTAATTGGATGATAGGGATTCTACCAAAAATAAACATATATTATAAATTAATAATTTCATGACCATTTGGAACTGAAATGTAATTTATATTAATTTACAATTTTAATAGTTTACAAGGGTTCCAATCCCCTATCCTATAAAAAGGTACACAATATTCTCTAATAGTCATAATTAAATAATAATTTGGTCGAACCATGATCTACCCAAATATCTTTCTAAAATACCTCCCTTAATCCTTGAAGCCTTACTCAGGGTATAAAGACTCCCATGTAATCCTATTGTTATAAACCAAAAGAAGTTTCCGAATTAATAAATAACACCTTCTATCATGCATTTTAGTTCCATTTCCATTATCCACTCCCTGTACTCTTCATATTATAAGATTACGTAAAAAACTAGTATCCTAAATATACTAGGTAGTTTTTATGCAATTATTTCGATCTAAACATTCACACACCTCTATCTAATGGTAAACAAATATAAAGTTTCTATGTATGATGAACTACTACCTCACGAAATGATGATTGTTCAATTTTCACCTACCACCTCTTATGGTGGCCATTATAATGGATAAAATATTTATATATGATATAGAGTATATTTTTAATTTTTTATGAATCTATAATTTTTATTTAGATCATTCCTTTGTTTTTTGCATATTGTGTAAATATGATAATTTTCTTTGGGGAAGTGTGGACCATCACCACCTCAAAACTATATGGCTTTTTCATTACATAAATTGAACATATAAAGGATAAAATTAATAAAGCTATAAAAATATATAACATACTTATTATACTGTAATTATAATATACATTTTTATCATTTAGTTTTCATTATTTTGATACAAAAAATGAAATGAAAGTAGAATTCACACGTACGTATGGCCTACCATCTCCATGAATGGTGCACTACATTTCTGATCTCATAATTTTATGAAATATTACAAATAAATATGTAATAAGTATATAAGATAATAATATAATGATTATTATTTTGGATATGTTATATAATGACCAATTTGGATATTTTTGGCCAAAAAAAATTGAATTTGATACATTAATCGAAGTTGGTTGAAACACCTGATGTAAAATTAATTGCTTAAGTAGTTGTAAAAAACATGGTAATAAGTGAAACGAATGTAATGATAAATTTTCTTGATGTAATTAAAAAATTAAAATAATATTATTATATATTATGTTATAGGACATTCACCCGAATGTAAACTCAAGTTAAGGATTGTCATCTCAATTTTTACATCGGTCATATAAATGTCATAATCACAACTAAATTTTTTGTACGGTGTACCTTATTCCAATGTTGATATATTATATCATGAATTAATTAATAATATTATTATTTATATGTTTCATTTTTTATTTTCACTGTTGGATATTTTGATTCATGTCTAAGGGATTTCTTCTCAATTTCATCTAATTAAGGCATGTTGTATTATTATAAATTTTGAATCATTTATATGGTGTATATATATCCATTGAAATTCAATATCATTAATCAGATTAATCTCATGATATTATAACATTAATTCAATATTAATCCATCATAATTTTATGATTTAAAATGTTTCAAACTGGTATGGGACACTTTGGGATGTTTAATGATTATTTTCCTTAAGACTAATACTAATGACCTCTAAATGGAATTTCCAATTGAGGAAATCATATAATAATTTTTCAATAAACCATTTCAATCTTATCTAGTTATTCATGACCATTTTCATGTATTATTACAATTTTTTCTCTTTGGTACATAAAGTATTTTATAATTTTTTTTAAAGAAATCCCAACTTTATTTCTCTCTTTAGTGGGAGAAACTATTTTCTTCTACAAACCTTTTTTATTTAAATATTATCAAAAATGATGTTAAAATGATTTGTTAAAGAAATTTTTTCCCTTTTCGTATATTAAAATTTTTTTGATGCAATATTCTTATCTATTTCCTAACAACTCATTTTTATTACCATTTTACCATAAAAAAGTAATATACTTTTTACCTCGTACTACATATACGGATTTATCCGTGATCATTAATTTTAAGTAACCTATTCATGTGTAAAAGGATAATTTTTTAAGTAATATTTTTTTAAAGTTCATTTTTGAATGAAAAATATTTTTCAAAATATTTTTCAAAAGAAAATGACACTTTTCTGAAGAAAAGTTTTACAAATTTATTCATTTTTTTCGTCAACGACAACAACCCTCTATTTTAACCCACTTGGGAATTTATTGTATTAATACCATCCTTAATCATCCACTGGATTGTTAATTATTGATTTATCCAAGGATAATATTCACATTAATTTAATCAATTTATTTATTAGTCTTCTTGAAATATTTAATCAAATATGGTCATTTAATATTAAATTTCCCTTCTTATCCATTTAATTTTTCAGGGATACTACTATTTGCTAAACGATATACCAGTTTACTTATGGTTCCTACTTTGATAGTTATATAATTAAATGGGGATTTATTTATAGATATGTATTACTCATTCAATAGGGTATTTGATATGTCATATTATTCATTTTAGTTATTCAATATGAGAAATGTTTTGGAAAGGCAATGACTGTGGAGCCCAAATTTCATATTGATCCTCAATGAATGGATAGGTTCTCATGAGATAAATAATTGCGTAAATGGTTTTCTACCCATATTTTTAAACTATCTTTTGAATGGACTTTAGGGTAATAGGTCCTCATGTGGATTAGACATGAATTCCCTTAAGAAAAAATTTCTATCATAGTTCATTCAGTTATTATTCATCTATGAGACTTTGTATCGACATATATATGGATACATTTCATTTTAGTTCATTATTTAATGGAATTTTTTTTAGTTTCATAAATTTCCATATTTATTTTTCCTTATCTAGTTATTTTAATTGCTTGTATTTTCAATTATTACCCTACCATATTTTCTCTCCCAATACTTGAAAGTTTTGTGATTACATTATATGTGTGTTCAATTATTTACTATTCCATAATTATTACTCAAATTTATAAATTGTTTTTCCACTTATTTTACCATTATGAATCATTTGAGATCACCCTTATTATATTTCATTTCTGAGGAATCCATGAAGCATTCTATGAAATATATTATGGAATATAAAATATGGATTAGATATTATCCTTGAAATTTTTCTTTTTGATATATATATATATATATTGTAATTGGTGTATACATTTGTAATACAATACTCATTTATGTGTGTAGTTCACCAAGACTACTAAACTGGTTGGTTCATCGAGGATTGATTCTTGGTAATCTTGCCAATGTGATTAATAGTATACATCATCTCCAGGCTATCTGCGGTTGGGTCACTAAAAAACTGTGGGAAATACTACTTGAAACCCATAACAAACTTTTAATGTTGATCTATAAACAACTAACATAATATGTTTCATAAGGATTTATTCTTGGCTATCAAGGATTCCACTCCATCTTTCATTCCACACATAGTTGTTAATAATAAAAATTGATAGTGATAACTTTGTGGTAGGATGTTCCTTATTATTTAGGGAAACAGTTTACACATTTTTCATGTTAAATTTTATTGTTGGTATAACTGAAAACATTGTTTAATTATGATCAAATGTCGGTGTGTGTGTGTATGCCATGAGACTCATTGTGATACTTTATTCAATGATGGATATTAGAGTGGCATGTTTTCCAAATTTTATTATGATGATATTTTATTATGTGATTCTACTTTATTCTCATAATGATATGATTTCCTTATATGCTCCACCTTGTATGTATATTACCATTCATTAGAGGTATTATTCTTAGTGTTCAAGATAGGTAGTCCATTATGACATGATTATCCTAAATAATGGGATTGTTCATGAATTTGGATGATGGAGGCAATGAACCTAAGCATACAGTGTAGATACGAAGATTCTATGGAATTCGATTTTGAGGATTCACTTAGTGGATACATATCAGATTTCTCGATGGCTAGTTAATTTATGAGTTTTTTGATGTATTGTAAAAACACTTGATTCCTAGTCGATTTGTGAGAAGTATGGTGTTCAGGAGGTGTGGGACTAAATCGTAAGTACACACGATTCTATAAGGTTGTTATGAAACATGTCCACTATCATAGTGGCCACTTTTGGTTAATTATAAATTTTCACTATTATCCTTCCATTATGGATTCGAAGAAAGCTAGCCCAGGGTTTTGTGGTATCAGTGATAGATAAGGACTACTCGGTACATGCTTTTGTATTATTTTTATTCTTTACACATTTATTATTATCTTGGTATAGAATTGTTGCAATTTATCACAATTGGTTAATGGAACATTGGTGGTGTCCTACATAGTGTTTTACCCACACCTTACTCAGGTATTTTATTATGATTATAGATTTCACGACAATGGATCGAGTGATGGGAATGATATATGAATTTTATAGATGAGAAGAGGATCATAGAGATATAAAAGTATAGGGATAGACTCTGAATAGCCCCATTATTTTTTATTGATGTACTACTTTATAATCTTTACCACTTTAGTAACCACTTACTATTATATTACATGTATACCATATATCAGTTTCCAAATTATTACTATAGTTTTTAATTATATTGTTTACTACTTATTATTTTTCCTATGACATGATAATAAGGGTATATTCTCCCCACTGGTGGAATTAGACCCTCACTACTAATTGGAAACCTATTGCGTATGGAGAGACAGGTAAGAAGCCATGTGATACTCTGGTTTGGACCCATTGGTTCAGTTAAAATTATTAATTTTTTTTAGAGATTAGGATTTTACATAAGATAAAAAATAGAATAGAGAATCAGGAAGTGAATATGAGTTTGGGAACCATTATTTTATGGAAAAACACTACGAGGATCAAGATTCACTCATTACTCAATTTGGAAAATATTCTAATATTTTTATAGTGTATAAGTTTTCTAAGGAACTAGAATAACCTTTCAGATAAAAAACTAAAAAATCTAGTTATAATTACATTTTTAAAAATTTAAAATAAATTATATTCAACTCATGTTTTAATTATGATTCTAAATATTATTACCTTAAAAACGGTATAAATAGAATGAGTAAGTAATTAAGGATAGTCAGAAAATAGAAAAAATATATAATTAATTGAAATTTAATTATAAAAACCTGAAGAGGAATTTTAAAATTTGATGATTTTAAATTTCGAAAATTTAAAATTTTAGAATAGATATTCATTCTATAAATTCATATCATGATGAAGAAAAATATAATTTAATATTGAAAATATCAAAACTAAAAGATAAAAATGTCATTATTAAAAAATTTCTTTCAAATAATTTCGAATATCATGAAGGAAGATATAATTTATTTTTTAATGAAATTACTAATGTTAATAAGGAATTTAATAATCATAAACAAGAAAAGAAGAAAAAATATATATCTTTTTGTCTAATAATGATGGATATACTTATATAAAATCTATTGAGAAAGAGAATATGGTTTTGATTAATGAAGTTGAAATTTTAATAAAAAATATCTTAATTTATTAAATATAGTAGAAATAATCGAAAAGGATGTCGAGGATGAAATTAAATAACATTAAGACTGGTTTTCGATATTGGAATAATTTCCCAGTGATGAACAAAACTGTGTTTTTCAAAAGCACTAAATAAATCATTTTAGTGTAACATGTTTTAAATGTAGAAGTCATTTTCATTATTCCAATGAATGTAAATTATAATTTACTCAAACATTTGAAAACACTAAAACTATTATTTCTATGAATTTATTATGGGAAATACACAAAAAAATGTTTTAAATCTATTTGGGAGCCTAAATATTTATTTTTAATTCATTTTAACCAAAGAAAACATTGGTACCTAAAGGATATTACTAAAATCCAATTTTACCTAAGATCTTATTCTTACCCAAGTATATATTTTTTATATTTTTCAGTATGCATATTCACTCATCATTAACTATCAGGTATGTTTTCATATGCCATAAAATAACTATATTAACCTGTAAAAATATTTTGTTCCTTTTTATTTCTGGTTCATAGGTATTCTCTTTAACAAATATATTTTAATTCATTGAAAAAAATTCACATGTTTATTTAAATTTTTTTATGAAGGATTCTTTGATTTAGGGGAATATATAATATATAATATGTTGTAAAATTACATGAAATCAATAAAATCATGACATGGTTGTTATAGTTTCTCATGAATTAATCATCTATGCTAATTATAAATTTTAATTTATAAAATCCTTGAATTAATTTTTTAATTTTTATTTTTAAAATCATTTATAAGGAAATATTTATTAAATATATCTATGATGTAATTTATGTTTTTAAATATTCATTAAATAGTTTTTTTATTCCAATCTTTTTAATCTATTATAATTTAATCTATTGAAAATTATAATTATTTTTTTAATATGTTCATAGGAAATGATTGTGTTACTTAAAGATAAATTCCATTAAATTTACAAAACATTAATTATTTATTCATTAATTGAGGTGAATCGTAAATTTTTCATTCATATTTCTAACACCTTTTTAATTGTTTTAAAATTATAATAGTTTACTCTGATTATCTCATCTTACTTCAAAAAAGATGGAATTTTTAAAATGATAAATCATTATTTCTAAGAAACATTAATCAATGAGATATTTAACGGGTTTATAAAATTTAAATTTATTTTCAATGTTTTTGTAAATCATAAATGTGGTTCTTATAGGTTTCGAAATTGATTCTTCATTCTAATTCAGAATATATTATATTAGGTAAATATTTTATAAGGAAATGTTTTCTAAATGATAAACATGATGACTATTTTTAAGACTACCTTATATATTTATGTGGGTTGTTTTTAAGATATGTAAATTTTCTTATTGCAACATTTATGTAACTATTTAATTATTGGTGATAATATATATTCTGTAATTGTCACTCTAATAATTTTTTTGTTCTTCATAAATATGGATCTATTTTGAGTTAAATATAAGAATATTGTATTTATCAATATATTGATATATAAAATATTATAAATTTTATTTTTTTACAAGAGTTTGTATGAGGGTGTTTGTATTGTTTTACAAAGAAATATAATGCTATCATGTACTAGAATAATTAATTTATTAGTTGTTTCAAATAAAGAACAAGTGTTATTTTAAAAATTAACTATTTTATGCAGTTTTTTAAACAATTTAATTAATTTTATATTTAATATAGTTTAATTTGATTCAATGTGGAATATGATTTTATCTTTATTTTCTTTTATTTTAAATTTATAAATTTTAAAAATTATGAGAACTTTTTGAAATAAGTGTTTTGTTTTATTAATTTTAAAAAGGGATAGATTATTAGTGTTAGGGATATGAATTGAATTATTTTAATGTTTTTCCAAATTTAAATTCCTCAATTTTTATTATTCATTATTTTATTTTTGGTAAATTATAATTTTTCACAATTATAGTATATATTTTTTTTATATATTTTTTTTATTCTAGTCAATCATTTATTTTATATCTTATAGTTGATTCATCTTGATGGTTAGTAGATTTTTTGTTTTCCAAAATAGGCTATAAGCATTAAATATATAATGAATCAACCTCCTTGATGATGATCTACTTCATGAGAATCTCAACTAACTAAACATGATATTCTATAACATATGATAATTCAACCTACCATGAGGTTCTGTACTAAAAAAACATGAACCCTCTAAACCTAACCTATGATTAAATCAACCGAATAATTATCATCCTACCAAAAATTATATCTATTTTGGTACCTATCATTTTAATTTGATCAATGTCTAAATATAGTTGGTAATTACCGTTTGGAGGTAAACTTATAGTGAGGATGTTAGTCAAGACCCACTTTAAGATGTTTGTGAACCTACCTTGTGGTAATGTAATCTACCATAAGAAGAGTTAATTCATGTTTAATGATGTTTCAATATTCAATTTTACTGTTGTTCGTCTTTTATTACTATATATAATATTCTTTTGTAGCAGTGCATGAAAATTGAGTATAAATATATGTTATTTGGTTTTCAAAATGCTATGTTGTAGCTTATTATTCATATCATCGTACATGAAGTAAATAAACACATGTCATCCAAGCCATAATAAATGAAGTCACGTCATGTATTTCTGTTTATCATAATGTTATATCCTTCTATATAATCAATGTAAAGATAAGATACACCACATGCATGGATTGCAATAATCATATATTGAGAGTTACAAGACATATACACAAGAAATTATTAAAGATTAAAAAAAATATTTCTATTCTTTCTCAATAATGAAAAAACCACATTTTCCAATAATTGAAGCGTAATTTTAATCACACATTAGTAAGTAAAAATGTGGAAAAGTAATTTTCTAATAAAGTAAATCATTATATTGGTATTTTAAATTTTTGGTCATTGGGATTCATTGTTTTTTAATTATTATTTTTTCTTTAGTTGATAAAAATTAATATGGGTTATTCTAATTATTTTAATAAATTAGTAATTAATTATAAGAGATATAGAAGAAATGTGAAGTGATTGGTATTTTTTTATGTATGAACAAGTGGGGGAATTATAGGAGCGACAGAAATATGAAGGTAAAGGTAAAATATTTCAATATCATTTTATAAATATTATTTATTCAAATTGAGTTAGGTTTTTAGATAACTAATTCAAGGAGATTGATCGAGGAAGTTTTTATGAGATCTAGTCATAGTAATTTTTTTCAATTAATATAGGCCAAGGTAGATAATTGTGTGATATGAGAGATACATGTTATGATAATTATGATTTGATTATTTATTCTTGAAATAATTTTCTAATTGCTGAAATCATGAAGGAACTTCAACATTTCATTATATACTGTTTAAGTGATCAAATATTTTCAGGATACATCAATATTCTTATTTTCTTATCATCTGATTCACTTCCTTTACCTTTGATGATTTTCTTATTTCACCAGTAATAACTCTTAAGAGTAGGATTATAATTTTCCTAATGAAAATAAATTCTCATATTCATTATTCAACAAAAAAAATAAGTTGCTTCAGTTTTCAATTCCAAATAAATGTCTGTTTAGTTATAGTATGTGACTTATATAATGTTTTTGTGTGGTTGTTCAATCAATTATTGTAAAATTAAGTGTCTGTAAATATGTTATCACTCCTTCAAAAGTGAGGATTCATAGTGGGTTCTGATGTGATCCCAATGTTGCGAAGTATAATGAGAAGGTATAAGATATTGGTTATCTGAACTACAATTGAAATTGTGTGTTCAAATTTTATTTCTAGTGTATTATATATAGAAATGAATTTCACTTCCAAAACAATATGATTTCACTATTTCTGAAAGAAATATCAAAATTAGAGTATTTATTATTTTACATAAGAATTTATTAATTTATTTAAAAAGGCTCTTCTTCCCTTGAGTCCATCTTTCCATTATCTTAAGACCAATAATTGGAATCAGACTCATACACTCTTTCATATTTGTAATTTTTTTAACAATTTTATTTATTTAATCTACTTTAAAACAAACCTTTAATACATGACCAAATAGTTTATGGGATGTTATTTTATGTTATGAAAAGTCATGAACATGAGTTTTAAAATATTGTTAGACCACCACACCTTATTGGAAAAAAACTATGATAATTGGTGGGGTTGGATGATGGTGTTCTTTAAAAGCATTGGTCTTGAAAATTGGACCATTATGAAAGAACCTTACAAAAAAATGATATTTATTTTGACATTTTAACTGGTAATGAAGATGTAAAATATTTCTTCAAATATAATGTTTTGAATTACATTTTATATACATTATGTAAAAATATGTTTATTCATATTTCATCTTGTAAATCTGTATTCCAAAATTTAAATGACATTAAAAGTCACTCATAAAGGAATTAATATTTTGTGGAGAATAAATCTTGGAATGTACAGGTCTGAGTTCTAAAAAATCATAATTTTTTATCATGAAATAAAAAGTGGGTTGTGAAATTGATTTACCAAAATTCTTAAGAACATGGTTACACAGGGGGAATCAATTGGGAATGAATCGTTTATTGAGATATTACTTTTATCACTTCCAATATAGTGGAAATCTATGAATGTAGTGATTGAAGAGATAAAACATTTCAGTGAGTACACTATTAAAGGACCCATTGGTTCACTAATTAGTACAAACTGGAGTCGAAGAATCATGATAGTGAAGAACATGATTAGAATAAATCCTTTTCTTTTAGATCATGTGTAACACCCCAAGATTTTATAGTATGTTATTTCTTCAATGTAATTCAATAACTCTCACTACATGCAACACCAAGTTCTAGCGCACCATGACTTACCAAGAAAGTCATTCAAAAGTAGTTATTAATAGTATTACCTGAATTTTGAACTCTATATAATCCTTATAATTTTAGAATCCATATTATGAGTTTCTTATACATAATGTAAGAACAAATACATTTGTTTCAGATAAAAGAAGAATTTTTCAAAAAATGCAATTTTACTGCCTTTTAATGGAGAAGCCTTTTTAAATCCAATATTTAAAAATTTTTTATATTAAATTTTACAAAATAAACTTCTTTTTAGAATCGGGACATAAGAATTTAGTTTCAATAATGTTTTGGTGTTTTTCTGATAACTTTCATATTTGGGTGAATAGTGAAATATACTATATTTTAACTGAAAGAAACATTTTAAATCAAAATATTTTATATTGTTAAATTATATATTTTAATTGTTTGGAAGTACAAATAGATTATATTTTTACCATTTAATCCAATTAAGGTCATTTTAAGTAATTTCACTTTGAAATTGGACATAAACAACTGTCAAACTTTTGGTTATTATTATTTCTTAAAAACATGCCTTTTGGTTTTGTTTAAGGGAATTAATTTTAAATTAACAAATGCATCGTCTATGTTTTTAATTTTTTAAAATAAACTTCATTATTGAATTAGGAATATCAAAATTATCTTAGGGTAAATTTTTGGTATTTTTCTGAAAACTTTTTATTTTTGATGAATAGTGAAAAACAATGAGTTGTAGTTTAAAACTGTATTTTTATTTAAATAATTATTTATTTTATTTAAATTTATTTGTGTCAAAATAGATACATACTACCCATATATGTTCAATGTAATTCATTGGAGTCAGTTTATAATAATTTAGATATATAAAAATTTTATTGAACTTTTTACCGTCTTTTACCAACCTCCATGGAGAATTTTCAAATTCATATAAAACATTATTTTACCACTTCTATGAGTAAGATTTAGATAATCCTAGAGACATGGCTAATATCCAGGAGTCAAATGTGGTTCAATAAGATAAAAATAATTTTTTTGAATTGTAACTTTTAACTTTTATTTAACGCGTTTAAAGGTAAATAGGGTAATTCAAGATAAAAAGTATATTATAATAATTCAAAATTAGCTTAACACTTGTCCTAACCTTATTGGATGAGTCATGGACGACCATGGGCATCCTTGGGTCGATTTGGGGACCCCATGTAGCCACTTGAGAGTTATAATGACTCTTTAGATTAATTAATTTAAAATAAGACAAAAATGACCCCAAAAAATATCTTTTAGTAAATTATTTTCTATAGGGTTATATAAGTTATATTTTAGACATTAAAAATTATTTGGAAATATGAATATATTTCCTAAATCATTTTATTTTTTTTATAATCTTTAAAAATAATATAAATTATGTTATTTATGAGATAATGATGATGCAGTAATTACCTTATTAATGAAATATTAAAATAATTGATATTATAAATACACAAATAAATATAATTTGAGACTTTTAATGAATTAAAAGAATTTTATTGGTTAATAGGACATTTTAGTATTGATTAAATAATTTTTTTTGAATTAATAAAGTTATTAAGACTTTAAAAAAATCAATTATTAAATAGTGTCAAAATTGACAAAAATGAGTTTTTAAAACAAATATTATAATATTAATTGATATAATATTCATAAATATATATGGTTCGGCAAAAGGACTTATATGATGATAGGTATGTCATTAATTAACCACTTGGGTTTCTATTTTCAGTTTATAGTATGTTTATTAACCATATAATATAAAAATACAAAGCGACATGGTAAATGTCAAACTATTTAACTAAGAGTTAAATCTAAATGATAAGGGTAAAATAGTGACCCAAACTTGTCTAAAACCAATTTTTTGAGGGCGTTTAGACCCATACCAACCTTAGACTTTAAATAATCCAGTTTGGAGCCATTATAAACCGAATATGAATTTATCATAAAATAATACTTTAAGTTTTTCCAAAAGTTCCTCTCCTCCCCCTTATAAAAGGACACCACTTCTAACCAATTCCTCACAGCTCTAAAGCATTTTGGATAGTAAAAACTCTTCCCAATTAATCTCCCTAAATCAATATCCTCCTTATAGAAGCCGTAACCTAAGCATAAGGAACTTCAAGAGTCCTTTTTGGTTCAAACTAAAAGGAGTTACCCAAATTAAAGGCAACAATTTCTCTTAGCTTCTTTTCTTTCATTTTACTTCTCCAACCCATAAACACTTCTTATTCTTTTATTTTGTAACAAAAAAGTATAAGAAATATACTAGTATATTTTTATGAGAAGTAATATAATTACACTTACACACACCTCTATCTAATGGGTGAAGAACATAATGTTTCTGTGGATGGCAACCAAACGACTCTCGAAACGATGATAGTTCAATTATCTCCTACCGCCTCTCATGGTGGACATTATGATGGAACTATAATTAAATATGATATTAATGATTTTTATTTTATATATAAGATTCTGTAATTACATTTTATATCATAACATTATTCGTTTCATGTTGTATATATATGCGAAAATTTCATTTGAGGAAGTGCGGACTACCGCCCCCTCAAAGTGATATGACTCGTTCATACCATACATGGAACACATAAAAGATGGTGTTAATGAAATTAGTTAACACATATAAGATATTGTATTATGATTTAATAATAATATACCTATGTATCATTTGTTTTATATTCCTTTTAAAATGAAAAATGAAATGGAAGTAGCATTCATGCGCACGTACGAACTACCGTCTCCACGAACGCGATGAGATTAATTCCCCAACATATCCATTCATGTGTAACTCTAATTTTATGATTAAAAATAATTTTTAAGGACATTATATCATTCTGGATATGAATAAGATACAAACTATCCATAACAAACATGACTTATGTAACAAAACATATAAAATAAAATGAGTAAGTTAACACCTGAAACGAAGATAATACTAAGATATTGTTAATAATGAAATTTTAAAAGATCATATATGATATCATATTAACCTATAGGATTATTTTATAATTTAATAACAATTATTTCACCTTATACAGTAGGTTAAACTACCCCCAACCAAGGAAAAGTACAAGGTAAGGGTTTATTTCACAATCTCTTCATTATCCGAGGTTGTTTATACGTAATTATCTACAAGGACCTCTTTATCATCCACATCCATGTTTCATAAAACTATATTTGAAAACAATTTTACTATTTACTAGACAATGGTTTAAAGTCATTTATAGACTTATGTGTTTTGAAAGGAATCTTTCCGTCGTTTTCCAAACAAGGTACTTTTTGACCTTTTCGACAAATTTAAGGTAAGAATGTTTTTTTAACTTATATGGTGGGTGCAGCTATTTTCTACCATTATAAACTCGTTGAAGCATAACATACAAGCTTATAAGAATATTTTTAATGTAAATGTTTTATTTTATAACTATTTTAATTTTAAATGATTTCAAAATGAATATTTTAAGAATTTGTTAGAGGTACTCTTTATCAAGATCAGAATTTTAAATGTTTTAATGATTTCTCATTCTAAATATTTTTAATTAATGTCTATGTTTTCAAAATGAATTTAAGGATTTATTTATATGGAAATAAATGTTTTGAAATGATATTTCTTTTAAAAAGTTTCAAAGTCGTATGGGACACTTAAATTCAAAAATCTCTTTTAAATTACATCCTTAATAAATGTCTGACTTTTAAATGATTTCAAAAAAGAGATATTTCTCTCAAATAGTTTTGATTTAATCTATGTCAACATCCTTTAATGTATTTTAAGCTAATTTTACGTTGATTTATTATGATACAAAACTTCCATATTGTATTGATGGTTTTGTGATATGTTTGACTATGGATGTGTTATTTTTATACCACTCATGGTTTATGGATAAATTATTGACCTTTCATATACTAGTTTAAATATGAATGTTTATGTTATGTTTAAACCAATTTATATGAGGAATTAATTGGAATTAATAAGTGACGGGTGGAGCCTACTATAGCTCCTCGATGCATCAGTAGGTCTCATGAGACAAACTAGTGTCTTGGCATAAGGCCTTGAAAAAAACATATTTGTAGTCTTGGCACTAGGCCTTGACTATGTTGTTATGATAGTATGGCATTATGCATTCCTTCATTATGAAAGTGGATAGTGATATTGCATGCGATTATTGGACTAGTAGAATATCCATGTGAATAAGTAAATGGCATTATTTTATTTTATTTTTTCTATATTATTTTGAAGTTCAAGTTTAAAAGGATTTTGTTTTAGTTATACAATGCCTTAAATGTTTATGATTATTTATTAATGTTTCCACAATATTGTTATCCTTACTGAGTATCAGAGCTAACCCCTTTATATTTTTTATTTTTCCAGGATTCCAAAAAGGGTATTGTGATTGATATGATAGGTTAATCCACGAGAATAATGGCATTCATAAAGGATTATTTATGTTGTTTTGTATATTATAAAGTGTAATGTAACATTCATGTATGTAATCTATTTTCCAAGACTACTAAACCGATCGGTCCTTTGGGACATGATTCCTTGTAATCATGCCAGTGTATTAAAATAATGCACCGAATGTGGGTAACTGGGGTCAGGGCGTTATAGTTGGAATCAGAGGATGTTTAACAATAACCTTGGAAACTAGATTTAGATAAACTCTGATTAGAGAACATAACCCTAAGATAGACTTTGAGGATTAGTATAGAAGAACTTCCTTGATTTTGGTATTGTAAAGATTTTGTGAATTTTCCGAGCAATACATCCCTGTCTGGATACGAGCAGGTAGAGGCAGCTCTGGCATAGATGTACCTAGGGGTAAAACACGGAAACACCGCTTTGAGATAGACTTGAATGGGAACTAGTGCATGATAACGGGCCTTGCTTCACTCTTGGTTACGACACTCCCGGGGGATATGCTTAGGATAATTCTCATTTTCTTTACAAATCATTATGTACGTTTTATGAGTATATAATTCCTCAATAAAAACATCTTTATTATTATGGATTATATCCATAAACCATTCAATTTATGTTAGTTATTTTACAAGTTTGGAATTATTCATTGAAATTCATAAACTGACCTAGTTTATGCTATTGTATAGAAATTCCGCCTAGTAGAAGGAATGTGAACTCCAGCAATACGTATGATCCAAAGAGTAAGAAGGATCATATCTTTCACAGTATTCAGCCAACATTTAGAAGGGAAATATTCTCCCATGTATTCTCCACATATGAAGAAATATTATCATGTGTTAATAAGTTACGAAAAGAATTTGATGGGTCCTACGGCTTTGAAGGGAAGCAAGAGAAGAAAAGGATGCAAGAGAGAAAGATGGATAATGAGAAGAGGGAAAATAATAATTTTCCCATATGTGTTAACTATGGAAAGAAACACACATGATCTTTCCCGAAGGGAATGAGAGTTTGTTATAAGTTTGGAGAAAAAGGACACCAAGTATGTGACTGCAAGGGTAAGAAAAAGGTTTCAAATGAACAATGATTCATCTGCAAGGAGATGAGACACTACGAGAACTGATGTCCAAATCATCAGAGTATTCCCCAAATGATGCTATTGGATAATAATATAGATATGATACTACCATATATGGTGAGTAATGATTAGAGTTCTTATGTTGTTATTAGAGAATTATGTCATTTTAGTGTTGTATCAACAATGAACTGGTTATAATAATTATGGAGTATATAAGGATTGTACTGTATAACTATTTCATTAAGGACATGAGATTTTGTGGAACAAAGGAATGTGACTCAATAGAAGGTTAAGTTTTTGGAAAATATATGGTTGAGATAAAGATAAACCATAATATGGTTCTGATACCGAGGTAGTGATTTTGAAATAATACATGATTGATTTGGATAAATTATATTGGATATTCTTGATTACCTCAAAACTGATTAATGATTTGTATATTCCATCATTGTTGGAGTTTAAAACATTTTTGGATAGAAGGAGTATATACAGTATTCTATAAGAAATAAGGGGTCTTGAATGTAATTAATAATGTTTTATGGTAATTCAGGATGTTGCAGTGTTTTAAAGGAATACATGATGAAAGTGCTCACATGTTATTATGCGGAAAAAAGGATTTTCATTCTGTTTACCTTCCTTATAAAATTTGGATTGTGAGTTTGGATAGAAGTATTTTGGAAAATTCTAGTTTGAGATTATGTTTGGATTTCCATAAAACGACAACCCAGAGGTCGGGCAACAACCCATCGCGTCCGGCAAGGCCATGAGACTTGAACCCACAACCGGAGGGTGACAAGGGTGTATCACCTACTACTGGACCACATGATGTCCTGGATTAAATAATGTAGTCTTTTTTAAAAAAATCTGGTAGATAAATTATAAATTTATTTATTTTTTTGAACCCTATGCTAATAGGATAAATAGAATATTATTTTTAAGTTCTATTATCTTTTAGAGTGAAAGTTGAGTTTATGGTAGAAATTAGTTAATGTATGGGACTCTACATGTCAAGTATATATTTTTCTTATTCTCTAATTAAATGAAGATATTAATTATTATACTTTAGTGAAGGGATCTTAATACCAAAAATGTGTTATCCTAATACCATATGTTTTATTGAACTGATGGTATTTTAAATCATCATAGATTGATGAATTTAAGGCCCTCAATTTTCCACTTGTTTGTGATTGATGACCTCAATCAATACCAATAAATATTTACATTTTTTCTACAATTATATGTCTCTAATTTACACCAATGTTCTCCTAATCCATATCAATATTTGGTGGTGACTCTTTCATTTCCCTTTTCCTCTTATTAAGACTAACTTTTATTAAACTAATTTCTGATGTGGGTTTTTCCAAAGGTATTTTCTATTTTCAAACATTTATTTTCATAAAAATAATTTCAAATTATGAGGGCGCAATTTATTAAAGGAGGGAATATTGTAACACCCCAAGATTTCATAGTACGTTATTTCTTCAAAGTAATTCAATAACTCAGACTACATGCAACACCGAGTTCTAGCGCACCATGACATACCAAATAAGATGTTCAAAAGTGGTCATGAATAGTACCTAAATTTTTAACATTATAAAATCCTTATAATTTTAGAATCCATATAATGAGATTCTTAGACATAATTTAAGAACAAATACTTTTTTTCAGATAAAAGAAGTAATTTTAAAAAAATGCAATTTTACCGCCTTTTAATGGAGAATCCTTTTTAAATCCAATATTTGAAACTTTTATATATTCATTTTGTCAAAATAAACTTCTTATTTAGAATCGAGACATAAGAATTTAGTTTTAATTATGTTTTGGTATTTTTATGATAACTTTTATATTTGGGTGAGTAGTGAAAAATACTATCTTTTAACTGAAAATAAATTTTTAAATCAAAATATTTTATATTTTTAAATTATAAATTTTAATGGTTTTAAAGTATAAATAGAATATATTTTTACCATTTAATAAAATTATGGTCATTTTTTGTAATTTCAAATTCAAATTGGACATAAACAAGTGTCAACCTTTTGGTTGTTATTATTTCATAAAAATACGCCTTTTGGTTTTGACTGCAGGAATTAAATTTAAATTAATAAATTCAACTTCTAAGTTTTTTATTTGGTAAAATATACTTCATTTTTTAATTTGTAATATCAAAATTATCTTAGGGTAAATTTTTTGTATTTTTCGGAAAACATTTAATTTTTGATGAATAGTAAAAAACACTGAGTTGTAGTTTAAATCTGAATTTTTATTTAAATAATTATTTATTTTATTTAAATTTATTTTATGTAAAAATAGATACATACTACCTATATAAGTTCAATTTAATTATTTGGAGTCATTTTATAATAATTTTAGATATATTAAAATTTTATTTAACTTTTCATCGTCTTTTACCCACCTCCTAGGAGAATTTGCAAATTCACATAAAACTTAATTTTACAGCCTCTGTGAGTGAAATTTAAAAAATCTGATAGACATGGTTAATATTCAGGAGTAAAATGTGGTTCAATTAGATAAAAAAATTTATAGTGAATAGTAACTTTTGACTTCTATTTACCACGATTAATGGTAAATAGGGTAATTCAAGATAAAAAAATATATTATAATAATACAAAATTACCTTAACACTAGTCCGAACCTTATTGGATGAGTCATGTACAAATATGGGAATAATTGGGTCGATTTTGGGACCCCATCGAGCCACTTGAGAGTGATAATAACACTTTAGATTAATTAATTTAAAGTAATGACAAAAATGACACAAACAAATATCTTTTAGTAAATTAATTTTTACATGGGGTTATATAAGTTATATTTTCAACTATGAATATTAATTGGAAATCTAAAACGATTTCATACATCATGGTATTTTTTTATAATTTTTAAACATCAGATAAATTATGTAATTTATGACATAATGATGATGCAGTAATTACCTTATTAATGAAATATTAAAATAATTAATATTATAAATACCCAAATAAATATAATTTGATACTTTTAATGAATTAAACGACTTTTATTGGTTAATATGACATGTTGGTATTGATTAAATAAATTTGTTTCGAATTAATAACGTTAGTAAGACTTTAACAAAAATCAATTATTAAATAGTGTCCAAATTGATATAAAGGAGTTATTAATGAAAATTTTATATTATTAATTGATATAATATTTAAAAAATATAAGGATTGGCCAAAAAACATATATGATGATAGTTATGTTATTAATGAACCACTTGGGGTTCTATTCGTAGTTTATAGTATGTTTATTAACCATATAATATAAAAATACAAACCGACATGTTAAATGTCAAACTATTTAACTAAGAGTTAAATCCAAAAGATAAGGGTAAAATAGTGACTCAAACTAGTCTAAAACCTATTGGTTGAGTGGTTTTTGATCTCTACTCACCTTATACTTTAAATAATCTAGTTTGGATCCATTATAAACCGAATATGAATTTATCATAAAATAATTCTTTAAGCTTTTCCTAAAAAGACCCTCCTCCCCCTTATAAAAGGACACCACTTCTAACCAGTTCCTCACACCTCTCAATCCTTTTGGCTCGTCCAACCTCTGCTCAATTAATCTCCCTACATCCCTATCCTCATCCTAGAAGCCTTACCTTAGTCAGAAGGAACATAAAGAGTACTTTTTGGTTCAAACCAAAGGGAGCTACCCAAATTAAAGGTTACGATTTCTCTTATCTTCTTTTATTTTATTTTACATCTCCAACCCATAAAATATTCTTATTATTTTCTATTGTAACAAAAATTGTGTCATAAATATACTAGGAAAATTTTATGAGAATTATTATAACTACTCTTACACACACCTCCATCTAATTGGTGATGAACATAATGTTTCTGTGGATGGCAACCAAACGCCTCACAAAACAATGATTGTTCAATTATCTTCTACCGCCTCTAATGGTGGCCATTATGATGGTACTGTAATTAAATATGATATTAATGAAATTTATTTTATATATAATCTTATTTACTTCCATTTTATATCATACCATTATTCGTTTCATGTTGTATATATATACGATAATTTCATTTGAGGAAGTGCGGACTACCTCCCCCTCAAAGTGATATGACTCTTTCATATCATACATGGAACATATAAAGGATGGTGTTAATGAATGAAATTAACACATATAAGATATTATATTATACTGGAATAATAATATACCTATTTATCATTTGGTTTTGATTCCTTTTAAAATAAAAAATGAAATGGAAGTAGTGTTCGTGCGTATGTAGGGACTACCGTCTCCACGAACGCGATGAGATTCATTCCACATCCTATCCATTCAAGTCTAATTCTAATTTTATGATAAAAAATAATTTTTAAGGACTTTATATCATTCTGGATATGAATAACATGCATCCTATACATAACAAACATGGCTTATGTAACAAAACATATAAAATAAGTAAATGGCATTATTTTATTTTATTTTTTCCATATTATGTTGAAGTTCAAGTTTAAAAGGTTTTTGTTTTAGTTATACATTTCCTTAAATGTTTATGATTATTTATTAATTTTTTTCTATATTGTTATCCTTACTGAGCATCAGAGCTCACCCCTTTCTATGTTTTATTTTTCCAGGATTCCAAGAAGTGTATTGTGGTTGATATGAAGGGTTAATCTAAAGGAATAATTGCATTCATAAAGGATTATTTATGTTGTTTTTTGTGTTATAAAGTGTAATTTAACATTCATGTATGTAATCTATTTTCCGAGGTTGCTAAACCGATCGGTCCTTCGGGACTTGATTCCTTGTAATCATGTTAGTGTATTAAAATAATGCACTAACTCTGGGTAACTAGGCTCGGGGCGTTACATCATGTATAAATCATCCATATATTTATTTTAATCTATGTTTTAGGTGAATTTTTATATAACATAATGATATTATTATGAATTTTTTTAATTTAAATAATTTTATTTATTTGATGGCTTGCATTACACGCATCGCTGACTTTAAAAAAACCAAAATATAATATTAAAATATTATTATATAAAATGAGAGTTATCATATAACAATTAAATTGATCGATATAGATTGAAAAAACTAAATTATGATAATTTATTGTTATATACATATAAAATTAATTCTTTGGTTTTCAGTTCATTATAAATATAAATAAAAATCATTTTAAAGAAAATTAAATATATTTATCAAAACGTGTTTTTATGCCCGTAATGTATTTTTATCATAATAAACGAAATTATTTTATATTGGTGAATTATTTTTATTGAATTAATATATTATTTACTTGATAAATATTTTTAAATAATAAAAATTTATTTTTCAATATATAGGATAAGTGTAAATCCAGTTGCATGCTTAAAAATTAATTTTTGCTAAAAATATTTTTTAGAAAAATGTCACTGCCTTTATTTTTTAATATCATTTTTTCTATAAATAAGTAATTATGAATTAAAATTATTATCGGATGAAATTAATTTGAACCTTAACACCTCATTATTGACATTAAGTTGTTTAATGGACACCTTTTTCGGATTTTTTATATATTATTAAAATAAATGAATTTTACAAAATGTCACTCCCTTTATTTATAATATCCTTTTTGGGTTAACATTGCTACTAAAGTAATTTGAGAATGACTATTTTTATTTTTTGAGACTAATAAAATTATTTTAATGCTATAAATATAAATTTTATTTTTATTAATTATATAATGACCTTAATTTCTTATGAAACACCAATATAGTATGTCTCTAATTATTAAAACAAATATAATATACATTTTTAAGAATAATAAAAGGGAAATAATATGACTGATTTAGTGAAAAAAATGAATTTTTTAGATCAATATGAAATATTTGGGTGGTTTGAAATCATTATATTGAAATTCAACCATTTTGTCGATGTATTGAAGATAAATAAAATTAATAGTGTCAAAATTGATAATAATGATATTTTACCAAAATAATATTTTATTAAATATTTAAAAATAATAAATGGATTTAAATAAAAATATATATATTATTATATGGTTTAAAGTTTAATTAATTAACCAAATATGGACCAATTATCACGTTATTAGTAAAAATTACAACCTTCTAGTATTGAAAAATGTGTTACCATAATTAAAATTAAAATTGGGTAACTAAGGGTTATTTGAAATGATAAGGTCAATATTTACCTCATAACAATGCTAAATTCAATTTTCTGCTGGTATTAAAAAAATATAATACCTTATATTTGAAAAAATACAATTTGGAGTAATTTTATTTGATAATGAATTTACTATACTTTTTCCTTTTGAGAAATTTCAAAATTTCCCCTCACATAAATTATAATAGGGAACCTCCTCCCTCACTTATTCACACAAAATTTATCCTTATTTATCAAAAAATCAACTAAATTCCATTATAAAATTACCTATACACATTAAATATGTTTTTTCCAAAATACATTCCTTAGAACCACTTATTGGATATCTAAAGGAGACATTTCAATGAAAATGAAACTATAAAACCATGACATTTTATGAGAAATATATTTTTATGTCTTATGTTATTCAAAACACGAAAGTAATCTTTCATTACACACATTACTAACTTGTCTTGCTTACACACAGGAGAAACCTTCCCCGATAGCTTGTGTTGTACACAATACTGAGTTTCACTAAACAACAATATGTTATTAAAATATTATATAAACTAGCCGTTATAAATAGTATTAACCACATTTTGAATTTTATATATCATTAGAATTCATCTTACATATGATATGAGAAGAAAATCAATTTTTCGGATAAATGAATCATTTTTAAAAAAAAGTTATTTTTTCGACATTTGATGGCGCACCCATTTTTAATCTAAATTTTGAAAATTTTATGAGTTAAATTTGAAAAAATAAACTTATTCTTATGAATCAGGATTTAAAAATTTACATTTGGTAAATTTTTGATACTTTTCTGATAACTTTTATATTTTGAGGAATAGTAAAATTACGCTAAATTTTTCATAAAAACATCTTTTTTAATCGAGATAATTTATATAGTTAAATTATTATATTCAATTATTTTAAAATATAAATAGAATATATTTTTACCATTTAACATAATTCAAGTCATTACCATTAATTTTACTTTGAATTTATAGGTAAAAACATTTCAATATTTGGCAATGTTTTAACTTTTAAAACCCGTTTTCATTACAATGGGATTATTTTTAAATTAATTTCTGCAACTTCTGTGTTTTGAATTTTGAAAAATGGATTTCATATTCGGATTCAGTGGGTAAAAATTATGTTAGTATGTTTTATTTTTTTTGATATTATGAATAGTAACTACGGTAATTTTTATTTATTGTAGTTAAAGGAAAATCGGGTAATTAAGAGTCAAACTAAGATTATAAAATTACCCTAACACCTTCTAAAATTCTATTAGATGAATAAAAGTTGACCCATATCTCCTAAGGGTTGGAATAGATTCATTTCATGGACTTTTGAACATGAAAATTATATAATTATTATTAAAACCAAAAAAGTGACAACATGTCACTCTCTTAAATCTTATAAGTGTAATAATTTTAATTTAGTGATAAACATCATAAAACTTCGAATATAAATATTATCCTGAAGGATAATAAAATTATCTACATCAAGTGAATTTATTTAGAATTTTTATGGATTAAATAATAATCATAATGATGACAAAATAGTGATGTAGAAATTATTTTATTGATTTAAATATCAAATAAATGGTTTTAAAAATATTAATATAAATATTATATGAACTATTTAATGTGCTCCACTAATTTTATAGATAAATATGACATTCTATAAAACTATTATATCTTTTATTTCTAATGTATCTTTTGTGTATAGTTTATTTAAATTGAAATAAATTAATAGTGTCAAAATTGACACTATTGTTATTTTATAAAAATAACATATTATAATTTTTTTTAAAAGTCACAAAAATATTTAAAAATTATAAATTGAAATTTACATGGTCTAAAATTTCATGAAGTAACCAATTATGGAAAATTCACTAAACATAAGTAATTAGTTATAATAATTTAAAATTTATAATAGTATTACCACAAATAAAATTAAATATAATAAATCAGGATTTATCAAGTTGATAATGTTTAAAATAAATTCCCAACATGTCAAAAAAATTTTGGTTTATTATATTACAACCTTATCTCATATAATCTTTTGATTTGAGTGATTTTGGAAGTTTTTTAGTGGGGTTTGAATTTATTATAAATTAATATTTTTAGGTTTCCAAAGGTGCCCATATCCTCCCTTATAAAAGGGAACCTCCTCCCTCTCCAATTCACACTATTTGGTTCCTTCATGCTCGGCCAAACCCTGCCCATTTCTCTTCTAAACATCTCTAGTTATATCATAGTGTTTCTAGACTTCTAAAAAGACCAACTCTAGTGCCCTAAGAGGATGTTTAAAAGAGGCACGTCGAGGAAGAGGTAATCTCTTCTACCGATTCTTTCAAGTCACTTTCTTCTTCTACTTCTTCTTCTTTAATTGATTAATTATAAAGTATTAACATTTGTATCACTCATAAAATGATATGTTATTATAAATATGAAAAAAACCTATTTCACCTTCTATCCATCCTACAGAAAATGAAATCACCGTGCGTGCATACATACGGAATACCGTCTCCACGCCGTGGTGTAATCTGTTTTCCACCACCAACTTACATGTATGGGTAGAATGAGGTAAACAATAACATTATATGATTATTATAACATTATACTGATTCTTAGATATTATATCATCAACTCAAAATCCATTCATATAATTATGGGAATGATATCATCGCTTGTGCGTAAATACGGCCTACCGTCTCCACGATGTGATGCGACTCGTTCTACATGATCTTTATTGAATAAGGATTATATAAATGAATTGAATGAATATATATGATATATATTATAAAAATACCATTCTGTAAATGATATATCTATAATCCAAAAAGTGGAATAATAATTTATTCGACAAAACAAGCATAAGAACATAAAGCAATGAACACCCAAATAACAAGTAGCAAAGAAATATTATTAATAAGAAGATGTGAATATGACCATATATGATATCATAATAATTACTATGATTCTGTAATAAGACAATGACATTATTTAAATCATTATACATGAGGTTCAGATACATACAAAGCATATCGGACCAAAGGTAAGGGATAACCCTTCCTGTCTCATTCTGTCCGAGATTGTTTATTCGTATGTATTTACTGGGGTCATATTTATCATCCACATCCTTATTTCATCAATATGTAATTTTATACCTATCCTCCTACAATTGTTTAAATACTATTTTTCCTATTGGTTAATTTTTAGTAAAAGATATGAAATGAATATTTTCTTGTTTTCAGTACGAGATACTTTTTGACCTTTCCAACCAAAGTACAAGATGAATGTTTTTTAATTATAAAATATGAATGGCTTGTTTAGGATTTCATAGAACATTATTTCCAAGAATATTCCTTTTCATTTTTTAAATTTTATTTTCAATTATCTTCTTCTATTTTAAAATTGTATTACATGTTGAGAAAAACAAAATGATTTTGAAGTAAAAAGGATATTTTCCTCAAGAATGGAGTTCAAGAGTTTTATCAAAATTATTTTCCATTTAAGATAATATAGGGTTCTGTTTCTATCCCTACTATTACACTGATTTTATTATGTTAATATGGAATTATTTTTACGAAGTCCTTTATTGTATATCGATTATGTTATGATGGAATGATTTTTAAGAATCACATTTTTATTACATGGGTTATGCTATGATGTATGATATATGATTTTGTGGCACACATAAGAATGGTTTCATTATGAGATGGGTGTGACCTATATCTCCCTCCAATGAATTGTGAAAAGTTTTATATCTCAGGAGATAAACATGACTGGAATGACAAGTTAATCCGGTTCACTGATACAAGACTAGAACGAGGAGTGAACTCGGTTCAATAATGGACTTTGTCCGCTATGATAGTCTTGGAAATGAGTCTTGACTAATATGAAATGATTTTCTATGATTATGTGTGTATGCCACTAAGTTTCAGGTTTTATGTTATGATTATTGGGATTAAATTTCACTAATATGATTTATCCCATGTCATGATATTATGATCCCTTTTGCAGGATAAGATTTTCAAAATGTTATGTTCTTATGAATGAGATATGATTGATATCTCCTTCGTTTACCCTTACTAAGCATTTGAGCTCACCCTTTTGTATGTTTTCTTTTCCCCAGGTTAGGATGAAGGGTATTAAGTAAGATATTCCAAAAGGGACTCTATATATGATGAAATAAATGGGAGACACTGTAGATGATTTATGAACCAATTGTTTATGTTTCCCAGTTTATAAAGACACTATACCTATACAGTCCTTTCATGGTTTTGTTATATGTTGTAATAAGTGTGCTTCAATTCTGAAGTAATAACAATGTATTTAAAGTATGGGTCATTATAGTTGGTTTCAGAGGAAAGTTATAGTCAACCTTTAGAAACTAGGATGTGAAAGCCTTAGTAAGAACCCTAAGGATATGTATAAGCATAGAACACAATAGTAGTGTTTTAGGAATGGCCATGAATAACCTATGATAAGACCTAAAGTGTGAAATTTTATTCTTGATAATGTTTTTTTCTGTTATGATTAGTGTTTCTCACACTAAGACTCTTTGTTTTAGTAAATGTATAGAACCCAAAGGAACTATGTTAATTCTGAATGCGACGGAAAATGCATTGATTGTCCCCTTGAGCAACGAAAAATTATTAGAGCTGGAATGAAAAATCTTATAGCCATGATCACACAACTTTCTCAAGATATGAATCATGCCAGACATCCAAACAAGCAATGGAAGGAGCAACATTCTGTTAAATAATTCATGAGGAAGCATCCACCTTCATTCAGCGGGTCTTCTGATCCATTAGTAGATGAACAATGGATTAGTACCACTGAAAAAATATTTTCCATTCTACATTGTTCTGAACATGATAAAGTCATCTTAGCAGTATATTGCTTGCAAGGTTAAGCTGATCAATGGTGTAATCTTATCAAGAATAAGAGGCAAAGAGACGAAATCGAGTCCATGGAATGGGACAAGTTCAAGAACTTATTTTTAAATAAGTACTTCCCTCGTATTCAATGAACAAAGATGGAGATTGAGTTTCTTAAACTAAAGAAAATGGATGATAAATCAGTTGGTACCTACGAAGAAAATTTTACAAGAAATTCATGGTACGCTTCTTGAATTATTATCCAAACTGAGAGTAAGATCGATCAATTCATTAGTGGCTTAAAACCAAGCCTTCGAAGGGCGTTAGCCATAAGGGACTTCAATATTATGGGAAAATTGTTCGATGTGCTCTCAAGGTTGAGATGGATATTGGAGTAACCCATAAGTTATATGGGTTCGATAAGAAGAGGAAAATGGAATTCAAAGGAAAATCTTAATACCACAACGAAAATAAGATGATTTTTCCCTTATGCTCAATGTGTGGAGTGAAACATAGAGGGAATTGTCTTAAAGGGACAAGAAAATGTTTTATGTGTGGAAAAGAAGGTCATCAGGCAATTGAATGTCGAAATAATGGGAAGAAGATGTCTAATGATGCAAACAAAGAAAGGGATACACAAAATGCACCTCCTACACTTCAATGTTACAAGTGTAAGGAAATAAGGAATTATTCCAATCAATTCCCAAATACAAGGGTTGTTGATGATGATCGATGTCAATAAACACTTAAGGCCAAAGACAAAGGAAAGTCACATGTAATTTCTATCGGCGGTGTGGAGTACGATAATGAAGTTGAGAAAGGTACACTTAACATACACTCTAAAATAGAAAATGTTTTATTCGATTATGGATCCACCCACTCTTTTATTTCTGAAGAATTTTCTAATGGTATCATTGTATTACCTCAACAATTAGATGTTGAGTTAGCCGTGACAACCCCTAATGGCTCAATAGTCACATCCAATGTTTAAAATTCTTCTCCTATTGAAGATTGTTGGAAAGTTCTTCCTTTAAATATTGTGATACTTTCTATATTGAATTTTTATGTGATTCTTGGCATGTATTGGCTTTAGTTATATGGAGATCATATCAATTTCCAAAGAAGGGAAGTCACATTTCATATTCCAGATCAATCAACGATCATCTATCAATGTAAGGAAGAGTATAACCTTCCAGTCAAAATTTATTCCATATTATGGGTCTTGATTCAAATAAATGAAGTTATTTATCTCAAATGGTTGGAGAGAAACTCACGATTAAGAATACACCCATTGTACAAGAGTATGAAGATGTCTTTCTGGAGGAATTTCCAGGTCTTCCACCAAGTCATGAAGTTGAGTTTTCAATAGAACTCATAACGGATGTTATACATATTTCAAAGACACCATATAGAATGGCCCCAATTGAGTTATAAGAATTAAAGAAGCAACTCCAAGAGAATCTTGATAAAGGATTCATACGCCCTAGTGCATCATCTTGGGGAGCACCAGTTCTATTTTCTAAGAAGAAATATGGATCAATGAGACTCTGAATTGATTATCTATAACATAACAAGATCACTATCAAGAACAAATAACCTCTCCCACACATTGACAAATTATTTGACCAACTATGCGGAGGTCAATACTTTTCCAAGATAGATCTTCGTTCATTGTATCATCATTTAAGGGTCAAAAGGGAGGATATACAAAAGACAGCTTTCCGTACAAGGTACGGACAATATGAATTTATTGTGAGGCCATTTGGTCTTACTAATGACCCTACTATCTTCATGGATCTAATGAATAGAGTCTTTAGAGAATATGTTGATCAGTTTTTGGAAGTATTTATATACAATATTCTTGTCTATTAAAAGAGCAAGGAAGAACATGAATATCACTTGAGAATTGTATTAAAGACCCTATGAAAGAAGAATATTTATGAAAAATTTACCAAGTGTGAATTTTGGCTACAAGAAGATTCATTTTTGGGTCACATTATCTCAATAGAGGGGATATCTACGGATCCAGCAAAAACAGAGGTTATCGAAAGATGGTCGAGACCAACAAAAGTAACTGAGATCCAATGTTTTCTAGTTTGGATGGATATTATCGATGTTTTGTGAAAGATTTTTCATGATTATCTAATCCACTCACCAGGTTGAGTTGAAAATGAGTTATGTTTGTTTGAATGGAGGAGTGTGAAGAGAATTTCATGGAGTTAAAAAGAAGGTTATCTAGTGCATCTGTGCTCTAACTGGCTTGTAGTGGAGAAAGGTTTTTGATCTATAGTGATGCCTCCATGAAGGGATTGGGGTGTTTTCTCATGAAAAATGTTATGGTGATAGCTTATTTCTCACGACATTTAAAAATCCATGAGAAAAATTACCCAACTCATGATTTGGAGTTAGCTGCAGTAATTTTTTCATTAATGATTTGGAGGCATTATCTTTATGGTGAAAGGTGTGATATTTATACTGATCATAAAATTTTAATGTATAATTTCACAAAAAAGGAGATGAATATTCACCAATGAAGATGGTTGGAACTGATTGAGGATTATGACTGCTCTATTCATTACCACCTTGGGAAAGCAAACAAGGTGGTAAATGCATTAAGTCGATAAGACGATTCTAGTTTATCCATGATGAGGATCACAAAAGATCCAAAATTTATGGATTTACAAAGGATGGATCATGGAATTATAATTGAAGGGGAAAAATTTTATCTTTCTCAAATTAATGTTAAACCATCTACACATGTGATGATTAAAGAGGCACAAAAAGAAGATGTAGATTTACAAAAGAAGGTGAGAAATGTTCCTGAATTCCACATTGATTATGGTGAAATAATACGGTTCCTGAATCGGGTTTGTGTTCCTCCCATACCAGAATTAAAGAAGGAAATATTGGATGAGGCTCATAGTTATTCATTCTCTATTCACCCTGGAAGCACAAAGATGTATGGGAACCTGAAATAGTACTTCTAGTGGGATGGAATGAAAAGAGATGTTGTTGAATATGTCTCTCAATGCTTTGATTGTCAACAAGTTAAAGATGAGAGACAGAAGTCTAAAGGGATGTTACAACCATTAACCATACTAGAATGGAAATGTGAAAACATCACTATGGACTTTGTCACTGGACTTCCTAAAACATCTAAAGGAAATAATTATATCTGGTTTATAGTTGATCATCTTACGATGTCAGAACACTTCACTGCTATTAGATATGATTTCTCTCTTGATCAGATTTTGAGGATATATATAAAGGAAGTGGTAATATTGCATGGAGTAACACTTTCCATTATATCCGATGGGGATCCGAGGATTACCTCAATGTTTTGGTGAAGTCTTTAGCATACTTTATATATGGAGTTGAGTTTAGCACTGCTTATCATGCTCAGACAGATAGTCAGTCTGAGAGGATAATTCAAACTCTAGAAGACATGTTGAGAGCTTGCTCAATGGATTTCAAACGTGGTTGGGATCAACACCTACCTTGGGTTGAATTTTCAAATAATAATAACTTTCACTCTAGTATTCAGATGGCTCTTTATTAAGACCTATATGGAAAGAAATGCAGAACTCCAACTTGCTGGGATGAAGTTGGGGAAATAAAGCTATTAGGACCTGATCATGATGATGAAATGGAAGGAAAATAAAGTTCTATTCAACAACACATAAGAGAATCTCAGAGTCAAAAAAAAGTTATGGTGACAAACGAAGAAATGACCTAGAGTTTGAAGTGGGTGATAAAGTGTTCTTATGAATATATCCTTAGAAGGGAGTAATGTGATTTGGAAAGAAGGGAAATCTGAGCCCTAGGTATATTGGTCCTTTTGAAATACTGGTTCGTGTTGGGAAGGTAGCGTACTGATTGGCGCTTCCACCAAATCTCTCTCAAGTTCATGATGTGTTCAATTTATCTCTCCTGAGAATGTACATACCCGATCTATCACATGTATTAAGATCAAAAGTTTTACCCCTGAAGCAAGATCTTTATTATGATGAACATCCTATAGAGATTCTGGATCATAAAAAAAAATTCCTATGCTACAAGACCACTCTCTTGGTGAATGTTTTTATGGAGGAACCACCAATTAGAAGAAGCTATATGGGAACTTGAGGATATGATGAAGACAAGGTATCCTTATCTGTTTATTACAAAGTGACAAATTTCAAAGGGGGAAATTATTTTTAATGGGGGTAGAATGTAACGCCATGAGATTTTATGAGAAATATATTTTTTGTCTTGTTTTATTCCCAACACCAAAGGATTCTTTCACTGCACACAACACTAGCTTTGCTTGCGTTACACGCACGAGCAACCTTCCTTGATAGCTTGCGTTGTACGCAATACTGAGTTTCACTAAACAAAGATATGTTATTAAAATATTATATAAACTAGCTGTTATAATTAATATTAACCACATTTTGAATTTTATATAACATTATAATTCATCTTACATATTATATGAGAAAAAAATCAATTTTTCGGATAAAAGAATCATTTTTTAAAAAATTCTGTTTTTCTGACTTTTGATGGCACACCCATTTTTAATCTAATTTTTTAAAAGAATATGAGTTAAATTTGATAAAATAAACTTTTTATTTTGAATCAGGATATAAAAATTTAGGTTTGATAAATTTTTGATACTTTTCCGATAACTTTCATATTTTGATGAATAGTAAAAATACGCTAAATGTTTCATAAAAACAACTTTTTTAATCAAGATAATTTATATAGTTAAATTATAATATTTAATTATTTTAAAGTATAAATAGAATATATTTTTACCATTTAATATAATTTATGTAATTTCCATTAATTTTACTTTTAATTCCTAGGTAAAAACATTTCAATCGTTGGCAATATTTTAACTTTTAAAACACGTTTTCTTAACAATGAGATTAATTTTAAATTAATTACTGAAACTTCTGTGTTTTGAGTTTTGAAAAATGGATTCCATATTTGGATTAAGTAGGTCAAAATTATGTTAATATGTCACTATGATTTTTTTGATATTATGAATAGTAACTACGGTAATTTTTATTTGCTGCAGTTAAAGGTAAATCTGGTAATTAAGGGTCAAAATAAGATTATAAAATTACTATAACACCTGAAAAAGTTCTACTGGATGAATAAAAGTCGACCCATATCACCTAAGGGTCGGAAGAGATTCATTTAATGGACTTTTGACCATGAACAATATATAATTATTATAAAAACCAATGAAAGTGACAACATGTCACTCTCTTAAATATTATAAGTGTAATAATTTTAATTCAGTGATAAACATCATAAAACATCGAATATAAATAGTATAATGAAATCTAATAAAAGTATCTACATCATGTGAATTTATTTAGAATTTTTAGGGATTAAATAATTATCATTAATAATGACACAATAGTGATGTAGAAATTATTTTATTGATTGAAATATTAAATAAATGGTTTTAATAATATTAAAATAAATTTTAAATGAAATATATAATGTGATACACTAATTTTATAGATAAATATGACATGTTAATAATCTATTATATCTTGTATTTCGAACATATCTTCTGTGTATAATTTATTTAAATTCTAATAAATTAATAGTGTCAAAACAGACACTATTGTTATTTTATAACAATAGCATATTATAAAATTGTTTAAAAATCCCAAAAAAATTAAAAAATTATAAATTAAAAGTTATATGGTTTAAAATTTCATAAAGTATCCAATTATGTACAATTCACTACACATAAGTAATTATTTATAATAATTTAAAATTTAGAATGTTATTACCAAAAATAAAATTTAATAGATCAAATAAGGATAAATCAAGTTGATAATGTTTAAAATAAATTCCCAATATGTCTAAATTTTATTGTTTGATGAGATTACAACCCTATATCAAATAATCATTGTATTTGAGTCATTTTTAAAGTTTTTAGGTGGGGTTTGAATTTATTATAAATTAATATTTTTAGGTTTCCAAAGGTGCCCCTCTCCTCCCTTATAAAAGTGAACCTCCTACCTCTCCTCTTAAAACAATTTTGATCCTTCACGCTCAGCCAACCCATGAAAATTTCTCTTCTCAACATCTCTAGTTATATCATAGAGGTTTTGGTCTTCTCAAAGGACCAAATCTAGTGTCCTAAGAAGAAGTTTAAAAGAGGCACGCCGAGGAAGAGGTAATCTCTTCTATCGATTCTTTCATGTTTCTTTCTTCTTATACATCCTCTTCTTTATTTGTTTCATTATAATGTAATAAAATAAGTATAAATAATATAATGATATGTCTTTATAAATATGAAACAACCATATTTCACCTTCTATCCATCCTATAGAAAATGAAATCACCACGCGTGCGTACGTATGGAATATCGTCTCCACACCATGGTGTAATCTGTTTTCCACCACCACATTACATGGATGGGTATAATTGTGTAAAGAATAACTATATATGATTATTATAAAATTATACTGATTTTGAGATATTATATAATCAACTCCAATTCCATTTATATAATTACTGGATTGATATCATCGCTCGTGCGTAGGTATGGCCTATCGTCTCTACGATGTGATGTGACTAGTTCTACCTGATCTTCATTGAATAATGATTATATAAATGAATTGAATGAATATATATGATATATATTATACTAATACCATTCCAAAAATGATATATCTATAATATAAAAAGTTGAATAAGAATTTATTTGACAAAACACGTATAAGAACATAAAGCAATGAACACCCGATTAACAAGTAGTAATGAAATATTATTAATAAGAAGATAAGAATATGACCATATATGTTATCATAATAATTAATATGATTCTTTAATAAGTCAATTACATTATTTAAATCATTATACAGGAGTTTTAGATATATAAAAAGCATATCAGACCTAAGGTAAGGGATAACTATTCCAATCTCATTCTATCCGAGATTGTTTATTCATATATATTTACTGGGGTCATATTTATCACCCACATCCATATTTACTCAATATATAATATTATTCATATCCTCCTAAAATTTTTTAAATCTAATTTTACCTATTGGTTAATTTTTATTAAAAGATATGAAAGGAATCTTTTGTCATTTTTAGTACGAGATACTTCTTGACTTTTCCGACCAAAGTATGAGAAGAATGTTTTTTTAACATATAAGGCATAAATGGATTGTTTATGATTTCATAGAACATTATTTCCAAGAATCTTAATTTACAAGTTATCATTTTTATTTTCAATTAACTTCTTTTAGTTTGAAATTGTATGACATGTTGAGAAAGGAAAAATATTTTTTAAGTAAAAAATGATATTTTCCTAAAGAATGGAGTTCAAGTGTTTTATCAAAATTATTTTACATATAAGATAATATGGGGTTATGTTTCTATACCTATTATTACCTTGATTTGATTATGTTATGATGGAATTATTTTTTTGAAGTCCTTTATCTTATATGGATTATGTTATGATGGCATAATGTTTAAGAATCCCATTTTTATTACATGGGTTATGCAAAATTGTATGATTTATGATTTTGTGGAACACATAAGAATGTTTTCATTATGATATGGGTGGGACATATATCTCCCCCCAATTAAATGGGTAAATATTTATATCTCATGAGATAGACATTGATGGAACGACAAGTTAATCTGGTTCAGTGATACAGGACTGGAACGAGGAGTGATCTCAGTTCAGTAATTGACAATGTTCGCTATTGTAGTCTTGGAAATGAGTCTTGACTAATATGAAATGATTTTCTATGATTATGTGTGTCTGCCACTAGGATTCATGATATATGTTATGAATATTGGGACTAAATTTCACTACTATGATTTATCCCATGTCATGATATTATGATCTCTTTTGCAAGACAAGATTTTCAAAATGATATATTCTTATGAATGTGATATGATTGATATCTCCTTCGTTAACCCTTACTGAGCATTTGAGATCACCCTTTTGTATGTTTTCTTTTCCCCCGGTTAGGAAGAATGGTATTAAGTATGATATTCCAAAAGGGACTCAAGATATGATGAAATAAATGGGAGACAATGTAGATGATTTATGAACTAGTTTTTTATGTTTCCCAGTTTCTAAAGACACTATACCTGTATGGTCCTATCATGGTTTTGTTATATGTTGTAATATGTGTGCTTTATTTCTGAATTAATAACAATGTATGTGATGTATGGTTCGTTATATTTGGTATTAGAGGAAATATATAGTCAACCTTTGGAAACTAGGATGTGAAAGCCTTAGTAAGAACTCTATGAATATGTCTAATCATAGAAAAAAATAGTAGTGTTTTAGGAATGGCGATGAATAACCTATTATAAGACCTAAAGAGTGAAATTTTATTCTTGATTATGTGGTTTTCGTGTTATGATTAGCGTTTCTCACACTATGCCTCTTTGTTTTAGTCAATGGCTAGAACCCGAAGGAACTGTGTTAATGTTGAATGCGGTAGGAAATGAATTGATTGTCCCCTTGAGAATCCAAAAATTATGGGAGATGGAATGAAAAATCTTTTATCCATGCTCACACAACTTTCTAAAGATATGAATTATGAAGGACATCCAAACGAGCATTGAAATGAGCAACATTCTGTTAAATCCTTCCTAAGGCAGTGTCCACCTTCATTCAGCGGGTCTTCTGATCCATTAGTATCTGAACAATGGATTAGTACCCCTAAAAAGATATTTTCATATCTACAATGTTTTGAACATGATAATTTCATCTTAGCAGTATATTGTTTGGATGGTGAAGCTGATCAATTGTGGAATCTTATCAAGAATACGAGGCAAAGGGACGAAATTGAGTTCATCGAATGGGACGAGTTCAAGAACTTATTTTTCAGTAATTACTTCCCTCATATTCTTCAAACAAAGATGGAGAAGTAAATTATTGAACTAATGAAAATGGATGATGAATCTATTGGTACCTACAAAGCAAATTTTACAAGACTTGCATGGTATGCTTCCAGAATTATTATCCAACCTGAGATTCAGATCGATCGATTCTTTAGTGGCTTAAAACCGAGTCTTAGAAGGGCGTTAGCCATAAGGGAATTAAATAGCTATGAGGAAACTATTTGATGTACTCTCAAGGGTGATATAGATATTGGAGTGACCCATCATTCATATGGGTTTGATAAGAAGAAGAAAATGGAATTCAAAGGAAAATCTAAAGACCACACTGAAAAGAAGATGAGTTTTCCCTTATGATCAATGTTTGCAAAGAAACATGGATGGAATTGTTTTAAAGTGAAAAGAAAATGTTTTTAAGTGTGGAAAAGAAGGTCATCGGGAAATTTAATGTTGAAATAATGGGAAGAAGATTTATAATGATGCAAACAAAGAAATGGATACATAGAATGCACCACCTACACTTCAATGTTACAAGTTTAAGGAAATGGGGCATTATGCCAATCAATGCCCAAATCCAATGGTTTTTTATGTGGATCGACGTCAACAAACTCTTATGTCCAAAGACAAAGGAATGTAACATGCAATTTCTATTGGTGGTGTGGAGTACGATAACGATGTTGTGAAAGGTCCACATAACATACACTCTAAAATAGAAATTTTTTTATTTGATTCTAGATCCACCCACTCTTTTATTTCTGAATATTTTTTTATGGGTATCGGTGTATTACCTCAACAATTAGATGTTGAGTTAGCTGTGACAACTCCTAATGGCACAATAGTCGCATCCAAAGTTTACAATTCTTCTCTAATTGAAGTTTGTGGGAAAGTGCTTCCTACAAATCCTATGATCCTTCCTATAGCGAAATTTTATGTGATTCTTGGCATGGATTGGACTTCTTTATATGTATCTCATATCAATTTCCAAAGAAGGGAAGTCACATTTCATTTCCAGATCAATCAATGATCATCTATCGATGCAAGGATGAAAATAACCTTCCGGTGGAAATTTATTCCATCTTATGGGTCTTCATTCCATTAAATGAAGTTATTTATCTCAAATGGTTGGAGAGAAAGTCACGATTTAGAATACACCCATTATATGGGAGTTCGATGATATCTTTTCGGATGAATTTCCAGGTCTTCCACTAAATCGTGTAGTTGAGTTTTCAATAGAACTCATAACGAGTGCTATACCTATTTCAAAGAAACCATATATAATGGCCGCAATTGATTTGTAGGAATTAAAGAAGCAACTCCAAAAGAATCTTGATAAAGGATTCATACACCCTTGTGCATCACCATGGGGAGAACCTGTTTTGTTTGTTAATAAGAAAGATGGATCAATGAGACTCTACATTGATTATCAAGAACATAACAATATTTCTATCAAGAATAAATATCCTCTCCCATGCATTGACTACTTATTTGAACAACTACATGGACCTAAATACTTTTCCAAGATTGATCTTCATTCAAGGTATCATCAATTAAGGGTCAAAAGGGAGGATATACCAAATACGGCTTTCCATACAAGTTATGGACAATATGAATTTATAGTGATGCCATTTGTTCTTACTAATGCCCCTGATATCTTCATGGATCTATTGAATAGATTCTTTAGAGACTATATTGATTAGTTTGTGATAGTCTTTTTAGACGATATTCTTGTCTATTCAAAGAGAAAGTAAGAACATGAAGATCACTTGAGAATTATTTTACAGACCCTAATAAAGGAGAATATTTATGCCATATTTACCAAGTGTCAATTTTGGCTTAAAAAATGTTAATTTTTGGGTCACATAATCTAAAAAGAGGGCATATCTGTGGATTCAACAAAAACAGAGGTTATTGAAAGATGGTCAAGACCAACAACAGTAACTGAGATCTGAAGATTTCTTTGTTTGGCTTGATTTTATCAAATTTTTTGAAATATTTTTCATGATTATCTAATCCACTCAACATGTTGAATTGAAAAGGAGTTAAGTTCGTTTGGACGGAGGATTTTGAAGAGAATTTCAAGGAGTTAAAAAGAAGGTTTTCCAGTGCACCTGTGCTCACACTGCCTTGTAGTGGAGAAAGGTTTGTGATATCTAGTGATGCATACAATAAGGTATTGGGGTGTGTTCTCATGAAAATGATATGGTGATAGCTTATTCCTCATGACAGTTGAAAATCCATGAGCAAAATTATCCAACTCATGATTTTGAGTTAGCTGCGGAATTTTTTGCATTAAATATTTGGAGGCATTATCTTTATGGTGAAAGGTGCGATATTTAAACTGATCATAAATGATTAAATTATATTTTCACACAAAATGAGAGGAAATGCGCCAAAGATTCTGGTTAGAACTAATTAGGGATTACGACTGCTCAATTCATTACCACCCTGGGAAAGAAAACAAGGTGGCAGACGCATTATGTCGACAAGACCATGCAAGTTTATCCATGATGAGGATCACAAAAGATCCAATATTTATGGATTTACGAAGTATGGATCTTGGAATTATAATTGAAGGGGAAAATATTATCTTTCTCAAATGAATATTAAACCATCTATACATGTGAAGATTAAAGAGGCACAAAAATAAGATGTAGAGTTTCAAAAGAAGGTGAGAAATGTTCCTGAATTCGACATTGATTGTGATGAAATAATAAAGTTTTGGAATCAGGTTTGTGTTCTTCCCATCCCAGAATTTAAAAAGGAAATATTGGATGAGGCTCATAGTTCTTTATTCCCTATTCACCCCAGAAGCACGAAGATGTATAGGAAACTGAAAGAGTACTTCTGGTGGGATGGTATGAAAAGATATGTTGCTAAATATGTTTCCCGATGCTTGGTTTGTAAACAAGTTAAAGATGAGAGACAGAAGTATAAGGGGATGTTTCAACCATTACCCATACTGGAATGGAGATGGAAAAACATCACTATAGACTTTGTCACTATACTTCCTAAAACATCCAAAGGAAATAATGCTATCTGGGTTATAGTTGACCGTCTAACGATGTAGGCACACTTCACTGCTGTTAGAGAAGATTTATCTCTTGATCAGATTGCCAGGATATATGTACAAAAATTGGTATGATTGTATGGAGTACCACATTCCATTATATCTGATTGGGATGCGAGGTTTATGAAGTCTTCAGCATACTCTAGATATAGAGTTGAGTTTCAGCACTGCTTATCATCCTCAGACAGACGGTCAGTCTGAGAGAACAATTCAAACTCTAGAAGAAATGTTCAGAGCTTGCTCTATGGATTTCAAAGGTGGTTGGGATCAACACCTACCTTAGGTGGAATTTTCTTATAATAATAGCTTTCACTCTAGTATTTAGATGGATCCTTATAAATCCCTCTATGGAAAGAAATGCAGAACTCCAACTTGCTGGGATGAAGTTGGGGAAAGAAAGCTATTAGGACCTGATCTTGTAGATGAAATGGTAGAAAAGGTCATATATGTTCAAAAATACATAAGATCTTCTCAGAGTCGACAAAAAAGTTATGCCGAAAACTAATTAAAAGACCTAGAGTTTGAAGTGGGTGATATAGTGTTCTTACGAATATCTCCCTTGAAGAGAGTAATGAGATTTGGAATGAAGGGAAAGCTGAGCCCTTGGTATATTGGTCATTTTGAAATACTAGATCATGTTGGGAAGGTATCTTACTGATTGGCGCTTCCACAAAATCTCTCTCAAGTACAAGATGTGTTCCATGTATCTCTCCTGAGAAAGTACATACCCAATCATTCACATGTACTAAGCTCAAAAGTTATACCCCTGGAGCAAGATATTTCTTATAAAGAACAACCGATAGAGATTCTGGATCATATCGAAAAAGTCCTACGGAACAATACCACTCTCTTGGTGAGGGTTTTATGGAGGAACCACCAATTAGAAGAAGCTACAAGGGAACTTGAGGATATGATGAAGGAATGGTATCCTCATCTATTTATTATGAAGTGACAAATTTCGAGGGTGAAATTATTTTTAAGGGGGGTAGAATGTAACACCGTGAGATTTTATGAGAAATATATTTTTATGTATTATGTTATTCGCAACAAAAAAGGAAGCTTTCACTACAGGCAACACTATCTTGGCTTGTGTTACACGCAAAAGCAACCTTCCCCGACAGCTTGCGTTGTTCGCAATAACGAGTTTCACAAAACAACTATATGTTATTAAAATATTATATAAACTGGACGTTATAAATAATATTAACCAAATTTTGAATTTTATATAACATTATAATTCATCTTATAAATGATATGAGAAAAAAATCAATTTTTCGGATAAAAGAATCATTTTTTCAAAAATGCGGTTTTTCAGACATTTGATGGTGCACCCATTTTTAATCTAATTTTTGAAAAGTTTATGTGTTAAATTTGAAAAAATTAACTTGTATCTTTTGAATCAGGTTTCAAAAATTTACATTTGATAAATTTTTGTTACTTTTCTGATAAATTTCATATTTTGATGAATAGTAAAAATAAGCTAAATTTTTCTTAAAAACAACTTTTTTAATTGATATAATTTATATACTTAAATTATAATATTTAATTATTTTAAAGTATAAATAGAATATATTTTTACCATTTATTATAATTTATGTTATTACCAATAATTTTACTTTGAAACTATAGGTAAAAACATTTCAATCTTTGGCAATGTTTTAATTTATAAAACACATTTTCTTGACAAGGGGATTAATTTTAAATTAATTACTGAAAATTATGTGTTTTGAATTTTGAAAAATGGATTCCATATTTGGATTCAGTGGGTCAAAAATATGTTAAAAGGTTACTTTTATGTTTTTGATATTATGAATAGTAACTATGGTTATTTTTATTTACTGCACTTAAAGGTAAATCGGGTAATTAAGGGTCAAAATAAGAATATAAAATTATTTTAACACCTGAAAAAATTCTATTGGATGAATAAATGTAGACCCATATTAACTAAGGGTCAGAATAGATCCATTTCATGGACTTTTGACCCTCAAAATTATATAATTATTTTTAAAACCAATGAAAGTAACAACATGTCACTCTCTTAAAACTTATAAGTTTAATAATTTTAATTTAGTGATAAAAATAATAAAACATCGAATATAAATAGTCTTACGAAAGATAATGAAATTATATACATCAACTGAATTTATTAATAATTTTTTGGTATTATATAATAATCATTAATGATGACACAATAGTGATGAGGAAATTATTTTATTGATTGAAATATCAAATAAATGGTTTTAAAAATATTAAAATAATTAATATATAACCTATTTAATGTGTCCACTAATTTTATATAAAAATATGACATGTTATAAATCTATTAATTCTTTTATTTAAAAAATATCTTATGTTTATAATTTATTTAAATTCAAATAATATAATAGTGTCAAAATTGACACTATTGTTATTTTATAACAATAAAAAATTATAAAATTGTTTAAAAATCACAAATATATTTAAAAATTATAAATTGAAATTTATACGGTCAAAATTTTCATAATGTATCCAATTATGGATAATTCACTACACATAAGTAATTATTTATAATAAATTAAAATTTAGAATATTATTACCACAAATAAAATTAAATAGAATAAATAAGGATAAATCTTGTTGATAATGTTTACAATAAATTACCAACATGTCTAAATTTTATTGGTTGATTAGATTAAAAAACTATCTCATCTAGTCTTATGATTTGAGTATTATTGGGATTTTTTATGTGGGGTTTGAATTTATTTGAAATTAATATTTTTAGGTTTCCAAAGGTGCCCCTATCCTCCCTTATAAAAGGGAACCTCCTCCCTCTCCTCTTCACACAATTTTGAGCTTTCAATATCATCCAAACCCTGCCCATTTCACTTCTCAAAATTTATACTCATATCATAGAGGTCCTGGTTTTCTCAAAATACCAGCTCTAGTGCCCTAAGAGGATGTTTAAAAGAGGCACATTGAGGAAGAGGTAATCTATTCTACGGATTATTTCAAATTTCTGTCTTCTTATAATTCCTCTTATTTATCTATTTAAATATAAAGTAATAACATCAGTATCACTAATATACTGATATTTCATTATAAATATGAAACAACCCTATTTCACCTTCTATCCATCCTACAGAAAATGAAATCCCAGCGCGTGTGTACGTAAGGAATACCGTCTCCACATAGTGGTGTAATCTATTTTCCACCACCACCTTACTTGGATGAGTATAATGGTGTAAAGAATAACTATATATGATTATTATAACATTATAATTATTCTGAGATATTATATCATCATCTCCAATTCCATTCATAAAATTATGGGAACGATATCATCGCTCGTGCATACGTACGACCTACCATCTCCACGATGTGATGCGACTTTCTCTACATGATATTCATTGAGTAATGATTATATAAATGAATCGAATGAATATATATGATATATATTATACTAATACTGTTATTTAAATGATATATCTGTAATCTAAAATGTGGAATAAGAATTTATTCGACAAAAAACACATAAGAACATAAAGTAATGAACACCCGAATAACAAGTATCAATGAAATATTATTAATAAGAAGATAATAATATGACCATTTATGATATCATAATAAATACTATGATTTTTTAATTATTAAATGACATTATTTAAATCATTATACAGGAGGTTCGGATAAGTACAAAGCATATCGGACCTAAGGTAAGGGATAACTCTACCAATCTCATTCTTCCTGAGATTGTTTATTCGTAAGTATTTACTGGGATCATATTTATCATCCACATCCATGTTTCCTCAATATGTAATATTATTCCTATCCTCCTATAATTTTTTAAAACAAATTTTACCTGTTGATGAATTTTTAGTAAATGACATTAAGGTAATCTTTTTTCGTTTTAAGTAGATGATAATTTTTGACTATTCAGACCAAAGTACGAGAAGAATGGTTTTTTAAATTATACTGCATGAATGGATTGTTTATGATTTCATAGAACATTATTTCTAAGAAGAATATCGGAAAATTTTTCAAGTTTATTTTCAATTAACTTATTTTAGTTTAAAATTTTACGACATGTTGAGAAAGGAAAAAATTTTTTGAAGTAAAAATGATATTTTCCTCATGAATGGAGTTCAAGTGTTCTATAAAAAAAATTTCCTTCTAAGATAATATAGGGATCTGTTTCTGTCCCTATTATTACATTGATTTGATTATGTTATGATGGACTTATTTTTATGAAGTCTTTTATCATATATGGAATATTTAATGATGGCATGATGTTTAAGAATCCCAATTTTATTACATGGGTTATGCTATAATGTATGATTTATGATTTTGTGGAACACATAAGAATGGTTTCATTATAATATTGGTGGGACCTATATATCCCTCCAATGCATTGGGTAAAGATTTATATCTCATGAGATAGACATGGCTATAATGGCAAGTTAATCCAGTTCAGTGGTACATGACTGGAATGAGGAGAGAACTAGGTTCAGTAATGGACTTTGTCCGCTATGATAGTCTTGGCAATGAGTCTTGACGAATATGAAATGATACTATATGATTATGTGTGTATGCCACTAAATTTCATGTTTCATGTTATGATTATTGGGATTACATTTCACTACTATGATTTATCCCATCTCATGGTATTATGATCTCTTTTATAGGATAAGATTTTTAAAATGTTATGTTCTTATGAATATGATTTTTTTTGATATTTCCTTTGTTTACCCTTACTGAGCATTTGAGGTCACCCTTTTGTATGTTTTCTTTTCCCCAGGTCAGGAAGAAGGGTATTAAGTAAGATATTCCAAAAGGGACTCTAGATATGATGAAATAAATGGGAGACAGTGTAGATAATTTATGAACCAGTTGTTTATGTTTCCCAGTTTCTAAAGACAGTATACCTATACGGTCCTTTCATGGTTTTCATATATGTTGTAATAAGTGTGATTCAATTCTGAATTAATAACAATGTATGTAAAGTATGGGTTGTTATAGTAACTTCCTTACATGATCAATTTCTATTTTAATCTTATTTACACCCTCAAAATATAGGGAATTTATCATAAAATGGTGAACTAATTTTTGTGAATATTCTGAAATTTTATTATTATTTTTAGAACACCATCATAAATTTTATTTCACATAAAATGAGAAAAGAATGTACCACTCACGTGTATGTACAAATTATCTTCTCTAAGTAGTGATATAATTCAGTTTTCAACTCCATATTTTATGTGTAGGAATTATGATGGGATTAATGTTTATATATTCCATTAAAGAAAAAAAATATTTTTATAATAATAATATCATGTGTACCTCCTTATTATAAAATCCTTTGAGAGACGATAATGTTGCATGTGCGTACGTGTGGACTACTAACTCAATGGAGTGATGTGAATCATTTTTCAATAATATTTTACTTTTATGGTAATGAAGATGAATTTTATGAATATATATTTTATAATAATTATATTTTAATGTTTAATTAAATGTTAACCATCTTTCAATACATTTTTTTAAATATGAAATAAATTTTAATGCTTATGTACTATATAAGGCCCAACCTGAAACATTACATAATCTTGAATTTAGTTAATAATTCATATTGAGGATATTTTCAGGTTTATATTTTTATAGAGTTATGCCATAACTATTATATTACAAATCAAATACAACAAATTAGATATTTCTACTCAGTATCAATTTTTTTGTAAAATAAAAACTCTTAAAATAAAACAAGAATTCTTTTCATGATATAAATTTTCATGAATTCATCCTTTCTCTTACCCTACCTTATATCCTCCGAAAAAATATTTCAAAAACATGGTATGAGGATAAAAAACACAGTAAGTGTGATAAAATAAATAAAGTAACTTAATCATAATACATGTACTAGAATAAAGTAAAGATACCATTTCTACATTGCAATCTCAATATAACATTATATATTGATATAATCAATCCATTCCCAAAACCATTTTCAATACCAAAATATGTAAAAATAGTATATGGTAATTTTTTTCCTTTTAGAGTCATTTCTACTTGTTAAGGAATCTAAATATAAAATAATTCTTGTGGCGGCGTAAATGTCATTGTCACCAAATGCGTTAAAAAGACACATTCTTTTTGTCATTTAGTAAAAGGATTCGTAGAGAATGATTCATTTTTGAAAACCATTTAAAACGTTTAGTAAAGATATTTTTGAATCAATGTGTCCCTTCCCACTTTGAAACTTTTGTTTGAATTAAAATTTTAATACATTAATATCTATATAAATAAATCCTGAATTTTTTTTGAAAACATGGACATTAATGAGATATAGTTTGAAAATTATATTTTTAAAACATTTAAAACATTGTTTTAGTTAAAGAGTCTGTTACCACATGAGAAAATACATGAATAAAAATAATTACAGAATAACGTTAAACAAAAATTATAAAACAAGGAGAAAAAGAAGATTCAAGATATAATTTTTCAAAGGGAAATATAGACACATTATAGGATAATAAATGTGCTAAATATATGTATATTCCTCAATGAAAGAAGATTGATATGTATTCTGTTACGAACATTAAGAAGACTGATGACGCCACATTAAAATTCAGAAAATAAGTTGATAAGAGAGAAAAGGGGTCCCTAATCGGATGGAAATAAAATTTACTACAATAAGGATATAGAAGAACATATCCCAAGATAAGAAAATAGAAACTAAAATACATGACATAAAAAGTAGTCTTTGACTAAAAGAGAATGTTGAAAGGTTCCCTTACAATGATCGTATCATTACATTAAGGATACACCAATGAAATAATTATGTGTGAAAAATATAAATACACCCAATATAATTAGATATTAAGTGCTAAATAATCAGATTTCATTCACCCATATTAATAGCACAACATAATCTAGAAGTATAATAATTTTCCAAAGAATAAAAATTGGGATAAGAAGTCCCCTTACCTCGTGTTTGACATGACTCGCTCATTTTTTAATTTCTTGAATAATAAAATTAATGTAACATCTACTTTTTTCAGAGAATTTTTAATTTTATTATTCATTTTATATCACTTATTACCAGGTTATAACAATTATTTAATTATTTAATTTCATATCAAAAGTTTCGTCGATGTTCAGAACATGAGTAAAAAATGTACTTGTTATTATGAGAATTATCAATGTAGTTATAAGTACATCATCCCCAGAAATATATTCATGATTTTAATAGCACATAAATATCACATATATATATATAATAATCCATAGTATTTTGGAGATGATAAATGAAATGCACCGTTCATAGAGGCGGTAGGTTGTACGTACGCATGAACGCCACTTTAATTTCATTATCATAATAAAATAATAAAAACTAAAATGATATATATGTATATTTAATTCCTGTATAATATAAATGTTATATTGGTTATATATTTTTATTAATTAAATCCTTTATATGTTCCATTTATGGCATGAACGAGTCATATCACTTTGAGTGGGCGATAGTCCACACTTTCTAAAATGAAATTATCGTTATTAACCCACATGAAAAGAATTAAGGTATTCTTTAAATAAAAATTATAGAAGCATAGAGAAGATATAAATATAATATATATCTTATGTAAATACAGTTCTATCCTAATGGCCACCATGAGAGGCGGTATGAGATAAATGAACAATCTTTGTTTCCTAAGGTCGTAGTTCGCCGTCCACAGTAATAGTATGCTCGTATCCATTAGATGAAGGTGTCTGGAAGTGTAGTTCGAATAATCCTCAAAAAACAACATAGAATATTTAATATAATGTTTTTGTTATTGAATAATGTAATAAATAGAGTCTATGGTGTTGGAGAAGAGAAAATAAAAGAAAAGAACTTGAGAGAAGATGTTACCATTAAATTAGGTAGCATTCTTTGGTTTGAACCAAAAGGAATTCTTAAAGTAACTTATTAAGGCTTAAAGGTGGAATATAAAAATTTCGGGAGATTATATGGGATAATTTTGGATGAGACAATGGGGGTTGAGATGTGTGAATAAGGGATAGAGGTGATGGATTTTTATAAGTGGGATGGGGGGCTCTTTAGGAAATTTTGAAAATACTATTTTATTTTAAACTAAATTTCTATTTTTCAAAGGTCACAAACTTGTTTAATTCAAATATAGGGTGAGTAGTTTCTGAAATCCTATCATCCAATGGGATTTATACAAGTTTAGGCACTAAATTTATCCTTATCATTTAGCTTTAACTTTTAGGTAACTAATTTAAATTTTACCATGTCCTCTTGTATATTTATACTATATGGTAAATATACTTACTATAAAATGTCAAGAGACCTATAATTGGATCATTTAGGTCATTATTAACATAATATATATTATTTGGATGAATATTAGATTTTTAGGATTATTTTAACATTTAATAAAATAGTATTCATTTTAAATAATCATTTATGTAAATTTAAAAACTATTCATATCAAGACTTTTAAAAAATCAATTACAACTTGATTATTTCTAAAAACCTACTTTAATTTATAGATAAGAGGAAATAATCATACATAAAATTATTTTATGGGATAAAAAGATTAAAAATAAATTTATTTTAAGTTTTATAATCACATTTATTTAAAATATTTATTAATGAGGTAATCATTACATCATCATTGTTTCATAAATAAATTTATCAATTTAATGTTTAAATATTATAAATAAAATACCACAATGTAGGAAATATTTTTAGATTTATAATTACTATTTATATTAGAAAATATATCTTACATAACCCATTATAATTTTTTTACTAATAGATATATGTTTATGTTACATTTTCCTTACCTTTAAATTAATTTTTATAATGTCTCATTTTCACTTAAATGTAGCTCCATGGGGTCCCAAAATCTACCCTATGATGCCCATGGTCGGAAATGTTTCATCCAATAGGATTATTACATGTGTTAGGGTAATTTATTATTATTATTATATAATTTCTTACCCTTATTTACCAGATTTACCCTTTAACCATGGTAAAAAAATATTTACTCAAGTTACTATTCATAATGTCTAAAAATAAGAGTTACCTTTTTACACAATTTAGACCTCCGGATTCCAAATATGGAATCCATTTTTCCAAATTCAAAACAAATAAGTTGCAGAAATTTATTTAAAATTAATTCCCATTGTCAAAACCAAAAAGTGGGGTTTTAAGAAATAATAACTATCAAAAGTTTGACACTTTTTTTTGTCCAATTTCAGAGGGAAATTAATTACAATGACCAGAATTAAATTAAATGGTAAAAATATAATATTATTACACTTTAAAACAAATTAAAAGGTTAATTTAACAATATAAATAAATAATATTAAAAGGCAGTTTCGAATTAAAATATAGTATTTTTCACCATTCATTAAAAAATGAACTTTCGCAGAAAAATACCAAAATATTACCCAAAGAAAATTTTGACATCCCAATTCTAAATAAGAATTTTATTTTTTCAAATAAAACATATAAAGGTGAGAAAAACTAGATTTGAAAAAGGTTCACCATCAAAAGGCAGTAAATCGTTCTTTTTAAAGAGTATTAGAGTATTTATGCTTAAAATTGGATTCATTTATATTTTAATCCTCTAATGATTATTCGATAAATGTAAACAAATTAAGAAAAACGTATAATATTATTGTAGTTATTTCAATTTATTCTCTCCAATACAATGGATCGATGTTAACTACCATTTAAAATAATATTATGTTATTATTTTTCAGTATGACTCAGCCTTTTGTGAAACCTGAGATTTTAGGAGAAACCCATTATTGCGTGTCTGGTACGCCATTGAACATAGAATCCCCATTAAAGTAAAATTAATATTTAATTCACAAATATTAATAAATATGAAAATTTCATATTTTTCATTTACCTAGGATGTTACATCCTTCCCCCCTTTTAGATATTGTGTCTTCACAATAATAAAATTGGTCTCAAAAACATCACTAAAAGCCGCACATTGTAAAAACAGTAAATAGAACCATCATTTCAAAAGAAATAATGATGAGTAAAAAGGTCACTCGAGATAACCCATACTAGGATTCCATGTAGGAAAACATGGATACAGAAGATAAACTATGTGCCAAGTTCAAATGGGGAGTGATATAAAACATTATCAGGAGAAAGTTAACAACATGAAAACCAAAAACATGTGATGATTTAAATGGTCATTGGTTTCCCATTAGTAAAACTAAACGGACAATGTTTTTGTTTTAAGATCCATTTCATAATGTTGGATAATTTAATTATGATATTGACTAAGTAAATAAGTAAATATACTTACTTGTCAAGTAGACTTTCATCCTTTAATAATTTTCTACGAAAAAATCATATTTTCTTCAAATGATGAGTATTAAAGATGACTTGGTCACACCTGAAATAAAAGAATACACTTCTATAGAATCACATAAGCCACAAAAGATGAACTATATATTTACCCAATTTTTAGACATTAATCAAAACCAAAAATGGTTAGTAAAAGATCTTATAATCTCCAAAAAGGTTAATCTTTTATAAAATGAAATACTACTCTTAATCACAAAAATTGAACAAACAATACCCATTGTTTAATAAATACCATTTAATTAACAATTTTCCTTAAAATCCCTTAATATATTCCAAACAATTATTGAAACCCAAAACTCACAAAAATTTGATCACCTTATCTTCAAAAAAAAAATCTTAACAATTATCTCAAAATAGCATCAGCTACTCTAAATGTTTCATAGTGAAAAGTAATTAACCTAATCACATATTCTATTCGGTAGGTTAATCAATTCCTTAAATAACCCAAATCTCCATATATCAACAATAAAAACATAGATTCTTCCCAAAGAAAATTTCACCGATTTATCAAAAAATGAAATACCAAAGTATTCTATTTTCCTTAAGAATATACTGTTCCCAAAAGAGAAAACGTCATCTAAAATAAATTTTATCACTTAATAACCAAATCATTTTCTTATAATAAAGATATACATTTGACAAAACATAAGATCCCCAATAGACATATTCTTGGTCAATAAAAATATTTTACTAAATATAATATGTTATACTAACTAGGGACTTTATGTAGGCTAGTGGTAGGCGATGTGCCCTTGTCACCCTTCAGTTGTAAGTTCGATTCATGCGGCCATGTCAGATGCGATGGGTAGTCACCCATCTTCTATGTCGTCTCTTTTTTTTAAATAAAAAAATAACTGTAACATGATTTAACCTCATTGGTTGTATTATACATCTCATTTTAATGCTAACTCATAATGACCTCAATATCTTAATTCATGAAGTCTTATATATATTGACATTTTTTACCCCCATAAAATTACACTATTCCTAGAGAAGAACATTGTACCTTGATCATGGTGTACACCTGGTTTCATTGTCATCTTGTTCATGTTGTTAGATGGTCGATGCATTACAACAATGATTTAGAGATCCTTCAAAATCATCTGCTTCCTTTATCCAAATACACCTCGTACAAATTGTGTCATATTGGTGTTCACAGAAAAAAAGTCTCCGAAAATAATCATGTATGCCATATAATTTCAAAACATCTGATAAAATATGATATTTATAAAATATTCAGACCATGTTTGAGTTGAAACATTCAATCAATAGTCCTTTTAAAATACCATAAGTATGTTATGAAAGACAATAATTTAAAAGAAAATAGAAATAGGTTGCGCAAGGGTCTCCTTCTCTAGAACCTTTTTCAAAATCATAATATGATTTAGAATTTAGTGACAAGGAAAAATATATGAAAATGCCTTGATAATATTTAATTTTCATGAAAATATGAGAATATTGAGAAAATAGGATTTGATTAAATACAACCCATGATCCACTATGATATTGAGGTATAGTGGAGGTGTTTGATATAAAAAACAATTGCTTGTAAGTGATTTGTATGTTAAATTTTTTTTAGAATCATCTGGAAATGAATTTGCAATAATTACTGCACCCAAGTAATTAGGAAGAGATTGGAATGTCATTTGAGGTCCTCCTCCTTCCATTTGTAACCGAATTTCTGTGATCTAAAAAAGTTACAAAATAAGGATTTAACTCAAGTAGTAGACACTAAAACTAACCATGTGTCTATCAAAAACTCTAAATCCCTAAATTTGTCTAAACCGACCTCTGATACCAAATATAAGTCCCCTATATTAAACATTACATATTCCAGAATTAAGATAATAATTCACATTGCAGATATTTTTAGGTTTATATTTTTATAGAATTAGGCCATAAGAATTACATTATATCTCAAATACTAAAAATTAGACATTTCAACTCAGTATCAATTTTTTTTCATAAAATATAAAATCTAAAAATAAATCAAAAATTATTTTCATTAAATAAATATTATTAAACTCATCCTTTTTCTTAAACTGCATTATATCTTGGGAAAAAACATTTCAAAAACATGTGATGAAGATAAAATCTCAATAAGGGTGACTAAATAATGAAAGAAATCATTATAACATAAATTCATACAAAACATAAGCTCTTTAACACACCTCATGAAATCATAATATTTATGAATAACACATAGAAATCATAAATTATAAAAGGAAACATGTGGCATCCATAACATACTTACACTGTAGCATTCACACTTAGGTTGGGAGATAAATTTGGAATTCCCATCACTATAAATTCCCTAAATCTCTTAGGAGAAACATTAACGTTTACCTATATCAGGTTACCCAATTAATTAGAGAGTTATCTCACGCTCACCCTCCCTAGGTTTATCACTGGGCAACCAATATCTGTAAAAAATTCCCATGAACCATAAAATAATTATAATACATGAATATGCATAATGTAAAGATAGCATTTCCACATTGCAATAACAATATAACATAATATATTTATATAATCAATCCATTTCCAAAACCATTTTCAATACAAAAATACATAAAAAGTGTATATTGTAATTAATTTCATTTTAAAAACATTAAGGTTTGTTAATAAATCCAAATATCAAATAATGATCACAGTGGAGGAATGGTCTTTTTCACTACGTATGTTAAAAATAAACATTGTTTTTTTTCATTTAGTAAAACTCTTCATAGAGAAAGATTCAGTTTGAAAACCATTTAAAACATTTAATAAATATATTTTTGAATCAATGTTTCCCATACCAGTTTGAGACATTTAATGGAATTAAAATTTTAAAACATTAATGTCCATATAAATAAATCCTTAATTTTTTTTTGGAAACATGGAAATTAATGAAAAATATTTAGAAAATTATATCTTTAAAACATTTAAAACAATGTTTTTGTTAAAGTGTTTATTACCACTTGAGAAAATACATGAATATAAATAATTAATGAATAAAGTTAATCAAAAATTATAATATCATAAAAATAAATTGAATCATGATATAATAGTTCAAAGGGAAGTATTTACACATTATAGGATTATAATGGTGAACAATATCAAGATATCCCTCAATTAAAGGAGATTGAGACATATTCCCTTATGAAAATTCGTTCGCCTAACGATGCCACATTAAAATTCAGAATATTTGTTGATGAGAGAGAAAAGGTGTGTCTCATCACATGGACATAAAATTTACTGAAATAAGGATATATAATAACATATCACAATATAATAAAATGTAAATTAAAAGACATAACATAAAAAATAATTCCTTGACTAAAAGAGAATGATGAGAGGATCTCTTACAAAGAACATATAATTACATTAAGGATAAACCAATGAAATAATTATGTGTAAAAATATAAATTCCTCCAATATAAGTATATATTAAGTGTAAAACACTCAGATGTCATTCACACATATTCATAGCACGACATAATCAAGAATTATAAGATTAACCCAAAGAATTGAAATTGGGTTTAGATGTTCCCTTACCTCGTGTCCGTCATGACTCAGTCATTCTATAATTTCCTGAATAATAAACTGAAGTAAATTTATACATGATTCCAAACCTTTATCAAGTTAATTATTCCATTTATATCACTTATTACCATGTCATAACAGTTCGTTAATTATTTTAGTTTATATAGAATGTATCGTCGTAGTTCGAAACATGAGTAAAAAATGAACTTTTTATTATGAGAATTAACCATGTAGTTATAAGTAAATCATCGCCAGAATGATATTGTTGATTTTTATTACACATAAATATATAATATAATATAATATATATATATAATAATCCATTGTTTTTCTAAATGTGAAATAACATGCACCATTAATGGAGACGATAGGTCGTACGTACGCATGAACGGTACATTCATTTCATTGTCATAAAAAAAGATTGAAAAATAAAATGATAAATATATATATTGTAAATCCAGTATAATATCCATGTTATATAGGTTATATAATTTCATTAATTCTATCCTTTATATATTCATTGTATATCATGAATGAGTCATATAACCTTGAGGGGGTGGTAGTCCGCACTTCCTCAAATGAAATTATCGCAATTACAAAATATGAAAAGCATAAAAGTATGCTTTAAATAAAAATTACCAAAGAATATAGAATAAATAAATATAATATATATCATATATAAATACATCTCCATCATAATGGCAATTATGAGTGGTGGTTTGAGATAAATGAACAATCATCGTTTCATGAGGTACTAGTTCACCGTCCAAAAAAACAATATGTTCGTATCCATTAGATGGAGGTGTTTTGAAGTGAAGTTATAATACTCCTCATAAGAACATCCTAGTGTATTTAAGATACTGGGGTTGTTAAATAAGAATGTAATAAATAGAGTTTAGGGGGTTTGGAGAAAGAAAAAAAAATAAAATAACTTGAGAGATGATGTTACCTTTAAATTGGGTAACTCCCTTTGGATAGAACCAAGAGGCTTTCTTAAAGTTCATTATGAATATGTTAAAGATTCTAGGTAGAATAAAGGGATGTTGGGTGATAATTTCTGTAGAGTTTGGATGAGCCTAGTGGGCTTGAGTGGTGTGAGTAAGGGTTAGAGGTTTTCGGTTTTTATAAGGAGGAGGAATGGCTCTTTAGGAATGTTTGAAACTAATATTATATTATAAATTGAATTTCTTTTTAAAAAGGTCCCCAACTAATTTAATTCGAATATAAGGTCAGTTTTGTATCTAAAAAATCTCATACAATTTTTTTATACATGTTTCGCTCTTAAAATTATCTTTATCTTTTAGCTTTAACCTTTAGTTAACTAATTCAACTTTTACAATGTCCTCTTGTATATTTATACTATATGGTTAATATATTAACTATAAATCTCCAAGAGGACCTAAAATGGATTATTAATGACATTAGTAACATCATATATGTCAGTTGGATGAATATTTTATATGTAAGATTTTTTTATTATTTAATAAAATAGTATTCATTTTAAAAACTCATTTATGTAAATTTATAAACTATTCATATCAAGACTTTTAAACAATCAATAAAAACATGATTCTTTCGAAAAACCTATATTAATTCTAAAATAAAAAGATATAATAATCCATAAATTTTTTTATGGTATAAAAAGACTCAAAATATATTTATATTAATATTTATAATCTAATTTTTTAAAACATTCATTAATGAGGCAATCATTATATCATCAATGTGTCCTAAATAAATTTATTTATTTAGCGTCTAATTTTTTTTAATAAAATAACATGACATAGGAAATATTATTATTTTTATAAAGACTATTTATAGAAAAAAATATCATTTATATAAAACATTATTAATTTTTTTTACAAAGAGAAATATGTTTATGTTATATTTTCCTTAAATTTAAATTTATTTTTATAAAGTGTCATTTACACTTACAACTCGCTCCATGGGGTCCCAAATTCGACACAACGTAGCCCATGGTTGGAAATGTAACATCAAATAGGATTATGACATGTGTTATGGTATTTTAATATTATTATAACATTATTTTTTACCCTTATTTACCAGATATACCTTTTAACCATGGTAAAGAAACTATTAACTGAAATTATTATTCATAATGTCTAAAAATAAAAGTTACCTATTTAAAAAATTTGGACATCCTAATTAGAAATAAAGAATCCATTTTTTGAGATTAAAAACACAGAATTTTTAGAAATTAATTTAAAATTAATTCTCGTTGTCAAATCCAAAAAAGCATGTTTTTATGAAATTATTAGTATCAAAAGATTGACACTGGTTTATGTCCAATTTCAAAGTGAAATTAATTACAATGAAGATAATTTGATTAAATGATAAAAATATAATCCAATTAAACTTTAAATACAATTTAATTTTTTATTTATCCATATAAATAAATTAGATTAAAATGCAGTTTTGAATTGTAATGCATTATTTTTAACTATTCATTAAAAATGAACTTTATCAGAAAAATACCATAATTTTACCCAAGATAATTTTTGATTTCCCGATTCTAAAAAATAATTTTATTTTGGTTAATAGAACATATAAATGTGACAAAAACAAGATTTTAAAAAGGTTCTCCATTAAAAGGCAGTAAATCGGCCTTTTAGAGAATATTAGAGTATTTATGCTAAAAATTGGATTCATTCAAATTTTATGCCTCTAATGTTTATTGGATAAATGTGCAAAACTTTTAACAAAGTTGTATAATAATATTGTATTTATTTCTATTCATTCCTTCCAAAACAATGACTAGGCATTAACAATCATTTAAAATAATATTATATAATTTTTTTTCAGTATGACTCATTCATAAATGCAATATGAGATTTTCGGTGATACTCATTGTTGCGTGTCAGGTATACCATCAAACATAGAATCCACATTAAAGTAAAATTTATATTTAAGTAAAAAATATTAATAAATATGAAAATTTCACATTCTTTATTTACATGGGATGTTACATACGACCTACCATCTACATGAACATTTTAACTAGTTTTTTAATCTCTAAATTGTTTAAATGAAATTAAATGAGTTTATATGTATTATATATTACAGTTATATCATTATAAATATTATTTGGATTATTTAGAAAAGACAATATTCCAATTACAAAAACTACTGAATTGATATACTCATCATTAACAAAACAGTTGACGCACTGAAATAAAAATTGTAATAAGTAATTAATGAAAAATTTGGGTGTTGAAATGTTATAATGGGATAATATATGATATTATAAGAATTAATGTGACTATATTATATTATTATTATAAATCTATATTTATTATAAGAGAATTTATATTTCTTTCGATGTATGTCAAACTCGAGTTAAGAGCCTCATTTTACAATCTCATCAATATTCGAGAATATTTATGTTTAAGTTTATATTAGGGAATATTTTTCTCTATATACATATATTATAAAAATATTATAAAATAAATTTTTTAACATTATATTAGGTTTTCTAATATTCATTTTACACATTTTTTACTTTTTAAAAAATGGCTTGAAAGGAATATTTTGGCCATTTTCCATATGATTCACTCTGTTATTTTTACAACAAAGATATGGATGGAATATTTTTTTATAACATATATATTCTAAAAAAAATTCCCACCATAATGAATAATACTTGTAATGAATATTCCATTAATTTTTATATGGTAAATTTCAAATAAAATGTTTCCTTTATAAGTGTTTTTCTTTTAAACAATAGAACTGATTTCAAAATGGAAAGGTTAATTTATTCATGAATTTTTAAAATTATTATTTCAAAATTATTTTACACATTATATGAAATCCTTTTATGTTACTCAGTACATTATGGGGATATGTTACAAGGATACCATCCTTATTATTTTTCTAGTTGTTTTATGTTAATGATGACCAGATATTTATGAAACTCGTTTCCTTTTTTTGGGTTATACTATAATTATATATTTACGAACCCCATTTCTTTTTTTGGGTTCTCATATGATGAACTATTTATGAATTTATTGAAGTAATATTTCTGATTTTCATTAAGTGATGGGTGGGACATATATCTCTATCCAATTATTTCGGAAATGATTTATATCTCATGATATAAACTTGATTAGAATGGGGAGTGAACCCAATTCAGTAAAGGAATATGTATGCATTGATAGTCAAGGGAGTGAACTGTGACTACTATTCTGGGTTGGGGTGTAAACCAATTCCACTATTATATCCTTGGAAATTCACTTTTACAAATAAAGAAATTTTATTCTACTCATATATGTATTATATAATTCTATGTATTATGCCAATATTATGATCTCATTTTTCATGTTATTTGATTCACTTATGATTTTTGTCTTATGAAAAACCATGATTTATGAACATGACTTAAGATTATTATATTTGATATTTAGGTTATGGTTTTCAAATGTTATGACCATTTACTTATAACTTTAGTCTAATTTAATTTTTACTTGATCATTAATATCTCCATTGTTTACCCTTACTGGAAATATGAGATCACCCTTTTCCTATGATTTGTGTCCCTATGGTACAATGAAAGGTATTAAGTATTATATTTCAAATATGGGTTCTATTTTTTGAGAAATAATTGAGAGATTATAGAGATATTTTATTAGCCTATTTTATATTATTCCATGATTTTAATGAAACTGGACATAAACATTTCTAGCGTGGATTGAAAGGTTATGTAATGAGTATTCATCTAATAAGATTTAATACCTATTTATGAAAATTATGGGGCATTATGGTTTTTATTAAACAATGGTTTCATTAAACTTTATAAATTGGGATAAGAAAAATTTAGTAAGAACCCAAGGAAATATCGATGTATATAATTAAATACCAATGTTTTATTATTGATCGCAAATGACCTAGGTTAAACCTAAGGTGTCAGAAAATAAGTTTTCGGGATTTGGACATCCTATTAAATATTTTTTTAGAATTACATGGTTTATAACAATGATAATTATTTAAAATATTTTTATTTTTGGGTTTAGTCAATGGATAATACCCAAGAAATCATTTTAATGATGAATAAATTGAATAATGAAATGATTGTAAACTTGAGAAACTTAATGTTATAGGAGATATAATGAAAAATCTAGTTTTTCTAATCACACAACTTTCTGAAGCTGTGAATCATACTAATCTTATAAATGAGGAAAGGAGGAAACACAGTTCAACTAAGTCCATCATGGGTAATTTTCCCCCTTCATTTAGTGGGTCTACTAATGCAATTTTCACTCTAAAATTTTTCAGAACCATTGAAAATATATATTATGTTATTCAATGTTTAGAACATGACAATGATATGATATCTATTTATAAATAAGAAGGTAATGCAGATCAGTGGTTGATTCATTTCAATAATACTAGAGAACTAAAAGAATTTCAATATATGTAGTGTGATAAATCAAAAAAAAAATTCAATAGGTACTTTACTCATATTTTTCATAAAAAAATGTAGAAATTATTCCTTGAGTTAAGGAAGAATGATGGTTATTATGAGGTAAATTCCACATGTACATTGAAGTAATATTATGATATTATCAACCAACCTGAATGTAATGTAGATTAATTATTTAGTGGCTTAAAACCAAGTCTCCATGTGGTATTATTCATAAGGTAAATGAGTGGATATAAAGAAATTGTTCGATGTTATATCATGGTCTATATAGAGAATTTAGATACTCATAATTCTCATGGTATTGAAATAAAAATAAAAATTTAATACAAATGAAATTCTAAAACAATGAAAAAAATATAATGGCCTTTTTTATGCTCAAAATTTGGAATGAATCATAGGGGTGATTTACTTAAGGTCTGTGGTAAATATTTTAATTGTGGGAATAATTATCATTGAGCAAAATAATTCTTGTTGTGATGTAGAGAAATTAGTAAATTATGTGCATTGAGAGAAATCTTCATTGAATTCACCACTCACACCCCATTATTTTAAATGGAATTAGTATCAGACTTATTCTAACCAATTCCAAAATATAATGGTTATTTAATATGTCCATCATTAATGACCTATTAATCTCAGACTCAAATGGAAGTTATATGTGATCACTAGTTAGGATCAAAGGTATGATAGAGATATGATGAAATTTAAACTAATTGACTACACTAGAAGTGATAATCTCTTACTTATTTCTAGATATTACAACTCTTTAATATCTAAATACTTTTGTAAGGGTATCAAAGTACCATCACAAAAATTAGATTTTGATTTTGAATTAAAACCCCCTTATGGTATGATGATTGAATCCTAGGTATACGATTCTTCTCAGGTTGAAGTTATTAGGAATGTGTTTCATTCAAATATTATCCTTTTTACTCTTGTTATATTTGATTTCATTCTTGGAATGTATTTTAATTATTTTCATAAAACTATAAAAATTTCCAAGGCATGGAAGTCACATTTGATATTCAAAAACTACCATTGATTTCCTATTAATGTGATGAAAAACTAAAGTTTTGATAGAAATTAAATCCTTCATATGGGAAATGATTACAATTTAAAGGGTAATTTATCTTATATTGTTGCGAAAAAACACAACATCGATGATATGCCTATTTTGTGGGTGTTTATTTATGTATTTATTAATGAATTTATGGTCATCCAAAAAATTGAAAAGTTGAGTTTTCAATAGAACTCATATGTGGTGGTAAATTGATTTATAATACTCCTTATAGAATAGACCCAATTTATTTGTATGAATTGAAGAAAAAACTCCATAAGAGATTCATTTAGCCATGTTTGTCACCATGGCATGGAAATTTATTTTTATTATGAAAAATGATGGTTCAATGAGGCTATGAATTTATTATTGATAGCATAAGAAGATTGATTTAAATAAAATGTATCTTATACCCCATATTGATGATTTGGTTTATCAACTATGTAGACATAAATAATTTTACAATATTGATCTACATTCTAAATATTTTCAATTAATAGTGAAGAAGGAGGATATACCAACGTAAATATTCCTTAAAAGGTTTGGAAAATATGAATTTATAGTGATTCAATTTGGTCATACAAATGCCCCCATATCTTTATAGATTTAATGAACAGAGTCCTTATAGATTACCTTGATTAGTATGTTGTGGTCATGATATAAGATATTCCGGTATATTCAAAGATCAAGGAAGAGCATAATGATCCCTGAAAGATTATTTTGAAGTCCCTGAAGAAGGAAAATATTTATTAAAAATATATCAAGTGTGAATTTTGGCTTCTGAATATTTCATTATTTGATTATATAATATCATGTTAGGGAATATCATTAGAACCTTCAAAGAAGGAAGTTATTGATCATTTTCCCAGAGCAACCAATGTGACTGTGATGTATTGTTTTCTTAGTTTTATGGGATATTATAGGCACATCTAAAGGAATTTTTAATGACTATAAAATTCACTATCCATGTTAATGTAGAACATATAAAAGTTATTTTAGATGAATGAATGTGAGGATTATTTAAAGGAACTTAAGATAAGTTTATTCAGTACATCTATGCTTATAATATAAAATACTAGATAAGGGTTTTTAATCTATAAAGAAGCATCAATAAGATAACTAGGATGTTCCCTTATGAACAATTATACTTTTAAAGCTTATGCATCATGAAAGATGATTTTCCATGAGAAAAATTATCTAAATCATGATTTGGATTTTACTATGGTATATTTATCAATATAAATATTGAAGATTCATATTTATAGTAAAAAATTTGAAATTTATATTGATCATAAAAGTTTGACGTATATCTTCATAGATAAATAGAAAAATATATGATACAGAAGATGGTTGTAATTAATCAATGATTGAGACTGGTCAATACAATACCACCATTGGAAAGAGAACAAGGTAGAAAATGATCTTATTCAGAAGGATATTACTAGTTAATATATGATGGGGATTAAAAAGGATTTGATATTTATCGAAATGAAAATGATAGACCTTGAAATCCAAATGGAAGGGGAGAAATCATATCTTTCCCAAATGAGTGTTTAACCATCAATCCAATTTAAGATTAAAGACTTGTAGAATGAAAATGTAGGGCCAAAAAAGATGTTATGAAATTTTAATTAGTAAAAACTTGATTTTGTTGAAATATTAATGTTTAGTAACTTTTTTGTGTCCCTTTAGTATCATAATTGAAGAAGGAGATGATGGATAAAGCTAATAGTTATAGATTCACTATTTATTATAGATGTATGAAGATATAAAGATATGAAAGTGTATTTATAGTGGGATTGAAAGAAGAGAGATATAGGAGAGTATGCTTCTTTGTGATTGGAAAAGAAAATGTTTAAGGTTTAGATATAGAAGTGTAAGGGGATGTTATAAACATTACTCATATAAGAATGTAAATGGGAAAACAACGCCAATGATTATATTATCGTACTCCACAAAACATCTAAAGGGAATAATGTTATATGGGAAGTAGTTGATCAACACAATAAGTCAGCACATTCCATTAGTATTATATAATACTTAAATCCTAATAAACATACTCTGTAATAAATTACGCATGTGGTAATATTGCATTATGTACCACTATATATTGTATTTGATCAGAATTTGAGGTTTACCTCAATGTTTTATAAAATTATGCAGCAGACTCTAGATATAGAGTTAGGTTTCATTATAATATATCATCATTAGAATGATGACCAGTCTGATAGGACCATTAAAACTGTATAAAATCATATTGAGATCTTGATTTATAGATGTCAAATGTGGATGGGACCAATAAGTTCATTTAGTGGATTTTTCATAAAACAATATCGTTCACTCCATCATTTTGATGAATCCATATAAATTCCTCTATGGTAGGAAGTGAAAAAATTCAACATTACTGAATGAAGATAGAGAATAAAATCTATTGGAATTGGATTTAGCTGATAATATGTTAGATTTGGTTTGAGCCATTTGACAACTCATAAGCATCGCCCATAGTTTACAAAAATGATATAATAAAAAAATTCAGAAAGATATAGAGATGGATGTTTGTGATAAGGTATTCATATTCATATCTCCATAGATGAGGGTTATGAGATTTGGAATGATGGTCAATATATACCCTAGTTATATTGTCTCTTTTAAAATTGTTAATCATATCGGGTTGGTATATTGTTGGATGGAACTTCAACTAAATCTCTCTCAAGTTAATGATTTGTTCCATGTATCTCTCCTTAGTAACTACAAATTTAATATTTCACATGTAATGAACTCATAGGTCATACTACTAGAGAAATATATTTCTTTTTATGGGAATCTAGTAGATATTTTGAATAATAGAGAGAAATAAGTACACAACAATACCAATCACTTAGTCATTATTTTGTGGTGAAACCACCAATTTGAGGAAGCTATGTGGGAATGTGAGGATGTAATGAGGAAGAATTATCCTCATTTATTTGAATTAGACTGATTAATTTTAAGGGAAAATTAATTTTATTTCGGGATGAATGTAGCACCCCAATATATTTATCAAATATTTCTCTTAAATAATATTATTTATTATATATCTTTCATCACATGAAACATTTTGTTTTAATTAAGCATAATATAATATTAGAATATTATTATTAAAATTCAAAGTTATCACCTAGCTGTTGGATTGGGGGTCTTGATATTTACAAATAAATTATGAAAGATTTATGTTTATGTATGTATAAAATTAATTAATTATATTTCAATTTGTTATAGATAAAAATAAAAATCAGTTGTATTAAAAAGAAATATTTTTCTGAAAAAAATATTTTTGGCACATACTGTATTGTTACCTTAATAAATACAATTTATCAATAATTTTTGAATTATTTTAATGGAATTTATATATTATTTACTATATAAAAATTTTAAACGATAATGAAATATTTTTCTATGCGTACTATAAGATGAAATCCATTTTTACAGATAAATTTTATTATTTCTAAAATGTTATTTTTAAACATTTTTAAAAATTAAATTAATTTTAATTTATTTAAATTTTATATATTTAATAATATAAAATTAATTTAATATTTATAATTAGGTAGATAAAATTTGATAAATATGCCCCCCTTATTTTTTTCAATATCAATTGTAACCGTGAAAACCTTTATCTCTTTAGTAATGGGTAAATATGGTTTACCTATATTCAAAATAAGTGATAGTGGAATGATTATTTATCCAAACTATTAGTTGATAAAATTAATTAAAAACATAACTACTTTGGTTAAAAAATTATTATTTCAATAGACACTTTTCCATTAAATGGGCTCATATATTATTTAAATAAAATAAATACGAAATGTCACTCTTTTTTTTTTAATATTTTTATGTCTCCATAAAGGAAAAATGTAATTTATGAATGAATAAAAGGGATTATTTTGATATTAATAAAATTATTTTGGTCGTAATTTTTTTTTATTTTTTAGTAATTATATAATGACCTTGACGTTTTATGAAACATCAATCCAGTATGTCTCCAATAAAAAAAAATACAATAAATGATTTTAAAAAATATTAAAAGTGATATAATTTGAATGAGTTATTATGAAACATAAATTTTATAGAACAATAAGAAAAATTAGGGATATTTGAATGCATTATATTCAAATTCATCCAATTTATTTAGGTATTAAATTTAATTTAAATGAATAGTCTGAAAATTGGCAATATCAATAATTTATCAAAATAATTTATTATGAAATTAGATAAAATAATAAAAATAATTAAATAAGACAATTTAGTAATTATATTTTCCAAAATTTTATATGTTTACAATTTATGGTCCAATTTCCACCTTATAAGTAAAAATACAAAACATTAATGTTAAAAAATGTGTTACAATAATTAAAATTAATATTGTTAAACTTTGGGTTAATCCAAATGATAAGGTTTAAAATTACTGAAAATGTTTTCTAAATATTATTGGATGATTTTATTACAACCATATCCTGCATTATATATCATTTTATGCTTCTTTTCATAAATTTATATTGGGAATTAATTTATTATAATTTAATCTTTTGAGAAATATAAAAAGTGTTCCTCGCCTAAATTATAAAAGGGAACCTCCTTCCTCACTAATTCACAATACGTTGAGCCTTCTAGATAAATTAAACACAAACAATTTTCCTAAAACACTTCCAAAATCCCGATTATTCTGGAATCTTCCATCCCAAAAGACCATCCCAAAAGACCATCCCTAGAACCCTTTAGATGAGATATAAAGAATTTGTTTCAAAGAGGCGATAATCACCTTACTTAATCACTTTCTTTTTTACTCTTCATTAACTCCTATAAATATATTTTATTTATTATAAACTAATAAATTAAGGGCCCTAAATATTCTTAAATTTTATTATTATTATATAAAAACCATTATTCACCCCCTTCACATTCAAAGGAGAAGTGAATGTATCACTCATTCATACATATGACTTACCATCTCCATGTAGCGTTAAAATTCATTTTTCATCAACATATTTCATGGATTTGTATTAGTATGGGTTTAATGTTTATATATTATAAAAATAAAATAAAAAATTATTCTAGAATAATAATATCAAATGTTACTTCTTACCATCCAATCATTTGAGAAATGATAATATTTCTCATGCATTTGTATGGAATTCCACCTCCAAGAAGTGATGTTATTAATTTTTTATTTCAATTTTACATAGATAGAAGTGAGGGAACATTTGATTAACATATATGATATATATGAAATTATAATTATCTCATAATTTTGGACTAATATTTATCTTTTTATTCTATCAGTTATAAAATGAAACCAATATTTATACATATGTATGACCTACCATCTCTATGAATGGTAAATTCATTATTCTATATCTCTATATTTTTGATGAAACTATATATGTATATACTGAATATATGAGACATTTTTATCACGATAAATATTGATGTTATGATGGAATCTTGATAAATGTAAATTCTCCAAAACTAATAAATTGTTATATTCAAGATGAACATAATAGTTATCAATTTGGAAATAACAATGGTAATATGAAATTATTGAAAAATGGGGGTGTTGAAATATTATAAATGGATCATATATGATATAATAATTTGGAAAATTAATCATTTATATAACTATAATTAATATAAATTTATTATACGATAGTTTAGTGTGCTTTCTATGAAATGCATACTCAAGGTAAGTGTAACATCCCAAGTAAGTAATGAATAATAGATATTTTTATCTACGTCTATTAATGAATTAGATAGTGTTTTAGATGCCTAAAATGAAAATAAATCCAATCTTAAGCATGGAATACACTAATATTTTTAAAAGATTGTTTTACTGCCTTTTGATGGAAAACCATTTTTAAATCAATATTTTGACAATTTTATAATCTATATTTGTCAAAATAAACATATTCATTATGATTGGGACATTGAATTTTATATTGGATAAATTTTTGGTATTTTTCAGACAATGTCCATTTTTTTAATGAATAGTGAAAAATACTGCATTTTACATCAAAACTGCTTCTTAATCTAATTTATTTATATGATTAGATTATCTTTTGAATTTTTCTTAATGTGTAATCTGAATATATTTTTACCATTTAATCCAATGTTGGTCATTGGAATCAATTTCACTTTGAAATTAGACTTAAATTGGTGTCAGTCTTTTGATACTTATTGTTTTATAAAAACACGCTATTTTTTCTGACAGCGGGAATTAATTATTAAATTAATTAATGTGACTTATATGTTTTGAATTTTGTAAGATAGACTTCATTTTTGAATTCGGAATATCAAATATAGCTTAGGGTGAATTTTTGGTAATTTTCTGAAAAACTTCAATTTTTGATGAATAGTGAAACCACTAAGTGGTACTTATAAAAACTGATTTTCCGTTTAAATGAAATTTTGTCATCTTTGTGTTTTGAATTTCAAAAATCTGACATACATGGTTGTCATTAAGAATTAAAATGTGGTTCAATGAGATTAAAATATTTTTTTGGTGAACAGTAACTTATTAAGTTTTTAATCACGATTAGTGGTAATTAGTGTAGTTTAAGGTAAAAATAATGCTTTAATAATATGAAATGACCTAGACACATGTCCTAACCTTATTGGATGTGTCATGTCCGACCAAGACAAGCCATGGGTCAACTTGGGGACCCCATGGAGCCACTTTTGTTGGGAAATGACATAAATAACTTTTTATAAAATGTAAAAGTAAAAATGACACAAACATAAAATGTTTTACGAAAACAATCTTTACATGGGGTTATAAAGATCAGATTTTTGATTATAAATAGTAATTGTAAAGATTAAAAGATTTCCTACATCATAGTAGTTTTTTTATAATTTTTATACTTTAAATAAATTAAATTATTTATGACATCATGATGATGCAGCGATGACCTCATTATTTAACGATTTAAATAAAATGGAAAGATAATGTAAAATATAAAATCTACACATGGAAAAATCCAATTGGATGAGTGGATTTAGAATCCTTATCACCTTATCCTCGAATTATATCAATGTGGGACCTTTTGAATCCGAAAATCATTTTAAAATAAAGTAACTTTACTTTACTTTCCAAGAGTGCCCCTCCTCTCCTCTTATAAAAGGCCCCCACCTCTACCTCCTTACCCACACTCCCAAAGCCTTTGGCTCGGCGAACACATGCCCATTTTGTCTCTCCACATCCCTCTACTCATCCTAGAGGATTCCCTTTGGGCAGAATCCTTTCAAAGGAAGCCTTTAGGCTCAAATAAAAAGGAGTTACACTTTTAAAGGTAATTCATTCTCTCATGTTTATTTGTTTTATTTTGCTTCTCCAAACCCCCTAAACTCTTTTTATTTACTTCTTTTGTAACAAAACCAGTATATTCAATATACTAGAATGTTTTTATAAGATTTATTCTAGCTACACTCTCACACAACTACATCAAATGGTTAAAGAACATACGGTTTTTGTGGATGGAGAAATTCTGCCTCCCGAAACGATGATTGTTCAATACTCATTTAACACCTTCAAAGGTGGTCATTATGATGTCACTATTTTTATATATGATATATAATATGTTTATTCTTTCCTTAAGCTTATTTATTTTTCATTTATGGCATACCATTTTTGTTTCCATTATGGGTAAACACGATATTTTCATTTTAGGAAGTGCGGACTACCGCCCCTGAAAGTGATTTGATTTCTTAATACCATTTGTGGGATGTGTAATGGATAAAGTTAATGATATTATATATGTTATTATACTGGAATTATAATATACTCTTATATAATTATGATTCCATTCCAAAAAATACGAAATATAAATGGAAGTAGCGTTCATGCGTACGTACGGCTTACTGTCTCCATGAACGGTGCATTTCATTTCTTACCTCTAAATGTGATGTAATATTATAAATACATGTATATGCAAAATATATATGATATATATGTTATCCAAATCATTAATATCATTCTGGATATAACGAACCTTTGACCAAATTAACAACATGTAAGTGTAAGAAGTCTATTTTTGACTTAAGAACCAAATACTGACAAAATGAACATTATTAACTTAAATGATTACATGATGTTCATAACATGGTATAAAAGGAATAATGAACTTGAAAATGGTTCTTAAGAAAGTAGATATTAACTCAAGTTTATTATTCAGGAGATTAAAGAACGGTCGGGTCAAGTCGGATACGAGGTATGGGACATCATCTCAATCTCCTTTCATTGAGGCATATTTTGTATTATACACAACCTTATTTTATACGGTGTATAAAACCCTTTGACTTTTAAGTTTATCCAAAAGGAATATTTTTTATACGAAGCGTTTTACAAAATGACAAAAGGGAATGTTTTTGTCGTACGTATGCGGCGACAACGACTTCTCCGCTACCGTGACCGTTATTTGAGTTTCGGCTTCCTCTACAAGCCATACTTTTTTTAAAAAGAAAAAAATAAATACCATGTTTTACTTTATTTTATTTTGGTATTGAAAATGGTTTTCATAATGTTTTTATATCAATGTGTTGTATTGATATCTTGTGATTGAAAGGTGGAAATGTTATGTTTCCTTTATGCATGTTTTATGTGATACGATTTTGTTGAGGTTCTTGGGAATTATTATGAAGACGGGTGGTTCCGTGATAAACTAAGGGAGGGGGAGCCCGATATAGCTCTCCAATGCATTGGGTAACGCGAAGGAGTGAAACGTTAAGGTTTCTCCGAAGAGATTTAGGGAATATACTGTGATGGGTATTCCAAACGTAACCAAGAGGGTTACTCCCTACGTAAGGATGTTATGAATGCCTGAAGTTACCTTTATATCTTTTGATTTCTATGATTTATTCATGTTTTGATGAGGTATGTTAAAGTGATTATGTTTTATGGGTAAAGTATGATCTCATTCTTATGTATATATGTACCTATGTTTCCTTTCCATATTTTTATATCCCTTACTGAGCTTTTTATGCTCATCCCAAGTTTTTTGAAATGTTTTTCACAGGTCAAGGGAAAGGTACATGATATGATGATAGTGTCAAGGAAGTGTCAAGAAATAATCCATGTTTTATTTTAAATATGTTTCCATTTATGGGAAGGAAGAATACTATCTTTATGTAACCACTTTGTTTATATATGGAATGTAATGAATGTTTTATGATCTAATTCTCTAAAACTCTAAACCCGAAATAATCCTCAAGGTGTAATCTTGTAATAACCCAAGATTAAGTAAGGTTTAAGGCTGGGGCCTTATAGTTGGTATCAGAGGTCGGTTTAGATAACTTTATGAGTTAGAATTATATGAAATGATTATCCAAAAGTTTTTTTATATGGTCAAATTGAAATGATATAGAATTTAAAGATTACCATGTTGCTTCATCTAAGACATGTTTTTTCAGAATGGTTTTCCACAGAGGAAACAGGGAAGCAGTGCTAGGAAGGCATACAGAAGGAAATAACCTTCCGAATCAGCATCCTGAGATGGTCGGAATTGGAACTGAACAGTTTGTTGCAGTAATGGCACAGTTGACTCAAGCGATAAATGGTGGTGGTATCCATACACGAGATCAGCTAGATCAACCGCAGATGAACATGTCAGTGGTGGAACATTTAATGAGGCAACATACCCCATCATTCAGAGGATCATCTGACCCTGTGCTAGAAGAAGGGTGGATTAAAGCATTGGATAAGATTTTTTATGTCATGGGGTGTTCAGACAATCAAAAGGTTAGTCTTGATATTTACCCTTTGGAGGGTGAAGCAGATCAGTGGTGGTCGAGGGTTAAAAATATCAGGGACGCTGATGAGATTGATACTCTCGACTGGGATGAATTCAAAGGTATGTTTCTTGAAAAGTATTTTCCTAAGGCTGTTCGACTTAGGATGGAGAAACAATTCTTGGAATTGAGGCAAGACGAAGACTCAGTGGCTACCTATGAAGAAAGGTTCACTCGATTGGCAAGGTATGCCCCAAATTTTATCCGAGACCTTGATAGTAAAATCAATCATTTTTACTCAGGATTAAAGCCAAAATATCGAAAGGGATTTATCTTCTCGTGAGTTTAAAAGTTATGAAAAGCTTGTTCGATGTGCTGAGAAGGTGGAAATGGAGTTTGCCGATGATGAAGTGTTCTATAACAACCAACAGAAAAAGAGACCAAGGTGGCAGGAGAAAGGTAAGAATTCTTCAAAAAAGTATGATGGTAAGAAAACTAATTTTCCAGTTTGTGATAAATGTGGCAAAAGGCAGGCTAGGGAATGTCTTCTAAATTCTGGAAAGTGCTACCGATGTGGTAAGATGGGACATAAGGCTCGTGATTTCACTGAAAAGGATCAAGGTGAAGGTAAGACCAAACTTGATTTACAGTTAGTGAAATGTTTTAAGTACAATGAGATGGGTCACTATGAAAATGAGTGTGTGACAAAGAGCTGGAGTTATGGGAAGCAGTTAGACTACAAGCAGAAAGGGGTGGTGAAATCCTTTGCAACTACTTCAGCAGATGTCGGGCCATCAAATGAAGTTGTATCAGGTACTTTGTTTGTTTTTTCAGATTATGCCAGTGTGTTGTTTGATTCAGGGTCTACACATTCTTTCATCTCTGAAACCTTTTCTAGTAAAATGGGAATACCATCTCAAGAAATGACTCCTGAACTTTTGGTAAAAACACCTGGGGGGAATGTTGAGGCAAATTTTTTTTATAAGAATCTTCCTATCCTTATCTGTGGAAAGAACCTACTTGCAATCCTTATTGTTCTACCTCTAGTAGAGTTTGATGTTATCCTGGGAATGGATTGGCTCTCTATTTACCATGATAAGATTGACTGTAGAGCTAAAGAAGTTTCTTTTCAGAAATACTTTCAGTTTGTGTACAAGAATGAACTCTTACTATTGATAACTTATCAAGAGTCCGAGAAACTTGTAAAAGATGGAAATGAATGTTACCTTGCACACATCGTTGAAAATAAAGGAACTATTCAGATTAATGATGTGCCAGTGGTAAATGAGTATCCTGAGGTTTTTCCTGATGAGTTTCCTGGAATAATACCAGATCGGGAAGTTGAATTTACTGTTGACTTAGTTCATGATGCTAAGAAAATTTCAAAACCCCCTTATCGAATGGATCAAATTGAACTTTTAGAGTTGAAGGAGTAATTTCAAGATTTATTAGAGAAAGGTTTCATTTGACCAAGCACTTCACCATGGGGTGCTCCTGTCTTGTTTGTTAAAAAGAAAGATGGTTCAATGAGACTTTGCATTGATTATAGGGACTTGAATAAAATCACTGTTAAGAACAAATATCCTTTGCCTCATATCGATTATTTGTTTGATCAGCTCCAGGGAACTCAGTATTTTTCAAAGATTGACTTGAGATCGGGGTACCATCAGCTGAAGGTAAAGGAAGAAGATGTTCCGAAGACCGCGTTCCGTACGAGATATGACCATTATGAATTTGTAGTAATTCCTTTTGGGATAACCAATGCACCTGCTGTATTCATGGACTTAATGAATAGAATTTTCCATGAGTTATTGGATAAGTTTTTGGTGGTTTTCATTGATGATATTTTGGTGTTTTCAAAATTAAAGAGGAGAATGAAAGACATTTAAGGGTTATCTTGAAAACCTTAAAAGAAAAAAAATTGTATGGGAAATTCAGAAAGTGTGAGTTTTGGTTGCAAAAAATTTCTTTCCTTGGTCACATTGTTTCTAAAGATGGGATAACTGTTGATCCTGCAAAAACAAAGGTTGTTGAAGAATGGCCAAGACCCACAAATGTAACTGAGATTCGTAGCTTCCTCAGTTTGGCAGGCTATTACCGAAGGTTTGTTAGAAATTTTTCATGGTTATCTAGTCCAATGACTAATCTAACTCGGAAGGGTGTTAAGTTTATCTGGACAAAAGAATGTGATGATTGTTTTCAGGAACTGAAAAGAAGATTGGTGAATGCTCCAGTTTTGGCACTACCTTCCAGGAATAGTGAGTTTGTTATATATAGTGATGCTTCATTGAAAGGACATGGTTGCTTCCTAATGCAGAATGATCAGGTAATTGCTTATGCTTCACGACAGTTGAAAACTCATGAGGTAAATTACCCTACACATGATTTGGAATTGCTACTGTTGTTTTTTCTTTAAAATTTTGGAGGCATCATTTGTATGGAGTAAAGTGTGAAATATATACTGATCACAAAATTTTAAGGTATATATTCACTAAGAAAGAGTTAAACATGAGACAGAGGAATTGTCTAGAATTAATCAAGGATTATTATTGTACAATTCATTACCATCCAGGAAAAGCAAATAAAGTGGCTGATGCTTTGAGTCGAAAAAGTAATGCTTCATTAGCAATGTTGCGTTTGGAACATGATCCTTTGGTTAAGGATTTGATGAACTTTGACATAGATGTTGTTGGTGCAGGAAGTTCTTCTGTTTTGTTTCAGGTATCAGTGAGATCATCTTTATCAGATAGAATCAAGCAAGCACAGAAGCAAGACAATGAGTTGCAGAAAAAGGTAGAGCTGGTTCAGAAAGGTAAGTTGCCTGAATTCAACATTGATAATGATTGTGTTTTGAGATTTGGGAAGAGATTGTGTGTGCCTGGTGATTCACAGTTGAAGAGAGAGTTGTTATGTGAAGCTCATAGTTCTCCGTTTTCAGTTCATCCTGGCAGTACTAAGATGTATAGAGATCTGCAGGAGTATTACTGGTGGGATGGAATGAAAAGAGATATTGCTAATTTTACTGTGAAGTGTTTGACATGTCAACAGGTTAAAGCAGAGCGGCAGTTACCAAAAGGGATGCTTCAGCCGTTACCAGTGCCAGATTGGAAATGGGAGAATATATCCATGGACTTTGTTGTGGGATTACGGAAGACATCTCGAGGTAATAATGCAATCTGGTTTATTGTTGATCGCTTGACTAAATATGCTCATTTCCTTTCTATACGATATGCTTTTTCCCTAGATCAACTTTCTCGTTTGTATCTTAAAGAGATAGTCAGGTTACATGGAGTTCCCCTCTCCATTGTATCTGATCGTGATCCCAGGTTCACTTCTAACTTTTGGAAAGGCCTTCAGAAGTCGTTGGGTACTGAATTAAATTTTAGTACAGCTTTTCATCCTCAATCAGATGGTCAGTCAGAACGAACAATTCAGACATTGGAGGATATGCTACGTTCTTTCTCTATGGATTATCAGGGAAGTTGGGACCAAAATCTTTATTTGGTTGAATTTTCATATAATAACAGTTTTCATTCCAGTATACAGATGGAACCATTTCAGGCATTATATCGAAAGAGGTGTCGAACTCCAGTTTTCTGGGATGAAGTGGGTGAAATGAAGTTGATGGGACCAGAATTGGTAGAAGAGATGGAAGAAAATGTTCAGTTGATTCAGAAGCACATGAGAACAGCTCAGAGTAGGCAGAAGAGTTATGCGGATAACCGGAGGAAGGATCTATCTTTCGAGGTTGGTGATCATGTTTTTCTCACAGTCTCACCATGGAAAAGTGTGATGTGATTTGGTAAGAAAGGAAAGCTGAGTCCAAGGTTTATTGGACCATATGAAATTCTGGAGAGAGTTGGATCAGTTGCATACCGGGTGGATTTACTTCCGAGTTTATCTCAGGTACACAATGTTTTTCACGTTTCGATGTTGAGAAAGTATATGCCAGATCCATCTCATGTTTTGAGTCCAGAGGTAGTTCAGCTGGAAGAGAACCTATCTTATGAGGAACAACTAGTCCAGATTCTTGACCACAGGGAGCAAGTGTTACAGAATAAGGTGATTAAGCAGGTAAAGGTTTTGTGGAAAAACCACATGATGGAAGAGGCAACATGGGAATCTGAAAATGCAATGAGGGATAAGTACCCCCATTTATTTGATAAGTAAATAAATTGCGGGGACACAATTTTCTAAAGGGGGGAAGGATGTAACATCCCAAGTAAGTAATGAATAATAGATATTTTTATCTATGTCTATTAATGAATTAGATAGTGTTTTAGAGGCTTAAAATGAAAATAAATCCAATCTTAAGCGTGGAATACACTAATTTTTTTAAAAGATTGTTTTACTGCCTTTTGTTGGAAAACCATTTTTAAATCAATATTTTGACAATTTTATAATCTATATTTTTCAAAATAAACATATTCATTATGATTGGGAAATTGAATTTTACATTGGATAAATTTTTGGTATTTTTCAGACAATGTTCATTTTTTTAATGAATAGTGAAAAATACTGCATTTTACATCAAAACTGCTTCTTAATCTAATTTATTTATATTATTAGATTATCTTTTGAATTGGTCTTAATGTGTAATCTGAATATATTTTTACCATTTAATCCAATGGTGGTCATTGGAATCAATTTCACTTTGAAATTAGACTTAAACTGGTGTCAATCTTTTGATACTTATTGTTTTATAAAAACACGCTATTTCCTCTGACAGCGGGAATTAATTATTAAATTAATTAATGTGACTTATATGTTTTGAATTTTTTAAAATAGAATTCATTTTTTAATTTGGAATATCAAATATAGCTTAGGGTGAATTTTTGGTAATTTTCTGAAAAACTTCAATTTTTGATAAATAGTGAAACCACTAAGTGGTACTTATAAAAACTGATTTTCCGTTTAAATGAAATTTTGCCATCTTTGTGTTTTGAATTTCAAAAATCCAACATACATGGTTGTCATTAAGAAGTAAAATGTGGTTCAATGATATTAAAATATTTTTTGGTTAATAGTAACTTATTATGTTTTTAATCGCGATTAGTGGTAATTAGTGTAGTTTAAGGTAAAAATAATGCTTTAATAATATGAAATAACCTAGACACATGTCCTAACCATATTGGATGTGTCATGGCCGACCAAGACAAGCCATGGGTCAACTTGGGGACCCCATGGAGCCACTTTGTTTGGGAAATGACATAAATAACTTTTTATAAAATGTAAAAGGAAAAATGACAGAAACATAATATGTTTTACGAAAACAATTTTTACATGGGGTTATAAAGATCAGATTTTTGATTATAAATAGTCATTGGACAAAACCAATTGGATGGGTGGATTTCGAAGCCTTATCACCGTATCCTTGAATTATATCAATGTGGGACCTTTTGAATCCGAAAATCATTTTAAAATAAAGTATCTTAACTTTACTTTCCAAGAGTGCCCCTCCTCTCCTCTTATAAAAGGCCCCCACCTCTACCTCCTTACCCACACTCCCAAAGCCTTTGGATCGGCCAACCCCTACCCATTTTGTCTCTCCACATACCTCTCCTCATCCTAGAGGATTCCCTTTGGTCAGAATCCTTTCAAAGGAATCCTTTAGGCTCAAATAAAAAGGAGTTACACTTTTAAAGGCAATTCATTCTCTCATGTTCATTTGTTTTATTTTGCTTCTCCAAACCCCCTAAAATCTTTTTATTTACTTATTTTGTAACAACACCAGTATCTTCAATATAATAGGATGTTGTTATAAGATTTATTTGAGCTACAATCTCACACAACTACATCAAATGGTTAAAGAACATACGGTTTCTGTGGATGGCTAAATTCTGCCTCCCGAAACGATGATTGTTCAATACTCATTTAACACCTTCAAAGGTGGCCATTATGATGTCACTATTTTTATATATGATATATAATATGTTTATTCTTTCCTTAAGCTTCTGTATTTTTCATTTATGGCATACCATTATTGCTTCCATTATGGGTAAACACGATATCTTCATTTTAGGAAGTGCGGACTACCGCCCCCGGAAAGTGATTTGATTCGTTAATACCATTTATGGGATGTGTAAAGGATAAAGTTAATGATATTATATATGTTATTATACTGGAATTATAATAAACTCTTATATCATTATGATTCCATTCCAGGAAATAAGAAATAGAAATGGAAGTAGTGTTCATGCGTACGTACGACTTACCGTCTCCATGAATGGTGCATTTCATTTCTTACCTCTAAATGTGATGTAATATTATAAATACATGTATATAATGAATATATATGATATACATGTTATCCAAATAATTAATATCATTCTGGATATAACGAACCTTTGACCAAATTAACAACATGTAAGTGTAAGAAGTCTATTTTTGACTTAAGAACCGAATACCGACAAAATGAACATTATTAACTTAAATGATTACATGATGTTCATAACATGGTATAGAAGGAATAATGAACTTGAAAAAGGTTCTTAAGAAAGTATATATTAACTCAAGTTTATTATTCAGTAGATTAAAGAATGGTCGGGTCAAGTCGGGTATGAGGTATGAGACTTCGTCTCAATCTCCTTTCATTGAGGCATATTTTGTATTATACACAACCTTCTTTTATACGGTGTATAAACCCCTTTGACATTTACATTTATCCAAAAGGAATATTTTTTATACGAAGCATTTTAAAAAATGACAAAAGGGAATGTTTTTGTCATACGTATGCGGCGACAACGACTTCTCCGCCGCCATGACCGTTATTTGAGTTTAGACTTCCTCTACAAGCCATACTTTTTTTTAAAAAAGGAAAAAATTAATACCATGTTTTAATTTATTTTATTTTGGTATTGAAAATGGTTTTCATAATGTTTTTATATCAATGTGTTGTACTGATATCTTATGATTGAAAGGTGGAAATGTTATGTTTCCATTATGCATGTTTTATGTGATACGATTTTGTTGAGGTTCTTGGGCATTATTATGAAGACGGGTGGTTCTGTGATAAACTAAGGGCGGGTGAGCCCGATATAGCTCTCCAATGCATTGGGTAACGTGGAGGAGTGAAACGTTAAGGTTTATCCGAAGATATTTAGGGAATATACTGTGATGGGTATTCCAAACGTAACCAATAGGGTTACTCCCTACGTAAGGATGTTATGAATTCCTCAAGTTACCTTTATGTCTTATGATTTCTATGATTTATTCATGTTTTGATGAGGTATGTTAAAGTTCTTATGTTTTATGGGTAAAGTATGATCTCATTCTTATGTATATATGTACCTATGTTTCCTTTCCATATTTTTATATCCCTTACTGAGCTTTTTATGCTCATCCCAAGTTTTTTGAAATGTTTTTCATAGGTCAAGGGAAAGGTACATGATATGATGATAGTGTCAAGGAAGTGTCAAGAAAGAATCCATGTTTTATTTTAAATATGATTCCATTGATGGGAAGGAAGAATACTATCTTTATGTAACCACTTTGTTTATATGTGGAATGTAATGCAAGTTTTATGATCTAATTTCTAAAACTCTAAACTCGAAAAGATCCTTAAGGTGTAATCTTGTAATAACTCAAGATTAAGTAAGGTTTAAGGCTAGGGACTTATAGTAAGGGTTTTGTTTCACAATCTCATTAATATTTAAAATTTATTATGTTTATGTATCTACTATAGAATATTTTTATTCCATGTCAATATTTTATTAAAAATATTATTATAATTTTTTTTACAATCTTCCTATAATTTTTTAATTTCATTTTACCCATTTTTTTCTTTTTTCAAAATAGTTCTAAAAGAATATTTCTTTCATTTTCCATATGAGGTACATTGTGAATTTTCATATAGAAATATGGATGTTATTTATTTTAATATATACAACATCAAAAGGTTTTATCATCATCATGAATAATATTTTCAATGGATCATCCATTTAAAGTTTACAAGGATCATTTCAAATACATTGTCTTCCATTATAAGCGAGTAAATTTTAAAAAATGAACTGAATTCAAAATGGAAATGTTATTTTCCACAATAATTATTCAATGTGATCATTTAAAATAATTTTTGATATAAGATTCCATACACTAAATTTACATAACATTTAATAGGGACATAATCCCAGGGTTACATCCTTATTCTTTATCAAGATGGTTTCTGTAACATCCTAGGTAAATAAAGAATGTCACATTTTCATATTTGTTAATATTTTTTTTAAATATTAATTTTAATTTAAAGGGGATGTTATGTTTGATATAGTACTCAAAACACAACAACATGTTTCTTTGAAATCATACGTTTCACACAACATTGAGTTATACTGAAAAATAATAATATAAAATTATTATTTTAAATTGTAGTAAATTCATAGTTGTTTTATTATAATGAATGAAAAAAACTAACAACAATATTATTACACATGTTTGTTAAATGTTTTTAAATTTATACAATAAAATTTAGAGGCTTAAAAGGGGAATTAATCCAATTTTATCCATAAATCTGTTAATATTTTTAAAAGGTTGATTCACTACCTTTTGACGGTGAACTTTTTTTAAATCATGTTTTTTCACTTTTTTATATTCTACCTTCCAAAATAATATCGTTCTATAGAATCGGGACATCAAACTTTACTTTGGATGAAAACTTTCTATTTTTCTGGTAATGTCCATTTTTTTAATGAATAGGGAAAAATACTGCATTTTAATTCAAAACTGCATTTTAATATACATTATTTATATGGTTAAATTATCTTTTTAAATGGTATTAAAGTGTAATTGTATTATATTTTTACCCTTTAATCAAATTTTAGTCATTATAAGTAATTTAATTTTGAAATTGGATATAAAGAATTGCCAATCATTTGATAATTATTATTTCATAAAAATGTGCTTTCTTGTTTTAACAATAGAGATTGATTTTAAATTAATTAATGAAACGTCTATGTTTTTATTTTGGTAAAATAGACATCCTTTTTAATTCAGAATATCAAAATTATGTTTTGGTGAATTTTTGGTATTTTTCTGAAATCGTTCAGTTTTTTATGAATAGTGATAAAAACTGCGCAATAGTTAAAAATCGACTTTTCCATTTAAATGAAATTTTACCGCTTATGTGAATTTAGTTTCAAAAATAAGACATATATGGTTGTCATCGGTTTGAAAAATTTGGTTCAATAGGATGAAAATAATATTTGGTGAATAGTAACTTGGTTTTTAATTACTATAGTTAAAGGTTGATACAGTAATTCAAGGTAAAAAAATATTATAATAATGTAAAATAACTTAAATACTTTTCCTGAAATTATTATATGACTCATGTCTGACCCATAAATCCTTGGGTTATACTTTTGGCTTTTTAAAGCCACTTTAGTATGATAGTGACATTATTAACTTTTTGTTTAATGTAAAAAAATCATAAACATGTAATTTTTTGCTAAAACAATTTTAATGGGGTGTTATATAATTTATGTATTTGACTATAAATATTTATTAAGAAGATAAATATATTTATTATATCATTGTATTTTATTTATAATTTTTAAAAATATAATAAATTTATTTATTTATGACACATTGATGATGTAATAATTACCTCATTAGTGAATGTTTTAAATAAATGAGATTATTGATATTAAAAAAATTTATTTTTATCTTTTTTGGGAATCCATGAATTTTGGATATGAGTATGACTTGTTATCTTTGAATTAATGAAGGTTTTATGAAATAAACAATTTGGTTTGTTTTTTTTAAAAAGTCAAGATTTGAATAGTAGAAAAAAATGACATAAATGAGTTTTTAAATCAATAAATATTTTATTAAATGATAAAATATTCCTAAAAATATAATATTAGTCCAAATGACATATATGATATTAAAAACGTCATTAATGTCTTATTTTGGGTTTGTTGGAATTTTATTTTAACTATATTAAACATATAATATGAATATTCAAGAAGACATGGTAAAAGATAAATTAGCTAACTAAGGGTTAATGCTAAAATATAAGGTTAAAAGATAAACCAAAACATTTCTAAAACCTTTTGTTTTATAATATTTCGAATACTAGTCATCTTATCTCCTAATTTAATGAGTTTTGGACCTTTTTAAATCAAAATTCTATTTATAATAAATTAATATTTTCTAACATTGCTAAAGAGACACTCCTCCCCCTTATAAATGGCCATCACCTATAACAAATTACATACACCACTCAAGATCATTGGCTCGTACAAAAATCTCCCCAAATAATCTCCCAACATACCTATCTTCCACCTAGAATCCATCCCCTCGGAAGAAGGCAATTAAAGAAAGCGTGTTGGTTCAAACCAAAGGGAGTTACCCAATATAAAGGTAACATCTTCTCTTAAGTTTTTCTTATTTTACATCCCCTACCCCCTAAACTCGTTTTAGTAATTTTTTATAAAAACAAAAGTATCATCAATATACTTGATTTTTTTATGAGAAGTATTAGAACTAAACATACATAGGCCTCCATCTAATGGATACGAACATACTATTTCTATGGACGGTGAACTATTGCCTCACGAAATGATGATTGTTCTATTATCTCCTACAACCTCTCATAATGGCCATTAGGATGGAAATGTAGTTATATATGAAATTTTTTATATTTATTTTATAGTTATTCTTCTGTAATTATAATTTGAAACAATCCTTTATTCTTTTCATGTTGTATATATGTGTTAATTTCATTTGAGGAAGTGTGGGCTACCGCTGGCTCAAAGTTATATGACTCGTTCATACCATTCATGGAACATATAATGGACGGTGTTAATTAAAATTTTTAATGTATATAAAATATGTTATTATAATATAATTATAATATGCCTATTTATCGTTTAGTTTTCGATCCTTTAAAAATAAAAAAAATAAATGAAAGTAGTGTTCATGCGTACGTTCTACATACCCTCTCCATGAACGGTTCATTTCATTTTCATGTATCCAAATGATGTAGAATTTTCTAAATACATATATAATGGATATATATGATCTATATGATATTTAAATCATGAATATCATTATGTATATAATGAACCATTGACCGCATGGACAACTTGTAATTATAAGTACCAAATATCAGCAAAATGAACATTATTAACTTAAATGATTATATAATGTTTATAATGTGCTAATAAGTGATGTAAAAAAGAATAATAAACTCGAAAAATGTTCTTATGAAAGTAAAAATTAACATTAGTTTATTATTTCAGAGATTAAAGAATAAACGTTTCAAGTTAGACATGAGGTAAGAGACATCATCTCAATTACTTTTCAATAAACAGTATTTTTATTTATACATGACATTATTTTATACAGTGTATAAAATCATTTTAATTTTAATTTCATTCAAAGGGAATCTTTTTCTATGAAGCATTTTACTAAATGAAAAAAATGAATGTTTCTTTCTAATGTATGCGGTGACAACGACCTTCCTGCCGCCACAAGCGTTATTTGATATTTGGCTTCCGTATCAAGCTGTAATGTTTTTAAAAGGAATATAAATACCATATACTCTTTTATATATTTTGTTATTGAATATGGTTTTGATAATGGAATGTTTATGTCAAAATATTTAAATGATATATTGTGATTGAATTGTGGAAATTTTATCTTTCCATTATGTTTGTTTTATGTGTTTTGAATATGTTATGGTTATTGGGAATTTTTTACATATACGGGTGGTTGTATGATAATCCTTTGTCTAGTGAGCCCAAGATAGCTCTCCAATTCATTGGGTAACGTGAAATAGGTAAATGTTAATGTTTCTCCAATGAGATTTAAGAAATATACTGTTATGGGTATTACAAATGTAACTCTCTACGTAGCTGTGAAAGCTACAACGTAAGTATGTTATGGATGACATAAGTAACCGTTATGATTTATGATTTCCATTTTTTATTCATAAATTGTATGATTTTCTATGGTATGTTAGAGATTTTAAAATATTATTTCATTGATTTGTAAGAATTGACGGACTAATGTTTTCTTTCTTTGTTGTATAACCCTTACTAATCTTTTTATGCTTATCCCATGTTCTAGAAAAAATTTTCACAGGATATAAGGAAGGGTTAGAGAAAGAAAATATTCAGGAAATTTTTATCAAGATAATAAATCTTTTTTTCTTTAAAGATTTTATTTTATTTTATAAAAAATTATATACTCAGTAGAAGTGTCTAATTTTTAACAATTGAGATGCAATTTAATAGTTATGGCCTAATTCATTAAAAATATAAACCTCAAAAGATCCTCAATTTGAATTATTAACGTTTTCAATATTACCTAATGTTTAATCTTGGGCCTATAGTTAGTATCAGTGGTCGGTTTACATAACTTCAGAGGTTAGGGTGATATTTAATCATAACTGACATAACCACAATCATTAGGATTTTAGAAACAGTCATACTTATTTTAGATAATGTGAATTTGTATATGATAATATGAATAATTATATCTTAGTGTTTACCCTTTTCATAAGATATTATATGATGATTTTTTTGATATACTCATACTGACCTTTTTGGTTTTTGAAAATGGATGGATCTAGAAGACAGAAAAATAACAATGGATGTGAAAGAAACTGTGGTGGTTTTCTGAATGGTAAACTGAATGAAATGAGATCTGTAATGAGAAATATAATGGTTATTCTTAACCAACTATCTAGAGTCATGATTGAAAACCTGAACATTGGTGTTTTTTATAAGGCAACATATATACAACAAACGAATCCCAATGGGATTTCAGGTAATAACCATAAAGGTAAGTATTTTCCAAAACCTACATGTCAAATATATAGAAAGAAACACCAAGGAAAATGCTTTAATGGGATGGGAAGGTGATTCTTATTTGGAAATGAAGGTCATAATGCAATAAAATTCTCTAGAAAAAGAACACATCTAGTTGACTCCAAGAAAGAGAAACAAGTTATTTCTGAAGGATTAATTAAATGTTTTTAATGTGTAGTGAATGGTAATTATATAAATAGATGTCCTATAAAGAATGTTCAGGAATGGGATCAGCAAGATCGTACAAATATATGTTTACCAGTACCTAATTCCATTCCAGTTGATGATGATGAAACTAATAATGACCAATGAAAGGTGTGGATTATTTCTTAGCAGATGTTTTGACATTACTGAATCATAGGATATGATTCATGATTTTATATGTAGAAAAGATGTATTACAAAATTAGATGGAAAAGATGGGTAATGGATCATAATGAAGTTTGAATGAGTAAGAAGTCTACATATAAGGAATTTAATAGTTATGTTGATTTTAGGATGATGAAATGCTTAAAGGTATTAAGGCTCTTTTGATGATTAGATTACATTTGAAGAAAGTTTCTAGTCTGTGTAAACATGAATATTGATATGTGAAAATGTTATTCAATGAATTATTATCTTTTCTTTTGTGGATATATTTATAAATAACCATTTGGTTGTATATGATACTTGAATTTTAGGTAATTATAGGTTATAAATTTTTATGATGAAAATGAGAGGTTTGAGAAAACATTTGTGATTAAAATATTTTAGGGATATTTTTAAGGAATTTATCCAATTTTTGGGTATATTGTAACATTATATATTTTTTGAAAAATAAAAACACACAGACCGTGTGACAACCCATCGTGTCAGAAAAAGATATGGGGAATCAAACCCACAACCAATGTGCGATTAGGATTTTTCACTTACCACTGGACTACGTGAAGTCCCTGATTAGTATGACTTATTATTTTTAGTTAAACTATTTTATTGTTCAATAATAAGTTCATTAGGGATATTATGCTTTATCAAATGGATATCCCAAGTATAGGAAAATAATTTGGTGACTATGTGATAGTTTTTGTTTTGGAAGCTGTTTTCTCTTTTAGGAACACAATATGCATAAGGAAAATAGAATACTATAGGATTTAATTTGAGGAGTAATGATTGAATTTAGTTTTGGAAGAATTTATGTATTTATTGTTTACATATGGTGATTTAGGTTATTTATGTAAATGATTAACCTATCATAGAGAATAACTGATTAGGTTAATTACACTTCAGTATGAGACATTAAGAGTAGCCAATTTTATTTGGAGATAAATTTTAAAATTTTTGTGGAAGAATATGTGATCAAATTCTTCTGAATTTTGGGTTTAAAACATAGTTTAGATTAAATTGATGAATTTTAAGGATAATTTAATGTTGAATGCTCTTCTTTTAACTTTAGGTATTCTTTGTTAAATTTTGGAGATAAAGAGTAGTATTTTATTATAAGTTATTATCCTTTTTGGGGATTATCTGATCATTTACTAACCATTTTGGTTTGGGTTAATGTCTAAAGAAACGGAAAATATATAGTTCATATTTTATGGATTATGTGATTTTGCAGAATTTGATTCTTGCACTTTAGTTGTGACCAAGTCATCTATAATACTCATCGTTTGGAGAAAAGATGAGTTTTTGGTAGAAATTTATTTAAGGATGAAAGTCTACATGACAAGTAAGTATGGGTCCCTATGTTCTTAGTCATGATCATAAAAAAATTCCTCAACTTTATTAAAAGGTTCATAAAACAACAATGCTATCCATTTACTTTCCCTACTGGGAAACCAATGACCGTTTAACCCATCAAAATTTTATGGTTTTCTTGTTGTTAACATTCTAAAAATAATTATTTCTATCCCTATTAATTAGAACATGAAACTTAGTTTATCCTATATATCCATGTTTTCATGGAATAATAATATGAATTATCTCAAGTAACCTTTTTACTTATCATATTTATTTGAAAGTGATATTCTTATTGGCTCTTTTCCTGATGTGGGACTTTTAATGATGTTTCTAATCTTAATTTTATAATTGCGAGGAGGAAATTTCCAAAAGGGGGGAAGGATGTAACATACCAGGTAAAAAAAGAATGTGGAAATATCATATTTATTAATATTTTTTAATTAAAAATTAATTTTACTTTAAAGGGGATGCTATTTCCAATAGCGTACTCAGCACATAACAACAAGTTTCATTGAAATCATATGTTTCTCACAATGTTGACTTATACTAGAAAATAATAATGTAATATTATTATTTTAAATGATATTTAATGCATAGTTTTTGTATAGGCATAAATGAACAAAACTAACTAAAATATTATCACACGTGTTTGTTAAATGTTTTGGCATTTATCCAATAAACATTAGAGGCTTGAATTTGAATGAAATCCATTTTTAATCATAAATACTCTAACATTCATTAAAAGGTAGATTTACCACCTTTTGATGGAAAACCCTTTTTAAATATAGTTTTTGTCAGTTTTATATATTATACGTGAAAAAATATTATTATTATTTAGAATCGGGACATCAAAATTTACTTTGGAAGAAATTTTGGTATTTTTCTGGTAATGTTCATTTTTTAATGAATGCTGAAAAATATTGTATTTTAATTCAGAATATCCTTTTATTATAATTTATTTATTTGTATTGATTATATTTTTAAATGGTTCTAAAGTATAATTGGATTATATTTTTACCATTTAATCCAATGTTTGTCATTTAATGTAATTTCACTTTGAAATTTGATATAAACAAATGTCAATATTTTGATAGTTATTATTTCTTAAAAACATGCTTTCTAGTTTTGACATTGAAAAATAATTTTAAATTAATTAATGAAACATATATGTTTTTAATTTGGTAAAATATAAATCTTTTTTTAATTCTGAATATCAAAATTATCTTTGGTAGAATTTTGTGTATTTTTTGGAAAATGTTCCATTTATTATGAATTGTGAAAAAACACTACGTAGTAGTTAAAACCCTGAATTTTTCATTTAAATGAAATTTTACTACTTATGTGAATTGAATTTCAAAAATCTGACATAGATGGTTTTCATCCATATGTAAAATTTTCTTCAATAGGAGGAAAATAATTTTTTTTGAATGGTAACATTTGATTTTTATGTACCGTAGTTAAAGGTAAATAGGGTAATTCAAAGGAAAAATAATATTATAATATTGTAAAATTAAATTAACACATGTCATAACATTATTGGATGATTCGTGGACCGCCAATACAATCCTTGGGTGAAACTTTTGGCCTTTTAATGCCGCTTCGGTAATATAATGACATTAATAACTTTTTTTTTACTGTAAAAATAAAAAATATCATAAAAATGTATTGTTTGCATAAAATAATTTTAATGTAGGGTTATATAATTGATATATTTGACTAAAAATAGTAATTATAAGTATAAAAAAATTCCTAAATCATGGTATTTTATTTATAAATTTCATATATAAAATATATAAATTTATTTATGACACAATGATGATGTAATTATTATCTCATTAATGAATGTTTTAAATAAATAAGATTATAAATATTTAAATAAATTTTTTTTAAACATTTTTTGACATCCATGAATTTTAGATATGAGGATTAATTTTTATATTTCAATTAATTTATGTTTTTAAAATAATCAAGTGGGTTTGGAATTTTTTAAAAAGTCATGATATGAATAATATAAAAATTGACAAAAATGAGTTTTTAAATCAATCAATATTTTATTAAATGGTAAAATATTCCTATAAATATTAGATTTGGAAAAATAAAAATATGATGTTAAAAATTTCATTAATGACCAATTTTCGGTCGCTTGGAATTTTATTATAAATATATTATCTATATTGTATGAATATACAAGAAGAAATGGTAAAATTTAAATTTGTTAACTAAGGGTTAAAGCTAAATGATAAGGTTAAAAATGAATCCAAAACTTGTATAAAACCTATTGGTTGAGTGGAAATAGAATAATAGTCCTCTTATCTTCAAATTTAATGATTTTGGAACATTTTGAAATCGAAATTTAGTTTATAATAAAATAATATTTTTAAATATTTCTAAAGAGCCCCTCCTCCCCCTTATAAAAGGCCATCACATATAACCCATTACAAACACCTATAAATCCCCTTGGACCATCCATCCTCTAATCAAATAATCTACCAACATACCTATATTCCTCATAAAAGCCTTCCACTATGAAGAAGGACATTCCAGAAAGCCTATTTTGTTCAAACCAGAGGGAGTTACCTAATTTAAAGGTAACATCTTCGAATAAGTTCATTTCTTTTATTTTACTTCTTCAAACCCCAAAAAATATTTTTATTCATTTGTTTTATAAAAACAAAATTATCCTCAATATAATAGGTTTTTTTATGAGAAGTATTCTAATGACACTTACAATCACCTCCATCTAATAGATATGAACATACCGTTTCCGTGGACGGTGAACTACTGCCTGACGAAATGATAATTGTTCAATTATCTTCTACCACCTCTCATGGCGACCATTAGGATGGAAATATAATTATATATTATATATATGATTTTTATTTTATCTATATGATTCTTTAATTTTCTTTTGGAACATACCTTTATGCTTTTAATGTTGTATATATATGATAATTTCATTTGGAGGAGTGCGAACTACCACCCCCTGAAAGTTATATGACTCGTACATACCATACATAGAATGTATAAAAGATGATGTTAATGAAATTATGTAATGTATATAAAATATGGCCTTATAATGTAATTATAATACAGCTATGTATGATTTGGTTTTCATTCCATTAATAATGATAAAAATGAATGAAAGTAGCGTTCATGTGTACGTACGGCTTACCATCTCCATGAACGGTGCATTTCATTTTCATATATCCAAATGATACAGACTATTATAAATACATATATACTGGATATATATGATTTATATGACATTTAAATCATGAATATCATTCAGTATATAATGTATTTTTGAACACATGGATAACTATTAATCATAAGTATCAAGTATCGAAAAAATGACCCTTATTAACATAAATGTTTATGTAATGTTTATAACGTGTTAATAAGTGATTTAAAAGGAATAATAAACATGAAAAAGTTTCTTAATAAAGGAGAAATTAATTTCAGTTTATTATTCATGAGAGTAAATAATGAACAATTCAAGTCGGACACGGTGCAAGGGACTTCGTCTCAATCACCTTTCATTGAGGCATATTTTTATTTGTACACTAATTTCTTTTATACAATGTGTAAAATAATTTGAATTATCATTTAATTCAAATGGAATATATTTCTATGAAACATTTTACTAAACTACAAAAAATAATGATTCTTTTTAATGTATTTCGGTGACAATGACCTTTCCGCCGCCACAAGCGTTATTTGATATTTTTCTTCCTTAACAAGACACAATGTTTTTAAAGGGAAAATAAATACCATATACTCTTTTATGAATTTTCGTATTGAAAATGGTTTTGATAATGGATTGGTTATTTCAATATATTTAAATGATATATTGTGATTAAAATGTGGAAATTTTATCATTTCTTTATGTTTGTCTTTTGTGTTTTGAATATGTTATGTTTTTGGGCATTGTTTACATAAATGGGTGGTTTTGTGATAAACCTAGGGTAGGTGATCCCAAGATATCTCTACAATTCATAGGTTAATGTGACGGAGGTAAGCATTAAGGTTTTCCTAAGAGATTTACATAATATACTGTGATGGGTATTCCAAATGTAACTCCTTACATAGCTGTGAAAGATTTACTGTAAGTATGTTATGGATGCCACAAGTTACCTTTATGATTTATGATTTCCACTTGTTATTCATAAATCTTATGATTTAGTATGGTAAGTCAATGATTGAAAGGAATTATTTCATTGATTTGTATTTATTTTTGGACTAATGTTTTTTTTGTTTTATAACCTTTACTAAGATTTTTTATTCTCATCACATATTTTCGAATTTTTTTTTCATAGGATATAAGGAATGGTGAGAGAAAGGAAGTCTTAAAGGATATTATTATCAAGAAAATAACTCTTGTTTTATTTTAAGAGTTTTTTTTATAAAAATGGATACTGAGTATAAGTGTCTATATTGTATCAATTAAGATGTAATGTAATAGAAATGGCCTAATTCTCTAAAAATATAAACCTGAAAAGATCCTCAATGAGAATTATTATCTTAATTCAAGATTATGTAATGTTTAAGGCTGGTTCCTTATAGTTTATATTTATGATGAGAAGGTATTTATAAGACCCATTTCTTGTCTATGGGTTATGCTATAATAAAATGTTTATGAAACTGATTTCATTTCATGGGTTCTAAAATGATGAAAGCATTAGGATCTTATGAAACAAATATGTATGAGTATCATTATGAAATGTGTGCGAGATATATATTCCTCCAAATGATTTATTTAATTTTTATGAATCATTGGTTAAATAAGTCTGAAATGTAGAGTGGACCCAGTTCAATAAGGGACCATGTCCACTAAGTTATTCTTGGAAGTAAACCTTGACTACTATAATGGTTTTATAAGTGAACCCATTCCACTATTATATCTTTTTAAATAAGCCTTGAATATATAGTAAATAATTTTCTATGCTTATTTGTATTCTATAATTCCATTTCTAATCCATATATTACAATATCATGGTTGATGTTCTTTGTTTGATTTATGATTCATGTAATATGAACTTCCATGATTTTGGAATTAACTTAAGGTTATGTTCTCTTATATTAGTTGTATGTTTTTAGAATATTAAGATCTTATTCATACACCCTTGGCTCATTTTATTCTTATGTTATCATTTATTTTTCCTTTTTTACCCGTACTGGGCCTCTAATTTCACCTTGTTTTTATGTTTATATTCCCCATGTTATGAAAAAAATTATTATATATGTTATGTCAGAGAAGAGTGATAATTATGAATAAATAAGTGTGATATTATGTAGATATTGTATGAACCATTTGATTATATCTTCATGTTTCCAGAGACACTATACCTAAATAATTCTTGCGTGGGTCAAAATATAGTTTAATGAATATTAATTTATTCGAAAGATATATATATATATATATATATATATATGAAAATTATAAGTCAATATCTGATATGACTTAGATAATTGCACCAAATATTTAACGAACTGACCCAGATCAACTATACAAGCAACTTAAGCTGGAACTCGGTGTTTGTTAGGTGCTATTGGATAATTGAAACAAGTCTAGTATATAATAAAATAATGTAAAAAATAAAGAAAAATGTTGAAGAAATAGATAAATCCAATACTGATACAATCTATCCAATCTTAATAAAATATAAATTATAAGAAGACAGTACCAACATGTCTCAATGTGACCAATTATCACCTCTAAACCATCCCGCTATGATGGAAATAGTGAAAAAGGAAGCTGACATCTGACAAGATTCCCCTCCCATTACCCAGATCTTTCAAAAAAATTCCAACAACCTCTAAATAAAAATAGTTGGGTATGAGAGAAAATATCAGTGGGATACCACTATAGATTATATTCATGGACTAATAACAATAAGGGAATGGTTTTAGCTTTAAAATAGTTTTATAATGAAATTTCATAAATCCAAAACCATTTGTAAACCATTTCCTTTGTTTTTCATAAAATCATTTCATATTAGAAATACATAAATATGGATAGTATGGGTCATAAAATAGGAAATAATATTCACACACCATACATTAATAAATAATACACATATCCATGAAATATTTCATTATCAAAAACCAGGTGATATAACCTCATGTAAAAACATGTGTGAAAGAATCCACTATAAAATCCATCATGTAATAAAAAACCCATAAATGATAAAGAGAACTATATTGGGAACTAGACTATGGTAATACATAATGTAAATACAATAATCCTAAACTAGGAATAAATTGGTATTAACTAATATCAGGTTGTCAAACATTATATCGATATTGTAAAACATCTACTATCATTTCGCACGCAACGAGTGACACGCCTGTTGCCATTGCACTCATAGTTCATATTGTAAAATGGTTGTCAAAATATATTTCAAAATCATGCTATGAATTTATAATAAATATTCAATGCCAATCAAATCTTCATTGGTGTTTAAAAACACATTTTGGAATGAAAACCATGATTCAATCATTTAATCAAACACTCGGTGAGAAAAAACCTATTTTTAAAGGAAAAACCATTTAAAAATGGTATATTTCCAAAAAAACCCCTTGAAAACATCTGTAAATCCAATTAAATAAGTAAAAAAAGGAATTTTACACTAATAATAATGAATTCATATAATTGACCATTTTCAAAGGAACAAATTCCTAAACAATGAAGGTATAACTATTTGTCGTCGACAACGGTGACCAGTGATAAGTAGATCTGGTCCTCATGATCTTATATCCACAAGAAATTAATAAATCCATTGTATAACCCCTTATATATATCTTATATATCCACATTGGTTTCAAAAAATTCAATAGAAGAATAGATCTAGGGAGGATCTATAATGAATAAGGTAAACTGAACTAAGAACAAAACATACCTTGAGATTATCTGACTGAAATGAAGGAATTATGCATAAAATCCAAAGAGAGAAGTCCCCAGACTGCATTATAATGACCATGTTGATCCAATATGATATTATGGGGTCATTATAGATTTAAATGGTGTTCCGTTGATTTTTAAAACAAATTTTTTTGGGTAATAAAAATCATGTCCATGATTTTTTGGGTTGGGATTCACGGTTAAAAAAAATTCACCCTAATCATGTTCCTCTAATAGAATTCTATTTGGGTGCATGGTTTAGCCACATGGATTTTCAATCCATGAACCATCCATGAAAACCCCCTCTATCATAGGGTGTATCATTTTCACTGGGTGGACACATGGTTTTGACAAACCATCTACTCCCTTCTAGTGAATCAACATAGGATGCATGGTTTTCTAGGCTAAACTGAATGATTTTACCTAACAATGCACCAAACATGAAAATACCCATGGGGAAACATAACTTTTGAAAATTATAGAATCATCCCCATAACATGACTCACCCCGTTAAAAGATAAAAATTGAACCCAAAGATTATAATATTCTATTTGAGCCATAACACAAAGAATCTAATTCATGCAATTTATGAGGATGAATATGTCAATATCAGCAATAAAAGGTCCCATGCCACCTCATAGTCTGTTATCATCACCTGAAACATAGGACACTTGAAACCCTATATGGATCTCTTTCTCAACACCATGTAAATATCCATAAAGAATAAAATTATTCAATAAATTATTCATAACATGTAAAATAATATTGATGATACAATGGAAATCGTAAAATCTGTATAAAACAATAGTGCATCATCGATGTTGAGATAAACCCCACACCTCTAGAAGTAGTTGCATTTTCATCACATTACTTTAGCTTACACTCTTCCACATAAATCCATCAGGCCATATGTATATGAACACCCTCTTGTTATAAGGATTAGAACCAACAGCCATGGAAGCATTATAATGAACCTACAAACAGTTTGTGAGAGTATATCCTACCATACTTCCCAATGACATCCATTCACAAAAATAAATTAGGTGACCAGACTATCCACATTGATGAAAATTATTAGGAGCCTCCACACAGTTATTCTTGGTCTAACCATGCACTTAACACTTAAATTATATGACCTTATTATAACTTGATAAATCCATTGAAACAAGTCCCGATGAAATCTGAACACCCTTGCTCTTACTTTTCTCTATAGAAGACACACATTGAAAAAAAAACTACCCTTACTGAACCTTCACCAAAACATGTCATTCCCGCAATGTATACCTCACCCAATGATGGTTTATTAATTACATCCATAAATTATAGATGAAATAAAAGTGTAAACATTGACCAAATTTTAGGCCTCTATCCCCACTCAATACTCTAGGACTTTGGATACTCATGGGTGAATACCACTAGTTCTAAATGAACCAAGTCTATAACAATACACTCTCCTTGATTTAAGGTCAAAATCACCGAGGACATCAATGTACCTATTGTCTCGTGAAAAACTACTGATTAAATTTTATCTTGAAAGAAGTTAGGGAAAGATCCTTGTGAAACATAACTCACATAATAAAGTCCCACGCTCTTCTTCCAAGTCCCTCGAGCATGTATGTGGGAAACCAAACCATAGAGTCCTCAAGAGTCTGGAATAAGTTAAAGATCCACCTAATCCTCTCAAGAAACTACTTATATTTATATAGTCCCATCTCATCAGGTAATATGGGTGGATGTTTCTAAGTGAATTTTTACCCATGATACACTCCATGTCCACTACACCGAACTGATCATTTAGCAGAACTTTACCAAACCGCCTCTATTTTTATCAATAATTTTAGAGAGGTTTTGTATAAACCACCTATAAATAGTTAAAAATAAATAATTTAAAACTTTACACCTCCCCTGACACACCCTGACCCCCCCCCCGCCCGCCACCACCTTGCCGACTCCCTAAATCCCTTGCCTCATTGCCACCCATCACCGCCCATCACTGCCACTTTTGGAGCTGCACCTCATCGCGCCACACATTGATGTTCCTCCTCAGACCTCTCCACACCTCTCCTCACTATCCCTCTCCATACCCACCACCCCTCGCAGCCGAGCTGGATCCCCACCTCGCCTCCCCTAGAAGGTCAAGTGCTGATTTCAAGTGATATTCTCCATCCTCTACTTCTTTGTTCTCATTATTTCTCTATACTCTAATTTACTCAATTTTGGATTAGTTTTTGCGATTATTTAATAAAATCATGTTCATTCATTCCAATTATGATATGTTTTTTTGTCTATAATGGGTATACGAGGACACAATTTGGTGACATTACAAACATGGTTATTTTTTCAAAGAATGTAAGACTATAAACAATTTTATTTCTGGGATTTTTCAAAAATTGGATGTTATTTATGGTTAAATGGGAGTGAAATCATAGGATTGTTTTAATGTACAGTGTTGAGAGTTCTCTAGAGACTATATAAGTGGTGTTGGACATGTTTTTATTGCGATAGTTGTGCCTTGTGTGTTTTCTATCATTTATGCCTATATTTTAAATTAAATATATTATTATATTTATTTATAGGTAGTTATTAATGTTATATGATGTAATGAAAATTTCTAGAGTTGATACAGACTCGGATTCTATATTGATGATATTGGATGAAGTCTTCAGGAGTATTGTTTATGTTCTAATTTAAATATGAATGTTGGTAGTCCCTATAATTCAAAAAATATAATTTTTTGCATGAATTACCATTACACAGATTTTGTATAGACTTTGGTAGAGTTTATAGGGGATTATTTTTTTGATTAAAGGAGATATGATGGGGTTGGGTCTCCTATACATGAGAGGGTTGTTCCATGGTACATTTTGAGATGTGATCGATGAACCCTACCTTTATAGATAATGCAGTGGGATAAGATGTGGATATATAACCATACCTACCTTTATTATGAAACTGTATAAGGTTTGTATGCTACCCTACCCATATTTCTTTTTTATGGGGTATAAATTGGTATGATGAAATATAAAAGGAAACGAGTTGGATTATAGAATGTATTTGAAGGATGTTTAACCGGGTTTGGGGTTTCCTTGTAAACATAAGGTGAAATGATGTAAATGTAGTCATGATGTACTAGTTTTCACATTTAATACAATGATATTGTGTGTAATGTATGTTATATTCCTTATGTATACATGAATATCATTGAATACACTAGGGGCACCTAGAAAGGCTCTATGGGGATTTATTTCTCACACCATTCACGCGAACCCCTATGTGCATGCATACAATATATTTAGATGCCAACTAAGAACATCCCATGCATTGGATAGGTCTGGTAATGCTTGATGCATATTTTTAGATTTGGTGTGTTGAGGCTATATGATAGATGTAGGTCTATATTTCCATTGTTTTTTTATTTTATATTTCTCCTCATCCCTTGGGTGATTAGTTTTGTATGACAATATGAATTATCTATGGCATTAATAATATACTTTTTTTATTTTATTGTTTACATTTATATGTGGTAGATTTAATAGTTATTTTTCGATTGTAGTAAACTCTAATGTTGTGCATTTTTTCACCAAATAATATGTATTAGTACCTTTCAAAAAGTTTGTAGCCACTAGCATATGTGTTGGGATGCTTGAGGTATGTTGAACCTCATCTCATATGATGATTCTAGAATGGGGAATTGCAATGTGACATCATATCATTTAGATCATTTTATAAATTCGGTATATGGAAGAGGGTAACATAAGGACTTTATCCAATCCTATGGTAGACCATATATAGTTGATTCACCAAAACCTTTTCGGTGGTAAATCTTGGTTACCATTTGTTTGGGATTTCTTTTATTTCAATTTTTTACAATGATTGCGTTTTTATGGAATATAATATTCTTACAAAATTTGTTATTTTAAATTTTCATCATTTATATCACTAGAATGAGGCCCATGTTCATGAACCATATTTGATATATATTACTTTCAGGACATACACATGAATGAATTTAATTGGAATTTTAAAATATGATTCAATTATTTAAAGTGTAAAAAATCATATATAGAGTTAAAAAGGTATTTAACATCAAGGAATTTATGTTACATGATTGATCCCTTCATAAATATAATTATTTATAATTTTGGTGATTGAACTCACAGAGTCATGAAAATTGATTCTTGATCCATTATTGTTTATTTATATTGGAAACCCTTTATTAACATATACATTTTTTTAAATAATATATATGAATATCTTTTCCTATTATGTAATAGTTTCATGTTTTAATTTTATTTTAATAGTGTGTAGGAACGTTGGGATATATATGGATAAAATACAGATCACATTTTTGAGGAACAGACATCAGTAGGTTAAGGGTTTGGGAGAATTTTTTAGATTTTTTAACTTCTAGTCAATATGTTGGTGGGAAAATAAGATGTCCATATCCTAAATGTAAATGTAGAAGATGGTTAAAGAGAGATAAAGTTTATGAACACTTGATATTAAATAAATTACCCGCATAGTTTTTTGGATTTAGCATGTAGGATAGATCATTATAGAAAGGATGATCACTAATTTCAATCTCTAGAACAAGCTCCCAACATTTTCAAAAAAGGAAAAGAAAGTGGAAAACATTAAAAATGATTCATTCCGAATTGAATGAAACCAACATCAACATAAAAACATATCAGAACAACCAACTGAGCGTCCTATAAATAGCAATATGGAAAGTGTAATTTTTGAGAGTGTAGGTCAACCAGATCTATATTTTAACATATCATTGGGTCCTAATATTGATTTTTTTGAGACTATTGTTTGGGAAAACTTCTATGAGAATAAATATGTGTTTCATGGTTTAGTTGACGTTGGAAATCAAAATTTTACAATGGATGTTTGAAATATTAAAAACACTCTTTTCTTCTGATGTTTTACCATATCATATGCCGATGTGGAATTATAAATGAGGTGCCTTCCATGATATTGGAATTGTGTCATGATGAATTTATTGAATAAAAGATTGTTGAGTCTTTTTATGATATGAAAAATATTTTTAACATGCTTTTCTGAAGTACACAAAAAATCATATGTGTCGCAATGATTTCATGCCTTATTGGGGAGATGATTCAAGTAGATAAGATTGCAAGAAATGTTCTCCTAGATAGCAGTCTATGGGTGATATTGGATGTTTGAATCAACATACAACATTAAAGAGGAAGAAAATGAACACACCTACTAATGTTTTGTGTTACCTTCCTTTAAAGCCTCGATTACAAAGATTATTAATGTCATTGAAAAACATTGAACACATGGAGTGTCATTCTATACATAATAGGAATGATCGGTTAATGTTACATCCAAGAGATTCAAAATCATGGAAAACATTTTATTCATTACACCCATATTTCTCATATGATCTTAGGAATGGTCGATTGGGATTTGTTTCCAATGGAATCAACACATTTGGGATTTCAGTAAAAGTTGTAGCATTTCGCTTGTTGTTTTGATCCATTACAATATTTATCTATGGATGTGTGTGAAACAAATGTATTTTATCATTTCAATGATTATTCCTAGAAAGAACTCTTAGAAATGACATTGCAGTATACTTGTAGCCTTTAATCGAAGAATTACAGGAGCTATAGAGAAATGTTTTCAAGACATATGATGAATTTTCTAGAATAATGTTCAATATAAAAGTTTCTCTAATGTAGACCATTAGTGACTTCCCTGGACAAGTGAATTTATCTAGTTGTAACACTTACATGGGTTTTAATTTTCATGTTTGTAACATTGATTTTGAGTAGTAATGGATACCTAATTGTTCAAAATTGTTCTTCTATGGTAACTGATGATTTCTCGATGCATCTCACAGATTTCGGTTGAACAAGTCAAAATTAAATGGTTTCTTTGATCGTATACCACCTCCAATGTTGTTAATAGGTTCTCAAATATTAGTACATCTTGGAAATGCTAAAATAGAATTGGGTAAGGTGCATGATTTGAATAATAGTGGGAATCGACTTAAAAGTGCGTCGTCAAGTGTAATTAGAGTGCAACAATGGAAGGAAAAAAAATATATTATTCAAACTTTTGTATTGGGAATTTATTTTGTTGTGGAATTATCATCATGTTATGTATATTGAGTAAAACGTTTGTGAAAATATGATCTTCACATTTCTTAATGTGCATGTAATGTTTAAGGATCATCCTAATGATCAGAAATACTTACAAGCAATGAACAGAATGTGTGATATCTGGCCAAATGAGAATGAAAATATAAGATTCATCATTTTTTGCAATGAAAAATAGGGATAAAGATACATTCTATAGAACATTAAAAAATTTTAAGGTATATGAGGTGTATTCAAGTAATATATAAAGGTGTTTTGACTTATTTAATTGTATAATACGTAGATTAAAAAGACATGATTTAGATATTTTGTTATAGTAGTTACTTCCATTAGCATTGTGTACATTATTACCAGAAAAAGTTACTATTGTTGTACTCTGATTCAAAACATTTTTCAGAGAACTATGTGAAAAAAATCTACATTTATTTTCATCTTCAAAACCTTTAGGAGTGATTTTTATTGACACTTTTTGCAAAGGATATGATCTTTTCTCCATCATTTTCAACTGTCATGATACATTGAACTATGCATTTGGTTGACGAAACTAAATTAGAAGGCCTCATACATTTTTAATATATGAATTTAATTTAGAGGTACTTTATTTATATGATTTTAATTTTAGTAAAAAATTCATGGAACGTAATTAAATACATAATTATTATTTTTATTTTATTTCACAATAATATTAGGCATTTGAAATCATACATGAAAAAAAAGCTCAACCTAAAGGCTCTATTTTTGAATTCTATTTGGATGATGAGTGTCTTAACTTTTTTCCTAGATACTTGGATGAATTTGAGACAAGATTACATGAAATTGGACATGTTTATGACACATCGAATCAATCTAAAATACATGAGAAATCAAAAATCATTCCTTCTTTTGGCTGATCAATTGGGAGGAGCAGAAATGTTAAACTAATAGAAATGGAATTATTACAGGCACATAGATATATGTTACTAATTATCGAAATTTCATATCCATTTATTAAAGATTTGAGGATACAAATAAGGAGACGAATGAGAGTATGAACATGAAATGAGAGATATATAACAATAACTGTTAAAAAAGAGCCTGTACAATGGTTTGCATGACGTGTAAGTTCATAAATATTTAAATCAATATGACTAATAGGTTGAAACATATATTTTTTTAATCTAACAATGTATATTAATTTTTTTAGAAAATGAATAATGATAATCAGAGAGAGTTTTCAAAATATTTGAAGATTCTTTCTCAAGGTCCTCTAAAACAAGCTAGAAATTTCGATGCTTATAATGTGAATGGAGTTAGATTCCATAAAGTAGATAGGAAAGAGGGGTTTAAAACACATAATAGTTTGAAATATAAGTTTTATGAAATGGAATAATATGAAAATTTGACTGATATTTTCGAATTAAAATACCATAGACATTTTCTAGTTGTTTTATTCAAATGTAATTGGGTGGATATTATCAGGGGTGTCAAAATATATTCCAATCACTTTACTCTAGTGATCTTATCTCAGTTGATGGATTTTGGATACCATGAACTACATGATCCTTATATCTTATCATCACAAGATAAAAATCAATATTATGTGAAGTATGTCATGGATGAAGGGTGGAGTGCATTTTCTCACATAAAAGAATAAGAATTGTAAGATATGGGTGATAAGGTGGAAAATTTGACCACTAACAATTAATCCCATCAATAACAAGAAGCAGACTTATTTTACTATCATGATATTGAAAATATTAGTCTTCTTGGAGTGGATAATGTAGATTAAGTAATGATGGAGAATGAAATTGATATGATTGAAGGAGAAAATGATTGTCTGCGCATTTATACATTAATTTGTTGACCAATTATGTTATTTTTCCGTCATTCGTTATCATTATTCTATATATTTTGTTTTTAGTAATGTGCATCTTTTATTATTTTTATTTTTTCTGTATTAAATTTTCAAATTATTTGTTCTGAACCTAATTTTATTTTCAAAAATGATTGTAATCCCAAAGAGGAAGTGTAATACTCACACTGTAGGGTCAAATAGTTTATCTTGAATCTGATCAAATCTGGTAATAATTTCATTAGATTAAATATTTATTAGAAAATTTTATCTATTTAATATATTAAATTGATGATTTATTTTAGTAATGTGCATATTTTATTTTACTATTTCCCACTTGTTTTTTCATGGTTCCTATCTACCTATGTTTATACTCACACCTGCATGGGCTTTGCATGCATTATTTTCTTCTTATACATACAACTAGTAGATTGTATCCTTAGTGGACCAAGTATCTATGGAACATAGAAGTAAGTGGAGGAAGTGATCATGTTTAGTGGTCTCTTATTTTCTATTTCAGTTGTTTCTAGATTGGGACATACTTTCCTTCTACTTGGTTAGGGATGTATTTTAATATTTTCCTTTCCTATATATTTATCTATCTCACTCTGATATATTTTATATAGGTTACTACAAAAAAATTACAATGAGAGGTTTTATTTTATTATAACAATTTTTCATTTCATGGAATTTAGTGTGTGTGTGTGTGTCTATTCACGTACAATAGGATAAATCCTCCCACTTCAGTGATATTCTTACAATTTTCTTGTCTATATCCCTTCAACAATTAGGGGTGACCATGTGGTGTCACTCGTATCTTACTAGTGTCCCAAGTAGGTTCCATATAGGTCAAGTCATTACAAAAAAATCCATGGTTTTCTCCATGACCATAATCAATATCTATCTCCATCCATTATAGGACAGACTATACCCTTTTCCAAATCTCATATCAGTACCTAGTCTAACTAATCATTTATCGTTCTTTGTTATCTCTCACCAAACTAAGGCCTAATATAACTTATCCCTAAAATGATATCTAATGCCTATAAAATATATCAATTAACCCTATCAATCCGGCCCTCTGTTTGATTAAAATCTTCCTAATTTCACCTTCTGGGATAGATCTCAATCTTTCTGTGTTAGGTGATCTCCCTTTTGGGAGATTTTTGTGCTCCATTTCTGCATGGACCCTATTTTTTTGAGTTCTTCCTTGTTGGTCTTGGATAGGTTGTGGGGATGCAACTGGGTAATTTGGACTATGTGGATTCTTGTCTCTCTGGGCATATAGAGTAATATTTATTTCTTTTTGTGATCTCCAAAAGGGTTGGGATTAGTGTAGAAATTCTAAGGATATCCTAAAGTATTTTCCCATTGTATAAAACCAAGATAGTTTTAATCCTCACTTGTGTAGGTTTAGATCATTTTTTAATATTTAGGGTGATTTATCTTTTTTCTAAGCATGGATTATTGGTTTTGAATAATTAATGACCATTTTTATGAAAATGTTATTCATGATGGATTGATTCAAATTGATAATTATTTATTTTTTTAAATGAATTTTTCTTAGTTGAAATTTTAGTGGATTTAGATTTAACATTTGAATCCCCATTTTAATGGAAGTACTTTGATTCTTTATATATATTTTTAAACGAATTAAATTTATTTATTCCTTGGAAATGTGTTGTATAATTGGTTAAATAACAAAATTAAATTCAATGATAAATGTATTTAGATTAGTATTGATTAATTCAATTTATAGAGAAATGTATTATTTATTCTTTCAATGTGTTGATTCTTTCAATGTATTTGTGTGATATCGATTCATCCAATGTGTTGTGTCTTGTTTCATTCCTTCAATGTTTTGAGAAATGTATTATTTCTTTACATTTGTTGTTTTCCTTGGTCAATGTGTTGATAATTTTTGTTTTGGTCAGAATCAATGTTTGATGATTCTTTACATTAACATGTGTTGGTTTCCTTTTAAATTGATGATATATTTTATGATTTAGTAATATAATCAGTCTTACTATTGTGTTGTTCTAGCTAGAGGTTTTGGGGAAGTAGAACTTGATGCTTTTTCTTAATTAATTATTTTTTGTGGTTTAAAACACTACTAGATATAGTTTATTTTTTATGCTGGGTTAACCCACATCAATATTATTGTAATTGTTTAGGGCTTTAGTAAAAACCACTGGTAAATATGAATTTTTTTACATAGTGAATGTTTTATCTATTTTATTGGTAGTTTTTTATGTAAAATGTTCATAATTTAGCAGTAGTTAAAAACCTCTTCTAGATTGTAGTTATTTTCTAATAGGAAAACTCCCCCAAAACTAAAAAAATTCCAAAAAATATGAGTTCTACAGAACATTCCAGAAACTACTGCTAAATGGAAGGAACCACTGTATGTTGAATGTTAAGACCAATTTTTGCATCTGTTATTTGAAACCATCTCAAAACCATCTAGTGATCGTTTAAACTTCCGTGAAAAGGGAATTTGTAGTAGTTGTCCTAAGATACCAATAACCACATGACCTTGAGATAGAATAGTGTGGACTACATCTTATACCAATGAAAGTTCATCTGGATGATTTTCTTGTGGATTTAATCTCACAACATCCTCTCTAACATTAAGAAGAGCTCCTCCCAAGGGCATCAGCTATTAAGCAGAATAAAATGACAACTCAGCTTCAGTGAATGTGCTTAAATAATAGGGGAAACTTTAAGAATTCATTTAAATCCATAAAAAAATTAAAAATTTATATCAATAAAGGAATATGCAAAGAAAATAATATTTTTTATGAAATAAAATGTTCATTTAAATAAACATACCATTTATTTCATTAAAATAAACTCAAAAACCTTATCTAAAACCTAGTAAAAACTTTATGACCATCCACGGTAACATGAGTTCGATATTGAAGTGAGGTAGTTAGACTCCCTCTTGCACTTACTACCTAAATTATGGTAGTCATACCTCCTATATAACCAAGACAGAGAACATCACTCAGGAAGTTTAAAACATTTTGGGATGATCAACCCTATGAAACCATTATATAATAAAGAAACTCGGGTAAACTAGACAAGCCACATATTCCAACCCACAATGGAGGTTAGGTGAAACAAGGTAATGTAAACAAGTCACGTGTATAAGAAAAAAATGCAATCATCCATAGAATGAAGAGGAATAAAGAGATACATCCATGATCTATAAAATCTGATAAAAAGTTTCAAAACCGTGAAGAATGTCAAGATGAGACAAAAATGTCTCTAGGTGACCAACTCTCTCCTCCAAACCATCCTGTTATGAAGGTAGTGTTGAAAATTGAAGCTGTTATGATACAAGATTCCATTCCCTTGAAATTGGTCCTCAAAAATAACATCTACAACTTCTAAATGTAAAAAATAGGGTTTGATAAAAAACCCCATTAGGATACCAAAATAGAGTGTATTAATATTCTAATAATAAGAGAGAAATAGTTAAAGATTTTAAAACAAAAAAAGATTTCGAATCATTTTCATAAATACAAACCCCTTAGTAAATCATTTCCTTTAGTTTTCATACAATCATTCCATATTCACTAGGACAAGTAAATGAAAAGTAAAATATATAAAAAGGAAAGAATATCAACACACTATAAGTTATCTAATTAAAAAAATCCATGAAATAATTCATCATGAAATATTATATGACATAACCACATGTGAAAACATGTGAGCAAAAATCCATGATAAAATCCATCAATAAAAACCGTAAATGTAAATAAACACAGTATTAGGACCTAAAATGTTGGAATATGTACAATATATAAAATAATTCTAAACCATGAATATTTTATCACCAACTGATGTTAAGTCCTATAATAGTATGGTTATATCAAAAAACCTCTAGTGAAAATACAGACTCAAAGTGTGACATGTCTATTGATAATAAACCCAGTGTTCCCAATGTTTCAGGTTTGTCAATATACATTTAAATACCATTCCCACAATTTATTATACATTTTTTAAGCCAATTAAATTATTATTAGTGTTTCAAATCCCATTTTTGAACTAGAAAAACCATTCATGAATTTAATCAAACACCTGTTGTGAAAAATCTGTTTTTATAGAAAAATCCTTTTAAAAAGATGTTTCATTCCATGAAATCCCTTGAATCCAGAAATCACTCCATAAAATGAATACCCAATGGAATTTTACAATAATTATAATAAATTAACATAATGGACCATTTTTATCGAAATTAATACATCCACAATGGAGGTAAAATTATTCTCCTTTGAGAATGGTGACCAGGGAAGGGTAGATCGGGTCCTCACAATCCTATAACCCTAAAAAATACATAAATACTATATCAAACCCATTATATTAGACATAATTTAGATCAACCCTTCCTTTTATTACACACTTAAACATGCTTTATTACATAAACATTCCCTTAATTAAACCCAGAAGATCAATAGGTCTAGTTTCATTGGGGATTAGGTGCATTACATGAAAACATAAGACATAAAATACAACATCTGCATTGAAAAATTAATTTAGATGACCACAGTATTAATTAATACTTATCATTTCATTGGATAACCTAAGGACATACTTATGAAAAGGGTGAGCTATAAACCCTAGTAATGAGGTCAAAAAGGCATAATATGAGGAATACAATACATGATAGGAAATAGGCATATAAATGGAGAAAAATATAAACAAGAACATAAAGTCCTGATATAACATGATCATCATAACATAGAATGTGGACACAACAAACAACATGTTATTAGCATGAGACATGGATCATTGCACACAGATTAACATGATTAAACCCTCATTGTACAAGAATTAACATGAGTAAAACCACATTTCACATGATTTAGAATGATTAAACCCGAATTTCACATGGTGTATCATGATATTAACCATTACATAATGCATTGGAGGGATATCAAGGCATACCCTTCATAATAATATTAACCTCATGCTTAAGTTCACTACATATATCATACAAATGGATTCATTCCACATCATCATTTATTACATGATAAAATAATTTAGAATACATAAAATAATTTCTATAATAAATAAGTATATGTGCATAAAGGTGAGTACCCTTGATTGAGGAATGGGCATGGTATTCACTACACGATGACATTGGCTTGAAAAAATGCGGTGCAATTTCAACAGCATAACATCATCACATGGGGATTCATAAAATTGGTTGATGAGAGAGAAAGGGGAATCTCATCATTTAGATGTGAAATGGGTAGTAAGGGTATCATAAAGAATATTATCCTAATATATTAAATAGAATTTAGTTATATATTATAGAAGAAATACATGAATGGAAATAAAAAGAGAGAAATCCCTTACAGAATTTTGGCATGGTAATTGGTGTATATATAAGGAATTAATGAGAGATAAATGGGTATCTCATTATTAAAACATAATTAGAGATGATTGGGGAGGTTCTAAATCATACCCTAATATTTTTAATTCAAAATAAAAGGGTATAACCAAATAATGAAACTTTGGTAAAAATGAGACAGTAAGGAAATTGAGGATCCCTTACGAGAACATGGCCTGGTAACAGTAGTACCTAAGGGTTAATAAGAAGGGTAAATGAGAGTTAATGTGTCTATAATGATTTACATATAAAATTGGTAGTAAGGATGATATTTAATAACATATCCCAAAATTTTAATAAAATAAATTAAAAGACATAACATGAAAATAATGCTTGATAAAAGAGGAGGGTGGTTGATCCCTTTGATGGATGTGCATGATCTCTAAGGCTTGGTAGAGGCTTCTTTGTAGCTTCAAGGAACCATAAAAAGACTCTAGAGAGTATGGGTTAGAGTTTGGTTGAGCTCCAAATGGTTTGAGTGAAGAGGAATGAGATATTGGGTGGGTTTATATAGGAAATGTGGGATAATTATTTATTACATTGGTTTTGGACACCTCAAAATATAATATTCAAAACCACAAACCATCCCTTGGTTTTTTCCAATGTTTTCTGGAAAAGGGGAGTGGTTTTCATTATTTTATATGTTAAATGGTGTAATTTATTAAAATATTGGGATATCTTGTGTTTAGGTGAGTCACACTCTCAATGAAATTATTTTCAAATAATAAAATATATTAAACATTTTTAAGGATTCACTAATGATGTATAAAATAAGTCAACTAAATATAAAATCAATATATTTTAATGGTAAAACATATGTTGGGCTTATAATACCCAGTATAGTATTTACTACATAATTTTGGGTTAATTATGTTGTAATAAAACACACTATATTTTTAAGGTATTTAATTTTTACCCAAATATTTGACTATCTGAGAGAATTAGGAAAAATTAACCATTGGATAATTTCGATGTTCTTATATAAAAAATAATATTAATTTTATCTAAATAATTTTTCAAATATGGTAATTTTATCTTTTAAAAGGAAAACTGACATTTATAGAAAATTCACAGGTTTTGACAAAAATAGTATTCAAACCCTAATAAAAATTTCAGTAAAATTTATTAAAATTATACAATAATATATATTAAATAAAACAAATTTAATAATAACATCTTTTTAAAATATTCATTAATTAAAAAATTTATCATTTTGTCAGTATAGATTTCTTAATTGAATTTGAATATTTACAAAAAAAAAACAATTTATGCTTTAAAAATCATTTTCAAAGTAACAATAATTGTATGAAAGTATATTCATTATTATATAGAAAAAATAAAGAAAATAATAATAATTTTAGGGTCTTGTTTCATATCCATTTTTTACACCAGCATATGCCCTTAGAGTGGGGTGAGCGATGGTGGGGCTTTATTGGGGTTGTTAGGTGAACATGGTTTGGGTCGTGATGATGATGATCTTGAATTTCTATCATAAATGGTTCCACTCATTCTTAAGTTGTTAGATCCCGGCATGGGCTTGGCCTAGAAAAATTCAAAGAGATTATATATCCCTTAAAATATTAGAAAAATTATATTCAAGGGGAATGATCCTGCTGGTTGAAGCCCTCACATTCTTTTCCTGTGTCCAGATGATTTTTTAAAACCCTATACTTATTATAGTCTTGTGATCACTATTAAATGGCCATATTATCAACATAATGTCCATTTAAATTCAATAATAAAAAAAGAGTTCATTTGTTTTTTCGATATCAATAATACTTTAATAGAATTGGTATTTTCCTCATAAATGATCGGGTCGTTACAACCTCCCCCCCTAAAACAATTCACTCTCAAAATTTCATTTTCCCACACTAAAATAGATAATAGTAACTCTACCTCATCACTTCCTCTAGTTCCCACATTTCTTCTTAAAACATGTGGTTACTCCACAACACTCTGACGAGGGGCATTGTCTTATTTCATAGAACTTTTTCTCTACGATCTATGATCTTCACCAGATTCTCCATATAGGTGAGGTCATTATCTAATGGTACCAACACTGGATTGAGTACATGTGATGGGTCTGGTATACATTTCTTCAAGTGTGATACATGTAATACATCATGTACTTGGGACATGTTTGGTGGGAGACCTAGTCAATATACCACTGGACTGTTGCGATCAAGGATATCAAATGGGACGATGTACCTTGGACTATGATTTCCTTTATTCGCAAATCTCCTCACTCTCTTCCATGGAGATATCTAGAGGAAAACCGTATCTCCATCATCAAACTCTATGTCCCATCAATGGTTGTCAGCATAGATTTTTCATTGACTCTGAGCAACTTTTATGTGCTACTGTATGGTCTTACCGTTTTCCACCATTTCGTCGACCATTTCATGGCCTAGAATTTTTCACTCCCCAATATCATCCTAACATGCCGGTGTTATGCACCTCTTCCCATAAAGGGATTTTTAAGGAGAAATTTGGATTCTTGAGTGGAAAATGTTGTTGTAAGATAACTCAACCAGAGGAATATGTGGATCCCATCATCCTTTGAATCCCATTTATTTTTCTCTCAACATTTCCTCGAGTGTTTGGAAATTACACTAAGATAGGCCATCCGTTTGATGGTGATAGGCCCTGCTAATGATCAACTCAGTGTTCGGAGCATATTGGAGACTCCTTCAAAACATAGAGGTGAATCCTGGATCTTGATCAGATATAATCGATAGTGGTGCACCATACATACTTACCACTAATCTAATGTATATATATTCTAGTCGATCCAATGATAATTACTCTCAAATCGAAATGAAGTGTGCAGTATTTGTGTGATGATCCACAATAATCCAGATAGCATGGGTTCCTTTTGATGTCTTTAGAATTCTAGTGACAATGTCCATAGGGATGTTCTCCCATTTACATGTATGTATCAGTAATGGTTGAATCATCCACTTAGACTTCTACCTCTTAGCCTTCACTTTCTAACATACCAGGCGCTTTGATGAATATTCGGCGATCTCCTTGATGTTATCCCATTAATAATTCTTTTGGAGATCCCGATACATATTTGTGTTTCTTGGATCGATGGAGATATTAAAACTATGTGTATCATCCAAAATTTCTTTCTTTAACTCTAGATTTTATATAACACATTTTCTTGACCAAAATATTACAATTCCTTCTTCATTAACAATGAACTACAAGGATTTCCATTTTCTGATTGTTTCCACTTTTTTGGAATTCCCACATAATCCTTTTAAGAATCCTTTAACATTTCCAAAAGAGACTATTAGAAAATAATTTGTAAAAGGATTTATGATAAACCCTTATTTATTATTCCCATGTCCATCTTCATCAAATTTAATAATATTGTATCCCTTTCAATTCAAATCAATGACAGAATCATTGTGTCCTTTCAACATAGAGCATCATCTACCTTGTTCTCTTAACGAGGGTGGTAATTGATTGATTAGTAATAAATCTTTAGTAGTTCTAACCATATTCATTGGTGCATATTAAACTCATTCTATGTGAATATATACATGATGATTTTGTAATCTATATATATTTCACACTTCTCCTCAATGTGGTAATGTCACCAAATTTTGAAAGAGAAGATGACTGCAGCTAACTCCAGATCATGTGGGGGATAGTTTGGATCATTAATTTTCAACATTCTTGAGACATAGGAAATGAGTTTAAATTTTTTACTCAATTTCCATAAAACGGAAAATTATAATATTTTTAAGAATAACATTCCCACAAACATCAACTTGTGATACAACACTTATAGTAGTTTTCCCTATGATTCAATATAATTTCTAGTGAGGACTCAATATTACTAGAGAACATAAAATATATAATAATAGGACATAAATTGAAATAAATTATGATATATAATACTTTTTAAGTAGTGGTTACATGTATTTAATTCATCATTATCCATCTTATCATTGGAATTTTTGTTCTCCCTTGATAATGGTGATTGTTGATGCTCGTCATGCTTCTTAACCCTTGTAATAGAGAATTGTCTTTGATAATGCATGAATTATCCACATTTATGACATAGAACTATGTTAGATTCCTTATATAAAACTCTATTTCCATCCATCACATTATTCATTATTTCATGGAAAATGGATACTTTGTTCCCTTCCTTTCTAAAATTAAAACATCTCTGAATCCCCTTGTTTCATTTCCCTTGGTGCCACATTCCAAATTTATTTCATGAATGAAATTGGGTCTTCTTTCTCTTATCAACATTATTAGATGTACTTTCATGAGATTTCATATTCCTCTTTCTTTATTTCCTTGGGAATTCAAAAAATGTACTAATTTTTAATCGTGATTTATGATAAATTTTTCTACATAATTATGATATATCTTACTTGAGCTCCCCTTGGATTGGGAATCTCATTGGTAAATTCATCACATTTCACATCACATCGGTTGTATTCCATATTCCTCCTATTATTGGCCATTGGATACGATAAAATGAAAATAAGGGGTAAGTATTTGAAACTATAAAACAAATAATGGGTAATCCAATGAAATAAGGGTTAAATTATAAATTATATTTATTTACTTAACATATAAATTTATAGGATTCAATTTAAGTTATTCATGATCTATTTCCAAACATAAATTCTTATGGGATTTTTTTGTTGCCTTAATAATGGTTCGATCTAAGATTAAAAATTTACCAAATAATATCGATCGGGAGTGTCGAACTAGGTGTTCAGTATAGCCTGTTGTCATGCACTAGTTCCCATTTGAGTCTAGCTCAAAGTTGTGTTTTCAGTTTTTACCCCTAGATACATCTGTGTCAATTCCACCTCTACTTGTTCTCATCCAGAATAGTATGTATTTTCATGATAAACCACTTAATCTATACTCAAAAAAGTTTAGGGATTCCATTCATATACATAGACTTATAGCTATGTCTTTCAGTAGGGGTTCTTAATCCTAATCCCAAAAAATAAGTAAACCTATCCACTGATACCAACTATAAAAACCCTAATTTTTATTACACACATAAAAAAGCATTATTACATAAATATACACTTAATACAACCCAGAAGATCAACAGGTCAAGTATTTTGGGAATTGGGAACATTACATGACAACATAAGACATAAAATGCAACATCTTTATTGGAAATTGTTTTTACATGACCACAACATTCCTTTATACATAACATTGTGTGGAATAACATGAGGACATACATAAGAAAAGGATGAGATATAAATACCAATCATAGAGTAAAAAAGGCATAACATGAATAATACAATACATCTAAGACAATAATATTATCAATAGAGAACAAGGGAAATATGAACATAAAGGCATGATATAACCTGATCATCATAACATGGAAATGTCCCAACAACATACAACACGATGTTAGCATGATCCAAGGCTCATTGCACATGGATTATCATTATTAAAACCTTATTCCTCGTAAATTAGCATGATTAAACCCATTTTTAACATGGTGTATCATGATAATAAACATTACCCAATGCGTTGAAGCACAATCAGTGTGTAACCTTCATAATCTTTTTAATCTCATGCTTATGTGTGCCACATAGATCATATAATAGGGATTCATTCAACATCATAATTTCTTACATGATAATAGATTGTGGAATAAATAAATGAATGTATATTATAAATTAGTATATGATCTTAATGGTGAATACCCTTGATAGAGAAATGTGCATGGTATTCACGAAATGATTATTTTGGCATGGAAAAATGCTGTGATCTTTTGGCTGCATAATGACATCACCTGGGGATTCATAAAATGGGTTGATGAGAGAGAAATAGGTCTCTCAAAATTAAAACATGAAATGGGATGTAAGGGTATCATTTATAATAATATCCCAACCTATGAAATTTAATTTAGATAAACAAAATAGAAGAAATTCTTGAATTGAAATAATAAGAGAGAATCCCCTTACGGAATTTCGGTATGGTAACAGGTGTACATGGAAGGAATTAATGAGAGAGAAAGGAGTATATCTTCAATTAAACATAAGGATGGATGTATGGGGGAGGTGATAAATAATTCCCAAATATTTTTATTGAAAATAAAATATTGTAACATCATAAATAATCTTGGATAAAAATGAGAAAACGCAGAAAATGAGGATCCCTTACGAAAATCTGGCATGGTAACGAGAGTACATAAGGGTTCATAATATGAGTAAAGAAGGGTGAAAGTGGATATAGTGATATATAAATCAAATAGGAAGTATTTTTTATATTTAAAAACATGTCCCAACATAAGAATAAGAGATATTAAAATACATAACATGAAAATAATACTTAATAAAAGAGGCGGGTGAAAGATCCCGTACATAGATGTGTGTCATCCCAATGGCTTGGGAGAGGCTTCATGGGAGCTTTTGGGAAACTTAGGAAAACTTTAGGGGGGTATGGGAATTGGTTGTTCATTATTCAAATGGTTTAAGTAAAGGTGAATGGGAGATTTTGTGGGTTTATATAGGAAAGGGGGGTGAATTCTTTATTATATTAGTTTGGACACTTCACAATAAAATATTCAAAACCACAAACCATCCCTTGGGTTTTTCCCACAGTTTCTAGAAAGGTGGTATAGTTTAATTATTATATAAGGTAAAGGGAAAAAATGTATTAAAATAATGGCCTCACTTATTTGGAGGTAAGTCACACTCTCAAGGAAATGAATTTAAATACATAAAATATATTATACATTTGGATGATTCACTAAGGAATGATAAAATAATTTAAATAAAAATAAAATCAAATTATTTTAATGAGAAACATATATTGGTCATTAAGTACCCATTATAGTATTTAATACATCATTTTGGGGTCATTATGAAGTCCTAAAACACACTATATATATTTATGGTAGTTAATTTTTAACCAAATATTAGACTATCTTTGAAAATTATGAAAAAATCCCCGTTGGATAATTTTGACATCATTATTTCTAAAATAATATTAGTTTTATCAAAATAACTTTTTAAATATTTGAATTTTCACTTTTAAAATGAAAATTGACATTTATTGAAAACTCACGAGTTATGACAAAAAATAGTTTTCAAACTTTAATTAAAATTACAATTGACATCATAAAAATTATACAAAAATTTATATTTATTAAATTTAATTTCATAAAAATATTTTATTAAAATATTATTTAATTAAAAAATAAATTATTTCATCAAATTAAATTTCATAATTGAATTTTAATAATAACTAAAAATACAATTTGTGCATTAAATTTTTTTTACAAAGTAACAATAATTTAATGAATGTATATAGATTATTTTATAAAAAAATATTGAACATAATCATAATAATAGGGTCTTATTTTATATCCTTTTATTACACCAGAATATACCTAGAGAGTAAGGTGTGTGATTTTGGGCCTTTCTTAGGGCCGTTCGGTTTACATGGTTTGTCCCATGATGTCGATGAGCTTCAACTTATCTGGTAAACGGTTTCACTCACGCTTAAGTTGTCGGATCATAGATTGGACTTGGTCTAGGGAAAATGCAAGAAATGATATATAACTCAAAATATCTAATAAATGGGATTCAATGGGAATGATCCTACTGGTTTAGGACATCCCTTCCATTTTCAATGTCAATAAGATTTGTTAAAATCCTATATTTATATGAGTCTTGTGATCATTGTTCAATGAATTTATTATCAACGTAATGGTCATTTAAATCCAATAAAAAAATAGTTCATGTGTTTTCTATATCTAGAATAAATTAAAATAAATGTAATTTTACTGATTAATGAATGGGTCATTATATACATAGTCCCTTTGGGTTCTATTTTGATAATAAGTTAATAGTTCTTGTGGGGATTTACAAAAACGTTTGTAAACTGGACCAAGAAAAAAGCATACCTTCAAATTATCCACCATGAATAAGATAAATTCACATAGAATTCAAATATTTTAGCCTATACACCAAGGGGGATTCACCAAACCTAGACAATATTAGATTTTATGGCCATTAAAAGTTAAACTGGGGTCATGTGGATTTTTAAAATAAATGTTTGAGGTATTAAATACTACACACATGGTTTTCTTGGTTTGGCCACATAGTTAAAAAAACAATACACCATTACTATGATCATTTGATGGAAATATATTTGGGTTTCATTGTTTCTATATATCGTTTGTTTAACAATGTTCAAACTGTGAAAACCCCATCTATCCAAGGGTTCATTATTTGCAATGGGTTGCCACAATTTTTACAAAAACTGTTAACCCCCTTCTAGTGGCTCAACAAAACCTACACAGTTTTCTACCAAAAATCATTGTTCCCCCTTACCATGAACAAACTTTTCATACCCCATGAGCCTCCAAAACTTCTAAAAATTTCCCAAAATGACCCCAAAACAAGACCCAACTCAGAAGAGACTACAAAATGGTAAAGATGAACCTGTACAAATATAATGGAACATAACAAAAAAAATTAATTTTTTTAAAAAATGAGTTAAGATAATGTTCAAAGAGAGGAATATAAAATAAGGAAATACATTCAACACTTATAAATATAATGATGTTTTATATATAATATATTATGAGTGTAGGATCAAATGAAACATCAAGGATAATTTCTCTAAACAGAAGTATTAATAGATAGACAAGGAATATATGAGAAACAATAGGCAATCATGGTTTGCAGGCTGGATTTTAGAGATTATTTAGAGACAAGTAGTGACTCAAGAAGTGAAAAAGAGACTAGGAACCTTACACTTATGGATACAAACTATTATATACCAAATTCATTCTTCATCCGATATGAAATTCTTGTTAATATTTGTATAATGGTTATGTGTTCAATGAAACTGGAATCAAATTTCACTTTAAAACATGTTAATTATAGTTATATTTCTATATATGAAGACGAAAATGAAACTGATTGTTACTCATGTTGTGACTATGATTCTGAAATTTTTCATTTTAAACAAATATAAGATGAAAACCAAAAACTAAAGAGTGATTGTTTGAAAATTTCCAAATTATGTATTGATTTAAAATGTAAATATATGAAACATGACGTGGAAAGTAAAAAATTTAAATATTTTAATTTATATGAAGTAGGAAGATAAAAGGAGTGTTGGTTCATAAAATTCTTATCTTAAGGAATAAATTTAGATTATATTGATTGTAATATCAAAAATTAAAGATAAAAATAATTGGATTAAATATTTTCTTTGAAATAATAATGAAGAGATATAAATATGATTTTATATTTTGTAGATGAAACTACTAAATTTGACAATGAATGCATGAATCTAAAATAGAAAAATAAAAAAATAAGAAATATAGATTCTTGATTAAATGAAAAAAAGTCTATATTGATTTAGAAGTTATTATAAAAGATTATATATTTTTGAATATAAAAATTGGGTAAAAGAACCATTATCGACATTTGTTAAGGTAAATGAAAAATATGATAATACGATATATATGATGAATCCAAATAATAATAATACTCATTTTGGTTATAGTTGTAATTTAACAATGATGAACAAAAAAATATGTCAAATTCTAAAAATGGATAACATCTAGTCTAACGTGTTTTAAATATAGAAGGTGTGATAATTATGCCAATGATTGTTATTTGATATTTACTCAATCATTTTGTCAAGGAATTACTATTATCTCTAAAATTTAATTTTTAAAATACAGAAGAATAAATGTTTAAAATCTATTTTGGTACCTAAATATCTTATTACTAATTTGGTTGAACACAAGACAACATATGTACCCAAAGGATCTTCCTCAAATCATATTGGACCTAAGGTATTATCCATGTCCAAATATGTATGTTTTTTTCCATCAAGCATATTTATTCATGATTAATTATCTAGTATGTTGGCATAATATCACAACTATTTATATTATATTGTAAGTATATATTTGTTATTTTATTTTATGTATAACCATAATGATATTTTGCTTAAGAATATTTATTTATTTATAACTAATTTTAAATTTTCATGAATATTATATATGAATAATTAATTTATTCAGGGGTAGTATATTATTTTGCCTATATTTTTACCTGATTTTTAAAAACATTCAAAGAAGGATATGGTTATTTCAGTTTCATAAATATTTAATCATATATTATTATTATATGTTTATATTTAATTATTATTTATTTTCATGTTTTAATTATATATAAAAAATAATGAATTTAAAAATAACATACTAGTTATTTATATAATTTGTTTAAATCTTATAATCTAAAAAAATGCTATTTATTTTTAAAGTTATAAATCACATAACTGTTTAATCAGTTTAAAATTATAATATTTTTTTAAAATATGTATGGTAATATATTGAGTTACTTAAAGATACTAAATAATATATTTACAATACTTTAATTCACTATGAATCTATTTTGGGGGAGCTTAAAACTATAATTCATCTTCTATTACATTTCATATGTTATTATAATTATAAAATTTAGTATGGTTGTTTAAATATAATTTAAACATGATTTAACAACTGAAATATTATATTATTATTATTTTAAACCTTTAATTAAAGATAAATTAAATATGTTTATAAAATTATAATGGATTTCAAAGGTTTTTAATTGGAATGAATATAGTTTTTAAATTTATTTATATATATATTCATCTTTCTAATTCAGTATAGATTATATTAGGGAAAAGGAACATTTGGAAATGTCTTTCAAATGTATAACATAAATAATATTTATAAAATTTGATTATATTTTTTAATTAGTGGTTTTTAAAAAATGATAATTTGTTTAAAATATTCATAATTATTACTACTTTGTTGTTAGAAAAAAAAATATTATTTGGAATTATCACTCTAAATAGTTTTATTCTTCTCTATTACTACTGGGGGATGTTTAGTTGAATATGTCGATACTGTGTTGATTAAACTACGAATAAATAAATCTATATAAATTAAACGTTTTTATATGAATTGATTGAGGAATTGTTTTTACTGTTATGATTTGAAATATTCTACTAGAATGTACTAGTTTCATGTTTTTTATTATATCTTTTCAATAAAGAAGTATAGTTAGTTATGAATTTAACTTAATTCAGAAATATTTTTAAAATTCGGTTTTATTCACTTTTTTATTTAATAAATCTTGAAGATTATATTTAAAGGTATATAATATTTTATATTTGTATGTTTCTTTTCATTTCAAAAATGGAGAGAAATTTTTGAATTAATTTTTCATATTTTTATCATAAAAAATATGATTATATTGTTAGTTTTGTATAGAATAATTTTATTATTTGAATGTTTTTTTAAATTAAAATTCCTCACAACTAATTGATTATTATTTAAATTTGATAAATTCCAAAATCTCAAATTATTTTTTTTATCATTTTTACGATAGTATTTTATTCTTTTGTTCACTTATTTATTTTATATCCTGTAGTTGATTCATCTTGTTGGTCACTAGTAATTTTTCATGATAGACTGTGATCTTTACAGCTTCCAGCACTCAACCCCTTGCATAATTATCTACCACATGTGGAGATAGAACTACCAATGACATGAGTCTTCATCCTCTAGTAACTCATCCTAATATGTGGTGTTATACTAAACCAATTGTGATGCCTCTACATCTACCATGATCTTAAAACATCTATATAAATTTCCAGCTATTGTAACAAATATTAATTTTTTTATCCAACCATTAGAAGATTAGAACTGATCACCTGATGCTTGAACCTACAATGAGATGCACCAACTGTGCGGACATTAGTAATCACTTACATCAGGAAGGTTTTACACCAAACCCATGATCACAACATCTAATGTGATGAGAGTTTATACAAGCTTCAAAAACATTTAATACTCTGTTTACACTGAATCATTTCACATGCTTACAATATATTTTATTCTTCAGAAACAATGCATGAAAATTTAAATACTATACATGTTTATCATTTTATGAAATTTTATAATATATATTATTATTCAGATCTTTTTTCATATATTTAAGAAATGGATTTCGTCCAAGATTAATATAGTCAAGTCACTTCCTTCATTTATGTTTAACTAGAATCCACATCCTAATATGAAGTAAATTTGAAGACAATTTATGCCACATGAATTAATTTCCATGATTAGCTAATTTGAGTTAGATGAATCATACAAAAATTGTGATTAAATCCACAACAAGCATGATTTGTTTAATTTTTTTTAAATGGTTAAGAATTTTATAGAACATGTATATAGATTTTTATCATGGTTCAGTAAGTTTAAAAGGAACTATGAATTAATTTAATAAATAAAAATATCGATATTGTCTTGTAAATTTTCATTCAATATGATTGTTTATTTTTATTGTATTTTTTTAGTTTTATTTGATGCAATCTATTATTGTTTATTTAAATTTTTTTAATTACCTATAAATTTATTATAAGTGATAACGAGTCTATGTAAAGTAGTTTGAAACTACTTGAAATTAGAAAATATTTATGACTAATACATATGATGTTTCACAGAATTTAATGGTAATATATTTCAATATTTTATTTCTAACTATTAGGAATTCTAATTGAATTTTATAGGAAACTCTTTCAAAGAAATATCTTGAGGTTTTTTAAATGAGATATTTCCATTATAATTTTTGTCAGTAGATAGTGCTTGAGGAAACAAAAAAAGTGATATAAGAGAAACATGATATAATATTTCTAATGTGATGAGTTGTTCTTACGAAACAAATTTCATTGAAATCGCAATGGAACTTTAATATTTGATCATAAAATACCAATTTAATTAAAGATGATTTTCATTCTTCTATATTCTAAAATTTTTCTATTTTTTTGTTCATTTAATTCAACTTTTCATTGTTATATTTTTTATTACTTATAGTCATATTTATAAGATTTGTTTTATGAATTTTATAATAAAATGAAATTTTAGTATTGGTTATTCTATCAAATAAAATGGAAGTTCTTTTATTTTTATTTCATTAAAAAATCATTTTAGTTATAGGTCCTACCATTTCTAAAATTTTGGTACAGTTGTGCCTCTAGGTATTGTAAAACTCATGTTCTATAGTATTATTAACACTATATTAAATGTGAGTTATCCTTATGGTTTTTATGCTTTTATAAAAGTAAATGTTTATGATTACATGTATGATCATAATGGCCCAATTTATTAAAAAAATATTTTATTGGAATTTTATTTCCACTGCATTGTCTTTTGAATACTACTGAACCTGTAAAACACTAATATTGCGCAATTTATGTATGAAATTTCAAATTTTTATTATTTATTATTTCTTATTGGAATTAATTAAATGTTTTAAAAGTACTATTCATTCCCCTCTGGTCAATCTTTCCATCATCGCAAGACCAACAATCAAATTTTTTTATAACTACCCTTGAATCTAGTTAAAATTTAGATAATCTTGGGACAATATGGTTTGATCTAAAACATGCATCAAAATTCTTATTCCCATAAAATAAAAATTTCCATGTTTATAAATATTGAAAAAATTCCAATTAGTAACACACTGAAATAAAAGTATTCCATTTTTTTAAAAACATTACCAAAACTATGTCAAAATTTGATTACTTCTTGTAAATTCTCTAGCAATTCAAGATTATACAAGTGAATCTTTAAAACATATTGTGAGTGAATGTGAATAATTTTAATTCATGTATCCCAAATTTGGTGAGTGAACGAAACCCATACACAATAAATAAATCATATATATTTATAACAATATATAATATATGAACTTATGAAGAGCATAAGAACACTCACAAAAAATATCAATAATATAAAGACTACTGATGCTAACATAGTAACCACAACATAAACTCCTCTTTTAATAATTTTAATATCAACTCAAAACATTAATATTTTGATATTATATGTTATCCTAAAATAAAAAATTCCAAATCACAAAGAAAAACTCATGTCACTCCTTAAAAAATTATATCCCTCATTCGTTATCTTATAACCAACCATTATCCAAACCCAAAATATTACAGTAAATTAACACGTTAAAAGTAATGAAAAAATTATAAATTAAATTAGATCCTATAAGTTAATTAGAAACCATATATCAATTGAAAATAATTTAAAATTTTTAGAAATTTTTTAAAAATATACAATTTAAATAATATGGGATTAAATATGTCCCTCATATAAAATGGTTTGTGATATATAAATGAAATAACACATAGAAAATTACCTAGGTCATGAAATCTATACATAATCAATATAACTAATAAATCTTTAGTTATTTAATATGAACCTTTTTCTCTAGGTCAACATAATCATCTCTTGATCCCAAGTGGTTTTCCTACTCAATTTATATAAAAACTGTGAAAAAATATCCCCAAGAAAAGAAGACTCATACAAAGTTGTCCATAATAGGGAAAATTTTCATTCAAATATTGTCAATTCAATCCTTCAACACATGTCATTATCCTCACACCACAATGTTATTGGTGTTAGGAACCATGTTTTAAATTTTACCTCATCAACTTGAGTTATATTATCCTCTATTGTGAGATCAATCATTAGTATATAAGTATGTTTCACACCCTTATACGTGATCATTAGGATAAATTCTTCCCTATCTTTATGAAAAATAATTGTTTATAACTTAATAGGTTCATACCCAATAATTATAAACACATAATATTTTATAAGATAATGATTTTTTACAAGAGATTACATGTGGTGTAGTATAACATTACAAATAACACAAAAATCTTGGTCATTTTTTGTGAAATGATGAGAATATTCTAATATATATTAATGAGTTTACTCAAAATTCCTCCTAAAAAGGATTCCATTTCACAAAAAAAATAATTCATATAGATTAGGTAAAAACCATTATATTATTCATTAACGAACCCTTCCATAACATTAAACAAATACTATATGTACTAAAGTTAATAATTTTATGATTAGAGCATTTTATAGTTAATTTATTATCCATCACACACTAGATTGGTTACCTAGACTAATAAATAGAACTCTAGTACCATTTACATTATTTCCTATGTGATCCCAAACAAAAAAAATCCTTATTTATTCCTATGATAATATTTTAACCATGATCTTGACCAAATGATCTTATAACACTCTTACACTGATCAACCCCATCAAGAACCCTCACATTATTAGTGTGGTAAAGGAGAGTTCCACCCCCAAATCAAGAAAAATATCAAAAAGTAGTCATAATGTCAGTGTAAAATAGAAATAAAATTAAAATAATAATTATATATAATTATATATATTATGTATTTTCTATTATATTGTTATTTTATAGGGTAAATGGGAACTGATATAGATTTGTATCCTTGTATTTCCCAACAAAAATAGTGACTACCAAAAAACAACAAAAAAATCCAGAAAATAAAAAAACCAAAAAACTCCATTGAATAACTAAGAAAATAAGTTAATAACTGAAAGCTAGAATTGTGGTTTGTCCAACTCAAACCACTACCACTAACCATCACCTCTAATAAAGCTTCATAATGTGTGAATCACCTCAATTGAAACATTTTCCACCTTGTTTCTACCATCTCCACTAAGTAATTGAGGTCAATATAGAGTAAAATTATGAAAAAAACCATAATTAAATCAATCATATTTATAAATTTGGACTAAAAACATAGTCGAACCACCAAAATTAAATCATATAATTCCATGTAAAAGAATTAATATCACCACCATGTCAAAATCTATTTCCCCAAAATAAAATTTCCCAATTGAAGATTATGTCCACTACAACCTAACATCATTGTGTAGTGTTATCACACAAGGAATTTCATCACTAAGAGGAATGTTTCTTCTTTACCCAAAAAATAAAACATATAATAATCCACAAAATAGATAAATAAAAAGTATATTAGAAGTAGGGATGAGTAAAAATTAAGTGTGACAGGGTTACCCAACACCAACCACTATAATATCAATAGACTGGAGAGGGGAACTATAAGACACGTGGAAAAAAAATCCAAAAACTAAAAAATCTCATGGTATGAACAATAAAGCTAGTCTAAGGGATAATTATTGAATGATGAAGATGGTTCTGTCACTAACTCTACTGCCGTCAAAGAAGCACCGTAAAATGGATTTAAAACATCCATCACACTAATGGATACTTTTGAAAATGAGTTCTTGTTTTCAAGAAATAAATTTAGAGTCATTTCACTATATATTTTATGGCCCACCAAATTGATTAATTACTCATTAATAATGATCTCTGATTCTTAATACACCCCACAACATCTAACTATCACCACTAATAAATAATTATAATGTGTGAAAAAACCTCAAATGTAACATTTCTATCCATGTTATTAATAACAACGCTGAGAACCTAAGGTCCACACAGAGTACAATTAGGAAAATTACTATAGAATTTCATGAATAAATAACAAGATGAATTATAATTCATGATAGAATAACAAAAAAATAGGGATTCCAACTAAAAGAAGTTCCATCACCACCTGGTCACTATCTTGGCCACCAAATTAAAAATACACCATGGATGATTATATCCACTATAACATGATGCCACTATATAGTTTTAGAAAACATTTATGGCCTACACTAATATACATAAAAATTTCTTCAACAGTGAAGAAAACATTTATGAATCCAAAAAATAGATACCCTAAAATTAGACTAGGTAGGAGGGACTATACAAATATAAGTTATACATGGAAATACATAAATAACCCTTGAATGGTAAAAAGATAATATAGGTGAACTAGATGACCCATGGAAATATATGTAAAAACAAAAAATTATAAAAATTAATAATGAATCCATACTAAGGGATAATCCCATAAAACTGAAGACTGACCCATCACATTCCCCAAAACTGTTGAATCAGCACATAAAATAACATTTGAAACTATCATCACACTAAAGGGGACTATTGAAAATGTTTATGGTGTAACAAACCTACAAGGAGAGTAAATTCCATTATAAGTTGTATTTTCTACAAAATATACCCATAGTCATATTCCTGGAAGGGGCATAAACTGGAATGGGAGTTGAAATGACTCTCTAGGATGTGAGCTGAACTAAAACAAACATTAGGGAAGAAATAAAAAATTGGGAGGCTAGATAATAGATTAATATATTGATGAAACCATATAATAATGAAGGTGAGGAAGTAATTAAAATATTTCCATCAATTATAATATATATGTTCAAAGCCCCCAAAAAATACCAATTACCTAGAAGTAGAGATAAACTAAATGAGAAATCTGTGGTGACAATAAGTGCCAAGACAAGATATTATAGAGTCATCGTCAATTGATAAATCAATACCTCTATGAGTCACCCATCAAAGAAGATTATGAATTATAGAGAATTATTTTCTTCCAACTATAGTTTCCTTAAAATAATAATAATAACTAAAACAACTCAAAAAATTCATATTTATCAAATAAAATCTATGTATAGGTAATCTAATTAACTCAAAAAAATTCCAAATATTCATATATGTATATCAATGACACAAAATCAATAATATTCCACATCATAAATTAAAATAAATGTCAATAATTATAATTCCAAAAAAACATTAATTTTTTTAAAAATCCACCATATAGTTCAATAAAACTAAATTAAAAATATGTTTTGAAAAGAATTATCATAGATTATTATTCTTTGAATTTCATAGAAAATTCCAAAATTAGTTTCAATAATCAAATCCCAAGAAATCCCAAACTAAAAATAATGAAATAAAACAACACCAAATGATTAAGTGAATCGTGGAAATCTATAAATGGAATGAAAAATCCCTCATAAAAGACATCTTTTTATCATCCCAATAGTAATTCAATTGATTTTAAATGGATTTATACATTATTTAGTAAAACCATAAATCTCTATCATTAAAATGAAATATAATAATTCCAGACCAATTATATAACGTGAGAAATGAGAAAAAATAGATAATATCACATAATATATAGATTATAAGTAGCGAATAAATTATGTACTAAGGAACCTATATGAATAATATTTAATTTAGTATGAAGGGAAAGTAATATGGGTTGAATAAGTGGATAAATAAGGGTTTGGAGTTGAAAAAATCACTTAATTTTTTGTCATGACATGAAATTATATTATTAATGAATAGGGAAACTATTCACATAATACTTCATTTTGAACTATCTTAAAATTAAAATTTATTTTTATAATGTACATATATCTAACCCCATATTTTTTATTACATCTAATTACACATTGTTCACCTCTTAAATTCATTTAACTTTTATATATTCATAGGTAATGTATTATAATTATTATTTTGAGAATTTATACACTAAAAAACCTAATTTATCATAAACATAAAAAATGAATCCTTAGTTTTAAAATTCTTAATTATATTTAATTTAAACCAAAAAATTCAATGTATTATAAAAGATCATTAATAAAAGTTTAATTTTTGCAACTTCTACTTCTAGAATATTTTACTATCATAAAATTATGAAATATCTATAACATGAATACCCTAGAGAATAAATATTTTAAGGAAGCATAAGTTTTCATTTTTGACTATGGGTATAAGTTCCTTTAAAAAATTCATGTGGGTTCATTCACCAAACGCAAAAGACTGAACAATATAACTACACAAAAAATATAATTAGATGTTAGAAACATGGAATTTAGTATGAAAATGAAGATGAAAATTCAGAATAATACTAATGGATACCATTTATACACAAAATGAAAGTTAGAACATCATAAATTCTTTGAAAACTAGTATTGACACCCACTTCATGGGGTTGGAAGGATTATGGCCAATTGGAAATATAATTAGGTGGGATTAATTTACTCCAATTCGTGTTCTTGTTAGATATATTCTTTAATTTACAAAATAAATATTATATTATGTATTATTGTTTTATTATTTCAATATATGTCATTGATATCTATATTTATAACTTATATTACTATATTTTATTATTTCATCACTATTTCAAATATCATTTTATTGGTTTTCCACATGAGTTTAATTTTTAAAATGATCTCCCTTGGATAATAGAATGTATGGATTTTTTCATGTGATGCTTGAAATAAACATTATGATTTTTTAATAAATTATATTCATGTTATGAATTTGAGAAATTTATATTGAAATTTAACTAATAGTATTCATTGTACATATTTAATATGAAGTGGTATTCCTTACTATATAGGGTTATTCTATATATTTTTTGAAGGATACATACTTTTGCGGATGGGTAAACTGTTCTTTATATATATATATATATGAGAATAATGTGGAAAAGTAGTGTTATGTAATCATTTTATTTTGATCCCACCACCATAATAACTATATAATGTATCACAAAATAATTTTTCAATGAACAACCAATAAAAAATGTTACCAATTTATTTAAATTTAATTCATTTATATGGAAAGTCATGTGAATAATCCTATTTACGTTGTATAAAAGTAATCATTAAATTCCATATTAATGTGAGTTAATATATACAAAAAAAACTATTTGTATATAACAATTAAAATAAATAAATCAATAAGATTAAAATAATATTGTTTATTTTATTATATCACATAAAATATGACACTAATAGAATATCTTAAAAAAATAAATCGATTTTTTCTCTTTGTTTTATTGAATGAATTTTATAATATATTACAATAAATTTTATAAAATATTAAATTTTATATCATTTAACTATGGATACCTTTATATTTATAAGATTTGACCCAAAAATTCATATTCATGAATTAACCCCTCTATACCTTTCCAAAGAATATAGTAATACAGATAGTTCTACACTAATTCCACCTCAAATAGTTTATGGGATAATGACTAAAAACAAAAGGGATAAAAAAAAATGAGGAATTTTCATTATTGGGACTATTATAAGAAGAATTGTATCATGTATGAAGGATGTATACATAAAAAATTAATATATAGAGAAAAACTAAATTTTTTTATTCATTAAATGTCAATACAATAAAATTTCAAAGTGATAAAATTACATAAATTAAAAAATGTATGTATTAAATATTAAAAAAAAGAAAAAAAATAATTTATAATAAATGGAACCATTTTATAGTGAAAATCCAACCATTAAATCTAAGAAAACTCAATAAAGATATCCACCACCATCATAATAAAAAAATAAAAAATGAAGTAGAAATCAATCAAAGAACCAATGAATATTCCCTTGAATAAGTTTCCATGCACTGAAGAGTTTAAATATATTTATCTTGTATTATAATCATGTTTTTATATGAATAATATAATGATATTTTCTCACTAAAAATTTTCATCATAATATCTGTTTAATATCATAAAATCACTAGAGAATCTAGAATTGATCTGGGAATCTATACATATGACCAAAATGAAACCACACTCTTATACATACGAACTCCTATTGATATAAAATAATTGGATCTTGAAATTTTATGTGAATCCAAAAAATCTTTAGATTTTCATATCATTTAATCCACTATTACTTTTGTGAGATAGTAATTAAAGGGATTTTATTTTACTAAGGGATACAGTTAAATTCTAGTATAACTATCTCAATCACCAAAGCTATCTAAAATCATGTTTATAAAAATATATCATCATGTTGCTAGTTTTTTACAATAATGAATAATTATTAGGTATTCATGTGCAGTGATCATAGATAAATAAATTGAACAAAACATAGTTCAGAGGTTAATATACATGAAATTATACTTTTTTACAAAATTAAATTTTGTGATAATTAAAATGATTAGTTATCTAAAAACAATTGCAATGTAAAAATTATAATAAAAACATCCATAGTAACCCATAGAAACTTTTCTATCATGTGGTCATCTCATCCAACATAATTAGAAATGTATATTAAAATAATCATAATATTTTGGTAACTAAAAGGGATCCTTTTTATAATATTATATGTTTTATTATTTTACAACACATGGATCATGATTTTTCTCGTATCTAAATGAATCGTTATATAATAATGGAATTTAAGGGGTCTATATTTTATTTATAATAGGTTAAAGTTATTATATTCTAAAAAATATGAATAAAAGGGTCTTTAGGTAGTATTATAAGCATCAAATACCACATAAAGAACAATATGTTCACTAGAATAATATTTCACAAATCTCACCCATTGGGAATCCCACTTGCGACTATAGTAATATAAGGGTGACCCTTGAAGACAATCTTCAATAGGCCATAGTTTGGAGAATAACACTAAAGGTAGTAAACATATAAGTGGAAGATATAATACTCACATAAAATATAAAAATAGAAGAAAACTACAAACCAACTACATGATTTAAATAGACCATGATCTATAAAAATTATTCAATGTAGAAACATGTAATCCAAAGTAAAAATCCCATATAAATTACCAATAAAACTTTTAGGTAGTGACTCAGAAACACATCCCCAGTCTCTAAGATAGTATTTTATATCTTATCCCAAAAATCACCCTATAAACATCAAATAAAATATTTGAATATATATATAGGGTGATCAAAACAAGTATAATTAATGAGACCATAACATACACAGCTCTTGAAAAACAATATGAAGTACACTAATGAATTAGTGAACAAATAGATAAATAAACAAGAACAAATCTAATCATAAAAAATTCGTATTATCATTGTTATATAACTATCAATCACATCCAAGTGTAGTAATTAAATATCAATAATATATGAGAAATCACACAATAACCACTTTCCAACTGATTTTATTCTCTCACACCATAATGTTAAATTACCTCTACTAAATCCCTTTAGTATATGAAATGTAGATTTCGAAACCCTACCTAAAAAAAACATTCACAAGGTATATTATCCTATGGTTGCATCAGGACATCCGTAACCATTCCAAAAATCCTCAACAACATCATCTTTATCATTCCACATCCACATCCACATATCACGTCACATCAATAAATTATATCTCTATTAAATTTGGGTATCCTAAACATGCATGAAATTAACCTCATACCCTACTCCTATAATGAAATATCCCCACAATATCTCACTAGATCATCCATATAACCTTGCCACTATGCCAAACACTCCAGAGAGAGCATTGAAATTGGGTAACCAAATATTTTTATCACTAACCTGGATGTGGGGGAAAACACATAAATCCCAAAATATATTGATATCTATAATATTTTTAGACCTAGGGAGGCTATATAAATAATCTATAATGAAATATTTCATATATATATATATGTATGTATGTATACACACACACTATGCACAAGCTTATCCTAGATATTACACAATATCACAACACCATCACAAACCATAATAATCAGCACTCTAATATCACTACAATGATACTCTCACATATTAAGATGTAATATAATTTAATTATTGGAATTTTATCTATAATATTATGTTTGATTTTTTTGTTTGAAGGAGTAGTTTTGGGATGGTTTAGGATGACCAAGTGGGAAGTTGAACTGATTTTTTGTCAAACTAGATTCCACTCTGTAATGAATATTCTACGCCATAGATGGTCTAGATATGGTGTGGTTGTAAAAATAAATTTTTTGAGATCAGTTTTTTTAGTTCAAATTTATTTGTAATAACTTTGATGCAGGACATCAGATATGGAGAGAATGTGTGGAAGGTGGAGTTTGGGAATTTCTACCAAATTTGGTATAGGTGTGTCTTAGAGGGTGGTTATAGCATAGTTTCCCTGTGAAGCCTTGAAGGCTGAGGGATGGTAATGACAATTGCATCGTTTTCCCTTTCCCTATTTTATATCATCTCACTATTGACTGTACTATGGATTATAATCACTTATTTTACAGGGAACCATTATGATGTGGCCATATTTGTTTCACTATAGTTAATTTAGAATTTGGAACAATTTCATCTTGACTCTATGATCTATGCTGTAATTCTTGATTTACTAGGTTTGCTATAAAATCCTGATTACCATAGAATCTAATATTCTCATAGATTCCCCTATATAACAAAGGGTGAATCTAGGGTATCTTCAAGCATATATTCATCTGCAAACTATTGGATTCACCTCAAGCATTGAAGGATCAACTCTTGGTGATTCTAGGTGAGTTAATCCCCATTCCATTTTGGTTTTCCACTATTATACATGGGTTTTATATATACCCTTCAACCAATATTGGGTTTTAGTAATGAACTATGGATGAAAAATGTTGTATGAAGATCAAAATTGGTTAAGGGAATTTTTTCAAGGTTGGAGAAATATCCTAGGTGCAATATTGACCCTCTAAACACCTTTTATTATAGATTATTAACCAACTATAGAATAATTATATAAGGTGTTACTTAATGAAAATGTGGAATGTGGCAATCATTCATGGTGTTGATTCTCAGATTTTGAGTTTTATCACCATTGAGGTTGGAATCAACTTACCATATAGTGCCATTGTATGTGGTTTTTTTCATGATATGATGGTATGTCCTCATGTTTTTTGAGACACATGATTTATTTTTGTTACTTATGTTTCTGTTTCTATACTTAAGAGAAAAAGGATTGATAATTATTGTTATTCTAGATATGATATGGGTTTTTAGGGGTGTTTTATAGACTTTGGAACGTTTCTTCGGATATCTAGTTGGTTAGGTTTCTCATTATTCGATAGATGACCCCTTTATGGGGAAGAAAAGGTCTTTTGGAAATGGATAAGGAATTGGATTTCTTGATGGTACTACCTAGATATTACGAAAAATTTTACTGTATGTGTGAGTGGATAATGTATGGTTGATTTTTATCAAACAGGTCAGAATTTTGATAAGGGAGAAAGAACACAAGGGGTTCATTATAATAAAATTCATCATAAATGTTAGGTGGATGAACCATCGTGTGAGGATAGTCAACCACCATATTGTGGTCCATGATTTGTTCCATTAAGGTATAATTATAAAATTTGATTGATGGGTGTGGGGTTCTAAATTGACATGTGTACCATGTGGCATTTTTCGACACAAGTAGTGACTAATATTGGTTCACATACTAGTATAGTGATGAAGAAGGTAGAGCCAAGATTCATGGTAGCTTGGTTAGCATACAATGACCCAAAACATGTGTGGTTTACTATTTACTTGGAAATTTATTTCATATTGTGGATTAAACCCTATATATCTATCTGTTTTAAGGACTCATGGGAGGTTTATTACTTGGATTTAAACTCAGGCCATATATGAGCATCTTGATGTGCATGTAGACTTTTGATTAGAGATCTTGGAAAAGGAATGGGATTAGATACAAGTAACTAAGGGGGAAGAGATTGGGTCTTAGATGTGGATTCATGATTGAATATGGAGTGTTGTCACAAAGACTTTCATATTTTATTTTTTATCCTATTATACTCTGGATTGACCTTCAACATAGGAGGTCCATTGTTATAACTTATGTGTCTATGGATTACCTGAAATGTCATTTGTTATAGCATTGAGATTTTATGTCTTTTTCCTCCATTTTATGTTATTATTATTTTCATGATATTCTTAGGATGTATGGATTTTTATACTGATTGTATTGTCTTTACTACACCACATGGACCCTCACTACTTTTCAAAAACCTCTTATAATGGGGGTGGCTTATATTAGGTCATGTAGCTCTCCGACCAAAACTGATTGGACCAAATTCTGGAATTACAAATATTTTTCAAATAATTTTTCCTTCAATGTCAATATTTTATATAATTGGGGAAGGTTATAAATGGGTTACTCAATGTGTGTAATACCACATACCCTACTTTTTCAACTAAACACCATATTCTAAACTAGCACACAATGTGGACTCTAAAGAGACTTTACTCATAAGAATATATAAAATTCTAATTCCGTAATGTTATAATTTTATTATAATAAAACAAAATTAATTTTTTAGTTTTTCAAACATATATTTTCTTACGAGGATATTTTTTATTCTTCTTTAAAAGATTGAATTCTAGTGAATAGTAAAACCAACATTTTTGTTGAACCTAAGACTTTTATTGAATATCACGGTTGTTAGAATTAAATGTAACTCACTAAAACCTTATATTAATGTAATATATGGTTTATAATTTATATTTTTCTTTTTAAAATATTATGACTAATTTAGAAACCAATATTTTTTTATTTAAAAAATAAGTTACATTGTTCACAAAAACTATTTTAAGGCATTAAACACTTACCAATTATATCGCTTATAAAAATTAAATCATAATAAATGGACTTTCAATTTGGAATCATTAGTTCCTAATTATCTAATAAATTAAATTTTATTTTTTTTGCATAATGTATAATATGTCTTGGTAAAAACTACTTACTATAGTAAAAAATGGTAAAAATAATAATTAAAAGGGTAAAGGGCTTGAAGCATGATAAATTTTTTTCAATAATTTAATAAATGATGTTTTTATAGAAATTTTTTCTTCCAAGATAAAATATAAATAAATTATTAAGTCACTTTATTTAATAGTGAGTTCCCATTATTTAAAGTTTTTGTGTATTTTAAAAAATGTCATCCCTTTTCTCATAGAAAATGGGAAGACCCCTCTTAACTTCTGCTCACACAAAAAAACACATAGTTAGGCCCAAATATATCAAAAAAAATTCCGAATAAATATTTTCCACCTTGAATATAAATTCAACTTTTTAAAAGGCAATCCCCAAATGGATTAAACCCCTTTGAAAAAGAGATAAACTCAGAAGTGTGGTATAACATTCTAACATATCCTTTCTCTTTTCTAATTATTTATGTAAAATTATTCTACAAAAAACTACATTTCACCATATTAATATGATATGATAAATATAATTAATATAATAATGCATTATTATAATGAAAATTATTACAATAGTGGTACAGTAATTAATGAACATTCACCTTTCCATTAAGTAAAATAAAATCATTATTCCTTCATTTTACAGATTGGCACTTCTAAAACGCAACATGTTTTTTTACTTCACCACATTATAAGGATTATCCTAATATTTAATTTAATATATTGGTATAATATATGTGACATATTTTATATTCTAAAATAATAAACATATTACTCCTTCATCTATTTCTATGAAAATGAAACATCATCAATGCGTACATGCATACTACAACCACCAAGAAACAATGTACTCTATTTTGCATTACAAAAATTAATTCATAGATATAAGAATGTTAATAAAGGATAAATACTATTTTATGATACTATTAATGTTATTTTATGAGAAATTGGGGAACATTTTAATAATATGATCAACAATAGACCATTGTTAATTTCATCATTTAAACTGAGCATACATAGAGGAAGATGAACTCTTGTTTCTAAGTAGTGAGTTATATATACTATATTACCTTTATAATTATTCAAAATTATAATTTATCACACTGATAAATAAAAAATAAGATCATAATTCTTATGGTATATTGATGTTACCATTAAACAACCTCATAATCATCCATTGATCACATTATACTCATGTTTAGGTTAGTCTAACAACATAATTAAACAATAATATGTGTTTATATAATGGATTATGATGAGATAATATTTTATATTATAATATTATATAAATCATTCAATATTTATTTTTGTTGAATTTTTTTCCATATTTAATAAATTAATTAATAAAACACACTTTGATCATTATGAATCGCTAAAACATACTTGTCATTGATTTCATATTTAAAGAAAAAGACCATAACACTCATTGATTTAATTTTAAACATCATACATTATTATAAATCATCCAAAATATTAACTATAATAACATGGTCATTATGATATTCATAATAAGAATGAATACAAATACCTATATTAGGAAACTAGTACAAATAATCAAAACTATAGTCACCTGATGTTTAAAATTGGTAGAATGCATATAAATAATCACTATTTATGAATAGAATTAATAAAAATTTATATATGTAATTATTTTTATTAATTTATTATGATTTATATGTTTGTGACACAAGAGGATAATGTACGTTCATGAAAGAGAGGTAAATAAGTAAGTGTTTCCCTTCTCAAATTCCTCTCTTTGAGTTTATTTATTTATTATACACCTATATTTATTTTTGTAGTGTATATAATACCTTTTTGAGATGTTATATCATGAAGTGAAATTATTCAATGTATTTAAATATTTATTATAATCCCACTTTTTCTTGAGGTTTTTATTGAATTTCTACCAAATCTGAAAGTTGGGTTTCTATTAGAATTTTCATTATTTTGGACTCATGTTATATTCAGCACCAATTTCCATTTCTGTGGTGAATATATTTATATGGAAAACATTATACCATATTAATAATGAAATTAATAGTAAATCAAAATAAATGTTATTATCCCTCCCTAATATTATTTTGATTCCAGAGTTACCAAGACCGTTGTAAAACTCGATCTTTTCTATGGTGGAAAAACAATCCTAATATTTGGTAATGAAAAAGATTGTATAGTTTCTATGTAAAAAAATAAATGTATTTATAATGGTATTTTTAGGTATCTATGGAATATATTCATCTATTTTTAATCACCCCAAAAGGGTTGGATGATCATTGACTCAATGATAACTCTATTTCAAAATGATTTGGCCTAATAATGTACACCTGGATAGACACATCCATGGGATCTAATTTAAAATATTCACTTGCTCTTTATAAACCATGAAAAAGATATTTTCCTTCCATTTACTTATTATTATACGAATTAAAACTATTTAAAAATATAAATATATTACAAGGATAGTTCATCACATTAATCATACCCTCACCAATATATTTCTTTTATTGGGGAACTTGTTATTACTTAAATGATACCCCATAACCACGATGTAGAGTAGAGGGTGTTATCCTATCCATCCACATAATTCTATAGAATGGGGAAGTATTTTTTATCTATATTTGTCATTATATAGATAGCCATGTTTTTATTCATGCAAGGGTTCCTTAGGTAATGTTATGAAACGTCTTGCTAACATATATAGTGAATGAATTGGACATAATCAGGTGATGGGTAAGACCCATAATTATAAATCCCATCGATGCATCAACACGTCCTCTAAGAAAAAATAGCTACGGTTTTTGGGTATAAATATCCCAATATTAGTATAATGCCTTAGAATAATCCATTAACATCAATTTTGTTCTCCTTATATATATATTCAATCATTAAAAGATCAATTATTATTGTTGTACATGTTTTCATTTATTTTCATGGATATGGTGTGCCATTAGTTTTAGTAGATTATGGATTCTTGTTGTTTATTTATTCATATTAAATCACTAATTCCACATTTATTTTATGATAGATTATATTTTATGCTTCTCTTTACCGAGCATCTGAGATCATACTTATTAGTTTTTCATTCCATAGGAAACCTAGGGGATAAATATATATAGTTTTCAAGGATATAATTGAGGGACTAATAATATTCATGTGATGTGTTAATATTGTATCTTAAGTTTTAAAATGTAATTTATGTATTTTTATAGTCTTCCCAAAAATCAAATATTTTGGATCCAATGTAATATATTATATTCTCTACCAATAATGTGATATAACTACTAGCTTCATGTTTCTAGAGCCTGTTATGTTAGAGTGTGGAACTAGGGTAGGGGTTCAGCTATATGTTTGGCCAGCTATTATGTGATTGACATCCAATTTACTAGTGAGTATACTGATGTAATAGTTATGTAATTATGGTTTTATTATAATCCTATGTATTTTTTTATGGTTTATGGGATACAAGGGTGTTCATTCATCCGGACTAGGCATGGAGGATCACATGTAAAATATATGCCTATTTATTGCTATGAATGGTGGTTCTTTTAATTAAACGTATTGACTTGTTATTCTATGTTGTACTATGCACATATATTGGATTACTTGAACGATTTCATGCTTGATTTGTTGATTATATATATATATATGTAAATCAATAAGGTGCAGGTATAGATAACAAGGATAGATCATTGGGTAGTTCTAGTATTGTTATTCCATATCAAATGTTTGTAACCTCCTAGTATATGTTCTCTTCTTAAAATACACTGTATGTGACTATAAAATGATTAAATTGTTATCTTATATAAGCATTCATAATCATTCTATGTATTCATTTAGTATTGAGACAATGATTCCTAGAATACATCTGATAATACTGGCTAGAGAAGAAATGCAGAATGGTCCTACTAATGAGAAAATTCATGTTCCCAAACCAAATTTTTGGTAGGATGTAGAGAATAATTTTCAAATGCTTGTTATAAGGGTGGTAGTGGAAAAATCATTTCATCCTAGATTCCTCTAGTTAGTGACAGTTATAGGAAGAGGGGAATAGAGGAAAATTATGAATTATTTCTAGGACATCCAACTATAGAATACTACGTCCTTTTTTGACACTAGTGGCCTTTAAGATATAGAGAAATGTATTGATGTTATTTGGGGGATATTTCAACTAGTGGAGAAATTGGAGTACCAATGAGTAAATATAAAAAACATTGTAGTTTGGGAATACCCTAGGAGATGGTAGGGTGTCATTACCATGTGGTTAGTTGATAGGGTATTACATTGGTGGTGTTCAATGATATATTTTTTGAGTATATCTTCTAGGAAACACTGTTTTCAAACCATTTGAGTGGTTTTATATAGTTTCATCATTTGATAATGTCAGTTCCTACCTAATCTTCTCGGTTCATGGAGTTTATTTTCATTGCTCGACTTATAGATTGAAATGAGGAGCATAAGTATAAAATTAGTGATGTTGGGATTCATTAAAAACTATTTAATCATGTTATATTCATTGACCTGATGTTATATCCATAGGTGAATTTTAAGGCCCTTATGATCAATAAGGGTCTACAGGATGACATAACTAGGGGTCTTATTTCTGATTCTAATAGACCAATTTGTGACCTTACTAGTTTTTATATGGGTGACTATTACAGTATTAGTAAGATTATTTTAGAGGGTTCACATGAGGGTAAATTTAGGTAGATTAAGTAGAGTTTATTCTCCTCATCTCTATCTATGGGAGGTAGTTATATCTGGTTTTTCATCTTGGGGAAGAGAGTGAACCTCAGTAAGACTTATCGGAAACCATCTATCGAGTGTCTCTAATATAGAAATGAAGGAAATCCCCGTCATTATTTTTTGAGAGATAAATGAATGGGATCTATAATGTTGTCTCATAATGGAGATAAATGAACTCGGAAGATGGTATATATGTGTCTGGAATTGCGGCCATTGGTGAGATATACTCCTCAGGGATAGACCCATAGAGCTAAGATTGGAAAATTTTATGTAATAAACTAGGTACCTTCTAGTTTATTATAGGGACCATCGATTATTGGAGGTATATAATTGACAAAATATATATTATCTTCTTCTTTTTTTTGATATTGTAGCTTCCCATTCAGTTATATCATTACAAAATTATTGGTGGGACACAATTTCTGTTCAATTTATCTTATGAGTTATTATCTATAGATACACCCTTTGAAATGAATGTGGATCATCTCTGTTGAAGTATATAATGAACCATAGTGGTTACTATATATTGAAACCTATGTGATTTCCTTATCCCTGATATTACTAGTTTCAATGTCATTTTCAAATTGATGGTTTGAAAAGTTACCGGGAATAAATCGAATGTTATAGGAGATGAATATCCATTACCACGCCTAAGGGACATAATTTTGTGTTTACTAGTGAAGGTTATGTCATAGTTGGCACACAATATATATATCTATGTTATTTTTCATCTATTATATTAGAGATATGAGTTTTGGTTCATAAAATTGATTAGGTAGTAGTACCCTCCTCTTTCATCTAGCGGTCAACCACTACTAGGATGTCTTTCCAAATGATTTCATTGGACATCCTACTGATTGAGAAATTTATTTTAAAATCATTATCCTTACTTAATTGAAACACATATCAATTCCTCCATATATTATGGAATCAACTGATTTTAAGGATCATAAAGAAACATGAGGATTTTTATGCAAATGGTTTTTCATACTAAGAACATCCAAATGGCATGCTCTAGTATTATTCATAAATAAGGAGGATGGTAATATTATATTATGTGTGGAATACAGGTAGTGTAACCATTTGAAAATAATGAATATATACCCATTTTCAAGGATCAACTACTTTTTTGATAAGTTTTATGGATCCTGGTGGTCCTCAAAGATTAACCTACGATCCGTATAGCACCAACCAGAGGTCATAGAGAAACTTATTCCTAAGAAAAAATTCAATAGTAGATAATTATTATATTAATATATTTTCATGCCTTTCAGGTTAAAAAATTAACCACAAGTTTTCTGGTCTCTCATGAACAAGATATTTCATCCATATTATTACTCCATTACTATAGTTATTGTTGATGATATCCTTATATACTCATCAACGTTGGAGATATGTGATATACACCAGAATATTATGTTGAGTATACATAAATTTATCATCTCTAATCCAAGATATATAAACTCAATTTATATAACTTAGAAATACATTTTCTTGGGAATTTGAAATGTGATATGGGAATTTATATAGACCCAAAGGCAATATAGGTTTTGATGTCTTTAAAGAAACATAGAATTGTGTTTGAGATGACTAGATTCGTTGGGTTACATGGGTATTACAAATAGTTCACACATGAATTAACCCATATGGACTATCTTATAACCATTATTACCAAAAAGTGGTCGAAAAATTAATTGATAGATCGGTTTGAATAGGACATCAAGTATTTATAGAGGAGGTCGATTATAGCATCAATATAGATTTTTATAGAGCATGGGAATGGTAATTTGTTTATTCAGATGCCACAAATGATGGTTTATTAGATATAATGATGAAAATGAAATGTGTATTACCTTATGGATCTCTCGATCTATGATCCCATGAGTGTAACTACCCTATGCATGTCTTGTAGTTGGTAGTTTTGGTATATGACATGATTTTTTGGGGCTATTTTCACTTTAGTGAGAGGTTTTTTGAATACACATACCACGAGAGATTTGGAAACAAATTATATTAATGGGAATTGACTCTATGGTATAGTTTTTTTGATACAGTTTTTATAAAAAATTTATTTTGAAATACATTATGGTCATAAAAGATGATATTTTGTTGCAGATTACCATAGTAGGAAAATATAGGAGCATGTTGAGGGACCTTTATTGGAGGAATAGTAGTTCAGAAAATTATTCAATGTGAGGAATGTGAGTAAATGTATTTTACTCCATTATTTGTCATATAATATTTTATGGAATATGTGATTACCATCAAGGAATTGGATTTGGAATTCTTAGTGATATAGTAATGGTTGATAGAAAGTGACTAAATTCTTGGATGGTAGATGGATATTAAAAATATGATATTTTTTCATGGAAGGGTAGTAGTTTCTACTACCATGAGGTAATATTTTATGAGGTAATCACATAAACCATAGTGGGAGGAATACCTATGTATGAAAAAGATATTTTGGGATATCCAATGAAACTTTTCTTGGTTAGGATTGAAGAGAGGTGTCACATGATTTGTCTATCATTACTTAAACTGTTGGTAGATCAAGGAAGAGAACCAATGATATAGAGGTTTATTTTTAAAAAATATTTTGCCTATGTGGAAGGGATTGGAGATAATGATGGACATCACTATAGGATTTTCTAGGACTCCAAGAAGTATATATTATATTGGGTGACAATTTATTGACTGGAAAAAATGTATCATTTCTAGATAATTCGAGAAACTCACCATATAGATGAGTATGTATTGGTTTATGTACTAGATATTATATGACAAAAAATAGTTCCTTATAATTTATTTTTAGATAGGGATATATTTTTTACCTCCTGATTTTTTTATGTCTTGTAGAATAATTTGGTGGGTTAATTAAAGCTGATTATTACATATCATTCATAGGTTGATGGATAGTTGGTAAGGATGATTTAATTAATGGTGGATGTAAATAAAGAATGTGTCCTAGATTTTGGTTTAGTATGGGATTATCATCTATCTTGGGTGGATTTCACATATAATATTATCTTCAATGGTTAAGTTAATATGGAACCTTTTGAAGCTCATTAGGGGGTGTCATGTCACTCACTATTGTGCTGGAATGAGTTTTCTAAGGTATCTATTTTTGAATTGAGTATCATGCATGTGACCTATGAGTGGGTATAGTAAATCAGAAAGTAGTTTTTTATTACATTGAGTAGATAGTGATTATATTATGACCATTAGAAATGGACATTAGAGATCTTCTTCGGTGACCAATTTTTTTCATGAGATTCTACTTGGTTGGGCCAACGTTCTTTGTAGAGGAGAGTGAATCTAATACCATTGAATGTGGGACCATTTGAGAACAAACAACATATCATATAGGTTATTTACCCACTAGATAATTGTCCATGATATTCATGTGTGCATTATGTGTTTGATGGGTCTCATATTCAAAGATATGATCCTAATAATGTTTATATGATCAGAGTGGGTTTTTGAGTTAGAACATGATGCATCATTTTGGACAACCTAGGGTGAATTACAAACCAGAGAGACAAGGTTCTGTGGGAGAATATGGTATAATTTTATTGAGAATTATGGTGTCATGTATGTATCTAAGAAGATTTGTTGGAGCGTTAGTCTAATATTCATGCTCAACTGTTTCATTTATACACACAAGACAACTGGAGGCAGTTCTTAAGGACGATATTTCCTTTAAGGGGGAGATTTATGACACCCTCCAATTTATGGTGATTTTCAATTTAATATTTATCTTTTATTCTTTCATGTTGAGTTATATTTTTTGGGATTGAAGGAAAAACCAAGGGGAAATTTCAAAGGTGTAAGTGAGAATTTGCACTGCTTTTTTATATGGAATTAGATACCATGGAATGATGTATGTTCAGTGTCTTGGAGGGTGTGGTCATAGCATAGTTGGAGAAATATCTAAAAGAGGTTAATTAACCTGGTTTTATTTGTTTTTATATAGTTTTTTGGATCATTAGTGTGACGTGAAGTCTTTGAATGTCAATATTGGTAATTTCTTTCAAAATCTAATGAATTTTCATTATGGAGGGTGGTTATAGAATTGTGTCATTTTGGGGGATTGTAGGATGTGGCATGTTTAAAAACATGTCAACCTTTTCCCTTTGATTATTTCATATAATATCTTCATCAAATGAATCGTAGATTTCAAACATAACTTTGAATAAAATAAATTACATCACAGACATCCCATTTTCATCGTTTTTTATTTGGGGCCCATTTTGAAGTGGCCCAATGTGTTTATTCATGATTCGTGTTCTTCGAAATTTCATATAAATTAATGATTTCCCTTAAAACCTTCAATTTCATATCATTTACTCTCAAACCAATAGACACTCAAGCGAATCTTCTTGAGAACTTTTATCGCCAAAACTATTGACATTATGCTCACTATCGGAGGATCAACTCTTGGTCATTCTAGGTGAGTTCTTCTCCCATTATTTTTGGGTTTTCTGCATTTTTTTGTTTATCTCGTTCCTTCACATTTGAAATGGTTGTGGTCATCGTCTATGGATGAACCAAATGGTATATATAGATTGATTAATGAATGATTTTTTCTTGGTTATCAACATCTCCTTGGTGATATATTAAAAAATCAAACACCTTTTATTATATATTCTTCACCAAATTAATAATTTTTCAATAAAATGATTTTTACTATGTAAATTTAATTTCAATATCATTCATGGTGGTGATTCTAGAGATTTTATTCCATAACTCGTGGCGTATAAATCTATGTACCATATAAGACCCTTGTATATAATTGTTATCATGATATAATGACACGTGTTCATTTGAATTTAGAATCATGATTGAAGAGTATTTCTTGTGGGTGTGGGTGTGGACATGTGGAAACCATGATTGATAAGGCTATTTGTTCTTTCTATATTATGTTTTGCTTGTGGGTATTTTATATACCATTGATGTACCATCATGAGAGGAAATATGGCCACCTAATGGTTTGGAATTTGGAGTCCTTTAAATGTTTCATTAATATATTTAACTGATGGGAATAGGGTGTTGGACCAACATGTGGGCCTTGTGGTATGTTTCAAGACATGTAGTGACTAGCATTGGAATCATTACTGGTATAGTGCTGAAGCAGTTGGGGTTACTGAACATGGTAGATTGGTTAGAACACGACTACCCATCCCTTATGTGGTTGATTTTTTTACTTATACATTTCATGAAATTTTTCGAATACACAAAATATATATACAATTATGTTTAGGATAATATGGTTGTTTCCTACAAGATTTTATAATCATAACAAGCACAAAAATATGGATGTGAATTATGAACTCATGATCATGGATCTAGGAAACGGTAAGGTCCCAATGACAATGAGTTGAGGAGGTGGTTCTTGGTGATTGTAAGTGGTACTAGGACGAAAACTAGGTTTGATGTATCAGTTCCTTTTTATTTGTTCTATTTCTCTTCTTATACTCTACTTTTAATGGACACATCGGGGTCCTTGGGTTTGACATGAGTGACTCTATATTACCTGATATGTGATATATTATCACGTTGTAATAATTTAGTTTTTGTTATCCCTTTATGCTATTATTCTTTTAAATATATGATGATGATGTATGGATTTTAATAGTAAGGGTAAATTTTCCCAACTTCACTGTTCATACCCTTGTCCGTAGTTTGTAACCTCTTGCATACATGGTTGTGTGCATGAGGTCATGTTACTCTTTTGATCAGACTGAGTGATTTGAGTTGGGGAATTAGAACTACACACACCTACAACATTTCCATTTATAATTCCAACTAGAACCAAAATACCACATGAAATAGCCACAAAAACAATCATAAATTCCCATTTAATCCCATCCTCTATCTATCCAAATCATTGATATTATCATCTATTGTATGATTATTATTCCATTTAATTCTCATATTTAATGAGAAACCACTAAATTCATCGACATAATTATTTATATCCATTAGTATTTTCATTTAAATCATTATTAGTTTCATGTAATGTAAAAGAATATTCATTCCACTTTTTATAATTTTAACATTCCTAAAAAAATCTCATTGCTACCAATAATATATAATATATTCGCTCCAACACATTACTAGCCAACACATCAATCTCCATACATTCTAGGGAACAATCCAATGCCACAACCCAACCATCGCATATCAAAAACTATAATAGACCATCCATCTTAATTAAAACCCACAAACCCACAATCCAACTCATATACCTTCCTTAAATATACAAGATGAAAATAATCCCCTAATACCAAATCGAAACTATATCACAAATAAAAAAACAACCAATGACAATTAACACATTTAAATCATAACAATTTTTTTTAATAAATTACCTTTTGATATTACTTCAATTCTCGCTTAACATCACTTATATAAGGATCCAAAATAAAATATTATTATTAAACACATCCGATTCATTTACATCTTTAAATGAGTAGAACATTTTTGAAATCAGATTTTTGAAGCTCGGTTTTAGTTAACATCAATTTTAACGTAGAACAAATCACATTTTCTCGGCTAGAGAAACAAAAAACAAATATCAACATATTTGAGAAATAACATGTATCATGTGAAACCCATGGGTGAAGCTCCACATACTATTTTATTTACTTTGGTATATGTAATTTTCATTAATAATGTCTAATATTATTATCCACTAAAATAAATAATAAGCAGGAAACTTTTAAACATTACAAAATTATTGGCGTGTTCTCAAATCCCCTACCTTGATATGAATATATTAAGGAATCACCACAAAAGAAAATAGTAATTAAGGACATACCACCCCTAAACTCAAATGGAAGAAAAAAAGAACCTAATCATATTATCCCACCATTAAACTATATTTGAACAAAAATAAAAAAATGAGGATGTCGTAAAAGTGAACATATGAAATAATAAAATAAAATGAGAGGAGCAAAGAAGAGGAAAACTGGGTACCTATATATAAGAGAGTTTGATCCCAACAGACAAAGAGGTTGAATCATTTAAGAGAGATGAGTAGAAAGCATGGGTATGTCGTAGGCTGAGCTTGGGATTGAAGGAAGAGTGTAAAAATCAAATTGAGGATTCCCAACTGCTACATTTTTAGTGGATATCTATAGGTCCACATCATGGAACGGTGACTACCACTATGTCATTATGTCCATCAATTAGATAAGATAAAATTTTACATCTTTTTATCCCCTAATCATTATTCTCCTTCAAATACCTATTAAAAAGATTTTTTTAGCACCATGTCCTACTCTACATTGGATATCACACTATTTCATCTCCCTATAAATCAACTATAACATTTTTCAGGTACTGGGAAATATACCATCTATATTTCATCATTCCACAAAAAATACCATGGTGTGGTGAGTCCCTTATCATTATTTCCTTCCATCCCCCCAAAAATATTAAACTCATTGACTTTATTTGACTTCACCTAAAACTCAGGGAGTTTCACACATCCTTATTTTTCGTAGAGGGAATTCACCTGGACTCTTGTAGCACTATGATCTTCTCCAATGTGTATAGTCTATGACCATTCAACATAATGGAAACACATCACATAAAACACAATATACCAAGGGTTCTTCAAATGGTGTGGTGAATTATCAACAACACATCCACCATGACACATCAAATGATCAAAATTTTGATACCCAATATGGTTGGTATCCATGATCATCCTCTAATATTATCTTCACCACAACCTTTCTCCGAATGGGATTCACCAAGATCAACACTATGCCTCCCATTATGGTGAGGTGACCCTATATATTCTCAAAACACACCTCTAACCTTAATAACACCTCCATACCCCTCTTGAAACCCCTATAATGAAAAAGGATTATCATACATAGACATTACATTATTATATATTAGTATTAATTGTATTAGATAAATTCAAAACTAAGGACTATAATCATTTATCACCTTTAGAAAAATGGAATAATTATACATGGTCTATAAGTGAGATATTTCTTCATCCTATATGTTATTCGTAACTAGATCCCTTAATACACACATCATACATAATACATTTCATCATATCCTGGAGAAAGGAATGAAAATAAAGGGTGTTATAAGATGACTGGTAAGGGTAACTGAGGGATATATATAAGAATAAAATGAGAATAAGGTTATGAAGATATTATTATATCATTTGAAAACGTTACAATTCATATCAAATACAATAATAATGAATCATGGGATAAATATTTACAGTTCATAAGATATGATTCATACGATAATCAAATAACATGACGCATGAGAGCATAACATTGGCATAAGACATGGATTTATGGAATACACATGATAATGTAAAATCATTTCCATATTGTTCATGCCTAACTGTCAAGGCTATCATAATCGAATGGGTTCTCTTCCCAAACTATCATAGAAGATAAGGTTTACTCCCAAGATCATTATTATAGACAAAGTCCCTTACGAAGCAGAGTTCACTCCTCATTCCATTCATGTCTATCTCATGAAATATAAATCATTACCTAATAAATTGGTGGGAGATATAGGTCTCATCCATCACATAATTAAAACCATATTTATGTGTGACACAAGAACATAAAAAATCATCATATTATAACCCATGAAATGAAATGGGAACTATAAAATGTTTATCATATAATAACCTTTGGAATGGAGACAGATTTCATAATCATTTCATCATATCATAACTCATGAAATGAATTGGGTTCAATAAGTATTTATTCATGGGAAAACTAGTGGGATAGAGAATGGTTTTATAAACATCATTACATAATAAACATAAAAATTTCAGAAAAATAATAATAATGGTATAATTGGATTTTATCACTAGTAATTTATAGGTATCATCAATATAAGAAATCAAATTTGGAAAATGATTTTTAACAATCATTTAAAAAATTTCATGAGAAAAATATCATTTATTATTTGAAAAAAACTTTTTAAAATGTTAATTTTTTTGAAAATTATTTTCTTTTCAAATTACCACAAAAACATAAAAACTATTTTCTGAAGAAGTTTTTATTTATGATGTCCCAAAATTATGTTTGTTAAATACATATTAAAACAAATATTCCTTTCACATTTTTAGAAAAATTCAAACTGGCATTGATTTTAAAAATTAGATGAAGATTCATATGAAAAAATAATAAATAAATAATGGGTAAAATTTTTTTAATTAAAATATTAATAATATTAATAACATTTTTTAAAACAATTTTTAGAAAAAAAATTTAGAAGAAAAATAATTTTGGGCCGAAGAGAGAAATATTGTTAGAATTTTTTTAGAAACATTTTCCCATTTATTTTAAGAACCAAAATGTGAAAAAGGTACTATTACATTAAAATATCATGAATAGACATATTATATGAAAATTAATGATTTTATAATAATATGGATAAATTTTTTTTATCATTAGAAGCATAGTAATAAATAATCTCAATAAATGTCGACATTGTAGCATAAAATTATTACCACTTTGGGAACATTGAATCATAACCAACATGAAGTAATAACTTAAAATAGATCTTAAAATATTATTAAGATACGTAAATGAATGGTATTAAATTTAAAAGGGGTTTTATATACACCACGTGAATGAATATAGGTGTATAACATAATGTACGTCTCGATGAAGGAAAATTGAGACAAAAAGAACTTAGCTTATGCCATTAATTACAATGTTATCATTAAAAATTAAATTATATTAAATATAATTTTATTATACATATATTATATAACCATATAAACATATATCATCCAATATATGATTTCATTATGACGTTTTATTAATTGTTTATTGATAATTCATTTTAAAAGTTATGTTTTGGGAGATCGCCTCTTTTTTGTATATGTTTTGATTTGGAATATATTTTTTCATATTACTTTGATCATTGATCTATAGTATCCGGAATTATAAAAATGAAATAAATATCATATATATTCATTATATATTTATTAAGATTAATTTATCATATTTAGTGATCGAAAATGAAATACACATTTCATGGTGACGATAGGTCGTACGTATTCATTAACACTATTTATATTTTCATTCTGAAGAAAAGGGAATAAAAGATAATGAAATATATTATAATTAATGAATAATTTTTATTTTAGATATATCAAATATGTTTATTAAACTCATTTTTAATACATTTCATGAAATGCATGAACAAATCACAATGTTTCAGAGGGCGGTAGTATGTCATACAAATGAGCGACATTATTGCACTCCCATAAAATGGAGTGTATAAAGGTATGTGTGATATAATAATTAAATAACTATAATTACATAATAAATTAAATATTTATGTATTAGAAAATATTTATTTCTAACCATTATTGTTGGTAATGGACAAACCAATGACATCGATTCGTGAGGTGGTAGTCCGCTGTACACACAAATGATGATTTCATAATCCATTTGATGGATGTAAAGATGGTTGTAGGTCATTAACATAACACAAAACTAAGTATGTGTAATATAATGATATTATTATATAATATTTATATAATAATAATTTATGTGCATTGAGGAACAAATGAAATAGAAATTATCATTGATGACCGTTATCACTTCTTCAGGCATCCTCCTTAGGTTAACACTAAAAGCCTTACTATGATGGGTTTGACCCCAAAATAAGTATTATATGATGAGGTGAGAGATATTTTGACTTTATTGGGTTAGGTATTGGATAATTCAAAAGGTTTTTAATGTATGATAATGATAAGATAGGGTTGGCCTTGATAAGTAGGGGAGAAGACATACTTGGCGTTTTTAAAAATAATTGAGTGATCCAACATTTTACATGTGTCACAAGGGTCAAAAATGGATAACATTATATCCTTATACAATTTAAAGTATAAATATATAAATCCAATTGACTTTATTAAATTTTATAAGTATTTTTAAGCACTTTATTTTAATATTAAACCTCCGGTAAACCCATTTTTACCATAACATCGGTAAATAATTCTCACTTCATTAATTATTCATATTATAAAAAAAATATTTTGAACATATTATATAATAAAATTATTTAATTTTAAATTATTTATTCCATTTTTCCATATTTAATTCATCGAAGAGGAAAATTTTAATTAAAAGTAGATCTTGTAGAGGCATTGAGAAAGTTGGTTTTTAAATAGAAAATGTTCAAATGATTAAAAAAAATTTATATCAAAATTCAATATTTAACTAATTACAATGAACTAAATTGGATTCAAATATGTATTATTAAACTAATTAATATTTAAAATCAATCTAAATATAATTTATATTTGTATATAAATTAATTAAAAATTTTGTTTTCAATTAAAATTTAGAATTTTTCTATATTCATAGAAAATTGAAATATTTTTGAAAAATTCAAAATATTTACCATAAGATAATTTTGAAATTATTATTTAAAAACTATTTTTATTTTATAAATATTAATTTCTAAAATTTTACATAAATAAATTTAATATGGTTCAAAAGATGAAATAAAATCATTATTTTTCAGAAAAAATTATTTTCGAATAATATAAAGAATTTAACGAAAATTAATTATTTTAATCAATATGTTTTATTTATATATAACCATTATATATAATATTTAAAATATATTTATAAATATTCATCTCAATATGTTTAACAATTATTTTATAATAGTCATGTTTGAATAATATTAATAATATATCATGGTTTTGTTACAACTTGGTATTGTGTGTAATGAAAACATACCCAATATTATGTGTAAAGAAATATTAATATATTATTACATGTAGTGAATGATATTAGAGAAATATAACTTATTCAAAAAAAATTATTTCAAAAAAACCTACTCTTTTACATTTTAGCCCCCTAAAATTAATTTCATCTTCAAAATTTGTTACTCTCATTCAAAAAAATAAGGATAATTATACATAAAAATATCCCAATGATACCATATTTCTTCCTAAAACATGTGGTTTTTTCACAAAACTGTGACTATGTGAGTTGTCTTATTTTTTAGAATATTTCCTATATAACACAAAATATACACGAATTGTTCCTCATAAAAAATATCTTCCTCCAATGGTATGAATTTTGACTCAAATAAATATGAAGGGTCAGGTATGTACTTTCTAAGGAGATAAAAATTAAACAAATTATGCACCAGAGAGAGGTTTTGTGGATGTTCCAACTGGTAGGCTACCGTCCTTATGTGGTCTATAATTTCAATGGTATTGATATACTAAGGGATTAATTTCCATTTCTTCCCAAATATCATAACCATCTTCTATGGATAAATTCTTAGAAACATTTTGTCACCAACTTCAAATTCTAGATCATTTTTGTCATGAGCTGTCCCTTGAGGCTTGTTCCTTGACTACCCAAGACCACCTCCCATAGGCCAGGGGCTGGCGATTAGCACTGAAAGTTATATTCCCTAATAACCAGGAAGGAATTTCCTTTTTAACCTATAAGAAAACCTAACCAAGCACACAGCTAGTTACGAACACATGTAACTATATTGTAAAAAGAGTCTGTACAGTAAGAAAAAGGGGCCATAATACAAGCCCAAATGGAAAGTTCACGAAAAATGAAATGTATAAGTACCACTAAAGAAAGAGAAACACAGCTACAAGTTTATCCTCTGAGGTTCCTACCTTAATGGTAGGTTCAAATTGCCTCCTCTACACTCCTCATCCACCCATCTCCCCTGCGTAATGACATGCTGTATAGTCCACCTCCAGGCACCATCCAGTCCTGGTACACTCAACCTCAATCAGCGATGTCCGTCGTCCGCACAATGCACAACAAGGTGAGGGCGAAGCCTGTGCATGTGTGAGTATAATGATACTCTGTAGGGACTCTAAGACACTCAATGTCTCACAAAATCCACAATGGATAAACCATAAAGCATATAAACCAATGACAACCCTACTTAGGTATATTCCCAAATATATACCTTAGTTATCAAATATTACCCATCTCATTCATGAGGAAAAAGAAGGCCCAAATCCTTAGCCAAAGTAAAACTGTTCTATGAAGGTAAGATTACCATGAAGGTAAGTACCACACAGGTATTCCACAGAGAAGAATACCACAAAGGTCTCACCATGAAGGTAAGTACCACATAGGCACGCCTCACCAAAGAATACCACAACGGTAAAGACTCATCTCACACCAGGTATAACGTAGGTAAAGTAGTAGAGATTATTAGATGTATCTACTAAATCATCATACTCTATTAAGAGGTAGACCCATGTAGGATCCTAAAATTTCAGACCCACACAGGATCCTAGTACATCATCGGACCCACACATGATCCTAGTACAACAGACCCACACAGGATCCTAGTAAATCATCAAACCCACACAGGATGCTAGTATAACTTCAGACCCACACAGGATCCTAGTACAGCAGACCCACGTAGGATCCTCTACTAGTCCCACGTGGATTCCAAGAGTATATCCAAGTTATAATCTCGAACACCGACCCAAAAATGATCCTAAGAACAGACCCACAAAGGATCCATTTCTCATGTTTCAGCCAGCGACAGGGTTCCCATACTAAGATCACTTGATTCTGGGAGGATCCGCTCCTTAAGCCATAGGATGATACTCAAACTGCCAAAAAGTTCCATGAAGAAGTATCTAAAATGACCTCCATGTAAAAGGTGTCTCAATTCAACAGATGGTGCATCAACCAGATGTCTGGTCAGTACGTTATTAGCCTTTTAGTCTCAAGGGATTGGTTGGATTGGTGTTCAATCCAACCCCGTCGTACCCCAACATTATCTAAAACTCTAGTGGGGCATACCAAAAGGTTTGTCTTTCTCCAAGGTTTCTGGCGCCGCTGACGGTTGGTAAAATGGATGCCCGTAGCTCAAGATATGGCTGAAAGAGAAAAAATGGGTCGAAGTTGGTCCGGGTCTGGTCCGACCAGATCAGACCGACCAGAACTGCTTCGAGTCAACCCGGCCCGACTCGGATCCAGCCCTGGATCCGGCCCAGCCCGCTCGGCGGCCTGCAACTGGCTAGGCGACAAGCCCTCTTCTGCGGCATGTTCCCACGCTGCGCCACTACTGGCGGCCAACTCGACCGTCCACCCTCCTTTGTCGTCTCGACCTCGCGCCGCGGATCCTGCACGCCGGCAGTGCGGACGCGTTTCGTCACCTCCCATTCGCATGGCTGTCCGTGCACCAGTCACCACCTCTACTCTGCTACGGCCAATGGGCCATGGCCTTCTCATCATCCGGTGACGCGAATGCGTGCCGACCTTCCTTCCTCGCAGTCGGTCGGGTGTCGTCTGCCGCCTCCTTCTGCAAGCCATTGTAGATTCATTCAAAGACCAAAAAATTAAACAATCGTATATTTTCGATCCTTGCAAAGAGGGATTCACATCCATATATTAGTCTCAGAAAAACTCTGTATTTCTAGCACCAATAAATATATGGCCGCCTCCTTCCGCGGGCCATTGTGACTTCGTTCTAAGCCCGAAAAATTAAACAATCGCATATTCACAATCCTTTCATCGATGGATTCATGTACATATAAAAATCTCATAAAATATCTATATTTCTAGTTGTAATAAATATTTAGCATTGGATAACGGATGTAGAACGCGTCAAAAACCAGAAAAGTTGCGGAATGGTCGGGCCGTGTTTGTTCTTCCCGCACCCTTCATGTTAGAACGGTAGCAAGAAAATTATTTTTTCCTGAATAAAGAAGAAAATAAATATTCTTAAATTGATAAGAACGTCAAAAATGGGGAAAAGAAAAATTAAAAAACAATCCCTACCTTGATTTTTCTATTGGAGGTGGTGCGAGGAAGTTGACGAAGTCATTGAAGGTAATGCCGACGTTCGTCACTCCCCCAAGATGATTCCATTCCGAGGTCGGGTATTGGGTGTCGGTTCCACGTACGTCACCTCCCTTTGGTACCAGATCCATCCTCTATGGGTTCGGCATCATTGTACATTGTCAGCACTTCATTTCTTGGAGAAGCAATGCCAACACCTCTCCCCAAACTCCATATAAATAGGAGAGGGGGAGGTTGTGCAACGTTCGTGGAATTAATAGAGATCCTTTAATTAGGATCCTTCCTAATTCCCCAAAGTTACAATTACATTGAAAGAAAGTTCAAGTTATTAATTGTCTTGACACACCATTGGCCCCTCGTTGCCGCTTGTCTGTTGGAGGAAAAGAAATAAAATAAAAATAAATTAATTTTTTTATTATTCTTTTAAAAGTCTCAAAATCTATCTTTCTCTCCAGACCCACTGCACACAAATTGAATCCCCTATTAAGAGAATCATGGCACTGCAGATTCAATGGTCCCCTCAGATTTCAGTTCTGAGCACCGCTTCAAAAGTTACAAAACGTCGCTCGCGCGTTTACTGAACGTACCCGAAAAGAAGTTCGGAAAAAATATAACAGTCATCCTTGACCCACATCTGTTGAGGTTAGGATCTGGCTATGTGAAACATGCCCCAACGTACCGAACTGTACTCTCGTAATTTCAATCTGAGTTACCTTTTAGAAGTTATGATTTTTTTACAATAAAATATTTTTCACTTTATTATTTTATTTTCGGCAAAAAACTAACTTTCACTGGTGGCCCGTGCCGGCCAACGTTAGTATCTGCATAATTAAAGAATACTCTCACATGTTTAGTAGAGTTCATAGATTTTTAATCCGACCTACCATTTTTGTGTTATAAGCATTTGAAAAATAAAATAATTTATTTAATTATTTTATTTACGGTTATGTCATTTTGTGTTTTCTCATAGGAGGCCTACGCCGACTAAACTTAGGTCGTTCCTAGGGTATTCCCACCATCATGTACGAAACGGTGCCCTCAGATTTCTGATCTGAGTAAACTTTTAAGAGTTATTCCACTTTTTCAGGAAAACTTCTTACGCGTAGTAATTTAAGATTAACAAAACTTCAACGGTTCATTTTGGGCACTACAGGCCTTGGAATCAGATGCCATCAGATTTCACGGTCTCGAAATAATTCTATATAAAAAATATATTATAAAAAATTTCTGGGACATTACATTCTACCATCATTATGTCTCTACATACCCAAAATTCACAATATAGACTAGGAAAACAAATGGGGGTACAGAGCATGGATCGGAGCCTCCCGCTCCCATGTGCTCTTCTGGAGGTTCTCATTCTGCCATTGAATGCGCACCTGAGGAATCGACCACCCACAAAGGACCCACTCCTCTCTATCATCTCTCTCAACTAAAACCTCTATAAACATCTCAAATTCATCTAATTCCATCTCTCCAAGGTCAATAACGTGCGATGGATCAAGCACCGATCAGTGGGGAAATAGATTGACGGTATTCAACCTCACCCACTCTGCTGAGAATCTAGAATGGTCCAATGAACCTCGGAGATAAATTTATGCCTTGGTCAAAACTCTACAAACCTCATCAAGGAGAAACCAGTAGGAGGATATGGTCTCCCTCCACCTGTCAGAAAAAGACCTCTACCGGCTCTGAGAAGTTTTGACTTGCTAACTAGCAAGGCATTTTGATACAAAATATACCTCTTCTTTCATCATCTATGGACACCAGTACTGACGCTGATGGTCCTGGAACATCTTCAACACACTTGGATGTACCGACAGAGGGAATTTATAGAACTCCCCCAACACCCCCTCCTATAGTGCTACTGGTACCATGGTACATCCTCTGGAGAGGACAATCTACTCCCCACCTTTAGAAAATTAATCAGGTGCCTGCCTTGAAGATATATGAGCACGTCGAGCCTCGCAGTCAGTGTCCCCAAGCTGCACCTCTCTGACTCACTGAAGGAGTGGGGGTATAACTGTCATAGACTGGAGGTATGCTGCTCCATCTTTATTCATGAAAGATATCTGCAACGCGGCTAGTTGCTCTACCGCTCTGCTCAGCAACAACATACCAGACCTCCTGCAGAGTGCATCTTCTACTACGTTAACCTTCCTAGGAGTATAGACTATTTCAAAGTCATTGTCCTGGGGGAACTCTGGCCAATTCTGCTATCTCTGGTTTAGGTCCATCCGAGAGAAGATATACCTGAGACTCCTGTGATCAGAGTAGATTATAAAATGTCTTCCCATCAAATAGTACTTCCACATCTTTAGCGCAAATACAACTACTGCTAACTCATACTCATGGGTAGTATAGTTCTACTTGTCAGTCTCTGTATCACCTCCTAACATCTTTTTTGACAATTCCCAATCCACAGGAAGGGCTCCCCCTTTTTCATCAAAGCTGAAAAAGGTTTCACTACCCTGGAGAAGACGGGTACAAATCTTCAGTAGTACTTAGCCAAATCAGACGTCCCTCTCCCTTCAGGGAGGTATTCCTAGAAACATCATTTGAAAATATTTCCCCATGCTCTGCCACTCTTGTTTGGATCATAAAACTCAAAACTCCAATGAAAGAGTTTACCCCGTGCTGCCCGGGTTTCCTTTTTCGATGACCAAGGAAAAAACCATTCTAATGTTGTTGGTAAACTACAACATTTTTACCTAATACAATCAATTTGAGAATAAACTATGGATGTCCAGTCCATACCCAAACTAACATCATAAGGCCTCAACACAGCCACTAAGAGGTTCCAACTGAAACTCTCACCTCAAGGGCCAGATCACACCATCGGAGTAAGTGTGATTATCAAGTCTTCTCCCAATGGTATCTACAGACACGAGGGTCAAGTCAACGGCTTAACCGGAAACTCTATATCTTGAAAAATATTCGTGTAAAGAAGGAATGATTGGTGCCTACGTCTATATTTACGGCAACTAGTAGTAGACACAGACCGTACCTCAAATATTTCCTAGAGCCCTCGGGTCACACTCCTTGATCGCATCCAGCTACTCCCTTCTCCTATCCTCCAACTCACTGAGCATGGTGGGGTCCAAAAAAAGGGGGGTGGTTGGGACATGTCTAAATGTACAATACCTCATGAAGTTCTCCTAGCACTTCTTCCACGTGTGCTGCCCTGCCAATTCATCTATCCCTATCACATCCTCTTCTTGAAACATCTTACTCGACCAAGTCTCTAAAACTTGTTCCAGTTTCCCGATTTACCACTACTAACATTCAATGGTTGTATCCGCTTAGCCAAAGATCTTCCAACCAAAAGGGTTCTCTCTACCACCCTAACATAAGTAGGAATCCATAGAGGAATAGTGTTAGCTCGGATGTCCTTAAACACAACTTGCTCGAAAGTATGAGCCATAAATCACTGATCATATAGTATTAATAGAGTACTAGGAATGGTCAATATGCCTTGATGAATACTCAGCTACCGACATGTTGTCCTTCCGAAGCTGTAGAAGCTCTAGAGAACTCTCAACCACCCCCTCAAGCTAGTCCACAACCGCCTGTGAGTCATTCTCTCCTCGTAACCTGAGGGGCATCTGCTGCTGAAACTCGTGTAAGGAAGTAAGCCTAAATGTGTCCCCTATCGGTACCACCTGTTGTAACTACTGCCCAACGTGCATTGATATAGCTGACACACTACTCGAAGGTACTATCTTGGGCAACAGTCCACGTACTGAAGCCTCATCACTATGAGGACCATCCTCATGGTCACTCAATGTAAAAGAATCAAATTTAAGATCACCATCTTCTCTTATGGTGTATCTACTAGGCAGAAAACTCTAGCAACCGCCTCCAGCCAGCCCTCCACTACGTGGGAAACTATCTCGCCTCTGCTGCTGGAGCTCGTATAATGTGCTCAATCAGTGGGTACCATACGCCAGTGCAGCTGGTGGTATCTACATCCCAACGGGTGGTGGTGATGCTAGTCCACCAGCCAAAGGTGCCAACATAGTAAGAGGGCCCTCCACTGGAGCCTCTTTGCTCGGTGGTCCATCATCATGTACTTTTTAGGGAATCCTAGTTGGATATCTACGTAGTGGCATCCTGATAAGGAACTGGTGAGCCACAATCATTTAGTTATACCTGGTGAGAAAACCCAAGAAAACACAAGAAAAATTTTCAAAACCCACATGCAATTAGTGTTTTCGTGCACTGAGTCAGAAATCAGAAGTCAGGGTCCTAGTGTATGGATACATCTGCCACCGCACCAAAACTAAATTCCCTAAATTGATAACCACACTCACTACACTTAACACTATTGCCCTTAAAAAGATCAGAGTCATGTGATCTATGGTAGAACCAAACTCCTATGATACCAATTTGTCACGACCCATCCCCTGGGGCCAGTGCCATGACTTCCCCAAGCACGCCTTCCATAGGCCAGGGGCTGGCGACTAGCACTGAAAGTGGTATTCTCTAAAAACTGGGAAGGCATTGCCATTTTAACCTGTTAACACAAGATACCAAGCACACAACATGATACGAACACAAGTAAACTCTATTGCAAAAAGAGTGTGTACAGTATGAAAAAGGGGCCAAAATACAAGCCCAACTCGAAAGTAAAAGAAAAATGAAAAGTACATGTACAACTGAAGAAAGGGAAAGATATTTATTGGGTCATCCTCTATGGTTCCTACATGAATGGTAGGTACAAATCACCTCCTTAGCACTCCTTGTCTTCCCGTATCCTCTGCATACTGACATGTCGTATGGTCCACCTCCGGGCACCGTCCAGTGCTGGTACCCTCAGCCTCGATCAGCGTTGTCCGTTGTCTGCACAAAACACAACAAGGAGTGGGAAAATCTCATACAGGGTTTCATATAAAGATACTCAGTAGGGACCCCGAGACCCTCAAGGACTCACAAAATCCACAAATGATAAACCAAAAAGCATGTAAACCAGTTACAACCCTACTTAGGTATATTCCCATATATATACCTATGTTATCAAATACTACCCATCTCATTCCTGAGGAAACAAAAGCCCCAACTCCTTAGCCAAAGTACATCTGTTCCACAAAGAAAATATTATCACGAAGGTAAGTACCACACATGTATGTCACATAGAATAATACAACAAAGTTATCACCACGAATTTAAGTACCACACATGTACGCCACAAAGAAAAAATCCACAAAGGTATCATGACGAAGGTAAGTACCACACAGGTCTTCCACACTGAAGAATACCACAAAGGTAAAGAATCTGCTGACACCAATTATAACTTAGGTACAATAGTTGAAATGATTAGATTTAACTATTTAATCATAATAATATGTTAAGAGGTATACCCACATAGGATCCTAAATCATAAGACCCACATAGGATCCTAGTACATTATCAGACGCACACAAGATCCTAGTACAACATACCTACACATGATTTTAATACATCATCAGAACCACACAAGATTCTAGTACTGCAGACCCACACAGTATCCTAGTACATCATCGGACCCACATAGGATCCTAGTACAACAGAAAGACATAGGATACTAGTAAATCATCAGACCCACAAAAGATCCTAGTACAGAAGACCAACAGAGGATCCTAGTACATCATCAGACCCACACAATATCCTAGTATTGCAGACCCACATAGGATCCTAGTACATCATCAAAACAACACAAGATCCCAGTATAGTAGACCCATGTATGATCTTAGACTAGTCCCATGTGGATTTCTAGAGTGGATCCAAGTGAGACTCTCAAACACAGTCCCAAAAAGGATCCAAAGTGTAGACCCACAAAGGATCTCATTCTCATTTACAGCTAGCTAGAGGGTTCCCACAAAAAGCTCGCTTGATTCCGGGAATATCCACTCCTCAATAAATAGTTCGATACAAAAACTACCATGAAATCCCATGAATAAGTATCCCAAAGGATTTCCACATAAAAGGGGTCTCAACGCAACAAACGATGCGTCAATCAGGCGTCCGGTCTGCACGTTATTAGCCATTTAGTCCCGAGGGCCCAGTTGGATTCTTGTTTGATCCAACCAGGCCATACCCCAACATTATTCCAAACTCAAGTGGGGCATACCAAAAGGACAGTATCGCTCCACAGTTTCTGGTGCCGCTAACAGTTCATCAAATGAACACCCATAGCTCAAGATATGGCCGAATTAGCGAAAATGGGTCGAAGTTGGTCTGGGTCTGGTCCGAACTAGTCGGCTTGGCCCGTGGCTGGCCGGGAAACCAGCCCTCTTCCGCGGTGCGGTCGTGCGCTTTTCCACCACTGGTGGCCGGCTTGGTTGACGACCCTCCTTCACCGCCGCAACCTTATTCCACGGCACATACATGCCTGCGGCGTGGACGTGCGTTGCCGCCTCCCCTTCGCGGGGCCGACCGTGGGCCAGTGGCCACCTCTTCTCCGCCACAACCAATGGGCCATGACCTTCTAATCATCCGGAGGCGTGGGCGCCCACCTCCCTCCCTTCCTCATAGATGGTCGGGTGCAGGCCGCTGCCTCCTTCCACGATCCATTTTGGATTTGTTGTAAGCCTGAAAAATTAAACTATCGCATATTTGTGAACCTTTCGTCGAGGTCTTCAAGTCCATATATCATACTCAGAAAAACTCCATATATCCAGTGTGAATAAATATTTGGCCACCTCCTTCCGCGAGCCATTGATTTTTCATTCTAAACCGGAAAAATTAAACGATCACATATTTGGGATACTTCAATCAAGGGATTCTCGTCCATATATCGCACTTCGCAAAACACATTATTTCTAGTGGAAATAAATATTTGGTGTTGGAGAACAGATGAAGAATGTGTCAAAAACCACAAAGGTTGTTTAGAGGTTGTTCCATGTTCGTTCGACCCGCATCCTCCATGTTAGAACAGTAGAAAAAGGATTATTTACTCTTGAATAAAGAATAATATAAATCTTATTAAATCAAGATGAACGTCAAGAATGGGTAAATGAATAATTAAACAAAAATCCCTACCTCGATTTTTCTATTAGAGGTGGCGCAAGGAAAATGGCGAGGTTGTTGATGGGATGGTCGGTGTTTGTTGCTCCCACAAGACTCGTCCGTTCCGGGATCATGTGTCGGTTACTCGTTCGTCACCTCCTATTGATACCGGCTCATTCCTCTAAGGGGTTGGCGTCATTGCACTTTGTTAGAACATCGTTGCTTGGAGAAGCAATGCTAACACCTCTCCCCAAATTCCATATAAATAGGAGAGGGGGAGGGGTGTGCAATGCTCGTGGAATTAATAGAGGACCATTAATTAGAATCCTTTCGAATTCCCCAATTGTGCAGTTATATTGAATGAAAGGTCATGTCATTAATTGAGTTGAAATGTTGTCAGTCCCTCATTGCTTCTTGTCCGTTGGAGGAAAATAAAGAAAATAAAAATAAACTAAGTTATTTTTATGATTCGTTTAAAAGTCTCAAAATCTAACTTTTTCTCCGAACCTACTACGGTAAAAGTTAAACCTCGCTTAGGTTAATCCTGGCACTGTGGATTCAATGGTTCCCTCAGATTTCAATTCTGAGCACCGGTTCAATAGTTAAAAAATACAACTCGTGTGTTTACTGAACGTACCCAAGAAAAAGTTTGGAAAAAATATAACAGTCACCCTTGACTCAAACAGGTCGAGTTTAGGCTCTCCCTAAGTGAATAACGTCCCAATGAACCCAAAGGTACTCTTATATTTTCAAACTAGTTACCATTTAGGAGTTATAAATTTTTACAAAAAAATAATTGTCACTTAATTATTTTATTTACGGCAAAAAACTGACTTTCACTAGTGGCCCGCGCGGGCCAAAGTTAGTATCATCTTAAATAAAGCTGGACCTCACAAGTTTAGTGGTGGACTCACATTTTCAATCTAGGCTACCATTTTTATGTTATAAGTATTTGAAAAATAAAATATTTTATTTTATTATTTTATTTATGGTTATTCCATTTTGGGTTTTCTTACAGGAGGCACGAGCTGACTAAACTTAGGTCGCTCCTAGATTAAAACCACCATCTTGAGTGCAACAGTGCACTCAGATTTCTGATCTGAGTAACCCTTTAAGAGTTATTCTACTTTTTAATGAAAACTGATTACGTGCATTTATTTAAGTTTAACAAAACATTGACGGATCATTTTGCGCACTTAGGGACTCAGAATCACGCGCCGTCAGATTTCGCAGTCTCGAAATAAGTCCATATAAAAACAATTATATGGAATTTCTAGGACGTTACAATGTTAGTGATTATCATCATAAATTGTTTTCCTATTGTGAGCTACCATGATGTTTTTATGAATAAATCTAACCTTCACTTAAATTTCTTCAACTATCATAGGTCCCAATAACTTTGTTTCCCCATCTTCATTATAAAATGTTAGAGATCTACATTTATTTCCATATATAGACTCCTATGTATCCATATTAATTATCAAGTGGAAGATATTGTTGTATGAAAACTCATCCTTAGGAAGGTGTTGATAACAACCACCTTTGAAATCTAAAGAACAAGATCCCAACATATCCTCTAGGGTTTTAATTATTTATTCATAATGAACATTTTTATGATAATGTTACATAGAAATGAAACTTAACTCTAGATCCTGATCTTGAGGATGATTTAACTAGAACATTGAGGTAAACCACATATACTAATAAGATAAAATGTAATATTGTACTCAAATAAACCTCACTTCTTCTTTAATGTATATCCTAGGAAGATGATCATTAGATAAGTATTCTCTGATAGAGATGAAGAGTTATGAATTATTATGTTAATCGAGTACATACCATATAGAATTATATCCTTTAGAGGCTTAGGAAGTCTATTGAAAAATTACGTTGTGATGTTTTTCCATTTCCATTCACGTATGGGTTATGAATGAAACATAACCTTAGAAATTTATCATTCAGACCTATCTTACTAACATACCAATCACTAAGGCACAACTATGTGATATCTCTCTTCATGACATCCCATTAGAAGTAATCTTTGAAATATATATAGGTCTTCATAATTTCTAGAATGAATAGATAATGAAGAACTATGAGCTTCCTATAACAAATACTTAAAATAAGGTATGGATGGAAAAAAATATGGTTCATGAACCTTATCATTCCATCATGATCAATGATAAACTCAATAATATTTGAAAACATGTTTTTATACCCATCATCTTAATTCATTACATCTTTAATCTTCACTTGGATAGATGGTTGAACATTCAATTAAGATAGATAATATTTCCCCTTAAATTATAATTTATAGATCTATCATTTTCAAATCTAGAAATATTAGATCATTTTTTTATCTTCAACTGGGATAATATTGATTGATCCTTTCTTCTCAAACCATCGACTTCCTAGTTTCCTTTCCAATAGTGGTAATTTATTGAGAAGTTATAATCTTTTATCAGCTCGAACCATTATCTCTAAAGCATGATAAACTCCTTCTCTGAAAATATATACTTTAAAAATTTGTGATCTGTATATATATCACAATTATATATATATATAATACATCCATATCATTAATTAAAAAATTACCATGAACAACTCCAGAAAATGTGTTCGTAATGTTTCTTCTTAAATATCCTATTTTCATGAGGCATAATCTATAACTACATAATTATACATAAGAACAAATAAAAATACCTTCTTCTATGTGTCATTATAGATTAAAAAACATTTTTCTCTACAGGGTAATGTAATCACAGGTGAACCGACTAATCTTATCTTCATTTCCTTGAAATTTTCCTCATATTTTTCTATCCAGAGGAACTTGGCTCCATTATTAGTTAATTAGGTCACATGATTATATATCCATGATAAATTAGAAAACAAATATCAATAATTTACTTCTAAATAAAGAAAACTATTTATCTCCATCAATGTGGTTATCTTGGATGAACAATCAATATCCTCCATATCTTATGAATCTACTAATATACCCTATATAGTGATTATATAACACAAAAATGAATCATTTTTCTTCTAAAATTAACACTTCATAAAATTTTTCCTATAGATTCCCATTACTTGTAGTCATTAGTACAATTATAAAGTTGTCTTTAAGCACTTTTTTAATCTTTGTGTATATAATAATATCCTCTATAAAGACTACAAAAAATTGATCAACGTAATATATAAAGACTCACTTCATTAAATCCATGATGATTGAATTAGAATTGGTAAGGACAAAAGGAATCAATATATATTCATAATGATTATACCATGTATAAAATATTTCCTTAGTTATGTCCTCTTCATTGATCCTCAATTGATAATATACAATACGATGGTCAATATTGGAAATTTATTGAGCTCCATGTAGTTGATCAAATGAGTCATAAATATAGGTAATATCATACATTTTCATCATTGTAATATTCTTTAACTATAGATAATTAATGAAGAGTTATACAGATCCGTATTTCATTTTGAAAATAAGAATAGGTTTAACCCATGGTTACACACTTTTTTGAATGAATCCCTTATCATGGGGTTCATTTATATGATTCTTCAATTCTTCTAAATTAATTGGGGACACTCTATATGGAGTCTTTGAAATTGGTATGGTACTAGGTAAGTGTTCTATTTATAATTTAAATTCATGTTTTGCTGGTAGAAAAAGATACTATTCAAGATAGACATCAACATGTTCCCTCACAATGATAATATCTTCGATGCCAGGTTTTTCCTCAACCATCTTTGATAAACACCCCCATCTGAATGGGAATTAGGACACGTACAATGGATGTGATCCCCATAGAATGTGTTTACTTATCATCACATTGATAGAAAATTATTTATTGATTTGTAAAATATAATGTGACTTCCCTTTAATTAAAATAGATTTTATATCTATGTATAGAAATCCAATACATGTCTAAGATAACATAAAATTCAACGAGAGGAATAATGAAAATATTTACCTCAAGAAAATTCCCACAAAAATCAACTAGAAAGGAATCATATACTTGAGATGTGATCATTGTACCATTAGGGTTTTCACTACTGATTCTACATTAAATCATTTTTTTTGAATCATGTTATCCTCATAAAATTCAATAGATATAAGATAATGGGTAGATAGATAGTTGAATAAGACATTATCAGGTCTTTAGTGGATTGTAATGGTACCTTTCACCATGTCGTTAACACACCCATTGTCAGAAATAGTGATCACATGATATTTACCTTTACCTATTAGATTAGGATATTCCTAATATATATCATTGTCATTAACATTCGGATTTGGTAACTGGTTGGTATAATGCCCATACTCTTCACATTTGAAGCACTAGAGTGTGGGTGATGCATTTAGAACCGCTTTTTCTATATTCACACTGTTATATAACTTCTTTGTATCACATTAGAAATGAATTTCCCAATAACCCTCCTATTCAAACATAAAAAAGTTTCTAATACCCCTAATATAATTTCCTTTATTCTTATTCCCATTCTTTGCGCTTAAACAGAATCTAATCTTCTTCCCCTATTGTTTTATTATTTTCCTTTAAATTCAATGTATTTTTCTTAAAAAAACATGAGATTGCTAGGTAACTGTAACCTAAATTTACACATTGATATCACATAAAATAGTCTATTCATAGTTAGTAATGCCTCTTATGTCTTACACCATTCTAAGACTTATTTTGAATCCACTGTAAAATCAATCAACATTACATTCAGGTTGGATGAAAATACCAGAATCATTCCTCAAAAGTCTAGTAAGATTTTCCACATTGCTAACCAATGATTCAGCATCCTTTTGATTTACCTCATAGAAAACTTCCTCCAAATTCATATGAAAAATAATAGGAAATTACTTATTCAAAAATATGTTATTGAACTCATCCCAATCTATAGAGTTAATTTCATCTCATTTCCTCGTTGTCATGATAAGGTTAAAATATAGATCTATTTCACCTTCAAAATGGTAGAAAAAGTTATATTTCATTATCTAAACATTGGATAAAGGAAAAAATATTTTTTATGGTACTGATTTATTATTCCACAACTATAGGATCAATAGACCCATGGGAATAAGGTGGATTTGTCTCCAGAAGGACTCAACAAGATGGTAATCCCTTCATTGTTTCTTTGAATTTCCAACATTACTCATTGTATGAGAATGTTTTGTAAAAAAGTAAATAGAATTTTTCATTCCAAATCTCAAAAATTATGGATACTAATTGGTAAAATTGTTGAATTCTATGTCACACTGATCATTAATACTTTTCCACTGAGTTCCATGTATTGACTAATCTAAAAAGTGTAGTGTATGAACCAAAAATCATTACAGGGAACCACATAATATGAAATTCCATTTATTGGATGTATAAACCATGAAAAATTATTATTTAATATATGAAAAAATAGTTTTACCCTAGTTAACACATAGTAGTATTCTATTAAAATCTTTCAAGATGGTTCATAATGAATTTTTTAATTTCTAAAACAAATCCTCTTGGATTTTCAAACCCAGTGTGAAGCAAGGGCTCTAGTTGTACACCAGTTCCTTAATGAGTCAATATAAATATAGTGTTATTTTGTTTGTTACCCCTATATACATTTTTTCAAATTGACTTCTACTTTTAGTATCCAAACATTGATATATTACTATGATACCACTTCCTCTATCCTTTATCAAAATTCCTTGAAATTTTCCTATACATTGACTCATCCTTATACTTATCCATAGATATTTCTTTAGGGATATCACTATGGTATTTTCATTCTAGTTTCCAAAATTTAACAAACCCATTTCTATGTTACTAAATATTGTTTCTCTGAATTATCACACATAGATATTAAATAAATTTTTATGATTATTCATTATGTTATAAAAATACACCTATAAAGTCCATAATAGCTTAGTGCCTTTAGAAACATGGAAATGAAAATAATAGTTCATAAGTGATAAACATTATCTCTAAATAAGTTATTAATAATCGTATCCATTTTTAGACACATCATACATAAAACATTTCTTCAAATCCTAGGGATTAAAAAAAATGATGGGTGATCTCATATTCTAGGTTAGGTTAAAAAAGGGAGATACATAAGTATAACATGTGATTAATGGTATGAGGGAAAGCGTATAACATTTTAAAATATAACCCTACATATCAAACATCCTTATCTAGAATCATGGGAAAACTATTTTCAGTTTCTAATACATGAATCATAAGATAAAAAAAATCCTCTTCCATGAGATCATAACATTATCATAAGACAAGGATTTTTATCATACACAAAAACATAGAAAAATATTTACATATTAGTCAAGGATCACTATGAAGGTCGTTATATTGAAATGGGTTCACTCCCAAAAATATCATATTATTCAATGTTCACTCTCAAAACAATTATAAATCATGACATCCCTTACTAAATAGAGTTCACTCTTCATTCTATTCTTATCTATATCATGAGATATACATTATTACCCAATTTATTATAGGGATATATAGGTTCCAGCCATCACATAATGAAAAACATATTTATGTTTTCCACAAGATCACATACATTAATCATATCATAAACTATGAAATGATCTTGGTATCATATACATTACATCATATCATAAACTGGGGAAAAGAGACAACATTCATAGGTATTTCATCATCACATATCCCAAGATTAATTTTTCTTTCATCAATTAGAACATTTATTGAGGAAAATATCTTTTCTGATTTGAAAAAAATTCTAAAATTGTAATTCATTTTGGAAATCATTTTCTTTGGAAATACACATTAATCAAAATAAATTATTCATCTAAAAAATGACTTTTCATGATGTGGGAATTTTTTTCTTACCATACAGGTTAAAGTGATGATTTCTTCAACATTTTCCATAATATCCAAAAACAAATTCTTTTTTGAAAAAAAATGAATATTATATTTATTTTTTTTTTAAATTTATAAAGCAGGTTAAAATTTATTTAATTAATAGTTTTAGGATGTTAGAAACATTTTGGAATACATTTTTTTAAAAACAATTTTTTTAGAAAACATATTTCGGACAAAATAAAAAAATAATGTCTTGTTTTAATAAAAACATTTTATCAATTATTTTAGGTAAACAATTGGGTAAAATATTAATATACATTAATATATAATTAATTTATTTATTATAGTAATATTTATTGTTTTATTTAGATATTGATTATATATTTTGACCCTCAGAAACATATTCATAAACAATCACGATAAATGATATGTTTATAACATAAAATCATTACCACTTTTAGAACTTTCATTTACAAGCACAATAAAGGAATAAAATTACATGGAACATAAAATATCATGAGGGTAAATAAATTCTTTATATATTAGGTTAAATTGTATGATTATACACCTCATTATGGAATATAGGTGCATAACAAAAAGTACATCTCGAATAAGGCAATTTGAGATTAAAATCTATCACCATAAGCCTTGACATCCATCGTACTCTTTCAAAAATCAAGTATAATAAATAAAATTTTATAATAAATCTATTTCATAAAATATACATATATTTCATTCCCTATATTATTGTACTATTACCTTTTATTAGTTGTTTATTAACAATTCCATGTTAAAGTTACATTTTAGGAAATAACATCTTTTTTCATATATGTTTTGATGTGTTATATTTTTTGTCCTCTTACAATGATAAATGTTTAATAATATAAAGTATTAATACCATCATATAGAAATCATATATTTTTTTATTATATATGTATTTGGAGTAATTCGTAAAGTTTAGTGATAGAAAATGAAATATCACATTCATGGGGATAGTAGGTCGTTCGTATAGATGAAATTTATTCACATTATATTATTGGATAGATAGAATGAAAATTAAATTATGAATATTATTATTAAATAATTATAATTGTTTCATATATATCACAAATGTTTATTAAAATCATCCTTAATACATTCTATGTAATATATTAACAAATCACATTGCTTCGAGGGTGGTAGTCTGTCGTACGCATGAGCAAAATAATCATATTAAAAAAATGAAAATTATGAAGGTATGTGTTATATAATAATTCAATTATAATAATTAAATAATAAATATAACATATAAATAATAAATAAATCACCATGATCAACCATTAATGGTGGTAATAGAAAAACTAACTATATTTGTTTGTAGGACAACAATTCGCTGTATTCATGAATGATGATATAATAACTCATTCGGTGGATGTGGATATGGTTGTAAGTAATTAAAAAAATATTATAATATATTATTATATGTATTATTATTAGTTTATTACATAATAATGATATTATAATAATTTTAGGGGTTTTAGGAAGAAATAAAACAAAAAAAATGCTCGTTGATGAATGTTTCCTCTTCTTCAGGTATCCCCATTATGTTTTAACTAATGGAAATCCTTGTATGGATTTAGATACAAAATAAGTCTTCAAGTGTGAGGATAGGGAAGTTGGTATGTCATTAATTTAGGTATTGGAGAAACAAAAATGGTTTTACTATGTTAAGAAGAGTGGATATGAGGTGGAATTTTATAAGTGTGGGTGATGAAACACATGGAATTTTAAAAATAATTGAGTTCTGCCTAATATATCATATAGCACGAGGGTTAAAAATGGGTAAAATTTTAGATTATACATTATAATTTTTTTATATAGCTAGAAAATATATTTTATACAATTTTGTAGATAATTTTATCCCTTCTCATTTTTGTTTAACCTAATGTTAAAACAATTGTTACCTTAACAATTGTAATTAATTTTTCTTGAATTCATTATTAAATTTGGTAAAACATTAATCATGACATATTACATGGTATAAATTATGATCATTTGAAATATGGGATCTATTTTTATAAATTAAATTCACCAAATTGAGAGAACATAATTTAAAATTAATCATGTGGACCTGATGTGAAAGCGGGGTTTTAAGTAGAAAATGTTCAATAGTTTACAGAGTATTTATATCAAAATTTAATATTAAATTGATTAAAACAACCAAAATTTGATTCATTTATTAATAATTTAACTAATTAAACTTGAAAAAAATTATAAAATATAATTTATGTTTGTAAATAAATTTAACGAAAAGACAATTTTCATTTAAAATTCGTTATTTTTCATTATTCATCATAATAATAATATATTATAGAAAAACCAAAAAAAACTCTATGATAATATTGACATTATTAATCCCAAAAAAGAACATTATTATATCAAATTAATATTAAAATAGTTTCAAAATTATAATTTTATTCATGTTCTTAAAAATAATCATTGTTTTAGAAAACCGTATTTTCAACACATATATAGAGATACCAAAAAACCAATTCTATATAATTTTTTTTCATTATATAAAAACGATATAAATAACATTTAAAAATATTTTTTTCATTTAATATCACTATTTTAAATTGTTATGATATAACAGTTGTGTTTTCTCAATAGTAATAATATATCATTTTTTTGTTAAAACACATTATTTTGAGTAACACAAGTTTTCGCATTGTTTAATGTAGTGCAAGCATAACATGGTTTTATGTGTTTAAAAATATATCAAAAATGAAAATTTATGAAAAAATAATAATTTTAAAAATATCATGGTGTTATAACCCTAATATGTAAAAAAAGGAATGGACTGGAAAGGGCTGGGTGATTATATTAGATTCATATAAAATGACTCTCATCCCCAAGAAGAAGAATAAAATAAATACGGAAAAAATCATTCACTAAAAACTGTAATTCTCCCTTGAGAAATACCTCTAAGAATAAATAATTAAATCTATAAGATAGAATAGTATTGGAATACAATAATTCCATAAAATTAGCATGATGGAATAAACATTTTTTGTAATTAATTTCAAAAATCATTTCAAATATCACAAAAAAGGGGAAAATAGGTACTAATAATGCAACAAAAAATAATTTTACCATGAAATATCTTTTATACCCCTAGGGTTTCATAGCACGTGGCTACCTTATCACTAAGAAGTGGAATATTTCCATGAACAAATTGATAATCACTCAGATAGTATCACATAATCTTTGGGATTCTAGTAGACTAGTTAAAAAATCCATCACGATGTCCTCCCACTTCAAAAATGTAAATATACAATTACTGAAAAAAATCATCCAAAATTATAATAATTTTACATCACCCACTAAAAAATAAATCATAAAAATATAAACTCTTCCACCAATGAGATCATCATGGTTTAACATGGTAGAACCCCTCAATATTGACATATGTTAGCCACACCATCATGCACCACTACTATTGATACATTGAAATCATGAAGAACATTCTTATGGTCTATTTATGGAATGAAAAATTTATTATAAAACATTATCTAATTCCATTCATACTTATTCCATCCATTTAATTAATCTTCATGGATGATACGATCTTTCATTAATTCCACCATAGAGTCCCCCTGTTGTTACTCCCCAGCCAGCAACATGATGGATTATTTTATTTTCTTCAAAAACAAGAAGCATCCACCAACATCCTCTTCTATATCACGATACATAATATTAAGGTCATTTATCATCCTCAAAAAAAATATAGACTCATATAAATCATTTCATTGCAACATTCTACTCCTTAAATGTGAAAATACATTCAAGTTCTGAGGGATATAAGAAAAATTAATGTTATAACCCTAAACAAGTATGTGGAACTTTGTTTTCATAGATTAATTTTCCACTATTAAACAATATACCTAATGATATTGTGATATTTTTATGAACATAAATTTCACATTGATGAGGTAATACCACCACAGATTCAATGAAAATAAAAATTTCATTCTGTCTTGTTCATAGAAAGCATAATTATGTTCCTGAGGATGTAATTTGATGGACCCATCTGAGATAAACACTCTCTTATGCATCAGGACACAACCAATACTATATGTTATGGACCACAAAACATTTAAATTGTCAACCCTTCCTTTTGAATAATATCGATGGGATCGTTTATTATCTTATCATTTTGGTATTCAAATGTTGTCTAGAACTACTCAATAAATAAGAAATACTGACCTGTTATAGTCAGTGTTTTAAACTGATCTATTACACAATATAATTGTAAAATTCACATCTGATAATATAATGTGATACTAAGGAAACTATGGACCTTCACAATATTCTTGTGTTCTTCCAAATAAATAATGGACTTAATCATTGACAGATCTTCTACCACTTTCATCCAAGACACCACGTTCCCATATTATTACACATCCTCTATCCAAACATAAATTTAGACATCTTCCAATAAATATGATTTAAACTAAGGACCATTGTAATGGACTAATCATTTTTATCTTAATCTCCCTTATATCTTGATAATAAGAGGATATCATCAATTAACAAAACCAAAAACCAATCTAGGAACTCATGGAATATATAGGGCATGAGACCTAATAATTCATCTAGGAATTTGTTACACTGATTGACATGCCCCCATTTTTAATGTTCCTACACCAATACAAAAAAATTGTTTCTATATATCTTCCACATTAACACTGTTATTGTAATGTCTAGAGCACAATCGATATTTGAATACAAGTTGGCTCCCATCAACTGGTTCAAATATTCATCAATCCTTGGAATAGGGTAAAGGATCTTTAATTTGACCTAATTACATTTTTATTTTTCTTTACATGACCATATACCACCATACACCTTCTTGGAAAATAAAATACGAGCATCCCACAAAGACACACTTGATAATAATATCTATCAACTATCTGATGCTCCATATCACCAAAGAACACCTTACATTGGCCCTCCACGTTGTAGATAACAACCCCAATATAGAATAAATTTATAACCATGTAAATAAATTACAATATTTCAATCAAGTGTGTTTTAATGTATCGTTTTATCTAAAGATGAAGGAAATCTATATATGCCTGATGTTTCCCCATCATCAAATCGCAACCATGACACGCATCAAATAGAATCATCCAACATTTTTATTTTATGATAAATTCAGTGGTATAAGAATCCTTTCCACCATGATTATTAAAAAAATACTTACAAAGGGTAAAAAAAACTAAAACAACACTTTATAATAAAAAACACCCAAGCCATAGTAGAGGATAAATAGATGTTATCCTAGATGATATTAAGCCAATATGGAAGTAGCACAACTATATCATTATATATTCCTTGTATTTCTACACATAATAACTATTAATGGCCACATATTTGTTAGTTATTATACATATATCCCTATGTGTGAGGGGCATTATGGGGTCATCCATTATCATATTGTTTTCCCATCAGTGGAACAAAGTCATGTGGCATCTCCAGCTAATGTAGCCTCTATAGAAACAAGAACTACCAAATATGGTAAGGGATATGACCTCCCATACCATTTTATTATCTATTAAGGTAATATTATAAAACCATTTATGTCTATAGGCTTTATAGGAAAATTAGTCTAGGTAAAAGTACAAATGAGGGCACAACGTTTGTTGGCTGAAAAAATGGGATGATGAAAAATGCCACAGACGACTCCAAGCTATCTGAAACCTTGACTGCCTAGACACCCATGATATACCTATATCATCCCAAATACTTAATTAACCCTAATAGATACCCTATAAATAAAAAAAGTTGATCATCTATTCTCTTTGTCACCTCATACTTCTTGTGAACTTCTAAATAAATAGGTAATGTAAATGGTGTGATTGTATATTAGATAATGGTATAAAGTGATTCCTACACAAACTTATATCAAAAATCCAAATAAGGAAATATATAAAGTGAACTATGGTTATCATAAATTGATATTATATCATTTTAATGGATATTTATTACATTACACAGACACACTCATGATGATGGTGATGGTTAATTGCCTTCGGAAATTGGGAAACACAAACACTGGTGCATAAGTGAGATATGTCACCACCCACTATATTATTCATATTTATAACCCATATCATACATATCATAAATAATACATTTTTTTTATAACATGGGGAAAGGAAACATAATAAATGATGAGATCGAGTTCTCAATAATGGTAAAAAATGGATATACATAAGTATGACAATTACATAACATTTCAAAACCATACCCTTCATATCAAAGATCACAATATTGAATCATGGAATAATTATTGTTCTCTCATAAGACATGAATCATTAGATAATAAAATAGCATAATCCAAGAGATCATTACACTGAGATAATACAACGATATGTGACATTAATATAAGGATAGAAAATATGTTCCATATTAGTCAATGCTTGGTGTCAGGGCTATCATATTAGAAAGGGTTTACTCCCCAATCAACCATAGTAGTAAATTTTCAATCCTAAAAATATCTTATCGGAAAAATTAACCTAGTAAACAGAGTTCACACCCTAATCCATCCATGTCATACTGAACCGGGTTCACACACCATTCCGGTCATATCATGATGAACAAGGTTCACTCCCCTTTCTATTTTTATCTTACTGAATTGGGTTCACTTCCCAGTCTAGTTTTGTCATAATAATCTAGGATTAATCCTTATTCCAACCCTTTTTATCTCATGATATATAAATATTTACCCAATTAATGTGAGGGGGATATAGGTCCCACCCATCACATAATTAATATCGTATTTACGTGTGCCACAATATCATAAAAATGTATAAAATTGTAACCCATGGAATGAAATGGGTATCATAACTATTTAATCATATCATAACATGTTGAAAATTGGTAGTTTTCATAATAATTTCATCATATAATAACCATTGAATAGAATTATTTTTCTTAATCATTTTCTCATGGTATAACACATAAAAGAGAAATGGTTTTCATAAACTTATTGTAATCCTAAAAATAAACAATTGAGAGAAAGATAATAAATTGTATCCATAGATCATATCATTAGTAAAAATAGTTTAAATTAATGAATTAAATATCAGATGTAAACAATATTTTGGTTGATAATTAAAAACATTTCATAGGAAAAATATCTATTAATATTTGAATATCATTTTATAAAAAAATATTTCACAAAATCATTTTGTCTTGAAATCATTTCTTTAAAATATAAACAATTTATAAAACATAAAGGAATATTTATTATTTTAAAATAAAATTTAAAACATTTATGTTTATATTGAAATCAGTTAACATTCATGATAGTGAAAATATTTTGCATGTCATGCATGTTAAAAACAAATATTCTTTTTTCAATTTCAGTAAAATCCAAACTTGCATTATTTTTTTAAAATAAATTGAAGATTAATTTTAAAAATAAAATTTATAAAGTTACAAATTGGAAAAGATGTATTATAAAAATCAAAGGAAATAATAAGCCTTTTTTGAAAACATTTTTTGATAACATGGTTTTGGAAGAATGTGGATTTATGACCGAATAGAGAAACAATCCAGATTTCTTTAAAACATTTTATTTATTATTTAATGTACCAAAGAGTATAAAAATTGTACCATAAATTCATGTTTTCTATAATAACCAAGGAATAATAAAATTAATTGGAATTCATGAGGGTTAGATCATGATATTTCAATTTTGGATACTTAATCATAAGAAATCGCGATAAATGATGAGATTGTAACGTAAAAACATTACCACATGGGTAACATTGAAATATAATCGTCATGAAGGAATAACATAAAATGAAACATAAAATATCATGATGATTAATAAATCCATTATATTACTTATCAAAGTATTTTTATATATAATTCATGAAATAATATTGGTGAACAACATAACGTGTGTTTCAAAGAAGGAAATTTGGATAAAGACCACTTAACTTAAGTATTAAACACCATCATACACATTCAAATATCATGATTAAAAAATTTAAGTTTATTATACATCTATTTTAGAACCATATCCCTTTATATAATACCATATATTCTTTGTTTATTACCTTTTATTTCTTTCTTTTTAACAATTCTTGGTTAAAGGAATGTTTTGGGGAATAAAAATTTTGTTTCTCCTATATGTTTTAATTTGTTATAATTTTGGATCCTGTTATATTGATCATTGAATCATCATATCAAAAATTATATCAAGGAAATAAATATCATATAAATTTAGTATGTGTGTATTTATATTAATATATAAAATTTTGTGAAAGAAAAAGAAATACACAATTCATGTAGATGGTAGGCCGAACGTATATAAGATCAGTGTTTCCATTTTATTAGTGGATTTAAATAAAGAAAAGTAAATGATAATCATTATAATTAAAGAAATTTTTTTATTTCTCATATATAACAATTTCTTATTAAACCCATCCTTAAAATATTCCATTTCATGCATGAATGAATCATATCGCTTTGCGAGGCAGTAGTCTTTCCCACACATGGCGATGTTATCATCTTCCAAAAAATTTGAAATCATGAATTTATGTGTTATATAAAAATTAAATAATCGTAATAATATCATATATATAATATATATAAACAATAAATACGTTTTTAATTTCATCCGTAGGATGTGGTAATGGAAAAAGCGAACGAAATTAGTTTGTGAGGAGGCAGTCCGCTACACTCATGGACGATGATTTTATAACCAATTTGATGGAAGGGAATATTTTTATAGGTAATTAAATTAATATAAAAAAATTTCATTAATTGAGATATAATAATTTTTATTATATAATTTTGGTATAAAAATATTTAATGTGGGTTGAGGAAATAATAAAACAATAACACTAATTTTTGAATGTCACATCTTATTCAGGTACCCTCCTTTGGTATAAACTAAAGACCTTCTTTGGATGACTTTTTTTAAGGAAACAAAAATTTATCAATGTAATTTATCCCTTATTATAGTAATTAAATAATAATATAAAATCACATTAGGAATCACCTTGACACATCATGAACTACTACGTCACATTTAAACATAAATTTTCCACTTCTATGTTTTAAATTTTAAAAATCTGACAAACATGGTTGCGATCAGTAAGATATTTGGAGTCCGATAGGAAAAACATAATTTTTAGTGAATAGTAACCTACCTTTATCAATAATAACCTACCCTTATGAATAGTAATTTGACCCTTATGAATTTTAAATTTTTCAAAAGAATAGTAACCTCAACCATGAATGTATATATAAAATTTATGTATCTAATAAGTGACAATTTGACCATAGAAAAAGTATTGGTATTTTTATAAGTCATAAATAAATATTTTATAACTAATTGATTAATTCGATAGAAAATTTATTTTCCAAAAAATTTCATTAAAATAAAAATATTATGTCTTGTGGTTTTATGATAAATTTATAAGACCTTATGTAATTTTTGAAAGCATTTTATAATCTTTTTCATTTTAAAAAAACATTATTTTTCAAGTAAATTATAACCATAATTAAAAATTACAATTTTCTTATTTAGAGAATTTTTATGGAAAAATTTATTTCATTTTTGGACTCTACATGTCAAAAAATGCTTAGGGTGAATTATTGGGATTTTTTTATACGTTAATTTTTTGTGAATAGTGAAATTAGATAATTTAACAAATATGATAAATAAATGAATTTCCGCATCATGATTGTGTCGAGGATGATGTAATTGGACTTTGGTTAAAATTGACAATAACTTATTACAATTTTCAGTCAAAATAATCCTCAATATTTCTTTTCTTGTGGAGAAATAATAAATTAATGAATATAATATTAAGAAAACCTGCCTTCCCTCCTTTATAAATACCACCCCTCACACCATCATTTCTTCACACTTATCAAGCTTAATGTCATAAATAAATTCTACACAAATATCCCCCAAGATCCTTCCCCCAATACATCACCCTTTATCTCCTCAAAAATACCAAATCCTCTACCCTAAGGACGCTCTCAAATGAGATAGACTGAGGAGGTAAATTCATATTTCTATTTCTCTTATTTTCCTTCAATTTCTTTTCTTTTTAATTTGTTCATCATTAACATTCAGACAAATTGTACGATAACTATAGTAACATAAATGTACTAGAAATATATTATTATAATCGTATAGTTAATCATAATATTGTCTTCCCTATTCTTTTATACTATAAATGATAACACCATCTGATATGTGTTAATTTATCACATTCAAGGACGATGGGTTTTCAATTTTTTTTTACAATCGTAGAGACTAGTCATGAATCCATTTTAATGGATGAAACAAATTATAATAACATTATTTACTCTTATGTGATGTTATTTAATACTTATACACTCATTATATAAAATAATAATACAAAACAAGTTCATTGTGAAAGAAACCACCAAAATAATCCAAACAATTATCATTAAAATTAAATCTAATGATTGATCCTCATGGTATATAAAAAATTCATTATATGATCATTCATACCTATGGAATGTGAAAAATAATTTATATTAACAATTACGTATGTTTAATCACATTTCAAATGAACGTCCATTTTTAAATACAAGTTAACTGATCATAAAAGCTAAGAAAATTTACACTCCCAAATAATGAATTTATGATGTATAACTAATCCAAAGGTCTATAAAATAACCGAAAACCCATAATGAAACAAATTAATGTATTAAAGGAAATGGAATTTTTAATTAATGAATATAATTTCATTATACATTACATTAATGTGAAGAAAGCACTCAGAGGAATGATAAGGGGGAATTATCAAACCCAACTTTCTTTCTTTGGGTTTTCCATCTTCAACAGATTTTCAGTATGGATATTCCTCTAAAATAATATATTAATCATTATATTAAATTTTCTAGGATATATTCTTTCTCTAATTTATTTCATCAAAAATCCAATGTTTTCTAAAATAACACTTCTTTTTAATAAACACACCCTTCTTACTTCTCAAAGATTGTTTCACTCTTTAATGAAGGTTAATAGTTCTATGTCAATAATGATATTACCTCTTTATTTTGGGTTAAAAATGTTTATGAATGTATTATTTATGATGTAAAACCCATTTCATTCCATGGGTTATTTTATATTCAGGTTTAACATATTTTCTATCTGGCGTGAATGATAATGAAAATGTTATGATGTGATATGTGCACCTGGAATTATATAGCACAATATGATTGTTTATATTTTATGTGTGTGCCGAAAATTATATAGCTCTCAAATTAATTTTGTAAAGTAGTGAATATCATTAGTTAAATTGAAATGATGCAAGAACATGATCCTATATTTTTCACAACTATGTGTGGTAGATAACCACTATGACAAGATGTTTCATTTTTATGCATTACAACATTCTATGATGTTTTATAAATGATGTTATGATTATAATCACCCCATGTAAAATTTGATTCATGTTTTTATCTTTCCTCTAACATGGATTTTAGCTCACCTGTTCTGGATTTATATCCTCAGTTGACTACCTGTACTATATAGTACACAAGGGATGATAAGAAGCTAGAGAAAAAAGAATCAAATAAATGTTTATGATTTATGTTTTAAATGTTATGTATGGTCATAGTTTTCCAAATACAGTAAACCTTTGGATCCTCTTTAGGTAATGTTTTTATGTTTTTTATCATTAAAATGATGTAAAAGTAATATATGAAAAGAAATTTTTCTATACTTTCTACCCAAAATAAGTCTTTCTGGATGAGGAGTGAATTTTTTTAAATTTGTATGGTTACGGACAATCAAAAAATGGTCTTTAAGTTGTGAAAATGATAGGAAATGTGGTGGCCATTTATATATAGGGAGAGGATGTAGTTGGTATTTTTCCAAAAGTATTTTGTGATCTTATAATTCTAATTTTTAGTTAGTGTAAAAGATGGACCATTCATGAACCCTAGTGTTTTAGTAGTCAAATTATGTCTCAAAATAGTTTTAATAAATTTTTATAGTCCATTATTGTCTTTATATTTATAGTTTAACCCTCTGGTAAACCCATTTTTACCATAACCGTGGAAATTAATTTTTAAATAATCCACTAATAATTTTTATCAAAATTATGTTGAAATTATTAGATAATATAAAAATTTCTGATTTCAAATATAGAATCAATATTTCCAAATTCCATCCAAAAAATTGTAAAATATTGATTTAAAATTATTCTCCATGCCAAAATGAGAATGAAAGTTTTTAAAGAGAAAATTTTCTAAATAATATAATGTTTTATATAAAAATTAAATATCGAATTGATTATAATGACATAAATTGAGTTAATGGATGTATAATTGAACAAAATTAACATTAAAATCGATTTAAAATATAATTTTTTTCTATAAATAAATTAAATGAAAAATTAAATTTTCAATTAAAATTCATTATTTTTAACTATTCATCTAAGAGGGAAATATTTTAGAAAATCCAAAAAGTTCAGCAAAATATAATAGTAAAATAATGTTTCAAAAATGATATTTATTTTATTAAATTTTATTTTTAAAACCGTGAAAATATAGTTTTATTAACATTTCAAAAATTAAATAAAAACATTTTTTGAGAAAATTGTTTTTTCAAAACATATAAAGACATTATTAATTTTTTTTATTTTTTATCAATATTTCTTTTATATAATTTTTTTCTTATTATTTAAAATGTATTTATTACTACTCAACTTCATAATTTTAGAGGTTATGTAATAATGTTCACATTTGAATAAATATATTTTTAATTTGTCTTGGTTTTGCTAAAACATGGTATTTAGGGTAATCGAGGCTAGCCCAATGTTACATATAGTTAAAGCATACAATATTATTTCATGTATCATAATATATTGATTAATTTTAATTTATCCCAAATAAATATATTCATAAAACATTGGGTATTACATTATTCCCCCTTGAAATGAATTTATCCCTTAAAATTCATCATTCAGTTACAAAAAATGGGGAGAATTCTGCCACATCATATCCACATGTTCCCAGGTAGATTCCTCAATCAAGTGGTTTTCCCACAAAAATTGACACTGTTATGGGTATTGTTTCATTGAACATTCTATATACAAATGAGAATATCCACTGGTGGATCCTTAGAAGAATTATCTTACTCTGGTGGTATGACTATTGAGATTAGTACATTTGAAGGGTTATGTATGTATTTCCTTAAGAAGGATATATAGAACACATCATGGACTTGATAGAGGTTTAGTGTAAGCACCAACTAATAGGCTTCATCCTAATATGGTCAAGAATTTCTAAGGGACCCATATTACAAGGGATTAGTTTCTCATTCTTCATAAATCAAAAAACCTTCATCCATGGAAAATTCATATAAACACCTCTTCCCCAACTTCAAATTATAGATCATGTTAATGATTATTAGAAAAAAAAATTTCCTACTTTGATCTTCATTGATGTGTTGCTGAATTGGTCTAACATTATTTCAATTTCTTTAGTAATCTAATCCACTAATAGGTTTCTTTCACTGACTTCATTCCAACAAGTTAGTGATCTACATTTATTTCTATAGAGGTATTTATAAGGATCCATCTAAATGATATGGTGAAATAATTATGTTAAGAAAACTCAACTAGATGAAGGTGTTGATCCCAAACACCTTTCATATCCATAGAACAAGATCTGAACATATCCTATTGGATTTGAAATATTCTTTTAGGATTTCTTTCAATCTAAGGATGATACCTAGAACTAAAACATACCTCTATCTGAAGAGCTTATTGAAGACTTTTCCAAAAACATCGAGGTAAAAATCAGATGCTGATCAAATAAAATAAAATTTCGTATTATATATAACCATACTATTTCCTTAATGTATATACTAAAATGATAAATTAGAGAGAAGTATTTTCTAAAAGGGATTATGTTTTTTGAATTAGTAATGTGATAAACTACTACCCATATAACAATATTACTTTTAGATATTCTTGGGAGTCCGATATCAAAATTCATGGTAATGATTTCCCATTTTCATTCTATTATGGGTAATGGATGGAACAACCCCTTAGACATTTTTAATTCATTCTTAACATGTTGACAAATCAATCACTAAGAACAAAACACTACGGTATCTCCCTTTATTCCATACCACTAGAAGTATTCCATCAATTGTCTATACATCATTATACTTCTACGATGAATAAATAATATTGAACTATGTGTTTCCTCTAACAACTCCTTCTTCAAACCTAGTATAGAAGAAATACATACATAGTTCCTAAAACATATCATTCCTTAGGATAAATTTTAAAATATGAAACATTTCTAATATTCTTTTATATCAACACATCCTTCTTCCACACATATCTAATCTTCACTTGGATTGATGGTGAATATTAATTTGACCAAGAATATATTTTCCCCCTTACATACGATTTTCCAAACCTATACTTTGGAAATATGGAAATATTGGATATTTTTTAATCATTCTCATGTATTTTCTATCATGATCCTTTCAACTCAAATAAACATCCGCCTTGATCTCTTTCCCATGGTTGTAATGTTTTGAGAATTAGTAATCTTTAATCTTTTCTAACTATCTTCTCTGGAAAATATTCAACTCCTTCTTTCTGAATTTATAATTTAATCTTTTCTTATCACTATATATATCACCCCATTCCCTATAAAGATAAAACCTGCATATTTTTAATGTATCAATTACCACAACTAACTGTAAATCATGAAGGGAATAATATTGTTCATGAATCTTCAATATTCATGGGGAAAAAGCTATATAAATGTCATTATCCATAATAACTAAACTCAATACATTCCTAGATTAATCCATTTAGATTACAAACCCTTCTCTATTGTAGGGTAATATATAAAATGTAGTGTTGACTAATATTCATATTACTTGATATTTTCCCCACATTCAAATATCCAGAGGAACTTATATCCCTTCTTATTTAACATCGTCATACGATTTCATAGTCATGGTACATTCTCTAAAATAAATAAATAATGTCCAGTTAAACCATAAAAACTCTAGATATCTATCACCATAATAGTTATATTCCAACATTCAATAACCTCCATATTTTTTGGGTAAAATGATATAACATCTCTTAAGATTATATGGCACTGACATGATAAATTTAACATCCTAAATTAAAACCATGTAAAGTTTTCATAATTTTTTTACTTTCATTGGGAATTTAATGAAATTGTCAATAGATTATTATGAGCATTCCTTTTCAGGGAATAAATAAGAATATAATCTATAAATACTAACACAAACAGATCAAGTTAATCTCTTAAAATATAGTAATTAAGTCCAATAATATAGTATGGTAATTAGTAAAACAAAATGGAATAACTATATATTCAGAGTGTGCATGCATTGTATAAAATACTATCATGTGCATATACCCCTTCTAGACCCTTAATTGATGATATCAAGAATGAAGGATAATAATGGAAAAATGTTGATCTCCATGTAGATGAACAAAAAAATTTTCAATATTGGGAAGAAGATACTAATTATTAATTGTGATCATGTACAACTACTGATAATCAATGATAATTAACATTGGTCCATCTTTATTTTTAACAATAATAAATTCCCCAAGGTGAAACACTTCTCCTAATGAGCCCCTTTTTATGGTTTTCATAGAGTTTCTTCTTAAATTCCTACAACTCAATATGGACCATTCATTAGGCAGTCTCTGAAATAGATATATCACCATGTGTGATTTCTTTTGAGAACACAACATAACATTTCTACAGAATACTAGGAAATTCATATCTAAATACGTCCACAAATTCCTACACAAATCACATATCATAAATTTCAAGTTTCTCCACAACCATATGATATAAAAACTCTTTTTGAATAGGAATTAAGACTCACTCAATAGATGTTATCTCCAATGGATTTTCATACTTATCATCACATTGATAGATGATCTTATGTTGGTTTGTAATATCAAACATTACATTCCTTGATCAACATTTGATTAGGAATTTGAGTAGAGAAATCTAATCCATCCCTAAGATAATATCAAATTAATCCATAGGAAGAATGAAATGATTTATAGGATAAACATTCCCACAAATGTAAATTTGACAGTAATCATATACATGAGATGTGATCATTGTACCATTTTTGAATTTCAATTAAAATTAAACATCTAATATTTTGGGGGAAATCATTACACCCTTAAAAATTTATTTATATATGAAATAATGGATATAAATCGAGTGAAATAAAACATTCACAGTTATATAGTGGATGGTAAGTGTACCTTTTACTAAGTCATTATCAGACCCCTTTTCAGAAATGTTGATCGCATGATATTTCCATTTTTATCTTATATTATGAGTTTTCAAACATCTATTATCATAATTAACCATAATATATGGGAACTAGTTATAATTTTTCACATACAACATGAACTTGGATCATTGGTCTATGGATGGTGAACTATGTGCATCTTTCCCCCTACTCAAATAATTACCTAGATTTATCCAATCGTATTAGAAATAAGTTACCTGATGAACATCCGTAGTACACTAAAAATATTTACCAATTCCATTATAAAAATTTCTCCATGAATCTTCCCACACATTGAGCTTAAATTAAAGATCATCTATTTCTCCCCATGTTTCATAAGAATTTTCTTCGAACTCCATTTTGCTCTTCTTAAAACTCCATAAGATTGATAAATAAATTCAACCTGAATTTATACATTGATATAAAATCATACAATCTCCTCATGGATACTGGAGTCTCTTTTATATAATACCCTTTTGAGACTTGGTTTTAAGCCAATGAATTATTGATCAACCTTACATTTAGGTTGAATGATAATACAAAAAGAATAACTCACAAGTCTTATAAATGTTTTCTCATAGGTTCTAACAGATTCATCATCATTTTGAATTAACTTAAAGGAACGAATTCACCATATTTATATGAAGAAATATGGTGAATTTTATTAATACTAAATAGTTCTCTAAATTGTAACAAACCATGGAGTAAATATTATCATATTGCCTCATATTATCGATTAGTTTCCCCCATTTATTTGATTCACCTTCCTATTGTTAAATATCCAAAATGAATTTTTCATGTTAGGATCATTGGAAAACAAAAAATATCATTTCAGTAGTGAAGATCAATTTCAGGAAAACTAGCCAATCAATGGATCCACTATTGTATGCTGAACATTATCTCATTAATAACGAAACAACATATTGTTCCATTTTATTTTAAGTATATAATGATTCATAGATTGATAATTTTTAATGAGTATAAAAATGATGTTTTTTTCCTTCTCCCATAACATTTTGATTCATAGGAGGATAATCGTTTCCTTCTCTATCACAATAAGAATTAATGTGGTTACATTAGGTTATATCCATTCGCTAAAAAATGTATTTTACAAATAATTACCATGATAGGGAACTACATAATCATGATAAATCACTTATAGGATATCTAAATCCTGAAATATTTTTATTTAATGTATGACACATTATCCAAGGTCATTCAAAGTAATATTCATTTTCTATACTTCATGATAGTTTTAAAGAGTTTTGTAATTTTTAATTCATATCCTCGGGGGGTTTCAAACCTGGTTTTCATCCAAACCCGTTGTCATAAACTAGTTATTAATCAAGTCTAGCTCAATACGGTATTTTGGGGTTGTTACCCCATTGTAAATTTGTCCCAAAGTCACATCCACTTGTAATATATAGATATATATGTTTTTCTAAAAAACCACTTGATCTATCCTTTACCAAAATTACAGGTCAACATCCTATACTATTAATCCTACTTATACAAATCCTCAGACAATTCCATATAGATCTCACTAATGTTTTCTCATCCTGGATTCTGAAGGTCATCTAAAACATTCCTTTGATAACAAAAATATCAAAATGGGATTCTCATGAATATATATTACATAATTTTTTTGAATATTAATTATATTACAAAAACATACACATGACGACCATAACAGTTTAATATCTTTTGAAACTAGGAAGCATGAACACTTGCCTATATGTGAACTACATTGTCTCCCAATGCTTTCTCCATGACATGAAACATTCTTAGACATATACATAATACATTTATTCATAACTTAAGGAATTAAACTTAAGAAAGGGTGATCATAGATTCTCAATAAAAGTAATCAAGGGAGATTGGTAAAAATTACATGAGAATAAGGTTATGGTTATACAATCAGAACATTTCTAAACCATACCCTACATACGAAATATCATAGTATTGGATCATAGAATAAGTATAAAGAGTTCATAAGAATTTAATCATAATAAAATCAAAGATCATGAGCCTAGATATAATAACATTACAATAAGAAAACTAATTTTGGCATTAACATAATCATTGAAAATAATTTACAAACTAGTCAAGGATTACTACCAAGGATATCATTTTGGAATGGTTTCACTCCCCAAACCATCATAGTGGTCCCAATTCACTCCCAATACCATCTTGGTTAAAAACTTCTCTTATTAAATCATGTTCTCTCCATATTCTTGCCATGTATTACTGAATCAGGTTCACTCTATTCTCTAGTCATGTCTTACCGAACCATATTCAATCCTCATCTTGATCATATCTTACTGAACACATTTCACTCCATATTTTATTCTTATTTTATTTAACTAGTTTCACACCTTATTCTAGTCCTCTCTATCAGATGAGATTGAAATATTTACCCAATGTCTTGGATGGAGATATAGGTCCCACCCATCACATAATGAAAACTATATTTATGTGCGCCTCATGATCATAAAAATTAATCATATTGAACATAATTAAATGAATTGGGTATCATAAACCTTTCATCATATCACAACATATGGAAAATATATACGTTTCGAAATCCATTCGTCGTACAATAACCCAAGAAAATATGTGGGTTTCATAAGCAATTTATCATGGTATAACTCATGGAATGTAACACCCCAACCCCAGTTATGTAGAGTGAGTGCATTATTACATATCATTGGCCAGATCACAAGGAATCATTTCCTAAAGGACCAATTAGTTTAGCAGTCTTGGGAAATAGATTATATATATGAACTTTACATTATAATTTTTAACATAAAATACAACATAGATAATCCTTGGATAAGTACATTATTCTCTGAGCATAAACCAGCATATAAATCATAATACACTTCTTAGTATCCTTAGAAAAAAAATAAAAAAGGGGTGAGCCGAGATGCTCACTAAGTAAAAACAAGATTGCGGAAGCTGTCATAAATAATCATAAACTTGTAGGGCAAGGTATACAATTGAAACACAATCCATTCAAACATAATTTTCAGCATAATGTGGAAAAGATAGATTAAATAATATAATTTAATTATTCACATGGACATTCTACTTGTCTAATAATAGCATGTAACATCAATAACAAATCTCATAATTATGGAATGTATAATCATGTACATCTTAACCACAAAGTTAAGTCTTAGTGCAAAGACCCTAAATATAAATTTTGTCAAGGCCTTGTTCCAAGACACTAGTTTGTATCATGAGACCTACCGATGCATCAAGGAACTATAAAGTTACCTTACCATCAATTACTAAGTCCAATGAATTCCTCATATGAAAATTTTTAAACATAATCTTAACATTTTAATTAAAAATAACATATGAAATCTCAATACTTTAACCACAACCAATAAATGGTATAAAATTAGCACATCCATAGTCAGACCGAACTAATTCAATACAATGGGGAAGATTGTATTATAATAAATCAACCTCAATAAATAATAAAATATAATGAAGTATATTGACATATATGAAAATAATTAGTAAAACTATTTGATAGAATATCCCCTTTTTCTTGAAAACATTTAAATCTCGCACTATTTATCAAAGAAGTCCTTTAAAAGAGATTTATGAATCACAGTGTCTCATACCACTTTGAAATGATTGTTAGGAATATTAATTACAAAATATTCATGTCTATATAAATATATCCATAAAACAATTTTTAATACATGGACATTAATGAGAGAGATTTTGAATAATAAATCATTAAAACATTTAAAATGACATTTTAGTAAAACAGTTTATAACCAAATGAAAAATTATTGAATAAAAAATATTGAGGAATAAAATTAATCCAAACATTATAATATCATGATAATAAATTTATTGATGATATAATAGTTCAAAATATATTATATACACCATATAAAAGTGAATTAGTGCATAACAACAAAGAAGTCTCAATAGAATGTAAATTGAGTTGAAATCTCTTATAAAGACTATGTCCGTTGATTAGGGATAAATCAATGACATAATTATGTGTGAAAAATATAAATACACTCAATATGATTGGATATTCAGTTTAAACCAATCAGAGGACATTAAAACATATTCTTGTAAAAACAAAACCAATGAATTTGATGATTAACTCAATGAATGATCATTGAGTTAAGATACCCTTATCAAGTGCATATCAATGAATTGAGAATTTATAAATGGTGTGATTATGTGTATAAAAAGTATATCCAAACCAGGGGGAGTATAAATTACTAAATAAATAAATAAATATTGATTTCCCACATAATCTTGGTGTAAAATAATCAATGAAGTGAGCGTAAAACCCAATGAAAGGAAATTGAAATTAGAAATTCCCTTACTAATTTGGTAACAGATGAAACATACAACATATAACTCCCCGAACATATTTTCTGTAGTAATATTAGTTTATTTTCAACATTTGCCTTAATTTCATTTTTATGTACGCAATGCCCACAATATAAAAACAAGACTTCATTCATTCAAAGCACTAGAAATGGATACATGGCAACAAGGCCTAAGGACCATAACAATCGAAAAATTCCTACAACTAGGCCAATCACGATCACTAGTAGACCCCACATCACCAATGACATGCCAAAAAAGAAGTGGATTTCCTTTGGATATGGCACAACTAAGAACATTATTACTAGAACCACAATAATCGTACTAAGCGTCGGGGGGATGAAGAGCACCATCTTATGTGTCTCAGTGTTTGAAGTTGGAATACCCTAAATTGAATTTTTATAAGAACTAAAATTCGACCGTTTCCATTTAGGTGACCATTGAGTTTAAATCTTCTATAATTTTATCAATCGGGTATTATAGTTTAATTGACTATCAATATCAAAAAATTTGAAGTATTTCAAACATACGTTAAATTCATTAACTCTTATTTATATTTTATGATTTCAAAATATAATTCAAGAACTTTTCTATAATTTTTCCAAATATTTAGACATTCTGGTTTTGTAAACTTTTCTCCTGTATGAAAATTAATAATATTTATTTTCAAATTAATATGTAATTATTTTTCTATATATAAAATCACCTTGAAATGTTTTAAGTAATTGAGTGCTTTAAAATCCTAATGATGAACATATTTAATTGAGCTCATCTTTGGAAGCATGACTTTTGAAACAATAACATTTTGGTACATAAGTCCACTTTAATTCAAATAAAAATATGTGTTTCAAATTTGAAAACATTTTCTTTATGAATAATTTCAATAATAAAAGTTATGTAGTTTGGTTTAAACTTCTAATGTTATGAATAAATCAAATTTTATAAAAGTAAGGATATTTTATTTTTTTAGTTAGTTATTTTGAAGATTGGGTTAACAAAAATATATATACCCAACTGGCCAACCCTTTACATATGGGCCGAGGGAGGTGGCACACACTAGGTGGCAGAGCCTAACCCTCATCCCAAGCCAAGGCCGACCAAGCATGGGGAGGGGTACCTCTGAAGGGCGCATGGGAGAGCAGGAGCGCGCACACCACCACGGGAGTGAGGCTGTGATAGAGCATAGGTCCGAGGCCTGTGGGGGAGTGGAATCCCATGTGTAAGGCCCGATTACATGTGTGTTGTGATTTATGAAGTGTGTAGTGGAGCCACAGGCTTATAAAGAAGCCCCGCGAGTCTCCCCATTTCGATGTGGGAAGCGATTTTTTTGAGCGAAACACAATCTGGGCCTTTGGATCACATCGCACATGATCCGGGCTGTCGATCCTGGTCTCGCTTCCAACCCTTAGTCACCCCGAAGCGCTATAATGTTCATTATGATCCGATCGATCAACATGACATCTAATCACGACCATCTACTCAGTTTTAAATCCCACGCCTTGCCTCATCCATCCAATCTGATTCAAGATCCAATCAAGACTGTTCTTTTTTAAAACCCATGGACTCCTCCCAACCACTTGATCAAGACATATGAGATCTAAACCCTCCATTTATTCCCCTAGTTTTCCCTTCCACGCTGTCTTCCCCATCTCACTCAAACCAGTGGCCACCCACTGGTATTTTCCCTTTCTTCTTTTTTTTTATCTTTTCCTCTGTCTCATTTTCCCCACTATTTTATGGCCTCACGACCTTGACTTCTACCCGAAAGACCCCCGATCTCTCTTATTTTACTTTTATTTTCTAAGTTTACTTTCTTTTTTTTTCGGTATATTTTTTCACCAGATTTTTATATATGTATATATTATAATCACCGTTTTTTTGAGCTCTCTCTTAAGAAACATGTTGGGTTGGTTTATTTCAGTCGAGTTTTAAGTCTTTGTTTTTATTATATTTATGATATGTTATATATATACGAAATATATGAATACCGCCTATATAAACCCTGTATTTTTGCACTTGAAATCATTGGTTTTCTTCCTCTGGACGTGGAAACATTTCCTGCCCATCTTTCTTGCACACCTGAAGTCATGTAGGGGATCAACATGTTATGTTTTCACTTTTGTAAAACTCTTTTATCCTTAGTTATATGTGGGTCTATATGTATATATATATACCATTTCATATATTCTCTAAATCATAACTCACGATGAATTTTTTAAATGTTTTTTGAATACACAACACATACAAGAGGTTTTGTGCTTCAAATTTTATATGCAAACCTTTCTTATTTAATAACATTTCCTCACGGATATATGTATATGTATATAATTTCATCTTAAACTATTTAATAATTTAAAAAAAAGTATTTATATTCATATATATATATATATATGTGTGTGTGTGTGTGTGTGTGTATACAACAAACCATTTAGGATTATGATCATTGAAGGGTGATCTTTCGTTTTTAAGTGTTTTTTTTTCAAAACATAAAACACATGTAAGGGATCTAGTTCCATACATTTTCTTTTTAAGTATACCCTTATTCACAATTCATGTATTTAGGGCTATATAAATATATTAAAACTGAGATTTCACAAAACATATCATTTTTAAATTAAATCATGGTTATGAATACCGCAATAGTTGTAAGAATTTATTAAATCTTATTTTGGGTTATGAGGATCCCAAATACACACGTTATATATATATAAAAATTTTCCCATAATTATCAAATATACATGAATATATATATGTATTTAGAACACGATATATCAATTAAATGTTATAATGGATTCCATGTTCAAGCATAAATATACATTCAAGCATGATCTCACATGTCTAAATTTTTCATTTATAGATGAACACTTCACAGGCAATAATCCATACTTTGTGTTCTAATTTTTCCTCAATAAATGCCTTTGGTCCCTTAAGATTATGTTTTAATCATTTATAAATTATCATTTCATGGATTAAATGAGTATCTCAATGTCAAAATATATGAACATGGTTTAGAAAAGGCAACATTATTAATTGTTTAAATGCAAGAGTTGTAATTTCATGCGACAACCCATTATTTTATGTGTACTAGTTCTTATTCATGAGAAAGAGTACGTTGTTTTAGTTTATACACATCACCATTTAATATGAAGCCAAAAAGTCTAGTTATTTTTGGAATTATCCATTCTTGTTATGAACATGTTTGTAAAAAGAATTATGGAATAATAATGTAAGTATAAGACCCTTATGAATATGAGACCATTCTAAGACATATGAGGAATGTATTGGACTTGAAATGATGTGACAGGTGTGCCCGGAATTATACAGCGCTCCAATGCATTAGGTAAAGTGATAAAGTCTAATGATGTATGTGAATTAATGAGTGAACATGATGCTAGAATTGTTCACAATAATGTGTGGTAGTTAACAACAATTATGTTGAGTTTTTACCCATACGGTATTTGCGCAAGGCCTTGACAAAGTCCATCATTATACATTTCCTTATTATGAAATAGTAAATTATTTACAAAGGGATTTTGGATCCTTAATTATGTATCTTTTATGATGATAGAACTGAAATCATAAGGCATAACCATGTATACAAATAAATATTTATACAAAGGAAAGATATCTAATGAAAAATTCATATGAATATTTTTTTATGCTCTAATGAATCATGATATGAATGTTTATACTCATAACAATGTTTTCAAAGATTTCTTAACTATGTTATGAATTATGCACATCTCATTTCTTACATACACATGCTCAGTTTGATTCATGTTTTTGTAGAAAGCACATCTATCTTTTATGAAAATGGCCTTTTGGATAATGTCTGCAAGTAACCTCATAAAATATTGATGGTGTGACTCAAAATGTAATATCATCCTCTTCAAAAAATATATTACATTTGTTTTCAATGGGGTTGTTTTTTTATTAGGAATTTACTTCAACTGTTTTAAAACCCCTTACTGATCATTTTTATGCTCACTACACATTTTAATTTATGTTTTATAGGTTTTAGTAGTTGTTCCCAAGCCTTAAGTACTCTTTGTGATGACACCAAGTTGAAGCTCAACCATGTTATGTTTTCAAAAGAAGTACTTCAGCAGCATCTGATTTTCCAAGAACCTAAACCGAGACAATCCTCAATATTGTAACAATATGTGCAATTTTATTCTTTTGTAAGATTGTTCTTATGTAAAAAATTGCACACCATGTTTCATGCAATGATTTCAGTCTTTCGGGGTCGGGGTCATGAAGGTTTGTATCAGAGGATCAGTTTAGGAAAACTATGGAAAATTAGAGCAACCATAAATTTCATAATTTTATCATACTAAAATGTTCCTTCTCAATATTTTAGACGGCTGATGAATCACACCGGGTTTCTCTTCCAACAGAAGTATTAGAGACTATTGTGGGAAAGGCATGTGCAAAAAACTATGAGACATTTGAAAATATACTGCTATCATGAAAAACCCTCTACCGTGTTTCCAATTTTCTTCGTGTACTCCAACTTCACCAAGGAGCAGGCCTGGACTATATTTTTGTGATACATGGCCAATTTCTATTCTCTACACAGTATGGAAAATAACTCGAAGGTTTGTTTAATTTTTTTACCATAGCTAATAATGCTTCATCTCGAGAGGAATTCAAAGAGGATGGACAAGGGGTTGACCTCTGAGCAGCATACCTTTTTCAAAATTTGATCTACGGTCTCTGTGGGCAAGTTATAGACTTTGAGACTCTCAAGGAAGAGCCTACTCATTTACATTATTGACATATATTTTATGCCGATGTTGCCCAAATTCATACCTATCATGCCTTCCTCACCCTGAACCATAGATGTCCACATGGGTTTGATCCTAGTTTCCCATGTTGCATCCGGACCCGAGAGATCGAAACGTTTGGAACCACCTTGGGGATTCGTTTAATTGGGAACCTAGGAAACCCCTAACACTAGTAGTACCTATGAAAAGAAGCATGATTATTATGTAGCACCTCGATTTTATAAACTTTTCTAAATGAATCATGTTATCTTTTATGTGTTGGTATCTTATTATGGTTCTAAAAAATTAATGTCACTATTATAAATATAGTCATGATTTACTAAGTAAAACATGTCCCTTCTTTTTGAAATGAAAAATGTGAGTTCATCGATCAACCTTTTATCACTCCCTAATGAATTTCTAGAATCCATAACCACCATAACATTTTTGGAATATTACTACCATTTTTCCAGCCTGCGCTTGTCTTGGAAACGTCTTTATAAAGTATCCCTTAGGCTGAACATCCTTCGGGCCTACCAGGGAAATGGTCATGTTTATTGCCGCATTGCAACTACTCAACTTATAGAGTACAGGCAGAGAGGTATATACCATGAAGGTCTTTTCCATTACTCTGTATTATCTGAGAACCACTTATCCCTAGAGAAGTTTCATGAAGCTTCCTTGGAGGGTGACACCTGAGAAACCTATCTGTTTCAGGTCCTGAGTTTTAGTACATATGGGATTATTTATGAATTTGATGTGTTCAAATGAGAGGTGGTCCAAGAGATTTATAATGTGGTATACCACACCCAAATTTTTAACCTCCACACCTCTCAAGCCACTCTTTGGAAGACTGAATGCTTTATGCATAGGTTTGACCCCCAACTGCTCATGGTGTATATGGGATAAGGAGATCGAGGGACTGGGAACTAACCCGGGGATCCACCTGGAAACATCATTGGATTATCCTCAAGGGTGGACCTTGAGGAGGGGTCCTCTAGCATAAAGTGTCTCTAGTTTTCAGGTAGTTTCTTACGAGTGTAATAGAATTGCAAGGGTGAAATTCATTGAAGGAGGGGATAATGTAACACCCAAAACATATTTTTTTGTAGTAATATTAGTTTATTTACTACATTTGGCTTAATTTCCTTTATACGTAATCAATGCCCGCAAAATAAAAACAAGACTTTATTCATTCAAATCACTGGAAATGGATACATGGAAACAAGGCCTAAGGACTCTAACTAACCAAAAATTCCTACAAATAGGCCAATCACAATCACCAGTAGACCACACATCAACACCAACAATCCAAGAAAGAAGCGAATTTCCTTCAGATCTGCCGTGACTAAAAACATTATGACCAGAACCGCATCAATCGTACTAAGCGTCAGGGGGATGAAGAGCACCATCTTATGTGTCTTGGTGTTTGAAGTTGGAATACCCTAAATCGTGTTTTTTAAAAGCTCTAATATTCGGCCGTTTCCATTTAGGTGACCATTGTGTTTACAACAGCTATAATTATATCCATGGGGTATTGTAGATTAATTGAATATAAATATCAAAAATTTTGATGTATTTTAAACATACGTTAACGTCATTAACTCTTATTTTTATTTTATGATTTCGAAACAAAATTCAAGAACTTTTCATTAATTTTTCCAAATATTTAGACATTCTGTTTTTGTAAACTGGTCTCATGTATGAAAATTATAAATATTTATTTTGAACCTAATATGTAAAGATTTTTCTTTGTATAAAATCACTTTGAAATTTTTTAAGTAATTGAGTGCTTTAAAATCCTATTTTTGAACATATTTAATTGAGATCATCTTTGGAAACATGACTTTTGAAACCGTAACATTTTGGTACATAAGCCCAGTTTAATTAAAATAAAAATATGTGTTTCAAATATGAAAACACATTTTTATGAAAACATTCATTAATAAATGTTATGCAGTTTGGATTTTGTATTTTTAAACATTCAATGTTATGAATAAATAATGTTTTATAAAAGTATGGATATTCTTTTTTTAGATGGTTATTTTAAATATTGGGTTAATAAAAAAAATATACCCACCTAGCCAGCCCTTTACAGCTGGGCCGGTGGAGGAGGCACACACTAGGTGGATGAGCCTAGCCCTCATCCCAAGCCAAGGCCAGCCGAGCATGGGCATGGGTACCCCTGAAGGGTGCAAGGGAGATCAGGAGTGTGCGCGCCACTGTGGGCGTGAGGCTGCGGCCGAGTATGGGATTGGGGCGTGAGGGGGAGAGGGAGCCCATGTGTAAGGACCCCTTTCATGTGTGCTGTGATTTATGATGTGTGTAGCAGAGCCTTGGGCTTATAAGGAAGCCCCGTGCATCTCCTCATTTTGATGTAGGAAGAGATTTTTTTGGGAGAAACGTGATCTGGGCATTTGGATCACGTCGCGCGCGATCTAGGCTGTTGATCCTAGTCTCTCTTCCAACCATTAGTGACCCCGGAGAGCTATAGTGTTCTTTATGAGCCGTTTGATCTAAATTAGATCTAATCAGAGTTTTCTACTCCATTTTAAATCCCACACCTTACCTCATCCATCCTATCTGATTCAAGATCCAATCATGACCATTCTTTTTTAAAACCCATGGACTCCTCCAAGTCTCCTAATCAAGACTCATGCGATCTGAGCCCTCCATTTCCTCCCCCCGAGTTTTTCTTCTATGTTTTCTTCCCCATCATGCTCAATCCAGTGGCCACCCACTGATATTTTCTCATTCTTATTTTTTTTACCTTCTCCTCCATCTCATTTTCCCATCTATTTTATGGAATCATGACCTTGAATTATATACAAAAGATCCTACAGATATCTTTTATTTTACCTTATTTAAATTTGAGTTTACTTTTTTTTTGTTTCAGTATAGTTTTTCACTACCTTTGATTATATGTATGTATTATAATCACTGTTTGTTTTTAGCTCTCTTTTAAGAAACATGTTGGGTTGTTTTATTTTGGTCATGTTTTATGACTTAGTTTATATTATATTTATGATATTATATATATATGAAATATAAGAATACCACCTATATAAACACTTTATTTTTCCACACAAAATCACTGGTTTTCTTCATCTGGATGTGTAAGCATTTCCCTACCCGTCCTTCTCGCAGACTCGATGTCAGGTAAGGGATCAACTTGTTATGTTTTCACTTTTGTAAATCTATTTTTTCCTTATGTATATACATGTCTATATTTATATATATATATATATATACATACCATTTCATATCTTCTCTAAATCATAACTCACGAAGAATTTTCTAATTTTTTTTTGAATACACAACACATGCAAGTGGTTTCATGCTTCAAATTTTATATGAGAACCCTTCTTATATAATTTCTTTTCCTCAAAGATATTTTTATTTGTATATAATTTCATCTTAAATCATTTTAGAATTTCAAAACAAATGTATTTATATTAATATATATATATATATACATATACAACAAACCATTTCCCATTATTATTTTTGAAGGGTGATCTTTCATTTTTTAAGTGTTGTTTTCAAAACATAAAACATATGCAATGGGTCTAGTTCCTCACGATATCTTTTTAAGTATAACCTTATTGAAAATTCATGTATGTATGGCTATATAAATATATTACAACTGAGATTTCACAAAACCTATCATTATTAAATTAAATCATGGTTATTAAGAACGCAATAGTTGTAAGAATTTGTTAAATCTTGTTTTGGGTTATGTGGATAAAAAATACACACTTTATGTATATATAATAATTTTCCCATAATTATCTAATCAACATGAATACATATATGTATTTAGTACTCTATTTCTAAAGTAAATTTTATAATGGTTTACATGATCAAGAATAAATATACATTCATGCATGAGCTTGCATGTCTAAATTTTTCTTTTATGCATGAACACTTCACAGGAAATAATCCATACTTTGTGTTCCAATTGTTCCACTATAAATTCCTTTGGTTCTTTATGTTTATGTTTTAATATTTTAAAAATTAAAATTTCAGTGATTAACTGATTATCTCAAAGTCAAAAATATGTCAACATGTTTTTGAAAAGGCCACATTATTAAGGGTTTAAATGCAAGAGTTGTTATTTCACATGACAACCCATTATTTTATGTGTACTAGTTCTTATTACAGGAGCAAGAGTATGTTGTTTTAGTTTATACACGTCATCGTTTTATATGAAGCCAACAAGTCTAGTTCTTTTTGTCATGCACCATTCCAGTTATTAACAAGTATGTAAAAAGGATTATGGAATAAGAATGTAAGTATAAGACCCTATGAATATGAGATCATGCTAAGACATATGGGGAATGTATTGGAATTGAAATGACCTGACGGGTGTGCACAGAATTATACAGCGCTCCAATGCATTGGGTAAAGTGATGAAGTCTCATGAGTTAAGTGAAATTATGTGTGACCATAATGCTAGCTTTGTTCACAACTCTGTGTGGTAGTTAACCACAATTATATTGGGTTTTTACACGTACGGTCTTGGCGCAAGGCCTTGAAAAAGTCCAGAATTATACATTTCCTCATTATGAAATAGTAACTGATCAACAAAAGGATTTTGGATCCATAACTAAGTATCTTTTATGATGATAGAAGGGAAATTATAAGGCATAACCAAGTATACAAATGGGAAGTTATACAAAGGAAAGATATCTAATGTTAAGGTCATATGAATCTCTTTTTATGCTCTAATGAATCATGACATGAATTCTTATACTCTTAACAATGTTTTAGGAGTTGTCTTGACTACGTTTTGAATTATGCACATCTCATTTATTACATACACATGCACCCTCTGATTTATGTTTTTGTAGAAAGCACATCTATCTTTTATGAAAATTGTCTTTTGGATAATGTATGTAAGTAACATCAGAAAATATTGATGGTGTGCCTTTAAATTTAATATATTCCTCTTGGGAAAATGGTTTTTATTAGTTTTCAAGGGGGTTGTTTTTTGTAAATGAGTAATTTCCTTTAAATGATTTAAAACCCCTTACTGAGCATTTTTATGCCAACTATACTTTTTAATTTATGTCTTACAGGTTTTAGTAGTTGTGCCCAAGCCTTAAGTACTATTTGGGATGACACCAAGTTGAAGCTCGGCCCTGTTATATTTTCAAAAGAAGTACTTCAGTAGCATCTTATTTTCTAAGAACCAAAACCGAGATGATCCTCTTTATTGGGAAAATATGTGAAATTTCTTTCTTTTGTAGGCCTGTTTTTATGAAAAAAATTGCACCCCATGTTTCAGGAACCGATTTCAGTCTTCTGGGGTCAGGGTCGTGACACAACAAAAGAAAGAATGATCATAAAATGAAGATGTAAATACCCTTAAATTAAATTATTTTACAAAAATAATGCAATAATGGGCAGTGAATACCCCACACAAAATGAAACAGTGGAAACTATAGCATGAATATCATGGGAATTAAAAGTGAGGTCAAAACCCCTTACCTTATACTTTCCTTTAGTAGAGGGTACATTTATCCTCATGTATAATGACCATAGAATGTTATTAAATTATACCAGTACTATATTAATATATTTTATATCATATATAATTCATTTATGACTTTATACTATCCATTTAATATTAATTTCCAAGTTAAAGTAACATTTCGAGTAAAAATCTCTTTCTTTATCTTACGTGTTTTAACATGTATTTGTTGATCATATCACTTAGATCATGATTTAGAAACAAAAATAATAAAAAAACATGATTTATATATCACAAATATTCTGAATATAAATATTTATAATAGATATATATATGAAATTGAAACACCGTTGATGGATATGGTAGTCTATACGTACGCATGAACAGAGTTTCTATTTTATAATCATATAGTATGGAAGTAAGTAAATGATATATATTTATCTACATAAATATATATTATTAAATTAGAAATATTATTTCATATACCTCATAAACAGTCAATATATATATATATTATAAAAATTCTTGAATGGTGATCGTTGAAGACGAATCTCATGGCGTTATGAATACGGTAAGTCGTACATACAAAGGTATGGTGACTTTTTCATTAATAAGATAGGTAGAATAATGAATATATTTTTACCATTTTTATAATAGATTAATATTATTTTAATGGTTCTAGATTTATTAGTTTTGTATGGAAACAAAAAAGAAAGAGGAAGTGGAAGAAGAAAAGAACCTTGAAAGAGGTGATGAAATAATTACCTCTTCTTTGGGTGCTTCCTTTTTGATTTGAACAAAACAGATCCTCAGGTTGGATTTCAGATAAATGTAAGGAAACTAAGAATATTTTAGGGTAGTTTTTTGGTGATTTGAGAAGGATTTGGAAGAGCCAAATGGTTCATGAGGTGTGAATTTAAGAGATGGGGAATTACACTTTTATTAGAGAGGTGAGTGGAACTTTAGGAAAAGCTTGAAATACTATTTTATTATAAAATAATTTTAAGTTTATAATAGATCCAAATGGATTTTTTTAGAGTATAATGTGGGGATGGGGATAAATCCTCTTAATAAATAGGTTTTATACATGTTTAGTTCACCATACTAACCTTATCTTTTAGATTTAAATTTTAGTTAAATAGTTTAACTTTTACCATGTCTTCTTATATTTTTATACTACATGGTCAATAAACATGCTATAAAATGAAAATAGAATCTCAATTGGTTCATTAATGACATATATAACATTATTTATGTCCTTTGGAAGAATCATAGATTTTTAGGAATATTGAATAATTTAATAAAATTATTATTATTTAAACTTATTAATGTCTATTTTGACATTATTTAGTTTTTTGTTTTTTTGAAAGTTATAAAAACTTGATTAATTATAAAAAACTACATTTAATCAACCCAAATATGTAATATTAACCTATTAAATTCTTGGATGGAATAATAAGTTTCAATTAACATTTATTTTAATTTTTATAATATAAATTATATTAATCTTTCATTAATAAAGTAATTACGGTATCAGCATTGTGTCATAAACAAATTTCATTATTTAAAGTTTAAAATTTATAAATAAAACACAATGATGTAGGAAATATTTTTATATTTATTATGAATATTTATAGTCTAATTTATATTCTGTATACCCATATATAAAAAATGGTCTAGTTATTAATATTTGAATTTAACAGTTTTAACACTTCTTTTAATAAAGTATAATAAATGTCCTAATATAATCCAAGTCGATAAAAAAGGATGATATTTTTCTCCTAAGGTTTATTTTTGATGAAAAAAACTTATACAATAGAATTATAAAATGTTTTGGGGTTATTATAATATTATTTTTACCATTTATTACCATATTTAATTTTAAACATGGTAAATAAAATATGAAAGTTACTATTCACCAAAAATATTTTCATCCTATTGAACCACATTTTACATAATTATTACAACCCTATATGTAGGATTTTATAAATTCAATTAAGAGAAACGGTAAAATTACATTTTTTTTTGAAAAGTTTCTAATGTTCCTAGAAGGTGGGTAAATGACATTAAAAACTTCTATAAAGTTTTATATATATAATATTATTTTATGAAGAGTAAAATAAATATATTGGAATAATATATATATTATGTTTCTATTTTCACATTAAGATAAATTTTAAACAAAAATAATTATTTAATTGAAAAATTTGGGTTTTATGTACTATGTAGTATTTTCGCTATTCATCATAAAATGAACGTTTTCAGAAAAATACAAAAAAATCACCCTAAGATAATTTTGAAATTCAGAATCCCAAAATGAAGTCTATTTTACCAAATTCAATTGTTATGATTATATAATATTAATTTTTTTATTGTTCAAAAAAGGACTTGAAAAGTAGTTATTTAAAAAAAATTCCAAGTATATAACTGTTTTAACAAACATATAAATTTTATTATAAATATGGTTTATTTATGATAAAACATTTTAAATAACATTCAAAATTTATTTTTTACTATTCATATTACAATATATAACTGATAAATATATAGAAATTGTTTAAATAATTATAATACTAATGTATTTTCATGTAAAAACTCAATCTTGTGTATAACGCAAGACATGTCACTGTGGCATGTAGTATAAGATATTGAATTACATAAATGATATAACTTACTGTGAAATCTTAGGGTGTTGAATTATTCCCCTATATGAAATTGCGCCCTCTCAATTTTAAAATTGGGCTTGGAAACTTCATTGAAAATTCCACATCAGAAAATTAGTCCATAAAAATATCACTTTAAAATAATGAAAGAGATGTACAAAGGTCACCCAAGGCAACCCATACTAGGTTTAGATGTAGGAAAAGAATGATATGGAAGGGAAAAAAAACCATCAAGTTTTTTAGGGAGAGTGATAGAAAATATGATCAATAGAAAGTTAACTACGAGAAAACCATAAATATTTGAAGGGTTAAATGATCTTTGATTAACCAATAGGAAGAGTAAATGGACAAAGTTTTTCTTTTTAGTTCCTTATCATAATTTTGAGTAATCTATTTATGATATTAAATATGAAAATAAAGATATATACTTTCTTTTCCAGTAGAGTTTCACCCTTTAATAAATTTCTACCACAAACTCATCTTTTCTCCAAACGATGAGTATTTAAGTTGAATTGGTCACACATGAAGTGATACAGTCAACTTCTAGATAATCACATAATACATAAAATATGAACTATATATTTCCATTGTCTTTATATATTAACCAAAAAAATGTTTAGTACAATATCAGATGATCCCCCAAAGGATAATACATTATAGAAAGAAATACTAGTCTTAATCTCCAAAATTAAATAAACAATACCTAAAGTTCAACAAAGAATATTCAATAAAAATTTCCCTTAAAATTCATCTAATTAATCCAAACAAAGTTTGAAACCCAGAATTCATAATGATTTGATCACATATTATTGCATAATAAATCCTAACATTTATCTCCAAATAACATCGCCTACTCTTAAAGTCACATACATAAAAGTAATGAACCTAATCAAATGATCTTTATGATAGGTTAATCATTTCCATAAATAACCCAAATCTCTACATGTCCAAAATAAAAACATATATTCTTCTAAAATAAAAATACATCATTACTCCTCAAATGAAATCACATAGTATTCTCTTTTCCATGGGCATATAGTGTTCCCAAAAGTGTGAACATCTTCCAAAATAACATTTATCACTTTACCACCAAATAATTTTCCTCTACAAAGGATATCCATTTGTTAAATAATAAGTTCCAAAAATCAATATATTCTTGATCCATAAAATAATTTAACTAAAAATAATTAGTCATGCTAACTAGGGACTTCACATAGTCCAGTGGTGGAGATAAATCTCAGTCACACTTTGGTTGTGGATTTTATTCCTGCAGCTTTTATGACGTGACGGGTTGTCACATGGTCTGTGTGTAGTCCTTTTTCAAAAAATATATAATTTTATAACATTCCTAAAATGAGATAAAATTATCCAAAATAACCCTAACATATTTTAAGCACAAATGATATCTCATACCTCACATTTTTATCAGAAAACTTAATAACATATAATTGCCTCAAATTCAAGGATCGTATAAAATAAATGGTCCTTTATAACTATATACACAAAAGAAAATATAATTCTTCCTCAAATAGGATTTTCATATAACAAACTACACGGTTAGACATATAAGGGAAAAGTCTTCTAATGTAATCACACCAACAATGAGCATTAATACTTATAAAAATTTTTCCATCCATTTATTTCGACAAACGTTATTCCTTGACCTAGTGGCTATCCTATTGAATATTGCATTGACTTGGGTAATTACCAGGTCCACTAAATTTACAAAAAATGACTATAAATGGATTCCTCATATATTTTTTATTTTCTTCCATAGAACTCAGCATTTTTTCTCAATAATTATTTACTTTATGCCATTCATTTCCACAAACAAGCATTTCTTTTTTCCATTGAGACACTTTCCTGGGTGTCCCTTTCAAAATTTAATACATGATAGAAATTGAGATTTCTTTTCTCCATGGTATCAAATAATGGAGCTCTTATCATTCTATATATTTTTCTTCTTTGTTGACTATGGTAGTTTCTTAATGTATATTTTTTTGATCATATTTTTGGAAACATGATTTGGAATGAAAAAAATATCTTTTACACCTATCAAAATTCCATTTAGTTTCTCATTTTCATGATAGTTCCCACCTTTTACATCATGTTCAATGTTACTATGAATTCCTTGGAATCCAGCCACTAACTATAACCAGAAAGAATAGTGTGAGTAACAATAGACACAAAATCATTAAGAGAATATCATGAAACCTTATTTTCAATCTAAAACACCATTATATTAACCAAGGTTATTTATTCTAATCTTATATTAAAATATTTCAAATTATTTTATAATTAAAATGAGAATTATCATAAGCATATCCCCCGAGAGTGTCAAACCAGGTATGCCGTAAGGCCTGTAATCGTGTACCAGGATACCCCAGGTCAAGACCGTAACACTTTTTCAGAGTATTCACTTGTATATACATCTGTTGTAGAACCACATCCACTTGTAGTATCTAGATAGGTATTTATTTCTTTTAAAACTCAGAAATTATTTAAATTAAAAAAATTCATGGAATTTGTTTGATACAAATCCTCAAATTCTATCTTAACGTAATGTTTCCAAATCAATGTTTATCTAAATCTAGTTTCCAAGGTTATTTCTAAACTTCCTCTAATACAATCTGTAACACCCCGACAAAAGTTACCCATAGTCAATGAATTATTTCATAACATTGGCATGATCAAAAGGAATCAAGTCTCGAATTACTGATCATTTTATCGGTCTTGGGAAATAGATTACATACATGAAAATTACATTTCTATTTTTAACATTAAATACATCATAGATAATACATTGAGAAACCCATTATTATACTACCTTAAACCTGTATATAAATCATTATACACTTCTTGGAATCCTGAAAAAATAAAACATAAGAAAGGGGTGAGCACATATTCTCCATAAGGATAAACAATATAGCGGAAGCTATTATAGATAATCAAAAACATTTATGGAAATGTATAAAATAGAAACACAAGACCTTTAAACATAAACTTCAGAATAATATGGTGAATATAAATTAAATAATTCCATTTAAATATTAACATGGATATTATACTAGTCTAATAATCACATGTAATTTAAATAACTTATCTCATAATGATGTTATTCCTAATTCCAGACATCTTAACATAAAATCAAGGCCTCGTTCCAAGACCCTAAATATAAATTTTGTCAAGGCCTTGTGCCAAGAAACTAGTTAGTCTCATGAGACCTACGAATGCATCAAGGGGCTATAGTGGGCCACACCAGTCACTTTAGATGTCCAATTCATTGTTTATATTATAATTTTGAAACATAATCTAAACATTTGTATTAAAACTATCATATGAAATGTTAATACTTTAACCACAAACCCTTAATGGTATAAAAATATAACAACCACTATCAAACATAACTCATTCAATACAATATAGAAGATTTTATTATAATAAATAAACCTTAATCAAGAATAAAATACATTGAATTATATTTACAAAGATGAAAATAATCTGTAAAACCATTGAAGATAAATATCCTATTTTTTCGTGAAAACCTTTAAAAGTTGCACTATTTATCAAAGAAGTCGTTTAAAATAGATTTTTGACTCAAAGTTTCCCTTTCCACTTTGAAACATTTTTAAGGAATTTTTATTTTAAACGATTCATGTCTATATAAATAAATCCATAAAACCATTTTTAAAACACTGACAATAATGATATTGATTTATAAGAATAAATCCTCAAAACATTTAAAATTATATTTTAGTGAATGAGTTCCTTACCAAATGAAAGATTCTTGAATTCAAATAATTTAGGAATAAAATTAATCTAAACCTTATAATATCATGAGAATATTGTTAATCAGGATATAATATATAAAATGACAATATATAAACCATATAAAAGTGAATTGGCGCATAACAACAAAGAAGTCTCAATGGAATGTAAATTGAGATGAAATCCCTTATAAAGACTGTATTAGTCAATTAAGGATAAATCAATGAAATAATTATGTTTGAGAAATATATATACACTCAATATGATTTCATATTTATTGTTAATCAATCAGATTAAATTTACACATATTGTTGTAAAAACGAAACCAATGACATGGATGTTTAACTCAATGAATGGAAATTGAGTTATGATTACCCTTATCAAGTTCATATCATTGACTTGATAACATATAAATGGATTGACAATGTGTATCAAAATTATATCCACACAAATGGGAGTTTAAATTACTATGTAAATAAATAAATAGTGATTTCACAGATAATCATAGAGTAAATTAATCAATGATGTGTGTGTAAAACCTAATGAGTGGAAATTGAAATTAGAAATTCTCTTACTGATTTGGTAACATACGAAACATACCCCCCATTAAAGAAGGATCATAAAATGAAGATATAAATACCCATAAATTAAAATATATTACCCAAAGAATGAAATCATGGGTAGTACATACACCACAAAAAGGAAATAGTGGAAACAATAGCATGAATCTCATGGGAATAAAAAGTGAGATGAAAACCACCAACCTTGTACTTTTCATTAGTCGAGGGTTTGTTTAACCACTTTTATATTGACCATAGTATGTTATTAAATTATACCAGTACCATATTATTATTTATGATATCATATATTATTAATTTATGACATTATACTATCATTTTAATAAAAAATTTGATGTTGGAGTATCATTTCGGGTAATAATCGCTTTCTTTATCAAACATGTTTTAATTTTTTATTTTTGATTGTATCACATAGATCATGATTTAAATACACCATGAATATAAAAAATTATTTATATATCAGAAAAATTCATAAAAGAAGTATTTATACTAGATAGATATATGAAATGGAAACACCGTTCATGGAGATAGTAATCCGTACGTGTGCATGAACGTTGTTTCTCTTTTCTTATATTATAGAATGGAAGTAAGTAAAAGATATATAACTATATAAATAAATATATATTACTCTATTATAGATATTATTTAATATAAATCATAAATAATCAATATATATATATATATATATATAAAACATGAAGGGTGGTCATTGATGATGAATGTCATTGCGTCGTGGAGACGGTAAGTCATACATACGCACATATCGTGACTTTGTAATTCATAAGATGAATAGAATATTGAATATCATTGTACCATATTAATAATAACATATATGTATTTATATATTATTGAATTTAATATTTTGGTATGGAAAAAACAAAGAAAGAGGATATGGAAGATGAAATGAACTTTGAAAGAGGTGACTAAATGATTACCTCTTCTTTGGGTGCTTCCTATTGATTTAACAAATTGGCTTCTTAGAATGGAATTAATATCAAATGAAAGCATATAGGATAAATTTTGGGTAGTTTAAAGGATTTTTTATCAGGGGTTGGCCGAACCAAATGGCTACGGTGGTGTGATTTTAAGATAAGGGGAAGTACCCTTTTATAAGAGAGGTTAGGGGCACTTTATGAAAAGCATGAAATATTATTTTATTATAAAATAATTTTAGGTTTAAAATAGTCCATAATGAATTTATTTCTAGTATTATGTGGTTATGGGTGTAAAGAAACTAAACCAGAAGGTTTTAAACAAGTTTAGGTCACCATATTAACCTTATCTTTCAGATTTAACTCTTCGATAAATAGTTTAACTTTTATCATGTCTTCTTGTATTTTTATACTACATGGTTAATCAACATACTATAAAATGCCAAGGTAACGTAAATTAGTTCACTAGTGACATATCTAACATTATTGAAGTCCTTTTGCCTAATCTTATATTTTTATGAATATTAAATCATTTAAAAAAATAGTATTTGTTTTAAAAACTCATTTATGTCAATTTTGACACTATTTAGTAATTGGTTTTTGTGAATGTCATAAAAAAATGATTAATTTGAAAAAAATACAATTAATAAACCCTAAAATTTCATATTAACCTATAACATTCGTGGATATAATCAAAAGTTTCAGTTTACATTTATTTTAAAATTTATAATAAAAATTATTTTAATCTTTCATTAATAATGTAATTACTACATCATCATTGTATCATAAGTAAATTTAATTATTTAATGTCTAAAAATTATAAATAAAATACCATGATGTAGGAAATAGTGTTATATTTCTAATGAATATTAATAGTCAAATTTATCATATGTATAACCCTATATTAAAAACAGTTTATTTTTTAAAAGATGAATTTAACACTTCTTTAAATAAAATATAATAAATGTACTAATCTAATCCAAATGGATAAAAAAGATCACATTATTATACTAAGGGTGATTATGGTTGAAAAACACTTATCCAGTAGAATTTGTACAAGGTTTGGGGTAATTATTGTATCAGTTGTAGCATTAATTACCAAATTTACTTTTAACCGTGGTAAATAAATTTCAAAAGATACTATTAACTAAAAATAATTTCATCCTGTTGAACCAAATTTTACATACTGATGACAAACATGTATGTCAGAGTTTTTAAATTCAATTCACATAAGAGGTAAAATTACATTTTAAGAAAAGTTTCTAATGTGCCTAGAAATTGGATAAAAGATGTTAAAAAGTTCAATAATATTGTATATATCTAATATTACCATAAAATGACTCAAATAAATTATATTGGACAAATATATGTATTATGTATCTATTTTTACATTAAAATAAATTTTAATTTAAAATAAATATTTATATGAAAAATTCGATTTTTATGTACTATTAGTATTTTCACTATTCATCAAAAATTATAATTTTTCTAACAAATGCCATAAATTCACCCAAATATAATTTTTATATTTCAAATCCAAAAAATAATTCTATTTTACCAAATCCAGTTGTTAGGAGTTTCTAATATCAATTTTATTATTGTTCACAAAAGAACATGAAAAGTAGTTCTTTTAAGAAATTTGTATTTCTAAATATATAACTATTTTAACAAAACATATACATTTCATTGTAAATATGTTTTATTTAGGTGAATAAATTAAAAATAAAATTTAAAATTTTTTACTATTCATATTACAATATATAATTGATATATATATATATATTGTTTAAATTAATATAATACTAATGTGTTTTATCGAAGAAACTCAATCTTGAGTATAACGCAAGAAAAGTTAGTGTTGCGTGTAGTACAAGGTATTGAGTTACTTTAAAGATATAACTTACTATGAAATCATGGGTTGTTACAAGGAAGATAAATAGGTTTCCTAAAAAACATATTATTATAAACATAAAAATGTTAGAGAAAGAATAATAATGGAAACATTGGATCATATAACTAGTAAGGAATGGGTAAAATAAGAAGATGAAATATTATATGGAAAATTTATTTTGATAGATAATTTACAACATTTTTATGTAATATATCATTTCCACTATGAAAAACATTATTAAAAATATAAAAAATATTATAAAACATTTCTATTTGAAATAATTTTTTTAAAAATTTAAAAAAATTGAAAAATACTAATGAACAATTTTATATTGAAAAATATTTGGAAACATATAATGTAATATTGATATCATTGAGCTATCAATATAGTTGGAAATATTTTTCATGTCATGCATGTTAAAAAAAAAGTTTATTTTCACATTTTCGGTAGATGATAAATTAGGAAATTCCTTTTAATTTTTGTTCTAAAAAGACAAAAATGGTTAAAATGTCATTTAAAAATAATGAGATAATAATAAAACATTTTCAAAAAAAAATTAGGAAACATTTTTTTGAATGAAAATGGATTTATGATCACCTAGAGAAATAAATTCATATTTTAAAAAACATTATCTTCTTATTATAAGTAGAAACGAGTGTAGAAAATTTAATATTGATTGAAAATATCATGAATAACTATTGTATTTGATACTTCATGAGATTTCATTAGAGGTAGATATTGAGATTTTTATATTGGTGAGTTTTTTCCCTAAAATGTATTTTTTTTTGATTTTTAGAAATCCACATTACGGTTAGTGGTAACCATAAAAATCCGAATAAAATAAATTGGGATTAAATAATTAAAAAAGTTTGATTCATACTTCAAAAATTAAACTAAACAAGATCCACATATTCAAAATAAATAGATCCTCAATTCTGACCAGGCTGGCACACCTTAATGGTCGCGAGATCTAGTGCATGGACCATGGACAAGCATGTCGAGTTGCATCCACACCATCACCACCATCATTATGTCATTGTAGGAATTGTCCCTTCACTGTCTTCGCCTATCCGAGTGTCATTGTCATGAACACCACTGGACATCATCCAAATGGACCACTATCCTTAATTGGTACCATGAGAATAGAAACACCAAAAAAATAAACGATGGAAGAAATTCCCCACACCGTCGCCCCACCGCTATCATCACCAAATGAAAAAAATCAACACCTCCAATTTTGCACCTCAAACAAAAAGAAACACATGTCAGATTGTTCTTTCCAACATCCTAAAAGAATACACCTAATGTCTTCATTATCCAATTTCCACTATTATCCTCAAAGACCATTACCAAACCGTAACGTCAAATAATAATCCACAATGATGGAAAAACCATCAGTCCACCAAACCAGAGCTATCTGCATCAAATAGCTTCATCCTAAAAGGGCCACCATAATGGGAAACCATCAACTTACAAATATCACCACCAAGAAACCATTAGTTACCACTGATATAAATATGAATAGTAGAGGATTAGTGGAACTTGGGGTCATAGAAAGGATTTTAGTGGTTGAGGGCTCCACACCATTGATTGTCAAACCACAAACCCAAAACCCCTTGGATAATCCCACTCCAAATACACCCTAGAGAGCTGTGAAGGAACATTACATCAGAGAATGGTTGTAGAAAATAGGTTAATAGAAACAAAAACCATCATCAGAAAAATAAAAACATTAGTTGGAGCTTTCAAAAGAAGAAATTCGCCACCTAAATGAAGATAGAGAAGAGATAGGAGAGTAGGAGGTAGAGGGAAAGTGGAAGGGGGAAGGCACCGGGGATGTAACCCCCCCATAAAGCATTCGATTGAGGTTAATCCTAAGGATAGATATAGAAGAAGGTGGTACTACTCTATATCTAAGACTTAATCTTAAACAAACCAAATAAATGATGTGATTGCAACATTGAATATTTTTCACTTTTGTAACATTGAATCATAATTCCCAATAAATAATAACCTAAAATGAAACATAAAATATCTTTTTTAGGAATATATTTAGGATATTACATTTAAGAGGGGTTTAATATCCCCTTTTTGAAAGGACATAGGTTCATAACATAACTTACATCCAAAATAAAGAAAATTGAGACAACAAAATCACTTACCTTCAGTCATGACTTCTGTCAAACAAGTTAAAAGATCATGTATAATAATTATATGATCATTATAAATATATAATAGAACCATATTCCTAAATATCATATCAAATATTATTATCTTATGACCATTTATTACCCATTTATTACCATTTCCATGTTAAAGTTACGTTTTCATTAATAACCACTTTATTTTTTGTATATGTTATGGTTTGTAATATTTTTGGACCTCTTATATTAATAGTGGTTCCATAATATCTATAATTGGATAAAATTATATAAAAATAAGGAAAATATTGTATAAAAATATTTATAGTAATCCATAAAAGTTTTTTATAGAAAACGAAATATGCCGCTTATGTTGATGGTGTGTCATACTTCCACAATTACCATTAACTTATTGGATCGAATTAAATAATTGTAAATGATATATATTATAATAAATTAATATGATTTGTGTAAAATATATCACAAATAGTTTTTTATACACATTTTCATTATATTCCATGTAATGCGTGAATGAATCACATCGCTTGGCTAGGTGCCAGTCCTCCATACACATGAGTGATGTTATCATATTCCTTCAAAATGTAATGATGAAAGCTATATGTGATTTAAAAATTACAGAACTGAAATAACATAATAAATATAATATATAAATAATAAATCCATCATTAATTCCAACAGTTAGTGGTGCTATTAGAAGCACAAACGACATTGGTCAGTGAGGATGTAGTCTACCGTACACACAAATGATGATTTCATAACCAATTTGATGGAAGTAGATATATATTTTTATCATGAACCAAACATAAAAACAAATCTGTATATGGATGATTCTAATATTATTATTTAATCACGTTATAATAAAAATTTATGGGGTGGGGGAATATATAAAACAAAAAATCTCATTGATGAACTTTACATCTTCTTTGGGTATCTCCCTTTGGTTTTTAGCAAGGCCTTCGATGGATATATTTAGGATAAAATAAGGATTATAGGATGGGGAATTTATGTTGGGGAGTTATTTTGATATTTCTGGGTAGAGAGAAAATCTTTTTATGGAGTGGATATGAGAGGATATGGTGCGGCATTTTAAAAGTGGGGGAGAGGTCATACATGGTATTTTTAAAAGGAACTAAGGGCTCCCCCATTTTTCATATGTCCAAGGGTCCAAAATGTACAATTATATAATCTAATATGAGGGATGGTATAAATATTTACATAAAATAGTTTTTATAAAGGTTTATAAATCATTTTACCACTATCTTTTTAGTTTAACTCCCCAAAAAACCCATTATTATCTTTATTGTGGAAATTACTTTTTTATGCATTCACTATCCATTTTGTAAAAAACATTATGTTGAACATATTAGATAATATTAATTATAATTATTCTAAGTATGAAATTAATTTATTCAAATTCCATTCAGATAATTGTAAATGTTTAGTTCAAAATTAATCCTACAAACACAGTGAGAAAGTTAAATTTTAAAAAGAAAATGTTTAACAATTTTAAAAAATTGTATATCGAAATTGAATATGAAATTGATTAAAATGAACTAAATAGAATTAATGGAAATTTAATTCACCAAATTTAAATTTTAAATAAAATTGGAATTTCATTTTACTATATAAATAACTTTTTATAAAATGTAGTTTTTATATAAAATTCAGTATTTTTCACTATTCGATAAAAAATAAAATATTTTAGAATAATACAAAAAATTAGACCTAAGAAAATTTTGATATGATTATTTAAAAGATGATGTCTTTTTAAAAATATATATTTCAATAATTTTGATAATATTATTTTATTAATTTTTACAAAAGAAATGAAAAACTTTTTTTGGAGTAAATAGTATTTTTGAATCATATAATGAAATTTTAGTAAATTTTGTATTATTTAACAATATATTTCAATTACATAAATACATTAAAAATAATATTTAAAAATTATTTAGTACAATTTATCTAACTATGATTATTGGTTATGTTATAATGGTTGTGTTTAAATTACTATATCTGTAATAAGTCATGGTTTTGTTAAAACTCATTAATTCTGTGTAACACAAGTTAACCCAATGATGCGTAGAGAAAAAGATTAAATTGGGATTTTTATAGCACAATATATAAAATAAATGAAATTTATTAAAAATAAATAAATATATTAACAAAGAACTAGGGGTTCATCAATATATCTATGAAAAATTGAATGGGTGCCTTTAATTGGATCCCATGCTCCAACATATATAAGATCCCCTACTGAAGGGAGAGAATATCCTATCTCTTTTATACCCTCATTGATGATGAAAAAAATCAACATGAAAAAACCAATATAAATAATACCAAGAGGAATATGACTCATTTCTATCTCTGTGATTTAGGATACACCACCACCAAATTGTTCCCCACATCTAACTAGTGACAAATGGAACTTCATACCCAGACCAATTCAGATAAAATAGAATGTTATTTCAATCTCATTCAATAGTTCATCATTACCGGATTAGAGATAATCCCCTCATACATTAACATACCATATCATTATAAATCGCATGACATATTCCTTCATAGATCATCCTTCTCAACAGGTCAACCCTTCTACGGTCGATCGAACTAGCCTATTGAACCTCACTGACCTGAACCATGTGAAGATGATGAAGAACACAAATTTCAAAAAACAGTGTAAAATCATATTCATTGTAATAAGGAATTCATTTTATCACGTTCATTTAACTAGATTCATTAGACTTCCACCATGAATCACAAAATTTCAAAAAAATCAAAAACAAGCAGCATAAATGTACCATTATAAAGTCTCCATCCTGAAAATAGAACCATTTCACTTCCTCATTAATTAATAATAGGGTCCTCATTTATAATAATGTGTGAGTTAAAATCTGTTTTCCTAACTAACCATTTTTATGATATGAACCGTGATTAACTATTATCATTTCATAACTATCACATGGAATACTACAAATTTCCTAACTCATGTATCCATCTTATCAATTAATTATAATCACTTATACCACTCTTTCATGAATTATCCTGACTCATAATCCGCACTTGTCCCTACAAGAAACACAATAGTGAAAAATAATGCCTTTATCCAATAGGCCCTAGGTTGGTGACTATACATGATTGTGTAAAAGATACCCTTGATATTTATTTCCCTTATATAAAACATGAAAAAAAGAATGAACCACATATCAACACCATGATATAAATAAACCATGATCCAAAAACTCCCATATTGTATAAAAATTTCACTCAATGTAAAGATCCCTATTAGAATACCCAGAAAAATATTTGGCAGCGACTCTTTGTATAATCTGAAGCTACAAGATAGAAATGCCCATCTCAATAACCAAATTTTTCATGGAAAATATAAGATAGATTATATATATCTGTGTGTGTGCATGTAAGTAAGTTTTCTTGGTGATAATAAAACATATACTCAGTACGTTCATAGAAACAATTATCAAGAAAATGTGGAAGGTTAATATTAATGCATTAGGAAACAAACAGTAAAAGTAACGAGTACCTATCTGGTCAACTACCACCCAGTCTCACCATGGTTCGCTCACTAGGTATCATATCATTTCATAGTAACTTAATATCAATAATATATGAAGAGTCGCCCTATGAACCCTTAACCATTTATTTTTTTTCTCTCAATACGGAACATCAAACATCATGTTCCCACCCCATCAGACAACTAATATGGGTTTGATTCCAACCCTACCTAACTCAACATCCCATGGGGTCTAATATCCTATATCGGAGTTGTGTCATCCAACGACATACATAACTAGGAAAAATCCATCAAAAAATAATCCCCATTATTCAATATCAACTACCATATCCCACATTACATCTATATGTCATATATATTATACTAAAGGGTATCGTTAACATAAATGACGTCATCCCAATTCCTTCTTCCTATAATTTATTAATCCCACGATATATCACGACATCATTCCAAGAAAAATTATAGATTCCACACCCAATATGGATAGTGAAGAAAAGGGGGTAGCTAGTCAACTATCCTCACTACCCTTGTTGTTGTGGAAATCATGGAGAACTGAATTTTTTTTGTTCCATTAAGGTTATCTAAGACGAGTCAGGTTTATAAAGAAATCAAAAGGAAACACATTATATATATGTATAGATATATATACCACAAACAAGCCTAAACTAGAGGGTCCACAACATTATAAACACATCATTTATGATAACCTTCACGACACACACTGCCACCACTTCCATCTATATTGTAACCATCCCCAACAACCCCATGAAACAACCAAAACAACATTCTCATATTCTCATTTCAACATATAATTCATCAATACCAAAGTTACTTATTTTCATTCACTTTATGTTAATTTTATCATTCACTTTAATTATTTAATGAAAAACCAACCATGGTATCAACCACATAATTTCTTTACATTAACATTTTCATTTCAATGATTAATAATTTCTCTTCAAGTTCTAGAATATTCATTCCATACCATGACTTAATATTATTATTACAAATCTAAACTATATTCCATAGCTATAAAGCCTCTCTAATGTCACCATATTGGCACACATCAAACAAAACAATCAATATCAACACCATAAATAGAATACGACCACAATATATCCCAAATATTACTTATCATCTTCAATCACAACCCATCTATCTAAAAAAACAACCCTAGCCATGCTGCCCAACACATAAAACTTCCCCAAATCAACCAGAAAAACACCACCATCAGATCTATAATAACCACATAAACACAACAACAAATATACACCAACAATTAACACATTTAAATATAAGCTTAAATACATTCATAAATTCCCTAAGTATCTTACCATCAAATTATATTAAGAAAATATTTTATGAGAAGCCACAATAAAATTCCATTATCAAACAAATATAATTATTTATATCATTTTCTGACTAGACCTTTTGTGCTAGGTTATTTTAAAAGCTATGTTCTAGAAATAAATATGTTTAATGCAATATTAATCAAAATTTCTCAATATAAACAAAAAATAATTGAATATATTTGGGAAAAACAAGGACATTGATAAAAAACAAGAAAAATCACCCATCCCAATTTATTTACTTTGTTCGGGTACATTATCTTTCATTATGTCAAATCATACCATCTACCGAATGAAAAAATTAGATTTTGAATTCCACAATTGTCACTAACAAGGTAGTGTTGTCAAATCCCTTACCTTTATATGTGTTTAGAGGGAAAAATCACACCAGTATGGTGGAATCAAGGACCAACCACCACTAAAGAATAAGGGGACCACCATAAAACCTAACCACAACATCCCACTATCAAACCAATCTAAATCCTAAAACAAAAACTAAATAAATCCCCACATAGAATATCTTGGATAAGAAAATAGTCTATGTGGAGAAAAGATGACGATATAAGGGTACCTTGACCCATGAGAATTTTATCCTGATGATACAATAGGTCAAATCCTTTTAGATTTATGGTTTAAGACCAAGGAGATGGATTTGGTTCGGTTAGGGAAATACCCTCAATATTTCACATCATCACACATAAGAATAAGATGTAGTGAATTCCTCTTCACCATTTCCTTTCTTCCTAATGTAATTTTATGCCTCTTCAATTAAATATTTTCACACCCTTCATTATGGGGTTTTAACACCTCTCATTTTCCATGAGGAGAATTCTCTAAACATTAGAATAACTGCATCAATCTCCATGGTGGGGATCTAATACTTGTTTCACAAAAAGAAATTTATTTGGAATAAATTCCCACCACCATGAGAATGTCAAACCTTCTGGTACACCATAATCAACATCTAAAACATTCAACTGCAAAATCACCAAAACATAAAACTCAAAAATTATTGACTCAATGACCACCCTCCAAAAAAACCTCCACCATTCATCTGACCCCAAAATAGGGACCACCATGTTCACTACTATTCCTTCCAAAAAGTATTTCTAAAATTATAGATGATAAAAACTTTACTATATCTCATTGAACACCGCAATACTCCCTATAGAAACTAGTAACACAAAACATTCACAATATAATGATCTTGGATGTTATGGTTTTTTATATTAGATACCCCTATCATTATTCTCATCTCTATGAATAATAACCAAAACCTGGATGAAATAAATCATCCAATGAAACATCAAAATATCCCCCTAGGAGATACCTCTAAAATGGAGACAATATCATTTAAAAGACATAATTTAATTGAAAAAGGAAAAATTAAATAAAAATGATATTGACGAATTAACGACATCCATAAATCTCCTCAATAATAATTTCAAATATCATAGTCAAATAAATCTAAAAAACTCTAAGTATTGAGCATGTATTTATTTTTCATGATAACATATACTCTCTTCCATATAACCATATGTTCATGACACCCAACTCACTTATGTAAAAGAAGAGGGATAACTTCACCAATCTATCCACGATCACCCAAATATCAGTGAATCCTCTATATATGTTTTTTATAATAATGAAAAAATCCATTGAGATGTCCTCACACTTTCTCTTGGGAAAATCTTATGGTTGTACCAAAACCGCAAGAACACAATTCTCTACTATAACTTAAAGACATAAAATTGTGATATAAACACTAACACTCACCACTTTATCCTATGATACCAAATTTTACCCTCTAAATAATGATGCATATGGTACAAACCACAATGTACATCCAGTATAGATCTATGGTTGATATGGAGAACATCCTCGCACATAACTAGCAGAATGAAAAACCCTCCCTAAAACATCATATAATTTCAAAAATATTTTAACAATCACATTAGAGAATCATCATGGATGATATGATCTTTCACAACCTCTACATATGAGTCACCACATTGAGACTCATCCACCCACTATATTAATAATGATTTCACATTCATCAAAAATAAGAAAACTATGACACTAGCTTAGACTAATTTAAGAAGAATTGTTGATAACTATTATATAATCCTATAATAATATATACACATTTATAAAAAAAATATCCCCAAAACATTCTACTCAATGAATCTAAAACTATATTCAACTTCAATGGTGTTCCTTTGATATCAAATTCAGGATCTTAAAGAAACCAAGTCCACCTCCACTCTTAATTATTTGATACATGTTAATAGAAAACAAACCTCATTTTCTTAGGAAATGTGAAGAAACAAATTATTCATTGAGGATGTAATGTATATAAATCATTAAATAATTAAACCACTACAATAAGATCATGATCATGTTAGGAATGGTTACATTCATAGAGAAGTATCTTTTGGGATCTATGTGAGGTCAGTTATCTCTATTGTATCGAAGAATAACCCAATATGAGATTGAAATAATTAAGAAACACCATACATCACCCCATTATCTAGAATATAAATAAAGTGATCAATAATTATCCTCTCATTCAGGTAGTTGAATATTGTCTGTAATTGATCAATCTATAAGAAATCATGTACTTTAATTTTCAAGGTTATTAATTGTTCTCTTACCTGAGTGTAGTAAAAAAAATCTATTATAAAATTCCATGATACCAAAGAAACAAAAAACACCTTATTTTTTTAGGGGTTCCCTATAAACTACGTCCTCAATATTTTACAGATCTACTACCACTCTCTACTGAGAAATCTCACTCTCAAGGATGTTCAATACCCTTATTCAAAAACATACACTTGGACATGTTCTAATAAATTTGATATTGTTGAAGGGCATGCAGAACATTCCTACAATTCTCAACATAATCCTCATATTCTCTCAGATATTTAAGGATATATTATATTAATATGGTCTCAATCCAATCTAAAAACATAGAGAACAAAAACATCATGATTCCCATGAAATGTATGGCATGTCTGTGATACCGAGCGATGTGGCCATGAGCTAGAAGAGACCATACTAACTCCAAAAAATAAATTTCAATGAATATTATTATTTAACACTCAGTTAGGGATATAAATACTACAAATTGATAATTGAAAAATAAATAACCCCCTTTAACTGGTAGAATAGTTCATCGACCTCTAGAAGAGAGAAATAGTTCTTTTTAATTATATGATTCTATTGTTAGATGATATACACAGCCTCATATGACCATTAAACTTCTTGGATAATAACACAACAGAAACCCATGATAACACACTAAGTAGGATAAATCACTTCTTTATAAATCCATTTAAATGAATCTATAATACATATAGCTTAATATATTTTTTCTAAGAAGGATCAATCAAAATATTAGAGGTAGTATGCTTCAAATGGATCACAAAATTGATAACACATCAATGGAGTAAATCCACAACCTACTTGAGAAAAACATTAGAAAACTATTCCATGAATATAGAGAATACCACTACCAATGCCTCTACAAAACCTAATGAAAAATATACTAATTGAGATAAAAATGATTCTAAAAATCTAAAACCTAGGTAATTCTCCGAATCCCCACTAAAAAAACATGTTGTACCTTCACACCGTAGAACCAAACTCTATTATAAAATAAATTGATAACCGTTCCCATAGAATACAAAAAATTATTTTTGAGGATTAAATCATATGGTAGTAACAAAACTAGAAGTAAATATATAGAAAAATAATACACTCTCATCATTATCTCACAAACTCGATAAGCATCATGTACAATTTTATAAACTCAAAATGGTACAGTCAACTCCAAGGGAACTAAAAGTCTCTCCACCTTGTGTCTTATGTCATGGTTTATTGAATTTAGATCAAAGTAGTGAAAAAATCAAAAATCAAAAAAAAAGAACTATGATTAATGTTAAACATATATACCTCAGATGACTGCGGGCTCATCTAGCACTTCGACATGCATATAAGAAGGTTTTCAATGTTATACTCCCCAATATCCGTATGGAAAATAAACCCTAAAACTAGGATAAAATAAATGTACATTAGGGTAAGTAATATCAAGGTGTTGTCCTCTATCAGTTTAATCTAACACTGGAGGAACAATGCCTTGTAGAAATTTTAGTTGATACGACCTCTAGAAAAACTATTATTATTAGTACTGGTAGAAGATTGGGTCTCCCATACCATTTTAATCCCCATGATCAGTAAGATATTGATAAGGATGATTTTCATAGCCACATCAAAAAAAGAAACTTGGGGAATATATCTTGGTGGGGGAATTAAAAAAATTTTCCCCAGAAAAATGAGAGGAAAAAAACTGTCATAGCCAATTCCTATGTAGTTGAAACCTTGACTACACTAATAATTATGATCCACCAATAATATCCCTTCTCTTAAAATAACATTAATGCATCCCCAACTAACATTTCCATGGATAGGTACTCATCCTCTCTATCACATGAACCTCCTCTATCACCTCCAGTTACATAAGAAATCTAAATGGGTGACTTTGTATCAGATAATGGGAATAAACACCTCCTCTATGAATAAAATATTGGACTCTTTATTAATAAAAATCCATGTAAAATACCACATTCAAAAGAAATCATACTATGTTCACATTATAATGTACATGATATACCACATTCAATTTGTCTCCCACATATAAGTGACTGTTAATGGAACCCAATACTTATCCCATGATTGGATCAGCCTAAATGTGATATAAATATCCTACATCAAGGTATGTGTCTTCATATAAGAGATTCTCCAATACCACTAATTTTACCTAGATACAGGAATACCCAAATCATCTTCATCCAAATATTATCCTATTCAGCTATGTCCAAAATCCTGTTGTAGACAGATTCATCCAAATAAACCTCTCAAACATGAACAAATCATGGAAAAGTCGACCTTATTAAATTTCTATAAATAGGGAATCAATCTCCTAATACCAATAATATGAAATTTATATAATCATGTTCATTTAATTAGATTTATTTAAGCCCACTCCCCAATGAAATTATCCCATGAAAACCCACAAGTGAGAACAAAAAAAATCCATATACCTATCCTAGGTCTATATCTTATTATATGATACATTTAAATTGGTCATTCATTAAAACTAGGTAACTTGTGTTAGATCATGGATGGCTCGAAAATACCATATCCAAGATGGATCCCCAAGAATATGTCATGCAGCAATATTATATAATACCATTTCCCTACCATCCTCTACAATAATAACTATTTCATTACTTCAATATCTATATTTTCTCTAAAATAATACTCTAATTAAAATTTATAACGAATTTAACCCTCTAAGAGCACCTCCTTGTCCTATAGTGATTTTTCAATTTTCCAATGAGGCCAACCTCTATTATGACCCAGGTTAGTGACTATAATTGAGGGTGTATGGCATATCCATGGAGGTAATTCCCTATATATAACCCTAAAAAATTCATTTAACACCATCATATAAATAAAAAAAGATCCAAAATAAGCTTATAAAACATGAAAATTTCATAAAAAGTAAAAAATCACAAATATAATACCAATAAAACACATGGTTAATGACTCAAATACACAACCCAATGATCCAAGCTAGTACTATCCTATGTGGTCACCATGATCACCCTAGAAACAAAAGAATCAGTTTAAATAAATATAATGTTAATAATTGGTATAAATTTTATGATTATACAAAAGAACTCATTAGAATATGTGGAAGGGAGATACTAATGCCACTATGAACAAACAATACAACCAACAATCACTTTTCAGGTAAACTACCATCTATCCAAACCATAGTATTCTCATCATATATTTCATATATCAATAAAAAATAATATCAATAATATACGAATTGATTCCCCTAACCACATCCCCACAAATTTTCTTCTCTGACACCACAATGTCAAACATCCTTCCCTCACTCCCTCGATCATCTGATATAGGTTTTGTTTCATTACTATATACTCTTAACTCCCATAAGGTATATAATTGTATGATATTGTTAGGTTATCCATCCCACATGTGATACCATTTAACATGCCTCATATACCTCAGACCCATAATTCTATATCCTCCACCTGATCTCACATTATAGCTATACAACACTTATCCAGTACAATAGTGAATCTGGAATAAGGACATCACCTTCATTCCCTCCCCCGACTATGCATAACCCCCATCATGTCTAATCACTACATTATAAGAACCCATTTATTGTGTAACACACAACAGAGATAATGGGGAAGATATGATAGTTATACATACATCTTCACAAACCTTGATTTTGATTAAAACACCAAGAGCTCAATAAATTTGGGCGTCAATAATGCTATCTGACTTGGCTGGTGTGAATTGTGAAATTACGAAAAAATTCCCTATATATGTGAATATATATATATATATACAACACACATAACAAAAATAAAGGGTGAAATCCTTTACAACCACAAAATAATTTAAAAACTGTCACCATAATACTAATAATACACCCTCCACAACCACTTCTATCTATAAAAAACAAACCCCAAATGACCACATGAAATAACAACAATTACATTCTCATATTAACATTCTAATACATCATTTATCCATCCCATATTAAAAGTTATCAACTAATTTATGTACAACAATAAATTCACCTCACATAAATAATGAAAATTCACTCATGTTATCACCCGCATTAATTATAAAGATTAATTTTTTCATGAAAATAAATAATCCGTTCATTCTCTATATAGTAAAATTAATTGTTCCTCCATAATTATTACCATTTCTCCATTACATACCACATTCTACAACTATTGGTTATATACAATATCATCCATCAAATAAATTATCATCCATCCCATCAATATCTATATGTTCCATGGAATAATCCAACACAAAAACCCAAATCCCATGTATCAACAAACATAACAGACCATCCATCAAAAGGAAAAAAACACAACACTACTACCCAACACATATCGTATTTCTAAAACCAAAAAGAAAAAAATTCCTTCTAGTCCACAATGGACACACAATCATTGGTACTAAAATAACTAACAACAGTAAACACATTCAATTCCTAACAATGACACATTAAAAAATTACATATTTATATTACATTAATATTCTCTTCAAATCACTAACATTAGCATAAACAAAAAATATCATTATCAAGAAATTATAAATAATTATCATATTGAAATAATTTTTCATTTTATTAAAGGTGATTTTAGTACCTCAGTTTCAATAATAGGTAACTTTAAAATAGTAGTAATCATAATTTCCCAGGAGGGGTAACAAATAATTAAACATCTTTTGGAAATTACAAGGACTTAATAAAACCCATGAAAAAATATACCCATACATTTTGATTTACGTTTTCTGTTAATATATTTCGTTAATTCAAATCTTATCATCGACTTAAAAAAACTTAAGAATTAAACAAACAATATTTATACAATTAGGAATGAGTTCTAGAGTTCCCCACATCAGAATGAATATTTCAAAGAATCATTCAAGAAATAGTGGAATTAATTATCAACCACCACCAAAATAAAAGGAATCCTTCCTAGAACATTACCATGGTAGGCCACTATCAAACAGTACTCAAACATCAACCAAATACTGATGACTTCACAAAATTAAAATTACAGAAGATTAAAAGTACATGAGAGAAGAGAAGAAATGGATGGTAGGGTTCCATGATCCAAAATATTTTGATCATAATGAACAAAGGGGTTTAATTCTTTAATAGATATGATCAAAGAAAAAGGAAAGTGCCTAAGGTCACTTTGGGTTTGAAGGAAGAGCGTAAAACTCAGAACATGGAAACTAAATCCTTTTATTTATAAAGGAAATATATATGGACTCTACCACAATGTAGTACTCCCACTATGTTGTGGTTCTCCACAATTAAAGAAAATCTGATTTACATATTATAAACCCTTGTACATCACATGGCTCCAAAACAAATTTAATTGGAATTGACTGGTACCAATCCCTACTTCACTAATTAGTGGATTATATTTCAATGCCCTGGTAGGCCACCATAGACATTGATATGGAATAGGGAAACTACCCTCATCGTTTCACCTCACCTTGCCTAAGACCATGGTGCGGTGAGTGTAATACCACTATTTCCTTCAAGTATTTCCCTATCAAATTCCTCTTCAATATAATTCCTCCATGATTTTAGTTTTATGCATTTCAAACCTCCATGATTCATACAGTGTGAAAACCCCATAAATCTAGAAGTACCACATCATTCTATAGTCCATAGAGTTCATCCCCATTTCCTATAAGTGCTACTCTTAAGAGAAACAGCCTCCGCCATAGGAATTTCAGACCCTATGGTGTACCATCATCAAAAAAATTGAAACACCATACTGAAATCTCTAAAATTGATAACCCAAAATTACTAGCCTATAAAACCATATTTTAATGTCACCTACACACCACCCTTGCTACAAAATGGTTACAACCATAGTCTCCACAACACTTTTCACCAGGGTTCTGTGACCCTATATTTTTAGAAAACTAAACTATCACATTGGGAAACTGTATGAACTCCCTCTTTACAATCAAACACCAAAAAATCATAGTGTATGGGGATAATAAGGTTTAGGACATTAAATTTTTTGTTAGTTACAGATGGAAACCCCCCGTAACTCACTCAAGTTATCCACCAAAATTTCTTGTAATGTCCTTTATTTTTTCAACTAATATTCCCATATCATATACTATCATTATTTTTTCGAATAGCTTCCCTAAAATTTCGTGGATCTCATTCCTTATTTTCATGAGATGGTTACATAGATTGAAAAACCATTTTACAAATATTCTATATGATTTAAAGGATATCTTAGAGCAATTACCAATATCAAACTCCTGTCTAATATTGTAATAATTGATAAACACATCTTGGATAGTTCATATTCCATATGGTCCTCCCAAACATATTATTAATACTTCAAAAAAAAATCTTATGATATGATCATATTCGGGAAGGGTGGTCATTCCATATACCAAGGACCAAATAACATATATTTTACAATATGAATGATTAATAGGGATTTAAGATTTTTTGTAATTTTAATCCTAAATTCGATCATAAACCACACCGAATGGTCTAAATCATTGTTCTTGAATGAATCAAATATTTTCTAGTGGCGAATCATACCCAAAAATATAAATATTTGACAATATCATTCCTTTATAAACCTTTTTGAGTTTTTATTGGTTAACAATTTCTTATAAAACCATTTCAAGAAATAGAGAGTAATAAACTAATAATTTATTACATCAATAATTTTTCAATAGATGTGATTCTTGTCACAACGGATCATTAATCTAAAATATAATGTAATCAAAAATCAACTCTGATATGTACTATACAATTTTTCTTCATCATTGGATGAGAGGTAAATGGGGTCTTCACCATCCTCTTTATATCGCTGATCTAATTAAATAACAATAGAATTTAATAAAATATTAATTTATTTTAATTAAATCATTTAAATATTATAATAAATATTCATGATATTATAAGAATTATATAACAACTTGATGTTCTTTGGTTTAGTAATCCAACCTATAGGATCATGTCCTTCCATGCTCTTACACTCCTTGGTAACCACTAATTAAGAAACACATCGATAAGAAATATTTGAGTGTCACTCCCATATTTAGTGAAAATAACCATTCACATTGTGTAGACTAAAAAAATTATGAACATCATTCCATAGGAAAGCCCATTTCTTTTAATAAGATTTTATTTGTAATTTTTTTATCAATGAACCAATTTTCCCAATATTTTTATTTTTTTACCTAGCCCCATACTAATTAAAAAATATATTTAAAAAATATTAATTTTTTATTAATATAGTAAAATCTATGATATTATTGAATATTAATAAGTTATTATTAAATGGATTATTTTATAATTATATGTAAACAATATTGTGAAAATCAATAATTGAAACAAAGTGTTCTAATTATTTATATAAAATTTTATTATATTTTAATTTAGATATTTATAATTATATAATAATTCTTATAAAAAATATTTCATGGAATTACATTTAGAATAATTCATTTTTTATATTTCATAAAATATTAAATTCATTTAAAAAATGAGTACTTGTTGTAATTTTATATTAACATTAAAATTAATATTTTTAAATTTTCAATAAATGTGATTTCATTATCAAAATTATGAATACTAATTTTTATAAATTCTATATTAAATAAAAAAAGGATGAAAAATATTAATTGTATTTAAAAATAGAGTACATTTATATAATTTGAAACACATATATAAAATATATAATTTCTAAATTTTTTGAAACCCAATATATGTTTAATATTATAAAAATTATAAATTTGATATATAAATTTGTATATTATCACATGAAATTAAAAAATATTAATCTGAATTATTCTTATTATATGACATATTCTAATATACGAAATGTAATAATTAGATTAATAATTAAATAATTATTCTATAAAATTATGAATATTAAACATAATTATCAATATACCAATAAAAATAATGAAAATAAAAAAAACATTAAATTATTAAAATATAATTATTATAAATATTTATATAATCTGAAATATAAATATCATGAAAAATATATTTATCTTTTTTTATAAAAAATCAGATATGAGGGGACGTAGTTGGCTCAGTCTGGAGAGGAACCAGAAGCAGAAATGGTATCTTAGTTGGGCTTAGACTGGGAGTGAGGATTCTAGCACTGAGAGGAAATCTAACTTGAGGGAAATGATTTTGGTAAGAAGAACGAGATGGCTGTTAAAGTGATGTTGTGGTCTCAGATTCTTCAACATTGGTGAGGATTGAACACTAATGATGATCAATCTCGTAATGTATTTGAGCATCAATGATGGTTTCAAACATATATCATCTTAAACCTTTGAAATATAATTGTGTTGATCTATAGATGGTTGGTTTATATATTTATTTCAATGGTATTTTTACCTTAGAATTACCTTGTTCATCAATTTATTTATTTTCTCCCATGGTAAAACATTAGAAGTACCTATCTGTTGTTTTCATTGGTGTTTATTCATCCTAACATCTCTGTTTAATTCATCAGCTATATTAAATGTTTTTATTTATTTGAAATTGTATTTTCAATTTTTTTTGTGGATTTTAATCGTTTATTATTATAAAAAATTATTATTGAAATTTGGTTAACAATTTTAGTAGATTTTTCTCGATTCATTAAATATTTAAGAAGATGCATCGATCAAACTGAATTAAAATGGGATAAGTAATATATTAATTAAAAGTTTGAGTAAAAAATCAGTCTAATTTTTTTTATGATTTAAATATTGGTAAATCTCTAGTATAATCCTCAATATTCTATTATTTTAGTTTTTTTCAATATTTAATAAAGAGAGGATTTAATGATCATTCTTCTATCTTCAGAATAAAATATAATCTTTAATTATTTTATCTACTACATTTATTTTTGGGTGCATAAATTATACACTTAAAACAATATTAAATTGGGAATTACCTTAATTTGATAGAAACTATGCAATTCCACGACTATAGTTACGCAGAGTCGGTGTATTATTACATAACATTGGAATGATATAATTATTTATGCCCCGAATGACCAATTAGTTTAGTTTCCTTGGAAGTACTATATACATTCATAAGTATTACATTACATCATGAAATAAAAACATCAAAAACATTTTTCCCCTTTTGAACACACTTATATCCTTAGCCTATCCCGGTAGGTCGTCCATAAAATGCTTCATCATATCTTGGAATAAATAAAACATTTAATGGGGTGAGATCAGATGCTTAGTAAGTATAAAAATATAGTATAAATATTCATGAATAGGAATAAACATTTAAGGCAATGTATAATACTAAAACAAAAACCTTTCAAACTTAAATTTCAGCATAATATATAAAAGACAAAATAAAATAATTCCATCTAGTTATTCACATGGATATTCTACTAGTCGAAAAATCATATGCAATATAAATAGCCACTTTCATAATAATGGAATGCAGAATGTCATACTTCATAACCACTTAGTCTAGGCCTTGTTCCAAGACTACAAATACGATTTTGTCAAGGCCTTGTTCCAAGACACTAGGTAGTCTCATGAGACCTACTGATGCATCGAGGAGCCATAGAGGGATCCACTCATGACTTACTATGTAAAATGCATTCCAAATATGAAAAGGTTTAAACATAACATAAACATTCATATTAAAACTAAGATACAAAATGTCAGTACGTATCCATAAACCAGGAATGTTGTAAAAATAACACATCCACAGTAAAATGTATCAAAAAACCTTAAATACAATATGGATGCTTTTAATAATAATAAATCAACTTCAAACAATTTTAAAATCCATCAGAGGATGTTGACATAGATGAAATGAAAACTATTTTAAATAAATACCTCTTTCTATTATTAAATCATTTAAAGTCACATAATTATCAAAGAAAACTTTTATTTTGAAAATATTCATATATACTTTTATGGGATGCTTCAATGATGATTTAATGGAGGAAAATAGCCACACCCACCGTATAAGTTAAAAAAAGATATTCTTATATTAATTTTGTTGAAAAGGACATAAAGTACCTTGTTTGGAAAACAATGGAAATATTCATTTCAAACCATTTTATAAAAATTCAAAAAAGGGTAAAAATGACATTAACCCATAGTCTAGTAATTAATAAAAATGTTTTAAAATACATTTTTAAGAAAGATGGATGTGGATGATAATGATATACTAGTAGATACTTAAATAAAAACAACATTAGATAATAATGATATTGTGAAATTAACCCTTACCATGTACATTTCCTTGGTTTAGGAGTAGTGGAACTTGGGGTCATAGAATGGATTTTAGTGGCTGAGGGCTCTAGACCGTTGATCGCCAAACCACAAACCCAAAACCTCTAGGATAATCCCACTCCAAATACATCCTAGAGAGGTGTGGAGGAACATTATGTAAGATAATGGTTGTAGTAGACCTGGTAATAGAAGAAAAACCATCGTCGGAACAATAAAAACATAAGTTGGTTCTTTCATAAGAAGAACGTCACCACCTAAATGTAGAAAGAGAAGAGATAGGAGAGTAGTAGGTAGAGGGAAAAAGGAAGGGGGAAGTCACTGGTGATGTACCCCCCCATCAATCTTTATGTTGAGGGTAATCCTAGGGATAGAGGTAGAAGAATGTGTCACTACTATATATCGAATACTTAATCTTAAACAATCCATATAAATGATGTGATTGTGGCATTAAATATGTATCAATTTGTTAACATTGAATCATATTTCCCAAGAAGTAATAACCTAAAATGGAACATAAAATATCATTTTTATGAATTTATTTAGGACATTACATTTCAGAGGGGTTTAATATACACTTTGTGAAAATACATAGGTTTATAAAAAAACTTATATCCTAAATAGATAAAATTGAGACAAAAAAATAACTTACCTTCAGTCATGACTTTTGTCAGACATGTTGAAAAATCTTTTATAATAATTATATGATCATTATAAATATATAATAGAACCATATTACTATATATCATACCAAATATTGATATATTACGACCATTTATTACACATTTATTACCATTTACATGTTAAAGTTCTGTTTTCATTAATAACCACTTGATTTTTTGTATATGTTTTGGTTTGTAAAACTATTGTCCCTCTTACATTGATAATGGTTCCATAATATCTAGAATGGGAAACAATTATATATAGATAATGAAAATTTCTTATAGATGTATTTATAGTAATCCATAAATGTTTTTTATAGGAAATGAAATATGTTTCTTATGTTGATGGTATGTCATAATTACACATTAAAATTATTACCCTTATCTTACTGGATCGAATTAAATAATTGTAAATGATATATATTATAATAAAAGAATCTAATTTTTGTAATATATATCAAAAATAGTTTTTTTAAACACATTTTTAATATATTGAATGTAATGCGTGAATGAATCACATTTCTTGGCTAGGTACCGATCCTATGTACACATGAGTGATGTTATCATATTCCTGTAAAATGGAATGATGAAAGATATGTTTGATTTAAAAATTATAGAACTTAAATAACTTAATAAATATAATATATAAATAATAAATACATCATTAATTCCACAATTAGTGGTGGTATTTTAAGCACAAATGACATCGGTCGGTGAGGTTGTAGTCCACGGTACACACAAATGATGATTTATTAACCAATTTGATGGAAGTAGATATATATTTTTATCATGAACCAAACATAAAAACATATCTGTATATGGATGATTCTGATGTTATTATTTAATCATGTTATAATAAATATTTATGGGTGGAGGAATATATAAAAAAATCTCATTGATGAATGTTGCATCTTCTTTGGGTATCCCCCTTAAGTTTTTAGTAAGGACTTCCATGGATATATTTATGAATAACTATGGATTATAGGATGGGGAATTTATGTTGCAATGTTATTTTTATAATTCTTGGTAGAGCCAAAATATTTTCAAGGAGTGGAGATGAGAGGATATGGTGCGACCTTTTATAAGTAGAGGATAAGTCACACATGGTATTTTTGAAAGGGATTGAGGGCTCCCCCATTTTTCATATGTCAAAGGTCCAAAATGTACCATTATATAACATAATAGGAAGGATGGTATAAATATTTACATAAAATAGTTTTTAGACAGGTTTATAAATAATTTTACTCCTATCTTTTTAGTATTACTCCCAAATAAACCCATTTTTACCTTTATTGTGGAAATTACTTTTTTCTGAATTCACTATCCATTTTGGTAAAAAAACATTTGTTCAACATATTAGATAATATTAATTATAATGATTATAAGTATGAAATGAATTTATTCAAAGTCCATTCAGATAAATGTAAAATTGTAATTCAAAATTAATCCTACAAATGCAATGAGATAGTCAATTTTTAAATTGGAAATATTTAAAAATTTAAAAAATTTGTATATAAAAATTGAATATGAAATTGATTACAATGAACTAAATAGAATTATTGAAAATTTAATTAAACAAATTTAAATTTCAAATAAAATTGAAATTTAATTTAACTTTGTAAATAAATTTTTATAAAATGCAGTTTTTAAATAAAATTATGTAATTTTTATTGTTCTCCAAAAAATTAAATATTTTAGAAAAATCCAAAAAATAGACCTAAGAATATTTTGATATGATTGTTTAAAAGATGATGTCTTTTTAACAATCTATATTTCAATAAATTTGATAATATTATTTTATTAATTTTTACAAAAGAAATAAAAAACTTTTTTTTGGAGAAGATAATATTTTTGAATCATATAATGAATTTTTAGTAAATTTTGTATTATTTATCAATATGATTAAATTACATAAATGAATTAAAAATAATATTTAAAAATTATTTATTACAATTAAACTTACTAAGTTCATTGTTTCGGTTATAATGGTTGTGTTTGAATTATTATATCTATAATAAGTCATGGTTTTGTTAAAACTCATTAATTCTGTGTAACGCAAGTTTACCAAATGATATGTAGAGAAAAAGATTAAATTGGGGTTTTTATATCAGAAGTTATAAAATAAATTTAATTTATTCTAAATAAATTAATTAATTAACAAAGAACTTGGGGTTATTCAACAGATCTAGGGAAAATTGAAGGAGTGCCTTTAATTGGATCACAAGCTACAACATATATAACATCCCCTATAGAAGGGAGGGAATATCTTATCTCCTTTATACCCTCATTGATTATTAACAAAACCAACATGAAAAAACCTCTATAAATAATCCAATGTTACATATGACTCATTTCTCTCTAAATGATATAGGATACACCACCACCACACTATTCCCAATAACTATCTAGTTACAAATGGATATTAATACCCATGCCAATTTATATAAAATAAAATGCTATTTCTATCTCATTCATCTAGTGCACCATTACCAGATCAAAGATACTCCCCTAATACATTAAAATACTTTAAAATTATAAATAACATGAAATCATCCTTCATAGACAATCATTCTCAACAGGTCAACCCTCATACTGTCGATCGAATTAGCCTATTGAACCTCACTGACCTGAACCGTGTGTAGACGATGAATAACTAACATTTCAAACAACATGGAAAAATCGTATTCATTGTAATATGGAATTCATTTAATCACGTTCATTTAACTATATTCATTTTATTTCCCCCATGAATCTCAAAATTTCAAAAAAAATCAAAAACAAGCACAATACATGTTCCATTCTAACATCTCCATCCTGAAAATAGAACCATTTAACTTCCTCATTAAGTTAAAATAGGGTCCTTATTTATAATAATGTGGGACATAAAATTAGTTTTCGTATCTACCCATAATTCTATGATAGGAACCATGGTTAACTAGTATCAGTTCATAACTATCACATGGAATACTGACAATTTCCTAACTCAATTATCCATCTTATCCATTAATTATAATCACTTATACAACTCTTTCATGAACTACCCTGACTCATAATCTGCACTTGGTCCTACACTAAACACAATAATGATAAATAATTCCTTCATCCAGTACGCCCTAGGTTGGTGACTATACATGATGGTATAAAAGATACCCATGGCATTTATTCCCCTTATATAAAACATGAAAACAAGAACGAACCACTTATCAACACCATGATATAAATAAACAGTGATCCAAAATAATCGCATAACGTATAAAAATTTTAGTCAATGTAAAGATCCCAAATATAATTCCCATAGAAATATTTGGCAGCGAATCTTTGTATAATCTGAAGCTACAAGACAGTAATGTCCATCTCAATAACCAAATTTTTTGTGGAAAATAAAATATAGTTTATATATATCTGTGTGTGTGTGTGTGTGTGAGTGAGTTTTTTGGTTAGCATAAAACAAATACTCAGTATGTTCATAGAAAAAATTATCTAGAAAATGTGGAAGGTGAATATTAATGCAATAGGAAACAAACAGTAAAAGTAACAAGTACCTATCTGGTCAACTACCACCCATCCTCACCATGGTTCACTCACTAAGTATCATATCCTTGCATAGTAACATAATATCAATAATATATGAAGAGACACTCTAGGAAAACATAACCATTTATTTTTGTCTCTTAAAATTTGAACATAATACATCATGTACCAACTCCCTCCGACATCTAATATTGGTTTGATTCCAACCCAACATACCTCAACATCCCATGGGGTCCAACATCCTATACCAGAGTCGAGCCATCCAACGACATCCATAACCAGGAAAAATCCATCAAAAACATCATCCCTTATATTCCATATCAACTAAAATATCTCATATTACATCTATATGTCATCTATATTATACTAAATGGAATCTTGAACATAAATGAAGTCAACCCAATTCCCTCCCCCTATCATTTATAAACCCCATGATATATCATGATATCATTCATGGAAAAATAATACATTAAACACCCAATATGGACAGTGAGGAAAAGGGCGTAGCCAGTCAACTGTCCTCACTACCGTTGTAGTTGTGGAAATTACGGAGAACCGAAAATTTTTGTGTTCCATTAATGCAATCTATGTCGAGTCGGGTGTATAAATAAATCACATAGAAACACATCATATATATATATACCACACACGATCCTAAACTAGAGGGTCCACAATATTATAAACACATCATTTATGATAACAAACACCACACACACTGCCACCACTTCCATCTATATTGTAACTATCCCCAAAAACCACATGAAAAAACCAAACAAACATTCTCATATTCTCATTTCATCAAATAATTCATCTACAAAAAAGTTACTTATTTTTTTCACTTTATGTTAATTTTTTCATTACCTTTAATTATTTAAGGAAAACCTGACCATGGTATCACCCACATAATTTCTTTCCAATAACATTTTCATTTCAAGGATTAATAATTTCTCTTCAAGTTCAATCATATTCATTACATTACATCAATTAATATTATTATTACAATTCTAAAGTATATTACATAGCTATAAGTCCTCTATAATGTCACCATATTGGCACACAACTGACAAAAATATCAATATCAACACCTTCCATAGAATATGACCACCATATATCCCAAATATAACTTATCAACGTCAATCACAATCCATCTATCTCAAAAAAACAACCTTATCCCCCTTTCCCAACACTTACCACATTCCAAAATTAATAAGACAAACACAACAATTAGATCTCTAATGACCACATAAAAACAACAAAAAAACATCCAACAACAATTAACACATTTAAAAATAAGCTACAATACGTTCATCAATTCCCTTAGTATATTACCTTCAAATTCTATTAAGAAAATATTATATGTAAAGCCATAATAAAATTCCAATATCAAGAAAAATTAATTTATTTATATCATTTAAGGATTAGTACTTTTGCGCTAAGTTATTTTAAAACCTATGTTTTAGAAATCAATATGTTTACCCCAACAGTAATCCAAATTTCAAAATATAAACAAACAATAACTCAATATATTTGGCAAAAAACAAGGAAATAGAAAAAAATGAAAAAATCACCCCTCCCATTTGATTTACTTTGGTTAGGTACATTGTATTTCATTATGTCATATCATATCATCTACCCAATGGAAATCATTTCTTGTGAATTCCACAATTATCACAAACATGGTAGTGTTGTCAAATCCCCTACCTTTATGTGATGTTTGCAAGGAATAATCACACCAGAATGGTAGAATCATGGAACAACAACCACTAAAATATAAGGGGACCACCCTAGAACCTAACCACAACATCCCACTATCAAAAAAATCTAAAAACTCAAATAAAAAATAAATAAATCCCAATAGATAATATTTTGAATAAAAAAATAAACTTAGTGGATAAAAGAAGATGATGAGAGGGTACCTTGATCCATGAGAGTCTTATCCCAATAACCCAGTAGGTTAAATCATTTAATATTTGTGGTTTAAGACCAAGGATATGGGCTTGGTTCAGTTGGGGAAATACCCTCACTATTTCCCCTCATCACACACAGGAATATGATGTGGTGAATTCCTCCTCACCATTTCCATTAATCCCCATGTAATTTAATGCCTCTTTAATTAAATATTTTCACACCCTTCATTATGGGTTTTTAACACCTCCCATTTTCCACGAGGAGAATTCCCAAGACTCCAGAAGTACCACATCAATCTCCTTGGTGGGGAGCTAATCCTTGTTTCACAAAAAGGAGTTTATTTTTGAATAAATTCCCACCACCATGAGAATTTCAATCCTTATAGTAAACGATAATCAACATTGAAAACATTCCAATGAAAAATCACCAAAACATAAAACTCAAAAATGATTGACTCAATGACCATCCTCCAAAATAACTTACACCATTCACCTGCCCCCAAAACTAGGCCCACCATGGTCACTACCATGCCTTCCACAATGTTTTCTAACATTATAGATGATAAAAACATAACTCTATAACTATGAACACCATAATAATCTCTATATACAACACTAACACCAAAAATTCACAATATAATGAGTTAGGAAGTTCTGGTATTTTATATTAGATACCCCTAACATTATTCTCATCTCTATGAATAAGAACCAAAACCTAGATGAAATAAATCATCCAATTAAACCTTAAAATAACCTTAGGAGATACCTCTAAAATGGTGACAATATCATTTACAATATATAATTTAATTGAAAAAGGAAAAATTCTATAAAAATAATATTGAAGAATTAACAACATCCAGTAATCTCTTCAATAAAAATTTCAAATATCACATTCAAATAAATATAAATAACATGAAGTATTTAGAATGTATATATTGTTCATGATAACATATACTATCCTCCATACCACCATATATTCATAACACCTAACTCCCTTGTGTAAAATAAGTGGGATAACATCACCAATCTATCCATGATCACCCAAATATTATCTCATCCTTCATATATTTTTTAACAATAATGAAAAAATCCATTGACATTTCCTCTCACATTCTATTGGGAAGATCTAATGGTTGTACCAAAACCCCAAGAACACAATTATTCACTATAACCTACATAAAGACCTAAAATTGTGATATAAACTATACCACTCCCCAATTTATCCTATGATACAAAATTTTACCCTCTAAATCATGATGCATATGGTATAAACCACAATGTCCATCCACTATAGATCTATGGATGATATGGAGAACTTCCTCGAACATAACTATAAAAACGAAAAACCATCCCTAAAACATCATATAATTTCAAAAATCTTCTAACCATAACTTTAGATAATCATCATGGATGATGTGATCTTGCATACCCTCTACGTACGAGTCACCTTATTGAGACTCATCCACAAAATATAAAGAACTATCTTTTGGGATCTATATGAGGTTAGTTATCTCTACTATATCAAAGCATAACCCAATCTGATATTGAAATAATTAAAAAAGTAGATTACATCACCCCATTATCTAGAATATAAATAAAGTTCACACTAACTAACCACTCATTTAGGTAGTTGAATATTGCCTATAATTGATTAATCTATAAGAAATCATTTACTTTAATGTGCATGGTTATCAATTTTTCTATTACCCAAGAGTAGTCAAACAAAAATCTATAATAATATTCCATGATAACAAAGAAACAATAAAACACCTTATTTTTTCACCTGGATTCCCTATAAACAACATCTTTAATATTATACAGAACTACTACCACTCCCTACTGAGAATTCACACTCTCAAGGATATTCACCACCCTTATCCAAAACATAAACTTGGACATGTTCTAATAAATTTTATAGTGTTGAAGGCCATGCAAAACATCCCTAGAATTCTCAAAATAATCCTCCTATTATCTCAATTATTTAAGGATATATTATATTAATATGGTCTCAATCCAATCAAAAAACCTAAGGAACAATCACATCATGATTCCCAAGAAATGAATAGCGTGTCTGTGATATTGAAAAATGTGGCCATGAACTTGAAGAGACCATACTAACTAAAAAAATAATTTTCAACAAATATTATTCTATAACACTCAGCTAGGGATATAAATACTAAAAATTGAGAATTGAAAAATAATAACTCCCTCTAACTGGTAGAATAGTTCATCGATCCCTAGAAGAGGGAAATTTTACTTTTTCATCGCATGATTCAATTGTTAACTGATATACACAGCCTCATATGACCATTAACCATTTTGGAAAATAACACAAGAGAAACCCATGATAACCCACTAAGTAGGATAAATCACTTCTTAATAAATCCATTTAAATGAATCCAAAATACATATAGCTTAAGATATTTTATCTAATAAGGATCAATCTAAATTATAGAGGTAGTATGATTCAAATGGATCCCAAAATCAAAAACACATCAATGGGGGAAATCCACGACCTCCTTTAGAAAAACATTAGAAAATTATTCCATGAATATAGAGAAGTCCACTACCTGTGCCTATACCAAACCCAATGAAAAATACACTAACTGAGATAACAATGACTCTGAAAATCTAAACCCTAGGTAATTCTTCAAATCCCCACTAAACAAAACATGTTGTAACTTCACACCATTGAACCGAACACTCTTATAAAATAAATTGACAACCATGAACATAGAATACAAAAAATTATTTTTGAGGATTAAATCATATGGTTTTATTTAGAGTAGAAATAAATATATAGAAAAATGATACTCCCCCATAATCATCTCAAAACCTTAATACACATCATGTAGACTTTTCTAAACTCAAAATGGTACAGTCAACTCCAAGGGAACATGAAGACGGTCCACCTTGTGTCCTAAGGCATGGTTTATTGAATTCAGAACAGAGGAGTGAAACAATCCAATATGAAAAAAAATATGATTAATGATAAACATATGTACCTCAGATGAAATATGGATCATCTAGCATTAGGAATGCATATAATAATATTTTCAATGTTATACTCCCCTAGATCCTAGTGGACAATAACCGCTAAATTTATGATAAAATAAATATCCATGAGGGTGAGAAATATCAAGGTGTTATCCTCTATTAGTTTAATCTACCACTGGATGAACAATGCCATGTAGACATTATTGTTGATACAACCTCTACAAAAACTACTATTATTAGGACTGGTAGAAGATTTTGTCTCTCGGACCATTTTAATCCCCATGATCAGTTAGATGCTAATAATTATGATTTTCATACCCACATAATGGAAAGAAACTTAGGAAAAATATCTTGGGTGGTATTAAAAAAATTTCAACATAAAAATGAGTGGAAAAACGGCTGTAGTGAATTCTCGTGTAGTTAAATCCTTGAATACCCTAACAATTATGATCAACCTATAAAATCCCTCCTCTTCAACAAACCTTAATACATCCCCAAGTAACAATTCTATGGATAGGTACTCATCCTATCGATCACATAAACCTCCTCTATCACATCCAGGTACTTAAGATTTGTAAATGGGTGACTTTGTATCAGCTAATAAGAAAAAACACCTCCTCTAAGAATTGAATATTGGACTCTTTATAAGGAAAAAATCGAGTGAAAATACCACATTCAAGAGACATCTTCCTCTGTTGACATGATAATGTACATGATATACCACATTCAAGCTGTCTCCCACATATAAGTGACAGTTAATGGAACCCAATACTTATCACACTATTGAATCATACTAAATCGGATATAAAGATACTACATCTTGGTATGTGTCTTCATATAATAGAATCTCCAATCCCACTTATATTTACCTAGATACAGGAACACCCAAATCATCTTCATCCAAATATTACCCTATTCAGCTATGTCCAACTTCCTCTTGTAGACAGATTCCGCCAAATAAACCTCTCAAAAATGACCAAATAATGAAAAAATGACCTTATTAAATCTCTATAAATACGGAATCAATCTCCTAATACCGATAATAAAAAATTTCTATAATCATGTTCATTTAATTAGATTCATTTAAGCCTACTACCCCATGAAATTATCCCCTTAAAACCCACGATTGAAAACAAAAATAATTCATATACATATCCTAGGTCTATATCTCATAAGATGTTACATTTAAATTGGACATTAATTAAAACTAGGTTCCTTGTGTTAGATCATGGATGGCCCTAAAATACTATATCCCAGATAGATCCCCAAGCATTTTTCATGCAACAATATTATCTAGTATCATTTCTCTACCATCCACTACCATAATCACCATTTCTTGACTTCAATATCTATATTTGCTCTAAAATAATAATCTAATTAAAATTTATAATGAATTTAACCCTCTAAGAACACCTCCTTGTCCTACAGTGATTTTTAAATTTACCATTGAGGCCCACCTCTATTGGGCCCTAGGTTAGTGATTATAATTCAGTGTGTATGGAATATCCATTGAGGGAATTACCTATATATATCCCCAAAACACAAAAAAACCATTTAACACCATCATATAAATAAACCAAGATCCAAAATATGATTACAATACATGAAAATCTCAGAAAAAGTAAAAAATCAAAAATATAATACCAATAAAACACATAGTTAATGACTCTGCTGCAAAACCCAATGATCCAAGCTAGTACTATCCTATATGGTCACCAAGATCACCCTAGAAACACAAGAATCAGTTTAAATTTAAATAATGATAATAATTGGTATACATTTTATTATTATACACAAGAAATCATTGGAATAAGTGTATGGGAGATACTAATGCCACTATGAACAAAAAATACAACCAACAATCACTTTTCATGTAAACTACCATCTAGCCTAACAAAGGATTTCTCACCATATATTACATATATCAATAATAAAATAATATCATAGAATATATGAATAGATTCCCCTAACCACTTCCCCACAAAGTTTCTTCTCTAACAACCCAATGTCAAACATCCTTCCCTCACTCCCTCGATCATCAGATATAGGTTGTGTTTCATTACTATATATTATTACCTCCCATAAGGTACATAATTTTATGATATTGTTAGGTTATCTACACCACATGTGAAACCATTTAACATGCATCATATACCTCAGTCCCATCATTCTATATCCCCCACCCGATCTCACATTACAACTATAAAACACTTATCTAGTACAATAGGGAATTTGAAATACAGACATCATCTTCATTCCCTCCCCCTACTACGCATGACCCCCATCATATCTAATCACAACATTATAAGAACACATTTATTGTGTAACACCCAATGTGGATAATGTGGAAGATAGGATAATTATACATACATCTTCACAAGCCTTGATTTTCATTAAAACACCAAGAGATCAAAACATTTGGGAATCAACAATGCTATCTGACTTGGGTGGTGTGAATTATGAAATTATAACGAAATTCACTATATATGTGAATATATATATATATATGTGTACAAAACACACATGGAAAAAATATAGGGTGAAATCCTTTACAACCACACCATAATTTAAAAACTGTCACCACAATACTATTAATGCACACACCATAACCACTTCCATCTATAAAAAACCATCCCCAAATGACCACATGAAATTACCACAATAACCTTATCATATTATCATTCTAATACATCATTTATCCATCCCATACTAAATAGTTATCAACTAATTTATGTACAAAAATCCATTCACTTCCCATAAATAATGAAAATACACTCATGTTATCACCCGCATTAATTATAAAGGTTAATTTTTTCATGTCAATAATTAATCCTTTCATTCTCTATATAAGAATATTCATTCTAGCCCCAAAATTATAACCATAAATCCCATTACCGACCACATTCGACAACTATCGATCATTTACAATATCATCCATAAAATACATGACCATCTATCCCATCAATATCTATATGTTCCATGGAATAATCCAACACAAAAACCCAACTCTCATGTATCAACAAACATAACAGGACATCCATCAAAAGGAAAAAACACATCACTACTAACCAAGACATATCATATTTCCAAAAACAAAAAGAAAAAAATTCCTTATAATCCCCAATGGACTCACAAACATGGCTACTAAAATAACTAACAATAGTAAACACATTCAAATCCTAACAATAACACATTCAAAAATTACATATTTATATTACACAAATATTCACTTAAAATCACTAACACTAGCATAATAAAATATCAGTATCAAGAACCTATAAATAATTATCATATTTACATAATTTAAACTTTTTTTAAAGGTGATTTTAATATATCAGTTTCAACAATAGGTAACATTAAAATAGTAGTAATTATAATTTCCCAGGAGAAGTTACAAATAATGAAACATCTTTTAGAAATTACAAGTACCCAATAAGACACATGAAAAAATATACCCATACCTTTTGATTTACTATTTTTGTTAATATATTTCATTAATTCAAATATTATCATCCACATAAAGAAACATAAGAATTAAAAAAATATTTATAAAAGTATGAGAGAGTAATAGTGTTCCCCACATAAAAATGAATATTTAAAAAAATCATTGAAGAAATTGTGGACTTAATTATCAATGACCACCAAAAGAAAAGGAATCCTCCCAGGAACATTTCCATAGTTGGCCACTATCAAAACATACTCAAACCTCAACCCAATTCTAATGATGTCATAGAATAAAAATTACATAAGATTAAATTAACAAAAGAGAAGAGAATAAATGGATGATAGGGTTGCTTGATCCAAAATATTTTGATCATAATGATCCAAGGGTTTAATTCTTTAATAGATATGATCAAAGAGAAAGGAAAGGGCCTAGGGTCACTTACGGTTTAAATAAAGATAGTAAATCTCAGAACATGGAAACTAAATCCCTTTATTTATAAGGAATTATATATAGCCTCTACCACAATGTTGTACTCCCACTATGTTGTGATGCTCCACAATTAAATAAAATCAGATTTACATATTTTAAAGACTTGAACATCACATGGATCCAAAACTAATTTAATTGTAGTTGACTAGAACCACACCCTACTTCACAAATTAAGGGATTTTATTTAAATTCCCCGATATGCCACCATAGACATTGCTATGGAATAGGGAAACTACCCTCATAGTTTCACCTCACCATGACTAAGACCATGGTGGAGTGAGTGTAAAACCACTATTTCCATCCTATATTTCCCTATTAAATTCATCTTCAATATAATTCCACCATGATATTATTTTTAAGCATTTCAAACCTCCTTGATTCCCATAGTGATAAAACACAAAAAATCTAGAAGTACCAAATTATTCTCTAGTCCATGGAGTTCATACCCATTTCTTATAAGTGATACTCTTTAGAGAAATAGCCTCCACCATAGGAATTTCAGACCTAGTGGTGCACCATCATCAACAATACTGAAACGCCATACAGAAATATCTAAAATTGATAACCCGAAATTACTATCCTCTACGACCATACTCTAATGTCACCTACACAATTCCCCTTGCTACAAAATGGTTACCACCGTAGTCTCCATCGCACACTTCACCAGGTTCCAGTGACTCTCTATATTTAGAAAACAAAACTCTCACGTCGGTAAACCCTATGAACTCCCTCTTTACAATCAAACACCAAAAATTCATAGTGTATGGGGATAAGAAGGTTTAATACATTAAAATTTTTATTGGTTACACATGGAACACCCCCATACCTCACTCAAGTTCTCCACACAAATTTCATGTATTGTCCTTGAATTTTTTTAAATAATGTACCCATATCATATACTTTCATTATCTTGTGGAATAGATTCCCTAACATTTCTTTGATCACATTTTATATTTTGGTGAGATGGTTACATAGATTAACAAACCATTTACCAAATATTCTATACGATTTGAAGGATATATTAGAGCTATGACCAATATCAAAATCTTATCTAAAATTGTAATAAATGATAAACACATCTTGGATTGTCCATATTCCACATTGTCCGCCCAATTATATTATTAAAATTTATAAAAATTTCCTATGACATGATCATATTCAGGAATGGTGGTCATTCCATATACCAAGGAACAAATGACTTATATTTCAAAATATGAATGATCATTAGGGATTTAACATTTTTGGTATTTTTATGAATAAATTCCATTATAAACCACACCCAATGGTTTAAAAAAAATTTCTTGAATGAATCAAATATTTTCTAGTGGTGAATCATACCAAAAAACATAAATATTTGACAATATCATTTCCTTATAAACCTTGTTGAGTTTTTATTGGTGAATCCATTATTATTAAACAATGTCATGTAATAGAGAATAATAAACCAATAATTTCATACATCAATAATTTATCTATAGATGTGATTCTTGTCACAACGGATCATTAATCTAAAATATACCATAATAAAAATCAACTATGATATATACTATAAAAGTTTTTTTCCTAATTGGATGAGAGGGAAATGGGGTCTTAACCAACCTCTTTATATCACATATTTAATTAAATAACATTATAATTTAATTAAAAAAATTATTTTAATTAAATCATATAAAAATTATAATAAATATTCATGATATTATAAGAATTATATAACAACTTGATGTTCTTTGGTTTAGTAATCCAACCTACAGGATCATGTCCTTCCATGCTATTACACTCCTTGGTAACCACTAATTAAGAAACACATCTATAAGAAATATTTAATTGTTACACGCATATTTAGAGAAAATAAGCCCTCATGTTGTGCACACTAAAAAAATTATAAACATCGCCCCATAGGAAAACACATTTCTTTTAATAATATTTCATTTTTAATTTTTTTTATCAATGAACCTATTTTCAAAATATTTTTATTTTTTACCTAGACCCATACAAATTAAAAAATATATTTAAAACTTATTATTTTTTATCAATATTGTAAAATCCATAAATTTTTTGAATATTAATAATTTATTATCAAATCGATTTTTTATAATAATATGAAACAATATTTTGTAAATTATAAAGGGAAACTAAGTGTTCTAATTATTCATATATAATTTTATTATATGTTAATTTAATTATTTATAATTATATAATAAAACTTTTAAACAATATTTTAATGAATTACATTTAGAATAATTCATTTTTATAATTGATAAAATATTAAATTCATTTAAATAAATGTGTACTTGTTGTGATATTATATTAACATTAAAAAATTATATTTTTAAATTTTCTAGAAATAAGATTTTATTATCCAAATTATGAATTCTAATTTTATAAATGTGATATTAAATAATAAATTTATGAAAAAATACTAAATTAATTTAAAAATAGAGTATATATATATAATTTAACACACATATATAAAATATATAATTTCAAATTTTTTTGAAACACAATATATGTTTAATATTATAAAAATTATAACTTTTTTTATAAATTTGTATAATAAAACATGAAATTAAAAAAATTAATTTGAATTATTCTTATAATATTACATATTCTAATATATAAAATTTAATAATTAGTTTAATAATTAAATAATTATACATTAAAATTATTAATATTAAATTTAAATATCAATATAACAATACCAAATGCTGAAAATATAAGAAAATTAAATGATGAAAATGTAGTTATTATTAATATTTATATAGTCTGAAAAATAAATATTAGGAAAAATATATTAATCTTTTTTTTATAAAAAGCAGATATGAGGGGAAGTAGTGGGCTCAGTCTAGCGAGGAACCAGAGTCAGAAATTGGATTTGGTTGGGCTTCGACGGGGAGTGATGATTCGAGTACCGAGAGGAAATTGAACATGAGGGCATTGATTTTGGTAGGCCGAATGAGATGGTTGTTCAAGTGATATTGAGGTCTCAGATTCTCCAAGAATAGTGAGGATTAAACACTAAAGGGGATCAATCTAATAATAGATTTTAGCGTCAATGATGGTTTCAAACATAGATAATCGTCCACCTCTAAAATAATATTTTGTAGACCTATATATTTTAGGTGTGTATATTTATTTGAATTTTCTTTTCATCATAAAATTACCTTGTTCATCAATTTATTTATTTTCTCCCTTGGTAAAACATAGGAATTCCCTATCTACTATTTTTATCGATGTTTATTCATCTTAACATCCTTGTTTAATTCATCGACTATATTAAATGCTTTTTATTTACTTGAAAATGGATTTTCAATGTTTTTTTGTGGATTTTAATGGTTTATTAAAATAAAAAACTATTTTTGAAATTTGGTTAACAATTTTAGTAGCTTTTTTCTAATTCATTAAATCTTGAAGAATATGTATTGATCCAAATGAATTAAAATGGGATAAACAATATATTTTCTCTCTGTTTGAGTAAAAAATCACTCCAATTTATTTTATGATTTAAATTTTGGTAAATATCTGGTATAATCTTCAATTTCTATCATTTTAGTTTTTTTTAATATTCAATAAAGATTGTAATTAATGATTGAATTTCCATATTCAGAAAAAATAGAAACATTAATTATTTTATCTACTACATTTATTTTTGGGTGTATAAATTTTACACATAAAACAACATTAAATTGTTAATTACCTTCATTCGATAGAAATTATGTAACGCCCTAAACCTAGTTACGTAGAGTCGGTGCATTGTTACAAAACATTTCCATGATACAAGAATTCATGTCCCGAATGACCAGATAGTTTAGTTTCCATGGAAGTACTAGATACATTCATAAGTTTTACATTACATCAAGAAATAAAAACATCAACAAATTTTTGTCCCCTTTTTAACACACTTATATCCTTAGCCTATCCCGAAAGGTCAACCATAAAATACTTCTTTACATCCTGGGAATAATAAAACATTGAATGCGGTGATCTTAGATGATCAGTAAGGATGAAAATATAGCATAAACATTCATGAAAAAGCATAAACATTTAAGGAAATGTATAAGACTAAAACAAAACCATTTTAAACATAAAATTAAGCATAATATGGAAAATATAAAATCAAATAATTCCATTTACTTATTCACAAGGATATTTCACTAGTTGAATTATCATATGAAATACCAATAGCCACTTTCATAATGATGGAATGGAGAATGCCCGACTTCATAACCACATAGTCAAGGCCTTGTTCAAAGACTACAAATATGATTTTGTCAAGGCCTTGTTCCAAGACACTAGCTAGTCTCATGAGACCTACTGATGCATCCATGAGCTATAGTGGGCTTCACCCATCAATTACTATGTCCAATACATTCATCATAAGAAAATGTTTTAACATAAAATAAACATTCGTATTAAAACTAGCATATGAAAAGTCAATACTTATCCATAAACCATGAATGGTGTAAAAGTAACAAATCCATAGTCAAATGTATTACAAAACATTCAATACAATAAGGAAGATTTATATCATTATAGATCACCTTAAAATAAGTTTAAAATCCATCAAAGGATGTTGACATAGATGAAATGAAAACCATTTGAAATAAATACCTCTCTATATTTGGAAATAATTTAAAAGTCACATAATTTTAAAAAAATCATTTATTTTGAAAATATTATTATATTCTTGTATGGGAAGATTTTAAAATGATATAACGGGAGAAAATATCCACACCCGCAGTATATGCTAAAAAATACATTCTTACCTTAATTTTGTCGAAAAGGTCATAAAGTACCTTGTTCGGAAAACGACAGAATGATTCCTTTGAAATTTTATTATAGAAAGTCAAAATAGTGTAAAAATGACTTTAACCCATTGTCTAGTAAATATTAAAAATGTTTTGAAATAAAGTTTTAATAGATATGGATGTGGATGATAAATAGATCCCAATAGATACTTAAGTAAAAACAACCTCAAATAATAAAGAGATTGTGAAATTAACTGTTACCTTGTAATTTTCGTTGGTTGAGGGTATTTTAGCCTCATGTATAATAGTTATATAATTATTAATAAATTATACAAGAACTATATACACAAATATGATATCATATATGATCCTCTAATATTTCTTTGTTAATAATATTTCAGTAGTATCATCGTTTTTTGTGTTAACTGATTAGTTTTATTTTATATTCTTGGTTATGTTAGCCATGTTTTGTTATGGATACGATATATTTTATTCATATACAGAATTATATAATGTTCATAAAAAATATTTTTAATCATAAAATGAAAATTATTCTTGAATGATTACAATGAGCATTGAATCTGATCACGTTCGTGGAGATGGTAATCCGTACGTACGCACGAGCAACAATATCGTTATATTGATGGTGAAATCATATGTAATTGGATGGTATATCATATATAAAGAATAATTAACATTTTATAGTTATTATTTATATTAGTTATACTCATTATTATACCTATCCAAATTATGAAGTATTTGAATGACAAACAACACCATGACGTGGAGACGGTACGCTATACGTATGCACATATGGTGACTTTGTCATTCATATGATGGATAGAATAATGAATAAGGTTGTACCATTTTTATAATAACATAAAATTATATATAATATACTAGATTTATTTATTTTTAATGGAAACAACAAAGTAAGAGGATGTTTAAGAAAAAAAGAACTTGAATGAGGTGATGAAATATTAACCACTTCTTTGGGTTCATCCTTTTGATTTGATCAAAAGGGCTTCTTATGATGGCTTTCTGACGAATGGAAGGCCTCTATGATTAAGGGAGAAAATATGGGATGATATTTGGGCAGGGGTTGGCCAAGTCAAATGGATTTGGAGGTGTGATATTAAGAGAAGGGGAAGTACCCTTTTATAAGAGAGGTGAGGGCCACTTTAGGAAAAGCTTCAAATATTATTTTAAAATAAAATAATTTTAGGTTAATAATGGATAAAATATAATTTATTTATAGTATAAGGTGAGGATGAATCTAAAACCTCTCAAAAAATAGGTTTTAGACCGGGTTAGGACACCATATTAACATTATATTTTAGATTTAACTCTTAGTTAAATAGTTTGACATTTACAATGTCTCTTTGTATTTTTATATTATATTGTTAATAAACATAAAATAACAATCCCAGAGAACCCCAAGTGGTTCATTATTAATATATATAACCTTATCTATGTCCTTTTTCATATCCTTATATTTTTAGGAATATTATATCCATTAATAAAATAGTATTTGTTTTAAAAACTCAATTATGTAAATTTTGAGAATATTTAATATTTGTTTTTTTGAAAATAATAACAGCATGATTACTTAAAAAAAAATTATTTAATCAACCCTAAAATGTCATATTATATTAGGAAATTAGTTTAATTCATCAAAAGTCTCAAATTACATTTATTTGGATATTTATAATATCAAATATTTTAATATTTCATTAATAATGTAGTTTCTACATCATCATTGGGTCATAAATAAATTAAATTATTTAATGTATAAAAATTATAAATAAAATAAAATTATGTAGGAAATATTTTTAGATTTATAATGAATATTTAAAGTCGAATTTATATTGTGTGTAAACCTATACTAAAAATGGTTTAGATATTTAACTTTGAATTTAACACATTTAACTCTCCTTTAAATAAATTAATTATAAATGTCCTAATATAATCCATGTTGACCAAAAGGATAATATTTTATTCCTAAGGTTGTTTTTGGTCGAATTAAACTTATCCAATAGAATAAGAACATGTTTTAGGGTAATTATGATATCATTTTACCCTAAATTACTCTATTTACTTTTAACCGTGGTAAATAAAAATCAAAAGTTACTATTCACCAAAAATTATATTCATATTATTGAACCACATTTTACTTACTATTATTAACAGTGTCTCTCAGATTTTTTAAATTCAACTCACTGAAGCAGAAAAATTATGTTTTCTCCAAATTTTCAACAGCTCCTAGAAGGTGGGTAAAAGAATGTTAAAAGTTCAATAAAATATTATATATCTAAAATTATTATAAAATTATTTCAAATAATTAAATTGAACATCTATGGGTTTTATGTATCTATTTTGACCTAAAATAAATTAAAATTAAATAACATATTATTTACATAAAATGTCAGTTTTAAATAATAACATAGTGTTTTTCACTATTCATCAAAAAATTTGAAGTTCTCAGACAAATACCAAAAAATCTCCCTAAGCTAATTTTTATATTCCGAATCCAAAAATGAAGTCCATTTTGAAAATTAATATTTATAAAATTTCAAAAAGTGGCTATTACTATTCATAACATCTAGTTTCATTTGTTGTGGTGTGTTAAAACTCCAAGTTGGGTAAAATGCAATCTACTACATTATTGAAAGGTAAATGTACCGTGGAAGCTTGGGGTATTAAAAACTAACTTGTTCACTCATTCTACTTCTCCATTTTGTTTGTCCAAGATTAAGGAGAAAACTACCTTGGTGATGTTTAACTCTAGAAATAGGGTGTATTGGTTCAATTTATTTTAAAGGATTGTTTATTTTAAATCTTTTATTTTATTAAATTCTCTATAAAGGATTATTTTTTAAAAAATATTATGATTTTTTATATTTAAATGAATGATATAGATAAATTCAATTGTCTAATGGATTTATATTTTTAATTTTTATTTCAATATTTTGATTATTTTTTATTTAAACTCTTATATTCACCAAATCATATTATTTTAAATTTATTATTCTGAAAAACCAAATTATATATTCAAATTATAAGTTAATATATATATAATTTGTTAAAAATTATATGCAAAATTAATAACAATATTATTAAAATATAGGTATGATTATCAATGTAATTTTTAAAATTAAAATTACAATATATTAAAATAATAAATTTATATTACAATATATTAATATAGGTATGATTATCAATATTATTAAAATTAATATAGGTATGATTATCAATATTATTAAAATTAATATAGGTATGATTATCAATATTATTAAAATTAATATAGGTATGATTATCAATATTATTACCAAATTATATATTCAATTTATTTTTAATATAGGTATGATTATCAATATTATTAAAATTAATATTATTACAATATATTAATAATTATAAATTTATATATAGGTATGATTATCAATGTAATTTTTTTATTTAAGGTTAGCAATGTACAATTAATAATATTTTATATTATTAAAATTATCATATCATATGATTGAAACTATAGATATTACATGTTTATATAGAAATTTTCATATAATATTTATATGATTAACATTCTATATATCTGTATTATACAAATGTTTCCATAATAATTTTAATGTGTGAATTGGAATTTATTAAAAGATGGATTTATCCCATCATTAAAGTGTTTTATGATAAATTATATTTTGACTATATATTATGGATATAAAATTATTCTCTTATTTGAAAATAGTTTATGTAATTTCTGAATGATTTGTAAAGGGTTTTAACTGATTATGAGTGAGAAAAGAAGATCTTCAAAAGTGTTTTCTTAAAATTAATTTGGTAATTACATATCAAATGAGATAATAATGAATAGAAAGTGAACCCATAGCCTAAATGAGATGTTCTCCTACAATTGATTATGTTATGTTTTCACAAAGGCTTCAAATGATCTATGGAGTATCATTTTAATCAATAAATGAAATATTATTTTGAAATGATTTTTAAGGTAAAATCCCAATTATTTTTCACAGGATATTTTTAAAGGATTTAAAAAATTTATGTAGTTTTAAAAGGTTTTGAAAATTATTTAATATATCACACACAAATATATATATATATATATATATTTGATATAAAATATTTTAAAATAGATTTAAAAAAATTATTTTTCAAATTATATTTCATTGATGTTAAAATACATTATTAAGAAATTTTATACTCATCCCATGATTTTAATATATTTTCAAATATATCGTAGAGGTTTTTAATTGGTTGACTTCAATTATGGTGTTAACACATGAGAAACCAGAAAGATATGTTATTATCCTTTTCACAGCATTGATAACATGTAGGATTTAGTTTAATTCTCAATAACCTAGATTGAAAAAGATACTAGGTTGTAAATTTACTCGGTATTTTTCAGTTAATTTTTAACAAAAAATAAACATCATGTTTTTAGTACCGAATTTGGATGGGTGGGATCGGGTTATGACAATTGGCATCATATGAATTACCCAAAAAACATTTTAGATTACGTGTTGATGTTGGGAAAATATTTATGGGATACGGTTTTTCTTTTCTATCTTCTAGGTAATTAATTTCCCTTAAAAATATAAAATTCAAGACGTTCTAGTTTTTTTGATTATAATCATGGAAATTAATAATTTTCATAAGTAAGATGTATGAATTGAATGGGTGAAATTATTTATGGTGCGGGGAATGTAACATGGCTTAAATTTTAGAATATTAATAAGTTCTTATAAAATGTATTTTTTTTTCAAATTTTAATAAACAATGTTATGAAAATAATAAACTAAAAATAAAAGGTTTTTTAATTACCCAAAATTAAAATTGATTATAAGTTTAGTAAAATATTAAAATTTATATAATAATACATATAAATAATATTAATTTAAATTATATTTAAAACAATCCCATTATTATAAATGATTATTTATTAATTTCATTTAAATAAATATGAACATATTGTGATTTTATGTTAACATGAAAAATTTATAGTTTTAAATTTTCAAGAAATAAGATATGATTTTCAAAAAAAGAAAAAATTCTTCTTTATAAAAGTGATATTAAATAAATAATTATGAAATTTTTTTAATTGAACTTAAAAATAGTGTGAATATATAAATATAATATAATATATATACATATATTATCTTATTTGATTGTTTTAAAGAGATATATTTTTAATATTAAGACAATTATAAATTTGATTTATAATAAATTTTAGGAATATATGAAATTTAAAAAATTATATAAAATATATATTATGAAAATAATATGACATTAATTATGATATGAACTATTCTAATTTTATAAAAATATAAAATTATTTTTTAAAAAATTATGAATATTAAAGTTAATTTTCAAAATAGTAATAAATTAAATTTTGAAAATATTAAAAAAAATTATATTTTGAAATTGTAAGTATTATTATTATTTTTTAAATAATATGAAATAGGAATATTATATAACATACATTAACATTTGATATATGAAAATAATAATTGGATATGAGGGGAATTAGTGGGATCGGTCTTGAGAGGATTTGGAAGCCAAAAGGGGATCTTGGAAGGGCATTGACCATGGGTGACATTTCAAGCACTTATAGGAAATAAAACCAGGGGTCTTTGATTTAGGGATGATTAGTGCGATGAAGGTTCATGTGGAGATAAGGATTTAGACGCTTGAACACTAGTGAGGATCTACAATGAAGGGGATTGATCTCGGAAGGGGATTAAGTGCTTAATAATGTTTTGAACATGGATCGTCTAAAACCTCTAAAGAAGCATTTTTCATATCGATAAAAGTTAGGTGTTCGTATTTATTTATAGGGTCATTTTTAGCTTACCAGTGCCATGTTTATCAATTTCATCATTTCTCTATAAATCGAACACCAAAATCCCCTATTTGTGGTTGTTCTAGATATTTCTCTTTCCCATCATCCTCATTTAATTCAATGACTATATTTAATGTTTGTATTTAATTCAAATCATTTTATAAATGAATTTTGTTGGTGATTTTTTATGATTGATTAAAATAATAAAAAACAAATTTCTATCTAATTTCAATAATTTTTTGAGATTTTTCCCGATTCATTGATTCTTGACAATGATTAATTTATTAAACTAAATTAAAAAATTAAAAAAAATATTAACTATTGTTTTGAATAAATATAATCCCCCCCAATTTTCGGGGTAACTTAAGTATTTGGATATCTCTTTTAGAATACTTAATATTGTATTAGTTTAGTTTTTGTCAATACCCAAGAAATATAGGAAATCATGATCAAGATTGTATCTTTTTAACCAAACAAAAACATTAATTATTTTATCTTTTTTATTTATTTTTGGGATATATATTTTAATACATATAAATACATAAAAAATGGAACTACCTTCATTATGTAGAAACGAACTTGTTAACAATTTTTGGTTCTCTGTTTTGTATGTCTGAACTCTAGTTTAGCGGGACCTAGGTTCTTTTTAGCATCGACAATAGGTTTCCCGGGTTCAATTTATTGTAAGTGATCATAATTTAAAAACATATAACATTTTATGTTATATGAAAATGATTATAGTTTTAAAAATGAATATGATTTTATTATATGTAAATAATTTATGTGGATAAATTCAATTGTGTAATGGATTTATTTTTTAAAATTTTATTTAAGTATTTTGATTATTTTTCATTTAAACTATTATGTTTCCAAAATATTATGTTTTTAAATTTAGTATATTTAAAGAAAAAATATTTATTAAAAAAATAAGTTAATAGTTTATACATAATTTTGTACAAATTATATATAATATAGATACTAATAAGGTTAAGAAAATATTGTATTTTGATTATAATGTTATTTATAGGTATTATTTTGAATTTAATTTATATATTTCATTTCATCCAAGTATATTTAATCATATTTTATTTTACAAAAATTATCATTATATGTGAGTTAAAATAATAGATTTTGAGTAAGATTAAAGATATTTCCATGCATTTTTCAAAACATTATCATATCATGAATTTATATGAAAATTTTATTTCATATTTTATTTTATAGTATTTTATTGAAATCATAAAAATATATATTTCTCCAACCATTACAGTTTATCATGAAGAAATATATTTTTAAAAATTATTGAAGATATAAAATTATATTATACTTTGAATATAATAAATGTAAATTTCAATGAGTTTTAATTGTTTATATTGGTTTTTTAATGAGAAAGGAAGATCTACAAAAATGATCTCTTAAAATTAATTCACCACTTTATTATCAAATGAGATAATGAGAAATGTGAAGTGAACCCACAACCTTAATGAGACATTGTACAAACAGTGATATTTTTAAGTGTCCACATGGATTTCATAAGATCTATTAGGCCTTATTTTAATCTATAATCAAATATTCTTTTCCAATAATTTTTTAGAATAATTTCCTAGTATTTTTCAAAGGCTATTTTTCAATGGATTTATAATTATAAGTATTTTAATTTTTTTGAAATTATTTTATATGTCAAATATATATATTTGATATAAAAATTTTAGAAAGACTTTTTAAATAATTATATATATAATAATTGTTCACTAGTTTTAATCCCACTTACTCATCTATTTAATGTTCGTCAAATTTATTTAAAATATTTTCATACGTATCAAAGAAATTATAAATTGGTTGAAATCAATTATAGAGGTATATCATTCAAGCCCAGAGAGAAATGTCATTATTATATTTTACAACTCTATTAAAATGTAAGTTTTTTCCAATTCCCGAAAACCTAAATAGAAAAATATCCTCTATTTAAAATGTACTTTTTTCAGTTTGTTTTTAATTAAAAAATATACAACATGTACTTAAAAACAAATATGTAAGTGGGGGTTCGGCCTATTAAAATTATAGTAATTTGTTAATGTAAAAATAATAATAATTATTTGTGAATATATATGTCAACATGTATAATAATTCATAAAAACCAAATTATAATAATTAAACAATAATTTCTTAATGGAAAACCATATCATAGAATTCCACCATTAGTCAAGGATTTGTATTTGTAAAATTAACACTCAATCAACTATGTATGTCAATTATATAGTGTCTCATGTCATATTTCTAGGTTCTAAACGTGAAGGAATATTTTAGATAAAACACTTAAGGGGTCCTGAATAAATGTTTTTATATTTTTAAAATAATTTTAATAAGTATATTTGAAATAAATGAGCTATATATATATATATGTTTTGATAATCATGTTCTTCAATGTTGATGAATATGAGAAAGAAAAAAAATACGTGAGATTATAACATGGTTATCCCATAATTATGGTGAAAATATATCAACTGGGGTTATTATAATCAAATTAACACATAATAATGGCTCATGAATCACTATATGCAGCTTTTCTTGCTCTAAATATTTTCTATTCATCATTTTATCAATGATCCCCTTGGTTTTGTCGACTTATTCTTGGGGGTGGATTCAATTTAAAGATCATTATTTTCTAATTGAGAGGTTGTTATTGGATTCATGCTTCATGTTTATCATTTTCATCTTCCATAAATTCAATTAATCAAGCACTAATCTCATTTAATCTGGATTCTCAATAGGTTTCCCTTTAGGATACCCATCATCTAGATCTAGATCAAATCTGGTCCCTACATGTGTTGATCATCAATTGTGTGAAGGACCTTGGAACTTTAAATCAACATGTTAGTTGTTTATGAGGTTGTTTCTCATTATAGTCCAACGACTTCAAGGAAATTTAGGATTGATGACCCGTTGGTGGCTTATCATCAAGGTCGTGGTGATTTTTTGTGGCTAATAGGTGGGGTTTGTATTTTATTCACTGGTCGAGGATTATGTGAGGCATGACTCGTCTTGCCCAATGATGTCAGCAGTGGTTCATATAGATAGTTTTTGTAGGTTAGTTTTTTATGTTACAATGATTGGTAGTGAACAGTAGACTATCATTAGTTTTAGTGGTTGTTGGATGGTTCTTATAGATCATTGTTGATGTGGTTTAGGTTAGATCCACTATGTTTCCTAGGACTAAATATTTGAATGGTTTGTAGATGTTTTGTGAAGACATGAATTTTTCTTGTCACATTTCGACCGTGTGGCTGATTCTTATAGGTACATATGGGTGGGAATCATCAAAGATGTATGGGTATGATAATACTAATCATTCTCCCATCTGTCCCCCTTTTTGGAAAGATGGATACCTAAACATTATCTCTACAAAATGCTTTCTATCAGAGTTTGTGTGGAATCAGGTTGATAGTACAGTGAGTTTTTCACAGGTTTTATCTGGTGGGAATATCAAAAGATATGTAGGTGTGTTGAAACCTACCATATGATTCTCCTTCCACATGTTCATATAAAATAGGGAGTGATCTTCCACATTTTTTTACTATCATGGTGAAAATTCTTTGTAGGGGTAGACACGTTATTATCAATGAATTTATATATCGAACTATCTCCTATAGGGGGTAACAAGATTTTATTTTGTTTCATATACTGATAAAATATTACATTTTACATTCAGGGCCTTATTTACTTTGATTATTTTTTTCTTAAGGAATCTTTCATTAATTTTTTTATCATTTTCCTTTTTAGAAAGTCTTTAAAAGTGGTAATTTTTTCAATAAAGGGGGATTGACCCTCAACATTTTAAAAAATAAATGTTACGCAAAATATAATAAAACCATGTAGTTATTTGCCAATATTTTTATAATGGAATTACTCATTTTTAGAAAATGGATTTCCACTATCATAACTCTCATTTATCAAGAATATAATACTGAAGACGTCGAAGAACATTTGTGTCGTAATGTATGTCTCTGCATAAAATATGGTGTTCTCATTTGGTTTTATCAGTAGAAAATATTTTAATTGAATAGTTTAAACATCTTGGAAGAAAAAAATATCCCATATAGAATTTCAATTCCATATAATAATTTTTGATAAGCAATTTAAATATTCTTAATGTTACCATTTCATGGAATGACCACACCCATAATAAAATTTCAAATTGGTTCACCCTGTCAAAAACTTTATCCAGTTATTGATTATGAATTACAAAATTTCTTTCCCATTTATCTTTCTCAATTAGTAAAATATATAATTATTTACCTTGTCAAAAATTTCATTCCCATTATATAAATTAACAATAAAAAATAAAATATTTTTCAAGTCATACATGAAAATTATATGATAATCAATTACTAATTTTGTATACCCTATCATTTATAAAATAATTAATATTGAAACTATAATCACCAAACATTCATATTTAAAAAATATTTATATATTTTATAAATCATGTATCAAGAAACTAATCTATTCAAGAGAATCAAAATAGAATAATTTTTAAAATATTATATAAAATCTCAAAAAAAAATTCAATCTCTTGGAAGGAATCTTTGCATTTACTGTATTTTAAAATCATTTTTGATATACATTTACTTTCTAATAACATTAACACCCATTATCATATTAATTTTTTTTTTGAGTAAAGAGTATTTTTGTATTTTATATGTTAAATAGAACCCACTTAAAAAATGAATTGAGTGTAGTGTTTAAATTATTACATTTCTTGTAGAATATTCTGTTTTATTTTGAAAACTTAATCATTTTTAATTTTTTATACATTTTAACTAGGATATTGCTTCTCATGTGCATCAACTACATCAAATATTCACTATATAAACTATATGCATATGGTAGATCATGTATTTTTATTATATCAAGTAGTTTTATTAGATATATTATTTCTATTATTTTAATAAAATTCATTCAATTAAGTTTAATTCTTATGAATATTCAGATAAAAAACATCATTGACGTTCCTATTTGTTTATTAGATTTGGAAATTTTCCACATAATTAAAATATTTCTATTAATATTCTATGATTATTTTATAAAACATAATGCGTCCCATTGAATTATGAAACTAATTATGTATGAATATTATAATGTTCCAGTATAAATCATTTTGTTTGATAAAACATGTGTACTACTTCTAACATAAATGACTCATTTAATTTTTTATCTAACAGACAAAAATTTATAATTAAGGTCACAAAATTTATAAAAATTATTGTTTAAAATTTTAAAATATTTGGTTTATAAAATATGATTCACTAATTAATTCATAAAATAATAAATAATAACAAAATTAAACATAAACAAATTAAAATTTTACACTACTCATAAAAAAACATCACTGCTCTGGGGGTATTTCAATATTTTCTAAAATTAGTCATCATAAATAGAAGGTTACTTAACTATATCCCTTCAATTTTTTAACAATAAATAATGTATTTATCTTAAAATAAACTCAATTATAAATCATTAAATCTAATTATCATCTCATCTTCCATTAGTTTGGATTTAAATGGATATAACTTAAAAACACAACACCATTAATAAACTACACTCATTGAGAAACCCATGGATGAAAAAAATTGATTGATTTTTATAATATATTTCCTTTTATTAAATGAAATATATATAAATTATGAAATATTATAAACAATATCAAGTAACATGTATGAATTTACACTTTTCCTTTTATTTCTCTACATTATATCCAATTATATAATGTTTGGAATACTATCCCTTCTTATAAAAAATCTATATTTTAGATTTCCTATATTTAGTAACATTTATTCTCATATGATTTCAGTTAATCCCCCACCCACAATAAAATATATATATCAATGAAATTTATGGGGTACGGGTTAGATAGTAAAACCACAAGGAAGAGTTGATGGTTATATATTATTTTTCATCATTAACTCTTGAAAACAGACTTTGAAACGATGCATGTAAAAATACACTAATATTTTCTTATATATTAACCTAAAAAAATTTATTCTTAAAATTATATATCTTTATTAAAAAAAATTACACTTTAATCAATGATTTTATATCAAATACTAAATTAAATTCAGGGAAAAATTAACTATACAATGATTTAGACAATAATTAAATAGTGATAAATTTACACGTTATTTAGGATATTAATGTTTTTATTTTATTTATTTTAGTTATAGGTATATAATTGTATCATTTAAAAACCTACCTACTATTTATATCATTGGATTTATTTAAATCTAAATTGTTCTTCTAGAAGAAATGATTAAAACAAGATAAACACTAGAGATCATTAATGTTAGAAATAAGAAATCTAGATTGTCAAAAACACACGTGGTCATAGATCAGTGTATACAGAACAAAAAATACACACACCCATACTATGCACAATTCACATGCTTTATATCAATTGATCATACCAAAAAAAATAAAAAAAGGAACTAATATAATTTAAATAATTACTATATATAATGTGTTGATTTATGTTTTATATAATAAGTATACTTCATAAGAACCAAGGAAACATCAATATTAGAGAAATAAGAGAATACTAATGAAATAAGTCTAAATATTGGCTATGAAGAAAAATATAATATAATATTATTAATTTAAAAAACATGCATTGTTCATGTGACCTCTCCCATATCTTAATAGATGACCTTAGCAGTAGTTATGCATTCTATATGGCTTTTGTTCATTCTAATCATTATAGAGGATTCCATTACTGATCATGGAAAGTAATTGGAATCCAAAATTCCCAAAAAAAAAGAACATCAAAACTTAGTGAATTGTTAATTCATTCCTCACTCATCCTCCCACATAACCAATTCAAAAATTTTACACTATAACTAATTCAAAAAATGTGATTTTAATCCTAACTTAATTCAATTATAAACCTATATTATATAAGCTCTCCTACTAGAATTTAAATATTTAAAAATAAAATTATATTTACAAAGTATAATAACACTAGGATTTAAGACTACTCTAAATGTATTCATGTTACTAGTCACCATGTACTAAAAATATCTTCTTCATTTAAACTCTTTTTTCCTTTTCTTCCATGAATTTCCATGAAATATGTCATTCAAGCCCTGCTAAAGAAAAACTCCTCACAATAATTTTTCTGATCTATGAATTTAATTATAATATATACCATATTATAACTCCAAATAACATTAAATAGTTTTATAATTATATTAAAAATAATATTCTAGATGAATTTGAACTTCATTTGAAGGTGTTTTATCCATGAGGGAAAACACTAGACTCCGGGCCAAGAGAATTACACTTTAATTAGAATGGTATAAAAATATGATTTATTTTTTTCTTCTAATTTGTACCAAAATACCCTTATTCCACACCAAATATTTAATCGAATTAATAGAAAAATTTACTCAAACACTATGGTTGACAATTCTACTATGGATTGGATTCTAGAAAAATAACTCTCAGAAATGCCTCTAAAAATTAACACAAATATAGTAGTCCTCTTATTTAAATCTATATCCCCTCCAATGTCTGAATAGGAAAACCCTTGGGATATACCATCCAATCTGAAATATATTTCCATCTCTTTTTACTCATTTAGATATCAAATAATCTATAGAACACCACTTTAGTGTTCCTTCCTCAGATTTACCATGAATCTATTAACAACACAATCTAATTTTGTGATACCACACATTTATAAAGAGTTACAAAAATAGAAACTCCATCATATATAGGTATTCCTCAAACATCTCCTTCGAATTGATGTGTCTGGAAAAGAGAGTCCCCATAGGAATCAAATCGCTCATTCTGAATCTATCAAGAACGTTTTTATACTTTAACCTAGATTTGAACATTTTATTTATTTTAATTATTTTTAATAATTATATCTACCATAATTATACTGTAATAAATATCCTTCTTTCCGAACATCGTGGAAAAGGAAAACATTAAATAATTCTTCCTTTCCTTTATCAATGCAACTAAGTGTATATCATCAATATTGGGAACTATAGTGAGTAAATTTTCATCTTCATATACCATTTGAAAGTATTACTTATCCAAATTTCACAATATAAACATAAATACATCCATGGTGTCTTAACGTTTGTAGTAACACTATCTTAGTCCCTAGATAATCCCATATAAACTCAGTCTGAGCCCATACATTAGAACATTGATTATATTTAATAAAAAATACGCCAATTCATATCATTAATACAAATTATTTCTTAATTTATTTCGTAAGGATATAATTAATACAATCGAAAAATATAATTATTTACAAAGTGTTTTGTTAAATAGGTACATATCATAAAAAAATGAAATAAAATACAATTACATTAAACAAAACTCCATAAGATGCACATGAATTTTCATGATCTTATAAAACTGCACATGATAACCTATGGACATACATAAGAAAGTGGAGATATTTAACCCCCTGTAAGGGTAAAATAAAATAATTACATAAAGAAATTAGTATATTTGATTCAATATTCATATCAAGGTCACCTAAGACGGATGATAATCATAAACATTAACATCAAAGTATGATAAAGATGACAACATAAAGGTAACATGGGAATTTGGAAACATAATAAAACATGACATCATAAACAAAATTCAAGTATATAATAAAAGAAATCAAAATATAGTTTTCCCATGAGAACCTTCCATTCCCCATAAATGACATATCATTATTATAAAAATATTACCCAATGTATTTGGAAGCTATATTATTTTGGTTAGACCCACCACATTCATATCATGTACATGTACATGTGGGATACATATATCCTGAATCATAAGGGTGTTATTCAACACATTAATCCCACAGTTAAGTAGTATGGGTTACATAAATATAATTTTCCAATAAATGAAGCATATGTACATCTAGATGAATACCCTTGAAAAGAAATTGGGATGGGTATTCACTACAGAAATTGATGGAATGGAAAATCAAAGGAAACATTTAGTAGCATAAAAAGGGTACATAAATATTAAATGAAAGGATAAATTAGTGTTAAAGGGGTATCTAATAACTTATAGATCATAAGGAATGAAATATGGATTTTTTATAAAATATCTTTATATCAGTATTTTGGAATCAGAAGGCGTAATATAAAGAAGGTTCTAGAATAAATAAGAGATGGAGAGGATCCATTACCTTGAGATTGTGCATATAACATATTGGGATGAGCTTCATAAGAGATTATGGGACCTTGGGGGTATTTATGGATGGATTTGAAGGAGTTACTTCATTATTCATGTGTTTATAATGAATAGGAATGTGGGTTTGTTAGGGATTTAATATAAAAAGAGAAAATAATTAGCCATAAATTTATAAACAAATGTTTTGGACACTATATGATAGATTAATTAGAACCACTGACCATCTAATGATTTTTCTCATGGTTTCTACCAAAGAGAAGATGATTTCAATGTTTTGTAAGTCCGAGAAACGAAATCATTAAAATATTACCCGTAGAATTGTGGAAGTGATTCATTTTTATAATTAATACATTTTAAATCCTTATAAAATAATATAAGGGTGGATCAATTATTAAGAATCTATAAAATTAATAAAATGACCAAAAATGAAGAGGCCATTATTTGTTTGTGTTTTAGTTGTTGAAAATGATTCATATTTGTTTTATTTTGTGGTCAATTATACCATTTTTTCATTAATTTTAATATGTTGATGTTGTTATAAAAAACAAGTTTATGAAAATGAAGTATCCAATAAAAAAAAGATAGATATGTAAATTTATATATCTTGGATTATTGAATGAATTAGACAAGAAGTAAAGACCTTAAGTATTATGATATTAAAGAATTAATTTTTTGGGCATTGAGTTTCTAATACTGACGAGGGTTGAATGGATACTCATGTCAATAACATGTGTCAATAGTGAAATATTATTTTGAAACAACGGATAAATATTACCAGATGATGAATAGATCTTTGGAATTTATATTCTAAAATCAATAGAGAAAGATATATTGAATAATGTCATGCACGATTCCTTTTTCTCAGGAAAGACAAGAAATAACCAATTCAAAGACAATGAAAAGGTTAATATGTATGAATAATTTTTGTATAAGCCTTTTAGTTTTTGGGAACTCTTATACATCATATAAAATAATAATATGTATTATATTTGGATTTATTTTAAAAAAATATAGCCACTCTAACTAAGGATCCATCTAAAAAACTGAACTATGGGGGGAGACCTCTACATCATGGGAGAGTCAGGTCATAGATCTAGAATGAAAAAAAGGATTCTAGGTTCCTACATCTATAGGCCTATCTGGGATTTGGCACAAAGCATTCCAACATAGTGATATCTATGGAACATGTGTAGGGAAAGCAGTTTATCCTACACCATTTGGGTGTGTTGATATGTATCCAAGTACCCTCCCCCTTCTAGTTGAAGTAGCTAATTAAATTTTAGATATACAAGGTATTTCCAAAATGAGTAGAAAATTGATATGGGGAAATAGAGGATGCAGTGCTATTCACACTCCTTAAAAACATATTGATATATATTGGTCATCTGGTCCAATCAATCGTAGCCATCAAATCATCATAATAGATCATATTTGAAATGTGGACTTCATTTGGAAAATGTACACTAGAGTTCATCATGTTGAGATATATTATAATCGTTCCAATCTATAAATCATTATATCTCACGATCTCAAGAGGAAAAAGACATGTTTACAAGCATGAAAACTACATCATGAATGCATTTCATTACACAAAGAACATGATATTTTTGAGTATAAAAATTACAAAATAGTGTGATATATAGACATATGAAATCATGAAGTAGTTCATGGTGATTCATGAGATATTATAACATGCATGTGAGTGATTTATTTCAAAATAATATCCCATTATCATGTAAGAAATGTTTCCAGCATATTCTGAACTGAATGTCAAAACTCATGTTTAAATTAATGATGAGGTGTTCAGGCATTCAATGATATTAAATACATGAAATTATTATTAGGGATTTGATTTAGTGATTTAATAAGGTAGAGATGTTGAAAAATGGAATTAAATATATAATAAAAATGATCATTAAGTGTGTATTATTTCAATGCATAAGAGAGAGTGTTTTAAAAAAACATAGTATCTTTGGATATTTATTTTACATGATGAAGATATAAATTATGTGATCCTCCTAGACTATGGGAAGTGGGAAGTTCTGAACACATTTTTTTGTGAAGAGTAATATCTATGTATAGTATCTGATGAACGTATGAGAATCTAGAATAATTGATTTTTTGACACAGAATCATGGTGTTTGATAAGGAATAGTTCCATGGCTTCTTGAAATTGACTTTCACACTCAGCAGTTTACAAAAGGGACCAAGATAACCTGAATTTGATGTAATTTTATACTCATCCTTTTAATGAATAATTATTCCATCGGAATCTTCAGAATTTCATTAATCATGATTACTATGCACTACTTTTATTGTGCAAACTGGAACGAAGATACATAATATACCATTGTGAAGGTACTATGCTTAAGAACTAAACTGTATACACCATAGAGTCCTAAAAAAGTGTTATATAAATTGATAGTGTGTTTATATTTAGAATTTCACAAAGAAATAAGGCATTGAATACATGTTATTTTACTTACATTAAGAATAAAATGAATTCATTCATTTCAGTTAACACATATATTCATGATTTTAGATAACACATAAAATATCAAAAGCATATTATATATATTTTCACTTGGGTTTCTTCTATAAATAATATTTCATTTCACACAGTTTCCCGTGGATGAAGATTAAATAGGTAAGAAGAAGAATTGAATAGTCATGTTTCCGTGCATGTTAAAGAGTATGATAATGAATGCATGAATTTTCAACCTATATGAAATGAGCACATAAATTCATAATCTCTGGATTAGGGGTTATTGTGTGTCGAGGATTAAAAGAGTAATATGGCCCATGAAATTTTTTATTCAGGAATTATATGATGTGATATGTTTAGTGAAGTGTAACAATTATTTACAAAACAATTAATTGAACTACGATGAAATCGACACTACACTCAATTGTTTATATTGTGTATCAAGTAATTGATACACATTCAGTCTACAATATATTCATATCTTTGTGGATGAAGAAGGGAAAGTGTTCCCAATAATAAATGGATCATTATTCATGGTAATTTAATTATGATAATTCTAAGCTAAACTGAACATTCATTATTTCAATAATCCTGATGTTTGTGATTCAAGTAATAATAAGTGGAGAAGAACCACTACAGTCCATTTTTTATAGAATAATGAGATGCAGTGTTGAAAAAATTAATATATATTGGATTTTCATTTGATGAAATTATGAATTATGAAATTTTGAAACAAAATATCCTTAATATTATTATGACTTAAATTAGAATAATAAGGGTTGATTTTCCACTATCGATAAAGTAACAATTGAATAATTGTAATATCAAAGAATCATTGTGACATCAAATAGGTATCAATATGTGGAATAGTTTCTTTGAATTGGATAACTATTAGAAGAAGAATAGAATCTTCAATATAAGTATAATGATCCAAATAGGAGTTGTAAAACATCCACTCTTAAATGATTATACTGCATTACAGGTGAGTGGATATTTTCTTCTTGTTGTAACCACATTTAGAGGAATAATTCCTATGGGTTTTATGGAAGGATTATTTCTATAACATTATAAGGACTAAATACTATCATTGAGTAGTGAACCATGTAAATACATCATTTGTTATTTTTTACAACTTTCATACACCTTCATGTGGTAAGAAAATAGAATAAGGAAATCAAGATCCATGGAGGTATATGGTGTAAAAGGGATAAAAGTTTGAATTGGTGAAATAGGTCCCAACCCTGATTCACCTTATCTAAGTGTTTGGATGTTACCCAAGAATTCCCCTCAATTGGTATCAGAGGGTAGGACAAAATCTATTGGATTATCTATAGTAAAAATATTCTCTTTTAAATATTTTTGTTTCGTTCTTATGTTAATAGTGATGTCTATTTTTTTGTAAAGATTCAGTTATCTCTAAGAATAGTTCCCTTTCAAATTAAACCATGGTAGAAAAGATAAATATAGTGAAATGAAATTTGAAAAAATATATACCTATTATCTAAATAAGTGTAACTATTAATATCTTTATTTATTATAATAATGGATACATGTCACATTTGTAAGGTGAAGAGAGGTTGTATTATGTTTGTACAAATGGTATGGAAATTATTTCAACATCATATTCATTGATAGATTCAAGTGAATAGGATGTATGTGTTAATTCATCTTAAAATTTCATAAAGAGGATCTAAGAATTAGTGGGTGTGATAACAATTCATTTTATTTATCAAATGATAAATTAATGTGAATGGTGCATGTTTATCCCAAAGAATTATTCTCTATTATTTGTGGGATTATTTAAAGCATAAAGGCGGGGACCACTCATCTTGAAGTAATGTCATAAGTAATAAAGAAGGATTTATGGGGAAACGTTCTTAAAATTTTTAAATTCCTCTTGATAGGTTGGATCCCATGAATTAACAAAGAGAGTGCTTAAAACAAGTTTCTCAAAATGTATCAAAGTAGTATTTGTGAATGATAAATTCAAGATGGCTCTTTAAAAAATATATACACACTTGAAGATAATATTCAATATTAAATTTATGTTAATTACAAAAAATTGGAATGAAAATACAAGAAAAGCATAAAACATGACACTTTATTACATAATAAATTTAAACTTGATAAATAATAATTTGAAAGAATATATAAGGCTTGGGAGGAGTATAGGATTATGATAAAAGATTTTAAAATAATCCTCATTATTAAATGACTATAATTGGAAGTTTAGTTGACCAATATTGAGAATACTTATATCTAGTCATCACAAAAGAAGAAGATAATTAATGCCGGAACTCAATTCTCTCTAGAGAATTCTATGGTTATAAGACATCCAACATGTGAGAAAAAGGCAATGAATTCCTTAAATAAAATTTATCATGCATCTGTGAGGAATGTGGTATCATCCAGATAATCTTGAATTAAATTTTCATATTTATTTTCATAAATAGTGTAGGTTTGATAACTAATTTTGAACAAGTATGGATGAATAAAATATAGAATAATCCTACCACCATGAATTGGGTGGATTGTAAAATAATTTATAAGATAGTCCCCCATGAAGATCCCAACATGTTATAAAGAATACTAAAAAACTACCTATATAATAAATAAGAAGATCATGTTTTTTGGGTTAATGTCGGTGCTTCTATAGGTTCAAGAATTGTGCATCATATTGTCTGTATAATTCATAAAATGAAAAATCATAAAGGAAAACCATATTAAGGGGGTAAGCCAGAGGTGAAGAGGAAACTTCCAAAGATCTAGAAAAATATATACACATCAAATAGATTTGTAAATTTTTATATCATTTTCTATGAATAAATTGAAAGTGTTAACAAGAATAATGAATTCTTATGTAAACATGCGCCCAAAAATTAAGAGAAAAGGATACCATGTAAGTTAGATAATAGGGTAGAATAAACCTTTGGAAGAAATTAGATAAATGTTATAAACAAAAATCCTACCAGGAAGCTATCAAACAATAATGGTGATGAGACTATAGATTCAAATAAAAATTATAAAAAAAATAATAAATATCACTCAGAATAATCCATATGGATGATCTTATCCAATTTCAAGTGTTCATATAGACATGTTAGTAATATAGCTAATCTTTTAAAAAGAATAAGGATAATGGAATAAGAATAAGACAGGTCTCATGAGATTGGGAAAGTAAAGAACCGATTTGGTGATGAAAAATGACATGAGATGGTGTTGACAAAAGATAACAATTTTCTTAAAGATGTTTTTGTGAGATGTGATAAATATGGACATTATGAAAAAGTATGCTTAATTGTTCTTCTATAACAAGAAGAAGTCAATAAGAAGATTAATAATGTATCACCCCTAACTGATATTATGAAGTAAAATTAACCACACACTATAGAAGAGAGTATAAAGACATACATGATTACATAATATAAATCAGAATATATATTCAAATGTGATAGAATTATGACTAGGATATATATCATAACTTGTTTGAGAAAACTATCTCAGCCTTTATTTTCTCAGTGATAAAGAAATAATGACCAAAATTATTCTCTTAATCATCATGTATTATTTTCGTTCTTATAATTATTGGAAGTTATGGTTAAGAATTTTCTCATGGGGAGAAGCTAAGAAGCTGTGAATGATGTCAATTATAGAATGAAAATCTTAATAAGTCAATGTCATTGAAGGATTTAACAATTTTTATTTAAATAAAAATATTATATAGTTTCATTATTGATGATTTTAAATAATTTTTTTTTCATATCTTGGAAAATATTATGGAGAAGATATCATATTTGTTAGATCTTATATTTTGAATTATTAAGAAACACATATTGAAGAATATAATTCCTGAGGATGTTGTGGAAATTATTAAATATTCACAACCCAAAGATGGAGATTCATTTGGGTGTATTCTAAAAACTGTAACATCTTTAAATAACTTCATAAAGAGTTCCACCATTATGAATATATTATGGAATGCTTCCCTTAAGGGGGGATAGATGAAGAAAGATGAATTTGCAGACAAAATCTTTATTTCAATTGGTAAAAAATATCATTATTCTACAATCTGAAAGAAGATAATGTCATTGCAAAAGGTATTTTTTCAATATCCCATCCTTCGTTATCAAAATTAAAGAGCATAATAAGAAGAGAGGGTAGTTTAGTTATTAAGTTACATAAGAAACTATGTGAGAATGGAAGTTATCCAAGGATATTTATCGTTCTTGTTGCACTATAATGTTTTTGACATGTTCATTGAAGTTAGTGTAAGAGTTTCAAGTTCATCCATATGTAAAAGGTTTCATATCTCATTTTAGTATCTTCATCCAAAAAATGAACAGGAAAACCCATAAAGATAAGTATTTGCGTTCTCATTTCTTGAGGTATCATTATTTGTTGGTAAAGGACATTTCAGTTGGTCTGAATCAAATCCTCTTTTTTCACAAATAATTGATCTTCTATAAAAAAGTGAAATGATACATGGAACATTTTTTACATATGGAAAAATACCATTTTACTAAGAAATTTTTATTTATTTTGAATAAGTGGGAGAGAAAGTGAAGTGAGTATTTATAAAAGTAAAGGTAAGATATTCAAATGTTGAAAATTTCATTGGGAAATGACTTTTAAGGGATTTTAAACAAATAAACAGTGGGATATTTAGGTTCCCACTTTGTGTTTGAGTTTTATTTTCTAAAAATGATTACTATTGGTTTTTAATAGTGGTCAATAAAATACCAAGAATCCATTGATGTCAATATATTAAGGAAGATATAAATAAATATGTTTCAAAAAATTAATGATCCATGAAATCAAATATAGATATAAAATTTTTATATATTATATTATTTAATGAAGAAGAAATAAATTTAATACCTAAAGTATTATGATCTAAAGGAGGTACTTTTGACGGGTTTCTAAGTATGAGGATTGCTGAAATAATCCTCCTATAAAATACTTGTGCCAATGCTGTCAAATTGTTTTTAAAAATATATAAATATTATTGGATAATTAATAGATATTTGGAATTTATATTACCAAAATAATAGAATAGGATACATTGAATAATTTCTTGCATAACATAATTATTTCATGAGAACGAAGAGAGTGATCATTTGAAGTTAATGAAAATTTTAGTATGAATGAATAAATCTTGAAGAATTATTTGATTTGGTAGGAACTAATGTGTATAGAATCTAATAAGAATATGTATTATATTGAGCTTTATTTGAAAAACATATATCTAGCAAACTAAGATTCCAGCTCATCAACTGCATTGTGTGAGGAGACAACAACGATATGGGAGAGATAACTCAAAGAGATATAATAGTAAAAAGAGGATTATAAGAACTAGAATGTTTAGTAAAATCTTAGAATTGGTGTATATCCGAACCACATGAGGATCTCAATGGTACATGTTTTATGGTAGAGCATATAACATCTCGTGATTTTCGACCTGAGGGAATTTTTTGAAGGAACATGAATTTTTAATTTAATGGATAATAAATTTTTTAACCAATATTTGGAATGGAAGTATGATATTTAAAACAGTTAAACGTATTTTATTTGTTATGGTTTACGTCCTAGAAGGTTTCATGGGTTTTTGGTTGTGTTTCAAAAGCATTACGCTCCAAAAGCACCAGTTTTTTGGAGAGGCAGAATGAGACACATGATTGGCACATTTTTAGTTTAACCATTTGGGTAAACTATGTGTCCTATTTTCATAAGTATAATGATTTTTAAAAAATTTGAATCCCATTAAAAATATTCATGTGACATGGTGAAGGTTTTTATAGGTGACATTCACAATATGCACATGGTTTTCCCAAACTGTGTACCATGATGGTACCATTTCGTCCACTTCACAAATAATTACACATGGTTTGGTGCACTATTTTTTAATTGGTGAGGCACATACATGAACCCCATTGAAAAGGGTTATGGATATAGACATTGATTCCAAAACATTTGGTGAAAAGTTATCTAAACCATGTGACCAAACCTTGTGGCTATTTAAGGGGTTGTTTATACCCCTTTTCTGTGGTTTCTTTTAAATGTATTTCCATTTATCCCCCCCATATATGAACATAGAAGACCTCTATGTGATATACTTATCTTATCCTCCTTCCATAAAGATATATTTACTATATGATTATCGAACTAAATGTTTTCAATGGTTTTCGATATCCATCACTGAGTATATGACTCCTCCTTCATCCTCTTTTTCATTTATCTTCTCATCTTCTATGAAATCCTCATGTGACTTGAATGACCCAATTTTTAGGTAAATGCTTTCTGAAATTTCTATAAAAATGTTTCATATCAATGCTTAAATATGTATGATTGAATAATCCTTGGTTTGTGGTGGGAGGTCTATTATTTTCCCATAATGTTTTGTCATTTTATAATATATCATTGTTCTTCCATACTCTAGAAATTCCCAGAATCACATTAAATTTATGATAGGCCTTAAAATAAATCCATAAACCTCCTTATTTTGTTTCTAGAACTCCTTTATATGTTTTTTAGGTTTGATCTCAACTTGAACTACCCCTTCAGGGTGGGTTCGCATAATAACTCATACAGAATTATATTTTATGCCTTCTGCTTAGACCACCCTTCGGGTGGGTAAATTTTAATTATTTGAATAGAATAGTTGAATATATTTTGAATATCCTTTTATTTTTTCTAAATTATTCCCCTTTGATGTGATTTTTATTTTCTTCTAATAAGTACACCAATTTAGGTGCATTTTCTTAAAAAATAACGTGGATACAATTAATTTTTTATATATTTTTTGTTTTTTTGGCGTGGTTGTTTCCATTTATATAATATTTTTTGTTAGAAGAAATAAAATTCTTATGTTCATGGAATTATTTGTAGTTCTTGAAATAATAAATGGGAATGGAGATATTTATTATTTTTGCATTATGTTATTGTTTTCCAATTATAATGGAATTCATTTTTTATTTATAAATGTATTTTTTTAATATAATGGATGAACACATGAAAAATTTATAGAAGTTAAATGAATTGTATAAAAAGGATCCAATGTTCCTTGGTCGATGTCAGTTTTCTCTTTACGTAATGTAAGGTTAATGACTCATAATGAAAAAAGATTATATTATCCTACCTTTTGAATAATGGTACCTTTATTAGGGTCATTTCCATTGATGTATCACACCCCCTTGGTCAAGGATGTTGGAAAGGTGTCCACATCATTTTGGTTGATGGGAATGATTTTCCATGAAACCATGGTTTGGATCATGGGCTAGACCCTCCTCATTTTTACTCATGATAGTCAGCATAGAGTCCTAAATTGATTATCACACTCAAAATGGAGACCTATATTTATTATGATTCTCATGTAAAAATGAATCTTATTTATAATTATGAGAATCTAATTATTATTCGGAGTATTATCACACAAGGATTCTTGAGGTGATCCCTAGGTCCAGGCTGATACTAAAAGTCTATATATATATATGGATATAAACGTTAAAACATTTATAGTGCATATATATGTTTCTGTGTGTGTGTGTGTGTTTATTTGTGTGTGTGTGTGTGTAATTTAGTTAGAGATTTTTCGTCTCTGAACAAAGAAAGTATGGTCAGACTGGTGTCCTTTAGGGACCCTATCCCAACATGTTACATTTATTTATTTATTACATATATATTTATTATACCTACACATTATTGTAATTTAAATGCAGAGATTGTAATTAGAATTCAGAACTATTGGTGGTGGAATACTGATTATATATTGTACCCAATATGTGACACCATTTTACTAGTGTACCTAAATAGAAAATATATTTGTAGGTCCATGGATTATTATTTATGATGTGAATTGTACATGATATCTTGTGAGAAAAGGATTGATCTATTTCTCAAGATGATCAACGAGATCACCCTTTGTGATTTATACTATTTTCAATTGTTCATGAATTTTATTGTATCTACCTACTATATGTTTCATAATTTTGATTTTTTAGCTTCACATTTATGTGTAAGAGTGGTTGTATTTGGCATTGATCTTTTCTTATTTTTATTCCGTTATTATTATATGTCTTTCACTACACTACCATTATTTATAATGCTTTCCTTTTGACTGATTAATTTATTATCTTTTATATGATTATTATACTCTGATTATGAGGGTATATTCTGCCCACTATACCATCATTAGACCCTCCTTACTTGCCAGTAGCCTCTAAGGTATAGGGAGGCGTTCTTGAGGCCATGTTATCGACTTCCTTGGTGAACCGTTTCTGGGGATAATTAGATGGGATGTTGAAAAGTGGTATCGTAGTTTATTTTACATTGTCTTTCTATTTTGGCTTGATATATATGATACTAGAAATGTTATAGAACTTGGTAAATAGCTATGTCTAGGAGTGATCAACCCACGTAGGGGAAAATTCCATGTGGTTAGGGATGGGAAGTCTTTTTTAGTTGATTATTTTTCACCCATGAGGGATTGGTTTACTTTTTAAAATTACTAATTTATGATATTTAATGATTTTAAACCTTTTCCTTATATGGAAAGGAAGTAAAATTACATGCATCATTCTTGGAACATAGAGATTCACATACCAAATATATTCAATACAATGTGTACTAGTTTGTTAGAATATTTGATATTTCTTGATGTTCTAGGTGAATTTATAATCGTACCTGTTATAAACTATCTTAGGTATTTTGTTAACAAGTTAGGTTTTATGCATATATATGTGTTTATTTATCATTATTTTTATATAACATGTTTTGTTATTTATTTATTATTATTTCTTGTACAGCATGGTTATGTGATTTATTTAGCATGCTTATCTATTTACTATACTAAAGTGATTTACTTTCCATGATTGTTTTATTTTTATAAAATTGATCATATACCATTTTTTGATGTTTTATCTACTTGAATAATATTTTTCCATGTTTATTTATCATGATTTGATGCTTATTTATCATTTTTTCCTTTACAAATTTATGATAAATATTGAAAATGGTCGGTTAGATAAAATGTCAGCATCAACCTAAATAGTTTTTTCCTGCATAGATTGATGGTGGAATTCTATTTGAATAACTGATTATGACATGTATAATCCGTGAACCACTGGTAACATGGGCTGAAACATAGTGGTTATGATTAAATAGGATTGAATTTGAAATTTATAAAGTGTATGGGATCTTTAAAATTTTGGAAATGCAAACTCATATAATCATACTTTCATATAAGCGCATGATATACTTTGAGAATATTTTAAATATATATTATACTAAAATCATGACCTTAAGTGAAATTGTTTCCTATGAAAATTTGTGTAACTCTATCAGTTAGGCATGATGACCCGTTTGAATAAATTCCAAAATGCACAACAAGACCCAAGGTGGTCAGTTAGGGCATGTTTCTTATGAGATAACCCACTCCATATGTTTTGAAACAATAATAATTAAATCAAGTACTATGGTTTATGGACATAGGATGGTTTTAATAGGACCCTTTTTGGTTTCCTCTTTTTTATAGGTCTCAGTACTTATCACCCTCAGGGGTATGTTATGTTATATAGGGATTCTTATTTGAAGAGTATTCATCCACCTATATGTATTCACATATAAAATATGGTGGTATATTACTTGACTAATACCCTTTATAATTAATAACAAACATGTTATCCACTATGGATATGTACTTATTTGAGGCATTAGTTAATTAAAATTTTATTTTTATCCTAAATGGTATTTTCCACTCTGGATTAGAATTGGAATTTTCTTTATCCAGGAAAATTATTAAGGATTATGAATAAATGAATGATGAATAAAATGAATTATATGTTTTTTATTTCCAAAATATGATATGATGTCATTGAAATAATAATACATGAAAGGTATTTGATACAACTACCCTTGGTTCCATGTGACATTAGCTAAATTAAGTGATGATCATTTTTCCTTACAAATAATACATTATGTTTTAAAATAGATCCTTTAAAATGCTTAAACACCAAATTTTAAAAAATTAATCGGATTAATTAATACAACAAAGTATTGTTTTAGAATAAACCCTCTTATATGAATAGTTCAAATGTTTTTATGATCTTGGTTGGGATTGGAAATGTGAGAGTTTCCCATATCCCATTACTCTTAACACATGAAACTAAATTATAGGTTGTATATCCTGGTGATATATTTAAAATGACCCCACTATAAGGTCACTGCTTAATTTTTAAGGGGCCATCATGAGGTAGGTATCACCCTCAAAAATTAAAAACATCAATGAATTCTTATAATGAGATGTTTTAGATGTGTGGAACTATTCAGGTTTCGATTTTCCCATGTATGAATCTTAGTTTATATAAAGACACCATTGACTGGGAGAGTGTTAGTTTGGTAAATTAACCCTTGTTATCAGAATAAGCATCAATTAATGATCTGTTTATGTGGGTATTATATTATTAGGCCACATTCGGTTTCTTAGTAGGTCATGAGACCTCTCTTTCATTTCTGATGGATGACTGCATAGATCATCATCATGATTTATGGTTTAATAATATAGTGTGAATCTAAGATATTTTATTTTATGGGCCATAATATATTGGGATGAATAAGGCCAAAAATCGTTTCGATAATATCATGGATGTTCTATTTTTCTAGTGAAACCATGGGGTTGTATGCAATAATACACATGGTTCCCATTGATTTACTAAAATCATACATCAAACTATTTGATTTCAATTCCAATCATTATATCATTGATATATTGTGTTATTTTATCAGGTAATTTTGATATTACAGTGACTAGTATGGTAATGAAAAATAGACTCATTAGAATGAGTGGGATTTTGTCACAAAAGGACCAGGTGCTTTGACAAGCTGGTTAATTGGTTTTCTCATTGACATACGAAGGTGTGGCATTGATAGAAGTAACTAGAGAGTAGTGTTACACATATTTGAACTTTAAATAAATTCTAGTGTTCTTGTTTACATCTAGTACGAATCTTCTATTGGTTTTGCTCTGGGTAAAAACATGTTTTCCATGTTCAAGTCCTCCAGTTAGTAGTCGATAAAGTTTGTGCCATGGGATAAGACCCCTTTCTTAGAAATTTTATGATAAGGTCACTTCTATGGTGGGGGAGTTGCATCAATTCAAGTAATATGTTTCTTTCCATATATAATGAGCATAAACAAGAAATACCATTTTAATATGGTCAGTACTACCTTTGAATTCCATTGAGTCTGGTAACATTTCACAAAAATTGGTGCCTTTAAATTAGTTTGATGGTGAAATAGTAGGATGTAAATAAAACCCTTTAAGACATGGAATCATCAAGTCAGACATTGGTGACCATGATTAGGTGACCATGATTTTTCTAGGTTAGTAAATGAATGATGATTAGGTAGGTGACACCTCAACAAGTAAACTCGAGCTCTTACAAATGATGATATCATCGACCATTTTTCCACCCATTGGTATGTATTTTGACATGGTTGGTTTGAAAATATACTATGAAATATATCTTTGATGTGATAGAAGTGTCTCGGGTCATCTTGAAAATTGTTGATAATATCGAAATGTAATCTTGTCTTATGGAATATCATGCCCTCTCTCTTGATATCATCCAAGATTCATTGATATAGAACCAGTTAAATGTCGAGATAACAATTTAAAATGCACTTATGTTTCGATGAAGGAACTACTTGTGATTTATGATTCTATAACATGGTGAGGTAATATGTATTGTTGTATTGATTGATATTTTGGGTTTTGATGTAGGAATTCCTTGAACAGACTCATTGAAACTAGCTAGGTCTTTGACTTGATTTATATTGGGATCAATAATTATTCTTGATATATTGATGTTCAACTATGTACTAACATCCCAACTATAAATGTTAGTGTATGGATTACCTTGGATAATATCCTTGGACACTAGTTTATGATTCTGAGGTTACCATGGAGTTCATTCAAGATTAGATAGTATGTTTAAAGGTGAGAATCTTCATGTTTGGGGTTAGGTTTACACCTATGTTTCTGTTTTTGGATGTCAACATAAATAAATGGTTTGGATTGAGATGTCCATATAATTCATATACAAAAATAAATTGACATGTTCGAGTTAAATTTTAGTTCTTTATTTGTAGGAATTGTGTTTCAGGTTGACATATGTTGGCAGTGTTAGCCAAGCATATTGAGGATAGTCAATCAGGGTTGTCTTGAATTTTTATCCACTATTTTCATTAAAATCATGTCAATTAAGAAACAATTAATGTAACATTATCATTTTGAGGAAAGTGAAATGTGATTCAACAATGGTTTTCAATAAAACATTATATCTACCTAGTTAAATGGTTCATTTGTGAGTTTTTGATATTTTTAATGATAATTTTCATGCCAATAGTTTCATAATATTGGTGGGGGAATGTTAAAATAAAAAATTATGATGATATAAATAGCAAGGCTCAAAATTGTCCTTTAAATTCCTAAAAATATAGTGGGGAGTTCTATAGTCCATGAGATTAAGTAACTGACATCTTGATTGTGATTCTCATTTTATGGGATAGGGTATGCTCAATATGAATCTTTCAATTTAGAACGTGAGCATTGGATCATGTTTCATATTCTCAAGTACAATGCAATTCAAGGGATTCATGGAGTTTCATTGGGAAACGAAGAAACAATACTTATATTTGTACAAACCTTCAAAAACTAATTAAGTTAGTTTTTTTCCCATGTTCCCTAAAAATTCTCGATGATGACATGATATAAGGTGGGTAGGTTGTATTGACTTTTGATTTTGGACCATGTGAAATTTTTCTAGGGACATTGAATTTACAGTTTGGTGGATGGTCTATTTGTAAAATAATATTCATAATGAAAATCCATTCTTTCTAACACTTAAATATATTTTTTAGTTATTTTTTAAACTCTTTCAGGTGTCCAAGGAGTTTGGAGGTGTTTCATAGGTATCCAGATCAGAATGAACTAGTTTTTTGGAAAGTTAAATGTGGCTCATAGTTAGTGTATGGTTAGTTTAACAATGTGGGTTAATTAGAAATACCCTTTTCTTAATTATCAAAGTTCCTTTTAACCAATAAACCATTTTATGAGTGACATTGAGACATATTTTAGGTGTGTAGGGATGACCTACATGGGATGTGCAAGGTCTTCCAAAAATGGTCTCCTATCATGCACCCTTAGTTCAACTTAACCAGAAGCTATGCAAGGCATGGAACCAGGTTTATCAATCTATGCAACCCAAACATGAACCCCATTGAAAATGGGTATGGTTTTGGGTATTTTATCCACAATTAATGGATGAAGGTTAGATAAATCATTTCTCTAAACTATTTGTATCTTTAAGGAAGTTTTTTTAACCTTTCTCCCATCGTTTATTTTGAAGCGTTTTCCTTTTCTTCTCCTACCATCTGTAGATGTGAAAACCCTATATAGGGGATCCTACTCATCTACATCCCTGGATATATCCTCACCATCTTGTAGGATCTAAATAATGATGTAGATTCTCAATATAAAAGATGTGGGGGTGAATTGTATACTTTAAAAAATCCAATGGAACCATTAAAGTTGATATAAAACTTTCTACTGTTTAACAATGTTAAACTATGTAAATTCACAAGACCTCTTTGTTCTACAAACTTGCTAGATTTTGGAAATATGGTTCTGGAAATGAAACATAAAAAATGATAACATGGGAAAAGATTACACCTTAAAATGTATAGAATCTTACTAATCAGATAACAAGTACAAAAAAGTATAAAATGGTAATACTTTCCTTATTAATCAAAATTCCGTGGAAAACAAACTTGAAACAATACAAGTAACAAGTATAAAATATTTTAACCCAAAGATTAGGGTATCCAAAAACCTTGGATAAAGGTCCCTTGATTTATACATTAAATAAAGTTTGTATTACCTACACTAGGGTAAGCCCTTGATAGGATTATCGGAGTCTGTCTTGCTATCCCCGCAAGACCTCTAAATTCCAGGTAGTCGGAAATTCTGTCTTCCTTATCAAGGAAGTCCTCGAACTTTATGGTAATCAGTACCTCTATCTTCCTATCCCCAGAAGCCCTCAAACCTTATGGTTGTCGGCACCTCTACCTTCCTATCCCTGGAAGCCCACAATTGTACACAGCAACAATCAGAGTCATACAAAGAAATCTAAAAAAGATGTTTAGTACGCACAAAGCATGAGAGTCCCTCTCTCTAGAAATAACTTCAGAAGCATGTAATATATTGATTCATAGAACGGTCACTCAGTAAGTTATGAGCTCATTCAAATGATATCCTATTTATAGGCACATCTCCAATGGTTGGCTCCCTCAACCAATGGTCATATTTTTCCTTAAATTTCAGAGGGACCTGAACATGTGTCACTCACACAATAGTTGGATAGAAATAGAATAAATTACATCATTTTAGAAGTATAACAAGAGTAATTAAAATATTGTTACTCAGCCAAATATATTTTTCGGAGTCTAAGGAAAAATAAAATTTGGAGTCTATGAAAATAAAAAATCAGAGTCAATTTTAAAATGATATTCAGATTCTGTTTTTCAATGAATTCAGAAGAAGAATTATTTTGACTTTGGAGTCTGAATTCTAAGAAATTCAGAGTCGGAATTCTAAGGAATTCAGAGTCTGAATTATAAGGAATCCAGTGTCTGAATTCTAAGGAATTCAGAATATGAATTCATAGGAATTCCATGTCTAAATTTAAGAGAATTTGTAATCCTAATTTTAGAGAATTTGGAGTCTGAATTTTAGAGAATTAGGAGTTGCAATTTCATAGAATTCAGAGTCAGAATTTCAGAGAATTCGAAGCCTGAATTTTAGAGAATTCAGATTATGAATTTCAGAGAATTTAGAACCTGAATTTCAGAAAATTCAAAACCTAAAATCTGATCCTAAAAATATAATACTCTAGATATATGTACTTATAGAATTCTGACGATTTAGATGCGAAACCGAATTTTTCAATTATGAATAAAAAGAGTTATATTTATAGAATCTAAAATCTAAACAATGAAAAATAGGTAAGGATAAATTTTCCATAGGGAAATAAAAATTTCCATATTAAGGATAATATTCAGGGAAATAAAATTCTCCTTGAGATAGAGTGTTTGTGATTTTAAAAACATAAAATAATGGAAATGTCAAAAGGAAACCTTATTGACTCAATACATCATGCCTATAAATGGAATGAAATCAGGTGTATTGGATAGCCCTTAGTGATTCAATTAATCCTACTTTCCCCTATCTTCATATATCTTCTCTTATTATGTGTTATCTTTGTGTGTTCTAATTCACCATAATTTCAAGGAGTTGTTATATTTCATCAATTTCTCTCAAAAAAGATAAAATTAAATCTTTATATTGGATGATTGAATCATCCTTGGTATAATTTAGATAGTATATATTTTTTACCTTGATTTTTAATTATTTTATAAAATATTGTCATTGTGTCACACAACCGATTTTCCAAGTGTCCGTTATAATTTTTAGGTTTCCTATTTACGAAACATTGGTCTAAGGGATCCTATAGTAAACTGATTAACTTATCTAGTATTTGGAATAAACCTACTATGATTATCATCATTTTCCATGAAGTTTCATTAGCACTTGGTTATGAATGTTTGAATGGTGTCGACATCACTTTGTTTTCTAGGCATGATTTTCTAGGCCCCCTTGATTTAGAGGTTATGTAAGATGCTCTACACTATTACTCATGATACTCATCCCGGAGTCCTAAATAGATTATGATACTAGACATGGTGACCTATATTAATTATGATACTTAGGGAATAAAGACGGTTATTTATTATTATGATACTCTTATTGTTATTATTTTTGTTGTTTTTGTTGTTATTATTATTATTTTGAGTATCATGTATAGATGCCTGATTTTTTCCTCAAGACTAGAATGATACTATATATCTATATATATTTCTTAAAAAATTTAAACATTTATATTAAATATATAAATATATATGTCTGTGTGTAATTCACTTAGAGAGAATATTTATTACACCAAAGTAGTTATGGCTAGGTAGGTTTCCCTGAAGAACCTGAGACAGGCATGCCACATTTATTTATATATTTCCTGTATATTTATTATTCCTTCCCACTAATGTATATTATATGCATGGACTCAAATTAGCTTTCCAAATAAATGGTGTTTTTCTACTAATTATATCTCACACTCTGAATGGATCACCATTTCATTGGGGCTCCCATGAAGAACTCATGCTCTATAGAAACTCCAGCCAGATAATCTTGGATTTGGTGCCTTACATTATTACATTGACATAGATACACGATTCCAAATACAAAAGGATCCATCAGTATAGTAGTTTTTGAAAACTATTTACATACATGATTCCCATTTTACATTAGTAAATGAAAATAAAACATAATACACAACAAAATAAAATGATTTGTATCTTTGAAAACTCACTCAAAGGATTCATCTTTATAACATCATGAAAAGAAAAAATATATAAGGGTGAGATGAAATTCAAAATAAGGGTTATATATAATGGAATCTATAAAGAATAAATAATTATAATAAAAATTTAATGATAGATAAATAAACACCCATTCCATTTAAATTTCTTGACATCTATGGTTAGAAGGAAGAATCCATACAGTAGGGTAAATAACTAAAACACATTACATGCAATCAATAAAATGAAAATGAAATGGATCCATTTGTAATGTCATATAAAAATATCCTGGATAATAATAATGACTAAGTCATTAATGAAGTATATTCTTAATTATTAGACTCTATGATTTTGAGGTACATGATACCTTTATTATTAATACCTTTGACAATACGATTTAAAACATTCTCGAAAAAACCCATCTGATTGGCTAAATGATTCATCTCATGAGACTATTTATATATCTAGGGGATTGCGATAAATGTTACACAACCTATTTCATATATTCCAAATAATTACTCATATAATAAATAATATATTTAATTGATAAATAATTTTCCTTATCAAATATACATATTGTGTGAAGAATACAGATTTATTAATATTTCTTCATTAAATCCATTATCATTCAAAGTAAAATCCATATATAAAAATGGTATATGGTTTACGAAATAATAATATAAATACCACCAGAATATTTATATTTAATATAATGTTAATTTTGAAAAAATAATGATTAACATAAAGTGATTGTTTTAATAGAAATTTTACAATCACAAAAGAATGTGAGATTTCAGAATAACTTTAACCACTCAATAAATTTCAAGTCGAATCCACTTAGGATAGATCATTAAAATTGAAACGTAAAATAACTTTTATAATAAATTATTAATGATATTACATTCCAAAGGTTCATTATATACACAACATTCTTGTGAAGTTTTTAAAAACACATAAATAATTACCCATAAAATGTAAATTTAGACGAAATACCTTATCTCTCATTTCCTTCTGGGTAAACATACACTAAACTGTTATATAGTGGTTTCATACATTTATTATCTTTCACTACTATAATATTATTATTTATAATTTCATATAGAATCTTTTTAATAATCTTTTATTATTTTCATTGTTTCATATGTTAATTTCCTTATTTTCTCATGCATGTTTCATAATGAAATAACCACTTGTTGGTAATAATATATAGTTATATAATCTAAAAATAATAATTTTGACATAATTATAAAATTTTCATAGAAATTATACTTTTTAATCCAATCATGAATGTTTCTTATCAAAATTGGTGTATGTTACACTCATGGAGATGGTAGGTCACATGTATACATGAGTAACATTTCTATTTTAACTAATTAATATGGAAAGAAGGTAGGTAATATTTTAACTTTATATAATTTTAATAAAATCCTTAATATTATATTATATTTATATATATATATTTCATGTGGATTGGTGATGAAAAATATGGCAACATAACATTGTGAAGGCGGTAGTCAACACGTACATGAACACTGATATATTCTTTAAATGAGTGAAAATAAAAGAAGTAAAATAATATATATTATATTTCCAAAATAGTAAATATTTAATCAATACCATAATTAATTCATTTATATCACATATAATCATTAAATTAATATTTATCACCTTTCGTGTGAAGCGTTGGTGAATGAAAAATCACATCTCTTCGTGAGGTGGTTGTCTCCCATAGACAAGAGTGAAGATATCATATTTCCAATGGAATATAAGGTAAATATATATATATATATGATATAATTAAAATATAGGTTTAAATATGTTATAAAAAGAATATATATGTTTTATATCTGTCATCGTACCCATCCCTGAGAGGTGTAAAATGAAAAATAATGACATCGGTTTGTGAGGCGGTAGTCCGCTATAAGCACAAATGATGATTTTGTAACCCATTTAATATAAGGGACATAGATTTAGTTTATTAAAATAACATAATAATATGTCAAAATATGTAACATATTGAGATAATCATATCGTCATATAATAATAATAATAATTTAAGGAGGCATATATAGAAATAAAATAATGATGCTTGTTGAAGAATGTTACCTCCTATTTGGGTATCATCTTCGGGTTACACTAAGTACTTACGTGGATATATTTATGACCAAAACAATGAATATAGAATTCCGGGAGGGAATTTGGGATGCTATTTTGGTATTTTTTGGGCAATCCAAATGGCTTGAGAGGTGTGAATAATAGGAGATGGTGAGTGACCTTTAATTGTTGAGGAAAAATGGAATTTCAGTAAATACTCAAAATTATAAACTATTGTGAGGTATACCTTACCTCATGTGGATAATCATTAATTTATAATAAAGGGTATGGTTTTTTTGATCTAAAAACACCTCTACCACAAAAATTTGAATTTTTATAATTTAATTCCTTAACATCAATGTTTCCACACTTCTACAATTTTGGTTCTTAAATATGGTAATTGGTTTTCAATTATTGGAAGTATATAATTTAAGAAAACATTAATGATATAATTGTGATACAAATTATAAAAAAATTATAATTAAGATTTATTTATTTATAAAATAAATATCCCAAGTCACTATAAGAAAATTTCTGTTTTGCGGTGGTTTTTGTTTTTTGATTTGGCAGCAGCTTAACCTGCTAGAAAAAAAATGTTGGGATGATTTCGAAAAATATTCGCTAAATTTGGTGTCAAAATAGATCCCTTGATGTTTCCTTCCATGTACTGGTGTTTCAAACTACCTCTAAATCATGATTATTTTTTCAAAAAAATGGCCACAAATACGGAAACAACCACTGTTAAAAAATGTAATTATATTAAGGATATTAAAAACACCTCTAAACAATAATATGTAATATTTGGGGTTGGTTTAAACCATAACTATATTATACTATTAAAAAATGAATATTAAAAATCTATAGCCCTAGAATAGATCTCAACCCAAGAATGAAACCAAAAAACAATTGAGTTTAGAAAAAACAAATATAAACCATCACCAAATGAAATTTAGAACCATTAAAAGAAATATCAGCACTAATTTCACCATTATTGAAAAACTATACCAGAACATTCAATGTTTACCAATTCCATTAGTATTCTAGAAATTACATAAGAACTCTAAAATAGACTATTAAGAAATGTATGGGAAATATAGTTATCCCTACCAACAACCAAAACATTGTTTCTGAATCACCAAATTACTGTTAGTTTTTCATTAGATTAGTTTTACATCATATATAAATCCAAAGATAATAATAATCACTAATCAATTTACCTTTTTCAACAACCTATCCATCTTTATATCCACTTCTTACTACCGGAACAAGCAATATAATTATATTGAAAAATAAACAATTTTTTGTATTAATATTTAAACATAAAACCAATAATTTTTGTGAACTAAATGATTTTGAAGTTGTTTAATTTACCTTCTCACCACCATCCATCGATGAAACACCACTAGGGTAAGATATAGTCATCTTTTGATATAAATCAATAAATTCGTTCTATAAAATGGGTATAAGAGTCCCATGTTCATAATTTTGGAATTTCATAGAAACAAAATTCCTCTTAGAATCTGGGGGAAGGGAGTGAATATAACCATATGTAGATGTAGTTGCAATCCCAAATGGACCACCAATGATATCAGATGGTAATGGTCCCAAATTCACCTCAGACAATTGACCATGATTCTTCTTCCTAAGGACTTGATGAACTACAACATCCTAGGATACTAAGAAAGAATGTGTGGGATTGCATCCCATGGTTATAAAATTTTATCTTATAAATAAAATATCATTCATATTAGAGTAAATTTATATTAACATAGTTGAAACTCACAAGATATTATTATAATAAAAATTGAAATCCTAGCCTAAATTATTTGGTAGGGTCATTAACAAAACTCCCATCAAATTTTGTATGAACATCCAACCACATTTCTTTTCATGAGACGTGGCATCCTAAAATATATTGAATCATTAAAAAAATATAAATCAATAATTTAATATTTTAGGAATATAATATTATCTTATAAATATATCAATTAATCAATATATTACTCGAGTTTATCAGTTTTTGAAAAAACTCATTGACTCAGTAGTGTGAGGGATGATTTTCTAAGCTCAGCTTGATGCTTTCTTTCTGAAAACATCCTATAATATATAACATATAATTTAATTGTAATTTATACAATGTAATATCATTTTCATATGCATGTATTGATGTAAAATGTGATTAATAAAATTATATACCTTTAAATACCATGTTCTTTTCACGATGATAGATATCAACGAAAACCTTCAATTTCTCTCTAGTTACCCCTTCAAGTAACTTATGCTACAGTTGTTAGGTGCTCAATGATGTATCATTTAATTAATTACATAATATCAATTTAAAATCCTTCCATTTAATTACCAAATTTTTCAATGTACACTTTCATGCTATAATATTTGCAATGATAATGTGGGAAAAAATCTGTTCAAATATATTTATTTTTAAAATATTTGATTTTAATATCATAATAAATGTAAATTACATAATAATTTTTTAAAATTTCCTCTATATGTGAATCAAAAATATCATTTTTTTCATTAATGAGGTATATTACACCAATCATCATATGTAATTGGAAGGGTAATCAAATCCTCCACCAAATGACCTACAATATGGCCATGCAATCATTCAACATCATCTTTTAGGACCCCATAGAAATAAAATAGGAAAAATATCATTAGTCCGTTCAGATTCCATACATATAAAATTTTTATATTTCTCTGCGTTGTAGCATTATTTCTATAATTTATGAAAAATATGTAGTAGTATAAAAAACTGAAATAACATTATTCATATTAAAATTTGTACCTATAACAATCACCCTCCAATATCTCCACAATGAAATAGGAGTAATGAATTTCTCCCTCACTACTAAGACTACTAAATGGGGAAGCATTGGATGAGCTCCTGATGGGATGCCAAAAAAATGTGTACCAAAATATGATGGAATGTAAGGTGTGATAGATGGTTTGGGGGGAAAGGATAGGGTGTATCAGGTGATATAGCGAGAGATAGAGTTCAATCATCATTTGTCGGTATGTTCATATGAATGTTGACTAAGATTCAAATAGGATTTTTAAAATACTTACTCCTTGGAATTACTATCATTTAATCAAAAAAAATTAACATCAGAAAATATATTTCAAAATATTCAAGAGGAATGTTTTTTTGGAAATGATTATAAATGTACAATAGTAACACACAAAATATTGATAATTATGATAATAAATGATTTCACAAATAACACCAATGGTTGATAAATGAATGGACTACTATATATAAAATAGTTTTTTCCCTTCAATCATATCATTTTCCCTCCATAATTTCTTAATCAACTTCATCCACTCTTTCATGACTACTATTTTCAACACCATGGAGGAAAAACAAGTTCAATTTTTATTGTTGAAATAATTCAATATCAGAGGTCAAATCTTTCACTTCATCACCCATATCATACATGTCTCTCTGTTTTATTTGGGAAACTACACTCCTCCCTTCACCCATGAAATTTTCCACATTATATACCATTTTCTCTTGTGATGATAATATATATCGATATTAAAGTCATGGTCACCAACATGAATCAAGTGATAAAAGATCATATATGTAAATTTTAAGGAATCTCTTTTAACACCCCTGATAATATCGACCCACTTACATTTGAAAAAAAACTGAAAAATGCATTTGGTAGTTTAATTCAATAATATCATTCAATATTCCATAGTATCCCACAACAGAAAATGTAAATATACCACTCTTCTTTGTTTTCAAACCCTATTCACAATTGATTGTACAAAATATAATGTGGTTCACAATATAAGTGACAAAAAATCTAGACTATTATAGAGGACCTCGATAATGAAGCTTCAGATATTATGAAAAATTAGCTCGAGTATCAGTATTCATGATCTAAAAAATTTAATATACAATATTATATAAAATATATATATACATCAACCTAATATCAATATTTATTACAATATTTATGAACATACACATCATTAAAACCATTATACAAGATCTTTATTATCAATTTTTTATATAATTATCATTTAATGTTCATCCTCTCATTCATCACTTTTTTTATCCTGGGATCTTTAATAAATGGATTTGAAAATTTACTATTCAGTAGAACATGTCTATTTTCTTATAATAATTCCAGTTTTATCAGTGTAACATTTGACCTCCTCTTAACTGATCGACCATTAAGAGGGATAATTTTAAATTTCCCACACAGTTGAGATTGAGTCGATGTTTCATCAACAAGTACTACATGATTGAATATTATCTCAATATGATCTAATTATATAATATAAAATTTAATAAACTTCAATAATAAATAGTCATTAGAAATATAGACTTTAAGTTGATTTTTATTTTTCATGTTTGATTTCAAATGCCTAATATATCAGTGAAATAAAAAAATAAATCATATTTTTTATTTAATTAAGTTAAAAGAATTGTTTATATAAGATGAAAAACAAATAAATAAAGTACCTCTCAACTGTATATATCGATCAATAAGGTATTTGTCTTCCTAATATTACTTCCTCGACCAAATGGAGAGTTAAATAATTTATGATAGTAAAAATGGAGGAAAGATCATCTCTATTGAAAAAATGGTCAATAAAAATATCTTCTAAAGGTTTTCAAGCACCAATAATTATAGTTTTTTCTCATATAGTTTTCCAAATAATGTGTAAAATTTTATTACATCTATTTTTTGGTAATAATGTACACAATTCCAATGGTAGTAACTGCGATAAAAAATATGTGAATCATGAATTTTCAATCCATGTAACCTGTGACTCTTTAATTCAACACACCGTGATAATTTACTTGAATACCCATTATATACCTTCACACATTTTAAAATTTGAAGGAATGTATCTTTATCCCTATTTTTTTGAAAAAATTGTTGTGGAAAATATTCCATTCACATTTATTTAGAGATCACATATTATGTTCATTGATTGTAAGTATTTCAGAGAATTGATATATTCCATTTATATTCCATGATCATTACACAATGTGAAGAAAATGTTTTAAAAATATTATAAATATGCATAAAATCAAAATTATGGTGAAAAAAATTAAATTCCCAATATAGTTTTTTGAATAAATTTTTTTTCTTCTATTGTTGCGTTCTAATTTAAATTCATGATACTCTTTCAACTCATTTTACACTATCATTAAAATTTAGCACCTTCCCAAAATACGTTTCTACCTTTCTATGTTGTGAAAATATTCCATAACCTGAAAAAAATTGGAGGTGGTCTACAATCAATAAAACAATTGAATTTTGACTTGTTCAACCGAACTCTATGAGATGCATTGATAAATCATAAAAGACACTATAAGCCCCATTTTTTACTCCCATGTAGTTTTCTGGGCTCAAAACTAAGTTACAAATAGAAAAATAAAAATCTATGTATGTAATCTAACTAGGTAAATTCCCATGTCTAGGGAAGTCCCTAATAGTTCACATTAGACAAGCATGAATTATGAACATTGTTCTACAAGATTATTCATATTTATCAACACCTTTTCCACATAACTCTTATAATTATTCAATTAGAGGATACAAGTATGAATCAATATCATTTCTAGAAATTTTTTTCTAATTACACTCATCTAAATGATAAAATATATTTTTTTCATACACATCCTTGGAGTCAGATTATAAGGGATCAAAACAACTGTTCAAATGCTATAATTGGTGCTCAATGTCTGAAATGTCTTCAATCCATCACCATCCAATCCCAATCACACATTCTTAGGATTAGATGAGAAATTTATATGTAATGAATCAAATGTCTTCCTTGTTTGTGAATCTCTTAGATGTCACATTAACCCATCATTGTAATTATCTATATAATTCCACTTCATGTTCTTGATGATTTTAGATGAAATGAATAATCTATATAATCAATGATTTAAAGGATTGTAATTAAAAAGCATTTCAGGTGTGTTCCTTTTTTTTATTCATAGTAGTCTGTTAATTCAGACATCCAAAATCACCCATTGGAAGCCATCTAGATGAAGAATTTTTTTTACAATCATGTCTTCCTGAATCCTCTCCCCAAAAAATCATACAATCATTGAGACACACATGTATTTTTGTTTAATTCATATCAATATTGTTAATAAAATTTTTCATTTTACAAAAATACTAATGGATATATACTTCTGGAAATGCATCATGCATCAATTATATGGATATCGCCTTATTATTAATTCCACGTCTGTAATTGATATCATATAACTTTATCAAAAAATTATGTTTTTAATATTACAAACATACCACTTAAAATTTTTTATTTATATCATAATCTAATACATGAAACCCATTTTATGGTGAGTGAAGTTCTATCTAACAATATTTTCCATGGAATCAAGTGGAGGATCCAATGATATGTTACGATCTTGTTCTGGTCGTCCTACAGTCACAAAAACATCACTTGTAATGTTTAAATTTGTAATACCCTCACCTGGTTTTTCTAATATGTTTTGATGTTGATGTTAGTGTCTTGAAATTCCTAATTAAATTTTTATAATGTTATTTATTTCATTTTCCATTTTCAATGACATTGGGAGCTCATTCTGTCGATTGACATATATTCTCAAACTTTTTGTAACGTTCTATTCTCCATACCAAAACCAACAAAAATGTTGAGAAGGGAATTTATTCAATATCAAGTATTTATAAAAATTATATCTCTTTAACAGTATTTTTAATTTACAATTAAGAAATGGGTATATTACTCTCCCATTAACAGATCGATTAATAATTGAAAAATATAAAAATTCTTCCAAGCCAATACAATATTAAGGTTTGTTCCTCAATAATGTGATCTATATGTTAACCATATACATCACAATGTTCCTATAGATTATTAAAAATAATTAAAACACATATGTATTACCATGTAGGAAAATATATTAATGGAATTGAAAAAAAACAACCCAAGTAGTTGGAAGAATATTCTTATGAGTACAAAAAAATAATAGTTAAAAAATAAAATCAATCGTGGAAATTATTATGTAATATATAATCAAAATTAAAATCATAAAGTCATTAATTTAAACTAAGAATCATGGTAGAAACACCCTAGGATTACTAAGTCTTGGTGAACCCAGTAATTCTCTATCACCATAGCACTGGTTTTAGAGTTCTAACACATATCTAGCTAGAGGAGGTGTCACAAAATGATTTGATAGCATTTCTAGTGGTATAGGACCTCTTATTGTTTGGACTATCCTACCCAATAACCATAAGTTTCTCATAAGGTTTAACAAAAAAGAACAACTGATAAAAAAATATATTTTACTAAGTATTAAATCAACTAGTATCATTATAATAGATATAATAATTTAGAAAATAAAATAAATATTTTACATTAATGTTAAAAGTCACTATTTTTATTGATATACCCATTTAAATTTACAAATTTATGTATATACATATATCATACTGATAAAATTCATATTTTACCATGTTAATTTTTACACATAGACACGTATATTTATATTCCTGTATATGTGTTTAACCAATATATAAATTTATTAAAAGATATTTTTAAAACGTTTAACATTAATAAAAAAATTAGGACAAGTGATAATCCCACTTTTAAAACCAAACCCTTTATTAAATTATTTACCTTATTAATTAATGGTTTTTCTGGCATTTAATAACAGTTGTTTGAAATGAATTAAATTAGGATTTTTAAAAACATTAAATTAGGTAAAACACTTAGAACTAAAGTGAAAACCAATTGAACTTGATTTCTACATAAAATACCTTTCGAAAATAATTATTATAATAATCTTATTTACAAATAAATGATTAATAATACAATAAATCAATGATATATGTTTTAAAGGCTCCAAAAAAGAGGTCACTTACCTAAAACATATTTTCTTTTAAATGGTTTCACTATCCCTCATTTTCAATGTCTAAGAAGCCCTATAGGACAAATTGAGACCTAAAAATCAAGAAAACCTTAATTGAAATTGATCCAAAATGGAATAATGAACTAAAAACTACAATCAATGGAAATTAATCACCTTATATTATTTTTGAAAGCATTGGCCTCAATCGGGGAACAAGAACCTTCAACAACAAGAATCAACAAATGTAAACCCCAAAAGTGGGATATGCTTTTCTTGGGATGTGTGGGAAGTGAAACCTATGGAAAAAAGTTACACCTAAAAAATTCTCAGTGTCTATATAAATAATGTTAATAGAATGGACTCCAAAGGCTAAGTTTGATATAAACTTTATAAAACATGGTGGGTAGTTTACAAATTTCTCCTTATTGTTTCTCCTATTAACAATTCACAATATGCCTCTAAAAACTAGAATCAAAAAATATTTTTATGGTATTCAATACTTTGAAACTAGAATTCATAATTATTATAGATGAACCAACCAATACTGCATTTGTTTTGGATTTAATATATATTATGTTATTATTATATGAATTAATAGGTATAACTGAACTGGTTAATTTCAATTTTACACCAGATAACAAATCAAATAAATGTCTCAGTCCTTTTTTTGATAGAATAAAATTTATAAAAATTATTTAAGGAATTAAAAACCAATACCTTTTAAACAACCCTTGAACCACTCCTCCATGAATTCGATCCTGACAACCAAAAAAAGTTTGATAAATAATTATCATAGTAATAAACATACACAATGTAATATTCCAAGAAATACTGAAAGTAAATAAAATCTAGGGGACACGTTTTTTTGTACATCCAAATAAATGTCAAGAATTAATTAATTTCATCATATGAAATACACAACTTAAAAAACAATTAAAATAGTAGAAATATAATCAAGGAAACATATTCAATGCCCAACATCAAGAACACTATTTCTTCCCCCATTCGATTTCTTCTAATAGGGAAATGGGATGAGGATCAATGATTCAGGGGAGGGGGAAGTGGTGATGGGGAAGGAGAATAGAAAAGGCGGAGTAGCAACATGGTGGTGATCAGGGTGTGTATCAGTATTGACAGTTCAGGGGAGAGAGGGCTTGATTGCTCGAGCTTGGGAACGTGGAGCTTGGGGGAGAAGGGGGCTCATAGCGAGGACATGGATTTAGGGGAGTAGGGCATGAAGAGGAGCAATGGCGATGGAGGTTTAGTAATACCAATGGAGAGGGGGCTAGGTCATGACAGGCCCGGAGGGAGAGGGGATGGGGGTATCCGGATTAGGGGGGTCGGGGATGAATTGTCACATTTTCTAAAAAATGTAAATTTTCTAACATGGGTTTTTTGAATACCACTGCTATATTTTATCAAATATTTCGTAGAAATTTATAAAAAGACTACTAAAAAACAACTTCTAATTTCTAATTTTTCTGTAGTGTGTGTGTTGGAAACAAATTTCAACATAAGTTCTTATAACATGAAAAAACACTACTTTAACCATTACCATGTTAATAGTTTTTTTTTCTATTTAGGTGTAAATATTTTTGTTATAATAGAAAAAATTCTCCATGAATGGACGATATTTTATATTTATTAATATTTAAGAATCACATGGAAGAATATAAAATTTTATTAAGTTAAAATCATTTAATGAAATATTATTTATTTTGAAATAACTATAATGTCAATTTTGAAATTATTTATTTCATTTGAATTTAATATTTTAAATACAATGATGGGATTTAAAATATATTATTTTCAAACCACTTTGACATGGTATAATAATATAAAAATATATTGGATCTCAATAATTTCTTATGTTTACATTACTTTTAGTATTTTTCTTATCATTTATTCTTTTTAATTATTTTCTAAACATTCCTTTGTTGGCATTTCTTAAGAATTTAAAGTAATTAGTGTCTCTACAAAAAAATTAAATAAAATATCATGATAAAAAATAATTTATATTTAAAAATAAAATATATAAATGAACCTATTATTTATTTTCCTTATCCCAAGGATTTATTTATATTAAAGGCAATGAAGTTTCCTTGTTTTTTCATTTTCATTAAAGAAATTATTATGTAGGTTAATTTCATGGAATAATATGAAAATAACCCATAACAATTTGATAATAATGTTATAATGGTAGAAATATGTCTTCCAAATGGGTATTTTACATGTTTTGGTTCAATTCTATTCATTATTTTCTTTGTATAATCCCCATGTGAACTCATATTATCTTAATCCTGGTAATTATTTTTAACAGTGTTTACTAATAATTTTAGAAAAATATTAAATTCAATTTATTAGAAATTATAAATTGTGTTGATTCTTAATATGGAATTATTTTCTTAAAAATAAAACTATATAAGGGGTAAACATTATATTAAAACTAATATTACATACAAGGCGTGAAAGTAGGGTTTTAAGGTAAAAATGATCAAAAGATTGCAATGTTTTTATTTCATAAATTAGTATAAAATTAGATTTTAATGAAATGAATTAGATTAATAGATATATATATATATATATAATTAAACTATTTTTACTCTAAATAAAATTCAATATATAATTTAACATTAAAAAATATTTTGAGGAAAAGGCATTTTTTATTTAGAATCCCGTATTTTTGGCTTTTCATGAAAAAAAGAAAGCACTGAAAAAAATTCCAGAAATTCACACTAAGATAATTTTGATACTCCAATTTCAAAAATAAAGCTTATTTTTTCATATAAATTTTCAAAGTTAGTATTAATTAATTTTTATTATATTCTCCCAATTCCACTAAACTATCTTCTAGGAAAATATATTTTTTCTGGAAATATTAATTTTATATTAAATGATGATGATTATTATTTATAATAAATAGATAACCAATAATTATGTTTAATATATAATAAGATTGTCCATCCAATCCATACCCTCCATTATAATGGATATTTGATAGCTATAATATTAAAAATAGTGTATATTATTGTTCAGTAAAACCTGGTCTTTTGTGTAACACAAACTATCAAAGATGCTCATTATTTTGTGTAATGAAATATAACTCAATATTTTATAAATTTCAAGATATATAATTGATTTAATTTATTTAAAATATTTAATATATCATAAAGTATTAGGGTTTTATATTCCCATTAATCTTGTTGTTTTCTGTCATACACACTATCGAATTAAATTTTTTCCTTTAATATTTCGTGGTGCTACATTCTCTCCACCTTAACTAAATTTCATCCTTGCAATTTAAACATGATCTCAGAATTATATGGTATAATATTTGAGAATAACTTTATTAAAAACCCTACATTATAAAATGTTTTAAAAAATATCTTCTTAATAAGAGAGAAAAATAAGTACAAAATTCAATTGTAATAATCACATAACTAGGATTCCATGTAGGAGAACATAGGTGGGAAAGGAAAACATTAACATGGTAAAATAATAAATCCCAAATATTGATAGAGAGTGAAAGAGAACATATATCATAATAATGTGGGTGATACAGTTATTGTTAAATACTATAAATCCATATACCAAAGAGTCATGAAAAATGTGATTTATATCATATAAAATGATGATAATATCACAAAATTATTGTTTCAATACACCTTTCTATGATTTGAGAAATTATTTCACTCTCCAGGCATATAAGTATAAAATTTATTTATATATTTCTATTTTAAAACAATAATTTTTTCCATTGAATATTATTTTAATCATTTTCCAATTCATCACTTACTCTAACAAAAAAATATCCAGAAATGAATTTTTTATGCCTGTTGTAAAAAAATTCATTTTTAATGGATTGTACGATCCATAAAAGAGTGACAAGACTTTCCTTCTATCTCAAAATATTTTTCCAAATTAACATAGTTAGTATAGTTATCTAATTTTTATAAATCTTCCTATGGTGATGTAATACATTATTCTCTAAAACCTCATCCAAAGTTAAACTTAAACCATTTCATTTTTGGTTAAACATATGAACCTTAAAAAAGATCAAGACTCGTAACTTCATAAAAAGGTCACTGAATTCCCAAAATGAACTTACCATTAATATTTCAGAAACATAAAGTAGCTCTTAATCGTTACATACCAAACATGTGAATACCTTTATCATGCATTCTCCTAAAGCATTATAATAAAATTAATTAAAATAAAATATAATTGAAAACATGAATGATTCCTTAATTTATAAATAAAAACATTTTATTTGATAGATTTATTAACTACAAAAATTTTGTTAACTCCATCAATGATAGGATAATCAATATTTTCAACAAATCAACAATCACTTGAAAGGTATTTAATACTATAAAATTTAATTTATCCATATAATTCTATTATTTATCCCAACATTATTATCTCAATATCAGGAACATATTAAGGGTCCAATATCATGATTTTTTTTGAAGAAGTAAAACATTCCATTGAATCAATCTTCATGGTGTCATTCAATATATTATTTATAAACATTTATGAAATTGTAATACAATAAAATCCTTATACATTTTAAAAAAATTATAAACAGAATATCATCAATAAAATTCATTATAAAATTTTCCAATGATCTAAATACATAAGAACATTTGAAATTCTACTTTGGCTATATCCATAGTACAAAATTGAATTGATCTCTGAGCTTCATCTAAGGTATATTCCTTAGATATGTGGGTAGATAATTTCTGTAGGTCCCCATATCATTATAGTTGAATCACATAATAATAGTGTTTTATTTCTTCCCAATACATTATTTTTCATGGTGACCCTTTTCTCTCCACTTATAAAAAAATCTCAATATCTTCAAGAATTTCACATATTGATTCTTTCCATAGTTATAAAATATGGTAAAATCCTTCTTTCATATATTTTATTTATAAATTAATTTATCTAACAGCCTATTCATCTCATACATCCATTTTAAGACATGGGGCTTGTAAAATTATTTCTCTATCTTTAAATCACATAAAACAATTTCATCGTAGGAAGAAAAAGATTCATAGACTAGTGGACTTCAGATCCATTCCAAAATACCTTCAAATAAATGGTCAATATTGCATTATGTGTTGCTTATGTAATATAAATCATACATTTAGAGCCTTTTAAAGGTAACTTCATAATATAAGGTACTTTATTATTCACTTTTCATTAAGTTAATTAAATTTATATTCATATTAAATTTTCATACACAAGTGAAATATTTATCAAATAATGTGTCGTTAAAATCATTACATTAAATTATTTATATTTCCTCTTCCTCCATAGTATTTCTCATCAAGGACCACCACTAATAAGCATCACATTTGAGAAAATAGGCTGCAAGGAAAAACTATTCCTTTTTACCTCATCCAATGTCTATAAATATCTTATCTAATCACTTAATCCATTATATGATTATAGTCAGAATATTACTTCCATTAAATCATCATGTATTATGTCACATAAAGTCATCCAACATAGGAAAATATCATTGTGGAATAGGTTTCTCCATCCATGAATGTTTCTTTTTTATAACATGACTAATCTTTCATAATATAACCATTACTTCCACAATTCTAATACCATCTATATTGAATTCATTAGTAGGTAAACCACTCAATTTTTTCATGATTATTTATACATTTCTTTTTTACATGTTCTATCTCAATGAAATGTAATATAATTGATTGTATCATAAGAAAACAAAAAAAACTATAACTCCAAATATGGTTTAACACATTGTATAAATTAAAATTTATGCATTGTTAATATCAATTTTCAAAACATGGTTCTTTTAGGGATATATTTTTTTTCAAATCCTTTATAATGATTTGTAATGAAAATGTACATTATCATAAGAATATATGATGAATGTTTCAAACCATGTTCATAGTAAGGCCAAATTTTGGGTACCATGAAGAAATCAACTCAAGTTGAACGATCCTTTTTTGGAGTTATTACCCCTAGGTACCTCTATTCAAGGACCACATCCAATTTTAGTATCTAGATAGGGATGTATTTCTTGGAAAAACTACATAATATCTTCCTTATCAAAACATTATTATACTTATCATAAAATTATATCATTGTTTTATTTTTCCTAATATTCATTTTACTCAATATAGTTCCGAAGGATACTTTTAAATTTTTTTTGATACCAACTGTAGTGACCCAGACCCGAGAATCTCAAAGTTAGTGACTTAATTTATTACATTAGCAAAGATACATGATTACCAAAACAAAAGGATAAAACTATTTAGAAGTTTTTTAAAACATGATTCATTTATGATACACATTTTCTTTTAGTAAAATAAAATAAAACATAATACATAACAAAAAATGATCATCATCCTTGAAAATTCAATCCAAGGATTCCTCTTCATAACACGAGGAATGGAAACAATAAAGGGGTGAGATCAAATGCTCAGAAAAGGTTAGGTACAATTGTAGTTCTCCATAATCAATAATCCTAATCAACATGAAATGTTAGATAACTGAAAACACATTTTATTTAAATAGATTTACTATCATGGGGAGATATTGAAGAATCAAAATGGTAAGGTAGATAACTGAAACATATACCATTTAACCAAAAAAATAAAATTGAAATGAATTCTATGATAATTTAATATGAAATATCTCATGGATAATAATAGTAATACAACTATATTATCAATTAATTAAATTCTTAATTATTGGACATAATTTTTCACATGTACATGATACCTTTAGCATTAAGACCTTGCACAATATGGTTCAAAAGATACCAGGTAAAAACCTATCTAACAGGAGAAATAATTCATCTAATGAGACTATTGTAGCATTGAGGGGATTAATTTATATTTTCTCCAACCCATATCATACAGGTCCAAATAATTCCACATATAAAGAATAATTTATTTAATTCAAAAACAATGTTACCTATCAAATATCTATATTGATTGAAGAATATTGATTTATTAATATTTCCCTAGTCAATCAAATGACATTCAATGTAAAAATCTAATGTAAAAATTATATATGGCTAGAGAGTAATCTTTTCCATGACACATGAATATTAATATTTAATAGAAATTTATTTCCCAACCATGAATGAATACAATAAATAATTTTTTTAAGATAAAGTTAATAATTACAAAATATATTATGATTTCACAATAACTTTTACCACATTGTGATTTTCATGTTGAAACCCCTTATTTGAGATAATTAAAATTGAAACTAAAAATATCATGAATAATGGATTATTAAAGATATCACATTTCAAAAAGGCATTATTTACACCACAAAAAGTGAATTGGTTCATGATAAAAAATAAATCATAATTAAATGTAAATTGAGACGAAATCTCTTACCACACATTTACTTTTTGATGAAAATACATTAAAATCATGTATAGTGGTTTTAAAAATGTTATTTACTTATACCAGAATAATATTAATAATTATAATATCATATATGATCCTTTTATAAAATCTTATCACCCATTCAACAATTATCTTTTATTATTTTTATTGTTTCGGGTGTTAATTGCCTTGTTTTCTCATGCGTGTTTCGTATTAAAAGACCTAGTTTATGGAAATATTATATAGTTATATCATATGTAATATAATAATTATCACATAATAATAGTAATTTTATACTAATAGTATTTTAAAACCAATCATGAATGTTTGTTATGAAAAATTAAGTAAGTTACAATCATGGAGACAGTAAGTCTTACATATTCATGGGTAAAATTTCCATTTTTCATCGATCATTATGGGAAGAAAAAAATAAATTTTAAAATTTCCATAATTTTCATAATATCATTAATATTATTTTATATACTTATATATATCATCCATTTTGTTTGGTGGTTAAAATAGAGTAACATCACATTATGAAGGCCGTTATCCACATGTACATGAGTGATGTTATAATATTTAGGTGAGTGAAAATAAATGAATAAAATTGTATATATTAAATTCCAAAAAAAATTAATATTTCATTAATATCATATTTATTTTATTGATATCCCATATAATAATTATATTTATCTTTATTACCTTCCATGTGAAGCGCTATTTAATGACAAATCACATCGCTCTGTGAGGCTGTAGTCCATCGTAAACATGGGCGATGTTATCATATCACTTGTATAATATAATGTAATATATATATATATGATATAATTACCAAATATGTACTATTTGTTTATAAAAATAATATAAATTCATTGATCCATCATCATAACCATCATCGATAGGTGTTAATGAAAAAAAATGAATGACATTGGTTTGCGAGGTGGTAGTCCACCACACACACGAATGATGATTTCATAAACTGCTTGATGGAATTTGAGATGGTTTAAATTAATTAATATAATATATAAAAATATGAGAATATAGATGATACTGAGGTAGTTATATAATCATGTTATAATAATAATTAAAGGATGTGGATAAATAAATAAGATAAATATGCTTCAGAAAAACATTACCTCTTCTTTGGGTATCCTCCTTAGGATTCCACTAAATCCAAACTTGGTTGGATTATACCCAAAATAAGGTGTATATGATTAAGTGTGGGATGTTTGTAAGTGATTTTTTAGGGATTGGTTGATCTATGTGGATTGACATGTGAGAAAGTGGGGAGGTTGAGCTCCCTTTTATAGTCGAGGAGGAGTGAAATACTTCTAAATTCTCCAAAGTGTTCACTATTGGGGGGTATCCATTACCTAATATGAATCCAAAATTTAACAATAATGGATGGTTGGGTTTTTTTGGTTGAGAAAAAACTTCAAAGAATAAAAAATAAATTCATTTTAATAATTCTCATCAATAACCATAATGTGTCCCCACTTTAACCATTTTGGGTTTTCACTCTAGAATGAGTTCGCTAAACTGTGTAATTTATCCTTAAAAATTAAATTAAAGTTATAATTATTAGAAAATTTAGACCAAACAATAAAAAAATATTATATTTAATTTAAAATACAAAAAACCCATGTGTGTTGGAAATTAATTTTATTATAATGTAACACACACAAAAATTGATTTAACACTAACCACACGAACAAAGGTTTTACTATATAATGGTCAATATGTTAATTATAAAAGATAAATTGTTCCATTAATGGACAATATTTTATATTTATTAACATTTATAAGTCACTTGGATGATTATAGTATTTTTACTAATTTTAAATCATTATATAAAATATCATTTATTTTAAAATAAAATCAACGTCAATTTTTAAATTATTCATTTAACATGAATTTAAAAATATAAATACAATGATGGAATTAAAATATATTATATTAAAACTGTTTTAACATGTTGTAATAATCCAAAAACTAGTCTAACTCTTAAATTCATTAAATTTAAATAACTTTTATTATTTTTCATATTATTTATTTTATTTAACTATTTTCTAAATAATTCCAGTATTGGAATTTCTTAAACATTTTAAGAAATTTTTTCATCTCAAAATAATTTATGAAAAATTATATTAATTAAAAAATAATTTATATTTCAAAATAATTTCTATAAATGAACTTTTGATGTTTTTCCTTATTCCAAATCTTTAGATATATTAATGGCAAGGAAGGTTCCTTTTTTGGATTTTTATTAACATAACATATTATATAGGTCTCATTAATGTAATAGTATCCAAATAACTAAACTAAATAAAGCCTATGATGGTAAAGGTATAACTATGTATATAAAATTGTTATTGGAATTTTCTTGGGTCATTTTTACACCATATTTTCTAAGTTTAACCACTAAGTAAATACATTTTTATTTTAACCTTTATAACAACTTTTAACTATTTTCACTAATAATCTCGATCAAAATTTAATTTTAAATTTTTAGATATTATAAATTATGAAAATTTAAAATATGGAATTCATTTATTCAAATTAAAACAACATAGGTAGAATAAATTAATATAATATTAATCCTTTATATGTGATGAGAAAGAAGGTTTTAATTGTAAAAATGTTCAACATTTTATAATATTTTAATTTCCATAATTAATCTAAAATTGATTCCAATGGACTAAAATTTATTAATATATATATAATTGAACTATTTTTACATTAAAAACAATTAAAAATATAATTTGACTTTATAAATTATTTTGTTAAGAAGGCAATTTTTAATTAGAATCCATTATTTTTTATTATCAATTTAGAATGAAACTTCTCATAAAATTCACAGAACATCACCCTATATTAATTTAAATAATCCAATTTCAAAAAATTATGTTTATTTATTCATATTAAATTTCTAAAATTTGTAAAAATTAATTTTAATTTTATATTCACCAAGCACAACTGAGCCATCATTCTGGAAAATAATGTATTATTTAAACATTTATTTTTATTTTAAGTGATTATAATTATTATTTATAATAAATAGATATGTAATAAATGTGTAAAAAATATAATTTATAATAAGTTAGATAATACTATTCACCCCCTCCATTCCAAAAAACATTTTGACAACTACCATATTAAATAATAATATAAATAGTATATTGCTGTTTGGTAAAACCACGTCTTGCGTTTAACGCAACCTATCAAAGAAATTACCTAATGGGTATAAAAGAATCTGAATTTATATTGAGTGGATTTCAAGCTATATAATCGATTAAATTTATTTAAAATAGTAAATATACTATAATGTCTTAGGATTTTATATTTCCTTTTATGTTTGGTGTTGCGTGTCAGACATGTTACTGAGTAACATGTTCTTACATTATAATTTCTGTATTTTACTTGTTCATAGGTCCGTGGATTATTTCTCATGGTGTGCATTGTACATGTGAACATAGGATCATGAGACTGATCTAGTACTCAGGATGCTCTTAGAGATCTCCCTCAAGGAGTTCTATCTTTTTTCCTTTGTTCGTGTATTTTATTATATATGCCATCTATACATTTCCTTCTATAGATTTTGTAGCATCACAAGGACATGAATGAATGGTTATATTTAGCAGTATTCATTTATTATTTTTATTGAGTAATTATATTTATCTACCACTAATTTACCTTTATTTATAATTCCTTTATTGCTTTTTATTCTTTTATTATATCTTACACCGCTGTGTTACTCTAATTATAAGTGTATCACTACTGGAAAATGAGATATTTGTGACAGGATCACGTCAAAAATACCCTTTTGTGATGGGGTCCCATCGCAAATACCTTGTTGCCGAAAAGGGCGTCGCAAATATTTTTCTTTGTGATGGTCCAACTAAAATAGATTTTCCATGTTTTTTAAATATTTTTGTGATGGCACCCATCACAACTACTATTTGTGACAGGGCCCATCTCCAATAGTTGTACCATGTTTTTAAAACATTACTTTGTGATGGACATCACAATAACTATATTTGAAGGGGCTCATCACAAAAAGATTAGAAAAAATAAAAAAAATTAAACTAATAATAAAAAAATTCATAAAATAAAATTAATATTAATGAAATAATAATATTAATATTTAAATTTACATGAATAATAAAATAATAAAATAATATATGAATAAAAAAATGAAAATAATATTGATAATATAATAGTATTATTAATATTAATAATAATGAAATTATAATATTAATATTACTAATATAATAAATAATTTATAAACTAATGAAAACCTCAAAGTTTATGAAAAATTATAAAAAAGAAAATAATCAAAAATAATAATTAATATATAAATAAAAAAATTAACAAAGTAATAAAATAATAAAAAATTTATTAAATAATAGAAAATATAATATTCACAAAAGTATTAATATTGAACAATATAGAGAGGTAAATAATTTTTATTACAAAAAAATTGACATTAAAATATTTTATCATAAAAAATAAATAGATCAAGAAGGTGGTGGGTCGTCTACTGGAGCTGGAGGGGGTGGTGGAGGGAACTCCATCCACCAAAAGTGAGACATCGTATGTACTCTAACTGTTCAAGCTCCTACTTCTGTTTCCATTTATGTATCTCCTCCTGAATCTCCTATTATATCTACTACTACTCATATCATAGGAACTCTTCATGTTGCTGTTGTTTCCATTGCCGCATCTATTCCTAGACCCTACATATACTTTCTATAATCTCACTCTATGCTCGCAGCTTCTCCTGATACTGTGCAGAAGAATATGATGACTCTCCATGAGCTCCTTTCAATCTGGATGCTAGCATCTCAATGGTGTCAGAATAATTCACATGCATCAATCAAGAGATCATACCAAAAACTTGGGCCTTCATGAAGTCATAATGGGTTGCATGCATCCATGTTTTCCCATCAAATCTGTGGGCACATGTCTGAGTATTGGTATCAACCTGACTCTCAGTCGGTGTCTGAGATGTCATGGCCTCATATAACTCCTTCAGTTTCAATTCTGAAATTATATTGTTAAATTATTATTTTCAGTTAAATTTTAAACTCAACAATAAAATATACTGACCAAAATATGATGTTGGTGAGAACCTATAATCTCTCCAGTGGTCGGGTCACTATACATCCTCCTATAAACATCAAACACCAAAATATTGGGCAATTCTAATACATAAATTAATATAAAATAAACTATTTTCATTTAATGTAATACAAAAATGTTTAAATAAATAAATTAACATATGCTCCTTATGTGCACTGAATGTATGAGTTCTGGCTCGATGTGTCACCTCTTGTCTTCCCAAGTTTTGTCGACCAAATGATGGTTTCATCTGAAAATGACCACCCAAACAGTGTGAACATAATCCATCCCAACCCTTAGATAACATTTAATCATATATGTGGGCGTGGAAATACTCATGAAACGCTGTGACTTCTTCTTTACACATTTTTTTCCTTGTCATATAGTTCAGAAAAAATGACTGCAACACTGAAACACAGTCCCCTTCCATGCCTTCCCAGTAGCCTCATCCTTGTTATCGTTGAGGGGATACCATAAAACCAACAAAAAATTTATTATATTAAGGTATTAATTAAATTAATTTCAAAATAAATATTATTTATTTACATACCATCTAATGATCAAACATCCAGTGTTGCACATCAATAGGGATATGATCCCATGAGACCCTTTCTATAAAAAAATAATTTTGCAATATAGATCTCCCCTTTCCAGTAGCTATATTTTTAAAGCTATAAAAAAATAAATATAAACAAATAATTTTTATATAAATAAATTATTGAGAACTAACTAAAATACCTAGGTAATCATACCCATGTACACGTGGATAGAATCCAAGATGTAGACGTCCCTTGGGGATCTAGGTAGAAATCATTAATCACATAAGACCACACCCCCTCCGAGTCCACCTTGAATCACCAGTATTCTGAGTGTCAAATGACCCAACATCGAGCTCATCCAATGGAAGATCATTTTCCTCTAACATACAGAACATATCATCATCCATCTGAAAGATGAAATGATTATTATTAGTGAATAGTTGAAAAAGAACTATTATATATAGATATATGTTATATAGTATTATAACCATCATTTAAAAATTTGAATTTTTATCTTCATCTTCATCTTCATATCTGGCGATGTTAATGTCTTCATATTTCATCTAAACATCATTGAATTCCATATGAGTTTCAGTTTCATCATCTCATGTCTTTTCAAATTCATTTGTAACATCAATAACATCATCTTCACCATTGAAACTTAACTGTGGTGTGTCATCATTATTATTCATGTCTCCTCATGAAAAATATAAATTTGGAGCAGTATCTTGAAAAATTTCAATTCTTCCCACTTTAGTGGAACCACATTTACATTGAGTCAAATAATTTTCCTGAGATTTATGTTTTATTATGGTACTCTAATCAATCAACTCTCCTGATGTAGAACAATATTTTGAATACTAAATTTTATGTTCTTTATGAGAAAATAAAAATGGTTCATTTACTATAAGAAATGTTTTATTTTTAATATCAAATATTTCAAGGTTCGGATGAACACACAAGCCTCTCTCTATGTTTAACCACTGACATTTAAACATTTTTATGTAATGTTGTCCTACATAACATAGTTTAATAATTTCTTCTTTCATACAATATAATTCAATTTCAGTTTCTCTATGATGGGATCCTCTCAAGAACACACCACCATTCATTCTATTTTTTGATTCCCCATATTCATGTGTGTGAAATCTGAAACCATTCACAAAATATGCATTATAAGATTTAACCATTTTTTATGATGGATTACTCAATACAAGAAATCTATTATCAATTTTATCATCAAGTTGAGATACCTAAAAAATTGTAAAAAAAATATCAATATAACAGATAGTAAATTGAATTTATATGTAAAACAAACAATAATTTCTATAACCTGTTTTTTAAATAATTTGGAATTTTGTTTGTTGACATTCTTCAAGAGAAGCTACTGTAATATATTGATGTTTTTTCTTGATATGATTATCATATAACCTATAAATAACATAAGACTAATTAACTATAATCAAATTTATAGAATATGTGATAGGATCACTTACTGTAAAAATGGTTTCATTTCATCATAGTTGATATGAACATATGTATGATCTATATTGTGTTGATCATCTGAAATCCATCGTTCATGAACCCTATCAAAGCCATGTTCTGGACGATTAAAAACTAATAATTGATTTCTCATTTCATGAACAACATTTCCCTTGTTTCATCCCATATGGTTTTGTTTTGAGGGATATCTAGATTGAATGTAATGAGAGATGAAAAGATAAATTTCTTCTTGAAAATGAGATTCTCCAATTGAACATTCAACTAATTCATTTGTGTGTACTTTTTCTTCAATTTATATCTGTATATCTCAAATGGGTACATCCATTGGAATGGTATCAAACCTCCACATTTTTCTTCATTCGGAAAATTTAATATCAAATGTTCCATTAAGTCAAACAAATCAGGCATGATGGGTTTTTCCAATTTACATAAAATTAAATCAACATCTTCTTGTAGTATTCTTAATTCATTATAGTCACATGTTTCCACACAAATGTCTAAAAAAACATATGATATGTCTATTAGTGCATCTAAAATCATATAATTCAGCATACCTCTTAATCTAATCAGAAAAAGTAATTCTATTATAATATGATAGTCATGACATTTCAATCCAGTAATATGAAAATTTATAACAAATCAACAAAAATTGGAAGCATAACCATATGGAAGTATCAAATATTCAATCCACTAAAAAATATTCTATGATATTTGGAGAGTGTTTAAGCTGCATTTGTATTTATTAATTTTTTTGATATGACATTTTAAAATAGTTCATGTTCTGGTTGCCTGAAAATTTTGGCAAGATCTAATCAGGCCTTTACATTATCTTTTGTCTTACATAGTTTATACAAAACTACATGAAATAAATTAAAAAAATTGTTCTTATTAATATTCATGACTTCCAACATGTGACAGAACAATAAATCAAACAAATATGGAATATCCCAATGTATGTTCTCTTTTATCCAATTGTGTTCTTTTCCAAAGCCATCAATTTTTTTTGGTTTATTTCTGGTCCAAATGTTATGGGGGTAATGAAGATGTAATTGATTTTAACTCTGCATGTGAGATCATTGTTGGTTTTCCATCTCTTTAAATTTTAACTTTTCTGAATATATATTTTATCCTTAGAAAATGATGATCAATTAGAAGAAATCGGTGATGACAGTCGAAAAACAATGTTTTTTCCATTTAAGAGAGAAATCACTTTTTATTCTCTCATACAGTACAAACATGATTTTGGACCATGTTTACTCCATTAAAATAACATTCCATATATTAGGATGTCACTAATTTCCAACATCAATGTAGCTTTCAGCAAGAAATTTTGTTTCCCAGCATCATCAAACATACGGACACCATTAATCCTTAATTAAATTAACTCATCAATCAATGGTTTCAAATAAATATCAATATTATTTCTTGTATTTATTAAAATTAATAGGGTCCAAAATATAATTATTTCTTTCATCAACATCCAAGGAGGAAAATTGTACAGATTTATAAAGACAGACCAACATGAATACTGACTACAGTAAGAACCAAATGGATAGAAACAATCAGTAGAAAGACCTAATCAAACATTTCAATATTCTAAAAAAAGGTGGATCCACATGGTCAAAATTGTTTCCATAAATCACCATTAGAGGGATGATTTAAGGATTTACTGGTTGGAATATTGGTATAGTTCCATGAAATCAATGTCACTATGTTCTGAGACACAATTAAACTCTACAATCTGGGTGTAAGAGAGAAATATCTCAATTTGTTTACAGGAATCAATCCATAAATTCCTTATTGAGCATCTTTATACCTTTATAGTTCATATGTGGTAAAACTATTCCACAAATCACTTTATCCATTATAGAATATGCAATCATTTTAACATGTATGAATCTTCTGATAACTAAAGACCCAAATTATGAAATAGCCTCTTTCTCTCATAGAAATTTGTGTGCAACACATTTCCTTTAGATAATTTTACATTTACCAAATATAATATCTGATCAAAACAACTATTTGACATTCCATTATATGTTTTTATAGCCATAAATTTTTGAACTAGTTCAAATTTTCTTATCCAACAACTAGGATATAAGACATCCTCAACGGACCTCAAAAACTATGTAAAGACCTGGAAATTTCAAGGAAAAATTATTCTTGATTTATTTGGAATTCCATGTGTCTGTTACCTCTGACGAAACCTGATTCTGAGGCCCGGTGTGCCCAGAATAAATTTCTGAAGTGTAGCTCGGGTACGATCAGTGAACGAACTAACTGATTTTTTCTATATTTTGAACCGAGGCTCAGAATTGAAATCTGAGGGCACCGATGAACTCGTAGCACCAGTACTTTATTAAGGGCACCATTACCGCAGTTGTGTTTTAAGCGGGTTGAGTTTTAATAATTGGTAAATTAGTTTAAAATAAAATAAATTGTTAGAACAATTTTATTTTCAAAATTTGGAATTTAATCCCTTCCATGGGAAGTTGTTGGTGGGGCCCACAACCATCCGACTTCCCATGTCTGGATCTTTGAATGGTGGGGCCCACATGAGCCCCGACCATTCACCTTTCCCTAAACTCCTTAAACCCCCCATCTTTATGTTTGTTAACTCCTCCTCCTTAAATGAAACCTCTCACCTCCCTCTCTCCCTAATCAATTATGCCAACATATTTCAATCAATTAATTTGAAGAGTTTGAATTATTTTTATTTGAAAACACTTCTTAAAAATTAGAAATCCATTTTATTATTTTGGGGTTGGCAATATTGGTGGGAGAGCTCTTGAGAGAATTTAGAAGGATGTGTTCTTCTCTGATGACGAAAACCATCCTTCCAAGAAGAATGATGCCCCATTGATGAAGAATTCCTCCGACGAAGAACACGAAGTCACCGACGACATGTCTTCTCTTTTTCATCCTCCATGTCAAGGGAGGAGACACCGCTACGGGGAACGTCACCAACAACGACGACTCTTCCTCCGACGTCAATGAAAGCGACACCATTCTTCTGCGACGTCCGACCACCGTGACGTTCGTCTTCCGCGGTTTGACGATGTTCGACATATTTTCGAGGTAGGGGGATATTGTATATTTATGTTTACATGATTTATACCCTCCATTATGGAAGAATATTCTATTGGTTGTTTATTCGATCTTCTAACATTGTGGGTATGGACAAACGAACAAGTCTGGACCGACCGCCAACTTATTCTTGATGCGCGGATTGCTTGGCGACGGGCGAACGGAAGTGCAACGACATTTAGGAGACTTCGCAGTAATTTTCGGGACCCATGAAAACTGTCGGCATAGACGGAAGCTAAATTGGTCCAACGGAGCAACTCCACTGGCCCGCGTAACCTCATGGCGGTGCGGGTCGCCGGAGCGGCGACGCCGGACGACCACCTGGAGGCGGCGGCGCCCCAGTGCACCTCCGGAGGAGATCCGCCGTTGAAATAGCCAGGGCAGCGACACGGTGTATCCCGCAACCACGCGGGATCCGGGACGACCAGGGGTGGCATTGTCGGGCGCCGCCAGTACCAATCAGTGGGGGGTAGTGCCCCTCCCGATCCACATAAACGCCTGACCAGCTGGCCGAGCAAGCGCACCCCCCGGCCGGGCCGCGTCGGTCAGGACGAACCGCGCCGGACGATCCGGGTGACGCCCCGCCGGGCCGGGCCGACCCCGGGGGTGTTGGGCCGGGTCAGATCGGGCCTACCCCCCTATTTTCGGACCTTCTTCAGTTAAACGCCCATAACATGAGTTGTCGACCTACGATCGACACACCGTCAGTTGCGTAGGATTCCACGGATCGGGATGGTTGTTTTGGTATATTACACTGAAGGTTTCGGCAAAGTGTGCGTATGGCCAGGTTGGTTTGAACACGAAACCAACCGGGCCCTTGTAGCGGAAACATTTATAACTTAAGGACCGGATGTCCGATTGACGTTTCGTTAAATACATTGGGTTCCTTATGATGAGACGGTTCTTTTGGAATACTCCACTTGAGTTTTGGACGCAGTTGGAGTATGGTCGGGTTGGTTTAGCTCAGAAACCAACTGGGCCCCTGGAACGGATAAGCCAATAACTCTTGGATCAGACGTCTGTTCGACGTACTGTCAGCGGTATTGGTAATCTCGTTGAGAAACGATTCCATTGAGTATACCCTATGGGAGTTCGGGGTACAGTCGAGATACGACTGGGTTGGTTCGTACACGAAACCAACCAGGCCCCCGGGACAAAAATGCTAATAACTCACAGATCGGGCGTCCGATTAACGCACCGTCTGTTGCGTTAAGATCCCTATGATGAGGTTGTTCTTTGAGATACATATTTATGGTACTTTGTGATACTTGATGTATCGACCAGTAGCTCATGTATCAGATCATCCTGAAGATGAGCATACAGAGTACGGTGACCTTGTAGCTGGCTATGACCTGATGACTGCTTGTCTGATTCGATTTGGAGTGACTTGAATATCCCAATTGGGAGCACTAGTTTGTGAGGTGGTAGACCCATGGCGGAGAAGCACTACTTTGTGAGGTGGCAGACCCATGGTACTCGACAAGAGGAGTACCTCTGTAGGCTATGAGGGGGGAGCACTACATTGTGAGGTGGAAGACCCATGGCAGGGGAGCACTACATTGTGAGGTGGCAGACCCACGGTACTCGACAGGAGGTGTACCTCAGTAGTCTAAGGTTAGTGAGTAGCACCTCGGAGTCATGGCAGGACTACTGCACTCGATAGAGGAGGATTTCTCCAGCAGTCGTGTTTTCATCACCGTGAATATAAATCATGGTTTGAGCTTGGTCAATTACCTTTGTGTTTTCCTCATTATTGAGATGGGTTACTTGATAACTTAGGTATATGTATGGGAATATACCTAAGTAATGGTTATATATTGAGATCGTTCTTGTGGTTTATCCTTGTTATATTTTTTGAGACCTTGGGGGTCTCGTGGTCCCTATTGAGTATCGTTATACTCACCCCTACATGGGCTATGCCCGCACCTTGTTTTGTTGGATGTAGATGACAGACAGTGAAGACCTAGGCAGAGTGTATGAGGATTGGATGGAACCCAGAGTTGGACACTCGACGTGATGGAACACGGAGTAGACCGATAGATGCAGAGTGCTGAGGAGGACATCTGTACCTACCCTTCAGGTAGGGACCCGGAGGACTATCTATGAGTTTCTTCACCATTCAACTTTTTGTCTTTTCAGTTGTACTTTTTTCAGTTGTAGTTGTACCTTTCTGTTGGGCTTGTATTCTGGCCCCTTTGTACTTTCAGCACACTTGTTATACTGCTTACTTAGTGTTTTCTTCTGCTTGTACTCTGGTTGTGAATGTTTATGTTTCATAAAGGCAATTTATTCCCTTTTTATCAGGATTTATGCCTTTGTTTCTTGTCGCTAGCCCCTAGCATGTAGAAGGCGGGCTTTTGGTAGTCACGGAACGAGCCCTAAGGATGGGTAGTGAAAAATTGGTATTAGAGGATTCAATTCTTCCACAGATCATAGAACTCTGATATTCCCTTTCTGTGAAGCAATAGTAATAAGGGTACCGAGTGTTGTTTTTTGTTCAGGGATTCTAGTGTTGGGGCGGCGGCCGACGTATCCATACACCAGGACCCTGACTTCTGATTTCCGACTCAGTACACGAAAACACTTATTGCTTGTGTGTTTTCAAATGTTTTATTTAAGTCAGCTCCAACCCGGTCATCTCACTAGGTATTGTCATTTGACCGTGTCACATTTGTTCAGGATGTCACCACACAGACAGTCAGTTGGAGTTCTGAGAGATTACCCGATGACGGCCCACCGAGCGATGAGGCACCGGTGTAGGACCCTCTTACTATGATGGTACATTCAGGTGGTGTACCAGCAGCAGCACCACCCATTGGGCAGCAGATTCCACCAGCCATACTAGCGGACGGTGCACGCCGACAGATCACGGTGCTAGAGTTCCAGCAGCAGAGGCCTCTAAGCTTACGAGGCAAGACAGATTCTCAGTTAGTAATGGACTGGATGGAGGCAATTTCTAGAGTTCTACACCTAGTTTAGACACTATTAGTGAAGATGGTGATCTTAGATACTGGTGTTTCCCAGTGAGTGACCATGAGGTTGGTTCGAATAGTGATGATGCTTCGGTACGTGGACCGATTCCTGAGATAGTACCTTTGAGTAGTATGCCAGCGATATCACTACCTATTAGTCATTAGTTTAATCCGGCGGTACTGGTAGATGAAACATGTTGGCATACTGCATTACACATGTTTTAGCATTAGATACCCCTAAGGTTCTGATGTTTTCCCAACTCATAGGTGGCTGAGGACTGGCTTGAGGAGGTGGCTGAGAGTTTTCTAGAGCTTATACAGCTTCAGCAGGACAACATGTTAGTAGTTTAGTGTTCATCGAGGCATAGCGATCATTCCTGGTATTTGATGACTATGATTCTATCTATTCTTTAGAGCTCAAACTTCAAAGCGATGTGTGTTTTAAAGACATATGTGCCAAAACTTTTCCTCTATGCATTCCTACTTATGTTAGGGTGCTAGAGAGAACCTTTGTGGTTGAATGTTCGATGGATGAGTGGATACAGCCAGTGAATGTTAGCTATGGGAATGTAGGGAACTGGCACTGGTCACAAATAGTTGGGCATGAGAAATGTTTTAAGAAGAGTAAGTGATAAGGACATATGAATCTGCAGAGTAGCAGACATAGAAGCAGAGCTAGGAGAGCAGCATGAGGTGGTGTACATTTCGACATGTTACAGCCACCCACCTTTGTAAACCCCGCCATACTCAGGGAGCAGGAGGGTTGGGAAAGAGTGTAGCTACATGCGGTCAAGGATTGTAACCCAAAGGCTCTAGGAATTATTCGAGGTACGGTCTATGTCTACTACTATCTATCGTAACAATAGAAATTGATACAAGTTATTCCTTCCTTCCATTAATCTTGTCCCAGACCTAGGGTTTCTGGTTAAGTCGTTGAATTGACCCTCATGTCTGGAGATACCTTTGGGATGAGACTCGATAATCACGATTATGCCGATGGTGTGATCTGACCCTTGAGGTGATAGTTTCAGTTGGAACCTCTTGGTGGTAGAGTTGAGGCCTTACATGGTTAGTTTTGATATGGACTGGGAACCACAGTTCATACACAGATTGACTGTATTAGGAAAAAAGGTTGTGGTTTACCTACAACGTTGTGATGGGTTCTCCTCGGTCGGTGAAAAGGAAACCCCAGGCAGCACAGAATGAAATCATGCATAAGTAGGTGCAGTTGGTCACTCATGAGTCAACCAGACTTAGATTTGTGCCAGACTACTCCAGAGTTACTACACCTCTTTAGGCATTTACGAAGAAGGTGAAACCGTTCGTGTGGTCAAAGAGAAGCCAGCATAGCTTTTTACTAGCTAAGGCAGAGGTTGACCAATGCGCTTATCTTGAGGCTACCAGAGAAGGTGCAGATCAGCTAGGAGCAGATGAAGACTGCACAGAGCAGATAGAAGACCTAAGCTAATAAGATATGGAGACCACTAGAGTTCGAGGGTGAAGACCATGTTTTCTTACGGGTCTCACCTTGACGAGATCTACAGACATTTGTCCAGGGCAGCAAGTTATCTCCACGATTCCTCGGACCTTACCAGGTCTTTAGCAGAGTAGGAGAGGTGGCTTACCGCCTGGCCTTTCCACTTCAGTTTCACCAGGTGCATGACATCATCCACGTATCTCAGCGAGGAGATGCGTGCATGACCTATCTGACACCATTGACCACCAGACGACATTCAAAGAGGATCTATTAGAGAATGAGGATCGACAGGAAAAGATCCTGCGTGGATGGTCAATTTCTATGGTGCGCATTTGTTGGCAGCACGAGAACCTCTAGTAGAACACATGGGAGCATGAGGCCCAGATGCGTGCTCAGTACCCCTTTAGTTTCCCTAGTGTGTGCTGTAGCTTTATGGGGACATAAATCCCTAAGGTGGGAGTAATTTAATGACCCTGAAATTTCAAGGAATATTTTTTCATAATTCCTATGGAATTTTACGAGTCTGTGGCTTCTGACAGCGCCTGATTCTGAGGCCCGGTGTGCCCGGATTCAGTTTCCGAAGTGTTGCTCGGGTACAATCAGTAAACAAACAAGCTGGTTTTTCTATCTTTTGAACTCGTGCTCGGAATTAAAATCCGAAGGCACAAATGAACTCGCAACACTGGTAATTGCATAAGGGGGCCTTTACTACAATTTCCTTTTAAGAGGGTTGAGTTTTAATAATTGGGGAATTAGTTTAAAATAAATAAAATTGTTAAAACAATTTTATTTTAAAACTTTGGAAGTTAATCCCTTCCATGGAAAGTTGTTGGTGGGGCCCACAACCATCCAACATCCCATGTGTGGATAATTGAATGGTGGGCCCCACGTGAGCCCCAACCTTTCACCTTTCCCTAAACTCCACAAACCCCCCTTCTTTAAGTTTGTTACCCCCCCTCCTTAAATGAGACCTCTAACCTCCCTCTCTCTCTAATCAATTATGCCAACACATTTCAATCAATTAATTTGAAGAGTTTGAATTATTTTTTATTTGCACACACTTCTTAAAAATTGGAATGCAATTTTATTATTTTGGGGTTGGAAATATTGGTGGGAGTGATATTCAGAGAATTTAGAAGGAAGTCTTCTTCTCCGATGAAGAACACCATCCTTCCATGAAGAACGGTGCCTCTTTGACAAAGAACGCCTTCGACGAAGAATGTGAAGTCACCGACGATGTGTCTTCTCTTCTTCTTCCTCCACCTCAAGGGAGGATACACTGCTGCGGGGAACGTCGCCAACGACGATGGCTCTTCCTCCGACGTCAATGAAGGTGACACCATTATACCGCGACGTCCAACCACCGCGATGTTCATCATCTGTGGTTTGACGGAATGTGAAGTATTTTAGAGGAAGGGGGATATTTTATATTTACGTTTATGTGAATTATACCCTCGAACAAGGAAGAATATTCTGTTGGGTATTTATTCGAACTACTAACGCGGTGGGTATGGACAAACTAACAAGTCTGGACCCACCGCCAACTTATTCATGATGCACGGATTGTGTGGCGATGAGTGAAAGGAAGCGCAATGTCATTTAGGAGCCTTCGCAGTAAGGTTCGGGACCCGAGAAAACCACCGGTACAGATGGATGCTAAATCTGACCACCGGAGTAACTCCGATGGCCCGCAGAACCTCACGGCGGCACGGGTCGCCGCCGTGGGGGCACTGGCTGGCCGCCTAGAGGCGGCGGCGCCCCAGTGCGTCGCTAGAGGAGATACGCCGCGAAAATAGTCATAGCGGTGATGCAGTTGATCCTGCGGCCCCACGGGATCCCAGACGACCAGGGGTAGCACCGGCGGGCGCCGCCAGTGCCTATCAGTGGGGGGGGGGGGCGCACCCCTCCAGCTCTGCATAAATGCTCGGCCAGCTGGCCGAGCCAGCACACCCCCCATCCAGGACGAGGTGGGCCACACGGGTCGGGCCGTGTCTCCCCGGCCGGGCCGTGTTCTACCGGGTCGAACCCAGTTCGGGCCGACCCAGGGGGTGTTGGGCCGGGTCAGACCGGGCCCAGACCCCCTATTTTCATACCTTCTTCAGCTAAACGCCCATAACTTGAGTTGTGGACCTCCAATCGACACATGGTTGGTTGAATAGGATTCCTCAGATCGAGACAATAGTTTCAATATATTACACTCAAGGTTTTGTCAAAGTTTGGGTACAGAATGGTTGGTTCGAAATCGAAACCAATCGGGACGTCGGAGCGGAAACTCTTATAACATAAGGACCGGACATCCGATTAACATTCCATAAACTATGTTGGGTTTCTTATGATGAGACGGTTCGTTTGGAATACTCCACTGAGGTTTGGACGTAGTTGGAGTATGCTCGTGTTGGTTTATCTTAGAAACCAATCAGGCCCCTTGAACGGAAAATCCAATAACACTTGGACCGGAAGTCCGTTCTACATACTGTCAGTGGCGTTGGTAATCTTATTGAGAAATAGTTCCATTGAGTATACCCTATGGGAGTTCCGGGTACAGTTGAGATATGGCCGGGTTGGTTCATACACGAAACCAAACCGGCCCCTTGGACAAAAATGCTAATAACTCACAGATCGGGCGTCTGATTGACACGTCGTCTCTTGAATTGAGATCCCTATGATAAGGTGGTCATTTGAGATACATATTTGTGGGAATTTATGATACTTGGAGTATCAGATATTAGCTCGTGGAGCAGATCCTCCGGGAGATGAGCATACGGATTACGATAACCTTGTAGCTGGCTGAGACCTGGTGACTGTTTGTCCGATTAGATTCGGAGCGACTTGAATATCCCAGTGGGGAGAACTACTTTGTTAGGTGGGAGACTGATGGCGGAGGAGCCCTACTTTGTGAGGTGGCAGACCCGCAGTACTTGACAGGAGGAGTACCTCTGTAGTCTATGAGGGGGGAGCACTACTTTGTGAGGTGGCAGACCCATGGCGGAGGACCACTACTTTGTGAGGTGGAAGACCCGCAGTACTCAACAGGAGGAGTACCTCAGCAGTCTAAGGTTAGTGAGTAGCACCTCGGTGTCATGGAGAAACTACTATTCTCGACAGAGGAGGATTTCTCCAGCAGCCATGTTTTCGTCGTCGTGAATAAAAATCCTGGTTTTAGATGAGTCAATGACCTTTGTGTTTTCCTCATGATTGAGATGGGTTACATGATAACTTAGGTATATGTATGGGAATATACCGAAGTAATGGTTATCTGATGAGATCTTTCTTCATGTTTTAGACTTGTTGGATTTTATGAGACCATGAGGGTCTCGGGGTCCCTACTGAGTATCATTATACTCACCCCTGCACGGGCTAAGCCTGCACGTCGTTGTGTTGGATGCAGACGACAAACATTGCTGATCGAGGCATAGTGTACGAGGATTGGACGGAACCCAGAGGTGTACACTCGGCATTATGGTAGACGGAGTAGACCGATAGACGCAGAGTGCTGAGGAGGAAATCTGTACCTACCCTTCAAGTAGGAAACCAGAGGATGATCAAGGAGTTTCTTCACCATTTAGATGTTTGTCTTTTCAGTTGTACTTTCTTTCAGTTGTTGTTGTACCTTTTTTTGGGCTTATATTCTGTCCCCTTTTTACTTTCATCACACTTTTTATACTACTTACTTAGTGTTTGATTCTTAATTTACTCTGGTTGTGAGTTTTTATGTTTCATAAAGGAAATGTATCCCCTTTTTATCAGGATTTACGCCTTTGTTTCTAGTCACCAGCCCCTGGCCTATGGAAGGTGGGCTTCGCGTAGTCACGGTACGGGCCCCGAGAATGGTTTGTGACAAATTGGTATCAATGTAGTTGGTTCTACCACAAAACGTAGAACTCTGATATTCCCTTTCGGTGAAGCAATAGTTTTAAGGGTACTGAGTGTGGTTTTATGTTCATGGAGTCCAGTGTTAGTGTGGCGGCCGACGTATACATACACCAAGACTCTAAATTTTGATTTATGACCCAGTAAACGAAAAAACTGATTGCGTGGGTGTTTTCAAAAGTTTTCATTAAGTCAAATCAAACTAGGTCAGCTCACCAGGTATGGCCATTTGACCGTGTCACATCTGTTCAGGATGCCACCACGTAGACAGTCAGTTGGAGTTCTGAGAGAGTACCCGATGATGGCCCACCGAGTGACGAGGCTCCAGTGCAGGACCCTCTTACAATGACGGTACATTCGGGTGGTGTACCAGTAGCACCACCACCTGTTGGGGAGAAGATTCCACCAGACGTACTAGCAGATGGTGCACGCCGACAGAGCGCGTTGCACGAATTCCAACAGCAGAGGCCTCCGAGGTTATGAGGCGAGACAGATTCCCAGGCAGTAGTGGACTGGATGGAGGCAATTTCTAGAGTTCTACACCTAGTTTAGAGACTAGTAGATAAGATGGTGATCTTAGCTACTGGTTTTTCCCAGTGAGTGACTATGAGGTTGGTCCGCATAGTGATGAGGCTTTGGTACATGGACCGACACCTGAGATAGTACCTTCGGGTAGTGTGCCAGCTATATCACTACATTTTGCTTAGTTGTTTCAACTGGTGGTACCGGTAGATGACACATGTAAACATGGTTTCTTACACATGTTTCAGCATTAGATACCCCTCAGGTTCCGTGGCGAGCCTGACTCACAGGCGACTGAGGATTGGCTTGAGGGGGTGGCTGAGAGTTTTCTAGAGCTTATACAGCTTCAGCAGGACGACATGTCGGTAGCTATGTATTCATCGAGGCCTACCGATCATTCATGGTACATGATGACTAAAATTCAATCAGTGCATTAGATCTCAGCCCTTAGAGCGAGGTGTTTTTAAAGACATCTGAGCCAACACTTTTTCACTACTCATTCCTACTTATGTTATGGTTCTAGGGAGAACCTTTGTGATTGAATGTTCTATGGATGAGTGGATACAATCAGTGAATGTTAGCAGTGGGAATTTAGGGAACTGGCACTAGTCTCAGATACGTGGGCATGAGAAATGTTTTAGGAAAAGGAAGTGATAAGGATAGATGAATCTGTAGAGTAGAAGACATGGAATTAGAGCTAGGAGAGAAGCATGAGATGGTGTACATTTCGACATGTTATAACCACACACCTTTGTAGTCCCTACCAGGCTCAGGGAGTAGGAGGGATGGGAAAGAGTGTAGCTGCATGCGGTCAAAGAGTGTGACCCAAGGACTCAAGGAATGATTTGAGGTATGGTCTGTGTCTACTACTAGCTATCGTAACAATATTCATTGATAAGAATCATTCCTTCCTTCCACGAATCCTGTCCTAGACCTAGAGTTTCCAGTTAATCTGTTGACTTGACCCTCACGTCTGGAGATACCTTTGGGTGGAGACTCAATAATCACGCTTACGCCGACAGTGTGATCTGACCTTTGAGGTGAGAGTTTCGGTTGGAACCTTTCGGTGGCAGCGTCGAGGCCTTACGACGTTAGTTTGGATATGGACTGGGAAACCACAGTTCAAACAAATATTGGCTATATTAGGCAAAAAGGTTGTGGTTTACCTACAAAATTGTGATGGGTTTTCTTAGGTCGGTGAAAAGGAAACCCCAGGCAGCACAGGATAAAATCATGCATAAGTAGGTGCAGTTGGTCATTCATGAGTCGGCCATACTTAGATTTGAGCCAGACTACTCTAGAGTTGTTACACAGATTTTGGCATTGACGACGAAGGGGAAAACCCTTTGTGTGGTCAGAGAGATTCCAGCAGAGCTTTTTAAGAGCTAAGGCATAGGTTGACCAATGCGCTCATATTAAGGCTACCAGATAAGGTGCATATCATCCTGGAGCTGATAAAGACTGCACAGAGCAGACAGAAGTCCTACGCTGGTAGAAGATGTAGACCACTGGCGTTCGAGGGTGACAACCACGTTTTCTTAAGGGTCTCACCTTGAAGAGATATACGGAGATTTGACCAGGGTAGCAAGTTATCTCCCCAATTCTTCGGACCTTACCGGGTCCTCAGTAGAGTAGGCGAGGTGGCTTACCATGTGGCCTTTCCACTTCAGTTGCACCGGGTGCACGATGCCATCCACATATCTTAGCGAGGAGATGTGTGCACAACCTATCCATCATCATCATCCACGGGACGACATTCACGGAGGTTCCAATAGAGAATGAGGATCGACAGGAATAGATCCTTCATGGATGGTCAATTCCTCTGGTGCATGTTCGTTGGCAGCACGAGAACCTCCAGTAGAGCACATGGGAGAAAGAGGCTCAGATGCGTGCTCAGTAACCCTTCAGTTTCCATAATTCGTGTTCTAGCTTTATGGGGACATAAATCTCTGAGGTGGGACTAATGTAAAGACCCGGAAATTTCAAGGAAATTTTTTCTTAATTTCTTTGTAATTTTACGAGTATGTGGCTTTTAACGGCGCCTGATTTCGAGGCCCGGTGTTCCCGGAATCAATTTCCGAAGTGTAGCTTGGGTAGGATCAGTGAACGAACGAGCGGGTTTTTCTGTATTGTGAACCGGTGCTCAAAATTTAAATATGTGGGAACTTATGAACTCACAGCGCCGATAATTGCTTAAGGGGACCTTTACCGCAGTTGCATTTTATGGAGGTTGAGTTTTAATAATTGGGTAATTAGTTTAAAATAAATATAATTGTTAGAACAATTTTATTTTAAAACATTGGAATTTAATCCCTTCCGTGGGAAGTTATTGGTGGGGCCCAAAACAATCCAACTTCCCATTTGTGGATATTTGAATGGTGGGGCCCACATGAGCCCCAACCTTTCACCTTTCCCTAAACTCCTTAAACCTCCCCCCCCTTATTTAATTTTTTTAACTCCCCCTCCTTAAATGAGACCTCTCACCTCCCTCTCTCCCTAATCAATTATGCATAAAAATTTCAATCAATTAATTTGAAGAGTTTGAATTATTTTTATTTTCACACACTTCATAAAAATGGGAAAGCCATTTTATTATTTTGGGGTTGTAAATATTGGTGGGAGAGCTCTTGAGAGAATTTAGAAGGAAGTGTTCTTCTACGATGAAGAACACCATCCTTCCATAAAGATCAACGCCTCTTCGACGAAGAACGCCTTCAAAGAAGAATGAGAAGTCACTGATGACGTTTCTTATCTTCTTCTTCCTCTGCATCAAGGGAGGAGACACCACTATGGGGAACGTCACCGACAACAACGGCTCATCCACCGACTTCAACGGAAGCGACACCATTCTTCCGCGACGTCCGACCACCGCGACGTTCGTCTTCTGTGGTTTGACGAAGTGCAACATCATTGCGAGGAAGGGGGATATTGAATATTTACATTTACGTGATTTTTACCCTCGAGCATGGAAGAATATTATGTTCAGTGTTTACTTGAACTATTAGCGCGGTGGGTATGGACAAAGGAACAAGTCCGGACCCACCACCAACTTATTATTGATGCGCGGATTGCATGGAGATTGGTTAATTGAAGCGAAATGGTGTTTAGGAGCCTTAACAGGAAAGTTAGGGACCCGAGAAAACCATCAGCACTGACAGAAGCCAAATCGGACTACCGTAGCAACTCCGGTGGCCCGCGGAACCTAATGGCCGCGTGGGTCGCCGGTACGGCGGCGCCGACCGGCCGTCTGGAGGTGGCGGCGCCCCAGCGCACCATCGGAGGAGATCTACCACGGAAACCACCGCGGCGGAGACTTGATGGATCCCGAAGCCACGCGGGATCCAGGATGACTAGGGGCGGCCCCGTCAGGCACCGCTGGTGCCAATCAGAGGGGGGTCGCACCCCTCCTGCTCCGCATAAACACTCAGCCAGTTGGCCGAGCCAGCGTATCCCCAGGCCGGGCCGGGGCAGGCCACACGGGTCAGGCCACATTGGTCGCACCGGACCACGCCGGCCAGGTCGGGCCATGCCCCACCAGGCCGGACCTGGTTCGGGACAACCCATGGGTTGTTGGGCTGGGTCAGACCGGGCCGAGACCCCAAATTTTCAGACATTCTTCAGTTAAACGCCAATTACATGAGTTGTGGACCTCCAATCGACGAACTGTCAGTTGCGTAGGATTCCTCGGATCGGGACAGTCATTTTGGTATATTACACTCAAGGTTTAGGAAAATTTTTTGTACAGCTGGATTGGGTCGAACCCGAAACCAACCGGACGTTCGTAGCGGAAATGCTTATAACTTAAGGACCAGACGTCTGATTGACATGTCGTCAACAACATTAGGTTCCTTATGATGAGATAGTTTTTTTGGTATACTCCACTTGAGTTTTTGATGCATTTGGATTATGGTTGGGTTGGTTTAGCTCAGAAACCAACCGGGCCCCTGGAACGGTAAAGCCAATAACTCTCAGACCGGACGTCCATTTGATGTACTGTCAGTGGCGTTGGTAATCTCATTGAGAAACAGTTCCATTGATTATACCTTATTGGAGTTTGGGGTATAGTTGGGATACAACCGGGTTGGTTTGTACACGAAACCAACTGGTCCCCTGGGACAAAAATGCTAATAACTCACAGACCGGACATCCGATTGACACGCCATTTGTTGCGTTGAGATCCCTATGACGAGGCAGTCCTTTGAGATAGATATTCGTGGGAAATTGTGATACATGGAGTATCGACTAGTAGCTCATGTAGAAGATCCTCATGGAGACGAGCATATGGAGTACGGTGACCCTGTAATTCGCTGAGAGCTGATGACTGCTTGTCCGATTCGATTCGGAGTGACTTGAATAGACTAGTGGGGAGAACTACATTGTGAGGTGGAAGACCCATGGCGAAGGATCACTACTTTGTGATGTGGTTTACCCGCGGTACTCGATAGGAGGATTACCTCTGTAGGCTATGAGGGGGGAGTACTACTTTGTGAGGTGACAGACCCATGGAGGAGGAGCACTACTTTGTGAGGTGGCAGACCCGCGATACTCGACAGGAGGAGTACCTTAGTAGTCTAAGGTTAGTGAGTAGCACCTCGGAGTCGATGAAGGACTACTGCACTCAATAGTGGAGGAGTTCTCCAGCAGCCGTGTTTTCATCATCGTGAATAAAAAACCTAGTTTGAGCTGAGTCAATGACCTTTTTGTTTTCCTCATGATTGAGAAGGGTTACATGGTAACTTAGGTATATGTATGTGTATATACCTAAGTAATGGTTATCTATTGAAATATTTCTTTTTGGTTTGTCCTTTCAGGATTTTGTGAGACCTAGAGAGTCTCGGGGTCCCTACTAAGTATCCTTATACTCACCCCTACATGGGTTATGCTCGCACCTCATTGTATTGGATGTAGACGATGGACACTGCTGACTGAGGTAGAGTGTACGAGTATTGGACGGAACCGGGAGGTGGACACTCGGCTTGATGGCAAACAGAGTAGACCGATAGACGCGAAGTGCTGAGGAGTACATATGTACAAACCCTTCAGGTAGGAACCCAGTGGATGATCCAGGAGTTGCTTCACCATACAGCTGTTTGTCTTTTCAGATGTACTTTCTTTCAGTTGTAGTTGTACCTTTCTATTAGGCTTGTATTCCGGACCCTTTGTACTTTCATCACACTTGTTGTACTGCTTACTTAGTGTTTGCTTCTGCTTGTACTCTGGTTTTGAGTGTTTACGTCTCATAAAGGCAATTCCTTCCCTTTTTATCAGGATTTACACCTTTGTTGCTAGTCGCCAGCCCCTGGCCTATGGAAGGCGGGCTTGGGGTAGTCACAGCATGGTCCATGAAGACGGGTCGTGACAAAATAATAAAAATGAAATGGTTATAACATATTAGTTAAATTATTATCATCCTGAGTTTTATCTTATTGATAAGAGGGGTCTACCACATCATTTACTAAAATTTGAAACTCTTATCTATTCATTACCAAATTATTTGCATCTTCTCTGGAACTATCTCCACCATGTTGATAATAAAAAACATAATCTGGTAGAAAACTAAAATACAATAAATAACCCCCAATGTTGTCGAATGTGTCAAAATCCATCATAGTAAATTTTTTAGAATGCCACATAATTGTCCCTTATGAAAAAAATTCTTGTTTTGATGATTCAAATGATAAGATAACTTCAAAAATTTCAATATATACAGGGTTTAAAAAAAATTGTTTGGATTTTTGTACAGATTTATCTGAGCATGATCATCTAATAATTATTTCTGTCAACATCCTTGTTCCATATTTCTCAAAAAAATATTTTTCTGTATAACTTGATAAAAGAGATACACAAACCAAAAAAAGAAGATAATTAAATTGCATTTCATATCAAATTATACTAATTATTATTATTTAATACTAATTTATAGTATATATTAATCTTTTATACCAATCTAAACTAACTTATAATAATTTATATTAGTTACCACAAATTATTATTAAATACAGCTAATTTTTACTAATAGTTGCTAATTACTGCCGACATAATTTCTAGCGGATTGGCGGTATCTCTTTTTCTCAATGACTTATCTCCATTGTCTATAATTGAAATCCCTAGGAAATATCGGATTAGATATACAAAAATCATTTTCTTTATACACGATGATGGAGAGTAGCATAACAAGGCCTCCCTACTCTCCATCTTCGTGCATATAGAAATGGATATTCGTATGTCTGAGCATATTTTTCAAAGGTATTTCAATCGGAGATACTGGATATCATTTATCAGAAAGAAGATCCTCATTTTCTTGGTGGCTCATATCATTGCAACTCTCTCCGATTGAAATTATAATGAATAATTTGATATGATGCACATATATCTATTTTTGAATGCACGAGAATGGAGAGCAGGAAAGCCTCACCATTTTAATCACCATTATCATGCATATGAAAATGGATATCCTCACGTGAGTAAATATTTATTATAATGATTTCAATGGGAGAAAATTTCTTATATATTAGTTGTCGGACAAAGGGGAGCCGCCAATCTCTTAGTAATTATTCCAATTTATTATAATTTATTACAATTTATACAATTTCATTCTAATTATTGTTAATTATTGTTAATTATTGCTAATTATTTATAATTATAATAATTTAATACTAATTATTTGAATTTATTAATAATTATTAATAATTATTAAATTATATTAATAATTATTACAAATTATTACTACTTGTTTCAATTTATTATTAATTATTGCAAATTATTACTAATTATAGAAATTTATTACTAATTATTAAAACTAATTAATAATTATTTCAAATTTTTATAATTATTATAATTTCTTATTAATTGTTACAATATATTAAAAATTATTACTAATTATTACTAATTATTACATTTTATAACTAATTATTAATAATTGTTATAAAGTATTACTAATTATAAAAATTTAGTACTAATTATTGGGAATTATTACTGGTTATTAATAATTTTGTAATTTATTACTTATTATTGGAATTTATTACTAATTATTGAAATTTATTACTAATTATTACAATTGATTAGTAATTATTATAATTTTTACTAATTATTTGAATTTATAACCATTTTTGACTAATTTATTACTAATTATTAAAATTGATTACTAATTATGGTAATTAATTTCTAATAATTAGAATTTATTACTAATTATTACCAATTGTTCCAATTTATTGCTAATTATTAGAATTTATTTCTAATTATTTGAATTTATTTCAAATTATTAGAAATTTTTATAAATTATTGAAATTGGTACATATTATGGAAATTTATTTCTATTAACTAACATTTATTACTAATTATTACAATTTATTTCTAATTATTATAAGTTATTACTAATTATTACAATTTAGTACTAACTAATACAATTTATTACTAATTATTTCTAATTATAACTATTTATTTGATTTTATTACTAATGTTTTGAATTTATTACTAATTACAACAATTTATTACAAAATAAAAGACTTTATTACAAATTATTACAGATTATTACAATTTATTACTAATTATTAAAATTGTTACTAATTATTACTAATTATATAATTTATTGCTAATTATTGTAATTTATTACAAATTATTACAAATTATCATAATTTATTCCTACTTAATGCAATTTATTACAAATTATTGCAATTTATAACTAATTATTACAATTATTTACTAATTATTACAATTTATAATAAATAATTCTAAATTATTACTAATTGTTACTAATTACTACTAATTATTACAATTCTTTACTAATTATTAAAATTTATAAATAATTATTACTGTTTATTAATAATTATTATAATTTATTACTAGTTATTAAAAATTATTACTAATTATTACTAATTATTGCATTTTATTACTAATTGATTCAATGTAATACTAATTGTTGTAATTTATAACTAATTGTTGTAGTTTATTAGTAATTTTTGTAGATTATTACTAATTGTTGCAATTTATTACGAATTGTTACAGTTTCCTAATAATTGTTACAATTTATTACTAATTATTATAATTTATTACTAATTATTAAAATTTATTCCTAACTATTACAATTTATAATTAATTATTAAAATTTATTACAAATTATTATTAATTGTTACAATTTATTACTAACTATTGAAATTTATTACGAATTAGGATAGCTTATTACTAATTATTTTAATTTATTACTAATTATTACCATGTGTTACTAATTATTACAATTTATTACTAATTATTTCAATTTATTACTAATTAATTCAATTTATTACTAATTATTACAGTTTATTACTAATTATTACCAATTATTACTATTCATTGCTAAATGTTGCAATTTTTTACTGGTTATTACAATTTATTACTAGTTATTACAATTTATTTGTAACGCCCCGACCCCAGAATCCCAGAGCCGGTGCATTATTTTAATACATTGGCATGATTACAAAGAATCCAGTCTAGAAAGACCGATAGTTTAGTAGTCTGGGAAAATAGATTACGTACATGAACGTTACATTACACATTATAAATTAAAACCCTACATAAATTATCCTTTGAGAACTCCATTAATCCCCTAGCTTAACCCTGCATATCAATCATAATACTCTCCTTGGAATCCTGGGAAAATAAAACATAAGGGGTGAGCTCAGATGCTGAGTAAGAGTAAGCATTATAGCCGGAGATAACATAAACATTAGGCATGTTGAATAATTGAAAACACATGCCTTAACGAATAATAAACATGAGCACTTTATGGTAGGAATAAGAGTTGACTAAATAATGCCATAATAAATCATAGTCATGGGTATTCTACTAGTCAAATAACAACATGAAATATCAATAGCTAATCTCATAATGATGGAATGCATAATGCTGAACATTCTGAATCATTTTGTCAGGGCCTCGACCAAGATGTCTAAAAATGATTAAGGCCATTGCCAAAATCATATATCAAAAATTGGGAAAGGCCTCAGCCAATTCCATGTCTAATTGTCTCATGAGACCTACCAATGCATCGAGGAGGTATAGTGGGATCCACCTGTCACTTACTAAGTCCAATGCATTCCTCATATGAAATGGGTGAAACATAATCAAAGCATCTGCACTAAAACTAGCATACAGAATGTCAATAGTTTAAACTCAAACCGAGAATGGAATAAAAATAGCACATCCACAGTCAGACATAACACATTCAATACAATATAGAAGATTGTATTATAATAGATTAACCTCAATCGAGAATAATGAGGGATATTGACATAGATGAAAATAATCATCAAAACTATATGTGAGAAATAACACCGTTTTTCATGAAAACATTTAAAAATATCACTATTTATTAAGAAGCTATTTAAAATTGATTTTTGAATCAATGTTTCCAACACCACATTGAAACTTTTAAAAGGAACTTTAATTTGAAATCATTAATTTCCATATAAATAAACCCTTAAAACCATTTTCTAAACATGGACATTAATGAGAATGATTTAGAAGAATAAATCATTAAAACATTTAAAATGATATTTTAGTTAGAGTTTCTAACCAGATGAGAGATTCTTGAATACAAATAATTGAGATAATCAAAACATTATAACATCATGAGAATAAAGGATTCCATGATATACTATGTCAGAGTACAGTATGTACACCTTATAAAAGTGAATTGGTGCATAACAACAAAGAAATCTCAATGGAATGTAAATCGAGATAAAGTCCCTTATAAAAACTATATACTTAGGTTAAGGATGAATCAATGACATAATTATGTGTGAAAAATATAAATACACTAAATATGATTGAATATTCAGTGTAAATCAATCAGAGGAAATTCACACATATTCTTGTAAAAACCACTCCAATGACATGGATGTTTTACTCAATGAATGTAAATTGATTTAAGATTACTCTTATCAAGTTCATATCAATGACATTAGAAATTATCAATGGAGTGATTATTAGTATCAAGAGTATATCCACAAAAATAGTTGTGGAAATTAATACATAAATAATAAATAGTGATTTCCCACATAATCTTGGAGTAAATAATCAATGAAATATGTGTAAATCCGAATGAGTGGAAATTGAAATTTGAAATTCCCTTACCGATTTGGTAACATACAAAACATACACCCCATGAAATGTGTATCATACAATGATGATGTAAATACCCATAAATTAAAGTATATTAAAAAATTAATATAATCATGGATAGTACATATTCCACACAAAAGGAAATAGTGGCCAATATAGCATGAATCTCACATGAATAAAAAGTGAGATAAAAAACTCTTACTTCATTGTAATCAATCGAGTTGTATGAAAAAAAGTTAATAACCCCCAAATAAACCAGATAATACCATGAATATAAATATAATAATGATAATATATATCGGATCACAGTACATAGTACACCACATGCAATAAATAAGTGGCGAACAATGGATGTCTCACAGAATTAAATGTGATATAAGAAATCCCTTACCTCGTGTCAACTAGACTCGTTCATTATTTAATATCACGAATAATAAATTAAAGCTAATATATACTTTCTAGAGAAATTTTTTCATGTTTATTATTCCTTTTTTATCACTTATTACCATGTTATATACATTATGTAATCATTTACGTTAATAAGGGTCGTTTTGTCGATATTTGGTACTTGAGTCAAAAATGAACTTGTTATAAATACTAATGGTCCATGTTGTCAAAATTACATTATCTACAGAATGAAATAAATGATTTAGATATCATATATATATTATATATCCTCTATATATATTTATTTATAATAGTACATAACATTTGGAGATACAAAATGAAATGCACCGTTCATGGAGATGGTAAGTCGTACGTACGCATGAATGATACTTTCTTTTCTATTTTGTATTTTAATGGAATTAAAACATAACTAATAATAGGCATATTATAAATCCAGTATAATATCATATATAAAATCATCAACTCCATCATTTTAACATCTAACATAAGGCATTAACGATTCATATGACTTTTAGTGGGCGGTAGTCTGCACTTCCTCAAATGAAATTATCATTTTCACGCATATTGGAAAGCATAAAGGTGTGTTTGTAAATGAAAATTACAGAAGAATAGAGAAAACCTAAACATAATATATATCATATATAAATATAGTTTAATCTTAATGGACACTATGAGAGGCGGTAGGAGATAATTGAACAATCATCGTTTTGTGAGGTGTTAGTTTTCCATCCACGGAAACAGTGCGTTCATTACCCATTAGATGGAGGTGTGTCTAAGTGTAGTTCGAATAATTATCATAAAAAAATCCTATTATATTGATGATAATAGAGTTTATATAATATAAATTAATAAAAATATTTTAGGGGATGGAAAAGTAAAATAAAAGAAAACAAGTTAAGAGAAACCATTACCATTAATTTGGGTAACTCCCTATGGTTTGAACCAGGAGGACTTCTTCAAGGGACTTCTACCTAATTTCAGGATCCTAGGTAGAATGGAGAGATCTTGGGAGATTATTTGGGTAGGGGTTGGATGACCCAAGTGGATTGAGAGGTGTGAGGAATGGGTTAGAAGTGGTGTCCTTCTTTAAGGGAGAGGTGGGGCTCTTTAGGAATGTTTGAAAATATTAATTTATTATAAACATATCATCGGTTTATAAAGGTCCAAAACACATTAAAATTGAAGATAAGATGACTCATGTTTTAAATAAAATTATTCAATAATAATTGATCAGGTTATGGTTATTTTTTTTAATATTAATAATCTTATTTATTTAAGTCATTTATTAATGAGGTAAATACTGCATCTTTATTGTGTCATAAATAATTTATTTTATTTTATTTCTAAAAATTATAAAAAAAATACCATAATATAGAAAATAATTTAATAATTCCAATTAATATTTATAGTCGAAACGTTGACTTATATAACAGAATGTAAAAATTGATATACTAAAGGATATTTGTTAATGTCACTTTTTTTCATTACTTAATGTTAATTAAAATAAAGTGGAATTATCACTCTTAAATGGCTCCATGGGGTCCCAAAATAGATTCATGGATTACTATGGTCGTCCATGACTCATTTAATAAATTTAGGACAAGATTTAAGGTAATTTTTTATTATAATAATATTGTTTTTACCTTTAATTAACCTATTTACCTTTAACCGTGGTAAATAAAAGTCAAAAGTTACTATTCAAAAAAATTATTTTAATCTTATTGAACCACATTTTACATACTAATAACATCCATGTATGTCATATTTTCGAAATTCAACTTCCCCAAGCAGTAAAATTTCATTTAATTGAAAAGGTCAGATTTTTAACTACAACTTAGTGGTTTCACTATTCAACAAAAATTGATGTTTTTTTTTGAAAAGTACCTAACATTCAGCATAAGATTTATTTGATATTTCAAATTACTAAATTATTTCTATTTTACCAGCATCAAAACATAGAAGTTGTATTAATTAATTTAAAATGTAATCCCTTTTTAAAAACAAATAACATGTTTTTAAGAAACAATAACTATCAAAAGATTGAAACCTGTTTGTGTATAATTTCAAAGGGAAATTAATTACAATGACCAAAATTTGATTAAATGGTAAAAATATATTATAATTAAACTCCAAATAAATTTAAAATATAATCTAAACATATAAATAAATTTGATTAAAAGTAATTTTTGAATTAGAATACAGTATTTCTCACTATTCATAAAAAATGAATATTTTTAGAAAAATACCAAAATTTCATCCAAAGTAAATTTTGATGTCCCGATTCCAAAAAATAATTTTATTTTGTCAAATTTAATATGTAAATGTGTAAAATATTTGATTTAAAAAGGGTTCCCCATTAAAAGGTGATAAAATTGCATTTTTTTTGAAAAATACATTTTTTATCTAAAAAATTGAATTTGTTCTTAAAATAGGTCTAAGAAACACATAATACACAAGTTAAAATTATATGGAGTATATAAAATTCAAAATCTAGTTATTACTATTCATAACCGTTTTTTAATATCTAGTTTGCTAAGTTTTCGTGCACCCAAACTCGGCGTTGTGTGAGGTGCAAGTTGTTGAATTAATTTGAAGAAATAATGTATTATGAAATCCATGGGTGTTAAATTCCCCCCTAATTCAATAATTTTCGTCCAAAAATTTGAAATTGTTCTTTTAATATAAAAAGGTTAAAAAATTTGAAAATTACCTTTGTTGAAAACCCACATCGGAAATTGGGTTAAAATATTTTAGTCTTAATAAGAGGGAAATGGAAATAAAAAAGTTACCACCAAATTATGATCTGGATTAGGAGAACATTGGTGGTAATTAGAGACACATAATTAGAGGAAAAATGTAAATATTTATAGGGAATTATTGAGGTCATCAATCACAAAAAAGTGTAAAAATTTAGGGCCTCAAAGCCATCAATCTATGAAGATTTAAAATATCATCGGTTCAACAAAACATAAAGCATTAGGATAACACATTTTTGTTTTTTAAGATACCTTCCATAATGTTTCATAATTAATTTATTCATATAATAAGAAAGAAAAAAAATTATATACTTGATAGGTATAGTTTCATCCTTCCTCTAATTCTTACAAAAAAATCATCCTTCACTCCGAACGATGAGTATTCAAGATGACTTAGTCACACCTGATGTGCTAGAATAAACTTATTGAGAGTCACATAATCCTCAAAAGATGAACTATATATTTATGTTTTCTGTAGAGATTAACCTAAACCAAAATGGTAAGTAAAAGATTATATAATCCCCAAAAAGGATAATACTTTATAGAATGAAATCTTAATACCAATTTCTAAAATTAAACCAAAAAAACAAAAGGTTCAATAAATACCTATCAATAAACAATTGTCCATAAAATCTTTCAATGTAATCCCAACTAATATTGAAACCCAAAACACAGAAGAATTTTCTAACGTAGTCTTCCACGTTAAATTGTATCTCCAAATAACATCTACTAATCTTAATGTCAAATACTTAAATGTAATTAACCTAATCACATGTTCTCTATGATAAGTAAATCATTTCCATAAATAACCCAAATCAAAAAAATCCACAAAAAAAAAATAGGTAAAAACCCACCATTACTCCTAAATTGAAATCCCAAAGTATTTTATTTTCTTTAGGCATATAGTGTTACCAAAAGAGCGAACATCTTCCAAATTAACATTTATCACTTAATCACCAAATAATTTTACTCTACTAAGGATAAATCAAAAGTTCCCAAAATCAACATATTTTGGATCCATTAAATCATTTAACTAAAAATAATTAGTCAAACTAACCTAGTACTTCACAGAGTCCAGTAGTAGGAGACAAATCCTAATCGCACTTTTGGATGTGGGTTCGATTCTTGTAGATTTGTCCGATGTGATGGGTTATCACACGGTTTGTGTGTTGTCCTTTTTCAAAAACTATATAATTTTATAATATTCCCAAAAATGAGATAGATTCTTCAAAAATGAACCTAACATATTTTAACTATACATGTTACCTCATACCTTGTATTTTCATCAAAAAAAGTAATAACTTGTATTTAAATGGATAGTTTGACTAAAACTAAAAAAGCATAGTGTGAGTCATAAAATCATTAGAAAATATCATTACACATTATTTTAAATCAGAAACACCTTAGTATAAACCAAGGTCATTTATTATCTTCTTATATTAAAATCCTTCAATTTGATATGTAATAAAATGTCAATTTTTCTAATTATATCCCCCGGGAGTGTTGTAACTATGAGTATAGTAAGGCCTGCTGTCGTGTACTAGGATACCACAGGTCAAACCCAAAACACCTTGTCGGAGTTTTCAATCCTAGGTACATATGTGCCAGGGCAGCCTCTACGTGCTCTTATTTAGACAGGGATGTATTCCTTTGAAAATATAAAGAATTTCTACATTACCAAAATTCTAGGAAGTTCTTCTATACTAATTCTCAAAGCCTATCTTAGGGTAATGTGCTCTAATCATAGTTTATCCAAATCTAGTTTCCAAGGTTTGTACTAAAATTCCTCTAAACCAACTGTAATTCCCCGACCCCAGAATCTCGGAGCCGTTCCATTATTTTAATAAACTAGCATGATTACAAGGAATCAAGTCCTGAATGACTGATCAGTTTAGCAGTATAGGAAAGTATATTACATACATGAATGTCACATTACACGTTATATAATAAAACACAACCTAAATTATCCTCTGAGAACACCATTAATGTAACACCCCTAGATATTATGATATATATTATTTTTAATTTCTTTCATACCATCTATTTAATGCTGCACCAAGACTATCTTGCGCTATATGCATCACAGTATTAGCTTGCAGTATACACAACACTAATCTTGGATCGTGTTACACACAATTTCAAGTTTGTTTTATAGTAGTTATTATACGCATCATTGAGTATATATATATATATATATTCAATATATAAATGAAATATGGTTGGATTTTGTTATACGCAAAAACAAAGGAGTCTTGCACTATACGCAACCCTAACTTGGCTTGCAATACACGCAATCATGACCTTTCTCGATAGCGTGTGTTGTATGCAATACCGGGTTTCACTGAACAATGATATATTATTATAATATTGTTATGAACTTTCCGTTATGAATAGTATTAACTAAATTTTGAATTTTATAACATTATTATTCATCTTACACATTTTCTTGAACATGGTATAAGAACAAAATAAATGTTTCGGTTAAAATAAGTATTTTTCAAAAAATGGATTTTTGCCGCCTTTTGATGGCTCACCCACATTAAATCTAGTTTTTGACATGTTTATAAGTTCAATTTGACAAAATAAAATGACTCTTTGGAATCAGGATATAAAAATTTACATTGGATAATTTTTTCATATTATTCTGATAACTTTCATATTTTAATGAATAGTAAAAACACGCTTTATTTTAAATAAAAACATCTTTTTTCATCGCAATAATATATATGGTTATATTATAATATTGATTTGTTTTAAAGTATAAATAGAATAAATTTTTACCATTTAATATAATTAATGTCATTAGCATTGATTTTACATTGAATTTATAGGTAAAATATTTTCAATCTTTTACAATGTTTTAACTTTTAAAACTTGTTTTCTTAACAATGGGATTAATTTTAAATTAATTTCTGCAACTTTTGTGTATTTAATTTAGAAAAATGGATTCCATATTTGAAATTAGTGGGTCCAAATTATGTTAATAGGCTACTTTCTATTTTTGGGCATTATGAATAGTAACTACGGTAAATTTTATTTACCATAGTAAAAGGTTAATTAGGTAATTAAGGGTAAATATAATATTATAAAATTACCCTAACACTTGTCTTAATATAATTTGATGATTATATTTCGTCCTAAGTCATATTTGGGTCGAAATGGAATCCATTAAAACCCACTTGGAGGTGATTAAGACCTTTAGATTATTTTATTTAAAGGAAAGTGAAATATGTCTCACTCAAACGTTAATAATTAATGTATTTTTAATATAAGGTTCTACAGAATATAAATTAGATTATAAATACTAATTTTAAAGATAATTTTTTTTTCTTTATCATGGTAATTTATCTGTATTTTTTAAGAGTTATTTTATTACCTTATTAGTTTATACATTAATGATGTAGAAATTATTTATTTAGTAAAAAAATCAATAATATTGTTTTTATTGAAATAGTAATAAATATTAAAGGGCTCAAAAACCTGAAAAAAACTTATTGTTAGTGTATATATACACCATAAGAATTCAATGACCAAATATATGACCGTTTGGAGTCTTATTAAAGTGATTATGACACTTATATTATTTTATTTTATATGATGTAAAAGTTTTCACCTTCATAATGTAATTAATATAACATTTTAACATTTGAGTATTTTAGAAGCTAAATACGACTAAATGTATTATTATGAAATATATAAGGTTTATCTTCATCCTAGTGTTTTATTTTTAATTTTTATGCAACAACTATGTATATTTAATAATTATACAAAAATGTTATAGTAATTATTTTATTAAGAGAAATATCAAATAAATGGCATTACAAATAGTAAAATAAATATTATATGAACTATTTAATGTACTCCACTAATTTTATATTTTACTATTACATGTTAAGAACCTATTAAATATTTTATTTCGAATATATCCTCTATGTGGATTTTATTTAAATTCAAATAAATGAATAGTGTCAAATTTACACTATTGTTATTTTATAAAAATAACATACTATTAAATTGTTTATAAATCACAAAAATATTTAAAAATTATTAATTTAAATTTATATTGTTGAAAATTTCATAAATTATATAATTATAGATAATTGACAGCATATATGTAATTATTTATAACAATTTAAGAATTTAGAATCTTATTATCACAATTAAAATTTAATAGATTAAATAAGGATAAATCAAGTTGATAATGTTCAGAATAAATTCCCTACATGTCTAAATTTTATTGGTTTATGAGAATAAAAACCTATCTCATCTAATCTTAGAACATGAGTTATTTTTGGAGGTTATCAAGTGGGGTTAGATTTATTATAAATTAATATTTTTAAGATTTTCAAAGGTGCCCCTCTCCTCCCTTATAAAAGGGCTTCTCCTCCCTCTCCTCCTCACACCACTTTGAGCCTCCAAGCTAGATCAACCCCTGCACATTAAACTTCCCCACTTCCCTAGAAACATCCAATAGGTCCTGGTCTTCTTCAAAGATCAATTTTAGTTCCCTAAGAGGAGGTCTCAAAGAGGCGCTTCAAAGAAGAGGTAATATATGTTACCGTTTCTTTCAACTTTATTTATTCTACTACTTATTTTTCATTAGTTGTTTCATTATGAAGTAATAACATCAATATCAAAAATATAATTATATGTTATTATAAGTATGAAACAACCCTATTTCACCATCTATCCATCCTGCGGAAAATGAAATCACCGCGCGTGCGTACGTACGGAATACCATCTCCATGCCGTGGTGTAATCTATTTTCCACCACAACCTTACTTGGATGTGTATAATGGTGTAAATAATGACTATATATGATTATTTTAAAGTCATATTGATTCTGAAATATTATACATACACTTAAATACAATTCCACGATCATGGAAATGATATCATCGCTCGTGCGTACGTATGGACTACCGTCTCCACGATGCGATGAGATTCATTCTCAATGATTAATCATTAATGATTGATTATAAAGTATATATAATAAGTAGTCATAAAATATATGAAATAATAATTATACTAGATTTATGTATGTCATCTACTTAATTCCATTCAATTGAATAAGGAAACGAAAACACCCTTCATGCGTACGTACAGCCTACCATCTCCATGAACGGTGTATTTCTGTCCATTTATCGAGCTATTATATATATGAATATTATGAATATATATTATATATAAATAATTTTTTACATTCTGGATGTAAGTAATCATGATCTACGTAATCATATGAATAATTAAAAGTTAAAACATAAACGACAAATGAAACTATTTTACCCAAAACGCTACTTTGACATGAATTTACAAAAGAATGGGTAATATAAAGTCATATGTAAACCATATATGATATCATAACAATGAATATGATTCTGTAATAATTCAATGACATTATTTAAATCATTATACAGGAGAATCAGATGCATACGAAGCATATCGGATGTAAGGTAAGGGATATCTTTTCCAATATCATTTTTATCTGAGATTGTTTATTCGTAAGTATTTTCTGGGGTTATTGTTATCATCCATGTCCATGTTTTCTAGAAATTTTTTCATGTATGTTTAAAGTACATTTTACCCATTTTTGACTTTTACTACATGGTATGTAAGGAATCATTCTTTTGTTTACGTTACAAGGTACTTTTTGACTTTTCTGGAAAAAGTATGAGAAGAATGTTTTTTATCTTATACGGAACGAACGGATTTTTACCGTTTTATAAAGCCTTATTTTCATGAAGCTTCCTCCAAATAATTTCATTAATATTTTAACCAAAATATTTTTCTTTTAAAATTTCATGATGTTTTTTGAAAAGAAATTGATTTTGAAGAGGAAAGGATATTTTCCTCAAGAATTTATATCAACTGTTTTATCAAAACCATTTTCCATCTATGATGACATTATTTCTTGTATGTATATTTCAAGTATAATGTCTCTATGATTTAAATGGTTTAACTTTCTATATGATGAAATGATATCCATTTTATTGTATGGATTATGTTATGATGGGATGATGTTTATGAAACCCATTTTATTCTTTGGGTTATGATGAATGATTTTTGTTTATGTTGTGGAACAAGTAAGAATGATTTCATTATGAGATGGGCAGGACCTATATCTCACTCCAATGCATTGGGTGAATATTTATATCTCATGTGATAGACATGACTGGAACGTTAAGTTAATCAGGTTCATTAATACAGGAATGGAACGAGGAGTGAACTCGATTCAGAAAGGGAATTTGTCCACTAAGATGGTCTTGGAAGCAATGCCTTGGCTACTATGGAAATAATATCATGTCATTAATGGTTTCCACAATCAAATGTTTTATTCCCATGCTATTTTATCATGATTAATGTTTCTTTATGATCTATTCCTTATTTACTTCCATGTTTTATGTCATTGCCCAAAATTTTGATGTTTAAACATTATGTTCAGGTTTTTAAGTTCAAATGTTTATGATTTGTTTTATTTTATCCATGATTACCCTTTATGAGCATTTGAGCTCACCCTTTATATGTTTTCTTTTCCCCAGGATTTAAAGAAAGTTTTTAGGTATGGAAACCAAAATGGGAAGATCTTTATGGGAGATGTTGAAGATCTTTCACCATGATTAGAAGATTATGTTTTGAGTTTCCAAAGACACTAAAATATTACGGTCCTTTGGTGTTTGTTTTTGTTATGTATTAAGTATTCCGCAAAAGTAATGTAATGTCCATGTACGTCATGCTTTGGGTCCCTATAGTGGGTATCAGAGGAAAGGTTTAGTCAACCTTTGGAAACTAGGATGCGAAAACTATAGTGAGATCCCTAGAGATATTTCAAAGGTATGTATAGGGATATTCCTATGGTTAAGTATAAGTATAGGTTATAGTCCTAGAATTTCGGTAACGATATTAGAATTAAACCTAAGATGTTAGATGTCGAAGGTACTCCCCCTTGATTATGTTATTTTACTTGTATTAGTGTTTCCTCTCACAGAAATATTTTTCTATTTTAGTCAATGGAGGGAACCAGAAGAAATTCGGTTAACATTGAATCCAATGAAAAAATTGGTGACTATGAGAAACAAAATTGTATAATGCCTACAGATAAAAATATTATTATGACGAATCAGTCATCGCGATATATGATTAACAAGGTGAAATTTAGTGGTGTGACTAATTCATCAAATAAGAGGAAGATAGACTTTTATGCATGTTCGCATGTTAAGGAGCATAAAGAAAGGAAGATTGAGATTTCTAAATAAGGGAAGAAGAACCTTGAGGAATACCTCAAATGGAGGGACAAATGTTATCTGTGTGGAGCAAAGGTTCATAAAGTGACAGATTGTTATGGAGTTCAATGTCTTATTTCTGGAGAACATGGGCGTTACCCAACTCAATGCCATGACCTAAAAAGTTACTTCTAAATCATGGAAGGACTTATTCCAGGACAATCATTGAAGAGGATGGATTGAAGTGTTTATGTATTGGTATTCCTGAATAATGTTGTTGAGGTACTTTTATGGTGTATTAGAATATTTTTGTATTAGTGTATTGTGGTTTTCAATAATTTTATGGTACCGGTAACCAAGAAAAGTTATTCAAATATTTTGGAAAGAAGATGATATGTGCATAATGAAGGGATAAGGAGAAAATGAAATGTTTGACAGCATTAATGAGCTCATGATTGATATAAGGACTAAGTGATATCATGGTTTGAGTATATATAATTTTTGGGATTTTGGTATGTGGAAAGAGCTAACTTTTGATAGCATTCATGTTTTCACTAAGGATCAATGGGTATTTATTTTTCAAGAGAATAAATTATTATGGTGTTCACATGATTGGAATGTGACCAAAATGATATATGAAGGATAAATGATGGTATTCACATTCTTGTTATATGACCTTTTTAGTAATCGTTCTCTTTATACTATGAGTTTGGAAAGAAGTATTTTGGATAAGCCTAAAGATTGGAATGGATAGTATTGTTTAAGAGTAGAAATTTTTGTTATAATAGTATTTTTTTAGAAAAAGGATAACATGTAGGACATGCGACATCCCGTTGCTTCAGACAAGGTTGCGGGAATCGAACCCACAACCGAAGTGCGACTGGCCTTTATCGCCTACCACTGGCCTACGAGAAGTCCCTGGTTAGTAGAAACTAGTTTTATCTTATTAAGAGGTATGGTATATGAATTATAAGTTCATTTTTGGAATCGTATATGATTAACCTCACCATAGATAGACTTATGTATATTTGATAACTTTTGCTAACCTTTTGTTTGAAACAGATGGAATGAACCATCATTCTATCATATGATCTGTTAACACTTCACTAATAACAAATTCAACTTCATTTCTTTAAGAGATGAAGGGGAAATTGTTCAAAGCATGAACAATAGTGATATTGTACCAAAATCAAGCAATTATTTATTCTAATTCAAAATTTTCAACTTTAGGGAAATGATATTGCAAACCAAAAATGTTTTTATAGTTCTCTTATATCCGATGAATCAGATGGTACCTTAGATCATCACAAATTTATGGCTTTTTCATAGCCATGTTCTCTACCACTCTCCATCAGAACTTGATGGTTATATTTTTCTTCCATATCCATATTTTCATCTATGTTCTCCTATATGGAAACCCAGTGATTACTTAATTTGGGTAACTGTTACATCCAATACTTTATTTGATAAAGAACAGTTTTGGTATTCCTTTTTATGATGTGGGTTTCTATGAAAGAAACTCTCATGTAAGAAACCATTTATAACCCTGACGAATTTCGAGGGAGAAATTCCTTTTATGGGGGGTAGAATGTAACACCCCTTGATTTTATGTGATATATTATTTTTAATTTATTTCATATCTTCTATTGAATTCTACACCGACATTATCTTGAACTATATGTAGCAAAATATTAGCTTTCAGTATACGCAATACTAATCTTGGATCGTGTTACACAAAATTTCAAGTTTGTTTGATAGTAGTTATTCTACACAACACTGAGTATATATATATATATATTCATTGTATAAATTAAATATGGTTGGATTTTTTTATATGCAATAACAAACGAGTCTTTCACTATATGCAACCCTGACTTGGCTTGCGTTACACGCAATCACGACCTTCCTCGATAGCGTGTGTTGTACGCAATACCGGGTTTCACTAAACAACGATATATTATAATAATATTATTATGAACTAGCCATTATGAATAGTATTAAATAAATTTTGAATTTTATAACATTATTATTCATCTTACACATTTTCTAGATCTTGGTATAGGAACAAAATAAATTTTTCGGGTAAAATAAGAATTTTTCAAAAAATGCAGTTTTGCCGCCTTTTGATGGAACACACACATTAAATCTAGTTTTTGACATTTTTATAAGTTTAATTTGAAGAAATAAAATTCTTCTTTGGAATCAGGATATAAAAATTCACTTTGGATAAATTTTTCATATTATTCTGATAACTTTCATATTTTAATGAATTGTAAAAACACGCTATATTTTAAATAAAAACAACTTTTTTCATTGCAATAATTTATATGGTTAGATTATAATATTGAGTGGTGTCAAAGTAAAAATAGGATATATTTTTACTATTTAATATAATGTATTTCATCAGCATTGATTTTACATTGAATTCAAATGTAAAATCATTTTAATCTTTTCCTATGGTTTAACTTTTAAAACTTGTTTTCTTAACAATGGGATTAATTATTAATTAATTTCTGGAAATTTTGCGCATTAAATTTAGAAAAATTGATTCCATATTTGAATCATTTGGTCCAAATTATGTTAATAGGCAACTTTTTATTTTTAGGCATTATGAATAGTAACTACGGTAAAGTTTATTTGCCATAGTAAAAGGTAAATCGGGTAATTAAGGGTAAATATAATATTATAAAATTACCCTAACACTTGTATTAATATAATTAGATGATTATATTTCATCCTAAGTCATATTTGGATCGAAATGGAATCCATTATAACCCATTTGGAGGTGATTAAGACCTTTAGTTTATTTTAATTAAAGGAAAGTGAAATATGTCTCACTAAAACTTTAATAATTAATGTAATTTCAATATAAGGTGATACAGAATATAAATTCGGTTATAAATACTCATTTTAAAGCTAAAATGTTTTTCTTTATCATGGTAATTTATTTATAATTTTTAAGAGTTATTTAATTAACTTATTAGTTTATACATTAACGATGCAGAAATTATTTATTTAGTAAAAAAATCAATAATATTGTTTTTATTGAAATAGTAAAACATATTATTCGGCTCACAAACCAGAAAGAAACTTATTGGTAGTGTATATATACACCATAATCATTCAATTACCGAATATATGACCGTTTGGAGTCTTATTAAAGTGATTATGACACTTATTTTATTTTATTTTATATGATGTCGAAGTTGTCACCTTCATAATTTAATAAATATAACATTTTAAAATTTGGGGGTTTTACAAGATAAATCCGACTAAATGTATTATTATGAAATATATAAGATATATCTTCATCCTAGTATTTCATTTTTTATTTTTATGCAACAAATAAGTATATTTAATAATTATACAAAAATGTTGTAGTAATTATTTTATTAAGAGAAATATCAAATAAATGGTATTAAAAATCGTAAAATAAAAATTATATGAACTATTTAATGTACTCCAATAATTTTATAGAATACTATTACATTTTAGGAAACTATTAAATATTTTATTTCGAATATATCTTCTGTTTTGATTTTATTTAAATTCAAATAATTGAATAGTGTCAAATTTACACTATTGTTATTTTATAAAAATAACATATTATTAAATTGTTTAAAAATCACAAAAAAATTTAAAAATTATAAATTGAAATTTATATATTCGTAAATTTCATGAATTATCTAATTATTAATAATTAAAAACAAATATGTAATTATTTATAACAATTTTAAAATTTAGAATCTTATTATCACAAATAAAATTTAATTGATTAAATAAGTATAAATCAAGTTGATAATGTTTAAAAGAAATTCCCTACATGTATAAATTTTCTTATATGATGATATTAAAACGATATATCATCTAATCTTCGAATATGAATTATTTGTGGAGGTTTTTAAGTGGGGTTAGATTTATTATAAATTAATATTTTTATGATTTCCAAAGGTGCCCCTCTCCTCCCTTATAAAAGGGAACCTCCTCCCTCTCCTCCTCACAACAATTTGAGCTTTCAAGCTCGGACAAACCCTGCCCATTACACATCCCCACTTCCCTAGAAACATCCTAGAGGTCTTGGTCTTCTTAAAAGGCCAATTTTAGTGCCCTAAGAGGAGGTCTCAAAGAGGCGCTTCAAAGAAGAGGTAATGTCTGTTACCGATTCTTTCAACTTTATTTCTTCTTCTACTTCTTCTTCATTGGTTGTTTCATTATGAAGTAATAACATCAGTATCACTCATATACTGATATGTTTTTATAAGTATGAAACAACCCCATTTCACCATCTATCCATCCCAAGGAACACGAAATCACCGCGCGTGTGTACGTACGGAATACCGTCTCCCCACCGTGGTGCAATCTATTTTCCACCACCACCTTACATTGATGGGTATAATGGTGTAAATAATTACTATATATGATTATTGTAATGTGATATTGATTCTGAAATATTATACATACACTTCAATAAAATTCCACAATCATGGGAATGATATCATCGCTCGTGTGTACGTACGGGCTACCGTCTCCACGATGCAATGAGATTCATTCTCAATGATTAACCATTAATGAATGATTATAAAGTATATATAATAAGTAATCATGAAATATATGACAAAAAAATGATACTGGATTTATTTATGTCATCTACTTAATTCCATTCAATTCAATAAGGAAACAAAAATATCATTCATGCGTACGTACAGCCTACTGTCTCTATGAATGATGTATTTATTTCCATTTATCGATCTATTATATATATGTATATTCTTAATATATATTATATATAAATCATGTTTTACATTCTTGATTTATGTAATCTGGATCTAAGTAATCAAATGAATAATTACAAGGTAAAATACGAATGACAAATGATATTATTTTACCCAAAATGAAACTTTAACATGAATTTACAAATGAATGGGTAATATAAACTCATAAGTAAACCATATATGATATCATAACAATGAATATGATTATTTAATAAGTCAATGACATTATTTAAATCATTATACAAGAGGTTCGGATACATATGAAGCATATCTGACATAAGGTAAGGGATATATTTTCCAATTTTGTTTTTATCCGAGATTGTTTATTCGTAAGTATTTACTGGGGTTATTGTTATCATCCATGTCCATGTTTTCTAGAAATGTTTTCATGTATCTTTAATGTCCTTTTACCCATTATTGACTTTTAATACATCGTATGTAAGGAATCTTTCTTTTGTTTATGTTACAAGGTAATTTTTGACTGTTCCAGCAAAAGTATGAGAAAAATGTTTTTTTAACTTATACATCACGAATGGATTTTTACGGTTTTATAAGGCCTTATTTTCATGAAGCTTACTCCAAAAGATTTAATGAATATTTTAAACAAAATATTTTTCTTTAAAAATTTCATGACGTTTTGTGAAAATAAATTGATTATGAAGAAGAATAAATATTTTCCTCAAGAATTCATTTCAAGTGTTTTATCAAAACCATTTTCCATCTAAGATGACATTATTTAATGTGTGTATGTTTCAAGTATAATGTCTCTATGATTTACATGGTTTCACTTTTTCTATGATGAAATGATATCAATTTTTTGTATGGATTATGTTATGATGGGATGATGTTTATGAAACCCATTTTATTCTTTGGGTTATGATGAATGATTTATGTTTATGTTGTGGAAAAAGTATGAATGATTTCATTATGAGATGGGCGGGACCTATATATCCCTCCAATGCATTGGGTAAAGATTTATATCTCATGAGATAGACATGGCTGGAACGGTAAGTTAATCTGGTTCAGTAATACAGGACTGGAACGAGGAGTGAACTCGATTCAGAAAGGGCCTTTGTCCACTAAGATGGTCTTGGCAGCAATGCCTTGGATACTATGGAAATCATATCATGTCATTAATGGTTTCCAAAATCACATGTTTTATTCTCATGATATTTTATCATGATTACTTTTTATTTATGATTTATACCTTATGTACTTCCATCTTTTATGTCATTGCCCAAGATTTTGATGTTTAAACATTATGTTCATGTGTTTAAGTTCAAATGTTTATGATTTGATTTATTTTATCCATGCCCACCCTTACTGAGCATTTGAGTTCACCCTTTATATGTTTTATTTTCCCCAGGATTTAAGGAATGTTTTTAGGTAAGAAAACCAAAAGGGGAAGATCTTTATGGTAGATGTTGAAGTTCTTTCACCATGATTACAAGATTACATTCCGAGTTTCCAAAGAAACTAAACTATTACGGTCCTTTGGTGTTTGTTTTTGTTATGTATTAAGTATTCCGCAAAAGTAATGTAATGTCCATGTACGTCAAGATTTGGGTCTCTACAATTAATCCCCTAGCTTAACCCTGAATATCAATCATAATACACTTCTTAAAATCCTTGGAAAATAAAACATAATAAAGGGGTGAGATCATATGCTCAGTAATTGTAATAAGTAAAACGAAATTTAACATAAACATTAGTCATGGTGAATAATAGAAAACACATGCCTAAACGAATAATAAACATGAGAAATTTATGGAAGGAATATGAGCTGAGTAAATAATTCCATAATAAAACATTGCCATGAGTTTTCTACTAGAAGAATAACCACATGAAATATCAATAGCTAATCTCATAATGATGGAATTCATAATGTCGGACATTCTAAAAAAAATTCAATGCCTCAGCCAAGACGTCTAAAAATGATTAATTCTTTGGCCAAACCCATATATCAATATTTGAGAAAGGCCTTAGCCAATTCCACATCTAATTGTCTCACGAGACCTATCGATTCATCGAGGAGGTATAGTATGATCCACCATCACTTACTAATTCCAATGAATTCCTCATATGAAATGGGTGAAACATAATCAAAACATATGTATTAAAACTATCATATGGAATGTAAATACTTTACCAAAAATCATGAATGGCATAAAAATAGAACATCCACAGTTAAATATAACTCATTAAAAACATTATAGAAGATTTTATTATAATAGATTAACCTCAATCAAGAATAATGAATGATATTGACATAGATGAAAATAATCATCAAAACTATATGAGAGAAATATATCATTTTTTGTTGAAAACATTTAAAAGTATCACTATTTATTAAGAATCTATTTAAAATAGATTTTTGAATCAAAGTGTCCCATACCACTTTGAAACATTTAAAAGGAATTTTAATTTCAAAACATTAATGTCCATATAAATAAATCTTTTAAAACATTTTTAAAAAATTGATATTAATGAGAAAGATTTAGAAGAATAAATCTTTAAATCATTTAAAATGATATTTTAGTTAGAGTTCGTAACCATATGCGAGATTCTTCAATACAAATAATTAAGATAATCAAAAAAATTATAACATCGTGAGAATAAAGGATTTCATGATATACATTGTCAAATGATAGTATATACACCATTTAAATGTGAATTGGTGCATAATGACAAAGAAGTCTCAAAGAAATGTAAATCGAGATAAAGTACCTCATTAAAACTGTATCCTCGGGTTAAGGAAGAATAATTGACATAATTATGTGTGAAAAATATGAATACACTCAATATGAATGGATATTCAGTGTGAATCAATCAGAGGACATTCACACGTATTCTTTAAAAAACAACACCAATGACATGGATGTTTAACTCAATGAATGGAAATTCAGTTAAGATTATTCTTATCAAGTACATATCAATGACTAGAGAAATTATCAATGGAATTATTATGTGTATAAAAATTATATACACACAAATTGTATTGTAAATTACTACATAAATAATAAATTGTGATTCCCCACATAATATTTGAGTAAAATAATCAATTAAGTATGTGTAAATCCGAATGAGTGGAAATTGAAATTTGAAATCCGCTTACCGATTTGGTATCTTACGAAACATACACACCATGAAATAATGACCATTCAATGATGATTTAAATACATAGAAATTAAATTATATTACACAATTAATACATTCATGAATAGTACATACACCACATTAATGGAAATAGTGGCAAATATATTATGAATCTCACATGAATAAAAAGTGAGATGAAAAACCCTTACTTCGTTTTAATCAATCAATTCGTATGACCAAAAGTTAATAACCACAAAATTAATCAAAGAATACCATGAATAGAAATAGAATAATGATAATATATATCAAATGGAAGTAAACATTACACCACATGCAATAAATAAGTGGAGAATAATGGAAATCTCCCAGAATTAAAAGTGAGATAAGAAATCCCTTACCTCATGTCCGACTTGACTTTTTCGTTCTTTAATCTCCTAAATAATAAACTAAAGTTAATTTATACTTGATTAATACCATTTTTCAAGTTTATTATTCCTTTAATTTCGCTTTTTACCATGTTATATACCATATGTAATAATTTAAGTTAATAATGGTCGTTTTGTTGATATTTGGTACTTGAGTCAAAAATGAACTTGTTATAATTTCAAATTGTCCATGTTGTCAAAAGTCCATTTTCTCCAGAATTATATACATGATTTAGATATCACATATATATATATATATATATTATAGCCAGTATATATATGTATTTATAACATAACATAAAATTTGGAAATAAGAAATGAAATGCACCGTTCATGGAGACGGTAAGCCGTGCGTACGCATGAACGCTACTTTCATTTCTATTTTGTATTTTAATGGAATTAAAACATAATGATACATAGGTATATTATAATTCCAGTATAATATCATATATAATATCATCAAATTTATCCTTTATATGTCCCACATAAAACATTAATGAGTCATATCACTTTGAGGGGGCGGTAGTCTGCACTTCCAAAAATGAAATTATCATGTTCACACATATTGGAAATCCTAAAGATGTGGTTGTAAATGAAAATTATAGAATAATAGAGAAAACATAAACATAATATATATCATATATAAAAACAGTGTCATCTTAGTGGCCACCATGGGAGGTGGTATGAGATAATTGAACAATCATCATTTCGTGAGGCGTTAGTTTTCCATCCACAAAAACATTATGTTCTTTACCCATTAGATGAAGGTCTGTGTAAGTTTAGTTCGAATAATTATCATAAGAAAATCATATTGTATTGAGGATACTATTTTTGTTATAAAATAAAGGAATAAAAATAGTTTATGGGTTAGAGAAGTAAGATAGTAGAAAAGAAGTTAAGAGAAACCATTACCTTTAATTTGGGTAACTCCCTTTGGTTTGAACCAAAAAGGACTTCTTGAAGTCACTTATGCCTAATTTAAAGCATCTAGGTGGTATATAGGGATCTTGAAAGACTATTTGGGCAGGGTTTGGATGATCCAAGGGGCTTTAGAGATGTGAGGAATCGGTTAGAAGTGAAGTCCTTTTATAAGGGAGAGGAGGGGCTCTTTAGGAATGTTTGAAAATGTTATTTTATTATAAACTTATCCTCGGTTTCAAAAGGTTCAAAACTCGTTAAAATATAAGATAAGATGAATCATGTTAGAAATAAAAGCATCAAATATGAATTTGACATGTGTTGGGTAATTTTTTAATATTAATAATATTATTTATTTCAAACATTTATTAATGAGGTAAATACTACATCATTACTGTGTCATAAATAATTTAATTTATTTAATGTCTAAAAATAATAACAAAATACCCTAATGTAGTAAATATTTTTAGCTTTAAAATGAATATTTATAGTTGAAAATATGACTTATATAACACCATGTAAAAATTGATATACTAAAAGAAATTTGTTAAGGTCATTTTTCTCTTTACTTTAAGTTAATTAAAATAAAGTGTCATTATCACTCTTAAGTGGCTCCATGGGGTTCCAAAATAGACCTAAGGATCCCCAAGGTCAGACATGACCCATATAATAAGTGTAGGTCATGTTTTAGGGTAATTTTGTCTTATAATAATATTATTGTTACCTTGAATTACCATATTTAACTTTAACCGCGATAAATAAAAGTCAAAAGATACTATTCACCAAATATTATTTAAAAATTATTGAACCAAATTTTACTTAATAATGACAACCATATATGTCAGATTTTCAGAATTCAATTCATATAAGTGGTAAAATTTAATTTAAATGAAAAGGTGGTATTTTGAACTACTACTTAGTGGTTTCAATATTCATCAAAAATTGAATTTTTTCAGAAAAATACCAAAAAATTAGCCGAATATATATTTGATATTCTGAATTAAAAAATGATGTATATTTTATCAAATTAAAAACATAGGAGTTTGATTAATTAATTTGAAATTAAATCCTGTTTTGAAATCAAATTGCGTGTTTTGAAGAAACAATAACTATCAAAAGATTGAAACTTGTTTATGTATAATTTCAAAGTGAAATAAATTCCATTGAAAAAATTGGATTAAATTGTAATAATATAATCAAATTTCACTTAAAAACCAATTTAAAATATAATATAATTATATAAATAAATTAAATTAAAATGATGTTTTGAATTAAAATACAGTATTTCTCACAATTCATAAAACAAATGAATATTTTTAGAAAAATACCAAAATTTAATCCAATGTAAATTTTGATGTCCCAATTCTAAAGAATAATTTTATTTTGTCAAATTGATTATGTAAAAGTTTCAAATATTGGATTTAAAAAGGGTTCTCCATTAAAAGGTGATAAAATTGCATTTTTTTGAAAATTACATATTTTATCTGAAAAAATGAATTTGTTCTTATAATATTTTTAATAAACACACAATAAATAAGTTAAAATTATATGGGGTACATAAAATTTAAAATCTAGTAAATACTATTCATAACCATTTTTTTAATAGCCAGTTTGGTAAGACGTCGTGTGCTCAAACTCTGTATTGTGTGAGGTGCAAGTTATTAAATTACTTTGAAGAAATAACTTATTATGAAATCTTGGGGTGTTACATTATTACTAATTTTTTCAATTTATTACTTATTATGAAAATTTATTAATAATTATTATAATTTATTACTTCTCATTATAATATATTAAAACTTATTATAATTTTTACTGATTATTAAAATTTATTATTAGTTATTATAATTTATTACTAATTATTATTAATTGTCTAATATTATTTCTAATTACTAAATTTATTACTAATTTTAAGAATTTTTACTAATAATTACAATTTATTACTAATTATTCAAATTTATTACTAATTAATTGAATTTATTACCAATTGTTTAATTTTATTACTAATTATTGGAATTTATTACTAATTGTGGAAATTTATTACTAATTGTGGGAATTTATTTCTAATTTTTGTAATTTATTACAAATTAATGAAATTTATTACTAATTGTTGCAATTTATTGCAATTTATGCCAATATAAAAATAATTATTATAATTTAATACCAATTGTTACAATTTAATTATAATTAGTAAATTTTAATAATAATTAATATATTTTAATACTAATTATTACTAATTAATATAATAACTATTAATTAATATTAATTCATACAAATCAGACATAACTATTTGTAAAAATCAACAAAAACAATGATAAGTAAAACTATCTAATTCTAATTTAATTTAACAACTACTAATTAAAAATAATTATAAATAAAATAAAATAAAATGAAATAATTATAAAATAAAAAATAGATAAAAACCATAAAACTGATGATTTCAAAGGATATAAGCTATGAATAATGCCTCGAATTAAAATTTTAAACTAAGAAAAATTTTGAGAAAAAAATTTCCATTTCTGAGAGAGAGAGGAGTAGATAATTGACTGAAATAATTGAAAACGGGTGGGATATATATAGGTCAGATAAGTTGCGATGCGATTATTTGTGACGATTCATGTTGCATATACTCTCTGGTTAGAATGTTTTTTATGACGCGACCAATCGTAAAAGGCCACCTGCCAACAGAGTATTCGAAATGGGATATATATATGATGTTGCAAATACTAAAAACGCCACTAGGTATTTGCAATTGGATACTATAGCCCGTCCCAAATAACCTCTCTCATGTTTTGGTGCACAACCTGCGCCAAATATTTTATAAAGGGAACCATCTACCTATTGTAAAAACGTTATTATTTTTGACTGGCTGGTTCTCCTGTAGTAATTTTTTTTTCTGAAGGACTATTTGCGACCAGATACTACCCCATTGTAAATGGCCCATCATAAATGCTCAATTTTCCTATTTTGTGTAGTCTCACCACCATTCACATCATTAGACCCTCACTGCTAGTTAGTAGCTTCCCACATATGGGGAGGCACGCCTGAGGCTATGTGACCAATCGGAATGGGGCACCATTTCATTGACTCCCAAGTTGGTATTTTACAAAGCGGATCAGTCTGATCCGTTTGGTTGTGTCCATGTGGATCTTAGTTTCGACCCTAGTCCAACTAGACCAACTGATGACAGGCATAGATATAACATGTAGGGCTATAAAGATAAAATAATATATATGGAAAATCTGTAGATGTAGTACTATTTATCCACATTGAAAACATATGAATAAGCTTGTCATCTATTTCAATTGAATGTAGACTTCCAGTTTTTTGGGATATCATCTTCAACCCATAGCCTTTATCAGAGAACTGTATGTGAGAGTTCTTCAGGTTTATAGTTTCCATGATGGTACCGAGATCAGAATCACTACATCTGAGGATCATGCGTGGAAGGAGATAAGTCTACATGCATGAAGTCTAAATCTTGAATGTATGACATTATTCAAGGAAAATGATATTATTGAGGATAAAAATAATATTACAGTGTGACATATAAGAATCCAAAAGAAAATGGAGTTCATGAGGATTCACGTGATATTCTTGTATGATCATGGGTAATTTATTGTCAAATAATAACTCATTCTAGCATAAGAATGGAAACTGTAATTTATTAAATCATATGTGTAAACCCCTGTAATGTCCTGTCCTGACTTACCCTCGAACCAATAGCGAGACTTGTCACAAAATGACCTCAATCACGTCTCCTCGTTCGACAGTGTATGATGACTAGTAGTGAGGGTCTCTGGATAGTTATTGGGGAGACAATACCCTCATATTCATAGTGCACAACAGAAATAGATAATAAACTCAGACAATAATGGAAGCAGATGTAAAACAATAATGAACTGAATAATGAAAATGGCATACTCCCGTTTATACAATGCATGCATGTGATGGTGATACATATCAAAAAGTAGTTAACAAAATATAATTCATTGAATTATAATAAAGAAATAAAGAGAATACACAAAACCAAAAGGGTGGTCTCCATAAGCTTCCCAAGCTCCCGCTCGATGCTTTTCACCTAACTCTAATATACAAGTAACAACCACAAGAAAAGGTCCACAGTCCTACAAACAAGAATGTCTACTCGGGTACCCAAGTGAAATGGCGGCACGGTTAGTGTGTGAGATACACATCTCAGTCACCCGAGACCACCAATTGTCTATCTCAATCTAGAAAATCCAATGTAACAAATGCTGTGCAGATATAAAAAGGCAATATCATAACTGAATAAATAATTGACAACCTTTCTAGGTTACAAAGGGACACCTGATAGCGATACCTGCTTCATCCCATAACCGGAATAAGAGTTTTCATGGGAATCAAACAAGCATATTTATCAAACACAAAAACATGTTTACACTTTACCAATTATTCTCTATATAAACCTTTATTATCTCCAAGGTTCTCATGATTTCCCTTATTTCAATAATATCTTCAGCTCATGCTGGAATTCTAATCATTCTCAACCTTTCATTATTTAATCAAATTTGAATCAAGATTGATCCACAAATCTCATTCATTTTGTAATTCATTGGTGTCATTAATTTGATTTTTGAACGCCATATCAAACACCAAAATTCTCATTTGGTATTGATATCCACGTCTAACGCCACAATTCTCATCTGGTGTAGATCACTATGTCTAGGACCTTACATCTGAGCTCTTAGATAACTATTGGGGAGGAATACCATGTCCAAGTCCCAACATCTACATTGTTCTATAATTCCTCTCTAGCAACCACATTCTCATTAATTAACATCATTTGATAACTATTGGGGTGGATGGCCATGTCCAAGTCCCAATGTCTACATTGGTCTAGAACGCCATGTCTAGCACCAAATTCTCATTCATTAATTAATTCAAAAATTAATTAATCCATGCTCAATAATAAATTCTTCAAGAATTATCCAAATTCATACCATTAATACTTCCACGATTAGTGAAGCATATCAAAAATGATTTGATAACCCCACAATTAACAATGTCCATAATTCCATTTATTAATTTATCAATTAGTTATTATAATAACCCAAATCCCCTCCAATAATTAATTTCCTGTAATTTATTGTCCAATCCAAATTACAACTCATTAAAATTAATATTACAATTAATTATCTTAATAAAACATGAAGTCACATAATTAATCCATTATTAATTAGTCCAAAATATCCAGTTCTACATCTCATAATTAATCCGACAATTAATTATCTATATTATATACTTAATCACATAATTATTTCAAAATTAATTATTCCATTCTTAATATCATCTATCAATAATTATTTTCCACAATTAATTATCCAAAACATTATTACAAAATAACATGATTAATTCCCAATTAAAAATCTCTATTTCAATTCTCTAGGATCATAATTAATTCACAAATTAATTATCTTAACTTATCCAATCCACTATCTCATAACTAATTCCCTGGTTAAATATCTCAACCTATCCCACCAAATACACCCAATTACCACTTATCCCAAGTGTGTCAATATGTAAAGGGTAGAAATAGAAAATCCCATAACAACAATCTAAACGAACATATCAGTCCAAAAAATATATTATTAGCTGGAAGGTATCACACCTCTGTGGGAGGGGTTTATTAAAAAAACATGATTCTGTAATCTATCAAAACATTTCATACCAATAAACCATTTATTAATCAATTTCATGGTAACTTATCAACAATAGTAATTAGACAAATATTGTTTTTTATTAATTAATAAAAGTTTACAACCCTATGTCAAGGTATTGGACATGCCAATTCGTTCTAAATTAGACCATCATCAGCTCATGAACACGCACCTCAAAAATAGTGTGCATGAACTCATAATTAGTCGTGTCACCCTATTACAATAACTGACACCCACAGTTAGTGTGGCGAGGACCAACCCATAACTAGTTAAATATCCACACCCCAAATAGACCATAAGAACCTAATTCAAGGGGTACAAATCCTTACCTCAATATGATGGCAGTTATCCAAATCAATCCAAACTGCCACAACTTCGGGGACAGTTGTCGAAATATAGACCAACAGATCTCGAGATATCCTATAAGGAACCTAGAATTTTAATGAAGGAACAAGCCTTATTAATCTAGGGCCTTAGGCTTTCAGAGTAAAGGAGATCGGGTGAAGGAGAGCCAGAATGGCCTATGCGAAGAATGAAATATGTAGAGAAGAAATTACCACGATGAGATGAACAACTTCCATTAAGGAATCACTGTGATTCGACGCGCGAAGAGGATCCGGGAAGAGTGGGTGGTGCGCCTACACCATGGGAGAGGAGGGGGTTGTGCTTCATGTAGGAGGGGGAGAATGGGTGTTCCTCTCTCTTGTTTACTCCGTAAAATAAACCAAATTATATTTATAAGAATTAATATAATAATAATAACCATATTTTATTATTATTTAATTTAAACACTTCTTGGATAAACCTTACAACCCCCTATAAAACACCATTTAATTAAATTCTTCTCCAATGAATTTAATTAAATAAAAAATCTAACACAACATTATTTAATTAAATTATCTCAAAACAATTTGATTAAATCAAATCCCTATTTTCATTAAATAATTAGATTTTTCTTAACCTTGAAATTATTAGATAAAACCACAACTCCGTATTTATTCATCATTTAATTAAATTCCATTCATATAGATTTAATAAAATAAAACACAAAGTCCTTATCAATTAATTAAAATCTCTCATAATTAATTTAATTAAAAGAAATCCCATTTCATATCAACAAATTAAATTCCTCTTAATGGAGAATTTAATTAAATAAAAACCCCCATAACATGACATTTAATTAAATCCATCTCACATGTGAATTAAATTAAATAAATTAACCTGAAACCCAAAAAGGGGTAAGCTACACATTTTCACTTGCATGGTCTGGAAAACCATGTGCCAACAGTGCAGAACCTTATGTCAAAGGAACCCACTTTTCACTATCTTTCCCGCACGGTTTGCCTAATCGTGCACAGACTATGTGAGAAAATATTTTTAAGACACTCACCTCGAATGGTTTGTGCTGCAGGGTTTTCATAACCATGTGCAGACCGTGCAAGTGCCTCTATCTCCTAGAATTAAGCTGCATAGTTTCCTATAGCATGTCACACAATTTAACAGGATGTGCGTCATGTGTGCACCCTATTATATTCCTTAGAAACCTAACTTTTCCTGATTCAATGCTCCCTAATTTCATTGATCCACATATAATACTCATCGATCCAATACAAAATACTATTATCAACACTTTTAAATGGTCTAAATTCAAAAATCATCAACCTGATGCATGGTTTTAAGACTGACACATCCAACAATTGAAGAAGATCAAAAAAATTCATATTTTAACCCGAATAAAAAACATGGGACATTAAAATTTACCCACCTTAAAAACTAATCATCCTTAAGAATCCATCGAGAACTACAATGGAATCAACCAACCCACCATGTTCAGTCTTGTTTAAATAGTTGTGTTGCATTTCCAAACACCAAAGACACCTTTAACCAAATCACAAGTCCAATGGCTTAAACCATTTAACCCTAATCCAACACTTTAAATCCAACCCAAAACCTCATAATGTCACATAACCAAGCCCATGTAACTTGTGACATGATTCCTTCATCATCTCCTCAAAGGATATTTCCAACCCAATAACCCCCACTCACCCTTAAATAGGTGATGTGCTTTTAAAATGATTCCATCACCAACGACATGTATCCAATGTCCTCACTCAAATTTTCATGACCTCTCCATGTTAACCCTTCACAAGTACACTTTGAAAATGTTTTTTACCAACATGATTGAATGTTTAACCCAAATAACCACACATCCCATATAAAAACCAATTAAAAAATCCTTATCAAGTCCAACAAATTTTTAAAACTTCATCACAACATATGACATACTCTGTCTCAGTGTCTCCTGGATGAGGTCAAGATAGGGGACATGTTTGTCTCATTCGAAAGAGAATACTAATATTAAACCTAGTTCACCAAAATATTAGTCAAACTGTCACTGGTCAACTCTTTACAAAACGTTTTATCTTCTCCAACAGACGTGTCATCAACCAAACCTTGAAGCCTAAATCACCCAAGGAAACTTTTTTCCATCAAATTATAAAACTAAAACTCTTCCAAAAACATAATAATGAAACACTACCAACTGTAGGATTTTTCATGTCATTGAATAAAAGATCAGTCCCTCTCCAACAAAACCGTTCGGTAACACCTTAAACGCACGTGTGACGTTCCACAAACCATGATCACCATGTCAGAATCTCTCATGAAAGCCTAAACATAAACCTATCGGTGTGTCAAAAAACTAGAGTCCCGAATATTCTGCTTGAGTAATGGGATGAACATACCTTAAAGCCCCAAACACTCTACTCCGGAGATAACTCGAGGACATCTTTAACAGTAGTCCATGCCCGAGGAATGTCTGTCTTACTGAACCAAGCATTCCCCAATGCTTATTCTCAAACCAAGAGTCAATATTCAATGAAAAACCTTCAAAATAAGGGTTCCATTATTTAAACCCAAACATCCTACTATGGATAATGACACTTTAATAGTAACAGCATCTCAAAAATAATAGCGGAAAAAAAGAATCACAAGCACTAAAGGTGAAACCTACTACGGGCTAGTCCCTTATGAAGCATACACGTAGACCCAATCTCTTTGTCATTCAAACCAAAACTCGCTAGGCTTAGAAGGCCCATTTTTTATCCATTTCATTACTTCATTTAATCCTATACACATTTGAATTATTTTTCACAAACATTCAAGTACTATTCAACAACAATGAAATCAGTTTTAAAACAATGCTCCTCAGCCAAAATAAGAAAGCTATGACAAACTTCCTCTTAACCATTTAAAATTTATATTCATTTTATTTTAAACATGAAATTTAGAATCTAAATTCCTTTTAATCATAAGGCGATCTTCGAGGGTACCATTAATTCAAAACATCCTTGTTATTCAAAAAGCATCCATATAACATTTCATTTTCCAAAACTCAACATTTTTATATATATAACTATTTTCAAACACAATATGGTTGTACAAGGATCAATCGTAGGGGTGGTAATCTGCCAATCTATAAGGAACCCATACACCTCACCACTGGAATTTGGCTCTCATTTATCATATTCAACTTCTATTCAACATTTTATTTTATGTAGCCACTTTTTCAATTATTCCAATACATGACTTACCCTTTTGAGTTATAAAGTGCCCATACACCTTATAACTGAAATTGGATCCCATCGTAAACACAATAAATCAATATTCTACTCATGAAACCATTAATACATTAAAAAAGCTCTCGCATGTTGTCATAAGTAGTAACACAATGACATTCTATAATAGAGAAACATGGAACTTCAACAAAACATGCTAATAATAAAAGAATAATGGCCTATAAAAACCCAATCATGTTATATCTATCTCTGAAACATGATATATTATGGCGCATGCTAAATAAAATCAAAACATGAATTCCACCTATGGTAGACAATCAGAATCAACAGGCTTCCTACTAATGAAACTACATGGCTTGTGATATTCGTGGTATTTCAATGTTTAATTGCATAAGATAGTGCATGTGATGACTTTTCCATGCTATATCAGGAGAAGACAAATTCTCAAAATTATCAAAATCATTATGCAACAGAAAATACATAGTCACTCATGGTGAAATAATATCAATTGTAACCTCAAACAGGATAAACAAAAATTCCCATCCCAGACCACTTGGTCATTCCTCATACATGGGTTGATCAATCCAAAACAAAACTATAAACTGAGCACCAAAATATTCCTTGTCTTCAATTTACCAATAATAAATAGAAAGGAAATGGAAAAATAAAAAAACATAAACCTTTTATAACAATTTTTAACATCCTTACCCATCATACCCTTGAACCTGTAGCCACATGACCTCAACTGAATCTACCAATACTCTAGTGGATATCGACTATCAGCAAGGGTATATAGATAGGGAGTGGGCAGACTACACCGTCATATTCATAGTGAAAAATGGAAAAAAATAATAAAATCAGACAACAATGGATGAAGAGGTAAAACAATAATCAACTGAATATTTAAAATAATCAATAAATAATTATAAAATGCATGATTATCATGGTGATACATATTAGAAAGAAGTATACAAAACAAAATGATTTAAATTTTAATACATAAATAAATAGAAGACTCAAGGCCCCATGGGAGATATCCATGTTCTTCCCCAGCTTCTGCTCGATCATTTTCTCTTAACTCGTAATACAAGTATCAACCAAATGCAAAGGTCCACAGTCCTACAAAAAATAATGTATACTCGAGTACCCTAGTGTAATATCGACCCATGTAGGGTGTGAGATACACATATCAGTAGACCGGGCCAACTAGTTGTCTAGATAAATCTAGAAATTACAATATAATAAAAGGTGTGCACATATAACAAGGCAATAAAAACTAAATAAATAACCATCAACACATCTAGGTTCCAAAGGGACACCTGACGAAAATACCTGCTCCATCCCGTAGTTGGAATAAGAGTCTGTATAGGAATCATAAAAGAATTTTTATCAAGAATAAATACCTTTTAACATGATAATAATTATTCTTTATTTAATAATTTATAATATCCAAGGTTCCCATAATTGACTGTACCTCAATACTAACTTCATCTCATGTCGGAGTTCTAATCATTCTCAACCTTTCATTATTTAAACACATTTTACTTGGGTTGGATCCATATATCTCATTCATTTCACAATTAATTATTTTCATTCATTTTGTGTTTTAACACCGTGTCAAACACCCCAATTATCATTTGGTGTAGATCTCCATGTCTACCTCCCCAATTCTCATCATGTGTAGATGATCATGTCTGACACCTTACATTATGTGCATAGATAACTGTTAGGGAGGAACACCATGTCCAATTCCCAACTTCTACATTGGTCTAGAACCCAATGTCTAGCACCCAAATTCTCATTCATTTACATTATTTGATAACTATTGGGGAGGAATGACATGTCCAATTCCCAACTTCTCCATTAGTCTATAATTCCATGTCTAGCACCAAATTATCATTAATGAATTAATTCAAAAATTAATTAATACAAACCCAATAATTAATTCCCCTAGAATTATCCAAATTCTTACCCTTACTAATCCAATGATCAGTGAAACATATAAAAACTATTAGTTTAAACCACAATTGACTATGTCCACAAATAAATTAATTAAATAATCAATTAATTAATATATTAACAAAAACTCAGCTCATAACTAATTGTCCACAATTAATTATCCACTCTAAATTAGAACTCGTCATAATTAATCTCACAACTAATTATCTTAATCAAACATCAAGGCACATAAATAATCCATCATTAATTATTTCAACATATACAATCCACATCTCATAATTAATCCCCTGATTACTTATCTATATTAAGAATCAAGCACCTGATTATTTCAAAATTAATAATTCCATTCCAAATCTCTTATTTTCATAATTAATTTTCACAATTAATTATCCAAAACAATAATGAAAATGAAAATAATTAATTCCCAAATTAAATATATCAAATACAATTATATTTGTTCATAATTAATTCAAAAATTAATTATCTTAACATATACAATTTAATATTTTAAAATTAATTCCATGTATAATTACCTTAACTTAACCAAACCAATACTCATAATTACTACATAAACCAAGTGTGTCAATATATAAAGGGAAGAATTATAAAATCACATAACAACAAGATAAATGAACATATCAGTCTAAACATTGTGTTTTTAGATTGAAGGTAGCACAACTCCATTGGAGGGGTTTTAATACAAAAATGTGATTGTATAATCTGTCAAATCATTTTATACCAACAAACCATTTATTCATCATTTGTTGTAAAACTTATTAACAATATTAATTAAAAACATTATGTGTGTTATTAGTTAAGAAATGTTGAGGACCCTACCTCGAGGAATATTCTGATCCAATTCTTTCAATCTTAAACTATCGTCTTCTCACATACATGCACCTAATCAACAACACATGTGCACTCAGAATTTCTATCATAACACGAAAATGATAACTAGTACAGAACATTAGTACGGTGAGGACAAACACACCTTCAATTAATTAACCACAACACAAAATATAGTAAGAGAACCTAATTTAGTGAGTACAAAGAATTATCTGAATATGACTACGGTAATCCAAATCAAGCCAAACCCCCATTCCTTTGGTGATGGTTGTTGAAATATGGTTCAATGGGTCCTGATATATCCTCTACACCACCTAGAATTATGGGGATAGAAGAAACTGAATTAACCCCAGTCCTTTGGGTATTGTCATAATGGAGACTGGGTGAAGGAGAGCCGAGGCGGCTAACGTGAAGAATGAAACATGCGGAGAAGGACATTCCTAGAAGAGAGGTACAACCTCCATGAATAAACCACTGTGATCTGGAACATGTAGAAGAGCCAAGAAGAGGTGTATATGTATCTCCACCATGAGAGAAGAGGGGGTCGCGCTTCATATAGGAGGAGGGGATGGGGTGCGCCTCCCTCTCGTTTCCTCTGTCAAATAACCCCAATTAGATTTATAATAATTTATAATAATATATAATAATAATAATAATAATAACCATATTATTATTATTTAATTTAAACGCTTCATTGATAAACCCCATAACTCCCCAATCACACATCATTTAATTAAATTCTTCACCAAGGAATTTAATTAAATAAAATATCCAACTCATATTTATTTAATTAAATTCTCTCGACACAATTTTATTAAATAAAACCAACATTTTAATTAAATCATTATATTTATCCTATCCTTGAATTTAATTAGATAAAACCCGAACTCCACATTTATTCCCCATTTAATTTAATTTAATTAACCATGATTTAATTAATTAAAAAACACTATTATTATCATTTAAATAAATTCTATCAACATTAATTTAATTAAATGACACCCCATCTCAAATCAATTAATTAAATTCCTCTTGACCTAGGATTTAATTAAATAAAATACCCATTTCAGAACATTTAATTAAATCCGTCTCAACTGATAATTTAATTAAATAAATTAGCTTAAAACCCAAAACAAGGTAAGCCATACATGTTTTCATAAATGGTCTAGAAAATTGTGTTCCAACCATAAAAAACCTTCTTTATAAGGAACCCACTTCCCATGGTTTTTCCCACATGGTTTTCCTAACCATGTGCAGACCATGTGAGGATTTGTGTTTATGACACTCACCTCACATGGTTTGTGCTACAAATATTTCCTAATCGTGCAAAAACCATGAGATAATATCTGTCTCCTAGAATTAAGTTTCATGGTGTCCTGTAGCATGCCACACTATTTAACAGGTCATGCACCAATTCTTCACCCTATTTTGTTCCTTAAAAACCTGAATTTTCCTGATATGATGCTCCTAAATTCCATTGATCCACCTATAAAAATCCACGAGCCTTTACCCAATACCATTATCAACACTTTTTAACAGTCCCAACTCATGAAACATTAACCCAAATCTTGGTTTTAAGATCAACCCATCCAAAGAATAAACAAATTCAAAAACATTCATATCTAACCCTGTTAAATAACATGGGAATTTTCAAACCCTATTTTGGAATAATGTTGTGGTGTTCGAGTATTAAAATATATTATTTACATGTCATAATTTATAGGAATTTTATTATTTTATTAATATAAGAATAGGTTGTGTCCCATGCATATGAATATCAAATATTTTATGCTGCACAAGTGTTGTTTCTCCTGATTCTTATGATAACTTTTATTTTCTTATAAAAATAGATCATCTTTATGGTTTCTTATTACTCAATGAATCAAAGAAGTTCTGAGATCCTCCTAGTCTATGTGAAGTGGAATGTTCTATGTACTATTTTATATAAAGAGCAATATCCATGAACACTATTTTTTGAATGCAGGAGAACCACAAACACTCAATTTTTTTTAGCACATACTCATTTTTTTAATGAAGAAAAGTCCCACGACCTCATGATATGCAACTCTCTCACTCAAGAATTTTTAAAAGGGATTAAGATACCATATAATTTATGTTATTTCATAGTCATCATTTTACATGAATAATTATTACATGAAAACCTTCTGGTTTCCACAAAGATTGAGTATTGTACACTCTTTGTGTTTCAAGAAGAATAAGGCATCCTCATAAAATATAACCATGAAGGACTTGTGTGTGAGAACTAATCTTTATGTTACATAGTTTCCATCAAAGGTATTATATAACTGTACTGTTTTTTCATATTCTAGTTTTCATGAATGGGGATGTTAGTGAATCCCCATTCGTTAGATTTCATGAATAAAAAATTCCTAGCATGCATTGTATGTAACAAAAATATAAAGGATTTCATGTAGCACATAAAATATCAAAGAATAATATTTTATATATGTGATTTGGTTTTTTATTCGAATAATTAGAGGTTATGTGTAGATTTAATTTTGTGAAGAAAATATAGGGAAGAGAAATAAATGAATAATAATTTGTGCATAATGGTATGGAGTATGATAATTCATGCATGAACCATGAACCGATATACATTTGAGAATATAAATTCATTAGTCTCTTGATCAAGTATTATTGTGTACTAAGGTTTGCATGTTTTATATGTCCCATGAAAATTGTTATGCATGGATATGATGATGTAAATTGTTATGTTTACTGTATCCAGTGTTTAAAATTAATCAATTTCACTAATATGAAATCAATACAACACTGAATTATTTATATTTTGTATAGAGGAATTCATGGAATTTCATTCTATGAAAAATTTGTTTCATTTACACTGATGATGAAAAGGTATGTTATCATATATAAATTGATCATTATTTAGGGTAGAATAATTTTTTTTGTTTCTAATATAAACTAAATCTTAATTATTTAGATAGTCATAAAAGTAGTTTGTGATTAAAGAAATAATAACAGAAGAAGAACTAGTACAGTATGTTTTTCACTGGAGAAGAAGAAGAGATAGTGACAAAATTAATATCTAATTGAATATTACAGGGGTCTATGAATAATTATGATATTATCAATCCACCAAAAAATCATATTAATTAGAATGATTTCATATGGAGAAGGTTTTATTGACCTTTGCTGAGCAAGTAAGTAGTGAAAAAGTGGATGATTAAATCAGCAATGTGACATTCAATAGGCCTCAATAGGTGGATGGATTGCTTTGTGTTATGAACCTATAACAAGGAGAAGACAATAATTATAGGTAGTATAATGAGCCATTGAGGATATTTAAATAATGAATTGTTAATTTACCATAGTGAATTTCAAGTGACCATATATTTTCTACTTGATGTAACCGCATTTAAAGGGATTTTTACTATTGGTTGTATGGTTGGATTATTTCCAAACCATGGAATGGTCTAGATTCTCCCATTTAGTACTGGACCTTGTAAAAACATTATTTAATATCCCATACTAATTTCATATCTTCCATCAGATAAGAAAATAATAATAAAAGAATCAAGATCATAATGGGTCTAAGAGGTAAAAGGGATAAAAGATTAAATTGGTGAAAAATTTCTAAACACATATTCACCCCACTTAGTGTATGACATATTCGTAAGTCTTCATATCATCAAAAAAAAGATTTATTATAGGTAAAACATAGTTTCAGTCATGGATAATATTTATAGTATATATTTCATCACTTTTGGGCTTTTATGTTGTCATAATACATAACATATATTTATTCCATATTTTATTTTTACTGAAAAATACGACTATGTCCAAAAAATTATCAAAAACTCATCATTAGAAAATTTCAAAGTTCTTATTTACAAAAATATATTTATTTTCACAAAATAATTATTTAAATATGATAATATACTCTTTCTAAAATAAAAAAAAACAATTTATTAAAAAAATTATGTTTCTTTACAATAATAGTTTTTAGACCCCTATAAGAATTAAATTTGACTCCAAAAAATTATATTATCATTAATATTTTATAAATATGATTTAAAGATAGTTTTTTATTATTACTTATATAAGAAATTATTGAAATAATAAAAAATATTTTCTTGATTGAAGCATCATATTTCCCAAAAATATAATTCTTGTTACATTGTATAAAAAGAAATTTATTATCAAACATTATAATTTAATAATTATAATGTAACAAAATATAAATCCAATAATTATTTTATTAAAATTAAAAAAAGACAAAAGTGTAAAGTTAGGGTCTAGATAAATAGACGTTATTACACAATAGAGTCGTTCAAGGAACATAGTTTGGGTCATGATTTCAATGAGATTGATCTTCAACTATATATGAGTTCAATCCTGATTTTATTGAGGAATCATGGATTGGGATTGGTAAAATAAAAATATCAGTTGTGTAACCCCTTGAAGAAATTGAATAATGGGATTCATAGGGTATGATCCTACTAGTGGAGGACTTCTTTTTCCAATGTCAATTAGAATTATCATAACCTTTAATATATATTAATCATAAAATCACTATATATGACTATACTATCTGTAGTTATGATTATCAAAATTATTTTAAATATTACATTATATGACCTATAATGGTCCAAAATTACCAAATTTATGCAAGTGTTTTTTATACTTCCACTTGTTTTTTCAAAAAACATTGTGTATATGATCTAAGATCATCCTTGGATAATACTCATATTAAATATAATTATTTATTGGTACCAACACTATATTAAAAAATATTTGATGGTTTTAGTATGTACTTTATGAAGAGGGGTACATGGAAGTCATCTTGCAAATGAGATTAGTTTGGTGGGACTGCTAGTCGATAGGGAACTTCTCTGATGTGATTAAATATCTTAAATGGGATGATGCATCTTGGAATATTATTTCATTTATTCATATATATCATGAAATTATTCTATCTAGACATATGAGAAAATAATTTATATGTGGCCACAAACACAAGGCCACATTATTTATTACCAACATATCTTTTCTGTCAACATTTTTCAGATTTCATATAACACAGAATGGTTTGAACCTTCTCTATCATTTATTGGATAAGATCAACTTGCATAAAATTTTTCTTTATAAATTAATCCCAACATTTTATATTCTAACACATATTCCCATATAGATCATCATATGGTTTTAATTGAATGCTATAATGGAAACTTTTGTTATATGGGAACTCCACTAGGGGAAGTTGTTTCTCCCAACACCCTTCCAATAAAAAAGATCTTAAAAAATATTCTAGTTTTTAAATGGTTCTTTTAAAATGACTGTCCATGTGAGGGTGATAAGCTATGTTGAAGCACATATCTATATACAACTCTTACTGAACGATTCTAAAAAAACTCAAGGAAATACTCAGATATCAATCAGATAAAATAGTGTTTGGAACTCCATGCAGTCTTACCACTTTCCTTATGTATGTATTGGAAAATTGGTCAAGAGGGAAATATTATTCAATATAAATGAAATGTTATGACTTGATAAAATGACCGACTACCACCAATATGGACTTATTTACATTAGGTGTCTTGTGGAGTCATATGAAAAAATACATGTTTCTGTTTTTCCATTTTGATAAGTATATGGAAATATTTTTTCATCATACACTTATACCACTATCATTAAGCCTTAACTTGTTGGCATACCAAGAATCATGATAAAAAATTTTAAATATCGCTCTTCATGTTATCATAACAAAAAATGTTCTTCAAATATCTTTACATATTAGTGATTATTAATTGAATTGAGATGGATGAGCTCAGTGCATCATCTAGAAGTTCCCTCTTCACTTTTTTCATGGGACAGATATCTAGGTTTCAAATATTATAACTCCATTTATAAAAAATTTAAACACCAAAATATTTTCTAAATTTTTCTATATCACCTCATCAACCTCCTCAGGATCCTTTATCCTCTCAATAAAATATTCTTGATATTTTATTCATTAAAATTTGGATAATGATCCTTTTATTATTCCAATGTTTTTCATTTTCATGTCCAGTAATATTGGATCCCTTACAGTCTCTATTATGGATTGGGTTGTGTGATCCTTTCTACTCATATAATTTTCCACATTATTTTCTTTCCCATGATATAAATTGATTGATAAATAATTATTCTTTTTTATCTATAACCACCTTTATTGGTGAATATTGAGCTCCTTTTGGTTGATTATATTCTTGAGGATTTTATAATCTGTATATTTATTGCACTTCCCCCGTAGAGAAAATAGAACCAATTATTCAATATTTATATAAATTTAGCCAATTATAGATCATGTTTTTGGTATTAATGAAAATGATTCTATAATTTTTGGGAGTTATAGTCCATCTTATTTTCATCTTTCATATTGACACAACCAAAGAATTTTTGGGATGCATCACTATTAATTACAAATCTTTCCCCACTTGTGGGTAATATGAGAACAAGTGAATTTATTAGCCTCTTCTTCAAAAATTTAAATCTATCTACGCATTCATTATTATAGAAAAAAAATGTAACACTTATATTGTATCTTGGTAGGATGGATTGACAATCAAGATATGTTTCTCATAAATCAATTATAACACCAAGCTTATCTAATTAAACTACAATTTATCATCATAGATGTTGGTAGGTACATCCTTCAATTATCTATTTTTTTGCAATGGATCCATACATATTTTTTTAAAGTGATAAAATTCTTTTCTAATTTTACTTTATCCATTCAAAAACTCACATTTACTGTACTTTATAAATAATGTTTTATTTTTCAACATCTTTAGTGAGGTATTAACATTATCCCCTTATTCCTCCTTTCAATGTGGGTAGGTAAGAATTTAATATATTAGGAATACTAGAAAAAAATCCAAGGTAATCCCTAATGAAATTATTCATCTAGTTCATTAAGATTTCATTGGTATTAGTAATTCCAAATGGAATCACTATGAATTCATATTTCCCATACCATGTATGAAAAGTTGTCTTGGGGATATCATCACTTTTCACCTAGACTTCCTAATATCTCAATCGAAGAAACATATTAAATATGTATCAGGATCCATATAGTTGATCGATCAAGATATCAATATAAGGAAGATTATATCTATTCTATATTTTTTTCTTATTGAGCTCATGATAATCCATCTAGAGGCACACATACCTATCCTTATTTTTTTTAAAAGTACTGGGGAACCCAATGGTGAAACCCTTGGGTTTATTAACCCTTTATTCATATTGTCATTTAGTTTCTTATTTATCTCCTCAATTTCAAAAATGGGAATTCAATATAGAGTATTGGATATCAGCAATGATTAGGTTATAAGTTAGATTGGGAACAAAGACTCTCATCTTTGAGGAATACTAGAAAATTTCCCAGTAAACACATTTGAGTATTCACCAATAATGGGAATATTATCACGAATGATATTTTTTTAGTCTCAATAATTTGAGCTATATATGCTTCCTCAGAGGTAAATAATATCCATACGCAAGATGATAATACCAAATGAGATTAAACCTCTTAATTTCACATGTATAGTAACTGAGGGAAATTTTTGTTACATAGGGTGATTTACATCTCTCAAAAAATTTGAGTTGGATTTATATAAGGATATCCAATCCATGGATACAATATAATCAAATTAAAGTAAAGGGGGTATCACAAGGTTTCTAGGAAATATATCAAAATTATCTGGAGAGGGTATGAGTTATATTCTTAAAATGAAATAATTTTCCCATTTTTTCATCATCAGTAATTACAAAACTTCAATATTTTTAGGTGGTATTTGAATAGTTTTACTATACTTTCAGGATATGAATAAATTAATTGAAAAAATTCCAAGACATTTTTTCTATCCTTGAATGAATAATTAATGTACCTATCACCAATTCATTGTCAAAAACTACCTTTAGAGTTTTGATTTAAAGTTCTTTCCCATTCTCTTTAGGCCTCAGTAGTTATTGTTATTGGTTATTATTGAATACCATTGGCATAGTCAATTAATTCACAAAGTTTCTTTTTTTCTAGATGTTGTAACATTTGACAAAAGTATAAGGTTTTACAGAATAATTACTTTATTCATTAACATTTTTGGTTTTCTATAATCATAATTTGCTACTAGGTTCACTTCCTTCACACACCTAAATAATTTCCTTGTACTATTTAGGAAATTTCCAAGCTGTTTCTTACAATAGTTTTGACAAGTGGGTTGTTGTCCTTTCATTCCACCATTAGTATTCTCCATCACAATATTGGGGCTATAATATATTCTTTTTTATATCTCATGACCATGAGACCCATGAGATTTTTCGTTATTCATTTCGTCTTTAAGGGTATATTATACAGTTTCATCATATTTTTGAACGTCTTCAATTGAAAAATAATTTCATAGACTCATCTCTAGTAATCAAAAGAATAGGACAAATTTACTTTCAGGGGATATTATAAAGACAAATACATATCATGAATGTCATGTGAGGTTTTTATCAAACTTCATGATGGATTTATCATCATATTTTTTAAGAACAAAAAAAAATCCTCTCACTTTAAGTGGTAGAGTATGAGGGAAGTATTTCTTGAAAAATCATTTCTCAGAATCCCTTCGACTCTATCACTTTGATCCCCCCTCAAGATTCATTATTTATTTCCAACATGCACCATTTATTAGATTCTCTATAAATGGGATAAATATCTAGTACAACTATCTCTCTATCTCAGATTTAAATGATAGAGAAGATTATTTTAATGGAATTTTTTTTATTCCATGATTAAGATATTAGTGGATACACGAAAATAAGGGGACTTTATTGGATAAAGGATTCGATAGAAACATTCTATTTACTATGGGGGTATTTTTCATACATGGATTGAGATGTTCTATCATTGAAGATGAACATATCCCATAATCATTTTTTTAGTTATTGAATCATGGATTGTTCTTGGTTAGGAGAAAATCCCAATTATTTTATCTTGCATGTAGTCTATAAAAATGGGATTCATATGGAATTATCCTACTATTAAAGTCAATCACATATTTTTTCTATGTAAATTCGATTAATTATAACCCTTATTATATACTAATAAAAAAATCAATGTATGAAATCTATAAAATCAATTATTTCCATGATTAAAGAACATTTAAATATGACAGGATATAAATTATAATTTTTCAAAATAACACAATTAGTTTATGAATATTCTATATTTTCATTTCTTAGTATTGAAATTACTCATTTAAAAAAGTAATTTCATTTATAAATCTTTGGGTGACTTCAAAAACCATCATTATTTCCAAAATTGAACTCTTCTACCAGTATTTATAAAGTAATATAGCCTTGAACTCAAGTTAACTAATTTTATATTCTATTGAAACCTAATTTATAACACTAGGAATCACTTAATTAATTAAAATAAGTGATAAAATATCTCCTAAAATCACTACTTTTGATTATGGAAAACCCATTATAATGAGTTGTTCCTTTTACTGATTCCTCTTATCTAATTATTAATTCAAATAATATGATCAATTATTTTGTAGTTCCATCTAACATATTTGTAATTGAAATAACTCTATTATACCAAAATCATATATGGAATATAATTCTTCTATCATTTTTAACTCCCACAACAATGAGTCAAAAATAATTCTCTCCACAACTAATGTTGTGGGTTCTCCAATGTTTGTTATTCATGAATATATAATTTAAAAAAATAACTTTTCTATTGGTATTATAACACTGTTAAGCCACTTAAAAACCTATGGTTTATCTCCTAATGTAGATTTTTTTTAAAGACTACAATAATATATTTTTGTTATTGAAAATTTTATCACATCAGATAGTTGTACTTTCAAGAATATGATTTTCATATTACATTCCAAAATATAGCTACATCTCTAACACATTAATTCAATCTAAAATATATATAACCACCCAAACATTATTCCAATATTTCTCAAAATAAAATATTTATTTATTCTAAATAAAATATCCATCTTGGTTAAAATCATTCAATTTGAAATTTTCATTAAAGAATATTTTTTAGATTTTTAAACTGTCAAAATCTTCTTATAGTAGGGAAAAATCCAATGTTTTCATTATAATAAAAAATATAAATAAATGATTGAATATTAGCATCCAAATTATCCTTTTCTCAGGCATTGATGTAGGAATATACAATTGAATTGAAAATATTCAAGTGAGTGAAATTGGATGATCTCCTAGTCTAGAGTTCCACCAGATGTAATTGTCGCACTTGTGTGAAAAGACTATGATTCCAGAGAAAAGTCACATTGTTAAATACTTTTCCCAAAAAAAATCCTTTTAGAATATAGAATATGACCTCATAATATTGAACTTATAAATAAATTTTTGGATACATCCGCTCCACAAAAGCATTTTTCTTTGGCATTTTGGGAACATACTTCACCATTATGATTTAATTTATCCAACAAACCATTCGTAACCCATATCATTAATAATGACCATAATTATTGTACCCAAAAAATCTCATATTTTTTTATTCTAATATTCATTCATGTCCCTCTCTCATGGAAAATGTTCAAAAATCTAAACTCATATTTAAGGAAAAATAACCACACCATATTTTTGGAATCATCAATGAAGTTGATGCATTATTGTGTCCCCCAATGAGTTAAAATTGGAATTGGTTCCCATATTTTTATATGAACCACATATACATCTTACTTATTTGGATCATTTTCCAAATATGAAAATAAAAAACCTTCAGTTTATTTCAAAATATTTAACTTAATTATGTCTCCTTATCCATATGATAATGTTTCATTATTCCCCTTATTTACATGGAATATGGTCATTTTTTACCAATGTTCCTAAGGCAGTCTTACCAGAACATTTTATCTTAAGAGGTTATTTCAATATCATAAATTTATGGATTTCTAAATATCTCCCTAGTATAATTTTCTAAACATAACACCATGGAACCCCACTATGAACCTCTATTTGATCTTCCACACACCATCCAAAAAATAGTATATAATCATACATTATCAATATTAAAAATGGATACCATGTTAATTAATAAAATGGCAAGGGTTAACAAACATGAATATATAGAAAACATCCATCAATTTTACAATGATTTGTATCTCCTTTTCCAATAATCTTGATCACTAACCCATCCTCAAGGTTAAACTTTTCAAAACATTTAGATATAAAAATATTTATGAAACCTTTCAAAAACAAAGTGAAATGAAGTACCAAACTCAAAAATACATGACTCTATAAAAATGGTGAAAATTAATAAAATTGTTTCATCATTCCCTAAAAACAAAACAAATATTCAAATTATAAAAATGATTTATTGTGATAATTCATTTTTCATGTTAATATTTCCACCAGTGTCACCTATTTCCATAGTGCCAATATAAATATTCAATACGATCATCCTTATTCCCACAAATATTTTCTCTTTTGATTTATACATTCATTTTAATTCATCTTGTGGAACACCCCTTTATGTTTTCACTTAAAATAGTTTTTCTAGTTCCCAATACATCCTTATTTTGGATCTATTCCTTAAAAATAAAATCCCAAATCTACTGGAATACCATAAAATCCTTACCAATAGAATTAAAAATAAAATAACCATTACATTCCATGATTATATATTTGATAATAACATCATCAATTCCTACATTCCTCTATATAAAATAACCCTAATGGACTTCAGCAAAATTTAGATCACATTTAATTCATTAACATGATTAGTTTCTAATCATATATACAATATCTTATTGATTGAAATTAACCATATCACAAACACTATGTTCATTATGGAATGATTATCAAATCTTTTCGAAAGAATATACATTTATTATTAAATTTTCATCACCTCCAAAACATTGAGGAACATCATCCAAATAAATTATAATTAGATCACACAAAGATATTTCCACCCAATACTTTCTTATTATTTATTTTTCATTACCATAGGATTAAACAAGGATAAATTATTCTATAGATTTTTCTAATCTATTGAATCCATGAAAATGAATTATATAGAATAAAATTTCTATTCTATCATAATTTAGTGTCGACACATGCCACTTTCCAAAATCATCATTCAAAAATAAAAAACTCTTACAAAAATAGAAAAGTGTAAATTATCGGAAACTCGCATATTTTTTTATGTTTTTTTAGAAAACCTATAACTATAAAACCATGTTCTAATACCACTTTTTCTGTATAAATTAAGTGACTTGAATATTTCAACCTCTAAATCCCATAAAATGGAAAATTGGAGAATTATTGGTCTTAAACACATGAAGATACATATATATGTATCTTTATTTGAAAAACCACATACCCCCACAAAGTAATGTCCACACATGTTCTAAGTATTAATCATACATAAAAAACAAGAAAAATGGAATAATGTACATAGAAGTAAACATTAAATATATAAATCATGGACTTATATGGTTTTTCATATTTCCTATAATAAGGTATACTAAAATACATCAATAGAATATAAACAAGAGACAATGAAACAAGGCCATACAGTCACACAATAGAGGAAGCTAATAAAATATTAAAAATTAAAAATAAAATCTACTATGTATGTGACCCCACCAATATATTTATATATAACCATTATAGAATCTATATGTTTAATATGATTCCATAGTAATATGATATTTGTAGAGGCCTCAATGCTTGATTATTGTCATTTTAGGAAACCCATTTATCACAACGAATTAACTCTCACACCTAATTAAGTGAAAATGCATAAAAAACATCCAAATACATCTAAACTTTTAGAAGTTCCTCTTATTTTTAGTTCTAGAAAGTTATTTTGATATTTCTACCATCAAATCCCAAATCCAGATTCTAGAAACTCTCCTTTTATGATGTCGGGGTTGAAACCAAAACAAAATTTTTAGAAGCCTAACATAACTAACAAACCTGATTTTTAATAATAAAATTCTATGTGATATGTGATTTTTAATATAATTTTTTTAAAAAAATTATACTTATGTGAATCCAAGAAATGATTTTTAGTATTTTCATCAATAAAAAATTTCAAAAACTATTAATGTTTTGTTATACCTAATAATTGTATTTATTAACAAAATATGGGATTCTATTTTATCATTTTTGAATCTATAATATATGGTAATTTAATAAATAGGATTTAATATTGATTTTCTATTTGACAAACATCCAATCCAAATTCAATTTTTTGATTGACTCACATTTTTTAAATCATTATCATTGATCAATTTAACCCTAAATGTAATGGTCATATAATGTTTTTTAGAATTTTCTATTAAAAATATATTAAAAATAATCTTCAAATATATATATAGATAAAAAATGAAATGATATTTTTAAAAATATATTGTTTAATTTTTTTTTTGAAACATAGACATCAAGGATATTGAAAAACTAATCTTCATCTTATGAGTATAAAACTAAAAAATTTACTCTTTGTATGTCATTTAAATTATTTCATAACCATATAAACAATAATTAAATTGCATGTTATCATCACTATAGTGGATATATTGGATTATAAATGTTTCCTTTTAAGAAATTAAACTCCATAAGAAAAAATCTTTTATAGAATAAAAATCAATTAGATCTTTTTTTAAGTCATATAGATTTATCATTCATAATATATCTCTATCATCATTAAAAAGGTCATGTTTCTTTATGAAAATACCCTTATCCATATCTATACTTGAAAGTTATTCATTAACATCAATAATATCAAATTTTAATGCCTTTGAGTTTCCTATTTCATTAATATTATAAAATAGTCACATTGTAACCATGTTTTATTTAGATAATTTTCAAACTAATCATTGATATGGAATTATATTTATTATTTTTAATTTATATAATAGTGAAAAAGGGTTATATTTTTTATTTTAAAATGATAAATATTATTAAATAATGAATGAAAAATTCCCTAGAAGAGAAACTAAACCACACAATATATTTTGGTTTGATATTGGATAATATCCATTTTTTAAATAGAAATTTATATAACAAGGTGGTTATAGCATTGAAATTAAAATCCAACAAGAAATTTTATATGGATAAAATGTTTAATATATATTTTTGTTGAATTATTAGAAACTTAGAAACAAATATGTATTATTATTTCTATGATTTTACATAGAAGGGTTTGAATAACTTGATCTTCTTTTTACATTCCACTATTGAATAAAGATCATAAAATATTAATGTTATTTCCCAATTTGATACTCCATAATTTATACCCCATTTAATATCATAAATATAGTGTGAACATTGGATTTAAAATTTCCACCATTCAAATTGAATTGTTACATCCTTAGTATGATCTGAAAAACCCTATAAGACACTATAAATTTGTAATTATATATAGAAAATATTAGGGATTATACATGAATTCATGTTATATAAAAATATACCTAGATAATGTAACATATTCCATCCTAACAAAAATAATTTTCTTAAAAGGTATAACAATATGAAACTATAAATTACACCAATATAATCTATTTTTTTATAGATGAGTTCCAAATACTCTTCACTTATTCACCTCCTAATTTTTTATCATATAGTGAGTGAACATAATTATCAATAACATAATATATATGTCACTTAATAAATAATAAATTATGCTGAAATAATAATCTATAAACTTTAAAAATATATGAACTTATAACTCTACTACATATACTATATCATCCTTCATTATCATCAATGGTATCCAAAATATTCAAATTAAACTATCCTAAATTCTAGATATGATATGATAAAATATGCGACACTTATTTTATTAATTGAATGTTTTATCCCTTATCTTTCTCTATCACACACGCTAAATTTTGTTGAAATCCCTTTCTACTTACATGTATAAAAAATTCACCTTTCATTTAAAATTTGATTTCAAAATTAAAATCCCAAATACTAACAAGTCTCCAACTTCTATTAAATTTAAAAAATTAATTAGATAAATCAATAACATCATAATAAAAATTAATATGCTTTATGGATGAGAGATATTTAGTTTGAGTATCCTCTGAGTCCTCCATTGAGAAACATCATCAAATTCATTTGAATATATAATTCAATATAAATCATTGTTTGACCATGTACATTGCAGCATTAATAAAAAAATAACAATTTGTAGAGGTGTTTCATAGTGAAAAAAAATAAATTTAAAAATGGTTATGTCTCACCACTCAATATACATGTATATTATGGTTTCATTTATCCCATTGTAGTTCTAAATTTATCATACTGGAAGACATTTATAAAAAATAAATTCTCCAAGAAATAATATTATGGTGTTATTTAGGAAATAATGGCACAACAACTTCTCACATAGAATAATAATATTACTATTTGTAAAGATAAAAATATTGAAAATTAATTGTTGTATGCATTAAAACATCAAACATTAATTCACTTTTAAATTGCACATTTTATGGTGTAATGCTTCACTAATAAAAAATAGCTTCTAAATAAAATAAAAATCCCCACTCATTGTGTTTTAATATTTATTCCATGTTAAACTAGTTAATCCATCTTCATATCTTGGAACTAAATCCTGATGGATGTTTTACCATTATAGCTTTATTTCTTTTTATTTTCTGAAACATATACAAACAATTATTTTAACACTCCAATCATCTTTGAAAAAATAACTAACTAATAATTGAATTTTCCATCATCTAATTTATCTAATTCCATAAAATTATTAATATGAATTATGTATTTATAATGTGTTGAAAAATAAAGTGGAAAAAATTGACACAATTCCACACATCACATCCACTTCACTTTTATTCAACTAATAATCTCCTGATTTTTTAAACAACCACCACATACGCTCCTTTCATTCTACAAAATCTTTATAATCTCAACCATATCCCCATTTAGATTTTATTTTTTTATAATTGAACATAAATCAATATTATCCTTAATAATGAATCATCATTCAAATCATCAATTATATGGCTAACAAAATTGGTGTAGGAACTATAATTATTAATAACAATGCCACTATTTTTCATAATAATGATTTACACTCACTTGAAAATATACATAAATAATTATGAAAGCATTAATTATTCTTAAAATAATTCATATAAATATTCCAATGAATTTTTATGCACACATACTAAATAAAATTTAAAAATTAAGATAATAACAAATACAATAACAAACACACACACCCTAAATTAATTGATTTATCCCTTGTATAAACTATTATTTAATATATTATCTCCCTTGAAAAAAAAATCCTTCAAATTATATTATTAACACCTGATTAGGTAAAAAAAAGTACAAATATAATATGATTGTGGAAGGAATATAATACCACATCCTGGTTAAGAATGAGGTTAAACACTCAATGTCACCCTAAAATTTTGAAATAGATCATTCAAAAATTATTTAGTAAAGACAACCTCCACCGTCTCTATATTAGGAAAAAATTACATCTCCCATACTCCTTAGAAAATTTATCTTTTAATGTTGTACTTAATATCTATGTACATAAATCAATAACATTGAATAGGGATCTAAGAAAGATTAATAAAACATCGATTATAAGATCTTACTAGTATTTACATCATTACTCCCACCAAGATATCATCAAGCTATGATCTAATCGATATCTATTGGATAATTTCTTGATTTTCCACAATATACTCCACATCTAATGTACTCAAAATAATGAAACATTATTTCTTCATGTACCAAGAAGTACACTTATCTCCAAGGATGGATACTCCATAGAATATATATTTCTTATGAGAAACGGTTATTTCTTATTCTATGATGGAAGTTAAATATATATCTAATATACCTTTATTCTAGTCAATTATCCAAAAAATAATAATATATTTTTTATACAATAAAATCTTCTTTTCTACAATGAAATGAGATTCCCTAAGTGCACTTTGATATCATACACATAATAAAATAGTATATATGATAAAAATACATGAAGAAACAAAATAGAGTAAAATTTCAATGAGTTCTCTAAATTATATTTGATTCAATTGTCTTCATTCATAATACTAGTAATGTTTTCATCCTAATTTTAAAGAATTTTAAATTCCTGTTTTCATTTTGAATTCCAAAATTCTTTAATAATGTTTTTTCATACATCTCAAGAGAAACGAATATGTGATCCTCATATTGATAAATATAATGTATAATGAATGAATGAATTTATCATAATATCGATATATCAAATGTATTATACATTTTGGTGAAAAAAATTATTCCATGAAAAGCGTTCATTTTTTTAAAAAAATATATCAATAATAGAGACAGTCGAAATTTTATGTACCACTCCATTTTAATTGATGCAGTAGTTGTTTCTTACTCATCATTTTATAAAAATCAGTTAAATCATGTATAAATTAGGATTTTAATACCATAAATTCAATGCTTGTATTAAATTATAAAATGCCTTCTTTAAACTACAAAATAATCTACGTCATATTCATGGAAAAATTATTTCTGTTTCTCATTTTACATTTCCTCTACAAGCTCTCCATTTTGGATGGTTGACTAGTCATCGATATGAAAATGTTGTATTATCTATATGTAGTGATAATAATAATAATAAATATGTTCTCAAACATTGAAATTAGACCAATTTTTTAATAAAATTCAATAGCATTAGAATAAGAATAATCATTGTAAATTAATATTGATTTTTTCCTCGCCAAATTTCTTTTTTCATTTAACCTCTTAAATAACACCCATTTTTTTGCTATAATATTTCTATAGTTATAATATGTAACAAATATTTATTGTTGTATTTCATAATTTTATTCCATTTTTTTAATAGAATCCACCCATTATTGATGATTTAATGCTTCACCAATACTTCTTTTTCAATTTGAGAAAAAAATAAGATATATACCATTTTCGTCTTGGTTACCCTAGTTTGAAAAACGTTTTCTTGATCACCATTGATTTTTAAAACCTATTATTTATTTATTAATACCATATAAGTTATGATTAATTATTATTCATTTTTTTGGTAATGTTAAATTATCATCTTTTTTCTGAAAAATTATGGAATCTTCTACATTTATAGAATTTTTAGTACATCCCATAATAAATTTTTCTTCGTCTTTGTCACTTTCAAAAGATTATTTTTTACTATTTCTGCTCATTTTATTATTTCTTTCTCCAACACACTAAAAACAAAAAAAATATTAATATAATATTTTTTATAAAAGAGATGTAATATTCCATTAATATAAAAATCAAGTAAAATTCCAACAACACCTCTTTGATAAAACATTCTTATGTTTTTTATTATCACATTAACTATACAGTGCCTATAAAACATTATTATATTCTTCAATATATTAGTATTATTATAGTTAATTTCAAATGTGAACATGTGTTGATTTTTTATGCTATAAATAGTGGTTTTAAATATTAATTTCTCACCTAATTACATGACACAAAAGAACTATAAGGTATTATACTACATGAAAATGTGTTATTATAACTCTACTAAAATATTATTTTACCATTCAATGATGCCATTTTATTATGGGTCGTTTCAGGATTTAAACTCATTATAGATATAATTAATTTTCAAGTAATATTCAATGTTCATGCAAGTTTAATCGTCTTCATTATTTAGTCATATTCCCATTAAGAATAAACAATATTATTTTTCTCTACTTCATTATTAACTATTAAACATAGTCAATGTCTCTAATTTAGTATTCATAACAATAATACATGTTATATGAATAAATTTATAAATAAAAGGTATAAATATCTTATATTAATTCATAAATTTATTCATTATAGGCCCAAAATTATCTCAATGAATAAGTTAAAATGGATGATATTTTTGAAACATCACTTTTCTCTATGAAGAGTAGAAAATATTACACTTTAGAATGTAGAAAAATCCCACAATTTTCTATATTCATCAAAGAACATCACAAATTTTGTATCCATTTGTAATATTTTTTAATATTTTTTCCAAGATGGCACGATATCTGATACTATAACTCATTATACAAATTATTTCTCAAATAGAAAAAAAAATTAGTATCTTCCACTTGAAACAAATTACTTATTGTTTCTTATATTCAAGTATAAATCCCCATCCATTAACAACTTAAAAATAAATCCATAATTTTAGAAAAATAATTCATTTCCCTCATATAATATCTACAAAACTCAAAACAATTTTTTCTTCATCTCATCAACATAATGTGTATTATTTGATTATAGTATGTTATCTATATCCAATATTTATCCAATTAGATTAATTTTTAGTAGAAAACATTTATGATCAAAACTAAACCTAATTTATATATGTATAAATTCTTAAGAACCTTTATAACTCATATAATATAAAATAAACTCCAATTATAAAAAATCCATGAAGGTTCGTTTTGTGAACATTTCTATGAAAATCCATCCACATGTGCAATATCATTTTCATTATTCACTTTATTATAAAACATTTGAGTTTTTTCAATTCATATTAAAAAAATCAAGAAATATAGAAATTTAATTTTTAGTTTTTTGACCTTTTTTACACCTTACACAACATTCCTTAAATGTCTAAATTTTTTTTCCATTTTTGGTAAAAAAAAATATGTTTTCATCCTAACATGTATCTTTTTAAAAGGTTAACCCCCCATAAAATTATAAATTTAAAAACAATTGGTTCATTTAAATATCTATTATATATATAAATACCTTTTTCAATATGTATAAATCATATTTTAAAAATAATATAGATTTAATTAAAATCTCCATCCATAAAAATATTTCTTTATAGACTATGTCACCTATTATCCAAGTGATTTTTTCCATTTATTTTTAATCATTCTATAGAAAAAAAATTTTAGATAATCCCAATACATTTATAAACTCATCATAATTATTGTTTAGTTTTAAAATGTACCTTTTGAATTAGATTTTTCATTCCAGTTTTCATGTTTATAATTTCAAGATTCTTATAATTTATTAATTTTAAAATAATTAAAACTCCCTTAAAATTTACCAATAAATCATCCTTTTGGACCATATATACCAAAATTTTACACATATAAGACCCTGTAAGTTTATTTATATAGATGTTCAATAATTAACTTAATAATTATAATTCTTTATGTTTTTATCACCCATTATAATTTTTTTTGAGAATTATGAACATTTTATATTGATTACTAAAAGTTAAAACTGAACTCAATCAATTAAATTTTAGTATAAAAGAGTTTCTGTAAAAACAAATTCAAGTTTCTTTTCTTTATATTTAATATTGCCTTCTATATAATCATTTTACATCTTCTCATCTCTGAGTAAAACCAAAAAATATTCAATATCCTTTAAAAACCATTATAAATGTTCGAATGTGGGGAAAATAAAAAACATTTTAACTATGTGGTTCTTTATTTAAATTCCTTATGTATTTATCTAGAATTTAAATCATTTAATGACACAAATTTAGGAAATTATTTTTAATAAAATCCAACTCATTTTATTCTCTATTTTATCTCTCTCATCATAATATCTTGTGAACTCATTATCATTCACTTTAAAAATATAAAAAACACCACCTAATAACTAGATTTATCAATATTAGTTTATTCTTTCCCACTTTTTTCATCATCCAACTTTGAAATGAAATTTATCATATTGAATATTTCTATTTTTTTTCTTCTCCCTTGGAGGTAAACTTTAACTTACTGAATTTTGATATTTTATTCATTGATAACTACATGATAACTTAATTATATTATCACATTATACTTATTTAATTTTCATATAATTGAATAAAAAATATCCAATAGATCCACATTCAAACCATTTAAATGAAATATTTCCTTGAATCATAAATTTTACATTTAATAAATTTATTGATATTAATGAAATAAATTTAATAAACATAATCTTTAAATATTCATAATCCTCTAAATTTTATTCTTCCATATTGAGTTCTTTATAAATTTTCCATTAATTTAATAATTTAAAGGATATTTACATTTGATCCTAATCATTAATATTAAGAGAAAATCCCTTATTAATTCTATAAGAAATAAATATTTTCTATAAATAGTCAAATGGAAGTGTGTTAGAATCATTGAATTCATGTTTTGAAACATTTTCATTAAATCCATTTGGCACAATACAAATAATATTTTTTTGAAATGATAAAATCTTCTAGATTCACTCCAAAACCTCTAATGGTGCTAACTATTTTCTTATAATTTTACGAAAGGTAAATAAAATATTCATAATCATTTATATGAATTTATTTTTAGTTCAAATTCAATATATGTAATTTAGCTTCATTCACCTTCATATTCATTTTATAGATATTCAAAAAAATATCCTATATAAATTTAATTATCTTAATATACTTTAAATTAAAGAAATATTACATTGATACGGATAATATAATTTTACTATAAGTACAAGATTCATTCTAAATATTATTTATATCAATTATTTTAATCAGAATACCTTTATTATGTGGAAAATACCCATTTATAGATAAATCAATAACATTAAATATTATGAATAGTTGGAATGGATGCATATTATCATTCCAAATATGATAATTATTTAAATAAATTTTCATTATTTCCATGTTATTCACTAAATTAATATGATTAATTATTGTTATAAAATTCCAAAAAAACATCAATTAAGAAATATAGAACTCATAAATCCAATAATATTGTACAATTATTTTTCTTTGAATCAAACTATGGAAAAAATTGATACAATTTACTGGAAACCTAGATACCCATTGGTGCTATAATAATAATTGATAATCTAATATAGTGAAAAAATAGGGAATACTTTTCATTTTTAGTCTATATGTTAATGGCCCAAATTATTTATTAAGGTGACTAAATTATTTTATTTTTCAATTTACCACCAATTCAAAAAGAAATAACAAATTTAGAAAATTGACATTTCCAGTTTCACTATTCAAGAGGAATGTATATAACCAAAGAATGATCCATATTACTCATGATCACATAATAAATAATTATTATGCTAAAAATGATCAGGATTTCAAGATGAAATGGTTTATATAAAAATGTTTCCATTTAAATGTAACATGATCCCAGTCAACTAAACAAGTAATATTTAATTGTACATTAACATGAATCAATATAATATACCAAGAGACTCTGGTTATCAAAATATGGGTACTAAATCATCTCCTTTTATTCACAAAAATATTTCATTATCAAATAATGGATTAAGAAAAACACAATAAACCCACAATTTTCTCTACATATTCTTTGATAATTATTAGTTAATAAAAACCCATAATCTACAATAAAAAAGAAGAAACATATAACTCTTCTCCACATACTATGGAAGCCTCATCCTAATAAAGAGTATCTAAGATTTTCACTTCTATGTGTTCCAACATCAAGATATTATTTTATGGAGATCCCTTACATATATTATCCTTCTTGGGTACCTTCACATTTCTCATCCTCTTTTTCATGCTCTCAAATTAAAGTAACACTATCTATCTATACATAATTTTATAGAAACTATACTTCCATGTTCATTTGCACTTTGAATTTCAAATAAAACCCCAAAAGAAAAACATCACTATAACTTCTCCCTCCCAAAACAAAGTTGTTGGATTAATCTATAACCCCTCAGACATGATTGATATGCTTTAGGGGAAATAAAATTGATTTTGAGTATAATTTATTTCATCTATCAATCCATATCATGAAATTCACTCAAAACTATATTTTTTCACTTCAAATGGTTTGATCATATATATTGTAATGTTAATATGAAAAATATTTCTTCAAATGTAATTTCGTGATGTAAGAAACGTGGTTTCCAAATTTTTATCACCTACTTCTAAAATTCCATATACATTATGAAATGATTTATCCCATTACGAAATAAAATTCATCATACTTCGAAATCAAAAGGTACAAAAAAATTTCAAAACATTAACATTACAATGTGATTTAAGAATTTAAAATGTAACCACCTCTTTGATGACATAATCCTATTTCAACTTTTTAATGTTAGAGGGAAGCCACAAATTTATATTATTAAAAAAAGTGATATAATTTTTTACTGAGTAGAGGGGGCCCGTATTTTAGAATGTAGGCTTGAACGATAATAGTACCATTACAACATGACCTGATGTACTATTTTAGGCACATACACCTGGTTCCCATACATACCTCTAACAGTTGATGCCACCACTCACGATGGTGAAGTCCCGAAGCTATGGGAGTCCACCTTTAAACAAACTGCATATCCACCTATCTTGGTATGTCCCATTGGTGGTGGCACTATTAGACAAATACTACTGAAATCCCATCTACTTTATTACACTTCAACCAATAACGTCCATCTTTTTTATACAACCTATGGTAACGAAGGTTTTTCCTTAGGTAAAACTATCAAATTATTCAGATATAGAGTGATAATAACATTAAAATGATAAAATGGTAAATTCAATACATTAAAAATTATATGAAAATTTTTATTTTATTTTTCTAGTTTTATGACCCCATGATTACTCGTGATTATAATTTTCATATAATCCTGAGCTAGTTTAATTTTTAGGTATATTTAGTATTTATGAAATTAATTAACACATATTAAATATAATTATTTAGTGATATATCCTAGTTGGATCCTTGGACGACAAAACGAGCACTATATTATGATAAAAAATGGTTTGTTTTACTAAAGATAAGTATATTTTATATACGTTGGTATCAAGTCTCATACTGAGCCTTTCATATCCTTAATATTATTCAACCAATTTCCCTGATCATTCGCTATAAATTATTTCCTAAAAATTATTCACCTATTTTTTCCATCATCCTTGGTAACTGAGTAGTAGAGAAATGTTTTGATATTTTTAGGGAAGTTATTATTATTTGAGTTCTAATAGATATAATTATTGATTAGAGGAAAATACTTCTCCTGATGATGAACTGAATGTAACATTCCATGTAAATAAAGAATATAACATTTTTATATTTATTAATATTTGTGAATTAAATAATAATTTTTCTTTAAAGAGGGATTCTATGTTCGATGATGTACCCGATATGCAACAACATGTGTCTTTGAAATCTTACTGTTCCCACAACGTTGAGTTATACCAAACAAATAATATAATATTATTATTATTTTAAATAGTAGTTAACTCATTGAAGTTCTATTGGTGGGAGTGAATAGAACTAACAAAAATATGATTAAAATTTTTTATTAAATGTTTTTACATTTATCCAATAATATTTAAAGGCTTAAAATGTTAATGAATTTAATTTTATGTACAAAAACTAAAATATTATTTAAAAGGTCGATTTTCCTTATTTTGATGGTGATACCTTTTAAATATATTTTGTGTCACTTATATATGTTTCATTTGACAAACAAACTTCTTCTTTAGAAGTGGGACATCAAAATATACTTTGGGTAATGTTTTGGTATTTTTCTGATAAATTGTTTTTAATGAATAGTGAAGTATTCCGAATTTTAATTCAAAGCAACTTTTTCATATGATTTATTTTTATAGATATACTGTTATTTTAATTTTTTTAATGTTTTATTGGATTATATTTTTACAATTTAATCTAATGATGATCATTGGAATAAATTTAACACTTAAATTGGATATAAACACATTTCAATCTTTTGGTGGTTATTATTTCTTAAAAACATGCTTTCAGGTTTTGAAAATAAGAATTAATTTTATTTTAATTGATGAATGTTCTATGTTTTTAACTTGGTAAAATTGACATTATTTTTAATTCATAATTTCAAATTTATCTTTGGTTGAAATTTTTTATTTTTCTGAAAACCTACAATTTTTTATGAATCATGAAAATACTACTTAGTAGTTAAAAACTGAATTTTTCATTTCAATGAAATTTTCTTCTTCTGTGAATTGATTTTGAAAAATATGACTTACATGGTTGTTATTAGTATATAAAACTTGGTTTAATGGGATGAAAATAATTTTTGGTGAATAATAACTTTTGAATTTTTTTACTGTGGTTAAAGGTAAATAGGGTAATTCAAGGTACGAAGAATATTATATTAATATAAAATTACCAGAAAAATTGTCTGAAACTTATTCGATGAGTCATGGATTAACAATATAATATTTTCGTGAAACTTTTGTCCTTCGAAAGCCACTTGGGTAAGATAATTACATTAATTACTTTTTAATTTAAAGTAAAAATAAAAATATCACAAAAAGTATTTTTTTTCTAAATCAATTTTAATATGGGGTTATATAATTTATATACCTGACTATAAATATTAATTATAAATCTAAAAATATTTCCTAAATAATTTTTATTTATTTTTAATTTCTATACATCAAATAAATTTATTTATTTATGACACAATAATGATGTAATGATTACCTCATTAATGAATGTTTTAAATAAATGAGATTATAAATGTTAAAATAAATTTATTTTGAAATTTTTTATGCCATCCACGACATTTAGAGATGCTTATGACTTGTTATATTTGAATTAATGAAGGTTTTTCTAAATAATCAACCCGTTTTAAATTTTTAAAAATGTCATGATATGAATAGTATTTAAATTGACATAAATGAGTTTTTAAAACAAATATTAATTTATTAAATGATATAATAATACTAAAAATATAATATTCAGAAAAATGACTTTTATAAAGTTGATAATGAAAATAATTAACCACTTTTGGTTCTATTGGAATTTTATAGTAAATATATTACCTTATAGAGTGAATACATGAGAGGACAAGGTAAGAGCCAAATTAGTTGACTAATTGTTAAAGATAAATGATTATTTTAAATATGATTCCAAAACTTTTCTAAAACCTATTGGTTTAGAGGATTTATAATAATAGTCATATTATATTATAATTTAATAAGTTTGGGACCTTTTTGATCTAATATTTAGTTTATAATAAAATAATATTTTTAAACTTTCCTAAAGAGCCCCTCCTCCCCTTATAAAAAGTCATCATTATAACCCACTTCTCACACCTCCAAATCCCCTTGGATTGTCCAAAATCTACAAAAATAAGATCCCAAAATCTCTCCCTTCTACCTAGAAGCAATAAATTATTATTAAGGCACATCAAGAAATCATGTTGGTTCAAACCAAAGGGAGTTACCCTATTTAAAGGCAACGTCTTCTCTTAAGTTATTTTCTTTTATTTTACTTTTCCAACCCCCAAAACTCTTTTTATTCATTTATTTTATGAAAATTAAATTACCCTGAATATTCTTGTATTTTTATGAGAATTATTCTAACTAAACTTACACCCATCTCTATCTAATGGATACGAACTTACTGTTTTTGTGGACGTCGAACTACTGCCTCACGAAATGATGATTGTACAATTATCTCCTTCTACCTCTCATAGTGGCCATTATGATGGAACTGTAAATATACATGATATTTATGATATTTATTTTATCAAATTTATTTTTTAATTATATTTTAAAATATAAATATATTCTTTTAATGATGTATATATATTATAATTTCATTTGAGGAATTGCGGACTACTGCCCCCTCAAAGGGATATTACTTGTTCATACCATACATGGAATGTATAAAGTATGTTGTTAATAAAATTATATAACATATATAAAATATTATATTATTCTTGAATTATAACATACTTATTTATAATTTAGTTTTCATTCTATTAAAAATGAAAAAAAATAAATGAAATTAGAGTTCGTGCGTACATACGACTTACCGTATCCAGGAATGTTGCATTTAATTTTCATATATCCCAATGATATGGACAATTATAAACACATATATAATGGTAATATATTATTTATATGATATGTAAATCATTAATATCATTCTCTGTATAATATAATTTTTACCACATGGACAACACTTAATTATAAGTACCAAATATCGGAAAAACGAACGTTATTAACTTAAATGATTATGTTATGTTTATAACATTGAAGTAAGTGATGTTAAACTATTAATAAATATTAAAAAGGTTCCAATGAAAGTAGAAATTAAATTTATATTATTAATCAAGAAATTTAAAGAATGAATGAGTCAAATCGGACACGAGGTAAGGGACTTCATCTCAATCACCTTTCATTGAGGCATTTTTTGATTTGTACACGAATTTCTCTTATACGGTGTATAAAAACATTTGAATTTTCATTTCATTTGAAGGGAATATTTTTCTATGAAGAGTTTTACTAAACAAAAAAAGGAATTTTTATTTTTAATGTATGTGGTGATAATGAAATTTCTGCCACCACGAGTATTATTTGATCTTTGGCTACCATAACAAGACATAGTGTTTTAAAGGAAAATTAATACCATATACATTTTTTATGTTTATGTTTTTGAAAATGGTTTTCAGAAAGAATTTAATATTTCAATATCTTGAAATGATATATTGTGATTGTAATGAGTAAATTTTATCATTCTTTTATGCTTGTTTTATGTGTTATGGTTCCTGGACATTGTTTTACGTATACGGGTGGTTCTATGGTAAAACTAAGGCCGGTGAGCCTGAGATAGCTCTCCAATGCATTGGGTAACATGATAAAGCTAAATGTTAATGTCTCTCCTAAGATATTTTGGTAATATAATTTTATGGGTATTCAAAATGAAACTCCCTACGTAGTATTGAAGGTTGCATCGTAAGTATGTTATGGATTCCACAAGTTACCATTAAGATAAATGTTTTCTATGTTTTATTAGTAAATCTTATGATTTTATGAGGTATGTTAAAAAGAAAATGTTTTTATGGACTAATTTTTTCTTTATTTATTTTATAACACTTAGAGAGATTTTTATGCTCATCCCATGTTTTGAAATGTTTTTCACAGGACTTAATGATGAATAGGGTAAAGGATGGGATCAAGGAAAAGTCATGCTATCTAAAACATGGAACTAGACATGACTCTTTTCATTAAGTGTTATTATTTTATAAAAAATGGATACCGGGTAGAAGTTTCTACTTTGTAATTTTGGATATGTAATTTAATAGTTGTGGCATAATTCTTTAAAACTCTAAACCTAAAAAGATCCTGAATTTGAATTATTCATTTAATTCAAGATTATGTAATGTATTAAGGTCGGGTCCTTATAGTTGATATCATAGGTGAGTTTAGAAAACATTTGATGTTAGGGTATTGTTAAAATAATATCCATAAATTAAATTATGGTATGATTGAAATGATATAGCATTTACAGATTACCCTATTGCTTCGCCTAAGATATTTCAGTGTTCAGAATGGTTTTCCCCTGAGGAAATAGGGAAGTAGTATTGGGAAGTAATAAAGAGGGAAATGAACTTCAAAATCAGAAACATGAGATTTTTAGAATCATAATTGAACATTTTTTCATAGTGATGGATCAATTGACTCGGGAATTGAAAAGAATATTGACGAATAATCTAGTTTTGGGACTGACTTCAGGAAATTTTGAGTTTGTTATCAAAAGTGATGCTTCATTGCAATGAATTGGTTGTGTCCTAATGCATAATGGTTAGGTAATTTCTTATGTTTCACATCAGTTAAAACCTCATAAGTTAAATTACCCTACACATGATTCGTATTAGCAGATGTTGTTTTTTCTTCAAAAATTTCGAGGCATCATTTTTATAGAGTAAAGTGTGAAATATATACTGATCACAAAAGATTGATGTATATATTCGCTCAAAAATAAATTTACATGAGACAAGGGAGATGTCTATAACTAATCAAGGATTATTATTGAACAATTCATTACCATCCAGGAAAATCAAATAAAGTTTCTGATTCATTTACTTGTAAAATTATTGCTACATAAACCATGTTACGATTGGAACAATATCCTTTGATTAACGATTTGATGAACTTTGGAATAAAAGTTGTTGGTGCATTAAATTGATATATTTTGTTTTAGGTGTTATTGAAATCATCTCTATCAGAATGAATTAGTCAAGAGCATATGAAATGAAGCGAGTTGCAGTAAAAGGTATAGTTTGTTTAGAAGGGTTAGTTACCTGATTTTAACATTGATAATGACTATGTTTTGAGGTTTGGGAAGAGATCATGTGTGACTTATGATTCACAGTTTAAGAAAGAGTTATTATGTGAAGCTCATAGATCTCTGTTTTCAGTTCATCCTATATGTACTAAGATGTATAGATATCTTTGGGAGTATTACTGGTGGGAAGGAATGAAAAGCGATATTTCTTATTTTACTACGAAGTGTTTGACTTTTCAACAAGCTAAAGCAGTGTGATCATTACCAAAATGGATGCTTCAACATTTACCAATGCTAGATTGGAAGTAGTATAATATATCCATGGTCTTCGTTGTAGGATTACCAAATACATCTTGAGATAGTAATGAAATCCAGTTTATTATTGACAAATTGAGTAAATCTTCTCATTTTCTTTTTATTCGAGATACTTTGTATCTAGATCAATATTATTAGTTATATGTTAAATAGATAGACAGGTTTCATAGAGTTCCCCTCTATATTGTATCTGATCTTGATACTACATTTACTTCTAACTTTTGTAAAGGCCTTCAGAAGTATTTGGGTCTTAAATTAAGTTTTCATATATCTTTTCATCATCAATCAGATGGGAAGTCGGAACGAACAATTCAGACATTAAAGGATATGTTACATGCTTTCTCAATGGATTTCCAGGAAATTTGGGACCAACATCATTATTTGGGTGAATTTTCTTGTAATAACAGTTTTCATTCTAGTATACATATGAATCCATTTGAGGCATTATATGGAAAGCATTGTCGAACTGTAGCTTTAGGGGATGAAGTAGTTGAAAGGAAACTGATGGGACCATAATTGGTAGAAGAGATGGAAGAAAAGTTATAGTTGATTTAGAAGCACATAAGAAAAACTCAAATCATATAGAAATGTTATGGGGATAATCGGAGGAAGGATATTTCTTTCGAGGTAGTTGATCATGTCTTTCTAAAAGTTTCTCCATGGAAAAGTATGATGCGTTTTGGTAAGAAGGGAATGTTGATTCCGATGTTCATTGAACCTTATTAAATCCTAGATAAAGTTGGATTAATGGTGTAAAAAGTGGATTTACCACCAAATTTATCTCAGGTACACAATGTTTTTAATTTTTCAATGTTGAGAATGTTTGTAGCAGATCCATCTCATGTTTTTAGTCCAGAGTTTGTTCAGTTGCAAAAAAATATCTCTTATGAGGAATATCCAGTCCAGATTCATTACTGTAGAGATAAAGTGTTCTAGAATAAGGAAAAATTATCAAGTAAATGTTTTTTGTAAGAACCATATGGTTAAAGACACAATGTGGGAATCTAAAAATGTTATGATGGATAAATACCACAACTTATTTGATAATTGAATAGAATTATGGGGACCCAATTTCCAAATGGGTGAAGAATGTAACATCCAAGGTAAATAAATAATATAAATTTTTTATATTTATTAATATTTATGAATTAAATATTAATTTTTCATTAAAGGGTGATTCTATGTTTGATGTCATACTGGATATGAAACAATGGGTTTCATTGAAATCTTACATTGCACACAACACTGAGTTCAACTGAAAAATAATATAATAATATTATTATTTTAAATGGTAGTTAACACATAGCCAATGTATTGGCAGGAATGAACATAAAATACTAAAATATGATTACAAATGTTTCTTAAATGTTTTCAAATTTATCTAATAAAAGTTAGAATCTTAAAATGTGAATGAATCCAATTTTAGGTACAAATACTATAATATTCATTAAAGGTCGAATTACCTCCTTTTAATGGAGAACCCTTTTTTAATCTAGTTTTTGTCACTTGTATAAATTCCAATTTTCAAAAAAAACTTATTATTTAGAAACATGACATCAAAATTTACATTGGGTAAATTTTTGGTATTTTTATGATAAAATTCATGTTTAATGAATAGTAAAATATACCTCATTTTAATTCAAAACTACTTTTTAATATAATTTATTTATATATATATATAGTTCTTTTAATTTTTTCTGAGGTTTAATTGGATTATATTTTTACAATTTAATCCAATGTTGGTCATTGGATGAAATTTCACTCTTAAATTGGACATAAACAAATGTCAATCTTTTGGTGGTTATTATTTCTTAAAAACACGCTTTCTGGTTTTGGCAATGAAAATTATTTTTAAATTAATTAATTAAACTTCTATGTAATTAATTAGAGAAAATAGAAATCATTTTTGAATTCATAATATCAAATTTAGCATAGGTTGAATTTATGTAATTTTTCTGAAAACCTTCAATTTTTAAGGAATAGTGAAAAATACGGCATAGTAGTTATAAACTGGTTTTTTCATTTAAAGGAAACTTTTCCACTTTTGTGAATTGAATTTAAAAAATCAGAAAAAATGGTTGTTATAAGTAAATAAAATGAGGTTCAATGGGATGAAAATATTTTTTTTGAATATTAACTTTTGATTTTTATTTACTACGGTTAAAGGTAAATTGGGCAATTGAAGGTAAAAATAATATTATAATAATAAAAAATTATATTAACTCTTATACTAACATTATTTTATGAGTCATTTCTAACCAATAAAATCATTGGGTGATTTTTTTTCGCATTTCAAATCCACTTGTGTTAGATAATTACATTAACAACTTTTTATTTAAAGTAAAAATAAAAATATAAAAAACATGTATTATTTTTCTAATAAAAATTTAATGTGGGGTTATATAATTGAAATATTTGACTATAAATATTAATTAGAAAGATAAAAATATTTCCTAAATCATGGTAATTTTATTTATAATTCTTAGACATAAAATAAATGAATTTATTTATGACACAATGATGATGTAATGGTTTCCTCATTAATGAATGTTTTAAAGAAATGAGATTATAAATGTTAAAATAAATTTATTTTGAAACCTTTTATGCCATCCAAAAATTTTATACATTATTATGATGAGTTATATTTTAATTAAATATGGGTTTTCTATATAATAATGTTGTTTTGGACATTTTAAAAAGTCATGACATGAATAGTATTTAAATTGACATAAATGATTTTTAAAAAAAATATTTTTTATTAAATGATATAATAATCTTAAAAAAATAAGATTCACCCACATGACATAGATATGGTTGAAAATTTAATTAATGAACCACTTTTGGTTCATTTTTTGTTTTATAGTAACTATATTAATGTTATAGATTTAATACACAAGAAGACATAGTAATAGTCAAATTAGGTTACCAATGGTTAAAGCAATATGATATGGTTAAATTTGAAACCGAAAATTGACTAAATACTATTATTTGAGAGGATATAAAATAATACGTACCTTATAATAGAATTTAATAAGTATGGGACATTTTGATATCGAAATTTAGTTTATAATAAAATAATATTTTCAAACTTTCCTAAAGATCCCCTCCTCCCCCTTATAAAAAGGCATCACTTCTAACCCATTAGTCACACCTATAAAGATCCTTTTATATTCTAAACTATCCCCATATGAGCTCCCTACATCCCTCTCTTAAACCTATATTCTTTAAATTAGGAAAAATTAACTTCAATAAATCCTTTTGGTTCAAACCAAAAGGAGTTACCCGATTTAAAGGTAACGTTTTCTCTTAAGTTATTTTCTTTAATTTTACTTGTACAGCCCCATAAAATCTTTTTATTCCTTTGTTTTATAACAAAAATAGTATCCTAAATATGCTAGGTTGTTATTATGAGAATTATTCTAACTACACTTACACAAACCTCCATCTAATGGATACGAACATAGTGTTTCGGTTGAATGCGAACTACTGCCTCACAAAATGATGATTGTGCAATTATCTCCTACCACCTTTAATGGTATCCATTATGATGGAACTGAAATTATATATTATATTTATGATATTTATTTAACCTCTAGGCTTATTTAATTCCCATTTGGAATATATTTTAGGCTCTTAATTTTTTAGATATACAATAATTTAATTTGAGGAAGTGCGGACTACCGCCGTCTCAAAGTGATATGACTCGTTCAAACCATACATGGAATGTATAATGGATGGTGTTAATTAAATTAGGTAAAGTATATAAAAAATGATATTAAACTGGAAGTATAATATACCTATTCATCATTTTTTTATATTCCATTAAAAAAATGAAAGTAGCGTTCATGCGTACGTACGTCTTATCGTCCCCATTAACTGTGCATTTCATTTTCATATAACCAAATGATATGGACAATTATAAATACATATATATAGGATATATATGATTTATATGATATTTAAATCAGGAATTTCATTCTGTATATAATGGACTTTTTTCCACATGGATATCTTGTAATTATAAGTACCAAATATTGACAAAATGACCATTATTTACATAAATGAATATGTAATGTTTATAACGAGGTAATAAGTGATGTAAAAGGAATAAATAACATGGAAAAGGTTTTGAAGAAAGTTTAAAATAACTTTAGTTTATTATTAAAGAGATTTAAAGAATGAATGGATCATATTAGACACGAGGTAAGGGACTTCGTCTCACCTTTCATTGAGACATATTTTGATTTGTACGAGACTTTCTTTTGTACAGTGTATAAAAACATTTGACTTTTCATTTCATTCAAAGGTATATTTTTCTAAGAATCATTTTACTAAGTAACAAAAATGAATGTTTCCTTTTAATGTACACGGTGATAACTACCTTTCTGACAACAAGAGTATTATTTGATATTTGGCTTCCTTAACTAACCGTAGTGTTTTTAAGGAAAATAATTACCATATACATTTTTTTATTATTTTGGTATGGAAAATGGTTTTGAGAAAGCATTGACTAATTCAATTTCATCAAATTATATCTTGTGATTGCAATGTGTAAATTTTATCATTCATTTATACTTGTTTTTTGTGTTATGGTTCTTGGGAATTGTTTTATGTATATGAGTTGTTCAATGATTAAACTAGGGAAGGTGAGCCTGAGATAGCTCTCCAATGCATTGGGTAATGTGACGGTGGTAAACATTAATGTTTCTCTTAAGAGATTTAGAGAATATACTATGATGGGTATTCCATATGTAACTCCCTTAGTAGTTTTGAAATCTACAATATAATTATGTTATGGATGATAAAATTTACCATTCAGATTTATGTTTTCTATTTGTTATTCATATATATTATTATTTTATGAGTTATATTAAGAATATTATGTTTTGATAGACAAATGTTTTCTTTATTTATTTTATAACCCATACTGAGCTTTTTATGCTCATCCCATGTTTGGAAATGTTTTTCCCATGACTTAAATATGAATAGTGTTAATTATGGGATCAAGGAAAAGTAATGTTGTATAAAATATTAAACTAGAAATGAATCTATTTTTCAAGAGTTTTAATTTTATGGAAATAATGCAAACTGAGTATAAGTGTCTACTTTGTAATTTTTTATATGAAATGTAATAGTTATGTCAAAATTATCTGAAACTCTAAACCTCAAAAGATACTAAATATGAATTATTCATTTTATTCATGATTATGTAATGTTTTATGGTCAGGTCCTTATACTAATCATATCTAAAATAGTATCACCACAAGATATTGATTTTTTATTTAATTTTATATAAAAATATTTATATATTACTGATTTAAAACGTTTTTTAATTATGTTATTATAGATATAATTACCAATGAAAAATCCTCATCATAATGGAATCATTTGATTATGTATAGTTTAATATTATTATTGGTTCATGGATAATTATATCATACATACAAAGTTTTTTCCAATATATACCAATATTTTTCATATTTTGTTTCTCAAAAAATATCTACTAATTTTACTATTGATAGTAAATTATGTTATCTCTAGTAAATAATAAATATATTCTATGTTGTTATTTAATTTAATGTTTTTAGTGAAATCCTATATTATTCATGTTTGATGAAATTTAATAATGGGAATTATGTTATACCCCTGATGAAATATTCGATGAGGCATTATCGAAAACTATTAAAGGGGAATTTATATCTTTCAAAATATAAATTCGGTTATAAGAATATGATAAATTTCTTATAATAATTATGAAATGTAATATGTGAGAAAAATATAATTAGAAACATCCTATTGAATATAATAAAAATAATATGATATGAATCATCTTATAGGAAATATATTATGAGATCAAAAATTCATATTTATTTGATATTTTGAAAATTAAAATATCCAATTGAATTAGAAATATCATGTAAAGATTTCATATCCTTTGTGGGTATTAAGTATCTTATATATATTAGACATTTTATATGTGCTTGAATTATACTAGAATAAGTAAATTATCTTATTTGGATAGTGTTTCCAAATCCTCAAATGCACGATTATCAACATGGATCTCAAATATCATACGTCAGGAATATCCTCTTAAGAAAAATATCAATCTTAAATAAAAATTATTTTAAAAATCATGAATATATTAATATTTTTATGGTGTATTATGATGGATAAAATGAATTATGATGAAAAATATAACGTCCATATTTAATAAAGACTTTTTCAATTTTTTGAATATCTAAAAATAATTGATTTTAACTTTATAATCCAACCATTCAAGATTTTTTTTAAAAATAAGTCCTTTATTAGTATCAAAGATATATTTTGATTTGTTTAAGGTAGGAAATTTGAAATATTAATAAAAAATTCTTTAATGTTTGAGTTCTTAAACTTTTTTGAGGCATTTATTATTTTTTTATAATATTGGAAAATGTAAATTCTGGTTATTATTTTTTTTAGAAGTAGATATTTCTAAATGATAAATAATTGTTTTAAAGGGATATGATAATTTAAAATAGAAAATATTTTTCTTTTTATAATTATATATTCACTCATAAACATTTCATGGGGAATTTTACAAGAAAAAAATATTATATTCAGTGTATTATTATTTTATTCTCATTTATTTAAAGATATAGGTAGTTCGTTTTACAATACCAATAAAACAATATATTCTTCTCATCAACCACTACTGTTCTACTTTATGTGGTAAATATTTTTTAATTCTCAAAGAATTAGAATAATAATAGAGTATTACTGCCATTTTTCTTCTTATAAACATACTGTAGTTGAAGAATATTTCAGAGCATCACTTTGGAAACAAAATCATCTATCTGGATGATCTTCATCTACTACCAGTTTCTTCTTCAAACTATGTGGTGAACTAGATTTATTATCAACATATCTTTATTTAAAAAATTATAAAATAGTTTTACTATGTCTTTTAAATGTTATATATATTTCTTGTAAAGGGATATACTGGTGAAAATCTATTGAATCCTTTATAACAAGTGACAACATCTTAGACTTTTTTTGGAAGTGCCTAGGAAAATAACTAGTATAGTAACCCAACTAAAACAATATTTCCTATTTTCTGGTATGGATTAAGGTATTTTTCACTTTCCATGACCACTATAAAATAAATATTTCTTGAATAGTATTTATTTATTTCCACAAATTATATGATACCAGAGTTAAATATAGATTCAAATTAATATTAAATAGGGTATTTTTATTTGAGGTAAAATTTTAAGAACTCAATTCACCCTCTGTCTTATGTTATTTTTAAACACATAAGGGATAAAAATTGGTATCAAATAATTTAATTTATAGTTTCCAGGTTTTATAAATTGAATTCATAAAAATATTTCCTATGTTTATTCACCGACTAACATGAAAAAAGAAATTTTCATAGGTAGAAATACATATATTAATAAGAGAAGGGTGGTTATTAGAATGAATGTATGATTATATATTAAAAAACATGTATTGAAATTCCATTTTAATATAGTGAAACTGCACAACATTCCTATCGATGATCATGAATTATGGATTTCTTCTCAGGAATAAGAATATGATTTGAAATCAAAATCTATGAATTATAATATCTAAGGGTTACTATCAAATGAGTTCAATATAGGTTCATGGTATACAAAAACTAATGATATGTGGGAACCTATTATGGTTTCATATGAAGGAACTAAGTATCTCAAACTGCTAATATATAATACCGCAATATGAAATTTGATACATTAGGAATTCAAAAGGGATAAAATATTAGTAAAATGGTTTTATGTATTATAGGGATTTTAGGTGATGCTTTTCCATTATAACTATTATTTCGGAATTAGATCAATAGCTAAATGTTATTTGAGTAATATTTTTTTGATGGAGTGGGATATCTATTATTAAATGAAAATATACTAAAATTAAGGACATAAAATTAAAGGAATGTTTTATAACACTATGTTTATATGAATTTGAACTACAAGTGGAGGATAATGATCACTTTTTTATCATCATGGAAAATTACACCTTTACAGTATCAATTTAAAAATATGATACAATATCCAATGTAAAAAATATTTAATAACACATATGTTAAAAACAGAATATGATTTAAATTTAATGAATATCTTGCTCACCTAGAAATGAGTTTCATATATATTTTAAAAAGAATAGAGGGTTCTATAAATATATCATAATATTGTGAAATGATTAATGAAATAAAGATTAGGTTATGTTTTATGAATAAAAAAATCATGGACAAAACAAATTTTATTTCACATAGATTAAAGAGCTAAAAAACATGATAAATGGTTTAAAATATAATCCAATTATAAGAAAATGTAAATCAAGGGGAAGAAAACATTGAAAAAAATTGTATTACTACTAAAGACATGAGTGATAACTCTTATACTACTTGAGATGAGGATAAATAAAATTCATAAACTAATATGTGCTTCATTGTCCAAAATAACTTGCTAAAAATCCTCATGGATAACCATGTAATGTGGTACATGTATAGTTGATATTAAAGGAAAATAATTGGGGAATTTGAAAACATCTAATAACTTTTAAATAATGATAAATTCTATGTCACATTTGGTGACAATTCTAAAGGAAAAATCATCAGAGTTGGTTTGGTTTGAGATCTGTAATCTATCCTCACCAAAAATATCATTATGACGAAGAATTAAAACATAATCTTATTATTATATATTAAGTTTGTAATGATGTAATTTTTAATGATTTTTCAAATAATGGTTTCAATATATTTAAATAAAAATTTATTAATTTTAAGGGACCAAGGACTAAAAATATGTACACATTAAATCTTAATTTTTTTGGTATCCAAAATGTAAAATATTTTAAGGATTAAATAAATGAATGTTGGATATGGAATAAAAATCATATACATTAACATATTTATTCTTTGAGAAAATTATATAATAAGAATGTGATATTATATTTTCTATAAATAAAATTGGATAAAAAGAAACAATTTTATTCATATGAAATGGGAATGAAAAAAAATGTTTTAACCTAATTAAAGGGGTTTTTATTTCAAGACCACTATAACTTATAAACATGGATTTTTTCTTCCCCTATATAAAAACAATTCTAGTTTGAAAATAATTATATATAAATATATAGGATGACGATTTGTCATTATTTTCATAGATTTAATTTTTATGATAGAAAAATGAAATATATACTATTTTTTTAATATTTGGAAGAAAAATTAAAAACATATGAGTTCCAAAATTATTTCACTTGGGAGTGGCCATGGAGGATTGTTTAAGAAATTTAATTAAATTATTTTTTCTAAAAATATAGTATCAAAATAACTTTTTCATCACCTCGGAAACTTCTATTTCATTGTTTTATTTATATGAGGAATTGTAATTTGTAATAAGTTACTACTATTGTGTTATATTAATATAATATGCCTTCACATTTTTAAGATTAATATGTTAACACAATATGTTATATAAATAAAATTGTTTTAATAAGGCCTATGTTGAAGAAAAAAAATCATTAGTAATCAATGAATTGTAAACCAAAGGTCAGGTAAATAAATGTGTTTGAATGTAATGTTTATATATTGAACAATAATGAAAATCTTGGAATGATTTATCCCAATTCTAATGAATAAAAATTATTAGGTTATTATCTTAATTCCAAATCATATATAGTCTTCCTTAGAATTCAAGGATATTTTACGAATCTAGTTATGTTATATTTTATGAAATTGAACCCTTTGATCACAAAAGGACTCAAATTGAATACCTAAGTGGTTATATGGATAACTTTATTCTTAAAAATCCTTTTTACATTAAAAAGGATGATGAATTATAACCTGATAATGAATAATTATATCATTAATTCTTAAATCCAAATTAACATGAGATTATTCTTCCTAGATATCCTAAAATTATTAAAAGTTATCCCTTATAGACTACTCATGGAATCATTAATTAGGTTGGTAATACTAGAATATATGTGGGAAACCTAGTATAATTTTCATCCTTTTTATCATATATAGAACACAAAACCATAGGAGATGTATTATGTGAATATATATGGGTTTTTTCTATATAATAATAGTTATAATTGTTTAGCATAATTTTTTTTGGAATTAGTAGATATACCCTATGATTATAATTTCATAGGCACTAAATGGTTATTTTGAAAAAAATATTATGAAAATTTTATAATTATAACAAATAAAGAATGAATTATAGATAAACTTTTTAATTATGAAGATGTGATATATTAGGAGGAAGAATTTTACCTCATAGTATGACTAGAACCTATTAGGATTATTTTAGACGAGTTATATTATATAAACTTTTTTACTTTTTGAGGTACATATAAAATCTTATCTTATAAATAGTTTTTTTATTTAATAATTTAATGTTGGAAAACCACTAGGTTTTGATAATCCATAATTTATGAATTCTTTTTTCAAACATATTAAATCCCTATATGGTCTTAAGAAAACACCAAGACATTGGTATGAAATAAAATGTTTATTTCCTTTATTAAATATTTTTTCTAAGGGTTGAGAAGACCCCACATAATTCATGAAAATTTTATCCTCATATATTATTTTAGTTAAAATTCATATTAATGATGTTCTTTTTGGATAAACAAATAAAAAATTATTTAATTATTTTTCAAAATTCATGAATAAAAATTTTCATATGGGTATTATGGGTGGTTTTATTTCATTCTTAGATTTAAAATTTATCATATAGATTTAGTAAACATGATAAACCAATTTAAATAAATAAGTTATTTCATTAAAATTCATATACATGGAAACAGTAAGAAACATGAAACTCTTATGAGTTATAGTATAAATCTTATCTCCAATGAGTATGGAAAACAATTGGGAAAATAATTATATAGAGGAATAATTTTGAACTTGTAATATAAAACTTTGTGTGAAGAAGTATATGTTTTTTAGTATATATTTGTTCAAGATATAAATTAAACACTAAAAATATCATTTCAATACATCTAAATTAATTTTATGGTATTGAAATAGATTATTTCACTTTCATTACTCTTTCCAAAAACCTATGGATTTGATTTGATTTAAAATTTATATTCTTATTTTGGACAATGTAAGTCAGATATAAAAATTAATTTCTAAACATACTAATTTTTTGGTAAATCCACAATTTCATTTTCAATAAAAAATCAACAATCAGTATCATTATCAGCTACTAAATAGAAAAAATTGAAACTATTATTTATAGTAAATACGTGTTGTGGATGAAACAATCTTGGAAATTGTATTTAATTTTCCACATGACCCAATAAATTGTGATAAAACTAGTTCGATAATCATTAAAATTATTTCAATAATATATTTATGAGATAAGAACATAGATTTAATGAATCACTTTTTAAGAGGCAAAAGAGAAAACCGTGATATTTCACCTGATTTTAACTAATTAGTGAATTTTATTTACAAAACTATTCACAATTAAAATATTTAATTTTATAAAAATGAATTAGTATTATTCTAAAAAACATTTTTACTTATGTTTTTTATGATTAATGGGCCATTATTTTTATTCTTATTAAATGTAATATTTTTTACTATTTTAATTTCTTTTTATTTATTAAAATTCATTATCAAGTCACTAAGTTACAAAGAAAATTCTTATTTTGATTGTTTTTTATTATTTTTATACAATGTAACTTTTAGTGACTCATAATATTCATTTCAAAATGTTTTAAAGATATTTTAATTTTAAAATATCAATCATTTGAAAATTATAAATTATTATATCTCAAATCCCAACCATCGACTCCCAAAAAATAAAACCATAAAACCAAAATATGATTCTCCTTAACAACCAAGGTAAAGAGGAGTATGTTAGAAGATTCTAATTCTAGTAGTTTGAATAGAGACTATCTGTTTTTAATTTATTTTGTATGGAATGACTACTGGTTTTAACTTTAAAGACTGTAAGGTCTATTTGTTGCATAATTGTTTAAATTTACAAGAATATTTTTTTGGATTATTAGACGATGGAGATTTTTTATAAAAATAAATTCAGAGACTTATATGATTAGTAGAAGATTTTTTTGGAGGATAATGGGGGCATAGTTATTTTTAAGGTTAACAATAAAGAGTTTTTTATTTCATTGGAATAATTTACCGAAGTGTTCGTTTCACAACCTGATAAGATTTACCTATTCAATATGTCTATATAGATGATGTAAGTACCACTAAAATAATTTCCTCCAATTTATTAGATTCAACTATAGAGAGGAATAATATGAAGAATCTTGATGTTGAGATGAATATTTTAGTAAAATTCATTCAAACTGGAATTTCCTAGTTTATGGGAGATTCTTAAATGGTCATATTTTAACACATTTATATGATATAGAATTTATTTTTAAGAAGGCAGTAAACTTTACCTGGAGGATATTACGGTATAAGTACCACATCAACAACAATACTTTGAGATTTTCTCCATTTAAATGTATTCTAACTTATTTGAAATAAAGAAGGTTGATATGACTGAATAGAAGAAAATTCCAAAGTTTAAATTGTTTCGGAGATTGTTTTTTTAAATGATTATATATTTCAACATAAATTATTTTAAATATATTGATTCCATCAACTCTAGAGAAGAATATTAAGAGTATCATGATGATAGTAAGGGGGAGAAGAATTTGTAAAAAAATGATGATCATGTTTTACTTGAAGGAGAAGTAGACACAGAAACATTACCCATTGTAGAGGGTACAAAAGCTGATACTTGAGAAACTTATCCTGAGAAAAAACCAACTACTACAATTATAAGAATTAATGATGAGCTTGTGATACCTAAAATAAATAATATTGATGGTTCACTAAAATAAGTTGAATCTATAATATTTAGAATAAATAGCCAAGTACGCTTTGACAATTTTCCTACTACTATGATTGATTTCAGTGTAATGAAATTTATAGGATTAGTTAAGAAAATCCTTATTTTAATAATCATAAATCATATTTAAGTTATTTCTAATCAGTATTATGTATTATGATTGTAAAATAATTTTCCATAAATAATATAAATTTTATATATCTTGAGTTGATCACAACACCAGTTGATCGACCATTGAGATTATATGAAAAAGGACTCAAGAGACTATAATACATACTATGCAGCTACATGGTGTATCTCATGTGACTTCCATAATCATGGTTTTTTATAAAGACATGGATTATCTATATAACATGTGGATCAACCACACTTAATAGGTCTAATGTAATTTTATTATCACAGACTCATGGATCGACCAGAAGTCAGGTAAGATCGACCACATGAGAAACCATGAAACTGCAAGGAAAAAAATAATATATCTTTGAAAGTTAATTTCACGAGTCAACCACATGAGAAATTAAATTGACCAAGTTCATTAGTCTAAATTTGAAAATTTACTAGACGAACTGTAATTGTTATGTAATCATCCATAAGATCAAATAATCGATCATATGTACAAGTGATCGACCATAGCTATAATTGATCAGCCATATGACCTATCTAATAATTCAACTTGAATTCTCGAAAATTATTAATGTGATCATGGATGATGATGGGATAAAATTAAATAAATCATATCCTATGTTATGTATTATATTATTATATTATTAAATATAATTATCTTACCACTTCTATTTAATATTATATTTTGGTAAAAACTTTTATTAAGCTGAGATTTCCTACCAGTGTGTGATGATTTTCTATGGTTACTATTCAATGAATATTTCAAGAGAATTTTTATTTTCAAAATGATGAATAGAGAAAAACATATATATGACATGTTCATAACATAAAACATATAATTGTTTTATAAAAAAATATGAATAAAAACATTTTTTGAATTTCTATGACTTTCTTCTTTCTAGAAATTCAAGGAAATGTCAGAGACATTTAAACATATTCTCACATAAATTCCAAATCATATAAAAAATTAAAATATAATAATATCTTTTATAATAATTAAACCATCAATTCTAAATCATTGTATTCTTTCCTTTCTCTTAATTATTTTTTTGAGATTTTTGTGCTTATATTAAAGACCTTTTATCATAAACTCATGAATTTTATGGGAGTGTGTGATAAAATCTCCCTTTTTTATTTTTTATGTTATAGTAAATTGAACAATGTATGTGGAACTGTATACACTAGATAGCTTCTTCAGTATTGTATGAAAAAATTATCTAGGTGTTAGATCAATATCTTTTAAAATTAACTGATTTGTAGTCGGTGACATCCTTGTAGAGTGGACTCTGACTCAGTTTGAGACTGAATGTCTTATTTTATTTTGTAGTATTTCTTTAATGATTTAACATACACTATTATTTATATGAACCAATTTCAGTTTTCTAAACAATACAGAAAAATATTACTTTGATAGTTAAATTTAATTTGTGTTTTATATAACATTTATGGTATTAAAAAATAATTTTGAAAAGATAAAATTGTTTTTATCTTATTTTAACTGAGTTGTGATCAAATATAAATTTTCATTATGAAAAATAAAATTACATATATCTATTTTTTTAGCTTTATTTTTTTTGTTATAAAAATGATGATTTAGTTTTAAAACATTTTTTAAAATATATTTCAATTGGAAACATAGTTCATCCCCTTTATAATTGTCTACTCCAACCAACATTTAGTACTAAATAATTTTCTTTTACTTCTCTATACTTACATTTAAACTGAATCATTAGTTTAGAAAGATCCTATTTATTTTTTCTAATATGTAATTATGTATTCTAATTGTAATGGTTATGAAACCAACAAAACATTATTTCATTAATGTAATCATTTTTGATTAATCAAAAATAAAAATTAAAATCATTCATAAGATTATGGGTTATGATATTTTCGTATTTATTGAGAAAAAATATTTGATACCTAAAAATTATAGAAAATAACGTGATTCTACAAATAAATATAGTTATGATTCAAACTAAAAAACTTTGAATGCCTCATTTTGTGAAATATAAGAAGATAAATTTAATAAGATATCTTCCCTTGATTGTTCTTATATTATTTGGGATACTATTTTTATGTCTCATTAAGGATCTATTATTGGTAATGATGTAATGAACCAAAATTTTATTAATGTAAATTACATTCTTATAATCATGAAATATATTTTAAATCTCATAGAATCACCTAAAAGCAGTAAAAACATTATAAATTAAGAATGAATGAAATAAGATGTATTTCTTGAAATTAACAGCCATATACCGAAGGAATTATAACTTGACTGTCAGAATAGTAATATGAAAATTAAGAAGAGTAATATAACCAATAGAATTCTAACCGCACCTATGAAAGTATAAATAAAATGTATGTATCTCATAAACTAAAATTTCATATATTTACATCCTGGAATAATTAAATAAAATTTTCCAAAATGATAAATTAGGTGTTGGTATTTTTGTAAAACATTCAGTTTTATTTATAATTTTATAATTAATATAATTATATAAAATATAATTTATTCTGAAATAATATATTCATATATTAATATATTTTTTCTTATTATTACAATATAATTTTATGAGACCTTAATTTGTTTTTGAATGTATCATATAATCTTCTATAATATTAAAATTGATATTTTTTTAGTACATGATGATTTTAATTAAATATTAATGTATTCATATTTAGGATATAATTTTCAAAAAATTTAGTTTATATTTTATATCTTCATGTCGAAAAACAATTGGGTGATTTTTTGGGATTTTTCGAAAATAGTTGATTTTTTAAGGAATCATGGCATACGATACTTTACGGTATAAGCTAAATACATGAGTTATTGAGTCATGGATAATGTATGGATGAGGTAAGAACCCATTTAATCGAAATAAAATTCACTAGTTACTCTAATATGTCGTAAATAATAAACCCTATGGATATTCATGAGCTAAAATAATAAATAAATGAATAAAGAAATGAAAAAACACCTCTCTCATCCCCTATTAACACTACCCCTCACAACCTCTTCTCCTCACAGATTATGAGAATTTAATTTTGTAAAAATTCAACCCATTTCATTTCCCAAACCTATCCCCCATTTTATAGTCCTTCTAGTATAATCAAAAGACCATTTTGAAATCCATTAAGGGGGTTTTCATGGAGACACAACACAACATGCAAAATTGTCCCTCACTCTCTTTCAATTTCTTTTCCGTTCTGATAAATCCATCACCTCCCCTATGAAATGTGACATGATAACTCCAGTATAATAAATATAAAAAAATATTATAATATTACTGTTATATCACCACCAATTCTCTTTTCTTCTCCATTTTATTTTCTAAAATTGAAGACATCATCGGTGAGGTGGCGATTCACCACCATCATGGATGATGATTTTTTATTTGTTAATACAAAATTTAATGCTGAGCATAAAACAATTTTTATCATTAAAAAATATTATTATATATTTACTTTAACTTATTTAATGTTATGTAACAAGTATATATTAATAATATTAAATAAAAAACAAAACTAGTTTGTGATGACCGAAAAAATGGAAAAATAATATAAACATTTATCATTAACATTTTATCTAATGAATCATTGTTATATCCAAAAAAAGTAATATATAACACCATTTAATATTATTTATGTTCATTAATAACATCTAATTTCAAATTTGAAACTATTTACATTTAACATGATCTTTCATTCATCTATACAAGTTAAATAATCATGGAAACCAAATCAAAGAACACTCTCCAACGATGAAATCGAATCATATAACTCATAAAAAATTCCATATATTAACTTAATAAAATTATAATAAATTAAATACATGTTTAAGATGTTATTAATTAACTTTTTAATAAATATAATTATATTATCCATGAAATTAAGTTATATTTCATAACAATTTCAGAAATATGGTATGGGATTCTCCATGAACCCCTATTTCTCATTTTGGTTATGATTTACCTCTCCATACCCTAATTAGTTTTTCATTATTTTTATGTAATCCTCTTAACTTATATGTGTACTTTTCAGAAATATATTCATATCTCAATTAATCATTATTTTATGGGGTAATACATGTTTTATAAGGTTCCCTTCTCAAATCCTCATGAAAATAAAGCTAAATTAATAGGAAATTCCCAATTTCTTACGCACTTCCATATATGTTCCATACGATTTTTTAATCCAATTTTTTTTAAACAAAAATTACTCATTTTATCATAATAAAATATCATTTTTCTTTTATTGTTTTATACAATCTGTTTCCTTTTTCCATTTTCAATATTCATTAATATGTTCCCTCAAACCGCACAAATGTGGCTCATTTCTAATGTTTCCAAATCAGTATTTTTAAATGTTTTCACATTATTTGGACATAATTTATCATTATTTGATTATATTTTACCTTATTAATATCTATGTATATTTAAAATCCATTAATTCATGGACACCATCATGATACATGATTTGGTTATGCCTTATAATGTGATTATGATACCCATTTCATTCCATTGATAACCCTTATGTTTTTGTTTGATTATTCATGTGGAACATATATTCATGAACATGTTATTATGGGTGATTTTTTATAGAACTACAATTAATTTGGTATTTTTTAGTCTCATGAGATGTCTTTCTAGGATAGAGAGTGAGCCCAATTCCTTTTTTGACTTTTTCTTCCACGTAAAATAGTATTGGTAGTTATCCTTTACTCATTCGTATAGAATGTTTTATGGTGTTTCCACATTACTATGTTTCCCTGTTTGTAAGATCTCATGTTTTTATTTTTTGTGTTTATTCAAGTTCCATTCATTTTTATTTTATCATGTTATTCCTTCTAACTCATGTGTTCTGCTTTATTATTATGTATATTCCCTTACAAGGATTTTTAGATCATCCATTTTGTCTATTTATTTCCCAGGTTATCCTATATATATATAATAGCTCAAAAGGATGTTTGGAGCTCGTTATGGAGATTAAATAAAAGGTGTTTTTATTTCATGTTTTCTAATTGGGTGCCTAATCTTCCCAAGACACTATACGATACAATCCATGGTTTTTATTTTATAATTATTTATGATTAAAATATATTAAAAGGATAGGATATCTATATTTGGTATTAGAGGTGTGGTATAGTTATTTTTAGCGATTTAGCCTCGAAAACTTTTGTGAGAAAACTAGATATAATTCTATCTCCATGGATAACCATTACTGGATCTCAGGATATCACGTGTTATGATATATTTTTCATTTCTATGTTTATGATTCAATAATAAAAGTTTCCTTTTTGTAAGATTATTAGATAAATATTCAGTCCCCCCAATCTGTAATTTATTTTTCTTAGTTAATTTTTATAAATTGGATAACTCGATCCAACAATCAATGTGATATATAATGTGTGGAATCCCCTAATGAAAATACAAATCTATTGGTTTTGGTAACTCAAAACATCATGAAATTATTAGCACACTTATATCATGTTACGAATAATAACTTGAATCCCATGAAACAACCTTCTTCTCCTATGAAATAGTATGTTGTTGTTGAATCCGTTATGTGATAATGGGTACCCATATTTAGTGGATCGTCTAAAACAGTAATCAAGGAAAAGTAGATTAACTCCATTGAGAAGATATTATTTTTCCTCTAGTTCTCAAAATAATAGATTATTTTGATGGTGTTCTATCATTTTAATGGGTAGCTAATCATTAGCGGACAATGATCAAAAAACATAATTTACAAGGATGAAATTGATTCCATGTAATGGGAATATTTCATGAAAATATTTTTCAATAAATATTTTCTCAAAACAATCCATCTTAAGATGGAATGAGGGTTCCTAGGACAAAATAAAAAGGTAGACGAGTCTATCGGGGCATATGGAGAAAAAATTACAAGGCTTTCAAGATATGCCTCAGACTTTTCCATGAACACTAAAATAATGTTTGATTCCTTATTTAGAAGATTAAAGATGATTCTATGGAAATATTTGGTGATTTGAGACTTTAACAGCTATGAGGTGAATGTTCATTGATCCCTTATGGATTAAATAGATATCAGAGACTCTCAGTGGTATCATGGGGCCATAGATAAAAATATAAAAATGGATTTTATTATGGAAGGATGAATAGTTAAATCTCATAATGGAATGAAATCCCAACAACCGACGTGTAAATAGTGTGGGTAGAAGCATTATGGGAACATCCTATAGGGAATGAAGAGATGCTTCAAATATGAAGAGAGGGGAATCTGAATATTAATTACTGATAGGATATGATGAATTCCACAAATGTGGAGGAAGAAAGGATGGTTCCAATTCCCACTCAGCATGTAGTGCAGTGTTTTAACTGTATGTAAAACTTGCATTATTTGATCATTTTCCCTATGTAATGAGTTTTTTGAGGACATCCAAAACAACAACCTATAAGGAAACAATGGAATATGTTATCACTAAAGCTAAGGTGGAGCCCAATAATGATGTGGTGACATGTATGTGGGTTATTCATTCATGAATAGTGATTATAAATTTTTTTTTTAGATCTACACATTCTATCATATCTTACCTATTTAGTAGAACTATTCAAAAACCACCTCAAAATATATAAGATGAAATATGTTAGTTCGATTAGGTTAGATACCCTGAGATGGGGGTTAATTAGGGTATTCCAGATTAAAACAACTCCACCTCTTGATCTTGTTTCACAGTTAGAAAAAAACCCCTTCTTTGTCTTTCCCATTGAAGAGTATTAAAAAATCTTAAAGAAAGAATAGAACACAACAATTTTACTTGGTTCAACCTCATTGGGCTACATCCAAGGATTATACAGTAGTGACGGGCCGATGTACCAAATCCACTAAAATCGCTCTGCTTTTTACTAAGTTCAAAGCAAACACATTGTCCCCCCTGGTTTACAACTACTCAAAATATGAAAGCTCACTCCTCCCTCAACTGAAGTGTGCCCACTCCTTCTTTAGAGGATCAAATAATTGTTTAAATACATGTAGGTCATTTAATTATCAAAAATGAATAAATCTTACTTTGTATGTAGATGCTATGTTCAAGTTCATCTTTTACCCACAGATGAATGTCACATTCCACTGGATGTACCGAGAAATCTTAAAACTTTTGTGAAACCCTAAAATGACTATAGTGCTTCTCCAAGATAAGTGTGCTTCTCAATGCCTATCATGAAAGTGTCACCTAACAACTTGGGGGACACTCCCATAGCCAATTCAAAACTTGGGAGACTCAAACCCTGTTATGACCAAACTAATATTGGTGTGCAACTATTAACTGGCATGCAACTTATGAATATATTTATACATGCATGCCCAAACCACCACTTGCACGCCCAAAACTAATTGCACAACTGTAGCTCTAAATTTCTCTACATGATGAGCATAATTTAAAATGAGGAGGGTTATTCCTTTATTTATAAGCATTTTGGGCACCCTGAGCACCACGTGCAAGTCACCTCCCAGCGTGAAGGTCTAGCCGCCTGAGCCTCTGTCACCCTACTCACCTTGCATGTCCAAACCAAAACATGGGCTCCCCTCTTTCATTTTCCATATTTTGATCTTCTAATCCTGAAAATAATATGGTGAAATACTTTCCATCCTCTATGAAATGGGTTAAAAAGTAACATTTCCGAAAACACTTTTCTCTATTTTTAGATTTTGAAGCTGAAAAATTTAGCAAACACTAGAAAACAGCACCACCTTGCATTTTTCATTTTTATTCAACCTCCAGATCATCCATTCCATTGTTGAGGTTATTCTATAAATCATGGACTATCAATAAAATCTCTTGAACATGAAAAATCACCATGTAAACTCGATTTGTCATCAAATTGAACATCATGGTCTTCTTTGTCCACAAACACAACATGGATGGATTCTTTGTCAACATACACAATCACCTCAAAAATGATTTATTGATACCTTGAAGGACTTTTTCCCAACAATATCCCCCTCTAGTTTTTATGACAACTCTTCTCATAAAAAGATACCTCTTTAACTCTTCAACCACCATTCGCCTCTTGAGATTTCGATAGCATTCACGGATTCAATCGATATATACTCTAAGACCACATGAGCAATTCTCATCATGAGAAACAAGAGTAAATGAAATTTTATCCCAGGAATAACATCATTTCTAAGGAAAATTGTTTATACAAACTAATACCAAATCCTGATCACTGGAAAAATTCTAACACCATTTTAATGCCACTCTTTTACTTTTATCACAATCCTTAGCTGTTGTGATATCTATTATTTTATTTCTCCATTCTAGAATAATCAGTTTTAAAAATCCTCCTTCCACACTTCATGGGATATTGTGTTATCCAAGATAATCTCTAGTTGATCACTTCAAACACCAAAAAATTTTCATCATGTTTCTCCCCCTATCAGCTTGTTTACATGTCATGATTAACTCCCCTTATCTTGTTACTCCTCCAATCAGCTCCTTCTAGTGTCTCTAAAGACAACATTGTCTCCAGCATTAAATATACATTGTCTCCCCCTTTGTCAACGAACCCAAAGGTCACTAATTTTTCGTATGTAACATAGTAGATAACAGAAATTAATACATTAGAGAAAACACACCATACCTCGACAAGAGGAGTGGGATCCACAAACACCCTTTTTCAAGTACAGAGAGTTGACTGGACTCCCAAATACTATTGATGTCTCTCAAATTCTTCCTTTGATAAGGCCTTTTTCATAATGACGGCAACCTGTAATTATGTGGGAATATGCTCCAACTTCATGAGTCCATTCTCAACATTCTCCTTAATAAAATGATATTCTTTCTCAATGTTCTTTGTCTTTGAGCGATGGGAAAGATTTTTTCTGCGATTTATATCAGTTGAGTTATCGCACTGCATTCTGATCATAGAATTCACGTCAACTCCCATATCATCAAGATGTATCTTCGTCCATAATAATTGTGTGCATGCATGAGTGGCCACAATATACTCAGGTTCCATGGTGCTTAATGAAATTAAATCTTGATCCTGCTTATCCAAGAAATTCATAATGCACCAAGATAGAATGAACCTCCTAACATTGATTTCATGTCATCCACTAAACTAGACCATTCTGCATCTGTATATCCCAATATCTGTTGCAAATATTTTTCATTATATGTCAAATTGAAATCTATTGTTCCCTTTATATACCAAAGTATTATTTTCACAACAATCTTGTGGATATACATGGGATCACTTTGATATCATTATTCATTGCATGTGGTGAAAACAATATCATTTCTAGTCACTGACAGGTACATTAATCTTCTAATAACAAGCCTATATTCTATTACATTAACTGCCTTGTCATCATCATCTTTTAATAACTTCATCTGTGTGGCAACCAGAGTCTTCATCTCTTTCAAATTTTCAATTCCAAATCTTCTCAGAATATCACTGCAATATTTGGATTGATAAATGAAAGTCGAATTTCTTATTTTTTTCACTTGTAAAACAAAGAAAAAATGTCATCTCTCTAATCATTGACATTTCGAACTCACTTTTCATGAATTTGGAAAACTGTCTGCACTGAGCTTCATCTGATCCACAAAATATTATGTCATTGACATAAAAAAGAACCATAATCCTTTGATAACTATTATTTTTACATATTAATTATAATCAACTCTAGAACATTGGAAACCAATATTCTTTAAAATTTGATCTAGTCTTCATTACCAAGCCCTTGGTTCTTTCTTCAACCCATACAAATCCTTCTTTATCTGACAAACTTGTTCTCATCTTCATGAATGAGAAAACCATCTGGATGCTCAATGTACACATCTTCTTCAGGAACCCCATTAAAAAATGATGAATTGACATCCATTTGGAACACTTTGAAATTATATTACACTGTAATGACATGAATAATATGATTTTTTCCAACCTTTCCACAAGTGCAAATGTCTCATCAATATATATACCCTAAATCTGGGAGTATCCTTTGCACAATAGTTGTTATTTTTTTTGAATAACTGTTCCATCTTCATTTATATTTTTTGTGATAGACCAATTTAGTATCGATGACATTATTATCTACTAGCCTCAAAAAAGTATCCCATGTTTGGTTCTTCTCAATCTAGTATAGATCATCATTCATCGCCTGAACCCATTTGTCATCTTCAGCTGCATCAGCAAAACATTTATGTTCAACTTGAGATAGAAGAGAAGTTTTTTTGTAGTGAATTCATTATTTTTTTCTGAATTGGTGCTTTCCTACCGCCATTGATATTCATCCTAAAATTTTTGGCTTGACTCTTTGGATTCTTTGTCTCTATAGACTTAACTTCTTCTTATTAATCATCAGTATATTCTTCTGAGTCAGCATATGCTACTTCTGTGACCCCGTTGTTATATTCCTCTTCATCACGTTCATCTAGAAATTGTTCATTGTGTTGTTGAGTATTATATTCATTTTCCACATCAGTGATATCATTTCTATAAACTAATTTTTCAAGCCTCATGTTAATGAATTTGTATGCATTGTTTTTTCCTGAGTAGTAGAGGAATATCCCCTCATCTCCATGTGACTCAAATTTCCTATGTTCTTCTTTGTTGAGAATAAATCACTTACTACCGAATATTAAAAAGTATTTCACTCTAGTATTCTTTCAATACCATATCTCATACTGAGTCTTTCCTTCCTTCGGACACAACAAAGCCCTATTAGAAATTTAAACCGATGTCAATACTGCTTCCTTCCAAAATTTCTCTGGTATGACTTTTTCTATAAGAATTTTTCTGGCCATGTTTTTGATGATATGATTTCTCCTTTCAACCACTCCATTATTTTATGGAGTTCATATAGAAGACACTTGATTACATATAATGAATTTCTACATATAGTCTTCCACCAGACTGTTAGTGAATTTTATACTATTGTCACTACGAAACATCAAAATTTTCATCCCAAACATCCTTTAAGACTCCATTTGATATTTTTTTAGGAAACTAAAGACATCAGACTTATGTGAAATGATGAATAACCATTACATTATGTTATATTCATTGATTAAAACAACATAGTACCTTTTCTTGTATATGGATCATGGTGATATAGGTCAACAATCATCATCTTTCACCAATTCGAGCACTCTTGTTGAATTCTCTTCATCTTCCTTATATAAATTTCATATGATCTTTCTTTATTGACATTCATCTCTTGTATTATTACAATCACATGATAGTATAGGGAAGTCTCTAGATGCATCACATATAACCAGATCATCCATGGATGGTTGGAATAGATGACCATGTCGGTTATGCCACAACTTGTTTTCGACTTCTTTGGATAAAAATAATATATCTTCTTCCCTACTTTCAAGATATAGATTTACATTTGGCATTTTCCATATATTATAACATTACCATATTTTCATATAATGAAAAAAATATTTTTCATAAATCTAATAGAGTTCCCATAAACACATAGTTGACTGACACTGAGTAAGTTGTGACTCAGACATTCTAATACCAAGACATTATCACATCCCAATTCTTTTCCCCAAAAAATGGCCTTTACAAATCTAATAATATTTAGACCATCGTCATTTAAAAACATCTTAACTCCTTCTTATTCGTATTTTATTCCTATAACAAGAACCTTATTCCCATCCATATGGGATGTGCAACCACTTTCAAGGATCCATACAGCAGAACGATCTAATGCATTAAAGAAATTTTCCACAACCACTACCTTATAATCCTTTTTATTTTTGATCTATATTATTGAATTTACACTCCAAGTTGTTTGAAAAACTAATTCTTCCTTAGAGTGTGATGTTCTAGATTCATCCTACAGTGATACAAATTGATTTTGTGTTGTTATCTCAATTGTTGATTCTCTGATTTTCTTCATCAACCCTCTTGGTTTATGCTTCAGTAGATTCCTTTTCTTGATTGATGTACTGTATCTGGACCTGTTCCCAAATCCTCCACAGATTTTTTTTCCTAAAAGGATTTTCTATAATATTGAGCTCTATTTGGCTGCTACTATTGTTCTTGTTCCCTATGGTAACTTTTGTCTATAGAACACACATTCTGGGAATGTCCCATCTTTCCACTGCAATAACTCCTGATGTAGGGTGCATTCCTGCGTGTCACTTTTGAATAGGTAGTTTTCTCTTGGGATCTTTGAATATTTTGATTCTATTTTGTGGCCAAATAAACCTTCAAACTCATATTGGGTTCTTGTTTTCTAATATTAACTATTATATATTCCTATTTTTGATCCAGCCCCAAATATTCCTTACCATCTGAACATAATTGTTGCCTCTTTACTTCTTAGCTACAATGCTCTAATTCCTACTTTTTCACCTTATGAAATATTTTATTTTCGGATTCCGTACCAGGATTCAATATTTCTTCATGATTCTTAAATTTTTTTCATAGTCTGACAACTTCTTCATAATGTTCTTCAATGTGCTTGATTTTTTCTTTTGATTTGATATTCAATGCATAAATCTCTCTTTTCTGTTTTTCAACATTGATTTCATGCTCAATCAGTGTTCTTGAGTCCTTTGGAAATGAAAAATTGAGATTCTCAATATCATTCATTAACTCAACCTTCTCTTCATCCAGTTGTTTCATGTATAATTTGGCATCATGAACCACTTTGTTATATTTTTTTGTTTTTTCTCTCCAAACATCTATCTCTTCAGGAGATTATTCTAATTCAGCCTACATATCAACTCTTCCTACAATTTATTATTCTTCTTCATCAGTGTCGGTTTCCTCCTTTTTCTAAGAACTACCTACAACTACCACCATAGCATACAATTCATGATATTTTCAATTCTTTATCTCTTCAACCTCAGACTCATCTAAATTGTCACATTCTAGTGAAAGAATATTATTTTTCTTAAACAAATTTTTCTTGATTTGTTTCTTTCCTTTCACATAGGCTAAGGACTTATTCTTGGGAATTTTAGCTTCATCCCCATCGTATATTTAGAACATCATGGGGATCCTTGATGCAATATTTCCATCCTTTATAGATCTAAAACAAGGCGGTGGAAGTTTCCCCTTGAACTTTCCTTTTCCTCTTTGTAGATTTAAAGAATGAAATGACATAACTCATATGTGTCTTTATCTTCATAAGAATATTTAATGGTGAGATTCTTTATAGCCTTGAATTCAACTTCCTTATATTTACTCTTTTCCACAACCTCGTTATCAATGTTTCTCATTTCAAATTCCACCAAGGTACTGTGGAAATTTTCAATTGTCAGCTCTTTTGAATCATTGTCTGTCAAAACTAAAACATTCAGATTGGACCGAAGTGGGAGTTTCTAGAAGATGTGCTACAAAATCTTTATTTCATCAATAACTTCTCCATGACCAAAAGTGACTTATACTAAATAATTTTACCTATCAAAGAATGCATCAATAGACTCATTCAGTTTCATTCTAAGATCTTCAAACTTATTCCACAACACATTCATATTTGCTTCTCTGACCTTTGAATATCATTCATATATAGTCAAAAGTTTTTCTCACATGGCATGTGACGTTTTACATGAAATAACCTTCATATAGATAGCATTTGATAGGGCTCCCCCTAAAGAATTTATTACATTGGCATCATCATCCAATTATCTCTGCTAAGATTTTACTAATGTACCAATATTAATATCAGCTATTATACCATGAATTTCTACTGTAAACACATGCATTCACCTAGATCAGATGTAGTGTTGCATCCGATTCTTTCAAAGATGAAGGTTGTTTCTATCAAAGATCATAATTCCTTTATGATTACTGACCTCCATTTGAGAGGAAAAAACTCATATCAACCTTTCCCTCTAATACCAATTGTTAGTTCAACTAGGTTTGATACCCTAAGAGGGGGGTGAATCAGTGTATGAAAGATTAAAACAACTTTCCCCATTCATCTTGTTTCACTATTAGACAAACCCCACTTCTCTCTCCTTCATGTTGCTGAGTATAAAAAAATATTAAAGCAAGCACATGACACAAGAATTTTACTTGGTTAACCCTAATTTGGCTATGGCCAAGGAGCATACACCAGCAATATGTAGATGTACCAAATATACTAAAAGTGAAATGCTTATTACAAAAGTCGGAGCAAACTCACTATCCCCCCTGGTTTACAACCACTCACAATATGAAATATCACTACTCTCTCAATTGAAGTTTGCTCAAGGATTCTTCATAATATCCTATCACAATTTAAAGACATGTAGTTCCCTTCATTATCACGAATTAATGCATCTTCCTCTGCATGTATATGATCTATTGATGCCCATCATTCACCCATAGATGAATCTCAATTATCACTAGATATACCAAGATATCTTCCAACTTTCATGCAACCCTAAAATGACTGGCTCACTTCTCTAATCTTGGCATGCTCTTCAATGCTTTTCATGAAAGTGTCACCTAACCACTTGCACGACGCTCCCTTAAACAACTCATAACATGTGAGACTCACACCTTTTATTCCCAAACAAATATTGGAACACAACTTTCAACTAGTGCACAACTTATGAATATATTTATACTTCTACGCCCAAGTGAACACTTGCGCACCCAAACATACTTGCCTGAATAGAGCTCGAATTTTCTCCAGGTGTTAAGCATCATGTGGAATTAGGAGGGGTATCCCTATATTTATAGGCATTTTGGGCACAGTAAGAACTGTGCGCAAGTCCAGCTGACTGAGCCTCTTTCGCCTTACTCACCTTGTGCGCCCAAACCAAAACATGGTTTCCCCTCTTTCATTTTCTAGATTTTTATGTTCGGCTCTTGAAAAAAATATAGTCTGTAGCTTTCAAACATCCAAGAAACTGGCGCGCAAGTACCATTTCCAAAACAATTTTCTACATTTTTCGGTTTTGAGGCCCAAAAATTTGGCAAACACTAGAAAACAACACCATATTGTATCTGCTCTTTTTGTACCACCTTCAGACCATCCATTCCATTATTGTGGTTCTTTTATCAATCATGGATTTTCAACAACTTCTCTTGAACTCAGAAACTCACCATGTACACCCCCTTTTCATCAAATTGAACATCGTGGTGTACTTTTGGAACAAACACAACATGGATGATTATTTCCTCAACAAACACACTCACCACCAAAATGAGTCAGTGATACATTAAGGGATTTTTTCCCAAAAAATATCTATGAGAACATAAAATGGGACAATTATTTAATCCAATGTTTATAACTCTTCTCCAGTTAATGGTTATAGAATTAAACACCCATTAAATCTTATCATACTTCCTTTGGGGGTGTTTGATTCTATATTTTTCATTGATTTTCGATCTTTATACAAATCCAACATAACATTTTGAGAAAGGGAGATCAATTTTCAGATCCCAAAGAATCCTCTAATTATGTAAAAATTTATAGAGGAGGATGAAACTCTTTCAGAATCATCATATCAATTGGGGATATTATTAACTTTTGTGAAATAATATCTAGCTCAATTGGTTTAAACAATTTAGTAGACCATGTTCGATGGCATGCCCATTGTGAGGGACTACAATAATGTTTCCCTAGAGATTTTTTAGGTCTTCCTCTAGAATGAGAGGTTTAGTTATCAATTGAACTTATTCATAGCTATCTACTTATATCAAATACACTGTATCAAATGTTCACCATTTATTTGGAGGAACTGAAAAAACCATTACAAGAGAATCAGGACAAGGGTTTTATACACCCAGATTATTCACCATGAGTTGTGCCAGTCCTCTTTTTTGAGAAATATTGATCAATGTGCCTCTGCATTGATTATAGTGAGTTTAAAAAAATGATGATAAAGAACAATTATCCCCTTACATGCATATATGACTTGTTGGATCATCTATTTGGCACCATGTATTTCCCTAAGGTGGAACTTTGTTTGGGATATCACCAATTATCAGTGAGGAAGACAGATATTCCACAATAGCCTTGAGAACATGGTATGTCAACTATGAGTTCCTAGTTATGCCATTTAGACACAATATTTATCTATCAATTTTCCTGGACTCAGTTAATATAGTATTTATAGATTAATATGAATTTTTTGGGAAATATTTATTTTTGATATTCTAATATGCCCTAGAAGCGAGGAACATGAGAATCATTTGAATACTATGTTAAAGGAATTACAAAGGGAAAAATATTTTAAAGGTAAAGTAAATTAGAGTTTTAGATGGAGGAAGTATCATTAATGGGTCATTTTATCACAAAAAAAACAACATATATGGACCCATCGATGATAATGTCAATCAAAGAGTATCCCACACCGACATCTGTAATGGAGATATGTAGTTTCTATAGTCTAGCTTGGTATTCCCTATGATTTTTGAAGTACATATAATGATTTTAATACCCTATAACCATGATTAATTAGAAGGGAGTGTAGTTTATCAATACTATTGAATTTGAATATTGATTCAAAGAGTTAAAAATAGGCTTATCACTGCACCAGTACATACACTTCTAACAAGTTGGGAACTTTTTTGGTAATACAGTGATGCATCAAAGGAGGTATTAGGATATGTAATAATGAAAAATTATAATGTGATAGAATAATACCCAATGAGGTTGAAAATTCATGAGAAAAACTATACGACACATGATCTAGAGTTAGATATTGTGATCAACTCAATGAAAATATAGAGGAATTTTATCTATGAAGATATGTGTGAGATATATACGAATCACAATAGTCTAAAATATATCTCCCATAAAAATATTATTATTCCAAAATACAGATGGTTTGATCTCTTCAAGGATTATGAATGTTCAATCCACTATTATCCTGGTATGGAAAATAATGTGGTAGATGCTCTAAGTAGAAAGAACCATGCATCATTATAAATGACTATAATTTGCGGGGATCAAATATTAATATAAACTCAAATGATGTACAAGGAAATAATTAGGGATGGAATATCATAAATCCTTTCATAAATGATTTATAAACCATCCCTCAAAGTGAAAATAATGGATACTCAGAGAAATGATGTGGGAATTTATAAAAAAGGGGAAGCTATTAGGAATGGGAAATCCACTAAGTTTACAATTTATTAATAAATAATTGTAAAATTTGGGTGAAAAATATGTGAACCATCCAATATAGAGATAAATAACGATCTTTTGAATGATGTACCAAACTCAAATTTCTCTATTCAACCAAGAAGATCAAAGATGTATCAAGATCTATGAGATCCCTATTTGTGGGAAAATATGAATAAGTATATTTCTGAATATACATAAATGTGCATGGTATATAGATAATTGAAGGATGAAAGGGAAAAGTATGTGAGGATGATGCACCTATTACCCATACCAACATTGATATTTGAAAACATCACTATGGATTTTTTCACTAGATCTCCAAAGACATCTAGTTGAAATAATCTTATATGGGTCATTATGGATTATCTTACAGGGACACCTCACTTTATCAAAAATTGAGAGGGTTTATCACTTAGTAAACATGCATGGATATACATCATAGAAGCGATGAGGATGAATGGAGTTCCACTATCGATGGAATCCAAACGAGGTCTAATCTTTACCACCATGGTTTGGAAAAGTGTCCAATATGATGTAAAAAATGAGTTGAACTTAGGTATATTTTATCATCCTTAGACTGATGTCCAATCTAAGAGAGCTATTCAGACACTAGAAGACATGTTGAGACCATGTTCTATAGACTTCAAAAGAGGATGGTATGAACATCTGTATCTGGACGAGTTCTACTTCAACAATAGCTTTTTCCCAAGCACCCAAATGGATCAAAATGAAGCTCTTTATGAGAAAATATGTTTAGAACTATAATTTTAATATACATTTGATGACATTAGGCTTCAAGGACCAAAAATTTTCAATTTAATGGTTGAAAAGGTGAAAACCATTCATCAGCACAACAATGAAGCCTGATGTCGATAGAAGTGTTATATAGACAATAGTAAATGTGACATATAGTATATGTTTGAAAATATGGAATTATTATTCTTATCTCCATGGAAGAGGATCATGAGATTTGGGTAGAAAAGAAAGCTACGTCCTAGTTATATCAAACCCTTAGTGATTCTTGATAGTGTTGGAGATGTGGACTATCGAGTAGCACTTACACATACCACTTATTAAGTAGATATTATATTTATTGTGTCCCTCTTGAGTTTGTGCATACCAGATCCCTCAATTATTATGAACCTAGAGGTGGTACAACTAGGGAATGACCTCTCGTATGAAGAGAAGACGATAATGATCTTAGACAATAGAGATAAAGTTCATGGAAATAAGAGCACTCCCCTAGTCAATGTACTATGGTGAAACCCTAAGTAAGAAGAGGCAATATGGGAACTGACGGAATTAATGATGGATAAGTACCCTTACCACTTTTCACCTAATAATGTAAAAAGAAATTACAAGGGAAAACTATCATGAGGAGGAAAGAATGTAACTGTCCAAAACAATATCAATGGAAATTACCTTGTTATAATCATTTCATATATTATAAATCGCATAAAATCACAAATTGAACAATATAAAAATATTATAAATGAAGAATGAATGAAATAAGAGGTATTTCTAGAAAATTAAGAACATATAATAAAGGAATAGTGAATTGACCTTTGGAATAGTAATATGACCATTAGGAATAGTTATCTGACCAATAAAATACTAAAATCACCTATAAAAGTATAAATAAAATTTATGTATTTATATCATTAAAAATGTAGATAAATTATATAAAAATGATAAATTAATTGTTGGTATTTTTTATATCATAAATATTTATTAACAATTTTACAATTAAAATAATGATTTAAAAGAAAATTTATTTTCCTAAAATAGATTCATAAATTAATAATTTTTTGTCTAATTATTATAATATAATTCTAAGAGACCTTAATTAATTTATTAAAATATCATAAATTCGGTTATGATATTAAATTCAGTATTTTGCGAGTAAATGATGATTTTAATTCAAAATTAAATTTATCATTTGTTTTAAATTATTTTCAAAAAATTAATCCATTTTTTAAATCTACCTTCAGAAAAGTTGTTTGGGTAAAAAATTTTTTTTCTAAAATAGTTGACTTTTTGGTTAATAATGAAATACGGTTATTTACAGTATATGATAAATACATGATTTATTATGTCATGGATGATCTTTGGATGAGGTAAGAAACCATTGGTTTGAACTCACATGAACTAGTTACTGTACGTAGACACATGAATCAATACTATTGACAGTCATGATCCAAAATAATAAAAAAATGTATAAAATAAAAAAACACCCCTCGTATTCCCTATAATTCAACCCCTCACCACCTATTCTGCTCACAAATTTTAAGAATTTAATCCTATAAAAATTATGACAAATTTATCCCTCAAAACTCTCCCCCATTTTCTATTCATTATGCTCTCACCTAAATACCATTTTCAAGTCCGATAATTAGGTTCTCAAGGATATTCCACTAAATAGGTAAAACCTTTCCTCCCTCTCTTTCAAATAATTTTATTTCATTATTTTTACCTCACCTCCCCTATACAATGTTACATGATAAATATATTAATATACATATATTTTTATTTTATTTTGTTAATTTTATATCCACCATAAATTCTATTATCTTCCCCCTTTTTATAAAAATGAAAACACCGTATGTGAGGTGTTTGTTCACAACCTTCATGGAAGATAATTTTTCGTTTTAAAATAACTCCTTAAAGTCTTGTCATAAAAAAAATGTCTACAAAGATTATAATATATGTATAAAAATTATTTTATTTTATTAAGAAATTATATATTCATAGTATTAAATAATTAAACAAAAACAAGTGCGTGATGATAGAAAAAACACCAAAATAATCTAAACGGTTATCAATAACTTTTTATCTAGTGAATTATAATAATATCTCAAAATAAACTGATATATAAGACCATTTAATATTATTTATGATCATTAATTACATATCACTTGAAATTTTTATAATGATTATCTTTTTACATGATCTTCTATTCATGTATATATGTAAACCAATCATAAAAACTTGGGAAATGAACACTCCTAAACGATGAAATTGAATCTTATAACTCATCAAAAAACCATAAATGAACTTAATAAAATTATAAAAAATAAAATAACTATTTTTGAGTTAGTTAATTAGATTATCAATTAATCTAATTTAATAATCCATGACATTATGTGTAAGTGCATAACAATTTTAGACATAAGGTAACAGATTCTCTCCAAACCCCCATTTTTCATTTGACTTATTCTTTTTATCCCTTCATCCAAATTAAATTATTATTTATTCTTATTTAATCCTACTAAAATATGTGTTTATTTTATAAACATATGTTCCAAGATTAATTATTCTTTATTTCATGGAGAAATACATGTCTAATAATGTTCCCTTCTAGATTCCCCTAGAGAAGTAAGCCTGATTAAAGGGAACATCTGAATATTTTACCGACATCCTATTACACTTAATTTTATTTTTTTTCAATAATTATTTTTCTAAAATAATTAATTTTAACATACTAATATATCTTAGTTATCATATGGTTTTATAAAAACAAATTTTTCTTATTCAACTTTTAAGATTGTTTATTAATTTCCCTCAAACTGCACTAAACTCGCCCATTTAAAAAGATTCTTAAACACTCCTTTTACATCATTTCAATTATTTTATACATAATTTATCATTTTATATGACTAATTTCCATTATTAATGTACATTTTTATTTTAAATACATTCATTCATGGACACAATCATGATACACGTTTTGGTTATGCTTTATGATATGATTGTGGTACAAATTTTTTCTAGGGTTAAGACATATGTTTATTTTTGATTATTCATGTAGAAAAATATTCATGAACATGTTATCATGGAATTACATAGATACTGATCCTGTTCATTGAATAATGTTTATTCTCATGAGATGTCCTTTTGGAATAGAGAGTGAACCCGATTCCTTTATGGGACTTTTTCCATCATTTGTAATAGTTTTGTAGTTATCCAACAATCATGATTATGTCAGGTTTTTTACTGATTAGAAATTCATAAGACTCCATGATTATATGATCCCACATTCTAAATTTTATTATTCAATATGTTTATTCATATTTATGACTCTTTATGTCATCATGTTATGCCTTCTAACCCATGTGTTATACTTTATTACAATGAATATTCCCTAATTGGGATATTTATATCATCCCTTTTATCTATGTCTTTCACAGTATATCCTTTGGAAATGTAAAAGATCAATTTAATTTATGATTCCATTATGTATATTAAATAAAATATGTTTTTATTACATAATTTCAAATTATATATGTCATCTTCCAAAGACACTAGACCTTATGATTCATATAGTTTTTATTTTATGGTTAATTATGATTTAAATAATTTAAAAGGATAGGGTTTCTAGGAAATAAATTATTATTAATATATACACTATTAAAAATGAAACATTCCTTATAAAAATTTGATAAATATTTTTTGTAAAATATATCTTAGGTGCAATGAGATAAGAAAAAAAATTATCATCCTCAGAAATCTGATGAAAGACAAAGCTCATATAACGAGGATAAATATATTTATACCAAATATATAGAGATGTATTACAATTTTCAATTGAAAATCATGTGTCATCATCATTTTACATGTCAAATAATTAATTGGGCAGTTGATGTTGTATAGAGTAGAGATAAATTTAAATAATGAGGATAATGAATTCAAATGAAAATCTGTTTTCTTTTAGGAATCATAGTCAAAAGAAAAAAGAAGTTTTTAAATCTAATTTTCATGTTAGAAGTGAAGGATACACTAAAAGGGATTAATAAATTGGTCATATAACTAGATTGTATACTAAATATTATATAATAAATAAGATCTTCAGGAAATCTAACTACAATGGTAAATATAACAACATAGGTAATTTGATGAAAGATTGGTAAAAAATATGACTCATATAATGGGATCACCTAGTACCAATTATAGTGAAAAGGACACATAAAGGATGATTTTTTGAAGCAAAAAAACAAATATAAAGATAATGATAAAAGAACTAACAGATAAATTAAAGGCACATGGAGTGTATCTAAGGATAGATCTGCTGACCTGGATTCATGTCTGAAAGATATTAATGAGAAATTTATTCCCTTGATTATGGATACTTTTTCCTAGGAACCATGAAATTCTTCTCAAATTCTTGATTAATATGAAATTTTTAATTATAAATTATTAGAATACTTTTTGATTCTATAAGAAGCCATGAATCTGTTAAAAGACAAATATAAAAATGTGAAAAAGGATCATCTGTTATGTTTAGTAGAAAAATTAGTTCATAATATAGAAAAATAAAAGAATAATAATCTGTTAAAAGAGAATATAAAATTTCGAATATTAAATGAACAACTAAAATGTTAAATTAAAGGTTTTTCTAAAATAATATAAATCATTAAAAACATTAGGGAGGTTGGTCTATACCTAAACTAAGAGCTGGTTTTGGTTTTTTACCTTAATATAAAAACAATCCTTATAAAACCTATTAAACTAGTAGTTATAAAAACATATGATTATTATCAAAAAATTAAAATAGATTATGAAATTATTCAAAGAATTGTGGACCTAAAATTTCATTTATTTATAGATCTATTAAATTGGTTTCTCAAAATTTTCTAAAAAAATTTGGATTCCAAAAGCATTAATTTCTATCCTACGTAGAACCAAAGAAATATAGGTACCCAAATAAATGTATATTTGTTTTATTGAAAGATAAATTAATAATTAAATCTTATAATCAACTATGTTATCTATATTGTGGATGTTCTATACATATGACTGTAGTGTACTAATTCATTAAAAAATCATAAAGGTGGATGGTAGGCATGTCCCTATTGGTGACAATGTAAAAGGAAGAATCATTAGACTGTGTAAAATTTTTAACTTTTAATCTATCCTTACATATAAAGTGTTATTTGTTGTTGGATTAAATTAAAATCTTCTATTTATTTATAAATTATGTGATTATGGTTTTAATGTGATATTTTAGATCAATTCCTGTAAACAAATTTATTCTAAGAATTCTTGGGTATTTACATATTTTAGAATTGATAATGATTATGATGTAAATTTATATTTTTTATTTTATCAAAATGGCCCTGGATTGAGTTATTTTCTTAGAAAATCTTGAATATGGAATTGGATACGAGGACATTGAAACATATTTTCACTTATAAATATAACATAAAAATGTTTAGTGAATAATCTTCCAATGCTAGAATTTAATAAAGACAGATTGTTTATTCATTGTCAAAAGTGAAATTAGCATAAAATATAGTTAAAACCAAGGAAATAAGTATTTACCTATTAATAATTATAATTTATTTGTTTTGATGAATATTTTCATCTTTATTTTTTAGTTTAGCATGAAAAAATTATTATTATTTTTAGATGTTGATTATTATAGATATGCATGGGTATTTTTCCATGCTCATAAAATTGAATATCATTATTATTTTCCTATGTATGTTAAATTTTTTGAAACATTTAGTGTACTTAAAATAAATATCATGAGAAGTGATCTTGGTTGAGATTTTCATAATTATGAGTTTCATTCTCTCTGCACACAACATGGCTATAATAATTATTTCTCTTCAACTGGAAAAACTCAATAGAATAGGGTTATTAAAAGTAGAAAAATGACTCTAGAAGAAATAACTACAAAAATAATCTGTGAATATGGATATCCTATCTATTTATGGATTTAATCTATTCACACTAATTTCTATGTAACAAATACAGATTTTATAAGACCTATATTGAAAAATACTCTATAAGAAATATGGAATGGTAACAAACCTAAAGTAATTTTTTTTTTGTTGTAATTTTTATATTCTTATCACAAAATAGAATATGGTAAACGTTTCATCAAAATTTTTAGGATAGAATGTTCCTTTTTCACTCTTCCCATAATTAAGATTATAGGGTCTTTAATAAGAAATATATAGTCTTGGAAGAAATCATTTATGTGACTTTTACTGAGATTGATCCATGGGAACCTAAACCTTCATTATAAAAATATTAATGATGAAATGTCAAATATGATTATCAATAATACCTAAACATATTTGGATATTTATTTTGATTTTACTAATAAATCACCTGACATATATCATCAATTTCATCTGGACCAAGATGATGACTTTTAAGAACCAAGTTCTTCATTTTTGGGAATCATTATAACCCTAAAAAACATATCATAAATGATTATTTAAGAAACATAAAGTTAGTGTAATAGTAACATAAGAAGAAATGAATCTCTAAGAAAGAAATAAAGTCTAGGAATAATTTGATAGACCAAAAGAAAACACAACAATTAGCACAAAGTGGTTTTATGGAAGTAAAGTTAGTGTATGTTGGAAAATAATTAGAAACAGGGATAGATTTGTTTCATAAGTATATAGTCAAGAAGAAGGTATTGACTTTCGTAGAAATCATGGCACTAGTAGCCAGACTATAGGCCATCAGAATACTCCTTTTTTATACTGCACATCATAATTTAAAACTATATCAAATGGGTGTCCATAGTATATTCCTAAATTCATATATTATTTAAGAATTATTTTTTGAACAGCCCCCATGATTTAAAAACCCTCATTTTCAAAAAAAAAATTAATTACAAAAATATTTGTATCATTCTAGACAACATCCTAGAGTTTGGTAATGTAGGCTCAACAATTTTCATATTTCAAATGGTTTTTTAAAAAGACATTTCTAACCCTATATTATTTATAAAAACAATTTGAAATGATATTTTATTGATTCAAATCTATGTTGATGATATTATTTTTGGATCCTCCAAATACTTCAGGTGTATTGAATTTTACAAAATGATAAAAAATAAATTTTTAATGCATTTAATGTGTAATTTAAAATACTTCCAGGGAATTAAAAATTTTCCAAACAAATAATGAATTTTTAATTCAAATATTTAATCAAAGTATATTTAAAAAAAATGCCTTATATACCCCAGAAAGTAGTGTTACTCCCTAGAGTACTAGTTGTATGCTAGTTAATGATGAAACTAGAATGTCAGTAGGTCAAACTACTAATAGAGGTATAATTTGAATTATATTATAATTAAATGATATAAAACTTGATATGATGTCCTGGGTTTTCATGTGTACACATTTTTAATATATCCATAAATAATATCATTATATTATTATTAAAATTATTTTTAAATACCACAAGAGTACAACCAAATTTGGATTATCGGACATATATTTGAGTTAGTTATTTCAATGCTTATTTTTGGGGATTAAAGTTAGATATAAAGTTAACCAATAGAAAATTTTATAATTTATAGAATTATTTAGATTCATGGTTTAGTAAGAAATATATTTATGTTGTGTTACCTACTACTAAAGCATAGTACACAGCTACAAGAATTTATTGTGCATAGATTCTATGGATAAAAACTCCCATTATTAGACTATGGATATCAATTTAGACATGTACTTATAAATTTTGACAATACAAGTGATATTAATTTTTTTAAAAATCCTATATATAATTCATAGAAGAGAACATATTGAAATAATACATCACCTTCTGAGAGGTCATTTTCAAAAAATGTGAAATAACTCTTGAATTTAGTGGTATGAAACATAAAATTGATGAGATATTCACCAAGCCATTGAATAATGACAGAATTAATTATATAAAATAGGAATAATATATGATTAGTTCTTCTTAAAATGGTTTTTTGAAATCATTTAATATAATTTTTTTAATCATTTATATATTTTTTATAGATACACATATTTTCATATTCTATTGGGAACTCACATAAGTTATTTTATTTTAAAATCAATATTATGGGTTTTAAAATATATTAAATACTTATTATTATTTACTATAGATTACTATAAAAGTAAATCTCTAAATGATTAAAGTACAAAATCCAAAATCATATTGTCACTATCCTTTTTTAACTGAACCAATCCCACTTTTTGAACCCTCCTCTGAACCATTATTCACCAAATTAGTAGATTCTAAAATGAAGAATCATAGTAAACTTATTCAAACTAATGTTTTATTTCAAATATTATTCTCATGAATAATCTAAAATATAATATAACATTTTATGAAAATCGGAAACTATTTTGAATCTACATCTCTTTTCATGCGAACTACTTTCAGAGAGAAATGTAAATATTGATCGTTTCAAAACAATCTACTCCTTGGTATTGAGATCCATTCTTTATAAAAAAGACCATTTTATTTTTGGATGAAAATCACCCATTTTATCCTTTAGTTGTAAAAGGGTTTTACCTAAATATGGTTTTTGATGTCAGATATTAGGAGGACGCGATTATGAAAGTTATCAACAGTTAAGATTGTGAAATCACATCATCCTTTTTGGATGATTATCTAAGATTCCCAAATCATGTTGAGTTTAATGACTATTATATATTAAAACTTATAAATCTTCCCCATTTCAGTATTAGGAATACTCTAGAAGAGATGATAGATAATGGAACATACCAAAAACTAGTTCCAAATATCCTTTGTTCAAAATTAGATATATTATTGAAATTAATTCGAAAGGATATATTCCCATGGAAGGGAGATATTATCCCTATAATTTATAAATATTTTTTTATACATAATGGATCATGATATTATGTTATGCTCCAATCGATTCTTGATGAGGAATATAGAAGAGGTAACCAAATCATCTTCGTGAATCAATTCTCTTCCATTCCCAATGATTATTTCTATTTTACTGAAATTGAAAAGTTCAGTTTCAATCGGAATTGAAATAATAGTATTTCACGATGTCATTTTTTTAAATTATACTACCTAAAAAAAGATGAATATTGGATGGAATCCTTATAGGGGATTTGGGTTACAGATGAGAAGATACTTTATGATTGACTTAGACCTATCACACATCATTCTCGGACAAGATATATCATTGAACCTAGTTTGGAACTATATGAGATATTTGAGGATAAAAACACCTTTTATTAAGATGAATGTCATGATAATATGGATATGACTGGGGAAGATATAATGGATTTTTAAGAGATCATGGATATCTCCCTTTTTCATGAAGTTAAAGTGTTTTTTGATTTCTCAATTGATGATGCTAAAGTGTGTGAAGATCCTATACTAGTTAAAATAGAATAAGGACACGTAAGTTCTAAGAGAGGGATATTTCCTAAGTATATATTTTTTGGATATAGTCTAATTTATTCTGAAATTATTTATTATTTGGATCCAATTGTGAAAAGATTATCTATTTTCAAATAGGGGATAACCTATATTTGATTCCACATCTTCTAATAAAGAATCAGGTCTCGATAATCCATTATTTGATATATATGTGTGTACTTCTACAAATGATGATAAGAAGGATGGTAAGGGTGATGATGATGGTATGGATGATGATGATGGTATGATCCTCTAAAGATAAATGGTAATGAACATGTTGTTGTTTAAAGGGAAGAAGAATTTTTTATTCCAAAGATTCTTTAAACTGATATTCCATAAGGATTAATGGACCTATGTCTTATGAGGATCTGTTAAATATTTTTTTTTACTCAACCTACTCCAAGATTTGTTCCCAAAAATACTTCTCATGAAGATCCAATTTATTTCTCTTCTTCTAGAATTTATGTATTTTCCATGTACGAATCTGAAGAAGAGCATGATTACCCTGTTTGATATGTTAATATTCCCTTTGGAATTTTCTCTGATAAAGAATAATTTTATATAGAGAACCGTGATTTTAGTGGTCATTTTTTTTATTTGAATTAGTATTTTCTTACTGAATCCAAAACATCTCAAGATTGATATGCTCTATCAAAATAACATGGAACATAATATGTACCTAATTTTATGATAACATCTTCAAAATTCATATAGTTCATGAGTGATCCTATAGAAGTATTAAAATATGTATTTTAGATATCATTTGGGTAAATAATAATTACAAATATGAGGATATTTAATACACTTTTAAAAGTGATATTGAACAAATCCAACCATGGTTGTTCCTTACAATTGATCATATATAACACAAGATTCATTATTTTAGAAGAGAAATGGAATTTTTAGTAGATAAATTGGAGCATTTAAAGGAGATATGAGAGGTATTATAGATATCATAAAGAGAAGGTATTTTCCATGATGACCAGTCCACCAAGACCTTCCACATTTTTATTAGATACTCATCCCTGTTAAGTATATATTGACAAAGATCTGATTCAATTATTTATTTATGTGGAGATTCATAATATATTGTATAGTTTACCTGATATCAAAAATCAATTGTAATGGATATTTCTTCACATGGAGAATTTTTGTTTGAATTTATTAAATGTTAATCAATGAAAACGTCTTTTGATAACGGTATAATCAATATTGAAGTAATGTATTATCATATAAGTATTTACACCAAGTAAAATATTAATACGTAGTTTTTATTATTATCATGATATTTGATGATTCATCCTCTTATAATCATTTTAAAATATATTTGGTAAAATATACTGGCAATTAATCCTCTCCTCAATTAGATGAAGTTAAATAAATATGAGTTCCGTCAGGTTTTGGGACAATGAACCAGGGTTGTGGACGATATCACACATCTTTTAGAGCCCAATATATATGTTGCTAATCGTCATATACTAGAACTTCATACTCTTATTATTACATATAAATACTTATCTCCTTCACAAGCCTCAATAATGAGTTTTATTTTATATAAATTCATTTATTTGAAACTCTACCTCACACATTCCACCTACAAGAACATTACATCTCACTCTTTCATGGTACCTTGGAAAAATCCAACAAATTTCCAAAGGAATTTCTGTTTCATGACCTCCTAAAATTCCTCAGACTTATCCCCCTCCTATTATTATTTGGAAGGGGAAACAACCATATTTTATTGAGCAATAAGATTCTGATTATGGTTTGATAGTTATTATATAATATTTTTGAACGTTTAATGAAATATCTCATTATTCGTATTTTTCTTTATTATTTTTATTATGTATGGTTTATTTTATATTTTCCATTTTAATCATTAACCCTTTATGATAAAATTTTGATAAATTAAATGTGGAACTAAATTATATGGGAAAAAATGGATAGATAAATTATTATGCATGACTTTAATACTTCCAATTACATGATACAGAATATTTCAATTTTAAAGCCCATTATTTAATATTATATATGAATATTTATGCCTTGATTTTTTATCATCAAAATGGGGGATATTGTTGTATAATTCTAATAATTCATTATTTTAATAAGAAAAAATAAAATTTAATTTCAATTTTAAGGAAATTAAAATCATTTTAGGGAACTAATGGAAAATTTTTAAGGTCTTGAATTTACCTCATGAACACATGATCAGCCATGGTGAATACATCGAAAATGACTCAATATACTGCAAGATAAATCACGATAATTCATAATGAATCTCGAGTTACTTCTGTGATAATGTTCCTTCACAAATACATGGATCATCCACACAACAATTTGATCAACCAAATTCCTAATAGATCGACTTTAACGATCTCATCACAATCTCATGGATCAAACACAAGGCCTCTAGGATTTCTCTCATGAGAATCCATGAGACTAAAGGAAAAATAAATTAACCATTTGTGAAATGTACTTTATAAAATTTACCCCAAACCCAAATGAATTTTCCATGGTCAACAGTATAAATTTGAAATATTATTGGACTAATAGTAAGTGTAAGGTGGTTGATCGTAGGTGAAAGTGATTGACTATAAGTACATGAAATTAACTCTAGGTACAAGTGATTGATTGTATGGTCTATGAAATAATTCAACATGTATTCTTGAAAATTATTGAGGCGCCCATGGATATAGACATAGAAAACATTATACTTACTATATAAAAGTAGATTTAAATATTATTAAATATATTAATCCAACAACCTCTATGCAGAATTAAAAGCCTATTTGAGACTTTTATTAAGAACATATTTTCATCCAATGTATGAGGATCTTCAATGATGATTTTAAAATGGATATTTTCTTAGAAAAGAACTATTTTTAAGCATAATTGAAGAAAAAATAAAGGTTTTATGTATGAAACACAGAAAAAAATAATTTTTGTGGGCATAAAAGATAAAGAAGTAATCAGATTGAATATCTATGACTTTATTATTTCTTGTTTTTCAACTAAACATCAGATGGAATCTAAATTTATTCTCTCATCAATTCAAATCAAAATAAAACAATGATAAGATAAAAATCCATTTCTGAAAAATAGAACCACATACTTTTTTATGTCTAATTATTTCCTTTCTCTTACACTTTTCTCTTAGTTTTGAGTTATGAGTTATTTATAATGAACATATTTTTGAAATTTCCCATGTATTATATTAGAGAGAATGAGAAACTATATCTCATTCCATTTAATCTATTATGAAATGTATAATTGTGAATGAGGATCTATATAACATGGAATAAAACATGTGGTGTTTCCTATAAAACCTAATCTACATTTAAGAATAGTTATTTTATAATAAATATTTTGGAAGCGAGTGATTTACAAGTGGAAATGACTATATCTCATATTTGAAATAAACATATTTTTTATTTTGCTTGATATTTGTAGTGTATTTTACCATTTTTTACAAACAAATCTCTTTTCATTTTCTAAATTATCTAAAAATATATTACTTTGACAGTTAGCCATAATTTTTGTTTTATATACCATGTTGGATATTAATAAATCTATTTTAGGAGTTAAAATATTTTTTAGCCTATTTTAACAAACTTGTGATCAATATTATAAATTTATTTTTTAAATACAAAATTATATATTTCAAAAATCTCAGTTAAATGGGTTATTTTAAAAATTGTGGGATTTAATTTTAAATCATTTTTTTAGAAATATTAATTAGAAACTCATTTCAGTCCTCACCAATGTAGTTGTCCACTCTGACCAACAATAGTAAATGTGGATTCTAATAAAAGGAACATCTTTTCTAATGAGGGTGAGTTATAGGTGCTTTTGGTGATATAAATTTTCCTCTGGGTCATAAGTATTTGGTTTCTACTACAGATGTTCATAGAACCATAACTAAAGTAGTTTTAAATACTATCTTAGGAAGTTGGTAGGTGTTCATGGGGGTTAGATAAAAATGATCACATATTTAGATGATTCACATGATAATGTTCAGATACCATGAGTCAATGTTGGTGTTAATATACTAAAAATTCTAGGTAATGAAGTTTCAGATAGTTATACTATATAGAATGTGGTATTTGACACTGTAATTTATAATTTAAATGAAATTTATGGCTCATATATGGAATTCAATGATGAAACTCCATTTTTTTTAAAATTTAAAAAAATATATTTGTTGATATTTATCCCTTATAAGATATAAAATTAAGGGAATCATAATATTTAGAAAATAAATATGAAGGTAGTTCTAGATTAAAAGGACAAATTCAATCATTTTTCTAAAAAAAACTTCTTTAAATTAAACATACCGAAATAAGAAATTATTGGATTAATGTTTTATATTTAATAATATAATGTATTGAATGGAATCTCAATTTATAAGTTTAATTTGGAGAATGTGATTACAAATATTAAGTCTAAAATTTATTTTTATCCAATATGGAAAATTATAGAAAAAAATTTATATTTTATTAAATGGATTCCACCTTCTCAACTAAGTCATGTATCCATAACATATATTATATTGTTAAATTCCACACTAATATCCCAATATGATGTTTCTATAGCTATGAAACCTATTCAAGTAATTTTGTGAGGTCCTTCTTCAATCATAAAATCTATACACTCTGACTTAATTTGTATTTCATTTTCCTTGTATTCATTGGTTAACAGAGTGAAATTTTTGAAATTTGAAATTTTATCTCTATATAGTCTTCAATATATTAAAATTAATTCAAGGATATAGAAAATATAAATCAAAGATATCAATGAAAATGATATTTTAAGTCTTTAAAAATAGTGAATGTTATCATATTATTATTTGAGAGGAATAGTGTATGCTTGATATGGAAATAAATTAATAATCTCGAAGAATATCATTTTATTTTGATAGGTATTGAATATATGGAAGCATCTAAAAATAAAAAAATTATTATTTTTGAAAATAAATAAATCTATAGTAGAATGTTCAATATTTTTTCAATTAAAATTCATTATCATCTTCAGAAATGATATTTGAGAAAAAAGATAAATTTTATAAAAATTATTAAAAAGGAAATTGACATTTTAATAAAAGAGAATCTCATCTGATGCATATTTTTTATATATTACCATATAGTTCATCGTGAATTTTAGTTGTTTAAATGAATATGTTAAAGAGTATAATTTCCATTTGACCCAAAAAGTCCTTTATTCACGATTGCCTAATGTTTTATAAATAGAACCCTTGGAAAGGATACACTATCATTCTATAATTTTATAGATAATATATCCTCAAAATGATTGACAAGTGTGTTAATACACTCTTTCATCTCAAAGGAAAAATATACCCAGTTTATACACCTATTTATCGGTATCCTGTATCCCAACAGATGTTGATGGGAACCATAGAACCTATACATGTTGATTCTAACTTTCCAACATCAGAAAAAACCCACTACACAATTAAAATATTAAAAAAAATTATTTTTTGGTTATTTCTTCTTGATTTAATAAACATTGTTTTAATCTTAGTGATGTTATGGTATTACATATTCTCCACTAATTATGTGTTTTAATATTATCTTACCTTGACTAGTTGATTATTGTTGTCTGATTTTGTAATTAAATATATTAATGAATTATAAATTCTTATTTTTTATTTTCTAAATTCAATATCAAATCCTTATACATTTTTGTGATCTATATACTATTATTTTATTAATTCAGTGTGTTATATTAAATTTTTTTATCTCACTAAAATATATTTCTTTTTTATATCTCAAAATGTGGAGAAGATATGAGTAAACACAAAATATAATCCTTGTTTTATACATATCTCTTAAATAAATATTTTAAATAAAGGATAGTATTATTGATAAATGAGTATAAGATAAATTGATATAAAATAATATATTTAAAATTTAGAAATGTAAAGGTTATTTAAAATTAAATATCATTTAAACTAATATTTTCCCCTAATATTATTTACAAATCAAACTATTTTTCATATTTTTTTATGATCATTAATAATAGAGATATTTTTAGATAAACTTCTGTTGTTCCAATATATCCCAATATTTAAATTGTTTGGATGCATAAATAATACATAATTATTTTACTAATTATTTTATCTTATGTGGATTTAGGTATGTAATTAATATAATATTAAGTTTTATTTAACTATGACGTTTCAAATTCAATCCTTTGTTATTCATGTTATAAGAAATTTTCCAAAGTAAATAATATTAGGTGCCTGAAAAAACAACCTATTAGTATTTTTTTTAAATGTTTGTATGATGAAATTCATATTTTCAAGAATGTAAATTATCTTATTGGTAAATTTGAAGTTTCATATGAGATAGAAGAAATATCCTTCATGTGAAAAATTATAATGGTAAATTTCTAACAATGAAAGAGAAATATGTTATGAACGGAAACATATAATGGGAAATATCATATGTCCTTAGAAAGTTCTATGAACTGAATATTTGGTAAAGTTAAAAATCATATGGTGTTTGGATATGTCACACATGGATTAAATATTATACACAAGTATGAAATATCAAATGTGGATCAGATCTCCTATGCGTGATCAAATTATCCTACTCCTAGTAAATTATCCTATGTGAAAAACATTTCAAGATCATCTTAGGCTTAATTATATATATGTATTTAAAATATTTTACCCTTTATAATATCATATATGGAAAAATAACTAACACTAATTAGAATACTTATGAGACATGAGAATAAATTAAAATGATGAAGATATACTATGAAGGAAAAAACTAACATATGAAGAAAAAGATACCATACAATGGGGATAAAATTTTATGAAATTATATGAATATTTAAACCTAATTTATTTTAAAATGATCTTCAAACAATTGTTTATTTTATGAAAATATTGATCCCTTCAGCAATATCCAATATCATTTTTTATTTTCATTAGGTAGGTACTCAATCAGTGGAATACCAGTCACTTCTATGTTCAGTTTCTTATAGTTTATAGATGTATTTCTTACCATTATTGAATAGTGGAAATATTAATTTTCTATATCTTATTATCTGTGAATGTATATAGTAATTTTAAATTTTTTAGTGAAAATTATGGATAATCCTTATAAATTTAGATATTGATAAAAAGATATTATACCCTTTATACCAAGTATAATCTACTATCACTTAGTAGTGAAGTTACCAGGAAAATGAATAGTTTAGTAAAATTACATACCCAATATTATGGTGTTGTTGGAGTGGATTATGGTTAATTCAAATTTTCTTAAAAAATAATAAACTCTCTATGTACAACACATTATTTAAATTCATATCCACTTTGATGTAATTTTTAAATATGTTTTCCAATTAAATTTTAATAGGGTTTTTTTATTTTGGGTTAAATTTTAAACAATCGATTTACCCCCCCCCCCTCGAATAATTCACTATGAAACACCTCTGGGATTAAAAAAATATTCTTTATTAAGTTTATATTTGATCTTCAAAAACCTACAGCACATAAAATCCATTGTAATTTTTCCTATCAATCAAATATTTCATTCATTTTAATGGTTTATTATATCTCATTTAATTGATTAACACAATTAAAAATAAGAATTTGGGTTTTCATGTCATTCACCAACCATTGTTCTCTACCATCCTTTCTCTTCCCCCATATTCTCAATGTGGTTTAATAGAAAATGATAAAAATAGTAGTATATATAGAAATGATTGTTTTAAATGATGACGGTGATTTGGGAGACTAAAATAATTTTTTACTTAAATGCATCAGGTTGGTGGGGTTTGGCTTGGATAATAGTGACATGATCCAATGGGAGAGGTAGTGGGGGTGTGGCCTATTATAAAATGTAAAAATAAAATGTTGAGCATAGATAGGGACTAACATTGAATAAAAGGAATAAGAAGTAACTAGTTGGGTCTCTCTAGTGGATGGTAGTGATGTAAGGTTCATGAATGGTGGTGATAAAGGCCTTGATAATCTATGAAAGTAGGGGTATAATTCATTGTCAAAATTATGGATTTGTTTATGAAAAATATTACTACACATCATATAACCTAGAAATAAAAAATCATTTTAGTTTCAGTCAGTGGTTCTAGTTTTCATGAAAGAGGTTAAAATCCCTTTTAATGTTACCATTTGTAACACAACATGTCCCACCATTAGTTTTTTATTAGGGTTTTTATATGACGATAAGTATCAAACACTTTCTTTTCAAGTTACATAAGTCATGTTTAATGAAACATGTGAATAAATGTGTAGATAGGTACATGCTTGACAATTAACATAACCACACTCATCATATAGGATAGTGGATATGTCATGTTGGTTTAGAATATGTAGTTAGACAACATTTTTACACAATCAGATGCTCAATCATACATATAGGGGATGTATTTGCAGATAACATTCCCCGTCTAGAGTGAAACATCTTAGGATCTAGTAGGGTATATATCTAATAACCCTTGAATATAATGTTCTATTTTCATAGAAGGCATTATTGAACCCTCTTGAGGATCATATTGTATTTTTTCAATACCTGTTATGTGTTATGATTAAAAAACCACTATTTTTTATTCCTCAGATCGGATTAACTCAATAGTAACTGAATTCAGTTGACCACAAGATCTCACGTGTGACTCCACGTATGTCTGAGGATACCGACTACTAATGAGGGTCCATAGTGAAATAGTGGGGAGACTATACCCTCATGATCAGAATATATAACTATGTTGTAATCAAATCAATCAAAAGTGAAATCATAGAATATAAATGAATAAAGGAAGAGTAAACATCCATCATAAACATAACCATATAATTAAATCCATCAAATTCATGAAAAAGTTGATGAGGAATTCGTACTCTACCAGAAAAGAAAATAGAGGGGAAATATGGGAATAGGAACATAAAGCATTCTATATAAAATGAAAAAAGACCCATGGTTATTTCTAGTATCAACTCAAGTATAGGCTCAGCCCCATACCCTTATACACTATCCTAGAAAAGAAATCAAGCATCCATGGATGGTAACATTCACTTGTCCCTAATGAATCCATAATATCCATATGAGTACCCAAAAATAACTAGAACTGGATGTGATATAAAATCTATAGGCCACCAACAATGATGTTTAATTCCATACATTATATGTGTAAAAAATAAAAATAGTGTAAATAATAGTAAATTAAATAAATAAAATGTGGGAAATAACTCACCTGTATAAGTCCATTTTGTCATAGATCACATGTACTATACCAATAACTTTAGCATAAGTTAAAATTTCTTTTAATAAATTTTCATTCATGATTTAATTAATTACAGTGTCTTGGGAATGTCTCGTAGCCCAGGTATCCCCTTTGACTCATATGTAATAATGATTTGTATAATAGGGCCATTAGAAATATTAAGGCTCTCACCAAATCCAAGATTTTTCTTTTCTTTGGTAGTCAGGTTATATAGTTAATTCATTTTGATTATGCACAACCTCATCTCGTCCTTAGTGTTCCAAATTGTTAACCCTAACATCAGTTTATCCATGACTTTAACTGATCACCTCACAAGAACATCCTATGAATTTATCATAGGAACCCTAGTATCACTCTAGGTGTGGAATAAGGTCACCTCCCTCTCATTTTGTCCTTGGCTGTCCATAGAGGGATCATGAGTGTCCCTCACGTCTTCTATAATTATTTTCCATCTATGTTTATCTTTGGTAGTCTACATATGGATCCAAAGTGTAACTTGTGGGATATATGATAATATTACCTGTAAGTCTATACTCGATAGTCCATATAGGGTGTTCAATTATCACTCAGGGAATATATAATCATGTTTCCAAGTGGGTATATCCATGGTGTTCATATGAGAACCCATGTGTTCACCTAAGGTGAATGATAATTCAATTTAATTTTTGTTAATTAAATAAGTAAGTTTATTCTAATCATGGAATTCTAATTCGGAACCCATGTGTAATTCACAATATATTAATATGAATGTTTATGGTCCGAAAGTCTAACCATCCAATTTTAGTTCACAGTTTAAATCAACTTTCTATCACATTTGTATAAAAATTATCCCACTTTAAGAGGTGGATCAAAACATAGACCAGTCTTAGATGGCCCTTCATAACATGAAATCTTCCATTTATCTTAATTGATAATTTTAGTTTTAATGGCCATATCAATCCTAACCACGAAGGGAAGAATTCCAATGCATAGGGATATGGTCTTCCATTCCCTCGATTGATTAATTATATTACACTTCAATCAATTCATTAAACATCTCATAAGAAAGAGATAAAGAACACACCTTAATATGTTATTCAAAACATAGGCCACCCATGGTGGGTTAATCCAATTAAACAACACACCAAATAGGTGGTTCAATTTATGGTCTTTAACCTCCAATGATACAATAAAGGTTCTCATTATTCTTATACATTATGAAAATTCATTTAATTTCAGGGAAAATCCCTTTAACAACTTTTTACTAGAAAATATGTCATGTAACACAATGGAATATTATATAAAGACAATTAAAGTAAGTTAAAATAACTAGACCACCAAAATTATATTGTTCGTTAACTCCTCATCAATTGTTATCCCTGAATATAGGATTGAACAGAAGAAATCAAGAAAATAGACAAATGATTAGAAAATAGGACTTGATAACTCACACAAAAATTAAACTATTTAAAAGAATATAAATGAATAAATGATAGAGAGGAATGGATATTAAACTGTTATGCATCAAATGAGACTAGAATGAAGTAATTTTGAGTCTGGAGGGAGGATATATTGCAAGTCCTAGTTTTAGGTGGAAGGAGAGTATCAATAGGATAGAAGGCATTGTAGTGCATGGTATAAAAAAAGGGTTATACCTTTTAAGAAAATATATATAAAATCGTCACTTCACCCTTTTTAAAGTGTCACATGGTTTGTCCAAAAGGGCTGTCCAAATGTGTACCAGTTACGAAACAACCACTTTCCATAGACACCCCCACTCATGGAATAGGCACATGGTTTGAATAACCATGCATATCCCATAAAAAGTGCCTCTACAATAGGGTGTGTAGCACATAAATAGTATTGTGCCCTAGGTGACATGCTAATAGCAGACCGTGTGGCCCTAGGCAGTGCAATGGACAACCCATCATGGTTTAAAAAACCATACAAACTATCCTTCATGTTATATACATACCAGTAAGCTCACAAATTTCCTCAAAAATCATAGTATTTTGGCTATATATAAACTTTATACACCCTTTTAATATCCATGACCTTATTATCCACTTATATTAGGATAATCCCAACTAATTATGTATAAAAAATGGTTCTTTTACTTGAATAAACGTAGGGGTCTCATAGTCTTACACCCCTTAATAAAATCCATCCTTCATTTTTCCTTCCAAAGGTGTTAAAGAATAATTAAAAACAACTCCTTCAAATGGTAACCTACACTGTATTTTCACTCCTAGGCCCCATCATGTACCTGGTTGTTTATCCATATCAAGCACACCAATGGAACTTTCTATCCACAAAGAACCATTATGCCCTGATCAACAAAAAATATAGGATGATCGTTAAAGAATGAATCAACCTATAATTAAACCTCCCTAGGATAAATAATAAGAAATTTATTGGATTGATATTAGATAATATAATATACATGTAAGATGTCATGAATGTCTCGGTATCTCTGTGGTAACTACAACAGATAGGCTATCAGCCCAACTATCTCCAAAATTTCAGAGGGCCAGACGTAATGAAGAAATATCATCCGCTGTTTCTAAATTTTTATATTCCCTAGTCTACGTTAAACGTGTATGAATAATGGACTCCCCATCTCGAACTCTACTTATCAGTGATGTTGATTGGTTTATGACTTATGCCTATAATGATTGGTTAACATTCACTCCCAAATAAGTTAAACCTACTCTGATGTGTCTTGAATGATATGAGGACCCCGTGTTGTTTCCTCTACTACCTCGAACCAAGATATGGGGGAATGTAACAACCTGACATATAGGTCCTCATAAGGATCCATATGTGTGGTAGCATGGAAGCCTTTGTCTTAAGTGAACTTAGTGAGAGTTATGTGTTTCTCCAAAGAACATGTGAAATCATTCACAGATTCTCAGATCATTTCCTATAAAATGTGTATCGTATGATTTGAGTGACCATTAGTCTGTATGTGATAGGTTTTATATAAAAGTACCCAGGAACCTAGTTCCCTCTACAATAACGTCTTTAACTATGAAATCAATCAATATTCACTATCAAATATGATAGGATTTGGAACTCTATGGAGTCATGTGATCTCACGAATATAGATCCTCCTGATCTCATCCACTGAAAATGTATCTCAGATAGGAAATATATTGAAGCCATTTTTCAATTTTTTTATGATCACCCTTATAAAGTTACTACCCTCATATTATATATGAAATCCTATCAAGAAATCCATGTGGACATTATTCCACTTCCACTTAAGAATAGGTGACATCTTTAAAATCGCCACTCGATGTTGTTCTTCCGGCTTCACCTGTTGATATTTTGAAAACTAAGTAATGAACCCATCTATCTCCTATTTCATCCACATCCACCCATATTAGTGGTGTAAGCCACAATATGTCTTTTTAATACTTCTATGTGTTAACCAAATGTGGCATGAGACCCTCATAAAACTCCTCTCTAACATCTATGGGTACTCAAATGCATCTGTGAATGTGGAATATCTCATTATGATTAACAACCCAACCGGTTGGAGGGTCAGCACCTGCAAAAATATCCCTTTTTGACTAATCCCTTTGAATTTGATAGTTGTCCCATATTCACTTTCTCTATTAGTGAATTTTTCATTGTTGAAAGTGAATGTAAAAAGTTTCTAGGATGGTCCTAAACCTATATATACATCTCAGAAAACTAGGCCATAAGATTCACTTCACAACTGGCATCCAGAACTGACTATGTCTAAGGATTCCATAACATATCATTGACCACTACATTTCCCTTCCCAAGTGTACAAACGAGATAGAATTCAAATTACTATTTGCATTAAACCCATAATCATTTCCTCATATTCAAATCACACTGTGTAAATATGTGTTTGAGGATGTTTTCCATATACACAAACAATTGATCTCCAATTAAATAATTACTCAAAAAATATAATTCCTGAACTACCATAAATAACTCAAGATCATGCTTTAGTTATTTCCTCTCTTGTGGACTCTACTAATAAGTCTCATTCACCAATACATGTTCCTATTACAACAGAACTTCTCCAAGCCCGATTCCTAACACATCATAATAAGTTTTATAATATCTTCCAAGCTCTAAAAAAACTAGATCAATGGTGAAGTAAATTTATGTTTATTCTCTATAAAGGATGTCTTGTAGGATTTTAACATTAATAAATTTACACCCATATTACTCAAGCCCGTAATAGTTGGTTCAAGGCATAAAAATTCCAAAAAAAATTTCCTAAAATTTTTTGTTGGATTTAAAAAACTCCATTTGTTACAGAAGATCTTGGTATTATCCTAGGGATCTATAGCTCCCACCATATGTGGGATAACTAGTAATCCTATCTATGAGATATTGTGAAAAAAGAAAGGAATTTATCAATCCAAATGTGACATTTTGTGATCATATCAAATAACTGGCACTCTCTTAGTATATTCAATATAATCTCATGATGTTTGATAGGGTTCTGTCGATTATGAGAATAAAAAAAGATATCATCCATGAATACCACTAAAAAATAATCCATATATGGGTGGAAAACCTGATGGATTAGTTTCATAAAAATTTTGGTGCATTCATGAGACCAAATGACATGACTAAATACTCATACAATTCATATCTACTATGTAATGTTGTATGTGATATATCTTATGGTCTAACATGCATCTTGATGATTACCTAGTCTCAAATAAATCATAGGGAAATTCCTTCCTCCTTGTAACCTTTTGAAGAGATCATCTATAAATCAAAATGGATACTGATTTATAACCATACACAATTTTAACCAATGGTAATCCATGCAAATCATGAGGGTATCATCTGTATGACAACAATTCTATTTATTACACATTACTTCAGGATTTATTACATAATATTACACATAATACATCTCATGTGATCAAGAATTATAGTTTCTTTAGTAATTTTATACATTAAACAACAAAATAAATTATAAAATTCGTTATCTTTATTGAGAACATTCTAAACATGCTCATAATTAAATCTATATGGGATAACCTGGGGAAATACAAAAGAAAGGGGTGAGATAGAAATCCCATTAATGGAATAATAATTGAATAACATAAATAAGGTAATGCATTTCAGATAATAGGAATATCAATTGGGCATAAAATGGTTTAGGATCATTGACATTAATAATAATTCATCACATATCATGATAACATAAAGGCAACAAGAGAAATTTCGAAACAACTTAAAACACAACGTCATAAATATTGGTCAAGGCAAAATAACCGGAACTCATGATGCCAAAAGTCCCATTATAGGTTTGGTTAACTACTTAATCCCATGAATGATTTCTCATGAGACTAAAACATTACCTACTTCATTGGATCACTATATAATTCTGGGTGTATCTGTCACATTCATTTTATTCTCATACTTAGGTGTTCCTTATTGATCATAAAACATGGAATCAATTTTCATCACATTTTATTCCAAAAGAAATGATTTTTGAATAAATACATGTAATTCCACAATAAAATAATTATAACTCTATAAATGTGAAAACCCTTGATAGGAAATGGGTATGGTATTCAACAGACAATTGTTTTTTCATGGAAAATCATGATGAAATTTCAGTAGCATAACGACATCACAAAATGATTAATAAAATGGGTTTATGAGAGATAAATGGATATCTCATCATTTGGAATGAATATTTATAGTAATATGGTCCAGGTAAAATAGATCCTGACATTAGGAATATGAAATTGAAGGCATAAGATAATGAAAATACATGAATAAAGGGGAGAAGGAGAGGAACCCTTGCCTTGAGATAGTAACTCTAAAATCATGGGATGAGCTTCTCGAGATATTGGGGGTACTTTTGGATGACTAGAGAGATGTGACGTAAGAGTAAGTATGTGAATAAAATATTTTGAGGGAATATAAGTGGGGTTTTTCATGGGTTTATATTGGAAATAAGTGGAGATTTCATTCTTATTTCTCAAACTTAAGTTTTGGAGTAAATATAATAAAATGATATAGTCCAAAAAACATACAATTTTTCCAATTGTATCTAAAATGGTTGGGTGGTTTATATTATTTATTATTCCAATTTCAAATTATATTAATATAAAACACTTATTGTAGTTGAACTGATTCTTACTCTTAAATAAATGAGTTTAAAACATTAAAATATATTATAGGTTTTGGAGGATTCAATAAGGATTTATGAAATTAATATAATAAACTAAATATTACATTTTATAAAATTAAATGCACATATTTTTTCATGGATACCCATTATAGTATTTTTTTTAAATCATTTTTGGTGCATTATGATATCATAATACACACTGAATTTTAATACGGTGTTTAATCTATACCCAAAAATTAGCATTTCCCGAAATTTTTTGAAACATTTATCATTGGAAAATTTAATTGTTATTATTCCAAAAACAATCACATTTTTTTCAATAAAATTTTCTAAATATATTAATTTTTATTTTTGATATCGAATTGACATTTATTGAGAATACAGGGTGTTTTATACTAACTATTTTTTGAACCATTGTAGAATTTACATTTAACATCATAAAAAATATGTTATCAATTAAATTTATTAATAACCATATAAAAATAATTTTTTTAGTTATAATTTATTTCCAAAAAAAACTTTTATTCATCATAAATAGCTCTTTAATTGAAAAATCATATTATATAAAAACACTGGTTGTGTTTTATTGTATCAAAATAAATTTATTATCATCCAGAGTACAAAATAATTTATAAGGTAAAAAAATATGTAATAAATATAATCATAATATCAATGAAAATGAAATATAAATATTCATACTCTTGGTGTTACATTGTTCTATTATTTTTTATTTATTTTTTAACCCTTTAATTACTTATTTTATGTTTACCATGGTAAAAAATATTTACTAAATTTTGTAATCAAATTATTCCAAAATAAAGTTGAATTTATTAAATAATAATTATTATTATGTTTCCAAATATGGAATATATTTTATCAAAATCAATACACATATATTGATAAATTTAAGATAATATAAAACCCGCAATCATTATAGAATTCAATTTCTGGAAAAATACTTTTTTATGGAAAATCTAATTTTACATTAACTCTATATCTAGTAATATTCATTATAATAATATCTATTAATATATATATATATATGAATATTTCATTTTTTTTATTTATCATTAGTGTTTATTTTAATTAAGTATAAGAGAAACATTATTAATTTTAAAAAAGTTTTCAGAAAAATGGGTTTTTATTAATAAAAATAAACTTATAATAAATTCCCTTTTAAGGATGATTTAAATTTAATTAATATAAATAAAGAAAAATTATTTTACATTAAAATAAAATTAATTAATAATTGATTAATTTATCCAAATAAATGAAAATATTAAAAAAACTAAATTTTTAACTATTCACATGAGCATCTATATTCGGAAAAATCACAATGTTTTTTACCAAAAGTTAATATTGACATTAAGATTCCAAAAATTGAGTTCGTTTTATCAAATAATTTTTTTAAGTTTTCTAGAAAATAAAGATAATATATTTTTTGATATAAATATATAAAAAAAACATTTATGAAGAAAAAATATCTTGATGAACAAAAAGCCGTAACCAAAGATTGATTAATTATTAAATAAAATTTTTCAATATAAAAAGAATATATATATATATATTAATGTATTTAATCCGAATTATATTTTTAATTTAATGGTACGGTTAATATAGTCATATTTAAAAAATCATTATTTTTTAGGGCATGGTGTTGTTTATCGCATGTCGTATCGAACATAATATTCTCTTTAAAGAAACCAAGGGTGTTACATTCTCCCCCCCCCCACTTTAATATTTTTTACACTCAATTTATACATTATTTCACTCAAATCCATTTTAAAAATTGGAAAATTATATATTGAAAACCCACATCATAAAAAGAGTTAATAAAACGTCCTCTTGAAATGGGTGAAAATGATGTTTTATGGTCCTCACATAACTAGGTTTCTCAGTTGGAAAACATTAGTTGGAAGTGAAAATATGGAAATGAAATAAAAAACTAACACAAATGAACTCATTGAGTTTGATAGAGAACATGTATGGAGTAAACTAAATGACCATAAAACCAAAAATCTATGATGAGTAAAATGACCATCAATTCATCGAAAATGATCATAATATAGATACATTTTTTAATCAAGATTATTTTTTTAGAGTTAAAAATTTTATATATCATCAACACTATGAACATAAAAAATATAATTTATTGATAAGTATAATTTCTTCTTTTAATTAATTTATACTATAATCACATATCATTCTGCAAATGAGGAGAACTCAAGATAATTTTTTATGCCTGAAGTCCTTTAATAAACTTCTAATGAATCACATAATCAAACAAAGAATAAATATAAATTCCTATTATTTTAGGCCATAGACTATAACAACGGGAAAATATGGGATGATTATTTTTAAACTATTAAACACATAAATGAGAATCCAATAATATGATATGGATATCATATAAATTAGATTTATTTCCTTAACATAGGAATTTCTACTCTTTAACCTATGTTATCAATGATATATTTCATAACCTATATTCTTATGGTATTTTTTGACCTTTATTATGGTTTATAATTAGATTTCTAATTTAACAAATCAGATCCCCTTGGAGTTTCCAAACAAGGTTGATGCAAGGCTAGTTGTTTTTCACCAGTTTTTTATTCTAACTCAATGTATTGATTTCAATTTTTACCCCTATGTACATCTATTCGAGATCCATATCCACTTGTATTATCGAGATGAGGATTTATTTTCTTGATAAATAACTTACTCTATATTTTACCAAATTTTATGGATGTTTTATTAAATTTAGTATTATCCCCAAGGATTTCTCCAGTGTTTTGTAATCCTAATAACATAAATAAAAAAGCTTTTCCTTTCATACCAACTATAACAACCCTTATCCTTGTTAAATATTAATTAATTAATTATTATAGAAGATTACACATAATAAAATTCATAAGGTCAATAATTATATATTCATTAGTAATTTGGTATATTACATATCATCTTAAAACTGGAAATACATCATTTTTATTGAAAACTTCATTAATATGATCATAATTAAAATAAGATGGGATAACCTGGGGCCATGCATAAGAATGGTGTGATATATAAGGCCCAATAAAAGAATAAGAATGGAATTACATAAAGAATGTAAAAAATGATTGAAAAAAGAAATATCAATTGGTAAAAATGGTTTAGGATCATAAACATAAATAATAAGTCATGTTACAACATGAATACATAAAGGCAGAATGAGAAATGTGGCAATAACTTAAAACACTACATCATAAACATAGGTTAATGATTACATCCATGAAATTGTGATGTAAAGCGTCATGTTACGGATTATTTTAACTATATATATACCATTAAGGATATCTCATGAGACTAAAATTTCATCTAATTAATTAGAGTGCTATATATTTCTGTGTTCAACCATCACATTAATTTCATTCTCATGCATAAGTGTGCCAACAAAATAATAAAACATGGGATCATATTTCACAATTTTTTTCAAAATAAAGGAGTTTGGGAAACATACATGTAATTCCACATTCAAAGAGGTATAAGTGTATAATTTTGAACACACTTCATAGGAAATGGATTTGTTTTTCACTACACAATTGTTTTGGATGGAAAATAGTAATGAAATTCCAGCAATATATCAACGTCAATTAAAGATTCATAAAATCGGTTGATGATATTTAAAGGGGAATATATTAATTTGGAATCAAAATGGAAATTTATAGTGATATGTAAAAATATATCCCATAATTATGAATTTGAAATAGATGGCATAAGATAAAAAAGATACTTGAATAAAGAGGAGAATGAGAGGATCCCTTGTCATGTGAGTGTGGCACCAAATGCATGAGAGGAGCCTCTTAAGATCTTTGGGGAACCCTATGGAGACTCTAGAGAGGTGGGGTCATAGAAGAGGCATTATCCACCATTTTTTCATAAATATAAAAGGGATATTGTATGGGGTTATATGAGAAATGTTTGGGGAATTCTTTATTATTTATCTAACAAATGTTTTGGACAATATATAATAAAAAACAAAAAAACAAAAACCTTAACATGATTTTTCCCATTGTTTCTTCCAAATAGTGTTTTTTTAATATTTTATTTTGAAAATGGAAGAGAATAATAAGATAATACCCTTTTAATTGTTGAAGATAACCATACTCTTACGGAAATTATTATAGAACCATAAAATATTTTATTTGTTTTGAAATATTCTTAAAGGAATTATAAAATTATTCTAATAAATATAATATTATATTATTTTAAATGGTAAGATATATTTATTAACTAATACCCATTATAGTATTTATTAAATCATTTTTTGGTCATTATGATGTTATAATATATATCATATATTTATAAGAAATATAATTTTTACCCAAAAATTGAATTATCTTAGAAAATTATGAATAGTTGGATAATTTCAACATTATCATTCCAAAAAATAATGACCATTTATTAAAAATAATTTTCAAAATATATAAATTTTATTGTTTTTAATCTAATTGAAATTTTTTGAGAGATTCTATGGTTTTTTGACACTAACAGTTCTTTTAACCATTAATGAAATTAAATTTGATATCATTAAAAAAAATTTATTAAATAAATTTATCAATAAGAATATAAAAAAGTATTTATTTAAAAAAATCCATTAATTCATCCTATTCTGTTTATTAATTGAAATTACATATTATTTGAAAACAATTTGTGTTTTTTTATATAAAAATATAATTTTTATCAAAATAATTACATAATAATTTATAAATTAAAAATAATATTTAATAAATATAGTCATAATTTCAATGGAAATAAATATAAATATCCATATTATCAGGGTTTCATAGTTTCTAGTATTTGTTTAATTATTTTCTACCCTTTAATAACCTAATTTACAATTACCATGGAAAAAAATATTTACTAAAGTTAGTATTCAATTTGTTTAAAAATTTTGTTGAATTTATTTCCAATTAATAATTATGATGATTACAAATAAGGAATAAATTTTATCAAAATCAATACACATATGTGGAAGAATTTAATTTAATATAAAACTCAGAACCATGATGGTATTCAATTTTCTGAAAAAATACATTTTTTAAGGAAAATATAATTTTACTTTTACTCTATAAGTAGTAATCTTATTTATATTAATTTAAATTAAAATTATAGATATAAAATATAATAATTTCATTGAGATCCTTTATCAGTAGAGATTATTTAAGTCAATTATAATGGAGAAATATTGTGTATTTGTATATAGTTTTAAAAAAATGTGTTTTGGTTCCTAAATGAAATCGTAGATTAAAATCCAATATGAAGATAATTTAAATTAAATTAATATAACTAAACTATAATTATGTTACCATGAAATAAAATTAATTGAATAATATATTAATTTATCAAAATAATTGACAACTTTACATAAAAATTGTATTTTTTACTATTCACTGGAACATCTCTATTTTCCAAAAAATAAATAAAACTTATCATATGTTAATTTGGATATAATAATAGAAAATATTGAGTTTTTTTATCAAATACATTTTATATATTTTATAGAAACTGATTATAATATATTTTTAAATAAAAATAAATAAAATAATATTTCTCAAGAAAGAATATTGTGAAGAACTAAAACACATTACCATAAATTGCTTGATTATTTAATAATAATTTCTCAATATAATAAGGAAATATATATATTTTTAATAATGTATTTGATACTAATTATATCCTCAATTTCAAGGAAAGGTTAAAATAATCATATTTAAATAATCATTGTCTATTTCGGCTTGGTGTTCTGTATCGAATGCCCTATCGAACATAGTTTTCACCTAAAAAAACATGGGGTGTTACAGTCTTCCTTTTTGGGGAAATGGATCAGTGAACCCCACAGAAAATGAAGAGGTCATATAAAACCCTCAAATTATAAATCCTCTAGCTACCTCTTGTTCTTATGCAACTCAATAGTATACATCTTATAAGGAGGAATGGATATTAGTGTGGATACTTGCACTAGGTTGATAGAAAACTCAACCTCTCTCTCATGAGGTTTTATAGAAATTTTTTTTGGGGGGGAAATACCTGAAATTATATACCACTAAAGGTAAATCATCCTAATTCATTCCCTGGCCATCTAGGAAAAATCTATTACTATGGGTTCTCATCCCACAATGCTTCAGTTGATCTTGACTATGATGGACGTCCCATTCACCCTTGTCAATAATGTTTCCACCCTTTGGTGAGGTGAAAATCACCCTTTAGAAATAGAAGTCAATATAATAATGATCTAGAAAAAACCAGTTCTTCCCAATAATGATCTCAAACCATTTCATCATGAGAACAAAAAGATCATATACGAAGTGATGCCCACCAATCTTGAGGGGGCACTCCTAACACTTTCATACACTCTCTAATAGAATTCCAAATGGAGTATAGAGTTTCATCAAGACACATGAAAATGAAAAATAAAGCCTTAGTATCTCCACAATAGGATTGGATATAAAATAATTTGATTCACCTATATCACAAAGAGAAGATACTAATGTTGGGGCTACAAGAATTGTAACGTCTCGGATCCGGGTGCCACACAATGGGTTCCCCAAACCCGGTTGGTCACATGACCTCAAGCGCATTTCCCCAAAATCCAAAGGTAGCCGACTCGCAGTGGGGGCCTAGGACTAGTAGTGGGGAATCTATGACCTCATTTGTCAAAGTGTAGTGCAACGGAAATAAATATAAACATACAAAAATCAGAAGCAGTAACCAATATTGACCTGAAATCGACAACGAAACTGAAGTAAAAGATAACCAAAAGTCATATATATGATGATGCATCATGTATCTAATTCTAATAAAACATCCAAATTAGGATACACTGTAATCTGATACAATACAGTAGAAAGAAAAAAGTACAACAAAACAAAACCAAAGGAGTGCAACAGGAACTCATCAGTATCGCAAGCCTAAGCTCTGTCCCATTCTATTCTACTCTGCAACAATCATGTACCTATGTAGGGACCCCTGTCCCTTATCAACACATGAAGAAATATTATCTATTTGGGCCCAAGACATGACCCAAATAGGGTGTCAGAAATGAATCCCAGAGGGAAACCACTAAAGGCATGTGCCCAACTGTCAGTGAAAATGTGAAACAGTAGTGTGCAATAATAAAATGCAGTAAACTAGGAAGTACTCCCAAGTAAGCATTCCTACCAGTTACATTGTCATTTTGAAAATTATTTAACTATTTAATATGATCAAATTCTATGTTTTCCAAGACTCAGCCTCGACTGAAAATCTTGTATACTAGATCCACAACAGAAACCACAATAGGCTATCTATCAAGTAAAATATAATAATAATACCAAGCACGTGCTTTAGCTTGGAAGGAACAACATAAGAAATAACCATAGTGAATACTCAAAGTAAACATTGTTCTCATAAATATAAATCCATACCCTCAGGAAAACCGAAACGAATCCCTCAAGTGACTGCCCTCAAACATAAATAATATTTCCCTCAGGGGTGAGAACCATTTCCCTCAGGCTAAACAAAACCATTCCCTCATGCTATACAACCATTTCCCTCATGCTAAGAGCATTTTCCTCAGGCTAAAAAAACCTTTCCATCGGGCTAAACCAAACCTTTCCCTCAGGCTAAAAAAAACCTTTCCCTCAGGATAAAACAAACCTTGCCCTCAGGCTAAACAAAACCTTACCCTAGGTCTAAAAAAAACCTTTCCCTCAGGATAAATAAAACCATTCCCTCCGAAATTTCATAAGAAAGCAATTTATATATGTTTCCTCAAAAGAAAACTCAAAACATTCTATAATCACTGCATACCCATGGGTATCCTTGAGAAAACTTCTAATTAATGGAAACACACCCTCAGGGAGGCCGTGGATCAATGAAACTATCCCAAATAGAAGTTTATACTTAATCATTAGATTTCTTATGAAAATATAAGTATCTCAACAGTCAATGTATCAGCCATATGACACCCCTAACATGGGCACGTGGCACAACAGTACACAAAATCAACTCGATAGTTGGAATTAAACACAAAACCACCTACCTCAATATCCTCTTATTGATACACATAAAAGGCTCCTTTCGAAACAACCAATAACGATGTATATCTGAGGTAAACGATTACCCGTTCAAACGTCAACAACATCCCTTAGGGAAAGAATTATATGGAATGATTCAAGAAGATGGAAGAACTTACCCGAGTAGTTCAAACGAGATCGATGGCGAAAGAATCAGAGTCCAGGTGTGCATTCAGGTACTCCTCCAAGTCTCAACCTCCTCTTCCACTACTCCTCATGAGCCCTCTGCCTCCTCTACCGAATGAGGAGGGTTCTTTCTATTTTTAACGAGAAAAACATAACTACACGACATATACTCTCAAGTACACTATGTGTACTTTCCTTTTAAACTGTTCCTCTAGTGGATACTTTCCACTACCTCACTATGAACCTACCGACTGATTACATAGCATGTATTACTAAGTATACAGTGTGTAGTTAGTTTTTTTAAACCCTTAATCACTGACAAGAATACACGCCCTGGGTTATCCTCCCACATAGACAATGTACATGGCGTCTGTACAAAAGTATATGGTGTTTAGATTGTTTTTAAACCCAAGCTTTCACGCCCTGTATTCTCATCCCACACAGCCAAAGTACACGGTCTGTGTACAAAAGTACACGGCGTGTACCCATAAATTTTGGATTTTTCCCACATTTAACTTGTTTTCTCAAAAAGACTTAAGGAAAAGGAAAAGGAGAAATGCATGCATCAATAATAAGAATAGGGTTCTTAGAAACTTTCCCCCTTAAAGTAATTCATCCCCTAATTTCCCTTCCAAGGGTGGTGAAGAAAAATTTGGGATCAATTATGGCCACTTAGCACGTATGTCGGTCTTATGCTCCTATGTTATGTCCTACAATCAGCCATGCTTCCATAGAACCAATACAAGAGGAACTGATCGGCCTTAGAGAACATTCGTGCTCCTATCAATAATACATATCAGATTCTCCTCAAAGGATGCCTCAACCTAATGTTCATCCTCATTCGGCTGAAAAAAGTGAGATGGGTCTAAGTGATAACGGCGTAGCTGAGATATGTGGAAGGCGTCGTGCATGGACTGATACCTCTATGGTAACTAAAAAAGATACGCGACCGAACCAAATATCTCAAGAATCTCAAATGGCCCTATATACCTCGGTGAAATTTTACCATGTCTCTTGATCCGTCTATGTCCCAACCACGGTGAAACATGCAAGAAAACCTAATCCCTGACCACAAACTCCAAGGTTCGTCTGCGGCGATTAGCATAAGATTTCTAATGAGATTGTTCCATTGCCATCCATTTTGGAATCAACTGGACCTGCTGTGAAGTCCCTTGTATGAGACATGGTCCCAGTAAAGCTTTCTCACCTGCCTCTAACTAGAACAATGGTGATCGGCATGGCCTAACATATAAATCCTCATAAGGTGCCATATAAATAGTTTCCTGAAAACTATTATTGTAGGGAAACTTGACCATGGGTATGTGTTTCTCCCTAGAGCCCCCAAAGTCCAGGATGCATGCACGCAGCATGTCCTCTAGGACATGTATTGTACGTTCTGACTAGCCATTGGTATGAGGGTGGTATGTTTTTCTCAAAAGCACCTGAGTACCCAGTGCCCTCTGAAAACACTTCCAGAAATGAGACGTAAAACAGGAATCCCTATCAGAAATGATAGAACGATGGACCCCATGAAGACATACCACCTCTCGAATATATAACTTCTGGAGCTCATCAATACCTAATGTATACATAATCATCAAAATGGAGCTACCTTCATATGTTTATCCACAACAAACCATACTACATCATTGCCTATAGGTGACCTTAGAAACCCAGACACAAAGTCCATCACGATTTGATTTCATTTCCACTCTGGAATGGGTTACTATTGTAACATTTTGGATGGCCTCTGATACTCCACCTTCACCTACTGACAGGTGGAACATCTCGTAACAAAACCAGCTACCTCTCTTTTCATACCCAGCCACCAATACTGACGTCTCAGCTCAGGGACCTTTTTGGTAACTTTAGGATGCACTGCCCAGGCTGAAGCATGGAATTCCGGCATCAAATCCTAGCATATATCCCCTATAACCCAAACTCATATATGGATACACAGTACCTTGTCAACGCCTATCGTCCAACCAAGAGGAGGGTCCTCAATTGGTGCTGAATCCCGTAGAACTAGGCCTTATAAATCTGATAGCTACCTCACCTCACTCTATCCAGGAGGGTAAAAGTCATAGCTAAGGATGAAGATTGGTTCTCCCCTGACTATCGTGCACCTTCAAATGAATCTTAGAGATCAAATCCATAAGAATCCACTCACCACTGGCCTCCTACACAACCTCTATCTGAGTCCTCCAACACAGTACATCAGCTACTGTGTTACCCTTACCATGAGTATAGTCAAGCTCAAAGTTGAAGGACTGAAGGTATTCAACCAACCTTCACTATCTCAAATTCATGTCAGGCTGGGTAGAGATTTATTTTAGAATTTTTTGGTCCGTCAACACCACAAATTGTTCTCCTAAGAGATAATGTCTCCAACGACGTAACGCATGAACAACTGTATCCATCTCGAGAACATGCGTCGGGAAATTCCTCTCATGTTGCCTCAACTGCCGAGACCCGTACGCAACCAATCGATCACCTTACATCAACATTGCTCCCTGCCCAATACATGATGCATCATAGTAAACTGTATAGATCTTCCCTTTCTCTGGATGTATCAGGATTGGTGCTCATGTCAACCGTCCCTTTAGCTCCTGAAAGGTTGTATCACAAGATTCTGACCAAACAAACATCATACCATTCTTAGTCAAATCCATCAGCGACACTGCTAAGTGGGAGAAGTAATGTATAAAGATCCTGTAGTAACCAGATATCCCCAAGAAAAACCGTATTTCAAACACGTTCTTAGGCTGCTCCTATGATACTACTGCTCTCACTCTCTCTGGGTCTACCACAACTCTTTCCATTGAGATAATATGACCCAAGAATGGAATCTGGTCCATCCAAAAGTGGCACTTTTAGATCTTAGAATATAACTGATGCTCTCTCAGTGTACTCAGAACGATATCAAGATGGGTGGCTTGGTCGTGTAGAGTGTGCGAGTACACCAAGATATCATCCATGAAGACTACCACAAAAGAATCCAAATATGGGTTGAACAAATGATACATCAGGGCCATGAAAACTACTGGCGCGTTTGTGAGTCTGAACGGCAATACCAATTAATCGTATAGACCATATCTGCTCTAAAATTCTATAAGTGGTATGTCTGATGGTCTAACGCGCAACTGATGATATCCAGATCTCAAGTAAATCTTAGATAACACTCATGCACCTCGAGGTTGATCTAAAAGATCATCAATTCTTGTTAAGGGATATCGGTTATTAACTGTCAACTAGTTCAGGTTTTTGATAGTCCATGCAGAGTCTGAAGGTACCATTCGCCTTCTTAGAGAAAAGTATAGGGGAACCCCAGGGTGAAATACTAGGCCGGATGAAATCCTTGGACTATAATTCCTCCAACAGCCACTTGAGCTCCTTTAATTCTGGAATAGCCATCATATAAGGAGGAATGGACACAGGTGCCGCTCCTAGAACAAGATCAGTAGATAAATCCACCTCTCGCTCTGAAGGTAGACCTGAAAAGTCATCTGGGAAGACATCCCTGAAACAATTAAACACTGGAAGAAAATCCTTCTGAAGAGTTCCCTGGTCATCAAGATAGAAACTCGCAATCTCGGTTGTCACTCCACCTCACCCATGATGCTCTGGTCTAGCTTGGCTCACCTGTACATCCCATTTTCCCTAGTACAGAAACTCTCTTCCCTCTGGTGACGTGAAACTCACCCTACGATGATAGCAATCTACAAAGTCTTGAAAGGGTACCAAACAGTCCATTCCGATAATGACATCGTAGGCTGTCATCTCTAAGACATAGAGGTCCCATAGAAAGTGACACCCACAAACCTGTAGGGGGAACTCCTTGCACTGATGCACACCCACAGTTATAATTCCCAACGGAGTTTATAGCATCATGATATCAGAAGAATAAGAAACACAAAGTCCAAGGCTCTCTACAATAGGCACAAATATAAATCTATGTGTAGCACCAGTATCTAAAAGTAAAGAAGTTAAAACAAAAGAAACTAGCATGGTACCTCTGACAGTGTAATTTCTGGGATCCTGCTCATGTTGGGTTTGTTGTACCACATATGTCTTCCCGGTACCGCAGCCCTGCGACACAGCCTAGCAACCCAGAGCTGACTCGCCCTGCTTTCTTTGAGATCTTGGTGTCTAGATACCATGGTCATGACCCACACCTTGGCCTGAATGTCCAAACATATTCCAATACCCTAAATATTAAAAATATACAGGACCTGCTCCTACATTCAGGGTCTGTACAGAACCCCTCTCACTTGTCACTGGTGGAAACTCCATGCAAAAATGCTGAAGATGGCCCCTCTTACCGCAAACTCGACACTCCACTGGGTCACGTGGAAACTGAGGTATCTTGTGCCCTACTTTACCACACTAGTAGCACATTATCTGGCCACCTGAAGAATTATTCTGGCTAGTACTTCCACCATGAGAGAAATCCATTTTCCACTTTCTCTTACCTGTAGAAATAGTACCAGATATCAGTGAAGAACCGCCCTGGTCCGCACCACTAGCTTCCCACAGGTTCCGTTCTGTAATCAATGTATGGTTCACAATAGCATGAAATATAGGCAACCTGAAAACATTTACCAACGATCAGATTCCATATCTAAGACCATCCTCAAAGCATCTATCCCTCAACGTCTCATCACCCACCAGAAAAGGTGTAAAACGATGTAGCTCAGTGAATCGGGCAGAATAGTCCATCACCGACATGGTTCCCAAATAAAAATTCATGAAATCTCAAGCTCGATCTTCCCTGAGAATCTCTGAAAAGATAAAGTCATGGAATACTAACTAAAAATCATCCCACAACATGTCTCGGTGATGCTCAGTCTACGTGTAAACATCCCACCATATCTTGTAAGAATCACACAACATGTAAGTAGAGAGCATGACCCACCTCCCAGGAGGTGTCTCTAGATGCTCGAAGATCATATGCATAGAATCCAACAATGACTTCGCATCCTGTAGTCCATCATCCCTTGAAAACGTAGGCAGATACTACTACTGGAATATACGTGTCAGCTCTGCCATAGATGTGGAAATTGGCGGTGCTTCTTGGAAGTTCTTCATGAACCGCGTGAAGCATTCACAGAACATCCCATCTGCACCTACGTCTGGTATAACGGCTGGAACCACATCCGTCACTGCTAAAGGATCCATCGGTAGCCCATGGCCTACCATCTCTAGAGTATAATCATCTCCACTCTCTTGGCGAACAACTTGGGGTCGTCTCGGCGGCATGACTCTACAAGGTCAAACAAATTCCTTAGTTTAATTTAATATCGAGGTTTCTTTTGTCCGGTTAAGAGTGCCAATGAAAAGGGGGGAAATCCACAAGAAATGGCAAAAAAGGACACCACGGTAGGTATAAGGTCTACACGAAGTGTACCCATAATCCATTACATGATCATGTTATAATGCCATCATTGGCGTCTCTCAACCCTAGGTACACGACATGTTATACCCGAACACGGTGTGTACACCACCCTATTTCCCCAGCCACATGGCCAAGTCCACACGGTCTCTCACCGGTCAAGACTACACGGCGTGTCCCATAGGTACCCAAAATGTACTAGAAAGGTAACACCAACCTGTGTTGTTTGTTACATGGCTGATTTCCAAAATTACACTGCATGACATTTTTATTACTGAAACAACATGTATCACCTAAGGTTTCTCTATCTGTGTTGTTAGTCACACGGCAGACCCAGGGTCAACACTATATGGCTTGTACAGTTGGTACACGTCGTGTTCCCTCAAAAACATCCCTATCCCATTTCTCTACCCACACGTCCTATAACACGGTTAGATACAACACGGTGTGTACATAAGGTACATGACATTTATTTAAGAAAAACAGTTTCTTCCGATACCGAAGAACAAATGATGTGTAGTCAAAACTACACAGCCTGTATTTTGGGTTTTTTCTGGACAATAAGCCTCAGAAACTACTCCAATGCCCATAAAAACAGTGAAACAAACTTCCATGTGCCAAATTTTGATCCGTGAGGGCCCATACTCCCCGCGAATCAATGATTGGCATCATAGACATGTTATAACAAGGTAAAAAATCAATGATCCACCAAATTTTGGTCAATAAGGGCCCATAACACCTCAAGAACCAAAGTTTGGTATTCATTCAAAAAAAACCTAATACAAACAATTCCCTATAAACAGTAGGCATATCTATCAAGGTACCTATCACAATAGCATGTATTTTCTAGCACAACATCTATCACAACAACATGCAATTCTAATGCACCTACATGGCATGAAAATTATGAATGAAATGTGATTCTAGCATATGACTAAATGATGCATGAGATGGAATACCCTCATCTGATAGGGTTGAAATTAAATAGAACCCAAGTATATAAATATATAAACAGCACACCACAAGTGTGTCCCCAAATTCTGAAAAGCAAATCATCAGTAATAATCATAATAGAAAATCGTAATTTAATTTGAGGTAATCCGACCATTAACTATACATGGGGTGGCTACTCCTAGGAAAATTTTATTATCGAATCCCTTAACAATATATCTCCTTCCATTATCACCAACTAATAAAATATCCCAGAGAGAAGAAACTCCTTTGATGCACCATTGTAACGTCCAGAATTTGGGTTCCACAAAACGAGTGCCCTAAACCCGGTTGATCTAATTAAATGTCTTATTATGTAAAATGTTTATATAAAACATATGCAATTACATGGATTTAAATTTTTTGTATTATAAAATCCTTTTGAGAATTTTTACTACTTCTAATAAAGTTTTTGAAGAGTGATCACCTGATTTGTATAAATATAGGGGTTTAACAAATCCAACTTAGTCAGACAAAGGAAGTGATGGCCTCATCTAGTAAAATTTCTCTATACGAAGACCATTTTTTATAGCACAAAAATGAGGTAGCATCACTGGTATTTGATATTGTCCAATCCCAATCCATGATTAAACACGTTAATCATGAACATAACCACCTATGGGAGAAGTGGAAGTTAATAGAGATTACCACTCGAGCGATGTTATCTGAACTACCCCAAGAGTTTATCATCATCACGCACCTTACAATTAAGTAGTATGCAGGTGTTATAAGGTGTTATGTAATAATACCATAGCACTATGATTATGTCCTTTAGTTTTATATATAATAAATAATATAAATTCATTTTATTATTGTTACTTTGTAAATGTTTTTTAAAGCACAAAAATTATTTTTTGTTAATATTAAATTAAGAAATCTATTTTGATGAATTAATTGTTTCTTGTATTAAATAATATTTTAATAAAATATTATTACTATATTAATTTTTATTAAATTTAAATGATCATATAATTTTTATGGATACAACTGTAATTTTTATTAATGTTTGAAAGCTGTTTTTTGTCATAACCCATGAATTTTAGATAAATTTAGGTCATTATTTTATAAGTAGAAATTCAAATATATTGAGAATTGTTTAGATAAAATGAATATTATTTTTGGAATCAGGATTTTGAAATTATCTAATAGTGAATTAATCATTATTTTTTTGAGGTAGTCGAATTCTTGGCTAAAAGTTGAATGTCGTTTAAATATATAATGTGTTTCATGAAACCATAATGACCTAATTGTGATGTAATAAAATACTATAAAATGGTTTTTATTCAAATATGTGTTTTAACTTTATAATAATGTTATTTTAAATTTGTTTTATTTATTTTACAACTACAAAGTGGACCCTACAAGACTTATAAAACATTTTAACATTTTAAAATTATTTCTGAGAGAGTGTGACTCACCTCTGCATAAGCAAGACTAATATTTTAATAAGTTCTGCCTTTTCCCTTTTAAAATAATTTTTCCTACTCCTCATTGGAAAAAACCATGGGCAAAAACCATGGGTTGGTTTGTGGTTTTTGTTAGTTTAATGTGTAGTGTCTAAAACCAAAATAATAAATAATTCCCTATCCTTTCCTATATAAACACACTCAAAATCCCATTCCTCTTCCCTCAAACAATTTAGGGATCGACCAACCCTAGACGTCCTCTCTCAAGAATCCTCCCAGGGTTCCCCATTCTCCTAATAAGCCTCTATCAAGCCACTCCAATTCCTTTGGTATCACACTTATAAGTAAGGTATTTCTTCCTTTATTATTTTTGTGAAAATTTCATTATATTGTTAAACCATTTTATTTTCAATTACAAATTTTGGGGTATGACTTCCAACATCCCTCATACATCCCTCTTTATATTTTAATGATGATAGATCTTTTTCTCTCTCATTAATTTCTCACATGTACATCTGTTACCATGCTGAACATTCATAAGGAATTTCTCTTTTCTCATTTACAATCAAGATATTATTTGATATTATTCATATAAATTCCATTAAACATGTTAGGATATTATGTTACATGACCCCCTTACTTTCCATTTCATTTATTAATGATAATAGACCCCTTTATCTCTCATCCAACAATTTTACAATTCCAATTTGATGTCGTTATGCTACTGAAGTTGCACCAAAATTGCCCATGCCAAAATCATCGTGTAAGTGAATACCATACCCATTTCTCTATCATGTGAATTCATATTTATGACCTTTTACTTGTTGATTATGTACATAAATTTATGTATTCCACATCTATTATTCATGGAAAAAAAATTTGATTTCAATGAATTCATGTTGTGTGATGCATGTGGAACACTTATTCATGAAATGAACTATTTATAAAGGGTGCGCCCTGATAGTGCTCCAATGAATTGGGTAAGGAATATTATCATGATACGCCATGTGAAATTGGGGTTTAATCAATCTAATTCAAGTGCAATGAGAGATTACTCATTCTAATTCATGTTCAATGAGGTTTTACTCACGCTCCATGTGCAATGAGCCTTGGATCACGTTAATATCATGTTATGTTTTGTTTCCACATCTCCATGTTGTGATAATAATGATATATAATGACATTATGTTCATGTTAATATTATGCACCAATTATATTATTATTTCCTAACATGTTCTATATTCTTCATGTTATGCCTTTTTTACACACTTACTTGTCTTTATAGCTAACCCTTTTAACATGTATGTCCTCAAGCTATCCCAAGAAATGCTAAGTATGAGGGAATTTTGTTGTCATGTAAAGGAAGATTTCAATAAATATATTTTAAATTTATTCCCTAAAATCTCATGTAATTTCCCTAATTTTCCAAGAAACCATACCTCTTGATCCTTAGAGTTGTCTAAAGTGAACCTTTATGTAATAAATCATGTTTAAGTGTGTAATAAAGTGTAGATTTATTATAGTTGGTATCAAATTATAAGTTTAGTTATTTTAGGGGTTAGGATTAGAAAACCCTAGTGAAAGCCTTAGGGGTATGACTATGTATAATAAAAACATCCCTAAATTTTGGCGAGTATAAAGTAAGTGGTTTATCAAGAAAATACATCCCTGTCTGGATATGAACAATTAGAGGTGGCTTTGGAACAAATGTATGTTTGTGTAAATCCGGAAAACAAAAATTTGAGATAGACTCGAATGAGAACAGGTGAACTACAATGGGCCTTTCACCACACATGGTTACAACACTCCCAGGGGATATTCTTTGGTAAATTCATAATCATATAATGAACAATTTTTTAGGGATTAAAAAAAATTCCCCTAAAAATATATGTTGGGAAGTAGATCACTAATAACATAGATTGAAGCCTATAAATTCATATGTTAATGAAATAAATGTAATATATAAGTTATCTTTTTTTATTTTGATTCCCCTTTATGTTTTAGAACTAAAATTCCTTTTATTCCATCCAATGGATAGTAATAGGAGGACTCGGGCAAACAACCAATGTGAAGATCAATGTGAAGAATGTTCTATTGAGATGACCAATTTGATGGGAGAGAGAAATAAAAACTTTTCCATGATAATCTCTCAGTTAAATCATGTTTTGAATACAAACATGGTTCAAGAGGATCTTTCCACCCCCCACCCCTAAAGAATGAACAATCTGCAATCAAGAGCTTTATGAGATGAATGCCTCCTACTTTTAATAGATGATCTGATCCATTAATCACCTAACAATGGATCAACTAAGTTGAAAAGATCATCTCTGTTATTTAATGTTATGAACAAGAGGAGGTTCTTCTAGCTTCTTATCTTATGGAGGGTGATGCTGATCAACGGTGGACACTTATCAAAAATAATAATCCTAAAAAAGTGATCGAGGTATTAGAAGGAAAGGATTTCTAGAGAATGTTTTTTGATAAATATTTTTCATAAACCCTCCGACTTATGATGGAAAGGAACATACTTGATCATTATAAAAAACATGAAGAATCCATCATAGTTTACGAGAAAAACATCAAAAGGATTTCACAATATACCTATGACTTTGTCATTACCCATGAAATCAAGGTTGACCGCTTCTTTGGTGGGATAAATACTAGCCTACAAAATTCAATAGAAATCAGTGACTTAGATAGATATGATGAAATTGTATGATGTGACCTCAAAGTAGAAATGGGGATTTTATAATATCAGGGGTATCATGGGGATATTAAGCAGAAGGTGCATATTAATTCTGACAGTTTGATGGATAAATCCAACGATGCTATGAAATTCCATCACCACACATTCTGAAGGTGCAGAAAGAAGCACCATGAAAATTTCATGAAGGGGACGAGGAAATTATTTAGGTGTGGAAGAGATGGGAACCTAGACATTAACTATTGACACGAAAAACCCACTATTGTGATAGAGGACAGGAATTCTCCATTAGACCCTTAACACATTGTTCATTGCCTAAACTACAAAGAACTAGGGAACTTTGAAAACTAGGTCCCTAAACTAAGGGTTTTTAGAGGAAACCAACAACCTCCAAGTTAACAAAGGAGAGCTTCTTTAATCACTACCGCCGAAGAGAACCCCTAGAAAAAAGTGGTGACATGTACGCTAGTTATTCATTCGAAAATAGAGAACAAACATTTTGACTTTTGTTCTATACATGTTTAGTAGAACAATCCCAACACCACCACAAATCATTAAAGTTGAGATGTCGGTGAGAACAAAAAATGGGAAAATAATTGTATAACATTAATGTAACTCCTCCCCTATCAAAATTTGTGGATTATACTTCCCATAGAACCTTGAAATACTCCCTTTGGTAAAATTTGATTCAATTCATGGCATGGATTGGCTTTCCCTATATAGAGCCAACATAAATTTCCCTCAGAGGAAAATCACTCTCTATACGGGGAATTGACCCCCTATTCTATAAAAGTGAAAGGATGAGGATGAGTCTTGTTTAGAACCATAATCTCATATGTGGATATTACTTCCCTATGATCATGTGTATCTTTCTCAGATTATTGAGTATAAGGAAGAAACCATCCATGAAGACATGCCTATTGTGAGGGAATTCGTAGAAGTGTTTCCAAGGAATTGTCTGGTATTCCTCTTAGAAGAGATGTTTAATTATTTATTGATCTTATACCTAGGTCTTTGCTAATATAAATAACTCCGTATATAATGGTTGTTGTGGAGAATGAGTAGATAAAGAAACAAATTTAGGAGAATCTCGATAAATGGTTTACATGCCCAAGTGCTTCACCATGGGGTGAAACATTCCTCTTCATTAATAAGAAGGATGGATCAATGCACCTTTTCATTGATTATCATGAAGCTCAAAAAAACTCCACGATAATGAACAAGTATCCTCTACCATGAATTGATGACATGTTCAATCAACTATGTGGAGAACAATACTTCTCCAAGGTGGATCTACGGTTGGGATATTACAAATTAAGGGTGAAGAAGGAGGATATCCCCAACATTGTTTTCCGTACAAGATACGAGGACTATGAATTCCCAGTAATTCCTTTCAAAGTCATTAATGATCCAGAAATTTTCATGGACTTGATGAATATATTCATTAGAGATTAACTCAAAAAAGTTTTTGTAGTATTTATCAATGATATTCTAATATACTCAAAACCAAAAAGGAGCATGAAGAGCATCTAAGAACTATACTAGAGACCTTTTGAATGTATAAGCTCTATGAAAATTACATCATGTTTGAGTTATGGTTGATGGATGTCTCATTCATGGTTTATATCATAACAAGAAATGTTATATCTTTGGATCCATCCATGAAAAATAAAATTGAGGGGTGTTCGAGGCCAACAATTGTGACATATATCCGTAGCTTCCTGGGGTTATCTAGATATTATCTCTGATTTGTGAGAACTTTCTCACAATTTTCAAAGCCTCATACCAAGATAACATAGAAGGGAGTCAAGTTTCAATGGAGTGATGAATATGAAGAGATCTTCAAGGAGATGAAAAGGAGGCTTATCACTACGCACGTGCTCACATTACCCACTACTAGATAACACTTTGTGGTATTAAGTGATGCTTTGAAGAAGGGAATGGGTTGTGTGTTAATGAAAAGTAACAAATTCATTTACAATGCTTCAAGAAAAATGAATGTTCATTAGAAAAACTATCCATCACATGATCTTGAGTTGCCTGTAGTAATCTTTGCATTGAAAATTTTGTGGCATTATCTATTTTCGGAGAAGTGTGAAATATATACGGATCAAAAAATCGTCAAATATATATTCACACAAAAAGAGATGAATATGTGAAAACAAAGATGGTTATATCTGATCAAAGGCTATGACTGCTCAATTCACTACCTTCTGGGGATAATGCACAAGGTGGAAGATGCTCTATGTGGAAAGGATCCAGAAATAATTTTATTGATGAGAATTTAAAGGGATCCAATATTCTTTGATTTGATGAAGATGTAAATGGGAATCATAAATAATTGAAAAACATAAATACTTTCACAAATTATTGATCATTTGTCTCTTTTTTAATGGATAATGGATGCTCAAAAATATGATGGATGAATTCAGAGGAAATTGGAAACTATCAAAAAAAGTAAATCCTCTGATTTCAATGTTAATTAAGAAGGAATTTTTAGATTTGGGACAATAATATGTGTTACATCAAACCCATAGCTAAAAAAATGAACTATTGGATGATGCACATAGTTAGAATTTCTCCATTCCACCCGGAAATAGAAAGATATATTTAGATCTCTGATAAAATTATTGGTGGGATAACATGAAGAAAGAGATCACTGAGTAAACATCAAAGTGACTAGTATGTCAATAAGTGAAGGCTCAGATGCATAATTCTAAGGGGATGATGCAACTTTTACCCATACCAATGTATAAATGGGGGTACATCACCTAGGACTTTTCACCGGGTTTCAGAATACACCCAAAGGAAACAATGCTATATGGGTTTTTGTGGATTTTCTTACAAAGAATGCACACTTCATTGAAATTGGAGAGGCGTCTTCATAGGATCCACTGGCATAGATATACAACAGAGTAGTGGTAAGGATGCATAGAGTAATACTATCAATTTTATATGATCGAGATCCAAGATTAACATTTATGTTCTTGAAGAGTCTCCAACACGCTCTGAATACTAAGTTAATCTTTAGTATGGATTATCATCCTCAAACTGATGGACTATCTGAGCGGATTATTGAAACACTTGAGGAAATATTGAGAGCCTGCCCAATGGACTTCAAAGAAGGATGGGATCAACATATTCCCCGAGTTGAGTACTCTTAAAATAACAATTTCTACTCAAGCATCCAAATGGATCCTTTTGAAGCTTGTTATGGGAAGAGGGGCAGAACACTGACATGTTGGAAAGAAGTTGGAGAAATAAAAATCTTAGGTCTAGAAATGGTCAAAGAAATGGTGGAGAAGGTTAACACCATCCAACAACACACTAATGTTTCTCAGAGTCGACAAAAGTGCTATGATGATAATCATTGATGAAACCTAAAGTTTGATGTTGGATACATGGTATTCCTCCACATATCACTATTCAAGATATTTATGAGATTGGGGAAGTAGGGAAATCTTAGTACTAGGTACATCGCCATTTTAAGATCATTAATCACATTAGCTTAGTGGCCTATCAACTAGAACTCCCACCGAACCTATATCAAGAACATGATGTGTTCCATGTATCACTCTTGAGAAGTATATACGTTACCCATCGCATGTACTCAATCCAGAGGTGGTGCCATTGGAGAATAACTTCTCCTATGAATATAATCCGTGGAAGATCTTATATCATAAGGAAAAATTTCTACGAAATTAGACAATGTCCCTTGTTAAGGTGTTTTAGTGAAACCACAGGTTTGTAGAGGAAATGTGGGAATCAGAGGAAGTGATGAAGTCGAGTTACCAAAACATGTTTTAGTGAGGGAATATGAAATTTTGAGGGTAAAATGTCTTAAGGTTGGAAGATTGTAATGACATACACATTTATTAATTAAAATTTCTATTTATCTAATTAAATGTTTTATTAGGTAAAATGGTCATATAAAACATATTTAATACTTTTGTTTTGTGTTTTTGTATTTAATAATGTCGGTGATAATTGTTATTATTGTCAATATAGCCTTCGAACTGTGATCACATGATTAATATAATTATAGGGATTTAACAAATCCAATTTTCAAAAACAAAGTGATGGACTCATCTAGTATAATTGCTCCATATAAAGCCCATTTTAGAAGATCAAAAAGGAGGTAGAATCCCTGGGATTCTCTCTTGACCAATACAATCATAGCTTCATTATGTTAATCTTGAATGGAACTGCCTAAGGGGTAAGTTGAAGTTAATAGATATTACCACTCAAATGATGTTATAAAAGCCGCCCCAAGAGTCTATCACTATTAGGAACCATACCCTTAGGTCTTATGTTGGTGTTATAAGGGGTTATATAACAATCCCCCAACACTATGATTTTGTGCATTAATTTTTTATAAAATAAGGAATATACTTTCATTTTATTGTCATTACTTTGTAAATGTTTTTTGAAGAACAATTAATTATTTTAGTTAATATTCAATTAAGAATTATATATTGATGAATTAATGGATTTTTGAATTAAATAATATTTTAATAAAATATTATTTCTATATTACTTTTTATTAAATATAAATGATCATATAGTTTCGATGAATACAATGGTAATTTTTATTAAGGTTTCAATGATGTTTCTGTCAAAACCCATGAATGTTTGAAAAATGTCGGTCTTTATTTTAAAAGTAAAAAAATAAAAAATTTATAACATTATTCAGATAAAATGAATATTATTTTTGGAATCAGGATGTCCAAATTAACCAATGGTGAATTTTTCATATTTTTCTGAGACAAGTGAATGTTTTGGGTAAAAATTAAATACTGTTTAAATATAAAATGTGTTTTATGACATCATAATGACCCAATATTGATGTAATAAAATACTATAAACGGAGTTTTCATCCAATATATGGTTTGAATTTAAAATAATTTGATTCTATATTTGTTTTATTTATTTTGTAATGCCTTAGTGGACCCTCCAAACTTATAAAACTTTTTTACATTTTAAAATGATTTCTTTGAGAGTGTGACTCACCTCCATATAAGAAAGACTAATATTTTAGTAATTTCGGTCAATGTCCTTATAAAATAATTTTTCACTCCCATTTGTAAAAAAAATCGTGGTATTTTTTTGGTGTTGATTAGTATAATGTGTAATGTCCAAAACCTAAATAATAAATAATTCTCTCTCATTTCATATATAAACCCACTCTACCTCCATTTTCTATTCCCTCAAATCATTTGGAGCACGAAAAAAACCTGAACTCCTCTCACTGTAATCATCACAAGGTTCCCCAAGCTCCCAATAAGCCTCTCTCAAGCCTCTCCAAAGCCTTTGGGATCACACTTCCATGTAAGGCTTTTCTTCATTTCATATTTTTTCCCAAATTTCATTATATTTTTAAACCATTTAATTTTAAATTAAAATTTTTTGAGTTTGATTTCTCAACTCCCCTATACTTCCCTAATTATTTTTGAATTATTAGATACCTCATTCTCTCTCATTCATTCCTCCCATATACATCCATTAGAATGCTGAAATTCTATAAGGAATTTCTCTCTTCTCATTTATATTCGAGAAATTATTTTTATTAGGCATATAAATTTCATTAAACATGTTGGGATATTATGTTCCTTGACCCCAATACATTCCATTTCATGTATAAATTATTAAATACCGTTTTACCTCCCATCAACCCATTTTACGATTTCTATTTGATGGTGTTATGCTGCCGAAGTTGCACAAAAATTTCCCATGCCAAAATCATCTTGTAAATGACTGACATACTCATTTATCTATCAAGGGTATTCAAAATTATTCACATGTACTTGTTTATTGAGTAATTACATTCATGTATTCCACTTCTCTTATTCTGGGAATAATTTATTATTTTTAGTTAATCCATGTTGTATAGTTCATGTGGAAAACTAATGAATGAAATGAAATGTTTAAAAAGGGTGAACCCTAATAGGGCTCCAATGCATTGGGTAAAGAATAGTATCATAATACACCATGTGAGATGAGGGTTTACTCATTCTAATTTAAGTGAAATGAGGGTTTAGTCATTCTAAATCAATTGTAATGAGGGTTTACTCAAAGCATTATGTACATGGACATTACATTACTTTTGCGGAATACTTAGTACATAACAAAAACACACACACAAGGATCGGAATAGTTTAGTGTCTTTGGAAACTCGGAATATAATCTTCTAATCGTGGTGAAAGATCTTCAACATCTCCCATAAAGTTATTCCTTTTTTTAATACCTAAAAACTTTCTTTATATCCTGGGGAAAAGAAAACATAAAAGGGTGAGCTCAAATGCTCAGTAAGGGTAAACAAAAGAAATATCAATCACATCATATTCATAAGAACATAGCATTTTGGAAATCATAACCTGCAAAAGAGAGAATAATTTCATAACATGGGATAAATCATAGTAGTGAAAAGAAATCCCAATAATAATAACTTAAAACATGAAGCTTTGTGGCATACACACATAATCATAGAGAATCATATCTTATTAGTCAAGACTCATTGCCAAGACAATCTTAGTGGACAAAGTCCATTTCTGAACTGAGTCACCCTCGTGTCAGTCCTGTTTCACTGAACTGGTATAACCTACCATTCCAGCCATGTCTATCTCATGAGATATATATTCTTTAACCAATGCATTGGAGGGAGATATAGGTCCCACCCATCTCATAATGATACCATTCTTATGTGTGCCACAAAATCATAAATCACACATTATTGCATAACCCATGTAATAAAAATGGGATTCTTAAACAACATGTCATCATAAATCAATTCATATAAGATAAAGGAATTCATAAAAATAATTCCATCACAACATAATCAAATCAATTTAATAATAGGAATATAAACAGAACCCTATATTATATTAGATGGAAAATAATTTTGATAAAACACTTGAACTCGATTCTTGAGGAAAATATCCTTTCTACTTCAAAAACACTTTTCCTTTCATAACATGTCATTCAATTCTAAACTAAAATAAGTTGATTAAAAATAAAATTTAAAACTTGTAAGGGATGCTTCTTGGAAATAATGTTTTAAAAATCCATTCATTCCGTATAAGTTAAAAAAACATTGTTCTCATACTTTTGCCGGAACGTCAAAAAGTATCTCGTACGAAAAACGACAAAAGGTTTCTTTCATATCTTTTAATAAAATCTCAACGAAGGGTAAAATTGGATTTAAAAAATTGTAGGTGGATGAAAATAATATTACATATTGAAGAAACATGGATGTGGATGATAAAATACACCCCAGTAAATATGAAAGTATAAACAATCTCGGAAAAAAAATGAGATTGTGATATTTCTCTTACCTTAGGTCCGATTTGCTTCGTAAGTGTCCGAACCTCCTGTATAATAATTTAAATAATTTCAATAACTTATTACAGAATCATATTCATTGTTATAATATCATATATGGTTCACTTATGACTTTATATTACCCGTTCTTTTGTAAATTCAATGTTAAAGAAGCGTTTTGGGTAAAATCGTTTCATTTATCGCAGGTGTTTGGACTTGTTATTCTTGACATTATTATTACTTATATCATGATTTACTTACTTCCATAATATAAAACCTGATTTATATATCATATATATTCTGTATATATATATATATAATAGATAGATAAATGAAATGAAACACACCGTTCTTGGAGACGGTAGTCCGTACGTACGCATGAACGATGTTTTCCTTTCCTTATTGTCTTCAATGGAAGTAAGTAGATGACATACATATATATATACATAAATCCAGTAGATTTAACATGTCATATATTTCATTATTATTCATTATATATACTTTATAATCATTCATTAAAGGTTAATGTGGAGAATTAATCTCATCGCGTCATGGAGACGGTAGTCCGTACGTACGCACGAGCGATGATATCGTTCTCATGATCATTGAAATGTATTGGAGTGTATGTATACTATTTCAGAATAAATATCACTTTATAATAGTCTTATATAGTAATTATTTACACCATTATACCCATCCAAGTAAGGTGGGGTGGAAAATAGATTACACCATGGTGTGGAGACGGTATTCCGTACGTACACATGTGCGGTGATTTCGTTTTCCGTAGGATGGATAGATGGTGAAATAGGGTTGTTTCATACTTATAATAACATATCAGTATACGAGTGATACTGATGTTATTACTTCATAGTGAAACAACCTAATAAGAAGAAGTGGAAGAAGCAATAAAGTTGAAAGAATCGGTAACGGACATTTACCTCTTCTTTGAAGAGCCTCTTTGAGATCTCCTTTTAAGGCACTAAAATTGGTCTTTGGGGAAGACCAGAACCTCTAGGATGTTTCCAGGGAATTGGAGAAGATAATTTTGCAGGGGTTGGCCGAGCATGAAGGCTCAATGTGGTGTGAGGAAGAGAGGGAGGTGGTGCTCTTTTATAAGGGAGGAGAGGGGCACCTTTGGAATAACTAAAAATATTATTTTATTATAAAGCCAAATTCGGTTTTAAATAGCTCCAAATTGAGTTATTTAGATGCTAAGGTGGGGATGGTTCGAAATCCTCTCATCCAATAGAATTTTGACATGTTTAGTTCACTATTTTAACCTTATCATTTAGTTTTAACTTTAAGTTAGATAATTTTACTTTTACCGTGTCTTTTTGTGTTCTTACACTATAAGGTTAATAAACTTACAATTAAAAGCCAAACGAACCCCAAGTTGTTTATTATTAATATATATAACCGTATCTAAGTCATTTGGCCGAACCTTAGATTTTTAGGAATAAAATAACAATTAATAATATAATATTTGTTTTAAAAACTATTTTATGTCTATTTTGACACTATTTAGTAATTGATTTTTTTGAAACTCATAACACAATGATTAGTTCGAAAAACGTTAATTAAATCAATAATAACATGTCATATTAACCTATAAAATTAGTGGAATTCATTAAAAGTTACAAATTACATTTATTTGGGTATTTATAACATCAATTATGTCAATATTTCATTAATAAGATAATTACTGCAACATCTTTGTGTCATAAATAAATAAAATTATTTAATATCTAAAAATTACAAATAAACTACCATTATATAGGAAATCTTTTTATCTTTCTAATTAATATTTATAGTCGAATTTATCTTATGTATAACCCTATATTAAAAATGATATACTTATTAAACATTGATTTTAACTATTTTAACCCTTCTTTAAATAAATTAATAATAAATGTCCTAATCTAATCCAAGTGGGCCTAAATGGTCATATTTTATTCCTAAGGTTGTTTTTCGTCGAATTACACTTATCCAATAGAATTAGGACATGTTTTAGGGTAATAATAATATCATTTTTACCCATATATACTTTTAACCGTGGTAAAAAAAAGTAAAAAGTTACAATTCACCAAAAATTATTTTCATCTCATTGAACCACATTTTACTTACTGACATCAACCGTGTCTCTCGGATTTTTCAAATTCCACTCACAGAAGCGGTAATATTACGTTTTATGAAAAAATCATTTTTTTAACTACCACTTACTGGTTTCACTATTCATCAAAAAATGAAAGTTTCCAGAAAAATACCAAAAATTAGGCCTAAGCTATATTTGATATTAAGAACTCAAAAATGATGTCTATTTTACCAAATTCAAAACTTATCAGTTTCATTAATTAATTTAATAATTAATTCCCATCTTCAAAACAAATAGCGTGTTTTTAAGAGATAATAACTACCAAAAGATTGACACTTGTTTATGTCTGGTTTAAATGTGAAATTACATCCAATGACCAACATTGTATTAAATTGTAAAAATATATTCTAAATATACTTTAAAACCACTCAAATTAATAATTTATTACTATTAATTATTTCGATTAAAAGGTTGTTTTTAATTAAAATTGAGTAATTTTCACTATTCATCAGAAAATGAAAGTTATCCGAAAAGTACCAAAATTTCACCCTAAGCTAATTTCGATATTCCAAATCCAAAAATGAAGTCCATTTTTAAAAATAAAATTTACAAAATTTCAAAAATTGGTTAGTACTATTCATAACGGCTAGTTTTAATAATATTTTAATAGCATATCGTTGTTTAGTGAAACTCGGTATTGTGTACTACAAACGCTATCGAGGAAGGTCGTGATTGCGTGTAATGCAAGGCAAGTCAAGGATGCGTGTTGTACAAGATCCTTTTGGTGTAGCATACAACACAAGATATTAATTAAATTAAAAAGAATATTTCTTCATAAAATCTCGGGGTGTTACATTCTACCCCCCTTAAAATGAATTTCAACCTTGAAATTCGTCGGGGTTATAAATGGTTTACTACTCGAAAGTTTCTTTAATAGAAACCCACATTGTAAAAAGGAATACCAAAACCAATCTTTAAAAAAAGTATGAAACGTAACGGTAACCCAAATAAACTAATCATTGGGTTTCCATATAGGCGAAAATATGAATATGGAAGAGAAATCTAACCATCATGTTCTGATAGAGAGTGGTAGAGAACATGTCTATGAAAAATCCAACAATCACAAAGCCATAGATTTGTGGTGATCTAAGGTACCATCTAATCCATCGGATATAAGGTCACTAAGATGACATTTTTGGTTTTCAAGATCATTTCCCTAAAGTTGATGAATTAAAAGAAATACTTACATGATGTTGGTACAATTTCTCTGTTGTTCGTGAATTGAACAATTTCCACTTCATCCCTTAATGAAATGAAGTTGAATTTGTCATTCGTGATGTGTTAGGAGATCATGTGATAGAATGATGGGTCATTCCATCTGTTTGGAACGAAAAGGTTAGAAAAGTTATCAAAACATACATAAGTCCATATATAGTGAGATTAATCATATATGGTTCCTAAAATGGACTTATACTTCATATATCATACTACTTAATAAAATAAAACTAGTTTCCTACTAAACAGGGACTTCCTGTAGGCCAGTGGTAGGGGATAAAGGCCAGTCGCACTTCGGTTGTGGGTTCGATTCCCACAGCCTTGTCCGACACGATGGGTTGTCACCCGTCCTACAGGTTTTCCTTTTTCTAAAACTATATTACTATAACATCCCATCAATAATATCAAAAAAATGTTATATCCTTAAACAATACTAACTTATGTACAACATAATCCATTCCAATCATTAGGCTTATCCATAATACTGCAGTCCATTCACATAATATAGTGAAAATGATTACTAGAGATTTAATACCATCGTTGATTCCCATATATCATAAGATATGTCTTGTTGGTCACATTCCAAACATTCAAAGGCCTTAATCATGTATTCTATTGAATACCCGTTAAACCTTAGTGAAAACATTAATGTTGTCAAAAGTTAACTCTTTCCACATACCAAAATCCAAAAATTCTATATACTCAAACCATGATATAACCTTCTCCTTATATCAGTCATGAGCTCATGAATACTATCAAACATTTAATTTTCTCCTTATCCCTTCATTATGCGCATATCATCTACATTCCAAAAATATCTGAATAACCTTTCATGGATACTGGTAACATTAATCATACACTTTCAAAACTCAAGGAAAGGCAACAGTGTAACAATCCTTAGATGTCTCTTTATTCCATAGTACCATGAGACTACTTATACAACATTACACATGATAAACATGTAATCATTACACTACATTCTTAAACCATTGACCGAGCTTAAAAAATTCTTTCATCTCACATATCATTTGTCGTCTCTTCATCATCATCCACATAAATACTACCCATATGACCATACTAATTCTCTTCATGAGACTTTCCCTTAGGGCATTGGTTTGCATAATTCTCGTACATTCCACATTTAAAACATTTAACCATTGTTGATGTCGTAGCAATACCATTATCCTCATCCCTGGTGTTAACTGAACCTTTTCCTTTGCACTTACTGGCTTTGTGTCCTTCTTTTCCACACCCAAAGCATCTTCCAGTTCCTTTGAAACATTCTCCTTGATACCTCTTCCCACATGATTTACATAGGGGAAATTGAACTTTCTTTCCTTTATGATCATCATGAAACTCCATCTTTCTCTTATTAGCTGAGTCAGGAAACGTACCAAATTTTACTTTATTGATCATATTATGAGATTGCTGATTCGGCATAATAATGATGTTTGGAGTTCCAAATCCCATTTCATTTGGTTTCTCATAAAGAATATCATTCCATTGTCCATCATATCCTCCATTATCGTGAATCATCTTGTTTCCAGCCATTTTCTAAAACCCAAAAAGAATAGTGTGAGAGGCAAAAATCATAATAAAGGGGGAGTAACTTCAATATGTAACATCTTTGGTTTAATCTAATATCGTTACCATAGTTATAGGACTATATCCTATACGTATACTTATCCTTAGGGACATCCCTAGACATACCTTAGAAATATCTCTAGGGATCTCACTAACGTTTTCGCATCCTAGTTTCCAAAGGTTGACTAAACTTTTCCTCTGATACCAACTGTAGAGACCCGAAGCTTTATGTACATGGATATTACATTACTTTTGCGGAATACTTAGTACATAACAAAAACACACACACAAGGATCGTAATAGTTTAGTGTCTTTGGGAACTCGGAATATAATCTTCTAATCGTGGTGAAAGATCTCCAACATCTCTCATAAAGATATTCCTTTTTATTAATACCTAAAACCTTTCTTTATATCCTGGGGAAAAGAAAACATAAAAGGGTGAGCTCAAATGCTCAGTAAGGGTAAACAAAAGAAATATCAATCACATCATAATCATAAGAACAAAACATTTTGGAAATCTTAACCTGCAAAAGAGAGAATAATTTCATAACATGGGATAAATCATAGTAGTGAAATGAAATCCCAATAATCATAAAATAAAACATGATGCTTTGTGGAATATAAAAATAATCATATAGAATCATATCTTATTAGTCAAGACTCATTACCAAGACTATCTTAGTGGACAAAGTCCATTTCTGAACCGAGTCACCCTCGTTTCAGTCCTGTTTCACTGAACCGGTATAACCTACCGTTCCAGCCATGTCTATCTCATGAGATATAAAATCATTACCCAATGCATTGGAGGGAGATATAGGTCCCACCCATCTGATAATGATACCATTCTTATGTGTTCCACAAAATCATAAATCACACATCATTGCATAACCCATGTAATAAAAATGGGATTCTTAAACAACATGACATCATAAATCAATTCATATAAGATAAAGGAATTCATAAAAATAATTCCATCACAACATAATCAAATTAATGTAATAATAGGAATATAAACAGAACCCTATATTATCTTAGATAGAAAATAATTTTGATAAAACACTTGAAGTCTATTCTTGAGAAACATATCCTTTCTACTTCAAAAACACTTTTCATTTCTTAGCATGTCATTAAATTCTAAACTAAAAGAAGTTGATTAAAAATAAACATGAAAACATGTAAGGGAAGCTTCTTGGAAATAATGTTTTAAAAATCCATTCATTCTGAATAAGTTAAAAAAACATTCTTCTCGTACTTTTGTCGGAAAGTCAAAAATTACCTCATACGAAAAACAACAAAAGATTCCTTTCATATCATTTACTAAAATATCACCGAAGGGTAAAATTGGATTTGAACAATTGTAGGTGGATGGAAATAATATTACATATTGAAGAAACATGGATGTGGATGATAAAATACACCCTAGTAAATACCGAAGTATAAACAATCTCTGATAAAAATGAGATTGTGATATTTCCCTTACCTTAGGTCCGATTTGCTTCGTAAGTGTCTGAACCTCCTGTATAATAATTTAAATAATGTCATTAACTTATTACAGAATCATATTCATTGTTATGATATCATAAATGGTTCACTTATGACTTTATATTACCCATTCTTTTGTAAATTCCATGTTAAATAAGCGTTTTGGGTAAAATCGTTTCATTTATCGTAGGGGTTTGGACTTGTTGTTCTTGACATTATTATTACTTATATCATGATTTACTTACTTCCAGAATATGAAACATGATTTATATATCATATATATTCTGTATATATATATATAATAGATAGATAAATGAAATGAAACACACCGTTCATAGAGACGGTAGTCTGTACGTACGCATGAACGCTGTTTTCCTTTCCTTATTGTCTTGAATGGAACTAAGTAGATGACATACATATATATATATATATACTTAAATCCAGTAGATTTAACATGTCATATATTTCATTATTATTCATTATATATACTTTATAATCATTCATGAATGGTTAATGTGGAGAATGAATCTCATCGCGTCGTGGAGACGGTAGTCCGTACGTATGCACGAGCGATGATATCATTCTCATGATCGTTTAATTGTATTTGAGTGTATGTATACTATTTTGGAATCAATATAACTTTACAATAGTCATATATAATAATTAATTACACCATTATACCCATCCAAGTAAGGTGGTGGTGGAAAATAGATTACACCACGGCGTGGAGACGGTATTCCGTACGTACGCACGCGCGGTGATTTCATTTTCCGTAGGATGGATAGATGGTGAAATAGGGTTGTTTCATACTTATAATAACATATCAGTATATGAGTGATACTGATGTTATTACTTCATAGTGAAACAACCTATGATGAAGAAGTGGAAGAAGAAATAAAGTTGAAAGAATCGGTAACAGACATTTACCTCTTCTTTGAAGAGCCTCTTTGAGATCCCCTTTTAGGGAACTAAAATTGGTCTTTGAGGAAGACCAGAACATCTAGGATGTTTCTAGGGAAGTGGAGAAGATAATTTGGCAGGGGATTTCCGAGCATGAAGGCTCAATGTGGTGTGAGGAAGAGAGGGAGGAGGTGCCCTTTTATAAGGGAGGAGAGGGGCACCTTTGGAATAACTAAAAATATTATTTTATTATAAAGCCAAATTCTGTTTTAAATAGCTCCAAATTGAGTTATTTCGAAGATAAGGTGGGGATGGGTCGAAATACTCTCATTAAATAGAATTTGGACATGTTTAGTTCACTATTGTAACATTATCATTTAGTTTTAACTGTAAGTTAGATAATTTTACTTTTACCGTGTCTTTTTGTGTTCTTACACTATAAGGTTAATAAACTTACTATAAGAAGCCAAACGAACCCCAAGTTGTTTATTATTAATATATATAACCTTATCTAAGTCATTTGGAAGAACCTTAGATTTTTAGGAATAAAATAACAATTAATAATATAATATTTGTTTTCAAAACTATTTTATGTCAATTTTGACACTATTTAGTAATTGATTTTTGTGAAAATCATAACAAGATGATTAGTTCTAAAAAAAGTTAATTAAATAAATAATAACATGTCATATTAACCTAGAAAATTTGTGGAATTCATAAAAATTCACAAATTACATTTATTGTGGTATTTATAACATCAATTATGTCAATATTTCATTAATAAGATAATTACTGCATCATCTTTGTGTCATAAATAAATTAAATTATTTAATGTCTAAAAATTAAAAATAAAATACCATTATGTAGGAAATCTTTTTATCTTTCTAATTAATATATTTATAGTCGAATTTATCTTATGTATAACCCTATGTTAAAAATGATATACTTATTAAACTTTGATTTAAACTATTTTAACCCTTCTTTAAATAAATTAATAATAAATGTCCTAATCTAATCCAAGTGGGCCTAAATGGTCATATTTTATTCCTAAGGTTGTTTTTGGTCGAATTACACTTATCCAATAGAATTAGGACATGTGTTAGGGTAATAATAATATCATTTTTACTTCTATTTACTTTTAACCATGGTAAAAAAAGTAAAAAGTTACTATTCACCAAAAATTATTTTCATCTCATTGAACCAAATTTTACTAACTGACATCAACCATATCTCTAGGATTTTTGAAATTCCACTCACAGAAGCAGTAAAATTAAGTTTTATGAAAAATCATTTTTTAACTACCACTTAGTGGTTTCACTATTCATCAAAAAATGAAGGTTTCTAGAAAAATACCAAAAATTAGGCCTAAGATATATTTGATATTATGAACTCAAAAATGATGTCTATTTTACCAAATTCAAAACATATTAGTTGCATTAATTAATTTAAAATTTAATTCCCGTCGTCAAAACAAATAGCGTGTTTTTAAGAGATAATAACTATCAAAAGATTGACACTTGTTTATGTCTGGTTTAAATGTGAAATTACATCCAATGACCAACATTACATTAAATTGTAAAAATATATTCTAAATATACTTTAAAACCACTAAAATTAATAATTTATCACTATTAATTATTTCGATTAAAAAGGTTGTTTTTAATTAAAATTTAGTAATTTTCACTATTCATCAGAAAATGAAAGTTATCCAAAAAGTACCAAAATTTCACCCTAAGATAATTTCGATATTCCGAATCCAAAAATGAAGTCCATTTTGGAAAATAAAATTTACAAAATTTCAAAAATTGGTTATTACTATTCATAACGGCTAGTTTTAATAATATTTCAATAGCATGTCGTTGTTTAGTGAAACTCGGTATTGCGTACTACACACGCTATCGAGGAAGGTCACGATTACGTGTAATGCAAGGCAAGTCAAGATGCATGTTGTGCAAGATCCTTTTGGTGTAGCGTACAACACAAGACATTAATGAAATTAAAAAGAATATTTCTTCATAAAATCTCGGGGTGTTACATGCTCCATGTGAAATGAGCCCTGGCTCATGCTAATATCATGTTAAATGATGTTACTAAATCTCCATGTTATGATAATCATTTTATATAATGCTTTTATGTTAAAATTTTTCTTATGAACCATTGATATGCCTATTTTCTAACATGTACTATATTAATAATGTTATGCCTTGTTTATTTCTTTACTGGGCTTTATAGCTCACCCTTTTTATATGTATGTCCTCAGGTTATCCCATTCAATGATAAGTATGAGGGAATGTTGTTGTCATGTAAAGGAATATTTCAATAATGATGTTTAATTTTTATGTGTTATGTTTTCATTTAATGTCCTTAATTTTACATTACACTAGAATTATTCATCCTCAGAGTTGTCTTAAGTGCATGTTCATGTAATAAATCATGTTTAAGACTGTAAAAAAGAGAAGGGTTGTTATACATAGCTAAAGTGTCCCCACTGACTCATATCAAATAAAAATATGTATAATAAGGGTATCTTAAAAATTAAATCTCTGACTGAATCCAACCTTGTACTATGTATTGGAAGTTTCATCATATAGTTAATTCATTATGATTATAAGAAACCTGAGCCTATCCATTGCATTCATAATTTGAAACCCATGTATCACTCCAGGAATAACATAAACCCATCACCTTACAACCATGTTCTAGGGATTCCTGATAGGAACCCTTTTATCGATATAGGTGTTGTATAAATTTTCCTCTATTTAATTTCATCCTTTACAATTATCAATGTGATCTCGTGTGTCACTCATGGAATATATAATTTTTTCCAATCAGAGTCCATCATTGGATGTCTACATAATGATTCCAAGTTTCACATAGGGAATATTTAATGATCATCCCATTAAGTATATCCCTGATAGACCACATAGGGATTCCAATTATCACTCATTGAATATATAATCCAGTAGCGAGGTGATTCCTTATATGGAATTCATATGAGAACCCATGTGTATTTTACATTTATTAAAATTGGTATTTTACACTATTCACCAAAAAAATCAATATTTTATGAAAAATAATAATAAGTTAGGATAAGATAAATTTATATTATAATATGAAAAAATAATCCCATTTTATCATATAAAATTTATAAATTTGGAATAATTTTATTTTATCATCTATAAAAAATGAAATAAAGACTATTTTAGAAGGAAATTTATTTTCAAAACGTGAAATGATTTTATTATTCTTCCTTGGATTATAAAACCCCAATTATGGTTTTTAGTTTATTTTGTTGAATATTTTATTAATGAACTGCATCAAAATCATAGATCGTTTCTGATTAAATTAACTTATTATGTCAAAAAACATTGCACACTAAGAACCATTTTTCTTAAAAATGTCTCTTTATACCATCAAATGATTTCATCTTGATTTTAAAAAATGATAATAAATGTATGAATTACTATTCATTAGTTTAAATGTATAAAAATATATTTTTTAAATTAATATAGTACTTTAAAATGACTAATTTATTTTTTAAGTGAAATATTTAAAATATAAAGAAAACATTATTTTATAAAAAATTGACCCTTTTAACAGTACCTATTCATAATATTATTTTATTTAACTCTTATAAATCAAAATTGAGTACTTATTACATATTAATAAACAATTTTATATTATAGAAAGCATTCTATATAAAATTCATAATTTTTTTACTCTTATTCATACTGATTAATCTATTATTACTGTCATTTTAAAATAATAATGTATCACAGTTCATTTTATGCTTGTTATTGAGTGGGGAACATGTGATCAAACATAATATTATATTAAAAATAAAATCTCTGGGTTTTTCTAATGATTTTTTTACTCTAAAACTATTGAATAAGATATTTAAATAACACTGATTCATACTATTCAAGTAGATTCATCACTCTCTATCGATGAAGATGAAGAGAAAATGATTAAATGAGTAAATTCAAGGATGAGAAGAAACATTAATGTAAATGATATTATTGGGGAATAAAATAAGTATGAATAGATAAGAAAGAAGATTATGGAAACACTTCTTATCAGTTTTTTATTAGAAGATAAACCTCAGATATTTGAGGAATTATTTTAACAAAAAGGTTCGATTCAAGATATAAATGGGAAGATTTACCAAATCAAAAAGAATGGATCATGGTAACTAGTTCCCTCACATACTAAAAAATAAATTATCTAGAAAAAATGAGACTTTAAAAATAAACAGTATTAGAATTGTGATGTTGTGAGAAATAAATTTGGGCTGGTATATAGGGGACACTCACATATTGAAGGCTTTACCTTTTATGAATCCTTTTCTTCAGTGTCCAGACTAGAGTTAATTATAATATTCATGTCCATAACATCTTTTATAATTTTTGAAATATTTCAAATGAATTCTAAATTATCTTTTCAAAATCGAGTTATTAATGAGGAAGTATATAAGTAACATCATAATGTCTTTATTTAAGATACTAATGAATGAAAAATGTGTATGTTAAGGAAGTCACTTTATGGATTCAAGATAACTCTAAGGGAATTATATTTTACGCTAGACGAATATCTAAAATGAATGAAATTTATAAAGGATAGGTGGAGAAAAACATGTATGGGAGGAATACTAGTAATCATTGCTAGTAATAAACAATATCTATGTGAGGGGTTCCAAAGACACATAATATAATTATTTAATTTTTCTATGCTTATAAAAATGAATGTTTTGTGCATTTTCAAGTAATATATAATGTTGAATAAATTGTTATTTTAAAATAAATTCATATTTGATAAATCATGAATAATTTTTTTACATTTAAATCCAGAGGTGTGTCAACCCATATTCAAATAGGCACAAAACTGTGTAAGGTTGGTGAAGCATAGGGAGTGATTGAAAAACAATTTAAAATCTCTATTGGCATACTTAAGTATTTAAAAAAGGTAATACCAAGAATTGTATTTTCTCCCACTCTTTTTCCTATGAACCAATAAATAGTAAGAAATAAGATATAATAGTAGAAAATGGGATCTTGAGATACATAGTATAGAATTTCAATTATGTGGTGGTGTACAAGAAGAAAGGTTATTTAACCCCATGAGGTTTTTCTGATGCTGACTCGATAAGAACTATTGATGACTAGATGTCTATATTTAGTGGAATTGTTTTTAAAAAATTTTTTGTTTCCTAGAATTAAGTAAAGAAAACATCAGTAACATTAAGAATAACCAAAAAAGAGTATGTGGGTTCATCACATACAGTTTCAAAGATGGTGTGAATAAAGACAGAACTAAATTATTTGAGTGTTAAAGTTGATTATCAACAAGTTTTATGGTCCGATAATAAAATTTACATTAATCTATCCCAAAATATTGGGAAGTATTCTAAGTCTAGAAACATTGGTATTAAGAACATTTTCTGGAAATAAAAGGTTACTAATGGAATTTTATAACTAGAGTTCTCCGTTTTATAGATTTTCTCTTGATATCCTTATAAAACCACCCACAGCTAACAATTTTAGAAATTAATGCTGTATTTGGGATTTTATAATAATCCATATCATTGAGGTATAATATTATATGATTTTACCCTTATATTAATTCATATTCAAATTTTTTGAGATGTTATTCTCAAGGGAGAATGATGATTCCCCTATTTGTGAATTTTTATAATTAGTGTGTTGTGTTGTGTAGGAAATAATTTTCTATGTATTTAAATATTTTTCTCTCCCAAATGAGAAGGATATTTCTAAATTTGTGTGGGATTTTTTTAATGATATCATTAATACTAGTCAATTTAATCACTCCTATTTTCTACAAAGACATATCTCACCTAGACATAGAGATTAATACATCAAGAATATTTTTTGGGAGTTCATTAGTGGTCATCCATATCATTTATTTAACTAGGGTTTATTATCAATAAGGGGGAGATAAGTTTGAGATATTGAAGACAAATCCAAATTGGGAGATTTTCGAACTGTCTTGAGGATGATGTTGTATTTTTTATCGATACTAGTAATGTGTAGTGATTGATAATATATTATTCATGTGAACGATATTTAATAATTATATGGGAGTATTTTATATAAAATAATATATAATATGTATTCGGTAAATTATATGAAGTAACTAGACACGGAATGAATGTTACATCCATCTTATCACCTAGTTGACACTAATGAAAACAAGTAGTGTATATTTTCTGGACGTGGTTATGATATTTTATAACATGATTTTGGGAAACATTTTTCATTTAAAATTAGTCTGTATGATGTATTGGGGAGGTCCTTGTTTGAAATAGGTGAATTTTAGAATCTGTAGACTAAGGCATGGAAAAATGTACATACGGTATCTTGTGTCTCATGATCAATGGATTTTTTCATATGATCAATATTATATGTTTTTTCATGCAATCGATTTGATGCATACACTTAGTAAAAGTTATTATCAATTCATGCATAGTGATTATTAAGGTGAAAATGAAAAATTGTATGACTCATATACACATTGTAAGCATTTTTAATTATAACTATATGACTTTGTATCATGAGAAAATTTTAAATGGTAAGAGTGTTAGCCTTCATATAAATGTAATTTATTTTGTCCATCATAAGTGTTTTTCCAAAAGATGTCCTTTATGTTTTTACTGAATGTAATTCTTTATAAAAAACATATATATTCATCATATTACATTCTGAATTTCAACCATTAGAAATTCCCAATGTGTTTATTTTATACTTAGAAAAATATGATGTTCTTCTAGAGTGAAAATATGAGTTTCTATATTTAATACTCTCATAAAAGGATATATAAGTAAAATGTTGCAACAGAAATTTTCTAAATAGAAAAAGCATAATGATATTACATATATCATGATCCAATTAGGGTTGAAGTTACATCCAACTCTATGATAAGAATCTGATGTTAGGATAATTCTACCCCACCGAATGAGAAAACACATCACCATGCTTACATAAAAATATTAATAAAAAAGATTGATTTGAATTACATAACGAACATAAAATAATAAGAAACACTAAATATGTAAAACTAATATAAGAATGGAATATTCCCAAATTTTATGAATATTTTAATTGATGGTCATTTATGCGGTGTTGAATGAATCTGAATGAGAAGACCTAATGCCATAAAAGTCAAACGAGGCTTCTATAACTAAATGTAGAAATAATTTTTACATGATACTCAAATAATATAAATATCAGGAATTTAATACTGATATTTTTTTATTAATTCTATGATATGATAATTGATACCATGTAATTTCCAGGTAGAAGAATATATATTGAGAATAGATGTAGGGTATGGATGTGTGAGGAAGATAAAAGAATTGTCATGTCTGTGTGGAGGATAATCCAATCATCTATAATAATTTTCTATATTTAGTGTTTTTTTCTGGTTTTGTGTGATTGTAACTAGTTGGTGTCATCAACTGTATAAGTTTATCATAATAAACTTGCTCTATTTCCATATGAAAATAAAAAAAAAGGAATTTTATGTGTGGGATAAAAACTACAACTGAAAGTGGTGTGGTTATCCTTAAATAATGAGATGCTCATTAACAGATTTTTGTGTTTATATTATTTCTACATTGGTAAATATCATGGAAGTGATTTTCAGAAAAATAATGAGAGTAGAATAATTTGAAAAATCTATACACATTGATTCGCCCCACAGTTTGTTACTTAATTCATGTGATCAAACAAAAACACCATACACATTAAGGATACATGACAATGGGTAAAAGAGTACATTTAGGAGAGGCTATTTGTAGGTCCAAAACATGTAAAAATAATTACATGATGTGTATACTATAACTACAGATCCATAAATTTGAAGTGCATGCCTAGATTCATGTTATGCCTCCCACAAAATTTCAATTAGAAAAACATGTTTTATACTCTCTATTTCATAGGGTTTTCGTGGTCCCCACTCTTAGTATTCCAAATATGATAAAAAAATAAATTTTGTGTTTTTTTAAATTATAATATAATGGTTCATGTATCGTTATTTTTTGGGGTAGTTTTAGAGCAATTTTGGTCCCTTAAGTTCCATAGGTTTGAGGAGATAGTGATAAGGAGAAATATTGATATTAAAGTGGGTTTTGGGATGGTTCCTTACATAGTATCATACCCATACCAACTCATGGGTTCCCTTCATGAAATATCGAGTAAGTATCCCCAGTGGAGAGATATTAACGATATGGAAAGGACCCCCAGCACAGTTTAGGCATAGATACGGTACCCCATTATTCTTGACAAGGTGAGGGTCCTCCATTAGAGTTGGAAACCCCCTATTTTACCTTCCTAGATTATTTTGGTGTCCCTCATTATTTATGTAGTATTAAACTGTCTTTGAGATAGGGATAGTTTCCTCTATCTACGAGGTTAGACACCACCTGGAAACTCTTGTGCACCACAATGAAGTATGGTCCTATAATATGAATTTATATAGGTGGGATGCTTTGTTTTTGGAGTTAGGGGATTTAATTATTTCAAGTCTTAATGAAGAAAAAAATAATTTATTTCATATAATATGTTCCTTTTATGTGTGATTTTAACATGATATTAAATAATACATGCCTTATACTAAGTGTCACTAGTTATGTAGAATGTACAATCTTTAGTAGGGTAAGGTTATGGATTATTATCTGAGCTAGTATAGTGGGGGCTTCTCTTTTTCCCTATTTTTACCATTTATTAAGAATATTTTGGTTCCTTTAGTTTTCTTAAATTTATTAGAGCTTGATTTATATTGAAATTCCATCTTTCCATTGTGTTTTTTTAACATCCTTATGGTTATTTTTACACTCTCCCTTATAATGACTTTCTATCCCCATGTGTTATGTCAATCCATATGACAAAATCATTCGATATGATCATGAAAAATATAATATTGGTTTATATTTTCAGGATATTTCTTGGAAATAGTTAATCAAGCTTGTTTGTGGTTGTTACCATTTATGAGATCTTCCCAATAGTTCATGTAGTAATGTGGTTTTTTATTCTTGATGTATCTATCATTCAAAATGGAATTTCCATTTTTATAAGTTTTCTTTTATGGGGTTGTTGTATTATCTTAACAAGATAATTATTAAATTATAAAATATTTATATATTATCGGTTATTATTTTATATATTTCGTGTACATTATTTTTATATTTATTATATTTTATTACTGAGTAAGGCCTACCATGTTTGTGAGTCCTTCTCGGTACTATTCGTTAACCCCTAATCTATTAGAGGTTTTCTTGGGGTGAAAAAATTAGCTTATCATAGGCCGAAGTTGGGTCTTAGTGGGTCTGGTCATGTAAAAGTGGTATTGGATAAATTTTTGTTTAAAGAATGAAGTTTAGAATAATTGATCTTATGTGGTTTTGGTTTGGAATTTATGGGAATTTTTTCAAGGAGTCCTGAGAGTGGGTTTTTATAAAAAGTATCATAGTGTTACTGTGGTAGCCAATATATCTATTCATGAAGACTCTGATAATCTATTTATTGACTTGTAACTCTAAATAAAAAAAAGGGGTGTACATTTAGCATAGTGCATGGATTATAGAGTGAAAGATTATGATACTTCATCTCATTCTATTGTTACCTCACTGGTATATGATTCAATAATTTTTGAACTATAAATTATAAGGTATGATGCCTCAAAAAGTAATCTATCATAGGTTAGAGGTTGGATCATGATGATGTGATTCTAGTACATGATCCCCTATCTAATATTTAATCAATTCAAGATGTGGTAATTAAATATTTAGACTAATGTATGCTTACCTCATTAACAAAGGAGAAATTATTCATTGATTTTTCATCAATGTGAGTCAATTTTAGAGCACATTTTAGTTCATATTTAGTCGGTACATACCACCCATAGGTAGAATTGTTTCATGCATTTAAGGGGTAGAGACCTTATAGGTCTGGTGGAAAGCTTTATCCTCAAGTGATAGAGGATTGGTTTGTGTTAGTGAGTCACATTTCTATTTTTATTATACATATATAAACTATATAATTATTTAAAAATCAATTCACTTCCATGGAACATGATTTTTCATATGAATAATCAATGGTTACAAATTAGTTGTATTTTAAGTTACGATTATAGGATTATGAAATGTTGTGTAATCAAAATCTATTAATCTCTTGTTGTAATTGGATGATCTATTTTATGATATGAATAATAAATTAGAAAAAATTATTTTATATTAAAATTCAATTTATGAAGGTTGTTGTTATCATGTAATTGATGGGATTAATTAAATGTTTAAATACTTATTATAATAGAAATATTTTAATGTTTCAAATGGTTATTTGAATATGTTTTTAGATGTTATATAATATCAATTAAAAAACTTTGAATGAGGATTATTACATGATTTATTTTGAGTAATGATGGTATACAACTCCTATGGACATTTCTTCTATCATGGATAAAAAATGGGATATTTTTGACAAATAATAATTAATTATATTATATATATTCTTTGGATAGATTAATTGAAATGATGATTTATATGAAAAAAATAATATGAGAAATGATAAAAGTGAAAATATTCTACATGCATTTACACTCTTACTATTTTTAATCAAGAATAATTCTTTATTAGAATAAAGAGGAGAAGACATGATAAAAAGTAATGAAAATAGAAAAGAAAACTATTTTTTATAATAATGAATATTTTTTTAATGAGTTCATTAATGATCAATTTATAATGGGGTATATTTTCAAAGGTACTTCGTTTGGAAACATATTTTCTGTAGAATCTCTATATACTATTTGTTACTATATTTTGAAAATGTATATTTAATTTAATTCAACATCTACTCCTCATATATTTCAATATAGGTGTTAGAAACTTATATATATCTATAGGCTGAAGTTAAAGCTACCTCTAATCAGTTTTGGTGATTAATTGTCAATAACTTGTAATTATTTGGGGGTAAGTGCATACTACTCTATTAGTTGTGAGGTCCTAGGTAAAAATATCTAAAGGCCCAATAAAATAATTGTACTATGTTTCAACTAATTTCACTCAATGTTTTGATCCCTATGAATATTATAAGAATAAAAATAATTATTAAATAATTACGTATTGTTTAAGTTTTCTTGTAGATATTTATTATATCCCAAAACCAATGTAAAAATGTTGTGTGTCTGACTAATTATTTACTTTATTTCAACTAAATTATTTTATTTAAGTGAAATAAAAAATTCTATACCAACATAAAGGGGGATTTTTAAAACTTCTAAATATTATATTGGACCAAATTAAACCCCCCCTCCCATTGATTCTTCATTTACGACACTCTTGGGACAAAAATTGGTATCAAAGATAGTCTCTTAAAATATCTTTTAGAATCCAATATAGTTACAACTACCATATCTAATAATAGTATCTTTCATTAGATCCATACTCTTAAATATATCTACACTGGTTAGAATATTCTTTTGAAAGAGATTATATTCATTTAACATTAACAAGATAGAGATAATGATTTAATAAATAATATTGGAATTAAAAAGGTTGATCCTTGAGAAAGTATGTCAATGATTCAATTTATTTATTTCAGTTATGATAATTATCATTGTAGGAAACCTAAAATGAAAACGTATTTGAATAATATTTATTTGAATTTTTATATGAATCTCATAAAACCCAACAATATTCTTACTATTGAACCTAAAATTTTTAGTGTTACATTATACGATGATTATGATTTATGTTTAAAGGTTATTAATTCAATAATTTATGAATTATAAGATAATTTATTTAAAATAATTTCTTATTGGTCTATTATTTTTAATATATGGGAAACTATTTTTTTCTTATGAAGTAACCAATAATGTATGGAAAGTATGTTAAAATGATACAATGTTTAAATATTATACTTTTTACATTTCTGATGGGTAAGATACTACGCTATTAGAAAGTATCACTTATAGGTGATTTTTGGGTTCTGTTTGTCGAAAATGAAGTGGAATAAATGTTCAAGACGACCAATTTAGTCATTTAAAGTAAATTTCTTCAAGGTTGGAAGAGTTTTGATGGTGTTCTAGATGTTTTCTATTCAATATGGTTTGATTTTATTTTAGAATTTTTTAACTACTTAAGGATTCCCTAAATATGTATGATGCCCTAGAAAGGGTAAAATTAGATAATTATATAACTTACCAATATTTATATCAAAATATATTTATTACATACAATTTTGAGAAATATGGAAATCAATCATGTCTTAGTTTTATTAATATACATATTATGCAGTATTGATATGTCTGATTAATGGGAAAGAATAATTTTTGAAAATCCATCAAGGTTACATGGATACATATGAAGCATTTTGGATATGTATGATGCATGTAAGACTATGAAAAATAATTGATCATCATTCCCAATATATGTATGATGAATAAATTAATAATGTAAGATACAAAGGGTTCATACATAATATGAAACACCTAGATTCTCGGAGGAAAACTGATATATATGAAGTGAAGAGTGATACATATAATGAAACATTTATTTTACAAAATTAATGTTGTATAAGATGACAAGATTCATACGTATGATGAATCAAATAGAAAAATTAAAAACGTGTGTCTATCCCTATCGGCATATGTGATATATATTCTATTAATCATTAAATATTATATCTCCATTAGAAATTTATAAAATATATATTCAAGCTAAGTTTCAATGGATAACAAAAACTATTTATTTTTTTATTTTAAGTAATATAAATGATGGTTTTGTGGAAATTAACATGAGCTCACACACCACATCTTGGAGAAAGAAGGGGGGATGCGGAGTTTTCCACAAATCAAATTATATGGATTTGAAATTCAAGATTCTTCTATAGTTTGGGGAACCAATCATCTAGAATATTTTAGGTGATTTTCTTAGAATTATAACGGTGGTGGGTATATCACTCTTGACTATGAAAATATTTCATTTCATGGAAAAATAATAAATTTAAAAAATAGAAAAAATAATAATATAAAATTATAAGGGGATATCATGAGTTTGTATAGAGACCCTAAACCTAGTAGCCCAAACCCATTGTTTTATTTTTTATGTTGGAATAAGATACAATGAATCACATTCTAATGGACTTGATGGCTTCTTAATCTTGGAAAACTAGATTCAATCACTGACTTACATTATATTTTAAAATTTAAATTATAGTATACTTTTCAAAAAAATAACTACATTCCCTCTATAATATCTTTGCATATTAAAAAAATTATACATAATGTATTCCTATGAAAAAGAAAGTAAATTAGTGTGATCAGAAATGGTCATTAATGTTTATGTACAACAGAGGATATCATGAATCGAATAAAAATAATAAATAACAAAAGGTAAATAACTAAACAACCATTTTATTTAATCAATAACTTGGCTATCATAATTAGTTATGGAATAATCAATATAGAAAGCTAAATCTATGAAAAAAAATTTCATTCAATAAATAAAAATTAAATGAAATGAATTCAAAGATAAAATCACTACGAAGATATTATGGATAATATTAACTGAATTTTTAATGAAGGAAAAACTTAATTATTGGACTCCATTATCTCATGAACGGTGACTCCTCTATCATCATGTCCTTTCATCATAGAGGATAGAACTATAGGTTAAAAATAATTTAATGGTTGATTAATTATTTTCTATTGATACCTAAAGATGCATAAATAGGTTATATAATGACATATCTCACCCATCACTATAGGTCCAAAGTATTTCTAATATATTGAATAATCAATTTAATTCATGAACAATGTGTCTTATCATCAATTTTCTATATTGAGTTAGGAATACAGATTTACTAATATTTTCTCGAATAAACATATAAATTTAAATTTAGATCACTTTATTTACAAATTATATAATGTTTCATAAATAAACATATCCATGAAAAATAATATAGATATTTAAGGTAAATTTAATATACACATGAAATTAAATAATTTAATGGAATGTTAGTGAGTGCAAAAAAATTCAAGGAAGGTAATGTCAATATATTCCTTGGTCAAAATGATCATAAATTATACATAGGAATAACAATGAAGGTTATAATACAACATATACATATTATTTTATAAATAAAGGGTTTTTTCATTTATGAATAGAGATACAATAAAATATCATTAAAAACATTCTTGAGATAAATATACATTAAATTTCTAAAATATTTTTTGTAAATTAAAATTTCACATAAAATTAAAAAAATATTTTAATATCAAAATATATTTTGAAACTTATAGAGGAGTATTGAAAACATTTTATAGGTCATGAATGATAGAAATTTTTTTATGTTGTACACATTAAAATAGATATTCCTTTCACGTTTTTAGAAAAATCACAACTTATATTGTTTTGAAATTGACATAATTATTTATTTGAATATATTTTGTTCATAGAAAAAAATAAATGGGTGATAATTTCATTTTAAAATATTTTTTAAAAGCATAAAAAAATTAAAAAGTTTTTTGAAAACATGGTTTTGGAAGAAAACTGATTTCTAACTAGAGAATTAAATGAAGTCGTATTTTCCTAATAACATTATTTCAATCATTTTGAGAAAAAACTTGTGTGAAAAAGGTACTATTAGATAATAATATTATGAATAACCTATGGATATGAAAATAAAATTATTTTATTAATAAATGGTCAAATAATTTCCTTTAACTAATATTGAAGAAAAAATAATCTTGATTAGAATGAGATGTCAAATAAACCCTTATAATGATCATAAAGACGTTGTCCGGATTAATCAATGAATAGATTATGTGTATCAAATGTAAATTCACATAAAATTTTTAACTCAATAAAACATATTCAAAATTATTTAATCAAAAATAATTTATAATTTCAGTGAAAATAAAAAAGGTATCTAACCATATGAAAACAAATGGAGTTATAAAATTACATCCCACTTGGTATATTTTAATTTAAAATTGATTTCAGTGAAATACTTAATGTTGAAACATAATGTACCATTAAATAATAATAATTATATAAATTACATGTAAAAGGGTATTATATACACCATATAGAAGAAATTAGGTTCATAACATTAAAATTTTCCATAATGAATGGAAATTGAGACAAAACCCATACCTCATGATTCCTTTTGGATAAACATGATTTAAACACTTATAAAATAGTTTTAATAATGTTATTAATTTATACAATAACCATAATAATATTTATAATATCATATATGATCATATTATAACATCTTATTAATTGTTTGTTATTAATCGTTCATTTTTTCATTTTTTCGGGTGTTAATTGTCTTATTTTCTCATGCGTGTTTTGTAATGAAATTTTGGGTTCTTTTACAAATTATATTAATAAACCATATATAAAATGAATATAATATTATAATTAACTTATTTACTTTATATATATATTATTATTATCATTCTTAATTGTTGGGCATTGGGAATGAGTTGCATCTCTTAATAGGGACGATAGGTCGTATGTATGCATGACTGATGATATAATTCCCTTAACAAGTGAAAGGGTGAAGAAGTGGGTGATATATTAACTTTATAGAATCAATATAATCACATATATATCATATTTCTTCTTTAATTTCGTCCATATTAAATTCCATGTGAAGAGTAAATGAAAAACGATTTACATTAATTCATGAGAGGGTAGTTCGTCTTACACACGAGTGATGTTATCAAATTTTAAATGGCATAGAATATAAAAATGTATTTGTGATGTTAAAATTAAATAAGTATAATAATATCATAAATAAAAAAGAAATTTTTTAAATCCAAAATTTTAATGAGCCCTAAAAGGTGGTGATATAAAACAAACTACATCAGTTAATGAGGTAGTAGTCCCCCAAGCACACGATCGATGATATTGTTTCTCATTTAATAGAATCATAGATTGATGAATAGTTTACCATCAATATAAAAATATCTAGTTTTATTTATGATAAATATTTTTTATATTGGATGTTTTAATTTATAGTTTAAAGCTGATAAAAAAATAATAAAATTAATAGCTTTGTTAAGAAAATAAAATTCACTGAGAGAAACCGCCATTGGATCTTCACTTAAGGACCCAAGGGATAGTCTTTTGGGTGGGCCAGAAGCTCTACAATGTGACTATGTATTTTGGGAAGTGAATTTTTTAGGGTTTAGTCAAACCAAATGGATAGATATTTTAGGGGATGTTAGGTATGATGATCCCTTTTAGAATTGGAGAAAGGGAACCCTCATGGAAATTACATTGAAATTTCCCAACAAAATAAAAATATGGTAAAGACATTCACAAGAAAAATGCTTCTACCATGGAAAAAATATTTGTAATAGTTAGTGTTCATATGGTTTAAAAATTATGTTGAATTTATTACCTAATATAAATTATTATGATTCCAAATATTGAATAAAGTTTATCAAAATCAATACACATATGTGAAAGAATTTAATTTAATATAAAACCCACAACCATGATGGAATGAAGGTTTCTGTAAAATAAATATTTTATGGAAATGATTATTTTACTTTAACTCAATAACTTTTAATCTTATTTACATTAATTTCAACTAAAGATATAGATATATAATATAAAAATTTCTTTGAAATCATTTCTTATAAGAGGTTATTTTAATTAACTATAATGGAGAAACAATATGTTTTTTAATAGTTTTCCAAAAATTGTATTTTTTCTCTTTAATATAAACTTACTGTAAAATCCTATATAAATATAATATAATATAAATTAATATATCTAAATAATAGGTATGTTACTTAGAAATCAAGTTAATTTAATAATTGATTAATTTATCAACATAAATGATTATTTTATATAAAAATAGTATTATTCACTATTCAATGGTGCATATATATTTTCGCAAAAAAATCAACATATATTAATTTTGATGTGAGGATACAAAAAATTAAGTTTTTTATCAAATATAATTTATATATTTTTTATAAATTAGTTATAATATATTTTTTAATAAAAGTAAATAAAAAATTATTGTTAAAGAAAACATATTTTGAAGAACAAAAAGACATTAAAAAAAATTAATTGATTATTAATAAGAATTTATCAATATAATAAGGAAATATATATTTATTTATTTATTTAATATTGTATTTAAACAAAATTATATCCTCAATTTAAAAGAAATTTTAAAATAATCATTTTTTTGGGCTCAGTGTTGTGTATCAAATGCTCTATCGAACATAGTTTTCTCTTAAAAAACTTGGGGTGTTATAGTCTTCCTTCCTGGAGAAATGTATTAGTGCACTCCACAGAAAATAATGAGTTTATATAAAACCCTTTTATTCCAAATCCACTAGACCCCTCTTTATCTCTTGCAAAACAGTATTATCCATCCTCTAAGAAGGAATGGATATCGGTGCAGATCCTTGCACTATGTCGATATAAAACTATACCTCTCTCATGGTAGGTAGTATAGAATATTTTTTGGGGAAAACATCATTGAAATGATATACCACTAGAGTTAAATATTCCTAATTCATTCCCTGATCATCTAGGAAAAATCTATAACTATTTTTTTTCATCCCACCTATCCCACGCTGCTTGAGCCCATCTGGAATTTCCTAGAAATCCCCTTCACCAATTTCAATAAATTTTCCACCCTCTAATGATGTAAAACACACCCTTCAGTAATATAAATCAACATAATGATGATCTGGAACCAACTAGTTCATCCAAATAATGATATCAAACCATTTCATCTCAAGAACAAAGTGACCACATACGATGTGATGCCCACCTATCTTGAGGGGGCACGCTATACACTTCCATACACTCTCCAATCGAATCACCAATGGAGTATCAAGTTTCACCAAGCCGCATGAAAACTAAAAATCAATACTATGTATCTCAAAAATAGAAATTAATATAATATAATTTGATTCACCTATATCTAAAGTATCATATAATAAATTAGGGCCTACTAGAATAGTATCTCGCACCGTAGAAGGTCTGGCACTCTGCTCCTTAAGTATATGTTGCACCACATAAATCTGGTATGATTTTTGATACTGAGATATATCATATATACACTATGAAGGTTCTCTCTTATATAATTATATGTCTTATATCTGGATACCTTGGCCACCTCCACCACCTCACCCAGGCCGGTTGGTGGTACTCCAGCTCCTTTCCTGATAAGAAGCTGATTACCCCACTCCTAAATGTAGAGTTGCTGTAGACCCCCCATCGTTGTCCACTAGAGGAAAATATCTACAAATGAAATGAATATAACCCATATTTGTACTAATCCATAATTCAATTAGGACCCATGTACGCTAGTGTTTCATAAGTCCTTCTCTACCACACTAATGGAACAAAACATGGAAACCTGATTATTCACCTAAGAAACTAATATAAAAATGTGGATACACCAAATGATTCTTCCTACTATGGATATTTTTAGTTCTAAATCTAGATTTCAACCCTCCCTATCTCTCACATCCATCCTCTCTCAGGTTACATTCACTTATAAATTTCTCCTTCACTATCCTAGATAAAATTTTAAGTGGAAATAAATTTTTCTATGATCATATTTCATACCTAAGACCATATTCAAGTTTCATATCTTTAGATAACTCTTCACATAACAAAATAGTTTTGAAGTTCTAGAGCTCCATGAAATGGGTAGAATAGTCCTTGTATAATATGAAGCCCTACTCTAAGTGCATTATCTCTCTTGCTCTATCAATGCTCAATGTATTGAGATAGAAATAATCATAGAAGACCATTTGAAAATCCCTCCAAGACATATCTCGATGAAATTCTATATGGGTAATAAAAACACACAGTATCTTGGTATATTCCTAAATAATATACATATCGAGATTCACTCTCCTTTAAAATGTGTCGTAAGATTCTCGAAGATCGATTGCATGTCCTCTATCATTGTCGTTGTAGCCTTCGGAATTCCATCCCCTAAATATGAAAACAAATACTACTGTTGAAACTCATGATTCAATTCTACCATATTTGGGGTAGGAGTGGGGATCCTAGATTTGTATTCATAAATTATATGAAACCATCCAAAAATTGGGTATTGGTTCCCATATCAATTATAACTGATGGTTCCTCTAATGAAACTACTGGAAGTTCAACTAGTGACCTAGGGCCTACCAACTCAATAGAATGGTCATTGACACCCTCTATATGTATAAATCGAGTTATTCATGGGGAAATGTTACTATAAATTAAAAAAACACACCCCAATACACGATTTAATAACTACTATAATCACATATATAATAATATGAAAGATCTATGATTTCCTATATAAGATTAACCCCCCTTCATCTTCTCCTAACAAAAGGTTTGGGCATCATACATAACATAATAATGGAGAGAGAAAATACGTATAACCCACTACTGAGGTCAGCTATGGTTCATGTTCACTGTTATAAGTCAAAATTAACAGTATACATAGTTTAAATTTCATGTTATGGTGGATAACACCACTTAAGTTGCAATTGGAATCCCCATTTAACATCAAACATTTAATATCATAATCCAATTTCTTGTATGTTCAAACACATATATATAGAAAATATTTTTAAATAGTTGAATTAAATAGATCAGAAATTTAAAATAAAAATGTCTCATAATCTTTTTTAATTGAAAAACGGATTTTGTTTACTCGCAAGCAATTATTTATCCAATGTGTGTATAATATTCTAACAAAATTTTGTAGACATAGTAGTAAAGTCAGAAAAAAGTACTATAGGTATTGAATGCAGAAATATAAAAATTCCATGGAATATTAATGAGATTTACACACTCATGTTCTAATAATGATGCATGAAAAATATATCCTTACATTATCAACCAAGGGTAAAAATACAAAAAATCATTAAATGTGGGTTATCTACTCCCATGAACAGGCTCATGACCATATTCAAACACAAAATATTTCTTCTTTCTACCATTAAAATTACTTACTTAAGAAAAATAAAATAATAAAAAATCCTTTCGTACGACATTGTGACATCCCAGACCTAGTTCAATCAACATTAACCGAACCAGGTTGGACACATGACCATAAGAATGCCTCCTCATGCACTAGTGTATTTCAACAAACAAATAGGGCCTATGGTGGAAAATATGGGATATAAATGTTTATAAAATAAGAATAATCATATTAACCAATAGTATAAGAATAAAATATATTTGAATAGTGGAAGAGTAAACAACCATTTTATAAATATACAAGTAATAAAATTCATCTATGTCATATAAAAAATTACAATAATATAATTTTATACCAAAAAGAAAAATACAAGGGAACCATGGGTATATTTATATATAATATTCAAAAAAAAAAAACAAAAACAAATACCCATGGCTATCTCTAGTATCATCTTAAGTATAAGATTGGTCTTTTTCCTCTGTACACCATCCAAGAAAGTTAATCAAGTATACATTGTAGGGTACATTCCCTAGACAACACATTTAATCATGAAGTCTGTCAAGGTACCCAACATTGGCCTAAAAATGTAAGATATACTCAGTATGCCGCAACCAATAGTTTCGAATTCCATCTAATCTATATGTACGTAATAAAAGATATGATGATAACATTAAACTCTATAAATAAAATGTGGTAGATAAGTGACTCACATATATCTGGGTCCTATAGAACACTCACAATCTTCCACCTCCTTTACCATAAGTGACCCGCTTGGAAGTTGTATCATATAGTTAATTCATTATTATTATTATAAAAAACATGAGCTTATCCATTTAATTGAAAATTTTCAACCGATGTATCACCCCATGAATAACTTAAACCCATCACCTTACAAGCATGTCCTAGGAATCCCTAATCGGAACCCTTGTATCTCTTTTGGTGTCGTATAAAGTAACCTCCCATTAATTCCTTCCATTATTGTTAACAAAGGGATCCCAAGTGTCACCAATGGAATATATAATTATTTCTTCTCAGATTTCATCCATGGAAGTCCACAAAATGATTCCAAGTTTCACTCGTGGCATATTTACTTATCCTCCCCCTAATTCTATCCTTTATAGTCCACATGGGGAGTCCAATTATCACTCATGGAATATATAATCTAGCATCCACGTGAGTCTATCCATGAAATTCTTATGAGAACCCATGTGTATTTTACATCAATTAATAATTTTATTTTTCACTATTCACCGAAAAATCATTCTTTTATGAAAAATAATAAAAAATTATCATAAGTTATATTTGATATTATAATATGAAAAAGAACCTCATTTTTTCATATAAAATTTCTAAATCTAGAATAATTTAATTTTAACATCTAAAAAATGGAATAAAGACTATTTTCGAGGGAAATTAATTTTCAAAACATGAAATGATTTTATTTTCATTCCTTGGATTGTGAAACCGCCATGAAAATTGTTAGTGTATTTTATTGAATATATTATTAATTAAATACATCAAAATCATATATTAATTTTGATTAATTTAAATTATTAATACAAAAAAATGTTGCGCACTTGGAACCATTTTTCATAAAAATGTCTTTTTTTATATCAAATAATTTTTTATTGATTTATAGAAAATAATAATAAATTTATAAATTATTATTCATTAGTTTAAATGTATAAAAATATATTTTTAAAATTAAAATCATTCTCTAAAATGAGAAATTTATTTTTTAATTGGAACATATAAAATAGAAATAATACATTCTCTTATAAAAAACTGACCCTTATAACATTAACTATTCATAATCATATATAATTTAATTTCTATTATTTAAAATTGCTTACTTATAAAATTTTAATAAATAATTTTGTATTATGGATAGTATTATACATATAATTCAAAATTCAGTTACTCTTATTAATAACTTTTAATCTAGTATTACAGTCATATTAAAATAATAATGTATCACAGTTCATTTTATGCTTGGTACTGTGTGGGGAACAAGTGATCAAACATAATATTATATTAAAAAGTAAATGTCAAGGTGTTACTGAGATTTTTTTACTCTAAAAATCTTGAATAATATATTTGAAATACTTTCATTTAGACTATTGAAGTAGATTCATCACTCTATATCGTTGAATATTAATAGAAAAAGATTAAATGAGTTAATGCTAGTATAAGAAAAAAAAATTAATATTGATGATATTATTAGAGAATAGAATCAATATGAATATATAGGAAGTAATATTATGGAAACATATTGTATATTTTTTTTATCAAAATATAAAAATCATATATTTGAGGAATAATCTCAAGAAAAAGGTTTGGTTCATGAAATAGATGGGGAGATTGACCAAATCAAAAAGAATGGAACATATGAAATTTTTCCCAAAAATAATAAAAAATAAATTTACTAGAATAAAGTTATTCTATATAAATAAACATTATTAGAATGGTGTTGTTCTGAGAAAAAAAATTGGACTGGTATGCAGGGGATACTCACAAATTGACGGCTTTACCATTGATGAAACATTTTCTTTAGTGGCCAGACTAGAGTCAATTTTAATATTCCTTTACATAACATCTCATATTATCATTCAAATATTTCATATGGATTCTAAATTACATTTTAAAAATTGATATATTAATGAGGAAGAATATTAGTAACATCCTAATGTATTTATTTAAGATACTAATGGTGAAAATTATGTATGTTAAGAAAGTCACTTTATAGATTCAAGAAAGCTCTATTAGAATTATATTTTAAGATAGATTATTATCTGAAAATAATGAGATTTATTAAGGATAGGTGGAAAAAAACATGTATGTGAGGAAGACCAATAATCATTGCTAGTAATAATGAAAATCTATCTGAAGATTTCTCAAGATACATAAAATAAATATTTAAGATGCATATTCTTAAAGGAATGAATTTTTCATGCAGATGAAAGTTAACAATTATATAGAAAAAACCATTATTTAAAAATAAAAATATAATAGATAAATCATGATTAATTTCGTTATATTTAAATCCATATGTGTGGGTAAACTAATTTAAATAGGCACAAAACTTTGTAGGGATTTTGAAAAATAAGGAGTGACTGGGAAACATTTTAAAATCTCTATTGACATGCTTAATTATTTGAAAAAATTTATACCAGACATGGTATATTCTCGCACCCATTGACCTAGGCACTAATCCAATATTAAGTATTGACATTTAATAGTGTAAAATGGGATCTTGAGATACATCTTAAAGAATTTCAATTATGTGATGATGTATAAGAATAAAGGTTAGTTAACCCCCATGAGGTTTTTTTGATATTGAATGGGTAGGAACTATAGATGACTGGAAGTCTGCATTTGGTGGATAATTTTTTTGGAAAATTTTTGTTTCATGGAATTCAAAGAAGAAAACCATAGGTACATTAAGAATATCCAAGGCTGAGTATGTAGTTTCATCACATGCAGTTTGACTGATGGTGTGGATAAAGACACAAATAAACTATTTGAGTGTTGAAGTTGAGTATCTTCCAGTTTTAGGGTGTGATAATCATTTTTCCATTCATCTATCCAAAAATATTGGGTAGTATTCTTGATCTGGAAACATTTATATTAAGTACAATTTCTTAAAATAGAAGGTGAATAAAGGTCTTTTATAACTTGATTTCATCCTTTTATATAATTTTTGGTGTGTATCCTTATAAAACCAATCACAAGTAAACAATTTTAGAACATAAGTCTATAGTTAGAATTTTAGAATACTCCGGATAGTTGAGGTATAATATTTTATGATTTTACCCCTATATTCATTCTTATTAAAAAAAATTAGATGTTATTTTCAAGAAATAATGATAATTCCCATATTTTTGAATTATTATAATGTATATTTTGTGTTTTGTAGAAATATTTTTTTAACTATTTCATTATTTTTCTCTCCCATATGAGAAGGATGAATTAAAATTTGAGTGAGCTATTTTTCAGGGATAACACTGATAGTCTATCTAATCACTATTATTTTCCACAAAGATATATCTCACATAGACTTATATATGATTAAATCAAGACTCTTTTCATGGTGTTCTTTGGTGGTTATAGTTATCTTTAATTAAATTTTTATTTGTTATCAATAAGGGGGTTAGAAGTTTGAGATATTGAAAAAAAATCAAAATGGGGAGATTGTCAAACCCTCTTGAAGAAGATGTTGTATTTTTTGTTGATACTAGTTATGTGGGGTGATTGATGAACTACTCTTGATGTTAATGATATTTAATAATTATTTTGGAGTTTTATCTATAAAATCTTAAATAATTTGGATTCTTTAAAGTATATAAAGTTATTGGTCAAGGAATGAGAGGTCAATCTATCTTATCACCTAGTTAACAATAATTCAAAAAAGTAGTGCATATTTTCTGGATGAGGCTATGAAATTTTATAACATAATTTGGGAAGCGTTATTCATTTATAATAATCCCCTAATATGGATTGATAATTTTCTAGTTTGAAATGAGCAATGTTTAGAATCTATAGACTGAGATATAGAAAAATGTGCATATGTTGTCTTGTGTCTCACGATCTATTGAGTTGTTCAAATGGTCAATCTTATAAGAGTTTACATGAAGTCGATTTATGGGATACATTTGGTAAAATGTATTATCAATGACTAAATAGTTATAATTATGGTGAAAAATAAAATTTTATAAATTATATACACATCGAATGTGTTTTTAATTCTAACAATATGACATTGTATCATTAGAAAAATGGAAAATGTTGGATCATTATCCTTCATAGAAATTTAATTATTATGTGTCCATCGTAAGATTTTTCTAAAAAAAACCTTTATGTTTTTATTAAATTTATTTATTTGCAACAAAACTATATCTTCATCATAATAATTTATGAATTTCAACCTTTGGAGTTTACCAGTGTGTGTCTTTTATACTTAGAAAAATAATAAGTTCTTCTAAAGGGAAAAAATGAGGCTCCAGATTTAATATTATCATTAAGATATACCTATATATATATAATGATGCAATTGAATTTTTCTATATTAATGAAACATAATATTATTCTATAGATCATGATCCAATTAGGGATGAAGTTACATCCAACTATGGGAGAAGAATATGATGCTAGGATAATTCCACACCACTAAATGAGATACCATGTCACCATCCATATATATAAATATCAGGAAAAATTAAAGTTTTGAATTTCATAAGGAACATAAAAAAAGTGAAACCCTTAATAACTAAATTTATTATAGGAAGAGAATATTACCAAATCATAAAAAAAATTAATGGAAGATCATTGATGCGGTGTTGAATGACTCTAAATGAGATGATCAAATGCCATGAAAATTCATGAGAGGATTCTATAAATGAATGTAGAAATAATTTTTAAATGGTACTCAAATAATATAAATATCGTTTATTTAATACTGATATTTTTTTATTATTTCTAAGATAGAAGAATTGATTCAATGTAATATCCATGTGGAAGAATATATATTGATAATAGATGTAGGAAATTGATGTGTGAGGAATAGAAACATAATCATCATGTCCGTGTGGAGAATAATCCGCTCATCAATAATAATTTTTTTTAATTAGTGATTTTTATGGTTTTGTGAGATTGTAACTAGTTTGTGCCATCAGTTGTATAAGTTCAAGATAATAAACTTATTCAATTTCCATATGAAACTAAAAAGGTAATTGTGTGTGTGGGATAATAAGTATAACATGAAAGTGGTTTAGTTATCCTTAAAGAAAGAGATACTCATTAACATATTTTGTGTTTATTTTATTTCAAAATTGGTAAATACATTTGAGGATATTTTCTCTAAAATAACGAGAGTAGAATGATTTGAAAAAACTATACACACTAATTCTCCCAACTATTTGTTCCACAATTTCTGTGATCCAACAAAAACACCATGTATATTATGGTTACCTAAAAATGGGTCCTAGATTACATTCATGAGAGACTTTATGTAATTCCACACCATGTCCAAATAATTACATTATGGGTATACTATAACTACATATCCATAAATTTTAAGTGTATGTATATATTCATGTTATGTCTCACACACAATTTAAATTTGAAATACATGTTTTGTACTCTATATTTCATGGTGATTCGATGTCCTCATTCATAGGAATCCAAATTTGATAAACCAATTTAAATTTTGAGTTTTATTTAACTTAGAATATAATGGTTCATGTGTTATAATATTTTGGGGTTGTTTTAGAGGCTTTTTTTATAATTAGGATCCATATATTTGAGGAGAGAGTGATAAGGTAAAATTTTGATAATAAAGTGTGTTTTGTGATGGTTACTTTCCTAGTAGAATACCTAAACCAACTCATGTGTTCCCTTCATGAATTACATAGTATGTATCCCCTAGAGATATATTGATGATAGAGAAAATACCATCCACACACTTTAGGCATGAAGACGGTACCCCCTTATTCCTTATAAGGTGAGGGTCCTCCATTATAGTTGGAAACCCCATCAATTGATCTTGGTTAATTATTATAGGGTCCCTCATGATTTATGTAGTATTAAACTCTCTTTGAGATAGGGAAAGTGTCATCTATATATGGGGTTAGTAACCAAAAAGAACATCATGGATACTTTTATTATGTATGGTCATGTAATATGATTTTATAAAAGAGGAATTATATGTATTAGGTGTTTAGAAGTTTAATTATTTTAAGTTATACAGAATATATAAAATATATTATTTCACTCAATAAATTCCTTTTATGTGAAATTTCAATTTTATATTAAATAATACATGTCTTATGTTGTGTTTCACTGATTATGTAGAATGTATAATCTTTAGTGGAGTAAGGTCATAAATTATTATCTGAGCTAAGATAATAGGGACTCATTTTTTTCCCTATTTTTACCATTTATTAAGAATATATAGGTTCCTTTTTGTTTATTAAACAAGCTATAGTTTGATTTATATTGTAATTTTATCTTTCTTTTGTGTTTTTTTAACATATTAATGGTCATTTTTACAATCAACCTTATACTGAATTTCTATCCACACGTGTTATGTCTATACATATGACAAAAAATTTAGATATTATCAAGGAAAATATAATTTTGGTCAATTTTTTCTGGATATTTCTTGGAAATACTTATTCATGCTAGTTGGTGGCAGTTACCATTTATGAGATCTTCCCAATAGTCATGGAAAAATGTGGTATTTTTAATCATGATGAATCTATCATTATCAATGAAATTCATGTTTTTATATGGTTTCTTTTAGGGGTTTCTTGTATTTTCTTATAAAAGATAATTATTAAATTATAAATTATTTATATATTATGGGTTATTTTAGGATATATTTTGTGTAGTTTATTTTAATATTTATTATAGGTTGTCAATTTCTAAGGCCTACCATGTCTGTGAAACCTTATTGGAACTACTCATTAACCCCTAATCCAATTGGCGTTGTCCTGGGGTGGAAAAATCACCTTATATTAGGGCCATGTGGGGCCTTAGTGGTTCTGGTCATGTAAAAATGGTATATGATAAATTGTTATTTGAAGGATGAAGTATAGAATTAGTCCTCCTTTGTGGTTTTGTTTTGGAATTTCTTGGAATTGTGTCAAGGAGTCCTAAGTTTGGATTTTTTTAATAGGTAGTGTAATGTTAGTGTGGTAGCAAATATATATATATTCATGAATATTCTGGTGATCTATTTATTGACTTGAAACTCTAAATAATAAATTGGGGGTACATTTGGCATAGTAAATTCATTATATAGTGATCAATTATGACAATTCATCTCATTCATTTGTTACCTCATCGGTATATGTTTTAATGATTATGGGACTATACATTCTAAGAGATGATGCCTCCAAAAGTCATCTATCATAGGTTCCAAGTTAGGGTCATGATTATACTATTCTTGTACTTCATCCTCTCTCTAATATTTAATCAGTTGAAGAGGAGGTAATTAAAGATTTTTACTAAGGTATCCTTACCACATGAACAAATGGAAAATAATTCATTGATTTTGAATCAACTTGAATCAATTGTAGAGTACATGTTTGTTCCTGTTTAGGTAGTAAATAACACCCATGGGTTGAATTTTATCATGCATTCTAGTGGTATAGACCATATAGGATTATTGGAATGCTTGATCCTCAAGTGACAGAGGATTGGTTTGTGTTAGTAAATAAAATTTATAGTTGTATTGGACAAATATCAACTAGATAATTATTCCTAAATAAATTCACCTCCATGAAATAATTATCCATTAGTGGTCATTGTTTACCCAATACCTGGCATTGCTTCATTGTTGTAGTTACAGCTTTATCCCTTGTTCATGTGTAGTTTTATCTAGCTAAGCTGAGTATGGTTCATTTTATGATATGTTAGACCTTTAAAATGGTAGAGATATAATATCTAATGATAAAACAAGGTACATGGTCCTCATGATGTACTCTCTATATGATAATCATGATGGATTCTTATTAGATCAAATTTGAGTATGACCTTTTAGCTGTGAAGGTCTAGGGTGTGTCCTAATGTATCCCCATATATGACATAGATTTGATGAGTTTTTTAGTCGGATATTCCTTGATGAATAATAACTAAGGATTATTGAAAGAACAATAAATTTACATTATTCATTGTCACACATACTCAAAAACATTGACATGATCCATTTATTCCTTATTGTATCATCGAATCCAAAGTTGGAGATTTCAATTGATTCACTTTACAAATATCTCCTTCATCGAACCCCTTTTATGGATGATAATCCTTTTGATCTCATATGTTGATTGTGTGATATTGTTATTATTTTATTTATAATCCTTTAATGTGGTTTTATCATATCGAAATGAGACCCAAGGATATCATACAAAGAATGATTGGGATATTCAAAGTCTATGATTAAGTATATTCCTTCATTTAATGTATTTTTTAATGAGTGAATTGGTTATCATTCACCTATATTGGGGAGTAAAACCCTCGAGGAGGGTCATTAGGTTCAACCAATAGTCAGTTATAGTAATATAACCACTATTTGGGGATTTAATCATTGTGTTCAATTAAATTTGTGGAAGGAAATTTTCTTATGGTGGTTGAAGTGTATGGGAATGTTTATCCAGAAATATTTCCATAGTTTCCAACTTCAAGAACAATTTTTGTATTGAAATTAATTTTGAGATAACATTTATTTATTTTAAATCATACTGAATGGTATAACTAAAATTTGTTACTTCATGGTGGAGTTAGATGCTTTATTGGGGGAAGGCTTTTTCATACCCGATGTGGAAACCTTTGATTAGGGTAAAAGATCTTGGTGTCTAAGGAATGTTAACATTATATATAGATATCATAAAAAAATTTCCCATTTGGGTAATGTTTTGAACATAGTGTTCCATTGTTTCTATAGACAATGAGTGTTCACACTAGTTCCTATAGAGTAGTCCTTGCAACATTATTTTTTTTATAATTACAATGTTTTGATAATTTCTTTTCCCTATAAAATGATTTATATGTTATCATATTTCATTATTTGTTATTTATTCTGATTCATTATTATTATTACTCAATATTATTCTATAATTTTTTATTATCTGAGTACATATCTTTTATTTGGATGAATTTTTTCTAAGGATCGCATGTTATATATTATTATTGAATGGCTTACCTCATATTTTGTGTGGATATATTAAATATGAAATAACTTATGTATTGAAAGTATTACAGAAATCAAATATATATTGTAATTTTCTATAACTCAAAAAACATAAGTTTTAATCTAAAGATTTTTCATTTGGAGATATTATAAATTTTACCAATTCCAAAATATATTATATCATAATATTTTCTTATCAATTAAATTTTCTCAAAGCATATTATGTAATGAGAATTAAATAAAGGAAAGAAAATTATGAATGGAATAATTAAAACACTTATAATCATATGTTTCTTATATATTCGATCTATATTATTGATGAATATATATTTGGAAAATAAAATATTCTTACATAATGAATTATTACTCTTGCATTCTGCATGATGTTGTTAAAAGATTCTACATATACCATCCACCTTATGATTTAATAATATCAAAATATAAGATTTTATTATATCATAAAATGCATAATGAAACATATAAAAACTATGTAGTCTATTATCTATGTTTTATAAGTTATTAGAGATATTCTATTACATATTGTTATATTACTCTCTTGTATCTAAATTATTATATATATGTTCAAAAGATATATGAATGTTTACACTATCATTTTAAGTTAAGTATTTAGAATTTAAGTATTCTATTAGAGATCGTTTGGTCACAATATATTGAACATGATGATAGTTAAGAATAATCAAAGGTTATAAATTAGTTATATTTCATGTTATGATAATGGGATTATGAAAGGATATGCAATCAAAATCTTTCAATCTCTTATTACGATTGAATTGTCTATCATATACTATAAATGAAAAATTATAAAACATTATTTAATTTTTAAACTCAAATTTTGATTCCTTTTGTTGTCATGTCATTGATGGGGTTAGATAAAAATTTTATTGCTAATATTAATAGAAATATTTTTAAGTTGAAAATGTTTATATGAATATTTTTTTTATATTTTTTATTATTTAAATTAAAAAAATTAACTGAGGATTATTTCAAGATTTATTTTGATTAATAAAGGTATACAACACCTATGGATGTTTCTTCTATCATAGAGAAAAAATGGGATATTTTTAACTGATAATTAGTCATTATATTAAATATATTATAATGATAGATTAGTGGAAATTATGATTTATAAGAAAAAACTAATATGAGAAAAGATAAAAGTGAAAATATTGTATATGGATTTACTCCCATAAAATTTTTATTCAAGAATAATTCGTTGTTGGAATAAAGAGAAGAGGAAAAGATAAAATGTGAAAAAATAGAAAACGAAACTATTGTTTTAAATTGAAGAATAATTTTTTTCTGATGTGTTCATTAATGAACAAATTACTGTTGTTTATATTTTCAAATATACTTCATTTTGAAACATATTTTTTCTAGAAGATTCATTTAATAATTGTTACTAGATGTTAAAACAGTGTGTTTAATTTTATTCAATTTCTACACCTCATCTATTTATATTGTAGGTGTTATAAACTTATATGCAACTATAGAATAAATTAAAAGTTTCTTGTAATCAGTTACGATGATTAAGTGTCAACAACTTGTACTTAGTTGTGGGTGAGTGAAAACTACTCTGTTGGTTGTGAGGTCCTTTTTAAAAATACTTGAAGTCCAAATAAAATACTTATACTAAGTTTCAACTAATTTTACTCAGTTTTCCGATCCCTATGAATATGACAAGAATAAAAGTATGTGTCATAAAGTGGTATCAAACCTAGTCTCTTGAAATCTATTTTAGGATCCAATATAAATACGGACACCATATCTAATAATAGTTTGTGTCATCAGATCTAGACTCTTGAATAACTGTACACTAAACATAATTATCATTTAAAAGAGATTATATTTTTTTTACCCTAAACAATCTAGAGATAATGATCCAATAAAAAAAATTCAAATTATAAACACTGATCCTTGGGAAATCATGTCAATGATTAAATCAGTATATTTAAATGCCGATAATTATCTTTGTAGGAAAACTAAAACGATGTCCTTTTTATGAGTATTTATTTGAATTTTTATATGAATATCATAGAACATAACAATATTCTTATTATTGAACCTAAACAATGGAGTGTTATAAAATATTTTTATTATGATTTAGGTTTAAATATTTTTAATTCAATCATTTATGTATTAGTAGCTAATTAATTTAATAGATTTTTTTATTGTTCTATTATTTTTAATATATGGGAAGCTATATTAGTTTCTTATGAATGAACCAATAATTTATATATAGTATGTTACAATACATCAAATTTTAAATTTGATACTTTTTACATGTATGATGGGTAAGATATGACTCTATTAAAAATTATCCCTTGGGAGTGACTTCTGGGTTGTGTTCGTTGAAAATGAAGTTGAATAAATGTTATAGACAACCAATTTAGTCATTTAATGTACATGTATTTATGTATTTAAGGTATTTTATGGAGTTCTATATATTATCAATTCAATATGGTTTAAGTTAATTTTTTAATTTTTTTAACTACTTGGGGATTGCCTTAATATGTATGATTCCCTTGAATGGGTAAAATTGGATAATTCAAGAATTTACCCATATTTATATGAAACTATACCTCATACATAAAATTATTGAGAAATAGTTAAATCAAACAAGTCTTATGTTTACCTATATAAATATGTTGTAGTCTTTGTACATGTGATTACTGGGAAGGATTATATTTTAAAAAATCATCAAATTTACATGGACATGTATGAAGCATGTTGGATATGGATGATGCATGTAAGACTAAAAAAATAAAAAAATAATCATTATTCCTTATATATGTATGATGAATCAATTAATTATGTAAGATACACAATGTTCATATATATGATCCATTTCCCTCAATAAGATGATAAATAATTTGCAACACCGAGCATCTGGGAGGAAAATTGATATATATGATGTGAATAGTGATACATATAATGAAACAAATTTTTTAAACAATTAATGATGAATAAGAAAACATGATTCTAACATATGATGAATCAATTAGAAAAATAAAATATTTTTTTCCAGTTGTAGCGGCATACGAGATATATATTTTATTAATCATCAAATATTATTACTAAATTTGGCGTCTATTAAATATATATTCAAGAAGAGTTTCTACGGATAATCCATAAAATTTATTTTCATTCTTAAATTAATATCAATGATGCGTTTTTGGATATTTACAAGATCTCACACACCACATTATAGAGAAAGAAGGGTTATGTGGAGTTTTCCACAGATCAAATTCAGGGGATTAGAAAATCGTGATTTTTCTATAGTTTGGGGAGCCAATCTTCTCAAATATTTTAGGTGATTTAGTTATAACTTTAATAGTGGTGGGAATATCAATAATTAATCTAGAAATATTTATTCTCATGGAAAACTAAATAAATTAAAAAATAGAAAAAATAATTATATAAAAAAATAAGGGGAGATCATGGGTATGTATAGTGACCCCAAACCTAGTAGCCAAGATATAGTGTTTTATTTATTACATTGGCATAAGATATAATGAATCATATCCTAAATGACTAAAGATATTATTATTCATGGAAAACTAGATTAAAAATTTAGTCTTAGATTACATTTGAAAACACATATTACAACAAAATTTTCATAAAAAACAAAAGTATTCCCACTATTATATCCTTGCATATTAAACACATTATACTTAATGGAATATTAAGGAAATGAAAAAAAAGGATGATCTTAAATTCTCAGTAAATATTATTTCCAATAGAAGATATCATGAATCTACGAAAAATAATCAATATCGAAAGGTAAATAACCGAACAAAAAAACCCATTTAATCAATAACTTCGCTATCATAATTGGAAAAGGATAATTAGTATATAAAGGTAAATAAATGAAAAAACATTGAATTTAATCAATATAAATCTAATCAAATGAATCCAAATATTATATCATTGTGAACATATTATTGATAATATTATGTGAATTCATAATGATGAAAATTCTTAATTATCAGACTCCATGATCTCAAGAATCATGATTCCTCTACCATTAAGTCCTTTCATCAGAAGGATTAAATATATAGGTAAAAACTCATTTAATTCTATATTAATTAGTTTTATCAAGATACCAAATATTTCATAAATAGGATATATAATAGAAGGCCCCACTTGTCAGTAGAGGTCCAAAGCATTCCTCATATATCAAATAATCAATTTAATTCATGAAAAATGATTATTGTCCTCAAATTTCAAAATTGATTAAGGAATACATATTTACTAATATTTTCCCAAATAAACAAATAAATTTCATTTTATAAAACTATATTTATAAATAATATATGTTTTAAGAAATTAAAAGTTCCATAAAAAATAATACGGGTTTTTAGGGGAAATTTAATATCCACAAGAAATTAAATAATTTAAGGGAAATTTAGGGAGTGGAAAAATAAATCAAGAAAGGTAATTTTGATACTTTCCTTGGTCAAAATGATCATAAAATATACAAAGGAATACTTATGATGGTTATAATACCACATAGACCAACTTTTGTTTGAATAAATGGTTATTTTCATTGATGAATAGAGATATTATAAAATATCATAAAAAATATTCTTGAGGAAGATGCCCTTTAAAATTCTAAAATAATCATTGAAAATTAAATGTTCACATAAAAATGAAGAAAAATTTTTATTTTTAAATTAACATGGAATCTTAAATGGGATTATTTAAAAAAAATTACTTATTATGAAGGCTAGTAATTTTTTTCATGTAGTGCACATTAAAATAGTTATTCCTTTTAGGTTTTCAGTAAAATCCAAACTCGCTTTGTTTTTAAAATTACATAATGATTATTTTGAATGTGTTTTTTAAATAGACTAAACTTATGGGAAATAATTCCTTTATTAAATAATTTTTAATAGGAAAAAAATTTAAAAACCTTTTAGAAAATGTTGTTTTGGAAAAAAATTGATTTCTAACTGAAGAAATAAATGAAGTCGCATTTTCTTAATAACATTATTTTAATCATTTTGACAACAAAAGTGTGTGAAAATGGTACTATTTGTTACTAATATTATGAATAAATAGTAGATATGAAAATGAACATATCTGATTAGGAAATTGTTAAATAATATCTATCAACTTATATTCATGACTAAACAATCTTCATTAAAATTATATTGTTAAATAAACCCTTACAATGAGCCTAAAGACTATGTTAGGATTAATCGATGAATAAATTATGTGTATCAAATGTAAATACACATAGAAAAAGTTGAAATAAAATATAACATATTCAAAATTATTTGAACACATAATTTTATAAATTTAAAGGCAAAGAAAATGTTAACTAACCATATGAAAATTAATGGATTATTGAAATTCATTACCACTTGGTAAATTTTAATTTAAAATAATGTTCAATGAAATATTTAATTTTTAAAATTTATTTACAATTAATTACTAATAAAGAAATAAATTACATGTAAAATGATATTTTATACACCATATAAAATAAATTAGGTTAATAACATTACAATATACCTCAATGAAGGTAAATTGAGACAATGTCCCTCACCTCATGCTTCCTTTTCGTTCAACGTGATTTAACTACCTGTAAAATGGTTTTAATAATTTTATTAATTTATAAAATAACCATAATAATATTTATAATATCATAACATCTTATCAACTGTTCGTTAATAATCATTCATTTTTTCCTTTTTTTCATGTGTTAATTTCCTTGTTTTCTCATTATTGTGTTGTAATGAAAGTTTGGGTCCCTTTACATATGATATAAATACACCATATATATAATCAATATAATTTTATAAATATATTATTTGCCCTATATATACATTATTAGTATCATTCTTAAAATATGGGCATAGGGAATGGGTAGCATTGCTTTGTAGAGATGGTAGGTCATATGTACGCACGAGCAATGAAATCATTCCATTAACAAGTAAAAGAGTGAGGAAGTTGGTAATATATTAACATTATATAAAAAATATCATAACATATATATCATATTTCTTAATTACATTAATCCATATTAAATTCCATTTAAATAGAAAGTGAAAAATTGTTCACATTAATTCTTGAAAGGGTAATATGTATTATACATGTGCGATGTTATCGTATTTTAAATGAAATTGAACACAAATATGTATTTATGATGTTAAAATTAAATAAGTATAATTATATTATAAATATGAAATACTTTTTTAAAATTCTTCATTATATCCATCCTTGAAAGGGGGTGGTGTAAAATAAACTACTTTGGTTCGGGATGCAATAGTCCCCTGTGCACACGATCAATGATTTCATTTCTCATTTGATGGAAGTAGAGATGGATGAATATTTTATCATAAATGTAATAATATAAAGTTATATGGATGATACTTATGTTATTATATTGGATGTTTTAATATATAATTTATGGTTTAAAACAAATAAATAAAATTAAATAGCTTTGTTAAGATAATAACCTTCTCTAAGAAAAACCACCTTAGGTTATCCTCTTAAGGACCCAAGGGATAGTCTTTTGGGATGAATAAAAGCTCTATAATGTGACAAAGTATTTTGGGGAGTGAATCTTTTAGTTTTAGTCTAACCAAATGCCTCTATATTTTTTAGTAAGTTAGGGATGGAGTTCCCTTTTTAAAATTGGATAAAGGGAACCCTCTTGGGAATTACATGGTAATTTCCCAAAAAACTAAAAAATGATAGTCATTCACATGCAAATTGCTTCTAAATTACCTTATATTCATACAAGGAAAAGATAAGGTGTAAATATATCCTTAAAATAATATTTTTAAAACTTTTTAGGCAATTTTTAACTCCTATCTTCTTAGTTTAACCCCACTATAAACCAATTTTTATGTTAACCATAGTAAATACTTTTTACTTATTTCACTATTATTTTTTTCGATAATTAAGTTCATCTTATATTATAATATAAATTATTATTATTTCAAATGTGGAATCCATTTTTTATAATTCCATTCATATAAGTGTAATGTTTTCATTTAAATATAATCATATAGGCGTAACGAGAAAGTGGGTTTTAAAAGAGAAACTCTTCAATTGTTTACAAAGGTTTGTTTATCAAAATTCAGTATAAAAATGATCCCAATGATATTACATTTATTAATAGATATATTATTGAAATATTTTACTTTTAACCCAAATATAAAAGTAATTTAACATTATAATTAATTTAATCGAAAATGCAGTTTTAATTAAAATTAATTAATTTTACAATTTATTAAAAAAATAATATTTTTAGAAAATACCAAGAAAAATTTAAAATATAATTTATATATTATGATTTTAATATTTATTTTCATTTTAAAAAATAAATATGCTAAAATTGGTCAAATTAATTTTACATTGTCTGTTCGAAGCCTAAAAAAGTTGTATTTTTTAAGAAATCGAGTTTCTCAGAAAACATTTCTTTTTATTTAAAATGTTTCTTATTCTATTTATAAACAATAGGTAACCAAATTTTTCATAATTTATTAATTAACACTTATACACACAAATTTAATGGATAGTTTATAAGGTTAAATTACGTTATGGTTAATTTAGACTTGATGTTGTGTGTTCCACAAGCTATCAATGAGGTTAAATTTAAAGAAATATTTTTTTGTGGGTCATTTATGCTCGATGATTCATATAACATATGCTATAAAATAAAAATTTATTCATTAATAATTATATGGTGATACATTCAAACCACCTTAAATAAATTTCAATCTTCCAATTTTACCATGATCTTAATAATCAAGAGTTTTTCATTTGGAAATACCATTATTTGAAACCCCTCATTTTAAAAGGGTTAATAAAACATCATATAAAGAATATTGAAAGAGAAGTACAAAGATCATTTGTAATAACATATAACTAGGATTCCAAGTAGGATAACATTGGTGTAATTTTAATAAAAATATGTGGAAAAAAGTTTTAATAATTATAGAGAGTGATTGAGGTCATTAACCACATGCAAGTGAAAGATCATTAAAAAGATAAGGACCAAAAAACCCTAAATCTGGGATGATTTAAAAAACCAGATAATTCAATGGATATGAATATTATAGTATAATTGTTTTAGTATCCTTTTCTTTAAGATGATGAATTATTTTGTTGTCTATGAATATAAGTAAATATACTTACTTCTTACATTTCAAAATAACAATTTTATCCTATTCTTGTGCTTTAATAAATTTCCAATTCATTCCTTACTCCAAGAAATGAAGATCCAAAAATGTCTTTTTCATGCTTGAATAACTAAAAGTAAATTTTAATAGATTGTACAATCCAAAAAAGTGTTAATAATATTTATTCCTCTCTCTAAGTATTTTTCAAAAATAATATTGTTAGAAAAATTTATCCAATATAATAAATTAATCTCTAATCCTCAAAATTAAAACCATTGATTCATCATTAATATTTATTTTTAAAATTGTTTAACTAAAAGAAATGACATATTAACGAGAACATTACATAGCTTAGTGGTAGGCACTAAAACATTATTGTCTTTAATTCATGGGTTAAATAATAGAGACCTTTCAAAATTCAATGGGATTTCACCCAACCTAATTTTTTCCATTTTATAAATTATATTAATATAATTTCAATAATGTTCCCAATAAAATATAATGGGAATCCATTAAATAAAATTAATTATTAAAAAACCTTTTTACAATGGTTTTCAATAAATCTTTTTTTTATAAATACTAATAATGTTATTTGACAATTTTTATAATTTTATTAATATTCCTATTAATCATAAAGTTTACTAATTCCTTTAAACTTATTTCAATAAAATTAAAATTCATTATTCTTTAATGGGTTTTTTTGCTATAAATTTCCCCACAATATCCTAAATCATGGTAGAGTCCCATATCATAAAACCTAAAAAGGGTTTTTTAAGATGTTGTACTTATGATCAGTATTGAAATCATAAACCCATGATAGAATTCAAAACTATTAGGTAAATGAATACATATTTTCTTCTAAAATTTAACAAAATAATTATATGTATCATGATTTTTATAACCAAAATACAATTAGTAAAATACTTGTACAATATAATTATTGAATCCTAATACATATATACTTGACCTTTTTTATTCCAACATATTATCTTCCTTTTTCAAAAGGTTAACCTTTAAAACAGGTAATTTACTCAGATACTTACCCTGATATCTATATTTAAGAAAATAAAATATAAATGGATCCCTAATATGATATTTACTTCATTCCATCAAACTCTTTATTTTTTTCTCAACGACTAATTTCTTAATTCCCTTCTTTTTTCACACATAAAACATTTTTTCATACCTTTGATATACTTTATTTTAAATATAAGAATCCTTAGGAGTAACCTAGATCATTAATTGTCATCATTTATTCATAAACTTCATAATGGTTTATAATGAAAATTTGAATTATCCTAGTCATTTCCTCTAGGGACTGACAAACTAGGTGTTATATCTGGTCTTTTTTCATAAACCATGTGATGATTGGGTCCAGTTTAATGCTCACTTTCAGAATTATCACCCCTAGGTACATCTGTACTAGAACCAAGTCCACATGTAGTATCAAGACAAAAATATATGTCTAGGAAAACAAACTTAATCTCTTCCTTATCATAATATTTATATTTCCTTCTACACATATAATCAATGTCTGTCATAGGCTTGTGTAATCAAGGTTTCTACTAAATATCCTCTAATACGAACTATAGTAACTCCAAACACTGTAGCCTAGAGTTGGTGTCTTCTTTATTACATTGGAATGAGCTACACGGAATAAAATCCTAAAGGTTCAAATTCTCTAGTAGTATTGCTAAAATAGATACGTAGTTGATACTTTTATTACATTTAAGAAACAAATAAAAACATATTTTTTCATGAATAACATTATTCTCTCTAGGAAATCCTACATACCAAACTTAGTACACATAATGGATTCCTGGTGAAAGGAATACAAATAAGGGTTATCACAAATACTCAATATGGTATATTTATAGTGAAATCTATAATACATAAATAAAGAATAATAAATATGAAAATCTAAATAAATGAACACACATTCCATTTTATCAATATGATACATATCATAATGGGATAAGGAATAATCAATATGGAAAAGTAAATAACTAAAAACACATTCTATATAATCAATATACATAGAATGAAATGCATCCATAGATAGTATCATTGTGAAAATATCATGTATAATGATAACTGAATTCTTAATGAACTGAATCATTAATTATTAGACATCATGATCTAAGGAATAAAGATACCTCTACCATCAAGACCATTCAAATGGCAGTTTAAAACTACAAGTAAAACATGTTTAATGCTAGCTTTCATATTTTTCACATGAGACATATTGATGAATCAGATGGATATATATTTTCTCTTGGGACCCAGTTGGATGGACAAGTAAGAAAGAAGATATTTATTTTGAAGAGTGTTGTCTTTTGTTATTAAAAGTATAAATCAATCCCCTTTTTAAAAATGATTTAAAATATGACAATGATTTCATTATTTTTATTTCAAAAAATATCATATGTTTTTTGGAAAAATTGTGATGAAATATATTTTAAGGAAAGGGGGAGAAAAGACGATACCAATAATTTTCATGTTTGATTGGAAAGAATGATGTTTTTGGAAGATATAGATGATTCATTACATTTCTTGAAAAAATTGGTGATGCTAAAGGTGTTTGATCTATTTTTATATGACATGAATGATAATATTAATGATTAAATTAGATGATTATCAAATAATCCAGATTATAGAAATGAAGTAATGGTGTTCTTTCTGAAGAAGATATTTTAGGTGGCACCATTTTCCAGTGTTTTTCAAATTTATGGGCCTTAAAATTTGGAGTCTGTCCCTATGGAAAAAAAGAATAGTTTTCTAAAAAGGAGTATGAAAATCATGGTTCCCAAACAATGAAGTATAGTGTATGGACTGCATATGAGGTACGTGGAGTGGCGAAGGAAATTATACAAAGTAAGGATTCTATGAAGTGGGGTTTGCGGACCACATAGGGGAAACAGTTCGTGGGAGGCTAACAGTTCGTGGGCATGATCAGACTTCAGATAAGGTTTAATGCTTGCGGTGAAGGGATATCGTTTGAAAAAATGAGGTGATTATTTAGCTCACCATGAAAGAATATAGTAGGTAAATAGACTATATATGGATAATGGATTGTGGGATGCGCATGGTATGCGGTGAATATTGTACCACATTTAAAATTTGGTTAAATAAAATTAGAAGAATTTGAGGATTTATTCGCCTATATAATGAAATCTAATCCCATCCTTAAATGAAGACAATTTTATAAGAATATTTTATCACTTTGGGATAAATTTCGGAGATTCATGAAGTAGTTCATGAAGCGTAATTCCACAAAGGAGAAGAGTTCATAGGGGATATTTTATGAAAATTGATGTCGTTCATGAAGGAGAGTTTCTGTGAAGGAAGAATTAGTTTATGACGGATAATTTACAATATTGAGATGATATAGTGGGTAGTATATGGAAAAAGATTTCAGGGTGATGTATCCTTCCAAGGAAAGGAGACAGGGTAAGAGAAGTGGTTCATGGAAGAACTTTACATTCATTAATAAATGATTATATACATAATAATCTTCCATCCACAAAGAAGGGGTGGTATGCAGAAGAAGAAGGTAGTCTAAAAAGAACTCGTTCCACATGGTGAAATTCACATTGTAAAGGATAAAAGAACTTCATGGATAAAGTAAGACTGTTCATGAAGGACTAATGGATGTTCCTACTAGCTTCAAGTTAGGAAATAGAAGAATTGTTTTAGAAGATCATATGTGTGAAATTTGATCAAGAAGAACCAAAACATTTAATTGAATCATTTTTTGCTATAGGAAGCATAGAAACTATTGTATTGTTTTCAATGTTCTACATGAGGGTAAGAGAACATCTTACCCTCTTTATTCCACATTAAAGGATCATTTTCTAATGGATTTTGTGGTATTGGATTGTTTCCAAATCATACCAAGTATGTGGATAATCTTTTTGGGTATTGAACCTTATAAGTTATTATGTTTCTATAAATGTTTGTTCGAATTTTTATAAATAGGGAATTAAATCATCAATAGGTGGAAAAGGTTGTTTCAAAATTAAGGAAACATGAAAGAAAAATATATCATTGATTCACCCATCCACCTCTCAATGATACTTGAATCCTGACTAGGAAACATAATTTTTAAGCACCACTTTCCCTATAGGTACAAAGAATTCCTCATATATGAAATAGTCATTTTAATTTAGGAATAATGTACCTTTTCATCAAATATACATATTGAGTAAGGAATAAGGGTTCATCAGTATTTCTCAAGATAAAAAAACATTCAATGTACAAGACCATATTAAAATGATTATTTATTTAATAATTAGAAGTATCCATGAAAAATAATGTGGATATTTAGGGTAAGTTTAATTTCCACAAATAAGTGAATAATTAAAGGGAATGTTAATGATGGGAAAGTAGTCGAGTCGTGATGGGAAGGTGGATACTGATCATATCATTTTTTTTGCTAGGGTGGGGATTTTCCTTTATTTTTAATTGTATTGTAATTGTTCTTGATGATCTTGGCTATGGAGGTATTCTTGTTTTTTATGTCCATGATGTCTTCTTGGTTTCCCACTTTCTCCTCAAATGTTATTTTTAAATAAAAATTTAATTTTCACTCAGACAACAATAATAAATGAAGGAACAGAACTTCAATGCTTTCCTTGGTCAAAATGATTATAAACAATCTATATGAAGAATAAGGATTATATCAATTCAATATATAAACATTTTATTAAGAATAAGGAGTCTTTTTCATTTATGAATAAATATATCATATAATATCTTTAATAACATTCTCGGGGAAAATTTTAGTTCCATTTTGAAAATCACTTTTAAAAACAAATACTTCATAAAAATTTTGAAGATAATTTTCATTGAAAATAAACAAGGAATATTATTTATAAATCTTTAAAAAAATTTGAATACTCACGACATACTGAAATTATGTTCATCTCATACACATAAAAATAAATTTTCCTTTCAATTTTTTTGGTAAAATCCATATGGGTATTTTTTTGTAAATGACATAAAAGTAGTTTTGAAAAAAAAAATTTAAAAAGAAAATAATGGAAAAAATTATTTAATAATTAATTTGTAAAACTACTTAAAAAATTAGAAAATATGGTTTCAGATGAAAACTAATTTTCGATGGAAGATAGAAATAAAGTTGTATTTTCCTAAAAATATTTTATCAATCATGTTGGACCCTTAATGATAAAGTGGTTTTCATAATCACAAATAATGTTTATCAACATATTCTATTATTTCATGCCATTTAATATATCTAATTAAATCAATTATGTCATACTATAAAATACATTTCAATATCTCAATAAACTATATATATTCTTCAATATATTTAAAAATTGTATATTTATATGTATTTATAGATGAAACATAATCTAGTAGTTCTCTATGTAAGACACACACATCATAAGATTCTTAGAGTCCCTGGAACCATTAGTTTAGGGCAACACACCAATGATTGACTCATCGATGGATGACACACTGATGATCGACTCACTAATGGGCAACACACTGATGATCGAATCACTGATGGACGACACACTGATGATTGACTCACCAATGGACCACACATCAATAATCGAATCATAGATGGATGACACAACGATGATCGGTAGACTGATACAGACAATCCTATGGTGACAGACTGATGAAAATGAGTGACCGATACTTATGACTCACCAATATTTATAAATAATATTTCAAATTTATTAACTCAAATTTATTTCTAACTGTCATATTTAGATAGATTAATGTTTCTGACATTATGTAATGTTGTCTATAAGACTATCTATAGATAGTACAAGGTACATGAATATGGGGATATCTTCATGCCTGCTAGACCTTGAACTATAAAAGGATTACAAGCTAAGTCTTGCAAAAAAGTGTTTGTGAGACAGAAATGGTGAATGTGCAAAATAGTGAAAACAAAATAATTGGAAAAGATGTGTTCAAAATTCCAAGAACATGAAGCTAGAGTGCACAAGGATTTTAATAATACAAGAAAGAACATATTGAATTTCTCTAAACATCCCAAAACCAATGAGCTGAATTTTTCTCACCCGAAAGCATGAATATTGATACTCTTTTCTAAAGCCATCTTCCAGAAGAAGACTTGAATATCATTTTCTCTACTTCAATATAGTCCAGAACTTCACTGCATAATACATTGATTTTTCTAAACTACATTATTCATTTATAAAATTTTTGTGGTCTTTTTCTTCATTTTTTGAGCATTGTGTTCATCTGTTTGGTATGAGACCATCCCTCTGTCCATATTTAGGCGTTCGAAGGTAGATTATTGTATCTATGGAGTTTTCGGATGGAGGCATCAGGATCTTGTTTTCTTTGGGCGGATGAGGTGCCTTTATTCCATTGCTTCTTCGTTTTTTGTTTTTGAGTAGGTTTTCTTGATGCCAGCTGGGATGCGGCTTTAAGGTTGAGTTGGTTTTTCTGGTTTGGGGAAATCTATTTCGTATTCTTTTGTTTCGTTCTGGTGGTGGTTCATGCTCACAGATTTCGGCCTGGTTGTTTTTGGCCACTAAGGGCTTCATTCTCGGTCTGGATAATCGTCGATGTTGTCAAAGGATGATGGTGAAGCTCAATAGTGTCCCGGTTGAAGCGGATGAATCGTTTTTCTTGTTCATTCGGGATTGGTCATGGATGAATCATGGTTTATTCTCTGGTGGATGGGATAAAGGTGGTGTTATGATAGTTCTTCAGTGACATCGTCATGTTCTGGCGTCTTCCAGCGGTGAACAGTGGCGGGTGGTGATGGATCTCAGATCGAGGCTGTCTCGATGGCAGGCTGGTGGACAGGTGCATGGATAGGCGTGTTGTACGCTGGTAGGTATGCGGATTGAGGACTGTCGCGTTGATATCTGGTTTTTGGATTTTTTAATTTGAAATTGAAATAGATTTGGATGTTGTGTATCGGTCTGTGGCGATGGTAATGCTCTGTATTGGGTACCAACAACCCTTAAACTGGCCATTAGAAAATGAAGAAAATGATTTCCGCGTCTCCTATGCATAACTGGAGGATACTGAATATCCTCTCACACACACAATTTTTTTCTTTTGTATCCCATGTAGAATAGTGGATGATATCATGTGTGATATAATTTTTTCACGAATAACTGTGGTAGTGGTCAAGTGTGACCTGGATAGCCTTGTGTGCTTTTATGAACCTTGATCCAGGGTATGGATCCAAAAGTTTAATAATATAAACTTATTGGTGGTAGGTGATCACCACGTAGAGAGGACTAAGTCTCATCATGAGACTAAACCTCTTGTTTTTTTCCATTATTTATTTATCATTTAGTTTAATATGTTATGTGTTTATTTCATTTCAAATAAAACTGAATTGAACTTTGATAGTTTGTTTATAAAGTGTTTACATTTGTTTTGAATTAGTAGATTTGTTTCAAAAGTTTGACTAATCTTTATATTAGAGAATCTGATAAATAATCAATCTTCTGACAAATTAATTGAACATTCAGGATGTTTATAAATTCACTAAAAATTGACACTGATTATATTTTTATGGGGGGATTATTTTGAAGAACCTTTTTTAACAGAAATTTTTTATATACTCAATTCACTCCCCCTTGAGTAATCTACTCTGAACAACATTTTGTATCAGAGGAATTTAAAAATTGTCGTTAGCTTTCAAAACTTTTCAACTTTGATTTTAGTTTTTTTCCAAAGATCATAAAATATCAGTTATTTCTAAATTTTTATCTCCATGAAATTATTATATAATTTATATCATAGATAATATATTAAAAGGGGTTGTTAACAATAGACCAACTTTCTTTAATAGATCTTACTATGCTCAGTAGAAGATTAAAATTAAAATAAATCAAGAAACATGGGGTTTCAAATCTAGACTATTATTGAATGTAAATATGAAATTCTTAAAACTTCTAGAAAAACTTGGGATAAACCTACCAAGATTACCTATAACAATAATTTTAATAAAATTAATGCTCTATATTGTGCACTATGATATGAAGAGTTTAATCATATTTCTTCTTGTAAGACTGCTCATGAGATTTGGGACACTCTATTTGTTTCTCATGAGGGAACATATAATGTTAAAGAAATGAGATTAAATATGTATACTATTAAATATGACAACTTCATAATGAAGCCTGATGAATCTATCCCTGATATGTATCTCAGGATCAATGAAATTGTTAATACCATGATTTCCATAGGAAGAGAAGTTATAGCCAATGAGAAGATTATGAGGATTCAGCGATGCCTACAAGACAGATGGCGAGGTATATCTATGCCCAATAGAGAATGGTGCGACATGAATAAGACTCCAGTGATGTAATTGACTGGAAAATTAATGGTGTATGAAGATGAATTGATGGTAAATCATGAAGAGGATGAACCAATACAAAATTCTATATTCTTCAAGACTACTTCCTATAAAAGTAATGAAAAGTAGAAAGTTCATGCTACTATTGAAAGCATCAGTTGTGAAGAATCGGTTTTAGATAGCAGTGAAGAAATGGCCAATATATCTAGAATATTCAAGAATTTTTGTATGAAAAATAAGTTATTTGAAAATACAAATTACAGAGGAAAAGTATGATAACAAGGGAAACTGGAAATAGGATTGTAAGGGAAATTATAAATCAGAAGGGATAATTTGCTATGTATGTAAAAGTAAAGGACATGTCAAGGCCGACTTTATAAAGATGAAATAAAATAATAAGTATGAAATTAAGGGTAGAAAGTATAATAAACTAATTATGGCCACTAGGAGTTCCTCTGAGGATAGATTTAGAAAATCTACTTCTTTTTATGATGAGAATGAGGACATGGAAAATATGTGTTTTATGACAAACAAAATTGAGATAACCATATACTCTCCTGTACATAATTCTTATTATTTTGAAAAAGAAAGTGAGTCTGAGAATATGAAAAATTGTGAATTATTTGAATATTGAAACATGCTAGAAGAAACATTCCATGAGTTAAAAAATAAGTATAAATATTTTAGGAAATATCATTCTCTTACTATGACAATTAAATATGAAATTACAACTGAAAAATAGAATAATTCTCAACTACTCAAAGAAAAGATGAGTTAAAAATGTCTAATGAGCAATTGAAGAAGGACTTAGAAAAGTTTACAAATGGTAAAAATACTCTTACTCAAATTATTTGTTAAACAAATTGCTCCTAAGTATACTTCTAGGATATGATATCAACATGGTCAATGGAATTTATCCAAACCACATTTTGTAACCAAATCTAGAAAATCAGCGTCTATCTTCAAAAACCAGAATTTTACTATATGTTCCAGTTCCAATAACTATTTTATTGCATTATTTTCTTCAAGAAAAAACATAGTTTATTTTTCAAACACTTTATAATCAACATATAGGAATCCCATAAGAAAATTTTGGATTATTAATGCATATATTACTAATGTGTGTGGACCCTGACAAATATGGGTACCAAAATCGATTCTTGGATGAACTGTTTTTTAGGTAAACTGCTTAAAGAGCTTTTATAAAAATATGTGGTACTTAGATAGTGGGTGTTAAAGACATATGACAGGGGACTATTCGGTATTTAAAAGTCTTATCAATATTTATGGAGGATATATCACATTTGGTGACAATGGTAAAGGAAAAATCATCATCCTAGGCTATATTGGTAACCCTAACTAAATTTTAATTTCCAAGTACATTATGTTGATAGATTAAAGTATTACCTGCTCAGAATATCTCAATTGTGTGATGATGGATTAAATTAAAAATTGAAAATGATTCATTCCAGGTTTTTATGCCATGAATAACATAGTATTTACTGCTCTTATAAATGAAAATGTATATGGTATAAATTTTGACATACTATCCTCAAAAAATGTTTTGTGTCTAAATTCCTTTCACAAAGAGTCATCACTCTGACACAAAAGACTAGGATATTGCAACATTCACTATCTTAATAAGTTAACTAGAAGAGTTTTAGTTAAAGACCTACCCAAATTAGTGTTTCCCGATAATAAGGTAACCAATCCTTGTCAAAAAGGAATGAAACATAAAATCTCATTCAAACCAAAGATAGAAGTGACTACTTCTCAACCTCTTGAGATGGTACACATGGATTTTTTTAGACGTTTGAATATTTTGAGTCTCAACGGGAACCATTATGTTTATGTTCTTGTAGATGATTTCCCTAGGTATACCTGGACCATTTTATTATCTCACAAGAGTGAGTCATTTTCTAACTTTACCAAGTATTCTAGGACTGTAGAAAATGATAGTGCACTTAAGATTAAATCCTTAAGAAGTGATCATGGCCATGAGTTTGAGAATCAAGATTTTGAATCTTTAAGCTCCCAAAATGTAAATAATCATAAATTCTCTTCCCCTAAGACACCTCAACAAAATGGTGCAGTAGAAAGAATAAATTGAACCCTTCTAGAAATTTCCTGAAAAATGATAAATAAATATAACCTACCGATTTATTATTGGGATGAAGTTGTTAATATAGCATGTTATATAATAACTAGAGACTTAATCAGACCAATATTTAAGAAAACCTCATATGATCTTTTAAACAATTGGAAACAAAAAGTAAGATATTTTAATGTGTTTGGATGAAAGTCTATATTCAGAACAGTAAAGAAAATTTAGATAAATTTTCCCCCAAAAGTGATGAAGGAATATTTCATGGATATTCTACATCAAGCAAATCCTTTAGAGTCTTTAATAAGAAAACAAAATCTATGGAGGAATATTTACATGTCATTTTTGATGAAATAGATCCACATGATCCTAATACCTCACTAGAAAATATTGAAGAGAATATGTCCAGTTTGGATATTAATGATAAAATCTCAAATCGTCATATGAAGGAATCTTTAAAAACTCCAACTTCTGCAAATTCTCTAGATCCCATCCATAATGAACCGGATCAAAATGATAAACCTCAAATAACCATTCCAACATTTACAAAACCAACTATGACACTTAAAAATCACCCCATAGATGATGTCGTTAGAGATTTAGAAAGAGGAACACAAACTAGAGCTTCCTTGAGAAACTGGGTTTAGCATCAAGAATTCTTGTCACAACTTGAACTTAAAAATACCAATGATGGAATCACTGATGAATTTTGGGTAATTTCCATGCATGAAAAACATAACCAGTTTGAAAGACATAATTGTTGGGAACTTATAGATAGACCAAAGTATACATTGACTATAGGAACCAAATGGGTGTTTAGAAATAATATGGATGAAGCTGGAAATATTTTTAGATATAAATATAGGTTGGTTGAACAAAGATATAATAAAGAAGAAGGAATTGATTATGATGAAACCATTGTACCAGTAGTTATGCTTGAATCCATTTGAATCTTACTTGCCTATGCATCACACATGGATTTTAATCATTACCAAATGGATGTAAAAAGTGTATTATTAAATGGTTATATAACTGAGGATGTTTTTTTGGAGAAACCCCAGGTTTTACTAAACCATATTTTCCAAATCAAGTGTTTAAATTATCTAAAGATTTATACTGTTTGAAACATGCTCTAAGAGCATGGTATGAATAATTTTGTAATTTTCGTATTTCTAAAGGCTTTACAAAATCACTTGAAGATCCTACATTTTTTTATAAAAATAATTTCAAATTATGTTTTAATAGATCAAATATATATATAAGATATTAGATTTAGATCTTCTAAAAAAAATTTATGTAATGATTTTTCAAAAATAATGCAAAGTGAATTTGAAATGAGTATGATGGGTGAAATAAAATATTTTCTTGGTTTTCAAATATTTCAAAATTAAGAATTTAATATTTTAAATCAAAATAAGTACACTAAAGATGTTTTTAAAAGATATGGATTAGATATAATTAAGTGTAATGAAACCCCTTTGATTTCTACATGTATGTTAGATCTTGATGATACTGGAAAATCGGTTTATCAAACAACATACAAAGGAATGACATGTAGTTTGATGTACTTAACTGCTACTAGCTAGATATTATGATTAGTTTTTATATGGGTTCCAGATTTCTAGGAAACCCAAAAGAGTCACATTTAAATTATGTTGAAAGAATTTTCAAATACCTCAAGTATACAGCTAATTTAGGACTATTTTATCTTAAATGAAAACCTTTTGATTTAGTTAGTTATTCAGATGATGAATTTGGTGGATGTAAGTAAGATAGAAAGAGTACCTATAGAAAATGTCAGTTTTTGGGAAAGTATATAATGTCATGGTGTAATAAAAAGCATTATTCAGTTCTATTATCAACTGCCGAAGCAGATTACAATGCTACTAATAGTTGATGTGCAGAAATTTTGTTGAAGAAAAAAAACTTATTAGAATATATATTTCAATTTAGACATATCCCCATAAACTATGACAACACAAGAGCAATTAAATTCTTTAAAAATCTAATTTCTCATTCTAGAACAAAACATATTTATGTATGAAATCAATTTTTGAGAGATCATTATCAAAAAGAAGATATATCTTTTGAGTTCATCGGGACTGAGCATCAACTTGCTGACATATTCACTAAACCCTTAGAATCTGGGAGAATGAAATACATTAGACAAGAACTAGGAATGATAAATCTCAATTGTCCTGTCTATCCTCTATTACATGTGGAACATAACTTGGAAACCGATCTTTGAAACCATTCTCTAAAACTTATCTGTAAAACTGATCTGTGAAACCGATCTGTGAAACTGATCTCTGAAACTGATCTATGAAACCAATCTTTGAAATTGATCTGTGAAACTGATCACATGAAACTGATCATATGAAACTAATCCTATGAAAATGATTCCTTAGGGAACCTTTTGTAATTCTATCTTTTTTTATGTAAAACAACACAGTTTTATGTTCTTTATACCACTTTTCAAAAAAAAATTGCTTTGTGATTTAAATTCCCTAAATGATATAACAAGTTCAATCCATCTCAACATTTCCCCTTCTTCTCTGACTTTGAACCTTCTACTCTTCAATAATCTACTTCTCTACTTTCGGCCTTTCGAGTCCTTTCGAATTAGAACCCTCAAAATGTAAAGGAAAAAAAGTGTGTGATGGAAGAGACAAGGGAATCTCCATCAGCTAAACATCACAAGGGTGATTCTAGAAGTACTGCACAGCCAGGATTGGGAAGATGAGTTATTACAGCCGAGAAAGAACTATTTTCATAATGGATTTTTTCAATAATGTCTCTCTATTTTAGGGTTCTAGAATCTCAAGGATGGATAAGCTGGTTCTCAAACAATGAAAGACTGTGTTATCCCCAGGTTGTGCATGAGTTTTATCTCAACTTGTTTATATCCCTAGATGTAGTTGAAAAAGAAAGAATGAAATTTGTAGTAAAGGTAAAAGATATAAGTTTTTCATCCAAGGAATTGGTTGAATGCTTAGAAATTCCTCATGAAGGTTTTTTTGATGATTATCAGGGTAATATTCCACCTTCTTCAAATTTGTTTTCATATTTGGATACACTAACGGAGATGACTAAAATTGAATAGTTGATGAGATATTCTTCTAGTGAATATGATGGAGAAGAAATATTTATTTTTATGTTTATTCAACATAAAATATGGCCAATGAAGGTAGATTTCTCTACTGTGAAGTATCAGGATGTATGCATGATTTACCTATTGAAAATGGGATAAATGCGAATATTTGCAGGTATCTAATAGATCATTTTTCTGATATGATAAAACCATACAAGAAAGAAACATTTTTATATTATCCTAGGATGATCTCTATAATTATACAGATGTTGGTTTGTGTGGAATATGGAGATGAAACTATTAGTACCTGCATTGTTCTATGCCTTCAGAAAGATATTTGCAAGAGAATGAAGATTTTTTGGAATCTGTGGAAGAAATGATGGATATAAGATGAGGAAAGTTTGTATTAGGAGTTCAATATGATTAACCATTTTACTGGACCAAAGGAGCAAGTTGATCCAGGCCTAAAACAAGGATATGAAGCTATCTATTTGGATGAGGAAGCTGAGGCTGAGTTTCCACAGGAAAAGGATCTCCTTTTGAGGACAGGAGTGATCCAGATATTTTTGAAATTCCAAAAGATATTTCTTATAAACCTGCTATACCACCTTTAGATTTAACCTCAAGGAAACATTTTTTAGGTGACGAGGATAAGGAAGAGATAGAGGTCACTAGTGTGGAAGAATAAGTAAGTAAGTCATAAGAGGTGTGTGGTGATAATGATGATGATGATGATCAAGAGGGAGATGATGAACATGTCAGGGATTTGTTAAAGGTGGAACAACATGTAGTTGATAGATGTAGTGAGGAATCTGTACATGGAGCTGCTGATGGTGCTGATCCAGTTGAACATATGGTTTTTGATCATTGAGATGAGGTTATTGAGAACAGGCCTCACCATCCTGTTGTTGAAAATCAAGAACTCATTTAGGAGTTGAATGAAATTATGGATGTTGGACATGAGGAAGAGGCTGAGGATCATGTGCCTCAGATTGAGGAAGTGGATGGAGAAGTTGAAGTGGTTGGAGCACATGAAGAACCTCAAGTTCAGTGGTTACCTATGCCCAGAAATGTTATTTTGGCTAGAGTTCAAGATGAAGATGAAATTTTACCTGATCCACAGGGAAGAAGAGTCAGGATTGACATTGTTGAGCCAATATACTGGAAATTTACTCGTGAATGGAATATAGATCCAGGATACATTCTATGTGGTTTGGATTATAACTCTGATGAGTAGATAACAACACCTCCTCATGCCCATCGAGTTCAAGCTGAAGTAGAACAGGTTGCACCTGCTACACCAGTTGCACCTCCCATAGTAGAGCCAGTATCACAGCTAGTGCCTAGTGACTATGTCACTAAGGCTGGTTTAGAGCAATTCAATAGTGACATCGGTGAGTCAGTGAGTGCCTCAGTTGGATCCATAAGTGAATCCTCTACTTCCATGTGTATCTCCGATGCTGATGTTAAAAAAAAATTGCAAGAATAGTGATCCAATATATTCAACCTAATCTTATTACCACATCCAAAACCATCATTAGACATAACACCTTACTGATAGAAGAATTAAGGTAGAGGAGAAATGAGTTAAATTATCTAACAACTAATTTCAAGACTTCTTTTAGCAGTGTGATGGAAGTTCTTAGGAACATAGTGACACTTCTACTGAGAGTAGATTTTAATAAATTGAAATATGATATTTTTAGGATGAATGCTGGTCCATCTATTTCTATAGGTGGGAGATGGGTTGTTGCCGATTTGGAATCTCCTAAGGGAATGATAAGAGAATAACTCAAGATTCTTTAGAGTCATTCATCCAAAGAAGCTCTGGAAAAGTTACATAGAAATACAGACCTAGTATACAACATTGTATGGTAGTGAACAAGTGAAGACTCTTTTTCTAAGAAAGTGGTTTGGAAAAAATTGGATAATTACATTACTAAGATATATACAAACAATGATCTCATAAATAGTAATAACTTTTTAGCTGAAAATCTCAGAATTATTCTAGTAATAGAACCCTTCATGAAAAAAGTTGCATTGTTCAAGTAGTTTAAACCTCTTCTAATTAAATTCATGGAGAATAAGGATGATTTAGAGAAGGCCATGAAATATGGTGGTGAAATCATTGATGATTTCATTGAGAACCTCAAGTCGTATCTGCATGTTCAAGGTGAAGAAATTGTGGTTCCTCCAACTGCTTCCATTGGCACTACCTTTTGGCCTCCAGCACTGATGAATTTCTCTCAAGCCCTTTCCAAGATTTGACCAGTCATTACAATGAAACCATAGAGTCGTGTGTTTTCAAAAAGAATACCTAGCCTTACAGAAAATGTCCCTACAGGTGTGGCCTTTCTTGGTGATGTCTTCATTCCACCTCTTCCCAATACCAAACAAAAACCTTCTGATCCTACTCTTGATCCTTCCGATTAAGTCAAACCACCTTAGAAGATAAACCCTTCGTGAGGGATTGTGTATTTGATAGGGATTTATATCTTTATTTTTTTATTGTACTCATTTTACCCTTAATGGAAATCCGTTTTGTCTCTACTATTTCCCCATTTTATTTATGCTATTTATCTTTCTTCTTTCTCCAACTCGTAATATTTTTTTGCTAATCCCAAAAGGGGGGGAAGGTATAGGCATACATTATTAATTTTAGGGGGAGTAAAATATATTATTAATTATAGTGGGAGTAACTCCAGCATAGGCCACATGGAATGTAATCAACAAAATATATATACATATATTTCCTTTGCACCAATAATTGAGGGGGATCTTTGTTTTAAAAATACAAACAAGAGAAAGGATTTGATATATTAAAAAATCATCTTTAGTGGAGTATTCTAAGTCAAGTAATTATTATTCCATAATATCACATGTATTCCATAATTTGGGATTATCAAAAGGGGTGAGATTTTTCGACCCTCTATGATATAGTGATTTTCGTAATCACAAATAATGCCAATCTACAGATTCTATTATTTCTTGCAATTTAATATCTCTAATAAAATCAATTATGTCATACTGCACAATAAATTTCAAGAACTCAATAAACTATATTTTTGATTCAATATATTTACATATCTATATTCCCATGTATTTATGGATGTCACATAATCTTATAGTGCTTTGTGTAACATAGAAACTTCATAAGTCCCTGGCATCATTAGTTCAAGAGGACACACTGATGATCAACTCACTGATGGAAGACACACTGATGATCGACTCACCGATGGACGACACACCGATGATGGACTCACCGATGGATGACACAACAATGATCGAATCACCAATGGAAGACACTCCAATGATCGAATCACCGATGGATGACACACCAATGATCAACTCAACGATGGACGACAGACCAACGATCGACAGACCGATGCAGATAGACTGATGCAGACAATCCGATACTGACGAACCAATGAAAATGTGTCACTGATACATATGACTCCCTAATAGTTATATATAATATTTAAATTCTTTTTATTAAAATTTCTTTCTAAGGTAGTATTTAGAAAAACTAATATTTCTGGTATTATTTAATTTTTTCTGTAGGACTATCCGTAGACAGAATGAGGTACATGCACATGGGAATATCTTTATGCCTGCTGGACCTTGAACAATAAAAGGATTACAAGATAAACTGTGCAAAAAGGTGTGTGTGAGAAATAAAAGGAGAATGTGAAAAATTTTGAAAATAGAAGAAACGGAAAAGCTATTTTCAAAATTCCAAGAACTCCAAGCGAGAGTTCACAAGGAGGTCAACAAGATAAGCAAGAATTTGCTAAATTTCACTAAACATCCTAACATCGACGAGCTGAATGATTCTCACATAAAATCAAGAATAAAGAGGTTTTGATACTCTATTCTGAGTCCATATTCAAGAAGATGACTTGAATATGATTTTCGCTAATTTAATCTAGTACAATGATTCACTGCATTCTTCATTTATAACATTTTTATGGTCTTATGTTTACACTTTTGAGCAGTGTGTGCATCTTTTTGGCTCACACACACTATCTCTTGTGCATAACTGGAGGATACTAAATTTCCTCTCACTCACACTATTTTTTTCTTTCGTATCCCTCATAGAATAGTGGATGAGGTCAAGTGTGATCTATTTTTATTTTTCATGAATAAATAGGGTAGAGGTCAAGTGTGACTTAGAAAACTTTGTGTGCTATTGTGAACCCTGATCCAGGGTGTGGGTTCAAAATTTTATTAATATAAACTACATAGTGGTAGTTGATCACCAAGTGGAGAGGACTAAGTCTTAGCTTGAGACTGAACCTCTTGTTTTTATCCGCAACGTATTTATCTTTTATTTTAACTGGATCCCTGTATATATCATTTCAAATAAAACTGAATTGAACTTTTATAGATATTTTTTCATGTTTTACATCTGTTTTGAATCATTATATTATTTTCAAAAGTTTGATTAATCTTTATATTGGTAAATATATGAACTAATAAATCTTTTGAGAAATTAGTTGAACATTCAGGACTTTTATAAATTCACTAAAAACCTACATTGAATATATTTTAATTATGGTATGTCTTTCAAATAACCTTTTTAACAAAAGTTTTTATAGATACTCAATTCACCCCCCCCCCCCCTCTTGAGTAATCTACTCCGACTAACAAATTAGTTTCTGTTGAAAAGAGTGGAAAATGGTACTATTAATTTAAAATAATATTAATAACCATATGAGATGAAAATTAAATTGGTTTATTTTGAAATTATAAAATATTCTCTTTCATCTATAACTAAAGAATAAATAATATGAATTATAATGAGATGGTAAAATAAAACCTTATAATGATAATAACATTGAATAGAGAATTAATCAATAAATAGATTATGTGTATAAAATGTAAATAAGAATAAAAATAGATAAAATAAAACATAATATATTCAAAAGTGGTTATACATGTAAACGTATAATTTCAAAAGGAATTAATAAATAATAAAACCTAATGAAAATAAATCGTGTTATGAAATACTTTTCTCGTAGGTAAATTTTAAGTTATAATAAATTTTGATGAAATAATAAAATTAAAATATAAATTAAATGAATTAATCATTAATCATTACATTACTAGTAAAATCTCAGTATATACACCATATAAAATAAATTAGGTTCATAACATTACAATATACCCCAATGAATAGAAATCCAGACGAAGTCCCTTACCTCACGCTTCCATTTGGTGTAAAATGATTAAACCTCCAATATAATGGGTTTAAGAATGTTATTAATTTTTAATATTACCATATTCTAGTTTAAAATCTCATATATTATCATCATATGACATTTTATCACCCATTCATTATTAATCATTCATTACTTTAATTGTTATAAGGGTTAATTTCCTTATTTTATCTTGAGTGTTTTGTATTGAATGTTTTGGTTCCATTACTTATGATATAAATAAAATGTATCCATAGGTATAATAATTTTATAAATATAATATTCAACCATTATAAATAGTATTAGTATCATTATTATATTTTTATGAATGAGAAAAATGTCACAACAATTCATAGAGATTGAAAATCGTATAATTGCCTGACCGGTGACATCATTCCCTTAACAAGTTAAAGGGTAAACAATTGGGTGATATATTAATTTTATATAATTTATATCATATCATATATATCATATATATTCATTAATTTCAACATTATTAAATTCCATGTAAATATTATTTGAAAAAAGATTCACATCGCTTTGTGAGGCGGTAGTCTTCCTTGCACACGAGCAATGTTACCATATTTTAAATTACAAGGAACAAAAAAAGGTAAATGTTGTATTTAAATTAAGTAATTAAACTAATTTCATATATATTTTATAAATGTGTTAAATACATCATTATTATACATCATTTATATTATGTTATGTAAAATTAACTACATAAGTTTGTGAGATGTTAGTCTGTCGTACACACGGTCACTGATTTTATTTCCCATTTGATGAAAGTGGAGATGGATAAATTGAATTCAATAAACAAATAACATATAACTATATTTCATATAATTTTTCATTATTTTTTTTCTTTTACGACATAATATGATGTGTAATATAAAAAGGAAAACAAAATATCTTTATTAAGATAATTACCTTATTTAAGAGAATCCTCCTTTGGATCTCTTCTTAAGGAACCTAAGTATGGTCTCTTGGGAAGAAAAATATATAAAAGTGAATAATTTTGTTGGTTAGATAATTTGGAAGAGTTTCATTAATTCAATGGTCTTTATAGTTGTGAATAACTGAGGGGAAGGTGTTCTCTTTTATAAGTCAAGAAAGGGAACTATCATGGAAATTAGTTGAAAATTTCCCACAAGAATCTAAAATGATAAATTCATTACCATGGAAAATTATAACAAATTACCCTATTTTATAAATTTGGAATTATAATTGAAATTTTTTCATATAGTATGATTTTTTTCGAGGTTTTTGGTCATTTCATCCCTTAATTTCTTATTTTAACCCCATGGTAATCCAATTTTTACCTTAACCACAGTAAACAGTTTTTTCTATTTTCTAAGTTCAAATTTTTTAGAAATTTTGTTGATAATGATATAAAATATAAATAACTATAACTGAAAATTTATAATCCATTTTTCAAATTTTCGATTCACATAAGTGGGAAATTATAATTTAAAATTAATCATGGAGACGTAATGAGAATGAAAATTTTCTATAAGAAAATGTTTAAAATTTTATAATGGTTTAATAACAAATTTGAACATTAAAATTATTCCTATATGCTAAATTAGAGAATTATATATTTAATTATACTAATTCCACATTAAAACAGAATATGAAAAAAAATCTAAAATAAAAAATAATTTAAACCAAAATGAATATTTAAATTATTGTTCATTATTTTTCACTATTCCTCAAAAAAAATAAACATTATAGGAAAATACAGAAAATTCATCCTATAATATTTTAGATATTATAATTTCAAAAAAAAATTAAATTTTATCACATAAATTTTCTACAATTGGTAATAAATAATTTTACATTATGTACACAATGTGAGGCTAAACTATATTTTAGAAAAAAAATAGTTTTCAATTAAATGGTTGTTATTCTATTTATATTAAATAGATATTCATATTATTTATAATTTAGATAATGTTATTCATAACCTAAAATTTAACAATTAGGTAATAATGGTTTACTATGTCACTGTTCATTTATATTAAGGGTTGTGTGTTACGCAAGCTATTGACAAGATTAAATTTGGATAGTAAAAATTTCATGGGTTATTTAAGCTTAGTTTTTCATGTCGCATACTTCATAGATTACAATGTTATTCTTTTAAAATTATTGGGTGTTATATTACATGGAATACACATGATCATAAGGAAGATAAATTTTTCTATCTATTCAAAAAATGAAGAAAGATAAGAGAGGTTAGAGATGTATTTCTTCCTTGGAATAAAAGAGGATAATTCTATGATCTTATGTTGGACTATTGAACATGTTAGAGAATGATATTAAAATACCATTATCTATTTTTAATATCATCAATATTTATCAAAAGTATTACACCACTGTATTGTAATTTCTCATCTAAAATTTTTAGAGAAGAATATCATCATAGAAGGATTAGTGGGCCCTCATATGTAAAGAAGATCAGTGATATTTTCAAAGGTGTTTTTTGGATAGGGAATCCAAATGGTCGGTGTAACCTTTTCATTTTATATAGACATATTAAGTATTTTACATAGTGTATTGTTGACATTGGTATATGATTGAATGATTTATTATTATATTATCATATTTTTAGTGAACCAAGTAAAAAATCTCATGTGTTCATTATGTATTACTTTTATTTCTCATGAGTTATTGTGAAGGATAGAAAAGAATATTCCTCATAAATGATAGAACAATATCATAATCTATGAGTAATTTTAAGGATATTTAATACCATCATTAACCCCTAAATCTCACGGTATATTCTTTATTATAGAAAAAACTAGTGGTATTTGATAAAAGGTTAGGGTGAATTTTTCTCTCTTTGGAAAGACATTGAGACTATTGGAAACTAAAATGGAATACTGATATTTGAAGGTAAAAATTTCAATCACTCCCAATATATGATACAACACTAATTTATATCACTCGGGATGGACATGTACATGCAATATATCTATAAAATCACATCTTCCATAGAGTGTAAATTTCTAGAAGACCAATACCACAATGAATTAGATACATACACTAATGTAATTAATACACTAGGGGTTCATTGGTCAACCTCATCTATAAGATTTTAGTTCCTTTTTTATGTTCTCATTCCATCTGGGAGAACCTTATGAATATTTATGCTAGTTATTAAAAATAAATATAGGAAAACATTCAGGTTCTATAAAATTTGTATACGGATTTCAAAATATGACAAAAAGAGACAACTGACATATTCATTGATTGAGTGAACATTAATCAGTAATAAATTCAAGTACATATGGAATTAATTAATGATACAAAAATTATGAAAATAATATTGAGGATAATTCCTCCACAGTTCAGTGAAAAGGAATCAGTGCATGAAGATGAAGACACAAACTAGGTAACATTGAATAAACTCCATAGTTCTCTCATTGAAGATGAGAAATAATGATAATATGTTTTTTCTAAAGGATAACTATTTAGAGACTACATTGAATGAAAAATAGAAAATTTTAGTACAATAATATATAAAATGAAAATATGTTTCAAAGTTATTGTTTTTCTTTTCCTTTAATATTATGAGGTGAAAATAAACATTCAATGGAAAATTCCCACATTCTTTATTTTGGTGTGGTAAAGTCAGTAATCTTATGGGTTCATATCCTATTAAGTTTTTGGATGATTATATGGAAGATTAGCCCAAAATTAAATTATATAAATGAATTAAAATCAAGAGGAAACTTTAAAAAATTCTATAATTGTGAGAAATGACATTCAAAAGAATATGATAACACTAAACAGATAGAATAAACGAAGGTTGAAGATTGTTGATACCTTAATAAATAATACATTATAGTAGTTTGGGATAGAAATTAAGTTGAATACATTGATTATAATGACACTATAATCTAGATAAAGATTATATTGATTTTTAATGTGAGGTATCCCGTAAAGAATTAATATTTTATATGGCTAAGGAAAAGATGTATAATGGAGATTCTTGTGACTCAAAGATCTACATGAAAAAATGGGAAGTGGAAAAGAAAGAATTGAATGTAGAAATTGAAAAAAATATAATCTCTTGGGTATCAGAGAAATAAATTAAAAAATGCCTTAAAGTTAAAGGATTCACCCATATAATGTATGTTCTAAATAAACCTTGAAAAGAAAGAGTTAAAATAACTAGATTACATGATGATGATTTCATAAGGTGGTGATCTAAATATAAAGTTAAGGAAATACTCCTTAATATAGACATGAATTCAGATAGTGTGAGTACATTATGTCCTAAAGTGTAAAGACCCAGATTTGTCATGTAATTGTTTTTAATTATATGGAATTATTACGAATCTTCAAAAATTGACGGCGCTTCATTCTGAGGCCCGGTGTTCCCAGAATGAATTTTTCTAACTTTTTTAAGGTATGTTCACTAAATTCTTGAGCGGAGTTTTCTAAATTTTGAACCAGTGCTCGGATTAAAATTTTTTGGTCATTGATGAATTCACAACACTGAGATTCGCTTAAGGGATGCTTCACATCGATCACAGTAGTTCGGGAGAAAAAGATATATTTTGGGACATTTAAATGGGTAATAAAACAACATTGATATTTTATTTCTCTCTTTTCATTCCGTCAATGGTCAAGCGATAGTGGTATAACCAATGATGTGTCAAGCCATTAAATATCTTCACTCCTCAAATCCTTTGTAACAGTGCAGTTGGAATAAAGAAGGTTCCTATTAAATAAACCACAATTAATTCAATGTGCTTTACTCACCCTCTGCCTCTCCTATATATATGGAGCTTTGGGAGGAGTTTTGGCATGTCTTCACCAAGAGACAAGCTCTGGAAAAGTACTTTGACGCCACTCACATGGATGGTGGGACTGGTTCCAGTGAACGGTGATGAGCACTACTGAAGAACTACTATTCGTCGGTGTCGTTGGAGGCTTGTTGCGGGGACAATGAATGTCAGCTCTTCATCTATCGTGGATGTTCTCCAATGATCCTGATGCAGGGATTTATCTTATTTTAATTTCAAGAGGATTTTTAATCATTACTACCCTTTTCTATCAAACTAACGCAAAGGGCTTGGTCCAAATGAAAAAGGCACAGATCCTCTTCCCTTTTGTTGGAACTTGGTGTGCTCTTCACGAGATTTGTTTGGGTTGAATGAAACCTTCTATGGTAGGTGAAGACGGCAGCCAGCAATAGTAGGTTGTGGAAGAGATAATGGTGTGTTGTCACGTGCCGTTGGGGGAGAATTCCACGACTATAGCCGTGGAAGGTGAAGACGGCGACCGGCTCCATCCGACCATGAAGGAGGTTGACATGAGCAATTGCACGCCACGTGAGAAGTGTTTCATGGCATACAACTGTGGAAGACTGCTCCCCACATGCCTGCTCGGGCAGGGACTACCCCAGTAGTCCACACCTCTAGCAGGTCGTGCCCCTCCATGGGTCGGGTTTTGCGATCCCTAGTGGGTCACGTCGTTACGTGGGTCGGGTCGCGCCAGCCCAGCGGGCCGCACCGCCGAGGTGGGTCGGGCCGGTTTGCGGCTCAGCGAGCCAAGGCTGCAACAAACCAGCACATCCGGGTCAGACCCCGGACCATTTCGGGTCGTACCAAACTGGGTTGGGTTGGCCAAGACTGGGTCGGACCAGACCCGGACCATTCAAGGCCCAGTTTCGCTAAAAGTACAATAACATGAGATCTGGGTGTCCATTTGACAAATCGTCTGGGGTGTGGGACCCTTTGAGTGAGATGGTCATTTTTTATACTCCACTTGAGTTTTGAATAATTTTAGAGAATGAATGGGTGGAATTGGACCTAAATCCAACCGGACACTCAAAACTAAATCACTTATATTTCACAGACTGGATGTCCGATTAACGCACCATCTATCGTGTTGGAACCCTTATGACATGGTGGTCCGTTGGGATACTTCTTCGTGGAGCTTCGTGGTGGGTGAGGTATGACTGATGGATTGATGAGCAGATCCTCTCAGAATCGAGCGTACTATGGGCGTAAATCCAGTGGCTGGCAGTGAGGCGGACGATGGAGACAGGTCATACAGAAGTTCATACCGAGCGATCTTATGTGGATGAGCACCGATCCTATGTGAGATATATCCTGTGTGGTTCAGTGCTCAGCGATCCCATGTGGGTCAACACATACTGATCCTATGTAGGTCGTATCCTATGTTGGTTAGCAAGGGTTAGTACCTATCGATCTTGTGTGGGTTAGACTCTATATGTTCAGTAGTAGAGCCTCTCAATAGAGTAAGATGATCTTTATTTATGACTAATCATCTGTACATCAGTACTTATACCTAGTGTGAGCTAAGTCTTTTACCTTCATGGTGTTACCTTCATGGTGTTACCATCGTGGTGTTGCCTTTGTGGTACACTCACCTTCATGGTGTTACCTTTGTGGTGTTACCTTTGTGATTTTCTTCCTTCATAGATCAGTTGTGAAAATTGCAATAAAGTTAGAGCCTTTTGTTTCCTCATGATTGAGATGAGTATCTTTTGATAACATAGGTATATGTATGGGAATATATCTATGTAGATTTGATGATTTCTTCTCGCTTTGTGATTGAAGTTTTGATTTGTGGTTTTACCTTTTTGGAACTCTGGGAGCCCTTCAGGGGTCTTGGGGTCCCTACTGAGTATTGTTATACTCACCCCTGCATGGGTCACGCCCACACTGTGTTGTGTCATGACTAGAAAATAGATAGCATTGATCGAGGATGAGGGATCCAGGACTAGAAAATGCTCAGAGGTGGACCATTTGACGTGATGTGATGCTGGGTCTACAGATCGTGAGATGAACCTACCCTTTAGTTAGGATCCTTGGTGGGCGATCTAGGAGCGGTTTTCCCTTTACATTTGTACTTGCGATTTTTAGTTTAGCATGTATTCTACGCCCTTTACTTTCAAAACAATTTTTACTATATCATTTTACATCATGGTTTCTTCCGTCTATACTTTTGGATTGTGTGTTTGTACAGGTTTAAAGGCAATACCTTCCCATTTTAAGGATACACCTTTCTGGTGCTAGTCGCGAACCCCTTCCCTATTGACGGTGGGATTGGGGTATTCACGGAAAGAGCCATGGGGGATGAGTCATGAAAAATTGGTATCAAAGGAGTTAGTTATAACGAAGAAATATGACTCAAGTCTTTTCATTTTAGTAATAGTTTAATGGGTTATGACTGTGGTTTTTTGTTTGGGGAATCTAGTGTTGGTGCAGAGGTCGATGTATCCATACACCAAGACCCTGAGTTATGATTTCCGACTGAGTGCATGAAAACACTGATTACGTGTGTTTTTGAAAAAAAATTCTTTGATATCTTTTGGTCAGCTCACCAGGTATAACTTATTAACCGTGGAACACCTGTTTTCTTTCAGGGTGCCGCCATGCAGAACAGAATCCAGGATTCACAATAGAGTACATGATTACGGCCCACCAAGGGATGAGGCTTCGGTGTAGAGCCCTCTAACAATGATAGTACCATTTTGTGGTGCACCAGTAGCACTACCACCCATTGGGATGTATATTCCACCATCCAGACTAGTAGAGGGTGCATGAGGACAGAGCTGTTTCACGAGTTTCAGCAGAAGAGGCCTCCGAGGATCCTAGGCGAGACAGATCCAGAGGCGGCTGAGGACTGGCTGGAGGTTGTGGCCAGAGTTTTTCGATTAGTTGGGACACCAGCTAATATAATGATGATCTTATCTTCCAGTCTCTACAAGGGAGCAGTTGGGAGATGGTGGAGTCTGACACTCCAGTTACACGACGAGGCGACCCTCACCTGGGTGGACATTGAGGGCCTTCTCAGGGAATAGTTTATCCTATCGACTCTACACTCAGTGCATATACAAGATCTGCTACACTTACATTCGAAAAACATGACCATGGCCCAGTACTCGGAGTGGATCACTGATCTCCCCCACTACTCTAATGAAATGGCATGGGACCCTTTCTTCAGGGGACATTCCTTTCAGCAGGTCCTCCGACGGGAGATCAGAGCATCGATGATATCACTCAGCATTCTGACTTTGGATGGGGTGCTAGAGAAAGAAATTTTGGTGGAGAGTTTCCAAGATGAGTAGGCACAGATAGCGCGATCCACCACCAGATGTCAGATAGAAGAGTCATCCATAGAAGTCAGTAGATAGATAAAGCAGGGGATCAAGTGGGCCTGACCTTATGGTGGACGACCTCAAGATATAGGGTCGGTGGTGAGGGTCTAACGGTACAGAGGAGGACATACAAGGAGTAGGTAGTGCTACTCGTGCGGGGGGTAGGTCCACATGGCTTGTGACTAACCGACCCGCTATATGGACGACTCGCTAACGGGTGAAGGGACCACCAAGGAAGAGGTAGAGGTTCAAGTGAGTAGGTTGGTAGGGTGGAAGACATGGAAGAAGAGATAACTTTACACCAGGCGGTGGGAGACTATTCAATGTTATACTGCCACCACCTCCAAGTGGTCCACCTTGACCATAGGGAGCAGGGGGACATAGATGATCATAGCTCCAGGAAACTGAGGCATATAACCACAGTGCTCTAGAGATAATTAGAGATACAATCTGTGTCTACTCCACCCTAGTTGCAGTACATATAGACACATGTTCCGGTCACTTTTTTATTTCCATGACCCTTGTTCGAATCTCAGAAATTTTGATGGAGTTGTTGGCTCGATCCGTGTGATTAGAGACTCCTACGGGAGAAGATTCAACAATTACATGGTGGTGCTAAAAATTTAATCTTACTCTTGGAGGCATGAACATCAGCTAGGATCTTTTAGTAGTGGTGTTCAGGCCTTAATACGTCATCTTGGGTAGGGATTGGTTATCCATAGTCCATGGTCATATTGACTGTATTAGGTATAAAATGTTGTGTGCCCACTAGTATGGGACTATGTTTTCCTTCACTGATGAGAAGGGAACCTTTTCATCATAGGATAGAAATACTAGAAGGAGGGTGCTTCCAATCACACATCAGGTGGATATTCTTTCCCTCAGAGCAGTTGAAGTTGAGAGTCTATGATATCCTGTAGTGGAGGACCAGTATGCAGATGTCATCCCGGATGATGTTCCGGGACTACCTCCTCGTAGAGAGGTGGACTTTTACATCGACCTGTACCACGGGACAACACCAATATCTACACTATCATATTGTATGGCTCCCATGGAGCTTCGTGAGTTATGGATATAGTTGGAGGAATTGCAGAGGAAGGGGTTCGTAATGCCTAGTGTATCTCCATGGGCTGCCCCTATTTTGTTCGCCAAGAATTTGGATGGGAGTTTGAGACTCTGTGTGGACTATTGGCACCTGAACTAGGTGACTGTGAAGAATAAGTATCCACTTGTGAGGATTGACGATCTTTTTCATTAGCTAAAGGGAGCTCTTTGATTTTTGAGGATAGAGCTCAGATCATGTTATCATCAACTTAGGTTACGAGATGAGGATGTTTATAAGACTAACTTTAGATGTTGGTATCGCCACTATGGGTTCTTGGTTATGCTATTCGGCCAGACCAATGCCCTAGAAGTGTTCATCGGACTCATGAATAGGATTTTCCAGCCATACCTCGATTGCTTCATGGTGGTTTTCATTGACAACATCTTAGTGTACTCAACGATGGGGGAGGAGCATGCCTATCATCATTAGATAGTTATAGATACACTCCGAGAGCACCAAATTTATGGTAAGATCTTGAAGTTACAGTTCTAGATGCGAGAGGTCCTCTTTCTAGGACACATTTTCTCATAGGCTAGAGTTGTAGTGGATACGGAAAAGATACATGTTGTGCTTGCTTGGGAGCCACCCAAGAGTGTGACCTTGCTGCGGAGTTTCTTGGGGTTTTCTGGGTATTACCAGAGATTCATGAAAAGATTTTCTAATTTTGGAGAAACGTTTTATGCATTGAAAAAGATAAGACAACCCTTCGTGTGGATGGAGATTTTCCAAAAGACTTTTTTGGAGCTGTGGAAAAGACTAACGATTACCCCCATATTTGGGATATTAGAAGAATGTGTTGGTTATGTTTTCTATTGCGATACATCAGGGACTGGAATTGGATGTGTCATAATGGAGGAGTGAGTAGTGATCACTTATCATTCATGACAACTGAGACAACATGAGTGAAACTACTCTACCCATGACATAGAGTTAGTAGTAGTGGTCTTCACCTTGAAAATTTGGTTACATTATTTGAGGGGAGAACATTTTATATTCTACTCTGACCACAAGAGTCTCATGTATAACTTCTCATAGAAGTACATGAAACAGAGACAACGGCATTGGCTGGAGTTCCTCCAGAACTATGAATTCAAGATAGTCTACAGTCCTATGAAGGGGAACATAGTCGTAGATGCACTAAACCTGAGGTCGGCTTTATAACTACTAAGAGGCGACATAGTAGCTAGATACGTTGATAATATCCATTGTGGATGGAGATGGAGAAGCTTTAATCCAGTCATTGACTATCCCTCACCCACATCTTCAGCGAGTTCGGGTGGCACATCTTGGGTACATTTAATGTGAGGCTCGAAGGGCTCATATATCCTCATTATAGGCTCCTGACGGACTTTTTGATGGTGGGGAGCACGTCATCCTCTTTAGAGGACGTACCATGGTACCAGTGGTGTTATGGGAGGAGGTGTTTACTGAGTTCCATTTGTCCCCTATGGCGGTACATCTTGGTGTTGTGAAGATATACCAGGGCCTCCTGCATCAGTACTGGTGGACAGAGATGAAGAAAGATGTGGCAGAGTTTGTTTCCCGATGTCTCACTTGTTAGCAAGTGAAGGCCAAGAATCATGTTCCATTAGGCTTAGCACAACCACTAGAGGTGCCAAAGTGGAAGTGGGATGGTATGTCCATAGAATTTGTGAGAGGGCGTCCACATATGACATGGGGACATTATTCCATCTAGGTGATCATTGACCGACTCACCAAGTCAGCCCACTTCCTACCTATCCGAGTGTTGGGATCAGTAGAGGGATTGGGTTTCCTCTAAGTATTGGAGATTTTGTGACTTGATAGGGTGACATCGATGATCTTATCTAATTGTGACACACGTTTTGCATCCCGGTTGTGGGAGGTATTTTGGGAGGAATTCGAGAATCATCTTTGTTTGAGCACAGCCTTTCAGCGACACACCGATGGTCAGACAGAGAAAACCCTTCAGACAATGCAATACATTCTTAATTCTTACATCCTAGACTTTGGCATCATTTGGGAGGAACGCTTTCCCTTGGTAGAGTTTAGATACAACAACATCCATCACTCCACCATTGGTATGACACCATTTGAGGCCTTGTAAGGTCGACCACGCAGATTACCACTGTGTAAGATAGATCCAGCGGAGTTAGTACTAATGGGTCCCGAGTGGGTACGGGCTACCACTGAGAAGGTGGAGATCATCCAAGAGCAGGTGAAGACTGCACATAGTAGGTAGAATTATTTATGCTGACAGAATACATAGACCACTGATGTTCTAGGAGGGGGACTATGTATTCTTGTGAGACTCCCATAAATGGGGAATACAGAGATTTGGTCGATGTGGAAAACTATCACCCAGGATTATCAGACCATTTTTGATAAATCATATGATTTCTGTAGCACCCCAAGCTTCTACGGTATGCTTCTCTTTGAATAATGCAATAGCCTGTGTTGTACGCAACATCAAGTTCTAACACACACCACAACCAATCAAACTTGCCGTTATGAATAGAAATACCTACTTTGTAAAATTTTAAAAAATGTATCTCTCAAAATGAACTTCATTTATGGATTCGGAGTATCGAATATAGCCTAAGGTGAAATTTTGGTACTTTTCATATAACTATAATATTTTGATGAATAGTGAAAATTACTAAATTTTAATTAAAAACATCTTTTTAAATCAAAATAATTAATAGTGATAAATTATGAATTTGAGTGGTTTTAATGTATATTTATAATATATTTTTACCATTTAATACAATTCTGGTCAGTGGGCCTAATTTCACAATTAAACCAGACATAAACAAGTATCCATCTTTTGATAGTTATTATATCTTAAAAACACGCTTCTAGTTTTGATAGCGGGAATAAATTTTAAATTAATTTCTGCCAATTCTGTGTTTTGAATTTGGAAAAATGGATTCCATATTTGGAATCAGGATGTCCAAATTGTGTAAATAGGTAACTTTTATTTTTAGACATTTTGAATAATTACTTCGGTAAATATTTTATTTACCATGGTTGAAGGGTAAATCCGGTAAATAAGGGTTAAAAAAATAATATTATAATAATACAATATTACCCTAAAACGTATCCTAACCATATTGGTGGATACATGTCCAAGCATCTTTCGGTCGATTTTGGGACCCCATGGAGACACTTGTAGGTGATAGGGACACTTTATTTTAATTAAGTTAAAATAAATACAAAAATGACATAAGCATATATCTTTTAGAAAAACAATTTTTACATAGGGTTATATATTTTGGATTTTCGACTATAAATATTAATTAGAAACATAAAAATCTTTCCTACATAATGGTATTTTATTTATAATTTTTAGACATTATATAATTTAATTTATTTATGACCAAATGGTGATACAGTAATTACCTCATTAATGAAAAATTAGAATTATTGATATTATAAATACCCAAATAAATGTAATTTGAGACTTTTTATAAATAAAAAAAATATTCTAGGATAATATGACATGTTAGAATTTATTTAATTAACTTTTTTCTAAGTAATCATTCTATTATGATTTTTACAAAAATCAATTATTGAATAGTGTCAAAATTGACATAAAAGAGTTTTTAAAACAAATATTATATTATTAATTGATATTAAATTCATAAAAATCTAAGGTTAGGCCAAGAGACTTATATCATGATATGTGTATCATTAATGGACCACTTGGGGATCTCTTGGAGTTATATAGTATGTTTATTAACTATATAATATAAAAATACAAAGTGACATGGTAAGTGTCAAACTAATTAAGTAAGAGTTAAAACTAAAAGATAAGATTAATATAATGACCCAAACATGTCTGAATTATATTTGTTGAGTGGTTTTAGACCTATCCCCACCTTATCCTTTAAATAATAATCTTTGGAGCCATTGTAAATAGAATATTAATTTATTATAAAATAATATTGCTAGCTTTTCCAAAGGTTCCCCTCACCCCTCTTATAAAAGAGCACTCCCCTTCTCATTAATTCATACCTTAAAAGCCTTTTGGATCAGAAAAACCCTACCAAAATACTCTTTCAAATTCCCTCACTTCATCCTATAGGCCTTCCTTTAGTCAGAAACCCAACCTATGGAGCCCTTTTGATCAAATCAAAACGAAGAACTTGAAGAAGAGGTAATGATTTCACCACCCTTTTTCAAGTTCCTTTCTTCATCCACTTCTTCATTCTTTGTTATTACCATTATAAAATAATAACTCTAGTATATTATATATAATTTGATGTTATTATAAACATGGTACAACCATATTAAGTATTCTATCCATCCTTTGAATGACATGTCACCATACGTGCGTACGTACGGCTTACCGTCTCCACGTCGTGGTGTAATAGTTATTCAATAAATTATTATTTAGATGGGTATAATAACGATGTGTAATTCATTTAAATAGTAAATATAACATGTTAATTATTCATTATATATGATATACGATCCAATTATATATTATTTTAATATCAAAAGAATGATATTGTCGCTCGTATGTACGTGCAGACTACCGTCTCCACGAACGCGATGAGATTCATTCCCCATCGTATCCATTCAAGTATAATTCCCATTTGATGATTAATAATAGTGTCTAAGGACTTGATATCATTCTGGATATGAATATGATACAACCTATCCATGAAAAACACGGCTTACGTAACAAAACATATAAAAGATAACGAGTAAGTTAACACCCGAAACGATGATAATTCTAAAATATTATTAACAAACCAATGTTAAAAGATCATATAAGATATCATATTAATATATATGATTATTTTATAATTTAGTAACAATTATTTAACCATTATAAAGGATTTTAACCTACCCCAACCAAGTAAAATTACAAGGTAAGGGTTTATTTCTCAATGTCTTCATTATCCGATGTTGTTTATATGTAATAATCTACTGGGATTTCGTTATCATCCACATCCATGATTCCAAAAAATATATTTCAAAACATTCTTAGTATTTTACAGAATATGGGTTAAATTCATTTATACCCTTGTTTGACTTTTTATAAGAAGTTTATAAAGGAATCATTCTATCGTTTTCCAAACAACGTTCTTTTTAACCTTTTCGACAAAATTAAGGTAAGAATGTTTTGTTAACTTATACGGCGGGTGCGTCTATTTTCCACCGTTATAAAATCTTCGAAGCTTCCCTTAGAACCTTATAAGAAAATTTTCAAAGTAAATTTTTTATTTTATAATTATGTGACTTTTAATTGATTTCAAAAAAATGGATATTTTACTCAAATAGTTTTGATTTCATCTATGTCAACATCCATTGATGGATTTTAAGATTATTTGAAGTTGATTTATTATGATTCAAAACATCCATATTGTATTAAAGGTTTTGTGATTTGTTTGACTGTGGATGTGTTATTTTTATGCCATTCCTGGTTTCTGGAGAAAGTATTGACATTTTTTATACTAGTTTTAATACGAATGTTTATGTTATGTTTAAACCTCTTCATATGAGGAATGAATTGGACTTAATATGTGACGGGTGGATCCCACTATATCTCCTAGATGCATCGGTAGGTATCATGAGACAAACTTGTGTCTTGGAACAAGGCCTTGACAAAATATTATTTGTAGTCTCGGAACGAGGCCTTGGCTATGTGGTTATGACAGTCTGGCATTAGGAATTCCATCTTTATGAAAGTGGTTATTGATATTGCATGCGATTATTCGATTAGAAGAATATCTATATGAATAAGTACATGGAATTATTTCATTTTATTTCTTACATATTATATTTAAGTTCATGTTTAGAAGGATTTTGTTTTAGTTATACATTGCCTTAAATGTTTATTCCTATTTATGAAAGTTTCCTCTATATTGTTATCCTTACTGGGCATTTGAGCTGACCCCTTTCTATGTTTTATTTTTCCCAGGATGTGAAGAAGTTTTTTATGAATGACCCATCAGGATAGTATGAGGGGATAAGAGTGTGGACTATGGAGACTATATTGTTGTACTTTTCATTTTATGATGTAATGTAAACTTTATGAATGTATCTAGTTATTCCAGGGCTACTAAGCAAATCGGTCTTTCGAGACTTGATCTTTCTTGTGATCATGCCAATGTTATGAAATAATTAACCGAATCTGGGTAACTGGGGTCGGGGAATTACAGTTGGTATCCGAGGAAGTTTATTACAAAACTTGGTAGCTAGATTTAGATAAACTCTGATTAGAGCACATAGACCTAAGATGGACTTTGAGGATTAGTATAGAGGAACTTCCTAGAATTTTGGTATTGTAGAGATTTTGTGAGTTTTCCATGCAATACATCCATGTCTGGATACGAGAAGGTAGAGGCGGCTCTGGCACAGATGTACCTAGTGGTAAAACCCGAAAACACCACATTGAGCTGGATTCGAACGGGAACTGCTGCACGACAACAGACCTTGCTGCACTCTTGGTTACGATACTCCCGGGGGATATGCTTTGGATAACACTCATTTTATTTACAAATATTTATGAAGGGTTTTTGAGTATATACTTCCTCAATGAAAACATTTTTATGATTATGTATTATATCCATAAATAGTTCAATTTATGTTAAGTGTTTTATAAGTATGAAATTATGTATTTTGATTCATAAACTGATCTAGTTTATGACATTGTTTAGAAATGGCGCCTAGTGGATGAAATGGAAACCGTATTAATGCATGGACTCCTTGTAGGTATTTCCCCCCTACTCAAGATAATTATAGTGGTGCTGGTGATGAAACTGGTGTCGATCAACTAATCACTATACTGGGACAACTCACTCAGGTTATGAATAATAACCTTGCCCGTATGGAGCACCCTGATCCTCATCATGGAGGATCAATGTTAGATAGCTTCATGAGTCAAAAACCACCAATGTTCAATGGGAGTAGAAATCCCTTAGTATCTGAGCAATGGATAAATTCTCTAGAGAAAATATTTCAGGCTTTGGGGAGTAGTGAAAGGGAAAACGTTATCATGGAAGTTTACTGCCTCACTGGAGATGCTGATCAGTGGTGGTCATTGATTCAAAACACTAATGAAGATGATGAAGTATCAAATATGGAATGGAGGGAGTTCAAAGATCAGTTTTTAGAAAAATACTTTCCTCGTGACCATCGAGCGGATATGGAAAGACAATTTCTGAGTCTGAGACAAAATGAGGATGAGAATGTCACAAAGTATGAGGCTAACTTTACAAGGTTAGAAAGGTATGCTGGAGATTATATATGTAACCCAAGAAGTAATATTGATCATTTCTTTGATGGGTTAGAACCATTTCTCCTTCGAACAATAGTCTCAAAATCCTTCTCGTCGTACGAAGACATTGTCTCATGTGCAATCAAGACAGAGAAGGAATTATCTAAGTCATATGACTTTAATGAAAAGAAATTGAAGAAGATATCTTCTGATCAATCTGGGAATGGAAATAAAGGGAAGAAGGGAAAATTTGTATATCTATACTGCAGTAAATGTGGGAAGAAACACCCTAGTACTTGCTTAAAATGAATGGGAGTCTGTTACAAGTGTGGTGAAAAAGGCCACCAAGCTCGTGATTGTAAGGGGAAGAAGGAAGCTACTGATGTCCAATGCTATAATTGTAGGGAGACGGGACATTATACAAATGAAGGTCCTAAGCATCAGGGGAATATACCTCAGAAAAGGCCAAGGGATCAAGGCCAAGCTTATGCTATCACTACTACTGAGGTTGAAGCTCCAAAAGATGTAGTGGCTGGAAATTTAATGGCTTTTTCAAGTTTAGCAAATGCATTATTTGATTCTATATCATCGTATTGTTTTATATCTTTCCAGTTTGATAAGAAAATTAGATATTTCCAATTTGATTTAACCAGGGAGTTTTCAGTTAAAACTCCTAAGGGAAGTATCATTGCAACCAAGTTTTGTGAATCAGTCCCCATTAAGGAACATAAATTTTCTTTATCTTCTGATCTCATCGTCATGCCTATGATTGAATTTGATATAATCCATGGTATGGATTGGCTTTCGGACAATGATGCAAAGATTTATTGTAAGAATAAAGAGATTACTATTCTTGATGATGATGATAAGGAACACCACATCTTTTGAGCAGAATCATCACCACCTAATTCTTATATAGATCTACCCTCAGTAGCTCAACTAAATTCAATTATTGGGGAGGAAGAGAATGAAATGAATATGGGTGAGGAAAGGAATGCTCAAATAGAGGATGTACCTGTTGTGAAATAATATGTAGATGTGTTTCTGAAAGATTTACCTGGACATCCTCCAGAAAGAGAAGTTGAGTTTTCCATTGATTTAATTCCTGGATCAAGGCCTATATCGACGTCCCCGTATAGAATGGACACTGTATAATTAGTTGAACTAAAGAAAAAACTAGAGTAATTGAGTAATAAGGGATTTATTCACCCTAGTGTTTCTCCATGGGGAGCCCCTGTTCTTTTTCTTAAAAAGAAAGATGGATCTATGGGGTTATGTATCAACTACAGGGAGATCAATGCTATAACAATAAAGAAAAAGTATCACCTACCTCGCATTGACTATTTATTTGACCAACTGCATGGAGGTCAATATTTTTCAAATATTTACCTTCGATCTGGATACCATCAGTTGAGTGTGAAGAAGGAAGACATTCCGAAGACATCATTTTGAACAAGGTACGAGCATTACGAGTTTACAGTAATGCCATTTGGATTGACTAATGCACCCTCTGTTTTTATGGATCTAATGAATAGAATTTTCAAGGAATATCTTGATAACTTTTTAGTGGAATTTATTTATGATATCTTGGTATACTCCAAAAGCTACAAATATCATGAAAATCACATGCGCATTATATTGAAGACACTTAGAAGACATGAATTATAAGGGAAGTTTAGCAAGTGTGAATTCTAGCTTCAAGAGATTCCTTTTCTTGGACATGTTGTCTCTAAGGATGGAATTTCCGTTGATCCTTCTAAGACCAAGGCAATCCAAGAATGGCCTGCACCGACAAGTATAACGGAGGTACGTAGTTTTATTGGTTTAGCAGGTTATTATCGATGTTTCGTCCAGAATTTTGACCGGTTGGCTAACCCATTAACAAAACTCACACGTAAAGGGTTAAATTTGTTTGTACAAAAGAGTGTGAAGAATGTTTCGAAGAACTGAAGAGAAGATTAGTCAATGCTCCTATATTGACTCAACCATCAGGGAATGATGGGTTCGTTATTTATAGTGATGCATCGATGAAAGGACATGGTTGTGTCCTTATTCAGAATGATAGGGTTATTGCCTATGCATCACGAGAGTTGAAAATTCATGAACAAAACTATCCTACTCATGATCTCAAGTTACCAGCTGTGATCTTTGCTTTGAATATATGGAGGCACTACCTCTATGGTGAAAAATGAGAGATTTATACTGATCACAAGAGTTTGAATTATATTTTCTCAGAAAAAGAACTCAACATGAGGCAAAGAAGATGGCTGTAATTACTCAAAGACTATGATTGTACGATACACTACAACCCGGGGAAAGCAAACATGGTGGCAGATGCTTTGAGCAGAAAAGATCATGGTGTTTTGAACAATATGAGAATTGAAAGGGATCCAATTTTCATGGATCTAGTGAAGATTGACACGGGAGTAACCAGGGATGGTGAAACATAAATTCTTTTTTAAATGGTTGCCAAACCATCTTTACTAGAAAGGATTAAGAGTTCTCAGACCGATGATGAAGAATTTCGAAAGAAGATTAAAGCTGTGAATGATGGGAGATTGAGAGACTTTGTGTTTGAAGAAGGAATTTCGAAATTTTGGAAGATACATTGTGTTCCCAATATACCTGATCTAAAAAGGGAATTGTTGGATGATTCTCATAGTTCTAATTTCTTTATACACCCTGGCAGCACCAAAATGTTTTGAGATTTGAAGGAACATTTTTGGTGGGACAAAGTAAAGAGGGAGATTGCTGATTTTGTGTCAATATATATGGTTTGTCAACATGTGAAAGCTGGAAGGCAATAGCCTGGTGGAGTATTGAAACATCTTCCCACACCTTAGTGGAAATGGGATAATATCACGATGGACTTTGTCATGGGACAACCAAATACTCCTAGAAGGAACGATGCAATATGGGTTATTGTTGATCATCTTACCAAGTCAGAACATTTTCTTGCTATAAGAGATGATCTACCAATGGAACTTCTAGAAAGACTACATATTGATGATGTTGTGAGACTTCATGGAGTACCCCTATCGATTGTTTCTGATCGTGATCCCCGTTTTACTTCAAGATTCTGGAAAAGTCTTTAGAAATCCTTGGATACTGAACTTCATTTGAGCACAGCCTACCATCCTCAAATAGATGGACAGTCAGAACGAACTATTCAAACCTTAGAAGACAGGTTGAGATCCTTCTCACTTGACTTTCAGGGTATGTGGGATCAATATTTACTTCTGGTAGAATTTTCCTATAACAATAGCTTCCATTCGAGTATAAAGATGGCACCATATGAAGCGTTATATGGAAAGAGATGTCACACACCAACCTGTTGGGATGAGGTTTGTGAAAGAAAACATGTAAGCCCAGAACTATTGGAGGAAATGATGTAAAAGGTGAAGCTGATCCAAAACCACATCAAAGCACCTCAAAGTAGGCATAAGAGCTATGCCGATAATCGAAGGAAGGATTTGGAATTTCAAGTTGGTGATCACGTTTTCCTGAAGGTATCTCCATGGAAGGGAGTCATACGTTTTGGTAAGAAAGGTAAATTGTGTCCCAGGTATATGGGACCATTTGAAATTATAGAATGAATTGGGGTTGTAGCTTGCCGATTGGCAATGCCGCCAGGTCTCTCCAAAGTTCACGATGTGTTCCACGTATCTCTGTTGAGTAAATACATGCCTGACCCAACGCATGTACTCACCTATGAGGAATTAGAAATGGAACCTGATCTATCTTATTATGAAGAACCCATCAGGATTCTTGATACAAGAGAACAAGTGCTGACAAACCGGACGACTCATTTGGTAAAAGTTCTATGGAGAAACCATAAGATGGAAGAGGCAACGTGGGAACCCGAGGAACTTATTATGAAGAACCACCCGAGTCATTTCATGCGGTAGTACTCAAGAAATTTTGAGGATGAAATTTTTTCAATGAGGGGAGAATGTAGCACCCTAAGCTTCTATGGTACTCTTCCCTTTCAATAATGCAATAGCGTGTGTTGTACGCAATATCGAGTTCTAACACACCCCACAACCAATCAAACTAGCCGTTATTAATATTAATACCTACTTTTTAAAATTATATAAATTTTATCTCTCAAAATGGACTTCCTTTTTGGATTCGGAGTATCGAATTTATCCTAAGGTGAAACTTTGGTACTTTTTGGATAACTTTAATATTTTGATGAATAGAGAAAATTACAAAATTTGAAATAAAAACAAAATTTTTAATCAAAATAATTATAAGTGATAAATTATGAATTTAAGTGTTTTTAAAGGATATTTAGAATATATTTTTACCATTTAAAAGAATTTTGGTCATTGGACATAATTTTACAATTAAACTGGACATAAAAAAGTATCAATATTTTGATAGTTATTATATCTTAAAAACGCGCTTTTTGTTTTGACAGTGGAAATTAATATTAAATTAATTTCTGCCACTTATGAGGTTTGAATATGGAAAAATTGATTCCATATTTGGAATCAGGATGTCCAAATTGTGTAAATAGGTAACTTTTATTTTTAAACATTTTGAATAATTACATCGGTAAATATTTTATTTACCATGGTTAAAGGGTAAACCCGGTAAATAGGGGTTAAAAAATATTATTATAATAATGGTAAATTACCCTAAAACGTGTCCTAACCTTATTTGTGGATACATTTCCGGTCATGGGAATCTTTGGGTCGATTTTGGGACCCCATGGAGCCACTTGTAGGTGATAGGGACACATTATTTTAATTAAGTTAAAATAAATACAAAAATGACATAAGCATATATCGTTTAGAAAAAGAATTTATAAATAGGGTTATATATGTTGGATTTTCAACTATAAATATTTATTAGAAAGATAAAGAGATTTACTACATAATGGTATTTTATTTATAATTTTTATACATTATATAATTTATTTTATTTATGACACAATGGTGATGCAGTAATTACTTAATTAATGAAAAATTATAATAATTGATATTATAAATACCCAAATAAATGTAATTTGAGACTTTTTATAAATAAAAATAATTTTATAGGATAATATGACATGTTATGATTGATGTAATTAACTTTTTTCTAAGTAATAATTTGGTTATTCTTTTTACAAAAATAAATTATTGAATAGTGTCAAAATTGACATAAAAGAGTTTTTAAAACAAATATTATATTATTAATTGATATTAAATTACTAAAAATATAAGGCTCGGCCAAGAGACTTATACCATGATATGTGTATCATTAAAGTACCACTTTGGGGTCTATTGGAGGTATATAGTAAGTTTATTAACTATATAATATAAAAATACAAAGAAACATGGTAAGTTTCAAACTAATTTACTAAGAGTTAAAAATAAAAGATAAGGTTAATATAAGGACTCAAACCTATCTCAATTATATTGGTTCAGTGGTTTTTGACCTATCCCCACCTTAACCTTTAAATAATCCACTTTTTAGCCATTAGAAACCGAATATGAATTTTTTTTAAAATAATATTTCTAACTTTTCCAAAGGTTCCCCTCACCCCTCTTATAAAAGGGAACTCCCCCTTATCATTAATTCACACCTTCAAAGCCTTTTGATTCGGCAAAACCCTGCCCCAATACTCTCTCAACTTCCCTAAATTCATCCTAGAGTCCTTCCTTTAGTCAAAAATCCAACCTAAGGAGCCCTTTTGGTCAAATCAAAAGGAAGAACCCGGAGAATAGGTAATGATTTCACCACCCTTTTTCAAGTTCCTTTCTTCTTCCACTTCTTCTTTCTTTGTTATTACCATTATAAAATAATAAATCCAGTATATTATATATTCATTGATTTTATTATAAACATGGTACAACCATATTCAGTATTCTATCCATCCTTTGAATGACATGTCACCATACGTGTGTACGTACGGCTTACCGTCTCCATGTCGTGGTGTAATTGTTATTCAATAAATTATTATTTGGATGGGTATAATAATGACGTGTAATTCATGTAAATAATAAATATAACATGATAATTATTTTTTATATATGATATACCATCTAATTATATATTATTTTAATATCAAAAGAATAATATTGTCGCACGTGCGTACGTACGGACTACAGTCTCCACGAACGCGATTAGATTCATTCCCCATCGTATCCATTCAAGTCTAATTCTCATTTGATTATTAATAATAGAATCTAATTACTTGATATAATTCTGGATATGAATAATATACAACCTATCCATGACAAACAAGGATTACGTAACAAAACATATAAAAGAAAACGAATAAGTTAACACCCGAAATGACGATAATTCTAAAATATTATTAACAAAGCAATGTTAAAAGATCATATATGATATCATATTAATATATATGATCCTTTTAGAATTTAATAACAATTATTTCACCATTATACAGGAGGTTAACCTACCCCAACCAAGGAAAAGTACAAGTTAAGGGTTTATTTCCCAATCTCTTCATTATCCGAGATTGTTTATACGTAATAATCTATTGGTATTTCTTTACCATCCACATCCATATTTCTTAAAAAAAATTTCAAAACATTCTTACTATTTTACAGAATATGGGTTAAAGTCATTTATTCCCTTGTTTTAATTTTTATAAGAAGTTTTTAAAGGAATCTTTCTGTCGTTTTCCAAACAAGGTGCTTTTTAACCTTTTCGACAAAATTAAGGTAAGAATGTTTTTTTAACTTATAAGGCGGGTGCGGCTATTTTCCGCCATTATAAAATATTTGAAGATTCCCTTAAAAGATTATAAAAATATTTTCAATGTAAATGTTTTATTTTATAATTATGTGACTTTTAAATGATTTCAAAAAAAAGGGATATTTCTTTCAAATAGTTTTCATTTCATCTATGTCAACATCCTTTGATGGATTTTAATTTTATTTGAATTTGATTTATTATGATACAAAACATCCATATTATATTGAAGGTTTTTTGATTTGTTTGACTATGGATGTGTTATTTTTATACCATTCATGGTTTATGAAGAAAGTATTGACATTTCGTATGCTAGTTTTAATACGAATGTTTATGTTATGTTTAAAACTGTTCATATGAAAAATGCATTGGACTTAATATGTGATGGGTGGAGCCTTCTATAGCTCCTCGATGCATCTATAGGTCTCATGAGACAAACTGGTGTCTTGGCACAAGGCCTTGACAAAATCTTATTTGTATTCTTGGTACGAGGCCTTGGCTATGTGGTTATGATAGTCTGGCATTATGCATTCCATCATTATGAAAGTTGTTATTTATATTTCATGTGATTATTAGATTAGTATAATATCCATATTAATAAGTAAATGGAATTATTTCATTTTATTTCTGCCATATTATGTTAAAGTTCATGTTTAAAAGGCTTTTGTTTTAGTTATACATTGCCTTAAATATTTATTCCAATTTATGAAAGTTTCCGCTATATTGTTATCCTTACTAGGCATTTGAGCTCACCCCTTTCTATGTTTTATTTTTCCTAGGATGTGAAGATGTATTTTATGAGTGATCAGCAGGGATAGTATGAGGGGATAAGAGTGTGGAATATGGAGACTATATTGTTGTAGTTTTCATTTTATGATGTAATGTAAACTTTATGAATGTATCTAGTTATTCCAAGGCTACTAAACGAATCTGTCTTTAGAGACATGATCTTTCTTGTGATCATGCCAATGTTATGTAATAATGCACCGAATCTGGGTAACTGGGGTCGGGGCGTTACAATTGGAAAGTTGGCATACCGCTTGGAACTACCACAGCAGTTGGAGAGGGTGGATGAAATCTTCAATGAATCCCACCTATGAAGATACATTCATGAACCATCTCAAGTCATCGACCATGGAGAGCTGGAATTCGATGAAGGGGTGATGTTTATGGAGGTTCCAGTGGATATAGAGGATTGGCAGGAGCAGGTCCTTCATGGAAGATCGATACCTCTAGTTCATATTCGTTGGTAGTACGGAAACCTCCATGAGAGAACTTGGTAGTGGGAATCTCAGATTCATGCTCAGTACCCTCATTTTTTCCTTAGTATATTTTATGGCTTTGGGTGACGAAAATACCTAAGGTGGGGAGAATTTAAAGACCCATATTTTCCATGTAATTTTTTTTAATTATATGGAATTATTACTAGTCTGCAGAAATTACTGGCGTGTGATTCTGAGGCCTGGTGTGCCCGAAATGAATTTTTGAACTTTTTTTAAGGTATGTTCAGTAATCAAATGAGCGGCATATTTTAACTTTTGAACCAGTGCTCGGATTAAAAATATGAGGGTACCATTGAATCTGAAGCCCCATGATTTGATTAATGGAGCCTTTACTTCGACTATAGTAGGTCGGGAGAAAAGGATGGATTTTGGGAATTTTAAAAGGATAATAAAATAACATTGTTATTTTATTTATCTCTTTTCATTTCCTCCAATGGACGAGGGGTAGTTGAAGGACCAACGACTTGTCAATCCATTAAATGGCTTGACTCCTCATATCCTTTGTAACAATGTCAGTCGAATTCAGAAGTTCTTATTAAATAAACACCCATTAATTCCATGTGCAATACTCACCACCCCTTGTCCAATATATATGGAGCTTGGGGAGGAGTCTTGGAACAACTGCACCAAGTAAAGAATCTCTTGAAAAGTACCACGATGCCATTTACATGGAGGAGGGGACCAGTTCCAACGACCAGTGACGAGCACTACAGAAGAACGACGATTGGGATGTGGCGTTGGAGGCTTGTTGCGGGGATAAAGACCGCTGAATCTTTGTCAATCGTGGACCTTCTCCAATGATCATGAGGTAGGTATTTATATTGTTTTAATTTAAATAGGTTTTTGAATCATTTCTACCCTTTTCTATCAAAATAACATCGAGGGTGTTTGATAAACGAATAAGGCCCGGACCCTCCTCCCATTTGTTGGAATTGGGTACATTATTTGTGAGATTATTTTTGGTTGAATGAACTATAGTGCGGTGGGTAATGATGGTGGTTGGAAATAGCCAGCCCTAGAAAAGATAGTGGCACACCATTGCACATGGTTGGTGGAGAAGGCCATGACCGCAGCCACGGCGGGTGAAGACGGCGGCCAGCTCCAGTCAGTCGCGAAGGAGGTGGTGGTGCACCATCGCGCGCCACCGGAAAATAGAGTCATAGAAGACCGCAGCAGCTAGCATCGGCCATCCATGGATAGAGGTGAGCAGTGCGTCGTCACATGCCACTGAAGGAGGCCCTGACTTGGAAGTCACAGTGGAGTGTCTAGACCTGCAGCGGGTCCCGCTGGCGACCTGGCAACCCAAAGTGCTATCGTTGCTCTGCCTTCCGAATGGGGGATACCAATCTCCCCATTCCTTCCAGGGCGTTCCCTACTCCAGTGGGCCATTCCTTCAGCATGTTGCGCCCCTCTATGGATTGGGCCACATGAGCCCCAATGGGCCACGCTGCTATGTGGACCGGGCCACGCCAGCCCAGCTGGCCGCACTGCCCAGTCGGGTCGGGCCAGTTTGTGGCCATGCGGGCCAAGACCACCACGACCTATCCTAGCCATGTGAGACCTAGACCAAGTCAGTTTGACCAAAAACTGTGTCGGGTTGTCCTAGATCGGGTCGGGCAGGAGTTGGACTCTTCTGGGCCTACTTTCACTAAAAGATCCATAACTTGAAATCTGAGAATCCGTATGATAAACCAACTATGGTGCTAGGACCCTTGGATAGAGACAGTCCTTTTGGTATACTCCACTTGAGTTTTGGAGAATGTTGGAGTACGACCGAGTTGGATCGGACCTGAATCCAACAGGGCCCTCAGAACTAAAATGCTTATAAATTAGAGACTGAGCATTCCATTGATGTCCCATCTGTTGTGTTAGAACCATTATGACAAGGAGGTCCTTTGGGATACTTCTTCAAGGAGATTCGTGGTGGTTGAGGTATGACGGATGGCTTAAGGATTGGATCCTCTCAGAATCAAGTGTACTATGAACATGAATCCAGTGGCTGGTAGTGAGGTGGTGTTGGAGATAGATCATAAGGAGGGTAGTACCTAGTGATCCTGTGTGGATTAGCACCAATCTTATGTGGGTCAGATCCTGTGCTAGTCAGCACTTAGCAATCCAATGTGGGTCAGGACATACCATTCTTGTATGAGTCAGATCCTGTGTGGGTCAGCGGGGGTTAGTACCTATCGATCATGTGTGGGCCAGACTCCGTATGGTCAGCAGAAGAGCCTCTTGACAGAATAAGATGATCTTGATTTATGACTAATTATTTGTACTTCAGTACTTAAAACTAGTATGGGATGAGTCTTTTACCATCGTGGTGTTACCTTAGTGGTCTTACCTTTGTGGTACACTCACCTTTGTGGTGTTACCTTCGTGCTGTTACCTTTGTGGTTTTTTTCCTTCATGGATCAGTTGTGAAAATGGATTAAAATTTGGTGCCTCAAGATTCATCATGATTGAGATGATTATATTTTGATAACACAGGTATATGTATGGGAATATACCTATGTAGAGTTGATGATTTCTTCTAGCATTGTGATTGAATTATTACTTTGTGGTTTTTACTTTGTGGAACTCTAGGAGACCATGGGGTTCTCGGGGTCCCAACAGAGTATTGTTATACTCACCCCTACACAGGATATGCCCGCACCTTGCTGTGTCTTCTGTAGATGATAGACAATGTTGATTGAGGCTTTGGGAGCTAGGACTAGATGGTTCTCAGAGGATGACCATTTGACTTGACATTCCACAGTGTCTAAAAATCATGGTTTGTACCTACCCTTCAGGTAGCATCCTCATTGGATGATCTAGGATATGTTTTCTCTTTTCATTTGTACTTTTTCTTTTTAGTTGGGCTTGTATTCCATACCCTTTACATTTAGTACACTTCTTACTACAGTATTTTACTTCATTTTTTCTTCTTGTTGTACTCTTGGATTGTATGTTTATATAGGTTTAAAGGTAATGACATCCCATTTTAGGGATACACCTTTCAAGTGCTAGTTGGCAGCCCCTATCCAATGAATGGAGGGCTTGGGGTAGTCGTGGAATGTGACCTGGGGGATGGGTTATAACATAAAGGGTCTATGGTTTTTTAGAGGTTAATTATTAAGGGATACTTACTTTCAAATAGTGATGTGTTTTAGAGATAATGGAAAATAATCTTTGATATATTATCCTAAAATGAGGATACTGATAGTGAATAAAAAATATCACGCACCAACAACCACAAAAATATAGAGTTTCACTACACTCAAAGGGATGTGTTTGATATCAGAATGAGTTAAAATAAAAAATAAAGAAGTAGGTTTCATTATTTTGGGAGTATAAGGAATACCCAATATAAGTGTCCCAAACTAAGAGATATTTTATAGATCATGAACCCAAAAATGAGGAAATAAATAATTAATCTTCATCTTATATATTTTATAAAAATTAATTTTTCTGTAAGGGTCTTGAGAAAAATTAGATTAATAATTCCTAGATAAAAAAATGAAATATTCAAAAGGATACTTAAATGAAAAAAAAGTAGTACCATGAAAAAGCATCAAGAAAAATAATAATACAAAATATATTATGGGTTTCAAAAGATGAGGAATAGTGTGAGGTGTTTTTGGTCCAGTAACACTATTCAATATCAAATGAATATCTATAAGTCATGGGTTGAAAAAATTAAGTAAATGAAATCCAAAATTTATAAAATAGAAATTAGAGAAGTGGATATATCTATTACATAGATCTTAGATAGTATGTGTACTTCACACATGATAGGAAAAAATTTCCTTGTTATCAGTATCAAATATGAAATGGATGGAGTAGTCCATTTTGGAAATGTTGGGTGGATAAAAAAAATTATCCACGGGAATATATTGATTGGTGGAAAACATCTAATATGGAATTAAGTAATGTTAACTGATGTTCGTAGTAACAAATTGATTTTTATAATCTAATTTTTGTTACTCGGGTCATGAAGTGAAGTGTAAAAATAAAAATTCCACATTCAAATGAAGATATGGTATGATAGTTTTACTTGGAACACACACCAAGGGGAACCTCTATCTTATTAATGGATGAGGTAAAAATTCATGTTATCCAAATTTAATAAAATACAACATTGTTTTAAGAAGATTTTTTATTTGATCCAAAAAAATTTGGAGAATTTGGTGAAAAATTTAGGTTCTCATGATGTCCCCTTCCTCACATGTGATCACACTCACATATGTGATTCTTGTAAAAATTGAAATAAAATTTGACAGATTTAAAAATAAAATAAATGGAATGCATCTAAGTTACTCGAGTTAGTTCATGTGTATGTCTTTGGGTCTATGAAACCTAAATACTTGGATGGTAAAAGATATTATTTCTAGTTCATTGATGTAATTTTTAGGATATCTTGGATATTGGTAATAACCCATAAATCTGGTGTTTTCAAATGTGTTACCCATTATAATGGGGAACCTAAAAAAATTTTGGATTTTCAAACTTTTTATCACTTCAAAAAAATAATAAAAAATTTATCAACAACCCAGTAGAGGAATATCTTGAAAAATATATGATTCAATGTCATGTTTTAGGAGTGAGGAATACTTAACAAAACAAGGTTGTCGAGATGAGGAAAAAATAATAAGTAACATGTCTCAAGCTATTTTTAATGACAAAAAAATACTAGATACAATTTTATGGTTGTTTTTCACACATAAATTTAAATATCTAGTAGGTATTTTAATTAGATAATGAAGAAAATACTCTCATAAACAACAATTTTGATGCTCATGATGATAAAGTAATTTTTATTTTATATTCATCCAATATATATTCCTAAATATGTTTCAATAAATTAATTGGAAATATTATCCAAACCAAATATGTGATTATTGTAGAAACAAAATGTTTTTCCAATATAGTTGGAAAATTTCAGAAACTTCTGAGAACATTTCTAATAAAATATCTCATTTTTTAAGAATGTGGTGAAGAATTTTACAATTTTGGGGGATAACATGAGGTTATGAATAAATCGCACGAAGAATCTGATAATGAAAAAAAATTCCACATGTTCAATAGAAGCCACAAAGAAAAGAATATTGGAATAAATCATTGATAATAATACTATTTTTTAATAAAAACCCATGGATCACACTCAAATGAAGATATATTAGTATAAAACATTCTATTATTTTCATGTATCAACTAAAAATTTAATAAAGAATGCTATAAATAGAAATTGGGTCAGGAAAATATAGGAATTACTTGATCAAATTGACAAGAATGAAACATGGGAAGTCATTCCAACACCCAAAGACATAAATGTAATTTTAATTAAATGGTTTTTTTAAACATAATACATAAGGAGTTGTGATAAGGAATACTCAAATTTTTGTGTATAAGGGTGACACCAAAAAAGAAGGAATTGAAGTGGATGGGGCTTTTACGCTCGTGGATCATCTTGATAATGTAATAATTTTTAATCTATACTTATGAATGATGAATTTAATTTATATAATATATATATATTAAAGTATATTTACATAATGGATTTCTTCAGGAGGAGTTCTATATTTAATAACATTATGTATTTCTCATTAATGAAGGAGAAAATAAGGTTTTCCAATTGAAGAAATATTTATTTGGACTAAAACTGACATCAAGGGATTGGTATACCCATATTTATTAGTATATAATGTTGATAAATATTCATAATATAGGGGCCGATCACAACCACTATATCAACAAATTTAAGTATCATCAAATAAAGATTTATATTTAAATAGATTATATCACATTTGGATTCTCGGATGGCACCCACTACAAGTAGTTTTAATAATTTATTGGGGAGAATTTGAAATTTCCTTAAATTGAGAATTGTTATTTTTCCTTTTCTTATAATAAATACAATGTGTGTATAATATTTTTATTTATACAAAAGGAAATATTCCACAGTGGTGCTAAAAATTTTCCAAAAGGGTTACTTGAGTTTGATGAAATGTTCGATGGATACCTAGATGATTTTTTCAATATACAGTGATGGAAATGAGGTTGATGTGACAGATTATAGATTCATTATTATATATTTTATATAATTGATAACCTCGTGATTGGAAATAATTTTTTATACTTTTCAGGTTTCCTACTACTAATTTCATCCAGTGAAATTTCATTTAATATTTCTGAAATTAATAATACGCAATATCATTAGTACAATGGATTTTGGGTGAAATTATCATATAATTTCATAATAAGGAATTTTAGGTTATAAAAATTTAGATAATGATGGTTCGGTGAATAAATTAAAAACAACCTATGTTGGTTTCTTATATCATGGATGTTCCAATATTTTTTTTCTTAGCAATAAGTAATATTTCATCTCTTTATGTAGGATTAAGGGTTAATATATAATAGAAACATATGAAATTACTCAATTGGTTTAGATGAAATAGAATCATAAATATATTTAGTTTGATGTAGTGTCTCTAATTTCTATTATGTGTGAATGAAATAGTTCAATAATTCGTAGAAATAATCTCATTATCTATTTGATGGTATGTAACATAGAGAATAAATTTCATTTTATAAAGGAAAAATGTTGAGAAAAAAATCATGATGTTGGAGTATGGGTCTATACAAGATCAATTTGGAATCATTATGAAAACCCCACTTCCTAAGTTATATTTTTAGAGGAATTGGATGTATATTAGAGTCCAATTGGATCCATCAAAGTAGTTTAGTTGGTGATGGGTCCCCCACTCCCCGATAGGAATTTCAATTTATAAGAAGGTTCGATTTCCCTCTTATATTAGATTTTGGGATTTCTCACCCTTCATTCTGATCATTCAATGAAATTCACTTTGTATATTTTTTATAGTATGTATAATCTATTTATAATAAATGGGATAATATAATGTTTCTTAATATAGAAAAATGTGGATTAATTTTGTTTTGAAAATTGGTAGATTACTTGAATGACATAATAGGTGTACTGTCAGCTTTGAGAAGTGATGAAGAGAATCGAGACCAATGAAGTGCTTCATGGGGATATTTTCATTTAATTATTATTTCTCATATAAATCATTATTCTAATTTGATATAATTTACTGTTAATTGAATAATTGAGACACATATTCGAGAAAAAATACTATGGTTAGGTTTTTTATTAGATCTATATTATTCCGAAGTCTCAAATTTTTTTGTACAAAATATATTTTTATGATTTGAATAAAAATGTGGGATATTTTTATAAAAAATACCCTTGGAGTTAATTTTTTATTTAATGTTAATTGTAAGGAATCTTCAGGATAACCCATTTATACTTGTGATTTTTATATCGTGAATCCTGTAAGAGGTTTGAAGGATTTCTGGATTTTTTATATTCAATCTAGTTTGAGAATATTTTTGAACTTTTCTATGTACTGGGATTTTTCCGTATTATATATTATCAATAAGGATTGAAAAAAATTGATATGTGTATAATTTCCATGTATATATAATAATATCTACTTCAAAGATATGATATTTTGGAAATTGAGAAATAATAAAAGTTGTGGATTTCATCGTATACATATAATGCATTGTTAATACATATGATGCCTGGTAAGGCTCATATATGGAAAATTTATAAAACTTTATTAGATAATTATAACTAAAGTTTTATATATACAATGCATATAATACTTAATGATTTTATAAGTCTCTACATTCACTATAAATTTATAATGCATGAGAAAAATATGTTACATGAACCATGTTGATATGCATAAATTATTTACCTTAAGAAGAAGCTATATAAATGAAACACTAATTTTTTGAGAGAAATATTGATATGTATGAATTTTATAGTGATACATATTATAAAACAAAATTTTCATGAAATGAATAATTTCTATAAAGGAATATATTTTATGTTTGATGCATTAATTTGAAAAATTGAATATGTCTGACTAGCTACATAGGCGTATGAGATAAAATTTTTATTAATCACTATATATTTTTAACTAATTGATCATGCATTAAAGAGATATTCCATCCGAGCTACAAGAGATCATGAAACATTATTACTTTAAAATTTTAAGCAATACCTAGGAAAAAATTTAGATAAATTTGACCATGCACACTATGTTATAGGGAAATAATGTGGTGGTGTGGAGGATTTTAAAATAAATCTTGGGTTAATATTAGATTCATGATTTTAATAATGTTTTTAGATCCAATAATCTACAATATTTTATGATATTTTGTTAAAATTTTATAATTTTAGATAAAGACATTTTTGACTATAAAATTAATTTATCTAATTGAAAACTATAAAAATGAATAAAATAGAAAAGTGAAGAACTAAAGAAGGAATCTGAGATCATTGGTATTATGAATACACATTAACATAATGAAGATTATATTTCATCTATATTTAATATATGATATAGAGAATGATGAATTTGGATATTAAGTTCTCCCTATGATATAATGAAGATAAATATATGTTAAAATACTGGAAATATGAATGTTATGAAGAAGAATACTATAGGATATCTAACTCTTTGAAAGATCATCCAGGTGGATAAAAACTATGAAACCATCAGTGTATAATTTATTGTCTACATTTTTTGGATAATAAGATCATCATAGGAAGACTTGGGAGAACCTATCCATGAACAAGATCAATGATATTTTTAATGGTTTTGTATGGATGGTGAATTTGTGGGTTCAAGGTGGTCACTATATTCTGTTTACACACATAAATAATTTTATTTTATTTCATAGTTTCCTCAATACACATGGGATGTAATTCTCCTAAAATTTTCTAATTTTTCATGAACCAATTAAAAATAAATGTGTCTAACTTTACTACTTTCATCACTGATGAATTATTTTGAGGGAGATAAAGGAGTGTTCATTTTAAAAAAAATGAAAATATGGTAATCAAACACTAATTTATAAAGATATAAAATCACCAGATTCACCCCCAAGGGAAAATTCATTTTTTAAGAAAAATACTCAAAGGAATTAAAGAATCACCGATACAGAGAATTATTTTATAGATTTTGGAACTAAATTAATAAAATAAGATAAAACATTAAAAGTTTTTATTAGTATACCATTTGAAAGGAGTTTTATCACTACTTCTATGAATATTGAAATCATTATGAATGGAAAAAATTCAAAAAATGAGTATAATAGTCATGATTCATGATAATGATATAGAAGAATAAGATAATGATATAAGTTAGTTAATAATGAAAAGAATTTTCTTAATATTTCCACATCAAAGGATAAAATAATGGATGATGAAAAATTTCCAGACTCATTTGGTTCAGAATGTTGTAGTTGAGACTCTATGGATTAACTTTTAAAAATGGATAAAAGATTTAAAATTTTTTATAATAGGAGAAAGTGATTCTTTATGAAGTATTATGGAAATATTAATGTCTTGAGATGTTATAAATGTGGAAAATATAGGAATATCAGTTATGACATCCCTCTACTAATATTAAAAAATAAATATAGAAGATAATATTATAATAAGAAAGTTAAAAGTGTTATATAATCAACATAGAGTGCTTTTTAGGATTCTAGAGTTGAATATCATTCTGACTAATAAATCTATGAATTTAAATTAAAAAGAAAATGTGTATCTTATAGTTTAGAGTGAAGAGGTACTGTCTATTTCTAAATCTAAAAATTATGTTTTTGATGAACTTAATGTGTATTTTTCATTATTTAAGAGAAAATATAATTCATTAATGAAAAAATTGAAACCTAAAAAATCATATATTTCTATTATTTTGAAAAAAAAATTATTTGTAGGAATATATTTTCTATTTAAATTATAATCCATACAAAGATAAATCTTATTATTCCTATCCTGATAATACAACTAATGATTTATTATCTAATTTGGATTATTTAAAATTTGAAGTTGATGTGTTTATTAAAGGATATTATAACCTTAACAAAATTCATTATATGGTCAAGGGAAATAAAATTAAACATAGAATTGGAAGCAATGATGATAACCCAAAATTTTATAGGAATTATTTTGTGCGTGGTTCAAAAAGAAAAAACGCATATAGTATTATTTATTTCCATTACCTTATTTCTGGAAATAATTCTAAAGATTGTTTCTTCAATATTCTTTAACTTTTTTTTCTTCGTGAATATATTTCAAAATATTTATTTAAATTTAAGGTAATAATTATAATTTAAAATAAGATTCTTTGGTTAAATATATATGATACTTTTAATGTAATTTGACCCAAAATCATATAGGTACCAATAAGAATATTTTTTTTCAGTATTGTTGGATGAATCCGAAATAAAAACAATGAAAAACATACAATGGATTCTCAATATATTTACATAAATATTAAATTTTTATTACTTATTTAATCAATTAATGTCTCAAAAAAATAATATTAATGGAAATTTCACTAGAATTACTCTTATATCAATAGATAATGTTTTTCTTTAATGTTTATCAATGTTATAATAACTATATGATATAATCTAAAAATTTATATAGGGGTAGAATATTTTATAATTATTTAATTTTTTCTTCTATATAAGATTATATTATTTATTATTTTACTCGCTAGAATGTAGAATTGAATTGTTTTATTAACTTTTATCCAACATTTATAATCATTATATTTATATTTATAAGTATATTTTTAGGATTTTATTTAGAAGATGGAATTTTTATAGTCTTCTTATGTTTACATTCATATCATTTTGATTACTAAATTAGAATATACCAATTTATTATTTTTTGTGTTGGAATGTGATTTTATGTAATTAAATTTAATTTGGTCGTGTATAGTGTGTCATTTTATATTTTTTTGCAAAAATTACATGTTCCTAAAATATTTTTGTATAATTCATTAAATATATTTTATTTAATTTCCTAACTATCATTAATATGTTTTTTCTAATTTTAATGGATTGTTTTAAATTTTTAATTGATTTTAAATGATTTAAAAAACATATTATTTTTTATGTATTTTAAACCTGTGTTGTGTCTCCCTTTTATAATTTTTCACATGAGATGTTCACTTTGATGTTCATACAAAGTTATATATTTTCGAAATGCATTTTTAAAACAAACTTAGTTAATAAAAATATTCCATAGTTTATTTTTGAAGAAAGATTTCTCTTCTTCCGGATATCAACATGTGATCCTTATATTTTAATATTTTTTTGAATATTATATTAAGTGGGAGTGTATATTTATGTTAAGAAATCCATTATAAATATTTTAATTATTTTATTTGTATTTATATGAGTTATTTTTTGTCGAGTATGATTTCTAATTTCATGGTTTCTATTTATTATAAAAAAAAATTCCTATCAAATAGTGCTAGTTGAGTCCTTTGAGTATCAAATAATACTAGATATATTCATGATTATTTATTGAAGAACTTGTTTTTCATAATATTTTGTTTTCTAAAGGATGAGAATATGTGTTTATATATGGGGATCTTATATTCTATTCTTCATTTGAGAGGTTGTATTGGATACTTTTATTTCTTTTATTCTATTTTTATTTCATATAATATTCTCTGTCTAACCTTTTTTATACTTGAATAAAGGGGCATATTGTGTCTATTGTGTTTAGGTTTTCTAATTATTTATATTTAGGAAAATATTGAGTGTATCCTTTATACTTGTTTTATGATATGATCATTACCATGCTTTGATAATTATTATTCCCTAAAAATTTGATTTATATATTTTGATATTAAATGATTAATTAGTTTTTATTTATAATTTCAATTATTATGAATTTTTATTCTAGAATGTTCTTTTCTATGATTTATCATCTTTCATATTCTATAGTATCCCAATTTATTGGATATTATGTATTTTTATAGCCTGTTGGATCTTATATTATATATGTATATTTGGAAATCGAAATATGTTAAATTTTGAAAATATTAAATATATATTGCATATTGATTCTATTAGTCAAAATCATTATGCTTGAAGCTAAATATATTACTTATGAATATCTTAGAAACTTTCATATGTCCGCAATATTACATGCTAGAATATTTTCTTAGGTATTAAATTTTCTCAATGGAAAAATATTATATATTGAAAATTCAATAAAAATAGATATATTATCAATGGATGAATTAGAAATTTTATAAGGTAAATTTACTTACATGTGAATTTAATAGTACATTTGACTCGATATTTGGAAATGTAAATATTCTTAAAATTTTAATTTTGACTCTTATATATTGAATGACATTATTGAATGATAATACATGCCGAATCCACCTTATGATTCATGCATATCAGAAGTTAAGATTCATGTATATCGAAATATCTAGAAAGGAAGATGTAAGAACTCCACTATATGATATATTTTTTATCAAAATCTATGATTGATAGAATTTTATATATTCAAATATAAAACATACAAATTTTATATAATACCCATATATTTTATAATTAATAAAATATTTACTCCGGTGTTTTATGTTATTAATTCATAAGATAAAGATTATACTAGACATTTCCTAGGCACAACATGTCGAAAACGTTATTATATCAAGATAATTAGAAAATAAAACATAGTGATATCATATTTTATTGTAACAAAATTATTGATGCTTTTATATTCATAATTTATCAATATTTTCTTATGATTGGAATATTTATCATATGGTGTAACTGGTAAATTGGAAAAATTTATTTAATATTCAAATTGAAATTTTTATTGATTAATTTTTTCCATGATTATTGTGATTCATCTAATTATTAAATTATATTTATTTTAAGATATTTTTTTGTTATAAAATTTTATTTAAATATGATTATATATTATAACATATCTATTTAAATTCTATTGAACAACAATTATTTTATGATTTATTTTCAAGAATAAATTTTTTCAACATTTATGGAATTTACTTCTATCAAAAAGAAAATCAGAATTAATTTTTGACTAATGATTATTAATTATATTATATAAACATTCTATAGATATATTTTTAGAAATTCAATGTTATGATAAAAAATACTATAGAAAAAGAGAATAATAATATTTTTGTAAATTAATTTATTCTCTTACTACTGTTAATCAAGAATACTTTACGATTGAAAAAAGAGAAGATTAAAATTGGTAAATATAAGAAATGATAAATTATGATGATATTTTTATACCTTGAATTATATTTTTTGATTTTTTGCGTTAATTGAATATTAAATTTTAGTAAACATTATTTTTTAACCATTAGAAATTGGAGACTCATTTTCTGGAGAATATTCATCTACTATATATTTATGGATATATTAACAGTGTGTTAAAATATATTTTCCTACACATCATCTATTTATATTTTATTTTTATTATATACGTACTTAATTATGGATTTGTGGTTACACTATTTATACTCATTTGTAGCGAATAAGTTTCATCTTCTTCTACTCAACTATGCATGAGTAACAATTTCATACACAAATGAGATGTCTCTGCTTAAGGATATATGGTCCTTGAAAAATAATTTTATATTGTTTCAACTACTTTCCATCGAATGTGTGATCCCTAGGAAAAGGATCTGATCTAAAAACATTAATCGGGAATAGGGTATTGGTGGACGGGACTCTGGAATTTTCATTATAACCCTAAACCATTATAAAAATATTATGTTTCATACTCATAATTTAACCTATTCATGATTTATTATTGGATTAAATATGAAAAATGAATATACACAAAATTTTGTAGGGAATTTAAAATTTTTTGAAATATTTTAAAGGTCTCAATTCAACCCCTCACGAGACATTATGTGTGACAACATTTGGACAATAAGTGGTGTTAGGTTTGGTCTCTTGAAATTGTTATTAGGATCATTCAACATTACTATTTCCTTGTCTACTACCAATTAGGGAAATGAGAGTTAGACTCCAAATATATATATATATATATATTATTAATAAAATTTATTTGAAAGAGAATATATGTTTTTTGTCTTAATAATCTGTAAATAATGATAAAAACATGTATATAAATATTTCAATGGATAATCCTAAATAAGAAATATTGATGATTAGGGCTCTGTATTTCAAAGGTGATAATTATGGTTGTCGGAATCTATAATGATTGTTTATTAATGAATCTTGGTTTAAATGTTTTTATGAAGGTGATAAATCCCTATAATATTCCTACCGGTGGCCCATAATTATTGAGAGTTATACAAAAATCTGATTATGATATAAATTTAATGGTTATGAATACAATAATTTCTGTATAATGACATTATGAATTCAATATATTATTATAATGTGATACTACATATGATATGTGGGAAACTATTATTATTTATTATGAAGGACCCAACAATGTAATACAATTAATATACAATACATTAAGGAGAAAAGTTGATACTTTCAGAATTCATTTTTGAGAAAATATTACTCAAATGAATAGAAAACTCACTGAAATAGTGAATTATATTACTTTATTAGTAACTACTATAATAAAAAAAGATCAATCATTGAATGTAATTATATTTTGACCCTATAATTGGGATGGAATATATTATAGTATTCATTAAAATACTCTTGTTAAATAGCTAATAATGAATCATTTGATTAAATCACACGTGATGTATGAAGCCGAAATGAAAGTAGAATCTAATAATCATAAGTAAGATAAGAAATAAAACTTTTATATTAAGGTTTCAACATTAATGATTGAGGAAAAGGATAATGAAATTTACAATGACTCATATGATATAGAATCTAACAGTTTAAATTGTATTGATGAACTTATATAAATTTCAAAAACATTCAAAAAGATATACAGGATGAGAAAGTGGTTCTTCAAGAAGGATTATGGAAACATAAAAGAGGGATATGTTATGAATTATATAAATGTGGTCATATAAAAAATTAAATCAATCTTTAAAAATAAAAAAAGTATTGTTTCAGATCTGATTATAAGAATATAGGTAAAATAGCTTTGAAAAATACATGGAGTGCTTTTGAGGATTTTAATGATTACTCGCATTTTAACATTGATGATGAGTAATTGAATCATGAAGAATATATGTATCTTATCGATCTTGATGAATATATAAAATATATTTTTGAATCCAAAAATAATTTTTTTTAGTTAACATAATGAACTTTGATTCATTCTTGATGAAAAATATGACAATATAAAGAATATAGAGATCTCAAAAAAATATGAATTTTTTTCTTTTCAAAATATATACTTTTTCAACACATATTTTGACAAAAATATATAAACATCATAAATATGGATCTTGTTCTACCTACCATTATATGAAAAGTAATTATTTATTAGATAAATAAGATTTTTTGAAATTAATTATTGATGTGTTTACTGATGCATAGAATTACCTTGACTAAATCATTGTTAATGTCAATAGAAATAAAGGTAAACATGGAATTAAAAGTAATGGTGAAAAATTGAAACATTTTCATAATTATTTTATTCCTAGTTCAAAACTAAAATTCTTTTCTACTATTACATGTTCACATTATTGTGTTATTGGTTATTATGATAATGATTTTTTCATTAGTCTTCGTTAACATTTTAGTGTTAAGAATACCTACATTTCAAAATATATATCCAATTATAAAGCCATAATTATAATAAAACATATATATATTTGGTTACCTAAATCTATTATTTATGACACTACAAGACAAAAAAGTATTTGGGTACTAAAAATAAATTTTGTTTTATATTCTTTTATAGGAGTAATATACAAAAACAATAATTAAAATCATATTATGGCTACTCAAAATATGTTGAGACTTAATTTATTTATTCCTTATTAAATTAATGTAATAATTGGAGATAATATTAAAGGAAACATCACTAGTATAATTATTATATATTTATAAAAATTATTTCCTCCACATTTAATATAGTCATAATAACTACATGATATAGAGTAACTAGATTATACAACATGAGAATAATTTAAAATTATTTTAAAATATTTCATCTACATGTATTTGTTTGATTTATTATTTTATATGTTGGAATGATTACATGAATAGGTTTATTAACTTTTAACATGAATTCATACTCATTATAGTTATATTTACTGGTATATTGGAATGAGTGATTTTTATGTTCACATTTTTTTACTGATCAGGTGTTTACTACCATATAGTTTGTTTTAATAAATTATGCTCTAATGATTTATTATATATAGTGATGAAATGTTAGTTTAAGTCATTATATTGGTTTTTGACATATATTTCGTATTATTTTCTATTTATATATACGTGACATGTGACTAAACTATTTATATTTAACTCATTTAATATCGTTAATTTGATTCCCTTAATTTAAATAATGTAAAAAATATTTAGTTTAATGGGGAGTTATTTTAATGTTTAGATATATATTCATTTATTTGATAAAAACTAGTCTTTTTTATATTTTTTACATTTTTTTACATCCTTGTAGTTAAATTATAAATACAATTAGTGTTCACATTGATGATCATGCACTATTCTATCCTTTCAAAAGGAAGTTACACTAATATCTATATTTATACGAACATTAGATAGTTGAATATGAAAGATAGATTTTTCTTCTTCTTGATAGAAAAGAGTGATATATATTCAATATAATTTAATATTTTTGTAAATTTTAATATTAAGGGCGATTTTATATTCCAATACTAAAATCTGAGATAAATAATTTTATTATATCTTGAGTATTTTTAAGTGTTGTTTTCTTAGAATTACTTGTTATTACATGTTTTCCATTTATTCAAGAATATTTTTTTTTGTATGTGATGCTAGTTATATTCATGATTATTTATTAAATTGTGTTTTTAAGTTATTTTTTATTTAATGTGTGGTAATGTGTTTACACATCTATGGCAGTTATACTGTATTATATTTAGTGGAGACAGTGTTTCTCATTTTATTTTTTGTTGGATTAGTTTTACTTGATCTACAAATCCTTGTATTACCTTTTTGATCCGCTCAAAATGAGGATAGTGTGGATATGGTGTTTTTTTCTAATTATAAAAAATGGGTAGAATATTGAGTGGATCCTTAACACATTTTTATGTTTTCCTAATAGCAATGTTTTGAAAATTATTATTCCCATATAATTTTATTTACCTGTTTCGAGATTTTAGGATTCATTATTTGTTATTATTCATTCTTATTTTTAATACTATATTATTTAATTTCACTTATTTTATTTCAAATAATTTCACTAAGCATGGAATATTACATACTATTCTTGAACACAAGAGAATAAATAACATATGAATAGTTTTCAATAATAATAACTTATGTAATAAAAGTATTGAGTTAATATATTATGTATTAATATTTTATCTATGTAAAAACCCATATGTTTGGAGATGAATATTTTCAATATTTTACCACTTATAAAATATTATGTAATAGAATAATTTTTTTTGTATTGAATTTCATCAAATGAAGGATAATATGCATTAAGAATTATGAATAGGTAAATGTATTATGTGTGGAAGAATTGGAAATTTTATAAGGAGAATATTCTTAGGTATGTAATCAGTAGAAAAGAATAATCAAAATTTATAAAATAAATGATTCATACATAATTAATTTTTACTCATACATATTTTATGAAGATAAAAAAATATAAGAAATATAGAATCCACCATAAGATTCGAGCATATATAAAGATGAAAAATGGAACATTAAATATCTACACTTTCTGATTTCTAGACATAGGAATCTATGATATATAGTATATTATGTATTTAAATTTATCTCTTATGTATCAAAAATATTACTCTTATTTTTTACAGTGAATCAATGTATTACTCTTACATTTTAAGTTGATGATTCCAAAGATAAGGATTCTTCTGAAGGATAACTATCCATGATATATAGAACATGTTATTATATTCAAATTATAAATGGATATAACTTAGTGACATAAAAAGTTATAATAATGGGATTATGAAAGACTTTGTGTAGGGAAGTTATCAATTGGTTGTTATTATTAGATTATTTTTCATGTTCTATGACTAAAAAATTTGAAACTGTTGTTAAATATTAAAATTATAAATTTAGGGTACATTGTTATCAGGTGATTTATGGGATTATTCAAATGTATATATGCTATTTATTATATATATATTTCAATTTTCCAAATTATTATTTGAAAATATTTTTAAATACTCTTTCATATCAGTTTAAATTTTTAAACATAGAATTACTTCAAGATTTATTATCAAGAAGAACGATTTATAACATTTATCAAAGTATTTTTATCAAAGATAAAATCATGATATATTTCTGATTTATCAATATTCATTATATTAAATATATTCATTGGAAGTGTTGGTTGAAATAATGAGTTATGAGAAAAATATACCATGAAAATAGAATAATAAAAATTCAATACATTGAATTATGAACTTATTATTGAAAATTAATTAAAATTTACCATTGGAAGAAAGACTGTAATAAAAGAGTGAAAGAGGATAAAGAATAAATATTAAAGTTGTTGTGATACCTTAAAGAATATATTTTTTGGTGGTTTGTTCATTGAAGATCAAATTATAGTGTGGGATATTTTAAGAATTGTCGAATTTTGAAAAATCATTTTCTGAAAAATTTCATATATTCTATGTTATTGGATGTTGAAATAGTGATATTAATTTTATTCACATTATAAACCTCATCAATATAGACTATAATTTTTAACTACTTGTACTTATTTTTGGAATAATGCATAAAAGTTTTGGACTCATTAAAAGAGACTACGTGTTAGGTGATTGTACATGGTTTTTGGTGAGTGTAAACTACTTACCTATATATGTGATCCACTAAGAATAGATCTAATGTCCTATAAAAAGACTTTTAATATGGTTAAACTAATTTCAATCATATTTTAAATCCTTAGGAAAATTATATAAATAAAAAATAATAATCTTATTGTCACGACCTGTCCCCGTGGGGCCCGAACTGCGACTCCCCAAGCCCGACTCTGATAGGACATGGGCTCGTGACTAGAACCGAGTAGGAATATTACTAATATGGAAGGCATTTTCTTAAGTACTTGTAGAGACACACTCATCTCTATGCCCAAAAATTCTGAAAGTGAAAACCCCATAGGAACAAATGCATGCATACAACTAATCCCAACCAACAGAGTACAATAGAAAGTAAAGTGTTGAAGGCAAACTGGACTGGAATACAAGACCGCCAAAAAAATATACAAGAGTTTCAAAAGTGAAAAGTACAACCAGTAAAAACAGAGAGGTACTGGGACTACTGATCGTAGTTGTAGGAATGCCTCGGCCTGTAGGGAACTCATAAAGCATGGTCCTATACTGGTCCGCCCTGGACCCTGTGAAAAGGCTTCTCGTCTACACAAGAAATGACCGGTGCAGGCAAAGCCCATGCAGGGGTGAGTATAAAAATACTCAATAGGGGACCCCAAAAACCACAATTCAATACACGAAGTAAAGGTAATTTCATCTCTACATAGTATATGTCTACAAAACATATAACAGAGAAACACAAACCTGATATACTAACAAAACAGACCCGTAGTCTAGAGATATGTCACACAGCTGCATACCCCCGTCTAGGGATTCAGTTCGAATATTTCACGAAGCACTCGTTCCGGGAGAACTCACTCCACGAGTCTGATATCTCATAAGACGTTCGTTCGAGAAGAACTATTCTTTGGGAAATTTCATGAGAGTTAACTACACTCATTACGGGAGACACACACCTAAGTGGGAAGATCCCGATAGATAGATACACTCATTACGAGAGACACACTCCTGAGTGGGAAAGATCACAATACACAAATGAGGATCACTACCAGGGCCATGGAGGATATCATGACACTTCCGGATTCAACAGCTAAGTTGAGTGTCAATGCCCAGCAGAGTCGGTCACATTGATTAATAACTCTATATAGAGTCGGGAAGGGATAGAGGATCTCGCATCGGGCCTCTCGGAGGGATGCCTGACTCTGTCACAGAAATTCATGCTGAAGGAATCATATTCCTGTAAAAGGAAACAATGACTGACCTGCAGGGGAATGAGAAAAAGGGTAACTAACCTAAAAACATGTCCAAGTCATGGTGGACAAGAGGACCAATACATTTTCCAAAAAAGTACATTGCATGTAGAAATATAACACGCTGTGTCTTCAGACCTTGGGTACTTCCCATGTACAACGTCCCATGTCGTAAGGTTAGTCGTGTAGAAAAATTCGGTACATGGTGTGTGGTATGGATGACACACCGTGTCTAAGTAATTGGGGTCAGCTCCATATACGTTGTCCAAGTTCCTGTACATGGCCTCCACCCATGTATGCCAACCCGTGTAATCGGTACAGAGGGTGACCCGCGTTACTGGCATCACCTGGCCGTGTGGTGTTGTACATGATCGTGTATTACACCCTGTTTTTGTGTATCCCCTAGATACAAGCTGAGCTTCAGGGAAATTCCAACACACCGTGTGACCAGGGTCACATGCCGTGTGATTTCTCTCTGACCCCCGAAACCCTAGCTGCCGCCGCTGGTACTACATGACGTGTTCCTTAGAAGTACACGTCGTGTATCTCGGAATTTTCTAAAAATGATTCTCTTCACCTGTGTGCCTCCCATGCTACGCTTTTCTTTGATCCCTCCATCAGATTTCCACAAAACTCCAGAGTCTAGGTTACCCCAACATCCCAAAGATGATTCTGTTGTTCCCAGGCCTCTGATCAGTCTAGAAAACACGTAGTGATCCACTTGCATGAAGAAAACATGAAGAATGTTCTTTCCTGATCCAGTCAGATTCGTCTCCCTCTATCGTCATCGCACCTCCACTAGGACGTCATGATGTCGGATTTTCAATTTGGGATCTTTTCATCGCAAAATAGATGTGAAACTTTCTGTTATTCTTCACACCGCAAAGAATGCGAAAAATGCATGAATTAGAGAAAAGGGGAAGAAATCCAATAAAGAAATTTCTGGAATGAACCTCTTCCACCCTTCATCATGGTGTTGATCTGCCCCCGTTAGTTGGCTTAAACAGAGAAGAAATCAACAAAAATTTCACATGGATCTTATCCCCAAAATCATCCCAATAAAAACCCTCCCAGAAGAATGTACAAATCCATGGATCAACATGTTCGTGGTTGATTCATGTCCGTCATTTAAAATCAGAAATAAGGAAAGATGAATCGAAATAACAACCCCTACCTCAAGAAGGGATCGATCGCTGATGAAGGGGTCGCGCTGCCATCATCTTTGATATCCTTCAACTTTGTTGGTGATGTAATTCTCATCTTTGATTCATTGTCTTTCATCGCCGAGAGTTTTCTACAAAGCTTTATGGATTCCCCAGAGTTTTCTCTCAATTTTCCATCAACGACCAACAATCGATTAACCCATAAAAAGGGGGACATGTTTCGGCCTTCCATTACGTTGTGGTATTAATGAGTCATGTTTTCATTTCTAAGTCATTATGACAAGGAATTAATTATTAAAAAGTTTACCCATCGATGTGTTGCTGTGAATGTTTCCAAATAAAATAAAATAAAGCTTGCAAATTTATTTTATATTATCTTTCGAAAAAACCTAAAAATTAACTTTTTCCCTCGACCCGCGCTGGTCGAGGTTAGACCTGTAATTAGGTAAAGTTGTCATCCCCGATGCAATGGTGCCCTCATATTTTTAATCTGGGCATCCGTTTGGAAATTTCCACAACCACACACAAGTGCCGACTCACTTAATGTAAAAAAAGTACAAACCACCATTCTGGGATCACCAGGACTCAGAAAGATGTGACATCTCTACTCTTGTTCTCGTAATAATTCCATATAATATTTAAAATTAATACACAGAAAACACGATACATTATATTCTCCTTACATTGGGGCTTTGCATCCCTGAAAATCCAAAATAATACTACACAAAAATATGTGGTTATGGGGCACGGATGTGAGCCTCCCACTCCCACATGCTCTTCTGATGATTCTCGCGCTGCCATCAAACTCGCACCAAGGAAATCAATCACCCATGAAGGATCCTCTCCTACCGATCCTCAATCTCCACCGGGTACTCAGCAAAGGTCACTCCATCCTCGATGTCGAGCTCACCCCAGTCGATGATGTGTGGTGGTTCATGCACGTACCACCTTAGCTATGAAACATAGAAGACATCATGTACCTGATGCAACTGTGAAGGTATATCCAGGAGGTACGCCACCTCGCCAACTCTACATAGTATCTGGAAAGATCCAATGAACCTTGGAGATAACATTCCACCTCTTCCAAATCTCTGTAACCCTCGTCGAGGTGAGACCAGAAGAAAGACGCGGTCTCCCTCCTCAAACTCCAGGGGTCTGTGTCGCCTGTCAGCACAAGACTTCTTTCGAATCTGTGTGATTTTCATCTGCTCTCGGATGATCTACAACTTCTCGGTGGTAGCTCGCACCAACTCTAGACCCATGATTTCTGACTCTTCGGGATCGGTCCAGCAAAGAGGTGACCAGAAAGGTCTCCCATATAATGCCTTGAAAGGTGTCATACCAATGGTGTAGTGGTAGCTGTTATTATATGAAAACTCCACCAGTGGTAGGGGGTCCTCCCAACTACGACCAAAGCCCATGATACAGGCCCACAACATGTCCTCCAGAACATGAATGGTCCTCTCCATCTGACCATCGGTATGGGGATGGAATGTCATGCCCAAGCGTAGCTGAGTCCCAAAGGCGTCTGGAAATCCCTTACACATATAGGATGTAATGAAGACATCTCGGTCCGAGACTATCATCGAAGGGACTCCAGGAATAAAAACTATCCCTTGCAACTAGAAGCATCTCAATCCCTCTACGAAACTCTGATCCCTAATATCTAGGAAGTGGGCTGACTTGGTGAGTCTTTCAATGATCACCCAGATCGAATCATGCCCCTTGGACGTCCATGGTAATCTTTTCATGAAGTACATCGATATTCCATCCTACTTCCACTCTAGAATATCCAGGGGTGAGCTAATCCAGCTAGAACCTGGTGCCCAGCCTTCACCGGCTGGCATGTGAGGCATCGAGAAATGAACTCTGCTACTACCTTCTTCATGCCTAACCACTAGAACTGTCGTCGAAGATCCTAGTACATATTTTCCACTAAAAGATGTACCACCAAGGGTTATGTATGAAACTCCCTCAAGACCTCTTCCGAAAATGATATTGGTAAAACAGTGCATCCTCTGAAAAGAAGTATGTGCTCCCCACATTGATAATATCCATCAAAGGCATGTCCTGTGGACAACTGAGAACGTAATGCCTCACAGTCGATGTACCCAAGTGGAGTTTCCCTAAACCGTTATAATAGTGTTGGGGTGATAGCCATCCATTGCAGGTAATCTTCATTCTATCCATCTAAGAAGGATAACTTCAACGTTGCTAACTTCTCTATCGCCTAACTCATCATCTATGAGATCGACCTTCTACTAAGAGAATCCTCTACCTTGCTCCCCTTACCTGGAGTAAATATGATCTCGAAATAATAATCTTCGTGGAACTCTATTCAACACCTCTGCCTCATATTCAGATTCATTTTTGAGAAGATGTACTTGAGTATCCTGTGGTCAGAGTAGATTATGAATCGTTCTCCCATAAGATAGTGTCACCACATCTTGAATGTGAAGACTACCGCAGCCAACTCGAGATCATGGGTTGCATAGTTCTTCTCATGTGGCCTAAGCTGGTGAAAACCATAAGTAGTCACTGCCTGCCTCTGCATCATGAAAAAACCAAGCTGGGACCCTAATGCGTCGCAGAAAACTATGTACTCGACACCCTCCTCTGGTAATCTCAAGACGGGGGTGATCATCATACTCTGTATCAACTTATTGAAAGCTTGATGGCACTTATCTGTCCATATAAAGGGTTTTCCATTCCTGGTAAAGGAAATCATTGGTGATGATATTCGGGAGAAATTGGGAATGAATCTCTGGTAATACCCGGCCACCCAAGGAAGCTCCGCACCTCTGTCACGCTCCGAGGTGGCTCTCATGCAGACACTGCCTCCACCTTGGCTAGGCCCACAGCCACTCCAGCTGCTGAGATGACATGCCCCAAAAAGTGGACCTCCTGAATCCAGAACTGGATCTTCGAGAGCTTCCCATAAAGCTGGTGCTCTTGGAGTACATCTAGAACTATCTGTATGTGTCTAACGTGCTCCTCCTCTGACGCCGAGTACACAAGCATGTCATCAATGAAGACCAGTACAAACCAGTCCATGTATAGCTGGAATATCCGGTTAATCGGTCTCATGAACACTGTAGGGGCATTTTTCATGTTGAAATTCATAACCAAGTACTCATTGTGACTATAGTGGCATCTAAAAGTCATCTTCGGTGCATCCCCATCCCGTACTCATAACTAGAGCTAACTTGAATGAAGTTCAATATTCAACAACCACTGTTCTCCTCTCAGATGATCAAAGAGGACATCGATTCTCAGAAGTGGATACTTGTTCTTTGTTGTAACCTAGTTTAGGCACCGGTAATCCACACACAACCTCAAACATTCATCTAACTTCTTGTCAGAAAAGACTGGGGCCACCCTGGGTGAAATACTAGGTCTCACGAAACCCTTTCTCTACAAATCCTCCAAATGTACCCTCAGTTCCCGAAGCTTTATGGGAGCCATTCGATATGATGATGAAAAAATTGGCATCGTCCCATGGTGTATGTCGATGCAAAAGTTAATTTCCTGGCAGGGAGGTAGTCCTAGAACATCTTCGGGAAAGAAATCCTTGTACTCGACCACTACTACTAGGAACTAGGAGCTCATCACATCTACTGCTCTAAGGGAAAGGCTAGCCAACTCATGAGTGTCCGGATGCACCCTCTTACACATGATCCCATTCTGTGCTGACTGGGTCTCCTTTTCTCTAACAAAAACTTCTAGAAATTAGGGCTATAGCCACAGTTCTAAACAGTGGTTATAGATTTTAGCCACGGTTTCATGAACCGTGGCTGGTATTGGCATGACTATAGGTCAGAGCCTATAGCCATGGTTTTAAACCGTGGCTATAGACCTATAGCCATGGTTCGAACCGTGGATATATCCCTAAATCCACAAGTGAAACCCATAGCTATAGCCATATAGCCACGGTTTTCAAACTGTGGCTATAGGGTCAGCCCTATAGCCATGCCAGTAAAGGCCACGGTTCATAGAACCTTGGCTAAAGCCCTATATCCATAGTTTGAACCGTGGCTATAAACTTGTAGACATGGTTCAAACTGTGGTTATAGTCTTTTCCACCGCATAAACAAAACCATCATGGTTCACCGTGGTGGCTATTTGGAGGACACTACTAACTCCCCCCCTCCCCCCACCCGCAACTCCCCCACCCTGCACCAGCACCCCCTGCTCCAGCATACCTCCCCTGCCCCACCCCCTGCACCTTGCACCCCACCCCCTGCCCCTCATCACTGCACACCCCCCTCTCCCTAGACTTCCCCCCCAACCAGCACCAGCACCCCCACCCCCTGCACACCTTCCCTGCCCCACCCCACTACACCTTACACCCCACCCTATGCCCCCTCCTCACTGCACACCCCCCTCCCCCCCACACGCTGCAACAACACCCCGCACCCCCTGATCCTACACACCTCCAACAATATTCAATTTGAAAACCAATAACCTGATGTAACATGTAAATAGAATATGTAACCTGAAATTAATAAAACAATCTGTAAACCAATCATGCATACCTTAAAAATAAACATGGATTCCATTGAAAACTTTGAAAACAATCTGTAAAAGCCTCAAGCTTGTAATCTTATAACCTAAAAACAAACTATAAACATGGAAACCTATAAAACATTCATCCATGCCTGAAAAACAATAATATATGTAAAATAATCTGTAAAACATGAAAAACATTGAAAAACAATAATAACTTCATCCTAAAAACAATAATACCTTCATAGAAAACATTTAATCTTATAACCAATAAACTTACAACCTGTAAAACAATCTGTAAACCTGTAAAATAATCCAAATCTAGCAAATAAAACCCAAAAACCTGAAAAGATCAAAATTTAGTAAACCTATAAAACAATCTTTAAACCTGTAAACCAGAAAAACAATCTGTAAACCTGTAAACCAATATGTAAAACGATCTGTAAACATGTAATCTTATAACCTAAAAACATTGAAATCTATAAACATGGAAACCTTTGAATCTCTATCATGCATACCATACAAACAAGAATACCTTCATCATGTAATCCTAGCAACTAAAACCCTTCCCATTTCATAAACCCCCCCCCCCCCTGGTGGACCCCCTTGGACAAAAGCCCCCCCCCCCCACCCATGTAGGACCCCCTGGAAGGAAACCCTAGCCCCCCTGGACAGCAACCCCCACCCCCTGCTGGACCCCCCTAGACAGAAGCCCCCCCCCCCCCGCCACGCCTGGACCCCCTTGGACAGAAGCCCCCCTACTGGACCCCCTGGACACCCCCCCCCCCCCCACTGTTGGACCCCCTGGATAGTAGCCCCCCTATTGGACCCCTTGGACAGCAATCCCCCCCCCCCACCTTACAAATCACTTGCACACCCCTTGCCCCCCTTGCCCCCTGGACACCCCACCCCACACACACACATCCCTTGAACCACCCCCCTGATGGACCCTGCTGGACAGTATCCCCCCACCCCCTACTGGACAACAGCCCCAGACCCCCTGGACACCCCCCCGTTGGACCCCCTGGACAGTAGCCCCCCCCCCCCCCCTCCTGGACCCCCCTGGACAGCACCCCCCCTGGACAACAGCCCCCCTGCTGGACCCCCTGGACAGAAGCCCCCCCTGCAAGACCCCCTGAACAGCATCCCTACCCCCTGATGGACCCCCCCCCCCCCCACATCCCATGCACACCCCTTTCCCCCTTTTGTACCCCCCCCCCCCCCTTGCACCACCCCTATTGGACCCCCCCAGACACCCCCGCTGGGCACCCCACCTGTACCCTCCCCACTGCCATGCAGACCCTCGCCCCCATACACACCACCCGCACCCCCCTGCCATGCAGAAACCCCTCCCCTGTAGACGGACCCCCCCTCCCATACAAACCCTAGACACCAGCCTGCACCCTCCCCCCTGCACTACCAAAACCCCTCCCCTATAGACAGACCCCCCCCCCCCCTCGGACAAACCATGGACACCCGCCTGCACCCTCCCCCTGCCCTACAGAAACCCCTCCCTCCCCCCTGCCCTGCAGAAACCCCTCCCATACAGACAGTCCCCCGACCCCCCCGGACAAACCCTGGACACCCACATGCACCCTCCCCCCGGTCCTGTAGAAACCCCCCTACAGACAGACCCCCCTACCCCCAAGTATCCCCCCTGCCAGGTCCCCACCAATTTAAAAAAATGCTTTTTTTTTGTAAGTTATCATTTATTGCAAGAATTAAACTGATACATAGTGATTTACACTAGAACGTTGCAGACCTAGTTTCTCCTCTATCATCTACTTGGGAGTTTTATAATTTAAATTTTTATCATCTGATCGAGGATTTTTTGACTTTCAGTTTCCCTCAATAGATCTAAAAGGACGATCCTGGAGCATTGGATCGCTTAACCTAAGGCCCGGTACCTTGTGGGTTAATTACTGGAAGCTACAATTTAGTTCTAATGACTTTAAAGAAACTTGTGCACGTATCTAGTTTAAGATTCATATACTTAATTGGGTACTATGGCACTAGGAAATCTTATATGATATCTCATTCATGATTTTCATTCCAATCAGAATGAACTATTCCACTAAAAATGTAATTTTCGGTCATTATGCGTGTGTATTGGTAGTAGTGGATTTAAGTTATACACTAATTGATTGGGTTTCTCTTTCCACTCAATAATGTGAAATCTCTCTTAGAATAGAATACAAGAAAATGAATGTGTTCTGTGAGTCCTGTAAAATTATTTGTCACTCAAAATCTATATGTAGAAGTGATTTGTGCTCCAATTTTCAGATTAGAGGTGATGAGGTTCAGAATTGTTGGAGGAAAGGAAAATGTGGGACCAACTAAACAATTGAGGTTCAGGCTCAACATCAAGCAGTTGAGAATTCAGGGCATACCCCTATTTTAGCGGTAGAGGATCATGTTCCTGCTAACGATAGTTCTATTATTTCTCAAAATACATCTACTATGTGATTGATTTCTAGAGGATTTTATTATCCAGTTCTTGGATCATCCCCCCATTATAGAGATTCTTATATTTCAGTTTCTCCTAACAGGTTGCAAGTGAAGAGTTCCTGGGCTGATATGGAAGAGAAATCTCATACTGCCACTACTATTTTTCTTTATAATGAATATCTATCAAGGGGTATAACTGATGAACTTGAAGAGGAATTTGATGATACTCAAGCTAAAATGGAATTAGATGTGCAAGATGACATATATTTCAATTTCTAGAAATAACAAAGAACAATCTCTTCAAAGTATCATAAAGGAAAAGCAATGAAAGTGGCTACCACTTCAGGGAAATTCAAAAGTAAGTCTTGAAACACGAATTTGCTTGTGATATACCCTTCTCTAGATAAATCTTCTTCTAGTTTTCCACAGATTTCTAATGAACCTATAAATATTTCACAGCCAGATCACTCTAGGGGTGTGAAAGGCAGTTGTCCATCTATATTGACTATGTTGGAACATCTTAATAGGACCAGTGATGAAACCTAGCCTCTTGTTGAGGTTGTTATTAAATGTTCCAATGGTTAAAATAAAATGTACACATTTTTTAATAATGTATAGGGAAATCCTTCAAATACTACATCTTCCCAGTCTCACACTTATATAGGTACTACTTAGCTGGACAGTAGGTCTACACATGGGAATCCTGCCAGTTTTACTATTGAGAAAGTGCATGACAAGAGTTCCTGGGCTAATATGAAAGTATAAATCTATAATTCTCAAAGGTATGATAATACTTTGATTTATTTTAATAAATGGAGATTAGTTATGGAAGCCTTGACTATAGAATGAACAACTCTTTAGTGAATTTGGATAATCCATAATGGATATAGAATTGTTTAATGTGGAGTTGTTATGAGTGTTTTAACCAGAGTTCCAAAATTTGAACCCTATATCGGGGAAACGATGAATATCCCCATGATTTGATTATCTAGAACAAGACATGACGGTCAGTGATGAGGGCAGTGAGAAAAAGGAAAAATTCCAAGTGTGCATAAGGTTCATTTTTAAAAAGTAAAACAATGAAAGGATAAGAGAGAAAAAGGATCCATCCACAGTTATCAATAAGATCTAGTATTTTACCCCATGATACAACGACTAGGATCAACTTCCAAGGTAGTATATGTATCATATTGAGTGATGAAATAGTGGATGTCTTCACTAAAGACTAATGTGGGACTCAGAAATAGTGTCAACAAAGAGAGGAAGACCACCCCATGGAGGATATGGACCATGATCATAGTGGAGAGAAAATGGATATTATTTTTTCAACGTGTCATGGTAAAACTCATGGATGTAATGTTTCATTTAAATGATTTATAAAATAGTGTAACCATGATGATTTTTCAGTCCATAGTTGATGGAATAATAATGAATAGAATATTCCTAAATCTCTTTGTGGATAAATATTTAGAAAATTTATGTGAATTAAAGGAATATGTTTGACCATACTAAAACCATACTAATACCATATACAAGAAATTCCATCCAAATCATTCTATTAACTTATTGGTCACTTGGTTATTATTGGAAATTCCATCTTAAAAGTCTAACGACACTTAAAGGGTTTCTTGGTTCAAAAAACCGTTTTAATGAAAAGAGAGAAACCCCCTACATGGATATAAAAAGGGTCCAGTATGATATGTGCTTTATGAATAACAATGACATCAAGTATAAGGTAAACATCAATTCAATAATGAGAAGCAAGGTATACCATTGTGAGTTTTCATAGAAAGTGCACCTCTGTTGCGGGCTGGAATGCTAGTGGCAGCGGGCTAAAATGAAGGTGGAAGGGGGCTGGTGTGGGTTGGATGTGGCTGGAGTAGAGCCAAATCACGGCATTACCACGGTGTGACCGCGGAGTGACCACATCGTGACCGTGGCATGTTGGCCCGGCCCAGCAACATCCACAGGGGAGCATCTTCTGGCCAAGAGAGAAGAGAGAGGGAGGAGGCGGGGCAACATTCCGGCTATCGCCCTGCTGGCAGAAATTGTGATTAGTCAGTCTCAATGTTGATCACAAGACTCACGGAATACTATCATTGTGAACCACCATGGGAAGTCATCCTGGAGCAGGGCCAAATCACGACATTACCATGGAGTGACCGCGGCGTGTTGGCCTGGTCCAGTGACATCTGCGGGGCAGCATCCTCCAGCCAAGAGTGAAGGGAGTGGGAGGAGGTGGGGCAACATTCCGTCCATCACCCCACTGGTAGATTTTATGATTGGTCAGTCTCAACATTGATCACAAGACTCATGGAATATTATCACTAAGAACTGCCACGAGGTGTCATCCTAGAGCAGGGCCAAATCATGGTGCGACCACGGCGTGACCACGGAGTGACCACGGCGTGACCGCAGCATGACCACGGCGTGACCACAGCATGATTGCGGTGTTACCACGGCATTACCGTGGAATTACTGTGGCATGTTGGCCCGGTCTAGCGACATCTGCGAGGCAGCATCTTCCGTCCAGGAGCGAAAGGAGTGAGAGAAGGTGGGGAAACATTCCGGTCATCTCCCCATCGGCAGAAATTATGATTAGTCAGTCTCAACATTGATCACAAGACTCATGGAATACTATCACTACGAACTATCGCAGGGTGTCATCCTGGAGGAGGGCCAAATCACAGAGTGACTGCGGCGTGACTGCGGCGTGACCATAGCATTACCGCGGCGTGTTGGCCCAGTCCAGCGATATCCACGGGGCAGCATCTTCCGGCCAGGATCGAAGGGAGAAGGAGGAGGCGGGGCAATATTCCGACCATCCCCCCTCCCCCCTACCCTACAGACATCCCCCCTTCCCTCTTCCCCCCTCCACCCTGCCCCCTACCCCCCTCTACCCACCCCTGCCCCCTACCACCTACACCCCTTGCCCTGCAGACCTCCCCCTTTCCCCCTGCCCCCCACCACCTTGCCCCCTGCCCTCCTCCACCCACCCCCTTCCCCCTACCCCCCTCCACCCATCCCCTACCCCCTGACCCCCTGTATATGATCATATTGCCGACTATGAGCTCCTAAACACACATGGGATTCTTCCTTAATAGGTTCCATAGTCTTCATGGCCAGATAATCCTCAAATTACTTGGATTTTATCTCAAAAGTTTCAGGTTTCTTGCTTACAACCCTTGAAAATCTCTTGGGTACTGTGGAGCCTGATTTCTAAATAGAAAGAGAAGTAGGAGACACTCGTCCCTCCTTAGGATTAGTTTTATCTGAATCAATGGGGTGTTGTACCTGATGATCTTCAAAACATTCAGATAATAATACCCTTATTGAGTTTAGTGGACACTGTGATATATGATCCTCCTCACCACCCCTTCATGTGTCAAAGGACCCTTAGTATCCAGTGACTCACTATCTAGAGAAGCATAAAACACATCTTCTCCATCAAGATGAGTTCTAGATTAAGCCTTGAATATACCTTTGGACTGAGATTCTAGTAGTTCACTATAGAATTTCCTAAAAGAAAATTGGAAGAAAAGTACTCTTATGTTTCCTAGACAATTTGTTGTTTAACTTTGAACTATTTTTCAGAATAGAAACAAATAATCTCTAGATGTTTCTTAGACATGTCATGCTCTTCAAACAAAAAATAATGAATGATATGTTTCCCTTTAAGCATCTTTTGATCGACCTAAAATATTTTGAAGAATGTTGCTGCAAATAGCAAGAAAAGAAGGATTTTAAAAAGGAAGATGCAATATGATAATCTAAATACATTGGGATGAAAACCAAGAGTCTCTCCTAGAGTGAACAATTAGGTTACAATAGTAGAGGAAACAATGGTTAATAATTGAAAGAACAAGTATATTTGGACAAAGAAAAATCCAGATCCACCACATCATCCATCCTGAGAAAGAATCAATGAGAACTCAGTTCAGTACACCAATGGTGGATCAATTCTTCTATTAGGGAAGTAAAGAATTAGAAAATTTGAGGAAATAATGTTCGACTGCTGGAAAACATTTGAAAAATACTGAAACATTTTGGTTAACATGAATACTAGTGATCGATCTTGAAATAAGTGATTTCAAAATTGATGCATGTCAAACCCCAGGAAAAAAGATGTAGAAGAAGAAGGTAAATGAGACTTCAAGGTACCGAATAATAGATAAGGTGAAGGATGGGAAACTATGAAGGGAAAGAGTAGGCCCGAAGGTATCTCCAAACCCCTGAAACCTCAAGTCACCAATGATGCTTAGTAATGTTTCTCATGGATGAGAAATCCTATAGTGGATTGTTTTTAATGACTTTGGATTTCATTTTTGGGTTCTTAAAATTTAATTTTGGTGATTTCTAATTAAAATGATTAAGTTTTAATTGAAATTTTATTTTTTCGGTGGATATATTTAGTAATGGGGGGAAGAAGTATGTGGTGTTCCTAAAAAGCAGTAGATGGGGCCACCAGTTAGCTATTATAAAGCACCATGAACATATTAATTGTGATAGTGGGGTAGGGTTGGATCTAGACTAACTACTGGATGGTTGTTGTTTGGAACCAAAAAGTTTGTGGCCATTGGTCAGTTGGTGGTTTTTCACTGTGTAATCAGTGCCTTCCATGACGTTGTTTTTCATAAGGGCAATTTATGTCATTTCAATCATGGATTTTGGAGGTGGATTAGAATGGAATTGGAGTATCTGTTCCACTTAGTTTCAAATAAGATGATATGGATGGGATGAGAGGATGTTTTATCAGAAGATTTAATGAAATGAATGCTAGTCTGTGATGACTAGAGGATTGGATGACCCCTGATATTTTTAATTCGGTGAGGTTTGAATATCTAGCAATGTGTAGGAATAACTAGAGGAATAACCCATGAGATCAGAAAAATCACAAGTTACATAACATGTAATCTGACATTACTAGTACTGTGGGACCCCTGGGTTGTGGAACTGGGCTTTCGATTGGATTTAAATATCACATGCCATGTGACATGGTCACACAACATGGGACCCATCTAAAAAGTCTAACGTCACTTAAATAGTGTATTGGTTAAAACAACTGTTTTAATAAAAAGAGAAAAACCCCCCTATAGAGATATAAAAAGGGTGAAGTACGATGTGTGTTTTATGACTAACAATGACATCATGTATAAGGAAAACGTCAATGAAATAATGTTAAGCAAGGTATACCACTGTGAGTTTTCAGAGACAACGCACCTCCATTGGAGGGGTTTTATTACAAAACCATGAATTATTTATCAAACAAAACAATTATATTAACTAACAATTAGTCAATAATTGCAATTTAATATAAACATGTAGAATTAAGAAGGCAACTATATGCAATTTAAAACATTCTTGAATAAATAGGCTAGGAGAGGGACCCTACCTCAACCTCAAGGCGCGTTTTCTTTTGACGACGACAACTCGAATCTTCCTTTTTTCCACTTCCAAGCATATGAAACTTAACATATATATAAGGACACCTATCCCATATATACATATTTTCATGGCCAAATATGCACAAGGGGGTCCTTAGATATATGTTTATACATGCATATACCCTTTTACACTTACACTCGTATGCATTTTTCATATCTATATATAAGCACACCTAGCCCCAATATATATATTAATACTACCATGAGTGAATATATATAAAGAGATAACTTATATATGCATATTCATACCTATGCATACACATGTAAGCCTTCGTCAATGGCGACTTGAATCCTCCTCAACGAAAGCCAAAACACACAACAAAAATATAAGGAACCCAAAAATCAAAAAAATTCCTAATTAAAATTAGGCCAAAGAATAAAAATGGAATAAACATTACCTAAATCTTGAACTCATTGTCTTCGATCATGGAGGATAGAACCCATCTTATCATAAGAAACCACCTATAAGAAAATAGTGGGAAAGTAAATAAGGTATAACAACTTCTTATTTATTTGTGATTAGTGTGTCAACTGTACATGATAAATGATACATGAATCCATAACCAACAATGAACAAATAATATTCAAATTGATATGTACATCCCAATACTAAATAATATGATCATTAATAAATCTCGTTATTTTTCAGACAACGCCTTCAGTTTCCTATTAAAAAATCAAAAATCACCAAAATATGAGAATAAAGTAAACCTCCATCATCACCTAAAAGTGAGAAATAGGGATTAGACATTGTTTTTAACCTAGAAAATACATTCACTAAATGTATAAAATACCTAAAACTCTTCATGACTATATCCTTTTTAATTTTCTATATTGAAACCTCATTTTTTTACATGGTCTTCTTCTGGAATTCACCTTCATTCTTAGTTTATATAGGTTTATCAATTTTGTAATGTAGATAATTTTCCTTATTTTATTCTTACTCAATCCGGTTGGATTTTTCAAACCAGATTGTTAATATGATTAGACAATGTTTTGGTGCATGATCTTCCTTCATCTTGATTGTATATTCCTTCTTTGTAGAAATTATTTCTGAACATATGATAATTGGTTCTTTCATTTTATCTTTCAACAATTATTATTGTTATGGAATCTATGTCATAAATTCTTAACAATTTGGACTACCTGGTTTCCCTTCCACATACACTTTCAACAGCCTTTAGATTAACCTTTCTAGGCTCCCTTTCAAACTCCACACTAGAATTGTCAAGCACTAGCCCACTACAATATAAAATATTGATACTTAACCCAACACATTGATCTGAATGACATCTTAGAAATACAGAAGATCTAAATAGAATATTTACCAATCTAAACTCCTCATAATTAACTGAACACACTAACTATACAAACCACTATAGGTAAATCATAAATTTTGGTGGGGTCTTGGAACCAAATATGGTTCATCCAACATCCAACTCCAGCCACTAAATTCATCCATTTACTATCTAAGTTCATACATTTCACAACCTTGATAATGATCACCATCCCTTGATATAAATGTCCCTCAAAAAAGAAAAGTATGAATCTCCCCACTATAATATTATCAATACCAGCATCAATCCTACATACACATGTATAGTTCCTAATATCACATTATGATCACTATAGAATATCCTGTCCCAAAAGAGATATAGCTCCTTGAATTCCCAAAACATGCTCTTATTCTGTAAATCTACCATAGCCTCTCATAGAAGAGGGACCGAAACTCGATCCATAAACCCTCCTCATTCCTTATTTTATGATAAAATGTATTTATCCATTCTGATTCATCTCCTTTGAATTTAGAAAATTCTAGTTTCACACATATATCCTCTAGAGTTCCAATCCTTTCAAATAGGAAATAAACATTGTTCAACATATTCTAAACATCCTACGATCCCATGTCACTACTGAAAATTAGATACTGCTACTCCTATAACTCCTGTATAACTTAGAAAACCATTGTTTTTCATTTTCAAAGGCATTGGTCAATGAATCAATGTATTTGTAACATAATATGAGGGAAACAACCACTTGATCATATTTTCCATGAGAACACAATTCCATCGTAATTAAATTCGTTGTTGATGAATTTTGACTCAACATTATTTGGTAATAACAACATTACTAATTAGAAACCCGTCGCGCCACAATCCTAAGCATGCATTATTACCACAAAATCATTAATCTACCTTTAATCCATACTTCATGACAATATATAATTTCCAAAACACCAAACCCTAAGGTTTATCATAATAATCTAAGGGTTACTCTCCTATACACCATGCATAAAAACCAAACCCCATACATTCACCCCTGATAATAAGAAACCATCCAACCCTATACTGATCTAACAAGAAACTTCCTAATAAAAATACACAATCAAATCACCCAGAAAACACCAAAATTCCCAATATCGAGAGTTTTACATCAAAACATCAAGAAAACCCCCAACAAGATCCACCAACATTAGGGATTACCACTAACCCAAACCCTAAAGGCAAAACCAAACCATACCCAGTACATAACCATCATACTCCAAACTAATAGGAATCTAATATCCTAAAAAACCAACTAATGGGTTTCATCTACCATATAAACATGATTAAAATATCATAAATCAAACAAAAACACATGAAAACACTATTTTAGATTATATTAATTAATACATCATAAATAGGTTATTCTAGAAAACACCAATTCATATATTATTGATGTTTTAATTAATCAAAACCACTTTCAAATTAATTTTCCAAAAACATGAACACAAATATTACATTCTCAAACCCACATTCTAAACAGACTATCCTTTTTTAAAACTATTCTTCGTAGACAAGGATTCATGAACATGTATAAAAATACCTATATTTCAAGTATGATTCATGAACTCTGATTCTATTTCCACACCATTCCTAGATTAAAAAAAATAACAATCTCAACCCAAAAATAATACTTGAATAAATATCTCAATGATAACAGTGTAAATCTATAATGGAAAACTACACCCTTAGTGAATTGGGTTTCCACCATATAGGTGTTGTTGATGCATACAACCGGTGTACAGTCTAATATCCAACCATTGAATAAAATACACATGAGTGAAATTTGAGGGGTTAAAACCCTAAATAGCTTCGGTGGGTAATTAAGAGGTCTGACCGGCCAAGGAGGATGATGATCTGCGGAGGTGGGGTAGCCACATCAGAGGCGCACTAGAGGAGAAGGTGGGGTGGCTGTTTCGGGGTAGTGTCTGCGGGGTGGTAGAGTTGGGTGGCAGAGTTGGGGGAGGATGTCGCGATGAGGATTCTGCCATGAATAGCATGAGAGGTTGACGGTTCGGAGTGGAGGGTCGTTGTGAGAGAGGTTGACGATAGCATATAGGGCCTTGATAGGAAGCATCTGGAGGAGGGCACCACGGTGAGAGATGTAGACGGAGAGGAGAAGAGGGTCGCAACGGATCGAGGGAGGAGTAGAGAAGATCCCGACACAGATCTCAAAAAAATAAGAGTATAAGAGAACCCGATGCGGATCACAAAGAAAAAAGAACCGAGATGTTTAGCCACAGATGGGTAATTAAATCATGGCCATAAACTACCTATATCAACATACCGATAAAACCATGGTAATAGGTCTATGGATATAGCTTAAATTTCTAGTAGTGAATGGAAAAACTCATCCCATCACTGTGGACACACCAAACACTTCGCCTAAAACAGTCAATCTGGGCATGGACCAAAGATTACCAATCCATATCGAGAATGACGTCATAAGGCGTTGATGCTAACACCAAGAGCTTCCAACCGAAACTCTCACCTCCAAGGGTAAGATCGGATATTCAAAAAAGATGTGTGGTCATCGAGTCTCCTCCCGTAGGTGTCTCTAAGCGTGAGGATTGAGTCAACGATTCTACTGGAATCTCAAGGTTTCATACAAGACATGTGGCTATGAAGGAATGACTTGCACCTGTGTCTATATGTACAGAAGATAAGGTATATAATACACAGATCATACATCGTATCATCCCTAGAGCCTCTGGGTCATACGCCTTGACCGCATGTAGCTGTCCCTACCCCTGTCCCCCATCTCCCTGAGCCTGGTGAGGACCTCCTGGAGGTGGTGGTGGAAGTATGTCGAAGCGTCTTCCACCACATGCAGATCTCCTTAATCCTCTTCCATGTCTGTCACCCGGTGTGTCTGTCTACTCCATTCTTGGCCTCTGTCTCGGTGGTCCATCCACCACCTCCCTATCAGCAGCTCTTTGGGTCGGAAAATCTCTAGCAAGATGTCCCTTATTGTCACATGTGTTGCACTGCTTCTCCCTTGGCTGAATGGATCCAGCCTGAGAGCCCTGGACTATCGATCCCCTATCTTGGGTCCTCCTCTGACGTATCTCATGTCCTGATCCCTACATCCAACGTCGACTCCCTACTGCTAAGGTGTCCAGACCTGTCTTCCTGCTGCTGACTGTCGTCGGCTATCTCTACTCTGCCAAGAATCTCTCGATCACCTAGTCCCACTCGAGCACTCCAGTATAAGTCGATATGCATAGAGGTATGACACTAGATCCAATTTCTCATCGTAGACCTCGCTCTAAGGTTCAAGATCTGATGTAATAATCTTTTAACATATTCATAGAGTACCTGGTGAGGTTGGTGAACCTCAATGAATAGTCAGTTACCGTCATACTGCCCTATTAAAGCTGAAGAAGCTCCTGGATGTGTACCTCTCTTAGCGTAACCGGAGAGAACTCCTCCCTGAAGATTCTCTCAAACTCTGTCCATGAAAGAGTCTCCTCGTTGTGATTCAATGTGGTTAGACTCTACCATAATCCCACTAAACCCTAAAGAATGCTCGCTCCTAGGATCACAATCAGGTCCGCAGGTGACCTAACCAGAGGAAAAACTCTGGTCACCGCCTCTAGCAAGTCCTTAGCCGCCTGAGGTTCGGGATCACCTCGGAACCTGAGGGGTCTCTGTAACTCTTGGAGTGCTCTCAACCCTCACTCCTCGTCGGTCAGTACTGTAGGTACCACAGGCTGCTCCACTGGTGGTGGCATATCAGGTGCACCACCTGGTTGCAATGCCTAGGGAACTCGTCCATGTATCGAAGCCTCATTACTGATGGGGTAATCCTCTTGATCGTGTTACTGAATCCTAGCAGGTATGCATCATATAGTCATCCTGTAATGAAACAAGATGTACCCTGGGTATATTTGGATAGCTGACTCAAAGGACATGGAAAACACGACCCATTCCTATATGATGGATGTAACTTTATTTTATTTCCCCACAACTAGTGTTTTCATGTAACGAGTCGAAAATCTGGTTATTAGAGTCTTGGTGTATAGAAAAGTTGGCCGCTTGCACCATCACTAGAGTCATTGGCTTAAAATCCGAGCTCAAAACAATTAACACAGTTTCCCCAAAAAAATCTCACAGACTCTTAGTCGTAAGGTAGAACCTACCATCCTCTGATACCACTCTATCATTACCCATCCCTTTTGGGCCCACGTTGCGACTCCCTAATCCCGCCTCCAATAGGCCAGGGGTTGGTGAATAGCACCGAGTAGGCATATTACTAACATTGGAGGCATTTCCCTAAGTACCAGGACAAACACACCCATCTCCAAGCTCACAAATTCTTAAATTGGAAACCCCAATGGAACAAATGCATGCATTTAACTAATACCATCCAATAGAGTACAATGGAAACTAAAGTGTTGAATGTAAACCAGTCCAGAATATAAGCCCACCAAAAAAAGAAACAAGAGTCTGAAAAGTGCAATGTCCAACCTGTAATCACCAAGAGGTACTGGGATTACTGCTCGTAGCCGTAGGAACACCTCGGCCTATAGGGAACTCAGAAAGCATGGTTCTATCCTGGTCCACCCTAGACCCTATCAAAAGGCTTCTCATATACACAAGACAGGACACGTGTAGGCAAAGCCCGTGTAGGGGTGAGTATAACAATACTCAGTAGAGGGCCATGAAAACAACAATGAAATACACGATGTAAAGCTACATTCATCTCTACACAGTATTTGCCTACTAGTCATATAATAGAGAACCAAAAACCATATATACTCAAGAACCAAACCCATAGTCTAGAGGCAAGTCACACAAATGAATACCCCCATCTAGGGATTCAGTTCGATGATTCCACAAAGCACTCATTCTGGGAGAACTCACTCCATGAGTAAGATAACTCTAATGAGGTCCGTCTGAGAAGAATTTTTCATCGGGAAACATCACAAGTGGTAGTTAAACTCATTATGAGAGACACACTCTTGAGTTGGTAAATCCCGATAGATAGATACACTCATTACGGGAGACACACTCTTGAGTGGGAAAGATCATGATTCACATATGAGGATCACTACCAGGTCCACGGCTGATACCGCGACTCATCAGGATTCACCAGCTAGGTATAGGATAAACACCTGGTAGTGTTGGTCACATCAATGTTTGACTCTACATAGGGTCAGAAATGGATAGTGGATCTCGATCCGGGCCTCTCAGAGGGATGCCTGACTCTATCATAGAAAGTCCTGCTAAAGGGATCATACTCCTGTAAAAGGAAATGATGTCTGGCCTTCAGTGGAATGAGTATAAGGGGCACTAACCCAAACGAAACATGTCCATGTCATGGTGGACAAGAGGACCAAGACATTTTCCAAAAAAGTACCCTGCATGTAGAAATGTAACACTCTGTTTCTTCAGACCCTGGGTACTGCCTGTGTACAAAGGCCAGTGTCGTAAGGCTGGTCGTGTAGAGAAAGTCAGTACACGGCATGTGGTATGGATTACACGTTGTGCCCAAGTAACTGTGGTCGGCTCTGTGTATGCTGGTCATGTGGTCGTACACGGCCTCAACCCATGTACGCCGACCCATGTAATCAGTACACAGGGTGACCCGCATTACTAGACTCACTTGGCCGTGTGGTGTAGTACACGACTATGTACTACACCCCATGTCAGTGTATCCCCTGGATACACGTCGAGATTTGGGGAAATTCCAACATGTCTTGTGACCAGGGTCACATGACTTGTGATTCCACTCTGACCCCAGAAACCCAAGCCGCCACTTCCAGTACGACACGGCGTGTTCTTCTGAAGTACACGCCGTGTATCCTGAAATTTTCCAGAAACGATGCTCTTCATCGGTGCGCCTCCCGTGCTGCCCCGTTGGTTGATCCTTCAATCCGATCACCTCGAAACTCTAGAATCTAGGTCTCCTCGATGTCCCAAAGCTGATTCTGTTGTTTACGAACATCCGATCGGCCCCAAAAACAAGTAGCAATCCACCCGTGTGAAGAACGCTCGAATAATGGAATTTATTGATCTGGTCTGATTCGTCGTCCGCTATCGTCGTCGCACCTCCACTTGGTCTTCATGACGTCAGATCTTCAATTTAGGATCGTTATACCAAAAAATAGATGCGCAATGATCCATTTTTCTTTTCCCCTCAATGAATGTGATGAATGCATGAAGAAGAGAAAATGGGAAGAAATCCAATAAGAAAAGATGAGGAACGGACCACCACCGTCGTTCGTCACGGCGTTGATCTGATCCTGTTAGTAGGCGTAAAAGAATTAGAAATCAACCAAAATTTAACATGGATCATATCCCTAAAATCTTCTTAATAAAAACCTTCCCGCAAGAACATACGAATCTACGGATCAACATGTTCATGGTTGATCCATGTCTGTCATTTAAATTCAAAAACAGGGATAGGAGAATCGAAATAACAACCCCAACCTCAAAAAGGGAATGATCACTGATGAAGGGGTCTCGCTTCTGTCATCGTAGAGATCCTTCAACATTGTCGGCGCAATGATTATCTGATTTGATTCATCATCGTTCTTCGTTGAGAGTTTTCTCCAAGGATCCATGGATTATCCAGATTTTTCTCTCAATTTTTTGTCAATGACCAACATTATATTTACCCATAAAAAGGGGAACGCATTTCGGTATTCCCTTACATTGCGGTATTAATGAGTCACGTTTTCATTTCTGAGTCATTATGATAAGGAATTAATTATTAAAAAGATGTCACATCGGTGTGTCGTAGCAAATGTTTCCAAATAAAATAAAATAGACATTGGAAATTTATGTTATTTTATTTTACTAAAACGTCCAAAAATTATCTTTTTACCTCAACCCAGGCTGGTCGAGGTTAGACCCGTACATATGTAAAGTCATCATCCCGGATGCAATGGTGCCCTCAGAGTTTTAATCAGGGCATCTGTTTAGAAACTACCACAACCACACACAAGTGCCGACTCACTTAACATAAAAAGTTCAAACCATCATTCCGGGATCATTGGGCCTCAGAATGATGTGTCGTCTCTATTCCTGGTTTCATAATAATTCCATATAATATTTAAAAATAATACACATAAAATCTGTGACATTACACTTGTATTGGGTGGTGGTGGAGTACAATCATGACCCACTCCCTCTAAAGGTGACCTTCTTAGGCTAGTATTGAAGTAACAGAGATAATAAATCCTAAATTCCACCTTAAATAAGCATGAGTTAAAAAAACACCCATGGTATATAAACACATAAAAAGGAGGCATTACCCACATAATAATTTAAAAATTAAGGTATATAATTAGAAGAACCACAAAACAACTCCTCATAATAAATAAAAAAAATACTTATGCAACCTGATAATTACTTAAAATTAAAAAAACTAAAAATTTAAAAAAATATCCTATGAATTGACCACAAATACCTAAAATCTCCATAATAACTCCTCAAGCTAGTAATGTGTTTCTTGATCACCAACCATCGCTTTCTAACCTGAAAAATAGTTTATATACATAGGGTGAACATAACATGTATACTCTATAGGGTCCTCCCTGAAACCTCTCTTGTAAATTATGAAGTAATCATACTAAAGCCTAGTGAGAAACCAAATAATACTATCTCAATCACTTAAAAATGTTTATTGTTACTTAACCATCCTCATTAATGCTCACTCACCAAATAATGCACATAAGAATAGACAAATTTTGAGAACTTATATATATATATAATATTCCTCCAACTACTTCCACACTAATTTTCAACTCTCAGGCCCCAACATCACATGTTATGACCTCTCATCACTTTCATAGGTTTTGTCATTACTGATTTGAGTTAGGCCTCAACCTTTCCTACCTCTGTACCACAAACGGCAAAACATCTCATGATTGAATCTATCCTCATATCCATCAAATATTCATCATCATCCAATCCATAACCAACAATATGTCTTAAAGCTACAATAATACCTATATATACATTATACCTCATGTCATGAAATTAAAATCTCATAAACCCATGAGAAACAAATCTAGCGTGACTCGATACAATTATGCTCTATAATCTCAAGCCATCAGAGACAATGGGCGTATGTATAGAAAATCATCCTCATACAAACCCACACATAATAATATTGTCTAATTGTGTGTATGGGAGAGGGTCAGTCATCCATACATGTCCTCATGAACCAAGAGGTTTACAATAACATCCCCAAAACATCATGTTTTCCGTTTCCGTTCCAAAATGGGTGGGGTGCATATGAAATAAAAAATGTAGAATATGTATTTCCCATAATAACAATATGGGAAATTACTAATCCTTAACCTCATCTACTACTATCATCTCATTGGATACATGAAATTAACTAATATCTTCTAGATATAAAATAAGAATACAAGAATCATGTTTAATATTAATTAATTCATTATCCATTAGTTAATATTAATCCATTTTCATTTCCAATATTAACATTTTAATCTATAATCCAAGTGTCAAGGGAACTATTTATTATTATTTTTTTATCACGTGTATTTCATCATCATAATTGATAATAAATATCTAAGATCATTCTTTCACTAATCCATTAATCATTTCATTATAAAATAATACTAAGGAATCATCCTAAGGTACCACTTAATATATTCACTCAATGCTCATATCCTCGAAGTGATCCTTGTTATTTTTAGTTACCATATAAAAAATATCATTCCTTCAGGATATTAATTAAGAATCAGTATAGAAGTAAGAAATTATGATAAATCCCTTCTCTGAACTCATCTCAACCACCCCGATGTCCCACACAATTATTAATAATATCACATATGGAATCTCATTCCTAAATATTAAAATAACCATCACCTATTTCTTAAACCATCATCACAACTAAAACCCTATGCCACAATAATCATCATAATTTGAACACCAAGACACCATCACATTCTCAAGGATCTCCATACATTAGTCATAAAATATTCCAATCACACAATGTTATCAATAAATTACATCGAATATATAAGTCCACAAAGCATAAATACATATTTAATGTATTATTACACAAGTAATTTTAAATTAATGTAAAAAATGATAAAATAAATAATTCTTTCCTTTATCTATGATACTCTGCTTGGGCATCCCAAAACCAATGATTTTGGTAAAAATTAAATATTTATTTCCATAATTAATTAATTGATCAATAATGGATAAATCTTAGTAAAATTATCCATAAAATTTATAAAGAAAAAATATTGTTTATTTAGTCTAGTTTGTATCTTCACTATAATATTTCATATATAAATAATTTCGATGCTATTTATTTCAATATATCTCTTTTATTTATATCAATCCAGTACTTGTTTTCAGTTTTTATTTAATTTCCAAGCTTATCAACAATGATTAAAATATAAATATAAATAAAAAATCTAGTAAATATGAAGAGGAAACCAATAATTATCATAATAGAATATAATCACACATCCCGAATATTTTATTCTTGAATATCAAATATCGACAGGTGAGAATGTTTTTCATTTCAATAATTTATTTCAATCATTTGACAATCATTACTATACATGAATGAAGTTGTACACATGCAATAATATTTTTCTATTTTAATTACTAAATTTTCATGAAATTAAATTATATTATTATACATGAAACATTACCTTTATACAACATGAAATTATAGTTTTTACCAAAAATGAAAATCAGGTCTTATAAATATTAATATTTTTAGTAAAAAATATTTATTCTTCTCTTTATGATTTTTTGATTATTCAATGACTATTATTCATGTGATTACCAAATTATTATCTAATTAATGTTATTATAATTCATTTTAAAAAATAATATAAATCATGATTCATTCAAACTTTCAAAAAAACCAAAGATAAGAAAAAAAATAACCTACCTATAGAAGAACAATCATTCATGTTTCAACCTAAATAGAGGAGAGAGAAAAGGTATGTACATTGGATTCAATTTGAGTATGAATACTCAAATTATATTTAAATAAGGCATATAGATATTAAAAAATTGATTTTTTATTTCCCCGAATTGAGATAAATATAGTATGTCTTGAATTATGGAGATCTCTTATTTTATAATATGCCAATACAATATCCATATGGAAATTTAATTAACATTAAATTTCATGTTAGGTTTTTTTTTAAATAACATTTAAATGGAATATTAATTGAAATCTATTTAAAACCTTTTAAAATATTAGATATAAATTAAGATGAGTCTGGGGACGTTAAAATATTTTATTTTAAAAAATTAAGAACATTAAAATGGGTAAAAAATATAACTATGAAAAACATGGGTAAAAACAAAAAATTTATCCTTTAAAACAGAGCACACACATATAGAGTACGTACATAATATTGGTAACATGGTTTAACTATTACACACTTAATTACCATTATATAAGCTTTGAAAAAATCAAAGTACCCTTATATAAGATTTAGAATCACATGGTTAGCCCTACGAGAGATTGTGGTTACCCAAACATAGTAAAGGAAAATACCTGATTACCCCTATATAAAAAGAATCCCCCATTCTAACCCATGTGTAGTTTTATTTCCATCATTAGTGACCCTCATCATACCATTACATTAGTTAAATTACTTGCATGTTACACTTATGTGAGTATTAGAAAATTTGAAATACCTTTAGGCACTAAAAATAGGTTGTTAATTACATTTTATCAGGCTTACAAAATCATGTATTACTTTTACACAACTAATGTAAAACACCATACACCCTGAAAAAGAATATTATAAATTTTGTTTACCATTACACATGCTATTAAAACAACAATTTTCTTTAAACACCTTTTAAAAATATCTCTTGACCTTTACGAAAATTTAAAAACGTGCAGAAGGGTAAATATTTTATTGAAAATATTACATTTTTAATTAAAATAACATATAATAGTAAAGTATTTATTTTAATTTACCAAATGATAAATCATGTTGAAAATTAATTAAATTCCTTTTAAACATTCACAAAAAAATTTCCAAATGAATGTTTAAAAAATTTAAATTATTTCCATAATTTTTAATACCATTTTAGAACATCTTTAAAATTTAAACAATCATACTAAAACAATATTTAATTTAATAAAATGATCCTAAGCCACTATAATCCCTATAATAAAAAAGTAATGGCTTGGGAAAATCTAAAACCTTATATCATATGTCTCTCAATTAATTCTCATCCTCAAAAATTAAAACAAACTTAGAAGGGGAGAAGAGGAATTGGATATAATTTAACAACCCTATGAGATGCCTGTCATGGATACTGATATATTTTTAACACATCAACCACTATATGGGAATGATTTGTAAAGCTATGTGACTCTTTAAATAGCTCTCAAATAAATCTCCTAGGAGATATTTATCTCAAACATGAACATGTCTATCAATAAAAAATTAAATCAAGGAGGAGATTCAATATTATATACAATATTTATAATAAATGAGATTAATATATTGTAAATGAAAATTATATTATAATAAATGTGAAATAAAATTAAAATTTTAATATTTCATTGCATAGAAATTCAAATCTGATAGGATGAACATCAATTCTCAACTTAATTTGTCAAAATATGCCAAAGATGAGTTTCTGAAATTCTTTCTTAGAAATAAGAATTTTTAATGATAAATAATATATTATATAAATAGTCCTTATTTTAATAATAAATATTTGTTATAGTATTTATAATTATAAATTTATTTATTATAAATTTCATAGAAATAACGATAAGAACATTTGGAGGTAAACCAAGGATCTTTTTCATAAAGCTGTTTTAAATGCATAATTTATTTCCATTTTAATTTGTTAATATAATAGTTAAAAATGAATTATTTAAGACATTTATATATTATATATCGAAATATATATATTTAAATCCATATAATGATGATTAATGGTCACATATTTAATGTAAGATCATCTAATTCTTCAAAATTTAATTTTTTAAAAAAACTAATTTTTAAGACATTTTGCGGGTTTATTTTCATTTATTTTCTTCCAAATTTTTATTTTCATTTTATAAAAATGGATTCCATATTTTTAATCATAATAATTAATATTAGATAATAATTTCAAATTAATATTTATTCTTAATGAATATTAAAACTGTAAAAATTAGTTACTACGGTTAAGTTTAAAACAGTTCTATCAGTGGTTAATCTATAAAAAGGCATCAAATGACATAAAAATTTATTTAAACCCCATTGTATGGTTTCATTTCAACCCTACCGTTATCCCAATTTAATATAAGAAATTTGGGATTCATTACTACATGAAACGTACTTGACATTACTATAATGATTTTAAAAAATACAAGTGTGCCACTCACCACTATTATAAATGGGAACCTCCTCCCCTCAATTATTCCCACCTATTAAGACATTATTAAAACAAAACATTGAAAAAATATCCCCCCAAAATCCCGATAAATTTTTTACATCTATTATTCATCCTAAAATACCAACCCTATGGTCCTTAATAAGAGGTCAAAAGAAGTTTTTTCTAAGAAAAGGTAATTGTCTTCACTATACTCAATCTTTTTTACTTATTCTAGTATCATCTTAAATTAAATATTAATAATTAAAATATGATAAAAACATTTTATAATGTATATTTATTTGTATTTTGTTTATTTAAAAATATATATTTGTCTCCTTCTTCATTAAATGGGAAACAAAACCATCGCTCATGTGTACGGTGGACTGCCACCACACGAACTGATGTAAACTGTGTTCAACCACCATCTAACATAGACAGAAATAATGATGGGAATAATTAATATATATGATAATTGTAAAATTATTATGATTATTTAAATTAATATATAATATATTTTCTTACCCTTTAACCCTTAAAGAAATGACAATGTTGCTCATGGATACGTATGGCCAATCGTCTGCATGAAGCGATGTGATAAATTTTCCATGTTGAAATTTCAAGAATGGTTATAAAAAGGTTTTTATTGAAAATTTAAGATATTTATAAATTTTATATATGTCTTAAAATTATGGATCTATGTTTTATTAACAAGATCTAAAACTTCTATGAAAAAATATACATTAAAAAATGAAGCATTTAACACCCAAAACAATGGTAATGACGAAATATTATTAATGAATGGGTGATATAAGAGCATCATATATGATATTATAAGTATGAAAATGTTTTTTTTTATATAATAATAACATGTATATTATTATTATAAAAGATTCCAAATCAGATTAATCTAAAAGTAACATGAGGTAAGGGATATCATCTCAATTTACCCTCCATTGAATCATATTTTTTATTATGCAATTATTCTCAATTATGTAATTTATATTATTCCCCATTTATATATTTTAAATGGATAACTAATTATTCAATATGATTAATATTTAAATTCAATTTTGTTCTCTCAATATATTACAATTTATGAGTTTCCAAATTTGAAACAACTTGTTTTACAATTTCAAACTTTTGAGAGTTCCTATATTTTTATTGGATGAATCTTATAATTAATCAATATATTTTCTTATCCTCTGTATATATATGGATTTTATATAATTTATTAAAACATTTCCACTATTTTTAACTTTAATCAACCAAGTAATTCAATAAAATAAAAACTGATTGTATTTCTCTTTTAGTCAGATATATTTTTCTTCCATGTCCATATTTTTTATGATTGTTCAAGAAAAAACCACTTTATTAATAAACTTATTTAGTAACTAAAATTTAAATTATCATTGAAATGTTATAATTTTTTAAAGGAATGTTTATAATTGGTTCTTCCAGTATTTTTTATGACTTTGTTTACAAACAATCAAAATGAATGTTTTTTATGTATTTGGCATTAAAGAACTTCCCTTAAGCCATAACCATTTTACAATATTAATATTCCTCTTCCAATATTCAATTGTTTCAAAAAGAAAACTCTTTAATGAATGATTATCTTCATATTTTACTTAAATTTTATTTATACTCTCAATGAAAACAATTTTATTACAAAACATGTATATTTTATGAGTCGATGGTCATCTCTTTTCTCTTATTAATTTTGGGGTCATTATCATTATCATGAAAAATTCAATTTCTTATGATAATTTGAAATTATATTAATCATAAATATCAATATTCCTTCTATCATGGATATTATTACTTCTTAAACTATATATGATTTATATATATATTATTTTACTTCAAAAATTGTTTGATTTTATAGATAAATATTGATATCTCATATTCATTATTCAATATAGAAATTTGTTGATAAGAAATATTTTCCCTAAAATAAATTGATCATTGAATATATGAGAATTTGTTGATAAGAAATATTTTCCCTAAATATCCCCTCAATGAATCGATAATCCTCATGAGATAAATTGGTAGGACAAATTAAATGTGTTTTTGGTGTATACTTACCCATTAATAAAACTATTTTAAAAAAATGTCTTACGATGTTGATATCAGGATGTATGAGATAATGATTTCCAATATTAATAATTTTCTTCCATATGAATTAAATGGTTATTATCCATTATATAATTTCATTTATATTATCTATAGATTCATTTATTGCCCAAGTTATTAATTAAATAGAATGTTTTTCAACTATTTATCTTTCCATACTGATTATTCCTTATTTACTCATGATAGATTCAACAGTATGAAATCCTTGTTGAGAATTTTATCTCAACCTTATTTCATTATTCTCCACCATGATATGATGAAGAGTTCATTGAAAGAGTTCAGGGATTCAGAATGTTTTCAATTACTATTTTTTTATTTTTATTCTAAATGTAAAATGGGTATCATGAATGTATGTTGATCTTAAAGAATAATAAATTTACAGGTACATTGGGATTACAAAACTTTTATTTTAACAATGTGATAATGTGAACAGAAACTATGGTTTATAGCATTCTAGGTTGTTATAGTTTGTATCAGAGCAGGTTTAGTTGAAACCTTGGGAACTAGATTTACAAAAACATAAATTATTTAACCTAACCCTATGATTCAATTTGATAAAAAATATGAGTATAGGATCACATCCTTATTTTTTGGTAAGATAAATATTTTGTGGTGTTCCTTACTATATATATATTTCTTGATAATATATATGTACATGGTTTTGGTATATATGAATCTAGGGTTAATAACCCCAAAATGAGAAGGTTGAGTATGTCTCGACCATCCATCTAGTGCATGGTGAATGGGCCCTTACTAAAAACCTATTTTAAACTCCCATGGTATTTTCTTTTAATAAATCAAATTTTCTTTACAAAAAATTGTGAAAGATATCAAAATATTTTTAAAATTTCGCTTCATTCAAAATGAGACTAGGTTTTTTGATTTTTAAATTAATAATGTATCAATTTTCAATTTTTTTATGTGTTACACTAGATTTGGAAATATAAGTTATGACATGAAATTTATAGTGATATGAGGTAATACATTATATTATATTGTTTAAAAATGTCTCATGGATGACAAAATGGAATCAATACTCATAGAAATTTTATAAATTTACTAGTTGGGAAAGCTTACACAATTGGTGTTACAACTAAGAAGATAATAGATTTATTAAGGTAGCTCAACCAGGTTATGACTAATAAAATTGAACATTTGGATAAAATTTATTTTCCATAGCATGATACACATATATTGGATTTTTTATATGATAGAAGCCCCCATATTTTAGTGGAACTAATAATTTAGTGGTAGTTGAGAAATGGATTGTGTCCCTTGATAAGATAATATTTTCCTTGGGATGTGATGAAAGAAAAAAGTTATACTAGTAGTTTATTTCCTCGAGAGTGATGATGATCCATGGTGGTTGCTAATATAGAAAAATAAGTTGGATGAATAAATATAAAACATGGAATGAAGAACTTTTAAAGCAATATTCTTTGAAAAATAATTCAAATCATTAGAAATGAACCAAAATGAATAGATTGTTTATCAATATAAAGAAAAAGGATAAAGAATGTGTTTTGTATAATGAGACTACCTTTATAAGTCTATCCTGGTATTTTATAGATTACATACATAATACGGAATTCCAAATTTACCCTTTAATTTTATCGGTTAATCTATGACTCTGAAGATCACTAGTTTCTGAAATATTTTCATCATATGATGAAATAGTTTTACGTATCATTAAATTAGAGATTTAGTTTTATAGATTCAATTTTTTGAATGAAAATCAACAGAAGAATAGGTCAGCAGAACAAAAATAAAAGTTGCATTCATTAATGAAGAATAATAAAATGAAGTAATTTCTATAATGTGGAAATTGTGTAAAGAAAGATCCTAGAAAATGATTAATGGGAATTTGAGTTATGTTAGAGTCACAAACCAGCCCGGGTACCCTGGTAACATGATAACCGAGCTGTCCCAAGCATGACAAGATGGTAATTCCCGATTCCCATAGGCTGGAGACAAGCACCTAGAATTGTATATCATACAAGTGAGAATGATTTTTCAACAAGAATGCAGAAGTGAAAGATAAAAGAAAGTATGCATATCAAAAGGAAAACTCCAACAGGAGTAAAAGTAATAGAATATATAGAGGCATAAAATCCAAATTACTATAACCCAATGTAATAAACAAAAAAAACCCCAATGTCCAAAAGAACACAACTTACCACGTCCAAAGCTCAATATCCAGATCCACCTCTAATAGATCCCTTCCCTTAGCTCGAGCTTGGAAGAAGAAAGTCTAGAAACACTTGAAAGAAAAACTAGGGTGTGACCCTAGACCCTCTAGAAAACCACCAAATATTCTATAAAAAATTCCACATGTAGATTATCCTAAAAAATATTTCAATTTTCGTAATATATTGATTTTGAAATTCAAAATCTTATTTAAAAAACATGATAAAAAGTTTTGATATGATGGAAAATTCATTTAATGAACCAGATTTACATTACAAGATATGGAACATTTTTAAAACAGTGGATTAGTTAAAGAATTTATATAAAATAGTTTATAAAAATTCATCAGGAATGTAATGTAGTTCCAACAAACATTGGCATACATTTATATCTCAAATATAAAAAACAAGAGAGAAACATTGAAATTTTCCAAAAAGGTATGATTGTATTTACCAGCTATAGGATTCCGCACTCCCTAAGTGAACATAGAAGAATATGTATGCATAGGTACCTATAAGACTAGCCACAGGAGACTCCTCAGCAAACAGTCTGGGATGTGACCTAAACAAGTATGTTTTAGAACAATGTTGTAGTATAGAGTGTATCCAAATAAATCACAAACTACTTAATGATGGCATGCTCTCTCACATGATGGGTAAACTATTTTAATTATACATAAAATAAAATAAATCACATTATTCCATTTCAAAAGTTCCAATTTATTTCTATTTAAAATGAATGGTTTTAATCTAAAGTTTTCCTTTTCACAAGATAAAACCACTGGGTTTCTATCAAATCATTTTTCACCATTTTCATGAGTTTGAAATACATTAAAAAATAATTCTATCCTATTCAAAATTAATTTACACAATTAAATTCAACAATTTAATTGAAAAAATTTGCAAAAAATGCATAATTTAAATTAAAAATTTTAAATCATCCAATTTCGATAAAGCCTCCTCAATTCAATGGAATTGGGGGTTTTCTAAATATCCTCGCCAAACCCATTAAAAATCCTCCAATTAAATAGAATTTGGTTTTTATTGAAGAAATTTTAAGTAATACTATGATAATAAATTTAAATCAGTAATAGAAATAAATCAATCGATTCGATGGTAATCAATTTGGAAAATCAAGATGGAACCACCTACCTCTTTTCTGATGAACGACACTCAAAATGGAACCCCTCAACGAGAGAGAAGGTGTATAAGACCTAGAAACTCTCCCAAGTAGCTAGAACCAACACCACAATACATAGAACCTCAATCCCAAGATGATTCATTGAAAACCCAATATGAGAGGAAGAGAGAAATATGAATAATGAGGGGGAAGACTTACCTGAGAATAACACCTCAATAATAATGATGATCCCAAACTATTTGGTTCGATTCATAAAGATTTGTGTCCATAAAAAACACCCTAGAAACTCTCTAGGTAGAGTCCCAAGAAGACTAAAATGAAATGGACTGAGCAAAATAGCCAAATTCAAGACTTTAGGATGGGCGCGGGTCGAGTCGTAACAGGTACCCTGGGGTCACGACCTGTAGGCCACGCTGGACAAGTACACCGAAAAACTAATTGCCTCATGTAAAAAAATAGATATTTGAACATTACAAAATGGTTACCCTAGGTACACAATGTCTACCAACTCACGGTGTGTCCCCCACTTTACGACTTCAAACAATCCCCAAGTACATGTTGTGTACTACAGGTACACGATGTGTGCCTGTCCTGAAACCTATTGTAAAACCCAGAAAACTATTTTTAAGTATTTTTGATTGAACAAGGACATAGAAAATGTGGGAAAAATTACCTTTTCAAGGTAACGGAATGTTACGACTTCCCCACCAAAAAAACTTTCTGTGCCCAGAAAGCCTATAAAAAAGCTTTCATGCCAAAAAGACGAGGACACTGCTCTATCATAAGTGCCTCACATTCTCATGTCTCATGATTATCAGATCCATTTTTTGATAGTACAAAAACCAAATTAGAGTCTTCCCATGAAGAACCTTGGTCTCATAATCAACTATCCTGACTAGTTACTCAATTGAAAATAAATTTGGCTCGATCTCTAGATCACTCTAGCTCAAAAACTGAAATGGATCAGACATATACTTCCTCTACTGTGACACATGGAACACGTTATGTATCGATTTTTTTGTGGTGGAAGTTCCAAGTAGTATTCTAATTTCACACCCTTCTCAACAACCTCGAAAGGTCCCCTAAGTGAGGTGAAAGCATCCCATTTTCCCAAGAAATCAATGACCCAACAGGGGTGAAACCTTTAAGAATACCTATTCACGAACTAAAAACTCCCATGGTCTACGAGGTTGATCTGCATAATACATATATAGTATTTTTGCTATCAACATCCTCTGAAAAATTAATTTAATCTTTGTTGGTGTCTCCTGCACTAATCTTGGTCTAACCAAAGAACTCTCACCGACCTCTGACCGACACAATAGAGATTTACAAGGTCATCCATAAAAGGCCTCAAAAGGTACCATTGTGATTTCAGATTAGTAACTATAGTTATAAAAGAACTCAACCATACCCAAGTTATCATACCAAGCCCCACCGAAGTCGATAACACATGCACAAAGAATATCCTCAAGAATATGTATTTCTATTTCTATCTAGCCATCAGACTGTGGATGGAAGGGCATGTTCAAACATACCGGATATCCCAATACCTCTTGAAGGCCTCTCTAAATGCCAGAAGTGAACCGGGGATCCCTATCAAAGAATATAGTGGATGTAACACTAAGAAAATGAATAATCTGTTTCATGTATAGATTTTCTAACTCCTCAACTTTGGTTATATCTTGAATGGGCATAAAGTGAGTCTCGGTGGTCAGCTTGTCGATCAATACCCATATTTATTTCTTATTTCTCTAGGTATGAGAAAACACAACCACAATGTCTATATAGATCTCATCCCATTTCCATGTAGGTAATGGAAGTTGTTGAAGAAAACTTGAAAGTTTCTGGTGCTTTGAAATCACCTTTTAGCACTTATAGAAATGAGAGGCTAACTCTTCAATGTCTTATCTCGTACATGGACACCACAATGACCGCCTCATGTCATAGAACATATTATTTTTTTCTTGGGTGCATAGACCACTAAAATTATGGAAAACTCCCATCACTACCTATCTTGTCGTTAATGGCACAACTATGTGATTCTGATAGTATATAGCACCTTATATGGAGGAATACCATTGGGAAACTATCTCCCCACCATGATGGGAATCTCTAATGATGCAGAACTCGTAATCATGTTCATGATTATGAAGAATAATCTCAAGAAGAGAAAATTTCAACTTCCCGCTGGATAATGAAACATCATCCCCTTCCTCCTGAACTGCAATATGCAACTATATATAGAGAGCCATCAAATTATACTATTCTAAAGATTCTTTCACTACATGGGTTGGAAGTTTCCTGCTAAAATATTTTGTTATAACATTCCCTTTCCCCTGGGTATAGGAGATCGCAAAGTCGAAATACTATAGGTACTCCACCCAACTCCTCTACTGAAGATTCAAATATTTTTGAAAGAACATATAACTTTGGATTTTGTGGTCTGAATACAGTGTAAAACGTTCACCAAAAAGGTTGTGCAGCCACCTATTAAGTACATTCATCACAACTAAAAGTTCTAGATCATGGGTAAAATAATTATTATTTTGTGGACTAAGATGAAAATATCTATATGCTACTACATGATTACTCTGCATAAGAATGGATCCCAATCCAGAAACTGATGCATCACAAAATACCACATACCCCTACCCGAATTCCGGAAGAGTTAAAAGTGGAGTAGTAGTCAACAGATGTTTCAAATCAATAAAATAACTCTAATAATTATCATCCCATACAAAATCCACCCACTTATGATTCAGAGCATTAATCGGAGAAGACACCTTTGAGAAGTACTTCACAAACCTACAGTAATATCAAGCTAAGCCCAAGAATCTCCCGATCTCGAAGACATTTCGTGGTTTCTGCCACTTGAAAACATCATTCACCTTCTTATGATCTACTGATAACCCCTATTCAGAAACCACATGTCCTAATAATTTCACTCCCCAAATCCAAAAATCACACATTGAATGCTTGGAATAAACGAATTGATTTATTAGCAGGCTCAGAACTGTCCTTAGATGTTGTGCATGATCCTCCTTGGAATTGGAGTAGATAAGAATGTCCTCCACAAATACTACCACAAAGGTATCTAGATACTCATGGAAAATATTTCTCATTAAATCCATGAAAACTAAAAGATCGTTTGTGAGACCAAAGGGCATAAAAATGTACTCAAAGTTCCCATACCTACTCCAGAATATGGTTTTTAGAATGTTAGATTCTTTTATCCTCAATTGATGGTAACCAGAACGAAGGTCAATCTTTAAAAACCACTTCACACCTTTAAGATAATCAAATATATCATCAATCTATGGAAACAAATATTTTTTCTTTATTGTAACTCAATTGAGATTTTGATAATCAAAACCTAAGAGAAAATAACCATCACATTTCATAGAAAAGAGAAACTGTGATGCCCAATGTGACACACTTGGAAGAAAAAATCATTTCTAAAGATGTTAGTCCAACTGATACATCATCTCTTTCAGATCAGCTAGTTCCATATGGTAAGAGGGGATAGATATTGGTTGATTAATGGACATTAAGTCAATAGAAAACTTAACCTCTCTTATCAGAGGTAGACTAGAAAAACCTGAAGGGAGCGCATTGGAAAACTCGTTGACAACAAGAGTAAGATAAAAACCATTGAATCTTCCTCTAGGTCAAACGAAAATTCTGATATCACTTTCCCCAACACTGGATAAGATGGTTCATCTCTGCTCGAACATGGGTCCCATTATCCTTTAAAAACATGGGTCACACCATAGGGTGTAATAAAGTAGAATTGTCGAAGATAACAATTAATTTAGGCTTTATGGGCAATGATCTGATCTATCCCGAATATGACGTCAAGATATTTAATGTCAAGAACTAGAAAACTCCTACCTAGCTCGACTTCTGATAGAGATAAGTCACAGGAAGGACTAAAAAGACCCTGTTCTCTCTTCATACCAAGGGGTGTAGTAATTTCCATTGCACAAGATAGTTTCTCCATTTTAAGATTATGTAATTTAACAATATGGGTTGAAATAAAATAGGGAGATGCACCAGTATCAAATAGAGTAGTCAATATTGATGTAGTAGTGGTAATGGAACCTCTCAAGGATGTTGGACCCATGTCTTATTCCTCTGAAGATTCTTCCACTGCATGAAGAATCTTAATTCCGGATGCCTGTGGATAGAACCCTATTACCATTGAAGCATTTTATTTCCCCGTAGTTTTAGGATGAGATGATGATCCTATCCCAGCACGTGGAGTAGATAAGTGATGGTATAACCTCTCCAAGTGTCATGAACATCCACGAGAACTAGAGTTATTGGGTACCTCAGTGAAAACGCTCATAGAATCTCCGGGATTTCCACACTACTAGTAAGTCAAATAAAATTTTCCTAAAGCATTATGAAGTCCAGAATGACTCTCTCATCGATAAATTCCATGATTATAATCACACTTCCATTATCCTTTAAAGAAACCAATGATGCCACTTGGAGGAAAAGAAACTGCCATCAACCCTAACTTACCATCCAAGTCCATCTCACCCATCATCACCATATCTCACACAACAATATAAGTGGACATCTTTAAGAAGAAAACTCGGTAATAGATATTTGATTGAAGTCCCAACATGAACCGTTGATCATTTATCCTCTAATTAGATATAATCTCATGAGAAAACTACACCATCATAGAAAATTTATTTGAATACTCAGTCATAGTTTTTCCAGTCTTCTCAGGCTTGAAAAACTATACAGTATTATCCAACACAATATACTCTGGATAGAACTAATTTGTGTAAAGAACCGTGAAGACTCTCCACTAGAAGCCCTCATGTTTCCCTATTGTCATGATAGTGTCCCACCATCTCCTGCTAGGTCCCTCCCGCACGACGGTGGAACACTTCACCATTATCACTTCTGGTGACTCCATGAACTCAAACTGATGTTCTATCTGGCCCAACCATTCTTTAGCATATTGAGGATCGATGGAGCCTTTGAAGAATAGTGGATTATGGCGAAGTAACTCTTGAGAATAATTCCGAAGAACATCCCTCTAAGGATCCATAGCTGGAGACTGAGTAGGAAATAGAGCTGGTGCATGTCCAAGGGCTTGGATAGTGCACATGATCACCTAAACCAGATTCGGGTCGACAATATGATTTTATTGTTATGGTTCAGCCGCAGCCTTTTCCTGCATCTGATTCCCACATCTCTTGAGAGGCATGATTCATTGAAACATTAGAAGATAAAAGGAGAAAATTATATTGAAACTCAAATCAATTAGAAAGGTAAAATATTCTCCATATATGGGAAAACAGATTTTGATTTCAATGTATCAAAATATCTATAGGAAAAATAAAAAGAACTAATCCACAAGATATCATTTTCTAACCACCCCTAGTGACTTAAAGTTCATTACAGTGAGAGATGGTCAGGCACTCAATTTAAACTACCTCTCAATTTCTAATAAGATTCCAAAAATGCATAATGACTTCAAGAAAAAATCAATATCAACAGCCTCCTCTAATATCAATTTGTCACAAACAAGCTTGGGTACACTGGTAACCCGATAACTGAGTCAGCCTTGACATAACCCAATGGGAATTCCTGATCTGTATGAGCTGGCGACTAGCATATGGAACCATACAACATATAAGTGGGAATAATTTTTTCACAAGAATACGGAATATAAAGATATAATACAGTATGCATATCAAAAGGAAAACTCCTCTAGGAGTAAAATTACTAGACTATAGAGAGGAATAAAATCCAATGTACTACAACCCAAAGTCCTAAACATGAAATTATCCCAGAGGTCCCTAAAGACACAACTTGCAGCGTCTAAATATCAACATCTTGATCCATCTCCAAGAGATCCCTTCCCTTTCCTTGATCCTAGAAGAAGAATGTCTACAAACACCTGATGGAAAAACTACTATATGAGACTAATCCCAATAGGATACCACAAAAATTTAATAACATATTACAAATATAGATTATTAAAACAACGGTTTTCAATATTCAATATAGACAGGTTTGGGAATTCAATAGCATATTTATAAAAAACATGCTAAAATATTTCGATATAATGGAAATTCATTTAATGAACTGGATTTACTCTGAAAGAGATGGAATATTTCAAAAACAATGGCCTAAGTAAATCATTTAAATAAAATACATTATATAAATTTAGCAGGAATGTAAATAAGTTCCAACAAACATTGTCATACATTTATATTTAAAATATTAATAAACAAGCAAGAAACATGGTAATATGAAAAAAGGTACGATAGTCTTAACCGAGTATAGGATTTAACACTCTCTAAATGAACTCAGAAAAATGTGTATATACACATCCATATGAAACTGGCCAAAGGAGACTCATCACCAACCCTTCGGGGATGTGACCAGCCTCAGGTATGTTTTAAAATGTCATCGTAGCGTAGAGTGTATCCAAATAACTCACTAAGTAACTAAGGATTCTATGCACTCTTACATTATGGGATAACTATTTTAAGACATCTTAAAATACGATCAATCCCATTCATCTATTTGAAATGTTCAAATTTCATTCCATTTAAAATCAAATAGGATTTATTCAAAAAGAAACCTTTTTAACAAGTTTAACCCACAACGTTTCTGTACAATCATTTTAACCCATTTTCATAAGTTTGAAATCCATTCAAAACTAATTCTATACTCTTCATAATTAATTTCCATAATTAAAGTCAACAGTTTAATTGAAAACATTTCCATCAAATCGATAATTTAATTTAAACAATTTATATCTTTTAATATCCATAAACCCACCTCAATTCAATGGGATTGGTGGTTTTCCAAATTTCTTTGCCAAACCCATTTCAAAACCTCCAATTCATTAGAATTGTTTTTTATCAAATAAATTGAAATCAAGATTAATAAATTAAATTTAAATCAAAAATTAAAATAAGTCAAGAAATTCAATGATAATCAATTTGAAAAATAAGGACGGAACCACCTACCACTTTTCCAAAGAACAACACTCGCAACAACACCTTTCAAAGGGAACGAAGGGGTAGAAGACCTCTAAACTCTACCAAGTAGAATGATCCAACACCAGAATACATGGATCCATCAATACCGTGATGATCCATTCAAAACCCAATAGTATAGGAAGAGAGAAACTTGAATAACAAGGGGGAACACTGACCCACTAATCACACTACAAGAAGAATGAAGATCCCAAATCATTTGGTTCAATCCAGAAGGAGTTGTGTCTCTCAAAAATACACCAAGAATTAAGTAGGTTAATAACCAAGTAGTATTGAATGAAAAGGACTGAGTTAAATTTCCAAATGTGTGACTATAATCTGGGATTAGGCCGAGTCACAATGTGTACCATGTGGTCAGGAAAAGTAGTCCACGTTAGAAAAGTACATTGAAAACCCCATTTCAGTGGGTTAAAAATTCAATATTTTAACAATACACAATGTGTACCAGAGGTGCATGATGGGTACTATCTAACGTTGTGTCCCTCACTTCATGAGTTGAAACCATCCTCAAATACACAGCATGTAATTCAGGAACATGGTGTGTACTTTAGGAACACGATTTGTGTCTATCCTGAAACCTATAGTAAACCAAAAAAACTATTTTTAAGAATTTTTGACCGAAAAAGGTCTTAGAAAAAGTAAAAAAATAACATTTTCAATATTAACGAATGTTAACATTAAAATGAGATAAGGTTCATTTGTCAAATGAAAATATGGTAAATAAAGAGGGTAATAATATATAATATTTCATTAGTAATGAAATGGAGTATTATTAAACCAATTTCCAAATAATCAAGGTAACCTATCATAGGAGAGGACTAGGGAGGAAGCCTAAGAATATAGGGCCACAACAGTTGATGTTAATATTCCAAAATTTTATGTGGAAAGTACTTGAATCATAGCCTAAAATTTATCAAATACGTTATTTTATTTTTTTAATCCATTCACACTTTTATATCTTTTATATTTTATAAAAAAATTATATATTTCCATAAATTTTAAGAAGGGAGTTTTTAATAATAATTCCCAATGGAAATATCACTACAAAAAGGATGTGTTAGGTTGTCGCATTATGAATCAAAAACCTGATCAATTTTTTTACTTTATTTCTATACCTGTTATTGAATTTTGTATAATCCTTGGTATGGAATAGATTTAAACATATGATGAAAAAAACATCTACAAAGACAAGGAAATTACAATTATTAATGAAGATGTGTAATTCCTTATATTTATAAGGGATACTTCATCATTAATTCCATTACAACATCTACCTATAGTATCCATTAGGAATGAGATCCATGTTTAAGAATACCAGACACAATCTAAGGAGTGAAATGGTAATCTTCAAATTGAGGACGTACCTATTGAACAAGAATGCATTGATGTATTTCTTAATTAATTACCATAAAATATACTAGAACATGAATTTTAGTTTAAAAAAACCCCAATTACCCAAATATTGTGGTTAATTTAATACATTGGAAAAAAGATACAATTTATAACACCCGGAATGACTAAATAGATTATTAGTCTGGTAATGTAGATACCTACTTGAGTCATGCATCACATTTGAAACCCCAAATTAAAACATATTATGTTTTTCAATAATATCATTATTCCCTCTATAATATCCTATAAAATCATTCATAGTACACTTACAAGATTCCTAGGAACGAAAAAAACTAGGATGGTCTCCGATTTTAGTAAGAGTTACGTAAAGTGGAATCTATCACGAACCAATAAGAATAATCAACATTGAAAGATAAATTATTGGACACACATACAATTTAAATAATATGAATATCATGATTTAATAAGGAATAATTAATAAGGAAATATAAATATTGAAACACACATTCTATATAATCAATAACTTTACTAACATGATTAGATATGTCATATTCAATATGGGAAGGAAAATAACTGAAAATACATTTCATTTAATCAATAAACTGAGAGTAAAATTTATCCATAGATAATATTATTTTTAAGATATCATGAATAAAAATAATTGTATTTTTAATTTAGGATATGATCAATTATTGGATTTCAAGATCTCATACATCATGATATCTCTACTATTAAGACCTTTCATATGATAGTTTAAAACGGATTGGTAGGTATTCACCAGAAATCCATTTAACTAAGTCTTACCAACTAACTTATCTATGGGTACTGCTGATTCACAAATGGGATATCAATTAATTTGTCCCAACAAAACACTACATTTCCAAATCATTCCTCATATATAAAATAATCGATTTACTTCATGAACATTATTCCTTTTCAAAAAAAATTATTTATTTAGTGAGGAATACTGATTAAAAATAAACTTCACAGTCAATCATATAACTTTAAATGTAAAATAAAAATTGTAGAAAGAATATATGATATAATTAAAAATTATATCCTCATAAATAATATGGATATTTATGGGAAATTTAATTACAATTTATGAAAACAAAGTAAAAATTTCAAGGGAATTTTAATGATTACAAAAACTAATCAAGAAAGATAATGTGAATACTTTTCGTGGCCAAATTTATCATAAACAATTTATAGAAATAATAATTATTTTATCAATACAACATATCCCCAATAGATAATATGTACAATAAATGGCTTCTGTCATTGATGAATAGAAATATAATAAAAATTTCATTAAAAATATTCTTGAAGAAAATATATTTTTTACTTTGAAAGTAATTTTGAAACTAAAAGTTTAAAAAATATATTGAAAATAAACTTTGAAACGTATAAATAAATCGTAAAAAATTATTCTTCATGATGGAATAAAATTTAAAATATTTCATTTATGTCATAACAAATATTCCTTTTATATTTTCAGTTAATGTCAAATATGACTTGTTTGGAAAACAACCTAAAGATTACATTGAAATAATTTTATAAAAAGTTAATCATGGGTAAAAAAAATTAAAAATTAATTTGATTAATTTTAAAAATATTTTTTAACACCTTTTTAGAAAACAAGGTTTTGGAAGAAAAAGGATTTTCGAGCGAAGAGAGAAAGAATATCGGTTTTTATTATGAATATTTTCTCAATAATTTTATATTCCATAGAGTAAAAATCGTACTATTACATAAAAATTTCATGAAAGAAATGTATTAATTATCCAATTATAAAATAAATTCATTCATTGTAAATTCAAGCACAAATAATCCCAATTAAAATGACGTTGTGACATTAACCCTTAGAAATATCATAACATATAAGTTAGTATTAACCAATGAATAATTTTTTTGTATAAAATTTAAATACACATCAAAAAATTTAAATACCGAATAATATATTCTAAATAAATTACAAACATAATATTTTAATATCAAATACAATGAGTAAATAATAAAATCCAATGAAAAGAAATTAGTTTTTGAAATTATTTATGATATTCTAAATATTAATACAAATACACTATGATAAATTATTTAAAATTGAAATAAAATATAAAACTAAGTATTAAGGATGCATGATATAAAATTTAAAATAATTAGTATATACACCATACAATAGAAATTAGGGTCATAACATTACAATATGCCTTAATGAAAAGATATTGAGATGAAGTCTCTTACCTCATAGTTCATTTTGGTTGAACATTATTTAACATCACATATAATGGTTTCAATCATGTTTTTAATATATACTAGAAAAATATTAGTATTTATAATATCATATATGATCCTATTATAACATTTTTCCACCAATTTGATAATAATATTTAAAAATATTCTTTGTTTTGGATGTTTATTTCCTTTTTTTCTTGTGCGTGATATGTCATGAAAGTTATAGTAATTTTGAAAAGGATATATATCCATAAAATATAGAATGATTATAATTATAATAATATCATATTTTCCCATTATATAAATTTTTATAATTATTCTTTGAGTTTAGACATGGAAAATGAATTATTAAGCTTTGTGGATACGATATGTGGTACGTACGTACGGGCGATTATATAATTCCCTAGTGAAAGGGTGCAAAAATATATATTAATTTCAAAAAATTAATATAATTTAATATATATCACATATATTAATTATATGTTTTCTTATTACCTTTCATGTAAAGCATAAGTGAAAAATGAATCACATCACTTCATGAAGTAGTAGTCTTCCTTACACATGAGCCATGTTATCATATTTTTAAATAGCATGGAAAGTAAGAAGTTATATAGAGTATTATAATTAAATAATTATAATAATATAAACTATATTATATATATATACATTAAATATATCATAATATTAAATCATGTGATGTTTTTATGTAAAATGAGATACATCGGTTCGCGAGGTGGCAGTCCTCCGTACAGGTGATTGATGATTTCATTTCCCATTTCATGAAGGATGAGATAAATAAATAGTATTACATAAACATAATAACATATAGTTAAATGGGTTATTAATTTTTTTATTCTATGTTTTAATACAAAATGGAATATTGAAAAAGAAGAAAGAAAATAACCATCTCTTAGAGAAACCTCCATTAGATCTCCTCTTAAAGACCCTAGGGTTGATATTTTGGAATTAAAAACAGCTATATAATGATTATATGGATTTTTTTGAGATATATTATTATTTTTTGGTCAATACAATGAGATTTATAGGTGTGCATAAGTGAAGGGATGGAGTGGCCTTTCATAAGTATGGGAGAGGACACACATAAAATATTGGAAAAGAATAAAGTGTACCCAATATTTTCACATGCCACAATACTCCAAAAATGGCCCACTATCAAACATTTTGGGTTATAATGTAAATAAAGGACCATTAAATTGGTTTTATACAGGTTATATGTCGTTTTTAACCTTATCTTCTTAGTTTTAACCCATTGATAAACTCGTATTTACCTTAACTCCAGTAAATAATTTTTACTTATTTTAATATTAATAATGGTAAAAAAACATAAATATATTATATATTATAATTTATTCTTAAAATAAATATATAATAATTTTCTTGAAATTCAATCCACATAAAAGGTATAATTAAATTTAAATTCAAACCCACGGGCACATCGATAAACGATTTTTCAATATAAAAACATTAAAAGATTTAAAAAACATCATAATTTAATATGAAATTGATTAAACATAAAAAAATAGTTAAATTGAAATAAAATTGAACGAATTTTACATTAAAACCAATTTATAATTTAATTATACTTTGTAAATAATTTAAACAAAAAAGCAGTTTTCATTAAAAATAGATATTTTTAACTATTCATGAAAAAATTAATCTTTTTAGATATTTCAAAAATATTCAACAAAGGATAATTTTGAAATTGATATTTAAAATTTTAAGTTTATTTTGTAAAATATATTTTCTAAAATAGTTAATTTTAATTTTAAACTATGTGTCCAAAGTGTAACTAAACCGCATTTTAGAAAAAAATTATTTTTCAGAAAACATTTCCTTTTCTCTCAAATGATTCATGTTTTATTTATAATAACTAGATAATATATTAATTTGTTTATGATTTTTTAAACCGTATAATTTTCATAATATAGTTCTTACTATTCATATCCTCATACATAAAAACATGTTATAATGGTGTTTTTTAAATAATAATATTTGGATAGAGTATTATGTCTTGTTTAAACCTGGTGTTGTGTTCTTCATAAGCTATCAAAGAGATTAAATTTTTAAAAAAAGAATTATATCAAAAATACATGAGTTGTTACATTATCATTTATTCTCATTTTCTCTTTCATATAAACTATCGAACCTGGTTTTTTAAAAAAATCTCAGGGTGTTACATTCTATCCCCTTAATAAATTTTGTCCTCTCAATTTAATCTTGATCTCAATAATCAAGGGTTTGACACATTAAAAAGCCTTTATTTTAAAACCACATCATAAAAGTGTAACTAAAGCGTCCTATTAATAAGAGATAAAGGGAAATACAAAGTTCATATGTAATAACACATACTGGGTTTTTAAATTGGAGAATATCAGTTTATAGTGAAGATATAGACATAGAAAAAAATATATATAATTTTATATAGTGATAGATATCATTGATAAAAAAAATGAATGACCAAAAGAATTTTATGGATTGAAAAATCATTAATCTTTGATGAAATATAATACCCATTTATTTATTAGATGTGAAGGTTATTGGGTAAAATTGTTTTCCAAGATCATTTTTCCAAAATTTTTGCAATTCCTTTAAAATCATAACTATTATTATAAAGAAGAATGATTACTTTATATAATTAAATTTCATTATCACAATTTCATAATTTTTTAGTTCTTTGAACAATTTCCTATTCTTCTTTTAATCCATGAAATAGATATACCAAAATACATTATGACTGGAGCACTAAATTTAACTTTTGATGAATTTTAAAATCCATAAAATAGTGACATGTTCTTCCATATGTCTCTAAATGTTTTCCAAAACCGATATAGTTAGTATAAGATATCCAATATAACACATTAACATCTAAATATCAATTGTAACACCATTATCTAAAAATTAATATTTATTCCTCAAATCATTTATATAAAACATTGTAATATTAACTAGTACATTACGTAGGTCATCCACAAACATATCACCATTATAGCCCTTTGATATTGGGTTCAAGCCCCGCCACCTTTCCAGATGCAATAAGTTGTCCCCCAGCCTATAGGTATTCATTTTTATAAAACCATATTAATATATTTATTATAACATTCCAAAGTGAAATAACCTATAATTACCTGAACATCAAAGATAAGATATTCCCTAAAGGATTCCAATACCTTTAAATATATGCCTCAAAAATTAAGGACAATATTCCTTAAATAACTTTTCCACTAAAAGATATACAGAACCAATTGGTTTTTTCCCATTAAAGTCTCCAAAAACATCCTTAATCTTGGTATAGTCACATCACATAAAACCAAAAAAGGGGTGTTTGAGAAATTGAAATTATTATCAATCTCAAACTCATAAACTCATGATGGTATTTGTAAATCTTAAGATAATAAAGACATATATGATTATAAAATTAAACATAATATTTATATATTTCATGATTCTCATAACAAAAATACCATTGGAAAAAATAATTTTGAAATATAATTATGGAATCCCAATACAAGAATACATCAACAATTTTATTTTAATATAGTTATTTCCTTATTCTACGGGTTAACCTTTAGAAGAGGTCATTGACTCGAATAATTCCTAGGTTCCCCACATTTAATACAATAAACTATAAAAGGATCCCTAGGATGAAATGTATTTCATTCCATCATAATCTCAAATTTTCCTCAATAATTCATTCCTTTAATCCATTATTATCAACACATAAGCCATTTTCCCATTCCATTGAGCCATTTTTTTGGGTGTCTCTTCCACATTTCTGACATGAAGGAAAATGATCCTTCCTCTCTCCATGGTCTCTACCACTCAATGTCTTATAGAACTACATCCTTATCTTGTATGGTGAGTCTAACAGTGGGTTAAATAATATGTTGTTTTTCATATTTCAATATAACGTATTATGTAGAATCATGATATCTTTTACTACAATCATCCCATTTACATTCTCATAAACACCAAATTATCCGTCATATTCAATGTTAAGATGATTATTTTATGTTTCATATATTGAATAAAACAAAAAATCATAGTGTGAGCAAAAATATTCATTGTGGGAAACAATATAATCATTTATAGGATGTCTAAATTGTGACACTATATTTAAAATTTAGGACACCTTATCTTAAACCTAGAACATTCATTTTATTCAAAATTTCAAATCCTTCCGAAATTTTGGTATTAAAATATGAATTATAAATGCGTATACCATAAGAGTGTTCAGTTGGGAGAATAATAGTGTATGTTTTCATATACCAGGTAATGATTTAGTGAAACCTTACATTCCTTTTTCGAAATTATTACCCCTAGGTGCATCTATGATAGAACCATGACAACTTTTAGTGTGTATTCATATATGAGTTTCCAGTACAAAAAACACAATATATACCCTACTAAAACAATAATATGTCCTTCTATACTTATACTAATGTTTTATCATTGGTTTGTGTTCCCTAATCTATTTTTTCATTGATCTAACTCACAAGGTTTCATCTAAAATGTGTCTAATACAAACTATAAATACCCAGACCCCAGTTTCCCATAGTAAGTGGTTACATTAAACATTTAGTATAAAATACAAGTGATCGCATATATAAGGAAAAATAGTTTTTTAGTCTTGTAAATATATATTTATAATTGATTCTATCATTATATTTGAAAAAGTAAATTAAAACCTACTTTTTCACAACATCTTAATATACTACTAGAATATCATTCCATATCATCCAACTAACATTTATTGGATTCCTAGAAAGTAAAGAAAATTAGGGTAACCTCAGATTCTCAATAAAAGTTTTGTAAATATGAATTTTTCATTAATAAATAAGAATAATCAACATATAAAAATAAATATCTAAACACACATTTAATTTAAATAATTTCATATCATGAATAGATGAGGGATAACCAATATGGAATGTTAAATATCTAAACATGCATTGAATTTAAAAAATAACTAGGATATTAGGATTAGATAAGGAATAAAAAATATTTAAAGGTAATAAACTGAAAACACATTCTATTTAACAAATAAGAATATAATTAAATTTATATAGAGGTAATATCATTGACAAAATATAATGGATAATAATAATTTAATTCTTAATAAAATAAATACATAATTAGGGAATGTTATGATCTCAATCATCATAATATCTATATTTTCTAGACCTTTAATATTAGAGATTAAAATTAATGTGTAGGTATACACCAAAAAGCCATTTAATTTAGTCTATCATACTCACTCATCTCATTAGATGGAAGATTCATTAATTGAGGGGTAGAATAAAAATAGATATTTATGATTTCACCAGAAAATTATTGACTTATCATATGGTTTAATCAGAATAGTAATTACAGAAATATATGCTTTATCATTTTCCATTATCATAGTGGAAATGTGAGAATATGACAGTGCATTTAATGGTGGTATTTCTAAAACTTTTTTAGGAAATAATGTTTCTTGGGGTATTGTTGGTTGATTAACTAAATCTTAGGATCTATTTCTCATTCAAGATATAATTTATTTGGATTATTATTATTTATTATACCTTACATATATTGATAGGTTACTTGGATTTTGTTTTCTCTATTTTATCTGAATATGTTCTCATATTCACATTAGATTTTTGGAAATGGATTCAAATGAGTGTGTGTGCTAAATTAAATTTCATTACAGCTTTCCATCCCAAATATGATGGATAGTCTAGGTGAATGATTCAGACCTTATAATACCTGAATCCTTCCTTTTTAACGGATTATTAGGGATTTTGGGATCAATATATTTCATTGGATGAAATTTTATATAATAATTGTTTTTATTCTATTATACATATGGAACCTTTTGATGATTTATATGGTAAGTAGTTTTGAACTGCATCTTGTTGGGATGATGTAAGAAAAAGGAAGTTTATGGGACAATATTTGTTCAATGAAATGTGAGACAAAGTCAAAAATATTCATCAATATATGATCACAACTCAGAGTAGGTGGAAATTTTGTACTAATAATAAAAGTAAGGATCATTGTATTATTATAGCAGATCATGTCTTTTCATAAAGTATATCCATAGAGATATGTGATGTGTTTTTGTAAAAAATGGAATCTAGTTCCAGGTTTAATTAGAACATATGAAATATTTGAAAAATTTTGATCATTTTAATGCTGAGTTGGCTTACCATTGAGTTTATCAGTGGTACATTACATATTTCATGTTTTTATGTTAAGGAAATATATACTGGATTAATCTCATGTTTTGAGCCTTGAGGTTGTTCTGTTGGAAGATAACATTTCTGATGAGGAAAAACCTCTTCAAATTATTTACCATATAGATCAACCGTTATATAATAAGGAGATAAAGCAGGTTATGTTTTGTGGAAAACCCATATTGTTGAAGGAGATACCTTGGGGTACAAAAATATTTTGAGGGAAATGTATCCTGAGTTGTTTAAAAAGTAAATTAAATTGCAAGGGTGAGATTTCAAAAAGTCAAGAATAATGTAACAACCCATGTAATTATTGAATAATTCATTTCAATATTTACTAGTATTCTTGATATATATATCTATATTAATTATAAAATCATTATGTAATTTCTAAATAAAAAAGTAAATATATTTATTAAACTCATTTCTTATAAGGTTATATTTAAATTTTTTATTATAAAATTATAGAATTTTAATTTGAAAGAAATAATTTCATTTTATAATTATTCATTCCAAATTATACTAAGATTAATTATTTGATAATTTTATGAAAAGATAAATTTTTCAAGGAATAGTCAAAATGCAAATTTTTATTGATAACTGTACTTTTTTTCCATTATTCATACAGTTAAATTAAATTTTTGGAATATTTTTTAAATTTAATTAGTTGATTTTTTAGAATAATCCTATTATAGTTTTTTAGAATATTTTTTATACTTGAATTTAGTTTAAAATCATTTTATACTTAGAATATGTAGTTTTCTAAAAAGTAGTCATTCATCGAGTTTTTCCATTTAATTTTATATTAAATTCAATCACTAATCTATTTCTAATTCTCAAAAATGGATTCAATATTTTTAACCATTGGGAATAAAGTTATTAAATTCATGTTTTTATTTTTTTTCAATATGAATAATAACCTTAGTTTTATTTGTCACCACAAAGAAGGGATAATCAGGTAATTAAGGTTAAAAATTAAATGATAATGACTAAAAAACGACCCTAACACGTGCCTTTATTTTATTATATGAGTGTATATCACCCAAAATAATATAAAATCTTAATATGTGGAATTTGTTTCTAATTTTATCATTATTTTTACCTTTATAATATTTATGTGAATATAGTGCCAAATATTTCACACTCTTGAATTTAATAACTATAATAATTTTATTATGGGGATACCCAACAGACATGTTTAGATATAAATATTATTTTTAAGTATAATTATTTTTAATCATGGTAATTTATTATAAATTTTTAGTTATAAAATAATTATCTTATAGGTCTTAATGTGTACAAATAAAGAATTTTATTCGAAGAAGAGTAATAGTTCTTAACCGGGAATTTCTATATTATTTATTCTACCACCAACTTAAAATATTCCCTAACTAAAATGAATTAATAAAAGTCATACCTAAAATATAATTATGTTTTTTATGTTAATATATCAACCAATGTATAAAGGAATCCATTTTCATGTGTATCGAAAACTACAGCCTCGTGAACTGATGTCATTCATTTTACATCACCATATATCATGGATTATTATTATTATGGAATTAATTTTTATATATGATTTTGATTAGGTTTTTATCATTTTTAAAATAAAATATATAATTTAATTTTTGACTTTTTCACTCACTAAATACTGATAAAGTCGTTCGTGTGTACGTGTGGACTAACACCTCTATGAAGTGGTGTGATTCATTATTTATAACCACATAACATGCAATATAGATATTTATATTTAAATAAATAATTTGGTTTTCATTATATTATGATAATTAGGTAAATATAAAATAATGCATACCCTCTTTCAAAAATGATCATTGATAAATTGTAACGTTACGCATGTGTACTTACAACCTACTATCTCTTTGACTATAGAGTAGTTCATTTTCTATAAAAATCTTTCATGATTAGTTATAAATTATAATTTAGGTATAAAAATGTTAATTGATTCATTTTTATTATTTTTGAGATTATGGAATATTTAGCTTTATGATCATAGTCAACTTTCCAATGTTATTTGGGAAATTTGAGTTGAATGTCTTCAAAACAACTGATGTGAACTTAAATGATCAAGTAACTTTATATAACTTGTTAATAAATGAAATAAAATAAATAATAAGATTCAACATTTTTTTAAAGAAACTAAATATTTAACATAATTTTATTATTTAGGAAGATAATGAATACACGTGATAAGTCAGACATAAGGTAAGGAACATTTTTTTAAAAATCTCATTTTAATGTTTCCCTTAAAATTATATTTTTATTCCAACACCATATTTTTAAAACTCATTTTATAGATTTATTTATAATGAAATACATGAATTTAAAAAGGGAATTTTATGTTTCCTATCAGTTTCATTCAACTTTTTTCAAGAAGGAATCATTTTACAGGTATTTTGGTATTAAAAATGGGGTTTTCAAAGAAAATGGTATTTTTAATACTGAAAGTGTCATTTCACATGGGTTTAAAATATTTTTTCATGGTTTTTATTCATGATGTGGTAATTGAAAATTATTTAAAAATTGTTGCGCCCCATTATAGATCATGGTTAATCCATATAAATCTTATGTGATCGGTGTCCCCAGATTGTGCTCTAATGAATTGGGTAAAGATTGCATTCTCTAGATTAATATAATATAAGTTAGTCATAATGTTATTCTGATTTTAAGGGTTCTTATAAGAGTTCTATCAGGGCTATATGGTAAAGATTTCCCAAGGAACCCACATTAATTTTCTATGTTTTCTAATGAGTTTTCATGGATAAAATTTGATTTTGAAATATAATCTAATGATTTTTAAGCATATAATATTCTTTATAGGATTAGAAAAGAATTTTTCAAGAAAAACTATTTTGTAGGTTTTCGTGTTTCCACTATACTAATATATTTCTTCTTTTATGTCCCTTACTGATATTTTATTCTTCATCCCAAATTTTGACAAAAATCATAGGATTTTATGGATGATTGGGGAAAAGGATGATGTCAATATCAAAATTTTGAATATGTGTCCTGGAAAAAAACATGTTTCATTGTAAATGATTTTTTGTGGAAAAAATGGATACTAAATAGTAGTTTCCTCTTTGTAATATATAGGTATTTATGTAAGAGTTATGAACTAAATATATTAAATTCTAAAACTAAAATATCTTTGGGAATGAAACAATTTTAATTCTTGTTTAATGTAATGAGAATATGTAATGTTTAATGTTGATTCCATATAATATAATTTTTATGAGCAGTTAAAATCAAGTTAGATCAGAATATTAAAGTCTTACCTATGAATTTTTGGGAAGTGGTGCTTTTAAATTTTTGACAAACCACATCTGTTTATTATGTGGTATGAATTTTAAAATTTAATGCTCAATTAAATAATTCATTTAGTTTATATACTCAAGATATTGGTAAAGTAATATATTTTTTATATCTCTTTAAAAGCTTTCATAACCAACCATGACATAGATTTTGTTACACACGAAGGGGTCAAACCTTGTAGAAATTATCATGGTCATTATCTCTTTATTTTCATCATACATGAGCAAGGTTGAGACTCTATACATTAGTGAATAAATTCCTAACAGGTTTTAGGGGTTGATTTAATTAAGAAGAAATTGTAAAACTTGTATACACTAATACACCCCCTCTCCCTTCTTAGTGGATTAATTTAGTCAATGGAACTTTATATAATATATAAATATAAAAATAAAAATGATGATATCCATCCATTATAATTCAATGTTAAAAATATGTGAGACATTGTGTCCTATAAATTGATAACCTACAACTTGGTGTGGAAAAAAACTATTAATCTATCTTACTCAGGTGTTTAATAATTTCTATATTGATATAATTTCAAAAAAATTCGTGATTCTAAATTTTTTTGTAGATTGGTATATTATGAGTGAATGTATTATTTTTAATGATTATTCATTTAAACTCATAATGTGTTAATTGAATTTTTTATATTTATATTTTTTATTTCTTTTCAAATGATTTTTTTTTGGTTTATGGGAATGATATATTTATATGTTAGGGTATATGATACACCCATTTTTTATAAATGTTAGAAAATGGTTTTACTCTAATTGGATTGAATATTTTATAATGGGTAATTCCCTACCTTTAATTTTTTTATTAGAATTAGTAATACATTGTGTTTACCTTTGAATAATTAATGATTTATTATTGTTTTTTGGGATAAATCATCCCAATTTTGGGAATTTCATAAGCAAAAAAATATATCAATACATTATAGATATTTTACAAGGATCAATAGTTCATCTGGGATAAAACATGGTATGTGTAATGAGCTTCAAAACCATGTTTACAAACCATTAAATCCTAAAAAATACCCAAAAAAGAAGTACGGTTAGAAACCCATTCTGCAAACCATGTTAAATTATTATGTATCCAAAAAACTCCTAACCAGTATTCCAAAACAATTTTTAACATATTTTATGGATGATTGAGTTAGAGACTCAATATGAGCATCATATAGTGTTATAAGAGGTTTGTGACACAACCTTATCCATTGGATATCATGAAAGGAAGTATATTATTGTGGATCATATAATCATTCAACTGAATATTACTTCATATAAAAACTAGAATATGAATCAACCTTGATATATTTGTTTTCTTTAAATTTTCATTTCTTATACATTATAATCATTGTATATATGATTCACAGATGTTTTTACTTCATGAAGTGTAGTTTTAGTAGATTATGTTTTTCAAAATTTGATTTTGATAATTTTATTTAGTTTTTTTTATTTTTCTGTATTTAGATTATGTTATGACAAGAATTTATAATTGTTCACCCGTTATATCACTCTACCAATGGGTTTACTGGGAGAGAATCCAAACATTATCATTTTTAGTGGATTAAATAAATATTATATTTCTTACCATTTTCATTTAAGGTTATACATTTCATGAATTCAAAATTGAATCAAATTATGTACCAAATATTTTATTTCACGATAGTTATTTAAGAAACAATATAAGTACTCATGTGTACCATTGAATCCCAAAGTAACCATTCATAAAATGATAACATTTAGTGATAAATATTAAAATACCTAGAGGAAATTAGAATAATTTTTCATTTGAACCCTCTATATAACCTTAAAACCAGTAAATCCAATTTATAATATATTTTTTTATATTATTTTCTAAATTTATTTTTTTCTCTCCTATATATTTTGTTCAAAGGAAACATCATAAGGACTACCCTTATTCTCTATCTGCTCAAACCCAACTTCCAATAGATAAATAGGATGTTTATTTTGGGTAATCTATAAATTAAAAACTAATAGGTTCTTGTGATTACTCAGTTAGGATAAAATAATTAAATAATATATTTGACTAGGAAATGAAATCAAATGAAAAAAAGATATTTTCAGGAATACAATATTTATTTATTTTGTCTAATGAGAGGGATTAGCAAAATTTTTTATGATTTTAAAATTATAAAAATAACTTTAGAATACATGAACCTTTTATAATGAAAATACTATAATGATTCAATATGTTAAATTATGTCAATATACAATTGATTATTTATAATTCAGATTGGTGTAATATAGTGAATGTCACAAACCATCCCGAATAGCCCCTAAACCAGTCACCCTGGCTTGCCTGTGACATGTCTCAAGAGGCCATCCTGATCCTCTTGGTAAGGAAACAAGCTCCTAACGAATCAATATAGTACAAAAGGGAATGATTTCTCTGAAATAAAAACAATAAAACAAACAAAAGAATGAAATGGGCAGCCAAAAATAAATTTACATAAAAATTTGAAATAATCATTATTTTTACAAGAAACCTAAAGTTAAATTAAAAAACAACTCAACAGACCAAACCTGATAACCAACTAACTACATGTGACCCCACTGGTCACTCTCTAACTTAATGATCATATGTATCCCAAGGTGATCCCACTCATGCTGAATCATGTACAAGGGATAAAAATAGAAGAAGACTATAGGCAAGAGTATTAAAACATAGTTGGTTAGCCTAATATTATATTCCCAATACACAACCTTTAAAATAAAAGAAACATCAATTTTAGGATATAAATACAATATATAAAAGTTTTTTTTTCAAATTATGTTACATGCAATAATAATTATCAGACAAAAACTTGCATGTTTTATAAAAAAGAATTCTAGTAACAATTTTTCAAAGAGGTGCATCTTTAAAATGAAAATAGTTTTCAAGAAGGATTATTTAAAGAAGGTAAAATTTAAAATAAAATATGCATGCTACTGAATTTACCTAATAAGAACACTGTATGCCTACGGTGAGTAAAAAATATCCAATGAGCATAAGTCTCGAGAACTCCCCTAAGCACTAGTTCGTTGTGGGCCTCAGGTACCTCGTATCTCGGTGTACAAGTAAACATAACGAATATCCATTTTTGTGCACACGATCTACTAGTAGTAAAATCATATATAACATAGTTGTACCCAAAAATATCATCATCATTGTTTAGTTAGTTTTTTCATCATCAAGCTTACTATATGAAATAGGGATAAAACCCCTATAGATCACTAGCATACTAATGCATGTCTTCCCACCTAGATACCAGAGTTTCCCATTTTTGTGCCCAAATAAGTTACACATCTATAAATACCATTTTATAATGATTATTGCATTTAAAAATCATACACACCTCAAAGAGTCCGCACACATGTCTCTTATTTCTTTCACTGATCAATAAACAACCTAAATTTTCATAAAACAATTTCAAGAAGTATAATGAGGTCATGCACATAAAATCCATTCAATAGTGATATTATAAAGAAAAAATCATCAATACCATATAAAAAAAGAATTTTCATCCCAAAAACAATTAATAAATCAATTTCATAGACCATAAAATGTTCCCCAAAGATAGAACATTAAATACACATGGAAACAATTTTTATATGAAAAAATGCCAAACGGGCCTTTAAGTCATTCACAAAACAAACATTTGACAAAGGTATGTATTTAAATTTTATTAAGGAGGTGTATAAACACCATTTAAAGAAGAAAAAAACTTTCATAAACCCCTTAAAACACTCAGGTTACATATTCAAAACACAACCATTTTCATAAGGATGTGAAATGGGCAATTTTCCGGTAAATCGTGCCAAAACATGTTGTAAATCAAAACCCATTTGTTTGTAAAAAGAAATCCACATTGGAAAGTCATAGAAGGACAAAGAAATAAATATTTTCAAGCTTCCAATGCATTTATAAATTCAATAAAATAATTTTTAAATCAAACTTAACACAAAAAATCCAACCGGGAAATTTACCAAACACATGACATGCACTTTTAAACAAAAAAATTATTTAATGCACATGAAAAAAAAAATAAAACAACAAAATCATGCCATTTTTTATTCAAGATACTGAAACATGTTCATAATACCATAATCTAGGTTCTAAAACTCAAAAACCAGGTTCAAAAGATAACAGTTCATTTAAACAAACACTTGGTGTGCCCTTTTTTGACAAAACAACACTACATTTCACAAAACAAGGCTTAAACAACCATTTTTCACACCAAAAGAATTATACAAAGGATGAAACACAATAATAAACATATATATCAGGTGAGAACAATATGATAATGATGGATCGTAAACAATAAATTCATGTTCATGGGATATCTGACCTCAAATCATTGGTGTAATGGAAACACACACCTGATATCACCATGCGAGTGTTTATAAACCCTAATATTATGATGACCAGCCCCAAACGAACAAAAAACCCATCAAAAATCATGGTAAAACCGAACCCTAGGTCAATAATTACTAGTGGGGAACATAAAAACATGAAATAATGGAAGGATGAGGAAGAGGGGGAGAAATGAGAAGGAATCTCACCTTAGAAACAAGAAAACTATTCATCATCCCTTAGATCTGCACCGTTAGAAGAAATTTAATTTCTTGAAACTACATAGAGAGGATCCTAGGTTCAGGAAGAACTTGGGAGAGAATATTTGGGAAAATCATAGTACGAATTTAATGATTCATTAATGAGATAAATTACCTTTGGGAAATCTTAACGATTTGAGGAACATTGAGAAGTATTGCACTACTCCGTGATTAAATTGTACTCCAAAGAGGGAAAATTGAACATGGGTTCTCTTGGGGTTATCAGACTTAAGAGGGATGTGTAATCACCAAAAAATTATAATAAAATTAATAAGAAGTAAAAGTAATAATTTTTTTAACTAGAAATGGGCCCACAGGCTGGCCCAATACTTAAATAAATAATGGATATTCACCATGATTATGAATTTATAAGGGGTCCAAAAGGATATGGTTCTTTGAATATTTCTATTTAGTCCAAGTGGAAATTAGAATGAGTTAAAAAAATTTAAAAATTTCGGATTTATAAAAGAAAAAAATTTGGTTTTTAAATCTCAAAATGGGCTCACTTTTGGCCCAAATCATGAAGTAACCACCATTTTGTCCAAAACACCCAAACAAGATATAGGGCACCAATGGTAGGAAGATTATAAATATATAGAAGTTAAAAACAAAAAATTAATCTCACCCAAAACCCAATAAATGTATTGTGAATTCCAATTAACCAGATCAAAACTAAGACATCAAAAAAACCGAGTATGACAATTCTCCCTACCATTAAAGCTTTTCACCCCTGGAAATCCATAACACTTTACAGCTAACAGAACAAAATCTAAGGATTCCTTATCAACATTATCCAACCTCTAAATAAAATATAATATCATTTAACATCAATAAAACATAATCCTCTTCCCCAAATAAAACAACAACTCACAACCACTTCCTAAGAATCAATTGAAAGATCAAGCCAGCACCTCCACAACTAAGCCAATAACCAGATTGTTGGGCCTTATCCCAATGAACCCAATGATCTCCCAAACCAAAAGTCACTCATTAAGTAAAATTACTTTCTTAGGGGATTTAAGGGTCTCTCTATCATTAAATCACAACTACTATCAAACAAATACTTAAAGGAAAGATCTTTGAGACCTGCAGTGGGTCTCCCCACCATTAAAGACCAACTAGAAATGAAAAAAAAAATAATCCAACATGAACAAGAATTGGGGATCACCCTAATAGTCCCACCAGAACTCTCCCACAACAACCTACAAACCCATGTTAATATGGTTACAATATGAACTTCTAAACGACCAACTTCCGAACGTAGGGGACAAGAACTGGCCGAACACTTTCTACTCGGATCCAAACCTCCACAACTTGAGGAGGGGAGGAAAGGGGACAGAATCCTTAGGGCACTGAAACCAAAAAAGAAAAAAAGGAACTACCCAAAACTCTCCACCTATGAAGAGGTAAAACTAAGACCTCACTCAATTTACATAGGCAGTTCACATAGGGACATTAATCAGAAACCCACATCCATAAAGGAAAAACCATAGACACTGTGTATGGGGTAAGTACACCATGCTCGTTGTGACAAGAGGAAATTAATTGTGATGAGATACCAAAATATAGTAGAAAATAACTTACCAAAATGGTGGAGGTAGGAGCCTAGTCGGGCTCTCCACTCCTCTGGAGATTTCATGACTGTGTGAAAAGCTTCACTCTGAGGCCTATGGGTAGAGCCCTGATTCTTAAAGCATTTGTTTCACCGCATTCAGGTGCAAAGGATCGCACCACTAAAAAATACTCACTTTCTCAACAACAAACATTCATCTAAATATGAACTCCTAGATACATAGCACAATTCGATCTCACTCCGAACAATGAGTAGAAAATAAAAGGAATAGGGAGAAACACATCAACATCACCGAACATAACTGTTATGTCCAAAAGAATTATCACGACCTGGAAGCCCATTAAATCAATAAAAATAGCTCTCTATTCCAAAAAACAGATTGAGTCATCATCTGAAGAGTTAGATTTAACATTTAAAATGAATCCTTAGGTTGATCAGTAAGAAGTATTTCCAATGGAGAATTATCCAAGGCCACATCATAACATCCAACACATCTTTAGGAACCCACTAAAAATTACTCCAAAATTGAGACACCAACAAGATTCCATCTCACAAAACAATTGTATGACTTCCATATCACAAGTAATCATACTGAATAAACAACCCTTCTAAGAAAAAGAGAAAAACTAGTCACATAACCATCGGTTAATAAACAAATTCCACAATGTTTCAGCTCAAAACACTTTTTAAAAAACAATTTAACTTGGTGGATTTGCATATTCACCAATGATGTTTCCACATGGCTCACTAACATGCACATTTCCATGCCACCCCGAGAACCTAACCACCAAGTATTCCATCCTTTCCGATATCAATAAAATCATGCATGTGAGCACCCATGAAAACACCAAAGGCTAAAACAAAATAACATCATTCCAAAAAAACATGTACCATCCAAAAGAGCAACAATCACCAAGTCAAATACCTTTTCAGATTTCACAAAACAAACCACCCTTCATCAAGAACCAATTTATTAAAAACAAACCCATTTTCCTTTTAATAATATTCAAAATAACCTAGCTACTCAAAACAACCCCATCCCATTTTCTAAAATTCATCATGGTATCTTTTCATAGTTTTATGTCCATTGAGACCAATACCATTTCTAGTAAAACACCAATTTCTGAAAACCAATTTCCAAAACCAATTCATCAGTTTCGAACACTTTTAAACATCCCAAAACACCCCATTGAAAACAATGATTCAAAATCGCCATAAAATGATTCACACTTTCAAAAAGAATCCTAATACCACACGTTTAGATTAGGGATAATCCAATATCATTAAAACATTTCCACTTCCTCCAAAAAAAATTATTTCACAAAAATAAAACCTTCCGAAACAATTCTTATATTTAATTTTTGAAAACCCCCATTTCAAATTTTTAAAATCAAATCCTTCCTTTAAAACCAATTTCCAAAATTCTTACACAAGGATTATCAAAACAAAAATTATAAATTTATGAAAGATCCAAGAGAGCCACAAAAGTTAACTATTGTCTGTGGGTGACTTGACTATATGGTTGGTGGCTATATGAAAAACACAAAACCAACACAAAGGGACTTATTAGGACCATGCCCCAGCTCCACAGGGCTTTTCAGGCCCTGTGAGCTCATGGAGGCAATTTTTCAGACTCACTGTGTCATATCCCAACACCAAACAATCAACAAGAACAAAGTATTCTAATAAAATAGGACTTCCTATGGAAACTCAAGGATCAGAACGAGGAAGAGTTTGTGACGCTCTTCCCGCACATACCCCCCAAGTCCCATCAATAATATACCTTCTACCATGAAATCCCCCAAATAAAAAAGCGAGCTCCAAAAAGAATGTTCTTCTAATAGACGACCTCCTTCGATACCATTTTATCACGAACCAGCCGGAGTCGACCCTGAACCGGTCACCCAGGCCAGCCCGTGAAAACTCTCGAAAGGGGTTCCTGATCCTACCAGGATGGATACAAGCACTGAGGGAATCAATATAGTAAGCAAGGGAACTATTTTGACCAAATATAAATAAACAAACAAATAGTGGAAAGATACAGATAGCCAAAAATACATTTATATAAAAATTGAACTAAACATTATTTTTACAAGAAATAAAAAGTACAACTAAAATAATAACTCAACCGACCAATCCGGACAACCAAAAAACTCCATGTGACCCCTCTAGTCACTCTCCAACACAACGATCACATGTCTCCCAAGGTTATTGAACTCAATATGAAACCTGAACAAGGGCTAAAAATAGAATAAGACTATATGTGTGAGTATTAAAACTCAGTAGGTTAGCCCAATATTCTATTCCAAATTAACTTCCTTTAAAATAAAAGAAAAATCAGCATCATGTTTTAAATACAAGATATAAATGTTTTTTTTCAATTGATATTCCATGCTATAATAATTATCAGACAAAAACATTCATGTTTAATAAAAAATAATGCTACTAACAAATTTCAAAGAGGTGCAACTTCAAAAAGCAAGTAGTTTTCAATAGGGATACTTTAATGAAGGTAAAGATTTATATAAAACAAATAAACTACTTAATTTACCATCTAATCACACTGTATGACAATGTTGTGTACAAAATAGCCAATGAGCATAGGTCTTGGGAACACCCCTAGGCACTAGTTCATTGTGGGTCCCATGTACTTCATATCTTGGTGTAAAATTAACCATAACAAATATCCATTCTCATGCACATAAGCCATTAGTAGAAGAGCCATTCATATCCTAGTGATACCCAACATCATAATAATCATAGTTTAGTTACTGTTTTCATTGTCAAACTTGCTATGTGAAATAGGGACAAACCCCCTCTTGATCACTAGCATAATAGTGCAAGTCTACCCACCTAGATACCTGGGTTTTCCCTTTTTGTGCTAAAAAAATATACAAAAATATTAAATATCATTTTCTCATGAATATTCCATTTACAAATCATACACACATCAAACAATCCACACACATGTCTCACATTTCTTTCATAGATCAATAAACCACCTAAATTTTCATATAATAATTTCAAGAACTATAACGAGGCCATGAACATAAAATACACTCAAGAATGATCTTTTAAGAACAAAAACACATCAATACCATATCAACCTAGATTTTTCATCTAAAAAAATTAATTAATAAGTCATTTTCATAGACCATAAAATGGCCCCAAAAGATAAAACATTAAATACACATGGAAACCATTTTAACAAGAAAAAAATTCCAAATGGGCCTTTCAGTATTTATAGAAACTAACATTTGAAAATGGTATGCATTTTAATTTTATTAACTAGGTGTATAAAAACAATTTATAGAAGAAATAAACTTTTATAAAACTCTTAAAACACTCATGATTCATATTCAAACCACAACCATTTTCTTAAGGATGCGGAACGGGCCATTTTCTAAAAAATATTGCCAAAACACATTGTAAAACAAAACCCATTTTTTTGTAAAAAAATCAACATTGGAAAGAAATATAAGTACCCAAAAATAAAAATTTTTTAGCTACAAATTCATTTATATATCCAAAAAAATAATTTTTAAATCACACTTAACACATAAAAGCCAACTAGGTAATTTACCCAACACATGACATGCACTTTTAAACAAAAAAAATTATTTTAAGAACTTGAGAAGGAACAAAAAAACAATTTAATGCCATATTTTATTCTAGATACTGAATCATGTACCATAAACCTGGTTCTAATCCTCATGAACAAGATGAAAAAGTTAACCGAACATTTAAACAAACACTTAGTGTGCGCTTTTATAACAAAACAACACTACCTATCACAAAACAAGGCTTAAACAACTATTTTTCACCCCCAGAAAATTTTCCAAAGGCTGAAAAAGAATAATAAACATATATATCAGGTTATTATAACAGGAAAATGGGGAAACATAAATGATAAAGGTATGTACATGGGATATCCTACCTCAAATCCCTGGCGTAATTAAGACTCACACTCGATATCACCATCTGAGGGTTTATAAACACTAAACTTATGACGAACTGCCCCAAAAGAACAAAACCCCCAAAAAAAATAATTTCATAACAGAACCCATGGTCTATCATGACTATAAGAGAATTGAAAACTATGAAATACTAAAGAGAGGAGAAAGATAAGGAAACTCACCTTGGAAACTAGAAAACTCTTATTATTCCCTTAAATCCTCACCCATAGAGGAAATTAAATAGATTTAAGCTCATTGGAGAGTCTCATAGGTTCCGTAAGAAACGGGGAACGAATTTTTTTGGCATAAATAATACGTATTTAATGATTTATGAAGGAGTCAAATTACCCTTGGAAAATCTGGACGATTTGAGAAACATTGATACGTATTTCCCTAATCCGAGACTAAGATGAACTCAAGAGAGGGAAAATAGAACATGGGGGTTCTCATAGGGTTCTTGTCCCTGAGTGGGAGTTGGAATCACCCAAAATTATAAAAAAATGAATACTATATAAAATAAGAATTTTTTTAGAAAAACAGGAAATGGGCCCATAGGCTAGCCCAATACCTTAATAAATAACCCACATTCACCATGCTTATGAATTTATAAGGGGCCCAAAATGAAATGGTGGTTTTAATATGTCTGTTTAGGGTAAATAGAAAGTATAATGAGTGAAAAATATTTAAAAATGTGGGATTTATAAAATAAACCAATTTGGTTTTTAAAACTATAAATGGGATCATGGTCAACCCAAATCATGAAGTAACCACCCTTTTCTCCAAAACTCCCAAACAAGTTATGGGCCACCCATGGTTGGAAGATAAGACATATATGGAAGTTAAAAACTCAAAATTAATCTCACCCAAAACCCAAGAAAAGTAATATTATTTAAAATGAACTAGATAAAAACCAAAAATGAAATGAAAAAACTGGGTGTGAAAATTCTCCCCACCCTTAAAAGCATTCTCCCCCCGGAAAGCCATAACACTTTATAGCTAATAGAAAAACACCAAAATATTACATATCAACATGATCAAACCTCTCAACCCATGTTAATATCATTTAACATAAACTAAATGTAATCCTATTCCCAAAAAAACACCAACTCAAAACCACTTTCTAAGAATCATAGAAAAGATCAAGCCACCACCTCCACAACCAAGCCAAGAACCAGATTGTTGGGCATACTCCCAATAAACCGACTGATCACCCAAACCAATTTTCACTCAAAAAATCCAAGGACTTTGGTGGGGGATGCTAGAATAGGATCCCAACCATTAAATCACAACTACCATCCGACAAATCCTTAAAGGAAAGATCTTAGAGACCCATAGTGGGTCTCCCCACCATTAAAGACCAACTATAAATGAACAAAAAATAATTCAGCATGAACTAGAATTGGGGTTCACCCACACAGTCCCCCCAAAACACTGCCAAAAAAACCTAAAATCCTAAGATAAGAGGGTTACAACATGAACATCTAAACCACCCACTCCTGAACGGAGGGGACAAGAACAGGGCCAACACTTTCTACATGGATCCAGACCTCCACAACTCAGGGAGGGGAGGGTAGGGGACCCAATAATTAGGCCATTGAAAAAATATAAAATACCCAACACTCTCTACCTACGAACAGGTAAAACCAATACCATACCTGATTTACATAGGTGGTCCACACTGGGACATTGATCAGAAACCCACACCCATGATGGCATAACCATACACACTGTATGAGGGGTAAGTCCACCACACTCGTTGAGATAATAGGAAATTCATAGTGATGAGGAACCAAAATAGAGTGGAAACTATCTTACCAAATCAGTGGAGGTAGGATCCTAGTCAAGCTCTCTACACCTCTGGCGATTTCCTAACTGCGTGAAAATATATACTATGAGGCCTATGGATGGAGCCCGGATTCTTGAAGCATCTGCTGCACCATAGTCTGGTGCTAAGGATCACACCACTAAAAAACCACTTTCTCAATAAAACACCCTCATCTAAATTGGAAAACATAGATACATAGCACAATTCTCTCTCACTCTAAATGAGAAGAAGAATGGACATGGAATATGGCGAAACACATCAACATCACTGAAAACAATTGTTATGTCCAAAAGAATTATCCCAACCTGGAAGCACTTTAAATTAATCCCAAATAGCTCTCAATTCCATCAAATAAGCTGAGTAATTATTTGAATAGGTGGATTTAACATTTTAATTGAATCATTAGGTTAATCAATAAGAAGTTTTTCTAATGGAGAACTATCCCTATCCACATCACAACATCCAACACATCTTTAGAAACCCACTGATCATTACCCCAAAACTAAGACACCAACAAGATCCCATATCACGACACAATAAGATTATGACTTATAGATCATAAGGAAACATATGGAATAAACTATTCATCTAATAATTAGAAAAAAACTAGTCACATAACCATCAGTTTATAAACAAATTCTACAATGTTTCAACTCAAAACTCTTTTTAAAAAAAGTCTAATTTGTGGATTTCCACATTCACTGATGTTGTTTCATTAAGTCTCACCACATGTGAATTTCAATGCCACCCCAGTCACCCAAACACCATACCATATAGGTTATCCCTTTAGATGTCAATAAAATCATCCATGTGAGCACCCATGAAAACACCAAAGGCTAAAACAAAATAACATCATTCCGAAATTCCTTTACATTACAACATAAAAATAACCACCAAGTCAAAACCCTTTTCAAAATCCAATCCTTCCTTTAATATCCATTTCCACAATTCTCACGAAATGATTTTCAAAAAAAATTCTAAATTTAAAAAATGTCCAAAAGACCCACAAAAGGGAAGTTGTATCGGTGGGTGAGTTGACCATATGGTGGGTGTTCATATGTCAAACACAACACCAACACAGATGGACTTATTAGGATCATGCCCCATCTCCACATGGATTTCCTAGACTTGAGAGATCAGGGAGTCCATTTGTCAAACTACCCTTGTCATATCCAAACACCATACAATCAACAAGAAAAAAGGACACTAATAAAACCAAACTTCATGTGGAACATTGAGGATTAGAACGAGCAAGAGTTCACGACACTCTTCCCGCACTTACCCCTAAAGTCCCAAAAATCCTAATCCATCTACCTTGACATCCCCCAAATAATAAGGGTTCTCTAAAAAGATATTTCCGCTAAGATTCGACCTCCTTTGATAATATTTAGTCACGAACCCGCCCGAGCCAACACTAAACCGGTCACCCTAGCCAGCCCGTGACATGTCCCGATAGGCGTTTAGGATCCTCCCGGGATGGTGAAAAAAATGAAGGGCATCATTAGATTACTCAAGGGAATGATTTATCCCAAATATAAACAATCAAACAAACTATAGAAAGAAATTTAAAACCCAAAATACATTTATAAAAAAAATTGAACTGAACATTATTTTTATGATAAAATGAAAGTACAACTAAAATAACAACTAAACCAACAAAACCTGACAACCAACTAACTCCATGTGACCCAACTATTCACTCTCCAACAATATGATCGCACGTCACCCAAGGTGATCAAACTCAAGCTGCAACCTGCATAAGGGATAAAAATAGAAGAAGCCTATAGGTGTGAGTATTAAAATTCAGATGGTAAGCCCGATATTCATTTCCCAATGAACTTCGTTTAAAATAAAGAAATATCAATTTATAGTTTTAAATAAAAGATATAATAGTGGTTTTTCAAATGATGTTTCATGCTATAATAATTATCATACAAAAAACTTGTGTGTTTTATGAACAAGAATGCTGGTAACAATTTTTCAAAGAGGTGAAACTTCAAAATGAAAATTGTTTTCAAGAGGGATGCTTTAAAGAAGGTATAATTTTAGATAAAATAAGCATGATTCTGAATTTACCATTGAATCGCTCCTTATGCCGATTCGGAGTACAAAATAGCCAATAAGCACAAGTCTCGGGAACACCCCTAGGTAGTAGTTCATTGTGGGCCCCAGTTACCTCATATCTTCGTGTAAAAGTAATCATAAAGAATATCCATTACCATGAACATGAGACACTATTAGGAGAATAATCCATAACATATTGATCCCCAAAAACATCATCATTATAGTTTAGTTAGTGTTGTTATCGTCAAACTTGCTACGTGAAACAGGGACAATACCCCTCTGGATCATTAGCATACTAGTGCATGTCCGCCAACCTAGATACTCGAGTCTTACCTTTTAGTGCTAAAAAAATTTACACATCTAAAAAATACCATCTTATCATGAATATTTAATTTACAAATCATACACACATCAAACAGGCCACAGACATGTCTCACATTGGTTTCGCGGATCAATAAACCACCTAAATTTTCATAAAATAATTTCAAGAATTATAATGAAGGCTTGTACATAAAATCCATTCAACAATGATATTTTAAGGAAAAAACCCCATAAATATCATATAAACTCATATTTGGAAGCCCCAAAACCAATTAATTAATAAATTTTATGGACCCAAAATATAGAACGTTAAATACACATGGAAACCATTTTTAAAACAAAACAATTTCAAACGGGCCTTTAAGTCATTCTCAAAACTAACATTTTACAAAGGTAATAATTTCAATTTTATTAAGGAGGTGTATACTCACAATTTACAGAATCAAACCACTTTCATAAACCCCTTAAAACACTTAGTTTACATATTCAAAACACTACAATTTTCAAAAGGATGTGAAATGGGTCATTTTCTATAAAATCAGTGGAAAACATGTTTTAAACCAAAACTCTCTTATTTTTAAAACAAATAAACATTGGAAACCATATAAGGAAACAAAAATAACATTTTTCAAATAGAAAATTCATTTATTATCCCATAAAAATAATTTTTAAATCACACTTAACACATAAAATCCAACGGTGCAATTTACCGAAAACATGACATAAACTTTTAAACAAAACAATTTATTTTATGTACTTGATAAGGAATAAAACACCAATTTCATGTCATAATTTATTCAAGATACTAATAAATGTTTGAAATACCATAAAATAGGTTCTAAACCTCACAAACCATGTGTGAAAGACAACTGAACATTTAAGTAAACACTTGGTGAGCACTTTTATGACAAAACAACACTACCTTTCCCAAAACAAGGATTAAAAAACCATTTTCACAACATTAAAATTATATAAAGGATGAAAAACAATAATAATAATATATATCAGGTTCTAAAAATAATAAAATTCTGAAACTTAAACTATAAAGTTACGTTCATGGGATATCCTACCTCAAATCCTTGGCGTAATGGAAACACACACTTGCTATCACTATCCTGGGGTTTATAAACCCTGAACCTATGAATACCAGCCCCAAACAAACAAAAACACCATAAAAAATAAAGTTATAAGAGAACCCTTGGTCATTAATTACAAGAGGATAATAGGAAACCATGAAATAATGAACAGATGAGGAAGAGGGAGGAGAAATGATAAGGAATCTCACCTTGTAAACTAGAAAACACTTCATATTCCCTTAGATATGCACCCTTATAGGAAAGGGAATGGCTTGAAACTCCTTGGAGAGGCTCCTAGAGTCTGTAAGAACCAGTTAAAGAAGATTTGTGGAATAAACTATTACGAATTTAATGTTTTATGAATGAAACAAATTACTATTTTAAAATCTAGATGATTTGATCAACATTGAGCAGTATTGCCCTAATACGCAACTAAGATGAACTCGAATGGGGGGAAATGGAACATGGGGTTGTGTCTAGGGTTATTGGTCTTGAGTGGTAGGTGGAATTATAGAACATTATAAAAACAATGAATAAGATATAAAATAAACAAATTATTTATTTGAAACGGGAAATGAGACAACGGGCTGGCCCAATACCTGAATAAGTAACCCACATTAACCATGATTATGAATTTTTAAGGGGTCAAACATGATATTTTAGTCTTCCTATTTCTGTGGAGGACATGTGGTATATGGAATGAGTGAAAAATGTTGAAAAAATAAGGATTTATAAATGAAACAAATTAGGTTTTGAAATCTGGAAATGGGATCATGGTTGGCCCAAATCATGAAGTAACCACTCTTTTCTCAAAAACTCCCAAACAAGCTATGGAGAGACCACGGTAGGAAGATTAGAAATATAATTAAGTGAAAAACTCAAAATTAATCTCACCTAAAACTCATAAAAAGGTTTTTTATTTTCAATGAACTTGATCAAAACCAAGACAGGAAAAGAAAAAAAAACTCGGGTGTGACAGTGGAAGGGTGAATCTAAATCGGATGACTCGTAATTTATCTAAATATTTGGTTTTCAATGAAATATTGGTTCTTTGAAAGAATAAAATATATAATCAAGGTTTTAGTGATTAATTTATATCATTAATTATAGTCATATTAAAGATATTTATTGGAAACATTCTATTATAAACATGCGTTGTATTATTTTAAATATGGATAATACAGAAACTTAATTTTCTTTTATCCTACTAAAAAATAAAAAAATAAGATTAATTTATTGTATAATTAATGTAAAATTAAAATATATTTATCCTAAATAATTTCAACAACAATATCATCGGTATGTTATGAAAAAAGAACAATTGGATATAATATTATATGTGATAGGATACATATATTTAATTATTATCTTATTAAGTTTAAAAAAATAATTAATGTATCATTTAAAAGATATGAATTTTTATTTGATTAGTGAAAAAAATTAATTTTAAATAATAATAAATATTTATATTTGATGGATATAAATTTTGATCTTGAAGGTTTTCTTGATGAGTTTGGTTTTCAGTAAAATAAAAACCTTAGGGATGATGTATATTTCATTGAATCTAGTAAATATATTTATCAACATAATAATGAAATCTGTAGACAAAAATAATTACTCAAAGTGAAATTACTATCTCATGAATATTTTTATGGTGATTTAAAGAAATTACGATTTCATCAATGAAAGAGGAAATATGGATCAATGTTTTATTGAAGAAATTTTATAATTTATAACTATGTTTTAAAAATAATAAAAATATGTGAAAGTATAAAATAAATCTTCTAAATTTATAGAAAATATATAGATTTATGATATTGGAAATAGTAAAGATTTATGAATCATAAAATCATCCAAAGTATATACTATATACGTTCCTCAATATAGATCCTCGGAGAAAGGGATAATAACAGTTGAAGAAATCACTAAAATAAATTCATTAAGAGTACCTCAAAAAAAATTATTTCTTATTAAAATTAAGATAAAGTAAAACATTATCATACACATGATTTTTACTAAATTTATTGATTTTTGGATAACATTATGATACATTTAAAGGATGATATAAGTTATCTTATAGATAATGATATTGAAGTAAATTCAAGGAAGAAAATGTTATATATTAGTCAATAAAGAAAACATGAATTATTTGATTTTTTTCTTATTTATAATTATTATTATAAATAAGATGTTTTTTAGGATTCATAGGATTGTAAATATTGATATTCATGTTCAAAGGATGGATAAAATAATGATTAGGAATAATATACCCTTGAAAACAAATTAATCTGAAAGTAGGAATAAGATTAGGTTAGTACCTATTCAAAATTTCTTCCCAACAAGTAAAATTACATATGGAGTTAATTTATTTTCACTATTAGTGGATAAAATACCCTTAGTGATAATAGATGGTATATGATTTGTGAATTTGATAAATAAATTAAAAAATTAACTGATGTTTAACAATCCTTATAATTTTAATATAGTAAATTAGATGAAAAAAATGACATAGTTTATGGATCAAATAGAATTTAATTATTTTTGTAATTTTATTTTTAGGATTTTTATTTACACACACTTGATATATATTATGTGATGCTTATTTTTTAATCATATATTCATTCGAAATTTTATTTTAAAATAGATTTTATTATCCATTACTCGTGTATTCCTTAATATATTTTATAAGAATAAAACATTTGAGCTAAATTAGATAATTTCAGAGATGATAGAAACCAGAACAAAGTAACCAAGTCATGGTGATTTGTGATATATTTTGTGGATTTAGGAAAAACTTATTCCTTAGATGTTCTATATATGGTTCAGAATAATTTCTCATTTGATTCATTATAACCATAATAATGTGGTATGAGTCTATGTTTCTTACATTCCAAGGACTTTGAAGGATGATAACCACAACCATGACTAGAGTGAACCCTGTTTCTAATTAAATATCCATGATGATATTTATAAAAATAATGAATTTTAGTGGAAAACCCCACATTCAATGTAGTATGCAATTTTCTAAATATTTATAAAGTAGCTTTTTTATGGTTTTCCACTTTTGGGGGAGTTTTCTTAGCCTAGTAGTCAATATTTTAGAACATGTCCTTGGTGAAAGATAAAAATATTGAATTAGTTTGAAGATAACATAGTGATAGTAGGAATTATGGCGTATTAATAAGTTGTATAACAAAACACCTATTTAGATCAGGTAGTTGTGGGTGTTGTATTAAGAGTTATTACTTCATGAATATTTTTTGTAAGACTAATTTTGGGATCAAGGGAATGTGTCACACCGTAATAGGAGGGTGTTTTGTAGTGAGAACCTGATCATGCCACATTGTAGGGGATGAAGTTTCTTACAACTGGTCTATAAGGGTCTATTACACTATGAGTTTCATAGTCATTCAATAATGGGTGGGAAATGTTTTTAAGGATTACCTATGATGGAAAATTTCACCAATAAATGTTTTTTCACACCACAGTGTATCCATAAATAGTTTTCAAGGTATCCAAGGTTTGGGAGTTGTGTCGTGACACATGAAGTCACAATGTATAAGTCTTTTATTCTGTTTTCTTTTTCAAGAGGGTTTAAGTTGGTAACCCCCCATGATTCTCAAGATCATTTATATAATAATAACGTATAGTCCATTCATTTCTCCAGATTTCCCTATCCTTATTCTCTCTAGATCTTGGAATGATTATGATGGATTTATTTAATTATTATGGTTATATATCCCATTCATCTTACTCATCTTGATTATTCCATGACTTTTCTCTAATTAGGTATCTTTTTTGATTTTTTTTGTATTGATTCCACCCAAGAAACATTGAATTGAGTTATAAAGGTAAGGACTTATTATAACCTTACAAGAGAAGGATTTGTATGTATGATATCATATTGTGATGTATGGTTTCTTTTTAAGTGTTCCACTTCTTTATTTCTAAATGCAATTTCAAAATTTTGAGAGTAATTCCCTAAATAATTTAAATTTATATTTGAAAATTTTTTATGGGATATGACTGACTGGATGTTAGGAGTGGATCACACCTCATTGCTCATGGTGTCAATGAGAATATTTCTCCAGACGATTTAACCTCAAGAATTTCTAAATTAATGGTATTGAAATAATTTTTAAAATAAATTTTGTGTTTTTTATAATTATATTTGATGCTTCTGGGATGAGAGTGAGAATCAAAGATAAATATGTTGATCATCAACAACTTTTACAAGGATAGAGTGGTCTTGATTAGGGGGTAAACTCCATGATGGAGGAATTGGGTGCATAATATTATCTATTTATACAGTTTTGAATATATTATGTGGATCATGAGTGTGGGTAAGTCTGTGTAATAGACCATATATGGAACCATGGGTGTGTTTTGTTATGTGAGGTGGGGTTAGTGAGTTTTCTGGGATATTAGAAAGTCTTATATTTTTATTCATCAATTAAATATCCACCAAAGGTTATTCTGCTAATTTGAGATGCTAGTTTGAAGTGGAATTGGAATCCAATAGGGTAACCACCATTGAAAAATGTCTCCCATAACCTATTATGGTGATGGTAATATTTAATGATTGATTGGAATGATGATAATATGTTGTACTATGAAATATTTTGGCTAGTAGTTCCATGGTTTGTGAGCATTAGATGGTATGTGATGGTGACTCAAAGAGGAAACGAGTGTGGCTTCCCATATTTTTGAGTGATGGTTATAGACCATCTAGATCATGATAGTTCCTTTAAACATTACAAAGTGAACACAAGGTTTCCAATGGATATGTCATGTTGGGATAGTGATGAGACACTTATATAATGGACCCTTTTGGGGGTATATTTTTTATTAATATGATGTTTTGGGACTTTTATAGAATCGTTGAATTTTTATTGGCATTGGAAGCTTGTATATTAGTTATGATAAGTGCTTATCTATCCATGATATGGCACTGCTATGTGGTGAGGGCCTATTATAGTATAACCCATATTAGATGAGTAGATTTATGGGATTCCAATTCATTTCGAGGAAGATAAATATTGATATATATGTTTCATATGTTTACAAAATCACGGATGATGGTTTCCTAGTGAGTACCTTGTTTTTGGTTGAACCAATTCTTATAGTGATAGAAAATACAACATAGTTATGTTGATGTTATCTTGATGCCTATATTGATAGTGATAATTCATTATACCTTCTTATTATATTTCATATATTGTTGGATGGTTCAAAATATGTTTTTTATATATCTTAAATCATTCACCCATGGTCAAGATATTCAGTGGTGTAACATCTTCCTTATTCTGTTATCATAATGACATATTGCTTAACTAATTTATGATAGTAACACATCTTTCTACAAATTTTTGAAAGGTGGTACATCATTCACCAAGAGATACATCATTATTTATAACATCTATTGTGTGATGATACATTATTCACTGTGTGATACATTATTTTCATTCATGTTAATATATGGTGAAACATTATTCACCTAGTGATACATCATTCTCCCTAACCAATATCATGTTGTGTACATTACTCACCTAGTGATACATTATTTTATCTATTATTGTTTGATGATACAACATTCATCTGGTGGTACATCAGTCTCAAAACATGTAATTATTATATAGTTATGTATAATTAACTTGGTGATATATAATTATCCCTATTGTTCATATGGTAATTCATCACTCACCAAGTTAAACATTTTTTTATATATTGGTTTTAGAGGTTCACCATCCACCTTTTTTTGTGATTATATTGATATATAATTCACCTTTGATAACGAAGGGGTAAGGCATTATTCACCATAGATCATTTCATATTTAAACCTCAAACCCTACTCTATATATATGGATGGCGATATTTCCCTTACCCATATATTGGGTTTAGACTATGGGAGTACACATTCCATCTCAGAACTGGTCGAACAAAGAATGATTTGACCATCAGAGAGAATTCTTGGGTACCCAAAGGATTAATAGGTGTAAAAATGTGTGTTTTATGGATTAATTTTCATTCAAGACATTCATACATATATTTTTGGTTTTTGTAATATATACCATTGGTGGTTCCCTACAAAGTGTTATACTAACACCTTTCATAGGAACAATTTTGTATTAAGGACCTAATATTTGGAATATAGGTTCGGGTGATGGTTTGTGTACTTGAAGATGAGCACAGAGATCATAGTGAGGTAATATAGAAAGGTTTTATGTGATTCTATGTAAATTTTTTTGCTGTTAAAGTATTTTATTATAAATTTATTATATAAAGTATGTGATCGATCATTGGGTTATCTTTCATCTATTATATAATTATGTGGCCTATATATGTATTTTTTATGTTATGAAAATGTTATAATGAAACTAGAGGATATATTTTCATCTTATTGTTAATTAAACTATATTTTTTATTTTTAATCCTCTATAATATAGGACGGAATCATAGAGGTCATGGGGTTCCCTATGGATTGAATTCATTTAGGCTAATCAAGTTGAAAATGTTATAAAATGTTATAAGAGAATTATATTAAAAATTTAGGATATTGTAGATAAATAGTGGAGTTATAATAACTTAGGATGATTTCTATATTTTTTCCAATATATAATCTAATTGAGAAATAATAAAATTTTATAGTTATTTGGTACTGGTTTTCTTGGTTTTGTCTATAATAACTAAGATAATTTTTACATAAAAGATGTTTGGGTTATTTTTTGGGATTATTCTCTCGGGATGATGTTGAATGTGGTATGTGTTAAATAATAATAACCAATATGTAGGACTCACATGAAATCCTTATACTTATATGTTATTAAATATGTGATCGTGAGGAGGGTTAAGTTTTTTATATTGTTAACAAAAATTTATATGGTCGATTCCAATATAAATTGTTGGTGGAACATTACTCGACTAGACTATAGAGAACCAACTTTTTTATACATGACTATTAAATCATTTAAAAGATATTAAATTTTTTAGTTATACATTCATGGGTCTAACATTTTAGTATCTTGGGAAAATTAAGATCATACATAACTTGTACATAATAAAACATTGTCATTATAAAAATACTTCATTGTTTATCAGCTTAAAAGAATTCACTTTATCTATAGTATATGTTTTCAACTGAAGGTATTCTTAGATGAAATGGGTGATCTAAAATCCCAATAAGGGGAAGGAAAAAATTATAGTTGTAGGAGACATTAATTAATATAATATGGGTGAGAATAATCATTTTATAACATTGCATCATCATCATAATCATGGATAATACATTTGAAAATTTAATATAATGTGGTGATTTATAAAAATGAAATATAAGGTCATAGTGTTAAAATACCACACATAGTTATGAACAAATATAGCATCGTGTTCATGAAAAAAATATGCACATAATCATAACATCATCATTATGAATCAAATTATCATCATGTTCATGCATAATACACATTATCTCATAATATAAATCATATTAACCAATGCATTGGATGGATATATAATTTCGGTCCAACCTGTAATATCATAATATTAACACAATCAGACATGCACATAGAATGTATAACAATCATAGTCATGAAATAATCCATGGAAAGGAATAAGATTCATAAGGATTTCATAAAGAAAAATTTAATGATTAAACATTGGGGGATCCCAAATGAATAATAGAAAACATATTTGGTATAAAAAACATAATTATTGAGTGAAGAAAAAATAACTCAAAAGGAGTTGAAGATGTGTACTGGAAATAACATTATTTTAGGGAAAATCATTAACATTTCTTAAAACCAAGGTGGAAACATATATATACCTAAAAGAAAAAAGGGATAATAGTAAAATTATATTTATGTAATATTAGATGAATATCTATACCAAACATTATGTTAAATGTGGATAACCCAAAGAAAGGGAGTTGGGTTTGAGAATACCCATACCTTATATCCCACTTTATTTCATATTTTTTACACCTCTATTCCTTAGTGTGGCATATCTTGTACAAAATTAGAATTCCATGATGAATGGAGTTGGTTTATTTCAGATGATCCGTAAGTTTTCTAAGGGATTGTAGGAGAGGATTTGGATATAACATTGTCTTTGTAAAGTGAGGGAGTAGTGTTTTTTTAGGGGGAGGGATAAGGGTTATTTAAACTTTAGGTGAGGTGTATTTTTAGAATAAAATATTAAATTAAATAATATATCAAAGTTAAAACATATAATATTTAATTTTTTATATTATTAATTTTATAAAAATGTAATAGAATGGTTTTAGGACCATAAACCCCTATATAATTCTAATCCACATAATTTATTAAAAATGAAAGTAAAAAAATTAAAATTATTAATTTATGGGGTCACATTTGGCTTTAGGTTTTGTATAATGAATTTTATGTTTGGAAATGAAGTTTATATATTCGAAAGACTCATTTATGAAATTAAATATATTTTGGCATTATATTATTTTCTAGAAATTATTAAGTCATTATTACATCATGAATGATGTGATTTATAATAAAAAAGTTATTTGAAAAACAATATTTTTATTATTCACTGGAAATTGAGGTATTTCAAAAAATTACAAAAAAACCATTGGAAAATTTTTACGTTCTTATTTAAGTTATGATATACATTTTATCTGAATAAATATCTAATATATTTAATTTTATTTTTTAATATATCCATTATGATTTTTATAAAATAATTTCAAATATAGTTAATTAAAAATGTGACTATATTTTCTTTGATTTTTTTAATCATGATCTTTATTTTTTTGAATAAAAATATTTATATTTACTTATATAACTCAAGAAAAATATTATTTATATCACACTTTATCATTTTGAGTTTAAATTACTATTTTAATGGTTAGGTTACTATTATCAATGGTTAACTCATTATTACCAATAGTTAGGTTATTATTCCAATAATCAGATTACTATTCCAATGGTCACATTACCGATAATAAATACCACTTCATTATTTCACTCAAAATTCACTGAAATTACTCCCAAGGTTATATATTTTCATTTTCATAGATTGTTATTGGATTAATAATATTTTCTTTTCTTTATATAGTGTTGGAAGTGTAGGTGATGATTCTAGGAGATGGGGGCGATCCATATTTCCCTTCTTTATTTTTTATTTTATATCTTTTTTCCAATTTTAATTTTTTTTACATTTTTATTGGTTTTATAGCTTACTAATGAAATGATATTTTTTAATAAATTAAATTTTTATTGGTTTATCTTTGTTCTTGGGGCATATAATACTTATATAGTACAATATAACAAGCATTTATTTATGAAAAAATTATAATTTAAAAATTATAGCTCATTACATTCTCCTCCACACCTTAAGATATTTCAACCCTGAAATTTAAACTCGTATTATAAGTTTAGAATATGTGATAGTACTTTGGTTTAGTTGTTTCCTATACTTCCCACATCGCCTCTTCATACTTATGGTTTACCCAAATATCTTTTCCAAGTTGAGTTGTCATGTTGTGTGGAACTTTTCCTCTACTTTCCAATGTCTTCATTATATTATCCTCATTAGAGAGTTTACTCTCTATTTGTACCACATATAGATTTAGTACATAGAGGGATCAGGAATGTACTTCCTCAATAGTGATACATGGAACACATTCTGAACATTATTCATTCTTATGGGAAGTACAATTTGATATAACATTACTCTAATACGATCAAGGATCTCAAATGGTTAAATCTACCTTGGTCTAAGAGTCACCTTCTTTGAAAATCACATGATGCTCATACATGGTGATATTCAAAGGAAAACATTATCTCCTACTTTAAATTCAAATTCCCTTATATTGTTGTCATCATGGATTGTTTACCAACTCTGATTTTTTGGATGGATTAAAAAATTCCAATCATATCTTGGCCATGATGAATTCCTGGTATCTTTTTTATCCAACATCATCCCAACATGTATGGGTACAACATCACTTCCCATAGAGTTCTTCATATGATTACATTTGAATACTTTAGTGGAAGTTGTTCATACATATGAACTTAACTAATGGGAGATTATCATACCATCCACCTTTTAATTCCATTAATCATGCTCTCATCAAGTCCTCAAGTGTTTGAATATTCATTTTATATTTTAGATTGGTTTGGGGGTGATAGGTCGCATAAAAATTCAATTTATCATTCAAATCATGTTGAATAATTATACAAAATTTATATGTGAACCATGGATCATGCTTAGAGATGGTCAAAAGTGGTACCCCATACAGCCTCACCACTTCCTTTACATATATCTTTTCAATATGTTCAATAAATAAATCTTCATGTCTAGCAATTAAGTGGACATTCTTAGTGAGTCGGGCCACCACTACCCGTATCACATTTTTTCCATTGGATGTATTCAGGAGACTATATAAAAACTCCATAGTGGTGTTCTCCTATTTTCATGTGGGTATTGGCAATGGTTTACTCATCCTGTTGGACTTATTCCACTCCACATTAACATTTTTTTCAAACCATTCATCTTGAGATATAATTGACAATCCCCTTCTTCTTGTTATTCCAATGGAAGTTATCTCAAAGATTATGATACATATTGGTGCTTCCCATATATATGGAAAAAAGATTATATATTTAACGACCCATACTTTACATACATTGTTAATACTTCAAAATTGAAGCACACTTATTACAACATACGAAAAAACCACAAAGGACCGTATACGTATAGTGTCTTTAGAAACTGGAAAAACATAAACAACTGGTTCATAAATATTCTATAGTGTCTCCCATTAATTTCATCATATCTAGGGTTCCTTTTAGCATATTCTACTTAATATCCATCTTCCTGGCCTGGGGAAAAGAAAACATACAAAAAAGGGTGATCTCAAATGCTCAGCAAGGGAAAATAAAAGAAATAAAAATCATATCATATCTTCTTGAAAATCATAACCTGCAAAAGAGATCATAATATCTTAACACGGAATAAATCATAGAAGTGAAAATGAGATCCCCATAATCATAACATAATACTTGAAACTTTGTGCCATGCACACATAATCATGGAAAATCATTTCTTGTTAGTCATGACTCATTGCCAAGACTATCTTAGCGGACAAAGTCCATTTCTGAACCGAGTTCACTCCTCGTTTCAGTCCTGTATCACTGAACCGAAATAACCTTCCATTCCAGCCATGTATATCTCAAGAGATATAAATCTTTACCCAATGCATTGGAGGGAGATATAGGTCCCACCCATCTTATAATGAATCCTTTCTTAAGTGTGCCACATAATCATAAATCATACATCATCGCATAACACATGTAACAAAAATGGAATTCTTGAAACATCATGACATCATAAAAAAAATCATATAAGGTAAATGACTTCATAAAAATAATTTCCCCAAAACATAATCAAATCAATGTAATAATAGGGATAAAAACATAACCCTATATTATCTTAGATGGAAAATAATTTTGATAAAACATTTGAACTCCATTCTTGAGGAAAATATCATTTCTACTTCAAAAATAATTTTCCTTTCTTAATATGTCATACAATTTTAAACTAAAAGAAGTTGATTAAAAATAAACTTGAAAACTTGTAAAGTAATATTCTTGGAAATAATGTTTTAAAAATCCATTCTTGCCGTATAAGTTAAAAAAACATTCTTCGTACTTTTGTTAGAAAAGTCAAAAAGTACCTCGTACGAAAAACGACAAAAGATTCCTTTCATATCTTTTACAAAAAAAATTACCGAAGGGTAAAATTGGATATAAACTATTGTAGAAGGATGGAAATAATATTACACATTGAGGGAACATGGATGTGGGTAAAAAAAATACACCCCAGTAATTACCAAAGTAAAAACAATCTCGGATAAAAGTGAGATTGTAATATTTCCCTTACCTTAGGTACGATTTGCTTTGTACGTGCCGAAGCTCCTGTATAATGGTTTAAATAATGTTATTGACTTATTCCAGAATCATAAATATTGATATGATATCATATATGGTCATATTCTTATCTTCTTATTAGTAATATTTCATTGTTACTTGTTACTCGGGTCTTTATTGCCTTTTGTTCTTATGCGTGTTTTGCCGAATAAATTCTTATTCTTATTTTAAGGTTATAGACACCTTATATCCAGAATGGTATTAGTGTAACATATATCAAATTTATTCATTCAATTCATTTATATAATTACTATGTAATGATGATCATGTAGAACGAGTCGTATCACATCGTGGATACGGTATTCCGTACGTACGCACGAGCAATGACATTGTTCCCATGATCGTGGAATTGTATTTAAGTGTATTTAAACTATTTCAATATCAATATCACTTTATAATAATCATATTTAGTTACTCATTACACCATTATACCCATCCTTGTAAGGTGATGGTGGAAAATAGATTACACCACGGCGTGGAGACGGTATTCCGTACGTACGCATGCGCGGTGATTTCATTTTTCCGTAGGATGGATAGAAGGTGAATTATGGTTGTTTCATATTTATAATAACATATCAGTATGTAAGTAATACTTATGTTATTACTTTATCATGAAACAAATAAAGAAGAAGAAGTTTGAAGAAGAAAGAAATTGAGAAGATCGGTAATGCATATTACCTCTTCTTTGAAACGCCTCATTTAATCCTCCACTTAGGGAACTAAGATTGGTCTTTGAAGAAGACCAGGACCTCTAGAATTATTCTAGGGAAGTGGAGAAGGGATTTTGGAAGGGGTTGGCCGGGCTTGAGTTCTCAAATTGGTGTGAGGAGGAGGGGGAGGAGGTGCCCCTTTATAAGGGAGGAGAGGGGCACCTTAGGAATATCTCAAAATATTATTTTATATTAAAGTCAAAATCGGTTTATAATGGTTAAAATGGACTTATTTATAAGGTAAAGTGGGGATGGGTCGAAATCCTATCAACCAATAGGATTTAGACATGTTTAGGTTATTATTTTAACCTTATCAATTAGATTTAACTCTAAGTTAAATAATTTAACTTTTACCGTGACTTTTTGTTTTCTTACACTATATGGTTAATACACTTACAATAACATGCCAAACGAACCCCAAGTTGTTTATTATTAATATATATATCCTTATCTAAGTCATTTGGCCGAGCCTTAGATTTTTAGGAATAAAATAACAATTAATAATATTTTATTTTATTTAAAAACTATTTTGTGTCAATTTTGACACTATTTGATATATGATTTTTGTGAAAGTCATAACAGAATTATATGTTCAAACCAAGTTGGTTAAATCAACACTAATATATCATAGTAACCTATAAAATTAGATTAATTCATAAAATGTCTCAAATTACATTTATTTGAGCATTTATAACATCAATTATGTTAACATTTTCTTAAAAGGGTAATTACTGCATCATCGTTGTGTCATAAATAAATTAATTTATTTAAAGTCTAAAAATTATAAATAAAATATAATTATGTAGGAAATATTTTTATCTTTCTAATGAATATTTATAGTCGAATTTATCTTATGTATAACCCCATATTAAAAATGTTTTAGTTATTAAACTTTGATTTTAACTATTTTAACTATTCATTAAATAAAATAATATTAAATGTCATAATCTAATCCAAGTGGACCTAAATGGTCATATTATATTCATAAGGTTGTTTTTGGTCGAATTACACTTATCTAATAGAATTAGGACATGTGTTAGGGTAATAGTAATATCATTCTTACCCTTAGTTACCCTATTTACTATTAACCGCGGTAAAAAAAGCAAAAAGTTACTATTCACCAAAAAATTATTTTTATCTCATTGAACCACATTTGACTTACTGATATCAACCGTGTCTGTCGGATTTTCGAAATTCCATTCACAGAAGCAGTAAAATTATGTTTTATGCAAAATTCAGTTTTTAACCTACCACTTAGTGGTTTCACTATTCATCAAAAATTGAAAGTTTTCAGAAAAATACCAAAATTTCACCCTAGGCTAATTTCGGTATTCCGAATCCAAAAATGAAGTCCATTTTGAAAAATAAAATTTATAAAATTTCAAAAAGTGGTTATTAATATTCATAATGGCTAGTTTTAATAATATTTTAATAGCATATCGTTGTTTAGTGAAACTCGGTATTGCGTACAACGCAAGCTATCGAGGAAGGTCGCGATTGCGTGTAAAATATGTCAAGATAGTGTGTAGTGAAAGATTACTTTGATGATATATATATAACATAAAAACAAAATATTACTCATAAAAATATCGGGTGTTACATTCTACCCCCCTTAAAAAGAATTTCGCCCTCGAAATTCGTCACTTTGTAACAAACAGATGAGGATACTTCTCCCTCATCATATCCTCAAGCTCCCATGTAGCTTCTTCAAGTTGGTGGTTCCTCCATAAAACTTTCACCAATCGAGTGGTCTTGTTTCGTAGGACTTTTTCGCTACGATCCAGAATCTCTATCGGTTGTTCTTCATAAGAAAGTTCTTGCTCCAGCGGTACAACTTCTGAGCTGAGTACATGTGAAGGATCAGGTATGTACTTTCTCAGGAGAGATACATGGAACACATCGTGAACTAGAGAGAGATTCTGTGGAAGCGCCAATCGGTAAGCTACCTTCCCAACACGATCCAGTATTTCAAAAGGACCGATTTATCTAGGGCTCAACTTCCCCTTCTTTCCATATCTCATAACCCTCTTCTAGGGAGATATTCGTAATAACACTTTATCACCCACTTCAAACTCTAGGTATTTTCTTCGGTTGTCGGCATAACTTTTCTATCAAATCTGAGCTGCTCTTATGTGTTGTTGAATAGATCTGACCTTTTCTTCTATTTCATCAACGAGATCAGGTCCTAATAGCTTTCTTTCCCCAACTTCATCCCAACAAGTTGGAGTCCTGCATTTCTTTCCATAGAGAGCTTCATAAATAGCCATCTGAATACTGGAGTGAAAGCTATTATTATAAGAAAATTCCACCAAAGGTAGGTGTTGATCCCAACCTCCTATGAAATCCATAGAGAAAGCTCTCAACATATCTTCTAGGGTTTGAATTGTTCTCTCAGACTGACCGTCTGTCTGAGGATGATAAGAAGTGTTGAAACTCAACTCTGTATCCAGAGTATGCTGAAGACTTCTCCAGAACTTCGAGGTAAATCTCGGATCCCGATCTGATATAATAGAAAGTGGTACTCCATGCAATCTTACCACTTCCTTTACATATATCCTGGCAAGCTGATCTAGAGAGAAATCCTCTCTAATAGCAATGATGTGTGCAGACTTTGTAAGACGATCAACTATGACCCAGATAGCATTATTGCCTTTGGATGTTTTAGGAAGTCCTGTGACAAAGTCCATAGTAATGTTTTCCCATTTCCATTCGGGTATGGGTAATGGTTGTAATATCCCCTTAGACTTCTGTCTCTCAGCTTTAACTTGTTGACAAACCAAGCATCGAGAGACATATTCAGCAACATCTCTTTTCATGCCATCCCACCAGAAGTACTCTTTCAGGTCCCTATACATATTTGTGCTTCAAGGATGAATAGAGAATAAAGAACTATGAGCCTCATCCAGCACCTCCTTCTTTAATTCGGGGATGGGAGGAACACAAACCCGATTCCTGAACTTTATTATCCCATCACAATCAAGGTTGAACTCAGGAACATTTCTCACCTTCTTTTGTAACTCGACATCTTCTTTCTGTGCCTCTTTAATCTTAACATGTATAGATAGTTGAACATTCATTTGAGAAAGATAAGATTTTTCCCCTTCCATTATAATTCCAAGATCCATCCTTTGTAAATCCATAAATATTGGATCTTTTGTGATCCTCATCATGGATAAACTAGCATGGTCTTGTCGACTTAATGCATCTGCCACCTTGTTTTCTTTCCTAGGGTGGTAATGGATTGAGCAGTCGTAATCCTTAATCAGCTCCAACCATCTTCTTTGACGCATATTCAGCTCCTTTTGTTTGAAAATATACTTTAAACTTTTATGATCAGTATAAATATCACACCTTTCACCATAAAGGTAATGCCTCCAAATCTTTAATGCAAAGATTACCGCAGCTAACTCCAAATCATGTGTTGGGTAATTTTGCTCATGGATTTTCAACTGTCATGAGGCATAAGCTATCACCATAACATTTTTCATAATAACACACCCCAATCCCTTCTTGGATGCATCACTATAGATCACAAACCTTTCTCCACTACAAGGCAGTGTGAGCACAGGTGCACTGGATAACCTTCTTTTCAACTCCTTGAAATTCTCTTCACATTCCTCTATCCAAACAAACTTAACTCCTTTCCGAGTCAACATGGTGAGTGGATTAGATAATCGTGAAAAATCTTTTACAAAATGTCGATAATATCCAGCCAAACCAAGAAAACTTCGGATCTCAGTTACTGTTGTCGGTCTCGACCATCTTTGGATAACCTCTGTTTTTGGTGGATCCACAAATATCCCCTCTTTTGAGATTATGTGACCCAAAAATGCAACTTTTTGAAGCCAAAATTCACACTTGGTAAATTTGGCATAAAGCTTCTCCTTTCTCAGGGTCTTCAATATAATTCTTAAGTGATCTTCATGTTCTTCCTTTCTCTTTGAATAGGAAAGAATATCATCTATAAAGACTACCACAAATTGATCAAGATAGTCTCTAAAGACTCTATTCATTAGATCCATGAAGATAGCAGGGGCATTAGTAAGACCAAATGGCATCACTATAAATTCATAGTGTCCATACCTTGTACGGAAAGCCGTCTTTGGTATATCCTCCCTTTTGAACCTTAATTGATGATACCCTGAACGGAGATCAATCTTGGAAAAGTATTGAGCTCCACGTAGTTGGTCAAATAAGTCATCAATGCATGGGAGAGGATATTTTTTCTTGATAGTGATCTTGTTAAGTTCTCGATAATAAATGCAGAGTCTCATTGATCCATCTTTCTTCTTAACAAATAGAACAGGTGCTCCCCAAGGTGATGCACAAGGGCATATGAATCCCTTATCAATATTCTCTTGGAGTTGCTTCTTCAATTCCTGCAACTCAATTGGGGCCATTCTATAAGGTGTCTTTGAAATAGGCAAAGCACCCGGTACGAGTTCTATTGAAAACTCAACTTCACGATTTTGTGGAAGACCTGGTAATTCCTCCGGAAAGACATCATCAAACTCCCGTACAATGGGCATATTCTTAATCGTGAGTTTCTCACCAACGATTTGAGATAAATAACCTTCATTTAGTGGAATCAATACCCATAAGATGGAAGAAATTTCCACTGGAAGGTTATGTTCATCCTTGCATTGATAGATGATCATAGATTGATCTGGAATATGAAATGTGACTTCCCTTCTTTGGCAATTGATATGAGATCCATATAAAGAAAGCCAATCCATGCCAAGAATCACAACAAATTCCACTATAGAAAGGATCACAAGATTTGCAGGAAGCACGTTCCCACAAACTTCGATCAGAGAAGAATTATAAACTTTTGATGTGACTGTTGTGCCATTAGATGTTGTAATAGCTAACTCAACATCTAGTTGTTGAGGTAGTACGGTGATACCCTTAGAAAATTCTTTAGAAATAAAAGAGTGGGTGGATCCAGAATCAAATAAATCATTTTCTACTTTAGAGTGGATGGTAAATGTACCTTTCACCACTTCGTTATCGTACTCCACATCGCTGATAGAAATTGCATGTGAATTTCCTTTTTCTTTAGCCTTAAGTGTTTGTTGACGTCGACCATCATCATCAACCCTTGGATTTGGGCATTGATTGGCATAATGCCCCATCTCCTTGCACATGAAACATTGAAGTGTATTAGGTTCATTCTGTGTATCCCTTCCTTTGTTTGCATCATTAGACATCTTCTTCCCATTATCACGGCATTCAAATGCCCGATGACCTTCCTTTCCACATTTGAAACATTTACTTGTCCCTTTAAGTCAACTCCCTCCATGTTTCTTTCCACACTTTGAGCATAAGGTAAAGCTCATCTTCTTTTCAGTGTGCTCTTTAGATTTTCCTTTCAATTCCATTTTCCTCTTCTTATCAAACCCATATGACTGATGGGTTACTCCAATCTCTATCTCGACTTTGAGAGCACATCGAACGATTTCCTCGTAGCTATTGAAGTCCCTTATGGCTAACGCCCTTCGAAGACTTGGTTTTAAGCCACTAAAGAATCGATCAATCTTACTCTTAGGTTGGATAATAATACCAGAAGCGTACCTTGCAAGTCTTGTAAAATTTTCTTCATAGGTACCAACAGATTCATCATCCCTTTACTTCAGTTCAAGAAACACTTTCTCCATCTTTTTTCAGAGAATACGAGGGAAGTACTTATTGAAAAATAAGTTCTTGAACTCGTCCCATTCCATGGACTCAATTTCATCCCTTTGCTTCATATTCTTAATAAGATTCCACCATTGATCAGCATCTCCTTCCAAACAATACACTGCTAGGATGACTTTATCATGTTCAGAACATTGAAGAACTGAAAATATCTTTTCAGTAGTACTAATCCATTGTTCAGCAACTAATAGATCAGTAGACCCGCTGAAATAAGGTGGACGCTGCCTCATGAAGGATTCAACGGAATATTGCTCCTTCCTTTGCTCATTTGGAAGTCCTACATGATTCATAGCTTGAGAAAGTTGTGTGGGAATGGCTACAGGATTTTGCATTCCAGCTCCCATATCGTTTGGTTGCTTAGGGGGACAATCATTGCATTGCCCATCGCATTCCGCATTAACACGGTTCCTTCGGGTTCCAGCCATTGACTAAAACCAAGAAGAATAGTGTGAGCAACACTAATTATAATAGGAAAACCACATAATTCAAGAATAAAATTTTCACGCTTAAGGTCATATCCTAGGTTATTCATGGCCATTTCTAAAACACTAAAATTGTGTTCTATGCTTAGACTTATCCTTAGTGTTCTTACTAAGGATTTCACATCCTTGATTCCAAAGGTTGACTATACCATTCCACTGATACCAACTATAACGACCCATAATTTACATACATTGCTAATACTTCAAAATTGAAGCACACTTATTACAACATATGACAAAACCACAAAGGACCGTATAGGTATAGTGTCTTTAGAAACTGGGAAACATAAACAACTGGTTCATAAATCTTCTACAGTGTCTCCCATTTATTTCATCATATCTAGGGTCCCTTTTAGCATATTCTACTTAATATCCATCTTCCTGACCTGGGGAAAATAAAACATGCAAAAAAGGGTGAGCTCAAATGCTCAGCAAGGGAAAATAAAGGAAATAAAAATCATATCATATCTTCTTGAAAATCATAACCTGCAAAAGAGATCATAATATCTTAACATGGAATAAATCATAGAATTAAAAATGAGATCCCCATAATCATAACATAAAACTTGAAACTTTGTGGCATGCACACATAATCATGGAAAATCATTTCTTGTTAGTCATGACTCATTTCCAAGACTATCTTAGCGGACAAAGTCCATTTCTGAACCGAGTTCACTCCTCGTTTCAGTCCTGTATCACTGAACCGAAATAACCTTCCGTTCCAGCCATTTCTATCTCAAGAGATATAAATCTTTACCCAATGCATTGGAGGGATATATTGGTCCCACCCATCTTATAATTAATCCTTTCTTATGTGTGCCACATAATCCTAAATCATACATCATCGCATAACACATGTAACAAAAATGGAATTCTTGAAACATTATGACATCATAAAACAAATCATATAAGGTAAATGACTTCATAAAAGTAATTTACTCAAAACATAATCAAATCAATGTAATAATAGGGACAAAAACATAACCCTATATTATCTTAGATGGAAAATAATTTTGATAAAACATTTGAACTCCATTCTTGAGGAAAATATCCTTTCTACTTCAAAAATACTTTTCCTTTCTTAATATGTCATAAAAATTTAAACAAAAATAAGTTGATTAAAAATAAACTTGAAAACTTGTAAAGTAAGCTTCTTGGAAATAATTTTTTAAAAATCCATTCTTGCTGTATAAGTTAAAAAAACATTCTTTGTACTTTTTTCAGAAAAGTCAAAAAGTACCTCGTACGAAAAACGACAAAAGATTCCTTTCATATCTTTTACAAAAAACATACCGAAGGGTAAAATTGGATATAAACGATTGTAGAAGGATGGAAATAATATTACACATTGAGGGAACATGGATGTGGGTAATAAAATACACCCCAGTAATTACCAAAGTAAAAACAATCTCGGATAAAAGTGAGATTGTGATATTTCCCTTACCTTAGGTCCGATTTGCTTTGTACGTGCCGAAGCTCCTGTATAATGGTTTAAATAATGTTATTGACTTATTCCAGAATCATACATATTGATATGATATCATATATGGTCATATTCTTAGCTTCTTATTAGTAATATTTCATTGTTACTTGTTACTCGGGTCTTTATTGCCTTTTGTTCTTATGCGTGTTTTGCCGAATAAATTCTTATTATTCTTTTATGGTTATATATACCTTATATCTAGAATGGTATTAGTGTAACATATATCATATTTATTCATTCAATTCATTTATATAATTACTATGCAATGATGATAATGTAGAACGAGTCGCATCACATCGTGGAGACGGTATTCCGTACGTACGCACGAGCGATGATATTTTTCCCATGATCGTGGAATTGTATTTAAGTGTATTTATACTATTTCAGTATCAATATCACTTTATAATAATCATTTATAGTTACTCATTACACCATTATACCCATCCTTGTAAGGTGATGGTGGAAAATAGATTACACCACGGCGTGGAGACGGTATTCTGTACGTACGCACGCGCGGTGATTTCATTTTTCCGTATGATGGATAGAAGGTGAATTAGGATTGTTACATATTTATAATAACATATCAGTATGTAAGTAATACTGATGTTATTACTTTATCATGAAACAACTAAAGAAGAAGAAGTTTGAAGAAGAAAGAAATTGAAAATATCGGTAATGGATATTACCTCTTCTTTGAAAAGCCTCTTTGAATCCTCCACTTAGGGAACTAAGATTGGTCTTTGAAGAAGACCAGGACATCTAGGATTATTCTAGGTAAGTGGAGAAGGGATTTTGGCAGGGGTTTTTAAATCTTGAGTGCTCAAATTGGTGTGAGGAGGAGGGGGAGGAGGTGCCCTTTTATAAGGGAGGAGAGGGGCACCTTAGGAATATCTCAAAATATTATTTTATATTAAAGTCAAAATCAGTTTATAATGGTTCCAAAGGGTCTTATTTCGAAGGTGAAGTGGGGATGGGTCGCAATCCTGTCAACCAATAGGATTTAGACACGTTTAGGTTATTATTTTAACCTTATCAATTAGATTTAACTCTAAGTTAAATAATTTAACTTTTACCGTGACTTTTTGTTTTCTTACACTATATGGTTAATACACTTACTATAACATGCCAAACGAACCCCAATTTGTTTATTATTAATATATATATCCTTATCTAAGTAATTTGGCCGAACCTTAGATTTTTAGGAATAAAATAACAATTAATAATATAATATTTGATTTAAAACTATTTTGTGTCAATTTTGACACTATTTGATATATGATTTTTGTGAAAGTCATAACAAAATTATATGTTCGAACCAAGTTGATTAAATAAACACTAATATATCATAGTAACCTAGAAAATTAGTGTAATTCATAAAAAGTCTCAAATTACATTTATTTGAGCATTTATAACATCAATTATGTTAACATTTACTTAAAAGGGTAATTACAGCATCATTGTTGTGTCATAAATAAATTAATTTATTTAAAGTCTAAAAATTATAAAAAAAATATAATTATGTAGGAAATATTTTTATCTTTCTAATGAATATTTATAGTCGAATTTATCTTATTTATAACCCCATATTAAAAATGTTTTAGTTATTAAAATTTGATTTTAACTATTTTAACTATTCATTAAATAAAATAATATTAAATGTCATAATCTAATCCAAGTGGACCTAAATGGTCATATTATATTCATAAGGTTGTTTTTGGTCGAATTAAACTTATCCAATAGAATTAGGACATGTGTTAGGGTAATAGTAATATCATTTTTACCCTTAGTTACCCAATTTACTATAAACCGCGGTAAAAAAAGTAAAAAGTTACTATTCACCAAAAAATTATTTTTATCTCATTGAACCACATTTTACTTACTGATATCAACCGTGTCTGTCGGATTTTCGAAATTCCATTCACAGAAGCGGTAAAATTATGTTTTATGCAAAATTCATTTTTTAACCTACCACTTAGTGGTTTCACTATTCATCAAAAATTGAATGTTTTCAGAAAAATACCAAAATTTCACCCTAGGCTAATTTCGGTATTCCGAATCCAAAAATGAAGTCCATTTTGAAAAATAAAATTTATAAAACTTCAAAAAGTGGTTATTACTATTCATAACGGCTAGTTTTAATAATATTTTAATAGCATATCGTTCTTTAGTGAAACTCGGTATTGCGTACAACGCAAGCTATCAAGGAAGGTCGCGATTGCGTGTAATGTAAGTCAAGCTAGTGTGTAGTGAAAGATTCCTTTGATGATATATATAACATAAAAACAAAATATTACTCATAAAAATCTCGGGTGTTACAATATATGCAAACAATCCAATATCTCTATCTTTATCTTTGGTGATGATGGAAAAAACTATCTAGTTCCAAATCAAATGACATCATCCTCAATTATGTGGAACTCACATTGCTTCACTACCTTTAAAACATTCACCTTCTTTTAAATCTCCAGATCATCCCTTTATGCCTCCTTCATCTTCTCTTGGATATATAGTTGGGAAATCATTTGGGAAAAGTAGGATTTATTCTTATAAGTTATGATTTATAGAACCATCGACTATACATACATATATATATATATATGGTATTTCTCAATCTGCATCATGGATAAGGTAGTTGGTTGTTTTATTCTAAGAGCATCAACTACCTTGTTTTCCATTCCTATGTGTTAGTTAATAGAGAATTCATTGTACTTTATTAGCTCTAATCTTCTTGTTTAAATAATTTTTATCAACTTATACGATATTATATACTTTATACTCTTATGATTGATACAGATGTCACACTTCTCACTATTGAGATAGTTCTGCAACTCTTTAAGGTGGATATAACATCCTGTAACTCCATATCATTCTTTAGGTAGTATTTATCATGGATTTTAAACTATAATGAATAATATGATATAACATTGTCCTTTAGAAAGAATAAATAACTCACACCTTTCTTTAAAGAATCGTTTTATATCAAAAAACATTCTCCACTTCTGGGTAGTGTGAGTACATGCATAGTGATTAACCTCTTCTTGAACACCTCAAATATTTCCTTTCATTATTCAATCTAGAAATAATTTACATAGTTCCATGTTAACTTAATTCTCGAGATAGAAAATAATCATAAATTTATCAAAAAACATAAGTAGTACCCTATTATGCTAATAAAACAATGGAATTATATGTCAGTTGTTTGTTTAGGACATCCCTTAATCTTCTTTGGTAAGATCATGACATTTTTTGGAGATGTATTGGACTCATTTATAGGTATTCCTTTTTCCTTATTTTTATTATATCATTTTTTGGTTTTACATGTGGGATTTTGTGGTAAAATTATAGAATTTTGGAATAAATTGGAGCAGTGCACGTTTAGAATGTGCTTTTCCCAAACCGTTCACACATGCTAGAAAACCATATAAAACCATACTGAGGAGTTTCATGTGGCTAACACATAGTATTTCTAACCATTAACCCCATTAGTAGTAACTGTGTGACCCCTTAATAGAAGGAAAATTATTTGGCACATGGTTAGGGAAAATCGTGAGCCCTGTATTGGAAAATGTGCGCACAAAAAATTTAAACCCCTGAAAATTCATTAAAAACATTTCGAACCCCCATATTATATCCTGAAACACCCTATATCAATGCTAAAATGATCTCTTTAATTTTTTATGGTTCTTGGAAGGATTCATAGGCATAAAACCTCCATTCACCATGAATCCAATCCTAGATTTAAGATCCTCACCTCTCACAAGAAGAGATTCTCATTCCAATTAGCCTCCACCCTCTCTCTCATCCTTCTCTCATTTTTTGAAGGGATTTTTTCCTCTATTAGTGAGGGATAAAGATCTAGGTTTTGATGGACCTAATTCATTGGATCATGGATCTAGTTTTTGGATCTAGATCACATTCATTTCCTTGATCTTGGTTATTCTACTTTAAATTGGGTATTTTTGATGGTGAGTGTTCATGATCAATATTTAGGTAAGATATCTATTATTCAATTACCAAAGTCATTATTTAATTATTTTTATTTACTTGTACAATTTCCATTTCCATTATTGGGAAATTTCATCTATAATTTAATTAAACTAAATTGAATTTTCATTTGATGATTTATTGGTTTTAAATTGGGGTAATTCTAAATTGGGGTTATTAATTTTTTAGTTAATTAATGGAATAATGTGATTGTATAAATTATATGATATTGAAATTATGTAATTGGTTAATTTTCTAGGATTGTTTAATTGATTGGTTAAATTAAGTAATAACGGATTTATTAAAGAGAATTAAGGGATCTTAGTATTAACAAAGAGGGGTTAATAAATTATATGATTAAAGGGTAATAAATGGTTTAATCATGATTTGTTCATATTATTCCTTATGATTTAAAGTGATGAATCTTCATTGTTTTGATAATTGAAATGGTATTACCTATTGGAAAATTATAAAGAGAGAGTTAATAATGAATATAATTCCAAAATTTAATATATGTGGAATGTGTTATGGCTTGATTAATGGGTTTGGGATAAAGACTAATACTTCAAATACCCACGGGGTATGAGACAAGGCGTTCAAGACCCGAAATTCATGCTTGTGAAAACGAGTGTGGGAAAAGGGTTACTAATTCAAAAGACCACTTACATGATGCAGGTCATAATGAGTGTGGGACATAGACTACTACTTCAAAAATACAATATAGGTGATTGATTGATGAACATGTTATGGGACATGGATTGATTATTAAAATAACCATGGGGTTCAATCCATGGTGTTATAGGCCAATAATTTTGTCATTGGATTATGGTTCCAATTAGTCTTTTTATAAAGTGTATTTAAGTGGATAATTAAAGGCCATGTGATAATGAATGAAAAATACCTATGTGACAGAGTTCCAAATTTTTCATGGGCTGAAAAAAGTATTGATTAGCTGGGTGACTTCCTGAACCCATGGAAATAATTTGGTTAGATAAAAAATAATGAAAAGTGATATTTGTTTACTTTATGTATTTTAATTTATTATTTATAAAACTACATATAGTTTTGTTGACTATATATTTTTTTATAAACCGTTAGTGGTGGCCTATAGAGTTATACTCAAACCCTACATAGGCTACCTGATCGATACCCAAATAGACTTCATGGTTGCAAGGAATGATAAGGAAAAGGCCCTATGTTAGATTAATGAGTTTGGATTGAGCGCAGATGATGGAATCAGACATTGTATTGGGACCCTCTTTGAAGTGTTAGTGTGTCTTTCTTTTAGTTCGGAATTTGATACATGACCCATAATTATCATGGCGTAACTACTATTTATGTTTAGATATTATATTAATGTTTTTTATTATGTGATACTAGTTTTTAATGTTTTTGGTTATATAATTCAGTTATTCATTTTTATTTATGAGGTTGATATTATTTCAAAAGGATGGTTTAGTCTCCCCATGTTATATATATCAGACCCTCACTGCTAGTTGATAGACTCTGTAATATTGGGAGGTGCGCCTGAGGTCACATAAACGTCTAAATCGGGGAACCTTAATATGGCACTCGTGTTGGGACATAACAAAGTGGTATCAAAGGGAGTTTTTTCTTTTATTTTCCTTTATCATACTATTTGGGAAAGGTAAACAGGATACTAGGAGGAGTCAATCCATAGACATGATCTTTTGAATGGGAGTATCTAACCCATGTATGGGGGAAAATCCAAGTACATAGTGTGGGATTGTTGTTATTGATTTGTATTGTTATAGTTCAATGTTATTTCACAATGGTTGATGCACTTGATGTGTGATTTGATTATTATTTCTGAGATTATCCTAAATTTGACTCATGACCCGGTATGGAACACAATTTGAGTATTCATGCATCCCTCTAGGAACATAGGAATTACTGTGACATGCATCATTTTAAGGCACACCTAGGAAAACATGCTTTGGGTATGTTGTTGAAATTGAAATGATTTTACATTCTTTTTTAATTAAACTAAAAATTGTTCCTTATATGGAACGTAAAGTGGTAAAATAATCAATATGTGAATAATTGGGTGACTAATGGGAAATATTAAAAATGAGAATGATTTTACCCTTTTTCTAACCATGACCAAGATATAGGATGTTTAAGGGTAGTGATAGTGCCTTAGTTTTGACCGTGTGGCGGGGTTTGTGAGATTACTTTTTGTGGATTTACTTGAATCCCAAAATTTACCAGTGACAGTGGAGAAAATGTAGCTGAGTCCTAGATTGAGTGGATACACATGATTCTTGACCACATGGATAGTTTTATAGAGAAAAGAATCAACTGTGCTGCTTATATGTTATGTGGTCTGCCAACGATTTGGTAGTATATTCAGAATCAAGATGAACAACTATTCAGTATGAAGTGGAAGGACATTCCAGATAATTCTTTTGACAAATTTTACCCTAAGTTTCTTAGGTAGGAGATGGTAGTAGAGTTTATGAAATTGACTAAAAAGAGAATGTGCATAAAGGACTATGATGGGAGCTTTATATATCAACATCACTTTACTCCATCATTGGTCGAAAATTAGGCTATGGTGGTAAAATGGTTTGAGGATGGTCTTAAATGTGACAAAATTCCTAGGTGATTATCTTTAATTTGAAAATATTATTTGAAGTGGGGAATTAGGCTCACATTACTGATGGGAACCTAAAGAAGGCTTCTATTAGATGACATGTGGTTTCTATGGGATGATTAAGTGGTACGTATTCCAATTGTAGGAAGTGTCTCTATGATAATTCCATCCAGGGTGATCATAAGAAGAGTGACCAAGGGGAGGATCAGTCATACATGACCTTACCCAAGTTACTTTTCACAAATTTGGCAGGCCTCATATCATTTATAGACATTATCCTCAACCATCGGTAGAGTGCCGATATTTTGGAAGGATGGGGGATCTCCAGAGGTTTTATTGGAACCCATGAGAAATTGGTAATGATGGGGATTCTAGTCTGAACCGGAGTATGGGAACAGGGTTTTTACACCGTTTCAGTAAGGAAGTCTGAGTTATACTAGCCATGCCAGAAAATCTAGTGGACGTGGTGCTTCTTGGAAAGAGTTAATGTATCAGCATGGTGTTTCATCTTAAGGGGGTCATACTATATCAAAGGGAATATGGGAAAGATAGTTGCATCCAGTATAGACTATACTTTTGGATAGCGAGGATAGACCATCCGAAGTTAGAGGTACCATTCTTCTAACTTCTCCACTTTCTACTATATTATTGGATACTGGTTCCTCTTGTTAATTTATGTCTTCACAATTTGTGAATCGGTTGAGTGTAGTAGTGGAGTTTTTGATTGAGGTTATGACAATCGATACAGTATTGGGAATATGTTTGAGGGACATCATTTTATACAAGGGGTGATCTATTTTGGGTGGGGAGTATTGTTTCCCATAGGATCATTATATTTCTGGATATATCAAGCTTAGAACAAATTGTGGGAATGTAGTGGTTACTATTTTACCCATACCACATTGATTTTTAACATAGGAGAGTTTATTTTTCATCAACTAAGTGTGATAATTATATTCACCTTCGATAATGGGACATCCAGGAAGGTTGTGTAGGGCTAGTTCACAATAACAGGAGGAGCCCACCACCTAGGTCTCTAGTCTTTTGTGAGATGATGGGGCTATAAATAATGATAGTTTTCCACCCATAGTGAATATGTTATAGAAAATGTTTCTTAAGGACTTATTAGTTCTTCCACCTAATAGTAGATATGTGTAATTTACAATTGATATTATTCTAGGATATGATCTAGTTTCTATTACACCATATAGAATTGCACCAAAAGAGCTTCAAGAGCTCTATCAATTTGTGTGGTTAAGAGGAGATTGAGTATTTATTACCATAATTTGAACCAGATGAATGTTAAGAATCAGTATCCTCTATTGAATATTGAAAATATGTATGTCTATTTGGGAGGAGATTTTGTTTTCTCTACGATCAAATAGAGATTGGGGTATCATCATTTGAGATTATAGCCTTCTGAAATACCCCAGATTTATTTTAAAAGTAGGTATGGATTATATGAGTTTTCTCTGATATCATTCATTCGAACAAATGATCTTAAATTTTATAAAGATTTCATGAAAGTAATATTCCATACGTACCTAGATCATTTGGTGGTTGTGTTTGGGGATGACATCTTGGTGTACTCTAAGAAAAATGATTATCATGCCCAATATCCTGACATCACCCTGAGTGCACTGAGAGAGGATTGGCTATACGCCTTTCTATCCAAGTGTCTATTTTGGATTGATCAGGTACATTTATTAGGTAACATCATCCTAGAGGAAATTGTTTTAGAGGACCGATGTATGGAATAGGATGTGGTTTCATGGGATCATCCCAAAAAAATTCGATATATGTAATATTTTGGGATTTGGAGTTTATTACCAAAGGTTCATCCAATACTTTCCTAGTGGGAAGAACCTCCTTCAATATTTACCAAAAAGAAAGTGAATATAGAATGGTCTAGATCATGTGAGAATGATTTCCAGCAGTTGAAGAAGTGTTTCACTACTATACCAATATTGATCCGGCCACAACAATGTGATGGGTATATTGTGTTTTTTGATACTTATGGAATTATTCTTGGATAAATGTTGAGGGAGGGAAATTTTTTTGGTGTATGGGTCATAGATGTTGATATCACATTAATAAAACTACCCTATACATGACAATGAATTATCTATTGTGGTTTATTCTTTGAAGTGTTGGTGTCATTGTCCTTTGGGTGAAAACTTTACTATGTATACTGATCAAAAGATCCTAAAGTATATCTTATTGAAATGATATTTGAATATCCATCATTGGATATGGGTTGAGTATCTGTAGTCATTTGGATTTGATCTAGAGTATAAAACTAGAAAGGGAAATAGTGTTGTTGACACTCTAGGAAGGAAAAACATACTCTGGAAGTTCAGTTGTCCAGCTCTAAGTGGAAAATGATGACCTTGTTGGATGAGATACATGTTGGGGCTCATGAGGATCCATTTTAAATGACTATAATATTAGTTTCAATGGAGTTTACACTTTTAAGATGTATCAAGGAGAAGCGGTATGAGGATATAGAGTGTTTGTAATGATATAAATCCTTAAAGGTGGGGATTAACCATCCAATTAGAATATAGATTTGGAAAAGATAATATATGTCAAGAATTGGTATGTTGTACCTATGAGTATACAAGAGGCGATGATGTGTGAATTTTATTCCGTGAAGTGGGAGGTGCATCTGGGCTTAACCAAAATGTATTGTAACCTATTATGGTAGTATTGGTGACCAGGGATGAAAAAGGATCTTGTAGTGTTTGTGACATGATGTTACACCTGTAAATAAGTGAAGACTAAGCACCAATGCCCATGTGGTTTACTACATCTGTTACCCATTCTTGAATGGTAGTGGTATAATGTTACCGTTGACTTTGTCGTGGGTCTCCTAAGGAAACCTTGTATGAATGACTCTATTTTAGTGTTTGTTGATCAACTAAAGAATCCCGTAGATTTCTTTCCTATACATGAGACATCCTTATTGGATTTGTTGGTATATTTTTACATTTAGAAGATAGTCCCTTTACATATGTTGAAATAGATTATAGTTTCATAAAATAAATCATGTTTTAATTCATCCTTTTATAAGCTCATGTAAATGAAATTGGGTATATAGGTTTTAATAATTATTGAATTCCACCCACAAAAAGATGGGCCATCAGAGTGTACTATACTAGTTTTTGAGGATATTCTATGATCATATGTTCTGAAATTTGGTCTGTCATGGGAAAGTCACTTAGCACTAGTTCAGTTAACCTATTAAAATAAATATTATTCTAATATAAACAAGGATCCATATGTGGTACTTTAAGAAATTCCATAAATATCTTCACTATTTTGGATGGAGTTAGGGGTGTCAAAGTTGTTGGTACTGATTCTCATTTAGGAGACATCAGAGAAATTTCACCAGATTCAAAAGACTATGGTTATGGCTTAAAGTAGACACAACTCATATGATGATAGATGTATAAAGTGCTTATATTTTCATCGGGTGATCGTATATTCCTTCAGTGACACCTATATTGAGTCACATAATGATATGAATACATGACATGATGGCGCGTAGGTTTGTTGTACTGTGCGAGGTTGTGGAGAGAATCAGACTAGTAGTATATTTATTAGATATTCCAAAGTGGATTATTTGCATGGATGATGTTTTTCAGGTGTCAAAATTTCTTCAATATCACCCCAAACATTCTGATGTGATCAATGTGGATGATTCTGATCTTAATATCGATACATCCTTTCAGGATAATCTGATACGTGTTGTGGATCACAGTGAGAAAATGTTGAGGGAAAATACCATGTTGATAGTTCATATATTATGGAAACATGGTTGTGTTCAATATAAATATTTGGAGAGATAATCTTATATAAGGTCTCAGGGGCCTTATATTTATTGCTCAAAATATTAGTGATGATTGGGAGTACAGCTTGATGATGTGATGTTATAAGGTGAGGATATTGAAAGATCCTGCCCTTTTTTGGAGATGTCTAAAACTCATTTATAGGGTTTCCTTTTCATTTTTACTGTATCTTATTTGGGTTATACATAAGGGATTTTTTGGATTAAATTGATTATTATTTTAAGGAAGATAGGAAGCACAAATTTGGCACATAGTTTTCCCAAACCTTGAGCACGTTCCTGAAAACTGTGTGAACCAAAATAGATGCAATTCACATAGCTGGAGTATGGTTTTTAGAAAAGTGTTCCCTATTAGTAGTAATTGTGTGAACCCCTGAGATTAGGTTCATGGTTAGGTTCCTGGTTAGGGAAAACAAGGTTTCCCATATAAGAAATCATATGCATGGAAATTTAAATCCACTAAAAATCATTAAAAAAATTCCCAGACCACCATCTTATATCCCAGAATACCCTAGATCGACATTCAACTAATTTCTATCATTTTTGAGGTACCCAAATGGATTCCAAGGAATTGAAACCCCCATTATTAACAAAATGATTCTCGTATTAGAGATCTATACCTATCTCAATAAGAGATTCTCATCCCGATTAGCTTTCCCCCTCTATCATATCTATCTATCATCATTTAAAGGCATGTTTTCCCTCCATTAGTGATAGATCTAGATCTAGGTTTTGATAGATCGAATTTATTTGATCATATATCTATGATTTACATCTATATATTATTTTTTATCTTGATCTTTATAGTTCTAATTCAAATTGGGGATTTATTTTGGTGAGCATTCGTCATCAATCTATAGGTAGGTTGTCTATTATTCAATTTCTAATGTCTTGATTTAATAACATGTATGTAATTGCTCAATTGAAATTTCTATTATTTTTAAATTTTATCTGGAATTTAATTAGTTTAAATTAAATTATCATGTGATAATTTAGTGGGTTAAAATTATTGAAATTTTAAATTTCTTCAATTAGATTAATTATTTAACGGAATGTTGTGATTGTTGAAATTATGGGATATTGGAAATTTGTAATTGGTTAATTAATGGGATGTTGAAATTGATTAAATAATTGAATGGAGAAATGATTGATTAACCTGAATGAAGTGATTTCTTTCCAAACCTTTAATCATTAATGAATTATATGATTAAAGGGTGATAAATGGTTTAATAGTGATTTGTACATATTATTCAACGGGATTTAATGTGAAGAATATTGATTAATTTGCTTATTGAAATTCAATTCCATGTAGTGAAATTTTGAAGAGATAGTTAATGATGATTAACTTTGTTAAAATTGATATATGTAAAATTTGTGATTGTTTGATGAAGGGGTTGTGGGAAACAGATTATAGCTTCAAATTCCAATGGGGTGCTATACATGGGATTCTAAACCATAAATGACAGATTTTGATAATGAGTGTGGGATAGAGACTATTTCTTCAGAATCCCACTTGTGTGACGCATGTGATAATGAGTGTTGGACATGGATTGCTGCATTAAAATACCACTTGTGTGATTTATGGATGAATGTGTTGTGGGACATGAACTGATGCTTCAAATAACCATAGGGTCCAATCCATGGCTTTATAGTCCCAAAATGTTTTCATTGGAATATGGATTCAATTATCCATGTTATGAATTGAAATTAAATGGATAATGAAGTTCCATTTCATAATGAATGATAAATCCATATGTGATATGGTTTATACTCTAGAACAGGCCGAATCAGGTATTGATGGGTTGGGTGTCTTCATAAACCTAGATAAATATTGTGGTTAATTAATGAAAAATGGAATGTTATGACATTTTACTTCGTGCACTATACTATATTCACTATAAAACTTCATACACTATTACTAACTATATATTGTTATAGTCATTATTGGTGGTGGAATACAGAGATGTACTCACACCATTTTCATGTATCATGATTGGTTACCAAATAGACTCCATGGTTGTAGGACATGATAAGGGAAAGGCCCTATGTATGATGGTTGAGTGAGGATGGAGTATGGATGAGTGAATCAGACATGGTATCAAGACCCTCTTAAGAGTGTCATTGTGTCATTATTTTGGTATTTAATTTGACAGTTGACACATATTTTGAATGACATATCCTCTATTTTTGTTTGGATATTGTATTTCTATTTTGTTCATAATGTGATACATGTTTTTTTATTGGTTATAACATTTATTAATTCATATTTATTTTTTATATTGTTATGCTTTGATTAAGAGGGTATAATATCCCCATATTATATATATTAGACCCTAAATTATAGTCTAAATCCTCTAGAGCATGAGGACACAAGCCTATGGTCATGTAACGGATCGGATTGAAGAACCAGAATATGGCACCCATGTCAGGACGGTACAATTCTTTGAAGTGACCCCATAAATTCAATCAATTGTGATAATATTCCCCTAGACTGTTACTTGCTATATCCTAAAGTTACACTTTATAAAAATAGTGTATATTTTATCCTTTTTTCAGGTTCCCATAATAGTCCTTAAATACACTTCATGTTTTTATTTTGTCTTGAGTAAATTAGAATATTGTCTATAAACACTCCCACAAATTTGTAAAGGTAGTCTCTCTAGACCCTATTTGTCAAAACTGTTAATATTGAATGGTCATTAGTAAGTCTGAATGTAATTACTATGAACTCATATTGCTTATACCTTTAAATGAAGGTTGTCTTTTGAGTATTATCCTTCTCCACCTTTAGCTGATGATATCCAATACAAATATCTTCCTTTGAGATGTATTGAGATCCTTGTAGTTGATTGAACAATTCATTAATCCATGGTAGGGGATACTTGTTCATTATAGTTAACTTTTTAATATCTTTTAAATCAATACATGGATGCATTGATCCATATTTATTCCATATAAATAGAACTAGTGCACCCCAAGGTAAATCACTAGGGAATATGAACCCTTTGCCCAAATTCTCTTGTGTGTTATTTTTTGACTCCTCTTGTTCAATCATGGATAACCTATAGAAGAATTTAGAGATAAAAGTTGATCATGATCTAAGTTTTATGGGTATATATACCTCACAATCTAGGTTATGTCTGGAAAACTCTTCGAGAAAAACAGTAGTATATTCCCAAAAAAATGGGAATTTCCTTTAGTTTGATACCATTATTTGACTCGACCTTAGCGGAAATGTATTCTTATTCATAGGGTATCAACACACACACAATTTAGGTATTTTTCAAATGATATTCATGATCTTCCTTTTATTTATATGGGATCATGTGGTGATTCATAACATGAATATAGATTTCCTTTTTCTAATACTATATCTGTTCTTTTTATAATAATATCCACTCCATTCCCAGTATACCGTCAAATTCTAAAATGGTGAGCATTGTGAGATTTTATAGAAGGATATTCCCACATATGTTAGTAGGAGAAGATTCCAATACTTGGGTTGTAATTATTGCACCATTGGATATTTTTATAGATATATATAATTCATGTTATTTGGGATTATATTAAAAATTATAGAAAACATGTAGGATATAAATTAATGCATGTAACTATAATAAAAAAAATACCATTATTTAGTTAATAGGATGTTTACCTTGTATGATTTTATTTTCATCCCCCCCATTATAAATAGTGATGGAATAATATTTCAGTTGATCCATTGACTTTGGTGGTTGATGACACTGATTATCCACAAGGAATAATGGTTTAGTGTATTGGATTTCGTAGTGACCATTATCCCTATAGTTGAAGAATTGAAACATAGGTTGTGCATTTGAATTAAACTTTCTTTCCTATATTATTTTGTTTGGATTATTCATGTCTCTTTTATATTAATGAGCTTGGTGGCCTTCTCTCCCACACTTGATACATTTCCTCATTTCTTTGAGGTAATTCTCATGATGTTTCTTCCCACATTTCATACATGTGTGTATTTTTATCCTCTTTCCTCTTTTAATAATTAATCCTCAAACATGAAACATCATTCTACTCTTCTTATCTCCATAACCATGATACCATTCTTCAAAACCATCTCTACTTTGATATCACATCAAACGACTTCTTCATAAATCCCAAAATCTCAGATAGCTAGATCATTACAAAGGTCTGATTTCAAACCACTAATGAATGTATCTATTTTTCTATCATTATTGATAACAAAATAGAAGGAGTATATTGAAATAATAATGATATTTTCCACAAAATCTATGATATATTACCCCTCCTTTTTATTCATCTCTATGAATTATCACTTCATATTTGTTTAATATCTCACTGGGAATACTTGTTATGAAATATTTTCTTAAAGTCCTCTCACTCCATATCTATTATTCCATCCTTTATCTTGTTGTTCTTTATAGATAAAGAACATTTATCAGCTTCTATATAAAATAAATATATATAAATAGTCACATTATCCTTATCAAAATAGTGTATCATGAAAAAGATCTTATCCATTAAGGTAACCAACTATTCCATGACAAGAGGATCAGAAAATACACTAAATGTTAGTGGTTGTTGATTCATAAAAGACCCAACATCAAGTTGGTCCTTATTTTGTAAAATAGGATGCTTCATGTGGATCATGTTATTATTCAAAGACTAAGATATATGAGTAAGAATTCCCATAATGTTTTTAACTCCACCTCCCTTGGCATTGTGGATGTCATTCAGAAAATTGTTGAATTGTCCCTCACATGAGTTATTGGATTGGTTTCTCCTAGTCCCCACCATTTTCTAAAATAGAATATTTTTGCATATATTATTAGTAGTATAAGGCCCCAGCCTTAAACCTTACTAAATATTGAGTTATTATAAGATTACACATTGAGGATCTTTTCAGGTTTAGAGTTTTAGAGAATTAGATCATAAAACTTGCATTACATTCCACATTTAAACAAAGTGGTTACATAAAAGATAGTATTCATTTTTCCCATCAACGGAAACATATTTAAAATAAAACATGGATTCTTTCTTGACACTTCCTTGAAAATATCATCATATCATGTACCCTTCCCTTGACATGTGAAAAACATTTCAAAAACTTGGGATGAGCATAAAAATCTCAGTAAAGGATATAAAAATATGGAAAGGAAACATGAGTACATGTATACATAAGAATGAAATCATACTTTACCCATAAAACATAAGAACTTTATCATACCTCATAAAATCATGAATAAATAATAGAAATCATAAGACATAAAGGTAACTTGAGGCATTCATAACATTCTTACGTAGGGAGCAACCCTCTTGGTTACGTTTGGAATACCCATCACAGTATATTCCAAAAATCTCTTCAGAGAAACCTCAAAGTTTAACCCCTTCGCATTACCCACTACATTGGAGAGATATATCGGGCTCACCTTCCCTTAGTTTATCACGGAACCACCCGTCTTCATAATAATTCCCAAGAACCACAACATAATCATATCACATAAAACATGTATAAAGGAAACATAACATTTCCACCTTTCAATCACAAGATATCAATACAAAATATTGATATAAAAACATTATTAAAACCATTTTCAATACCAAAATAAAAGAAAAGTAAAACATGGTATTTATTTTTCTTTTAAAAAGAAGGTATGACTTGTAGAGGAAGCCGAAACTCAAATAATGGTCACGGCGGCGGAGAAGTTGTTGTCACCGCATACGTACGACAAAAACATTATTTTTTGTCGTTTAGTTAAACGCTTCGTATAAAAATGATTCCTTTTGGATAAATGTAAAAGTAAAAGGGGTTTATACACCGTATAAAAGAAGGTTTTGTATAAAACAAAATATGCCTCAATGAATGGAGATTGAGACGAAGTCCCTTACAAAGACGGTATCCTTGGATTAAGGATAAATCAATTACATAATTATGAGTGACAAACTAATACACCAAATATAAGTGGATAGTAAGTGTAAAACAATCTTAGGATATTCACACATATTCATATAACGACATATTCAAGGAGTACAAATTTATCCCAAAGAATAAAAATTGGGTTAAGAAGTTCCCTTGCAAAAATTCGATAGCCTAACAGCGTCACTTCAAAATTCAGAAAAAGAGTTGATGAGAGATAAAGAGGGTATCTCGTCACTTGAACATAAAATTTACATCAATAAGGATATAGAAGAACATATCCAAACATAATATTATGTGAATTAAAAGACATAACAAAAGATGTCTTTTAAAAAGAGGAGGGTGAAAGGTTCCCTTACCGACTTGGGTAACTTTCAAAACGTACACCACATTGAAGAAGGGTCATACAATGAATATGTAAATACACTTAAATGAAATTATATTACACAAAGAGTATAATAATGGGATGTACATACACCACTCAAATAAAATGTTGGGAAATGTATCATAAATCTCATAGGACTAAAAGTGAGATGAAAAATCCCTTACAGAAACTCGGCAGCCTAACAGCGCCACTTAAAACATCCAAAAAATGGATTGATGAGATCAAATAGGGTCTCTCATCATATTAAAATAAAATGTACAGAAAGAGGAATATAAAATAACATCCCCCATTATAACAAAGAGTATCTTAAAAGAAGTGACATAAAGAAAAGTACTTAAAAAGAAAGAGAAAGGTTAGATCTCTTATGAAAATTCGCCAGCCTAACGGCACCACTCAAAACATCCAAAATGGATTGATGAGAGAAAAGAGGGTCTCTCATCATATGGACATAAAAAGTACAGTATGAATAAATATAAAAGAACATCCCAATCATAATAATGACGAGGTTAAAAGGAATGACATAAAACAGTGTACTTAAAAAGAAAGAGAGGAGTAGGATCCCTTACCTCGGGTCCGACTTGACCCGATCGTTCTTTAACGTACTGAATAATAAAATTGAGTTAATTTCTACTTTCTTAAGAACCCTTTTCAGGTTAATTATTCCTTTTATATCACTTATTGCCATGTTATAAACATTATTTAATCATTTACGTTAATAATGTTTGTTTTTTCGATATGTGGTTCTTAAGTCGAAAGTGGACTTCTTACAATTACATGTTGTTCGTGTGGTCAAAGGTTCATTATATCCAGAATGATATTCATGATTTTTATATCATATATATCATATATATCCAGAATATGCATGTATTTATAATATTACACAATCATTTAGAGGTAATAAATTAAATACACTATTCATGGAGACGGTAAGCCATATGTACGCATGAATGCTACTTTCATTTCTATGTCATATTAATGGAATTAAAACTAAATGATAGGTATCTATATTTTAATTCCAGAATTATATTCATAATTTATATGTAACATAAATAATATATAATAACTTTAAATACACCCTTTATACATCCCACATATGGCATTAACGAATCAAATCATTTTGAGGGGGCGGTAGTCTGCACTTCCTAAAATGAAATTATCGTGTTTACCCAAAATTGAAACCATAAAGGTATGCCACAAAAGAAAAATACATAAGATTAAGTAAAACATAGAAATATTATATATCATATATAAATATAGTTACATATTAATTTCCACCATTTAAGGTGTTATATGAGTGTTGAACAATCATCGTTTCGTGAGGCAGAAATTCGCCATCCACAGAAACAGTATGTTCTTTAACCATTTGATGTAGGTGTGTGCAAGTGTAGCTCTAATTCTTCTTATAAAAACATCCTAGTATATTTAATATGCTGTATTGTTTACAAAAGAAATGAATAAAAAGATTTTATGGGGTTGGAGAAGCAAAATAAAACAAAAGAACACAAGTGAATACATTACCTTAAAATCGTGTAACTCTTTTTGATTTGAGCTCAAAGGATTCATTGGGAATACTTATGCCCAAAGTTAGGCTTCTAGGAGTAAGAGAGGGATTTGGAGAGGAAAAATGAGTAGGGTTTGGCTGATCTAAAGGCTTGAGAGGTGTGGGTAAGGTGGTAGAGGTGGGGGCCTTTTATAAGAGGAGAGGAGGGGCACTCTTGTAAAGTTACAAAATGTTACTTTATTTTCACATGAGTTTCGGATTATAAAGGTCCCAAATTGATGTATTTCTATGATAAGGTGGTAAGTTTTTGAAATATACCCATCCAATAGGTGTTTGACAAGTGTAAGTTATAGTTTTAACATTATCTTTTCATTTTATTTAAATCCTTTATTAATGAGGTAATCATTGCATCATTATGATGTCATAAATAATTTAATTTATTTAATGTCTAAAAATTATAGAAAAATTATCTTGATGTAGGAAATAATTTTAGATTTCTAATGAATATTTATAGCCAAAAATATAACTTGTATAAACCCATTTAAATTTTTTTTTGTGAAACATCTCATGTTTGTGACATTTTTATTTTAACTTTAAATAAAAAGTTATTTATGTCATTTTCCCACCAAAGTGGCTCCAGGGGGTCCCCAAGAAGACCCATGGATTTCCTTGGTCGTCCATGAAACATCCAATGAGGTTAGGACATGTATCTAGTTCATTTCACATTATTAAAACATTATTTTTACCTTAAATTACACTAATTACATCTAATCACGATTAAGAACATAAAAGTTACTATTCACCAAAAAATTATTTTAATCTGATTGAACCAAATTTTACTTCCTAATGACAACCATGTATGTCGGAATTTTGAAATTCAAAACACAGAGGTGGCAAATTTTCATTTAAACGAAAAATCAGTTTCTTTAACTACCACTTAGTGGTTTCACTATTCATCAAAAATTGAAGTTTTCCAGAAAAATACCAAAAATTCACCCTAATATATATTTGATATTATGAACTCAAAAATGATGACTATTTTACAAAATTACAAACATATAAGTTTAATTAATTAATTTAATAATTAATTCCCGTTGTCAAAACAAATAGCATGTTTTTATGAAACAATATCTATTAAAAGATTAACACTAGTTTAAGTCCAATTTCAAAGTGAAATTAATTCCAATGACCACTATTGGATTAAATTTTAAAAATATATTCTAATTTTACATTAAAAACAATTCAAAAGATAATCTAATCATATAAATAAATTATATTAAAAAGAGGATTTTAATTAAAATACAAAATTTTTCACTATTCATTAAAAAATGAACTTTATCGGAAAGATACCAAAAATTTACACAAAGTAAATTTTGATTTCTCTATTCCAAAGAAGAATTTTATTTGGTCAAATATAACACATAAAATTGTCAAAAAGTTGATTTAAAAGAGGGTCTCCATCAAAAGGAGGTTAATCGGCCTTCTAAAGAACATTAGAATGTTTACGCTTAAAAATTGAATTCATTCACATTTTTAATCCTCTAACATTTATTGTAAAAAGTAAAAATATTTGAAAAAACATATATAATCATTTTGTAGTTAGTTCTGTTCATTCCAACCATTACAACGTCTAGGCGTTAACTACCATTTAAAATAATATTATTTTATTATTAGAGTGCAACGTAAGATTCCCAAAAAACTCGTTGTTGTATATTGGGTACGCCATCGAGCACAGCGTCCCCTTTAAAGTAATATTAATATTTTATTCATAAATATGGATAAATATAAAAATGTCATATTCTTTAATTACCATGGGTGTTACATTCTTCCCCCCTTTTGGGAATTGCGTCCTCGCAATTTTAAAATTGGGCTGGGAAACATCCTTGAAAGTCCCACATCGGAACAAGAGTCGGTGAAACAATCACTTTAAAATAATGAATGAGAAATACAGAGGTCACCCGAGTTAACCCATACTAGGATTCCATGTAGGAAAACATGGACATGGAGGAGAAAACATAGGGTCATGTTCTGATGGAGAGTGATAAAAAACATGTTTAGGAGAAAGTTAACCACAAGAAAATCACAAACTTGTGATGGGTTAAACGGTATTCGATTCCCCAGTAGGAAAAGTTTATAGACAACATTTTTGTTTTTTTATTGAGTAATTCATTCATAAGGAAACATAATTACTTATCATGTTGACTTTCAACTTTTATTAGATTTCTTACACAAACTCTAATTTAATCCAAAAGACGAGCATTTACGAAGACTTTTTCACTATAATCAACTTCTAGAGAATCACCTAATCCACAAAAGAGAACTATATACTTCCCATGACTTTAGAATTTAACCAAAACCAAAACAAAAATGGTTATCACAAGATCAGATAATCCAGAAAAGGATAACACTTTATAAAAAGAAAATCTATTCTAAATCTCCAAAATTTGTCCAACAAAACCCAAAGTTCAATGAGGACCATTTGATAAAAAAAATTCCATAAAATTCTTCAATGTAAACCAAATCAAGATTGAAACCTAAATATTTTAAGGATTTAGTCACATAGTCTTCCAAGGTACAAATTAACATTTATCTCCAAATAACATCAGTTGCTCTTAAATTCTCGTATTGAAAAGTAATTAACCTAATCACATATCCTCAATGATAGGTTAATAATTTCCATATATATCCCAAAATAAACTTACTCTTGATTCCTAAAATTATCTAACTAAAAAGAATTAGTCAAACTAACCAGGGACTTCACGTAGTCCAGTGGTAGGCGATAAATACCAGTTGAACTTTGGTTGTGGGTTTGATTCTCGCAGCTTTGTCCGACGTGATGGGTTGTCACACGGTCTGCGTGTTGTCCTTTTTCCAAAACTATATAATTCTTAAAACAATCCCCAAAATGAGATAAAATCGTCAAAAATGATCATAACATATTTTAACCTCAACTTTATCTCATGCCTCTCATTTTCCATCATAACATATAATAACCCATAATTAACTCAAAATTAAGGATCATATAAACTCTAATGGTAACCTTTATAATTATTACCTGAACTTCCACATCGATTGGTCATTTCGTGCATGATTCATTACAGAACATACCAAGGTTGAAGTGGCTGATCATGACTCCTTGATTGTTGGTTTAGAACAACCACGAGTTTCCTCATCGAATCCCACATTTTATCTAGTATCTTAATCAGAGAACCACCACATTTTCCTTCAAACCTGTTGTCTCTTTGGTGCCTGATAAATCCATCCATTCACTAAAAATAGAAATGTCAGTGTGAGTATATCAAATAAACCATCATGTACTAATGAGGATGGTAAACACTAAGATATACTTACACATTCACTTTATCTAAAACTAGGACTCTTTCTGAAATCCTAACCATTATGGTAATGTCACATGTGCTTAGAGAATACCCTAACCTCTAAAGTTATCTAAACCGACCTCTGATACCAACTATATGGCCCTAGCCTTAAACCATACTTCATATTGAGTTATTACAAGATTACACATTGAGGATCTTTTCAGGTTTAGAGTTTTAGAGAATTAGATCATAAAACTTTCATTACATTCCACATTTAAACAAAGTGGTTACATAAAGATAGTATTCATTTTTCCCATCAACGGAAACATATTTAAAATAAAACATGGATTCTTTCTTGACACTTCCTTGACACTATCATCATATCATGTACCCTTCCCTTGACCTATGAAAAACATCTCAAAAACTTGGGATGAGCATAAAATGCTCAGTAAGGGATATAAAAATATGGAAAGGAAACATGAGTACATGTATACATAAGAATGAAATCATACATTACCCATAAAACATAAGCACTTTAACATACCTCATAAAATCATGAATAAATCATAGAAATCATAAGACATAAAGGTAACTTGAGGCATTCATAACATTCTTACATAGGGAGTAACCCTCTTGGTTACGTTTGGAATACCCATCACAGTATATTCCCTAAATCACTTCGGAGAAACCTTAACGTTTAACCCCTTCGCGTTACCCAATACATTGGAGAGCTATATCGGGCTCACCCGCCCTTAGTTTATCACGGAACCACCGGTCTTCATAATAATGCCCAAGAACCACAACATAATTGTATCACATAAAACATGCATAAAGGAAACATAACATTTCCACCTTTCAATCACAAGATATCAATACAACATATTGATATAAAAACATTATGAAAACCATTTTCAATACCAAAATAAAAGAAAAGTAAAACATGGTATTTATTTTTCTTTTAAAAAGAAGGTATGACTTATAGAGGAAGCCGAAACACAAATAATGGTCATGGCGGCGGAGAAGTCGTTGTCGCTGCATACATACGAAAAAAACATTCCATTTTTCCGTTTAGTAAAACGCTTCGTATAAAAAATATTCCTTTTGGATAAACATAAAAGTCAAAGGGGTTTATACACCGTATAAAATAAGGTTGTGTATAAAATAAAATATGCCTCAATGAATGGATATTGAGACGAAGTCCCTCACAAAGACTGTATCCTTGGATTAAGGATAAATCAATTACAAAATTATGTGTGAAAAAATGGTGTCAAATGTATCATAAATCTCACAGGACTAAAAGTGAGATGAAAAATCCCTTACGGAAACTAGACAGCCTAACAGCGCCACTTAGAACATCCAAAAAATGGATTGATGAGATCAAATAGGGTCTCTCATCATATTACAAAAAAAATGTACAGAAAGAGGAATATAAAATAACATCCCCCATCATAACAAAGAGGATCTTAAAAGAAGTGACATAAAGAAGAGTACTTAAAAAGAAAGAGAGAGGTTGGATCTCTTATGAAAATTCGGTAGCCTAACGGTGCCACTCAAAACATCCAAAATGGATTAATGAGAGAAAAGAGGGTCTCTCATCATATGAACATAAATAGTACATTAGGAATAAATATAAAAGAACATCCCAATCATAAGAATGATGATGTTAAAAGGAATGACATAAAACAGTGTACTTAAAAAGAAAGAGAGGGGTAGGATCCCTTACCTCGGGTCCGACTTGAATCGATCGTTCATTAACGTCTTGAATAATAAACTTGAGTTAATTTCTACTTGATTAAGAACCTTTTTAAAGTTCATTATTACTTTTATATCACTTATTTACATGTTATAAACATTATTTAATCATTTAAGTTAATAATGTTTGTTTTGTCGATATTTGGTTCTTAAGTCGAAAGTGGACTTCTTACAATTACATGTTGTTCGTGTGGTCAAAGGTTCATTATATCCAGAATTATTTTCATGATTTGTATATCTTATATATCATGTATATCCAGAATATATATATATTTATAATATTACATAATCATTTAGAGGTAATAAATTAAATGCACCATTCATGGAGACGGTAAGCCGTACGTACGCATGAACGCTACTTTCATTTCTATGTCATATAAATGGAATTACAACTAAATGAGAGTTATGTATATTTTAATTCCAGAATTATATTCATCATTTATATGTAACATACATAATATATAATAACTTTAAATACAACCTTTATACATCCAACATATGGCATTAACCAATCAAATCACTTTGAGGGGGCGGTAGTCCGCACTTCCTAAAATGAAATTATCTTATTTACCCACAATGGAAACCATAAAGGTATGCCACAAAACAAAAATACAGAAGCTTAGGTAAAAAATAAACATATTATATATCATATATAAATATAGTGACATCTTAATGGCCACATTTTAAGGTGTTATATGAGTGTTGAACAATCATCGTTTCGTGAGGCAGAAATTCTCCATCCACAAAAACAGTGTGTTCTTTAACCATTTGATGTTGGTGTGTGTAAGTGTAGCTTGAATTCTTCTTATAAAAACATCCTAGTATATTGAAGATAATGGAGTTGTTATGAAATAAATGAATAAAAAGATTTTAGGGGGTTGGAGAAGAAAAATAAAACAAAAGAACACAAGTGAAGACATTACCTTAAAATCGGGTAACTCTTTTTTATTTGAGCTCAAAGGCTTCCTTGGGAAGACTTATTCCCAAAGTGAGGCTTCTAGGAGTAATATAGGGATGTGGAGAGGCAAAATTATCAGGTTTTTTCCAATCCAAAGTCCTGGGAGGTGTGGGTAAGGTGGTAGAGGTGGGGGCCTTTTATAAGAGGAGAGGAGGGGCACTCTTGTAAAGTTACAAAATGTTACTTTATTTTCACATGAGTTTCGGATTTTAAAGGTCCCACATTGATGTATTTAGAGGATAAGATGGTAAGGGTTCGAAATATACTCATCCAATAGGTATTTGACAATTGTAAGTTATAGTTTTAACATTATCATTTAATTTTATTTAAATCCTTTATTAATGAGGTAATCGCTGCATCATCATGATGTCATAAATAATTTAATTTAATTAATGTCTAAAAATTATAAAGAAATATCATGATATAGGAAATATTTTAGCTTTCTAATTAATATTTATAGTCAAAAATATGACTTGTATAACCCCATTTAAAAAACATTTAGTGAAACATCTCATGCTTGTGACATTTTTATTTTAACTTTAAATAAAAAGTTATTTATGTCATTTTCCCACCAAAGTGGCTCCATGGGGTCCCCAAGTTGACCCATGGATTGTCTTGGTCGTCCATTAAACATAAAATGAGGGTAGGACATGTGTCTAGTTCATTTCACATTATTAAAACATTATTTTTACCTTAAATTACACTAATTACATCTAATCATGATTAAGAACATAAAAGATATTATTCAAAAAAAATTATTTTAATCCCATTGAATGACATTTTACTTCCTAATGACAACCATGTATGTCAGATTTTTGAAATTCAAAACACAGAGGTGGCAAAGTTTCATTTAAACGAAAAATTGGTTTCTTTAACTACCAATTAGTGGTTTCACTATTCATCAAAAATTGAAGTTTTTCAGAAAAATACCAAAAATTCACCCTAATCTATATTTCATATTCCGAACTCAAACATGATGTCTATTTTACAAAATTAAAAACATATAAGGTGAATTAATTAATTTAATAATTAATTCCCGCTGTCAAAACAAATAGTGTTTTTTTATGAAACAATATCTATTAAAAGATTGACACTACTTTAAGTCCAATTTCAAAGTGAAATTAATTCCAATGACCACTATTGGATTAAATGGTAAAAATATATTCTAATTTTACTTTAAAAATTATTCAAAATATAATCTAATCATATAAATAAATTAGATTAAAAAGAGGTTTTGAATTAAAATACAACATTTTTCACTATTCATTAAAAAATGAACTTTATCAGAAAGATACCAAAAATTTACACAAAGTAAATTTTGATGTCTCTATTATAAAGAAGAATTTTATTTTGTCAACTATAACACATAAAATTGTCAAAAAGTGGATTTAAAAGAGGTTCGCCATCAAAAGACGGTTATTCGACCTTCTAAAGAACATTAGATTGTTTACGCTTAAAAATTGAATTCATTGACATTTTTAATCCTCTAACATTTATTGTAAAAAGTAAAAATATTTGACAAACATATATAATCATTTTTTCGTTAGTTATGTTCATTCCCGCCATTACAACGGCTAGATGTTAACTACCATTTAAAATAATATTATTTTATTATTAGAGTGCAACGTAAGATTCCCAAGAAACTCATTGTTTCGTTTTGGGTACGCCATCGAGAATAGTGTCCCCTTTAAAGTAATATTAATATTTTATTAACAAATATGGATAAATATAAAAATGTCATATTATTTATTTACCTGGGGTGTTACATCCTTCCCCTCTTTTGGGAATTGCGTCCTCGCAATTTTAATATTGGTCTCGGAAACATCCTTGAAAGTCCCACATCAGAACAAGAGTCGGTAAAACAGTCACTTTAAAATAAAGAATGAGAAATACAGAGGTCACCCGAGTTAACCCATACTAGGATTCCATGTAGAAAAACATGGACATTGAGGAGAAAACATAGGGTCACGTTCTGATGGAGAGTGATAGAAAACATGTTTAGGAGAAAGTTAACCACAAAAAAATCACAAACTTGTGATGGGTTAACGGTATTCGATTCCCCAATAGGAAAAGTTAATAGACAACATTTTTGTTTTTTTTATTGAGGATTTTTTTCATAAGGAAACATAATTACTTATCATGTTGACTTTCAAGTTTTATTAGATTTCTTACCCAAACTCATATTTTCTCCAAAAGACGAGCATTTAGGAAGACTTTTTCACTATAATCAACTTCTATAGAATCACATAATCTACAAAAGAGAACTATATACTTCCCATGTCTTTAGACTTTAACCAAAAACAAAACCAAAATGGTTAGTACAAGATTAGATAATCCAGAAAAGGATAACCCTTTATAAAAAGAAAATCGATTCTTAATCTCCAAAATTTGTCCAACAAAACCCAAAGTTCAATAAGAACCACTTGATAAACAATTTGTCCATAAAATTCTTCAAAGTAAACCAAACTAATATTGAAACCCAAATATTTCACAGATTTAGTCACATAGTCTTCAAAGGTACGAATTAACTTCTATCTCCAAATAACATCAGTTTCTCTTAAATTCTCATATTGAAAAGTAATTAACCTAATCACATATCCTTGATGATAGGTTAATCATTTCCATAGATAACCCAAAATAAACTTACTCTTGAATCCTAAAATCATATAACTAAAAATAATTAGTCAAACTAATCAGGGACTTCACGTAGTCCAGTTGTAGGCAATAAATACCAGTTGCACTTTGGTTGTGGGTTCGATTCCCGCAGCTTTGTCCGACGTGACGGGTTGTCACAGGGTCTGCGTGTTGTCCTTTTTCCAAAACTATATAATTCTTAAAACATTCCCCAAAATGAGATAAAATATTCAAAAATGATCATAACATATTTTAACCTCATGTTTATCTCATGCCTTTCATTTTCCATCATAACATATAATAACCCATAATTACCTCAAAATTAAGGATCATATAAACTTTAATGGTTTCCTTTATAATTATTACCTAGAATTCCACATCGATTGGTCATTTTTTACATGATGCATTAAAGATCATAGAAAGGTTCAAGTGGTTGATCATGACTCCTTGATAGTTGGTTTAGAACAACCATGGGTTTCCTCATTGAATCCCATATTTTATCTAGTATCTTAATCAGAGAACCACCACAATTTACTTCAAACCTGTTGCCTCTTTGGTGCCTGCTAGATCCATCCATTCACTAAAAGCAGAAATGTCAGTGTGAATATATCAACACAACCATCATGTACTAATGAGGAAGGTAAACACTAAGATATACTTACTCATTCAATTTATCTAAAACTAGGACTCTTTCTGAAATCCTAACAATTATGGTAATGTCACTTGTGCTTAGAGAATACCCTAACGTCTAAAGTTATCTAAACCGACCTCTGATACCAACTATAAGGCCCCAGCCTTAAACCTTACTTAATCTTGAGTTATTACAAGATTACACATTGAGGATCTTTTCAGGTTTAGAGTTTTAGAGAATTAGATCATAAAACTTGCATTACATTCCACAATTAAACAAAGTTGTTACATAAAAGATAGTATTCATTTTTCCCATCAACGGAAACATATTTAAAATAAAACATGGATTCTTTCTTCACACTTCTTTGACACTATCATCATATCATGTACCCTTCCCTTGACCTGTGAAAAAAATTTCAAAAACTTGTGATGAGCATAAAAAGCTCAGTAAGAGATATAAAAATATGGAAAGGAAACATGAGTACATGTATACATAAGAATGAAATCATACTTTACCCATAAAACATAAGCACTTTAAAATACCACATAAAATCATGAATAAATCATAGAAATCTTAAGACATAAAGGTAACTTGAGGCATTCATAACATTCTTACGTAGGGAGTAACCCTCTTGGTTATGTTTGGAATACACATCACAGTATATTACCTAAATCTCTTCGGAGAAACCTCAATGTTTAACCCCTTCACGTTACCCAATGCAATGGAGAGAAATATCGGGATCACCCACCATTAGTTTATCATGGAACCACCCTTCTTCATAATAATTCCCAAGAACCACAACATAATCGTATCACATAAAACATGCATAAAGGAAACATAAAATTTCCATCTTTCAATCACAAGATATCAATACAAAATATTGATATAAAAACATTATGAAAACCATTTTCAATACCAAAATAAATGAAAAGTAGAACATGGTATTTATTTTTCTTTTAAAAAGAAGGTATGACTTGTAGAGGAAGCCGAAACTCAACTAATGGTCACGGCAGCAGAGAAGTCGTTGTCGCCGCATACGTACGACAAAAACATTCCCTTTTGTCATTTTGTAAAACGCTTCAAATAAAAAAGATTCCTTTTGGATAAAAGTAAAAGTCAAAGTGGTTTATACACTCTATAAAAGAAGGTTGTGTATAAAACAAAATATGCCTCAATGAATGGAGATTGAGACGAAGTCCCTTATAAAGACGGTATCCTTGGACTAAGGATAAATCAATTACATAATTATGTGCGACAAACTAATAAACCAAATATAAGTGGATATTAAGTTTAAAAAAATCAGAGGAAATTCACACATATTCATAGAACGACATATTCAAGGAGTACACGTTTATCCCAAAGAATCAAAATAGGGTTAAGAAGTTCCCTTGCAAAAATTTGACAGCCTAACGGCATCACTTCAAAATTCAGAAAAAGAGTTGATGAGAGATAAACATGGTATATTATCACTTGGACATAAAATTTACATCAATAAGGATATATAAGAACATATCCCAATATAATATTATGTTAAATTAAAAGACATAACAAAAGATGTCTTTTAAAAAGAGGATGGTGAAAGGTTCCCTTACCGACTTGAGTAACTTTCGAAACGTACAACACATTGAAGAAGGGTCATACAATGAATATGTAAATACCCATAAATGAAATTATATTACCCAAAGAGTATAATAATGGGATGTACATACACCAATCAAAGAAAATGGTGGCAAATGTGTCATAAATCTCACAGGACTAAAAGTGAGATGAAAAATCCCTTATGGAAACTCAGCAGCCTAACGACGCCACTTAAAACTTCCAAAAAAAGGATTGATGAGATCAAATAGGGTCTCTCATCATATTACAATAAAATTTACAGAAAGAGTAATATAAAATTACATCCCCTATCATAAAAAAGATGAGCTTTAAAGAAGTGACATAAAGAAGAGTACTTAAAAAGAAAGAGAGAGGTTAGATCTCTTATGAAAATTCTACAGCCTAACGGCGCCACTCAAAACTTCCAATATGGATTGATGAGAGAAAAGAGGGTCTCTCATCATATGAACATAAAAATTACAGTAGGAATAAATATAAAATAACATCCCAATCATAATAATGTTGAGGTTAAAAGAAATGACATAAAATACTGTACTTAAAAAGAAAGAGAGGGGTAGGATCCTTTACCTTGGGTCCGACTTGACTCGATCGTTCATTAACGTCCTGAATAATAGACTTGAGTTAAGTTATAATTTCTTGAGAACCTTTTTCAAATTCATTATTCCTTTTATATCAATTATTTCCATGTTATAAACATTATGTAATCATTTAAGTTAATAATGGTTGTTTTGTCGATATTTGGTTCTTAAGTCGAATGTGGACTTCTTACAATTACATGTTGTTCGTGTGGTCAAAGGTTCATTATATCCAGAATGATATTCATGATTTGGATATCATATATATCATATATATCCAGAATATACATGTATTTATAATATTACATAATCATTTAGAGGTAATAAATGAAATGCACTGTTCATGGAGATGGTAAGTCGTACGTACGCATGAACGCTACTTTCATTTCAATGTCATGTTAATGGAATTTAAACTAAATGAGAGGTATGTATATTTTAATTCCAGAATTATATTCATCATTTATATGTAACATAAATCATATATAATAACATTAAATACATCCTTTATACATCCCACATATTTCATTAATGAATCAAATCACTTTGAGGGGGCGGTAGTCCGCACTTCCTAAAATGAAATTATCATGTTTACCCACAATTGAAAACATAAAGGTATGCCACGAAAGAAAAATACATGAGCTTAAGTAAAACATAAACATATTATATATCATATATAAATATAGTTACAACTTAATTTCCACCTTTTAAGGTGTTATATGAGTGTTGAACAATCATCGTTTCGTGAGGCAGAAATTCGCCATCCGCAGAAATAGTATGTTCTTTAACCATTTGATGTAGGAGTGTGTAAGTGTTTCTTGAATTATTCTTATAAAACATCCTATTATATTAAAGATACTGGAGTTGTTAAAAAATAAATGAATAAAAAGAGTTTAGAGGGTTGGAGAAGCAAAATAAAACAAAAGAACACAAGTGAAGACAATACCTTAAAATTGGGTAACTCTTTTTTATTTGAGCTCAAATGATTCCTTGGGAAGACTTCTGCCCAAAGTGAGGATTCTAGGAGTAAGAGAGGGATGTTTAGAGGAAAAATGATCATGGTTTGGTCGAGCCAAAGGCTTGAGAGGTGTGGGTAAGGTGGTAGAGGTGGGGGCCTTTTATAAGAGGAGAGGAGGGGCACTCTTGTAAAGTTACAAAATGTTACTTTATTTTCACATGATTTTCGGATTTTAAAGGTCCCACATTGATTTATTTCGAGGATAAGGTGGTAAGGGTTCGAAATATACTCATAAAATAGGTTTTTGACAAGTGTAAATTATATTTATAACATTATCTTTTTATTTTATTTAAATCCTTTATTAATGAGGTAATCGCTGCATCATCATGATGTCATAAATAATTTAATTTATTTAATGTCTAAAAATTATAAAAAAATATATCATGATGTAGTAAATCTTTTTATCTTTCTAATTAATATTTATAGTCAAATATATGACTTGTATATCCCCATTTAAAAATTGTTTTAGTGAAACATCTCATGCTTGTGACATTTTTATTTTAACTTTAAATAAAAAGTTATTTATGTCATTTTCCAACCAAAGTGGCTCCATGGGGTCCCTAAGTTTACCCATGGATTTTCCTGGTCGTCCATGACACATCCAATGAGGGTATGACATGTTTCTAGGTCATTTCACATTATTAAAACATAATTTTTACCTTAAATTACACTAATTACCTCTAATCTCGATTAAGAACATAAAAGTTACTATTCACCAAAAAATTATTTTAATACCATTGAACCACATTTTACTTCCTAATGACAACCATGTATGTCGGACTTTTGGAATTCAAAACACAGAGGTGGAAAAGTTTCATTTAAACGAAAAATCAGTTTCTTTAACTACCACTTAGTGGTTTCACTATTCATCAAAAATTGAAGTTTTTCAGAAAAATACCAAAAATTCACCCTAAGATATATTTGATATTTTGAACTTAAAATTGATGTCTATTTTAAAAAATTCAAAACATATAAGTTGAATTAATTAATTTAATAATTAATTCCCACTGTCAAAACAAATAGCGTGTTTTTATGAAACAATATCTATTAAAAGATAGACACTAGTTTAAGTCCAATTTCAAAGTGAAATTAATTCCAAGGACCACTATTGGATTAAATGGTAAAAATATATTATAATTTTACTTTAAAAACAATTAAAAAAAAATATAATCATATAAATAAATTAGATTAAAAATAGGTTTTGAATTAAAATACAACATTTTTCACTATTCATTAAAAAATGAACTTTATTGGAAAGATACCAAAAAATTACACAAAGTAAATTTTTTTGTCTCTATTCTAAAGAAGAATTTTATTTTGTCAAATATAACACATAAAATTGTCAAAAGTGGATTTAAAAGAGGTTCTCCATCAAAAGGTGGTTAATCGACCTTCTAAAGAACATTAGAATGTTTACGCTTCAAAATTGAATTCATTCACATTTTTAATCCTCTAAAATTTATTGTAAAAAGTAAAAATATTTGACAAACATATATAATCATTTTTTAGTTATTTATGTTCATTCCCTCCATTACAACGGATAGGCGTTAACTACCATTTAAAAAAATATTATTTTATTATTAGAGTGAAACGTAAGATTCCCAAGAAACTCATTGTTGCGTATTGGGTACGCCATCGAGCATAGCATCCCCTTTAAAGTAATATTAATATTTTATTCAAAAATATGGATAAATATAAAAATTTTATATTCTTTATTTACCTGGGGTGTTACAAGTAGAAAAATTATGATTAAATAATTTAATCGTCTCAACAATTAACTCTAAAAGAATATATTATGGGATCCCTATGTTTATCCTTTTTCAAAAACAAATATTCATGGGTGTTTAAATATAATTAGACATATACTTATATATTTCATTAAAATTTTATAAAAATAATTCCAAAATTAACTAAATTGTGTCAATGATACCAATTATTGTTACCCAACTTTTTATACATGAAAATTACATTGTTTTAAAGATAAAAAAAATAATACAATCAACGATCAAAAGGTTTAATATCTTGGGAAAATTAGGATCATACATCACTTGTACATAGTAAAACATGATCATTATATAAATCCTTATTATTAATAAGATTAAAATATATCACTTTATCTTTAGTAAATATATTTACCTTAGGATATACATCAATGAAAGGGGTGATCTAAATGCCCATTAAGAGGTATTTCAACATTATGGAAGTAAGAGACCTGAATCAATACAACATGGGTGATAATAATCCCCACAATCATGTAATATGCATGGAATAATAATCATTGGCATGAAGAATACATTTGACAAATTCATGGAATTTGGAGGTTAATAAAAATGAAACATCATGTCATAGTGGTCAAATATGACATGTCGTTGTGAAAAAATCTTGCATCATGTTCACATATAACTTATGTGAATAATCATAACATCAGCACTGTGAAAAAAATAGCATCATATTAATACATAACACACATTATATCATGAGATGCATCACATTACCCAATGTGTTAGTGGGATATATAATTCCATGTCCTCATGTTACATCAAAATATTTACCTAATTATTCATGACACAAATAATGAATAACAATTGTAGTCATCAAATAATACAGGGAAATAAAATGGTTTCATAAGGATTTCATAAAGCTTACATTGATGAATAAACTTTTTAGGGTTCCAAAATTATTAAAGTATAACATATTCAATATAAACATCAGTATTATTAAGTGAAGAAGAAATAACTCAAATTTTATTAAAGATGTGTCTTGGAAATAAATGTTTTTTTCAAAAATATTTGTATTTAGATTAAAAATCAAGTTGGAAACATGTATTTCTCAAAAATAAAGGGGAATTATAGAAAAATAATTTTTAATGAAAATTAGATGAATATATATACTGAGAAGGATGTGAAAGAGGGATAACCCAAATAACGGGAGTTTTGTCCAAGAATATCGTTACCTAAAATCCCTATTTATTTTGTTTATTTTATACCTCTCTTCCTTTGTGTGGATTCTCTTTTATACAACTATAGTTCCTTGATGAATGGATTTAGTATACTCTAGAACATCCCTAGGGATGCTACATTATTAAGAGATAGTATTTGGATTGAACATTGGCATTGGAAAGTGAAGGATGATTGGTTTTACAAGGGGACGGAGAGGGGTTATTTATTATTGAGGAGAGGGGGGTTTTTAGAAGAAAATATTAAATAAAATACTATATTAAAGGTATAACTTTTAATAGTTAATTTTTTTCAATATGAATCATATATCAATATAATAGAATGTAATTTTGACTTTAAACCCCATTATAATTATAATTAACTTAGTTTATTGAAAAGCATTCTTAAAAAAAATATTATTTTAATGGATCTCTCTTGACTTTAGGTTTTGGAAAATAATTTTTAGGTTTGAAAAATAATTTTCTGGTATTTTAGTAAATAATTTATGAAAATAAATATATTTTTACCAAATATCATGTTCTATAAAAGATTTTCCTATTATTAATTCATGAATTATTTAATTTAAGATACATCAGTAACATGAAAAACTATATTTTTACACTGCACCTAAAAAATTGACATATATTAGAAAATTACCAAAAAATAAATCATAGAAATGTTTTACATATTGATTCAAAAAATGATATTAATTTTATCAAAATAAATTTCAATCATAGATAATTTTAATTTTTCATATAAAAATAATTATTTTTACAAAATAATTTAAAATATAATTTTTTAAAAAAATTTCTATATTTACTTTAATATTTTTATTCCAGATATTTATTTTTGGAATTATAATATTTATATTTACTTATATTACTCATGATAAATATTATTTTTATCAAAAATTTTTATTATGAGGTTAAATTACTATTCTAATGGTCATGTTACTATTATCAACTATCAAGTTACTATTTCTAATGGTCGGGTTACTATTCCAATTGTCACATTACCTCTTATAAATACCACTTAATTATTTCACTATATTTTTTACTACAATTCCTCCCAATGTTATATATTTTTATTTTTTGTGATTTTGATTAGTTAATTGATATTTTATTTCATTTCAGAAGTGTTGGTCATGGGGGAAATGATTCTAGTAGATTGGAAAGATCCATATTACCAATTTTACCTTTTCTATTTTATATTGTTTGTCTTATTATAATTTTTGGCATTTTTTTTCATTTGTAGTTTAATAATATAATGATTTTATTAAGTAATTAATGATTTTTTGGTTTTATATGTTCTCTATGCATATAATATGTATGTAATATAATATAACATAAATTTATTTATAAAAAATTATTATATAAAAATAATGGGTCATTACTTAGATTATTATTAATAGTTATTATTCTATATATGATTAATTGTTTTATGAATCAATCTCTATTTAATGCTTAACCCAAGAGGGGGACCATTTGTCATGAGTCAAGCTTGATTAATATGAAACCCTTATATTGTAAGGTGTATATAAACTAGCAATGTGTGTTTTCTATTTCTTCCTTTTCTCTATTTTGTGAAAATATTATGATGCACATTTATTTTAGTTAATGTCATTGATTTTATTACGATCTTGATAATGACCATAGATTGGGTAATTGGTCAGGGTATAGGGAAACATGGTTTTTATAGGGGCCCTAAGATTGGAGTATTTTATAAGAGTTTCTATAAATAATAGAGATTGAAACATGGGATTGCTTTGTCAGGTGTGACCAATGTAGGTTATAATAAAGGGGCACGATTATAGAGCCTAATGTTTATTGGTTTCATCTTTAAACTGTTTTGAATTGAGTATTATCTAAGTAGTGAGATATTTTCACACTTATATCTAGGTTATATTTTAATATATTAGGGTTGCTGAGAGCATGTGGATTTCCTAGGAGCATTGATTCCTTATAGATATTAATTATTATAGAAGCTTTATATGATGGTAATAACACACAGTTAAGGTGTGATCTGGTTTTATTTTAGGCATGTGGAAATTCATCCAGTATGTTCTGTTTGGAATACATTGTGTCTGTCTATTTTTAGTGGAGATTATCATGATTGTGATGCAAAATAAAATTATTAGACTTGTTTTCCAAGGATTGAGGGTACATGACTCGTAATGGAATGATTCAAGTGTTGTTGTGGGGTTACACTAGGTTGTACACCGACGTGGTTATGGATAATGGTTTTAAATAGTGTATGTGGTGCACTATTATGATAGTGGAACAATTAAAAGTCAATTTTTAGGGGAAAAGGAGAAAACATCATTATCCACATTGAAGGTAGGATAATATAACAAAGTATTGGTAAGGGTTTAGTGAGCATAGGGTTTGTTAGGGTAAATATGGTTTTTGATATCATGTGGGATAAAGATGTATTTTGGTTAATGATCACTCTTATATGTGGTCAAGTGTGATACATACCTTAGAAAAGTATATAACACTATTTTAATTGAGAGGATTTTGATAAGGGAGTCAAAATTTCTAACATCATGTCATATGTGGGTGAGAGAATAGGATTTTTTGGGAATGTATAAGTGTTTACTAGTCAATAATAACTATAAATAAATGATAAATCTTGTTAATGATGATTTATGAGGTGGGTCCTTCATATCTTCCTTAAGAAATTTACAATGTTTTATGATAATCATAGGTGACTTGGATGGTCATCTCATGCGATTAATGATTAATGACCTACCAATGGATTTGAGGTGAAGGTGGTAAGGACCAATATGGTGTATGGACCATTGAGGGTCACGAGACTCAATGTGGTCTTAGGGGACTTAAATAGTGTCCCAATAATAGAGGTTAAGGAACATGTAATGTTTTGAAATCCCTAATGGATGGAGAAATGGGAGTCCGCACGGAGTAAAAATGTGTGATTCATGTGAAAGTGATTTTGGTCACTTATATTGGGATGTATCCATTGATACTAGATATAATATTATGGATTATAAATGTTTTCTGATACCTACTATGAGATGAAACATGATTTCATTGACCCAACATTGAACCTAGAGAATGGTTCTACCCAAATATAATGGGAGTGGATCATGAGTTTTTGCATTAAGAATATGGTTTTTTTTTCAATAGGATCATGGTCATTGGTCAAAATGAGGAAATTATATTTTGAGGAAAAATATATTGGGTTTTTTTATACAACTCTTATACCTGAATAATTATACTGGGAATCATGAGTTTTTTGTTCTGAGAACATGAAATGGGGGTGGTCAGGGATGCTCATCGGTGCTTGGAAGAAATTTTCCAATATATTTTTTCCAGCTTACGATACCATTTTTGGATATAGATAAGGATTTATTAGGTAATGATTACATTTATTGTAGTTAAAATATGGTATTTGTGGGTATATAATCATGTATAATGATTGAGTGTGAGTATTAAGAAGCAAACTGATAGGGTGCTAGAGTCGTTGGAAGTATGGGGATTTTGAAAAAACAATAGTTCCGTTTTAATGAAGTTTATCCTCATGATGTGGCTAAGTCTCAAGTGTGAGACTATAAATAAAAGGATTCAATTTTTTAGAGGCCCATGGATATAAATTCAGGATAGTGATAGTTAGGTAATGAACAACGAAATCTTTTAAATGGGTATCATCATGGATTTTTTATAATTAGTTGTAATCATAGAGAAAAAGAAATTGTGTTTTCAGAAATATATCGTTTGTTTGGGTGTCCGCTAGAGTATTTTTTTCATGATTGATTGTAATGAATAGATAAGGACTATCGTGAAACATTCATGGGATTAAAATAATTATTTTTACCAATAGTAACAGGAATTTGGGGTTTTGGGTTGTTATACTAGTAACGGTTTAGTGATGGAATGATCGTAACAAGTGAGATGTATAATAATTGGAATGTGTATTAGATCATGGTGATTGATGTAGTTCATGAAAGATGAATGAGGGGGTGTCATTGGGAAAAGGTGGGGAGTTGGAAACACTTTTAATTTTCCATGTTATGAAATTGATTAGTTTTTCAGAAACCAAGAGTGTATTGATGGTTTTCATAAATTATTGGTGTTGACAAAGACAATGAGTCCCTATATCAAGAGTTAGACATAGTGTGGGTTGAATAATTTCTTATAGGTTGAAACTTACACCACATTAGGAGATATTTTTGGGGGTAGATAGGTCTTGTAACATAATCCATTTTGAAGTAGGTCATTGATCACATCATAATGAGACCAATATAACTATGTTGTTCCTATGTAAGAATAAGTACAAGATCACGAGGAGGTGTCCCAATATAATATTAGGGAATAGTTCCAAGAGGCCCCATATCACAACATAGTGTATAGTTCATGGTTATTTATTTTTTTATTCAAAATTTATAATTGCATTACGAGGTGTATGGACACACCACAATTGGAGGGTGAGATTTTGTTCACATTTCCCTATAATGGTGAATTATGATATGTCACTGATCAAGCCATAAATTCTGAATATTTTTTTTATTTTATAGAATTTTCACATTAATTTGATTATATAAAAAATAAATTTCTTAATTTTGGGTATATATTATTTTTTGGAGATTATTAAATACAATATTATTAATAATGGTAATTCATTTATTAAATCATTTATGAATTTATTTAGAAAATTCTAAACTAGTTTTTAATTTTCCATTATTTTTTATAGTGGAAATTTCAAAATTTAAAACCATGTAACTAAAAATTTGAATGATGTATATGGTCTAGAGGTTAGATAAAGTAATCCAGAAATTATTTTTTTGAGGATAAAAAATAATGAAATTTTAAAAGGACTAAGGATCCCCTATGAACTGAAAACTAATATAGTAATATATAAGAGTAACTTCTTAAATATATTGAGGAATAAAATGTTCAAAAATATATAATTATTCTCATTTATAAAAGTAAAAATCTCACTTCAAATTAATTTATTTTATTTTTTGAAAAATTACAGAGTAAGATATGATTTCCTTCCATTTTCTAAGTGTAACTTTGAGTATACATATATAAATATGGATAATTCAGGAGAATAACTTGGAATATACAAGTGATTTGGACTATATTTCATAATATTAATCTATAACATTTGTTTAGGAAATTTAAAGTTAAATAAACTTACTCAAAAATTTATGTTTAATTTTTCATTTTGTAAGGGTGACCAATATTTTAAAAGGGTTATAAGGATACTATATAAGAGTGATCCTAGATTTCATAAGGTCCATCACCTGAATTTTAAAATGGTCAACCATTTAGTCCAATTTGATGAATCTAAACTTCATGGATGGTACAGAAGATGTATTTTGTAATTCTTAATGGTTATTTTCATTCATAAATATTTGGTTTTTGTTCAAATCCTTAAAGAAATTTGTTGCACCAAGGTGGTTTCTAGGGAAGTAGGATATTGTATTTAAGAATTAAAGAGGATATAATCATCACAACAGAATATTAATAGCCATTACTCAAGGAAGAAATGATAATTGGTTCATTGGATTAATAAATAAAATATGATGTTATTTCATTTCTCATGATACAAAACATAAGGTGTTGAAACTTGAGATAAAAATTTCATAGCTGTAGTGAAAAAACATCCAAATATCTATGAACATCTGATCATATCTAGTATATATGGAGTTTATATGAGGCATGGTAAAATTAAATAAATTATTCACGCCTGATCCTTGGAAAAATCATTAAAAATATGATTAAAACTCTTAATAGGAGAATGATTATATTGTAAAAGATGGATCATATTGTCATCAAGGGAGAAAATTATTTGGATGAATATGGAAAATATTTACGTCATCTAGGTAATAGATTTTGTTCATTTCAGACTTCAAAGGGGACCATAAAAGCATTAGGAGAGTTCCAAATCAATCATACTTTTATATATTGGGGAGTGAGGCATGTTGTTAAGGGAAATTAGTTGGTCAATTTTTTTTTTTATTTTTTCCATTTACTACTTTCCAACCACTCTAGTGGTTACACACTAAACACTCAGTGGTTGACCAAAGAAGAAATCCACCACACCTATTAATTAATTATGATTTTAACTTTTAATTATTATATTCAAGACCAGACTCATAGTAATATTTCAATTATAGTAAGATATTTATATATCTTATTGTATTCAAATTATTATTTCGTTATTTTTTAGGATGCACACACGATCCACCAATTTTTTTTCAATTATCATATATTTGAGGTAGGTGGTTTGATATAAGATTCATCATATATTTCTCACTATTTTTCTATGTATGATAATGGTTTTTAGTGATTATTTCACAGCCCTATTTAAACAAAAACTATATGTAGAGGGTAATCAGTTGAGGTTTCAACTAGTAAAAAAATCCAGAGAGTTTATATTGAATGAAACCTGATTTAGTAAGAAAGGAGATGATATATGAAAGCTAACAAGACATTTATAAATATTGATTTCAAAAAATCTTAAACTATAATTAAAATAAAATAAAATATTTTTTGTTATATGTTCAACCCACATAAACAACATAGGGATCACATTGAAGATATTTCCTATCTGTAGGAAACTTTACTCAAGTTGTACTTCATTACTAGGATTCAAAAAAAAAATTATCTTATCCCATGAAAGACAAGTAATGTCAACATCGAATTATCTCTGGGGAGGAAAATATTTTTTTGTGTTTTTTTATCATTTGTTCAGTATTTTTTTATTCATTACCTGATTTTGTTTGAAAAATATATTTGAGTTTGATCCAACGGTTGTGTGAACATTATTCACAAGAGAAAAGACTCTTGGATTAGTAAATAAATTGATAGGGGATTTTTCACTATATCATTGACTGATTCCCCCATCAAATTCCACTTCATTAGGATCTCTGTATGTATTGATAACATGAAAGATAATTTTAATCCATTGAACAGAAAAAATAGAGGACTATATGAATCTAATTTCAAAAATAATAATAATAACAATAATATGTTACAAAAAAATAATTAATTAAAATTTGATCTTCAGTATGGACTAATTTCTCTACTACCTATATTCCATGGCTTAACAAGAGAATACTTGAAAAATAACAAGAAGAAATTTGGAGTAGTTTCAGACACCTATATGGAAAGAGGAGTCCTAAAAGATCATGTCAATATGAAGGATTCTTTATTCTCCTTAGAGGGAACATATAGAGAATAGATGTAAAAATTGTAGCCCAAAGAGGAAAAGTCCAAGATTATATCAAACAGGAATTCCCCTATATGCTTTTACCAACTTCAAGAAGTACCTTATAGAGTAATGAAACATATGGATTATAAAAGCTAGTTGAGTGGAATATTATGAATTTTATAAGTGGTTTAAGAAACTAAATAAATCCTTCACACATTTACCCTTTAAACATGGAAACATATTAGTCTAATTTTATTCATATTTTATTAGAAAGTAATAATAACCTTATATATGGCTCCTCTAGAGGATCCCAAATACGTAAATTCCCAGATAAGGATAGAGAGTTTATATAGAGGATCTCACAATATTGTCAGTAAGTCTTTATAAGGTAAATTACTATAAGTTTTTAGGATCTATAAATATTTAAATATCCATTTCTTAAAACTCAAATTGAAGAACTAAAATATATTTTCAGATGGTTAGAACCAAAATATCCAATTAATCATCATCACCTAACAATATAAGTAGTTTTATGTTTTTCTTTTTAGTGGATCGCTCTATAGAAAAATTCCATCAAGTAAAAGAAAAATTGAGGTATGATATCATGTAAAAAAGATTAATTATATCCAGCTAGAAACAAAATAATAATAACAAATAATACTCAAACATCAATTATGTAGCTTGAAACTAGTAGCATCAAAGACCATCATTCTAGATGCAACTGAATTTTCATCAATCATAAAAACCACAACAATTTATATGGAATAAATCTCAATCCTCTACACATTACCCACCACTAGGATAGAAACAAGATTCCTAAATAAAATATTTTGTAAAGAGATAATTTATCATCATCTAAAACTATAATACAACATGATATTTAATGAATATGAACTTAAATAATTTAAATTATAGCATGGATAAATCCTCCAGACTCTAAACACTTTGGAAAATTAAGGTTTGGGTAATGTCCCTAGCCAATTAGCTCTTAAAAAAGAGTAATATGAGTTCCATTTTTTGGGAAGTGGAAAAAATTGGATGTCTATGATAACTAATCAAAGGAAGATGAATCTATAATTTAACTATATAGGGAAGTAGAAGCATATTTTATTGAGACACTACTATTGGAGGATCTACCTCAACCACATTCCTTCCACTTATAAAAGGGTAATATTAGTTTTTTTCTTTGATAAATGAAAGTTAAGTGGAAATTAGTGATAAAACATCAACGGATATTGAATCTATAACTAGAAAAGATAGGGAAGAATAATTGGAACCTATAGAGTAGTAATTACATGTTACCATAATGTAACAGACCATTAAAATGGGAAAGGTAAAAGATAGCATATAATATCTACATTAACCTTTAATACAATTCACATCAAAAATTAGTCATCCAACGAAAATCAGTGAAGATCTTATATAGTAATAAGTGACTTACACCTTTAGGAAAGAGGATATCATCATCCATCTACTGGATTTAATCAATTATATTTTTGGTAATATATAATTACTTAAGTAAAAATGTGATAGTAAGAGAGAACTGTATGGAGATATAATGTTAGAATGTATCTACTTTAATCACTTCATAATTTTAAAAAAAATATCAATTTTCATGTACTTTTGTTATCCCAAAAAAAATAAGAAAATCAGGTTTAACAATTCCTTAAGTAATTTTGGATTATGAACCAATTTAATTCCCAACTCATTTTATTCATCAGTATATATGGGTGATCTCAAGGAAAATAGAGTTATGGTATATTAGGATAATCAAGCTACATATTTCCTTATGGGATATTTGGAGGATGTACTATTAAAGGAAAAATATGAACTATTTATTTAATATTTTTTCATTCTAGACATGGAATAAGAAATAAGAAATGCTTATTACCCAATAATATTAGCTAGAACATTTTTAAAAACTAATAAAACCATTATAAAGTTTCCTCGAGGAACCATCTATATTTATTAAGGAAAAGATAGAATAAATTTATATCTTAGATTCTACGAAATTATTTCAAGTTGTGCATTCACATGAAAATATTTATCCTCATGAAACCCCATTTAGCTCAAATAGAGAAATTCAAATTATGGATAAAATAATAAATTTAGAAGTATATCTAAAGACACGACACATTTGTTTTATTCTAATTATTAAAATCAATTGAATTTAGAACAAATTGTGTATAGTATTTTATTGGAATAAGAATTGTATGAAGACTATTTTAATGATTTTATTAAAACTAAAACTAATTATTCTTATCTAAAAATTTTGATTAGATGTGTGCAAGACATTGATTTGACCCCATACCCAAAATAACCACCCATACTATAGTTAATACTACTTTTATAAAATTAAAAATGTACCTATATTAAGAAAATGAAAAATATAATTGTGATAATTTCGAAAAACATGGAACATAATCAAGACAATAAAATAAGTACATTTTTCCAACAAAAGTATAGCACTATAGGTTAGTCATTAAGGGATATTCCCAGGATTATTCCTTGTGTCATCATGCATTGATTTTTTTTGAGTGAATCAAACCTATAAGGTAGCCTCAAAGGAGGCTAAACCAACTACTAATGAAAGTGGTCAAAAAATAGAAATAATTTTAGGATCTGACCAAATAGTTCTAATATCAAACTCCTCATGGGTGATTACCATCCATATTATACAAATCAGGTTTAAATAACCATTATTCATATTTAAATAAATGAATGGGTACCCATAAATTTTAAAAAATTTAGGTGTTTATATATTGATTATAGAAAATTGAATTACATAATAATGAAATTATATTTCCCCTTTACAATTACCTAAGTAGACGTCTTAGTATTAAAGGGTCAGTACTTTTTTCTGGTTACTTCCACCTCCCTATGGCTCTAAATGATAAGGAAAAAAACCACATTTTCATTCTCCTTAGATACATTTTAACAATAAATAAGTAATTTTGTTTTAATAAATTACCCAGGTAACTTGAAGTATTTTTTTGGCGGAATAATTTTAGATATTTTCAAAATATTAATTGATATATTTCTTGAGGAATTTATAGAATACGAAATCATTTTTGAAAAATTTATTGAGAATTAGGGAAAAAAATTAAAAGAAGCTTTAAAAATAAAATGGTTTTAAAAATTAAAAAATACAATTTATAGTTGATAATTATAATGTTTTGGGCCCCATAATTTCAAAATAACGAATTTAAGTTGAAATTGTTATGGTTAATTTTATATCTACACTTCCATACCCAACCACTATGAAATGTGTTATCTTATTTTTAGGAAATTATGTATTTTCTAAAAGTTTATTAAGATTATTTTAAAACATCATTAACTCTAACTAACCTACAAAAAATGAGACTAATTTTTTGTTTAATTAATCTTGTGGGAAAATATTTGAAAAAATCCCGGAGAGCCTAACCACAACCCATATAATCAGACCACAAATTGGGAAGAACATTTTTAAGTGTTTTATATTTCCTCTAACGAAGAAGTAGTAGAATTTTTATCCCAAGTGGTATTTAGACACTCCCATGTGTTATATTATTCATTATTGATTTTAGATACAACTAAGGTTGATTATATAACAATTGGGATGGATATATTTTATAGTTATTTCACTAGAAAAATTCTATTCCAATTTTCTTAAAAATAATGTAATATTTTGTTCTTATCATGAAAATATTAATTACATAATTAATAAGTGTGATAAAAACCAAGTATTGTAAGATGGATTCTTCTCTTAAAATAATCCACAATAGAGAGAAAGGAATATAGTTTCTATAAAAACATGGTGGAAGACCATATATGGATATTTACCGAAACCACTAAATTAGAAAAGCCTAGAAAAACACCCCTAAGTTTTTAAGTCTCTGGATAGAATCTCTATGAGATCACTATTAAAATGACATTGTCTTTGAACAAGTTAAACTACTTGGTTACCTCAAAGTTACATTCCTTATTATATGTGATAAAATTATTTAAGATAAAATTTGGATCAAGGTATTATGTTTAGGATGATCCATACTTGTAAAAAATATATAGTGATAACGTCTTTAGATTATGTGTTCTAAATGAGAAGGTAACTTATGTGATTAAATTTTTCCACATGCTTGTGTGTAGAGTTCACATTGGAGTACAATTCACAACTATGAATGTTTTTGTTGTAGGATTATTTTATCCCTTAGTTTTTAAATATTCCAATTATTTTTGTACAACATATATGAACTAGAAATTCACTGGATGTATTTCCAAAAATATTTGAAATACACTAAAAATATACATCTTTTTATGTATTATTTTGTGTATGGGTTAATTAATTCAAGAGAACATTTTTGGTTTATTTTAAATTTTTCCTATATTATGTTTTTAGTTTATTATGTTTCTAAATAGAATAATACTAATAAAATAGAACATATAATTTATGAGCTTTTATCAAATGTCTATTATCATTTTTTGTAGGTTTTGAATATCTTGTGAAATCATCAGGGATCAAGTAACACCCATCTTAAATCGATGTATTTGAGCGCTTAGGAATATGGAAAGAGTTCCACATTAAACCTTGAATAAAAACTATTCATATAAACATGGGTTGGTTGAGTTATTAAATAGGTAATTATATATAATTATATAAAATTAATTTTTCCATATAAAAATTAATTGGGGAAAAAAGATACAAAATTTATGATGTTCCTATTGAACTACCTTCAAAGCCCCTTTTTTGTCGCCTTTCTGAAAAATTTAAAGAAACGGTTGTCACTACCTATTAAGATATGGAAAAATGTCTTTTGGGATGTGTAATAAGTGAAATTGGAATTAAATAATGATGGGTAGAGGATAAAGTTAAAATTAGTAGATCTTGAGGAGATTAGAATAGAAGATTATGATAACTACTTAATTTACTAGGAAAATACCATATTTTATTATGGTAAAATCATTGAATGAAAGAAATTACAAGTTTGTGTTAAAGTATTTATGTTCTCATCCTAAATGAAACTCATTCATAATAATATTAGTTATTAGTGGACTGTACCATTTATAGTGACTAATTCATTTCCATTTGGTGTAGTTGATATTATAAGAGAAGATTCATAGTAACTCTTGAAAAAAAATTGGAATCAATGGACGAAATTTCATGAAAATATTTAGAAGGAAACAAGGGAGGAGTACGCACACCTCCATATTTCATATTAATTTTTACTTGCTATTTTTTAATAACCTCTATATTATTATAGAAACTAATATCTTAATCATTCATTTCAGTGATAATTTCATGGAATATAAATAGAATTATATTTTCAATGTTATACTTTTATAGAACCAAAAATAACTAAGTCCCAATGGTAAATATAGATACATATATTTTAAAACTGGGGAAAAGATATTTAATGGAAAATAATTAAATAGAATCAAATTTGGAATATGTGGAAATAATAATTTCAAGAAATAGCATAGGTAACCCATCCACTATTAATGATTAACACCTCATCTAGCCTCAATAAATGATATTGGGATCTATTATATAAACTATAGTAAAATAAGAAAATGTAAACTAATGAAAAAGACTTATTAATCCAGTAATAGATCATGTGTTTGTGAGATTCTCATAAAAAATAGTTAGATAGATTAGAGTGTTAGATTACAAAGTGATTCTTTTATACCCTAATTATTAAAATTTGACCTATGGGATACCTTATTTCATAGTACTATTTAGTTTCAGGTTATTCCATACTCATCTAATAATTTCATGACATAAACATGGATGAGAGAATAAAAAAATTGATAACTAACAAAGTGGGAATAAAGGTTTTGGAAATTATTATCTTATATGAAAAATGATAAGATTATATATCAAAATTTTATATTTGATGTATTAAGATGTGGGAAAATGTTTTTATAACAAGGCTTTTTGGGAAATCAATTTATTCAAGTTACTTTTTAAAATAATAATTCCACTAAATTATTTTCATTTTACAATCTTAAAAATGAATGTTTTTCTTGAGAATAAGTTCCATTTGAAGATGAAAAAAGTTACTATTTATTTATGGGTTAGTGATCACGATTTATATTTAGAAAATTATTTTGATTTTATATTATTTTCCCCTTGTATTCCTATAAAATATTAAAAAATATTATACATTATTATCTTTTTAAACATTTATATTTTGTTGAAAACACGATTAATATTCATGGTATTTCAATGATTAAATAATATATAGAATTTATTTAGATAATTAATATACTATTTTTTTCATTTTAAAAAATATTTAGAAGTAGTGTATGTTTTAAAAGATTAAATTTTATGACTCACAATATGAATAAAGTAGTTTTACTAAATGTCAGTTATTTTAGTAATAATGGTTTCTTTCAGAATTTATAGTATGATTTAAATCGAAAATAAATATATCTCCACCTATACACTTAAGTGTATTATACACTTTAATAAGAATAAAGTCTTGATGATGTTGAGGCAACTGGTGTAGAAAAATACCTATGAACTCCCTTGTGTAAAAGAAATCACTCTCTTGTAAGAGTCATTTAAACTATTATACATATGATAAATTAAAAATTCATATAAGATTATTTGGATAAGTATGGGAATTGTTAAAAGTGACCATGCCCTTTTATAAGATTAACCCTGAGAAGACATATGGAAATCTAATAAACTCTTGAACAGAAAAACAATGGTAAAATTCATTCAAACTATATTTTTGAAGAGTCATTTGTAAAATACTTTGAGTAAATTTCAATGTAAATAATCTTTTATGAAATCATATGAGTAATTTTTTATTTTTTAGGGGTGGACACAATTTTATAATTATCACAAGGAGAGTTTATAAGATTAATCCTACATTTCTAAGGATCATCGCATATATTACATAAAGATTATCTACTTAGTCAAATTTAAGGAATTTCATATCCATGCATGATATGTTTGTATTATTGGGGGATTTATAAATTTTATTGAATTTGAAAATTAAGGTGGTTTCAAATTTGGCCACCAAGAGAGGCATTGCCCCATGGAGGTTACCATTGAAGTAGGTTGTTGGATTTGAGGTTTCAAGAGGATATAAGCATTGCGGTGTGGGATGAAGGGACATTCTATAAAGAATATAGATGGAAATTTTCTTAGATCTACTAAAATAGATGTGGTTGATTTATGGACCATAAAATACACCATAAATTGACGAAACATAAAATATATTTATGTTTACTATACCGAAAGAACATGTGATGATTTTTGGTCATGGGATCATCTAAAATACACATTGATCCCATATATATAACAATGGTATTAAATAAATGTTACATTATTACTACTAGGGAAAATATTGAAAAAAGAGGCTAACAACTCATGATATGAACCACATCTGAGTAAAAAAAGAGGAAATATATTAGAATCAAGGAAGAATAACTTTCAAATGAACATGATGTCGAAATTATCGTTTGTCCACATAGAGGAGTTTGAGCATTACAGAATTCGATGGGGATCACCCTATATTTATAAATGTTCTATATCATTAAAATTTCTATTTAAAATGGAATATGAATCAATACTGAGGGGTTTGGGTGGGGTTTTATTTATATATTCTTATTTTTATCCTTAATACTATGTAATAAATCAAATGATGTCACACATGAACCCCTATAGTTATTCCAAAGAGGCTTTCTGACCCCTATTAGTGAATTCTAAGTTTAATTGATAATTATTTTTTCTAAATCTTACTGGGAGTTTTTTTTTATAGATGTTTTGAGATTTTAAATTTTTTTATATCAAAATTATTCATTTTCTTATTTCTAGGTTAAACAAATCAGACCATATGATTCTATTCATTTCTTATAAAATGGAGGGAATTGGGTTGATAAATGAGTAATCATAGATTTATTATTACTAGTATATTTTAGAACATGTAATTAAGTTATTATTTCAAATTCATGTTTAAATTGAAAATTTTATGAGTGGGTAATTATTTTAGGTTTCAACTAGATAATAAGAATATAAAATTATTTTAATTGAGTTAACCTTGATTTAACATGTAAGGTGAGGGAATAATCAAATTGGGATCACTATTTTAAATGATAATTTCAAACACACTTTAGGTAGTATTTAGACACACAAAATAATTTTTTATTACTTATTGAACACACACGCACAACATATATAGAAAATTTATGATATTTCATCTCTAGAGACCATATAAGTCACACTATATGATTACACCCAAAAAACAATTTCCCATTTGTTAGGATGCATTAGGTTACAACATTGTTTCATGATAAATTGGGTAATTATTCAATGGTCCCATGTTTTATTTTAAAAAAAGTGATTAAATTGGGAAACATGTGGGGTTTTGGGTTCATAGAGCTTATAAGAGATGGGAGGTAATCTATTATACTATATTTTCCCAATACTTACTCACCTTTGATTTGAGAATGTTTAGGATGAATTTCATCAGAGGATAAGGTTAGATATATCACATATATTCCCCTTTTGTTTCTCATTTCTCTTTTCTCTAATTTGGTATTTTTACGATTTTAGATTTGGTGTTGATTCCCAAAGAACATGGTGGAATCAAGTTGTAATAATGAGTATTTCAAATGTATTTGTTAAATAAGTCCTTGAATGGAACATTTCACATGGTCAAAATGGTTTTTTATTTAATTTTTTTCATTATTTTTTTTACATGAGTTATTTTTGATGAAATATCATGATGAATTTAAATGTACAATTGGGGATTTTTTGTGGGATAGGCCTACGTGGATGTCAGGAGTGGAACACTCTTTTGAAAGAGTTTTCAGTAAGGATATATTTCCCTATGACCATACCTAAATTATTCCCATATGAATGGTATTGAATTAATTATGTAATTTAATTATGGTTTTTCTATAAGTAATTTTGACGCTTCTTTGATGAGTTAGAATCATATAAATGATGATGGTGATCAAATATGGATTGTCTTAGGAAGGAGTGAGATTTCTTAATGATCGTAGCTTTATGGCTGAGGTATGTGGTTCTTAATATTTCTTTTATATATGGTTATATAATTATTTTTTCAATTGGGAGAAATGGTAATCAGGTGAGAGCGACGTAAGATTGAACTATGGGTGAGTTTCATTATATGTGGTAGGAATAGTTAGTTGGTTAGACTCTTCATGAGTCACCAAGTGTTATAAATTTATTCTATATATGCTTCATTCTATGTTTACTATGTGATTAGATGGTTAAATTAAATTGTAACTAAAGATGGGCTTTACCATTGAGAAATTTATTTAATGGCCTAGGGAGGTAATTTTGATATGTTATCCATTCATTTAGAGATAACTGGAGGCTATCCTAGGTAATTTCCCAGTATAAATTGCATGGTATTCCAGTATTTATCTTCATGTGATAGTGAACCATAGTGGAACTATGTGTGTCTTCTCACATTTTTGGGTGATGTATATAGACCATCTAGATCCTAAAATAATCTATAAACCTTATGATTTGAAAAAATGGTTTTTAATTTCTATTTCACCTTGGTATAGTGATGAGAAACTAATGGAATGGATTTGTGAGGGGTATTATTGTCTGTAAAATATATCATGGGCCTTATATAGAATCCTTGAGTGTTCCTTGATGAGGTAAACTCACATATTTGTCACAATAAACAATGATATATCTTTATGTTGTACATTAATATGATGAGTGCATATGATTGTATAACCGTTGTAATATGTTTAGTTTTATAGGATCCTAAGACTTGATGTGGGAGGTCGACCTTGACATATGAGCCCTAAGTGTACAACATCATGAACATGGGTTCCATATAGAGTATATTTGGTTTCCATAAACTAATTATTATGTTTATAACTCATTTACTAAGTTTATGATGATGAAAAGCTTTATGGTTATAATTAATTCACCCTTGTTATTGTATTTTTTATATTCAAATTTTGTTCACCCAATGTTTATTTATATGGTGATTGATTATTCAATCTTATTTTAAATGTTTTGTGTTATAACATAAACCAATATATGTTATCAGTGTTATATATCATTCCCAGATGTATGATAGTGATACTTCATTCACACTATTTTTTCATTATGATATATCATTCACCAGGTTATAGGTTATTAACTATGACTACTATTTTTTGGTGATATATCATTTACGTGGAAATACATCATTCACCTTAATTGTTATTTTATAGTGATACATCATCTATCCGGTGATACATCATTCTTCTTAACTAATTTTTTTTTGGTAATATATTGTTCATCTGGTGATGCAATATATTCCTTATTTTTTTATGGTGATAAATCATTCACATGGAGATATATCATTTTAATTAACTATTTTAGTGATGTGCTACATCATTCATTGAGTGATACATAATTTTTTTATTGTTAATATAGTGATACATTTTTAAATAGTTAATTACTCATTCACCATATTAGTTTTAGTGGGGTATCATCTTCTTATATTGATGAGTATGGTTATATATCATTCATCTTTTCTCGTGGTGACATGTTCACTAGTGTATTTAAGTGAGTGGGTATGAAAACTCATGTCTTTAATACACATTAATTAAACATTTATTACATAATGGTGCACATAATAAAATCCCAAAGGTTCATTAATCCATGTTTTTTTTGTGAAATTAGGTATGTATAATAACAATTTTCTATATGAATATAATAACATTGTTGAAAACTTCCTTAACATGCTCCTAAAATCCCATCATTCATCTAAAACTGGATATGATAAGCTAAGAACGTTCATAACAAAGGGGTGATATATAAATCATTGTAATGGAAGAAACAAACCATATAATAAATTAAATAAATTCATGTGATATAAGAGTCATATAAATTTAATATAAGAGGGGTTAAAATCATAATCTTGAACAGTGAGGAATGATATAACCTGATAGCATAAAGGTAATATAGAAATGTGGAAACAACATGGAACATAAAATTCGAAATTTATGTCAACAATAATTTTCAAGAAAATATAACATAGTTTTGTTTGTATAACTTATCATGAAACATATATGTAATATAATGAGATAAAAACAATACCCAATGCATAAAAGGGACATATAATTCTGGGCCCACCTGTCACATGTATTTCATGTACATGCATAAATGTTCCACATATATCATACAATATAAGGATTTATTTCATCAATTTTTACCAACTAATTAATGGTTTTTGGTTACATTTATGGAATTACCCAACCAATTAAGTATAGAAACATTTAATTAAATACCCTTGAGTTGAAATGGGAATTGGTATTCCCTATAAAATAGTTTGGAATGAAAAATTATAAGATAATTTCTGATGCATAATGGGTGTACATAAAGGTTTATAAAAGGTATAAAGGAGAGGGAAATGGTTATATCAATAATTTATAATCATAAAGAAATTAATATGGGTATTTAATCAATAATCCAACATGTAAAATTCGAAATTAAGGGGCATAATACAAAGAAGGTTCTTCAATAAAGTGGAAAAGGATAAGATCCCTTACCTTGAAAGGACACTTATAAAATAATTGGAGGAGCTTATTAAGAGATTGGGGAAACCATGTTAGGGATATAGAAAGGGAATTTCATATTAATTTCATACTCCAAGGGTTTTGAGTGAAGAGTAATGGGATTGTTTTTGGGTTTGCATAGCTAAAGAGAAGAGAGTTCTTCACTAATTTCTAAAGGTAGGTTTTGTAATTTATAATATAAAGTAATGAAAACGAAAAACCATACCATTGTTTTACCCATGGATTCTTTAAAAGATGAGTTGTTTAAATACTTTATAATGATTTGGATCAAACACATTAAAATAATACCTATGGTGTTGAGGAAGTGAGTCATGATTAAAAATAATTGATTTCAAAACCATAAAATATAATATATGTTTTGGAGGATTCATTAAAGGATTATAAAATTATTAAAATAACCTAAAAACACAATATTCCTAAGAGGAAATATATATTTTGTCACATATACATTTTATGGAATATATTACAGCACTTTTGGGTCATTATGATTTCATAATATATAACGTATTAAATTCTGACCCAAAAAATCAATTATCTTTGAAAATTATAAAAAATTAACCATTGTATAATTTCAACATGATGATTTCAAAAACAATATTTATTTTATTCATAAAATTCTATATGTATAATAATTTTCCATTTTAAACCAAATATCTATATTTATTGAATAGTATTTTTTTACAATAGAGGTTTCTTGAACCATATAAAAAAATTACTTAATAAAGTTATGTTATAATTTAAATTTTATAAATATATTTTTATAATAATATTTTTTTTATAATATAATTTCTTTCAAAAATTATTTAATTCTTCAAAAATAGTTTCTTGATTGAAACTATATATTTTCCAAAAAATACAAGTTTTCTTTCATCATATAAAAATATAATTTTTATTAAGTTAATATTTTATCAATATAAAGTAATTATGAAATAAAACTGGAATATTTAATTTAATAAAGATAAACATATAAAATTCATACCGTTAGGTTCTTGTTTCTTAATCATTTTTTACACCAATGAATTCCCTAAGGGTAAGGTGTGTGATGGTGGGATTTTCATGGGGTGGATCAATGGAAAAGGATTGGGTTGTGATCTATATGATCTTGAACTTCAACCATAAATTTTATTGATCAATATTTAGTTGATGAATATTAGCTTGTCTTGGTCAATGGAAAATCCCAGTGATGTTATATCCCTCCAATGATTCCGTAAATGGACTTCGTAGTGTATGATCCTACTGGTCGAGGTCATCGCTTCCATTTTCTATGTCAAAATGAATTTTTCATGACCCTTTATATGATAGTATTTATGTTCACTTATTATGAGTATATAATCAATGGTTTAACATCTTGGAATGAAAGACTATGAAACTAGTAGTTGTACCATTCTCCAAATTACGTACCTACCCATATTCTAAAGGCTACCAGCAAGTAGTGAGGGTCAAATGATGGTATGGTGGGGAAAATATAGCCTCATAAAAGCAGTATAAAACATCATAAATAATCAACCAACTGTGAAATTAGTATAAATAAATGACAAATCCACAGAAGATAAATATAATTAATGAATAAAAATATTAAATGTACAATGAAAAATAAACATATATGAATGCATGTCCATGTGATGATATGTAATATAAAGAAGTAAAACACATGTAAAATTTATACAAAACAAAATATTGATAAATAAATAATAATTAAATATCTAATGTCAATCACCATGAGAATCATTATTACTAGCTCATTCATGTGCTCCTAAGCTACATTGTAAAATGCCCATCACAATAAATAATATATATACTTGAAAAACTGAGATCTTATCAGGCTCCTAGTGCATTGGTGGCCTGTGAAGAGTGTGATATATACATATTTGGCTACCAACAATGGTTTATAAATAATAATCCATTCCATGAATAAAAATTACAATAGTGTGAGGTATGATAGGTAATGTCCAAATAAATACAAGTAAACAAGTTTGGTAAAGTTCCTCAAGGACATCTGGCCAACTATACCTATATTGGCCAAATCCAGAATGTCCCTAAACTAGGTTCAACCTATAAATATGATATATGGGTGTAATGAAAATAATTAACCCTAAAAAATGTTCCATGAGATAGACCAAATACAAGCATTTGATTTGGCTTGGTGGACATTTCCCAGGATTACAACTATTAATTCTTTGTTTTTAATATAAAAATAACCATTTGATTTAATAAGAGGGTCCCTAATCTCATCCAAGGAGATCCAAATAAGAAAAAACATTACTAATATAGGGTTAATATAGATAACCAGTACCTCAAAATTCTATCTAATGCAATCCATAAGTGAAATCCCAAGTATCACTCTCATTATGGCCGCGAGAAGAAACCTCTCTGATCTCATTCCTGGTATCTCACATAGGAGAACAAGTATCACTAATGTCCTAGTATAACCATCTATCCACTGATCTCATTCATTGTTTGTCCCCTAGGTAATTGGCATCGATCATAATTGGGTAGAAAATCCACATTGTGAGCCCATCAATGGAATACCAATTATCGATCATGGTGTATCATAACAAAAGTATCCTATGATAAATTCCTTAGTTTTCTATAAATAGAAGAACCTAATATCTCCCAAGTAAAATATAATAATAGATTGTAATCCTATCCAAGGAATTCTGTAAATGTAATCCTTGTATCACTCAAGGAATGACCTAATACATTTAATCACATCAATTAAATTATAAAATGGTCATGACCTTATGAATACCTCATCGTAAGTTAATAAGAAGAACATAAAGTGGGGAATTTACTTATAAATGACATGCCACAAGGTATGTGTACACATAGGTGCATGAACTCCCATTTACAATTTCAATTAGATAATAATAAATCCCTTTTACTAAGAATACATTATACAATTAATTAATTTCATTTACTATCTTATGGAATAATTTTCCATCATCCAAAGGCCATGTGCCAAGGTATTCCCAAATCAATTCAAATTTAATTTAAATTATTAATTTTAAAAAAACATACCAAATCCCCTTAGGAATGTTTTTTTTCCATAATGATGTATTAGGGGCGATGATTCCACCAATTTCAAAGCTCAATGAATCCATTTAATTTAACTTGTTATTATTTTTGAAGGTATTACACCTCCATAAGGGGTTTTATTAGGGAAATATTTATTAATTAAAGGCATTAATGTATCTCCCTCTTATTTGAGGATAAATTTTGAGGCTAATTACCTTAAATAATGCCAAATTAATATACAAGTGTCACCAAAATTAGGGGATAAGGTTCGAAATTATTAATTTCATATTTTAAGAGAAATGAATGGAGCATTAGTCACACAACCAAATAGTGAAATTTATAAATAGTGATAATTTAAGGGAAACATATATATACCACCTACCTAATTATTAGGACTAAACACACATTCAATATCAAGGCACAAATTATCCCAATTCAAATGAAATTGAATAAACGGACAAACACCGTGAAAATAGGATGAATTGGATTGATCAATGATAAATTTTAGATGGTCAGATAATGTGACAATAGAGGGAAGAAGAGTTATAGTATCTCTAAGGGATATCTAACACACATTAAAGTACTTTAATATGAAATCGGATAGAAGAGATATCCCCATACCTAGATGAGGAGAAGGAGGAGCTCTTTGGAGGCTTTTGTGCAAGGGTAAGGGGATAAGAAGAGTATGAGAAATAAAATAATTGTGGGAGGGAAAAGGGTAAATTTACCCTCTTTAATGAGATGAATGTTTCGCCTAAATGGTTGTAAAAACTATGTGATCACCATGCTAGATCCATTTTCCAAGGAACCCCTCGCACAGGTTGTCCACATGGTTTCCTACCCCTAAGGATCCCATGAAAAAGTCATTTATCCAAGATTTGCAGCAACCCTCAGGGTCATGAGGCTCCTCACACATTGTTATTCCAACCCATGAGATAACTATAACTCTACTATATTAACTACATGTTTTCATCTAGAGGGTCACATGTTTTTAGAAAAACTGTGTGCCTCAGTCATCCCTCTCTAGTTTTTAGTTTTTGGGATCAATTATTCCTGAAATGCGATGGAATGTACGAGGAACCTCTCATGGAATAAAATAAGAATAAAACAACAAATTTTAGGGTTCCAACTCGCAAAATTACATTAATAATCTAAATTTACAATTTGGACCATCCACTAAACAAAAATTTCAAATTTCATTAGAAAATTCATTGTTTCCAAAAACAAGGGATGCTAAAATCTTCTCACCTTAAAACATTCCATCCCCGATAAGTCTTGGGGAACAAAAAAAAGCAACACCCAACCTAATTTTCTCATAAGGGTTCTTCTAAATGGATATGTTCTGTTATCAATTCCCAACACACTTGAAAGCATCACTTTAAACATATGGTTCACCTATAAATAAGACTTGATCCAACAAAAATACCCAAAACTAAAACATCATGATGGCTCTTACTTGAGATCGCATGTCTTGAGACATGATAAAATCATTATCTCTTAACCGTCCAGTCTATGGTGCCCCCAAAAATTGGTTATATCATCTAATATCCTATTTCAATCCATGGTATCTCCACCATCAAAATTTCGTATCTCAACATTCCCTTACCATTCTAATGGAACTCTTGAAATGATCCTTAGAATAAACGAACAATCGACTTTTAATAAACCCCTTTTAGTCGAGTCACATAAACATTTCTCTTAAAGTATCAATTGACCAATGCACTGTACTCAACTCTTCCATGGAAAATTACAAAAACAGCACTCACTATCTAGATATGATAATAGAGAGACATATTTAGAAAGTCAAACTGCCTCCAGTCAACTACCATCAAACCACTCGTCTTAGGTGGTCGGTACACTTCCAAACCTAAACCAGATTTTTTTAGACAAAGGTAGCTTGATATTTTTATGTTCACACTCACTAAAAACCATTACTGACTTTCTTTGAAATATAAAAAAAATACTTTAAATTTTCGTGTCCCAACATGAACATTTCTATAGACATGATCCATAAATTTTGGATCGTTACCCACAAAAAACCCATCTAAGCCCGAATAGTGTTCTAGGTAACCTCAAAATCATCAACAAGAGTCTATGTAGCTAATCCAAGGTAGTATATACTCTGGTTTTTACTATTGAGATGTTGGTACACTATCAAGATTCCCACACATCAAAAAACATTGGTCAATTAAAAAGAAGCAACTTCCTAGCACTCAAGTTAGAAGAAAACAACTGGTGTGAAAGAGTCAGTCCTAGGTGTTTCTACTTGGTAACCCATGTATCACTCAAGACTAATCATACATTCAAACAGACCAGTCTATAAGTTTGTAACTTAAATGATGTTCACTTTACATGCTTGATGGTGTTTAAAGATAGCACGAAGTATAACCGACACTCTCTCAGTGTATGCAGATTATGTCAAAGTAGGGTACATGATAATCATTAAGGAAGGATTACTCTAAGTGGATATAAATAATTACAAACAAGACCTGAGACACTCCTTTTTTAAACAAGGTGACATGTCTGGAATGGTTTTCATCCAATCATATATATACAACAACATTTAAGAAAATAAGTTGAACCACTATTGGATGACTTCTTTTGAAAGAGCTCATCTAAAATTTCCGATACAAAAACAATCCTAACCATGATTAATTTTCCACTATTATCATCTCATCATAAGTCAGTCACAACCAAAATTTCCATCCATGACCAATGGTGTTTATGAAGGTTTCATTCACAGCCTACCACATCTTCCCCAAGCCTCCTTGCACAACCGGACACTTTTGAAAGTTTATTTATATAATGGGATTTCAAAAGAAACGTTGAAATTTTTTAAATGGTCCTCCTTGAGTGTGTTTCTTATACATAGAATGAAACACTTTTTTCATTATTGAAAAGTTTCTCCCAACCTTTGGATTTTCCTAATCTTCTAGTTTACTAAAAAATAAAAATTCATCCCACTACAAATGCTCTATAGGCCACTAACTGTGGGTCCTGGATGTGTTGAACATGAATTTAGAAAGCATTAAACTGAAAGGAGGGATAGGATAACCACTTAATAGATAACTAGGTCCTATTTACATTATATGAATGTATTCCACTCTTCAATAGATAATTCCACACACACTATAGCATCAAATTAAAATTCCAAAACCAACCAACTAGTGTGTCAAATCTCCTAACCATTTTTATGAAATCATCTAGAACATTAGGATGAGTCTGATTCCCTCCAATTCCCATTTTACACTCATCTGAATACGAATCGTGAAGGGAGTGAAACCACTCAATATTAAACCAGTAATATAAAACTCATAATGTTTTTTATACAGTTTTAACAACTTGATGGGTACCTCATTTATCAATACATTCAACTCCAATATTCATGAGAAAATGGTACATCCATGATAGCATCCATCAGATTATCTGACCTATGTATTCAAGAATATAGTGGCCCATAAAAAATAACTAGCTTATAATTACACTATCCCATAATAATTTAGATATCATGAATAAATCATGATTTTTCCAACACTAATGAAGAAATATGGGTCACACAACCAACCATGTGGCTTAATAAGCCCTAGGAATGCCTAACCTATGGAATTATATCATTATGTCATTATCATACTTGTAATGAGGGTCAAAAAACTATGTGACCACCTATCCAGCATGGGTATCATTTTGGAAACTATTATTCCAAATATGGAAATCATCCCTAGAACAACATCATACATCTGAAATGATTATTAAGAATTTGTTAAGGTTTTAAAGGTTTTGAGGGTTCTACCAACCTCAAGATTTCCCCTTACAAAAATCAAAATATTTCAACTATAATAGGGTGGTCACACATAAAAAATAACTAGCCTTAAGGGACTATCATTGATGTTAGTGAATCCTATGGTAACCACTCACATTCTAATTCAAAGAAAAAACCCATTGAAATACTTAAACTACATTTACATAAGGGCTAGGTAAAAAACCTTCTATATGTTTTATTTAAGGTGATCCATTTTTTACATTTGATTTTAAAAATATTAAAAGCTCAGTTTAAAAAAATTGTACTATATAAAAAGAAATGTAATTTTGTACTCTAATTAGAAAAATAAATAAGGATAAATATGCAAGTTGTACCAAACATACTTTCAAGATTCATTTATTTAAAAAAAACAGCTTGTCACATTTTATTAAATGTATCATGTCTATTCCTTTTAAATAATTTTTTTATCAATAATGACGTTAAAAATTGGGCTTCGTTAAATATAATGTCAATTCCAAACTATAGAGGAAATATCATTTCTGTTTGTAATTGGAATTTTAATTTTCTAACACCTCATATGTATAGATCAGAATAAGATAAAAGGAATTTTTTTAATTAAATATAGGACTGGTTTGGTAAGATGACACCATATGCCAGTATGTAAAACCACATTAATGACTATAGATCTTTTGAATAACTATCCTTATATATAATATGCATACCCCCATGGGGTAAATTATTAATGAATCAAAAAAGAAAGGAGACCTACAAGGGTCCCGCTTTACCAACCTTGGTTTATTTAAGTACAACTCATTATACTTAAATTATTAATAATTTTGAAACTCCCTCAAAGAGTTTATCATATAAACTGCATGCCCCAACTGACCTACACGGTTCTAGTTGTTCAATTTTAAATTTATCCAAATAGTTTAGCACTCCCATTTGATAATGGTGAATTCCTTTATATAGGGAACCAATTCATTTAAAATTAAAAATTTAATATATTTTTTATTTATACAACAATATCTATGTGTATAAATATTATAATAGTGTTTTTATTATATGGGTTATCATTTCCAAATTAATAAATCACCCATTCACTTTGTAGATTGAAAATTGGCTCCCATTTAATCGCATCCAGTATGTTTCATCCCCTACAACACATATGTAATGGTTCAACCATGTTAGGATTGTTTAGTTAAGGTTTCACCATCAATCTATGTGGGAAGTCAACATTTATTTTGGTGATATAACTTTCACAAAAAAATGTATTATAATTATAAATATGCATGATAAACATAGAAAAGAATATAGGTAAACATGGAAACAAGCATAGAAGCCTGACATATTTACATGGTAGGCTACTATATATATAGGGTATGACACCCAATCATTATATACAATAAATTATCTAATAATGAAATTGGAATGTAAATTAATTACTTAATCATGGTAAATAGATAATCATGCTAAATAAATCCCAAAATCATGGAAAAAGAACATGGAAATGCACTACGTAAAAAATGGAATTACTCAAACATGGTACACAAATAATCTTGTTAATCATAACACTAAATTGAATGAAGAATGTTGTATAGGAAAACATACTAAGTAAATCACATATCATGTTACACAAAAATCATCCCAATAAAATTTCTAATAAGGTATAAAACTAATCTAGTAACAAAATTAATTAACATGGTATATAAAATGCAAGCTAAAAAATATAGAACACACATCAACAATATCAACATAGTTGTAGTCTAATCTACATGGAATAGAATATGCATGGCATGTGAATCTCTATGTGCCTTGAATTATTAATGAAATCCACTCCCTTGACACACCAGTATAAGGGTAAGATACTATAAATCTCATAAATACATAAGTAACATAAAGTAAATCTATCACTCATGGTAAAATCATAATATACTATAATAATGAAATCTATGAACAACAATAACATCCCTAGACACTTAGACTTTACCCCAGGTGTATAGTGATCACTCCAGGACATGGATATTTACCATGTTACAATACAATCATAGTCTCATATCTACTAGTGAAAAATAGTAAGACAAAGTAAAAGATGATCTGATACCACTTTGTAATGTGCTTGTCTGATTGACTATGAAACCAGTAGCTGTACGAGTTGCCACGTAGACTTTGGAATGCCTCCATATATTCTAGAGACTACCGACTAGTAGTGAGGGTCTAATGATAGGATGGTGGGGAAACTATATCCTCATGGTTAGTGTAGCACAGTGTTATAAGAGAAAATAAATTATGAGGGATAGGGCATCAAAAGTTAAATAAAATGATAGAATAAAAATATGAAATGGAAAACGCCAAATACACATCTTTACATTCATGTGTATGTGTTGCTAAATTATATAAATTAGAATCACACATGAAAAATGGATATGATACAAAACATGGATAAGAGAAATAATTAAAATCCCCAACAATGATCTACATGAGAATCTTGAATACTAGCTCAGTCCTTTGCTCCTACATTCCCATGTACAATCCAAAAGACAAGAAATAATCTATGGACCTATGAAAATAATATCTGATCAGGTTCCCATGGGAAATGGTAGTCTGACCGTGGTGTGAGATATACTTAGTAGGCCACCAGCAATTCAGTCTAAAACATAATTCAGTATGTGAATATATATTACATTAGTGTAAATGTATGATAGGTAAGATGATAATAAATAAAATAAAACAAGTCAACTCAATTTTATTAGGGACACCTGTATGATCATACCTACTTTGGACCAACCCAGAATGTCTCTAAACTACAGTCAACCCATGTAGATCAGATATGGGTGTAATGAAAAGAAGTCAACATAAAACATCTTTAATGAGATGGATTGAACCCATGCATGTGATTTGGAAAGGCTGAAATGCCCCTAGATAATTTCTATGATTTATTATTTTCTAATATAAAATTCATCATTAGAGTTTAATAAGAGGAACCCTAATCCTATCCAAGGCGATCTGAATAAAAATCCCAAGTATTACTCCATAAGCACTATAGATACACAATACTGAAAGATTCTATCCAAGGTGATACATAAATGGAATCCTAAGTATCACTCTTAAAATAGTGTGAAGATGAAGCCTCTATTGTACTATCCTTAGTATCTCACATATGGTACCAGGTATCACTCATTTCCTAGTATAACCATCCTACCACTGAGCCCATCCATGGTGTCTCCCCTAGTGAAACAATATATCTCATGAGGGGATAGATAATCTTCACAGTGATCCCATCTATGGAATACAAAGTATCACTCATAGAATATAACAACATAAATAACCTATGATCCCATTCTTGGTGTTCCTTAAATAGGAGACTCTTGTGTCTCTGAAGGTACATATAATCTCTAATAGCATATAATCCTATCCAAGGAGGTCCGTAAATTGAACCAAATATTCACTCAAGGAGTATCATAATTCATTTAATTACTTAAATTAAATTTCAAAATAATTGTCATAACTTTGATCATACCCCATCATAAGTCAAGTATACTCATTGGGGACCAAACACATTTACCATATCAATTAATGTATAATAAATGACATGTACTAAGCATGCATTATATAATTAATCAATTTTTTAATATCTTGTGGATTAATTTTCCTTTTGAAAATGGTCTCCTAACAAAGTCTTCCCAAATAAATTTTCATTTAATTTAAATTATAAATTTCAAACATAACCTGATCCAAAACCCATTAGAGTTGGTTTTGACCATAATGGAGTATTAAGGGGAAGGATTCCACCCATTCTGTATCTCAATAAATCTTTTCAGTTTAACGTGTTCTTATATTAGAAGACAGTGCACCTCTATTATGGGTTTCATAGGAAAACACTATTAATTAAATCATTACAAGGATCACCCACATATGGGTGGTCAAATATTGAGTTACATCACATTTAACACTTCTAAAATAATATACAAGGGTCCCCAAAATTGGGTCCATCGGTTCAACATGATTAATTTCATAATTTAAGATTAACACAAGGGGAATCAAGTGCATGGAATAATGGATGAATTTATAATTGGTTAGAATTTAAGGTAATATATATATATCACCTACCTCCTCCTTTGGATAACCCACACGTCCAACATCAAGGCTTGAATTTGACTGGTTTGAGCGAAATTGATGAAACGAATGAACTCCCGAGAAATATGGTGAATTATCTCACATCACGATATCATTTTTAAAGGATAGATAAGGTGATAATATAAGGAATATATTTTATAGACTCACTAATGGATATCCAAAACAACTAACATTGCTAATATATGACACTGAATGGAAACTTTTTCATCATAACTAGAGGAAGAGAAGGAGGAGATCTCGGGAGGCTACTACACATGGGTAAGGGAGGAGAAGATGAGGAAAATATAAAATAAGGGATGGGGAAAAGGTTAAATTTAATCACTTTAATGAGGTTCACGGTTTGTCCTCATGGTTTGATAGACCAAGTGCCAATCATAAAAGAGCCACATTACAAGGAAATCAGTCACACGGGATGGTCACATGGTTTGTCTAACCTTGTGTAACCTATGAAAACCCCTTAATAAAAAATATATAGAAACCTAAATGGTAATATGGATCTTCTCCCTTGGTTATAAAAAATATTGTGATACCTTCATGTCCACTAGATTATCCACATGTTTTCTTCTAGAGGGTTGCATAGTTCCAGATAAACTCTGTTCCCGTGTCTGTCTTTTCCAGTTTTGAGTTTTCAGGGTCCAACACTCCAAAAACATGATGGAACACCTACGACACCTCTCATACCTTAAACCAAGTATAAGAAAAATTAATTTGAGTAATCCAACTCTTAGAATTGGGTTCTGAATCTTAGTTTATTTCTTGTTTTTTCCATTAAATTTAAATATTGAATTTCTTCATAAAATTCAATAGGCCCAAAAACATTAGATGAAACAACATGTATGATTCATAATGGTAAATTAAATTTTCTGACTATATAGAGTTTTAGAATAACAAAAGTAGTTAATGTTCTTTATATAACTATATTACTTAATAATTAATTAATTAATTTAAAAGGATAATTTCATTTATAAAATTTTGGGTAATTACATTTTTCCCCCTTCATTAAATTTTCCCATTGAAATTTTATTTTAATACACTAAAATAGATACGGGAACTTATATTTCATTTCCTCTTCTAGTTACCAGATCATTTACTCAAACATTTGGTTCTTCCATAAAGCATTTATGAGGTGAGTTTTCTTAATTCGTAGAACCTTTTTTTATGATCTATGATCTTAATCATCTTATCCTCGTAGGAAAGGTTACTCTATAATAGTACCAAATCTAGATTTAGTGCAAGTTAGAGGTCAAGTATGTAATTACTCAGAAGGGATACATCAGACATATCATGTAATTGATATGGATTAGGTGGTAGTGCTAGTAAAAAAACCACCAGTCCAATGTAATCATGAAAATTAAAGGGTATATTATATCTTGGACTAAGCTTTCATATCTTCCCAAACCTCATGACCTTTTTCTATAGTGATATAATAAGGAACACTTTATCCTTATACTCAATCTTCATGTATCACCTAAAATTTTCTACATAGCTTTTCTATCGACTTTCTATAGATTTCATATGACATTGAATGGTTTGAACCTTTTCTATCATGTCTTGGATAAGATTTCATCTCATATATTATAAAATATAACTTCATCCTAGCTTGTTTAATGTTGAAACCTATTCCCATATAGAGCCTCATAAGGTGTCATTGGGATTCTAAAATAGACATTATTTTCATATATAAAATGTAGTTGGGGAAGATTTTGATCCTGGTATCCCTCTAAATCCATTTAACATGATATAGAAATATCATTAAATCTATAAATTGTTTTTTAGACTGATCATCCATCTTAGGGTGATAAGCAGTGATAAAGATCAGTTATGTATCTAATTCTTTCTGAAGGATTATCCAAAACCTCAAGCTAAACCTCATATATTGATCAGATAGAATAGAGAGTGTAAATTCTTGTAGTCTAACCGCTTCCCGTATGAATATATTAGGGAGTCAGTTATGAAATAAATCTTCCTTGACATCAATGAAATGTGTAATATTCTTTTGGTGATCGACTACCGTCTAGATTATTTTTTTAACTTTAGGTATCCTTGGGATTCCTCTGAAAAAATATATGGTCATGTTTTACAATTTCTATAATATTATGGGAAATGGATTCATTATACCCATACACTTTTTCCTTTATGCCTTTTCTTTTTGGCATTCCAACTCTAATCTCCCTCTTCATGTTATCCCACGATAAGATTTTCTTCAAATATCTCTACATAATAGAACTTCCTAGATGAATAGAGAAGAATAAGATATGGTCATCATCTAGAAGTTCCCTATTTAATTCTACTTTTTAGAGGAAAAATATCTTGGATAAAAACATTATAATTACATTTTCATCAAGGTTGAACTTCGGAATATTTGTTACCAGCTTCTATAATTACACATTATCTTTATGTGATTCCTTGATCCTATCAAGAATGGATTTTTGGGAAGTTATTTGATCAAGGTATATTGAATATCATTTTGATATTCCAATATCAATTCATTTGATGTCCATAAATATTGGATCTCATTCAACTGTCATCAAGGATAGAGTTGTTGGATCCTTTCTACACTTAGAATCTTCCACATGGATTGACTTACCATATGGTAGTGGATTTAACAATAAAAATTATTGATTATATCAAACCACCTTCATTGGCAGATATTAAGATCCTTTGGTGTGAATTTATACATGAGGATTTTTTAATTTGGATTAATGAATGTGGAAATGACTTTAATAGGTTGAAGATAAGGCTGATCATTGTACCTGTGCTCCCATTTACTACTAGTGAGGAAGGATTTTTTGATGTACTATGACTACACAACTCAATACCTATTTGGATTCATCACATTACATCAAAAATTCTTCCTCTCTAGTAGTAAATGTGAGCACAGGTATATTGATCAGCCTTATCTTCAACCTATTAAATCTTTTTCCACATTCATTAATCCAAAAAAAACATGACTCATGTTCTAGTAAGATTTGTTACAATGATTGAGAATCGTGAGATATTTACCATAAATTGACAATAGTACCCTACTAATCTAATGAATCAATGTATTTCTATCAAAAATATTGGTATGGTCCATCCTTCAATTGCATCTATTTTTTATGAACCCACAAACATCCCTTTTTTAGTGATAATATGCCCTGAAAAACCTACTCCAACCAAAAATAAAATTTATTCTAATTCAAAAATAAAATGTCCTTCCATAGATTCATTGGTATATTATTTAAATAATCATATTGTTCCTCCTTTATTTTCTTTAAATGAGAATATCATCTATAAATACTAACATAAATTATTCAAGGTATTCCCTAATGTCTCTGTTAATTAATTCCATGAAGATTGATGGATCATTAGTGAGTCCAAAAGGAATAGAAATGAACTCATTGTTTCTTTACAATGTATGGAAATTATTATTGGGGATATGTTCCCTATTTAGTAATACTTTATAATATCCTGAACAAAAATCCACCTTAATGAAGTACGGGGCTCTATGTGTTTGATTAAACATGTCATTAATTCATGTAAGTGGATGATTTTTCTCAATCATGATCTTGGATAGCTCATAATAATTATTTCAAGGTAACATTTACCAATACTTCTTCTTGAAAAATATGAATCTTGCACCCCATGGTAGTTAAAATGGGAATATAAAATTTTATCCATATTCTATTACAATTATTTATTCATCTCCTCAAGTTCAGGAATGGAAATTCTATATAGAGTCTTGGATATCAGGAAATCTCCTAGTATGATCTCATTTTAGAAATCAACCTTACAGTTAGGGGAAAGACTATGAAAGTCTTCAGGGAACACACTATGTAATTCCCCTATAATGGGAATGTCATTAAGTTTGATATTTTATATAGTATCAATCATTTCTGATATATATTCTTACTCAAAAGGTCATAATATACATGCTTGAGATGTTGGTATCAAATAAGATGCATCCTCCTCCTTGAACATGTATAGAACTCATGGCCAATTTTCAATACGGAGGTTGATTTCCTTATCTTATAATTTATGTTTTATTGGTATAAAGAAATCCAACCCATGCCCATAACTACATCAAATTCTACTAAATGGAGTGTCACCAGTTTTTTTTGGAAATTCTTCCTATAAATTTGGACTAGGGATGAGTTATATAATTTTGATACAATGAATGTCCCATTTTCCATATTCACTAAAAACAGGATTTTCATGTTTTTAGGTGGTGTTTGAATAGTTCTAATAAACTTAATTGATATAAAAGAATGTGTACAACCATAAAAAAACTATATTTCCTATTCATGAATGAATAACTAGAGAACCTGTCACCACTATGTTATCACAATGCACCTCAACAGTTCTGATTTCATAAGATCCCCTTATCCATATAGACCATGCAGGTTTTTTTCATCATTTTTCATTGAAAATACTTCTATTATAGAATTGATTATCATATTTTCCCTATTCCTTGTAGTTAAAAAAATTATAATTGCTTTAGGCATGACCGGAGAATTCCATTATTCCATCACAATGGTGGGTTTCTCCCATCAAAAATCTATAAAAAGGTTTTCTTCCTTCATCCTCCTAAAGAATTTGGTTTTCCCTTTAAGAAAATTTCTACGATTCTTCTTCCATAACTATTTATAATTATTATGATGGACTTTTTTAACATTGTTAGATTTATCTATCATATCTTTTTAAGTAAATTCCATTCTATACTTCTTATTTATTGAGCTATGATACCATTGAGATTCAATGATCCCTATTTCAAATTTTTTGGATTCTCAAACAATTTCCTCATTTCTAAAAAAGTCCCAAATTTTAAAAGGTCATTGTAGACTCATTATTATCCACCAAATAAGTTTCCAATATTAATTTTAGGGGAGATGTAAAATCTGGGGTCATATTATGAAACTCATTTGAAGTTTTCTTCATGCACCCGAATGGATTTAGCATCCTTTTGGTTGAGTTTACGGATTCACTTTGTGATTTTATGTCTAATGGTGTGAGAGTAATATTATTGAAGAAATTTTTTATAATACCTTCAACTCCATCAATTAGATCTCCTCCTAGAGATTTGTATTTTTGATCAATTTCATAAGGTCCACTAAATGTACAATGGCTTTTTTCATAAAAGTCTCAAATAAAACTATCTCTTTCATAGGGGATTTGGGTGTTCTTCTTGATTCAGGTTTCAGTTCATGATTTTAGTTAATTAATAAAGTATTTTCAAAAATTTAATTATTCTTTATCCTATCTGGTTTTGTATCACATATGGGAAGTCATCTCATTGCGCCCTCACATAGGTTGTTGGATCAATTTATCCTATTTTCATCCATTGACTAAAAATAATTTGAAAATTAGGGATGAATATTTTTAAAATATTAAACACATAAATGGGAAACCATGAACATTAATTTCATAACTCATAAATGACATTTATTATTTAACCTATGTATTTCTAGGTTTCTATCTAAGTTATCCATGTCATATTTCCTAATATAAAAAATATATGGGATTTTTTTGTTCACTTAATAATGGTTCATAATTATCATGTGAATTTACCAAATATTATCACCCAAGAGTATCAAAAAAATCAAATATCAAAGACCATTATCATTCACCAGGTGATAATCAATTCCGGATCAACACAACATTTTCAAGGTTATTTCCCCTATGTACCTATATCCTAGAATCACATCCACCTTTAGTATGTAGACATGGATTTATTTTATTAAAACCCAATTACACTATACTTTACCAATATTTAGGTTTATTTCCATATGTTTGGTCTTATCCCTACTTATTTCACTAGATTTTTCTTATCATATTCCAAAAATAACTATAATTTTATTTGATACCAACTATGACAACCCATATCATTAATACATCCTAATTCATAATTTTTTACTTAAATGTTTAAATAGTACAATCCCAAATGATTATGAAGCTTAGTGTATTTGGGAAATTAGGTACATAGCATATACAAACAGAAAATGGAATACTATAAAATAATTGAAAAATTCCTTAACATGCTCCTAAAAATCCATTGTTCTTCTAAAAAAGATAGGATAAATTGGGGATTTACATTATAAAGGGGTATGATATAAAGACCATTTAGGGAACAAAAGAGGCATAGAATAATGTAAATTATTATAGGTGGTCCTATAGGCATATCAAGGTAATATAATAGGGGTGATATTTATAATACTAAACAATGAGGGATGATATAACAAGATATCATAACGGTGACACAAGAATGTTTAAACAACATAAAACAGGACATCAAATCATAATTCAAGAATAAAAGTCAATAATATATAAAATAGTGTTATTAGGATAACCTCAGTTTAACTATACAATGAATATCATGAGGAAAAAAGTTACCCAATTCATTTGAGGGCTATATAATTCTAGGCCCCCTCGTCACTTTAGAATCATGTTCATGAATATGTGTGCCACATAGACTATACACTAAAAGGATGAATTTCAAAAAAATGACCCCTTGATTAAGGAGTGTGTGTTCGATGAATGTAATTACACAATAAATATAGTATTGGTACATTTATTTTAATACCCTTTAGTGGAAATGGGTAAGGGTATTCTCTAAATATATTTTTGCATGAAAAATTGTAGGATAATTTCGACAAAATAATGGGTGTACATAAAAATTTATAGAAGGAATGAATGAGAGATAAATGGGTTCCTCATTAATTGGAAAAATAAGGATTATAGAAGGGAAAATTAAGAATAATACCTAACAAGAATAATTGTAAATTAATGGGTAAAATAAAAATAAGGTTCTTGAATAATGTAGTGGAGAAGAGGATCCCTTTCTTGGGGAGGATACAACGAAAATATTGGGAGGGGATTCATAAGAGCTTGGGATAATATTTTTTTCACCCTAGGGAGGTAAGGGAAGAGTAATTTCATTCTATGAGAGTTTTTTTAAAGTAAATGATAGGTTTTCTAAGTTTATATAGTAAAATAGAGGAGAGTGCTGTATTAATCTCCAAACAAAGGTTTTGGACTCTATAAGATAAAGTAATCTAAAACACAAACCTTACTATATATTTTCTAATTTTTCAACCATAAAGGAGTTTTATAATTATTTTATATGTCTGATAAATAATAACCTTGGAGATGTGGGAGAGATTCCTTTTTATAAAGAATTGATTTTGAAACCATAAGATATAATATATGTTTTGGAGGATTCATTTTGGGATGTAAAACTAAAAAAATAAACTCAAAACACAATATTTTAAAGGATAGATATATATTTGTCCAGGTATAACATTTATAGAGTATATTATATCTCTTTTGGATCATTATGACGTCAAAAAGCACAACGTATATTTATATCGTGTTTAATTTTAACCCCAGAAATAATTTGTCTCCAAAATCTAAGGAAAATCACCATTGGAAATTATATATGTGTAAATTTGAAAAATAATAATAATTTTATATATTAAATTATATAAGTATGGAAATTTATTCTTTTATATTAAAACCAAAACATTTATTAAAAAATAATTTTTGTTTGACAATAATTGTTTTATGACCCTTATAAAAATTATTTTTGGCATCATAAAAGTATCTTATCATTTATATTTTAAAATTATTATTTATTAATAATATTTTATAAAAATATCATTTATTTGAAAATTTCTTGAACTCATCAAAAATATTTTCTTGATTGAAATTATATATTTCCCAAAAATTTAATTTTCATCTCATCATATCAAAATATAATTTTCATCAAACTTATTATTTTACTATTATAAAGTAATAATAAAATATAAATATATTCATTATTTTAATAAAGATTAAAATATAAAAATTCATACTGTTAGGGTCTAGATACATAATTGTTTATTACAGTAGTTAATTCCCTAAGGGTAAGGTGTGAGATGGTGAGATTTTAAGGAAATATTTCAATGAACATAGTTTGGGTCATGATCTGGATGATAATAAACTTCTCATCTAAATGATTTCTCTAATGGTTTAGTTTTTCAATATCATCAATGTATTAGACAAGGTAAGATCCTATTGGTGTTATATCCCTCATAAGCCCCGAAAAATGGGATGCAAGAGGTATGATCCTACTTGTTGAGGTCATCTCTTCCTTTGTCAGTGTCAAAAGGACTTTATCATAACCCTTAATATTCTAATCCTAATTGTCACTATAGAAAATCTGCATTATTTATATTTATGATTATTAATGTCCTGTTAAATTTGAAAAATAATGTAATAGTTCAAAATAATCATTGTACTTAACGTGTTTTTTATAACTTCATTACTTAATGATTAATTTATTCCCTTAAAAATGTAATTGAATTTATAAAATGTTGGGTCATTACAATGGTGATAGATCATTCACCCACACAATGTGTTTGGGATAGGAGAGCACTCAACCAATTAAAGAACATTAAAAGTTGTTATTAGTCGACTATCAATATGTATTCTTGGTTCCTAAATGTATGATATGTTTATAAATGTGAGTTTTATGGATTAATTGTCATTTAGTACATGCATACACATATATTTAGAGTTTTATTAAGTATTCCATTGGTTCAGGCCAACTAGGTATTATGTTCGTACCATGAATAGGAAATTTATTGCATGTGTAGGCCAAAAAATTTTCATTAAAGTCTGGAAAATGTCTTGAGTATAGTATGATGATTTTTGAAATATTAATGTGGTTGAGAATATAGGGTGGAGGTATTTATAAGTATAGTGTCCCGGTCTCGGTTTCATTTATTTTAAGCTTATAATGACATGTATATAACCATTAGATGGGTCATATTTAATCTATTTCAAGACTGTAATACCTATGTGTACATTGTCTTATATAAAAATTATATTATTATTTAGTCATACCTTCCACATTATACAAATTTGATTTATTTCCATGTTATTTACTTTATGTAAGATAAGTTATTTATCTTCTATTATAGATATAATAATAAAATTTCTCTCCCCATGTGGATCATGAGACCCTCACTGCTACTCAATAACCTTTGGTGTATGGCTTGGTGTGTCAAAGGACACGTGACATTACTTGGATCATGTACATTTGGGTTTATTGGACCTATGATGTTACATAGATCAAGCCCTTGGTATAAAATATATACAAAGGCATTAATGTTTTAGAGATCTTATGGTAAAAATATCACTATTTTATCATTATATATATACCACAACATTGTTCTATGTAATAAAAAATGTCCTTTTGTATTGACTTTATGTCAATAATATCAATGTCTTGTTTAGTTGTAATTTTTTTAAGTTATAAGTGTGTGGAATTCACATGAAGTGCTTTGATGATTTTTGCATCTCACTAGTTAACATTATACAAATTATGGTTATTATAGAGGTTTAACCATGATAGAATGTTCCATGTCATTATGTTACTGTAATTTAAAAAAACACATTAATAATACATAATTTATTTGGTATAATTTCGAAATAATACCATGTAGGACTTCATAAGATGGATTTATTCCATGATAGAATAAGTTGCATCATGATGTTACTTCAGAACATTATTCAGGAAACTTTAAAAGGATGAAACCTTTCACAATATGATATGTAACGTAATTTATAGATTTTATTAATATATTTAAATATTTCTTTGATATTTTTTGAATCCCTAAAATTTTTAACTTTACATATTAGAAGAAGTTTGGGTCATTCCATGAAGGGTATCTAAGAATATTTCTATATACAAGTCCACTGAAGTTCAATATCATAATGTTTATGATGCACTGTAAATATGATCAAAGGATTTTTATTGATCATAGAATGTATTTTTCCACGCCATAATATGTAAGGTCATTCCATGAATAAGTCTGGTGAGATTTATGTTTTTTGGGGTGGAAGATCACACACTGTGAGAAAGTATTCCACGCCATGATATTTTTTAGAATTTCAATGATATTTTATATGAATCACTTCAGTCGTGAATATCTGAGTATGTTGAATATTATAATTGTATTAGTAGTTATTTAAATTTCTTAAAACTACCATTTTGAATTTCGATGGTGTCAAACAAATGGGAATTAATTTTGGGGTGTATTTGAAGAATAAGTTTTAAGCATTTTTCATTTTTATATAAAAATTAAAAACTATACTAGAGATTCAAAAACCTGGGAGGCATAGATAAAATATGTAAAACTTACACCCAAATAAGAGAGTAATAATTAATATTGTGAATAATAGAGAATAATTTAATATATAGATTTGAGAAAACATGTTTGTGAGACTTAATTTTATATAATATCGAGTTTTAAAGGGTGAATTATCCATTATCTCCTATAAGATCTAAATATTTAAGAAAAAATCATCAAGGACAGTACCCTTATTATTTGGTGTTGATTTTCTTTGACTAACATCATGTAAGATCATCCTTGTCAGAGATTTAATATTTTTATCTCTTCTGATTGGACTGTGTAGAATAGAAGATGATTACATGGACCATAGATGAGCTATGATCAATTCCTAAAGACGTAATTTCTTAATTTTGAATTATTGATTTATTGGAATATCAAAATAATTTTTATATCTTCTCTTTGGATTTATCCCATTTTGGGTTAACCATGTAAAATATTTTTTCCATTTTATTTTTTATTAGTGCATTATTATTGTTTTAGTGGAAGTAGTTTCAATATAACTTTTCTAACATGAATAAAATGTCCAATTTTATTTAAAAAAATAAAATTTCATCACATAATAATTTACCTTCCCCTTTTTGGGTGTTTAATAAGACATTAAGACATAACAAGTGGTGTCAAAGCCACTAGTTATCTCTTGAATCTCTGAGAAGGGAGTTTATATTACGAAGATTATTGTGAATGAAAAGGGTTTACCTTTATTTGAAATATGAAACTAAAAAATGTGGTCGAATATAATAATATCTCATCTATAAACTCTCAAATTATATAAATACTTTTTCGTGATTCATGGGATATAAGTAAGTGAACCAACGGAAGATAAATGATAAAATATGATTATATGTTTCTGAATAAAGATGATAAGACTCAAAATTCATTATTTAAATCACTTATGAAACAATTTTTATCTAAAAAATATGGACTTTCCAAATGAAAAAGTAGTGTAGGACAAAACAACTAACATCTATGAAGGTTACAGTAAAGTGAAGTAAGAAAAACAACGAGTCTTGTGGAATATGATTAATGGTCAGAAATTCGTTCCAATGAAAATGTGGAAGATTTCATTAAAATATTCATTCAATTTATGGTGTAATTCACGAACATGGTGCTAAGATAAATTATTCAAATATTTTTTATAATATTATTTGGATATCACCACCTATTTAGAATATGAATGTGTTTCGGTTTAATGTGGTTAATCTCATAGAGACATCATTTTATGACTTATACAGCAAGCTTGTTTCATATGATATGATGGTGAAACCAATGATACCTTTAGAAAAGTCATCTAAAGATATTAAATTCAAATATATTGATAAAAAGGAGACATATGAGGATTAAATTGAGAATAATATAAGTGATTCTTTTATATAACATGTTGTAAGAGTTTAAAAGATGAAAAAGTAGATTTGAAGGTATATAAAATTGTTCATTTTTACATTGTGGGAAGGTTGGAAATATTTCTTCTAGATTTATTTGGAAATTTTGTATATAGAATTATGAGTATGAATTCTAACAAAAATATAAAAATAATTTTCCAATTGGAGGAAAATTCAATTATATAAATTCAAATAGAAATAAGATTTATAGAAAACTATTTTTTGGAAAAAAAGATAATAAGGAAGATCAAAAAAATGAATTGATCAAATTTTATATCAAATATAAGAAAATATAATAATGGATTTAGTGGAAAATTATAAACCTGATTTTGAATACAATGATTATGAAGAGGGGGGTGTAAACCACAATGTAAAATTGGAAGGAGCTCTTAAAGAGCTTAATTTCCCAATAAATAAGAAAAAATATCATAGGTATATTGATGGAGTATTTAAGTGATTTTTATGGAATTGAAATTAAAATTGATCATATTGAATGATTAGTAGAAGAATGTGGGAAAAATTAAGTGATATTTGATGAAAATTTTAATTTTAAAATGAGGATTGAGGAATGGACCAAAATCCTTGAAGATATTGTTAAATTTATCAAGGAGAGAGTCAATAATATTTAAAAATTTGAATAATAAGTTATTTATTTTACAAATAAACCTTAAAAGAATATAAATATTATTGAATCAAAGAAGAAGCTATAGTTTCGTAATTTTTTGATTAAGTATTGAATGAATAGTTAAAATGAGGTACATGAATTTTTTAATCTATGATTAATGTTGAAAGAGTAAATATATAAGAAATTTTTTTATCTTTTATGTGGCTAGTATATTAAAAAAACTCAACCAATATGAAGAATACAAGGAACTATAATAATTAAAAACGTTCTCTCTCAACAAAAACTTATCAATAGTCAATGAGTTTCTCAAAAATTGGAGATATATAAAGTGGTGAAAGAAATAGATTTTGTCTATTTATAAAATATTGTGTTTGGGGTTTCCTTGGCCATACATTATGATATTATAGTGAAGTTTAAAGTTATATAATATTGGAATCTATTATAATTTAGTAGATGATATTTTAAATGTATTATTCAATCCATAATAGAATTTAATTTATGGTATATTTTTATTATTCAAATTGTGGTAATAAAGAATTTTATTATAAGAAGAGAATATAAATATCTTCTTTTATAAGAAAATGCTAGATGCAAGATATTAGAATTCAATACCCTTTAAAAAGGGTTTTATTCCCTATATAAAAAAGAATGTGATATTATCAATTATGATAACAAAAATTAGAATGGACCAGAAATACTCACAACTCATTTTTAAATGTCTTGGAATGAAAGGAATAAAATTTATGAAAATTTTTATAAAATTTTATTGAAATAAAAAAATAATAAAAACACCATGATTTTTTGTAGTGGTTTTTCATCACATATGATAGGTAAAATGACTTTTTTAATGAATATAAAGGGTAGTGTTAATGGAATTATGTGATTAAAAAATGATATAACTTTAAAAATTAAAATAATTAGAAAAACTAAAATTATGGGTGATGGATTTAAAAAATAAATATATTCCTCAAATTGATAATTTTTTTACAGTAATCCAACATTATCACTTGGGTTTAGAAGTCACATTCAGTTGGAATGGATGAAATATCTATGTAAAGATCACTAAATATCTAATAAAAGGATAGAGGAAAAATGAAAATCTATATCATTTAGATAGTAGATAAAAAACCTTTTTTATAACTATGGAAGAATAAAATAGATTTTTCCTCTATATGGTAGGCTATATTAGAAAAAAAATGCATGGAGAACTTTTTAAAATTTCGAGACGTATTGGATATTCCAAACATTAAGTGAGATTAGGGAAATATTTTTAGAGATTATATGTGGTGAAAGATGGTTGGAAATATATATCCTCCAAACTAAATATAGCATCGGGTTTTCTAAATTTGGATTACATTAATATGTGTGTTCTGATTAGAAAAGTTGAAACATATGGTGAAAGGAATTTCATTTTTTTTCTTTTTGTGGATTAAAGAAAAATGGGGTGTTCCTTGATTGTACAATTGAATAAAGGAGTGCTTTATTGAATTAAAAAATTTCAAAACAGAGTATAAAATGAAATTGGAAGAACTTTGAAAACTCTATGGTCAAATAATAAAATGGAGAACAAATCATTTGAGGATGAAAATTAATTTTAGAAACATATTATTAAAAATCATGTTTATTTAGTTAGAACCCCGCAATATAATGGGGAAGTGGATAGAAGAAATTACATGGTAAAAAATATGGAAAATATGTTGTTGATAGATAATGGCATCTCACATACCAAATGGAAATAAGTGATTCAAGTGGTTTATATACTTAAAATAGAGTATAATTTAATCTAAGAGTTTAAATGACACCATATAAAATATGTCATGAAATGAAACCTTCATTGAATATTCTCATAGTATTCTGAAGATAATGTCTCATCTAAAATAAAAAAAGGAAACCACATAAAATATGGTGATGTAGTAGATAAAGGTATATTCAAAGGATACCCAAAAAATAGTAATTCCCATAAGTGTTTCAAAATGTGGATCAATAATATTAATGATAAAAAATATATAAATATATTTAATAGTGTATCCAAATAATATTATGTATCATCTATTTCTGATGAATTGTTTTAATAAGATAAATAAAAAAATATAGATTTATGAGAAAATCATAATGTTTAGGCTAATGATGATTCAAAAATTGAATTAGTAGAAATTTTTTTTGAATAAATGTGTTAAATTGTGAATAAATCAAGAATGAAAATGTATTGAGTCTATATAAATAATATCATTTTATAAATAATTAGGCCAACTCAGATATTAATAATAAAAAGAATAGTGAACATTGATTTATTATATAAGATTGAGATAAATTTATTTGATTAAATAATGAGGGAGGAATAATAGGTGAAATCCATTAATGAATAATTGGAACAATTTTAGAAAACTTATACTTTGGATCTTATGTATATACTAGAAAATCATAATGTTGTTGGTAAAAATTGGTCCTTCAAAAACAAACTGGATAAGAATAGAAAAGTAATCTAGAATAACTAAAGGAAATTTTGTAAGGGATAGTCTAAAGTTGAAGGAATTAATATTAAATGAATATTTACACAGGTATAAGTAATTTAATATATTACACACTTATTATAATTTTTTTTTGGAGAAGGATTAAATTATTCCCAATGGATGTTAAGACATCTTTATTAAATGGATTCTTGAATAAAGATGTTTACATCAAGAAAATGGTTTGATTTTTTCCTAGGAATGATGATTGTATGTTTTAAATGTTCAAAAATGATTTGAATATCCTAAATAAAATACCTCATGTTTGGTATGCATGGCTGAAAACATTTCTAAGGAAAATTGAATTCAAGATAATAGTGTTTTATCTGAACCGCAATGTAAATATTTTTTAAGAGAATTTTATAGTGATAGCGTTATTTGATGACATAATTTTTAAGGGAAATATAAAGAATTAAATTGATAATTATGATCATTTAATGATATTTAAATTTAATAATTCATTTATTAGATAATTGATATATTTTATATCATTTTATTTTCATTGGAATGAAGGGAATATGTTCATCTCATAGGTGAAGTATACAAAGGACGTTATGAAGATATTCATAGTGCAAGAGTGAAATATAGTTTTATCTCTACTGTCTGTTGGAACTCAACAATGAAATCATATGGATAATGAGGGGTTGGCTCAACATAATATATAATAATCATTTTGAGTTTACTCTATCTTACTATCTCCTAGATTGATATTTTCTAATATTTATGTTTGGAAGAAAGGTTTTACATTTTCCCTAAAAAATAAAATCACATGGAATTGAGAAGAATAATGAGGTATTTTCAATGAGATTTACATTATTTTGTATTTATTTCCTGAAATAATATATATATATTTGAATATTCAGATACTAATTTAGAAAAATACATTTTGGATCGAAATTACATAAGTATAGGATTGGGTTACATTATAAGAAATTCTATTGTTTTCCTAAGTATGAAACAAGATTTTCTTTCTTTGAGTATATAGAAAGAAGAATATATCTTAGTCACCAAATATTGTATAAAACTTATTTTTATTAAATATAAATTGGAATTCATTTGCGAAGTTATTAAATAGTCAATTATGAATTGATGCTTCAAAAAAACTTATATTGAGTTACCAAATAATATGTTACAACACTCTATCAGAAAACATAATGAAAGATAATAACATTTTATAAATAGATATAAGAGAATAATGTTATGAGTATAGTGTTTATTTGATATTAGAATAATGTGTAAAATATACATACCAACCCCTTGAAAGTTCTTGTATCTGAAAGGAAAAGGTTTAACCTTATAGTTCCATAGCTTTCTTCAAACTAAGGAGGTTATGATTACCCCTCTCCCCGTTGAACATAATTCTTTATTTGGTTAAAATTTGTTTTTTCATTTTTATTTATTTTATTATAAGAAAAAACATAAGGGGAGATACTATCCATGGGGACTTGAAAGAAGAAATGGTTTTATCATTTTCTTATAGGGTATTATTTTGTATGATTATTTTTCTTGATTTCTGACCCTATCTTTCACTCACAATGGCTTATAGATTAATTCAATAATCCTGATAAGTTCTATGATAATGTAAAACTAAAATATTTTTCTATAATACATTGAACTAGAGTAAGAAAACACTTTGAATTTTTTTAAATGGGGAGGGAAACATGTTGTGGATAAAGGATAATTGAATTTTTTGTGTACACTCATTATTTTTCTTGTCATTTTGGAAAAGGGGAACCTTAAGGGGTAGAAATATTGTTTTTTAGATAATGAAATATTTACTATAGGTGGTTATTATTAATCAATTTCATATGACTAATTGATATTTTATGTTTATGGTTCGTAATAAAGTCCAAATGGAGAGATTTTTACAACCAATAGTTGTTTTGATTGGATTTTAAGTTAGTATTGTCAATGGGATATGTTGTTGGGTTTATTTTTATGTTTAATGTGTGTGGAAGTAACATGAACTACATTAAATATTGTGGAAGAATGATTTGCTAATTTTAATAATTTATGGTTATTTTAGAGTCCAAAAAACAATTCCATGTGTTTTAGGGAAAAAACAATGGAGGTTTAAAAAAATTTAAAAATCGTACTTTTAACAAATTTTGGGAGACTTTAAAAGAATATTTTGGAGGACTTTATAAGATACCTTTATGTTGTAATAGAAAATATATCCCTAGTGTATTCGGGAAACTTCAGAAGATTTTATAAACCATGGTTTGATTCTTCATTCCAAGAATTTAATTTCCTAAAATATTTCATAACGATTATGATTATTTTTTTTATCTCATTATGTTTTTGGGGTTTGTAGTGAAGGGTATTCTGAAATATTTTTGCATAACTTGATAATGATATGTTGCAACATGAAGATAATGAAATGTCTCAATGATTTTTGAATTAATTTTAATTATTATTGAAATTATTTAGTCATTATAAAATATAAAAGGTTTCATCGTAAATGAATTTGGAATATTTGAGTGTTTTTAGGATAGAATCTCTCATTCCATTAGAAGGTAATTCATGTGACTATAATTTATGGTCATATTTAAGTGATTTTGTCTTAGAATTCATAAATTTGTGATGATATAAATATTTTACTAACCTATTTGGTGGTTTATATATGTTTTATAGAAACTATAACATCATTCCATGAAGTAGTCATTCATGTCATTATTTCATTTTTCTAAATAATTCAAGAAATTTTGATTATATGGTAGATTTTTATTTTTTAAAATCTATTTAGAAATATTAAAACTAGTATTTTAAAATACAATGGTCAATATAAACTAAGAATCAATAACAAAGAAGTATTTTAAGTATAACTTATAGTATTTATAGAATTTTATTTTTAAAATTAAAAATTATACTGGAGATTAAAAAATAAGGGAAGAAGAGAAAAATGATATAAGAAATGCCCACACATAAGTGAGGATCATTGATTATCAGGAGTAATAGAGCCTCATTTATGATATATTATTGAGAATAAAAGTTTTTGGGACTAAATTTCACTAATTATTAGTCTTGAAATAAGATATTATTTTGTTCATACTTGAATATATAAAGATTGAATGACAGTGCTTCATGGAGAACGCTCGTTATCTTTCCTGTTTATTATCTTTGATAGATTTCTTGTAATATTAACTTGTTTTTCAATTTTATCTTTTTATCCCTCTTGAAATAGGTTCATGGAAAAAGGGAAAATTACATAGACCCCAGAGTAGAGGTTATATCTTTATAAATTTTTTATCTTATACTAGTGATGTAGTTATTTATTCGCATATCAACACAACAATGATATGTGCCCTTAGATGTATACCATTTCATGTGAACTAATTAAAAAATGTTTCCATGTTATTTATTAATTTTTATTCTAGTTCTTCCATTGAAAATTGGTTCAAGGTGTCTTTCAATACATGAAGACAAGATCAAATTTGGTTTGAATAAAAATAAATTTAATGACACTCTAATTCACCCCCACCCCTAAGGGTTTTTATCAGGACCTATGAACATAATATTCTAGGAAACCACTACATGGTGAAATTCGGTTTTTAATTATAATTATTTAAAATATAAATATATATACTTGTTTTACTTATTATTGTTTCATTTTTTCTCTATTTTCATGAGTTTTTTATGTTCATTTTTATTCTTAAACCTCTATTTTTTTTAATTTTTCATCAAATCTAGTATGTCCAATTTATTGTTTGTTTTTACTTATTTGTTATAGTATTTAAAATTATAATAAATTATTTCATTATTTTTATTATTTATGAATATAAAAAAATTTATTTATTTTTGATGTTTCATTAAACATGAGTGGCTAGTATCTTAAGAGGTAATGAATAAAGAGTAGAAGGATGAGTGGATAACTTTTATTTTGAGTTCATTAATAAAATGATTTCCTAAAAATTTATATATTATATGGTGAATCTATTCTAATCTAATTAAATAATATATATTTTATAAATCATTATTTTAAGGGTGATTTACAAAATACTAGAGAGGTTTAGACTATGATTCGTAGTTTGGATTCATATTTTTATTCTTGAGTATGAACTTATTGAAATTAATTCAATCAATTTCATATATCAAAATATTTAAATTATAATAAGTAGAGTTGATGTATTTTTCATTAATAATGTTAATTACCCTTGAATATCCTTTCAACCAATTAACATAAATGATTTATGAATTAATGTGACGAATTTTTTTAAAAAAACATCATCCTTTGAAATAAGTTTCTAACTTATTAATTTAATTAATTTTATTTCCATGAAATTTTAAGGATGTTCTTCATTCAATTTTTATCTTAATAATATTTAAATACAGGGTTAAAATAGGTTTAAAACCATTTTTAAGTATTAATTCATAATCATCATCAAAATTATCATAAACCTACACTATATTATTCCTTAATATTTTTGTTTAGAATCAATAAACAACATGAATTCAAAAAAAATCCACTATTGAATGTAAAATAACTACATGAGAATCATGTTTTTTTGAATTTTTTACAAGGATAATTATAAAATTATGAGTTAAAAATAATTTTTAATTAACCCAATATAACTCAAATATTTTGTTTAATCTCTTTTTGTGAGGGATAATTTTTTTTCTTTATAGGACAGTGGGTTCATTAGTGAGTTAAAAATCACTTGATCAAGGAGTATTGATTTTATAGAACACTTTGAGTACAATCAGGAGATTGAGATGCGCCTTTTATTCCACTAATTATTAGAATGGTTGAATATTATCACCCCAACACACCCAAGTAATTGCATTGAAATTTTTCCCATATAGAAAAATAAGATGGAGTACAACAATTTCCAAGGGTTATAACCATCACACACTTTGGTCTATATTTCATTAAAAGCGCTATTCAGAGTATTATGTGGACTATTATTATGTAAAAAACATTAATATCAATCTTATAATTCTATAGATGATACTATGTATGGGGAAATTAAGATTCATTCTACATGAAGATCTTCATGGACACTAATCAAATTTCATAGATATTTTTGATACATTCATGCATAATTGAGTTTTGAAATATTTAATTTATCTAGGGGAACCTCTGTATTCACTAAATGAAAATATTATAGATTGGTTCAAAAAATTTGACTAGTTATATCACAACATGAGGTATATTGGACAATAAATTCTTAGAGAAATATTTATCATATTCTAAGATGGCGAAGTTGAGGAATTAAATTAATAAAAATCCATGAAGATAGATAATCTATTTTTAATTCATCAGATACGTTTATGGAGTTTTTGATAAATTAATTACATGAGGAAATTGATATTTGTATTTAAGAGAAATTAATTTACAATAGGTAATAAATAACATATAAATTCATGATTGATGCTTCAATTGATGGAGGATTCATGTAGAAAATTGTCAAAGTTACACAACACATCCTTTGCAAAATATATCCTAATTATATCATCTTTGAATGTTATAGAGGACCACCAACCAGATGAACATGTCATTTGGAGAAGACTACTCTAATATCCTACCATGAGGTAGGAATGTAAAAGAAATTTGATAGCTTTCAATTGGTGGAACCTCAACCTCATACACCCTATCCCATTTCACAATCTTGGGCGATGTGTAGAGATACCCACACATACTATGTGTAATATTCTATATTGAAATGTAGTTAAATATTGTATTATAACTATGTTAATTAAAACCATCCTCAACAATAATTTCAACAAACATATTAGTTTCTAGTAAAACAAAATCTAAACCAATATTCTGATTGTAACTTATAAAATATTATATATATATATATACTAGTATGAAGAAAGATAAAACCATCCAACTCAAGTTTTGATACCTATTTAGTAATAAATACAACCTTATAGGAATTATTTTTATATACATCTATAGTAGGTATAGATGTAAAATCATCTTACATGATCATATCTTGATGATATTCTCACTACATATTTTCAAAAGTCAAACTAGTGGAAGAACCCCCAAAATAATTCCTTGATAAATAATAAATATTCTCAATAAAATCAAGATATACATCATATAAAAATTCCCTAAACCATATTTGATAAATTACATAATACAATACCAAGTAACCTAGATAAAACCCATATAGAAGTGTCTAGGGTTGTGAAACATTACCTTATGAAAGATCTATAGGAAATAATTCCAATGGTTGGTGAAATAAATGTAAAAAATAAAAAAAATAAGGGAAAAGGTTATGTGAAAAGAGAATAGAAAATTGGAAATTAAAAATTAGAGAAATCTAGAAAAGAAAGTCTAGATAAAAGTTCATATAAATAATAGAAATTGTAACCTTATAAGAACACTTAATCATTCCCATGAGGGTAATGCATGGGAGACTAGAAACTAAGTATTTTTATAGATATTAAATAAACATTAAATTGGCATACACTATTAAAAAAATATAAAAACAATAAATTAAATTAAATTATTAAACAATATACTTTCCAATTATAGTACATTATATGATCTTGAAATAATATCCTTGAGTGAGGAGTGTTATGATAATGTTCGATATAAAATACCTACAAATATAATTTACCTAGGAAACTTTTAAATTCCATGGAAAATTGTATTGTTCCCATTTTTATAATCCTTCTATAAATTTTTAGAAAGTGTCATTTTGATTCCATTAAGTATATTTTTCAGGATAATATTCCATAAAACTAACCTAAAAAGATATGCAATACAACACCCTAATCAATCAGGGAGTTACCCTTTAGTTATACTTGATGATATTCTTTTGAAAGTTGGTAATTCTATCTTTCCCACTAAAATTTAATTCTAGAATTTGAAATAGAAGTGTATATTCTCAATTATATTTCATTGTCCATTCCTAGCCTTGTTTAAAGATTTAATTTATGTGTGATAATGATGAAAAATTTTCAAAGTAATTGATGAGAAAGTATGCTTTGATCTCAATAAATGCCATAAGCATTGATAATAAGTATAAATTTACCTTTTTTATTTTTTTACTAAATTTCACACAATATATATGATTATGTAATAATAACAAAAATAGAACAAGATGATACACATTTATTACATGGTGTAAATAAAAGAAGAAATAAAAAATTTCGATGATTAAAAATAAATTAAATATATTAAATATACAAAATATTTATGTAGTTAATCATACTCGATATTTATCCATTCAATTATCATGATATATATAATTGATATGAATTCAATTATATAAACATTTATGTGCTAGTTTTGGGTAAAAAATTTTCATTACTTCTGGTTGTCAATATAGATTTTTCAAATGAAAAATTTGAGAAAATTTTAAAATTATTGAAAAAAGGAATAAATTCATATATTTATGTATTTTTGATATCAACGACATTAACCCCACTATTTTTACTCAAAGGGTATTGATTGAGGAAGGAGGAAGTGAAAAGGGGTGTTCTAAATCTTCTTAATTTGATAATCATCTTCTAATTTTCAAATAGTGAACGGTTTAACCAAAATCAAGTCATTACAATGAAGGTAGAAATTATAGTGATAAGAAATTAAATACAATTACATTATCCTTACCAAGACTATTATGGGATGGGTATTATCATTCATATACCATAAGCTAAATTCAACTATTAGGAGGGTCCACATTACACTACCATTCATGGATAAAATAATATAATTTCTATCTAGACATGATTTATATTACTTTTTAGATGGTCATTATAGTTATTTCCATAAAATTATATATCAAGATACCCAACCAAAATCTTTTTCAATTTTCCATTTTGACCATTCTCTTACCATTTTATGCCATTTGGAATTTGTATATCATTGATTACATTTAAAAACTGTATAAAAAATATATTTCATGAAATGGAGAATTAATATTTTGAGCTATTCATTGATTATTATTCAATATATTGGAGATAATTATAGGTATGACTTTATAACATTGAATTAGAACTCAAACGGTGGGAGGAAAAGTGATTTTTACTAAATTAAGATAAATTACACTTCATGTTTGAAGAATGAATTTTCGTTTGACACTAAATATCAAATTAAATAATATAGGTCAATTTTGCTAAAATAAAGGTTATTGAAGAGCTTCCTAAAATTGAATAATCCTGATTAACTGATGATGTTGAGATTAAAGTTTTTCAATAGAATATTCAATAATAATTTTAGTTGGTATTAAAAATAAATTCAATGTGTTTGGTGATGTTTGGTAATGCTGATGATTTTAAACAATTTCTATATGGTAGATGATGAATATTATGATATAAAAATATTCATGTTTTGTGTTTTTTTCATTATAAAATTACTATTAATCATACTTAAGTGAGGAATGGTGTTTGAAGTTGATAAAAATATTATTTATTAGAAAAAAAATATACATGTGATGATTATAGAGATGGTCTTAATAATTAATACTTATTCTATAGACACTTAGATATTGAACATTATTTACAACATAAAGAACGTAAATCATTACTATCCAATGAGGTGATTGATTATTGGATAATAGATTTTTTCTAAACAACGAGGAGATTCAACATTTGAGAGAAGATTTTGGAATCCATCGTTAAAAAATAAGTCTTAAAAAATCTATAATGATGATAACGTTTTTGATATTTTTATTATATGATTTTTGGTTAGTCTTAATTATGAAGAAGAATATTTTTATTAATTTTTGGAAAATATTATGGAAAACCAAATAAATACATTATAGTTACTTATATATGTGTATTGGTCGAGCTCTAGTGTAGCTAGATATTGTGGTAGGGGTTGGGTTGGGTTTATAGAGGTCCAGTTCATAGGCATGGGGAACATAAGTGAAACACGGTGTGAATGAGGTGGTGCATTAATGGAGTGCCAACAAGTGGGTTAGAATGATGGAAAAATCTATATCACATGGTTGTGATACATGAATTATTCTATCCTTATATGTAGTGGCCACATTAATAACGTATCATACTTCAATGTCATTCTATTAGGTGGGTCATGAATAAATCGAAAACTATTCATCCTATGTTATAAAAAACACACTAAATGATTGATTAGATGATTTCACATCGATATTTTCTTCAACCATAACTCTAGAGGTTTAAATATGTGTTAAATAACTTCATCGAGATAAATATAATCATCTAAATCTCATAGAAATTATATAATTCATCAGAATGGGTCTTGAGATGCTCTATAAGTTTTAGTAGAGATCATTGATGTGTTCTAACATGTAAAAAAATATTTAATATTTGAAGATATAATAATATTATCAAACAATTAAATGCATGACACTATGAAAGGTTGAGACTGTTCAACTTTGAGAATTAATTTGAGTGTATTATAGTTTATGTGCATGTTGTAGTGCATTACGAATTTGAAAATTGGATGAATGTCATTTAAAAAATGTTACCACAATATTATTAAATTCTACCAAAAATAATATAAATGGGTAAGTTAGTTCCACTACTGTAAATTGGTCCTTTAACAGCACTAGAAAAAGGGATTTTTCATTTCTATTGAAGTGCTGATAATGTAAAGGATGTTAAAGTGTTATATTTAATAGTTCTCATAAAAAATGATAAAGTCGTCCTTTAATAGTAAAAAAATTCTTATAAATTGGGACTTTATCGGTTCATTTTAACATTGTTAAAGGCCACTTTTACCCACTCATTTTTAGCGATGTTAAAGGCCCCTTTAACAGTGTTAGAAAAACCACTGATAAAGGCCCCACTAATAAAGGGGATAATTTTGTTGTTCATAGCCCACATTTTTATCAGTGCTTCTCCCATACCCACCTTTATCAATGTATTCCCCACCCATTTATCAGTGCTTTAGATAAAACCACACCCCTCACGTGTGCCCCTACCTCTATCAAGTTTCAAACATGAGACCTCCATCTTATACAAAAGTTCCTTTTCCACTCCCTGATATTGATTTTCTTTACATTTTATGATATGTCTATACATTTATATATATTCAATTATATTCTGGTTTATATATTTATATATATTTATATATCTATATATTCCTATATAGAGTTTTTAAATATATATATGAAATATGTTTTTTATGTTTGTGTGTTTATAAATACATAAAAACATAACTATATCATATAAATATATACATATGTTTATCTATAAATATAATTATACATGTTTATATTTATTTAAATATATTATATATTTATATTTGTATACATATATTATAATATATAGATAAATATATATATTTTTCTCAATAAACACACAAATATATATATATATATATATAAATTATATATACCTTAATTTTATAAGAAAATAAATATTAATAAATTTGTATTTTAAATAAATTGGATATTTCTTTATTAAAATAATGATTATATATTTACAAATATATTTTATATGTAAATATTTTTAAATATTTATTTATCAATGTATATATTTATTTTTGAATATTAAAAAAATCTATATATATTTCTATATATTTTATTATAAATTAAAAACAATATGAAAACAATAAATTTAAAATGGATAACATAAATATGAATTCAATATATGGTAATAAATCCATTCCCCACTAAAAACATGCAAAAAGATCCACTTAAACGAGGCTGAAATTCTGTTCAATGTTAAAAAATTGGGGTATCGTGAATAAAAACTTATTTATGGAGGTCTTCAGGGTCAATTTTTAATAGAAAAATATATTTACCCAGTCCCTCTGGTCAACACAGTGTAGAGATCATTTCTAGATTTTATTTTCTTTTTTGTAGATGCCAAATGGACACCCGGATCAAAAGTTATGGATGTTTGAAGTTCGAGTTATGTTTTCAACTTATTTTCAATATATTATTATAGTTTTATTTTTTTATCTTCAAACTAATAATAAATGACTATTATTCAATAATAATTATCTAATTATTAACTAAAAATAGTTTCTTTCTTATTTTATAATCCATTTCCAAAAATATATATTATATATTATGGGAAAAGCCTATTTTGGAAAATCTAAAACATATTTAAAAAATATATATTATATTTATCTTGATATAAATTTATATATATATATTAATATATTACTTTTGATGAAATATATATTTTTTATAAATATACCCATTATCATTACTAGTAAAAAAGAACTGATAAAGTGGTGTCTTTGTCATTGCTTCTAAAAAAGCACTGATAAAGCCCCCCTATTAGCACTTTCTTATAAGAACTGATAATTCCCCCTTATAAGTACTGATAACGGACCAAATTTTTCGGAAGTTTTTACAAGTTATGATAAATTGGAAGCCTTTATCAGCACTGATAATGGTACCCCTTTAATTGTGGTTTTTCTAGCACTAACAAAGGATTTTTTTAACATCATTTATCAATAGCGTTGTTAACACACTAGAGCAGGATAAACCTAGTTTTTTAGTACTATGTGTGAATATTGTTAAAGTTATAGTGAGTTAGGTCTATGGAGTTCATATATAAATACCACCACTATCTAATTTGAAATGAATCAAGAGAAAGAGAATGACATTGAGAGGGAGAACCTATCAAGAGCTCACTATTTTTTCCTAAATAGAGAGGAATCCAAAAGTGTTTAGATACTAATGAAGAAGACGATCCATAAAACATGAAAGGATTTTCAAAGTAGTGATAAGATTAAATGAAGTGCTTAATGCTTTCAATTAGATGATGTCATGTACTTTTACTTAAGAAAATCATTTTGGTAGAGAAATTCATACATAAATAAACTAAGTAGTGTGAAGAAATAATGAAATGTGTTTTCTTTCTAGGAATATAGATAAGGTCATGCAATATGTTTAAATAGAATGAATATAGAATAGAGATAAACTCATGGAAATATTTTTTCATATATGAATTTGAGGCTATGAGGCTAAAGATACATGTAGCAGTGGTGAGTTTGATGAACAAGAACTATAATGAAGAAGATTAAGGTTTCATGAAGTAGAAGTCAGGAGGAATAGATGTGCGGTAGTGTGAAGATATTTTTCTTGACTAATTTACATGATGACTAAGAAAATATTACTATTTTATGATTGATATTATGTCTGTATATTGATATTCAAAAAATCAGGAATTTCTACATACACTTGAGTTTCTCTTAGATATTTGGGATGACCTTACATGAAATATTATTTTCATGAGAATAAATTACAAGATTATACATTCAAGAAGACCATAAAATACACAGTCATGGAATGAAAAAAAAACTAAGTAGTATTTTCATCAAAAATGTGAAATTTTAATTGATATTCATTATTTATGAATAGTTTAAGAATAATAAAAAAAATTTAATATATTGATTGACTTAATTTTGAAGTTATATATTCTATTTTTTCATAAAACCGATGAATGAGAAAACATTTTTCCTCATATAGAACATTGATTTGATCACTATTTTTTTGTTGATATAGAATTCACAACTTTTACTTATTGAGATATGTATAAGGACGACAAACATATAGTTTAATTTGTTACATAGTTTCAGTAAAATACCTACATTAAAGGTAATAAATTTAGGTGTTTCTTATTCTGAAAAATATTTTACTATGTTGACATGAAGAATAACTTAGGAAATGTGAACATTGAATCAAAATGTAGGATAATTGGAAGATGTTTTCATAAGTTTATTGAAAGGGCCTTTGAATATCTTATGCGTGCCAATATAAACAACCATATAGTTTCAAGAGTTAACTCAAGAAAGTGGGAGCTAGTATAAAGAACTCTTCACTTGTGTAACATAGTGAATACTTCTGATATGTATATATACCCTTACCAAACATCTTTCAATTGATAAAAAATTATTGATGTGGAATATGTCTTTCATGATTTACTTGAACATAGTAAGGATATAGCCACCTACATTGGGGTTGAACCTTGTAAATATACATTATATTTTCCTTCATTTACCTTTTGTCTTTTATATAGTGTGAATTCATTTTTAAATAGAAAGTATTCATTTATCCTGATATCTGTATAGTTTTGAAACGAAAGAGGGTTAAAAAATAAAAGGAAAATAATCTAGTAAAACGTGTATGCACTAATTCACTACCACTCCATATAATGTGAAGATACAAACCACTAAGCATCACAATTAGTAATATAAAACAATTTTCCACCTCTAATTTTTAACGACCCGTAAAATTCAGAGAAATTTTTTTTCTATTTTCTTTGGGATTTTACAAGAGCTTAGTTTCTGACGGCACCTGATTCTGAGGCCCGGTGTGCCCGGAATCATGTACCTAAGTTTAGCTCGGGTACGTTCAGTGAACGAATGAGCAGGTTTTCCTAACTTTTCAAACGTTACTCGGAATCAAATTCTGAGGGCACCGATGGAATCGTAGTGCGAGTAATTGCTTAATAACACTTTTTCCAGAGTTGTGTTTGCTCAGGTGAGGTTATTAATTAATTGGGTTAACTAAAGAATAAAAATAAATTATTGTGCTACAATTTTATTTTTATTCTAAGTAATGGTAACCTAGGCATGGTGGTTGCAGTGGGACCCAATAATACCCTAACTCCTAGGTAGGATATTAGTGAGGTGGGGACCATACGAGCCCCACCCCTTTATTTCCTTTTTACCTCCCATGTGTATTTAATTTGGTAACTCACCTGCACCCCCCCTATTAATGCCAAGTCAACTCTCGCGTTTAATTGGATTATTAAACGCCTCATTAATTGGTCAAGGCACATTAATTAAATGGTGATTTAAATTTTATTTTCAAATAAGGGGTGGAATGAGTAATAAAATAATGCAACGCCATATTTTATTATGCTTGTTTTGGTTGTGTGAGAAGGATTGGAGAGGAACCTTGGAATCCTCATCTTCTTCCTTGAAGAACACGAAGAACACATCGCCATCGACGAAGAACGCCGACCTCCGACGAAGGACGACGATTAACGCTAATTCCTCGGTGATCAACGATGTGATGCCGTGTACTGCGATGTTGATCCTCTTCTCTGCAACGCCGTGTACGGCGACGCCGACGATCCTCTTCTCCACGACGCCGTGTACCGCGACGCCGACGATCCTTCATCCGCGACGTCCTTTTTCCCGCGATGAACCTTCGTTCAACAACGCTTGAGGTAAGTGGATTGGTTTAATTTTATTTCTGTGGATTATATCCTCAGCATATGATTAAATTTTGACAGTCGTTTGAACCACTAACGTGGTGGGTGCGGACCAAAGAACAAGTATGAACCCACCGATTCTCTGTTCTTTATGCGCGGAACGTTGGGCGACGATGAAACGGGATCGTTGAGCATTTGGAGGTCGTCGCAGTAATCTACGGGTACCGAGACAACCCCAAGAGCGACGGGAGAAAGAACGGACCACCGGAGCAACTCTGGTGGCCCGCGGACTTCACCGGCGGCGCGGGTCGCCGGCGCGGAGGCGCCGGCTGCCGGAGGCGGTGGCCGGCACCGGCCGGCCGCCCAGAGGCGGCGGTGTCCCGGCACGCCGCCAGGAGGGACCGTCGCGGCTGAAGATGCGGTGGCAGGCGACCGGTCCCGTGGCCGCGCAGGACCCGGGGGAGACGCGGTGCCCAACGCCACGTCCGCTGGCAAGGATCGGCCCCCACGTGGGGGTCGCGGTTACAATCAAGGGGGGCAGCCCCCCCCCCCCCCTTTCCACTCAGCTCGGCGCTGGCTGGGCTGGCCATGTGGGCCGCGCTTGCGCGCCAGGCCCACCGGCCGCCCAGGCTGGGCCGGGTCGTGCCCTAATGGGCCGGACCCGAACCCAGTTCGGGTCGACCCGGTTCGGGCCGACCCGGCGAGTCTCGGGCCGGGCCAGTCTGGGCCCAAAACCCCCTAAAACCAGGCAGGTTCGTTCTTTCGCCCATATCTTGGGCTACAGACCTCCAAACGACGCACCGTCAGTTGCGATGCGATCCTTGGATCGTGAAGGTCATTTTGGAATATTACACTCAAGGTTCTGGATAACTTTGTGTACGGCCGGGTTGGTTCGAACACAAAACCAACCGGGACCTCGGAGCGGAAACGCTTATAACTTGAGCTCCGGACGTCTGATTGACGTGTCATCGACTTTGTTGGATTCCTCATAGTGATACGGAACTTTTGGCTTAATCTGATTGGGGTTTGGATACAGTTGGAGTGCATTCGGGTTGGTTTTGACTTAAAAACCAACTGGGCCCCTGGAACGAAAAAGCCAATAACTCTCAGACCGGGCGTCTGATTGACGCGTCATCTGTCACGTTGAGTTCCTCTTATCGAGACAGAACTTTGGGATACATCAACTCTAGACTATGTGTCAGTTGATGTATCGACCCCCTTGGCTCGTGGAGCGAACCCTCCCAAAAACGAGCATGATGTGTGCAGGAACCCTAGAGCTGGCTCTGACTCTGATGAAGACCGTACTGAAATCCTTTGTGGGTTCGACGGTGATGAAGACTGCACTGAAATCCTACGTGGGTTCAGCAATGATGAAGAACGTACTGAAATCCTCTGTGGGTTCGACGACGATGAAGACTGCACTGAAATCCTATGTGGGTTCAGCAGTGATGAAGACCGTACTGAAATCCTTTGTGGGTTCGACGGCGATGAAGACTGCACTGAAATCCTATGTGGGTTCGGCAGTGATGAAGACCGTACTGAAATCCTCCGTGAGTTCGACGGCGATGAAGACTGCACTGAAATCCTATGTGGGTTCGGCAGTGATGAAGACCGTACTGAAATCCTCCGTGGGTTTGATGGTGATGAAGACTACACTGAAATCCTCCATGGGTTCGGCAGCGATGAAGACTGTACTGAAATCCTCTGTGGGTTCGACGACAATGACTATTGTTCTGTATCCTATGTGGGTCCATTAGCTTTGTTGGTTTAGTATCCTATGTGGGTCCCAACATAGATGAATCAGTGGCTATATCTGATCATCTCTATCACATTACGAAGAAGTATACCTGTATAAGCTGAGCCTTAACTTCAATCAATATCTTTGATATGATTGACTTCCTTTCCTATGTTGTTTGGGTTGTGTTATCCTATGTGGATTGGGTTGTACTATCCTGTGTGGGTGTGATCGAACTTGGGCTTGGATGTTGGAGTCAAACTGAAATTGATGACTTAGGTATATGTATGGGCATATACTTAAGTATTGTTGGATGTTACTTCGTGATTGTATCTTTCTTTTGTGGATTATCCTTTGTGGATTCTGGGAGACCTTCGGGGGTCTGGGGTCCCTAATGAGTAGCGTATACTCACCCCTGCATGGGCTATACCCACACTATGTTGTGTTGGATACAGACGACGGACAGCATTGATCGTGGTTAAGGCTTGTAGAGCAAGTCGGTACCTGGAGGTGGACCACTGGGCGGAACGTACACGGAGCGGACGGTTGGACCCGAGGAGCCGAGGAGTCTATCTGTACCCACCCTTCAGGTGGAACTTTTAGTGGAAGGCCCGACATTGCTTCTTTACATTCAGTTGTTGTACTCTCTTTCCAGTTGAAATTTACTTTCAGTTTGGGTTTGTATTCTGGCCCACTTCCTTTTCCGCACTACTTTTGTTCCCAGTTTTACTTATTGTTTACTTATGTTTGCTTACTCTGTGGTGTTTTTTTACTTTATAATGGAAATGCCTTCCCCTTTTGTCAGGATTTACACCTTGGTGCTAGTCGCCAGCCCCTGGCCTATGGGAGGCGGTCTTGGGGTAGTCACGGCACGGGTCCCGAGGACGGGTCGTGACAAATTGGTATCAGATGAGTTCGGTTCTACCGCAGAACTCTGGACTCTGATATTTCTTCTATGTGAAGCAATAGTGTTAAGGGTATTGAGTGTGGTTATCAGTCCAGGGAGTCCAGTGTTGGTGCGGAGGCCGATGTATCTGTACACTAGGACCATGACTTCTGATTTCAGACTCAGTGCACGAAAACATTGATTGCATGTGTGTTTCAAAAGATTTCATTGTGATTACTTTGTGTCAGCTCACTAGGTATACTATTTTGACCGTGGCTTACCTGTTGCTTTTCTGGATGGCCCCATGATTGTAGCCAGCTAGGGTTCTGAGATTTGAGCGAGACGAAAGCCCACCGAGCGATGAGGCCTCGGTGTAGGGCCCTTTGACAGCAGAGGCATCGGTTGTACCTCTACCCGCCGAGCCACCGATGCTACCAGCCCCAGCCACTGATAGTACACGTCACCTTAGTGCACTGCACGAGTTTCAGCGTCAGAGACCGCCTAGGTTCTATGGGGAGATGGACCCTCAGGCAGCCGAGGATTGGATGGAGGCGGTTGTGCGGGTTTTCAGGTTAGTGGGGACACCAGCTGATCTCATGCTGATCCTCGCAACAAGCCTCCTGCACGCGGCAGCAGGAAGATGGTGGAGCATGATGCTCCAGGTGCACGACGAGGCATCTCTCCTCTGGACGGACTTTGATATCCTCTTCCGCTCGGAGTTCGTCCCAGCCACCCTCTGTGCGGTGCGAATATAAGAGCTACTACAGCTGCGGCAGGGCAGCATGATGGTCACCCAGTACTCGGCATGATTTACCGATCTCTCGCGTTATTCGACGTACATGGTACGAGATCCATTCTTTTGGGCTCAGAACTTTGAGCAGGGACTGAGGCATGAGATGAGGGAGTAGATGATCTCCCTCAGAATTCCGACACACGCAGGATTACTGGAGAGAGCTCTTCTCATAGAGAGCTTTCTTGCTGAGCTTACGCCAGCAGCGAGACCTACCGCAGGGCGGCACGTAGCAGAGTCGTCTGCAGCTGGCAGTCGACGGATGTCACAGGGGTCCAGGCGGACCGGACCATTAGGCAGACTACATCAGGACACTGGCTCAGAGGTACGGGGCATAGGGCGCAAAGCCAGCCATCCGAGGAGCAGGCAGTGCTACGCATGCGGCGGCCAGGGCCCCATGGCTCGTGACTGCCCCACCCGTCGTGCAGAGGAGAAGCAGACAGTTGAGGGGCCACCCAGGCAGAGGTAGAGGTTCGACCGTGGCGGTCTGCCGAGAGCATGCGGATGAGGCAGGGGAATTGGCCAAGAAGCAGGTGGTGGAGATGCTTTGAGGATTTACCACCACCACTACTAGGAGGTCCACCCCGACCATAGGGAGAAGGAAGATAGAGACAGGCTCAGCTTCAGGCAGCAGAGGCATATGACCACAGTGCGCTAGAGATGATTCGAGGTACTATCTGTGTCTACTCCACCTTTTCTGCAGTTCTTATAGACACATGAGGGAGTCATTATTTTATTGATGCTGCCCTGGTTTAGATCTTGGAGATTCCGACGGAGCCGTTGGCTTGATCCTTACGGCTAGAGACTCCTACGGGAGAAGACTCGACGATTACGCACTGGTACCGGCAGTGTGAGCTTACTCTAGGAGGCGAGATCTTCGGCTGGGATCTTCTTGTAGCGGCGTCGAGGCCTTACGACGTCATCTTGGGCATGGATTGGTTATCCACAGTCCATGATCAGATCGACTGTATTAGGAATAAGGTGCAGTGTGTTCGCACCGATGGGAGCATGTTCACCTTCACCGGCGAGAAAGGAGCCTTTGCAGCACAGGATGGACTCACGTAGAGGATAGGATAGCCAATCACTCATTATAAGTCTATCCTCATCCTTGGAATAGTTGACGCACAGAGTCCTAGTTTTCCTGTAGTGGTGGATGAGTATGCGGACGTTTTCCCTAACGACGTTCCGAGACTACCTCCTCGCAGAGAGGTAGAATTTTATATTGACCAGTACTCCGGGACAGCCTCGATATCCACTCCAGCATATCGGATGGCACCCACTGAGCTTCTAGAGCTACGGGTACAGTTGGAGGACTTGTAGGGAAATGGATTCATCCGACCCAGTGTTTCATCATGGGCTTCCCCAATTTTGTTCTCCAAGAAGGCGGACAGGAGCTTGCGACTGTGTGTCGACTATCATCACCTGAACCAGGTGACTGTGAGGAACAATTATCCACTATCGAGGATTGACAACCTCTTCCATCAGCTCAAGGGAGCCCAGTGGTTCTCAAAGATAGACCTCAGGTCAGGCTATCATCATCTTAGAGTTCGAGACGAGGATGTGCAGAAGACGGACTTTAGATGTCGTTATGGCCACAATGAGTTCTTGGTTATTCCTTTCGGCGTAACCAATGCTCCATCAGTGTTCATGGGTCTCATGAACAGTATTTTTCCGCCATACCTCGATCGATTTGTCATGGTCTTCATTGATGACATTTTGATATACTCGACCACTGACGAGGAGCACGCCTACCACTTGCGGGTTGTACTAGACACACTCTGCGATCACCAGCTTTATGGAAAGCTCTCGAAGTGTCAGTTATGGTTACGTGAGGTCCAATTCTTGGGACACGTCATCTATGAGGTGGGAGTTTCTATGGATCCTACAAAGATCGAGGCAGTGCTAGCTTGGGAGCCACCCAGGAGCATGACGGAGGTGCAGAGTTTCTTGGGTCTAGCTTGGTACTACAGAGATTTGTGCTAGACTTTTCCAGAGTTGCAGCACCACTCTCAGCTTTGACCAAGAAGGGGAAAACCTTCATCTGGTCATACAGATGCTAGCAGAGCTTCTAGGAGCTAAGACAGAGATTGACCAGCGTACCTATCATGAGGCTACCGAAGGAGGGAGTGGGGTATGTAGTCTACTACGATGCATCAGGGACCAGACTCGAATGTGTCCTGATGCAAGAGAGGGTCGTGATCACCTATGGATCACGTCAGTTGAGGCAGCATGAGCAGAACTACGCTACCCATGACCTGGAGTTAGCAGCAGTGGTCTTTGCTCTGAAAATTTGGCGACACTATCTGATGGGTGAGCGCTTTACAGTCTACTTTGACCACCAGAGTCTCAAGTACATCTTCTCACCTAAGGACCTGAATCTGAGATAGCGGTGATGGCTCGAGTTCCTCTAGGACTATGAATTTGAGATAGTCTATACTCCTGGAAAGTGTAACGTAGTAGCCTATCCTCTCAGCAAGAGGACGGGCATCTAGCTACTCGAGAAGGCGATAGAGCAGCTAGCCTCTTTGCATATATCCTTCGTGGATAGAGATGGTGCATCATTTCTTCAGTCACTCACAGTCACTCCTCCACTACTGCAGCGGGTCAGAGTGGCACAGTGTGGGGACCCTGACTATGAGATGCGGCGTGCGCAGATATCCTCCGGACAGTCAACTAATGGATTCTCTATAGGAGGAGAGCATGACGTCCTTTTCAGAGGATTTACAATGGTACCAGTTGCTTTGCAGGAGGTGGTGCTGAGAGAGTTTCACACTTCCCCATTAGCGGTACATCCAGGAGTGGCGAAGATGTACCAAGATCTCAGACGACAGCACTGGTGGCCGGGTATAAGGAAGGTTGTGGCAGAGTTCATTTCTCGATGCCTCACCTGCTAGCAGGTGAAGGCAGAGCACCAGGTACCAGTAGTCTTGGTACAGCCTTTGGAGGTCCCAGAGTGGAAGTGGGATGGGATATCAATGGATTTCTTGACTGGACTTCCACGTACTTCCAGAGGTCACGACTCCATTTGGGTGATTGTCGACCGACTCACCAAGTCGGATCGCGTCTTACCCATCAGAGAGCAGGGCTCAGTAGAGAGCTTGGGACGTATCTACGTTCAGGAGATTGTATGGCTTCATGGTGTGCCATCATCTATCGTCTCCGATCGAGATGCTCGCTTTACTTCCCGGTTTTGGAAAGGGTTGCAGGAGGCATTCGGGACGCAGCTACATTTGAGCACCGCCTTTCACCCTCAAACGGATGGTCAGATGGAGAGGACCATTCAGAATCTCGAGGACATGCTCCGTGCATGTGTCCTCAACTTTGGTCACAGCTGGGAGGACCATCTACCCTTAGTGGAGTTCGCGTACAACAACATCTACCACTCCACCATCGGGATGGCACCATACGAGGCATTGTACGGCCGGCCATGCAGATCACCTCTGTGATGGACAGACCCTAGGGAGTCAGCACTTGTGGGACCAGAGATGGTCCAGGCCATGATAGAGAAGGTTCGGGTCATCTAGGAGCAGATGAGGACAGTTCAGAGCTGGCAGAAGTCTTATGCTGACAGGAGGTGGAGGCCATGAGAGTTTGAGGATGGCGACCTCGTCTTCTTGCAGGTCTTACCTCGACATGGATTATGGAGATTTGGCCGAGGCAGCAAGTTATCTCCATGCTTCATCGGACCATTCCAGGTCATCAGCAGGATAGGCGAGGTAGCTTATTACCTAGCTCTACACCTCAGTTGCACCGGGTGCACGACGTCTTCCACGTATCTCAGCTGAGGAGATACGTGCATGACCCGACGCATATCATAGACCATTGGTAGTTGTACATAGATGATTGGGAGACCTTTGCAGAGGTCCCGGTGGAGATCGAGGATCGAAAGAAGCAGGTCCTATGTGGACGGTCGATACCTCTTGTGCACATCAGATGGCAGCACGGGAACCTCCAAGAGAGCACTTTGGAGTGGGAGGCTCAGATGCGTGCCCAATACCCATATTTTTTCCCCTAGTTTATGATGTATCTTAACGGGGATGTAAATCCCTGAGGTGGGAGTAATTTAAAGACCCGCAAAATGCAAGGGAATTTTTTTTTTAATTTTCTTTGGGATTTTACAAGAGCGCAGTTTCTAACGGCACCAGATTCCGAGGCCAGGTGTGCCCGGAATCATGTACTGAAATTTATATCAGGTACATTTAGTGAACGAACGAGCGGGTTTTCCTAACTTTTGAACCGGTGCTCGGAATCGAGTTCCGAGGGCACTGATGGAATTCCAGTGCCAGTAATTGCTTAAGAACCCCTTTTCCGGAGTTGTGTTTGCTCGGGTGAGGTTATTAATTAATTGGGTTAACTAAAGAATAAAAATAAAATATTGTGCTACAATTTTATTTTTATTCTAAGTAATGATAACCTAGGCATGGTTTTTGGAGTGGGACCCACTAATACTCTAACTCCTAGGTAGTATATTAGTGAGGTGGGGACCACACGAGCCCCACCCCCTTTATTTCCTTTTTACCTGCCATGTGCATTTAATTTGGTAACTCACCGGCACCCCCCCTTTTAATGCCAAGTCAACTCTCGCGTTTAATTGGATTATTAAACGCCTCATTAATTGGTCAACGCACGTTAATTAAATAGTGATTTAATATTGATTTTCAAATAAGGGGTGGCATGAGTAATAAAATAAGGCAACACCATATTTTATTATTGTTGTTTTGGTTGTGCGAGAAGGATTGGAGAGGAACCATAGAATCCTCATCTTCCTCCTTGAAGAACACGAAGAACACATCGTCATCAACGAAGAACGCCAACCTCCGATGAAGGACGACGATTAACGCTAATTCCTTAGTGATCAACGACATGACGCCATGTACCGCGATGCTGATCCTCTTCTCTATGACACCGTGTACCGCAACGCCGACGATCCTCTTCTCCGCGACGCTGTGTACCGCGACGCTGGCGATCCTTCATCCGCGACGTCCTTTTTCTCGTGACGAACCTTCGTTCAACAACGCTTGAGGTAGGGGGTTTGATTTAATTTAATTTATGTGTATTATATCCTAGGCATATGATTAAATTGTTGAAAGTAGTTTGAATCACTAACACGGTGGGTGCTGACCAATGAACAACTCCAAACCCATCGATTCTCTGTTCTTGATGCATGGAACGTTGGGCGACGATGAAACGGGAACATTGAGCGTTTGGAGGCCATCGTAGTAATCTACGGGTCCCAAGACGACCCCAGGCACAAATGAGAGCAAGAACGGACCACCGGAGCGGCTCCGGTGGCCCGCGGACTTCACCGGCGGCACGGGTCGCCGGCGCGGCGGTGCCGGCAGCCAGAGGCGAAGGCCGGCACCGGCCGGCCGCCCGGAGGCGGCGGCGTCCCGTCACGCCACCAGGAGGGACCGTTGCGGCTGAAGCCGCGGCAGCAGGCGACCAGTCTCGTGGCCGCGCGGGACCCGGGGGAGACGCAGCGCCCAGCGCCGTCTCCACTGGCAAGAAGCGGAAACCACGTGGGGGTCGCGGTTCCAATCAAGGGGGCAGCCCCCCCCCCCCCTTCCGCTCAGCTCGGCGCTGGCCGAACTAGCCACGCGTGCCGCGCGCGCGCGCCAGGCCGGGCCAGGCCGCGCCCTAATGGGCCGGTCCTGGACCTGGTTCGAGCAGACCCAACGGGTCTCAGGCCGGGTTGGTCCGGGCACAAAACCCCCTAAAACCGGGCATGTTCTTTCTTTCGCCCATATCATGGGCTACGGACCTCCGAATGACGCAACGTGAGTTGCAATGAGATCCTTGGATTGAGGCGGTCATTTTGGTATATTACACTCAAGGTTTTGGAGAACGTTGGGTATGGCCGGGTTGGTTCAAACACGAAACCAACCAGGCCCTCGGAGCGGAAATGCTTATAATTTGAGCTCCGGACATCCGATTGACGTGTCATCGACTTTGTTGGATTAATATTAGTGAGAAGGACCTTTTGGATTACTCCGATCGAGGTTTGGACACAGTTGGAGTGCGGTCGGTTTGGGTTTGACTTAAAACCCAACCGGGCCCCTAGAACGAAAAAAAATAACTCTCAGACCGGGCGTCCGATTGACGCGCCGTCTGTCACGTTGGGTTCCTCATGTCAAGACAGAACTTTTGGATACATCAACGCCATACTACAAGTCAGTTGATGTATCGACCCCCTTGGTTCGTGGAGCGGTCCCTCCCGGAAATGAGCATGTTGTGTGCGGGAACCCTAGAGCTGGCTGCGACTGTGATGAAGACAGTACTGAAATCCTCTGTGGGTTCGAAGGAGATGAAGACTGCACTAAAATCCTACGTGGGTTCGACAACGATGAAGACTTTACTGAAATCCTCTATCGGTTTGATGGCGATGAAGACTGCACTAAAATCCTATGTGGGTTCGGCAGTGATGAAGACCGTACTGAAATCCTTCGTGGGTTCATTGGCGATGAAGACTACACTGAAATCCTATGTGGGTTCGGCAGTGATGAAGACCGTACTGAAATTCTCTGTGGGTTCGACGGCGATGAAGACTGCACTGAAATCCTATGTGGGTTCGGCAGGGATGAAGACCATAATGAAATCCTCTGTGGGTTCGACGGCGATGAAGACTGCACTGAAATCCTCCATGGGTTCGGCAGCGATGAAGACCGTACTAAAATCCACCGTGGGTTCGACGGAAATTACTACTGTTCTATATCCTATGTGGGTCCGATAGCTTAGCTGGTTTAGTATCCTACGTGGGTCCCAGCATAGATGAATTAGTGGCTATATCTGATCATCTCTATCACCTTAGGAAGAACTATACCTGTGTGAGGTGAGTCTTTACTTTGATCAATATCTTCGATATGATTGACTTGGTTTCCTATGTGGTTTGGGTTGTGTTATCCTGTGTGGATTGGGTTATACTATCCTGTGTGAACGTGATCGAACTTGGGCTCGGATGTTGGAGCCGAACTGAAATTGATGACTTAGGTATATGTATGGGCATATACCAAAGTAGTGTTGGATGTTATTTCATGATTGTGTCTTTCCTTTGTGGATTATCCTTTGTGGATTCTGGGAGACCATCAGGGGTCTCGGGGTCCCTACTGAGTTGCGTATACTCACCCCTGCATCTGCTATACCCGCACTATGTTGTGTAGGATGCAGACGACGGACAGCGCTGATCGTGGTTGAGGCTTGTGGAGCAAGTCGGTACCTGGAGGTGGACCACTGGGCAGAACGTACACCAAGCGGACGGTTGGACCCGAGGAGCTGAGGAGGCTATCTGTACCCACCCTTCAGGTGGAACTTTCAGTGGACGGCCCGACGTTGGTTCTTTACTTTAATTTGTTGTACTATCTTTCCAGTTGTACTTTACTTTCAGTTGGGGTTTGTATTTTGGCCCACTTACTTTTTCGAACTACTTTTGTACCCATTTTTACTTAGTGTTTACTTCTGCTTTCTTACTTTGTGGTGTTTGGTTACTTTATAAAGGCAATGCCTTCCCATTTTGTCGGAATTTATGCCTTTGTGCTAGTCGACAGCCCCTGGCCTATGGGAGGCGGGCTTGGGGTAGTCACGGCATGGGTCTTGAGGACAGGTCGTGACATAATTGGATATACCTTTTTATCTTAATTGTTTCTATCAGACACATACCCTGTTCATGTTTGAATTTAAACAAGAGTAAAAGTTACATCAGATATAAAATCTTTTTTTTTCTCTTTTAGTGCTAACATGGAGATTTTAGACAAAATCATGAAGAATAGAAAAAATAAAGAGGCTAAGAAAAAATGATATTAAATAGGATTGAGGTTACACCACAAGTAAAATATAGTCAAAATGATTTTTTCTTTGATAAATATGATATTAATGATAGTCGAAAAGGATCAATTTCATGTTTAAGGTGTAATGAGTATTTTCCTAATGAATTAATTAGTGTTTTTACTCTAATGTTAAGAGTTAACATAAAATATTCTGAATTTATGTTTTCACAAATAAACTTACATATATCAATTTAAGATAGGATGAAAATTTATAGTTTGAGTTATAAGCATATGTTATGGAATTAAAATATGTAATAAGTTTAAAAAATTATAACACTCTCACTAAACTTATAAAATCATGGGAAAATATATATAACTTAATAAAGAAATATGTTTCTTTATTGAAGATGAGTTGTAATTGGTTGTTTGTCAAAAAAATTCTATGAGAAATTTATTACATATATTATCTATCTAAATGAATATACTCTTAAATCTACTATGGATATCAAGAATTGTCAATTTAATATCTAACCATTAAGAGTGAAGGATATTCGTAAATCATTATAAGATTTTTATATGTTTCATGAAGGATGCATTCAAAAAATATATATTTGGTGGTATTTAATATTGAAATTAGTTGAGAATTAGATAATTTCCTACTACCATAAGTGTCTAAAACTCGAAGTCAATTTTAAAATTTTAAAAGAGACAAAAGTTTATAGTTCTCAAGCTTATAATAATTAAAATTTTTCCATGATTATTTAGGAAATTAGTTTTATTTAAGAAAAGACTGAGTATAGTATTAATAAGATCGTTATATCATCCAATGATAAATTTATGAAATGGTCATTAAAAATTTTATCCCTAACATAAAAAGTATTTGTTTGTACTAGTTATGATTTATCTATTATTACAGATTAAAAATAAAATTTTAGACAAAAATGGGTGAGGAAAAAAATTTATAAATCCAACTTATCATCAAAGGTGGATATAAAAAATAGAAATAATTCATTATTCTATAATAAATTTAAAAATACGAGTAGTAATGACTAAAAAATTAGGGTTTCGAAGTTAGTTAGAATGATTCACAAAATAATAAATCATGATTTATTTTAAACTATTTTTAATGTGAAATGTTTAGACACAAGGTTATTGACTGTTGGTATAATCTACCAATTAACGAAAATTTGAAAAGTCTATAATTAAGGGGGAACAGATCTATAATGAAGAGAAATCATGTTATATAAAATAAAATTACACAAAAAGAGAGAAATATGTCCATCGATTATATATTTGAATGTCTTCATTTTTTTAGAAATTATAAAAATGTTGGTAACAATTATGATGAGTGATGATATGAACCAATTGAACACTATTCAAATTAGGGTGTGAATAAAATATCATAAAAAATAAAAATAAAAGAATAAGTGAACATAAGTCTTCCTTATGGTATGAGCAGAATAAGACATTAAATAAAAATTTTAATCAAGTTAAACATAAGAATAATGTTTAATAGGATATCAAACCAATATGGACATACTTTTTTGTGGGAGAAAAGGAAACACCATGAACCATTGAAAACATGTCTTAAAAATCATTTATGATGGAATAAAGATGATATAAAGAGAAGAATCAATCCAATATATGTATATCGAGATTTATTAGGTGTAATATATCCAAGATAAATAAATCAAATATCTTGATAGTCTTTCTAAAATAGATAACCTAAATGTTGCTAAAAATTTGGGTGGTAGGTGAAAGAATCTTGGGAACATTGTTATCAATTGCATGATATAGTTTACTAGAAATCAATAAGTATTTAAGAATAATGGGAAAAATAGTTGACTTCTTTTTCCTAAAATGTTACTTTTAAGAAGGATTCATCACATGACATAAAGGTCGGGCATGTTCCTAACGAGGCATAATCATATTGATAGATCAATTACAATTGTATTAGAAGTCATATAAATCATAGAAGAATAAATATGATTTACTTTATAAATTAAATAAACCTATTTCTAAAAAGAATAAAGATGAAGAGATAAATAATACCCTTAAACCTATGGAGATATATGTTTTGAAAATCAAGTGTGAAATCATGAAGAAATAAAATTTTTAATTGAATGGTGTTTTGGGGTTGAGAAGCTAATCTCATACTTTTTTTCTATAATTGAAAATAACATGAGAAAACAAATTATTTTTATATATGTATTGTGTTTTCTTTCTTATCAAGGGAATTTGAGTTGAATCTATATTCATGGGGAGACTAGAAGAAATAAATGATGTGATAGTTATACAGCATCGAGAAAATATCCCTCTTGATGTATTTTACCTCTATTGGTATCTTGTAGTCACCTTGAAACAATTTTATTAATTTTAAAATATTATTGTATTTATTTTTGTAAAATATTATCAACAATTAATAGGTATATAGTAGATACATTATGTGTTTGGAATATCAACCATCATATATATATATATATATTTTAATTGATATATGAAGAATATATACAATTTTTGTAATGAATATATATGAGGATTCCATGTTTTGAAATCATGGGAATCAAAGATTTTCATTGATGTTCTATGTTCTTCTATTCTAATGATGAAAATTAATTCTAAATATAAAGGATACAGAAATGGATTATTTGATGTAAACAAAACATTTACTTAAAATTGGGAGATACATTCTTGAACATTAATGTTTTTAACTTATTTTTTTAGATGAATGTTGAAGATTAGTTGAAATTATTTTGAACATCCCTGGAAATATGGTTTTACTGTTGGTATCACATGTTAAACATTAATGAGAAGATGTGTTGTCTTGATTAGTCTCTCTTGTTTTCTAATCCATCCATCTCTCATCTAAACTTATATTTGATTAATTGATCTCTCATTTATTTATAAAGTTGTATTTTTTACTTCACTCAAGAGGATAATGTTTTATTTCCCAAAAATGATATCTTTTATAAAAGGAGTAGAATAATTGTAAGAGGGAGTTAATGAATGAAAAATTATTAAAATTAAGTTCAAATGATTTTGAGAAAAACCAACCCTTATCTACACAAATTTTAATTTACTCTAAAATGGGGAAGAATAATTACATTAAATTTATAATTTTAGAATAAAATAGGGTCATGAAAACAAATATAGAGGAGTATATTTAATATCTTTGATGGATTGATAAATTTTTAATTGTATTTATTACCTATAAGATACTCAATAAGAAGTTGTGGTTATATTTTAAAGAAATTTCATGTGTGTGTTGATGTTTTCTTATGTTGATGATTTAAATTTTGTTCTGTATATTTGATGTGTAATATCATTGAAAGGAAATATTTATGTATATATTTTCTAACATAGAAGGAATCTTATGAATTATAAATAAATTAGAAAAGGTGTTTGAAGTTGATAATAAGTTATTTATAGGAAGAAACATTTATATGTAATGATTGTAGAGGTGATATTAATATTTAATACATCTGATAATAATACTTAAATATATAAAATTTCATTCAACAATAAGAATGTGATATTTTTCTAGCTAATTAGGTGATTGAATATTTTTCTGTTGATTATTGTTAGATAATGATGAGATTCAAGGTTATCTAGTGGATTGAAGAAGTTATCCTTATGGAAAATGTGTTAAAAATATATATTATGAGGATGATGTTTTGGATATTTTAAGAAGCTAATTTATGTTCAATTTTATTATGAAGAATAATATTTTTACTAAGTGTTGATAAAGATAATATCCAATAAAAGAAATCCACACAATCATCCTATATAAGAGTACAGTTTAATCTCTATGGTAGCCAACCATGGAAGTAGAAGGTGAAGAACATAGAAGAAAATCCTGCATTCATAGGGAGAAAAAGTGACGAATGGTTTGTCAATAGTGAGGCATAGATGGATAATCACCATGTGGGGTGGTACATTCCTTAGTGTGGAGTGGTGATATAATAATTATTCTATATTGTGGTGATATAGCCACATTAATAAAGTAGAACACTCTCATTTAATTTTCTTATGTGGGACATGTAATAATGTGAGAATTATTCATATGATTTAATATACTGATAAACTATATGGTTCAAAAAAAACACCACATCCAAAAAAAATTCAACCTAGTCTCATAGGGTTTTTAACAAGCATAAAAGAACCTCTTAATGAAAATTTTAATTATTCAGCGATTATGGAAGTGATATGATTCATCACAAGAGATCATGATATGCTTGAGAAGTCTATACTAAGATCATTATATTTTTCTACCATGGAAAATAATATTCAATAAGAAAATTTATAGTAATATGAACAATTATTTAAATTCATGACATCATTATAGGTTGAGGATATGTGAGTTTGAGAATCAAGTCACATGTATTATAGCTTATGTTCATGTAGTAGCATAGAAATTCGAGGTAAAGTGGATAATTTTTGTTTATTAAAAATTAATGTTACATTAGTGGATGTTTTAAATAAAAAGAGTGTGTATGTAATTGAATAAATCATGTTAAAGGAATAGTGAGTTAAGTTGGTGGTGTTCATCTATAAATAACACCACCACCTCATTTATGATGTATATAGAGAAAGATAAAAACATTCATAAAGAGAAGTTATCAAGAGCATTCTATTTTTACATGAATAGAGTGGAAGTCATGCATATTTATCTGTATTAACAATGAGATACTAATAACCAAAAAGGTTTTTCAAAGTAGCAAGGGAATTTCATGTAGTTTTCTACACTTACATGAATATTATATCATTTAATCTTACTAATGAGAAGCTTTAATAGTGATAAGTGGATGAGAGAGCCAATATAGTAGTTCAATATGTTTAATTTCCATCAAAATAGAGAATTTCATGAAATTATTTCTTTTTCATAAATATAGAATAGTAAGGATCTCATGTAAAGCTTACTTCTAGCATGAAGTTGAGATGATGAGCTTAAGGTTTCATGAATCAGTGGTGAGTTTGATGAAGAATAAGTGGTATAAATAATATTTAGGTTTCTCAAAGTAAAATTGAGATAAAAAAGTGTGTGACAATGTGAAGAATTTATGATTAATTTATTTATGTGATGGATATGTAATATAACACTTTTATAAAGGGTAGTTTCTATATGTATTGTTCCATGATGAATAAGGAACTATGATGTAAACATGAGTTGCACTAAGATATTTGAGAAGACCATGCAAGAGATATTATTTTTGTAATAATAAAATCACATGATTATAAATGCATGAAGACCATAAAATATTCATGAATGAAATGATAAAAATACTATGAGTGATATTTTAATAAAAAAAAATATGATTTCATTGATAATTATTATTCCAATATTATTTGATGAGAATTAGGAATAATATTTTATTATTATATCCAGTGAGTGGTAATATAGGTTATATATTCCAATTATCCAAAAGAACTAATGAAAAATACAAATTATTGTGACTTGAAAAAAAATTCAGTTGATCATTCTGATAACTTATTGTGTTGAATTATATGATACAACTAGTACTTATTTAGAAGATTACATGGAAGACAATAATATATTTGAATTTTGTATTTAGTATAATAAGATTACCAATAGTAAAGGTGATCAAGACCATAAATTATGATTTTATAAAATTATTTGGTTGCGCATAATTGAAGAATAACAAGGTCCATGTGAAAACTATATCAGAAAGAAGGAGTAGTGAAAGACCTAATCATGGGTTTATTGAAATATCCTTTTAATAATTAGAGGGAGCTCATATAAATATCCAAATTTTTATGAGATTTAGATCACAATGTTGGGAGACGGTATAATGAACTCTTTACTTGTATAATATTGTGAAGACATGGTATATGGGTGTTGACCATGGCTAACCCATTTATAATTGATAGAAATATTATTTGTGTACAATTTGTGTCTTGAACATGACCTGAAAATAATAAGGATGCAGTTACCCACTTTGAGGAAGAACCTTGTAAAAATACCATGTGTTGTGATTCATTTACATTCTATATTACATGAGGTTTGAATGTGTTTTTGAATAGGAAAGATCAATTCATCCTGACAGTTGTATAGGTCCAAATATATAAATCGGTAAAAAGTAAAAGGAAAAGAATTTGATAAAATGTGTGTGCATAGATCCACTCCCCCCCAACTCAATGTACATTCATGATCCTCTGGGAATCTCAAATACAACCATAGTGAAGGGTATACATATCATTCTTAGCCATGTTGGATTCTAACATTGATTTTATAACATTATTTCCATGATATATTAACCATTCACTCATCTATTATTAAAGGAATATGCATTAAACTTTGATAAATCATCCATATAATCCTTCATAGTAATAAAAAGAAATTTTATGGACACCTTGTTCATGATTTATTGTAATTGGGATGCAAATTTTTAATTTTTATGTGATGCATGTTATTTCATTATTGGAGACTCCTTAAGATAATGAGTGGATCATATTTTTGACCCATTTACTATGAAATTAACACCCTTAATGAGGCCTAAATAAATTATACTACCAAATAAAATGAAAATCCATTTAGTACTCTAGGAATTATTGACAAAATAAATCTTTCTAAATTGATTTATTTATTCAATAAAATGCATTAAAAATAATATTTTAGTCAATGGATTTTGTTTTCCTAAGAGCTTTTTATCATAATAAATGACAAAAATGGATTTTAGAATGTTTTTGTTAAATAATTTTTTTAGAAATTAAAAATAACAATGAAATATCACGTATGACTAGGAAAAAATATATTACAAAAAAACGAGCAAAAAATATAATTGTGAAAGATTATATAGAGATATTATAATGCCTTTTCCTAGTATAATAATATTATAAATCATTCTATAACATAAGTCATCATTAATTTCATTTTATATTACATATTTCACTCTAGGATTGATTGAGGTAGTTGAATGTTAAGAGGTTAACATTATCATATCTTCCATATTTTCTATCATTATTGTTAAATGTTTCACATGATGAAATTTTATAAAAAATATGGTCGGTCAAATGGTTATAAGAATTGTAATGATTTACATTCACTCTTATATTTATGATGTGTGTGATTTATTAATACATTCATTGTCTAATAATTAAAAATTACTCATAATTATCTCTTAATTGTACTTCATTAGATTAAAATAGATAATATAATATCATGTTCCTGAGGAGAATCTCACCCTAGTGGTAGCTAATTTATTTAGATCATTGAAAAAACAAGGTGCAAGGATTTTTTGGAAATTCTTTGGTGATCGTTATCACATGCAGAATCCAAAGATAAGAGAAATGACTATCTTTGGTGAATGGTACAAGCTCCTTAATAAATTTAAACATTGTTCTTCCTTTTAATATTATGGTGATATCTGTAATGAGGATTATATTCTCTTCAATTAAATTGATTAAGTGTTATCTAGTCCTTAGAAACCAATCTGTTGTATCATAGATTTGTTGTACTTTTGGATTCTAAAAATTGGGATTAAAATGATAAAATTGTTTATTTATTATTGGATATCATAGGATATAATATATATTTCCTATTGAAAAATGGATATTATAATACTTATTGTTAAATATCATATATGTTTTTAATTATGGAGGGATATATGAAATAGGATGTGCTAAGATACATATAATCATTATATATGATATGAGATATTGTAAACTATAACTCAGTTAAAATCCTTCAGATTTACACATGTTTCAACATAATATATTGGCAATCATAATGGCCAATATCACTTACCAATGCTTTAAAATAGATCATCACACTATAAATATGAAATAATAAATATCATAAAATATGAATCTTGGTTGCTGAAGATTATATCTCAGGCCTACCTTATTTTTCGATATGGATTATAATATTTTCCACATACTATGATATAAAAAAGAAAACTTAATATGATAAGAAACACTTTATTACCTATCATAACTAGATATTTACCAACAATAAAAAATTATTTTGGAAAAAAAGGTGAGTCTCATGTGGAAATATAACCTATATTGTTAAAAATGATATCATGTAAATTTTATTTTTTCTAAATTTCAATAATGAATTTAATTATATAATTTATAAATTATGGAAAATATATTTAGGGATAGGTATTTTATTAATGAAGTTTTTTTAAATTATAAAATAAGGATAAATATAAAGTAGTTTATATTTTAAATTTGGAAGTTTTCATAATATATAATTTAAAATTCACAAATTGAAAAAATTGTTTATATGGTAAATTTTTTAAACCATATCAAAAGTATTTTTGATAATAAATATGATTAATGTTTAAATAATATTAAATATTTGATATTCTAGATGTTTACATAAAATATATGAATAACTCATATATATATAATCATTATATTTCATATATAATATATTTAAATGAAATGAAATATAATGGATGATATAAAAAAGGTCATATTTGAAATAAATATAAAATTATATGTTTATTTAATTATGGAATTTATATTATTGGGATCACTTGATTATGTTATCAACATTGAGTGGTGTTCAATTAGTATGGATATTTTTTCTTCAATTAATGCCATTTCATTTTCCTATGCATATTTTTGGTGAATGGATATCTCTATCTTCTTCTCTCACTTAGTTTATATTTTTTTAATGATAAAAAAGAAATTAAGTAAACAGATACATAGGTTATTTTAATGGGGTTCACCTCTAATATGGATGACTATATCCTAACTGTGTGGTGGTAATTATCCCAATCACAAACTTCTACTATTTTATTAGTAATAAGAATCACATGCAATATTATATTATTAAAACTATATTACAAGCACCTACCATATCACCTAAAAACATCAAATTACTATATTTTGATTCTATCTCCAACTAGGTATTCCTATATAATAACCTGATTTAGATTGCTTCTATTAAAAAATGATATGTGGGTATTTACCATGTCTCCACCGGTGTGAATAAATATTATCACCTTCCTAAATCATGGATAAATCATCAAGGATTCCAAATCTAAATAGAAATCAAAATTTTATATCTTAATTATTATTTAATCCAAATAATAATAAAAACAAATTTTCTGGTATGATTATAATCATATTATTCAGCCTATATAATGTTAATCAAATGAATGCACATCAATGTATCTCTTCCCATCATCTTCTTCATCAACACACATGATTTCCTTTCAACAGTAGCAATATTGGAAATCTATTTCTTCATTCCAAAAACATTGAATCAGTCATATGGTTGTAATTATCTCTTAATTAATCAAAGATAATAGATAATGTGTGTATCACAACATTAGTATTTATATCTTACACTCCTCGTCTATTTCTTATTATTCCTCTTTTTATATATTTATCTTCAAGACAACATAAATAATTCGTTAATTATCAATTATATAAAATCACATTAAATATAAGATTATTCAAATGCTGAGTGATTTACTAAAATCATGTGGGCCAACTACCTAAAATCCTCACAGCCTTTTGAAATTCCTTATAAAACACTCATGTAATTTTATGGGCCTTCCTCTCATGATCCAGTATTGAATTGCTACAATTAATAATGATATTCTCATTTAAACTGGTCAATAATATTCCAGAGAGATCCCTAATATTTAAATCTCCATAAATGGTCATAAAATATTTAAACATGAGTATTCTAAGATCCCTATAATCTATCACTGTTAATTATACCCAATCATCTTCTCAAATCACTATTGAATCTCCATAATAATTTTCATTTTTTGTGATTTAAAGAAGATATCCACATCATAACATTTAATCCTTCTTTGAAAATACTTCTTCCATAAATCTCAGATTTTTTAAAACTGAAAAGCCTTACATATTCTTGAAAGAATTAAAATTATATTTTATATTCTTATAAATATACATCATATTATATTATAGTCATACCACTACCACATTTCAATTGGATAATCCAAAAAAAAAATTGTATACACTAAATTATCTTATTTATGAGATGTAAAAATTATGAATCACATGGAATATCTTACAAATAATTTTAAATATATTACTTATCACCATGAAAGGGTTATATTTTTCACATATCATAGCATGGAAAGATAATATGTATCAATAGTAATCTTACATACCACCTATTAAATATAATATATTTACTTGTAAATCCTATTTATGGGTATAAATATATCATGAATCACAATGTTGTAATTAATTAATAAATTTAAATAAGATTCTAATAAAAAGTCTTCCATATGAACTGGTATATATTATATATTACCGAGAAAATCATATATTACATTATAAAAATTTTATGTATCATAGTGTAAAACCCATAATAGATTTTCATTTTTTTTAAACTCAATAATATAAAAAATGGAATACTTTTATATTTCTCTAGAAATCTGCAACTCAAAATGTTTAAGAATTCATGAAAAAATATTATCAGCTATACTATAGTCATTTTCATCTAAAAAAATCATTTTCAATATACATCAAATAATTAAAAAAGCTAATAATACCTTTAAAGAATTATTCAATGGTATTTTAAGAAAAATTTTAGTATTAATGAACTTTAATCTTCTTCAAAATCAACTAAAGATTCAATGGTAGTTATCTTACAATCATCTAATTATTGTGTCACATGTTTCAATTTAAACTCACATTCTTAAAAATAATATAATTTTATTTATAAATGAAATATAAATCCTCATGATTTATAATTGTAATAATGTATTCCCTTGAATTTCCAACTTCCGGTAAATTGGTTAGAGTTTAAAATTTATAACATGGAACCCTAATAACTAAAACTGAAAAACTATTGTAAATGAATTTGTAGTCCCATGTTCAAAGCATTGGGAACATGGATAATCTTAACCTAGTTAATCATTCTTGATTGGTTATATGGAAAAATTGATGGATAAAAACTCATTTTAGAATAATATTGTGGAAAAGTGATAGAATAAGAATGTAAGTAGGGTGGGATTCAAGATTTTATTGATAAAATATTCATATGATGAACAAGAATAATGAATAAATTTTACAGGATGTTTCCTAAAATATGATGAATAATTTACCTTTTTGAATTATAAATGATAATTAATTATTTGGATTTATAGTATAACTAATTCACTAGGTTTGTGGAAATTAGAAATACCTATGTTTGTTCAATTATAATTTTGAAGGTATCCTTGAAATACCAAGATGGATTAATTAAAATATCAAAATTAGATGGTAGAATTAAAGTCATATATCACACACTCGTTCATCTATATAAAATTCTAATGTTCCCTCTAATCATCACCACTCTCACTTAGTGATTAAGGGATAAGATAAAATTTGTCTCTATGAGATATTAATCTAACATAAGTGGTTCACAAACTGAATTAATAATTTAATGTTAATTATCATCATCAAACTCTCAATAAACCATCCATTAAGTTACTACTCACTCATAATGTATCATTCATAAATCATTAATTAGTTATTAAACTAGAGGGATTGAATACACATACTCAAAATGAGAAAAGAAAATTAGTCATATAGGGAAAATAATTATACATAACTACCAAACACACATAAATATCTATTTGTAATTATGAATAAAAATGTCAAAGTATCAAGGGAATGTTTGAGTAACCCTTGATAGTATTTTTTTTCTTTATTCCATCATCCTTTTATATCCCTTCTCTCTCAATTAATTTTAAAAGGAAAATCCTTTACATAGTAAGAAATATATAAAATAAATAGGCCAATAATCACCATGATGCATCTATGGTGATTATGGAATGAATAAATAAAAAAAAATATTTTCCATAGTGTTTTGACTACAAATACAATAAAACTAGGTCTCTGTGAAATAAATAACAAATATCTCCTTTAAAACATTGACAATTCAAGGGATCATATTGAATTATTCTATGATTTTTTATCTTACATTGACTTGAATTAAAAGAAAATTGAGTAAATTATCATGTCTATTATTGTTGTTGAGTATAGTTAATGTAACCAATTTCAAATGTTTTCTTCCTTTCACAAACCTCGACAACATAGTGAATCAATTTCAACATAGGAAGTATTCACTAATTCAAATATCTAATGTATGAATCTTATATGTCAATCAACTCTTCAAAAAAAATATTAAATAACATCATCATGGACTTAAAATTTTCAGATTTCCCGTCTATAAATAAACTCATGGTGTAAAGGTATAGGCTAGGAAATAATTATAGTCAAACTATAAAGTTAACAAACTAAGGTACCTTTATGTAGTAACAATGAATCTTCTATAACCCTCTTACATGTATAAGGAGTTTCAGCACAAAACATTATTAAATATGTGTTACTATCTAATAGTTACACTTGTGTATTAGTCCTTGTGAGGTAATTTTCCAATTATACATCATTCGTCGACTTGGTTCATTGGCCCGATGATAGTGTGGATCTGGATTTGATTTCGTTCGGTTAAAGTTTCGAGTTTTGGATCTGGATTTTCACATCGATGGAGCTCGGTTGGGCGTCGGATGTGGCCTTAGCTAGGCAGGCTTAATCAGGGGAGGCTCGGCGCTGGCCCCGGTGTGGCGCGGAGGGGGGAGGGTCCTCCTGTGTCTTCCTTGCAGGTTTGATTTTGGTGGTTTTTTGTCTTTGATTATGAACGTGGGGTGTGCTGGGAATAGGTTTTCATGGTTTACTATTTGGTGTGAATGGTTTATTGCCGGTATCCCTCTCCGCTGGGCTCTCCCTGCTTTGCAGTCTTCTTGTTCTATGGCTCTGGTGGCAGTGGATCGATGCACTGGAGATGTAGAGAATCACGATGAAGTTTTGATGCATGATGGTGGTCTACTAGGAATGGTTTGATGTTGGGTGATCTTTTCATGGTGTGATTTGCTGCTTGTGTTGTGAGTCTTCTTCTTGCCATGAATCTGCAATGTGAATCTGGTTGTTTTTGGTTGGGTGGTGTGTTCTGCTGTTTGGTCAGAGGTCAAATGGTCTATATTTTCATATCTGCATCAAGGGCTTCTCCAGATGAGGTTTAGAGCTGACATTTTTCATCATATCATGGATATTTGGAAACTGACGTTTGACAGGGTATGACTTTTGTCATTGGTAGTAGGCTTATGCATCACTGCATGGGACGCTAGCCGAGTAGCATTGAGAAGGTGGAAGCTGAAGTGATTTTTTTTATGTGGGGGAGGGGCTAACCTTTTTGATTTGATATGGATTTATAGATTTTTATCGTTTGGGGCACTATTTAATTTTGTATATGCTTGAAGTCATGTTCGGTTCCCCCTCACCCATTAAAAGGGGTTTATGATATAATAAAAAAATAATTTCCAGCCATCCTTGTTATGGTATAGAAGGACTCATCGTGGAGTAGACTCTCCCTCAATATTCACAATTTTTTCCCATTAGGGGATACTAAAATGTTCTTAAATGAGTTTCAAAATGGTTTCTTCCCAATATTAGCTTAAAAAATTCCAAATATTTTCAATCATGTTGTGATTCAATAATTTTGGTTTTATTTAGTTCCTTTTTCAAATAAAAAGTCTCAAAATCCCCAAAATTCCCATAATTTATATAACTGGGCACAATCCATTTAAATACATGAATATAAGTAATTATTAGATAAACATAGATGCACAAATTATGGCCAAAATTTAAATATAATGTAGTTTCATCAAACACACCCACACTTGAACATTTTCTTATTACCAAGAAAAATATCTACATCAAATAAAAAATAATCCATACACTAATAAGGGAAAATTCAAATTAATATACACAAAAAATATAAATTCATAATTCATAATTCCATAGTAATTAAACTCATCTACTTGAAAGGTTTTCGAATCATGTCTCATATTAAATTTTAATTAAATAATCCTCTCTTATTTTACTCATAGTATTCAAATTATCATTAATATCTATGTCAGTTATGATATAACTCACCATAAACACATTTCCCTCATCACTTAAGATCATATAATAAGTGATATTTTCTATCTCAAGTATATTCACTATATCCACAATATTTCAAATAATCTACGTTTCCACTTATTAAACCAAAAAAATCATGAGTACATTCTCTTTAGGTTTTAATAATTATAAGGCCAAGGTTTGGTGGATAATAATGTGAAAATTTTATTCAATACTAAAAAATAAGTGTATAATCATAAATTACAATGCATAATATTAAATTTATCTAAATAATGAAAATAACCTCTTATAACTTCACTTTTAATGAAATCAAATCCACTTATGTCTTATATTCTGTAGTGTATCACAACATGTTAACATAGTGAATAATTATCCTCTCATTATCATTTAATTTCTCTTCACTATTTTTTTTGTAATGTAATTCATGAAAGTACATGTCTCATGCCCACGGAATTCAAAAAAAGTAAAAACTCAATCCCTATAATCATTATCTTATTGATATATGTTTAATAGTTATTACAACAATGGAGAATGTGTGTTTAATCAAATGTTAATAAAAGGTATACCATTTTATCACTTTTACTATTATTTATTTATTTTTATGTTTTCCCAAAATTAAAATATCCAATAAAGCACAATCACACCTTAGTTGTGTAACTTCTTTAAAATAACTATGAAAATAAACCCACATTATTCATTTCAACATAAGTATTATTACAACTTAATAAAAATAACCCAATAAAATTTTTATATTAATTAACATCTTGAATTTATAACTAATAAATAGGGTAATAATAAAATATTTTCTTATAACAGTTTTCCCTATAATAGCATTTATGGTTTCTAAGGAATTATAGACGATCGGGCATAGGGTGGGTCTCAAGATCAAATATGGTGAAATAATTTCAATTGATGAGCTCAATAATCTTAATATAGTTAATAATCATTATTATTTGATAATAAAATAGGTATGTTCTTGTATTTGTGTACATCTTGAATTCTCTCAAGAAATAGAGTACAATAGGGAATAAATAAAATTGGAAAAAAAACTCTCAAGAATGGGAATCAGAAAAATGGAAAATCAGTTCATGTCATGAACACTAATATTATTTCTAGTTAATGAAAGTTTGTAAGGATCCAAATCATGAATTTAAAATATATCAGTAATCATTTCAAAACAAATTTCATAAAAGAATGCATGTATAGATTCTAAAATTTACACCAATGTATTTATTATTAAGGATCATTATTAATCAAATTCATTTAATAGGTCAAATTATTTATTCTAATTTATAATGTCTCCTTGATTATTTGAGGGGAAAAATTAAATTCAACATTTGTATCCCTCCCCCAAGCATAAATACAATGTTTCCCCCATGTCTAAAATAAAGTGGAAGACATTCAGATTAAAACTATAAAGTTTAAAATGAAGGCCTAAAATATATAAAATAAATAAAATTAATACCTTAAAAATACAACCTTTATTCCACAATCCTAGGATATGAGTTATGAAAATGAAATGATTTAATGTTAATTGAACATGAAAAATAATTCAAATCCTATAATCAAAGTTAGGAGATATATAGAATTATATTTCAAATTAAATAGATGAATAACAGTACTTCCCAATAAATTTTCAATGTATATAAGTTGTTGTATCATAAGAAATATATAAAATAAAATCATCTTGTATATAACCACAAAAATATAAAAAATGAAAATTTATTACCCAAAAATAACAAAAATATGAGAGGGAAATTATTAAGGCTACTCAATTTTCTCCAAAGTACCTCAACCATGAATCTCATAAACTTGTCCATGGAGAGGTGAAAGAGAAATGGTAATATCTAATGGGGTGGGGGTAGTCTTTGGTGTTATGTCCAAATTATTATTAGAACTGGCCTAAGAATCTAAGGTTCCAATAAGATTCTCATTAACTAAATATTAGCGTATCTCCCTAATCGTGATGGGGGTATATAGTGAGAAATTAGTTTTATAAAGGGTATCTCAATGGTATATTGTATATATTACATTTTACCTTCCATTGGACATCCTAGTCAAAATAATGTTGGATATTAATATCGGTGAGATTATTTAAGATTTCAAAAGGTGGTTTATAATGGTGAATTTTTAGATATTGAAGGAAGTGAAGTCTTTAGAGATTCATGAAAAATAGGCATCTAAAAAATAGTTTTATTCATGTTGAAAACACTAAATTTTTAATACCCCTTAACTGGAGTTTTCATATATCTAAAGAAATTAAATTTAAGCATGAATAAAAAAATTGAATGAAATCCTAAATGACACCTTTTTCATCTGAGAACACCAATATGATTCTCCCACTTTCGACATGCCATCACTTGAATGTTCCAAAATAGATGTCCTCTAAATAATCCACTCATGAAAAATAGCTCCTAGATGTTTATTTATCAATTTCAAGCTGATATCCTGGGAAAACTATGTTCTTCACAATTTCCCATTGATCGCATGATTAACGGGTGATTGATTCATGATTAGAAATCATTAAAGACTTTTTAATCCATTAGTTTATCTCAAAATCTTAAGATAGAGAAGTGTTGGTATAACCAAAATTATTGATAGAGGATAACTCTCCCATTTTATGCTAAAACACAATTATATACTAGGGTTTAAGTTCCCATAAATTTTGTTTGGGACCTTATCAAAACATAACCTTCAAACACACCCAGAAAATTGCTTATGACTTAGTTAACTCATCATAAGAATATTAAATATTTTATCACTAACTTGAAATGTTATTAAAATTTCATGTGGTAAAATTTGAACTATTTACTTATCTCTTTATCACCTCTAATAATTTAATGAACCATGAGTGTGTTATGTTTTTTCGAAAAATTATATTTTCCAAAATTAACTTTTATAGTTTAATAATGTTTGAATGCATTGAGAAATAAATTTAATAATTATTATTATATACTGGAGTAATATAATTTAATTATTTTACCTGTGATCATTAACACTCCTATTTTCACCGGACCCCGCATGTGGGGCCCCCTTCATCCTTACCTCCAATTCATATAAATAGGTGGAAATTGATGATACACATACTATATAACCTTCTAAACCCATATCTAAATAATAGTGAGTATAACTCATGGACCATGAGTGGTGTATAAAAACCCACCAATGATTCTTATAATATAAATTATTTCATAGTTACAACAACCTCATACGAACACACATCATGTAATATAATCTTTTTACTCACTATATCTCATAAAGCATGATGCATATTCCATGTCATCATCCTTTATTTATTTTTTAACTCATTTAACATAAAATATAGACATAACTAAAATCACTATGGATATTGGTTTAATAAAGGTACTACCATCTTGATAAATTGGGAGTGTCATATTTCTTCCTTTCAGTAGAGACAAATCATGACTTGATCATTCAATTGATGACATACCCCCAATGAAATGCCCCATACAAGCTACCTCGACACAACTTCAAATACATGGGGTTTATATTACATCACATTATGTGATCAAATGGTACACATTGATAATAATATCATGTTGAGAGACCAATTAACATTTTTGTAAATAAGAACAAATAAGGAACCCTAAAACATGTATTATTTCTATAGCTGGGTTATCCCTCGTGATCTCATCTACTTATGGTCACCTTGTGAAAACTTGATGATAAGAAGTATCAAGGAATATGATCTCCTAAACCTAATAGTGTAACATAATATTTATCCTTTAGATATTATGTATCTATCCCATAGGACATTTTTTTAAAATTACTATTATAATATCTCATGGTTCTCATTATAGATGGAAACTATTATTAAATTTTTATATCACATGTTATCTAAGGAAGTTAACATATAAATAGTACATATATATATGAAACATTATTATCATCATAATAGAAACACATTTATATTAATTAAACTGAATTCATTTAATGGTAATAAAATTACATACATGAGTTGGGTTTGGTAGAACCAGTCACAATACTTAAACTTTCACTAAAGGAGGCTACTAATAACTATTTTCCTACTAGATATCACATCGTAATAACTATTTTTCTATGATATGAATTTAGTCAATAGATTTTATATATTACCCTGTATGGATACTCGGCTAATTGTGACTTCACCTCCATGAGTTAAATCTCTCAAGAGATGAAACTTTTTTGGTATATGATTCATCATTTAGTTTCACCTGGGTTCTTTCGAAAGCACTACTACTAAAATATTATCCAAAAATTAGTAACAAGTTGTACACTACTATGTATAAAAATAAGTTATGAGATAAATTTATATATATAAACTTCTTACTTAGTTGCATCCAAAAAAACTATATACTTGGATTCTTCTTTAGAATCAGCAACCATGAACTGCTTCAAGATTTCTTATCTCAGTGCACTAATATATAGGGAAAATACATATCCTGAATATGATTTTATATCATCTTTATCTATCATGAATGTAGCATCAGTGTATCCCCTCATGATTAGATCCTCATCTACATCATACACCAAAATCATATCCATTATACATCTCAAGTACTTTATAATGGTTGTTATAGATTCCCAATGAATCTCTCCTAGCTTTTATTTATATATTACCATTATTCATAAACTAAAGGAAACATCAAACTGAGTACATTTCATGAAATTAATGATAAATCCCATAGCTAAATAATAAAGGATTCTATACATTATTGTAATATCCTCTTGTGTCTATGGAAACATTTTCTTCGATATTTTAATACCATTTGAAATCAGAAAAAAAACCTTTATTAGATTATTCAATATTATATATTTTTATAACTTTGTCAAATTATATATTTTAAACTAAGAAACCTTTTAGATATATCTCAATTTTAATTAATAACATGAATGTATTCCTATTTTACTATGCCTTTTATAGAGAATCATTAAATTAACCATGTTTTAACTGACTATATAAATTTCACTTTGTTTCCCATGATTAATATTCCACCAACATATAAAACCAAGAAAACGATGGCATTCCCACTAACCTTATTATATATGCATGGCTTGAGTTCATTATTAATATACCCTAATTCTCTTATGGCCTGATCAAAATTAACATTCCATTAATGTGATTTCTACTTCAATCTATAAATGGATCTCTATAACTTTTATACTTTATTAGTATTCTTTGACATAACTAACCCTTCAGGTGGTGTCATATATATGTCTTTAACCAACTTTATATTTAGAAAAAAAATGACATCCATTTTACAAATTTCAAAAGCCAGTAATGCTATTATTTTAAGAAATAATCCGATATACTTCATCATCACCACTGGTGAGAAGGTTTCATCCTAGTTATTGACATAATATTGCTAGAAACCCTTTGTAAGAAATCACCTTCTATAGGTACCAACATGACCATAATGTTTCATATTTTTCATAAATAACCATTTATAACCAATAGGTTTCACCTCATCTAGAGAATATACCAATATCCAAACATGATTTTGGTTCATGGATATCATTTCAAAATTATAGTGAACCTTCATTTTCATGCATATACATTTCATTATTTTTGTGGAACATTTAATACATTACACAAACACACACCCAAAGACTGTATTATTTTAATTAATTTGGAAACATGGAAACATAAATACTGATACATAAGTGATATTAATTATCTCCAAATAGCCTCTCTATGAATAAGAACCCTATTAGAAACACAAAACATAATACATATCATCATAAATTGAGGAACGGAAACATTAAAGGTGGTAGATCAGATGATCAGTAATGGTAAATAAGGGATATATATAAGAATAGTCATGATAATAATGTTATAAGATCATGATCATGACATTAATAAATCATTCCCTGAAAATAAAAGATCATAATCAATAGTCAGGGTATAATTATTGACAGTTCATAAGCCATGAATCCAAAGTGAATCAATAGCATAATCCATGAAAAATAACATGGGAATAAGACCTGGAATTTTGTAAGATGCATAAACATATAAAAATGATTTCCAATGTAGTCAAGAATTAATTACATGGAAATATTAGTGTAATTGGATCCCTCCTCAAACAATATTGGTAGTCATGGTTCACTCTCATCACCATATTAGTACTCAAGGATCACTCATAATACCATATTAGTAGACCAAGTCCTTTACAGAACTTATTTTACTACTCATTCCAACCATGTATATCTCATGAGATATAAATCTTTACCAAATACCTTAGACGGAGATATAGGTCCCACCCATCTCAAAATGAAATCATACATACCTGTTTAAAGATATAATGAACAACTAGAGGAGAGTAAAATAATGATAATTACTAAGAGTTGTATTATAATATTTAATCAATGGAAGTACAATCATAAACAATCCCAATAAAAAAGAATATTATTGTAATAAATTCGCACCACATTAGAAACATTGAATAATAATACCCATGAGAGAATATAATTACATGAAACATAAAATATCATGAAAATAAGGATATTCATGTTATAACTTGTCGAATAGAATTATATACACATCATGAAATAATATCTCCACATAAAAAAACATGTGTCTCAAAGAAGGATAGATGAGATAAAATTACATTACAGATTTGGTAACTTTTGAACAGTAAAACCACAAGAAATAGAGATACTAAAATGGATATATATATATATATATAGCCATAAATTTAAGGATAATAATAATATAATACATACATGTTCATTATAAACACCACACAAAAGAAACTTGTGGTGAAGAAAGAATACGTCTCACATAAATAAATGTGAGACTAGAAATCCCCTTACCATATATCTTGACTCTTATCATACTCATTAAAACATCTTGTATAATAAATATAAGTTTATTATACATATATTAAAGAAAAAAATTCAGTTATTTCATACAATATTTTATTTTATTATGACCTTTTATTACTCGTTTATTAACACTTCCATGTTAAAGTTACATTTCGAGTAATAGCCACTTTGTTTTTTTCATGAGTTTTGATTTGTTATACTTTAAGTCCTCTTGATAATATAATTATGTCATAATATATAGATTAATAACCATGATTTAAATATCTTATATATTTAGTTTTTATGTATTTATAAAAATATATAAAATATATAAATATTAATGAAATACAGAGTTCATGGAGATGATAGGTTGTATGTATGCATGGGAATTGTTTCCATTTTCATAGTATATTAAAGGAAAGAGAAGTAAATAATATATATATATATATATATTCATTATTGTAGAATTATTTTTTCATATATATCACATATTTATATTAAACTCATCCTTAATACATTCCAAGTAAATCATGAATTAATCACATCTCTTTGAGGAGGCGGTAGTCCACAAATCCACAAACGAAGTTATCATATTCTCACAAAATGAAAATCATGAAGGTATGAGTAATATAATAATTACATATGAATAAATTAATAATAAATAACATATATATCATATAAAAATATTTTTTCCATCATTATTCTCAACCATGAAATATGGTAATGGAAGAATGAATGACATCAGTTCGTGAGGCGGTAGTCTGTCGTACACACAAAGGATGAATGTGTATCCTATTTGGTGGAAGTGTGTGTGAGAGTAGTTATAAATATTAAATAAAAAAATCTCATTATATTTTTTACTTTTTTATTATATAATATTTATATAATAAAAATTTTGGTGTTGGATAAAAAAATAAAATACAAGTTCCTGGGGAATAATGGTACCTCTTCTATGGGTAACTCCTTTTGGTTTTCACCAAAAGGATTCTTTGGATAGATTTCATCCCAAATTGAGGCCTCTAGGATGAAGGGATTCAATTTGTGAGTAGATTTTCATGGGTTTTTTCTAAACCAAAGGTTTCTTTAGTTGTGAAGAAGTGAGGGGGTGAGTTCCCTTTTACTATGGAGGATGGGTGGCATTGTTGTAAATATAAAAGGGAAAAGACTATTAGGAAGTCTCCTTTACATCTTGTGCCACCAATACTGGTAAATATTCAAGAAAATTTAAGATATGGTAGATATATTTACATATAATATATTTTGTAAAATATTATATGTCATTTAAGTTTTTTTATTAGCATTTTACCATTAAGTAAACTCATTTTTACATTAATCATTGTAGTTAATTTTAATTACTTTCACTAATATTTTGGATAAAAAAAAGTTGACTTTAATAGAAATTATGAATTGTTATGATTAAAATTATAGAACTCATTGTTTCCAATTAAAATGATATAAGTGGAGGAACATAATTTAAAATCAATCCCATAGGTAGGATGAGAAGATGTGTTCTTAAAGCGAAAAAGGTCATAAGTTTGAAATGTTTTTATATCCAATTTCAATGTGAAAATGATTCAAATGAACTAAATTGTATTAATTGATATATAATTGATATATTTAAAATTTAAAATCTAATTAAAATATTATTTAAATATTTAAATAAATTAATCAAAAAAGCATTTTTCAATTAAAATTTAGTATTTGTCACTACTCATCCAAAAATGAAACAGTACAGAAAATTCACAAAAATGAAACCTAATATAATTTTTACAATATGAATTAAAAATTAAATTTTATTTTGTAAAATTAAATTTCTAAATATGACAAAAATTAATTTTATTATTTTTAAAATAAGTAGATAAAAAAGTATTTCTCTTGAAAAAATATTATTTTTCAAAGATATAATGACTTTACCAAAAAATAAATATTTCATTACCAATATGTTTTATATTTATGAAATCATTATAAATTATATCTATAATTTCGTTACTAATATTCATATTACTAAGTATAATGGCTATATTATAACTTTCTTGTTTAAAATAATTATAATAATAAAATGTCATTTCATGGAAACACAATGTTGTGTGTAACCCAAGCTAGGTCAATGTTGCATGTAGCAAAAGATTAACTTTTTGTAGAGTACAATGAAATTTTAAATTGGTATTGAATGAAATTAAATACATCAATTAAATTAAATTTATTTAGAAAAGAAAGATCATAAAAACTTGGGTGTCACATTCTACCCCCTTAAAATGATTTTTTCCCTTGAAATTCATCATTATAATACAAAAAATGAGGATACTTATTACAATTAATATCCTCAAGTTCCCTCTTAGTTTAATATAATTATTGATTAACCCATAAAAATTTTAACATTTGAGTGGTCTTGTTTCTTATAACTTTCATTTTAGGATTCATAATTTCAACTGGTTTCTCCTCATAAGAAGGATCCTTATCCTGAAGTATAACCTCTAAGTTCAGTACATGTAAATGGTTGGGTATGAACTTCCTCAATAGAGATACGTGGAACACATCCTGGATATTAGAGAGGTTTTTAGAATCCATGTGTGATAGTATACTATCATAATACAATCAATAATATCAAAGGGACTAATATACTTGGGGCATAGATTCCCTTTATTCTCAAATATCATGACCTTCTTCTAGGGAGAGATTCATAGAAACACCTTCTCACCAACATCAAATTATAGATCACATCAATAGTGATCCGTATAAATTTTCTGAAAACATTTAGATGCCTTGATATGGTATTGAATGGTTCAAATCTTCTTAGCTATTTCATCAGCTATATTAGGTTTCAATAGCTTTCTTTCTCCAAATTCATATCATTATGTTGAAGATATACATTTATTTCCATAGAGGAATTCATAAGGATCCATCTAATTTCTTGATTGAAATCAATTATTATAAGAGAAATCAACTAGAGGAAGGTGTTTATCACAAATTCTTTAGAAATAAAATGAAAAATATCTCATCATATCCTCTACCGTTTGAATTTTTATTTTAGACTGACCATATTTTTTAAGATGAGAAGTAGTGATGAAACTCAGATCTGTATCAAGGGATTGTGAATGAAATATCCAGGACAATAAGGTAAACCTAAGATCCCGATTATAAAAAATGGATTATTGTACTCCATGCAACCTATCTACTTTTTTTAATATAAATCTTGGAAAGATCATCTAGAGAGAAGTATTCTTTGATAGAAATGAAGTGTGATGAGTTAGTAAGTCGATCCACTACCACCCATATATAATTCTAACCTTTATAGGTTTTAGGGATCCCATTAACAAAATCAATAGTGATTTTCTCCAATTTCCATTTTGGTATGGGTACTTGACGAAATATCCCCTTAGAATTTTGTATTTTAGCCTTAATTGTTTGGCATACCAAGCCCCGAGAAACAAACTTTATGATATCTCTCTTCATTCTATCCAACCAAAAGTAAAACTTCATGTCTCTATATATCCTTATAGTTCCATAATGAATAGACAATGAATAACTATGATCTTATTCTAATAGCTCATTCGTAAAATCCAGTATATATGGAACACAGACATGGTTTCTGAACCATATCATTCTATCTTGATCAAGGATAAACTCAAGAATATTTCAAACCATCTCTTTTATCCCAATATTTTCCTTCGATACATCTTTAATCTTTACATGGATAGAGGTTTGAAAATTCTATTGAGAAAGATAATAGTTTCCACTTCCTTCAAGATTTCCATGTCCATCCTTAGAAAATCACGAAATATTGGCTCTTTTGTAATCCTTAACATGGATAAGCTAACACGATCCTTTGGACTCAAAGCATTAAACACATTGTTTTTTTTACCATGGTGGTAATTTATTGAGCAATTGTAATTCTTTAGCATCTCTAAACATCTTCTTTGGTGCATGTTCAACTCCTTTTATTTGAATATATATTTCTATATTTTATTATCACTATATATATATCACACTTTTCTCCATAAAAATAATTCCTCAATAACATTAATTAAAAAATTCAATAGCAATATCCAAATAATTAGTTGGGTAATTTTTTTCATTAAAATTCGATTATCATGATTAATAGGATATAACTATATTATTATTCATAAAAAAACAAAAAATTACCTTCTCTAATCCATCACTATAGATTAAAAACCATACATTACTACATGGTAATGTAAGAATAGGATCATTGAATAAACTCCTCTTCAGTTCCATGAAATATTCCTTGCATTTGAATATCAAGAGGAACTTGACACCCTTCTAAGTTAACATGGTCATAGAATTGGATTGTTATGATAAATTATCCACAAACCATCGATAATAACCTGTAAAACCTAGGAAATTATGGATCTTTTTCATTATGGTTCATATGGACCAATATTTAATAGCTTCCATCTTTGATGGATATACTTTTATACCCTCCCTTGAGATTATATAACCCAAAATGAAGCCCTTTTCCACCAAAAATCACACTTTGTAAATTTTTCATACAACTTCCCCTTTCATAGGGTCTTTAGTAAAATTCTCAAGTGGTATTTGGGTTCTTCCTTGCTCTTTGAATAGATAATAATATCATCTATAAAGACTACCAAAAATTGATCAAGGTATTCTATACAGACACTATTCATAAAATCCATGATGATGGTAGTGGAATTAGTAAGAAATATAATCATAAAAATATATTCATATTGTTTATACCTTTTACGGAATGTCATCTTGGGTATATCCTCCTTCTTGACCCTCAGTCTATGTTATTCATAACAATGGTAAATCTTGGAAAATTATTTAGCTATGTGCAGTTGATCAAAAAAGTCATCAATATAGGGAAGTGGATACTTTTTCTTGACCGTGATATTTTTCATCTTATGATAATCATTGTAGAGTCACATTGATCCATCATTCTTTTTCACACTAAAAAATAGATTCTCCCCAAGATGACATGCTTGGCTGAATTAATCCATTGTCAAGGTTTTAATGGAGTGTCTTCTTTAATTCATTCAAATAAACCAGGGCAATTCTAAAGAGAGTATTGGAAATACGTGTGGAATAAGGTATGAGTTCCTTTGATAACCCAACTGCATGTTTGGTTGGAAGGCTACGAAACACCTCTGAAATGAAATCCACAAATTCTTGAACAATAGCCATATCACCAATGTTTAGTTTCTTTTAAAAAAATTAAGATAAATATAACTTATAAATGAGGAAAAATACCCATAAATAGATGTAATATACATATAAAGTTCATAATTTTTATCACATTGATATAAAATAATAGGTTTTTTTGAAATATTAAATGTAACATTCCTCCCATGAAAATTCCTGTGGGATTTATGGATAGAAATAAAATCCATTCCTATGATGAAATAAAATTGAACAATAGGAAGTATGAAAATATTTTCATGAATAACATTCCCAAAAATTTCAACTAGAGAGGAATCATAGACTCGATATGAAATAATCTTAAAATTAAGGGATTACACTACTAATTCCTCATTTATTCCATTGGGGGGATCTTAATACACTTATAAAATTATTTAGTCCAAATAATACATTAGTAATTCTATAGTAGGTATAAATTATACCTTCAATAATTTCGATATCACATCTATCATCAAAAAAATTCTGAGAATGAAGTTATATTTCTTAATTTTCTATTACTTTAGTTTTGGGAATCACAAACACTTACTTAAATCATGCTTTATAACTTTTATTTCCAAAGTGTTTTTAGAATTTTATTTGTAGAAAAAATTAAATTTTACCATACAAAGAATTTTTTCTAAAGTATTTCAAAAATAAATATTATATTTTTCATTATGATTTTCATAATGAGTTTGTGTCTGATAAATTAGACTCACCTTTATTAGAAAAAAAGTTATACTTTAGTCATATATATCATACTGAAAAAGTTTTAACAATCGAACTTATACTGGTACTGATATAATTAGACTATCACTCATTAATTTGACCATATTGAAATTTTTAAAAAGGTCCATTTAACTAACTTAAGTTTATAATTGAATTTGGAATACTTGTTTTCAATATAAGGAAAAAATTTAACACTCTAATGGTGTTAAGAATTAAAGATTGCCTCTAAATATAAAGTTCATAAAATAAATGGGCAGTAAGCTTTTCAAATTAATTTTTCATTTACATTTTTGGGTTTGTTCATTCCAAAAATCGGGATCTTATTGAGTCAGAATTTATACTTCTTTATTTTCCGTTACATTATTTTTTGAAATCACAAACATTTACTTAATGAATGTTTACTAACATTTTATTTTCCAACTGTTTTTAGAATATTTTGTTTGAAATCCATACATTTTAACATAATTAAAAAAATTGAAGTATTACTAAAATATACTTTATATTTCTCATTATTACTATCTTAATGAGTATGTTTTTGATAAATCAGACTCACTTTTATCAGACCAAAATTTTTAATTTAGTTATGTTTATCATAATGAAAAAAGTTTAACAATTATACTGATATTGGTATCGATATAATCAGACTAAGACTCATTAAGTTTATCAAATTGACATTGTTAAATAATTCTATTAGACTTACTTATGTTTATAATCATATTCAAAAGACTTGTTTCCAACGTAACGAACATGTTTAACACTATAATGGTTTTAACAAATAAGATGCCAAACATTCAGTTATGATGATATCCCAAGTTCTAGGTGTCTGAATTCACTGTGACAAAATCAAAAAAATAACCATTGGGAGATCAATATGTTTATTGGAAGGATTACTATAAATACCAAGTCAATTGAAGAGTTTGGAGTTGGCTAATAAAATCCTCTTTTGAATTTTATAAAGTACACTTAAAATTAAAAACTTTTTCTTAATCATATATAATTATTTATAGAGAGTCATTATAATGAAACCTTTGTATGTTTCTCCTTTAGTTATTTTGTAATTGTACTATGTCAAATCATTGTTATGGTATTCGGATTCCAGGGATACAAAGTTGTAGAATCAGATCCATCATATCGATGGATTACGGGGACTGTAATATAGAGATGATCATTGTATCCCAGGATTCTGAGGATAGGAAGATGAAGCCATTACAATCATTATATCAATGGCTTCCCTGGTAATAGAAGACAGACATTACTATATGTAGTTAATATGGGGTACCTTGAGTTAAGGTTATCGAATACCTTACTCATATGGTTAAAAGATGTAAAATTATTAACAATATCTTATGATTAATTTATAATATTACATTGCTATTATATTGCTTGTTTTTTACAGGTGTTTATTCCACTGAACATTTAATAGAAAGAAATACATCATGTTCATATTTCTACACTGTTTTATTTTATCATTGTTATTTTGATTAATATAATTAACAAACATGGATAAATTGGATCTAAAGTAAATATGATATTTAATCTAATGTAATATGACATATTGTAATTCTGAATCTGTTACTTTTTTAATTGGGCTAAGGGATGAGACCAATAATCTACTTATATTGGATTTGTGTATTGGATAGTTTAATTATTTAAAACTATTTTTTTTAAACTACAATTCACCCCCCCCCCCTTGTAGTATTTCCATAATAAGATAATTCTTATGATCCTAATCAGTATTATAGATATATTGATTCTGCAAAATAATGATCACATGAGATTTCCCCTTTTCCCACAACTTTAGTGGTTGCTGATGTCTATCATCATCATTATCCTTCTAGTTTGGGCACTTGTTAGAATGATTCCTCTTCTCCTTACACTTGAAGCACTTATGTGGGGGATATTCATTCTATGTATATTTTTCTCCATTCTCATTATAAGCTAACTTATTCCCTTCACTCTGAAAATAAAATTCCATATGACCTTCCCTTCAACACTAAAAACATTTATTAGAACCCTAAATAAAATTTCCTCTATGCTTATTCCCATACATAGGGAATAAAGGAAATCTCATCTTCTTCTCTCCATGGTTTTTCGATTTTCCTATGAACTCTATCATCATTTTATTATCAATTTCATGAGATTGATATGTAACTCCAACCTCCATTCCAACCTTTATTGTACATTGTAAAATATCTTCATAGCTACAAAGTTCTATTATGGATAACTCCATTCTGATACTTTTCTTTAAGCCACTGAAGAATTAGTCAAACTTACATTCAAGTTGGATGATTATTTTAGAATAATACATATCAATTATTATAAAATTGGCTTCATAGGTATCAATGGATTCATCATCCCTTTACTTTAACCCATTGAACTCCTTATCCATTTTAGTATAAATAACATGATGAATGTACTTATTAGTGAATATGTTCTTGAACTCATCTTAATCCAAGGATTCAATTTCATCTTGTTGCATCATATTCTAGATTAGAGTCCACCACAGGTCTACTTCACCTTCTAAATGATAATTAGCCCTATTTACTTTCCCATGTTCCAAACATTGGATATTAGAAAATATATTTTTCAGTGGTACTAATATATTATTCAAAAACTATTGGATCGTAAGACCCATTTAAATAAGATGCATATTTCCTGATGAAGGAATTAATATAATTTTTCTCCCTCCATTTCAAATTTGGATGTTCAGTTTGATTCATAGCTTGAGAATGTTGTGTGATCATAGCATTGATATTTTTAATTCCATCACCCATAGCATTTGGGTATTGAGGAGAAAATCATTTAATTTTCTTATGAACTCATCATTAATTTGGTTCCTTCTAGTATCATCCATTGACTAAAACCAAAAATCATAGAGTAAGAAACAATCATCATATTGGAAAACCACATAATCATGAAAAACACGTAAAGGGTGTCTAAATTATCACACCTTATTCAAAAAATGACACATTTGTTTTATACTATTTTATTAATAGAAACTTCTATTTAAATCATTCATTATGTTTCTGGGAGATTTTGTGAATTACCAAAGCATATCCCCTATGAGAGTCAAACCAATTGTGCAGTGTGGCCTATTGTTATTCCCCAGTTCACAATAGATTCTAAATCAATATAGTGATTTCAATTATTTTACCCCTATATACATATATTCAAAATCTATATCCACTATTTGTATCCAGAAAAGGATGTATTTCTAGGAAACAACTAGCTCTATCCTTTACGAAAATTCCAATACATTTTCCTATACTTTTCTTCATCCTTATACTTATCCTTAAACATTTCCTTAGGGTTCTTGCTAAGGTTTTTTATCCTACTATCCAAATGATAACTAAAATGTTCCTCTGATACCAACTATAGTGATCCTCTCTTTTCATACAAATTATTTTCATCATTTTTTGGAACATTTAACACATTACACATACACACACCTAGATACCGTATTAGTTTAGTGACTTTGGAAACATGGAAGAATAAACACTAATATGTAAGTGATTCGCATTATCTCAAAGATAGTTATCCATAACCCGAACCCGTCATAAAAACATCAAACATAATACATATCTTTCTAACCTAGGGAAATTAAATATAAAAATGGGTGAGATCATATTCTCAGTAAGGGTAATAAATATATATATGTAAGGATTATCATGAGAATAAGGTTTTGAGAACATTATAATATCATACCATTCATATAAAATATCTTAATAAAGAGACCTAGCATAAATATTGTCATTTTATAATATAGGAATCAAGAGGAAAACAATATCATAATCCATGAAATCATAAAATAGGAATAAGACTTGGAATTATGGAAGATAGATAAGTATATAGAAATTATTTCTATAGTATTCAAGGTTTAATTCCAAATCCATTTCAGTTTGATGGGTTCAATCCCCAAACAATCATGGTAGTAGTGGTTCACTCCCATGAACATATTAGTTTTCAAGGTTCACTCCCAAGACAATCTTAGTATAAAAAGTACTTTACCGAATCAATTTTACTCCCCATTCCATCCAACACTATCTCATGAAACATTAGTCTTCACCCAATGAATTGGAGTTATATATGCCCCACACATTTCATAATGAAATCATACATACATGTTCCATAATATCGTAACCCATGAAATGAAATGGGTATCATAAACATTTTATTATATAATAACATGTGGAAAATAGATGGGTTTCAAAATCATTTCATAAAATAAAAACCCATGAAAAGAAGTGGGTTTCAAAAGAATATAACCTGTGAAATAGAAATGGGTTTCATAAATGAATAACCCATTTAACAGAAATAGGTTTTATAAACATCATGCCATCAAAACATAAAATATTCAGATAAATAATATGAATGGAACCTTTGGATCACTAATAAAGGTATAAGTAACCCCAATGGATATCATCTTCGATGGAAAGTAATTTTGAAATATTTTTTTAAAAACATTTCTTTATTAAAGTACCCGTTCTTCTTTGAAAAATACATCCCAAATATGAAACAATTTTGAAAACATTCTTCTATGAAAATATATTTGAAAACATATAAGGATTATTTGAAAACCAAAAAAAAACATTTTCAAAATCCCTTTTTCCTTGAAAATTATCTAAAATATAGTTTATAAAAAATATGTTTTTGAAAATATGTTTTTTAAATAAAACAGATTTCCAACCAAAGAGATAAATAAGGTATGATTTTTGTAAAAACATGTTCTTCATAATATTAAGTACTAAATAGTAGGAAAATAGTACCAATACATGAAGATATCATGAAAAAAAAATATAATAAATTCATGATAATTCTTGAGATATGGGTCCTAGGATTTCATCAATGGAATAATAATTGTAAACAATCCTAATAAATGATGAGATTATAGCAATAAACTCATACAAATTTGGTAACATTGAATCATAATCCCTAAGAGATAATGATATTACATTAAGTGAAAAATATCATTAAAATAAATATATTTGAGATATAACATGCCAAATTATATTATACAGACAACATAAAATAATATATGTTCATAAAAAACTTGTGTCTCAAAGAACAATATTAAGAGTGGGAATTTAAATCCTTTTACTTTATGTCTTGACTCTCATCGTACTCGTTCAAACAACCTATATGATAAATATAATTTTATTATACATATTTTAAAGAACAATATTAATTTATATCATACCATATATGTATCTATTATGACTATTTATTACATGTGTATTAACACTTCCATGTTAAATATATGTTTCAGGTAATAACAAAAAAAATCCCAAGTGTTTTGATTTTTTATATTTTTGGTCCTCTTACTTATATCACAGTTTAAACAACTCTAGAATTAAAAAATGATATAAAAATAATATATATTCTATATATATTTGTGTATAATAATCCATAAAACATAGAAATAGAAATTAAATACACTATTCATGGAGATGGTAGGTCGTACATATGCATGAATGATATTTCCATTTCCTTAGTATATTGAAAGAAAGAAGAGAAGTAAATGATATATATATATATATATTATTTATAGTAGAATTATAATTTTATATAAATAAAATATGTGTATTAAGCCCATATTTAATACATTCCATGTAAAATTTGAACGAATCACATCTCTTTGAGGAGGCGGTAGTTTATACATCCACAAACGAATTTATCGTATTCTCACAAAATTTAAAATATTAATTTATGTGTTATATAAAAAATTAAATAAGAATAAAAATGTAATAAATATAATATATATCATATAAAAAATTAATTAAATAATTATTCTTAACTTTTAATGTTGGTTATTGAAGAACAAATGACATTGGTTCACAATGCAAGAGTATATCGTACACATGAATGATGATTTTGTATTCCATTTGATGAAAGTGAATGTGACTGTAGGTTGAACCCTTAACATAAAAAAAATCAGTATAGTTAGTATGCTGATGTTATTATATAATCTTGATATAATAATAATTTAGGTTGTTGATAAAGAAGTAAAACAAAAGTGCTTGTGGAAGGATGTTACCTCTGCTTTGGGTAACTCCTTTTGGTTTTCACCAAAGGGATTTCATGGTTAGATTTATGAAAAATTGAGACTTTTTGGATGAATATTGTGAATTTGAGAGGATATTTGGTCAGATTATTTTCTTATCCAAGGTTCTTTATATGTATGAATAATTGAGGGGGTTAGAACCATTTTATAGTGGAGGTGTGGCATTATTGTAAATATAAAAAGGAAAACACTATTGAGATGTATCCCTTACATAATATGACTTCAATAATGGTAAATATGAAATAAAATGGAATATAGGGTCTAGATATTTCCATAAAATATCTTTTTGACAAGTTTCTAGTTCGTTTAGACTTCGAATATTAATTTTTAACCATTAATTAAACTCATTTTAACCTTAATCGTTGTAATTAATTTTAATTACATTCACTAGTAATTTTGCTAAAAATTAAGTTAAAATTAATATAAAATAAAAAATATTATTATTCCAAATATGGAATAAATTTTTTCTAATTATAACCATATATGTGGTTGAAATTATTTTAAAATTAATCCTACATGTGGGATGAGACGACAGGTTTTTAAAGTGAAAAAGATGAAAGGACTTAAAAGTATTTATATTCAATTTCAATGTAATGTTGCTTCCAGTAACTTAAATTGGATTAATTTATGTATAATTTATCTATTAATACTATAAAACCAAATTCTAATATAATTGAAATATAAAATAAATTAGATGAAAAATAAGTTCTCAATTAAAATTTAGCATTTTCACTATTCATCCAAAAAATAAAACTTTTCAAAAAAATACCAAATATTCAACCTAATCTAATTTTTACATTATTAATTATAAAATTACGTTTATTTTATCCAATTTAATTTCCAAAAGAGTCTAAAAATAATTTTATTTTTGTTCAAATAAAGACAAAAAAGCAGTTCTTTTGAGAAAATAGTATTTTTCAAACATATAAATACTTTACCAAAAAATATATATTTCATTAACAATATGTTTTATTTAAATGAAAACAGTATAAATTATATTTTTAATGTAGTTATTAATATACATATTTCTTTGTTTGATGTCTATTTTATAACTATCTTGTTTAAAATAACTATAATAAGAAAATGTTGTTTCATAGAAACTCAATGTTATGTATAACGCCAACTAAGTTGATGTTGCATGTAGTGTAAGCTTAAATTGGAGTAGAGTATAATGAAATTTTAAATTTTTTACATAATTAAATGTAATAAATCAAATAAATATATTTTTTTAATGGTTCATAAAAATTTGTGGTGTTACAAAAATGCATAGCTTCTTTTAATTTAGCAACTTCCTTTCCATATAATTATTATATATATATTATAGGTTATTTATTATCAAGTATTGATCTATCATGTGACTTAGTGATAAGTAAATCATACCTCTCTAATATCAAAACTCTATATTATACCTAAGTAGTACTTCTATCTCTATAATATCTTCATCTCCCACTATTCCTTGTGGAGTTTTTTCCCGTACTAACTCTTATAAATCTTTCGAATCAACTATATAAAATATGATCTTGATATCATTATTTATATTTTATATTTTTTACATTTACATAAATATTTCATGTCTTTCCAAAATCACTATTCAATCTGAAGGGATATAAAGGTAATATCTTTTAGTTCCCATAAGATAACCTATAAAGATGCTCTTCTTTCTTTGCGAAAGTATTTTTTTTCATTAGGTATAGTTTTGAAAAATTCCTTACATACCCAACCACTTATATGCTATAGGGAATATTTAGTTTCATACCATTACTTCTATTGAATCCCATATATGTCTTTATATAGTAGTTTTTTCAATGTATAAGTCACAGTTTGTAGAGCATATTCCTAACAGGATGGCGGTAGATTTTCCTAAGTCATAATTTATCTTACCATCTCAATAATGGTTTGATTCAACCTTTCCATTAAACCATTCCCTTGATTTTTATAAGGAGTGAATTAGAATATTATCAAATACTCCTTCAAGTAATCAATAAAAGCATGATTTAGATATACACCACTTTTGTCTGAGTGGTGCTTCCTAATATATTTACCAAGATAAATCTATACTTAATTTTTTTATTCTCTAAATATTCAAAAGTAATATAAATTATAAATAATAAGGTATATATAACCATACCATTGAAATTAATTGGTAAAATCATGGAAATAAGATAACCCATCCCTTTCTAATTCATGAAATATATAGCATACATCACTATAAATCAACTCCAATAGCTCTATGGAACTTTATCCTTTCCCACTGAAAGTCACTTTTGGTACTTTTACCCTATAAAAATCATGTAATACATTAAATGGTCCAATCTGAATAATGTATCAATACCCTACATGATTTATTTTTATAAAACACTTTCTTTTTTCCTTGCCTTGATGAAACTATTATCAATAGATAGGATATGAGTAAGTATCATTGGTTTTTCCATTAATTACTCAAATAGGGTCTTCACGTTCAAATATATATATAATTATTTTGATAGGATATTTCATACCATAAAATATTTTAACCTTATAAAAGTGAAAATATTTATTTAAAAAATTAAATAAAATCCTAATGTCTAAAATTGACACTAGGAATGTATTTTTGGTAAAATAATATGCATAATAACAATTATTTAATAGAGGAAACAAATCACTAGAAACATTAATGTGGTAATATCCAACTAATAATGTTTTCAAACTTTTACTATTTTCTACTCAAAGATCCACCTTACCCATTTAAATATTCTGGAATCTACTCTGTTCCAGTATATAAAGAAAAAACAATTATCAACGGGTTATACCCAATAAAAACATATAGATATAAACATATTACATCTAATGAAAAATATACTTAAATCAAAATCATCACCTTGATTCGTCTTCTCTATTATGAAATTATTCTTCTAGTTTTCTTTCATTCCATATGAAAAAAATACCAACCCCTTCTCATTACTCTCCCACTATATATATATATATATATCTTCTTAGAGGGGTAGTGTATCGGTGCCATTGACTTAGACATAGTATTTAAAACCTTAGACTTTATTTTATTTATCTTGGTCACCATTAAGAGGGAAGAGTTAGAAATTTTCATATCATTGTCATCATCCAAAAGTTAATCCAGTAAATTTGGGAGAAAATTATTCATGTTAATAATATTATAATTAATGATTAAACTAAATGTATAGTGGTTAAAGTGGATGAAAATGAGATCTGTTTCTAATTATTCGTTCAATTTGGTCCCAAGGGATTTCATTTTCTTAATATACCCTGTCATTTTGATTACATGAGGTCATGATTAATTCCATTATATTAGAGTCAATTTTTACATTACACTATATATCACATAAATTTCTTTTTAATATTTATCCTATTATAACTCTTAGATATTGGATAGCTTATTGTAGGTCCCT